>CAWTZC010000015.1:23767500-28607500 GCA_963919715.1 Microtus obscurus
AGCTCTCACCTGTGCAGTTCTTCTAAACATGAATGCTTTTATTGTTTCTCTGGAGCAAGCAGTTCTGAATCTTGCACAAGGGGAAATAGATTCAGAGATAAGTGCAGGCCAGCGTGACAGAGGCTGCCCAAGGCTGGCCCTTTAGGACACTGAGCAGTGAAGCTTCCCTTATAACCACCATCACTCCAGACCTCTGCATTTCCTGTCTTCCTCAGTCAACTCTCCTCCTGTCTCTATTTCTGTGTCTCCCTCTCCCTTCCCTCTGTCCCTCTCCCTTCCTGTCTGCCTCTCTCTCTCTCTCTTTTTTCTCTGATTAAACAGGGACAAACAGGTTTCATTTCCCTGATTCAGACAGAAGGAGTCAACATGTCACTGATGTTAGGAAAGAGGTATGGAAGACAGGAGAATACGTCACAGGTTTCAGACCGCCAAGGAAGGACCCCATTGCACTGGGGATCAGCCAGAAAGCACAAACTCAAATCTTCTGCAGCCCATGGGAGACTCCCTGGGAAACCAGGAGCCTTTCTTTCCTCTTGCCACACAGAGGCCACTGCCACCAGGCTGGAACCTGGCTGGCTCCTGAGGAAAAGCATCCAACAGCCCTGGGCAGTTGCTGCCTCCAGGTAAGCAGGCTGGCTAGGAGTTCCTTACTGCTGGCCTGGTTCTAACCTGCAAGGCCCAGAGGAGGGCTTACTAGAGCCTAGGAGCACACAAGTCCCCAAGGGGTGCAGCAAGCACCTTTCCCAGTGGGGCTCCATGTCATAGCCCACTGTCTTCTTCAGAATATTCTCAAGCTGAGCAAGCCTAGATTTATTAAATCAAAATGGAAAAGGAGATGCCAGCCGGAAACCACAAACGTTTGTCTTTTCAAGTTAGTCTAACATTATGGCTACCAGAGAACTGCTAAGCACATGGCACGGAAAGCCTGCTGCAGGCAGGAGGGATGGACGGTCGGGGGAAATCAGCCTCCACTGTACTCCCTGTGCACTGATACTCCACAAGGACCCTTGAGGACCTGGTCTACAGAAATGGAAGAGCACAGGTACCTTTTAGGCAGCTCGTTATATGTGAGGTGTTCGAGAGGGACACCGTTATGTTTCCTGACACGGTGAGACCCTGCCTTGCCTTGCCTTTTACTGGGCAGCCTGGCTCAGATTCCAGTATGCAGTGAGCATCTCCCTGACAATGCCTATTTGTCAGGGAGACCTGTTCTATTATCTCCATTTTACAGAGGAGAAGACTGAGGCCCAGAGCAGCTAGCCCAAGGCTATATCCAACTAACAGTAGAGCTGAGCTCTGAAGGCACACTCATCTGTGGACAGTATCTACCCTCTGCTATTCCTGCTCCAGGAACTCTGTACACAAGATGCAGAGGGGACAATATCTGAATGTCTGACCAACAAGGAAAGGCGCCCCTTATGTTTGGCCAGAAAATAAACTTGCTCTCAGCAATAGTCTGAAACCAAGACATCGTTTGCACAACAGAACTTCTGCAGCACAATTAAATTCTGGCTATGCAGCTACACACATGTGCCCAGTGTGTTTCCTTCTTAGGGGTGAAGCTGCCCCAGGGATACTTGGGACTAGCTGCTTAAATACTGGACAGTACTTGCTCTGAAGGTAGTTAAGTGTCTCTCTGTCTCTCTGTCTCTGTCTCTCTCTCTCTCGTGTGTGTGTGTGTGTGTGTGTGTGTGCGTGTGTAGGGGGAAATGGGGTGGGTCTAAAACTATAATCTATTAAACATGTCTACATTACAGACCTCTGTAATAAAACACATTATTTTGCGAGAGACATGTCTTTTCACCTGTACACTGAAGATTTTACTTTTTTTGCAAATCTATCATAGCGTGCCATGAATTACGCTGTGTTTTTCAAAAGGAATGCTCCACCAGAAAGGCCAGCAATATGCAAATCTTTGTATCTAGTCACAGACCTTCTAGGTTTGCGGAACGGTCTGACAAAGCAGGTTGGGGAACATAAAAACTTCTGAGCACTCCTATTTCATCTCTGATTCTTTTCATTTTGCCAAAAATTAGCTGCCAATCTACAACAGTTTCATGATTATTTCCCAGAGCTTCGCTGGTACAAATAACAATGAAAAACAAGATTTAAACAGGAGCATAGGAATCCAATTTAGCGTTCACCACGCCCCTCCCCCCGACATCCAGCTAAGCTGCAGAAGCTCCCGCAGTTTGCTCTGTGAACCTTCTTCTCCAGGGCAAATCACTCAGATGTGCAGCCCTGGCTTCACATTTTTTCCTCTGTGGGCAGGAACTGATATGCAAAAGGAGAAGGGTCAAAGGGAAATGAGGAAGTGGGTCACGAATACAGCAAGGGGCCAAGGGGATGCCTCAGTCAGGACCCGAGTTTAATCCCAAAAACCCAGGGAGAAAACCTTGCCTGGCAACTGTAATTCCAGTGCTGGGAGGTGGGGACAAAGGGTCTGTGAGTCTAGACAGCCAACCAATGGTGCCAGTCAGGGACAGACTCTGGCCTGGAACCATGGGGGAGAGATTGAGGGAGAGTCTCCATTTTGACTTCCGACCTTCACACACATGTGCGTAGACACACGCAAACACACACACACACACACACACACACACACACACCTGAGAGAGAGAGGAGATAAAATAAAGAAAGCTTCCTAGTAAAAAGCTGTAATTGAGCACCTGCTCCGTGATGTGAAATAGAAAACGGTGGACCCAGGCATGGAGGCTCACACTTGTGATCGCAAGACTTTCAAAGGGACACATGAGTTTGAAAGCAGCCCAGGCGACTTATGAGTTTATGAGTTTCAGGCTAGCCTGGGCAATGGGGTGAGCCCTTCCCCCAGGCCAGAGGAAGAAAGAGAAGAGATGGTAGATCGTACACAAGAAAGACGATTTTAAAAATGCAGACACTGGAATTGGAGACAAGGGGCCCCTAAGTGTCCTGGCATGGCCGTCAGTCTTCCCTTTGCTCTCTCCGCCATCAGGGAAGCCATGCTCACACAGCAAAGCTGGGTTTCCTGTCTACCCTGCACATGGGCCACCTACTCACAGCCACTGAGGAGAGACATGCAGAGACCATCAATGTGCCTCCTGATTTGGACCATCAATACTGACCACTTCTTAAGTAGCTTCCTCAAATACAAATGGCTTTTCACACTTCATCACTTAAGGGAAAGGAGAATGAGTTTAGAAACATTGTCTTCTGCTCTCTCAGTGTGGAAGACAATTATGCACGGCCAGGAGAAGAGTGAGAGAAGGGAGATGTAGCACAAATGAGATTTCTATCTTTAAAACACAGCAACAGCTTCCTGAGACTGAGTCACAGAGATAATTCCCAAAGCGCTGATACTTTGTAATTGTTCTGAAGACACAGCAGGGCCCTGTTCTCCAGAGTTCCTATTTGTTTATTTTAATAGAGGTAAGTACAAGCTTAGGCCATTATTATTTTCTTATGTGGTAAGGGGATGTGGTGTCACAACAAATACAGTATCTCTCACTGTGACTATAGTATAAGCAAATCTTCTCAAGTGGACACTTGAATATCCAACCTTAAACTGTATCTGCTGGAGAAAAAAAAAAACGCTTACATATCCATAGCATTAAGAAAGGCACACCTCTGATGGTGGTTGCCTACAGTGCTTGGCCAGTTTATTTGGCTTCATTTTATTTAGGCCTAAAAAGGTTAAACCCTGCAGATCTTTGTAGGAGCATCCCATTGCTCGGGAATACTTCCACATAGACTTAGCAAACGTAGCCGAGCAAGCACTCAGACTTGATTTGCTCACGGATGACATTGAAATGCACTTCCTAGGTACCAGCACACACTGCTTTCCATTTTACTTTTCATTTCCACAAAATGGGACACTGTTCATGTGCCAGCTCAGGGCCAGCACTGAACTAACACATCGTGGTCTCTTATTCTCTGAAACACAAAAGGCCATTTTGGCACACCCCAGACATAATAAGGAGCATCTAGTCTTTGCTCCACAGAGGAGGACAAATACGGTTGTCCTGCTCGCTGTCACCCAGTTCGGGTAGGCCACATGGACTCTGTGGCCATTTTCCCTAAAGTACTGGAACTGGTGTTTTACTGACAGCGACTTCAAAAATCATCAACTGTCATCACAAAGTGAAGGAACGTTTTCATAAAAACTATTAAAATATTAATCTATAATATTTTTTCATTTTGAAGCTATGTTCACAATATTGTAACTTACATTCAAAAATTGAGTTCCCTAAATCACATTATGGTCTTTTAAGGGTTTAGTACTTTGGAAAGCTACTTTTCTCACTCAACTTCTGGTGGGGTAAGTAAGAGACTTGTAGTGTCAATATAGAGAAAACCAGTTATCTATTAATGACTAGAGGCAATAAATGGAATGACAGAAAAAAATAACACTTGACTATCTGCAATGGCTTTCGAGTGAGATCCTAAGGAATGTCTACATGTTTTATTTCATCCTATGGGATGGCTCAGTAGCAGTGTCCCCTGGCCCAGACCAGGGAGCATCCTCAAGACATTCACATCAACAGCACACATCATGAATAAGACTGAGATCCAAGTGGAACATGTGTTCACCCAACCCAGGTTATTTGGACAGATATTATAATTGCTCACCTTCAGCCTACAAGGTCCTCATGCAAACCCAGGAGGGTCATCAGCTGAATCTCATGGAACCTTACAGCTTCCTCATTTGTTCGGTTACAAAAATCGGCGAGTCTATTTATAATCGGGCAGGAAAAGCCCTTACCCTTTGAAAGCCAAACATAGGGAAGCTTGGTTTTGATGCCGGCTTGGACTGTTCTGCAGTCTTCCAACAGACAGGATCAAGGAGTTTTCAACATTCTACATCTTTTTTTTTTCCTTTAAAGTTCATTATTTTGACAAAAATTCCATGTGCTTTTAGTAAAAGTGAAAAGCAAAAATCCTTCAAATTCAGTCACACATATAGAACAACCTCGTGGTGGAAAAGAGCTAGAACTTTCCAAACCATGGTTTAAAAAGTAACAGACAACCTTTGCTTTAAGGACTGGAGACACAGAAACCCTGACTTGAAAAACCAATAAATAAATAAATAAATGAAGGAAGGAAGGACCTGATACTTAGCAGCTGGTTTTCACTTGATGAAGTAGGATACACAATTTACCTGTTTTTACAACAGGTCTCTCTGAATATCACTTTAATTTTCTACTCTACACAAAACTCTGCACACACAAGGGAGAAAAGGTCACTTTTTTTTTCCAGACTGAAAGTGGGGCTCACACCAGGGGGTCGATGATGGCTTCCTCTAGTTTCCATTAAAAGCACTGGGACACATTGCAGAGTGCCACAGGTAAGCTTATAAAAGGTCAGCTCCTCATTTTCATGTCTCTTAAAGTTGCTAATTTAAACATTTTTTTTTCCCATTAGGTTGAAGGAACTGTCTTATGGAATTCAACTTGCTGCAAATTTACCACCGAAAAACGATCAACAGAAAATGATCAAAACTTGCGTAGTTGGTACGCGCAGAGTGCCTAGCTTTGGCAAAAGTTCATTCTAAACCACACAGTTCATTTTCCAACAGCTTAAGCATCACATAAAAATGTCACAAAGTGTAGAATCAGTGTAGAATCTAAAAAAATGCAAACACACAGACACACACACACAGACACACAAATCTACTTGATGCATAGAAAGACTTTGAAGAACACTCTTTGGTAACTGTTTCAATTAGTTTAGCCAAAATACCACATACGAGAGAAAAATAAAAAGAAAGAGTGAGAAGGGAAGAGAGTGTGGGACAGAAAGGAAATCAGACTGGATTGGGACAGGGCCAGGCTTCTCTTCAGACTCGGGAGTCCTTGACCCCTAGCTCCTCAGCCATCCATCTGAAACTTTTATTTTGAAAATGGCGGCAAGTGTCAGATTTGCTGCAGCGGTGAGCTGCTTTCTGAAGAAAAACATCTCACTGCACACTCGGTTGAGAAAATACGGAGAAGCTCTTTTGCTCTAATTAGGGCCCACTTTAGGCAATTCGTTAAGCCGTGGCCCCATGCCACAAGCTGTCAGGAGGTGGAGCATGGGGCGAACCTGAGAGCGAACACACAGATGGAGTCTAATGATGCTTTCCATCAGCCCAAGACAGGGAGCTGGGCAGGAGTGCCAGGGAGGCTCCCGGTGAAGCCTGCTCACCAAAAATCCCAGCGGGAAATGGGAAGAGCACTGGCTAGGTCAAGCCAAGCAAGCACATCCAGACAACAAACCCATGTGACACTCACCAACAAGCTTGGGCCTCCCCAAGGCCAAAGAAGAGCAGTCTCTCTCTCCCACACAAATCCAGACTTGGTCTGAGTGCCCTCTGAGGAGACACCCGGGAAGGATCCTGGTCCAGGGCTGGGCCTCAGATCCCTCTTCCTCTAAGGTCCCACTGCTGCCTCCACTCACCACTGGGGCTCAGAGAAAGGTGGAACCAGCAGCCAAGTATGCAAAGGAGGAGGGAAGCTGGTTTTCTCTCAGGGAAGCTCACACAGGAAGGGAGCCAATGCTTCCTGTCCTAACCAAAGTGAGTTCAGAAATCATTCGGATGTCTGATTTGTCAGACATAGGGTGGAAAGGGGGTGTTCTCTAGTCAACGGGAATTGTGACTTCCCCCCTAGCAAGACATGGCCATGGGAGAAAAGTAGCTGGGCCAGGCCTGTGAAGGAGAAACTCAATGGCCTACATGCTTGAGACTTGGGCTTTTCGATATTTTTTTTTTTTAAGCAGTTTATCACCGTGGGTTGAAGACACACTGGCATCCACATATTTATCACAGTCCAACATGAAAATGGGGAAATGCCAAAGAAAATAATTTGCCAGTTGTCTTTAGATATGCCCCAGGGCAGCTGTGTCCCTTTGGGACTTTCTCATGAAGAACCAGTGGGATACCCCAAACCAGGGCAGACATGCATTTCTTCCCTGAGAAAGTTTTTTGCAAATCATGTTTGGTTGGCTGGTATAGTTCACTGGTGACATGCAGTACAGTAAGCAAAAATGCTTACCCATGTCTTAAAAGCAACTGTTCCATCATCACTTAGCAGCTAAAGGCTATCCCAAACAAACACGGTCCAAAAGGAGGCACTGGAATTCTAAGAGCAGGGGCATATATACTCCAGCAATGAGACAAAGAACCCTGAGGTACGAAGGCATATGCTACTGTTAGACTGAGAGGGAGGTGGAGAAGCAGAGGTTTATACGAAGAACACGAGTGTGAGCAATGCATCAGCATCACAGTGAAATAATTCTGTTACTGTTCATATGGATTTATTAGTGTGCTGACCCAAGACTCCAACAGACCTTGCTTCTCCATAGCTCATCATCTGTATGTGTGTGTGTGTGTGTGTGTGTGTGTTTAATGCTAATTCTCTGACATTCAACACCTAAGATTAAAAAACAATACATGTGTCTTTTTGGAGCAGGAACCAAGATCTCTTTCAAGACGTGAAATGGATTTCTGTCTCTCCCCCTGTATCCTCAGGAACCATCACTTGTTGCATTTGCTTTTCATGTGTTTTCCTGTGAAATGCAATGCTCACACAGCGACCCTGTGGAACGAGGCAATGTAAGAGAGCTGCAAAGGAGAACAGTCCTGTTCTCAGGTTTCTAGTCAGAGTAGGAGCTTTGGCTAAAAGGAGGAACCACAATGTCCCAAAAATATTTGTCAGTCTTAAAAACAGGCAATAACGGTTCCCAAGGAACTCGGAGGCTCCTGGTTTGCCTTCGGAGGCGAATTCGCTTCCGTCATTCTCTGAACACAAAAAGTGCCACTTATTTTACAAAGAGATTGTTTAGAAACGTCAAATAGCAGAGAGGGCATACCGCTACTCATGCGTGCCTTGAGGAATCTTACTGACGGCAGTAGCAGTACTTGAATGTGCAAAATTTGACAAGCACTCAAAACGACCTAATATTATAAAACTAACATTATCTATGCCCAAATCTGCCATTATAAAGAAACCATTTTTATTTTATATTTAAAAAGTAAAAAAAAATAATAAGAGGAAGGGAATTTATCTCTCATGTTAGGTGCTTTTATTTAATATTAAAACTCCTTTCATTGCCACCTTCAAGCCTCTGTCACTCCAGACAATGTGTCTGATGTGTGCTTGTGCAAGCAGGAGTACATACGAACA
This sequence comes from Microtus obscurus, assembly GCA_963919715.1. Classification (NCBI taxonomy): domain Eukaryota; kingdom Metazoa; phylum Chordata; class Mammalia; order Rodentia; family Cricetidae; genus Microtus; species Microtus obscurus. Next base: position 23,775,642 of record CAWTZC010000015.1, read on the forward strand.
CATGTAATTTATTTCCTGTATTTATTAATATAAATAATCCTGATCTATATTAAACACACACTCTCTCTCTCACACACACACACACATGTGTGTTTAGTCCCCTCGGATTCCAGAAGTTTTGACATTCTCATGAACAGTGTGTTGTTATATTAACGGAAGATGAAACACACAAATTCAGATAAAGGAAAATGCTTCCTCAAACCAAAGAAACACCATCCTTACACACAGTTTCAAGTGAAGTAGAAAATACAAGGGGCCTATGGACCTGCTGGGCTTTGGATCTTTTGGCCAATAAATTCACGGTGATCTTAATTTTTCAACAATGGAAATGCGCAAGAACGACCACCATTTGCTTTCTCTTTAGGGCCCAGTACACAAACTTCTCAAAAGAGTCAGACATCCCTCTTCCACTCTTTATTAGCAACCAGTGTCTGCTTGTGAGGCCACCATGGTGGGATATTATTGCTACGATGCTCCTAAATTTTTTTGAGGGGGGGACTTGGGGTTTGCCCTCCACTTAAAAAACACCAGTGAATTATACAAATATGTACTTTGGATTTCTTAACCCTAGGTTTCAATTATCACCATCAACAAAAAAATCAAAACCATTAGACTTAAAACATTCTTGTCACCAGCTCTAGTGAATTTTAAGTCTGGGAAGCACATTTTTTTTTCTTCTACGAGAAAAGGAACAAGCATGTATGCTTGTGGGAAAATATAAAATTATACATGTTTTTATAAAAATATAAAATACTCCATTGTCGTTTACATGCCGTACTCCATATTATGTCCTCCACATGTTCTGTGTATTACAGGGTGCTGATCCAACGTAAGGAGATGAATCTTTTGTCATGGATATTTGTCCCCGTTTAAATTTGGAGTCACATATCAAATAATCTGATTTGTTACTGAAACCATTTGGACACATACTCACATAATAAGAATCATGCTTAAAATTTTACTTTAAAAATCTCATAGAAAAAATTGAATGAGTTCAATTAATCTCATAGAACAAATATCGCCAAACAAAGAAACTAACGCAGGCTCTGGGATTTTCTTACAGACTCCAACCCCCTCTCCATTCATAACCCAAAGGAACTGATCATTAAAAGCATTTCAGTGTCTATGAAAAATACTATACATTTTATGCATTTTTGTCGTTTTAAAATTTCTTTTGCAGGTATGTTGGACCAGTGAAGCGCCATTTCCCTAACACCACTTTGGTTCTGGAAGTTTAGGACAAGGCAGCCCAAAGGTAAAATATGTTATCTGTAGCAGGGGGAGAAATTACGCGTGGGTAACTTGGGCAAACGGCATGATAACTCTGATAATTCACTCTGGATGGGCTCCAACCCGAGAGGAAATGGAAAATTGAAAGGGCTTCTGGCCCTTTTGAATTGGTACCTCTTTGGGTCACTACATGTCATATCCCGAAGCCTACAAATTAGAAGGAAATCAAGGGCTTATAAGATTCCTTGGGAATTACTAGTGATGCTTCGCAATTAAAAAAAAAAACCACACATTTCAAATAAATCGCAAGCCTATTTGATAGCAGGGTCTCCCTGCCATAGTTCCATGACCTGGGATCACACACTGCGATGAGAAAGTACGGTTTCAATACCCAGTCCATTTCCATTTTGCACAAAGCAAACTAAGACTGGATTCTACCAGGAAAGCAAATAGCCCTCGCACCAAAAATAAGGAAAGTCTTTACCCACGACCTTGGAAATGCTTTTTTTTTTTCTGTGATCTCACTAGATCTGTCCATATATGCCTAAACATGAGTAGGGTATGCTCTTCGTGGGACTCCAGGCTACTCAGAAGTGGCTCAGGCTGGCCTGGTCGCGCACCTGCTTGTCCCAGCCTAGAGAGGCGGAGGGTCGCTTTGGTTAAAGCTCTCCGTCCTCAGAAAGGAAAAAACAGACGTGAGCAACACGGACACTATGGATTTCAACTGACTTTCCTTTCTTTCCTACTTCTAATTAAAAAAAGAAAGAAAAAATACACCAGTTATCCCAAGTTTTCCTACTGAAATTAATTTGAAAACACTCACGTGGATTTGTTTGCCGCGCTTTGGGGGCCAAGACTGATCCTGGGGCGCGAAGAGCAGCCGGGGATCTGGGGCTCCTGTACCCCGCGGGACCTACTCGGTCTCCGCCTGCCACGGCCGAGTGTCCCGGGATGGGCTGCACTGCGCCGGGCTGCCGCTGTTGCCGGCCCGGGCGCGGCCGCGCAGGCACTTGTTAGAGTGCCCTGCTAAGTTGGCCGCGGAGCAATTCCCAGCTTTCTTTCACAATGACTTCCTCAAGTTGCTCACTCTCATTGTTCCCCATTTCTCGCCACACTCCCCGCCCCCCGCGGCTCCGACCGGGCTCGGAGCCCCGGGCCGCCCGGCCGTCCCGCACTACAGCGCCGCCCGCGGGCAGCGCACCTGGCCCGGGCACACCGCGCCACCACCTGCGGCCGCCCGGAGCGCGCGCCCCTGGTCCCGCACCGTGAAAACTTTGGGGGAGGCACCTGCCTCCCGTTCTGCTTGTCCCGTAGCCCACCCGGCCCTCGCGTACACCTCGCGGCTTCGCGACACCGGCGGGGACAAGGAACCGGGCAGAGAGAGGCGCCGTCCCGTCCCCGCGCCCGCCGCCGGGTCCCGCAACAGACCGCAACTCTGCGACCTGCCGGGCCGCGCGCACAAAGTTTGCAGCCGCGCGGGGCTCGGGTCCGGCCGCCGAGGGTCGCCGGGCGGCGGCGGGCACCGGCCGTACCTGCTGGCGCCGCCGGCGGCTGCAGCCCGCTCGCCCGCGCCGGGCCCGCTCGGCGCGCCGCCGCCACCCCCGCGCGCAGCGCGCCCGGGCCCTCCCCTCGCCGCCAAGCTTCCTCATTCCAGTGCAGCATCGCGCCGCTGCCCCGCGCGGGATGCCGCGGCCGGAGCTTTGCCCGCGGGTTAGCCCTGCTCAGCCGCGCCACTGCGGGACCTGAGCTCAACCCGCAGGGGTGCGGCACGTGCGGGCCCGCGGGGAGGGGGAGGGGCCTCCCAGCCCCAGCGCCACGCGCGGGGCAGCCGGGCGGTCGCGACACAGGCGCGCTCGCCCAGTCGAGGGACTCGAGGGACACGGGACACTGTAAGGCACTTTTTTTCTGGTGTCTAAGAGCACCCGCTGCCTGTGCAGAGCCAAGTCCCTGGGACCCCTGGGTTGCCACGTTCGGGCTTAGACCCCCAAAGTACTAATGCCCACCCCAGGGGGTGGGAAAAGTTGATCCTGTGCGAGTGAGGGGAAGGTGCAGTTCATTTTTCCAGACAACCAATGGAATACCTCTCGCGTCTCTTCCCTCCCACCTGCTCACAGCAGAAGTTAGGATGTCGCCTTCCATCCTGGCCTGTGTGCAAGCGCGCCAGCGTGGAAGGGGTCTGCGGGCAGAGGTTGGAGCAAGGCAATCCTGCACCTCGCTCCGCGGCAGGCGCCTCAGACCTCTCCTTGGTGTGGCAGGCACGGAGTGTCTGCGTAGAAACAGGACTGCATCCTCTGACACCGCACCCTTCACACTCTTCAAAGAGCCCAGCACCGTTCTGATTAGTTGGGCCACACCCGAAGGGGGCCAGGCAATCCTTTAACCCTGAGCACAGAGGGAGAATCTTGAATTCCATAGGCGTAGCAGTGTCCCTGCGGGGGTCCTTGCCTTACCACATTTCAAAGCTGCTTACTAAAGCACAAAATAAAACTCTGGAGCATCCTGGAGAGCTACAGTGACTGGGAGGAAGACTGTGGGCCTCAAAGGGGTAAGACACACAGGCTTCCCAGGTGGTAAGAGGAATAAGTCACAGCGAGAGGCAGAAAATGTGACTTCAGGGCAGTTAAGTGTGGCTGGGCACACAGCTGCCCAGGATGATTGTGGTTTGGCTGAGAGGGCTGCCACAGCACGACCCAGGCGCCACAATGACAGGTTTTGCCTCTGCCCTCCTTGAGAGAAGTCCTTTCCACCCACCACGGGCCCAATCAACACATGGACAGAGTTTTCTTGGACCACTTAGACAACAACTACTACCCAGTTGATTCCCACAGGTGTTTCATCGTATAGAGGGACCCTGAGCCAGTCAACTCGTGGGTAGAAAGCCAGGGAGGACGGCCAGACTTGTAAGCCGCCCTTGGGTCCTGTTGCTAGCTCCCGCTTTTTCTTTGTGATCCCTCATAAGTGTTGCTAACACTGGCTGTCCGTCATCCTTAGGTCTAGGAGCCTGTAGACTCTGGGGGAGTCCTATCAGGAGTCACTGGAGGCTGTAACCATAGAATGCAAGATGCAAAGGGAGATTAGATCGGTGATAAGGTAGGGGTCTAGTTCTTAGATGCTCAAGCTCTCTTAGATTTCAGATAGGAATCTTTAAATGTGTGCCTGGCCCAGGGGAATGGACTCAGACATGGTAATCCTGGCAAGGTGTCTGCTACTAGGTCTACAAGTCCAGATATGTTGGGCTTTTTGATATTATCTTATGGTCTCAAACCCTCTAAGTCTGTTTCCCCCATTTTACCTTGGGGGGTAATAATCAAAATCTTCCCCAAGGCATCATTTGAGAGCAAAGAAGGCCCTAGATGGAAGACATTGCCATAAGGCCGGAGGAACGGAAGTATCAACAACTGTTATTTATTGTTCAGCCCATTAACCACAATATCCCTCCGTGGTGGGGGGGGGCATACTGCAGAGTTAGGTTCCTGTGTCTACTTCCTGTTAACCCCTCCCCCACAAGCAGGTGGAGCTGAAGTAACTGGTTGTAACTTGGGGTCTCTGGAGGGATACCAAGAGACCAGAGGTCACTTAAAACACTGATGCCTTCAGAGATTAAAAAAAAAATCAAGATACTTTTATGCCTGTCATTTTATTTATGAATTAATAACATGTATTGTTGTTTTCAAAATGTTAGAGAACTATAAGTTCAGGAAGAATCACGGAATTAATTACCAGTTCTTTGGGTAGAGAGGGTTTTGTCGAAAGGATGAACGCCTCCCATGGAGTTAACCTGAGGCTCCTTATTCCCAGCTTAGTACTGTGAGGACTCAACTGGGAACTTGGTTCTCGCAAGGGCTGGAAGACACTCTAAGGGAAAGTGAATGCTGCAGAGAAGAAGGGTGTCTGGGCTCCGTGACTAAGTTAGCCAGTTGCCAGTTTTCAGAAGTCTCCGGAGCTCTCTCAACGTCAGGATCTCTTCTGCAGTATACCTCCTCCGTCCGCAGTGGTGTTGGTGCTTAGAAGAAATAGGGCAAGCTCTTCGTTTTTTCTTTTAAAAATAGTCTTCCTTCCTTCCTACCTTCCTTCCTACCTTCCTTCCTACTTTCCTTCCTTTCCTCCTTCCTTCCTTTCCTCCTTTCTTTCTTCCTTCCTTCCTTTCCTTCTCCCTTCCTCCCTTCCTTCCTTTCCTTCTCCCTCCCTCCCTCCCTCCCTCCCTCCCTCCCTTCCTTTGAGGCAGAATCACATGTATCCCAGACTGGTCTCAAATTCACTATGTAACAGAAGATAACAGTGAACTCCTCCTCCCTCCCAAGTGCTGGGAACTCAATTATGTGTCACCATGCCATCTATGCCACTGTTGATACAAGGGTAGCTTTCTTCAGTCTTAAAGAATCTGTGGCACAACAGTCTACTGGATGCTTGTTTTCCTCCAGACATCGGGAACAAAAATATATTTTTCGAATAACAGGAAAAGAATTTCTTGGTGATTCTTTTTCTATAAAATTAGCTCAAGAGAACTCTGCTAATTCCATCTGGTAAGAAACAAGAGCAAGAGGCAGGGAGCCCGGAGCTGTATGAAACTATTGCAACAATGTTCAGAGCTTCAGTTTCTTTTTCCCAGTTTTCATGGCTTCCAGCTTCTGCTTCTGTGTCTTTGGACACCAGTGGTGGCTGCTGGGGTGGGTGACGTCCTGGATCCTGGCTTCTAGTTCCCATAATGGTTTCCTTCCTTTTACTTACAGATCACAGGCTCCCACTTCTTGGTGAAGTGAAGGAAGAGTGGACTAAGGAACAGGTCAAGGTGCCTTTGACAGTGGCTGGCTGGGAAGCCCCCCAAGGAAAAGCCCCCTGCAAGTTCCCTTGGCAACCAGGAAAAGGTTCCCTCTGTTGCTTTTCTGGCTCTGTTTCAGAATACAGAGGTTCAGATGCCAGACTCATTCATACACACATCTCACGAAAGGCATCAGAAATTTCCTCACCTTATTATTTTTGGATTTGTAAGATCTGATTCTCAGATATTCAAAAATAATTGATTTTTAAAATCAGTATTATTTTCTTAGGTTGGAAATTAAACACAGAGAGTGATTTGGAGACAAGAGATTTATATGAGAAGTTTTCTGATAAAAAGTTCTGAAAATGTTTTGAGTGAGTACAGATAAATAGATAACCCTCTTACCATCGAAAACCAGGATGAAGATACCAGGCTTATGGTAAACTCTGTTGACTTTGCTAGACGAGAAAGGTTTGAGATGCTACTTTTGAAAATATAAATACGCATCAGCTTGTAAATATTTACTTGTTTGGAAAGTATTTATTTATGGTTGCAGGTGCTGTTTGATAGACCAGGCATGATAATAAAGCATAAGATACGGCCTTGCTCCCTACTGGGCTCAGTGCAACAAAAGGAGAATTAGACAGTTTCATTTAAGCCCAAAATGTATCCTGATAAAATCTTCTTAGAACACAAAGAGTGGAGCTCAATGGTTGTAGAGCCACGGAAGCTTCATGGGCACATAAAGAGAGGAGAGGGGAGAAGAGAACGGAGAGAAATGGGGATGTTTCCTTCTTCACAGCTAGACAGGGCCCCTTAAAAGAATCTCTCAAAAATAAAAACAAAACAACACCTACCCAAAGACTAACGGTAGCCTGTGATACCCTCCCTGAACCTGACTCAGCTCTCTGGTAGGTGTTTCCAGGCCTGACACCCATATCAGATACAGTACTGCTGTCCTAATTTTACATAACATTGAAGGTCAAAGCGGGTCACTCCTCTGAGGCTGAGGAAAAGCAGAGGCTAGCAGTTGAGTGATGGAAGCCAGGGCCAAGCTATTGGGCTGATCTACAGGTATCAGGCTTCTCTACACCTCAGTTTCGTTTTTTGTAAAATGGGAAACACAGTCACCACGATAACAGTAGCAAGAACACCTTGGTCAGAAATGCTTTGGGATCTAGATGAGTCGACGCGTCGTAGGTTTCCTGCAGTGGCTTCTAAGCACGAATATGTGTTTAATATTTTGTCAAATTCGGTTTTTAAGTGGTTGGGCTGGGTTGCAAATCTTGTCTGTGTTGTCAGCCAAAAGGCCGCCTTGTCTTTCTAGTCACTTTTCAATCCAGGAGGCCCCTTCCTCTGGTTCCTTCCTGATTGCTCATCCCTGTCCAAGCTTCCTGCTCCAGATGACTCTTCCTTTCTGGTCCTCAGGCCTCCCCAGCTTAAAGTAGCCTCTGAAGGTTCTTAAGACATCACTCTAGCAGACAGAAGGAAAAGAAAGCAGAATGTCGGGAAGAGCTTCCCAGGCTCTCTGTTGGGACTAACCTAGACTAAGGTGCAAGCACACCATGTTTTCTTTCTCCTCTCCTCTCCTCTCCTCTCCTCTCCTCTCCTCTCCTCTCCTCTCCTCTCCTCTCCTCTCCTCTCCTCTCCTCTCCCCTCCCCTCCCCTCCCCTCCCCTCCCCTCCCCTCCCCTTAGCTCTCCTCTACTCTGCTCTCCTCCCGTCTCCTCTCTCCTTTCCTCCTCTCTCTCTCTCTCTCTCTCTCTCTCTCTCCCCCTTCCTCCCTCTCTCTTACCCCATCCCTTCCTTATTTCCTTTTTTATTCCCCTGAGGAGAACTGGAAAAAAAAATCTGTTGTGGGGGCCAAGTGTAGTTTGTCTGAAAGGTAGCAGAGGCCTCTTATTTCTTGCTGTATTTTAAAGTTCTCTCCCCCCCCCCCCCCCAATTTTATACAAGCTTTTCGGTTTATTTCAGTGAGTGAAAATTTTCAGGGTTCTGTTTATCTGTTTTTTTTCTTTCTTTTTTTTCTTCTGTGTCATTGGCAACTTGGCCCCTTTCCCAAAACGAAGGCTCTACTCAGGGGAGGCCTTGCAGAGGTCTCTCAGTTGCCAGGGACTTAAAGGCCTCTTTAGCATCAGAGTTCAACGTCTTCTCTGTATTGTTGTCTTCTCTGTATCTACTCCTATGCTTCAGACCTTCTAAAATCTAGCCTGGTACACCATTCTCTCTCTCTCTCTCTCTCTCTCTCTCTCTCTCTCTCTCTCTCTCTCAGATATTTTTCTTAAAAAAAAATACCAATCCAGGTTCCCCCCCCCCAACCTCTTCCCATTCCCTCCACACACCCTCCTACCCCACTTCCATCCAATCTTCAGAGAAGATAAGGCACATTGCCTTGTAGTAGGTCCAAGGCCCTCCCTACTATCTCTAGGTTGAGCAAGGTATCCATCCAAAGAGCATAGGATCCTTAAAAACCAGTACATACAGTAGGAATAAATCCTGGTGCCACTGCTAGTGGCCCCCCAGTCTGCCCCAGCCATGCAACTGTCAACCACATTCAGAGGACCATACTGTCTCTTAACAGGAATTCTAATGGGCACCTCCTGATTTCTGTACCACAGATGGGTCCCTTCCTAGCCTTCCCTTCAAGCCTTGCTTTCTTCAACTGTTTAGTTCATGCTTACTGTTCTCTTTTCTCTGCCATCCACGCTTCTGTCTCTGCCCCGGGGCAGGGATCTGCCTCTGTATCTTCCATGTAGTAACACTGCTCCCCTCTGTCCTACTCCTCATAGAGGTCAGAGATGTCTGGTTAGAAGCTGTGCCACGTGAGATAGCTTCTGTACACAAGTCAAAGCCTGGGGCCTAGGAGACCCTAGTCACGTCCCTCTGCTTTTCTCCCCTGCTCTGGCCTGTCTAACAGCTCTTGACTTTGTCTTCTCTTCCAGCCACGTTGCCCAGGTTCGTTCTCCTCAGATACTCCGGACTGGTTGCTACAGGTGTGGTTATTGTTCTGTCATCTAGAATGTTACACGGATATCTGTCTGCTTGCCCCCTTTTCTCTGTTCTTTCCCACGGCAGTATTTTCTAATGTCTTCATTAACATTTACTTTGTTTTCTTTAACAGAGAGAGAGAGAGAGAGAGAGAGAGAGAGAGAGAGAGAGAGAGAGAGAGAGAGCGTGTGTGTCAGGGAGAATGGGGCGTTCATCAATGCCTTAACCATTGAGCAGAAACTGAGAAAGTTCTCATTCAATAGTACTGTTCTTTGAATGATTTATAAGACTTTGCTAATTTCACAAACAGGTTTTCTTGCATGCCATGACAGACTGGGTTTGTTAGTTTTGCAGTATGCGTGTTTGTGCATAGTTGCTGTTTCTCTAATACTGTGGCAAGAAGGGGCTCCTTTCAATCCCTCCTCATGTTCTCTCTGGTCTCCAAGTTCAGGTACATTGTGTGATTTCTTCTTGATTTATTTAGGTATCGTAGAGGGAAAGGATTCAGCACAGACTAGTCCAAGTTTCTTTCCTTCTTGGGTCCACAGAAAGGTTGACAATATTATTCATACCGTTCTTACCTGTGCACTAGTCTGCTCATTCTTCTATTTGTTTTTAAAAGAGGAAACAATGATGATTTTTTTTAAAAGTACAACCTTTGGTATCATAATGACTTTCCCTACCTATGTTTTGGTTGTAACAGGAAAGTATCATAGTAAAACTGATAAGTTTTTATTTCTGTAGGAATGAGTATACTTTATACTTTAGAAAGGCCAAGAATAAAGTTTTCTTTGTTTAAGCTTGATGATTTAAAAATTATTTAAAGATATCATCTATTCTGTGGCTATACACAGCCCAGTGGTAATATGTTCCATTAATACTTCCTCATAATATTCTTATTACTTGCAGATATGTTGTTCTAATGAAGAAAGAGAACTCATTTTCTATGATATGCTTCTCAGATAGTAGCAACTTTATTTCCACTTCAGAGCTCAAATTCACAATTTTCTTGAGCTTACACACTGTTTTGCAATTAAACTGAAGGGCTGACTTCTCATTTGAATATCCCTTATTTTCTATGATTGTATCTGATAAACACTTTCTGCCCTGCACAGTGTTTCCAGCAAGTTGTAACAAATGACCCTGAAGTCCAGGAGAAGGAATGGTTCTAATTTAGAGGTGACAGCAAAGGCTACCACTGAAAAGAGATTTACAGATCGAGGATCCCGTATTTTGTCACAACTTGAAATAAGGGACGTGGACGTATTCACGAGAGAGTCGGCTACAGTTGGGGATCCCTTCTGTGGCTATGAAAAGGCGGCAGTGACTATAGACCTGGGAGTTTGGCTCCATTGGTTAAAGCTGACGATGACATTGGTTAAGCTGTGGTTATTGGCCGTGTGATGCTCGGAACCTACAAGCTGCTTTATTTAACTACCTTTTTATTGGACTATTTGCTGTTAGCTAAAGCAAAAGGCACTTCTAACTTCCCAAGTGCTTCAGTGCTCCGAGGGCAGCTTTCTTTTGGCCCCTTAGATCCCAATGCCATTAAGCCCGTAAGACACAACGTTGCACCTAATGATTGATGCCATTTGAGTGGACTATTTGATGCAGCAGTTCTCCCAGCAAATCCAAATGTAGCGGTCGATAATCACACACTTAACGGCCGCCCTCCAGCACTGCAGTGTGCTTCATAATCGCCATGGAAACGCTCTGGACCAGCTCTCCTCCTACATATTTCTTCTCCATTCCTGGAGCTCCTCTTGACGTCGGTGAAAGCTCCTGGCGCCTAAGGTAGAGCGAAGCAGCCTACATAGCACTCAGAGATTGATATTTGCCTGGCTTCTGAGCTAATCAGCAAAAAGCGCTCCTGAGTCTCCTCCCCGGGAAGTTGGACCACGTTACTATTCTTATTTTGTGGATGAGGAAACTGAGGTTCAGGAGCCTCCCAAGTGACAGCGGATTTTTTTTTTTTTAACAGAGGAAATACAGTTACCTCTTAACGACCCCAAACTAATGCTTCACAGATGGGTGTCTAATGGGTAATAGTGAGCATTTTGCTTGCTCATTAAAAATTGCATTGGATAGAGACACTCCAGTTAGTGGGAAATGCTATCAAGCTACAGCCACAATTCTGTGTTTTAATATGAAATCTATCTATCTATCTATCTATCTATCTATCTATCTATCTATCTATCATCTATTATCTATCTATCTATCTATCTATCTATCTATCTATCTATCTATCTATCTATCTATCTATCTATCTATCATCTATTATCCATCATCTATCTATCTATCTATCTATCTATCTATCTATCTATCTATCTATCTATCTATCTATCTACCTATCTATCTATCATCTATCTATCATCTACCTATCTATCTATCTATCTATCTATCTATCTATCTATCTATCTATCTAGTTAAACTGACAGATGTACAAAGGCAAACAGGACTGAGTTCTTGCTCAGCTTCCCTTTGATCAAGGTAGATAGAGAAGAGCTCATTGGTCAGCGTCCATGTGCTTTCCCACATTGATTGGCCTCTGTACACACATAGTAGAAGGCAATAGCTCTCATTGAAGAAGACGCTGTACGCTTTGCTTCTTTGCTTCTTGTGAGATAGGAGTGTGCTCGAATCCTTTCCTAGGCATAATAAATTTAGGAGCCTCCCACAGTGGAACTGACAGCAAAGGCAAAAACTGTCAACCCGCCTCCCCCCACCCCCCCCCCCCCCCGCGCTGGGAAACTTCTCAAGGTTTTCCCAGCAGTGCATTAGGCGGCACTGTAAGAACCCACTGTTGTGCGCGTTTTGAGACTTCACGCCTTCCATTAACCAGTTCTCAGACAGAAGACCAGTGTCTTCATTTCCCATGTTGTTGAAGTACTTTACATAGACTTTAACCCAGTTGCTAAATTGCTTGAATTTGTTAAATGTACAAAAGGGCCGACTCCCCGTTGATGGAGGCAAAGTAGATGTTTGATGAAGCAGATAGCTAGATGTGCTTCTCCCCCGCCATCTGGATGTGCTAAGGGGGTATGTTTGAAACTGAGTGCTCAGTTCATGCCTTTCAGAAGGGGAGGGAAGAGGGTACTTAACAAGGTTAATAATGACAGAAAGAGGAATTGACACCACAAAAGAAAAAGAATCATTCTAGCATTTCGTGACAGTTCAAAGACAGATGTCGTTGGCTAAGTGAGAGTCTCGTAGACATGGGGGTAATATACACCTTATATGCATATGGATTAGTGAAAGCAGACTGTCAAGTCGGGGAGTGTAAGATTGTCAAATATGAGACATCGCTGCGGAAAACCTGGAAAACTACTTACTATTTATTTCTTCACTTAAAGACCCAATCCTGTTGTCTTTTCAGAGACAAAAGATCAAGTTCTTACGGGCTGAGGCAGGTCAAGGGTGGGATGGGACCGGCGCTTTGTTTGAGGGCCTTCTGAGGACATCAGGGAGAGGGGTCCATTTTCCTTTAGAATCCATTTTCCACCTGATCCTTATGCTCATACTTGTCTTTTGTTCCAGTGGATGCTAGCTTTCAACAGGGTCATGTGTGATTGACGTCCCGGGTGCAGGAGTCCAGAACTCCAGCTATTGTGCCCTCGTGTGGAACCATATCTAGTTGAAGTCTTTGGGAGTTAGTGTAACAATGGTAGCCAACACCACTGAGTTGATTTTAGTCTCTGCTGTAACACGAGATGCTTTGACGAAGCAATACTGGCTTTCCATGCTTGGGTGACAGCTTCGGTGCTACATAGATGCTCTGCCTTGGTTTGGTAGACGGAAGAGTCGGGAGAACCACATGTGGTAATGATTTTTCTCTTCAGTCTTGAGCAAATGCTTCAGTTCACCTTACTAAGCAATAGTAATTTCCAAGAGACATTGTCTATGAATTCTCTCGACTGATATTCCATGGGTTAGTTTTGACCTAGGCAACGTGTTTCCATGAAGATGGTATGGAACTGAGAACAGCTTCTGGGAAAAAGCTTGCTCGTATTTGTCACATTGTCTCTTAGTGCATCCTGTCTCTCTGTTTTTGTTTGTTGCTTTGTTTTTATGTTATTCTGCCCTCAAAGGCTCCAAGCTCCAAGAGATAGCTATGCTCAATGAGTCAAAATCTGTTGTACTCTCAAAACCACATACTTTCAAATCACTAAGCCTATCATTTATGACTTGATCATGAATAGACACTGTTACTGCTTCAGTCTGAAGTGCCCCTTCTCCAGGTTCATGTTTTGGATGCTTACTTATTTTCCCAGATGATGGTGCTCTTCTGGGTTGGTATGGAAATCTTATGCAGTAGAACATAGCTGGTGAAAATAGAGCACTAGGGACGAACCTTTAAAGGCGATAGCTGAGCCCTTGGCTTCAGCCTCTACTCCCTATTTCCTGGGCTGCTGTGATATGAACAGCCTTTGCTATGTGCTTGGGCCATGTGAACTGAGTTGTTCCACTATATCTCCCCTGCTATGGTGGTGAAAACCCTCTGAAATCATGAGCAAAGAGAAATCTTTACCCTCTTACATTAGTTCTATCAGATAGTGTGGTGATGGTGTTGCAAAACTATGGCTGAAGATCAGTATTGGTTGAGTGATCCTGGAGAAGTAACAGATTCTCCTCACCTGAACCATTTGTAAAACACACAAAGAGCCAACTGGCCTTATTCTGTGTGCTGATGCCCTGATAGAGAAGTTAGACATGTCTTGTTAGAGGCATGGTTTTCCTGGGAAAGTCCTTTTGAGTAAAAGAAGACAGAGAGCTGGTGAAAGCAGCGTTCTGGGAAAGATGCTCGCTGCATAGGCAAAGGGAGATTTAATGAGGATGTGCTAATTCGGCACTAAAATAAGTGTATTGATCTGGGGGAAATCCTGAAGTTGGCTGTAGGCTGGGTTGTTGTGGTGAGTGGGAAATGCTTTGGGGAAAACCCGTAACTTCCCCAAATGCCTATGTAAATGCCCACAACATGGAAAATTATCAGGAAGAACTTGTGATTTCAGCGTGTACTGTCGTTTAGACTGGAAATACAGAGCTCTGGGGAAAAGCAGTGGAGGCAAGAATCATGACTGACTGACTGACTTCATCTGATGCTACAGTCTGTACAAAACAGATAAATGAAGGAATAAAAAACTTGGTGAAAATAGATTTCGATAGTGAAGACTGTAGAAGTGTGTCTAAGAAGCTAGGAAAAGCAAATGAAGTCTCAGAAGGCAGTCCCTAGGGGAAAGACTGTAGCAGGGGTTTGGAAGGGGCGGATGTTGTGCAAGGGGCTTCACAGGGGTAGGTAGTCGTTGCTAGGTATTAAAGGTGCATAAGTTGGGGAAAGGTTGTGCATGTAGTTGTCATGGTAACCTTGTAGTTCTGGGTACCTACTGACGAATTTATAGGTGAAATGAGCTTTGCTTACAAATAACACTGGTACAGAAGATTTCACACTTAGAGCTAAGCTGCTAAAATCTTTGTAAGTTTTGATGATAGGACATTTCTACGTGTGGTGTGATGATACAATTATTTTACTTTTGTGTATCAATTACAAGGTTTCTGAGCTAAAGAAGAGAAGCTTGAGAAACAATATTTAAACACAAATATTATTTTGAGATTATGTTTGCAATAAATAAAAAGAATACTGCATTCCCTAATATACAAAATTCCTTAAAATTAATGAAAAAGAGGTAACAAAAAATGAAGAAATGGCACAATTTAAAAAGAAATTGGTGGTGGCGCACGCCTTTAATCCCAGCACTCGGGAAGCAGAGGCAGGCGGATCTCTGTGAGTTCAAGACCAGCCTGATCTACAAGAGCTAGTTCCGGTATAGGTTCCAAAGCTATAGAGAAACCTTGTCTCAAAAAACCAAAAAAGAAAAATACAATACATAACTGAATACAAAGAAAACACCCAACTTTTGTAGAGGTTAAAAGAAGAAAAAATATGAGCTGTGACTATAACATATTAAAGGCTGCCATTGAATGTAGAGATTGGATTCTATTGATGGCATTTATACTTTAGTGGGAAGTCAGTACTACCCATGATTATGCCAGTGTAGAAAGTACAAGATATTGTGCTTGTCATTTGCTGGAATGTATTCAAAGAGATAAGTGATTGTGTAAGGCAATCCCTTTATGTGTATGTTTAATATTGTCCATTAGAATAAAGTTCCCAGAAAAATGGAAAAAAACCCTAAAAACTCACTACAGATAAGATAGTGGTTGAATATTATGATAATTTGAAAATAAATGATGTATGACCATTAGCTGAATGAAAATACAAGATGTAAAGGAGTTTTTTTTGATTTTTTTTATTTATTTATTAAAGATTTCTGTCTCTTCCCCACTGCCGCCTCCCCTTCCCTCCCCCGATCAAATCCCCCTTCCTCGTCCGCCCAAAGAGCAGAGCTGGCCTGGGTCTGAAAAAGCCTGGGTTAAAACCGGTCTCGCTGAACATAGCGGACAATGAGGACTACTGAGACCTCAAGAACAATGGCAATGGGTTTTTGATCCTACTGCACCTATTGGCTTTGTGGGAGCCTAGGCAGTTTGGATGCTCACCTTACTAGACCTGGATAGAGGTGGGTGGTCCTTGGACTTCCCACAGGGCAGGGAACCCTGTAAAGGAGTTTTAAGGAAAGGCAATACTTCATACCTATATCTGAAGTCTGTTCACTAACACACAAACATTCCTTGTGGGTAAGGAGCTCCTGAGTGATTTATACTCTCCTGATTGTTTGTTTGTTTCTTCACTGTACTCTGTTATAATTTATCAGTAAGTCCCTTCAAGCTCTTGGAGAAACAAAACCAAGAAGAAATGTGTATATACAGAGCAAGAGATTCACTATGGGACAACTGGCTCAGGACATTATAAAAGCTATGAAGTCTTGTGTTCTATCCTCAGCAGCTTGGAGGCCCAAGAAACTGGGTGTGATGTTTCCAGTCCAAACACAAAGACCCCCCCCAAAACTGGAGTACCAAAATCTAATGGCAGGAAAGGATGGGTGTCCCAACTCAAGCAGAGAGAGGGGAACAAATTTGTCCTTCCTCCTCTTGTTTTTTCTTTAGACCCTCCACCACATTGGTGAGAGAGTTTGAGTCTAGAGCTCGAGGGCTAATCTCTTCTGGGATGGCTCCATGTACACACCTAGAAAAAGTGACTAACCAGGGGTTCCTCTACTCAGTCATACCCAGGAGTTTATCATCCTAGTAGAAATGCTCTCAATAAAGTGATGCATGTTAAAAGTGTACTTGAGATAACTTAATTCATTTTATTCAAACAAGTAAAAATTTAACAACTCAAATTAGGTCAAGGTTATGTTGGAAATTATTATAATTGATTCATGCTTTGAAGGGAAATAAAATACATACCACACAATGATTGCAGAAAGAATGATTGAAACTGAAGAGATGAATGAATTCAAGGGTATAAGATGCACATATTTTGATAAGTTGTTGAATTTAAGAAGAAATGGAAAGACTGTATTTTTTGGAAAATGGTGAATACAACCTGACATAGACAATATTTAGAAAGATATATCACTATACTTCCAAAAGCATCTATAATAAGCCTACCCCATACCTTGGTCTCCTATAAACTTTAGCTAATACCTACAAAGGGTAGATTAAGTGGGAAAAACAGAGGAAAAGGTGGCGGTACATGTTCTATCAATATATCAAATTAACTCTCTAAATACATGTCATGAGGCCTGGGGCTGATGCTCAGGTGCGCAACACTGTCTGTTGTTCTGGACTAGAAGTTAAAGGAATAAGGTAACACCACACCCCTACACCAATGTATTAGTTTCTCTTCTTATTATTGTGATAAAACATCTGGCAAGAAACTCCTTAAGGGAAAAGGGCTTATTTTGGATTTATATTCTCAGTCAGGATTAGCCCATTGAAGTCTGTGTATATTGGATGTTAGCAGAGTAGAGAAAGAAACCAGTTATTGTAAGTTGTTGAGAATCTACTGAAACACAGACTAGCAATGCTCAGGCATTTCACTCCTCCATCCATCCTAATAATCTGAAATCCCTTAGGTGGAACACGGTACCTCCACAGGTGACTTGAAGTACTGATGTGCATCTTAAGTGTTACCTTAAGAAGTACTCTTCTAAAGTGAGCATGTGTCCTGCACACCTGTGGAGTTCAGTGAAAGAAATTGTTGATCGCTATCTCATTTCTGCGGCAGGTGGATTGGGGTGTGGTTTAACGCTGTGCACCCTACCAGTTCTCCTAGATGGATGATCTCAAAACTGTGTGACTAACCAGTTCTCCCTGTTGATGAGGTGACGACCATTTTGAGGGATCCAGTCTTTGGGGGAACTATTTTGAAAGAATTAGTGGGATAACTAAAGCATCTGCAAATAGGGGTTTGGTGAGGTTGCTGTGGACTCTTCCTCTCCACCAAAAATGTTCCAGAGGTGTGGAATCTTTTTTGTATTTTTCAAGAGAGGGTTTTCTTTATGTGTCCTTGGTTGTCCTGGAACTCACTCTGTAGACCAGGCTGCTTGAAACTCATAGGGATCTGCCTGCCTCTGCCTCCTGAGTCCTAGGATCAAAAGTGTGTGCCACTACTGACGGCTCCTTAGGTGTTTTTAAAATCTAATCATTACTGATTAAGATTAAGTATCACCCCAGACCCTGAAGAGGGCTTGAGAGCTATTGGTTTCTCTGAAGGATATTCCACAATACTGCTCTGGGGTTGGGAGGGAGATGGGCAAGGGGAAGAAACTAGATGGAACAGTAGTGCACAGGTAGTCAACTGTAGGCATCCAAGGATCATTGAGACTACACTGCATACACTAGTATGTTGTTATGCCCCTTCCTGCACCGATGGCTGAGAAAGAAAGCTAGTTACTGACACACATCTATGTTTCATTATGCTTCTCAGGGGGTGTTAATATTACTGCATTCCTCTTCCACGGGTGTGTGTGTGTGTGTGTGTGTGTGTGTGTGTCTGTGCATGTGTCTGTTTTCATGCAAAGAGTCACTGCCGGTCTAAGAACAGGAGGAGGACCCCCACATTAACCTTTACTGAATTTACTTCAAGAAGACGAACAATATTTCCATGTAAACAAAAAGGGCATACTTTGAGGTCTAATTCTGACAGAGAACTGTCTTCCTCTCAATCTGGTTATTGGTGTCTGGAAATACCCTAAATTGGACATTTTCCCAATTAGGGATGAAAACTTAAAAAATTAATGAAGATATTGAGCAGACATGAGTAGTCCCTAATAACCAATCCAGGTCTATGGACTCCTGAAAACACTTTCATCAGTGCCTGAGTTTTTTTTTTTTTTTTTTTTGCATGGGGGCCCAGAGAAGGGTACATTTTCCTGAGGAGAGCCATAAAGTACTTTTAGTGAACCGTCAGGACAGGTCTGTGACAAACCCAGTCAACTGTCCTCTCTTTTCCCTGTAAATATGAGGAACCACTGGGTTACTGCTGACGCAATAGTTGTAGTACAATATGACGCATCTACAGGAGCAAATGAACATTGTCAGAGATGGCTGATGCTTGAGGAGTTAAGGGGGCTCAGAAAAGAGGGAGCCAAGAATGCAGAAACTACCATGATCCTTGGTAAATCTGACTTCGGATGAAGTTCACCAGCTTCTTGAGTGGAGCCAGACAACAACTTCCTGTTCGTGCTGTGTTTGGTCTAGGAGGCTGCATACGTCTGCGGGCTGTTGCACACCAGTACTGCTGACTGTGAACACCGTGTCTGCCGAAGACCCTCTTCCCTTCCCCTTCTTCCTCCCCTCCTTCTGTTCATTCCTTCCTCAGTCTTTGCTTTTCAATGCTCTTTCCTAACTATTTCCCACTTCATATAATTTATTAATCCATGTAATGCCAATTTATCTCTACATTCCAGGCCTGGGACCAGGTTGCGAGCATACGAAATGCTGAGCTATGATACCGTCACTCAAGAACACCACTGTTTAGTGATGAGGACAGACCAGACATGAATTGATGCCATTCAGGTGATGATATTATGTAATGATTATCTGAAAGCCCCAAGGAAGTCAGAGATTTCTTTAAGACTCATTTATGATTAAGGTATTGAAATCTGGACATCATTACAGCTTGGCATTCTGCCTGTCACCTGTCTTCCAGCATTAAAGTACTTCTGCATTTCATATTTACAAAGCCGATAGGTAGCTTTCAGATTTCCTTCCTGCAAGGGACAGATGGAGGAGGTTGGCTCTCTTGTGCTTACTTTGTGATCAGCAACACCCATTGACCATCGGTTTGTTAGTAACACAGGAGACTGTAGACCCACTCGTGAGCTGAGGCACAGTTGCTAGTGTGTGGGATTAGTGGGATCTACTTGTGATCTAGACCATGACATATGAATGTAGTTGTGTGCTTACTGCCAGGATACAGGCTATGTTGACCACATCAGTGGAGAGTTAGGATCACTCAGAGCTTTCCCATGCAGCCAGGCATAATCCTAACAAAAGGAAAGAACACCAGGGAAGAATGAGGCATCCAATCTCTCTTCCTCCTCCTTCTCCTCAGAGAGGGGAGAGGGGATGGAGATGAAAGAGAAGGTGAGGTGCCTGCTTCCGTGAAGACGTACTTTCTTGACCCTAGTTCTAAGGTCTGAAAAGGTACTGGATGCTTCCTGAGCTTCAGTACCACAGGATGCCTCCCATTCCCTAAGAGAAAAGTTCCGTCGAAGTGAGGCAGCATTAAGTGGGTTCCTCATAAGCTAAAACGTAGAAGTTTTAAATGGGTCATCCTTTCTAAGACTGACCCATGTTCTTTTGGGCCAATCATGGAGATTTTCAGAAGATAACATTTTCATGGACAGGTGGAAACACACTGAGGGTGAGGGGACCTTTGTTCCTTTTCGGTGCCCCTCCTTGTGCACCTCAGGGAGTGTGCATTGAATTGGGAGGTGTTAGTTCCTGCACCACAGTCTGGCCAGCCTTGTGGGCATATTACGTACTTCCAGGATCTATTTTACTATACCCTTTGTGATTGAACCTTTGAGAAGCACCTGCTCCATAGTCTTCGGGGTCTCTCTACTTCAGGGAGCTCCTCTGCACTGCTGTTGGAGAATGAGCGACTCCGTAGAGAGAAACACTGAAATCAAGCAGGACAGCTGGAAACAGTGAAACGCACATCGCCTTGTCCATAGCTTGTCTCTAGCTCCCTGGCCAGGATTCATCCTGAGAGACTATTTTTACACTGTTCCTGACCCAGCGAAACCTTGAGGTTCTGCAAATCTAACCAGATTTAGACTCCATTTGTGTTTTCTCTATAACCTCTGATTTCTGGGAAAAGGAGCCTGTCACAGAGAACTGCATTAAACCTGTCCTCATTTGTCTCCCTTCACATGGAGAAGGGCTCACGTCTTTCAGGGGGACAGAATGTGGGGCCTCAAGCAGCCTCCCCAGAGGCAAAATCTGTGACAGTGTTGAAAAACCGAGGAAAGACATGTCGTTTCTTTCTTTCTAGGGCTCTGGGGGCTCAGCATCTCTCTCTCTCTCTCTCTCTCTCTCTCTCTCTCTCTCTCTCTCTCTCTCTCTCTCTCCACCTTAACTTTGGGAACTTCAAACAGGGTAAAAAATGGGGTGTCAACTGTGCCTTCTCACTGCAGTTCCAGAAGTGGTCTTGAAACCGCCCCAGACCTTCCTACAGTCTGGACCTTCTGATGTCGTCTGGGGAGGCCCATTGCAGACTCCCAAAGTGCTGAAGACAAGATGTCTCCAGCCCAGCATTTCCCACAATCAGCATGTAGGGCAAGAAGAACCCAAGGTGGAAGAGTCCCCGTGTCATGGGAATCACAAGGAAGGGGCCATTGCAGTAGGAAGGGTGGCTGCATAGCTTGCCAATCCGAGTTTCTAAGCAATTTAAATCATAATGTCGTTAACAGAGGAATTTGAGTGGAAGAGAAAAGCAGTTTTGGTGGGAAATATTTCTCCTGTGTGCCTCCCCCCCCTTCAGAACAAGCTGCTTTGTCTGAACTGAGAGTGAGACCTGGGGTCTATTTCTGGTTCTGCCAACTGACTCCTGGGTGACCTCAGTCACTTCCTCTCTTAGAGTGTTCAGAGTTCCTCTCTCCGAAAAGAACTTTAAGATATCCTTCCAGAACATAGTGCACACAACAGACACAGATCTTGGTTGCCATATGCAGAGCTGCCATAGAATTGGTTGAGTCAGGGTCAATAAAGTCTAACCAGAATATTCCCTCTTCATTTGCTTCTGGCAAAGACTTGGCCAAGTGTGTCAGGCTTCTCTGCATGCCATCTCTGACCTCACAGATGTCCATGGATGAACGGGATTCCATCCAAAGCTGGCAAAGAAAGATTCTGGAGAGCAGGGCTCTGGGCTACATTCACATTAGAAGCAAAAATGGCTTCAGGAAAATGTCATGTACATAAAATCTAAGGGTATTTATTAGATGGTGTGGGACAATTCTGTATTTTGTCAATTATGTTTTAAATAAACGCTGATTGGCCAGTAGCCAGGCAGGTAGGAAGTATAGGTGGGACAACCAGACAGGAAGTAGAGGCAGGACAATGAGAACAGAAGAATTCTGGGAAGGAGGAAACCCATTCCTCTGCAGTTGTGAGCCTGCCACAGAAGAAGCAAGATGTGACCTGCCCCACTGAAAAAGGTACTGAGCCATGTGGCTAGCATATACTAGAATAATGGGCTAATGTAAGTTATAAGAGTTAATAAGAAGCCTGAGCTAATGGGCCAATCAGGTTATAACTAATATAGACCTCTGTGTGATTTCTTTGGGACTTAACGATTATGGGAACTGAGCAGGACAGAAACCTCAGTCAACAATTAGATGTGTGTTTTAATGGCACATGTGTAAGCCAGTAAAATAATAGGAATAAGGTGTGTGTATGTGTCAATGTATATATGTATATATGTATGCACATCTTCAAATTTAGTAGCAAAAAAAAGAAAAAGCTGAATCCCAAAAGAGTCAAGAAAAGTGTAAGAAAAGAAAATCTAAAGAGCAAATAGAAAACACAAGATCAGATGCTAGAAATATGTCAGAGATCAGGATCTGAAATCATGTTCAACAGATTCCTTTCTCTGATTGAGATTGAACTGGATTTCCATCAAGAGCAATTTCCAAGAAGTTAAGAACAGTGCTGAAAAATATGGCAGCTAAATAGAGACTAAAATATCAGACTGGCAGGCAAGGGCAGCCACATCCTTATTAACAAAGGAGTCTAAGGTAAAAGAGATTATGAGAGAACCATGTGGTCAAAACAGTTAGAAAAATGCAGTATCTCCAAACCTTTAAACATAAAATGGAGATGGAGAAACCCAAAAACACATACAGGTCTAGAAAGAAAAATGAACCAACCTGCTAGCATCCACTGCAACGGGAAGATGCACCATGTTCATGGATACACGGCTGGGTGGGTTTAAAGATACCAAGTTAAAACACTGGTTTTGGGAATCCAACTTAATCCCAAACAAAACTTCATCTCTTCACAAAGATTGGCGAGATGATTTTTATTGTTTTGTGAAATAGGTCCGGGGTAAAGAATAGCTAAGCAAAGAAACTGACCACTGGAATACAAAAGAAGGTGCCCCAAGGCAACTCACAAATATGTGAAATTTACTTCATAATTGAGCTAGAAATATAACCGAGAAGACAGGAAAAAAATTCACTTTGTCGTAATTGGAGACTAAATTATTATCCACATAAGGAAAGAAATGAAAATCAACCCTCTCTTTAATCAGTTCCTCTACAATCAAATCATTAATGGTAAAATTGTGAACTACTAAACTTTTGTTTTAGAAGAAAATATAGCCTGCAAGTGAGATTGTTTGAATTAATAATAAAGCAAATAACAAAATAACCAGAAGGTTTGAATAGGCACCTATAAAAGAGGAGTATGACTTATAAAAGAGGAAAATGACTTATAAACATATGAAAAGATCCCCAATCTTAGCGACTAGGGAAATGCAAAATTAAAACCACATTATCCTATCACCAGATTGGTAAAAATTAGAATATTCAAGACTATTCATAGGAGCACTCTTTGTAATAACAAAAGCTTTAAGAAGCCAGGAGGTCCATGGGGAAGTGAGTATTTTATGAAGTGTGATGTGTGCTTACAAAGGAATGCCACATAGCATGGAGAGGGATCTGACTGTATCCTACACATCCGTGTAGAGGAATGAGCAGCTCATTCTTGAGTGGAAGAAGCAAACTACAAAAGAACAGAAAAAACACGGCTTTTCTTTCTTGCGGGATCAAAAGACATAAAGCTCTTCAAAATATATTATCGACTAGTTACTGAAAAATGAGAAACAATAATTTTTCTAAGGAAACATAAGACAGTGACTCCAGATTCAGGATAGTGATTACTATGAGCAGGGGAGGAAGGAAGAGGTTAGGGTCCCTGACAGTTTTCCTAAAAGGTAGTAAGTGAGTTCATGGCTCTTGAAAGATTGGATGTTGTGTTTGGGGGATGTTTTATATTACTGCATTTACTCAGTATTTAAGACAATATAATTTCATGGTCAGGTAACTCGAAACATATCACTATTTCAAAAACTTCCTAATATGCACTCATCATTTTTTTCTACCTAGTCGTTTTCCTTTTGATAAAAGATTAAGAATATTGTTTCCCAAAACAGAGCACCCCATGTTAAATAATGTTCAAGTTCATCTTAATGGGTGATTTTTTTTTTTAAGAAAGGAAGTGTCCTTATTTATCAAGCAAGCACCTCCCTGCTTTTCACTTGCTCCATGAAAAGATTAGATGTTAAGTTTATTAGTGTGGTCAAAGACTGGCTAAGATAGCGGGTGGCTAACCCAGTGTGGGCAAAAAGAGAAGATCCCCTTTTCCTAGGGAAACAGTGCAAGAGGGAGGACAGAGGACTAGAAGGGAGAGGGATGGGTCACTGCGAGGCTGACTCATATTCTTTGATGGCACAGGAGACTTGTCTGCCTTTAATAGTGAAATCTTCAGTTTAAGTTTACTTCTCATTCCTCACCCTATTGCATTTTCTGCCTTATAAGAAATCCTCTTATATGCAAATTTGGTATGTTTTTTTTTCTGTATAATATTGACAAATTAGTGATGAGGACAACCACAAAATATAAGACTGAGGGGTTGGATATACAGAGGGATGAGGAAGAACAGGAAGGAATGAATGATGTTCTTTTCCAATCTTCCTCTGCCAGCAAGTCAGGGTAAGGCACCAGTGAACCTCAGGCGTATGGCTGCTCCCCTTCTTCTGATGTTTAAGGAATGCTGATTGATTATTAAATTTGCTGGCTGTCTAATCAGGAAATAATTTCTTCAATTTTGAACAGCTCATAAATGAGCTCTTTTACTAGAGATAACTCTATTTATAAAAATATGCTATTGTAAAGATGACCAATGCTGCCATTTAAATACAGATGCAATATGTAACGGATCCTAGAAGCCAGGAGCACAATATTCGAGTGATTTAATGACAGTTTAGGAATACGATCTCTATTAGACATGCCTGGAATTAGAGTATCCTGCTTTTGCTGCTCTCCAACAAGAAGGCTTCTAAATTCCCAATTTAAAGCTGATGCATTTAAGCCCATGAATTAGTTAGGGTGCGTATCTGTGTTAAGAGAATAAATTGGGCCAGAGATGTGTCATTGTAGTAGTGGTGTGCAAACCTGATTGCTGGGTTATTAAAAATTCTGGGCTAATGTTCTGGAAAGAATGAATTTACTGTTATAAAAATCTTCCTGCCTCATGATGCCCATGCAGCTGAAGCCCCACGTCTAAATTTAGCGCAAGCTTGAACAAGGAAATTAATTGAATTAAGAAGTATTTATTAAAGAAGAAATAAATAGCTCTTACCAATTAATGAGATCAATCAGGCCAACCACTAAAGAGAGCCAGGGAGGTCTGTCTGTGGTGTGGCTTTGCAGATATGAAGCCTGATAGGCAGGGTTCCAGAGCCTGTGGACCCATTCATGGGCTGTATGAATTTAGTGAGGGAGTAAATGAAGTGTAAAGAGAGTAATTGAGCCGTCGTGAGATCAGATTAGAGAAATGCATTCCCTCTTGGCTTACCTTTTTCTTTCTTCCCTCATCTCCTAGCCATTTCTCTTATATATCCCTCCATATTGACTATTAAATCTGTTTTTAATGCACAATGACCAATAGTTGACATATATTAACATTTGTCATAGCCTGTCACTATCAGACAGCAGCAGTATGTGGATATTGGTTTCCTTCTGTTTAAAAACAGTTGTGTCTCGTTTAGGCATTCTGGAGATGCACGAAAGCCTCCCAGTCACTTCCTGAACATGTCAATCTGACAGTCGACAGATAGATGTATACTTTTCCCCAGCTTCAGTACTCCTTTCTGGAGAGTTGTTGTTTCTGCAATGTTCAGGAATGGAGCTTTGCACTTGTAACTTGTACAAGTTTGATGCATCTAATATATCAATTTCTTGCTTCATATGCTATAAATAAGGCAAGGAAAGCTTGCTTTGGGAGCATTAGTGTCTGTATATGAAGTACAGATTATCTGGTTTTCGATGACTGTCATTAGGATAACTGGACTGATGGAACATAGGTTAAGCCAGGAGGAACTCTGGGGGCTACTTGGTGACATCACCAGGACAACCTCTGTGCCTGCATTTTCGTCAGAATCTCGTAACATCTTCCCCGTGGCTGTGTATGTGCCTGGAGTGCTCACAGGATGAATGCTGCCTGGTCTCACCTTCATGAAGGCATGGTCCAAGCTATCCAAATGGTTAGTAGTTTCTGTTTACCAACTATGTAGAAAAAATGGTATGGGTAGCTATTTATGCATCTCTGATTTTTTTAAACACGTTATGCAAAACCCTTCTTCTGTGTAGATGGGTAAACTTAAGCCTCCAATGCTGGTCATATATGAAGTCAGAACTTTAAATCATGGCATACTTACCTCTCTTCGTCCATGGCCTGTCTCCCTTTGCCCTCCCAACCCAACAGAAGGCAATACCACTGCCTTCTCAGCTGACTGCTAATAGGAAAGGTACTTACCAAGCAGGCCCTTCCAACTCTTGCTCCCAACTCACTCTTGCTGCTTCCGCTCCTAGGAGAGAAGTGCCAGGAATTACGAACATGGGGCCATGTTTGGATAGAAATCTCAACTTGTCCTTTTACTATACTATTCCTGGACATATTTTTAAAGCCTCTTTGATTTTTAGTTTTCTCCTATGTAAAATGAGGTAGCAGTAGTATCTCTGCATATGATTGCTCAGAACACTAAATGAACTAGAATTTGCAAGGCATTTAAATGCACACGACACTCAAACCTACGTCAGTGGAATTGTGATGGCACAATGGGCAGGCAAAGGCTCTGGAATGGCACCCGGCTTATGTCAGACTCTCAGCTGAGCATGCTACTCTCTAAGTACTTAGTCTGTTTATCTTGCGCAGCTATTCCTGTGTCTTCTCTGACTTCAGTGTCTTTGAACTTCTTGGCACGACAAGAAGAGTAAGTTTTTGAAAGTCTCTTGGGGAGACCACAGTTCTTTAGGGTGGGACTATTTGGATCCCCCTTGTTTAGGACCACCTTATATTTAGGACTCCCTGATGTGATGCATTTTCAAGGACAGGATCCTAAAGCTGTGTACATATGTGCACATGTGTTTATCCACAGCAGGTCTTTAATAAATGTTTACTGGAAGAATAAGTAAAGTCTTGGTCCCTATTCCAAAACAGTAGCCAACTCTGAATCAAGGACTGGGAGGCTTCCACAGGGCAAGTTGTGCGTTGGCGGAGCCTCCAGGACCACCTCTCCCTGGCTCTGCACTTTTTCAGGCTTTTTCAGCGTGCAACAGTTTGTGACTGCACAAATACTCCTGTTTTGCAATCAAGGGGATAGCCAGAGGGTGATGACTCTTCCCATCCGTTGCAATGCAAGGATGCCATGGAACAAGGCATCACATAGGAGCCATTCCACAGCAACTTTGCAGTCAAGCAGATGAAGGAGAAGGCTTGGTGTAATGGCCCTTTTCCCAACTAAGGGGAAGAACTGTATTGGACACAAGAAAAAAAAAAAAAAATCACGGAAGTATAAACCCATCACTCATTATTTCCCTCCACATTAAAAAAATGGAAATCATGCAATGTGTCTATGTAGATAGTGAGCTGTGTAAGAGGTGACATTAAGAGTCAGAATGTGGTCCGTGTAAGCTGCATCTCTCATTGTGCTCTGCCCAATTTGCATTACTGCTGAAGACAAAGCTAAAGGGACTCTGGATTGCAGGTATGAAAATAACTACCCAATCTGCAGGATATGTCTGACAAGGGTGTTTGCTCCTTTGGTCGGTACCCTGGTAATGCTCAAAGGGTGTGCAACTGAAGAGATGGCATTGGAATGGTGGCTTTTTTTGTTTTGTTTTGTTTTACCAGTGTCTTGAATACTAGGATTTTCTGTGTCGTTGGAGTGCTCTGGCTCCTGTCCAGCTTTCCTGCATCCCAAGGGGCATTCTTCTTCTGTGAAAATTTCCATCCCAACTTAAAAAGAATCCCAGTGTCCGTTGCTATATACAGTTGTATCTAATGGTGTCACTCACCCCTGTATCTATATATCTTTGGTGGCTGCTGAATTCAAGGGAAATGTTTTTCCCCTACAGTTTAACCTTTCTAGAACATTCTGGAAGCTTTCTTGAGCCTTGGCTATGATCGTCTCCCTTCTTCCTGAAGGCATTATTGCCACTGGTTTTTGTGTGAGGGGAAACAGGACTCTCACCACAGCACAATCTGCCTCATTGTGAATGTGGTTCTCCATCCCACATTGACTGGGTCCACCCCCACCCTCAGCAACTGCAGACCTCTGAGGTTTTACTGTTTAACCCCTTCACACCCACGGATGGCACTGTTTAGACCTTGCCTCGCTAAGTGAACTAAATGCAACGTTGGTATGCATGTTAGCACGCAGCTCGGGACCTCTGCTGATGAATTTATTCTAGAAGCAAGCACTTTGAAGATAACTCAAGGCTTCCAGGTGTGGATGTGGTCTGTTGACACACAAGGCCTGTTCCTGCCGTCTGCAATGGTTTTCAGGTTGGGCTTTTTAATAGCAGAGGCTGAACAGGGGCAATACTTCCTTTACTTAATTCTAAGTTCATTTTTAGCACACACAGATAGCACGGCTCGTTATACATTTATTACCCTGTAATGCACTTGGCAACACACACGAGATCCCTGTGGCTGTCCATAACAGGGAGCTCACACGGCTTGAGCCGGACCTGTCTCAGCCCTGCAGTCCCATTAAGTTAAAGAGTAAATTATTAATAATGCTGACTAAAATCAAAGCTCTAAATGACGCAAACAAAATTAACCAACACTGCGAAAACAGCAGGGAAGCATCGGCTGCCACAGAAGAATGTAGCTTGACAGTTTTCATATGGTATTTCAATGGACCATCGTGTGAGGAAGACATTACTGCAGAAGCTGACAGAGGGGAGAAGGGAGCCTACAGGATTCACCAACGGGATGCACAGCCTCAAAAGCAGACAGTGTGATATTTAGTACAATGATTGGTGGGAAAAAAATGCTGCTTTCTGACCTCTTTATTCTTTTAAAAAATATCAGAGAAAGAGCTGAATTCAAAGATTTTAGATTTTTTTTTAATATCCAATGGAGTCCAGATTCAAGGTCCAAAACATCTTTCTTAAATTAGCAAGTAGGTCTTAGATTCCTTGTAAAACGACAGTTGATTTCCAAACCTTATTTACAATAGTCAGTAGAGTATAAAGAACCCCCGGCAGCCTGGGGGATCCTAGTGACCTAGTCGCAGCTGGTGAGCCAGTCTTTCTAGAGAGAAGGCAGAGTCTCCCAGAAGTTGCTCAGTTTTGTAAATTAGTCCATAGCCTGGTCTTGATTTGTAAGAAGATCAGGCCAGAAAGTGCTCCGTCCTTTAGACAGGCTTAACTCTCCTGTCCATAATCCAGGAGCTAGTGTC
The DNA here is from genome assembly GCA_963919715.1 of Microtus obscurus. NCBI lineage: Eukaryota > Metazoa > Chordata > Mammalia > Rodentia > Cricetidae > Microtus > Microtus obscurus. The sequence continues at coordinate 23,804,557 of CAWTZC010000015.1, forward strand.
CTGCCACCATAGGAGGGGAATATTTTTCTTGAAACTCCAGCTTAAAGTAAAGTCTTCCAAAGGCCTTCATGAACTGTTCTTGGCTCTGCTTGGGTTCCATCCTGTACTCTCACCATTATTATGGTTGGGAAGTTGTGAGTCTACAGTGGGCATCATCCTGTAGGGCACGGCTACATCTAACAGCAGAGCTAGTCCCAGCTCAGCTCAGCTCGGCTCGCTCGGCTCTGAGGAGGTTTGCGAAAGAAACTCTCACAGAAATGGATGCTCCGTAGCAATGCCCTGTACTGGAAACTAAGCACGTCAAAAGGAGAAATACATCAAATTACTTGGAACCTACTTAAGCTCTGAGATATGCAGAAATGATTTGGATAGGGAAGAAGGCAGCATCCTTGTAGGCTCTGGACGCTCTCTCCACCATGGACCCCCATCTCATACAGGCCAGTCCTGTTTGAAGATTCACTCTTTCCGACCTTGCCAGGCCCCCCAAGCTAACAGCCCTGGTTGTTCCCGCATTTCTGGAGGAGGTCACAGACTGATCCCTATCTTGCTCGGGGTCGTAGGCCTTGTGCAGCTGCCTGCCCAGGCTCCCGAGTGTCTGCTGCACGTGCAATGCAGTTTGCACCACTCTCAGCCACACTTGCCTGGCTGAGTGGCCCTGCTAACTGTCCTTCCAGTAGGTGGGAATTTCACTTCCTTATTTCCAGGCATAAATAATCGCAGATGCAAAATTGGGGCCTTATTTTAGATACAGGCGTTGAGAACGTGACTCAAATATTCAACAATATTTTTAATCCTGTTTCTTTGAGCATGAGGTAGCCTGAGCAACTTGCTGGTCAAGGCTCTGGATTTAGCAAACCACACATGTCAAGGAGGTGGCAGGTGGGAGGTGAGGTTTCGGTGCTGCATGCAACTTGCGTTTTACCTTTGCTTCTTGTATTCGGCACCTTATGAAGAACTAACTATTCTCAAACATACCACTGCATCAATACCCTGGGGTTCATGGGTTAATTGACCACATCTGCTGGGCAAAGTTGACTCCATAACTTTCAGGGCCCCATGGAAAATGCATAGCTCTTCCTTCAAGAAGCACATAGAAAATCTTTCTCTTTCTCTCTCTCTCTCTCTCTCTCTCTCTCTCTCTGTTTCTTCTACCCTTGTCACAGCATTTTTACTGGATCCTTGGCTAGGAGAATACTCATAGGAGATAACACACACACACACACACACACACACACACACACACACACATTCAACTCTGCCCCATTCCTGCCTAGGTCTAAGACATTCCCATGTCCTAGGGTCCCCTTGCTGCTGGGTGAGGTGCTGAGCTAAAGACAGCCAGAAAAGCTAGCCATATATGAGCTCAATGCTTCATTGCTCCTCTCAACTTCCCTGACCAAACACAAATTTAAGACAAAATTATTTCAGGACTGTGACCACAGAACATGAGAGAGCCTGGGGCACATGGGCAGGCCCCAGGAAGCTTGCCATGCTGACAGGCTTAGTAGATGGCTAGGGGAAAGGGACAGTACAGCGACTTGGGTCTACCAGCACGCAAAGCCTCATGGAGTTGGTCTTTGTGGGTTACAAGGTTTGGACCCTCGACTTTCTCATCGACACCACCTGTGCAGCGTTAAGTAATGAAGATTTCGTGAGCACAGAGACCTTGGGAAGATATGTAGGGCTTCCTTGGGAAAGGTGATTATCAGTGAGAGAAAGTGGAGGATTCTGGGACTGCAGCTGCCATGACACTAGCCTCTGAGGTCTGCGATTAGGTAGTGGAGGTAGGGTCAGTGAGGAACCACAGGCAGACCTGAAGGTGGCAGCTGGAGAGTCTGTTTTGGGACTAGCTGACTGCCACGGATCTGGGATCTTCTTTTAATTGTTGTACAACCAGGTGGCTGAGAGAAACCAGGGCCGTTCTGATCTCCAACCCACAAGCAGGGCCTGTGTCCCTCAAATGGCCAGACCCTGTTGGCACTAGGGATGGAGGACAGACACTGCTGGGATGGCTTTGTCTTCAGGGCCTCTGTCTATGACAAGAAACAGGTCATTTCCTGAACATCTCAGGTCATAAAATTCTAGCACACAGCAGTTGGCCATCTCTATTGAAGCAGTGGCTTCTGATCGAATGGGAAAACGGGAGACCAAACTGTGTCTTGGTCAGGGCAAACTGTGGTCTTTCCTGGTTACAATTGAGTCATATAACAGAAGGTGACCAATGAGACATTAAATGGTGTGCATGTCTTCGGGACACATAGGACAGGGCTCTGAGAACCGCAGGAGCCTGTGGTTTCTGAAATACTGGTGGGTGGCTTCCTGTAGCTGCAAGGCATGCTGGGGAGATGAGATAGGACAGGCTCCACCTCACCACCTTCTCTACCCAGGTCCTGGCAGTTTGGCTCCTGAAGCCTGACCTGGTCTGCTGCTCCCGTGCAGTTAGAGTGAAGGAGCTGACCAGGTGTAGGCAGAACTGGTGTTAGGAGTGACTAGTGACATGGCCAGAGATGCAGAAGTCCGTGGAAGTGTGTCTCAGACCAACGTCTGCGGGAGAGATTTGAAGCCGTTCACTCTGTTTTGTGCCTGTAGACAGCGATTTTAATGTTATGTAAATGCAGCCCTAATTCCTAATGGTCCGGAAATGTATGTGTCAGGGCTGTGGCAGCTCAGGTTGTGAATGATCCAGATGAGGGAAACAGGCTGTGGTGTGTGTGTGTGGTGTGTGTGTGTGTGTGTGTGTGTGTGTTAAAGGAAAGCTTGCGATTATCAGCTTCTGTTTTTTTTTTCTTTTTTCTTTTTCTTCCTCACAACAAGATTTAAATAGGACAAGACAAGATGATGAGAACCGAGGGGCAGAACAGATGTTGTCTGCGGAAGAAGCCACTGGGAGGCCTCACTGGGAGGAAGGGAAGGAGGTGAAGGCTTTGGAGGGCAATGGGCACTCTGGGTGTCAAGGCACAAAGTGATACCCGCCTAGTCAGAATCACTTATCTAAATAGAAACTCCAGGAAATCAGTGCGAAATTTGGGTCTAGGAAGATGAGAACACTGTGACAAAAGTTTGCCAGGGGGACACATGTGTGGGTGGCAGCAGAAGGCAGCAGCAAGGGCTAGTGGCAAATACACTAGGAGGAGCCTGCAAGGCCATGTAGGCCCTCGCTGCACACTTTGTCTTCCCATAGGAAGCCTGTGGCTCAGCATAGTCTAGTTGTACAGTAGCTGTGCAAACAAACGGGCTGCCCTTTGCTATCTTCAAGTCGTCTGCTTCTCTGGGGATGGTTAGGATCATGGTTATTGTGATGAAATTTGCCATCTCTTAAGGCACAAGGTAGCCTAAGAGACCAGAGACTGGAATGACTATCTCTTTAATATGATTCAAGTAACCAAATGTGTATACTTGAACTCAATTCATTGCTCCTAAAAGAGACCCCGTAATGCTTTTTCTTATTGACATAGAAATATTGTTCATTTTTTCTGGGTGTTATGTGATGTTTGGTACATGCATATGTTTGTAGGGATCAAATAGGTCACACCAAACACCTACATTTCTTCATCTTGCCACCAAGATATTAGAGTCAGATTTGGCTGGCTTTTTTCTTTTCTCATAAGGAGTGTTGAAGAAAGAACAACATGGTCAAGCCAGTAGCAAAGGATTATAATGCCAGGGACTCTGCAGCATGAGTCAGGAGTATGGGAAAGTTCTGGATCTTCTAGGGTTACAGAGTGAGGGCAAGGCCACTTTGAGCAATTTAGTGAGAGTATGTTTCAACATGATGGGTAAAAATAAGGCTGGAGATACAGTTTAGTGATAGGGCTCTTGTCCAGTGTGTGCAAGACCCTACATTCAACCCTCAGTACCACAAAATGAAACAATTACAATTACATTGTTAGTCAACTTACAAAAACCCAGGTATGCTAATGATAGCATTTTATTTGCATCATTCTAAAAGCACACGGGTATGGAAGCGTGTTTTTCCTCAGAAGGCACAGACTTCACTATTCCTAGGTCATGTGACCAATGTAATCAGGAGATGGTCCTTTGCAGTGACTTAGACAACGATACTTAGAGCCAAAGGATTTTAGGCAACTCCGTGTTTCTCTGCATCTTATTTTCCCCCTAGAAATCCTCAACTAAGTGTCTTTTTTTTCCATTACACCCTCCCCATTCTTTATATTTTGTGGTTACTGAATTTATTATTAATATGAATGGATGGTTTTTAAATTGTGAGCCAAATTTCAAGTGATTTTGGAGTTACTGGCAACTAAGTATAGATGTCATCAGTTGGGTTCCTTGGTCATGTCTACTGGCGTTCCACTTACACACTGTAGAAGTGGGTGTAACTGCTTTTCCCAAGACGTGCAGAGAGCCTTCTCAGCTTAATAAATCAGTTCTGTGGTACAGTCAGCGATTCCAGCGGTGGAAATTCCACAAGGTATGAGAGAAAGGAAATAAGTTTTGCTCTTAAACCGGTTTCAAGCCATGAATGAGTCACGAGTTACATTGGTGTTCCTTTGCCTCCATCAAACCTTCCTCCCCACCTACACATACATACACACTCACACATACATACACACACACACCCATCTACACACTCACACACATATTCACACACAGCCCCTCCCCCACTTCCTGCTATTCCTAGAGGCTGTCAAATGTGGAGTCACCTGGATCACTCCTGAACTCCCCATGTTTAAACACAGACCAGGCCCAGCCGCAGAAATAAGTTCTATTGCCATTGTTCTATTTTCTATAGTCTCGTAGGCCTCTCTTTGTAGCATCTCCATAGTGGAACTCATCCTTCTGCTGCACGCTAGTGCTTCTGGGCCCGGCTTTGCCTGCACCCATAGGCCTTCATCCGAAATGGCCTGTACTTGCCATTCATCCATTCATTCATTAATAAATGTCCTTGAAGACACCTCATTCCTGTTCACTCAGCCCGTGCTTGTCACCAGCCATTCCACCTGACCTTCCTGGCCCCATTATCCAGGATTCTCTTACATGGACTCTATTGGTCAGCTACAACTTTGATATTATTTCTTTCTTAATTGTTCATCACTCCCGCTAGAATTTAGATACTAGGAGAAAAATGATCATATCTATGTAGTTCCTTTGATATAGTTCTTAAGAGCTATTTGAGAATCAGTCAAGAAGAGAATGCTTGTTCAGCCAGCTCTGGTAGCCAGGGTCTCAGCACCATTCCTCTGAGCCCTCCCAATGGCTTTCCTTCCTTTATCCAACTCCTTCCTAATTCTCTTACATGAGAGCCCATCCAGTTCTCCTAGAGTACTGATTCCCCGCTAATGTCCCCTAAAAGTTCCCCTTTCTAAGTGCAGAGCACAGCTCCTAGTGTAGAGGTGATTCTGGGAGTGTCCTGGCTGTGTTTGTAGCCCTGCTTGCCTGGGCAAACCACTCCATCCTAACGTTTTAACTTCTGTGTCAACCAGCAATTCATCTGGAGTGGTGTCTGTTCTTCACAATAGTTCACTCTTCATTTCACACTTTTCTCATATTTTCAGGTAGGTGGGATTCCCACGGAGAACGGAAACATATTTTTGGGGGAGTCAACTTTTGATTCAAATTCTGACTGTGTTATTTACAATGTTGGCGTATTCTGCCTCGCTCGTAGAACACTCCTGGAAAAGGTGAGATTAAGGTGTGTAGCGAACACAGGGCGATGTGTCATCCTTCCCCACACGGTTCACTCTTTGCAGCCCTTCCTGTGAGGCCGGTTGCAGTCTCTGAGTCCCCAAAGGCTTGCCCACTCCTCTGTGGTCACTTCATTACCTGTTCGTCTGCATTAACTCCCTATGTACTGCATTTTCAACTTCAGCCTGCTCAGCGCTGTTTAGCTTTATGTATATAATTTCTTCTCAGTTACATTTTATCCTCAAAGAACCTCTGGTGAACTTGACTTCTATGGATTTCCTTTTCAGTTTGATATCTGGTATGTATTCAACACATACTTGACATTTTGTAATTTCTTTCATTCGATAGATATTTACTGAAGTCTTGATATGTTGAAGGCTAAATGCTAAGTTCTGAAGAAAGGGATATATATATATCTGTGGTAAGGGTTTTGTCTTGGGAAAATTCCTGATATACAGCAGGGTTTTAACTCTCAGTAAACCCCACATTGTATCATAGTCTTGTTCCTTCTCTTAGCTGGGAAGGAAGCCCCATACCATTCATGCTATATCCTGTGTTCTACAAATTAGGTTGGTAAGCTAGACATGATTTCTGATTTCACAGGTGTTTAAAATAAGGAGACATGATAATATGAAGATTACAATGCACAATTCAGTGGCAAGATAATGTTTCTTACCGAATTTTCATATTGAAAACAACCAGGCGTGCTATGCTGAGGTATCTAGGAGTGGCAACTACTTAGTGACTTGTTAGTTTAACTCCAAGCTCACCTGCCCAGGGGACACTCTGCCACACCATGTTGGAAGGTGTAGGTTTCTAGCTAATTACAGTTTTTATTTGTCCAGTACTGAGTCTGAGACTACTAAACGAGAATGGAATTCAGTGAGGGTACATTGGCTCCCCGACTCTAGGCAAGGTGAAGGACCCCATCTCTGACCCTCTGACTTGCTTTTGAGTCACTGAGTTTCATTCAGGAATAATCACTGTTATTGGAAATATCCAGAAGAAAAAGTCAGTTAGCTGACAGAAAAGCAAATTTGGTCCAACAAGTTCTAGGGATCTATTTTCACATGGACAAACCACAGCCTCTCTTGTCTACATGTTCTTTTTCCAGTCATCAGTACCAACTTGGGGTACAGGCTCCAAACTGCAGCTCCGAAGAGAAATTTGTTGATAGTCCCTCAGTTCTTCGCCGTGTGTTCTGCTAATACGGATAACCAATATTATATTTCATCACCAGAACAAGTCTTCTAGGTGGAAAGGGAGTAGAAAGGGTAGGAACTGGCATTCCAACATTTAAGCTGTTCCAGGCAGTATGTGCTAGCTTGTGGGTCCCCTTGTGAAATGGAGTCTCTTCACTCGTGTTCTGGTGTGGTGCTGGAGCACAGAACAGAAGATCTGAACTGGCCATCGTACTACTATCCACCTCCAAAGAAGGTGCAGTGGGATTTTGAGTCCTCTAGGTGCCTTCAGCCCCACTACTGCTGGGATCTAGTGGGTGATGGTGTCTGCTAGGCAGGCTTTGTCAAGAAGCAGAAGGAAGACATTGTCCATCAACACCTCTGTCTGGTTCTCTCCACTTGCCACCACAACAAGTCAGTACCAGTAACTTTTCTTCTGTGACCCCTGCAACTCTTGTCCCCATTAATGTCCTGAAGGTATGGAAATCAAGCAATGAAATCTAATCACATTATTTTCTACCTAAATGGGCACAGAAACCTTGACATTTCCAGGAGGCATCCGATTTTCCTGACGTTTGTCCTGACGTTAACCTAAAAGATGAAATGTTCTGAGGATCACTAGATTCTAAACCAAAGAAAGTGATGAGGCAACTCTTTCCTTAAAGTAACAAAAACAATTGTCACCTACATTGCTATGACTTAAGGAAGGATAGTCAGGACTCTGACTTTCTGTTTAGGTCCAGGAATGAATACTGTCCTGCGGTAGTCACAGTGTATGTGTGGGTGTAGAGGGATCAAAATCCAATCAGCGAAAGGTTGTCTTTACCCAGAACAGGGTGTTCTAGCTATCTGAATACCCACAGATAGAGATCTCTCCCACACCAAGGTGGCACAGTTACCCGAGCTGCATCCAGGCCCGCAGCACATGTCAACAAAGTTCCACAGGCTTTGAAGGCACAGTGGCTGACTCATAGCTGTATGCCCATTTCTCAGAATCAGAGCCAATAAAGAAAACATAAATTCTAAACATTGGGCCTGGGATATAGCTCAATGATAAAGCATTGAGACCCTGTGTTCAACTTTTAAAAAGACCTATTTCATTTAATATGTGTGCATATGCATGTATATATGTATTTGCGCAAATGTGTGGGGCATGTGTCCTCTGAAGCCAGAAGAAAGAGATGGAGCCCTTGAAGCTGGAGTTACAGGTGTTTGTGAGCTGCCTGACATCGATGCTGGAATCTGAACTCTCGTTCTCATAACTGAGCAGTGTGGACCTTAGTTACTGTGCCATCTCTCCAGCTTCCAATCATTGAGCTGTAAAATGTTTTGTATTCATCCAACATCTTCACTCTCATTTTTTTCTTGCTTGCAAAATAAATAATGGTGTCAAGATTACTCTTCCCATTCAAGGAAATAAATACTCAAATACAATGAGTGACAGATATAAAGTCTTGTAGGGGGCTGGAGAGATGACTCAATGGTCAAGAAAACTTGCTACTCTTACTGAGGCCTGGAGTTCAGTTTACCATCAGCCATACCTTCAGCTCCAGGGGTTCCAACACCCTCTTCCCTGCACGCACATGACATGTTATATATTTATGTCCTAATAGGAAGTGCCAAAATCAAGACTCAGATCTCCCTGAGAGGTGATTGGGCTTCCTATAACTAATACTGAGAATTCCAAGGTCAGCGGCTATGGCATTAGAGAATGTTATCCTGTCCATTAAGAGAGTGTTTTTACTTCAATGAGAAATCATGGAGCTTAGAGACACAAATTTCCTATGTCTCTGCTTTTGTCACTTTGTATTTCTTGGATCTTGATATGTGACTTAATTTCTCCAAGTCTTAGATCCAGTACTGCTAAATTGAAGGGCTCTATGAGGGTTAAACAAAGAAGTGGTTTGGGTACTTCTATGATGGAATTTTACCATGTCAGAATCCATCTTGAGTTCTCGCTATCTGGGATTTACTTGCAGGTCTATACATTTTCTCTCCCGAAATGGCTACTTTCCCCATTTCATTCTACGCTTCTGTGGAATGCCCATGCTTATGTTACCTTACGTATGAACTGGTTGGGCGATGAAGAACCGAAACCACGCAATACCTTCTTCATGGGGGTTTTAATGCTTATAGTTTATTTCCATCTTTTTCTCTATCATGTATACCACTCTGAACAAATTATAGCTCGTGGATCAATTTGGCTCACTGACAATAATATTTTCCAGTCCAGAGAAAGTGCAGGTGATTTAAAGTTCAGGGTGCATAAGGAAAAAACTTTGAGGCCAGGGAGGTGGCAAAGTTGGTAGGGTGTCTGTCACTAAGCCTGAGGACCCAAGTTCCACCGCAGAAACCCATGTGGTAGAAGGAAAGAAACCAATTCCTTCAAACTGTCCTATAACTACATGTGTTGTGATGTTAGCGCGCGCGCACACACACCCACACACAGACACATGCACACACACAGTGAATAAATTTAAATATTTGTAGCATACATCTTGTCCTGCCCTGCAGGAATTGCGAATTGCTATTAGATCCTGTGGCTCAGAACCCTCATGTTTTATTAACTGACCCTTTAAAGAGAATGCTTCCTGCTAGAAGCCGTCGAGAACCAAGCTGAAGTTTGCACCATGCTTCCAAGCATTTCTACCTGCAAATTAAACTTTTCTGCAGACAGTGTCTCACCTCAAACATTTGATAGTCATAATAGAAAATAAATTAATACATCTAATATAAGAGTGCCTTGAGATCTAGGAAAAATTAAAAACTAAGGAAATACACCATTAGTACTGTGAAGTATTCTTGATTCCTATGGCAGCGGTAGCAACAAACATTGAAGGGAAAACACGAATAAACTGGTTACTCACAAATACATAGCTATCACCACTTCACAACTGTGTCTTGTAGTAAAATGTGTGGAAAAGTAGTAGAAACGAACATTCAGTGCAAAATACACCCAGAATGTGATCTGCTGGCGATCGGCAGATGATGAGAAGACGTTTCCTGGAGACTCAGAGATGATGTCGCTCACCCAAACCGTTAATGAGGGTGCACATTTGTTTCAGTTGACCAAGAAAGGAGTAAAAACCAACACGTTAAATCAAAGGTGGGTGTGGTACTAGCACTTGGGATTCTAGGCAGGAAGAGCATGCATTAGAGGACAGCGCGCGATACATAGAGATGGACTCGCGCCAAAACAAACAGGTGTTAAAAGACTAATGGCGAAAACTCAATTTAATGTATTTAAAATCGGCTTCGAATTGAATGTAGCTGTTAATTTTACTTCTGCAACAGGAAAGTAAAATAACTTAATAACTCATCTAAGTAATTGCCATTATAGCAGAGAGAGGAACCAATTTTTATCTTGAATTCTTATGTGAATTTTGATCTGCCTAGAAAGAAGTACGACGAAGGACTCGGAGGCTATGCCTGTCTCACACAGAGAGACTGTTGTGATTGATAGTGGCAAGTCCCAGGATTCATCTACTATGGCTTCTCTGGGTGCACAAGTAGGTGTGAAGGTTCATGTGTCACTTTCGCGACACCTGTACCTTTCCATAGTCTAGAACAGTAAAAGTAATTCATAAACTAGCTGAAAACTAATATCGTTTTTTTAAAGTTATATGAAGCTGCAGAAGGAATAGGCAACAATATGAATAATATACCATATATATACATAGCCCCAGAAAAATTATAAACTTTACTATATTATAGGCTTTCAAGATGGAGAGTTTATTTGTTAATAGTTAAAATTAGTACTATACAATTTTCAAACTACTGTTGAAATGTTTTTGGAATGGTGTCTGAATAATAGAAGTTCGTGAATATATACTAAAAGTTTTCCAAACTACATGAGCCAGGAGCATGGATACTGACAACAAATACTAAAATACCATCACGTTCAAATGATAGGCTTGTCGTCAATAGATAGTATAATAAGTCTCTGTGTCTGTCATAATGCTTAGAGTCACAACAAAGAAGACAATACAAAGATGCGCACCTAAATGCCATAAAAATAAGATGAAAACGTTGAGCAATGGAGACTAGTGATGAGGCATTAGGAAGGAGTTGTTGCTGTTCAACAGTACGGGGTAAAAAGAGTTATCAAAGCCCACATGGGGTGTTATGGTGTTAACAGAGCTTGCTTAGGCAGTAGGTGCAGACACATACACATCATAAAATCTATAGGAAACACACGCTCACACACACACACACACACACACACACACACACACTCATGAGTAAAAATGGGGAGATGTGCATTAACTTGATGGGTGTCTTAGGATCATTACTGCTGTGGTGAAACACCAAAAGCAACCTAGGAAGGGGTCTATTTGGCTAACACCTGCACATCATTGTTTGTTATCGGAGGAAGTCAAGACAGGAACTCAAACAGGGCAGGAACCTGAAGGCAGGAGCGGATGAGGACGCCATGGAGGACTGATGCTTACAGGATTGCTTCCCATGGCTTGCTCAGACTGACTGCCAGCCCAGAGATGGCCCTATCTACAATAGACATGGCCCTCCCTTACCAACCACTAGCTACAGAAATGCCCTATAGGCTTGTCTACAGTCCAATCTTATGGACCCATTTCCCCCGTTGAGGCTCCCTCCTCCCTGATGACTATAGGTCACGTCAGGTTGGCATAAAACTAGCCAGCACAAGGAAAGACATTAATGCCCATACCACAGTTATGATTCTGTTGCTATGATTTTGTAAGATAACATCATAAGCAAAAACAGGAAGGTGTAATATATGATCTCTATTTTTATGATTCCAAATAAATGTACAATTATCTAAAAATTATGTAAGTTTCATTAAAAGACTTTCTTTTCCAAATATGAAACCAATGAACCAAAAAAATAGGACAGAAAATTTAACATGGTTATTAAGCAATAAAATAATAATAAGGCAAAGAACTAGACGTAGAGGGGAAGGCCTATGATTCCAGAGATTCAAGAGGTAAGGCGGGAGGATCACACATTCACTATCAACTTGGGCTACTGACTTAGATTAAGGTAAACTTTGACAACTTTGTGAGACTTTGTTTCAAAAATAAAAAGCAAAAGAACCCCTGAGAATGTTGTTCAGTGATAGACACGTACCTAGTATTTGTGAAGCCCTGAATTCAATCTACAACAGTAAAAAAAAAAAAATTAAAGGAGAGTATTGCAATATGTAAGGTAACAGATAAGAGAAAAATAGGAAGCTATCACCATCAAGTAACAGACTATTTTTAAAGTTGATTAAGGACAAAATGAGAAGAATGGGTGTGGTTTAAGTACAGAGATGGAAAATATTAAGTAAGACTTGCTTAATATTGTTTGTGCTGGTTATAATTCTAATTTTTATACCTGATTTCTGTTCTTATTGTATATAGTTTTGTATTGAGTTGGAACTCTCTTATTTAGAAAAAGCGGGGAGGTGCTGGGGAATTCCTTCAGCCGATGGCTCGACCACTTTGGGTGTGGTCTTGGGGTACTATAAAAACATGAGGTAGAAACATGCTCTCTCTCTCTCTCTCTCTCTCTCTCTCTCTCTCTCTCTCTCTCTCATGCTAGATCTGATTCCTGTTCCCCATTCATGCAAAGGACTGTTGATCTGTGAGTACCCCTAAATAAAGAACCCTTTATTAAAAAAAAAGTGATGAAGCAACGAATGGAAATGGATGACAAAATGATAGATTTAAATCTAAATACAAAAGTAAACTAAAGATATTCAAAATAAAAAGAATAGAATTATCAGATGAATAAAAATGGTTTTGGATGAAAATAAAAACTATAGCTTGAAATTATCTCTTTAAGAAACCAATCAGGATGTGCATTATAGCAGCCTGGGACGAGGTAGACTTTGGGTGAGTGCTGGGCAGTAGAGGTGCAGTTGTTGCCATGTAGCTGTGTGCTTAGACATGCACAGACCTGCACAGCTCTAGGTGCCCTGTGGTACAGAACACAAGGTTTGGGTGATCCCAGGCATACAGAGCCCCAGGCACCAAACACCAGAGGCTGAGCAGTTCTGCATACCAGAGGTGAGACACGGTTGGGGGAGTTCTAGGTACCATGTGTTATTGGGGCCTCAAACTTTCTCAGTGGTGACCAAGCCCGGAATGGTAAAGTACATACCAGAGCAGGGTCAAGCTGTGTCTTAGGGTTTCTATTGCTGTAATAAAACACCATGACCAAAATAACTTGGAAAGAAAAGTTTGTTTTTTTTTTTTCTTATACTTCCACATCACAGTTCATCATTGAAGGAAGTCAGGTCAGAAACCCAAGGCAGGAACCTGGAGGCGGTTTCTGAAGTTGTGGGAGAACACTGCTCAGTGGCTTGTTCTTTATAGCTTCATTACAGGCCAGCCTTAAGAGGTGCTTTCTTAAACTGTGTTTCGCTCTTTTCAGGTAACTCTAGCTTTTGTCAATAGAAAAATAGTCAATCAACAAAAAACAATAAACTAAGACAAATTGCAAGTGAAGTTGGGCTCTGGAACTCAGAATTCTGTCTTCACACAAAGATAGGCTTAATTGGACTGAATTACTAAACACACCAGTTTGCTCCCATACTTGTACAAATTGACATAAAGGACAGCTGCAAGAGCAGGAGAAATCACAGCAGCCCACCGAGGGCAAAAAAGCTGGACCAACTTGCACTGAAAAAAAGAGTGACTTTTATAAACAGACAAAAATACAAACAAATAATGAACAACAAACAAACTTCATATGTACTAGTCCCAACACAGAAGCAAAAGTAGAATGAGAAAATAAGACAGCGTATCCCTCTTCCAAAATACGCCAGCTCCACCATAAGAGCAAACGATTCAAACAAATGACTATAAACACACTTAGCGAGTACAAGAACAAGGGAACGTGGTCAAGAAAGCACAAACATCTGCATGAAATACAAACGCCAGCTCAGGATATGAAAATAGAATTTATAAAAGAGATAGAAATAGCAAAGAAAGGTCAATCTGAAGTGATGCTAGAAATGAAAGGACCCAATCAGTCAAAAGAAAAGCTCAGGGGAAGCCTCATCAATAGGACAGATAGTGTGGATGACAGAATACCAGGGTTTGGAAGATGAAGTAGTGGACCTGGATCCCTAGCCAAAGTCAGTGACAAATTTTAAGGCCAAATAAGAATCTAAAGCTTTCTTATGAACAGGGATGTAAAACTCTTAATTCAAAGTAGGACCAGGATCATCCTGGGTCATATCCCTATGGTGGGATGCCCTGCTCAGCCTTAATGCAGGGGGGATGGCTTTGGTCCTGCCCCAACTTAATGTTCCAGACTTCATTGGCTCCCGTTAGGAGCCTTTACTGGTTGGGAGAAATGGATGGGGGGGGTGGACTGGTGGGGAGGCGAGGTATGAGGAGGGGTGGGAGAGAAAATTGTGGTTTGAGTGTTAAATAAATAAATAAATAAATAAATAAAATAAAAAAGAAATATTAGCCAGCTAAACACGTCACCAACACAAAGAACAGGACATCGTGCTTAAATTGATTCACTCCGAGAAGGCAAGATTTGCTTGGCATTTGAACATTAGCCACTACGATTTGCCACATTTTCAGATGCAAGAGAAATGTATTATTTCTCTAACTGAAGGAGAATTGTGCGATAAAGTCGAATATCTGTTTGAGGTAGCAACAAGTCCTCAGAAAACTTTTTATTTTTATAAGAAGGATATAAAAATACAAAAGAAAAGAAAAATCCCAGCTGTTTGTTGCCAGCCTCCATGCTGGTTAACATGACAATGAACTAAAACTCCGCACAAAGCTCAGAGACATGCCTTGAGAGACCTCCTGAAGAACGAATGTAGGCAGATCTCTTCAGCAAGTTGGTGGTTAGAGCAGGGAGGAAGTGTTAGGTAGGGTTCCTTTACTTGACTCAGTTATCGTCTTATAATAAAATCTTCACATGTGCCCTGCAGGTTGGTGTGGGGTAGCTCAGCTGGACCAGAGAGGTACCAAAGAAGGGGAGGGTCAGCAGGATGATGGGAGATGGCTTACAGCAATAAGGAAATATTAAAATGACGGGCATCGGGTTCTTCTTGTTGAGGAAGAATGCTAGCAATCTGTCCAGAAAACAAAGTAAATAAACCTTTAATTCTGGTAATGCTGGGAGCTATCTGGGTAGCTGTACATTACCCATGCAAATATACAGGTATGTCCCAGCCTGTTGATACATCAAGTCTCAGTGTCTAAGAGCAGACTTCTTCAATGTGGAGCCTTCCTCTCTATGGATATGAAGTGAGGCTTCTTTAAGCAGTTACTGATTATGGGGCTTGGTCAGAGAAAACACGACACAAGCCTGAAATATTTGTTGCTTCAGAAAGCAATGAAGTTGCTAAGTTTGGATACATTTAGCAACACAAAAGATCTTGTGAGAATAATGAACCACAACATATTGGATGGGACACAGAAAATCATGTGTTTTCACAACAGGCATATCAAATTCATGAATAGAGTATAACTTTACCCGCTCTTGAAATGCTTATGAAATTTCAAAGTAGCTACTCATAAAAGACTTGTTTAATAATAATATTAATAACAACAACAATACAATAAAATATAATAGTTTAATAGTAGAGAAGTCTGGTATGAACCCAATTGCTGTCAACATCACCAAATCAATTAAATTTAGTCAAATTAAATTCTACCTGATGAGATTTACTAAGGACACAGGAAGGGAAATTGATGAGAGGAGTTGCCAGGTGATGAGGTCTTACTTAAAACGTCCTCATAAGTTCCTGCATTTGTACATTGAATATTCTGTCTTCAGCTGGAGAAGCTATTTTGGAAGGTTGTGGAGACTTGGAGGAAGTAAGTCACTGGGGAGGGGTGTTGAGGTCTGATTGCCTGTCTCCACTTCCCGCTCAGTCTCTGCTCCCTGGGTGTGGATGCAGAGTGAGCAGCCACCTCACACTCCTCATGCTACGTCATCTTTGCCATGATGGGCAGTTTGCCCTCAAAGGGCAAGATCACCCTTTCTTAAGTTGTTGCTTATAAGGGCTTTTTCATGAGACTATCGAGGGTGGGGGACAGGAGCAAGATATGGTTTGAATGTGAAATGCCTCTTCCACCCACATAGACTCACGTGTGGGAGAACTTGGTCTCTGGCTAGTGCCACTGTGTTGGAAAAACTTGAGGACGTAGAGGCTGGCTGAAAGAAATGAATCACTGGGGGCAGGGCTTGAACTTTGTTAGCCTGCCTAGTCCTGCTTCTACATGCACCCTGCTTCCTGACTGTGGACAAAAGCTGCCTAGAGGCTTCACGATTTTTCTGCCATGCCTTCACTGCCTCAATGGATGAAATCCTCTTGAACTCTAGAGTAAATTCAACGCTTTCTGCCTTAAACTCTTCTTGTCGCATATTTGGTTGTAGCAACAACAGAAGGCTAACTGAAGTACCAAACAAACCCAAATTTTGAGAAATTTCTCAAATTGCTGATCTGTACTCTTTAAACGTGTCTAGAACGTGAAAATAAAGAAAATACTGGATAATTTCTATGTAGAAAAAGATGGAACAGAAATTCTACCGCAAAGTAATACATGATCCCTTTGCTATAAAGGGTATTTTTTTTTAACATTAGAGGGAATGGTCTGCCCATTCAATCCTATTTAAATGGGATTGCATGATTATAACTCATTCATGTTTTTTGTTTCAATGGGCCTATGTATGGGTCTGTGCTTAGTATATCCTCGTTTAAGACTGGAGGAACGTCACGTTGTCACTATGAAATCAAATGATTAAACAGCAAGGAGGGTTAAAATGCTCTGGAAATATTCCTCCAAATTTACTACAATTTCCAAAAATGATTATAGCCAAGTGTGCCTTAACTGAATTAAGTACCCAGGACAGAACAGTCACACAGGGAACTGGTAGCCCAGAGTTTTAGAAGTGCAAAGAAAAAGCATCAGGATTGGCTTGACTGTGGTGATGAGTTCAAGTGCAGGGACCACATGGTCAGAGTACCTATGGGAGGAAAAGATCACATCTTGAAATCAGGAAACCACAGTCCTCTGCTCTCTTAGTACATCTAGGGAACTCCCACTAGTCTTGAAGACACTGCCATCTCCCACATTACCATACTGGAGGCTAAAATATACAACCATTGGAGGGACATAATCAAGCCAGAGTCATGACTAATTTGAAACTTTTCTTGTGGGTTAGTGTGTCTGGAACATAAAGTGCATGAATAAAGAAGTGTGGGGTTCTTAAAAGATAATGAAGGACTAGTGGGAAGTGGAAATAGACCAGAGACATTGCAAAGAACTCAGTGATCTGTATGTTTGATATATTAGGGTTTTAAGGAAAGAGGTGCATATTCATACTATATTTTGGAAAAGATTCCTGCATCTTTTTTTTTTTGGTTTTTCAAGACAGAGTTTCTCTGTAGCTTTGAAGTTAATTTTTAATTAAAAAATAAAAACGGTGTTTATTGATTGTGAAAACTCTTGTTTAAACAAACACACCACATTGTGAAGTAATTCATTTGAACTAACTAAAATGTCTACTATCCCACATGAAATTTTTTGATGAGAGAACAATTAATATCCACTTTCTTTTTGTATATTTGTTTATCTATGTGAGTTTATGAGTGTACATCAAAACACATACTCTTGGGTGCTTGCAGATGTCAGAAGTGGGTGTCAGATCCCTTGGAGCTGGTATTACAGGAGACTTAAAATTTTACTTTTCACATCTTAATAAATACTGAACATTCTATGTCATGTAGATAGAAAAATTCAAGTGTGTTATAGTAGGAGACTGATCATTTGTTTCCGGCCACCCAAACTTGAAATAACCACACAGAAACTGTATTAATTAAATCACTGCTTGGCCTATCACTTAAGCGTATTGCTAGCTAGCTCTTATATCTTTGGTTAACTCATTTCTATTAATTTGTGTACCGCCAGGTGGCTGTAGCTTATCCGCAAGGTTCTGGCTGGCAGCTCAAGTCTTTTCCCTCTGGCAGCTCCATGGTGTCCCCTTGACTCCGCCTACTCTCTCTAAATACATCTCTTTCAGTCTGGCTATATTCTGTTAAACCATTGGCTGAAAGAAGCTTCTTTATTCATTAACCAATGAAAGCAACATATATACAGGAGGACTTCCCACATCAGTGTGTTAATATATATCAATCCATCCTATGGTCTCAGATCAGCATATCACCAGGCAGGCAGAAGTGAATCCGAATGCCAGTGTTTGGAAGATTGTGAATGGGAGCCAGGGAAAGGATGGTTCTGGTGTCTGATTGTGACTTCGGCGTGGGAGCGGTCTAGTTGACCTTATTAGTGCAAAGATTTGCGTCTGAGGGATGGAGCTGGGGTTAGATAATAAGAGCACACCAGACACAGGGGTAGAGCTAAAGAGAGAAGCGAGAACAAACGTGGGCCAATCACAAAGCAGCAGCAGATGGAATGATGGGCCCCAGGGGAGATTCCCAGAACCTGTTCTGTGGATACCTTTGGGGTTCACTCTGGCCTCCTGATAGCAAATGTAATAGGCAGGAATGGGGACAGGCTGAGCAGGAATACACCAAGGGCTTTTCCAGCCAAGAACAGCCTGACCATTTTTGAGATGTAATCTGCCTTGCTTAATCTCCACAGCATGCTGCCTGCTGGATCTTACTTCGATATGGTTTCTAGACAGTATACCTGGGGCAATGGCAGTGTAACCTGCTTCAGGGAAAGATCCAACCATGTCAGCTTCCAGAGTAGAGTGTTTGCCTATCCTTCTAGTCCAAGGCAAGAAATCATGTAGGGTGACATCAGGAGAAAATGTCAAGCCACGCTGCTCTTAGAATGCAGGAAGAACTGACCTTAACGCCTTGCAACCTCACCAGCATTGTCGATTTATCACTTTACTCAAACTGGTTTAGAAATTGGAGCCACTTTGTAAACACCCACAGAATTGAGGCAGCTTTGCACAAAAGACAGAGATATTAAGCAGTACGGTGTATGAAGAGCCTTTGAACCTTGTTGAAAGAAACTACTTGTATTGCCTCTGTCTATGCAGCTCTCTTTCATATAATCATTTCACAGAAAATGTAAAAATAAGACACAACATAAAGTAAAAGAAAAAGAGCCAAGAACTTTATTTTTTAAATAGTTTCCACAATAATATAGTACAAATAATTTCTTGTTCATTTTGGATTTATTAATTTTATTATTTTGTGTGTATGAGTGCTTTGCCTGTTTGTATGTACGTGTTTCATATGCATGACTGGTATCTGCAGAGGTCGGAAGGCATTGGACCCCTTGGAACTGGAGTTACTTATGGTTGTGAGCCACCATGTGGGTGCTGGGAATCCAATCCAGGTCCTCTGCAAGAGCAACCAGTTCTTTTCACCACTGAGCCAACTCTCCAGCCCTACATAATAATATTTCAATAATATTTTTGTGACTTCGGCATCATGATAAAGCATTTGATTTACAAAGATGTTACTTAAAACCATAAATGCTATAAACTTATATCAGTGACCATATTTATGATTTTTTTAAAAATTCTGTGTGCAGTAGTGTTTTACCTGCATGTATGCCTGTTGGAGCCCCTGGAATTGGAGTTACAGATAGATGTGAGCTGCCATGTGGTCTTTGGGAATTGATCCTAGGTCCTCTGAAGAGTAGCCAGTACGCTTTACCCCTGAGCCACCTCTCCAGCTCCCCACATTTAATTTATAACTATTTAATATACATGCCCTTTATTCTGAGCAGGTGGCAGCAAGCTACGCATTCCTGTCCTGTTCGGTATTTGGTTTAATTTGTGCGTTCAGCCACTGCATGTATTTCATGACCACTGAACAGCCACAGTGTGACTATTTTATCTTGCCTTTTGGGACTTTACCTTGAACTGAGAATCACTTGGCTTTCACATGGCCTTGTCTCTTGTGATCCAGTCATGCTCCATAAGCCAGATCTTTATGCAAAAGTCATCCTGTATTTGAGGAGCAGAAAGAACCACTATATCCCCAAACTATCATGGCTTTGACAATTGATTCATCAGTCTTCAAATGTGTTGCAATTCTAATAATAAAACTGTAAATGTTGCTGTTCTTTTGATTGGAATTCTACTGATTATTAATGAGATTAATTATGTTTCCTTATTTTCTCTTTTAGCAAGGGCCCATGAATGAATTCCCCCACTTCTCTGTTAGTGTTTATAAATTGGGAGTGTTTCCCATGTTTTAGGGAAAATACTAGTGATTTGTTATTTTTGGTTGTTGTTAAAATGAGATGAGCCATTTCTCCAGATCCTAGTGATATGTTTTATATACTGGCATTGTCTTGTTTCTGCCTGAGGATTTTGTATATGTCTATAATGCATTTTGATCAAGTCCCTCCTTTCTGACTCCTCCCTATCTGTTCCAAAATTTTCCCTTCCAAATTCCATGTACCCTTTTTAAACTCACTGAGAGCATAGGTATAGGATATCTATATGTACATGTATAGGATGTCTATATAGTTCTTTGTTTCAATTTGTTCATCTTGTGTTGTTATTATCATCTTTTTTATATTTAGAAGTCTTCTTTTTCTTTTGGTTTTCCATGGAAAGACATATAAATATTTTGGATAGGGCATACAAAAGTATACCAGACTTTCCCATATTTATCATACATTCAATATTTTTAATTACTAGCTTTAATAATTCATCAGTTGTTTTACATTCTCTAAAGACCAATAAATACATCATCTGCAAATAACAGTGATTTGCTCTATCTACCAAGAATACTTTGATTTCCATTTCTGGTCTTGTATGCTTGAACACCAACTCAGACATAACACTGAAGGCAGTGTGATACTGGAAATTATATATTGTTACTTATTTTAAGGGGGAGTTTTTAAACAGTCCATTGCTAAACATAATATTTTTCTAGAGTTTTTAATCCTTACTGTTGTCAGTTTAACTTTTCTTAATTTGCTACTATTCTAAGCAATGCTATCAACTGTTAAATTCTAGAATATTCATATTTCTTATCTCTCAATTTGTTTATTAATGTTTTTAAATGAGTTCTAATGCTAAGCAATATACCTGAAAGGCTCAACCTATGTCTCTACAAAATAACATTTTACACATTTTTAAGCCCCCTTCTCTTTTCCTCTCTCTGTCTCCTTCCTCTCTTCCTATAAAATGATTGAGATTAGATTATTCTCTTGGTTTGCCATCTTTGTCTTGTAACATATTTGGGGGACGTTGACTTCATAAACTGAGCTGAATAGCATTTATTATTTTCTTGGCTCCAAAAATTTGCTAAATTCAGAGGCATCCTTTAACAAGATGGTTACTGAGGAAGAGGCATCCTTTAATGAAGTGGTTACTAAGGAGGAGTTACCACACATGATGCTTTCTTTTGGAAGCACAGTTTTAACCTAATAGTTCAGTTAATGACTGTTTGAATTTTAGGGATAATTCTCCTTGAGTCATCTTGTTACATTTTTCTAGAGATTGGCCCACTATGTATAGGAAACTGTCATCAAGGTGTACTTCCTCTCTTTGTAGTCTTTGTGGAAAATTTAGTTTAAATTCATTGTCGTTTTCAAAAGTTTCCTGTGTGCATTTTCAGTTTCTGACGTGAAGAATTTCATTGGAAGTTTCTAATTTGTCAAGCAGTTGAGGCGCATGCCTTTAACCCCAGCACTTGGGAGGCTGAGGCAGGAGGATCTCTGTGAGTTTGAGGCCAACCTGGTGGTCTTCAGAGTGAGTTCCAGAACAGGCGCCAAAGCTACACAGAGAAACCCTGCCTTGAAAGAAAAAAGGGAAGATTCTGAATTTCTGAGACTTAGAACAAATCTGTTAATTTTCTTGTCCATATCATCACACTAATAATCTATTTCACTAATTTCTGTTTTCATTTATTGTTTTGTTCTATTTTCTGGTTTAGTTTTACATTTCTAGAATTAAAGTAGGGTAATTATCTTGCTTGTTCAGCTTTTAATTTTACAAAGATCCTACAGAGTCCTACTTGACATGATGCCATGTGGGGTTTTCCCCAGTTTTAAAAGATGTGGGAAATACACATAACATAAAATTTAATATTGCTACCATTTCAGGATACAGTTAAGTGACAATAGGTACATTAACGTTGTGCAATCAGCACCACTCACCTTCAGAAGTATTTCACTTTCTAAGAGGGAAACTCCTCTTCTCTTGAACAACAACTCCATTCTCCTCTCCCCTAACCCACAGCAGCCACTGTGCCATGGTTTCTCTTTATGGTATCAAAGAAGAATGTTTGACTACTCTTATAGAAATGGTATTATGTAATATTTGCTTTGGGTGATTTGGTATTTTTCTTAGCATGATTTTCGGTAGTTTCTTCAATGTTTTCATATGTCTCAGACATAATACCCCATCGTATGTATAGATAGATTCTGCTCATCTATCCATTCGACTGTGGATACATGGGACACTTCTATGTTTCAACTCCTGTGAACAGTGATGGTCTCAGTATGATATGCAAATTACTTTCAATTCTTTGGAGTATAAGTCCAAAATTAGGAGTGCTGTGTCATATGGAAATTTTATTTTTATTTTTTGAGGAACTACTATACTATTTTCCTTTAGTGACAATAACATTAAATACTTCCCTCTACAGCGAACCATTTCCGATTTCTTTATTTCGTCACCCATATTTATTCATTTGTTTATTCATTTTGTGTGTGTGTGTACTTACCTGTGTAGGTATGTATGTGCCTTTGTGTGTGTGTGTGTGTGTGTGTGTGTGTGTATGTGTGTGTGTACATACATATGAACATTAGAGGTCAATGCCAGATATATTCACCAGTTGTCCTTCTCCATATTATTGAGACAAGATTGCACAGTAAATTTGGAACTCACAACTTCAGCTAGAACTGCCAGAGAGCTCTTCCTGCCTCTACCACCCCAGTTCTGAGATTACATGTGCATGCCATTGCCCCAGCCATTGTGTGGAAGCTGAGTATCCAAATCCAGGTACTTAGGCCTATGCAGGACGAATTTTGTCAACTGAGACTTCTTGTCCCCTCGTTTTAATATTTTTGATGGGGTGTATCTATATGTTGTTATATAGCAGTGTCAATAATAACGCTTAGTTAAAATTTGCAAAAATGTCCTAAATCATTTATTCTTTAAATGAATAGTTATTTGAAAGAATGATTTAAAAACAATTTACATTTATCATATTTATTTTTATTATGTATTGCTTTCATGTCAGTATTTATTAAGATTTTTATGTCCATAGTATTTTATGCCCACAGATTTATTTTTATGATTATAGCACTTAAAAATTTATCATTTGAGAGTTTCATAGATGTATGCAATATAGTTAATCTCATCCACCTCTTCCTGCTTCCTTCCAATTTTCTCCAGAACCCACCAACCCATCTTGCTTTTGAATTCATGTCTTTTGTGATTATTATAATTTCAAATAGCCCACTGAGTCCAGCTAGTGTCGGTTGTATGTGTATGGCTGTGAGATCATCATTTGGTGCATGGGTGACCTAGCAACCACCTCCCTCAGCAGCCACCAACTGCCAATAGTGTTTCAGTTTGGGTGGTGTTTCAGGAACTCCTTCCCCATCCATACTTGAAACTTTTCTGCTTTGATCTTGTGCAGGAAACCACAGCTACTGAGAGTGGATATATTCACCAGCCATATCATGTCCAGAAGACTGTGTTTCAGAATTCTCTTCCTTAACTTCTGGCTCTTACATTGAGATGTTCATTGAGCATCGGATGGGGGAGGTTGACACAGATGACCCAATGATGGCTGAGCACTCAGCAACTAGAGTACTTTTTGTAAAGATTTCCCGTGTTTGATCAGAATATTAGATCAATATTTTGTACAATATTTGCACCCATGGATGAAGTTGATAATTAGATTAGTTTACTCAAATCTAAATTTTCATGAATGCTTTGGTCTACATAGTGATTAATGTTCCATTTTTTCCTATTTATTTCAGGGTAACTGTGATGGTTTGGAAGAAAATGGCCCTCAAAGAGAGTAGCTCTATTAGGAGGTGTGGCCTTGTTGGGGAAGTGTGTCACTGTGGGCATGGGCTTTGAGGGCTCTTTTGCTCAAGCTTCCCTCAGTCAACTTACTCTTGCTACAAGATGTAGCACTTTCAGCTCCAACACCATATCTACCTGTATACCGCCATGCTCCCTATCATGATGATAAGGGGCTGAACCTCTGAAACTGTAAGCCATGGCCATGGTGTTTCTCCACAGCAATGAAATCCTAATTAAGACAGAAGTAGGTACCAGAGTCAGACCATGTGTTTGTTTGGAGGAATTTGGACTTTGGTACTTTGGGATATGAAATCAGTGGAGTGCTTTAGGCACTGATTAATAGGCCATGCTAGTAGAGGCATAGAAGGCAGAGGTGCTAAGAATTATTTGATTTTGGGGGTGCTCACTCAAGAGGTTTCAGAAGAGGAGAATTTTAGTATGTTGCCTAGAGATCATTCTTGTGATATTTTGCTGAAGATAGTGGTTGCTTTTTGCCCTTGTCCAAAGAGTCTGCCTGAGGCTAAAATAAAGAGTGTTTGATTAATTCCATTAGGAGAAGAAATCTCATGGCAACCAAGTATAGACTCTGTCATGTGGCTTTTAGTGGTAACTCTATGAAGATTTACCAGGGTAAATGACAAAATGTAAATTTTGAGGAGAAAAAGAGCACATGGAAGTTGAATGGAGCTAAATCCTGCTTTCAAGGAGATAAACATATTAAGAAATGGAATAAAGGGAGTGATGACCATAGGGCAAGATCCCAGGCAGCTAAATTTCCAATTTGTGTAAAGGAGCTAAAGAAAAGCTTAGCTCTTGATGTGGTGGGGCACACCCATAATCCCAGCACTGGGAAGGCAGAGGCTGGGAGATCTCTGAGTTTAAGGGCAGATTTGTCTCTAGATCAAGTTTCAGGACAACCAAACTTAGGCAGTGAAGGACAGAAAACTAGTGAAGATGTAATTAAATGAATAGGGCATGTTCTGGTTCTAGTAAGCATCAGAACTTGGTTTTAGCCATATGGTTCTGACTTTAGAGTTAAGGACAGAAGAAATGGGTTATGGAATTTAAAGGAAACCACTGAGACCAAGCATGTTTTAGGGGTATCCCTGAATGGAGGCCAAATAGAGAGGCATTGCATGAAGCTGTGATGTTTAAGCCTGGATTGCCTTGGAGAACCCAAGATGTTAGAGATGCCAGAGTCATGGGAGACCTGCCAAGGAGAGTTGTTAATAGGGAGTAGAACCAGCCCAGGAGAAAGAAGTCTGTTGCAGTCCATGAAGCAGAACAAAGTTGGAGATGTGGAGAGCATTTTGATATCATACATGAAGATTCAGATTTGGAGTTGGTCCAGTGGTTTTCTGTCTTACTTCGGCCCAGTATTTCCTTGATATGTCCCCTTCCCTGTATTTTTGAATGGTAATGTATTACCTATGCCATTATATGTTAAAAGTACGTGATTTGCTTTTTGCTTTTGTTTTTTACAGGTGATTTATAGTTAAGAGATTGCTAGGTGTTGCAGAAGAGACTTGGACTACTTTGAAACAAGTTTGAGATTGTTATAGACTATAGGGACTTTTGGAGTTGGATTGAATGCATTATTTTGCATTATAATATGGCTATAAGCCTTTGAGGGCCAGGGAGTGGAATGTGGTGGTTTGAAAGAAAATGGCCCCAAAGGGAATATCATTATTAGCAGTTGTGGACTTGTTGCAGAAAGTGTGTCACTGTGTGTGTGGGTTTCGAGATCTCCTTTGCTCAAGCTTCCCTTAGTATAACAGCCAGTTGACCTCTTGTTGCCTGCAAGATGTAGCACTCTCAACTCTAACACTATGTCTGCCTGCACGTTGTCATGCTCCCTGTCCTGACAATAAGAGACTGAACCTCTTAAACTGTAAGTGAGCCACCCAAATTAAGGGTTTTCTTTATAAGAGTTGCTGTGGTCATGGTGTCTCCTCACAACAATAGAAACCCTAACTTAGACAGTAACATTATTATGTTAGCTTTTGAGACCACAAAGGAGACTCTAAAACCAAGCATTCTCAAATACTGTATATACATGTGATAACTATTCTCGGTTGTCAACTTGACTACATCTGAAATGAACTAAAACCCAAATGGATGGATATGCCTTAAATATGGACCTTTCTGATGACAGCCTATATAAAGGAGATGGAAGAAAAAAGTTGTTGCTCTTTGTCTGCTTGCCCTTACTCTTGCTGGCAAGTCCATTCCTTTACTGGTATTAGAGCCTACTCCTTCAGGATTTCCGTGTATATTAAAGAACAGGGGAGACATCCAGCTTCATGGCCTGAACAACTGTTGGCTTCTTGGACTTTCTATTGGGAGATGTCATTGTTGGAATATTCGGATAATAACTTATATGTCACTCTAATGAATTCCACGTATATGTTCATTCTAACAGTTCTGTTTCTCAAGAGAACCCTGACTAATACACATATATATTATAAATATGGAAATACATCTCCAATGGAGAAAGATTATAAAACTATGTGTTATATGACAGGTTTCTGAAAGATGGTATTACAAGTGATTTTAATGTATTTTCTATTGTTTTATTTCAAATTCTTATAAGGAACATGGGTTATTTTCTATATGGGAGATAGCCCCCCAAAATTTAAAAAACCTATAGTATTCTAAACACTGAATTGTCTATACTGATATAACTCCCAACAGTTACTGTATATACAACCTGGATTTCTTCACCAGAACCATGACAGGTGGTGGGTTAGTATTACTTCTAGCTGGAGGTAGCTTACTAGAATTGCAGGTTCATCTCTGATGAGAACTAACTTCAAAGTAAATTCCATTGAATTCTTCCTTTCAGTTATGTGTCAAGATTAGGATCATTCTTCACCATAATGGATATCTGATTTTTTTTCTCTTTTAGGATTCTGTTGAGTAACTAATTTGCGCGTGCAAGCATGCATGCACTTGTGTGTGTGTGTGCGTGAGTGTGTGTGTGTGTAAAAGATCGCACTATGTGGCCCTGACCTGAACCTTGCTATAACCTCCAATTCACAGTGTAGCACGATTAATACAAATCCAGAGACAGAAATTGGGGTTCAACTTGAAGGTCAGAAAAGCAAAACAGCCAGTCACTGGCTCTTGCCTCTACCTCAGTCCAAAATGGCCATCCGGCCTCCAGGAATCTCAGAATGAGACGGTGTGTGAGAGCTGTCTCCTTCCATCTTATATTCCTCTCTAGGGCTGGGGTTAAAGGCATGCACTGCTACCACCTGGTTTCTAAGGCAAACTAGCGTGGCTACTGGGATTAAAGGTGTGTATCACCACTGCCTGGTCTGTAAGGCTGATCAGTGCGGCTATTTTGTTCTCTGAATCAGGCAAGCTTTATTTGTTAAAATACACATGAAATATCACTAAATCACAGAGACCAACCTGCCACTGGCTTCTGATTGCTGAGCTTAAAGTTTGGTGCCACTATACCTGCCAGCCATTGTAAGATACAAGAGAGGATGAGTGAGCCCATGCCATGACGTAATTGTGGAGGTCACGGGACCACTTTCAATGCTTCTCCTCTTTAACTGAGGGTTCTGGGGACTGAACTCAGATCATTGGGCTTGTGTGGCAAGCACTTTTACCTAGAGACGTCTCAGTGGCCCATTTACAAATGTTTTTAAACCTATGTTAGTTCATAATCGATGGCATCCAGGAATGAAGAAAATAGAATACATTTCCTTCCTTGTAAGTCTTGTCTTGATTTTGAACATGAGTGATTGAATGTCTAACAGAGTAATTTGAGACCTTGAGTAATGCAGAATGACTTACCTTGCCTTTGATCATCTGTAAAATGAAGCCACAAAGTAAATCTCTGTCTGGAGCCAGTGGGAGGTCTATATTTATGTTTTTGAGCTGGACTTACTTCCTTTAAATCTCAAGACACTACTAAAGATCTAGAGAAAGAGGGACCCTGCTAAATGGGGGTATTTGTTTTGCTTTTTCATCTAAAAAGAATCATCTTAGTAGGGTTTTATGGATTTAAAAAGATATACAAAGATAAAGTTCCCTATAACTAAAACACATAAAAAAGTTTCAAGGTCCTTTTTGGAGAAGAGAAGGCTGTGGAAGATTTGGTCTATTGTGTGTGTGTGTGTGTGTGTGTGTGTGTGTGTGGTGTGATTGATAATTACTTTTTCCCTTAAAATGAATAAGTTGAAGAAATTATCAACATTCTACCATTGTCAAACAGAATTGTAATGTTGAGTCTTACACAGGTTAACCTTCCCTTATGTCTGGGTGGATGCATGATGAAAAAATTCTAAGTCTTCCATAAAAGTCAAAGGCACTTGCTAAAAGGCTCCAGAAGACCTGCACCATCCAGGATGATAGGGACACACATTTCAGAACAAGGATGCAGGAAACTGGTGCCCCAAGGCAGACATCCTTCTACATTTGGTGACAGGAGGAGTCCAGACAAGTGACACATACATGTTGACTTTGCTGTTAACTGCATTTACACCCATGCTCAGTCGTGGTTAGTGTGTAACTACATGGCTTTCCCCTATTTGCTCCGCAGTTTAGAAAGGTCAGCATGTGCAACCATGTATGATGGAAAGAACAAAATGGGGAAGGTAACCTTTGGCTGAAAATAGGAAATTAATTCTAAG
The DNA here is from genome assembly GCA_963919715.1 of Microtus obscurus. NCBI lineage: Eukaryota > Metazoa > Chordata > Mammalia > Rodentia > Cricetidae > Microtus > Microtus obscurus. The sequence goes on from CAWTZC010000015.1 coordinate 23,833,013, forward strand.
AAGTGACAGTCTGAAACCCAAATCCCGATTCCCTGCACCAGATAATGACGCAAGGTGCACCTCTATTAATAGCAAGTTAGACAACTTAACTGTTTGAGAGAATCCCCTGGAGTTAGAAACTTTCTTCCAAGCAAAAAAATATTTGGTACTTACCACCCACTTGAGCAAGGAATAAGAACCCCCCAACTCTTCCCGTCAGTTTGCAAGGAAGCTGGCCTCTCTCCACTGAGAGCACCAAGTAATTGTATTCCTGTGGGTTTCTGCCTGTCAATCTGCATGGTGGTGTGGTATAGTGGAAAGAGCTCTGGTGTAGTCAGAAGCCTTTGCTGGGAGTCCCTCCTCTACCATTTACTTACTGTTAAGCCAAATCATCCCTTGCTCTTTTGGAATGTGAAAAGGAAGCCATTGCAGTCATATAACTCAAAAGTTGTTAAATTATTGTTTGTGTTCCCAGCAGTATTAATGTACAGACAGTGCATTAATAGCAGGGCTGGGAGAAGGGGATTTGGGTGCCTTGTTTGGAATGCTTTAATTTTTTATTAATTATTTTTTAAATATTTATTTATTTATTATGTATACAATATTCTGTCTGTGTGTATGGCCAGAACCAGGGCACCAGACCCCATTACAGATGGTTGTGAGCCACCATGTGGTTGCTGGGAATTGGACTCAGGACCTTTGGAAGAACAGGCAATGTTCTTAACCTCTGAGCCATCTCTCCAGCCCCCTTTTATTAATTATTTTGTTTCACATATTGGTCATAGTCTCCCCTCCCTCCTCTTTTCCCACACCCTTTCCTCTCTTTAATCTGCCCCTTCTCCATGTTCACTCATGAAAGGGCCTGCTTCCCATGGGCATCAGCAAAGTGTGGCTTATCACATTGCCATAGGACCAAGCATCTCCCCCTGTATTCAGGCTGGTCAAGGTAATCCAGTGTCAGGATATGTTCCCAAGAGCCAACCAAAATACGAGGAACAGTCTTGCTCCCATTACTAGGAGTCCCACAAATAGACTAAGCTATACAGCTGTCACATATGTGCAGAGGGCCTAGGCTGATCTCATGTAAGCTTCCTGTCTGTTGGTTCAGACTGTGAATTTTCACGAACCAGGATAGCCATTTCTATGGGATTTCCTCTGATGTACCAGGTCCCCTGGCTCCTACAATCCCTTCCTCTCTCTCTTCAATAGGACCTCCCAAGCTCGGCCCAGTGTTCGGTCATGGGTCTCTAAACCTGCTTCTGTCTGTCACTGGATGAAGGCTCTCCACTGACAACCGGAGGAGTCTCCAATCTGACCACAGGGAGTGACCTGTCCAAGCTAAGCATCCATTGCTGCCTGGAGTCTTATCTGGGGCTACCCTAGTCTCAGGCGTCTACCCGACTCCCTAAAGACCCCTTTCTAGCCATCTTTCTCAGCAGAGGGCTCTAACTTTTAAGGCATTGTGTGAATCTGCCATTGAGCATCAGGGCCTTGGAAACAGATAATGTGAGAAAGTCATGCTGGAGGCAGGAGACCGTGTGTAGCTATGGTTGCAGTTGCTTTGGGTCTGTGTTAGTGTCGGTATGCACACACGGACAGTGGAAGCAATGGCAGAGAAAGCCTTCATCTCATGGTAGTGGGAAGCAAAGGTCAGATAAAAATACACAAGAGGAGCAATATTCCTTTGAAGGGTCTGCTCCATGTGACCTAGGTCCCACCGCTACCTCCTTCTCACAGCAGCCCAAACTGTTGACTAAACCTTTTACACATGGCTCTTGAGGAACATTTAAGATCTAAACTTTAATAACTATCAATGTTCTACTCACAGAATATGGGCATTTTCTGGAACTTTCCCATGCTTAGCTTTCCTCAAATCTTCTACCATAAGTGAATGAAATCAAACACATATTTGAAACTGAATTATGGTATCACTATCATAATAATGTACACATGTTAAATACTAGATAAACCATATGGAATTGCACTTTTGAAAGCAAAAGTCTACCAGGTATTCTTTATTGTTTATATTTCAGTCCAGTACTGTAGGAACAAGCTGGGGGCCCAACAGAGGGAAAAGGAGGCCAAAGTGTACACGGGAGGTGGATGAAACAAAACTGAAATCTTGGGGCCTGTCAGTTCCCAAAGCTACAGTGCGGTTACTGGCAGGGATGGAGTTGACTTGTTTTCGAAGTTCCTCTGCTGCTTAAGGTGTCTGTCATGAAATGGTAAACGCAGTTGGGTGCGCTCATGGGCATCATTTCTTCCTCTAGCACGACCCCTACAATGTGTACTTTCTGTCCTCTGAGCACAGCTTGAAGATGTCCTTGTTGTATGTAGTTCACACAAGTTTCATCTTGTTCTGTGTTCTTTATTTTTTAATTAATTAATATTAATTAATTTTGCATCCAGACTGAAGTTTCCCCTCCCTCCTCTCCTCTGAGCCCCTCTCACCACCCCTCTGCTCCCCCATCCACTCCTGAGTTCTTCATTATGCAGACTTTTTAGCTATACCCATTCTTGGAGAATTCTAACCTAAGCTGGATTTCTGTACTTGGGTCATAAATAAACAACCCCCCCCCACCACCACTTTTTTGGGGAAACAGAGCCTTATCATGTAGCTCAGGCTAGCTTCAAACTCAGAATCCTCCTGCCTCAGCCTACTAAATATCAGGATCATAGGCACAAGCCACCCTGCCAGGCTTTCTGTTTGCTTCCATAATGATAAGACTGATATGTTTTTCAGAGAAAGTCTATGTTAGTAAATGGTTTCACCCGGGAACCAAAACATGACTTCTCTCACTGTCTTCAAGTGCATGTTTAAATGATGTAATGACTAGCATGCCCTTTTATAGCAGAATTTGTCTGTGTGAGAATTGCAATATGTGGGTACTGTGTTAAATGTCATTCACTCGGTGCACTGACTCTAAAGGTAAGCATTTGACAAAGGGAAGCTCAGGAAGGTAAAGCATCTCGTTTAACACTAGCTTACTAGTAGATGGTGCTAGCCTGGGATTCATACCATGTGTGTGTTGGGCTTTAGCCCGAGTTCTGATTGCAGCATGCTTTCACTTCCTTACTGCTGGATCCTAAATTATTCCATTACTTATTTAAATATTTGAAGCCATATTTTTATAGGCAGATATTCACACTATGATTTAGCATCTAGATTAAACAAGCTTTAAAACCCCCATTGTCATCAAGATGCTCATGTTTTATATCAAATCAACAAATCTTTTGTCAAGTAGATAACATCTTTTTCTTCTGTAGCAGGAGTTTAGGCTCTTGTGGAAATAGTACCTTACTAACACTAAGTGCCATGATGCATGAGTCAAAGTGACAAGCAACTAAGCCTCTTAGTACAGCTATTACTATGACATTGCTCCATGCCTAGGAGCTTTATTCCTGAGTCCAGGCTGTCACAGAGCCCTCAAAACTATAAGCAGATGTTATGGAATTGTATACATTTGGATTTTAGAGGAAATTCTCTCTCCCACAGCTTATTAGTGCTCACTTTAGGAACGCCCTACCTTTCAGCCTCATGAAAACTTTGGCTTTTTCTCTGGATTATATTTTGTTTGGTTTGGTTTTACAGTGCTTGAAAGAATGGGGAAATGATGGATCTGCATTATTTATTTTTTTAAATTATTAACAATTCCTTGAAGTACAGAAAAAATAATGCAGGAACTATATTTCTGGCAGACATGCGATCCAGGGGAATGTGCACAAGTGGCAGCTACTGAAGATATATTGGTGGAGTGTCTGGCTCAGCCACCCGGCAGTGAGATGAATGTGTCCATTTTGCATTCTATACCTCAGATGTTCATTCATTCACCTGCTTACACCTTCTTTCACTTACCTGCTAAGTTTGTGCTAAGGTTCAGGCACAGACACAGGCCCAGAGGAAAACCCTGGTCTTGTCTGCATCCTTCTATAAGGGCAACAAAACTGCTTACTCAGGTTCCAAAATATACATTATCGACATAAGATTTTTAGGCACTTGAAAAATGTTGGTTGTAAGACCTTTAAGAAACTGTAGTAAAACTGTCTATGGCTAAAGCTTTTCACCACTTTGGTCATTTCAACTCATTACTGGCATTAATTACACTCACACTGCAACATTACCACCACCCAGTTTAAGACTTGCAACCAGGAGGCAAACCTAGAACCATTGAGCAGTCAGTCTCATTGACTCCACCTGCTTTCCACCTCTATGCATTTGCTAGTTGGGTTATAAATGAAAAAGTTGACTCTAAAATTCCTATGGAGTGAATATGGACTTTGAGTATCCAGAACAAATGGATTAATAGAATCATGCTAGAACAGATGGATTAATAGAATCATGCTAGGGTATCCTTTGTGTCAGCCCGCAGTCACTTAACGGTATGATTTTGTAGCATGATAGAATTATGCATCTTGTAACTGAACGATATTGGTTACATACACCATGGATGTTTGTTGTTTTTGAGATAGGGCCTTATGCATCCCGGGCTAGACTAGAACCTACATTTAGTTTATGTGGTGCTCGTGCTCAGACTCAGAGCTTAGTCTTCTAGGCCAGTACTCTGTCAACTGAAGGACTTTTTCAAGTCCTACGTGTTGTAACCCATTCACTTGCTGGCAGGTAACTGGGCTACTGCCACTGAATATTGAATAAAAATATTTGTACCTGTTTTAGTTGCTCACTTGTTTTGAAATGTTATGGGTTTATCTTACAAATGGGATGATTGGGTCACATAACAATTCTATATTTAAACTGCTACATGGTGGTGCATGCCTATAATTCCTCAGGAGGCTTAGGTGGAAGGATTGGTAGTTCAAGGCCAAGCTGGGATACATAGAAAGATCCTGCTTCAAAGACCAAACCAAAGAAACAAACGAACTGTTGAAGAGCAGTGCCACTTTACATTTTCCAGAGTATGAGGGCTCAAATTCTCAGTGACTCTTGACAATTTCCTCTCTCTTGCTTGGTGTGAATGAGGTAGTACTCATGTTGATTTTCATTTGAACTGATCTAGTGAATAATGATGTTGAACGTCTTTTGGTGTGCTGTTGACCATTTGTGTATCAAATTTGAAAAATGTTCATTCAACTACCTTGTGAATTTTTTTATTTAATTTTTATAAGGATTTCTTACTTGAGTATACTGTATTAAGTTATTTCCACCCTTTCTGCCCTCTCTCCAACTTCTGCTACATCCGATCTCCCATTCCCTCTCAAACTCCTACCTTCTTATTCTGTAATTATTACTGTTACATAAATACACATATACGTATATTCATGCACATATTTACTTTCAAAGTCCAGATACGATTGCCTATGTGTACTTGTGTTTAGTTGACCGTGTAAGGTTTTATAGCCTTTCAGGGTTCTTATCTATAGAAAAAACTTATTCTTCTTCCCTCAGCAGAAATTGATTGCTCGTAGTTCTTCATCTAGAGATGAGAACTTGTGAAATTTTCCTTTATCACCCATGGTGGTGTGGTTATTTGTAGGTCTTGTGAAGGTGACCATATTTTTGAGATTTCATGGTACAGTGTCCCTGTCATGTCTAGAAGACACCATCTTAAAACAAACACCCTAGTCCTTTAACTTTTGCAGTCTTTCTGCCCCCTCTTTTGTGATGTTCTCTGAGCCTTAAGTGAGGAGGTCATGTTGTAGATGTATCAGTTGCAGGCAATCAATTATTTTGAACAGTTGAGGATCTCTTTAGTAGCCTCCATCTGCTGCAAAAGAAACCTTCTTTGATAAGAGGTGAGAAATATATGCATCTATGAGTATAAGGACAAATATTTAGAATGCAGTTAGAAGCTACATTAGTTTAGGAAATGGCAGTTGCAGGCTCTTCTTTTAGGGTCTGTGACCTCTCCAGACACGGATTCTTTCCGATAATTATAGTATCAGGCATAAGCTCCTTCCTGTTAAGAGAGTCTTAAGTCCAATTGGACAGCTGTTAATTTCCCCCAAGTTGTAAGTGTCATTGATGAGCCATTGGTAGTATTCAACAATTACTGCAAGTCCCAAGCTTATAGTTGTATATGGCTATTGATAACTTTTCTCTCTATTGGCAGCTTACACACACATTTTGTTATTATGAGAGCTACGTCTCAGGGAAGAGGCTTTTGATGTGGGAGTCCCCTCTGTGTGTTGCTTATATTAGTTAATGAATAAAGAAACTGCCTTGGCCTGATAGGGCAGAACCTAGGTAGGCAGAGAAGACAGAACTGAATTCTGGAAGGAAGAAAGCAGAGTGAGGGAATGCCATGGATCCACTGGAGATGGATGTGCTGAATTTTACCTGGTAAGCCACTACCACAAGGCAATATACTGATTAATAGAAATGGGTTAAATTAAGATGTAAGAATTAGTCAATAAGAAACTAGAGCTAATGGGCCAATTAGTGATTTAATTAATACAATTTCTGTGTGGTTATTTTGTTTAAGTTAGGTGGCCTGGACAAACAAGCAGGCTCTCTTGTAATAGGCTTCAATGACAGTAGAAACTCAACTCCAAGTGCTGGGTCTCTTCCATGCCAATACAGACTTGATTCCAAGTGTGTGCTGTCTCCAGCAATAGATTCTTACATTCCAGTTCTGAGAGGCAACCAAGTGCAATGACAATATCCTATGGCTCCTGAGGGAAGCATTATCATCCCATAAAATATAACTCCACTTAACACACACACACACACACACGCACACACATGCATATTTTAAAGTAATCTTATAAATAATATATTTGCTTATGGCTTTTTCCAATAACCATAGTTATTTATTTCTCCTGCTTCATCTCTTTTCTTCTATCTCTGTATCACCTTCCCATCCCTCTTCTATGTTATGGTCATTCATTTTCTCCCTTTCCTTTGTGAAAACTTCTAAATTACTTGTTGTTGTTATTGTGTTCCACTCAATATGGTCAATATACTAGCCCTTTATTGATTATATAATTTGGTAATATTTCTCCTATTTATGATTTTTGCCTTATGGTATGTCATTTGATGGATAAAGTTTTTAATTTTTATGGAATTTGGTGCTTTCCCCTACCTTCTGACTCTGCTTTTGGCATCATATCTCAGGAAACTGCCATATATTGCCATCAAGATAGGTTCATACATTTTTATCTAAGTGTGTTATTGGTGCAAGCCTTACACCTAGGTTGCTAACCTATTTTGGGTATATGTCTGCATGTGTAATAGGGTGAAGTCCATTTTCACTCTTTTGCATGTGGATGCCTTGCTGGCCAGCATCATCTTCTCTATTCTTTGGGAGTCATGGAAACATCGTCAAATACATGTACTGTAGAAGCACAGAAGAGTGCAATTGTGGGAGCTCTCAGTTGTGTCACTTGTATCTATGTCTGTTTCCATAGTGCAGCTTTGCAGTAGGATTTGAAAATGAGAAGAAAGTGTCCTAACTGTGTCTTATCAAGATTAACTTGATCATTCATGGTTCCTTCCATGTGCTTAGAGATTTTAGGATAGACATTTCCATTTGTGCATATATAAAACTGTTGTGATATTGATTACATTGATGGTCTATACTTTAGGTTGATGAATATTAGCTTATTAATTACAGTAAAATTATCAACTTCTAAACACAGATTTTCTTTTCATTTGTGTCATATTTGGCATTTTATGTCATATTTCAGATTTCTTTCATACAATATATTTTATCATATTCTTTTCCTTCCCCCAATTCCTCCAAGATCTTCTCCACTTCCCTACCTATCCAACTTCATGTCCTTTCTCTCTCTTTCAACATACCCTAAAAAACAAGGAAAAAGAAAAATCAAAAGATTAAAAACCAAAACAAACAAAATAAACTAACAACCATCCCCACAAACCATAACAAAGAAGTCACACGCAAAAAAATGGAGACTATTTTGTGTTGGTCAACTACTCCTGACCATAAGACCTGCTCTGGAGTGTGGTTAATTTTTTTTTCACATTTTATTTATTTATTTAAGATTTCTGTCTTTTCCCCACCACAGCCTCCCATTTCCCTCCCCCTCCCCCAGTCAAGTCCCCCTCTCTCTTCAGCCCAAAGAGCTATCAGGGTTCCCTGCCCTGTGGGAAGTCCATGGACCACCCACCTCCATCCAGGTCTAGTAAGGTGAGCATCCAAACTGCCTAGGCTCCCACAAAGCCAATACGTGCAGTAGGATCAAAAACCCATTGCCATTGTTCTAGAGATCTCAGTAGTCCTCATTGTCTCTATGTTTTTCCCCAAGACGGTTTTAACCCAGGCTTTTTCAGACCAAGGCCAGCTCGCCTTGGTGAGTTCTTGACAGAACATCCCCACTGTCTCAGTGTGTGGGTGCACCCCTCGCGGTCCTGAGCTCCCTGCTCATGCTCTCTCTCCTTCCGCTCCTGACTTGGACCTTGAGATTTCAGTCCGGTGCTCCAATGTGGGTCTCTGTCTCTGTCTCCTTTCATCGCCTGATGAAGGTTAATATTGAGGAGGATGCCTATATGTTTTTCTTTGGGTTCTCCTTCTTATTTAGCTTCTCTAAGATCACGTATTAGAGGCTCAATGTCCTTTGTTTATGTCTAGAAACCAAATATGAGTGAGTACACCCCATGTTCCTCTTTTTGGGTCTGGCTTGCCTCATTGAATAAATGGGACCTACTGAGACTGAGAAGCTTCTGTAAAGCAAAGGACACTGTCGCTAAGACAGAAAGGCAACCCACTGACTGGAGAAGATCTTCACCAACCCCGCAACTGACAAAGGTCTGATCTCCAAAATATATAAAGAACTCAAGAAACTAGACCGTAAAAGGCTAATCAACCCATTTATAAAATGGGGCACTGAGCTGAACAGAGATCTCTCAACAGAAGAAGTTCAAATGGCCAAAAGACACCTAAGGTCATGCTCAACTTCCTTAGCAATCAGGGAAATGCAAATCAAGACTACTTTAAGATACCATCTTACACCTGTCAGAATGGCGAAAATAAAAAAACACCAATGATAGCCTTTGCTGGAGAGGGTGTGGAGAAAGGGGTACACTCATCCATTGCTGGTGGGAATGCAAACTTGTGCAACCACTTTGGAAAGCAGTGTGGAGGTTTCTCAGGAAATTCGGGATCAACCTACCCCTGGATCCAGCAATACCACTCTTGGGAATATACCTAAGAGAGGCCTTATCATACAACAAAAGTATATGCTCTACTATGTTCATAGCAGCACTGTTTGTAATAGCCAGAACATGGAGTGTGGTTAATAAACTCAGTGTCACTCTATTAGAGAATACTGATTTTCCCCTTACAAGCAGGTATCAATTACAAAGAATTTTATAGTTATGTCTGGGACTTTGTGACTATGCCTCTTTCTCTATGCTGGGCTTTTGTCTGGCTTGAATTTCTGTGAGCTTCATATATGCTGTAACACTCTGTGGTTTCATACGTATGTCAGCCCCACAGCGTCTAGAAGACACTGTTTCCTTTGAGTCATTCATTACATCTGGCTCTTACTATCATTTTTTCTCTACTATATAGATCCCTGAGCCATGAAAAGAGAGATGTTATATAGATATCCCATTGAGTGCTGAGTGCTCCAAGGTCTCTCACTATCTGCACATTGTCTAATTGTATGTCTCTGTGTCAATTACTATCTGTTGCAAAAACTTCTCTGATGGGGGTTGAAGGATGTTGTGACTTATGGGTATAACAATATGCCATTAAGAGTGTTTTTTTCTAAACTCATTTAGCAGAATAGTAGTAGATTTTTTTTCTGGAGCATGTGACCGAACTAGTCTTAGGTTCTTGGGCTTCATTAACAGTGTCAGGTGTGGGTTCTATCTATCTCATGGAATGGGTCATAAATCCAATCAAAAAATAGTGGATTGCTCCAATAATATTTATACTATGATTACACCAGTATATCTGCAGGCAGGTTGTAAGATGTACTGATGCCGTTGTTGATCACAGGTTTATAGCTGGATGAGATTGAGAGATTACTTTTATCTTCTGGTAGTGTGTATAGTACCTTTTAGCATCATGAACATTTGTCAATGAGAAGATGTTTCTAGTTAGGCACCAGCTCAATTTCTCCACCTATGACAAAGTTAAGTGGTGACTTTAGCAGCAGGATTTTAATATGTTGTAGAAGTCCACAGATGGCACTGACAATAGCCTGTGATGTTTATAGAGTGAATATCAACAGCAATAGCAATGGAAAAGGCATATAAACTCATAGGCACTAAACAACTCACTATTGAATGAAAATTGAGTTGAGACAAAATGTAAGAAAATAGTTAAAGTTCTATTAGACTTGAAAGAAAATGACAACACAAACCTATGGCATAAAATGAAAGCAGTGCTGAGTCAAGCTCAAAGCAATAAGTATTTACATAAAACCCAGAGAGATCTCATATTAATAACAATGATACACTTGAAATGTTTAGAAAAGCAATAAGAAATGACATCCACAAAGAGTGTATGGAAAGAAAAAAAATCAAGCTCAGGCTGAAATCAATGAAACAGAAACAACACCACCAATAAAAAGCATCAATAAAATGAAGAGTTGGTTCATTGGGAAAAAAAAACCAGCAAGATTGACAATCTTTAGCCAAATTAACCAAATGAAAAAGAGAGAAGAAGAAAAATGAATAAAATAAAAATAAAAAGGGAGACATTGATAATTTCTGGATAAATGCACCATACCACAGTTAAATCAAGACCAAATAAACAAAGTAAGTAGATCTATAACCCGTAAGGAAATAGAAACAGTCATCAAAAGCCTTCCAACAAAAAAAAAAAGTCCAGGACCAGATGGTTTTAGTGAAGAATTCTACCAGAATTTCAAAGAAGAGCTAATACTGATACTCCTCAAATTGTTTCACACAATAGAAGCAGAAGGAACACTGCCAAACTCTTTCTATGAGTCTACCCTGATACCTAAACCACACAAAGATGCAACTAAGAGGATTACAGACAAATCTTGCTCATGAACATTGATGCAAAAAATGTTCAATAAAATACTGTTAAACTGAATCTAAGAACTCATCAGAAACATCATCTGCCACAAAATAGTTCAATATATGAAAATCCATCAACGTAATCAACCATATAAATAAACTGAAAGAAAGAAAACCACATGATCATCTCATGAGATACTGAAAAAGCCTTTGACAAAATCCAACATCCCTTCATGATAAATATCTTGAAGAGAATAGGGATACAAGGAACATTCCTAAATATAATAAAAGCAATACACAGAAAGTCAACAACCAACATCAAACTAAATGGAAAGAAACTCAAAACAATCCCACTAAAATCAGGAACAAGACAATGTTCTCCATTATCTATTCAATATGGTACCCAAAGTCCTAGCTAGAGCAGTAAGACAAAAATGGAGATCAAGGGAATACAAATAGGAAAGGAAGAAATCAAACTTTCACTATTTGCTGATGATATGATAGTATACATAAGTGACCCCAAAAATTCTACCAGGGAACCTCTACATCTGATAATGACCTTTAGTAATATAGCAGGATACAAGATTAACTAAAAAAAAATATCAGTGCCCCTCCTATATACAGATGATAAACTGGATGAGAAAGAAATCAGAGAATCATCACCCTTCACAATAGCCACAAATAACATAAAATATTTTGGGGGTAACTCTAACCAAACAAGGGAAAACACTGTATGACAAGAACTTTAAATCTTTGAAGAATGTATACACTCATAAGTGAACACCAGACATAAAGCAAAGGATAACCAGACTACAGTTCACAACCCCAGAGAAGTTAGAACCCTCTTCCAGGAACAGATGGAAGCAGATACAGACATCTACAATGAACCACTTGGCCGAGCTCCAAGTGAAGAGAGGGACGGGTGATAATATGACTTCAAAGGGGTCAAGACCGTGATGAGGAAACCCACAGAATCAACTGACCCGAACTTGTGGAAGATAACTGACTCCTGACTGGAAACTGGGGAACCTGCATAGGACTGAACTAGGCCCCCTGAATACAGATGACAGTGGTGTGGCTTGGACCACACCTGGGACCATTGTCAGTGAGACCATGATCTAACTCTCATGCATGAACTGACTTTGTAGAGCCCATTCTCTATGTAGAGATACCTTGCTCAGTCTAGGCATGGTCAACCTTGGTCCTGCCTCAATAAGGGGATGAGACAGTCATAGTTGACTTACCAGGGGAGGCCTCAACCTCTCTGAGCAGACTGGTGTTGGAGTGGGAAGAAGGGGGGGATGGGAGGAGGGAGGGGGACCTGGGATTGGTATGTAAAAATTAATTAATTAAAAGTTATTTCAATTAAAATAAAAGAAGAAAAGGGAGGCATTACAACAGACACAGAGGAGATTCAGGTAATCTTAAGGACATACTTAAAAAAAAATCTGTCTTTCACCAAACTGGAAAGCCTAAAAGAAATAGATGAGGCAGGCAGTGGTGGCATTAGTCTGTGCATTTGGAAGGCAGAGGCAGGTGGATCTCCACCCCTCAAGTTTGAGTTTGAGGCTAACCTGGCATACAGAGGGAGTTCTAGGACAGGTTCCAAAGCTACACAGATAAATCCTGTTAAAAACAAACAAACAAACAAGAAATAGATGAATTTCTTTTTTTTAATTTATTTATTTATTAAAGATTTCTGCCTCCTCCCTGCCATCGCTTCCCATTTCCCTCCCCCTCCCCCGATCAAGTCCTCCTCCCTCATCAACCCGAAGAGCAAGACCCAAAAAGAGGAACATGGGATGTACTCACTCATATTTGGTTTCTAGCCATAAATAAAGGACATTGAGTCTATAATTAGCGATCCTAGAGAAGCTAAATAAGAAGGTGAACCCAAAGAAAAACATATAGGCATCCTCCTCAATATTAACCTTCATCAGGCGATGAAAGGAGACAGAGACAGAGACCCACATTGGAGCACCGGACTGAAATCTCAAGGTCCAAATCAGGAGCAGAAGGAGAGAGAGCACAAGCAAGGGACTCAGGACCGCGAGGGGTGCACCCACACACTGAGACAATGGGGATGAATTTCTTTATAAACACGAAATAACAAAATCAAGATGAAATCAACAATCCAAGCAGATCCATAATCCCTAGTAGAATAGAAAGAACAATTAAACTTTCAACTAAAAAAAGCAAAGGTGTTTCCAGGTTCTTGGTGTCTTATTCAAGGAATCAAGATAAAGATACACACATATAGCAAAGCTGCAAACTTTTCTGCAAAATCAAAGTAATAATACAGATCAGAAAAATGCTGCTAAGGGTAGCATCTGGCTACATTTATGACAGAGTACTAAAGGTCACAGGCTATTGCCTCAGGCTTCTTTTGTGGATTCTAAAAGAAGAAGAGGTTCATTACTAAGGGGCACAATTTGGGTGCTTCTCTATTTTGCTTGACACATTTGTGTTATGTAAGCTTTTGCTCACTGCATCTGCTCTTCTCATATGCATCTGATTTTAATCATATTAATGCTCAATTTTACATATGCGTAAGATGGTAAGTAGAAGATTTTCCCTAACAGTTCACACAGAAGACACCATTTGCCTTACTGTCCATATACCCCAAACTAACCTAGTCTAGATTGACCCACTTACTTCCAAATCTGTATCTGTCTGGAAAACATTTGAATAGAAGAAACTGGCCCACAAAAGGGGATTTTAAACATTTTGTTCAGGATTATGAGAAACTTCCTTCATTGTCTAGAATGGGATGTGTGTGCATAAAGTTTCATATAGATAGTGGTCCTTCGAACAAGCCCATTGTTTGATGAGGGAATCATGCGTGTGGTTTGTGCACATAAGGGCTTAGGTTGCTAAGGGCATTCTCAGTAGATAAAGATGAGTATAACCCAAGATAAGTGATGCTGAGTCCCATGTTGCTGAGCTACTCCTTAGACTTGCTGCTTATTTATTAATTTTAGTCTCAGTGTGTATTTTAGCATATTTCACTTGTAGACTGTTTTCCACGAGTAGAGATAGTTTTACTTCTTCCTTTTCAAGATGACAACTTTAATTTCCATTCCTTGCCTGACTAGACTTCCCAGTGAAGTTGGAAATAGAAATATCAAGTGTGGGGCATTTTATTTGTATAACAATGATTTTGGGGGGCTGGGACACGAGAACCCTCTGAATCCAGGGGTTTAAGAGCAGCCTAGAAAAAGAAGGAAAGAAATACAGGTTAAATAAGAGAAGTGATTGAAGTAGACAGCCTTCCTTCTTCTCGTCTAGTAGTAAGCTTTTCATAGGTGATTTTTAACAGGCTCAAAAAGTTCCTATTTATTGTGATAACTTATGCATTTTCTTCATGAAGGGATTTGGATATTTGACAGATACTCCACCTTGTTTATATAATCATATGACTTTCACTCTTTGCTATTCTAATGTAGTGCATCACACACATTGATTTCCAGATGTTAAACTAACCTTGAATTCCTGGTATGTTGGGGGGTGTATGCACATGGGATATAATTCGATTACTCTATTTATGGATTTTGTTTGTCACGTATTTAATATGAGTTTTTTGTTCTATATTCATCAAAAATCTGTTTTTCCTGTGATGTCCTTATCTGGAATATAAATATATATATATATATATTTAACTTACAGGAGCCAAGTGTGTGGGGAAAATTAGAAGTGACCAAATAAGGAAACTTCTTCAAATGAAAAAATAGTGCAAAAAGAACAAGAACAGTTACATGTTGATTTTCCTTCATTTTTGAGACTTAATTAAAAGCTTTCTGGTTCATTTTATCTCACTTACACACTTACTCTCTGAACAAGCTAATGAGAAGTGGACTAAGCTTTGCAGGTGTTCGAGGAAGGCCTGCTGTAATCTCCGTGTATCAAGTGTGACGGTGCCTTGAATAGACTGGCTTTTTCCTTACTCTTCATTCCATTATTTTTAGAAGATGATCTATGAAAAGCCTATTAAAAATAACAGGCCTGTCTCTCTTTATATCTGGCTGAAGTATGATTCCAGTAAATATTAGAGTTCTTTCTCTAATCACCACAATGACTGGAATTAATAGCTAATAGGCAAAATGCTAGTAAGGTGAATATTTTTGAGGATATGGCCACGAGGCGTGATCAATCTCATTTTTCTTTGACAAATTATGCATATTTGTATATATGTGTTGGCATGTGTGCTCATGCATCTGCATATGTATATGATTAAACATAACTCCACTTTTGAACGTTAGTGAGGATTAAGAGATTTTTCAAAGAGGCAGTCTGGGAGGGTTTAAGTCTATAGCTGACATGATTGTCCTGGGTTCAGCAGTGGTATAATACATGCAAATTAACTTCTCAGCATAGACGATTTGTTTTCAGTCTTCATTTGAACTCTGACATAGATTTGAGGCCTGACATTTCAACTTTGACAAACTCCACACAAACACTGGTGGCTGGAACTCACGAGGAGAACCACAGGAGGGTGACTCCATTGGTTCTTCCTCTTAGGGCTAAGGCCCAAGGAGTCCGAGAGAGAGAGAGAGAGAGAGAGAGAGAGAGAGAGAGAGAGAGAGAGAGAGAGAGGAGAGAGAGAGTCTTGCTGTTCCAGGCAACCACCACGCCCTCTCCAACTTCCCATCTCTTGCCTCCCCACACACTAATCTTCTTCCCACTTCCTGCTGAGCGGGGGTGATTGCTGATCTCTGCCAGTGTTACCTCATTTCCTCTGGGAGGTTCTCTTCTACCCCTTGCCTAATTCCTCATCATGACGTGAGTCAGGCTGCCTTGTGTGAAGTTTTCACTAATTCCCTTCACTCAGTATGCCATTCCTTTGTATTCCTCTACCTTGAAAGAAGGTAGATGCTGATGGAGGTGGGCCTTGTATCTTATCTGTTGATTTCATTGGTTAAAATAAAGAAACTGCCTGAGCCCATTGATAGGCCAACCCTTAGGTGGGTGGAGTAGACAGAAGAGGATTCTGGGAAAGAGAAGCTGAGTTAGGAGTCGCCATGATGTTCCCAGTCCCTGCAGACGCAGGCTAGAATCTCCCCGGTAAGCACACCATGGGGTGCTACACAGATTACTAGAAATGGGCTAGTCCAGGTGCAAGAGCTAGCCAATAAGAGGCTGGAACTGATGGGCCTGGCAGTGTTTAGATGAATATGGTTTGTGTGTTGTTATTTCGGGGCTTAAGCTGAGCCATGCGGGCGGCCAGGTGTGGGGGAACACAGCCGGCCGCTCCTATTACTACAAGATGCCACTCACAGGATTGTCATCCCTAGTGAGGTAAGAAGTTGAACTTAGGGACTGGAGAGATGGCTCAGCAGTCAAGAGGGGACATGCTATTCTTGCAGAGAACCCAACAAGGGTTCCCAGCACCCACAGAAGGTGATTCACAGCCACCTGTATCTCCAGCGGGCTCCAATTCTTCTGATCTCTGTGGGTATCAGCATTCGTGTACACATACCCCTTCCAGCACATAATTAAAAATAAAATAAATGTTAAAATGTGGGTTTGGAGGTAGATAGTCTGAACATAAGGGGAAAAAAACTGATTAGAGATGCCCACAGGGCTGAAGATGCTGCCAAGGGCAGAAAGAGCCGCTCATGAGTGTCCAAGGGTGTGGTCACCTTAGTGACGATTTGGGAAAAGCTGTCATCGCTTGATGACAGAGCAGTAGTAGAGAAGATGTGGCATGGCTTCATTGGCAGACATACGTAGATCATGTGCATGTCAGGTAAATGATGCCATATGGAATGGGTGGGGCCATCTAGAAAATCAGTTCTTAGAAACCCGAGGTTAATCACCTGGCAGGGTGTTCAGAAGTCTAGAAGGGAAGCGCTGGTCCAAGAAAGGAGAGGACTAGATGGATGTCCAGAACAGCACTGGAAACCCAGAGAGTTGGAGACTGGGTACCAGAACATGTGCTTCTATTGAGCCTGGAGGAGAATAGTGATACTAAATTCTACTTGCTAGGCGGGGAAAAACGGATGGCCACTGAACCTTAAGTACTGATTACTTCAGTCCAAAGTGATTTAGGAACTAGATGTGGACTTGAAGAAGAGTAACTCATAATTTAATGCAATTATAGGACACTGGCAGAAAAGAGGCTTCGTGGTGTGTTTCTAGTATAATGTCAAGCTAAGAGACTAATTGCTCACTTTATGGGACTATGGTTGTGTGGGGGAAGTTTTCAGATTGTAGACATCATAATTTTCATGGTGCAGAGGATCGGTTTTGCTAGGGTATCATGAAGTGACTCAACCTCTCTTCCAAGGTTAACAAATCCACAGTTGTTCTCTGATTAATTTTCAATAGTCAGTATTCACCTCCGGTGAATCCACAGGTCGTCTGGAGTACCTCTTCCAGATAGGTAGCTATTAAGCAACAGGGAAGCACATGCTCTGACAAACCTACAATACAGTCAAAGTTTCTCAATGCTGGCACCTGCCAACTCCAGCATCACACTTTGTAGGTACTGTCAACAAGCAACCATTCATTTTATCCTTCTTTTTTTTTCTTAAATCATCTTCCTTCCCCATGATTTCCCTGTTCCATGACTGAGAAGGTATTCTCTTATGTTGTTCTTTTGCTTGTTGTTTTATTTTTATTTAAAAAAAAAAACAACAAGCCGGGCGGTGGTGGCACATGCCTTTAATCCCAGCACTTGGGAGGCAGAGACAGGCAGATCTCTATGAGTTCGAGGCCAGCCTGGTTTCCATGAGCTAGTTCCAGGACAGGCTACAAAGCTACTGAGAAACCCTGTCTCAAAAAACAAAAACAAACAAACAAAAGAAGAGACTTTTTATATTTTAGGCGCTAAGCGGCGGTGGTGCATGCCTTTAATCCCAGCACTCGGGAGGCAGAGGCAGGCGGAACTCTGTGAGTTTGAGGCCAGCCTGGTCTACAAGAGCTAGTTCCAGGACAGGCTCCAAAGCTACAGAGAAACCCTGACTCAAAAAACCAAAACAACAACAACAACAATACATGGGCTTGATCACGGACCGCACCCCCCCCATGACCACTTTGGCTTATGGTGTACCCTGTTCTGCTTTGCTTTCTGCTGCCATGATTGAGCATTCTGATCAAGCACTCGGGAAGGAGAGGATTTGTTTTACTTACAGTTGACAGTCCAACATGGGAAGGCAAGGCAGGAACTCAAGGCAGGAGCTTGATGCAGAAACCACAGAGGAGCAAATAAGGCTTACTGGCTCCCAGGCCACATCCAGCCACCTTCCTCACGTAGTCCAGAGCTTGGGGTGATATGGTCAGTGTGGCAGGACCTTCCTACATAATTAGCAATCAAGAAATACCAACAGATGTATCCCATGGGTTAATCTGATGGATGGAAGTCTTTAATTGAAGTTCCTTCTTCCCAGGTGTGGCAAGTTGGCATCCAAGATCAGACATCACGTACCACATTGCCCTAGAGCTACCATAGAGTGTCTTTTCTACGTTCTTGAGACATCTCTTAATTTTAGCTTAGATGTTCATTTGGGCTTGGGGACATTCAATTTTTACCTCCACTGTATTTCCCAAGAAGGCATATGAATACACTGATAACAGGCTGCATCCTTCTGAGCCTTGAAAAGAAAGTAAATAAAGCACTAATAAATTCACAAGCAACCAGAAACTGGGTATTCATAATATTTTTTTTTACATTTTTTACATTTTGTGTCTGTGTTTTCATATCACAGTGGAGCATCATTACTCCTGTCTTACCAGGCTCTCTTTGAGAGATCTTCAGCCTCTCTGACTGGCAGTGTGCCACCATCTGACTAGGAGGCTGCATCTTGACCCCAAAGTGCTTGAGGTTCATCTGCAGCAGGGCAGAATGTGTGCTTAGACTCAGGAGACCTTGATAAAATGAGGATTCTGACTCGGTAGATAAGATGGAACTCAAACATTTCTAGCAAGTTCCCAAGTAGAGCTTGGATGACAAGTCTTGCTAGTTAAGCCATGCTGTGGGCCTGGCACCCATAAGTTAGAATCTAAGTTTCTTTCTGAGAATCTAAGTTTCTTTTCTGATCATAACTTTGGGAAGGCTCTTTACTGTCCCTGAATCTCAGTTTTGTGTCTGCAATGTGGGATCATGCTTATTTCCCAGACTTGAAGGAGGGTGGAACCCACACACGTGCCCTGCCTTGGACAACGTCCGGCACCTAATTTCTCAGCAAATGCTTCCCCAGAGTTAGATCTGAGTCTTTGAGAAGACCTTAGGCTTCCAAGTGAAGACTTTCTTTTCCTACCAGTGAGAACTTGATAAAGTTTTTCCTGGAGTCTTTTCTAAGCATTCAGTTTGTTCAAGTGCTGTGCTCCCATGTTTTGCTTAGAGTCCCTTGTCCTCTGGAAATACCACCTCATAGCTTGACTACAGCTTCTAGCTCTTGGCACTCTTCCTGAGCCTGGAAGTTCTGAGCACATCCAGCGTGACCTTCATGTTGGAGCCAAGTTGTCAGTCCTTTCTGGTAGTATTAGAATTTAAACCTATGGTTCTGTACATATCAAACAAACACTCCACCATGACATGGGTCTCAAGTCTTTACTCTCTCTTTTGAGATAAGGTCTCACTAAGGCGCCCGGGCCTTGGACTTGCAATGCTCTTGTATTAGCCCCTGGAGTCGCTGTGATTAGAGTCTGTGCCATCAAGTCTGGCTACAAAAGCTTTGTTTTACCTCAGTAAGGGCTGCCTTATGAAGATGGTGAACAAGTCTTGCTTACAAAGAGAATTGGTTTGTCTCCTTTCTTAAAAAAAGATTCTTTTTAATTTTTATTTTATGTATATGGGTGTTTCGCCTACATATATGTCTGTGCACCATGTGAGTGCTTGGTGCCTACAGAGTTTAGAAGAAGGTGTTTGATTCCCTGAAACTGGAAATATAGGTGTGTGAGCTGCCAAGTGGGTGCTGGTAACTGAACCTACGTCATCTGAAAAACAAATGTGTTCTTAACTTCTCCAGCCCCAGGTTGTTTCTTTTGTAAAAACATTTCTTCCCTATGTACACCTGCCCCCTCCCCCTCAGAAGCTGATTACCGGCTTGTATTCTCACAAAGGCCTGACAGCCTGACGGTGGCCCGAGAAGTGGCTCCTCCTTGGCATTTAAAAACAGCTCCTGTGTCTGTTGTCACGTGAGATGTGCAATCCCAGGTGGCTGAGCGTGGCTTTGACCACAAGCTTCCTGCCTGCAAAGCAGAGGGGAGTCTGGCACTTCTCCCCAAAATAGGCTCAGGGCACTCTTAGGCTGATAACAAGGGGAAATCATTCGGTTGTCCATGATTACCAAAGGATATGTAAGAAATATGTTCTCTACAGTGGAAATTGCTGCCCTTGGGTAACAGGAAAAGGGTGACCATTACATTAGATGTAGGAAATGGGAGATAGTGAAATAGATACCAAATGCACAGTGCAACCTCCATAAGGGGGTTTGTATCGCAGCCTCCTGGTTCTTTGTCAAAGACAGTTCTCTTGGGCATTTAAAGTGTATCTCTATTATCAATCGTTGAAATGAGAAAGACATTTGCCCAATGTGGTTACTGTTATTGGAGGCTAATACCAATAAAGTGGTTCTTAAATAACCCCACAATGTCCTGTGAGATAGGAAAGAAAAGTTAAAGACAAAAGCTGGTTTAAGAATTCACCTGCCCTTGTGAAATGCTGCTATTCTGACTTCTTGTGGAGTCATCATCTTGGTCTTCCGTGAGCACACTCTGCCCCTAAGTGTATGTGGGTGCTACTGTAGAGAGCTGTGAAAACCCCGCGATACCAAGACTTACCTACCGTATCAGATGGGTAAGTGTAATATAAAGCATGCTGTTGTTAGACACACTAGAGCTTGATTCTCAGTGACCAGAGATTCCTAATGGCAGGAAGCACCGCAGAGGTTATGCACTACAACACTGTTTCAAAAATCATGGCTCTGGGAGAAAAAGATAAACTGTACAGACCTGGATCTGGGCTGGGATTGTGTCTTGATTCCCAGGACAGAGGGACTACCCATCACAAAGACCCAGCCCCCTGCCCCTACTGGCCCATCTTCTGCTCTCATGTCATAAGGTGAACACAGTGTAGGGTCAGAGAAGTGAGGCCACCAGGAGTGCCCAATTCTGGGAATCTCATTCACAGTTCAGAGAGTGAACCCTGGAATCTGCAACATCTCATATCATGCAGCCCACAGCCCCTGGGACCATATGCCTGTTCTGAAAACAGTTGTGATATATGCCAACAGAGGGATCTAAAGTATGGCAGAAGAAAGGGATGGAGTGAAGTCCATGTCAGCAGCAGTTAACCATGCAGTTAAAGCTCTGAAGTAGCCACAAAGATCTAAGTTCTAGGTGAGACTCAACCTCCCATGCCAGGGGAGGGAAGATCAGCTTCAGCCCAAGTTGTAAGAAGTTTGTCCACATTACTGAGGATATCACTGGACGAGACTGGATGAGGAACCCTGGGTGCTGGGACTGCACTACTCTGAGCTAGGGGAAAGCAAGCATTTGGCTGCTGGACAATGAATGACTCTCTGATAGCTGCCATCAACTTGTCTAGCAAGAGTATACAAAAGGAAAAGCTGTTACAGAGGTGTTCTCCATCCTTCCGTCCTTGGTGACACACACACACACACACACACACACACACACACACAGAGAGAGAGAGAGAGAGAGAGAGAGAGAGAGAGAGAGAGAGAGAGAGAGAGGGATTCTGTTCACCTCTGACTATTTTTGCTCTACAGACTAGCATTCTTTTCTCATGGAAAATGACTTTACAGATATAGTCCACCCAGGACTCTCTTGGCTTTAACTCTAAAGCAAAAGCACCTTTGGAGTTGCTGATCACTCTATCTCTCCTCTTCCTGTGTGGTGGGAGGGGGGAGTCTTGTAGAAAATGGGACAAGGGAGGTTGCTGCTGAGGCCCTAGGCACTCTCTGAATGCATCAGGTGTTATTTCTGCTTCTGAGGGCTTGTGTCCCTTCCCACATTCACTCACCAGCAAGCAGAAGGCTTTGAGAAGGGGGTGGGGAACTTGCCAGGTCTTTACATAGCTTTGGCTTTCCACATTCATCTTCCTCGCTCTGGAGTCAGGTCTGGTCTTCCAGGAGAGGCTGTGGACTAGTTCCTTATTCCCTGCCATCCACCCCAACACTAATGGTCATGGAGACATATCCATGGGGGAGAACGGTATGGTATGCATGGGCTTTGAACAGGAGGGAGGAGCCTTCTTTTTGACAAACTGTGTTTTGTCATTGTCTCAGAATACTCTCAAACTGCCTTTGACACATGGACTTTGAAGGCCACATTCCTGGAAGCCAAGGGGAATAACAGCCGTAGTGAAGTGGGAGCCCTGAGAGCAGCTTTCTTGTACGTTAGAAACTGGGTCCTCAGCTGTCCTCCTGCCTCATGCACTGGGATGCCTTTCCTGTTAGTATTTCCACATCACCCATAGATGGTTTCCAGATTTTGGACACTGGGTGCTACCCACAGGCTTGCATATTAAAGGCTTGTTCCCCAGGTGCTGCCGTTGAGCAGTGATGGTGAGAACTTGGGAGAAGGAACCTGGTGAGATGTCCTTAGGTCATTAAGCGTGTACCCTCCAGGGGACTATGGGACCTCCACAGTCCTTCCAGGGCTTGTTGGACAAGAATTAGACAACATTTTAGACACACTCCCACCACAGTACCCTATCATAGTCCCCGACAACGAGTCCAGCTATTGGGGCCTAGAACCGCCAAAACTACTAGTCGAGCAAACATTTCCTAAGTTCACTGCCTTGGGTGTTCTGTTGCAGGAGATGAAGGACACGAGGTCTGGTGGCCTAACTCCCTCTTCTCTTGTCTAGTCCCCTCCACTGGACGCTAAGAACTTTCTCAGGTGCTAATGAACTTGTTATTTTCTTACCTTAACGTTGCCAAAGATCCCAAGAAACAGCAGGCTAAAGCCCATATCCTTAAGTGAAGCTTTAAAGCCCTGTAGGACCTGTGTATCTTGGCTCCAGCCCTCTAAAAACATCTGGTCTTTCTCCATGAAGAACACACCAGGTTATAGCATGGAATAATTGACCTGTAGTATGGACGTACAATCCCTGAGGAGCTCTGGGTACCTCAGCTACTTTGTGTCAGCATCTAGATCAGGAGGAAACAGTATTTGAGTCTTCATCCAATTAAAAGGTGGTCCTTGGACTTCCCACAGGGCAGGGAACCCTGATTGCTCTTTGGGCTGACGAGGGAGGGGGACTTGATTGGGGGAGGGGAGGGAAATGGGAGGCGGTGGTGGGGAAGAGACAGAAATCTTAAACAAACAAATAAATAAATAAAATATTTTATGTGGTTCAGTATTTTGCATATATGTATGTAAATGCAATATGTATGCATATGGTACCCTTTGAAACGTGAAGAGGATGTAAGATCCCCTCTGTGCTAGTGAGTTTTATGTCAACTTGACTCAAGCTAGAGTTGTTTGGTAAGAGTTACTGGAAAATACCTTCTTAAGATTTACCTGTAAGCAAGTGTGTAGTGCATTTACTTACTTGATTGATGTGGGAGGGCCCAGTCCATTGTGGGTGGTGCCTTCCTTGGGTTGGTGGTCCTGCATTCTATAAGAAAGCAGGTTGAACAATGCATGGACATCAAACCAGTAAGCAAGACCCCTCCATGGCCTCTACATCAGTTCCTGCCTCCAGGTTCCCGCCCTGTCTGAGTTCCTGCATCAGTAGAGTGTGCCCTGCGACTTGTAAGCTGAAATAAACCCTTCCCCTTCCCATGTTGTTTATGGTCATTGTGTTTTATCACAGCAATAGAAACCCTAATGAAGACACTCTAGAACTGTAGTTAATGGATGAGACATCACGTGACAGCTGGGAGCTGAACCTAGGTCCTCTGTAGGAACATCAAGTGCTCTGCAACTGGACTCTGGGAGCTCAGCCCAGTGCTCCCTGTGAGTCTCAGCCTCTCTTTCCATCAGTTGCTGGATGAAGGTTCTATGGTGACATTTAAGATATTCATCAATCTGACTACAGGGCAAGGCCAGTTCAGGCACTCTCTCTTCTACTGCTTAGGGTCTTAGCTGGGGTCATCCTTGTAGATTCCTGGGAATTTCTCTAGTGCCAGGGTTTCCTGCTAGTGCCATAATCAAAATGTCTCTTTCCTTGCTCTCATCTCTGTCCTTCCTCCATCTCGACTATCCTGTTCCCTCAAGTTCTCCTCCCCCCACCTCTTCTCCCCACCTCTTCCCCCACCCCCATGCTCCCAATTTTATCAGGTGATCTTGTCTATTTCCCTTTTCCAGGTGGAAGGGCCTTGGATAGTCCCCAAAGCAATGTGTCTTACCCTCTTTGAGGAGTGGATGGGGGTTGGGTTGGGGGTGAGGAGGTAGAGGGAATGGGAGAAGGAGAGTGAGTGGGAACTGGGATTAGTATATAAAATTAAAAAAAAAAGATAGTTTGCTTTCTGTTTAAAAAAAATAAAATAAAAATTAAAAAACAAAACAAAAGAACATCAACTGCCTTTACCTGCTAAGCAGTCTCTCCAGTCCCATTTCCTTCCAATTTGATGTCTGTTAATTAATGCTATGCTATGTTCTGATTGTGTAAGATATTGATTAATCAATCTTTTTTTTTTAAAAAAAACTTTCTCATTTATTCTTCGTGCCTTTCGCATTATGTCTCTTGGTCTCGCCCATCCCACCCCCGCCCCAAATAAAAGAAAATAAAATGTAAGAGAACAAAGGGGGAAAAAGGAAGAAGAAGCGGTGTGATACAGTGAGTCACGCAGTAAACCCCTTTATGCATATATTTTCTCACTCAGGCATTCATCACAAGGAATCATTGATCTGGTTCGAGGTCTGGCCCTGGTCTCCACTACAGCATTGACACTGGGTCCTCACTGGGACTCCTCCTGGACATCCTGTTGCTGCCCTGTGTCATCCTGCAGCCCTGGGTCCTCAGGACCGAATTCCCCTTCCTGTCTCCCCTCCCCTCCTCACTGTACTCCAGGAGATCACAGATGGGGGGATGTTGGGGTGGGCCAAAACATAACCCAGATTCTGGGCCTGGGTGTTTGCAGGACAGGCCAGTCCGCCAGCTCTTCCCTATCTTCCTCAGCCAGGCTGAGCACTTCAGCAATGCCCAGGCAGCAATGAGGAAGGCGTGGGGCCATTTCTCTGGCTTTCTGACCTCAGGGTCAGTTCTTCTACACTTCAGGGCCAGATCTATTGTATTGCCCAGGCAAGATATAGGGGCTGCAGCTGATGAGGGGCGGGACCAGCTCTTCCATCTGCCTCAGGTGTTGGTGGGTGGGTGGAGGTGAAGGATCTCTTCTCCGCCCATGCTACCATGTGACAGATGCGTAATGGGGACAGCTCTCCCACGCTCACAACATCTGGCTGGCTCCACTCACACATCCTCCAACAGGGTCAGTTCTACTGTGCTGCCAAGGCAAGATTCAGGGTCCACTCTCTTGAGTGCTGCAGCTGATGAGGGCAGGGACAGCTTTTCCACTCTTAGGACCCCAGGGACAGCTCTCGCACTTGCCTCAGGTGTTGATGGGCAGGGCCTGGGGTGGGCGGTGGGAGGTGTCTCTCTCCTGACCATTTCAGCACAGGACAGATGAGTAATGGAGATGGCTCTCCCATGCTCACAACTTTGGAGCTGGCTGGCCCACACCTCTGCCAACACGGTCAACCCATTGTGCTGCTCAAGGAAGAATTGTGGGTCCACCTTCCCGAGTGCTGGAGCTGGTAAGGGGAAGGTCTGCTCCTTTGTCTACCACAGGCAGCAGGGGCAAGGGGCGGGGTCATCTTTCCCTTGCCCTCACCACCATATGGCAGATGTGGGGTGTGTGGCCAACTATTCTACTCTCACACACTCAAGGCTGTCTCTCCCGTGCCTCTGTCAACAGGGTCATATGTACTGTGCTGCCCAGGTGAGGAACAGGGCCTGCTTTCCTGAGTGCTGCAGATGGCAAGGGGAGGAGGGTCAGCTCCCTTATCTGTGGTAGGTGGTGAGGGGTGAGAGGGGTAACCAGTCAATCTTGTCCTCACATCCATTAACTGACGACGATGCACGATTGAGTTTTTTTTTTTAATATTTATTTATTTATTATGTATACAATATTCTGTCTGAATGTATGTCTGCAGGCCAGAAGAGGGCACCAGACCTCATTACAGATGGTTGTGAGCCACCATGTGGTTGCCGGGAATTGAACTCATGACCTTTGGAAGAGCAGGCAATGCTCTTAACCACTGAGCCATCTCTCCAGCCCCCACGATTGAGTTTTTGATCACAAGAACTTGACTGTAGTTTTAAGAAGGAAATGGTGGGTATAGTCATCCTTCCACCAGGAAAAGCGAGTGCTCCTCGGGCCTCAGAGAGTCTGAACACGGCTCTGGTCTGCTTACTTCTTTCTCTCCTCTCTTCCTTCACTCCTTTTTTGATAAGAGCTCTTTCTCATCACTGGAGAGTCGGAGTCATAACCCCCCCCCCTTTCTCTCCCGCTGATTCAACAGTTTTCTCATCTTCCCTCTGAGAGAGATAATCTGTAGTTTTAGCAGGGAGGCCGCTTCAACAGGAATTTAATCCCCGCCAGTTCTGAGATCCTCGGTATTCCCACAAAGTGTTTGCTACCTTCAGAGACTGTGAATTGAATTTCAGACCTTGGGGCAGACCCTCCTCCCCCTTGCCATCTGCAGCACTCAGGAAAGCAGGCCCTGTTCCTCAGCTGGGCAGCACAGTAGATATGGCCCAGTTGGCAGAGGCACGGGAGAGGCAGCCTTGAGTGTGTGAGAGTAGAATAGCTGGCCACACACCCCACATCTGCCATATGGTGGTGAGGGCAAGGGAAAGATGACCCCGCCCCTTGCCTCTGCCCCTGTGGTGGACAAAGGAGCAGACCTTCTCCTTACCAGCTTCAGCACTCGGGAAAGTGTTCAGAGCAGCCCAGGAGGACTTGACTAACTCTGCTGTTCTTGCCTCCACCTCAGTGTTACTGAGAGGTGGTTCTTCTGTAGAAACCAAAGCAGTATCATCCAACAGAGCCTACAAATACCAGTCCCTGTGCAGGGGATTCCTACGCTACTCTAAAAGGACAGTCAAGAGCTCTGGGATATGTTATTCTCTAATTAATCATCCTGGGGACAGACAGAAAGGACACAAAAGCATCACCAGTTTCTGCATGCTGTCAAGTGAACTCACACCAATTTCTGCAAGCTGTCACGTGGACTCGGTTGTATGAGATGATCTTCAGTGGCATGGCCCATGTTTGGGGCTTCTTTGCATACAAAGATGAGCTTGGGGATGCCAGAGAACACAGCTGCCACTTCTGCTCTTCACAAGCTTCGGGGAGGATGGATGACAAGAGTTTCCTTCAGGGGACACATAAGGCACCCAGAACCCGGGGTCCCTGGAAACCACTCCAGCATTTCCTAAGTTGCTCGGCACAGAGCTGTTTATGAATGAGAGTTTTCCCTTGTTAATTCAGCTGAGTAGCTGAGTACCTGTCAGGGCAGGATTCTTGATGATAGACACCCCATTTCTGCACCTCCACGTGACCTACTTTCCCAGATGCACACCGAGCCTCATGACTTAGAGGTAAAAGTTGAGTCCGTATGAGTTTCTAGAGAAGTGAGAGATGACTTTCATGCCTAATACCACCCAGTCAACAGCCAGGGTACCAGGGGCCAATATGTGTCCAGTGCCCATGAGCCCAACAATAACAACAGCACATTGTTTCATTGACTAAACCCCTGGCAGTACCCCCTGCTTTGCAGATCAGGAAACAGGCCATCCAGACCTCTGGGTTTAGAGACTGAACCCCAACACTCATGTTTCAATGATCCTTCTGAGCTTGATGCTGGCCCAGCCAATGAGCTGTGCCTGGGGTGGGGGGAATCTACAGAATGGGTGTGGGGAGTTCTGGTAGAGGGAGAGCACAGTAAGGAAAGACAGACCCAGTCCTGTCCCCAATGTGCCAGGAGAACATTCCCACCCTGCCCTTCCACCCTGCATTTTGTTGAGAAGTGTAAATGAGACTGACAGACCACTGTACAGTTGTCACTGCCAAGCTTTGGAGAGTGTCTGCTAAGTCCCTGTAGCCTTTCACTCACAGCTGCCGAGGAGCAAGTCGGATGAGCCATGTGCACGTAGAAAAGTCTAGAACAGTAGAGAGGGCTTGCTCCTAGCTAAAGGGGAGATCCCACTGCCTGAAGCAGAGGCTGTTGGGAGGAAGTGGAGGCAGCTGGTAGAGACCAGGCGCTCTCCGGCTCTGGGCAGTTCCTCTCATGTTGAAGCCAAGGGACGGATGTGGTTTCCAACTCTCTGGAGGCCCTGAAAGATATGTATCCTGGCCCCTTGCAAGTTTGATTTAGAGATAAGTTCTGGTCTGGAGCCAAAAGGAGCTGGGCTGCTTAGCATGAATCCCCAGCTTTCCCTGGCCTTGATCTCCCCGCTCACCTTCCATGCCCCTCACTGCCATTGCAACATTATCTTGCTGCCCAGGTCCAGGAAGTACTGGCATGTTCCTCTGGGTGACCTTTGGGTTTGGGACCCCCATCCTTGATGTATCTTGATGAAGGCAGAGGTATTATTTCCTTCCTCTGTGGAAGAGGCCTTGTGGCAGGTAAGCGCCTGGATTTCATACTCCTCTGAAATTTGGCTGGACGCAGCTTTGTTCGGCCCATGCCAGGGCTGGAAAGGGCACTGGACACTCATAGATCCACCCTCAGAAAGGCTTCCCTGACCATGTGGGGATCCAATGGCATTTTTGTCTCTCAACTCTGATGGCTACCGTGTGCACCAAGTTGTTTTTATGGGGGCTGGACAGACTGTGCTTCTTCATCGACAGGCTTTAGTATAAGATCTGTATCTTAGTCATTTAAAGACAATCTTTGGTGTCAAGAACCACAGTGGCCACACAGTGGGTGCTCAGTGATGCTTATTATAAAAAAAAATGGGTCGGGAGGATAAAAGAGACAGGGAGGGAGGAAAAGGGGGATTTTAGGCTAACTCATATTTGTTAACTCTGTCAGCTAGGGATGCATACATATAAATGAAGAACGGGAGGGAATCCCAGGATGCAAAGCACACACGTTTTGTTTTGGTTTTGTTTTTGCTTTTTTTTTCACCCAGAATATCTAATTAGTCTTTCAGAGATGCTATTTAGGGCTACACACAGAAACTTCATGACAAATGATAATTTCATTTTACTCTTTTTTTTGTTTCTTTGAGCTAGTTTCTCTGTTTCTCTAGCTGTCCTTGAACTCACTCTGTTGACCAGGCTGGCCTTGAGCACAGAGTTCAGCCTGCCTCCGCCTCCAGAGTGCTGGGATTAAAGGCATGTGTCACCGCCGGACTTTTATTCTTGTCCTCCTTCAGGATTATAGTGGCATGATGGTTCATCTTCATTGTCAGCCTGGCTGGATCCACAACACTTAGATGATCGATGGGGCTCTCCTGTAGATGTAGCTGTGAAGGTGTTTCTAGGAAGGATTTACTGGGAGGGGGGTGACTCAGAATCAAAGAGCACAAGGAGAAAGTTCCCCTCTCATCAGTGAGCTGCTCAGCGTCCTCGTTGTCACTAGGTAAGCTACCCCTCTCTGTGAACTGAACCCTTTGAACATGTGAACACCAGATAAACCCCTCCCCCTGAGGTTGCTCAGTTGGGCATTTGCTTACAACAATGGAAAAAGCAACATATGCTTTTAGATGTTATGCTTTTCTTTAATAAATATTAATAGAAGCTACAATTTTATATTCTTAATAGACATTTTATCATTAAAATACTAAAGTACTTTAATGTTCAAAGGCATTAAAGGTGCATACTATCAAGAAGGTAAACTTTTGAAAAGGCATTTTTGTGATTAAATGCTTTATTTTAATATACACAAAATTGTATCACTTTTAAATATACCGCCTCACTTGAAGTTCACCACAACCAGTCAGTATAGACAATATTTTTTCTTATTTTACAAAAAGGATACTACTGTAAGAAAATCTCAAGTTACAAGGAGACATTTACTATAATGTATGAAAACTGAAAGGGTACAAAAGGTGAGGTTGAAAATGACCCTGGAGGGAAATAGGAAATAGAGTGTACAAAATCTAAAATCACAAGAGGAAGGGTCAAAACAATAACCCCTCACAGGCATCCCAAGCAAGCCCCGGACTGTGCTGCCGACGGAGCAGATGAGTAAATGCAATGATGTTATTACCAGTAAGATTTTGCCTCTTGGTTTGCACTGGGTAATTCCCAATTCCTTAATACTAGCACATGCAAAAGGACAACCAAGTATTGTTATTGCACCTTGAGGAAGAGGAAAACATGGGGCCACACAGAGGGTTAGGACTACCAAATATATCCCCTTCCCCAGGGGGGCTGCCCCCCCCCCCCCCATCCCGTGCTGCCTGTCTGTCTTCCAGTGTTCAGAATAGCAAGGCTGAAAGAGACCTTGGGCAAGAGATTTCTGGATACAGCAAGCTGTTGCACAAGATGCTTGGCCAAGCCTTTGTGTGTTCTCTCTGGCTTGTGCTGGAGGACACAGGTATTGCAAAGGCGACACCCGCATAGATAAGGAGAGATTTACGTAGTTCCCTGTCCGGCTTGCACATATTCCCACTTGACCCAACACTCAGGTCATGAAACTGCTCCCTGGTAGTAGAAGTCCAAAAACGGTGACTGTCTCTCCACCATCCTGGGTTCCATGGCTGCAACTTACTATGGTTGTGGACAACTAGGATACAGATATGGTTCCAAGTGGATCAGCAATATGGGCAGGGCTTGGGAGAATGGGTTCCGGAGGCACAGAGACCCATATCCAGTTTCATCCTGTTTTCTGCAGATTTGTGAGAATAATTTCAACTAAGTATTAGCTATTATATCTGTAAAAACCACAGCCTGGTAGTGTTTATTTCACAGGGCAGCTATGAAACGGAAATAAGGCCATGTACCTCAGTGGAAGGGCCTTGGGTCTGTGCTCCTTAAGTCTCTGCTTGGTTAATGCAGGGTATGTGTGAAGACACACTGCTCCAAAGCAAGGTGACTTCCATGTCCTTAAGTGCCATTTATTTGCCACTTGTCATTAAGAAGAGGACATGGACAAATCCAGGCAGTAGTTCGCATCACGCTGCTCTGGCCTCATTTCCCCATGTGCAAAGAGAACTGGCTGGGAGTATTGGGCATCCCTTGCCTTTCAAAGGGGCCAGCCCACAGCCAGCGTGCAGAAGAAAGTGTAGAAACATGTCAACTCTGCTCCAAGGAACCACAGTGGGAAAATGTCTAACCGGCACACTCCGGCAGGGAGAGAAAGCCTTGAGTAAATGGAGGTGACAAGGATGCACCGCAGGGTGGTGGCAGCCTCCACTGAGCCCTGCACACCTGCCCCTATTAGGGAGCACTCAGTATGGGAAGAGAGCACCCCCACAATGAGTATTTGAAAGTCATGATGAAGTGTTTATTCTTTGCAAGCCAAAGGTCACAGTGTACCCCCCTCCCCACCCTGAATTCATTTCACTGAGAAAAAATAGGCTTAATAACATCATTCAGCTTTTAAGAATAGATGTTTTCAACACTGTCCCTTGAGAGAGGGGATGAAACTTTAGAAGACATTTGTAAATGTGACTATTCTGCCTGGGTTTGCAAGGAAGGTATATAGCCTGCTGGGCTATTCAGATTGGAAAAGACCCTGGTTCTACCCGGAAACTTGCCATTTGTGATCCATGTATTCACCTACACACACTTAGGCAACTTCATTTGTGAAATATCTGATTCCTACAATAATTTAGAGGAGGCAACTAAAATGCCGCAATATCTAAAGCATATATATGTGTGTGTGTACATATATACATACATGCACACATACATGCAAACATGCATGCATAGTGAGTTTAAAAAGGTACTATAGTGACTAATATAAAGATCTACCTTTGTGTATTTGCTTTTCCCCTGTGGCAGGAAACCACCTTAAATTTCTGTTTTAAAGCCTCTCTAAGACTCTGCTAAAATGTTTGAAAATATTTAGTTCCTGAAAATTAGATACTAGCGATTTTAGAGGACATTACCACCCAAGAACCGTGAAGCAAGTCAAGTTATAACACATAGCCATGAGGGCCCCTTGGCTATGGTTATGTTTCTCAGATTGACTCACAGCAGACTAGAAGGCCAGCACCTATCTTTTGCGCTGTAATTCTTCTCCTTCAAAAAAGAAAAGAAAAAAAAACATTTCTTTTTCTTTCCGTTTGTAGCGCTGAGTGTCAAACGTGGAGCTTGAGCCTGCTAGGAAAGCTCTCTGCCACTGAGCTACGTACGCTCTTCTCCGTTAAAAAGCTATCTCTTGATGAAAGAATAAAGTCTCACAATACTCTGCTTTTGTTTGTCTGTTTTAGTACAGGGGCTTTCATGCTAGGCAGTCGCTCCACCCCTGAGCTATACCGTCAACCCCATTCCAGCCGCTGTTTCCAGGGAGTCCATATTGACACCCTTCCTGTCCATGAAGAGAGCCGCAGGTAGCCTCCAGTGCTAAGTTAGCATGAGCTAGTGGGGCAACGCAGAGCCGAGGTGGAGAAAGATCAACGACTTCCTGGAAATGAAGCTGCTTTCTTCTGACAAGCGACCTAGGCTGGGAGATCCAGAGTCTAGGGTGAGAACCATGATGAGCGCATTGGACAGCTGACTGCGGTGCCCTTCGGTACCTGCGTGTAGGGCCAGGTTTTCTAGTTATCTCTCAGCTTTGGTGAGAAACTCCTGACTAAACTTACAAAGGCCTTTGAGAGATGATTCCCATCTCCGAAGTAATTTAGTGGCATCTTTCTCGGTTCCCCCTTTCAATTCCCTTCTTTCCCCAGCCTTGACACATCTGATCCTCTAGTTAACTCTCATTGGTTTATTGTCACTTTAAAATCCCTCCAAGACCCACCGATTCCCGTATCCCACTGCCTAGTGCAAACAAGGGTCTTCTCTCTCTGGACCACAGGTCTTCCATCCTGTCCTTTTGCTTTATTATTTTCACCCCAATGGGCCCTTTACCATGTAATTTTGGCCCTAATGTCTCTCCATATCAGCAGGCTCTCAGTTAGGACCCTTTCTGGCTCTTCCTCATCTTAAGGATGCGATCCAAAGTTTCCTGCCTGGAGACCCCATCTGGTCCAGACCCGCCTAGTTTCTTTGTTTAGCGTCTCCGTGTCTGCTCACTCCTAGACCTTTCTCTTTGCTTCCCCACAGGCTCTTCCCTCTGCCTGGAATAGCTGCTCTTCATGTTCAGGCCTTACACAAGTATCACTTCCTCAGAGCACAGTCCTCTGACCGCACCCCATGGCTCCAACGCACTCATCTCCAGTTTGCTCTCGGTATCGATGGGAAAGAAAATACCTGCACCCACATTTTCTCCTTGCTGCCATTCTGTACCTGGCCGCTCCTCTCCTTGAAGTCTCAGAATCCCTGTGAAGGCCTGATCAATGTGATCAATGTTTCCAACCACAGCCAAAAGGAGACCGTCAGGAAGTGTGGTATCACACCTGCAGAGTTCTTCTTTTTTTTTTTCCTGCTCCTCTCCTCTGAGCTACAAGATATATCTTACTGCTATTTGGGTTTCTTCTTCAGATGTCTAGCTCAGCCTACCCCTGGGTCTCCATTCTCTTCCCACAGCTGCCTTGCTGCATGGCCTTTGACAAGCATCAGCTTCCACGATGTACCGAGCTACTTGGGCTTCTGTGTGGGATCACTCCTAAGCTCGGACCCCAGAAGGGTGTGGCCAAGGCTGCTAAGGGTTCCTCCTAGGTCCTTGCTTGGGGTCCCTCACTAGCATTTCTCTCTCCATACACATGGCTTTTTGTCGGAGGGACACTGGTAGTTCCTTGTTAGTTCTTCCCCAAAGTCTCTGGGAGAGACCTGGTGCTGACATGAACCCTAAGAGTCCAGAGAGGCAGAAAGAGCAGGCCATTTCCAAAGCACCCTCGTATTCTCTTTGAGAAGCACAGATATGGTCAGGCTCACCACACACTGGAATGGGAAGGGTGCTGTGGAAGGTGGTGTTGTGGGAGACCCTTGAAAGAGGGAGGCTGGGGAGTGGCATCGATCTAATTCTGTCCTAGGCTCATGGAGATCCAGCGGAAGGATGCTCGGGATGTCTCTCCCTTAAATTTCCACCCTCCCATCCCTCTTGGGATGCTCTGCTACAGCTTGGATGGGTTATACTGTTGGCCCATCCTTCCTGTGTCACAGTCCGGGCTCCTTCCACAAGCTAGCCCATATTTTCTCCAATTTAATTTCTCACCTTACTTTTTCACACACTCAACACTGCTGTGACCTCAGCCAAGTTCTGTGACAGGCCACAAAGATTCTGGTTGGCCAGGCTGTTCCACTGCCTGGAATAACCTCACTTTCCTCCCTGGTAGGCACACGTGAGTCACACATAGCTTCAAAACATGGCTTAAATGTCAATGTGGCTTTGAACTCACCTTCCCCTCTTCCTGACTTACCCTCCTCCCTCATCCACAGCTCACTTTGAACTCCTGTCCACAGGGTGTAAGCTTAGGGTTGACAGTACCACCGAGCATATCCGTATATCAGTACAGTGGTAAACAAAGGCACGTTGAGCTCCCAGGGAGCAGAGGTTGTCTTTGTTCCCTGTGGATCTCTGTTCTTGGTGCAGCTGGAATCGGCGTGGAGCAGATGTTCAAAACCTACCATCCCAGTAGGATTGTTTGGGATGTTTGTTTCCATCACGGAGGAACTGTGAACACCTTGAAGCTGATGGTGTGACAATCAGGGCCCTTACAGAATAGCGGGAGAGGCCAGAATGACTCAGAGCTAACTGCAAAATCCCTCAGCTTCTGTCTTTAGAAGAGTCACTTGTCTGTTAGAGCCAGTTACTACTGCCACCTGGTGTCCATTTACCTCATTTGCAGGTTGGGCTCTTAGATTAAACGCTCGGTTACTCTATAATTATTATTGTTGCAATGACTAATTTGGAAACACTACCCCCGATTTTTACCCATTCACAATGGCGGAAAAATAAAGTCATTTTGAGGAGATCTCTTATTTGCCTTCCAAGTTCCTACTCCAGCCTAGAGATCACAGGACATGGAGGTGGCTTGAGGTTGAGGAGGAACAGCCTGCTTCTGCAGCACCCTCAGGAACCACCAGGCTGTCTGCATCTGTAGGCCTGTGGGCAGAGCAGATATGGGCCTTTTTTTAATGCTGCCCACAGCGCATCGCCCTTCTTCCCAAGGTCAGAAAACAGTTGGGTTAAGAATGACCAGCAGGACCCTATAGTGCTCAGCCCAGGATTCTAATCAGGCATGCAATTTGCAGAGGTCTGCATGAAAACCTGTGCCAGTGTATACTAGAGACCAAGTCCAGCCACCCAGTGACACTGTTTATCTGTCCCTGTAACTTCCATCATAACAGCGAAAGAGAGGATGAGCAGCAACTGCCATTTTCTAGGACTTCTCCTTGTTGCCACCATCATTCTAGAAAACAACGGTGTCTCCTTGTTCTTTGGTCTTCACAATGGCAACTGGGACTCTTGAGTTGAGGAATTAAGTTCCTCTCGTTAGCCTAGCCTCTGTCAGCAGCCTGGGCAGACTGTCTGGAAGGGCAGCCGACAGGAAGTCGTCTATGCTTCTTTGGGGCTTGGATGTGTCTCCGCCAGGAAACCGTCCTCTTCTGACTGCAGCTTTTGGCGCATGAGCCTTCTTTTTCTCCTCAGCAGACCACAGTCAGGTGGAAATGGAAGACGCCAGATAAGCCTAGCAAAGCTGCATATAGCTGCACCTCGTCGAGGCCTTCGTTCTGTCTATGAACAAATTGTATGAAGCGTGGCTGCAGACATAATCTATGTACTGGGAATTGCTGGAGTGGGTAAGAGAGTCTTTCTAGGGCTGACCATATGGCCTCTTGGGTAAAGGCTTGTGCTTCCAATCCTGACAGCCTGAGGTTGACCCCTGGGACCCATGTAGGAGAAGGGATGAATCAGCTCCCAAAAGTTGTCCTCAGACTTCCCTGTGTATGCACGCCCATGGGCACACACCCCCCACAAATGACAAGAATAGGAATTTAAAAACAGAGCCTGTTTACAGGAATAATTTCTGAGAAAAACAGGAGTCTGTTGGTACAAAGTGTTGGATCACTGAAGCCCCAGGCTGAAGATCAGAAAGAAAGAGATGAAAGAAGGTCTAGGTAGTCCTGAAGGGACCTTTCTCTGAAACAAAAATCTTGTCCTGAGACCTCACTTTCCTATCCACAGCCCAGTGGCTGCTTCTGAAGGTCACATGGGAGATCTTTCTTTCCTTCCTTCCTTCCTTCCTTCCTTCCTTCCTTCCTTCCTTCCTTCCTTCCTCCTCCCTCCCTCCTCCCTTCCTTCCTCCCTCCCTTCTTTCCTCCCTCCCTCCCTCCCTCCTTCCCTCCTTCCCTCCTTCCCTCCTTCCTTCCTTCCTTCCTTCCTTCCTTCCTTCCTTCTTTCCTTCTTCCACCCCTACTTTCCCTGTCCTTTCCTCTCTCCAGCCTTCCTCTCTTGCTTCCTCTCTCTCCCCAACAGAGTCATGAGAATTTTACTGGATAAGTAGACGGAAGGTCCATGATTTTTGTGCTGGGACATGGCTTCTTGTGTGGGGCACTTCGGATTCTTTAGAATTTTGTTTCTCTTTGATTTATTTCCAGGGAAAGGAATATGCTGTTGTATTGGTCAGGTCTGCATGGCCTGGGTACTTTGGAACGGAGGACCATGCTTCCAAGTCCTCTACTCCTGGGCATGAACTTTTTTACTTTCCATACTTTTCTTCCTTTTGATCAACACTTACCCTCTCATCATCAAAAGGATGAGAGTAATGACTGAGAGTAAGAGTGAGAAATACAAGGAAATTCAAAAAAAAAAAAAAGGACTTTCATTCCATCTGCTTCCTCAGGTTAGGCCTGCAGTATGGCTGGAGTGATTGTGTGGGGGATCAAGATTAACAGGGATACTTGGGTTTCTCCCAAGGTTTAGTTTCCGATGGGAAGCTTGCAGGATTAAGCTGATGACCCAGGGTTGGATTTACAATTCAGAAATGGTATGTGTCCACGTGTTGGCTTCTAGCTGTCAGTCTCTTCTACTTTCATTTTTAAAGCAGTGGCAGGATGAGTGCAGGGCCTGGCAGCAGTGGCTTTTCTATCATGGGGAAGCACGGTAGCAATTTCTAGATCACATCAATTCTGCGAGATTGACTAGCCATCTGGAAACCACATGCATAATAACATCTTATAGCCGAGGTTCAAAGTCAGCCCTTTGGGTTTTCTTCTAAGTGGTCATTTCTTCTAAACGGTGGCGCCATGGAGAAGTTCTACACAGAGATGGTTTCTGGTATGCTTGTGGAAAATTCCAAACTGTAGGCATGAATGTCTTCTTCAGCAACATACACATGTCCTGGTAGTGTGACCGTGGCTCATCCATCTGGCAGTGTGTTCCCTTTCCCATCCCTGGACTCTGCAATGTCCCGTGGCTTGCTGGGTAACAACTGACAATGAAATCGATGACAGGGAAGTTGTGCAAGTTGCAGAAGCCAACTGGCTTTGCTCTTGACCTCTTGAAACTCTTCCCTGAGACCACTGGGGAAGGATGCCTGTCCAGTCTTCTGGTAAAGACAGGTCACATGGAGAAGAATCAAAGTAGACATCAACTGCTAGCCATGTGACAGCCCAGACCCGCTGACCCCACAGTTCAATAGGGCTGTGGGATGGGCTGAGGCCTTGCAGTGGCTAGAATACTTCCCTTAGCCTTTCACAGTTCCAAGGAAGAGTAGCCTGCAGCTGTGCTAAGGCAATGGGTTTGGGGGGAGTTCATTGACTCATTCACTTCATGGACACTAAAAGCTCCATTAGTCACGAGGACCCTGCAAGGTTCTCATTCGTTTTCTATTTTATAGAAATGGAAACTGAGTCTCAGAAAAATGATACTAAGTCCAGAAAGGTCAGGGTTGGATTTTGTATTCGTGTCGATGTGGATGTGTGGACCAGTTTCCCTCTATCCCACTGAGCCGTAAGTCACAGTGGTGCAATAGCGTGAACACGTTATAGAATGGGCTGTAGGGGTTGGCTCCTAAACTCCACTGTGTTCTTTTGTTGCTGTTAATAAAGCAATCGTTGATGTGCTAAATAAAAGAGGGGTTTATTAATTAAAGTATGGGATTTAATTTTTCAGATTTATTTTAATTTTAATTTGTTTGAGCATTTGCCAGCACATATGCATGCACACCATCTATGCGTCTGGTTCCCCGTGAAAGACAAAAGAGGGATTCAGATCCCCTGGAACTTGAGAAAGTTGTGATCTGTCACGTGGGTGCTGGGAACTGAATCCAGGTCCTTTACAAGAACAGTAAGTGTCTTAACCATGAGTCATTTCTCCCAACTCAAGAATGGGGTTTTGCTCAGTCTGAAACAAGACACCTATACTACCTGTTGAAGTCTCAGGAACCTTCAGGAAAAAAGGAGCAGAAAAAAAAGTCAGTCGAGAAGACAGAGAGAAAGAATGAGAAATGCTGCCTTCTAGACATGATGTAGCTATTGCGATCACAAACTCACAACTGCACTTGCCTGCACTGGTACCGCCCAAGACACCAGCTAGTCAAGGATGTGGAGGGGCATGTGGACCCCCCCCCCACGCTCCCATCTGGTGAATGACTGGCTGTGGGCAGATGCTGAGAGAGAGGGAGTCATTGTCTTTAGTTGTAAAGTCACTGATGAAGCCACCAGATTTCAATAGATAATTACACACCATTGCCCTAGGTACAGCCCTGGTGAAACTCAGTGGGGGTCACAAAACCAAACGAAAAGACTTGAGGGTGGGAAGAAGGGAATTGATAGGAGCAAAAAGGAGATAAGAAAGAGTGGAGCATGAGAATCATCAGCTCACTTACAGACATAAAATTGTCAAAGAATTTAATTAGCAAATGAAAAGGGCGGTAGCTCATGCCCAGGGGGAGAGAATGTGCTTCTCAGGGGAGAGTGAAAAAGATTCCTCAGTAGCACATTCTTAACTCTTCTGGGCACATGGCAAAAGGTATCAGGGGAAGAGATTGGATTCAAGAGAAGACATAGTGGGCTGGTAATATGGCCTAGCACAGTGCTTCTCAGTCTTCCCAATGCTGTAACCCTTTAATACAGTTCCTGATGTTGTGGTGACCCCAGCCATGAGATTATTTTAGTTGATACTTTATAACTGTAATTGTGCTATTGTTATGAATTGTAATGTAGATATCTGTATTTTCCAAAGGTCTTAGGCGACCCCTGTGAAAAAAAGGGTCATTTGATCCCCATAGGGATCGCAACCCACAGGTTCAGATTCAGTGGCCCCAGTTCATAAAAGGACTTGTCATGTGAGCCTGATGTCTGAGTTTGATCCCTGGGGCCTATGATGGAAGGAGAGACCTAGCTAACAAAAGTTGGCCTCTGATCTTCACATGTGACACATGAACCCCATGTTCCAACAATAAGCAAACAAATAATACATTAAGAAGAGAAAATACAGGGCTGTTTGTAAGACACTAACGGCGAAAGGTAGCTTGGGCTTGTATTGACTTTACTGGGCTGGAGAGAGGATAATGAGATTGGGATCCACATTCCTGACTGTTGTTAAATGTTGGTGTTACCCCGGAGGTATGAGAACTCTTCAGGAAGCACTGATGCAATATTCAGTGTCTACTACCTTGTGCCAAGCTGTTCTCAGACTTTACAGTAAAAACAATCTAAGGGAGCCTGAAGGTTGTAATTTAGCTTCTAGCCCAGGGTACAGTCATGGAAAGAGGGAAAACTGGCAGCAGACTTTGATCTGTGGAGACACTCATCATATGGCAATTTGCTCCTTAAGAGGGAGAAAAGAGAGAGAGGCTCTTTCTCTCTCTACTTCCCTCTCTCAGAGGTAACAGAGAGGGTTGAGGAAGATCACCAGAGGGAAGGAGAAAAGGAGAAGAAAGACGAAGAGGGAGGGTGTGTATTAGCTACCAGTCACATTGTTGTGATATATGCCCTGAGAAAGGCAACTTAAAGAGTTTTGCCTCAATATTCATAGTACACCATAGCAGAAAAGTTACAATGATAAAAACTTGAGGTGACGGGTCACATTTTGTTCCTATATAGGAAGTAGAAGGTGATGAAGGCTGGCATTCAGCTAACTTTAGGGTGGATCCTCGTGCATAAATACTGTAATCTGGAGACTCAGTCACAGCAATTCTCATGAATCTCTTTGGTGATTCTAGATTGTGACAAGTCAATATTAGCCATTATAGGGTGGAAAAGAGGGAGAGAGTACAGGAGGCAGGAAATGCAGCTGAAAGAGGCTGCCGTATCTCTGACTGGAATGTAGCTGAACCATGGATCACCATGGCATCATTTCTTACAGCAGATATCACAGTTTTTCGCTGGCTCAGTGAGGCATCTTCTGGAGCTGCTGAGCCCAATGGTCCTGTAGCATGCCATGCACCAGCACCCAGCACACCTATTTCTTCACTAAGAGAAGATGCTGGTGAACTCATACCTCATGACACATTCAGAACAGGCCATCTTTTCCCTCAGCAGTAAAATGTGAAAAAATGCCACCAATTCCATGCAACCTGTTCAGTGCTGGCTTACAGATGTCTAAAGAGGCCCCACTATGTATGGCAAATTACCACAAGTAAAGAAGTGTCTAGTGTAAGAGAATTGTCTATATTCTGTCAATTATGTTTTAAATAAACGCTGATTGGCCAGTAGCCAGGCAAGAAGAATAGACAGGACAACCAGACAGGAAGTAGAGGTGGGTCAATGAGAAAAGGAGAATTCTGGGAAGGAGGAAGCCCATTCCTCCACAGTCCTGTCCAGACACTGAAGAAGCAGGATGTGACCTGCCCCACTGAAAAAGGTACTAAACCATGCGGCTAACATAGATAAGAATAATGGGTTAATATAAGTTATAAGAGCTAATACAAAGCCTGAGCTAATGGAGCAATCAGTATGTAACTAATGTAGACTCTTTGTGTGATTTCCTTGGGACCTAAGGACTGTGGGAACTGGAAAAGACAGAAACCCCAACAAGCAGGCCCTTATGTTACAAGTATCTCCTAATTCAAAGAAACAATTCTATCTTTTGATTTTAATACTCATATCCCTCAAAATGACATAACAGAATGATTCCCTGGTTTTCTAAATGCACATTGATCTTTGATCAGGACAACAAGAGAGGCAAACTCACTCCAATAAAGCTAAGTACAACAGAGAAGAAAGAGGCAAGAAGACTAAGAAAACAGGGGAGGCAAGAGCATGTGTGGTGGTTTAAATGAAAATGCTCCCCACAAACTCAGTGAGTGGTACTATTAGTAGGTGTGGCCTGTGTTGCCTTGTTGGAGGAAGTATGTCACTGGGGAAGGGCTTTGAGGTTTTAAATGCTCAAATCAGCTCCAGCATCACTCTCTCTTCTTGCTGCATGTGGTTCCAGCTGTAGAACCGTCAGCTCTGTCTCCAGCACCATGTCTGTCTGCATGCCACCATGCTTCCTGCCATGATGACAATGGACTAAACCTCTGTGCTGAAACCTTGCCCGAGTTAAGTGCTTTCCTTTATAAGGGCTTCCACAGTCATGGTGCCTCTTCACAGCAATAGAAACTCTAGCTAAGATAGCACGTTTTAGGGACAAGGCACAGCTCATCCGCAGCACAGGGCCTGCTCTTTGCTCTAGATCAGTTAGGAAATTCTATATGTCCCATGTCCAGAAACAGGAAAGACCACCAAGACATTGAATCTCTGCTGCCAACACCTTCCAGAGAAGATGGCTGGCTGCCCGAAGGCTAGACTCTTCTATACACATGCGCATGCCAAGCCATCAGGTCACACTTATGACCACTAAGTGTGATTATTTGCTTTTGCTTAGAGTTTAAGATAGTGCACATAATATCTATATCTGCATGCATACATGTGTAAATATTCACACACGTAAATGAACTTCAGTGATTAATGTCTCTTTTAGAAAATTCCAAGTTTCTTCATTTTAAAATAATTTAATTATGATAAAATACATATGATATAAATGTGCCACTTTGGCCAGTTTCTAAATTTGTAGTTCTCTTTAAATAGGTTCATCCCACTGTTTAGCAACCATCGTCACCAACTCCTCAACATCAACCTAAGTTTTACTAAGTTTAATTGGTTTGTTAATCCTACCTCACACTTGCTCCTCATAAGTACCATGGCCCTTTGTATAAATTCA
Organism: Microtus obscurus; assembly: GCA_963919715.1. Lineage (NCBI taxonomy): Eukaryota > Metazoa > Chordata > Mammalia > Rodentia > Cricetidae > Microtus > Microtus obscurus. The sequence goes on from CAWTZC010000015.1 coordinate 23,875,095, forward strand.
ACCCCTATGGGCAGACAGGAGCATCCTACCAACGTAACACAGATACCAACCTACTTTGCCCTTTGTGAGTAGTTTATTTCACTTTGTATGTTTGCAAGGTTAATTCTGGCGGCCGTGGTGCCATTTTACAGGCCTGTCAATAGCACAGACCATGTCCACTGTCTCTAAATCCTCTGAAACACTTAGAAAATAACGCTTCTTGGACAGTAGCCAATCTAATGCTTGGGCTTACTGTCACACTACTAACCAATGGCAGAGCCCTGAGTTGTATGCAGGTAGTCTGAATCTAAAGGGCAGAGTCTTAACATTCTCTTCCTAGGACAATGCTTCTCTAACTTGGGTTTACAACAGCTCCTGCAGACTGTGTTCTTCAGTTGTTCAGTTGTCAGTCCAGGCAGCCGTGCCCAGTATAAGTAGGAGATAAACATACTGGGGTGGGATTCTAATCAGCAATTGGTTTGGTGAAAAACAAGCCCATAACTTGGAAGAGATAAAATCAGAGCAACTCCTGACCTTTGAGACAAATGTCAGGGGACCTGAATGTGGATAATTCTGGAAGGCAACTGAAAAGTTGAATTATGACTTGTCTTGATGCTTCCTGCTTTCAGTTAGGACTGGAAATGGAAGTGCCAAGCCCTGCCAGGAAGTCTTCTCTCGTGGTTTTACTGGCCAGGGCTAATTTAGGAAGTGCTGGAAATCTTGTAGAAACCCCTTGGGAAATTTTTACCTTGCTTTCCTGCATAAAAAGTTCCACTTGGCTACAAAACCCTCCAGAGTGGCATCTGGACTCCTTGTCGGCTTCTCTGGGTAAACCAGACGTTTGTTCCCAGAGCAGTTCAGAGTGCGTTAGGGCAGCTAGGATAACAAGGGTCCTTCAGAGAACAGGATACGGTCTGTGGGTGTTCTACTGGATCTCTCATAGGGTCACCCATATTATCCACTCCCTGCCTTAGGAAATGGGTGTGGAGTTTTCCAAGTTGCCCCAGAGTTCTACAGGAGCCTAGAGGAGATGGTCTGTCTACTCAACCACCTAGTTAGATGAGAAAGTTAACACACAAACCAAACCCATCTACTTCCCCAAACTACACTTTTACCATATACTCTCTGTTTCAGAAGTATTAGAAGCGATTTCTTTCTTAAAAGAGATCCCACCTTTCATGTATTATACAACAGAATCTTGAACAGGAAGCTGACTTATGCCTTCAAGTCCACACTGAGGCATCCTGTGGTCATCTGAGATTCCTACCTGTCCTTGTTCTCACACCTGTAGCACACATGTGCACAGCTCCAGTACAATCTTGGGGTTCCCTCATCCCTGCCCATCCTCTTTCGTGAACATCTCTGTCACTTCATCATCTAGCCAAGTTCTATTGGCCACCGAAGGCCTTGTCCAAGAGATCCCCAGGCTACATTATTTTCCTTTTTCATGTCCTTGCAGCACTTGGGGTGGACCCTTTGGTGATGCATCACAATCTCCCTGCCAGTTGCTAAGTATCTCCCTTCACTTCCAAAAAGGCATGGATGAGAAAAGCCTGACAATACAGGGACACACTTGGCAGCGATGCAGCCGAGGTCAATGTGGACTGCGCATGAGACACAATGCAAGGGAAAGATCCATGTGAATCAAAGGGAAAAACAATGTGGACTTGCACTGGGAAATGAGTCGCATCGGTCACCATTCAGATTTGGACTTTAACGATTTGAGATTGAGCAAGTAGGGTTGCCAAACAGAGTGGGACAAGGGGAAGGGGGGTGATTCAGAGCAAGGAGCAAGTCCCTCCTGGCTGGAAGCAGCTTCCCTGAGAAGGACCGATACAAACAAAGGCAGAGCTACAGTAACAGATAGAATCAGAGATCATCCCTGTCCTCAAGAAAGAAATGTGGGTTTAAAGTCCTCCATAACACAAAGAACAGAAAAGAAAGTACCAACCACTGTTTATTGATCTATTTCAAACATTTTCAGGTTTACTATAATCAGGGAACCACACAGACTTTGCCTCTACCCTTGCAGAGCAGATAATTGAACAAGAAAAATACAGATCGAGTCCGACGTCTTTTCGTTTAGCATCTATTTTTCAAAAACACCTAGCAAAAAGGTGTTGAGAGAGTGGATTAATCTTTTACCCTGTATTAAATATCCTACAGACAAATTTTTCTAGTGGTAATATTTTATTCATGTTTGCTCAAGAATATTCTTTAAGGTTGGAAGACAAGAGGTCTAAAAATTCAGTTCATTTTTTCCTTCTTAAAATCAATTTTAATAACTAAGGACTATGTGTCCTATGAAAGATTAACATAGTTCATTTCTCATGAAAAATTAAAAAGAGAAAATAGCTTAATTACTGCTGTAGTATTATTTACCTTGAAGATAAAGAAAAATTTGGCATCTTGGGTTTTTTTCTTTTTGAAATTCTGTGTCTTCAATATTTTGAGCCACTTGGAAATTATACGTAATGTTTTCAAATTCAATTTACATATCCAGCAGCATTGTGAGCTAAAAAGGAAGTAAGAATCAAAACATCACTTTCTCCAGAACACTTGGTATGAAGGCTGGTGGCACCTTGTGAGTCATGGAATGGATCTAAAGGCCATTTTCATCCTCCCACCTAGAACAGGATAAGCTGTCTGGTGTTGGCACGTGGCAGGCCACTGACTCAGAGCAGGCTCCCACCCTATCCCTTCTCTGTGCTCTGGTGTGTGGTAACCTGACTCATCCAGGAGTCCCAGCCGCTAGAGGCATCCTAGATCCTACCCATGGGATATGAGTTTCCTATTAGTTCCCAGGCTGGTAGCACAAATGCCTCACCTTAGTGGTTCTGGAACACACAGAGTGATAAGTTTCAAGGTCTAAACTCAGTCTCAGGAGTATTTTTGTCTTTTGTTCTTGGTGATAAAACTGGGCGATATGTTTTTAGTGATTGTGTCTGAGCAAGCTAGCCTGAAGTTAGTAGTGAGGAAATCAGGTTTTTTTTGAAGCACACATGTTTATGTCAGGTTGTCTTGATGGTGATGGCAAATCATCTGTTTCTCCTCATCCTGACTCACGGATTGCCAGCAGGGGTAAGGATGGAGATGGGCAGTTGATCCCAGGGAGGACGGAGTGTACCAAGCAATTTGGCAGTAGAATTGGGGCCCCAAAGGGAGTGAGTCTTAGCTGACACAGAAGGATGTCAGAAGCAGGAACAGGGGACATCAGTCTTGAGTTTTCCCTTCTTCATCTTAATCCCTTTATGGGATTACTCTCCAGCTTCTGTGGAGAGTCTGCTTGAAGTTACAGTCTTCAGTTTATCTACAGTCTGAGGCTAAGTAGGATTTGCTCTGACAGCAACCTCAGCAACCCAAAGACTCCCCAGGGAAAGGTGGAGGGAGGTAAAGCTACCTAGGGACCTGCTGCTGGTCCGTAGGCTGGGGCCAACTTGATTTTTGATTAAACTACTGTTTTTAAGGGCTGAAGAGATGATCTTATAGTGGTATTTTATTTGTGTTTTAATAAAAAAAATGCTTGCCTGAAGATCAGTGCAAAGCAGCCACACGAGTCAGCCACACAGGCCAGGCAGTGGTGGCACACACCTTTAATCCCACTAGCCATACTAGTTAGCCATAGAAGCTAGGTAGTGGTGGTGTATGCCTTTAATCTCAGCACTAGAGAGAAATATAAAACAAGAGGAGATGGGTCTCAGTCTCAGTCTGAGGATTCGTGGAGGCAGGGTTGCCCATTTCGGTCTGAGGTAGAGGTAAGATCCAGTGGCTGGCCACTTTGCTTTTCTGATCTCCAGGCCAGCTTTATTTATTAAAACACAAATAATATACCACTATAAGGCTCAGTGGTTAAGAGTACTTATTGCCTTTTTTAAAGACCCGCTTTGATTCCCAGAACCCACAAGTGGCTCACAGCTGTCTATAACTTCAGTTCCTGGGATCTGATGCCCTTTTCTGGCCTCCCTGGGAACCAGGCACTCAACGTGGTATGTAGACACACACGCAGGCAAAACATCCACACATTAAAATCTTTTTTTTTAAATTAAAAAGAGTACCATGGGTAGGTTTCAAAAATGTGAGAATAGTCATTTCTCATATTCTCACCATTTTTTCAGAAGTTAGATCATTGTAGACCAGATGTCAAGACGTTCCAAGCCTAGGGTTTATTCATCCACAAATCTGCAACCCTGCCAGGACAGATATAAACCATCAAAATAGAAACAGCTTGAGTCCGGGGAGCAGAAAGCAGGAGGGCAGGCACCAGGAGACAAAAAGTGGCCAACTCAAATGACTGGAGACAGTCTGGGGTGGAAATTCACCACATACTTAAATATTAATTATATGGTCTCAACAAAATAACATCTCTCCCCAAATCAGTCACTTAGGGTTACGTAGAAACCTGCACCCATGTCTTCACTCCGTGTAATGGTAAATTTTAGGTGTCGATTTTGCTTGGCAGTCATGACCAAATCTTAGTCAATCAAGTCTAAATGTTACTGGGAAGTAGGTTTTAGCAGATAACCCTCACTGATTCAAGAGGACTCGTCCAGTCAGACAAGAGAACAGACATGTTCCCAGGAGATGAAGGGATGAGTACACCCAACGACAAACAGACCCCAGCTACAACACCGCCTCTTTCAGGGTCCCTGGGTATTAGTCACATTTCTCACTGTGGTGACAAAATCAGACAAGAACTTCAGAAAAGACAGGTGCTGTTGACTCACAGCTCGAGAGCAGAGCCCATTGTGGGGAAGAAAGCATGAGGCTAGCTCTAACATTTTTGGCACGTGTTCCTCCCCCACTTTTGCTTTGTGAGGCACCTGTGCTCTTTTCTCTTCTGTATGTGTGGGACACAGTGAGTCTTATGACACGGTGTATTTCCAGGTTGGGTCTTCTCCCCTCGGTTAAACCTCTCTGGCAACACCCTTACAGGCATATCCAAATGTTTATCTCCCTGGGTGATTCTAAATCCAGTCAAGCTGGCCATCAAGACTAGCCATTGTTTGTACTCCTAACCCCAATTCTGCTTTTCCAGGTCTGCCCGGCCCCTCCCTGAGAATCCAGGTCTACTGGAAGCCACACGCCCTGTGGGGAATCTGTGTGGGGACATCTCCTGAGTTTTTCCTCTATATGATAGTGAAAGCATTTTTAGCTTCCAGCTCCAGGAAATAGACTTTCCCATCTCTATACCCAGACATAGCTCAGGTCTCTAATACACCTTCCTTCTACCCTGTGGTTTACTACTTTTGTGAAATACGGCTTAATGACAGAAGATAGGCTATTTTTATTGTATACTTTTTAAATGTATCTGCAGAGCAATGAAGTCATGACTGCTGCATATAGAAAACCTTTCGGCTTACTGTTTGTTCCCATTGGTAATCCACCCCTGTACACTGGTCCCTCTCCTCATTTCGTTCTCCTTCCTGGCACCCAACAACTGGCTCTGTAACTCTGTTTCTTCTGTACATTTTAAGTAAACAGAATCATACGGCACTTGCATCTGGCTTTTTCAGTTATGCTAATGTTTTGGAGGTTCATCTATAATGTGGCCTATGTCTGTACTTTATTCCTTTTATTGCCAAATAGTATTTCATTGCATGGGCATGCCACAGTTTGCTTATACATTCCTCCATCCACAGTTGGTCTGTTTCCACCCTTTCCCACAATAGTTTTTGTTCCACAATAGTATTGCTCCACAATAGTATTGTTCCACAATAGAAAATGCTATGGTGAACACCCATGCACAAGGTTTTGTGGGACACAAGTTCTCATTTTTCTTGGTTATGTATCCCAGAGTAGAATTGCTGGGTCATATGATAACTCTGTTGCCACCATTTGAGGAACAGCCCAACTCATGCCCGTTCTACCAGCATGCCTAACGCTCTCACTTCTCTACATGCCTGCCAGCTTATGCCTGTGTATTGATTACAGTTGTGCTGTCGGGGAGGCTATAGTATGTTTCTTATGAACTGACTGCACTATGGCTCACTTTGGGGAAAATGACATGGTGTTGATATCTTGTGTCCTGCCACAGGAGACTGCTCACTGACAGTGATTGGCATGCTATTTATTGCCTGTGTGTGTGCGTGTGCGTGCGTGTGCGTGTGTGTGTGTGTGTGTGTGCGTAATTTATAGGAGATTGAACTGGGGCTTTGCAAATGCTAAATGAATACTCTTCTCCTGAACTACATTCTAAGCCTTTCCCATTGACATGTTACATGGAAGTCTTAATAAGGAAATATTTTTTTAGCATTCTTACTTATTTTCTGGTTCTCTTTCTGATCATTTTTCTTGCATATGATATCAAAACTTATTTCCCACTTCAACCATAGTCCCATTCCTCTTGTTTCTCAGTCATAGTTCATGTGTAGCCCCCATTAGACTATATTGTGCTGTTGGCTCCAAGTAATGTTCATATTAGAATTTCCTGGTTTGGGTGCAACCATAGGGGGAACTGAATGGCCCCCAAGTCAATGGGGGAAGTTGTCTTCACTGGATGTTTTGAGTGGTGAAATGTTAGAATATGCTCCATGAATAGGTGTCGTTGTGAGGTAAGAAGGATCAAGTCGAGGCACAGAGACCAATAAAGAGCCAGTGCCTAATCCAAATGGTAGCTCCATAGACTCTGACAAGGCTGACAAACAGAAATGGCATGGTATAGGATACACAAAAGATGCAGAGGCAGAATTACCTGAACTTAGAAAAGATTGGGAAGTTAGTGAGGTTTTCAACAGAGCTTCCCCTGCCTTCTTGCCTATTATGGGGTATTTGGGATCGAAACAATGTATAAAACATTTACCTATTTTTTTTTTTTTTGGCCACAATTTGTGAGGCAGAAATTCACTTTGGAAAGGATATCCTTTGTCAAGCAAGGAGTTCTTTAAGCAAAATATCTCATAATTTGTAAGGACATAAAGTAAGTAGTTCCCCCATATCCACGGTTTCACTTCCTGAAGTCTTAGCTACCTTGTTTCATTATAATCCAAAAATATTAAATGGAAAATTAAAAAAGTATTCTTAAGTTATAAACCCTGGATGTTTTGAGAAGATGATAAAGTCCTGCACTGGCCTCTCTGACTTGCGTGGGATGTGAATCATCTCCTTTATGCGATGTACATATGTTGTATAGTGTACCTGACCATTGTCATTTAGTAGATAAGTTTTCAGATCAATCATCATGCTGTCACATGATAATGTCACGATCAAATAACATTCTATTTAACTTGACAGAGTGTCCCAAAGCACAAGAGGCGTGAAGATGGCAATTTAGACATGCCAAAGGGAAGGCCTAAGCATTTTATTTGATGAAAAGATGAACATTCTTGACTCAGTGATGAGAACACCATGTACTGAAGTTGCTAAGCCCCATGGTAGAAGTAAAACTACCTATGTCATTATGAAGAAGGCTAGAATGCAGCACCCAAAGGATAGTTGCATGGCTGGTACTTATTGTTGGAACTTCAGGCAAGTCATTCTAGAGGTAGTAGACAGAACATGGTGGATGACTACTGAGCAGAGGGGTCTAGATACCAGACACCAGTATGGCTCCTGTGGTTGCCTGGATCAGCCAAGTAGTGCATCGTGGCTTCCCTCTGGCTGGACACATCCTCCCCTGGTGGTGCTAGCACTGGTGACAAGTGAGTGCAGAGCACTATAGACCCCCAGTGTATACTTTCTCAGGTCTTTGCCAGTTGGCCTGCTTGGGCCGTGTTAAGCCTGGCAGGAAAGTGTAGATGGTAAGTGTTGCTAGTAAGGGAAGCAGGAGTTCAAACCAGAAAGGGAAGATGCAATCTGTATAAAACATGCCACAGGCAGATATTTAAAAACAGTTTTCTACTCCAATATGTAAAAATGGCTTTTCTTCTTATATTATAGCTGATGGGCCATTGTCACTCAAAGTCCACAGAAAGACGGAAGGAAAGTCATTGTTCTTAAGTTTTACGCTGTGAGAAAGAATGATCTGTGCATATTTAAAACATGTCAAACCAACTCTACATCTCCACCTCTTTCCCCAAATTTAGTGGGAGAGGTGGCAATGAGCAACCTAATTTCTCTTCCAAATTGGTGGTCCGTGACACTCCTGTACACAGCCGTACTCCTAGGGCTTTGTCCTGCGTGCGCACCATCCTTCTTGTGACGACTCTGACCTTTTTCTATCAGCACAGGAGAGGGGCGAGCCTGAAATTTATCCCCAGGTTGATGATCACAGTTTTTATTGTCTGAAATCTAAGCCAAATAATATCGCCCTCTCCTCTCAGCTCAGCTGTTCACGCTGGAAGGACGCGCGAGGTTCAATGAGACGCGAGGCGAGACTCACCTCCCTTCTCACATTACTGACTGCTTGGAAATAGTTTGTCAAATTGTATTTATGGTGAGACAGGTTCAAACAACAGCTTAGAGTTACCCGCCTGGAACTATATTGGAAATGGGAAATGACGGGAGCAAGAGAATAATAAAGGGTCAATTAAGGCTCGAGGGATGATGGGAGGAAGACGAAATCAGAACGAATGTGTAAAGAGACTAGCATTTTTTTTTTTATTACTGCTTTAAAATACCAAGGGAGAAAGAATTCACAGAGACAAATTATCTTTGTTAGTGCAGAGATACAAGGATGAATCCATTGTATTCACAGTCCTCATAGCCTCCATCTGCTGAGCCATGACAGATTAGCAAAATTAAGCATCGTGGCCCCCATTTGCCCAATGACTCCTGGGCAGCAGTGAGAGTTGGTATCACTAATTGGGTTTTAAGACTCCTAAACTCCAATGAGTTAAATATAACTGTCACTAAATGCAGAGACAAAGATAGACTTTGGCCAACTTCAGTTTCTTTCTGAGCTCATTTGTGAGTGTTTCATAACTCCTATGAGTCCTTGTCTTGGCAAACTTGGAAAAGCTGCACCACACGGACAGGGGCTACCTTGATATCTTTGAGTCACAGTGCATTTTCCTGGGTTTCTAGGGGCAAACAGAATCAGTCCAGTTGCCAGAGAAGAGAATTGTCCTGAGGACGAGCCATGGCAAAAAAAAAATATTTGAATAGGGACAGGGGTTGGGGAGGGGGACATGCCTGCCAAGCCCTGGTCTCCATCCGCTCGAGTCCTCCAGAGCGCTTCACAAGTGCTCCTGACTCTCAGCTCCTGAAACTGTTGTTTGATAGAACTCCCCCCACACTCTACAGTTAGATCATATAGGTGGTGCTTGCATATGAGCAGGGCTGGGTTAGAGGAAAAGAAGCCCTGTATGCACAAAGGCAGGTGCTATGGACAACATCTATGGGCAACAGGACGGCTGCATGGTAGAAGCCAGAGCCAAAGGCAGCAGAAGAGTGAGTTCCGGAACAGAGCCAGTACTGGACCCACCTACTGAGAGGTGTGTAGGAGCCAGCAGCTATTAGCCAAAGCATAGTTCGGGCAGGAGAGAGAAGACCTTCTCTCCACTCTCTGAGGGCCCCATGGCCTTTTGACGTTAGTCAATGGCAAGCAGATGCAGGAAAGCTAGGTAAGTTCATTCGTTGTGGGCACAGGGACATCCCAAGGAAGAACGCAAATATAGACCCAAAAGAATGAGGGCTACGAGCTCAGATGCCTTCTTCATAAAGAAAAATGAGAGGTAGATGGAAGAGCCCTTAGGACAGAGAATTGTTGTGACAAAGTCCGTCTGTCTGTGACACCAGTTTCTGACTTCTTGCCTTCTATCCTGTCTCTGGGAAGATGAGCAGGACACGTGACTACAACAGCCAAGGGTCTGCCCACAGCTACTGTTTCCCTGGTGCTTTCAACAGCACGTCTGGAGGTTACACTTCCTGGCTCCATGGTTAGGAATTCTCTTTCCCAAGATGGTAACTTCCTCCTGGCCAAAAGGAGATCAAGGGCAATGACCTTGCTCTGGGAATCCCCAATAGTCATTCCAGGTCAGACGGATTATTTTATCTTTTTTCTTTTTTTTTTTTTTTGTATTTGGTTTCAGTTATAAAGTGTTCTCATGCAGATCATTGACTCTGATGTCTCAGAATTCTAGGGTAAGTTATCATTCAAAACTCCATATCACTGAGAAGCCACCTGAAGTCCCCGAAGACGACCAAAGATGACCGGTCACATTTTCCCCTCCCTCCTCTTCTCCCAGTTACTTTTCTCCATCCTTCCTGTGTTCCTATCCCCAAATCCACTCCTCCTCCTTTTCTGTTGATACTCATGGTCTGGTCTCCCAGGAGTATCAATAAAACATGGCATATCAAGTTGTAGTAAGACTAAGCATTTCCCCATATTTTAAGGCTAGGCAAGGTGACCCAGTATGAGAGTAAAAGAGTTGGAGATGGCCCCTGTTCCCACTGTCAGGAGTCCCACAAGAAGACCAAGCTACACAACTGCAACATATATGCAGAGGGCCTAGTTCAGTCCCACGCTGGCGCCCTGGTTGTCAGTTCAATCTCTTTGAGCCCCTGTGAGCCCAGGTTAGTTGATTCTGTGAGTTTTCTTGTGATGTCCTTGACCCCTCTGTCTCCTAAACTCCTTTCTCCTCTTCTTCTTCAGGATTCCCTGAATTCCAACTAATGTTTGGCTGTGGGTGTGTATCTGTTTCCATTGGTTACTGGATGATGCTCTCTGATGACAAATGGGTTAGGCACCAATCTGATCATAGAAGATGGCCAGGTCAGGCTACTTACCTGCGATTGCTGGTAACTCTTAGCTGGGCTCATCCCTGTAGATTCCAGAGAGGTTCCCTTTGGTGAAGTTTTTACCTATCCCGAAATGTCCCCTTTCTAGTAGTCTCTTTTGTTCCCCCGCCCCCACAACCTGATTGCTTGATTTCCATCCCCACCCACCCACCCACCCACCCTCAGTTCACTCAGGGAATCTCTTCTATTTTTCCTTCTCAGGGAGATCTGGGTTCTCCCCCATGATCCGCTCTTTGTTACCTGGCGTCTCTGGGGCTGAGGTTCGTACCTGGTTTGCTGGAAGTCTTACTCTAGACACATTCAATGACCTAGGATGGAAGTGTAAAATCAGCGTCATGAAGAAATGTGGCCTGCTGTTCAGCATTTCTCAGCATCCTCTGGCATTTTGCATTCTTTCTTCCTCCTTGGTGGTACCCTGAGCCTTGGTGGTGGTGGTGGTGATGGTGGTGGTGGTGGTGGTGGTGGTGGTGGTGGTGGTGGTGTGGTAGTGGTGGGGGATGATATAGTCCAGTGTAGGGCAGAGAGCACTCGTTCTCATGCTGCAGATTTTGGCCCCTTGTGCACCTCTCCATGTGCTTCGGCCCACTCCAAAAAGAAACTTGTCTGTCCCAGGTTGGGAGCAGTCAAGATGTACGGGTATAAAGGTGAAGATCCATTCTTCCACAGCATGACGATTCAGCAAAACGACAATAGCAGTTTCCATCCTAGGGATATGACTTTCCCAGCCGTGGGTTTTTGGCCAAGGTTAGAACAGCTATGAAATCCCCTTTTATGGATCAAGCCTCAAACCCACTCAGAAAGCTCTCACTTACCTTATAGTTGTGACACCATTGAGCCAAGGGGGAACTTCATGGGCGATTTTAATGTTCTCCAAGTTCCATGTTTCCAGTATTGGTTTCTTAGCTATGTCCTGCTTTACAGACAGCTTTCTAGAAGTCTGATTTTTATAAAAATTGTTATCCGTGCTTTATGAATAATAAGCTTGGGACTAAGGGAGGGCTAACATCTTATTTCGCCAGCATCAGAGAAACAACCAATCCCAGTACCTCCACCCCCTGCAAACAGAAGGGAATAGAAGATATTTGAGAGATATTAACCTTCATTTTCAAGGAGAAGTTATTTCTTCAGGTTATATAAGTAGAATATTACACATGAGGGTGGTCCCTGGTTTTATTTTATGCTATTTTAGCTTTAAAATTTCACATCACATTACATTTATTATGTTTGTTTGTTTGTTTGTTTGGGGTGTGTGTGTGTGTGTGTGTGTGTGTGTACTTGTGGTGCTCAGAGGACAATTTGTAGGAGTTGGTTCAGTCTTTCCACATACCCTGGGGATCTAACTCAAGTTGCTAGGCTTGGTAGCTAGTGCCTTTACTTGCTAAGTTCCCTCCCTGGCACTGGCTCTGTGGTATAACCATCTCAAATGCCAGTGAGGGCCCTCTTCCTAGTTGCAGACCAATGTCTTCTCGTTCTATTTTCCTGTGAGAGAGAACAGAGCAGAGAGTAAAAAGTACACCGCCTCATGACTTTATATGCCCACAGATCCCGAACACGGTGGCTCTGCCCTGGTGGCCCGATCATGCCCCCAGGTTTTATTCCTCATGCTTCCCTTTGGAATGAGGCTTTCAGTGCGATTTCAGAGGACACAGAAATACATTCCATTAGACTGAAAACATATCTATTTGGAAATGTCAATGAGCTAGAACATCGTGATTTGAATAGACACAGGCTTTTTAGTGTAAACTCCCTTGCTAGATTGGAGGCATCTAGAGAGATTAATAAAAGCAGATTGTCTTCAATGAAGCTCGCACCTAAGTTGGGGGTAGACATGTACACAACCGTAGAGGAAGTAAAGCAGGGGCAGGATAGGCCCAGAGGAACTGAGAGTAGGGTCACACCTAGTTTTCAGGCTGCAGACCTCTCACCTGATGGCTTGGGTGGGTAGAAGACGCTCTAAAGATGGTAGCTTAAAGCCAGCCTTTCCTTCCTGAGTCTAACACTGAGGGTCAAACCCAGGGCTTCGCACCTGTTAAGCAGCCAGTGCTGGCTTTGAAAACGTGTGGTCTTTATAGGCTCCTTAGATCACCATATCTCATTTGTCTAGGGAATTTAAACCCTTCCCTCCTTCACAGCATTCTAAAGGGGCTTTATTCCTGCCTGTTGTCGCCTTTGGCTAATAGTCGCTCTTGTTACACCACAGCCAGTCTGGAATGATGGTCCCTGCCACGGTTTTTTTTTTTTTACAAGATAAGAGATTGTAGAAATAGATATGATTGTTATTATGAATCTTTAGCTTTGAATATAAAACTTTTAAAAAAAAACCCTCACATTCAAAACTGAAGCATTTGAGTAAATTTTAAGCTACCAAATGGAATTTATTTAGGCTAGTCTAAAGGCTAATTGACACAATTTCAATTTCAAATTGAAACAGTGCTTATAATGCATTGTCATTCATTTTAATGGGTGTTAATGTTGAAACCTAATTGTGACTCTTTGAATGAGAGCATCATTAACCCTGTTATTGCTGATCAAGGTACAGAGATGGTCTAAGAAAAAATGCTGTTGGGTAGGTAGGACTGGATGTACAATCGTGATTCTCCAATCAGGAGAGTTTCCAGAAGGTATTTAGTCTTAGGATGGAAGGAAACAAATTAACACACACAGTGTCAAACATCATACTGGGGACATGGAACTGCTCCATGAACAGTTCCCGATGGCAGACCATGATTTTTTGCAGCTCCTCTCAGAAATTATTAGCTTATTTTCTTTTTGGTAGCCCCTTAAAGATGTCTCTGTGATACAGAATATATACCAACCTACAGAAATGTTTTGAATAACTTTAATTTTTTATAATCATGAGCTGCCTCATTTTCTGAATACCTAGCAGACACTCTACAGTTTTTCTGATATAGTTAAAATTTATAAAGTATATATTTTTGTATGAGGTTCAGTGATGTTCGGGGTAAAGTTCTCAAACTCATACTTGAGTGGTCACTGAGTAGCTGAATTTCCCCCCCCCCCCACCATTCGAGTGCACCCTCTTTAAAATGATGGTCCCAGCTGGATGGGAGGATCCCCGTGACACCATGCCACTTCTGCCTGCCTCTCGTCTAAGTTTGCCCAGATCCTCTGATTTCCAGAAAAATAATTTGAGCTGGTCTCTTGTGTCAGACAACCACTGCCCCTTTCAGTTCCTTTTGCCTCAGTCACCCGTCACCCAGAGAGCCCAAAGCCCACCGCTGTGACCATTTCCCTGAACAGATCCTCTGGTGCTTCCTTAGAAATGTCAACCCCACGATTAATTCCAGCTCTGCCAGCTCTCTGTGGCAAACAGCGTAATGTCTCAAGCGCTGTGCTTGAAGTCTTGTCTGTTTCGTCTAGTGCCTCCGGATGTCTCTCACGATGGCAAAGACTTGCTGTGGTATGTTGCCTGACATCCATACCCCAAGGTAGTCCCATTTCAGTCCACTGAGCTGGAAAACGCAATCAAAGGATTTGCGTGTTGGTGGGCTAAATAAACCTTTCTTCATTGGCCATTTTGCTATTTATCCAGAGAGGTTTGGCACCATGGCTCTGACCTGTGGGCAGATACATACAGAAAGAGCCAAGCTCTTTGAGAATGAAGGTGCCATAGTTGAGCAGAGAAACTGGGAAATAGCCAATACTGTAGTAGAACATAATTACTTTTGTTATCTTTACTAAACATTGTACACTACATCTTGCATTAAGTAGCTGAAATACATAACACCAATCGATTTCCACAGTAAACATTAAGAAGTTCATCCAGAAAGGCAAATTTATTCCTTCATAACGTCTTGGTCACTTGGTGACAAGGTCAAAATGAACACCAGTCTGCCGAGTACCAGCTCGCACAAGGTTCCACAGAGGACAAGCAAGTCAAAAAGTTTGACATCCTAACAGGCAAAGCCCTAGAAGCGTCAAGGAGCCAGGCGTTGACTGGATCTGACACTTGAGTAACAATCCGCCACATGGACAAGAATACATGAGGTTTTAACTAGGGAACTACTACACTTCCAAGTCTGAAGGAGGTCAAGGTCATTTCACGCTGTGGGAACTACCTGCGGTGTGACTCAAGTGAAGTTCCCAGTGAGGGTGTGGTTAATAAGGCCCTAGAGAAGGGAAGTGGCAAAGTTGAGGCCGGGGCATGTCAGAGAGGGCCCTGAGCACTGTGGGGACCATGCAAATGCTGGAGGTCTTGTCCTTTTGGTGTCGGGGATCCTCTGAGAAAAGCACAGACCCCCAGCTTAGGAATTTGTTAAAGCACAGGCGATGGATGGAGTAAGCAGTGGAAAGAGACCTGAAGGTCAGACCTACTTCAGGTCATGAAAGAAGCGAAATCAAGGAAGGAGGGAAAGGTCACATTACACAGTGAACAGGATGATCGTCACTTGGTGAACAAATGGGCTTGTGTGTATGGTAGGAAACGTGGAGAGTTAAGGTACTCTGCACTCACACAAGAACTGACAAACTTGAGCAGGAAAAGCCTTTCTTTCGAGATGTACATCAGCACAGCTAACAGATCAGAAGAGTTGGTGCCCCTGCCTCAGGAGGGCATATCCCTCATCAGTCAAAAGACCCCAAGTAGGGAGTGGGGTGAGGATTGACTTTCTAGTCTTGCTAGTGTTGTGACTTGTCTGTAAGATACATCTCTACCACTATCTTTTTAATTTTAAATATGGTCAAAGGCTTGCAATTTGAACATGATTTTATATCTGTAGGAAGCCAGGTAATGGAGGGATACGTACTAGGTCTGAGTTCCTGTGTAGGGTGAGGTGGACCCAAACACAGGTCCTGCAAGGATGCAGCCTAGTTCTTCCTTCTAGAAAATACTACATTGAATTTTGTAATTTTTTTTTAAAAGTAAACCCTGTATTTGTGTTTGTGAAAAAAAGTCAATTTCAAGAATTAACTCTCGTTGATTTAAAAGTTGTTCATCCAAATCAGCAGTTGTCTCTGAAATAAATGGAGTAATTGATGCCAGCTCTCTGTAGCCTGCCATCTCCCCTCCAAAGTGAGCTACACACGGCTGTTATCAGGGTTTGGAGACTGCAAGACTGAAGAGATGAATGACAGGACAAGAGGTGAGAGTCTGGGAAAGTAAATGAAGATCCAGAAAGTAAGGAAGATAGCTCTGGAACTTTCTCAATTCTTCAATTCCTGGTTTCCAAGTAGCCACACTCTGCCATGATCTGTGTCTGGCTTTGGGACCGGAATAACATACAGACAGAGCAGATGGGACAGGTTCCTTCAGGGACCCGATGCTCTGGGGAGTACTTAACTATAAATTAATCTGATCAGATAATGAAGTGTCTCATCTGGCATAGGGATGGCCCTGGTTGTCAATCCTTTATTTTCTAAACCCCTAAACACATTTTGTTAGCAATTATAGACCAAAGGAAGTTTCCATTCGCCAGATCTCGGGACACATTAGCTGTCAATCAACATCCAAACAGTCCACTCTGGACTTCGGGAGGTTTAGTGTGTGTGTGTGTGTGTGTGTGTGTGTGTGTGTGTGTGTGTGTGTGTGGTGGGGAAGTTTAGGCATTAATAGATGTTCTTCCAGCCTACTGTTTTCTCCTGGGAAATCACAGGGGAATATGTGCACACTAGCTTTTGTCATTTTTATGAGCACAATTGTGATTCTTTGGTATTAAATACTTGCCATGTGAGCTGTATAACCTGGTCCATCTAAGTCGATCCCAACCAGGACAGAATTGTGTCTGAGTTGCTGTGCTTCTCACTAAACTCTGGGAACATGAACTAGCCATGAATGCAGGTTAGAATCCGCAGGCTGGCTCTGAAGGCCGTGTCCATGTAGCATCTGTAACTGTGCTTTTCTTGTTAGGGAACTGGATGGAAGCAGATTCCGTGTAGGACCAATGCGGCAATGAGATGGTTAACTTGAAGTGTTTGAGAGATGTGGATTTCTTTGGGAGCAGAAGTGAGGACCCCACAACTGGCAAGAGCTTGCCTATCGGAAAGAGGAAGCTCTGGCTTGTGCTTTTGTGGTCAGGGTTGGGGGATGCATTCAGAGTGGCGAACTGGGAAAAGAATAACCAGGGTATGAGAGGCCCTTTGCTATAGTGTTTGTGTTGAAAATAGGAGCGGTTGGGAAGACCAATGTGTTAATATGGGTTCCTAGAGGTGTGTGTGTCTCCACACATAGGACACAGTGCTATGACCAACAATATTTTTATATCGCATCTCTAATGCCGCTAGCATCTTCAGTACATAACTACATGGGGATGGATATAATAAAAATACATTGTATAAATGTGTGAGACTCTCACAGAATTAATAAAATGCATTTAAACAAAAAGAGATAAAACAACAACAACAACCCTCCATCTAAGTCTCATTTTTGGCATCTGTGAAGTCTGAAGCGGAATCTCTCCCTTCCAAGATGCTTTGAAAGCTCAGCAGGCTTGTGAGGGGGTGGAGTCTCTCTGCAGCTCTTGCCCTGGGAATTCTTCAAACCCGGAGTACCTACAATACTTTTACATGACCCACAGCTTCACTTCCTCTTTTTTGCTTAAAGACACTCATTGGAGAATATTCCTGAGTCAAATTATGTTCAGGTTTTCAGATAATCAGATACAGGGAGAAGAGGGGATGGGCTCAATAGGGCCGAATGCATCCGTTTGGGTACCATGTGCAGTTTTTATGTACCAACTGCGGTTCCTCCATCTCGGGCACATCCGCCTTTGCCAGACTCTTGAAATGGAAATAGACATTTTGGCAGATACCAAAAAAAGAGGCCTGGAAACAAAGAGAGCAGCCCACTGCGTGTATTCAGAAGCCCCTGCACACCAGGACCACCGCAGCCCCCAGGTTCCGCACCTGGGGACAGGGGAATTCTAAACGAGGACCCTTGGGCAATCCCCACTCTTCCCCAAACGGTCACAGGGTCCGCAGCGGACGCAGAAGGCTCTGGCTTCTCCCGAGAGGAAATGTGACCGCGGAGAGGCACTGGATAAAGGGAACTTCTGGGCTGGCTTTGTCCAGAAATTTCCTGTTGAGTGTTTCACTTCATGTTTAGGGAAGGATTGAGGAACTCTTGGGAATCAGTTAACAAAGACAGGGGACGCCAAGAAATACAGCCTGTGTCTGGGTCTTGGGACTCGTGGTCACATTGCTGCAGCAACCAAGAGCAGACCTGGGCTTCCTTGAGCTCATTTTACATCTTGTCTTTGCTTTTCAATTTTATGATGACCCTGCCCGCATTGAGATGTGTGTGTGTGTGTGTGTGTGTGTGTGTGTGTGTGTGCTGTGCTGTGCGCGCGTGTTTCTTTTATGTCCTGGCTATAAAAAAGAACAAGGTAGCACCGGAAGTGGCTCATTTATGTCTTCCTGTTCACCCATACTTTTTGCCTTTGCCAAAGTGCGCCGGCATAATCACTACATCCAGCACCAGAATGCTTCCCATTTCCTCTAACCCTTCATACTAAGAACCTTGCCTCAGACCAGACTCAGGGAGATTTAAAAAATAAAACAGGCCAGACCAGCAAATATATATACTTAGGTTTGAGTTTGCATTAAACCATATACCAAAAGAATCTATATCTTTCAGAAGGATGGTTTTAGCATTGCTCTAAATATTTTAAAAGCAGTTTTTGGAAGACTAGAGAGGGGGAAAAAGAGTATGGTTCTTTCTTTTCATTTCATGGATCCTTAACCCATATTTAATGCAGAGCCTGGATTTTAGACATAGCAAGTGTGCTTGTAATTATTTCAAACAGTTAAAAAAGCTAGTTAATGATGTTCAACATAAGTAATCATGTTAAATAGTAAAATTTAATTTCTTAAAAACTTAAATCCTCATATCTTCTGGAATGCATTGTACTGGAGGATGTCTGAGTAAATTAAATTCTCTCCTGCACACTAAAGCATCAATTTCCTTATGGTAATTATCTGCTAGATTGGATCTGTCAGAGGCCGGGAAGCAAGGCTGACATTATACCCTCTTTACAAAAAACGATTACAAAAAATTAAGACGAATGAGTAAAATTAAGGCTGTGGCTGGTAAGCCAGTATAAAGCTCTCATGGATCCTTCTACATAAGATACCATTGTACCTGGGACTAAGCTTTTAATGACTAGCGTATAATCAGGTGAAGTCCATTAAAGTGCAGCAGAAGTAACGATAGCAGAGATAACGGCGAGAAATGATTTTCCGCCAAGTAGAAGCAATTTATTATACACAAAAAATGAATTTCTAACGGAAGTGTCTGGATGGATGAGGAACTTGGCAAAAGTGACAGGATTCCTTTCCTGGAAAGTTCGAAAGAATAGCGGCGCCCAGGGGTTGCTAGGAGGTGTCCCATGGTTGCCACCCTGGGCACGGGGTGAGGTGGAACCCTCGGGGCGTGTCAAAGCTTGCTGCAGTGTGAACTGGGCCTCCAGAGGCAAGCTGCTTCCAGAACGCAGTCCTCTGGTCTAGGTCCTTCAGAAGCAAATCAGTAAAAGCCATCTCTTTCAGTTCTGAGCTTGGGCATCGGCTGACAGCAGTGTGGATAACGGAACTGTTAGTTGTGGTTGTTGAGCCAGCTGTGTCTAAAGTACTTTGGTAATGTAATTGCTGGCTATCAGGGGCAGCACATTAGTTTAATTAACTGTAAAAGAGTAAACACAATCCCGGTAGAATCACAGGGAAAGCGGGGCATTAATTAGTAATGAAAAATGCATAATGGTGTTTGAGGGCTAGATTGTTGCCATCCGGGCATCTTCTAATTTTCATCTCCGCTGCCGCAGTAGTCCTCACCTAGCCCTGGCTAAGCTTTTCACCTGGGCTTTGTTTCCACAGCTCCTTTCCCCTTGCTGTAGTGACCAAGACCGCCGAGTCTACAGTGATCTGTCCCTCTAGATGTCATTGTCCTGATCTGTAAAAATGATATCACAAATGTTCTCACAGCCATAGGATTTCTGTAAGAGTGGCAGGAGCCTTGAACTTGAGAAGGTGCCCGCCACTGATTGCATGGCAGAAGTTTCAGCTGGTTGCACTGAGGGTATCTGTGTCCCTCTTGCTCTCTTCTGTGAGAGCAGAAAACGTAGTAGTTTGATTTGAATTAATGCCCCACACCTCGTACAATGTGTATTCATCTCAGAAATCTTGAAACAAGGGAAAGGCCAGTATGAGAGTTCAGTGGGTAAAACGTACTTGTGACCAAGCCTGTTAACCTGAGTTTGATATCTGAGACCCACATGGTGGAAAGAAAAGAACTAACTCCTATAAGTTGTCCTCTGACCTCCACATGCATAACATGATACACCCCTCTTCAATGTTAATAAACAAGCAAACAAACAAAAAAGTAAAAATCGGTGGAGGATAAAAACAAGATCCCAAGGGGCACCGTCTCATCCAACTGTCTTTGTATTCACCAGGCCAAATCAACCAAGATTCATGAACTGAATAAAATTTATACAAAGGTAAAGGGAAGTAAATGCCTGCAGCCGGCTTGGCTTATGGCTCATTCTGCTCTAGCCTCTCTGTGTGGACCAGGATGTGCTCTCTTGTTGACACTTCTACAGAGACAGGAGGAAAGATCCAAGATGATGACAGGAGAAAGTTTTGTGTGACACCATCTGTGACTTTTCTTGTCTCTGTGTCCAAACACCTGGCAAAATGGATATGGAATTGGGTATAAAATTGGGGGTGGATATAGGAGGAGTTTGGGAGAAGGGATAAATATAATCAAAACATCATGGATGAAATCCTCAAAGATATAACATATTTTATTTCTGGGAGGCAATTTCTGGGAAGAATGATTTCCTTGTCTTTGGTTCTTTAAGGAAGATGTGTTTGAGAAAGAGCAACAAGACCCAAGCTTACCAGCATAACATACCATGAGAAAACCTGGATTCTTGCCTATATTATTCATGGAAATTACTTCAAATGGATTAACACTAAGTGTTAAACTTAAAATGAAAAGCCTCTTGGAGAAGGTATTAGGGAAAGACTCTGGGATATTGAATTTGGCAATACAGTCTTGGATATGTTTCTGAGAAGGAAGAGTTCATCAAGGTTGGGGAGGCATGGCAGTGGGAGTGTGAGATTGCTGGTCATGTCGACCAACAGGCAGGAAGCATGGAGAGAGGAAACCTGTCTAGTCCCCCTTTGTGTGCATTCCAGAACCCTTGCCTATAGGATTGTGTCACCCCCACTCAGGGTGGTTCTTTCCCCTCAGTTAACTTCTTGAAAATGTGTTCGCAGATGTAGGTACAAGTGTGTCCCCTATGTAATTCTAAAACCAGTGGCAATTAGCTATCACAATGGCCTTGTAGTGAGGACTCTGGTGAAGCTTTTTGTGTGACATGATGAATACTCCCATCATGATTTTGGGATTAGAGCACGAGGGAGGAAAACATTACCTGAGAGTTCCGATGTGCGTCACCAGACCTAGGAAACCCACAAGCCGGCCATCGAAAGGAGAAAGCATTTACACATGTTGCTATCCAAGATCATGCAAGCAGGCTCCAGTTTAGCCACACAGCCCAGTGGAGTCTGCTGTTTCCCCTTGTGATCTCACCACTGCTGACCAGGATCGTGTCAGAGCATCACTGTGCCCGGGGAAAGGTCAGAACCTAAAATTTCATTACAACTCCACTGGGAATCTGCCATTTTTCATTTTATCATAAAGTCAAGAAATCACGTCAGACTATTTACATAGAGGATCGTTTGCATTGTAGTGATCGCGATGGCCTGCATCTGTGCCATGGAATGAGTACATATAGTCTTCCACATTTCTTTATTAAAATTTTAGCAGTCAAGGTGGTCCATCTTCACTATGAGCTTGCAGTTTCCTGCGCGGTAGAAAACTCAGTGTTTCTGTGAGAAAGTGTCAGTGCTGTCCTGGAACTCACTGTACAACTTAGGCTAGCCTCGAATTAATGGCAACTTTCCGGTCTTGGCCTCCAGAATGCTGGGGTCACTGATGTAAGCATACCTGTTTATTCAAAGCAGCCCTCTTAGTGGTCTCGTGACTGGCTAATGCATCCAGGAATGCCCTCCTTATTGGGAATATTCTCAAGATGGAGGTGAAAAATAACAATGCTTGAAGTCAATGACATCAACACCTCAGAGCCATTCTGGGATCCAGAGACGTCGTTGGGCCTGGAGAAATCGTGGCGCTTTCTATGACAGAGCTTACTGCTTCAAGTCATTTAAATTCTCACAATTCCTTACAGCCACTGGCAAGATTTTTTGATATCTTAGACTATCACATCATGATAGACTACAGTCTGCAGTCCAAAACAATTGGCTGAAAAATGAATTCGAAAATGTGGAAGTCCACACAGAATACATGGATATTGTTAATATTGTGTAAGAAAAGTTTAAAAAAAAAAGCACAGGTTGTGCCCCAAATGTATCCAGCCATGATAAGTTATGAGGAGATTTTGCATATGACAGAAAAACCAAGGGAGCAGGTTTCCTGATAACAAACCGGCAGGAACACTACTTTTGTGTTGAAATAGCAGAAACCCCACCTCATACAGAAAGGTTAGAAAGAGATATGGACTAGTATGGAGCAGCTTCCTTCCTGCACCAACCAACGACGTAGATGGGAGAAAGAGACCTTGGTGGTAGATAGCCACCCAGCAGAGCAGGAACCAAACCCTGCTGCATTCTCCGCGGGCAGCATAAGCAGCTAAACCAGCTTCCCTCCTTCCTGACCACTGCTTCCTGATGGACCCCAAAAGGAAGCTCTTTTATTCTACACCAAGCTCCACTAGCAGTTCTGTGCCCATGGGCATGTATGGCCACCCCCATCGGGACCGTTCCATCTGTGTACCTGCCACCTCTTATATCTGGGAGGGCTCTCTCATTCTGAAAACTCCAGGAATCCCACTCTGTCCAGAATCTTCCCTGATTACACATCTGTCTACACATTCATGTACTGTATGTGAGTCCTTTCTCCACATGGTCTCCTAAGCACTCACACTTACTTGGATACACGTATACTGTACGTGTTCCTGGGACATAGTAGGCATTTAGTAAGTATTTGTGGAAGTCATGGAAGATTGAAGTCAATGAGTTTGAAATATTCTCTTCTCATCTTCACCATCATAGGGATCCCATTACATGAAGTGTAATAGTTACAATTAAAAATATTTTTAAAAATATATCATTTGTCTGTGGTGTAGTAATCAGAGGCCAACTTGCAGAAGTAGTTCTTCAACCATATGTGTTCTGGGGATTGAACTCATGGCAGGCTTGCCCGAAAGCACCTTGACGTACTGAATCCATCTTGCTGAGCCCACAACTTTCTATCTCTCATATATATGAACTTCAGTTACCTTCTGGTAACATTACCTCTATTCCCAGAATATGATGACTTTTTCCTACCCTTATAGAACATTGTAGGCTTGTAGGACAAAGAGGGCACAGAGACAAAAATGGTGCAGTAAAGATGAAAAGGATATCTTTAATTCCCCTGGGAGTGATAGTGTTTCATGGGGAGAGTTGTTACTGGATCTTTAGAGTAAGGAAGTTGGTGTAGAAAAAGCAAATAGTCTTTGCAGAGGCAAGAGACACTATTGAAACATGTGCGGTAATCAGACATAAACTGAGAGGGTGACAAACAAATGTGCTTGGGAAAAGCAGATAGAGCGACCACAAGGACATTAGAAGGATTGGCATGCTTGGCTAGGGGATTGGGGATCAAGTCTAAAGGTAAGTGTTGTCACTGAAGTATTTTTATAAAATGCTAAATGAACAGGTTCAGATTTTATTGTCATCAAAGAGGATAATTTTGACAAAAGTCAGGGGTAGAAATATTCTAAAGGGCTACACGTGAAAGGGTGAAGATTGCTCAAGGGAGCTCAGGGAAAAGCTGAGGATTTAGAACTCCACTGGAAATGCAACAGTAATTACCAGAGGTTGGGGCAGGTGTAGGGGAGAGTTGGTAAAGGTGGTTGGATTTGACCAGTGTATATAGAATACAAATGTAGGTGTATCACTCTGAGCCCTATTATTATGAGCAGCTAAGATAGATTACTGAAATTCTTTCAATCCTAAAACCAGTATTAACGTAGGACCAGTTGAGATGGTTCAGTCCACGGTGGAGCCAAAGACTGAAGATATGTAGACTGGGAAAGAAGTGGGTAAGGGTGTGGTGAAGAGTCGGGCAGCAATGAACTAAACTTGAACACATGGATCCAAGACACGGGAGCAAGGTGACAGCCCCATGTAGTGCTCCAGTAACATCCAGGAGTGTCTGACAACAGAACCAGATCCTAGTGCTGCATCTCATGATTGGATTCTACATCCTGTGTAGGTGGGAGGCAACTGAAGGCACCATAGTAATCGAACAGCACCAAATGCCAAATACCTATGTTGAGTCTTCTTGCCACTCACATCTTATTATCACTCCTATTACTCAGTTTAAAGTCACCTTCAACACTCATAAGCCTTCATTCAATGTTCATTTATGGGGAGAAGTTTATAGCTCTTATGCCGGCATTCAAGAATCCTTTAGAATGTAGTCCTGGCTTGTCTTTTATTATTTTGTCTAATACTCAGTACAAGTGATTCTCAAGAGTTGTCTGAAACAACTTAGTGGTACCAACTTTCTTCAGGTTACCTATGAGGTCATATCATAGATGCATGATGGATCTTCTTGAAGTGCTCATTTGACTGGAAGCTTCAGTTATTGGAGAAAAAACAGTAATATGTGCACATGTATGTGCATGTGTATGTGTGCGGAAATATGGCTATCCATACATTTATATGCAAAGACCCAAACAAGCTATTCAATTTTGATAGTAGGACCCAGAGCCCACCAACAGTGGTACATGCATAAGCTGTGATGTCACTGGCTCTTTAGGATTGCTGAGCCAACTGGAAGTTAAAAGGGCATAGTTACTAATGACAGTTCTTATGGACTGGGTAGGTTGAAAACAGGCTATCTGGGACAAGGACAGTCCACCCAGACCATGGAGGAACCGAAAGCACGATTCCAAGAAATGTTGCTGTCAATTATAACCATTGCTAAAGTTTATTGAAGGTCTTTAGTCTGCTAAGCACTTGGGCCTGTTCTCTTCTTCAATACCTTCAAGAGTCTTTCATTTTCCCAGCAAGAATGGTAGGGGTCACATCAACAACTCCTTCCACAAATCTGAATAAAAACTGCAGCCAGTTTGATGCTTGTGCAGTGTTAAGCTGAGCTAGGTGTGTTGGCTTCTAGGACAGGGCATAGGGAACAATTGCAGATTCCAAAGGGAATGGATCCTAGCTTTGATGGCACATGCACATAGATTTTGGAAGTCTTAAGTGTTGTAACTTTGGGGAAAGAGGATTGAGTGAGTATTAGCAGACAGCTTTACCAACACTAAGCAAGTGTTCTCTTCTCACACTCAGGAGATAAGAGTCTGTGTGTCTCAGCCAAGGGGAAACTCTAGGGTCCCTCCATACACAGATCAGTTCCCTCAGCAGTGTCCCTGGAAGGCCCTCCTCCCACCTGTCTGTCCCTGGACTCCAGAGCTCACTGTTTCACCTTACCCAGGAAGTACATGTGAGTCTTCACGCAGGAGAGCCTCTTCTGATGGAACTGAATGCTTCTCAGCCAGGCCTGTGGGAAAAGAAGAGGAGTTCACACTGCGATCTGAGTGAGCTAAAGCCTTATGAATAGCAACAGTGCCTTTCTCTCAGGAGCCCAGGCACTCCAACAGGCAAACACTAGAAGTTCAGAGGAACTGTGTTCAAACTAAGGCAAACACAAAGCCTAGGGCTTTGGTGAGAGACAGAACTCTTTGAGGTTCCTTGCCCGTGACTGAAGTTCTAAGAGCACTCACACAGAGCTGCAGAGCCCACTTCTGAGCTCTGGAGAACACGAGTGAGGGGCAGTCTAGGATGCAACCTGAATATTTGCGTCTCAGGCCACCATGGAGGTATGTCCACTTGTGGACCAGCTAGGGCCTTTTGACCATAGCATTCCCTGCTTCTGTGAATTTAATCCAGGAGAGGGCAAACTGGTTAGAATTATCCCAAATATCTGCATATTTCTTTGGATTCTGAGGGATAAAAATACGGATATGGGCATCTACCGAGTATGGTCTGGGTTATCCTACTTAGGAATACCCTCTGTGCTGGGTCCTCTCCACACACACCTTCTTTGGGCTTCTTGGCTGATGTCACTATATACTGTTTCAGGGCTTTGGGGAGCATGGGAACATTACACCCTTGCCCCCTTTCGGCACAGTCCTCCTCGGAACATCGCCTTCTCAGCCCAGCAGCTCTGCCTCTCCCTGCGCTTGGCTTAGCTGCTTTGCGTATGAGTTACTTGAGAGAGATCCTCTTATTTTTCTACTGATAAATTCATTATTAAATAACTCTTGGAGATACAGGCCACTGATTTTCCGCAATTTGCATCACCGTACTTTAACTGATGCTGAAAGCTGAGCCTTTTGGTCCTTTTGTTTTAGAAGCATATTGATATTTCTGTGACCTTTACTTGAAGGCAGTTGAGACATCTTCTCTTAAATAGCAAACCAAGAAAACCATTGACCTCAAAGGTATGCTTCTGACCCTAGTTTGATGAGAAAATTGGGAAAGATAAGTTCTTTTTCTAAAATAAACATAGTCAAGGGAGCTTCTAAAAGTCCAAGGATGATGAGAAATGCACATACATGTAAACACATGTACACACACATACACACACACTCCACACACACCTCAGCACTTTTCAGAGGTGCAATAAGACACATCTTGATATGATATGATATTGTTGTGCGAAGTCCTTCAACCAATAGCCTTTAAGATACCAGCCCACTTTGGGTGTGTTCTCATGTACTATAAATGCAGACAAAAGGCGTCCGTGGCCCTTTTTGCTGCCCAGTTCAGTTCCAGTTCCCAGCACAAACAGAGGACTGCAGATAGCTACCCTTACTGTGAGTTTATCCCCAAAATAAATAAACCTTTGTTATACTCCATTCCAGGCTATTGTGAAATTCCTCGGTATGACAACATGATATAGTACTCTACTTTCCAAAATTTCATATCCTAATAATTCATTCACATTTTAAAAGAATTTAAAATAATCCATTTATAATTTCAGAATTTTGAATAATTAATCAGTGCTTATAAATCAGAGAGGAAGATAAGAGAACTTACCTGTGTAGAAGACACAGGTCTGCCTCAGACACAAATTGGTAGCAAGCTTCCAGTACTTTTTCTTGCTTTTTCGTTCTCAATTTTGACCACTGTTGACCCAGACCTCGTGGGACCCAACTTGTCCAAGACAGCTGGATTTTCTTTTGAAACCGAGGGATACAGAGACGCAGTGTTTTCTCCCACCCCTGCCCGCATGACTGAGAGGAGCACATTAGTGGACAAACACCATGCCCTGAAGCTGAGTTTCTCTCTATGACCAGTGCTGGAATGGAGGACTCACACTCTGTGTGTGTGGGATTTTCCCAGACAGCAGTTCTTCTGATAGCATCAAGAGACCTGGGGTTACCTTTTCGTTTGATTAGGCATATGAATGTTCACACTGGTCTTAGAAACATCTCATGAAAGGACTCTCAGGACACTGAACTTGTAAAAAGTTTTTCAGTGATCCTCCCAGGGAAGCCTTTGGTTGCATTTGTCCTCATCTGCAATTGACTGTTAACAGCATAGCACCAATCCACAAAGTGTCAGGAACATTGTGGACTCTCCAAGTCTGCCTGTTGTGATCTGCAGATTCAACTGATGGCATATTGAAAATACTTAGGGAAAACATTATGATTTTTGTCTCTAATATATACCTACCTTTTTCTTGTCATTATTCCCTGGTGATGTATAACATAACAACCAGTTACATAACATTTGATTGTATTAAGTGTAATAAATAGTCTAGGGTTGGTAGGATATATGGAAAGGTGCGGATAGGTTATGTGCACGTTCTGACATGTTATCTAAGCCTCTCGAGTGTGTAGATTCTTCTGTTCACAGGGTCCTAGAACAAGTCCCCCAAAATACACTAAGAGACAGTTGCATTTACCTAGAACACTGACCTTGTTTTGGAATTGCTGACCTGGGACCACCCTTTCTAGGAGGGAACAGACAGCACACCGTTCAGACACATCACCAACGCCTCCTCCTCTTCCCTTCATCTGTCTGATAGAGTCTCTGTTTTGCTCAGGGCCCTTCTCACCAGTCCCCATGGTGCCCTGAAGCTCAGCAATCACCCAAGAGAACCTATGTCTATGCTTTGCATGGGCAAGCAATCACTGAGGGCTGCCAATCCAAGCAGAGACTGCACCCTTGATCTGGCATTCTGTGGGGTTTACTTGCATGGACTTCTTGGCGCTGCTGCACACCCTCTAACCCCACAGTTCCTTGAGCCTGGGGCCCTGCTCCTTCCTTCTCTGCTCAGATACCTCTTCCTGCTTGTCCCACAGGGTGCTCACTAAGTCTGGCTTTATCTTTTATCTGTGGCTCTGCCCGCAGACGACACAATGAAAACGGTCTCCCAGCGCTGGAAAAATAGATTTATACCAAACACGTGTTAGGGCTTTTATTTCCAAAGTGTGAATGTGACAAAGTGTAGTTGTTTCCATTACAGCTTACAAGCCAGAATCAGCAGAGCTTGCCCTGGAAACCCACACAGAGTAGTCTGCAACTTCTGGGGGCTGGCGGGAGGAAGTCAGCCCCGCCCCCACCTGTTAACCACAACAGCAGTTTAGATATAAGACTGCTGGGACTCTCCAGACCAACCTCCTGACAAGCGTGAGGAAATGTCCTTTACAGAGGATGGGGTGGGAAATATCTTAACAGCTATTGAGAGTATATTCAAAAATCAACCACAGTGAAAGAAAACAACAAGCAAATTATAAAAGGGGGTATTAATTAAAGCCATAGAATTAATTAAATCCACTTGGGTGGATTGTATAAGGAATGATGATGCCCTCAAACTAAAACAACCAGGTCTGAAAATGATGGTACATGACTGGAAATATTTGCATTTTCCTGCGGAATTATAAAATGACTTCCTGGATCCTTCTAGATTCCCATCCCATAAGGATCAACAGGGGCTCCCCCAGCTCCAGAATAACCCATGTATTTTCATTTTCACAAAACAAGTAGCTTTTAAGGTAAAGACACATTACTGCTGTCTATTGCATCACCTTTCAGATATATTCATTGATGCTGTCTCTGGGACCTTGCTTTGCTCACCATTGCTTCCCCGACCCTCATGATCACTGCCAAATGAACGGAAAGAGATGCACAATGCAGAACAGAAGAAAGAATGTGTTACAGACCCTGGTGTGGGCAATCACTAAAAGGGTCTCTGCTCAGACCAAAGCAGGATTCATGCTAGTTTTTAAATTATGGGGGAGCTTTCTGTAGGGCTGCGATAGATAATTCCACTTATATTAACTCTTAAGGGCATCTGAAATAGCATGTAATTGTTTTTTTAAAAAATTGTTTTTATTGCAATCATTATTTGTTTATATAGGTGTGTATGTGTGTGTGTGTGTGATGGGGCAAGCACTTGTATCACTGCGTGCACAACTTGTAGAAATTGGTTCTCTTTTTCTACCATGTGGGTCCTAGAGTTCGTGGTGAGCATCTTTACCTGCTAAGCCATCTTCTGGCCTGAATGTAGTGTTTTCGTCTTTGAGGAAGATGGCAGCAATATCCTCTCTCCACCCAGGGTCAGTGGCAGAGTTGAAACTCCATCCTTTTGGGTAGGAGGAAGTAGCTGTTCGTCATGGGCCTCAACAAAGCCCCACAAGGTGTCTGTATGCTCATATGTCTTTGCAATATTAAGGTGACAGTTGTGGTGTTTTCATTTCTAGTGCCATCAGGGAAACAAGAGGTGGGGTCCTGAGTCAATCATGAGGGAGGGGGTCCATCCTCAAGCTCGCCAATATCTGTCTAGTTTCCTAACACATGTGTACGAGAGGCACACTTAGAAAATGACAATATTTTAATATTTAGAAATGCATCACTGTTAAGAGAAAAATGCTAAAGATTTAATGTTGCTGCTTGTCTGAGCCGAGGCTATGGCAGGCTCATGCTCGCTGAGGCTCCTTGGCGTAAAGACGGCTTGTTTAATGGCTCTTTGTACATTACTCCTCATTACTTATTGATCCCCTTAGAAACTTCCCCATTGTTGTGCCTCGAAGTTCTATTGAATGAATGAATATGAATACCAGCAGTGTGTTTATATTTATAGTGTAGTTTATGCGTTTTTATTAGGTGACTGAAGTATCTCAGCTGGAGAGGCGGAGGCAAACCTCAGGCTCGTTCAGGCTGATTATGGAAGCCACAATACAAACCTGAATGTCCCAGGATGATAAGAGCAGAGATGAAAACATGCTGTTTTTCAAATTAATCTTATTAGCATATATTGTTTGTACATAATAATGGGTTTCATGATAACATTTTTATACCAATCCCCAAAATGTTTTACAAAAAAACCTGTTCCATAGTTAATAGTAGCTCTTCAGCTTTGAGCTTTTCTTCTGTGCCTTTGATGAATACTAGTCTACAGTTGTACCATAAACACTGTAAGTCTGGAGAGACAGAAAAATCATCCAACCTACTCTGGACTAAGTAGAGCAATTAGATTTATTTTCGAGTATTTTCAATGTATTCTGAAATAATTCTCGGCTGTTGGTTTGCTCAGATTACCAGGGAATTGCCTCTTCTGGCCACAAAGGCACTTTGAGCAAAGATCAGAAGAGATCTGAGTTCAGTAACCCTACCCCACTGCGCGTTAGACAGTTCTGGGAAATAAATGAAAGGTTTGGTTTTTTTTTTAGTGTTGCGGGTGTATTTTCAATCATCTCAGGTACCTCCCGAGGCCATGAGGACCTGAAGGAGACGCAGAAGAGACAGACCTGTGCTGAACGTGGGAGTGGGTGGGGAAGCAGGTCGACAAACCACTAGAGTTTGGGTGTGTCCCGGGGTGACTCTTAAAATAGCAGTTTTAAATGTGAAACCCGTCTTCCATTTGTCTGTGTCTCTATGTTAATGGGATTATTTAATCAACTCTGAGCTTTGAGGCAGGCAGAGGAAAACAAATGTCTCATTCCATTTTATTTTATTTTATTGTATTTATTTCTCTACTATGAGGCCCCTCAAGCTTATAAAAGATGAAGATGGAAAACTAATTACTTTCTTAGGCTCAGATATTGTCATTTCAAGACCCAGGGTCTCTTTTCAAGATTGTTAAGCTTGTATCTCGATTTCAAAACAGACTCTAAAGGAAGCAAGGAAAACTTTTATGGAAGCTTCAGAGAAAGCAACAAGACAGGCAAGTTGCAGAACTTGGCAGCTCATGGGAGACAAAAGATGGAAAAAGAAAAAAAAAGCTAATTTTTCTCAGTTGAGATTGAGGAAGAAGAGGGGCCCAGCAATGGAAATTTGCTAGCCATTATGTGGGTGGGGGTGGATGTACACACCCACCCACACCCACTACACACCCACCATATGCATGTGTGAAGCAGGGGGGGAAAGGAGAGAGAGAGAGAGAGAGAGAGAGAGAGAGAGAGAGAGAGAGAGGAGTGGCTAGGGCCAGGAGTCTTAGGATTCTGGCCAAGGTCTAAATAAAAAAGAGATTAATTGAAGAGAAAAAATTCTTCATGAGTTATAATTCAGAAAGTGGGTGAGCTTAGCAGTAAGGTTGTACAAGCAATTGCAGAAAGGGGGGTTCTTTCGAGGTCATTTAAGTATGCATCTCATTAAGGGGACAGTCATTCCTCATGTCTTCTTAAGATGTTTTAGGTGCATCTTGAGAATATAAACCGGGACTTTCTCCTTGTCTCCTCCTCTAGCCAAGAGATTCTCCTTCTGTCTACACCAAAGTGTATTATCAGTTATTGCCAAAGCCATTTGCAGAATGAATTAATGACCAAGGGATCGTAGAGTTTATGTCAGGGGATGTCACTGCACTGATAGTCCTAGGTCTCAGAGAAGTCTCCAGATAAGGAAGGCACCTGTTGTCAGCAGTGAAAAGGCTATCAGCAATGCCAATGTCATGTTCGCAGAGGAAGCTAGCATTGATAAGCATGTGTCGCAAATGGTGCCCTAGAAGCAGCTGCCTGCAAATGCCCCCCCCTTTTTTTAATCCCTTTTCTCTCTGCCTAGCATTTTCCTCTCAAAACCAATTCTTCAGGAGGCACCAAGTCTTTCCTGCTACTTGTTTCTGTAGCCTAAAACTATCCCAGCTGAGCCATGTGGGCCTCATCGTCACCAGAACACAAGCAACTGATAATCTACTCTAAGACTATGGCCCTCAACAACAACTAGTGGGGCGAGATAACCCTGAATGCAGTAATGACACACATCAGGGACAACTAGCGGCCTTCTAATTGGACGTAAGGATGGTGCAAGAGGAAGGAATTCAGGTCTGGGACTGTAAACCTAGCCAATTACCTATGGCTGGTTGTGGACCCTAGAGAAGGGCCTACTACATTTCTTTCTGTTTCTGTATATTTGTCCTAATATCATATGTTAAACAAAATTTATATTACACCCATGAGTATAAAATGATTCCATCTGTCCATTTCTGGAGTTTCTGCTCTGCTCGATCACGAGGCTTACCTTTTTCATACTGTGAACTTCCAAAATCGCTGGAGTAATATTAGCATGCATTTTTTTCTTCAAGGTGAATCAGGGCTTTGAATAAGCTGGGCAGCTAGACACGTGCTCTACCTCTACCTCTGAGCCAATTTTTCTGGGCCACTAAAATAATATTTTGGGATAAGCTAAATTGTGCAGGCTAGCCTTGAACTAGTAATCCTCCTGCCTTAGCCACTAGAGTAATTGGGATTGTAGGGGTGTACTGCCACACTGGACATGCATGCTACGATTTATAACTGAATTGAATATCAGAGGTTCTCTTTTATATGCCTCACAGATATAAAATTTGTGAGAGTGACATTGTCCAGGGCACCGAATGAGAGGAATATGTGACTACGTGCTGGACCCTGAAGTAATCTGTGTAATCCAAGTCTAAGATGCAGAATTTGAAGAGCAAATGCATACCCATGCCTGCGCTATTCAGCTTTGACCAGACTGCCGACCACAGAAGGATTGCTATAGCTCATACTCCCAGGCCAGGAACACACTATGCCTCTGCTCTCTGTGGCTTTTCCTGGCCCATATTCTTGGTCTGTGGCGAGCAGGATTCTCCTTGGGTCTTCAGAGATGGGAAGCCTGGTTGAGTTAGAGACCAAAAGGAGCATCAGCATGTGTCTTCTAAGTGAGGTTATGGGAATGACGAAAAACAGAGCTGACATCTTCTCAGAAGCTGCCTGGGAAGGGCACAAGGGCCCTGATGAGTGTCCTGGCATCTGTATTGTAGAGAATGGAAGTGCTTCAGATTGCAAAATGTCACAAGAGCTGTTACTGGGTCCTGCCACAAAAAAAAGCCCAGAAAGATGAGCAGGTACCTCAGGGTTGAGCAGCAACACCCCTGACAAGTGGCCCCACTGAAATATTTGTTGGAAATTGAACCTCAGGTATCATATTCATCTACTTGCTAGATGAGCTAATTCCACTCCATTTGCGTTTCACTAAGCATTTTCCAGAATTGAAGGTTTTATTTTGGTTTGATGTTATTTGTTTCTGAAAGTGACTTCTCTCATCGCTGTGATGAAATACCCAAAGAAGCAGCCGAAGGAAGAAAGGATTGTTTTGCTTCTTGGGTTGGGGGATGCAGACTATCACGGTAGGGAAGGTATGGGATGGGCAGCACCCTGGTGGTGGGAGGACAAGGCTTCTCACTCACACCTTTGTGTGTCGGGGGCGATGCGTCCGGTCTTGGGATGGTTAGTTTGTCACTGGATACAAGCAGGGATCGTCTGAGAATAGGGGGCTTTGGCTGAAGAACTAGCTCTGTCAGATTGGCCCGTGGGCAAGCCTGTGACGAGCAAGCCAGTAAGTGGTTCTCCTCTATCTCCTCTGTTTCAGTTCCTGCCTTAAGCTCCTGCCCTGACTGTCCTCATGGTGGACTATAAAATAAAAGATGAAATGAGCCCAAGTTGCTTTTGGTCATGTTGTTTTTTTATCACAGCAATAAAAAGGGACCTAAGATAAGGCCTAACCAGGGCTGGGCTACAATTTAAATGCCTTCCCAGGAGCAGCCACTTCTTCCAAATGGGCTCCCCCCCCGGGTGGGAACCAAGTGTTAGAAAACAAGGATGTGTGAGGGGAAGGTTCACATTCAATGTGACAATAATGACAGGTTTGGCTTGAGCGATTCTTGAAAGTAACTAGAGTTTCATTTGGGCTCAAGTGAAGCACTTCTTTTTCCTCAAAGGCAAGCCATGTCTTCAGGATGTCCAATGGTTGCTGTTTTTCTGTTTGTTACCTGCCACACAGGAGTCAACATTAAAATTATTTTCTCGTCCACCAAGGCAGCTTATAATTCCACGGCAGAAAGGGGGCTACATTTTATTTTCTTTCTGTGGGAAAGCGAAGTCCTAGCTTCCCTCAAAGGCCTCTGCACTCTTATTTGAGTTCTCTGGTAAACTCCCCTCTTCTGTATTTTGAGCGAGAGTAAGATGCCATGCAGAGCCCCTGGGTAGCACTTGGGAAAAACTAGAGGCACCTGGAGTTTTCGCTCCTTGTCTCATTTTATTTTGTTTGTAAGCAATTCATGGATGGTTACCCAGTCTGCACGGAGCCGGGTCAGAGTGAAGGTAAATTATCTAAAGGCAGATAATCTGAGTTCCAAGATGAGCGCCTGATTCTTAGCTTTCCTGTGCTTTCTTCGTAAACCAGCAAGCTATGTGTGTACAACACTCGCTGCAAGAATGTGTTATGGGGTGGCAGGATCGAATGAGCTAAGATCAGGAAAGTACTTTTTGATTCTAACAGGCCCGTACAGATGTATACAAACTAGCACATATGTGCTTCCTGAGCTTATGAATAGAACTGTGGGGGAAAGTATGGCACACTTCTGCTGCTGCTGGTCGCCTTGGGTAAGCACAGTCAGGCTACACTCATGAGGCAGTGTCTGCCTGAAAACTCACAGTGAGCCAGGGAATGCTTCATTCTTTAAGTGGAAATCCTGGAGTAGAAAAAATTGTGTTCTGCCTAGACATCTCTAGACGGTGCACACGCACTACCCCCATGTGGTATTGTCCCCTAGGTGACAGAAAGAATGCCATTGTCTGTCGCTGTTGCTCAGCTTTTGAACATGAAGGTCATCTCTCATCCTCCACCTCAGGACCATCTAGGGAGGCCCAGTATTCCAACACTGAAGATGGGTTCTCTGTGGGGGGCTCTCTGGGTCTCAGCTGCCGTCATGGACCACAGACCAGGCTGAATAGACACCACCAGGGGGAAGAGGGTGCCTGAGCTCAGGCCTGGCCATGTCCCCTGTCTGGTACCCCAACTCACAAAGACAGACACGGTTAGAACATTCTGTGTTCTTTTGTTTCTCCATCACCGTGTACAAAGCGTTCCCCCCAGCTGGGGCTTAGAAGTCTCTCAGGGGCGTGGTCTCTGTAATTAATCAACGGTTTCTTTTTCCTTCCTGTTGAAGGGGTTGTAGGGCTTCACAGTTGTGACCATTCTGGACAATGGGGCCTGGTGACGGAAACGGTCAACTATCATTTCTTCTCGGAAAATGCTAGGATCAGAATGGGAACGAAGAAAAAAAAAACGACAAATAATTAACATGAAAACAAATATTTCATCTTTTATGAAATAAATGATCCACGGAAATAGAAAGAAAAGATGGGGCAGAGAATAGCAGAGGAGGAGGCTAGGAATGACCACCCCTGTTTTGCTTCCTGTGCTGTGTGCCTTGCCCTGTCTTCTGAGAATGTTTCTTAGATTTGTAGCAAATGCTTAGGAAAGAGGTGGACATAGATGGATTAAAGCACTGCGGTAAGAAGTTCGTGATAGAAGGACCCAGGAGATAGGCCCACCTCGGGAGAGAGAAAGGCATTTGCATGAAGTCTGCTTGGAGGCAGTGGCAAGGGAAGGTGGATGGAGAACACACAGGAAGGCAGGCACCTGAGCCTGGGGCTGGTGAGCTAGAGAAACAGACACAGGCTCCGGACAGCCACTGAACTAAGGAGTGGGGTGTGGAGACTGCATTTCTGTGTCTGCCCTGGATTGAAGCTGTCTGCTTGCTCAGCTATAACTTCCCTGTGCCTTAGTTTGCTGATCTGCACAGTAGGAATAAATCTATCCTACCAACCTTTTCCTAACAATTAATGGAAAGAAAACAGAAAATATGGACTGCTATGAAGATAAGGTTTTATCCCTTAGGTTACCACCCCAGATCAGGATTGGTGTGCATCATACCAATTATTCTGAACAAACCCATGAACCTTCTATTCATAAATGTGCCATGAGGTTGGCTACATACATACACCACAATGCTTGTATGAAGCAAAAAGTCAGGGAACCACTGTGAGAAAGTAACCCCTGTGTAGCCATGCAATCTGAAGTAGCTTTATATTTGGGCTATAGTGAGCATGCTATTGTATGTATGCATCCTTTCAAAACCTGTGTTGTAGAAAATGGCATAGCTTCTGTGCACACAACAGCCTAGAGTAAGGACCACACAGAGAACAGCAGACTCTAATGGAAATAAGAGTTGAGAGACGTGTTTGCACACCTGTTCCTTCCTATCTGCCTCAAGCATGTGCCCATCTCCTCCTTGGGCATTTCCCCTCATTGTCTCTTTCTCCTCTATTCTGCATCCTGGCCCCATGTGCATCGGAAGGCACTTGGAGTTCACTGTGCCTGACTTAAGATTCAGAATGGAGGCTCCTTTTCATGCATCCTCCAAAGTGTCTAAGCAATTAAAAAGGTCCTGTTGGCCCTGAAGTCTTCTATGATGCAAAGATCCCTGGAAAATGCGCGATCCCTGACCCCAGTTTGAAGAGTTGTCAGCGATCCCCTCTCCTGTGCCTGCAATAATCCTCCACCTGGCAGAAATCCTTCCCTCTACTGATGCTACCAGAATCCAGATGGTATAAGGTTAGGGAAGAGGCTGAGAGAAAGTGGAAGTTGAGTGCCGAGAGTGATTGTCTGCTTCCTTCAGAAGTTCGGAAGTCAAAAGAAGGAGAAGAGAAGAGGAGAAAAAGAGGGTGGCAGTTTGGAGGGGCACAGTGAGGGTTACTGACCTGGATTTTTCCTAAGCACCTGGCCGGTCAGCAGAGAGGGGCCAGATACTAAGAAGTGAGCAGACATGGAGAGGGTTCAGAGTTGAGAGGGATAGGTGAGTGCACATCTTCCTAGGGGGGGAGGAGAAAGAACCAGTGATG
Source organism: Microtus obscurus (assembly GCA_963919715.1). Lineage (NCBI taxonomy): Eukaryota > Metazoa > Chordata > Mammalia > Rodentia > Cricetidae > Microtus > Microtus obscurus. The sequence continues at coordinate 23,911,991 of CAWTZC010000015.1, forward strand.
GACTGGTGGGGAGGAAGGTGGAGTAGCAGAGGAAACAGTGTAGTCAGTTTGGATGACCCAGGTCTCTGCAGGGACATGGGGAAAGAACTAGAAAGTCAGGAAAGGCTCGGTTACAGTCACTCCAGAGACAGGTGTAGGCGGCTAAAAAAAAAAAAAAAAAAAAAAAAGAGGAACAGACAACAAAAGCACAGAAATCATACAGCGGAGCCAGAGATGCCGAAGCTCCCAGATAATGAGATGCTCGGAACAAAACACAACAGGAAACATGCATTAGACCACATAGAAACGAACAGGAGGGAAGCCGCTCACGGGAGTCCTTACCATGGGCAGCAGGCAAACACATGGCTTTACCCTTGCCCTAGAAATTTTCCAAAAAGTTTTTATATAGTGCTACAAAAATGTCAATGATATCAGAATGGGGACTGCATGGAGCAGAGCTTTGAATGCTGGCCTTCCTGCTAGAAGTATCATCTTTATGTCAGTGCAGAGATATTTTAAATTTACACTCTCCCTTTCCCTCTAGACTGTGCTGTCTCAGGCTAGAGCACCTTCCTCAGGCACTGAAGGTTTCTGTGTGGGCTGACCGTGTGTTATAGGCTGCGCAGAGTGGAGCTAACAAGTAGACCCGAACTGAGGGAAACACTGGTCACTGCCACTCCAGATTAAGAGCCTCAGACAAGCCACCTATGAGGATCCCATGTCCTCAGTCTGGGGTAACACATGACATATATTTATTGTGTGTGTTGGGGACAACTGTGGGAGCCCGTCAAGAGCCTAAAGGGATGGGAACAGAGTTGAGTTTTTCTCTCTGGTTACAAAGCAAAGGCCTTTTAGTTTAGAAGTAGAGGTTTATCTGAAAGACAATAGGAGCCTTTTGCCCCCTCTTGGATTGTCTGCTTATGTAGCAGTGCGGATGTGTGGGAAGGTGTTACAGCAACAGGATGTCTGGGTAAAGCCTCACACACTCGAGGTTTAAGAGGATTGTGAAGGGAGAGGGGTGAAAATGCCTGCATTTGCTCTAATGAGAGTCTTCGAGTTGGAAATGGAAATCATGAACCAGACCCAGCCAGAATTGTTTACCTCCACTCTTGTATCCTGATAGGTGTAAGGATATATCTAATGGCTGGCATTGTTTCTTTATGTTCTTCATATGCAACAAAACTGTCATAGTTTCAGTCCCTACTAGCCTTGCTTTCAGGAATGGGCTTGTAACATTTGAAATATGTCTTGTCATTGACCTTAGCAATGATATCTTGGATATCACACCAACAGCTGAGGCTACACGTCAGAAAATAGATGGGAATGAAGCAAATTAAAATAACTGCAGAACAAGCAAACAATAAGATGAGAAGGCAACCTATGGATTGGGAAAAATACTGTGACCTATGTGTCTTACAAGGGTTAACATCCAAGATATACAAAAAACCCATGCGACTCAACCACAAAAACCCTCAAAAAGTGAAGAACCTGCATAGACATTCTTCAAAAAAGATGTAAAAAAAGGTATGTGAAAAGTGTTTGAAATCACTAATGACCTGAGAATATAAATACAAACTCAGTGAGATAGCATCTCACACTCATTAGGATGACATGACTCTTATCAAAAGAAGAAAAGGCAGGGAACATGGGAGAGACTGGAGGAGAGAGCGTCTTTCACAATGTTGAAGGGAATGTAGCTTGGTCAGCCATTGTGTAAATCAGTATGGGAAGCCCTGGGCATGCAATAAATGAAGTTCAAAGATGATCCAGCAATCCCATTTCAGGTGCATATGCATCCAAGGGTATGAAAACTGCTTCAAAGAGACACCTATATCACACGTTCATAATAGATAGCCAAGACAGGGAATAATCTAGGTGCCTATTGATGGATGAATGAATTATGATATAACTATACATATCAAAATCCCCCCTTGAATATTCTTCAGTCTTATAAAAGAGTCTGAATATTATATAAAGAAAATTTTGACATATGCAAAAGCATGGGCAAGCCGAGAAGGCATTATGTTAAGTGAATAGTCTAAAAATAGAAGAAAAATATTGCATGATCACACTTAATGTGAATTTACATTTAAAAAAAACTCTAAATATACAAAGGCTGAGAGCAGTGGTTAGAGAAGATGGATGACTGGCAGGAGGAAGTGGAGAGATGTAGGTTAGAGGATAAGCAAGAGCTAAGAAGTCTGGAGATCTAACACAATGTGAGGGTTATGGGTAATAATAGCACACTGCATTGGAAACTTTGCTCTGTGAGCAGATTTTAGTTGTTCTTGCAAAACAGAGATGAAAGGTATGTTAATCTGTTTGACTATATAACCATTTACCTATATAGGTATCCTATAACACCAAATTTTTTTAGATATACACAAATTTCTGTTTTTTAAATTATACATATAGATACTGAGATCAGAAAAAAAAATGTCTTGGAAGCAAATTAAGTTGAATCCGAACTATTAGCCTTAAAAGCACTAACTTCCTGTTGAGATGTTCGGAACTAGATGGCTGGATATTCAACATGGTTTGTCAAACCAGAAATTTAGATATGCTGATAACGAACGCTGTTAGTTGGTCCCTTTCCTCTCCTTAATGTTGCGCTTACAGAAAAGGCTTGAGAGATGTGGAGCGCACAGGCCTCAGGGGGCCCTTTCCACCCTCCTAAGACTCCCTTCTACCTTTGGTGGGGCTGCAGTCACATGACCCTCCAATTTCTGAGGCCAAGCAAGTCCTTCCCTTCCAAGAGTCACTCCTTGAGGCAATTCTACTGTGAGATCTTCTTCAGAACCCCACAAGCCCTTGCAGTTTGTAAGTGCTTGCCTCCATTTCCTTATGTGGGAAATGTGGTTGGTAAGAGCCCCTTCCTAGTTCGGTACCCAGACAGTAACAGCAACTGAGTATAAAGAGAGATTATCCTGTTATGGTTCTGGGTATGCATTCTTTGCTGACGTTCCTGTCGTGTTCAGTCTCTTGCTTTCTCCTTGTGAACAAACTGTGCTCCTATGAGTTGCTGGGACACTGCCGGGGTGTGATCATATAATCAGAGGACATTCAAATGAAGCAAAAATGGATGAGTGAGAAACCAAATGAACAGCTAGGCGACCCTCTTCTTGGATGCTGCTCCCATTTCCAGCTACTGCTTTCCAGAATATTCCAGTCCTCGGAAAGAGGAGCTCTACTTAAGGGTCACGTGCTAGTCTCCAGCCTCAGAAAGACTTTCCTAGCCACAGAGCACAGATTCCAGATGCCAGCACTATAAGATTATAAGATAATGACATCTCAGTGACATTAGCCTGCTTCAAGACTCCCACGTTATTCTGTTTCTTCAGTAACGTGTAGTTTTTGTTGTTTATTTTGAGACAGGACCTCATGATATAGCCCTAGATGGCCTGCAACTCTATGTAGACCAAGCTGGCCTTGAACTCATTGAAAGATATGCCAGTCCCTGCCCTCCGAGTGAGTGCTGGGATTAAAGGCATGTGCAACCATGCCTGGCCCTCCTGTGCTCTTCTTTAAGTGTTTATGTCGCAATTCTGGATTTAAGTGTGGGGGTATGCACAGTCAGTGCCTGGCCCAAGCGGAGATGAATATGTGATAAATGGAATATTCTCCCACTGAAGGAATGCGGTGGAGAGAGAAAAGCAGACTTAGGGGAGGGCCCCCAAACAGCTTGTTCGCTTGCACAGGCTCGCCTTAGCCTCTGTGCACCTGCCATGTCAGAGCCCCGTAGACCTTTTTATCCAAGGCCAGGGGCCTGCCTCTCGCTCCCGATTCTCAGCAAAGTATTCCCCCACTCTTTCCACCCACTGCTTTCTCTTTTTTTGAAAAAAATTAATATATATTTATTGTTTTTACTGAGCTATGCATTTTTCCCACTCTCCTCCCTTCCTCTCGTTTTCCCTTCTATCCTCTCCCATGGTCCCCATGCTCCCAACTTACTCAAGAAATCTTGTCTTTTTCTATTTCCCATGTAGATTAGATCCATGTATATCTCTCTTAGGGTCCTCTCTGTTGGCTAGATTCTCTGGAATTGTGAATTGTAGGGTTTTTTTGTGTGTGTGTCTAAAAGCTACTTATGAGTGAGTACATATGATATCTATCTTTCTGGGTCTGGGTTATCTCATGCAATATGCCTTCTGTTTCAATTTGCAAAAACGGGCATTAAAATATGTGTGAGTTTCAACAGATTTTTTTCTTTATAAAAAGACACTCACAGGAAGCAAATTAGTGACTCTTGGTGCACACACTAGGTAGCATGCAGCTTTGATATCAGCAGATCCATGATGTATGTGCACAACTGGGGGGGTCTCAGAGGCGAAAGATACTTTCTCACAGTGTGCTCTGAATAAGATCCTTAAGGGACCTCCATGAGCACTGTCAACAGGACCATTAACCTGCATTTTTTTTTCCAAGCCAATTCTGAGTAAAGTTCCCCTCAGTATGAAAATGAACTGCTTTCTTTTTTGGACCTGGCACTCCATTTTTCTTAAGCACTGCAAATTTACTCTTAGTATTTAATTGTTCTTTAATGGAATAACCATAATGATCATTTCTCTCTAATGTACGTGAGCAAACTGAGTAATAGGATTCCTACTTACCGGTTCATCTCCGAGTCTGGTGATGGGGTTGTTGACGGAATATTAGAATTTGTTGGGTGGGTGGCTGTGAAGTGAACCTTGCCGGTGTACCCTGGAATATTCGCCCCGCTGATGCCGAGAGTGAGAAGAAGGGCAAGGAGGGAGAGCAAAATAATGATTTGTGAAATTGTCATAGTAACTGGACCCAAATATAAAAAATAGGAAAGAAGATAAAGGAGCTGTTTCTCCTTTATAAGATTCAGAGTTTGGGGATACAAACAGGGCAGGAGGCACAGCGATGCACACATGGACAGATAGGCAACATCTCAACTCTGGCACTAAGATTCTTACTTTGACTGTATTCTCACCATTGTTTAAGTGTGTCCAGGTTGACCACTGACCTCAGCTGCATACCGAAGATGACGAAACAGTGGACCTGCACCACACATAACTTTGTCCTGCAAACTCTGGTGTCAATAGAGACACATACATGTGCTAACACTCACGATGTTTTTGGTCAGATGTATTTCTTCTCACCGTAGGATTTCATATCCTCGATGTCAGACACTTTTCTGAAAGTCTGCATTGACAGTATTTGTAAATCCATGTGGTAGCTCACCATTGACCTGTTTTATATAGCACCGGGCCCCCTGGTCTGCTTCCTCCTCTCTTTCCCTGCTAGGGACTGAGTGGGAAAACAAAACGCTGGGGAAGGCTCTGTAGTGTACACCTCTCCAGTAAAGGCAGTCAACCAGCAACCTAGCCTGATTTAACTCAGTCATTCAGGAAAACATGAGAAATCCCTAATACGCTTGTCTCGATAACATTCAAAATGGTTTACCCAGATGGCTGGCTTCCCAGGAGGAAGAAGAGGGCGCAGCACAGGGCCCCACAAGAGGCTCAAGCCTGAGGGCTGCTTATAACATGCCATCCTAACTACCACGAACACAGGAAAAGAAGAGCCAGAGTTGACTGTGTACCAAAGAGCATGGGCACACTGCAGGTCACCACGGCCAGAGCTGTCGGCCCGCAGCACTGCTCTCTCTGCCTGCTGCCGCCTCACAGCAGACAAATTACAGCCACCATCACAAACACACGCGAGTTGCAACTTTTTAGCTCTGTGGTTTGTGCCTCCCTTCTCTGGGAACTTTCTCTGAGAGCATGACGCCCCAAGCTAACTTATTATTCAAAATTTACACTAAAACTAAATACAGGGCTACTAAATACAGTTGAAGGTCTCCTGAAGGAGAATGCTGCTTCTGTGGATGTGCTTGCTTTGTCCTTTCCACACATCCAATGCACCAAACCAAACCTTCCCCGGGAATGATTTATCCTTATAGCAATTTTGCAAGGTGGAGCTTTAGGACAGTTGCTCCTTATTATGGACTGTATCTTAAACGTCCTCCGAAGGTCCTCGTAGTGACAGATTTAATTTTTAGCTTGGGGTACCATTAGAAGGTGGCAGAGCCTTTGGGAGATAGGGGCCATAGAGGGGGCATTTAGGTTACTGGGGGAGTGCTCCTAGGAGCACTTAGGAGGTTGCTGGGAAGTGGTGTCTCTCTGTATCCTGGCTGCAAGGTGAACAGAGTTCTCTGGGATTTGCTACTCCCATGGAATACTGTGCCACCACAGACCCAAAGTAACATAGCCAAGGACCCAGGTCAAAACCTCTAGTGCCATGAGCTAAAACATGTATTTTTTTTTCTTTTCATAGTTGATGTCTTATCGGAGGAATTCTTTCTTATTGAAAGAGATCTGACTACCACATTCCTTAAAATGTCAGGTGACCGGAAAACAAAAGATGCCAGGGATACAAGTGACTCCGTAGTGTCAGGGGGAAGGAAGAGGCCAAGGATTCTCCTTCTCAGTTCTGGGACCTGGGGTCCGGAAGACTGTCCTTGTGCGTCAGTGCCTCAGCCATGACATTAGGACTTGGGGCACAGTCACAAAATTTACGTGGTAACTTCTTGATGTTCTTCCTATGCTGATGATGTTTAGTATCAAAACATCAGGGAAAAATTGTGGAGCTAGCAGGAAGTCACTCTGTGAGACGTCTTTTGAATGAGCTGGTCTGTGGCTATTGGCGATGGCTTACTGGCTTAACGCTAACCAAGTTGGGGACAGTTCCACACTTAATATCGAAGGAAAATCACATCAAGAGCCACAGGTCAGAATAAACAGTATGAATGAATGGACTTTCAGAGGCTGGGAAAACAAACAGCTAAAGACAAGGCCCTGCACTGCGAAGGTTGAGAGCCCCGCTTCTGCAAGTCTGACAACCCCCTCACCACCTGTGAGATGGTACCAACCACAGGGAAAGCTCTCTAGGCCGCAACCCAGTCAACTGCCATTGAAAGAACAGAGACAAGACAATCAAAAAAAAAATAAAATATTTACAAAACAGAAGCATCATAGGTGAGAATGCAAGATTTATACAGCACACACAGCTGCAATGACTTGCAGGCCATTCCACACACTGAACTCTCCTTAGCTGTTTAAAAGATGGTGGTGGGTAGTACCAACTTCCAATATTCATTCTGACTAAATATGAATGGCGGGGCCTGGGAATCCGGGCTTTCTATAGTTTCTCAAAGGCTCGAGAATGGGGCGAGACTCAGGAACTCGCTGTAAAGTGAAGTTTGTGAAGTCTGTTAGAAGGGCTTGGATGAGCGGATGAAAGCTGCCAAGTTCTGGGAAGTGTCCCTTGGGATTTCTCGGGAGTTTCTTAAGTGTAGCTGTAAGGTGGAGAGGTACCCGAGATGAGGCCAAACTACTGGTGTGTGTGTGTCTTCCCCCAAGCATTCTTTGAAGCTTCCATGCATGTTACCAAGGAAATCCCCTCCATCTGGGTGACAGGTTTTTTTCCACTGCCTCTGAAACACCTGCAGAAGTAAAGTGCTTCTAAAGTTGGAGTTCTTCGCCGGGTAGCTAGGGAGTCAGAGAGATGGACACAGGCATGCTGTCAATCACGAGGTTCTTCATTAAAAAATAATAATAATAAAAAATCCATGCAGCTCTGTGAGCCTATGCAGCTTGAAGACTATTTGTTGATCTTGACTGGCAGCTGTTAGATTACACAAAGGCTGCTCTATGATGCATCTTATCTAATAATGACGTACTATGAACTAGTACTGCTTAGGCTGGGGACGAATTCAGCTGCACACTAAAGTGACACGTATTTGAAAATGAAAGTTCTCACCGACACTGCCGCCAAATCTATTTTCTTTAACCCTGGTCTACAGGGACATCACAAGAGAGAGGGCGTATGTGTCCTCTTGTGATATAAGCGCCTGGATGCACTTGTCATATAAGTACAACCTAATATGGAAAGATGACTCCCTGGGACTCCCAAGCTACTTCTGGGAGGGGATGTTTTTTGTTCAGCTGAAGGAAACAAAGCCGGGAAAGGCACTGAGACAATGGAAGGGCCATCTACATTTGCTGGATGCCCAGGGGACTCTATCTGCCCACGCGAAAACAGAGGAGCATTAGCAACCCATGGGCGCTGATACTACCGTTGTTTCTAGCTTCTTGGTCTGGAGCACAGCTTTTAGCCCCAATGCTTTCATGAACCAGGGTTTTGTTTTGTCTGAATCTTTTCTTGGCTAAGTTGACTATTGATTGTTTCATCACAACAAGTCATAATAAAATAAGAATGTCATGATTTCAGAACATAAATCAGCAATACTAGCAAGCTTCCTGTAGAAGCCCGCTGACTGCTGTGCTTGTAGGTGTGAGACGCCATGTCCAGTTCTTCATAATTATATACACACATCGTCTATACTTACAGGTTAACAAAAATAAGGGGAAATACGTTTTAAAGTGAAATATAAAATGAGGAAAATATATTCTACATCTAGAATGGGGAAAGCCATGTTGTGGGTAGCCTATATGTATTGCCTACATGGTTAAAGATTTCCTTACACACACAAGTTTCCCAATATACTATAGACTTAATTAATATTCATTTGCATATAACAAATTCTCTTTTAAATGACTCGTAAAATTTAGGCAATTTTCTCCATAATCTTATCCCTTATATTGTATCATGTACATGCTTTACAGGAAAGAATAGAGACAAAATAATATTCTTTGAGTCAAGCAAACTTTAAGTGGCAGGACCGGTCCCATCCAGAAAAGCGTGGGCATCAGAGCTCATGCAGTGGCCTGCATGTGAGGAATCCTGGAAGGTTCTCAGTCAAGCCAGGAGGATATCAATACATATGTCATTTCCCTGTGGTACTGGGTACTAAACCTAGGGCTTTATGCATACTAAACATGTTCTCTGTTGCTGAGCTGTAAACTCAAACCCATCCATTTGAAAACACAAAAACATCTGAAGGCTTAAAGAACCGAAATGGGCAAAGACCATAGTAGCAAAGAAAGAAGACAGCTAATGAAACATTTAACTTTAGGGCCTCTCTGGGTGACCTGAGACCCAGTTGAAAACTAACTCCCCCCAACCCTATATACCCATGGCCTGAAACTTCCTAAATAACCCAGGCTGACTTTGAAGTCCTGCCTCTTCTTCCATAAGCTTCCCGAGTGCTGGGCCCCTAGTAGTGGGTCATCATGTTCAGATCATCTCACACTTTTATTTTATTAAAAGATTTAACTTTGCGTAAAAATTAAAAGATTTTTATTTTCGATGTTTCTTTGCATGTCTTTTGTGTGTTTATGTGCATGTGAGTGTAGTGGCCACAGAGGCCGGAAGGCAGCACTGGATCCCCTGAAACTGGAGATGCTCACAGTTGTGAGCTGCCTAATATGGGTGCTGGGAACTCAACTCAGGTCCTCTGGAAGCGCTGTACATGCTGGTAACCATCTGAACCATCATCTCTCCAGTTCCATATAACCACTTGAAATAGAAACTTCCTGAGCCATCCTCATCTTAACTGTTCCCTGCCTAGTGCCATTGCTTTCTCTGAAGAGCCGTGGGGGCCACGTGGTGCAGGTGAGGAACTATCACAACACGGCTCATCATATGCAGAATCAAAAACAGGAACTCAGATGTGGAGCGAGGGGAGGCAGCTCAGGTCAGTCAGGGGTAGTGGATGAGGAAGAGGATGGGCCCAAGGGATGAAAGGAAGGGAAAGCCCAACACACAGGCAGGAGAAGAGGAAGGGAGAGAGGCATCGGAGCGGTGACTGATCTGTTGTTTCCATTCACTGCTTTGCGATGACATCTGGTCAAGGGCCTTCTTTTCTGAATGCCTCAAGATTTGTTTCCCCCTTTTCAGGAGTTTTAATTTTACTACTATTATCGCTATTCCGTGGACATGGTTTTTCTCTGTCTTCTTTACTCTTCACACCTTCTCTTTCCAAGGAGATAGAGGACAAATACAGTGCAAAGTTTTTCTTCTAGGCGAGGATGATTCCCGAGAGATAGCTCCATGCCAGACACAGAGCACTGTTGGTGTGTGTTAATGCCTCACGGTTGAGAGTTCTTTTTTTTTTTTCTTTTTTTGTATTTTGAGACAGGGTTTCTCTGTAGCTTTGGAGCCTGCCCTGGAACTACCTCTTTTAGACCAGGTTGGCCTTGAACTCACAAAGATCCGCCTGCCTCTGCCTTCCGAGTGCTGGGATTAAAGGCGTGCGCCACCACTGCCCGGCTGGGAGGTCCATTCTTAAGGTTTGATCTCACAGCTTATGAAATGCCATGGGGCTCTTCCTGTCATTTCCTCTGACCTCAAGCTCCGTGTCTGCAGAATGGGAACAGAGTTGGTTTCTGTGCTTCTGCCTTGCTCACACTAGCTTGAAAACTAAAGGAGAGAGCAGTTGTGGAAGTGTCTGGCTACAAGGCAGAAGAATCGGGCTGATCATTTGGGAATAGCTAGTCACATCCAGTTTTAGCCTGGGTTGTGCTTGAGTTTTACAGGCTGACAGCATTCCACTGAGCTGCACGAGACGTCCCCAGATGCTCCCCAGGTGCTGGCTGGGAATCTCTGCTGCACAATTCCTCCTTATTGGCCCATGTGTCCTCACAGAAGTCCCCACATTGGAAAAGAAGAGTCTGGGTGAGACTGTGGAGTTTGGAGACAGATGGTGTCCTTAGCTGTGATGGGGTGTTAGAGGGACATGGTGGCTGTGATGAGATGACCCACTCTGGGCTCTATGACCTAGACTTCTCCCTCACAGGCCAATCCTCATTCTTTGCTGGGAAACAAGATCCTAATGTTTCTATGGTGGGTGCCATCGTCTCGTTCCTTCATTTAGATTCCATTGCAAAAGGAAAGACAGCTTTGGCAGCTCACTTGTTCTCTTATGACAGCACAAGGGCAGGTTGCTCCTGGGCACTGAGTGTGCACAAGCCTGCAGGCCCATGTCACTCAATTCTGACTGTTGGTCCCAGCCACTCTTGACTGTGGCTGTTGGGGAGACACGGGGTTATGGAGCAATATGAAAAGGAACTGGCCTTGGGTCCTGCATGGTCAACTAAGACATCTCTTGAGGAAAGAGGCAAAGTCAGACTGAAAACAAAAATGATTTTTACCTTAACTTTCTTGTTTGCTTTGGATTAGAAATTGGAGCTTATTATACAATTTAATGAAGTTCCTGACCATCACCCATGTCTAGGAAAGGAGCTGAATGTCTATTGCGTTCTTCCGAACCCCAAGGAGTCCTGTTCAACCATATGGATGGTTTGCATTCTCCCGGATCCTGGCCTACTCTCAAGCTCTAGGATCTTTAAGTCTGAATGTCTTTTGATAACTGGGCATGGATGCCAAATTAGGACACTGTTATCTGTTTATTTGTTTGCTTGTTTGTTTTTCAAGACAGGGTTTCTCTTTATTGCTTTGGAGCCTGTCCTGGAACTTCCTCCCAAGGGCTGGGATTAAAGGCGTGCACCACCACTGCCCAGTGGAAACTTATTTTTAGTGAGAAAATTCATGTCAAAACTCTGCTTGTATGGATGTGATGTACAAGCATGCCGACATAATTGTACAAAAATACATGCAGAAGTTATATCTCTTCATTGTTTATAGCAGGAAAACCATTTTAGTAAAAATGTGGCCTATATAACCTTGGTGTAGTCTCATAGAGGAACACTATGTAACCATTAAAGGAATTTTATTGTGAAGGAAATGCTTAGTATTTATTTAAATCTTACATGCATGCAAATTCTGTATGTGTTTGCAGGCTTCTTAGATACACAGATGAAAAAATCATCAAACCTGCAACAGTGGTACTGAACACCAAAGAGGTGGCTTACTTTTTATACTTTAAAAATACTAGGATTACTGATATAAGCAGGATGTGTAGAAGTTAAATGTGATGTTTAACGAATTATGCTAATACCGGAGGTGAGCAGAAACATGGAGCAAATAGTACAGTTCCAGAAAAACGACTGAACAACAGGTTTGGGAATGTTGCTACATTTGGACCCTGGGATCTATTTCAAAGACTCCCCACTAAGTAAATAATCTTAAATCATGAAAGATGCATGTAAAAACTATTTGAGTGAACTATTATCATAGCGAAAAAGAAAAGAGAAAGGAAACAATTTATATATGAACTTAAAAATCAGCCAATTGCAATACAGCTGTAAGAATAGAAGTGGTGTTTAGGAAAGTCTGTTTCATGAGCATGCTGTAACGTGGTGCATGCTCCCTATGGCATATCAGTGTTGAGTGCTCCCTGTAGCATATCACAGTAAGGGGTGCTCCCTGTGGCATAACACAGTGTTGGGTGCTCCCTATGGCATATCACAGTGTTGGGTGCTCCCTGTAGTCATATCACAGTAAGGGGTGCTCCCTTTGGCATAACACTGTGTTGGGTGCTCCCTGTGGCATATCACAACAAGAGGGGCACGTGACAGGTGGAAAGGTCAGAGGCTAATAGCAGTTATGTTCTCATGGGAGTTTGGTTTTGCGTTTACTATTGTTTTCTACACTCAATTTTTGTAATGACTGGATTTAATTCTACAACAAAAATAATAAACATTTTTTTTTAAAAAAAGAAACTGTTAAAACATTCTCCACCAATGTAGACCACACTGGATATGTCAGATGACCTGGTAACTGGGAAAGCAAAAAAAATAAAGGAAGGAAGGAAGACAGACAGACAGACAAGAAAGAAAGAACCTGAGGAAAGTTTGAAAGCTAATGCCCAGGGGTCAAGTCACTGGAGGTCTACTCAGTGACTTTTTGCCTTTCTGGAGGATGTCATCATGGCAAGGGTAAGTGCTTGGTAACACACGATCTCTGGACCCTGAAGATGATGTCATACGGTATCTATGTAAGAAATTCTATTAAGCTGTGACTTCAAGGGAGGTCATGCTTGCATCTGAATAGTGTTTTGTTTTCCTCTACATGACACAAAATAAAAATTTGCACTTCTGGACTTCAGATTTCGTGAAGATAAAATATTTTTATAAAATTTGTAACTTTGCTGTTAGCCCAATGCCATTCTGTGCAAAACACAAAACATTTATTTTGAGACCCATCCGTAGGTAGCTAGACTACCAGGTGGGCAAACAAGAGATCAGCACAAAGTCGAACGCAGAGCTTCTTGGTTGGGGCAGGAGAGATGAGCTTCCTGGGGTACAGGGCATGTGACATTCAGAAGAGTTCACCAGAACTCTATTTCTCAAGGTCGACGTGGACAAACACACAGGCATTTACTGTGAAATTGTGTGTGCCGTGTATGACACTCCGTGTCACCACATCTATAAACACTCCATGATAAAAATGGAAAACATTTGTTGTGTTAAAAGGTTATGAGTCTGTTAAAAAACAGAAAATCAATCAAGAGAAGAAACTTTGCAACCTGGGACGCCCTCTAGTGCCCACATTGGTGAAGCATCGCTAAATGTCAGTTAACAGTTCTACTCAGTTTCCTTAAAAAAACAACTTTCCGCACTGTCCCAAATTCCTCAAGGAAATACATTAAAAAAAAAAAAAAACCTCCTGTTTTCGTTTCTGTGTTTTTAAAGAATGATTTCAAAGAAAGTTTGACTTTTTTGAGCAAGAAGAAGAAACCTTTCAAACTTTAAGTATACACTTGAATAAAAGGAAATATTATTAAAATCGTATGCTTGGTGAACATTTTAAGATTGTTTTTGTCCTTATGTTCTTTCTTTAATTTTTTTTACAATTATCACTTAATAGCAATGATTTCCTTGTAGAATTTATGAAAGAATTTTACATCTGACTCCTTCAGACTTGCTAGAGCATGGCAGGTTTCAATAGCCTTCAGAGTACCACATGTGGAAGGAAAGAACTTTTCCTTCCTTCCTTCCTTCCTTCCTTCCTTCCTTCCTTCCTTCCTTCCTTCCTTCCTTCCTCCTCCTTCCTTCCCTCCTCCCTCCCTCCTTCTTTCCTCCCCTCCCCTTCCTCCTCCTTCTCTTTCTTATCTTCCTTCTCCTCCTCTTCTTCCTCTTCCTTCTCCTCTTCCTCCTCCTCTTTCTCTTATGTTTTTTTGAGACAGGGTCTTTCAGTGTAGCCATGGATGTCCTGGAACTCACTCTGTGGATCAGGCTGGCCTCAAACTCACAGAGATCCACTTGCCTCTGCATCCTGAGTATGGGATTAAGAGTTACACTGCCCAACAGAGTAACTTCTTTATAGACATGAGTCAAAAAGCAAAGCTCAGGTTTTTTGTGGAATAATCTGATCACCAAGATTTTTAGTTTGTTGGAGGCAAATCCTTTCCTTTTTTTATATTTTTGTTAGGACAGTTCTTATCATGGCATCCAGTCCTAGACAGACATGCTTAAATGCTTAAATTCTTTGATGAGACCATTTATATAGGTATATTAAAGTCAAAGGTAGTTTTTAAAGATATCTTATAGCTTGACAGATACTAAAAAGATTTAAGTAAAATAAATAATATAAATAAATACAAAACAGAAAAAAACCCAAATTCAAAATTATAGTAAGAAACAGTGTTATATTAAAAAAAATAGAATGTAGAAGGTAAGATAATCAGAAATTTATCTACTTTAGTTTGTAGGCATAATTTTTTTAAAAGAAAATTAGAACTTAAAATGTGACATGGGCTGGAGTGATGGCTCAGGGGTTAAGAGCACTGGCTGCTCTTCCAAGGGACTCAGGTTCAATTCTTAGCACCCACATGGTGGCTCACCACTATCTCTTTTTTTTTTTGTTGAAGATTTATTTATTTTTTATGCATAGTGTTCTGCCCCCATGTATGCCTGCACACCAGAAGAGGGCACCAGATCTCATTATAGATGGTTGTGAGCCACCATGTGGTTGCTAGGAATTAACTAAGGACTTCTGGAAGAACAGCCAGTACTCTTAACCTCTGAGCCATCTCTCCAGCCCCATCATCTGTAACTCTTAATTCCAAGAGAAGTCAATACCCTCTTCTGGCCTCTGTGGGCACACACACAGGCAAAACACTCATACATATAAATAAAAATAAATACTTTTTAAAAAACGTGACAATTTATGTTTGACTCTATGAAATCCTTGGAAGAATTGTCAATTATAGAAACCAATGTGAGAATATCTCTGATACTTGACAACTCAGCAGCATGGAGGAAAGAGAATAGAACCTTTACTTCAATTAGCTGCATAAACAAATTATTTTTTAAATTGTGACCCTCAAAACCATTATTTTCTTGTCATTGTGTCTAAACAATGCGGTATGAAAGCTACTTATGGGAAGTCCTTCTGTCTATATGTTACTTTTATTGGTTAATGAATAAAGAAACTGACTTAATGAATAAAGAAACTGCCTTGGCCTGTTGATAGGGCAGAACTTAGACAGGTGGAGAAAACTAAACTGAATGCTAGGAGAAAAGGAGGCAGAGTCAGAGAGAAGCCATGTAGCCCTGCCAGAGACAGATGCCGGAACTTTAGCTGGCAAGTCAAAGGCATGTGGCGATACACAGATTAATAGAAATGGGTTAAATTAATATGTAAGAGTTAGCCAATAAGAAGCTAGAGCTAATGGGCCAAGTAGTGATTTATATTAATATAGTTTCTGTGTGATTATTTCGGGGCTGAGCAGCTGGGAACAAACAAGCTGCCTCCTCAAACACTTATGGGCATGTCCAGAGTACTAGGCGCCACAAGGAATCGAGGAAACACCAAGAAGGTTTTCACAATCATCAAACCATTTTATATATGAATTTGACATCCTTAAGTTTTAACATCTGCTGGTCTTTGGAACAAAATCCTCTGCTCGTATACCAAAGGACAACTAACCTGACTTGCTCTGAGCCTGTATGCATTTGTCATCTACTTTATGGAAGACAAGAACATTTGTGGAGGTTTGAACAACACATCCTCCATGGTCTAAGGCATCTGAAAGTTGGTCCCCAGTGAGTGGCACTCTTTGGGCCATTTAGAAGGTATGACTTTCATGAAGGAAATGTACATCATTGAAGCCAGGCTTTGAGGTTTCAAAGTCTTGCACCATTCCCAGTGCTCTTTCTCTGTTTCCTTTTTCTTGGCGAGCTCTCAGCTTGCTGCTTAAGCTGCTATCATGATAGACCCTTGTTTATCTGAAACCATTAGCCCAAACTAACCCTTCCTTCCTCAAGTTGCCTTGGTCATGGTGTTCCTATTGAAGCAATGGGAAATTAACTATGATACCAATAAAAATAGTTTAGAACATCTAGTATAGAAGGATGTGTAGAAGTTTAACTTATTTTCTGAATTCACCATAATGGTGCAAAAGTGGTGTGGATTCAACAGAAAGTGTGTCCTGATTTAAATGTGAATATTTCCCCCAGCTGACTCTATGTGATCCGATTCTCTGTTGGGCTACTAGGGCACAGCATGGAATCGTGCAGCAATAGATCCTGTAGTCCCAGCATCGCAAACAGGAGCAGTTCCAATCCCATGCACATTGTGTTGCAAAGTGAGAATAACAGGATGGATTTTTCCAATCTTAGGTCAAAGGGCTGACTGAATATATTCATTCTAAGGCCTTGTTTTGTAGACTCTATCATGACCCATTTGCCCTGCAAGTGAATGTGGGGTCATAAAAGGGATTTGGTAATAATAAAATGTTTCTGGGTGCACAATAACCCCAAAATGAGTTATAACCAACTTTTAATAAGTCTGCGGTGGCAGAGCGACCTGCGTGTCATCATTTGACTTCATCACAGCCTTGGCTCTAAGCACACAGCGTAAGTACTTGGCACTGCTCATGCCATCTGCCGTGTGATGCTAACGCTGACTGAAACACACAGGCTCAGATTCCAGACTGTGTATGCTGAGAACCACAGTGACTTACAGTATAGACAGAGTTTTCTGCTTCCATAGAAATTTTATGATTCAATTAGGAAAGAAGGACTTCTAGTAGTTTCATACCGTCAATCTTAGCATGCAAATATCAAATTGTAAATAAAAGTACATCTTTTTTGAAAACGGAGACCACCTAACAGTACATTCTAAATTATACTAATTTGATGTCACATGAGTGTGGTGCTGGAGGAGGCCCGAAGAGGGAACTGAACCCTTTGGAGCTGGAGTAACGAAGGGTCGTGTGTGCCTGGCCTCAGTTCTGGGAACTAAACGAGGGTTCTCCTCAAGAGCAGAAAGCGTTCGTTCATAAGCACTGAGTCATCTCTCTCCAGCCCTGGAATGTTTGATTTTTAAAATGACTGAGTGGTCTTGAATTTTATTTAAAAGTTGTTCAATGAACCTTTGCTTGTGGTTAGGACATAAGCACCAGTAATTTCTGTCATTTTATAACTGTTTATATGACAGTGGTTTTCTCAGCGTTGATGGTTATAAAATTACACGACTGGTGGATGGGTGACCGGCTGGTCAGTCAAGTCCCTTTACTAATGCGGTTGGGTGAAGACACTGGAGTCACGGTGATAAGTGCTCAAGGAACCCCAGGTGAGTCCCCAAACTCTTATCCCCTAGGTCATCATTGCTTTTGGGAAACTCACTTTTTCTTCACAAGTATTGGCAAATAACAAGCTGGTTTGTGTCTTTCCTTTTCATTTGTAATCCCACCAGCAAGTTCCGTCCGTTTTGATCAAGAACTAAGCGAGAATGGCACCTACCGGCTTGTGTTTGTGTAGAGCACTTTAGAGAGCCGGGGCTGAGCCACAGACGCGATATTTCCATAGGGGTCGTCCACGTCATCCGCTCCTGAACTCTGCACGTGGCCACTGTCAGAGTGAAAAGGAAAGTCGTAGGACACTTTGATTAGCTGAGCAAAGCAAATAAGGCATGTTTTACTTGTCAGAGTCGATTAAAAGCCCAAGAGGGAAAAAATAACATGATAAATAACAATTGGAATGATAAACAAGAAAGGTTTGGCTCTTTGTCTTTAGAATATGAGGCCTCTACCCTGGGACCGGAACCTTGAGGGACAGTTCAGGGCTTCCGAGTTCAGAAGCCGTAGGACACAGGGTGGAAGCGAGGGCGTGGGGGTTGATATCTGTTGAAGAAAGTAAGGCTTCTGTGGGGACGGGGTCTAGGCAGGTGTTAGGAGCCTGAGCCAGATTGCTGAGGTGTGAGAGAAGGCCAGAAGGCTGATCACATCAGCAGGTCAATGTCCCAAGGGCTTCTGGGATTAAGATTCCAGTCCGCTCCCTTGTAAAGCAGTAAGGAGGAGGAAGCCCTGACCAAAGTCTGTTCCCCACTTCATGTTCTCTCATCTCCTTCATTTCAAGGTGATCTTTCAAAGTGAGAACAAAAAGGGAGGAAGATGGGTGAAGATTAGCACACTGCTGCTACTCAGAGCCAGAGCTACAGTAGAGGAGGACAGGACCGTCCTTCCTCGGGTGCTTCCGTGTTAACAAGCACGGTTTACCAACTGTGCATTGTTCCTGATGGACCACATGAGCAGGAGCAACAGGGATATTCTATTCCTAAAACATCCTAGTTAAGGAAGCAGAAACTGTGTCACTCCTCATTTTACAGTTTAATCCAAATCTCTAAGAAGCTTCTGATCAAACTTTCAGTACTAAACAGGCATGTGCCAGAAAGCACACCGGAGGATGTTAAAACACATCCGTTAACTTTAAGCGTGGACCGGAAGCACAGGGAGGTGAAAGGCAATACAATTTAGACTTAAATACGATTTATTTGAAAGCAATGAGAAATGCCACTTACGTATAAAGAGGAATGTATTTACTCCTAGAACTTGGGCTCACACTTGGAAAAAGAAGAAAAATAGGCAATTGAGTTATTGGTATTTTAAATGAATACCAAATTACTATAACAGGTCTCAAATTAAAAGATCTTCAGAGATCCAGAAATTGACCTCTAAAGTTTTGTTTTAGAGACAGTGGAATGGCTTTAGACCATTCCATTGCTTTGTATGCCTTCAAATGCTGCCACCCATCCTCTGAAGAAGGGTACTTTGGTTGTGTTCAGATCAAGGAAGCTATGAGTAAAACCTTTATGTAGACTTATGTGTAAATTCCTGGCAACAACTTTCAAAGGCCCCGCCTTGAACAATGTCCTGGCGAATTCGGAGGAGTGGCATTAATAAGAAATCGAGCTTTCAAGTGCTACCTCATCTGTCAAATGAAACACCTAAAAATTCAGCAAACCCATAAAAACCTCCTGACTGAGAACAGGGAAGGGAGGGGAGACTGCATCTGGGATGTAAAACAAACAAAAAAACAAACAAACAAACAAACAAACAAACAGTAGACTTTAAAGGATTTAAAGAATACATGAAAATGTGGAACACCAAATCCATAATTCCAGTGTTCCTGGAAAAAGGCAGCTGTGCTGATGGAGAGACTCAGGCATTCCCATTGCACTCTGATTTTTTTTCTCAATAGAGGGAGGAGATACACCAGATATATCATATTTAGTTCACATATTTTGAATACAGAATATTCGGAGTGAATTAAACAATCAGAGACCATAACTAGGGCTGCATAAACTCTAAAAAGAAAAAAAAACCCAAATAGTAACATTTTGGAAGAACAAACCACCAAGTTCTTTTGATACTAAATGTACAGAATTGTACACAGAAGAACATCGGCAATAAAGCCATAGCTTTAAGCACGGATACAATGCAAATCCATGACTTGAAAGGCAATGGAATGTCATTTAGAATCCCCGTTTATATGAACTCCATGGAGTGCCACAACAATGTACCTGTCCATATCGAATTGTTCATACAGTACTCCCAATTTTAAGATGTAGTACATTTAAAAGTGTCAATTTTGAGGCCAAGGGTTGTAGCACACCTGCTCTTCTCGGCCCCAGGACGACTAGATGGAGGTCTCTGGGACACTCTGAATCTAAAGTCAGGCCCCTCTCCTGCCTTCAGTGGGGGCATCAGGTTCTTAGTGACAAGCTTAAAGCTAGCAATGGCAAAAGCAGGAAAGCAAACTTACAAATTGATTGGCTTGACTGGCGCCGAGAACAATCTTGTCTGAAACCTGTCCCAGAGTCCTCCGACCATCTAAAGCCAATGTTGAAATAAACAGAAACTATTAAATGATCTTACTGTAATTTCATAGATTCAAACTTTGGTGCCCTTAGCAGGCCCCTCACACCACTGCTGAGTCTTAACTCTGGGAGAGCCCTTGTCAGGCATCTGGCAACTCTGGGTCGGGTGGGGCTTTGCTTCTGAGTGCTGTGGGTCTTGGCTCTTTGCTCTAACTTCCACTCCTACACTGCTCTCTCCAAGCTGGAATCTGCCTCCTGGTCACCTTCTCCAGGTGACATGATTTCTCCTTGTGAAAGCTTTAGCTTCGGTTTCATGACAGATGCTTCTCCTCTGAGACCCACTGCAGGCTTCTTACATCTTTGCACAGAGCCTGGGTTCAGAAAAGCATCTTACTCGGGGAGGATTTTAGATATTCAAACTATCTAATGCGGGAAATGTAATGAAATGACCAATTTTTATGAGATACAGAATTTCTTTGAAGTAATTTAAAGATCCTTAAAAATAAATGAAGTCATACACAATTTTTGTCCTTTAACCGATTTTTCCTTCTGTGTAACAATCCAATGTTTGAGTGTTTATATTAAAGCAGTGTTTTCCCCTCTCTTATTATTTCTATGAAAGTGGAAGAAATTTTACACAAGAATGCAGGCTTCCTAATTTGGGGCTCAGGGACTCCTGAGGGTATATAATTGGTTTCCCTCTTTATATTACAGATTTCCTATGCTCAGAAACTTCATTATGAGAAATCATCCAACAGCTGACCCAGATGAAACACAAAGGGACAAGGAAGCAGGAGGTGTTTTGCAAGCATGAAGCAGGGCATTTGCCTCAGTGTTGGGAGGACACAAGCCAGGCTTCGTGAATGCTTGGGGTTCATTTTGGCACAGAGTAATTAAAGCGACGGGACATTGCAAAAGACAGGATCCCACAGGGATCGTGATGGGATTGGGCACTGAGCCTTCACTAGAGAGGGAAGAGAGCACAGAACAGGCAAATGACTGGCTGTGTATCTTCTCAAATAGCAGGGATTCCATGTTCTGAAAACAATGGGCATAGTCAATGTAGTAACGTGGACAGATCTCCACTCTAGAGAAAGTGATTCAGCTGTGGTGGGGATGCATGACCAGTAGTCCCTATGACAAGCTCTTTCTGACATGCAGAAATGGAACTCACGGCTATCTCTCTGAGAGCTCTCTGGGCTTTGGTATACCACATAACCAGAAACATAAGAGAGTAGTCTACGGCTCATGGATCTTCCTATTCTGCTCAAAGAGTGAACAGCTAAATTCTAGGTCCTATTTCCAGAACTATGCTCTGCATAGATTATCTGGAAGAATAGTGTCTCTGTGTCTCTTTCATTATTTAACATTCTTCTATAATTTCCAGAATTAATAGCCACCACAAATGACTTTGAGGGAGGAGTCATTAATTTTAGTAAACATTTTCAGTATGAACAACGAGAAAAATGTTTACAATTACTAGCGACTTGTGATTATATAGCTTCCAATTTCATATATAACTCCTATCAATGAAATATCACTGTGGCTTGAGTTTGAGTTGATTTTCAGACAAAGCAAACAGGAGGAGCCATGATCTGTAGCACTCACTGGCCTGAGTTATGGCTGGCACCCTTTCACCATGGTCAGGAATGCTCACTGACGTGGGCAATGGCTGGCCTGGGCTATGGCTGGCACCCTTCGACCATGGTCAGGGATGCTCACTGACCTGGGTTATGGCTGGCACCCTTTACCATGGTTGGGAATGCTCATTGATCTGGGTTATGGCTGGCCTGGGTTATGGCTGGTACCCTTCGACCATGGTCAGAGACACTCACTGACCTGGGCTATGGCTGGCACACTTTTACCATGGTCGGGGACGCTCACTGACCTGGGTTATGGCTGGCACCCTTTCAGCATGGTCGGGGACACTCACTGGCCTGGGTTATGGCTGGCACCCTTTTACCATGGTCAGGGACGCTCACTGACCTGGGTTATGGCTGGCCTGGGTTATGGCTGGCATCTTTCCACCATGGTCAGAGACACTCACTGACCTGGGTTATGGCTGGCACCCTTTTACCATGGTTGGGAATGCTCACTGACCTGGGTTATGGCTGGCACCATGGTCGGGGCGTATGACCTGGGTTATGGCTGGCACCCTTTTACCATGGTTGGGGACGCTCACTGACCTGGGTTATGGCTGGCACACTTTTACCATGGTCGGGGACGCTCACTGACCTGGGTTATGGCTGGCACCCTTTCAGCATGGTCGGGGACGCTCACTGACCTGGGTTATGGCTGGCACACTTTTAGCATGGTCGGGGACGCTCACTGACCTGGGTTATGGCTGGCACCCTTTCAGCATGGTCGGGGACGCTCACTGACCTGGGTTATGGCTGGCCTGGGTTGTGGCTGGCACCCTTCCACCACGGTCAGGGACGCTCACTGACCTGGGCTATGGCTGGCACACTTTTAGCACGGTCGGGGACGCTCACTGACCTGGGTTATGGCTGGCACCCTCTCATATCTTTTCAGTGTGAAACACTGTGAGATGAGGTCAGCAGCCTTTTCCACCGTTGTTTCCTCTGGGTCAAGTTTTGGCGGTAGCATTTTGTCCCATGGGACAGTTTCATAAGCTCTGGGGAATTATTAAATAAGGAAACTTTTAATAAAGAATTACACAAAGCATATATTCAGAGCAGGGTAGGAAGACTATCCAATTTACAAATAAATTATGCCTTTTAAAATTGATTTTTTGAGGCAAGCGTATTGATCAGGTAGGCAATTTGTATTCTTCCTCCAACCCTCCAATCCCAGTCCTCCAGCTTTGTAGCAGGACCTGCTGTGGCTTCTACTTCCTATCTATGTCCATTCCCAGGGTGCTAAGCAGACCCTTGTGACACACCCAACTTTTCTCCTTCGTGTGGACCCTCTCGGCCCCTTCCCCCTTCTAGGTCATTCCAATTCCAACCTTAGGTACCTCTGTCATACCTCACACCTCCTGCTGGTGACTGAGCCTACTCTCCCTGCCTTTTAGCTGCCTCTTTCTTTTATTTGTGGACTAATTGGTTCTGTTTCTTTTCTCATTATGGTTTTTTTTTTTTATTGTCTGTTCCTCTTTAAAACGAGAACTCCTTCAAGAGTGGAGAACTTGGTCTGTTTATTCACAGTTGATCTCACAGCCTAGGCCATAGATATGCTGATATGAGGCAGGATATAAGAGCCTCTCATCCCAGAGTCTAGCTGAAGCCCCAACCCCATCAGCTGAAATGCAAGAATTTGGCACAATTAACATTTTCTGCAAAGGCAGCCTACATAAATATAGGCTTCCTTATACTTTTATATAGATATTTCATGTTTAAATAATAGTGAACCAAGCTTAAGGTTTGGATGCATATGCTCTTGGAAGACCTCATTCCTTCCCCCAGACATCACCTGAGCCTCTCAAACAAGACTCTATGCAGTAAAAACTGTCCTACCTTCCTGTAGCCTGTGGGTTTTATCAACTGTAATCCTGCCAGGTGCTCCTGAGGAGTTGTGATCCTATAATCCCTTTCAGGTGCCTTAGGAATCCTTTAAAGACAATGACTTCAAACCCCACCAAAGCCCTCGACCAATGTAGAATGTCAAGCTCCTAGACCCCTTTTAGGAGGAATGCCCACACTCTGGTAGACTTTGCTTCAGCCAAAATGGAAGGTCAGCTGGTTGTTTCTTGGCTTCTCTGATCAAACAAGTTTTCACTCCAACAACTGACTCCCGAGTCTTTATTGGTAAATAGAACAGCATAGATGAAAACGACAGTGGATTCCCGAAAGAACATCCCCATTGTCTCAGTGTGTGGGTGCACCCCTCGTGGTCCTGAGTTCCTTGCTAGTGCTCTCTCTCCTTCAGTTCCTGATTTGGACCTTGGGGTTGTAGTCCGGTGCTCCAATGTGGAACTCTGTCTCTGTCTCCTTTCATCGCACACTGAGACAATGGGGATGTTCTTTCGGGAACTCACCAAGGCCAGCTGGCCTGGGTCTGAAAAAGCCTGGGATAAAACCGGACTCGCTGAACATAGATGGACAATGAGGACTACTGAGAACTCAAGAACAATGGCAATGGGTTTTGATCCTACTGCACATACTGGCTTTGTGGGAGCCTAGGCTGTTTGGATGTTCACCTTACTAGACCTGGATGGAGGTGGGTGGTCCTTGGACTTCCCACGGGGCAGGGAACCCAGTCTGCTCTTCAGGCTGATGAGAGAGGGGGAGTTGATTGGGGGAGGGGGAGGGATATGGGAGGCGGTGGCGGGGAAGAGACAGAAATCTTTAATAAATAAATAAATAGAAGAAAACAACAGTGGAGAGTTTGACCTCTTGCCTCTGCCCTACAAAGTGCTGGTCGATTGATTCAGTGAATTGTCGCCCTTTAAAGTTTCCCCACTTTAGTTCTCTCTGACATTGTGTTTCTTTTCTCCTCTCTTCCCTTCCCTTTCCTCTTCCTCATTCCCCTCTTTCTGAATTTTGGTAGTTTTGACATATTTCTCCCTCCCTCAACTTCTGATGTAGTGTCTTATTCCCTAGTTAGCCCAGGTTTGCTTGGAATTCATGGTGATCCTCCAACCCAGCCCTCTGAGTACTTGGATTACAGGTGTGATACCTTGTCCTCTTCAAGTCTTGATATGTTTGTAATTTAGCCAACATGAATGACTTACTGTGTCTGTTTGATGTGTTTTGAATTATTAACACGATCTAGATCATTATTGACAATGTACCATTAAATATTAAGAAATATACTAAATTTTTTCTCATTGGAAAAGAGCTTACTTCTGTGTTGAGGATTTGTAAAATGAATCCTTTATATTATATTTCTTGTCTAGCTGGTCAGGTGGTTCATTATTATCCTACAAGATAGAAACAAGAAGTTAAAACCGACCAAGCATGAATAGAACTGCTGAATTTTCCTATACACTATGTTTTCTGGATTTCCTCATCCTTCAAGATATACAGGATGGCCTGAAGCATGTGCATGTATACATGATTTAAGATCAACAAACTCAAATTTCTTAATACATTCATCTCCAGCCAAAATTATTCCTTGAGTTGCTGAAGACACTTAAAATCTGATTTCTTCTTAAAGTCCCCACAAACAATACAGAATTTCTAGTTATAGATACCATGATACGCCTCCTATCTCCAGAACATATTCATCTTTGCTTATATCTTTATATTGTATCTTCTTACCAACATCTCTCCATTTTTTTCTCTACTTACCCCATGCCTACTCTATTCTCTATTTCCCTTATGGCTTTCTTAGATTATACACATAAGTAAGGATATAAATATTTATTTATGTGCCTGGTTTATTTGCCTTAGTGTAAGGTTATTCATGTTGTTGCAAATAACAGGCCTATATTTATGGCTGAATAACATTCCCTCATATGCACATATATCCAATTTTCTTTACCCATTCATTTGTAGATGGGCACTATGTAGTCAGCCACATATTCTTTATAATTTTTTTTTTTTTACCTAGGCAGGGGTCACATGCCTGTAATTCCACCACTCAGACCATGAAGATAGGAGAATCAGGAATAAAAGGCTCGACTCAGCCATATAGCAAATTTGAGGTTACCTAGAGCTACATGACATCTGTCTAAAAAATACCAATGCATTTAATTATTTAATGAAAATAATTATCCTGTGTATAAATTCTGCATTTCATTGTTTTCTAACTTAATATGCTTTAATCTTTCATATATGTTGTTTGATTTAGTCATTTTCCAATATTTTAAGATTGAAACATACCAACTTCCTTCCTTCCTTCCTTCCTTCCTTCCTTCCTTCCTTCCTTCCTTCCTTTCTTTCCTTCCTTCCTTCTTTCCTTCCTGTACTTTGGTTTGTTCTGTCATTGCAGATTACTCCTCCAAGGCATCCTCTTCTCTGTGTCTGCTAATGTCCCTTTGTATTTGGCACCTTTACTACAGTGTAGTTTTGAGCACAAAGAAGCTCACAGAATTCGTTATCTGTCCTTTCCCTTTTCAATCGATTACTGAGAATGGTTTCCACTTGTAACTGTAGATCTAGTCCTAGGCTTTCCCAGGTTTGGCTTACTGTATTTTGTTTTCTGTTATTAGGTGCATATGTACTGTCTGCGTTACTCCCTTATCACTCTAGAGTATGACCCTTTAGCGAAATTTCTTATGAAATCTATTTGATGGCATCTGAGCTCCTTCTGCTCCTTTTGCTGTTTCCTTGCCCATCACCCATGTTAACTTCCTTAGCGTAAATATACATTTCACCCAGTTTTCGTAGCGTTGGCATAGAGTTTGGTCTTATTTTCAACATAACGTCTGGATTTTAATTTAATTAAATTAAGCCATGTTTAACTAGGTAATCAACATTATTTAGCTTAAATCTGGTTTCATTATCTATTTCATAGGCTCTCTTTTCTTTTGGATTTAAAGATTGTTTCTCTTTGTTAAGTTTTATTTTGGCCGCTACAACCAGAGTGCCTGTGTCTCTTTCCATATCTGCTCCCCTCAATTCAACTCTACCCACTCACAACCCTATTCATGCATTCCTTTCTCCTCGTTAGTGACTGTTTTCCATGTAGGCTGGCAATGCTTTCAGCATGGATTTCTAAAGATGCCTTTACTTTGGCTTTACTTTTGAAATCTTGTATTGTTGTGGATTTGAATAAAACGATCCCCATAGGTCCACAGGAGATCTATTCGGAGGTGTGGCCTTGTTGGAGTAGTTGCGGCCTTGGAGGAAACGTTTCACTGGGGATGAGTTTTGAGGCCTCAGATGCTCAAACCTGGCCAGAGTGTCTCAGTCTCTTCCTGCTGTCTACAGATCTGGATGTTCAACTTATAGCTCCTTCTCCAGCCCCATGCCCGCCTGCACCCGCCAAGCTTCCCACCATGATAATAATGGACTAAACCTCTGAACTGTGACCCGGCCCCAATGAAATGTTTTCCTTTATGAGTTGCCATGGTCATGGTGTCCCTTCACAGCAACAGAAACCCTAAGACAGAAGTCGGTGCTGGAAGCGAGTTATTGCTCTAACAGGCCTGACCATGCTTTTGTTTGGAAGAATGCGGACTTTGGGACTTTGAATTAGAAAAGCACTTGAACATGTTAAGTGGGGTTTAATGGGCCATAGTAGTGAAAGAGCATGGAAGAGAGTGGTGTGGAGGGTGATTTAAACTGTAGGGGCCTGGCTCAAGAGGTTTCATAGAAGAATTTTAGTATGCGACTATCAACTGCTAATAGCTCCTCAGAAAGGAGTGGGACCCTAAGAGCTCTTCCCTTTCCATTCTGGAATTATTGACTTGTTTAATCTTTTGCAGTCTTGTGTGGGTAGTCACAGCTCTTATGAGTTAAAGTGTTCCATGGCATGTAAGGCCCAGACAACAGCATCTCAGAGCATTTCTCCCCAGTGTCTGGCACTTACATCCCCTCCCGTCCACTGGTGGAGTGGTCGTGATAGATCTCACTCATCTAACACTAGGGACTCACAGTCATTATGCTCAGTACTTTGAACGGTAAAGACTCTCTGCATGAAGCCCTACCCACTTCTAGAAGAAGCTTCTATGAAAAGGTTGAATTTCACACAAATCTGACAGTTCAGGGAAATGAGTTCCCAAAGTAGCAGGCGACGAATTAGTTTTGTGAAGAACAAAGTTGCAACATGGATAATTTTAGGTATGTTTTCTATATCCTTAACTTATTTTTCATTTTTTGTACTTTGTTCATGAATCGATTTCTCCCCACTTTCTAACTTCCTGGAGATGTACTTTGTTTATTTCCAACTGAAGAAAAACTAAATTGACAGTTTTTCATATGTTCTAACATACACTTTAAAGACAGGTCCTGTCTTCCAGCATTATTAGAGTTGTCAGCTACACATTTGACCACAACATCTTGATTTTCATTCTGAAAACATTTTAACTTCTCTTATGGTTGTGAATCCTCTGGATGAATGCTCATCCATGAACACCTCTTATTGGTTCTAAATACATAATTTGGAAGGGTGTTTTGTTCTGTTATAATTGTTCTGTGCTCATAGACTATGCAGTTTATGAGCTAAAAATGTAATTTATAGAGACTTGTTTTAAGACATTATCTATAGCAATTTGTATAAATACTCATGGAAAAAAGGTATATGTGTGTATTATTTTCCATAATGCTTAAAATCTTATTTGTGAGTTTCTGTTCCAAGCAGAGTAAGCAGGTGTTTTAGATCCATGCATTCAAGTAACCTGTCTTTTAACTACAGTGTTAACGTTTTACGTAAAAAGTAATTGGTGACTCTGAGTTTGAAACTACTGCGTCATGTGTTTCCTTTGATCTACATGCCTTTGTTATCGTCTTTTTATTTTAACTTTGTTTGGGCTGAGTTCCTGATATTCAATGGATTCTGTTGTTTCTCTATTTTATTTCCACTGTTTAATCTACAATACTTTTTCATTTTAAAAGCTTTATTCATTTTACATAATAATCACAATTCCTCCTCCCCCCTCTCTTCCCACTTCCCCCCATCTCACCCTACCCCACCTGCTATGCACTCCTCAGAAAGGGTAAGTCCTCCCGTGGGGAATCAACAAAGCCT
The DNA here is from genome assembly GCA_963919715.1 of Microtus obscurus. Lineage (NCBI taxonomy): Eukaryota > Metazoa > Chordata > Mammalia > Rodentia > Cricetidae > Microtus > Microtus obscurus. The sequence continues at coordinate 23,940,500 of CAWTZC010000015.1, forward strand.
GATACATCAAGTTGAGGTAGCACCAAGCCCTTCCCCCCTGTATCAAGGCTTGAACAAGGCATCACACCATAGGAAATGGGCTTCAAAAAGCCATTTCATGCACCAAGGATAGATCCTGCTCCCACTGCCAGGGGTCTTACAAATAGAGCAAGCCTTACAACCTTCACCCGCATGCAGAGGGCCTAGTTCAGTCCCATGCCGGCTCCCAGCTGTTGGTCTAGAGTCTGTGAGCTCCTGCAAGCTCAGGCCAGCTGTCGCTGTGGGTTTTCTCATCATCTTGACTCCCCTTGCTTATGAACACATATTTTTGAGGATTAAGTATAACTATTGCTACGCTTCCACATTTAACTTCTGACCTTCCTTCAGACTAAATTATGCAATTTATATTTTCTTTCAATATATATGTGTTCAAAACTCCACAAAGTTAGCCAGGCGGTGGTGGCACACACCTTTAATCCCAGCACTCGAGGCAGAGGAGGCAGACCTTTGTAAGTTCGAGGCCAGCCTGGCTTACAGAGTGACTCCTCGGATAGTTCTAGACAGAAACCCTGTCTCGAAAAACAAAAAAAACCCAACCAAACAACTAAAAAAACAAAATAACTCCACAAAGTTGTTATTATTATTTGATAGGCTCATTTCTACTAATCGTGCACTCATTATATTTTGTTCTTCATTCATGCCTGTATTTCTGATTACAGTGTTTACTTCCCTACTAACAAATGAATACCATATATATATACATATATATATATATATATATATATATATATATATATATATATATATATATATATATAGTCTGCTTTGGGATAAACTGTATGATCTTGACTAAAATGCCTTGAATTATTAACATCCTAAAATGCATTTCAGTGTAATAGAATCCTAAGTGGCAGACTGATGAGGTAGTGATAACAATGGGACTCAGATGGCAGCAGTGATGGGATTCCAGCATTGCCTACTTTCTGTCATATTTAGAAGAATTTGCTATGGCTTTGGAGAAGGACTCTCTTGTTTGGGCTGTTTCAAGGCAACATCATTGCATTTTGTTTTGCTTTTCCCCTGGAGGTTATGGCATGGAGTTTTTTTTTTTATATGCCCTGACTTTATTCTATTCTTTAAATTATTGGATTGATGGTTTAAACATTTATAAAATGAATCTTGGGTCCATGGAGATGGACGCTAAGAGAGACTTACATAGATCTAATCTATATGGGAAGTAGAAAAAGAAAAGATCTCCAGAGTAAATTGGAAGCATGGGGACCTTGGGGGAGGACTGAAGAGGGGAGGGGAGAGGCAGGGAGGGGAGCAGAGAAAAATGTAGAGCTCAATAAAAATCAATAAAAAAGCAAAAACAAACAGACAAACAAAACAAAACCCAAGGTGTTGCTTTTGCAGAGGACTGGAGTTTGGATCCTAACTTAACTGATGTCAACATATCAGGTGGCTCCACCTCCACAGAATCAATACCCTGTTCATATCAGGTGGCTCCACCTCCGCAGAATCAATACCCTGTTCTGGATTCCACAGGACCTGCACTCTCACCTCCAAACACATACACAAAAATAAAATTAAAATTTTAATACATTAATATTTACCTCATCAATTTTATTGTATGCAAATGCTGTCAATTCTATAAACGACTAAATACCAAAATTCTAGCAAATCTTGTTTTTATCTATAAACTTTTGTTACTCTGAAATTTCCTTTTACAATACAGTCTTATCAAGTTAATAATTAATGTTCTAGAGCTCACATTGTAAGTTATAGCCTTCAAACGAATATTAGTGTATATATATATATATATATATATATATATATATATATATATATGCCAATACTGTATGGTAAGGTCATTGCTTTAGAAAAAAACGCAGCTTTTCTTACCATACTTTCTTTGCGTACAGTACAATACACCTTATTACACTGTAGAGATTATCAAATTGTGATTTTATGTGTATATGACAAAGTATACATCTTTTTTGATAATATAAAATGATTACTACATTTAAGACAATTTGACATGATTGAATACTATTCCTTACACAAAATATTTGCATCCCTTTAAGCTAATGTTTATTGTATGACTAAGTTGTATCTATGTTATTTTCTAAAATTAAATATTTCCAACATAGCACTAGCTCTGAGGCATATAGATAAATCTCAGAGAAGTTTTAAATATGAAAATGGCTCCCAGTTTGTGGAATGCGAAACCCATCAAATGTCAGTTTTTGCCTCCTAACAATGAAAGTCCTCGAAGATCGACATTTGTCTGTTTTTATTGTTCTTTATAAGGGAGACAATGGCTTCTGAATGTGAGTTCAAACTTACTCTAAGAGTACTCCAAGTTCATGTCTCAGTGTGCTGTGGAGGACACACATTCTTGTTGCTCATCATCTTAGTAAGGCATTGGTATTCTGATGACCTTTCATTGGAATTTGGATTTTTTTCTAACATAAAATTTTCTTCTGGTTTAATTTACTTAGCATGATGACATGGGCTATACAAACTTGAAACTGACATATATCTTAAGAAAGGATAATTAAATTATAATTCATGTATGCGATGGAATGCTTTTCTTATGAAGCCAAGTAAGGTAAAGATATTTATATTAACATAATATTGATAGGATTTTGAAGTCTTCAATTTGAGGGCCCCCCTTTTATGTAATATGAAACTAGGGTATGTGCTCCATACTGGGCTGGGTGGTGTCTATATGGAAAGCAGTTCTCTCCAGCTGAAGCATTTGAAGGCTGCTGTTATGCTATTTACACATTTTGGTACAATCTAAACTAATAAAAGAGTTTTATTTGTTTTAAAGCTGAAGAAGGGGATGCACTTTGTTAGTAGTAGCTATTTTTTCCCTGGGAAAGAAAATACCAAACACACAGATGATGACATAAGCAAACTCTAGTATATCTTACTACTGATTAAAGAAATCTTACTTTACTTGTTGCCTCCTCATCAAATGAATGTATGCGACTTAATGAGCTTCTTTTGTGTTCATGAACTGGTAAAGGAGGAACTTTCTGTGGGCTTGTCCAACCTGGAAACCAAAAAATTCATGCATTTCAGATAAAATATGCAGATATGTTTCTTCAGTTAGAAACATTTAGTTAATGTGCATTAAACTGTAACAAGACTTCTGGAAACTGTAGGTTTAGTTTGATGTTTTCCAAATTACATGAAATGCATGCTAAGATTACTAACTCAAATATTTGGGTCATAAATGTCCACAGTTCTGGATGCAACTTAGTGCTCTGAACTAGTTGGTCGTTTTTCCAGTTCCAACATTGAGTGTGTACAACAAATGAAACTAGAGGCAGGTATGCTGACCAAACCTTACAAACTTAAAATTGTGTTAGTGCGAAGACCTAGAATCTAAGCATGTTACATGGAATTTGTGGATATCTGCATCTATAGTAAAACCAATGTCCACTTTGAGCTATAGCTATTATAGCCATAGGTACAAACCACAGGTTATGCATACACCTAGAGTGCTAGCCAAGCAGAGTACTTGATCCAAGACCGTTTCTCAGTCCTAGTACACGTTTTAAGCTTAAAATAAATAATAGTGATTTATTTACCCCAGAGATAGGTTATGTGGGTTCCCAGGTGAAATGCTCTGTTTGAAAACTCGTGGAAACAAACATTCTTGTTCCTTTATAAAGCTTATTTGGTATAGTGGAGCCATATCTAACCCTTCTGTGGGGACTAAGACATTGAAGTGTTCTGGAGGCAAATCATTTTAACACATGACTGGTACCACTTGGCTTCCTTCTTTGGGCTGCTATGAATCTGTCTTATTCCAAACACCACGCAATAGATAGTAGTGTTAGACAAAGCTTCTATGTAACCGTTTCTTGCAGTGTAGAGAAGCATTATCTAAGTCATCCACTGTTACTACTCATTCTTAGCTAAATTTTCTGTTGCTTAAACTATGACTTCTTTGTGTTCAGCAGACTTGCTGTTACTTTCTGTGTTTTTTTTTTGGTAATAGCTTTGTCTATTGCACAGATTTGTCTAAGTATTTGTCTTAGGGTTTCTATTACTGCGAAGAGACACCATACCACAGCAACTCTTATAAGGAAAACATTTAATTGAGGTAACTTGCTTAGAGCTTCGTAGTTTCAGTCTATTATCATCATGGTGGGGAACATGGCGGTGTGCAGGCAGACATGGTGCTGGCTCTATTTTGATCAGAAGGCACCAGGAAGTGGACTCAGACACTGGACAGTATCTTGAGCATGAGAAAACTCAAAGTCTGCCTCCACAGTGACACACTTCTTCCAACAAAGTCACACCTACTCCAACAAAGCCATACCTCCTAATAGTGTCTCTCCCTTTGAACTTACAGAGGCGATTACTACCACCACATTTATACTTGACAATAACAGTCTTAAAGGTTCATATCAGTCACAAATCTAGATGTACTGTGTTGCATGTGAGCTTTGAAGTCATATCTGGCCCTGTCACTTAGACAATGGAAGTACTCTCGGCCTCCAAATCCTCACTGATTTAGATAACTTCAGTAGATAAAACAGCTGGGGCCATGAGATTCCATCTCCATTTCCTTTATTTAGCTATTTTGGGCCAACTTGCCTAGACCATAGGTACCGTCTTCTCTTATATCCATATTAATCTTCCTAACTACTGTATTTTTAAAGAAAAGGGTATAACAATCCACATTTGATCTAAAAAATGGTGGATTCCGGAGCCGGGCGGTGGTGGCGCACGCCTTTAATCCCAGCACTCGGGAGGCAGAGGCAGGCGGATCTCTGTGAGTTCGAGACCAGCCTGGTCTACAGAGCTAGTTCCAGGACAGGCTCCAAAGCCACAGAGAAACCCTGTCTCGAAAAACCAAAAAAAAAAAAAAAAAAAAAAAAAAGGTGGATTCCACAGGAACTTGTGCCACAGTGGAGGATGGGCTCACTTTACCATGTGACTGACTTCACCTGAGCAGAGAAAAACAACCATGGTTTGGTGCCATCTGCTAGGGAGTCCATCAAGACGGAAGCAACCAAGCATCTGGGCTTCCATCTTTGCCAATGATATCATAAAGGCAAATGTCATGTGACTTCACCACCATTTTGGTTAAACATCACCACATGACACAAACCAAAATGGTGGCACCCTTAAAACTTCATAGTCCCACTGAGTTCCCTGGGAATCAGCACATCCCTTTATATTCGACTAAGGAGAAACATCACACCTCTAAAATGCTTATTTTATAATTTTAATGTTTTCGTTTGTTTCAATTTTGATAGTTTTGCACAATACAATGATTGGCTTTGAAGGAGAATTTAAATACTTTCCTGGGCACCGGCTTCCAATACTGACTGGTATATTAGCACAGGGAGCTAACACTCTTAAGATTCATGGTCCCAAAAGAGACTCAAGGGATAAGTGGTCAAGTGCTAGACGAGCTGCTGCCAGTGAGGAGCCACTGCAATAGTCTCTGCCAGGTTGCACTGTCTGCTGCTTTTGTGACACATCTTCAGGCTCGTTTTCCCCAACTGAAAAAAAAACACTCCCCACTTACTGTCCCATTGACATGTATCTGGTTTTGTTTCTGCCTGATCTAACAATATGTTTTAAGTTTTCCTTTAACAATGAAAGTTATAAAACCATAATCATAACAAAACATTAATGTTCAAAATATTGATTTTTAAAGCATGTTTTTATTTATGATTATGTCCATAGACTGTCCATATGTGCTTTTTAACATTCTGTATTTAGTAACAAATTGACTTCTAAGTAAGTGCTCGTGGAAATTAAAGTTGTCAACTTTGCTCAACTTCATTTTGCTCATAGTAAAGCTAAAATAAATCATAACAATGGTTAGTAGTCCCTAATCTTTTTTGGAACAGTCAATGCAAGTTTCTGAAATTTAAAAATGTCTAGATTCGCTTTTAAAAATAAGACACATGGATAAGATATGCATAACCATATAATTCTCATTAAATATTATCTCCTTGATCCAACCTGATTTTTCCAGCCTCTTACCACCCCAGACTCTTTCTTAAACCCAAAATGACAAGATATTGCTGTTCTCAAATTTATCAACTCTGCTGGCCCTCTTCCCACTCTGCCCTAACTCTCTCCTGCCAAATACTATAGTCCTTTGAGACACAATATAAATACCTCCCCCACTACATGGGGTCCTGTATATATTGACACCCACCTCCCCTCACTGACTCATTTCTGTGTCTCCCATTGCTAATCCTCCTCCTCCACCCTTCTGGTCAATCTCTCAGCTTCATTCTGTAACCAAGTCATCCATTTTCAATCCTCAAACTTTGTAGAAGTTTCTCTAGGAGTGCGTGAAGGTGGTAGAATGATGCCTCACAGCTGATCAAGTTAAAACTCTCCTCTGCTCTATAAAATCAACCCAATCTATTCTCCTTTAGAGCCTGGTGAAAGAGCCTAGCTCCTCATCCCCCTTTCTGCAGTAAGTATCCAATGATAAAAAAAACCAACTCCTTCTTTTTAATCTGTCCTAAGGGTTGAGAATGAAGGGTTCATGAACTCAAAGCCTCAGGTGCCCGGAAAAACTTTGGACATGACAGTTGACTTGACTGATAAAACCTGTGCAAAATTCTGATAAGGAGGGTCACATACCAAACCCGTTGGTATCTCCACTTCCAGACTGCAGGGGAACTTACCTTCAGATTTGAGTCTTCTGTCTCTAAAGTACCCCCACTATCATTTTGTCCTCTAAAGCCTCAAGACCCACACACCGCATGCATACAAGCTCCTATCTTGCAGAGGCTGAGGTGTTTCAGCTGTTCCAACTAAAGTACACTTTTACTTCTGGAGATGCCCACCAACTTCTATTTCCACATCGCCTACATCAGTCCCCATGTAACACTATGTGTGTCCAAATGGAGTTCCTGTAACTTCTCATTTAGTGTTTTTTTTTAAAGATAGAATTGAAAGAAATCATATAACCAATTAATATACAGGCTAAGTTGTCCAACTCATGACATGAAGAAATCAAGACAATAATATATCCATTTCAAAAAGCCAACCAAACAAAACCGCCAATGTTCCACTACTAGAGAGCTATATTATATGGTATTAGGCATTTTGTAATGAATTATTTAATTAATTTCCTGAATCTTTCAGAGACGTATGTAAGGATGATATCTGCAATGTGAATTGCTACAAAGACACAATATTTCTGAGATTTATGTCCTCAGTAAATTACAACAGATGAGAGAATTACTTGATTGTTTAATTTGCTATTGTAAGAGGGTTGTTGAATACTAGGGATCTGTATATAGTGTGTGTATGTATGTGTGTACACATATTAGGGATGGTAGTAGCAAAAAGCAATTTTGGATACTGTGCAGGCAACCCATCTAATTATAGACTAGAAATCTTAAGACATATATTTAGCAACGATATATCCTTCAAAGTATTTGCTGTACTGTAAGTAGAAACTGATGGGCATATCAAAATGAAAAGCAGAGTTTTGTTCTGAGATGCTGATGAACGAGCAGAAACTTCATGCACGTGAGTACTGAAACCACTATGAGGCAACTGCAACCATAATGGAGACCAGAGTTCTGTGAGATTGCAGAAAAGGGTTATCTAGTCCAACCAGACTGTCAGGAGTTAGGAACATCTTCCTGAAGATGACAAGTGATCTAATCTTGAAAATTAAATAGGACTTAAATTTTTGAAAAAGGGGAAGTGGATGAAAAGCAGTTGTTCCAGGCAGGGAAATAGCATGTACTGCAGGAGCCAGGTCTGCGAAAGCAGAGTGCTGCGAGGAAACTACAGAGTGAAGAGTTATAGCTATCGTACCGAGTCAGGAAGGGAGTGGTGGAAGAGCAGGAGGAGAAAGTGTCAGCATGGGAGATCCTTGGGCTTAACCTGTAGATGGGTTGCTTTGGAGTATTTTAGAGAGTTTAAAACTTTCAGAAGTCCCTGTGAGTTCCTCATGTGACTAACAGAAGAGATGGTGCTGGGCTGACTCTGGTAGCTTCCATAGACAGTCCTGCAGTGCTCTAGGGACAGAAGCATCTTCTTTGTCCTCTAAGCAGAGTCTTGCTCCATGAATTAAGGCACTGTACAAATCTTGGATCCAGATGTTAATATTTGGGAGCTATGTGGACAATGGAAAGATTGTGAGAGGTGGTTTGTACAGCCCAGGCGTTCAGTGGTCATCTCCCAATTCCGCTCTGGCACCCCATTCCCAGCTTATTCTGGATTCCAATAATGAATACATTTTTTATTCAGATGGAGTTGTTGTGATCATTCTAAGCTGTGTTTTCTTTATCTTTACTGTTATCAACATTGAAAGAAGAAGCTAAAGAACAGCAAAGAGTGAGTCAAGTTTGTGGCATGCAGTTTAAGAGTTCAACATGTTTATGAACCACTGATTAGTACACATAAAAATATTGCTTATATTACTTTCATAATCAAAATGATCACTCATTGAAGCTCCATTTCTTTCTGCCATCCAAGGGACAGGGGAGTAGGCAGCTTTTTGCAAGTCCGGAAAGCTCCGTGAAGAGGCAAATCTCCAGACTGCTTGACTTTTGATTTCTCCCCCTCCATAACTGACATGTGTAGCTAGTCTTCTGTATGTATTTTTTATAAATGCCTTAGGAGGATGGAAAGATGAAAAGAAACACAGAGGGTTTAAATATTGACATCAGCTGGAGTCCAAAGTGAAGGAAAGCAGGTGACAATAAAACTCATTTTAGCTATGGCAAGGAAAACCAAGCCATCTGCTGCAATGAGAGGGAGGGTCTAGGAAAGAGCTCAGACACAATTAGATTAAGTTTAGAACCATTGCCTGGTAGAGTATAAAAAGAGCCATCCATGAACAAAAAAGTGAAAAGATTTGACAGAACTGGGATTCTATTCATATGAAATAGTGACTATTAACATGCTATGAATCACTCTCCTTAGTTTATAAGCAAGGACACACAGGTAGACAGAGAATTCTAAATGGCCCTGGGCCACATAACAGAAAAGCTTAGGATTGAAGCTCAGACTGTCTTGATCTTGGAGCCTAAACTCTCAGGTTCTGTTCTGAATCAGGCAGTTGAATGTACAGCTCAGATAAGACCTAAATTTCGTTCTAAGTGTTGGTACCATGTTTATCAAAACAATCTTGGTAATTTAGTGTCTTTAACAAGCCACTCTTTACCCCAAAGTCTTTTGTAATGATATTTTAAGAATTCAGGGTAAGAACTACTTTAAAGAACTGACCAACAGACAGGCAGCGGTGGCACATGCCTTTAATTCTAGCACTTGGGAGGTAGAGGCAGGTGGATCTCTGAATTCGAGGTCAGTCTTGTCTACAGAATGAGTTCCAGGACAGTCAGAGATACACAGAGAAACCTTGTCTCAAAAAACAAACAAACAAACAAACAAACAAACAAACAAAAAACAAAGAACTGATCAACAATGTTCCATTTGAAATTATATTGGACTGGGGTTTTGTGCTTTCCTGGTATAAGTAGCACATACATCTAAAAAATGACTTTATCTCTTTTAATGATGTATTATTAGTAATAAGCTATTATGTGTTGGAATATTAATAAAGAATGAACCCATGCTCCTTTTTTGATTTCTAGTAACATAGTGTTTATTTTTTGTTGAAACAAATTTGTTTGCTGATCAGTGACTTATTTTCCTAGATAGAATTTTCAGATAGCCAACTCAAAATATGCTGACCTCATTAGTACTCTACGTAGGAGTTCTATAACTCAGGCATTCCCCTAAGCCCACCTTGAAGACTGTAAGTGGAGTGATATGCAAAAAGCACCACGTTTTCCCCTGCTTATGCCTCTTCAGTTTCTCTCTTCCACCTTAAAAGTGGTTGGAAGGTGAGGCTGGAGTCATGCTGACTGCTCTTTTTCATTCTGATTTCCTTTTCTTGCTTGGTACCTATTAACTTCACTATTTCTCTGAGAGGAATGTCAGAAAGTATGCATCTCTACTGTGCCAACATGGGTGGCCTCGCCCTCCTTCACACACTGTCTTCTAAGGTTTTGGATGAAAGCTGAAGATGAACTGTGGAAGCGTCCTGCAGTTTCTGCCACCACAGCAAGTCAGGCACCTCCGCCACAGGTTTGACCTTTTCCTTTTCCCACAGTCAAAGATGCTAATCTTTTATCCCTCCCTCCCTGCCTACCATGCACACTTCCCTACACAGGACGTGGTTGCTGTGGTTTTCCTTTGGAGATATTTCTCACTACAAATGTGTCCAGAGAATCCTAGCACAGATGACAGTAGCACCATTAATTCAGCCTTCGGAAGCATAAGGCTATTTATGGAGGGTTTGCTTCTCTTCAGTTCCCGTTCTTACCCAATTTACTTATATCTTCGTTCACATTTTGTTTCAGTCCCTGAAACCTCACTTTTTCCTCAGCAGATTGTTTACAAGGGAGAGAAATAAAGAGAGAAGCTTGTTATAAAATTATGAAAGCGATACAATACATAAATCCTCTTCTGGTAAAAATAAGGCTATCTATAAAACTGTATCTGTTCTTATGTTTGCTGTTGATCAGTACAAATCATATTTGGTTTTTAAACAAAATTTTGTTTTCATAAGCAGATTTGTATCATTTTAATAAAACCTTCTTAAAATCTAACTTAAAATAATTTGTCTGGTTATAATTTATGCTACTATAACTGCTAAAATTCTGAAAAGCTCCAGTTCATGCTCCTTTACCTCACACAAGAGACATCTCAAGGCTATGTTACTTTACTTACCGCCAAGTTTTGCCCTGATGGAACTGTCTGGTACTTCCCTGGAATTCCATCTTCTGCTCTGTTGTAGCTCTTCTGATAGTACCGTTTGCCTTTTGATCGTTGTTTGAAATCCTTTGTCTGGCCTCGGAACTCGATTTTGAGGTTTCACATCACTGAAACTCACCAGGTTTGGTATGGTTCTGCCAATGCCAGGCTTTAAATCAGCATCAGCACCAGGACTCAGGAATCCTGAGCAGGGATCACCTAAGGGCACATCATCACGAAGTGGAAACAGTGGATACTCCTTCCCATAGGGTGGGGGATAAGGGTAGTGAAGATGGTAATCTGGCAGCACTGAAGGGGGATAAGGATGAAATTTTAAAAACACAGGGTTGCCTTTATTTTCAAATCTGCCATAGTTATGTCTGTCTTCGAGTCCTTTCACAAAGGGCATGTTCATTTTCCGTAAGAGATCGCAATAGTGCGGGTAATCTGGATGCTCCAGAGTCCTTGCTCCCGAGAAGATGAACTTTTTAGGGATACTTATCTTTCCGGGTTTGTTCTTAACCTCCGTATCCATGGAATCTCTCATCATTTTTAAGGATTGCAAATTAAATTCTTTTGATAATTCTTTTTTTCTTTAGCTATTAAGAGCCCATATTTCCAATAGCGGGAGATTAAGATTAATCTAGCATAAAATTATTAATTCAATTTTCTAAATGTTAGTGTTTTTTTTTAATCTCAGGTATTTTTTTTTCTGCTGAAAGAGTGATAGGGAAGTACAGAAATAGGGCAGAATAAAAGAAAAAAAGAGCCTTTGTCGCTTGGCAACAGGTAGAACCATAACTCATGGAACTACTTATTATGTGAATCATAATGTATTTCTTAGGAACCATCCCCCAAAAGTGCTAGTAATATTTCTTTTACACTCTTTTCTCCAATACTCAGGAAACTAATATCATATACATATTTACATATAAGTACAAATATGTAGTTTTCATGTTTATATTTTGTGGGTAAGAATCACTTAAAGAATATATTGAAGCCGGGCGGTGGTGGCGCACGCCTTTAATCCCAGCACTCGGGAGGCAGAGGCAGGCGGATCTCTGTGAGTTCGAGACCAGCCTGGTCTACAAGAGCTAGTTCCAGGACAGTCTCCAAAACCACAGAGAAACCCTGTCTCGAAAAACCAAAAAAAAAAAAAAAAAAAAAAAAAAGAATATATTGAAGTTGATCTAGTGAATATACCACATATACAGTCTCTCTCTCTCTGACATACAAACTAGAACTAAGAATTTAGCTGATATGTGATAAAAATTGGTATGTTTAATTTAAACACACTGTAACAATGAACATGCATTAATACTCATTTTTAAGGAAAGTAATTCAGAAATTATAGCCAAAGTAAAGGTGCATCCTTATATAATTAAAATTATCCTCAGTTTCCTTAAGGACACCAAAATGTCCAGAGGGGAAGCAATGAGGGTTTTTATGTTATTTCAGTAAATGGCAACACATATAAAAAAATCCGTTTAGAATAATAAGTGTACCAGTCCACTTAAGAGCTGTTTTTAAATAGACAATTTGGTGTGTGAAAACCGTAACTAAATTGAAGTATTAGAATTTGAGGGATAAAAACCCGCACCTTCCTTAAATGAATCAAGCAAGCAAACCAAAAAAATAAAAAAAAATAGAAACAAACAACAAAACCAAAGCAAGCTTGTATAATATCCAGGAACAGAATATATAAATCAGATCAACTGTAAGGTAGTTTATATAAGCAGTGACCACGCCCACCTTTGATGATGTTTGAAATGTAGAGATATACCACTAAACAAGAGGTAAAATTGAAAATAAATGGTCAAGTCTTTCAGCATGAGGTCCTGGACACAGTATATCCAAAACATGAAGTCAGAGAGTTTTCATTCACCCCATACCGCCCATTTCTTCATATTAAAGTGAAGAAGCCAGACTGTTTTTAGTTGTTCAAAATATTTAAGATTTATTTCTACCACAGCTCGACTATCATTAAATGCGTCCAAAAGGCAGAAAAGTGGAGTATGATTCTCTTTCACCTTAAAATACACTCTCACTATAAATGGCCTCTTAGGTGGTTTGGTATGTTTTCCCCGGAGTCAGGTTCTGAAAGGTGATCTTCCATGCTGAGTCAGTTTCATCTAGGGCCATTTCCTCTGTTTTCCCATCATGTCATCTGTTTTAGGCGAAACCTTTAATCCCTCCTAGGTGTTCACTGCATCTCGCTTCCATGAAGTTCCACATACTGAGAATGTACAAGTTGTTGGCATTACTATAATCATATAGGTTACTTTATGAGACCTATAAAGTGCCTTGTCGTTAGTCCTCAGGATCAGCAGTCATGAGTAGGCACCCAAAGGCTGAAATTCAATACATTTGCCAGGGTAGTCAGGAGGGTTTTCCTTTCTACCACAGACACCAGAGAAAGGCCAAGGTTAGAACTCTGGGGCACAAGATTGTTCTCCTAACTTTGGAATCTCTGACAAGCCACTTCGGTTCTGGCGGGTTCCCTCAGGGGTGCGGTGGCCTCAAAGGCAAGGGAGCCCCTTGTGGATCGACACCCCCTGCCTCCCGTGCGCTCTCAAGCCAGCGCCCAGGCTAGCACACCTCCCGCAGACGGCCCGAGCGGAAGCGGCGGCGTGTCCGTCGGTCCGTCCTTCCGGCCCGCCGTCCGCCAACTTCCGGCGGCGGGTGGGCGCGCGCCAGGTAACGACCTTCGGCGCCGAGGCTCGGCCGGCGGCGGCGTGTGGATGGAGGCCTTGGCCCCGGGCCGGGCTCCGCGGGGCCGGCGGCGGGCCGGGACTGAGGGCTCCGCGCTCTCGGCGCTGTCGGTGGCCGCCGTCCTGCTCTCTGCCTTGCTGCGGGCGCCCCCTGCAGGTGAGGCTCGGCGCCGCACGGAGGGCGCTCCGGCTGCCGCGGCTCCTCACGAGAATTGCGTTGGGCCCGAGTCACGTGACCCCGTCCCCGTCCCACCAAGCGGCCCCCCCGCCCCCCGTGGCTGCTCCTGCACCGGGCGGCCTTGGTTCGTGTCTGAGAAAGATAGGGAAGATCGCGGTGGGAACGCGAATGCTAATGAGGCCTAGCTGCAGGAGATTGTTCAGTGTGAAGCTTTCATTGAAAAGTGCCTTAATAAACTTAATAAGTTCGTGGGTCACCGCCCACCTTGTGCTTCAGAGCGACCGTCTGTAGTGATGTATTGTGCTGGACCTGTGCTGTCACCCTAATGAGCTCTTGAAACATCTTTGGTGGTGGAGCGCCCTCTGTTGGCTCTAGATGTAAAATGCAGGGGGTCGTTGGGGTTTTGGGATTTAAACCCTTCTCACAGTTTGAAAATATATTTATGCTGGAGAAAGGAAAGAAAGTTTACTAGCTTTGTCTTTTTTAAAGTAGAAGGCTGTGGTTGTATTTTTGTGTGTTTAAGGTGTAGCCTTACTACTAATAAGCTGTGTCCCATAGATCCTAAGGCAATGTACTAAAGATAGCACTTGTCAGAAGTTAAAATTTGTTCGTATGAGGGAGAACCAAGGATACAAACGGAGAAGGAATGTGAAGAGAGGAATAGGGCGAAGTAAGGCAAGAAAAGGGGTGTGCTTGTTAGTATAACTTGACACAAACTATAGGCACTTGGGGATAGGAACCCTTAACTGAAGATTTGTTTCTACCCGATTGACCTGTGAGCACGACCGGCAAGTATTTTCTTAATTGCTTTTGATGAGGGATGGACCAGTTCTCTGGGAGTGGTGCCACCCCTGGGCAGGCGGTCCTGGGCTGTGTAAGAAAGTAGGCTGAACAAGCCAGAGGAAGGAAGCCAGCAAGTAGTGTTCCTCCATGCTTCTACTTCACTTCCTTACTCCAGCTTTGGACTTGAGTCCTTCCCTTGGCTTTCCAGGATAATGTATACATTGTCAGTGTATACCTGAAAGGTGAAATAAACCCTCTCTGCACCCTGTCCCATGCTTATTTGGGGCATAGTGTTTATCACAGCAACAGAAGGCATACTAGGACACGATAGGAGTGGGGGTATGACGATTACTCCTTATATATTATAAAGAGCAGGTCTTTAGTGCAAAGATAGTTCTGTGAGAATAAAGAATTGTCTTTAATTATTCTGTCTAAGGAAGATGCATTTGAATATGGCTGTTGGCCTCATACCTGGTAATGAAAGTTTGTGTTTTTGCTTTAAAATGTTGCTTGGCTTTCCTTTTCTCCAATAAGAACTATCAAAAACAGCATAAGCAATTAGTATCTTAGCGTGTAAACTGTGAGTAGTAAAGGCTGATATTTATATAGCACCTCACAGCCCCTACAATAAACCTGTAAGGTTGGAGTTACTGTCAATCTTATTGCAGACAAAACCCTCCAACTGGTGGCTTAAAGTAACTTTCTCGATTTCAGGATGTGGCAGAATTTCCAATAAGCTCTGCTCCAGCCTTCAATGCCATGATCTCCCATTTTACTTGCTTGCTGCCAAGGCTTTTTGGGGTTAATGCTTTACAGTCGTTGCAGAGCCTTCCCCATTCATTCTGTCCCCAGCATCATGCCATAATATATATGCTCATCCAACAATGAAGGGAGACTGTCAAGATGCTTTTCATAGTTCCGGTTTTTAATAGTTTCCATGTTAAAGGTGAGGTGCTTGCAAATGGTTCTTGATAAATGGTCCTTGACTTAAACAACTCATGGTGCTTCCATGAGTGGAGTTTGTACCAAGAAGAATGGTGTGTGTGTATGATTAACTGCATTCTGTTGTAGGTTGTTAAAAGAGAGATGCCAGTTATTTTCCTTGACAGCTGAGCAATGAGGACAGGAGAGGAATTTGATCTGGGCCCTGTAAGGTGGGAGAGTATTGTAAGTAGGCACAGAAAGGCTGGGTTAAGATTTATAACAGGGTAAGTTATAGGTATATTAAATTCTTTAAGGAGTATGCAGAGCAGTAGAGAACATGTCATAGGAGACTGATTTATGCTCCTTGCAGTGGAGGCAAGGTACTCTTATTTTAATATTTTGAAATTTTTGCAAGACAGACTTATATCGTTTGTTTTCTTCTTGTTTTTCATAGTTGGATATTTGGCTCGATTGCCAAGAAGTTTTCGCTTGACTCAAGATTCACTGAAAATAGTTGGATCATCACATTTTCCCGGTACTCATGAATAGCTTTTCAGTAATAGAATGTTACTATCATCCATCTACAATTTAAAGAGTCTGCTGAAAAGGCTAGTGCTTCCCAGTTACTCTGCTTCCCGAACTCCATCTAATTCTGTGGAGTTGAATAAAGTGGTTTCTGTGTAGAACTGGAGTCATTCAAGTCTAATTCTGTGTGTAAAGAAAAGTTATTTCTAAAAGTTAACTAAAGTTTCCTGTAGGGCTTTTACTTGTAACAGATGCACTTCTCACTATGATATTAAACGTAGGAAAGTTAAATATGCAAAGATAATTTCATTTACAATCTAAACACTGTAAAGATTTTGGATATATGTTTTCAGAGTATTCACATGAGACACAACAGCTGCAACATTTTTTGGGATTTTATTCAGTTAATTTTATTTGTCATGAAATGCCTTCTTTAATGTTTTTTCAGTTTGTTGACAAGGTTGACAGCCAACAGAACTCTAATTTCACACCACCATCATATTGTAAAAAAAACTCCTGTGTTCATTAAGCAAGTATTCCTGGCCCTGAACACTGCCAATACTTTCTGATTGATATTTGTTGTTCTGAGCTTAAGTTAAACTACACATTATATGGCCTTTGTATTTACTTTTTGTGATACTGTTGAGAGTGTATAAATACTTCATTCCTTCTTATAGTTGAATAACGTTCTTTTATATATTAATTTTTGTATTGAATTCTCTTAAGTTTATTTTAGAAGAATAATTTATGGCTACCATATCAGTGATATGTTCAGTCTATAAAATACTTTCCAAAGGGCCTACCTTTCCCTTCATAGCAACAATGTATGAAGTCCAGACTTCTTAACAGGCACACCAAACCTTGGTACTGTCAATGTGTTTTTATTATCACTATCCTATTTGTGTGTGAAATGATAGCTTATTGTGGTTTTGAGTTCCTAATGACTAATGAGGTGCTCTTCTCATATCTATCTATATCTATCTATCTATCTATCTATCTATCTATCTATCTATCTATCTATCTATCTATCTATCTATAATGCCTATTTGAGACCATATCTGGCTCTTACTTATTGCTTTCGTTGAGTTGTAGAGTTCTTTCTTTTGCATTAATACTGTATATAATACCACATAGTATCCTGACTGTTGGAAGCTTATTAAACATAGTATGACTTACTAACATTTTCTCCCACTCTGTCAATTATATTGTTACTTTTTAAGTCTTTTGAAATGTACATTTTAAACTTTGATAGTCTTAGTTTATCCTTTTGTTTCTTTTTAAGAGTCTCATAGTCTTCACTGTAATCCATTCTGACTTAATTTTTGCTTGTGATTCTTTAGTGTATGGCTCTTGTGTTGTTGAAGTCTGTCTTGCCACTGTAATTTGGCTGTGGGGTTAGTGATGGCCTCCCCATTCTGGTCCATTGGTCTGCATTTCTGTTTCTTACGCCATCACCTTTGATATTTGAATTGTTATTGCTTTATAGTGAGTCTTTCAGTAATTAAATGTAAAGCCTTCAATTTTGTTCTGTTTAAGATTTTTTTTTTGGTTGCTACTCTGGGTCCCATTCAAATCCACATTAATTCTATAATCAGTATCAATTTCAGTAAAAGTACATTGGACTTTTAAAATAGGATTGAACTGAATCTATAGATCAGTTTTGCCCGTTTAATCCTTTCACTCAATAAACATTAAGTAGCTTCACATTTGTTTAAGATTAATTTATCTTCATGTTGCCTTGTAGGTTTCTGAATATGTTTTGTAGTTCTATTGTTTCTTCCTACATATCCTTTTAATTCCGTTTTAAATGAAAGAATTTAATTTAGCTAGGTTTAGATTGTTTATTGTTTGTTTATAGACGTGCTATTAACATTTCCATATTGATATCACACCTTTCATTTGCATAATTTATTTCTTAGCTCTCTTTGGGATTACTCTTTAGCATTTTCCATGCAAAGTATGACTCCCAAAGTTAACTGCATGGTTTTGTTTCTGCTATGAATGCAAGTTTTTCTTGGAAGTTGCTTCATTTAGAACTTCCTTGTCCATATTGGTTATAGCAAATGGCTTTGTGTTGTGCTATTTTAGAGGATAGGAAATCTCTCCGATTTTGAGTATTTAACACAATGCTGTGATTTTAAAGATGTTCTTAATCTGACTGAAAATGATTCCTTCTGTTTTGTTTTGAGTGTTTTCACTGTTAAGAGTGTTGGATTTTTGCCAAATTGTTTTCCTATGTCGTGAGAGTGTTAGCAGGTCTGCCTCTTATGAGGGTTATGAGCAAAAGGTCTGTTCCAGAAGTCTTTGCTTTGGTTATAAATAAACTACCTTCTCCATAAATCTCTTTAGTATCTTATTTTTCCTTTGTATAAAAGTAATAGTTTAATTATTATGTTTTCATAATATATAGCATGCTTTGATCACATTCCCCCTCCTTTGCCCACCCTCATCATCTTCTGTCTTTGAATTAGTACCCCTTCTCCTTTCATATTCTACTAAATATCCAAGACTAGGGAGATGGCTCAGATGTAAGAGTGCTTGCTGTCTATGCATGAGAATCTGACTTCAAATGCATACACTCATGTAAAAGCTGGTGTGGTCCTGAATGGCTGTAACCCTAGCATTAAGGGAAGGAGAAGGGTGAATCCCAAGCTCACTAGCTAGAAAGCCTAGCTGAAACTGAGCTTCAGGCTCCATCAGAGACTGTGTTGGAATAGAATGAGGGGGAGAGCAATAGGGGATGGTCAGTGCCATCTTTTGCTCTCACAGTCTAATGAATAAGTGTGCATTCACTGTACACATGCACCACACAAAATACAGATTCACCATGCATTATATGTCTCTTGCCAAGCATGATTTATTTCACTTGCCAGGATCTTATGATCTATCATATTTTCCAAAATAACATAATTTTGTTATTTTTCATGGTTGAATAAAATTCACATTTTAAAAGTCCATGTTGTTTTATACCTAGGCTGATTATGTAATGTGGGTGTCATAAATAATACCACAATAATCATTGGTGTGCACATGTCTTTATTGTATGCTGACTTAGTTTCCTTTGGATGGATATATGTTATATATATATATCACACACACAATATTTTTATTTATATATGTATATATAATATATTTTTATTTATATGTGTACATATACATATATACACACGTATGTATGTATGTCCAAGGGCCTTATAGCTAGAACCTCTGATAGTACCATTTTTAGTTCTTGTAGACCACCACACTGATTTCTATAGTGGCTACACTAATTAGTATCCCATAGACAGTGTATAGATGTTGTCCACATCCAGCCATGTCCTAACTTGTATGTTCTCTATTTGTTTTCTTCTTAGAAATCTCTTCTTATTTTGTTTTTTTTTTCTGAGATTATAATATACTTATATAATTTCCTCCCTTCAATCACCAGCCCCATATGCCCCTCCTTATTCTCTTTAAAATTCATGGCTTCACTTTATATTGTTGTTGTTGTTGTTTTTGTTTGTGCATACAACCAGCTCAATCTGTATAATGGTATTTGTATGCATGCTTCCAGGCTTGTTCTTTGGTTCTGGAAAGACAATTGGTATACTCTTTCCTGAGGAAGACTATTTTTTCCTGCTCACAGGTTTTCTTAGTTGCCTATAGTGCTTTGTGTAGGGTTAAAGGTTCCAGAACTTTCCCATTATCCATGTTAACATGTCTGTTGGGGTTATCCTGTTTAGGAAGTCATGTTGGTTTTGGAGACACAATCTCACAGCCAACTTCCCGTTCCTCTGTCTCTATCCACCCTCTCTTGAATCTCTGCTAGGTGCAGGAGTTGTGCTGTAGAGAGATTAGGATTGTCAATTCTACATTTTGACTGGTTATATTTTTCTCTAATGGCTTTAATTTGTTGCACAAAAATATTTCCTTGAGAGGTAAGGACTATACTTATCTGTGGTAATTAGGACAGATATTTAAAATATTATTAGGGATTATTGTACTGGTTCAGTGAAGTGGTGGTTAGGGGTTCTTCTCTAAGATCCATGACTTCACTAACACTGTGTAGTTGGATAGGTCTCTAGGTCCAGGCATAATTTCCCTCTTGTTGATCAAGCCTTAAGTCCAATTACATAGTTGTTGTTTACTGCCAACGTATGCATGACACTACTGCAAAGTTAAAGCTGTTGTGCCATTCTGGATGTTGTAGTTCATAGGTATCATAACTAGGTAGGTTATGATAGGTTTCTTTTCTTTGGAAGTTTGCATGCTGCCTTCTGTTGCCATGAAAGCTAGTACTCAAGGTGAGACCTTCAGGTTAGTTCTAACTCAGGGGCTGCAGGGCCCTGTGTCTGATGTAGATGCTGTCTTCTGCAACCGGGATTTACCTTCCATCTCTGGGGGGCAACCAAGGAACTGTGATGTTTCAGCAGTTTCCTGGACAACCCTGACCAAAAATTCAAAAGAGAACTTTCATGCTTGGAGCTAGAGTTTTTGTTAGCTGGCCTTTGACTGTTAGAGGGAGCATTATCAGCTCAGATGGGAAAATTTTATATATATTATATAGTATAGTTATTTTATGTAGGTAGTTAATAGTATGATTCCTTATGACTTTTCAGACATCCTAAATTTCCCCCTCCTTCTTCTGCATTTACTACCCCCTCTTAATTAGAGTTCCATGTTTTTCCCAATTTTATTGCTGTTTCCATCTCAATTATTCCCACCCCGATTTCTGCAGTTACCTCAAGTCATGTGCTCACATCTGAAGATTTGGAGCTAGGAGCCTCCAGTGAGAGAAAACATGCCGTGTCTGTCTTTCTTGGCCTGGGTTACTTCACTTTTTATTATCTTTTCTGGTTTCACCCATTTACACTGAAAGTTCATGATTTCATTTTTCTTTATGACTGAATAGTGTAGTGTACCATAGTATATATGTACCAGGTTTTCATGATCACCACTTTGAATGGAACGGAATCTCAATATGGTTCTCACTTCCACGTGACTAGTGGATAAGGATGCTGACTTCTTTTTCATGGATTTAGTGGACATTTGCATTCACTTTTTTCTTGTTTTCTTTCACTGAATATAGTTTTTTTTTTCATACAATATGTCCTGATTACAGTTTCCTTCCCTCCCTCTGCTTTTCCCTGCTCCTTCCTACTTCCCCTTCCATCCAGATCCACCTCTTTTCTGTATCCCATTAGAAAACAGATAGGCACCTAAGAGATAATAATAAAACAAAATAAATGATAATAACACAAAAACAAACACAACTGAAGAAAGATAAAATACAACAAATAAAAGGAAAAGAGTTCAAGACAGGCACAAGATACAAATATATACGCCTAGAATCACTCATTCCTTCACATAATCATACACCATAAAAACATAAAACCTGGAGCCATATTTGTCAAGGACCTGTAAGTTGGGGGAGAAACTGGACAATATGCAAAGAGTAAGAGAACCTGGAACACTCAGCCCTAAATGGGATGTCTTCATCAAATCCCTTTTCTGAGGGTTTGGAATTATATAAAAGAAGTCAGAAAGATTATAACAGCCAGAGGGAATGGGTAATACAAAAAACAGTATCTTGCAGACACAACAGGACACATGCATGTAGTAACAGAGACTGTGATAGGATGCATATAACCTGCACAGATCCAATCCAGATGGGGGACTACTGCTGAGATGGGGAAGTAGACACAAGGTCTCATTCTCAACCAAGAAGCTACATCCAATTAATGACCATTTGCAAAGAAAAAATTACTTTCTCCAAGAGAGTCTCATTGGGTATACGTTTGCATTTCTTATTTTGAAAGGTATCTCTTCAGTTCACATTCTCATTTCTGATTGGACCATTTGCTATTATAGTGTTTAACTTTTGAATTAAAAAATGTATTACAGATAATAGTCTATTGACAGAATATTAGTTGTCAAAGATTTTCTTCTATTCTGTTGATTCTGTTGTTTCCTTTGAAGTGCAGTGGCTCTTTAATTTCATACAATTCTATTTGTAATTCTGTTACTATTTTCTGAGATTTTGTGATCCTATTCAGAAAGCCATTGCCTAGGCCTTATGTTGAGATCCTTGCTCTATGTTGAACTGATTTCTGTAGAAAATGAATGTTAGAAATTTAATTTGTCTTCTCCATGTGGATATCTGTTTCCGTCCATTTACTGGGAAGGCTAATTATTGTCTGAGATATATTTTTATATCACCTTTGTTGGGAGTCATGTGACTATAGCTATATCTGTGTTGGTTCATTTTTGGCTCCTCTGAACAATTGCATTGGTTTGTGTACCTATTTTGTGTCAGTATTATTTTGTCATATGATTTAAAATTAGACATTGTGGTACCTCCAGCAGTGATTTTTTTTCCACTCAGGATGGCTTTGGCTGTTTGGGGTCTTTTGAACCCACGTGAGTTTTTGAATTCTTTTATTTATGTGAAGAAGGCCATTAATATTTTAGTGGAGAATTCATTGAATATGTAAGTTGTTTTCAGTAATATAGGCACATTCATAATATTAATCCTGCCAGTCCATGAACATAGAAGTCTTTCTATCTTTTACTGTCCCATTAAGTTTCTTTCTTTAGTGTTCTCAAGGTTTTCATTGTAGTTCTTGTTTTATGTTTTTTTCCTAGGTATTGTGAAAAGGCTACTGTGAATGGGATTGTTTCTTGATTTCTTTATAAGTATGCTTCTTTTTTCTTTTTTAAATTTATTTTATTGAGCTATATATTTTTCTCTGTTTCCCTACCTGCCTCCCCCTCACCTTCTATCCTCTAACATGGTTCCCATGCTCCCAATTTACTAAGGAGATCTTGTCTTTTTCTACTTCCCATGTAGATTAGATCTTTGTATGTCTCTCTTAGGGTCTTCATTGTTGTCTAGGTTCTCTGGGATTGTGATTTGTAGGCTGGTTTTCTTTGCTTTATGTTTAAAAACCACTTATGTGTGAGTACATGTGATACTTGTCTTTTTGGGTCTGGGTTACCTCCCTCAAAATGATGTTTTCTAGCTCCATCCATTTGCCTGCAAATTTAAAGATATCATTATTTTTCTCTGTTGTGTAGTACTCCATTGTGTAAATATACTACATTTTCCTTATCCATTCTTCAGTTGAGGGGCATTTAGGTTGTTTCCAAGTTCTAGTTATGACAAGCAATGCTGCTACGAACATAGTTAGCACATGTCCTTGTGGTATGATTGAGCATCCTTTGGATATATACCCAAAAGTGTTATTACTGGGTCTTGAGAAAGGTTGTTTCCTAATTTTCTGAGGAATTGCCATGCAGATATCCAAAAAGGCAGTACCAGCTTGCACTCCCACCAGCAATGCAGGAGTGATTTTCTTTACCCCACATCCTCTCTAGCATAAGTTGTTATCAGTGTTTTTGACTTTGGCCATTCTTACAGGTGTAAGATGGAATCTCAGAGTTGTTTTGATTTGCATTTCTCTGATGGCTAAGGATGTTGTCTTAAGTGTCTTACAGTCATTTTAGATTCCTCTGTTGAGGGTTCTCTGTTTAGGTCTGTACTCTGTTGCCAGGAAGGCCACTTATTGGTTCCCGACTGGTCAGCCCTGAAATAATCACACAGAAACTGTATTATTTAAATCACTGCTTGGCCCATTAGCTTTAACTTCTTATATGCTAACTCCTACATCTTAATTTAACCCATTTCTATTAATCTGTGTATCACCACATGGCTGCGAATAACCTACTGGGTATAGTTTTCCTGTGGGGGCTACATGGCTTCTCTCTGCATCTGTCCTTTTCCCCAGCATTTAGTTTAGTTTTTCGCCACCTATTTCTCTTCCTCTATAGCTCTGCTATAGGCCCAAAGCAGTTCCCTTATTAACCAATGGTAATCACAGAGGGAAACCCCACATCAGTACTCCATTTTTATTGGATTATTTGTTCTTTTGATGACCAGTTTCTTGATTTCTTTGTATATACTGGAGATCAGCCCTCTGTCTGATGTGGGGTTGGTGAAGATCTTTTCCTACTCTTTAGGCTGACATTTTGTCTTGCTGACCGTGTCCTCTGCCTTACAGGAGCTTTTCTGTTTTAGGAGGTCCCATTTATTAATTGTTTCTCGCAGTGTCTGTGCTTCAGGGGTTATATTTAGGAAGTGATGTCCTGTGCCAGTGCGCTCAAGTGTACTTTTGACTTTCTCTTCTATGAGGTTCAGTGTGGCTGGTTTTATATTGAAGTCTTTGATTTATTTGGACTTGAGTTTTGTGCATGGTGATAGATAATGGATTTATTTTCATTCTTCTACATGTTGATATCCAGTTATGCCAGCACCATTTGTTAAATATACTTTCTTTTTTCCATTTTATATTTTTTACTTCTTTGTCAAAAATCAGGTGTTCGTAAGTATGTGGATTAACATCCGGGTCTTCGATTTGGTTCTATTGGTCCTCCTGTCTGTTTTTATTCCAATACCAGGCTGTTTTCAGTACTGTAGTTCTGTAATAGAGTTTGAAGTCAGGGATTGTGATGCCTCCAGAAGTTCTTTTATTGTCCAGGATTGCTTTGGCTATCCTGATTTTTTTATTTTCCATATGAAGTTGAGTATTGTTCTTTTGAGGTCTGTGAAGATTTTGCTGGGCATTGCATTCAATCTGTAGACTGCTTTTGGTAAGATTGCCGTTTTTACTATGTTAATTCTACCTACCCAAGAGCATGGGAGATCTTTTCACTTTCTGGTGTCTTCTTCAGTTTCTTTCATCAAAGATTTAGAGTTCTTGTCATACAAGTCTTCCACTTGTTTGGTTAGAGTCACTCTGAAATATTTTATGCTATTTGTGGCTATTGTGAAGGGTGATGTTTCTCTGATTTCTTTCTCAGCCCATTTATCATCTGTGTAAAGGAGAACTACTGATTTTTTAAGTTAATCTTGTATCCTGCTACATTACTATAAGTGTTTATGAGTTGTAGAAGTTCCTGATAGAATTTTTGGGGTTGCTTATGTAAACTATCATATCATCAGCAAATAATGAGAGTTTGACTTCTTTTCTGATTTGTATCCCTTTGATCTCCTTTTGTTGTCTTATCGCTCTAGCTAGGACCTCAAGAACTATATTGAATAGATATGGAGAGAATGGACAACCTTGTCTTGTTCCTGACTTCAGTGGGATTGCTAGAAGTTTCTCTTCATTTTGTTTGATGTTGGCTGTTGGCTTGCTGTATATTGCCTTTATTATGTTTAGGTATGTTCCTTGTAACAGGATGGTGGGCCCTTTGTTCATTCTGCCTGGCTAGCTTACACCCGAAATAATCACACAGAAACTGTATTCATTTAAAACACTGCCTGGTTTGGATACTCACCTTACTAGACCTGGATGGAGGTGGGTGGTCCTTGGACTTCCCACAGGGCAGGGAACCCTGATGGCTCTTTGGGCTGAAGAGGGAGGGGGACTTGATTGGGGGAGGGGGAGGGAAATGGGAGGCAGCGGTGGGGAAGAGACAGAAATCTTTAATAAATAAATATAAAAAAAAAGAAGAATGTGTAGGAACTGCTCACCCCTGAGGAAAATCTGCGCCGAGTCAATACCACAGGCCACGATTTCCAGGGTCTCTGAAACAGGCTTTTGTTACGTAGCCCAGGCTGGCCTCAAACTCCAGGTTTCCCTCCCTCAGCCTCCCAAGCGCTGGGATTGCAGGGGTGCATGGCCACCTCCCCTCCCCTTCCTGCTGTGTTTATGAGCTATGACTAGATCCTGGGGTAGCAAGTGAAGACAGGCCCTGAGCCTCAGGTTCTCACTGAAGAGTTCTGTCACCGACTGAAACAGCACAGGATTGGAAAGGTCATGCGGATGGGGCGATTTGTCATATAAAACTGTCGAACACGTAACACCTTTATTTTTTTATTAAAAATTTGCATTAAAAAAAATAAAACACTGCCTGGCCCATTAGTTCTAGCCTCTTATTGGCTAACTCTCTCGTCTTGATTCAACCCATTTCTAACAGTCTGTTTATTACCATGTGGCAATGGCCTACTGAGAAAGATTTGGCCTGTCTGTCTCTGGCAGCTCCATGGCAGCTCTCTGTCAGCCCTTCTTCCCAGCATTCAGTTCTGTCCACTCCGCCTACCTAAGTGTTGCCCTGTCAAAAGGCCAAGACAGTTTTTTTTTTATTCAACCAATGAAAGCAACATATAGACAGAAGAACCTCCTACACCATTTCCCACTTTTCTGTTTAAACAAAAAGGAAGGCTTTAACTTTAACATAGTAAAATTACATATAACAAAACAGTTATCAAGCAAGAATTACAGTTACAATATTTATATCTACTTTATCTTTTATCATAGCTAAGGAAAACTATATCTAAAAATTCTTCAACTCCATCAAAGACTCCAGAAAGAGATAATATTACCTAACTAAACAGGAAGTGCATTGTAAGCAAATGTTCTGTTAATTCACTAGCCTGAGATTTGTCCAGCTTCTTTATATTTTTTTGGTTGTGAGCCTACCTTTATGTAGGCATTTAGTACTATGAACTTTTCTCTTAACACTGCTTTCATTGTGTCC
Source organism: Microtus obscurus (assembly GCA_963919715.1). NCBI lineage: Eukaryota > Metazoa > Chordata > Mammalia > Rodentia > Cricetidae > Microtus > Microtus obscurus. Next base: position 23,966,900 of record CAWTZC010000015.1, read on the forward strand.
CATAAATTTGGGCATGTTGTATGGATATTTTCATTGAATTTTAGGAAGTCTTCTCCCTTTATTTCTTCCTTGACTCATTGATGCTTCAGGTGAGCACTGTTTAATTTCCATGTGTTTGTGAGCTCTCTGGAATTAGTGTTGCTGTTGAATTTTGGTTTTAAGCCATGGTTTAACATGGGGTTATTCCATTTTTTTTTATCTGTTGAGGTTTGTTTTGTTACTGAGTATGTGGTCAGTTTTTGAGAAGGTTCCATGAGGTGCTGAGAAGAAGATATATTCTTTTATGTTTGGATGGATATTTTGTAGATGTCTATTAAGTCCATTTGAGTCATAAAATTTGTTATTTCCCTAATTTATCTGTTAATTTTTTGTCTGACTGAACTGGCCAGTGGCGAGAAGGGAGTGTTGGGGTCTTCCACTATTAGTGTGTGGAGTTTATGTATGATTTAAGCTTTAGAAGTGTTTCTTTTACACAGAGGGTGCCCTTGTATTTGGAGTATAGATGTTCAGTATTGAGATTTCCTTTTGATTGATTTTTTCCTGTGACTAATATGAAATGTCCTTCTTTGTCTCTTTTGATTGATTTTAGTTTTAAATCTATTTTGTTAGATATTAGGATAGCTACACCAGCTTGTTTCTTAGGTCCATTTGATTGGAAAAATTTCCCATTCCTTTACTCTGAGGCAATGTCTGTCTTTGAGGTTGAAGTGTGTTTTTTATATGCAGCAGAAGGATGGATTCTCTTTTCATATCCAATCTGTTAACCTGTGTCTTTTTATAGGTGAGTTGGGTCCATTTATATTAAGGGATATTAATGACCAGTGCTTGATATTTCCTGGTAATTTAGTTTTCATTGTTGGTGATGTTATTGTATATGTTTTCCCCTTCTTTGGGATCTGCTGCTTTGAGATCATCAATTGTCGGTTTTTGTTGATGAAGCTAACTTCCTTGGGTTGGGATTTTCCTTCTAGTACTTTGTGTAGGGCTGGGTTTGTGGCTAGGTATTGGTGAAGTCTGGTTTTGTCATGAAACATCTCGTTTTGTCCTTCTATGGTGATTGAAAGTTTTGCTGGATGTAGTAGTCTGGGCTGGCATCTGTGGTCTCTTAATGTCTGCATAATGCTTGACCAGGACCTTCTGGCTTTCATTGTCTCAATTAAGAAGTCAGGTTTAATTCTGATAGGTCTGCCTTTATATGTTACTTGACCCTTTTCCTTTGCAGCTCTTAATATTTTTTCTCTCTCAAAAGTCCCAAACAAACAAATACAAACGAGCTCAATTAAATTAAAATAAAATAACTTAAAAGAAAAGTTTTATATTGCTTAGCTACAAGAAACTAAAAGTGGTGACTGGAGAGATGGCTCAGTGGTTAAGAGCACTGGCTGCTCTTCTAGAGGACCTGGGTTCTATTCCCAGCCCCCACATGGCAGTCTGTAACTAACTGTAAATCCAGTCTTAGGAGATCCAACACTGTCACACAGATGTACATGCAGCCAACACACAAATGTACATTAGGTAAAAATAACAAATAAATTATTTTTAAAAGAAGCTGAAAGTAAAAAAATTTTTTTTCTCTATTCTGTATGCTCAGTGTTTTGATTATTATGTGGTGAGAGAACTTTTTTTTTTGGATCCAGTCTATTTAGTGTTCTGTAAGCTTCTTGTATCTTCATAGGCATATCTTTCTTTAGGTTGGGAAAGTTTTCTTCTATGATTTTGTTAAATATAATTTCTGTGCTTCGAGTTGAACTTTGTCTCCTTCTGTACCTATTATTCTTAGGTTTGGTCTTTTCATGGTGTTCCATATTTCCTAGATATTTTGAGTTAGATTTAATTTTTTTTATTTTTTATTTTTAATTTTATTAAATTGTTAGATTTAATTTTTTTATTGACTGTTGAGTCTATTTCCTCTCTTGTATCTTCAGCGCTTGGGATTCTGTCTTTCATCTCTTGTATTCTGCTTTTTATGCTTGCGTTTGTGGTTCCACATTCTTTTCTCATGTTTTCTGTTTCTATAATTCCCTCGGCTTATGTTTCCTTTATTATCTCCATTTCAGTTTTCATTTCTTGAATAGTTTGTTTCATATGTTTGATTGCTTTTTCTTGGTTTTCTTTAAGGGATTTGTTATGTCTTCCAATTTTTTGTTTGTCTTTTCTTTCATTTCTTTTAGGGAATTTCTCATTTCCTCTTTCAGGGCCTCAAACATTCTCTTAAAGGTATTTTTTAGGTCCTTTTCTTCTGCTCCATCTATACTTTGTTGTTCAAGTCTTGCTGTTGTAGGGCCACTAGATTTTACTGGTGTTGTATTGCTTTCTGTGGTGTTGCATGTGTTCTTACCTGTCTACCATCTCCATCTTTTCTCTAATTGGTGTAGTGGCTGTTTGTGATTCTGGTGATCAATCTTCCAGGTGCCAGTGCATTTAAGGCTCAGATGTTTGTTCCTCGAGGTGCAGTTCCAGTCACCCTGTTGGTCACCCCATGTTCCTGCAGGTCACTCAGCACCTCTGGGGTTTGCTGTGCTCCCCTGGAGTTTGCTGTCTCATGCCTGCTCTAGCCTAGGTGGCCTGCTCAGACCTGTTTCTGTAAATGTCCTTGGTTTGGATCTGCTCCTGTGGAGGTCCCTGGCTTGGGGTTGGTCCTGCAAAAGTCTCTGGCTCTGATCTACTCCCTCAGAGGTCTCAGACTCAGGTGTGCCCAGACCTGCAGAGGTCCTGGCTCAGGCCTAGTTCCTCAGAGGTCCCAGACTCACACCTGAACTCACAGGGGTCCTGGCTCAGGTCTACTCACTCAAAGGTCCCAAACTCATGCCCGGATCTGCAGCAGTCTCTGGTTTATGCCTATACCCTCATAAGTCCCAGACTCACACCTGGACCTGCAGAGGTCTCTGGCTCCAGCACACTCCTTCAGTGGTTGCTCCCATGTACCTGCTCCTGTGGACTTCACTGTCTCAGTTCTGCTCCGCTTCAGCCTAGGTCACTGGCTCAGACCTGTTTCCATACATGTTCCTGGTCTGGATCTGCTTCTACTCATGTGGAGTGCACTGTCTCAGGCCTGCTCTGGCCTAGGTTGCTGGGTCAGTCCTATTCTTGTGGAGTTCTCTGTCCCAGGTCTGCTCCAGCCCAGGTAATTGACTCAGTCCTTCCTCTGCAAATGCCCCTGGTCTGGGTCTGCTGTCTCCTCTGTGAACCTTGCAGTCTCAGGCCTGCTCCAGCCCAGGTTGCCGGCTCAGTCCTGCTCCCATGGAGCTTACCTCCTCAGGCCTGATCTGGCCCAGGTTGTTGGCTCAGTCCTGCTCCTGTGGAGTTTGCTGCCTCCCATCCCATGCATCTCTCCTTGTCCCTTCACATTCACCCTCTGCCCTTGCAATGCTCCCCCACAAATAAAATAAAATAATATTCAAGAGAAATAATATTCAAAAGAAAGAAAAAGAAAAGAAAAAATTAATCTCAGCATGGAAACTGGAGTGTGACACAGTCAGTTACTCAGTAAACCCTTTTATCCATGTATCTTTACTTGGAAGTGTTCATTGTAAAGAGTTATTAGTCTCATTTGAGGCCCCTGGTTTCTGTTACACTATTGATACTGAGTCCACTGTGGAACTCCTCTTGGTTATCCTGTTGCTGCCCTGTGTCATAGAGATCCTACAGCTTTGGGTCTCCGAGTCAGGTTCCTTCACGCTCTCCAGCGTATCACAGATGGGGTGGATGTTGAGGTGGGCCACTTCATAACCCTGGTTCTGGGCCTAGGTAGTTGCAGGGTTGGTCAGCCTGCCAGCTCTCCCTTGTCCTCTGTAGTTGGATTTTCTTTTACTGTAGCTGCATGTTGGAGCGCCAAAATTTTGTTGGTTGTTTTTTTACTCTTATGCTCTTTGGAGGCCTACCACCCCTCTCTCAAATAAATGCACACACTGTAGCTTATTATTACTTATAAATGCCTTGGCTTTAGCTTGGTTTGTTTCTTGTCAACTTTTCTTAACTGAAATTAGCACATATACCTTTTGCTTCTGGACTTTTACCTTTTTCTATTTCTGTATTTTCTTCCTCACTCCATTGCTTGTTGTGTAGTTGGGTGGCTGGCCTCTTTGGTCCTCCTCCTTCTCTTGCTCCTTCCTGTTGCTCTCCTTGGTTCTCATTCTATTTATACTTTCTGTGTGCTAGCGCTGCCTATTCTTTCTCCTGCCTCATTATTGGATGTTCAGCTCTTTATTAGACTATCAGGTGTTTTAAACAGGCAAAGAATCAAAGCCTCACAGAGTTAAATAAATGCAGCATAAACAAAAACATCACATCTTTATATTGTTAAACAAATCTTCTAGAACATAAAGAAATTTAGCATACCTTAAAATACTCTTGTGCTGCCCTGGCTAGTTCACTCCTTGCATTTATGTTCGTGAGTGAGATTGGTTTGTAATTCTCTTTTTGGTTGAGTCTTTGTGTGGTTTGGGTATCAGGGTAACTGTAGCCTTGCAAAAGGAATTTGGCAATGTTCCTTCTGTTTCTACTGTGTGGAACAATTTGAGGAGTATTGGTATTAGGTCTTCTTTGAAATTCTGGTGGAATTCTGCACTGAAACCATCTGGTCCTTGTATTTTTTTTTCTTTTTCTTTTGGATGGGAGACTTTTGATGACTCTATTTCCTTAGCGGCTATAGGTCTATTTAATTTACTTATCTGGTCTTGTTTTAATTTTGGTATGTGGTACTTATCCAGAAAATTGCCCATTTCCTTTAAGTTTTTCAGTTTTCCTGGAATGCAGGTTTTTGAAGTATGATGTAATTATTCTGTGTTTTTTTTTTCCTTCCCCATGTCTGTTGTTATTCCCCCCTTTCATTTCTGATTTTGTTAATTTGGATATTTTCTTTCTGCCTTTTGGTTAGTTTAGATAAAGATTCGTCTATTTTGTTGATTTTTCTCGAAGAACCAACTCTTGTCTAATTGATTCTTTGTTTTGTTTTCTTCGTTTCTATTTTGTTGATTTCAGCTCTCACTTTTATCATTTCCTGCCGTCTAGTTCTCTTGGGTGAGTTTGCTTCTTTTAATTCTATTAATTCGCTAGTGTGGGATTTTTCCAGCTTTTTTATGTACTATTCCTCTTAGCACTGCTTTCATTGTGCCCCATAAGTTTGAATATGTTGTGTGGTCATTCTCACTGAATTTTAGGAAGTATTTAATTTCTTTATTTTTTCTTTGACATTTGGTGATAAAGTTGAACATTGTTCACTTTTCATGAGTTTGTGGGCTTTCTGCAACTAGTGTTGCTGTTGAATTCTAAGTTTAAGTCATGATGATCCAATAAAACATAGGGGGATTTACAGTTTTTTTTTTTTGTATCTGTTCAGATTTGGTCAGTTTTAGAGAAGGATCCATGAGGTGCTAAGAAGGTATTTTCTTTTATGTCTGGGTGCAATTTTCTATAGATGTCTGTTAAGTCCATTTGAGTCATAACATCTGTTAGTTCCTTTAGTTCTCTATTAAGTTTCTGATAGACCTGTCTAGTGGTATGGTGGGGACATTGAAGTCTCCCATTATTAGTGTGTGGAACTTGATGTGTGATTTAAGCTTAATAATGTTTCTTTTACAAATGTGATTGCCTTGTATTTGGGGCATAGATGTTCAGAAATGAGATTTCATCTTGATGGATTTTTTCCTCTGATGAATAAGAAATGGCCTTCTTTATCTCTTTTGACTAATTTTAGTTTAAATTTTTTTTTTTTTGTTAGCTGTTAGGATAGCTACACCAGCTTGTTTCTTAGGTCCATTTGATTGGAGAATCTTTTCTGAACCCTTTATCCTGAGGTAACGTCTGTCTTTGTATTTGAGGTGTTTTTCTTGTATGTAGCAGAAGGGTAGATTCTGTTTTCATATCCAATCTGTTAGCCATGTCTTTTTATAGACAAATTGAATCCATTGATATTGAGGAATACTAATGATCACTGATTGTTAGTTCCTCTTATTTTTGTTTTTGCTATTGTTGTTGGTTTTGTATGTAGGTTTTTTCCTTTGGGATTTGCTGGTGTGGAATTATCCATTGCCTGTGTTATTGTGGGTGTAGCTAACCTCCTTGGGCTGGAGTTTTCATTCTAGTACTTTAAGTAGGGCTAGATTTGTGGATAGGTATTGATTAAATATGATTTTATCATGGAATTTCTTGTTTTCTGTCTATGTTGATTGGAAGCTTTGTTGGATATAGTAGTCTTGGCTAGCATCCATGGTCTTTTATTGTCAGAATAATGGCTCACCGGGATTTTATGGCTTTCATTGTTTTCATTGAGAAATCAGGTGTAATTTGATAGGTCTGTCTTTATATATTACTTGGCCTTTTTTCTTTGCAGCTCTTAATATTCTTTCTGTATTCTGTATGTTAAGTAGTGTTTTGATTAATGCGTGGTGAGGAGACTTTTTTTTCTTTTTGTCCAGTCTATTTGGTGTTCTGTAAACTTCTTGTATTTTTTTTTCTTAATTTTTATCGAGCTCTATGTTTTTCTCTGCTCCCCTCCCTATTTCTTCTCTCCCCTTCAACCCTCCCCTGAGGTCCCCATGCTCCCAATTTACTCAGGAGATCTTTTCTTTTTCTACTTCCCATGTAGATTAGATCTATGTATGTCTCTCTTAATGTCCCCATTGTTGTCTAACTTCTTTGGGATTGTGATTTGTAGGCTGGTTTTCTTTGCTTTATGTTTAAAAACCACTTATGAGTGAGTACATGTGATAATGGTCTTTCTGGTTCTGGGTTACCTCGTTCAAAATGATGTTTTCTAGCTCCATCCATTTTCCTGCAAAATTCAAGATGTCATTATTTTTCTTTTTTTTTTGCTGTGTAGTACTCCATTATGTAAATATACCACATTTTCCTAATCTATTCTTTAGTTGAGGGGCATTTAGGTTGTTTTCAGATTCTGGCTATGACAAACAATGCTGCTATGAACATATTTGGGCACATGTCCTTGTCGATTGAGCATCCTTTGGATATATACCCAAAAGTTGTTTTCTAATTTTCTGAGAAATCACCACACTGACATCCAAAGGGGCTTTACCAGCTTGCATTACCACCAGCAATGCAGAAGTGTTCCCTTTACCCTACAACCTCTCCAGCATAAGTTGTCATCAGTGTTTTTGACTTTGGCCATTCTTACAGGTGTAAGATGGAATCTCAGAGTTGTTTTGATTTGCATTTCTCTGATGGCTAAGGATGTTGAACATTTCTTTAAGTGTTTTTCAGCCATTTTAGATTTCTCTGTTGAGAGTTCTCTGTTTAGGTCTGTACTCCATTTTTTTTTGATTATTTGTTCTTTTCATCTTTTGTATTCTGTTTTTTATTCTTGCTTCTGTAGTTTCCTGATCATTTACCAAGATTTTTATTTTCCAGATTTGTGTTTTCTTTATCTCTTCTATTTCAGTTTTAAAGTCTTGAACCATTTCTTTCACCTTTTTGATTAATTTTTCTTGGTTTTATTTAAGGGATTTGTATATTTCTTCCAATTTTTGTTTGCTTTTTCCTCCACTTCAAGGGAATTTTTTGTTTCCTTTTTAAGGGCCTCAATTATCTTCATAAAGTTATTTTTAAGTTCATTTTCTTATGTTTCATCTGCATTGGGATGTATAAGTCTTGCTGTCATAAGAACCACTAGTTTTTGGAGGCATTATATTGTTATTTATGTTGTTGAGGGTATTTTTACCCTGTTGTCTACCCATTTCTTTCTACAATCAGAGCAGATGGAACCCATATTTCAGGGCATTCCCCTTTCCTCCAATTGGCGTAGTTTGGAGCTGTGTCTCTGATCTCTGAGGGGAGGGATTAGATGGAGACATTCCATTTAGAGTTGTGTGTTCCAAAGTTTCTCTCTCTACATAATATCTGGCTGTGGGTCTCTGTATTTGTCCTATCTGGTGCAGGAGGAAGCATCTGTGATGCTTGCTGAATAAGGCACTGATCTATGAGTATAGCAGAATATTATTTTATTATTTTATTTTAGACCAGTAGTATTTGGTTTTACCCTTGATATCTGGGCTGTCTGGTCTCTGGTTCTTGGTTATCCAAGCAGTATTTGCTGGGTATGGACTCCATCTTATAGAGTGGGTCCTAAGTCAAATTAGATATTGGTTGGTTTATACCATTACCCTAGCACATTTTCAGGCAGGACATATCAAAAGTTTTGTGGATGTGTTGATGTATACATTTCCCTTTTGGTAGCCTGCATAATACCTTTCTTTACTGAAGACACTAGAACATAGGGGTGAAGGTTGTCTATAGGCACCAGTTTGAACTCTCTATGTTCAGAGAGGTGTTTGGGTATTGTCTTCTACAACGGGGCCTTGATATCAGTTTGCTGAGAGCAACCTATTATCTTGGCAACAGCCTGCATTGTTAGGAGATATCCATGAGACCCCTTTAACCAACAGCTCAAGTCAATGTAACCCAGTCTTGCTATTGGAAGCTTCATTTGGTGACAAGAAATGGGCAATTGGGACTCTGTATCCTTCATTATTTGGAGATTTCATTAGGATTGCCTTCATATATTTTAGGAAGTTTTAACTGCATGAGATTTCTATACCACCCCTCAAGTCTAACTGTCTCTCCCCACATTCCCTCTTTCAACCCCATCTTTCCTCCCCCCTCCACCTGATCCTCCATTTTAGTTCCCAAACTCCCAAACTACTCATAAATTCTGCCCTATTTCTCACTCTCAGGGAGATCCGTATGTCCCTCCTATTCCCTTTCTCTATACTTAACCTCTCTGGGTCTATTTGTAGCTTGGTTATCGTTTATTTAACAACTAATATTCACATTTAAGCGAATACATACTATATTTATCTTTCTGGACCTGGGTTACCTCACAAAGGATAAGTTTTTCTAGTTCCATCCATTTGCTTGAAAATTTCATGATGTTCTTTTTTTGAAAATAGCTGCATAATACTCCATTGTGTAAATGTACTGCATCCTCTTTAGCCATTCTTTAGTTGAGGGGCATGTTTACATTTTCTTGCAATTATGAATAGAGCAGCAATGAACATGGTTGATCGTGTCCTTGTAGGATTAAGCATCCTTGAATGTATTCCCAAGAGTGGTATGGCTGTATCTTGAGATAGATTGATTCCCAACTTTCCAAGGAGCTGTCATATTGATTTCCAAAGTAGCTGTATAAGTTTGTACTGCTGTTAGCAATGGATGAGTGTTTCCCTTATTCCGTATCTTTGCCAGATGAGCTCTCATTTGTGTTTTTGATATGAGCCACTCTGAAAGGTATAAGATGAAATCTGACAGTATAAGATGTTTGATTTGTACTTTCTTCATGGCCAAGGATGTTGAATATTCTTAAATATGTTTCTCAACCATTTGAGTTTTCTCTATTGGAAATTCTCTGTTTAGATTGTAACCCATTTTTAATTGGAATGTTTGGTTTGTTGATGTCCAGTTTCTTGAGTGCTTTATATATTTTGGATATTAATTCTTTATTGGATACTGGGTTGGTAAAAATCTTCTCCTCTTTTGTAGGTTGTCACTTTGTCCCAGTAACTATCGTTTGCCTTACAGAAGCATTCAGTTTCATAGGTCCCAGTTATTGATGATCCTAGTGCCTGTGCTAATGGTAGCCTTTTCAGAAAGTTTTTGCCTGTGCCAGTGAATTCAAGACTTTCCCCCACTTTCTCTTCTCTCAGGTTCAGTGTATCTGGTTTTATGTTGAGGTCTATGGTCCATTTGGAGTTGAGTCTTGCACAGGGTAAAACATGGATCTATATGCATTTTTCTACATGTGGACATCCAGTTTGAGCAGCACTATTTTCTGAGGATGCTGTCTTTTTTCCAGCATGTATTTCTGACTTTACCAAAAAATCAAACCATGCGTGTGTGGTTTGATTCCATTGACTAATATGTTTCTTTTTAGGCTAGATGCCATGCTGTTTTTATTATTATAGTTTTGTAGTACATTGAATGGAATGGTGAGACCTCCAGCAATTATTTTATTGTTCAGGATTGTTTTAGCTATCCTGTTTTTGTTCCCTCCATATAAAGCTGAGAATCGTCCTTTCAAGCTGAAGAATTGTGTTGAAATTTCAATGGAGATTGCATTAAATCTGTGGATTGCTTGTAATGGCATGTCCATTTGTACTATGTTAATTCTACTGATTAGCATGGGGGATTTTTTTTTGTCTTCTGATATTTTCAGTGCTTCTTCAGAGACTTGAAGTTTTTATCATATAAGTCTTTTACTTGCTTGATTAGAGTTACCACAAGACATTTTACATTATTTGAAGCTATTGTGAAAGGTGTTATTTCCACGATTTCTCCTATATGTAATTCTGTATAGGAGGGCAAACGATTTTGCTGAATTAATTTTATATCCAGATACTTGTTTATCATCTATAGGAGTTTCTGATGGAACTTTTAGGGTCATGTATGAATACTGTCACATCATCTGCAAATAAAGATATTTGACTTCCTCCTTTTCCACTTGTATCCCCTGACCTCTTTAGTTGCCTTATTGGTCTAACATGTCAAATATTATATTGAATAGGTATGGATGGGCCACTTTCTCTTCTTTCTGTTTTTAGTGGAAGTGCTTTGAGTTTCTCTCCATTTAGGTTGATGCTGGTTCTTGGTTTGCTTTCAACTGCCTTTATTATATTTAGGTATATTCCTTATATTTATAATCTTTCCAGAACTTTTATCATGAAGGGTGTTGAATTTTGTCAAAGACATTTTCTGCATCAATTGAAATGATCATGTGGTTTTTTTTCTCTTCCAGTTTGCTTATATGGCAGATTATATTTATTTATTTTGGTGTCAAACCACCTTGCATCTCTGGGATGAAACCTATTTGATCGTGGTGGATGATCTTTTAGATGTGTTGTTGGATTTAGTTTTCAAATGCAAAATGCGTATTTTTGCATCAGTGTTAATGATGGAAATTTGTAATCCTCTTTCTTTGATGGGTCTTTAAATGGTTTGGGTATCAGGGCAACTGTGGCCTCAGAATGAATTGCACCATGTTCTTTCTATTTCTATTTTGTGGAATAATTTGAGGAGTATTGGCATTAACTCTTCTTTAAATGTCTGGTAGAATTCTGTGCTAAATCCTTCTGGTCCTAGGATGCTGCTGCTTCTCTTCTTCTTCCTGTGCCTCCTTCTTTTCCTCTTCTTCTGGTTGGGAGAATTTTAATGACTGCTTTATTTCACTTGGGGTTGTAGGTCTGTTTAAGTTGCTTATCTAATATTGATTTAAATTTGGTAAGTGACACCCTTTGAGAAATTATTCATTTATTTTAGATTTTTCAATTTGTTGGCATTCAGGTTTTTAAAGTATGTCCTTGTGCTTCTCTGGATTTCCTCAGCTATGCCTCCCTTTTCTTCCATTTCTGATTTTGTTAATTTGGATATTCTCTCTCCACTTTTTAGTTAATTTAGATAAGCATTTGTTAATTTCACTTATTTTCTCAAAGAACCAACTCTTTGTGTCATTGATTCTTTGTATTGTTCTCCTTGTTTCTCTTTTATCAATTTAAGCCCTGAGTTTGATTCTCTTTTGCTGTCTGCTCCTCTTGTGTGTGAATTCTTCATCTTATCTAGAGCTTTCAGATATGCTGTTAAGTTACTAGTGTGAGATCTCTCCAGTGCTGTGAACTTTCTTTAATTGTAGAAAGTCTTTCTTTCTTGACACACTTTTTATTCAGTAGAGAATTTTCTAGTTTCCATAAGTTTGTTAATTTTCTGTTATTGTTGATACTCAGCTTTAGAATGTAGTAGTCTGATAGGATTTAGGAGGTTATTTCCTTTTTCTTGTATCTGTTAAGCCTTGCTTTGTGTCTATATATGCTGTCAAGTTTGGAGATAGTTCCATGCATGAGGTGCAGTAAAAAAGGTATACTCTTTTGTTTTTGGGTGAGTGTTCTGTAAATGTCTGATAGGTCCATTTGGTTTATAATGTCTGCTAGCTCTAGCCTTTTTCTGTTTAGATTTTGTCTGGATGACCTGTGTATTGTGAGAGTGGTGTATTGTCATCTCCCACTATTAGTCTATGAAGGTCAATATGTGAATTAAGCTATAGTAATGTTTCTTTTACAAACTTGGCTGCCCTCATGTTGGGGCATAGATGTTAAGAATTGACATGCTAAGGAGAGACACCCCTGCAGAATGACCAGGAAGTTTAGGGGGTTGAGGGAAAAAAAAGAATTGACATGCCATCCTGGTGGGTTCTTTTTCTTTAATGAGTATGTAGTGTCCTTTCCTGTCTCTTCTTATTAGTTTTGGTTTGATGTCTATTTGTTAGATATTGAAATGGCTTACATTTTGGTCTGTCCATTTACTTGGAATATTTTTTTTCCAATCCTTTACCCTGAGATAATGTCTCTTCTTGATACTGAGATGTATTTCTTTGATGCAGCAACTGTACTGATCCTATTTCAAATCCATTCTCTTAGTTTGTATCTTTTTTAGGGGAATTGAATCCATTGATATTGAGAGATATCACTGACCAACAATTGTTGAATCCTGTTATTTTGTTGGTGTGTGTGTGTGTGTTTCCCCTCTTTTGGTTTTGCTAGTATGAGATTATTTCCTGTGATTTCATTGGTGTAGTTAACTTCCTTAGGTTGCCATTTTCCTTTGGCACTTTAGGTCGGGAATTGTAGATAGATATTGTTCAAATTTGACTTTATCATGGCATATCTTATTTTTTCAATCTATAGTGACTAAAAGTTTTGCTGGGTATAGTAGTCTGGACTGGCATCTATGGTCGCTTCGAGTTTGCAAGACATATGTCCAAGCCCTCCTGTTTTTTTTTTTTCTTTTTGTTTTTTCGAGACAGGGTTTCTCTGTGGTTTTGGAGCCTGTCCTGGAACTAGCTCTGTAGACCAGGCTGGTCTCGAACTCACAGATATCCGCCTGCCTCTGCCTCCCGAGTGCTGGGATTAAAGGCGTGCGCTACCACTGCCCGGCCCCCCTCCTGGTTTTTAAAGTGTCCGTTAAGTCAGGTGTAATTCTAATAGGGCTACCTTTATATATTACTTAGCTTTTTTTGCTTTGCAGCTTTTAATATTCTTTCTTTGTTCTGTATATTTAGTGTTTTGATTATTTACAAATAGCAAGGGAACTTTCTTTTCTAGTCCAGTCTATTTGGTGTTCTGTATGCTTCTTGTACCTTGATAGGCATGTCCTTTAGGTTAGGGAAATTTTCTTCTCTGATTTTGTTGAAAATATTTTCTTGGCCTTTGAGTTGCAATTCTTTCCCCTTCTTAATCCTGCTATTCTTAGGTTTGATATTTTCGTAGTGTTGCTGATTTCCTGGATGCTTCATGTCAGAATTTTTATTTAACATTTTCTTTGATATGTTCATTTCTGCTATTATATCTTCAACACCTGAAATTCTCTCTTCCATATCTTATAGTCTGTTGATAAATCTTGCCTTTTTGAATTTCTAAATTTTTCAAATCCAAAATTTCCTCAGTATAGGTTTTTTTTATTGATTCTATTTCCTTCTTCATGTCTTGAACAGTTTATTTTTTCATTTCCTTCCACTGTTTGTGTTTTCCTGGATTTCTTTATGGATTTATTCATTTTTCCTTCTGTTTGTTTGGTTTTCTTGGATTGAAGAGATTTATTAACTTCCTTTTTTAGGACTGAAGAAGGATGCTTAAAAGAAATCCCACACTAGCTCATAGTTGAGAAAAATAGAGGGTTATTTATTTAGGTATAGACACACAAATCACAATCTTCTGCTGGAACAGAGAACAGCAACCTAATCCCGCAGCTGGAAAAGAGACTGGATGTGTGCTTTACATCAGCATAAATAGTATAAGTGGGCGCATAACTAAAAGGCTACTGATGGTAGGTAATCCTACAGCATAGGACCTCCATCATCTTCATAATGTGGTCTTAAGGTCATTTTCCTGTTCTTCAGCTATGTTGAAATGTTTAGAACCTGCTGTGGTAGGGTTGCTGAGCTCTATTGGAGACATACTGCCATGGCTGTTATTGTGATTTTACACTGGTATCTAGACATCTATCTGGGGTTGGGGTTATAATAATTACAGGTACTGATTTCTGGTTTTGTCTTTGGTGGGTGTTAACAGGAAATGCCTGCTTGTGTTGGAGGCTGAGATAATGAGCTGAGCTGGGGGAAGAAATGTTGGAGAAGAATATTCTTGTTATTCATTGGGAAAGGGGTCATAGAGGAAAGAGACACCACAGCAGATTTTCCTCTACAGAACTGGGGATGAGACTTGGGGTGGGGCGGTTGGGACTGCAGGAGAAGAAAGAGAGGTGAAGCTCTGCAGTCAACCTATCTAGTTCTTGGCAGGAGTGGCTTGTGGGTTAGCACAGGCTGCATGCTGGAGTTGGAGCTTGGGATAAATCAACAAACTGGGGGGTGATTAGGAGAGGAATGTCTGTGGGATCCGCAGGAGATGTGGGAAGTTGGAGAAGAAAGGCTGCAGCAGGTGTTCTGTTGCGGAGCTGGGGATAAGACTGGGGGATTATTTGGAGAACAAGGACTCCTGAAGGTCTTTAGTTAGCCTACCTTTTTGATCTGGTCCATATTTATTCTTTACATCTACTGGTTTTGGGTTTGGCTTGTTTATGTTTTCTTTTAATCACCTTAATGTTCATCATTAAGTTGTTTATTTAAGTTCTTTCTAAATCCGGAAGATAATCATTTACAGCTACAAACTTCTCTATTATGACTACCTGGTGTGGGAACTCTTTCTGTATATTTGTTGCTTTTATTGGTTAATGAATAAAGAATCCGCTCTGGCCTGTGATAGGGCAGAATAGAGCTAGATGGGAAAACTAAATGAATGCTGGGAGAAAGTAGATGGAGTCAGTGAGGCGCCATGCAGCTGCCAGAGGAGAAAGAGCCGCCAGCTGGAGCCTTGCCGGTAAACCATGATCCTTGTGGTAAAATATAAAATAGTAGAAATGGGTTAATTTAAGATATAAGAGCTAGATACAAATACGCTTAAGCTATTGGACAACCAATATTGCAAATAATATAGTTCCTGTGTGACTATTTTGGGTCTAGGCAGCCAGAAACAAACAAGCAGCCTTTGTTAATAACTGCCTTTGCAGTATCATAGGGGTTATGATTAATTTTCATTTTAATTTGATTCAAGAAATTTTTAAATTTTCTTCTTGATTTCTTCAATGACTCAGATGAGTCAAGATTTTATAAATTTCATTATTAAGTTTCCATATATTTAATTTGTATTTATCATTTTATTCCATCATAATCTGACAATATAGAAGAAATTATTGTGGTTTTTTTTTTTTGCCTTTGTTAACAGTAACTTTATGGTCCAAAAAGTGTGCTGTATTTTTTAGAAAAGTACATGGATTGCTGAGAAGGCATTCCACAGCTATTGAATAGTATATAATATATATGTGTGCTTGTTAAATTCATTTTTATCTATTTAATCCTGGCTTTCCTTTATTTATTTACTGTGAATGATTAATGTATTGAGTAATGATAATGGGCATTAAAATTACCCATCACTATTCTACAGTTCTACCTTTACTTTTATGTTTGAAAGTGTTAGATAAAGTAATATTTAATTCATATTTATTATAGTCATCTTATCTTTGGGATAATCTGTTACTGTTATTAGTATCCTGTGACCTTTCTTCTTTCCAACTGATTTAGGTTTGGTTATGTGCTTTGTTAGGTGTGAGAGTAAGAGCTCCTACTTCGTTTTGCATTTCCTTTACTGGAAAATCATTTTCCATCATTTCACTTTTACATGTGTGTTTGCAAGTGAGATAATTTTCTTTTCATAGAGAAAGTAGTTGGATTTTGTCTACACTTAAGGTTACCATGGAGAGATATTTAACATCTTTCCTCATCTGAGAGATTTACTGGCTTGCTGAATTAATAAAACATGAGTATCATTTACCTATTCTGCTAGTGAGGTTTATTCATTCCTGAGCTACCATGCTTGTGTCTTCCTCTATTTCCTGTTCTGTTAGGTTTCTTTTATAATTGCGGGTTTTGTGTTTAGGAATTGTTTAGTTTAAGATTATCACAGATCCTTATTCTTTACATTCAAAGGATAGCTTTGTTAGACTTGGTTGTTCTGGTGCACAGTTTTTTGTTTCAGGAATTGAAATATATTAGGTCATGTTCTCCTGGGTTTTATTTATTTATTTTTGCTGAGAAGTCTGCTATTGGCATATCTCCCTTGCAGTTTTGAGTATTCTTCCGTGCTTCTCTGTTCCTGGCATTTTACCCATAATTTTATTTTTTTTGTTGTTGATGTCATATCATTTAGGGTTTCTAAATTCCTCCTATAAATTGTCACAGAGGTCTTTGGTTATAGTTGTTTTTTTTCCTTCGTTGCTATATGAACATACTAATTCTGAAGTCAGTCTTCAGTTTTTTGTGTTCTTTCTTTTGCCTATTCTAGTTCATTGATAGTGCTTTATGTCGAGATTTTTTATTGGATTCATGGAGTTTTTATTTTCCAAAATTTCTGTCTATATATTTTGTTTACAAATATGTCTATTTGCTGATTTCCTGTCTAGGTTGTTGTCTTTCTCATCAAGGTCTCAAAATGACTTCTTTCATCTGTTTGAATCCTATTTAATGTCAGTCATCATTTATAAAGCAAGAGTTTTGAATTCTTTGGCATTTTAGCCATGTCAGCATCTTCAGATGTAGTTATTGAGGGTTTTGGAATTTTTGGAGAAGTCGTTTTCTTACTGATTCTTCTTACGTTTATATGTATTTCTGAGTTGGATTTTATGTATATTTAGAATTGGATATTTAATTCTATGAGATCTTCATAGTGACCTACTTTAGGAAGAAAATTGAGGATTCTATTTCCTGTAACACTCAGGTAGGAGAAAATGAAGTTTTATAATAGAATATCAAAATAAACCAAATGCAGAAATATAAAGTCAAAGCCAAATATTATGTTAACAATAACCACAGAAAAGAAAAAATGGCTATTATGTATTTTAAATTATACATTGTAGACTCTTCCTCTTTTGGCCCCATGAGTTTGGTGATCAGTGGCTGGGAAGGTTTCTTTTTTAATTTTTTTTAATTATTTTTATTGAGATATACATTTTTCTCTGCTTCCCTTCCTTCCTCTCCCCTCCCCTTCTACCCTCTCCCATGGTTCCCATGCTCTCAGTTTACTCAGGAGATCTTGTTGTTTTCTACTTTCCAAGTAGATTAAATCCATGTATGTCTCTCTTACGGCCCTCATTGTTGTCTAGGTTCTCTTGGATTGTGAATTGTAGGCTGGTTTTCTTTGCTTTATGTCTATAAGCCACTTATGAGTAAGTACCTATGATATTTGTCTTTCTGGGTGTTGGTTACCTCACTCAAAATGATGTTTTCTAGATCCATCCATTTGGCTGCAAATTTCAAAATGTCATTATTTTTTCTGCTGTGTAGTATTCCATTGTGTAAATGTATAACATTGTTCTTATCCATCCTTTGGATGAGGGGCATTTAGGTTGTTTCCAGGTTCTGGATGTGACAAACAATGCTGCTATGAACATAGTTAAGCACATGTCTTTGTAGTATGATTGAGCATCCTTTGGATATATACCCAAAAGTGGCATTTCTGGGTCTTGAGGAAGATTGTTTCCTAGTTTTCCGAGCAATCACCTTGCTAATATACAAAGGGGCTGTACGAGTTTGCACTCCCACTAGCAATAGAGGAGTTTTCCCTTTACCCCACATCCTCTCCAGTACAAGTAGTCATCAGTGTTTTTGATCTTGGCCATTCTTACGGGTGTAAGATAGAATCTCAGAGTTGTTTTATTTGCATTTCTCTGATGGCTAAGGATTTTGAACATTTCTTTAAGTGTCTTTCAGTCTCTACTTTTTTTCTGGAGTCTGTTCTTCACAGAGGTGTTGTTTCATTAGTAGTTAATGTCTGTTTACTTTGAAAATGTTATATTCATTTTGATTGTTGATGTCTTGGAATATTTATTTTGGTCTGTTGATAGTGCTGAGAGACTGTTGAACTCAGTTGAAGTTGCTGGGATGGAAATCACAAACTTTAGTGGGATACTGACAGGAAAGTCAGAATAATGGCATCAGATCCTGTCAAAGAAACTATGCGGAATCATAGACTTGCACTCACCTTCCAAAGGTTAAGAGAAACTAGGTAGTTAGTAGAGTAATATCAGAAGGGGGAACCCTGAGGACTGCTGTGGTCTGGAAAGAACACAGGATATGGAAAGGGGTGGGGAGATACGGGCAAAAGATACACACTGGAGAAGAGAGCAGTCGTGAGTCATGCCAAGGCATGAAGGGTGTGAGTACTCATTGAAGAGGATGGAAAGACCTGAAACCGAGGGAAGTAGAACAGAAATAAGAGAAGAGCACGAGTTGTTGAATGAGACCATACAAGAGCAATGGAATGTTGATTAGAATGAAAAGCCGCCTTTGGAACATATAATGCATAGATTTTAGCAAATAACTTTGTAAGAAAATAATGAAAATAAAGACCGGTGTTATGAATAAAGAGAATCGTATAAAACTTTAACTTACTCTGAGTAATTTTATATTTTATATAATTATATCATGAAATATAATAAATAAATAAAATTATAGATAAAATAAGGTTATATTAATTTTTAGTATATAAAATTAGCTGGAAAATTTCTAAACTAGATATTATTAAATTATTTATTAGACTGGTAGCTATTAAAGTCAACTTTAGTGCAGTTCATAATGCATTTTTCTGCTTTCTCCCTTACCAAAATGTAAGAGAACGGACCTGGAAAAGCACACATTCTTACAAAGACAGGTTATAGGAAAAACATACCAAGTTCTTTTCATGTGGTCATTATGATCCTAAGCAATTAGTTTATTTATTATACTATCACGTTGAATATTAAATATTTAATGATTGTAAGTGCTTAAATTAGTAAAAAGTAAAGGGCTAATATAAGAAAATTATACATGGTTATATTTATAAACATAATCATTTGGAGCCTAAGAAAATGTTTGCAAATTGGATCTAATAGTTATTAGGTAAATATAAAATCAATCAGACTTATAATAGGAAGGCAGCCTATAGGTAGATTTAATTAAAATATTGAAGAAGAAGAAGAAAAACATGTTCATGGGTAGAATAAATCATTATTTTTCTATCTCATGATAGAACATTCATGGTAAAAACAACCAAATGTAGAGACAAGCTTTCATAAGCAGTGGAAGGCTATGACTATTTCAAACATATTGTTGTAAAATATAAAAACTTTTTATTGACAAGAAATTTGATTACTAAAGATAATTTTTATTTTACTGGCTCAAAGAACTCTTGGTTGGGTTAATCAGAAGGGTTGGCATGCAGTTACTGGTGGGTTATTCGGAAAGCTTAGTTCTGAGGACATTCAGAACAACTGAGTCTTTGATTGTGCTTCTGCTGAATCTCCTAAAACCATCTTTGTTTTGGTTATCATAATTATTTTAAGCAGAGTCTGACAAAATGCATGTTTAAAAGTCAACCGCTGTATATATTTCTGAACTTTTAACCATGTTATTTTTATCTAGTATACTATGCTATGTTATTGTAAGTAATATATTATTCCTCTCATGTAAATATGAATAACACACACACACATATATATATATATACATACATACATAGATGCATACTATGTTTATATTTGATGTCTTTGCAAAGCATATGAAGTCCAGCTAGAGAATTATCTTAATACCGTCACTACAGTTATATACTCTGAGATTAAACTGGGTCAGTATATGTGAGCTATGAATAAAAAGGACCAACACATTACTATTACGTTCATGTTTAGGACACACACCCTCACACATGGGTGACTAAATGTACATGTGCACACACAGTCAAATAAAATACATTGTATGCTTCTTAATGTAATTAAATGGAGACAGTGATATTAAATTATCATCAAGTAATAGGGGCAATAACCCAAAGAAATGTCAGAGAATGTAACACAAGCTACAAAATGTAAGGTATTATTAGGCAGTTAAAGAGCATAAAATGTTACTGGAACATTTTAATATTGTATTTTCAGTGAGCGTATATGTCATGCTCCATCAAAAGAGTCCACATGTGCTTTGTGTAACTCAGCAACTGAGAAACACTGAACTGGTAGATCCATCATTCCAATGGCATGGGCCAAAAGGAAAAATTGTTTCAGGTAGGATTTTATTTTTATTATAATAATTAAATAGATATATCTCAGATTTACTTATACTTAAAAGAATATTTGTATCTAAATACATTTATCATTTATTCAAATATTTTCTTTGTAGTCTCCTGGAGTTGATATAGTAATGTTGATAATATAAACGTTTCCTATTGTCTTTATTAAGGATGAAGATATCGAAAAATTCAGCTGTTTTGAGAGTTCCATTTTATGTGAAAAATCACAGTTTTTGATTTCATTACCCTTCTTTTGCTTATGTACCTATTTTATTGTGTATTGTCTATTTCATCTTTATTCTAAATCTTGAATTTGATAACTGACTTAATTTATAGTTTGCTCTAAAGGTTATACTCACTAATAGCCAGATTTTCTTTACAGAATAGTATATAAAACATAAGTTGGCTGCTAATAGATATTCTAATATGAGTTCTTACTTTCTTATATTATCTGTGCCAAATACAACATATATATATAATAAAAATACATGAACATATGTAAATATATATATATTTATTGACACTTCTGGTCTAGGAAAATTTAATTTTGAATTATTATATTATATATTATATTATATAAGGAATATATAGCTTCACTGATGATGTGATATTTAAAATTATTATAAAAATTTATTATACTATGCTTTTTTCTTAAATACTATGCTTAATTTATTAATAGCTTTAAAAATAGTATGTTAAGTATGTAATCTTTAATTAGAAGATATTCATGAACAAGTAGGCAATTAAACAGAAATATATTATTTTATGTTACATTTTTCAGCTTTCTCCAGGGTATAGTAATGGGAGATCTCAAGGCATAACTCTTTATGTAAGGTCAATGTGGATCATTTCTCCTTCAAAATATGCAGTAGAGCTTTTCATATAGCAAAAAATGTCAGTGCTAAAAGCATTCTGGCATTTTCTTCGGTTTTAAGAACTGTAGAAGGAGCTGCGGGCAGGCCTGCTTTTTGTCCCGCCCGGCTCCCGCACAGCTAGCTTAGTCCTGGAAATAACGACACACAAACTGTATTCATTTAAACACTGTCTGGCCCATTAGTTCTAGCTTCTTATTGGCTAACTCTCTCATCTAGATTAACCCATTTCTAATAATCTGTATACCACCACAAAGTGGTGGCTTACCGTCCGTCTTGGGTTGGAGAAGTATGGCAACTGCCTCATTGCCTTCTTCCCAGCATTCTGTTCTGTCTACTCTGCCCACCTAATTTTCTGCCGTATTAAAAGGCCAAGGCAGTCTCTTTATTAACCAATGAAAGTAACACATAGACAGATGACCCTCGCACATCAAAGAACTATTTCTAAAAATATATAAGTATTAAATCATTTACTTAAAATGAAAAAAGATATTTAGTCATTTTCTGAGATAGAACTTTCAATTCTAAATAATGGAGTATTCAATTCTTAATTAAGAAAATATTATTTTATAGTTTTATGACATAAAACTGTAGTTATGAACTTTTAGAATAACAACTTGTCTATTTAATGATTTTTAATATTTTCTGAATTGAACAACCCTGTGAGTTCGGCAGCTATATCTTGTCATTCTTCACTGAACAAATAAACTGGACTTCAAAAGAA
The DNA here is from genome assembly GCA_963919715.1 of Microtus obscurus. NCBI lineage: Eukaryota > Metazoa > Chordata > Mammalia > Rodentia > Cricetidae > Microtus > Microtus obscurus. Next base: position 23,988,634 of record CAWTZC010000015.1, read on the forward strand.
GTGGTTATCCATGGTTGTACATTTGTGAGAGAATGAAGCCTTCACATCTATATCTTAATATCTCAGAAAGAGGTTTTCTCTCCATTTGATAGCATAGTTCTCTCCCAGTATAATACTTATGCTGAAGCCAAAAGGGAGCCTACATTCTTTTTTCTAACACATCAACACTGTGTTTGATAATAATTTTCCATTTATCTTCTTCTGTACCCCTCAGCAGTAGAAACAACTCACTGTTTCATGTACTGTTTCATGTAGTGATAAGAATTCTTAGCTGTTAATGGCTATAGTGTAATAGATTTTGTTTTGGGTATACCATTTCATGTGCAAATTCTAAGACTCTACAACTCATACTTAAGCTATATCAATATTATTTATGATATAGTTAAATAAATACACTATATAAAAATATATTTTGTATATACATGTTGTTTATGCATACATGCACTGCATATATGTGTGTATAAATTTTCATAAATAGTAATGTATTTCTGATAGTGTACCAGGCTTTTTCTTTTGGGCCTCCAACCACCTACCAAATGATGACATGGAGACTTATTAGTTTTGAATGCTTGGCCTAGTTTAGGCTCATTTCTGGCTAGATCTTTTAACTTAACATGTTTTATCTACCTTTTGCTTTGGAATTTTTGCTTGGTTTTTTTTTTTTTTTTTTTTTTTTTTTGGTTTTTCGAGACAGGGTTTCTCTGTGGCTTTGGAGCCTGTCCTGGAACTAGCTCTTGTAGACCAGGCTGGTCTCGAACTCACAGAGATCCGCCTGCCTCTGCCTCCCGAGTGCTGGGATTAAAGGCGTGCGCCACCACCGCCCGGCTGCTTTGGAATTTTTTACTTTTATTTCTGTATGTCTTACTTTCACTGCTTCTCATGTCTGGTCAGGGCTGCCAGGTTTCGTGCCTCTGGCTTGTCTCTCTCTTTCTTTTTGTTCTCTCTTCCTCCTCTTCTCTCTTTCTTTTTCAGGCTAGATTTCTTCTATTACTATTTCTTTTTGCCTACCAGCTCCGCCTGTCCTTTCTATGCCTAGTTCTTTATTAGACCAATCAGGTGCCTTAGGCAGGCAAAGTGAAACAGATGCAACACATCTTTACATAATTAAACAAATGCAACATAAACAAAAGTTGCACACCTTTACACAGCTAAAGTAATATTCCACAGCATCACATCTTTGTCAGTTAAAATAATATTCTACACATGATAGCATCTCTTTTAATGCAAGGAGAATACTAGAAGTGCTTTATGTCCACACGTCACTCTTACCTTCCTAATGCTATGACCCTTTAATATAGTTCCTCATGTTGTGATGATCCCCCACCGTAAAGTTATTTTTATTGCTACTTCATAAGTGTAATTTTGCTACTGTTACAAATTGTGATGTAAATATCTGATATGTGACCCCTGTGAAAGGGTTATTTCCTAAGGGATTGCAGCCTACAAGTTGAGAATCATTGACTTAGACAGTCACACAGTTGATGAACTCTGGTTGGTAGAAATTTGATTTTAAGGTTGTCCTAGCATCTACTGATAATAAGCATCAAGTACAATGATTAACTTTGTGTATGAATTCCTTTTAACAAATATAGATTTTGAGGGTTTTTAGGTTGCTTTAACTGTTTGGTATTTTGTCTCTATTGTGATTTAAGTAGCTGTATATTATACCTTTATTAGAAAACACCACTGCACAAGTGACATCCACAGGAAGTCTCATATTTCAGAACTTTGAGGAGACCATGACTGGGGTTTATACATGTTTCCTCGAGTACAAACCGACTGTGGAAGAAATTGTTAAAAATGTTCAATTGAAATACGTTGTTTATGGTAAGAAGCAAATTTAATTATGTTTTAACATATCTTAATGTTTTGAAATGATTAAACATTTTAACGGGTTTGTCATTATATATATTTTTATAATTTAAAAAGTTTTTAAATTTAAATATATCTTGGTCATATTCTTTCCCTCGCCCAAGTCCTTCCAGATCCTCTCCCCATCTCTACTTAACTTACCTTAAGTTCTTTCTCAAAACACAAAATAACCAATGCAACAATAGGATGCCCCAAACCAAGAAAACAAAGCACCACCTCCAAACAAACAAACAAACAAAAAACCAAAACAAACCCTCCTAACTGTATCCAAATAAAAGCACACAAAAAACCTATGGGTACATTATATGTTGGTTAACTGTTTTTGAACATGAGACTTGCCCTGGAATGTTTCATACACCTAGTGCCACTCCATTGGAGATGACTCATTTTCTCTCTCCTAGCATGTGTAAGTGATATTTCAGTTAACCTTACCTCTAGTGGCTAGGTTTCTTCCCTCCCTCCCTCCCTCCCTCCCTCCCTCCTTCTTTCCCTCCTTCCTCCCATTTCTTCCTTCTTTCACTTCTTTCTTTTGTTTCTTTCATGAATGCATTTAAGAATAAAACAATATATGATGAAACAAAAGCTATCACATCAATGTTAGACGAGACAAACCAACAGAAGGAAAAGAACCCAAGAGAAGGCAAAGGAATCAGAGACCCAGTCATTCACACTCAGGAATCCCTTAAAAATGCAGACCTGTGCAGGCCTTGTGCCTGCTGCTTTAGTTTCTGTGTATTCCTATGGACTTTGCTTCCATTGCTTTAGAGGACCTTGTTTCCTTGGTGTCTTCAATACCCTCAGATTCTTAGACTCTTTCTGACTCTTCTTCCTCAGGGTTCCCTATGCCCTGAGTGGAGGGATTTGATGGAGACTTCCCATTTAGGGCTGAGTGTTTCTGGGTCTCTCACTCTATGTGATTTTTGTCTGTGTGTCTCTATATTTGTTCTCACCTGCTGTAAGGAGGAAGTGTCTCTGATGATGGCTGAGCAATGAGTGTAGCTGAATATCATTAGGAATCATTTTCTCACTACATTTTCTCTCTTCCTGCCTCCCCTCTCAGTATTATTTACTTTTTCCCTAGGTCCTTGAATCCTATCTAGTCTTAGCTTTTTGGTCACTCAAACAGTGTTGGGTGGGCATGATTTCCATCTTCTGTAGTGGGACTTAAGTCAAATCATTTATTGGTCTGTTATTCCCACAAACTTTGTGCCACCATTGCCCTAGCATATTTTGCAGGTAGTACACCATTGTAGATAAAGGGTTTGTGACTAGCTTGGTGTTTATGTTTCTCTTTTGAGGGCATGCAGAGTACTTTCCTCTACCAAAAATGCTATAATATGGGGGTGACGGCTGTATATAGACACTGGCTTGACATCACCATGTTCAAAGAGTTGTGTAGGCATTGTTTTGAGAAATGGGACCTTGCTGTCAGTTTGTGAAGAGCAACTTATAGTCTTGAAAATAGCCTGGATTGTAATGTAATTGTAATTGTAATGTAATGTAATTCATATGGGGGCTCCTTCAGCCAAGAACTCAATTAGATGTAAGCCAATTCTGGTACCAGAGGCATCATTTCATGATAAGAAATGGGCAACTGGGACTCTGTCTCCCCACTGTTTGGTGATTTCATTTAGATCACTTTCATATATGTGTATATTTAAGGAAATTTGTACTGTATTAGGTTTACATACTATCTCTCAAAAGGCCTTTAATTTTAGCTGTCTCTTCCCTATTCTTCTCACTTTCCTGCTTGATCTCATACCAGCATCCCCTTCCATTTATATCTATTATATTTCCCTTTCCTAACAAGATCTGTCTGTTCCCTCTAGTCCCTTATTCTCCCCTTTGTGGTTCTATAGCTTGGTCATCATTGCCTTAGCAACTAATATCTACATATAAATTAATATATTTGTTTTTCCGGGTCTGGGATACCTCACTTAGGATGGTTTCTTTCTAGTTTGTTTCACTGTAGTGTTGGAGCCTGTCATGGAACTAACACTTATAGACCAGACTGACCTTGAACTCACAGAGATCCACCTGCCTCTTCTTCCTGAGTGTTGGGATTAAAGGCAGTGTTACTACCACCCAACATTTCATTTTTTTCACTTTTTCTTTATTTTTTAAAAAGAAAGCAAACTATCTTTCTTCATTTTACACACCAATTCTAGCTCCTACTCCCTTCCCTCCTCCCATTCTTCCATCTACCCCTCCACCCCTGCAACCATCCACTCCTCAGAGAGGATAAGGCACATTTCTTTGGGGAGGCTCCAAAGCCCTCTCTACTATATTCAGGCTGAGCAAGATATCCATCCAAAGAGAATAGGCTCCCAAAATACAAGTACAAGCAGTAGGGATAAATCTTTGTCCCACTGCCAGTGGCCTCACAGTCAGCCCCAGCCACACAACTGTCACTACATTTAGAGGGACTAGCTTGGACTATGCTGTTTCCTTCCCTGTCCAGTTGAAGTTGGTGAGCTCCCATTAGCTCAGGTGAACTGTTCCAGTCGTGTCTCCATCATGGTCTGGACCCCTCAGCTCATATTCTCATTACTCCCACTCTTCAGCTGAACTTTGGGAGCTCAGTTCAGTGCTCCAAAGCACATCTCTGCCTCTGTTTCCATCAGTTGCTGGATGAAGGTTCTACGGTGATATTTAAGATATTCATCAATCTGACTACAGGGCTAGGCCAGTTCAGGCACTCCCTCTTGCTTAGGGTCTTAGCTGGGGTCATATTTGTGGATTCCTGGGAATTTCCCTAGTGCCAGGTTTCTCGATAGCCCCACAGTGGCTTCCTCAATCAGAACATCTCTTTCCTTGCTCTCATCTCTGTCCTTCCTCCATCTCAACTATCTCATTCCCTCAAGTTCTCCTCCCTCCTCCCTTTCTCCCCTTGTCTTACCCTCTTCTGCCCTCACTATTTCCCCCTGCCAATGCTCCCAATTTTTTCAGGTGATCTCATCTATTTCCCCTTTCCAGATGGATCTATGTATGTTTTTCTTAGGGTTTACCTTGTTACTTAGCTTATCTAGGTCATGAACTATAAGGCTCAATATCCTTTGCTTTATAGCTAGTATCCACTTATGAGTGAGTACAAGATCAAAAACACCAATGATAGCTTATGCTGGGTATGGTTGTAGAGTAAGGGGAACACTCCTCCATTCCTGGTGGGAATGCAAACTTGTGTAATTACTTTGGAAATCAGTATGGTGGTTTCTCAGAAAACTGGGGATCAACCTACCTCAGGACCAAGCAATACCACTTTTGGGCATATACCCGAAGGATACTCAGTCATACTACAGGAACATTCGTTCAACTATGTTCATGGCAGCATTATTTATAATAGCCAGAACCTGGAAACAACCTAGATGCCCCTCAACAGAAGAGTGGATAAAGAAAATGTGGTACATTTACACATTAGAGTTTTACTCATTGGTGAAAACAATGACATCTTGAAATCTGCATGCAAATGGATGGAATTAAAAAAAAACATCCTGAATGAGGTAAGCCAGACCCATAAAGATGAGATGATGCCATTTTTAATGGCTAAGTAATACTTCATCGTGTTACTGTATCACATAAAGTGTAGACACTTTACCTAGTCTACTGTTAAGCTACATCTAGGTCTTTCCATTTCTGCTATTAGGAATTTAAGAAGGTAGGTTTATTTTTAAAGACATTTTTTTAAGTCTTTGGTTTTTTTTGTGTGTGTGTGTGTTTCAATACAGGGTTTCTCTGTAGCTTTGGAGCCTGGCCTGGAACTGGTTCTTGTAGACCAGGCTGGCTTCAAACTCGACCGAGATCTGCCTGTCTCTGCCTCCTGAGTGCTGGGATTAAAGGTGTGCACCACCATCGTTTTTAACAAGATTAATAAAGAAGAACTTTGCTGTTTTTAGTTTTCTAATTAAAAGAATTCCCACTCAAATTGTGTTATGTGTCTTAATAGCAAGGGGACAGACTGGTTACCAGGGCAGCCTTTTTGTCATTTTAGTCAGCCAGGCAAAGCCACGTACAGAACCATGTTTTCAAATTACAGTGATAACAGTGATCATAGTTTGAACTGCTTTTCAGTTCTGAGTGTCATGATTGATGGTTCACTGCATCCTCATTATTAGGACCAGGTAGCATACTATACATCCCTCATCTTAGATTATTTTACTGAGGAATAAAATTGAGAGGGCTGGTTTGATATGAAATAAAAGAAAAAATAACATAAACTACAGTTACTTAGAAGTTTAATCAAACTGCTGTGACCCTGCTTAATAGACTGAAAAATGGCAGACCAAGAGGTGTTCATGCTCCTTTCAGAGCATGTGAGCATAAGCATACATGATGAAAGGGACTTGGCCTTTCTGTTCTTGCTCTCTCCTGTCTTGTGCTAACTGTAGTAGTATTTTTGTAAACTGTTTTGCTTAGGAGTTAATTTTTTAAAGATTTATTTTGGTAATTATAGTTAAAGATAAATGTTTGCTATTATTTTAATTTTATCATTTGCTGTTGATATGTTTATCTATCATCTAAATATTTGTATCTACTCTAATTTAACTTCCTACCAACTGGTGCAATCCTTCTGCTTTATTCTTGTGAATGCTGGAAATGCAGGTTTGAACCAGTGTACCTGATTACTTTCCTTATTTTCAAACCATTTGTCTTATAGCTCATCATGTTTTTGGATTATATTTTAATCATTATATTTAGAATATTAAATTCATTTTAATGCTTTCTACATCAGTTTTCTTTTAGGCTCTTCTAAAAAAATTAAAAATACTGATTTATATTTTCTTGAAGTTAGGGTGTTGGTAATTTTTGGCTTTCATTTGTTTGTCAATCAAAACTACTAGGTTTCCTTTGCAATTAAAAGCTACCAACCTCTGCATTAAGTTTGGAAGTAGTAAGTGTGCTTAACTTTTAAGCAAAGGTAGGAAAATGGGCAGTGGTGAGGGATGTCAGTATGAATAGAGGACTCTTGCTCAAAATATGATCCAGAAGCAGCAAAATAACTCTTGTTTCACAAGGCGATCTTTTTTTTTAAATTAGGGATTTATTTTCATTTTAGATTTATTGTATCTTTCCAGTAAGATTTTGAGATTTGCTTTAAATATATGTATGTTCAATTCCAGATATTGTACTGGAATTAACTAAAACTAACTGTATATATTTATTAGAATTATATTTTAAAAAGTATTGTTGCTAATTATATCTCTAGAATATCATCTAAGAATTAATATTTTAAAACAGAACAGTTTGATTTCTTCTAAAATATAAATTTTTAAAGGTATGATGCCAGTATTTGAACAGTCGTATAGTGAGATCAGCCTTCCTAGGTTTGAAAATTAGCCTTGATAACATCGGCAGTACACACAGCAAGATTCTTGTGTCCTGATTCCTTTGTTCCAGATACAATAATCAGAATGTCAATCTTCAATGATGGCGAGGGTTAAATGAGTCACTGTTTTAGAATCCCTGTGATAGTATTTAATACCGACTTACTATGAGGGAGGCATTTGTTAAGGAAGGCAGATGTAGCTGTTTATAGGAAATGAATATGAATTTGTTCCAAATAATTATTTATTTGAAACAGTCACAATGCACTTGAATTGCCTGAATGATGATGTTTTTGTCTTTTCTTTTTAATGTTTGTAGCTTATCGTGAACCTCATTTTTATTACCAGTTCACAGCACGGTACCACGCGGCTCCCTGCAATAGTATCTATAACATTTCTTTTGAGAAGAAACTTCTTCAGATTTTAAGTAAACTGGTTCTTGACTTTTCCTGTGAGATTTCCTTGCTGAAATCTGAATGCCACCGTGTTAAAATGCAGAGAGCTGGTCTGCAAAATGAATTATTCTTCACATTTTCAGGTAAATATACAAAATACTCTTAAGAAAGACAATTTGGAAACAACTGTTTCCAAACCAACTGTTTAGAATATGAATGTTACAAATCTAAATGTATTTATATCTTCCTCTCGAGTTTGACTTAATGCTAAAATGCCTCCGAATAAAATCCTGCTGATTCATGTCATTAGTGAAAAGTGTGCTGTGTCACTTCACTGTTGAGTGGAAGTCAGAGTAAGGGTCCGTAGTGTTTAGTTATAGTGATGAGTCAGTGGAAGCATTTGCTTGTAACGTGGTGAACATTTCAGACACCTCATCCCATTTCATGTGTTGTCATTAGTGCTGGAGAGAGGAGGAATTGTCTCAGAAGCAATCATCCATGCCCACTTAGAGGATGTTCTCCTCGTTTACGCCTCTTTCTCCTTTATTTGTTGTGTAGAATTTAATTTTGGCAGAGACTGTAGCAAGGCATGGAACTTCAAAGGCAGGAGCAAGATAAACTCTTATCTTGTGTAATTCTTGCTTTTCTCTTCTCCAGGGAAATTTCATTGTTTTTCACCAACCTCAAGGCAGATGGTCAGCCTAAGCATTGCTTATCCTGTCAAGGACATGCTAGTTGTATATGGAGGCTTTGTGAATCTTTGTTTCCTGATAGTTTTTATTACGTGGACAAACTCTTAGAAAATTTACAAGATGAGATCCAGGGTAAATGTTGCAGTTGTGAGCCAGCTCTCTGCATCCTCAAATGACTGATACTTTGCAGTATTTTTTTTTAAATGTGATAAGTGGTCATTCATTTATCTTTTTGGAAAATTGTTAACTCTGATTCCTTTTTACCTTTTAGATTGTGTGGCTTTTTTTCTTTCCTTTTGTGCTTTTAATGTTGTGTTTAGAAACCTGAGGTCATTAAGGACTGTTTCCTTTTAGTCCCTTTTTTTCCTGTTTACATTAAGATGCATTTTGAGCTAATTTCTGTAAATAGTGAGATTCTGGGTTTGACTTTATGCCTTTGATATATGAAGGGTTATGAAATCATAAATAAGAATGAAGTCATGTCATTTTATGTAAAATTATTGCAATTGGACATCATATTAAGCAAAATCAGTCACAGATATTATATATTATGGTATACTTTATTATTTTATAGTTGTTATTGCTCCATTATTCGTGTCTTCCTTTGTCTTCAAGCTCTGATGTTCTGAATTATGTTTGATCAGGTGTTCCATTAATTTTTTTAATTTGACCTACTGAACTTTTTAATTTCTAAAATTTCAACTTCATTTTTCTTTATTTCTGTTTCTTTATTGAAATCCCCATTTATTTATTTATTATTTATAAAGCTGTCCTGTATCAGCTTAGTTATTACTTTTAGCTGTTGGTATTCTCAGTGAATTCATACAGTTTACTGGTGACTTTTTTGATTTTTTAAATAGTCTTAGAATAGCTCTAGAGAATTCTTTTTTTTTCAAATTCTCTCATTTTATTCTATTGCTATAGAAGTAAATGTGTTTTGAGGAGTCATGCTGCCTTAGTTTTCATAATCCTTACGTTTCTGCATTAGAACTTGTACTTGTGGGATTTGATCTTTGGGCTAATTTTGTCTCTCTTATCACATATATTCTTTCATTGCAAGTATTTTCAGTGTTTGGGGTAGGAGGACTAACTGTAATAGATTGAAGTATCATTGATTCCCACTGGCCTCAGAGTAAAACTCAGCTAAACTCTCAGCTCCTGCTAGGGTACCTGGGTTGATCTCAAAAATCACCTTAAAAGTAGAATACTGTCTGCAACAGAAGCCACAACTGCTAGATATGCCAGCTATGAAAACAGAGCACCGGTGAATTGAATACAAACAGCCCTTCAATTGCAGTTACTTTAGAGGAGTAAGGAGCAAGGGCAGCATAGTGTATACTTGTATGCTAGTTACTAGAGATGGAAAGGAAATAAGCCAAGACTCCTGATTGATTAGTACTAGAGCAATAGATGAAGAAAGGAAAGTAAGTAAAGGAGCAATAAAAGTAGAGAGGAGATTTAGCAGCTCCAGCTGAAGGAAAATGAAGAGAGACAGGTGCCAAAAATGCAATCTGGAACCCCCAAACAACCCCAGAGCTCGAGAGGCTGGCTGAGATATGCAGACAGTCCACGCTGGGGCAACCGATGTTCTTGAGAAAACTTTGAAAAAGAACAAAGAGGATATGATATGGTAGATCTGTTCTGCTGAGTAGGACTTGAACACTCCATAAGGTGAATACAAAAAGAAGAAAAGAAATCTGGGTAGAGGTGCGGTCTGTCTGTAGTTTTGTACCTGACCATGGAAGCTAGGCTTGATTCTGAACAGTTTTGGGTGGTTTCATGGGGGTGTGGTATGTATGCCAAACCTACAAGTGTGAAGTTCACTGTCAGCATGGGGTTGGGACCTGTGTAGATGAGCTGCCTCCAAGTAGTCCTTTGTGGGTGTAGGGACAGAACATGGTTGTTGGTCCTGTCTATTTGGAGTCTCTCAAAGGGGCAGGATTGGGTTCCAGATCTGTCTCTAAATGGTCTACTTTGGTCTGTGTCTCAGGCCAGATATCCTTCTCATGGAACACTGGATTAATTCTCACTCAAAATCACAAAGTTTCCTTCTCTATTTAGAAGTATTCTGAAGGCCAGGCCTCAGACTATAGTCTTGGGACAGGTTTGCTCTGAGTTTCCAGCATGAGCCTTGCAGTCTGCTCCCTTTGTCTGTATAGCTAGCTGCTCAGCCACTGAGTCTACAGAGTCCTTTAAGAATGCCTTTTTTTTCCTGGGTGGTGGTACACACCTTTAATCCCAGCACTCAAGATGCAGAGGCAGGCGAATCTTTGTGAGTTCAAGGCCAGCCTGGTCTACAAGACTAGTTCCAAGACAGGCGCCAAAGCTATAGAGAAACCCTGGCTCAAAAAACCAAACCAAACCAAAAAAAAAAAAAAAAAAAACAAACAAAAAAAAAAACAGACAAACAAAAAAAAATGCCTTTTTTTTTTCTCACTATGTCACTGATCTGGTGGAGTAGCAATAACAGAATTTTCCCAGTACTAATTCTCTGGTAGAGCAGCTCTCATGCCTTGTCTCCTCACCATTCCCTTTTCCTCCCCTGCCCACCTTTGTGTAAATATGTTCATCAGACTATGGTGAGGGCCCTCTGAGAGCTCTGTCCATAGTCATTGTTCTGACATTATGATTGCATTGTCAGTGTTAATAAGGCTCTGGAAGTGACCTTGTACTCTGCTGTTCTGCTTTTTCTCTGCTGCTGAAAGGAATGCTTTTCTCTGAGCTGGATGTTTGTTCTCCGGCGACTCGGCTGTGCTGAAGATACTGTAGTGGGTCCTGTCTGGATGCAGTCTGCCCTCCTTTGTAATCTTGTTGCTCAGTTTATTGTACTAGTTATAGTCCTAGAATCATGATGGGTGGTGAGAGGGAATGCGTTCACCCTGTTCCTTTGTGAAGCCCTCTGATTTTTCGGTCTCAACTATGGTGGTGACTGCAGTTTGTTGCAGAAGTTCTTTATCTAGCTGAAGAAATTTGACACAGTCACAGTTACTGATATTTAACAAGAATGAAATTGGGCTCATGCAGTGCTCTCCCCTCTCCGTTTTCCTTAGTGGTGTGCTCTTATGATGGTTTCTCTTTGCATTGTCATGTGGAGCCTGGTGTAATCTGATGGATTACCTCATATTGTTCTTTTGATATATTGTTGGATTTGATTTTATATTGTTGAAATATTTGCATATATGTTCAGAAGACTTATTGGTCCAAAGTTTTCCTCTTTTGTAATGTATTTATCTGAGTTTTGTATCAAGGTAAATAGTTCATCGTGAGATCAGATAAATAATCCCTAATGCATTAATTTATTCTGGAGTAAATACATTCATTTTGGGAATATATTGTAAGCGTTGGTAAGCTTTTTTACTTATAAATTTTCTTCTTTGACATATTTTATGCATGTATAATGTATTTTAGTTACTCTTCCCCCAACCCTCTCTTATTTTCGTCTTTACCTCTGCTAGCCCCTATTATTCCTTATGGATTTTTTCTGTTCTGTGACTAGGAGAGTTCAGCTAGGGCTATCTGTGTGATCCTGGGTTTGGAGCTATCCTTTTCAGTTAGCTGTGCTCACTAGCAGCCGTACAACTAGAAACTATGCTTCTCTGTCTGTGGGAATCCATTGATCACTAATAAACTTCGAGTTATTAGTACTGGTAATGAGCCCTGTCCCCACCCACAGTTGACTGTTAGAAGAGCTTGACTGTGTGGATCTAGTGCCAATATACACATCTGAACTCAGATCTTCTAGAAAAGCAGCAATTGCTCTTAATCTCTGTGCCATTTCTTCAGCCCCCTAGTCACCATCTGAATGATATCTACTCTAATTTGGTATATTGTTTCTTCTTCTTTTAACCAAATCTGCTTAATTTTTCCAATTTCCTATACGTAAGTTTCTATTGAAATCAATCTTTCTTTTGTCTAAAAATGTATTCATTGTTATTATTGTACGTCAGTATATTTGTATGCGGGCATATGTGCACATATGGAGGCCAGAGGACCCCTTTGTGGTGTTGGTACTCTCCTTCTACATCTTTATAGATCCTGGGAGCAAACTCAGGTCTCAGGTTGCTTCCTTTACCTACTGAGCCATTTGCTATCCCCAATGTCTTTTCTAATATTTGTTCTCAGTGGTATAAATAACCTATATTTTCTTTTTACTTTTTACCTTATGTCACAGAGTTTGGTAAGTTTATTTTACTTTTTTTAAGTTAAATTATTTACTTTTTGATATTTCATATATTATACATTAATGTGTTTCTCCATGTCCAAATATTTCAGGATTTTCAATCTGCTTCTCTCTTACTGATTTCTAGCTTATTTTTTGAACCGGATGCATAATTTGCATGCTTTCTAGTTTTTTTATTAATTTTTTTTTATTAAAAATTTCCGCCTCTTCCCCGCCTCCCTTTTCCCTCCACCCACTCCCCAACCCCACTCCCCTCCCCCTTCCTTTCCATTCCCAAGAGCAGTCAGGGTTCCCTGTGCTGTGGGCAGTCCAAGGTCCTCCCCCCTCCATCCAGGTCTAGGAAAGTGAACATCCAAACAGGCTAGGCTCCCACAAAGCCAGTACATGCAGTAGGATCAAAACTCAGTTCCATTGTTCTTGGCTTCTCAGCAGCCCTCATTTGTCCACCATATTCAGAGAGTCCGTTTTTTTCCCCATGCTTTTTCAGTCCCAGTCCAGCTGGCCTTGGCGAGCTCCCAATAGATCAGCCCCACTGTCTCAGTGGGTGGGTGCCCCCCTCGCAGGCTTGACTTCCTTGCTCATGTCTCTAGTTTTTAATATTTCAAACTGCATTTTATGACTCAAATGGAGTAGGTTCATTTTGAATGCTTCATATGAGTTTGAGAATAACATGTGTTCTGTGTTACTACATGACAATGTCTCTAAGTATTATTTGTTCAGTTATTAAAAGATGCTCTGTGAGTTAGCTCTATGTATACTTTATATTCTGGTTTCTTTGTTTTTCTTATAGAGGAATTACTTATAGAGGAATATTGAGAGATAATAGTAGATTTTGTTATTTTTCTAACAGTTCTAAAAGTTTTGTCCTCAAATTGTGTGTCTGTGTTTGTTTGTTTCATGTGTACATACGAGGCTAGAGATTGGCCTTGCGTATCATCCCCTGTCACTCTGCAATCTACTTTTGACATGGGCTTTCTCCTTGTATGTGCACTTTGCTGTCTGTACTAGTTGGACTTGTCAGGACGTGCCTTCCTCTGTACATGAGTTCTGCAGTTACAGATATATGTCATTGTCATCACCCCAGCCCTCGCTGTTGTCATCTGAGTACTGGGGTTCTGAACTTGGGTCTCCACTTTATTCAACTGTCAAATACCTTTACTCAAGACATAGATAACAGGGATTCTTAAACCTTTGTAAAGATTGATCCTACTTTCATTATGTGATGACCGTATTGTTCCTTGAAATCAGGTATAATATTTTTCCTTATTCTGATTTCTATTTTGCATGAAAGAAACACCATATTTCTAGCTTCTTTTGTATTCATGTTAACTGCAATGAACCTTTTCTTTTCCCTATGTTCTATATGTATCCTTATTTTTAAGATAGGCCTCTATGGAAACTTATACTCTGGCCTTAAAAATCAAATGATAATTCCTATTTTATTTAGTATTGTATAGCCTCTATATGTGGCACATTAATTGTCCTTGGTCCTTTCTGAATTATCTCTTTCTCTTTCATTTCTGATGTTTGATTATAGCATATTTCATGGTATACATGTAGGCTCCATCTCTATGCGTGTGAAAATTTATATCATGTTAGATATGAGGCAGTTTGGCCATTATTTACTCAAATATTTGAATGTTGCATCTCTCCTTCCTCCCCTCACGTCCTATGAGTATGCTGGTGAAGTTGTCCCATGATTTTTTATGCCTGTTTCACTTTTGTTCACTGTTTTTCTTTTCTTTTGGTCAGGTTTTAGTGACTTATCTTTAAGTTCTCTAGTTATTTCTCCAGACTGCTCAAATATGTTGTTTTAATCTTTTGGTGATTCTCTCAGCTATAATTCTGTGCATTAGAGCCATTGGATGACAAGTTCATAATTTATTTTATGTTATTAACATTCTTGTCATGACAAACTGTTCTGTTTTCTTTATTCATTCATCCATAATTTCCTTCAGCTCTTTGAGCATATTAAAAATTGTCCTCAGAGTTTAGAATCTGTGCTCTTTCAGATAACCTGTCGCTTCGCAGGGACATCAGAGTTAGTAAATATGTGCACAATTACACAACTCCATTGGAAAATTATTTCTGTTTGAAGGATTGTTGGGAAAAGGAGCCAATTAATAACATGCATACAGATGACATATGATTTATTACAAAATAGTCTAGAATAGCCAAAGGATGCAAGTAGTATTTATGGAAAATTACTAGAAATAATATTGGTTATTTTATAAGTAATTTTCATTTGAAAACTGAAGTACAGTTTTCATTATATTCTCTTAGTTGTAAATAATGACCAAAATGACAAAGCAGAGCCTTTTTTGCAGAGTATGAAAGTCTTAAGATATTAAATACTATGCTTATGAATTAATTATAGATCTGAGGTTACAAGTAAGAGTATTTCATATATTTTTATTGGTAGTGGGAATTAACAAAGGTGTTTGGGTATGAGATTGACATTCTACTCTGTAAGGATTAGCTGTTGTAAATTCTTATAGAGCCTGTTTCTTACCCAAGATTTCAGACTGAAGTCTTAGTACAGCAGGAATTTCCTCAGTGACCTTACAGAGATGCTCATCAGTCAAATATTCCTTTGCCCATTGAGTTTTCCTAATGCTCGCTTGTTTATTGCAAATAAATAGAATTGTAATTTCCATATAGTTTCTCCTATATGTGCATAAATAAAAATGTACCTATATGCATGACCATGCTTATTATATTGGTAAAATGGCCACAACCATAGTCAAATCTCATAGCATATCTAATATTGTTATTACAGTTTATCTTTCCTTTTTTAATTTGTACTTACACATTGAGCATTGAATTAGGGTAGTGATAATATATATATATATATATACACACACATATGTGTATATATATATATATATATATGAATGGAGGTTGACAGAGAATGATTATATATATATGTATATATATATAGTTATAATACATTGTAAAAGTTGAAATAATTCTGTAAAATTAAAATATCCCAGCATCAGTTACTGAGGAACTTAATTCCTAAGATGATTGTAGAAATGAACGTTTTATGATTTATATAAACAAATATTTGACTTAGGATTTTGCTGAAATACTTAACATTAGAAAATCCAGCCTTTTATCCTGGGAGAGATGTAGTTGACAAGTGATATTTTATTTTTCAAAATTTAAGTAGCTTGGTATAATATATCAGAACAAATATAAAATATAATATATTTTCTCAGTTTCATCTATAGACACTGAAAAAGGACCCAAGCCATGTACAGACCATAAATGTGAATCTTCCAAAAGATTATCTAAGGTATGTTATGATCTGGTAGAAACGAAGAAAAAAATTGAGTGGAAATGCCCAGTGCTTAAAGATTCATCATAATTAGTCTTTGTTTTAGCTATTTGTAAAATACATTGAGGCCCACAGTAAGGGCTTCCAACAATGAAATAAAACTTCACCCACTACAAAATAAGAAATCAGTATAATTGAAATTTGACAAATTACTTTATATTTAATATTGTGTAACCAGTTATCTAAAAAATGGTTTTTCATTTATTTGGCCTTATTTCATATGGCTAGTTTATATTAAGGGGAAATCATGGCTGTAATTCTTCCAGTTGTTTCAGTTTCCATAGATGTTTACATATTGGCCTTATATTGTGGTATTTTGCCACTCACTTGTTAGAATAGTTATTTCATAGATATTTAGTATTTTTGTGCAGTCATCATATTGTCCACAGGTAGAGTGTTACATGTTTCTCTTAAGTCTTTACTCATTTAGCTGAACTAATCTGAATGGCTAGAGTCAGTACAAAGAAGAACAGACGTGATGAGACTGGAGATGTTTTGTCTCTAGACTTAAAGCATTTAGTCTTCAGCAGTCAAGTCTTATAGCAGCTGTACATTTTCTTTTTAGTAGAATAATGTTCTTTTCTACTTTTCGTTGACTGGATTTTACTATGAATGACTTAAATTTTGACTAGTATGTTTAACAAACACATCAGTATTATATTTGTCAGAATCTTATAAAGGATTTTTCTTTCTTTTTTTTTTTGCTCATACATTGTTCTATGCAATGTGTGTTAAGGATTTGTAGTCATATTTTAAAACACCTAGTACAATTGAGGATCAATTCTTCGAGCATTTTAGTGTAAACCTGTGGATGTGGTTATAGCTTAAAGTTTATCTTTACAAGAACAGTAAGGTATAGATAGATATACAGTATAATGTTATAATTTATGGATATTGATAGTGGTGTAATCTCATGATTTATCTGTCTTTTCACATTTATTTATATCCATTTCTGTGTGACAGACTATATACAGTTACAGTTTGGGGTAGTGTCATATATCCACCACTAAAGTAAAAACAAAGAACAGCTTCAAACTGGATCTTTGATGTCTGTTTTGTTTTGTTTTCTTGAGACAGGGTTTCTCTGTAACTTTGGAGCCTGTCCTAGAACTAGTTCTTGTAGACCAGGTTAGCCTTGAACTCACAAAGATGCACCCGCCTCTGCCTCCCGAGTGCTGAGTGTGTCACCACTGCCCGGCTTGATGTCTTTTTATAACCATATTTGTGTCCCTATGACACTCTCACTGCTTCCTGTATCCTAGAACTCATTCTTCTATCCTCTGTTTTTAAATTTTATCTATTAAAAAAAATCTCACAAAGATTTATTCAAGATTATATATAAATAGATGGTTGAAGGCTTATGCTGATGTTATAGTTTATGTATATATGAATATCTATACATTTATGTATGTATATAAAGTTAGATTAACTTATGAAACAACACGTGGCATCTCTATTTTTGACTTATATCCCTTCCTCCCAATTGATCCTTTAATACTTGTTATATATTTGTGTGTTCATGTGTGTATATGTTTATGTATAATGCATGTGGGAAAAATGTATTTGTCTTCCTTAGTTTTATTTAATATATATTATATATTTTATAGCATGAATAATAAAAGCCCATACACAGATACTGAGTTTCAAGCTGAAAGATTAGAGAAGAAAAGCAGCCAAGCCTCTCGAGAGCTCTCATCTCTTACCAGTGCTCAGATCAGAGGGGTGATCAACTGAACCTCAGATTATATTGCTCTTCACCAAACCTCAGACTGAAACTGAGACCCTGAGCTCCTGTCTCCCCCTGTCTTATATTCCTCTCTAGTACTGGGATTAAAGGCATGTACCACTGCCACCCAGTCTCTATGGCTAACTAGTGTGGCTGCTGGTATTAAAGATGTGTGCCACTACTGCCTGGCCTGTGTGGATGACTAGTATGGCTGCTTTGCATTCTGATATTTATGCAAGCTTTATTTATTAAAACCAATAAAATATCACTGTGTTTCTCCTTTTGGTCTAAAATAAAAAGGAAGGCTATAACTAATAAAAAACTACATACAATAAGTACAGTAATTATATACAATATATACAGGCAGTAAGTACATCAATAATGTCTAGTTCATTTTCCTTTGACAAATTCAGAGAAAATACTCCATTATCTATCCTATCTTGGTGAGTCCAAAGACTTGTACCTAATTTACTTTCTATCATAACTTGCATTGCCACCCAAAACTATCTTTTGATATCTCTCAAACTTATACACTTTACACTTCTTTGGTGAATTTCTTTTCTGAGTCTCATAAAAAAGGAAAACTATACTATGTAGCCTTCAACTACCTCAGAGACCCAAGAAGGAAATAGTGTTAACTGAGTAAGCAGAAAATGCAAGCTAACAACTTCCAAAAAAAAAATTGTGAGAATGTAGAAACAGCTGGCTGCCTGGGGGAGTCACCCAAAGTTCCTCTGCAATGTTGGGGCATTCATCTTCAGCCTAAAGGCCTAGAATATTTGACAGACTTTTCTATGAAGCAGGATATTCTGAAGGGCTGTCTTGCCTTGTCTTGTCAAGTTTTGGCAGTCATTCTCTTTTTTGTCTTGCTTGTCCAATTAGGAAAGAATACTATCAGAAGTTGAGGTAAGGGCTTTTTCTTCCTCAATGGCTTGCTTTTGCCACAAAGAAAGTAAGCTCTATGTGGAGTTTCTTCAGTACCCATCATCTTCTTTGAAGTAGACTGGTGCTACTAGGAGCAGATATGCCACATTGTCATAAAAAGGAACCTATGTTATTAAGATATCTTAAATGTCATATTTGGTAGATCTCTGAAGTATGTGAAAATTATCTGTCTATTTACAAAATATCTCTGTTTGACCTTGAAAACATATCTAATATGACTACAAGTTTAGTTGTAATAGGTGACTAATTACTAACCTACATTTATTTATTATCCTAAACAGTTGGTAATAATAACTTTCAAGAAGTAGAAATTTGCATTATTGTTAAATGAGCTGTATAGGTACAATACCTTGAACAAGATTAGAAGCATATTATGTACAGTATGTTTTAACAAAAGTAATCCTAAATTTGTATTAATATACAAATTTGTATGCAATATACAAAATTCCAATTCAATATAAAATATTTAAAACTAGTAGTTGCTTTTAAAAAGTAGATTCAATAATCTACTCTTTTATCTTATTGCATTTGTATTCCTCTTTTTTTTCAGAGAAAGAACTCTGAATATAATCTCCTTTCTTCAACTTTCCTCCTGACCATAACCAATAATAAATTATAAACAACTCCCCTAAAAAATGACAAATATTCATAATCCATTGAATGACCAAAACCCACCCTCACCACCTCTTGAGAATGTGGGCATCATATTCTCAAATTTATTTCCTGCTGTCTGGGGGTCACAGCATCTTTAGGGCATACTGAAAAGAAAATTTGGATTAATTGTCAAGTCCTGGGAGAGGTAACATTATCATTTGTTGTACAGTCTCTGCATAGAGGGAAAATGCAGAGTTTGTTGCAAGTCCTGCCTAGAGTAGTCTGTGAGGCTGGATCATCTCAGTTAGCCACCTTGAAATTCTTCTGAGCAGTTTGTAGTTCAAAGCTGATCCTTAGGTGTTGTTTTTCAGTTAAGTAGTATTATCATAGTTTTGGAGGAATCATTGTGGGACCCCCATCCTCTTTTTGGAGATTTGAAGTTCACTGTTAGGCCTGTTCATAATTCACTGCAAAAAAGTGATAGAGACTCAAACCACAAATCATGTACAGAAAGATAGATGAAACCTTTTTCTAGAATTAATTAGTACTGTATAAGACAATTCATATCATGATAAAAAGTTTAGAATAAATATATATGTATATATTAATGTTATATATTTTATACCTTAAGAAAAACTTTTAAAGAGTCAGTATAAGACCAAAGGATTATGCAATTAGTGACAATAAAATTGTCTTTAAATATTTGTTTTTATTCTGCTCCATATCAGGTGGCTCTTCTGACATGGGATAGAGATTTTGGTTTTACTTTAATAAGCATGCTTGGGTTTAGAGAATAGAGAGCCACACTCCAACTCCAAAGCCAGCTTTTATCTTTACCTGAACTGAGACTACAAAGAGACCATTTGCATTATATATCTGTAGAGAACAGCAGAAAACAAGCATTTTGGAAGATTTATGAAATTTTATCCTTTTAGTAATGTGATATACCAGTAGGCCAATTTATTCTTTATCTTGGGACATTTTTTTTCTGTCTCATTTGTCCTTTTTCTTCAGATATGTCATTTGTCTAGTGGTCATCAGATTCCTTAGGTGAATGCCTTTATTCTCCTGAAAAGACAAAACCAAAGCCCTTCCCTAACACTAATTTTGGGGAGATTCTGTTTTGGCAAGTTATATCTGATCAAATGAAAAGCATTTGTTAGTTTTATATGTTATTTTATATTAAACAGCCATGGTCTTTGATGAGTATTCATCTTTTCTAATTAAAGATGTCTCATGTTCAAATTGAGTCTTTATCAATTTTGATAGTTTCCATAGATTTTCATTCACATGGAAACAAAAGCAAAACACCTTCCCAATGTAACATATGTCTTGGTTTCCATTCTGAGGTCAGTACATCTTTAAAGTGTACGGGTTGACTTAATTCTGTAGTTTTTTGTACTGTCCAGTGTTTCTCTGCAGCTGTTGTTCCTTTCTCATTAGCATTTAGAAAATTCAAAGTTAATAGAGCATTATGTAATCTGGGGGCATTTATGACCCTTTTCTGTTTATTTAGCATAGCCTATAAAGTTTGATTTTTCTATAACTGCCTGGTCTGTAAGATTATGTGGTATACCTGTAATATACTTTATATTTTAGTAAGCAAAAAAACTGTCTAATTTTCTTAGAGACATGTGCTGGAGCATTGTCCGTCTTTGTTATGGCCCCATGATGTCCATAACTTCATGTGTGATTATTAAATCAGCCTTTTCTGAACTCAAAGCAGTTGCCCATTGAAACCCTGACTAGGTATCAATGGTATGGTGTACATATACTAGTTTTCCAGATTCTACAAAATGGAACTCATCCATCTGCCAGATTTCATTCATTTGAGTACCCTTTGGGTTATTTCCTGCAGGTAGCGGTGTTTGTTTGTATAAAGAACAAGTAGGATATTTTCTTATTTTTCCTTGGCATGTTGCCACATGAAGGGAAGGTCTTTTTTTTAAACTTTTGCTATTGACATGACTTTTCTTTTTTAAATGAAATTCTGAGGCCTTCATCACATTTCTATTCAATTACTGGTTGATTTTTGTATTACCTAGTGATAGAGGACCTTGCAGTCCTGTATGGGATTGGATGTGTGCTATGTTTATGGGAGGATTCCTATTCTTGATTGTATCTTATAATTGAATAAATAATGAAGTCAATTCTGTTTCATCTGGTATAAATTTAGAGGTTTCAATATGCAAAACATCTCTTTCTGCATATTGCGAATTGGTAACAATGTTGAGAGTTTTTTTTTTTAAAGTCCTTTAGTACCATGAGAATAGCATATAATTGTGACTTTTGGACAGTTTGTTGAAATTTTATGATTTGTAACCTGCCTTTTCTGATATTTGCATCAGTATAGAATGTAGGGGCTCTGGTTATTGGTGTTTTGAATTTAATGCATGGAAGGATTTGGCTAGTTCTCTTTCTAAGTTGAATTTTCTTACTTTTGGAATATTTATTGTTAACCTCTCTCAATTACTATAAGCTATCTTCCAGGGTTCACTTTCTGCCCATAATTTGTCAATTTCATTTTTTTATTAAAAGGTACTATAATTTCTGTTGGGTCTATTCCTGTTAATTGATGAAGTCTCAATTTTGCTTTTAGAATTAACTCAGACCTTTTCCATATATATTTCAAAATTTTTACTTGGCTTATGTGGTAAAAAGTTCCATTCTAAGATAATATCTTCCCTGTGCACTAAAATTCCTGTAGGAGACTACTTGGAGGTAATATGGCCAGAATGTAATTAAGCTTCTGATCCACATGATCCATATGTGCCTTCTGTAATTTCTCTTCTTTCTAAGCCAATTGTCTCTCAGCTTCAGTTGATAATTTGCTGGGACTGTTTAAGTCCTTGCCACCATCTAAGGTTTTGTTTAAATTGTTCAGTTCATCAGATTTTTCCCAATAGTAGGCCATAAATTGGAAATGTCTCCTTACAATCTTTGGAAGTCATTAAGAGTCTGCAGTTGATCTCTCCTAACTTGCAACTTTTGGGGTCTAATTTTTTGTAAACCTATTTTATAGCCTAAATAGATAATAGAATCTCCTCTTTGTATGTCTTTCAAGAGCAATTCATAATCCCCAACAAGGCAATTTTTTTTTTACTTCTTCAAACATTCTTTGTAAAGTATCTGCATTTGAATCTTATAATAAAATATCATCCTTTTAATGGTAAACTATAGATTGAGGAAATTTCTTGAGTATCATTTACAATTGCTGTTGTACAAAATATTGCACATGGTGCAGCTATTTAACAGTCCTTATGGGAGAACCTTTCACTGATACCTCTAAGCAGGCTGAGAATTATAAGTAGACACTGTGAAGGCAAATTGCTTTTGTCTTATTCTTGTAAAGGTATAGTGAGAAAAGTCTTTTAAATTAATAACTATAAGAGGCTATTCTTTAGGCAATTGAGAAATTAAAGGATTTCTAGACTGTAGAGAGCACCTTGACTAACTCAACTTTAATACCTCGTAAAGCTATTGCCATTCTTCATTTTTCCAGATTTCTTTTTAATAACAAATATAGAAAAATTCAAAGGGCTCGTTGATTCTTCAATATGCTGAACATTTAGTTGCTCCTGTACCAGTTGTTCTATATCCTGCAGTTTCTCTGTTGTTAAAGGCCATTGCTTAAACCACACAGGTTTTTCTGCCAACAATTTTAAAAGTAAGGGCTGTTGGTGCCTTTTTTCAAAAAGCTGCTGATTTTCAAAAAAAAAAAAAAAGTCAGCAGCTGTTGTACCCTATTCTTGTACAACCTGAATGGTAAGTGACAGTTCTTTATAATGCTTTCTAATATTTTCCCCAGAAACATACATTAATTTATGGGTTGTTTCTAAGATTGAGTGATTGTTAATTTGATTATTCCATTGCTGTAATAAATCAAGTCTCCACAAATTTATTTCTGTGTTAGCAGTATATGACTTTAATTTTCCTCTTTGTCCTTCTGGCCCTATACATTCGACCTGTCCTGTGCTCTGTTTCATTTGAGATAAAGTTTCAGTCCCTAAAAGCTAAACATTTGCCTCCTGAAGAGGCCAATTTTGATGCAAAGATTCTGGTGAAATTATTGTGCCTACCAGACTTTCAATGACAATGTCATTTATTTGTATTTTTAAATTTGGTCTTTGTTTATTTATAGAAGTTTTCTAAAATACTCGCTTTATGGTTTCTCATAAAGAAACCATTTTTTTGTTCTCTCTTCTATAGCTGTTCTGTATGGTTTTTTTTTTAACAGTAAGCATTATGTTCTTTAATAGATTTGGGAAGGAGTTTTCTCTATGATGGCAAGAAACAACTGAACCAGATTTGACATAGGGGCTTGCAAGAGGCCCTCAAAGGAGTTTCCCAATGGCATTCCCTTGTATGTCTCTCTCTCTCTCTCTCTTTTTTGGTTTTTCGAGACAGGGTTTCTCTGTGGTTTTGGAGCCTGTCCTGGAAACTAGCTCTGTAGACCAGGCTGGTCTCGAACTCACAGAGATCCGCCTGCCTCTGCCTCCCGAGTGCTGGGATTAAAGGTGTGCGCCACCACCGCCCGGCCCCTTGTATGTCTCTTGTTGATCTAGTGCCTACCTTTACCAAAACTTTTGCCTAATCCAGAAGGGAGGGGTGTTCTGTTTGGATTATTTTTTAGAAAAAAAAAACATTGTTTCTAGGAATGCCCTGTTTACAGTTCTTTTTAAGGTGACCTTGTTTGCCAGTTTATAACACTTGACATTTCAATTTTTCCTCAAACCCCTGGAAATCACCTTTGTTATCCAAGTATCATCATGGGTATGAGAGACAGTATTCATTGTATCTCAGATCCATTCCTTTAAGGGTCCTGATCTTGCCTTTAAAGCCTAATTATCCTTTTATATTGATGATTAGCATTTTCAAAATCCAGAGGTTCAATTATTATTTGTATAGCTTCTGAATTTTGTATCGTTTTATTTATTGCTGAAACCAGTCTCTGTAAGAAATCTGTGAAGGCTCCCTTTGGGCCCTTACGACTTTAATAAATGAGTCAATTTTCTTTCCAAATTCTTTAGTTATGTCCCAAGCATTTAAGGCTACTGAATGACATAAAGCCAAGGCATGGCCATCATATAAAGATTGCCCTTCTACAGTAGCATAATCTCCTTCTCCAAGAACTTTATCTTGGGAGATTTCCACAGCTCTAGGTTTACTCTATTGTTCAATAGTCTTAGCCTCTTTCCTGAATCAGGTACTTCATTGTAATTGTGGACTGGGCTCTAAACAGATTTAACTAAGTCTATTCAGTTTTTAGCGATAATTCTATTATAAACTGGCCACACATTTAACATTTGATCCACAAAAGGTTAGTGAATGACATATGAGACTATCACTTCCTTGAATCACCTTAAATCCATCATTTCCATAGGAGTCCATTAACTCTTGCACAGCCTTGAACATATCTATGATTTGGCAGTTGTTTGTATAAGAGTATTCGATATATTAATATTGGTTTTTTGAATACTGTAGGCTGTTCCTCTTTAACCTTATAATGCAATGTTTAAATTGGTTCTTTATTAAATTCCTCAGTCAGGATCCGAATATATATATGATCTATTTTATTAAGTTTTTCTAAGACCTGTATCTTGGCAGTCAAACAAAACAACTTTTTATGAGATAAACCAAGAATTATGAAGATGACAGCAATAATATTCAAAATGATAATTAACAGTATGTCAATCCCAGTTAAATTGATTATCCCTTCATTTAATTGTTCCAGTTTTAAATCATTTATTATATAATCATACAGAGAACTAACTTTCTCTACTGTTTTGTGTCTTCCATTTTTTAACATGGGAAAAACTCCCTTCTAAGTAATTCCTCCTTTAAGAATTCCCAATTTTCTCACCAGATCTGCCACCGATGATGATGACAATATGAGGCTTATTGTTGCTTCTAAAACAGTGAAAGTATGACTGGATTTCAAAATGATTACCTAGTTTGACACCAGCCTGAGAAAGGGGATCAGGCAAAACCCACCAGGAGATAAAGGAAAACCTGGCCAGTAGGGCGGTGTTTATGTCCATCTGTAGCTCTGGCTTGTCCCGATGACTGCAGGGCCACAGGCAAACAGCTTTTTCATGAATTCATAATCCAAACATTAGGCACCAAATTAATTTCATTTCTGAGTCTATCCTATCCATTCATTTGTGGATGAATATCTAGCTAAGTTTCATTTCTCAATTATCTTTAATAGTGCTTCTATAAATGTGGATGTTCTGATTGCTTGTTGGGAGACTGACTTAAATTTTTGGTGTTTATTTGGGAGTAATATAGCAGGATCATAGGTAGTTTCTAGGTTTAGCATTTTGAGCAACCTCCATGCATTATTCCATGGTGGCTGAACTAGTAAAAATTTCACCCATAATGTAAAGGCTTCTATTTTATCATTCTCACCAATTTTGTTGTCATTTGTTTTCTTTATTATACCTTTTCTGGCTTGAGTGAGATGGAATAGAGTTTTTTTGTAGTTTTGTTGATGGCGTTTAGTTTTTGGTGGTTTGAGACAAAGTCTCATACTGTAGTCAAAGCTGACTTTTAATTTATGGCAGTTGTACTGCCTATCCCTCCTGAGTAGTGAAATTTCTAGTGTATGTCATCATATTTAGCTCTTTACGTAGTTATTTTTATATAGTTTATATAATCATTGATAATTTTATGGATGCATACAATGTATTTTTATAATGCAATTTTAGTAATCAATTATTTAATTTTCCCATGCTCAGTTGATTACAGTTTTCCCTACCTCCTCTTCTTCCATTTTCTCCCCCAACCTCCCATCTCCTTTCCACTCCCTCTTCCTTACCTTCATAAAAGTACTGGCCTCCGATGTATATCAGCCAGCCATGGTATATCAAGTTGCAGCAAGACTAGGCACCTCCTCCCCTTTTAATGCTAGAAGAGGCAATCCAGCAGGAGGAAAGTATCCTAAGAGTAGGTAACAGAGTCAGAGACAGTCCCTACTCCCACAGAGTACCAAGCCACACAACAGAAACACATGTGCAAAAGGCCCAGGACAATTCTATGAAAGTACTCTGGTTGGTGGTTAAGTTTCCATGAGGCTAGTGGTGAGAGTGGGGTATTGAAGTCTCCCACTATTAGTGTGAGAGTTTGAAGTGTGATTCAAGCTTTAGTAATGTTTCTTTTACAAATGTGGGTGTGCTTATATTTGGGGCATAGATGTTCAGAATTGAGACTTCATCTTGATGGAATTTTTCTGTGATGAATATGAAATGTCCTTCTTTATCTCTTTTGACTAATTTTAGTTTGAAGTATATTCTGTTATATATTAGGATAGCTACACTGTCTTTTTCCAATTATTTACTCTGAGGTAATGCTGTCTTTGAAGTTGAGGTATGGTTCTTGTATACAGCAGAAATATGGATCTTGTTTTCATATCCATTCTAGTAGCCTGTGTCTTTTTATACGTGAATTAAGACTGAAATTAAGATATATTATTGACCAGTGAGTTTTAGTTCTTGTTATTTTTGTTTTTTTTTGTTGTTGATGGTATTGTGTGTGTTTTTTTCTTCTTCGGCTTTTGCTGGTAGGGGATTATTACCTGTGTTTTTGCAGGTGTAGCTACCTTTCTTGGGTTGGAGTTTTCCTTCTAGTACTTTCTATATGTCTAGATATATTGATAGGTTGTTTAAATCTGATTTTGTCATGCAATATCTTGTTTTCTCCATCAATGGTGATTGAAATATTTGCTGGGTAGAGTAGTCTGGGTTTCCATCCATAGTCTCTTAGTGTCTATAGCACATCTGTACAGGACCGTCTGGCTTTTGTTGTTTCCATTGAGAAGTCGGCTATAATTCTGATAGGTCTGCATTTATATGTTACTTGGCCTTTTTCCCTTTGCAACTCTCAATATTCTTTCATTATTCTGTATGTTTAGTGTTTTGATTACTAAATGGTGAAGTAGGGGGACTTATTTTTTGGGGTTCAACCTATTTGGCGTTCTGTAAACTTGTACTTTCATAAGCATTACCTTCTTTAGGTTGGGAAAGTTTTCTTCTATCATTTTGTTGAATGTATTTTCTGTGCCTTTGAGCTGGAGTTCTTCTTCTTCCACCTCTATTATTCTCAGGTTTGATCTTTTCATGATGTTAAAGATTTCCTGGATGTTTTGTGTTAAGAATTTGTTGTATTTAACATTTTCCGTGACCAACGAATCTATTTTGTCTACTGTATCTTCAGCTCCTGAGATTCTCTTTTTCATCTCTTGTAATCTGTTGGTTATGCTTGCATCTGTAGTTCCTATTCATTTACCCAGATTTTGCATTTCCATAATTGCCCTGGTTTGTGTTTTCTTTAATGTCTCTATTTCAGTTTTTAAGTTTTAAACTCTTTGAATTGTTTGCTTCACTTGCTTGATTGCTTTTTTCTTTGTTTTCTTTAAGGGATTTATTGATTTCTTCTAATTTTTTGTTTCTTTTCCTCTTTTTCTTTAAGGAAATTTTTCATTTACTTGTTAAGAATCTCTATCATCTTTATAAAATTATATTTAAGGATGTTTTCATCTTCTTCTGGGTTATACCACTAGGTTCAGATGTTGCCATATTGCTCTTTAGGTTGTTGAATGTATTCTTGCATTGGTGCCTATCTCTTCCTCCAAGGTGTGCAGGTGGGGCCTATGCTTTCGGGGGGGGGGTCTCTCTTCCTCCAGTTGGTTCGGGTGGGTCCTAGGACTTTAGGTGGTCTTTATTCCTCCTGGTGCAGGTAGGGCTGTGGCTCTGGTAATTGCTGATGCCACTCTGGGGTCTCCTCTCCAAGTGCAGTCAGGGTGAAGGCTCTGGTGGTCAGAGGTTACAGGTATGAGGAGCATGCTCTGGGCCTATGGGGTTTGGTGGTTAGGGGTGGGACTTAGGATGTTCCTGCAAGGCCAAAGGCCTAGAGAGCAGGACCCTCCAAATGGGAACCTAGACACGTACCTCTCCAGGGGCAGTCAGGGCCAAGTCTCTGGTGGTCATAGATGCAGTGGGGGATGTTTGTGGGTGTGGGGATGCAGCTCCCAGGTCTCTGAGGCTTCACTGGGTGGTGGTGGGGTGCGGGATGTGTCTCTGGGGTCTGGGGTCTAGAGTGCAGGGCCCTCCAGCTAGAGACCTAGACATTTACCTCTCCAGGGTAGTCATGGTCAAGGCTCCTTCTTTCCTCCCCTATTAAAAAAACTCGGGAAACTCGGGAGGCAGAGGCAGGCGGATCTCTGTGAGTTCTAGACCAGCCTGGTCTACTAAAGCTAGTTCCAGGACAGGCTCCAAAACCACAGAGAAACCCTGTCTCAAAAAACCAAAAAAAAAAAAACCTCATTTTTTTTTTTATTTTATGTGTATGAGTGTTCTGGCTACATGTATGTGCTGGTGCCTGCAGAATTCAGGGGTATCAGAATACCCAGAATTGGAGTTACTGATGGTATGTGCTGTAGATTCTGGGAACTGAATCCAGGTCCTCTCTAAGAGTAGCAAGTGTTTTTTTCCCCCTTTCTTTTAAAACAATCTTTTTTTTTTTTAAATTTTACATACCAATCCCAGTTCCCCCTTCTTCCCCTCCTCCTGCTATCTCTACTTTCCCTCTACCCCACCCTCCATCCACTCCTTAGAGAAGGTGAGGCCTCCCATAGGGAGTCTTCAAGGTCTGTCGCATCACCTTGAGGCAGGACCAAGACCCTCCCCACTGTATCTAGGCTGATCAAGGTATCTCTCTATAGGGAATGGGCTCCAAAAAGACAGTTCATGCACTAGGGATAAAATCCTGGTTCCACTACCAGTGGCCCCACAAACTGCCCAAGCCATACAGCTATCACTCACATTCAGAGGGCCTAGTTCAGTCCTATACAGGTTCCCCAGCTGTCATTCCAGAGTCAGTGAGCTCCCATTAGCTTGGGTCAGCTGTTTGTGTAAGTTTCCCCATCATGGTCTTGACTCCTTTGCTCATATTATCGCTCCTTCCTCTCTTTGACTGGATTCTGGGAGCTTGGCCCAGTGCTTAGATATGGATCTCTGTATTGCTTCCATCAATTGCTGGGAGAACGTTCTATGATTACAATTAAGGTAGTCAACAATCTAGTTACAGGGGAGGGCCAGTTCAGACACTCTCTCCATTATTGCTAGGAGTCTTAGCTGGGAACATTCTTGTGGATTCCTGGGAATTTACCTGGTGCTAGGTTTCTTGCTGACCCCATAATAACTCCCTCAGTCAAGATATCTCTTTCCTTGCTCTCCCTCTTACGCTCGACCATCCTGACCCCTCATATTCTCTTCCCACCTTCCCTTCTTCTTTCCACTCTTACCTTTCACCACCCCCATGTTTCCAATTTACTCAGGAGATCTTGTCTAGTTCCCCTTCCCAGGGGGATCCATGTATATCTCTCTCAGGGTCCTCCTTGTGTCCTAGCTTCTCTGGTGTTGTGGAATGTAGGCTGGTTATACTTTGCTTTATGTTGAATATCCACTTAAGAGTGAGTACATACGATGTTTGCCTTTCTGGGTCTGAGTAATCCAATTAAAATGATTTATAGGGCTAAACGGAATTCTCAACAGATGAATTTGAAATGGCTGGAAGACACTTAAGGATTTGCTCAACATCCTTAACTATCAAGGAAATGCAAATCAAAACCACTCTGAGATACCATGTTACACCTCTCAGAATAACTAAGATAAAAACACTGATGACAGCTTATGCTGGAATATGGGGAGCATTTCTTCATTGCTGGTGGGAGTGCAATCTTGTACAAACACTTTGGAAATTAGTATGGCAGTTTCTCAGAAAACTGGGAATCAATCTACCTCAAGACCCAGAAATACCATTCTTGGACATATACCCAAAGGATGCACACATAACACAAGGACCTTTACTCAGCTCTGCTCATAGCAGCATTATTTGTAATAGCAAGAACCTGGATGTCCCTCAACCAAAGAATGAATAAAGAAAATGTGGTACAACTACTCAGTGGTTAAAATCAATGACGTCTTGAAATTTGCAGGTAAGGTAAATGGATGGAACTGAGTGTGTAGCAAGTGCTATTTACCATTGAGCATCTCTCAATCCTCTTCATCCCAATTTAAGTGGCTTTTCTAGGTTTCCTAGAGTTACTGTCCTCCAGGTTGAAAGAGTGGATGGATCATTGGAGTTTGGAGACGAGTCTTTTCCTATGGTGTAGGCTGGTGCTGGACAGGTCTTAGTTGTTTAACAGAGCTGCTATCCTCAGTAGCTTCTGTTCCTTGCATACCACCAGCCTCTAGTGAGTATAGTTGCTTGTAGTCTGTGTGCATGCCCTTGAGACCTCACAGATCATCTCCCTGGGTGGCTAATGTTCTAAG
The DNA here is from genome assembly GCA_963919715.1 of Microtus obscurus. Classification (NCBI taxonomy): domain Eukaryota; kingdom Metazoa; phylum Chordata; class Mammalia; order Rodentia; family Cricetidae; genus Microtus; species Microtus obscurus. The sequence continues at coordinate 24,019,032 of CAWTZC010000015.1, forward strand.
GAGTATGTCCCAAGTGCAAGTGTGTTGTGAAGTGTGGAAGCAAGCATAGCTCTGAGATCTTTTTTTTTTCTTTTTTCTTTTGGTTTTTAGAGACAGGGTTTCTCTGTGGTTTTGGAGCCTGTCCTGGAACTAGCTCTTGTAGACCAGGCTGGTCTCGAACTCACAGAGATCCGCCTGCCTCTGCCTCCCGAGTGCTGGGATTAAAGGCGTGCGCCACCACCGCTCGGCTAGCTCTGAAATCTTAATATGTGCTATCAAAGTCCACTAAGCATTAAAACACCTTGCTTGAGGGCCAAGCTGCCACTATCTAGGAGTCAGCTGGCATTTCAGACATGTAAGTCCCTGCTACAGTGAACTGCACAGGAGAATTAATTCCTAAGCAACATTTCATAATTTCCTGCGAACAGGTTCTTCATGTTCTTGGCTAACTTTCTTTTTGATGCTATTGTAAGTGGAATCGCGACTTTAATTTCCCTTGGGCATACTTCTTTTTTTAATATACGGTAAGCCAATTGTTTTGTTTCCTATAAATTACGCATCCTATGGCTCCCATGAATTTATTTTAGCTTCCCAAGTTAATGGGGGTGTGGAGGCTTCTAGGTTTGTTGCTTATAAGATTATTTCATTTACAAACAAGAGATAATGTTAAAGTTTTCTTCCCAAATCGAATTGTTCTATTTCCTTATTTGTTGTACTGGTGATTTCCCCAGACTATTTTAAATACAAGAATCAAACCAGGTTTCTTTTTCTTTATTATGGAAGAAAAGCTTCAGTCTTTTACTATTCCCTCTGATGGCATTAGAACTGCTATGTGTTTTAGATTCTGTTAATTATTTTTATTCTCAATTTTTTTTTGTCATGGATGTGGTAACATCTTAAAGTGCATTTTCTTTCATCAGTTGAGGAAAAAATGTGCTTTTAAATACAACTGTGATGTATTAACATGGTTGATGGTTGAATGCTAGCTTGTCAGTAGTAGTGGGGGAGAGCAGGAGATAGCTCTACACTATTCTGTACCAGCCTAAGGAGTTCTTTTTAGAGACAGCTACTAAGATGGGGGCTCAGATTATTGAACTCATTGTAAAAAACATAATTTCAGGACAAATTACTTTGAAGCAGAATCGGAGCTTATTAAAAAGATATTTTAGTATACCTTTAAGCATGGTGGCTAATATGGTACTGCTTAAGAAAAGGAGAGTATAGCACAAGCATGAGGGTCATGCATAATTGTCATGGTTGTGTCTTTACAGTAGTTTTATGTATGATTTTGGTGGTTTCTGAAGTTAAATTTCAAAATATTACTAAGGCACTTATTAAAAAAAGTTTTTGGTATAAGTGAGTGATAAGGTGGTTTCTGGAGTACATTGTCTGGGATTATAGTTTATAATGTCATTCTAGGTCATAGGGTTGAATAGAAAGTTGAGATATGAGTAAGTACATATGATATTTGTGTTTCTGGGTCTGGGTTACCTCACTCAATATGATGTTTTCTAGATCCATCCATTTGCCTGCAAATTTCAAGATGTCATTATTTTTTCTGCTGTGTAGTACTCCATTGTGTAAATGTACCACATTTTCTTTATTCATTGTTTGATTGAGGGCCACTTAGGTTGTTTCCATGTTCTGGCTGTGACAAACAGTGCTGCTATGAACATAGTTGAGCACATGCATGTCCTCATGGTACAATTGAGCAACCTTTGGATATATACCCAAAGTGGTATTGCTGGGTCTAAGTGGCTTTTAGATATAAAACAAAGAAAACCAGCCTACAGTTCACAATCCCAGAGAATTGAGACAGAAATGAGGACCCTAAGAGAGACATACATGGATCTAATATACATGAGAAGTAGAAAAAGACAAGATCTCCTGAGTAAATTGGGAGCGTGGGGACTATGGGTAAGGGTTGAAAGAGAGGGAGGAGAGTAGAGAAACATGTATAGCTCAATAAAATCAGTTAAAGAAAACAAAAAAGGAAACTTGAGATATTTTTTACTTTTATGTTATTGAAGTTTAATTTTGAATATATAATTCTAGAAAATTTTAGGTTTATGTATTGGAAAGGTGTGAGGCCATAGTTAATGGACATACATGTGTAAGGCTAAAACATGGTTCCATGCTGTTTTAGAATTCTTATATACAATCTCTATATAAAAGGAACGTGCTCTCTATACAAGCCCCATTACCATTAATGTTAATTGTGGTGGAAATCTTGACTCTTATCTGGTGGGAGACTTCAACCAGATGTAGGTGACAGAAATTAATATTTCCTAAATTTTACCTGTTTGATTTCCTTCAGCATGCTTCAACTTTCCTATATGAAACTTTGATCCCTTAAACTTAATGTTTATTTACTGCTGAAGATTTATTTCTATAGCTTCTTACCTGCTGAACATAGTCTACCTTTTCAGTGCTCAAGAATCTCATCCTATCTGTTGTAAGGAGACTTAGAAGATTTGTACATGGAGATTCATGGATAACCACTTTTTAGAATATGGAAGAAATGATACCATTGCTCAGGACACCAAACCATATAAACAATAAAGCACACAGCAGCTTGTTATTATGCCTGACCTCAAGATTAGCATCTTGAGATACCTGATAACCATGATTCTAGTAAATCAAGTTGGAGGGAGAATTGAGACATATTAAAGTGGGGGTCTTAACCATGGGTCACTGAGACTATCCATTATCTGAGTTGTCAGGTATATACACAGCATCCTTTTTTAGTTATGGCACAGATTTACCTTGTGCTGCTAGAACACAATCTCATTTGTGTGACAGCTGTCTTCAGTGTCTAAATTTCTGCATTTAGAAGTGGGAAACTTTAGTCTATAAACTATACACTGCTGGCTATACATTGAGAATGTGCCAAAGAGGAAACAAGAGTTCCACGAAGGTATCTAATAATGCTACAGACTAAAGGGAAAACAGTGTGAGACTGTATATATATATATATATATGTATGTATGTATATATATACATATATATGTATATATATATATATATACATACACACAGACATATATGTGTGTGTGTATTTGTATACACACATTTACATATGTCAGAAATTCCTAAAGGAAAAGCAACAAAGGAAGAAAAAATGTAAGGTTATAACTACTGATAGTTCATGTGTGAGATTTACATAAGAATATAAAATGTCCTTTTTAATGTTTGAAAAAAAATTTCAAGTCTTCAAAAAGGTCACAAGTGTAAGTAACTGTATCCTCCAGTGATCTTGTGGCTATGGAGACTCAGAATAGATTTAACTGTAGAGTTTACGACTTTATGAGTTTTTCCGGTATAGAATGGGTAGGCCTCTGAATAACCTGGCATGTGTCAGCAAACACCAGATCTTTATATCCTTGACAGGGAAGCACTTGAGTAAAATGTAATTGTCCTTTTCTTTGAATTATGCCTGCCCTTTGTATTAAATTAAGAAAAGGCAGTGCTTGATTTTGCTTCCTATGTTATTACAGAAGCAGCAGACAGGCACTTATGACTCTTTAAATTGTGAGTTTCTTGATCCCTTTTCTCTAAATGCACAAGTGACTAGAATATTTAATGTCTATCCTTTGTGGTGTCATAAGTCATAGAGTTTTTCAGTATTTATTTTTATTACATATTTGTTTAGAAAGGGAACTTAGATTATCATTTATCAAAAAACAAAGCTATCATACAGAAAAAGGAAGTGAGATATTTTATCTACCACAACATGTACTACCTGAGGTAGTACTGTTGACCTGCTGCTCCAACTTTCATAGTGGCTTTACCAGTTTGCAATCTGACCAGCAATGAGTAAATGCTCTTCTGTCTCTTTATCCTTGCCAGCATGTGTTATCATTATTTTAATGATTTGAACATTCTCACTGGGGTAATATGAAATCTTAAAGTAGTTTCAGTTTGTATTTTCCTCATGGATAAAGATGTTGAACTTTTCTTAAGTGTTTCTCAGCCATTAATGTTGCATCTTTTGAGAACTCGTCTTAGATCTTTACCGCATTTTTGAATGTTCAGGATTTTTTGGTTCTTTACATATTTTAGGTACTAAGCCTTTATCAGATATATAATTGGTAAAGCACTTTATATTTACTAGGCTGCCAGTTTGTCACAATGATCATATTATTTGCATAAGAAGCCTTTCAGTTTTATGAGGACCTATTTATTAATTGTTGGTCATATTACTACTGTACTATTGGTGTCATGTCCAGAAAGTACATTCCTGTATCAATGAAATAAAGGTTATTGTTTATTTAGCTTCTTCTGCATTCAGGGTATCTTTTATGTTGAGGTAGATCCTTCAGTGTTTTGCAGGGTGGTAAAAATGGCTCTGATTGTATTCCCTACATGCAGCCACCTCATTGGCAAGCATCGTTTGTTGAAGATGCTGTCTTTTGTCCAGTGTGCATTTTTGACTTCTTTGTAAAAACCAGGAGTCCATGGGTATATGAACTTATTTCTGGGTCTTTAATTTGATTATGTTGATTAAGGAGGCAGATTCTTATCTACCAGGAAAATGTATTGTTTCACAGGACTAAGTCTATTATTTGAATTACTCTTGTTTCTATTGAATTACAACAGAAAGGATTGCAACCATTCTGTTCCTGCTGTTGCATATCCAAAAGACAAATTTACAAGTTAACATGGAATTTCCTGCCTTTGCAGCTTCCTCATAATGTCTAGGGCAGATGTCCAATGAAAGAAGTGCAGAGCAAAGCCCGACCTTAGAGATCATGTCTGACCTTTCACTGCAGTGAGCTCACTCACCGTGCACCATCCTTTGTTCACTGTAGTGAGCTCACTCATGTGCACCATCCTTTGTTCACTGTAGTGAGCTCACTCATGTGCACCATCCTTTGTTCACTGTAGTGAGCTCACTCATGTGCACCATCCTTTGTTCACTGTAGTGAGCTCATTCATGTGCACCATCCTTTGTTCACTGTAGTGAGCTCACTCATGTGCACCATCCTTTGTTCATTGTAGTGAGCTCACTCATGTTCACTGTAGTGAGCTCACTCATGTGCACCATCCTTTGTTCACTGTAGTGAGCTCATTCATGTGCACCATCCTTTGTTCACTGTAGTGAGCTCATTCATGTGCACCATCCTTTGTTCACTGTAGTGAGCTCACTCGTGTGCACCATCCTTTGTTCACTGTAGTGAGCTCATTCATGTGCACCATCCTTTGTTCACTGTAGTGAGCTCACTCGTGTGCACCATCCTTTATTCACTGTAGTGAGCTCACTCATGTGCACCATCCTTTGTTCACTGTAGTGAGCTCACTCGTGTGCACCATCCTTTGTTCACTGTAGTGAGCTCATTCATGTGCACCATCCTTTGTTCACTGTAGTGAGCTCACTCACCGTGCACCATTCTTTGTTCACTGTAGTGAGCTCACTCGTGCACCATTTTTCAATTTTCTTCTCTAGATATCTTTTGTGACATAGACATTTATGTTTTTTTTCTTGATTCTTTTTGTTTCCATTTTGGAATTATTTTTTATTTTAGAGCAAGACTACTGTCCAAAATATTTCTTCATCTAAAAATATTTTCTCTTTAAAAAACTTTTACCAAAGATATACCTACAGTTTTCTAGATCCTTTAAAAATATTTGTGTGTGTGTGCATTCCCATGATGGGCATGTGGAAGTGTTTGCCACCACACACGTGGATGTCAGAGGAGAACTTCGGGGAATTGATATTTTCCTTTACCTAGGCCATCCAGCTTCATGACAAGTGTCTTTGTTTGCTGATCCATCTCATTGACCTCCATGCCCATTTATCCTAATTGGCTGCCCTCCCTCCCTCCCTCCCTCCCTCCCTCCCTCCCTCCCTCCCTCCCTCCTGTCTCTGTCCCAGTAATTCTATAGAGTTGCAGGTATCTGCTGCTGTTCTTACCTTTGACCTGGGTGCTGGGATCCAAACTCGGGCTTTCATGCTTATGTAATACTTCATTCGTTACTAATCTCTCCAGCCTTAAAATATTTTTCTTAATAAATAAATATATCCCAGCTTAAATTCAGGAGCCATATCTGAAGCATGAGCAAAACATAATTTTGGCTGTCTTGAACACATTTTCTATAACACATTTAAATGAACCAATTTGCTAGACATTTTAATCTTATTATATCCAATACTTAAGACTATTTTTAGAATATCTTATTAGGAACTAAAATGCAAACAAAGACAGCAAAGTCTGCCATCTCTTTTATTTTGTGTTTGAATCCCCTTTTCTTATGGCCATCTTTATCTCTGCAGCTAAGCCATATTAATCACATTTGTAGCTTAAGTAAGCTCATTATCACTTGCCTGTTCAGAAAGAAATGCTAAACAAGCCAGGCGGTGGTGGCACATGCCTTTAATCCCAGCACTTGGGAGGCAGAGGCAGGTATATCTCTGTGAGTAAAGGCTAGCCTGGTCTACAAGAGCTAGTTCCAGGACAGGCTCCAAAGCTACAGAGAAACCCTGTCTTGAAAAACCAAAAAAAAAGTTATCCTAAAAGTATATTGAGAAATATAAATCTCTGCATTAGTGACATTTGGTTTTAATTTAATTTCTATATGAGACTCAAAGTGATGAAAACAGTAAGTAAATATAATGAAGGTGTAATGAGGGAGATAGCTATAAAAAAGGAGAGTTCTGTATACAACTAATAAGTTAAATGGACTGTTGCAATGTTGCTTTCTGTAATGGACAAAATAATCACAAAGTATCTGTACACTGTATTTGAAAAGAAATGAGAAGAAATTCTAAGAAAATTATTTCAAATATTAACTACCTACAAAAGAAGACAGAAGTGGGAAAAAGTGGGACAAAATGCTGTAAAAATGCAAAGAACAATTAACAAGATAGTATGGGTAAATCCTTAGGTATTAATAATATTAAATATTAAATAAGCACACAACATAAGATATAGGTTGCATAACTTGAGAAGTAGCAGGATTTAGGCATATATTTAGTGTGAGGGACTCACTTTAGATCTAAGAACATATAACGCTTAAAGTGAAAGGCTGAAAAATAAAATTATAGTCAAAAGAGATTGGGCTAATTTCAAAGAAAATGACTAAGTGGAAAACTTCTGTAAGAGTCATAGAAAGGAATTATATAATGATTAAATGTCCAGTAAACAACAGGAGGTAATAATTAAAAACAAGCACCTACTATTGTTGAAATTGGGGTGCCGCGGTTGCGTCCCCAACACCCCAGCTGCCTGGCTAGCTTATGCCCGAAATAACAACACACAAACTGTATTCATTTAAACACTGCTTGGCCCACTAGCTCTAGCCTCTTACGGGCTAACTCTCACACCTGGTCTAACCCATTTCTAATATTCTGTGTTAGCACCCCAAGGTGCGCTTACCTGGGAGATTCTAGCCTACGTCCATCCTGGGTTGAAGCTTCATCGTGAGCATGCCTCAGAGAGCTGAGCTATCCCATCCGCCCGCGAGAGAGGAGGCTGGCGTCTCTGAGCGAAGCTGCATGATTTCTGACCTCACTTCCTCTTCTGCCCAGTTCTGTTTACTCCACCCACCTATGTTCTAACCTATAGGACCAGCCAAGCAGTTTTTTTATTTTGAAAGACCCTCGGGGTGAGTGTCTTCCCTCAGAGGAGACCCTTCCCAAGGAGCAACGAGACCACTTACGCGGATGCAAACAGCAAGAGGTTTATTCAAATACACAGGTACCTGGGGCGACAAGTCTCTCGAAGGACTTGTGCGCGCCCACAGGAGGGAAGAACAGTCTTTTTATGGGTTTGGGAGCAAAGGCACGGCTTACAAAAGCGAGAAGCATAGTTACAGGGTTCTCATTGGGTGATCTAAATGTGGCCAGGGTGGTACCAGGTTGAACTAGGGGACATGTTTCCCCAGAGTATGTGGGGACCAGATATGTTTCCCCAGAATATGTGGGGACCAGATAAGGACTGACTTGGCCCTATCTAGGGTACTTCTCGTTCCTCCTGGGGCCCGATGTCCAGACGAGTTGGCCCCAGGTTGAACTCTGTAACAAGTACAAGCCTTGCACAAAATGTCGTTACTATTGCTCATACTGCAAGCTGCTAGCTGATGCTGCAAGCTGCTAGCTGATGCTGCAAGCTGCTAGCTGGGGTCTTTCAATTTTAACCAATGAAATCAACAGATTGATAAACAGATTGATATATGACACTCCCACATCACTTCTCCTTTTTCTGTTTAAACAAAAAGGAAAGACTTTAACTTTAACATAGCAAAATTACATAAAACAGTTATCAAGTAAAAATTACAATAACCTTTATCATAACTAAGGAAAAGTATAACTATAACTAACTATTCTTAACTCCATCAAAGACTCCAGAAAGATACAATATTACCTAAGCAAACAAGAAATAAGCAACGTTCAAACTCTAGAAATGACTGAGACATCTCGCTGCCTGTACAGTCACCCAAAGTTCCTCTGTACCGTTGGGGCATCCATCTTAGGCCTACAGGCCCATAGTTTTCAGCAGACATTCCACAAAGCAGGAAATTTTAAAGGCAGTCACTGCTTGTCCTGAAGAATGTCTTGCAGACTCTTTCATGAATCAGGAACCCCGAAAGATTATCTCACTTTTAGGCAAGTTCAGTAGTCCTCTCTCTGGGGGTTCTCTGTGTCCAGTTTATGCAATAGTCCAGGCAAGAGCAGTTTCTTGCCCAAATCGCTATCAAATTCCATAAGAATCCTCTTTGATGCCCATCTTCTTCCTGAGGTAAATTGGTGCTGCCAGGAGCATACGTGTCTCATTGTCATGAAAAATCCTAAATTATTAAAACATTTAAAATGCCATATTCTGTAATCTTTGAAAAATATGAAGAATGCCTATCTAAAATTTATCTATGTACATCTAGAAAATCTTAACTAACATGACTACAAACTTGACTATTATTGATTATCCATTAACAACCTATATACACTACATTTTTAAGTGAACTACAGAATCACAATACCTTAATCAAGATCAGAAATACAGATACATATAACAAAATTGACCTTAAATTTAAATCACTAAAGCAAAATCCGTATCAATGTAAATTATTAATACCTATACCATACTATCTGAACTCCTAAATGTAAAAAACAAATATTAAGAGAACCGAAGAGAAGACCCAGGCTTATTGCAAAGACATTTTGTATGTCAGAGATTACTGATGGATTAGATTAAATTTCTATGTCCCATGTGAATTTTTCACCAAAATGTAAATTAAAATTTATTTTATGGATATATATGCATATATATATATATATATATATATATATAAGTTTTGTTTGCATGTATTTCTGTGCATCATGTGCATGCTCTAGAGGCTAGAAGAGGGTTTCCAATTCCCTGGAACTGGAGTTAAAGGATGTTGTAAGCCACCATTTAGGTTCTAGGAATCAAATCAGTGTCCTCTGGAAGAAAGGTCTATGTTCTTTTTTTGTCTTTTTGAGCTATATATTTTTCTCTGTTCCCCTCCCTTCCCCTCCCTTTCCATTCTATTCTTTATCATGGCCCCCATTTTCCAAATTTATTCAGGAGATCTTGTCTTTTTCTACTTCCCATGTAGTTTAGATCCATGTATGTCTCTTCTAGGGTCCTCATTGTTGTCTAGATTCTCTGGGATTGTGAGTTGTAGGCTGTTTTTTTCCCCTGTATGTCTAAAAGCCACTTATAAACATATATGTGAAATTTGTCTTTCTTGGTCTGGGTTACCTTACTCAATATGATGTTTTCTAGATCATCCCTTTGACTACAAATTTCAAGATGTCATTGTTTTTTTCTGTGGTGTAGTTCTCCTTGGTATAATTTTTCTTATCCATCAGTCGAGGGGCATTTAGTTTGTTTCCAGGTTCTGACTATGACAAACAATGCTGCTGTGACCATAGTTGAGCACATGTCCTTGTGGTATGATTGAGCATCCTTTGGGTATATACCCAAAAGAGGTATTGCTGGGTCTTAAGGAAGGTTGTTTCCCAATTTTCTGAGAAATCGCCATATTGCTATCCAATGGGACTGCACCAGCTTGCACTCCTACAGCAATGGAGAAATGTTCCCCTTACCCCATATCCTCTCCAGCTTAGGCTGTCATCAGTGTTTTTGATCTTGGCCATTCTTACAGGTGTAATGTGGAATCTCAGCTGATGGCTAAGGATGTTGGACATTTCCTTAAGTATCTATCAGCCATTTTAGATTCCTCTGTTGAGGTTGAGAGCCCTCTGTTTAGGTCTATACACCATTTTTTAATTAAATTATTTGTTCTTTTGAGGACTAATTTCTTGAGTTCTTTGTATATTTTGGACAGCAGCCCTCTGTCAGATGTGGGATTAGTGAGGATCTTTTCCCATTCTGTAGGTTTCTGTTTTGTCTTGTTTACTATGCCCTTTGCTTTACAGAAGTTTTTCAATTTCTGGAGGTACCATTTATTAATTTCAGTGTCTGTGCTACTGGGGTTATATTTAGGAAGTGATCTCCTATGTCAGTGTATTCAAGTGTATGTCCCACTTTTTTGTTTGTGAGGTTCTGTGCAGTTTGCTTTATGTTGAGGTCTTTGATCCATTTGGATTTGAGTTTTATATATGGTGATAGATATGGATGTATTTTCATTCTTCTACATGTTGATATACAGTTATGTCAGCATCATTTGTTGAATATGCTTTCTTATTTCCATCTGATATTTTTTGCTTCTTTGTTAAAAATCAGGTGTTCATAGCTGTGTGGATTGATATCTTGGTCTCGATTTTATTGATCCTCCAGTACCAGGCTGTTTTCAGTACTGTAGCTCTGTAGTAGAATTTGAAGTCAGGGATTGTGATGCCTCCAGAAGTTCCTTCATTGTACAGTCTTGTTTTGGCTATCCTGTTTTTGGGGGGGTATTTTTGCTTTTTCCATATTAAGCTGAGTATTGTTCCTTCAAGGTCTGTGAAAATTTTTGCTGGCATTTTAATGGGCATTGAATTGAATATGTATATTGCTTTTGGTAAGATTGCCATTTTTACTATGTTAATTCTACCTACTCAAGAGCATGGGAGAGCTTTCCATTTTCTGTGTCTTCTTCAAAGATTTGAAGTTCTTATCATACAGGTCTTCCACTTGTTTTGTTAGAGTTACAATATTTATTCCATTTACATTTGGCAAATTAAGGAAAATATTCTATGATTTATCCTGTCTTTGTGAGTCTAAACTTTTATATAATTTATCTTTTATTGTAACTGAGAAAAACTATAATTATAACTATCTAGTCTTCAACTCCATCAATGATCCCAAAAGGATATAATATTACCTAAATAAATAGAAAGTGTGTTGTGAGCAACTTCCAAAGTTCTAGAAATGACAGCGATATCTTGCTACCTGGACAGTCAACACCCAACATTCTTCTGTAATGTTTTGTCATCCATATAGGCCCCTAATATTTGGCAGACTTTTCAATGAAGCAGGAAATTTGAAGATCTGTTCTGCCTTATACTGGCAAAGTTCGTCAGTTGCTTTCTTCTGTGTCCTGCAGAATGTCTGGCAGTTTCTTCTATGAAGCAGGAACCCTGAAGGACCATCCCATCTTTTGGACAGTTCAGCAGTCACTTTTTTGTGGGTCCTGCATGTCCAGTTCATACAGCATACCATCAAGCAGTACAGGCAAGAGCAGTTTTTTTTTTTGCCCAAATGACTAGCTTTGTCACATCGAAGGCAAATTCCTTAACAAGTTTCTCCAATGCCTATCAAACTCTCTGATGTAATTGGTACTGCCAGAAGCAGACATGTCTCATTGTTGAGAAAAATCTAAGTTTTTAAAGCATTTTAAATGCCATATTCTATAGTTCTTTTAAAGATTTGAAGAATACAATACCTATCCATCTGAAATATATCTCTGTACATCTAGAAACCCTAACTAACATGACTAAAGTTTGACTATTATAGATGAATATCTATTAATCCATAATTTTAATTGCATAATACATTTAAAAATGTTTATACATAAACAAAATATTTTAAAAAAGAATAGAAATATATAAAACAAAATTAACCTTAAATTTGTATCAATAAACCAAAGTCCATTCCATTTCTATATCATATCTCATTTTTTTCTCTTTAGTAAGACCTTGACTATGACCATTAGCCATTTATAATCAACTTTCTTTAAGTGAAAATAAACATTTGTAAGCAGTATTTTGGAATTGATGCATAGATTTTTAGACTATTTCCTGCTGATTGGGGTCTCTGTTAATCAGGTATTTCATGCAATGTCCTGTGTGCTTGGTCCTTTTCATCCAGCAGTTCTGAAGCTGTTGTGGATGTTGGACCACCTGGGTTGTTGCTTCAGGAGGTCTTGCTTGTTCAAACTATATTAGCCAGTAAAGGACCCACAGCTTTCTATCCTTTGTGGAAACAAAAGTAGAACCTCTTTTCCAGACTAACATATTTTTAGAGTTAAATTTTCAAGTCAAAATACCTTGAAAATATATCTGTTGGTTTAGCTTAGCAGCTTGTACAATAAAATGTCTCTTTGTAGGTAGCTCATTCATAGTCAAAAAATTCAAAGAAAACACAATAATATACATAATCCAGACTCTGTATATGTTCCATCTTTACATGACTTTTTAAAACTCTATTTCTTTTATTTATTTCTATTTTTTAATTTAATTTTTTGAGACAAGCCTTCTCTGCATATCTTTGGCTGTCCTGGATCTCATTCTGTAGACCAGGCTGGCATTGAACTCATAGAAATCTGCCTGCCTCTGCCTCCCAAGTGCTGGGATTAAGGGCATATACCACCATGTCCACTACTCTATTTCTTTTTCTAAGGACTTTCTCTACTCTTTTTCTTTCCTCTCCCAAGTCTATGTATGTTTTTAAACACACTGTAACCCATTTTGAGGTACTTTTTTCCATCTGAATCTGTCTTTAATGTATGTATCTGTCTTTTTCTGACCACATGAGTCTTTAGTCTGCTAATCAATTTGACTAGTATTAAAGCTGAAGCTTTGGCAACTGGATCTGCTCTATTTCTTAGCTTTCTGTGAGTTTAGCTTCAAGGCAGAGGTACTGGTGAGAGCCATATTTATTGCCACAACTTTGTGGAGATTCAAGGTCCATGCTACCACCAAGAAGCCTACCAGTATCTGCTCATAAGCACCATTTAAGTGTTTGGTGGCAGAGCCTCTTAAAAGAGCTGCAAGTTTTTTTTTTAACCACTAAAAATGTTAAGTCAGGAAGCCTCTCTTAAAGAGCCATGCCTGTGCTTGCTTCTAGCAGAGTCCATCTGAGACAATGCTCCCTCATGAATCTGTACTTGACTGTTCTTATCTGTCTAGAATTCTTTTTTTTAAAAAGCTTTCTCAGGCTTTATGTGGAAATTCTTGCCAAATGTTTGGGTGCCATTTTAAAAAGAGACTGTGCATTTGTTTACTGGCTGCCTAGATCTGAAAAATTACACAGAAACTTTATTAGTTGCAACATTGTTTAGTCAATGGCTCAGGCACGTTTATAGCTAGCTCTTACATCTTAAATTAACCAATTTCTATTAATCTGTGTATCACCATGAGGCTGTGGCTTACCTGTATTGTTATGGCATCTTTCTCTTTTGTTGGCTACATGGTGTCCCTTTGACTCTGCCTACTCTCTCTCTTTGTTTGGATTTTCTGCCTGACTTTACTTTGCTAAGTCATTGGTTGAAACAGCTTTATTCATCAACCAATAAAAGCAACACATATATAGAAGGACATCCCACATCAGACAACAAGTAAGGTAAAAAATAAAAAGTACCCAAATAATTAGGAGATAAAATATCTCTAGAAATGTCATTGTTTTTTGTTGGCTCTCTTTGCTGATCATAGGGCCTGCTTCTTAAGTGTAGTTTATGTACCCAGTGAGACTCTATTGGAGAGTGGCTATCAGTTAGAGATAGCTTCTAATTAGGGAAGGGTTCATGTCTATGTCCTTCTCAGTGCTAGAACCCCATCTGGCATAGACTTGTACAGGCCCTGTTCATGCTGCCAGTCTCTGTGAGTTCATGTGTGTGTCAGCTCTGTTGTATCTGGTTTAGTGCTCCATGCAGCATTAAATAGTACAGTTTTTAATTCCATGAGTTTTTATATTTTATGTATTTTCTTAAATGTTTATATTTTTAATAGAATACAATATATTAATATATCATTTTCTATACTCTTTATGAGTCATTTTTGGCCCAATGTATTCCAAATATATTCCAATATATTCAAAAAAGTTTATGGACTGCTAAGAAAAATGTGTATTTCTAGTGTTTGGGTGAAATGTTCTATACATACCTGTTTGGTACATTTGATTCATGTTATCATTTAACTCTAGTGTATCTCTATTTTTTGACTGAATTACCTGCCTGTTGGTGAAAATAATGTATTGAAGTTACCTAGTATAACTGTGTTAGAATGGATCTGTGGATTTATATCTATTAGTGTCTGTTTTATGAAGTTCAGTGTACCTCTTTGGGATGTATGTGTTTAGAATTGTCATATTCTCTTGTTGAATTATACCTTTATAGTATGAAGAGACTCTCACTGTGTGTTCCGAAAAGTCTTAGAAGTCCTTTTTGTCCTTTGTTAGAATAGCTTTTCCTAATTGTATCTTAGTTTCATTACTAGAAATACCCCATTTCACCCTTTTACTCTCTGAGTTAGTGTCCATCCCTGAGCATGAGATGTGTGTTGCTTTGAAGAAGGAAAAGGGAATCCTGTCATTTTCTCTAGTATTTAATGGGGGACTAAGTCTTAAAATTCAGATTTCTTCTTGAGAGATGAGTTTATTTTTGCAGTTTTGCTAATTTTTCTTTGTTTCCTTAGATCTCTTTTGATTGACTACCCTGTCACTGTTTTTCCCTCTGGTCTCTAGAGTATGTTTATTATTCTTGTCAGTTTGAAGTGTTCCTCTTCTATAGCTTTTGCAGAGTTAGTTTAATGGTCATACTCTTTCAGTCTGTTTTTATCATGGAACGTTTTTACTTTTTCCTTTACTTAGGAAAGAAAGTTTTGCAATTATAATAGTCTGAATTGACAGTTGTGTTTCCTTAGAACTTTCCTTGCAAGAACTTCTGCCTTTGTTTTTGTTTATTGATTTTTATTGAACTCTACATTTTTCTCTGTTCCCCTCCCTGCCTCTTCCCTCCTCTTCAGGCCTCCCCAAGGTCCCTGTGCTCCCAATTTACTCAGGAGATCTTGTCTTTTTCTACTTCCCATGTGGATTACAACTATGTATGTCTCTCTTAGTGTCCTCATTGTTGCCTAAATTCTCTGGGATTGTAATTTGTAGGTCAGTTTTCTTTGCTTTATGTTTAAAAACCACTTGTGAGTGAGTACATTTGATAATTGTCTTTCTGTGTCTGGGTTACCTCACTCAAAATAATGTTTTCTAGCTCCATCCATTTGCTTGCAAATTTCAAGAAGTTGTTATTTTTTCTGCTGTGTAGTACTGCATTGTGTAAATGTACCGCATTTTCCTTATCCATTCTTTGGGTTAAGGTGCATTTAGGTTGTTTCCATGTTTTGGCTATGACAACAAGGCTGCTATGAACATAGTTGGGCACATGTCCTTGTGGCACAACTGAGCATCCTTTGGATATATACCCAAAAGTGGTATTACAGGATCTTGTGGAAGGTTGTTTCCCAATTTTCTGAGAAATCACCACATTGACATCCAAAGGGGCTGTACCAGGTTGCATTCCCACAGCAATACAGGAGTGTTCCTTTACCCCACAACTTCTCCAGCATAAGTTGTCATCATTGTTTTTGATCTTGGCCATTCTTACAGGTGTAAGATGGAATTTCAGAGTTGTTTTGATTTGCATTTCTCTGATGACTAAGGATGCTGAACATTTCCTTAAGTGTCTTTTAGCCATTTTAGATTCATCTGTTGAGAGTTCTCTGTTTAGGTCTGTACTCCACTTTTTTTATTGGATTATTTGTTCTTTTGATGACCAAATTCTTGAGTTCTTTGAATATTTTGCAGATCAGACTTCTGTCTGATGTGGAGTTAGTGAAGATCTTTTCCCATTCTGTAGGCTGTCATTTTGTCTTGTTGACCGTGTCCTTTGCTTTATAGAAGTTTTTCAGTTTCAGAAGGTCCCATTTATTAATTGTTTCTCTCACTCTCTGTGCTACTGGGGTTAGATTTAGGAAGTGATCTCCTGTGCCAATGCATTCAAGTGTACTTTCCACTTTCTCTTCTATGAGATTCATTGTGGTTGGCTTTATGTTGAGGTCTTTGATCCATCTGGACTTGAGTTTTGTGCATGGTGATAGATATGGGTCTATTTTCATTCTTCTACATGTTGATATCCAGTTATGCCAGCACCATTTGTTAAATATGCTTTCTTTTTTTTTCATTTGATTTTTTTTGTGTGTCTTTGTCAAAAAATCAGGTGTTCGTAGGTGTGTGAATTAGTATCCAGGTCTTCAATTCGGGTCCATTGGTCCACCTGTCTGTTCTTATGCCAGTACCAGGCTGTTTTCAGTACTGTAGCTCTGTAATAGATTTTGAAATCAGGGATTGTGATGCCTCCCAAAGTTCTTTTATTGTACAAGATTGTTTTGGCTATCCTGGGTGTTTTGCTTTTCCATATGAAGTTGAGTACCATTCTTTCAAGGTCTGTGAAGAATTTTGCTGGGATTTTGATGGCCATTGCATTGAATCTGTGGATTGATTTTTGGTAAGATTGCCATTTTTACTATGTTAATTCTGCCTACCCAAGAGCATGAGAGATCTTTCCACTTTCTGGTGTCTTCTTCAATTTATTTCTTCAAAGATTTAAGTTCTTGTCATAAGTCTTCCACTTGTTTGGCTAGAGTTCCTCTGAGATATTTTATGCTATTTGTAGCTATGGTGAAGGGTATTGTTTCTTTTAACCAATCAGTTGTGATTCTGACAAACTTTTATTTTACATTTATTTTTGCATAACATTCTGAATGATTGTGATTTGTGTTCTTTAAACTTTGAATAATAACTCCTTTAAATGCTAGCAATTAGATATCAGATTGTATATAATTGTTTTAAGTGTATGAGTATTTTCCCCGCATGTATGTAAGTGTACTTCATGTGCTATGTACTGAGGACTGGAAGAGTATACTAGATCCCTGGAACTTTAGTTACAGGAAACAATGAACCTCCACGTGAGTGCTGGGAATGGAACTCAATCCCTTCTGTAAGAATGACAAGTGTTCTTAACTGCTGAACCATCTCTCCAGCTTCCTATTACTAATTCTTTTAGTATTTCCTTAACTGAAAATTATGTTTGACCAAATAAATGTAAAAAATTTGTCAGACAGAACGTACCAAAATTGGAAAATATTTAATATGGGAAAACATGTAAGTAATTGAGTAATAGAAAAGCACAATTCATATTTATGTTGAGTATAGTTTATTTAAAAAGGTTTAATAATTCTTTAATTTTTCATGGAAATAATAGACTTATGAAAGTATCCAAAGAAGTCAGACAAGTTGAGGTTCAAGAACAGTATGCCCAGTTATCTGTGCTTCTGACTTGACTGGAGGTACAGATTCTTGTTGTAGAGGAAATTGGGTTTGAGTTCATGACCTTATTTTGTATTTCATGTAGAGGTGTGACTCCATAAAGGAAAACACTGTCTCTTATTCCTCTTCGCAGCCAAGTCAGAGCCAGTATTTCCAGTATCAAGATATCTGTCAGAATGATGTCCTTAGTATTTGTAAATTTAATTATAACAAAGAGCTAGAACTTACCACATTTTATCTTGTTTATAAGCCTAATTTTCCTTCATAAAGTAAGGAAGGCGGTGATAGAATACATACTTCTTAGTGACTTATAAAATATTTTAAATAAATTTAATTTCATAAATGTGTTTAACTTTAAACAATTGACTGTTTAAAATGAATGGTAGACTTTCCTTTTTGTGTGTTATATGTATCTTAACTACAGATAAAAAATTTGAGACTTTTTCTTCTATATTATTTGTTCTAAATTTATATTAGCCTTACAGATAATTAATCTTTAAAATTCTATTTCAAATGTAGGCTAAAAATCTCATAGAGAGATTTTTTAATCAGCAAGTAGAAGTCCTGGGCAAGCGTATGGAGCCACTGCCTGAAATATACTACATTGAAGGAACCCTTCAAATGGTGTGGGTTAACCGCTGCTATCCCGGTTATGGGATAAATGTCCTGAAACATCCAAAATGCCCTGAGTGCTGTGGTATGTAATAAACTACATTTCAGGTTTTATGTGGATAAAAATTCACCTACTTTGATTATGTTTAACTGAATGTTTATCTTCTTTTAAAACTGTCACTTAGATTTTGACTTATTTTAAATTATATATTTGAAGAAACTGAATTCTAAATATGTGCAAGGAAAAAAAACTGCCGTAATTTTTTAAATAATATATTTTATTATATTTTTGAGAATTTTTTGAAATATATCTTTAATATCATTTATTCCCCTTTATTTTCCTCTCTATGCTGTGAATACAAGTGGTTAATAAAGAAACTGTCTTAGGCCTGTGATAGGGTAGAGTAAAGCTAGGTAGGGAAGACTAAACTGAGTGCTGGGAGAAGGAAGGCAGAGTTAGTGAGAAGCCATGTAGCCCCACCAGAGACAGATGCTAGAACTTTACATGGTAAGCCATAGCCTCGTGGTGATACACAGATTAATGGAGATGGGTTAATTTGAGATATGAGTTAGCCAAAAATATGCTTAAGCTATTGGCCAAACAGTATTGCAAATAATATGGTTTCTGTGTGATTATTTTGGGGCTGAGCAGCCGGGAACAAACAAACAGCAGCCTCTTATGACACCTTTCCACAGATACTATCCCTTTATTTTACTCTTCCACCTTTTGTGCAAAATTTTAAAATTTTTAAAAAAAGAAAAAGAAACTGTCTTGCAACAGACATCCTGGCCACCTGGCTCTTTCAGCCTTTCTGCCACCTCTTCCATAATGTTGCCTAGGTCTAAAGTATAGAGGTTGTTCTGTAAATATATCAAGTGGGGATCGTCACCTCAAGATTAGTAGTTTGATGCTATGAGCAGTTGTAATTATGAGCAATTTCTGTAATTGTATCTATCAGCTGTGAAGAGAGGCTGCTTTGAAGAGGGTGAGAGCAACCTTCTGTGGACATGAAGGTGTGTGTTTAGAGTGCAGTTAGAAACTATCCTGGTTTATCAAAATGGCATCCGTATGTTCTCCTCAATGACCTGTGTCTGAAGGGTGCCTTTAGTATTAGTGCGCTAACTTCTTTTTCCAGAAGATACCTAGGGCATAGCCTATAATATTTTGGGGATCTGTTGGGTTCTCCTGATCAATAATTTGAAATAAAGTTTACCATGCCTGCCATTGGGGGTTATGTTAGGCTATGTTTTGAGGGGGAGCAATGCAACTTCAGCTGAAGCATATATCTCTCTATATATGCACATAAACTTAATACTGTATATAATTTAAAGTAAACATAAAATGATTCTTTATGGCATTATCAACTATACTTAGTGTTATGTGTCTCTCCTCTCACTCTCTGTGCCCTCTCTGCTCCTCCCCAAGCTAGTCTCCATGACCCGTTTTCTCATTTCCTCCTTCACAGCAGCTGTGTCCTGCTACTCCCCCTCTAATGCTCGTGCCTCCCACCATAGTCCCTCTTTACTTTTCTGTCATTTGCGGTTGCTCTAGGTTATTTACTCAGATCTAATCAAAGCTGGTATCCACAGATAACACATGCAGTGCTTGTCATTCTAGGTCTCGGTTGCCTCATTCGGCATAATATTTTCCCGTTCCATCCATTCACCTGCAAATTTCGTTATTTAATTTTTTTCTTTACACCTGGGTAGAATTTCATTGTGTGTAATACTGCATTTTCTTTCCTCATCCTTCAGTTGGAGAACACTTAGGTTGTTTCCATTTCTAGCTATTGTGAATAGAACAGCAGTGAACATGACTGAGTAGGTACCCGTGAATTGTGATGTAGTGTTCTTTAGGCATATGCTGGAGTAATCATATGGTAGCTTTATTTTTAGCTATTTGAGAATTTTCCACACTTACTTCCATAGTAACTTTACCAGTTTGCGATCCCACCAATACTTATATCCATGTTAATATTTGTTGTCAGTCGTTTACTTGATCTTACCTATTCTGACTGGGGTAAGATGATTTATTAGGGTTCTCTAGAGGGATGAAAATTATAAAATGTGTATTATTGTACATATATATATATATATATATATATACACATAGACCTACATATGTATGTGTGTGTATTGATTTATGCAAATGATATATCAAAATAACTTACTGGCTGTGGTCCAGATAGTCCAACAATGGCTGTCTACCAATGGAAGGTCCAAGAATCCAGTCGTTGTCTAGTTCATGAGACCGGATGTCTCATTTGCTCTTTAGTATACACAGAATCTGAAAGAAGTAGACTCTAATACCAGTGAAGGAATAGACTTGCCATCAAGAGCAAGTAGACAAAGAGTGAACACTTCCTTTTTTCCATGTCCTTTATATAGGCTTCCATCAGAAGGTGTGGTGTAGATTAAAGGTGAATTTTTCGACATCAAAAGATGTGGACTAAATGTTTGTCTTCCCACTTAAAATGATTTAATTTAAAAAAAAATGTCCTCAAAGGTGTGCCCAGACATTTTGGTATTAGTTACTTCCAGATATAAACAAGTTGATAGTCAAGAATATCTATTGCAATTGAATTCTCAAAGTTGTTTTATTTTTATATCCCTAATTATTAAGGATGCCTAACATCTTTTGAGATATTATTTTTATTTCTTCTTTTGAATCTTCTCTGTTAGAATACAGTCCACTTTTTGTAAAAAAAAAAATTGAGACAGAGGTTCTCTCTGTAATAGCCCTAGCTGTCCTGGAATTATCTCTGTAGACTAGGTGGGTCTCAAACTCACAGAGCTCTACCTGCCTCTGCCCCACAAGTGCTGGGATTACAGGTGTGCACCACCACTGCTCAGCATAGTAGTCCACTTTTCAATTGTTAGAATGCTTGTTTTCTTGTCTTGTGTGTGTGTGTGTGTGTGTGTGTGTTCTGAGCTTCCATCGTCTGTCAGATGTATAGCTGGAAAAGATTCTCACTCTGGGGGCTTCTTCACTCATCTGACTTTTTGTTATGCACAGTGTTTTAGCTTTATATTTATGTTTGTGTTTACGTTTTTGAAGCCCCATCTGTCAGCCTTCATTCTTGGGAAAATAGGGTCCTTTTGTGAAAGTACTTTTCTACTGCAGTGTCTTATAAGATGCTGCTTGTTTCCTTGCTTCTTCATTTCAAGTTTTATACTAAAGTCTTTGTTCATTTGTAGTTTATGTTTTGTGCAAAGTGATAGCTATGGGTCTAATTAGTTCTTCTACATGTCGACATCCAGTTTTCTCAGCACCATTTACTGAAGAAGAGGTAGGTCTTTTTTCCAGAATGTAGTTGTGTCAAATATCAGATGATTGTAACCACATGAACCTATATTTGTGTCTTTTGTTTTCTTGCACTGATATAAATGTCTTTTTGTTCTGTTTTGTTTTTGCATTTGAATTATGCCGATTTTTTCTTTTTATTATAGCTATGTAGAACTTTTCCTGCATCTCAGCCGACTTGATCAGGGTGTATAATCTTTTTCAAATATGTTCCTTATTTGGCTTGCAAGTATTTTTATTGAGGACTTTGGATCTATGTTAATCCAGAGATGTTGTACTAATTTTGTGTTTGTTAGTTTGCTTTTCCTAGAAGAGTTATATTAGTTTCAGGGATGAATTTGGGGGAGCGCCTTCTGCTTTCATTTTTTTGAGTAATTTAAAAAGTATTGGTTGTTGATCTTCTTTGAAAATTTGGTTGAATGCTGATGTATATCCATCTGGGCCTTGGCCTATTTTCATGAGAAAGCTTTTTATTATTATTTAGATCTTCTTATTTGTTTAGATTGTTAATCTTCTCTCATATTTGGTGGTTTGAATGAATTTAAAAGCCTGTCTGTTTATTTTATAAGGTCCATTTTAATAGATTATAGATAGGGTTTTAAGGTATTTCTCAAAATATTTTGGATTTTTAATATCAGTTATAATATTTCTTTTTTATCTCTCACTCTATTAATTTGAATTCTCTCTTTCCTTTGGTTAGTTAGGGAAATAATCTGTTGAACTTGTTTATTTTCCCATGTACTTGATCCCTTGTACTTGTTTATATATTAATTTTGTAATTTTTGATTTGATTTTTATTATATCTTACCTTCTAATGAATTTTTGCTTGATTTGTTCTTGTTTTTTATAAATTTCTGAGTTGCATCATAAAAGCCTTTACTTATGCTCCTCCTGGTTTTGTGCTGTGGATGCTTAGAGATAAATTTCCCTAATTCTTTTTTTAAAAATGTGTCCTGGTGGTTCTTTTATGTTGTATTTTCATTTACATTTAGTTCTAATAATTTCTTTTTTCTTCACTGACTTCCTCTTTGTCCCATTCATTATTCATTAATGTGTTGTTTAATCGTCATGGATTTGTATTTTTACTAGAGATGCATTTACTGTTAACTATAAGTTTTATTGCCTTGTAGTCAGACAAAATACATGATTTATTTCAATTATTCAAATTTGTGTAGATTTGTTTTGTGTCCAGTATATAGTATTTTAGAGAAGCTCCCATGGGCTGCCAGGTAAAATGCATATTCATTGATGTTAGGGTGGAATATACTATAGATATCTTTTTGGTCCATTTGATGTCATTTAATTCTAATTCTGATGTTTCTCTGTTTGTTTTTTGCCTAGATAATGTTTGTTGGGAAAAGTGAGGTATTGAAAATTACCCACTATCACTGAGTTAGGATTAATCTGTGTTTTTAAGTCCAGTAGTAAGCATTTTTTTTTGAAGCTGAGAACCCCAATATTCGGTGTGTATATGTTTAGGATTGTGTTGTCCTCGGGGCTAATTATTCCATTGATTAGAAGGAAGTGTTAATCCTGCCGATCAGGAATAAGACCACTAACACAGTTTAAAGTCAAATTTGAAGCAAACTTTAATTAAATACTGGCCAGGTAGATGGACTCTGGCTAGGTTCATATTCAGGTTCCTAGGAAATGACCCAGAATCAAGTATGGCAGGGGCTTAAGAAGGAAAGCCCATAATTCATTGCATTTCCCATCAGGTTCAATCATGGGCAAAGATGTGTGCTCACATACTTCCTGCCTACAATACCTACTGCCCTCATATGGTTAAGCATGTCTGGTGCAGCTGAATCAAACAAACCTGATGAGGAGAATGAAAACATGTGACTTGTTCTCTCATAAACAATAACCTACAACATTTCAGGAACTGCCTGTCCTTGACAAGAGGCTTGCAGATGGACAGGAGACATTTTTTTTCATAGCTCTCCAAGGTATAGTAATTAAAACTTAAAATGTTACTTTGGCTCTTACAGTGACCTTCTGTATCTCTTAGTATTTATTTTAGTTAGAAATCAATTTTGTCTGGTATTAGGAATGGGATACCTGCTTGCTTTCTGAACTCATTTTCATTGCATACTTTTTTCCATTCTTTTAACGTGGCTCCTATCTTTGAAGGTGGGATGAATTGCTTGTAGAAAACAGACAGATGGATTTTGTTTCTTCATCAGTTACCTAACTTTTGTCCTTTGAATGGTGAGTTGGGGCCAATGATACTTAGTTATCATTGAAAGGTAGTGTAGTGATTTTGTTGTTGTTACCTATTTATATTCTTAATCTTGTTTTTCCTTAATTATAGCTTCATTTGCTTTCTTTCTATAGTTCTTTGACTATACTTAGCATCAGTCTGAAGATTCCTTCCAATGTTTTTTTGTAGAGCTAATTTGGTTGGCATACATTTTTTTTTCAGCTTGTTTTTGTTTCTAGCAAGAAGTATAATTTTATTTTCTCGATACATGTGTAAAACAATTAGGACCAACATTTTAACCAAAAATGAAGAAAAATCTCCTGTGAAAAAGGAGATGGGGACGTAGATGATAAGAGGGGATAGTACTTTAGCCCCATTGAGCTATAGCAATTCTGATTGGTCCAAGAAATGAAGATACTGAGAGGATGTAGGAGGGAGATAAAAACTGGCAATTTCCTGAGGAAATGGGTCTGGAAGACCACCACATGGCTGAACTGGGGACTGTAGGGTGGGTTTGAGTAGAGGGAGGGGGTTACCACTGGTATCCATAGGGAGGGAGATTCCCAGGGCCATGAGAAGGCATGGGACCCAGGTGATTCATTAGCGTCTTAGTGAGGGTTTCTATGCTGTGAGGAGATACCATGACCATGGGAACTCTTCTAAAGGAAAACATTTAACTGGGAGGCTTACAGTTTCAGAGGTCCATTATCATCATGGTGAGAAGTGGTGGCATGCAGGCAGACATGCTGCTTGAGATATAGGCGAGAGTAGAGGAGCTACATCTTAACTTGCAGGCAACAGGAGGTTGAACATAGAAGACCTCGAAACCCGCCCCCAGAGTGGCACACCTCCTCCAGAAAGACCACATCTACTTCAATAAGGCTACATCTCTTAATAGTGATGCTCCCTGTGAGGTTATGGGGCCAGTTATATTGAAACTACCACATGAGAGATCCAAAAGGTGGCTCTCAGGGCCAGGGACTGTGTCCATGGGATGAGGTTCAGGATGAATCATTGCAAGAGGTAGCAGGGGTGGTAGCTGTCCCCCAGAGACCCAGCATGGGGATGTCTTAGGCCATAAGAGATGTGATTGGCCAGCTGCATCTGGGAAATGAGGGCATCCCCCCTGGTGGGAATGAATGAAGACATGACTGTCCATGTCCAGGATGTCCTGGAGTCCCTGCTTTTGGGGAGGTGTGTCCTCTAGCTCCAGGTGGCATTGGTGGGAGAGAGTGTCATGGCCGGGGATCTCCTAGAGGGAGGGCTCCAGGAGTTGTCAGTGGAGGTGGGAAGGAGCCATGCCTGAGGGAGGAAGTCTAGAGTCCAGGCATGAAACTAGAGGATTGGGAGCGGGTATATCTGAAAACAGCTGATTGCAGGTGGATAGCAGGGACAGTGGGTTCTGGGCTGTCAGAAGTCATCCAGTTACTGAGCCATGGTGCTTACCCTTAGGGTCCTTCTTAAAGATATAAGACACAGTGAAAGTTTGACTTTTTCCAATTTGTATACTCTTGACCTTCTTTTGTTGTCTTATTGCTCTAGCTAGAACTTCATACTATATTGAATAGATATGGAGATAGTGGACTGCCTTGTCTTGTATTTGAGTTTCTCTTCATTTAGTTTGATGTTGGCTTGCTGTATATTGTCTTTATTATGTTTAGGTATGTTCCTTTTATCCCTACTCACTCTAAGGCCTTTATCATGAAGGGTGTTGTATTTTGTCAAAGGCTTTTTCAGTATCTAATGAGATGATTATGTGATTTGTTCTTTCAGTTTATTTATATGGTGGATTGCATCGTCAGAATTTTGTACATTGAACCATCCCTGCATCTCTGGGATGAAGACTGTTTAATCATGGTAGATGATTATTTTGATGTGTTCTTATATTCAGTTTGCCAGTATTTTATTGAGTATTTTTGCATCAATGTTCATGAGTAAGATTGGTCTGTAATTTTCTTTCTTAGTAGTGTTGTTGTGTGGATTGGGTATTAGGGTAACTGCAACCTCATAAAAATGGTTTGGCAGTGTTTCCTTCTGTTTCTATTGTGTGTAACAACTTGAAGATTATTGGTATTAGCTCTTCTTTGAAATTTTGGTAGAATTCTGCATTGAAGCCATCTGGCCTTGGTATTTTTTTTGTGCGGGGGGCGGTTAGGAGACTTTTGATGACTGCTTCTATTTCCTTGGGGGCTATAGGTCTACTTAAATTGTTTATCTTGTCTTGATTTGGTATGTGGTGCCATCCAGAAACTTGTCCATTTATTTTATATTTTCTAATTTAAGGAGTACAGGTTTTTGAAGTATGACCTAATGATTCTCTGGATTTCCTCAGTGTCTGCTATTACTTCTGTCTTTTCTTTTTTAAATTTTTTTAAAAAATATTAGATTTTTTTTTTAAAAAAATACCAATCCAAGTTCCCACTCCCTCCCCTCCTTCTATTCCCTCCACTCACCCTCCCACCCCACCCTAATCCTCAGAGAGGTAAGGAACATTGCTTTGGGGAAGGTCCAAGGCCCTCCATACTATATCTAGGCTGAGCAACGGATACATCCATAGAATAGGATCCCCAAAAGCCAGTACATGCAGTAGGGATAAATCCTGGTGCCACCGCCAGTGGCCCCTCAGTCTGCCCCAGCCATGCAACTGTCAACCACATTCAGAGGGACTAATTTGGTCCTATGCTTGTTCCTTCCCAGTCCAGATGGAGTTGGTGAGCTCCCATTGGCTCAGGTAGACTATTTCAGTGGGTGAACACATCATGGTCCTGACCTCTTTGCTCATATTCTCATTACTCCCTATCTTCAACTGGCCCTTGGAAGCTCAGTCCAGTGCTCCGATGTGGGTCTCTGCCTCTACTTCCATCAGTTGCTGGATGAAGGTTCTATGGTGATATTTAAGATATTCATCAGTCTGTCTACAGAACATGTCAAGATTGGACCTCCTCTCCTATTGATCAGGGTCTTAGGTGGAGTCATCCTTGTGGATCCCTGGGAATTTCTCTAGAGCCTGGTTTCTGCTAACCCTATCATGGCTCCCTCAATCAAGATAACTCTTTCCTTGCTCTCATCTCTGTCCTTCCTCCATCTCGACTATCCCATTCCCTCAAGTTCTCCTCAACCCTCCTCTTCTCCCCTCCTTTTTTTCCTTCTTCCCTCCTCTTCTCTTTCCATTCTCCCTTCTCTCCTCACCTCCCTGCTCCCAATATTGTCTGTTTCCAATTTCTAGGTGGGTCTATGTATGTTTTTCTTTGGGTTCACCTTATTACTTAGCTTCTCTACAACCATGAACTATTAGGCTCAATGCCCTTTGTTTATAGCTAGTATCTACTTATGAGTGAGTACATACCATATTCATCTTTTTGGGTCTGGGTTACCTCACTCAAAGTATGTTTTCTAATTCCATCCATTTGCATGCAAAATTCAAGATGTCATTGTTTTTTAACCACTGAGTAGTTCTCTAATGTGTAAATGTCCCACATTTTCTTTATCCATTCTGCGGTTGAGGAGCATCTAGCTTGTTTCCAGGTTCCCTTTTCATTTCTTATTGTGTTAATTTGTATACTTTCTCTCTGACTTTTGGTTAGTTTAAATAAGGGTTTGTCTGTCTTGTTGATTTTCTAGAACAATCATCTTGTTGTTTCATTGTATTGTTCCCTTTGTTTATTTCAACCTTCAGTTTACTTATTTTCTGTCATCTGCTCCTCCTAGGTGAGTTTGCTTCTTTTTGTTCTAGAATTTTGAGATGTGCTGTTAAGTTGCTAGTGTGAGATTTCTCCACATTCTTTCTGTAGTGCTGTGAACATTCCTCTTAGCACTGCTTTCTGAAGTGATATGAGCGGCGGGGCTGTGTCCCCAGCACCCCGGCCGCCCACACGGCTAGCTTTACCCGAAATAACAGCACACAAACTGTATTCATTTAAACACTGCTTGGCCCATTTCTATCTATTCTCTTTTAGGCTAATTCTCACATCTGGACTAGCCCATTTCTAATCAGGTTTGTAAGCACCCCAAGGTGCGCTTACCGGGAAGATTCTAGCCTACGTCCATCCTGAGTCGGAGCTTCATTGCGTGTGGCTCTGAGAGGAGCTGCATGATTTCTGACCTCACTTCCTCTTCCTCCCAGCATTTTGTTTTGTTTACCTATGTTTTTACCTATCAGGGCAAGCAGTTTCTTTAATTAATTAACCAATGACCTTCCTCCATCAGCTTTCATAGTGTCCCATAGGTTTGGTTAGTTGTGCTTTCATTTTCATTGAATTCTAGGAAGTCTAATTTCTTCCTTGACCCAGTGATGGTTCTGTTGAGCATTCTTCAATTTCCTTGTGTTTGTAGGCTTTCTGCAATTAGTGTTGTTGTTGAATTCTAACTTTAAGCTAGGGTGATCTGATAAGATACAGGGGGTTATTCCAAATTTTGTATCTGTTGAAATTTTCTTTGTTACTGAGTATGTGGTCAGTTTTTGAGAAGGTTCCGTGAGGAACTGAGAAGAAGGTATATTCTTTTATGTTTGTGTGAAATGTACTTCATCATTGGAAGTTTGATATATACTTTAAGTGTCTAAGGATCCTTAGTATTACTAAGTGAAAAAAGTTGTAACTTTGTATAACCAACATTTTTGACTTTAGAAATATCATTCCACCAATAAATCATTTGGTGTAACTTGAAGAACTCTAGAATATAGTATGGCAAATGCTTTTTCTGAATAGGCAGTTAAAATATTTCTGTATTTTTGGAAAACACATCTCAAACATGGATTACACAAAATAAAATAGTGGAGTATGAGGCAGATTTAAGTACTAACACATAGCACTGATTCATGGTTCTGAAAAGTTAGATGGCCCATAATACCATGCTTTAACGTAATCTACAATCATTCACCAGTGCTTGTAACAGGGAAACGAAGAATTGGTTAATCAGAGACCTCAATCAACTTAGTGCATTTGGGGGAATCATGTGACACACTTTCCCCAACTTGAAATGGATACAGTCAATACAGGAAGTTGTATTTTGTATTTGTTGAGTGCCTGCTTTTTCATATCACACTTTTGGTTTTCATTTTCATATTACTATTATGAAGTTGACTGTGTCTGTTTTTCTTTTGCTAGGAAGGAAAGAGGAGGCTAGAGACTTATTTGCGTCATCAGTGATATTTGAACTTGGTTTCTTTCTGCACTTTTTACTCTCTGTTGTGTAGGGACAACTGCGACAGTATTTGTGATAACATTGTCTTCAGATGAGGAATGATCATATTGAGCTAAGTTAAGAATTTCCCCTCAAACACACATTTATCAAGTGATACAAATAGAACTTGAAATGAGAAGATTAGAAATAAGCCACAGTCCTCTTGCAGCTCTTGACCCTTTACACACTAGTTATTATGGACTGTCCTATAAGCAGTTACTTTTATGTATGGTGCTAACTTTTTATGATCATACAGTCAGGCTTTAAACTCAACAGTTTATGATCACTAAAATTTTTTAGGTGATGGTGTTGTTCTAAGATTCACAATGCTACACGTTTTACATATATGAGGAATGTTGAGTAGTCTTATTCAGAGTAGCAGGAACTATGATGATTTCTAGGAGCTGGGGAAAATGCTAGAGAGTTGCTCAGTTGGCATAGTCGTGCAGTTTTCTAATATGAAAATGTTCTGGAGATTGGTGTACATACAAGTATACTTAACACTACTAAAGGGCGTACGTAAAATGGGTATGGTAGTAAATTTCATCCTACATATTTTACCTCAATTAAAAATAAAGAACATTAGTCAGACATGATGGTGTATGCCTATAATCCCAATACTCTGGGAAGATCAGGAGTTCAAGGACAACCTTGATGATATGATTGTCTTAAAATAATGACAGCCTGGCTACAGAGGCACATACCTTTTATCCCAGCACTTGTAAGGCAGAGGCAGGCAGATCAGCCTGGTCTACAAAGTGAGTTCCAGGACAGCCAGGGCTGTTATACCCTGTCTTGAAAAACCAAACCAGACCAAACCAAACCAAAACACAAGCAAAAACCAAAATTAAGAGAAGTTGCATGAGAACTTATGATGGCGTTAAGTTAACTTATGTGACACCATAGGGATTGTTACTCATTACTTTATGTTTTATTCGCAGTGATTTGCAGCCCTGGATCCTACAATCCCCGGGATGGAACTCATTGCCTCCAATGCAACAGCAGTCTGGTGTATGGAGCGAAGGCTTGCATATAGGCCACTGCCTCGTGTGACCCAGTGGTTTATTAAATACAAAAGTATATTTTCGAAGTGCTAAATTAAAATAAATCACTATTTGCCAAAATTAAATAATCAGAATTTACAAAGCTATGGTGTCCTCTTTCAATCCAGTACTATATGTATCATCTTTTTTGGCTAACACTAGAGCTGCATTTGACACCAGATAGCTCCTATGTCACTGCGTTTTAAAAACTGTTTCGAATGTTCTGTATTGGGTGATGTTAATGATTTTTTCCAGGAATTTAAAAAGTGTCCCATTTTATCTTAGCTATGTATCACCTAGATTCATACCATCATATTCTGTTATAAGAGCTTTAATTTAATCTTAAAGAATTTTAACTATTTGAGTTCAGCCTGTGACAGCTTAGATCCAGTTTCAAAAATATGTCCTGGGTCTCATCATTGTACTTTGTTACGTAAGACCTGATCATGGGAAACTGCAGGTTTTACTATGTGTAGGTCAATGTGTTGTCTTAAGCTAACAATTACTCTCAAGCTAGACATGGTAGTACAGGCTTGGAATCTTAGTACTTGGGAGGCAGAGACGGAAAGTCAGGAGTTCAAAGTCTAAGGACAGCCTGGACTGTATGACATCCTGTTCAAAAAGCGTCTTACACTACCTCCTTCACATTTTAGAATGGAGTAACCATTGAATCTTCTCAGTAGACTAAAGCAGTTTGTCTTCCTTACAGTACTTCCAGGACAAAGAATTAACAATCATCACAAGCTTCATTTGCTGCACCATTAAAATGAGTACTATGTGCCAGAAGTCACAGCTGCTATCACTAATATCTTATTTTACATTGGGATACACATTTTGAATATGAAGAGTTGCCAATTTGTAATGACTTAAATAGAGGAAAATTCACACCTAACTTTGGAGTCCTTTTCTGAAGTCCTTAGTGATCCCCTGGTTCATGTTTCCTGTGTCTTCTCTCTGAGGCATTGCCTGCTTTGCTCTTGACATTTCCCTGTCCTAAAATACGAGTGACTCAAGGATGGAAAAGAGTAAACAGTTGGATCTCAGTATCCTTGAGTGATAGGTTGATTTATAAGAAGCTACACTGTTGGCTTGTAGAGGCCAAGCTAGCTAGAAAATACCCTGTCTTACCCTCCTGTGGACAAGCACAGCCTCAGAATTCTCACGGAAATCCTGGAAGGGGAATGACCTGTGGTTGTTCGTGGTTAGCCCTGATGGTAGTTATGTTCTGTCTCTGGGTTTTCATCATCATAAAATGTTTGCTTCTTTATAGCTTGTAGATATTTTCAGATGCTTGCTTTTTTACAGCAGGTAACATACGAGCATAACATTGTTTGGGTGAAATAATTGCTTTTCTCTAAGTAATTAATTAGCTCATACATTATGTTACTTCTAAAACCCAGGTTTCCTCTGCTAAAACTTTCTGAAGTCATCCCAGTCTCTTAGGTATTTATTGGGATGGATTGAAGATGTTCTTGAAGTTGTCAGTCTGGAAAACAGAGCTAGAACTGCAGTGATGATGGTAAAGTCCAGAGAGCAGTGCCATCCCGGGGCACAGATAATCTGGGGTAGGAGTAGACAATGAAAGGCTGGTCAGTTAAGTTCCTAGTTTATCCAGGCAGACTTTACAACAAAGCCGTGCTAATGTTAGGTTGGAACAAAGCAGAATTAAAAAGGTTAGGTCAAGACAGCTATCTTTTGAAAGAAGCAGAGGACACACTAGGAGGAGAAAGGGAGACATTCATGACCGCTTTTTCCTGTTTCACGTAGTGAAATTATCCATTTTTACTATATAACATCACAGTTGTTTTAATCCTTGTGTGTTTGTAGTCAACATTCAGCTACACTAGCATATCCCTTGTTTCATAGCTCACTTCTTAGGATACAGTTAGGTTTTTTTAGACAAATTAAAGGCCACTGAATAAAAATATGTCAGAAGCCATGAGACAAGTTACTTCTGTTATAATGTCAGATAAGCTGTGCAGTGCTGACAGTTTAAAATGATGGCACTATGCACTAAAAACTGCAAGCTGTTTCTAAAGGGCATGGTCATAAAGCAGTTTCAAGTAGTTCTGTTTCCATTAAGATAATTGCTTCCTGTATAATACCTTTTCAATTATATGATCAGATGATCTTAACAACACCTAAAGATGTTTTAACATCTTTTAAGGGGAAATAATTATTCCTGTTTTGTATTCATTATATTTGTATCAAATATGTAATATATATTTATTTGGTAATGTAGAAATAAAGATCCCTGGGTTTGGTTTGGTAATCTCAGTTTCTGAAGATTCTAACAAGTAAATCAAAGATAGGTGAAATAGTATGTCTGGTGGTACAAAGGGTCACAGCATATAAAGTAATAAAATTAGCACAAAAGCCCTACAAGAAAGAATAATAAACTATTTTCCTTCCACTTGACAGGCTGTCACCAAGCCAATAAATTGACTGTCACATTTTCAAGTTGAATGAATTAATTTAGATTAATTATATATTTAAATGTATTGGCTCGCATTATTTTTATTATTGTTTGTATTTTGAGCTTTAAAGCAAATGCACTAAAATGTTTATCTCATGATTGTCTCATGTGATAAGATTATGCATGAGCCTTTTATGCCTTCTGTTTCCTCAAATTTCTTCACTGGTGTGAATTACTTTCCTAATGTTGGAAGCAATAAACTTACTTTGAAAAACTGCAGGAGTAAGCGTGAGAGAGATGTGGTTATTATCTCTCCAGTGTCCTTTCATCCTCCTCCTGGCAGGGCAGCACCTTTGCCTACACAGTGCGTGATCTTTCTAGAAGCGAGATGCAGACTTTCTTAGATACTATGAGGTGAACCAGCTATAGGAGTAGAAGGAACCTTATACTGACAACAGAGTAGAGCTACCAAAAAAAAAACTGGGGCTCCAAAGACGTCACCAAATCATTGCCTTTGTTAATTGAGGACCCCAGCCTGCCCTGCACTTCACAGTTTCACGACATAGGAAATTCATTGTATATTAGCAAGTTAGTTTTTTGGTTAGAGATAAATGATCCTCATTGATAAAGCACTAACTACACGGGTGTTGTAAAAAGAACACCAGAAGAGGAATTTAATTAACAAAGCTTTTTAGAACTCAGCCATCAGTAATGTCTTAGCTTTTTCGTAAATTTTTTATATTCAAGCTCATGGGTCATTTCTCTTAATATTATGTGTTTTTCCAAGCAATTTTATTTACTGAATCCATATAGAATTAATGGCTGTAGTATTTTACTTATTCAGCAAAAATATGATGAAATGGGTAAGCATTCTGTTTGTGAGATATTTCTGTTGCTTGTAGATTTTCAGTGGTATGTGTCACTATAGTTGTCTTCTTTCTGGGCCTGCTCTAGGATTTTTAATGTTCTTTGTATCAAATATTCAGAACTGATAGGCTTAGATATTTCTAATCATCTGGATAATTCTCCAATTAGAGTGACTCTCAGAAAAAATAAGTATTTAATTGCATTCTTTCTGATATGCCATTTTTTTAAAAAAAAATAGAAACTACGAAAGTTTAAGAGCCAGAGGGAGGGTGGGCACCAAGGAATCAAGTTTTCTCAACACAACAGGATAGATTGTGTGAACTCACAGAGACTGCAACAGCATGCACAGGGCTTCCCCAGGTCTGCACCTGATGGGGTCCTAGAGCTGAAAGAAATGGACACACGCCCTCATCCCTTGCCCAACAGCTATCTCCAGTTGATAACCACTTGCAAATGAAAATTAAGTTTTCTCCCAAGTAGTTTCCCTGGGGAGACAAGCTACTCTTAAGGATAGGCTGCATGCCCCGTAGTACATGGCCAATGGGAAAGAAACTCGGGGCAGCTTTAGGGTATCTTGCTTCAGAATGTTGTGTCAGGCTTTGCTCTTTTTCTTCTTTGTACATTTTTCTTACCTATCTACCTATCTATTATCTACCTACCTACCTATTTATTATTTGCTCCCTGTTTTTACCCTACATTTCTTTCGCATGTGTATTATAAAAAATAGATTATTATTCCATAGCATAAAAAATTAAATCAATGAACATAATATTTATATAAGCAAAATATGCCTATTTTGCTATGTTGAAACTATTTGAGTTTTCACAAATATATTGAACTTTGCTTTTATTTATATATGTAGGAAATAGAACATTTCCCTTCCAAAAGTTATTTCTTCTGCAGTTTCAAAGGAAACTGTCAATTAGCTGTTGGTTCATAATGGTGTTTCTAAAGATACTTTAGTAGCCTCTTTTTTATGTTTTTAAATTTTTATTGAAAATGGATTTTTAAATACAATATATTCTGATTATAGTTCCCTCACTTCTCCTCACAGTTCCTTGCCACTTCCCCTGTCACTTTCGTCTACCATGTATCTGTCTTGCATTAAAAAAATGGGCATATAAGAGATAATACTATATTATAATATAATACAATGTTCTCATAAAAACAACAGAACAGGACAAAAGAAATGAACAGTAGAAGAAAAAGGGCCCAAGAAAAGGAACATGAAACATATATAGCATAGACATACTCATTTACACACTCAAAAATTCCATAAGAACACAAAAGCATAAATAATCTGATGCCAATCTTAAGATTGTTTAATTTGATAGATGAAACCAGTTCTTCAGGCTTTTATTTCTGAGTATTAGTGAGGTTGAGATCTCCCCATAATAATACTTCTACTGTGGATTATTTTATTGTTTACTGAGTGCTTATTTAATTTGCCTATCTTTTTAAATCACCAATCTGATTTCATAGGCTCTGAAAAAGCATAAATAATTTAATGACATGCCTGGAATTTTACACAGCAGGTAAGTCATAAAGCCTAGTGTCAGTGCCGACTTAATACTGCTGCACATTCTCAGAGCCTTGACTCTTCTCTCGTAGACGGTGGATCCTGACCTCCATCACTTGAAGGGCCTCTCTGTGCCTTCCTCTCCAGCATAGCTGATGTCCTTCAGCTGCTGGTGTGTTGGGTCTCCAGGCACTTGATTTACCGTCTATCTCAATAAGAGAATAAACTGAATACTCTCGGTAAGGCTTTTGCATTATTTTGAGTAGTGTCACTAACCAACTGACACTGTTAAGGAATTAATATATTTAGTTGATTCTGTGAATGTGTGCATTTTAGTATACTTCACCAAAATAAAGCTAGCAATCAGGCAATTGGAGTACCATAGTAACACTAATTAGTTTCTCTCTGAACAAGGCTGGAGACGTTGGTGCTTGTTGATGGTGTAGTAGACATATTGGTCTTCAAGAAGGTGTCAAGTTTTGCATGTAGTAATTTTTTTTTTGGTTAAAGTATCTCGTTACAACTCAGTTCCTGTGAATCTTCTATAACTGGTGTCCATTTCCTCCACCATCCACATGCCCCTGTTGATAGCAGTGAATCCCTCTGCCAGGTTCTCTAGAAAACTTCCGTGAAACCTTAGACATAACATCTTCTCACTTTGTTGTTTGACGTCTCCTCACACTGCAGACATGTTTCAAATAGCGTGTAGAATGTTGAAACTATTTCAAAACTTGAGCATGTGGTTAATTCAGTCATTTCGCTAGTCCTTCCACATGCCTGGCAAATACAGTCTACATTGACTGTGGCTACTACATTTTCATGTTTCACTGAATGAATACTTACATTCAACCGACAATATATAATTTCACAGTAGGCTATAGTCCACAGGGATCATTGTCTAAGATCAGAAGGACTTTGAAAGGAATGTTTTGTCTGTAACATCTCATATTAGCTATTTTTTTCAGTGTTGTGACAGAACACTTGGTTTTGATAAAAGGAGCTTAAGAAAGGGTCTTTTTGAGGCTTCATTTTCCTGGTGGGGGAAATCTGGTGTCAGCCGGATGAGGCAGCTGAGTTACATTGCTTCTGTAGCCAGAAAGCAAAGAGGACGAAATGATGGTGACCAGTTCATTTCCTCCTTTTCATTCAGTCCAGGACCTCCATGAGATGGTACCGCTCTCATTCAAGACGAGTCTTTCCCTCCTCCAATTAAACCTTTCTCGAAAGACCCTCAGAGAAAACTCAAAGAAACATTCCATGGCGATTCTAAATCCAATCCAGTGGACATTGAATATTAACGATGATAACTCCACCCCTTGCCAGCTTAATACCCAACCCATCACTTTAAATTGTAACATTTTTTTTTCTTTAGCCACTAAAGTAATCCTTATCACATAATTCAAAATAAATCCATTTAGTCCATCTCTAAAATATTCCTCTGATTTTAATGATTCAAACACTTTTCAGAAGTCTGTAGTATCTTCTCAGACTCGGGAAAGTCTCTTAGCTATGAACTGTAAAATCATAAATCAAGTTGCAGACTTCTAACATACAGGGGTACACACATTAAATATTTTTATTTCAAAATGGACTAATGGGGCAGTATCAAGGAAAGTCCAGACCAAAGCAAGTCCAAAACCATCAGGGAAGACACCAAACTCTGTAGCTCTAGATTTTGCCATCTCAGTCTTATGATGGACTCATCAGGCTCCACTGTCTCGGGCTGCCCTGCCTCTGATACCTACAGTACACATACAGTCTTGAGCCAGTCACTCTGAGCCTACAGCCAGTCTTGGTAGATACCCCACAGCCCTCGCATCTCTAGCATGCTGGGGACTCCATTACAAAATTAGGCTTCACTCTTTCAGGCTCATGTGCCCTCCTTGGGGCTTCCTTGCTGGGAATTTGTTGACCATACATTGCCCTACCTCTGCAGCTTTATTAAACCTTTATTTTTACATCTTTGATGCCTGAAATAGGTTTCATATGGGTGATGCTGTCATGTTAGCTTGCCAAACTGAGATGTAGCCTAGCCTTCTTGGACCACATTTGTATCTGGTTTGGTGTCATGTTGAGGCTGAGTCTGGGGAAACACTTCCATAAGTGGCCACTGTGGAGCAAGGAAACTAGTGGCCTTCTTAGAGCAGACTCCCCCTTTTCAAATGAACTTGAATTTTCATAAGTGGTAATCGTGTGTGTGTGTGTGTGTGTGTGTGTGTGTGTGTGTGTATTTAGGGGGAAGTCTTGCCTTCAGGACATCTTTTAAAAAAAATCTTTCTAGTAACCAGTGTTTCTCCTTAATGGTATGAATGCTCTTAATAATTAAGTAAACTTTCTTCCCAACTAAAATTTTAAACGTGCTAATGTTCCTTTCCAGGATGCAAATACTTAAACATATTTTATTCTTTGACAATTTCACATGTGTATATAATGAATTTTTCCCATTTTTTTTATTGAGAAAAGGAAAAAAAAGTTTCCACCTCCTCCCAGCCTCCCAGTTCCCTCCCCCTCCTTTCACCCTTCTCCCCCTCCCTCTCCAGTCCAAAGAGCAGTCAGGGTTCCCTGCCCTATGGAAAGTCCAAGGTCCTCCCAACTCCGTCCATATCTAGGAAGGTGAACATCCAAACTGGCTAGGCTCCCACAAAGCCAGAACATGAAGTAGGATCAAAACCTCGTGCCATTGTCCTTGGCTTCTCAGCAGCAATCATTGTTTGCCATGTTCAGAGAGTCCGGTTTTATCCCATGTTTTTTCAGTTACAGTCCAGCTGGCTTTGGTGAGCTCCCAAAGAATCAGCCCCACTGTCTGAGTGGGTGCACTCCTCGTGGTCCTGACTTCCTTGCTCATGTTCTCCCTCCTGCTCCTCATTGGGACCTTGGGATCTCAGTCCAGTGCTCCAGTGTGAGTCTCTATCTCTATCTCCTTCCATCACCAGATGAAGGTTCTATGGTGATATGCAAGATATTTGTCAGTATTGCTATAGGACAGGGCCATTTCAGGTTTCCTATCCTCAGCTGCCCAAGGAACTAACTGGGGACATCGCCTTGGGCTCCTGGGAGCCACTCTAGGTTCAAGTCTCTTGCCAACCCTAAGGTGGCTCCCTTAACTAAGAATTGTGCTTCCCTGCTCCCCTATCCAACCTTCCTTTATCCCAATCATCCTGTTTCCCCAAGTTCCCCCCATCCTCCCCTTCTCACTTTTCTCTCCCCATCTCCCCTTACCCGCATCCCACCCCACCCCCAAGATCCCAATTTTCTCCCCGGCAATTTTGTCTACTTCCCATAGCCAAGAGGATAACTATATGTTTTTCCTTGGGTTCACCTTCTTATTTAGCTTCTTTAGGATCACCAATTATAGACTCCATGACCTTTATTTATGGCTAGAAACCAATTATGAGTGAGTACATCCCATGTTCATCTTTTTGGGTCTGGGTTACCTCACTCAGGATTGTGTTTTCTATTTCCATCCATTTGCATGCAAAATTCGAGAAGTCATTATTTTTTACCGCAGCGTAGTACTCTAATGTGTATATATTCCACACTTTCTTCATCCGTTCTTCCATTGAAGGGCATCTAGGTTGTTTCCAGGTTCTGGCTATTACAAATAATACCGCTATGAACATAGGTAAACAAATGCTTTTGTCATATGATAGGGCATCTCTTGGGTATATTCCCAAGAGTGGTATTGCTGGGTCCAGGGGATCATACCCTCTCTTAGTCTCTTCATACTTTGATTGCACCCCTCTTTATCATTTTCAAGTTACTTTTTTCTGGTTCATTGCAAGGCTGCTACTTGGGAATTCTTCAGTAGATTATTGTCTGTCAGGCATTAGTCTGCCCCTGCCCTGCTTTTCTGCTTCCTGTATTCACCATAGGCATGACACTCATATCTTGCCTGGGCGGCTCTGCCTTTGGCTTGTCTTCAGATTCACCATTCTCTTAAGCTTTCAATAATACACTGCCATACCCTCTCAGGGGAATAGTTAATTTCAGTCATTTTTCAAAATTCTTCCTGATTATTTTAGATTTTGCTAGGTAATTTATGTTTCTAATCTGCTGCTGAAACTTCCAGTACTGTCCTTTAGTCTTTGAGTGCAGCACGTCTGTTTTGTATTACATATCTGATTGTTCTAAGGAGATCCCATGCCTCTCTTACCATTGCTCTTTGTGTCTGCCCCTTTGTGCAAACTGACTCAACCCTGTGCAGCCTTTCAGCTTTGATGACAAGTGAGAGGTTATGCTTCAAATATGTATGACGTCAAGTTCAGATAAGAGAAAATGCTGACTCCTAAAGAAAAGAGTCCAAGACTCCAACAATCTTGGGGTCACTGTGACCCCACATTCTATAATTATATTTCCATTGTTAACCCAGTGATTAAGAGGTAAGCTGCAGTTCAGAGGAGGGTTGTTTGAGCTTCAGTGGGACCACAGATTGAAATGTGAGGAGATCATTGAAAACTCACCTTGACCACACTTTGAAATTTTTATCTCATGCAGTATCAAAATATTGTGAATAACTGTAAGAATGAAGCATAGTTAGGGCAAAAATGCAGAGAACATCAGACTTCCCATTCTGGTCTCTTGGTCTTATAACTTTTTCCCTATGCTTTGAATTTTTCAGTCACTTCAAGAAGTGTCGGTTCTACACAGATTTTCTGGTTGCAGGATGGTTACTCTAAATTACTTAATCTTCCAAGGTATGCGAAGTTCTCCATCTTGAGAAAGAATAGTGTGTGTGTGTATTTACATATATATACATATGTACCATTTTGTAGATGTATATTTGAGATCAAGTCTTTTGTAGTCCAGACTTGCCTCAAATTCCCTAGGTAGCCAAGGTTGACCTTGAACTCCTGATCCTCCTTCCAATTTCTGGAGTACTAGAATTACAGACAGCACCATTACAGCAGGCTCTTCTTATTTATGATTAAAAAGTGTTTGACATATGTTGTCAAAAAGCCAGTATAAATATGACTAAATAAAATCATGTGTGGTGTAGAGATCTGCTTATTGTTAGTGCACACATCTAAATATATAGTTTAATGTTCACTGCATTTACTTTTAGAAATGACAAAGTAAAAACACTTCATCACAGTCAATATCATCAGACATGTTTATTTTGTAGATATACTTCACTGTAAATCCTTGTCCAATTTTATTTAAATACTAAGTGAAAGTATGCTGTATAGCTGAGGCAATAGTGAGGAGTGTGTTTAAATATTTTATATACATTAATGATATTGGAGGCATTTGGGGTATTTTAATGGTACTTT
Organism: Microtus obscurus; assembly: GCA_963919715.1. NCBI lineage: Eukaryota > Metazoa > Chordata > Mammalia > Rodentia > Cricetidae > Microtus > Microtus obscurus. The sequence goes on from CAWTZC010000015.1 coordinate 24,058,927, forward strand.
TTATTGACCTCCCTTAAAGTGTCTTAACAGACTGACAAACATTTTAAAAGTGACTCTACCTGGAAGTGCAAAATGCAGTTTCATGAATGTTTTATTTTGTAAGTCAGTTTATACATAATGTACTCATCTAACAACATGTACAAAGTTGGCCTGATGGTATAAATTTAGTTCCACATAAAGTTATGGTAATCCAAAAACATTTTCCAGACAGGCATAACACATGAATGGATTAAAAAACAGGATATTATCTAAATCATATTCACTTTTACTGAATTTAAATCTCAGTCTCTTCATAGTTTTCACTTACATAGCTAATGAATACTTGTGTATAATTTGTGCTTTACAGATGGTATCTATCTCGTTCTGTGTTAAAATTTGCCTCATCTTGTCAGGAGCTGGTGCTCTTGTCCCATTATGCAGATGCTTACTGAGTTGCAAAGAGGTAGGTAATATGTACTTGGTAAGCTGAGTGATAGACTAGACTCAAACACCCTCACGGAGATGAAAAACATAGTGAGGAATCTTCATGTCTAAACACTTTAGCAGTGACCTAGCCTTGTTTCTGGAGGTCCTGACTCTGTAAATGTGCAGTAAAACCAAGACCAAGGATGAGAAAGTCTCATGATACCTTCTAAGTCTAGTCTGTTCACTGAATCCTGACCCCATCCCACCAAACAGGCTTGTGTTTGCTTTCCAGAGGGGCTCATTACGTATTAACATGATTGAATTTCACAAACGATTCTTGCATGAATCTTGTGGTTTTCAACACACCTCTTATTATCAGCACTGCTCTAAATTTTAACATCTCCATTCCCCAAGGTAACCACTTGTTTTGCTTTTCCTCTTTATGATGTGATTTGTCCTTTCAATTGTAGTTGTATTCTTTGGTGTACAATAAAGCCCACTATGTATATTTTAAAGACATTCAGTCTTGGCTTAAATAGAAATCCATTTCTGTTTCTGATTTAAGGGTTATATACACATATGTGTGAATTTTTAATGTTGGCTATAATTAATGTATAGCCTATAAAAAGATACATAAAATGGTATTTTTATGTCAACCACTTTTATTGAAACCATACTTATTTTAAAGTGGGATTGCATTTCTGGGCCAAAATAGAAAAGATGTGTTGGCTTGACTGATGTTCATGGACCGTGGTACTGGAGGGTCCATCCTGGTCAAGTTACCTCCAAATTCACTGTCATCATTTTGATTGGAAAGAATCTTTGTTGTTTTTGTTTGATGACTAACAGACTTAAAGTTATAAACCTGTCAATGTCTACCATAGACAGGCTGCTTTGTAATGAGTTTATATTAATCTAAAGTTTTATAGGGTTGGATAAAAATGAAGTAAGTAAGACATATTAAATAGGCACTTAATTTTCATAAGCCATTTCTACTACATAATGTTAACTTCCCAATTTTACCAATGCCTATTGTATATAAAAAGGTAGCTAAAACATTGTTTTAAAATGATACTCATGTAACATACTGACCTGAATGTAAGAGCTAAGAATGACATATGCTATGATCACTTATTTTCATTGATTTAAGGCCTCTGGGGAGTATTCTGGAGTAAGTGTTCTATGGAGCCAAATAATATGCACTGCTTACCCACCTGGCCTGAACTGGGTTCAGAAGACAAAGTGCACTCATTGCCTGTGGAATGAGATGAAAGATTGACTAAGGCTAGCAGCTGCTCCCCTGGGGGGAAGCTGGATGGAGGTTGCACTCTCCCTTCCTTCCTTGACCATGTCTCATGAGGAAAGTGGGTTTTATGGGCTTTGGAACCAAACAGATTTGACCTCAGTGGTACCACTGAAATGTGAACAGTGCACCTGCAGTGTGATGTTTTCTCACAGCAGAACTGATGATAGCAGATGCTGATGTGGGAGTGTCATATATCAATCTGTTGATTTCATTGGTTCAATAAAGAAACTGCCTGAGCCCTGATAGGACAGAAAATTAGGTAGGCGGAGTAAACAGAACAGCATGCTGGGAAAGAGAAGCTGAGAAGGAGTTGCCATGATGTTCCCACTCCAGGCAGAAGCAGGCTAGAATCTCCCCGGTAAGCACACCTTGGGGTGCTACACAGATTATCAGAAATGGGCTAGTCCAGGTGCAAGAGCTAGCCAATAAGAGGCTGGAACTTATGGGCCAGGCAGTGTTTAAAAGAATACAGTTTCCGTGTAATTATTTTGGGGCATAAGCTAAGCCATGAGGGCGGCCGGGTGCTGGGAACACAGCCCGGCCGCTCCTCTTACTACAAGATGCTAGAATTTAAAGTTCGAAAATGTGGTATTTGCCACAGGTTTCCATCTAATAAGTGGTACTTTTCTTCATTAGCTCTAAAATGCTAATATGGATTCATTAATATTTGAATATGAAGTGTCCCTCACAGGCTCATGTGTTGACTACTTCATGACACAAGCTCATGTGTCAAAGGCTTCATAGAAGTATTTTGGAAGCCGATGGAAACTTTGAGATGCTTAAAGGATGAAGTAGGTTTTTGGGGGCATGCTTGTGGCCATTACACCTCCTTTCTAGTCACTTCCTTTCTTTGCTTTCTGCTGCCAGAGGTGACAACCTTCTCCATCATGATGTACTGCTGAGCCACATGGAGCGAAGCAACCATGAGAGAAACATCTAAAGCCATAAGCTATAGCAAATACTCCATCCTCTACATTATTTATGCCGGGTATCTTACCATAGCAGGACAAATAACTCACCATCGCATAAAGGGTTATCATAGTCGGTCATATTTTATAAACTCAATACAAAGTTATTAAGAAAACCATAAGGATCTACTAATGAAAACCCATTTAGACAAGAAATTTAGATAGTTTGATTAGAAATTAAAATATGTGACAAACAGAAAAGGGAGGCTATGAACATCTTTGTGTGGGGCGAGTGACAAATGTCAGAACTTCACAGTTGAATCAGGAGAGCATGGTGCTCTTCATTCCCTGTGCTTGCTGGGAGTAGGCAAAAGAGCACTGTGGAGATTGTCTCTCATTTCAGGAGTTCATCTGTCTAGATATGATAACAAGGCTTTGTGTCACAGGCTCTGGTAGAAAGCACTCTTGAATTCTGCCCAGCCATTCGCTAGGTTGACTCTTCAGGAGTTTTGAATGTCCTTAGTGGGGACAGTGCTGGCCACTTTTGTGATATTGTGATTTTAAATAATTAAAATAACCCCATAGAGAAATAAAAATAAAATAGAATTGCATTTAGTCTAGAATGCAAAACAATAAAGAGAATAAGGAAATGAACATTTTTCATAAATGTATATAGAAACCAGTGAAGTGTAATTCCAGAAACTTAAGAAAAATAGTAAATTTTAATGAGCAAATAAAATATTTTTAAATATTAAATGAAACTGGGAAATGTTTCTACTTCTTAAACATATTGAATTCTAACTAGAGTGGGAGATATTTAGAATTATTTTTAGTTAACAGGCTGCAATAATAATTTAATAGATGACTTCAAGTGTATTCATCGATTGTATTTGATATCTCGGTGTCTGTATTATAGGTTTTATGTCCTTGTTAGAGAATCACAGGTATGCATTTCATGCATTGTAAACTGCCAATAGAGCACACCTTCATTTACATTTTCATCTTACTAAATATTGGAGTGAATGTTCTCACCCTGATTGTCAGTATCACTTAGAATTCGTTGGAATTTATTCAGCTAACATAGGCATTTAAAATTAGTTTTTTTTTCGTACATGCTTTTTGTGATAAACAAAAGCATTGAATGCTTTACAATTGAGAGTGAAGTTTGACACCTGGGGAAATATCAGCAGCCATCCCTTTTAAATTCTTGCTGCCGTCTTGGAGCTACTCTGATGCTATGTGTGCAGCTCAGCTCACTGCTTCAGTATCAGGTCCTTAGACGCCAGCTGCAGTGCTCAGTCATATTACCCAGAAACACGAGATATACAGAAATACTCAAAATCCTAAAATAAACTCTAGGATTTGAAATTTTTATTTAAAAATGGTATAATAAAGGAAATACCAAAGCTGTAAACTTGATTGCATTTATTATAAGCATCATTATATTTTCATTAGAAGCTTTCTTCAGCGTGAGAACTTTTGCATCAAAGTGGTTTGTCCTTTTATCAGAACTGGCCATTGATTGTCTCATCCATTCTCAACCATTACAGCCGTGAGGGGTTTGATCTGGGGGAGGTTGTGGTCTGCATCCTGGGTGTGTGAAATGTTAGAAGTCTGAAATGAAATGCAGCAAGCCAGCCAAATGACAATGGAGCTTCCCGCCACTGCTTGATACACAGGTGTAGTGGCTGTATGTGATTCAGTAAACAGAATGTAACATTTGGTGGGTGATGCTTGAGGAAGTGACGGCCTCATGGTGTGAATTAAAGGTATAGAAATTAGAGGGAAAAGCTCATTGACTGCTGGCTATGATACAAACTTCTTTTTGAACACTACAATAGATTGAACTGGGGCTTTCTGCATGTGAGGTAACTCCTCACATTGAGGAACATCCCAGCTATTAATTGATATAATTATAGCAAAACCGAGGTCCTTGCGCATGCTAGGCAAGCACACTTCCACTTAGCCACTTCCGTCTTTGGCTTATGATGCAATTTTGAAAGTGCTAAAATGGCATCAAATTAGTGCTCTGGTAGAGACTTAGAATGTGGAGAATTAGGTAATTCCCTTAATTACTACAGAATCCTCCTCAAAAGTCATGATAGTTGGGCTGGCCATTGAAGAGTGAATACTACCCTACCACACTGTAGGAATGCAGCGTTATAATCATCTGTTGCCCCCAACAACAGTGCCTGCAGCAGCCTTCCTCTCTCGCAAACTCCTGCAGGTCCTCAACTGAGACACTGAGAGACTTCAGCTTCAGGATCTGTCATGTGGGGACCGAGTTTACATCGAATGGTCACAGATTCCGTTTCCTATCCATCCCCCCTGCCTCCAGCACAGGAATCAGAGCCTGGCTAGAGACTTGTACTCTTATGTATACCGCCTCCCTCTAGAAAAACTGAGACCCTCACTTCTGCTGCTTGGATTCTGATTTCATTTCTCCAGAACTCCTGCTATGTTGTCTGTCTCTGGTGCGGGTGACTGAACTTTCCTCAGAGGTCCTTTCATGCTGTTCCCAGCTGTCTGTCTGTCCACAGCATTAATAACTTTCCTAATAAATTCTTTGCTCACAACAATCCATCTAAATGTCCCCTTGAACCCAAATCTGAGGCCTTTCAGTATTGAAAAAGAACTAAAAGTCTTCAAAGAGTTTAGAGAAAGGTCTAGGTGTCCAGTAACCACTGCTAGCAGAGGACTGTGTCCTCCCATAGCCCAGGCTAACTTGAAAGACAGCTTATTCTGAGAGGGATTGGCTGCTCTGTGCAATTAAGGTCCTCAAAACAACCAAATGAAAACAAGATCCATTCATAAACGAAAACATTAGGTGAATCCAAAAAGGAAACAACTTTTTTTGTAAACATCTTAAAAGTCATATTTCATAATTTTTGGAGCTACTCTGTACCTCATATGAGCAGCTCATATTTTCATATCTAAACAAAGGTTGGAATTTTGGAAATAAGATCATGGAATTAATTTGTAAATACAACTGCCTTTTAAACTAGATTAAATCCCTAGTAAGTATGATGCTCTTATAGGGCAAGCATATTAGACTTTTACAGATTTGTGGCATTTAAAAAATAAGTGTATTAGAATTGTGAGGCTTGTGCAATCAAATAACTTTAATTCACACTATCCCAGAGTTATTATGCAGTTAAAGTTATCTAGCTTCTGTTTCACTGTTGAAATCTTCAGCAGACTTTTGCGCACACAGGGAAGAAGAAAGTATATATCTGAAACAGCTGTGACAAGTGCACATGATGTGCCAAAGGAGCAGTGTCTGGTTCAATACCAATAACAATCTCATTACTGAGGACACGCAGCGCAGAGAGCTGAGCCTCATCCACATCTGTCCTATGTATGAGGTGAGTTATTCTAATGCAGTCACAGTCCCTGAGCTCCATCTCCCAGAAGTGTGCCTGAGACAGTGTGGGGCCCAGTAGTTTACATCAAGAGAGTAATTCCCCAGACAACACTGTGCTCACTTCCTCTGCGGAAGAATGAGATTTGTTGATATTCTCATAGCATTTATGATTCATTCCACTGCAATAATTTGAGAACTCATTTCCCCGTCTCTAGGGATCCCATTGCCAAGGGAAATAGGAAGAATGGGCCCCATACCCTGGAGCTGTACTTCACCATGTCTCATGTGGAGAGAAGAGGTAAGTTGGTATGTAGTTATATGTGCCTCAATACTCAGTGTATTTCAAGAGGACAGGGCCATTTGCTGGCAAGATGCTAACCTTATATGACCTTTATCTCAAGAAAGTCTACCTCTGAATAATGGAGGGATAGATGGTGCCTAACAGTCCTTCACACTAAGGTTTAAGTTTTGGCAAGCTGAAAACAAGTACCTGAGATAACTAGCTAAAATACCCCTGAGTATTTTCATGAAATTGATGGACATACTAATCTACCTGACCCAAGACATTCTTTAAAAGTAAGATTGAAAATATAAACATATGCAAATGCCCTGGTAACTTTTGTATTTATTATAATGATTTAAATTTTCAATATATGAGAAATGTATCAATTGTCATTGACTTATTCAACAATAAACTATTGAAATTATTTTATACTGGAAGGGTTTGCCTGTATGCACTGTGCATTTTTTAGTAAGTCTTTTTAGAAGTATTCATTTTCTAGTCTCCAATTGGGTTTATAAAATAGTATAGTGTAATTTCTTAGTCCTGTCATGCTATAGATAAAAACACACAAAGAAAACAAAACAGCCCTCATTTCCTTTTTGTCTCAACAAATTTTTTTTGTATAATAAGTACTTAATTTTAAAATTTAGAAAAAATGAATGTAGGGAAATATACATAAAGGTTGAAAATAGTTACTTTAGTTTTGTTTACTCATATTAAGACCCTGATTGCCTCTCTCACTAGTATACCAAGTGTTGAAGTGGTTCATAAAAGGGGAACTGTTCCACAGTCACCGTGGCATGGTCAGTTACACCTAGCAGCAGCTTTTTTATTAGTTCATGTGCAAATAAAAAAAATTTGGATTATATATGACTGTAGGAAAGACTGTGCTTAGCCTTCATTTTCACTTGTTGAAACACAATTGGACAAAGAATTCTACTTGCATCTGAACTACTCTTGATACGAGACAGACTTACCATCTCACTCTGTCTGTTATTGAGGACAGACGGCTACCTCAGCAAGCAGTATCAGTATACTGACAAGAGTGAGGTGCCTATGGCATAGTTTGTATTTCGGGTATAAGCTTATTCAGGGATTTGACTTTCCTTAACTATTCTCCAGAGAATTTAGGGAAACCCCCACATGCACACACAGAATTCTTTACAGCTGCAGCTTCATGGGCACTAACACAGATGTCCCAGCCTTCCTCTTCCTCAGGGAATGAATTCAAATCATGCTTAGAAAAACAATAGGTGATGTGAATGAAAATGAAATGCCCGAAGTGTTTGTTTATGGACTACTATGAGAATTGAAAATGTATGAGCTAGCAATCTTTATACCCACATTTCCCAAACGACTAAGGACGAACTGATAAAAGAAATGGGTTATTAAAATATGGAAGCCTGTTTATGTGAACTAGAATGTGTCCTGGGGCAAGCTTTAGAAACACAGCACTAGTTAAATTGCAGTTGAACAGGATTCTTCTATAAAGCAGTCATTATTTTCTGTTGTCCCTTAACAGTGTACAGTTATTTCATGTGCTGGGGTAAAAGATTCCTGGTACCACAGCAGCCCCTGTGATGGAATGAAGGCTAACACAGTGAGGACGGTTGACAACAGCATTGTTTAATATATAAGACTCTAATAGAGGGATTATAGAAACACATTTAATATAGAATAGTGAACTTTAGTGTACTTACTGTGAAAATAGCACATTTATTTAGAGAGGGAGTTTATGTCCAAAGTTCTTATTGATGTTTTGAAATACATCCATTTCTGTCTCTTGCTGTAATTGTTACCAAGAAAAGGAAAAGTACCAACCATTTTCCTTGACTCCTTATCAAAAGTCTTCTGTTTTTGATTGATATTTCTCAGAGTCATCTAGAATGTCACATTAGTAAAATATTCTAGAAAAACATGAGAGTTTTTGTATTGTGAAGTCTACATTTGCCTGCATTCGTGTCTTGTGCACATGGCTTGCCGCTCGATTCTCCAGGTCCCCTCCTCGTAGGTGCAGTGGCATATGGTGCATTCGTCGGTCTTCACCTCTCTGCCAGCTGGGATGACAGCAGTTTCTGCAAAGCAGTTTGGGCCTGAAATGCAGAAAAATGTTTCACACTATTGAGTGCATAAATGTATAATGTATAAATTAGGTAGTTAGCACTGTAGAGTGTTTCATTTATCCTCTTATGAAGGACAGTTAGAAAAGCCAGAACTAGAAACACAAAGAACACTTTTTTTTTCTGAAGTATAACCAAAGTTACTTAAAATTTTAGGAAAACAGTCATCCCACAACTTTCCCACATGTATTAAAACATCAGGTGTGTCACAATGACCAGGATTTCTGTTCCATTGCTGGCTGCAAGCCCCAACAACAGAGTTCTTTAAGTTATGGGGCCAAAAAGTAAGTCCCTAGGTGATGATAATGCATATCTGGAGACCACAGTTAGAGCAACACCCCCAGGTACTGTACAGGGATATATTTTCCACAGTCGTTAAGAACCAAGAATGACTGCAATTCTCACTTGTAAAACCAAGTAAAAGCTTAACACAAAGGTGTACCCTCTGTGCTTAAGTTTAGGTCTAAATTCAAGGGTATGAAAAATGAGCAGGAAAAACATTTCCAGTATGTGTTGAAACTAATGCTTCAACAAAAGATTACTTAATTGATCCTCAGGGAAAGGGCTTTTAGGTCGGATCTATTCATCAATAGGCACTTACCTTCCACCACTTGGGGACAACTAAGGGCAATAGCAAACCAGAAGGTACCATACAATTTTCCAAAGAAGGGAAGCAACCAACTGTCCTACCCAGCTTGAAACACGTGATCCACAAAAATGACTAGCATGTACCCTAAGGGTACAACAGTGGCAGACATACCTTGATGGTAACCCACAGCTCTCTAATAGTACTTAAGGCCCACTCAACAAGAGGGAAATCATGCCTAGTACTGGAAACCTAGGACTGGTAAAGCTGTGGACCTTGGAAGAGAACTTACAATGGCTGATTTACTAAACCAGAATGATCCCTTACTGCATTCTAAATATTTGTCCTTATACCCACAGATAAGTGTAGTCTTTATCTCCCATCAAGGAGACTTCTCTTTGCAAAAGTGGAGATCATTACAGAAAAGCACAGTCAATCAAGATACAGAATTGTGGAACACATTACCAACTGCTAAATTTATGATACAACTTCTGCACCTATGGTTCAGAGGTCATTGCAGAAGAGGGGACAGAGAGCTTGTAAAAGTCAGAGGACCAGGGAGCTTGCTGTGATATTATGTCTTTTATGAATGTCAGAAGCTGCATTCATGAAGCCTCACTAATATGGCTGCCTAAACATGACATGAACACGGATGATAGCAATAGACACACAAGGTGGAATGCTTAGGAGGCCTCAACTCTAGACGAAGAACAACAAGCAGCTAAGAAATAATGAGAGCAAAAGTGAAATCATCGCCCCAGGGAAGAGCATGCCATTTAGTGACAAAGGATCAACCCTGAAAACATATACACATACAGGTAACATTATACAGGAATCAGCAGATTGCATTTATATATCTAGGAACACACATGTAACAACAGTTTTTCAAGGCCATGAATTTGAAAGAGTAAAGGGGCAGTACGTGAAACTTAAGCCCTTAGCATATATGTGACAGTCGTGTAGCTTAGGTTCTTTGTGGGAAACCTGTTAATGGGAGCAGGGTTTGGAAATCTATTCTTCATACTGGATTGCCGTGGCCAGTCTGAATACAGTGGAAGGTGTTTGATCTTATGACAGCTTGACATGCCATGCTTTGCTGAGGCCCATGGGAGGTTGGCCCCTTTCTGAGTGAATATGGAGGAGAGGTGGATTAAGAGGGGGTAAAGAAATGGGAGGAGAGGAAGGAGGGGCGATTATGGTCTGGATGTAAAATAAATAATTGAATGCAAAGTTATAAATTCATTTTTATTTTCTCTCTCTCTTTTTTTAGCTAATTAATTTTTCCCAGCCCAATCACATTTCCCCTTTTTGTCTCCCCCAGTCCTTACCTCTAACCCACCCCCAATCCACTCCTCTTCCTTTCTTTTCAGAAAAGGGCAGCCTCCCATGTATATCAGCCAGCCATGGCAGATGAAATTGCAGTAAGACTAGGTACCTCCTCTCCTATTAAGGCTAGACTAGGCAACGCAGTAGGAGGAAAGGGTCCCCAAAGCAGGCAATAGAGTCAGGAACAGCCCTGCTTCCACTGTTAGGAGTCCCACAAAAGACCAAGCTATACAACTGTAATATTTGTTCTGAGGGCCTAGGCCAGTCCAATGTAGCTCAGTTAGTTAGTGATTCAGTCTCTGTGAGCCCCCATGAGCCCAAGTTAGTTGATTCTGTAGGTTTTCTTGTGGCATCCTTGACCTCTCTGGCTCCTGTAATCCTTCCTTCCCATTTTTCTACAGGATTCCCTGAGGTCTGCCTAATGTTTGACCCTGTGTCTCTGCATCTGTTTCTGGGTGAAGCCTTTCTGATGACAATTTGGCTAGGCAACGATATATGAGTATAGCAGAATATCATTAAGAATCATCTTATTGACTTTTTTTTTTCATTTTTCTCTTTGTCAGTCATGTTTGGTTCTGTCCTGGGTCTCTGAGCTGTCCAGCCTCTTGTTCCTAGGTTCCCTCTGATAGCATGGATCTTAAACTTGATCAGTCATTGGCTCACCACTCCCGTAATTTCTGTGCTACCTTTGTCCTCGCATATCCTGTAGGAAGGGCACATTGTAGGTCAAAGGTTATATGGTTGGGTTCAGGTTCCAGTCCCTTCACTGAAAGTCTTGCCTGGTTACAGAAGATGGCTAGTTCAGGCTCTGTCTCTCCCATTCCTAGGAGTCTTAGCTTATAGATCCTGAGAGTTTCCATTGAGCTCTGGTCTTGTCCTCTGACAGCAAATAGTCATGGCTTATATTGACATCTACTGACTTTCTGTTAAGAATATGCATGTATCATCTTGTTCTAAACTTATTTTAAATCTAAGACTTTTCTGCATCCAGCAGCATTGCTCAAATACCCTAGCCCTCTCTATATATAGCGTGCCCATGCCTCTTCTCCACTGTCAGATGAAAGCCCAGTGTGGGATAGGACTATGTGTGGACCTAGCTCAGAAAAGTGCCCCCCACCATCACAGTGCACCCCCCATGCCAGGTATACCATGAAGTTACTAATTTTTTCTTTCTGTTTATTATCTTTACAGAATAATCTGCTTTTTGTTCATCCTAATATCATACTACAATTGCTCAGAGTGTCTGTATCTTGAGAGAGTTACTCGGAGGACTCATCTTCAAAGTAATATGAGATTGCTGGCTAACACGTGGTCATAGACTAAATAACCGCTTCATGCCATGGTGGCCTCATCCACCAAAGGGGATAATAATATGCCATGGAGTCTTGTTATGCGCTGTACACTCCTCTTAGTTATTCTGAGAATGTCCTTGCCCGAATTGCTTTTTCTGCACAGCGTTACTAGTCCTTCTTAGGCTTTTATGACTAATAGTTTACCTTCTTATGTTTATGTCACTCAAAGATTTTAGATTTTTGTTAATGTTTTTCTCAATTCAGTGAAATTGTATTCTTTGTATTGGTCAAAATTTGGCTGGTGGTATCAAGAACCTCAAGCTGCTTTTAAAAAGTCATTTCTCATTTATCTTGCTATTGTACAACTTAAAGTCTTATCTGAGCTGTTGAGCCCATATCAGAATACAGGACCTGTCTTGTTCTTCCTGGTCCCAGTGGGGGCATTCCTCACTGTGTGTTCAACACCTACTCTGCTAATGGACACTTTGAAATTGGTCCCCAGAAAATATGCAGTGCGTCTGCACTTGGGGTATGTTGTAATCTTATGATTCAAGTGAAGAAAAAGCATTTAAATATTGGGAACTTATTAGTGAAAATAATATTCCTGGAAAAAAAGAAAAAGCTAACTATAGTACCAACAGTTTATGAAAATAATTAAGAATATGCAATCCTAAAGGAAGGAAGCACCATTTATATTATTTCCTGTAGGAAGGATTTTCTTTTATACAATTGTAACTAGAATATTACATCATTTGTCTCCCTTTCATTGCTAAATGAATTGCTAAGAAAAGTACTGGCTCAGGGCTTCCTGGAGGCTCAACTTCTGGGTGCAGAATCGACAGGCTTTTAGAGTGCCAGACGTCCATCTCTCATGGCTGCAATAACAAGGAATTCTTCTTGCTCAGAACTCAGTGGTGATATACTTTATTAACTTCTGAGAGGCGTTTCATGTTGACCAGTTTCTTTATCCTGTTTTGTTAGAGGATTTCTCAGACCACATGTGTCAGGCAGCCTCAGGGGTGTGTGCTTGTATTATGCCATGTCACTGAAGCAGTGTAGATGCAGAGTGTAGTAAGAGGAGCGGCCGGGCTGTGTCCCCTTCACCCGGCCGCCCGCATGGCTTAGCTTATGCCCTGAAATAATTACACAGAAACTGTATTATTTTAAACACTGCCTGGCCCATCAGTTCCAGCCTCTTATTGGCTAGCTCTTGCACCTGGACTAGCCCATTTCTGATAATCTGTGTAGCACCCCATGGTGTGCTTACCGGGGAGATTCTAGCCTGCGTCTCTCTGGACTGGGAACATCATGGCGACTCCTCTCGACTCAGCTTCCTTCTCCCAGAATCCTCTTCTGTCTACTCCGCCTACCTAATTTTCTGTCCTATCAGGGCCCAGGCAGTTTCTTTATTGAACCAATGAAATCAACAGATTGATATATGACACTCCCACATCACTTCCCCTTTTTCTGTTTAAACAAAAAAGAAAAGCTTTAACTTTAACATAGTAAAATCACATATAACAAAACAGTTATCAAGTAAGAATTACAGTTACAATATTTATATCTACTTTATCTTTTATCATAACTAAGGAAAACTATAACTATCTATCCATTCTTCAACTCCATCAAAGACTCCAGAAGGATATAATACTAAACAAGAAATAAGAGAACTCTAGAAATGACAGAGACATCTCGCTGCCTGGACAGTCACCCGAAGTTCCTCTGTACCGTTGGGGCATCTATCTTCGGCCTTCAGGCCCATAGTATCCAGCAGACAGTTCATGAAGCAGGAAATTCCAAAGACAGTTCAGTCATTTTCTGCTGTGTCTTGCGTCCTGCAGAATGTCTCGTAGACTCTTTTATGAATCAGGAACCCTGAAAGATGATCTCACCTTTAGGCAAGTTCAGCAGTCCTCTCTCTGCGGGTTCTTTGTGTCCAGTTTATGCAATAGTCCAGGCAAGAACAGTCTCTTGCCCAATGGCTATCCAACTCCATTAGGAGCCTCTTCAATGCCCATCTTCCTCTTGAAGTAGATTGGCACTGTCAGGAGCAGACGTGTCTCATTGTCATGAAAAACCCTAAGTTATTAAAATATTTTAAATGCCATATTCTGCAATCTTTGAGAGATATGAAGAATGTCTATCTAACTGAAATGTATCTCTATATATCTAGAAAATCTAACATGACTACAAGCTTGACTATTATTTACGATTATTCAACAACAACCTATATTTCCTAATTATACATTACATTTTTTTAAAAATGTTTTAACTTTAAAATGGAAGTCAGAAAAGATTTTGTATTGCAAAAGAAGTTTTCCACAGGAAGCAGAAGTTATAATTCTCTTAAAATTAATGAAGATCAGATTTGATTGGAGGAGACCTCCTAAAAATCTTGGCTACAGACATTTGAAAAAAGAAACCAAGAAAGACTACATGACAGGTGACATATATGCTGAACCCTTTACATGGGAATAGCTATGAGACAGCATGAAACGTGATAAATCTTGTTGGCTACATTGTCCTCTTGACATCCTTTCTTAGAGAATTGGTTATACAGTCCAAATGGATGTATAAAGTCGACATATGCCTTTTACCTGCTCATCATATAATAAATGTCACTTTTAACTGACTTGTGCACACCAATGAAGACACGTAGCTCAGGTAATCCAGCCTCTCAGAGTGCCTTTGTTGCAGTTTCCTCAAAATTCTGAATCCATAACAACTTCAAAGCTGCTAGCTGAGATAGTCCAGTCTCACAGATTATCCAGCCAGGTAAACTCTACACTTTACCATCACACAGAGACTAAACAAAAAATAATATAGCAAAAGCCATGTGGTAGAATGCCAATTAATAAAAATATGAGTTAATTCAAATGATAAGAGCTAGTTAGAAACAAGCCTAACCTATAGGTTGAGCTTTTATAACTAATATGAAGTCTTCATGTCATTATTTTGGAGCTGGCTGGCAGGATAGAGAAAGACTCATTACAATTTTTTATCTTTCAGATATTTTCTCTGAACATTTGTGTCTGCAAATGTGTATATATATATTTATATATATATAATATATATTCTTTATCAAGCATAGTAATTGAAGCCTTCAGATTTTGTATTTTTTATCAAGTGTAGTAATACAAATCTTTAGACTTTTGCATTTGTAGGTTTAAATCAAACCAAACAGTTGTAAGTAGAGGGGAGAGCCATGACACTTCACTCATTATTCCATAACAGTTGTTTTATGTATGATTTTAGAGCAATATGAAAAGGGTAGCTGCCATGGCATGATGTGTACATAGATCTCTGTTAGTTTTTTTCGCTTCTGGGGTTTCGTATAGTTAGTACCACCATTACCTCAGTTCAACCCCCTAGGGTCCCTGACTCCACCACCATCCTAAATTCATGTCCTCTTGTTATTAATAACCGTATGAGCTCATTTAGCGTTGCCCATATGTGATGGGTATGGTGCCATATACTGAGGCATGGGCAACATCCCCCCAAGAAGGATGATGTTTTCTATATCATCAACTATTAACTGCAAATACCACCAAAAGTAAAGGTCTCTTGGTGGTCTCCTATTCATGCCAGAAGTTTGACTAGTTTGAGCTTATACAGTACTGGTGTCATTAACCACAGCTACTGTGAACTGATGTGCAGAAGGTATGGCAAGCTCAGAAATGTGCATTTCATATCTCTCCTCTTTATCTGTCATTCTTTACTCCCACTATTCTATGATGTTTGCTAAGTCTTTGATGAAGGGAGAGGTTAATAGAAATGATTATAGGTGAGCATTCAGGATTTTTTATACTTGGTGCTTTGGTCATATATGTGTCCCAGTATTAAATATGATCCACTAATGAAACATTAAATCTGTGACTAAAGTTGAAAGCAACCCAAACATATGGGTACAGACATAAATATTTGGAAGACAGTTTAACAGCATGTTCACTTAACATAACATCAAGTTCCCATTAAGATCAGCCTATAGTTGTGGACTTGTGACCAGGTTTATAATATAAATACCATCTGTGGAGCAGGACATCATCTCATCTCCAATCATAAAGTAATTGGTTATCTCTATAACCATATGCCACTATTGTACCAGTGGGCAAATCTTGCCAGGCAGGTCAGTGTTGTATGTAGCTTGCACATTTCAGCACTGATTGAGACCACTGATGACTTTCCTTCCCTCAAAGCCTGCACAACACCTTCTCATCCTGTTAAGCAAGCCAGAAGGGACAGAGTTTCCTTGTCAGTGAAGTTCCATGGGTGAAGTAGCCCAAAAGACATGGGCTACTAAATGAAAATCTCAGGTGTTACCCACAGGTTACCACCTTACAAGTTACTGATAAGTTGAGTCCTCAGCAACAACCAAAACAAAAGCTATTTCCACTGCTCTTGATTGTCCACCATAACTAGATGCTACTGAGAAAGACTCTGCTTATCTTGTATGCAGGATGTAGATAATAGTTTTCTACAGGAACATCAAATTTTACATTCCACCAGAGCCCTGTTTATTTGCATCTTTAGGAGCCTTTGGCTTTGTCCCATGTGTTATCTTAAGTCATTCTGAAAGAGAATAGTGCACTCCCAAATTTGAATTTTTGTTTCTGTAATGACTGGTAATAGCCTTCATCTATTTTCTCTTAATCCATTTTGATGTTCTATTTATAAGAAAACACCTTGTTTGAAGGCTGTTTTGTCATTTTGGTAAACTATCACCTATCAACATTATAGACTATTGTAGTAAATATACATTGCAAACTTTATGGTAACTGATGAAAAATGCTAAGAATAGGGAGGGTAGATATGTACTATGGAGCCATAAAATGCTCAAGTGAAATCACAATGTACAGAAAAGAACTAGAGACAAAAACAGAAACAAAGAAAAAAAACAATAGATAGAAAAGGGTAGCAAATGTCACAGGTATAAATATGTAAAATAATAGAAATTAGCCTAGTGAGTGTTCAATAGGCTTAATATATCAAGAAAGAGATTGTTAGAGTGGATCACAAATGAATCTGATAGAACTTCAAAAAAATATATGAATCTCTTACTACACGTGCAGCAAACATGAAACCAGTGAGGACAGAGGGACCAGCAGAGTACCAGCCATCCACTGGGTATTGCTGCCCTCTGTTCCTGTCATTTATCAGCAAGAGAATACACCCTTTTCCCTCAAAAACATTTAGAATGTTCATTAAGATAAACCAAGTTATAGACCAAGCAACACTGATGTTAGATTCCCCCCTCTCTATGCTATGTATATGTTTTATTCACATTGGCTAATAAAGAAGCTGCTTTCAGCCAATTGCTTAACAGAATATATCCAGGCTGGAAAAGATACATAGAGAGAGTAGACAGAGTCAAGGAACTTCCATGTAGCTGCCAAAGGAGAAAGATTCATGCCCTGGAACCTTACTGGTAAACCATGAGCCTCGTGGTAAAATATAAAATAATAGGAATGGGTTAATTTAAGATATAAGAGCTAGCTAGAAATATGCTTAATCTATTGACCAAACATTATTGTAATTAATATAGTTTATATAGTTTCTGTGTGATTATTTCATGTCTGGGCAGCCGGGAAATGGATGAGCAGTCTCCAACTACACAACATACTTCAGAAATTTGAAGAAATTTGGAAAATCATACTATAAGTGCAGTTAGATCACATTAGAATTAAATTGGCTGTCATTAATGGAAAACAACAGAAAAACACCAAATACTTGGAGATTATGCAGCATACAATAAGAACAGTTTACCTGAGCTAATAGGAGCTCACCAACTCCAGCTGGACTGGGAAGGAACAAGCATAGGACCAAACTAGTCCCTCTGAATGTGGTTGACAGTTGCATGGCTGGGGCAGACTGGGGGGCCACTGGCTGTGGCACCGGGATTTATTCCTACTGCATGTACTGGCCTTTTGGGATCCTATTCTCTTTGGATGTATACCTTGCTGAGCCTAGATGTAGTAGGGCAGGCCTTGGACCTTCCCCAAAGCAATCCTCTCTGAGGATTGGATGGCAGTGAAGTGGGAGGGTGTGTGGAGGGAATGGGAGGAGGGGAAGGAGTGGGAACTTGGATTGGTATTTTTAAAAAGTCTAATAATTTTTTAAAAAAAGAACAGGGTGCTGGATAAAATCCAAAGAGAAATTTAATAATACTTTAACTTAATAAACAATAAAAACACTTAAAACCTGAGAGATAGCAAATTCCAGAAGGGAATTTACAGATTTAAATGCATTTGAAAATAATTTTAAATAAATTAAGTTTTTACCTTAGAAAACTGGAAAAGGTAGAGACAGTTTAACCAAAATCAGCAGAAAAACAAAACAAAACAAAACGAGTCTTCCAAAATGTGATACTGAAACCTTTGTCTATGCAGGATCAGAAGACTCAATCCAAATATCCCATTTTACACAAAACTCCTTTAAAGGGATAACATACCTGGATTAAATAAAATCATAACATTTTCATAAAATAGCAGGTTAAAGTTGTCAAAACACAGACTTCTTGGTGAATTTTTGAACGAACATTAACGTGCATGAGCAAAATGGACATGGCAGTACCTGGCACCCAGCAAATGAAGCACCAAGAGGGCAGGGACAGGAGGCTCATGAATGTGAGGACTGCCTGAGATATATGAAAGAGAAAATTGTTGCATTGTATTTCATTCAAACATAAATTATTATTCTGTAAAAGTGACAAAAATAGCGCAAGCTATAAGATGGAAGAACACATGTTTGCAAGTCTTTTGTCTGGTTAAGGAAAAATGCCCAGGATGTAGAATAGCCAGAAGTGGTGGATTACTCCAAAAAAATAGCTTTTTCCAGACATAACAGGAGTCTCTGTGGGCTCCCCCACCATGACTCCTTGGCTCACACAACCCCTCCTCTTTTTTTCAAGACTCCTTGGAGCTCAGCACAGTGCTTGGCTATGAATCTCTGCATCTGCTTCCATCAGTTACTGGATGGAGTATCTCTGATGACAGTTAGGGTAGTCACCAGTCTGATTACAGGGGAAGGCCAGTTCAGGCGCCCTGTCCACTATTGCTAGGAGTCTAAGCTGGCTGATGCACACATGAACTCACAGGTATTATGACAATGTGCAGAAGGCCTGCACATGTTCAAACCGGACAACATCCCAGCAAGGAGAAAGGAAAGTGGACACAAAATCTTACCCTAACCAAGAAGGTATTTGTAATTGATACCTGCTGGGAAAGGAAAAGTCTTTTCTTCAAGATAATGACTCTAGGTCATCTACCATATCCATAAGGTAAGCCACTCAGGAATAGTTAGCCAGCACATAGTGAACT
The DNA here is from genome assembly GCA_963919715.1 of Microtus obscurus. Taxonomy (NCBI): domain Eukaryota; kingdom Metazoa; phylum Chordata; class Mammalia; order Rodentia; family Cricetidae; genus Microtus; species Microtus obscurus. The sequence continues at coordinate 24,077,833 of CAWTZC010000015.1, forward strand.
GCTTGTTTGTTTCTTTTCCTCTGTATGTGTGCCTGTGTGTACATGCACACACGTGTGCTTTTGGTGTTTGTTTTTAATTTTAATTAAAATATAAATACATTACTTCTACGCTTTTCTTTCTCTTCATCTCCTGCCTCCCATACCCCTCTCTCTAACTCTCTCATGGTCATCACCCCAGTTTCAAATTGATAGCCTCTTTATTTTTGAATATTGTTATGCATTATAAATATATAACCAAGTCTCTTTTTTTGTTGTTTGTGTGTTTATTATTTCTGTTCTGACTATTTTGTAATGGATAACCAATTAGATTGCTCATTTGCGAGAAAAGCTGATTTCCCTTCTCTCAGCAGTCATTGGTGTCTGTAGTTCTCTGTCTAAGGGTGGAACCCATAAGATTCCCTCCCTTCCATGTTAGCATGTCTATTGACATTGTCATTGCTCAGGTCTTGTTTAGACAGCCATTTGGAAGACAAATGGTTTCACAGCAGACTTCCTTGTACTCTTGCTTTTGCAATCTTTCTGCCCCTCTTCAAAGATATTCCCTGAGCCATAGATTTAGAAGCTGTGCTGTAGGCATGTTCACTGGGGCAGGCCTAACCAGGATCTGTTAGTTTCTGTATTATGCCACTTGGGCTGGCATTGTTCCCTACAAGAAGCATAGACTAACAAAAATCTCAGTATCAAATGGTTGGTTGTGGTAATCATAGTGACCACGAAAGCCATACAAACTCTTATTGTAGCCCTTAGTTGCCTCCCAGATGGTGGCGGGTGGAGGCTAGTGTTGAACATACCAAACACTAAGAACACTGGATTCAGATATCAAGATGGACCTTGCTTCATGCTTCCATAGTACCAGTAACCAGGGCAGTTAAACAGTCCTTCCCAGCAGTGACATCTATCAACCACAACAATGACCAGCATGGCAAGATATCCAAAAAATTTCAATCATGGAATTCATATGTTTGTGGTAAACAACAGCTATTTAATTGAACTTAAGGCTCACCTTAAGTCAGTTGGGAGGGAAACTGTGTGTTACTAAAACCTAACCAAATATTGGGTCTAGTGAGGTAGGTCATAGATCTTAGAAGAGAACCTACTCCTTCCTCTTAGCTAGACCAGCATAATTCCTAACAATATCCAAATATTTCCTTATGCAGATTAGTATTGCACCCCTTCATCAAAGAAGCTTCCCTTTTAGTAAATGGAGGCCAATACTGAAAACCACAATAGGATATGATGACACACCAATGGACTGTGAGGAGCTCAGGTCCAGTTATTTATTTTTAAGAAAGAGAAAATATGAACTGAGGTGGTAGGGATGGGGGTTATGGAAAGAGTTTTGGAAGGGGAAAGAATATGACCAAGACATATTGTCTGAAAAATTTAAAAATAAAATTTAAAAAACAAAGAGTACATTAAAGATAGTAAAAGAGAAATATAAAGTAAGTCTGTAAAGAAGGCTGACTCATTAGAGCACTAGTCAAAGGGAAGCAGAGTTGTCTCTCAGTTTTTAACAAAGCAGACCTTTAGAATTCTGGGAAAATTATTACTCATAATCACCTGATGGAAAATACAAATGAATTAACAATATTGTTGTCTGTAATTGGACTTTGGTACTATAGTCACTTACTGGAAAATGAATACCCAAGTATTTAGCTGCATTCATAGGGAGGAAAATGGAAAGAATAACCGTAATCCTAATTATTTAATATATAATAGATAATCTTCTTAATCATTTATTTGCTCTCCAATAGGCAAAACAACTTCATAACTATGGAAAGTGCATTCAGGAACTATAAGTATTAATTGAGTCATATGGGTAATAAGTACTGATTAATTATGTTGTTATTATTGACTTGGCCTAGATAACTGATGCTGGCTAATTCAAATATGATTCTGTCCTATAGCAGTAATGCTTTCCTTCCTCAGGGATAGTTGATAAACAAACCTTCAGAAACTGAACTTTTCCTGTGCTGGTCTGACTTCAGGACAGAGGCTCGATGGTTGTGGAGGTTGTTTATAACGTCTGGACTGCACTCACAGATATGCTGATCTTAATTGACACACAGTGATATGACCTGCATGCTAGTCTTACTCAGAACCATGTGCAGACACTTAATGACAGTGTGGCAGTATTGGGGCAGGACCATGTCAGAACAGGGTTGGATTATGAATGCCCTCAGGACTGGGCATATCTTACAGAAGGGATTCACAGAGCTGTTTTGCCTCTGCTCCTACCACTCCTATCATGAGAAAGTACCATTCTGGTACAGGTATCTACAAGGTACAAGGAACTGGACAGCAACTTGTTCTTGGACTTTTATGCCTACAGAACTGTAAGAAAACATGCTCTGATGTTTCTAAATCATTCAGTCTGTAGCATCTTACATTATTTGTTTTTATGTTTATTTATACAACATACATGTGTATGGTGCTAGTGGAAGCCAGAAGAGAATCAGATATACTGAAGCCATGTGGGTTCTAGGACTTGAACTTGGGTCTTCTGAGAGAGCAGCAAGTGCTCTTAATGACTGAACCATCTCTCCAGCTCTATAATGTTTTGTTATAGACACACAAACAGGCTAAGACACAGATATCAAGGATGGAAGGGCCCAGTAGCACTGTTAGCAGAACTCACTCTTGGCCGAGTGTTCTTTCTCCCTTTGTATCTACCAGTGTTTCTAGAATAGAACTGGCATGGAGAGTCTGCTGTACCCTGGAGCCCAGCACAGAGTAGGCCATGGTAGTGCTTCCTCTTGGCTTGTTCTAGCCTGATGATAAACTATACAGGGGCTCACAGATTCCCAAATCAAGCTGGAACCTTGGGAGAGGATTGGAACTGAGTACTTTCCTGCTGTCCCTGTCTCCAGCAGCACTACCTTCCACAGTGATAGTCATCAGTACTCATCACAGGGCAGAATCCACACGATCAATGCAGCCCCACCCCTGACTCTAGTACTTGATGTTCAGTGTGTGTTTAAAACCTTTTTTGAAATCTTAGACTCAAATAATGAACAGCCATTCTGAACATCCTGCTAAAAACCACAAACCTGTTGATATGTATACCACTAGTATGTTTTAGATTTTTACTATAATAATTCATGAAATAAGACACATATATGGCCTGGTGTGATAGCAGATGTCTTAAATCTCTGCAGTTACGAGTCAGAGACAGGTAGATCTCTGAGTTCAAGCCTGGCTTACAGAGTGAGTTCCAGTACAGCCAGGGCTACATAGTGAGATTTTTCAATATATTTTTTATCTATTATCATTAATTATTAAATTTTAAAAATTATATTACCTCCTTTTCTCCCTCTAACACCTACTATGTCCCATACTCCTCCTTAATTTAATGGCCTTTATTATGTTATATATTATACATATACATACACAAATATATATACATACAACTTTCTGTGTACACACATGTGTATATGTTCCTACTATATATACTTTTAGGTAAATATAGAATGATATAATTCTTTGAAGCCTTATAAAACATTCTTAATGTTATTTGTCCCTCCTTCCCCACTCTCCTGTTTTGACCTTCCTCCCCAATCCCCAATTAGGGCTTCCTTCTCCCAATTTTAGTGGTGAAAACATTCACATACTCAATTCTTAGAAAATATACATAATATGTCTCACTCAAAAAATGAAGAATGAAATATATATATATATTTTTCAATTTAAATATGTAAAAGAAATCATTTTCAAACTTAAAATGTTATCTATTGAATAAACTGGATACAGACTTCATTGAACAAACTAAACGAGGATTTTTTTACAAAAAGCCTACTTTTTCAGAGCCTTAGTCATGTTAATAAATACTGACACTCAGAGAAGCAAACTTGGAGTGTAAAGCACTTTCTAAACTTATTTGATCATGAAAGCCTGCATTCGTAAGTATATATTAGTATTTGGGGGACATGTGTATTTCACAAATGGGTCAATAAAGCACTTGTAACATATGTAACTGACTTCTTTGGCTTGTGCAGAGCTGAGAGACACACTAGGGCATGAGCAAGCTCGTTTACTAACACAGACATAAGGGCTTTCATTGCCCAGGATAAAAACAGCAACATATGCATCAAGCTGCCACACAACTTCAGGGACCCGACATTACTAAGTTTGAGAATCTCTTTTATCCCCCATTCTGGCCTTAATTCCTACATAATTGAATAAGGTTCCAGTTTTTATTATTGCTAAGAACACTTAGAAGTTATGTAGCCCTCTGATGTGGACTTCTTGTCCTCAATACTGTGTTTGTGAGATTCAGTCTCTTGCTGGGAGCCGATTTGCAATAAAGCGTGATTTGGGAAGAATCCTCGTCTGGTGGCTGTTCTTTCCTGCTGGTCAGGGAGTTCGCCACAGTCTCTCTTTTGCACTTAGCTGCATTGATTTAATTTTCATTCTTACATGTTCTGAATGAGTCCTTTATCTGGCACATTACTGCAGATAGAACTTTGAAATAAAGTCATGAAATCATTCTCTCAGATTAGCTCTTTCAACTGTTGCCTTACTTGTTTCAAAGCTATGCTCTGGATATATGATAATTTAGTAGAGTACCATCTTCCACTTTGAGTCTTGCATGTGTCATTAAAAGAAAAGAAACACCAAAGCAGAGCTTTCAGAGGAGCATAAATAAAACAAGTCAGAGAGTATAAACAATGAGGGGATATGAGGGGCCTCTGGTAAGCTGTGTTCCTATTCCAATTGATGGAAAACATCCCTATGACTTTGAGTCATTTTTAGTAAACACCTTGAATATTCAGGTATAACTATATTCCAATTTGGTTATTACTATTTAATATGTTACATCCTTAATAGCCTACTACAGTGGCATTCCACCTGGCCAATGACTGCTTTGTTGGCTCCAAGGTCAGTGGATGCAGCTTTCTTAGCTTGTCTATGCCCTCAGTTCCCATGCCTGCTGCCAGACTGACACTGTTGGTGTGAAATGTGTCTGTGCAGAAGAATAGGAGGGTTGTACTGCAGGGGTGTTGTAGGAGGGAGCGGCGTGGCTGTGCCCCTGTACCCGGCCGCCCGCATGGCTCAGCTTAAGCCCCGAAATAACAACACGCAAACCGTATTCATCTAAACACTGCCCGGCCCATCAGTTCCAGCCTCTTATTGGCTAGCTCTTGCACCTGGACTAGCCCATTTCTGATAATCTGTGTAGCACCCCATGGTGTGCTTACCGGGGAGATTCTAGCCTGCGTCTCTCTGCAGTGGGAACATCATGGCGACTCCTACTCAGCTTCTTTTTCCCAGAATCCTCTTCTGTCTACTCCGCCTACCTAATTTTCTGTCCTATCAGGGCCCAGGCAGTTTCTTTATTGAACCAATGAAATCAACAGATTGATATATGACACTCCCACATCACAGGGGTCGGCCAAAAAGTGGAAAACTGGCATCTCTCTGTCTAAGAACAAAGATCTACCCAATGGGGACATGATGGAAAGTGGTGGTCCCAAGATGATCTTTAGGGTGGACAACTGAGTGGGTGCTGGTGACTGAAGTGGTGAAACGATGGTACTGCAAAGTTGAGGACTGTGCTGAACAGTATTATCTATGTTGTTACTAAATTCCATACACTTCTGCCCACTCTGGTGGTCACAGTTGGTGTGGGAGGTCCTTCTCTCTATGTGTTGCTTTTATTCGTTAATGAATAAAGAAACTGGATTGGCCTATAGGTAGAACTTAGGTGGGGAAAACTAAGCTGAATGCTGGGAGAAAGGAGGTGGAATCAGAGAGAAGCTATGGAGCCACAACCAGAGACAGATGCTGGACAGAACTTTACCTGGTAAACCACAGCCACGTGGCGATACACAGACTATTAGAAATAGGTTAAATTCAGATGTAAGAGTTAGTCAATAAGGAGCTAGAGCTGATAGGCCAAGCAGTGATTTAATTAATACAGTATCTGTGTGGTTATTTTGGGTCTGAGGGAAATGAACTAGCAGCCTCCTACTGTACACAGTAATGTTTGTTTTGTTTCAACTGTGGGGTGAGTGTGCCCAAGGTTGTGGATTGTTTGGTAGTTTGAGCTTTATCATCACCATTCTTCCCCCAGGTGACTGCTGAGGTGGTAGAGATGGCAGAGGTGACTGTGGAGGACCACCTCTTAGGTTTGAACTGGCTTTTGAGTCATAGTAGGATTATACACAACTGGACTTCCATCTGGATTTATGAAGGGCTGACCTTTCTGTGGTTTTATCAGAATACTGCCAGGTGGTATGTTAGTTGCTTATGAGGGAGGCAAAAGGAAGCTAGTGTTAGGAGATGCACTTTGCCCACTGAGGTCACTATCAAAGGAAAGAGAACTGTGAGTGCTGACTGTTGGGTAGATGACGGGTGCGCCTTGAGAAGGTTAGCTAGGAGCTGAACCTGGGAGACGCTGCTGGGAGTGAGAAAGAGAGCCTGTAGGATTCTACACTACCTGAAGACTCAGATCTTTTAAACATATTCTCATCTGGCTATCATAGTTTTCAAAGCTAGAGTTTTCTCTTTTAAAGAGTGAACCATGAGCATGCCTAACAAGTGACCTTTGAAGTCTCCATAAGAAGGATGGGGCCCCGCTCCTCCAGGACTATGATAACACTATGAATCTGAAAAACACCACCTAAGGATCATCTTTGAACTACAGACTGCACAGAATAATTTTGAGGTGGCTGGCTGAGATGACCAGCCTAACAGACTAGTCTACCCAGGACTTGAGACAAGGCCTGCACTTTCCCATTATGCATAGACTGGACAAAAAATGATAGAGCTGCCTCTCCCAGGACTTGACAATTAACCCTAATATTTTTTCAGGATCCCCTAAAGATACTGTTACCCCCAGACAGCAGGAAGTAAATTTAATATGATGCCTACATTCTCAAGTGGTGGGGTGGGTGGTATTTGGTAGCAGTCAATGGATTATGGATATTTGTCATTATTTAGGGAATTAGTTACAAGTTATTATTAGCAATAGTCAGGAAAAAAGCTAAACAAAGTAAATTAATTTCAAGGTTCTTGTTTTGAAAAGAAAAAAGGGGATATAGATATGGTAGGATAAAAGGGTAGATTATTAAATCTACTCTGAAAAGAAAAAGGGATTATATAGATATGATAAGAAAAAAGGTAGATTATTGAATCTACTTTTTAAAAGCAACTACTAGTTTTAAATGTTTTATTTTAGATTGGACTTTTATATATTGCATACAAATTTTGTATGTTGAGATTAATTTTGTTAGAACATACTGTACATTTATACTCTTGTTCAAAATATTATACCTATATAACTCATTTAACAATGTAATGCAAATTTCTAGTCCTTGAAAATTATTATTACCAACTGTTTAAGGTAATAAGAAAATATAGGTTAGTAATCACCTAGAATAATTGAACTTATAGTTACATTATTTATGTTTTCAAGGTCAAAGAAAGATATATTTTAGATAGTCATGTGATCTTCAAACATTTCAGAGACCTACAGAATATGGCATTTAAGATGTTTTAATAATCTAGACTTTTTTTTTTTTTTTATAGCAATAAGACATGTCTGCTCCTGGCAGCACCACCAATCTACTTCAGAGAAAATAATGGGCATTGAAGAAACTTCACATGGAGTTTATTTTCTTTGTGGGAAAAGTAAGTTGCTGAGCAAAAAAAAAAAAATGCCTTTGCCTCGAATGCTGACAGTATGCTGTACTAATGGGACAAGCAGGACACAGAAGAAAGTGACTGCCAAGCATTGTCAAGACAATGAAGAACAGCCCTTCTGAATATTCTGCTTCACAGAAAAGTCTGTTGGATATGCTAGGCCTGTAGGATGAAGATGAATGCCCTAACACTACAGAGGAACTTTGGGTGACTGTCTGGGCAGCTGTTTCTGTCATTACTCACAATTTTTGGGAATCACTTGTTTTCACTTCCTGCTTACTCAGTTAATATTATTTCCTTTTTTGATCTCTGAGGAAGTTGAAGACAAGATAGTTATAGTTTTCCTTGTTTACCAGATGCAGAAAGCAAGTTATGATAGAAAATAAATTAGGTACAAGACTTTGGACTCACCAAGATAGAATAGGTAATGGAGTATTTTCTCTGAATTTGCCAAATACAAATTGACTAGACATTGTTGATGTACTTGTTACCTGGATACATTGTATATAGTTATTGTATTTCCTGTATAAAGTTTTTCTTATATTACTTATAGCCATTTTTATTTTAGACAAAAATATAGTGGTATTTTATGTTTTAATAGATAAAGCTTGCCTAAAGATCAGAAGGGCAAAGCTAAACCACTGGAGGTCTGGCAGTGGTGGCACACACCTTTAATCCCAGGATTTGGGAGACAAAGGCAGATGGATTTCTGTGAGGTCAAGCCCATCCTGGACTACACAAGATCAATGCAGAAAGAAATCCAGGTGGTGGTGGCCTACCTCTTTAAACACAGTACTATGGAGTCATTTGCCCTTAATCCCAGCACCAGAGGGAATATAAAATGAGAGAAGAGAGAGGTTTAATCTGCTTAGTCTGTTTAGCTGCTTAGTTTGTGGTTGCCCAGCCTTGATAGAGGTAAGACCTCCCTAGTGGCTTGAATGCTTTACTGTTTTCAGGTTAAGCCATAAATAATATTCAACTCTGGGTTTTTATTATTCATGCTACATAAAACTCTACTGATTAGCATGACATTCACAATGTGAATTCAGTTTCGTGTACATTCTCTTTAAACTGTAATATGCTGTTGGAGGTCATGAAAATTATGTGACTACTATTAAATTCTTATTCCATAAAGATTTTCATTTAAGTTTTTCCCAGATGTTTCACATTCCTTATTTCTTTTTTGTTTTCTTTTATTGTTCTTATTGAGCTATATATTTTTCTCCACTCCCCTCTTATCCTCCCCGCTCACCTTCTACACTCTCCCATGATCCCCATGCTCTCAATTTACTCAGAAAAATCTTGGCTTTTTTCTATTTCCTATGTAGATTATATCCATGGATGTCTCTTTTAGGATCTTCTTTGATGTCTAGGTTCTCTGGGATTGTGAATTATTGTTTTTTTTGTTTTTTTTTATGTCTAAAAGTTACTTATGAATAAATACATATGGTATTTGTCTTCCTGGCTCTGGGTTACCTGACTCCATATGCTGTTTTCTAGATACATATATTTGTCAGCAAATTTTAAGATTTTTTTCCCGCTGTGTAGTACTCCATTGTGTAAATGTACTACATCTTCTTTATCTATCCTTTGGTCAAGGGGCATTTAGGTGGTTTCTAGGTTCTGGCTAAGACAGAAAATAATTGAGCACATGTCGTTGTGATGTGATTGAGCATCCTTTGGGTACATACCCAAAAGTGGTATTGCTGGGTTTTGAGGAAGGTTGTTTCCTAATTTTCTGAGAAATTGTCATACTGATTTTCAGAGTTGCTGTACCGGTTTTCACTCCACCATCAATGGAAGGGTATTCTCTTTACCCCACATCCTCTCCAATATAAGCTGTCATCAGTGTGTTTGAATTTGTCCATTCTTACAAATGTAAGATGGAATCTCATAGTTGTTTCGATTTGCATTTTTCTGATGACTAAGGATGTTGAGCATTTCCTTAAGTGTCTGAAAAAGGTTCATCTGTTGAGAGTTCTCTGTTTAGGTCTGCACACCATTTTTTTTATTGGATTATTTGTTCCTTTGATGACAAATTACTTGAGTTCTTTGTATATTTTGGAGATCAGTCCTCTGTCCAATGTGAGGTTGATGAAGATCTTTTCCCATTCTGTATCCTGCTGTTTTGTATTGTTGAACATGTCCTTTGCTTTACAGAAGCTTCTCAATTTCAGGAGGTCCCATTTATTAATTATTTCTCTCAGTCTCTGTGCTACTGGGGTTATATTTAGGAAGTTGTCTCCTGTGCCAATGTGTTCAAGTGTACTTCACATATTCTCTTCTATGGGTTCAATGTGGTCAGTTTTATGTTGAGGTCTTTGATCCATTTGGACTTGAGTTTTGTGCATGGTGATAGATATGGGTCAATTTTCATTCTTCTACATGTTGATATCCATTTATGCCAGCACCATTTGTTGAAGATGCTTTCTTTTTTCCATTTTGTATTTTTTGATTTATGTCAAAAATCAGGTGTTCAAAGATGTGTGGATTGATATTCAGGTCTTTGATTTAGTTCCATTGGTCCTCCTGTCTGTTTTTATGCCAGTATCAGGCTGTTTTCAGTATTGTAGCTCTGTAGTAGAGCTTGAAGTTAGGGATTGTGACCTCCAGAAGTTCTTTTATTGTACAGAATTGTTTTGGCTATCCCGAGTTTTTTGCCTTTCCATATGAAGTTGAGTATTGTTCTTTTGAAGTCTGTGAAGAATTTAGCTGGGGTTTGATAAACACTGCATTGAATCTGTAGAATGCTTTAGGTAGGATTGCCATTTTTAGTATGTTAATTCTACCTACCTTGGGAAATCTTTCCATTTTCTGATGTCTTCTTCAGTTTCTTTCTTCAAAGATATAATATTCTTGTCATACAGGTCTTTTACTTGTTTGGTTAGAGTTACTCCAAGATATTTTATGTTATTTGTGTTTATTGTGAAGGGTGATGTTTCTTTTATTTCTCATTCTATTTGTCATATGTATAAAGGAAAGCTACTGATATTTTTGAGCTAATCCTAGTTTTCTTTCTAGTACTTTGTGTACAGCTGGATTTGTGGCTATTTCGGGTTTAAGTCTTGAATCATTTCTTTCACCTGTTCAGTTGCTCTTTCTTGGTTTACTTTGAGAAATTTGTTGGTTTATTTTAATTTTTGTTTGTCTTTTCTTTCATTGGAGAGAATTTTTCATTTCCTCTTTAACAGCTTCAAGCATTTTCCTCAAGTTATATTTTAGGTTATTTTCTTATGCTTCATATGTATTGGGGTGTTCATATCTTTTGTTTAAGAGTCACTAGATTTTGCTGATGTCATTTTCCTCTTTGTGGTGTTACATGTGTTCTTACCTTGTCTACCCATCTTTTCCTCTGAATGGTGTTGTTGGGCCCATGTGTCTGGTAATCACTCTTCCAAGTGCCAGAGGATCCAAGGCTTAGATGTTTGCTCTTTATGGTAGAGTCAGGGCCATGTTTCCAGTTACCCTGGACATCACTTGGTATTCCTGGAGGTCTCTTGACACTCCCAAAGGTTGCTCTATAATCCCGGAGGTGGTTTGTGCCTGCTCCTATGGAGGTCACTTGCTTGGGCCAGCTCCAGTAAGTTACTGGCGAGGCCTGCTTCAATAGAGGTTGCTGGCTTGATGCTGCTTCCATGGAGGTTGCTCACTCAGGCATGGTTCCATGACATTTGCTCACTCCAGCCTGCTCCCACAGAGGTCACTGGATTGGGCCTGCTCTCATAGTTGTCCCTGGCTCAGGCCTAGTCCCACAGAAGTTTCTGGTTTGGTCCTGGTCTTATGGAGTTTGCTGGATCAGGCTTGCTTCTGTGGAGGTTTTTGACTTGGTCCTGGTCCCATAGAGATTGCTGGCTCAGGCTTGTTTCCTCAGAGGCCACTCTCTTGTACCTGCTCTTGCGGAGGTCACCAGCTCTGGCTTGCTCCAGCAGAAGTTGCTGGCTTGGACCTGATCCCATGGGTATCCCTGTCTTGGGCCTGCTCCTGCAGAGGTTGCTGGCCTGGTCCTGGTCCTGCAGAGGTCACTGGCTTGGCCTTGCTCCTGTGGAGGTTACTGGCTCGAGCCTGTTCTGACAGGTTTCTTGCTTGGGCCTGGTGCCTTAAAGGTTGCTTGCTGGGTCCTGCTCCAGTGGAGGTCACTGGCTCATGCCTGCTTCCATGGCTGTCCCTGACTTGAACGTGCTAAAGAGCAGGTTTCTGGCTCGGGCCTGCTCTGGTAGAGGCTGTGGGCTTGGGTCTGCTCCGGTGAAGGTTGCTTACATAGACCTGGTCCCATGGTGGTTGCTCATTCAGGCCTCCTCCTATGTAGGTCTCTGGGTCGGATCTGGTCCCACAGAGGTTGCTGGCTCAGGCCTGCCCCCTCGGAGACCACTCCCTCAGTACCTCCTCCTGCCAGAGGTCTTTGCACTTTAGGATGTTGAAGCTTAAGATGTCAGTAAGATCCTTAGATCCCATTTCTTCATTGTGTTTTTAAATTTTCATTTCTTATATAAAATGTTTGTATTTGTTTTTTATAATTTTATAAATATATCATTTTCTAAAGGAAGTAACTCAGTACTTAAAATTGAACAACACAATCAACTTAGAAAGGAAGTTCTCATGGCATCAGAGGTTCACTCAGTGCAGGGTTTGCCCCTTTGCTTTGTCTTGAGTGAGGCCGAGCATCATGGTAGGCAGCATATGCTAGAACAAGTTGCTCACCCTAGGGCAGCCATGAAGCAGAGAGAATGAAGGTGTTAACATTTTCAATCTCCTTAGCAGGCCTGCCACCAGTGACCTAAAGTCCACCCACTGTGTCGCTACCACCTTCTAGTAGCCCCACTGTGGCTAGTAGCACACAGACTTTTGGGAGAGATTAGAGCCAAATAATAGCATCCAGTACCTGGTTTCTTTCTCATTTGCTATATCATGGAACCAAGAGTGTCCTGCCAAGTTTATCTCAGTACGTAGGCATTTAGTTCCTTCTTACCGTTTCTACCAATACCTGCCTGTTCAAGGGACTGTGTCCTCATTGCAATCACTAATGTGTTAATGGTCTAAAATTAGATCTAAAATCGTCATCTAAATGATGAGACCTTGTCAAACTCACACTGTGTTAGAACTCTGTGCACTTCTACCAGCTTGAACTTAGAGAATTACACTAGAAAAAATACTTTACAAAAGATGTATTTTGCTGCTGTTGTGACATTGAGTCTTTATAGTTTGAAAGGGTTGCCAGAAGAGCCCTAAATGTTTATGGAGTATTACATTACCAGATGCGATTTAATAAGGTTACCCTCTTAAATCAATAAGTGGAATTTTCCCGTACTTTTCTTTCCAGAGCTGTTTTTAATGAGGTTGAGGTTTAGATTTATCCTAATTTTATTAAATTTATTGAGAATTGTTTTGCTTTTATGTGCTAATTTTAATTATATATATATATTACTTGCTTCTCAGAAACTTGCAAAAGTCATTTTGTAACTGAATTATTTAGCAATAGTTCACTTTTTACATGTGTTTCACACCATTCAAATTCTGTATTATTTCTTTTGAGTCATTTTCAGTAAGGCCAGAAAATAGCCCACCTAATTGAGACTTTAATCATTTATGATTACCTAGTTATACAATATCTCCCATAATAAATTTAGCTCTACAACTGTGGCGTCCTGTGTAGATTTCATAATTCTGTAAGCTAATGCGTCTAATGTTTTATTTTGAAATATTGAAAGCCATTATTTTATGGCTCTGTCCAAGGAATTTGCTTTCAGGTTCATCATTTTTTCTGTTCTATTTTTCCTATTGTTTAGTTTCTCATTTTCAGACTTCTGTGTTTCTGTCCTTTAGGCCTCTGTGCTGACTCATATTTGTCCTTGGTGAGAAATGAAAATAGTAAAGGAGGCCTGGATCACAGCGCGTGGAGGTGCTGCTGCAGCCCAGCAGGTGTGCGGGGTCCATATCCTCCACTCTCCTCTCATCCTCCTGCCTCTGCCCCTCCAGTTGCACACCTCTGCTTCCTTCCACCATGGGTCTCAGTGGCTCCTCTGCTTCCTTCCTCCAAGAGTCTCAGCGGCTCCTCACAGAGCAGCAGGATCCTCTTCTCTTGCCCCCAGTGTCAGGCCTGGCCATAACTGTGTCTACAGGGCACCAGCCTGGCTCTTTCCTCTTTCTTCCTGGTACTTGGGGTTCATTGTGAGATGTGCTGTCTCCCCTCCACACCCAAGGGAACATCTTACATTGGCTCTTCCCACCCTTCCTTGTGGCTTGAATCCAGCAAAATAAAATTGTTTGTGTATGGAGAGGGGGTCCACTGCAATTGTATGTAACTTAAAGTTTTCATGAAAAGCATTGAAACTTTTAGCGGATTTTGGTTTTAGGAATTGAAGATAAAGGAAAATTCAGACATAAATTAAAATGATAAAAATTGTAAAAGAAAGAGTTGGAATTTTTATTTCTATAATTCTGATATGTTAAGAAAAGCAAAAACCAAGATTCCTCCAATGACCCTTCTGAGCTTCTAGGGTGGCGTGTGAAAGCTGCACACTGACCCATCAGTGAATACTAGAGGTGGGGAGGCTGACAGCTTCAGAAAAATTGCACAGTGTCTGCCTGGAAACTCTTTCTCTCTCCCTCTGCCCCTCCCTTCCTCCCTCCCCACCTCCCTTTGGTCTCTCTGTCTCATCCCTCTCCCTCTTTCTCCCTCCTTCCTGGTCTTTACAATGACAATATAAAAGTGTGGGATGGTAGAAGGGAAGACTAATGGAGGCCGTGGATGGCATATTGCTGTGAAATACAGCGCAGTTGCTTTTCTCTTTCTAATTGGTTATCCAGTGGCCTCATGTGCCTGCAGTGTGAGTGGCATGGCAGAGGAGAGGAAGCCATCCAGAATCTCCCCTGGACATCTAATTAGGAGTGGCACAAACTCTTAGCACCTTGAGTTTAAGAGCTTGCCTTTTACTTTTGTCTGTTGTCTGCTCAGTCAGTTAAACCAGTGAGGAAACTGTAACTACACCACCAGCTCATCTCCAAGTTTACGGCATGTGTGGATGTATTCTGAAATATTTGTACACAATTACTTCATGCTTTAAATAATTTGTAAAACAAAATCTGTGTGTGACTGATAAGCGAACAGATGGCACTTGGATGCTGGTCTAAAATCTGTCTTCATTTCCTTGTGGGCTCATAAAATTATATGAAAATCTAATTTACATGACAAGTTTAACATAGAAAAAGAAAATTATACTCAATTAAGTGGATACTAAGTATGCTGTATAATGGAGATTATTATTGTAATATTGATTTATCTTTTACAAACATATTTGTAAATTCAGCTTAGAAATAAATATATGTTTAAACAGTGGAAAAATAAATAACTAATTATTGTAGTAAACCATATTACCATATGAAAAATATCTCAATAAATATTTTTAGAAGAGAAACTGCCTTCAAATGGCTGCTTATAATCATTATTATAATCATTGAAATGTAACCAAATCAAAGGCTTTCAGTGAAAATGAATATATTCTGAAATAGTAGAGTGGTGGTTTAAGACAAGCACATCACGATAGATGGGAACTATCAGAGTGTCTCAAAGAAGCTATGGCTCTAACAACACAGATCTTGGGAGTCTTGTTTACTTCCTGAAACAAACCTAAGAACCCAGACCATCCTAAGAGCAAACAGAGGAAGCCTGTAAGCATGAGTGGACAGGTTCTATATCATCAGACAGGTGGAGTATCTCTGTGGGCTGAGAACACTCCAAAGTACAAGCCACTGGTGAAATGAACGCAACTACACAGGCTCTGATGTGGGAATCTCTCCTTCAACTGGAGCACGTGTGTCAGCACTAGAGCTGCGCCTTTTTTAGAGCCTGGGGAGAGAGCACGGGAAGAACCAAGCCTGAATTTCTGTAGACATAAACACGAAAAACAGAAGAACCAGAGAGTATATAATAGCTTCAGTGAACATTTGGGAATAGTGATAAGACTGCCTAAGGAAGACAGGACCTCTTTTAAAAAAAAATCAAGTAGCCTTCAAAGATTTGAAAATAAATTTGTGAAAAGGAAAGGATAAAAAATGCCTTCTGACAATAGAAACTGTGCCTAACATCCTAAGAGAAAAATAGTCCAAGACAGCAAAGAGCATACAACAACTATCCACAGAAATAACAGTGCAGCCGAAAATAAAGGCTCACTGGGTACATAAATTTTATCATATAACTTAGTCCAAGGACACATGAATGGTTAGGAGTGATCTGCCCATCAACACCACTTACTATGAGTTAGAAGTTAGAACTGATTACTTCCTGTTTACTCCTAAGAGTAAAGGAACACAGTGGTGAAGTTATGTGTGATGAAGTCCAGATTAGCTAGGTTATTTTCGATGGCAGTGTATATATGTTCGTGCATATTCTTTTTGGGTAAGGTGACATTATCTTTATCCTTAAGTTAGTTCTACGAAATACCTCAAAAACAATGCCAAGCAATTTTTTTTAATGAAAAAGAAGATGAAATTGCACAAGGATAAGACTATTAAAGCCAGTTGTTCCATATTCTGGAATTATCTAATACAGAATTTCAATTATATTTAATATATATACAATAATAACAGAAATATGTCAACATTTTAGAAAGAAAACGGATGAAATAAGCTGGGATTTCTCAAGTGGTATTAACATAAAGAGATCAAAATATAGAAATAAGATATAGTAGGAAATTTGAAGGTAGAATAACTAAAAAGTATTCAGAAGAAAGTGTTAGCACGAAATAGCAATATTCAGAGAGCATGTCAAAAATATATCTAGCCACTTGCCTAAAGGACCAGAGACCAAATATTTAAATTACCATACTCTCTGAGACGAATTAAGCTTTGCCATTGTTCACAAGACACATTATGTAGGAAAGAATAGGGGAAGTTCTAATAAAAAAATCATTAACAAAATACTGGAAGCTGGTTTGACATGGTTACTGAGCCACACAGGATAAGATGCAACATTCATTATAATAAGATTATAGTTGGTAACTTAGAAAAGATGTCAGGTTACATACAGATGGAAGCCTTAGGAAAAAAATGGGATTCTTTTATCTATTGTAATATACAACTTAGGACACCATTGTGAGCCTGTTGAAAAGAGCAAAGATAACCATTACCAGAAAAACAAAAAGAAAACAAACAATTGTCAAACTGCCTCAGAAGAACTGAGGAGCAGAAAGAAGGGACAGTCTCCACCCTGGAATTCAGAGCAGAGCAAAATGCTGCTGAGACTTGAAAGAGATTAGCAACTAGAGGTTCAGAGTGAGCAATCAGATTTAGAAATAATTAGGATATATTAATCATAATGGGGTTCATCATGCAATTTCATTCGTGTGTATAATGCCATCCAACTGTACTACATGCAAAGAGGTTCTTTAAAAAGGAAGAAATAGCTTCAAAATAAATAGCTTCAACCGAGCAATTGATGGGAACCTTCATCTACCGTGCCTTCTGTTTGTGGACCAGCACTGCAGGGAGCCTTAAAGTAGGAGGAAAGTGTCCTGTGAGGAGGCTGGAGAGGCAGTGCAGGCATGTGGTCAGCTGGGCAGGTCTCAGAACGTTTGATGGGAAGCAACACTAATGCTTTTTACTTAAAAACTTTAAAAAAATAAAACAGCTTAAGCCCAAAACATGACTGTCACTATCCAAAGTACAGGCAGTAGGACTGGATCCAAATGGTTGCGTGCACCAGGTAAGTGCTATCTAGGTTCTGCTACATGCATTGTGTAAGTCACTATTACAGTATAACTCAAAATCTGGAAGGCAGTCATGGGAGTGGTCACAGAAAATGATGGCCACTGATGCCTGAACGAACAAATGACCCAATGGCTATTAATGACATATATACATATATATGTATGGGTGTGTGTGTGTGTACATATATATATATTTGTGTGTGTGTATCCATCCCTTCCATTCCTTAGGCATCAGTTCTAATTATAGAAGAGGCTTGACAGTCACAGGGAGCACTCTGTACCCCCAGACTGTCCTGGAGAATAAATATGGCTAAATGTATTTGAACTCTGGAGACCTGTCAGGAGAAATTGGGCAAAACCACAATAGTGTGAGCACATCAAAGGGATGGCATGTATAAATTTAGACTTCGTGTTTTAAGCCATCTTGGCAGGTTGTGTCATCTTCTTCAGACAGGAAGGCTGAGCAAATAAGGCACCTCTACAACTGTAATTAAGAGAATCGTTTCCAAGCTAATTATGCCATATTTATTCATACAAAATAAAACTGTGTTGACAGGTAGTGATTGAATACAGACATGGGCTGTCAGGAAAAAGGGGGAGGAAGGAAGCTCTTAAAATAGGATAAATGTTGACAATTTTGCAAGCATGGGGATAATTTCTAGATCTGATTCTGTATGCTTTCACTTGATGCTGTAGAGTCCCTCAGTTAGCTACTTAACTGAAGCACGAGGTGATGCAGGAATCATGCACACGCATGACCCTAAATGTTCGTTCCTGAGCATCCTGTCGGAGTCTGTGTTAGCTACTTAACTGAAGCACGAGGTGATACAGGAATCATGTCAACACACATGACCCTGAACGTTCCTGAGCATCCTGTCAGAATCTGTGGTCTTGAAAGAGCTCCTATGTCCACTGAATTATTTTAATATCTGTGAGTCAGGTGCTATATTTTTTCCTTATACTGGTGGAAACTGAAGCCCCATCATATAGGTCACTTGCCTGACTTGTCAATCACAAAGTGGTAGATAGAAAAACCAAAGTGTGTCTTTTAAATGAAAACCTAATGTGTTTCCCACAAAACTAACCACAAACACTCAATAAGGAAACTGTCAATATTTGTCAAATTAGCATGCAGATACATTGCTATAAGTTTTCATCAAACCAGGACTTACTGCACTTTTGACTTAGAGCACACAGAACCTTACTGAATTCTTATGTGGGAGGAGCAGCTTCCATATAAATTGTGCTTCGTGAATTTAGTTCTTAGGATAAGCGTCTAGAAGTACAATCCCCAAGGAATAGCAAAGTCTGAACATTTTCAGAACTGGATACTCAATGTCAGGATAGATATATAGATAAACATCCACAGTAGAAAACAAGTATGTCAGAAAAGTACAACACCATTTTCTTATGTTTATTCTTTACAACTAATTACTAGACATGAACCATCTCTCAAAACACAGTGATGAGAAGCAGGCATTACACAGGGATCTCAGACTCTAGTAGGCAGACAGATGCTAAGAGGAATAACAATTCCAGTGTGAGCCGCATTCAGAATGTAGCTACCTACCATGCCTGGGCACTGTTTTGTTTCTCAATGCATGTTAATGCAATTATCATACAATCCCATTAAGACAAAGCCACCAGTGTGAAGCCAGAGGAAAATCCCACAGGATAAAATCTCATCTCATGCACAATTTTTTAAAAAGTATCATAGAAGATTAGCATTGGGCCGTTTGTGTATGAACTAGAACAGTTTTAATATATCTAATGTTTTTTTTAAATTTATTTATTAAAGATTTCTGTCTCTTCCCCGCCACCGCCTCCCATTTCCCTCTCCCTCCCCCAATCAAGTCCCCCTCCCTCATCAGCCCAAAGAGCAATCAGGGTTCCCTGCCCTGTGGGAAGTCCAAGGACCACCCACCTCCATCCAGGTCTAGTAAGGTGAGCATCCAAACTGCCTAGGCTCCCACAAAGCCAGTACGTGCAGTAGGATCAAAAACCCATTGCCATTGTTCTTGAGTTCTCAGTAGTCCTCATTGTATGCTATGTTCAGCGAGTCCGGTTTTACCCCAGGCTTTTTCAGACCCAGGCCAGCTGGTCTTGGTGAGTTCCCGATAGAACATCCCCATTGTCTCATTGTGTGGGTGCACCCCTCGCGGTCCTGAATGTTTTTGTAAATATTCCCATATCTGAGAAAATATAAACCACAATTAGCTTTGAAGTACTCTGAATGCCGGGAAGTGGTGGCACACGCCTTAAATCCCAGCACTCAGGAGTCAGAGGCAGGCGGATCTCTGTGAGTTCGAGGCCATCCTGGTCTACAAGAGCTAGTTCCAGGACAGGAACCAAAAGCTACAGAGAAACCCTGTCTCGAAAAATTAAAAAAAAAAATGAAGTACTCTGAATAAAGGAAACTTGACCTGTCATCACTCAGACTGCACACACACACACACACACACACACACACACACAGAGAGAGAGAGAGAGAGAGAGAGAGAGAGAGAGAGAGAGAGAGAGAGAGAGAGAGAGAAATGTGACAAAAGCCTCAGGGAAGGGCAGAGGCTGTGTTTGTACCCAGCAATACCCAGCACTTCACTCTCTGCCTTGTGTCACCATTCAATAATCATACAAATGAATGTGAAGCCACATGCCAGGGTCACCAACTCTTCTTGTTGGTCTCTAGTTTGTAACACTGACCATGCATTGTGAATTGACTTAGGTACACCTATTATATTGGAGTTTTTTTTTTTTCACAAAGACAGCATTCTAAATGGTTCCCTGCTCTGTCTTCATACATCTTTTACCCATTTGAAAGCACGTTATAATAATAAATTCAACTCCATCCCCGCACGGCTTCAAATTGTTTCTAGTGGCTATTTCAATTCCAGGCATGCAATTCTCTTCCAAAACTTAAGGCAGCTTTGATGTTTTCTGCTCAGGCTCTACATTCTGAAGAAAAGAAGAAGGGCCTGAGTTTAAATTGGATATGGGATCAGGATGAAGAAATGGGGTCTGAAATTCTGTGTCCTGTCTCTTTACAGTGCTTCTGACAAGAGTGTACCATATGCGCTCTGTCAGTGATAGCTTGCCAGTTGGGTAGTAAATTTCGAAGTTCCAGAAAAGAAAAAGAACACAGATACTCCAATCATGTCACACAGACACAAGAACTAATTTCAAATGCTCACAGATATAGGGTATATACGTATCTAGTATGTATTTGGTTTTGCTTTTCACAAACCTTTATTATGGCGTAAAGAGTGAGAACTTCACTGCTCCCAACTACTGGCCCACTCTTTTCAGTTTCACAAGGAAAAATCTGTTTCCATTACACACACACACACACACACACACACACACACACACACCACTATTTTGCATTGGTTTACTATGTTTTCTTACATTAAATAAATTATCATACTATGTCACAGGGCTTGTAACATATGAGCATCCCCACATAAGCTCCTGATGAAATTTCAAGTATCAGGAGATCGGGGCATTAAGAGGTAAATGGATTAATCCCTCCACAGTTTAATGGATTAGTGGATAAATGGAGTTCTGTTGGGGTTTGTTATAAAGCTGAGCTCTCTCTGCCTGGTGTCTGCATAGCCTGCTCCAAGTAATGACATCTGATCCAGCAGAGAGGCCCTCACCAGATACTAAGCTGCTATCTCCCCTTTTCAGTCATTAACAAGCACAATATAACACATACGTGGTCAAGACTCTGTGTACATGATCCATAGGGAGTTTCTATCTACCGCAAATCAGTGATGACTGTCATCTGTCTGCCTATGCACACTTGCCACTTTACATATAATACCCAACTGTGGAACAAAGTTGACTTTCAATTCATGTGCAAAGTAGCTGTATGCCACACTGTTTTCTCACGGCTCACCCAATAGCTGTCTGAATGTGCCTGTATCTTTAAAATGGTTGAGCTGAAATCCAAACCCTAAGTTGATTGTATGGGGACTGAGTATTTGTGGAAGTGATTACATCATGGTGGTGGAATCTCCTGGTGGGGTTAGTGACTCTTAAATAAACTGAGGTCATTCCCCAGTCCACCACAAGGTGGCCCAAACCATGAACTGTGTCCTCAATGCCTTGACTTAACCTTGACCTTCCAGCCTCCAGAACAGTTAGAAACAAATTATTTCTGATTATAGTATAGCTCAGTATGATACTTTGTGCTGGCCATCCAAATAAATAAATCAGGTCGTGGTTTTTTGTTTTGTTTTGTTTGCTCCAAAATAGAGGGCCAGAATTGATTTTCTTTCATGTTATTTTATATTTCCCTGGAAACTACTAAAGTTGAACATTTTTTATATAATTTGTTTTATGAATTCTTATTGTGTTTGCTTATCTTGTGTGTGGTGCATTCACATGTGGAAGTCAGAAGGCAGCTTAAGGGAGTCAGCTCTCTCTCCTTCCACCATGTGCACCCCAGCTGTGGAGCTCAGATTATCAGTCTGGGCAGCATCTGCCATCATCCACTGAAACCCTCTCAACGGCCCCTTGGTGTGATTCTTGTTATCCATATTTCTGTCTCTCTTCATGTTGCTCTCTCTCATGTTGCTTTCTTCTTGATTTATAATGTAATTTACCTAGATACTAAGTTCTACTGCCCATGGTGTTGTATATTATTATGGAAATAGGTTACATAATTTTCCTTAATATTTTGTAGTTCCTTTTCCATATCTTAAGGAATTCTAATTTCCCATAAGCCATAGATCTTCACAAATTCAATTTTCACAAATTTAATTTACTTATTTTTCACATTAGGATCCTTGAATGCCTGGATTTGTTTTTGCTTAGCTATGATGCAGAGATCTAATTAAATTTGTTTCCATATGGAAACCTAATTTTCCTGGTAACATTTATTGGATAATATCTGTGGGAACTAGGCTTGTAAGTAGACAACAGCCAAAAATTGAGTTTCCTTTCATGCCAGGGAGAGGGAAGGCATCATCAGTTCAGTGTGCATCCGAGACCGTGTGCCTTCTGTGGTCTGTCCCACAAGTTTCTGACTCCCACAGTTCATTTCCAGAAAGGAATTCAATGCTAAATCTTCCCACCCATAAGCTTGTAATGTACATGGATTTACAGTTGCTTTTCCCCCCTTTTGCTTTGTAACTGAAATGGTGTAGACTTATTTGTTAGAGGTTTATAGTCATTATGCAATATATTTCTGAGAAAATGAAAAATTTTAAGGCTTAGGGTAGTATTATTTAGTACGATACAGTCCAATTTCATTTTCAAATGAGAATATGCAGAGATACTGAAATCGACGACACCATTCTTTCCTCTCAGGACTAAGCATTTCTCCATATTTAAATTCTTCTTGCCACTTGACGTCCATTTCTGGTTGACGGTGCCATTGCTTTTTTTCTCTGGAGTTTGATAGGAACTTGCCTTTCTTCTGGGATAGTCGGGTTATCCCTCCTCCTGTTTCTCTCTGCAGCTGTGACTAGGACATAAGCATGGTTTGTGCTGTAGTTCTTGGTAATCAGAATCAATACTGACAAACACTGAAGTGTGAGGCCTTTTGCTGTATTTATTTATTTCTCAAATATCCTCAGTTACTGTGACTTCAACAATGGCTTCTTTACCACACCCCACTCAGGCCATTTCTCAAATTCTCTTTTTAATTGTGGCTAGATAACAGGATTTGACTTTGGGTGACAATGAATGTTTTCAACTGTGGGCTTCTTTCTTCTCCTACCTGTTCAGGCTACAGTTCTCTAAATACATGTTATTTTTTCATTTGTTTGAGCTTTTGTTGGATCCAATCATTACATCCATTCTTTTCTCTCTGGCCAGTCCTCCTCCTTTGTTCCTCCCACTCTCTCCCATGATTGTATGTATAACTTTCACAATTTCTTATGTGCCAGTGCCAAAAACAAAAATACCCCAAAACCTTAGACAAAATAAAATCTTAGGGGGAAAAAAATGGACCTATTTTGGTGCATGGTTCCAGGTTACAGTCCCTAATGGTAGAGAAATCACAACAGCAAGAACCTGAAGGAGATGGTTATCCCATTTTCACAGTCAAAAAGCAGAGATGTATTTATACAGTCAAGCATCCCAGCTAGGTAATGGAGCTACCCAAGATGAGCTAGTCTTTTGACTTCAATTGACATAATTAAGGTATCCCTTTGCAGCCATACCCAGGAACCCATCTCTTGTGCAATTCTAGATACTGTCAAGTTCACTACACTATCACAACTCTTGAAATCCCTGTTCATTCAAACAAGCATCAAGCACCAGCTTTAATACCCTAATGCCTTTAAAGCTCCTCTGACATACAAATTCATCCATTATCCTTAAATTCAGCTGTACTCAGTTTTGAGGATATGGGCACAATGAAACAAGATTCTTGGACAAATACCACATAAATAGTTTCTAGTCAGGTTCCTGATAGAAATCATGTTCCTTTCTGAAACCTTATGAGCTGGACGTCCACTGTCCATGTTCCTCTCAGCAGTAATGCTTTTTAGGCTCCCACCAGAACAGTCCATCATGTTCTGTTCACAGCATTCAATGGATTTCCTAATGTACAGTCCCAAACTCTTCCACATTCTCACAAAATGGTTCCAAGGGCCTAAGAACCACATAGCACGGTTTATCACAGCAATGGCCACGCTTCTTGGTACTAATTTCTGCCTTGATTTCTTTTCCTGTTGCTGTGACTGCCCCAACTCCCACAGAGCCCACCTAGCCTACTTCCAACTGGCTCTCCCCTCCTCATGACCATGCCCAGCCCACAGTTCCAGAGGCGGCACACAACTGGACCAGAGGCCAAACCGGCCACCAAAACTCCAGGTTCTCAACCCCAGTAGAGGACCCTCAGCTGGACAAGAGGCCACCCCAGCTGCCAAAACTCTAGCCCTCAACTCAGGTAGGAATCCCCAAATGACAAGAGGCCACCCCAGCCATCTGAAGTCTAGCCCCAACTCAGGTAGGAACCCTCTAGACTCAACCACAGTACACTCTGGCCAGAAGACCAGAAAGGAAACAGAAACCAATGAACAAAACACCTATCCTACAAAGACAAACTCAGAAATCAACACTTGGACTTATAGTCACCCCAAACTGGATGCCTAGATGCCAGTATAAGAACACAACAATAGCCAAGGCAATATGTCACCACCAGGACCCAGATATCCTCCCACAGCAACTCCTGAATATTCCAACACAGCCCATAGGCCATTACGTTAAAACCAACTTTATGTGGACGAGGGAGATCCTTAAGGAGGAACTTAATAAACTCCTTAAAGAATTTCAGGAAAAAAACAAAAAAATGGAGGAAATGAACAAATTTCATAAGTAAAGGGAAGAAAATTAAAACAAAACAAAACAAAGCAGTACATGACTTGAAAATGGAAATTGAAACAACAGAGAAAACACAAACTGAGGAAATTCTTGAAATGGAAAATCTAGGAGAGCAAACAGAAACTACAGACACAAGCATCACCAACAGAATGCAAGAGATCCGGAAAAGAAAATCCCAGGCGTTGAAGATATGATAGAAGAAATAGATTTATCAGTCAAAGAAAATGTTAAATCTAAAAAGTTCCTGACAGAAAACATTCAGGAAATCTGAGACACTATAAGAAGACAAAACCTAAGAAAAATAGGACTAAAGAATCTGAGCTCAGAGGCACAGAAAATATTTTCAACAAAATCATAGAAGAAGAAAAATTCTTAGCCTAAAGATGGTGCCTATAAAGATTCAAGGAGCTTACAGAACAGCAAATAGATTGGACCATAAAAGAAGGCTCCTCACCACATAATAATCGAAACACTAAACATACAGAACAAAGAAAGAATATTAAAAGCTGCAAGGGAAAAATCTAAGGTAACATATAAAGGCAGACCTTTTAGAATTATACCTGACTTCTCAGTGGAAACTCTAAAAGCCATATGGGCCTGGACAGATGTCCTGCAGACACTAACAGACCATGGGTGCCAGCATAAACTATTATACCCAGCAAATCTTTCAATCACCATATATGGAGAAAACAAGAACTTCCATGATAAAGTCAAATTTAAATGATATCTATCTCCAAATCCAGTTCTACAGAAGAAACTAGAAGGAAAACCCCAATCCAAGGAGGTTAACAGCACCCATGAAACCACAGATAATGAATAATCTCTCATCAGTAAAACCAAAAGAAGGGGAACACACACATACAAACACACACACACACACACTGTAATAAGGCCACTTATTTGTTTCCTGGATGCCAGGAAGCTCAGAACCAAAATAATCACACAGAAACTATATTATTTAAAACACTACTTGGCCCATTAGCTCTAGCTTCTTATTGTCTAGCACTTATATCTTAATTTAACTCATCTCCATTAATCTGTGTATTGTCACGTGGTCGTGGCTTACCCGCTAAAGTTCTGGTGTCTGTCTCTGGCAGGGCTACATGTCTTCTCCTCACTCTGCCTCCTTTCTCCCAAAATCAGTTTAGTTTTCCCTACCTATCTACCCTAACAGGCCAAACCAGTTTCTTTATTAACCAATGTTATTCACAGAATACAGAGGGGAAACCCACATTACATACACCCTAAAACCAAGAACAAGAAAACAGGAATTAACAATGATTGATATTGATATCTCTCATTATTAATGGGCTCAATTCCCCAACAAGAAGACACAGAATAACAGAATGGTTGGGAAAATAGAATATATCCTTCTGCTGCATATAAAAAACACACCTCAACATCAAAGACAGAAACTGTCTCAGAATAAAGGGATGGAAAAAGATTTTCCTAGCAAATGGACCTAAGCAACAAACTGGTCTAACAATTCTAATATTTAACAAAACAGACATTAAACCAAAATTAACCAAAAGAGATAGGGAAGGATGCTTTATACTATCAAAGGAAAAATCCACTAGGATCACCTTTTTTTCTTAACATCTATGCTCCAAATGCAAGGGTACCCAAATTTGTAACAGAAACACCAGTTAAGCTTAAATAGCACATCAACCCTCACAAAATGATAAGAGAGACATTGATATGCTGCTTTCACCAATGGTCAGACCATCCAGCCAAAAGAGAAACACTGGCTAACAGACATTATGAGAAAAATGGACTTAATAGCTATCTATAGAATATTCAACCCTAAAACAAAAGAATATACCTTCTTCTCAGCACCTTATGGAACACTCTCCAAAACTGACACACACTCAGTCACAAAGCAAGTCTCAACAGAAACAAGAAAATTAAATAACCATGTGCCACAATTTGTATTTTAATAAATAAAGTTTGCCTGAAGATCAGAGGGTAAAACAACCCCATTGATCAGTCTTACATACCAGACAGTGGTGACACACACCTTTAATCCAAGTAGTTGCCATAGGAACAGGGCAGGGCATGCCTTTAGCTCCAGTTGGGTATGCCTTTAATCCCAGGCATAGAGCAGAATATAAAATGGGAGGAGACAGCTCAGTCTCATTCTGAGATTACTGGAGGCAGGTTCGCCATTTTAGACTGAAGTAGAGGTAAGAGGCAGTGACTGGCTGTATTGCTTTTCTGACCTTCAGGTTGAACCCTTATATCTGTCTCTGAGTTTTTATTAATAGCGCTACACACCACAGATTAAAGCTGGATTTCAACAACAACAAAAACAACAGAAAGTCTACAAACTCACAGAAATTGAACAACTCTTTACTAAATGACTTCTGGATCAAGGCAAAAATAAAGAAATTAAAGATTTCCCAGGATTCAATGAAAATGAATACACAGCATACCCAAACTTATGGAACACAATGAATGCGGTGCTCAGAGGAAAGTTGATGGCACTATGTGCCTTTATAAAGAAATTTGAGGAATTCATTCCAGCAACTTATCACACCTAAAATCTCTAGAACAAACGAAGCAAACTCACCCAGGAAGAGAAGGTGGCAGGAAATAATCAAACTCAGGGATGAAATCAATAAAATAGAAACAAAGAGAATACAAAGAATCAAGGAAACGAGTAGGTTCTTTGAGGAAAATCACTAGATAGACAAACTCTTATCAAAACTAGTTAAAAGGCAGAGAGAGAGTTTCTAGACTAACAAAATCAGAAATGAAAAGCAGGACATGACAACAGGCACCAAGGAAATCCAGTGAATCAGTGGGTCATACTTCAAAAACTTGTTCACTAGAAAACTGGAAAATCTAAAAGAAATGGACAACTTCCTCCATAGATACCAATTACCAAAGTTAAATCAAGAACAGATAAACAAACTAAAAAGACCTACAATGCCTAAGAAAGAAAATCAGTCATTAAATTCTCCCAACCAAAATGAAGTCCAGGGTTAGATGATTTTCAAGCAGAATTCTACCAGATTTTAAAGGAAGAACTAATACTCCTCTAATTATTCCACAAAATAGTAATAGAAGGAATATTGCCAAATTCATTTTATGAGTCCACAGTCATCCTGATACTCAAACTACACAAAGATCCAATAAAGTAAGGAATTACAAATTTCCCTCATAAACATAGATGCAAAAGTACACAATGCAATAAAATATAAAGCATATAAAGTATTCAATAGAAAGAGTCTACCAGAGAACTCTTACAGCTGGTAAACACCACAGTTAAGTGGCCGAATAAAAGATTAACTAAAAAAAAAAAAAGGGAAAATAGCATCCTTCCTATATAAAAATTACAAATGGGCTGAGGGAGAAATCAGGGAAATGACACCCTTCATAATATCCACAAATAACATAAAAATATTTTGGGGTATCTCTAACCAAGCAAGCGAAAGATTTGTATGACCAAAACCTCAAGTTGTTGAGGAAAGAAATTGAAAAAAATATTAGAAAATGGAAAGATCTCCCATGTTCACCAATCAGTATAATTACTATAATAAAATTATCCATCTTACCAAAAACAATCTACAGATTCAAAGCAATCCCCATCAAAATTCCAACACAATTCTTTTTTTTAATTGATTCTTTGGTAATTTCACATCTTTCACTCCAATCCCACTCATACCCTAGTCCCTCTCTCACCCCCACCTTTGTAGTGTCCCCCAAAGGAGAACTGAAGCAGAAATAATAAAAATAAGACAACAAAAAGTAATAAAATATACAAAGAATATCAATATCAATTATAAACAGATAACAACAAAAACCAAATAAACCAAACATGTTGCTCCTCCATCTTTGCTGCTTTGCCTTCTAGTACACCATCAATACTGGACCCTCACAGGAGCTCCTCAGATATCCTGCTGTTGCCCAAGTCCTGGAGATAATGCCATTATGGCTCTGCAAGACCAGTTCCTTCATGTGCTCCAGCAGGTCATATAGGGTAGATGTTGGGACATGCCAACTCAAAATCCCAGATGTGTAACTGACTGGCTCTTGAACCAGTCAGTCAGGATTGCTGGGACCACTCCCCTCAAGTGAGGGGTGGGGCCAGCTCTTTCATGCCAATGTTAATGACCTCAGATGACAACAGGACCCATGGACTTCAACACAGAACCACGCATGACTTCCAGCCCTACCTCAGGCCAAGACATCTACATGGCCCTGGGTAGAAACACAGTGACAAGCTCAGTGAGACTCTCATACCTCATCACATGGTTCAACATGTGGTTCTCATGGGCCCCTGTGATAACATACATAATAGGCATCAACACAGACCTCAGGTTTTGCAGGACAATGGACCCAGACATGGCTAGCAATAGCATTTTGGGCCCCCATGTCATCATAGCCTAGGGTGGTAGAGCAGGACTCTCAAATAAACATGGACCCAGCAGCAAGGTGGTCCCTATATTCAACATGAACCCAGGTGGTGGTCCAGACCCCTGAACAGACACGGAACCTCAGATGGCAACAGGACCCATGGACTTCAACACAGAACCACACATGACCTCCAGCCATACCTCGGGCCCAGACAGCTACATGGCCCTGGGTGGAAGCACAGATCACTCAGATTGGCATCATACTGGTTGCAGGGTGGCTCTCAGATACCAACATGGTCCCAGATGGGGATCCAAACCCTAGGCATCCCCCAGACCCTCAGTGTTAACAAGTGCCTTGGATATCAAAACAGACCCAGGCATGGCCCTCAGCAGCAGCTTAAGTTTAGAAGACTCCATGGCTCAAGGTGACAGTCCAGGCCACTCAGATCAGGATGGCCTCTGCAGTGACATGGCCTTTGGGCACCACCAAGGTCACATGTGGCCCAGACTCCGGGCATCCTCAAGAGCTTTGATAGCAACAGGAGCTATGTATATCAACATAGATCAGCTGAGACAGGACCATGGACCATGACAAGGCCCTTGGCAGTGTCTCAGGACTAGATGTCACCATGGCCCCAGGTGACAATAAAGCCTTCCACATTAGCCTGTTCCTTACTACCCTTGCCTCTTCAGATCCACCTCTCTCCACAGGACATAAACCTCTCTGCCTCTCTCCCCCTCCATAACTTGCTCACAATAATGTCACCTGACTACCTGTGTTTTTGGTTTCTTCCCACCTTTGCAGGACAAAGTCTTTCAAGGGGGCACTTGTGAATCCATCTCTGCTGCTTAGTGCTATTGATACTGAGCAAGCCCTTGGTTTCTTCCCATGTGCCCATGGTAAACTGCTCAGGGTGGGTGTGCAACACAATTATTATAAACCTTGAAAGGAAAATACTCAACTTCATATGTAAAAGAAAAAATGCAGGATAACTAAAACAATCCTGAACAATAAAATCCTGAACAATAAAAGAACTTTAGGAGATTTCACTGTAGTAAGAAAACCTATATGGTATAGGCATAAAAGACAGGCTGATCAATGGAATCAAATCGACATAAATCTAAACACCTATGGACACCTGATTTTTGATTAAAAAAGCTAGAAATATACTATGCAAAAAAAGAAAGCATCTTCAACAAATGGTGCTGGTATAACTGGATACCTGCATGTAAAAGAAGGCACAAAGGTTCCTATCTATCATGCTGCACAAAACTCAAGTCCAAGTGAAGCAAAGACCTCCACAGAAAACCAGATACACTGAATCTGACGGAAGAGAAAGTGGGGGCATAGCCTTGAATGCATTGGCACAAAAGACAACTTTCTGAACAGAAAAATGATAGCACAGGCACTAAGATCAGCAGTTAATAAGTGTGACTTCTTGAAACTGAAAAATAAGGGAACCATTATTCAAAAAACAGATGGCAGTCTACAGAATAGAAAACTGTTTTCACTAGCCCTACATCTGACATATATATATATATATATATATATATATATATATATATATATATATATATATCAAGAAACTAGACATCAACTCACCTAGAAAAGGATATTAGCTGTTAAGCAAAGGATAATCATGCTACAGTACATAGACACTGAGAGGCTAAGTAACAAGAAAGCTCAAGGAGTGGGGGGCACATGGGTTTCTCTGGCAAGGGGAAATAAAATAGATTTTGTGGGTGGACTAGTGGGTGGGCGGACAGGAACAGGAGGGACTGAGTGGAGGTTAGGGGAGGGATGGAGGGATAGAGTACTGGGAGAGATGACTGGAATTGGGGGGCATTGTGGGGGCAATGTGGAAACCAAGTGCAGAGGAAACTCCCTGGAATCTAAGAGAGTGACCTTAATGAAGACTAGCATGAATGGGGCATATGGATTCTGAACTGACCAACTTCTATAACTAGGTAAGACTTTCAGCTACAAAACTTTTGGGCCACCAACCCAGCCACAAAACTTTTGACTTACAATTTGCCCTGCCTGCAAGAAATGATGGAGTAATGGTGGTACAGATCTTGTGGGAAAGGTAATGATAGGTCCAAACTGAGGCCCATGTAGGTGAGGGAGCTCATGCCTGACACTGCCTGGATGTCCAGGAACCAGAGTCTGGACAGTCGAGTGACCCAGAATATAACCAAACACAACTGGAAAAAAAAAGAGTCAATGCTAATGATATTCTGCTCTACTCATAGATCAATGCCTGGTCCAATAGTCATCAGAGAGGTTTTGTCCAGCAACTGTTGGGAGCGGATGCAGTGATTCACAGTCAAATATTAGGCAGAGCTTGAATAATCCTACAGAAGATGAGGAGGAAGTATTGTAAGTGCCAGAAGGGTCGAGGACACCAGGAAAATATGGCCCACAGAATCAATTTAGCAGGGCTTATAGGGGCTCAGAGAATAAGGTGACATTCACAGAGCCTGCATGTATGTCCTCTGCATACATGTTATAGCTGTGTACCTGAGGGGTTTTGTGAGGGTCCTAACAGTGGAAGTAATTTCCCTTTAAAATGCACATACATTCATGTGTGCGCACGCATGTGGGCGCACACACACACACACACACACACACACACACACACACACACACACAATGCTGATGGAGACTCTAGAGACCATAAAAGAACTTAGAAGGTCTTCTACTCTTTTTTCCTTTTTCTGACTTGTGTCTTGGTAAATGTCCTCATCTCAAGTCCATGGCAACTGACAGACAAATCCTAGGAAATCTCATCTGTGAGAGTCTATCTAAATTCTAAGGATTTAGATAGAATCACAAATATGGCAAACTCGGAAGGCCTTCATATTTTCTTTCAAATTATCTCAGAGCCTGGTCAATTACAGACACTTTAATTTTCTCTGCCAATTGTTCTTAAGACACTAGTGGTAATGTCAGCACATGGGGCAACTCCACTTACTGTAATACTCTCCTAACATTCTTCTTCAGTCTGGACACACAGCACTGCTGTTGACTCGACACCTCTTCCATTACAGAAGTTTCTCAGCTTGAGATGTTTACATCCAGTAAATGTACAATTAGCAGAATATTTACTTACTATACTCAGCTCACCAAACGCCCTATCTTCACGTAGCCTACCTTAAATGTAATCAGAGTATTTAGGGTTGGGTTGAAACTTTCAAATGCTACCACCTTGGGCTCAGGCCTGCTACTCTCAAATCTGCTCCTGACTCCTCCTGAGCAGCAAATTCTGACACTAAGTGTATAAACAAGCAGAACCTTTTCCTGGTGGTCCCATAACTCAAACGTTAGGAGTGAAATATCTGTAAATGTATTTGTGCTTACATTTTGGTCAATATTTCCCTGTGGAGTTCATAGAGAATAACAGAGTTTAAATCTTTCCTAGGAAGTTCCCCAAGGGAGGGTTTTCCTCATACTCTTACATGTGTGCTCCACCTCTGAGAAGCAACCCCTCTTTTGAAGAAATAGGTTGCTATTTCAATGTCTTCAGTCACCTTTCTCTTCACTAGGAAGTGCAAAGACAGAGTGGTCAGATCCCCAGTATTCCGTCTTTGGTCTACAGTCTCCCTTAGAATTCTCTTGCTGACAAAGACAAGATTCTTTGTATTCAGAGAAATGCTAGCTTTGTTTTACTGCTGTTACTGCTGTCTGGGGCCTCTTTAACCTTAGAAATGTAGAAATTAAAAGGAAGCAAACATAGTTCCAGACCCATAATTACAAGTCCTCTACACAATAAAGGACAGCGTCAGTAAGTGTCCCAGTCAGCTAAGGTTATGTATGAGCATCTTCATAAGTGGCTCCCGAGTGTTTTTTCTCCTTGCTCCCCATAATCCCACAAACATGGCACCTGGAATGGGCACCACAACTAGTCAGAACATCATCTTCCGTCAAGCACTGGGATCTATCACCCTACAGGTTACGTATGATTTTCTTGTGTAACGACTTTGCTCTCTGCACTGCAACAAATGTAATGGGAGCAGAGGCTTGCAAACTGCCTGCACATGAGTATGGCTTTGGACCTTTACTTATCACCCATCTGGCCTGGACAACGACTGGATGTTGTGTTGGTTTGAAAGAAAATGGTCCATGAAGGGAGTGGCACTATTAGGAGGTGGGGCTTTGCTGGAGTAGGTATGGCCATGTTGGAGAAACTGTGTCATTCTGGAGTCAGCTTTTGAGGTCAAGCCATGTCCAGTGTCTGAGACCACTTTGTGTTGCCTATACAGGATGTAGAACTCTCAGCTACCATTCCAACACCATGTCTACCTGCATGTCGTCACGTTCCATCATGATGGGCTGAACCTCTGAAACTGTTAACCACCCTAGGTGAAATAGTTTCCTTTACAAGAGTTGCTGTGGCCATGGTGTCTCTTTGCAGTAATAGAAACGTTAACTTAGATATAAAGTAGAAAGATGTTGGAAAATCAACTGGTCAGAAAAAAAAATGGCAGTCTGTTCTCAGATGAGGCCCAGCTAACATCTGGAGTAATGAGAGGAAATGGAATATTGATGGACTCTGGATCTGGTGGTGTTGGTTGGCTCTCACACCTGTCTGCAATACTCTACAAGTAAGGGAGTAATAAGATGAGAAAGCTTAATCTGTTTGGCTTAAATGCAGAACTTGGAAAAGGTGGACAAGCCAGGCCTCTCTCAGTGGAAGGTTGAAACTTTTCCACATCTTTCCACTGCTGTTTCCCACAGGCAACAGATTCTCGGGGACAAATAGCCTGAGGAAAAATAACAGAAGCAAGTTGTGTGTATGTACACATACAGATATATCTTCCAACGTTAATACTGAGATTTAATTCTTTTTGTGAGAAAAGTTGTGCCATACAGGAATTCTAGGAGGTCATTGGGGCTCTGCCCTAATCAAAGTATTAATTCATTCAAGTGATTAATAAGTTAATAGATTATCTGGAGTGTAGATTGGTTGCAAAAGCCCAAGTCATGTGCTTCCTGTCAAAAAAAAAAAAAAACATCAAAAAGCTTTCACCCATAGCCATGGTCCTCAAGGAATGTCATATAAAGTCAGTATAAAAAGGAATAGGATTTCTACATGATGATTCTTAAAAATTCTATGCAAAAACCAAGTCTTTATAAACAGCTAGAGATGATGTCAGCAAAATAGCTCCAGCCTTCCATCCCGTCCACAGGGACACTGAGCTGCCAGGAGGAATTGTTAGAACCAGTTTTGTCAGAAATGTGGGAAGTCGTCCAAGGCTTGCAACAAACATGCTATTGCTGAATTGAGAATAAGGCAAGTCAGGCATGGAAATGCATTCCTGAAATCCCATCACTCAACAGTGCCTGGCAAAAAAGCACCGAGGCCAGCCTCAGGCTACAAGGTGAGATTCTGTCTCAGATAAACAAAACCAGAAGCATACAAAAGCTTGAAGTAATTTCCATGCATAAGGAAAGAATGGGTGAAAACCTTTTATTTGCTCTTGCCTTGACCCTTCTAATAGAACCTGGAAATGAAAAAAGTTAGAGCAATTATAAGCAAAATAAAGTATAGAAAAACAAGAGAAAAATCAAATCTAAAAGTTGCTTTGTAACTACCAGTAAAATGGAAAAATCACTATCTTGAACAATAAAGATAAAGAGATCAAAATTACCTGAATCAGAAGACAAAGTGGCAACTGAG
The DNA here is from genome assembly GCA_963919715.1 of Microtus obscurus. Taxonomy (NCBI): domain Eukaryota; kingdom Metazoa; phylum Chordata; class Mammalia; order Rodentia; family Cricetidae; genus Microtus; species Microtus obscurus. The sequence goes on from CAWTZC010000015.1 coordinate 24,112,549, forward strand.
GGAAGAAAGAGCATCACATGACATTAGCATGGCCAAGCCCCCTGCCATTGACTGTGTAATCTGAATGAAATGAAAAACTTCCTAGACACACACAACACATGCATCCACTCAGAAAGAAATAGAAACTGTTTATAAAAATCTGTAAAGTCAAAACAGCAAATCCAAAGAACAGTGGAGATCTAGGTTTTATTTTTGATACCACCAAACTTTTTGATGTGTATGCTTGAATTTGAAAGTGCTTTGTTGATGCTTTGTAAGCTGGTTTTGAGTTTACACGGGTAGTGGAATGCCTTTGTTACGAAGCATTACACTGTAAAAGTCAATTCATGTTTTATTTTTATTTATTTATTTTTTTGGAGACAGGTTTCTCTGTAGCTTTGGTGCCTGTCCTGGAACTAGCTTTTGTGGACCAGGCTGGCCCTGAACTCACAGAGATCCACCTGCCTCTGCTTCCTGAATGCTGAAATTAAACGTTTGTGCCACCACCACCTGGCTAAAGATTGATTTGTGTTTCTTATTTGGCTGTTTTTATTATTTGGTAATTTTATCCGTGTATTTAACACACTCTGATTACCCTTTTCCACACACACACTGTTTAACTTTTCTGGAACTCCTACCAGCTCTCTCGTCTCGTCAGGTCCTTCTCCCACATTCATGACTTTCTATTTACCATTGTGACCCATTTTCTTTAACTAGGACCATCTGCGTGGTCATTCAATTGGAACTCTCCATTGGAACCTGGCAGCATCATCAGTGGGCACAGAACGGAAGACGATGCTTTGCCCTTTTCCTCAATCTATCAGTAGAAGACTCTTCATAGTGAGGGGTAGGTAGGACACCCTCAGCCGCTCCACCCGCCATATCTGAGTGTTAAGTTTGTGATTGCGATAGCAGTTAGGCAAGGTGGTGGCGCCTCATAACCCTTTGACCTATCTTCAGCTCCATTCTTTCTGTTTCATCTTACACAATACTCGCTGAACCTTAGAAAAAAGGGTATAAATGTCATTAAAGACAAGCACTCATCTGTCTCTCTCAACGCTTTGTGCTGCCATGAGCCCCTGCATCCACCACTGCTGGCTGGAAAGAGAGACTCTCCGAGTAAGGCTGGGTGCACCGTCTGTCTATAGGAATAAGCATGTTTGTAAAAGGCAGCCTGACACTCTTATCAATTTGCTAAAGAACAGTATCCAGTTTCCCTCTAGGTGTTTCTTTATTGGTTTATAGTACTAGACAGGCATTTCTTCCTGTTGTGTTGGTTCGAGACACCATCAGAAAAGAGTTGGTTATGCCACATGAGCAGTGCCATAAGTAGTTGGGTTCATCTTTCCTGGTTGGTTGGTTATATAATCTATAAAACTATAGATTATAGTGTTTATCGATGAGTAAAACCAGTGATGCCTTTTCTCCCCAAGTAGACTATATGGCTTGGTCTTAAACTACAAAGGGTAATTGTGAGATAAAAAAACTTCCAGGTCAGTTCCACATTGATTTTTTTTTCTGTATTATACAACCAAGGTGCATGGTGTCTTCTGCCATAGGGTTTTATATTAGCACAAGTCCTTCTCAAACTCTCCCACATAGTAGAAGAAAGGAGGTCATTTTCTTGCAATTGGTCACAGGGGCCAACATTACACAGTCACATAGCAAACAGGGATATGAAAGGAAGTTGTAAGAAAAGACCTGCAATGGCTGTAGATTTAATATCGTCAACAAAAGGCTATCAAACTGACTGTGGCAGCATATTAATAATGATTACATATTGTGACAAATGATGTTTATTCCTTGACTGTTAGTGTGGCATGATGCACAAAAGACAATGAATGTGATAAGCTTCACGCTTCTCTTCTCTGCTCCTGAGCTCTTCCTCAGTGAGCCTGCCTCCCCTGTTTCCAAAGGTTTGCCCTCTGTTACTGCAGGGCCCATCTGTCCTTCTTCCACCTCAATGACCCTGTGACTACTTGACACTCACTCTCTGGTCCTTAGATGCCTACTAAGAAACAATGGGCTGTCCTAGTCAAATTTTGCACCTAACAACAAGCAATACCATAGCAAATGTAACATTACTTCCAGCAATGGTAAGAAAGATTGTTTGATATCACGAAAGAAGAAATTATGCCATTAAACCATGAACCCAATTTTTTCTCCAACATATATAGCAAAATGCATGCAGACTTCTGAGACAAGAACATATGCTAAATAAAAAAGTGCCTCTTAGGGATCAACTTATATGACAATTGCATTAATTATTAAGAACCTAAGGCAAATATGCTTTAGTCACCTGTGATACATTTAATTTCTGCGTTAACAGCTTGATAAAGGAACATATTTATTTTTATACCTTTAAATAAAGAAGCTGATAACCCCTTGTCCCATTCAGATGAAACTGTCACCAGTCATGTGCCACGTAACAAGACTTAGTTCAATGGCAGGCAGACTATGCAGCAGAGCTTCCACCAAGTACAGTGGAGCTGAGGTATTTCTATGGCTTCCCATTTTTACTGCACCTTTTGCACTCTGGAATGCTTAGATGAACAAATAGTTGTCACTGCATTATTCCCACCTACAGCACTTAGCGCAGTATCCTGATGCAGACATGCACAGCCTGCACTGTGGACACTCTATGACATTAGGTCGATGGCGGGTTCATTCAACAGTGCACTACTTAGATGATAGCCTATCATTAAGTCATGCAGGACAATACCTTTCTCTGCCTCTATGTGGTAATTTTTTTATGATAACTAATATGTGTCAGTCTGACTATGCGACACTGGACAATAATCTTTATACTCTCCCCTAAAACCATAAAATATTATAACAGCTATTTCATCCAATTGTGGCACCTAGAAAGGACAGTGTGATGCATGACTTGTAGTAAGGGTGTAATAATAAATGGCAATAAAGAAAAGAAATTTCATAAGCATACACTGTATAAATCTGTTCATTTGATTTCACTGTAGGTTTTGTGGTTCACCAAGATTGAAAATAACTTTTCCACCTGTTCTGCCTAATCTGTGTTTTGAACTTCAAGTTACCTGAGGACAAAACCTGGGTTTGGGGTCAACAGAATCCTAGTGCTGAGCAGGCAGGTGTTCAGCATCTCCTGAGACCAGGGGTGAGTTTGAATTCTACGATGACTATCTGAACCCTGTGGATGATGACCCCCTCGCCCAGCAGAGAGTGTGGCTGGCTTGCAATCATCAGAGGAGGCCAACAGCCTTGCTGAACAGCTCAGCCCGCACCCAGTAGTAGCCTGAATATGTAGGGCCTTACCTTCAAAAAGGAACCTATAGCAAAACAAAGCCCACTTAGCCACATTTCCTATTGAGGCCCCTTTGCCTCTACCCCATAACTCTGTCAGTCAGGTTTGCTGTGTTGAGTTCCAGTGGCCTTTGCTTATATTCTTTGCTAATGATGTCACATTTTCAAAGCATGGAGCAATGAAGAGAAGGAAGATAAAGATGTGGGTTTTGGATCAAAGTAGGTCTGTGGCAAAGATGATTGGCATCTGAGAAAAACTAAGTTTCCCTGGACCATCCCTTCTATTACCAACAGCCGTTGCCCTGTGTTTAAACTATCTTTTATATGAATCTGTAGTTAAAGGACTCAGGCACTAGATGGCGAGTCAGTCCAAGTCATGGATGAATTGTCAACGTTTGAGGGCAAAGAAAGGGGTCAGTCTTTGTAAGAAATGAAGCAAGGAAAATGTAGACTCTTGAAGTTTAAAATCTACAGGAGTCCAGTCATACCAGGCAAGATAGTTATTGGTTGTCAATTTGACTACGTCTGGAATTAACTAAAATGCTAGTGGCCGGGAACACCCATGAGGAATTTTTTTTTCCTTCTAAATTAAATCATTTGAAGTGTGAAGACCCACTTCTAATCTAAATCTTTTGAGGTGTGAAGATTTACCTTTAATCTGGGCCTTAACTTCTAATGGCAGCCTACATAAAGGACATGGAAAAAGTGAGCTTTTGTTCTTTGCCTCCTTGCCCTTGCTCTTGCTGGCAAGTCCATTACTTTACTGGCATTAGTGCCTACTCCTTCAGGATTCTGATGTATACTGAAGACCAGCTGAGACATCCAACCTCATGGACTGAAAAACTATCATCTATCTATCTATCTATCTATCTATCTATCTATCTATCTATCTATCTATCTATCATCTATCTATCTATCTATCTATCTATCTATCTATCTATCATCTATCTATCTATCTATCTATCTATTTATCTGTATATATGTATGTATATTTGTGTGGACATATACATGAGTGTATGTTTATGCATATATTCTTTCTATAAATTTTGTTCCTCTAGAGAACCCTGATTAATACACTGAGATAGCAAGAGTCCTTAGAAGAGAAGAAGCTAGACACATGGTTCTCAATCTATTCCAACACTACTCAAAACACCACAAGAATAGCTAGATGCATTATACCCCAGGTATGAGTTTTCACTCCTCAGTTTTAGAGTATTTGTAAAGATGTGGTTAAAACATCCCTAAAGGGATAAACTATGAATAAACTTGCAGCAAGTGCTATCAGCAGCAGGTGCTGTGCAGCGAAAGGGCGCACACTTCAAGGATGACACTGGCCTTTGCTTCTTCTAACTAGCAACCTTGTCCTTATTAGCACTCATGTCCTTAGTCCTCAGAGAACACAACCCACAGGTCTAGGATGCTGTGACCCTGGCTTCCCAGATAAAACTACTGAAGTCGGCTTTCTATCTGACTTATAAGTAGGCTAAGTCGCCACAAGGTCTGGAGGAAACAAGTTGCCAGAACCTACTCTTCACAGGTAGGGATCAGTAGGCGGGAGTTCAAGAACCTGCAACCTTTGTCAGACTCCATGCGCTCTGACAGTTTAAGGTAGCTCTGGGTTTCATGGATCCAGTCTTTATCCTAGGCATGCAAGAGTGACCTATTGGAAATGGAGATGCCAAACTGTCTAGGAACCATCAGAGTGAACATGGGAAGAACTTCAGAGGCATGAGGAGGAGGCCCTGTGTTATGGAGTTAAAGTTGCATGACTCTAGCCTCTTTCCAGTATTTATTTTAATTTCATCTATGGTGCCATGGCCCTAGGCTGTCATTAGTCACATACTGATGCATGGCACTGCTACTAGATGTGCGGGTTAGGTTTCATTGTCATCTTGACAAAACCTAGAGTCATCTGGGAAGATGAATAAATTGTGGAACTGCCTAGATCAGATTGGCCTATGATCAAGTCTTGACTAATGATGGGGAGGATCCAGCTCACGATGGATGGCACCATCCCTCAGTGTGTGAGCCTGAGCTGTATAAGAAAGCTTACTGAGATGAGTCTAGGAAGCAGCATTCCTCCATGGTTGGTGCCTGCAGGCTGTTGCCTTGAGTTTCTGCCCTGACTTCCCTGAGTGATGTACCATGACCTGGCAGTGTAAGATGAAATAAACCCTTACTTCCCCTTTAAGTGACTTTAATTGTGCTGCTCATCACAGCAACAGAAATCAGGCTTGACCACGGTGCTAAATAAAGCATTCTCTTTCCTCTTGTCAGATGTCCTTCAATCCCTGTCTGCTATATGCTGGCTGTGTGGTTAGCACAACAGCTGACTTGAGTAGTGTATGTTAAGCTTGCTGTTGCTGCTTTTGCTGCCACAAAACACCTGGCAAAGACAACGTAATGAAGGAAGGATGGGTTATTTTTGTTCATGGCTTGAGGTGGCACAGTTCATCACGGTGAGCAAGGAACATGGCAGGTGGAACGTGAGGAGAGTGATCATACTGTGTCACAGTACAGGAGGAAAAGGAAACGAGAGATGAAGGCTGGTGCTCAACAGGCTTCCACCCTTTCTCCTTTCTATTCAGTCTGGGAACCCAGCCCATTAAATGGTGCTACCCATGTTTAGGTCTCATCTTTCCCCATTTAGTTACAACTTTCTAGAAACAGCCTCACATTCACCCCCAGAAATAAGCAACTGAGGTGGCTCTAAACCCAATTTAGTTGACAATTAAGATTAACCATTGAAATGATGACCTCAAAGATTTATTTTAATGTGGAGCCTATCAATGAAGCCTTTTTTGGAGAGCCTTTACAGATATAATAAATGAAGAATTTCCATGTGAGATCATCCTGAGTGATCCAGGTAGCCCTAAACCACCAGTCATCTTTAAGAGTGATGTAGAAGACAGAGTGAAGGTGGGAGCAATGCATCCACAGTGGGGCTGGCAGCCACCAGACACTGAAGGAAAGCAGGGAGGTGCTGTGGGAATTCACATAACATCGCCTACAGGGAGGGTTCCTCTCTTAGAACATTCAGATGGAAGGAAGGGTTGCTTGCCAACACCTCGAGTCCAGAATTTGCCTTCAAAACAGCCAGAGAATAAATTTAGGCTAACTGAGCACTAAAGCTGAGGCAATTTTATCATAGCTCTTTCTCCCCAACACTTGTCACAATGTCCATAACAAGTTGCTGTAAGGTCTAGTATACCTCCGGGCTAGCTCAGTGAAAGGAATACCCGCTAAACTCTACCAAATGAATACAGGAACCCCATTTTATTGATGATGTCATAGCTAGCATTTGTACAGAATAAATTGACCTGGGAACTCACAAAAGTTAGATATTTGGGACAGGTATGTGCTTGACATTAGCATTTTCCCATACTAGTTTCTGTTTACATGATATGAAATTAGTTCTGACCTGTTTATGTGATATTAAATTAGTCCTGACCTTGCCCAGTAAAATCTATGTAGATGTTTATGCTGTGCAGTGTGTGTGGGGTGTGTGTATGTGTCTGTGTGTGCTCATAGCTGCTTACAGACATGGGTGTACATGATAAAACAGTATAACTCTTGTCCTGAAGTTCTGATTCCCAGTCCTCATCCATCTCTTGTGCAGATGATACCAGGTTTATCATAGTTCTAGGGATGCTGGGCTCAGGAGGGTTCTACAGGAAGACTGGGCCTCCCAAACTGATCTAAACATATGCACATAATCAAATTTGTATGACTGTTTTTCCTGTTGTCAGTTTATGTCATATGCTCAATTATTGAACCCTTAGAAAGTCAAGGGAAATTCTATGTTTTCCAGTGGCATGAGGAGGATGTTTGTGAATGTTGGATCCTATCTTATACACCCTACTACCATACTGGGCTCAGCCTCCCTGGCTACTGTGCCAAGGTACTGTAAACAGTCTGTTCGCTGTGCTAGGGTGCAGTATTGAGCCTTCCTGTGTACCATGTGGAGATACTGTGCTCAGTCTTTTCATTGTGTTACATAAGCCTCTAATGCCCTCATGATCAAGAAAAGGAGTGATGTTTCCCTAACCCCCAGTGAGAGAAGGAGTCATATTTAGTAAGCCCGATTCAGCAGACAGAGCAAACTGGCTCTTGCTGCGTGCTTATCTTCTAGCTTCTGCCAAAATTGGGTCCCTTTGAAATAAAACAGGCAGTTAGCACATGGTAAAGGTACATATCCAGCATTAGACTAGATACAGTGTCTTCAGTGGCAGACACATTCTGGACTGGAGAGAAAATCACAGTAAAATGCACGGCATGTATTTGCCAGGGCTGGAATTTTCTAGCAGCAGAAGCAGATGGGTAAACTGGCAACACGGAAGTTTGCTTGAGATGGGCTGCACCCCACATGTAAGACTTTGAGGAACCCTCCTCTCAACTCTTCTCTCAGCTACAGGGACCACGCTCAGAGCCTGCAGGAGCACTGGCTAGACATACAAATATCCACAGTGCTTCCAGTCCCCAGGGATCTCTTGGCCCAGTTTATTTAAATAATGACTTTTGAGCAGATTATTAAGTATAAATTAGTTTATAAAAGGCAAAAGCATTATATAATCAAGGTATGGTGACTGCGCTGCTTTGCCCTCTGGAGGAAGATGCCGATGTGTGGGTCTGTGAAATATGAGTTACTGTGAGAATGTTAAGTCAAACTTGGAAAATTCCAACAGAGGACAGTGTGCACCTCCTCCAAATTCTGGGTAAGTACAAATGCTTTTATAAAATGGATATGGAATCCAGGAAATTCCTAAAACATTTGTAAAACTATAATATTTGGCTAATTCATCTCTTTCTTAAAAATAGTTATTCATACATTTCTGCAGAAACCTAAAGAAGAGATCCAATTCTCCTGGTCCAGGAGTTACATACAGGCTGCCTGTCATGGGTACTGGGAACCGAACTCATGTCCGCTCCAAGAGCAGTACATGCTCTTGACTGACTGCTGAGCCATTTCTACATATCCTAGCTAAATTCCTTTCTGATCTACTAATCTAGAGGAAGCATGCTCATTTTACTGACTGTGCATTTTAATGTTCTTAATTCACAGGATGCAAGTAATTTCAAGAACAGAATACAGCTACAGAAATATCAAGTTATATCATTGACGTACAAAAATGATATACACCAAACAGAGAAATGTGTTTTCCATGTAGAAGATTCACAACACAGGTGTTCTGAGGAAACGGGAAGTGACAGCCACTGAATCACAGATACATAGTTGTCATGCAGGATTAGCCTCAGGATTCCCCATGGATAACAAGCTCTGCAGATGCTCCAGTTCCTTATATAATGGCACAGTTTGCACATAAAATTAGGGCCTATTGCCCTACGTTGCCTATGTCATCTATAGATTACAATAAATGCTTAACACATTGTGACTGCTGTATAATTAGGTGACGTACTGCATTGCTTACGGAATAAAGACAAGAAAAGTTTGTAGATGTTCAGAGCACACATGTTTTTTTTTTTGAGGGGGGGAGCAGATGATCTCCAACTATGTATGGTTGAATCCAGATATGCAGAAACTCAATATAGAACACTTACTTACACATTATTTTTGTTTGTTTGTTTTTCGAGACAGTGTTTCTCTGTAGCTTTGGTGCCTGTCCTGGAACTAGCTCTTGTAGACCAGGCTGGCCTTGAACTCCCAGAGATCTGCCTGCCTCTGCCTCCCAAGTGCTAAGATTAAAGGCGTGCGCCACCACCGCCCGGCACTTACACATATTTTTGCCAGGATTTTACAAAGGAGAAAAAGGGGGGAGACGGCTCCTGGATGTAGCTTTAGAAAATCTGACTGGTAAATGAGACAGTGAGAACCTTATCCAACAACTGAGGCTGCTGGGTACTTTGTGACACAAGACTATATCGTTCTAGGCTGTGTGGCCCAAAACCAGATACAAAAATTAGATGTTTTGTTTAGGGTCCTTCTTCTGGTTCGCAGAGGCCTCAGGGAATCAGCTGCTTCTTACCAGTGGAGGAACAGGTTATCAAGGGAATAGATGCTGGGAAGGTCCTACCGCAGCTGAGTGGGAGCTCTGCACATCCAGAGAGCGCTGTGGAGTAGCTTATTCCTGAGATGGGAAAATTCACATGCTATCAAACTCTGTCCCAAGTCTCCCAGCCACTCCAGCCCTCGCTCTACCTGGCTAGGTGAAGCACTATACAGGCAGACTGTACCAAACCCAGCGCAGGTGTGTCCCCTTAAGACTGATCTAACCAGCCGGGCGATGGTGGCGCACGCCTTTAATCCCAGCACTCGGGAGGCAGAGGCAGGCGGATCTCTGTGAGTTCGAGACCAGCCTGGTCTACAGAGCTAGTTCCAGGACAGGCTCCAAAGCCACAGAGAAACCCTGTCTCGAAAAACCAAAAAAAAAAAAAAAAAAAAAAAAGACTGATCTAACCAGTGGCCAGCACTCAATTCTAAGGTTCTATTGGAGCATCTCATCTTAATATTCATTTTTTACTCTCTAAATTCTGATGATGCCACCACATCCAGCGCTTTGCTGACTTAGAGGGAGTGCTTTTGCAAGATAGCATATTCCCAAAGGCAGCCCACACCAAAGAGTCCCTTCTCCAACCCACAGGGCTCTCACTGAGAACCACACTTCACCTGCTTACTACTCATTCCCTTCAGAGCCAGGTCTCAGACAATCAGGCCCAACCCTGTGCTCTAAGCACACTGATATTCTCCCCACTAGCCAGTCCTGAGTATAAAAAGACGAGTTGCAGTGTGAAAGAATAAACTGAATAAACTCATTCATCCCCAACTTGCTTTTTGGTTGTGGTGTTTCATCTCAGCAATAGTAACCCTAACTAAGACACCAACCTTGTCTACTTGTTATTCTCACAGATGCCACAGTCAAAGCTGTGGTTCTGTCTTCATTAGGTTGCTTCTGACTTAAGACTAACCTGTGCTTTCTGATTTATCTCCTGACATCTTTTGATATGTGTAAGCAAAAGTAACTTTTTCAGTGGCAATTATCTTTAGACATTAACTTTACCATACCCAAGGAGGAACAGGCCCTACCTTCCAATCATATCTTCAGGAGGGGTATAATGATGGCTGTGATAATCAGGGACCACTAGCAGGCTCTGTACCCTTAATCTTTAATGCAACAAATTCCAATACAGGTAATACCACTATGTCAAATTAAATATGAAAGACTCAGAATTACAGATAACAAAGGACTTGTAAAAATCCATGTGTCATCTGTATACTAATCTTTACTCACATTATAAAATGCTCAAACTTTTCCTTTCCTAATATTGCATCACTTAGAGCTGTGGTTCCCAACCTTCCTAACATAGTGACCCTTTAATACTGTTCCTCATGTGATGACTCCCAAACATAAAATGTTGCTACTTCATAACTGCAATTTTGCTACTGACGTGAATTGTAATGTAAATATCTGTGTTTTCTGATGGTCTTGGGCAACCCCTTAAATGGGTTATGACACACAGGGTGAGAACCGCTGACTTAGAGGATTCTTACAGCCTCTAAAAGTGACTCTTTTAAGACCTATTATTCTTAAAACAAAGCCATCTATATTGCTTGCCATTCTTTTTTTTTGTCACGCAGCAAGCAATGAGCCACACACATTTCAAATCATCCACCCTTTAACATAGACCTTCTACTTAAAGTTGAATTAAATTATGCAAGTTGGAGATTTACAGTTTCCCTGGTTTCCATGCACAAGCTGCTGAACTGTTAATTATCCCTTCAAAGAAAAACAATTATGTATTTTTATCATAATATTTTACCTCACTGGGGCTAAGCTGCCATCATGTTTGTATTATTAGGAACCCTTCTCTGGCTGTATAATAGTGCTCTAAGATGTTTATGTGTATGCCAACGGGGAGAGTATGAATTCCCAGGGCAGAAACCGTGTATTAATTCAGTCTTTATGCAGCACAGGGCCTCTTGTATGATTGATTTTTTCAGACACTATGGATGCTGAGATGAAAAAGTCCATATTGTGTTTAAAGTTCATCACAGGAAGTGTGTGAGGCAGGAGAGTGGAAGAGAGCCACGAGACTGGGATGGAAGCAGTACTGCTGGCCACAGTCAAGCTGTGGGGCTGGGGTGGAGGCTAGGATGTTGGCTGGTAGGGAAGCAGACACTTCTGAGGTCTGCTAGTGGTCAGATCACAGAGGTGTTGGAATGAGAAGCTGCGGGTGCGAATATTATATCTGGCATTACAAGGGTATCATGCAAGGATATAAGCTGGGGGCTGATGTGAGCAGAGTTTGATCTCAGAAAAATCAATCTGGCTGCTGTCAAGTGTACGGATGAAAAAGCTGGAGGCCAGGGAGGTAGAGAGATCTCAGAGGTACTGAGAGGGTAAAGCAGGCAAAATTCCAGATGAAGGCCATTGGGACTGTAAGTAAGGAAGGGAATAGGGGAAAGACGGTGAAGGTTTCAGGTTTAGCTATGGAATTATTGGGATGTGGAAGACACAGGGCAAGTGTTAGAGCAGTGGTTTTCAACCTTTCTAATGGTGCGACCCTTTAGTACAGTTCCCCATGTTGTGGTGACCCCCAACCATAAAATTATTTTTGTTGCTACTTCGTAACTGCAATTTTACTACTGTTGTGAGTCATAAAGTAAATATTTTTTTGGAGATGGAGGTTTGATAAAGGGGTCACAACCCACAGGTTAAGAACTTAGGGATCATTGTTGATGGAGATGAAGTACCAAAAGATGGAGAATTGGTGATGTTAAGGTACATATAGTACTGTTAGGTAAAGGGTCGGCTTGGTCAGACATGACTCCAACACTAGGCGGGAGTCATGGATTTGGTGTGGAAATTTTCCACATTAGTGTAGATGCTATGGAAGTACAGGGCCTTTTAGAACATTAATTCTAGCTTGTCAGCCTGTAAAGCATGGCAGGATTTACATTCGGGACACTTAGCTAGTAACCTACCCGTTTTCACAGTTCCACACAAGCCAGGCCAGATTGGCTTTGCTCTGTCTGTTAGCTAACATAAACATGATGTATTTCTAAGGTTGTCCAATAAAACTTCCCCAGGAAAAATTTATTCTACATTACTCAGTTAGTCTGGGTCATAGGTGAATATAAATTTTTCCTTAATAGGTTGTGGAATAGCAGCAAAAGGCAGTTTTAGGATAGGTGACAGGGACAGAAAGAACAGTGATTGGTGTCTGTGGATCCAGCATGCAGAAAGATACAGTTCTCCGGAGGCGTATCTTTTCTAGGATTCTACATATAGATTGGGCTTCTATGATTTCTGCAGAGTCTTACAGGTCAACATGCATTAGTGATTACAATCACAGAAACATTAGCTAAATTTCAACCCCACGTTGCTTTATGGTGTTGCTGCTTAAAGGACCAATAATGAAGGAATATGTCTGAATCACAGACAGGAAAGATGTCTGTGTAAAACTCATGTGCAAATAAATTTCTTAGCTGTTAGTGAAACCCAGAAGTTTTGTGACCAAGAGGAATTCCATAAGACAAAAATCAGTTTTCAAAGTTAGACAGACCTGTCTAACTTCAGGATACCAACTCTCAGTGATGGACGTCTTCAAAGAAAATTATAAATCTGAATTAAAAAAAAATCCCTGAGAATTTAAAAAAAAATATTTTTTCTCTGAATCTATGGTAAGTGTTGTCAGGATCATAGACACTTATCATGATGGAGTTGTGAAAGAAAGCACGTGTTTGGGAGAAAACAGTGAACAGTCCAGCAAGGGAACAAGTGGGTGACCAAGGAGTGAGATAACTCACCCCCAATTTCTGCTAGTTTTCACTAAACCTCAAAGATTGTGAGAGAAGATTCACCGAGGACTGGGCTCTGGGTGGTTTGAGCTAAACCTTTCCTAAGAACGTGTTTACTGAAGGTGGCTACACTCAATAAAATTTATTTCTTTTGTCCATCTTCCCAAAAATATTTGAAATAACTTTAAAAATACATGTTGCTTTTATAGACAACTTCATGTTGTTTCTTTCGGTTGCCATCCAAAGGACTGAGGCGAATACGCTGACCTTTCAGCACCCAAACATCCCATATCCTAGCAGATACCCACCCGTTCCCAGCATCTCATGGCTGTACTCTGCAGGAAGCATCACCTACAACTGTTGACTTGTCTAGAGTAAATAGTAAAGGGAATCAACTCCCCAAAGCAACAACATGGGTTCTGCCCACACTGTGTATACTGCAGATGAAAAGCCTTTTCTGTGCTGGAAATAAATCTATTCATCAAAAGGTGGTCCTTGATTTTATGAGTGCTTGTTTGATTTAGTTAAGTACCTGCTTTGGTAAAATAGTTGAAGTCAGCTGAGTGCATCATGGCTGTGTGGGCTCACTACTGGAATACTCTTTGATCTTTCGAATAACAAGCACGACACTAAAATAGTTTAGAGATTCTCATTGAGGGTAGCTCTTCTTCTCTCCCTGAAGTCTGGGGCCTGGTATCTCTGACCTGCAGAGTGTTTGCTCTATGTGCTGGAAGTCATCAGGAACATCCATGGCAACAGGGATGTGGACTTGTATGAGTGTAGCTTGATATTGGAATTACCCTATAGAAATGCTTATTACTTCTTACAGTAAGCAGAAATTTAAAAGAAAGAGACAAGCTGGGAGACACCTGGCGTGGGAAACATGAGTCATATCTGCATAGTCACACCAGCCCAGCAATCTAGCTCCATTCTAGTCACACATCCATATTAATATTATACAGTTTTGTTTTGCTTCAAAATGCTCATTGATATAAATCACTAACATTGGCCTTGCATAAATGATTACATATTTCCCCATGCTTATTTTCAATAGTATTAATATCAATCAATATGCCAGTATATACCCTATTCCAGAAAAGGGCTTTCTTAAAATCACTGATGCATGATGGGAAGAGGGCATATTTTATGGGTTCATGGTGATGTTACCGAGTCTCACTGGCTTTCAACACTGCTTTTCTGATTTTTTTTCTCATACATATATCTAAGTTCTTAAGGCCTTCCTGAGACTGCCTTGAATCAACTGACACACTCCATAACAAATGGCTGATTAAAAAGAAAAGAGTCCGCCATGGTGATGCACAGCTGTAAGCTCAAAACTTGAGATGGTGAATCTGGAAGATGAAGTAGGAGACTAGGCTGCACAGTAAGTTCCAGGCCACCCTGTATTAAAAATAAGTAAAACAGCAAAATAAGTGCTGTAGTAAGAATTTATTTGAATATACTGAAGTGGATAAATGTACATTCAGGGCTTTCAAAATAATCTTCCTCAATGCTAGCTATCATTCTGCTATGAGATGGTATTGCAAAAGCTATTTCTTCATTCGTGCACATGCTCTCAAATTTTGTAAGTATTTATATAATACTTATGTAATCCTAATAATATCACAATAGTTGAATTTAGAATGGTCTCTGAGGGGTGCTTATTTTTAATCCAATCACTTGAGGAGCTGATGCAGGAGTATTGCTAAAAGTTCCCAGCCAGTCAAGCTACGGAGCAAGACCTTATCTCACAAACATAAAAAAACCCTACAACAGTGAGTGTGTCTTATATCAGTCCGTGTATCATGTGAACTCTATATTTTTAATTTGAGGGAGATTTTATATACAAATGGGTGTTTGCGCTTATGTCTGAGCACTATGAGCATGCAGTACCTGAGGCGGCCAGAAGAGGGCAACAGATCCCCGGGGATTGCAGTTCCAAAGGGTTGCTAGCAGGTGCAGGATAGAAATCGGACCCAGGTGTTCTAAATGGGTGAGTTATCTCTCCAGCCCCAAGAGCAGTAATTTTATCACACGGACAAGGTCCTCACTCAGAAACAGAGGTTTCTATGAGTTGAATAGTTTCTACCAAAGCTCATGCTGAATTCAAATCCCACTGTAAGATAAGAAGAAAGTGAAAATCTGACTACAGATTGGAAGTGGAATGTTTGGTAGGTAAGCAATGCCGACTTTCACTACAAATGGGGTGGTCCCATCTAATAGGACTCACACTTTTTAAGAAGAGAAGAAGCCTGCCATGTCCCTCTTTCTCAAATGTGGGTCTGCAGCCATTGCTACTACTGCAAAGTAGCTTCCTTGTAATTTACAGTCGGTGGGAGCACCGGCCATTACTGTCCACATGGTTTCTGGTGACAGCACAGATGGCCTCAGCTGCAGTAAAACCACGGACCAAGATAAGGCCCTCAGGGGCAACCTGGACCGCGGACATCGACACGGCCTCAGGCGGCAGCGCAGGATGCTCACCTCAACGCGGATGGCTTCAGCTGCAGCACAGATCAGCAACATTCACACGGCCCTTGGCGATCATACAGGCCATGGACATCAACACAGACCCTGGCACAGTGGGGAAATCTCTACCCCCTCAACACCCCTCCCCGAAAGTAGTAGCCTAAACAGGAAGGCATCAAAAGGAAGGCTTAAAAAGTGTGATAAGGACACTGAAGTGTTACTCCCCACAATTGATGGTATGGGAGGGGAAGGACTTAGTTCTATTTAAGGAGCAGGCCACTGAGAATTTGACTATGTTCCAGCGAGTATATAGATAACAAAAGTTGGACTTTTTCTTTAATGTTCTCTTTTTTTCTCTAATTTTTGTTTTGTTTTGGGGGTAAGGTCATGAGAGTTGGGGGACAGACCCAAAAAGACTGGTAGTGCATGTGATTGGAATGCATGATGTGAAATCCCCAGAGAATCAATAAAAATATTTTGCTTTAAAAAAAGAAGATAAGAGGAAAAGCCTAAACTGGAACTTTTTTTTAATTTTAAATAATGCAGTGTCCTGTATCAACTTGGAACTTTGCAGAAAGTCTCCACTTACACAACAGACCTCACCCTATTTGTCTACCCAACCTTGACGTTGCAAACCCCTGGAACAATGAACCAAATAACCCTTTCCTCTCTACCAGTTACACAGTCATTATTACCCAGTGACAGCCACAGAATGCAGATTAAGAAAAAAAATAGTGTTTCACAATACAGAGCTCTGTGAAAAATGTCTGCAAAAACTTTCATATGTTATACGAAATATTAGACAAGCATTTCTAAGAGGATGGGGAATCTGAAGAAAACGAGGCAATCTATGTAGCACCTCTGTATAGGAAATTTCTGTGCAGCTTCTTACCGGTTTACAGACCCCACATTAGAGCTCAGAAGCATGAACTTTCTAAAGGAAAACACTGTTCAGATGCTAATATGTGAGAATTATGTGTCAGCATAATAAACACCGAATCTCTGCCTTAAATTCTACCAACTCATTTCCACTCTGAAAATCACTGTTCTACTTGTCTACGGAATTTGGAGCCGTAGGTCCAAACTCCTGCCTCTTCCTGACCTTCTGACATTACATAATACAAATGCAATAATGCTCTTTCCCCAAATGGTACCTTTCTTAACACAGTCAAATTCATCTCTATGTGCAGAAAACTATCAGCCATTTTCTGCCATCGGTTACTTGTCTTGGAGCAGAAAAGCCACTCTCTCTGGAATCCTCCCGGGTCAGAACACACCGATTCCCTGTGTGTACCCTGTCTCATAATTCAGACAAGAAAAATTCCCAACCACATTTCTGCTCACATCTACGTAATCCAAAGCATTTCAACCTCTGTCTTCTGAATGAAGGTCAATCAAGAAAACATGAGTTCCTTCGAGACCGCCTCCTGGCATCATCCCCGTGAGTGCTTTGCACACCTGTGAGCTTTTGCATGCAGACCAGCTGCAGTCCTGGCCAGTTTCGTCTCTGAGGCAGACGGCTCGGGACTGACCTACAGCAGTGCCTTAGTGGTTTAGAGAAGAGACGGAGAAAAACAAATAAAAGACAGGGTGGGCTTGATTTCTTGTGAGCCTGAAGTATATCGATGCGGCGAGTGGAACGCTGGGAGAATTTTCCTGAATGCCTCATCCACACAGATGAACAGCAAAACAGTGACTAAGCAGGTTTTATGCATACGGCTCTTGAAGCTGCACTGAAGCAATTTTCTAGAGATTCGGGAAGAAAAAATAGCCACCACCAGTACCCTCCTGCTCACAAAATAAAGCAAAGCAGAGGAACTTACAAACATTTACCCATTTGGAAATGTAGCTGCTGGAGGCTCGCTGTCCCATAATCACCCCGCCCCCACTCCCAGCACTACAACACAGCCTTTAAGTTTTACCAAGCAGCCTCCTGCCCTGAGCATCTCTGTCAAGCTCTAGCCTATTAATTCTGTTATGTAAATGGGTCCATCACTGATCAGATGTGATGAGATCTACAAAGCTGCTACCACATGGCAGTTGCAACCTTGATACAGTGGAAGTATTGCTTTACTAGGATTAGAGATTTTCAGAATTATTGCTGGGGATACTCTCCTTTATCCTAAGCCCCCACGCATCTCTGGATCATGAGCATTATTTTAATCGTTTACAAATCATAGCCACAGAAACATTTGTTCATCTGTAAGCCATTTTCGGAAATTATCCCCTGGATTTTTTTCTGCTATTAACCCTGTGTGGAATGTGACTTTAGCATAGGGAGTCGTCATCATTGAGAGTTCATGTGATTGAAAGGAGGAAGATGCACAACACCAAACAATATGCAGCTTCCTTGGGCCTCATCACAACTTTGACTGAAAGCGACAATCCTCTCAGGAGCTCCTCCTGCTGTTCTGGCAACTCACTAAGAGACAGGAAACAACCCAACCCAGCATTGCTCCCTACCACATGGAGAACCTGTCCTATCATTGTGTCCCCTGTGGCTGTCAGTAAAAGACTAGAAATACCATGGCTCTGTCCTGGCCCCCTCACTTCAGGAAACTCCTCCTCTGCTCCACTAAATGCAGCCATCCCAGTAAAAGACCAAAGCACTCTGACTCTGCCCTCACTGCCTTGGGAACCTCCCTCATCTTTCAAGTTTCCTTCACATGGCCCATCATCCCCCATCAAACGTCAGATCCTTGGGCTAACTAAAGAGCCTGACTCAGATGCCCTTTGTAAAATTGCAAGTAATATAAAACAATAAGACAATATACCCAAATCTCCAACCATATAGAAATGGATTTTAAGAAAAACAATTTAGACAAAATTTCTGACACAGAATTCTAAAGAACAAATATAAATAAAATAAAACAAATAAAAATATAAATAAAAAACAAATATAAATTTCAGTGAATTGACAGCATTAAAAAAGAACACAAACACACGAATAAACAAAGAAGACAGGAATAGCATGATCAAATTCTAAGGGAGTGGATGATGGAGGATAATGCATGATATAAAAAATTAAATTCAATACAGAGGTAGAAAGACAGGAGAAAACTCAAACTGGAATGAAACTGGAAATGAAAAACATGATTAGTTAAGTAAGTATCTCAATGGCAAGCATTAGGAACAGAATTGATCAGGTGGAAGACAACGTCGGAGCTAGAAGTCAGGATGGAGGAATTAGGTCACACAATCAAAGAAACTCATAAACTATGAACAAGATGTGAATAGAACACAGAGGATATTGGGTACCACGTGAAGACCAAGCATGTAGATTATAGATGAAGAAGGAGGAGTTTCTAGAAGAAATCATTGTCAATAAAGCTACAGAAGAAAAAGTCCCAAATGTAGGGAAGAGTGAATCTAATCCAAGTCAAAGAAAAAGACAGGGCCAGAAAAGAATTTCCTTGGCACACATTAGAGTTTAAGCACTAACAACAAAGAGTAAACGAAGGGTATTGAAAGCATCAAGAGAGAAGGGCCAGGTGATGTACAAACGTAGGCCTATTAGAACAACAACAGGTTTTTTTTGGTTAGGGTTTTTTTTTCCCAATATTTGGGAATTTCATGTAATGTACCCTGATCACACTCACTTCCCAGCCCTCTAAGGTCCTTCCAGGTCTTCTTCCCCACTCTTGTGACCTTGTTCCCCCCACAAAAACAAAACAAAACAAAAAACAAGTCCAATTTGTGCTTCCTATATATTCACTGAAACATGGTCAAACTCCCAGGAGCCAGCCCCTTAGAGAAAACTGAGTTCTTCCCCACCCCCACCCTTGTCAGAAGCCACCAACTGTGGAGAGCTACACTTCTACATCCTTATCACAATTTTAGAAAGTTCTCTCCAATGACTTCTGACATAGGTTGTTACTATGGAGGGTGGGGTAGGTGTAGTGGTTGTCACAGAAGCCTTCTGTGTCTCTCTTTCTCAAATGTGACTCTGCAGTTATCAATACCACTGCAAAGAAGCTTTCTTGCTCTTTATAGTTAGCAGGAGTACGGATAATGGACTTCCACATGGCCTTTTGTGACAGCATAGACCATGAGCATCAACAACTCCCTCTGTGGCAGCATGGACCACAGAAGCTATCACGGTCCTCAGGGGCAGTACAAGCCAAAGACATCAACATGATCTCCAGAGGCAACATAGACCATGGACCTCCACATGGCCTTCAGTGGTAACACGGGCCACAGACACTAACATGGTCCCCAGGCCATAGCAGGATCACAGACATTAAAATGGCTCTCAGTGACTGCATGGACCCTTGACATCAACATGGCCTCTGGTGGCATCACAGAACATGCATATCAACATGGCCTTCAATGACCACATAGCCAGGTCCAGTGGTTTGTTCTTCTTCTCCTGCTGCCTGTGGATCTGGATGTAGAACTCCAAGTTTCCTCTCCAGAAACCATTTCTACCTGTGTGCTACCAAGTTCCCTGACATGATGATAATGCACTAAACCTCTAAAACTATAAGCAAGCACAAGTTAAATGTTTTCTTTGTTAAGAATTTCCATGACCATGACATCTTGACACAGCAATAGAACACTGACCAAGACAGAAGTTGGTACTAGGGACTGGGGTATTTCTGGGACAAGCCTGGCCATGCCATTTGTTGGAGGAACATAGAAGACTTTGGGACTTTGGATTAGAAAAGTGGTTGTATAGTTGAAGTGGGGCTTAATGACCTATCCTAGTAGGGGATTTAAAGACAGTGCTGATACCAATCTGAACTGCTGGGGACCAACTCAAGGTGTTTCAGGGGGAAAAGACTATTAGAAAGTGGCCTAGAGACCTATCATGTGACATTTTAGTGAAGACTATGACTGCCTCTGTCCTTGTCCATATATATATACCTGAAGCAAAGTTGAGGGGTTTTTGTATTAATTACCTTGGCAGAAGATATTTCAAGACAAGCTAGTGTTGACTCTGTCATGGGGTTATTAGTGGCCACTTTAATGCAGGCCCATAATGAAATGGAGAAAGTTGAGCAAGGAAATATACAATGTACAGTGAGAAAAGGGACACCAGCAAGTGTAATGGAGCTAAATCCAGTGCTCCAGGAGATAAAAAGTTTGAAGAATGGAATAGATGCTATATCAAATAATAGGAGTGGTGACCTCAGGGTAAACCCCATCCAGCTAAGCTTCCAGTTTATAAAAAGGAACTAAAGAAAAGCTTAATTAGCAAAGGAAACCATTGAAAACAGAAAATGCATTTGCATGAGGAGGGGTCCAAGTTCCAGCCCCAGCAAGCAGCAGACATTGGCAGCTTTGGCCACATGGTTCTGGTCTTAGAGTCAAGAATAGAAGAAATAGGTTATGGAATCTCCCTCTGCATCTAAGGAAAGCTACTGAGGTCAGCTGTGTGTCAGGGATGTCCCTGAATGGAGGTCCAGAGAGGCCTTTTTGTGAAGTTGTGAAGGTGAGATCTGGATTATGTTGGAGACCCTATGATGTTAGAGATGCCAGAGTCAGGAAGTATCTGCTGAGGAGAGAGTTGGAACCTGCTGAAGAGAGGCTGCAGTCATCAATAAAGCTGGAAAGGGTTGGAGATCAGAAGACCACTTTGACATTGTGCATTGAGATGAAGAATTTGAAATTTGTCCTGTTGTTTTTCATTCTTGTTTTGCTCCAGTAATTCCTCACTATGCTTCCAATCCTCCCTTTTAGAATGGTAATGTAAATTCTCTGCCATTGTATGGAAGAAGTATGTGCTCTCCATTTTCATTCTGATTTTACAGGAGGTTACAATTAAGGGATAGCCATTAGTCTCAGAAGAGTTTTAACTTTGGTCTTTTAAATAGTGTTAAAAATTGTGATAAACTATGGAGGCTTTTGAATTTCAGACTGAATGCATTTTTTTTTTGCATTATAATATGGCTATAAGCCTATGGGGGCTAGGGTGAGGAATGTGGTAATTTAAATAAGGATGGCCTTTGTAAGCTCATATATTTGAATGCTTAGTCATCTGGTAGTAACATGAGAAGGATTAGGAGGTGGAGACTTGTTGGAGTAGCTATGGCCTTTTTGGGGGGAATATGTCACTGGGGCTATGAGGCTTCAAAAGCCCAAGCCAGGCACAGTGGTTTTTTCTTCCTGCTGTAAGTGGATCTGGATATAGAAATCTCAGTTACTTCACCAGCACCATGTCTGCCTGGATGCTGCCTTGCCCAACATCATGATGATAATAGACTAAACTTCTGGAACTATAAGCAAGCCCCAATTAAAGTTTTTTTTTTCCAGTGAGGTGCCATCATCATTGTGCCTTGTCACAACAGTAGAACATTGACTAAGATAGTTTTCCAAGTTCCAAACTTAAGAATACAACTGTCAACACATACTATTATATGCAGAAAATCTTTTTTTTTGTAAGCAGAGGAGAAACAGAAACTTTCTACAATAAAACAAACCAAGAGATTTTACAACAACTAAGACAACTCTACAAAGGCTGCTAGAAGGAATCCTTCAGACTGAGGATAAGAACAAGTACACTAAAGGGGGCATGGGGCAGAGATAAACGAAACTAGGAGAGTTAAAAAAAAGAGGCATATATATACATATATAATTAATCTATTTATATATTTAAATATATTAAGTAATGTATATTTTAAATCTCAGAAATAAATATATCTTTCATTAATAACTCTGAACATTATATCTCAGTTCTACAAGAAAAACAACCAAAATGGATAAGAATGTAGGATCCATCTTTTCTTCTGCCTCAATAAATACACTTAACTAACAAAAATAGACATCACCTTAATAAAAATAGATTAGAAAAGGTATACATATGCATCAAGCATAGGTACATTCAGTATCATAAAACAAATACTAGCAGACAGAAAGTCACAGGGAAACCCTAGCAAAGTTATAATATGTGTCCAAAATTCCTCACTGTCATCAATAGATAGCTCATTTGGGTATAAAATAAACAGAGAACCATTGAAGTTAAAATGATATTATAAAGTACCTAACTAACAATAGAGTAATCTACACAAATGTTAGAGAATACTCATGTTTTTTCCATAGCAGTACATGAAACTTGCTTCAAAATACAAATCAAGCCTTCACAATAATAGGAAAATTTAAATGACATCATGTATTCTATCTGATGCTATGGACTAATGCAAGATATCAAAATAAGAGAAACTATAAAATATATGCACACTCTCAGAGATTAAACCACACACATTGAATGATAAATGGGTCACCAAAGACATCAAGAAGAATATAATAAAATCCAAAATTTTGGCTGAAAAGATAACTGATAGTATGGGATATAACAAAGGCAACATTAATAGGCTAAATTATAATGCTACGCTCCCCCATCAAAAATAATCAGAGTCAACTACAGAAATAATTTAGTTTTGGAAATTACAAAACAAGAAAGAAAGAAACCAATAACAACAACAAAACACACAAAGCAAGAAAATAAACACCCCAAGGCATTAATCAAGAAGTAAAGAGTAAGACCAGAGTAGAAATAGATAAATATGAATATTGAAAAAGTAAAAATAACTAAAATGAAAAGTTCGTTGTTTGAACACAAGGAGCAAGGCTTTGACTTGAGCTTACACAAATCTTGTGCCTGCTGTCACAACCTCTGTGAGTTAATACGTGTGACTTCCCAGTTGTGTCCAGAAGAAACTGTTTTCTTACAGTCATCCACTGCCTCTTGCCCTTACAATCCTCTGCCTCCTTTATGATGGCCTCAGAGCCTTGGAAGGAGGGATGTGATATACATGTCCCCTTTAGGGCTGAGAAATAGTCTTTTAAAAATTTTCAATACCTTGACCAGCTGTGGGTGTTTATGTTATTACCATTTACTCCTAAAAGAAGCTTCTCTAATGATTTAAGATGTTTTCCAATTCACTGGTATTGCCCTAAATCATCAGAACCATTCTAATACTATAACTATAGGTGAATAGTAGTAGTAGACTCTCACCTGTGTCTAAGGTCTGTTTAGTCATGGGTTCTTAATCCTGATAATGTTGCTTGGGTTCCATAGAGAAGGCCTTACATCCAATCACAAGTGTTTGGTTACTTCTATGAAATATTTCTGACCATTGAGCATATTTTTTCCAGTGCCATCTCTATTATAGCACACAGGGTTTACAAATAGGGAAGGGCAATGTTTACTTTTTGCACAACCCAGCACTCTGGGAATGGAGCTTCCAGGTCAGTACTAGCTTGACTTCCTCATGTTTTCTGGATTAAGTATGTGGATATCTTCAGCAACAGAGTCTTACCATCAAGTTCTAAAATGCAATCAAGAGCATTAGTAATAGAGTACAGTGTTTGAGGGTCTATGGAACATCACTGGCCAACAACTCTGAAAGAGGTAACCAATTCTTAGCACTTTGCTTTGAATTTGTTAGCCTGTGGTATCTAGTAGGGTACTGTCATTCAATTACAGGCTACCTTCACCTCAACTCTTTTTTTTTTTATAAATATGTGCAAGTATATATGTAAATATTTTTAGAAGGCTTCTAAAATAATAGGCTTTCATATGGTATTTTCAAAGTCATCAGTATTAGTTTTCTCTCCCCATATTCCCTCCTCTACTCTGCCTTCTCATCCACCCCCATTTAGTTCTTTGTGGACAGAAACTCCTATCCCTAACTGAAGAGCTACTGCTAATAAGAGCTGCTTGGAGAAGGAGAATCAGTTTTCTTTGAAGGTATGGCTCCTCCAGAGGATGTCCCCACACTTGAGTATGCAGTAGGTAAAATTGAATTTGGTCTCCTTACTTTTAAGGAGAACACAAAGTTTGGAAGGTGTGGAAAGGGGATGGACCTGAGAAAAGGTGTGAGGAAGATCTAGGAGAAGGGAATGAATATGATCAAAATACATTGTATAAAATGTTCAACAATTAGTAAAAGTATTTTTAAAGAATAATAAATGAACAAGATTGAAAATCTCTTCTCCAAATTAACCAAAAGAGAGAGAAGAACATAATAAATTTAGAAATGAAAAGGGAAGCATTAATAAAAATATAACAAAATTTTAAAAGTCATAAGGATGAGCTAGATTATGAAGATCAATGTGCAGATGGTTGTGTTTTTTGAAGATTTTTTTTTCCTGCTGGCTGAGTAGTCTTCACATAACAGAAAGAGAGCAGCACACTTAAGTGTGTCTTTTTCTTCAAAGTTCCTTGCTCTGTCAAGTCAGGAAGTCATGAAGGTGAGGTTTTCATGACTTGATTTAGACTTCATCACTTCCTGCTAAGGCTTTTGTCCAAATTCTGTAACTCGTGATTAAGACTCAGGGGATATAATTCAATCCATTCACTCTGAATAGCATGGCACTCTGGATAACTTAAATGTCATTTCCAAAACCTTATTTTTCTCATCTGTGAAATGTGAGCTATATTTCACAGTAGCTGTGAATCTTAAGTGATACATTAAAAGTGCCTAGAAAATCCTAATAAATTTAGATCTTGTAAGATAAACTATGACTACAGCCATTGAAACGTCACACAGATTTTTCCTTTAAGAAGCAGTGGGTCCATGCACAGTGTTTAGGCAGGATATCCTACAGCCTGTACATCTGTGTAGCTCTCCCTTCTGTTGGCTGCTAGAAGAACCACTCATGGCTGCATGCATTTCCAGAACCAGACCCCTGGTTCCTTTTTCTCTGACCATATCCAAAGACACTGATTCACCCACTTCAAACTCTCAGTCATCTCTAGTCAGCATCCAGATGTCCTTTTAAAAAGTCCAGCCAGTTATTCTGAAGAAAATCAAGATGAGCACTAATCTGATCAAAATAAATCATTTAAGAAAGAGGTGATAAATAAATAAATCCCATCCTTCACACAATTTTGTTCAAGAGTCTTGGACGAGGAGCATTTTCCATTTGTTCGGTGTGTTCACCTTTCATGGTTATATGCTCTGGGTACTTGCTTTTCACAAACTGTGCTCCTGACACTACCTTAAGGGTCTTATCACAAGGCAAGCATACTTAAGATAGATACGGAAGACAGCCTTTGGGATGCTCAGCTATGGATGGTGGATTCTATAGCTAGAGGAAGCCAGGCCGTTGGAGAATTTCTTATCTGGACTAGGGAGGGAAGGCTTTCCTTCAAATTGCTTTCACTAACTGCTCTTGGCGTTATCACATTGATGTACATGGAGAAAGCACACAGGCTGATTTTTGAACTTTATTTTTGTGTTATAAAAGTGGAAAATGTTTTTATTACATAGTATCACAAAGACTAGTACAAACATTGCTTTCAAATCTCCCAGTGAGAAATCAAGCCCTCCCGAGCCACTCATTTCACTTTTATTATCGTTGTGAGGACTATGGAATGGGTTACATTTCTACCTTCGTGCGTGTAATAAAGTTAAAAATTAAATTTGCTTTTCATTTTTAACAAGTTCATCTGATGTTGGAAGGCATTTGGGGGATCATTGTCTTGCTAGGATTTTTTTTTTCTTGTCCCTCTCATGTTGTCTCACTGTTTAAAACCTTTAAATCCCTTTGTGTTCTGGATCTTGTGTCAAAGCTGCCAAATCCTTTTGGAAACAAAGAGGACTTTGCTGCATGAAGCAGCTTTTCCCATGGAACTCCCAGTTTCGATTTATAGACTATCTCTTCAGTGGAAGTCATTTCTCACCACTGGGCCCTGAGTAAATCACAGAACCCATTAGAGGCCTGAGGCCTTGTCCAAAGGCTCTCCGCCATCTTACCTAGGCTTCAGAGACCCCAGTGTGAAGCCTGTTTGCTGATATGAAGTGGTTCAAAGTCCTTTGCATGATCTCTGACATCCAGAATCAGTGAGCACATAATTCACGTAAACTATTTGCTTTGGTTTCCTTAAGGTTAACAACATTTGTTTATTTTACAAACAATAATACATTTTTCAGCAGTTACTCTAAGTATGTATAAATTTAATTAAGTTCCATTAATCAGGCCAGAGCGCAAGATGGTTGCATGGTTCATTGGATCCCAGGGAGTACAGATTAGTTATTGGCTATCACAGCTATTGGTTATCACAATCGCAATTCTTAATTTAAATGGTCTGTATCTCTATGGAATATGCTTAATAAAGTGCTTAAAATAACTGGGTTATTTATATCAAGGGCCTCAATTCACTTTAGGAGTTGTCATGTTATTTTCTGTGAGGTCAATTTTTAAAATCAGACAAACTGAATAACACTGACTTCAAAGGCTAAAAATATAAGAATGTGGGGACTGTGGACTTTAGAAATTGGTGGTACACATATTCTCATCATCATTGTTGATGTCCCCTACAAAGGCAGGACAAAGATGCTGGGAACCTGAGCTCTCCCAGTCACTGAGAGGACCAATTATGTAAACATATGCACGCAGGGATGCCTACAGTGAAGCAGCAGCTCGGTTACTTGCTCAATGCATTAACATTTTTCTATATCAAATTCGTTGAAAGTTTTGTCCAGTTCATAGGAAAGAGATTTTATAAATTCTGGACCTATCAAGGTATACATTATAGATACAGTTTGAGGAAGGGCAAAATCTAGCAAAAATTCTTCATGAAGGACACCAAGTTATACATTTACCTCCTTATTTTGATATAAAAATGGTCATCTTGTGTTTAGAAATGAAAATATAATTAGTGTATTTAGTTGCCTTCAATAGTCTTCCTAAATTTAACCTGATGGTTTGGTAGCCTTTCAAAAACAAAAAAAATTGTAGTAATAGGAGCGGCGTGGCTGCTTCCACGGCACCCGACCGCCCGCATGGCTAGCTTTACCCCGAAATAATTACACGGAAACTGTATTCTTTTAAACACTGCCTGGCTCATCAGTTCCAGCCTCTTATTGGCTAGCTCTTACATATTGACCTAACCCATTTCTAATATCCCTGTAACACCATGAGGTGTCTTACCAGGGAAGATCTTAACCTGCATCTGTGTCCGGTAGGAGAATCATGGCGACTCCTGACTCAGCTTCTTTTTCCCAGAATTCTGTTCTGTTTACTCCACCCACCTAAGGGTGGGCCTATCGAATGGGCCTAGACAGTTTCTTTATTGATAAGAATTCACTCCCACATCAAAAAATAGTGAATATCCCAAACATCCGTTAAAACAAAGCATAAAAATATTCCTCTGGCAGCTTTTATTGAGCTCTACATTCTCTGTTCCTCTCCCTGACCCTCCCCAACCTTCCACCCTCTCCCATGGTCCCCATGCTCTTAATTTACTCAGGAGATCTTATGTTTTTCTACTTCCCATGTAGATTAGATCCATGGATGTCTCTCTTAGGGTCCTCATTGTTGTCTAGGTTCTCTGAGATTGTGATTTGTAGGCTGGTTTTCTTTGTTTTATGTTTAAAAACCACTTATGAGTGAGTACGTATGATAACAATTGTCTTTCTGGGTCTGGGATACCTCAAGCAATATGATGTTTTCTAGATCCAACCATTTGTTTGCAAAATTCAAGATGTCATTATTTTATTTATTTTTTGCTGTAGTACTCCATTATGTAAATGTACCACATTTTCCTTATCTGTTCTTCAGTTGAAGAACATTTAGGCTGTTTCCAATTCTGGCTATGACAGACAATGCTCCTATGAACATAGTTGAGTACATATCCTTGTGGCATGATTGAGCATCCTTTGATATATACCCAAAAGTTTTATTGCTGGAAAAAGGTTGTTTCCTAATTTTCTGAGAAATTGCCACACAGATATCCAAAGGGGTTGTACCTA
Source organism: Microtus obscurus (assembly GCA_963919715.1). Lineage (NCBI taxonomy): Eukaryota > Metazoa > Chordata > Mammalia > Rodentia > Cricetidae > Microtus > Microtus obscurus. Next base: position 24,140,734 of record CAWTZC010000015.1, read on the forward strand.
ATCTTGTACTCCCACCAGCAGTGCAGGAGTGTTCCCTTTACCCCACATTTTCTCCAGCATAAGTTGCCATGAGTGTTTTTGATCTTGGCCATTCTTACAGGTATAAGATGGAATTTCAGAGTTGTTTTGATTTGTATTTCTCTGATGACTAAGGATGTTAAACATTTCCTTAAGTGTCTTTCAGCCATTTTAGATTCCTCTGTTGAGAGTTCTCTGTTTAGGTCTGTACTCCACTTTTTTATTGGATTATTTGTTCTTTTGATGACCAAATTCTTGAGTTATTTAAATATTTTGGAGATCAGTCCTCTGTCTGATATGGGCTTGGTGAAGATCTTTTCCCATTCTGTAGGCTGTTATTACGTCTTGTTGACCATGTCCTTTGCTTTACAAAAGCTTATCAGTTTCAGGAGGAGCCATTTATTAATTGTTTCTCTTAGTGTCTGTGCTGCTGGGGTTAGATTTAAGAAGTGGCCTCCTGTGCCAATGAGTTCAGCGTATGCCCACTTTCTCTTCTATGAGGTTCAGTGTGGCTGACTTTATGTTAAAATCTTTTGATTCATTTGGACTTGAGTTTTGTGCATGGAGATAGATATGGATATATTTTCATTCTTCTACATGCTTATATCCAGTTATAACAGCACCATTTGTTGCATATGCTTTCTTTTTTCCATTTTATATTTTTTGCTTCTTTGTCAAAAATCAGGTGTTCATAGGTGTGTGGATTGGTATCTGCATCTTTGATTCAGTTCCACTGGTCCTTTTGTCAGCTTTTATGCCAATACCAGGCTGTTTTCAGTACTGTAGATCTGTAGTAGAGTTTGAAGTCAGGGATTGTGATGCCTCAAGAAGTTCTTCATTGTACAGGATTGTTTTAGCTATACTGGGTTTTTTTGTTTTTTCCTATGAAGTTCAGTATTGTTCTTTCGAGTCTGTTAAGAATTTTGCTGGAATTTTACTAGGCATTGCATTGAACCTGTAGATTGCTTTTGGTAAGATTGCCATTTGCACTATGCTAATTCTACCTACCCCAAAGCATGGGAGATCTTTCCACTTTCTGGTGAAATCTTCAGTTTCTGTCTTTAAAGATTTAAAGTTCTTGTCATACAAGTCTTCCACTTCTTTGGTTACAGTTACTCTAAGATATTTCATGCTATTTGTGGCTATTGTGAGGGGTAATGTTTTTATGATTTCTTTCTTGGCCCATTTATCATCTGTGTAAAGGAGGGCTACTGAATTTTTTCAAGCTAATCTTGTATCCTGCTACATTACTGAAAGTGTTTATGAGTTGTAGAAGCTCCTTGGTAGAATTTTGTGGGTCAGCAAACAATGAGAGTTTGACTTCTCCTTTTCCAATTTGTATCCCTTTGATCTCCTTTTGTTGCCCCAGCTAGGGCATCAAGAACTCTGTTGAATAGATAAGGAGAGAGTAGACAGCCTTGTCTTGTTCCTGATTTCATGGGATTGCTGTTTCTCTCCATTTAGTTTAATGTTGCACAGTCTTCATCCTTAATGCCTCTGTCAACCCTAGATTTCCAAGATCTTTGTGGCTTTGTCCATCAGTTATGACTGAAAATCACTTTCCTCTCTACTTCTAGCAGTTGAAGCAATTTTGCTTATATTCGTTTTTGAAGATAAGTTATAGACATCAAGAATTTTCAAATAGAGTTCTTTGGAATTCTTTATAGTAAGAAGGTATCATGAATCTTAGCTCTGTCAGCAATGTGGCGTGTAATCTACTTCCTATGGCAACTGTAACATATAATTCAGATGTTGATCCTTTCTAGAGATAACAAATATTTGCAATATTTGAATCACTCATTAGCTTGTTGCCTGAGTATATACTTTTGTAATTTTAATCCTATTCTTATAGTTTTGTATGTCATTTATAGTATGGTCTTTTAAAGTTAATTATGAAACTTCTCTGCCCAGATCCATTTTCCATATACCATTTAATTACCACTGAGTCCCCCGGGAATGAATTAGCCACAGGGAATAATGAATAGAGGACAAAGAAACACACCAATGAATTGCACCAAGTCAGCCTTGCAGTTTGCCCCAAGGCCCACATAACCTACACAATGTTGTGCAGCTAATCAGAGCACCCATGCTCACAGGTCAGAGAAGACTGTTTTGAAAATTAGGCTGTTTTGGAAAATAGCAGGCTTCCTTAATGACTGAATCTATCTATTAGCCTAGAATCTATTAACAATCTTTATTAAGTTCAAACTGCCCTCATGATACAAGGTCAACTCTAAGGCATCTTCAGATTTATCATTGTGGCCTGGATGGACCACATCTCTCAGTTCCAGACTCTAACTTTATGAATGAAAAAAGACTTGGGCTTGAAGGAGGTTTATAAATCTTTATGCATCTAGCTGGATTCCTGTTCTCCTCCTATTCCATCTTTTAATGTCCACATTTTTTCTTGCTATCAGATGGTATCATTCTCATTCATCTAGTTGTTCAGACTAAATTCTCTACAGTTAAACTGGATGCCTCTCTTCTCTCATGCGTGAATGTAAATCATGATATGATGCTTGTTGTCACAGTCTTTGAAATCCCGCCCTTGTGATGGTTATCCTGACTGCTACACATTGACAACTCAAGACCTACATGACCTACATCTGTGCTCTCCTGGGGGTAGGGTCAATGCTTGGTAGCCCAAGTGCCTAATGGAGTTTCTAGATGTATTTAACACATGATTAAGGAATACCAAACGACACATGGGCCCAGCTCCTCATAAGGAAGCTAATAAATACTGAGAAAGTATTAAGTAGGCATGATAATGAACACCCAGAACCCAAGCCCTAGAGATACTAGGGTAGGAGGATCTCAAATTTGAGGCCAGTCTGAGTTTTACAGCGCCTACCTAAAATACCAAGAAATGGGAGTTGGAGAGATAGCTCAGAAGTTAAAAAGGAAAACTGATAAAACCTTTACAATGATAGATTTTGCTTTAGTATAGTTAAAGCATAAGTGAAGGGGCTCTTCTGGACCAAGAGTCTTCACCAGGGCACTGAAAACCAGACAAAACCCGAAGGGAGTAAAAGATTCAAGCATCAGTTCATCAAACTGAACCTTAGGAAAGGTCAGTTTTCAAAAAGAAAAAACAAACAAACAAAGAAAAAAAAACAAACAGGAGACTCCAGTTAAACTGTGCGAGTCTAATAAGGAAGTCCCATGTGCCCTAGCAATTAAAGAAAAGCAATTGAAAAACCATCAACAACTTGTACTGTTTCTGTTTTCTTTGCCACTTGGACTTCTATGAAGCTAAACTTCTCTGTCCAGGAATGAAAACATCCCTTCTGTTCTGTGGAATGAGGTGTTGCCTAGTCTACAGTACAAAGTAACTAGATATTTAAAAAAAATTGCTATCCTCACACCTCTTGTGCTCCGGAAACCATCTATGTGAAGACAATCATTCCTTCTCATACTGCTCAGGTAAGACTCATAATCCCCTTGTTTACCTATGATAGGGCGAGACACAGACCTGCAAATGACACTCTTGTCTGAACTGCCTTCTCTCCACTGATCCACGTTTCTCTGGGCTCCTGAGATTTGATCCACGTAAGGACAGGTAAAATATCCCTGGTCATATCAGTCATGCAGCTCTTTCCTCCTGCTTTCCACACTCAGGTCTTCTCGCCTTTACCTATTCGTATCTATGAAAATAAACCCCTGTTTCACAAACTCTTTGATCTTAGCTCTTTTATTAAAGATACAAGGTTCCCCCAAATGCAATAGCCTTCTTCCTGGACTGTACCAAGCAAGCCATTCTCCCTATTGAACAGCACATGCCCAGTACAGCAACAGCCACTTTCCCTGGTGAACAAGTCCCTTCCTTGTTTGCAGGAATATTTTCAAATAGTACTTCCTGGAAAGATGGTTCAGCAGTTAAGAGCGCTGGCTGCTCCTCCAGAGGACTTGGGCTCAATTCCCAGCACTCACATGGCAACTCACAGATGTCTGTGACTCCAGCTCCAGGGGATCTGACACCTTCATATCAATGCACATAAAATAAAGTTAAATTACTTTTTTAAAAAAACAAATCAATAGGTGGGTGGTGGTTGTTTTACTAAATCTGCTGGTCTATCCTGTCACCTGGCTACCCTGCCCTGTCCCTTTAAGAGACAAGCCCCACCCACTCCTCATCTCCCCATTCCTGCCAAGGCCAGTGGATCTCCAGCCTCCACTCCATCTCTCACTTCTTGGCCTTCTTCTGAAGAGTTAGCTTCTGCCTCTCACCTTTCTCCCCTTCTCCATTCCCCCTTCTTTCTTCTCCTTCTTGCTCTCTTTCTCTTTCCCCTCCACTAAATAAACTCTATACTCAAGCTTTCTCTGCTGTCTGTCTCTCACCGGCTGCAGCCTCGGGTCACCCTCACCAAGAACAACACTGGTGCATGGTTTGGCAAGGCTCTCTATGTGTTCCTGCCGCCTGCAAGCTTGTAGGCTGAGGCACACAGGGATCCTGGACCTGGACCATTTTCCAATTTCCTGTGTTTGTTCCATAGCTGCACACAACACTGACTAAATGGTAAAGTCCCCTTCTCCACGTTAGCTTTTGCTGGCATTCATCTCTGCTAATCCTCCACAGCTGAGGACTGAGATCTTGTTTCCCATATCTTGGGTTGTAGTCCCTCGGCCACTTGGAGTGGCCCCAATACCCACCCTCTGAGCTGAGAAGCCTTAGGATGACCTGACCAATCACTTGACTCTCACTCTGTCTCAAGTTTTCAGACAGCCTTGCCTTTGGGTCCTCTCTCTCTCTCTCTCTCTCTCTCTCTCTCTCTCTCTCTCTCGTCTTTGGCCATGGAAAATAAACTTTCCAATATTATAAGTCTAGCCTCTCTGCTGGGATGTCTTTTACGGACCATAAAACATCTAAGTTTAATGCCTTACTTAATAACCTTCCCTACCTTTGCATTAACAAATGGCCTACGTACCCCTTAAGTAATAACCTAAAATGGAAGCTTTCTAACTTTTATCAGCAAACAGGCAAATGGAAAGGTTTCTATCCAGCCACGCTAAACTCTGTCACGCTGGCATCTCATGCCCGTCCACTTTTCCTTCGCAGGGCAGCCTCCTTCCTACCTGTAAATGCTCCTTTTCTCACTCCTATTCTGTCTCTGCCACCACTACTGTTGCTCCCACAGGAACCAGCAAAACTGGTTGGATCCACAAGTTGTCTGTTCCAATTCCAGTCCCAGTCCTCACTGCCCATGTGGTGCTGAATAATTTTCTTGTCTACTTCATGTAGGAAAGAATGTGAATGGTGTGGCCACCTGGATGTGATTCTGCTTTAAGTGTATGTTCTACACGTCCTCTATGTCTCTCTTGTTATTTGTATCTGTTTAAAATTCCCACTGCAGATCTGACAATGTGGTTTCTCCATGCAACTCCTGACTGCTGCCATTTTAACTAAGGGCAAGGAGGGGAGATCAGATGACCTCACCAACATCTTGACTAAGGGCAGGTCAGGTAACCAAGCTGCCATCTTTACTGAGGTACTCCTTGCCTCATCTTGCTGTTTACTCCTGTTTAGTCTATGTGTGTGTGTGTGTGTGTGTGTGTGTGTGTGTGTGTGCATGCATGTGACTTAACTCTGTGTATATATGTGTAAGAAACTTAAATTCAACTGTGTATGTTTTTACATGTACTGACTGTTAAAATGTGTTTTAAGTAGTCCCAGCCTTAATGAGCTCTGTTCATTGTATATTATTCCAGACTAAAGAAATCAAAGAGTCTCAAATATTTTAAATTGGTATGTACTCTTAAATCTGTTGCAATATACTGTATATTAATCCAACTCTGCTTTAAAATACATTCTATATAATGATAAAAATTTAAGGTTATAAAAATCTATTTCAGATTAACAAATGCTAAACTACAGCCTTTCCTGTAAGCTGTTCTTCACTATTGTCAGTTTTACTGTTAAGCTTCTACTGCAAATGGTTTTTTCTTCTTTGTTTTCCACAAGCATAAATCACACCTGTTAAGATAAAAACCAGTACAGTCAAGCTTGAACCCAGCTCTCCAGGCAGATTCTATACTGTAGTCATAACTTATCTATACCTGATAAGCAACCCTCAAGTGCTCAGAGATCTGGGGAATATGGCATTTAAATGTTTAATTATTTGAAGACTTTTCAGGACAAAGAGACAGATCGGCTCCTAGCAACAGCACTTGTTTTCTCCAAAGAAGTTAAAAGACAGATGTGCACAGGACAATGTCCATCTGCAATTTGCTTCGCCAAGTGAACATGCTAACCACTGGGAAAAACTGCCCTTCATCTAAAATCCTGAAGTTCTCCAGATAGTGGACAGAATCACTGGAATCGACTGCCTAGCTGCTCAGGGCAAGGTAGGTTTGTCTTCCTACAGATTTCCTAACCCACAATATCTTCCAAAGCCTGGCAGGCCCTGCACTAAACAAGAGAAGACAAGTAGAGTCCTGATGCCCTTGCCCTTAACGACTATGAAGGAGTAAGTTCTATGCCATTTTAAAATCAATAGCTCAAGTACAATTTTACCCTTCTCAAAGATCTGTGATGTAATTTGACAGCTGAGAAGTTTTTGCCTCACCAAACAAATTTCAGAATAGCTTCTTACTATGTTCTAAATGAAAGGTGTTTTAAGATGTACAGCTGCAAATTATTAAGGTGTGTACCTGCAAGTTTTAAAGGTCTGAGGACAAATGCAAGTTATCACATTTCTCTCTCACACTGCCTTTCATAGTCTTAACATTTATCAATAAAATACGGATAAGCTATTAATCTAACGCTGGCAGAGTACTACTGGTACCACCACTGTAAGATCAAGATTTCAAATTCTCTTCGATCCTTTCCTAAAGATACTTTTCATTGTACAGAAGCATCTTTCACAGTCATTCTGGCATAAATATGCTGCTGTTTATACAATGTATGTGTCTAAAACTTTTGTTTTGCAAACTCAGAGAATTCTTACAAGTTCCAGGGAGCAAAATTAAAGGTAAATCTTTAACAGGTCAGACATACCTCTCTCTCAGTTTCCTGGTCCTGACACACACCTCCTCAATTACCAAGACCTCAATTACCAGGAACTAAAGAAAAAAAATTTTCTCCCTAAACTAAACCTTGTCCTCTGCTCTACCAACTCCTTGCCAGGTCCAAGAGACACCGGACAATTCCAGAGCACACTACAAGTCCTGGACAGGAGTGAAGTAACCAGCTACCCCAGGATGTGACCAGTACCCTGCTTTCTCAGGTCCCCTAAGACTTCTACATCCACAAACCAGCAGGAAACAGTTTTAAGAACCCAACACCCTTATCCCCTTAACCTGTCATGCCTAACTCCTTGCCTTTATTATAAGAGAAATGCAGGAATGTTGTACTAAATCTTGTCTTGTGACCTGGGTACCCTGTTCCTTTAAGAGACAACCCCCCCCCACCCTTCACTTCCAATCTCCCCCTTCCTACCATGGCAAGCAGATCTCCTGCCTTCTCTCTCTCTCTCTCTCCCTCCTTTCTCCTCCTCCTCTTCTTCTTCATCTCTACCTTCTTCCCTTTCTCCTTCTTTCTTCTCTTTCTCTCTCTCCCACGCATTAAATAAGCTCTATACCCAAGCTTTCTCTGCAGCCTGTCTCCCACCAACTTTAGTCGTGGGTCCCCTGCCCGAGCCCCTAGTGGGAATAGCCTTGGGTCACCTGCACCAAGAGTAATAACAGTGGTAGTGCATGCCTTTAACTCCAGTACTTGGGAGGCAGAGAGGATCTGAGTCAGTTTGAGGCCAGCCTGGTCTACAGAGTAAGTTCCATGACAGATTCCAAAGCTACACAGAGAAACCCCATATCGAAAACAAACGAACAACAACAACAACAACAAAAAACCCCACCAAATTTCTTTATTGACAGTTATCACCTTATTTTTATTTTATGTGTGTGTTGCCTGCATATGTATTTGTGTGCTGCATGCCGTGCATACAGTGCCTGTAGAGGCCAGAAGAGGACATTGGATTTTCCTAGTACTGGATTTATAGATGGTTGTGAACTGTCATGTGGGTGCTGGGAATTGAACCCAGATTCCCTTGAAGAACAACCCACATTCTTAACCACTAAGCCATCTCTCTACTTCTAGCTATAATCTTACGGACAGAATAAACTTTAGGATTTCACTGTCAAGTTTGGGATGTAGCTCAAGTGAGAGAAGTGAGCCTTTGTTCTCCTACCTCCAAGAGCTGCTGATTACTTCCCACTGTGCACTCGGGCAGTCATTAATATTCATTATGAGGGGTTTCTCTTTACATGAGGTAAAATCTGCCATGTGTAAATGCTACTACCCATGAATTCCTCCTAAAGCTGTGCAGAATAAATATTTTTCTCTCATGAGATAAGCATAACTATTATCCACTCGATGAGACAGGCACTTCTAGAGTCAGAATCATATTCTAACATAATTAATGCCCCGTTGGTGTCCTTTCTTTCATTTCAGCAAGAATTTAGGGACAAATCCGAGCATGCTCAGATGCATTCCTGTCCACCACTTTGGCCTTTTAAAACATGCACATGACTTTCAGTTGAGTCTATCCAAAATTCCTTTTGTAAATTGCGACCTCAAACTGAGCATGCTCAGCAATGTGCACACCCTTAAAGTGATTTTAAATGAGTAGGCATAACTTTCTGGAATAAAGTCTTTATGAGTGCTTCCTTTGTGAGTGGAGGGCGCTGACTTGGAAATAACTCCTCTTCTTGCCCTCACCCCGTTGGTAATCAATCTTTTCTTCCTCTGTTTTATCTTGGTTGTGCTTATTTTGGCTTTGTATTCACCGGGATGTGAATCCATTGTGTTTGGTTACATAATCAAGTATCTGTGGTGCCTTGGTTCCAGGACTCCCTGAAGAAACTAGAAACTATGGATGTTCAAATTCCTAATATAAAATGGAGTATGATTTCCATATCGCTTAGACACATGCCCTGATGTATTTTAAATAAAATCTAGATTACTCAGTTTTTAATCAAATGTTTCACTATTAACAAGTAGTTGCTAACTGCAGGTGCAAACTCCAGAGGCTTACTTTTTTAAATTATTTTTTATTGATTTTTATTGAACTCTACATTTTATTCTGCTCCCATTCCTGCCTCTCCCCTCCCATTCAACCCTCCCTGAAAGTCCCCATGCTCCCAATTTACTCAGGAGATTTTGTCTTTCTATACTTTCTACTTCCTATGTAGATTAGATCTATGTAAGTCTCTCTTAGTATTTTCATTGTTGTCTAATTTCTCTGGGATTATGATTTGTAGACTGGATTTCTTTGCTTTATGTTTAAAAACCACTTATGAGTGAGTACATGTGATAACTGTCTTTCTGTGTCTGGGCTACCTCACTCAAACTATGTTTTCTAACTCCATCCATTTGCCTGTAAATTTCAAGATGTCATTATTTTTTCTCCTGTGTAGTACTCCATTGTGTAAATGTACCACATTTTCCTTATCCATTCTTCAGCCGAGGGGCATTTAGATTGTTTCCAGGTTCTGGTTATGACAAACAATGCTGCTATGAACATAATTGAGCACATGTCCTTGTGGCACATTGAGCATCTTATAGATATATACCCAAAAGTGGTATTGCTGGATCTTGAGGAAGGTTGTTTCCTAATTTTCTGAGAAATCACCACACTGATATCCAAAGGGGCTGTACCAGCTTGTACTCCCACCAGCAATGCAGGAGTGTTCCCTTTACCCCACATCCTCTCCAGCATAAGTTGTTATCAGTGTTTTTGATCTTGGCCATTTTTACAATGTAAGATGGAATTTCAGAGTTGTTTTGATTTGCATTTCTCTGATGACTAAGGATGTTGAAGGCTTACATTTTTTATCCACAAAAGCAGAACCCCTCAGATACAAAGAAGCAACTACTAAAGTCAATTTTCATAGCATTTCATTCCTTAAGTCTCAGTGTTTCTTTTCTACAGTATTTTCTTCTTATTAAATAATTGTGCTAGTAACTAGGACATCTGTCATAGCATTCTGAAGCCCTGGTGAGCAGCAAGCATAGAAGAGTTCTGTTTGTTGCTACTGGTGAAAAAAAAAATAGATAGTGAGTATGACAGGATTTGAAAAGGAACCCGTATCTACATAAATTAGAAGTACTGATAAATCAATGAGAAACTCAGGGGGAAAGAGAAGATCATCAGATATAATAGTGAGGAGCAGGTGGCTGGGTGTAGCTTCCTCATTTGACCACTTCATCACCCATGAGTCAGAGAAGAATGGTTAACTCACTGAACAAGTAGACAAACCCATGCTATGCTATGGAAATGCTAAAACATAAAGTTCTCAGGAAAGTGGAAAGTTAACTAACTTTCTTGAAGTTTAACTGAATGATAAGAAATAACAGATCAGCCCTAGACCATCTGGAAGAATTACTATTGGTTTCATAGACAAGAAAAAATACACTAACATAACGCTAACTCACACATTTTGACATCACATCTGGGCAATCCAATACTCGATGCCATCAAGATTCTGAAGACATCAGATTATACATCAGAATTATAATACCCCAGAAAAAAAGCCTGTTCTGCTCTAACTTAACTCCTTCTTGTTAAACACTTCTTTCAGAATCATTGCAAGCTAAAGATACAAAACAAAACAAAACAAAACCCAAGGCTACAGCATGCTCAAGACAAAAAGAAAACTGCTTCCCTATGCAGGGAAGAACTGCAGAGGAGTTCAGGTTAGAGAAAAAAGGACCACTACCTCAGCAATGGTGGCAGTTAGCTAGGCTGTCTTTTTTGTTGTTGTTGTTTTGTTTTGATCAGAAGAAAAAAAAAATGCCTTGGAAGCGAAGGACCCGAGAAAAATCTATAAACACAGTTTTGTAAAAACAAATTTTACACATGGCTGTAAAATTTATTACAAGTAACACCAGACACCCGAGAGCGGGTTAAGTAGGGAGGATGACAGTAACCTACAGACAGGTAATGATACACAAATCAGTCAAGACGCAGCTCTGCTTCCATCTGGCACAGGACAATTTCAAGGAACTGTCATTGCGACCCTAATAAGAAAACTCTGCACAAGCTACATGATCACAGACTTTGGTGTGATTGCTGGGTGGTCTTTTTAAAAACATTCAATCAACAGCAGTGAGAGGATTTGGAGAGAGCCCCAGACAGACTTGAGGCTGACCAGGATAGTCACTTCTGTGAGGGCAGAGGCCCACAACAGTCCTGATGGCATCTCTGTAACTGGAGGATGAGAAGGAGGCTGTTTCGTCACAGGTCAGGAGAAGGCAAGGGTTCACCATTTTTACTGGAAAAGGTAGATGGCACAGTACTTAGGCCCAAGGGGAGAACAAACCAGGAAGCAAACCTGTCCACAAAAGCATGTCCTTTCTTGTGGGTTTCTCCACAGGAACAGGGGCCATTAGCAAAGAATATTTGGGAATAGGTAGGAGACCCTCCCTGCCAGCCAGTGAAGACTTTAACTGGGTGTGATATGGGATCATCCTATGGCATCAGAGCAGAAAAAAACCCCAACCTGAGGATATCGGGAGCACAGACGATGAGCTAAGTGAATTCCCCCAAGAACCAGAAAGCTACAGCCAGGTCATAAGCAAAAGAAGACTCAGTAAGTTAGGAAGCTGAATTACTACAAAATTATGGCAAAAAAAAAAAAAAAAAAATGAAGAGCGTTTAGTTCAGCTCCTAAACTCTCCTAAAAGAAAAATTCTGATTTGCTCTTAAAACCATTTGGAGGTGTGCAGCAGATTTGTTTTAAAAGACAGCGGGCCCAATAAATCAGGAGACAGTTCTCATTGCCTCGATACTCAATAGTCTCCTAGTTCTCAAGAGAAAGGAAGTGCAAGTCTTAGGGCTCATAATGGGAGTGTAATCACAAGGCAGAAAGAGATCAAAAGGGTTCTTGGTTAGCAGCCTTTGTAGTAGGTCTAGTGGGAAGGGGCACAAGTACCCCAACAGGCTGAGGATTGGCTAGTCTGAGTTTCTTCTTGGCTCTCGGGTGTAGGGACTTTCTGATTCTCATCTCTAGGTGATATGAAGGCAAAGAAACAGTGGCTCAGAATATGAGAACTTTCTGGGGAGCTAGCTGAAGAGGGAGTACCCTAGACTGGTTGGTTTGTGTTTCATGAATGTATTTCACATTTTCTGAAATTGGACAACACTGAGAGGGTCATGTCCTTCAAGCTTGGCACCAAGTACCAGGACACAGAAAAACAAACAAACAAACAAACAAAAAAAAAACAAAAAAAAAAGAACAACTTGGTGAACTGAAAGCAACCAAACAGTGGCAAAGCCCAGGTCCTGTTCAGCACATGCCACACTACCACTAACCAAAGGAAGATAGGAAGAATGGCCATGCTAAGTGGAGGACACTTCCGCTAGGAAGGTAGAATGCTACATACCTGGGTAAACAAAATAGCTTAGTAAAAGCTTGTCACGCAAGCATGAATACTGAGTTCAACCCCCAGGACCCATCTAAAAAGATTGTCATGGCAACAGATTGCATGTTCTTGCAATCCCAGAACCGAGGAGCCAGTGATAGGGAGGCTTCCGGAGGTTTCCTGGCTAGCACACTAACTTACCCAATGAGGAGAATGGCTGCCAAGATACCCAGTGATAACCTCTGGCCTTCATACATGCACAAGGCATGCATGTCAGTTATGTACAAACACACATAGACACACAGGCGCATACCCAAGGAAAGCTACAAATCTTTTGAAACTCAGCAATATCATATAACATTAAACAAGGCTAACTCGTAAGTCACTCCTTAGTATTTATTTAAAATCAATAAGAGCCAGCATGGAAATATTCATTGTGATGTCTTCATTACTTGGACTGGAAAGGGACTAGTCGTGCATCAACAGTTAGGTGGATTTACAAATTGAAGTTGTTTATAAAATATAATTAGAAAGCATAAAAAAGGAAACAAAATTCAACACATACAACAACAGGGATGAAACTCAGCCACGTTACCTCAGATGAAAACAGATACAGCTTTCACGAGAGTCCATTTAAATCATATCTAGAAACAAGAAAAAGAACCTACAGGGATAGAAATCAGAAAGCAGTTTCAAATAGAGCTGGGTGGAAGTGACATTCGTGAAATAATTCGTGAAATGATGACTTGGTTAGATAGATGCATATAACAGTCAAAACTTACAGGAGGGGCTGGAGAGATGGCTCAGTGGTTAAGAACAACTGTTGCTATTGCTGAGGATCTGAGTTCAGATCCCAGAACCAATATGGTACTTCACAATTGTCAATAATTCTGGCTTCAGAGGATTCAGTATCTTCTACTGACCTCCATAAACACTGCACTTACCTAGTACACAAACATCTACACTGGTGAACACTCATACACATAAACAAAAAAACCCATTACCTGACTAATAAAATATGTCTGAATTATTTCATGAGACACATGGATCAAAAACAAAAGTTTTATCAAAATATAGGAGAAGAAGCTTTGTTCTCAAAAACTTACATTTAAGAAACAGTCTGGTGTAAGAATTAAATCTTATTTAATTGGGGATCGAACTCAATTAAGATGTTTTGATGCTGAGACTCTGGGTTCAATTGCTAGTGCCAATAAATAAAAAAAGTAATGGCATGTTCAGAGGAGGCTGTCACAATGTCCTGGCTGCAAAAGTTCCCTCGAAGGGAAGAGAGCCCTGAAGCACATGAGCCATCACAGAGGTTTAGAACCACTCTTTGCACAAAGCAAACCTCTTACGTAGTAATTTCTATCAACAAGGCATAGAGAAAACAATGGCTTAAACTAAAGAAAGCATCTTAATTAACATAAGTAGATTTCTATAAAACAATCTGGGTATTACACAACTACCTCCATCTGATATGAAGAAAAAATATCACTGCTCATATATATATGTGTGTGTGTGTGTGTGTGTGTGTGTGTGTGTGTGTGTATGTGTGTGTATGCATATAGCGTAGAGAAAAGACCTAGTAACAGAGGCTGGGGAGACAGCTCAACCATAAAAGTGCCTGCTTCACAAGCCTGGGAACAAAGTTCATTTCTTAGAATTCACATTGAATAGTCTGAGCATGATCGAATGCTCTGATAACTCTAGTGCTGGGGAAGTGAAGACAGGAGGATTCTTGGGGACCACTGGCCAGTCATCCTAACCCAATTGGTGAGCTCCAGTTCAAAAAGAGACCTTGTCTCAGAAAAGCTGGACGGTGTTTCTGAGGAGGATCACTGAGGTTACCCTCTGGCCTCTGTACATACATGCACACATGTACATGCACAAGCATATGCATGCGCACCACACATACACACTTCACACCCACAAGTGCATGAACACATGCACATACACATGCACACACATGCATACTTCACATACGCAAGTACACACACGCACACACACACATACACATGATCATATACACACACACAATCACATACGCAAAGGGAGAAAAGGCTAGCTATTATGTCGAGGTCTCTTTCGAATTCCCCTAGATCCTTGTGACCAGTTACCCAGGGAATTCTCCAGTTCCACCCTGACATCCAGCCCCAGTTCAAGAAAGAAGACAGAAGCAGGAGCCAATCTGTAGGAGAATGTCTGCCAGCTGCTCATGGCTGGCTCATAGTCACTTGCAGCCAACAAAAGTGTCTAAATTCTCCATTCCCCATGGAAAGAACCTTTTTGGATTTGTGTACGAGGTGAAGCAGGTGGATAAACACACTCTTTTGCTGTTCCTTGTGTCATGCTTTCTTCCTTTGGGACATTCACTGTTGTGTGGCTTTTCATCTATTTTCTCTTTGTCAGTTTGGACCATAAAGTTTGTGAGGAGGAAGCGGAAATGCAATTTTCCTCAGAATCTGTATTAATGCAACCGTGCAATGCAATGGACTCTTCTAAATAAAAGAAGACACTCGCTGGGTCTTAAATAGTAAAAAAAAAATTAAAAGGATGTCAACTAAGTGCACAGGCATTCTAAAGAATTAGCAAAGCTACTCTCTGAGCATAAAAAGCCAGGAATATGGAAATACATAGAAAATTTAAACAAACACCCAAATCCCACTCAAAAACAACAGCCACAGCCCAAGCCTGTAATTGCAGCATACCAAAGAAGGGGGATTACCATGAGGATATATTAAAACTAAGTCTTCTGAAATATGACTAAACAAATACACCAAGCTTCCTCCAAAACTGTAATATACGATGTCTATGTCCATGGAATATGAAAGATGAAGCTAAACAAGAAACAATTTTAAACCTTGAAATTATACTACATCATATTGAAATATGGGGCGGGAAGGAGGGATGAAGTATTATGTTTATGTGTAACTGTATGTAAAATAAAGAACAAGGCAACTGTGAATAAACTATTTTTCCTGACTGCAGATGAACAAGCTAAAGATGAAAATTTTATCTAAGAAAATATTCCAACTTTTAGTGTACAATTTACCACATGGCAAATAACATAGTTCTTCCTGAAAATCATGACAAGAAGTCCATATACATAGTGTTCCTTTCAGTTGCCAACATTAAGCCACTCTTCAAGTCATATTTTTCAAGCTTACAAATAAATATGCCTATGTGGATGCACAAGAAACCTATTAAAGATTTGTTAATGTAACTGTGAACATTTTCTTACAAAAACTTAGGTATTTGAAATTATCATGGATTTTGGCATGTGATATTTCTGTTAATTCAATTCTAAGCAGCATTTGGAATTTCTTTAAGCTAAAAATAGCTGAGAGAATCTTGGGGTTTGTTTGAGGTGATTTAAAGATTTATTTTAATTTATGTGTGTGTGTCTCTGTGTGGGGGGTATGTGCATGTGTAAGAATCTATGGAGTGCAGAAGAAGGCATCAGTCCGTGAGTGGTGTAGTTATAGACTATCATAGTGCTGGGAACCAAACCCTGGGCAACAAACATTGCTGATTGCTGAGCCATCTCTCTAGTTAGATTTTATACATTATCATTACTCTATATACTTGTCATAGACAGACCGTGCTTCATTGTTCTATAACTTATGCTTACATTACAGGAACCTGAGTAAGGATTGCTGAACAGTCCACAGTAGGGGTTGTGAGTTTCTCTTTTATTTGTCAATTATTATTTTATCTGTGGCTAAAATGTTATAAAATGTTTGGATGAAATTTATTCACAGTCTTATTGCTGTAAGGGCAGAGTCAGGGTTGACAAAGCATCTGGAGATACTGGTGGAAAACGGTGCTGTGAGGTTGAAAGAGACACAAAGAAGGAGGAAGGCTTCAAAGCTGAGTACAAAACTTTTTCCTTTATCAGAAATAAGTAGATCCTAAAGAAGCTAAATAAGAAGGTGAACCCAAGGAAAAACATAGTTATCCTCCTGGCTATGGGAAGTAGACAAAATTGCCGGGGGAAAAAATTGGGATTATGGGGGTGGGGTGGGATGGGGGCAAGGGAAGAAGGGGAGAGAAAAGTGAGAAGGGGAGGATGGGAGAAACTTGGGGAAACAGGATGATTGGGATAAAGGAAGGTTGGATAGGGGAGCAGGGAAGCACAAATCTTAGTTAAGGGAGCCACCTTTGGGTTGGCAACAGACTTGAACCTAGAGTGGCTCCCAGGAGCCCAAGACGATGTTCCCAGTTAGTTCCTTGGGCAGCTGAGGATAGGGAACCTGAAATGACCTTATCCTATAGCAATACTGACGAATATCTTGCATATCACCATAGAACCGTCATCTGGTGATGGATGGAGATAGAGACAGAGACCCACACTGGAGCACTGGACTGAGATCCCAAGGTCCCAATGAGGAGCGGAAGGAGGGAGAACATGAGCAAGGAAGTCAGGACCACGAGGGGTGCACCCACCCACTGAGACAGTGGGGCTGATCTGGGAGCTCTCACCAAGGCCAGCTGGACTGTGACTGAAAAAGCATGGGATAAAACCGGACTCTTTGAATTTGGCGGACAATGAGGGCTGCTGAGAAGCCAAGGACCATGGCACCGGGTTTTGATCCTACTTCATGTTCTGGCTTTGTGGGAGCCTAGCCAGTTTGGATGTTCACCTTCCTAGACATGGACGGAGTGGGGGAGGATCTTGGGCTTTCCACAGGGCAGGGAACCCTGACTGCTCTTAGGACTGGAGAGGGAGGTGGAGAGGAGGAGGGAGGGGGGAAGAAGGGTGGGAGGAGGGGGAGGGAAATGAGAGGCTGGGAGGAGGCGGAAACTTTTTTTTTCTTTTTCTCAATAAAAAAAATTTTAAAAAAATAAGTAGGTATGAGCAGTAGTGAGGGTGAAGAGAGTCTAGGCATCCTCCTGGATATTAACTTTCATCAGGCGATGAAAGGAGACAGAGACAGAGACCCACATTGGAGCACCGGACTGAAATCCCAAGGTCCAAATCAGGAGCAGAAGGAGAGAGAGAGCACGAGCAAGGAACTCAGGACCGCGAGGGGTGCACCCACACACTGAGACAATGGGGATGTTCTTTCGGGAACTCACCAAAGCCAGCTGGCCTGGGTCTGAAAAAGCCTGGGATAAAACCGGACTCACTGAACATAGCGGATAATGAGGACTACTGAAAACTCAAGAACAATGGCAATGGGTTTTTGATCCTACTGCACGTACTGGCTTTGTGGGAGCCTAGGCAGTTTGGATGCTCACCTTACTAGACCTGGATGGAAGTGGGTGATCCTTGGACTTCCCACAGGGCAGGGAACCCTGATTGCTCTTCGGGCTGACGAGGGAGGGGGACTTGATTGGGGGAGGGGGAGGGAAATGGGAGGCAGTGGCGGGGAGGAGCCAGAAATCTTTAATAAATAAATAATGTAGGTTCTGGGGTTGAAACTCAGGCCCTCGCGCCTGTGAGTTAAGCACAATTCCTACTGAGCCATCTCCCCAGCCCCACCCTGATGCTCTTTTCGCGGATTTCTGAACACTCAGTTGAGAGGGAGCTGAAGAATTCCTGGGATAAGCTTTCGGAAGACTGAAGTGGCCATCAAAGAACAGCTGAAAAGGGACGTGGAAAAAATCAAAGAGCCAAGCAATCCTGAAGCAACCTGGCTCAAAATGCCACCAGGAATTGCACAACTGCCTGCAGCAGTGTGGGTAGACACAGGGTGATCCCTTCAGCACCAGGCTGCAAAGGAGCAAGCAGCAGCAATGGGATCGAGTGGCAGTATGCCACAGGGACTGTTGATATTCACAATAGTCCTACAGGAAAGACAAGAGTCTAGGGGAGCAGCAAACCACTGGTCACTAGACAAAATAATGGAATCCAGAGTTTCTGCAGCATGAATAAGTACAATGCACAGTTTTGACTAAAAAAATTAATATTAAGAAAAAGAAACAAAAACTAAACACATTTTGATTGTTGAAGTAAATAAAACACTCTTCAAATAGATTTTGAGAGGTTCTGAATATTGGAGCCTGTAGTCCTCAAGACAGCTATTCCTGTGCATTTCAATATAAGAGATTATAAGGATGTAAGAATAAGAGAATTTATGCTCTTAATGAGTCTTAGTGGATTAATATGCAGAAAAAAAATCAGAACAGGGGAATGAGGCTAAAAAGAGTTCTGTGAAGCTGCCAAAGTTGAAAAGGACAATCACTAAAGTGAAAAATTACCAGATAAACTCAACAGAAGATGGAGAGGGAGCAGGAGTGAGGATCAGCAAGCATGTCAGAATTTATCCGTTAAAGGAGTAGATCAAAGGGCTGGAGAGAGCAGGTTAAGGCTTTAGCAGTTGAGAGCAATACTGGCTGCTCTTCCCGAGGCCAGGTTTGATTCTAAGCACCCACATACGACCGCTCACAGCTATCTCTGACTCCAGTTCTAGGTGAACCAATGCCCTCTTCTGACCTCAGTGGTCCTGGAAACACATGGTACACATGCATGCAGGCAAAGTGACCATGCATATATTAAAATAAAAATAATTTTAAAAAGATAGGAGAAAGAGAAAGGAAACAATGACTATATTCTCAAACACCTATTGGGAAAAAGATACTCATACATGTCAGAAGAGTCTATGAAGAACATGAGAGAGAAATGGAAAATAACGCAAGAAGGAATGGTTGAAAAGTTGCTTAAACTTGATGACTTTATCAGGATAATAAGGCAAAATTAATCATCTAGAGTCAAATGCAATTCTATATTGATGACACAGATAACTGGAAAATATTTCTGTTGAATATTGGAAGAATAAATTATTAGCAATTAAAGTACAAAAATGTGTAAGACACAATCAAACATAAAACATCCTTGTGAAGAATTAGAGACAATTGGAATAAATGGAGAAATATACCATGTTCATTGACCATAAAACTCAATTACATCTGGATGCTGAGGTGGTTAATCTTGGTTGTCAACTTGAAACATCTGGGAAGAGGAACCCTCAATTGACATTTTGCCTCCATTGTATGGGCCTGTGGTGTCTTGGCCTGTGGACGTGTCTGTGGGCATTTACTTGCTGGTTAATTTCTGGAGAAAAGCCTAGCTCATGTGGACAGCGTTTGTTCTGGTCAAGTAGTTCTGAGGTGTATAAAAAAGATAGCTGAGCAAGTCAGAGGAAGCTAGCCAGGCTGTAGTATTTCCTCTATATTCTTTGTTTCAGTTCGTACTTCTACATTCCTGCCTTGGAGTCCTTTCATGATGGACTGTACATAAAATAAACTTTTTTTCTACCAAACTTAGTTTGGGTCATTTTTTTTATCACAGTACTGAAAAACAAAATAAATCTTATGCCTTTTCCCTCCAACTGATCTGTATATTTAATGCCATCTCAATCAAAACCCAAACAATGATTTTTTTTTGTAGAGACTGACAAGATGATTTTATAAACACATCAGAATATAAAGGCCAAAGAAATGTATTTGCCATTTCAGAATATCTGATTTACTTACAGTAATTTTGGGATAACCAAATTGGGTATTGACATAAGAATAAATGTACGGATACATGGAATAAAATCGGTAATCTAAATAGGTTCACACTTATATGGTGAATATATTTTAATGCAAAATAAGTCAATGGGAAAAGATAATCTTTTCCCAGAGTGGTACAGGCACAACTGGATTTCAACATGGAAACAGTTACTTACAATCTTTCTCTCCCTCTATACCTCAATATGTGGAGCATAGACCTGAAATTATGAAACTCTGAAGCACAATGAAAAGAAAAAGGACAATCTTCAGATAGGTTCATAAAATATTTAAACTATAATGGGCAAATGGGAAAATTAAATTTTATCAGGATTAAAAGGTTTTGTTCTTTTGAAAGATACCCTTTAGGAATTAAAGACAAGCCAAAGTCTGCATGCAAATATTCGCAACACATGCATGCGTGCATGCATGCACGCGCACACACACACACACAGACAGACAGACAGACAGAGAGGGACAGAGAGAGACAGAAAGAGACAGATATGCGCATAGTGTTTGAATGAGTCATTTCAAATCAATAACCAGAATCAAGCGACTCAAAGAAAAGTGAGCCGAATATCTGAATGACATTTCAGAAAGTTCACCGTACAATTGGCCATAAAGTCTCAGGAAAGGATGCTCCTTGTTGGCACCCATGGGAATGGAATTGAGTTTTGCCTTTTAGAATTTCTAGGATTAAGTGCCGTCAATAACAACGCTTGGCAATGACATGGGTATATGTTTAATTCAACACTTCACGAGTGAATTGCTAAAACTTGATTTCTGACCAAAACTTCTGAATTCTGAAATTCTGAATTCTGAAAGCACATACAATTTGCTAAGTGCATTCACAGGGATTTCTGTTAGCAAGCTCTGAGAACTGAGAATTGGGTATGCATGTACCACACTTCTGGAGGCTTCCCTGGGCACCAAATCCCCAGGAACAGCCCCCCCCCATTTATCTCTTAGTTGTTTCCATTTCCAACTAGCTCCACAAAACCCTTTTACTTGTCTTGGGGCCCAAAAGCTACCTCTGGTAGTTACAATTTGCTGTGTTCATATCTCTGGATACAACACACTGTGTTCCTATCCATAAGTGACAAAGGGTTCTGCTTTCATCTAAGTACCTTTGTGTTAAATACTGTGATCCAAGAAACCTGTAATCACGTGGAGCACCCTGCAATTACGACACAAATTGGAGTGCTCATACTTTGCTGAAGAGAATGCAAACAGAACAGCCCTGGTGTGAAACCCTGTAGAAGTTTCTTGCCAGAGAAACCATGCCCTGACTCCCAGTATTTCCGTTTCTGCACAATCTATCCCAGATAAACAAAAATTTACTCTCACACAAAAACTGCTCATAGAAACATTGCTCACATTAGCTAGAGAGTGAAAGCTGAAATAATATGGGTAGTGAATGAAGTGGGATACATAAATATGCTAAAAATGAGGAGGGTGGGAAAGGCAGTAGCACTGGTGAGTCAGAGAGTCTTTGTGATAAGTTAGTCCATCCAAAGACATTCTACAAGCCAGACCTAAAACAAGTGCAGCTGCAGAACACACAAGCACTTACCCTGACAAGAGGGGGAAGGCTGAGAAACATGCAGCGCAGTAAAGGGGAAATTCTTATTAGCATATGGAATCATGGAATATATAGAAGTTATATGCACTTGTTTCAGCAGCAGCGAATTTCCAAAGCTTTAAAATCTTTTTTTTTTTTTGTATTTGCTAAATTCTGGGATTAACCACACTTTCTAGCTGATCGTGGAAGAGCCAAGAGCCCACAATACACAGACCTCACAGTCAGAAACTCTGGGAGGTGGCAGGGATAGAGCAGGCATGCTCAGCTCCAGGCTGGTCTAGAGGAAACCCACTTGGTGGAAGTGAAGACATGGCAGCCAAGCTGGGTTTTTGTTTTCTTTTGTGGTTTTTTTTTGTTTTTTTTTTTTTGTTAAAAGATGGGTTCATAAGGTTTTTGAAATGTGACAACTGGCAATCACAGCTTCCACAATTACTTCTCCAAATCATTTTTTTGGATGCAAACATAAATAATACAGCAGAGTTGAGTCCACATGTCTTTCTCTCTGCTGTCTTAATCAATTAGCAAGATTGTGGTTTTTATAGAAATGTATTAATATGTCAAAACTTTATTCACATTATCCGTTAAAAACATTTGTTTTTTAATGCTAGATGTTTTTTTTTCCGAGACAGGGTTTCTCTGTTGCTTTGGAGCCTGTCCTGGAACTAGTTCTTGTAGAACAGGCTGGTCTCGAACTCACAGAGATCCGCCTGCCTCTGCCTCCCGAGTGCTGGGATTAAAGGCGTATGCCACCACTTTCAAGCAAATTTAAGATGGAATTAGCTAATATCATTAAATATTTTTAATTTTGGTGGAATTATCTTTAACTACCTTTGATTCTACAAATTTAAAACAAACACATACACATGCACACATAAGTACATACAGATACACACACATACACATAGACACATGCACACACACATAGACACACATTCTGACCTTGAGTTTAAAATCGCTGATTTTCTATTTCAAGTAAATGGGATATTAATATAAAACAACTATGTAACATTTTTGTTGCTTTTTCTCATTATACTGGAGTCTACATATTAGCAACAGCACTTATTTCACTCAACCACAAAGAAACCTTGCAACTGAAAAAGACTGATAGTCCCTGAGCAAATAGAAGACCTGCTCTATAAAACTTACAGTTCAGAGAAAGCAGAGGACAGGTCTTTTGTTGCTACATGGATCACATGATCACATATCATCTAGAGATAGTCACCTTAAAATAATAACTAGCCTCTGAACCAGGAACAGATGTTTTACAAGCAAGTCTCTGCCCTTTGAGAGGTGTGCCAGCCTGTTAGTTTTGGAGGAGGGCCACTTGTTGGTTCCCCGCTGCCCAGCTAGCTTAGACCCGAAATGATCACACAGAAATTGTATTAATTAAATCACTACTTGCCCCATTAGCTCTAGCTTCTTATTGGCTAACTCTTAAAATAATTTAACCCATTTCTATTAATTTGTATATCACCACATGGCTGTGGCTTACTTGGTAAAGTTCCTAGCGTCTGTCTCCGGCAGCTCCATGGCTTCTCTCTGACTCTACCTCCTTTCTCCCAGCATTCACTTTAGTTTTCCCTGTCTAGCTCTGTTCTTTTGCCCTATCACAGGCCAAGACAGTTTCTTTATTCATTAACCAATAAAAGCAACACCTAGACAGAAGGACCTCCCACACCATCTGAGTTCACTATAGCTCTCTGTCATCAACAATAGGACAAAATTGGTGCAGAGTAGGCACTTATCACTACTAGCCTCCAGAAACTGAAAATTATCACTAAATGTTGGCAATACTGTCTATTCCCTCCTTTACTTCTTTGACCTTTTCCATTGCTAATTAAAGGATTGATACAATTGAAAAGCTTTAACAAGGAATGAAAGTCAGCCATTCATAGTGGTGAGTCTGTATGTGTCCATTGACCAACATCAGGGGGCTGGTCAGCCTTCCATTATGACAACAAATATCTTAAATAATCAATTTATAAAAAGGAGTTTTATTTGGGCTCACGGAATTGCAGGTTTCTATTCATGTTGGAGACATTGATTGCTTTGGGGCTTTGTTGGGGGAGTATATGACAGATCACAACTGAGTACCTCCTAACCAAGGAGCAAACAAGAGATGAGAGAGGCTGGGTCCTTTAATCTCAGTTTAGGGACACTGCCCAAATGACCTAAACAGCTCCTACTATTCTCTACCTCCTATGGTTTCTTCCTTTTGTGGCTTCAGACCTCTAAAAGAGCATCTTTGAGAGAAATTTGTTATATATAAAACATTTTATTTAAACCTTAGTACTATGTGGTGGTTTTTGCAATATACAATGTGACTGAAAAAAAGTATATATTAAAACCTGAGTGTCCCAGAATAAGATATATGAAAGTATGGGGATTAGGAGTTAGATATCATTCATTTCCCAATATATAGACTGAGGTCATTTGGGTTATGTGAGATTTCATCTTCATAAATGAGAATGGCCCACGTAAGCTCAGTCCCTAGTTGGTGGAACTGTTTGAGAAGAAGTAGGAGGTATGACCTTGTTGGAGGAGGTGTATAATTAGGGTGATCTTGAAGTTTAAAAACACTCTTACCATTCCCAGTGTGCTCTCTGCTTCCTGTGTTTCGGACTCAGATGTGCACTTTCACCTGCTCCTCCTGCACCATGTGTGCCTGCTTGCCTGCAGTCCTGCTCCATGCCCTGGTGGTAATGGACTCATTTCTATTGGCCTGAAACTGTAAGGCCTCAAATAAGCCCTTCCTTCTATAAAGTGCCTTGCCATGGTGTTTTGTCACAATAGAAAAGTAATTAATACACACCGTGATTGAAAAAAGTATATATTAAACCTGAGTGTCCCAGTAGGAGATAAGTATGGGGATTAAGAGTTAGATAGCATTCATTTCCCAATATATAGACTTTGCGGTCAGTTTGGGTTACATGAGAGTCTATCTCCATAAATAAATAAATAAATAAATAAATAAATAAATAGCATTGATAGTTAACTGAGCCTGTATAGGCACACCCATTTTCTTGTCATCTTCCTAAACAATACAACTCTTTACATAGTGTTAACATTAGTTAGGATCTATATATCACATCAAAATGGTTTAAATTACATAGGGGGATATAGGTGAAATAGAAATCATTTTGTGTAAGCGACAGGGGTCATGGATTCCATCTCACATGGAAGTGACTGTAGATGTTGCCCTGTGATTATATTGCTCAACCGGAAGTATCAACCCTTAATTCAGAATCCTGTTCCAAGAGGGACAGCACAGAGCAGCTCTGGGCTGTGGTCCAGCTTGGTCTACGGAGCAGGTGGAAGGACAGCAGATGTGACACCACTCCTTCCCTCCCACGGCTCCTGTCACTTCAGCTTGTGAAGTGCGCCTTTGAATGGGGTTGTCAGGGGTCACCGTTTGGGCATGTCCCAGGAAATGAAGCAATGGCAGTATAATTAAATATTGCAGAGGCAGTGTGACAGTTATGGGATGGGAAGAGGAAACAGGGGAGAAATGCACTTTATTTTTTGTATTCCTGGTATATAGAAATAGCCAACTTTGCATTTCTTTAGCATATGAGACAAAATCAAATTCCTCTTAGTGGATAATTTTTTTGAATTGTTGCTAATGAAACATTTCAGTAGTTAAGACATTCTGAGCAACTGCGAGTCACTTCAATCATTAAAAAAGTTTACATCCCCTATAATGTTCTTCTAAAATAAGTATAGACTGTAGACTGGACAAAAAGTGAATTTCTTTAAAACAGATACCCTTTTGTTCTTCCTCTACTTATGAGACCTTAATGAGCGAGCCGTCCCTTCAGGCTTTCATTACCCATGGGAGCCAGAGCGGAGAATCTGGGTATCTTCCTTTCTCTGAGGCTGCCTTTTCGATCGTGACTGTCAGGCTGCTTTGGTGATCACCATTTACAGAGCCCGGGGAGCAGTCACAGTCACTAGTGAGAAGTTTCTTGCACTCCAGACAGCCTCAGAGATCCACAGAACCTGCAGGCTACCGATTTGTGGGCTATTTTTAAGTGCTTTTAAAAAAAAAAATCAGCATTTTCTTCAAGGGCGCCAGACCAAACTGTAAAGCATGGTCTCCAGCAAGGGCGGTTGCTTGTCATCTCTTACTCCACCCTATTTAGATTGGATTAAACTTGGAAATATATTAAGGGAGAGTAGAATATGAAGAAACTGAAGACAATTAGAAATGATGCAGCAGAATTCCCTGTCTCCCTTGTATTTACCTAGAAGTTGAACATAAACGGTCTTCATCACCCTCTTTACCAGGGAGAACCAAAGTTGACTTCTTATACTAGCTTTGGCTCCAAGTGGGTTCTGGAGACAGAACAAGAAGCGTCCAATAACAAGCTTCCCTAATAGCTGTTGTTGTCGTCCAGGTCTTCACTTTCCCACAGTTGCTGATCTTAGATTTAAACAAATTTTCTTTCTTTTGTCCCTCATTGCTGTCAAATTGCGCATCTTCATTAAGTGTATCGTATAATCTAGAATCCAGTGCTGGTCCTGTGCGCGTATGGAAATGCGTACCAACAACCTTCTGTTTGTCTTCTCTTAGCAGTCTGTGTTTTGTACCAAAGCACAGGCCGCTTGTGAACCTCTGTTTTCACCCTACAGCAGTTACACTGTAGGCACCACAACGTGGCTATGTGTCAGCTTCCAAGTCTTTTGTGCCTTGCTTGATGTGCGTGGCTGTGGAGGGCAGGGAATGAAAATGAGGACGCACTGAATCCTGGCTCTGTGACTCTCATGCATCTCGCTTTAGCCTTCGAAGTTTCCTTGACTACGGGCATGCCCAATGTCAAGTCAGGATTGATCCAGGTGATGTGAAAATGAAGGAGACTGAAATCGGCCTCAACAGAAACAGGACGCACTGTTAATGACTATGAGGGGCAGCAACCTTCCCACAGGAATAAATGCCGTGCCTCATGAGGATGGGGAAGGCAGAGTTTTATAAGAGATGGGAGTCAGGTCAGGACAAAGGACTTTTGTTGCTTTTCTGAGAATGGGTGGTCAGATGGATGGCTGGGGCTTTCCCAGAATGGAGGCTTTCTCTTGGGTTGGGATTCCTTATCTTGAGGGGTAGATGTTCATCTCAGGAAACAGGGGGAGTCCTTTGTTTAGGAGGGCACACATGCCTTCACCCAGTATTTGGTGGCTATAATTAGAGGTGAAATCTAGTGTGATCCTTTGTACCCTTCCTAGTCTGCTCCTTGAGTAACTAAATATTTGGAACTCCCATTTTAACCAGTCTATAGTGGCACAAGGTCTGTCAGGGGCTAAGTGACTTCATTCCTCCAAGAGGCACGTGGTCCTTATATCTGGGAAACCTAAGTGTTCCTAATTAAAGAATTGGCAACATTTCACTTCCATCCCATATGCTGATGCTTTACTCGGTGATGGCTGAGGTGCTTTCCACCGACCTCAGTGAATGTGTGATTAAAGACACACTCAGTTCACAGCTGTCAGGATTAGCAAGTGGCAAGCACTCTTAAGAGGAAGTATTGGTTTTAGAAAAGATGATATGGAGAAGCAATGTTCAGAATTGGGGGTTTATGGGAACCACCTAGGGCAATGGACTCTTTTATACTTGAAGTTTATCTTCATGAGAGCCAAATAAGACATTTAGGTTTGGCTGTTAGGTAAGCGCAGAATGTGTCTTCTATCAACAAGGAACACATTCTACATTCCTTGGACGTCCCTACGACAACCCTTGCTTTGAATATTCATTGGTTCGTACTGCTGAGAGGAGACAGATTGGGCAAGTCATCCATGGGATTATTTGTCTTCAGACTGTCTATCATTGACAGGTCGTTTCTACCAGGATGTGTCCCGTGTAAGTGTTTTGGATACAGTTCAAGTTACCTCCAGTAATGGTGTCATTGATCATTCCGGGGATGCGGCAAAGTTATCTGTCTTGGGCTGAATGGCTTTATTGTGTATTGTGACAATTGAACTCCCTTTTGCAAAGGACACAGACGGGGTGGGGGATTTCAGACCACTGTATTAACGAGCAAACAGCTTTTAACAGACGAAAACGATGATGAGAACATGAATGCATAATCTGAGAGATAATGGCCTAGGGAACACAGCGGAACTTAAGCCTCTTCTCTAGCCCTGGCCCACAGCCGGAGGCTGCACAAACTGTTACAGGGTTTTCAGGACAATTTTTGGAGGCTTATTAAAAGGCATTTTGGGAATACAAGTTACATTTTGGTTTCTTGAGATGGAATCTCACTATAGTGCTTAAAAATTGAGTATTAACTGAAATTCCAGGTAGAGATCTGGGGGCAATAAATGGGAAGGAAGCAGTCTTGGTCTCAACCGTAGATTTTTTTTTAAACTTATTTATTCTTCATCATAATCCTAAAGTGATGTACAGCAGATGGTGCCCATTTTACAGAAGGAAAAGAGTAAACATCATACCCAGCCAAGTGGTTTCACACTACAGCAAGAAGTCCAATCTAACCTGGCAGTTCTGAGGGCTGACACCCAGAACTTGGTCCTTCATTGAGAATAATATTATGGTTAGTTTTAATGCCAAACAACTATGAATTAGAATCACTTGAGCAGTGTCCTCGTTGCCTTGATTGATACCCACATCCACGGTGGGTAGCACCTTCTAATAAAAGAGGTTCGGCATAAAGAAGATCACCTTGCCTTTGATCACATGGCCTTTCCTACCACCAAGGGCATCTGCTGCTACTGCTGATTTCACTGCCAATGTCAGAAGGAATGTTACCAGGCCATCATCATGGACTATGTGCCAGTAGTTCTCCAGGAACCTCCTGGGTTTTCAGGGCCAGATTAGGACTGCTGACCTATTCGGGCTTATGGACCAAGCGACTACCCAGTGGTCAGAGCCCCTAGAGAGAAAGGCAATCACTGCGAGTCTGTTCTATGGGATACTCTGACTGCTGAGGTACCCAGCCTCAAGGACCCATTAACTACTGGGTGCTCAGCATTCATGTGTGAGTCAGCTCTCACTATATCTTCAACAATTGACTTAATAAATTCTTTTGCACGCACACATGCACGTGTGCACACTATCCTACTGGTTTTGTTGCCCTTACCAACTCACCTGCTCATCTACTCTTCTTCCCATTCTTCCTGCTTCAGAGACTTTCTCCACTATCTCTGCTGTTGTCCAAACCTGAAGTAGAGCATCATTCTTAAGTGTTTGGTTCCCCCCCTTACAGAATCATCACCAAGTTGTCTCAACCTCTCATGTGTCTCTATGATGCAACTTCCACATAACTACTGGCCATGTTCAAGTTAAGCCACTGTCACCCTTCTTCGGATATTGCAATGCCCTCTATTCTGAGTCCCGCAATCAGACTGTATTTATAGAATTCAAATATAACTGTGCTACTTCCATCCTAAAATACTTTCTTTGCATCTCCTTCCTCAGAATGTTTACCTCCATAATGAGGCATCTACGTCCTCTGTGAGGTGCTTTGTGACCACAGTCATGCTCTGGCCCCATACTTCCTCACTCTTGCGTCATCTCAGACCCACAGGACCATTTTTAGTCTCCAACACCTGTGCTTCCTGTCTTAGCATGCACTTTCCTTCTCAGCCACTATAACCCACAGGCATTCTCTTTATGTGGAGAAGAGCCCTTCTTACATTTTGCCTTATCTACACTATGTCTCTGTTATGGTTTCTATTGCTACAATAAAGCACCATGGCAGAAATGGGAGGAAAGGGTTTATTTCATCTTCCAGGTCTCAGGTCACTAAAGTCTCAGGGCAGGAGCCTGGAGGCAGGAACTAAAGTGGAAGCACAGAGGAACACTGCTTATGGCTTGCTCCCCATGACTAGCTCAGTGATTTCAATAGGATTAGGACCACCTGCCTAGAGGAGGCAACATCACCCCCACAGCCTTTGGGCTGGACCTTCCACATCAGTCATTAATCAAGAAATGCCCTGTGAGAAATTGCCTGTGAGCAATCTGGAGAGAGACATTTTCTCAACTGAGCTTCTTCCAGATAATGCTAGCATGTGCCAACTTGACAAAACACCAACCAAGACAGGATGCTTCTGAAATCTTTCTATTTTCTTTTCTGAGTCATAGAGAAGAAGAATCAGGTATTTTCTGCTGAATGAACTTATGGAGGATTTCAAAATCCATCCTTGTACCAGCTATCATGGAATATCTATGCATGTACCCACAGTGATAGATACAAAGATGGTTGCAGAGGATTCAGGATATTTGAACGTCCCACTCTGGAAACCTTATGGTATACACGGTACTTCACCAACTGCTGTTGATTTCCCTGACTGTAAATCACCAGGAACTATTTAAATGGTGTCTGAAGTTATTTGTTACAAAGGCAGGGAAGTAATTGTTTAAAAAGTGCTATGTAGGCTATTTAAAAGTTTAAATGTTCAATACTGGAAGAAATGAACCACCCTTTCCTCTAAATTAAGTGAATGGGAGTTTAGAAGTATTAAAATAAAATCAGAACGAATTTTCACAACCTTTTGTTGAATAACATGACAATATATCAGATCGTATAAATGTTCTAAACCTCTGGTTTGATCAGCTCACTCCTGGGAACATATTTTAATAATCAAAAACAAACCAAGATGAGGCTACTGGGGATTTGCAGCTTTTTCCTGCCCCCTCCCCACTTTTATCATAATTCAAGCAGAACCAGAAACACAAGTTATTTACAAGGCAGACTCCCCTCTAGGCCATGAGCTCAGTGCGGGCAAGATGCCATAACATGATCCATTTCTGTACTTACAGAGAAATAAATGGTAATGAACTCAGTGTTTTCTAAATAATGATCAGAATCTATACACACACATACACACACGTGTGCTTATACAAGCACAGACCTCTCCAAAAGCAGAACTAAATGCTGAAGAAAGCTTACTTACCATGGTGTCTCCAGATTCCTACACTCACAATAATGCCTAACTAAGACCGTAGGCTCTCAGGACAGCCAGCAGTGTAAGAAACATGCCCTGGAAGCTGGACCTGGAATGTTTATCCAGTGAGAACATGGGCACAGGCTTTTAGAGATTCAAAAAGGGTTACAAAGAGGCCAAGTTGAGGAAGGGACACCAGGGCTAGACCTCAGCAAGGCCAAAGGACACAGAGTAAAATAGGAGTGGCCATGCCTGTCAGACTAGGGCTTTTGTTTTGTTTTTTAATCTCAGGAACACAGAATTAAAGCCACTGCCTAGAAGTGTACTTAAACCCAGAAAAATTATTCATGTTAATAAACTGGCAGCAACTGCTTTGGGGTAGCCTGTCTTTAACTTGGTTAAGCCAGGCGTGGTGACACACACCATTAATCCCTGGTCCGCAGAGTTCCAGGAGAGTCAAAGTTACACAGAGAAATCCTGTCTCAAAAAAAACCAAACCAACCAATCAACCAACCAACCAACCAAACAAACAAACAAACAAACAAACAAAAAAAAACAAAAACCAAACAAGCAACATATTTGTTTTAAAAAATGTTCAGCTTGCCTTGGTAGAACAGCCTGATATCTTTAGTGCGACACTGTACAGAAAATCTGAACCATTATTTGTGATTATAGCTGTTATTTTTTAATGTTGTTAAATTTGCAAATGAAGGCTGTTATTCCAAAGATCTGAGGTGGAAACAAACCAACTTCCCCTGAAGTTTAGAAATGCTTCTCTTTATCTCCCTTGTCCTAAATAAGAGGGATTCTCTGTTATTCTTTTATAAAGATATAAGGGTGGGAGAAGGGAAGAAATGGAGGGAGAAGGGAGACAGGCAGAAGTTACCTTTCCAGAAGAAGGGCAGAGAGAGAGAGAGAGAGAGAGAGAGAGAGAGAGAGAGAGAGAGAGAGAGAGACAGACAGAGAGAGAGAGAGAGAGAGAGAGAGAGAGAGAGAGAGAGAGAGAGAGAGAGAGAGAGAGAGAGAGAGGGAGAGAGAGAGAGAGAGAGAGAGAGAGAGAGAGAGAGAGAGAGAGAGAGAGAGAGAGGTGAGGGGGGAAAATAAGAGAAAGTTAGAGACAAAAACGTAAGTAAACCACGAGACTAGACAAGAAATACCTCAGTAAAGGGGGGGGGGGCTTGGTCACTTGATCTGTCCTTAGTTAATATGGCTGTGAGGTCACCTGACCTTAGTCAAAATGGCGGCAATCCTGTTGTATAGAGAAACCACAATTTTAGAGCGGCAGGAGTTTTAAAGATAATAACAATTGAAACAGTTGAGGCCATGTAGAACATGCATTTGAAACCGAATTACATCCGTGTGGCTACACAATTCACACATTCTTTCATACATGAAGTAGAGAGGACAATTACTCAGCACCATGAGCCTCGGTGTGGCCGAGCCACAGCAGGAAGCAAAGGCTGGAACTGGAACCAGCTGCCTCAGGGATCCGGCTAATCTTACCGTTTCTGTGGGATCAGAAGTAGCAGTGGCAGAGATAGAGTGGAAGGAAGAGGAGAAAAGAAAAACAGCATTTACAGATGGGAGGGGAAGGGGCTTCCCAGCGAAAGGAGAAGGGGACAGGTGTGAGATGCTGGAGGCAGAACACCGGCAGTCCTGTTTGCTGGTAGAAATTAGAAAGGAGCTGATAGGGAGGGAGCCTTACCATTTGCAGCATTGGAAAGTGGTCCGAGTCCAGGGTTCCCATGTGTCCTCAGCCTGCTTGCCCGCAGGCAGGAGAGAACATAGCTGAGTCACACACCAATGTTATTCTTTTTTAAAGATATGGAGGGGGAAGGTCAGTCCCACGAGGGGTAGTGGCCGGTGACCTGAGACCCAGGCAAGTCCCCTGAGGCCTTGGTGGGTTACCTTCGTGGGTGGGAGACCCACAGCAGGTTAGAGACAGACAGATACATCATGCAGAGAGATTGGTTATAGAGTTTATTTAGTGAGTTATGAAGGGGAAAATAGGGAGGAGGGGGAAGAAGAGAGGGAGGCAGAGAAAGAGAGAAAGGGGGACAGAAAGAGGGTGTGAGAAAGAACAGAAGTTACCTCTTTAGGACAGAGACAGAAAGAAAAAGAGAACACAGGCTGGAGGAGATGGGAGATCCATTTTCCTGGGTGGAAGGGGGAGGGTTGGGGTGAGCAAGGCTTGTCTCTTAAAGGGACGGGGTACCAGGTGACAGGCCAGCAGCTCTTAACACCCTTTACTGCTGATATAACATCGAAGCCTGGAACAGACAGCAGTAATGTAGACATTGTATTAATTACACAAGTGAAAAAAACAATGGAAAAAAAATACTACTTCAGCAGAGGAATCATGTCCTTAAGTAAAAATGACAACTGATGCTCAAGGAGATTTAAAGGGTGTACAAGATGTCATTGAAGAATCCCTATACCACCAAGATGTGCATAAATCAGAGCATACATAGGAGAAGGAGGTTAGCACTTTTGAGTTGAATTTCTGACTCGTGGAATGCTGAGAAGTTGAAGGAAGGTTTTAAATATTTAAATTTTATTGATGTATTCATTATTAGGAAAACTGATGACTAGAGAGTTTTCTAGGGCTTTGTACCAAGAAAAGCAGAATTGTGTTTCTCTTTGTAGCTAAGATTTATTATGTTTCTTTTCATTTTTGGCTCTAAGACAACAGTAAAACTTTGTCTTTAATTAACTAACTGTACAGAATGAGAAAGCCCATTTCTGTTTTAACCTTTTCCAACTTAATTTGCCATTCAGTTGTCGTTTTCTCTTTGACCTGATATTTTCATACTAAAAAAAAAAGAAAGAAAAAAAACAAACCCCTACATTATGCTTTTTCTTTTTTTTAAACATTTTTTTATGGTTTATTTAATGTGCATTGGTGTGAAGTGTCAGATCCCCTGGAACTGGATCTTCAGACAGTTGTGAGCTGCCATGTGGGTGCTGGGAATTGAACCCAGGTCCTTTGGAAGAGCAGTCAGTGCTCTTAACTACTGAGCCATCTCTCCAGCCCCTCATTATGCTTTTTCTATAAGCTCTCAAATCTCTAGGAAAACATGAAATGCAACTAATACAGTTGCAAATGCGTTTAATTCTCAAAATGATCTCATTCCACGTTTAAGCCCTTAGAACTCTACTGTTCTCTTCTCTCATTAAATCTGACAAGGAGGAAATATCCAAGGAGAGCAGAAACATGTGTGAGCAGGCCAGCAGCATTTCCCAGTTTAGGATTTAGCCCAGTCCTGACAGAGACACCTCAGATGGGAGCCTGGGCCATCTTAAAAAATGCCAAGGCTCTGGTCCCAGCCTAGAACTTGTGAATTAGATACTCTAAAACAGGGCCCAGCAGCCAGCCTTCAAGGTGATCCTTCTGCATATACTGTCTTGTTAGCCAGTGGTGTGAGGGAGCCGATGGAGTGGGCACAGTCCAGTGCCTGCAAGAGACCAGGGTCTCTTCCTGTCATAGCCTTTCATTCTTCCTACCTTTTTATAGTCATGTTTGGAGAAGCTAAATTATAAAGTAGTAGAGCCTAGATTGGCATGGAGAAGCATAGGACTTGAAGGAGGAGCAGAAGTACCTGTCCTGTAAGAGAAGAGTGACCATAGCAGGAGTGGGTGTGGTGCTGGACAGCCACAGTCTGATGACTATGGAACTGAGTGTAAGGAAGGACTCCATTTGATTATTGACTCCTGCTGCATCACTACATTATCTAGCCTTTACAGTTTCTCATCTCAAGGTCAAAATAAAATAAATATCAGTTGTTACATAACAAACTGAAACCTGGCAGGATGGAACTCTTGGAACTTCTGGTTCTCTTAGTGTGGCCCAATTTGATTCACTAATTGTCTTTAGAGGAAATAAACTCTGTGAAAGTTAACTTTTTGTTTCCA
Source organism: Microtus obscurus (assembly GCA_963919715.1). NCBI lineage: Eukaryota > Metazoa > Chordata > Mammalia > Rodentia > Cricetidae > Microtus > Microtus obscurus. The sequence goes on from CAWTZC010000015.1 coordinate 24,174,996, forward strand.
TACAGGCAAGAAGTATATATTAGAAAAGGCCTTCACCATAACATACTTAAAGAGGAAGAGATTTTATATAATTTATCAAGGGCATCAGACCTGGTATAGAATAGCTGATCTCTGAGGGAAAATGAAGGCTGTGGAACCAAGAAAAGCCTTGGACTGTGAGTCAAGAAAACTGTATAGAACCTTTCTGTGGTGGTTTGCATGGGAAATACCCCTCATAGGCTTGCACAGTCCACTTGGATGCTTGGTCCCTGGCTGCTAGTGCTGTGTGGGGAGGTTATAGAACTGATGGAGGTGGGTCTTGTATCTTATCTGTTGATTTCATTGGTTAAAATAAAGAAACTGCCTGAGCCCATTGATAGGCCAACCCTTAGGTGGGTGGAGTAGACAGAAGAGGATTCTGGGAAGGAAGCTGAGTCAGAAGGAGTCGCCATGATGCCCGCACTCCAGACAGAGGCAGGCTAGAATCTCCCCGGTAAGCACACCATGGGGTGTTGCACAGATTATCAGAAATGGGCTAGTCCAGGTGCAAGAGCTAGCCAATAAGAAGCTGGAACTGATGGGCCAGGCAGTGTATAAAAGAAAACAGTTTTCGTGTAATTATTTCAGGGCTTAAGCTGGGCCATGCGGGCGGCCAGGTACAGGGGCACAGCCAGGCCGCTCCTCATACAACAGATTGGCGCGCCAACGTGCTAATGAACTCCACGTAAAACCTGAGAGGGCTTAAAAAGGACAGAAAGAAAATTTAAGACAGCTTTTTGCTGTTTCTGGGTTGCGTACTGCAAAGAAATTGTCCTGACTCAGCAGCAGGAAAAAACTGGCTGTTTTAAAATGCCGGCTTTCTCGGCTGTGCCGCCATTACGATTTCTGTCTGGCTCCTGTGGGAGACAGAGCTTTTGAATGGAGCATTTGGACTAAAGCTCTATGGCTTGCTTGATGGCAATGTGGAGTGCTGTATGCCTGAAATTGTGCGCAGCTCAGGCGCACCAAATGGCTCTGAGCCAGGAGCCGCTCAGCTCCGCCATGCTGAACTGAGCTGGTCTCAAGCAGGAACTACCGTAATTACCTTAATGACAGCGCACTTAAGGTTTCTACTGGGCAAAATGCAGGCGGTACCGTATTAACTGTATAAGAAGCAACTTAAGTTTTTAAGAACTGCTTAACATTTTAAGAAATGCTCCTGGATAGTAAAAAAATTACAGATTCACAATAAAACAGATTCAGACAGACCACTAAATGAGTCACAATGTTGGATAAATGTACGTGGGCTTGAGAGAAAAAAAAATATAGAGAGAGAAAATAAAGTTAATGTCTTTAAAATTAAAAAGGTAAAGTCTTTAAAGAGACAGAGTACAGATAGTTAAGAGAGTAAAAGAAATAAAGAAAATAAGCCACGTAAAAATGGAAAATTCACAGAGAGTCTGGATTGTGTACATTGTGTTTTCTTTAAAATTTTTGACTGTAAAGGAGCTAAATACAGAGAGTCATTTCAGTATATGGGCTGCCAAGTGGAACCAGAATGGATATCATGAGGGTATGATTTCAAAATTTGGGTCTAAGGATATGATGCTTCGGAGAGGGTCTTCTTTTGTTTTCACAGAGGACCAGACCCTATGGATTGCATCTATTCCGATTTGGTATGATAGACCACGCCCTCCTGAAAAGTTGCTGTGAACACCCTCAAAAAATTACTTCACTCAACTGCCAACTGAGATGACCCTGGCAACACAGGTTATACCATGAAAGACCTAATTAACGACGCCCCCATTCAGCAGGAAGCAGTTTGGAGAGAAAAACTGCGCCCATGTTCCCAAAATATTGTTTATAAATTTTCTTTTACATTTAAAGGGGGATATGATATAGATATAAATAATTTGCATTGGTATGGATTTTAAGGTCAATTTTGTTATATGTATATGTACTTCTGACCTTGGTTAAGGTATTGTGATTGTGTAGTTAATTTTTAAAATGTAATGTATAATTAGGAAATATAGGTTGTTGTTAAATAATTGTAAATAATAGTCAAGCTTGTAGTCATGTTAGTTAGATTTTCTAGATACATAGAGATATATTTCAATTAGATAGGCATTCTTCATATCTCTCAAAGGCTGCAGAATATGGCATTTAAATATTTTAATAACTTAGGGTTTTTCATGACAATGAGACACGTCTGCTTCTGGCAGCACCAATCTACGTTGAGAGGAAGATGGGCATCGAAGAGGATCCTTATGGAGTTTGATAGCCATTGGACAAGAGACTGTTCTTGCCTGGACTGATGCATAAACTGGACACCGAAAACCCACAGAGAGAGGACTGCTGAACTTGCCTAAAGGTGAGATGGTCTTTCAGGGTTCCTGATTCATGAAAAGGTCTACGAGACATTGCGGGACACAGCAGAAAATGACTGAACTGTCTTTGGAATTTCCTGCTTCATGGAACTGTCTGCTGGATACTATGGTCCTGAAGGCCGAAGATAGATGCCCCAACGGTACAGAGGAACTTTGGGTGACTGTCCAGGCAGCGAGATGTCTCTGTCATTTCTAGAGCATTTGATTTCTTATATACTTAGGTAGTTTCATATCCTTCTGGAGTCTTTGATGGAGTTGAAGAATGGATAGATAGTTATAGTTTTCCTTCGTTATGATAAAAGATAAAGTAGATATAAATATTATAACTGTAATTCTTATTTGATAACTGTTTTGTTATATGTAATTTTACTATGTTAAAGTTAAAGCCTTTCTTTTTTGTTTAAACAGAAAAAGGGGAAATGATGGAGGTGGGTCTTGTATCTTATCTGTTGATTTCATTGGTTAAAATAAAGAAACTGCCTGAGCCCATTGATAGGCCAACCCTTAGGTGGGTGGAGTAGACAGAAGAGGATTCTGGGAAGGAAGCTGAGTCAGAAGGAGTCGCCATGATGCCCGCACTCCAGACAGAGGCAGGCTAGAATCTCCCCGGTAAGCACACCATGGGGTGTTGCACAGATTATCAGAAATGGGCTAGTCCAGGTGCAAGAGCTAGCCAATAAGAAGCTGGAACTGATGGGCCAGGCAGTGTATAAAAGAAAACAGTTTTCGTGTAATTATTTCAGGGCTTAAGCTGGGCCATGCGGGCGGCCAGGTACAGGGGCACAGCCAGGCCGCTCCTCATACAACATAGAACTTTTAGGAGGTTTTGCCAGACACAGTATGCCATTATATGCAGGCTTTGAGAGAGTCCATAGCCTCACCCCACATCCAGTTCATGTTCTCGGCTTCTTCTGTTTCCATTCCTTCCCCACCATTACAGACTCTCCCCCTGGAGCCCCAAGCCAATATAAATCTTTCCTTCAATAAGTTGCTTTCTGTTATGGTGTTTATCTCAGCAGCAGGGCAGTAACTAATATACTCCTCATGTCTTAGAAAATCACCAGCATTGTCAGCAGCCCTATCCAGGCATGACTCACATGTCACCGAATTTATACACAGTGACTTATAATTTAACAACTTTTGTCAAGTTTATTTCATTGTGTGGCTAATTAACCTAATTAATTAATCAACCCAGTTGATTGGTTAACTCAGTTAACACACTTATCACCACCTCAATAAATTCCCTGGGTCTACATGTAGTAAATTTTAGTTTGACAACAGCCTTATTCTTCCAACAATCAATTTCCCCTTTATGTAAGTTTATCTCCTAACAGTGTTTCAAATAAATCAAATATATGGTCTTTTAAAACTGGCTACTAAGGTTTATTCATGTGGTAGCACATAGCTTTAGTTCTCTTCTTTGTATTAATTAGTAAGTAACATGCATTTGTTTGGATATGATACATTTGATGCCTCTGTTCACTGACAGGCATTTCTGATTATTTAGTGGTCATCAAGAATGCATCTGGTAAAAGGCAAAAGATTTACATGATCTGAAGAGAAAAGGGAGAGGGAAGGAAGAAAAGAGAGTAGGAAAAATGTATAGCTCAACAAAAACAATAAAAATTAATAAAAATGTAGCTAGTGTGGTTATTAAAAACAATAACTCTAGCACTTTAGAGGTGAAGGTAGGCAGGTCAGGAGTTCAAGGCTAGCCTCGGCTGCCCAAGACCTTCTCTGAGGAAACAGAAAATAATCCTGTTATGAACATCTGTACACACATCTTTGGGAAGATGTGTGCTCATAGTTTACTAGGACAGAATTCTAAGAATGATTTATTGAGATGTGTGGTAGATTTTTCTTTCAATTTGGAATACAACATCAAATTATTTCCATGGTGGATTCTATTTGGTGTGCCATCAGCCATGTTGAGGGAATCTAGTTTTTTCCTCATCATTTCCAATATTCATTGATCTGCCTTCCCAAGATAACTGTTTTCATGTGCTTCATTTTCTCTTTTGCTTTTCCTAATGACTAATGAGGCTATCTCATGCAATTGTTCACATCTGTCCATCTTCTGTAAAGTGTGCATTCAAGTCCTTGACTTATTTTTACTGTTTTTCTTTAAATTGTATGAGTTCCTTATTGATTCTAGATATAAATATATCATCACATATATCATTCCAAACTATTATCCCATAATCTGTGGCTTGTGCTTTAATTATTTTCAGTTATATGTTTTGAATTACAAAAGATTTGAGTTTTCATGACATTCAAATTTTGCTTATCTTCTAAGGATTTCACGTGATTCTTACGTCAAATCTAAAAATTCTATTCAACCTAAAGTCATAAAGTATTCTTCTCCCACCCAAAGGGTAAACAGTTTAAATCTCTAGAAAAGTCTATGGTTCACGAGTGTTTGCAGATGATGTGACTTAAGGGTCTAGATTCTTATCTCTTTCTTGATTTTTAATCATGTGATTATTTAATTGTCCCTGCAGGATTGGCTGGAAAGGCTATTCTTACCCTCACTAAAGTATCTTATTCTCCTGGTTAAGAAAAAGAATGCAAGGATTTATATCTTTTTTTTTGTGTTTCTCAAATATAGATTTCATGCATTAATTTTATATGCATGACATTTAAATCAACATATTATTTATTCTATATTTAACCTATTATATATATATGTAGTATGTTATATAAATTCCATATAGTCATAGTATGTGTTAAATATGAACATGTCAATTCATATCTGCATGGACTTATATATGTGCTAATTATAGACACACAAGCACACACAATCTTTTTGCCAGTCATGGTGACTCAGGTTTGTAAGTCTGTGATCCCAGTACTAGTGAACTTGGGGCAATAAGATCATGACAAATTTGAGGCTATTTTATATAACATAGTCACTTTGAGGCCAGTTTGAGCTACACAGAAAGATCCTGCTTCAAAACATAGAGACAAATCTTTTTACACAAATACTTCAGTATCTTCAAAATTCTCCAATGTGTTCTGAAGTTGAATAGTGGCATTTTCTAAGTTTATTAGTTTTGACATTAGTTTGTCCATTGTTAGTGAATTTTAGGTTTAGTTTCTCAATTTCTGCAAAAAAATGATTGTTGGTTTGTATAGAAACTGCGTTGAATTTATTGTCCAATTTAGAAAGAATTATCATCTTATTAGGAGTGAAGATTTTTAATACATGAAATAGTTTTTAATTTATATATCCTATTATTTGTTTTAGTAATACTTTGTAGTTTTCAGTGCTTGTATCTTGCATTTTTTAAACTATTTATATTTCTAGGTAGTCTATTCTTCTGGTATTGAAATAAATAAGATTATATTATTTAATTTTTTTTTCTTTTTGTGTTTGGAGGCAAAGACTTTCTGTGTAGCCCAGGCTGATTTTAATTCACCACCCTCTTGCTTTACCCTTCAGTGCTCTAAACTGTAATATTATCAGTGAAGGCCCATGTAGGGGCAGTTGTCACCTCCTAGTCAAAAGAGTGGAATCTACCTCTGTTTGGAGATAGCCCATTGTCTTTTTCCCAGGGAACCCTGATTGCTCTTTGGGCTGCTGAGAGAGGGGGACTTGATCTCGGGGGAGGGGGAGGGAAATGGGAGGAGGTTATGGGAAGGAGGCAGAAATCTTTAATAAATAAATAAATTTAAAAAAAAAAGAGTTAATCCACTTAGGCTGGCTAGTCACCTAAGGAAGGAATCTGGCCCTGAGGAAACTGATCCACCTTAAACCATGCTAAAGACATAGAAGGACTATATATCTCTTTAAGGACGTATTTACTTTTCCTTTTCAGAGTTCCTACCCCCTAGTTCAGTCTCTTATGTAGGCCAAGCATGCACTTGGGTAAATCAGCCAGCTTCTCTGAATTTCTCAGAGAAATGCAATTGTTTCTTTTCCTCTTTTTAACTCTTTTATTTATTTATTTATTTATTTATTTATTTATTTATTTATTTATTTTTGGTTTTTCGAGACAGGGTTTCTCTGTGGTTTTGGAGCCTGTCCTGGCACTAGCTCTTGTAGACCAGGCTGGTCTCGAACTCACAAAGATCAGCCTGCCTCTGCCTCCCGAGTGCTGGGATTAAAGGCATGCGCCACCACTGCCCGGCTTTTTAACTCTTTTAAAAGCATGCTTTCCCTAACAATTGGGCTTTATTTTTCTCTAAAGTTCCCCTCCCTGCCACGTGGCTGCTTGTCTATGTGGCTGACTTCCTTGATGGCTTAACTCAAGCACTGTGGCTTTTCTCTTCTCCTCCAGGCACCTGCTAACACTCAGAACTCCACTGCCCTGAGGTTTTTCAAACTCAAATAAAACTGCACTCAAGTTTCCATTTGAGCTTTTAAATTCCTTTATTAATAAAATTGAGAACCCTAAGGGGACCCCCATTTCCCCAGTATTGTTTGGTGATCATTTTTAGATAACACTACCCACCAAAACTCAATTTTTCTGAGTTTAGTTTTTTTTCTAAAATGCATTATATAGTATGTAAATTGATTTACTTACTTGGTATCACTACTTATTAGTCCTAATAAGTTTGTATATGTTCCCTGAAAAGATTCATGACCTCCTCTGTCTCTTTCTCTTTACTACATTGATGTTACATTGATGAATATAAGAGATAGATATCTTCACTTGCTCTATGATCTTAAGACTCAGGAGTATTGTGAGAACAATCATCCAAGTCATTAGCTGTGAATTATTCAGTTACCATCTGTCAACTTGCAAACACTCCGTTTTTAAGTATTTATTAAAAAGAATTAAGCATAATTGAATGTTGAATTTTGTCAAATAACTTTTCTGCAGCAATTGAGGTGATTTTTGTTTCCTTTATCTTGCTAATGCAGTAATTCATTCACTGGTTTATTGGATGTAAAATCAACATTCCTCTCCTTGGCTACACCCATTTGATCTAGTGATACATTATTTTCATGGTATTGGGTTCAGAGGATGAACACATTCTTAAAGATTTTTCCATCATGTTAATAAAGAATTTTTCTACAGTTCCTTCTGTGTATGGTACACTGCTGTAAACTTGTGAGCATGAAAATCAATGGAAAACGAAATTGGGAAGTGTTCCTTTTTGCCAACTTTCTCCTGAGTCAATTTGTGAAGAAGTGTTATTATTCTTTTAATTATATCAGATAACTCACCAGGGAAAGCACACAGCCTGGCTTTTATTTGTAAAAGAAAAAAATGTTTCGCATATTATGATGAACCAGCCTGCCTCCATCTTAGGCATGAAAACTGTCTTAAAGTAAAGACAAATGAGGTGCATTCCTATTTATGAGTAAATCTGTTTCTCAAGGATTGGGCTATGCCCCACATGTAACTTTAACTACCAATGGTTCTGTACTGCCTGTTCCAGGAAATGGCAACCATGTATTTGTCTTAAAGCATTGCAACCCTACCTTGGTATCAAAAGGATATTATAACCACCTGATGTTGTGACTACCGTGTTTTGACCACCTTGTTAAGTTCTGTTTCTCTAACCATGACTGCCTGACTGCCAAATCCTCCATTTGGAAATCCCCTACCCCTGAGCCATAAAAACCTTATCTTTGAGTTGGGCATGACTTTAATCCCAGTACTTGGGAGGCAGAGGCAGGTGGATCTCTATGAGTTCTACTACATACTACATAGTGAGTTTGTATTACAGTCAGAGTTACATAATGAGACCCTGTCCCAAGACAAAAAGCAAGAAACAACCAACAAAACAAAACCACCTTATCTTCTGGACATCCAAGGATGACTTCTTGAACTCCACCATATTGGAAATTCAGTCATAATCATAAATAATAGTGCTTGCTTTAATTAATTTGGCTATGGTTATTGGTGTATCCTCACATCTTTGGGATTAACATTAATTGCAATTTTTGTGATTTTTTGAATTATTTGTCCACTTCTTCCAAGTTTTCTAACATATTGTTCTAAGGCTTTCCTTCATATTGATTTGTGATTATTGTGCAACTTGGAGGGTTGTTAGTAGTATTCATATGTCATTCTTCAAGTCTAGTGAAGGCTGTGTTAATTTTATTGCTTCAACAATTAACAACTCTCTGTAATGTAATAACTCTCATAGATATTTGTATCTTCTATTTAGTTGAGTTCTGCTTATATTTTATTGGGCTTTATGTTCTACATGCTTTTATATGACCTGCTGTTCTGGTATTACTAACCTACAGGCAGACGTTTATAGTTTATGCTACTAACCTGAGAGATGAAGTTTCTTCTAAGCACTATTGTAGCTTATAGCTGCCTCAGCAATTAAAGCAAGTACTTTTTATTTTGTATCAGTTGCAGGTATGTCCTAAAATCTCTGTGATTTCTTCTTGTGTTTCACAGGTGATCAAAAGTATAACAGTTTGATTTCCTAATGTTTTCAGACTCCCTAGGTTGTCTGCTTCTGCTAATTCTAAGATGATTCTGTTGAATTCTGTTGTGTTTGTGTATTTGTGTCCGGCATGTTTAGTGGGAATTTTCCTATGGCTTAGCAATTGGTTTAACCTATGGAACACTTATCTGCAGTCAACAAAATGAGGACCTCTAATTGGGCAGTGTATTCATACCTCTTGCAGCTGGTATAAGTCTCTCATAACCTTGATAATTTTCTGTCTGGATTGTCTATTAAATATTGCATACTGAAATTTGTAAATACAATGATTTATTCTTCTATTTATCTTTGAATTCTCCAAACTTATGTATTTTGGGCTTTACTGATAAGAACATATATACATTTTGTTTTCTCTGTTTCCTGTGTTTGGTCTCTATTTCTACTTAAAGGCCATTTTTAAAGTTATGTGTTCTTGTGGTTCATGCTCATTTTCTCTGTTGATTCTCTCAGTGACCTAGAAATTACAAGATGTGCCTTTGATTATAACAATGAACTCCATGTTAGTACTCATTCACTTTCAGTGGAAAACTCAATCTGAAGGTCCACAGCTCCTGTTCCTAACACCTATTCTAAGCGTGGAGAACTTCATTAAGCTGTATAGACTTTGGGTCTCTCTCATTTTGGTGTGCAATGTTTTTACTGACTTGCAAACTTTTCTATAATAAAAGTTCATAACATTTTTAAAAATAAACAAAAATACTAACTTATTTAATTCTGAGATGAGGAATTCTTTTCTCCTTTGATTTTATCTCTCTTCTATGTAAATTAAAGATGGGTTCTGTAACGGGACTACAGGAGGAGATAGTCATAGAAGTCTGGTATGTTGATGGGAACCTCCTTCAGCCAATGGCCTTTAAGAGATTAGACCAGGTTGGGGTGTGACTTAGGGTACCAAAAAGCTGTGGTCCTGCCCTGCTGGGTCTCTTCTTACCACGACCCACACCTGGATGTTGGACCTCGTTCCTATTTCTTTGCTGCGATCTGTGAGTTCCCTTTTATAAATAAAAGCCTTAGAATACTCTATTCTGAGTTATCTTGGAATTATTTGACGTTCATTCCCCCCATTTCACGTGTTCTGCATCACTATGTAAAATGTATTGAGAATAGACACCTCTCTGATGAGTAGAAAAGACACCAGTATTCAGAGGCTTTGGAATCTCCTGGATCTATTTCTGTCATTTCTCTCTGCTCAGTTTTAATGCATTAGAACCATAGGTACTTCCCAGACAAATGTATTGTATGCATTTTCTCTTGATACATGGTGGCTGGGAGCTGCATTTACCTTGTTAATAGTGTTATTTGAAATGCTCTTTTAATAAAGTTTATCTTATCACCTTTTCCATATAGCTGGTGATTTTAGTGCTCTGCTACTTCTCACCTATTGAACATCATGAAGATGTATTTCCCTCTAAAATTATTAGTTTCAACTTCCATATTTAAATCTCAAGTCTTGGGAATTCCATTTCTGTTTTTCTCCTCTTCCCTATATAGTCTGAGGAAATAATTTAGACTTTTCTTTTTAACTCATCTGCTATTCAGTTAGTGAAACATCATTTTTTAGATGGATCTCAGGATTGACTGAGTTGCATAGTGCTGTAGAATAACCCTTATGTACACTGTGCGTATGTTTTACTCTCATACGTTATTTAAAAAGCCAATTTGACATACAGCAAGGCATAATAAGGCTAGGCAGGAAAGTCAAACTGAAAATACAGCAGATAAGAAGGGCAGAGTCAAGGAGCTGCAAGCCATCTGCCAAAAGAACAAGATATGCTAAAAGACAAGTAAAGCCCCGAGACATGTGACAAAATATAGATTAATAGAAGTGGATTAATTTAAGTTATAAGAACTAGTTAGTAATAAGCCTGAGCTATAGGCTGAGTATTTTGTAATTAATAAGAGCTTTTGTGTGTTTATTTATGATCAGGCAGTTCGGACAGCAAAGCTCCACCTCCATCTACAGCTTAGTATGTGATGTTTCCATCAGTTTTCTCTCTCTATTTTGTTCTATTTGTCATCGTGAACCTTTGGGGCTACATAACAGTTTGCTAAAGTCTATGATGTTGAATAAATCCTCTTATCACTCTGTACACGCCCAGTTGTTCTTGCATGTTCATTGACTCTCAATTTTTGTTTGGTTTTTAGAAATAATATGATGATTTTAAGAAAAAAAAGCAATTTTATTGAACTTCTATTGGGTCAGTAGAAGTAGGATGTACTTCTATTCATTTGATATGTATGATGTTATTTGAGAATGTTGCTTTGAATTCATTTCTATGTGTTTATTAGGGGTATATGGAAAAAAAATTCTTTTTTTTTTTTTTTTTGGTTTTTTGAGACAGGGTTTCTCTGCGGCTTTGGAGCCTGTCCTGGAACTAGCTCTGTAGACCAGGCTGGTCTCGAACTCACAGAGATCCGCCTGCCTCTGCCTCCCGAGTGCTGGGATTAAAGGCGTGCTCTTATTGGTGGTATTGGGAATTGAGCCTGGGGCTCCAGGCACTGAAAGCAAGCATTCTGCCACTGACCTATGTATCTCTATCCCTAGATGTATCTTTTGTATTGAGACAAAGTTGCTAAATTCCTCAGGCTAGTCTTGTACTTTTGTCTTTGCCTATTGGGTGGCTAGAGTTATAGGCCTAGGCCACCACCCGCAGCATATAAATGGGTGTTAAACAGTGACCTGATGAAGCTAACCTGGAAAACTATTATTACAACAAATTCATTCTGACATTTTTATTTTTAGAGGTTTTATAGATTTATTTGTGGACAGTAACAGAGAGTTCTTATGAGACTGGTACTGTTGCTTTGGTAAAATTGTACAAAGATGCGACATTATGTCTTCTCCTTATGAGAGGCTTTGGATAGGAGCCCACATACATCTATTTTATCCCAGTCTCTCTTTCATTCTTCACCGTAGTTATATCGTGTTTTGAAATACTCAGAAAAACAAGCAAAACTTTGCGTTATTTTCTGTCGGTGCTTCTCACATATTCTATGACAGTACAGCTAATTGATTTGAAATTTCAGTGTTTATCTTAAAATTTCATGGTTTACATGCTCATCCAAAAACATCTATATTTTCTTATGAAAATAAACCTGCAAATAACTATTATGAAACAGCAATGAGACTTCAGGAAAGAAATAAGCATTATGTCCCATGCCGTTGTGCTTCTAGCATGCAAGAGGTTCGCCTCTTCCTGCCGCTGAGTCTCTCAGAGAAGCACAGTTAACCTGCACACCTGGCATCCTCTTTGCAGCTGTACAGTGAGACCATAGCACACGTGCAGAGCTATTGTGGGACATTTGCACACTGTGTGAAAGTTTATTACTATGATTGGTGTAATAGAGAGCTGAATGGCCAATAGCTAGGTAGGGGATATAGGCGGTGCTTCAGGGTGGAGAGAGAACTCTGGGAAAAAGAAGGCAGAGCTGCCAGACAGATGCTGAGAAAGCAACATGACCAAACTGGAGAGATGAGGTATGAGCTGCATGACAGAATGTGGATAAAAATTAATGGGTTAATTTAAGTTATAAGAGCTAGTGAGACAAGCCTAAGCTAAGGCTGAGCTTTCAGTGGATAAAGAAAGATTCAGTACATATGGCATCCAACGTGAGTACTTGAATGTCCAAACATAGGGCCTGAGAAAACAAAAAATGTTCCGGACAATGAGCCTGGTGTGGATTCCTAGTCCAGCAGTTTCTCAGGCAAGCCAGCGCTTGGTGGTGTACAGAGGTGCTGCTTCGTGGGTGGGTGCACCCCTTGTGGTCCTGACTTCTTTGCTCATATTCTCCCTCCTTCTGCTCCTCATTGGGACATTGGGAGCTCAGTCCAGTGCTCCAGTGTGGGTCTCTGTCTCTATCTCCATCCATCACCAGATGAAGTTTCTATGGTGATATGCAAGATATTCATCAGTATGGCTATAGGATAGGGTCATTTCAGGTTCCCTATCCTCAGCTGCCCCAGGAACTAACTGGGGACATCGCCCTGGGCACCTGGGAGCCCTTCTAGATCCAAGTCTCTTGCCAACCCTAAGATGGCTCCCTTAATTAAGATGAGTGCTTCTCTGCTCCCCTAACCAACCTTCCTTTATCCCAATCATCCCGTTTCCCCAAGTTCTTCTGGTTGCTACCTGAGGGCTAGAGCGAGCCACCAATGTCATGCACTAAGCTGAGCCACGTGGTGGCTGACTTGGCAGTTTAAGACTGTTATAACATTCTGTCATCACTTCATCCTGCAACAGAACGAAGTTTATTTGGTGAAGGATGAGGTCTATATTTAGCCCTGTGTGTAAGGATATGTGTGATAGTTGTTCTTGTCAATCAGCAACCAATGCATGGTTCTGTTTCTCCCAGAGCCAGAATCCACCAGTCTGGGAGTCAAGGGGTACAAAAGGGAATAGTTTTACTCTTATCACCCTTAGTGACCCACTAGGAAAGATTTTGGTTCCTGTTCCCACAACCTTAAGATCTGTTGGCTTAGAAGTTTTGATTTCAGAGAGGGCAAGTGCTCTAGCCAGAAGCCACAACAAACATTCCATCAAACTGGAAGTTCAGACTTACCCCTGGTCACTTTGGACTTTTAATGCCCTTAAGCCAACAGGCTAAGAGAGAAATTAGTGTGTCAGGAGGCATGGTAGATCAGGACTATCATAGTGAAATTGAATTGCATCTCCACAATGGAGGTAAGAAGAGGTATGTCTGTACCACAGCAGATCCTGTAGGGCATCTCTTGATGCTACTATGCCCTGTGATTAAACTTAATGGAAAACTACAAAAGCCTAATACAAGCAGTGCTAAGGGCACAGACTCACCAAGAATGAAGGTATGTGTCACTCAAACAATAAAACAGCCTTCCTTCTTCAATTGTCCTTATATAGACTGCCAGCAGATGGTGTAGCCCATATTAAAGGTGTGTCTTCCCACTTCACCACAAGACTGGATTAAAAGTGTGTTGTTATTGTGGTATATTATTTGTATTTTAGCAAATAAAGGTTGTACATATTGTGTGCAGTTTCCCCTGAACATTTTCCACTGTTGACAAAAATAAGATCGATTAGGACATACATAATAAAGGCACAAGTAAATAAAAAATAAAAAAAAGATTTGTCTCATATATTCAGAGAATGCTTCAGGTACTTAGTAAAGCCAGGTACAGACACAGAAAACCTCTAAAAAGCTATGTTTTAAAATGCACTTAGATGCTGAAGAAAGGAAAGGAAATGGGTATAGTCAGTCATAGAAAAAATAGCTTAAAATAATGTATAGTCTGTAAAGAGAGTAAGTAATATAAAAAAAACATGTACAGATGAGAAATACACAGGGTCTCTAGATCCTGCATGGTGCTTTGTTGACTTTAAACTTTTAAATGCTAATGTAAAAATACAATAGCTGCTGAGAGACATCAGATTATGGGAACTGTAAATTAAAGTGACCTATTTATTTTACAAATGTCTTCAAACCGGGCGGTGGTGGCGCACGTATTTAATCCCAGCGCTCTGGAGGCAGAGGTAGGAGGATCTCTGTGAGTTTGAGGTCAGCCTGGTCTACAAAAGCTAGTTCCAGGACAGGCTCCAAAGCTACAGAGAAACCCTGTCTTGAAAAAACAAAAACAAAAACAAAAAAAAAAAAAAAAAAAAAAATACAGAAGGTCTTCACTTCAAAATGAAAGACAGAAAATATGCTGCATTGGGGGAGATGTTATGTCTTTGTTTCCACTGGAAACAAAAAGTTACGGCTTACTTCAAAATTAATAAAGATCAGATTTGTTTGGGGAGAACTCTTAAGGATCTTGGCTGCAGACATGAGGGAAAAAGCCAAGAAAGACCACAGGACAGGTGATGTGTGTGCTGATCCCTTGACATGAAAACAGCTGTGACCCTGGATGAGACACGGTAAATCTTCTTGGCTATAGAATCCTCATGACTTATTGTAGCACAAATAATAAAACCCAGAAACAGATATTGGAGTTCAACCTGAAGATCAAAAAAGCAAAACAACCAGCAACTAGAGAGACCTTTTACCTCTACCAAGTCTTTAGACCAAAGGGCAGAGGCAAGTGGATGTCAGTGAATTTGAGGCCTGCCTGGTCTACAAAAGGAGTTCCAGGATAGCCAGGACTGTTACACAAATAAATCCTGTCTCAAAAAAAAAAAAAAAAAAAAAAAAGAGAGAGAGTTGAATGACCAATAGCTAGGGAGGAGGTATAAACAGGACTTCCAAGTAGAGAAAGGAAGTACGAACAGATAATAGAGATGCTGAAGAGAATCCAACAAGACAGGGAGAGGAAACAGAAGGTTTCCTTTTCAAGATGAAAGAGAGGTAATGGCAATAGGCAGGACATAGATTAATATAGACGGGATAATGTAAATTATAAGAGCTAGTGGAACAAGCCTAAGTTAAGGCCAAGCTTTCATAATTAATAATAAATCTCCATGTTGTTATGTGGGGCTGTGGAAAAGAAAGTCCATCTATACAAAACAGAGATATGATCACTGGTAGAAGCTGCATGCCTGTGTAATGTTGACAAACATGCCCGTGATCAAGGTGCATAAAGGGCAGGATGCATCTGCCACTGGATAAAGCTGATACAATATAACACCCTGTTTGTATAGAAGAGAGGGGTGGGAGGAAACAGTGCCATAATGTATTCCTTTTACTGCAAGAAAAGACCATTGAGAGATTGAGCTACACACGTCAACAAAGTGAATAGATTAAGGCATACTTGATTTATGATCATTTATTTATACTGCAGACATTCTTGGTTTTAAACTTCTGCTCTTTTGATGTAAGTGACTGACAGTCAGCAACTGAATTGCAATTTCCATCCTGCCAAGAGAGGAGCTGTTTAATGCTGTGGGTTAAGTTATGCCAGCATGAGGACAATGGGTAGCTCTGCAGAGACCAAGGTTAAACCTCACTGCTTCAACCAAGCTAAGTCTACCCAGATGTTTAATTTCATATACAGCATCCACTTTTGATATCCTATAATTAACTACATATAAGAAATAATCTCTTCTTACAAAACCATCATTTTTTGTGTGTGGGAGGCAGGGCTGGACCACTGTAAATTATCCATTAACTTTGTCAGTTATCAGAGCATCCATCTCTGACAGACACAGATTTCATTTTCAAGCAAGCATTTTTTCAGTCAGATTTTACACCCTGTCAAGGTCAGAATGTCTTAAAACGGAGACTTCAAAGTTAAGAACTCTCTGATGAATAAGACAAAATCTCATCAGAGGTATACAGTTAGACACCTTTTAATGTATTAATATTTGTAGTCCTTGAAATAAGAAGTCATTGCTTTTTGGTTTAATTGACTCAAATGTCTTAATATGAAACTTTCCATAAATAAATCTAGTTTATAAAAATATCATACTTCTAGAAGTATTTAATAAGTCAAAAACCATGCCTTGACTTTATCTCTATTACCCCTAAAAGCACATAGGTAAACAAGCAATGGGTGAATATTTAAAGTGTACTATCAGGGCAGTCACCAAGAGGCCATTTCCCAAGCCATCCTTCAATAGTGAAGGCAAATCTCTGAGTTTATCTTATTTTATACCTCTTATTTTTAAAATACCTGTTGTTCACCCAAACAAAATTATATTTAAAACTATGAAAGATTGATTGCAGAAAGAGATAAATGACACCGAATATTTGTGATTTTAAAATTTTAGTTTTATTTTTAATTGTGAGTTTGTGAGTGCTGGTGTATCAGAAATCAGAGGTATTGGATTCCCCTGGAGCTGGAGTTTCAGAAATCTACCTAAAGTGGTTCTGGGAGTCAAACTGAGATCTAACTTAAGAAGAGTAGAACATGCTCATAACTGTTAAGTCACCTCTTAAGCCTAAATATTTTTTGGCTAAAATTTGCAAATTTTAGCATGTCAACACATGGCATTCAAATATCTTTTAAAGGTCTTTGAAAGATTCTGTCCCTTAACTGGAATAAATCCTATGGGAAAAAACAAACCATAAAGATATTTCTAGTCTGAGAGCTCTTTATTGGTGATGGGAGGAAGGGAGGTTACTCTTGGACAAATGACCACAGTACCAATGCTATGGGGCCATGCATTTGCAGAGCTGTGTTGTCGAGGGTGGGGAGTGAGCAAGACAATGGAAAACATGAACCAAACAAAGCAGAACATCAACAGCCGGCAAATGTAGGGAGAGCAGCTAACTGTTCACTGGACATTCACGTTAACTCTCCAATGGTCTGGATGTCTACTTTCACTCCCTGTGGAAAATACACAGGGATTGAAATTCTGACTTCCCATTTATTGAAGGCATGCCAGGTAGGATTCCAAGGTTAGCTAATGCGAAGGCATCGTTACCAGTTGTAACTAACAAGAGAAACACTGACAATCTCTGGTACTTTGTTTACCAAGTATCTCAGGTGTCAGTGTTGGAGCCACTCACTGATTCATTAGGCTGGAGAAAGGTCTTTCTTCAGCCTCTCTCCCAGCAGGGAGCTGAAGCCATGCCAGCCAGCTTGGCTGCCCTCTCCTCACCATCTGAAGTCCTGACTGCAGCTCTTGGTCTTGCTGGTGTCATGCCACACACTGTCCCCAAGGATAATCTGCTAGCCTTGCCACCGCTTCTTTCTTCTTCAGTCTCTTATTGCTGATTTACACTAGTAAATTAAGTTATTTCAATTCCCCACACACTACTTCAGTGTTGTAACATTCTTTTTTTTGTTTATGGTTTTACATTTTAAATTAATTAGTAATAGTTATATCATTTCCCTCCTTCCTTTTCTTCCCTCCAGTCCCCCCAGTGTACTCCTCCTCTTCTCCTTTCAATGCACCCCATGTTCCCCCATGCTCAAATTTACAGTTCTTTTTGTCTTTGGTAATTATTGTTACATACATATATGTAACATGTATGATGTCCATATGTCTGTATGTAAAGACAAATATCTTTATATCTATATCTATCGTCCTGAGTTCATTTTTGCCCTTTGTTCACACATGGTTTCGTTCAGACCACTTTGCATTAGACAATCAGGGCCCTCATCCCTTGGAGATTCTAATTCTTCTTCTTCCAGAGGTCATTAGTTTCCTGTAGTTCTGTTTTACATTCTTTCTTAAATGGACATACTTGAGGTGCTTTAGATCGTGGATTAAGGGGACTGACTGCTCTTCCAGAGGACCTGGGTTCAATTCCCAGCACCCACATAACAGCTCATATTTATCTGTGACTCCAGTTCCCGGGGACCTGACATGTTCTTTTGACCTCTGATGGTAACACACATGCGCACAAACATTATGTCCATACAAAGACAAAAACACTTTTGATCTTCTCAATTGTCTCCATTTTCATGAAATGAGATCACACATCATGGTGTCTTCATAAACACACCACCAGCTTCACATGGAACATCCTAACCTTTTTCCCTGCACTCTGTCCATTTGTCATCAGGACTGAACATACCATCCTCCACAGTTACTCATTTCTAACACACTGACCTTGCCACTGGAAGGCTAACCAGCATCAACAGAAACTCCCTTTCCTCCTCAACTTATACATGTCAAGAGTTTCACAATGTGTCGTAAGGAAGTTTAGGTATGTGCTTATACCTGGTCAAAGTTTTAATGATGTCCCAAGACTGTCAAAATTGAAACACAACTGATCCTCCTGTATAATCATGAATACAGATCTCACCTGCTGTTTCTAGAGCCAGAGAGTCATCATAGAGCCATCAAGCATTTGTCCAGAAGCACACGTTTACAGACATCACAAATTAGCCCTGCAATACTCACATTTACACCCTAGACATGTATGATAAGCCATAAATCAACATCCTTGAGAAAGCCCGATCTCTCCTATTAGAGGCAATACTGAGATACAGAACCGCTGGTCAGATCTCCCATCTCTGTCCTCTTCAAAACTGTCTTCTATGTCTCCAATAATCATCTAACTAAGGTGTAATCCCCTGGCCCATTCTGGTGAGGATGCACCTTCATTAAACACCCCGTGGGAAAGTCACACCCATATGGCCCTAATAGTTTCAGGTAAAAGAGTAATGCTTCTTTGTAAGTTAGGTAAACATTCTTCCTTGACAAAGGCTTCCAGTTGCTTCCTTTCATAAAGCGGGTCTGGTGTTTGCTGTACCAAGGATGCTCCCCGAGAAAAAGAGAGACCTCTCTTCTTGTCTAATTTGCTTTTGAAAAATATTCAATTATGTTTCTACTTTAATTCTCTTAGTAATGTAAAAGAAAATGAGAAAAACAAACATGTTTGATTTGTCTCGGAAACAGAAACAGCTTTGCAAGAACAAACAAAGTTAAATTAAAATAAGTAATTCTTCTCCATGCTAGAATTGAATTTTTCCCTCCAAATTTCATAACATCTATAAAACACAAAGCAGACACCAGTGAGACTGAACGCCTTGATTCACAGTAAGTATCACCTGTACCTACCCCTGACCTACTGGTGGTCTATATGGCAGGGCACAGACATGTCTACAAAAACCATACATGCCCACATAGTTCACCGACAGAAGCAGAGCATGGCTGGGGCTGCAGGTCGCACTGTCCCGACGGGTGTTCCACCTACCGTTTTTGCAGATGGGGCAGCACTGATCAGGCTCGTACACGGGGTCCACACATTCCGTCTGGGGACACGCCGACACTGTGCACAGCACTTCACCATTGGCTTCACAGCGACACCGCTCACATGGAGACACCTGAGACACAAGCCCATGATCAGGGTCACACCTCCCACAGTCCTTATCCTAAATCGTCGTAGCTTTAATTTTAGGTTTGAAGATTCCCAGGTGTTTCAGGAATGACATGTTTAAGTGGCTAGGCACAGTATTTTTTCAAATGTGAACACAAGCTCCTGGTGTTGCCTTAGGCATAAATAAAAGCACTCACTGGGGCTACTCAGCCTCTCAGCTCTAGTCAGGGCAGCTCTCACTGAAGGGACTTCTTTGAAAGCATCCTTCTGAAGAAATATTTCTGTTGCTTCCGAAATCAAATTACTACTGATTTCTTGCTCAGCAAAGCCTTACTTTTCCATAACTCTGTCAACTCTGCACTTAATCTAACGTGGATTGTTCCCAGTATTTCTCAGAACAGGGCAGGAGGAAGAGAGAAAGGAAAGCACAAGACACTCCAGTCCTCTGAGGCCAGGAACCCCTTGCAAGAAACTGCATGACCTTGGTGTCCCAGAGGCCTTATAACCACACTAAGTGCCCTCCTGATATGGATGACCCTGTTTAGTGGGAAGGAACCTTAAATTTAGAGGAATTAGGCAATTTGCCTTCACCAGATATTCTAAGGAATTAAACCAATATGCTGACTATAGGTCCATGCTGACTTCCCCTTCTCCAGTGCTTTACAGGGTCACCCCTTTATGTCATCAGGGCTGCCATGTTCCTCTGGGAACCAAAGCTTTGAGAGGTGACAGGTCTCTGTCTGTCTGTCTCTCTCTTTCTCTCCATCTCTCTGCCCCCTGCCCCTCCCCTGTGTGATGTGTAATTCTCTTCTATATGCTATAATTACCATTGATTAATAAAGAAACGGCTTTGGGCCTATAGCAGGGCAGACTAGAGCTAGGTGGGAAAAACTAAAGTGAATGCTGGGAGAAAGAAGGCAGAGTCAGTAAGAATCCATGTAGCCACCATACCACCGGGGACAGATAAACCGGAACCATGCCAGTAAGACATAGCCATGCGGTGATACACAGATGAATAGAAATGGGTTAATTCAAGATTTAAGAGTTATCTAGAAATATGCATAAGCTAATAGGCCAAGCAGTGATTTCATTAATACAGTTTCTGAGTGATTATTTCAAATCTCAGAAGCTGGAAACAAACAAGCGGCCTCCGCTAACACCTGTGTGTGTGTGTGTGTGTGTGTCTATCTGTCTCTCTCTCCTTCTCTGTCTCTTTGTGTATGGAGAGAGAGAGAGGTAAACATTTCACAATAGCCCAGAATAAAATGTTGGCCTATTTTGCAAGTTAAAACCAAGTTTATCCCAATATAAATGCACAGTTTTAAGAAGTATTTTTGGCATAATAGAGTGGGGGGTTTTGCAATGTGAGTTTTTGTTGTTGTTGCTGCTTTCCTCAGTTTTTCCTGATTATAGCACTGCATCTCTATCTCAAGAGCAGATGTATATAGCAAGCAACACAAGGAAAATATTCTAAGTTTTAGAAGCAAAGACCTTGAGTTGCAAGAGAAGCAGTCAAGTGCATGTCAGATCCCGTTAACTGGAAGGACTTCAGGCAGAAGCCAAGGAGCCCAGATGGTGTGGATTAGGGATGCAGAGCTGTGCTTCCCGAGGGAGCAGAAGTCAACCCCGCTTAGGGCAACAGAACTAGCAACGGGCAGGGAGGTCACGGATCTGCATATGTCCTTAGCAAGCTGCTCCTTAGCTAGGAACCCACCCTTCACCCTGGCCGTGCTCTAGGTAGAAAGGATGAAGCTCAACATGCGGTAGATTTAAAGGAGACAAAACGGGCCCTATGTCATGTCCAAGGCAAAATGTGCACTTGAAAATCAGTATGTAGGCAGGTGGCATTTGGTGAGTCCATTCTTCCACATGAGGCCACAACCTGACCTAGAAATGAAGTCCCGTATCTCTAGCTCGACCTAAAACCACATGAGGGCTTCAGAGTACAACTTCAGAATACAAATGTGTAGTTACACATTTAATCTGTTTTTTTTTTTTTCTCAAAAGCCTCATGATTTCTCTAAAATTGGATGGTAGGTTTTACTCTAATTAAATACAATGAAGTCTGGCTCGGGTCTATGGGGATTTGTTCATTTCTCAAAAATCAGAATGAATAGTCCATCAGGGTTACCAGGAGTGTGTTTCTCTCCAGTCTTCCTTCTATCACCCAGATCTCCTATCCTCAGCTCCTACACTGAGGCTGTCTTCACTCCGATCCCACGCTCAGGCCACCCTAGCTCCTACAAAGAGAGGGTAATGAGATAGAATTTCAATCTGTTGGTTCCCTGGGGTTCCCTATGCTCTGCTGGTACCAGCAGGGCAAGAGTTCTTCAGCAGGCTACAGGCCCCTAGTTCCTAAGATAGCAGTCTCTCATGTGTACTAATGGGGTTCCCACCTTGCCCAGGACCCAGCTTCACTTCAGAACTTCCTGCCCGGTGCTCATGTTCCTGTCTCCTGCAAGGCGATACAGTCTGACACTTCTTTCCAAATCACACACCTTCCTGACCACCTGGTTTCCATACTCCTCTGAGACCACCTGCCAGGCCCTCTTGCCACTCCCTGTGCTGATTCCTGGTCATAGATTAAGTTAAAACCAGTTAACCAATAGAACATCCCCATTGTCTCAGTGTGTGGGTGCACCCCTCGCGGTCCTGAGTTCCTTGCTCATGCCCTCTCTCCATCTGCTCCTAATTTGGACCTTGAGATTTCAGTCCGGTGCTCCAATGTGGGTTTCTGTCTCTGTCTCCTTTCATCGCCTGATGAAGGTAAATATTCAGGAGGGTGCCTATATGTTTTTCTTTGGGTTCACCTTCTTATTTAGCTTCTCTAGGATCATGAATTATAGGCTCACCAAGGCCAGCTGGTCCGGGTCTGAAAAAACATAGGATAAAACCGGACTCGCTGAACATAGCGGACAATGAGGACTACTGAGAACTCAAGAACAATGGCAATGGGTTTTTGATCCTACTGCACGTACTGGCTTTGTGGGAGCCTAGGCAGTTTGGATGCTCACCTTACTAGACCTGGACGGAGGTGGGTGGTCTTTGGACTTCCCACAGGGCAGGGAACCCTGATTGCTCTTTGGGCTGACGAGGGAGGGGGACTTGACTGGGGGAGGGGGAGGGAAATGGGAGGCGATGGCAGGGAGGAGGCAGAAATCTTTATTAAATAAATAAATTAAAAAACAAAAACAAAAAAAAAACCAGTTAACCAGGCATTCCTTGGACTAATGCTACCTCCTGACTGTCGAACCCAGTGGTGCTTATCATTCCAGTGTCTTGGCTTTCACTTTCCTACTCTTCACTTGTGCAGACCTGTGCTCCTTTTACATTTCACGCTGAATCTGCTGCTGACTCTAGACCCAGCTGAGATATGTCCATCAAAGCATGGACAGACCTGGGGTCTTTCCTCCAGTAAGCCATCACTTAACTTCATCCCGCGGGGTACTGTATGGTCTTCTTACAGCATATGAAATGTAGCTAAGTTTAAAAATAAAATTAATAAAACAAGACAAAGAAAATGGGAGCAAAACGAAACAAAACAAAAACCCAGGGTTCATGGGATCTCAGGCATCAACCAAGGAAGTTGTCCCCAGGCTCAACCTCAGGATAGCACATTTGAAAAGTGGCCCCTGTGAGGTTGATAGGGACCTAGAGGGACTCAGGATTAGATCTTCTCACAGTTCTGGCTCTGACCCAGATTGACCATCTACCCTTTTAAACCCAGCTCTGTTCAGCAGCCTCAGGCACAGCAACAAACTAGGAGTGATCCCAATACATATCAATAAGAATAGTATAGCTATTCCCAACTGGAAGTGAGAATGAAGACATTTTCTGTTCATGCCATGAATCCCGCTGCAATTTCAAAAGTGCGAACTTCTTCTGCCACCTTTTGTGAGGGTGAGGATAAGAGTGTGTGTGTGTGTGTGTGTGTGTGTGTGTGTGTGTGTTGAGTGATGACCAAGTAGTGTAGCTGGACCTGGCCTCTACTGGAAGATCTCTATCTTTGTCCCTTGCCCACATGACTTCCTTGTTACCTAATGTGTGCTATGCTTGCAAGCAGCATCTCCTCATAGGAAATCAACGAAATCCAAAGCAGAATATTTTCAGCGAAACAACTCTGACTACATAGACTACAGCATAGACAAGAAAATGCAAATAAATACAGTAACTAAATGGTAATAAAAGCAGATCAGTCATAATTGGGGGTGCCCTCATAGCACTGGATAGTTACATGTGTGCCCTTGTCACATGCCCAGCAACAGCAGGGGCAACAAGCCCTGAGGCTGTATCTTTTGATTAAATAGAAGTGGGTGTGGTGGTTTGAAAGAAAATGGTCCCCAAAGGAAGTGGCACTATTAGGAGGTGTGGCCTTGTTGAAGGAAGTGTCATTGTGAGGGCGGGCTTTGAGGTCTTTTTCTGCTCAAGTTTCTCTCAGTGTGACACTGAGACAACTTTCTGTTTGCTGTGAAATATTAGTTGAGCATGTATTGCATTTGTTTATGCTGTGGAACATTTGTTTAAAGATGCAAAGATGTATTGCATTCTTTTATGTTGCATTTGTTTAACTCTCTGAAGCTGTGTTGCTTTGCCTGTCTAAAACATCTGATTGGTCTAATAAAGAGATGAACGGCCAATAGCTAGGCAGGAAAGGGATATGCAGGGCTGCCAGGCAGAGAGAATAAATAGGAGAACAAGAAAGAAAGACAGGAGTGAAAAAAGGAGGAGAGAGGACACCAGGGGCCAGTCACCCATCTACACAGTAAGAGGGGTGAAAAGTATATAGAATAGATAAAGATAAAAGCCTAGAGGCAAAAGGAAGATAGGATGATTTTAAAAAAAGCTGTCTAGAAATAAGCTAAGCTAAACCCCGACATTCAGGAATAAGAATAAGTCTCCATGTGATTATTCAGAAGCTGTGTGGTGGCTTCCCCAAAGAGTAAAGAGCACAAACAACAACAAAAAACCAACAACACCTGTTGTTGCAAGATGTAGGATTTTCAGCTACTTCTCCAGTACCATGTCTACCTGCATGGCACCATGTCCCACCATAATGATAATGGACTGAACCTCTGAACTGTAAGCATCAATTTAATGTTTTCCTTTATAAGAGTTGCCATGGCCATGGTTCTATTACTTCACAGCAATAGAAACCCTAACTAGGACAGTGGGTAATTGTAGCTGCTATGTGAAATTAGCCTCAAGTATAAAATGAAGACCACATGACTGAACACTGTGCCTTTACACATAAACGAGGTGTCCCCCACATGACCTAATCACTTCCTACAAAACCTTACCTTTTAAAGAGTCTATCCATCACCACAGTGAGGATCAGTTCTCAAACGTGTGTACCTCCCCAAGATGGCAAGTTGTTATCATTTTATATTAATGAACTTGGGTCTAATTAGGTATCTATCTGAATAAAGCTCTGCCTTCGTCAGTTTGCAACTGAAATTCTAATTACTAATACCATAAAAGGGACCTGCAGAAAGCTTCTTAAATTAAGTCCTGTTCTTGCTATGCCTCTCGCTTCTTTCCTGTGGAAAATGAGAAATCTTTTTTTTTTCTACTCTCCCCCATTCTCTTTTGAGATAGGGTCTTACTATGTAGCCTTGGCTATCTTGAAACTCACTGTGTATACCAGACTGACCTCAAACTTGCAGAGACGCACCTGCCTCTGAGTGCTGGGATCAAAGACATGCACTACCATGCCTAGCTGGAAAACAGATCTTTCCAGTCATTTCCTCCTGCCCCTTCTTGTCTGCACTACAGCATTCTCTCAGCACACCACAATTGACCTCTGCTCGGGAATACAGTACTCTTTTCTCAATCCAATACGAATGCATCTACCTGTTCTATGCTGCAAGAAAGGGGCATTGTTATAGAAGAGTGTTAAGAGTTGTGTGTTTCAACCACTCTGGTATAATTAGTTCCCTCTATTATATTCCTCATCCAGAGACTGTCACTGAGAACTTCTGGAGTGGGTACCATGAAATCGCATCGTGGCAAAAGGCAGCACTTTATGCCAAGGGACCAATTGTATGCTAAATGCAGATGCTAACTCAACAATAGACAAATGGGAAGGATGAAAATCCCAGAACGATTTCCCAAATGATTGTAATGTTTTGGTTAATGGGATTAATTTAAGTTGAGAGAAGTATGAGTTAAAAGGCTTCAGCTTAGGTCATTCTCCACTAAAACTTCTCATCATAGAATAAAGCCCCACGTCACCATTCATTTGATCAGTTTACCCATTTGTCTTCCCAAACTCAGAAGTGTTCATTCTGCAATTACACAAAACAAGGTTATCATGAAACAAAGAGAGATAAATTCCCCCTTCTTTCCCAATCATTTCTTCTCTGAAACTATTTTATTTAGACTGTGGACTGTGGAGCAGAGGAGACCAAATGGACAAGAAGGCAAAGTTTGGGACACAGATTCATTATACAAAGAATGCTGCCCACAATAGGCTGGATGAACATAACTATAATGGAAATACACAATAGCAGGTCAGAGTCAGCAAGCAGAGAGGGAGAAGATACAGGCCTACCAGGGAATGAGATCTGTGGTGAAGGGCTTTCTCCACTGCATGGTCCTTACACAGTGATACAAGATCAGCCTAGATCTGCACTAACCAGCGACAATGCATTCAATACTACTGCCCTGCCCTGCTGAACCACACACACTGCATTACAAGGCTCAAAGACAATGCAGTCAACCTTGCATTTGTTTTATCACTGCTGTGTGTCCATGTCCCTTACCACGAACAGAAAACTCAACTGATAGAGTATTGGAGGGTGAGCCACAGGGTGTCACTATTAGGAGGTGATGGACTTCTGGAGGTGGGTCTTGCGATGGCCTTGGGACCATTTGTAACGTGCGGAACCACAGTCCCTTCCTCACTCTAGTTTACTCTCTGTCCCTGAAGTGAAGAGCTTTGCTCTCTGTCCCCTGCTCATGTGATTATGCGATGCCGTATCTTAGGCTCAAAAGCATCAGGGCTGAAATCTCCGAAAGTGTAAGCTGAAAGAACCCCTCATCTCCCGCCATCCAAGTACTAACCAGCCCCAGCCCTGCTTAGCTTCTGAGATCAGATGCCTTTGGGTGCATTCAGGGTGGTATGGCTATAAACAATCTCCTTTCTCTTTATAAGTGAATTGCCTTGGGTATTTTGTTACAATGACAAACATTAAATAATGGAATAGCAGTTTTTAGCTCATTGACTGCTGTTGGAGATGAAATGAATGAAGGAACACAAAGCTTAATAGATTGTGGTTGTTTGCGGTTGACACAATCATGATGGAACTATATACAGGCAAAAGTACCCAGAATATGCAAGAAATTCTATGAATCAACTGTGAATTATCTTTACAAGTTGAAAGGAAAAACCGTCAAAACCAATGGTATGGCAAAGACAGTCTGAATGGTTAATTGATGTATGAAAGAATATGCCATATGATCAAAAATGTGGGATGCTCAAATCAAACGAGAACATATTTAGGGGGCACTAAACTCACATGGTGAGAATGTAGAGAGTATCAAATTGGACAAACAAGAATTCTTATCTCTTCTGGCTTGCAAATGGAAATTAGGGCTTTGGGTCATGTTATACTGGAGGCAACCAGGGAGGGTTAAAAGTGAGAGAAATTCTCCCAGGTTTTGCTTCTGCCTCCCTTCCATTCTTTGGGGACAGGGGAGATCAAGGACACTCTGCAGCTAATTCCAAAGCACACTTTGAACTTCTCTCCCTGGCTGTCAGCTTGCCTACAAGATGAGGGAATTTGGGACTCCCTTTCATAAGCTTGCAGGATCTACTCTATAGATAGGCGCTGCAGTTGTTCCGATTAGAAAGTCATAGCCACCCCTTGGGTCTACTGCAAAAATGCCTTCCATCTGTGTATACAGCCAAGCCCAAGAGGGTGACCTTGTGGCACCAGCTAAGTTGAGGCCAGAATCTTAGCAGTTGATAAAATAGAACTGAGAAAAGAGATGTCTGTTAATGAGAGACCTGGTAAGCCCTGTGTCACAGTAATTATGAGAAATACGGGACACAACAAAAATAAAAGAATCGCCATATATGAAACAAGCATGTGAACCTCAAAAACACTGCCAGGAACAAAGTGACAAAAAAAAAAAAAACAGATATGGCATCTCATGACACGTGCATATAAGCAGCAACCCTTGAGTGCTCATGCAATGAAAGCCACGGTTCATAGGCGTGTGCTCAAGGAGAAAATGGGAAAGTCAACATAGGGCTAATTTACATATCTTCTTGTAGCAGTGAAGGGAGGGGAAGGAGGTTTACCTCTATCCTTCCATCTCATTCGAAAATGGGGACCAGAAACAAATATGTTAAAGTACAGCGCATGAGAGGAGCATGAGGTACGTACACATCCACCCATTGCTTATGCTTGTGGGTTAAATTTTATATGTGATCTTTAAAAAATACACTTGTTTTATGTCGAAACATAAAAATCCATTTACTATATACTTACAGTATGCTAGGGGACTGACATAAGGGTGCTCCACAAACTGGGTAAGTGGAACACACCTGCCATGTCAGTACTCAGAACAGGATAACTGCAGGTTCCAGGTTAGCCAAGACTACAGAGCAAGACCCAGCCTCAAAACAAATACAAAAACAAGCCAATAAATAATTCCTCCAGATCCCTACGGGTGGGGATGACACTGACACTGAGGTCTGTTTTTCCAGTTTGCATAAGGCTCTTCTGGGTCCTGGCATTGCTATCCCAGATGAGTAACATAGGCAAGAAGAATCTTATGTACTCATGCCTCTGAAACCAGAGGAAAGGGCTATGCAGTAATCCACGTATCAGCTTTCTGTAGATGCCCAAGGAGAATTACAAAATGGTGGTGGGATGTCTCTGGCCACAAGGAAGGTTTTCTGGACTTTCACCAAGCAAGGACAAGTAAGGGTCAGGACAGAAAGCCAAGGATACTAGGTGGTGGTGGTGATGGTGGTGGTGATGGTGGTGGTGGTGGTGGTGGTGGTGGGTGTGTGTGTGTAGGTTTTGTCCATATTGTGACCACACAGTGATTTGGGATGGGAAACTAAGGCTGGTCACATTTATTTTTTTGTTGAGCCTCTGCGCTTTCAAAAGGCAAATCAGTAGGAGGAAGGTATCCAATAAACCATCAATGTCCAATCAAAGAGCCACAGTGCCTGACACACATGGATATACACCAAATCATCTCCTTTAGTGTAAGAGCAAATTGACAGCCAGATATTGGGTCCAAGTCCAGTTAAGCCAACTCAATAGGGTAGGTGACTTGGGTATTAGTGCAACATCTGAAAGATGGACATGAACCATCACTCACAATATGGTTAGGCACTAATAAACGTAAATTGCGATGGGGTATAGACTACAGTTCAGAAGGCTAGGGTTGCCTTCTCTCACTACTCATATGAGATTTTCCTTTAACTATAGAGACCCGAATCTACAATACTCAAGTCTTCTCTATAAAATGGAGTCTTATCAAGTAAGAATTACAGTTACAATAATTATAAAGCCTTCTTTTTTGTTTAAACAGAAAAAGGGGAAATGATGTGGGAGTGATTTCTTTCTAATCTGTTGCTTTCATTGGTTAATTAATAAAGAAACTGCCTAGGCCCATTTAATAGGCCAACCCTTAGGTGGGTAGAGTAAACAGAACAGGATGCTGGGAGAAAGAAGCTGAGTCAGGAGTCGCCATGATTCTCATACTACAGGCAGACCCATGTGAAGAACTTTCCTGGTAAGCGAGCACGTGGGTTACATAGATTATTAGAAATGGGTTAGATCGATATGTAAGAGCTAGCCAGTAAGAGAATGGGCCAGGAAGTGTTTAAAAGAAAAAAAAAATGGAGTCTTATCTACATGAGGTGTATATACATCCTTCTGCACATTTAAGCTGATCTCTAGGTGACTTATAATATCTATTTGTACCAATTTTTTTAATAAATAGTTGTCTGGCTACAATATGTAGGGGATGAAAACAAGAGATCCAGGTGCAAATCTTTTAAGTATTTTCAGTCCACACTAGATCACAATGCTAAGTCTGTACATAGATTGCTGGGTAAACTCTGAAATATTGCCCCGCCCAGATTTTTTTCTCACCTATCCATCCAGTTCTGTATTCTCACAGAGAACCCAAAAACTTAATTTTCCGAAGAGCAAAACCACCCTGAACCACTAGTAACGACTAATAGAATGTTTATGCTTGATTTGTGAGTATTACCAGGGAGAGACTTTCCTGAGAGGAAGTGATCATACACAGTGTGTCTGGAGCTGGGCTTTCAGATGTCAGGACTCAAAAGTCTGCAGGGTGAGCTCCAGTGCAGAAAGAATGAAAATATGACTTTCAGAATACATCACAAAAAGTCTAATTGTCTTCAGTGCTGGAAATAAGGACCCAAGGGAGGGAGGGAGAGGGACGAGGACTGAGTCAAAAGCTAAGGTTCTCGCTTGAGTTCATCAAGTTTTTGCGGAAAGGACAGTCAGAAGAGTCCTAGGATGGGGGGCAGGTCCCTGAGAATGGAGAGCTGGCATTCACTAGCCTGGATGGATTCTGAAGACACCAGGTGCTCTGGGAGAAAGCTGGCCTCCACTATAGTACTGAATCTCACGAGTCCAGGATTTAGTCAGGTGTTTGGACAGACAACAGGCACCTATGATACAGGACATAGCAGGGATCTCCGGTGGCCAGAAATCTTGAAGGATCTGGAACATGACAGCTGTCAAGAGTAAAGACTCTAATACCACTGGAGGCTACAAAGAGGCTGACAATCTTTTACAGACCATGGGAGCCAGGGTTCTGCTCCCAAGAAAACACGGGGCTATTAGCAGAGTTGGCTGGATTCTGTAACAAGAAAGCAGACAAAAAGCCAGAAGGCGGCAAGGAAAAGGTGCCCTTCCCAACAATCTGATGCTGCAGGAGTCCTTCCTCTCTTGGGTTAAATGAAACCTGGCCCTACCATCATGGGGAAAAAACACTGGATCATTGGGTAATTCCCAAAGTAATGGGATTGTGAGCATCTCAAAGACCAGAACGTTCCAAAAGAAGGTCAAGTGAAAACTGACAAGGACCACAATTTCCAGCCATCTTCGGATTGTCAGGAGCCACACGCTGAAGGTAGTGTTCCCAAACTAAAGCTAATGATCTTCCAGCTCCCACGTGGGAATTTGGTATGTTCCTTCTGTCCTTGCTCTTCGCTTATCTTGATGAGCTCAGACTCCAAGCAAGTTGCTAGAGGCAAGAACTAAAAGCAAAAAGCTTTCCCACTGGCTCTGGAGGACTAACAGCACCTCAAAAAAAAAAAAAAAAAAAAAAAAAAAAAAAAAAATCACTGCCACAGTTTTGTCACCAGGTGGCGAAAGTGTCCTTTCTAACTACTCAAATTATCACCACAGTCCAGGTCACACTCTGGGCACTAGCAAGTGCTCTTCTGTGTGAATATCTCATTAACTTCTAATAGGCTGCAACTGCATCATTCAGAGATGGGCAAAAAGCAGAAGTGACACCCTCTGACTTGGCTTTGACAGAATGAAGAAAATACACCCAGGGGTCGAACCCAGGTCTGGTCTAGAGCTAAAAGCCTTCACTGGTATGGAATCTGAACACACACACACACACACACACACCCTTGGCTACAATGACCCTACAGTGGAACTACTCTGCTGGACGTCTTACTACCTGGAGGGCGCACCTGGAATGAACTCAGTCTCCTTTTCACCCAATCTACTCTGCTTCCATACTCTCCCCTTGATACTGACTTATTAAACTACTCACACACTTCCCCCCTGAATCTGGCTGAGAGTAACGGTCTATGTGAGTCACAGGGTGAGTCCATGGCTACAGAAAGGCTGGCAGGCACCCCACACCCTGTTTTCTGATGGACAGGCCTATCAGAGGCGAGTTCTGCTCCCTCTTGGTGTTTCTGCCTCCTTTCCATGGGAAGGTGGTGTTTCCTCATAGGAATGAAATAGAACATCATCCCCCACTTCCCCTCAAAGTCAAGCAGCAGCAGACGGCCGCGGGGCATTCAGCCTGACTGCCTGTACTCTTCAGAGAAGGCATTTCTGTCATTCCTCGTCCTCCATGCTCTGTCAGGGAATGGATTTGCACACAAGGGGACTTAATTAAGAACCATCCCCAGAAGCTGTCAGTTTCCAAGAATCTGGAAGAAGAAACAAAACTCCATGGACTGTACCATAAGTTCACAGAGCAGCCTGGGTACAGAGGTGAAGTGGCGGAGCCTTATTCTTAAGCACCAAGCAATAACTTTGTAAGATCCACACCTGCCAAAGTCTTTCAAACCTTTGTGGGAACAATTCCCTCAGAATATTGCAGCTCTTACAGAGATCTGCTAGAGCAGTTAGGAGTAGAAAATACTGGTGGTGTTCACATGCATGTTTAACTGGTAACAAAGGGTTGAGTAACTGAGAGGAACAGAATACAGCAAGACAGCTTCCTCTGCTGTCAGCTCAGACATGGTGCCTGCAGACTGATGGACACACAGTCAGAATGGACACACTGATAGAAAGTATGGCACTTCTGGTGTGCCCCTACCTACTGTTGGCAAGGGCCTGCCTCTTTGATTAGCCTTGCCTCCTCTCTGGACATGGCAAAGAGCAAGTGGGGTGAGTCTTTTCAATGAACATCAAGGTATCACCCAATTCTCCTTCAAATATGGGCCAGAAGCTGGGCTCTGAGAAACCTTGAGAAGCTCCTGCCCGCATTCTGAGGAAATAAATGCCTTTTCTGTCTGCCAGGACCAACACAGGAAGGTTGCCAGCATACCAAAGGCCACAGGGCTGGATACAGGCAGTCAGAGTCAGAGACCACAGCCACCCGCCTTGGGGACCCTAGTTGATATTGAGATGTTTATGAAAAAGCTAATAGTTAATTTACTCACTCACAAATTCCTAAATTAAGTGATCTGTATACGATCAGCTACTCAGAGCCCACGTGTATGACAGATGTCCCTCTTGTAACTTTCATTAAAAGTTTTCCTAGAAACAAACAAAAAACCTGGAAGACCCAAACTCTTAAGAAATCCTTGGGAGAAGGAGGCAGAGGGTTTACTAGTCACGGACTATATAAAGGAGTAAAATCAAATATCTTTCAAGGAGTAAAGGTTTGAAAAGACCTGTGAACCGGCCCCACTGTAGGGAACATAAATTCAATTCAGGGATCGTTCAGTTAGGAAAATGAAGCAGTGAACTAGATGAACAGGGATGGGGTCTGCAGTCAAGTGAAGAAAACTTGAATGCATTAAAACTGATATGCATATAGCTACACATGCATGTGTACGTCTGCACACACGCGTGTGCATGCACACACACACACACACATACAGACAGAACACAGCCCCATGCTTCCTTTTGTCATTCTTAGTGTGAGATGGCAAACAATGTTCATCTTAAACAAATAATGATGACAGTGCTCAAATATGTGTTCCTTTGCTTTTGAACAGAGCTGGCAGGGGCACAGCAGTAGGGCTCACACCCACATCTCTAAGGTGGCTCTTCTGCAATCTGGCGTGGATACCACCCGTCCAGCTGTCATGTTAAAGTCCACCCGAGTGCATCAGCTGTCACTTATTGAGTGCTAGAGCTCAGAGCATGTTCACCATCTGCACTGCTAGCTCCCTTCTGCTGTCCTCTTCCTCTGCCCCAAACAAGTCCCCTTCGGTGGCATTCACACACGTGTGAAAAGAGTACCAGCAGTGTTTTCAGGTTACCCAGTCCTTTTGTCTGAGATGTTACCCTCTATGCAAAGGAGCCTACAGGGCTCACTTACCCATAGAAGCACCCACTTTTGCAAGCAGACATACAGAAACTATTAACCTGTGATAGAACCATTAAAGCGAGTCCTTCCTCTTTCCCTAGTATCCAGGGGCAAGATGATTTTATTTTCTTGGCTTCCTGGAGAGCTCTGGAGCCCAGAAGTTCTGCCAACAGCAAGAAGCTGTCCAAGCTGAGACGTGAGAGCACAGTTTATCCCTCAGGCCACCCGCCTGTCTTCCTCCAGCCAGAGGGAAGGAACAGTCCTGTCAGAATTCTTTTTGTTTTCCAACTCACCCACATTGCATATCTGTTTGCCAGGCTTAGCTAGGTAGCAATAGGTCAGTGCAACAGTGTTCAGAGCAGTCTTAATCCACATGAGATGGTATGTGTCTCACTGGCCACACCCAAGGGAACTAAATACAGCTCTTCTACTGTCTGAGGGAGGAGGGGCTGTGCCTCCAAAGTGACTGTCAATTCCCAACATACCAAAAGTAATTAATGAGAACAGTCACTTGCTTGAAACTAATTTGATGGTATTTTGCTTGAAGCCTTCTAAAAGCACAGAGAGATCTTTGTAAAAGGCACCCAAAATTTGTTTGAAGGCAAGACTAAGGGGGTGTTGGGAAAGCTGGGCACATAGAGGATCTGTGTGATTGGATATATTGTTTCAGAACTGCCCAGGGTGTGGCAGGCACGGAGAACCAACTAAGAAGTACTCTGATCTTTAAGACAGAAAGGACAATAAAAACAGCTGGTAATCAAGGGAAGCCTAGTGGTGCCTACCATGGGCAACTTTGGCAAGAGGGAGCCTTCAAATGTATCTGAGGTTGACTCCTGGATCTCCTGCCTGGGAGCATTTGAAAGTTGGACTTCAAGGGGTTTCCTATTTAAATTTCCCAATTCAACCTCCAGGGCAAGGAAATCAACCCAGGCATAGGTGTATCTACTTTCTCTGGCTCTTTCCCCCAACAGGAAGGCAGGCACAATGCAGGGTCCACTCATCCAGCCCCATGCACCAAGGGTGTGGATTGCCCAACTGCACGTAGTAGGCTTTTCCAACCTAGTTTCTATAATCTGTTGCCAGAAACATCTTTTACACGTCTTGTGGTCTAACAACCCATTAACTGAGACTACAAGCATATGCCATTTTCCCCTGCTTATTATTACTTGAAATTATGTTATTAGGCTTCTGTCTGAACCAAACAGTTGTATTGGATACACCGACCAGATTCATACTTGCTTTTCCTGTTTATTCTGTCTTTATTGCATAGTTGTTGGTCTCCAGGACAGCCTGCCCATGGCAGCTCTGCATACAATATCCTCTCTGGCTGCCACTTCTGCTGAACATCTCTCTTCTGTCCCTGTGCTCACTAGCCTCAGAATAGCATGCGTGTAGACACTGCTGATTTCTCCCTAGACTGTAGACTCTGGGAGAAATCAAGAGACCTTAGTTTTTCTCTACTCTGCAGTAGAATGTCTTTATCCTAGCCACATGTCTGCTTCTTCAGACTTACTTGCTGACTCACTAAGCTAACTCCTCATCAATGTCTAGTTTTGTACTAGCTACGTTTCTTGTTACACAAAACAACAAACAAAAGCAATGTAAAGAAAGCTTATTTGAGTATACAGTATATAGTGTATCGTGGTGGGGAAGTCGAGGTTTTGGAATGGGAGATGGATGCTAATGTTGCTTCCTCAGCCAGAAGTTTGGAAAGAGATGACTCTGGTATTAAGTTCGACTTCTCCCCTTTTTATTTTAATCATTCTGGATCCCTATTCCATTGGATGGTGCAGTCCACAGTCAGAGTGGGGATTTCCTCGTTCTGGAAGCCTCTTATTGAAATGCCAGGAAGTATATCTCTTAGGGGATTCTAAACATAGTCAATGAACAATGAAGATTAACCATTGAAAAATCTACTTCTGCTAAACCCACTTACTACTTATAGGACAAAATCTCCTATTTTGGCATTACTTCATTAATGTATGTCACACTTGATTCTTTTACTTTTTTAAACATGGCAAGTAACTGGAATACATTTCTATCTCTTACCTAGCTGTTTAGTTTTTGCATCCATTTTTAGATTCATCTTAAATGTACTCATGGCTCTTTTCAGAATCTCAGAGAGGTTCAACAACTTTGCTATAGGCTGTCTCTCACTTATAAGTCTCCTTCTTTCTTTAATTAAGCTTTATTTAGAGCCCACTCACATTGCTTGGAATGCTCTTTGTGGTGGTTTTAGTAGCCTAGGTGGAAGGTGCATTTCCTCTGTGTGTGCTTGCTAAGGTTGGGTATCTGTGGTGTCTGTTAAAGCCATTAACTTGAGAAAAGCAGAAAAGCTTGTTGTTTTTCACACCTCTTGGGGAAGAATGAACTCACTTCCATATCTATAAGAGGGCGTGAGTGGAGAAACTGGAACCACACAAAGAAACCCCAAGTCTCTTTCTCCTCTGAACAGTGCTCAGGCCTTTTGAGGGACAGAGCCTGGCTTTATGTGGTTAATATTGATCTAATTCCCTTCATGGCTACATAAACTCATGAGACTAGACCGATAAGAACTACGAGGAACCAACAGAGTCTTTCAGAGAGCCACCACGTCAAGGCAGACTTTGCTGTATGAATTATCATTTCCATCCTTAGGGATCAATCTCTTTTACTTTCTTACCATCTCAGCTATCCTTCTCAAAAGAGGTTCCTTTGGTTGAGCCTTTTATGCCCCTTTTAAACTTATACATTAAAGGCTCAGTTCTGAAATGGACTCTTTTGGGTGGTAGTGGGAGCTCAGATTGGTAGAGTCTACAGATAGATCCATAGCCTCCAAGAGGGTGCCCTTGAAGGGGCTTATAGAACCTTGGCCAATCCTCTCTTTTTGATACCAGATCTTGATGAGGCTGGTTCTACTCTACCATGTCCTCCCAACATGATGTACAAGCTCCTCTCTACTAGTCAGAAACAACAGGGCCAACTGAGTATGGATTGCTACTTCCAAAACTGTGAATAAAAAAAAACAAAAACAAAAACAAAAAAAAAACCCTCTGATTTTCTTAATAGATGCTCTCACTTAAATAAAATACTGACAAATATCATAGCCAGAATTTTTTTTTACATCATATCCAGGATTTTGTGCAGTTTGTAAAAGGTAGAATTTTGGCCGTCTTCCATTTTGCCATAAAAGGAACGGTCTCCCTGTCTTTAATGCTGCACCATTCTGTCACAACTGGAAATGTATCCACAGAATATTTAAAATTTTGGTCTTCCTGCTTTTCTACTGTCCTAGGGCTTCGGAGAGAACTCACAAGGCCATAGGCAGATGCCTGACATCATCCCTTTCTGCAGATTCGAAAGGCAGCCCATGTCCTGGCCGCACCCCAGTGCCCGACAGAAATAGAATGAGAAGAGAGACCCAGCTGGCAGGATCTCAGCCTGGGAACACATGAGCATGAGCAGCAAGAAGGACTTCCAGCTACATGGTCAGAAAAGTACTGTGAAGGATGGTTACCGAGCAGGCGGGCCTCTGTGGAGAGTCATTAGCTGACGGTGGCTATATTGGAACAGTTTTTTTTCTGTCTTTGGACCTCTGCCCTGAAGCCTCCTATCATTTAAAAATAAGCCATCAGCAAGAATTGAGTTGATTACTACTAATGCCGAGTAATAACAGGCAGGAGTGACTCTCTCCTCTCCACTCAGAGCTCCCCAGCAGGACCCTCTGGATGTTTCCTATCACAGTGGCCCAGCTTGTCAACTAGAAGGACGCATTTGCTTCTTACTGTGTCTCTAAGATCTATCCTGGTATCTGGCACAGAGTAATCGAAACATTTTGAGGAAATAAATGCAAGGGTTGGTTTTAGGTTGCAATGTATCAAATATGGAGATTTTATCTGAATAAAATCACTTAAAACACAGCTCCACAAATCTGTCCTTGGTGATTAGGGCATTGTTAGGTAGAGGCCCCAGGAGATCTAAGCTGCACCATGGTGTTGCCACACTCAAACCTTCAGGAGCACTCAGCTGAGCGTCCACGCAGGTGCTAAGAATAGGACTTTCCCGATGTCTGTTCAGAGCTTCAAAAGCAAACTGTTCTCAGTCACCCCATTACTCTAATGGTAAGAGATGTTCAGGGTATTGCTTGCTTTACCTGCCAGCAAACAAGACGACCCTGAAAATGTCCCAGGACTCTGAATGTAGCAGACAGAGACTCACACCTGCACGTCCACACTCTATGAACTGTGTGCACACAAACAAAGAGACTGTGACCTAATGGTCTGGGATCTGAGGATCCCAGGACTCCTTCAGAGGACAATCGGCTGGCTATAAGGCACTGAGTAACGCACTCATTTCCTAAAAACTTCCGGACCAGAGTCTACAAACACAACAGCTGCTAAGCGGAGACAGAGCCATGTGAAGGAGCAAATGGCTTACTAAGGCACAGTGGTGCCAAGCCTGTTCCTCCACAACTGTCATCTAAGAACCATCCTATTTTCGCAGGAACTAAGCATCTGCGTGTTGACACAAACCTTTCTTTGGCTCGATATTGGCACTAGATAAACAAATGCTATAGACATGAGCTAATGATTGGGAAGCTTCAGCTGGATTTGATTGGATCCCAGGTAGGTACGGTCTTTTCCAGGATCTTGCCTATGTCTTGAGACCTAATGTTCTGTGATTGACAGATTGGAATCATTGCCCTTTGCTCTTGTGGAATGCTTAGAACTAAATGTTTTTTATTTCACTGCAACTCAATAGTTCATAACTTTAAAGATATAGACATTTACGTTATTTTGAGTTAAAATATCATAAATTCTCATAAACAAATGTTTGGGTAAATAAACCCAATTATTTATTAGGCATAAATGTCATTCAGGTGCCCAAGTCTGTATAAATGTTCCTTTTGTACAGTTAGGTAGATTTAAATGCCATTCTCACCGCCACACACAAAATGCTACTTGCTCAGTGAGAGAAGGTAGTAATAACATTGTTTTTGGCTAAGCAATATCAGCCAAAAGAATATAAACACCATTAGATTGAAAATATGATTGATTTTGTTTTACTGGCACTTATCCAAAATTGCAACAGACATCTATTTAGACTGAAGTTTCGGTTCCAGTTTTCATGTGAAAATATTCTTCTCATTGATGGAATTCTAGAAATGAAAATTTTCGATGCAGTTAATAGCAATTTAGACACTCAATCTTTCAGAGAGGAAGGGAGAGAGAGAGAGAGAGAGAAATTGCTTTAACTCAGTATCCCTCGTCCAATTTGTCTGCAGAAACAGAAACCCCACAGTTCTTTCCTACTCAACAGGTCTTGAGCACTGACAGATGGTCCATCAAGCAATTTCTACTAATAATTCATATTTTCTTTTCCAAAGACACACTGATTGCCAGTAGAACTTCTGATTGCTGTGATAACAGTGCTGACACCTTAAATTGATACTATCCAACCAGAAGCAAAGAAACATGAAGTGTTAGCCATCCAATATGGCCTTACTTCAGAGAGCCCCATGAGTTCCAGCAGCTCAGCTAACACACTGAATGTGGCTACAGACTCCCATTTAGACCTTAATGAGTTCCTCAGAACCAGAACTCCCACAGTGGGAACAATTTTATATAGATCAAAATAAAACTATTTCCTGTTAATTCAGTCAGCTTCTTCAATAAACGATTATCATCATGGGGGGGGGGCAAGTTTAAAACTCAATAGAGCAGCAGAGTAGCCTTCTAGCTGTCTGTGACTTGAGAGCACAGTTATAGAAGCAACATAAAAACTCCATAGGTGGCAGTCACATAATGGAACTGACACAATTAGAGGGGCCAAGCTGATGTTAGTGGGCCTGGAGCTATTATTGCCTTTTCCTGTGTCTTCTTCATAAATACTTGCTTCCTTCATGTAAATATGTCCTTTTCTACTCCGCTTGTCTTGTTTGTCCTGTATTCTCATTGCCACAAGGTCAACTCTGGTCATTGGCACCCTGTGCTATAGACTGAACTGTATCATGACTTTACGACCAAGTCCCATCAAGTCCCAACCCTTTTATCTAATAATCTTACTGCATTTGGAGATCTAGCCATTGAGGGAGGAAATTGAGTTTAAAAATGACGTCACTGGAATGACAAGCCAACAATATTGGCATCCTGGCAAGAAATTTGGGACTTGGGAATTAGCAAATAGTGTTTGTCTAGCATGTGTAAAGCCACTGATCCAATCCCCAGAACAATAATTGTGACCACTAAGGAAGAAGGAAAAAATGAAAGAGAAAAATAAAGTTTGAACATAAATATCCAGAAGAAAGAGCAAGTAAAGGCACAGAGAATAGACAGCCCCTTATAAGCCAAGGAAAACAGCCTAGATGGAACCAACCTTGTACATATCTTGACCTTGAATTTCTAGCCTCCAAGGCCATGAAGTAATGCATTTCCATGTCTTAAGGCACCAAGCTTTTTATTTTCATCTTTTTTTAAAAAAAATTTGGTACTTGTTATGGCAACCCTAGCCGACAAATAGTCCTAGGAAGCACAAAGTACATGGAACTTGTTCTAATCTTGGATGTCTACTGCTGCCATAAGCTGAAAACACAAGACACTTGATATATAATCAAGAGGCAGTGGAAAATTCTACTACTAATCTCACCCCCAACACGGAATCAGGAATCCAAATGAGATTACAGTCTCCTAGAGGAGTGAGGCCACCATCATGCTTGCTACCACTATCACCTTGTGGTATTTTGCTGACTAGTAAAGTCTTCTACCAATATGTAGCCATAAATAGGTGTTTTTGTAAGGGTTAAGGTACCCAGAAAGGGGAGAAAAGGGAGGGATGAGACTCTGCAGCAGAAGGGGTGGGGAACATGTACCCAAGAACGGGGAAGCACAGGAACCAAGGAAATGCTGATCGCTTACAGGAGCCAAATGTCCCACACATCACAGGCAGCTGCTGGCAGCTGGCAGCCCCAGAGCTTCATCTGCTGCTCACTTCACCAGGCAGTGCTAGCAACTTCCTCTGTCAGGAAGCAGGGACCAGCCTGTTGCCATTCTGTATCTCCTCAGGAAAGAAAGTCCTTCTCCTCGGAACTGTCTCTAGCTCACAGCTCTGAACATTACAACTATGTCATACAACAGACTGGTGAAGAGATGACATCTCTCTCTCCCTGAATACTCAGAGCAAATATGTGACCATTTGCAAAGTAAATATCTCTCACTGCCATCCACAAACTCCATGGACTTGAAACTGACTGCATTCTTCCATGTTGATCCTTTGCAGGACCCTCCCCACCAGGTGTTGGGTCCTTGTACAATGTTGAAAAACAACAGCCCACAGGCACAAACGACTTCTATTAGCAACACCAAACAGGATATATGACTAGACATTTACGTGCTACCAAAGGCAAGGAGTAAGCAGAACATCATAGAATAAAGCCTTTGCGCAAACTTTGTAAGAGAAATCACATAGTTAAATTTATGAAACGTTGC
Source organism: Microtus obscurus (assembly GCA_963919715.1). Taxonomy (NCBI): domain Eukaryota; kingdom Metazoa; phylum Chordata; class Mammalia; order Rodentia; family Cricetidae; genus Microtus; species Microtus obscurus. The sequence continues at coordinate 24,215,692 of CAWTZC010000015.1, forward strand.
AATATACAAATGTGTGATATAGTTAAACCTATGAAAATTTGCAATATACAAACGCGTGACAGCCTAGCATGTGTAAAGACTGCTTGAAAGTTAAGAATGAAAAGTCAGGCTGGAGCTGGCTCAGTCAGTTTGCTGTGCAAGTATGAGGAACAGAGTTTGGATTCCCAGCACTCACATGAAAGCCAGGTGAACTGGCATATCCTGGCAACTCTCATGCTTTGGGCAGAGGGTCTCTAGAGGTGACCAACCCGTCTAATTAAATCAGTAAATTTCAGGGTCAGTGAGAGATCCTTTCTCAAAATCAAGTCAGAAATCGACTGAATGACTGAGGAGTTCACTATACATTGACCTCTGGTTCTATGCATGTATGTATACACAGAGAGAGAGAGAGAGAGAGAGAGAGAGAGAGAGAGAGAGAGAGAGAGAGAAAGAGAGAGAGAGAGAGAGAGAAAGAGAGAGAGAGACATAGAGACAAAGACAGAGAGTATGAAGAGTCCCTTGAAGAAGGGAGATGTGGATATGCCGATTTCCTGAGTTTTTTTTTTTTGTCACTATCACTGCCTCACCCAGAATTTAAAAAGACATTCTCTCTCCAATACCAGTTTTGCAGTCAGAAATCAAAGCAGAGGTTGCCCTCCTCCAAGAGGAAAAGACAGCTCCCTTGCTTCTAGTGCTTAGCAATGAATTATGAAAACAGAAGTTTGAGTTCTCCTGTCTCTGTGATTTCAGGTGCAGGGATGGCTCCTCTGGGAAGTGTTTCAACTCTCTATTTTGTAGTAAAATAATTTCCTCAGCTCACCTCACAAAGCTCCTCTAAAGAGCCATGGAACTCTATAAACAGAGCAAGCAACACATGTTATTAATTTAACAACAACTGTTTGCTTTGACTTTGTAAGACCCTGATTATCTTATGAACCCAAAACACTTAAGGGAATAGCGCTGGGAAGCCAAAACATCTGGAGAGCTGTCTGTCAGCATCCCCAGGGTACAGGAGGCAGTTTCAGGGTAGTGTTCTTGGCTCTAACATATTCCCTAAGTTTGGGTCCTATGGAATTTTCACCTAAGTGCTTTCTCCAAAGGGCCGAAGCCAAACCACGTGGGACATCTGAAGCTCTACCCTGATCATGAGCCAAGGGGATAGACGATACCTCACCTCACAGAGAACAAAAATGTTGTTTCAGTCACGCACCTGAACAGCAACCAGTCCAATAGAAACCCATGTTTCTTGACCAAATCACAAAGCTGGTTACACAGTTTCCACGCTATCTGTAGATCAGTTCTTCCTGGATTTGCACTCCCCTGTGCTCCGCGTGCTGGGATCCACCCCTCTTTCACTCGGGGAGTCCAGGAGTCCACAAATTTACCAGGGATTCCAATTCCAAAAGGCCTCCCTCCTGTCTTCCAACCTCTGCTTCAGGATTTGCAGCTGCAGGATGCCCTCTGCTGGCGGGGGGTGGGGGGAATGTCTTTTGCGTGTTAAGTCAAGGGCCAGGGGCAAACCTATGGAACCCAGGTTGGGCTGTGTGCAAATGCAGACAGAAGTCCCTTTCAAAGGTTCCCAACCCAGAGGCAGACTTTGCACCCTCACCACGCCCAGCACACTCAAGGAGGGCAGAGCTCCAAAGCAAACCTAAGTTCTAATAGGCCCGGGATGGAGTTCAAGTGCAGAGTAAGGCTTAAAGCATGAGCAATGGGGTAGAACTGCTTAGTTTGATACAAGAATTTGCTCGTTGTTAGCTTCCCCGCCTTCAGCTCGTTATTTAGATCTTCTCTGTCTCAGGTGCTTCTTCATAAAACAGAGATAGATCACCTACCTCCTGGCCGGAAACACAGTCCCACTAAGGCACTGCACATTAGATCCTTAGCCTGGAACCCAATACTGAGGGTCAAGAGGAACAGAATTCCTTGTAGTCCTCTACAAGATTAAAACACTTTTAATCAGAAACTGGCTTCTCGATATTGCATCCCACCATGTTTTGATAGCTAGTAAGCAAAAAAAAAAAAAAAGTTTTCTTTTGATATTTAGGGCATTTACTTGTTAATGTGACCACCATATCCGGGAGAATGCCTGATGTATATGAATGGTCTTTTCGCAATTAGTCAATTACTAAAGACTATGTCCCTAGTGGCAGGGTAAATTACAGTGCGTTTGAAAACAGGTTGAGCGCTTCGTTTCTAAATTAGGAGCAATGAATTCGTGTTGAAAGTATAGCCAATAACTTGCAGCGGTTCCCTTGGTGACTAGTGAAACCCTTTTACAGCAAATACCTGATCAATCAATACGGACTGGCCACACTGGTCTTATAAGGACTACCCCAACACTGAAAGGGGGGTGTTAAAGAGGTACCCAAACCACCACTCCCCACCTCAAAGAACCAGGTAGAGCCTTCCCTTCAAAGTGGGGGACAGGTGTCACAGAACCAAAGCCTATCTGTCCCTTCCTGGAAGGTGCCAAGTAGCTGGCAGGCGCTTGCCTCTTACCACGAACTCCTCCAAAGTCTGGTAGGTCTTGCCCCGGAACTCGCAGTAGTTCTTCCTCTCCTTGCACTGCGGACAGCACTGGCTGGTGTCGACGTGGATGCAGCGCGGGTGAAGCCGCGGGCACTCTGGCTGTGCGCAAAGGGGCCCCTCCTCCGTACACAGACAGGGGCAGGCTGAGGGACCTGGGGCGAACTTCTCCCCAATCGCATACACGAAGCCACTCTCGTCCACGCAACCCTTGCCGCGGTAGTCTGGGTAGGCGTATTCCTCAGGCAGCTCTGGTGTGGGCACGAGTTCTAGGCTGATCGCTTCCTGGGCCGCGGCGGCTGGGGGCTCCCCCTGGGGAGTGTCCCCCCGAGGTCGGACCTGCCAGTCCGAGGCCTTGACACTCCCGCCCTGAGCAGTCCAGGCCTGCTTCTGCTTGCTCCACGCCTCCCGGCTCGCGAGCGCGCGGCTACCCTTACTCTTCCAGTCCCGGGCACTGCTGCCCTCGTCCCTCGCGGCGCGCCCGAGCTCGCTCACCCTCCCGGTGTTGTCCCGAGACGCGTGCTCGCGTTTCTCCTGGCCGGGTTGCTCAGGAGCTTGGGCCAGCTTCTCCAGCGGGATGCTCGGACTGCACAGAGCCACCATCAGGCAGCAGGTGACCAAGAGGGAACTGGAGAGCGCGCCAACTGCCATCGCAGAGGAGCTAGGCATCCCCTACCACGTCCCGGCGGGCGGGCGGGCGGGGAGCGCGGACGATGAGCGAGTTGCATTCACAGCCCGGGGGCGCGCCGCTGCCAGCCTGGAGTCGCCGTCCCTGCGGAGAGAACAGCAGCACAACTGAGCTCCGCGGCCCGCGCGCACCTCGGCCCCGCCGTGGCCCCCACCCGGCTCGGCGCCGCCCGGGCTCCCGCATCGCTCTAGATTAACGAGCTGGACGCCAGAGGCGGGGGCAGCTTGCCCAGTGTCTGTACACAGCGGGCTTCTCAGACATCACACATGTGCAGTCATATATAGCAAGGGAAGTCCAACAAAAACACCGGCCAGGGGTCTCCCGCAGCGGAGATTAGTGCTGGTGATGGTCACTGGCAGGTTGCGGAGCCCAGAAAATGCAGCAAGGCGGGCGGGTGCAGTCTGCAAGGCTTGCTCTCAAAGCTCAAATTCCGGCACCTGGGCTAGCCCTCCCTAAGTCGTGCCCGCATTTCCCGCAGGTTACTAAAGGGAGAATTCCGCAGTGGAGTTGGAGATCGACAAATGGGCTCATAGATTAAAGAGAAACCCTTCCTCTCTTGCCCAAGAGATTTGTGCATGGAAAGGGAGCTGGGTTGGGGAGAGCCAGGGAAAACAAACAAACAAACAAATAAACAAACAAAAAACCCACCGCTACTCCAGCTACTCTGAAGACCCCAGGAGGCGTTTGTAACTTCTTAGACGCCGCCTGTCTAGGAAGCACAAGTCCCCTTCGTTCTCTAACCTGGACACTACCTGGCCTCTGCCTAGTTGACCCGCTCCGGGTTTCCCAAGGCTTTGCTCCCTTGCCGCTATCCCCCTTCCTGTGCCAGACTCTTCACTAGGCGAGTTGGAGGGTGACATGCGTGCTAACACCGGCAACAGCGCTGCCTTGGAAAAGCTTTTAATTCGGAGGAGTCTTGGTGATGGAGAAGCAATGTCTGAGTACTGGGAGGGAAGGTGGAAGGTGCAGGGGAATAGGAGTAGGGCCAAGACTATCTCATTAAAGCATGTTGTCCAGCCTTGGTAGATTTCAAAGTTTCTGTTCCCAAAGGAGCCTACAAGCCTCAGACACCTCTGGTCACAGACATGCCGATCTATTTGCCTTTTCTAAGCACCCACGCTCTTGGTGCGCACCAGTGCGTCTGACCCCTTTGCCTCAGCCTTCTCTATTAGGACTCTAATCATGCTGGCCCCTGGCTCACGGCCAACCCCAGTGAACATCAGCCTAGAGCGAATCGCCCATATTTAAAACTTGGGAGGTAGGAAGGGGTCCTCCCCAGCGGCCGGGCCATAGAATAGTTTTCGGAGGCGTCCCCATGCCCGCGGCGTGGACCTCCAACATGCACCCTCACCCCAGCGGACTGGCACCTACATACATGAGCTCAGGACGCGGGAGGGACGCCAGGCTCTAGCGGGCGCGGTCCCGGGGCTCCAGTGCCCATCCTGGGACTGGCCGGGCACCAGCGCAGGGCGGACCGCGGAGAGCACAGTCCGACCTGCGCGCTCCGCCCGGCGCGTGCACCCAGCTAAGGCATCTGACCCAGCCGGTTCATCCCGCAGCCAGTGGCCGGTAGCCTCAGTCCCGAGTCCTGTCAGTGCTAGCGCCGCCTTCCGCCGCTCATCCCCGGTTCTTGTCCCTGAGTCTCCAGCACGAAAAGCGCCCAAGCCCAGCCTAGCTCTCTCCGCTAGGCAGGCAAGGAATTTCCCCAAACTGAATCGCGGGGACGGGCGGGCAGCCGCTGTTCCCAGGAAGAGAGGAGCGGCTCCAAGCGCGTCCCAAGGGCCAATGGGACGCAGGCTGGCTGGGAGCCCGCGTGCCCGCCGCCTGCCTCCTGTCGCAGCTGCCTGTCGTGGGGCTTGCACCCCGCTCCCTCCTCCGCTGCCCACGCTTGCGAGGCGTCGCCAACGCTGCCTACGCTGCCCTTGTTGGGTGGGAGGGCTCCCGTCGCATGCGCTGCGGTCGCCACTGCCTCTTAGCCCACCTGTCAGTCGCGCTCAGGCTTGCTTTTCAATCTTGTCACTCACTCCCCTCTGGACCTTTTATCTTGGCTTTTCTTCTTTCTGTTTATTCTTTTCTTTAAAATCCTCTCTCCTAATTGGCCCCCTCTGGCTTTGCTCTCTGTGGACACAATTGCTTTTGCGGCTGTTGGAAACGTAAACCAAACTGTTGAGTTTGGAATCGTAAGGATGTGTTAACATAGACTGTTGGGAGGTTTATTCCGTCTTTATGTCCAGAAACCCAGAGGTCCAGACAAGGAAGAGTGAGAAACTCGGAGTATATCAAGCAGCACACCCTCGGGCTTGCACCACAGAGGCGCAGTGGTTGCTGCTGCTGTTGACTTGTTCTTATGCTGGAGTGGTAAGCAAGTCCGTTAGCGCCACTCTGATCTTGAACACGAAATCAGCTGCTTTTCTTGGATAAAAGAATAAAGCCCAGTGGTGTCTGTTCAAATTTTTCTCTGAAGCTGGATGTTTAAAGAAATATCCTTTTCCTGGACGGTGGTTACTCGCCACGCCAAGGTTGCTCAGATAGCTGCACTCCTTCACATGGTTAGGCCCTTGGCTGACAGTGAGGACTGTCTTAGGACGAATTATTTTCTTCAAATTTATGTAGATGTGATCAACTGAGGTTTAAATGGGGAACCTGAAGCAACAGGGCCTGGAAATTCCCTGGGAGACCCTCCACAGGAGAGCAACCATGCACACTGATAAGAATTTAGTTTCCATGCTAGCACTCTTGTCGCCTTCAGGGATGAGAAGAGCTGTCTTGTGCCTGGGGGCTGCTGCCTTACCTCCAGAGGTTCTCTGATCCTTTCCCAGTACTCATCAATCATAACTTCTGGTGCTGTATGATGCCTCTGATACAGACTAAGGTGAGAATGGGCTGGGGTTGTGATCATTTCTTTTCTTTTCTTTTCCTTCCTTTCCTTCCTTCCTTCCTTCCTTCCTTCCTTCCTTCCTTCCTTCCTTTCTTTCTTTCTTTCTTTCTTTCTTTCTTTCTTTCTTTCTTGATTTTTCGAGACAGGGTTTCTCTGTAGCTTTTTGGTTCCTGTCCTGGAACTAGCTCTTGTAGACCAGGCTGGCCTCGAACTCACAGAGATCCACCTCCCGAGTGCTGGGATTAAAGGCGTGTGCCACCACGGTTCGGCGGTTGTGATCATTTATAATGTGAGAAGTCCTCCTTGGGGTACCTCGAGACAGCGTCAACCGTGTTGTAGAATCAAGGGTGTTATTGCTAATTGCCCCACTTATGAAATAGCTGGGCACTTTCCGGGACTATGTAATAATAAGTGTGAAGAAGCGTAACTGAAAAGTCAGGGGTCCAATTGAAGGAATGAAGATGTTTTATTTGCCTCATCTTGATCCCATGAGGATGTTTCATTTGTCTTACCTTGATCCCAAGTCTCTTTGCACCTGGAGGGCTTTGTGACTTGTCCCAACCGGGACAACTGATCACTTGTCAAGTTCACATACAAACACATCACTTTTCATATAGAATTTTTCCTTCCTCGTTTGTCCCTCTGAACATTTGTTAAGATTGCAGAATTTTCAGTTATTTATATTGCAATAATAACATCTTATCTTGTGGACAAATGAGAAAAGAAAGATTCTAGATAAAAAGTCATGTGCTTGTATGTCAACTTGACAAGAGGTCTATTGTCCTTGTTGGCTTTTATTTCAATTTGACACGAGTTTGAGACATACAAGTGGGGCTGGGGTGGAAGTCATGGGGAGAAGTTGAAGCTTGACACAAGTGGCATGGTTTAAAACAACCGATCTCTTTTTAAAATTCAAAATCACTCTAGAAATCCAGTCTCTATAAAATTCTAAAATCTCCTTAAAAGTCCAGTCTCTCAACTGTGGGATCCTACAAAATCAAACAAGTTAAATACTTTCTTATTCCAAGAGGGAAGAACCAGGGCACTGTCACAATCTGAACAAAGCAAAATCAAATTACAAGAGTGTGAAGTCAGTGTCAGACTTCTGGGACTCATTCACAGTCTTCTGGGCTCCTTCAAAGGGCTCGGGCAGCCATTGCGCATGCAGCTTGTCTTCCGGGGTCAGGCTAGCTCCATTCTCCATCTGCTGGTACCCTAGGTGGTTGTCCCATGATATTGGCATCTCCAAAATGCCAATGTCTTCACTACAACTGGGCTGCACCTTCACTATTAGTGTGTTCTGGGCTTTCTTCAAGGACTCTGACCATGTCACTTGTGTCGAGTTCCATCATACCTCCATAACCCCTTCAAATCCTGGGGCTTTTGACTGCAGCTGAGGTTGTGCCTCCACCAATGGCTTCTCCTGGACTCACCCACTCTTTCTGACCTTTTCACGCCTTTGAAGTTAGCACTGCCTGGGTGACTCGTACACTACTGTTTGGTTGCCAGCATGAAGAGCAACCTTGTCTGCCTCTGGACTAAAGCTTTGTCTCTCAATTTTTTTTTCTCAAGACAAAGTTTCTCTGTGTAACAGCCCTGGCTGTCCTGGAACTCGCTTCATAGATCAGGCTGGCCTCATACTCGTAGAGATCGGCTAGCCTCTGCCTGCCAAGTTCTGGGATTAAAGGGATTAAAGGTGTGGCCACCACTAACAGGCAATGCTGATTTCTTAAACACTGCTTATTTCTTAGCCCAGATGACTAGCATCAACTGTTCTGGTAAAGCAAAAATTTTATTTTAGTGGTGCTGGTCTCATGTTAATCATGCTTCTTTCTCAAGCCTCTGCTGACCAGAACCACAGATTCTTAGTTAAAAATAGAAAATTATTTGGAGAAAGTCTTTAAATTTGCCTCTAAAACTTTACAAACCAGACCTCCATCACCTGTATTTGTCTCAGCATTCTTATCACCCAAGATTTCAAAAAAACAGCTCATTGGTCTCTAAGCATTCGGTGACTTTTCCAGCCCAAAGTCCTTGTACAATTCTCTTGAAAACACCATGGTCAGGTCTGTTACAGCAATACCCTCCTATAGAAATGTACCCTTATAGCAATACCTCCCCTTCAGCCAGAAACATGCTGTAGGAAGTCTTACAGTCAGTGGTTACCCACCCACTGGGGCATGGCCTCTTATACTATGTCCGCCCGATGTAGAGCAAGCATCGGCTCTCTTTTTCTGGCTGCGGGATTCGGTTTCTGATCTCCATGCAAGCAGAGGATTCTGATTTGTGAGTCTACCCCTAAATAAATAACCACCTATTTCTCATTCCTGAGCTAGTGTGGGGTTTCTTTTAAATGTCCTTCTTCATTTTACAGTTTCTAAGCTAGCTGGGTGGCCAGAACGAACAAGCAGGCCCTCCTCCTCCTACAGAAATACTCCCTTACAACAAAACCCCTTTACAAAAATACCACCTTACTACAATAAACCCTTATAGCAATACCCCCTTACAACAATACGTTCCCACATCCAGCAGCTAAACAAAGAGAACTTTGCCACCACAGAAGGGGTTTGCCACTCATCTATTTCCAATGTAGTAAATTTCTGTGGTCCATCTTTCTCCCTGTATCCTACCTTTCCTTTATCTTTTTTTCCATTTTTCTTCCTCCCCTCTCTCTCTATCCTCCCTACCCAGTCTTTTAGGTTAGAGAGTGAAGGACAGCAACAGAAAGATCTTTGTCAAGGAGAAAGGTGGTATGATTTTCATCAAATACTACCAAGTTTTGCTTTGAAACATGGGGCAATTATGCAGTCTTGCATGGTTCATATGTCTTTAAAAGGAAAATAATCAACTGTGGTCAGGAACCTCTCCGTTTTGGGAATGGAGCACAATATTGCTTCACCTGTGTTGGACTTTAGCCCAGTTTACTTCTTCCTCTTTTCTCTCTTTATTCAGGAGTTAAATCAGTCAGCTGCATTATAGTTCTATTTTAGTGACCAGGTTGAGAATGTGTGATCAGCTTCAGGGTAGCCCTGAGCAAGAGCCATGCACGTGGATTCTAAGCAGGGATCAGCTTTGCTTTGAAAGGTGGGTCACCTTTCTTGTCCCCTTAGGCAAAATTAATTCTACCTTCTGCTTCTCCATCCAGGCATGTTTTATGTCTCTATTACAATCTTACAGCACTCAACTTTTTCATAGCTCCAGGGTGTCGGTACTCACCTAGGAAATATCATCTTACTAAATGACTGAACTGTGTTTCATCCATCTTTCTATCTTTAGAGCTGAGGGTCCTAACAAGACCCCTTGGGGGAGGAACGGAAGTAATCAGGGAAGTGGGGAATAAGGGAACGGGAGGAAGGGCTAAGCTTAACCTCAGTTCAGTTGCCATCTGGAGAGGGCAGATCATTCCTGGCTTCTTATGGAAATTCAGTTCAGTTGGCTGTTTGTGCACTAATACTACAAAGCTTCATCACTCAAATCACACTTCCAGAAGAGTAGAGGCACAGTAGTGACACAGGACACAAGGAGGGGTTGCCCTTCACGCCAGTTCCTGAGCCTTCTTCATCTGCTTTTCACTTGTATGTCTTACACTAGTGCCTGGCTATAACTGTTTGTTGGCCACTTTATGGGAGACCAAACCAATGGAAGTATGGCTGAGGGAGGATACCTTGATGGGAAACAGGATCCTGGACACATGGAAGCAAGATAAGGTACTTTGTGAGTGAAAAGAAGTTACAAGGATGAAAATAATCCAATACAACAAAATCATCCACTGGAATGGATGACATTGGGTATTGGTAGATTGACAGTAAATACAGGTGGTGTGAAATGAAATACAGAGTGAAGTTAAGGTGACTGAAAATGGCCAAGGAACAGAAATGTTTTTATGGGGTCTGGCAAGCAGTTACATGGAATGAACACACACCTTATGACCTCTCCTGGGAAGAAAGAAGCCATTTGGGTACACAGGGGGTGAAGGTAACCTAGAAGTAGCAGAAGGGAGATGTGTCTGGCTGCCAACATGCCTGCCCTTGAGGCTGACGAAGTACAAAGATGCTTCCAAGGAGAAAGAAGACCTCTGTGAATTCATGTTCTTTGCTCATGGTGTATAGCAAGAAAAGCGGAAAATCAGAGGGCTTGGCCAGTGTCCTGCTGATTGCCAAAGGTTCAGGCCCGGATAATAAGAGCTGTCCTCACTTACTTTACACCTCTGACAAAGGCACATTCGTGAACTCTGTGTATGAACCAGAGAAGGAAGATATATCAAATGTTCTTTTTCCAAATCCAGGGGAACAAAAGCCACTTTCACCTGAATTTAGAGTAAGCAGAGTTTTTGTGGTTTAGGGTGAACATTGACCATTAACTAAAGCTAACGAGTGAGTGAGAGAAACCACTGTCATGTTCAGACGGCTTTTTATGGATGTTCACAGAGCATGCCTGGCTATTAAGGGAACCACTAATTAAAGTTCTACTCTGGAGCAGGCCACCAGTCGACAGAGAAGCAGCTCTGTAACTGCTTACCCTTTTGATACATGCCTGGGGTTGAGAGTTACTGTTCCCTGGGCTGACCTGCTGCACAGGCTGCCTGATTACAACACACCTCAGGGACTCATCCTTTCTGCTCGGAGGCCGAACGTCAGCAGCATCTGTTCAGATAATCGAATGGATGACTCAGGCTTTTTTTCAAAATTGGTTGCAAAAGCTTGCTGGGTTCCCAGGGCTTCATTGTCATATATTGTAAATTAAACCAATGTGTGAGCATCACAGGCATCAATATTTACGGGTAGAAATGCTTTTGAAAATAATTATTATGAAAGACGCTAACTGGTCTGAGCATATTGGTCTGGAAGCACTGTAAGAGGATTGATCTGAATTCTTGGGACTGTCCTGGCAGGTATAGTAGTCTCATAGACAAGGGCCTGTGTGTATCAAACAGAGATAAAAGATTTCAGGTGCTTCATGTTTGGGGGCTTCTTTGTTCCTGGTCTTCCAAAGAGCAAGGTATCAGACCTGACTGTGTGCCATAGGAGACGCAGTGTTTATGCCCTGTATGTAAGAGTGAGAGAGTATTTCCAGGTGGGTTGATAGTGAGTCAATGGCACGCGAATTTTTGGTAGAACCAGGCACCCGTCTCCCTGATAAGACTTGTCCCTTATCAGACCTCGAGCTGATTGGCTTCCAAAACAATGCGCAGTAAGCCTAGAAACTTTAAAACCTTTGTGTCATTCCCACTTTTCTGGATATCACCAGATACTTAAGCAATGATGTAATCTGAGGGTGGTGGGTGTTCTGTTTGTAAGTGACAATTCAAAGTACAGAGTGCTCTGATCATGCCTGATGCTCAGGTACCAGGCTGCGGATGTGGGCTAGGATAATCAGTGCTTGTCTCATAAGAATCTAAGGCCCAACTGGTGTATAGAGTCGGGTCTTTGCCCCAAACCATCTCAACATGGAGCCCAAGTATGAGAAGCTTCAGGTATTTGGGCTATAAAGGACAACAACAACAATAAAGTCAGACACATGAAGTAGAAGCAGAAGGTGTTGGGGATGCAGAAAATGATGACTTAGAACGGGGACACTAAAACCAAGGGAAAGCAGCCAGCAGAGAGCCTGGTTTTGAAGTGATGCTTTCCAGGTCATCACATTGATGAGACTTCTTGAAGACTCCTTATGCTCATAGTGATTTCCATGGTACTATTGATCTTTTGCAATTGGTACTGATTTGAGTTAGCCTGGTTAAAGATATATAGAACCCATCAAATTGCTCAGACAGCCTTTGTTTTCTAATAGAAACTCCTGAACACTTGGAATATGTTGCATATTTAGATGACCTTCTGTATCCACATAGGATTGGTTCTAAGGCTCTACCACAACACAAAAGTCTTATGCTTGTATTTCCTCTTTCCAAAAGGTGTACTAACATGTTTAGAACCTATATACTTCCTCTAATGCACTTTAAATCATCTGTTGATTACTTATAACACCTAGAACAATGTAAATATCACAGAAATAGTTGATGCATTGTTTAGCGAACAATGAGAAAATATCTGTATGGCTTAGTGAAGATACGGTTTCTTTTCTGAATATTTTTATTTATTTTATTTTTCATTACTTCTTGCATGTGTGTTGTGTGTCTTCATGAATGGGTATGTGCAAATGAGTCCAGGTGCTGGAAGAGGCCAAAAGAGGGCATCCCAGCTAGGATTACGGTTATGAGCTTCCCAACATTCTGCTCTGGGAACTGATCATCAAGTACACTTACCTGCTGAGCCATCTTTCTAGCCCTGTTCTGGATATGTCTGATGGACAGTTGGTTGAATCTATGGATGTGGGATTCATTGATACAGAATAATTACTAATTCAGAATAATTATCACTTCTAATCTCCATACCTCAATCACTACCACAGTCACCTCTGAATTTCAGGCAGCTAGCCCATGTCACACCTGTAGTATGTAGTAAAATGAATTACTAAACCGTATAATGGAAGGTGGGTTTCCCTGCATCTCTCAGTGTTCGTCCACCTCCAGGTTAGGCTCTATCATATAGAACAGTCCAGCAAAGACACTAAGTTCCCACGTGTGTACAAGGAAGCTTCCTTGGTTTTTCTCAACTCTTTCCTGGATATCCTCAAGCTTTTAGTATACTGTTCTCCACTTAAGAACCTGCTAGGCATGCACTAGGTCCTGTTATGGAAAGAAATGTCTTCTCTTTGGCTCCAAGCATAGAAATCTGCAATCTCTTTGCTTTGGGGTCCCAAATTCCTCTTCTATTGCTCTCTTGATAACATTTCCTATTTTCTTGTCATGTTTAAGATAGAAATCTTTTGTTGGATTCTTGAGGAGTTCAGCACCTAGTTTCCATCATAGTCTGATGAAGAGGCTGCACAGGTTTACTAGAATTTGAGAACAGTGAAGCCCCCCTGCTCACGGTTACAGGCACTGGGCTATCAGCTGATTGCTGGCCTTTGACTCTAGCCTTTGTATAGACACTAGATTTGGTTTATGATTCTGGCCATTACCACTCCACCCTAGAGCAGGTTAAGTAACCAGTCCTTGCTGCATCAGAGATTGATCACAGGAGCACCTACCATACATGTGATGGCTTGCTTTTAGACTACATCAGTTCACTAGCTCAGAAGTGTCCACTTAGATCAGCGAAGAAAATATGCCGATGTGTTTTTCACTTGTTTGGTGATATTGTAAGTTGAGCTTAATAGCTACAAATTCTTTAACTTCAGTTTGCCTTAGAAAGTCTTTATTTGTTCTTAATTTTTAAAATTTATTTTATTAACTTATCTTTAGATAAGTGCCCAGTGTTGGTGCATCACTGTTCACTATTGCAGACGTAGTAAGTACTGCATACTTGAGTCCTGCTAAATTTATTAAACATATTTTTATATCTTCGATCACAATTAACTGCATCTTAACTTTTGGCAGAGGCAAGAGGATCATGGACTTGAGGTCAGCTATGTAGCATTGGCAAACTTCTTAAGAAGTAATTGAAGCCTGAAAAACTTCTGGTTTAACCCTACACAGTGAACTTTCCCGGGGGGATTCTTTTCTTCTCTTCTAGGTTCCTCTTCTGTTGGAAGAGGATTCCCGGGATCTTTTACAGACAAATATATTGCTTGTGTGACACACAGCTGTAATTTCCATCACCCTTCATACTTGATTTCCAAGAAGTTGCATAAATTTTCTGTTTGTTCTTTCAAGGAGAAACTTTTTCCCTCGTTTCTGGTATTTTGTATAACTTTTATACCCCCTTTTTGTTTTTGTTTTTTTTCTTCTGTTTCCCTCCATTTCCTCCTCCACTTCCTTCTTTGCAATGGGGTGTCCTGGATGCCAGGATTGTGTCTGACTAGTTATGTAGTCAAGACTGACCTTGAACTTTGGATCCTCCTAATTTCGGGATTGCTTTTTCTGCTAGGTACCTGTTTTGTGACCTGAAATTTATCCCTCTTGGGTTTGTCTGAGACTTTTAAATCTATGTTCTGTTGACTTCAACTTTTGGGGAAATTCTTAGTTACAGGTGTCAAACTCTGTGTACATCACTTCCTTTTTCCCACCTTTCTTTTCCTCCCTTTCTTAAATTCTCGTGGGCATATAACTTCCTTGGTTTTTATTTCTTCCAAATAATTCGTTTCATTTTCTTGAACTGTTCTCAGTCTCATTATTTCATTATTCTTGTTTTTTTGATGCAAGATATCCTCAAACTTGTTCCTTCCCATTGTGCCCTCTGCCAATGAGCTGATCAAAGGCATTATTCATTTTTGTAAGCGTTTTTTTCATCTTTATCATTTTTTAAGCTCCTTTTGAGGATTTTTAACCTCTTTACTTCTAGTACCCATTTGTTGATGTCTTTATCCAGTGTTATCTTTCCCATGTCAACCACTGTCATTTTAAATTTCTGGAAAGTAACCATCTTTTCCTGTTTGTCCCTGATGTTTGCTTTCTGTTCAAATTGTGAGGTTACATCTGAGTGTTCTTTACACCCAAACAGTTATCTCTGATTAAATAGGGTCTCCTAAGGGCAGGCGCTGTTAAAAGGAAAAGAGGGTGTTCTTGTATATCTCAGAATATCTGCTGTTTCTTTCCCTTTGATAGAAGCAGAAGCTGGGTACAACTACAGAAGGTAAAATCATGAAAGTTGAGACACCCCTGGGTGATAGGGTTCAGCTGGAGCTTTGGAGGGCCCCTTGCCCACACCCTTTCCAGCAATGATAATCATAGTTCATGTTTCACCATCTGCTCAGTTCTCATGGAAATTGGAAGGTAGAATTCTGCTCCAATAAATTATAACTTTGCACATCCTCTTATCTGTCTATTTTATTTGAAGACCAGAGGTCTGCTTTGTTTGTGAACTTAATCCCCCTCTCCCCCAAAAAATATAAAAAATATAAATAGAATTTGATTTCATTGCTTAAGCTTTTCACTGCAAGACAAGATGTCTGGTCTTTGACATATGGACCAGAAACCAGATTCTCTAGTATCCTTTGAGTAATACTGTTTTAAGTATTACCATAGCAACCTATATCTTCTAACCAATATAATTGCATTCAACTCTTTCTTCCTTGTTTCTCAAAGACAACATTACAGTTTGTCCATTAGAAGCCTATGTATGCTCATGCTTAGATCTGGCCAGCATCTTCATTCATAGACCATGGTGGGTGGTGCAAGGATGTGTCCATAATGGCTCTGAGACAGGGAAAACCAGGGCTGGTACTTACTCGAACCATCTAAAGATGTATTTTTTTCTTCTTCATAGTAGTATGGAACTTATAAACTTTAAGGGTCTGTGTTAAAGGCAGCGCATGCTGTGTATTCGACCGGAAATGGAGACAGAACAGAAGAAAATTCAAACAAGAAGACAAATCAACTCCTGATAATACCATGTGGGAGCTTCCAGACTCACAGATGTGTTTATCTTGTCAACTACTGGGTCACCTGTACTCAGTATTTTCCTTTTCATTCTCTTCCTCTTTTTCTTCGTCCTCTTCTTTACTCCCTTTCTCTTCTTCCTCTCCTCTTCCCATTTCTTCTCCTTCCTTCTCCTCTTCCCTCCCCTCTATTCTCTCTTCTTTACCACTCTTCTGCCCTCTCCATCTCTTCCTTTTTCTTCTCTTCTTTATATGTTTCCCCTAATCCTCTTTCTTATTTCCTTTCTCCTCCTCTTCTTTTCTCCCCTCTTCTCCTTCCTCTCCCAAGCAGATTTGATTTTTTTTTTCTCAAATACAAAATACACAGCTCTGGTAAATCAAATGCTTCGTTAAATTCACTAATTGAATTCAGCTCTGCCACAGCTCAAACAGTGGCTGCTGAGACTATCTGCAAACGTCAAAATCCCACCGTAATGATTAGACTGTAAGTGGATTTGGAGCCTATCTTCACAGTCCTCAAGCGTGGTCTCTCACTCAGAAAAGGAGCCACTGCCTTTTCTGCACAAAACTTTCTTTCATGCCGTCCCAGTGGCTCTGCCTGTGTGCTTTCAGAGGCAGAACTGGCCTGAATTGTGCACAGAGTCCCCATTGCCAGCTTTGTTACATTTTTTTTTCTTTCTGGCAGCCCCAGCTTCCAGTCAAGATTTCTGGACCTTTTCCAATTACAACACCATTTAGAAACACTCAGCATATTCCAGTCTTGAGTAATGTATTAATGTATTTTAGAAGATACATGGACCCTCAATGTAAAATCCTTTTTATTTTAATTTTATTTAAACATGTGCAAATACAAAACACTGCATATCCTTAGGCTTACAACTGTTAGACAATTACAAAAATAAATTTACAGATCAGATGTAGAATAAACTATAAAACCGATGCAATTGAAGCCGGTTACATTAGTTAGGAAGAGGGGGAGGGCGTCTTCCTGAAGCCCCATGGCCCACACAGCGTGGGAGGCCCATGTCTCTAATTATTCTGTTCCTCGGAGCCCAGCACTGTCAGGAGATTCATGCCTGGTGGGGTCTGGATCCTCCAACATCTTTCTCTATTTAAACTATCTCAATGCTTCATTAGCAGGGCTTCCCATAAAGCCAGTGGCCTCTATTTAATACGAGTACAGCTGTTATTTATGAAGACTCACTGCTGGCTCTTACTGAGTCTGTGGCTATTAAAATTGTATGCCAAATCAGCATAATAATAAACATTTTTTGAACTGTGAGAAATAAACTCATATGATGGTTCTCATTAAATGATCATATAAGGATAAAGAATCTGCTTATGTCATTTTAAACTAACTTTATCGAGAAACAGTTCACATGTAATGTAATATATGTAGTATAAAATGCACAGATTGTATGGATTAATGCATTTTAACCAATATACTTATATGTGTACTTAACACAGATTTTATGAAATTCAATGCATTTTAACCAATGTACATATGTGTGCCTAACACTCTAGTCACAATATTTACTGTTACCTATTCAGAAATTTTCCTATTATATTTCAAGACAGTTCTTTATGTGGCTGCCAACCACACCCCACACATCCTAATCGCCATGAGCCATTTTCATTTTGCATATGGATTCCATCCAGAGAATCACATGTCTTTATACAATGTCTGATGTCTGATCCTTTTCACTATGATTCTGTGATTCCTCCTATGCTACCTACCCCAGGAAGTTGTTCCTTTCTTTTATGAAATGTTCTGTTTCATGGCTTTACCATTTTTTCCCGTCCACTAGTTAATGGACATCTGAATGATGCCTACATTTTTACTACCAGGATTGAGGCAGATTGAGCACTTTTTACATAAATAATTTTGTGAATATGGACTTTCAGAAAAATTGAATTATTGTGCTTATTGTCTGTACATAGTTTTATAAGACATTTCCAAGTTACTTCTCAAAATGTCCGTGTACTTTTTATGCTTCTACCAGAAGTCCTTGAATGCTCCCACGGTGCCACATCATGTCAGCACCGATGTCAGTAATTGCAGATTTAACCTCTCTAGCGGCTGTGAAGTGATATCCTAGTGCGGTTTGTAACTATGCTTGACTTTTGACTAACCAATGTTGACACTTTCTTATGTACTTTTGGCCTTTCATGCCATATTCAGTGAAGAGTCTGCTCACAGATACATGTCTGGAAAAATTGGTTGCCTATCTTTTGTATTAATTAACTGGTGTTTATACATTTTGGATCAAAATCCATTAAATTTCATATTTACCCCATTTTCATCAGTTTTAGAAAGTTTTAAAAGCTTCAAATTTCTAAACATTTTCTTGAAAAGTAGCAATTTTTATTTAATAAATTCCAACTTATAAAACATGATTTCTTCACTGATACTTTAAAAATCTTTTAAAAACTACTTTTTCTACCCTGAGGTTGAAGAGAGTTTTTTTCATGTTTCCTTTGGATATTTTGTAAGTTAGTTCTATCTAACTATGTATCTATCTGTCTAACATCTATTTGTCTGCTTATCTATCTATCTATCTATCTATCTATCTATCTATCTATCTATCTATCTATCTATCTATCTATCTATCTATCTATCATATGTTTGTCTATAAATCATCTATCTATATGTCTATCTATCTTTCTGCTTTTTATGTTTAGATCTACAAATTGTTCTAAGCATCACAGGTGTAACGAGATCCAGGATTGATTTATTTTCATATAGGCATCTCTTAGTCCTCTAGCACTTTTCAATGGGTGATGTTCCTTTCGTAACTTTTCAAATTTACTATTCTGTCTTCTAGATTCCTATTCTGTTCCATAGGTTTCTCTATTGACAAATACATATCCTATGTTAAAGTATATAATGCCAGAGTTAGTAGTTTTTTTTATTGATTTTTATTGAGCTCTACATTTTTCTCTGTTCCCCTCTTCCCTGCCTCTCCCCTCCCTTTCAATCCTCCCCCAAGATCCCCATGCTTTCAATTTACGCAGGAGATCTTGTCTTTTTCTACTTCCTATGTAGATTAGATCTAAGTCTTTCTTAGTGTTCTCATTGTTGTCTAAGTTCTCTGGGATTGTGATTTGTAGGCTGGCTTTCTTCGCTTTATGTTTAAAAACCACTTATGAGTGAATACATGTGATAATTATCTTTCTGTGTCTGGGTTACCTCCCTCAAAATAATGTTTTCTAGCTCCATTCATTTTCCTGCAAACTTCAGGATGTCTCCTTTTTTCTCTTTTGCTGTGTAGTACTCCATTGTGTAAATGTACCACATTTTCCGTATCCATTCTTCAGTAAAATTTTCACTGGATATGGGTGTGATTGTGTGTTTTTGTGTGTGTGAGTGTGTGGGTAAAAATCAACGTCTCATGGTACGTGTACACACACATACTCAGGCACACAGACATTTACAATTAAAAACTGAAAAATACATATTTGTTAAGAAGAAAACCTTTTTTTAGCAAAGTGCAGATGTTACCACAGCTGGCTATTTGAGTGAGACGTTGATTTTTACACACTTGAAAATGCCTTTATTTATTTATTAAAAAAATAAAATAAAAAAAAAGTTTAAGGGCTGGAGAGATGACTTTAGTGGTTAAGAGCACTTGCTGTTCTTCTAGAGGCCCTGGGACCAGTTCCTAGAACTCCCATAGTGGTTCACAACCATCTGTAACTCCAGTTCCAAAGGATATGACCCCCTGTTCTAACCTCCAAGGACACCAGGCATGCACATGGTTCACATCTATACATGTAAAGAAAAACATTTGTACACATAGGATAAAATAAATCTTTTTTACAAAAAAAAAGAAAAAAAAGGAAAAAAGAAAATGCCTTTAACACAAGTTCTAAGGGATCTAATTCTCTGACCTTCTCCAGCACTAACGTCTTTGCTCTTACAGCTGGTAAGGAAGCTAGTATTTCTATAAAATGTATTGTTTATAGTAAATACATGTGTTTATATGAAAGGTGGTCACAACTATTTAAAAAAATCAACAATGGAAAGCAAATGACTGAATCAACTACGGGTGTTAGAGAAACATGGTGGGAATGAAGTTTGATGTCATGCACTGCACACATTTTCTACACATGCAAGGAAGACCTACCTACACAGTCATTTCTCTGCTGTGTGCTCCAGTAAATCTCTCTAAAATGGTTTAGATTTGGATATGCGAATCACCCATCTAACCTAGCTAACTACTTAATTGGTTCTAGAATTCAAGTATCTTCATTCCATGGACCCTGCTCTTCAGAGAGGTGGATCTGATGGTGGTCCCACTGACTGTAAGGTTCTTCTCTTGAACATTCTTCATGATTGTTACTCCTTTATCCTGGAATTTTGTAGTTAGTTTTGACATAAACTCATCAGTTTGAAGTACTTAACTAAATGATGTCTTTTCTTCAATAGCTATCCTGATATAGCTATGATGTTTTATCTGCACATACTATAGGCCATCGCTAAACTTCAACCTTGAATTTCATGTACCTTCTTGAATAAATATTTGTTTGAAGTGCTGATCTCTTTCCTCACACATTGCCAGTCCCTTGAGATCAGAACCCTTATTTGATTCATCTTTATTTCATTCTCAGAGCCAAGAACCTCATATACACAGAAGGGTTACTATAAACACTTTTTAGAAAATCAATTTATTTAGTAAAATATAAAGTACTATCCCACACACTCTCTTTGTATCATTTGTCATTTTGTGTCCCTAAAAGTCTATTTTTTATAGACAAAGTTGCTTTTCTAGCCTTTAGTTACTTTTAAACAAATTATAGCATATTCAAAAGCAACAGTTGTTAGAAATGATAATGTTATTTTCTTTATTATATCGAACATTTGGAATCTAAGAAGAAAAAATTAGTAAAACTACATAACTACTCTCTCTCGTGTGTGTGTGTGTGTGTGTGTGTGTGTATGCAAGCCTAAAAAGATACGATCCAATGTGGAATTTTACATAGCTTTTTATGTTGGCTTATATGTGTCTTCTAGTTTTTTTGCAATGACACTCTACTACTCTAGTTTAGAAATTAACACCATACCTACGTGAAACCATATATAAAAGTATCAGAAATTACTGCCATAGGATGCTTGGGGAGTTGTGGTTGCTGATCAGTTGAGTGAAAGGTTTTCTATGCTTAAGTGAAGTTCTGCAGAGAGGGTCGAGTAACA
Source organism: Microtus obscurus (assembly GCA_963919715.1). Lineage (NCBI taxonomy): Eukaryota > Metazoa > Chordata > Mammalia > Rodentia > Cricetidae > Microtus > Microtus obscurus. The sequence continues at coordinate 24,236,335 of CAWTZC010000015.1, forward strand.
GTAAATAAAGCAAAAATACCAATATTGATCAGTGCCACATTTAATACTATGAAACCCATGAAAATTATGACCTTTGTAAATCTATTGAAGTTCAATTTCATGAGGTGGTCATGATTTTTAATAAAGGATGAGGTTGACATGAGATGTAGAGTTGCATTTTTTTTTTATAGAAAATATCCAGGTAAACTACTAAAATGCTAGTTCTCTCAATGGCATTTCTAAGTATTCACTATCATTTTATTGTCATCATTTACTGTTCCTGCTAATATTTTATTTCACGGCGTCTGTATTTTAAATAGAATGGGATTTGCAGGGTCAGGGATCAGAGAAAATTAGGAATATTTGATTCTTTATGTGGCTGTCATTTATTTAACTATAAGCAGTAATTACAACCCTATCCTCGTTTGCTTTCTGTTTCTGTGATAAACACCACAACCAGAAGCAACTTAGGGGAAGGAAAGGGTTTCTCTCAGTTTCCAAGTTGAGGGAAGACATGGTAGGAACTCAAGGCAGGAACTGAAGCAGAGGCTGTGGAATAGTGTTTCTTACTGGATTCCTCTTTGTGGTTTGCTCAGCCTGCCTCTTGTATTACCAAGCACCACTGCCCAGGGGTGGCACCACTCACAGTGGGCTGGACTCTCCCACATTAATCACTGACCAAGAAAATGCCCCAGAGACATATCACATGCAAGGAAGATTGTAGCAATTTTTTCACCTGAAGTTTCCACTTTCCAGGTGACTGGAGTTTGTGTCAAATTGAAATTAACCAGAACAGAGTAACACATAAATCCAGGCTTTAATTGAAAAGCACTGTCTCTTTTAATTTTTCTAAAAGACGAATAGATGCTTTACACTTTATTCACAGGAACACCTAAGGGGTTCTGTTCACCTGGTCATCGTTCTTAGGAAAGAAGTGATAACGACAGAAATATCTTAATTACTTTGACTATGAAGAATGGCACATTTTTGTGATGCTTTTTTAGACATTAAATTTTAAAGTAAAATTTGACCCTCTGCTCTTGTCCTGTTCAGTCTTGCCATAACTCTCACCAGCCTATTCATGTGCCATATGAAAATGGCAGTGGTATTCTTGAAACAAACATTTCACAGGTGTGGTAATTAGTGTGAGGATTATGGGTGACCTAACCTTGTTCCACAGGCTTCTGTGTCATTTATCATCAAAGAAGTGTGGATCTTCCACCCAACTATACTAACAACAAACTTCTCCAGACTTCCCTAACTCCCTATTCTTAGTGTATACAATGTTACCTCGTTAGAAAACGTTAAGCACCATCTCTCACCAATCACAATCATAGCCAGTTGCTAAAATAAGATGTAACTTTATCATCTGGGTCTGAGACCCAGGAATGTAGTCTGATGGGTGGCATACCTGATGGTCTCCTGCACCCTCCTGCTTATATGGATTTAGTTGGATCTTTTCCTGTAGTTTCAAAATAGGAAGTTAAATAATAAATTTGAGACTTTTTTGTATTGCAAACATTTGATGCTATCATTTTTTTCTTTTTTTACACCCTGGTTATCTGAGCCGATGAAATGTCCTGGGGTCCTCTGCTTCAGGGCCTGCACACTTGTGTGAGTCTGTTCTTGGCCTTTGGCGAATGTGCACATGGTGCTTTCCTTGAAGGTTCTGGTTGTTACCGAGTTTGCAGGTCCCAGGCTCCCCTGCAGAATCGGTTCTCTGAAGGAACGAGGAAAAGTGGTGATCCTGTAAATTAGCTCCCCTTTCATTTTAAGAGCATCAGGGACCCATGCCAGCTTCCTTCCCATTGGCCCACTCTTCCGCTCTCAGGTTTCTTTTGTTGTTTCCCTAATGAGAATCCTGGCGCTGTCATCATCATCTCTTCTCAGAATCTCTATGAGTTGATTGTTTGTTAGAACATTTGGACAGAAACTCTACTTTTCATGTTTTTTGTATTTTTCACCATTTAGTGTATGTATGTATATATATATATGTATATGTATATATATATACTGTACTCATGTTTTCTGAACTTTATTTTTAATATTTTTATTCAGTTTTATGTTCATGCTTTCATGTCTTCAGTTTTTAATGATTTTTGCTATTTGTTCAATATTATATATACAGTATAACTGTGCGTCAGATAGATTGTATGTATGACTATTTAATAAGCATCAAGAGTTACAGATTATATAGTTTTATAATTAATTATATATTATAGTTATACATGTTAAATATTTGTCATCATTTAATGTCATTACTTGTTTTTACCAACAGAGTAGTTTAGCAAACGTGTGTGTGTGTGTGTGTGTGTGTGTGTGTGTGTGAATGTGTATGTCGGTACCTGTGTGTGCTAAGTGTGTAGAGGCCAGAGGAGAGCCTCAGCTGTCTCTCCTAAAATGCCACCTGACTTGTTTTGTTTTCTGAGAGAGAAAAGCCCCATGGGTTGTCAATCTCTGACTTCCCAGAGAAGATGTATTCCAAGTGCTACTGAATATGGTGTTTGCTTCTTTTGTTTGTTTATGTGGATTTTAATGAATTAAACTCAAGTCTTTATGGTTGCAGGGGAGACTTTACCAACCCAGCCCATACTTTTTTAATTTATTTTTTTCTTTATTTTACATTCCAATCACAGTTCTCCCTCCCACCCATGCTCCCGCCCCCCTTTAACCCATCCTTCAACTACTCTTCCTAATGGGTAAGGGCTCCCCATAGGGAGTCATGAAAGTCTGGCACATTAAGTAGGGTTAGGATCAAGCTCCTCCCTCCCACCGTAGGAAATGGTCTCCAACAAGCTAGCTCACACACCAGGGATAGGCCCTGGTCCCACTGTCGGGAACTCTCAGGTAGTCCAAGCTTCACCACTGTCTCCCACATCAGGAGGGCCTAGTTTGGTCCCATGGAAGCTCCACAGCTGTTGGTCTAGAGTTCTTGAGTTTTCAGGTTCTTGCTTCAGCTGTCTCTGTAGATTTCTCCATCATGATCTTGAACCTCCCTTGCTCATATATTCCCTCCTCCTTCTCTTTGATTATTTTGATTTCTCTGCTTCTCCCAGTATTTTATTTTTGTGTCTTCCAAATTTATATTTCTATTATTTTGGGAACTCTCTATTTTCCACAGTAAGAGCTGTCTTCTCAGATTATTCAAGGCTGCCTTGTGGTTGTTAAAAGTAGGGGACTCAGAAGCTAATTGGAAGTTGAAATATGTAGGATTCAAAGTTGATTGTTACATGAGACACATACAGGGTCAAACAATGGCACAGTTTTTAGGTGTTTCCACTGGGCTACTTGAATCACCCAGAGGGAGTTGTTCTATCTCATGCGATGATGTGCATATATGATATAGGGTCAGCCATTCTGCCATCTCCCCACAAAACTCTTCTGAATTCCTAATTCTCACAGTTCAGTGTGCCTAGTGGCTGTGTCTTTCTGCTTCTTTGTGCACCAAAGTCTTTAGCTGAGCTCTGTCATTCCTCTTAACCTACAGACCTCTGTGAATGAGAAAAGGGCAGTAGCTAAGCTCACAGGCAGCCCAGTGGACCACGATCCCTCAGCTTGTTTTCATTTGGTCCTTTTTATTTCAGCCCTGTTTCAACAGTGGCTATACTTATATGGGCACTAAAGTGGTCATTTCATGGTGAAGTCAAATCGTATTTCTTCTTGGCTTACCTTGCTGCCTGGGGGCGTGCTTAGTCAGTAACCTTCTTGGCCATCTGTTCAGTAGTTTATGTACCCTGGCTTGATCTTTCATCAAAACCCAGAAATCAAATATAATATGCTTGAATTTCTCTCCATTTCTCCTATATCATATATATGTTTAAATGAAGATAATAAAGGGTAGCCTCTCAATCTTTATTAAAATACAAATGTGTAATTAATTAAGAAATTGAAGATAATCAGAGCTAACAAGATGGCTCACTTTGTAAAGTGCTTGTCTCCAAGACCTGGCAACCTGAATTCAATCCCCAGAGTTTATGAGGTTGTAAAAGAGAATTGGGATAAAGGAAGGTTGGACAGGGGAGCACGGAGGCACAATTCTCAGTCAAGCGAGCCCCCTTAAGGTGGGCAAGAGACTTGAACCTAGAGGGGCTCCCAGAGGCCCAAGGCGATGTCCTCAGTTAGTTTCTTGGGAAGCTGAGGAGAGTGAACCGGAAATGACGCTATCCTATAGCCATACTGAGGAATATCTTGTATATCACCATAGAACCTTCATCTGGTGATGGAGATAGAGACAGAGACCCACACTGGAGCACTGGACTGAGCTCCCAAGGTCCCAATGAGGAGCGGAAGGAGGGAGAACATGAGCAAGGATGCCAGGACCACAAGGGGTGCACCCACCCACTGAGACAGTGGGGCTGACCTATTGGGAGCTCACCAAGGCCAGCTGGACTGTGACTGAAAAAGCATGGGATAAAACCAGACTCTCTGAGCATGGCGAACAATGAAGGCTGATGAGAAGCCAAGGACAATGGCACGGGGTTTTGATCCTACTTCATGTTCTGGCTTTGTGGGAGCCTAGCCAGTTTGGATGTTCACCTTCCTAGACATGGACGGAGGGGGGAGGACCTTGGACTTTCCACAGGGCAGGGAACCCTGACTGCTCTTTGGGCTGGAGAGGGAGGAGAAGAGGAGTGGGGGGAGGGGGAGAAGGGTGGGAGGAGGGGGAGGGAAATGGGAGGCTGGGAGGAGGCGGAGACTTTTTTTTTTACTTTTCTCAATAAAAGAAAAAGAGAGAGAGAGAGAGAATTGACTTCCAAGGGAGCTTTATTCACCGCTCTCCACATATACACCATGGCATGTGTGTGCCCTCCCCCACCTCCTTCACCAATAGCAAAATATGAAAAGTTTAAAATGATCAATGAAAAGTTCAGTCCAACTATGAATGAATGCAATACATAATTAAGGTGTAATTATAAGTTGACAAAACAAGAGAAAATGAAAGTTTTAGGAATATGGAGCAGGAGAGGTGGCTCAGTGGACAAGATTCCTTGCTCCTCTTGCAGAGGACCTGAGTTCTGGTCCCAGCATCTACACTGGGCAGCTCCCAACTGCCTCTAACTCCAGCGTCAGGGACTCTGGTCCCCTCTTCTGGCATCCATGAGTACCTACACTCGCATGCACAATACCCATACAGATTCACAATACACCTAAATCAACCTGTGAAAAGAACAACGTGAAATCATACTAAGAAGTTAGTTATACATTTAAAATAAGTTACTTGTGCCTAGACAAGAAAGTAGGCAATGAGTGGATATAATAAACATATTCTATCAGAATAAAAGCAATATACAAAGTCTTGAAAATATGTAATTGTGTTCACAAGGATTTCCCCCCACATTTGTAGATATTTTATTGGATGCAACTTATTTTTTGGTGTGTTTTTATGTATTTTCAAAAGAGTCAATGTGAGCATGAATTATACAATAACGTTTGACACTAATTCAGATAATTTGTAGATTTCATTTGTCTGAATTCTAAAAATAGCATTAAAAAATCCATAAGTTTATAGTATAAAAATCCTAACTTTTCTGACAAGTAAGGATTTTAAAAATATTTGTATCCAATTTCTATGAATTCTGTCTGACAAGCACCATTTTTATAGACTCCCATAAGCTGGAAATTGTTTCCCTTCTCTGGCTAAGATGGCAAATGTCTGTGCAATTGCTACTTTAGCAACACGGTAAAGGGTCGCCTTTTCTGTTCATTGTTTCCCTGTCAAAGAGAAGATAAAAGAAAGACATCAAACACTGATAACCCTTAAATACCTTAAGTGATCACAGGGACTAAAAGCTTATTCACAATTTTAACAATGTGTCAAAATTTTTAGAATTTCACCCCTATTCTGGGTAATAGGTTTGACACTAGGAAAAAGAGACTAAGAAGAGTTAGTCCTGTTCTGGATGGCTTGCATCTACAAAAACAAACAGTTAATTTTGGTATTAATTTGGTGGGTTTTTTTGTGTGGTGTTAAATGAGTGATGTAATAGGAGTGAAGGGGCCGGTGAGTGTGTAGAACTTGATGTGAATATCCACACTTGTCTATTCACTGCACCACGTGGGCAGCTTGCTAACAATTTTCCACCACAACAATTGAAAACACAATACTGAAAAATATCTGGTTGTCAGACTGGACTAATTTACCACCTGAATGATTTGCTTCTACTCAGCAATAATCAAGCAAACCATTCAAGATGACGCTTTGCCATGATGCTTTTGGTGACACCAACAAAGAGTGGAGGTGGAGGCAAGCCTGTTCCCATGCCAATACTCTGCCTTTCTCTAAGACTAGGGTGCAGCTGGTCCAGGCCAGGACATCTGAAACAATAGCTTATAGACAATATCCATCCTAATTGGTCAGTGTCTGTTCCATAGCAGTGGCTAAATGTTTTGCATACAGTTCCTGTTCATGCTGACAAATTTGAATATCTAAAGGTAAGCTTTGAAAAAGTTTTCTTGATGAATTTTAATTAAGGAAAGCTGTGAAATACTTTGCATAATTCACGAATTGTGAATGCTAAGTATAAAGGACATAAGTCCAGTGGAGTCTTTAACCATCTTCCCATTTCCTTGTTGGTTATTATTATATGTCGTTGGGAGAGACATATAATATAATTGTTTATGTAATTCCTTTGTGCATTTTAAATTCATGTTCTTTGCCTTTGGTTGTTGAAAGAATTCTTTATGTATCATGAATACTAACCCCTATGTTTTGTATATCCATTGCAAATGTTTTCTAATATTTTATAAATTCTGCTTTTGCTTTCATTTTTATTTTTTCATGTTTTTTAAATAGATTTTTATTGAGCTCTACATTTTTCTCTGCTCCCCTCTCTACTTTTCCTCCCTACCTTTCAGTCCTCTCTCAAGGTCCCCAAGCTCCCAATTTACTCAGCAGATCTTGCCTTTTTCTACCATCCATGTAGATTAGATCTATGTATGTCTCTCTGAAGGTCCTCATTGTTTTGCTTTCTTAATGATACCTTTGATAAATACAAGATTTTAATTTTGATGCACAATTTTAATCCTTGTAGCCTGTGCTTTTGATATATTCCCTGAGAATCCAAGGTTGTGTTTGAATAAAAGGTCATAAACTTTAACCCTATTTTTCATTCTATGATTTTTATTGTTTTAAATTTTATGTCAATGATCCATCTTGAGTACAATTTAAATGTGATGGGAGGCAGGGTTTAAACTTATACCTTTTTATTGCTTATTGATGCCTAATTTCCCAACTTTGTTAATTAAATGTGTTATTATTTCCTCCTAATGAGTCTAGCAGATTGTTAGACGTATGTTAATATAGATGTATGAGATTATCTATAGATTACAATTCTTTTCTTGTCTATATATTTTCCTTATGCTTGCATCACTTGGTTTTGATTAGTAAACTGTATTGATAACTTCAAGTCCTTTAATTTATTGTGTTTCATTCAATTTTCCTGCTCAATTCCCTGGCAATGGTCTGTGAACTTGAAGGTCAGCTTCCCCACCACACACACAAGAATTTTGAAGGGATTACAGTAAAACAGTAAAAAGTTTTGTGCTATATTGTCATTTTAACAATACAGCATTTAAAATTCATGACCACATTAGATATATTTTCATTCTTTCTGGTCTTCATATATATTTTTCTTCAAAAGTATTTTATAGTTTTCAATATAAAATACTTTTACATCCTTAGTTAAATTTATTCCTAATTGTCTCATTGTTTGGCATCATGTTATACATGGAAACTTTTTGTGGTTAGAAGGGTAACTTGCCCAGTTACTGTTAGCAGACGTTCCTTTGGTTCTCCTTGCTTGCTTTAGTGTCTTGATGTTGGTGGGTTATTACTCAGTGTCTACTTTTAGGCTAGGGCCAGGAAGTGTTTAAACAGTGACTTCTAATAATTTTACATACCTGTGATGTAGGAGGGTCTTCTATCTGTCTGTTGTTTCATTGGTTAATTAATAAAGAAAACTGCTTGGCTTGATAGGTCAGAACATAGGTAGGAGGGGAAGACAGAACAGAATGCTGGGAGGAAGAAAGCAGAGACAGGCAGATGCCATAAATCTCCGGCTTGAGACGAAGGTACATTAGAATCTTCCCGGTAAGCCAAAACATGGTGGTAAACACAGATTAATAGAAATGGGTTAATCAAGATGTGAGAGTTAGCCAATATGAGGCTAGAAATAATGGGCCAGGCAGTGTTTAAATGAATACAATTTGTGTGTTGTTATTTCAAGTGTTAAGCTAGCCATGTGGGAGCGGGCAGGATGAAAAGCAGGTCTACTCACTTTATCATAACACACCTGTACAACATTTCGATCTACAGAATATGGCCCTTACCCACTATGTGTTCCTAGCAATTACTTGGCTAATACCAAACAAAGGATTCAGTTGCCTTTTTCAGGTGTCTCACACAACAATGACAACAAAAAAAAATAACACTGTTTGTTTAATTTTTTGGTTTTATCTTGCTTTGTTTAATCCTACAATTTAGACAGTAATATGTTCTTTACAGTAAACTATGCTAGTAATGAGCTACTAAAGTAGTTTTATCATGTTTTCTTGCCTCTTTGGGTTTTTACTTTGGATAATTAATCCTTACTGGAGTCTTGATCCTTACAGAGTTTATGGTGTTCATCAAGAAAAAGCTCCCTGTCGACTGATAAGAAATCTTAACTTTGTAGTTGTTCATAAGGTTCCCTGTGATCCTCATTATAGGACAAATTGATTGTCTATTATTCTGAAAATTTCTCAACTTTGATCAAACTAAACATTGCTCCTTGCTTCATTCTTCACTTTCTAAAATTTCTATTATCTTAGCAAACCCTTTTATACGTTGTTTAACACTTTATATTCTCCTCTTTTTGTGTTATAGTCTAAATAATTTTTGTGGTCTATATTCTTTCTTACTGATTTTATCCTTGACTGTGTACAATGTACGTTTTATCCTAATCAATGGATTTTAAATTTCAGTGCATTTTTCTTAATCTGTAGAAGTTGCATTACCTGTTTTTCCTAGGATACACAATCCCTTACTCCTTACTTGTATTTCAAATGGTTACTTTGGTCTTCAGACACAGGTTAAGCATTGTTATTTTCTGTAATCATTCTAATCATTGCATTAAGAGACCTGGTTTGCTGTGCTTTGTCTCTTTGTGCGTTTTGATTTTTTCTTTGACTATGTTAAAGAAAATCTTCCCCTCCACTAATAGACATTTTTGTCTTTGTAGTTGTTTGTAGGATTACTGGTGACCTTAATTGTAAGGGAAGATGTATGTCAATTATTCTGAAAATTTCTTAACTTTTATCAAATCAAACATACATAAACACACACACACTGTGAATTTGAAGTTAATTTTCACATCGGTTTTCCCACTTACACACACACACACACACACTCACACACACACACACACACACACACACTACTCAGTCAGCAGTAAAGCACCAAGCAAGACTGTTCAGTTAAATTATGAACTTGAGATTTTTGAGTTAACAATGGCAGTACAAAAATCTCTGTATAAATCCTCGTTGTGTTTGATTAGTGAAGAGATGAGAAGGATTTTCTACTCAACCTCAGCTAAAAACTGCGTATTTCCTGTTTTTTTCTTTATATTTTTTCAGGATTGAATTTTTTTTTTACATCCTTTAGCCCAAGAACGTGATTTTCTTATCTCACCTCTAAACACACCTCTCCTTTTAGAATCCTGTGAGCAGCTGAATTCCATGACATTCAATACTTGTTCATTGCAGAAAGTTATTTCAGAACAGTGCATCAGAAATTCTGAATGGGGTGGCTGTCCCAGTGTGATAACTAGTATTATTGGATAGTCACACAATATGGCAAGTGTCTGAGCACACCTGTCAGGGACTGCCTAGGTTAAAGTTGCTCTCTAAAAATGTATATGGGGGACTGTCTTGAGTATGTTGAAGTGGGAAGACCTTCCCACAGGGAATGGCACCATTTCTTAGATAGGAAATTTGGAACTCATATGCCTGAACTTGTCCTCATCTGACTCCTCACATAATGAGGACAACTGCTTTAATCTCCTGCTGCATTTACTTCTGTGCCTTGTTGAGAGGTGACTTGGAACTGTGAACTAAAATAAAGTTTTTCTCCCTTTAGTTACTTTCATGAAAGTATTTTATCACATTTAAGAAACTAATTAAACCAATTTAGGTGTTTGTGGTATAAGCTGAGGTTATATTAACATCCAAGGCTTTTAAAGATTTTATTTATTTATTATGCTTACCGTGTTGTGCCTGCACGTCAAAAGAAAGCATCAAATCCCATCATGGATGGTTGTGAACCACTGGGAATTGAACTCAGGACCCCTGGAAGAACAGTCAGTGTTCTTCACCTCTAGTTATCAGGGACTCCTCTCCTTGGGGGCAGGAAAAGCCAGACTAAGGACCTCTCTGCAATCGCCTCAGGAACTCCTCTGTGTCCGCAGCGCAGCCTCGACATCAGGCCCAGCTTTTATTTTCTTTCTGTGAAAAAAGCATAAACATATCCTCGACCCCAAATATATATAGGTCGGGTTTTTTCATAATGCATTGCAAGGGCTTTTCCACCTTGCCCTAGCAAAGGTCAGCTTGGTGTTATCATGTCAGATCCGTTTGCATCTGGATCTACTTGCAAGTTTCATAAGCTGCTTACAAGGAGCCTTATTATGCTCCATAATATTTTTTTTATTATTATTAGCCATATATGCAGTTCCTCCATTGGAAGAGCCATTTGTAAAATTTAGCATAAAATCCTTTAAGGGATTTTTTTTTTGCTATAACATTAGCAAAATACAGTTGTGTGAATTGTAGCAATAATCATCTGGGGATCAAGCCATTTTTTAGCTTTTATCCTGCCCTTTTGTACCAGACAGGCTACTGGTTTAAATTAAGAGTTTAATATCTTAATTGGCAAAACTTGAGAAGATTTTGCCACATTTCTTCACCTCTAAGCCATCTCCCCAGTTCTATTTGTAGTTCTTAAGATGTTGATTTATTAAAAGATCATTTCAAGGAGGGGGTTGCAGACAGAAGGATGGCCTCTAAGAACTGTTGATTGCTCTGCTCTTCAGATTGGTTTTTTAATTTTAGTTTACTAAGATATGCAATTCTTACTGAAATTAGATAAAAATATGATCCCTTTTCCAATGTAAAATTTCTTTTTCTAGGCTTTCCTTGGTGTATTTGTCTCAGTAGGATATCATATTACACATTTTATGTCCTTTTTTAGACTATATCTCTATTAAAACCAACTGAAACATTTAGAGGCTAGTTAGATTTTAGGCTAAAGGTTTTGTTGCTCTGCTGATGTCTCAGTTTCTCTTTCCATGGCCTTTGGAGTACCTTCTTGCACCAAAGAGACTAGTATGTGGGGATTAAGGCTCCAAACCTGTAGCAGTTTGACCTCTCTGTGCTCAGTGAACTGAGTAGAAGTTGCCCTCAACAATGGGGCTCTACTGCCAGTAGTTGGAGAGCAATACTCTATCCTCTAATATTAGACTTGGGTGCCTAGGGATTTCTGTGGGATACCCATGGCCAACAACTCAACACAATGCAATCCAATCCCACCACTGGAAGCCTGGTTATAAAGATGGATAATTCAGGCTCTTCATTTCTATGAGTCCTCCCAAGGGTCACTTTCATAGATTCCAGGAATTTTCCATTGTACTAGGTTTCTCTACCCTCTCCAAATGCCCCCAAGTCCAGTTATCTCTCCCAACAGCCTCTCCCTCTATCCTTTTCCCATAACCAGATTCCCCTTTTCCCTTCCTCACTTGTTCCTAGTCAACCCTCAACATTTATTCTATTTCCTCTTCCCAGGGAGATCCATGCTTTCCCTCTAGAGACTTACTCATTGCCTAACCTCTCTGGGTCTGTGGATTATAGCTTGATTATTATTTATATAACTGCTAATATACACTTATAAGTGAATATATACCATATTTGTCTTTCTGGGTCTCAGTTACCTCACTCAAGGATGACTTTTTTCTAGTTCCATTCATTTGTCTACAAATTTCATGATGTCATTGTTTTTAACAGCTGAGTAATGCTCGATTATGTAAATGAACCATATTTGTTTATGCAGTCTTCAGATGAGGGACATCTAGGTTTTGTGTCCAGTTTCTGGCCCTTATGATTATAGCCTTTATAAACATAGTTGAACAGTGTCCTGTCCTTGTAGTAGGATGAAGTATCCTTTGGGTATATGCCAGAGTGGTATAGTTGGGTCTTGAGGTAGATCGATTACCAATTTTCTGAGGAAATGCTATATTGATTTCCATAGTGCCTGTATAAGATGCACTACTACCAGCAATGGAGGAGTGTTACCCTTGCCCTACATCTTCACCAGTCTCTTGTGTTGTTGATCTCAGCCATTCTGACAGGTGTAAAATAGAATCTCAAGGCAGTTTTGATTTGCATTTCCCTAATGGCTAAGAATTTTGAACATTTCTTTTAATGCTACTCAGCCATTTGAGATTCCTCTGTAGAGAATTCTCTGTTTATACCTGTATCCAATTTTTAAAATTGGATCACTTGGTTTGTTTATATATAGTATTTGAGTTCTTCATATATTGTGGATATTGGAACCTCATCAGATGTGGAGTTGGAAAAATATGTTCCCATTCTGTAGGCTGCTGATTCTTCCTATTAATTGGTTCCTTTACATTCAGAAGCTTTTCAGTTTTATGAGGTCCTACTTGTTAGTTAGTGATCTTAGTGCCTGTACTATGAAGAGCAAGAAAGGACTTTACGGGCTTTCCATTATAGAAAGAAATCCCAGCTTCTAGAAGCATCCCTAAGGACACCTCTGGAGATGATGGGGCACCAATTGTCTCTACCTGGAACTTGCTTTAGGTGTAGCAACACTGATGATTTGGCAAAGAACTGCTCATTACCTTGTCTGCCACCAGGGCCCTGACCCAAACTGTGGACAGGAAGAACACTAAAGGGTTGAAAGCCCCATATTGAACAGAGATATCATGGCTAACACTCTTCAAACAACTCCTTCCAAAAACTTTCCTCTCCTAACATCTTCAGAGTCTCGCTGTCCACTAATGGATAGACACTAATGCTTCATGCTATGCTCTTCCAGGACCCTTCCTTGACCCAATATTATGGGACACTTTCTCTTCTTCTGTCACTTTCTACCGTCCTCTCATTAAGAACCTATCCCAGGACTCTTCCTATCCCCGTCACTCTCAATAGAGTATTTTTAAAAAATATAGACAAGGTTTAAAACATATCATACAGTAGTGTCTTCCTAATAAAGGTATTCTAAGACCAACTCTCTCCCTCCATAACACCACTATCTTGTCTGTCATGCCATTCTAGATCTAAGAACAATTTCTTCACCATTTCTTCACACTCCCAGATTCATATGACCTCTCTGCCTTGATATGAGAGGTCCCTGGCATCATAACAGCATCTTGGTTTACTTAGACTGTCCACCCTGAGGGATTCTGAGATAGTACCCCCCATTTTGGTGGGCCAAGCTCTGTCTAGTGATTTCTCTGACCACTGACTTGTCTTTACCTGTCTCCAAGCTGCTTAATTTAATATGTATATGATCTTCTCGTATGCAGCCTTAGCTCTGGCTGTCACAATGTACTGCTCATCTTCTTAACTTTGTAGAAGGAAAGGATACAGACTATTTCCTTTCAAAACTCAATGTTCTTTCCTCCAGGTCTGTTGTCAGAGGCTTCTCATTTGTTTTTCCGCTGCCCATATTTGATATAACCACACAGAAACTGTATTAATTAAATCACTGCTTGGCCTATTAGCTTATGCATATTTCTAGCTAGCTCTTATATATTAAAATATCCCATTTATATTATTTTATATTTTACCATGAGGCTCATGGCCACTAGCAAGGTTCCAGTGTGTCTGTCTTTGGCAGTAGCTACATGGCTTCTCCTCTCTCCACCTTCTTTCTCCTTGCATTTAGTTTAGTTTTCCCTGCCTAGTTCTATTCTGCTCTATCATAGGCCAAAAAAGCTTCTTTATTAAACAGTGGTAATAAAACATACAGTATATAGAGGGGATTCCCACATTGCCTCTCTTTTTATGTCTAAATAAAAGGGAAGGTTTTAACTTTAATATAGTAAAATTACATGTAACAAAACAGGTATCAAGCAAGAATTATAGATGCAATATTTATGTCTAATTTATGTTTTATCATAACTAAGGAAAACTATCTATTCTTCAACTCCATCAAAGATTTCAGAAGGATATAATATTACCTAAGTAGACAGGAAGTGCATTGTGGGCAACTTCCAAAACTCTAGAATTGACAAAGACATCTCGCTGTCTGGACAGTCACCCAAAGTTCTTCTGTAACATTGCAGATATCCGTCTTCAGCATACCGGCCCATAGTATCCAGCAGATTTCTCCATGAAGCAGGATATTTCAAAGACAGTTCCACCCATATTGGCAGTTTGTCAGTCACTTTCTTCTGTGTCCTGCAGAATGTCCGGCAGACCCTTTCATGAAACAGAAACTCCAAAGGACTGTTTCACCTTCTTTAGGCAGCCTCAGCAGCCATTTATCTGTGGGTCCTGCACGTCTAGTCAAGCAGTTCAGGCAAGAGCACTTTCTTGCCCAAATTGCTAACAAACTCCATAAAGAGCCTCTTTGATGCCCATCTTCCTCTTGAAGCAATTGTTGTCAGGAGCAGATGTGTCTCATTGTCATGAAAAATGCTAAGTTTTTAAAACATTTTAAATTCCATATTCTGTAGTCTTTGAAAGATTTGAAGAATACCTATCTAACTGAAATAAATTTCTACATATCTAGAAAACCTAACTAACATGACTACAAGCCTGACTACTATAGACTGTTATCTATCAACATATATTTATTAATTATGCATTACATTTTTTTTTCAAGACAGGGTTTCTCTGTGGTTTTGGAGCCTGTCCTGGAACTAGCTCTTGTAGACCAGGCTGGTCTCGAACTCACAGAGATCCGCCTGCCTCTGCCTCCCGAGTGCTGGGATTAAAGGCGTGCGCCACCACCGCCCGGCCTATGCATTACATTTTTAAATGAGCTGCACAAACACAATACTTTAATCAAGAGCAGACATATAAATATAACAAAATTGACCTAAAATTTGTATCAATAGACCAAGAACCACACCAATCCAAAGTATTCATATCAGCCGGGCAATGGTGGCGCACGCCTTTAATCCCAGCACTCGGGAGGCAGAGGCAGGCGGATCTCTGTGAGTTCGAGACCAGCCTGGTCTACAGAGCTAGTTCCAGGACAGGCTCCAAAGCCACAGAGAAACCCTGTCTCGAAAAAAAAAAAACAAACAAAAAGAAAAAAAACAAGGTATTCATATCTATTGCATATCCCCCTTTAAATGTAAACAAACATTTATAAGCAATATTTGGGAATTTGGGAATAGTTATCTCCAAACAGCTTCCTGCTTTTTGTTAGGTGAAATAAATTTTGGGGGTGTTCATGGTAATCTTTCATGGTACCTTGGTCCATCAAACCACATAAGTCTGGAAGGAATACACAGGTTCTCATACTCTGTGGAAACAAAACAACTTCTTTTCCAAAGCAACAAATCCTTGATCCAAATTTTGAAGTCAAGATACCTTTAAAACATATATGTTGGTTTAGCTTAGCAGCCCATACAATGAAATGTCTCTCTGTACTTAGCACATTCACACTCAAAAAAATCAAAGAAAACACAATAATTTACATAACCCAGACTTTCTATGTATATTCCATCTTTACGTGGCTTATTGGTTTTTACTCTATTACTTTTAATATTCATTTTATTGTGTTTACTCCTTTAAAGAGACTATTTGTCTCTTTAAAGACTTTGTTTTATTTTAAAAACCATTTACTTCCTTTTAATAGTTGTCTATATTATTTTCTGCTCTCCGAAGCCTACATACATTTATCCAACACTGTGACCCATTTAGAGGTCTATATCTGTCTGAATCTGTCTTTATTATATATCTGTAATTATTTGCTGATTAAGAGTACTTTTTTTTAAAAAAAAATGTTTAGTGGGCATGGCTAGGACCAACTCCATGGCCCTGCCTGTTGGCTCTGCCTGTCCAACATGGAGGAGGCATGTTTGCTGCCTCTGAGAACCATGTACATTGCCCCATTTTTAGGCACACAACATATCTTTGTTGCCATTAAGCAAGTTGTAGCACTCTGGTCACAGACCCCATTTAAATGTTCTCTAGCCAGACCTCTCCAAAGAGTCAGTGCCGTTCCTGTTGGTGACCCAGGAAGCTTCTTTTTTCAAAGAAGCTGCACAGTTTTTCTGCACTTCTCTTAAAGGAGTGGCAGCAACCCTGCTCACCATCAGTGGGAAAAAAAAATGTTGTCTACTAAAAAGTCATGCTTAACTCTGCTCTTTTGTGTCTAGAATTCCTTTCCAAGTTTTCTCAGGTTTTACATGGATTTAGTCAATCCCATGTTGGCTTGCCAATCTGTTGTCTGAGGCTGCTCAGACCCAAAATAACCACACAGAAACAGTATCAATTAAATCACTGCTTGGCCTATTAGCAAATGCATATTTCTAACTAGCTCTTATATCTTAAATTATCCCATTTCTATTATTTTATATTTTACTATGAGGCTTGTGGCCTAATGGCAAGATTCAGGTGCGTCTATCTCTGGCAGAGGCTACATGATTTCTCCTGACTCTGCCTTCTTTCTCCCAGCATTCAGTTTAGTTTTCCTCACCTAGTTCTATTCTGCCCTATCACAGGCTAAAGCAGCTTCTCTATTAACTAATGGTAATAAAAGGTATTCACAGCATACAAAAGGGAATCCCACAGACCACACAGGCATGTGGTCTATCTTTTAGGTCAAGTAACTAGGCTTTCTCTTATATAGCTAACAGCATAAATTTAAGACACTATCTGTAGGCCCTGACACATCTGTTGATTAAGGGAAAGATTTTCTCTCTCTCTCTCTCTCTCTCTTTTTTTTTTTTTTTTTTGGCTTAGTGGAGTACCTCAGAACCTGGGTTCTTAATTTTGCTTTTCTTGCTCATCTCCCCTATGAAGAAGTTAAGGGCCCTCTAACAGCCTAAAGAATAAATCTTACCAAGTCTGTCATGTCTGCTTTGTCTTTCTTCCAAGAAGCACCCCTAGAGCCCTCTGCTCTGGCTTTCTCAGAGCTTGACCAACCTTGAAGACAGTTGTATCCTGTGTAGAACTGAATAATGTGGGTTGACTCTGAGGGCTTGGGGGCAAATGAGAGGGAGCCACCTTTTCCTCTGTTGCCTGTCTTTCTAAATGACTAACTACAGTAGTTAGGTGATGGCAATCTTTCCTCTGAGTTCTAGTAGCACCTCCACATGGGCACAGAAACCTCCAAGCTCACCTTTAGTCCTCTCACTAGACTGACTCGGGATTACCTATTATACAAGAATTTCTCTGCTTTGTTCACTTTGACGTGTTCTCATCACCTTCCTAGAGAATCCTGGAACCTCACTTAATTCTGGCTCTCCTCTCAACCTGGCTACTGTCCTTCCAAAGGCTACCACTCTCACCCATTCCTGCCTAGCATCAGTTGAAACAACCTTTCCCTACAAAATCCACTATTTTCCTGTTCCTTCTCTGTTACATCCTGACTATATTCAGTTCTTAGAGGAAGCTCATCTCTCAGCTGCGATGACTCTTGCCAAGTGGGAGATGCCATGGTCTCCTTTGACCAGATTATAGAGTGTGCCCATTTACCACCAGGCTTTACTAATAATATAGCTTTGGGAAATGCTTTTCCTGACAGGATTACTAAAATCAGCTAACACCCTCACTGCACTGCCCCTGATTTCCTTTTAGCTTCTCCAAGCTTAACTCATAAGGACTCTGAATCCTTCCCAACTATGGGTCCTACTTTTACCAGACAATTTAGCAGCCCTTGCCAACTGCTGCTACAGCATCAAGCAGGCCTGGCCAGCTCTTTCGTGGATGCTGTAGCTGCCTGGTTAGTCCATTCATAGCTAGAGACTGCTTTTATCTTAAAAACAATCTGGCTTTACAATAACTTTGAATGCAAAAGATGTACATGTTGCTTGCTGGTGGTACAAATTTGATTGCTTTAAAAGAAAGTTTAAATTGCCTGACTCTCTTACATAAAATGGCTTGGAAATGAGGTTCTATTACCTATCAGTCCAAATTAGTTTTAAGTGTAGATGTCAGGCCTTGCCTTTTCCTAGAGTTAACAAGACAGGTTTCGATAAAAAAGGAAACTCAAAACTACCATGCTATTGTTACTGACTTAAAAATTGCTTTTTACTATCCCTTTACATTCTAATGACAATTGTTAAAGAGCCTAGCTTTTTCCATGACTGCTGGCAACAGTCAAGCCCCGATGTTTTATGGTAAATGACTGGTTGCTCCCAGGTGGAAAGGAAAAGCAACTGTTTAAGATTAAGATAACTGGATATTTCCCAAAGAGAAAGATGCAAGTTGTGAGGGACTAAAGAAATGATTTAAGTTTTATGAAAAATGAGACTTACAGATGATCCACATGAGGCTCAAATTTCAAAGTTAACAT
Organism: Microtus obscurus; assembly: GCA_963919715.1. Classification (NCBI taxonomy): domain Eukaryota; kingdom Metazoa; phylum Chordata; class Mammalia; order Rodentia; family Cricetidae; genus Microtus; species Microtus obscurus. The sequence goes on from CAWTZC010000015.1 coordinate 24,254,843, forward strand.
AGTAATCAGTGGAGTTCTGATAAGTTATTAATCTAATCTTGACTACAGGTACGGGCACTGGCTGCTAAAGCATTTTTAAAAAGAGTTAAATTATCATAATTGGAGGCTCAAAAAATTAAATTTTTTTGATTGTTTTCTTTTCTAGATACAGACTTAAGAAGACTTCTCATTGTGTTGAAAACATTTCTGTCCCATCTTATCTATCCAGTTCTCTAGAAAGAAACAAGACTGTTCATGCTGCTGTCATGTTGACAGCTTTGCAGGCTTTATTTTGCTACGGTTTTAGAGAGTTATGACTTGGATCCGTTTATCACAGGTAACTGATGAGTATGCCTGTCAGTCAACAACTGAAGCTTTCCTCCTACTGCCTAGCCCTCATCCTGTTTGAGGGGCTTTCTTCATCCTCTGGACCTCTCAGGCAGCATGACATACATCCATTAATCAACCTCACCCCTGTGAGTGCTCCCAACCAGTGAACATTCCACTGGCTGACAGCAGAACAGGGAGGCACTTGCCTCTTCCTCAAGGAAGAATGTTGCTGTTATGTGGGCCAGTCCTGCCAAGTGGAAGAGAGGACTGAAACCTTACACAAACTAGCTTACAAATTATAGCCTCCAGGTACCAGCTTCATTGTGACATTCTCCATATGCTCCTCTCTGGGATCTGGCTTCTACCACTTCTCTGCCCACTGGGCTCTACCATTCTCATAATAATGACCCTGGTCTCTTTATGTTCCTTTAGGAGACTCAGTAAAGCAGATGCTTTGGACAGACTTTCATCTGCTCTCCTACCATCACCTGCTGGCTTGAGCCCCTGCTTTGGACCAGCTTTCCAGACCTCCCTTCTCAAGCCCCCAATCATCAGGAAGTATCCAGAGGGTTATCATTGCCCCTCATCATCAACAAAAGGCTGGAGTGTTGTGTTCAAAGTGCTTCTGCCAAATGTCAGTGCTAGAGAAAAGTCCTAAACAGAAGTGCTTTGGTCTGGTAAACAGAACGGTTGTTATTAGGTAAACAGAAGGTAGGTTTCTGTTTTACCAGAAAAGTAGATTTGGTCAGCCAGGTTTCTGCTGACCAGATTTGTTGCAGGAGGTCTTTCCGCCCCTCCAACCAATAGCTGCTGAGATACCAGCCCATTGGGGCGTGGTTTCTCTCCATTCATAAAGCCTCTATTTCCTTCCGCTCGCTCTCTCTTTGACTTGCTGCTGGTCTGGCGACTAGACTCTTTTTCTAGTTGTGCAGAGAGCTGTTGTCTGGGATCGTGATCTGTAAGTTTTTCCTCTTTAAATAAATACTTCCCTAGTAATAGTAATTACAAACTGGTGTGGCATTGTTCGTGGATTACGCCTTTACCTGGCGCCCTGGCTTTTAGGACCCCCCCCCCCCTGGCTGCCGGCCGCAAGTTCGGCTTGGCGGGAACGAGCCCTCGCTTCCTCTGCCCAGTGCCGAGTCCGAGATACACTTGGCCTTAAGGCCCATAATATCCAGAGAGGCAGGACGATCTCTGAGGCCGGACAGGTGGTGGTGGCATACACTCGGGAGGCAGAGAAAGGCAGATCTCTGTGAGTTCGACCGGACAGGTGGTGGTGCATGCCTTTAATCCCAGCCCTCGGGAAGCAGAGACAGGCGGATTTCGGATTTCGGTGAGTTCGAGGACAGCTGGATAATAGGTAATATGGCAGTTTTTGTTTCCAACATGACTTTCACTGTTTGGGCTACCAATACAATGGGTCTAATCATGCAAAATTTATATGACTATGAGGATAACTTAATTTACTGGTTACTAGGTTTTAGTATTCTTTTGAATATTCTATCATTTAGAAAGATTATGGTACTTTCAAGAACTCATGCAGGTCAGGAGATTCAGGAGATTCAGGATTCAAAAGAGGCAATAATAAACAAAATAATAAAAAGACTTGAAATGCATGAAAAAATGATTGGAACTGGTGAACAGAATAATAAGGCACAAGGACAGGATACAAAGCCAACACCAGCTATTAGAACTGGCTTACCCAGGGTTTTATCGGCATACCCTATACTTAATTCTGACAAAGCGTCAACTTCTAAAAGCTCAAAGGGAGTCAGAGAAGCTAGATGGATGCCAATAGCAATGAATGATCTGAAAGAAATTAAACAGGCTATTGTTACTTTTGGCTTGCAAAATGCATATGTACAGGAAATGATAAGGCCTTGGGCTTCTAATGCTAGAGCTACCCCCTATGATTTCCATCAGTTAGTGTCTGCAGTTTTAGATAAGGGACCTTCCTTGATGTTTGGAATTTATTTTAGAGAAGAATCCAAACATATGGAACAGCAAGGAAGAGCAAAAGGTGTCAAGGTTTCCCAAGATCAAATTCTTGGTGCAGGAGAATATGCTGATCCACAGGTCCAAGCTCTTTATGACGATGAAGTACTGCATCTATGTCACCAAGCAGCTTTAAATGCTTGGAATAGGATACAAGATCCAGCAAAAAGGGTTGAATCATATGCCAGAATTAGGCAGGGACAGAGAGAACCCTTTATTGACTTTTTGCAAAGATTAATTAAGGCTCTGGACGTAGGGGTAACAGACCCGGAATCTAGACGAATACTTCTTGAATCTCTAGCGTTTGAGAATGCAAACATAGAATGCAAAAAGATAATTGGGCCTTTAAAGTCTAGATCAGCGCCTATGGATGAATGGATTCAACATACGATGAATGTTGAGACATTTAGCTATAATGATGAATCTTGGGTAGGAGAAGCGATTTCCACAGCAATGAGGAGACATCAAACTGCCAGGTGTTTTAATTGTGGAAAATTAGGACATCTGAAAAGGGATTGCAGGCACAGAATTTCTAGAAATAATATCTCCTCTGGGAATGACAAAAATAGGGGACCTAGGCCTTCAGGTATATGTAGGAGATGCGGTAAAGTCCGTCATTGGTCCAACGAATGCAGGTCAACAACAGACAAACAAGGCAACCCGATACCGTCGGGAAACTCCTTGAGGGGCCTCTTGCAGGCCTTCAAGCCAACAGTGGCCCAGTCATTCCCAGTCACAGTGGAGAACGTGCCTCACCAAGAAATCTAAAAGCTCCAATTTCTGCTGTAAAAAGTAATACTAGTCTAAATGGTGAATTACGTGTGGAGGATGAGTCAAAAAACCCAGTAGGACAGAGTAAACGGGATATTTTGGCAGACTTCTATTAACGACCAAAGACCAAAGCTAAAAGTCTGTATAAATGGCACTTTTATTGAAGGCTTATTAGACACAGGTGCGGATGTAAGTATTATTACCCCAGAATATTGGCATCCAAATTGGCCTCTTCAAGAGGTAGATGTTCAGTTTCTGGGAATTGGAACCCTATCTCGTGTAAAACAAAGTACAAGATGGGTGGAATGCATAGGGCCTGAAGGGCAAATAGGAAGACTAAGGCCATATATAGTCAATATTGCAATAAATTTATGGGGCCGTGACCTGTTACAGCAATGGAATACCCAGATTAACATTCCTGCAGTTCCAGGAATTCATAATTCTGGGAAAGATATGATGAGGTATATGGGAAAAGGTCACCAGCCATTCAGGCTGTACAAGAACATATAGCAAATACCAAACCTTTAGAGGTACCAACAGCCCTACCTTTAAAATGGCTAACTGAGAAGCCAATATGGATCAAACAGTGGCCTCTAGCGGAAGATAAATTACAGGCATTGGAACAGCTGGTGTAAGAGCAATTAGATGCTCACCATATTGAAGAATCAACCAGCCCTTGGAATTCTCCTGTGTTTGTTGTAAAAAGAAATCTGGTAAATGGAGAATGGTGACAGATCTAAGAGCTGTCAACAAAGTAATTCAACCTATGGGCCCACTACAATCTGGAATTCCCTTTTGCCTTCTCTATTACCAAAAGGATGGCCTCTTATAGTTATTGATTTGAAAGATTGTTTTTTCACTATACCGTTACAAAAAAAAGGATAGAGAAAAATTTGCCTTCACGGTGCCTACTTATAATAATTCTCAGCCTAATAGGAGATATCAATGGACTGTCCTCCCCACAGGGTATGCTCAATAGTCCTACATTGTGCCAATATTTTGTAAGTAAGCCATTGGAAATAATTCGTGAACAATTTCCCAAGTCCATAATTTATCATTACATAGATGACACTTATTATCAGATTCAAATAAAGATACTTTAGAAAGGATGTTTGAAGAAGTAAAGAAAGTCTTGCCTAGGTGGGGATTACAAATTGCCCCTGAAAAGATTCAAAGAGGAAATTCTATTAATTACCTAGGTTACAGAATAGGGTTAGAGAAAATTAAAACACAAAAGGCACAAATTAGGAGAGACCGGTTAAAGACTCTTAATGACTTCCAAAGATTGTTGGGAGACATTTCCAGTCTACGACCAGCTGTTGGGATAACACCTGATCTAATAGTTCATTTAAATAAAACCTTAGATGGTGATAAAGATTTGAATAGTCCAAGAAAACTGACAGCTGAAGCAGAAAAGGAACTGACAATGATTGAGGAAAAATTACAGGAAGCACATGTGGATAGGGTGAACCCAAATCTTAGCTGCATCCTAGTCATATTGCCTTCCAGAATCTCTCCTACAGGGATTCTAATGCAGAGGGAAGATATTATTTTAGAATGGATATTTATACCCAATAAACCAAGTAAAAAATTAAAAACTTATGTGGAAAAAGTCTCTGAACTAATTATAAAAGGTAAGCTGAGACTTTGTCAACTAGTAGGTATAGACCCAGCAGAAATTATAGTGCCTTTTACTACTGAAGAAATAAAAAAGTTATGGGAAGACAATGAACTGTGGCAAAGAGCTTGTGCTAATTTTTTGGGAGAAATTAATAGCAACTATCCCAAAAGTGGTAGACTTAACCTTATAAAGAGAACTTCTTGGATTCTTCCTAAAATAATTGGACGTGATGCTCCAATAACTGGAGCCCGTACGTTCTCTCACTGATGCAAATAAATCAGGGAAAGCAGGTTACAAGTCAGATGAATTGAGTAAGGTGGAACAAAACCCTTATAATTCTGTCCAGAAGGCAGAATTATATGTCATTCTTATGGTGCTAAGGGATTTTAAAGAACCTCTTAATATAGTTACAGATTCACAATATGCAGAAAGAGTTATCTTGCATATTGAAACCGCTGAATTTATACCAGATGACACAGAGTTGATTTCATTGTTTATCCAGGTACAAGACATAATCAGGAACAGGCTTTGTCCGATGTACACAACACACATCCGGTCCCATACAGGTCTGCCTGGTCCTCTAGCACAAGGCAACGCTGAGATTGATCAATTATTGATTGGAAGCGTGTTGCAGGCCTCAGAATTTCATAAAAAGCATCATGTCAATAGTAAAGGCCTAAAGAAAGAATTTTCCATTACTTGGCAACAAGCTAAGGACATTATAAAGAGATGTCCTACTTGTTCTTTCTATAATCAAACACCGTTGCCTGCAGAGTAGTAACCCAAAGGGTACTAAGAGAAATGAAATCTGGCAGATGGATGTGTTCCACTTTATGGAATTTTGGTAAATTAAAATATGTACACCACACATAGACACGTATTCAGGTTTTCAATGGGCTACTGCCCTGAGCTCAGAAAAGGCAGATTCAGTAATCACACATTTATTGGAAGTTATGGCCATCATGGGTATACCTGCACAAATAAAGACAGATAATGGTCCAGCATATGTATCTAAGAAGAAATGAAACGCTTTTTGGATTATTATAATATAAAACACATTACAGGTATACCAAATAATCCTACAGGTCAGGCAGTTATAGAAAGATCAAATGCGTACAAAAAGGATATGCTGAACAAACAGAAAGGGACCGAAAATACCCCCAGAAATAGATTACATAATGCTTTATTAACCTTGAATTTTCTTAACGCTAATGAGAAAGGAATGACAGCAGCAGAAAGACATTGGATAATGGAAAAGTCTGCTGAACTAAATCAACCGATTTATTTCAAAGATGTGCTGACCTCTCAATGGAAGCCAGGAGATGTGCTACGTTGGGGAAGGGGTTTTTGCTCTTGTTTCCACAGGAGAAGAAAAATGGTGGATACCATCAAAATTAATAAAGTTTCAATTTGAAGAGGCGAAACCTCTTGGAAAGGAGAAATGACAACTCATCCACAACGATATTCATACAGGTGGTAAGAAAAACATATAGAATGGGGGCAGGGTTCTGTTCTTATCTACACAGGAAAACACTCACCTTTGAAAAATTCAAGGGACCATGGATATTTGGATACTGACAGATGAAAAAATACCTGGCCAAATAGGAAATATCAAGAAAACTGAATGGGTAAGTAACACGTACTAAACCATATTTCTAAATTTATAAAGCTGGTTTTGAAGTTGGACTCGGCTCAGTCCCGCTCCAATTCCAAGCCTGTTAGTAAGAGAAAAACCCAGAGTTTCTGGAGGTTCTGTCTCATGTCAAGAGCCGTGATATGGGACAGAAAGAAATAGTGAGTTTAGAAAACATCTTTGCTTTTCTTTATATCTATCATACCTTTCATTGAATATATCTATCATGCCTTTCATTGAATATATGTATATATATATGCCTATATATGTCTATATGATTCATGTTTAAGTTTTTTACAATAATCAATGAGTCTTTTCTGAAGTGACATTTGAAGTTTCCAGGAAGAAGATGGGGCCCCACAACAACAACTCTACCTGGTTGATATGATGTCATGATACTGATAGCGCTACTACAAGACCTGTTTTGGGTACCAGCTGCACAAGAAGATCCCAACTTGGTTAGCTGAAATGGTGCACATCTTGTACAACATTCTGGCCAGACCTCCACAAAATACTCAGAGACTATTTGCAATTTTAAAAGACATTGATCTTGAAATTTAACCATCATTTTACTTCCACAGGATCCCCCAGAAAGAACATCGCCCCCATGACAGTTGGAAGTAATTCTAGAGGACGACGTCCCCTCTCCCAGTAAAGTTTGCCCCTGGGTTTAGGGGTTTAGGGACATCATTTAGCATTTAGGTGTTGGGAGGTTGGGGGGAGGAATTTTATAAGCTCAGGGATCATTTTGAAAAAAAAAAAAAGAGGGTGATGGGATAATAGATTTGTAATTGTGAGTTATAATTTTTAGACAAATATATTGGTATTGATACTTGTATATTGATACAAAGTTAAATTATATTGACTATTGTATGCATGCATGTTTCTACCCCTGTTTAAAATATTTTTTTGGTATTGACATATATTGTATCGATATTTACCATATTGCAATGTATATTTGTACATTGTTTATATTTGGAGGTCATTATCCTCATTTGTTACACAGATGTTTATTGTCTTAGTCTTTAAGTTAGATAGATATTGAGAATTATATAGATTAATAGTCATCTAAGTTTGCCATTTATAATTAGACTAATTAGGTTATTTAGATATATAGAGATTATACTCAGTATAGATAGATGATCTTCAACCTCCTCAAAGAGCTGTAGAAAATGGCCTTTAATCTAACTCAGAGTTTTGTGGTAGTGAGACACAATTGTTCCTGGCAACACCGCCTCTATTCCCGAGAGAATGTTGAGCACCAAAGATACTCCACCTGGAGCCTTTCTTTTGTCAGAACTGGCCTTGGGGCAAAGAAATGCCCATACCTCAACCACTGACAGAGATACAGAGTGTGCATCAATGGATAAAACAGGACTGTCATATCCTGCCAAGACAGGGTAAGATAGTTTTGAAAAGTTGCTTGCCCTTGAAAATGGTATGTCAGTGATGTTTAGGCCTTAGCCAAAGTTGGTTGCTTCAACGCTGCAAATGTGACTTTGGGTGATTGCCCAGGTAGCTAGTTGTCCCTGTGATTTGTTGCAGGTTTTGGAAGTTGTTTTACTGAACTTCCTAATTACCCAGGTAACATTATTTCCCTTCTCAGATCTTTGATGGGGTTGAGGACTATATAACTATAGTTACTTTTCTCTCATGACTTGGCCAAGCTATTTATTATACAAGTCCTAAGCTAGTTAGAATAGGATATTTGTACTTATTGTATATAATTTCATAGTAGGTTTAGAACTCTCTTACTTAAACAAAAGGGGGAGGTGTTGCAGGAGGTCTTTCCGCCCCTCCAACCAATAGCTGCTGAGATACCAGCCCATTGGGGCGTGGTTTCTCTCCATTCATAAAGCCTCTATTTCCTTCCGCTCGCTCTCTCTTTGACTTGCTGCTGGTCTGGCGACTAGACTCTTTTTCTAGTTGTGCAGAGAGCTGTTGTCTGGGATCGTGATCTGTAAGTTTTTCCTCTTTAAATAAATACTTCCCTAGTAATAGTAATTACAAACTGGTGTGGCATTGTTCGTGGATTAAGCCTTTACAGATTCCTCCTTTAGTTTTCTCACACAAGGAAACCTAGTTTTCAGGTCAATGTAAACATTCTGTATCAGCTCAAAGGCCCCGCCCTGCTGACAAATATAAAACCCGCTTGCTTCTCCACCATTTTGCTTTTCTCCATCCCCTAAGAAATACCCTTGAAAGTTTGTCTTCCAATAAACCATTCTTTCTACCCATGGAGTGGTGTAATTTGGTGGTTTTACTGTGCCCTCGATTATACCCTTGAGTTTTATTTATTTATTTTTTTAATTTATTTATTTATTTATTGAAGATTTCTGTCTCTTCCCCACCACCGCCTCCCATTTCCTTCCCCCTCCCCCATCAAGTCCCCCTCCTTCATCAGCCAAAAGAGCAATCAGGGTTCCCTGTCCTGTGGGCAGTCTAAAGACCACTGACCTCCATCCAGGACTAGTAAGGTGAGCCTCCAAACTGCCTAGGCTCCCACAAAGCCAATCTGTGCAGTAGGATCAAAAACCCATTGCTATTGTTCTTGAGTTCTCAGTAGTCCTCATTGTCCGCTATGTTCAGCGAGGCCGGTTTTAACCCAGGCTTTTTCAGACCCAGGCCAACTGGCCTTGGTGAGTTCCCCACAGAACATCCCCTTTGTCCCAGGGTGTGGGTGCACCCGTCGTGGTCCTGAGTTCCTTGCTCGTGCTGTCTCTCCTTCTGCTCCTGAGTTGGACCTTGAGATTTCAGTCCGGTGCTCCAATGCGGGTCTCTGCCTCTGTTTATATCTGTTGTTGGACAAAGGTTCTATCGTGATATTTAAGATAATCATCAGTCTGACTACAGGGCAAGTCAAGATCAGGCTCCCTCTCCTCTGTTTCTTAGGGTCTTAGCTGGGGTCATCCTTGTGGATTCCTGGAAATTTTTCTAGAGCCAGGTTTCTCACTAACCCCACAATAGCTCCCTCAATAAAAATGTTTCTTTCCTTGCTCTGTCATATTTGTCCTTCCTCCATCTTGAATATCCAATTCCCTCAAGTTCTCCTCAACCCTCCCTTTCTCCCCTTCCTTCTAGCCCCTGCCCCATGCTCCCAAATTTTGTTAGGTGATCTTGTCTGTTTCCAGTTTCCAGGTGGGTCAATATATGTTTTTTTTTGGGGGGGGGTTCACCTTATTACTTAGCTTCTCTAGGATCACGAACTATAGGATCAATGTCCTTTGTTTATGGCTAGTATCCACTTACAGGTGAGTACATGCCATAGTCATTTTTGTGGGTCTGGGTTACCTCACTAAGGATAGTGTTTTCTAATTCTATCCATTTGCACGCAAAATTCAAGATGTCATTGTTTTGTTTCTCGCTGAGTAGTACTCTAATGTGTAGATGTGTCATACTTTCTTTATCCATTCTTCAGTTGAGGGGCATCTAGGTTTTTTTCCAGGCTCTGGCTCTTACAATTAATGCTGCTATTTACATAGTTGAGCAAATACTTTTGTAGTATGATTGAGCATCTTTGGAGTATATTCCCAAGAGTGGTATTACTGGATCCTGTGGTAGGTTGATTCCCAGTTTTCTGAGAAACCACCACACTGATTTTCCAAAGTGGTTGCACAAGTTTGCGTTCCCACCAGAAATAGATGAGTGTTCCCCTTGTTCCACATCCTCTCCAGCATAAGCTATCATTAGTGTTTTTGATCTTAGCCATTCTAACAGGTGTAAGATGGTATGTCAGAGTTGTTTTGATTTGCATTTCCCTGATGGCTAAGAAAGTTGAACATGTCCTTAAGTATGCCAAATGCTTTTCTTTCTTTATTTAGTATGTGACTACTGTGTTTGAGCCTTTTTATATGACATGGTACATTTGCATATTAATCTATATTAAATCATTCCTGCTTCTCTAGAATGAAGCCAACTTGATAATGGTGAATAATCTTTTTGATATAGTCGTGTAGGTTATTAACAACTTTTGTATCTATGATCATTGAGGACATTGGCCTATAATTTTCATTTTTGTTGTTTTGTCTTTATCAGCTTTTCTTTCTTATTTTATGAGTAATTTGATAAGAAATGCTGTTGTTTCTTATGGAATGACTAGTAAAATTTGGACCTGAACTTTTTTTAATAAAGATTTTTTATTACTACTTCAACATTATTGCTTATTAATTATATATTTAAATTATTTCTTTCAACTTAGTTTAACTTGGTAGGAAAAATATATCCAGAAGTCCATGTATTTCTTTTAGATTTTATAATTTAGTGTTTTAAAACAACCTTACAATTCTTTTAATCCCATAGTTATTTGTCATTATGGCTCTTCCCTTTACCTCTAACTTTATTAATTTGGTTCTTTCTCTTTGGGTTAATTGGTTAGTTTGGCTAGATTTGTTTGTCCTTTCAAAAACAAAATCTTTGTTATTTTTTATTTTTTGTATTTTTTCATTTCTGTTTTTTATTAGTTTCTGTTTTGACAGCCATTATTTATTTAAATCTGATATCAGTTTGCCATTTTTTTGCCAATGTCTAAGGTGTGTTATTTACTTACTAAAAACCCATCTTTAAAAATTGTAGACACTTAGAGCTATGTGTCTGAAAAGATAAAACAGGACATTTTATATTGATTAATGGGCTCATCCAACAAGAAGACAATTTTATTCTAAATATATAAACAGAAAATGCAAGTGCACCCAATCTCATAAACACAGTGCTAGATTCAAAGGTGTGGAACATCCCCAGAATAACATTAGTGAGTGGCTTCAAATCCCCACTCTCACTGATTGGCATGTCATCATCCTAGCAAAAAAATCAGTAAATAAAGAGAAACACATAAATTAAATGATATCATAGATAAAAAGGACCTAACAGACATCCAAACAACATTTGATCCCCTATGGACTTTCTTCTCCATAGCCCGTGAAACATCCTCTAAAATAGGTATGTATTTGGATACAAAGAAAATCATAGACATTGGTCTGCAGGAAAACAGAAATAATTTCTTGTATTTTGTCTAATCACACAGAGTAAAACTATAAACCAACAGCAGGAGTAGCTAAAAGTAGGTACTTGGTACCTTTGTGCAATCTCATACCTAGAATACCTAAAGAAGATCCATTCCAAATATGACAGCCAAACAAACTGAACACTGATTCTGTGGTCTTAGTGGAGAAGCTATTGGAGACACTGCCACACTTTCCTTCTCCACGTGTAAAGCTCACTTGGTGTCTGACTGACTTTTGTTATTATTGCTTTATTCAAGTTTGTTTTCCCCCCTCTGGTGTTAGGAATTTTCACCAATAGTGGAGTCAGTAAAAAGGCAAAAATGATATTTTGAATTGAGTCAAATCTTGCCTTTACAGTTTCATAATAATCCAAGCAATTGCAAGAGAATCAACTCCTTAATACTGGGTTATGTTTCCATTCTTAAAAGTATTCTTCTTGTTTAAATTGCCTTTTTACCGTATAAATAGGCATGCTCAAAAGTAATTTTGAATTGTGATTATGATGAAATATGTACATAGGCATTCCTTGTTCAAATTTAGAGAGGACAGAAGGGTAATTCAATAACTGAACTCAATTTCAGTCCATCTAATAACATGTCTTATCGTTTTTTCCATTTACAGATTATTATCAAAGTTGATAGCACAGCTGGAGATGGCTTGGTTCAATTCCCAGCACCCAAATGGTCGCTCCTCGCAATGCCACTACAGTTCCAGAGAATCTGACATCCTTTTCTGCCTTTTTGGCCACTGTGGGAACTAGACATGTACATGGAACCCAGACTACATGCAGGTAAAATAATTCTACATATGAAATAAAATATTTTTTAAAAACTGATAACTACTGGTTAAATAAAAGTAAAACATTAAGAATACCATGCCAGAAAACCTGGTGGTCTGTCTACAGAGCTTCTCCATGCTCTCTGTTCCCCCAGACCCAATTCTCAGTTTTTTTTTTCAGCACTGAAACAGAAGAACAGCTGCTTTCTACCCTCCCACTTGTCTATGCCTCTTGTGAACCACAGAGACCATTCCCTCTGGCCTCCCCTCCTCACCACATCACTGTGCCTTAGGACCCAATTTAGGTGGATGCCCCTGCCCAACCACAGGGCATACCATCTAGACAAACAGACCCCCAACTTGTGTGGATACCCTCTGTTCAACTGCAGGCCATCCCTGTCTGAAGACAAGAACAACCCTCCTGGCCTCTCTTCCCCTCTTGTCCCTGTATTCTAGCCTCCAACTTAGGCAGGCATCCCCTGTTTAACCATACATGACAACATCCAGATTAGGTAGACCACCCATGGACCTTCTCCACTCTCTGTTCCCACAGACCCAATTCTTACAGCTATGAACACCAGCTGCAGCCTCACATGCCCCCATCTAGGTCTCCTGTCAACTCCACAGACCATTTTCTTCTGGTCTCCCTTCACTATGTTCCAACCCCAACTCAGGTAGACACTCCCTACTCAACCATAGCACATGCCTGCCAGACCAAGTAGGTGGCCCACTGACCTTCTCCACTTTCTCTGCTCTCCTAGATTCAATCCTTAGGGTCACATCTAGCCCTGCAATAGACCATCTCCCCCTAGCTTACCCTTCCCTCAGTCTTCAATACCAGCCAAGTTCCCTTGAATAAACCATCTGAGCAGGCCAATAAAACAGGCAACACACTCTCTGGAAATCCATAGAGGAAACAAAACCCAATTAATCAAACACCCAACCCTAAAAGACAAACCCAGAAATTAGCACCTAGAACTATGCCTAGATACTAATACAAGAACAATAAGCCAGGGCAATATGTCTCCACCAGAACCCAGCTAGCCTACCACAGAAGGCCCTGGATATGCCAACATAGTTGAAGCACAAGGAAAAGACCTTCAAACCAACAAGATGATAATAGTCCTTAAAGAGAAGATGAATAAATCCCTTAAAGAATTCCAGGAAAATAAAAAAAAATGATGGAAATGAATAAATACCTTAAGGAAAGCCAAGTAAAAGCAAACAACTAAAGGAAACAAATAAAACTATTCAAGACCTGAAAATGGAAATAGAAGCAACAAAGAAAACACAAACAGTGGAAATTCTGGAATGAACAATTTAGGAATTCAAACAAGAACTAGAGAAGCAAGTTTCACCAGCAGAATATAAGAGATGAAAAAGAGAATCTTGGATGTTGAGGATATGATAGAACAAATGAATACAACAGTCCAAAAATGTTAAATCTAAAAAATTTGTGACATAGAAGATTCAGGAAATCTGGGCCACTATAAAAAGGCCAAATCTAAGAACAATGGGAATAGAAGAAGTTGAAGTTTCCTAGCTCAAAGGCCCAGAAAATACTTCCAACAAAATCACAGCAGAAAAATTTCCTCACTTAATGAAAGAAATGTCTATAAAGGTACAAGGAGCATACATAACACCAAATATATTGGACTAGAAACTAAAGACCCCCACCATATAATGATCAGAACACTAAGCATACAGAACAAAGAAAGAATATTAAAGGCTGCGAAGGACAAAAGACAAAGTAATATACACAGACAGACATATTAGAGTTACATGTGAGTTCTTAATGGAGACCTCTAAAAGCTAGAACGGTTTGGACAGATGTCTTGCAGACTCTAAGAGAACACAGATGCCAATCTAGATTACTATACCCAGCTAAACTTTCAATCACCATAAGTGGAGAAAATAAGATATTCTATGATAAAATCAAATTTAAGCAATATCTATGTAAATATCCAGCTCTACAGAAGATGCTAGGAGGAAAACTCCAAAACAAGTAGGTTAACTATACCCATAAAAACACAGGAAATAAATAGTCTCATGCTAGCAAAACCAAAAAAGGGAAGCATGCACACACACACCAAAACCAATACCACCAACAAATTGATAGGAATTAAAAATCATTGTTTTTTTGATATCTCTCTGTGTCAGTGGACTAAGTTCACTAATAAGGAGGTGCAGACTAAGAAAATGGATATGAAAACAGGATCCGTTCTTCTGCTGCACCCCAAAAATGCAGCTCAATGCAGACAGACATTATCTCAGGGTAAAGGGTTAGAAAAAGATATTTCAAGCAAATGGACCTAAGAATCAAGCTGGTGTAACCGTTTTAATATCTAAGAAAATACATTTCAAAGCAAAATTAATCAAAAGAGATAGGGAAGGACACTACATACTCATTAAAGAAAAATCCACCAAGATAACATTTCAGTTCTTTACATCTATGTCAAAACACAAAGACACTCACTTTTGTGAAAGAAACACTAGTGTGGCTTAAGGCACATACTAACCTTTACTCACTGGTAGTGAGAGACTTCATTACTCGACTCTTGCTAGTGAACCCGTCAGTCAGACAAAAAAAAAAAAACCCTAAACAGAAAAGTGCTGAAACTAACTGAATTACAAACCACAAAAACCTACCAGATATTTACAGAACAGTCCACCCAAAGACAGAATAATATTAATTCTTCTTAGAACCTGACTGAAATTTCTTCAAAATTGACAATGAAAGTGGTGCTAAGAAGAAGGTTCATAGGACTAAGTGCCTCTAGTTTTTTTTTAAAAAGGAAAGATAAGATACTAGCAACTTAACAGTATGTATGAAACCTCTAGAAGTAAAAAGAAGTACGCATGCCCAAGTGGAGTAGACAGTAATAAATAATCAAACTCAGGGCTGAAATCAATAGACTAGAGAAAAAGAATACAATACAAAAAAATCAATAAAACAAAGAGTTGATTCTTTCAGAAAATCAACACAACTGACAAATTCTTATCCAAACTAACTAAAGGATGGAAAGGATATATGCAAATTAATAAAATCAGAAATGAAAAGGGGGAATAAGAGACACCAAGGAAATCCATAGAAGCATAAGGAATACTTTAAATGCCTGTACTCAATCAAACTGGAAGATACAAAAGAAATGGACTTTTTTTTGATAGTTGTCACTTACCAAATTTAAAACAAAGTTAAATAATAAATAGTACTATAGCCACTAGTGAATTAGAAACAGTCATTGAAAGTCTCCCAACCAAAAACAACAACAACAACAAAAAAAACTGTCTAGTGTCGGATGATTTTAGTGAATTTTACCAGAATTCTACCATACTTTCAATGAAGAGGTAACACCAATACTTCACAAATTATTCCCTAAAATAGAAACAGAGGAATATTGTCCAGTTAATTTTGAGGTCACAGTTATCTTCATATCTAAACCACATAAAGACAACAAAAAGATAATTACAGATCAATTTCCCTCATAAACTTTGATGCAAAAATACTCAATAAAGTATTCGTAAACTGAATCCAAGAATACATGAAGATATCATCTACCATGATCAAATAGACTTCATCCCAGAGATGCTGGGATAGTTCACCATACTAATATCATTAAATGTAATTCACCTTATATATACACTGAAAGAAAAAAAAACACATGATCATCTTATTAGATTCAGAAAACAACCTTTTGAAAAAAATCCAACACCCCTTCATGATAAAAGTCCTCAGGGGATTAGGGATACAAGGAATATAACTAAACACAGTAAAGACAATTTGTAGCAAACCTATAGTTAACATCAAATAAATGGAGAGAAATACAATGCAACTCCGTTAAAATAAGGAACAAGATATTGTTGTACATTCCATATCTAATCACTATTAGCTAGAGCAGTAAGACAACTGAAGGAGATCAAGGGCAAACAATTTTGAAAGGAAAAATTGAAAATATCATTATTTGCAGATGAATATATATATATGACCCTGGGTAAATCTTATAACTAATAAACACTTTCAGCAAAGTGGCTGGATGCAAAATTAACTAGCCCTCTTATATACAAATGACAAATGGACTGAGAGAGAAGTCAGTGAAGCAACACCCCTCACAATAGTTACTAATAGCCTAAAATATCTTGGGGTAACTCTAACCAAGTAGGTGAAAGACATGTAGGATAAGAATCAAGTCTTTGAAAAATAAATTGATGAAGATATCAGAAGATGGAAAGATTCTTACACTACTTGTGGATCAGTAGTGTTAATGTAGTAAAAATGGCCATCCCACCAAAGCAATCTACAGATTCAACTCAGTCTCCATCAATATTCCAACACAATTCTTTATAGATCTTGTAACGACAATACTCAGCTTCACATGGGGAGAAAGTCAGGATAGCTAAGACAACCCTGAAAAATAAAAGAACTGTTGGAGTTATCACCATTCCATATTACAACTTTTACTAGAGAGCTATAGTAATAAAAACCACACTGTATTGGCATAAAACAGACACATTGATTAATGGAATTGAATTGAGGACCCAGACATAAATCCACAAACCAATGGACACCTGAATTTTGATATAGAAGCCAGAAATCCACACTGATAAAAAAAGACAGCATTTTCAAAAAATAGGGCTGGTGTAACTAGATGTCTGCTTGTAGAAGAATCCAAATAGATCCAAATTTATCACCTTGCATAAAACTCAAGTGTGAGTGTACCAATGATCTCAAGATAAAGAATTACAGACCAATTTCCCTCAAAACCTTTGATGCAAAAATACTCAATAAAATATTCATAACCTGAATCTAAGAACACAAATAAGAACAGAATAATCAAAATATTATCTACCATGATAAAGTAGGCTTCATCCCAGAGATGCAGGGATGGTTCAGCATACCAATACCATTAGGTTTTATCCCAGATAAAGAGGCAGTCTACAGAATGGGAAAAATTTTTTTATCAACACCATATCTGATGGAGGCCTAAGATCCAAAATATATAAAATACTCAAGCAAGCATATATAAAACAAACAAATAAATAACCCCAAAATGGCAGACAGACTGAACCACCAAGGTGGGCCTGAGAAAGTAAGCTCCATGGAAGCTGGAACTGATCTAGTACTGGGACATTGGCAGACCAAAACTGAGCCAGCCATCTGGTCCAGAGCAGACCTGAGAGAGGGAACTCCACTGGGAGAGGTACAGGGGAGTAACCGCTGAGTGAGTGAGCCAGGGCCAGAGACCGCTGAGGGTCCGGATGTGAATCTGAGACCTTCAAGGGAGTAGACATAAGCCAGGACCCCTATGGGTCTGGGTGTGATTCTAGGACCTCCAAGGAACAAGGCCTAAACCAGGACCTCTGCCAGTCTAGGCATGAATCTGAGACCTCCAAGGAAGTAGGCAGGAACTAGAGATCTCTGTGGGTCCAGGCATGAGTATGGGACTTGAGAGGGAGTAGGCCTGAGCCATAACCTCTGTGGGTCCTGGCGTTGGTCTGGGACATCAAAGGGAATAGGCAGGAACCAGAAACATCTGTGGGACCATGCATGAGTCTGGGACCACTGAGAAAGTAAGCTTGAGCCAGATCCTCTGCAGGTCTGGGCACACTCTAGCCTGGGAACTCCAAGGGAGCAGACTGGAGCCAGAGACCTTTGCAGGATCAACTCCAAACCAGGGACCTCTGCAGGAGGGAATCTAGACCAGCATTTACAGAGACAGGTCAAAGACGATAACCTAGTCCAAAGGAGGCCTGAAACATCAAACACCAAGGGAGCAGAGCAAAGCCTGGGAGCACTGAGTCATCTTCAGGAACACAGGGTGACCAACAGGTAACTAGAACCATGGCACTGACCGTACCATGAGGAACAACCATCTGAGCTTTGGATTCACTGGGACCTAGAAGATTAATCAACAGAATCTCAGACAGCCCCAACCACACCTATTGGAGGAAAATACCAATTAAATTGGTTTTATCTATACAAGCAATAAATGTAGTATTTGAAGTAAAAATAAGTGTCCAAATGAAATATTTAATTGAGACCTATAAAAATATGTATAATATTATAGAGAAAACTTCAAAAGTCCAATAGAAAATTTCAAACAAGATATAAATTAATAGACATTCTATATTCAATTTTAACATTCCTGCTATCCCCAACTTCTTCTAGAGATAAACATTATCACAATTAAAACAATAAACTTTGTTGACGCTGATTAACTGACTCTAAGATATATAGGGAAAGTCCAGAAGGTCCACAATAGCTTCTAACTACTAATATTAAGTAAGAACAAAGTCCGGTGACTCACACTATCTGACGTAAAGATAGACTGTGAAGAGCCAGTGGCGAGAATGTAATGATATTATTGAAAAATGTATAGATGTAAAGATCAACAGAACAAGAGAGATGAGATAGTTAGTACTAATCATCAACTAGACAAAAGCTAACATCACCTTAGAGATGGGCTTCTGAGTATGTCTGTGGAGGATTATTTGACTGCCATACCTGATGTGGGGCACCTGTCTACTGTGAATCCTGCAGTTTCCTAGGCAAGGAATCCTGGTCTGTGAGAGAATGGAGAAAGTGTGGTGAATGTCAGCATACCTACATTCACTCCTCTTTTCTGACTATTGAAGTAATGTGACCAAATTACTTTAAGTACTTATTTGCTGCTTTGAGACTTCTGTGCATTGGACTGTGAGCTAATATTAACCATTTCTCACCTATTTTATTTTTTTAGCCAGGGGATTTTACCACAGCAATAGGAAAAAAAAACTAAGATAAGGGATAATCCAGAAGCAGACTCTAGGGAGTATATTCAGTTGTTCATTGAGGAAAGCCAAAGGCAGATGCTCTACAAAGATCGCTTTCTTTTTTGCAACAAATGATACTTCAGCAACTTGCAGTTCCTTCCAAAACTTTAATCTACACACAAGCATGTTTTTCACAAAAATTAGGTCAGTTTTAGACACTATCACTAAATATTATCTGTAAAACATGCAACATACCCAGAAGAAAAGATAGGAGAAAAAATATAATGAGGTTTTTTTGAAGGGTATGACCTATAATTGCAATATTGTATTACTGGGGGTTATTAAAATTTACAACTCTGGCTCTATGGCATGTATTGTTAATATAACAAAAACCCCATCTATAGTTTATGAGAAGATATTTCCAAATACATGTATTCAAAGTATACAATATTCATAAAATTCAACAATAAAAATTAAACATTCAATTGAAAAATGAAAAAATATATGGATAGTCACCTCATCAAAGATTTATTGCAATAGCAAAGTTGCATGAGATTTTAAATTCTCTTTGTCACCAGAGATCTGAATACACCATTATGTACTTACTAGATGGTTAAGTTTCAAAACTTTGACAAAACCAAGTGTTGTTTAGGATTTCGAAGAGTAACACTCATTTACTTTGAGTGGAAATGCTAATGAAAGAGCTATTTTATAGTTGGTTGATTCTTATAAAACTCAACAAAGCTTTATCACACAGTCCAGTAATAACCTCTCTCAGGTTACTATTATTTTGCTGTTTTTATTTGCTGACATTTGCTACTTAGAGGAAACTTGCTCAAGTGATTTGCTAAATTATATTCATACAAACATTTGTCTAAAAATTCCTACAGCAGAGTGATGTGGATCACCCTTAGCTGTTGTTAATTAAAATACAATTAATAAATGATAATGAGTACATAAAAGCAAGTTAGTCCTTCTTATAGAATATTACGTGACCCAAAAGAAGAAAAAAAATGAGTTATTAAACAATTAAAATATTAATGAATTCTAAGTACACATTTCTAAGTTAGGCAAGGAACCCTGATTGCTCTTTTGGCTGACGAAGGAGGGGGACTTGATTGGGGGAGGGGGAGGGAAAGGGGAGGCAGTGGTGGGGAAGAGACAGAAATCTTTAATAAATTAATTAATTAATTAATAAAAAAGACACACAAAAAGGAAAAACTTCACACCATGTGACTTTTGTTGTGTGATATTATGAAATGCAAACACATTGAGATAGTAGAAAAATCAGTTGTTGCCAGAGATGTTTGGAAGTGGTGGAGGACAGGAGTATTAGTAGGGAAGTACTGCAAGGGTGAATACTTGACCGGGTGTATTTGTTAAATCCTGTGGAGATAAATGAGTGAATGTAGTGTGTGAAAAACATTAAAAAGTCATTTAGGAGATCAGGGTCTTCTAGGATGGAGGGAAGAATGTTCCTCCACCATCTAGCTGTATTACAGTTGCATACATTCCTCAGAGGAAGGGGTAGACAATGAGATGCTGATTTAAGTTATTTTCGAGATATGTGGAGTCTGTAAAACCATTGGCCAAGTGAACTAAATGTAATGATTGTGGTCTAGCTGATAAGGTTCTTCCCTGGTCATCTGATGATCAAATTTATACCATCATAAGTATGTACCCAAACTGCACAGCTAAATAGTAGTTGATGGAATCCATGTTCTGAGTAGCTGGGAAATCAGAATGGAGGGTGCTAGAATGTATCATGTAGCAACGCAGTAGAGCTGGGGACAAGAGACTCTTTTCAGAATGTACACATTGTTGCAAAGAAATATTGATGATTATACATGTACACATGGGCTGGTAGAGACATATATTCCTCTGCTTTGTCAGCTGAATGAGTCCCAAAGCAATACCTCAATTACTGTGAACACACTTAGAATGTAAGTTATGGAACAGTAAGAGGAACCTAGGAAAATGGATGATTCTAGACTGAGGGGGAAATGACAATATGAACCTAAGTTGTTTTGTTGAACCAGACAGTTAGGAAGTGCTCAAAACCAAAGTTTCCTCAAAGCCAAGTAGATACTCCACCTACAAAACCTCCTGTGATGGGGTATGTCAAGAGGCACAGGTAATAAGTGAAAATGGCTAAAAATGAATATTTTGAGTAACTAAGTAGGATACAACTGTATTGTAATCTTAAGTGTACAGTATATATCCTCTAATCCATATTGATGTAAATTATGCAACAAATAAACAGATTATATGGAATATTATATCTACAATAAATGAAGAATTCTTAGTAAATTATATAGGTAGTCTTCTGAATAGAAGGTAGGTGGCCCTTAGTGCCTCTTTAAGTGTGGGCTGTGCAAAATGAGTCATATGGCGGCTCCTTTGAAGGAAGGCATATGCTTCTCCATTCACCAGGCTCTCCTTTTGAACATAAATTTTTGCTTATCACTAGTCTCTGATTTCTGTCATAAATTAGGGACAACCAATAAATAAAACAAAGGCTGATAATAGTTCACAAACCCATTTTAGTATAGAAATTGCATTCATGTCATCAGGCAAATCTACATGTCATAAACGTACTTACTTGAGAAAATGGCTAAGATTTTCTGTTCATTATTATCTCTCTCTCAAATAAAAATCTATGACCCTGAGGGCAATTCCTTTTGTCTAGTTCCTGAGAAAAAATAAACAATGACCCTACTTTGTCAACTGAGCCTCAATAAAATGATGTCACTATGGTCCTAAATTTGAGCCACTTAGAGCAACATTTCATAATAACAAATTCCTGGGACTAACACCATGCTACTCATTTTAAGTAGAAAAAAATAGCCAGACATGTATCTCAGTCACTGAAAAAATCACTTTTAGTTTGGCAAAATTTCCAAGGATTTATTATAACTGGTGAGATGGAACATTGGAAAAAGATAGGAGGTTAAACTTATTGCATGTAGAGAGAATGTGGAAACTTTGTGTCCTGTTCAAAGGTTCAAGTATGTTTTTGCAGCAGAAAGAGCTCTTGGCACTGTATTAGCCATGAAGAAGCTCTTTTGTAGCTGTCAACAGCATCCTCTAGTCAACCAGCACTCTTTATTGTCTCAATACCATGAACCAAGTATTTGTGTCTCTTTCCCACATTTCCACATATTTGTGTCTCTTCAGCATGGAAAACCAAGTGCCTAACTTGATGATGTTCTAATGTGGGGAACTTTGAGTAACGATTTGGTCTAGATGAGATAAGGAGTGTAGAACTTTCATATTGGGGACTGATGACCTTATAGAGAGAGGAAGCGACATAATAGCACCTTTTGTGAGTTTAGTAAACAAAGAATGCTACTTGAGAACATTCAAGGCAGGCCATTTTCACTAGGAAACTGGTCAACCATATAAGCATCTTGACTTTGGAGTTTTAGCTTCCCCAACGGTAAGAAATAAATGTGTGTTAAGACGCACAGACTGGAATTATTATAGCAGCGCCAAGCATAAACTTTATGTGCACAAACCATGGTGGCAGGAGTTAGGTTTGTATCGCTTCATATGAGCATTATGACATTGAAATTGATTTGATGACTGCCTTTACTGGGCCATCACTGGACTCCTGACTTGGTCTGTTTCCCTGGACAGGTCTGCAGCTTCCTGGAAACAAGTCAATGAAAGTGTTACATTGGAGTCATTTTTATCCCAAATTGGTGAGCAGAGATGCTTCACTTTCCAGGGTTGAGATTTTTCTTGTTTATTTAGAATGCTTCTATCTACTTCGCTGATCTTGAAATGTACTCCATCACCCTGGAGTAGTCAACATGGTAGAGTTCTTTTATGTGCACAGGTAGATTGTGTCTAGAATAGAATTACCTTTGCAACTATATTGCAGTCTGTTATTTTGCTCACATGCTGAGCCAGGAGCACGATATCAATTCACTTTGAAAGAGTTTTGCTTTATTTCTTCAATCCTGACTTCTTCTGATTAGGAGAGTCTGCTCAGTCATCTGAGACTGCCACCTGGCTAGTTTGATTTTTTAGGACTCACTTTGGCACACACAGTGATTGCTACAGGCTGAATGACATATCCTAGTTATTAAAGGCAAATTGGACTGATAATCACAAATAGTCAAGTGACTTACATTTGGAAACAAGGAGATCCTATGGAGTTGCTCAGGAGGATCAATAGTTGAAGTCACTAGAGGACCACACAGACTCAATAAAGCAAAGACAAAGAACAACAGTCAGTCAAGTGAAAGAATGTTTGTCTCTGCAACAGAACTATTTTATTTAGATGATTACACCTTTTAGAATTGAGCCAGATGAAGTAGGCATTTTTTCAGTTTTTTATTGATATTTATTGAGCTCTACATTTTTTTTCTGTTCCCCTCCCTGCCTCTCCCTTCCCACCTTCAACCCTCCCCAAGGCCCTCATGCTCCCAATTTACTCAGGAGATTTTGTCTTTTTCTACTTTCTGCTCCCCATGTAGATTAGATCTATGTAAGTCTCTCTTAGTGTCCTCATTGTTGTCTAAGTTCACTGGGATTGTGGTTTGTAGGCTGGCTTTCTTTGCTTTATGTTTAAAAACCACCTATGAGTGAGTATATGTGATACTTGTCTTTCTGTGTCTGTGTTACCTCTAGCTCCATCCATTTTTCTGCAAATTTCAAGATGTCATTATTTTTTCTGCTGTTAGTACTCCATTGTGTGCCACTGTACCATGGTGCAGAACTTAGAACCATGGGAAAGACCCTGTTAATTAGAATCTAATGGAAAAATCAGAAGCTATATATCTGAGACGTAATTGTTGGTACATTAACACCTTGGAGGTCCTAATTCAGATACAGAAGAGCAAAGAAGACTAGAGGAAACTCCACAGCACAGCAGAGATGAGCAATGTCAGAAAACCTTCATCCATAGCCTTCAAACCAAGATATAACAGAAGAAGGCTCTCTTGGTACATAGCAGATAGGGCCATAGACACTGGAATTCCTGTATGTCTGAGAACAGGGCTTTGGCTTCAGTCAACTTCTTGCTATTTCTGTCTATGGAACTACTTATCATGGCATCTCTTTTGCTTCTTCCTGCCCTCCAGGTACCTCCAAAGCACCTTCACTCATCAACTCTGATTAGAAAGAAGCCACCACAAAATCCTGAGTACTAAACAGTGAACTGAAGGAGACAAGTCTGTACCCTACCAAGGAGACAAGCAACAATGCTGAGCGACCGGCAGTGTGTCATGTAGAATGATGGCTGAGGTGATGAGGTAAGATTCTAATCAGGATATTGGATGATGGAGTCAGAAGCTGGGAGAACTGGAAGATATTTGCAAAGGGGACAGTGCTTTTGCCTACTGAGTCCATGAACAAGACAAAGATATTGCAGCTTGGGTGTTAAAGGTACTTAATGGCCTTACAATGTCCCATGTTTTGCTGAACTTGAGACATGGGCATATGAAAAACATAGTTTTCTCTCTTATGGATTAAGGCTGTTATGACTCATCCAAGGAAAATGGACAACTTATTCCTTTTGCAGTCAGTAGTCCAAGGTGTTCTGAAAGAATATCTGTCCCCATATTAAAATCATTTAATAGAAAATCCAGCCTCTTGCAATTGATCCAAAGGAAACATAAGTCTTCTGATGTCTTCAAAGACAACACAACCAGAACCAGAAGATCATGCCTCCCTTTCCTGCTCCATCTTGAAAATGTGAAGCCTATAAATGCACAATAAGGGGACAAACTCACATTTTAAAAATATTTAGATTGCAATGTTAGTAATTACTAACATTTACATAAAGCTTAATGTTTCCGATAGCATACTAACTACATGTCTATAAATATTTCCTTCCAAGGTCCTCCAAACCCAGTTACTAACAACTTCTCTTGAAATTGAAGATGCTATAAGGATTGTGTAGGTATTCTTCAAGGCCATTCTGACGATCATACAGACACCAACTTTTCAAGGAACTTAGATTCTGTTTTCAGATCAGCCCTAGTTTGGGAGCTGAGGGGAGAGTCTTTGATGATTGTGGGTATACTCTGAAGTTTGGTAAACTTCCTTTCTCCTCACCCCTGCTTTAAGTAAGGTTTTCATTTTTCATGTTTCCCCTTCTAGTCTCCAATATGCTACCATTATCTGAATGTAAGAAGAGCTATGAATAACAAGAGCAGCAAAATGCTAGTGATGGTTTTGGTTGTACTTTGATTTACTTTTAAAACTCTCTTGAAAGAGTATGTTTTTCTGATTCTCCTACAACTGAACAAGGAGATTCTGCCAAACATTCCTGACTCAATGTGATGTGATTCCTCGCTGGAAAAGGCCAAGAGAAATCAAATTTGCATCTTGGTCACATAGGACTATTTCTCTAGGATGATTGCTTTAAGGTAGAATTATGTAACGACTCCAAACAAGCAGAAGTTTCCATGAAATTAAATAAAAACCCCTGTGTATCCTGCTTAACTTTCAGCTCTGATGTTCTTTCAATATGTGGTCTCGGGTCCTTTTGCTGTGCTATCTTGTAACTTCATTGTCAAACCAAAGAAAACTCTCTATATAAATTATTTGTAATAGTATCTGGCAAATAGGTATCAAACCTAGGCTTATGCTCTTTCTGATTCTTTAGACTAGAGATGGATTTTCAATAATTCACAGAGTGGACACATTTGATCTGTTTTCAGCATCCTAACCAACTATGTTTTCCTTCCTTCTTCAAACCCCCTTTTTCACGATGGCGGTCAATTCTAGACTAACAACACAGGCTTTTCTTTTTTATATTTATATTGATTTTTATTGAGCTCTACATTTTTCTCTGCTCCCCTCCCTATCTCTCCACTCCTCCCTTCAATGCTCCCCCAAGGTCCCCATGCTCCCAATTTGATAGGGAGATCTTGTCTTTTTCTACTTTCTACTTCCCATGTAGATTAGACCTATGTAAGTCTCTCTTAGTGTCCTCGTTGTTGTCTAAATTCTCTGGGATTGACACAGGCTTTTCTTAGAGTGGGTAGAGCAGATAGCAGATTGGGGACCTGATGCCCGGCATGTGTTTTAGTCTCCTCGCTTTCTTGTTGTGACTGCGGCCAATGATAAAGAATCACCATTGAAGACAGAGTTTAACTTTCGTATGCCTGAGAATTCTACTATAAATTTTGAAGCACTGTTTGTTAACTTCAACAATAACAAATAGGTCAATGGCTAATAAAAATGCCTCTGGAAACTTTTAGTATTCAAGTGCTAGTGATCAAATTTAAGTCCTCAGGAATGCTAAGCAATCCTTTTAAAGGGGAGCAACATTTCCAGTCTCAGAAGGTTGGGCCTTATTTGAATGTGGGATTCCTTTTCCCTCATTTATTCTCCAAGGTAGGAAAGGCTAGCATGGCAGATAGATGCTATATTAGCCTTAGGTCTTTCTCTGTCTCTCAGTCCTCATACCCTTCCTTTATTCATTTCTACTGGCTTCTACTGAGCTGCTTTCCTGGCTTCCAGCTAGATGCCAAGAAAGGCCTTATTGGTCTTGTCATAGACTCTTAGGCCTGCTGGGTCTGCTGGTATCCTAGAAATAAGATAACCATACTGCCTTTCGTCCTTTATAAATGGTGAGTGTGTGACTCAAGTCTTTGATAAATGTGTAGAACATATATGAAAAAAAATTTGAGTCTTATGCTTCTATGTTGTTTCAAATGAAGTGGTTTTTTTAAATTTGTTTTTAATGTGTTTGAGTAATTTACCTCAAGTTTGTAAAAACCATGTGTATGAGTGACTGCAGAGTACAGAAAAGGGCATTGGATTTTCAGGAACCAGAGTTATAGACATTTGAGCCACCATATGGGTGTTAGGAATCAAACCAAGGTCCTTTTGCAAGAAGAACAAATGTTCTTTTACTACCAAGCCATCTCGTCAGCCCCCAGTGTTGTTTCAAAATCATTTGATTTGTTGTTTTGCTTTTGTTTGTTTGTTAGTTTTGCATAGGATATAATAAATACAAGTACATGGTTTGTTTTGACATTTAATGGAAGGGCTAAGAGGAATGCAAACATCCTATATGTCAGCAATCAAATTCAAGCACTTGATTATTTCCTTTTGTTATTACTAGACAGTTGCTATGTGCATTTTAACATTGGAAAGAATATCAAGCACTACATTATAAACAACATAAGAATATATACTGAAAAAATTGTCAAGTTTGGCATTTTCTTTATTATGGGTTCTCCTTTAATTTCATGTGAATCTAATACTGAGTTCACCTTAGCTGGTAATGTTCTGGATTGAGACACATAACTTACTGCCTTTAAAGGAAGGAGTAAAGTGGACCTCTTCCCTACGTCTTTCTGCCTCCTAGCCTTTGTAGCAGAGGCCATGGATCACCCATCAATATGCTTAGTAGATTCTTAACCTGTCACAGGATCTGTGAAGAGGGCAAGCAATTAAAGACATTCTTTTGGCTCGGCTAGACACACTTCTAGCCAGCATTTGATTGAGACTCTCACCTTCTTATCGCAGGTCATCGGGCAGTAATAACTTTCGCTCTCTACAGTGTAGAATGATGTTTAAACTGACCAGGAAGAATGAATCACTGATTCTTAGGAAACAAGTTTTCCCCTTGACTCTGATTATAGAATGGCTCATTTCTACATGGATAGGGAAGGCTTTGTTGTGTTGTAACTATGTGCTAACTATACCCAGGACCTGATATTGTAAAATAGCAATGATCATGGAGGGATATGTGGTAGTTCCTATATATTTTTAGGAATGCCTACATTTTTCTTGTAATATAGGCATTTGTAAACTATTTTTAAAAAGAAATTAAAACCCAGAAAAGCTAACAGCTAGGTAAGATCTAGGTGATCTCAAATCTCAAACATGCAAAGACAATAATTCAGTTTTTAATAGGCGAGTACAAACAGTTTTGTAGATGGTGCATTCCCAAAAGTGGCATAGAGTGATTCAGAGTTTGGAAAATACATATATGATTTTAAATGACAACAATAATATTTCATTCTTTCATCAAATAGATATGCACATCGTGAATAAAAGTCTGCCACGTGGCATTTTAACTCATTGTTCATCAATAAATGTTTGTTTAAACCAGTTATGTTAAAACTACTCAAATTTGAACAAATTTCAAATTTCATCCTACTTTTTGTTTCTTTTGCTTTGAATATATATGTACAACAAGTATATGAAAAGGTACAGATCCCTGTATTTGCAGGTGCTGCAGTTATCTGTTTATATTAGGGATAATTTCATTCTTCCTTTTGGGGAGGGGGAAATACTCCTATGTGACAGATTATTCATGAAGACAAAAACGTTGAGTTTCTTTTAAGGATAGGCAGAGAAAAAGTTTGAAGAATAAGTGAACCTTCGGGATGCTTTTTAGGAAATAACTTTTTTGTCTTCATGAATACTTTTGTCTGTTGTTATGTCCCATTTTCATTTCTGATTTTGTTAATTTGAATGTTCTCTCTCTGCATTGCTGGTGGGAACACAAATTTATATAACCCTCTGGAAATCAGTATGGCAGTTTCTCAGAAAACTGGGAATCAACCTACCTCAGGACCCAGGAATACCACTCTTGGGCATGTACCCAAAAGATGCTCAATCATACTACAAGGACATCTGCTCAACTGTGTGCACAGCAGTATTATTCATAATAGCCAGAACCTGGAAGCGACCTAGATGCCCCTAAGTCGAAGAATGGACAAAGAAAAGCAATGACATCTTGAAATTTGCTTGAAAATGTATGGGAATATATATATAAAAAAAAACATCCTGAGTGAAGCAACCCAGGCCCACAAAAGATGAACATGGTATATACTCACTTATAAGCGGACACTAGCTGAAAAGCAAAAAAATAACAAAAACCTATAGTCCATGACCCTAGGGAAGCTAAGTAACAAGATGAAGCCTAATAAAAACATATGTAGATCCCCCTGGGAAGGAGAAATAGACAAGATCTCCTGACAAAATTGGGAGCATGGGGGTGGGGAGAGAAGGGATGGTGGAAGGGGAGGAGGAGACAAAGAGGGAGGAGGAGGACTTGAGGGAACAGGATAGTCAAGATGGGGGAAGGACAGAGAATGAGAGAAAGGAAAGAAATATCTTGATTGAGGGAGTCATTATGGGGCTAACGAGAATCCTGGCACTACAGAAATTCCCAGGAATCCACACGGATGACCCCAGCTAAGAACCTAAGCATTAGTGGAGAGGGTCCTAAACTGGCCTTGCCCTGTAGTCAAGTTGATGACTATTTTAAATGTCACCATAGAACTTTTATCCAGCAACTGAAGGGAGCAGAGGCAGAGACCCACAGAGGCACACTGGGCTGAGCTCTCAAAGTCCAGACAAAGACTGGGACGAGTGAGAATATGAACAAAGAAGTCAAGACCATGATGGGGACACCCACTGAAACAGCTTACCCAAACTAATGGGAGCTCACCAGCTCTGGATGAACAGGGAAGGGACAATCATAGAACCAAACTAGTCCCGCTGAATGTGGGTGACAGTTGCATGGCTGGGGCAGACTGCAGGGCCACTGGCAGTGGCACCAGGTTTTATCCCTACTGCTTATACTGGCTTTTGGAACCCATTCTCTTTGGAGGGATAGCTTGTTCAGCCTAGCTATAGTAGGAAGGGCCTGGGTTCTTCCTCAAAGCAATATGCCTTACCCTCTCTGAGGAGTGTATGGGGGCGGGGTGGGGGAAAAAGTAGAGCAAATGGGAGGAAGGAAGAGAGTGAGAGCTGGGATTGGTATGTAACATAAAAAAAGATAGTCTGTTTTCTTTTTTTTTAATAAAATAGAAAAATAAAACATAAAGAAAAGAAATTCATGTTTTAATATCCTGGATAAAACCTGTCAGTGATGCTCCAGAAACTAGGTAATGAATCCAATCCCCTTTAGGCACTAAGGTTGACTGACAGACTGTCCCCAGGTCGTTGCCTCTCTTCATAGTTTTCTTTTTGCTGTGATATTTCTACCACAAATCCCTAGTGCCTTTGCTCAGTCCCCAACTCTCAGTTCTGCCACTGGGCTGACAGACGATTTCTTGTACATATGATGTGGGCAAGGGTGGCCATGGCACATGCACAGGTAGGTAAACTCTGCTACACCTCTGCCACTGTCAGAGAACAAAGTCGTTTGCCATATGGGTCCTCATGAAGAAAGAGACAGGTGAAGGAGGGTTGCTGAGACTCATCTACTCCCTGGTGAACAAAAATAGATGTTTCAGGGCCATTAATATTTTGAAGATGTTTGTTACACAGTTAGAAAGAGTAGTTATAATTTTTTATAATTTTTAGTATCTTTCTAATATATTTTCTTCTCTGATCAACCCAGAGGATGGTAGAGCCTTAGCATGCTGTATTACTTCATACTGTCTCCCTGTGGGAGTGCATGACAATTTGTTCCTTCCTTTAGCTAGCTATGCTTCTCAGGGAAGATAGTAGCCACAGGACTTCAAGGAATGGCTTTGAGACTCAGATAGCCCCTACAGTGCACAGACTTAGCTTCCTAGGCTTGGGGGCAAGTGTCTTATATATAACCTTAATATTATTTTTCTGGAAAATGTGAGCAACAATGCTTTATTTATTATAAATTGTAGTAAGAGGAGTGGCCGGGCTCTGTCCCCGGCACCCGGCCGCCCACATGGCTAGCTTATGCCCTGAAATAATTACACGGAAACTGTATTCTTTTAAACACTGCCTGGCCCATCAGTTCCAGCCTCTTATTGGCTAGCTCTTACATATTAATCTAACCCATTTCTATTAATCTGTGTAGCCCACGAGCTGGCTTACCAGGAATCATCTTAACCTGCATCTGCCTGGCATGGGAACATCATGGCGACTCCTGACTCAGCTTCCTTCTCCCAGCATTCCATTCTGTTTACTCCGCCTACCTAAGGGTTGGGCTATCAATGGGCCTAGGCAGTTTCTTTATTGATAAGAAATCACTCCCACATCAATAAATTATATTTATATATTATATATTAAAATATTATATATTTAAATATATATTTCAAGATTTGCTTCAATCACTTATGGCTCTAGTTTAATCATTTCTGTATGATTTGGTAATGAAGTAAGTTCTATTTACACAAAGTTGGTACCAAGGGCTCTTGTGGAATTGCATCTCCCATTTTCTTGTGTGACTACCACCTCATCCCCAATGTACCATTCTGTACTGTTCCTGGATCTTAAACACTCTAAGACAGAATAGACTCGGACATAGTAGGGGTGGGAGGTTCACATTTTTCTTTTACTATGTTGAATTTTGCTTATGCGATATAGTCTACCTAAAGCTCAGAGTTCCCAGAGGAAGCTTACCTCTCGTGTGTCTTGTACAGTTTGAGTTTCTCTGTCTCCTTACTTCTGACTGTGTTTCTGTTTACTTCATCTAGCAGGAACATTAATCATTTTGTATGTTTTCTTCTACGGGGACACGGTGGACATGATTATTCATATGCAGGAGTAAACAAATTCAGCTTGTTTTCTTCTGGGAGCCAATAAACCTAGAAGCTATTAATTTATGTTGGAGAATGGGAGTTTAAGAAGCTTTTCTTTTTTAATGATGCATTCCCTATAACTCCATTGCATTTCATCCGGGAAATAGTGGGAGAGTCCTCCTGTGGCTAATTTAACATCTGCTCTAGTGTGGAAAGGTCTTTTTATTTGTACGTTTTACTTGTTACCATTGGTGAATTAATTATGCTGCTTTCCTAAAGAAGAAGAAGAAGGTTAAGTATCATTCAAAGAATTAAAGAAGATGAAATTAAGTAAAAAATTGTGACTCCTGAGTTTGGGAACTGAGGGACACTGCCATCTACCGCACAGACACAATAAAAACTGGATAAGTTTTACTTGAAATCTTCTGGTATGAAGTAATTGCTTCTCCACATAGATGAAGAAAAAATTGCAAGTTTGTTTCCTACAACCTTTACATGTGTCTTAAAGCAAATAACTATCTCACCTTCTGGATAAGCACATGTGATATCTATAATGGGAAGAATTCTTATTTTAAAGCGAAAAATGTACTCGTTAACTTCACATTTTTAAAAACGTCCCTCTGAGCTTCACTTTTTCCAACCTTCAAATATTTTCATCTCACAACTG
Source organism: Microtus obscurus (assembly GCA_963919715.1). Classification (NCBI taxonomy): domain Eukaryota; kingdom Metazoa; phylum Chordata; class Mammalia; order Rodentia; family Cricetidae; genus Microtus; species Microtus obscurus. The sequence goes on from CAWTZC010000015.1 coordinate 24,286,797, forward strand.
TGGGATTAAATATAAAAACTTAACTATACCCTGGCTGCCATCTGCATGTTTGTTGGATTACTAACACAACACTTAGGTACTAACTTTTTCCTTCACTGCGTTGTCTTGAGTCTTTCACTCCATCTCTGCAGCTGCAGTTTTGTTATCTACACTGAAGGAAAGTTATCAAAAAACTTTTGAGAGTTACTGAGTAAGGTCTTACAATGATCAATCAAATCACTACTATTTCTCTTTTGAGGGACAGTTTTTTCATGCAAACTAAAAATTGCTTAAAGCATACAGTGCTTTTCAGCTTACTGCACTGCAGTTATCTCTTGCTATGGTTTGACAATGAGAAGTTCACTATAGGCTCATGAGTTCTGGAACTTTTATGAGGCCATTTCTGGGTAAACTTGAGGTTTTATGGCCGTACCCTGCTTTCTGTCTTTTTTCCACTTCCTGTCTGTAGATGCATTGGGACCAGTCACTTAATATTCCTGATGCCATTACTTGAAGCCCTCACCACACACAATAGAGTATTTTCCTTTACTATGAACCCAAACAGGACTTTGTCCTGCAACTTGCTTCTTCTTTTCAAGTATCTGGTTCCTGTAATCTATTTGTTTGGGGTATTGTTGATATCAGTAACATATTTTTAACTTTTTCAGTTCTTTCCAAAGAATTCTGTACCTGATATCATTCATTCTTTGTTATGTATACCATTTTATTCCTGTCTGCACAACAGCACCTTGTGATGTGGGATTCCCCTCTGTAGGCTGTGAATACCATTGGTTAATAAAGAAACTGTCTTGAGCCTGTGATAGAATAGAATAGAGCTAGGTGGCAAAAACTAAGCTTAATGTTGGGAGAAAGGAGGTGGAGCTGAGAAGAAGCCATGTAGCCCCACCAGAGACAGATGCCTGAACTTTACTGTTTAAGCCACAGCCTCGTGGTGATACATAGATTAATAGAAATGGGTTAAATTAATATCTAAGAGCTAGCTGATAAGAAGTTAGAGCTATTAGGCCAAGCAGTGACTTAATTAATACAGTTTTTGTGTTGTTATTTTGGGGCTGAGCAGCCAGGATGTACTACACCCTTGGCACTGCTGTTGAATCTCATCCTGGCCCCAGGAGGTAACAACATACTCTTCGCAGTTTCATTGATGGACAGTTCCTATAATGTGTAACTAATATGTGGATTTGTATTAGTTTCTTTCACTTGATATGTAATGTTTATGGCTCATTTTTTTTTCTATTTTATGATTTCTAGGTTTCCCTCTGGGATGCTTAAACTTCCAGTTCCATCATATCTTTAATCAAGATAGTTTTTTGCTATCTTTTTTATTTTAGACATTCTAGCAAGTGTAATGTGGGTTCACATTCTGGTTTTGACTTGTATTTCCTTAGTGATTAATTATTTTGAGTCTCTTCATTAAAATATAGGCCAATTGTGTGCCTTCATTGGTGAATGTTTATTCAAATTGTTTGTCAAGTTTTAGTTAGAATTGTTGGTCTTTTTATTATTTAGGAGTGTTGTAAAAATTTTCAAATATTTCTGAAAAAATCTTTCATCAGATATGATTTATGAACAATAATTATTGCTATATTTTAATACCCAATAGAGTAATTCAGTTCTAAACTCTGAAGACTGATGAGGGTTATTTATTAATACTATAAAACTGAGTGCTGTAGCAGAATAATTTGTTTAATTATGTAAATGTGTTTAATTATGTAAAGATGTGTTGCTTTTGTTAAATTTTGTAAAGGTGTGTTGCTATTTTACCTTGCCTGTCCAAGATACCTGAATGGCCTAATAAAAAGCTAAATGGCCATCAGTGAGGCAAGAGGTATAGGCAGGACTTCCTGCTGAGGAGAGTAGGTAGGAAGAGGAATTTAGCCTAGAAAGAAGAAAGAAAAAGAGATGTCAAGGAGAACCAGGAGCTAGTCACACAGACACAGAGGAAACAGGAAAATAGGACTTACAGAAATGTTAAAAAAAAAAACCTGAGGCAAAATGTAGATGAAAAGAAATAGGTTAAATTTAATTTAAGTTAAAAGTGCTAGTGGGACAAACTGAAGTTAAGGCTGAGAATTCATAATTAATAATAGGTCTCTGAATCTTTATTTGGGACCTTGTTGGTGGCCCCTTAAAATTTCCAACTACAGAGTGCATTAGTGTGTGCTGTCTTAATTCTGATCCCACTGTGCCCTGTGTTTTATAGGCTAATCAAGGCATTTGTCATGCTTTTCAAATTTACCTGACACGTGGCTAAGGGTAGCTTGGTTTAGTAAGTTACGTTTCTTGTCACTATCACCATATACTTGACCAAAAGCAATATACAGGGGAAGGATATATTTCAGCTCATGGTTTGACAGGGCAGGGTCTATGTGGTAGGAAAGCATGTCAGAATATGTTTAATCATCCAAGAAGCAGAGAAAATGAAATGCTGGGGCAGTTCTAAGCTCTCTCTCTCTCTCTCTCTCTCTCTCTCTCTCTCTCTCTCTCTCTCTCTCTTCCTTTTTATTCAGAACCAGCCTCAACCCACTGGGGATTCTCTCTAATGCTCCATGCATTTCTTAGTCTACCTGAGTTGACAATCAAAATTAATAGTTATACTGATAAAATAGTTTGGCAAACATGGGCTGTTCTTATAAAAAAAAAACACCAACTTTTTTATCTCAATTTCTTTTTGGGTAAATTTGCATAATAAGCTTCTTTAAAAATGAGAAGATGAGAAGGAATATTTTAAGGAGACATTTGTAAAGTTATAAGGCCATTCACATGAATAGAAAAAAGCAAGAGGGTGTTTTTTATCCTTTTTTTATGTGAAGCATGGGATATGAATAAAGAAACGCAGTTCATTGCTGTACAACATCCAGCTCTCTCTACTTCTCTGAACCTTCAATGTGTTTCACAGCATACCATCAGTCTGGCACTGGGCATGCCTTTTGGCCTTAGCTGGGCATGTAGATGTAGCAGGAATCCAGAAGATACAACTGAATATCACAGTAGAGCTGCCTTTTGCTTTTACAGGTCAACCTGGGTTGGTGTGGGTTGGAGAGGGAAAGAGTGGGCATGCAAATTGAGCAGTGTTCTGCTCTGTAAGTTGAAACAGATAAAACACCTTCCACTAGAGATTGGTGGTTCTCAGAATGCCTGGGAAGGGCTGTGGTCCAGGCTGGGGGAATGGATAACGTTGGAAATGAAGGAAGGCAGGTAGTGGCGGTGGTATCTGGCAGTGCTGTCTGCCTGGCAGGAGCCTCAATGGTTACTCTTGCTGCCACATTCCTGGGAAAGTCAGATGTCTTGGGCCTTTTAGTGTGTAGTAATCACATTTTCTGGGTAAATGTGGCCCCAAACACCTTCCTCCTTCTGGTCAACTCAAAAAGCAAGGGGAAATCCAATTTCCTCTGTCTTCCCTGAGAGGAAACATTAGCAGACAAGATAGGAGATTGATCCAGTTTGAGGAGTCCTCAAAGGACTCAGCAATAAAAGAGCTGGGTGAAGATAAAGAGATTTGGTGCCTTATAGGTAACTGTAAACATGAACATTCTTCTGCAATGGCAACTGTGTATTTGACATTCTTAGGCTTGGTGTAGGACATTTTTGTAGTAATTTTACTTTACTCTATTTTTTTCTTCCCCAGGGCCTATAAACTTCCGCAAGTTGGAAATCTATGGTTCTATAGAGCAGCTTTCCTCTTTGGTACCGGAAACCATTTCCGGGAGATAGTGTACTGAGTTGTAGTTTCAGGATTCTCCTGGGCCAAGTCTTCTCTCGGTTATTTGCTATTATGATCAAACCCTGTTGGGTTTGCCTGTGCTGTGCACACTCAAAACAATGTCCAGAAAGTTCTGTGTGTCCTTTGGCTCAAGACACCGAGTGGTGTTTTCATTTTTTCCCCTGGATAATTGCTTCTTAATTATCCAGAACTTAGTTCAACTATCAGTTTGTCTCTGAAGGCTCTCTCCTCTTAAATATGCTTGCCTCTCTAAGTGTTAGTGTGTGTGTGTGTGTGTGTGTGCACGCGTGCACACGTGCATGTGTGAGTGGATGCGTGCATCTGCACATGTGTACATGAGGGTTTTCCTTCTTTACATTAGTATTTGTCTGCCTTATGCTACTCACCAACTGAGTACATGACTTTTAAAGCACTTGCAATTTAGGGATATTGAATAAAAGTATTATAATAGAAGACATTTGTATCTATTGGATTGCACTTGACTTTTCTTAGATACAACAATTGAAAGAATGGGGAGAGAAGCTTGCTCTCCCCATTAGGTGAGTCTGCCTAGGCTTGCTTGCCAGCTTCCCTACTCTCAATCTGTTTCAGACTGTGCAAGCATCAGATTAATTTGGCAGTCCAAGGACAATCCCCCCTCCATGTAGCTCCTAATTCTTCCTTTCTGCTTCCATGTAAACATTTGCACTTGCTGACAAAACTTCTAGTTAGCATTTATTTCTCTTTCTTTACCAAATTAAGCTAGCTATTGCCTAATTTGCATACAAGATTCACTATTGGGGAAGTGTTCACAAATCACAATAATTAATACTTACTCTCACTCAATATCACCTATCTACAAAGCAATTTAAATTTATTAACGAAGTCAACTAATTGGTAAGCAAGCACATACCACCGTGGTGCTGACGGAGAGTGGAAAATTGGGATGTGGAGGAGCCGAGTGATTTGTCTAAGCCATTCAGCAAATGAGTTGCAGAAAGAGTGTCTGTACTAGGCAGTTGTTGGCTCTCAGCCCCACATCTAGACTACTGGCACAGATCAGGCTACACAGACAGCAGAGGGCAATTAGCTATGCAAATCAGGTAATTACAGACGTAAATACTCATTGCCTCTCGCCATGTCTGCTGGCCAGAGATGGCCCATTTAAAGCCAGGTCGTGAAGGGCTGTATTAAGCTCAGCAGGACTTGGTGGCTCCACCTGGATAGGAGAATCAATTATTATTATTTAGTGAATCTTTCTTACAAGTGGGCTAAATAAAGAATATTTGTGCCTTCAGATCCATTGTTGTTATAAGTGAAACTCTCATCATTTTGCTGTGAAATATCTGTCTCATTGAGAAAAAAAAAATGAGTAGCAAGTTCATCAGCCCACAGGCCATTTAAATGAAACAGTTGTTAAACCTTTCCATGATAGATATTTGAATGAATGGGAAAAACGTGTTCTTTCTTTAGGAGAGTATTAAGAAGGGCTGGTGTGTTCCAGGGATGTTAAAACTCCTCGTTTCTCACGAGAGCTCTGCGAAGTGTCATTATTTTTAATTTATGAATGGAAGCCAAGGCAAACTCAGAGACTTGCCAAGAACTCAAGGTAGAAAGGAACCCCTGGAGATTTAGACTTGGATGTGTGAAGGCTCAGATCTCAGACATAACAACAAGTGCCTTCTGAATGCAGAGACGTGTACACGGCCAGGGACACCAAGTAAAAACACCCATGGGTGCAGCACTGCCTTAGTCTTGCCTTTGAACTAGAGCACAGTTTCAGGTACTGGCTAAGAGATACCACTGTACCTGAGACCACACACTTGGAGTCATCCCTTTCAAGGGAGGAGGGACAGGCCAAAGAGACAGTCCAAACTACTGTGCTCATGAACCTGCCAGCAATGTAATCTCCTGCATCGCTCTGTGGAAGAAGGCCACCCAATTGCACTCACGAGCTGGCAAAACCAGGACTGTCTTTTGATCTTGGAGTCTCCAGAAGGTTGGCTACTGCTTGTCTGTGACAGATATGAGGAAAAGACAGAAAAGTCACCATTGCATGTAGAAACTCTGGGCACTGTAAGTGAGTCCCTTTCCTCTATGGAGTGGCCTGGCATTAAGACAGAAGGCTGGCACTGTAGAGGCAGAGCATTTAGGTGATAAGAGAGGCAAGAGGGAACAGAGAGGAAATGAAGACAAACTAAGGGCAGTAACAACATGATTTTCAGTGAGGATGCTCAGTGTTGAGGAGGGTAGGCCATGTGATACAGCCAAGGGCTCAGAGGTCAGAGTCAGGGGACCATTCCGGCCTGCCTGCATGCCTGAGTCTGCAGCTCACTGGCCATGTGCTTTGGGAAAAGTCAGTGAGGCCTCCAATGTTTATTTCTCTTTGTGAAACAGGGACAGCAAGAACGACCTCTGGAAGTTATTTCTTGGCAGTTCAAAGAACTAATAAACAGTGCCTGGCCCACGACAACCCCTCTCAGAAACTCTGTTATCATCGGGCTTAGGAACCACCATGTCCTTAATCCACACGAAGTCACTCTGCTTCCATGGGAAGCCTTAATCAACAGCTGCTCCTCCTTAAGAGATCAGAAAGGTAAAACAAAAATTAGTTCTACTGATCTTCATCCTGGGGAACCACTGAATTTACTGGACTTACTTATCCAGGAAGAGTATGAGGGAGGTGCTTACTGACAGGCATATGGGTGGCACCAAAACAGTCACACTGGAAAGCCTTCACCCATGATGGATGATGACTTCCCCATAGCTGGGTAGATAGAAATCTCATCAACTAACCTCCCCAGGCCAATGTGCTGTGTACTCTAGCATCCCCCAGAGAACCTCAGAGCCAGAGGCTGTGTGTGTTTTAGGGCAGAACCGTATACAAATGGATTGGAGGAGTCTGAGGAAGTGTCAGCAGACTATAGACCCAGTCTCAAAGTCTCTTCCAGGAAGTCACAGCTGATCTGATGAAAATGGCTGCTGTTTTGCTGGGGTGGGAGATTATGGCTTGTTATGGCATTCTGAAAACTTGGTATATGGTTGTTGCTTGGCATGCGTTTCTTAAAGCCCATATAGTTCACTGAGAAAATACACATAAACTAGGCTGAATTTCAGGATACTGATGACATTTCCAACACAGGCTCATCTTTGTTTATTCCTTTAAACAGCTTTAGAAAGGAAAAAAAACTTCTCTTCATTGTATTCCAACACTCTATAGCTTTAAATTGCTCTTCTCCAGTGAAGCATGGGTGTGGGATGACCACTTGGAGAGGGTCTGGAAGCCCTGATTCTTTCTGGCGTTTATGAATGAGTTTATCTTCCCATATCACACTGTGGGGTGGGAAGGAGGCAACAGCCAAGTAAGAAACAAGCCTGAGACTCTTGGGAAGGAACTACATTGATCATCCGGGAAGAAAGGGAAGCTGGATAGTTCTGAGCATCTCTTTTTAGCTCTTTGCTTTGGGTGTGGATGTTATGTCTGAACTCTAAAGTTGCTGGGTTGTTTAAAGGCAGAGAATACGAGGAGATAGATCCTCAACACTTCTGGTCCATGCCTGCTCCAGCCTCAGTGGAACCTGGAATGAATCTAATGGGTTTTCAGGGACTCTATGAAAACATTTGTAGCCTGGAAAGAAGTAGCATTTAAATAAAATAATGCCAGATGCTGTGGAAGCTCCTTCAATTCCTTCAGCCTCTAAGATACCAGCCCATTTGGGTGTGGTCTCTTATACTATATCTCTCTTGCTCCTGGCTGCTTGCTCTGTTCCTCTTCCCTGTTTGTGCAGAGGACTGTGATCTAGGATAGTGACCTGTGAGTCTCCTCTAAATAAATAAATAACCCATTATTATATGTAATTCTGAACTAATGTAGGATTATTTTGTATCTTCTTCCATCACCCAGAAATAAATAAAAGGAGGCAAACATGCATCTCAGCGAGAACATCATCTCTCACAGTGGAGAACAGAGTGTCTTCTTTGATCTTTCCTCTGCAGATTAATTTTTTTGTTATTAAGAAGATAAATAGTAGACAATCAACACTTCAATCTGGATAATGTGGAAGGCAGCCGATTAATTTCGAATGAGAGAACTACACTCGGATGAACTTATCCTGCAAGGAAAGGCTCATGTATCATGGAGAAAAAATCAGATTAAAATGGGCAAGGTTTGTAATAAAACTAAAGTATCCAGCACCTGGGAATTCAGCCAAAGAGAAGGCCAGAACTCAGATTTTCCTGAGGGAGGAAAAAAAAAGAACCATAGTGTCATGAGGTGGCTGTTTCTGTTAGGGCTTCTCTTACTGGTTGATATTTAACAATGCACAGTTTTTTTAACAGTAGAAATATATTTGCATTTATTCACGAATCTTAAAAATACATTGAATGTACCATGTTTGTTTCTTCTGTACACCTGTACATGTTAGAAAAGTACAGTAGAGTTGAACAAAAATATTCTTAAAGTGTGTGTATTAGAGAGCACTGTGCTGATTGATCAAACAATGCAGGCGCCATCTTTAACATTTGGAGCATTTGGTGTTTTATTTTTACATACATTTTACAGATGCTATTCATCTAGAACATTCACTTTGTGTCATGGTACGCATTTATTGACATAGGACAAGATCATACACAGACTGCTGTAATTTTTCTTGAAGATTTTTTAAAAACAAACAGACGAACAAAACAGCACCAAGTCACACTGATGTACTGATCTGAAACAGATATTCCAGAAGATGACAGGAAATGTTCTCCCTGTGATAGTTAAACTTCAAATTGTTAAATACTCAACACACACAAACAAAACCTGGGAGTATGGGAAGTTTTATCATCACTGTGTCCTTAACTGGGTTTCTTCTCATTTCCAGGAAGCCTGTCTTTGAAATGTGAGTCTCTCTGCACATTCATGGACAAAAAGGAAATTTATGAGGACTTTTCTGACTTAACAAACTTTTATAAATTCTCTGTGCATGGCCCATTGACCTTCAGCATCAATTGCCTATATTATTATTATTATTAAATTATTTGAGGAAAGCTAATTTTTAACATGAAAAAATAAGATATAATGAGATAAAACCAAAGCCATCACTTTGAGAGTGGGCAGGGCAAACCAAAAGAAGGAAAATAGCCCCATGAGTAGGCACAAGAATATGACTCACCTGTTCATACACTCAGGAGTACCACAAATTTACCAAGCTGAAAGCTATAATGAATATGCAGACCTGTTATAGACCTGAACTCTGTAGGCTCTGTTCTTACTGCTTGAGTCTTTGTTTATTTATTATGTATATAGTGTTCTGTCTGCATGTATGCCCATGCGCCAGAGGAGGGTGACAGATCTCATTATAGATGGCTGTGAACTACCATGTGGTTGCTGGGAATTGAACTCAGAACCTCTGGAAGAGCAGCTACTGCTCTTGACCTCTGAGCCATATCTGCAGCGCCTACTTCAGTCATTGTGAGTTTATATGAGCCTTGCTCAGTTGTTTCAGAGGGGTTTGTTCTCATGGTGTCCTCCATGCTCTCTGGCTCTTAAACTCTTTCTGATTCCTCTTTCATGGGGTTATCTGAGTTCTGAGGGGAGGGATTTGATGGAGACATCCTATTTAGAGCTGTGTGTTCTAAAGCTTCTCTCTCTCTCTCTCTGTCTCTCTCTCTCTCTCTCTCTCTCTCTCTCTCTCTCTCTAATGTCTGGCTTGTGGGACTTTATATGTTACCATCCGCTGCAGGAGAAAGTCTCTCTGATTATGGCTCAATATCATTAGGAGTCATTTTATCACCACATTTGTTTTTAAAAATAACACTGTTATTTGGGTTTGTGCTAGGTCCCTGGGCTAACTAATCTCCAGTTATTGGTCAACAAGCAATGTTGGGTAGGCATGGTTTCCATCTTGTGGACTAGGCCTTAAGTCAAATCAATTACTTGGTTTGTTACTTCCATAAATTTTGTGTCACATTTGCCCTAGCATATTTTGCAGGCAAGATGCCAATATAGATCAAACGGTTTGTGACTGGGTTTGTGCTTCCATTTCTCCTTTGGTAGCTTGCAGAGTACAATGCTGTGCAAAGATGCTTGCATGTCTGGGTGAAGGCTCTATGTGAGCACCAGTTCAACTTCTCCAGGTTCAATGGATTGTGTAGATGTTGTCTCAGCAATGGTGCCTTACTGTGAGTTTGTGAAGAGCAAAGTATAGACTTGGAAGATGCAGGGTGGTTTAGAAGTTCCTTTGGCCAACACCTCAGTTATGTGTAATATAATCTCAGTCCTGGAAGCTTCATTTGGTGACAAGGGATGGCCATTTGAGGCTCTGTCTCACCCACTACTTGATGATTCATATACATTGTTTTCAAATATGTATATATTTTAGGAAGCTTCTATGACATTAGGTTTTCATGCCACCCTTCATGTGGATCTTAATTTTAGATGACTTTTCTCATATTTCCTCCTTCATCTTCCTCTTTCCTTCCCATCTCCACTCTATTCTCCCATTGCAGTCCCCACAGCATCCATGCATACCAATCTGTTCTATTTCCCTTTCCCAAGGAAATCTCTCTGTCCCCCTGTAGTCCCTTACTCTATACCTAACCTCTGTGGTTCTATGTATTATAGCTTTTATAACATTTGTCTATTCCTAGTTCCATCCATTTATCTGTGAATTTCATGATTTCTTTTTAAGTAACTCTGTAATACTCCGTTATTCTGTTGAGAGAGAACTAATTTTGGTTTGTTTGTTTGTTTTTCAATTTCCTGCATCTATAAATAGAGATTCAGAGAAAATGATAGAGCAAGTATCTTTGTTATAGGATGAAGAATCCTTTCATTATGTGTCCAAGAGAGGGGTAGCTAGATCTTGACATAGATTGACTCTCATCTTACTCAGGAATCAACATATTGATTTCCCTAGTGGCTGTGCAAACTTGCACTCTCATCAGCAATGGAGGAATGTTCCCCTTACTCTATATCCTCACTAGCATGATCAGTCACTTGTGTTATTGATCTTAATCATTCTGATAGGCATGTAATGGAATCTCACAGTGGTTTTGGTTTTCAGTTCCCTGATAGCTAGGGATGTTTAGCATTTCTTTTTCATGTTTTTTAATGATTATGATTCCTCTACTGATTAGATATATACTCTATTTTTAATTAGATTATTTGGTTTTTCATATCTAGTTTCCTGAGTTCTTTATATGATTTGGATACTAGCCCTATTTGATGTGGAATTGGTAAAAATCTTTTTTCCATTCTGGAGGCTGCCATTTTGTCCTATTGACAGTATTCTTTACCTTACAGAAGCTTTTCAGTTTCATTAGGTCCCATTTATTAATTGTTGATCACTTAGTACATGAGCTAACAGGGTGTTCTGTTCAGAAGGTCTTTTACTGTGCCAGTGAGTTCAAGGCTATTCCCCACTTTCTCTTCTATTAGGATCAGTGGATCTGGTTTAAGGTTGAATCTTTGAACCATTTTGAGTTGAGTTTTGTGCAGGGCGATAAATATGTATCTATTTGTATTCTTCTATGTGTATCTTTCCAGTTAGACCAACACAGTTTGTTAAAGATGCTGTCTTTTTTTTCCAGTATAATTTTCTGACTTGATAAAAAAAAGCCAATATTCATAGGTATGAAGACTTATGTCTGGGTCTTCAATTCAATTCTGTTGGTCAGCATGTCATTTTGTGTGTATGCCAATACCATGCTGTTCTGTTGCTGTTTGGTTTTTTTTTTCCACTATAGCTCTGTAGTACAATTTGAGGTCAGGATTGGTGATACTTTTAGCAGCTCTTTAATTATTAAGGATACTTAGTTTTAGCTATCCTCTTTGTGTGTGTGTGTGTGTGTGTGTGTGTGTGTGTGTGTGTGTGCACGCACGTGCACGCATGTGTGTGTTTATCAAGTTGAAGATTGTCCTGGCAGGTTCTGTGAAGGATTATGTTGGAGATTTGATGGGGTTAGCACTGAATCTGTAGATTGCATTTGCTGGGTTGGCCATTTTTACTAGGTTAATTCTACTGAACAATGAGCCTGGGTGATAGTTTTATCTTCTCAAATATCCTTAAATTTCTGTCTTCAATGTCTTGAAAAACATACAGGTTTTTTAATTGCTTGGCCAGAGTTACCCCAAGGTATTTTTTTATTATTTGAAGCTATTGTGAAAGGTGTTGCTTCCCCGATCTCTTTCTCAATCTATTTGCCATTGTATGTAGAAGGGCTGACAGATTTTCGTGACTTCATTTTGTATCCAGCTACTTTGATGAAAGTGTTTATAAGTTTTAGGGGTTTCTCATTGGAATTTTTGGTATCACTTCTGTATACTATCTTAAAATCTGTAAATAACTATACTTTGACTTCTTCTTTTCTAGTTTGTGTCTGCTTAATCTCCTCTGGTGATCTTATTGCTTTAGTTAAGACTTCTAGTACTATATTGGATAGGTATGGAGAAAGTGGACAATCTTGTCCTCTTCGATATTTTAGAGAAATTGTTTTGAGTGTCTCTCCATTTAAGTTGATATTGATTATGGACTTACAACTGCCTTTTAGGCATGTCATTTGTATCCTTAGTATCTCCAGAACTTTTTATCTTGAAGTGGCTCCAGATTTTGTCAAAGCCCTTTTCTGCATCTAATGAGATGATCATATATTTTCTTTTAGTTTGTTTGTATGCTGGATTACGTTGGCTGATTTTCTAATGATTGTACCATTCCTGTAACTCTGGGCTGAAGCCTACTTGATCTTGATGTATGATCTTTTTTATGTGTTCTTGGACTTGGTTTGCAAGTATTTTATTGATTTTTTGCATCTATGTTCATAAAGGAAATTGATCTATAACTAATTGTTGGGTATTTACATGGTTTGGATATCAGGATGACTGCGGCCTTATAAAATGAACTGGACAATGTTCTATTTCTATTTTGTTGAATTGTCTGGGGAATACTAGCATTAACTCTTATTTTAAAGTCTGGTAGAATTCTATGCTAAAATCTTCTGGTCTGTGTGTTTGTGTGCATGCACGTGTGTGTGTTTGGGGGGATTGGGAAAATTTTAATTACTGCTTTTATATCACCAGATATTATTGTTCTGTTTAGATTGATTCTTTGTTCTTTATTTAACTTTGGTAAGTGGTATGCATTGAGAAACTATCTATTTATTTTAGAGTTTTCTTTCTCAATTTTGTGGAGTACAGGTTTTTAAAGTATGCTTTTATGATTCTCTGGATTTCTTCAGTATCTGTTGTGATGTCCTTCTTTGTTTATGGCAATTTTGATGTTTTCTCTCAGCCTTTTAGTTAACTTAGATAAGTATTTGTCAACGTTATTTATTTTCTCAAAGAACCAACACTTTTGTTGTTGTTGTTATTCTTTCATTAGTGATTTCAGCCCTGAGTTTGATTAATTTTTTCCTTTGGTTATGATTCTTTCTTTTTGTTCTAGATCTTTCAGTTGTGCTGTAAAGTTGCTAGTATAAAATCTCTCTAATATTTTTATGTAGGCATTTAATGCTATGAATATGCCTATTAGAACTGCCTTCCTTGTGTCTCATAAGTTAGGATATGCTGGGCATCCATTTTCATTTACTGTAGATAATCTTTAAATTCTTTCTTAATTTCTGTCTTGGCTCATATTTCATTCAGTATTGAGACGTTCAGTTTTCATAAGTTTGTAAGCTTTCTGTTGTTTCTTTTCATATACTCAGCTTTGATCTGTGGAGATAGATGGGAAGAAGGTTATTATTAAAGTTTTCCTATATTTTTTAAGGCACAGTTCATATCTGAGTTATATGTTCAATTTTGGAGACAGCTCCATGAGGTGCAGAGAGAAAGGTATATTTCTTTGTGTTTGGTGAAATTTTCTGTAAATATCTGTTAAGTGCATTTGGCTTATAGTGTCAGTGAGCTTCAGCATTTCTCTGTTTTGATTTTGTCTGGATAAGCTACCTGTTGTTGAGAGTAGGATATTAAAGTCTCCCACTATCAGTGTTTGAGGGTCAGCATGTGAGTTTAAGCCATGGTAGTGTTTGTGTACAAGCATAGATGTCTTGAGTTTGGTGCAGAGGTGTTTTTTTATTATTTGTGGATTTCACATCATGCATCCTGATTCCATTCGTCTCCTCATCCCTTGTTCTTTCAAAACTCCCCCCAAAACAGGATAAAATAAAACTTAAAAGAAAAGCAATAACAAAGCCCAAACAGACAAACAACAACCCACTCCCCAAAAATCTTGATTGTATTGTGACACAGTGAGTACACAGTATATCCAGTAGTCCACACATCTTTACTTGTAAGTGTTCATTGCAGTGAGTCATTGGTCTGTTTTGAAGCCTCTGGCTTCTGCTTACACTATCAATACTGGATCCCCAGTGGATCTCCTCTTGGATATCCTGTTGTTGCCTTGTGTCATGGAGATTCTGGAGCTTTGAATCTGCAGGTCCAGCTCCTTCACACACTCTAGCAGTTCATAGATGAAGTGGATGTTGGGGTTGGCTAACTCATAGCCCTGATTCTGGTCCTGGATGGTAGCTGGGCTGGTCAGCTTGCCAGCTCTCCCTCATTGTCACCATCAGGGTGAGCTCTCCAGCACTGTCCCTGCTAGCTTACCCATGGCAGCAGGCCACTACCTGGCTGATAACAGATGGTATGGGGGGATCAGCTTTTCTGCTCTTTTGCTTTCAGGGTCAGCTTCCCTGTGCCTCTACCAACTGTGTGCCCCAGCAGGATACAGGGCTTACTTGCTCTCCTGAGTATTACAGGCAGTAAGAGGCAGGACCAGCTCTCCATCTTTCATGACCTCAGGGCCAGTTCTCCCACCCACCATAGACAGCAAGAGGAGGGAGAGGGGAGATGGCAAATCTCTATTGATGCAGCCAGTAAGGGGCAGGGCCAACTCTGTGCAGTCTTATCCTTGTTGCCTTTGTTGGTAACAGGAGCCATGGACATCAACACAGACCACTGCTGAGACAGGACCATGGACCCCTTGGTAGCAGCCCAAGCCCAGATGACACCATGGCCCCGGGGTGGCAGAGCAAACCATTCAGATCTGTACAGTCTGGCAGTGGCCCAGCCCTTGGACACTAACATGGCCCCAGGTGACGACCCAGACCCCAGCTATCCATGTGGCCCTTGGTGGCAGCATGGGCCATGGATATTAACACAAATTCATCTGTGGTTGAACCATGGACTCAGACATGGTTCTTGATGGCACTCTGGGGCCCAGATATCACCATGGCCCCAGTTGGGAGTATGGCCCTAGAACAGCAACATGACCCCAGCTGGCAGCCCAGATGCTGGACATCTACAGGGACCTCAAAGGCAGCAAGGGCTTTGGACGCCAATGCAGATCCAAACTGTGGCAGGGGCAGGGACCTAGACCTGGCTCTTATCTGCAGTTCAGGTATAGATGTCACCATGGTCCCAAGTGGCTGTACAGGCCACTCAGATCTGTATGACCCCAGTGGTAGTTTGACCCTGAACCATTAACATGGCCTCAGGTATCAACCCAGACTACAAGCCTCTGAGGCAGCAAGAGCCACTGATTTCAACACAGAGAAATACTGCAGCAGGGCCAAGGACCCAGACATGGCTATTAGCAGCAGTCTGGGCCCGAATGTCACCATGATCGGGGTGGCTGTGACGGCCTCTTAGATCAGCATGGTCTCTTAGACAGCACACCTTTTGGACACTAACAGAGTCTCAGGTGGCAGCCCAGCCTTTGGACATCTGCATGGCCCTCGGTGGTTACAAGAGCCACGGTCACCAACATAGGACACCATGGCTGTTTCAGGACCATGGACCCTGATATGTCCTTGGCAGTAGCCCAGACCCAGATACCACCATTGTCCCCATTGTCCTGGGTGGCAAGCAGGCCACCCATATTAGTCCATTCCTTACTGCCCTCACTTCTTTAGATTCATCTCTATTCCCAGCACCACCATATACCCATTCACCATAATGGTGGCTGACAACCTGGTGCCCTTTGTTGATCAGAGTGTATACTGGGGTGGAGTTATGTCTGTCTGTCCTCCTTGCACCTGGACCTCATGCTGCCCTGTGGTTTGTGGTTGATTTCTACCCATGCAGGCTGAGTGTTCTGGGGGTGGAACTGTCAACAGCGTCCTCTTGGTGGATTTTTTCCTTTGATAAGTATGAGTATGTAGTGTCCTTCCCTATCTCTTCTGATTAGTTTTGGTTTGAAATTTGTCTTGTCAAAATTAAATTGACTACATATGCTTCCTTCCTAAGTCCATTTGCTTGGGATCTAATTTTTTCATCCTTTTACTGTGAAGTGTGGTCTATCCTTTATGTTAAGGTGTGTTTTTTGGAAGCAGTGGTCCACTAGAGATGGGTCAGGGATGAACTGACGCTGAAGCACACGATTTGCTACACACCTGGGGCTAAGAC
Organism: Microtus obscurus; assembly: GCA_963919715.1. Taxonomy (NCBI): domain Eukaryota; kingdom Metazoa; phylum Chordata; class Mammalia; order Rodentia; family Cricetidae; genus Microtus; species Microtus obscurus. The sequence goes on from CAWTZC010000015.1 coordinate 24,302,888, forward strand.
TTCAGGGATGTGTTATATAATTTATAGACTAATTGTTGCTTCTCCTGTCCACTATTAACTATGCACTATTATTTTAAAGATGAATATATCCAGTATTTTCACATTTTTAGATGCATCATCCATATGGGTCACTTTCAGATTAAGTATAATCAGGTTATAAAATGCTTTGAGATTCAAATACACCAGTGTAATATAAACCACTCTTCATGTCCATGATGCCATGATGCTATGACTCCTCCCCCTTTTTTCAGGCAGCAATGGAGTGACCTGTAGTCTAATGGTTCTTCTGTCATTGGGCTTTAGTGTTTTCTCACCATTGAAAAGTGTCATTATATTTATCTGTTTATTTTAGAGTCTGTCAGAAGATGCTCATACTTATGTGGTGTGGGAAGTTCTTTTGTATATGTGTTGCTTTTATTGGTTAATGAATAAAGAGTCTTCTTTGGCCTCCGATAGGGTAGAGTAGAGCTAGGTGGGAAAAACTAAACTGAATGCTGGAATAAAGAAGTCAAATTCAGGAGATGTCATGTAGCTTCTGTCGGGAACAGACGAGTTGGAACCTTGCCAGTAAGCCATAGCCATATTGCGATACACAGACTAACAGAAATGGGTTATATTAAGAAGTAAGAGCTAGCTGATGAGAAGCTAGAGCTAATATGTCAAATAGAAATTTAAATAATATGTTTCTGAGTAATTATTCTGGAAGTCTGGGTGCCTGGAAAATGGTCTCATACACTTATGTATGGATTATAAGGATTCAAAAATCCCTAAATTTTGTTTATGTCACAATTTTATAAAATGGTTTTTATGGGTAACCTTACCCTGAAAATGCACCTTGTGCTGTTTGACAGATGTTGGGCTCTCCCAGAGTTTTCTTCAGCTTGCCTCTGGGGTCATACCTGGTTAAGTGTAGGATCAAGGGGAAAATGAGCCAAAACAGCAGAATTTTGTAGAAAAGAGAATCTTGGGAGGCAAGGCAATGAATGCGTTTTATTTGCTTCTTCCATCCTCTTATCCTTCTCCCCCGCCCATGTTCCCAACTTTGTCAGGTGATCTTGTCTATTTCGACTTTCTAAGTGAATCTTAGCTTCTCCAGGATCATGAACTATAGGCTCTATATCCTTTGTTTATAGCTAGTATCCACTTATGAGTGAGTACATACCATATTTATCTTTTTGGGTCTGGGTTACCTCACTCAGGATGGTGTTTTCTAGTTCCACCCATTTGCATGCAAAATTCAGGATGTCTTTGTTTCTTACCCTGAGTAGTACTCTAATGTGTAAATGTACCACATTTTCTTTATCCGTTCTTCAGTTGCAGGGCATCTAGGTTGTTTTCATATTCTGGCTATTACAAATAATGCTGCTATGTACATAGTTGAACATATGTCTTTGTAGTACGATCGAGTATTCTTTGGGTATATGCCCTAGAGTGGTATTGCTGGATTTTGAGGTAGATTGATTCCCAGTTTTCTGAGAAACCACCATACTGATTTCCAAAGTGGTTGTACAAGTTTGCATTCCCACCAGCAATGGATGAGTGTTCCCATTACTCCATATCTTCTCCAGTATAAGCTTTGATCTTAGCCATTCTGACAGGTGTAAGATGGTATCTCAGAGTTGTTTTGATTTGCACTTCCCTGATTGCTAAGGATGTTGAACATTTTCTTAAGTGTCTTTCAGCCATTTTAGATTCTCCTGTTGAGAATTCTGTTTGGTTCTGTATCCATTTTTAATTTGGTTATTTAGAATTTCAATGTCTAATTTCTTGAGCTCTTTATATATTTTGGAGATCAGTCCTTTGTCTGATGTGGAATTGTTGAAGATCTTTTCCTGTTCAGTAGGCTGCCTTTTTGTCATATTGAGTGTGTCTGTACAAGGAGCTGCGGGCAGCTTCCCACCAACCAGCTCTGGCTAGCTTTATACCTGAAATAACAACATGGAAACTGTATTCATTTAAACACTGCTTGGCCCATTTCTATTAATGTGTGTAGCACCACGAGGTGGTGACTTACCAGGGAGATTCAAGCCTACGTCCATCTTGGGTCAGAGCTTCATCACGTCTGCCCTGGAGAGGAGAGGCATGGCATCTGCCTCACTTCCTCCCAGCATTCTGTTCTGGATACTCCACCTACCTAATTTTCTGACCTATCAGGCCAAGCAGTTTTCTTTATTGATTAACCAATGAAACAACAGATTGACAAATGACCTTTACACATCATTGTGTCCTTTGCTTTACAGAAGGTTGTAAGTTTTAAAAGGTCCAGTTTGTTTATTGTTGCTCTTAGTGTTTGTGCTACTGGGTTTATGTTTAGGAAGTGGTCTCCTGTGCCGATGCATTGAAGGCTACTTCTCCCACTTTCTCTTCTATCAGGTTTAGTGTAGTCAGTTTATACTGAGTTTTTTTTTTTAACCATTTGGACTTGAGTTTTGTGTATGGGTTAGATATGTATCTATTTTCATTCTTCTACATGTTGACATCCAGTTATGCCAGCACCATTTGTCAAAGATGCTTTTTTTCCATTGTATAATTTTAGCTTCTTTGCCAAAAATTAGGTTTCCATAGGTGTGTGGATTAATATCCAGGTCTTTGATTCAATTCCATTGGTCAATCTGTCTGTTTTAATTTCAATGCCAAGCTGTTCTCATTACAGTAGCTCTTTAATAGAACTTGATGTCAGGAATGGTGAGGCCTCCAGAAGTTCCTTTATTGTACAGGATTATTTTGGCTATTCTGGGTTTCTTGTTTTTCCATATGAAGTTGACTATTTTTCTTTCAAGGTCTGTGAAGAATCATGCGATTTTGATGGGGATTGCATTGAATCTATAGATTGCTTTTAGTAGGATTGCCATTTTTACTATGTTGATCCTACCTATCCAAGAACATGGGAGATATTTCTATTTTCTGGTACGTTCTTCAATTTCTTTCTTCAAAGGCTTACGGTTTTTTTGTCAAATAGTCCTTTCACTTCTTTGGTTAGTGTTACCTCAAGATATTTTATGTTATTTGTGGCTTTTGTAAAAGGTGATGTTTCTCTGATTTCTTTTTCAGCCCTTTTATCATTATCAGTAGTAGGAAGACTACTTTTTTTTTGAGTTTATCTTGTATCCTGCCACATTACTGAAGGTTTTTATCAGGGAGTTCCCTGGTAAAGTTTTTGGGGCTACTTATGTATACTATCATATCATCTGGAAATAATGAAAGTTTGACTTCTTCCTTTCCAATTTGAATCCCCTTGATCTCCTTTTGTTGTCTAATTGCTCTAGCCAGAACTTCAAGAACTATGTTGAATAGATATGCAGAGAGTGGAAGTCTTGTCTTGTTCCTGATCTTAGTGGAATTGCTTTGAGTTTCTCTCCATTAATTTGATGTTGACTATTGTCTTGCTGTATATTGCTTTTATTGTGTTTAGATATGTTCCTTGTATCCCTGATCTCTCTAAGACCTTTATCATGAAGGGGTGTTGAATTTTGCTGAATGCTTTTTCAGCATCTAATGAGATGATCATATGTTTTTTTTCTTTCAGTTTATTTATATGAGGAATTACATTGATAGATTTTTGTATGTTAAAAAATCCCTACATCTCTGGGATGAAGCTGACAGCTTGCTACAATACAGAGAAGACCAAGAGATGAGTGAGCACCACCCAGTAGGACACCTCACCCTCTAGGACCTCCATAGTGGGGCTAAAAACCTCTGGCCCCTCCCCCAACTGTCTTGGCTTTTCTAGCCAGCCAGCAGGAAGTTTTCTGCAGGTAGGCTGCCCCAATACCTTCCCCATCCACTGGACCCTGCCAGCTAATAGCCCCATCCTACCCCGGAACTCACCTACAGTCTTATAGGCTTAGAGCACGATCATCATCATCGTGGGAAGCAGAAAGGCATTGTAATGGAACAATAACCGAGAACTTTAAATCCTGATTTGTGAGCAGCAGGCAGGAGAGTGCGAAAGAGCAAAAGCAAGAGGGGAGGGGGGGAGGATTAGACTTGAAAGGGCTTTTGAAACCTCAAAGCCCACTCCCAGCAACATACTTCCTCAACAAGTGCACACTTCCTAATCATTCTCAAATAGTTTTACTCATAGGTAAGCATTTGAATATATGCACCTGTGGGGTCATTCTCAGTCAAACCACCTACCTGACAATAAGGAATCATGATTACACAAGTATTGATTAGGTGGACATGAAACCTATGGACATTGAAACTGTTCCATTAGTGAGCCAATATGAAACTCCCTTATGATCTAATGGAGTTGAGTCTTCATTAATTTTTCACATGAAAAAGAAGGAAGTGACATAGGGATACTGGCATGCTAGCATGAGGAGGGGAGGGCATTTGAAGAAAAACAGTGGTGCAAAGAAGCAGTTACCAGGACTAAAAAAGACCGGGAGCAGAAATGACAGGACCTATGTGCAAATGACAAACAAAAAGAATGAGAGCATTCTTTAGAGCTGATCATGCTATCCATTACAAGTAATGGAAACTCTGGCCCTTTAATTTTCGCATTAGGTATAAGTCATTGATTAGGTAATGAAATCAGGGGCCAGTCCCAGGCCTGATTAACCTCTATATTTCCTATTGTTCATCCCCCTTGTCAGTAGCTATAGAAAGCCTAATGATGAGTGATGAGGAGACTCGAAGATACTTCTGAGAAGGCTGGATTTTCTGCCAAGATGCTTGCTGTCTTCTATTGCCAACATTCAGAAACTGGTACAGAAACAAGTAAGAGTTGAGATTTATCTCTTGCCAGATGTATTTTGACTAATCATAAAAGACTTTGTATGTGTAAACATGGGTGTATGAACATCTTCATGAAGATGAATACCATAGACATGACGTGAAGCTGGTAAGTACTGTATTGGAGGTGGTCCCTGGATTTTATGTTCATCTTTCCTGGAGTTCATTAAGGTGAGCATTCTATTAAAAGCAGTGGGAGAGCATTTTGAACATGGATTAACATGTGGAACAGATGATAACTTGTCTGTCATCTGAGTTCCTAGACTTGTGGTAGCAGGTGGTTTGTAAAATGCTTGCCAAAAGAGGAGCCAAGAGAACTCCAGTGAGAAATCATTCACTCTTCTGACTTATAACAGTGGCAGAGAGAAGTCCCTAAGGCTAAAACTCAGATGTGTTCTGTGTTCCCTTGGAGAAAATAATATTGTTTTTTTTTTTAAAAAAAAACATGTTATTGTTTCCCACATTTAATTGCTGAGTTGGTTTGACATATTAAGGGGAATTGAGATATTCACTGTTGTAACCTTCAACTTGATGAGTCACGAGATCACAAAGACATATGGACTGTGGCTGAACAGGGTAGGGATTTAGCTACATAAACTTGAAATATTCGTATGTATGATTAAGAGTGGGAGCAATGGAAGCAAGAGTCATTTAGCATTTATGATGTGCCAGTCACAGTGCCCAGGATTTACAGCCATTACCTCATTCTGCCCTCACAGTAATCTCAGGGAGAAAGCAATAAGAACCAGCATTTTCTAGGCAAGGAAATGGAGCTTTTTGAGAGGACACACAGCTAGAGGTGTGTGCCACGCTGAATTTAGGCTGAGACTTCTAGTTACTTCTAGACTCAAAGCGTCAGCTCACTCTCAAATCAAGTTAATCTAGGCCTTAATTCTGATTCTCGAGATTCTGAAATACATGTTCTCTGCTTAGAAAACAAAATTAAAAAATATAGAAGAGAGAGAAATTCTAATATATTTTGGAAAAGTGTGGTTTATGCTGTTGCTAAATGTGTCCAATATCCTAAATATATAACACTTTAAAATTAATTCTTATTTTATTACAGATAGCTTGGAAGACTGTATTATCAGGTCCAAAATACGACTATAAATTAACTACAATAATAAGTAGAATGCAGTGGGAGACATGGCCTAATTAGTAGTTTATTTTTAGTATTTTAAAAATGACTTAAAAACAGTACAGTGTTGTGTTATAGCTTTTGTAAATACTGGCCATCTTAACAGGTTGATGGTTGAGTAGTATAACTTGTAAGATAGTGAACTGCAAGTAAAATTTGAGTATAGGTCATTTTAAATACATTAAAAATTAAGTATAAGGCAACTAGCAGTATATAAATAAAGTGTTTAAAATCTTCATCAATAAGCAATATTTTTCAACTAAGGACAAACAAATAAGAACACTGTATAATAAAAGTTATAGCCAATCAAAATTCTTTAGAATAAAAACAAAAAAAACTTTAAATGACATGCTATATAAGACTATTCCTTTTTTTTTAAATGGTTTTAATTGGGTCAGGATATTTGTACAAATTTTGGGGGTACAGCATGATAATTTGACAAAAAAATACAATGTATAATGATCAGATAAAGGTTAATTCGTCATCTATAATTTGTCATTTTTATGTTGGAAACTCTTTTCTAATTACTCTGAAATATATAATAAACTATCACAGGTTGTCTGAGAACATCAGAACAATTCCAATCTAACTGCATTTTTGTTTTATATATTGAGCCCTACACTTTATCAGTCATCAGAAGAAGAGTCAAGGGAGCAGCTGAGAAACTGGCTGGGCAGAGACCTCTTAGGTTGTAGATAGTATATTCTCTTCTCTCCTATTGTTACTACTATTGAGTGGTTCTCTGCACTAGGCAGAGGCACAGTAATGCACCATATTTTATTCTTGGTGTTGGACAGTGCTGCACATCTATGGTGCAAAAACTCACTCAGCTTCTTTTAGTCACTACATTGCTGACTATTGTATAGTGCATGCAATTAAACTAGGAAGAGCATCCCACCACCATCTTCATTCCTTTACTCTCTGAGTCTAAGAGACTGGGGTTGTATCAAGTTACACTGTAAGGGAAACTCAGTCAATCACTTTGTTCATTTATTATGAACCAATTAAGGAATATGGCTGGGAATATGGATGAGAATTACCAGAATTTCTAGGTAGACTGTTGTACTGTTGAAGATGGTTGGGTGGCATGCGTGGACTTTCTTTCATGTCCTGAAATTACCACGGGCAAAGAGACACTAATAGAAAAGTTGTCTCAGTGGAAAGATATTATATTTGGCCAGACATCTTTCTGTTGTTTTACTGGAGTCATCTGAACCACATGTGAAGCAACAAATGCCTAGGCCATTGGCAGAATTTCTGGATAATTTTATTATTATCATTGATGACATTTCAACTCTCACAAAACTCCCAACTTCTTACCAATATCCCCTAATTCTAACATAAACCTGGGTTGAAAAGACATCCAACAGGACTCTCAAAAATGATTTCTGTTCTTAGGAATAAAAAAAAATTGTCTGGATCACACAAAGGCAATGGATATTGGACAAAAACCAGAAAGAAATGACTTGCCAGAGTGACTAGCGGCACATTTAGTCTTGCAATGAAAAACACCTGAAGCCATCATTCTGCCTTTTGGGGAGAAGTCTTTATCTCAGTTTAGTTTTATCACTATGACTAGATGACACAGACTGGGTGATGTATAAAGGAAAAATTTGATTCCCCAATCTATGGCCGGAGGACCAAGAGCCTTGTGTCAGTGTCTGTTCAGCTGGTGGTAAGGATTCCTACTGCTGTAACTCATGGCAGAGGGCAGAAGAGCACTTGGATATATGCAGAGAAAAGAAAAAAAGCTTAAGGGCTCTTAGTTTATATAAAACCTACTCTTGAGGTAAATAATCTGCTCTTGAAAATTATTACTGAGTTCTCACAGAGAACTCATAAAAATTGGCCAGTTCTACAGAGCTACATTAATCATGCTAAGGAAGCAACCTTCTTTAAAAGCTCCTCCTCCTTCATATTCAGAATCAAATTTAGTGTAAATCCCAGAATGGACAGATCTTAATGAAATTACAGCCATCTTCTTTGGGTCTGAGTTCAGTCAGAAACAGATTCACAATGAGGATAAAATTCCTATCACGAGAGTAGCTGAGAGAGATGTCTGGCCATTGCTTCTATTAAATTGCCCCAGATGCCTATCCTGCAAAGTGTGACCAGAATTCTCAGAGGAACAAAGAGCAAAGGTCCCAGCATAGTGACAGGCCTTCAAGTCTCTCTCATGGCCAGGATGGATCAAGATGAACTTGTTTATGTAACACTGAGGAGCAGTATTCTACTCAGTAAAAGGTCAAACCGGAGTGAACAGATAATAGAATCCCAAGGGAAGGGAAACGATGGACAAAGAGAATTTTCAAGAGGAATTCTGACAGGGCAATAACCAAGGCTTTCTTCAGAAACCTGTAAATTAAGTAACGTTAATATCTTTTGACAGAGAAAACCTGAGGTTCACCTCAGAATCCTTTCAAAATGAGGACATTTATTATCAGTCACCTATGGAGCACTTGTGTAGGGATTGCTGGAATTAAGGAGGAGTATTTTGCCCTATATCTGCCATCCTTTTAACCATAAAAACGTTGTTAGGAATTTAATTTGAGTCAGATTTTATGTTTTTAGTAAAAAAAAAAAGTGTCCATTGTCTTAATAAAAACAAGTTTAGAAGCCAAAAACTTAAGGTTGAATGTATATATTATAGTCATTTCAAAAAGGAGCCTAGTAATTCTAAACAAATCCTTACTATGTGACATTTCCTGGGGCGTTATGAATAAGCAAATCGGGAACCAATAACAGACCCTTTTCCAAATAGGAACCAAAGACATACCACATAATGATTCTACCAAATCCAACATGGAAAACCAATGAGTTTAGTGGTGTTACTTACAGGAGTATGGGTAAGGAGTTAATTATAGGAGCATGAGTGGCAAAAGGCAGCTGCATCACTGAAAAGCCTAGGCTAGCATGACTGATATCTCATAGACATGACTGCTCAACTTAGTGGACTTTTTTTATTTTTTTGTTCTGATAAGCTCCTTTCTCCTGCAATCATTATTGCCTATATAACCTTCAGGAGGGGCTTTGTGAATCTTGTCAGTTTTAGGAACTTTCTGAGATGTATGAGTTGCCTTTTCCTGAGCCTTTTAGGTTTAATTTAGTTCCTGAATCTCAAGGAGCCTTCTTTTTAGTGTAATGGTTTGACAGAAAATGACCCCATAAGCTCATATGGAATGGCACAAGTGTGGTCTTGTTGGAGTAGGTGTGGCCTTGTCAGAGGAAATGTGTCACCATTGCTGGGCTTTGAGATGAAAGAAGCTCAATCCAGGCCCAGTGTCACTCTCTTCCTGCTGCCTGTGGATAGAGATGTAGAACCCCCAGCTACCTTTCCAGCACCATGCCTGCATGTTGCCATGCTTCCCACCATGATGACAAATGGACTAACTGTCTGAAATGGTAAGCCAGTGACAATTAAATGTTTTCCTTTACAGTAGTTGCTGGGGTCATGGTGTCTTTTAGACAACATGAAACCCTAACCAAGACATTGGGTTCTCTAGTTTGATACCTGGAGACATTGTGCTATTCTTGATGAAAATTTAGTACAAGGTCAAGTTCACTCATTTTAACTGAAATTTGATATAACTGCATGTTTGCCAGGCAAGCATTACTTTTTTATTTTATAGATGGAAAAGATAAAAGTTAGAGGGTCAGATTGTCTTAAATTTAACTCATAGCAGAATTATTCAGACTGCATCCCTTGAAGCTATTCTCACCATAACAGTTATCTATCCCTCCATTCCTGAAAAGTATCTTCTAATAGGCAATTATTCCAGAGTCCTGGAGAGGGTCTGCACTTGACCAAAAGGAATAGTCTTAGTTACAGGTCTGTAAGCCTGCATTGATCAGACTGTAGTGGCTTCAACACTCTGATTCAGATTTTTGTGTGTGTGTGTGTGTGTGTGTGTGTGTGTGTGTGTGTGTGTGTGTGTGTGAAAGCTAGTATGGAAACATGACCATATAATTTTCATAGCTGGGTTGGAAATGTAGGCGACTGTAGTGTTTTATTTTAGTTTTATTCTACATAATATGCTCCAATGAGGATTCCTCAAGGCCTAATGAACCTGCACAAATAAGCTATTTTATGTAGGCTATTGGTGAAAACAATATCTTTTCTTTATTCTCTAACCTTTAATTTGAAATTTTCATGTAATTTTATTAATTCAAATATTTCTGTTGCTTTCATCAGTGCTTTGTTCACAAATGTATAAAAGCTACATTATTTTAATGACTGTTTATATCTAATTATGGACTCATCTTTGTTACAACTATCAGGTCTAGTGAGTCTAGTGTAAAGGAAAAAACAAAAGCTGAAGTGATAGTTTTCACCTTCATAGTTCCAAGTATTAAAATACAAATGAGCCCTTCAAGATTTCTCTCTCTTTCCCTTCCTTTCCTCTGCTTCCCTTGCCCTTCTCTGTTTCTTTTCTTTTACTATAATTCAACTTGCCCTTGGATTTAGAAATTTATATGCCTTAAGCTCATATTTTTGGAGCTTCTAAAATTCAATTACCAACAGACCAAATATAGTTTTCATATTTTCCCAGGTTATTTTATAGTTCACTCACATTACACCTCCTGGTCATCTATAGCATGACCAGGAGGTGTAGAAGGACAGGGCTCATCTGTAGGATGTTATAGCTGACTCCATGGGAGATGTGAGCATCTAGGGGTTGCAGATTACATACAGCAAAGAAGATATGTATCAGGTCAGTCAGTACTATATCCTAGGTAGACATTTTCTTATGATTAAGAATGTTTACAACATTTATGGGATAGAAAATTATGGGAAAAATGGGAAGAGAATTGAAGTGGTAAGCTATAAGTAGAAAAGTAATATTGAAACACACAATCACACAAATGAGAGAGGGAGGAGAGGGGGAAGGGAAGAAGGAGGGATGGGAGAGAAAGAGGCACAATGGAAAGAACAAAAGAAACAAGGTCAATACTTAATATGTTACTAGAGACTCTTGATATATGGTTTCATCTTAAACTTTTATATGGATATTATATTTTTGTCTGTCTGTCTAGGTATCTCCATGTTTGCTAATTAATTTAATCTATTTTCTGACTTGTATTTCTCTGTTTTGTTATCTATTTATATGTAACCAAATATCTGCACATACATTCAAGTGTCTAATAATTTTTCTTAAGTATCTATCTACCTATGTATTTTTATCTATTATCTATATCCATCAACTATCATCATCTAGTTAGATGTCACTTATTTGTTTACATATCTCCTATCTTAATAAGAACTGTTCTTCTCCTTACAGGAGACATAACTGTATGATGTTAGTTTTGCTGGACATAGGGAAGAGAGAGAATGTGTAGTGAACTTTGGGTCCCAATGTCTCTTAGAGATGTGTATAGACCCTGAATACAGAACTGTCATGGGAATCTGAGCTCCATCACCTTTTTATTATGCCTCCATGCTCTTCTTCTTGATCTCTCAATGCTAGTGAAAGGAGATCCTCTCTTTGGTGATGAGAATGCATGATGTTTTTCATTCATAATCTGGACAGCCTTGGGTAATATCAAAAACAGTATCTAAAGTGAACAAATTGCAAGTTGGGTTAATATTTTAAACATTCTCGATTTTTCAGGTGGAGGTGGTTTTGTAGACTTCATCAGTAGGTACCTATTTTTACATTCTTGTGAACGCATCTTCCTAGACTCATGTCATTTGCATGTGATTTCTAGATTTTTCTTAGAGTTTATGGTTAGCATTAGAGAAGAGAAACCACCATTTTAAGTTACAAGAGTTGAAACATCCATAGATTTTAGTGTATTTTAAACCTAAGCAATACTGTTTCTTTTTCAATTATTATTTTATATTTTAAAAGGCTTTCTTATTACCAAATCAATATGTTTTTAGAAAAACCAGAAATTATAAGTAAGCCAGGAGAGAAAATATAAGCATTATAATTTTACTGTCCTTGGTAACTACTGTGAATAGCATGATGTCTCTTTCTCAGGTGGTTTGTTTAGTCTTGTTTTATATCTTATTTGGGCATATGTACGTTTTATTTTCACAAAATGGGATCATATGATACATTTAATTGATTTTAGAACCTTCTTAATAAAAAACATCATTTTCATGAAATATTTTCTATCCTATTGAAAAAGTATTAAACTTTTTAAAACCTCCAAAACTCAGCCTTAGTAAACAGGGAGAAAGATGTAATCCCTGCTGCATTCACGCAAGTAGAGAAAAGAAAGAAGTAAGAGGAATGGATGTGAATAGGACACCATATCATCAGCTCTGAGACAGGTCACAGCCCATCTGTCTGAAAAACACGTTCCCATACCTAAAACATGAACTGGCTGCAGTCACAGGAGCAGAGGAGCCACAGCATTGAAACGTTAAGGAAACTAGAAAGTCTGACAAATTAATTTGCCCTCTCTAAACAATAGAAACCCAACGTAAGGAAGCCAGTAGAGGACACGCTGATGATTAGAAAAGCTCAGTATAGCATTGGTCCGTGGGTTTTGCAAATTGACTAAAAATAGTCAGTCTTTGCAGAAACATTGTGGTAGAGACAATTAAACACAATAGAAATGTTTCAAACAGAAACTTAATAAACAATCCATTTTTATTCATTAATCAAGATTCTTCTTGCCATCAAGGGAAAGAGACTCCAGGGCCATGCATAGCTCAGTGTTTAAGAGTATATTCTTCCAAAGGACCCAAGTTCATTTCACAGCCAACACATAGGGCAGCGAGCAACCATAAGTAACTGCGTCTCATGGGAATTGATGCCTTCCTCTGGATTCTATGGGCACTACATTTGTATACACAAAAGTAATAAAATAAAACACTTTTTAAAAAAGACAAATAGAGAAAATAGAAAATAAAACATGAGTGAAATCAAGAGAGAAGTAAAATAAGAGAAAACAAGCACAATACAGTTAAAAATAAAATTAAGAGATATTGGAGACAGAAAACTGTAAAGAGAATGAGGAGAAAAGCAAGTGGTTTTCAGAGTACACTAAAGGAAAACAATCACAGAAACACATGCAAACGAGATCCAAAGATTGCAGAATTTGAATCCTCAAAGAACCAAACAGTCACAACAAAATAGAGTATAATACAAAGGTGTAATTCTAGAAAGTATATGAAATTAAAGCTCATGTGGTGGTAACCACATGCTGGTCCAAGATGACTTGCCTCGGGGCATGTCTCACATACACATGACTAACTGAAGGCTCCAACATAAAGTCACTTTGTAATAATTAATGATAATAATAATCATAATAAACAAGTTCCAGTTTTCAAAGCAATGGTCAGCCCTTTCATTGTAGAATTGTAAAGTCACAATGTTAAAATGTTTCTGAAGGAGCTATGCGTCATGCATTATAAAACATCAGCCAAATTGTATTGCTATGAAAACTCCTGCCGAGCAAGAATGTCTAACCCACAGAAAATCAGGTTTTATTTTGAGAAAATTCCTGGAAGGTATTTGTTGACTCCTAAAACAGACCCAAAGAGACTGGACACGAATTTCAAGTCTATTCAACTACAGGGCTAGAGAAAGGGAGTGTGGCTGCCAGAATGACAAAGGAGAATGAGAATAAGATAGAGGAATCCCTTGTCTGGAAGGCTTGGGGACAGAAGCATTCTGGATTTTAGATACTTTCACATATGGGATACTAATATATACAAAAAGATTTTTAAGGGATACTACCCAGAACTTAACCTAAAATTTATGCATGTTTATAATAGTCGTGTTATACACATATATTTCATAATTTTGTTCACAGAGAAATATTGGTATTGGATTGACACTTGTGGTATCAAATCAGGGCTCACAAAGCCTCAGAATGTGCAGTATTATCTGTGGGCTAGGGATACTCAACTGTACAGTAGTATAGAAGGTATAAACCAAACTCAATGCTTGCCTTACTTCTTTTTTTAAAAAAAGAATATCATTTTATGTGTATGATTGTTTTGTTTGTGTGTACGTCTATGCACTGCACGCATACCTGGTACTTACAGAAGCCTATAAGCAGTATCTGATCCCCTGGAGTTGGAGCTACAGCCAATATGAGCAATAGTACGAATGGCTGGGCATTGAACCTGGATCCTCTGGAAGAGTAGCTAGGGCTCTTAACCACTGAACCATCTTCTCAGCATCATGAATGTCTTACTTTTAAGAATCAAGAATGACAAGAAGAGTTTACAAATCCTCTCACAAATGACTGAACAAAACAAATAATATAAAGAAGAGCTCTTTGTAGGACAACAGTACACTTGAAGGATGCTAGAGAAGAATGCATTTCCAGCTAGAGTATTTCAGAACTGTCAGCTAGGTCTACTTGGTTTATAATGTTGTCCAAGTCTTTTAGTTAGCAGTGGATGAAATCTGTGTTTTATTGTCTCTGCATGTGCCTCAAGAAATAGTAATAATAGATTATCGGTTATCTCAAAGGTGTTTTAAAACAAGACACTATGCCTATGCATTGCCTGGCATTATGACTCAGTTAAAAGTTGAAAAAAGAAAAGACCCTGAAAGTAGGACATGAAGTGGAAACCTCAGCTTTTAAAGTTTACATGGATATGGCCCCTCTCTTGCTGTTTACCAACACAAACATTCCTCTGGCCGATTAGAGAGAAGAATCATAGCATGACCTTTGCTCCTTTTCCTTCTTGGCACATCCTTACTTGAAATAACCCAAGATATGTAATTTTTAGCTAATTTATTCTCATACCATGGGTTGACTGCTGTTTCTCTTCAATAATCTGTGATTTTGTTGTTTTTAATATTTTTGCATTTTTTCCTTTACTGAAAAGAGATTGTTTTCTCATACAATATATCCTGATTAGTTTTCCTTCCTCTACTCCTTAAGTCACCTACAATCCACTCCTTTTTATCTCTCTTTAGAAAAGAACAGGCTTCTAAGAGATAACAACCAAACCTGTTAAATTAAAATATAATAAGTCAAAGGAAAAACTATCATATTGAAGTTGGACAGAGCAATCTAACAGAAGAAAAAGAGTCCCAAGAGCAGGCACGAGAGTCAGAGACGCACTCATTCTCACAGTCAGGTGTCCCATAATATAATATTCCTCATACTGTGGGACTAATAGCTATATAATAACTATTATTAATAACTACAATATATATGCAGAGTACCTGCTGTAGATCCATGTAGGCTCTGTGAACTTGCTTAGTTTATTCAGTGGACCAAATTATCCTTGATGTCCTCCATCCCTTCTGACTCTTACAAATCTTTATGTGTCCTCTTTCACAGGGTTCCCTGAGCTATGAAGGGAGGGATTTGATGGAGCAGTCCAATTAAGATACTCTTTCCTTATAACATTGGGAGATGTGTGTCTCTACATCTGTTCCCATCTTCTACTGGAGGAAATATCCTGAAATGACTGCATAAGGCACTGGTCTATGAGTATAGTAGAACATTATCAGGAGTCTTTTTTATTGATACTTACTTTTTAGAACAGTAGTGTTTGATATTATCCTAGGTCTCGAGAATATTTTGTTCTCGATTACCCAGTCAGTCTCGGGTGTGTGTTAATTCTGTTGGAGTGGTGCTTTAGGTCAAGTCAGACATTGTTTGGATACTCTCACAAGTTCTGTATCGTCATTGACCTAGCACATTATGCAGGCCAGACAGCTAGTGGGTCAAAGGTTTTTTTTTTTTTAATTATTGATCCTTTGTGGATTTCCCCTTATGCCTCCTGATCCCACTCATCTCCCTTCCTTATTGATTTCCATCTCTGCTCTTGCACCCTCCCCCAAAACAAATTTAAAAGTTAAACCAAAAAAAAAAAAGAGAAAGAAAATTACACAAAAGCAAATCAAAACATAAAACAAACAAGAAAAAATAACAACAGAAAACAAACATTCAGCATGGAAACCGTAGCGTGGCCCAGTGAGTCACATAGTTACCCTTTAGTCCGTACATCTTTACTTGTAAGTGTTCATTGCAATAGGTCATTGGTCTGGTTCGAGGCCTCAGGATTTTGTTACACCCTCAATACTGGGCCCTCACTGAGATTGGGCCTCTTGGATATCTTATTTCTGCTTTGTGTCATGGAGATCCTGTGGTTTTGGATCTGCAGTTCCATCCTGTTCATATGCTCCCACAGTTCATAGACGAGGTGGGTGTTGGAGTGGGCTGCCTTGTAGTCTGTTTCTGGGCCTGGGTGGTAGCTGGGTTGGTCAGCATGCCAGCTTTCCCTCATTGTCTCCACCCAGGCACTTTCCAAAATTGCTTATGTTAGCTCACACAATGCAGCTGATGGCAAGGAGTGGGACCACTTCTGCGTTCACATCCTCGGGTCCAGTTTCCCAACACTCATACTTCCAGGACCATCTCTTCTGTTTTGCCCAGGTGAGGTACAGGACTACCTCTTCTGTTCTCATGCCCCTGCTTTCATCTCTATTGTTTCTCACTAATGGCAAGGAGTGTGTGTGCACGTGTGTGTGTGGGGGGGGGGGGGGGGGGAGAAGGCATATTAGCCTTAGTCTTGCCATCCCATGGCATAAAAGGGAAGGAGCAGGGGCAGCTCTTCTGCTCTCATGCCCACAGGTCTGGCTCACCTGTACTCCCACCAGCAGGGTCAGTTCTAGTGGGTTGCCCACGCGCGAGATGCCATGCCAGCACTCCCAAGAGCTGCTGCTAGTGGGTGGCAGTGTCGGCTATACCACTCTCGTGAATTCAGGGCCAGATTTCCCACCCTCCACAGGCAGCGAGGGACGGGATAGAGGGGACGCCATTTCTCCCTTGCCCACTCAACAGTATGGCAGTTGAGGAGTGGGGCCAGATCTCTCACGCACGCCTGTTAGAGGAATTAGCTCTGCTATGCTGTGGGCTAGGTGCAGAATCTGCTTTCCCGAGTGCGAGTGCTGCATACATTGAGGGACAGAATCAACTCTCCCATCCCACTCTCGTGACCTTGGGACCAGCCTTTTCTTCCCACAGTAAGTGGCCAGTGGTGAGAAGGGTTGGGTGTGGAGCAAGCAGGTGTATCTCTTCCTCACCCAGGCCACCAAGTGACAGATCATGGGTCTCTCTCACTCCTTAAGTATTCAGGGCCAACTCACCAGCACCCCACCAGCAGAGACAGTGTAGGTCAAAGGTTTTGTATATTGCAGAGAATTGATTTATTTGTATTTTATGTGTATGAATGCGTTGCCTGCATATATGCCTGTGTGCCATGTGTATGTCTGGTTTCCCTGGAGGCCAGAAGAGGACATTGAGCTCCCTGGAACTGGAGTTTAGGATGTTTGTGAGCTAATATGTTCAGAGTTGAACCAAGGTCCCCTGGAAGAGAAGCAAGTGCTCTTAACCACTTAGTAATCGCTCATCTCATTTGGCAGTTAGCCAAATCTGTAATTTTTTAGTAAAGGGTTGTATTTAGAGATATGGATTTGGACTGTTCGTAGTAGGTACAAGATACATTCACAAATTTCTGTTGATTTTTGAGCTTACTTGTAGAACAGACAATCTTTAAATCTACAAATAAAATCTATTTGTGATCATAGAACTTCTTATATCAAATTTGAGTTTAAAATCACTACATTTGAAAAAATTTAACTTAAAATATTTAAGATAATAATGCATTGCACATGAATATAAAAACAAATTTTTGACAATATATATATATTTCAAGAGAAAAATGGAGATTCTTTAGCATTATAAGTCCACACAACTCTTTAATGTCGCTGGGTTAGTAGAAGGCAATTGGATTCATATACCTGTTTCTGTATTCAATATGCTTCAAAATTTTTTAATTAAATATATGAGGACAAAAGGCAGGTGAGGTAGCCCCCACCTGCAATTTTTGCACTTAGAGGAGGTGGATGCAGAAGGATTCTGAATTGAAGAGCACCCTGAGACTCATCAAGCCCTCACATAGAGGTATATTTAGAAAATACACTGGTATTTTAATAATATTTAAAATGTTTATGATTTTTTAAAATTTTATGTGTATGGGTTTTTGCACTATGTTTATACCTTGTGATGACAGAAGCTAGAAAAGTGTGTTTGATTCACTGTAATAAGGTAATGAGCTGCTATGTGGATGCTGGGAATTGAACTTAGGTCCTCTGTAAGAGCATCAAGTGCTCTTAAGCATGGATGCATCTCTCTAGCCCCTTAATACTGTTCCTAAAATTATACCATGGTAGCTATGATTATGGACATTCTTTTTGGCTCCTATGCCAAAAATCAACCACAAGTGATCTCATACAGTCTAATCACAATATATTTTAAATACACAGTTGTACTAAAGCTCCAAGATTTTTCTTGCATTTCGAATGCATCTTATATCATGCACAGGTTTTCTATATAACGCACTGGCCCTTTAAATCATACTGGTTGACTGACTTATTCTTATTTTTCTTTAAACATTAAAAAAATGAAAAAGCCTGAAGCACTTATCTTTAAAAAAAAAAACCTGAAAGTCAACTGTAAAATTGAGGCAGCCATTAAACATGCACGATCCACAGTGTCTAATGGGTGTCTATGTACACTGAGTAAGATAAAGTCACTCCTTAATCTGTGGGACCAATGGTGATAGAGAATAGTTAACTATGAAAATTCTACTCCAGAACAAAATCAAGATCTAATCTGGGAAACTTTCCTATCCCAAGAGGGGCTACCCATCAGCATTATGATTGCTCTGGGCGTGTGAGGCTGACCCACCACATTCTGGGGTAGTCTACTATAACTGCACACCAAAGTGTAACTGCTCTCAGATTATAGGTTGACTGCCCGCAGAAAGGTGAGTGTGTGAAGCTTCAGCAGGCTTTGGTGTTGGAAGCAGATGTGCTTTTGTTCGTATGAGAACAGGTGTTTCTCCAAGTACAGACATTAGCAGAGACTGCCTGGGCTCCATCCAGACCTTTCCAGGTGTGAGTATGTAGCTGCCACACATGGTAAAGCATACTCTGTGATTATTCTGGGAACCACACAAGGCTTGATTTAGAACAATTTGATTAGAAAAGGACGCTCCTCTGGGAATTTGACTGATTTCTAACTCAGTGTCACACTTTTGAAAAGGTGGTGGCGCATGCAAGAATACTTTGGACAGCGCAAATTGCTCTTCAATTGTTTACAAAATAGGTGGGTTCATAGGAAAGGGTGTGGATATGGGAACAATTTTGGGGGTATATTTTATCAAAACAGATTGAACAAAACTCGGAACTCTCAAAATTAAATTTAAGAAAAGAAAGCAAATGGCCCCAATACTGATGAAGATGTGGAGAAAAGGCACATAAACTACTGGTAGGAAAACAAACCGATACAGCCACCGCATAAATCACTTTGGACATCCCTCAGGAAACTAAAAATAGAGATACCATATGGACCTGGCTATCCCACTCCTTGTATACTGGAAGGACTCTAACTCAACATTCCTCAGAGATTCCTTGCATACTCATGTTTATTGTTGAGCTACTTACAATAGCTAAGAAATGGAAATATCCTGGTTATCCATCAACAGATAAATAGGTAAAGAAAATGTAGGTTTGGTGGGAGGCGTGGGGAGGAGGAAATGATGTAATTACATTAGAATCTCAAAAATAAAGGAAGGAATTTAAAATCAGGGCTTGGAGGAAGAGATTGGTGGGAGGAAAGAAAATAAGTAAATGATGTAATTATATTATACTCTCCATAAATTAAAAGCAATAAAAATCAAATGTGGTATCTATACACAGTTGTGTTTTAATTTTCATCTAGAAACTGAAAACAGAATATATGTAGTAAACTGGTAACCCTGGAGAACGTTGTCTTAATAAAAATAAATCCAAATTAGAGAGACAAATATTACACATTTTCTCTAATATGTAGAATCTAAATTTGTGTCTTTGTGTGTGTTCCTGTGTACTGAAAGTAGAAAAGGATGCATGAAAGACAAGCAAGGGATTTGAAGGGAGGTTGGAGGGAAGGCAAGAGAAGGCAATAAAATGAATGTGTCCTGAAATATAAGTGGGTGAGGGAAGGAGAACAGAAAAGGGGAATCAAGGGGAATGATGGAAGATGGTGGGGGAGGAGTATGACTAACAAAACATAATGGATGTATGTGAGAGTGTCATATATTAAAGGTGACTGCTTTATTCAAATAATAAATAAAGATTTATAATAAAATAAAATAGCAAATGTTTTCTAATTTTATTCTCATGAAACACTTATATGTGTGAATAAAGCATTTCTTTGCTTTGGCAATGGTAAGAAGGGCTCCTTAGTGACTCTGCTATCATTGCCTTTCCTCAGTATGGACTTTCTTCCGCCGTGAACTTCTCTAAAGAAGAGATGTAGCATATGGCTATTACCCAGATAATCCAAGAAGAATTTAAATGTTGACACAAATTTATCATTGGATATAATTTCTCCGTGGGTCTATTTCCTCATTGGCACACAGATGACGATTTGCTAAGTTGAGAACTGTGCTCTCGGGCCGAAATGAAGTAGCATCATTACAATTCCACTCATACGGTAATAGCACTTTCTCTCTTAATTTGAAGGCCATAAATCTGATTTCTCACTGTATGAAGGTAAGTAATTCAGAACTGTTGCTAGGTGGAATTGATACTTAGAGTCTCTGGCATAAATTATGGTACAGCCATCCTCTATCAGTAATCTGAGAACCCAAGCATCAAGCAGATAATTCAAATAATGCACAACTATAGACATATACGAGAGATCATTTTATGCCTGGGGATCTTTTCCATCACAGAGTGAACAAATCCTGAAGCAATAGGAGCTGTAACAGCTGCAAATTCTGTGCGTGCCAAGCGGCAGTTGTTTGGGTACTGTGCAAATTATTAGCACTTGTACTATAGTTAGAATCCAATTTTACAAAAACCTAGCAAGCGATTTTATACTAACATGGATTTTAAAGCAGGAATAGTGCTGGGAAACCGCAGCGGGCCAACATTTATATCAAACGACGCTTCAAGTAACAAGCATGTTGGAGAGATGGGATGTCACTTGTGACTTAGAAACTCTAACCAGGCTTTGACGTTGAAAGTTAAAAGGAAGTTTCCTTCTTTTACACAGTTGGGTACATGAACATGAGAAGAAAAGTCTCAAAGAGGGAATTCTTCCAGTAATAGGTGAACGAAATGCTCATTGTGTGCAGTTTTAAAACTGTACAAGTTTAATCTAAGAAAGTAGTCAAGCATATTCCGGTTTCTTGAAAATAGCTATTATTATTTTCACACAGTTGAGGTCATTGAGGGTGTTCTTTCTCCATTTTTGTTTGTTTTGGTTTATGCAACTTTTAGTCATTGATTTCTCAACACTTCTTGACTTTCCCTGGGTTTACTTATTCTAGGCTGGCCTAGAACTTCAGATTTTTCTTCTGATCCTCCTACCACTACATCATGAGTGAGTGTTTGAATTACAGGCAGAAGTTACCATGCCCATCCCCAGCTATTATTATTTGTCATAAAAATATATTTGGCTACATTCTCTGGTTGCACATTGCTGTTACACTACTGTTTAACTCTTCCTAGGTTGATGGAGGTGGGTCTTGTATCTTATCTGTTGCTTTCATTGGTTAACTAATAAAGAAACTGCCTTGGCTCTCATAGGACAGAAAATTAGGTAGGCCGAGTAGACAGAACAGGATGCTGGGAAAGAGA
Source organism: Microtus obscurus (assembly GCA_963919715.1). Classification (NCBI taxonomy): domain Eukaryota; kingdom Metazoa; phylum Chordata; class Mammalia; order Rodentia; family Cricetidae; genus Microtus; species Microtus obscurus. The sequence goes on from CAWTZC010000015.1 coordinate 24,324,380, forward strand.
AGCTGAGTGAGGAGTCTCCATGATGTTCCCACGCCAGGCAGATGCAGGTTAAGATCATTCCTGGTAAGCCAGCTCATGGGCTACACAGAATATTAGAAATGGGTTAGATTAATATGTAAGAGCTAGCCAATAAGAGGCTGGAACTGATGGGCCAGTTTAAAAGAATACAGTTTCCGTGTAATTATTTCGGGGCATAAGCTAACCATGTGGGTGGCCGGGTGCCGGGAACACAGCCCGGCCGCTCCTCTTTCAACACTAGGTACTAGTGATCTGCTCTTTTATTCTTATTTCCAAAATGTTGTAAAAGTACCAACCTGATAAATTCTTACAATTCATTATTCCCTAGAAGAAAAATAAATTATTGAATAGTGGAGTATTTTTTCCTTTCGTCCTAACTGTCCTGGAACTTGCTTTGCTTTGCAGATCAGGCTGGCCTCAAACACAGAGATCTGCCTGCCTCTGCGTCCTGAGTGCTGAAATTAAAGGCGTGTGCCACCATACTCAGCAAGTGATAGCGTATCTTAATTTTAAGCTCTTGAGACATATTTTGGAACTGGTTTCCAGAAGACAATAAAACATGCTTAAGATTGTTGTGATCTTTTTTTTACTTTATTTATTGTTAAATTCAAATGGTTGATAGGATTGATAGAAAGTTCTTTAAATCTCTGACCTGATAGAAACAAAAAGTAGTTTTTATTGCCTATATTCACGTGGTCTAATCTATGGAAGTAACATGATCATATTTGACTAGTATGAAGAATGTTCATCCAGCAATTTCAGGAAAAAATAGCCACGGCTTGGAATGGACTGGGGATGTTGACACATTAGAACAGGCAACCGTTAGAATTGGGAACTGATGACTTATACTCCTTCCGTTTCTAAAATTCTTATGTGCGCTGAGAAGCAGGCCCTTAGACAGTGCTGGGGACACCATTGAGCTGAGGGAAAGCCTTATATTCAACACACTTTTAGCTGTTATCGATTGAATGTGAAATGCACCCAATAAGCCCCAAGTTTGAACAATTGATTCCCATTTGGGTATACTGTTTGGGAGATTATAGAATCTTTGGAACTGTGAGACCAGCCTCTTGACTCTGGCTTGTACTTTACTTCATAACTGGAAGACATGGGAGCTCTCACCTTATGCTCCCTCTTCTGTGGTCAGAGCTGTTCTAGATGCTATTTCTTCTTCATCATGATTGACTGGAATCCTGGAATCTGTGAGCCAAAATAAGCTTTTCCTTACATTGTGTCTGGCATTTATTTGCTTACAATGACCCACATGCTTGACAGAAATCACTCAACCGATCTTATTTTTCTTATTCTATAACACTTCCATAAGAAACTCTTGAAGTTATTTTTCTGTAATTTAGAACATCAAATAGTTATCTATAGATATATTTGTTATTTAGAGAACATCTTTATTATATATAGGGGTCTATAGCTGGAGGCTTTTCTGTGTCTTGCGTGGTCCCTCAGCCACTTATGAAATATTCACTCAGAGGCTTAATATTAACTATAATTGTTTGGCTGATGGCTCAGGCTTATAAATAGCTAGCTCTTACATACAAATAACAGGCTCTTAGAGGAATCTGAATAAGAATGTTCTTTATGAGCACAGTTATCTGAACACTTGGTTCCCCATTAGTGGTGCTGTTTGGATAGGCTTATGAGGTGCAGCTTTGCCACAGGAAGTATGTCACTATGGGTGGACTTTGAGAGTTAAAAAACAAATGCTTCCACCACTTCCAGCTTGCTGTCTGTATTTTGTGCTTGCAGCTCAAGTGAACTTCCGGCTTCCTGTTCCTGCAGTCATGCCGTTGTTCACTATCATGGCTTCTTTCCCCTGGAAACTGAAACGGAAATAAACTCTTCCTTCTGTAAGTTGCCCTTTTCACAGTATTTTATCATAGCAATAGAAAAGTAACTAATGCAGTATGTGACAGCTTATAACACAGTTCAGCGGTCTCCTGGCCTCCTTCCTTCCATGAAATGTCTTCTAACCTATAGGCCTGCTGTTTAAATCCACTTTTTCAAAGTCTTCTTGAGCTAATTCTGCATCTGATAAACAATTATTTAGTGGTTGATTCTCTGCAAGTGTGTGTGTGTGTGTGTGTGTGTGTGTATATATATATATATATATAGTGATTTCCTGCCGAAGCCTCCAAGGCCTCTATATATCTTTGAATCCATTACATAAGAGGTAAACTTTCCTATTGACATATGCTGGGTACAGCAAGGATAAGCACAGAAGAGCTGGGAGGCAGCCTTTTCATAGCCCATTTGATTATGTCACAGACATAGAGTCTATGTGTGGTGTCTGTACTGTTGACTATGGACTGTGAAGGATAATCAGACACAGACCTGCTATTCCTCAGCCTCTACTGTCTCATGGCTCTCTTCAGGAACCTTCTCTTGAACATCCCAGCCTATGCTTGCATATGTTCTTGACCTCCTGCTACTAAAGACTGACCTTTGTTTCTCACCCAGTTCAAATGTTATAAGCATTTAAATACCATTTTTAACTTAGAACCTCTATGCACACACTAACACCCAAAGAAAAGTTTCGATTTTTACTTTCCAAGGGTAAATCTAACAGGTTCATGATGTAGAATTTACAACAAGCAAGTTATATCAAATAAAACTTCTTTTTTTTTTTTTTGCAGTGTGCACCAACATTGGTATTTGAATCATAAATCTTGTTGAGTTTATGGTATGGTGGTTATACTAAAACTATATATTTTGTTACTCATGTTTAGTTCATGATTCATTACCAAAAGCTGTTGCATTAAAATAAACTATAAAAAGACCTTAGGAGATCTGACAAATAAGCCATGTTGGGGGAGGAGAGATTGCTCAGTGGTTAAGAGTATGTGTTGCTCTTGTAGAGGTCCCAAATTTTGTTGACAGCAGCTACTTTAGGCAGCTCATAAGAACCTCAAACTCCTGCCGGGCGGTGGTGGCGCACGCCTTTAATCCCAGCACTCGGGTGGCAGAGGCAGGTGGATCTCTGTGAGTTCGAGGCCAGCCTGGTCTACAAGAGCTAGTTCCAGGACAGGAACCAAAAAGCTACGAAGAAACCCTGTCTCGAAAAATCCAAAAAAAAAAAAAAAAACCTCAAACTCCAACTCCATCTCCTTGAGATCTGGGGTACTGTTCTGGAATCTGTGGTCACTACCTACACAAGTGATGCCCACCACCTCACGTACAAATAATTTTTAAAAATCTAAAAACAAATGAAACAAGCCATTCTTTGAAGAATACAAATGTATGTGCCCTAAACAGATTCACTATATTGAGAACCAAAGTGAAACACCAGAACTGATAAATGTGTGGAGATTTGTATTTCTGTAAGCAAATTGGGAGTACTTAATAATTCTGATAATAAACTGGAAACTGGCTACAGTCCTGTCACTTCCAGGACCAGAGGAACACACTGCACTCTCTCCTTCCCTTTAGTCTTCAGTAGCTGGCTGGAGACAAATCCCACTCAACCTGCCTTGATATATCCCCAACTCTGCAGCAGTTTTGTAGATGCTCTGACAGTGCAATACTAAGAATGATCTCCAGATTATCATCTAGGCTGTTGGGGTATATTTGATCACACTGTGATCCTTGAGTTTGCATTTGTCTTAATTAAATAAAATTAACTTCAGTTCAGGAGGATGATTTGGCAGGTACTTGACATAAAGTAACCATAGAGCCCCAAAAGGTATCTGGAAGAGATAGAGAGATGTACCAGAAGTAGTAAGGAGGGATTTGGAGTGGCATTTTTTTATTTGTTTGTTTGCCAGAACAGAAGGATGTCCTATTTTGGAGATGCCAGCAAAGAAAGAAGGTTAGCTAGTTTCTATTTAGCCTCTCTATTTAGTTAGCAGGTTTTCACCCCAGCCTTTGCATCTCAAGTCTTATTTATAACAGAACGGTAGAGATTTTGTTAAATCTACACTTTAGAAACAGTGGCAGAGCCCGTGCCTGCGGGAACAGAATTCCAGTCAGACTCTGGCCTAAAGGGCTGGGTTGCTGCCAGAGAAGCTGGGCAGTAACTGTGGAGTTGCAATTTCTGGCTGAAATAGCAGTAGATTAAGGTGTAGTCACTGTGTGGAAGTTAAAACAACACTAGGCACTCATATGTCTGGCTCACTAAAGAAATTGTGTTAGCCAGGGCATAAGAAAGTTGGAATTAGAAGCATCCTCTTCTATTTTTTTTTTAAGATCTTCGTGGTATTGTTCTTGCCTAACACTTCTGTTTTCCCCAATACTAGCATATGCAAAGTCTCTTTTTCAGTCCTTTGATAGCTTATGAAAGATTTCTCCTTCATGCCTGCTCCTCAATAGTCATCTACTCTCACCTGTGTAGGTGTCAGGAATGACCTTCTTAGAAATGTCTTCAGAGGATGCTTCTACTCATCCATAGTGATCTGAGCATTTGACTGGCTCTTTATGAATACAATGTTTCTCCTGATAGAGGTAAAATAGGTGCTAACTATTAGGTATAACCATCACTAGAAGGCAACTCAAAAAGACATCAGCTTAGCTAACAGGGTACCATGCGTGGGATGGTATATATAGGAAGCCATGAAGAGTGGGAAACTCTGAAAGAGGGCATGATATGGATCATTTAGGTGGATTTTGCAACCAAAATTTATGCAGCTACAAATTTCTTTGTGATGATGGCACAACCAGGGATGGAACTTCAGTTCCCTGCCGACAGGCTGTAGAATTCCCGACTATCCTCCCAGAACTTCCTGTCAGTTTCTCCATGTTACTGTTGGAGTTAGCTCTGAGACACCCCCCTCTCTTTTCTCACATCTTGCTCCTGTCTTAAAACTGTATAGAATTATCTTTTATAAGTATAATCTCATCTTGGATGTATCCTGTAAGTTTGTACTGGTATCTGAGATGTATATCTGCAACTTTTCTGGAGTATCATGTTCCTGGTCAATTTGAGCAGCTGGTTTGAGAATTGGATGGTATTGAGGATGGGGACAGGAAGAATGCGTAGCATCCTGACATGGGGGTGGAGGAAATGCTCCGTAAATGTTTCTGGAATGAATGGACTAACTGAAAACTCCTGAGAAGCAGTAAACAGACATGACTCAAGTGCTGATTCCGTGGTGCAGATGATGGGGGTGGCTTTCCCAGCAGCCCTCCTGTGCACAGCTGGAGCTAAGGGATGCTTTCACCTAGAAGCAAACATTTCGGTGTTAATGACTAGATGGGTATGAGTCCCAGGAAAGGGAGAGCACTGGTGCTGAGTAAGCTGCATATTTGTATCTGCTGCATCTGAGCAGAAAGCTAAGAGAACAAACAGGATGCTCGGGGGATCCAGCTCATCCTGTAGCTGGCTCTGGCTTAGCTGTTACTCATTTCTTGCCTTGCTATTGATTTCATTTATTTTTCTTTAGATTTGTGATAAGTCCAACAGATAATTTCCTATTCAGCAGCGGTGCCTATAAATTGTAAAAATTCTCTATTTTCTTGTTGACTTTCTAGCTTTCTTGTTTGAGGCTATGTGTTCAGTGCCATTGTATGAGCGAGGCTGAGGTTGGTTTCTTATGATGCTTGTACTCATCTTCACACCAGTTATTTTATTTCAATTGCTTGCCAGATAACTAAATATCATCTGATGCCTATTGTGCACAAGGAACTGCCCTTGGCTATGTTTCTTCCTGAAAACCAGTGTTATAAGCTCCTAGTTCAGGTTGGGTTGTCAGTTAGAGCCATATGGAACAACTGCGGTAGGAAAGTTATGCCAGGAACTGAGGGGTGGAAGAGCATAAAATCATGTGGGAGAAACAAACCTTAGACAAAATAAATCATCTTGAGAAGGGAGTGGGCAGAGTAAGGATGTAAGCCTGAAAAGCTAGAAGGGAAATGAGGGAATTCATAGTGCTCAGATCAGAGGGGTGGTGGTAGATCCTGAAGGAAACTCTAATAGGCTGAAAGATGAATAGAGAGAAACCTGTTTATCCATGAGCCAGAAAGGTAGCCCAGTCTGTGTCTGGGAGAAAGTCATTACCAGACAACCTGGAAGAGAGCAATTTTTACTGTCCAGATAACAGCCTTGACTGTGACATTACATGTTGGGATTATATTAGCTCTGCTGAGATATTGATGAATAATATCCTTATCTTAAAGCTGGTTGGCTATTGACTTTTATGCCATTTGCAAACTTAATTCTCCATTGACATGACTACACCTTTGATCCTCTCCTTCCATTTTTGGTTACCTGTGTGAGATTTAACTATTTAAGACTGAAAATATAGAATAATATTTTAATGTCTCTAAATTTGTATAGAATGTTTCTCATAATTATTATGTAAACGATGCAGTGCAATTACATTGTATTCACCATTACAGGGCTGGAGGTTTCATGTAAATATTAATGCCATTTTACTGTGAGGAGTGAACCTCTGTGGGTTTTTGTGTACCAAGAATCCTGAAGCTAGAGTTTTATGCACTGAGAGACAATGTTCATGTCTCATGAGTTCTGAGGGAAAGTACCTGGACTTCTGGTGTGCAGGGAGCATTATTTCACTTATAACACATTTTCCTAATGCAAATCAGAAGACTGGATCAATAAAGCAAGCAAAATACACTTATTTCTATGTGTACATTCATTTCGTATGTGCCTAAATTCAGTAAAATAATATTGAGTAATAAAGATGATGATGTGATGGAGAGTGATATAAGAGACAAGTCTATTGGAAGAAGTGACATTTGAGAAAGGACTGAGGTATACCATTTTCCAGTGCTAAGGCCCAGCCTTGTTGTAAATGAAGAACATGACTGAAGAACCATCCCTGCTCAGATGAAAATTCAAGGGACACCAAACTTGACTCTCATTCCAAATGGTCGCTCTAATTCCTTCTTCTTAACAAAATCGCACAATGCTATAAAGTCATAACACTGAGAAAAGAAGGAAGCAGCATCTATTGTCACTAGCTGATTCTTTGAACTTAGAATAGTTCCTGCATTCTAAGAACCTCAGTAAAAATTTGTTGAATCAGAGTTCACACTGGTTTTTGTGTTTATTCAACAGGGGCATTGTTGGAAATATTTCCAGATGTATTTCCATATATTTCCACATTCTTATTATTTATTTTGCCTTGGAGGCTTCACTTCCATCCAAGCAGTGAGTTTTAGTGCTTTAAAGAAACATGACATACCTGCTAAATCAGTAAATTCTTTTCTCTAGCTTGACTGTCAAATGGATTTTTTTTTTGTTTAAATCTATAATGAGAAAATAAGGATTGTAAATCAGGCTTTTGAATGGACGAATAGGGGCTTCAGTAAAACCAACTGAGAGAAAGAGAGAGAGTAGGAGAGAGGGAGACAAAGAGATCGATATTTTCATGCTTTTTTTTTAAAGCATGAACTGGGGTTGTGTCTTGGTGGTAGAGCCTTTGTTGAACATTCATGCATCCAGGGTTCTACCTGTAGCACACCAACCCTTTTAAAGCATCAAACCTGGAGAGTTTACACTGTAGTGTTCTTTTTCTAGATGTGTAGACGGGATCCACAAAAATAAATCGGTTCATTTTTTTCCCAAGACATTGAAGTGGAGGAGAAAAAGGAAGAAGAATAGAAGGCAGAGAAAGCGGTAGCACAAGTTGAGCAAGAAATCTTTCCAATCTGATCCTTCCAGACTTGAATGATGGTGGAGAGGAAGGAGACACAGATGATCCTGGAAATATGGTTTTTCTTCTGTGTTGTAAACGGGAGATGTTTTTAGAAATACGTTGATTGCCATTGTGTGAAATGAAGGCATCAGGATTGCTGCTGTGTTGGAGAGTGGACAGTTAGAATGACTTAGAGCAATCCATCTTAGAGCGGTGCACATCAGTTTCCTTTCGTGAGCTTCAAGCCCTGTAGAGCAGATCGCTAGATCCAGTGCAGAACTTCTGATTTTGAGACAAAAAATTTACTGTCAATCTCTCAAGTATTGAGGACTTATGTGTTTAGAAATCATACTGAAGTATGATTTCTAGTGGGAAAGTATGATGCCCCACGCAGAATATAAAGAACTGGCCACTTTGGAAGAAGGCAACATTTCTGGAACTTCCTTTTCCACTGGTGTTGTGCAAAAGAATTGGACATTCCCATATACATACTTGGAAGTTATAATTTCAGCAGGTCAGCAAAGCTTGGGATCAGAATTAAGATGATTCTGCATGTAGTGGTTATAATAGTGGATACTGAGGCGAGAAGAATCACCACTTTTCATGTGGGAGCAGATATATTAATGATGTATTTTGATGAGAGAATCTATTATTTAGGTAAGAGAAATGTTTCTTGGTCGATACTAAAATTTATTTTAGTTTTTAAATAATTTAGTAGATAGAATGTTTTGTGAAATATGGGTTGTGAAATCTGAATGTATGTCGAGTACCATATATATTAACTGTGCATCTTATTAAGCATTTGTGTATACCCCCAGACTGCAAGCTCTTTGAGAAAAGAAACATTGACTGTCTTGCTTACTTGAGTAGGTACACGATAGATATTTGAGCAGTGAATTCATAATCAAAGGAAGGACCAAAGATAGATGACATTGGACAGCAATGATATAAAAATATAAACAAGATACAACAATTAAATTATTTCCCATTATATCCAGACAGCCTGTATTATGTAAAGATCGAAATGCAGTATGCTTGGTATGCAGGGGAAACGACATTGCAAAAGCATTGCAGTTAGCTGAAATTTTACCCTAAGAGGTTTCACAGGCCATGTTTATTTTCCTCTTTATGTTTTCAATAAATTCACTTCTTTACTGTTATGCAAGTCCTTGATGGAAAAGTGCTGTGCAAGCCATTGCACACAAACATAAGCCAATGAGCTACTGCTCTAAGGAATGTAGCTAATAGCTGCAGTGGCAAGATCACAGGGAGATGGAATTAGAAAGTAAAGGCTATAGGAAACCATGACCGCATGATGCAAACTAAGGCAGGTGAGGGCAAACGATGCCTCCAAACTTTCTCCTTATCCTCTCCTCCAGCACCAAGGACAAGAATGTGGGAAGCTGACAATCATGAGTAATCAAAGGATGACTATTCTATCAAAAATCTTTTTTTAATTGTGAAGTTTAATTTTTAATTTCAAACTTTGACATTTTGAGAATTCCACACACAAATACTCTATATGTTACAACATTTATATTTCTCCCTCTCTCCCATCAACTCTTCCCTTGTCCCCTCATCCCTCTAGAATACATGACCTCTTCTATAGTTATTATTGGTATATACATACATATGTACATACATACATTATTGCATACAGTTACATATGCAAAGAGTTATATATATTTATATTTGTATCTAAGTCTATCTATTGTTGTTCATAGATCACATGTTTAGGGCTGACCACTTGTGACTGACTAATTTACCAAGGTGCTTGACTCTTGAGAAAATGAATTGTCCTCTCTTAGCAACCATTGGCTACCTATAGTTCTTCATCTAGGGGTAGGTCCTTGAAAAATTTCCCCACTAATGTTGGAACATCAACTGGTGTGGTGGTTTTGCAGGTGTTACTTAGTCAATCACATTGCTGACACTTCATTAGTGCAATATCTCTTTTGTGTCTAGAAAACACCATCTCCATATACGTTCTTGTCCTCTGCCTCTTACAGTCTTTCCATCCTTGTCTGAAAAGCAGTTTGAGCTTTAGCTGTAGGGGTTGTATTGTAGCTGTAGAAATTTAGGCAAGGCATCTCATGGTCACTTATTCTCTGCGTTCTGATTAGTTGTATATCTCTGTGGTAGTCTTCGATTGCTGCAGACAAGATTTTTGATAAGGGACTGAGAGATATACTTTTCTGTGTACATAAGGATAAATATTTATAAGTAAGTTAGAAGTTATGTTGATTTAGGGAAATGGCTATAGTAAGTTCTTCTTACTATATTGCCTATGGTTTCTCCATTCACAGACAGTTGGCTAGGCAGAACAGTAGAAAAAAAATAAGAAACTCGACCTAATCACATATAGTTGTTACCAGCTCAAATTTGACAAAGATGCCAAACGTACACAATAGAGAAAGGACAGTGACTTTAATGGTGCTGAAAAAAACTTGATGCACACATATATAAGAATGGATTTGAATCCATATCTATCAGCCAACAGAAACATCAAATCCAAATTTTCTTAATTTGAAAACTGTTGGATATAACCACGGTCAGTACCATACAAGGTGTAAGTACAGGAAAGGACTTTCTGAATAGGCAGCCATTTGCTCCTAAATTAAGGCCAACAATTAATGGGACCTCATAAAATGGGAGAAACAAACAAAACACAAAAACACTTCAATACAGCAAAGAGAACAATGAATTTACTGTAAAGGAAGCCTGAAGAGTATGGGAGCCTCTTTGTCAACTATACATGAAAAAGAGCATTGTTATCAAGAATATAGGGAAAAAAAAAAACAAAATAAAAAGACTGAGAAAACAAATCACCTAATTAAAAATGAGCTATTTATCTGAAGAGAGAATTTCTAATTGAATAAGTAATAAATGCATTTTAAAGTAATTAATATCTTTAGTACTGAGAAAAATACAAATTAAAACTACTTGGAGATTTTATTTTACCCCAGTCAGAATGGGAAAGATTAACAAAAGGCAACAAATGCTGGTAAGGATTTAGAGATTGAGAAACTTTCATTCACTGTTGGTGGAAGTACAAATTGTGACAGTCACTATACAGATGTCAGTGTGGGGAATGCTCATAAAGCTAGAATCAGGTCTCCTCAGATGTGGTTCTTATTGGTATACACTTCAAAAGAATGTAGGGACTGATGCGAACGATACAGATGTATAGACTGAGGTGATATAGCCACATAGGTAGATAGAATAATAGATACATAAGTATGTGCCTGTGTTTAACGTCTACATGCTTCTCTAACCTCTTTCTCCTCCCGTATTTCTTACACATTACACATTCGTTCTGTTTTGAGCATGTACCATGCTCTTTAATGCCATGTGCCTTTTATTTATTTCATCTGGAAACCCTTGTTTTTCTCAATCTGACAGATTTTTCAAAAGTTGTGCCAGATATCACTTTCCAAAAACAAAACAAAACAAACAAACAAAAACACAAAAAACAAAAACCCCCACTTTCGTACACACTTTCCACAATGGGCACTTTTTATTGACTCCTATGATACCATTCTTTTTTTCTGCACTGGTGCTTATCAAATGGGAAGATCATTACCTTCTGGATGAGGAATGTGGTTGGAAGGAGCTGAAATCAAAATACTTCTCAAGCTGAGGCCTACTATTTTCTATGCTGATAGCTTCTACCTGAGCACATCCTGGCATTAGTGCAGCAAAGAGTTTTGTTTGCAATTGAGTTAGTGCTAAGAAATATTTCCTCTCGCACACTTAATGGGGTAAGCACCAGAGAGATCTGATTCATAAGCCATGTGCTGTCACCTAGTGGAGGCCAGATGGTCCCATGGCATGAGGTACTAATGAAATTTCAGTCTCTCAGGTGGATGGAAAAAATGGAAGGCATGAGTCATGACAGGTACTCTGTTGCAGGGTGTGGTTGCTATCAAAGCTATACCCCCTGCCTTATTTATGTACTTCTTAAGATAAACTTTTGGTCTTGTGGTTTGAATAAATTCTATAGACATATTCCATGTTTTATCTGCTAGAGAGCACGAGGAATTTGCAGTCTGTGCCCTTTGATCGTTAACAACAACATAGCCAAGTGAGGCAGCTACACCTTTCTGCTAAAGTCAAGCCTGGTGATAAAACTCATGGACTCCAGTGTAAAGGTTTAGATGTAAATTCCCCATCTACCATCAGCTCTCTGAATGGCCTCGGTAAAGTTTCCACAGCCTTTATGTGTATGTGTGTATTTTTAATACTTTCTTTTTGATTTAACACATAATATAGAGGCACAGTACAATAATTTGACATAACTCTGCAAAGTACGGTGAATAGATCAAGGCAAATAGTTTTACAATACCCTTCAATACTTAACATTTCTGTGCATTCTGAAGACTTTAAGCCTTAATGACCTCACTGGTAAAACTGGGAAAAAGTATCTAATGTAACTCATAGTTATGGAGTTAAATAAGATACTCCAGGTCAACACATCACAGGGACTCTTTCTCATCAGTGTTTCTTAAAGAACTATTCACAATAACAATGTTATGGAAATAAACTAGGTGATCAGGGATAGACTAAAGGATAAGGAAATGTTGTGTATAATCATATAGACAATGACTTTTTTCCCCAACAAATCAAAGAATGATCTCATTTTCTGTTTGCAGAAAAAAAATGGGTGTAAGAGAAGATTGACATATTAAATAAAGTATAAGAGAGACAGATATTGGATGTTTTATTTCATTTGAGGTTACTAAATGTTATATAGTTGTGTAAAATCCTGCATGTATATATTAAATGAAAGTACAAGTCAAATCATAGAGGGGAACAAAGGGAATTAAGAGGGAGAGGGTGAGTTAAAGGGTGGGAGAATAGGGTGGTGGAGTCATGTCTTCAATCTGTAATTGTATTTGTAACAACACTTTTAGGAAGCTCACACTCGGGATACTTTATATAATGTGTTTGACACAAGGAGTCCTGCTGCTTACAAAGTTCACATTTTTAGTCAATTTAAGGGCAGATGCTGGATATTATTAAACTTTGTTCACTGAACAATGTATCAACTTGGAATCCACAAAGAATACAACAATCACTAATAAAAATTTCTTTTTTTCTCCCATTGTTTCTCACAAAGGAAGTCAAGACTTCTGAAAAGGCCATGATAAAAGCAGAAAATATGCCACATGTTTTCCCATAATTGCATATAAAATACAATATGTTAACTAAAGCTAAAACATATTCATAAAGCATTTCCATACATGTGTATTTATTTGTGTAATATATGTATGTGTGTGCACATGCATACATATACATGTATGTATATATATACATACACATATACAGTAGGATCCTGAACCTCACCTGGAATATATAGCTCAAGTTCTTTGAAGACAAAAGCTAAAAAGAAACCCCACATTAGCTCAGAACTGAGTATAATAAAGGGTTATTTATTCAGGGGTACACTCACAGATCACAGTCCTCTACATGAACAGGGAACAGGAACCGAATTCAGCAGCTGGAAGAGAAAGGGAACACATGCTTTACATAGGCATTTATAGTATGAGAGGCCATGCCCAAGTCAGTGGGTAACTTAAAGGCTACTGGCTGTAGGATTTCCTACAGCAGTTCTTGGAACCACATGCACCTTCTGTGATGTGCTTTGCTGCCAGTCTTTTATAATTTTAGAAAATTATGCTTTTATTGACAACTGGTTGTCCAATGCCTCTATCGTCCACACCTGGTGGCAGTCTCATATTTTCTCCATTCCTTTGTGTTGCTCTAATATATCCCTCATGAACTTGATACCTAGATCCTGGACTTTATTTCTAGTCCATTGATTTCCTAGGTCTCCCAGGTCTAACAGCTTCTTCTGCTGGAGGGCTTACACTTCACCTTGCTTCCACTAGCCCTGCTCGGAGGAAGTTCTGCTGATGTTTGTAGTTCAGTGTACAATGCAGACTATAGACACATTCCCATGAGATCCTTTATTGTTTCTGAATGCTTTGGTTCTCTGATTATAATATTATCACCAGAAGGAAGTCTGGAAGAGTGCAAACTTGATCATTCACAGTGACTTTCCTATCATAGATTTCCAAAACAATCTCACTGGAACCAATTTTGATACCCAAACCAGAAGCTTCTAAGACATGTCTGTGGCCAGGCTTCAGTTTCACCCTTCCCTTCTTCTGTTTTCAGTTTCCTTCATCAGATATTCCAGTAGTGAGAGCAGTCAGCAAAGGAGCAAGAAACAGTCATGCTGCTGACTGTTTCCTGAAGGAGATGTGGAGGTAATTTTCATGGTGACAGGCTCATTATTAGCATGAATGGTCAAGAGAAAGATGGGCAGAGACCTGAACAGACATCTTGAAAAACCCAAACACGTATCTAATAAATCTACAGGGAAGCCTTCAGTGCTCCTAGTGAAGAGAGAAATGAAAATCAAGAACATGACAGATTGGGGTTTTAGAGTCCTTCAGTAGATCCAGATGGTGCCTTCATATTTCCTTTCTGGAGAGCACAGACAAACACTATTGGGAGAAATAGTTGCACTTTTTTTCCCCCAGGTATCAGCTGGACCTTTTTTCCTAAAGTAAAATATCTTCATGCCCTGAAACCCTCGCAGTCTACTGTCTGGATATTCTTGAAGGAAATGTATGCATGTTTATAAAAGAAAAGATCAAAGACATTTACAGCATCCCTATTTGTAACAGTGAAACCTAGCAATAATCAGGCATCTATCAACCCACAGAGTGGGGTTTTCAGCTGTCATATATTTCTGAGATGGATCAGCCATCAGAAATTCAAACAGGTATACTCTAACAGAGGTGAAACTATGGAGGATTCATCCAAACTTTACAGCAAGTGGAAAACACTCAAAGATTACTCGTGGTATGATATCTGTCACTCAGACATTTAAATTATACAAAATGTTTGCATTTGTTTATATATGCATTATATATAATACATGTGTATTTATGCATGTTCATATATGTATATATTGTGAGATATAGACAAGCTAAACTTATGTCTTAGGTTTCTGTTGCTGTGAAGAGACACCATGACCATGGCAACTCTTTTTATTTATTTGTTTGTTTGTTTATTTATTCATTTATTTATTTATTAAAGATTTCTGCCTCCTCCCTGCCACTGCTTCCCATTTCCCTCTCCCTCTCCCAATGAAGTCTCCCTCCCTCGTCAGCCCGAAGAGCAATCAGGGTTCCCTGCCCTGTGGGAAGTCCAAGGATCACCCACCTCCATCCAGGCCTAGTAAGGTCAGCATCCAAACTGCCTAGGCTCCCACAAAGCCAGTATGTGCAGTAGGATCAAAAGCCCATTGCCATTGTTCTTGAGTTCTCAGTAGTCCTCATTGTCCGCTATGTTCAGCGAGTCCAGTTTTATCCCAGGCTTTTTCAGACCCAGGCCAGCTGGCCTTGGTGAGTTCCCGATATATCAGCCCCATTGTCTCAGTGTGTGGGTGCACCCCTCCCGGTGATGATGATGATGATGATAACAGTGACAACAGCAGTAATAAAAGCAAGAAGGAGCAAGCTCTCCCAACCCCCCAACTTTCTGGCTTCTTCTCTAGCTGTGTCATCTCTGTCACAAGGATTCCCCTCAAGAATATATCTGCTCTCCCGTGATGATGCAGCCCTGCACTACAGCCAGACAAAAGTGGCTACCTGATCTTGAGATTTGACTCCTAAGATAAACAAGCCTCTATTGTTTATAAGGTACCTAGCTTTTCCATCTCATTGGAGCAATGGAAAACAAGCTAAAGCAGTACTGGTGAGAGCTGAAGCTTGATATTAACGAGTCTTTGATCTCTGACATCTGTACTACCCTCAGCTTTAGCTCTGACCTTCAAAGCTGAAACAGCACAATCTACTTTAAGTTTTTCTGCAAACATGAATCAATAATACAGGCATCCCCCACTTTCATGTTTGTACTGCACCATTAACATAATTCTATGAGCTGAAGCTATGCAAAGCAATCTAAATATGATTCAGACATTGTGATTATTTCATGACATTGGAACTTTTAAAATGCTAAAGTCTCATGCACTCAATTTCAGATAGGTAGCAAAATTAAAAGTAGTAAAACTTGTATTATTTAGTAAATTGTATTTTAAAACATCAGCTCCTTTCAGGGTCCCTGTGGTTTCTTTGTTGGAAACTTATCAAAAGCTGTTTCTACACTTTTTTCTCCTTATCATAGGACTTATAATTCAGCAGTGCCTTGGGAAACTGCCATAGTCTACTTCACAGTCTTGGTGCTACTCTCCACTTCGTGTCTTTTGTGCTGTCTATGTTGTCAGAGATCCTTTAGTGGGTATCTTTGCCTGACTCGGGCCTAGGACCAAAAGTCATTTTGTCACAAACGTTGGTCAACAATGATACTTCACTAACTCAACAGAATTCTCATGGCTACACATCTAAGGTTTCAGATGCCTGTGGCTCACATTTCACCTGGCAGCTGCCTCTTCTGCTCAGCTTCCATACAGTTCAGTTTCACTTATTGATGGGTTTCTGTTTCCTGTCATCTCTTTCTTCTTTGATGAACTCCTTTTGGTTTCATATTGGTTACTTTGGCATCATTCAGATGCTGCACCCGACACAAACAGCTCAAGAGAGGAAGGATAGATTTTGCCTCACAGTTTCAGATGGATTTCAGGCCATCAAGAGGGAATGGCAGTGCAACTCCGTCACTGGAAGCACAGATGTACAGAAGCTGCAGCTCATGTTGTAGGGGAGCAGACCTGGTCCAGCACACACACACACACACACACACACACACACACACACACACACACACACACACACACACACACACACACACACACACACACACACACACACACACACACACAGAGAGAGAGAGAGAGAGAGAGAGAGAGAGAGAGAGTCCAGGTGAGAACATAACCTTCAGAACCATCTCTGATGACCCACGTCTTCCAGGCAGTACACAGCCTAAAGGCTTTTCAGTCTTTAAAATAACACTATAGCTGGGAACCAAATGCTCAAAGCATGAACTCATGAGGTCATTATAAGTTCTAACCACAACAATTGCTAATATTGATTAAAAAACATTCTGTCAGCTTTACATGAGAACCAGACAGCATGCTCATCTGTCTGTGCACCAAAGATATTTGTCAACTGATCCAAACAAACAAACAAAAAGAAAAACTTGTGTGTGATGATTTATGCCTTGCTTAGACATCTAGAAACACTTTACTTCTCAGGACAAATGTGCAAATTGTCCTCTTGGCACCAAGGCAGTGGACTGTATTCTTTTTAGGGTGGCAGACATATCTCATGCATTCTAGCCAGCTTCGTTTTTGTGCATATTTGTGAGACTAGGTTAGGTGATTTATTTTTCCTTGATCTCATGTGGAGATTTGAATGAAACTGTCTCTTCTAGATCATGGATTTGATTGCTTGGTTTCCAATGATGCTCTCAGAGGAGATTATGGAACTTTGGGGCCATGGAGCAGGGCTGAAGGAAGCATGTCACTGGGGACAGTCGTGAGTGTTTACAGGCTTCTCCCACTTTCAGTGTTCTCTCTTTGCTTTCTGCTTGAGGTTGAAATATGATTTCTCAGTTTCCTTTTCAATATGTCTGCCTCTCTACTATGATTCTCTCTCTCTCTCTCTCTCTCTCTCTCTCTCTCTCTCTCTCTCTCTTTTACCTTAACCAAAATAAAATCTCTTTTGTATGTTGCTTTAGGCATGGTATTCATCACAGCAGCAGAAAAATCAGTAATACATCTTGTTATCTGAGATCTCATAGAAGCCTCTGCTGATGTCTCCTCTTGGAGATACAGAGGAGAGAAATGGCTTGAAAGTATTTTTCTGCATCCCAATTCTCTCCGGAGTACTTTCCCACTCATGGCGGTCCCTCTGAATCAGTAAAGTCGTAGGAGCTATTTGGGGACAATCTAGAGTGAGCTGAACCTCTGCCTTGTCTAGCCGATACCTTTCCTTCAGGAAAAATGGAGCAGAGAGGAGTTGTTCCAGATTAAGGAGTTGTGGTTAATCAATCACTTAGGAAGTTCTGATCTGACTGGTGGCTTACACTGTCTGTTACAGCTAGAGCATCTGGCTCTTTCTCCAGTGATACTGAGCTTGAGATACCTATAACATAATAGCAGGTGTTCAGAGACCATTAATAGACTCAAAGAAATGAGGCGATTAGGCAAAAATCATAGTGCACATCTATGATTCTGGAGTTCATGGACTGCACAGAAGTTTTCAGTCTTTCATATTTTCAAATACAATTAATATTTACTACTTATGCCATTGAGCACCAAGCTTATGCTGGGACTAACGTTAGTGTCATTTACAAAAATGTATTTGGGCAAGTTTTTTTTTTTTTAAATCTTTAAATTTCCTCAAACAGATCAAAAGTAGATCAATCTCCTGGAAATGGAATGGAGTCAATATCAATGGTGCTGGGCAGTGCTAGGAACTGTTCCTAGAAGATTAGAGGTCCTATGACTGTTAGTTGTTGGTAGTTTTCCCTTGCTCTGTGGCTCCCCTCACATCCTTGTATTGCTCTGTGAGGTCTCTCTCAGGGCTTCTGGGCACACTGTGTTTGATGGCTTCTATATTAAGCAGATCTGACACACACTCCTAAAATGGAAAGGGATGTTTTAAAATTGGTTTAAAGTTAGCACTCAGTGTCAACAGTTCACTGTAAAAGGACCTAAAGCATCTTCTTTCTGTGTTTGAAGCAGCCAAGGATTTCTTTCACCTGGCTCCTGGGCCTTGTGCTTGCAGTGTGGCTCAATCTCTGAGGCAATGAAAGCACAAACGCAGCTTTAGCTAAGACTGACTGAGTTCAGGCTGCTGACAATGGCCATGAAAGCATCCTATCAGGGTCACAGACTCACTGCTTCCTAGATGCTGTCCGCCTCCTCTGTAGGAGACCCTGACTGATCTTGCCCACCTATCCAGCTGTGGCGTGTGGCTCTCGACAGCTCTTTTAGTCTGACCCACCCCATGTGTCACTTTGAAGCAAATGTCTACTCGAGGTGGATCCAGGTCAGTTCAATGAAGCAGCAGTTTATGGGCTGTGTATGGAAACGTCCCCTTCAGTGCGGGCTCATCCAGAGTGCAGAGCCAGTTCCAGGAGCCCTTCATGCGATAAACTTGCGTTCCTCCCGTTACCTGGAACTCCGCATACAAGAGGGCTGTTTTTATTTTTCTCCAAACTGCAAGGAAAATGCTCAGTCTAGAAACCTCGGCGTAGAGAAAGGGTGACGGCAGGTGGGATGTGACAGGCTGTTCACAGGGCCAGCGCACAGGGAGAACAAAGAAATTCTTAGCTTATTCCCTTCGCTTTAGAGAAGAGCAGACTGTGGTCCGAGCACAGATGCAGAGTTAGTGTTCATCCCCGGGCGCTGACGGCTCTACACGGTGTGTTGTGTCAGCAGCAGCATCAAAGGTTGGCACTTGATGTGTGCGGGGCACTGTGCTTCCCACACTCTTATGGCATTGTTTGCTGCAGGCAAATGCATGTTTTCCATCTCTGCGAAAGGAGCGATTATGTGTTATTTTAAAAACTTAGCTTAACCAGGGAATTCTCCTCCCCACAAACCTCCCACGTGGGAAACACTGAGTCAGGACAGTGCCGAGAGAAACTGTCTTACACCTGATCACACCATTTCCCAGCTGATGACTGCTTTTCTCTTAAAGCCAAGAGATGTGTCTTAATTTCTAAGCAAGTCATAGTTTCTGTTTTTGCAAAGTGGTCATAAAATACTGTTGAGTTGCTTTTATAGGAACTAATTTTTGAAAGTATGGGGAAAGAAAGTGAAGATGATTTATTGAAGTAAAAGAAAATTCTTTGAAAAATGTTCTGGAACAGCTAGTGAGATCCACATACACAGAACAAGTCTATGCTGCTATACAAAAGTACTTCAAACCAAAAATCAAAATAAAACCATAAAACCTCACTAAGATACCAGGAAAAAAAAATCCAGATGACCTTGGGGAGGTGAATGGCTTCAAAAATACAGCATCAGAAGCTGGGTCATTGTAGGAAATGTTGGTAGTTAGGACGTCACACAGTTCTGCTCTGTGAAAAGCATGCAGAAAATGAAGAGTTGGGTATGATGGCCCAAGTCTCTAATTCCAGCACTAAGGATGCAGAAGCAGATGGAATGCCATGAGTTGGAGGCAGTCAGGGGCATACAAGCCCTAGGCTAATTTGGGCTACAGTAGGAGAGCCTGTCTCGAGCAGACAAACAAAGAGAAAGGAGGGAAAGGGAAAATTAAAGGTAACCAGAGAGAAAACCTTTGCAAAGCACTGTATTTATTTGATACAGAATTGTTGTTCAAAATTAAAAGACTTCTGTCAGTCCTGACAGTAGAAATGAGGACTGCTGCTGGGGCCTACATTCTCAGCCACTGGAAAGACTGTGCAGAACTCATGCAGAAGAGTCATAAGATCAAGGTCAGCCTTGGAAACAGAGTTCAGTGCTTACCTGTGCAACTTAGCAAGAGTTGTAGCAAAATACAACTAAAATAAAAGAAAATGTGGGAGGGGTGGAGGTGGGGCTAAAGATAAACTCAGTGGTGGAATGTTTGCCTTGTAAGATCACGGTTTCAATCTCTAGTACTACAAAGAATTTAAAACACACAAAATAAAGCAAAAACAGTTATAAACCAAAAAAAAAATCAATTAAATAGAGACAAAAGGAAATCTGGACAGTTCACAAGAATGATATACAGACGATAAGTATAGGACAGTTGTGTGAGCACATGGGCTTGCACACAGCGAAAATGAACACCAGACAATACACACATGTGTACCCCTTACAGGTCGTATACCATTAGGGAACTGCAATTTGCACCGAAACAGACTAACATTTAACAGTATTACAGTTGCTGTGGGGGGATATATGCTGAAATAGTGCTTTCCTCAGTGGGAGAGGAGCAGGGGATGGTTCAGCCACACTGGGAGGAGGCTTAATAGTTCCTTGCAAAACTATATTAAAAAATCCGGAATCTGTTATTTGATGTTTACCCAAAGGAGTTGAAAACTTACTTCCACACTGAAATTGACACCTGAATATTTACAGTGTGTCTATTCAGCATTGCCAAACTTTAGATGCAACCAATATGAGCATACAAGCTGTAATGCAATTTGGAATTTTTAGCTACAAAAAAGAAACAAGTGGTCATGCAGTAGACAGACATGGGAACTCTAAGTGTACATTACTAAGTTGAAAAAAGAAATTCCAGTTATACTTCTAAGACTGGAGATTCTAGAGACTCAGAAAAAAGAATAAATACAAGTGACATAGGGAACTTTGAGTCAATAAAACTGTTCTACATGATTCTAATATAGATAAATGTTATCCTTCATGAAGACTCATCATTCAACTCAATGAAGGATCCTTAATATATATTATGGATTTATTTAGTCATTTCTATTATACAACTACTAAGTATAAGCAATAGCATGAGTTCTAAAATAATACCAGATACAAATAAGAGAAACTGAGGTGGGGTTGGTAGATTTACAGAAATTCAGATCTATCTACAGATATAGAGACATATAGAAAATTCCTCCTCATCACTGAATCCAAGACTGTATACTTAAAATAAAAACCAAAGAAAAATATGTGCTTGATGAACACAATGCATTGGTAAATTAGTATCTAAGGGCATCACACTTTTAAGTGAAGTGATCCACAGGCAATAGGCCACATGGAAGATCTCTTGTCAAATGGAGAAATCACACTACATTTGTTCACTCAGTCATTTTATGTACACTTACTGATTTGTTACTTTTGACTAGAAAAAAAAAACAGCAACTAAAAAATCTGAGTGCAATTCATACATGGTAGGAACTCCACTGTTGAGATTCAAGCCTAAGCCCCTTTGAGCTGTAGCCCATTGTGCAGCTGCCTCATTTTGACTCATATGGCTGGTTCCTACCTAGTAAAAATGGTGCTGCTAGAAGTGACACGTTTCACTTTCATTGAAAATTCATTGTTTTGGCATCCAGTGGAGGAGAAGTTATGGGAGCCATTAAAGGCCACGAGGGAGGTTACAGCTGTAATGCAGCAACATTTCCTCCA
This sequence comes from Microtus obscurus, assembly GCA_963919715.1. Taxonomy (NCBI): domain Eukaryota; kingdom Metazoa; phylum Chordata; class Mammalia; order Rodentia; family Cricetidae; genus Microtus; species Microtus obscurus. Next base: position 24,346,076 of record CAWTZC010000015.1, read on the forward strand.
CAATTCAACTGTCTCTGTTTTCAAAGAACCCCAAGACAAGACACAACCCACATAAAATTGATATGAATGCCCCCGGCAGTGCTAGAGAACAGAAAGGATTCACATTTTGGCAATTTTTATAGTTTTTGATTGTGTTACAGAACTACACCCGATCTAATTGCCAAGTCAGGCTTACCCCAGTCAGAGTTCCCAGCATATGACTATGGGTGCAGACAAATTCAGAGGCAGAGACAAAGTGGAGAGAACGCTTTCATGCACCTTTCCTCCTTTTGTCATATGCTTCTGGACTACACCGAAAGATGAAAACTGCAGGTGATGTGTTGGGGAACCTAACTTGGTGCCCTGGGATTGATATTTTTGCTTACGTCTTATGTGATTTTTGTTTCTTCTCTCATATCCTTGTGATTTCATCACCATGGCCCCACATGGCACTAACCCTTTCCCTGACGATCGTAAAAAGGTAACTTGATCTCAACATGCACGTCTCCCATCTCAGAATCCACTGCCAGACCCATCCTTTCTGGTTCTGACGATAATCTATAAATGAGATCCCATGTAAAGCAGGGGATTTACAATGAATTTTAAATAAATGACTCATAAGACCACCAGACGGTGTGCACACACACACACCTACACAAAGCAAGATAGACAGTCTATTGTGGCAGAAGTTCCAGTTTATAGTGTTCCAAGCAGCCGGCCTCTGGTGGTCTGAATTTATCCAACAGTCAGTATGGGTAAACTGGAGGCATGAGCAAAATGACTTGTCCCAGATCATTCATGAAGACGAATAAGAACTCATCATACTGTGAGAAAGGAAACACATAGCAAGGAGCTTGAGATTGTGTTGCTCAACAACAAAGATGAGAAATGAAATTCCATGTTGTTGCTTCAGTCAGATGTGGGAACAGAGGTGAGGGTGATATCTAAGCCTTCAGTCTATTGAAGGCAAGAGTTTGAAGATGCGAAGCCTTAGGAAATATCACAGCAAGGGGTATAGAGGGAAAATTTCCCATATGATGCCTTTATACTTTGATTGATAAAGTGAACGCGGACATGTTCACATAATGGAGGTTTTGAGAGCTTTGGAGAGACTTGTTAGGTTTGGGGCTAATCAGGCCATACCCATCCACAGTAGCCTCTTTCTCCCTCTTTCCTCACAGCTGCTGCAAAAGAAATGACAAGTTCCCCGCTGAGAGAGCCTACCTATGAATCTAGCCTTCTATGGAACACCCCGGGCGTCCTGATTCCAGGAGAATAGCAGGTGCCCTAATTCTAATTTCTTCAAGGAAGTTTAGAACCCCAGGCTTCCGGACTCGAAAGCATCAGAGAACTTCTGGTGTAATAGGTAAGCCGTTGTAACTGAACATGCTCTTCCTCTTCACTTTTATATTCTCGGGGTTTCACATTCCCTCTCCAGAATGCAGGACCCTCTCTTCTTGTCTGTCACCTTGGAAACAGAAAAGGCCTGAATACACAATATTCGGTACCACTCAGTAAACACATGATGTGGAGACTCCCCCTTCCCCCATCTTTTCAGAGCTTCTGCCTGTGTATCTAGGTCATTAATAATACTTGCTATTTCTGCAGAGACTTGCAGTGGACCCATCACTGTAGTGGTTAGCATGAATAAAGGATCTTCCCCACGTGTGGTACTCCTCACTGTCTATCTTTAATGGACCAGCTCTTCCTCCCTCAGTCCCCACTAACTCTGTGCTCACAGGATACTCTAAACAGCTGGTGTAAACCAGCCCTCTACAAATGCACTCCAGTAACAGATGGAGAGCCTACCTAGGTGTCACCCACAAACTCATAATTAATTTTAACTGCAGAATTTAATTGGCCATCATTGGGCATGCATGACATAAACAAGAATGATTTCCATTGGAGAATTTTATAATCAATCACTTCTGCCAACATGATATTGAGTGGTATAAGTCCAAACTATTCCCCTTTGCATTTCATTGAGAATCTTACCTGGTAAAAGTTATAATTAAAAAATCTGTGGACAGGAGATCAATTTGAGAGTAGTAATGTCTGGGATTATCAATAATATCCTGTCACCTGTCATCTTGTTCCAGTAGCCTTGGAGGCCACTAAGTGTTAACTCCTTCCTTATCACCAGTTTGGGGCCCTGCCTCCCATTTTTCTGGTAACCTTAGAAAACTAAACAGCATTTTTCTACTCCTTAGAGCTCTTGGCCAAAAGACTATAATACTGAAATCTAATGAGATATGATGTTCTGAGATATATTTTCATCAGCTTTAAAAAATTAGAATATTTTGTACCACTGTCCCGTCCCTTAAGCATTAAGAGAGCAGGGACAGTCTCTCAACTGGCCAGGAGTCCACTCCCTAGGAAGGCCAGTTTACCTGAAGACACGCTCAGGAGATGGGCGGAATAATTACCCACTTAGTGAAATAACGCAACTGTCCTGGCTGGAAACCACACCCCTGTGCTGTTCTTGCACAGCATCCAGCATGTAGCACTGCAGAGCCTGCCTACCATGCTGAGTTATTCGAAAAAGCTTGCATTTCCTTTTCTTATTTTTTCAATTTGTTTTTATTCTGTTGGATGCTCTCCCAGGCACTATGAACTTTCTGATGCTTCCTATGAAGCTTCCTGCCTTCCATCATGCCGTTGTTTGCTGACACTGAATGCCAGGCTCCTTGCTTTGTTGGACCTAAAGAAATAACTGCATGTTTCTCTTTCCCTTGTATCGCTCTCTTTCCTGGCTGTGTGCGAGATTTACAACTTGTCTGCCTTGTTGTTTTTTTCTCTCAAATTGTAATAAAATTCTCCTTATTTTTCTCTGACCCTAATTCTCAATACTCAATATTAATGAGACTAAGAACCCTGAAAGGCAAACCCAATATCCTAGTAACAGTCAGAGTGTCTTTACCACCCAGCTCACTTTTATCTCATAAAAATGTTTCTCAATTTGTAAGCAAATAAGAAAAGCACCTGGAGACAGGGAGGAAATGAGATATAGGCCTGTTACCGGAACACAACAAGGACCATTTAAAAAGTGGGTTTGCAGGACAGTGGTGGTGCACGCCTTTAATCCCAGCACTCAAGAGGCAGAGGCAGGTGGATCTCTGTGAGTTTGAAACCAGCCTAGTCTACAGAGCAAGTTCCAGGACAGGCTCCAAAGTTACAGAGAAACACTGTCTCAAAAACATAAAACTGAAAAAAAAGGGGGGGTGGGATCAAGTTTCTAGAAGCATGCAGACCAACTCTCCTTTTCTTCCCCTAGATTTCTACCACATGTAACAACTTGCTATCAGAACAAGAAAATAAACAACCAGGCAAACAACCCCCTAAACAGCTAAAAGACAAAGCCAACAAACATACAAACACCTCCCGCCTTTCCTAGCTTGTCTTTTTTTTTTTTTTCCAAACTGGTTTAATATTTCACCGAAAGTAACTAACATAACTTTGAACATCCCAGCTGGCTTTAAATAAACCTTTGGCATGAAATTTCTTGTTTAGTAGAACATGTTTTGGTGTGGTAAGTCCTTCTGTCTATGTTTTGTTTTTATTGGTTAATGAATAAAGCCTTTTCAGCCAATGTCTTAGCAGAACAGGGCAAGGTGGGAGTTCAAACAGATAGAGGAGGAGAGAGTAGGCAGAGTGAGTGAGAAGCCATGTAGGCCCACCAGAGACAGATACCGGATGCCAGATGGAACTTTACCCCATAAGTCACAGCCACGTGGTGATACACAGATTAATGGAGATGGGTTATTTTAGGATATAAGAGCTAGCTAAAAATATGCTTAAGCTATGGGCCAAGCAATGTTTTAACTAATACAGATTTCTGTGGGATTGTTTCTGGAGTCTGGGCAGCTAGGAAATGATCAAGCAGCCTCCCTCAACAATATTTTATTATTATTTTTTTATATACCCAGGTTTCTTGTTTTTAGCTCTCTCCACCCGGGAATCATGTCCACATAGACACCAACACTGCTGACACTAGCACTTGATGGATAGAATGTGGCTACCTCTGAATTTGATCTATGGTTGCTATTGATAAAGAAGTGTTGCTTGAGGTCCCATTGGCTTCTAGATCATCCTCTCACACCACAGCCACCACAGGGCAGTCAGTCTAGTGGCATCAATCTGTGGTCCAGGGATGTAGCTTTCTTTCTGAATGGTCAAGTCTTGCGGTACCGTTCAGAGATCTCAGTGCTACTGTCTTGCTTTCTGTCATGTATGTCAGCAGCTGCTGGAGGTTATCATCAGGAGAAAGAAGTGGAGTGGTTTGGAAGATTCTACTACTTAGATACATTAGCACTAAGAACATAGTTTTAGTAACTGTGACCTAATAAGTTGGAAAATGTCTAGATTCTCCTTCACATGGCTCTTCACTGCTCTCATTTCTATCACTTTAGACAACTTCATGTTAGAGAGATACACGTGAAAGAGTCACAGGTGTGCATCTGCCTCAGTTTACAAGGGTTGCCTTGATGATCCCATTACAACCTGAGTGGCTTGGAGAACAAGCCTCTGTTTCTCACTATTCTGGAGCTGAATGGAAAGGTCAAGTTTGAGGTATTATTTTCTCTGTTCTTGTCTTGTAGACAGTCACTTTCTCACTCTATAATGAGAAAATATGCTAAGTTGGTAAAAGAGTAATAAGCTCTCTCATATGTTTCTATAAGAGTACTATTCCATCATAAGAACTTTACCCTCATGATGTCACGTAATCCTAGTCACTTTCCAAAGGCCTTCTCCAAATGCTATACATGTTGGCTTAGGACCCCTACATATAGATTCAGTTCAAGGCAATGTCCAACGCTGTTTTATTTAGTCATCCAATGAACCCGAAGCTCATTGATTCTGCTTCATTGGCTATAACATGAGCTTCAGGAAGCTTCTTGTCTCCACATTCTTATGCAGGTGTATAGGCATGTTGCCACCATAATAGCCTTTTAGCACAAGTTCTGGGGGTCTAAACTCAGATCCTTGTCCCAGTGGGGCAAACATGTTATCAACTGTTCAATCTCTAGAGCCCCAAACAGGTTTTTCTTCTTTAAGTGATAGAAACACATCTTTAATGTGTATTTTACATTTATATAAATTCAACAACATTTTAAAGATTTTTTTGTGTGTGTTTCATTTGGATTTGGAAGGCCTCAAAATGAACTCAACTCATTATCTATGTGTTTTACTCTCTGTAGACATAAATTTTCTGTCTCACATATCTTGAGTGGATTAATGTGAACCTTACTAGTTTATTCTAGAAGGTCAGTCCTGATAATTTGTTCTTACCATGTTCCCTGCTCTCTGCTCTGCCCCAGTGAAACATGTTTTCAGTGATACTTTATATGACAGAATCTACAAGTATGAGCACTAGAAGGAAGATCCTGAAAGTGTTGTTTCTCTAAATGTTTATTCTATCTATCTCTGAAGGCTGGGAGACCTCCATAACTTACAATGCATAAGCAGGGTCAGAAAAGGCTCTAGGCCACTGATTCTTGACCTTCTTAATGCTGCCACTATTTAATGAAGTTCCTTATGTTGTGGTAACACAACCCATAAGATGATGCTCATTTCTACTTCGTAACTGTAATTTTCTGCTTTTATGAATCATAATGTGAGTATCTGACATGCAGGATAATATCTGATATGCGACCCGCGTGAAAGGGTATTTTTGACCTCCCATGGGGTCGCAGCCCACAGATTGAGAACCACCACTCTAGATGGAGAAATGAGGACTGGGCTAGCATTGTTCATACAACCCTCAGCTCTGTTTGCTGCAGTTCTAGCATGCTCCCTTGCATGACTTCCCTTTGGTATCACAATCATACAACTGTCTTCATCTCTGAGGCAGGAAAGCCTTGTGTGGAAGATTCATGCGAACTGAAATTCTTTAATGAAGAAACAGCATGAGTTTTCTATGTGAGCCAGTACCTGACACTAGTTATGTTTCTTTGGAGTCTATTTTTCAAATTACTTCCAGCCCTTCAATCCTGGGTGCTACTTCTGCTCTCTCCCACATAAAACCTCTCATAAACAAGTATCTGGAGTAAGACATTCATTTAATGATTAAATTACTCTTCTGAACAGTTTCCATTTGTTGCCTAGGAAATTGAACTAGACTAATTTCTTTTCAGAAGAAAAAAATAATTAATAGTTCCAGTTTTCTTTTAACTATGAGAGATCTAATTTTAAAAAGAGCCCATGCAGTAAAGAGCACAATGTTTGAGAAGAACGAGTGAACTTTGATGTTTTTATTCCTTTGTATCTGAAAGGCAGGAGGGGCGTAGTGTTGGTATAATATGTGCCTGTTTGGTAATCAGGAGTATGGTAAGAACATGACCTCAATTTTAGTCACAGCATCTGTGAAGTAGCTATTAACATTTCCATTTTCTAGAGGAGGAAACAGGATCATAAAAGTCAAATAATTCAGACGTAAATAAAGCTGGATTTGGAGAGGGTATGTGTGACTTGAAAACATGCTTGTTTCTATTTATCCTTGTCAAAACATGTTAATATAAGAGCTCATATAATTATGAAAATGGGAAAACAAATAACACATTTCTACAAAGCCAGTGTGACTCATGGTCTAGGGGCTTAGAAGAAGGTGGCTTTAGTCTATAAGTTCCAAATAATATTCTTTAAGGGCTGTGCTCATTTCTATGTTCTCAGCAGAAAACTAAGCTCTGTCATAGGCTTTATGATTCTCTAAAATCAATGAAGAGCTTTTGTGATACTAGATTTTGAGTGACTTGCTTCATGGGTGGGGTTACATGAAATGAAGTCTAAGGCTGAGCCTAGGAATTAGGGAAGTCAATCCAGTGGTGGAGGGAGAAAACATGGCCACCTTAGCTGTTTGTGGGAGGTCTGTATACAGAAAATTGCATGGAAAGATAGCCCCCTCCCCTGGGAGCTTCCTCAGTCAAGACTCCACCTCTGAGAAAGTCTGCCAAACTACCCCTCTTTAAACTCAGAAAACAAACATGTGGTTTTCTGGTCTTCCTTCCCCTGCTTCTCTCCCGGGGGCTAGAAAGCCTTCCGGAAGAAGCATTAGTACCCATTAAACCTAGGCTTTTTCTAATTCAGTTTGATTTGGATTATTGCATCGGCAGAGTGGCTTATCAGGGTGCAAAATCTTTTCATCTGGATTTCCCACCAAGGGGGCTCTTCCTCCTACTGATCTGTAGCCACGTGTTGGAAAAACACCCTTCTCCCCACACCTGCTCTCCACTAGGCTAGATTGGCTGCGTCAGGGTAAGTTGTCTTTCCAAGTCATTGTCTTAGAGACCCAGGGCCTCATGCAATTTTCAGGCTGCCCTGTGAAAGACACAGCCACATGAGGCTCCCAAAGTCTACCAGTATATGCATAGCGCTAGGCTTCCAATCTGGCATAGATTTATGAAATGGGGACTTGCAATTCAAAGCCAGATCTGGCCCTTAAGGGGGCCACCTGTGTGCTTGCCTAGATTCTGCAGCTTACTCCAGGATTTTTATGTTGGCCAGCTGACACAGTTTGCCGGAAAAAGTTTTGTTTGTCTGTCTGTTAATATATATATGGTTAAACAATGTGGCCACAGTATGCTTGTTTTATGTCTGGGTGTGTATGTGTGCTTGTTTTAAAATCTGCAAAACTTGTAACTCCAGATTACAACAGCTCTGGGAAAAAACAAACATGTGGGAAGCCACAATTTTGGTTGAAGTTAAAACAGAAACCTCAGTGCCATCTTTGGTAAGAGTACCCATGTGGGCTGTACCTGCCAAAGAGACATTCTGCCCTCAATATGCTTTGGCTTACTAAAATATTCCTTCTAATCTTCTTGCCTCTACTGACATTGGTAAATTGTAACTGATTGGGTAAACTATATGCCTAAATTTGACTTATATGTCTAATTTAGATATACCTGACATGTAATGGTATCCTTATTCTCAAGTGCCTTTACAGATCTGAGAGTATGGCATTTAACAAAAGAACTTCTTATGACAGAGAGACATCCCAGCTCCTGCAGCATCCTATAGCTCCTCTAAGAAGATGCATGGTTGCAGAAAACCTTCTGCCTGGAGGCTTGCTTTTGGATATGGCAAAGCCACCCACACAGCAAAAATCTGCCTTCCACCTCATCAGCTTCCTGAACACTACACAGGGAGATTGATTGTCTTATCCTGCCAAGACACGTAGGTGGAACTCTAACCTCACAGGAAAATTCATCATGCCTCCTGGGCTCAGCTGCTAAAGGCAAGTATTGTTTTTAAGACTGGTATTCGCCAAAGACTATGGAGAGACTTGGGATGGCCTAAGTAGCTGGAAAAAGCTATCTCACTTCTGATCATTTGCTTATCCCTCTTAGATCTGTCTAATGGCTTTTGATGACTTAGGGTACTGGTAGCTCATCAATTCATTTGTTAAATTTCCTGCTAAAAATACAGACAGGTGTGACTCTTTCACAGTCTTCATAGTCCAGAATTAACAGGTTTCAGATATATCTTCAGAGGTTCAGAGTTTCCAATTTCCCTTAATTGTCTTCTAAAATGTTCATGCCTTTTAATCTAAAGCCATAGCCTTTTGCTATGACACCAATGTCTAAATCTGTTCCAGCTGTTTTGCAAATACCTAAAGGTTCCTGGGAAAAGTTCTGCTGCTGTATCAAGAAATCTGGTATGGTAAAAACTAACAAGTCTCCAGAGACTATTTTGACCCCACCCATTTTTGAGCATATTTTAAAGGTCACTCCTGCTGTTAAACAAATGCCTCTCTAGCCACAGTTACTGCTGAGCATGAGCTCACCAACTCCTAACTCTCCCCTCCCCTATGTTGCTCCATGCCCACAGGAAGCAACCAGACTTGAACCAGCAACCTATACTCAAAGAGTCTGAAATGTTTGGATGGTAGCCATACTCCAGCCCCTGGCATCCATATATCCAAAGAGTCTAGAATGTTTGGGTGGAAGTTCCACCCCAAGCCCCCTCCCCTGGGAACTTCCTCAGTCCAGACTCCACCTCTGAGAAGGCCTGGAAAATGATGACCCCTCCCCCAGAGATGCTCAAGACCACTCCCACACAGTATTTAACACCCCCCCCCCCCCAGAGAACAAACACGTGATTTTCCAGTCTTCCTTCCCGGTCTCCTCTCTGGGGGGGCTGGAAAGCCATCCAGAAGTGTTATTCATTAAACATGGACTTTTCCTAATTCAGTTTGACTTGGTCTGATTCAGATTATTGCATCAGCAGAGTAGCTTATCAGGGTGGAGAAACTTTTCAGTGTATTTGCATAAGAAGGTCTGATTAGACAGATGTATATCTAAGGAAGTGTGTCCATATGAATGCGTGTAAGGGCCTATTAAAAAGTAAAACAGAATCCAGCCTAACAGAGACTTCCCAAAGCACAGCCAGGCTCCAGCCAAAATTTGTGTTGTCAAGAAAGGATAAAAAATGCCACCTTTGGGAAAACTGTCTGGCAATAAGCAAAGTAATTACTCTGTTTCATTACACACCCATAGACAGATCCCCTATATCTTTTATTAATAATTTGTTCCACATCACACTGTGGGTAAGAACAGCGATTTAACTTGCCAGGATTCAAATCCAGGGAAGTTTACTTTGCAACTCATGCTCAGGCCTTCTGTCCTGCCGAGCCAAGTGCTTTGTCCTTAGGAGACCTATCCAATTCCAAGGAGAGGATTGTGTTCCACGCATTTAAAAACAGAGGTCTCGTCCTGCTGTCAGGCTCCTTCAGGAGTACTTGTTCACGTCAGCCAAGCAGATCTAGGCTGAGGATTTCTGTCCGCAGAATGACATGGAGAAGGACAGGGATTGAAGTTTGCTTTAGACGATTGCTAGAGATTCAAAGCAGAGGCAGATAGACTCAGCATTTGGAAGCTGAGTGCTATGATGAGGCAGGCAGGTGGGGCCTTGGGCTCACCAGAAGGAGCAGAACCACCTTGTCAAGGAAAGTAAGGCTGTTTTGTGGCTCGGTTCCCAGGGCAGAGCAGCTGAGGTACAGCTATCAGGGCCTCTACTAAGAAAGCCTCAGACTGCCTGAGTGGATGCTACAAAGAAGCAAGATCCTCGGCAAGCTTTTGAATAATCTTTGTAATTTTCACATTGGCAAACTTGAAGATATGGGAACACATCATCCTTGAGATCATTATGTCCACCTTAAAGGATCTGGCATGCTCTTGGAATCGCTGCCTGCTCTGCCCTCCACCTGGTTTGCTCATCTTTGGTCATTTCTGTGATGACTCCTGAGTCCTTGATTTCACTCTGATTTTCATGATTGTTGGGACTGCTGCCAGTAGTGACTTCCTTGTCCTCTTGATGGGGTCATAGTTCTCTTTTCTTACTGACCTCAGATAGACCTGACATACAGGCTAGAAACAATGAACAGATTCTTGTTTTTGTTTGTAGATGAGTTGAGGGCGCAAGAATGCACATTTGCACAAATGGATTATTTTCTAAAAACTTATCCAATTACAAAACAGCTGCAGAATGATCTTGAGGTTAGAAATAATCATACACATTTGATGGGGTACCAAGATGACTTCCTTATCACGCAGAGTGCCAGACTGGATGTCCAAAAGCCAGACACTAATTATAGTCTCACCAGTTCCTTTATGACAGCTGAATAAATTTAACTCTTCCTTGTTCTGACTGCCTTTTGCATAACCAGTAAGGCTCTGGGTTTCTTTTCCATAACTGAAGGGGCCCAGGATCTATTTTATTATCTCTTTTGAGAGGTATATTTTTAAGAGGATCTACTGTTGTGGTAAAGCACCTTGACCAACAGCAGCTTGGAAAGGAAAAGAGTTTATTATCATACGCTTCCAGGCCACAATCCATCACTGAACAGTGTAAGGGGGGGAACTCAAGGCAGGAATCTGGAGGCAGGAACTGTCAAAAACCGTGAAGGGCAACACTGCCCATAGTGGACCCTTTCCTATCAATCATTAATTAAGAAAGTACTTGATAAAATTGTAGGACAAAATTTACTTGTTTAGAATTGGTTTTTACAAAAATAGTTTCTTATAATATATTTGAATCAAATTATTTCCTTTACTTCAATCCCACCTATGTGGAGGTCCAAAAATATGAGCCTATTTCCTTGTCTGAAGATCAGAGAGTTTTAGCTTGTTCAAAGTTCTTACACATCCTGACCTAGGGCATGGTAAATTGGTCTATTTAACATTAAGATGATCCATACGTGTAGATTTATTTATTCCACACCGACCAATGGTCAGGATATTCAAATGTACTTCTGCTCTTTCTTTTGAAATAGGAGGTTTGACCTTGGGAGTGGCTGCCTTCAGGATGCTTCATCTAGGGTGGGTTCACTGCCTGAACAACAGAATGCTTTTTCAATGGATTAACTGCTTGATGACTCAAAGTATTAAAACAAGTAACTGTTCTAATTGTCCTTTGTATCATGTTAAAGCAGTCTTCTGTCATAGTCTCTGTGAGTTCATACATGCATAGTCCTACTGTGACTGAAGACCATTTCTGTGGAGTCATGCACTGCCTCTGGCTCTTAAATTCTCTCCTCCTTCTTCTCTTCTACTTAGATCTCTCAGTCTTGAGGGAAGGGTTGGTTACAGCATCCTACACAGGTATGAGTACTCCAAAGTCTCTCACTTTCTGTTCATTGTCCACTTGGGGGACTCTGTGTTCATTACCATAGGAAGCAAGAGAAGCATCTTTAAGGAGGGTTTTGAGAAGCATTGATCTATCAGTACAGTGCTATGTTACAAGGAGTGATTTTATTGCTATGTTCCTTTAGAAGATGAATAATTATAAGTTTTACCTTAGGGTCAGTGACATATCTAGTCTTAGTGTCATGTTGGGCTCCATCTCATAGAGCAGGCCTTAAATTCAATTGAAAAGTGGTTGGTTACTCCCATAATATCTGTGCCATTATAAACACTAACATATCTTGTAAGAGGATCATTACTGTAGGTCACAAGTTCATATCTGGGTGATATTGGTGAGTGTTTCTCTCCTGTGATAGCATATAAAGTACTTCCCATCACCATGATAGTAGGGGTAAAGCATTTCATTGAGTATAAGTTCAATTTTTTCCGTGTTCAATGACATAAGTAAGTGATGTTGTCACTGATAGGGCCTTACTATTAGAATGTGTGGTAGAAATTCTGTGGACTCGCTTTGGCCAATGACTCAATAAAATAAAACCCATTCTTAGTACTGGAGATTTTACATAGGAGCTTAAGATGACTCCATTTAAATTTATATATATACACTATATAATTTAAATATATGTGTTAAATATATATATAATATATATATACATAAGTGTATCGTAGGAAAATTCTGTATTAGTACGTTTTCATATGCCTTTTCAAAACTCCTTCATTGTTAATTGTTCCTCCCCATAATATCCTCTCCTTTACCTTGCCATCCCATCACCATTCCCCATTTACTATTCCTATTCTAGTTTTTCTTTTATGTCTTTATGTCACTATATATCATTTCCCCTTCCTCAGAAGATGCCCCCCTCTCCCTTGTCACTTACTAGCTTCCTAACATTTGTGGCTATTTTACGTAAAATACTTGCAACTAAAGCTTAAAAGCTAACATCCACACATAGTGAAAGCATGCAATGCTTGCCTTTCTGGGTCTGGGTTATCTCAGTATGATTATTTCTAGTTCCATATATTTACGTGGAAATTTTATTTTTCTTAACAGTTGAATAATATCCCACTGTGTAAATGTACCACATTCAATCTCCATTCATCATTGATGGACAATTTGAATGTTCCAATTTCTGGCTATTATAAATGAAGCAGCAATAAACATGGATGAGCGAGTATTTCTGTAGTAAGATATACAGTTCTTTAGGTATATGCCCAAGAGTGATAGAGATTGTGAGATGGATTGATTTTCCCAGCTGAGGAAATCAAAGTAGTTTCTTGAGGAAGGACTTCATTGATTTCCATGTGGCTTTATCAGTGTCTACTCCCTCTGGATGTCATTTGTTTTATTAATCTTGGCCATTCTGACTGGAGTAAGGTGAAATCTCAAAGTATTCTTAATTTTCATTTTCCCGATGGTTAAGGATGTTGAACAGATTTTTAGTGTTTCTCAACCATATGTATTTCTTCTTTTGGGAATTTTCTGTTTAGTCCCATATATCATTTTTAAATTAGGATAATAGTTTTTTTTTTCAATTTTCAGGTTTTTTGTAGTTCTTTGTATATTACAGATACTAAACCTCTGTCAAATGTATAGTTGATATATATTTTTCCCATTTGGTAGCTTTCACTTTGCTTTGATAGTGATGTCTTTTGCTGTAGAGATGCTTTTTAGTTTCCAGGAAGTCCCATTTGTTAATTATTGCTCTTAGCGCCTACACCATCAGGTCTTTTGCTGTGCCAGTGAGTTCAAGTGAATTCCACACTTTTTCTTTTATCAGATTTAGGGGATCTGGCCCTATGCTGAAGTCCTTTGTCCACTACGAGATGAATTTTGTGAATAGTAATTGAAATGGGTATGTTTTCATTCTCTTACATATAGCTATCAAGTTTGATGAGTACCATTCATTGGAGATGCCTGTCATTTCTCCAATCTAAAATTTTCGACTTCTTTGTCAAAAAAAATTAGCGTGATAGTTGTGTAACATCTGTGTCTGGATCTTAAATTCTATTCTATCCATCAGCATGTCTGTTTTTATGTCAGTACCATGTCATCTTCATTACTATAGCTATATAATATAATGTTTAGGATGCTGATACCTCCAGAATTTCTTTTATGCAGGATTGTTTTAGCTATCCTGGAGGTTTTTTGTGTGTTTTTGTTGGTTTTTGGTTACCATATGAAATTGAGGATTGCTTTATAACTTTTGTGAAGAATTGCGTTGGAATTCTGAAGAGGATTATGTTGAATCTGTAGATTGCATTTGGGAGGAAAGTCATTTTCACAATATTAATTCTACTGATTCCATAAGCATGAGAGATCTTTCCGTCTTCTGATGTTTCCTTCGATTTATTTCTTTAATGTCTTAAAGTTTTAATTATACAAGCCTTTCAATTTCTTGGTTATAGCTACCCCTAAGATAGTTTATCTTGAGAATGGGGTTATCTTGTGAAAGTTACTCTTTCTATGGTTTCTTCCTCAGTATGTTTGTCATTTGTATATAGCAAGGTTACTGAGATTCTTGTGTGAATCTTCTAACTTGTTTCTTTGTTGAAAGGGCTTATCAGCTGTAGAATTTCCCCATGGAATCGTTCAAGTCTTTTATACATAAAATTATATCCTCTACAAATAAAACATTTGTACTTTTTCCTCTCCTCCTTGATTCTCTTTTGATATCCTTCAGTTGTCTTATTGCTCTAGCTAAGGCTTAAAGTAGTATACTGAATAGGTGTGGAAAGAGTGGACATCCTTGTCTTTTTTTCTGATTTTAATGTAAAGGCTTTGAATTTCCATCTGCTTAAGACATTGTCAGCTCTGAGCTTAGTGTAAGTGGCCATTATTATGCTGAAGAATGCCTATGTGTCCCTCTTTTCTTTAGTACTTTCATCACAAAAGGATGTTGGATTTTATCAAAGGACTTTTCTGTGTCTAATGAGATAATTGTCGTTTTTTTTTCTTTTATTCTGTTTATGTCATGGCTTACATTTACTTACTTTTGTATGGTAAAACATTCCTTTATTTCTGAGATAAAGCCACACAGATCATGGTGGATAATCTTTTAGATGTTGAGGTGGATTGAATAGGAATGGTCCCCATAGACTCACAGATTTGGAATCTTGGTTATGAGGGAGTAGTGCTCCATTACAGGGATTAGGAAGTATGGCCTTGTTGGAGAAAAATGAGGCACTGGAGATGGGCTTTGGGGTCTCTACTGGTCAATCCAGACCCATTGGTCACTACCTTCCTTCTACCTGTTAATCCAGATATAGAACTCTCAGCTGCCTCTCCTGCATCATATCTGACTATGTGCCACCATGCTTCCTGCCATTATAATAATGAGTTAAACTTATGAAACTGTAAGCCAGCCCCAATTAAATGTTTTCTTTTATGTTATGTCGTGGTTATTGTGTCTTCTCACAGCAATAGAACATTGACTAAGACAGATGTGTGTTCTTAAATTTACTTTGCAAGTATTTTATTGAGAATTTTTACATCTATGTTCATAAGGGATTTTGGTCTATAATTTTATTGTTGTTGTTGAATAGTTTAGTGGTTTGGGTATCAAAATGGTAGTTGCTCCACAAAATAAATTTGGCAATGTTCTATCAGTTTCTGTTTCTTGGAATAACTTGAGAAGTTTTGGCATTAGTGCTTTGAAAGTCTGGTAGAATCCAGAGATGACTCCATCTGGCCCTGGGCTTTCTTTAGTTGGGAGATTTTTAGTTACTACTTCTATTTCATAAGAATTTATGGATATATTTGAATTGTTTAGTTTATTTTGGATTTGACTTTGGTAAGTCACCCATTTCTCTTAGGTTATCCAGTTGGAGGGGGGATATATAATTTTAAAGTATGTCTTTCTGATTTTCTAAATTTCCTTGATGTAAGTTGTAATTGTCTCCCTTTTCATTTTAATTTTATTAATTTGGTTCTTTTTCTCTTTTTTGGTTAATTTTGGTAAAGATTTGTCATATTGTTATTTTTCTCAAATAACCAACATTTTCTTTCATAGATTATTTGTATTTTAATTGAGATCAGGAATATTGGGAATTCTTGTTGATCAGTGTTTTTTTATATCTGTTATATTATTGTCTTTCTCTCTTTCAATTAACTGGCTTGGGATTATTTATTTGTTGTGTCCTCTTGGATATTGTTAACCTTCTTTTCATGCTGAAATTTCCTTCTAGTGTATTCAATGGAGCTGGATTTTTGGATAGAAATTACTCATTTCTTCTTATCATGAAATATTTCTATTTATCTGTCATTCGTGATTGATAATTTTTTTCTGGTGTTTCATCCACCATTTCTTTCTTAAACACAAACCATAACTCAGATATGGCCCATGACTTCCAAACAGTAAAGGAATGAGACAAAGCCTGGGAGGAATGTTCTCTGTGACAAAACAGGGTCAGAAAGGCAGAGAAGGAAAGAAAGAAGAAAAAGGGGGTCAAGATATGACTTGATCAGGATCTATGTATGGTATCTATAGTAGCTAGCTAAACAATATATAAGAAGCAGTTGGAATAAAAATAGTTTGTTTTTTAAATGAGCCCAGAGTCTTGTATCTCTGTTTACCATTACCCTCTTTTCCAGGTTCCCATGATTCCCATGCCATGTTGACCACTTCAGAGTACAGTAGTCTGGACTAGCACATGTATTCTTTCATGGCTAGCAGAACACCTTTCCAGACCCTTTTAGCTTTCAGAGTCTTTATGGAAATCCAGGTGTATTCTAATGGATCTGCTTTTATTGGGACTTTACCTTTCCCCTGGATGCTGTTAATATCTTTTGTTGTTCTTATTACTTTCGATTTTTTGTTCTGTGCACTTAGTGCCTTGATTATTTTTTATAGTGGGAACTATTTTCTGGTCCTGCCTATTTGGTACTCTGTATGCCTCTTTTACCTTGATAGGTACTTCTTTCTTTAAGTCTGGAAACTTTTCTTCTATGATTTTGTTAAAAACATTTTCTATGCCTTTGACATGATTTTCTTCTTCCTCTATATCTATTATTCATAGGTTTGGTCTTTCCAGGGTGTCCAAAATTTTCTGAATGATTGGTGTCTGGATTTTGTTATATTTAACAGTTTCTTTGATTGAGCTGTCCATTTCTTCTATCTGATGTTCAAGATCTGAAATTCTTTTTTCCATATCGTTTAATCTGTTGATAAATCATATCTCTGAGCTTTTTGTTTGACCTCTGGAGTTTTTGATTTCAAGTTTTACTTCAGTTTGGCTTTTCTTTTTTTCTTTTTAATATTATTTTTTTTACTTTGTTTAAAATATTATTGTTGCTGTTAATTATTTTACATCCCAACTTCAGTTTCTCCTCTCTTCTCTCCTCCCAGTCACTCCCCCATCTCCTCTCTGTCCCCACATCTGTGCCTCCTCCATTTCAATTCAGGGAAGGGCCTCCCATGGATATCAACAAATCATGGCATAACAAGCGGCAGTAAGACTAGGCACCTCCTCTTGCACTAAGGCTGGACAAGGCTAGATTGCAAGAAGACTAGTGGCCCAAAAGACAGCAAAAGGATAAGAAAGAGACCCTGCTCCCACTGTTAGGTGTCCCACAAGAAGATCAAGCTTCTGTAATGCTGAATGCATATGCAGAGATCCTACTAGTTCCATGCAGCCTCCCTGGCTTGGTTGTTGGTTCTGTCTCTGTGAGCCCCTATGAGTAGAGATTAGTTGATTCTGTGAGTTTTCTTGTGGTGTCCTTGACCCCTATGGCTTCTACAATCCTCCCTTCCCTTCTTCTATAGACTTTCCTGAGCTTAGCCTAGTATTTGGCTGTGTGTCTCTGCATCTGTTTCCATCAGTTCTTGGATGAAGCCTCTCTGATAACAGCTGGGTTAGGTACCAATCTATGAGTATAGCAGAATATCATTAGGCAACATTACGTTGACATTTTTGGCATTCATGTTTGTTTCTATCCTAAGTCTCTGGGCCATCCAGCCTCTGTGTCCTGGCTCTCTAGGTAGTATCAAGGGAGAGCTACCTCTCACAGTGTGGGTCATATCATGGACCAGTCACTGGTTGGCCATTTATACAATTTCTGTGTTACCTTTACCCCAGTACATTTTCTGAGTGGAACAAAATGCAGGTTAAAGTTATGTTACTGGGTTAGTGTCCTAATTCCTACACTGGAAGGAAGTCTTGTCTGGTTATGGAAGGTGGCCATTTCAGGCTACATATCCTCTATTGCTTGGAGTCTTAGTTAGGGTCACCAGTATAGATTTCTGGGAATTTTCCTTTCACTAGGTTTCTCCCTCCTCCAGAAATGTCTCCCTTTTCTAGTCATCTCTTTCAGTACTCTCTTGCTCCATCCTCCTCAACCTGATCTCTCCTGCTCCCATCCCCACCCACCCCTGCCCACCTGCAAAATCTATTCTATATCCCCTTCCCAGGGAAAGTCAAGTATTCCCCTTTGAACTCTCCTTGTTATTTAGCTTCTCTGGGTCTGTGGATTGTTTTTATTATTATTTTACTCTGGAGCTAATATTCACTTCTAAGTGAGTACACACCTTTTTTTTTTTTTTTGTCTTTCTGGGTCTGGGTTACCTCACTTGGGATGATTTTTTTTCTGGTCCCTTCCATTTACCTGCAAAATTCATGATGTCATTGTTTTTTTAACTGCTGAGGCTTACTCTAACTGTGAAATGTGCAACAATTTTTTTATCTATTATTTATTGAAGGACAGCTAGGCTGTTCCCATGTTCTACCTATTATGAATTAAGCTGTTATGAACATAGTTGAGCAGGTGTCGTTGTGATATGATTGAGCATCATTTAGGTATATGTCCAATAGTGGTATAGCTGGGTTTTGAGGTAGATAGATTCTTAATTTTGTGGAAAACCACCATATTGATTTCCAAGGTGACTGTACAAGTTTGTATTCCCACAAGCAATGGAGGAGTGTTTCTCTTGGTTCACATCCTCACCAGCATTATCTGTCACTTGGGTTTTTGATCTTTGCCATTCTGACAGGTGTAAGATGGAATCTCAGAGCCATTTTGATTTGCATTTCCCTGATGGCTAAGGAGGTTGAACATTTCTTTAATTGTTTCTTGGACTCTTGGGATCCTTCTGTTGAGAATTGTCTCTTTAGATCTGTACCCCATTTTAAAAATGGATTATTTGGATTTTTTTGATGGCTAGTTTCTTGAGTTTTTATATATTTAGAAATTAGCCCTCTGTCAAATGTGGGGCTGATCATGATTTTTTTTCCCTTTCTGTGGGCTACCATTTTGTCTTATTAATGGTGTCCTTTGCCTTACAGAAGCTTTTCAGTTTCATAAGGTCCCAATCATTAACTGTTGATCTTAATGCCTATGCTATTGATGCTCTGTTCAGGAAGTCTTCTCTTGTGCTAATGAGTTCAAGGCTATTTCCCACTTTCTTTTCCATCAAGTTTAATGTACTTGGATTTTTCTAGAGGTCTTTGACCCACTTGCACTTGATTTTTGTGCAGGTAGTAGATATAGCTCTATTTGTATTCTTCTAGATCTACACATCCATTTTGCCCAACATCATCTGTTGAAGATTTTTTTTTGTCTAGTATGCATTTCTGGATTCTTTATTAAAAAAAATCATGTGTCCATAGGTGTGTGGATTTATTTCTAGGTCTTTGATTTGATTCTATTCATCCACCTATCTGTGTTTATGTCAAAACCAAGAGGTTTTTATTACTATAGCTCTTTAGTAGCTATAATGCTAGAGAGCTTGAAATCAGGGATGGTGATACCTCTTGAAGTTCTTTTATTATACAGTACTTTTTATATATCCTGAGTTTTTCTTCCATATGGAGTTGAACATTGTTCTTTAAGGGTCTGGAAATAATTGTGTTGGAATTTTAATGGGAATTCACTGAATCTGTAGATTGCTTTTGGTGAGATGGCCATGTTTGCTATGTTAATCCTGTCAGTATGGCTTATCATTAACAATTCTTTTTTTTTATTAAATTCTACTTTAATTTCTTGAATTGCTTTCCTTATTTCATTTAACTGTTTTCATTGAGGAATTTATTTATATCTTCTATAAACATATTTATAATTTCTATTTTAAATTGCTTGTCTTATGCTTCAGGTAAGTTGGTTTTCTCAGATTGTATTATAAGAATATTTTAAGAGGGTTTCTGACTCCTGGATTAGGCATATTTTCTTAGTTGTTCATGTTTGTGATTTTATGCTGGGATTTAGACATGTTGATTTATGATGGTTGTGTTGTTTTTTGGTGTAGATGTCTGGTCTTACCTTTTTGTTTGAATTTTCCAGACAGGGTTTCTCTGTAGTTTTGGTGTCTGTCCTGGAACTAGCTCTTGTAGACCAGGCTGGCCTCGAATTCACAGAGATCCACCTTCCTTTGCCTCCTGAGTGCTGGGATTAAAGGCATGCACCACCACCGCCCAGCCTTTTTTTTTTTTTTTTTTTTTTTTTTTGGTGTGTGTTCACTTTTATACCAAACAGTCCAAGACTGTTAACATGGGTAGAGTGGTGTGTGATAGACTAGCAAGTAGGAAGTGGAGACTAACTCTGGAATTATTTTAAATAGGACTTAGTTCGGCTGGTTAAAGGGTGGCAAGGGCAGAACTTGGGGTACCCTGGCTGAAACTGATGGAGGTTGACTAGGAGAAGGAAAGGAGTCAGAAAGAAGGCAGCAGGGATATATTAAGTTTCACTAAGGAACATAACTGGTGGAATGAATAAATGTTATCTACAGGTTAGTAAGGGATTTATAAGAGTGGCTTATAGGCTGTGATCCAAGTAATCAAACAATGGTTATCTCATGACAGAAAGGCCAAGTATCCAGTAGTTGTTCAGTCCACAGAATAGATGAATAAATATCGTATCAGTCCAAACCTTGTGTTGGAGTCCCAGAAAGCTGCTAGTTTTTTGTTCACATTGGAATCCTGAAGATTAGAAGCAAATGAATGGATCAGGACAGAGGAGGTGGCCAGTAAGAATGAGGGAAAACAGACAAAAACCAAAAGCTTCCTTCTTTCATGTATTCGTGTGGCTCAGATCTACGGTGGATCTTCTGACCTCAAATACTGTGGAATTAGAATGAGCCTCCCACTTCAAATAATCCAAGGAAGAAAAATCCCCCACAAGTAGGTCAATTGTTTGCGTTTTAGTTACTTCCAAATGTAGACAAACTACATGTGAATAGACATCAAAATGTCTACAAGGTACTCTTGAGAGACAAGAGTAAAGGAGGGGAAGTGGATAGGGTACAGGTAGCCTAGGGAGGTAAGTACAGGTAGTACCAGCCAAGTGTGGTGGCTATGTGGTCTCTGGTACAAAGTAATTCTGTAAGCCAGTGGCATGTCAGAGAAGAATGGAGATGGGCTAAGAGGAAGGGCTAGAGTGGACAGCAAGGAAGAACTAAGGGGTCCCTGTATGTAATCCACAAGACCACATTCTGAAGCAAAGAAGGTGAACTGGAATAAGGGCTCAGTCAGGCAGGCTGCAAAGAGTCTAAGTGTCTTCATGGGAGTCCAGAATAAATCAGGAGGAGAGCATGGTGAAGCCATGCTTATCTGGAAGCCAAGTGTGCTGTCTGTGGGCCTTTGGTAGAGAGGGGTACCTTGGGTCAGTGAGAAGTCATGAAGAAATGGAGATGGACTATGAAGAATGGCTACTGAGGCAACACTGAAGAACTAAGGAAACCCTGGGTCTTACCACAAAGCCCAGTCCAAGGCGATGAAGATGGGCTTGGAAGAGGGGCTTTCTGTAGGACAACTTTGCGAAATCCTGTTCTCAACTGAGAGTCCTTTTCACAAGTGAGTCTGAGTTATGTCACTTTGACATAAAACTAACCAACATAAGTGACTCTTTGTCAACTTGAGACACAAATGGTTAAACTATAACCTTTATTGTTTATTTAGAAGATCTTACAATAATATCAATATCACAATATGAAGCATCCTGACTTTTAAAAATCCCACAGTCTTGAGGAATTCAAACATTACAAATGTTCATTTCTGTTAAAGTATCCAGTCTTTCAACTGTGGCGTCTTGTAGTAAAATAAAAAGACAAATTTAATTACTTTTCTACTCCACGATGGAATACCAAGAAACAGTTATAACGAAATCACAGAAAAAAAGAAAGTTCATCAGTATAAAAAGTGTAGGACTTGACAAATGAAACTCACCCATGATTTTCTAGGGTACAAAGACCTGGGCTATTTCTCCAGCTTCTCTGGAGCAAAAATGTCTTCTCCTCTAGGCTCAGGTAAGCTCCACTCCACATCTCCTGCTGTCTTTTGAAATCTTCCCATGGTACTGGGATCTCCAAAACACTGGGGTCTCCATTGTAACTGAGGCTATAAACTTAACAATGGCTCCTCACAGTCTCTTTTCAGTGACTCTGACCTTGTCACACAGTGACAAGCATCAACTTCTCTCCCTAACTTTTTCATTCCTGGGGCCTATAACACCACTGAGACTGCATCTTTGTTAGTGGCTTCTCCTGGACTCCTGAGTGCCAAGCCTCAGATGTTCTCCAAAACCCTTAAATGCCTCCAATATTAGTATCACCCAGGAGACTCTTAAACATTACCAAGTTTGGCTTCTGGCACAAGGAACAGCCTTTTGGCCCTCTCTGCACTACAGCTTTTGTGTGCTGACCCCCAAAAAAACACTTCCCAAAAGATTTTGCCTCACTGATGCTTGTCTTTTCTTAATCACAGCTGCTTTTGCAACTCCAGTTAACCAGCATCAATCATAATAGGAAAGCAAAAGTTTCACTTCAGCAGTTCTTAGTTCAAAGTATCACATAAATGACCTTGACAGAGTCTTTGATTCCCTCCCAAACTGCCCAACCTAGAACTTCACCATCTGCACTGCTCTCAGCATTACCTTCTAAGTTCTCAGAATAAATAGCACATTTAGCTCTGAATAGTCAATAGCTTTTCTAGGTCAAAGTTCTTCCACAATCTTGGTACAGATTTCAGTCTTAGAGTTTCCATTGCTGTGATAAACAGCAAGAAGAAGAAAAACAAAACAAAACAATACAAAATTATGACCAAATGCAACTTGTGGAGGGAAGGGTTTATTTTATGTTATACTTTCAGGCTACAGTCTATTGTTGAGGGAAGTCAAGGCAGGAATCTGGAAACAGGAACTGAAGCAGAAACATGGAGGAGTGTTGCTTACTGACTTGCTCCCATGCCTCGCTCAGCCTGTTTTCTTATACAACTCAGGACCAAATGTCCAAAGAGTGGCACTATCTACAGTAATCCTATCACGTTAATCATTAATCAAGAAAAAATAATGATAACTTGAATTTTACAGGCAAATTGATAGAGATAAAAAGCATCATTTTGAGTGAGGTAACCCAGACCCAAAAAGACAATATCACATGTACTCACTCATAAGTGGTCTTTAAACATAAAACAAAGAAAACCAGCCCACAAATCACAATCCCAGAGAACCTAGACAACATGAGGACCCTAAGAGAGATATGCATAGATCTAATCTACATGGGAAGTAGAAAAAGACAAGATCTCCTGAGTAAATTGGGAACATGGGGACTTTGGGAGAAGGTTGAAGGGGAGGGGAGGTGCAGGGGAAGCGAGCAGAGAAAAATGTAGAGCTCAATAAAAATTAATAATAAAAAAATAAAATGACTAACAGACTTTCTTGTAAGCCAATCTTATGGAGGCATTTCCTCAACTGCTAATTTCTCTTCTCAAATCACTCTAATTTGTGTCAAGCAGAGTTAAAACTAACCAACACAGGGAGCTGAGTTTATTTTTGTTACAGTAACTAGAAAATTAATATTTCCAGTCTTAATAAACCTTACTCTTGCTTGGGTCTTTGAGAAATGCTGGTCATGATATGGCAATCCTTGGTCCTGTTGTGTTTGTTGAGATGTTGGACAGACAAAGCCACATTCAAGTTTACCTTTCTTTGAAGCAACTTCACTCCAGATCAGGTTGGATCCAAAGCAGCCATGAAATAGAGAAACATTTCCAGAGGGCAGCTCTTCCTATTCTTTAGCAAGAATAAGTAAACTCTCAGCCTGCACCTTCCTAGGGAGCATGAAAAATGGGACCATTGTGATCAGTGGCAGATCATGAGCATGGGAGGCTGTAATATGAGCTCTCCCTTCACTCATCCTTTGCCTCTGCCTCTTACTGTTGTCTACAATCCATGGAGGGACATGGCCATGGTATCCAAGTCAAAATAACATTGCTTTTCCTTTAGCTGACTTTATCAGGACATTTTAGTACATCAACACAGAATAATTGAGCATCTTGTAAACTGAAGTATTTTTACTATCCATGGGAAGTGTTCCACTCTCATAGAAAGAAGTTTTAATTACAAAAATCAGAAAGGTTTCGTGTCTTCCTACTGTCATCATCACTTAATATATGTCAATGTATCTTTGGATTTTATTGGGTTAGAATGCTTGGTTTTCAAAATTTCCATTTGAATTATTATCTTCACCTTCATAAAAATCATTTAATGGATTTTGGTTTGGGATGGGATAGAATTTCCAACAATTTATGACATTTCTGTTAATATACTTCTGCATTTTGGTACTACATATTTGTATAAAGTGGTAGTCTCAGAATAGATTATTTTTTAAATCAAAATATCCTAAGAAACTTTGAAGATGCTCTCCGACATGCGTATTTAGTCAGTTTTTGATCATGTGGAAATAAGCCAATTGCCTAACTAGTATTTAAATCTGCTTTCATGTATAAAAAATAGTAAATGATTATAGGCTAAAGATTTAAAAATAAATTACTTCATGATTTATTATCAGGCAACACTTCATTTGTGTACCTATTTCATATAACTACAGACTGAGCTTTCAGGGTGGAATCATTGCAAATGCCACAGATTTAAGACGTTCTGCTCTGTTGTGTTTTGTGAGGATAGCTCTAGCTGATTAATATGGCTGCTGAGTTACAGAGCGGAACCCTAAACAACCAGCGAAACATCGTAGACTGAGAGAAGCCTGAGAGCAATGTAGTCGGCCAGACATTAAGCTCTCAATATTGAGGTGATAAATGAGCATGAGAATGAAGGGAGGAATTACTCTGGCACTACATGAGTTACTTTTCTTACTGCTTTTGAAATTGCTGTTGCAGAAGACCCGACAAAAGCAACTCGAGGATTGATTTCAGATCCCACTGAAATTTTGTTTGTGTTCTGACAAATAAAGCTTGCTTGGCGCCAGAGGGCCAAGCTAGTCACTAGTTAACCATAGAGGACTGAAGGTCAGTGCAGAGAGGAAACAGGAAGTGGTAACGCTGGCGGAGACAGGATCTAGGCCCTTCTGGGTGGAGGAACTGGAAGAGGTAGGAAGCAACTGGTGGCTGGTGCCCTGCTTCTATGATCTGTCCGGTTTTTACCCTGATTCCTGGTTTTCATTAGTTAGATTAATTAGAATAATGCTTCGTCCCCCATTGAGGGATAAGGTCTATCACAGTGGGGAGGGCACAGCAGCAGGTTGTCCCATTGTGTCAGGAGTGCTCAGCTGAAACTTCCGTTTGCATATCTTGGTGGAACAGGAATCAGAGAGTGAACAGGAAGCAGAGTCTGACCAAAAACTCTCAAAACTAGACCCCAGTGACACACTTTTTTTTTTTTTTAAGATTCTCTCCCTCCTATGGTTCATCCAACTTTATGAATTAGCACAAGGAACTAAGGCTCAAGTGTTCACACTTCTGAGCCAGTGATGACTAGTTCTCATTTAGACCACAACAAACTCTGATTATTACAGCGAGGAAGAAATTATCTACATGCTGTATAGTGTACTCCCTCGCAAATAAAAATGTGTGGCACATTTTCTAATTAACACAGTAACTGGCGCATTATAGGAAATCAATGAAGCAGAACTTAATCTGAATATATCCTCTTGTTCCGTGTATTTTCCAAAGACCAAGGCTGACCCTGCCTTCATGCAGTGGAGTTAACAAGGATTTGGATTAAGGAGACTTTCAGTTGAAAGCAGCAGGTTGCCTTTATGAGCTTTAAACAAGGACAAGTGAAGTCAATCAGTGTCAGCTCCTCTGAGCCCGATCCAGAATGCTGAAGTCTGACTGCTAGTGTGGGAAACCACACCTTGTAGGCAGCTCTCCCAAGGCGAACTCTGGGAGAGAGAGAGCAAGAGAGGGCAGTGGAGATAGGTTTCTGCGGGGAGTGCCTCCTTGGGTCATGGGCAGAGAGGGTTTAGGTGAGGAAAACTGGCAAGAGCTGTGTTATACTTGAATCCCAAGCATTACTGGTTACAGACTCTCAGGGGTTAGGTCTAGTGGAGACCTAATAAAACTCAAAATAGGAATGAGAATGAAAGCAACCCTCTGGGGTATAGTCATTAATGTTGATGTGTTCAATTTATCTCACATTGGGAAAAATGTTGAACTGAAGCAAACTACCATCAATGTTTGACTTCCAAACTGAGGTAAAAGAGTAGCGGAAGTGGGGTTGATAGAGGAGCACAGGCTGTGCTCCAACCCTAAGTTCCAGCCTTATCATTTGTCACTGCCTACAGAGAAGCCAGGAAATGCCACACCCAAGGTTTATGTAGATCAAATGGAAGGGTGAACTATAATTAGCCACTCAGGAGCTAGGAGAAAGGTCAGGAATGCAAGGCCACCCTGAGGTATTAATCTAGTAATCTAGTTTGAGGTGGGCTTGAGTTACAGAGACCCGGATTCAAGCAATAAACAAAAATGATAACAAAAGGAAGTTTATTTCAGAAATGGCTTCAAGAAGAAATATTATGAAGAATTTTCTTTAACAGTGTTAAGAATTGAGGACCCCCGACACTGTTGAGTTAGAAGGAGCCAGAAGTCAGGGGTGAAGACAGGGATACACATTCCTGTAGCTCGACACCCATAGGGCTTGTACAGAGAGAGTTGCGTAAGGTAACCCAGCTGTACTGCAGGGGAAGATGGTGAAAATAGGAAAATAAGATTTGCATACACAGTACAATGTGTATGTTTTCATATGGTACATTTGCCTGGCATGCACTCCATATACACTATACATGCGCATATCTGTGCATACACCTCTCCTTCTGTAGAAACTTCAAAAAGTCACATGAAATGCCCTCATCTACCATGTAGGTACAAACACATGTAAGAAATGGGGTTTCAGTGCAAGAAGTGAAGGAGGAAGTGAAAGGCTGATAAGGGTTGAAAAGGAATAAAATTTTCTACATACATATGCAAAACTGTTAATGAATTAAAAATACACTAACTAAAAAAAAACCAACAAAGATGGAAATGTCATAAAAATTTTTTTAAAATGCACTAAAAGTTCCAAATGTTTAGAAAAGTGAGGTGAATAAATAAGATGTTGAGTCATCTATATGTACAATATTTAACTTTTTATAAAGAAAAGAGCAAAGAAACAATGAATAAATAGCAAAAGTAAAAGATGAAAGCTGGGAATAATCTGAAGTAAAGGTACTGGAATGCCAGTGTTTAAAAGTCTGGTTGTTATGGACATATTTTTCTATTGTTTTTTCATAAATTTAAATATTTGACAGCAAATACAAAATAAATAGAAGTTAAAATACCTGTTGATTTTTTCCCCTTTCTTTTAAATATTGACTCTATCTAGCTTAGGCTGCACTTGAACTTTCTGTATAGTAAAGAGTGACTTTGAACTTAAAATTATTTCTACGTGTGTGTATGTCTGCTTGTTCCTGTTCATATGTGTGAATGCAGGTGCACGTGTGCTGCAGACATGTGCATGGAAGTCAGAAGATAGATAGCCCCAGCTATCTGTGTGTGTCTTCCTCCCTTTTTCATGATAGAGTCTCTTGTTGGTTCCCCCTGAATACCCTATGCTAGCTGAGCCTCTAGCTTCCTGTCTAAACTTCCTGTCTCAACCATGGGATTACAGATGGTCATTATCACATCTGAATTTACATGGGCTCTGGGAATCTGAACCCATGTCTTCATACTTAAGCAGCAAGCACTACATAAACTGAACCATTTCACAAGTCTCATTCTCCTGCTTCTAATTCTAAGGTGCTTAGTTTATAGCTATGCAGCATTCTGTCCACTTTATGCACCACTGAAAATCAAATGTAAGGTGTCATGAGTTTTGATAAGCCAGTGACCCACTTTTCTAAATTCCTGCATCCCCCCAGATATCTGTGAGGAGCCGTTTCCCCCCTAAAAATCATTGCAGGAACCATCACCCTGGGGAGTCTGCAGAGAACCCCACACCCATAATTATGTTAAGAATCATTCTATTGACAAAACCTGCCCCACACCCAATTAGCTGTTATCTGTTAGCAGAACCTGCCTCACATTCCAGCTATCCAGGGAACTAGGTGTGTCAACTCCTTGGCCTACCTGACTCCTTGGCCTACGTGACCTGACCAAACGTAACCTCTTGGCCTACCTGACTAACCTGAACCACGTGACCTGGACCACACGGCGACATCCCGTGGTCCTGCCCCCCCCCCCAAGCCCTCATCCAGGGGCTATATAAGCAGCAACCAGGACCCTAATCAATGGAGGCTGTGACAAACTTAGCATGGCCTTCTTCTTCTTTCCTAGCTCTTTCCCTTCCAGGTAGCACCCCTCCGTGACCCTGGAGTAACTGATTGCAGGGTGAGTTACAAACCCCTAGACTGAGTGACCCACCCAACGCAATCGACAGATATCCATTTCTAATATTATTATTGTATCCTACTTTATTGTCCATATTATGTTTAGCATATAATGTGATACATATTATATTGTGCATTAAGTATTTATATATTTAGAGGATTATTAAATACATGCTAGTATCAGGTTGAACATACGATAACTATATATTTTTAATTTTATAACTCTGTTTTGCTTAATTTTTCTTAGAAATTTGTCTTCTTCTAGTAGTTGGGCTACTGTAATTTTTGCTGTATGACGTTCACATATAAAAGCCAGATTACTGCCTGGCATGTAGTAAGCACTACAAGTTATCAGTCATTCTGAAGTGAAAACAAACTCTAAAACTCCCACCACGAATTTGTTCTCATTTGTGTTGAAGAGTCAGTCAGCACTTGATGATGCTGTTTCAAAATGTTCGAGAGAGGAACCCTCCCAAGAGCCCTTTACACTCTGCCTCTGTTGAGTTCCTGTTTGCAGCTGTGTGACACCCCTGCTGAGCTGCCCCCTGCCGTGTCTCAGCACATCTTCTCTGCTTAGGGTGGGAAGTGAGTGATGACAGTGACTCACTCCTTTCTCCAGGCTCCGGGAGCGAACACAGTGACACACACTGTAATGTAGAGTGGGGGTAGAAATGGCAATTCTAGTGTTTTTATTGACGTGCTGTCAGGAGCCTTGTCTTTTTCTCTCTGGCTAGTCTTTATTTCATCTCTCACATTAAGAAGTAGAAATAAAACGAGAAGACAAATGAAGAGAGGAGAAGGAAAGAGATGAGACCCAAGGGTGCTTTCCTGGATAGCCTTTGGAGCCAGAGTGCAAGTGACTCTGAACAGGACTTGATAAGTATCTGTCACAGGAAAATCCCCAGTGACAGCTCACCTTGCTGCTGCTCCAGAACCTTCCAAGCCTGCACATGCTTACAGGTGTGCATTGTGCTTTTCTGGTGCATGTGTCAGGTGGGTGGTGTCTACCAGCATTCTTTGTTGTTGTTGTTTTTCAAGACCGGGTTTCTCAAGACCGTGTTACTCTGTCCTGGAAGTAGCTCTTGTAGACCAGGCTTAGGCTGGCCCTGAACTCACAGAGATCCACTTGCCTCTGCCTCCCGAGTGCTGGGATTAAAAGCATGTGCCACCACCGCCCGGTCCAGCCTACCGGTATTCTTACCACTACTCCTCAAGTCTCTTCTCTAGAAAAGACCCCATCCAAGAACATATAAAGTCCATTGAAACACTTTAGAAACCCTTGAGCCTCATTTTAACTTATTTTTCTAGCTAAATAATATATTTCTACATATGGTCATGGTGCTAGTTAGCTTGTATTATGTTGACACAAACTTCCTGAGATGGGGGACTGTCAGTTGAAGAATTGCCTCCATTGGATTGTTACTCTAGGCAGTATCATCCCTAAGCAGGTAGGGCTAGCTACCTAAGAAAGGTAGTGGAGCAAGCCCAGCTAAGCAAGAAAGTAAGCAGCATTCCTCATCGGTTTCTGCATCAGTTCCTGTCTCTCTAGGTTCCTTCCTTGACTTCTCTCCAGGATGATCTCTAACATATAAAGGGAAATAAGCCCTTTTCTCCCAAGGCTGCTTTTATTGTGGCATTTTATCACAGCAATTGAAAAGTAAACTATAACAAAATTGATACCAGTGAGAGGGACCGTGCTGTGATGGGTCTGAGCATGTTGTGGGAGAGAATTGGGTAGCTTTAGGCAAGAAGAGCCATTGAGATGCTGTGGGAATTTGCAAGCTAATGCTAAGAGAAATGTCAAGCATAGAGAGCTTGTGAAGTTTCTGGCTACCTCAAAGACTACCAAGAATGTTTGTGCAATATATTTAAATTAGAAATTTGTGGAAGTGAAACCTTCAGTGCTTTATTAGGATCAATGTTGCTTAGCTGGACCTGGAAGTCAGCTGTAATTATTAAGAGGATCAACATCCTTGTGAAATCCGGGAATGTTTCCCAATGGCCATGCACAGAAGCTGTGATCCAGAGGCAGGCAGAAGCTGCATCCAAATAGGCAGCTGAACACGGTGCTGTGGAGGAGTCTCCCAAGTTGTTCTGGTTTTGGCAGCATGAATGCTTCAGAATTGAAGGAGTCATGCAGACAAGCTGCAGTTCGTGATGCGGCAGAGTCAGAGCCCCCAAAGTGGCCATCGGTAAAGGTGCAACATCAGTTGCGGTTGCAGTAGAGCCCCAGCAAGTGGAGATGCAGGACATTGGAATGATCAATGCAGACACCAGAAGGCATAGAGTGAGCTTGCCTGAACCTCTAAAAGAAGCTGTCTGTGCTGTGTCTACAGAGTGCAGCTGCTATGCTGGAAGGCTTTCTGGCTTGATCTTGTGTGGGTCTTGTTCAGGCTACCACAGCTGCTGTGAGTTCGTGATTTCTGTAGTTCCATTATGGCCAGAGGACACTGTTTTGCTGAGACCTATAACTGTTATGATCTCTCTCTTCTCTTCAGTATTGGTTTGGGGAAGAGTTTGTAACATAGATATCCTGTTTGTGGCTGAGCATTCTACAGACACTTATTCTCTACACTTCGGCCGGTTTGATTTTTCCGTGTTAGCAGTTGTGACTTTCTACATTAGCAGCTATCTACTGCACAAATGAGCTCCACCAATGAGGTCTCAGAGCTGTACTAATTTATGGGTGTAGAGATACAGATACAAAGTTAGAGGGCTGTTTGATCCCATATCTCAATAGCAAAGTAATGGTTTAGATACACTGCTGGGACATAAGAACTTCTCAACCATTCTGATGTGTTTCTTTCTGTAGAATGGACCTTCAATTTAATTAGAAGGCAATTAGTTATCCCTGTAACATCTGAGACACTATTGCACACATGGGTGTATCTTGCCGCTAGTTTTTTTTTTATTAGCTCACATGGTTCACAACATGGTTAGGCTCCTGATAATAGGTGAGATAACTCAGACCCAGAAAGGCAAGTAGTGCCTTGTGCCCTCCCTCATATTTGAATATTTATATTTATGTGTTTAATTTTCAGTACAAGTTTAACTTATTGAATCTCCAAAACTAGAAAATGAAAAGAAGAATCTTAATGTGGGGGTATTGTCATTACTTTTATATTACTATGATAAGACACCATGGCCAACACAACTGATGAAAAAAATGTTTATTTAAGGACTACAGTTTCTGAGTGTTAAAGTCCATCACTATCAGCAGGCAGGCAGAAGCTGGATCAGCAACTAGGAACTCATATCTTCAGACACAACCATGAGGCAGAAAGAATTAACTGGGAATGGTGTGGGCTTTTGAATTTAAAAGCCCAGTGACACACTTCCTCCAACAAGGCCACACCTCTTAATCTTTCTCCAAAGATCTACCAACAGAGAACAAAGCATCCAAATATATGAGTCTATGGCCCATTCTCATTTAAAAATCCCCATTCCCCTCTCTGGATCCCATAGTCTCATGGCAATATCATAAATCAAAATCCATTTTGTTCAACTTCAAAAGTCTCCGTAGTCTTTTATAGTCAACAACACAGTTTAAAAGTTCAATATCTATTTTCAGGTGCTGGGCAATATCTTCATTGTAAACTCCTGTAAAATAAAGCATCAGGTTGTATACTTCTAATATACAATTGCACAGAATATAGATTATCATTTCAAAAGGAAGGAAAGAGACATTAAAGAAAATATTGGATGAATACAAGACCAAAACCCAGTAGGGAGAACTCTAAATCCTGTGGCTCAATGTCTGATGTTAAGGGGCTTAGATGGCTCCACCCTTTTATCTTTGGTGAATACAACACGGTTTTCTTCTTGGGCTTTCTTTACTCCCTATCTATTGATCTCTTTAATAAATCCCATCATCTTAGGGTTTTTAATGTAGTTCAGGCTTTGCTTTCATAGCTGCATGCAGTGGCCTCTCTAGTCTTCCAAGCAAGTGTTTCCTGTCACATTCCTGGACTTAGAGGCCCTTAACCACTGAGAAATATTCCAAAACCCCCTTATTCATGTATTATTTATAACGTGGATGTCATAGCCATATGGACAATGCAGTCAAGTCTGACTATTAACTAAGGATGAATATTGGCAACCTGGAATCATACCATAGCAGTCTCAATTTGTTGCTTTGTAGGAGCAGATAGTTCCCTAGGTGTTGCTTTTTTGCTAGTTGGAAACTTAGCTGGGGAAGCCACTGCCTTTATTTTCTTTCCCATCAGGCCTCTTCTGTCTTTTATCACAAACCCCAACATCAAGATTTCTGTGCTCTTTTTTCTCCCAAAACTGTACATTTTTGCATTTTATTTTTCTTGACTTGCTCTTTTTTATTCTGGACCTGAATAAAATTGATCACTAATAACCCCACAATATATAGTCAATATTAGGCGGTCCTAAAATCTCTTCCACCAAAGAAATTAATTGTGAACTCTTCATTAACAGATTCTTAGGAAAATGGCAAAAAAAAAAAAAGCAGTCACAAGTCAGATTTTTTTCCAAAATATCACAAGAATGGTCTCTGGTCCAGTGCTAGTATTCTCCCATGAAACCTCTTGAACTGTCCACATTGCTCTCAGCACCACTGTTATCCAAGTTCCTAAAAGGATTGTCTATTAAGCCCTACTTATAGCATTCAACTGCTTTTCTAAGTCTCAGAGTCTTTCACTTTTCTCAAAACAAAATGAAAATAAAAAATTCCCCAAACAAACAAACAAACAAACCCAACAACAACAACAAAAAACTCAGCCCACTCCTGGAACCATATTCTATCTTAGCTACTTTTCTGTTGCTCTGATAAGATATTATGATCAAGGAATTTCATGAAATAAGACAGTGTTTGTATTTGGGCCTTTCAGTTAGCCATCATCAGGCACTCTGGCAGTACTGGAACAGTAATCAAGAGGTCACTGATTGAGAAAGAACAACAAGGCAGAAAACTGACCAAGACATTTGAAACTTCAACCCCCTACCCCCAGTGATACACCTCTCCCAACTAGGTCAGATCTCCCAATTCTTCCCGAATTGTTCCACCAGCTGCGGATCAAATATATGAGTTCATGACGGGGACCATTCTCATTCAAACCACCACATAGATAATAGAACACAGATAATATGATTGAGAAAGGAAGAATAATAGAGGGGGTGGTTTAAATAGGGAGAAAGATGGGAGGGTGGTATAGAGGAGAAATGGGGAGGGAGAAATAACCCTAAGAATGTTTGAAATAAAAATCACATGTAAACCTATTTTTATAAACTTTATATGTATAAATTTTACACATATACATATATGAAAAAGTCTAATTGAAGTTATACTATATAGCGGATAATACATCTCTCACAAGCCTTAGGTAAGAATATTTCCTTTGAAGATAATCACGGCTATTGTCCACCAGAACTTGAGGGCAAGACCACATTGTTGAAAACACCAGACACATTTGCAACAAGATGTGAAGAAATCCAGTTGGTATTTACCAGAAAACTTCTTCCCTGCTGGCTTGCTTTCATAGTATCGAAAGGTGCTATGCAGGCTACTGGGGAGAAAAGTTAAGAATAAAAATCTATTTCCCCACAATGCTTAATGCGAGAGGCTTGAGATGAGGTCACCAACACCTTGTGAGGATCTGCGTGGCTAATCTTTTACAGAGTGGAAGGCAGAGGGCCATGGAGAACCAACTCCATTCATCAAATTCTTCATAGGGGAAGCTTGTTCTAACAGGAGGAATGAGCTCTTTGACAAGACAATTTGCTGAAAGCCTGGTATCTTACATTGTCAGCACCTGAGTTTTTGAGTAGTCATACTTAAGCCCTATCTCTTATTTAAAGACATCAAAACACAAAAATCTAAATGTCCTCCAATCTTCAGCACAACATTTCAAAGCTCACATAAACAAAAACAGTGTCAACCTGCTTTGGAAGAGATTCTAAAGTTCTTCAAGGGGAAAGAAAATGACCCGAGCACTAATTTAATTCAGACTTTCAAGAATATGCTAAGAACACCGATGAAGGCAGTTCTTTAAGCAAACACACTGAAATGTAACTTTCTTCTCATTTTTCTCTTAACCCCACCTCTCAAATTGTAACTATGAACATAATTATACATTTTGAGATTGAAAATAGTCTAGGGCTTGTCTAAGACTAGAGAAAGAGTAATTGGGTGCTGGTAGATAAATGGAGTAGTCTAATGGTCTTAGTTCATGTTCTATTGCTGTGGAGAGACACCTTGACCATGGCAACCCTTATACAGGAAGACATTTTATTTGGGCTGACTTACAGTTTCAGAGGTTTACTATTGTCGTGACAAGATGCATGGAGACATGCTGGCAGGCATTGTGCTAGAGGAGGAGCCAAGAGTTCTACATCTGGATCTGCATGTAGCAGGAAGAGAGAGATAGTGGCCCTGGCTTGGGCATTTGAAGCCTCAAAGCCCAACCCAAGTGACACTTTTCCTCCAACAAGGCCACACCTACTTCAACAAATCCACACCTAATAGTGTAACTTCTTGGTGACCAAACATTCTAATCTATGAGCCTTTGAGGGGAGATTCCTATTCAAAGCCCCACACTAATATATAGTGAATGATTTTTTTATCTAAATTATATCTTAGTATGTAACATCTCTGATACATAGGTACACAAAGTACAAAAGAAAGATTGGCAAAACATCATTTTTTAATGATAAAATGCATTAAGGACTTCATAGTATATCTGGGAAAATTTACCATTTTTGAAATATATATAAATAATCAGATTAAGGTTTGGTAAGATTGCTCATCAATTTAAAGTTTGTACTGCCTTCCACAGGACTCAAGGTAATTCTCAGTATACAAGTTGGGTGATTCACAATATCCTATAACCCCAGTTTCAGGGAGACCGCTATTTCACCTGGCCTCTGTAGATCTTACATTCATGTGCATACAATATCCCCATATAGAAATAAGTAGAAAGAAAATCTAAAATGAGTATAGTCATTTAAAACATTTTACAAAATTATTTTTGTTTTGGAAAGAAAAAAAAATGATTAGTGATAAATCAAAGTTTTGTTGGAGAGTCAAGTGTGTCACTACAGAGCTTGGTTCCCTTTCCTTTTTAAACTCCATAAAAAGCAGTGCTTTTATCCCATCAGCTACTGGTCTCAGGTTTGTGTACGAGTGACTGGATGGTCTTTCTTCCTTTACATAGACAAATAAATTTAAAAAATTAACATGAAGTTAAACAAACTTCCTCAAGATTTTCAAACCAGTAAACGAAAAAGTTAAGATTTGTCATCAGGGAGGCTGGTTCTCTCGTGTAATTTAACTATCAACCACACAGCTGCCTCTAGACAAGCAGTCTTCAACTTAGGGGTCGAGACCCCTTAGGGCTGCAAATCAGCTATCCTGCATATCAGATATTTACATTATGATTCATCACAGTAGCAGAATTGCAATTATGAAATAGCAACAAAAATAATCTTATGACTGGGTTCACAGCAACTTGTGAACTAAATTCAAGGTTCTCAGCATTAGGAAGACTGGGAACCATTGCTATAGGTTCCTGCTATAAACCTCAGTGTTGATATATCCATGAGTTAATCATTGCTGCATCACCCACTTTTAAGTCAAATTATGTCAGGTGATTAATGTATAATAGGATAATGGTTCAAATTAAACTCAACATCTACTGAGATGGAAATCCACTCTGCCTATTGCTTCTGTTCATAGTGTCTCTAATGAAACAATATACATTCTTAAAAACATGACTGTGTTCCAGTTTTACCATATTATCATTCGTTTATTTACTATATGCACAGATTATGCCTTCACTATAAAGAACATTCAGAACTGTGACTAATGAAAATTGACTATTGCAATCACCTGGAAAATTTGTCCGCCCAACGTATATTTAAAGTTATATTTCAAATTCAGTGTGTTTTCCTCTTTGTTTAATCTAAATGAATAATTTATGTAAAAGTGAAAGGACTAGAAAGTATTGATGACTCCGTGTAAGCCGAGACTAGAAACATCAAATTTTAAAAAGCTACAATAATCCTGGAATGTTGGCCCTGAAAAGTCTGCATTAAACAGACAAAGAATATATATTTATATTTCTTTTCTTAGACATCCTTAATTTTATACCACTTCAAGTTATAAAATTTGAAAGCTAGATGGCATGTAGAGAGATGATGACTATAAAAGAAGCATAGATAAGTACCATGCATGATGATGGGTGGTAGATATCTGATTATATGCTTCCCCTGACTTAGGAGTTGAAGTTTCAATCCTCAGGATATCAGAGTGTAATTATATTTAAAACTATGATCTTTAGAGAAATGAATAAGTTACAATTAGGTTCGCAATTATTTTTGAAAAATAATAAAAGTATTTATAGAAAGACATTTTTCTTTTTTATTTTGCTGTTTTTGCATAATTTATATATATATGAAAAATAATACAAAAGTAGGTGTTTGTAGAAAAGAACATTAAAAGGCAATTGGGTGGGGGGAAGGGTGTATGGAGGGAGTGGGAGGAGAGGAGGGAGTGGGAATTTGGATTGGTATTTTTATAAAGTAATAAAATAAAATAATAATAATAACAAAAAGTTGGGAAACAAAAAAGAACAAAACAAAAAAGGCTATTGTCTTTCACTTTGTAAGTTATTTTTATTGCTATATTATAAGAAGAATTTTTAACCTGTGATGATGTAGGACACTTAAAAGAAATTCCACACTAGCCCAGAATTGAGAAAAATAAACAGTTATTTATTTACGAGTAGACTCACAAATCAGAATTCGCTGCTGGAATGGAGAGCAGAAACTGAATCCTGCATCCAGTAAAGAGGCGAGATACATGCTCTACATTGGCATAAATAGTATAAGAGGCTGCACACCAGTAGGTGGGTAATTATATATATATATAATATATATATGTTATATATATATATTGTGTGTGTGTGTGTGTAAATGTATGTGTATCAATTACCTGATGTCAAGAATCGTGATCCCTTTTCTTGGTGATCCTTAGTGGATAGTTATTTTTCCATCTGTTAGCATTCAAATACCCAGGGTCTCTTAAATTTTGGAAGATGAGTATTTTCCTGCAAAGACAAGAACAGAACCTTGCCCCAACCCTTATGAGGTTTCCTAACCATCTGTATGCTTGTCATCATTGTGGATGAGCTGTCATTTCTCTTTTTCAAGAGGTTTCTCCTTTTCAAACTGAATCTTTATTAATTTTGATGGTACCCATAGTTTTCTTCACCTGTGGAAACAAGAGCAAAACCCTTTCCCCAACTTAGCACATCTCCTGGCCTCCATTGTAGGGTCAACACATCCTTGAAATAAACCAGTTTATTTAATTCAGAAAACTTTTCTATTATCCAATGTCTCTGCTGCTGTTGTCCTTTTCTCATTAGCATTAAGAAAATTAAGGTTAATAAAGCATTATGTAATCTATTTCTGGGGGGCATTTTCTATCCCTTTCTGTTTGTTTAACATATCCTTTCGAGTTTAATTTGATCTTTCTATAACTGCCTAACCTGTAAGGTTATGTGGTATATGCAATATGCTTAATATAATAATAAGCAAAAAAAAAAAAACCTGTTTCACTTTCTTAGAGACATATGCTGGACCATTATCTGTCTTTATTTGGTCAGGTATACCCATCATGGCTATAATTTCTAATAAATGTATGATTACCGAATCAGCCTTTTCTGAGCTTAAAGCAGTTGCCCACTTAAAGCCTGAATAAGTGTCAATAGTATGGTGTACATATTTTAATTTTCCAAATTCTGCAAAGTGGCACACATTCATCTGCCAAATTTTATTCCTTTGAGTACCCTTTGGGTTAGTCCCTGCAGGTTGTGATATTTGGTTATAGAAAGACCAAGTAGTGCATTTCTTTATAATCTTCTTAGCTTGTTGCCATGTAATAGAAAACTCTTTCTTTAAATCTTTGATATTGACATGATTTTTTAATGAAATTCTGAGACCTGCAACATGCTTACAATCAATAATTGATCAATTTCTACATCACCTTGTGCTAGAGGTCCTGGCAAACCCGTGTGGGATCAGATGTATGTTATGTATATAGGACAAAACCTATTCCTGATTATGTCTTGCACCTGGATAAATAATGAAGCAATTCTCTATCATCTAATATAAATTCAGTGGTTTCGATATACAAGAAAACTCTTTCTGCATATTGTGGATCAGTAACTTTATTAAGGGGTCCCTTCACACCATGAGAATAGCATATAATTCTGACTTCTAGACAGAATTATAAGGGCTTTCTTCCACCTTACTTAATCCTTCTGATTTGTAACCTGCCTTCCCTTATTTGTTTGCATCAGTATAAAAGATACAAGGTCCAGCTATTGGTGCATCATCTACAATTTGGAGAAGAATCCAAGAAGTTCTCTTCATAAGGTAAAATCTATTGCTTTTGGGATAATTGCTATTAATTTCTCCCCATAAACTAAGATCACCTGAGCACCACTTTAGAATGGACCATCCAAAGAAAATGCCTAACATTCCAACCACTGTAGATAGGATCACCTGCCAGCACACACACTCCCCAAGGCACCCCTAGACAAATGTCAGCCAATCAATCAATGGCCCTGAACCTCAGAAACCCCTCACTCCCACCTTTACTACACTAAGAACCCAACTCTAAATGAGCTCGGGGTCTCTATTATTACAATATGTTGGATATGCAGAGAGACCGAGCTTACAAACTTGCATAAAATAAAGGCTCTTTGCTTTTACATATCGGAGTCAATCTCATTGTTGGCTTTTGGATGACTTCACGGATTTGGGTATAACAGGGAACAGGACCTTAGTGAAAAGCAGAAGCTGCTTACAAAGGTTGCAATGGGGGATATTGGAGTGAAAAGGGAACATTAGGGTTAGAAGAGTGAGGCCAGGAGCAGGAAGGATCAGAGAAAAGGAAGTATGCAGCTGTGTTTGAAACAGTTGATATGATATTGAGAGACAACTTGTAAGAACTAGGGCCAGGGTGGGTGGGTCAATGGTCTCTCCTCTTAGGTGTCTGGAATATGCACAACTGGGCAATGAAAGTCCCTAGGCATCATTGTCAGTATTATTTTTCTTCTAATGTGTCTAATGCCTGCAGAGATATTTTTGGGAAATATTCTCCCCTCAATGTGAAGGCTCTTATGTTGTTCTTCAGATGGCTCACTTCTATGTGTGCAAACTCTCTGCTAACAGTTCTTCTATCAGACTTCTTGTCTTTTTTTTTCCCTGACGCATTCATTTGTTAAGCTCCACTAATCACTGGATGTTTACTCTATTAGGTTTAGTAGCTCTTTGGACTTCAATTGCTCTAATGCCAAATCAAATTAATCTCAGACTACTTTGCCTAGACTGGGTTTGGGTGGGCCCTGAGGCACACTGACGTTTCATTGGCAGCTTTGTTTTGTGTGGTTATGTGGGGGTCAGGGTCAGAAGTCTCTGGTCTCCCTAGGTGAACTCCTTGGGTGGAAGTTATTGCTTTATAAATAACCAGATGAGGCTGATGAAAACCTTGGTGTTGCCAGTGCTCTGTTCTTGGCAGAGATTACATAAATGTTTGGAGTTAAGAGGAAGAAAGAATTCAAGTTATTTTGGCTAAATCAGAGAACATAGCCTCTCCTGGAAATAGCTGCTGGACAAGATGAACATCTGATGTCTCAATCCTCCTGTGAAAGTGTCCTCACTGTGACATTTATCTGAAGGAAATGAGCCAGAAGCTAATGGCTGAAACAATTTGGAATGATTATTTAAAACTAAATTGTGAAGTCAAAGAATGATATAATTAGATTGTCATAGATGACTATCTTACAAATTTTTGTATATTTTCTTTTTATATTGTTATTTATTTGTTGTATGCTTTCAGGGATATTTTAACCATAGTTGGATTTCTTTTTCTTTTCTTTTCTTTTTTTTGCTTCTGAGATTTTTATTTTTTTAATTAATTAATTTATTTATTAAAGATTTCTGTCTCTTCCCCACCACCGCCTCCCATTTCCCTCCCCCTCCCCCAATCAAGTCCCCCTCCCTTGTCAGCCCAAAGAGCAATCAGGGTTCCCTGCCCTGTGGGAAGTCCAAGGACCACCCACCTCCATCCAGATCTAGTAAGGTGAGCATCCAAACTGCCTAGGCTCCCACAAAGCCAAAATGTGCAGTAGGATCAAAAACCCATTGCCATTGTTCTTGAGTTCTCAGTAGTCCTCCTTGTCCGCTATGTTCAGCGAGACCGGGAGACCGGTTTTATCCCAAGCTTTTTTCAGACCCAGGCCAGCTGGCCTCCGTGAGTTCCCGATAGAACATCCCCATTGTCTCAGTGTGTGGGTGCACCCCTCGCGGTCCTGACTTCCTTGCTCGTGCTCTCTCTCCTTCTGCTCCTGATTTGGACCTTGAGATTTCAGTCCGGTGCTCCAATGTGGGTCTTCTTATACCCATTATATGTTTTGTGCTGAAACTGGTATGTCAGAGTTCTCATATTGACATTCTAGAACTCTCTATCCTTTAAAGATTTTTTTCTTTATTTCCTTTAAAGTAACTTTCCTAAAGACTATCATTTAATTTGACTTCACTTACACTGGATTTGCTAAACATTATTGATTTGTCCTAGACTTATAGACTATTAGATTGGTCCATTTAACCTTTTTAATTTCCTGATGATTTAATTATCTGATGATCTTTATTTATTTGTCTTTTGTATATTTTAGCTCTGCTAAGTAGCGTATTATGACTGATTTAGTAGTCTAGATTGATGCACATCGTCACTGAAGAATCTATAGATTTCAAATGCGTATGTTCGCTTTATCTGGATTTTTTCTTTTCTGTAGACAAGAATGAGGGGCTGGAGAGATGGATCAACAGTTGATAGAATACACTGCTCTTGTAGAGGACCTGTATTCAGTTTCCATCTCCCACATCAGGCAGTGCACAGCTTTCTGTAGCTCCAGTTACAGGGATTCTGATGCCCCTCTGGTTTCCGTAGACATGCCCATGCATGTGCACACACATACGTGCACATGCATATGCACGCATCTGCAAACAAAAATAAAATAAATCTTGAGAATTGAAAACAACGAAAAGTGTTGTTTTTAATGAATTATACTCATGACAGGATGACTTTCTGTCAAATAAATGGAAGAACTGGCAATATCGTCTGAAAAACACAAACTACCAAACTTATTAAGGAGAATGTAGCTTGAATTAACTTGTTTATATTTCCCTAGTTTTACCATGTGTTTATTATAATAAACAATAAGGTTCCACTCCGATACATCACACTTATAGGTCACATACTTTGTTGATATTCACTTGAATTTTCCCCCTCCCCTTTTTCTTCTTCCTTCTTCTATCCAAAGAATCCCTTATCTACTTTCTATGTGTTTTAAAATACAAAGTCCACACATGACTTAAAACCTGTCCTACTGTCTATGAGTCTGACACTTTATTCAATATGGTGATTGCTAGTTTCATCTGTTTTAGTCCTGCTAATGACATCTTCTTTGTAAGTAGATAAAACTCCACTCTGTGTATAATAACAGTTCTTAATTTATCTGTTGATGGATAATCAGCTAATCTGTAATATAGCTGTTGTACATAGCATCACAGTAAACATGGGTATACAGGTATCTCTGTTGTATACTAACTGAATTCTTTGTTTAGCTCTATTTTACAGGATTATAAGCCACATGCTGAGTAGGATAAAGTCAAGAACTGGCAAATGATCTACTTCTGTGCTCACATATGCTGTTCGTAATTCTATCTATTGTAAGATAAAGGCTTGCATTTTTTGCTGTCTGCTATCGGGGACCATTGTCTTACTTACTGTGATACCTTCTACTTAGAAAAGCTTTGAACATGGTCTGAATAATCTAAAGTAGCAGGGAGAAGAGAGTCTACCAGCAAGAAGGCTAGCAATAGTATGTAAAGTAAACATAGAGTGGAAGCCATTGTTGCCAGAGTCTCCTATTGAGAAGCAAATCACAGAGCACACCCAAGAACCAAAGGTAGGGAGGGATTAACTAAAAATTAATCAGTCTTTAAGATTTAGGAGTCAGTCTTAAATCCTTTCCAGTGGGAAAGGCTTCACCTGTCAACAGTTCATCACCATGTCTGTGACTCTCCCAGAAGAGGGAGCTGTCTAAGAAAATAATAAAATTTCCCCAGACATTCTTCCTTTTAAATATTAATCTATTTTAGTTCTTTTCATAACACTGTGGGATCTCTCTTTCTGGCTCCTTAAAGTCTTCTCGGATTTATAGCTTTCTGATGAAATTTTGTCTTTTTTCCCCCTTGCCCTTATAAATTACACAAAATTTCTGAAAAATCTTACTTTCTAAGAGTTACTCTTTAATCCATGAAGAGAAATTCTAAGTGTTTGCTCTGTTTTTTTTTTCATACAACTGAGCCATGTAGCTGTGTCATCCTTTCGTAATTGTAGAACAAGTAGTTATATCATGTCACCTTTCAAAAACTATTGGTTCTCCCTCCGACCACAGAGTGACACCTCTAAACCCCTTCACATTATTTGGAGACCACTTCTCCATGATCCACTCTGATTCTTCTCCGACTTTTGAGATTTTTTTCTATTTTATCAATACACCATACTGTTTATGTCCTCAAATGTGCAAGATTATTCCTTATTTTGCTGTCTAATAAGGATCCTATTACTTACAGAGACAACATTAAAAAGAAGTAATATGGTATATTTAAATAAAAAATAGTGATCTGAATTTGTATATAACTTAATCTTAGGTTAAAAAGTGAGATTTTATTACTGCCACATGCACAACTGCTCTATTCTGCTCCCCAGTTGTATCTTCCCACATTTACCCTTGAGCTAGCTTTGACATTTGTTAATACTATTCCCCCTTCTTTGTAAATACGATTTTATCACTTAGGCATGAATTTTTAAACAATGGGATGTTTGATTTTGCCTAATTTTTGAAATTCATATTAATAAAATCATACCATAAGTGTCCTTCTGTGGCTTGCTTATTTTGTTCAAAATTACACATCTATGATCTGTCTGTGTTGATGCCCATGGCGGTACCACCAATCTTTTCATTGCTTTGTAAGATTGCATTCTACAGTGTGCTGCAATTTATCTAATCTGCTGCTGATAGAAATTTAAATTGTTTCTAGCTTTTGAATGTGACAAAATTGCTGTTTTGTTCATTTTCATGCAGGTCTCCCAGTTCACAAATGTGCAACATATACATGTAGGAGTAGAATGTCTTGAATTAAAGATACACAAGCACAAGAGCTCTTTATAAAAATGGGTTTGCTGGTAACAGAGTTGCTATTGTTTGAATATTTGTTCCCCCTAAAGCTCATGTTGACATTTGTTGTAGTAGTGTTAAGAAATGGACATTTTGACAGGTCATTAGGCTCTGCTGTCATGAATGGATGAACACTATCTTTATGAGAGTGGGTTGCCCATTGAAGGTAATGGTTCTCATGTAAGGATGAGGCTGAGGCTGATCCGCTTTCTTTTTTCCTCTATCACTCTGCTTTTTTCCCCTTTTCTGCCATGGAAAGGTAGAACAAGAAGACCTCTTCCAGATACTTTCATTTGACCTCCAGCTTCACAGTCTTCAGAATTATGTGTCAATATATTCTGATTTTATATATTTTGATGCAGATACTTTCTATTTTTGTTGTAATTATTTGTACCAATTACTGTGGAGGGTAAGAGTCATGCACAGTCAAAGTTAGACTAGTGTAGGAAAAGAAAAATATTGAGGCAGAGCAAGCCTTAGACACAAAACTGAGATGGTGATAATTAGACTGGGAATTTAAAGGCACTTTGTATACCAAGGACTCTAATAGAAAAAGTGGTGGAGGTGCAAGAGCATGCAGATGAGGTAAGCATAAAGGCAATAGTTTGAAGAATGAACTAAGTTAAAATGAATTAACTCCAGGGAAGGTAATAAAAATAAAAACTAAGATAAATGAAGAGTTATTTGGTGAACTTGCCAGAAGATTGTTCACTAAAATATGAAAATATAGATGGTAATGTCAATTTTCATTGTCAAAATGTTAGGCATACATTACTGAGTAAGGAATCAGCTGACATGTGTATGAATCTAACAGTTGAGCATGAGAAATGACCAAGCAACAAGTCCAGTAGTAGGGGAGATGGTGACACTCTTTTCCAGTAACTGATAAATTTAGCAGAGAGAAAATTTAACAGTTGACTCAAACAGCATTTCAATACAGTGATCTAATTGGTATTTAAAAATTATTTAAACACGGCAAAATATACACTTGTTCCATTTTTAAGGAATTATTCATCAAATTTACAAAATAAAAAAAACTGTGAACTATAAAATACATTCCAACAAATTCTGAAAAGTATGGAAATCACAGAATATGTTTTTGATTTC
Organism: Microtus obscurus; assembly: GCA_963919715.1. Lineage (NCBI taxonomy): Eukaryota > Metazoa > Chordata > Mammalia > Rodentia > Cricetidae > Microtus > Microtus obscurus. The sequence continues at coordinate 24,390,662 of CAWTZC010000015.1, forward strand.
CAGTTGAGTGAAACTAGAAATCAATAGCATGGTAGACAACAATAACAATGAAATAATAAAAATCTCCAAAGATAGTATAAAATATTTACTTCTAGATAACAGGAGTAGAGGAAGATGTGTCACGAGACTATATTCTTCTCTGAAAATTCATAGGCAGATAGTATGTGCTGGAGTAGGCAGAATCTCTTTCCTCAATGATGGGGTCACTGATAAGTTGTCAATGGTCCAGTGAGTGATTTCCCACTCACATTTATGTAAACAAACACAATTAAACTCAGTGGTTAAAAAAAGATATTAATGAAGGAATACTCTGCTGAGAAGAAAGATTTTGGCAGATAAGAAAGGGGATTATGGCAGATATTGGGAGCCAAAAGTCAATATATACAAGAATGAAATGGTCAAATAATAAGGAAAAAAATTAAATTTCTCAAGAAAAAGTTAAAATTTTCAGGAAGAAAGGAAAATATAATTTATTATAGTTTTTGGAGAAGTAAGGCTTAGAAAGAAAAATATGGTGTAATAGGAATATATTCAAAATGAAAAGAAACTAAAATTGATAACCTAAGTTTTTACATCAAACAATGATAGTAACTTAAGGAAAAATAGGGATGAAAGAAGAATTAATGGATTGTAGAAATCAGTGAAATTAAAATAGAAAATCAATTCATCACTTCCATAACTACACACAGATATTTTAAAAGAATAAATGAATTTGACAAGTTTAGGTTAATTTATTGGGGGGGGGGTGGTTTCGAGGCAGGGTTTCCCAGTAGCTATGGAGCCAGCCCTGAAAAATCCCTTTGTAGAACTAGTCTGACCTCAGACTCACAGAGATCTGCCTGCCTCTGCCTCCCAAGTGCTGGTATTAAAGTTATGTGCCACCATTGCCTGACTTAGGAGAAAAAGCACAAAATTTTGATATTAAAAATGAAAGTGAGTTTAACATTGTTCATCCTATGGATATTAAAAGGGTAACAAAAAATATTATGAAACACTCTATTTTTATGAACAAGATAGCATGAACTAAAATGATCAAAATTTTGCATAAAGAAATGTCTAAAATTTGTATATGTAAAAATAAAAAGATAGAGTAAGTGTATATCTTTTAAAATATTTAAATAAAAATAGCATTCTAAAGAAGAAATATGTCAAAATCACTTCATTTCTGAGCTCCACTAAACATCTGAAGGAGGAATAATGTAATTTATTTACAATTTCTTATAAAATTTAAAAGTAAAGGAGATATTTTTCATTCATTCACCAGGCCAGCATAATTGTAATATTAAAAATGATGTAAAAGTTGCCAAGACAGGAAAACTAAAAATGAGTATTACTAATGAGCAATAACCTAAGACTCTCTGAAAAATACTATCCAGTCAAATCTATTATGTTTGAAAAAGAATTAGAAGTCATGATCAATAGGATTTACTCCAGCTGTGCAAAGCTAGATCAGCATCAATAATTTAACCAGTATGTTAGCTACTGCGAGAAGTACATGGAAGAGAGCTGTCTTGTCATTCCAACTGGTCCACAGAAAGCATTAACTAACCTCAAACTCATCCAAAATATAAACTTCCATAAGACAAGAATTGGGAAAGAAGTTCCTGAATATGATGAAAAATTATTTCCAGACAAACATAGCTGGTATTGTCCTTATGATTATAAACTAGATGCTTTCTGACTAAGGTAAAGTGCTAGGAAAGATGGCTACCTCTTCATTTTTACTCACCAGTGCCCTGAAAGTCCTTGCTAGAGCAGAAGAACAGGAAATAGGTTGAGAAGGAAATGTTTGAAATGACATGATTGTCTCTGGAAAGTTCAGAACAATAGAAAGTAAAAGTACATTCATCAGGAGCATCTTTGCATGTCAATAATGAAATAGCAGAATTTGAAATTAAAAGATGTGGTGCTTACTCTAATAAGCATGTTCTTAGATATGAACTTTACAAATTATGGTCAGGGTCTATATGTGACAAATTATAGAACTTATAAAAGAATTCAAGTATGTGATAACTTGACTATATTTTATATCCATTGATAAGAAGAATCAATACATCAAAACTGTGAACAGCTCAACCTCTCTTAATAGCTGAACTATATATACAACACAATGCCAACAAAATTCCTAAAAGGTATTTTGGATGCCCAAAACTTATTTTACAGATTTTATGGTCAGACCAAGATCTGGAACAACTGAAAAACACAGAAAAAAAAAACATGAAAGTTCCACACTACCTATCTTTCAACATTATTTTAAAGTTAAAGAAAGAATGAAGAAAGGATGAATGAATTAAATAGAACTCAGGGTCCTGAGACAGTACTTTTTCCATATGTAAAACCAAGCAAAGGTGATTGAACAATCAGTTTTTAAATAAGTAGTGTTGATATGAATGCAAATATAGGAACATAAAGTGAAATCTTTCACAAATTAATTGAAAATATATCATAGATGTAGATACAAACTTGCAATGCCTCTAGAGGAGCATATATAAAGCCAAGATGTCTCTGGGTCTGTGGTTTTGATGACAAAGCAAAAGAACATTCTAATACAGAAAGACATAAAAATTTGTGTGCAATGCATGTTGGAAATATCTGGTCTCTGAGTCACAGTGCTGCAAACAAATAAATAATTAAAAGACAAGAAATATATGAGAAATAACTGTTTTTAACTCTTAGATGAGAAATAGAGTCATTTAAGACTCAAGGGAAACTCTTAAAACTAAACAGCAAAAACCAACACTAAGCCAACTAAAAAGAGAGCAACTTTGGAACAGAGAGCAAAGACACCAATGCCTGTGTAAAGCTCCACACCTTGTATCATTAGGGGATTGCAAATGCAATACTACTGAGATCACACCACAAGGCTGTTAAAACAGCTTGTGTATGAATTGCCAGCAGCACCAGGACTTTCTGGTACAGACGTTACATAACCGTGGCTCAGTCATTATTGGAGGCGCTCCAGGATCTTGAAGCCACTGTAGGGAAAAAACCCTGGCAGGTCATTTAAAAATCAAACAGCATAGTTTTTATGAACTGCCAAACAAACTATAAAGCATTTGATCAAATATATTAGAAATTTAGATGCACATGAGAAGTTTTGTGCAGATGTTCATGGCAACTTTGTTTACAATTGCAAAACCTGGCAGCTATTATGATGTTCATTAATAGATGAATGGATGTATCAGTTCCAGTATATGCCTATGATAGGATATTATTCAGTGATAGGAAGAATGTCGAACTGTAGAAATCTCAGATGAAACCTTCATGTTTACCACTAAAAGTTGGAGGAAATCTTAAAAGGCTGAATACTCTATGATCACAGGCATGTGATATTCTGGAAATACAAACTACAGGTAGTGAAACGATGGGTTAGGAGGAGAATGAGAAGATTTCATGAAAGATTTTTAGAGCCTTGAAACCATGTAGTATATTCTGATTATGTGACCAGAACATTCACCATTTGCCAAATCCTCAGAACTTTGTAACACAAAATACCTTACTATAGTGAAGCATTAAGTAGAAAATAACATGAATTTAAAAGATTGGCAGGATGCAGGATGTGTGTAGAGTACGATGGCAAAGTACAGGATGGAATTTAGAAATGGTCTTTAAAATGTATTCCTGGGAGTGGTGGGGTGGCTGTGGTTTTAGTAACGCTGGGAAAAAGTCAGGACTCACAGCACTAGGGGATGGCAATGTGTGCACATACACTCTTAATGAGTCACCAAGGAACTGCTACTTCCAATGTGTCTTCTCTTCCAAACCCTACACAGATGAGGCCACCTAGAACTCTAAACAGCAAAAGCTTATGGACTTTCCCCCATCACCCCAGAAGATAAAATGATACGCGTGAGCTAAGTTCCTCAGTTTGGAAGACAAGTACAGGAAGTACTGCATTAGAGGTGGGGACACAATTATGAGCTGGAGTTAGCCCAATATCTAATCAGATTGGGACACAGAAAAATGCTTGTGCTTAGTTCCACATACATGAGTTGCTGCACACATATATTTTCCTGTCATTGGAGAGTATTCAAGGCCTGGGTACCACCGTGACAGTTAGCGCTACTGGAGCCCAGATGTGACTTCCTAACATTCCTCTGTAAAAGCAATAGTGCTCTGGGAGAAACAGCTGGTTCTACATCTGGGGAAAGAAAGAGAATGAAAGGTAAGGAAGAGTTCAAATACAACTTAGTAGTACCAGAATTGCTGCCTGACACAGGATCTGCCAGAGCTTTCAATTGGAAGGGCTAGAAAAACTTAACAACAGTAGTGAAAACAGGAGTAGCAATTAAATGATTTACTACATGCCTGTGGAGTAAATCACAAATATAGAAGGAGTCAAGTCTCCTATGATGAACAGCTTACCCACTTTTCCCAGCGAAGTTCCAAAGAATCTAATAATTTCATTTATTTAGTAAACACAAACTTGATTTTTAATACAACGTTAACTTTTTATGGGCACAAAATATTTTTCTGGGTAGTAGTGCATACCTATGATTGTAGCTACTAGGAAGGCTGAGGCAGGAGAATTGCTTGAGCTGAAGAGTACTAGGCCAGTTTGGATGGCACAGAAGGACCATGTATCATGACAATAATGAAAAATCTTTGTTCATGGCAATAGAAAAGATAGAAAAGGCTGGTTCTTTCTCACTTCATTCTTTCTTTGTTTTCTTTTGGTCTTGGAGATAAGAGCCAGTGCCTTCTGCATGCTAGGCAAGTCCTTTAACACAATTCTTCTGAATCTCTACAGAGCCAGAGAGGAATCCTGAACACAGTCGTCTGCTCCTTAAATGTGGGCTGCTTATAGTGTCCTTGTTCAGAGTACAGCATGGCAAGAGTAGGGAAGAATAAAATACATCTTAGGTCCATGATAGTCCCTTGTGAAGCTCTGACTTCTGTGTCATTATGAGTAAATCAGCAAGGAATCAAGTAGGAAGGCAGACCATTTGCCAAACCATCCAGGAGCCTCAAAAATGTCAAGTGAGACATTTGGGTCCAAGCACATCTGTCTGAGAAGCCTGGCATAGGCCTTTAGTCATATAAAATAGGCAAACTTTTCTGGGCTTATGTGGCAGACTAAGGCATTCCAGCTGTGACTCATTGTTTGGTCCTCTCTTACCTTCCATGTTCTGAAGGCTCTGGGAGGAATATTCAGTTAGAGAGATAATGAAACATTTCTGAAACTGCAATGTAAGTGACCTTTTCCCTTCTCTTGCTCTATATTGATTTTTTTCTTACATACAGGAAGAAAAATATCTTACCTGAGTTCTAGGGCAATCTCTGGACAGAATGTGCTGTGGAATTGAGAAGTTCTGTCTTTCCCTGTGGTGGCCAAGAGAGAAGGCGTTCTTTACCTGGGCCAGCCATTTCTCCATTTGCCGCTTCAAATGAAGCCTCACTTCTTTCAGGTTGGCCACTTCAAGTCTATTTTTCATCCTACAGCCAGAGAGCACATGTTTAAATGGACCCCAATGTGTCACTTCCATTCGTGAATCCCTTCAACAGTTTTCTATGCCCGCAGGCTGAAGTCCAAGTTGGTTACTGTGATCTGTTACAGACAGACCCAGCTCCATCTCCAGTCAATCATCTATCAGACCAGAAAGCCTCTTCCAGATCCCGACATACTATTGACACTGTCACTCACACTTGCTTCCGTACCTAATAAAATTGACCTATCTTTACATGGTAGCAAGGGCTTCATGGCTAGGTATACCTGTAACTTTTCAGCATTTGATTTTGCTTGCACAGAATACTTTAGTTAGTTTTTCTTTTTAAATTATAATTTGAAAAAAATAATTTTATGTGTATGAGTGTTTTGCCTGCATGTATGCATGTGTATCCTGTGCTTGCCTGGTACCTTAAGAAACCAGAAGAGGGTGTCAAATAGATTGAAAATGGAGATGTAGCTATTATGAGCCATCATGTGGGTGTTGAAACCAAACTAGGGTCCTCTGCAAGAGTAGCAAGTGCCCTTAACCACTGAACCAACTCTCCCGGCCCTTGTTCTTTCATATCAAATTCACTTTGTTTTTGAAAGTTTATTGTTAGTGGTAATCATTCCGACTGGAGACAGTCACTTATTTCATATTTAAATATTCAGTGTCTCCTACTAGTTAGTATTCTTCTGGGAGTCGCAGGTCAGCAAATAAGAGCTTGGGATACAAAACACTTCCTGCTTTCACATTTCTTTTAAAATTTATCTTCCTGGGTTAGGCAAAGAAAAGTCAGCAAGCAGAAGAAATAGGAATTTACAACATGGATGTATCTAAGAGCAAAAGGAATGAGAAGGGATAACGCAAAGAGACAGAGATTGAATATCCTCAGCAAAACCTTGAGGGAAAATAGAGTTAGCCACAGAGATTCTGGGCCGAGTACATCCCGAACAGAGTCCTACCTGGACAGTAAAGGAATGCTAGGAGAGGCTAGGAAGGCAGCTGTGGCAAGTACAGTGTGGGCAGAGACACAGGCAGCAGAAGTTCCGTGACAGAGGTCAGTAGAATAGTAGGAGGATTCTTCAGTCTTCTACAATGCTTTGTTTTCCCATCTTTAGGCATTGCCTACCTGCTGACCTGGGACAGATGGACTAATTGTTCAACCCTTCCATCACTATCTCCGGAAACAAGGATCCATACAGGACTACCTAGAAGTTTTTGGTGAATTTTAGTTCAGATACTGTTTAGTACTAAAATATAGAAGAGAGAGATTACTCTTATTTTTAGAAAGAAAAACCTGGAAGCCTGTAACGGCACTTGAATACATTCTAGAATACAATTGGTGAAGAGGAAAATAGTCTCTTGAAAGGGACAGCAATAGCTTGCTTAATGCATCAATTGAGTTCTTATTTCTGTAATGGCTGCAAATCATCCCATAACTTATATATGAAGAGGCAAAGTTTGCTGGATTAGTGTTCAATTCCAATAACCCACGAGATAGAGGCCTCACTAGCGCACTTGTGTATGAGCCCAGGTCACTCACCAATATTTCGCTTTTTCAAGTATCATGGTGTGCCACGACTTGTTCCTATATTTATACCATGGACTCAAAGCCAGCCATATTTTATCCATACCCCTGTTCACCATCCATTCCTCTTAAACAACATTTAGAACAACCACAAACATCATGCAATTTTATCTGTAAGCATCTTTGTTTAGGTCTGGAAGAATGAGATTTTAAAATATGATCAAAAATTAACATTTAAAACAACAGTAATGGTTGTTCTATAAGATGAATTGATTCATTAAATGTACAGTTCTGAGGCTGGGCTCTACTGTTTTGCTCAGGCTTGAGTTTCATGGTTTTGAATATTCTCCCTTTTTTCAAGTTTCTTTTTGTGTTAAGATTATCAGGTCTTATTGATTTCCAGCTTCATTTCAAGAATGAAGAAAAGAAATTTCTTGCTATTGACTTAAGGTAGAGGGAAGGCTATATGATAAACTCCAGTGGTCGGTCGGATTTAACATCCTGTGTGTCAAGTATTACCTGAAGCTTATCTTTTCAGAGATGCCCCAGTGTGTCTGCTAATCTAGAGCCCAGCGGGTGACTGCAGCAATACTTCAAGAAGCATTCCTAGCAGTATTTTTTTTTCTATTTCATTTAGTCCCTATGCTTGAAGTCTCAAGGTAGTTGTATTATAAATTATTTTGAGAGGATTATGACCTTGATATAAACAAAATTAAAATCCGGTTATTCAAACCAACTGATAGCTGCCCACTGACTACGGTGAGTAAGTATCCAAACACCCAGGACTTGATAAGAGACCAGTCTTGAACACTCATATTTGACACATTTGAAGATGATGGTTCATTTATTTTTGTGTTGCTAGATTTAAGAGTGCATAGTAAATGCTCAATAAATTTTGAAGGAAGGGGAATGAAGAAAAATAGTTAAAAGCTAATCAGTTTTAAGCTCTTTTGAATTACAATCACGAGGTCTGGGAAAATGTGTTTGCTAAAATAGTCTTCCCAAGATAGTTGTTCTAAGTAATTATGCTATGCTCTTCTGTGTAATTCTCATAGAGGGCATTCCTATGCAATTCCTATTAGAGCTGGACTTTGTACACAGGCTTAGCAAAATGAAAAAAAAAACTTCCCTTTGTAATGGAATGGACATTCTAGTTTCCTAGACACATTTTATAGAATAGGGGACAGTAATCTATACATTAACCCTACAGGTGACATTTAAAGATGCAATCTTTAACCAGCCCTGTGTTTCTTCTGCGTAAAGTTCTTACTTTTGCAGATTACTTGCAGTGACAGAATTCCTTCAGTTTCTCTAAGACACCATTTCTGCCTCATATTTGAAGTATGAAATCTTGACAAGGTATTTCTTTGGTTTTAGCTTTGTGGATGTGGTTTGCATTCTTTCTATATTTATATATCATAAAGTTATATATCTTAATGCTTGGTTCCCTAGTTGGTGGAACGGAACTTTTTGGGAAGGATTAAGAAGTGAGGCCCTCTTGAAGGAGGTGTATCACCGGGGCTGCATTTGAGGTTTCAAAAGCTAATGACAAAACAAAAAGTAATAAAGATGTAATTCTTCAGGTACTCATATATCAGAATCTTTCATGAGGTTACAATTGAAAATGTATCTCTTTTTGCCTAACATATTGCCTCAATAATTTTGGGGGGAAACAAAAAAAGATTTTGAAAATTGAAAGAATTGATTGAAACCATTTGCCTCATGCATAATAAGAAAAAGAATTATGGCCAAATTTTTCATCAGAAACCATATAAGAAATTATCTTAGGTACTTTTGTATTGCTTTGAAGAGACACCATGATCAAGGTGATTTATAAAAGAAAGAGTTAACTGGAGACTTACTATTTAAGATGAGTCCATTCCCATCATGGTGGGGAGCATGGCAACAGGGAGGCAGACAGAGTGCTAGAACAGTAGCTGAGAACTTGTTTTGATTTTTTTGAGACAGGGTTTCTCTGTGTATCTCTGACTGTGCCGCAACTCACTCTGTAGACCGAGCTGGCCTCTACCTTCCTGAGTGCTGGGATTAAAGGTGTGTACCACTACTTCCCCACTACATCTTTATTCTATAATGGAGACAAAAACATAGTTCGGGCTTGAATTTCCATGGTGTCAGATTCCTATTCTTATGAAAGAAAGAAGTTAGGAAATGGTGTTGCTGAGCACCACTGTCCCTTCCCATGACCTGCACCAAGCAATAGCTTCTCAGTACTGTTCATATTCCTACAGGGAATGCCCACAAAGAGCAAGAAACACCTATATCTGAGGTCTTCAGGAGCTACACTATCCTGTTTGCTCACACATAGACTGTAGCCATTCGTAGGAAAAAAAAATGTAGCTCAAGATTCTCACTTACATATAAAGTGTTTGACAGTCTATGTCCCAGAAAAAGATGTCCAGGCCTTGGTTGCTAACTTCAGATGCTGTGCCTCACTGGCTTTCTGGTTGGTAATTTGCCTGAAAGCCTCCATTCTCTGGTTCATGGAAACTTATTAATTTGTGTGTCTCTCCAGGATTTCTCTGTTCACAATGGGTCAGCTCTGTTTCCAACAGCCCACTCACTTCCAAGATGAAACTGGGAGCTTGCTTTTATATTTAATAGATATTGTCAATGAATATTGAACCCTAGGTTGACAGATTTGAGACTCATTTTTAGCAGTTTTTCTGTATTTCCGTCTGCATTGTTTTGGACAAGAAATCTGGTGGTGACTACTACCATAGTTTCTCTGTATATTTGATATCTTTTTGATTTTCTATAATTTTTATTTTCTTACTAGATTTCAGGAGTTTGTCAGTGATACTCTGGTGTCAGTTTATGGTGCCTGGAGTCTATTAGGCTATTCGGGTCATCAGGTTTGGAAATCTGGCTGCCATTGTCTCTTAGACTGACTTTCCAGCCCTATCGTCCTCTCTTTCCTCCTATTATATTTATGAGCTTTATCCAGACTCATGCTTCACTGAAGCTCTGCTTATTCATTGTCCTCCTTTCTGCTTCACCATGTTTCTATTTGGAGAGAGTGTCATTCTGTCTTCAGGTTCACTGACCAGTGACATTTTTATTTCAAAAACTGTGACTATCCGTTCCAGAATTTGCATTTAGATCTATTCATATTTCTCACATTTCTTTCATACATTTGCCTTTTTCCTTTACATTTTTGAACATAAAACTAGGCGTATTGATGTACACTTGTAATCCAAATACTTAGGGGGTTGAAGAGTCAGTGTTCAAGGCCACCTTCTGTTACAATGTGTACTTAATGCTTGTTGCTAACTCAAAAGGAAAGACAGGTTCACACCACAGGAGTAAGTTTAACTCAAACTGAGACTAAAGGTTGTCCAGAAACAGTTGAACATGTTAAGGTCTTGGGATACTTACGTTAATTGGCAGAAAATGAAAACCTGACAGAAAAATATAAAAGCACTAAAGAATAATGATGTCAAAGGTAAAATAATCAAGGCATAAAGGAAAATCTTTAGCTAAGTAGAAAGACAGGAAAATGTCGTTATGCACAGGAAAATAACAAACAGAACTAAAATTCATAGATATAATGGAATTAGCTGATAAGGATGACGCATATCTAATGAAAATGTGTTCAGAAACACTTTTGTTGTTATTTTTGTTTGTTTTGAGATAAAGTCTTACATAGCCTAGACTGGCCTCAAATTCGATCCATAGTCAAAGATGGTCTTGAACTCATAATTTTCCTGCCACCACTAAAGTACTAGGTTTATGATGTCCCTACTTTAAGAGGTAAAGAAAAATGATAAAATTTATGATAACCTTCTAGCTTCCTCTCTGAGTCTGGGGCATCTGTTCCATTCTGGTCAGAGCCCATCTACAGGCTTCTAGAAGGAACTGTGGGTCACATAGTTGGTTTTTTTTTTTTAAATATTGATTTATTATGCATACAATATTCTGTCTGTGTGTATGTCTGCAGGCCAGAAGAGGGCACCAGACCTCATTACAGATGGTTGTGAGCCACCATGTGGTTGCCGGGAATTGAACTCAGGACCTTTGGAAGAGCAGGCAATGCTCTTAACCACTGAGCCATCTCTCCAGCCCCACATAGTTGTTTTTAATCATCTCTTGCTCTTTTTTCTTCCACGCTTGCTCCCTGAGGTGGTATCTCAGCTGGTCATCTGGATATCCAAGAGCACTTCACTTAGATTATGCTGTTGAGTTGCATGAGACCTTTCCACCAAGGGTGCACAAAACAACACAAATGAAAGTTTTCGCGAAAGCCCAAGAATAAATAAAAATTAGACAGTAAAGAATATATGCCTAAAATTTAGACAAACAGTATAACAGGAAACCTATATAAAATAAAAAAGAATTATTAGGTCACGTCCAGTATGCATACTTGCTTTGTGACTATAAACAAATTTACAACCTCAATAAATTCCATATTTGAAAGAAAATTAACCAATAATGGAAAAATTATTATCTAGTTATTCCTCAACAGCTGTCTAACAAGAATTTTCCTCTGTTTGTTTTTTTTTTTACTTAAATAATTTCAATTAAACACAGCATAATTGTAGCAGGAGAGGTAGAAATCTTCACACACAGATGTCAAATGGTTTTAATGAGATACTTTTGTAATTCATCACCTTGCCCTCATATATCCATGAAAAGCAATGGTTGTTTTCACATTTTCTCTTTTTGTCAGTAGTCTTTTCTGTTGACGACATTTTCCTCCTTTTTTTTTCCTTGGGTAGAAATGCCATTATATTTCATTGGAATTTTCGATCAAAGTGAACACAAATTATATGGCACAAATGGGTTTTCTTAATGGCAATTTGTGTCCTTGAAATAATACATTTATTTTTATTGAGCCATTTAAAATAATGTGCAACCAAATGTTTTATGCAACATGTATTTTCAATAGATCTCCTATTTGAATCTGCAAACAAGGATATGAATCTGGCATAAGGCAAAACACAACAAAACCCAGCAAGGAATTAGGAAAGTTAAATGGAGAAATAACATACTGCACACATTTCTTTCTTATAAATGAGACATCCTTCTCAAACCTATCAGTGGGAAGTCATAGCCTACTTCAGAGAACCCAGTTATAGTGGCTCAAAAGTAAAGCTTGAAATTCTATTTTAATATAGGCTTCATTCTTCTTATTTTCTTTTCTGTTTATAAGATAAATATATGTTTCTAAAAATTAAAAGTATTTCAGAACAAAAATTAATACCAACCTCAGGTACTCCTTGTTAATCTTTTTGTGTGTATGTTTCTTATCCCCATGTTTGTTTTATTGTGGAAAATACCAAATGCACACTAACACAAAATGAAGGACACAATGAATGTTCGTGATCTTTATTATGCAGCTTCAGTAGTGGTCAACCTTGATATTTTCTCTACTTATCTCTTCAAATCCCACTGGACTGTTTAAAAGCAGTTTCAAAACATGATGTTCCAGTCAAGAATGATTTTGTGTCTATTTCTTTTTTATTATTTTTCTTTAATTTTTAAAGCAATCTTATTTTACATGCCACACACAGTTTCCTCTCCCTCCCCTCCTCTTTTTCCTCCCCATCTCCTCCTTCCCCTCACCCTACTCCTCCATCCACTCCTCACAGAAAATAAGGCTTCCTATGAGGAATCAACAAAGCCTGTCACATCACTTGAGGCAAGACAAAGGCCCTCTCCTCTGTATCTAGGCTGAACAAGATGTTCTCCCAAAGAGAACGGGTTAGAAAAAACAAAGTCATGCACTAAGAATAAATACTGGTTCCACTACTAGCGGCCCCACAAGCTTCCAAAACCACACAACTGTCACCCACATTCAGAGGGACTAGTTCAGTCTTATTCTGGTTCTTCAGCTGTCAGTCTGGGGTCAGTGAGGTCCTACTAGCTCGAGTCAGCTGTTTCTGTGGGTATTCCCATTATGGTCTTGATTACATGAAGCTTGTAATGTTGTCTTCTCCCTCGCTATGACTGGACTCCAGGAGCTTGGCCCAGTGCTTATCTGTGGATCTCTGTATCTGCTTCCAACAGTTACTAGATGTAGGTTCTATGATGACAATTAAGGTAGAAATCAATCTGATTACAGGGGAAGGGCAGTTTGGGTACCCTCTCCATTATTGCTTAGATTCTTATCAGATGTTGTTCTTGTTGATTCCTGAGAATTTTTCTAGTGCCAGGCTTCTCACTAATTCTGTAATGGCTCCCTCAATCAAAATATCTCTTTCTTTGCTCTCCCTTTCTGTCCTTCCCCCAACTCAACCATCCCATTCCGTCATGTTCTCCTACATCTTTCTCTTCTCCCTTACCCACCACCCTCCCACCCTCCACCTTCTGCCTCCCCTCATCCTCCCAATTTACTCAGTAGATATGGTCTATTGCCCGTTCCCAGGAGGATCCATGTATCTCTCTCTAGTGGTACTCCTTGTTTCCTGGCATTTCTGAGGTTGTGAACTATAGGCTGGTTATCCTTTGCTTTATGTCTAATATTCACTTAGGAGTGATTACATGCTATGTTTGTTGTTCTGTGTCTGGGTTACCTCACTCATGCTGTTTTTTTTTTCCTAGTTCCATTCATTTGCATGCAAATTTCAAGATGTCGTTATTCTTTCTTTTCTATTGAGTACTACTCCATTGTGTAAATGTACCACATTTTCTTTATCCATTCTTTGTTTGAGGGGCATTTTAGTTACTAGTATGAGATTTGTCTAGGTTCCTTACGTAGGTACTTAGTACTATGAACTTTCCTCTTAGAACTGCTTTTAAAGTGTCCCGTAAGTTTGGGTATGTTGTACTTTCATTTTTGTTGAATTTTTGGAAATATTTAATTTCTTTCACTATTTTTTTTTCTGGATCCAGGAATGATTTTGTTGAGCATTGTTCAAGTTCTCTGAGTTTGTGGGCTTTCTGCAATTAGTGTTGTTGTTGAATTCTAACTTTAAACCATGGTGATCCAACAGATGCAGGGGGTTATTCCTTTTTTTTTTTTTTTTTTTTTTTTGTATCTGTTGAGGTTTGCTTTGTTACCAAGTATGTAGTCAATTTTAGAGAAGGTTCTATGAGGTGCTATGAAGAATGTATAATCTTTTGTTTTTGGATGGAATGTAATATAGATATCTGTTAATCTCATTTAAGTCATAACTTTTGTTCGTCCCTTTATTTCTCTGTTAAGTTTCTGTCTGGCAGTCCTGTCCAGTGGTAAGAGTGGGGTATTTAAGTCTCCCACTATTAATGTGTAGGGTTTGATGTGTGATTTACACTTTAATAACTGTTCCTTATGTATGTGGATACCCTTGTATCTGTAGAAGAGATGTTCAGAATTGAATTCATCTTGATAGATTTTTCTCTTGATGAATATGAAATGTCCTTCATCTCTTTTGATTAATTTTAGTTTGAAGTCTATATTTTAAGTCTAAATTTTAGTTTGAGAGCTGTAAAATACTGTCTTCTGCACATTATACGGATGTGGCACTGATGAACTTACAGAAGCTGTAGCTACCTGCTTGCTATCTGCATGAGACTAGGTGCATCATAAACATTCCATCATGGATGAGAAATGACTCTTGAGGGTCCACGTCCCTCTGTGGAGCTATAGGTAGGGAATAGCTGCTAGTCAATGTATGGTCATGTTCCCCAGTGTTGCAATGGTACATTTCTCTTGCACATATAAGTAAAGGGATATTTAGGCAGGCCTAATTAAATTCAGTTGGACACATATGCACACATATGTACCCACAGACACAAAGACAGGCATATACACACAAAATGGGCAAAGGAGGGATTTGCTAGGAAGAATTTATCTAATGGATTTATCAGCTTCTAACCAACACATAGGAGAATTTTATTGAAAATTGTATGTCAGAAGGATTATGAAACAAAGCAGAGAAAAGGAACAGAAAGGATATAAAAGTCAGAGAACAGGGTGAAGTGCTGTCTTCTGGGTATGGTATGACTATTGCACACACAAACTCATAGCAGCTGTGGTTACCTACATAAGATCTATAAAGCATAAAACCTTTTAAATCCCATCATGAATAAGACATAGTCTAGCAATGCTCTACATCTACCTGAGAAGTTTCTTTGAGGGTGTGGTTACTAATAGATTGTTCACACCTCATTGGACAATCTCACACCCATGCACATAGGTGGCATGATTTGGACAAAGTGAGTTACTTAAAATTTTAAAAGGGACATGAAATTGGGGGAGATGTGTTGACAAATTATGAGGGCAAAATACAATCAAGATATACAACCTACAAGCATAAAAACCTTAAATAACAAATAAAATATTTAGAAATAGTGTAGGTTAATTAATTGGTATAGACTAACGAACAGACTAAAGGTCTGAAGCAGATACATTGGGCCAGCAAGCCAAGCCATTTACCTTAATTTAACTATTTACTTTTAGTCAAAGTTGTAAAGAAGAAGGAGGAAGAGGGAGACGGAGGGAGGGAGGGAGAGAGAGAAAGAGAGAGAGTCAAATATCAGCTTTATAAATAATCTTAAAGAAGTCAATAGACCAATACGTGTTGAATATGCTGAGATGTGTGGAGCTTTGGTTCTGAATTTTCAGTGTAACGGCTAAATGGGTAAATAGCTGCAGAAACATCTTCAGACTTGAAGTCACTGAAATATGCTGTATCACATTTTAAAATTCACTTTTCAACAGTAAAAGCCAGAAATTTTACCATCTTAGTCATTGTAAAATGTGTTCCTTGGTAGTGTTATTTTATGTCTATTCATGTTTGTGAAACAAATCCATCAAGAGCTTTCATCTTCGAAATGTGAAAATGTGTATCCATCAAGGAATATGCCTTTTCTCTCTTTCATAGCCCTGGAAGATACCACTGTCCTTCTGTGTCTCTGATGATGCCTCTCTAGACTTGACAGGTAAATAGTAAGACACTAGGTTTGTTTCTTGCAATTGGTTTATTTCACATAGGATCTTTTATTTTTCTAGGTTCAGCCATATGGTACATGACTTGCTTGCTTTTTTAGTGTAGTGCTTTTGTGTATGACATACAATATTGTGTATACTTATTACCACCTGCTCTAAACATCGATGCCTTTGTTACTTATCTGTTGCTGTGAAGAGACACTGTGACCAAAGCAACTTATATAAGAAAGCTTTTACTGGGGCTTACACTTTCAGAGGTAGAATCCATGACCATCATGGTTTGGGAGCATGGCAACAGACAGTCAGACATTGCTGTGGAATATGAGATTACAGCTTAGCCGATCACCAAGCAAGAGGTAGAGCAACAGAGAGAACTAACTAGGAATGGCATAGGCCACTCAAGGCCCACCCCTCAGTGATGCATCTCCTCCAACAAAGCCATACCTCCTAATCCTTACCAAACAGTTCCACCAACTAGGACCAAGTATTCAAACACATGAGTTTATGTACACCATTCTCATTCAAACATCACAATGGGTATGCAAACATTTCTTCAAAATCTGTTTCATGTTCTCTTGGATGAATGCTAAGAAGTGTTTGTTGGAGGATGATTCCAGCTAAGACCCTAAACAATAGTGGAGAGGGTTCTCTACAATTAGATTAATGACTATCTTAATTGTCATCATAGAAACTTCATCCAGCAGCTGATGGAAACAGATGCAGAGATCCACAGCTAGTTTAGGGTCATGCTCCCAGACTTCAGTTGAAGAGAGGGAGAAGCAATAACATGAGCACAAAGGTCAAGACCATGATGGGGATACCCACAGAAACAGCTGACCTGAGCTAGTGGGAGCTCACTGACTCTAGACTGACAGGAGATGAACCTGCATAGGCCCAATCTAGACCCACTGAATGTGATAGTTGTGTGGTTGGGGCAGTCTCTGGGATCAGGATTTATCCCTAGTTCCTGAACTGGTGCTTTGGAACCTGTTCTCTTTGTAGGGATACCTTACTCAGCTCAGATTTGGGGGGAACTTGATCCTGCCTCAAAATGTTGTGCCAGACTTTGTTGACTCCCTATGGAAGCCTTAGGTAGAGTAGGTGGAAGGTGGGGGAGAAGGAGGAGGGAGGGAGAGAGAACTGGGATTGGTATGTAAAATGAAAGAAGATGGGTTTAAAATTAAATATAAATAAATAAATAGAATTGTATCAGATGACAAAAAAATAAAGTACGTGCTGATGGTATAGTAGTTTTACTTTTAAGGTTTTGAGAACTATGCTTTTATATACCAATTTCTCTTATGACTTTGCCATCTTCTAGCTCTCTCATCAGTGTATAGTGGTTTATCTTTCTTCACAGACAAGGATACTTCTTCCTCCTCATTTGTTTCATTATTCCTCTTTTCTTTTCCTTTACTCTATCATGTAATACATCTTGACCACAGCATCTTTTCTCATCTCCTTCTCATCCTCTCGTTTCCCCTCTTTCCAATATTCACTTTTATAGGAGATAAGAGCCACTGTAGTAATTGTGGGATGATGACATAGTTTTAAAATCTATGGCATTTCAAGGAGTCAGTGTGTTATTGGCATAAAGAAAGGCAGACTGATCAATGGTCTCTCAAGAGATCTTGGGGAAATATCAGCGAAGAGAGCTCAGCTTCCTGGAAAAGGTAATAATTGGACAATACAAAAATATTTCTTCTCATTAAGTATGCCTGAGTCAATTGAGAATGAATACAAGAAGAAAATGAATCTCAAAACCCTGTCTTATACCAGTTACAAAATATCATCTTTTTATGAATTAAAGATCTACACGTGAGAAGTTTAGAAAATATAAAGAAATATCTTTGTTTCAATTTTTCTATAAACATAAGCAAAAATTCCACAAATAACACATAAAATACATTGTCTTATATTAAAATGAGATCATATTAAGAAGCTCCTGTGATAATGATGCTTCGAATCATAGTATGGTAATATTTACAAATAAGTTTGATTGTAGTAGAGGTGATAGGGAAGAAACTTGGCAAATGCCTTCCCACCTTCACTAGTTATGAGAAATTAAAAGATATAAGTTTAGTCTGACATTACATTCTCCAAAATAAAAAGAGAGAAGGGAGAGAAACAGAAAATGACTGGCTATCTTTTGTCATGATCTTCCAAAGTGTTATCTAATGATGGCTCAATATTCTCCACAATTATCTGTCAGGGATGACCCTTAATGAGAAAGAACAAGACATTTTTCTCCCTTTCTTTCTTTCTTTCTTTCTTTCTTTCTTTCTTTCTTTCTTTCTTTCTTTCCTTCCTTCCTTCCTTCCATCCCTTCTCCTTCTTCTTTTTCTTCCTCCTCCTCCTCCTTCTCCCCCACCTCTGTCTTTTCTTTACAGTTTTAATTACCTAGAGATACCATAACAAATTACCACAGTTTGGGTGTACTTAAGCACTAGGTCAGGTTTAAATGCTGTTTGTTATATTACGAAATTGTTCATGTTTATAGTATGGATAGAAATAGAAGATAACAAACCCTTATTGAGTTATCTTGCCATTTTGGTTCATTTGTTTTAAATATTTCATTTAAAATACTTGAAATAACTGATTCACATAAAACTATAATAAATAATATAGAGAAATCCTATATAACCGTTATACAGTTGCTCCTAATAAGAATGATGGAACCATATTACAATAATGTAATGAGGATCTATATCATACAACCCACTGGTTTTATGTAGATTTCCCTAGGTATTGAGTTATGTATGAAAGGTGTGAGTGTGTGTGTAACACCATACATTACTATAGCATTTCACCACAGCAAAGACAAAAGGCAATTCTAAAGTGCAAACTGTCTTTTGGTTTTTGTAATAGTACTTGTTTCTTGAGACAGTTTTTGTGCGATTCACCTAAAGAGAGCTGAAATAAAAAAAACATTTACTTTGGATTTAAAATACACATTTACAGAGTTTCAGTTGCTTCTCTGCGCAGTTAGGTTATTATGGAAGTCATCTGAGCGTGGAAAATTTTCTAGAAATACTCTCATGGAAGTCATTTGTATAGTGACGAAATAAGCATGGTTGTGGAGAAAGGGAACGTCTCACACATTGCCAGTGGGAGTATACATCAGTGCAGTCGCCTACGAACCCTAAAAATAGCTCTAGTGTATCTTTTAAGGAGACCAGCCATCCTGCTCTTGCATTCATATCCACTGACGTTGAGATGGATGTATTAAAGTCATACCTGCATGCTGATTTCAGCATTTTAGAAAGCAGCTAAGGGAAGACAATGCTCTAAGTGTCTACGAATGTATAAGTGAATGAATAAAATGTGCTGTGCATGTTTTCCTGCTAGACTAAAATGTAACACATCTACAATGGAACATTACCGACCACAAAAGGAAGGAAACTCTTCATTTGCAACAATATGGATAAACTTAAAAACATCATGGTGTGAGTTAAGTTGGACACAGAAAGCACATGCTGCATTGTCTCCACATATATGTGGAATCTTTAAAAGGCTGAATATAATTGTGGGTATCAGGGAAGAAAGATGGTCATCAGGAAGGGGGATCAGGAGATGAGCGCCAAGGTACACAAATTCGTACTTGCAAAATGAATTGGTTCTGGAGATTTCATATTCAGTAGTGTGACTGTAGCTTAAAAATGTATTGCATACTGGAAAGTTAACTGAGAGAGTAGATGTAAGACATTCTCGTCACACACACACTCACACACAGGAGCAACTATAAGAAAAAAGATGATACATATACTAAATGGCTTGAATTTTCCATTCACTTTGGGATGTGTACACATGGAAGACATCATGTTGTGTATTTTTAATTTTAATATTTTTATTAATTTTATTATTTTATATTAAATATTTTCATATTAAATATTATTTTAATATTTTTTATATTATAATAATTTTAATATTTTAATTTTCCGCAATAAAGCTGGGGAAAAAATAGAAAAAGAAGATCCTGAGATTTTATTGCAATGTGACATTTGTTTGGCACCAGCACCATAAACATGGATAATGTGTCTGACAATGGGAAAATTGCTAAAGCTTGCACTATGGATAAAGTGACATCTGATAAATGTATCTACTCAGTCTAAGCTGAGATATCCAAAGCCAAGCAGGCTGCAAACTTATACAAGACATTGGTAAAACCATACAGTTTAAATTTAACTTGTGAAGAAAAGTTAGAATATGTTTGTCAAAATGAGACAAGGAAGTCTCACCTCATTTGAACATAGTATGTAGATAATTTCTTTTGGTAGATTTAATTACTAAAGTATGGAGTGGAAATCCACACCACACTCTAGACCTGTGAATGTATATTGGAAAGGTGAATAATGAGAATGGTAAATAGTTTTCCCTTGAAAGTAAATAATAGCAAAATGATTAGATTATTCTGGGAGAATGAATTTATTCCAAAGAAAGTGTTTGTTTCAAATAGAATTGTTACTCAACAAAGCAAGGAGTGAATCACATCCACATGAAGAGTTAGATTTATTACTATATTACATGAAAAAAAAGAACATACCTAAATATAGCCTGCTCCATCTGTATGTTGCCTGTATGTATGTTTTCAGGACTGATCACTTGACATTGGGTGATTAGTTGGTGTGCTCTTTTCTAAGAAAAATTATTTCTCCCACTCTCTGTGTTCCTTAGTCGCCTATACTTCTTTGTGTAGGGTTGACGCCTTACGGACTTTTTCCTGTCTACTTTGTCATGTCTATTTTTGTTTACCTTGTTCAGCTCACATTTAAGCAGTCATGTTGTTGAGACTCATAAGTGTAGCTTCTGACATTAATAAGAGACACAATTACACAAAACTTATTGTTCCTTTGGTTTTAACAACCTTTCTTCCCCTTATTCTCCTGTGTTCCCTGAGATGTAGGTGTAGGGGCTGTTTTCTTAAATGTATCCATTGACACTAGGATTCACAACTCTGCGGCTTGATTGGTTGTTGTTTCCTGTTATGGTCTCCTTGACAACACTCACCTGTGAGCAAAAGGATAAATTTTTAGAGTATAGGGATTACACTATTTAGTAAATAGTGGGAGGTCCTTCTGTCTATGTGTTGTTTTGATTAGTTAATGAATAAAGGAACTGCTTTGGGCCTTTAGCAGAGGTATAGGGGAACAGAGCTAGGTTGGGGAAAACTAAAAGGAATGCTGGGAGGAAGAAGGTGGAGTCAAGAGATGCCATGCAGGAGATAGAAGTGCTGGAACTTTGCTGGTAGGCCAGAACCTCGTGGTGATATACTGATTAATAGAAATGGCTTAAATTAAGATGTAAGAGTTAGGCACTAAGAAGTTAGAGCTAATTGGTCCAGCAGTGATTTAATTAATGCAATTTCTGTGTGGATATTTTGGTTATGGGTGGCCAGGATAAACAAGCGGCACCTCCTTCTATAGCTGTAGGTTCTGCCCTGAGATTCATGACTTTACTAGCCTATGGTAATTGATAAG
Source organism: Microtus obscurus (assembly GCA_963919715.1). Lineage (NCBI taxonomy): Eukaryota > Metazoa > Chordata > Mammalia > Rodentia > Cricetidae > Microtus > Microtus obscurus. The sequence continues at coordinate 24,411,989 of CAWTZC010000015.1, forward strand.
GTTTCCATTATGAGGTATGGTTTCTTTCTTGTTGAGTTTGTCTTAAGTCCAATTAGAGAATTTTTGACAACTCCCAAGATACATTTGTGTCTACTGCATCCTTGTACCACATTCATTATTCTTGGGGTTCACAGGTGTCATAGCTAAATAGCACTGTTCATTGCTTCCCAGTTCTGGAAGCTTGCATGGTGCCTTCTGGTACCAAAAAAGCTAGTCCTCGAGGAGGTGCATTCATTTCTGTTCCTGCTCAGTGGCATCTGGACCCTGTGACTGAAGTGTGGAATTTTTTCATCAAAAGGGACTTAGTAGCCTGTAATGTAATCTTTCGGAAAACCCTGAGCAACAACTCAAAGGAGGGCTTCTAGTGTTGTGTTATTCTTAAATGGTTTCTGGCTCCTCTAGGGAGCTTTGTTAGCCAAAATGGGAACATTTTATCTAAACATTTTGTCTGTATATATATTTATACACAGATGTGTGTATTATAGGCTGATTATATTAGTGTATTAGTATGATTCTGTATAATTTTTTTCAGACATCCTTACTGGTTTTTTTTTCTTCCCTCTCCTTCTTTTGTGTTTATCTACCTTTTCCCTTCCTACTTAGAGGCCTCACTTTCCCATTTCCCTAATCAGATCACTGGTACCTTTTTATTCTCTCCTCTGTTGTTCCCCTACCTCCCTACTCCAGAAATTTTTTTCCCTTTTGATTCTTTTGGGTTCTGAAGCTACTACAGGTTATGTTCTCACACATGAACATTTGGAATGAAGAGCCTTCAATAAGAGAGAAAATACATTTATCTTTTGGATTCTCGGTTACCTTACTCAGTGTTTTACCAACATTCTCGCAACTTGTTCATGAAAATTGACAGAAGCATATGCAAAGTTGAAATAACTAAAAGTTTATAGAGCTTTATGAAAAGTTCATGATGCTACAAGAAACAAAAGCACCAATATTATAAACATTCATTTATCCTGTGCTATACAGATAAGTCTGGTTTATCTTTATATTCTGTTTAGAGAAAATATATAAAATGGCATCGTTTTATAAAATGATACAAAATGGAAGGAGGAAAGAGTAGGGAAATTATGTAATTTTCTATTATAATTTTGAAAATTAGAGAAGTAGTTTGAAAAGAATAAGAATTCAAAAAATAAAAGGAAAAATAATTTGCACTCCACACATATTCTAGAGGATGGAATCAGTTGATTAATGAATAAAATATCTATTTTTTCCAGGTGTGTTATGGTACATTTCCCATCTTTTAAAAATGTGTAATCTATTGTGACTTATAGTGTAAATAACTACCTTCATCCATGTTATTGCTTGGGCTTGGGAAGCTCCTTAGAGGTTTGTTGTAGAAAATCTAGGAAAGGAAACACAGGTGGAGAAAGCTAGTCACTAACGGCATGTTGTTAGGGATTGTGTCTTTTCTCTCTGTTTCTTGTCTACCATGACTTGATGAGCAACAGCCCTACCACAGTGAAATTCTGCCCAAGCACATGGGGTCATGAGACCATGAACATACTACCGTGTGAGTCTTCTCTCCTTTAAGGTGTTTGCTCTGGTGTTTTGATCACAGGCATGGAAAAGAAACTAATGCAGCATCCAAACCCATATTCATAAAAGTGAACTACAAAGGCTACCTGCCATTGCTCAGACAGTAAGTAATCCCACTTCCACAACAGTCTGTCTCAGACTGTCCCTCTTGTCACCTGAAAAGGAACCAGTTCTGTCTCTGATGTCAATGTAACCTTTGGATTTCTACACCATGGAGATGTTTGTCCTGTTTTGGGATATGGCTGTGACATTTTAACTTTCTAAGATTTTATATAAAATGGCTGTGGGACTGGAAATAAAGGTGGCGGTGTGAGTGGCAATCAGCTTTGCCAATGAATATTAGGTCACGTTTTCTGTGTTAAATTGTTTAATAAATCAGTTAAGTCAGATGTGGTTTTTTCTTTTTTAATTTTAATTTTTTTATTGATTTTATTGAGTTATACATTTTCCTCTGCTCCCTTCCCTTCCTCTCCCCTCCCCTTCAACCCTCTCCCATGGTCCCCATGCTCCCAATTTACTTAGGAGATTTTTTTTTCTACTTCCCATGTAGATTAGATCCATGTATGTCTCTCTTAGGGTCCTCTTTGTTGTCTAGTTTCTCTGGGATTATGATTTGTAGGTTGGTTTTCTTTGCTTTATGTTTTAAAACCACTTATAAATGAGTACATATGATAACAATTGTCTTTCTGGGTCTGGGTTACCTTATTCAATATGATGTTTTCTAGCTCCATCCATTTGCCTGTGAGAATGGCCAAGATCAAAAACAATAATGACAACATATACTTGAGAGGTTGTGGGGTAAAGGGAACAGTCCTGCATTGTTGATGGGAGTGCAAGCTGGTACAGCCCTTTTGGATATCAGTTTGACGACTATCTCTCAGAAACGTAGGAAACAACGTTACTCAAGGCCCAGCAATATCACTTTTGGGTATATATCTAAAGGATGTTCAATCATACCACAGGAACATGTGCTCAAATGTTCATAGCAGCATTGTTTGTCATAGCCAGAACCTGGAAACAACCTAAATGCCCCACGGCTGAAGAATGGATAAAAAAAAAAAAAAAGTGGAACATTTATACAATGGAGTACTACACAGCAGAAAAAAAATAATGGCATCCAGATGTGGTTTTCAAATGTATCCATGAATTTAAGTTCTATCTGATTTAGTTTTAGTTTAGGAAGGAGACTCGAGTCACAAAAACAAAGTTCCATGGGCTGGAGGAGATACAGCATCTCCTCCATCTCTACCACTTTGGAGATGTGTAGTAATGGGAATCTGTCTATCCTTACCTGCTGAAGGGACATCTCTGATTCTCTAATGTTTCTAGCTCATCATGAATTTCTTCCTTTAATGTTCAATCACAAAGAATTAAAGAACAATAAATGATATTAAAGTTCATTACAAAAATGTGGTCAGGGACTTTTATATGCTGGTAAAATGGAAGCACTGAATGGACTCAAGAAATGAATTAACAAATTCAAGAAAAGACCAAATTCAAGATGTTATAGCTCTTTTAGAGATGGTGTCAGACTGGCAATGTTCAAAGTTCAATGATTCTTGCTTTATAATTTGAAGCCATTTTAAACAAACAAGTACAAAACAGTGACTGAGATTCAGTACAGGAAATAGATTGTCTCAATATCATTTCTTGGCATTAGCAATACATAGCTCTTTTGAGCATCTTAAGGTCTATCAACAAAATATGTGGAAACTTTTTGACTCATTAATTTTCTTCCTCTCCTTTTTTCATGTCTATGATTTGTAGCATGCTTAACTGACTAATTGATCATGTTATTAACCAATTGTTTTCTGAAGTTCTATGATAGGCATGTGTTACAGATATTCAGAAAATAAACACTAAGATTATACTGTGTCAGAAGTCTACTGTAGTCATGTCATTGACGGAAACCTTTCCCAGAACCCTGACATTGTCTATACTGCTCTCTCCACTTGTAGGAGAAACTGAGCCAAAGAACTGAAATACGTGCAATATAGCATTGAGGCAGTGCATGACAAGGCTGAGTTAGGAGGCCTGAGAGTTTTCATTCACCCTCTTTTGGAATTTTAGCTCCTGAGATATACTCTTCACCTACCTGGAGTCTCTCTTGAGAATGCGTGGTATCCAACACTCCCAAAGTGTTGACTGTTCACAGATATCAAGTTTACTCACACAGATTTCAAGCCAGCCTCATGGTAGTATGAAAGCACAAGAAGCTACTGGAACCTGCCCTGTGGACTGGAGAGGGAGGGGGAGAGGAAAGGGGAAGGGGGAGGGAAATGGAAGGAGGGGAGGAGGGGAGAATTTTTAATAATAATAATAAAAAAAGAAGCTATGGGAAGAATGAAGAGCTGTTTTTTTTGTTGTTGTTGTTTTGTTTGCTTGTTTTTTTAGCTTTACCTGAATGAGAGACCCAGAGATGAAAGTAAAGTACATTGCATTTTTGGCAAAATGAAGGTCCACCTCCAAACCTTATTTGTGTTCTGTCAGGCTCTACATTCCTAAGTGGTGACAGCAGAAGCTCTCCACACTCTAGCTGATTTTCCTAAGGCAAGAGTCCTACAGACCTCTTCCTGCTGTGTATTGACAGGAAGAGGATTGATTTTCTTTGTTCAGTGAAAGGCACAGGGCCACCAGCTGGGATAAGAATGCTTCACAGGGGGGCGTGGGTGGGCATTTATTGGGTGAGAACAACAACAAACACACTTAATTTGGACTCTCAAAGGGAAATCCAGTTAGAAAGTATACCGGGCCTATTGGATAGCAACAACTGAAGGCCAAAATAAAATCCTTTCATTTTCCTGGTTTTTACATTTTTTTCTGATTTTTCTACTGAGATGTTCCCTAAGCCTTAGGCAGGGGTTTTAATATAGATGTTCCATTTAGGGCTGGGCACGAAGCAGTCACTCATTCTGAAATTTTGATGAGTTATGAATCTCTACATTAAGTACTGCCCACTTAGGAAAAACACTTTTATGAGCAAAGTTGAGAGCAGCAGGAACCTATGGGCACAAACATAAATATTTAGAGCAGTTTGATAACATGCCTATTTATCAAAATAAAAGTAGTAGGTTTCTCCCTAGAAGCCGCCCCTCTCAAGCTGTAGGCTTCCAGGTTTATGGTAGCAGGGAATAATTTTTTTTTTCCCTGTGAGTCAGGCCTTAAATTCTACCCAAAAGCAGTTGATTACCTAGATATCTTTCATTCACTATTGGACCAGTTGCTACATCTCCTGGAAGATGAGTATTGTAGTGTGTAGGGTCCAGTGTTGAGTAAGGTCATTGCAGACTTTTTCTCTCGTAGTGGTCTTTCTGCAAGAATATGAAAGATAGCTAGCTAATAAGGAAGAAGTTTTCAGACAAGGTCCAGCTTGATTTCTCTGTATTCCACAAACAAAGTAGTGCAATGTTACCAGCTAGACCTGGTACATAATCAAAAATAATGGCAATAGCCAGTGTTGTTTTGACTACCTCTGGATCACCCCAATGAATGATTCATAGGGGGTACCCCATGCCTAACACCAAGCTTTCCATTAAAGGCATAAGTTTTTTTGAGGGAAGCATTGACCACCCATGCATGCTACCTGATTTAAACTTCATTTTTAAAAATAAGTTATGTTTTATTTAGTCTACAAAGTCATGGGTTTCCACTCAGAGTTTTGCTTAACTCACTCTTTGACCTCTTCTTTCCTCACCCCTCTGCCCTGATTGCTGCTTAAACCTTTAATTATTGGTATTTCTCTCCTAGATTGTCAGCTTTTATGTCACATGTTTTACTGCCCTCCTCATTCCTAAGTCTTTCTCTCTCCCTCTTATGGGCCTCTTTTAACTTCCCAACTTCTACAGGTACTCAAAATTAAACACACAAGTATAAACACCTTGAAGCCATGTTTTTATTGTTTGACCTGACTTTTCTTACTTGTTATAATATTTTCGATTTCTATTCATCTATTTGAAAATTTTATAATTTTATTTTTTCTCACAACTGAATAAAAATCCAGAGTGTAAGCTGGGCAGTGTTGGTGCATACTTTTAATCCAAGCTGTTGGGAAGGAGGCAGAGGCAGATAAATCTCTGTGAGTTCGAGGCCATCCTGGTCTACAGAGTGAATTCCAGGACAGTCAGGGCTACACTGAGAAGCCCTGTCTCAAAAAATCAAAAAGAAAAGGAAAGAAATCCAGAAAGTATATGTACTACATTTTCATTACCCAAGCATTGGTTGATGGAAATCTAGGCTGTTTCTGTTTCTTAGCTGTTGAAATAGAACAATGAACAAGAATGTGCAGTATATCTGTAGGAACACATGGAGGCCTTTGGAAGTATGTAATTTTACTTTTATCTTCCCAGTCTAACAGTTGAAGGCATTTGGACTTGAAAGTACAGGAATTATTAGACTTTGATATGTTTTAAAGTTGAACTGAAGGGGTTCATCATAAGAAGACCAGGAGCCTCTGAGGACTGGTATAGATAGCTAGGGCTTATACTGATGTTTTTGGTTGTAGACTTAACAAGGCATGAGGTGTGATGCTGAATCTTGTAAACTTGATGAGGTCTACAAGTTACCCACAAGCAAAGGCTCTGCTCTACTGGGAAACCAAGGTGACTCAGGATAAAAGTGAAGGTAAAGAAGAGAAAGAGATGAAGGTAGAGACATCGAGTAGCTTTTAATAGAGGAGACAACATATATTTAGCTAAAGCAAGTTTTAGCAGATAAGACTCAAGGTACCTTGGAGGGATTATTTTGATTATGGCAATTTAAGTAGTAAGACCTGTTCACAGTGGATGGCACCATTCCCTAGCAGGTACCTTTTAAAATTCTTTTTTGTTTGTTTACAACTTTTTTTTTCAATTTACATGCCAGCTACAGTTCCCTCTCCTTTCCCTGCACCGACTCTTTCCTTCACCTCCTCCATCCTTCTCCCCACCCACTCCTCAGAAAAAAAATAAGGCCTCCCATGGAGAGGCAACAGAGTCTGACATATTAAGGGGAGGCAGGACCAAGTCCCTCTCTCCTGTAGAGGCTGAGCAAGGTAACCGCCCATAGAGAATGGCCTTCAAAAGCCAGTTCATGCACTAGAAATAAATACTGGTACCATTGCCAGTGACTACACAGACTGCCCAAGCCACAAAACTGTCACTCACATTCAGAGAGCATAGTTCAGTTCTATGCTGCTTCCCCAGCTGCAGTCCAGAGCCAGTGAGCTCCAACTAGCTCAGGTCTGCTATCTCTGTGGTTTTGCTGTTGTAGGATGAGCAGCTGGCTGTGCCTACTGCCTGGCTAGCTTAGACCCCAAAATAACCACACAGAAATTGTTTTAATTAAATTAATGCTTGGCCATTAGCTCTAGCCTCTTATTAGCTAACTCTCACATCTTGATTCAACCCATTTCTAATAATCTGTATGTCACCACGAGGTTGTGGCTTACTGGGAGAGATTCTAATCTATGTCCTTCTCGGACAGGAGCTTCATGGCATCTGCCATAATTCCCTTCTTCCCAGCATTCTGTTCTGTCTACTCCGCCCACTAAGGGCTGCAGGTGGAAAGAAAGAAGAAAGCTCAGAGCATGTAGCTCAGAAACGGCCTGGGTTATGGCTGAGATTGTGGCAGTCCATACACATGCACTGTAGCCTGCTGAGTCAGACCCACACCATGCTGTGGAACCAGGAAAAGCAGGAGACAGGGAAGTTTGAATTGCTATACCTCCCACAGTAAGAGCAGATCAATAGAAATGCCTAGATTCTATTTGGTCCATGAGATAAGGAGCCTAAATGAATAAATATATGGCTTTTAACAGAGGAGAGGATTCAGAAATTCTCCTAATTTTTTGACTACAATATTTAAAATTTAAAAAAAAATCAAATGTAATAAAAAACAGTGTGATTATACAGTGTCTAAACTTGTAGACACAGTGGTCTTGGGACCTCTGTAATGGTAGACACCTGAGAACCTGTAATTTGTTAGCCACCTCTAACACTGGCCTCTGATGGGCCTGCTAAACATAAAAGCACGGCCTGTGCTCAAAGCAGGCAATGAGGGACTGGCTGCCTGGTCCCAAATACCCAGGTAGGATGGTCAAGCGGTGCAGGGAGCATGGCTTGCACCCCACCATATGGCCCAGCTTCAACTATGAGCCCAGATCCTGGTTCCCAATCTGATAGACAAGCTGCAAAAAAGTATCCTCAGGAACTGCAGCTTCAGGCAGTCAAGGATCAGCAAAAATGTTAAATGAGCAAGTTAAAGCCTGTCAGGTAGGCAGACTTGCAACTTGGCTTAGAAAAAATAGTGTAATCAAATATCCAATGGTGAAAATCTTATTTAAAATATCCTATGGAAGACCTTGAACCATTAACTGAAATTCTTAAAGGAAGAAGTGATCCAAATTCCACTAGACAGCTTATAGAAACTGCCAGAGAGGTACTCATGTAGATGGAATATACTATACAGAGACAGAAAGTACATTATATTAATTACAATCAGCCTTGGCAAGAATGTATATTAACTACAAAACTTACTCCTACAGCAGTATTATGACAAAATGGTCTGCTTTTATGGCTACCCCTTCCCATTTTTGCCAGTTAAGGTATTAAACCCTTATTTTGAAGCATAGCTTGCTTTAGCACAAAAGAGTAGGATGGAACCTAGGAAATATTTTGGCAGAGAACCTGCTATGATCAACATTCCTTATTCTATGCAACAGATTAGTAGGTTATTTCAAAATAGTCATTCTTGGGCAATTGTGTTTGCTCAAGTTGAAACCTAGATTAACAATCTTTTCCCATATAATCCATTGTTGCAGTTAATACAACTATATTCCTTTAGTTTTCCTAAAGTAGAAAAAGATCCCTTAAGAGATGTTAAGTTCATTTTTACAGATGGTTCTTCCAGTGGAAGAGCTGCATATATTGTAATTGGTGAAGAGCATTCAGTGCAAACAGAACTGGCCTCAGTTCAAATAGTTGATCTGTGAGCTGTTGCTACAGTGTTTCAGCATTTTGCAAGGAAGGCATTTAATCTATGTACTGACAGACAATATATTTTTAATGCTCTTCAAGTCCTAAAACTCAACCCATATATTGGGAGTAGCAATAAGCAAGTTAAAATGCTATTCCGGCAAATTCAAAATGCCTTAAATCATAAAACTTTTTATTCTAAACTTCTTAAATATCAAGAAGCAGTCTGCCATTACAGATTTTGTCATGATGCAGTCTGAGAAGGGAAAGAAGATCATGGTGACAACTGGTGATACCTAGTTTCTTGTTGGAATTGTATAAACTTCCAGTCCAAGTGAGTCCTGTTTACCTTGGAGCCAGACCAGAAATGCTTATTGAACATTTGACTGCTTTATATTTTGGGGGGCACAGAGTCAGATTGCCAATGAAATATTCAATCTGCTATTGAAATGTTGAAAGAATATGAGAACTGATGCCTCAATTTTCCCCTCAGGGAAAAAAAGACTTGTTACAAGGAGTCACTGGAGCCCCTCTTCAGATAAGAGGAGGGTAGCATAAGGGTTTTTACTGTTCCTCAGAGACTAGGACAAACACTTAAAAGTAGCATTGCAAGAGGACTCTCACTCATCACAGAAACCTTTTCTTGTCTTTTTATTAGAATGAATTTATGAGAATTGTAATTTGACAATTGTGTTTATTATTAATATCTATACTAGAATTATGGTATTGGCCTGTTAATGTTTATAACTGCTTTAGTTCACCATTATTAGAAAAAGATTAGAACTCATCTAAGAGAATTTTGACATTACAAATGAGTGCTTGGATTTGACACATTTGATAAGACAAATTTAGATTTTAATGCTGCTGAAAATTGCCAACCACTCTAGACCAGTTCAAAGGGCATTCCCACCCCCTGGTGATCCTCTGCTCCTTTAACTAGGAGACACTGTAATCATAGGAGCATGTATATTGCAAAGTGTTACCTGCTTGCAAGTGATTATCTTGATTTTGGTAAACTCTATTGACAAAATATTGGCTCAAAGATGCAGGGTGCCAAGAGATGCTTCCTTCCCTAACCACTTGCTTTCAAGTGGTTGGCAGTCAGAGATTAGTTAGATCCAACCCACTCCAGGTGCTTAAGACATGGGAATGCATGACTGGAATGCATATACCAAAGACAGGTAAATTTTGAGAATGGGAAAGTGTTAACCTAAGGCAGATGCAATCATCCTTCCTGTATCAGAAGCTCAGGCCTATTAAAATTAATAAAAAGGGGGAAATTGTGGAGGCCCAAAAATGTGAGCATATTTCTACCTTGTCTCAAGGTTAGACTCTGAGGTTGCTCAAAATTGTTGACAACAAATAAGGCCAGGATGTGATTACTTGGTTCTTTTGACATTAATATGGCACATCCAGGTAGATACACTCCATCCTGACAGATGGTCAGGGTATGCAAGCATACTTTCCTTCTTTTGTAATAAGAGTTTACCTGGAGTGTGCCTGCTTTCAGGATGTTTGGTCTAGTGTGGGTTTACTGCCTAAACTACAGAATGCTAATGGTTTGATGGCTCAAAATGTTGAAGCCGTTATCTGTCTAGACAGGAAGTGAATAAGTAACATGTAAGCAGAAAAGGCAAACCACAGCCATATGGTGTGCCAGACTTTCATCATGAAAGTCATCATGAAGATGGAAAGTGCTGTACCCCTGTGACAGGGTGTTCATGGCAGACCTTATCGTTTGTGAGCTAAAGTAGTATGTACATGTGCATCTTAGTTTAGAAAAAGTTTTAAAACAGTACAGCTTTATTTAGTCATTCATTCATGCAGAGTCCCAACAACATTAGATGATATAGGCATTCTAGTGAGGATGAGGAGCAAAGTGGCAGGATGGGAGCTTCCAGGGACATTTTATGAAGTTTTCCTTCTCTTTTCTTATCACAAATGGTTTCTTCTTCATAAAAGGAAACCAGCTTACGAGTTCCTAAATTCACATCCCACATGTTTAGCTCCAACTGAAACTCAACACCACACAGAAAGTTTATCAACCTAATAAGGTGAGCTTTTACACCATTAGTAAAGTTGAGAGCAGGGAGGAAGGATGAATAACATGGAAATTTTCTTATTTTCCTTAATCTCCTTTTATGTCCTGCCCCCAACCAATCAGGCTACTCAAACCACACCCTCAAGTTCCCATTCCTCCATCCCCCAACCCCACCCCAATTTACTTATGAGATTTCCCCTATTTCCCCTTCCCAGGGAAACCTATGCATCCCTTTGTGGGCCCTTCTTGTTATCTAGCCTCTATAAGGCTGGGGATTTTAGGTTGGTTATTTTATACTTTACTTTTAATATCCACCAATGAGTACATACTACGTTTGTCTTTTTGGGTCTGGATTACCTCACTCAGAATGATTTTTTTCTAGTTTCATTCATTTGCCTTCACATTTCATGAAGTTTTTATTTTTTACCGCTGAGTTATACTCCATTGTGTAAATATACCACATTTTCTTTATCCATTCTTTGGTTGAGGGGCATCTAGGTTTTTTTTAGGTTCTGTAATTTATTTATTTTATTACAAATAAAGTTGCTATGAATCTAGGTGAGTAAGAGTCCTTGTAGTGTGATTGAGCATCCTTTGGGTACATATTCAAGACTGGTATAATTGGGTCTTAAGTTATATTGATTTTCAATTTTCTGAGAAACTGCCATATTGATTTCCAAAGTGGCTGTACAAGTTTGCACTCCCACCAACTCTGGGTGAGTGTACTTCTTACTCTAATCCTCTCCAACATAAGCTAACATCAGTGTTTTGGATCTTAGCCATTCTGACAGGTGTAAGATGGTATCTCAGAATTGTTTTGACTTGCTTTTCTCTGATGGCTAAGCATGTTTAAGTGTTTTTATGCCATTTGAGGTTCTTCTGTTGAGAATTATATTTAGAACTGTACCCCATTTTTAATTGGATTATTTGGTATTTTGATGTCTAATCTCTCGAGTTTTTTATATTTTTTGAAGATAAGCCCTCTGTAAATGAGTGTTTGTAAAGATCTTTTCCCATTCTGTTGGCTCCGTTTTTGTCTATTGGCCATGTCCTTTGTCTCACAGAAGCTTTTCAGTTTCAGGAGATCCCATTTATTGTATTTTAATTTTTCTTTTCTTTCTTTTTTCTTTTTTTTTGAGATTGGGTTTCTTTGTACCTTTAGAAACTGTCTTGGAACTAATTCTTGTAGATCAGGTTGGCCTCAAACTCAGAGATCCTGCTGCCTCTTTCTCCCAGGTGCCTGGGTTAAAGGCATGTGCCACCATCGCCCAATTTACTTTAAATTTTTTATCCATTTTACATACCAACAACAGTTCCCCCTCTCCCCTCCTCCCCATCCCCCCTACCCATTCCCTATTCATTTCTCACAAAGGGTAAGGCTTCCTATGTGGAGTCAACAAAGCCTGTCACATTAAATTAGACAGGACCAAGGCCCTCCTGCTGTATCAAGTCTGAGCAAAGCATCCACCATCAGGGAATGGGTTACAGAAAGCTAGCTCATGTAACATGGAGAGATCCTGGTCCCACTGCCAGGGGCCTCTGTAAGAGCAATAAATCTAAAAAAAAAAAAAAAGCAGCAAAAGCAGCAAATCTTTTAAATGTTCAGTCACCCCCTAGCACCAATTAATTTTATTATAATTAAAATTTTTGGTCTTATGCAGAGAATATTTTCCTATGCCAAAAACAAAGAAATATTTAAAACATAGGTTCTCTATTTTTAAAAAATTCATGTTTAGTTTTACCCAAACTTGATTTTGTAAACTATAAATTGATAGTTAAATATTATTTTACATAATCTGTGATGACAAATTAGTTATATATGGCTACACTGTTTACAATCTGTACTCCATTCTGTTGAATTATATTATTATAGAAAAATCCGTCTTATTTTCAGTAGTTTTATAATAAATTTACTAAGAGTAGCATGTGTCATTGTGGAATATGGTTCTTTTTAATAGATTTTTTTCCTTTGGGCCAGGACTTGAAATTTTAATACAGTTAGCATCACCTGGTCAACATAGACATAAACATACAACACTAGAAAATTATTTGTGAATGTAGTGAACTGTGTTTGTGGTTGTTTTTGTGTGATCCTGTGATAGTAGGCTGTTCATTCATTCCCGGATGCCCAGAACTGAATTAACCAAAGAGGAACTGTATTAATTAAATTACTGCTTGGCCTATTAGATCTAGTTTATTATTGTCTAGCTCTTACATCTTATAGTGACCCATTTTTATTATTTTATATTTACCATGAGGCTTGTGGCCTACTGGCAAAGTTTTGGTGTGTCTGTCTCTGGCGGTGGCTACATGGAGTCTCTCTGACTCGGCCATCTTTCTCCTAGCATTCAGTTTAGTTTCCCTGCCTACCTCTATTCTGCCCTGGGCAGGTCCAAAACAGTTTCTTTATTAACCAATGGTATTCACAGCTTACAGTGGGGAATCCCACATCAAGTTTCTATGCCCACTCTGTCAGCAGTATGCTGCTCCATTCCCCAGTCACCTCAGCAGGGTTCACAGAGGATGTGTAAGTGACAGTGCCTTGTGATAACTTCATTTATTATTAATCGATTTCTATGATGTCTACATGTACATGTGAAATGATATTGATGGAATGCTGGTTTTATTATTTGCTTTTCAATATTTGTATTAATTTCCTTGGCTTGGTTGTAACTTCCAGTGCATACTGAATAAAACAACCAGCTCTTCTTTATCTAATTTCTAGTACCTAAGGGAAAGTTTCAATAATTACTTATTTTCAAAGTTAATAAAATTCTACTAGGGTATTACTATTGACCCAAAACAATCTGTGTTCCTATAACATGCAGGTAATAAGAGACGCCTTATGTAGAATTGATCTCAATTCCCTTTTTAAAACTTGGTTAATTGCCTTTATTTCATTATTGGCTTTCTCTTACTGTCCACAATGTTATATATTCTAATTCCTTAAAGCTAGATAATTAAGTTTGGCTTATCTTATCCTTCACTGTTTTATCTCTTGTGTTTCCAGCTTTTTTGAAGATTGAAGATCTTACTATCTTACATTTCTTAATTTGCAATTGATTTATTTTCTTCATCGTCTCATGTCAAGTTTCAATCATGTAAGTGCTTGCTCTACTTATAACTATCTCTCTTATTGGAAGCCCTGTGGATTAGAAAGCCATGTTAGATTTGTTCCATGAGTATTTGTTGACAGGGCTTTCTGTCCTGCCCAGTCCTGTAGCCCAAATATGTAAAGAAAGAATTAATATAAATATTTCTTAAAATCTGCAAATTGCAATGACATTTTATAACTCATTTAAAGAAATTATCATTTCCTTTATAACCAAAGCAAAGAGACACCACAGGAAAAAGAAGTCTACAAAAAAAGGTACCTCCTAAAACTCCTCCAGCAATGCTGGCTGATGGCTCTGGCTGCACAGATTAAGTTTTACTCAAGACTGAGATGACTGGGATTGATATGTAAAACACAAATCAATTATTTCAAACACTAATCAATTCACTATAGAAACAGAATGAGAAGAAAGGATTGGAGATACTGTTTTCAGATGGCAAGGAGCTGCTATGTGAGTCACAGTGGTGAGGGAAATGGAATACTCTCCCCTCAAGTGCTCAAAGGACTATGGTAGTGGATCTCAGTCTTCCTAATGTTGGGACCCTTTAATACATTTCCTCATTTTGTGGTGATCCACAAACATAAAATTATTTTTGTTGCTAATTCATAACTATAATTTTTATACTGTTAAGAATAATAATGTAAATATTTTTGAAGACAGAGCTTTGCCAGCAGGATTGAGACCATCTGCTGCTGCCATTTCTATTGATGGTCTTTGATTTTGGAATGTTCCTTAGTGATTGTACACCTGAGATTTAAACAAAAAAACTTACATTTTACTGTTGCTGGATGAAGTCAGTCATGTATTTCAGTCAGATAAAGATGAATACTGTCTTCTGGTTGTTGGTGGTTTTCTTGAATAATTACAAAGGGTACAGGGAGCCCTAAGTACGACACACAGAGTATTTCTCTTTGGCATTCTGTCAAGTCTTTTTTCTTTTTCTGATAGTTACTCTTTGTTTTGACCTGTATAATTTTCCTTTCTGTGTGACCATGCTGTTTTCCTTTTGCCATGCCACACAGATGACAATATATTTTCTCAAATTCATCTAAGTTAAGTTGTTTTTATTTCCTGTGCATATGCACAATCATCCAGCTTTCGGCTACTTTCAAGTTCCCAAACCTTCCCTCTAGTGTTAATTATTGTTATATAGCTCAACCCTACTCTAAGAAGCAATTCCAAATGTTGTTAGAGTTGCTTGTGTGTGATAAAAAAATATGCTAGACTGCTTGGCTTAAATGGCAGATCTTTGTTTCTCATAGTTCTACAGAGCAACAAGCCCAAGATCAAGGTGTTAGAAGATCTTATGTCTACGGAAGTCAGTCTTAGGAACTGGCTTCATTTTGAGATGTGATGAAATTGCTTTGATATGGTGTGATTCTTTGAGATGTGATCATTATTAAATGTTACCTCTGATCAGGCTACAGTTAACCATCTTCCACTCCTAAGTGAAGGTCCATCTGAGTATGCTTATCAAGGTCCTCCACCTAAGGTTGGCTGAAAAACTTTATTTTTGAACCTGTGAATTTAACACAAAATTCCTCCTCTCATCTTTTGAGATACATCTTTCCCCATCTACAAAACTTCTTCTGAATGTGATAATCCATCCCACACTCAGATCAACACATGGGGGGAAAACAGATGATCTGTAGATTTCTGGTACATTGTCCCTTCATCTTTGCAATGTCCCAGTTCTGTTAGTTCAATTCAGGGAGCCATTGGGCTGGCTTTCCTTGACCTGTGTGCAGGTATGCATCACTAACTCAACCTAGGCAGCAATGTAGCTGCTATGTGCTCTTATTTTATCACCATTCCCTAGGGCTCATGTCTTTGTGCCTCATGTCCACTGTTCTGAAACCATTGCTTATCATACTGTGTTCATTAGGAGTTATTTTAGGAAGAACAGTAAGTTATACTTTCTAAAACCATCTTATTTTAGTTGAAAGTTTGTCTATCTGCTGCTACCAAAATAATATTTTCCTACTCTAAATGGTATTTACTTGTCTTAGTTCAATAATAATGTTGGGTTTTAAATCTGAAATCTGCCCAAAAGATTCTGATTTTGAATTATATGTTCTCTGGGTAGTGCTTTGTTGAGATATTGTCCTAGCTGGTAGAATGATGTCATCAGGAATGAGATTTTTGAATGGTATAGTCCAGCCTCTGGTCTCCCAAGCTCTCAGATTCTTGGTCTGCCAAAATCTAAATAGTTATTTTCAGCCATATTCTATTGCTATTACTATGCCTTCTCTACTATGATGGACTGAGAGTCCTCTGAAACTGGGAGCCCAAATAAACTTTTTCTCACTTAAGTTGCTTTTGTAGTTGCTGTAGTCACAATTTGTGTTCACAAAGTTAACTAATATAAATATACTATGTAAATACTTATACAGACCTAAACACAAAACATGATACATGCACCTGTTTCTACCTACACACATGTAAAAATAGAAAAACAAAGACACCTACATACACAGATATAAACACAGATACATACACATACATATACACACAAACATAATAGAAAGAAACATATATACATACATATGTGTGGCTCTTTTTTAGGGTATATATATATATATATATATATATATATATATATATATATATATATACACACACACACATTTACACATATACACTCAGTACACACACATAGAATCTATCTATCTATCTATCTATCTATCTATCTATCTATCTATCTATCATCTATCTTATATCTATCCATGTTTCTATGTATGTATGCATGTATGTATTTAAGTATGTATCTATCATCTATCTATCTATCTATCTATCTATCTATCTATCTATCTATCTATCTATCTATCTATCTATCATCTATCTCTATCTATCTATCTATCTATCTATCTATCTATCTATCTATCTATCTATCTATCTCTATCTATCTATCTATCTATCTATCTATCTATCTATCTATCTATCTATCTATCTATCTATCTAATCTATAGTTTTCCTGTTGGAAGAATTGTTAAAAGCTGATAATTTACTGGCAGTTTGTTGATTGCATAATGTTAAGTTTGACTATTCATGTGTTTTTTTCCTTGCCTAACGTATCTTTTCAAGTTGTTATTTCATATGGGGTATGAAATGTTTAGAAGTTTCAATTAAATGGTCTCATTCTTTGGAGAATTCTTCAATGAATGTTAGAATCACTTCTCTGTATTTTCTCTTCTATTACATTACATTGATACTTGACTAATTTTCTATCTTTTTGTTGACAATGATTTTCTATTAGGAGTGTTTGGGAATTTTCAAAGATGGAATTTGTTCCCTGAGAACAATTCATAAGGCATAACAAAAGCCGAGAAACAATTATTGAATCTCTGGATTTATAAAAATAACACTAAAGGATACGCCCCAATATAAGAAAGAAACTTGGAGCATATTCTAAATTCTAACCTCTTTGAGACACAGAAGATGGAGAATAGACTAGACAACATGCTTGAAGAAACATTTTGCAGCTCAAGCAAAATCAGGTCTAAATCTGATTTAGACTTTAGCGCTTCCACTGTTAGAAGAAATAGGCATTTAACTTTTTCCCCAATTAACCCTGTCAAGCCCCTTAACAACCTGACGAAACATTGAGGAAGTGTGGGATATTTTTATGCTGTAATCTCCATTGGATGACTCAGCTGGAAATCATCTAATTCAATCACTGTGGTATGAATGAATATAGACTCTGATTTCTGGATGATGTTAACATAAACACCAAGCAAACACAGAATGAGTCATAAGTGTCTCTAAGGTATTTAAGCAATCAAGTCCCGGAGCCAGCAGGAAGCAGAGTTAAGAAACATAACTCATCCAGGACAGTCATTATTGGAAATGTGATTTCTGCTTCTCCAGGCATTTTGAGGGATGCAGAAAAGATTAGACGGAAAGTGTAAGAAAATAATTGTGTCCTCATACATTCGATAAGAGTTGAATGTCTTCTCTGAAACCAGTGCCACTGCAGAGATGGCTCAGAACACTCCACAATAGCACAATGCTGTTCATCCACACACATGAAGGCATGATCAGTAGTCCTGTCAGGTGTCTGAATTTGGATGTAAAGCATGTGGGTGAACAAAGTAAAACAGCTGGAGAGTGGATGGTGAGGACTAACACCTGAAGTTGTCACACCTGTACACACTCACACACACAGAGATGAATATATTTTTAGAGACCTTTGCTGTGAATATGGAGCCACCATATATCCATTGTGCTGAATAAGAATAGCGACCAGCTTCCTTGAATTTATAAATGAGCACTAGCCCAAAGAAAAAACTGAGGTTTGTTACTTTGTTTCCTCTTCATGTATTCTACATTTAAGTCAGAAAAAGTCATAGACCTGCAATGCATAGCCACGGAGACTGGGTAGCACACAACTTGAGGGGCTGGATTGCAACTCATACTAAGGCAGTTAATATTTTATGGCACAGCTTCAGTGTCATACGTGGGAGAACAGTGACCTTGAAGAAAAGATAAGACCATCAGCATCCTCTAAGCATCAGTTTACTTAAGTAATTTTATAAAGATTAATTAAAATATATTATAAAATATATTTATATGCAAATTTTATATTTAACTTAAAAATTATTATTTTAATGATGAAAATTTAAATAAAAATATATTAAAATATATACTATATAAAAATAATAGTTAATAAAAATATATTAACAAAAATGACTTCAAAATATCAAGCTATCTGGAACTATGAGTAATGATGGTTCCTGTGGAAAACTCTTGTTATTTGAAATTGAATGTTGTTGCATACACTAAATATTTATTTTATAGAAGGTAAGACTCTTATCCCAAAAACAACTAACTGGTAAGATTCTGTGTAACTAACTTGTGTTACTTAATGGCAGAGATATAACACGCCGATGTCATTAGTTGTTAAGACGAATATGCCATACATTCATGTCAGCATGTCAAACACCCAATCAGCCCAGTGGGCCTTGAGTTCTGTTCACCCCACTCCTCTCTGTCTTGTGTGTGTGTGTGTGTGTGTGTGTGTGTGTGTATGCAGGTGTATATTTGTGCAGGTATGTGGGTATGCATATATGTGAGTACTCACTATGAACAGGTGCACACATGTATACTGACGCATGTACATATGCATGCACATGTGTGTGGAGGAGCAAATAATATATCCACCAAACTCAGAAGTTATTCCTCAGATGCGATCCACCATTTTTTTTTTTTAATGAAAAAAGGTCTCTTACTGGCCTAGAGACCATCAAGTATGCGAGGCTGGTAGATTAGTGAGCTCCAGGAACTCACTTGTCTCTGCCTTCCCAGTGCTGGAATTATAAAGATGTGTCACCAAATTCAGGTTTTTCTGTCCAGGCTCTGGGAATTGAAGTCATAGCCTCATGCTTGCAAAGGAAACATTTTTATGCATGTGGGCAATCTCCACAGCCTAGCCCTTCTCCTTTTTCATTGTAAAGGCCAGAGAGAGTATTTAGTTTAGCTTTGTAGCTTTGAAGGTGTGTTGCGGTCACACATTTCTCCTGGCACATGGAAAAAGCAGATACAGATAAGTGAAAATGAATGGCCGTTGCACTTCATGTTCATTTACAAAGTAGGTAGTGGATGATTGGTGGCCACTGGTCTAGAAGGACATACAAGTCTAAAAATGGATGCCGATGCTAGGTCTTCTAGAGAAGGAGCCACCGTCTTACCTTAAGACAACTTACGGGAGGTTTAGGTAGCCAACATTCATCAAATATGTGTGTTGGGTTGATAGAAAAAGTACATGAGGCATTTGACTTACTATAGTTATTTCTGCCTTGGAAGTAATAATTAGGACATATTAATATTATTTTTTTCCATTTCCAAGGGTTTAAGATTTCTTTCTCTGATTTTATCAGTTCACATTACTGTATTTTAAAGTAGAAAGGTCCTACATAGAGATAAAGGAGATAAAAACAATCTATGGAATAGAAAGAGGAGGCTCTGTATACTTGATTCTGACACCATCCCTATGTGGCTCTTCTAGCCTGTTGTAGATGCCATAGACCTGTTTCCAGAAGGAAGTACTGGCTTTTCCTTCGTCTTCACAGTGGGCAAGAGAAACTTGTGTTTTCACTATACAGAGCATAGTCCTGTCTTGTATACATTGACACCATGAGACTTTCGTATTCACCATGGGTAAGAGAAACTTATGTCGTCACTATACAGAGCATAGTCCAATCTGGTATACATGGACACCATGAGATTGAGTCTCAGAAATGTGACTAGTTTTTAGAATCATAATCTAAGTATTTATGGTATCTATGTTAGTTTTCATGTAAGTAGTAAGAAACATTGGTTTTCTTTGAATGGGAGAATTAAAATTCTGTGTGATACCGTTTTTTCAATGTGATGAGTAAAGATTTGGATCTCTTTCAGGATTTAAGTTGATAAGCATCCTTAAAGGAGAAAAACGGTTTTAGCTTCAAAAAAGCAATTCATTTGGCTTCCAGAAAATGATTTGCAAATGCAAAGTACTTCCTCCATGTAAACGGAGGCGGCTGTGGTATTCCATAAGCAGTGTGGGTGAGGGAAAAGGAAAACAGCTCTGGACTATGTCATTCCTAACCCCTTCCTGTATTGGAATCTGGGTTATGTGGGAGCAGAAATGTCATCTAAGGAGGCCAGCTGTCTTCTTAGGTTGTGCCATATATAGGATCCCCGTGATCTGTGTTCTCATTCCAAGCTTTGCAGCTTCAGCATCTTACAGTTTGAAAGGCACCCAGAGTGGATCAGGTGCAGGGAACAAAACAGATGTTGACTAAATATCAGGATTCCACTGCAGGGCTTGTAAAATTAGAGTGGGAGCTAGCGCCTCCCAGAGACTGGTGCTTCTGCCCCTCATCAGGCACTCTCTTCCTTTCTATCAAGAACACTAAGCTGGTGGTGCTCACAGCAATACAAGAGCAGCTTTCTACTGAGTGGAGACACATTATTTAGCTTTCAGTAGCTTGTAAGGTATGAATTATTATTATCACAAATAATATTAAAATTATAATGTTATGTTATAATTACTATTAAAATAAAATATTGTCACAGAGTTAGACAAAGTCCACTGGTAACACAGGTAGTGAGTGATAACATTCTTGGCATGCACCTTCCCACTGAACTGCATTCCCTGGCCTGTGTCACTTTACAACGTGACCCCAGGTTACCCCGTATTCACTTAACCCTTAACACATCTGAAAACAGGCAGGCAGGTACCATGATTCTCAGTTCTGCTTTCCTGGCTCAGCAGAGTCTATATGAGATGTTTGTTCTGAGATTATTCCACGGAGTAACCTGGAAATCGCATACAACACTACCTCTTAAGTGAATTCTTTTCACTTCTCTCAGTTCAGTTTTCGTTGATCATGTGTTATGTGGTTAATATGTCATATGCATTATTTTATTACCGCCACATAAGTGGACAGTCTTCTTTTGACATAGGAAGAATTTAGGTTCAAATACCTTAGTTAATTTTCTCCAAGTCTAATAAATCAAGTTGTAATATAGTGAAGTGAAACCTTTGGGATGCAGAAGAACCCAGTTCCAATCTAGCTCTGCCATTTACTGCCTCATTGATGTCAGCTGATTTATCACCTATATCCTGACCACACAGAGGCCTCCTTTGGACAGGAGGTGATTATTCATATGAAAGTACTTTTTAAAACACTCTGCAGCTATTCTAAGAAAAATGGTTGAGGAAAATGGTGCTGTCACTTTTGCTTCCGAAACATCATTCAAATAAAATGAGAAGGAAGAAATTAAACTCTAGCTTCAACAAGACAAGAAACATCTGGAGCCCTGAAATACAATGCATGAGGAAATGTTTCTTAATAGAGTGAAGCGCTATTGAGCATGGTGGCATATGCCAGTAATGCTGGCACTTAAGAACCCAGTGGGAGGTTCAAAGCATGTTGAAAGCCAGCATAAAGTACATAGAAGGTTATCATTACAAGCAAAACAAAGTTAGTCTTCTTTCTCCAGGTCTAACCAAGGACATGGATGCAACTTGAAAAGATCATAGTGAGTGAGGTTATTCAGACCTAGAAAAAAGTGTTGCAGGTTCTGTCTCATCAGAGACTCCTAGCTCCAAATCTTTGGGTTTGAGGACATATCCTGAAGTAATTTCAGAAACCAGGAAAGTAAAGGTAGACTAATGCTGGGGTAAGGGATTTGGAAGCAGTAGAGAAGGGAATAGCAGGTTACATGTGATCTGATCAGGGAAATAGGGAAAAAGAGGGGTTTCTAATTAGGGAGCATGAAAGGAGATAAATACAGAAGAACAAGTGAGAATTAAATAAGATTAAGGGTGTCTGGGAAAAGTCATAAGAAATCATACTATTAACTGTTTACCTTAAAATCCAACTATAGTACACTTATGTCTATATGAATATACATATATAGCTCAAAGAAAATATTTGCATCTGGCCAGACAATGTTCATTCCAAAAACCAAAGACAACTTACAAAAACCTCAGTATGCGATACGAAAAATGCAGTTTTTGAGTTATTTGCCAGGACTTTCCAAGAGACTCACAAACCATACGTGTCATTGCTATTGCCCTTGGTTACTCCCCAGAGGTGGAAGGTAAGTCCTTATTGCTGAATATATCATATACTTCAGAGGAAAGGTTCAGATGTCCCTGAGCTGGAATGGACCTCAGTCTCCTTTCTTGATCACTAGCTTTCATGATAACAGAAAATGCCATACCAGCTTCCAAAGGAGGGAAACAACCCACAATTCTACCCAGTTATAACATTATTGAACCACAACATTGACTAGCATGGCATAGTAACCCCAATGATGAAGTAGTGGCACACACACATGTACAGTAACCAACAACTCTCTATTTGGACTTAAGATTCACTTACCAAGAGAGAAATCACTCCTGGAATCTGGTTACCTAGCCAAAAATCTTAGGCTAGTGAAGTCATGGATCTTGGAGGAGAACATACTATCACCACTTTATTAAACCGGTACCCATAACTATACTTTAAATATTTGTCCTTATACTCACAGGTAAGTGCAATCCCCACTCTTCATCAAGGAAACTTCTCTTTGTAACAGATTATGACCATTAGAGTAAACTACAACCAATCACAATGCAGAGTTTTAGAGCCCAGTCCCAATGAATACATCTATAAAACAAACTTTGCATCTAATACTCAAGGAAAATTGTGGAAGAGTGGGTGGAAAGACTTTAAGAACTAGAGGATCTAAGAGTACTCTGTGAGATTGTGTCTCCAAGAAAGTCAGAAACTACTCCTATAAATTCTTGCCAATATGAATGCCAAGGCTGGCATCAAGAGATATGCCAAAGTAGATGGAGAAAATCACAAAAGGCCTCAACCCTACACAAAAAACTGCAGTCAACTAAGAAATGCTGAGAGTGGAAGGAGTCTTCCTCAGAGAAGGGTCAACCAATTGGTTATGCAATACCAAATGGTCAGCCCTGAAAGCACATATATGAGTGACATAAATACTGAATAGGCTATATTTAGGAATACATATGTATGCGATAAGAATTCATTGGAAAAGAGGCCATGAATTGGAAAGAGAGAAAGAATAGGTATTTGGCAGGGCTTAGGGAAGGAAACAGAGAATAATGTGATTATATTATAACTTCAAATATTATAAAGCACAAAGAAACAAAGGTAAAACATAAGAGGAGCTGTTAAAGGTACTGAAATGTAACTATAAAATTCATAGAATAGGACAAAGTCACAGAGTGCTGTTGACCCGAGACATAAAGACAAAGAAAAGAAACTCCAATACATGAACTGAAATCAGTGCTATGGACTGGAGGGCAAGGCAAGGTTCAGCTCTTGTACACACACACACACACACACACACACACACACACACACACACACACACACACACAGTGTGTCATGGACCAGCAACAATTCCTTTCAGTTTGGAACCTAGTCCTATATGTTTTCCTAATAAACATTCTGCAAATGACAGGTTCTGAAAGATTTCCTGGCATTCCACTGAGAGCAATTGTTGATCACAGAATCAAAAGGCTCCCTATTTTGTGGTGATTTTATCTAACTGGAGTGCTCCCACATAGAAGAAGGAGAGAAGCTTTAAGACTCAGGAAGCAAGAAAAATGTATGCAGTTCAGGAAGGGAAACATACAAAGTCAAGGAAACTGGTGGGTTACAAGATTGAAGATGACTATCCTTGGCCATCCACTTGACTACGCCAGAGATGAACTAAACCCCCAAACGGAGGGTACATCTGTGAGGAATTTTGTTTTTAAATTTGATGTAGGAATATCAGCTTCTAATTCAGATCTTTGAGGTAGGAAGACACTCCTTTAATCCAGATATTTTGAACTGGGAAAAGACACGCCTTTAATCCAAGTCAGAGCTGAAAAAACTGACCTGCAGTCTGGGTTACATATCTGGCTGTGAGCTGTATAAGAACAGAGAAGAAGAAAGCCTTTGCTTTTTGTCAGCTTGCTCTTGCCTTGCTAGCAAGTCCATTCCTTCATTGGCCTAGCTGCATGCAAACCAAGCAGGAAACTCCAGAGGTATAGGTTTCCTAAGTCATCCTCCATCCTGTGGTGAGCTTTTTATGTGTCTCTGAATAAGTAACACCTTATCACCTTGTTTCTTCCGTATGCTCACTTAATCACTAAGAAAGAATTGTGTGGAACCATTTCTTTGGCCTTTTGTTGGCGCCCTATCTAAGGGGAATAAATGTTTGTTCACAGCTCAGAGGCAATCAGAATCTGAGTTGCTGTTTTGGCGAAACAATTGATATAAGTGATGAGATTGTTCTCTGTCATGCAGAACCTCGCTTTTATATTTCTTTTTGGTAACCTCTAGCTGTCCAAGGCCACCTGTTGTTTGCTTAGAAATGTCAGTGACTAACCTTCAGAGAGTCTGTCTACTTTCTGTGAAAGGTTTCATTTTATAATATTAATTCTTGAGTACCTTGTGAAGCTATAAAAGCATCTGAAAATAGTAAAAAGAGCATATCTACATCTATAGCTATGTATCTATCTATATATCAATATATATATCTGTCTCTATATAAATATACTATACATAGCTTTATCACACACACACACACACAGACACACACACACGTCCTGAAAACTTAATCAGAGTCATATATCACATAAGGCAATCACGTGCTGTGAGAAATCTTTATATGAAGAAAGTTTTGTATGAAAGTATGATGCCATCAAGCTGGATGCTGAAAGAAAATGGCTAAAGATATAAATAGGAAAATGAGATGCAGTGAAATATTTAACCCAAATGCAGGGATCAGAAGCCAAAATAAAAAGGCAGAAAAGAACAGAAGATGCAGGAATATTGTCAAGTCCACCACAAAGAATACTTCCAGGAGGAGCAAAAGTCATCTCACACAGTTCTCTACTAGACCTGTAATTAAGCAATCACTTTTTGCTCCTAATCTGTGTAAGCTAAGTAGAAAATTCCATTTTACAAGTAATTGGACAAAACTGGAAAATTTATTTATGGATAGATCTAGTGGAAATTATTCCTAAAATGCTTTCTAAACCCAAATCCATTCGAAATGTACTCAAAAATTGTCAAAGCATTTCTTCCTAAGATAGAAGGAGGAAAAAAACAAACCAAGTAATTTGAAGTGGGCTATTTTAGTGCACATCAGTGTATAAAAGAATGGCTAAAAATGACAACCATGACAGTGATTGGACATTAATTAGAATATTGAGAGGAATTCTGTATTTCTACCAAAGTAGGCATCTTGGACTCTTGGATCAGTGTTTTTCTTAAGGAAATAAAATATTTGTAAGATGTAACTTCCATCTTATTTCAAAATAACATGGAGATAGATATTTACATAACGAGAAAAACATTCTCCAGTCATCAAGAGCGGGAGGTCATCAGGAAGATAGCAATGGATGCAACACAGGCACAATCAAGAAACTCCCTAAAAGCCAGAGACTAGATACAATGATTACAATTATATGATCTTTTGTTTTAGACAGAGAATGGCTGGAACAATTGGAACAATATTTTTATATAGCTGTGATAATCATGACAGCACTATTGATTATATTCAGCAGAGAGATGACTTTTAAATTGCATAGACAGCACTTTAATACAAATTCCCCATAGGTAACATAGGCAAGTCCAGGTTGGCAAGGGAATTGATTTAAAAGAGATGACCATAAAAAATTCCAAAATTAAATATAAGATTTATCAGCTACACATCCAGTGTTTATCTATTTAAAATATAAATCTCAATGTTTTACACTATTTTTACAGTATGTCCTTTCCCATCATTGACTTTAAAATACTTTGTCATCTCTCAAAGGGCATTTTAGAAGTTAGAAACCTCCTCCTATTTCCCTTGCTACATATAACAACCCTTTCCATCCAGGACTCAGCAACCATGACTTGACTTCCTGTCTCTACTAGTCTCTTTTAAACATTTAATTTAAATGAAAACAAACACTGTGTGATCATTAGTGATGTTATTTGTTATCATAATAGTCTCAAGGATTTTCTATGATGTAATATACAAAATTCTCTCCCTTTTGTTGTTGAAAAAGATTCATGGTAAGGGTATTTCTGTTTGTTTATTCATTTTAGAAACACATTTGAGTTTAGTCATCTTTCTGTGGTTCCCTCACAATATTGTATAGCATCCATCATCACAATTTATCAAAAGATTATCTTCATTAAAGTGACATAAAATGATCACAAAGGAGACATCATGGGGGTTGTGATAAGCTTAAGATGAAGCTTGTAAATGTTAATGCATCCGACATTTTAAAGTATTTGAGAAAATATACTTATATCAGAGCTGAATTTCCTAACAAAAATAGAACGTTTCTGATATTCATATTAATCTTTTAAAGTGAGTAACTCAAATTTTCAGGTAAGTTGTAATAATTCTGTTTTGATAAGTACCAACAGGTTATGGAAAACATTACTATATTTCATGTTATTACTCATTCTGTAATGAACAATGTGACTTTGGGAAGACCTCACAAGAACATAGATAATACAGCCATAAACCAATTGATAAGGAATAAACAGCAGTCACATAGGTGGAAAGAACAACAGTATCTCACGCAGAAAAACACCACTAGTCAGAGAGGGCAAGCATCCTCTGCCCATTTTCTCCTACTTCCTAGTTGCTGCTTAGCTTTCTGAGGAAAATAGAGTATATAAGTCATGGCAACCAACCAGGCCGTGTTTCTCTGTTGTTTCTTCTTTGCAGCCATGTCACAGAGAGGAGCTAATGTTGAATCTGAAATGTTGCTCAGTCTTTCTAGAAGAACTGAAAAACTAGGAATTAGGGGTGGAAAATCCATTTACTTCAGTTGTGCACCATTTCCCAGAGTTTTTATTTTATATAATAACAGTTAATATATTGTGATTTTTATCTTTTATCAAAATAAAGGAAAATAATTTCATTAACTGATAAACAAATTTTAAGGAAATTCCTGATACTGTTTTAGTTTCTAATTGGGTAGAAGTATGATATTTGTTTTATCTTCAATCTGTCTGTCTGAGAGCAGCTTTACTGCAACAACTTGGATTTTGGCATTAAAAACATAGATTTATTTTCTAGTGCGTTGAACAAACTGGCAGATTTTTTAAATTAAAATTTTAATTGATAAATAAAACCACGAGCATTTATCATTGGTCAGTTTGTGCATACTTAGCATGAACATCATAATTGTTTCCAATTCACAGATGTTGTAGAATCTGCCCTCTAGAATCCATGGATGTGTGGTCAGGAGTGGATGCTAAAATCTACTGTACAACATGAGGACTGTAGTTAATACCAATGTATTGTATTCTTCCGATTATATTTCAATTGTTCTTTCTCAGGAAAACTTTGAATCTCTACGCCACTACTTTTTCTTTCACCTGTGAAGTGGGAGTAATAACTTACAATGTAGATGGCTGTTGTGAAATTTGAGTGTGTGAGTTATAATACTCAGGGCATCATGAAAACCTGACTTGCAGGCTCACTACAAAAATGAAATATTTGTATCATACTGGCCAGCAAGATGCAATAAAGTTAGAGTTAACTGAAAAAAAAAAAACAGATGTCAAAGGAATATTAGATGGAATTTATGGCCAGTGAAGGAAAACTATTTAGAGCTCAGAATTAAAAGAACAGTTGAGACTAAAAGCAGTGGCCAGGAAAGTCTTTGGACTGTTATAGGGTTTGTTTGTGCCTCAGAAGCCCCGAATTTTGCTATTTTGTGAAACCCCAGGGCTATTATGTGAAAGATGGGTATATACATCTCTGGAAAACTTAAAGACATACTTTATATGCATGGTTAGTCTTCCCCTGCTTAAAAATTGCTACTAATGGGTTCTTGTCGATGATGAGAACAGGAGATCCCATTCCGGAGTCACTTTATGACATAGTTGGTCTCATAGTGACAGATGCCAGCCACCACCAGCTGATTTGTACTGCTCACCTCTAGCTATTGCAATTAGCACAAAGGAAAACTGCACTGGAGCTGCTGAGACCTGTCAGTCCAGTGGGAAGGTAGAGACCGCTATGTAAGTGAAGGCAATGACATGTGATGGATTTGACAGCATCTCAACCCAGTCAGTGGACCAATCATATTCAAAAGCTCCCTGATATATTTTGGTCTCAGACAGTATCTCGAAATAGCCTATGGTTTCATCTCTTTTTATTCTCTTGCAACACATGCTTTTATGTAGTTAAAATTAAAAATAGAGTGTAAACTCAGGCTAGCAACATCAAGAATATGAGTGTAACATTTCTTCATTTTTACCAGTAGGAAATCAGAGTTGTGAATTAGAGATCTGGGATTGGAAAACAGTATGTGTCCACAAAACAGAATTTGCATTCTCAACTTCTATCATACCTGGTGTAGTTAGCATTTGTATTTTTCTTTCTATTCCTGTGATATAACTTGGTTTCTTGTTTATGAAGTTCTTGACTATAGAATTAAAAAAATCTCAAAAATGGTATAACTAAAATGAGATGAAATATTTCAAGCAGTCTATTATTAAAAGGATTCTTTGTCTTCTTCTGTGACTAAAATGCTAGGCCACTATAAGGATTTCTTTTCCATCTATTGTATATCAAGGGAGGAAATTCAGTATCTAGTTAAATTAATTTGGGGGGAGGGTCTTGATTGTATGCCTTTAACTAATGGTGAATGTGTAAAATATTTGTTGACCAGCTAGAGACAAACAGGAAGAGCTGATTAGAATTTGCCATTTCTTTGAAGCTCGATTTGTGCCTCCTGCAAATGCACCACTAAGATTCTTTGGCACACTTACTTCTTTGGTTAATACACAGGCAAGGAAAATTAGAGGAGTCAAGGAGGGGACTGGGCAGATCCCTCAGGTGACAGAATACTTGCCTTGTGTCCATAAGACTCCGAGATTTGCTATCAGCACTGCTCAAAATATAAAGAACTAAAAGGGCCAGGAAAGGCTGTGTTTGGTCCATGCCATTGTTCCAGATTTGAGTAAAATTAGTACATCATCATGGAGTTAAGATTACATGAGGAAGTCAGAAGTTTTATTTGGGAAAATCAATGTCTTCTGATTTGCCTTCTTTTGCATCACTGTCCTGTCATATACATAAAACAGCATGATTTTATTTTTACAGACCTATTTGTTGAAGAACTCTAGACTAAACCTGCTAGGGATACAAATAAATTATTGGATGTTTTCTATGAAAAGAGTTTTATACTAATATTGATAGAAACACAACAAAATAAGTCGTATCAAATCAGTTATTTAAACGGAGAAGCTTCCAATCAATAGGGAGTTAATTTTTAAGACAATATTGTCTATTTAATTCAATTGTTTGATATACTCACTATTAACTTCTGCCTAATCAGGATGGGTTTGATTTATGCTGACATAACAAATAACTCCAACATCAAATGAGACTGACAAGTAAAAGTGTATTTCTTTCTTTCTTTGAGTTTTGAAGACATGGCAGTTTGTAGCCATATCATTACTTTAGAGACTGGGGCTAACGGAAGATTTATTATTTATAGGGCAATTTGCTCTAGTATATGAGATTCCTGACCTATAATTCCTTGTAAAATGCCTTCCACACATGGTATTCAATTTAGACTACCTCTTTACTTTCAAAAACTTTTCGATGAGTTGTGTGAATCAGTTACCTTACCAAGCATTTCATATATATTTCATTTTATTTCCACAAACACAATTTTATATGCTATTATATCATTTTTTGCAGATAAAATGTACTATATTTTTTGATTTTACAAAGAATGTGTGTAGTATCTTCTTGATGGATTGACCATGACCATTTTTATCAGGACTTAATCCTGTTTTTTTTTTTATTTCTTATAACACATTTTGACATAGCATTTATTTATTGTTTAGTTTTGGATGTTAGTGGAGTTAGCTTGTATCTTTTTGGCTTACCCTTCACATTGAATAAACTTCATTTTCAATCTTACTGATTTGACATTCTGACATCTCTGACAATTGCTATGTGGTTGGATAGTTTGTAAAATTCATTCTATTCATTTCTACTTTTAAGGTTGGGGTTTAATTATACTGGATGCAATTATTGATGGCTGACAAACTTTTCCAATTTTGCTCATTTGTTTCCTATGCAATTTATTTTTCTTTTTTGCCAAATTACTCTGTTATTGTCTTGTTTTGTTTCTAATACTACTTTTCTGGATACATTTTATTACCTTCCGTACTTCCATTATTATATTTTAAAAACTTACTTCCTAAGCATTTGCCTTTAAATTATAATATTCACAACATAAATTTGCAAAATCTAACTTCAGCTAATAGTAACATGTTTATTTCTATGACAAATTCTACTTATTTCTTATTTCTCTGTATTGTTATTGACACCAAATAGGCCTCCTTTCACCATGTTTACAAAAATTAGAATGACCATCACATTGAAACACAAAATTTTGATTCAAGATGATTGATCAATTTTTACTTTTTGATTAAACAATGAAATACTTTGCCTAAATTGGCAGTTAATTTCAAATTATGAAAAAGAAATAGCTATAAGACAACCTGAGAAAACTTTCAAAATGTGAGGAAGTTGAAGTTATACACAGCTTTATAATGTGTGTCTCAAAATCCACCCAGTATTTTAGCATTGGCACGTCACCATTCACTTCTGTTTGTGCAAGTCCTAGAAGACTCTAAAGGTTTTGTTTCTTTTATTCAACAACACGTTCTCACAGGAGAGATGGTCACATTCATAAAAAATGGTTCTACATTATGCATATGTAATTAGCATTTGAGTTTTTTTCTTTCTTGATATATTATTGATTATTATAATATAGTTATGCAGGTTTAAGATTTCTTATAATGCTTGCTCAAAAACTCTGCAGTTGATCTGTCATATGAACAAAGAAATATTTGGAGGCTCGTAAGGTTAGCTGAATCCAAGCACAAAAACACAGCTGAATTACTGGTACAAAATCACAGACACAAGCAAACAACAACTACATCAAGAAAAGAGGATAAGAATGTAGATCTAATATTCTTAGAAAAATTTTGGAGTTTATCTGTCAGCATTTCAAGGCAGTACTCTAGTTAATTATTCAAACAAACTGTTGACTGTAGAGACACCTAAAAGTCGTTACACAGAACGAAGGAAACAAACATTATTTGTTCAAAGGATTTGTGATACATTTTAATAGGTTTGTTAGATATGGCTTTCAAGTCAGAAGTTTACCTTTCATCAGAAATGGTTGGTAACTTGTTTTGGGTTGGAACAGTTCCCGTTCAGTTCCCTATCTTGCCCCCCTCCATGTTTCTATTTCCTTATCTGTTTTTAGCTTATGGCCAAAGATAATCACTAACCCAATTTTTGTATCTTTCGATTTGTCTTCTTTAGTCACTACTTACACTGTGGCCTTCTGCATATGGCTTCTCTTGCTTGGTTTAATGTTCCTAATGTCCATCTAGGCTTTGGTACATGCCATTCATGCAGGTGTTGTGGGAATTCCTACCACCAGTAGCCTTTAAGTTACCGGTCCATTTGGGTGTGGCTTCTTATACTATATATGCTGATGAAAAGCACGTCTGGCTTTTTTCCCTGCTGTGGGATTCCATTGCTGTTCCCTGTTCCAGCAGAGGATTGTGATCTGTGAGTCTACCCCTAAATAAATGACCCTCTATTACACTCAATTCAGAGCTAGTGTGGGATTTCTTATAAGTGTCCTTCTTTATCTGGTACCTACGGAACTGCTTTGGGTCTATAGCACAGCTATAAGGGAACAGAACTTGGCAGGGAAAACTAAAGTGAATGCTGGGAGAAAGAAGGGCAGAGTCAGGAGGCAGATGCTGGAACTTTAGCCAGTAAGCCACCGTCACATGGCCATGCACAGATTAATAGAAATAGGTTAAATTAATATGTACGAGTTAGCCAATTGGAACCAAGAGCTAATGGGCCAAGCAATGATTTAATAAATACAGGTTCCATGTGATTATTATGGAGGTCTGGGCAGCTGGGAAACCGACAAGCAGCCTCACTCCAGTAATCTTGGACTTAACCATCATTTTATTTTCACAGGATCCCAGAGAAAGAACATCACGCCCATGACAGCAGGAAGTAATTCTAGAAAACAACATCCCCTCTCCCAACAAAGTTTGTCCTCAGTGTTAAAGACATCATTTAGGGGTTGATTAAAATTGGTATATGTTGCGGGAGGTCTTTCCGCCCCTCCAACCAATAGCTGCTGAGATACCAGCACATTGGGGCGTGGTTTCTCTCCATTCAAAAAGTTTCTGCTTCCTTCCGCTCGCTCTCTTGGCTTCCTGCTCGTCTGGCGACTAGACTCCCTTTCTAGTTGTGCAGAGAGCTGTTGTCTGGGATCGTGATCTGTAAGTTTTTCCTCTTTAAATAAATACTACCCTAATAATAATAACTCCAAACTGGTGTGGCATTGTTCGTGGTTTACGCCTTTAGCTGGCACCCAAAGAACGTTTGGCTTTTAGGACCCCCCGGCTGCCGGCCGCAAGTTCGGCTTGGCGCGAGCGAGCCCTCCCTTCCTCAGCCGCGGCTTGCGCCTTGCGGCCTTGTAGCTTGTGCCTTGTGCGTGGAGCCAGCAGTTTAATTTAAATCATCACGCACTGGCTTTAGTTTGTGACTTAGGCCCCAGTGCCGAGTCCAAGATACACTTGGCCTTAAGGCCCATAATATCCAGAGGCAGGATGATCTCTGAGGTCGGCCAGGTGGTGGTGGCATATGCCTTTAATCCCAGCACTCGGGAGGCAGAGAAAGGCGGATCTCTGTGAGTTCGAGGCCGGCCAGGCGGTGGTGGTGCACGCCTTTAATCCCAGCACTCGGGAAGCAGAGACAGGCGGATTTCGGTGAGTTCGAGGCCAGCTGGATAATAGGTAATAAGGCGGTTTTTGTTTCCAACATGACTTTCACTGTTTGGGCTACCAATACAATGGGTCTTATCCTGCAGAATTTATATGACTATGAGGATAATTTAATTTACTGGTTACTATGTTTTAGTATTCTTTTGAATATTCTATCATTTAGGAAGATTATGGTACTCTCAAGAACTCATACAGGTCAGGAGATTCAGGAGATTCAGGAGATTCAGGATTCAAAAGAGGCAATAATAAACACAATAATAAAAAGACTTGAAATGCTGGCTTTAGTTCGTGACTTAGGCCCCAGTGCCGAGTCCGAGATACACTTGGCCTTAAGGCCCATAATATCCAGAGAAGCAGGACGATCTCTGAGGCCGGCCAGGTGGTGGTGGCATACGCCTTTAATACCAGCACTCGGGAAGCAGAGACAGGCGGATTTCGGTGAGTTCGAGGCCAGCTGGATAATAGGTAATATGGCAGTTTTTGTTTCCAGCATGAATTTCACTGTTTGGGCTACCAATACAATGGGTCTTATCCTGCAAAATTTATATGACTATGAGGATAATTTAATTTACTGGTTACTATGTTTTAGTATTCTTTTGAATATTCTATCATTTAGGAAGATTATGGTACTCTCAAGAACTCATGCAGGTCAGGAGATTCAGGAGATTCAGGAGATTCAGGATTCAAAAGAGGCAATAATAAACACAATAATAAAAAGACTTGAAATGCTTGAAAAAATGATTGGAACTGGTGAACAGAGTAATAAGGCACAAGGACAGGATACAAAGCCAACACCAGCTATTAGAACTGGCTTACCCAGGGTTTTAGCGGCATACCCTAAACTTAATTCTGACAAAGCGTCAACTTCTAAAGGCTCAAAGGGAGTCAGAGAAGCTAGATGGATGCCAATAGCAATGAATGATCTGAAAGAAATTAAACAGGCTATTGTTAATTTTGGCTTGCAAAATGCATATGTAAAGGAAATGATAAGGACTTGGGCTTCTAATGCTAGAGCTACCCCCTATGATTTCCATCAGTTAGTGTCTGCAGTTTTAGATAAGGGACCTTCCTTGATGTTTGGAATTTATTTCAGAGAAGAATCCAAACATATGGAACAGCAAGGAAGAGCAAAAGGTGTCGAGGTTTCCCAAGATCAAATTCTTGGTGCAGGAGAATATGCTGATCCACAGGTCCAAGCTCTTTATGATGATGAAGTACTGCATCTATGTCACCAAGCAGCTTTAAATGCTTGGAATAGGATACAAGATCCAGCAAAAAGGGTTGAATCATATACCAGAATTAGGCAGGGACAGAGAGAACCCTTTATTGACTTTTTGCAAAGATTAATTAAGGCTCTGGACGTAGGGGTAACAGACCCGGAATCTAGACGAATACTTCTTGAATCTCTAGCGTTTGAGAATGCAAACATAGAATGCAAAAAGATAATTGGGCCTTTAAAGTCTAGATCAGCACCTATGGATGAATGGATTCAGCATACGATGAATGTTGAGACATTTAGCTATAATGATGAATCTTGGGTAGGAGAAGCGATTTCCACAGCAATGAGGAGACATCAAACTGCCAGGTGTTTTAATTGTGGAAAATTAGGACATCTGAAAAGGGATTGCAGGCACAGAATTTCTAGGAATAATATATCCTATGGGAATGACAAAAATAGGGGACCTAGGCCCTCAGGTATATGTAGGAGATGCGGTAAAGGCCATCATTGGTCCAACGAATGCAGGTCAACAACAGACAAACAAGGCAACCCGATCCCATCGGGAAACTCCTTGAGGGGCCTCTCGCAGGCCCCCAAGCCAACAGTGGCCCAGTCATTCCCAGTCACAGTGGAGAACGTGCCTCACCAAGAAATCTAAAAGCTCCAATTTCTGCTGTAAAAAGTAATACTAGTCTAAATGGTGAATTACGTGTGGAGGATGAGTCAAAAAACCCAGTAAGACAGAGTAAACGTATATTTTGGCAGACTTCTATTAACGACCAAAGACCAAAGCTAAAAGTCTGTATAAATGGCACTTTTATTGAAGGCTTATTAGACACAGGTGCGGATGTAAGTATTATTACCCCAGAATCTTGGCATCCAAATTGGCCTCTTCAAGAGGTAGATGTTCAGTTTCTGGGAATTGGAACCCTATCTCGTGTAAAACAAAGCACAAGATGGGTGGAATGCATAGGGCCTGAAGGGCAAATAGGAAGACTAAGGCCATATATAGCCAATATTGCAATAAATTTATGGGGCCGTGACCTGTTACAGCAATGGAATACCCAGATTAACATTCCTGCAGTTCCAGGAACTCATAATTCTGGGAAAGATATGATGAGGTATTATGGAAAAAGGTCACCAGCCATTCAGGCTGTACAAGAACATATAGCAAATACCAAACCTTTAGAGGTACCAACAGCCCTACATTTAAAATGGCTAACTGAGAAGCCAATATGGATCAAACAGTGGCCTCTAGCTGAAGATAAATTACAGGCATTGGAACAGCTGGTGCAAGAGCAATTAGATGCTCACCATATTGAAGAATCAACCAGCCCTTGGAATTCTCCTGTGTTTGTTGTAAAAAAGAAATCTGGTAAATGGAGAATGGTGACAGATCTAAGAGCTGTCAACAAAGTAATTCAACCTATGGGCCCACTACAATCTGGAATTCCTTTGCCTTCTCTATTATCAAAAGGATGGCCTCTTATAGTTATTGATTTGAAAGATTGTTTTTTCACTATACCGTTACAAAAAAAGGATAGAGAAAAATTTGCCTTCACGGTGCCTACTTATAATAATTCTCAGCCTAATAGGAGATATCAATGGACTATCCTCCCACAGGGTATGCTCAATAGTCCTACATTGTGCCAATATTTTGTAAGTAAGCCATTGGAAATAATTCGTAAACAATTTCCCAAGTCCATAATTTATCATTACATAGATGACATCTTATTATCAGATTTAAATAAAGATATTTTAGAAAGGATGTTTGAAGAAGTGAAGAAAGTCTTGCCTAGGTGGGGATTACAAATTGCCCCTGAAAAGATTCAAAGAGGAAATTCTATTAATTACCTAGGTTACAGAATAGGGTTAGAGAAAATTAAAACACAAAAGGCACAAATTAGGAGAGACTGGTTAAAGACTCTTAATGACTTCCAAAGATTGTTGGGAGACATTTCCAGTCTACGACCAGCTGTTGGGATAACACCTGATCTAATAGTTCATGTAAACAAAACCTTAGATGGTGATAAAGATTTGAATAGTCCAAGAAAACTGATAGCTGAAGCAGAAAAGGAACTGACAATGATTGAGGAAAAATTACAGGACGCACATGTGGATAGGGTGAACCCAAATCTTAGCTGCATCCTAGTCATATTGCCTTCCAGAATCTCTCCTACAGGGATTCTAATGCAGAGGGAAGATATTATTTTAGAATGGATATTTATACCTAATAAACCAAGTAAAAAATTAAAAACTTATGTGGGAAAAGTCCCTGAATTAATTATAAAAGGTAAGCTGAGACTTCGTCAACTAGCAGGTATAGACCCAGCAGAAATTATAGTGCCTTTTACTACTGAAGAAATAAAAAAGTTATGGGAAGACAATGAACCGTGGCAAAGAGCTTGTGCTAATTTTTTGGGAGAAATTAATAGCAACTATCCCCAAAGTGGTAGACTTAACCTCATAAAGAGAACTTCTTGGATTCTTCCTAAAATTGTACCTGATGCTCCAATAACTGGAGCCCGTACGTTCTCTACTGATGCAAATAAATCAGGGAAAGCAGGTTACAAGTCAAATGAATTGAGTAAGGTGGAACAAAGCCCTTATAATTCTGTTCAGAAGGCAGAATTATTTGCCATTTTTATGGTGCTAAGGGATTTTAAAGAACCTCTTAATATAGTTACAGATTCACAATATGCAGAAAGAGTTATCTTGCATATTGAAACCGCTGAATTTATACCAGATGACACAGAGTTGACTTCATTGTTTATCCAGGTACAAGACATAATCAGGAACAGGCTTTGTCCGATGTACATAACACACATCCAGTCCCATACAGCTCTGCCTGGTCCTCTAGCACAAGGCAATGCTGAGATTGATCAATTATTGATTGGAAGCGTGTTGCAGGCCTTGGAATTTCATAAAAAGCATCATGTCAATAGTAAAGGCCTAAAGAAAGAATTTTCCATTACTTGGCAACAAGCTAAGGACATTATAAAGAGATGTCCTACTTGTTCTTTCTATAATCAAACACCGTTGCCTGCAGGGAGTAACCCAAAGGGTACTAAGAGAAATGAAATCTGGCAGATGGATGTGTTCCACTTTATGGAATTTGGTAAATTAAAATATGTACACCACACCATAGACACGTATTCAGGTTTTCAATGGGCTACTGCCCTGAGCTCAGAAAAGGCAGATTCAGTAATCATACATTTATTGGAAGTTATGGCCATCATGGGTATACCTGCACAAATAAAGACAGATAATGGTCCAGCATATGTATCTAAGAAAATAAAACGCTTTTTTGATTATTATAATATAAAACACATTACAGGTATACCAAATAATCCTACAGGTCAGGCAGTTATAGAAAGATCAAATCGTACTATAAAGGATATGCTGAAAAAACAGAAAGGGACCTAAAATACCCCCAAAAATAGATTACATAATGCTTTATTAACCTTGAATTTTCTTAACGCTAATGAGAAAGGAACGACAGCAGCAGAAAGACATTGGATAATGAAAAAGTCTGCTGAACTAAATCAACTGATTTATTTCAAAGATGTGCTGACCTCTCAATGGAAGCCAGGAGATGTGCTACGTTGGGGAAGGGGTTTTGCTCTTGTTTCCACAGGAGAAGAAAAATTGTGGACACCATCAAAATTAATAAAGTTTCGATTTAAAGAGGAGAAACCTCTTGTAAAGGAGAAATGACAACTCATCCACAATGATGATATTCATACAAGTGGTAAGAAAAACATATAGAATGGGGGCAGGGTTCTGTTCTTATCTCCACAGGAAAACACTAACCTTTGAAAAATTCAAGGGACCCTGGATATTTGGATACTGACAGATGGAAAAATACCTGCCCAATAGGAAATATCAAGAAAACTGAATGGGTAAGTAACACATACTAAACCATATTTCTAAATTTATAGAGCTGGTTTTGAAGTTGGACTCTGGCTCAGTCCCTCTCCAATTCCAAGCCTGTTAGTAAGAGAAAAACCCAGAATTTCTGGAGGTTCTGTCTCATGTCAAGAGCCGTGATATGGGACAGAAAGAAATATGAGTTTAGAAAACATCTTTGCTTTTCTTCATATCTATCATACCTTTCATTGAATATATCTATCATGCCTTTCATTGATATATGTATATATATATGCCTATATATGTCTATATGATTAATGTTTAAGTTATTTACAATAAACAATGAGTCTTTTCTGAAGTGACATTTGAAGTTTCCAGGAAGAAGATGGGGCCCCACAACAACAACTCTACCTGGTTGATATGACGTCATGCTACTGATAGCGCTACTACAAGACCTGTTTTGGGTACCAGCTGCACAAGAAGATCCCAACTTGTTTAGATGAAATGGTGCACATCTTGTACAACATTCTGGCCAGACCTCCACAAAATACTCAGAGACTATTTGCAATTTTAAAAGACATTGATCTTGAAATTTAACCATCATTTTACTTTCACAGGATCCCCCAGAAAGAATGTCGCCCCCATGACAGCTGGAAGTAATTCTAGAGGACGACGTCCCCTCTCCCAGTAAAGTTTGCCCCTGGGTTTAGGGACATCATTTAGGGGTTGGGAAGTTGGGGGAGGAATTTTATAAGCTCAGGGATCATTTTGGAAAAAAAAAGAGGGTGATAGGATAATAGATTTGTAACTGTGAGTTACAATTTTTAGACAAATATCTTGGTATTGATTCTTGATACAAAGTTAAATTATAGGGGGCTGGAGAGATGGCTCAGTGGTTAAGAGCATTGCCTGCTCTTACAAAGGTTCTGAGTTCAATTCCCAGCAACCACATGGTGGCTCACAACCATCTGTAATGAGGTCTCGTGCCCTCTTCTGGCCTGCAGGCATACACACAGACAGAATATTGCATACATAATAAATAAATAAATAAATAAATAAATAAATAAATATTAAAAAAATTATATTGACTATTGTATGCATGCATGTTTCTACCTCTGTTTAAAATATTTTTTATGTATTGACATATATTGTTTCGATATTTACCATATTGCAATGTATATTTGTACATTGTTTATATTTGGAGGTCATTATCCTCATTTGTTACACAGATGTTTATTGTCTTAGTCTTTAAGTTAGATAGATATTGAGAATTATATAGATTAATAGTCATCTAAGTTTGCCATTTATAATTAGACTAATTAGGTTATTTAGATATATAGAGATTATACTCAGTATAGATAGATGATCTTCAACCTCTTCAAAGAGCTGTAGAAAATGGCCTTTAATCTAACTCAGAGTTTTGTGGTAGTGAGACACAATTGCTCCTGGCAACACAGCT
The DNA here is from genome assembly GCA_963919715.1 of Microtus obscurus. NCBI lineage: Eukaryota > Metazoa > Chordata > Mammalia > Rodentia > Cricetidae > Microtus > Microtus obscurus. Next base: position 24,451,562 of record CAWTZC010000015.1, read on the forward strand.
CTATTCCCGAGAGAATGTTGAGCACCAAAGACATTCCACCTGGAGCCTTTCTTTTTGACAGAACTGGCCTTGGGGCAAAGAAATGCCCATACCTCAACCACTGACAGAGATACAGAGTGTGCATCAATGGATAAAACAGGACTGTCATATCCTGCCAAGACAGGGTAAGATAGTTTTGAAAAGTTGCTTGCCTTTGAAAATGGTATGTCAGTTATGTTAGGCCTTAGCCAAAGTTGGTTGCTTCAACGCTGCAAATGTGACTTTGGGTGATTGCCCAGGTAGCTAGTTGTCCCTGTGATTTGTTGCAGGTTTTGGAAGTTGTTTTACTGAACTTCCTAATTACCCAGGTAACATTATTTCCCTTCTAAGATCTTTGATGGGGTTGAAGACTGTATAACTATAGTTACTTTTCTCTCATGACTTGGCCAAGTTATTTATTATACAAGTCCTAAGCTAGTTAGAATAGGATATTTGTACTTATTGTATATAATTTCGTAGTAGGTTTAGAACTCTCTTACTTAAACAAAAGGGGGAGGTGTTGCGGGAGGTCTTTCTGCCCCTCCATCCAATAGCTGCTGAGATACCAGCCCATTGGGGCGTGGTTTCTCTCCATTCAAAAAGCTTCTGCTTCCTTCCGCTCGCTCTCTTGGCTTCCTGCTCGTCTGGAGACTAGACTCCCTTTCTAGTTGTGCAGAGAGCTGTTGTCTGGGATAGTGATCTGTAAGTTTTTCCTTTTTAAATAAATACTACCCTAATAATAATAACTTCAAACTGGTGTGGCATTGTTCGTGGTTTACGCCTTTAGCTATAGGGTTGGGAGTTGGGGGAAATTATGCATCCTTAGGGATCTCTTTGAAAAAAAGAGAGAAAATTGGATGGTATAATAGATTAGTGTGAGCTTACTCACACTAATAATAATAGTGAGTAATGGAGTGAATACTTGTGAGCTATTATTTATAGGTAATTTACATTGGTACAGATTATTATATATTGATACAAGCTTAAATTATATTGAATATGTTTCTATTTTGTCCACAATATTTGTATACCTAGGGAAAATTATTTTGTCATATTGCATGCATACATGCATGCTTGTACCTCTGCTTAAGACACTTTGAATATTGATACAAATTTAGTATATATTTATCATATTGCAATGAAGAAGGATGCTTAAAAGAAATCCCACACTAGCTCAGAATTGAGAATAATAGATGGTTATTTATTTAGGGGTAGACTCACAAATCAATATCCTCTGCTTGAATGAAGAACAGCAACTGAATCTCGCAGCCGGAAGAGGCCAGATGTATGCTTTACATCAGCATAAATAGTATAAGAAGCCACGCCACAGTGGGCTGGTAACATAAAGGCTATTGGTTGTAGGATTTCCTATAGCACCTCTCTGTTTTGTTTAAACAAGAAAGTTCTAACCCTAATACAAAATTATATACAATAAGAGCAAATATATTCAATAACTGTCCTATCCTCATGAGTTTAAGTCTTATATAATAAATAAGTTGGTCAAGTCATGAGAGGAAAGTAACTACAACTATCTAGTCTTCAACCCCATTGAAAAAATATTACCGGAATAAGCAGGGAGTGCCAATTCCCAAAATGTGCAACAAATTACAAAGACAACTGGCTACCTGGGCAATCACCCAAAGTCTCATTTGCAACATTGAAGCAACCAACTTTGGCTAAGGTCTAGAGTAACTGGCCCTGTCTTGGCAAGATTTGACTTTTCTTTCTTTCTTGTTGTCTTTCTTTCTTTCTTTCTTTCTTTCTTTCTTTCTTTCTTTCTTTCTTTCTTTCTTTCTTTCTTTCTTCTCTCTCTCTCTCTTTCTTTCCTGCTTTTCTGTATCCTGCTTGTTCTGTCTGGACATTGTGCATTTTGTCAGTGGTCAATGCATGGTCATTTCTTTGCTCGAAGTCCAGTTTTGCCCAGAAGAAAACACTGTCAAGGTACATGGTTTCCAGAAATGGATAATCAGGACACTTCAATGGGGTTCAAGACTAGATAGCTGTAGTTACTTTCCTCCCATGACTTGGCCAAGTTATTTACTATACAAGACTTAAACTCATTAGGATAGGATAATTATTGAAACATTTATTACATGTTTCTCACTTGATATTATTTATGTTGGTCTTATTCTAATTTTTATACTTGATATTTGTTTTTATTGTATATAAATTTGTATAGGCTTAGAACTTTCTTATTTAAACAAAAGGAGGAGGTGCTGTAGGAATTTGTACCACCAGTTGCCTTTAAGTTACCTGCCCACTTGGGTGTGGCCTCTTATACTATATATGCCGATGAAAAACGCCTCTTTCCCAGCTTCAGGATTCAGTTGCTGTTCTCCAATCCAGCAGAGGATTGTGATCTGTGAGTCTACCCTGAAATAAATAACCCTCTATTATACTCAATTCTGAGCTAGTGTGGGATTTCTTTTAAGCATCCTTCTTCATGCAGGCTTTTTATTTTGGAATGGGCATTCATTCTAAAGACACAGCATGTTTCTTTATTGCTTCGCCAGGTGATAAGCATTTGTAATGTCTTGACTGCCATCAACATTCAGTCATAGGACTTCGTGTAGTAAATATTTAAAACTTTTTTTTGGATAGCCAGGCAAATTGCTAGATCATGTTATATATTAAACTTTTAAGAAACTGACAAACAGGCTGATAAAGTAAAAATGACATTTTATAATCCTTCTAGGGATTGTAATGGGGTTCAAGTTTCTCTACATGATTACCAACACCTATCAAAGTTTATCAGTTTGATAACAATCATTCTAATCTCAGTGTAATAGTGTCCCACTTAGTTTTATTGTACATCTTCCTAATGACTAATGATATTGAGCATGGAAAGGCATAGTAAGCAGATTAACTAAAGCAATCATCAAAAACTAAGGATAAACTCACATTATCTCAAAACTTACTCTATAACTACAGCAATTAAGTGAATGTAATATCAATAGGGTTAACATCAGCCTCATTGGAAGAGTGGAAAGTCTGGAAGAGTGCCAAGGAGTGTACTATTGGACTTTAAATTGTTTTAAGAGACAGTAATTAAACTACAACGTTTATCTTTCCATTGCCTCCTTCCATATTCTTCCATATACCCTTCCCCACTCACTTTCATATCCATGGCCTTTTTTGTCACTAATTGTTCTTGTATGCATATATGAATTATTATATACATATATATTACTAAGTGTAACTGGTTACATCCATATAATGTTTCTTGTATATAGGTTGATAGGGCTGATCTTTTGACTCTGAACTGTAAACAGTTTTTAAGATTTAGTGGTGCTAGAGTATATGGATTTCAGTTTATAAAATAAATTGACAATAAAATAAACAGACTCAATAAATTTAGTTCACATTAGAATTTGACTGAGAATAGGTGATGAGAATATATGTAAACTGAAAAGCAATAAAGCATTTACAACAAAACAGATGTTTGTAACTCAGATCTAGTTCTTAACAACATTTTAACTTTGAGGCTAGGGTTTGGTCTAGTGGTAGAGTTTCATGCCTAACATGCTTAATGATTTCTGTCCTATTGATAACACCACAAAAATGTGTGTGTGTCCTTCAAAAGAATATCATAGATTCATTTTCATCAAAATATTATTCTTTGGGCACCCAACTAAGGAAATGAAGGGTGAGGTGGACCTGGGGTTCAGGACTATCATTCTAACTACTCTGGAGATTGAAGCAGAAAGACTTCAAAGATTCAAGGAAGCCAGTGTGGGTAAATCTGTGAGATTTTGTTAAAAAAAAAAAAGAAAGAAGGAAAGAAAGAAAGAAAGAAAGAGAAAAAAAGGAAAGAAAAAGAAAAAAGGAAAGAGAAGAAAATGGCTCCTCATAGCCTGTGAGAAAGTATTTGAAAATAATAACAAATCAAAGGGATTATGAAGAATATGTAAACACTCCAAACTCAAAAGCAAATAATGAACAATTCAATTAGAAAATTGCCTAAAAACTCAGAGACACTTCAACAGAGGAGACAGAAAATGAGTGTACAAAGATGCTCAAAATGATAAATATCAGGGGAGTGGTGCTTCAAGTCATGATCAGAGCTTGGCTCACTTACTAGGATGCAGAAACAAAAGCCAACTGGCCCTCTCATTCATTACTGATGGCAGTGAGGAAGCTGACCCTCCTAGGCATTGCAAATGGGATAGACAACAGCAACATTTTGGAAAACATTTTGCTGAGGATTTCTTTTGTTGTTTGTTTGTTTGTTTTGTTAAACAAAACTAAGTTAAGCTTCCTTTATGACACAACAGTCATACTACTGGGCATTTATCTTAGAAAAATAAAAGCTTATGTTCACTCATAAACCTATATACAAATGTTTATAGAAGATGTGTTTGTAACAATCAAAACCTAGAAACCACCCAAATGTCATTCAATGGTTGAATGGATAAACAAATTGTGAGACCTACATACAATTGTGAATACCACTCAGCAATAAAAAGAAAGCAAACTATTACACACTTGGAAACCTTTATGGCTCTCTAGGGTATTATTCTGAGCAAGAAAACCAGTACAGAAAGGTTACATACCATCTGATTCAATTTATACAACATTCCTAAAATGACACGAGGGACAGAGAAGTGATGAGTGATTCTTTTCAAGAATGAGAATTGGAAATCAAGGAGGTATGCTTCCAGACCGGTAGCAGCACCATTTCCTTTTTGTTGATTGAACGACTCTGTCTTCGCTATGATAATGTTTTCTTGAACCCAAGTACATGGTAAAATGTCATGGAACTTAATGCACAGTCTGAGAAAAGAAAAGGATGGGGCATGAAATCCCAAAAACACCCGAGTGTGTAGATTCCATCAAATGGCTATCAATTCCTGGTTTGATTAAGGCACCCCCAGGTCGTAAACTCTATTGTAAAGTATTTCCATTGTGGAGAGGCAGACAGCACTCTTTGGGACTTAGCGATTCTTATGAATCTGTTGTTTTTAAAGAAATAAAAAAGAGTTAAAAAGAATGACTCATGTCAAAAGTTTGCAACTGATCCCTCCAGATGAACACAGTAAGCCTGTGTACTGAGGACTTCCTGTGTAGATACCATTTGTGACCTAATGAAACTTTTTACAATGAGAAGAATTGCTGTGTGAGACTAGTAAAAGAAAGTATCAGTGTTATTTGGGACAAATACATTTTAACGCAGGTTATAAGCCAGTGTGTGTCCAGTCAAAATTACCTGCAAATTCAAACTCTCTGAGGTTTTAATCATTGGTTTGCCCCTAATAAGTTTATTGCATAGAAGGTCAAGTATTGCCCAGTGAGTTTGTTAAACTATCCTACAAACCCCAGTATTCCACGAGTAAAGCTTCCTCAGTGGAGGATATGTGCAAAAGGGGCTTTCTTCAGAAAAAGCCTCAAGGTTTGAGGAGATTTTTGTTCTGCTTTTACATTGATGAACATTTCCCCCTCTTCTGCAGAGCAAATCCTTCTCAAACATGTTGCTATTTCTAAGCTTTGCCAGAAGAAAACTAATCAGGAAAGGAAAGAAAGAAGATGAACTCCGTGGATATGGTTTCATTTAGGAGGATGCAGACACGCTTCTTAAGGTTTACACTCAGAAGTTTTCAGGCTCTCCTTTGAGTGTCTCACACTAACTGCATTTTAATTTGAAAATAATGGGAATATATTTCTGCACATCCAGATTCAAACACAGACAATTTTGAAGTTGTTGTATATGAAAGTAACTTAATTCTGCTTTTCCTCAGGGTGTGTGTTGTGTGTGTGTGTGTGTGTGTGTGTGTAATAAGGGTTAATGGTGATCATTAGACTACTGTTGTTAGGACCCGAGACTGAACTTCTCATGGAGAGGAGAGACACATTGTAGGTAAGAGGGACATAGTGATAGGTGGACTATCACTCACACAACTTCCTCCTTCCAGGCTTGCTTTTCCCCTTAGTGGGAGACTGATCATGCTGTATGGAATATTAAAGACATCATTTGAAAGACAGATCAAGAAGATATTTAGAAGAAACACTGGACACTTAACTGTGGTCCTATAATTGGCATTTATAGCAAGAAGTCAAATTCTGTTTATGCTCCGATGTTCTGTACTACTTGCTAAAAAACAGAAATTCCAAGTCAGCCAATAAAAGCATGAAGATGAAACCCATGGTTTTACTCAGTGGGCAGCGTTGTTCTTTTCTGTAGATCTGCTCAGAAAATAGCATGTAATTCTCTAAGGATCTGCCTCTGAGGTAGATTTAATGAATGTCATCCTCTAACTGTTGAGACAGGTGACAGCAGCATTTGTCCCTGATGGAAGGGGACGAAGCCATAGTTTCCCAGAGAGATGTTTGATTCTTCCAGAATAATGATCTAAGGAAAGGATATAAAGACCTACCAGGTGAAATGATTTCCTTCCCACTAGAATTCTCCAGCTGTCCAAGCAGGTCATCCTTTGATTCAGCGAGAACAACCTCAGCTGCTGTGTTCTGAAAAGCCTGTTTCCTTCTGGATTATCTCTCATCTGCCACCACTGCAACATTAGCCAGAAATCTGAGCTGCAGGGGAAATTCCCAACCCAATAAAAGTGACATTTTCTGCTAACATTTAAGAAAGCATTCCATCATTTTCTTTTGCATTATAAATTGATCATGACAATAAAGACATAAAAGCAGTGAAAAATTCATCTCAGTAGAAAAAGGAGAAGAAAGTCATGTTTTTAAATCAATGGCTTAAATGAAGTTGTGTATGCCTATAGAAAGTGGTGCTTTGTTTGGGTGGTGAGGGAGCTAAGGATGGATGTAACATCTCTAGAGAAGTAATTGTGGAATTTGGGTGGCTGAGGCTTGATGATCACTACTTCAAAGCCAATCTGGGCAGAATAAGGAGATGCTTCCTTTAAAATCCAAGACCAGGGACTGATGGGATGTCTTAGGAGACAAAGGAACTAATCCTCATCACATCAATTGATCTGAGATTGATGCCCAGAGCACACATGACCAAAGAATAGATATCAGCCCTGCAAGTTGTCCTCAAGCCCCACAAAAGTTCTGTGACATGTGTATGTACACACATATGTACTATAAATAGTAAAAACTCAGAGACTGATATTGGGGTTCAATCTGAAGATCAGAAAAGCAAAGCAGCCAGACACTGGCTCTTACCTCTACCTCAGACTGAAAATGGGTGAGATCCTATCTCCAGGAATCATGAAACTCTACACCCCACACCCCACACCCTACACTCCCTCAGTTCTTGTCTTTTCCCCTTCATATTCATCTTTCTGCCAAGCCTCATCACTCCTGTCTACACCTCCCTAGTCCTGGGATGATCTTTGTGTGAGCTCTTTCCCTTTTAGACAGATTCAGTCTTTTGTGAAGCTCAGGGTGGTTTTGAATGCAGAGTTTTCTGAGTCCTGGGGTTAAAGGTGTGTGCCACCACTCCCTGGCCTGTATGGCTGACTAGTATGACTGCTTTGTTCTCTGATCTTCAGGCTAGCTTTACTAGTTAAAACACAAATAATATACCACTATACAAACACACACACAAATATACATACATACATATATATATATATATATATATATATATATATATATATATATATATATATGAGAGAGAGAGAGAGAGAGAGAGAGAGAGAGAGAGAGACACCTACCGTAACTTCCTGAGCCTGGCTCGACTTTAGAGACTTGTCTCTGGCTACCAAACCTCGACCTGCTTCTGCCCAGCCACTGCTAGGGTTGCAAAATATTATTGGCCCTTACTCCTTACCCTGCCTCAACCCATCCCAAACTTCTCCATGCCCATCACAACCCCATATAAGTTCTTGCCTGATACCATTAAACGGGATCCTGCTTCAGCAGACTCCCGATTCAGTGGGTGTGTTTCTCCCCGGTGGCCAGTGGGGATGGCTGGGTCCTTAGACACTCACCATCCTGCTCAGCCCCAGGGAGTCCACCCCCCCCGCCCCCTTCTGCCAGCGAACCAGGCAGAAAATGAGATCCAAACAAGCCATATCAACTAAAAGGTGAATTTCAAAAGCTTCCTAACCCAATAAGTATTATCATCTTTGGAAACAGCTTACAGTGTGTTGGGTATGGTTGTGTGGCGTATATCGCTCTCAGAAGCAGTGATAAGGAAGGAAGAATTGCAAAACGAAGCTTGTGGTAAGAGACACTGAGAAAGCAAACTGCTAGGCTGCCATCATGGCATAAAGATGCAGGAGAAGGAGGGAGCTAACTGCATCTGTACCTGGAGAGACTTATTAACTTGCCACATGAAAGACAAAATACCATGGAACTTCCTGCTGGGCACGCACCTGGAACATGCATAATGGTTCCCTTGAGAGATTTTATATAGGATGTGGGAGCTGTTTAGGTGACACATTTAAGCTGCCTATAAAATTTCACACTTAGTTATCTATCTTCCCTAGATTGTACACACAAACCTTTTAACACCAATACACTTCATCCCATTTTGAGGAGTCATCAAAGGGTCCAATAGGAAGATATCACAAGAGACATGTCATAGAACAAATATGACAAAAACTGATGCTTCCTTTTACAAAATGATATAAACCAGAATTTGCCTCCCATTATATCCAGATGTTAAACATTATCAGCATTATTAAAGAAACAGATTCCAAGAACTAAAGTGTAGAAACAGAACCTTGTCACCCAGAAGGTGAACAACTTTGACATGGGTTAGAACATCATAGTCAGTGTGCTGGAATACTAGTTCTAAGAGCTGCAGCTCACATGTATCAAGATCATCACTTAGATACAAGGAAAAGCAGGGAAAACAAAATGAAGGAAGGGACAGGAAATGTTCAGAGAGAAAGTGGTTGAGTCCACACAAGTAAAAAAGTGTGACTCTTAAGTTTGAGGGAAAAAATGTGGTCAATGTGGACTAGGATTAATTAAAAAGCAATCTACAACTAAACATCACAGAGAGAAGGACTAAAACAAGCAGTAAAAATTTAAAATTATACGAACGTTCTAAAGAATTGACCATGAACATGATAAAGGTTATAATCCTCCCAGAGGCTTGCAGTACCAGAGAATAATGTAATGAAATTTTTTGTGTACTCAGGAAAAACTATGTTCTTGACTCTAAGACCACATAAAATATGAAATAGAGTAGTAGTGGGAAAGGCTTTGCAAATTTTGAAAATGTTTACAGTTCCTCTCACAGAGGGTGTGGAAGAGAGGACAGCTTAATACATTTAGCATTTGCTCTAACTGGTTTTTTGTGCCTGGTTGGGTGGAAAGCACAAGAAAGGCTCACACCACTGTTCCCCAATCCCTCACAGCTGCCATGTTGGGTATGACATCAATGACTCCACTGAGATCTGACTTTGTGTCACTGAGGTGGGAGAAGTGAGAACCTTCTGCTTATCTTGATGTTTCCAAAGTACAAATGACAAAGCAGACTCCAGTCTCACCGTCGGCCCTCAGATCTCTGTTCTGAGGAGCAGCTCTGTGGCCTACAAGGGCTTGGAAACCCTTTCCAGACTTCTGAACTCTACATGCTGGCCTGCCCCTTTAAAAATAAGACAGTCGTCTCGCTCCTTACAGACTTGCAGGCTGTGTTAGCTAAGGGCAGGTCCACACATGCCAGACCAGCCGGGTCTACAGGTGAACTCCAAGTTAACCTGGTCTACATAGTGATACCCTATCTCAAAAATGGAAAAATGGAAACAAAACAGTAAGAAAAATCAAACAAGCAATCACACAGACACACACACACACAGACACACACACACACAAATCAATTCCTACTTATCTTCCTGGCCATGAGAATGAAGACACAATCCCCAAAGGCCTTTATTCCAATGTATGTAGACTCCCCTCCAAAGCCTCTGACATTATGAATCTGCTTCAGTGGCCACGACTATTGCATGGAGTAAGGAGCATTTTGTTCCTCACATGTTTAAGTATTCACACACAACTGTTCACATACTCTCTTCCACTAGATAGGTAAGGGATGTAAACACAAAAACTACTATTATACCTGACACCACAAGTTAATGAGTGCCCACATGGGAAAAAGTCAGCTACAGTAAAATAAATTAGAATCCCTGTGGCTAAAACCCAATGAGATTTTGGTGTTTCTCTCTGGTATTTTCATGATATATTAATACCTTCTGAAAAATTAAAAACACTTCTAATTTGGCTATTTCCAATTGACATCATAAATGATCAATTCTCCACATCTTTACCCCCGTTTTAAACATCATTTTCATTGGATTTCCAATTTTAAATCAATGGTTAATGATTTTAACTTAATTCTTCAGGCAGTATGAAGATTTATTTCCTATTTGTAATAAATAATTCTGTGATTTATTTCCTTTGGATGACTCTTTTGCATTTTTGCTTCTTTAAAAGAATAACACTGGCATGGTAATTGTGACACAGTTGAATAAAAGTGTTCGGGGTTTGTGTGTGTGTGTGTGTGTGTCAGAGAGAGAGAGAGAAAGAGAGAGAGAGAGGCAGAGAAACAGAGAGACAGAGAGATCAAATACAGTGCATAATTTCTGTCTTTGAAGTATTTACAAAAGTTCTAATCCATAGACAGAAATAATATAAATCTATATAAACATTTTATGATGTTTAACTTTTTAAATCAAATGCCAAGATGATCAGGACTGAGTAAAATAAGTATTATAGTGTTTATATTCAATGATTTTTGAAAATTACCATATAAAAACTACTTTCCATGTGTTAATTGGTCAAAATAATTTTATTTTTATGCATTTCCAGTTATTTTGTCTGATTTTCTGCTATGTGTTTCGGAACTGAGAAACATAAAGAAGCAAAGCACCAGCCTTAAGTGTTCTAGGAAAACCACATACCTAGAGTTAACTTCCAAGACTCAGTGAAATTAAATTACTCAATGTTTGTTAGACATCTTTGTGTGTAACCACAGTCAAATCCTACCAATCAGAGGTTTCTGTCTTGGAGTTTCCCAACAAGTTATCAGAAGTGTCTTAATTTTCCTTTTTAATGATTTATTCTTTATTTTTTTCATTATTTTAGGTGCTGTAAGTAGGACTGACTTATGCAGATAACACCCACGTCCTAGTTATTAGGGAAACGGCAAACCCTGGGTCTGTGTCTTTTTCTTATTTTGAATAGACAAATTTCAGTTACAAGCCCAAGCCCAAAATTATATCGATATGTTACTAAAATTCTGTAGGATTTTTTTCAAAGACAGGAATCGGGATAATATCTATATTTTTGTACCCTGCTGAAGCTCAAACAAACACCACCTACGACATTCCATAACAAATGTCTGAAGAAAAACTAGCTATTAAAAATTTTCCACTCCCAAGCCCTTGTCACTTTCAGTGGCCTGTGTTCCAGGACTGATGACATCATACCCCAGGGAGACATCATATCCAGCCCTCAGATCTGAGTCCGAATCAGACTCAAGCAGAAGGCACAGACCTGCACAGACAAATGCATACCTGAAAATACGCATAAAGGCTTTGGAGATTTAGGGGAGCTTTAGTTTCTTCACAATGACTTACCTTCCAGAAAGAAGTCATGGGGACTGTCCCATGGGCCCGCTGTATCTTTGATCCAGTAAGGAAGCTGTGAGAAAAAGACTTGCGTGGGACAAAGAATGGACAGAACCACTCCCAGGCATTTTTGTGCAGGGCATGATTTGATTTGTGTGGAGCAAAATCACAGTGATTTTCCAGAAGGGAAGCTTTCCTAGGTGGGAAATTATGAATACTGATTACAGCTGAGGATCCCTGAGACCAATTCTTGCAGAACGAAATGACAATAATCAAAGGAAGGGCTGATGGCATAGAATTTTGCAGCAGAAAAATTGCAGGAAAAAGAGGTGTAATTTACCTTTTCGTCCTCACGAGTTTTATTCCTCTTTTGAGTGAAACAGTATAGGACAGAAGGTATAGGATGAAGGAGAAGAGGCTGTACTGTTTCCATTTATGTGTTTTTCCCCCTGGCTTAGAATTTGGCAATGTGTTAGCTTCTGTAAACATCCTCAGGCAGCTTAAGAACTATCTTTGTCTCAGATTTTTTTTTTTTTAAAGTCAGACTTCCAATTCCCAGTTTTAGCAGATAAAATAACACATATTACTTGGATGGTGGAAAAAAAATAGAAAATTGGAAGGTAGCTTTGTACAACGACACTCTGTAAATTTAGGTGGCAGCCAGCAACAAGAGTTCACAAAGACAGGTCAGGACCACTGCATGACACACCCCTTGGGACAGAACACTAGTGTGCAGTCCCAGTCCAGGTCTATCCCATCCTGACTGGATGAGTTCATTTTTGAACTGACAAGTTTGGCTCAGAGAGTCAAAGAGAGTTCTCCATTCAGGTGATAAGTTTGTGAAAAGTGATTTTCTCATCTTCCACATGCTGGTATGGGTGAGGGAAAGATGCATTCACCCGTTACCAACTGCAGCAGGTAAGACAGCTGGCCCTGAGGTCAACAGAGTGAGGAAAAAAAGTAGAGTTGGCCCAGGCAATATGAGTGGGAGGTAACTGGATCTGAAGGCCTGAGAGAGGTAGAATTGGCCATGCTGCTTACTGTAGGCTTTATTGGGTAAGGTAGCCCAGGCAGTGCTGGAGAGCTCATCAGGGTAGTGACAACCAGGAAGAGTGGGCAAGGCAAACTGACCAACCCAGATACCACCCAGGACCATTATGAGTTGGCCCACCTCAACATCAACCGAATCTATGAACTCTTGGAGCATGTGAAGAGGACTAACCTACAGATCCAAAACAGCAGGCTCTCCATGACACAGGACAACTAGATATTCGAGAGGAGCCCCAGTGAGGACCCGTTATCGATAGTGTGACAAGTCAGAGGACTCGAGGCAGACCAATGGCTTGTGGAAATAAACGCTTGCAAGTAAAGATGAACAGACTAAAGGGTAAACTCTATGACTCAACTGGACACACTACAGCTTTCATGACAAAATTCTTCTTCTTCTTCTTCTTCTTCTTCTTCTTCTTCTTCTTCTTCTTCTTCTTCTTCTTCTTCTTCTTCTTCCTCTTCCTCCTCCTTCTTCTTCTTTCTTTTCTTCTTCCTCTCTCTTTCTCCTCCTCTTCTTCTTCCTCCTCCTCTCCTCCTTCTTTCTCTTTTCCACTTCTTCCCCTTTCTTCTCCTCCTCCTTCTTTTTTCTTTTGGTTTTGGATTATCTCTGTTTTGTTTGGTGTTCTGGATTTTCTTTTAAATTTAATTTTGATTTTTGGGGGAAAGGTTGCAAGGGCAGAGCAGAGAGCAAATGAGAGGGGACAGGGAGAAAAGTGGGATCAAAATGCACGATGTGAAATCCACAATGAATCAATAAAATGAAAAAGAAAGGAAAAGAAAACTGATTTTCTTCTTCCTTGTGAATCTAAACTATAAATGCCTGTTGTGTCTATCAGACTCCCTGTCCACTGGTCACTGTGATAGTATAGTTAGACTGGAACTCTCTGATTTGTCTTCCCTTGCCTTCTGAATACTGGTTTTACCAAGTTGTACCACGGTTTCTGGCTTAGGAATTGCCATTTAAAGAGTGTTAGACTATTGAAGTAACAAGATGCATGAATGTTAAAAACCCTGAAAGAATTCCAAGCTATCTAAATGTGATACAGTTCCTGAGTTGGAAACAGAATTAAGGTCACTTGCTCAAATTATGCTTTCTAGCACAGAGGGAATAATAAGACTTCCAGCAAGGAAGGAACCACACTGACACTTTTATATGTTCAGTGAATAACTTGTATATATATATATATATACATATGTATGTATATATATGCATGCATGTATGTATGTATATATATACACATAACATACATATATGTGCATATATAAAATATAAATAAAATAATTTGTTTCAAATATTGTATTTATTTACATACATCTCTATCACGAACAATCTAGTTTTAAATAAAAATAGATCTTATTTATTCTGTGTGAACATGTATGTGTGTGTATGCTTATGCTGTGGTGTATATGTGGAGGTCAGAAGTTAACCCACAGGAGTAAATTTTCTCCCTCCACCAAATTTGTTGCAAGTATCCAACTCAGACCTCAGGCTGGACAGCAGGAATCTTTACTGGCTGTACTCCCTCTGAGGCCTTAGAGGTCCAATTCTGTGAGACTGGCAGGTATTCACTCACCATTCTTGGTAGGTGTTGTTTAGCTCCTGGAGCTCTAGTAAGTCTTCTGACCTTGGATAGGTAGAGAGAGCCACTTTTTTTAGTTCTGTCTAAAAGTTTATGAAACAGAGAATGTCTCCTCATTTACACTGTGAGGCAATTTAAAGCTAAAACAAGTCCCATCCCATTTAATTTAGTGGAACAAAATAAAAAACTACATGCCAAGATGCTGGTGCTTTTTGAGTAAGTAGACCAAAGGAGAGCTCTGCTGTCCAGCAGTTGATAGAGAAGGTGTACACAGAATATCATTTGATACACAATCACGAAGATGCTGTGTTAATTTTTTTATGCACTATGCCTCCATATTTTATAGGATAAAGGTGGATAAATGTATTTCTAATACATGTATAGCATGGGTAAAATGTAAACTCTAGATATAATGCTATTAGTGATACTTTTCAGATTTTTCAATGCTCATTAATTTAAAAAAAGAATGTAGATGAACTTGTCTCAATGTTGTATCTAACTAGTTGTTAACTTGACAGCAAATACTGGTTAAATTTGACTGAACTTATATATTCAGTAGTAGTAGAAAATGGATTTTGTCTGTGAGACAGTTTTATTATTTTCATTTATCAGAAGATAAATGTGCCAGATGAATCATACATTCACTAAGAAATACACTTCTCACTTAAATTATGTGTGTGATTCAGTAAGAACCAGTTATGAATGGTTAATCACAGAGTTCAATGAATGGTCAAGAGCACAAAATAGCAATCACAGGAGCCATTTTGAGAGGAAGCCATGCTATGCCATAGTTAGATAGTCTTTACATGTAGGTAAAAGCACAAAATTACATATATTTCTAGAAGACAGGTTTTTGAATCAATATATGCTTAGAACAATCTTTGCAAATAATCCTTGCATTCACTCAAGGCTGAAACAGCAGATGTCAGCTGGGGGCCTGAGTCTCCAGAATATCTCTTAAGCATCTCCCCTCCTGAATTTTCTCACCTCTGTTCCACACACTTGATGTTGTTGTTGCCAGTTGGAGAGCCTTCATGATTTAAGGAGGCATGTTACACATATATGAATATTCCAATTCAATGACATGATTCATAGGCAGGAATAGTCACACAGAAACCATATTATTTGCAATACTGTTTGGTCTGTTAGCTCTAGCTTCTTATTGGCTAGTTCTTACATATTAATTTAACCTATTTCTATTAATCTGTATATTGTCACATGGCTGTGACTTACTGGGTAAAGATCTGGCATCTGTCTTCAGTGGGGTTACATGGCTTCTTCCTGAATCCGCCTTCTTTTTCTCAGCATTCAGTTTAGTTTTCCCCTTCTACTTCTATTTTGTCCTGTGCACAGGCCAAGCCAGCTTCTTTATTTAGTAACCAAGAAAAGCAACACATAGACAGAAGGACCTCCCACATCAGCATAATGTCACTTTTATGTATGTGTTCAGGGCTATCTGGTACAACCAATTGGTATGTGCTTCCCTGAGGAACATTATTTCTCCCATTCTTAGCATTTATTGGTTGACTATCATTCTTTCTATAAGGTTGAAGCTTCATGGCTTCTCCTGTCTACATTGGCATGCCTAGTCTTGTTGTCCTTGTTTAGCTCACATTGAGGCAGTCATATTGAATATATAACTTCCGACATTAATAGGAGACATAATCTTACAGAAAGCTATCTGGTCCTCTGTCTATTATAATCATTCTGTCCCCTGTTCTGCAGTGTTGCTTTAACCTGACTTGCAGTACTTGTGTTGTAGATGTATCCATGTAGACTGGGTTCCATAACTCTGAATTTTGATTGTTTGTGGCTTTTTGTAATGGTTTCTGTCTGTTGCAAAGAGAAGTTGGTTGGTGAAGGGTAAGGACTATACTTCCCAGTATTTATAAGGACACATACTGTGAATGTAGCCAGGGACTATGCTGTTCTAGCAAAGTGGTAGTTGTAGCTCCCCCTCCAAGATCCATGTCATTACTCACCCTGAGGTTTTGTCTAGGTTTCCAGTACTAGGAATAATTTCCTGATGTAGGAGTCCCCTCTGTGTGCTGTGATTACCATTAATGAATAAAGAAACTGACTTAGCCTGTAGATAGGGCAGAACTTAGGTAGGTGGGGAGGCCTGGACTGAATGCTGATAAAAAAGAAGGGCAGAGCCAGGAAGAAGCAATGGAACCCTCGCCAGAGATAGACATGCTGAAACTTTGCTGGTAGGCCATAACTTGTGGTGAAATACAGATTTATAAGAAAGGGCTAAATTAAGATATAAGAGTTAGCCAATAAGAAGCTAGAGCTAATGAGCCAAGCAGTGATTTAATTAATGTAGTTTCTGTGTGGTTATTTTGGTTCTGGGCAACCAGGACATGTAAGCAGCCTCCTTCTACAATTTCCTTTCTGTTGAGTGGGTTGTAAGTCTAATTAGAGAACTATTGGTTATGGCCAAGATATGAATGCCACATTACTGTACCCTTAGGCTTATTTGGACATGTTGATTTTAATGAGATTCATAGGCTTCATAGTGGGGTAAGACTGTTGATTACTTTTTGATTTTGGGAGCTTTCCTTTTGGTATCAGGAAAGCTAGTCTTCAGGAAGGAGGCATTCAGGTAACTCCAGATTTGGGGTCTCTGGGGTCTGTGTCTGAAGTGCATGGTGTCCTCAGAAATAGACACATACCTTTCAATTATTGGGGTCAACCAAGGGCAATAGCAATATTTGTAATGCTTTAAGAGTCTCTTGGATAATCATGGCAAACAACTAAAAAGGGTGTTTGGAATGTTGTCAAATAGCCTTTGGATTTGAGGAGTGGGTTGTCATGCCAAATGAAAAGTTTTATTTAAAAATATATGTATGTTTTCTCTAGTTTTATTCATTTGTCTGCAAAGTTTTAAGATGCTTTAATGAAGAAAAGATAAATACTATGACTTATAAATTTGAAACCAAAATCTTTTGTTTGAAGATCTTGTTTAATACTCTGGGTGGGTGATATCAAGTCATCTTGATATCTGAAATTTCGAGGATACTTAACATCTCAGAGAGGGTCTATGTGCATGAGTCAATGTGTGTGTGTGTGTGTGTGTGTGTGTGTGTATGTGTTGTGTCCTATGGAATATTTAACACAAATGCAATGTAGAACTATTCACAGAAGTGAATGTGGCGTACGAGATTATGACTGTATAGCACAAAACTAAGCTATAAAGGTGGAACATTTATTCAACTATGTTCATACAGCATTATTTGTAATAGCCAGAACCTAGAAACAACCTAGATGCCCCTCAATGGAAGAATGGATAAAGAAAGTACATCTACACACTAGAGTACTACTCAACGGTTAAAAACAATGACATCTTAAATTTTGCATGCAAATGGATAGAAATAGAAAACACTATCCTGAGTGAGATAACCCAGACTCAAAAATACAAATATGGTATATACTCACTCATTAGTGGATTCTAGCCATAAACAAAGGACATTGAGCCTGTAGTTGATGATCCTAGAAAAGCTAAGTAATAAGTTGAACCCAAAGAAAAAAATATATATAGATCCTCCTGGAAATTGGAAGCAGACAAGATTGCCAGGCAAAAGTTGGGAGCATGGCGGTGAGTGTGAGGCTAGAAGGAAGAGAGAGGGGAAGAAAGAGGGAGAAGAGGAGGGTTGGAGAGAGGTTGGGGGAGAGGGATGCTTGAGATGGAGGAAGGATGGATATGGGAGCAGGGAAGAAGGTATCTTAATTAAAGGAGCGATTTTTGGGTTGGCAAGAGACTTGGCTCTAGAAGGGTTTCCAGGTATCCACGGGGATGTCCTCAGTTAAGACCCTGGGCAGTGGAAGAGAGGATGCCTGAACTGGCCTTGTCCCATAGTCACACTGATGATTGTCTTGAATATCACCATAAAATCTTCGTCCGGCAACAGATGGAAATAGAGACAGAGACCCACATGGGAGCACTGGACTGAGCTCCCAAGGTCCATTTGAAGAGCAGAAGGAGGGAGAACATGAGCAAAGAAGTTATGACCGCGAGGGATTGGTCCACCCACTGAGACACTACGCCTGATCTAATGGGAGCCCACTAAAGCCAGCTGGACTGGGACTGAATGAGCATGGGATCAAACTGGACCCTCTGAATATGGCTGACAACTGGGGCAGACTGAGAAGCCAATGATAATGGCACTGAGATTTGTCTCTACCGCATGTACTGGCTTTTTGGATATTTTAGTCTATTTGGATGCATACCTTCCTAAGCCTGGGTAGAGTGGGGAGGGCCTTCCACTTCCCACAGGGCAAGGTACCCTGCCCTCTCTTAGGATTGGAGGAGTAGAGGGGAGGGTGAGTTGGGGAGCCGGAGGGAAATGGGAGGAGGGGATGAAGTGGAAATTTTGAATGGTATTATTTATAAAGCAATAAAAAATAAAGTAAACAAACAACCAAAACAAAACAGAAAAAAGAGTTAATAAGAAGCCTGAGCTAATGGGCTAATCAGTTTTATAACAAAAAAAAAAAAGGTGGCTGGCGAAACCACAGGGCTGTTCCAAATGTTAGATCTTTATTGCCACAAGTTGGGCTTTTACTGGGAATTGTGATGAATAATTTCCAGAAAGAAGAACAGCCTTTTGCATTTATCTATGATTTAAGTCCTATGTTTTTTTATTCATGAATATTTAGCAATTGGCAAACTATTTACATTTTGATTTGTGTGGAGTATTGATTATTACTCTAAGTGTACTAATCTATGACGTTAAGCTCTTACTGTTTTAGAGTGATGGCCAAGGATGAGGAACTGATCTATGTCTACTTGTAGGTGAATGAAGTGCTTGTCATAGAGTCTCATATTTTAATGAATGGGAAAAACTGAGTTCAGCTTTTCTGAAATAAAAACAAGCAGTGATCTGATCAAATTGTTTTTCCATAAAGTCAAACCAGTCATTAAATTTATGGCAGATATTTCCCATATTTAATGTGAACTAACTTCACATTTCAACATTTTAATCAAAAGAGGTAAGAGAAAGGATATGGTCAACCAGGCAGTGTATGAGAACATGGGTGACCATTATGCTTCAAGAAAAATCAATCACTCTATTCATGTCTGAGCAAACAAATAATATAAAAAATATTGATTTACAAGAGTGATTACACTCACTGACTGATGGTCAAGTATAGGTCAACTGTTGATTCTTTTCGTAAAAGTATTAACATATTCAAGCAGAGAGATGTCATTGTTTTCTACTTCTCCCATCTACATAATTGTTTAATAATCAGTTTTCACTTATTAGACAAAATATATGTGAGACTAAGGGACCAGGCTTGCTAGACTTGTCATGAGCTGACCACAAATGCTTAGATATTTACAGGGTTATATATATATATATATCTGTGTGTGTGTGTGTGTGTATAGTATTTATTTCCCTCCAATATTCCTAATTAGAGTTCTCTCATTTCCCCATTTCTCCCTTAAAATTAGTTATACCCCATTATCTTTCTCAATGTTACTCCTTCACCTATACCCTCTGCCATAATCCCCCCTATCTTCCTTGTTTCTGTAGTTACTTTGGCATATTGTACTCATTTCTAGAGATTTGGAGTCCAGAACTTCAGATGAGAAAGTACATACAGTGTTTAATTTCTTTGTTTGGGTTTATTCCAGTCAACATAATTTTTCCAATTCTATTCATTTACTGAAAAAATTTCATTTTTCTAAAAAAATAATTTTTAATATGGCAGGTAAGTTACAATTTCTAGATTCTTTCCAATCTTTCAGGTCTTAGATATGTGTAAATTAACTGATAAACAGTGTTTGAATACTTGGATATTTTATAAATAAAAATGCTATGAAACATTGCAAGTAATCACAGTATTAATTGTCCTTAATTCTTAAAATGACAAATTAACCAGCTACCAAAAACCCTTTGGAAAGTGACATAGCTTCAGTTCACATCCCTCTTTGCTTCACAAATGTTCTCTGATAGTCTTATCTATCAAACCTCTTCCAATGACTCTGTTCTTGTGATCAGACTAGTGTACACTTAAGCCTGGGTAGGACTGCTGCATACCTGGGCAACTGGTGCTCTTGGGCCAGTTGGATAAGCAATCTTTAGCCTACACAGAGACTAGAATGACTGCATTCTGCAAAATAAGATAAGAAAACCTTTGTCACTCATAAGAACTCTCAGGTTTCACATATAATTACATCAATACAGAGTTCATCAGGGGTAACTCATCTGAGTTTGCTCACAGAAATGTCAGGGATACTGCCTAAAGGCCAAGAAACTGAATGACATCCAGTTTGGGCCTTCAAAGCGTCCAGAGCTTTAATTTATCTACTTCCAACAAAATTAGATAAGGACTCATTACATTGACAGCTGATAAAAATTTGTAGCTAATTCTTGTCAATAAAATATTGTAGCATACAGTTCAAATAACTAAGAAATACACTGCTATAAAATTCCCTTCTGTTTTCATTTTTGTATGTTTGGGGATATGTCTTTGATTATTCTGATTGATTGAACTGAAAATAGTCTAATACTGCTCATAGGGATAAAGTTAGTGATTTAAAACATTCTTGAGTAGGTTTGTGTTGCTTGATCAATTGTGAGCTCCTAATTGAAAATCTTCCTTATTCTTGAGAACTTGTTTATTATTTAGTGCATCATTGCCTTTAAAAATGGAAGTTTTCAGTTCTATACATGCTTTACAAAAAACCAATAATGGGATGTGGTCATTTAGAAAGCTTTCAAGACTAAAATGTATTCAAATATGAATTTATGATATAAATGGAACAAAAAAGTCACTTTACGATTAAAATAATTTAAATTTATTGACTATTAAAATACTTATTCAAAGAGCTTTTAAGGATGATGTGTGGGTGCTAATTAATTTAATACTATTTCATTTAATGTCTATCTGCCGTATTTAAAATATGTGTGTTGGTTCTATTTTCAGTGAAGAATAAAATTGAGACTCAAGATAAAGCTTTTTAGACTTTTTGTGCATCTAGAGGCAGTCAGTTTTATCACTGAGACCATAGTTGCCCTTAATCATATTCTGAGATGCTAGAAGTTGATTAGTTTTACCACTGAATTAATTTTCTTTCTTAGTCAATTCATTCAAAGACACTAGGAACAACCAATCAACATCATCATTTTAATTATTTGTCCCAAACTGTCAAAAGTTTTATATACATAGTCACTAAATCCCTTCTTGCCTCTTAAAATTATTGAATTCAGAATAATAAAATATATATTTGGATCCACAATTTGTAAACTAGTTCACACTATTGGTATTAAGTAATATCTGATTGTCTAGGAGAGGCTTTAGTAATAGTAGATGTTGACAAATTGGAAATACTATTTCAGATACCTAAAAAAAAAATCATCCTTATATTTTCCTTGCTCTAAAAACACTCCTGGTACCAAAATCTCTATTAGCCAAGGTTCTCCAGAGGAACAAAACTCGTTGGATCATATATATGGGATTTTTAAAGAATGTCTTATAGGTTATGGTCCAGCTAGTACAACAATGGTTGTCTATCAACAGAAAGCCCAAGAATCTAGTATTTGTTCAGTCCACAAGGCTGGATGAATGTCTCAGCTGATCTTCAACGTTTTTAAGGTCCTGGAAGAGGTAGACTGTAATGTCAATGAAGGAATGGGCTTACCAGTGAGAGTGAGGGCAAGCAGGCAAAGAAAGACAGCTTCCTTCTTCCATGTTCTTTATATAGGCTGCCAGCTAAAAGTGTTGCCTAGATTAATACTGACATTTTTCCACCTCAAAATATATAGATTAAAGATGGGTCTTCCCTTCGAATGATATAATTAAGAAAAATTCCTCACCAGTATACCCAGGCACTTAGGATGTAGGTAATTCTAGATATAGTCAATTTGACAAAGACTAGTCATTACTACAGCCTTAGGCAAAGCAAGTTCAGCCAGCTCTCTTACTATCTGCGCATCTTCTACAGAAAACTACACTTGGGTTAGTATTACTTTTAGAAAAAAACACTGTTTTTTTAATTTTGCATTTTATTTATGTATTTATTCTCTTTTAGTATGAGAATGCATGTGATATGTGTATGTATGTTAGAGGACAACTTGTATGAGATTCTTCTTTTTCCACCATGTGGGTGAAAGAGACAGAACTTCAGGGTTGGTGACAGATGCATTTACCTGCTGAACCAACTGGCAGGCCTTTCTATCTTTTTATGTTTAGATCTAGTGGCCTGAGAATTAAACAGAAGCAGGACTCTTAGGAAGAGGAAATAACTAAAATTAAAATATATATATATATATACACATACATACACACACACACAAAGACAAACGTGACACAAGTAGCTGGTTAAGATGCTAGTCACATAACACCTTAGAAGGACTGGGGAAGGCAAAGCAAATGGACTCTTAGGAAAAGAGATGGGAGATCTGAAAGCATTATGACAATACGTGCTCATGCGGTTTCATATACTGAATCGTTCTTGTCTTTGGTAATGTATCAGTCTTGCAAGTGTGAAACTTCCAGAAAGGGTATCAGTGACAACTGAACTCTTTATAAAGGTTTTGTTTTTGTAAGATAAAAGAAGAATGGAGAAAGCCGCTTCCTCCAGCTCTAGATGTGCAAGTGTCTTTAGCTCAAAATAATCCTCATGTCAGTGTGGCAGATTCTAGACCACATCATTGTCATTTAAAAAATTTATCATTTTCAAAGTGGTTTTTTTTTTTTTTGGAATTGTATTATCTGTTTTCACTAACCCTAAGATGCCTGGGCACCAGAACTTTCTAGAAAATTGCAGAAAACATATTCTCAAGTCCATAACAAAATTAATTAAATAAATTTAGAGACATTAGAAATAAAAAATTATTAGGACATATGCTTTGAAAGACACCCCCATAGATAAGAAAGATCTAGTTCTTCATAACTGTTCTGAATTGCCATCTAGCCACAGTTTCCTATTGAGATACTTGTGGTTCTTTTTCTTGATTATGCTATAGAGTTAACAAATGTTGGTTCTGAAACACAGGCTCAATGCAGATGTGTGACAGCTATTTTCTGTTCAAACAATAAAGTTGGATTCTATTTGATTGAAAAAACAACTTTATAATCAAACACAAAGACAAAAGAAATCTGAGAAATGATCTACTTATTATTTCAACTACTCATGGTAGTTGAAAATAATTGCGACAAGAAAGTTAATTTTCATGTACAAACCTGGAGCCCGTTTCTTTTTCAAAAGCTTTTATCTCTGGATATAGATCTCTCGACTTGACTCAATTTTGACTGTGAAGTTACAAACCAGTGATAAGGGAACAGAGCCTCCATTTTCCCTGCGTGTAAATGCTGATTTCCTGTGCTTTATTCCTGTCAAAGGATGGAGTGCATCTGTGCATTCTTTCTTTCTTCAACAGATTCTGAAAGGCATCCATGCCCGTGCTGTCTTGTCTCTTGGAGAGAATTATTCATGAGCTGTGAGCTGCAAAATGCTCAAGCTAGAGAAAAGTGAATCTCTACTGTGTGTGTGTGTGTGTGTGTGTGTGTGTGTGTGTGTGTGCGTGCGGTGTAATACATATCGTGTATGTGTAGAGAGGGTAAGGTGCTATAGTATGTCACGTCTACCCTTCACTTCGTTCACGTAGATTTAGCACAATGCTTGGTGTATGATACGTTTCAGTTTTGTCATTCAGCAAATTTAGTGGAGGAAGTTGGGCAGAATGTGCTCAAAGATGATCAATGAATAGGTTCTTTATGGGTGTCTGGTATAGCTGCCTCCACAGGACAAGGCTGGAGGGGACAAGTCAGGATGCCTAAAGTACCAAAGTCAGCAGTTTAAATATTTCTTAATTGTGGTCATAAGCGCATATGCTAAGAACAAGGACACAGATGCATCTGGAAGAGGCCTTGATTGAGGGCCTGAGTTGTATGCACATATGGGCCAGTGCATTTGGTTCTCAGTAGAGGAATCTTGGGGTGGTGGTAGCTAGGAGTCTGCTGGCTTAATACGTGAAAATGGTAGTGTGACATCCACGGAAGAAGAGAACAACAATGAAAGTGCTTGAGACATAGAGCCTGGTTGCTTTGAGAAAGTACACTTTTCCTTCTGGATCAGATTCATTATGAGAGCTGATCCCGGCGCCTCATGTCCCAGAGGTCAGAACATGTGAGATTTCCTGGAGCTGTGCTAAGATTGCTAATGCTTTTCACAAGGGAAACTTTCCACATGTTCCTCTAGGTTTCAGCATTCCCTGTGAAACAGGACCAGATAGGGGTTGGGCATTTCTTTCCTCATGAACCGCATGAGGGAGTCTTAGAGAGAGGAAAGTGGAATATTAAGTAAAGAAAGACTAGTGAGCGAATGTGTGCATGGGGAGATGCACTTCAAACCAAATGTTGGGAAGTAGAATTTGAGGCTAAATATGCTTTAAAGTCAAGGAAAGACACTGGTCTTTTAATAAGTCATGTCTCCTTGAAATCAAGTGCTGGTTCTTGGGGTGTTTTTAATACAAAGACTCATTCATTCTTCCTCTCAGAATTTTAATTCCAGGTACAGGAGAGCAGTCTGCTGGTTGGAATGATTCTTGCTCTGTAGGAGGAATTCCACTCCACCAGGCTTTTATGTTACTTAATGTGGCTCTATTACTTCTCTCTCTCTCTTTCTTTTTCTTGTGTTTTTTTTTTTCTTGTTTTTTCAGAACAGAGCTTCCCTATGTAACAGCTCTGGCTTTCCTGGAAATCACTTTGTAGACCAGATTGACCTCCAACTCAAAGATTTTTGTCTTGCCTCTACCGCACAAGTGTTGGGACTAAAGATGCGCACCACCGCTAGGCTCCTACCGTTTCTTAAGAGGAATAACCAAATGATAGTAACCTGTTTGAAGCTCATGTATGTGAGGACTCTGCAGGGGAAGTCTGGGGGTTCTGGTAACAGTGATGCAAGCTGATGTACAGTATCAGCCTCAGTGGTGTTTCTTGTCTGAATGAAGTGATTCTTTCTCAAAGGATAGGACAGAAATCTCATTTCCCTGTCCTTTCACAGGGAGTACCCATCTCCACAATGATAAGAGAAGCATACAAGGGACAGGTTTTTTTTTTTTTTTCAAGTCTCTGAGTTTTGTCCAGATGTATTGTTAGACGCAAGGGTGCATAAAGCAGAAGTCAGAGGCCAGAGTGGGAAAAGTTGATAGTGCCTAGAAACCAAAACCAAGAACCATTGGTTAAAATGAGATTCTAAGGACAATGGAGCAGCTCCCCAGGTGAAAGAGATCACTGTGAAAACCTGGAGACTGACTTTAATTACTGGAACCCACGTGAAGGTTGATAGACAGATTCAGTCTCAAAAGGTTTTCCTCTGTCCTCTATATACATACATACAACATGCAATATATGTGTGTGTCCCACTGGGAATAAGATTATTTGTATACAGACTTTTAAGTCTTTCAGACATCTCAAACATGTGAAAGTGTCACTTTCTGTTCATCTGCTCTGCAGTTGTCAATGATATGATAAAATAAACAACAAAGGAGCAATGGGGCTCCACATACAACTGCTTAGTGGTAGTTCGAGGAGCCTAGTGTCAAGGTTAATCCTTTTACAGGGGTGTAAGGCACACAGTCCAATAGCTCTAAAAGAATTTGGCAATCACACGTGTGGGTGGGACATTCATTTCTGCATCCAAGCCTATGTTGGGTGCTGTACTCTTTTACACCTGAAATAAATGGCAACAGGCAAGATTTACATGTTTTTGGAAATTACAATAATTCCAAGGCAAGCACTTTCATACTGTACTGGCTGGTTTTGTGCGTCAATTTGACACAAGCTCATCATCAGAGGAAGGTACTTCAGTTGAGGAAATGCTTCAGTGATATCCAGCTGTAAGGCATTTTCTCATTTAGTGATCAGTGGGGGAAGGCCTGGCCCATGGTGGGTGGTGCCATCCCTGCACTACTGGTCCTGGGTTCTATAAGAAGGTAGGCAGAACAAGCCATGGGGACCGAGCCACTAAGCAGACCTCCTCCGTGGCCTTTGTATCAGCTGCTGCCTCCAGGATCATGTCTTGTTTGAGTTTCTATCTTAGATTCTTTTTGGAATGAACAACAATGTTGAAGTTAAAACCTAGAAAACTCAATCCTTCCCAACTTGTTTTTTGGTCATGGTATTTCATCACAGCAATAGAAACCCAAACTAAGACACATATACAAAGTATATCAGTACCATAGTTGATGAGCTTGGGTTAATGGTTTTTCTCTGCCATACTTTTTTTGTGTCCTTTAGAGAAAATTACGCGAATCTGTGCATCAAGGTAGACCACTTACTTAGTGATGGTTCTAGTTTCACTCTGTTGCTGTAATAAAATACTCTGACCAAAAGCAAGTTAGGGAGGAAAGGGTTTATTTCACTTCCAGGTTACAGTCCATCATTGAAGGACGCCAGAGCTGAAATCTAAGGCATGCGCCTGAAGGTAGCGATTATAAATGAATGTGCTTGCTCGGCCACTTGCTGGCTTGTGATTTGCTCAGAGACTCAAGCCCAGCTAGATATCTTACAAGGCCCAGAACCAACTACCCAGAAGATGGTATTGTCCACAGCAGACTGGGCCCTCCTACATCAGTTAAGACAATTCCCTCACAGACATGAGTCAGTGCAGTGTGATTTAGGCAGTTTTCCAGTTGAAATTCACTCTTTGTTGAGTCTAAGCTGTGTGAAGTTGGGGGTGCATCACACGTGTTCAGGTTTAACTGTGCTTTCACTGAAAATTGCTTATATTTTTCTGCAGATGAAGTTTTATTAGTAAGTTGCTAGTGAGAACATTATTTTGGCATTTATATTTGCCATGGTTAGATTTGCCATGTCTGCCTATTAGTCATGAAATTCCTACTCTTTAGAAAACATTGCACTTTAAAGCAAAAGACAAATAGAGATGATTTTAGCAAATCTTCACTAATTCCACTTATGAGTATTATCTTAGCGTATTATCTTTTGACATGTCAGAAAAATGTTCATGTTTTCCTTCTGAAACAAAGGCTTGACAAAAGATTTTAAAGGGCAAAAATGACATTACACAAGAAGTCATTTTAACAAATAGCAAAGTGGCAATCTCTTGTTACCATGCTCTAGATTGTCAGAAATCTCCATTTCTACCCTAAAAGACAGAAGTGAAGAATGCTAGGGCAATACCCACATATTAGCAGTAATTATTATTTGAAATATTTTACTTATAACCTAAACATTAAAACTTTTACTAGGAATTAAATTCTATCGCAAAGTATTTCCTCTATTTCCAAATACACCTTTGAAATTTTTGAAGGCAGTCACAATAAAGCTGCTGAAATACTTTTCTTGGAACATGCAATCCTTATTGAGTGTGATGTGGTTGCATTTTAGGAGCCCACATTGATAATTGGGTCATGGAGATGAATAGTATCCTTTGTAGAACTGTGCACTCACCATGCATTGGAGATATGCTCAAAGTAAACATTGAGCACACACACACACACACACACACACACACACACACAAATGCATGCATACTCACATAGAAACACACAGAGAAGGATGGGGGAGAGAGACAGCATGCATGAGTCCAGGTACTTGATTGTGGTGGCAAGGTAATAGGGAAATGATAGACACAAAGAGACACAGAAGGCTGGGATCAAGTGGTTTGGGCTTTCAGCTAGAGAAACCACATTTACAGCTCCATGGAAGGGCATAGTGTTTATTATATAGAGTTAAAAAGAGAGGCAAGGATATTGCATGCAGCTGAACAAAGAGGCAGGGTTATTACACATAGATAAACAAGGAGGCAGGATCTATGGCATACTGCTAGATCAAGGAGGCAGGTTTATCTTATAATTTCAGTGGCAGCAGTCTCTCTAAGGAAGTAGGCTTCAAGCCATGATCTCATAAAGTTGGAGGAGAAAAGCTATGGTGGACATATTTATTCATATTATCAACATCTACACATGAACCAGAGGCTTTACCATTTTTTAGAGCCTCATTCTTAGGCAAAAGGAAGGCTTGGCACTCTTCCATAAATCTGAGGTTCTCGTGTCCTTGACTTGGCTGTACCCATGTCAACAGCATACATTCAAATATGGCTTTACACACTCAGGCTTTTTCTGCTCCCTACAGATATGCTTTCAGGAGAGAGAGAGAGAGAGAGAGAGAGAGAGAGAGAGAGAGAGAGAGAGAGAGAGAGAGAGCTTCCAGCAGAGTTTAAACCTTATCCACAGTCAAATGGCACTTCCTGTGTCTTCAGGGAGCTTTATGGAAATCAGTGGAACACGAGGTTGTAATTATGAAGAAGGAATATGGACATAAAGTAGGAGTAGTAGTGGGTGTGAAAAGCATAAAGCTTCTGAATTTACTGTCTGCTTTTATAATGAGGATTATGAAGAATTTTAGCAAGGCAAAAAGTCATCAAATTTGTAATTAAAAGAAAAAAATCTCCTTGACATGGTTTAATTTATAAATCAGTGACAGAGTAATTGTGGCTGAAAGGTTTCTGGGAAAATTAAGGAAGGAAATGTGATGATTTGGCTGTGTCAAGTACACGGGAGACCTTCAAAAAAAAAAAAAACCCCAGCAATTTATTTGATAGTAAATCTATAGGACACAGCAATAGTAGTAACTGAAAACATAAGGGAATAGGCACATGAGCAATAATAAAGGCTTCCAAAATACTCCCAGCAAATATATGATGTATCTGAATAAAGAAATGGAAATTATAAATAACCAGGTCAATATTTTAAGTAGGCAAAAAGAAGTGTAATATTTATAGAAAATATAGCCAATAAAAATCACCAGATACTATGACTATAAGAACCTAATAGACTAGTATGTTCAAGTAAAATTCAAAATAATAAAAAAAATCAGAATAAATGCAATTTGAAGCTTGCTATTTATATACTTGGTAGCTTTTTAGCTGCAAAGTGAATGACTCCATGATAGGTTAAGACAAATTATTGAGATGCACATCTTTGAGACAAGAGATAAAATACAAAAATCAGTGAATAAATAAAGTTCTGTCTAAGATAAGTTACAGAAAGAAAACTGGGACATTCACAGCAAAAGAATATTGAATACTTTTTCAAGAAATAAAATGTTTCTAACAGTAACCAATACATAGATGAGTTAAGTCAAAATAGTTTATTCTCTTGTCTTTTTAGTTAAGAGACATACTGATGAAGAGAAAAACTATTGATTCAATTTATAATTTAATATATGTGTTAAGAATGCTTACTACAATTGGTTGAGGTATGTACCAGGCTTTTTCCATTGGGCTGCCACCCAGCTCCCAAATCATGATATGGAAACTTAATATAAGTAATGAATGTTTGGCCTAGCTTAGGCTCATTTTTGACTAGTTCTTTTAACTTAAACTGTTTCTTTATATACCATTTGCCTCGAGACTGTTTACTTTTCTTTCTTTCTGTATGTCTTACTTTCACTACTTCTTATGTGTGTGTGCCTGGTGGCTGCCTAGCTTCTTACCCTAGACATTTCCCTTTCTTTCTCCCTCTTTTTCTTCTCCTTCTCCTTTTTTTCTCATTCTTCTACTTATTCTCTCTGCCTTCCAGCTTTGCCTATCCATCTCCTGCCTAGTTATTGCCCATTCAGCTTTTGATTAGACCAATCAGGTGCCTTATGCAGGTAAGTTGAAAGAAATGCAATACATATTTACGTAAGTAAAAAAATAGCACAAAAAGTTTAATGTATCATTACATCATTAAACAAATACAGCATAAACAAATGTAACACACTTTTACACAGTTAAAGTAGTATTCCACAGCATAAACAAACATAGTAATCTTTGCCTAGTTAGCATAGTATTTCACAATAGAGGTGACACCTCAGTGAGTTGGTCAAATACCATATGAAAGCTGGGCATGGTGGTGTATGCTTGTAACCCCAGCATTTGTTTGTAGGCTGGAGAGGCAGAGACAAGCATATCCCTAGGTCTTGCTGCTAGCTGGCCTAGGCCAATGGTTGAGTTCTAGGCAAAATGAGAGAAACTATCTCAGAAAACCTGGGTGAATAATGACAATCCATGTTGACCTCCAGTCTCCATATTCTTTTTTTTTTTAAGTCTCCATATTCTTATCCTCTCTCTCTCTCTCTCTCTCTCTCTCTCTCTCTCTCTCTCTCTCACACACACACACACACACACACACATGTACACACACACGTACACACACACGAACACGTACTCAACATTAAACACATACAGTTATGCACTTCATATAACTGTGTGCATATACTCACAAGCACCAATTAACAGGCAGTTAAAGTGTACCAAAATGCATAGAAAAGAAACAAACATTTGAACTGTGTAATCATCTAGCGTATATAAATAACTGAGGTGAGTATATAAATGAAATGAATAATGATGAAGAGCAACTTGAATTTTAGTATTGAACACATTATATGGATTATATTTGAGAAAGAGGATACCATATACACAGAGGAAAATGGAGAGACACAGGGATAGAGTTCAGAAAATGAAGGTTTTTTTTTTTTTTTTGACTTGGGGAGTTGGACATGTAGTTGGGTCCAGTAGAAACTACAACAAATGAAGCAGAAATTAGCCTACTCAAATGTGTGGAAGACCTATGAGCATTAGGAGGATTAGGATTTTCCAAGACAGATATTTCTACCTTGGAATGTTGGGAAATAAATTAATATTAAGAAGTACAGAAAAGAGTTTCCCTCCGTACTTAAAAAATATATTGTAGTGAATGATCCCCCATGGCATCAGTGACCACTGGCCCCACTGCCTTTAATTGTACCTGGAGAGACAGATGAGTGTCTCATATCCCAGCTGGAGAGCCCTGCTGTCTAGGCCCCAGCCCCTACACTTCCCCTACCATGGCACCCACAGTGACTAGGCAGCAGCATCCTCTCCGGCCAACCATCCCCTGCAATGCAAGCAACCACCAGCCTCACCAGTCCTACCTAAAGCTGGAGGGACAGGGATCACTGGTGCCTCAGGCCCCATATGTATTGACTGGAGGAAGAGATGGGTACACAGAAGTGTAAGAATACATTCAAAAACATAAAGAGCAATATGGCAGCACCAGAAACTGATGGTTCTACAACAGCAAGATCTGAACATCCCAATGAAATGAAGCAGAAGAAAATGACCTTAAAAATAACTTTATGAAGAAGATAGAAGCTCTTAAAGAGGCAAAAAAAATTCCCTTAAAAATGAAGAAAAAACAAAAATTAGAGGAAATCAATAAATCCCTTAAAGAAAGCAAAAAAAAAAAAAAAAAACAAACAAAAAAAAAAAAACCCTCCAATCAAACAAGTGAAGGAAAGAGTCCAAGACTGGAAAATTGAAGAGGCAGTAAAGAAAATATAAACAGAGGGAACACTGGAAATGGAAGATCTGGGTAAATGAACAGAAGCTACAGATGAAAGCATAATCAACAGAACTGAGAGAGAGAGAGAGAATCTCAGGTGTTAAAGATACAATAAAGGAAATAGACTCATTGGTCAAATAAAATGTTTGATCAAACAGATTCTTAACATAAAACATTCAGGAAATCTGGGATGCCATGAAAAGACCAAACCTAAGAATAACAGAGATAGAAGAAGAATCCAGCTAAAATGCGCAGAAAATATATTCTACAAAATCATAGAAGAAAACTATTCCAACCTAAAGAAGAATGTACCTATAAAAGTACAAGAAGCTTAAAGAGCAACAAATAGACTAGATCAAAAAATTAAAAAGTCCCCCAGTCATATAATAAGCAAAGCACCAAACACATAAACAAACAATACTAATAGCTGAAAAAGGCAGACCTATCAGAATTACACCCAACTTCTTAATGGAAACTCAGAAAGCCAGAGGGTCCTAAAAAGACATTCTGCAGACATTAAGAGGCTTCAAATGCCAGCCTAGACTATTATACTCAACAAAGCTCTCAATCACCATAGACAGAAAAAAAACAAGATATTCCATGACAAAGTAAGATTTTAACAATTCCTATCCACAAATTTAGCCCTATACAAAGTACTAGAAGGAAAACTCTAACTCAAGGAAGTTAGCTGCCTCACAAAAACATAGGCAACAGATAACCTCACACCAAGAAATACAAAAGAAGAAAAACTTACAAACACTACCACCACCAAAAAAATATAAGAGGAATTAACAATTACTGGTCATAAATATATATTCATATCAGTAGTCTCAATTCACCTACAAAAAGACAAAAGCTATTAGAATGGATACAAATACAGGAAACATGCTTCTGCTAAATACAAGAAACACACCTCAACCTCAAAGACAGACATTACTTCAGAGTAAAGGGTTAGGAAAGGATATTCCAAAACAAAGGACCTAAGAAACAAGCTGGTGTACCTATCCTAATATCTAACGAAACAGACTTCAAAAAAAAAATTTAATCAAAGAGATGAGAAAGGACATTTTATATTTATCACATGGAAATTTCATCAGTATGAAATCTCAGTTATAAACATTTATGTCCCAAGTACAAGGGCACCCACATTTGTAAAAGAAATATTACTGAAGTTTAAATGCCACATCAAACCCCTCACACTATTAGTAGGAGGCTTCAACACTCCACTCCCACCAATAGACAGGTCTGCCATACAGAAACTTAACAGAGAAATAAGAGAACTAACAGATGCCATTACTTAAATGAACTTAACAGAGATCTACAGAACACCACACAACCATAAAAGAATATACTTTCTTCTCAGCACCTCCGGGATCCTTTTCTAAAATTGATCACATGTTCCTCTTTTTGGGTCTGGCTTACCTCACTCAGGATAGTGTTCTCTATTTCCATCCATTTGCCTGCAAACTTCAAGAAGTTCTTGTTTTTTTACTGCTGAGTAATACTCTAATATGTATATATTCCATACTTTCTTCAACCATTCTTCAATTGAAGGGCATCTAGGTTGTTTCCAGGTTCTAGCTATTACAAACAGTGCTGCTATGAACATAGTAGAGCATATACTTTTGTTGTATGATAAGGCCTCTCTTGGGTATATTCCCAAGAGTGGTATTGCTGGGTCCAGGGGTAGGTTGATCCCGAATTTCCTGAGAAACCTCCACACTACTTTCCAAAGTGGTTGCACAAGTTTGCATTCCCACCAGCAATGGATGAGTGTACCCCTTTCCCCACACCCTCTCCAGCAAAGGCTATCATTGGTGTTTTTGATTTTCACCATTCTGACAGGTGTAAGATGGTATCTTAAAGTTGTCTTGATTTGCATTTCCCTGATTGCTAAGGAAGTTGAGCATGACCTTAGGTGTCTTTTGGCCATTTGAACTTCTTCTGTTGAGAGATCTCTGTTCAGCTCAGTGCCCCATTTTATAATTGGGTTGATTAGCCTTTTACGGTCTAGTATCTTGAGTTCTTTATATATTTTGGAGATCAGACCTTTGTCAGTTGCGGGGTTGGTGAAGATCTTCTCCCAGTCAGTGGGTTGCCTTACTGTCTTAGCAACAGTGTCCTTTGCTTTACAGAAGCTTCTCAGTCTCAGTAGGTCCCATTTATTCAATGAGGCCCTTACTGTCTGTGCTGCTGGGGTGATACGTAGGAAGTGGTCTCCTGTGCCCACTCATATTTGATTTCTAGCCATAAACAAAGGACATTGAGCCTATAATTCGTGATCTTAGAGAAGCTAAATAAGAAGGAGAACCCAAAGAAAAACATATAGGCATCCTCCTGAATATTAACCTTCATCAGGCGATGAAAGGAGACAAAGACAGAGACCCACATTGGAGCACCGGACTGAAATCTCAAGGTCCAAATCAGGAGAAGAAGGAGAGAGAGCACGAGCAAGGAACTCAGGACCGCGAGGGGTGCACCCACACACTGAGACAATGGGGATGTTCTATCGGGAAATCACCAAGGCCAGCTGACCTGGGTCTGAAAAAGCCTGGGATAAAACCGGACTCGCTGAACATAGAGACAATGAGGACTACTGAGAACTCAAGAACAATGGCAATGGGTTTTTGATCCTACTGCATGTATTGGCTTTGTGGGAGCCTAGGCAGTTTGGATGCTCACCTTACTAGACCTGGATGGAGGTGGGTGGTCCTTGGACTTCCCACAGGGCAGGGAATCCTGATTGCTCTGTGGGCTGATGAGGGAGGGGGACTTGATTGGGGGAAGGGGAGGGAAATGGGAGGCGGCGGTGGGGAAGAGACAGAAATCTTTAATAAATAAATAAATAAAAAGATAAAAAAAACAAAATAAAATAAAATTGATCACATACTCAGTAACAAAACAAACCTCAACAGATACAAAAATATTGAACTTACCCACTGTGTCTTATCAGATCACTATTGCTTAAAGTTAGAATTCAACAATATCACTAATTGTAGAAAGCCTACAAACTAATGAAAATTGAATAATGCTTAACTTAAACATAACACAGCATACTTAAACTTATGGGGTGCTATGAAATCAGTACTAAGAGGAAAGTTCATAGCACTAAGTGCCTGCGTGAAGAACGTAAAGAAATCTTAAACTAGCTTGTAAGCAGAGTCTGTGCATTTGTTTCTTCACCACCAAGACCCAAATAATCACATAGAATCTATATTAATTGCAATACTTTTGGTCTATTAGCTTAGGCTTCTTATTAATTAACTCTTACATCTCAAATTAATCCATTTATATTAATCTGTGTGGCCTACTAGTAAGTTTCTGGCATGTCCTTCTCCTTCAGCAGATACATGGAGTCTTCCTCACTCCACCCACTCTCTTTCTATCTCTATTCATATTTCCCACATGGCTTTACTCTTCTAAGCCCTTGGCAGAAGAAGCCTTATTCATTATCCAATGAAAGCAGCCTATATACAGAAGGACATCCCACAAATAATGGCACATCTGAACGCTCTAGAACAAAAAGTCAACTCACGAAGGAGGCACAGACACCAGAAAATAATTAAATTGGGGACTGTGGTCATCCTGAAACCCAAACCACACAAAAACACAGCTAAGAAAGAAAATTTTAGATAAATCTCATAAACAATGATGCAAAATTACTCAATAAAATACTGGCAAACTGAATCCAAGAACACATCAAAAAATCACCCATGATCAAATGGGCTTCATCCCAGAGATGCAGGAATAGTTCAACATATGGCAATCTGTCAATGCAATCCACCATGTAAATAAACTGAAAGAAGAAAACCATAAAATCATCTCATAAGATGCTGAAAAAGGCTTCAACAAAATCCAACAACCCTTCATGATACAGGTCTTAGAGAGACCAGGGATATAAGGAACCTAAGCACAATAAAGGCACTATACTATATAAAGCCAATAGCCAACATTAAACTAAATGGAAAGTCAAAGTGATACCACTAAAATCAGACAAGACTGTCCACTCCATATCTATTTAATATAATAATTGAAGTTCTAGCTAGAGCAATCAGACAAAACAGAAAGAGATCAAGGGGATAAAAATTGAAAGGGAAGAAATCAAACATTCGCTGCTTGCAGATTATATGATAGTATACATAAGTGATCCCCAAAATTCCACCAGGGAACTCCTACAGCTGATAAATACCTTCAGTAATGTGGCAGAACACTAGATTACCTCCAAAAAAATTACTAGCCCTCCTATATACAAAGAATAAATGGGCTGAGAAAAAAATCAGAAAAACATCAACATTTACATTAGCCACAAATAATATAAAATATTTTTTGGTAATTCTAACCAGACAAGTGAATGACCTGTATGACATGAACTTCAAATCTTTGAAGAAAGAAATTGAAGAAGATATCAGAAAATGGAAAGATCTCTGATGCTGTTGGATAGGTAGGATTAGCAAAGTAAAAATAGCAATCTGCAGATTGAATGTAATCCCCATCAAAATCCCACCATAATTTATCACAGACCTCGAAAATAAAAATCCAATTTCATATAAAAAATCAAAAGTCCGAAATAGTCAAAACAATTCTGTGCAACAAGGGAACTTCTAGAAGTATCACCATCCCTGGCTTCAAGCTGTTATAGAGCTACAGTATGAAAACAGGTTGGTATTAGTATAAAAACAGACATGTTGTTAATGGAATTGAATTGAAGGCCCTGATACTAATCCACACACCTATAAACACCTGATTTTTGACAAAGAAGCCAAAATTGTACAATGGAAAAAGAAAAACATCTCCAAAATAAAAAAAAATGGTGCTGGCATAACTGGATGTTGACATGTATAAGAATGCATTAGGTTCTTATCTATCACCATGCACAAAACTCAAGTCCAAGTGAATCAAAGCCATCAACATAAATCCAGTTACACTGAACCTGGTAGAAAGTGGGAAATATCTTTGAATGCATAGGCACAGGAGACCACTTTCTAAATATAACACCAGTAACACAGACTCTGATAGCAACAATCAATAAATGGGACCTCCTGAAACTGAGAAGCTTCTGTAAGGCAAATCATAGAGTCATTAAGACAAAATCATAGCCTACAAAATGGGAAAAGATCTTCACCAACCACACATCTGACAGGGGATTGATTCCAAACTATATAAACAACTCAAGAAATTAGACACCAAAATACCAAATAATCCAATTAAAAAGTGGAGTACATATCTAAACAGAAAATTCTCAACAGAAGATACTCCAATGGCTGAAAGACATTAAAGAAATTGTTCAACATCCTTAACCATCAGGAAAATGCAAATCAAAGTGACTCTGAGATACCATCTTATACCTATCAAAATGGCTTAGACCAAAAACACTGATGAGAGATTATGCTAGAAAGGATCTGGGCAAGGAAAACAAACACTCCTCCATTGTTAGTGGTTGTACAAACCTGTACAGCCATTTTGGAAATCAGTATGGTGGTTTCTCAGGAAATTGGCTATTATCAATCTACCTCAATACACAGTAGTACCACTCATGGGCATATTCCCAAAGGATGTACAATCATACCACAAGGACATTTGCTCAACTACGTTCATAGCAATATTATTTGCAATATCCAGAACCTGGAAACAACCTAGATGGCCATCAACTGAAGAATGGATAAAGAAAATGTGATACATTTACACAATAGAGTATTACTCAGCTGTAAAAACAAAAAACAATGACATCTTGAAATTTGTAGGTAATGGATGGAACTAAAGAAAAAAAAAACATCCTGAGTGAAGTAATTCAGACCCAGAAAGACAAACATATATGTATTTACTAAGTGGATTCTAGATGTATAGCAAAGAATAACAGAGTTACCATCTGCAATTCCAGAGAAGCTAGGTAAAAAAGGGGACCCTAAGAGGGACACACATGGAGAGTCCCCAGGAAGGAAAATATTTAAAATCTCCTGGATAACCTGGAAGTGGGGTAGAAGGGAGGAGAGGGAGGATGGAAACATGAGGGATCAAGAAGACTGAATTGGGGGAGAAATGGAGAGAGAGAGAGAGAGAGAGAGAGAGAGAGAGAGAGAGAGAGAGAGAAAAGATCTATCTTGATAGAGGGAGCCATTATGGGATTAGGGAGAAACCTGGTGTTAGAGAAATTCTCAAGAATCTACTAGGATGAGTACATACCATATTCATCTTTTTGGGTCTGGGTTACCTCACTACGGATAGTGTTTTCTATTTCCATCCATTTGCATGCAAAATTCAAGATATCATTGTTTTTTACCGCTGAGTAGAACTCTAAAGTGTATATGTGCCGCACCTTATTTATCCATCCTTCTATTGAGGGGCACCTAGGTTGTTTCCAGGTTCTGGCTATTACAAATAGTGCTGCTATGAACATAGTTGAATAAATGCTTTTGCAATATGATGGGGCATCTCTTGGGTATATTCCCAAGAGTGGTATTGCTGGGTCCTGAAGTAGGTTGACTCCCAGTTTCCTGAGAAACCACCACACTGCTTTCCAAAGTGGTTGCACAAGTTTGCATTCCCACCAGCAATGGATGAGTGTAACCCTTACTCCACATCCTCTCCAGCAAAGACTATCATTGTTGTTTTTTATTTTAGCTATTCTGACAGGTGTGAGTGGATTCTAGTCATAAATAAAGGACACTGAGCCTACAATTCGTGATCCTAGAGAAGCTAAATAAGAAGGTGAACCCAAAGAAAAACATAGAGTTATCCTCCTGGATATTGGAAGTGGACAAGATTGCCGGGCAGGGGTTAAGAGCATGGGGTGGGGGTGTGGTAGGGATAAAGGGAGATAGGGAAAGAGAAGGGAGAAGGGGAGGATGGGAAGAGCTTGAGGGAATGTGATGGTTGGGATGGAGGAGAGGTGGATGTGGAAGCAGGGAAGTAGATATCTTAATTAAGGGAGCCATTTTAGGGTTAGCAAGAGACTTGACTCTGGAGCGGTTCCCAGGTGTCCAAGGAGATGTCCCCGGCTTGTTTCTGGGGCAGCAGAGGAGACGGTGCCTTAACTGGCCTTATCTTATAGCCACACTGATGAATATCTTGTATATCACCATAGAACCTTCATCTGGCGTTGGATGGAGATAGAGATAGAGACCCACATTGGAGCACTGGACCGAGCTCCCAAGGTCCATATGATGAGCAGAAGGAGGGAGAACATGAACAAGGAAATCAGGACTGCGAGGGGTGCATCCACCCACTGAGACAGTGGGACTGATCTAATGGGAGATCACCAAGTCCAGTTGGTCTGGAACTGATGGAGCATGTGATCAAACCGGACTCTCTGAATGTGGCTAACGGTGGAGGCTGACGGAGAAGCCAAGGACAATGACTCTGGGTTTTGATTCTACAGCATGGATGAGCTTTGTGGGAGCCTAGTCTGTTTGGATGCTCACCTTCCTGGACCTGGGGGGAGCAGGGAGGACCTTGGACTTCCCATAGGGTAGGGGACCCTTACTGCTCCTTGGACTGGAGAGGGAGGGGGGGAGGGGAGGGAAGTGGAAGGAGGGGAGGAGGTGGAAATTTTTAATAAAAAAATAGATAAATAAATAAATAGAAAAAAAAAGAATCTACTAGGATGACCCTAGCTAATACTCCTAGCAATAGTGGAGAGGGTGTCTGAAAGGGCCTTCCCCTTTAATCAGATTACTGACTACCCTAATTGTTGGCATAGAACCTACATCCAGTAACTGATGGAAGCAGATGCAATGACCCATAGCCAAGCACTGGGCTGACCTTTTGGAGTTCAATTGAAGAGGAAGATGGGTCATATGAAGAAGGGGGGGGGTCAAGACTATGATGGGGGAAAACAGCAGAGACAGCTGATCCAAGCTAGTGGGACGTTATGGACTATGAACTGACAGCTGAGGAACCCACATGGGACTGAGCTAGGCCCTCTGAGTGTTGGTGACAATTCTGTGGTTTGACTGTTGGATGGGGGCTGGCAGTGGCACCAGGACCCACCAGGACCTATCCCAGGTGCATGAACTGGCCTTTTGGAGCCCACTCCCTGTGGTGGGATACCTTGCTCAGCCTTGACATCAGGGGAGGTGCTTAGTCCTGCCTTAAATTGGTATGCCAGACCTTATTGACTCCTTAAAAAAGGCCTTAGCCCCTCTGAGAAGTGGATGGGGAACTGGAAAGAGGGAGAATGGTATGGGAGAAGAGGAGGGAGGGGGAACCAAGTTGGTATGCAAAATGAAAAGTAAATTTTTAATAAAAAAAGATAAAACGTGCATATATCAGTAAGTAGTTACATAAATGAAATATTCCATGTGACCAACTACAGAAACTAATACTGACCTCAGAAACTGTTAAAACATGTGTCAAGAAATTGAAACAAATATCAACATTTTAGGGGTTATGATTTGAAATGACAAGCAAAATATATCTTCAGAACCTGTCCTGTTCTTAAAAGCATGATTCCTCAAAAGAACTGGGCATAACGTTTTTTCTAAAAGCATTGAATAGATGCTTTCTTTCCAAAGCTACTAACTCTGTAAGCACATTATTGCTATACTAATAAGCAGAAATGTTAATAAAAACACACCATTTGTTACATGTGCTTACCTCACAGAAATGTAATAAACACATCTTTACCCTCAGACTGTGAACTCCTCTTATTAAGAACTGAACAACCCAGGATGCTTTGGTAGAGACTGGTGTGTGCTGTGAACAACATATCCAATAAAGTAATAGTCAAGCACAGAAATTGCTCTGTCAGTGCTAAGTCAGGAGATGTCCAAGAGTACTTCAGGGAGCACTAGCTCCCTGGGCTGCAAACCTCCAGGCCCAGCTCATTCCAAAGCACCTGGCCAGTTTGCTGAACAGCTATCACCTAAAAGTAGGTGTTTTCTGTGCAAAACCCTGGTCATGTAGGTGCTGTCTGGGAGTGAATGTCAATCAAAGCTATGGGACTGACATTCTGATAAACATGAGTTCTTCACTCTCTTTCTTTCCTTTTCACAGCTGTCATTTGGCCTAGTGAAGAAAGAGTTTTATTCTGAGCTCTGTGATGTTCATGCAGATTCCTCTTATAGTTTATTTGAAGATATCAAATGGTATGCTAGTACATGAAACTTGACTTCTTGTGACGTCATAGAAAATGCAATAATGGTCAACTTTGTGCATCCAGTAACAGATCCAATAATAATAATAATAATAATAATAATAATAATAAAGTCAAAAAGTCAGACTTCCCAAAGAGAAGTTTTAATAGTCATAATGGTAGTGTTTAATATTTAGTAACAGAAGAAAAAGTCATTAAAGTTTTGAAGATTTATAATTGATAAATGGACACTTATTTTTATAGGAGACTTTCGTTCAGCAATATAAGAAGCCAACTATAACTACAGATGGCCATATATGTCTTAAGGTTTATTAAATGAGAAAAGAAACTGGACAGAATGCAAATAAATTGAGAATAGTTTTTTATGCAGTATGCAGAGGCAGGTAACTATAATGAGTATGATTTAAAATTCACAGAGATATCTTTTAAAAGTAATTGGATATTGTTCCATCATGAAGAAAAATGATATCACAAATTTTAGAAATAATGATTGAAAAGGTATGCTTGTTGACTTTATAGTTGCTTAGCAACATATCTGAGTCTATGCACTCTGCTACTTGTGTGCCATATTGTATTGAATATATTATAATCTAATGAGCTAAATGTAAAGAAATAATCTGCAGACCTGGGATTAGGACTGTAGCATTAGTCATAGGAATCATTCCTGCCTCAAAGTATACTAAATTTGAAGCGCCTGTTCATTTATTGTATACAGTTTACTTACTGTCTTAATATCCTATTTTTGAGTTTTAAATAACACTTGTGGTCATATAAATTCTCCCCTTACTTTATTTACAATGTTACATTCCAACTTTACATAGTCATGTTAAATGTAATTCAACCAGCAGATTTTACAGCTACATTTTTGGTAAAATTCAAACAGCATTTATCTAAGGCTGTTGATGTATAAGACCAGAATGACTTGGTTAATATCCATGTGAAATTAGACAACCACAACAGAAACAGAGTCTAGGACTTCAGTTAAGAAAATTTTCCTAATAAAAATAAGAGGGCACTAAGTGACTGATGGGCAGAGGAGCTGGAGGTGCCTTGCACTCCCCTCTGACTGGACAGGCGCACGCTCACCCCTCTGGGTGGGTAGCCTCAGTGCAGGAACAGGAACTGTTCCTGGGCCAAGGACCTCGAAGACACTAGGGCAGGCTTGGGGGTGGGGGCAGGGATGTGTGGAACAAAGAAGACCCTGCAGCAGAAGCTGGAGGGGCCCAGTGCTCCTTCCCCATTTGTTTAGCCCCTCCCGGGATGGCACCCACTCTCCGGTCTCCTTGCTTGTCTTCTTATTTGCCTGTTTTTCTTTTCTTAGAGAGAAGAGTACATAGAATTGGAAAGTTGGGGAAGATTTGGGAGAAGATTAGGGAAGAAAAGCCATGATCAAGACATAATGTAAGGAAAAAAAGAGTTTCTGCCTCCTCCCAGCCTCCCATTTCCCTCCCCCTCCTCCCATCCTTCTTCCCCTCCCCCCACTCCTCTCCCCCTCCCTCTCCAGTCCAAAAAAAATTAAAAAAAAAAGACAGGAGCACTTATGCTGAGACTTTAAAGATGAGTAGTCAGTTAAAATATGGGGAAATACAGGAAATGTAAAGAATTCATGAACGGCCAATGTTATAAATTAATAAATGGGATAACAATTCAAGAAAAAAACCGACATAATGTAAGTAAAAAAACTTTATTTCAATTAAAATTGTGTCACGAATATAAAAAAAAGTGAAGCAAAATACATGTCCTGTTAGACAACATTTTGGCAGTGAAACAGGGAAACAAAAACTCACTTTTTCTTCTCTCAGTGTTAATGATGATTTAAATGTAATATCTGCTCATTAAGAAAATCCCCTATAATACCAGAAAAAAAGACCAACACCAAAGGATATGCAAGTTACAAAATAGAAACCTAAGAAGCACAAACACATAGTACAACAATCTATAAAAATCATATATACAATTATATATAACAATATATGAAAATATAACAATATGTAATTATAACTCTATCATCTATCTATCTATCTATCTATCTATCTATCTATCTATCTATCTATCATCTATTATCTATCCATCTATCTACACAAATATATACTCTCCAACTACAGAATCTGAAAATATTAGTAGGGATAATATTGGATTAACTATTCAAATAAAGCCTAGTCATAGTGGCACATGCCTTTAACCCAGTCCTAGGGAAGGAGAAGTTGGCAGATCTTTGTGAGTTTGAGGCCATCCTGGTGTACAGAATGAGTTCCAGGACAATCAGACCTACACAGAGGAACTCTGTTTAGGACAAGGGATTCAAATATATACTAGTAAATATGATCAAGTTCCCCAAAGTTATAAAAAACAATAGGATGAATTTGGCCTTGGTCTGGGGAGAAAAATCAGAAGCATAAATGAGAAAGTAGGCAAAACTAATGAGAAAAGTAAACAAAATTGACTAATTCAGCAGGAAAATTGATTTTTGAAAATAAAGAAATGTTGGAAATGTAGTCTCAATGATATACATAAAAAATTTAAAAATTGCGTCCAAAGTAGAATGCACAAAGGAAAAGCAAAAATAGCAACGTGGAAGAGAGAGTCAAAGAAATACTACATGAAAATACCAGTGAAGAAAACAACCATGAAGTCCAGGAACTCTAGATCATGGCTGAGAGATCAAATCTAAGAATCCACAGGAAAGGAGCTGAGAAAAAGTCTAGAGAAACAGACACCATGAAAAGCACAGTCTACCCAGACATTTGAGATAGTGCTGAGGCAGTCCTCATACAAAATAATCAGCGATATTAAACAAATAACCTGATAACATACTTGAAGGTCTTAGAAAAATGAGATTAAGACACCTTCTCTAAAGTAAATAAGAATAAATAATAAAGACTGTGTGATGTGGGAGTATCATATATCAATCTGTTTATCAATCTGTTGATTTCATTGGTTCAATAAACTGCCTTGGCCTTGATAGGTTAGAACATAGGTGGGAGGAGTAAACAGAATAGTATGCAGGCAGGAAGGGGAACTGAGGTCGGAAATCAGGCAGCTCCGCACAGAGACACCAGGCTCCTGTCTAGCGGGCAGACGGGATAGCTCTGCTCTCTGAGGCACACTCGCTATGAAGCTCCAACCCAAGATGGACATAGGCTAGAATCTTCCTGGTAAGCGCACCTTGGGGTGCTTGCACACTTTATAAGAAATGGGCTAGTTCAGGTGCAAGAGTTAGCCAAGAAGAGACTAGAAATAATGGGCCAAGCAATGTTTAAATGAATACAGTTTGTGTGTTGTTATTTCGGCCATAAGCTAGCCAGGCAGCTGGGGTGTTCGGGACACAACCCGGCGGCCCCCAATTTCAACAACTGTGGTACAAATTAATGAAATAAAATTACTAAAGAACAACATATAGCATAAAACAAATACTTTTTAACAAATAAAATGTTCCTTTAACAAATAAAGTAACTGTATTTGTCAGAGTTCTCTAAAGGAATAGATATGATAGAATTAATGACTCTAAAAGGCATTTCTTAGAGTGAACTACATTCTGTGGTCCTGGTAGTCCAACAGTGGCTGCTTCACATTAGAAGGGTGGACAATCTAGTAGTTCTGCA
Organism: Microtus obscurus; assembly: GCA_963919715.1. Lineage (NCBI taxonomy): Eukaryota > Metazoa > Chordata > Mammalia > Rodentia > Cricetidae > Microtus > Microtus obscurus. Next base: position 24,495,740 of record CAWTZC010000015.1, read on the forward strand.
AGCCACAAGACTGGATATTTCTAGTGCTGGAATCCTGGAGGATTCCTGGAGAGCTATTGGTCCTGAGACTATGTTAGAATCAAGGAGTAGTTTCTAATTTGGTGAAGGAATGACTCTTCAGCGGGAAAGATGAAATTGACAGAGACTGTGGGCAAGCTGACAAAAAGTTTCCATGTTCTTTTAAGTAGGCTGCCCTTAGCAAGTGAGGCCTAGACTTAGGGTAGGTCTTCTCAACTGAATTAATTCATCAAGAAAATCTCTCACATGTGAGTTGAACAAATTGAATTTTGGTTGATTTCATATGGAGTCAAGTTGAAAACCAAGAATAGACATCAAATTAATAATTTTAAGCCAAAACTAGTCGAAAGAGATATAGAAGTTTACTATATTAATAAAGAAAAGAAAGTTGAGAAAATATAACAATTATCCATTTATACTCATCAAAGTCAGGGGTTTCAACTTTACAAAGTATACACTAATGGTATAAAAGTTTAGCTTCAATGTCTTACTCTCCTCTTCAGACATATTATTCAAACTAAATATTATGAGAAATCTTCAAAGTAAAACTATGGCATAGACTGAATTGACTTAACAGATATCCTATTGTATTTTCTATATAAGAGATCAAGAATATACAAAACCTTCTCTAAAATAGGCCATATTCTGAACCACAAAATGAGTTTTGACAAATATATAGGCATTTAAATAATTCCTATTATAAGAATATGGTGGAATACAGCTAGGAATCAGTATCAAGAGAAAGTACAAATACAAAACCACTTGAATATTGAATAGTAATTCTTGAATAAAAAGTGTGATAATAAATATCAGAAAGTAAATCTAAAATTGCTAGTATCAAGTTAAAATAAAAGCACAGTCTCCCAGGACATTTGAGATAGAGTCAAGACAGTCCTTATATAAAATAAATAACCTCATGATATACTTGACTGTCTTAGAAAAATGTAGTAAAGACAACCCCAAAGAACCAAATAGGAATAAATAATAAAGATTGTGACAGAAATTAATAAAATACTCACTAAAGAATAACATATATAGTGAAAAAGAATAAGTTTTTTTTAAACAAATAAAAGTGGGGGACATAACTCCAGCCAGAGAAAAGACAGAAAGTAAGTGGGGCTGTTACTATAGATGCCAAAGACACTTACAGGAAAATTAGGGAATAATTTCAAAATACACATTATCAAAATCTAGAAAATATAGGAGACTTAATGGCTTAATGCTTAGATATATATGTCCTATCAATATTAATTCCAGTGAGAAAAAATAACTCAAACATATATAAGCTATCACATATTGAAGTAGTAACTGAGTCTCTAAGCAAATAAAAGATCAGAACTGGATGGCTCCTCCACCAAATATTTAAGGAAGAAGTAACACCAATTCCTTTAATGTATCAAGCTCATTCAGTACAGCCAGTACTATTCTGATGTCACAGGTGGAGAAGGATATAATTGAAAAAATCAATATATATATTAATTACTCAGGTAAGCATAGACATGAAAATTCTCAATAAAATTCATGCAAACTGATACTGAACATATTACAGGGACCTGATATACAATACATACAAACCAGTAAGGGTTATGCAGCACACAAATAAAGTTGATTGAAAAAATCCCAAGATTATTTCAATAGTTGCAGAAAATATTTCTGAATATCTCTTTAAGATAAAAAGTTATCAATAAACTAGGAATAGAAGAAAAAAAACCTTTCTTGTTATAGTCAACTTTATAATAAACAAGGAAAACCAGGATTTATTTTCTCTAAAATCAGGAGCAAAGCAAGGGTGTCTACTCTCTGCTCTCTAATTCAGTACAGCCCCTGAAAAATCAGAAGTATAGAATAAAGAACAATACTGACCTGGGTTTGGTGGAGTACACTTTTAATTCCAGCACTCTGGAGGCAGAAGCAGGTGAATCTCTGAGTTCCAGGCCAGCTTGTAAAAGGGGCAAGTTCTAGGACAGCCATGGATACTCAGAGAAACCCTGTGTCTAAAATAATAACTGCTACTACTAATAATAATAGAAAAACAATACTGGAGGAATATAGAGCCACAGCAAGAAAAAGGAATGGTGATGGTATAAAAACAGACAAAAAAGACCACTGGAATAAAATATAAGATCCAGAAACAAGGCCACACAGCTATACTCATCCTAACTTTTGACAAATTTATAAAAATACAGTGAAAAGGCCACTTCAACTAATGGTTTTAGGAGAAATTGATGTTTATATTTAAAAGAATGCAATTGAATTGATGTCTCTAATGCTGATCAAAAGTCACCTCAGAAATGGATCAAAGATCTGAATGTAAGCTCTAAAAGTCTTGTTGTAAATGGTGGTGTACTTCTTTAATACACACACTCAGGACAGCTAGGGCTATTATACACAAACACACACACACTAAAACCTGTCCTTTAAAAACAAAAACCAATGAAACAGCAAAAAGAAAAGATCCAAATTATGATACTGTAAAATAAAACCCAAGGAAAATATCACAAAATATTGGCCTAGCTAAATTCTGCTCTGTCATAGGCCAGAGCAGCTTTATTCATTAAAGCAATAAAAACAATACATGTACAGAAGAACATCCCACATCAATAGTCAAGGACTTCCTGGAGAAGATTCCAACGGTACAGAACCAGTCCCAATAACTAACAAAAGAGAGTTGTGTGACTCAAGTGCTATTGCCCATCAAACAAAACCATCAGTAATCCATAGAATGGGATATGTTTGCCAACTATAAACCTGGCAATAGATTAGTAGGTTAGTAGTAGATTTAGACTCTATATAAAACAGATGAAACACCAACTGACTTATTCAACTAATAAATGGGCTAATGAATATTAAAGCATAATTAATAAAAACTCAGAGGGAGAAATTGGGGTTTAACCTGAAGATTCAAAAAGCAAAGCAGCCAGCCACTGGTTCCTACCTCTGTCCAAAAAGGCTATCCTGTTTCCAGGAATCTCAGAATGAGACTGTATCTGAGAGCTGTTTCTTCCAGATTCATAATTCTCTCTATGGCTGGGATTAAAGGTGTGCACCACTGGCATTAAAGGTATGCACCACCTGGTTTCTATGGCATTTAGTGGGCCACTGGGATTAAAGGTGTGTGTTACCACTGCCTTGTCTGTAACAGTTATTAGAGGAGATGTTTTACTTTCTGATCTTCAGGAAAGTTTTATTTATTAAAATATATATGAAATACTACTACATTTTCCCCTTTTGTCTAAAATAAAAAGAAGGCTACAACTAATACAAGAAAAACTATATAAATTAAGTACAATAACTATGTGTGATATATACAGACAATAAATACATCAACAATATCTAGTCTATTTGCATTTGACAAATTCAGAGAAAACAATCCATATCTATCCTATCTTGGTAACTCTAGCCTTGCACCTAATTTACTTGCTATCATAGCTTGTTTTCTGTGTCAAGTAAACAAGGAAAACTATAGCTATCTTGTGTTCAACTCCCTCAGAGACCCTAGAAGGAAATAACATTAACTGAGTAAGCAGGAAGTGGAAGCAAGCGGCTTCCAAAAGATGTGAGTATTGATAAAAACAGTTCGCTGCCTAGACAGTCATCCAAAATTCCTCTGCACATTGGAGCATCTCCAACTTCAGTCTGTAGGCCTAGCATATCTGAAAGATCTTTCTGTGACACAGGACATTCTGAAGGACTATGCCTTCTTGTCTTGACAATGTTTGGCAGTCACTTTCATATATTTTGTTTTTATCCTAAACAATTGTTAATAATAATTTTCAAGGACTAAAAACTTACATTACATTTTTAAATGAATTATAAAGATAAAATATCTTGAGCAAGATTAGAAATGTATGTGCAGTATGTTTAACAATATTAATCTTGTATTTGTATCAATAAACAAAATTTGTATAAAATATAAAAAAATCCAGTCCAATGTAAAGCATTTAAAACTAGTAGTTTCTTTTTAAAAGATTCAATAATCCACCTTTATATCTTCTATCCATGTACTCTTTTTTTTCTTCAAGGCAAGTTCATACCTATATCTTCTCTTTTTATTTTCAGAGTAGATTCAATAATCTATCCTAACATTTATATATATATATATATATATATATATATATATATATCCCTTTTTTTTCAAAACCAGATCATATCTATATCCTCCCTTTTTTACAAAGCAAAGGCCTTGAATCTAATTTCCCTTGTTTAACTTTTTTCCTGACTATTACCAATAATAACATGGATCCAACACTTTTAAACAATGATGAATATCCATAATAATTTTTTTTCTAAGTTAATTCCTGTTTGTTGTATGTGTTGATAATATTTTGGGATCCAAAGAGAATTTAGGCTTATGGTCAAGTCCTTACTGGAGTTTTCTGTGAGGCTGGATCATCTCAGCCAGCAGGCTTGAAGATGTACAACTTAGAAGAAACTGCAACAGAGGTGCTCTAAAATGTTGAATCATCTGCGCCATCCACTGCTTTCCAAGATTTTTCAGGGGAGTCTTCCTCAATTAAATTTTATTTTTCTTAACCAAGAATGAATCTTCACCTGATTAAACTCTATTTTTATTAACCAAGAATGAATTCACAGGCTCTCATTTCCTGTGGAAACATAAGCCAAACCTTTTCTTTAAGGTAACATATCCTTTTACTTAAATTTTAAAGTCAAGGCATTTTCAAAATATATAGGTTTGGTTAATCAAGCAACATTTATAATCAAATGTCTTTTAGCAGCTGTTGCTCCTTCCTCAGTAGTCTAACAATTCAAAGACAACATAATACTACACAATATCCAGATCCTCTGAGTATTTTCCATCTTTACCTGGAAGCTTCACTGGGGCTGATGGGAGCTGGGAGTGCTAGATTTTTTTTTTTCCCAAACCCAGGTGGCTAGGTTTGGATTTGGCTCTGACCTGAATCAGTGGCTAAAAGGCTTCAGGTAAATGGCTCTTCCATAATTTGATATACTAAAAGTTGGGCACCAAAATGACGCACATTTAATAAAAATTCAGAGAAATTGTGGTTCAGCCTGAAGGTCAGAAATGCAAAACAGCCAGCCACTGACTCTCTTCTAACTCAGTCCAAAATGGCGATCCTGCCTCGGGGAATCTCAGATGAGACTGTGTATTAGAGCTGTTTCCTCCTGTTTTATAATACTCTCGAGGGCTGGGATTAAAGGTATGCACTTACCGGTTTCTATGGCAACTAGTGTGGCTACTGGGATTAAAGGTGTGTGTTATTACTGCCTGGTCTGTAAAGCTGACCAGTGGGCCTGTTTTACTCTCTGATCTTCAAGCAAGCCTTACTTATTAAAATACAGATGAAATGTCATTACAAATTTGAATAGACAATCATTCAAGGAAGAAATACAAATGTCTGGGAAATATTTAAAAAAAAATCCTAGTCAGCAAAAAAATTCAGTTAAAAACTGTTTTGAGATACCCACCTCACTATGGCAAAAATGGCTACCATCAAGAATATGAACCACAGCAAACCTTGACTAGGATGTGGGCAAAGAGAAGCCATCATGTGTTGCTGGTGGAAATGTAAGATGGTGTAGTCACCGTTGAAATCAGTACAAACAGTTTTTAAAACCTAAAAGATAGAACTATCACATTATTCAGTTTAACACCTCTTGGGCATATGCTGGAGGATCCCAAGTCACTCTGTTCTCATATCTACATATATTACTGCAGTAATCACAATAGCTGAGATATCAAACCAGCCTAGATGTCTACCAACAAGTGAATGGATATACAAAACGTGGTATATGCACGCAATCCACTTTCACCTATAAAGAAAAAAGAAATTATATTATTCTCAGAAAAGTCAATGGCTTGAAGATCTTTGTTAAGAGAAATAAGACACAAACAGAAAAACAAATATCACATTTTCATTCATATATGAGATATTGATTTAAACTTGTGTGCCTGTCTGTTGCAACCTTCACAGCTTAGGGATTCACCTAACTGGAGCAACAGGGAACAAAGAAAGGCAGACACACAATATTTTCTACGCACATTGTCAATATCTGCACATGAACCAGGGAAGACACTTCCATTCCTGTGGGCCTGAGGCACTGGGGTCCTTAACATGGAAATGCTCATGTGGACAATGAGCATTCCCTCCAGACTTCCTTTCGCCTTACACATTCCCTCAGGGATTCCTCTGTTTCCCCTCTCCCTTCCCTTTCTTTAAGTATATATAACAAAAGAGGATAATGGAAGAATATACTTTATGGAAACAGATGAAAAAAATACTTGAGAGAGGAAGGAGACCATCAAGAGAGGGAGAGGAATGATAGGCTGGGGCGGTTGGTGGGGCTCAAATAAGAAAGCATAATAAAACATCAAATATATGACCATGTTGCAGCCGATTTTTCATGCTAGCCAAAATGTTTTCAAAAAGAAAAGAGAAAGCAATATTGTGTTCAATTTCAGTGTAATTTCACATTGTTTTCATCTGCACATCAGAATGAGTCATGGTTGACATAATTGTCTGCTGATCTCTTTGTGATATTTCCACTGCTGTATCAATATCAGATAGTAACACCAAGACACTAAATTGAATATTAACATGGTCAACATGGACTTGGATATGTTTTCTTGATGTTAGGCTATTTACCTTGCCAAAATTAATTGACTTTGGCTATTTAATAATGTCCAATGTAACTTACCATACGGAAAATACAATCTTTATTCATACCAAGAAGGTTTTCACATTTTAAGTGTAGAATAGCATTTGTTTGAAAAAAAAATGGGAAAAAAACATCAACAAGAACTCCCAGTGGTTTTTGTTGCCATTTCTGGAAATTGTTTCAACATTTGTCAGCTTCCTGTGGTATATAGTTAATGATCTTAGTATTGAATGTCAGCAACTGCATCAGTCTGCCTATCACTTAAAGAGGAGACATCTCATTTGGACAAATTTATTGTGTGACTTATTGAGATGAAAGATCAATATACACAGAGCAGTTAATCCATAACATATTATTGAAGCATACACATTAATAAACAAAGGGCATAAAAGCACCTTACTATAAAAACAACATGCAGATAGAGGATAAATCAATCGACTGTTAGCAGTGATTGCTTATGAGATATTTTACTAAAGTTACTATTATGGTAATATTTTCACATTCCATGAAAATGTAAGAAGATTCCAACTTTTTCTGAAAGGTTATCCAATCCCAAGTGGTCAGGCCAAAACACATGTACATACAAGCAACAGTTGTTGAACGCATGTGTAATAATGTATATGATATCACATTCTTTGGAAAAATGTCATGGATTTGAGAGGACGTTGGGGGAGAGAGAGAAAATGGGGTAGAAATGGGAGAAAGGGGGTGGAAATGATTTTATGTTTTCAAGAGACTGTGGTCTTAATAAAGAACTGAGAACACACAAATTTGGGAGGGAATAGTGGTGATGGGGATAGGTGGAGTTCTTAGAAAGGAGGAAATTCTGGGTGGGTATTGTCAAAACATATTATATGGATATATGGAGTGTTTGGGGGTAAAAAAAGTGACGTTGGACATGGGTGAATCAATAGTGATACTTAGTTGGAAATTGCATCCTGGGTCATCCTTTAAAGCATTATGTTAAGTGTGCTGGTGTGCTGGTTCATGTTATGTCAGTTTGTCGTAGGCAAGAGTCATCTAAGAAGAGGAAACCCCAACTGAAAAAAAGACGCCTCCAAAGATTGGGCAACAGAGCATTTTCCTAGTTAGTGATTGATGGGGGAAGGCCCAGCCCATTGTGGGAGGTAGCATCCCTAGGCTGGTGGTCCTGGGTTCTATATAAAAAAAAAGGCACAGGTTAAGCAAACCATAGACAAGCCACTAAACAATCCTATGGCCTCCGTATCAGTTCCTTCCTCCAGCCTTCTGCTCTGTTTGAATTCCTGTCCTGACTTCTGTCAGAGATGGGCTATGTAGAAGTATAAGCCATAAAACCCCTTTCCTTCCCAACAAGCTTTCTGTCATGGTGTTTCATCACAGCAATAGTAACCCTAACTAGGACACTAATTGAAATAAGCCACTCACAAAATAACAAATACTGTTTGATTCCACTTATGGGTGGTGCCTGTAGTAGCCAAGCTTATAGCAGAAAGGCAGTTGTGGGGTGAAGAAGTAAGCAGGAGAATTAGTGCTTCATATGGAGTGAGTTTCAGTTTAAGGAACTGAAAAGTTCACAGAATGTGATGAAGTTTAAGCACCTGTGTGTACAACAGTGTGGATGACATTCAGCACAGTTGTGGGTGGTTAAAATGGCCAGTGTCACTTTACGGTATGATTATTACCACAACAAAATAATAACTCCATTCCTGGTCAAATTTAATTATTCAAAACAGCAGATTCAGAAAAACCTGCTTGGTGTTGTTCTCTCCAAGGTGGGTTATCTGTATGCTATTAAAAAGATCACAATGTCAAGGTGGCATTCAGAATCTCTACAATACCCACCAAAGGATCTGTTCTTGAATGAACTGTTGTTCATTAAGTAGTTTTCAGTGAAAAAAAATATTTCATTTCTTCTCAAGAATTTGTTATTTCTCATTGCTTTCCACTTTCTTCCTATCTATTTATGAGTTTGTTACCAATATTAACAGTAAATTCTAGAGATTCTAGAATACATTGCATATGGGAGGAAGAGAGTCCACATAAAATAACATTAACTGAAAAACAAAACTCATACCGGCTTTAGGCTTCAGAACACATCACCAGAGGGAACCACTTCAATATAGCAGTTGTCAAGCCATTTTGTCTCACATAGCTATTGTTATTCCAGAAGAATGAGAGGCCAAACTGGATGACAGTATCCAGAAACTTTTGTGGGCTTCTGTAAACCTCCTTGTAGAGCCTTTCCTTTCTCATGCGCTGCATGCCCCCATGCGTATTCATCTGAGATATTGTAGGAAAGCCACAGAGGCAGCCAGAAGCCATCCACGCACGTGCATTGTCACTTATCAAGATGAGACACGGGAGAAATGATAATATACTTTTTGTCCTCAGAAATCATTTAAAACTGTTCTCTTTGCTTTCGGGGAGCTTCCATATCCCCAGGAAAACGATAAGCACGGATTTCTAAACTGTCAAAGAAATGAAAGATGACCTGCCTAATGATTCAGAAATCCCTTTTATCTTTGCAGTTTGCTTCAAAGTCTTAGAGGAGGTTTTTATGTTGCTGAGCAGAATAGGCAGCCAGGCAGTACTCTGATCCTGTACTCAGTGAAAACTATGGCTATGGAAATACCATTTAAGCCCTGGAGATCCTCAGCTGGCTGAGCTCAGCCAGACCTTGTCACGGGTGTGAGAACACAGCACATCCACTGAGCACTGAACCACACGCAAAAGTTTTTGTGAGTGATTTAACTTGCTTCTTTGACCTTCCCGTATCTGTGGTGGCTCTGACACCCAAATCCTGCATTATCCATCTCATGCTATTGGTAAACTTCTTAAAGGAATGAGAGACAGGGAGGACAAATTCGGGGGGTATTGGTGGGACTTGGACCAAGGAGCCACTTTTTGAGACTCACACAGATTATAAAATGAAAATAAGTAAATTAAACAAAGCACGAGAGAGAACTGATAAGAATGGAGAGACCCTGTTGATATAGGCGTAGGTATTAGAGGTAGTTGGTGGTAGGTGACCCATCCTCAGGAATATGTTGAGGAAACAGGCATATTAAGGGTCCTGTTTGTTCTGGGAAGGTTCCCTTAAGGCCAACAAGCCAGGAAGTAAAGTCAGAGAAGAGCAGCTATCCTTTTCCAGTCTCTCCTGCCTCCCACTTTCTCGGCTTCCTCCCTCCCACCTCCGCGCCCTGTGTTTTCTGCACGATCTGAGACTCCCTTGTCTGTATGTTCTCAGTATATTAGGTTCATACATATTTTCAGAAATTCCCCCCAATTATATAGACCAAAAATACCTGAAAAAAGAAAATAAACAAAAAAAGAAAAATGGATAAGGGGGATAGAGAAACAGCTGTAACTGACTCTCACCTGTGAATATTATAAACCAAGTTGTGGCATTTTCTTTCTTTAGCATTCTTGAAATAATTTCAAGCTATTGTATCACAGATCTGAAAGAATTCTAGAAGATTACATTATTTAGAGTTTAACAGTCCCCCCCCCCCAGCTTGTCTGAATTTCCAATTTTCCACAGGCTGCTTGAAAAGGGAAGAACACGTTTCTTAGATACATCCCTCCATAATTACCCACTTCTCCAGGTAAATATTTTTTGTTCCCTTAAGATTGTTCCTCTACACTGCCACAATTGTGTCTATGAGAAAGCCAAACTCTGTCTAAATATACTAACAGTATGACAAGGCTAAAGTAGATGAATTTTCTATTTTTTCTGTTTCACCTTTCCATAGAGAAATCTGTATAGCAGTATCACGCCCATCAAGCGTCAGCACAGGTACCCATGCACCTGGCTACATATATCAGCAGGATTTGTTTCATAATTGTTTACATAAAGGGGAAGTGTCATTACCCTGGACTTGACTTCTGCCCTTTACGGTGAGACAAAGATTTAATGTAGCTCTTTCTTCACATTGGGAGCCAAATTTTCTGGTCATAATCCATGTTTAAAATGTATGACTATACATAGTTTCTTTGGTTTAGAACAATAACTCTAATATGATGCCTAATTCTGGACTGCTTTATGGTCATTAAAAAAATCCAACTAAGTTTATTTTGTCTGGAAAGTTTGGTTTGAGGCTTATTTTCTCAGGTTCAGTGTGTTTATATCTAGTGCTACTCACTCTTCTCTCTCTCTCTTAATTCTAAGTATGGAATTTTATGAAATGCTTATGGGATCTGTTTAAACACTTGTTTGCCTTCTCATTGGTTAGTGAGCTATAAGATGTTATTTTGCTATCATATTTCAAAACAATGTGAAATACGAAAGAAGATATGGATGTTTTTTATCATGGCATGAGGACTTATGAAAACTGAAGTCTTTAACAACCATCCTAATTGCTATTCCTATGCCCCAAAAATTACTAACGCTGTGGTTGCTTTAAGTTTTAAAGTATTTCATCACATATTGTGGAATATTCGTTTACACTGTATGAATATATGTTGCTGTGGTTGGGTCACTAAAGAAGCTGACTGGCCTATATAGTTGGGCAGGGTAAGGTGAGATGGGAAAACCAGACTAAGGACACTGGAAAGAAGAAGGGTAGAGTCAGAGAAGTCACAAGTGAGACATGGTGAGGAAAAAAAAAAGGTACAAGATGAAAAAGAGGTAATGCCGCATATCAGAAGGTAGATTAATATAAATGGGTGAATTTAAAATGTAAGAGCTAGCTGGTAAAAAGCCTGAGCTATTGGCCAAACGTTTATAATTAATACTCAGTCTCTTTGCGGTTGTTTGGGAGAAGCTATCAAGATACTGAGACTGTGTAAATGGGGACTGCTTGTTTGTTTTCTGGTTGCCTTCTGTATGTTGTGACTATGTTTTATTACCATTGGTTTATATAGAATCTGATTTGGCCAATAGCCAAGCAGAATAGAGCCAGGTTGGAAAAACAAGCAAAGATAAAGAGGAAGAGAAGGAGAAGTCTGGGAGACAGCAGCAGCTGCCAAAGAAACAAGATGTGAGTTAACTCCCAGGCCACGTGGCAATACATAGATTAATAGAAATGGGTTTATTCAAGATGTAAAAGCTAGCTAGTAATAAGGCAGAGCCATCAGCCAAACACCTTGGAATTTATATTAAGCTTCAGAGTTGATATTTGGGAACTGGCAGGCAGGAGAAAAACCTCCACTGACAATGTTATTTATTTCAACTTTCAGTTTCAGAAACATCTTCCCTTGGGTTTTCCCCAACACAAGCTTTTTAACCTTTCTTGCTTTTTTCTCTGTACCCTCCAAACACAGCAAAGCAAAGTCTAAATATAGTTTGTTTTTTACCCACATCTTTAGCACACCATCAGTGGATCCTATGGTATTTCTATTTGTTTTAATACTCTCTCACTTTATACACTATACACTTTAAATACTAAAAGCTTAGTTCTAGATGTATTCTTGTTTATCTTTCTGGGAACACTTTAGACTTCTTAAATTTCAAAATCCATGGTTTTGTTTTATTTTTGTTTTTACAGAACACAAATGCCACAGTATTAAAAAATTAGACAAAAACCAAAAATCAAAAAACAGAACCTTGGATACTTTTGTTTACTTCCCTGGAAGATCACACAAGTCTAAAGTTGAATGTCTTATTTAGCTATTTTTCCTAAGTAGGCTCTCACTGTATAGCACAGGCTGGCCTATGGTTCATTGTGTAGCTCAGTCTAGCCAAGAACAGTGGTCTTCTTGCCTTAGCCTCTCCAGTACAGTGATTATAGACATTAGTCACTGCACATGCTTTTAATCTTTTATTTGTATTTCATATTTCATGTTTCTAACAAGGCATATTTTCATATATTATTTGTTGTTCATTTCACACCAATTTCTTTACTTTTTATTTATTCATCTATTTGTATTCTGCAATGAGTTCCTGGTCCTTTTCATATGCACACATTTATTAGTAAACATACTTTTGATTTCTTTCCCAGTTTGCTTGATGATACTAAGTACTTCATTTGTCCCTTCTGACATCTCTCATATTCTGTACCTTTAAGGACACACATGACAAAAACTTTTGTCACAGATAAGAGGTCAGTGTCCTGGTTTCTAGGCTTCTATTCTATTCTATTTGTTCTGATGTATCTCTGCAGTGGAGGGCTCTGGACATTTCTGAAGACACTGTGTTACATTTTTTAAAATATTTTTTGGTATTTTACCTTTGAGTACATTTGATATTCAATTCTCTTTTTTAAGGTGTATTTTCCTGTGTGTCTAATACCTCTGATTACAGGCAGTTTGTAAATGATTTTACTTGCATTTGACTTGAGGTTTTATAGGCAAAGCATTTGCCATAAAGGTTAGTATTAACACAGGAAAGGGGCCTTGAGTCTTATAGGACTTTATAAGACACCCCCTTTCCTCTCTCCAAGAGTGGAGGATGAAAAAGGCATCCTTACACTGTCATCATGAAAGAATTCCTTCTCCCATGATGCACTTGCCAGCCCCACACTGTCATCTTGAAGCAGCCCCTTCTCCAGTCCAAATGGAACAGGGACATCAACATAAGATATGCTTACTTGAATCTGATGAAGAAAAAGTCAGGTATATGGGTGAACTTACAGATACAGAAAAGAACTTTCTGAGCAAGACCTCACTGGTGCAAACATTAAGACCAACAACTGATGGGTCCTTGTGAAACTAAAACACATATGTATATCAAAGGACAACATCATCCAAGTTATGAGACAGCTTTCAGAATGGAAAAATAGTCTTCATCAGTTATGCTTCTGATAAAGGCTTGGTTTATAGAATATACAAAGAATTCAAACTGAATGTCAAGAAAACAAATACAGTTAAAAATGGGACATAGAAACAGAAAGAATTCTCAAAAGTCAAAATATAAATGGATGAGAAATATTTTTTTAAATTAACATCCTTAGCCACCAGGAAGATGCCAATTAACACTACTTTGATATTCCATCTTACTTCAGGCAGAATGGTGAAGATTACAAAAAACAAATGGCAACAGATGTTGGTGTGGACGTTGGGAACATTTTATTACTGCTGGTGGGAAAGCAGACTAATATAGCCACAATGAAAATCATTACAGAGATTCCTCAGAAAGCTTAAAATAAGTCTTCCATAGGATCTATCTATATCACTCTTGAGCATATATCCAAGGAACTTCATATCTTACTACGGAGATAACTGCTCACCCATGTTAATTGATGATCTAGTCACAAAAGCCAGGAAATGGAAACAGACTAAGTGACCATCAACTAATGAATAGATAATGAAATCGTTGTACATTTACACAAAGAAATATTATTTAGTTGTTGAAACATTGAAATTATTAAAACTGAAAGTCAATGGATGTAGTTGTGGGGTAGTTTGAATGAAGGCCCCCAGAAGCTCTTACATTGGACTGCCTAAGTCGACCCATACACATAAAATGTGTTTAAAATGAGCTATCATGCAAGAGGGTGACAACACCCTTATGAGGCATTACAAATTAACAACTAAAAAACCCAGTGGCAGGAATAGGATACCTCTTAATGAGCTGATGACTAATAGGGTCATATAGATCCCTTAAACATTACAGATTATTATCATTACTCTTGGTTAACCTCCAGAATTTGACAGTAAAACACTATTGCTGAAGATACCACATGCTTTAGTTATCAAATATGAATAAGTCATTCTGGTGCTGAATTGGAAGCTTCCTCCTTAACTGACTTGCTTTCACAGTGCTGGAATGTGCTATGTGTGCTACTGGAAGAGAATAGTAATCATCTATCTTACCCAGATGTGACCCTCTGAGTTACAATAATCACTGACTAGATATGCCCACTGGTACAAGTACTACTCAAAGTTAGCGGAGTAACTAACCACTTTCTAATCGTTTTAGGGCCCACTCCACAAGATGAAACTCATGCTTGTTGTTATTATCACGATCAAGAACCTGTGGCTAGATAGATCAGAGACCCTAGGGAAGAACTTGCCACTATTACTCTACTAAATGAATATAGCACTAGATTCCTGTTGTCTTCTTGTTTTACCTCTAGATTAATACATTCCTCACTTTCTCTTTAAAGGTGCAAACCCTATTTTTCTGTAAGTGTTGATTACCATAAATGGAGATAAACAACTGGTCAAATGTACAGAATGCTGGACTGGGTCATGATGACCTGCATTGTATGCCCCCTCCTCCAAAGAACGAATCATCATGGGAGGGGAGACGGGAGATTATAAATGGAAGTAGTAGTAGGTAATAACAAAGAAACAGTGTCTTCCAGGCACAGCAGGGCGGCTGCACATATGAGTGCCAGCAGTTGTGACAGCGTACACAAAATGAGCAAACTAAGCCTGACAAAGCCCATCATGGAGAGGGGAGGTGGACACAAAGTCAAACCTAAGCTAAAGAACTATTGGCAATGATAGCAGGCAAGAGGGAGAAAAAGGAATTTAGAATGCCTGAGTGTCTTCCTGCCCTCAAACCCCAGTTTCCAGCTGTCCTTCCCAGAGGCAGCCACTCTTCTGATTCTTAATTATCACTTCAGAGACATTCTTTGGGAATGCAAAGATGTATATTAATGAATATTTCATGCCCTATAAAGCTGGGTACAATTTATATGTACTTTTGCATTGTGTCTTTTCTGTGTAGAAGTCTTTGTAATTACTCCAAATCTCAAGAGTAAACAGCAATTATTTTCAAAGTCTGCATGACATTCTATTGTATGAATATACAAATAATATCCTAGCTATATGCGCCTGGTGGGCTTTTAAGCTGTTATAGCTTTATGTTCTCATAGATGATGCAATGAAAATCTTTACATGACTTTGCACAGACATGTAAGTACTTCCTAAAAATAAATTTTTGTTAGAATAACAAATTTTGTACATGGTTTCAAATTTTAAAATTCATTAAAAAATTTCTCCTCAAAAGCAGTACCGTTCAGAATCTTAACAACAACATATGCATGTACTATCTCTCTCATACCTTAAGAGAGTATCGTCAGCCTTTCAAAACTGGATTTCATGATCCACAATCTGTGTTTATTATTCCAATCATATATTTCTAATCTGGGGAGAAGTTGGGCATCTTCTCTTTTACTTCAAAATATCATTTTTTTTCTCTTTTGAAAACCTATAGATGAAAAATATTAGTTCATTTATCACATTTGCTTTTAAAAACATTTTAAAAATTAGTTCCTTGAGAGTTTCAAGTCTCTTACAACACGTTTTGATTATATTTATTCATCCTCCAACTCTTTCCAGATCCACCCTCTCTCCCATCTTCCCAACTTTGTGTCCTTTTATTTTATGAACGTTTCAAGACCAATTTGCTCTGCCAAAAATAGCCTTGGATATGTGAGCTTCCACTGTAGCAGGTTGACTTCCAAAAAGGTAACGTTGAAAAAAGAATAATATATATGTAAGCAATTCATTTGCATTTCTTATCAGTTCATGTTTCAGGCAAAATACACATACAGAGTTAAAGGGTCTGGTTCCAAGGAGAATCCAAATCATTGGCAGGAAAAACCAGCATGTGGTCAGGGAAAGAAGAACTGGTTTTTTTTCCTTTGCTTACCATCTAATTCAGGATTCCCTTTTAACAAGTTGTGAAAATCAGTGTTAATTGTCAACTTGGGAGAATCTAGACTCTGCCAAGAGAAAGCCCTGTGGCATACCTGTGGGGAATTATCTTCATTGTGTTGAGATGGAAATGTCTGACCACTGTGGTGGAACAATTCTCTGGTAGTTTGAGTGGAGAAAAGGAACTGGGTAGCTGCATTCACTACTTTCTGCTTTGCCCAGTAAACTTCTTCTTTAAAAAAAAAAAAAGTGCAAACAACCTTTCTTGATTATTTCCAGTAAATTTTTAGAAGATTGGTAGGATAACAGAAATGCATTTTATAGTTTACTTTTAATGCTAGATCAGTTGAACAAAGATGACCAAAGCTAAAGCAATGATCACACGTATCGTTCATCTTTTTATTCCTACGCATATATGTGCATTTATATTTGTGTATGAGAGAGAGAGAGAAAAGAGGAAGGAGAAATGGAGGGAGGTAGCAAGAGAGAGGAGGAAAAAGAAGAGAAGGTATTGTAAGAGGAGAAAGGAAGGAATAGAGAGAAGGAGGAAGGAAGGGAGAAAGTAAGGAAAGGAAAAAGGAGGAAGAGAAAGGAATAAGCAGAAACTACCTGTTTGTGAGTCTTCCAGCAAGATTAACAAAATCAAATATTTCTTTCATGGAATAGGCTTGACTGAGGGCCAAGAGCCTAGTAGAAGGTAATGAGAAGAGGAACTTGACATCTGGTGGGAGGAGAATGAGCCATAAATTGGTAACCTAAGCAATGCTGTTTGAAGGGGTGCTGACGATACACACTGGCTGAAGCAATGAGCTTCTTAGATGAGCAGGGCACCACAGATGCTGGCTTCTTTCCCTGGGTTTTTCAAGAGTTATGAGTCAAGAGCAAACTGAATGCACGTGTCCTCTACTGCTTCATCTTTTTGCTCATTCAGTCGCTCAGTTCATCAATACATATGTATGAGTCCCCCAGACAGTACATTACCTGATTGAGGTCCAGAGATATAAAATAGATTCTAAGTTACTGTTCAACTCCTTAAGAATATTAAAACCCAAGAGAAAGAAAGAGGTTTTAAACAGACCTAAATATTTAGTTCCCATTATTTGCAGTCTTTTAGCAATGTAAATTAAGAAAATTTCTGAAACGTGCAACTGGATGTATACCATCCCAGAGGGTATTCAAAGGTTTCCTTTGCAATGAGACAATTCTTTCTCACAAGGTTATTGACACATAAAAGTTACTGACCTTTATATGTTGCTTTGAATTCTGCTACTTTGCTGACTATATTAGATTAGGTGTAATAAGGGTTTTCTAATTTAACTGTTAGGTTCTTTTACATATATAACTACACATTGTCTGAAATTCTGCTATTTCCTATCTTCCTTTTCTAGTCATCATTTCTGTTTTTCATCTCACCGTATTGTTCTAGGTAAGACTTGAAGCATTGTGTTGACTATGGATACCAAGATAAAGCAGCCTTGTCTGTTCCTGGATTTCCAAGGACATGCTTTTGCCTTTTACCATTTAGTATACTATAAACTAGAGACTTGTTGGATGTAGACTATATTGTGTTGCTGTGTCACTTCTAGTCATGGTTTCTTCACGATTTTTATCATAGACGTATGATAAAGTTTTTCTTGTAGCTATTGTGATGACCATGCTATTTCTGCCTTTAAGTCTATTCATGCATGCACACTGAGAATGCAAACAACATGGTCATGATAATAATTTTTGTTGTCAACTTGAATGGATTTGGCATTACCTATAGGGTACATCTTAGGATGGCTATGATGGTATTTCTAGAGAAATCTAACTTAAGGAGAAAGACTCACCATGCATGTAGGCAGCACTTTTCATATAAAATTTTAAAAATTGTGATTACTCCGCACTGATTATCCTAGTATTGGTACAAAAATCATCTTATCAAAACTTTCAACTGGACTTGAAGCTTGGAATGATAGTCAGCCTGTCCTGAGGGTGCAGCTCTTCTCACCAGGCTCATCTGTATTTGGATGGATTACTTAGGAAATGAGACTTTTGCTTCCCCATCCCTCACTACGGAGCCATGTGGTTGAAGGTGTGTTCATCTTGGCTTATTGCTATTCAGTGCATCACTTGTCTTCACCTCTGAATTTGTCTGGCACCCTGACCTATTTTATGAGTTTCCAAGGCTCTTCTTCAGTTTCTGCTTTGGAACAGTCTGTTTTCTTTCACGCATTCTCCGTCACAACCAGGCAGCTTAAACCGAAGTCCTCAGGGCCTGGGCTTAAATGTGATTAGCTAACAAATTTATCTAGTCCTTCATTTACCACCAGAATCCTAGAAAGTGGTGAGGATATCAAATCAATAGTCAATGGATTTGCTAATTTTGAATTTCTCTCTCTAATAGTATATGTTTCTCCTGCTTTTATAATCTATCAACCCACTGTGTTCCTCACACTCTTACAATATTCTCATCACCTACAACTTTCAATTGTTCTTGAAAAATCACTTGCTGTGCCTAGATTTTCTTCAAATAAATTGCAATAAAAGAGTAATCCTTTACAAACAGTACAGTTCTGATTTGTCACCACTATTTTATTAGGGAATGTCCAATTTTATTTCTGATTTACATATTTTGGACAATCACGATGATAATTTTGTGGCCTTCCTGCTTCATTTTCTCTCTCAGGGTCTTCTTTTTTACTTTCAGGGTAGTTTTCAAGTAGAGAATATTAATGGTATTTACATCCCCCTCCTTCTACATGAGTCTTCACCATCACCAAAGTAGTTCAAACACTACGATAGCATTCCTTACATTTCAACCATTATTTAAATTACATTAGTAAGTCATTATGTATTTGGCAGGTATTTTTAAATTCCTGTCACATATGCTAATATATAAGTATATATAATATATTCATACATATATCACATTAGTGTATAATAATATGCAGATCTTTAGGGTTTTCAATTTTCCTCTTCTGTTTCCTGCATTGTATCCCACAGACCCTGACATATTGTGTTTTTATTTCATTCAAATAACAGCATTTTAAGATTTCCTTTAGAATTTCTTCAGTGACCTATTTATTATTCAATGCTGTGTTGTTTAATCGCCAGGAGTTTATTCATTTTCAGTTTCTTTTCCTATTGATATCTAGTTTTATTCCATTGTACTCAGTACAGCATGCTCTTTCAATCCTCCTGTATTTGCTGAAGCTTGCTTTGTATCCCAATATGTGAGTTTCTGAGCAGAAATGTGTTTTCTTTAGTGTTTAGGTGGTTTGTTCTACAGATATGTTAGTTCTATTTGATTTATGATCTTCTTTAACTCTGCTGTTTTTCTGTTTTTCGTGTGTGTGTGTGTGTGTGTGTGTGTGTGTGTGACTTCTCTGCTGGTTATAATAGAATATTTAAATCTCTCACTACTGTATTTCAGTTAATCTATGGGTTTATATCATGTGGTATACAATTTATGAAATTGGAAATCAGGTGCATTTGTGGTGGTCTCTATTGTAAAAATCTTGATTAATTGTTACCATTTTCAGTATAAAGGGACCTGCATAATCTATTCGGTCTAGATTAAGTTTGAAGTCCAGTTTGTCCAGTATTATAATAGCCTGTTTATTTCCTTGCATGAGTATTTTTTCCCATCCTTTCACCTTAAGGTATTCTCTATGTTTTATGGTAGGGGGAAATCTGTATCTTTTTATTGGTGAATTGAGACTATTAATATTCAGATTTATTATACAAAGATATACATCGATTTTTTGTCATTCTGTTGATTTTGTGTTTTTTTTTCCTTTGGGTGGGCTGTTTTGATTAATTCTTCCATTATTGTTTGTCTTTTCGTCTGCGACCATTTAGATTTGCAAATCCTTCTCTTTTGTCTTTAGAATTTCTTCCAGTGGCCTCTGTATACTTGACTTTGAGTTCATGACTTTCCTTAGTCTGTTTTTAATTGTAGAATTTCGTAGCACATATTCTAATTGGTATTGATAATAAAAATCCAGAGTCAGATATAGGGGTTAATGATGGAGATCATAGAAGAAAAGCAGACAGTCACTAGAGAGTTCTTTTACCTCTACCAATGCTCAGACTGAAGGGGAGATCCTGTCCTCAGACTGCATTCTCAGACTTTATCCTCAGACTGCAACTGTCTCCACTAAAACTCAGATTGCAACTGTCTGCACCAAACCTCAGACTACTGAGCTCCTATCTCTTTCTCTCTTATATTCCTCTCTCCACCCAGCCATATCACTCTTGTCTCCACCTCCTTAGTTTTGGGATTAAAGGCATGAGATCCCAAGTGCAGGGATCATCTTTGTATGAGTTATGTTTCTCTTTTAGACAGATTCAATCTTGTGTAGCACAGGGTGGCCTTGAACTAACAGAGATTCTGCCTCTGTCTCCCAATTCCTGGGATTAAAGGTGTGTGTCACCACTTCCTGATGTTTGATGCCCTGATCTTCAGGAAAGCTTTATTTGTTAAAACATAAACAAATATCAATACAGAATTTTTAAATTTATTCTTTAATTTTAATACATAGTTTTGCTGGATATCATCTGGGTTGGCAGTTGGGACCTCTGCAAATGTGGAATAAGTTTTCCCAAGCCAGTCTTGCTTCAGAAGTTTCTGCTGATCAATCACATGTCCTAATGGTCCTGTCTTATATTTGACTTATCTCTTCTTTCTTTGTCTTTTTAGTACCCATTCTATAGCTTGTAGATTTAATGCTTCAATTATAGGAGGTCATGGAAAGTTTCTTTTCAGGTCATACTTATGTGAGACTTTTATGGTTGGTTAAGTATCTCTTTTTCTAGAGTTAGGAATTTCTTCTCCTAAGGTTTTATTAAAAACATTGTCTGTGCCTTTGGCCTGCAATTCCTCTTCAGTTGCCATAGCTCATAATGCAGTGTGGTGTTTTGATAAGGTTCCAAAATTTCTGTATGCATTACATTCAGTGTTTCTTTTGATGATGCAGCTTTTCTGTCTTGTGTTCGGACCCCAATATTCTGTCCTCTATCCAGTCCATTTTGTTTATGTGACTTTACACTGAGGGTTAGTTGAGATTTGCTGTGTTTTTTATATTCCCCTTCAGTTTTTGTTCTATTTAGTATTTTTTCTTTTTATTGAATTTGAATTTTATTTCCCGAATTGCCCTCATTATTTCACTCAGTGGTTTGCCTATGATTTTTGACTTCAATAATTTCATTTCTGTGCTCTTAAATTTACCCAAAGATTATTTGTGTTTTGTTTGACTGCTTTGAAATCTTTGAACATGTTTATATTTGTTCTTTTGAATTCTGTGTCTTGAGTTTCATAATTGTTGTTCTCCTTAGAGAACATTTCTATGGGGTTGGTTTCTGGAGGGGACATTTTGTCTTTTTTTTTTTCAGTATTTGTGCTTCTGTAATGGGATCTGGGCATCTGGATTTAAGATTTTGGTTGTTTCTTTTATATGTTTTATTAGCTCACCTAGCAAGGATACCAGGCAAATTGGAGGTAGGTTAGGAGCTTGACTGAGTCTTGGGGTGAAACACAGGTTGAATGGATTGAGGTATGGCAGTGTATGGGAGATGTTTTTTGGAGTCCAGAGTCTGAAGTCCTGAGATCAAGAAGCCTCAGGGTTGGAGACACGAGGGCAACATGGAGCACTATGTCATGTGTACCAGAAGGCATAATGGGTTAATATTCATGCATAGAGTGAGATCTCCCTGTGAGTTTAGGGCAAGTGACTATGCAGAATGACTATAGAGGCTGGAGGCCAAGGTCTAAGGAAGTGACAGTCTCTTCCTGGTGCCAGGACAAGGGATAGAAAATTGGAAACCTGTAGTGCTGGCCAAGTGTGATTGGAAGTGAGTGGGCCAGAGGTCAGAGCACTGCTGAGGCAGCGGGACCATGTAGAATTAGAATGACTGTGGTACTTGAATTCTAAGGCAAAGAAAGACTTCAGTCTATTTTTGTGAGGTATTAAATCTGTTGATTTTATTTGATTTTTCAATTACAATTTTTATTATTTTTTTCACTTATTTTACATATTGGTCATAGTTGCCCCTTCCTCCTCTCCTCCTGTTCCCTCTCCCACCCCCATCTGCTCCTCTTCCTTCTCCATTCAGAGAGAAATAGGCCTCCTATGGGAGTCAACAAAGAATGAGATATCAAGTTGAGGCAGGACCAAGGTCCTCTCCTTGCATCAAGGCTGGGCAGGGCAACCCAGCATGAGGAGTAGGTTCCCAAAAGCCAGTTCAAGCACCAGGGAAAGGTCCTGATCCCACTGCTAAAAGCCCAGCGAACAGTCCAAGCTACAAAACTGCCACACACACATGCAGAAGGCCTAGGTCAGTCCCATGCAGGCTCCCTAACTGTTGGTCCAGAGTCCTTGAGCTTGGCCCAGTGCTTGACTGTTACACAACATATTTGATTAGACTTTCCTCTGTTTGTAAACCAACCCCTCCCCATATAAAGTGAAAATCAAATAAAACAAATACAACAGAATCAAGATTAAAAGTGCCAAAACAAAACAGAAAGCATACAAAATACACTGATTAGTTCATTTTATATTGGCCAGCTACTGGGCACAGGAGCTGCTCTTGAGAGTGGTTAATACCCAGTGAGATTACATATTAGAAAACTCTTCTTTGCAAAGAAGTATCAGCTGCAAATAAATTCTTGGTTGTGGCGGGGTCCTGTGTACATCTCTTTGCAATGCTAGGACCCTGTTTGGCTTGAACCTGTGTAGAGTCTGTGCATGCTTTCAATGTCTCCATGAGTTCATGTATGTACCAGTTATGTGTCAAGAAGACACTGTTTACTTAGCGTCATTAATAACCCCTGTCTCATAATATTTCTGCCTCCTTTTCCGTGCATATTTCTGAGTGTTGAGGGGTAAAGTTAAGACACCTCAGTTGGGCATGAGAATTACAAAGTCTCTCACTCTCAGCATACTTTCCAGTTGTCCATCTCTGTGTTAATCACCATCTACTACTAGAAGAAGTTTCTCAGATGAGGATTGATAAAGGCTCTGATATATAGGTATAGCAATATGCCTTTAGGTGTCATTATATTGCTATATTCCTTTATCAAAACAATAGAAGTAGGTTAACTCTAAGGCTTATTGCCTATCTAAACTCAGGTTTGTGGCCACTTTAGCAATGTCCAGTAGGTTCTATCTCATGGAATGAGTCTTCAATTCAACTCTTAAAGAAGTGGTTGATTATTCCTGAAACATTTGTACCAGTATTGCATCACTATATCTACAGGCAGGCCTCTGCTTTAGGTCACTGAAGTTGTATTTTGTGATGTTAATGGTTACCTCTTCTCCTCCAGTATCATCCATAGCCCTTGCCAGTACCATGAATGCATATGAGTAGGGGTGAAGCTTCTAGTAGGCACCAGCTCAACGTCTCCATCTTGGATGACATAAATAAGTGTTTTATCCAATAAGAGGGCCTTACTATCACATTGCAATGTGTAACCAATAGCCTTGGCCATAGTTTGTGTTGTCTGAAGCATTCCATGGTACCTCTCTGACCAATGACTCAACAAGATGTAGCCCATTACTGGCATCAGAAGTTTGATTTGGTGGCATAAAATGTCCAATTGGGACATCATTTCTCTCATCATATGCTTTAAAACATCAAACAAACTGCCATTTCCGAAATAATTACCACTGATCATGGTGAATAACTCATAATATATGAGTGGTGTGGGTTTCCAAGTATATATGTAAAGACTATTTTAACTACACATAGGAAGGCTACTGTTCTTCTTGTTTCTTTTCATGATTTGTCTATGAAAAAGGAATGTGTTAGGGATATGGGAGAGGGTCATGTTGAAAGTGCTCAGTATGAATTATGTACATATGTGAAATGACTAAATCACAAATTTAATTAATAAAAAGTAGGATGAAAGGTAGACAAAAACAAGACCATTTTCATCTAAATAGGAAGCAGCAGCTTGTGACAAAATTAGAAGTGCTCAACAAAATAAAGACAAAAAGAAAAGGTATTCAAACTAAAAACAGTGGTCTAGTGTTGAGATGTAGCTCCTTTGAAGAACGTTACCCTAGAACGACAAATGTTCTAGATTTTTCTCTATACCACTTGGTGGATGGAAAAGAGTAAGAGCAAGGAAGGGAGGATAAGAGAAAGGGATGGAAGGGAAAAGAAAGGAAGAGAAGAAAGGAGAGGCCAAGAATTTCTGAAGGCCTACAGCTACCATAACACATACTTCTGAAATAATGGATGTTTCTACTAAGATCAAGAACAAGGCAGGATTTTCCACATATCCTACCATGCTTTTTCCACATTATCCTACACATGCCCCCCCAACACACAAAAAAATAAAATCATACATTTCAGATAAGAAGTTGAACTATTTTTATCCTCAAATCATATAACTTATATATATCAAACAATTACAAGTTCTTTAAAAGTTATTAGAATTGATAAAGAAATTTGACGTATTTAAAGAACACAATGTCAAAATAGAAAATTATATGTGTGTGTGTGTGTGTGTGTGTGTGTGTGTAAAATACAAGGGAAAGGCAGTAGCTAGAGGGTTGGCTCAGTGATTAATTCCGCTTACTGATTTTGAGCAAAGGCTGAGTTTGGTTTCCAACCCTTACATCCCTGCTCCCAGCTCTCTGCACGTCTAGTGCCATGTGATCCAGTGCCTTGTTCTGGACTCTACTGGTACTGCACCCACAAGTACATAGACTCTCTGCACATATACATAATCAAAAATAAAACAAACTTGAATGATAAAGTTATAGGAGATCTTAAAAATTAACCTAAAACTTAGATTTATAGATCAGCAATGAAAATAAAACATTTTGGAGTACATTTGGTAAAAGAGAGCCAAAACTTGTACACTGTAAACCCAAAAAGTGTGGGGGGGGGCATGATCAAAACACCTTGTATGCATCCATGACATTCTCATAAAATAAATTAATTTAAAAGCTGAAAGAAAAAGTAAGCAGAGAAGAATCTCATTCTTACCATTATGAGACTGGGTGCTGTTTAAATATCAATATTTTTCCCATTTGTCTAAAGATTCAAACCAATTTTTTATTGAATTCCCAGGTGCATTTTGATAATATAAGCCAGCTGGAGCATAACTTGCATAGAAATGCAAAGGATGCAGAATGATCTAAATATTCATCTTATGTTTTATCTTCCTGTGGTATGAATGCATAACACTAGGTGTGACACCCTTGTACTATTTATGGTATGGAGATATGGCAGGGATCTACAATTTTTCTTCTTATTAAGCCGAAGCTTTACACAGTATATGGGTAGCTGTTAATTTCCTCCTTTATTAATTCAAAACAAAGCACAATTGTACATAAATAGTTGAAATAATTAGCTGCATACTCCCAGTGAGGGGATGTTATGACTTGTGAGGTAAATCTCAGCATACAGGTCCACACACAACAGTATCTCTTGAGGCCACTTGTTTGGTGTGAAAAGGAGATATTAAATTGCCAGCTTTCAATCGCATCAAGTTTCTGAGTTACAGGACTTCATTTCCCAAATGCACTCTCATAACTTCTGTTGCTGAAAGAGGTAGAAATCCCAGGGGGTAGGAGAAGGAGGACTGAGGGCTTTCTGTCACTCTGATAGATTTCCTTTGCTGGAGATCCTAATTTCTATCTTCCCTGTGTGTGAAATCTGGCCCCCAGCAGCAGGGCTTTTGTGAAGGACTGTAAAAAAAGTACAGCCTTAGGGAACTGACTGAGGCTTCTGTGTAATCCAAGTCATTTAGTGATCTGAACCCAAACCCAGGGCCATGGGAGCTTGAGTTTGTTAGGCAAGAGTCTCCTTGCTTATCACATTCAGAACCAGGGGGCTTAATATCTGATAAGCATAGTTAAGTCTCTCTCTCTCTCTCTTCTTACTTCTCTCCTTTCCAAAAAGAATGCTGATAACTAAGCAGGTCATTTCTTTAAACTCTCCTCCCTGAAATTTGATTTGGTGAATACAGGGTAGATTTAATAGTCTAAAGGACCAATCGAAATTATGTATGAGGTCAATATTGCCTTTCTTCCACCTCTCCTTTAAATTACTGTGATTGCTATGAGGTAACCTTTAACATAACTAAGATAGCATGGTATAGTAGTTGTAGCACTATACAGGATCCCTTTCTAGGGTGATTGTCTCTCAGGCCTTGGCAAAATTATAAAAGGGCTCCGGAGTCTGCGATACACAGCCACCACCAAGCACTGGATCTGAACATACAAGCGATTTTCTATTCACAATCCAAGAGATACCCAACAAAACCCACAACTTCTTAAATACTTATCTACAATGTACCATGCCACCTGCTATCAAATCCGAATTCAGGGCCTGTTGTTGAGGTGACAGCCTGTCCAAGATGCTTGGATTCTCCTGAAACCCTGGTGCTGGTCTCTTTGCCAGAACTATGGGGTTGTGAATGCTCCTGGGATGAACGGCTGTCTGAAGGACTGTGATTGTTCTGCTGGTCTCTGAAATGAGGCAGGACACTGAGTGAAATGATGGCCAGAAAGGGGCAGTGGGAACAACTGGAAGTCTTTTCTAGGTTTCAATTTCCCCCAGAAAATAGGCCAAAAATGGCCTAACCCTTGCAGGTTTGATTCTTACAGAGATAAATTACCAAGGTCAGCATTTTAGAAATCTATTTATTTTTTTATAAAACTTAAAATTTGTCTTTAGTTTATATTTAAAGACATAAATTGTATATATTTGGAAATTACTATACATATTTTGCCATGTGTATGTTTCAGTTTCATAACTCTCCAGATAAATTTCTCTACAATAAAAACTTTCAAAGGTCTTTCTTCTCCTTTGCATTGTCCTTCATGATCCTCTTCAGTCCCATGCTGAGCAAACTGGGATTTTACTCTGACATAGCATATATATATATATATATATATTCAATCTTCCCCATTGTTTCTTCTCTGACTATCTTAAGCTACTGGTTAACAGCATTCTATTCTACTTTCAATTTCTGTAAGATCACTTAAAATGTATTATTTAGGTTGTATATTATTTGTCCTGTTCACTTTAGCATATTACTCTATTTCCCTGGGCAGGGGACAGGAGAGTGAAAATATTCTGTAGTAAATGCTCCCGTCAGAGCAGATACTTCTAGTCAATAGAAACTGAAATACAGCAACTAATGAAAAAGATCAGAAGCATTGCAGTGGTGAACCCCATACAGAGGAGTGTGGCTGGCACCTGGGCTGCAGTCCTTCAACTGACTGTTTCTGCAGGATATGGGATACTAATCATTCTAGGCATGGGGGAACGGAATCTCACCAAACTCAAAGCCCCCACTTCACAACTGAGAAAAGAGACTGAGGTCTTAGGAGGAATGTGATGTGCTGAAGTTTGCGGTAGTATTTACTTGTCTATCTCAGGAGCTTACCAGGATGCTAATTCCCTCTTTACAGCACCCTCTAGTCATGTGCTGGGGATGAGATAAGCCCTCAACTCTGACAGAAAAATATCTTTTATCTTTTCTTTCACCCACCTGGGTCTTTTCATGTCCCTTTACCCACAGGGAAGACCCATGTTCCTCAAGTACACTAACACACACGGACACAAGTCAGCATAAGCCGGAACACATCCCTGCCACTTCATCCAGGCCCAAACATCACATTGGTTGATTGAAGGCAGGTAGGGAGGCTTCCCTAGGTGTTTCTACAAAAAGAGCAGTACAGGAATGGAGCATTTCTGAATGAAAATGGGGAAACGTGAAAAAGAAGTGGCAGACCGGTTTGTTTTTATTAGAGAATGGTTTGAGAAAACCATTGACGTAACTCAAGGCAACATTCTTTACTGTGTGGTTAGTAAGAACTTCTTTCTGGGATATTGAAAGTTATCTCATAATGTTCAATATCGCTATGATTTCTTCCTCTGTTTCTGCATCAATGTGTTTTTAACAGCCTGAATTAGAGCTGTAAGTCAGATGTCACTGGATCCAGAGAATCAGAACACACTGTTCTACAGTGACAGGTTCATAGTTCATGTGTGTTTCAGTGAGCTGCACCTTGATGCCCATGAAAATGAAGATACTGATTAACTTCATGCATCAGATGTCTTGATCAGGGAAAAATAAATAAGATTCTTGTCAACAATTTGTGATAAAAATTGTATTAAATTATGTTTGCTTGAGTTTTATATGTTTCTATGGAAACAAGAAAGATCAAAAGTCTTCTGAGAATTCCTGTGGGCAACGTAGCCTCTGTTCCTCTCCTCGGGAATTATTCACTTTATATCTGCAGCCAACCCTTTTGAGCAATCTGTAAACTCACACTCTACGTACTCTGCAGGTACTAACAACGCTCATGGAATAACTATTATTTTGTAGTGAATTGCCAATTGCCATTATGTGGCTCTCTCTCTCTCTCTCTCTCTCTCTCTCTCTCTCTCTCTCTCTCTCTCTTCCTTTCCCATCCCCCCATTCTCTCCTAACAGTTTATAAAGTTTCATCTCAGGGCAAAGCAAAAACTATGACCCGGTGACAAGATAACCAGGCTTGTGCAAAAGAAAACATATTGCAGTCAAATGTGAAATAAAGCCCATGGTCTCCACAACTCAGATGGGTCACAGAGCATATGGGGAGCCAATATGGAAAGAGAGAAAAGCAATACCTAAGCTTTCAAGAGCATAGATTCATATGGGGGTGACATCATCCCAGGAGGGAGTAAGGACCAAGTCCACATCTTTTGAAGGGCTAGCATGCTAGAAGATAAGTTATTCAAATAGTCAGGTTATTACCAAGACAGCCATGTGGCTAGAGAGCAAACTTCAGAGCCAGTGACATGCAGGGTAGTATATTAATAATAAAAATGCAAGGATCATTATATTTACTTTTTAAAAGAGCTTAAATTATTTTTATGCATGTGTGTGTTTTGCCTGGATGTGTCTGTGTACCACATGTGTAACTGGTGCCCATAAAAACAGAAGTAGGCATCAGATTCTCTGGAACTGGAGTTATAGTCAATTTTTTTGCTATGTGGGCTCTGGGAATTGAACCTGGGACCTCGGGAAGAACAGCCAGTGATCTTCACTACTGAACCATTTCTCCAGTCATTGTATTTACTTTCTATCTAAAACTTCTTTCTTTTAAAATTTATTTTGGTTTTACTTTTTCATTCAGTTTGTCTATGTATGATATAGTACATCCAAGATGTAATAGTGTTTTGTACATACAATGAAATAATCTACTTTAAGTATGTATATAGCTCACTGAGTATAATGAAATATACAAATCTCTACCACCATTAGAATACAGAATAGTCTCATTAACATGAAAAATATTTTCATGGTCTTCCGTCACTACATATCACATCATGCTCCAATTTAATCACTGTCCTGCTTTATGGCAACATGCAATTTGTTTCCTTTTCTAAAATTTCACCTAAGAAGGGTCAGCAAGATGAGTAAAGGTTCTTATTGCTACACCTGATGGCCCAAATTCACTATCCAGAAACTACATGCTAGAGAGAGCCAACTCCCATAAATTGTTCTCCAACATCCATGGGTAAGTTGTGGCATGCTGACACCCACCTCCAGATTAGCAAAAGAAAGAAAGAAAGAAAGAAAGAAAGAAAGAAAGAAAGAAAGAAAGAAAGAAAGAAAGAAAGAAAGAAAGCCTATAAATTTTACCTAAGAATCTCACTGTGGCAGTATTTTCTCAGATTTGGGCATATATTCACTTAAAATTACTATTAAGCTATGTTTTATTAGTGCATAGTTTTTGCAAATAACTTTTTCCTTTCTGTCTAAACTTTACTTTTCCCAACAGAATCACTGAGGAAACTATCAATCTTTGCAAAATTAATGACTCTTTCTCTCTTCTCTTATGGTTATAATTTGTTTTTGTGTGCCTTTTTAAAAAATGGCTTCCTAAGCCCACTTGTATGCTTTTTTTTCAGTAGAGATGGTCACTAAGAGGTGCTTACTCTGAAGTAAGATAAATGGCATAATAATTTGTAGGTGACATTTTTATTAGAAATAACTTACTGTTCTCTCTTAGTGACTTATAGTTCTGAACAAATAACTTCCTATTTTAATAAGATGTAATTATATTTTTCTATTGTACTCTATTGTTATTTTTAAAAAATCTATTTGCTGTCATGTCAATTATTAATTGTTATAAATTATGAATTACCTCTTTGATGTAGATTTTGAAAGGACCTGAAGTTTATTGTTTTGTATGATATCATCTAGAAGTTGTTCATTTTTCTTCCACACTGATGTCAGGTAGACCCAGCACCATTTATTACAAACCTTGTGTCCCTGTTTTGTATGCCATGCTAGTAGTGATGTATCTGCACACAGGCAGGTCTGTTTCTAGACTCTGTTGTGTCCCATAACACTATCTGTCAATCATGTACCCTACTTTCCAGTCTTTATTATAGTTCTGTGGGCTAAATAACATTTTTCTTTCTAGTTTTCATCAATATTGTCTAGAGTTTTCTTAGTCTTCAGATCTCTATCTAAACCTTAGAACTAGCTTATCTTTGTCCATAAGTACTAATATTTGATTGAAATTGCCTTTAATTTATAAATTAGTTCCATAAAATTGAACATACATCTTTCCAAAGCTTTCTTTAGCTTTTATTTAGTTGTATTTGTGCTTTTACATATCATCAAAATCATTTCCTTCTTAGTAGTGCTTTTGCATTTTTAAAAGGTTTATTTACTTATTATGTATACAATGTTCCTCCTATTTGTCTACAGGCCAGGAAAAGACCCCAGATCTCTTTATAGATGATTGTGAGCCAACATGTGGTTGCTGGAAATTGAACATAGGATTTCTGGAAGAACAGCCAGTGCTCTTAACCTCTGAACCACACCAGTCCCACAAAATTTTTTTCTAAATATTATATATATATACATACAATATATATATATATATATATATATATATATATATATATACTTGATCTTATATTTTAAAATTCTACCATGTGTCTTTGCTCAGCACACATATAAATTCTAAATTTATTATGCCATCAGTGCATAATGAATGTTTTATCTAATTATTTCCATTTTATGATGCTCTCATAATTTCAGGTTTTGCTGTTTGGGCTAGGATTTGAAATACAAGGATGATAATAAACATCCCTGTTTCCTAGTCTCAAGAAAAAAACTTTCTGAACATTCAGTAGTAAAGTATTTAGTCTAGATTTCTTTTTGCTCTTCCTTCTACTAAGCTAAGAATTTTCACATCAGCTGTTACTCACTGACCTGAATTTTCAGTTTGCTCTTACATTGACACGGTATGACTTGGTGTTGTATACCACGGTGTGGGGTAAGGTGGGTGGTATATGGTATGGCTCCACTGTGGTGTGGTATCACATTGTTCATATTATCTACTCATCTCACTATTGTGGCCAAATTTCTGACAAATGTAACTTTAGGAAAGAAGAGATTATTTGGGCTCACAGCTGGCTAATCAAGTCAATCATGGTCCAGAAACCATGGGACCAGAATCTTGAAGTTACATGGTGAATCCACAATAGGAGGAGCAGTAAGTGCAACTGCCCAGCTTCATTATTTATTTGTATTCTGCCTGGGACTCCATCTGCTATGTGTTGATGCCTTTGTTTAGGGCGGGTCTTCCTGCCTCAACTGATTTAATAGAGAAACTCCATCACAGATATTCCAAGAGACTTGTTTCTCCTGAGGTTCAAAATCTTGACAAGTTACTAACCAAGATGACCATAACAAGGGTTTCTGGGTGGTGTGAGGTGATGTATGTATAACAAACTGTTTCATGGCGGTGCAGTATGGGGTTCTGTGCCTTTGACAGATGACATATTTCAATGTTTCAATTTCTTTTTTCATTCTGAACATTATACTCAGTTTAAAACAGTTTTACCCATTTTCTTGGGCACCTAAAAGTGTTAACAAAATGATTGCTGCTTTATGAGGCTGGGCCTTTGAACAAAACATTTTAAATACTAGAGCTACAACAAGAACAAAAGCAAAATACTAGGAAAAATAGAGATAAGGGTAGAACTTTGCATTTTTATCTGTTTAACTTGTTTATAATTGGGTTATAATTTCCATGTTTGGAAAAATATCTGCATCTAAATAACGTTGCAAAACGTGAGATACTTGCTTTTATAATTTAAGCTTTGATCACCTATCAGTTGACAGAACACACTCTCAAACTTACACACACTTGATACATACATGAGGACAGAGCATATCTGAGCTGAGTAGACAGACAGCCCCACCACTCATAGTACAGCTAGACCAGCCCAATATGTGCTTCTTAGGACTTGGGGAAAACAAATATTTTATATTGATTGACATTTGATGAACAGGATGCCAGGACTGAGGTCCATGGAAGGTGGCCTACCCATTCCTGTAGCTGTAACACATGTGACCTTGGCAAACACTCCTTTAGACCAATGCTACAAGTAGGACACCCAGTGGCTGGTCTGGATACAAGACGGGTGAAAAGTAGTGAAGCAGGAGAAAGTAAAGAATGAATGGCAGTTGCTCAGATGTCTACTGTGTTAGTTTCCACCACAGCTATGATCCTGAAGAATAAAGCAAGAGAGCTGGTCCACATTGAAGACAAAATACCTAAGCACAAAAAGTGGCCTAGGTTGGAGGAGGAGGAATTCTAGGGCTGAAACTGATGACCAAGCTCAGAAGCAGATCTCGCTCCTCAGTCATGATGATCACACCCACACGGGAAGCTATGTTTTGAGTCAGGACCCCTGACCTGCAGCAACTGAAGATGCTTGAAACTCCAAACAAACTGGGTGCAGAGGAAAACTACACATCAAGGCACAAGGACATTTTCCCAAAAGGTGGCAGAATGGATATCATGGAGACTGTGAAAGGAACAATAGTGCAGGCCACAGATGCAGATCTCCTGTGCTGGGCCACAGGGAGAGACCTTGTTGCTGACAAACTATCACTGACACTCTGCCAGTGCCTTTCCACAACAAGAAGTCCTGGGTGACCCAGTCCTCTCCTAGAGTATCCTCTATTACTTTCCTAGTGAAATGGGATGTGCTGTTTAAGGGGTAGCGTAGTCTTAAAGACGTTTTCCATCAGCTTCTTGTAAGTGCAGCGTGGTTTTTATACATTGTTCTGAGATGTATTTCTTGGAGAGTCTCTCTGTTATTTGGTGACACTGATTGTCACCAGTTCTTTTTCCAAAATCAAACATGCTATACTCCCCTCTGATATCTGTGTAGAGAAATTCTGTTGTTGGCATTTCTTCCATTTCCCTACTTTCTCCTCTTGCTCAGCACACACAAGCCGAATTTGGACTTTGTTTTGTTTTAAATCCTCTGCTTCTCTCGTTCAGTGATCCTTAAGGCATTGTGCAGAATTTCATTTAGAGTAAACTTCTTCCCCAATTCAGCAGAGCGTTCCTGAGACTGGAGATCAATCTCACTGGCTGGAAGACAGAAAGCAGTAGGGTTCCAAGCTGCTTCCCTATGCATTCTGTCAATGCAGCACTGGTTATACATGGTGGCACAGAACTTGGGGCTAGGATGTCTGTCTGCTGCTCTGCAGCAGAGCAGCCTTGTGCAGGTGCCTTGGTTCTTTTGGGCCTCAGGATTATTCTTCCACAAATATGGATGGTAATGTTATTATAAGCTATTCAGAATTTTAAAAAAATAATTATAAAATATTACAAAAGAACAAAAGACATCTAGATACACGGCCACTCACATGAATATCAATATTATTACCATATGTTTGTTTTAACTAACCTCAATTTTGTTTCCTATGGATTTTTAAAATGTGCTAATGAATACCATTTGTAATTAATGTTAGCAATATCTTATGCTGGGACGGTGGAGAAGACATCAGAATGTCGTGGTTTACTTTGGCACCAGCTAAGTGAATAAGCATGTTGCTTCTACTCACTGAGTTTTCATTTCCTTTCTTCCTAAATGAGATTGAGATTTCCAGCAAGACTACGGTTACCATCCAAGGGTCAGGCAGCAGAGAAACAGACTCTTAACTTGAAGAGAAGATGTAGAGCCAGAGTATGCTCTCCTCTGCAGGGTTTGTGCTCCTTCCTTCGGAAGTACTTTGGACAAAGAAGGGAAGGCTGATTGGTTCCCATCAAAGGAGGCCAATGAAGGGTAGATAATAGGGCCTCCAAAACAATTTCAGCAGCAAAAAATTTGGGTAAAATTGTTTGTCCTTGGGGAGGAGGACCCAGGAATTCACCATCTTAATGAAAACATTCATCTGCCCAAGGCTTCTGTCCTGCCTACTGGCCTGCTGGGGACTATCTGACCCCTATGACATCTCACTCCTATGTAACATACAAAGTGTGACAACGACTTTACTGACAAGCACCTGAAATGGCCTGCAGACATTGGCTGCCCTGAGTACAGCATATATATCATAGAAGGTACTTCCTATGCAAAAATATATGTTTTAGTAATCAATACTGAAGCCT
The DNA here is from genome assembly GCA_963919715.1 of Microtus obscurus. Taxonomy (NCBI): domain Eukaryota; kingdom Metazoa; phylum Chordata; class Mammalia; order Rodentia; family Cricetidae; genus Microtus; species Microtus obscurus. Next base: position 24,530,346 of record CAWTZC010000015.1, read on the forward strand.
TTTTCATTTCATCTTTTGATTTTTGGAGTCACAATGCCTCTCTCTTTCTATCCCTCCCTCCCTCCCTCCCTCCCTCCCTCCCTCTCTCTCTCTCTCTCTCTCTCTCTCTCTCTCTCTCTCTCTTGCCTTATAGTTTTCACACATAGTATTTGTAAATTTAATGATTGGGGAAACACAGGCTTCTATAAGAATTTATAGGCTAATTTTGCAACAAGAGTTTGAATAAATGCATACATCTTGCATATTTATGAAAACTTTGCTCTATTTTTTATGCCTCCTATTATTAAACTATACATTAAATATTATCATAAAAACTCAATAATTCACGTAAATGGATTTCTTATAGTTCAGAGATATATTTAAGCAACATTAGACACAGAAAATTTATGTCATATGGAAGCAATATATTCAAAATTAACAATATAAAATATAACAAGACAGTAAAACTATTAATAAAGAAATATTATGTCCCACCATAATAGCTCAGTAAACAGTTGAAGTGAAGAAAAAAATAGGCTGATGTTTTGTCTATTTTTCTACTTTGAATTTGACTGAACTGAATAATCATAAAACCTGAAAAACACCAGAGATATTTCTGGCAAAGCAGGAGCATCTAAGTTCATTGCTTGGCTATGGACTGAGGAACTTCTGCTTGGGTGTGTAGTGACCATTTCCTAGATAGGAGGATGTCACTTGGAAATCACATGAATCCCTGTAGTTGAGGAAGTGACTTAGTCCTTCCAGTTAGAGTTGGCTCTTTCATAGACATATTGCACACAATGTAGGAGCTGCCGGATAGTGGTTAAGCATGTGGCCCTGGGTCTTGACAACACTAAAGTGTCAGAGTTTAAAGTGCTACAGGTCCATGTAGTGTGGGCTGGAGACCTGGAGAGTAACGGCAGTACCTGTAGAGAACTGCTCTATCCCCAACAAAGTAGATATGCACTTGTAGGAGAAGGGCCCACTTGTTTGTCCTGGTCTGCCCAGCTAGCTTGGCCCACTAGCTCTAGTTTTTTATTAACTAATTTTTACACTTAATTTAACCCATTTTTGTTAATCTGTGTATTGCCACATGTCAGTGGCTCACTGGGTAAAATTTCCAGGGTCTGTCTCTGGTGGATCCATGGCTTATCTCCAACTCCGCCCTTCTTTCTCCCAGCATTTATTTCTGTCTTCCCTGCCTACCTAAGTTCTGCCCTATCAACAGGCCCAAAGCAGTTACTTTATTAACCAATGAAAGCAACACAAAAACAGAAGGACCTCCTACACCATGCACTCTCTTGTAAAGTAGTGTATTGACATCTGCTACCACCTTAAAGTAAGTTTCCAGCTGAAGACAGGAGACTCAATCTGTGGAGAGCTCAGGGACACAGCTCCTAGCTGGTGAGCAGGAGCAACAGACAATTGGCCATTTCCCTTGAGGTTTACATGACTCAGCTGGACACAAATCCTTTTTTCTCTGCCAGACCTTTTGCTTTCCCAGGTAATTTTAGATTCACCTTGTGTGCCCCACGAAATCCAGAGCATTTCAGCAATGACTTTGGGTGCTTTGGATATGTGGATCAATCTGAGAAAAGGATGTTTGTTAACACAATGGAGTCTCCCTTTCTGCTGTGCTTACTCTCACCAATGCTCTTGTCAATTGACACTTTGTTATCAGTAAGTGTTTTTGGCAATTTCTTTAAAAAAAAAAAAAGAAAGAAATAGAGAGTCCCTCAGAAACAGAAAAAAAGTCTTGATGGTATATAATTTAACTTTCAATAAATACAAGCATGGTGTTCTTGATAAATTTAGAGCCTCTGCATATTCAATGTGTGCTTAAAAATTTACTAAACTCAAAATTGTATTTAAGAAGAATTTTCAATTAAAGAATACAAATGATATTATATAGACAAACATTTTTACATTTTTACGTGTATCTTTTGCATAATTCAGTTATCAGTTATGTTCACATCAAAATATTTAACTCATCCACAGTGCATTGCAGTTTGAGGTTTAAAGTATTAATCACCCAAGATTTTTTTTCTAAGTGCCTGGGCTGTGGTTAGTACAGAGCTGCAACAGAAATATCTGGGGGGAACTAGGACTCTTTTTTCTCCTAGGTTTGACCAAATTTTAAATAAAAATATCTTCCTCTTTATCAATTTCTCTATCAAATTCCCAGTTTCTTTCACAAAGATATATATGAATGTAAGTACCTCTGATAAAAATGTATACATGAATATATTGAAATTTGATAGATACATATTTTCTGAGTATAGTGAGAATTTGGGAGGTGTTAAGACCATACACGTATATACAAGATAATCAATATGCTTATGTACCCTATGTACTCATTCACTGTCTCTAAGTTTTGACACATTCTTGAAGTGTATCTTAAATATATTTAAATTGCATTTATATTTAGATTATATATTTATATTTAGATTAGAGTCTCCCATGGAGGTAAGTCAGTCCAGGAACTTGGGACAGAACCTAGAGGCAGAAAGTGAACCAGAAGTCATAGGAGAATGTCCATTACTGGCTTTCTCTGCCAGGTTTACTCAGTCTGCTTTCTTATACGATTCAGGGCCATCTGCCCAGAGATGGCACTGCTCAGAGTGAGCTGGGCTCTCTCACTCAAACTATTGATCAAGACAGTGTTCCAAAAACTTCACTTCAAGCCAATAAAGCCCAGATCAGTCCATGCTCTGTCACGCTGACAAAAACAAGCAGCACACTGCTCTGGCATAGGACACAAGTTTGGTTCTCAGTACCCACATCAGATTGCTCACAGTGGCTTGTAACTTGACTCTGGTTTCCTCTGGAATTGAGGAATTTGCACATGTACCCCCCCCACACACAGACATATACACATAGTTAAAAATAAAATTTAAAACAAAATTTGAGTAGACTGTTTAAAAATTCACCCTGAGGGCTTTAGGTCACAGTAATTATATTTCAGGATTGAAAATATATTGAGAAATTGAATTTGGCTATACTTTATAAAGAGCAGAGAAGAAAACAAAACTAAATTTTAGTATGCTATGTGACAGATGTTGTATAGATGGATTGACATTGTGATTCCCTGAAGTGATAATAAGCATTCATGGGAAGAACATTTGCTGCACCCTTTGCTCTCCTTTCTTTCTAGAACTGCCACAGTGGCCTTTGTGGAATCTTTACAGGAAGTTTCTAGAGTTATTTCTACCTTTATGGAGACAAGGTGTGGCCAAGGCTGAACAATTTTAGTGCACTCTCCAGAGCCAGTTTTGCTCCTGCATGTAGACACCTGTTACCAATGTGGACAGCTAACTATAGCAGGTTTGTTTCCCCTCTGACCTCTTCAGGGTCTTTTTATCCACTCACATATTAAACAAACCTGGAATTCCAAATATGTCCTTTTCTATGAAGTCACCATTGTACCTGGAAACAAGAAGATAGAAAAGCAACATTGAATGCTGTGGGGGTTAGGGAGAAAAAAGATAAGGAAGGGCATGGTGTGCTCCATCCAGTGCAGTACAGTGAATCCCAGGGCTGTTTTATGTCCTTTGACCCTGGCTGTATGTTTCAGTCTATTCCCTCTCTTGCTTCTTAACTTTGGACATAATGTTGAAACTGACCCATTCTTTCTCTCATTTTGAACTCAATAAAAGTAACTGTGAAGCAGTGAAAATAATGTGGGTTTTATTCATTTTCTAAACAGCACCTAATTCTTTTGGATTATTTATTATTATTATTATTAGTAGTAGTAGTAGAAGTAGTAGTAGTAGTTGCTATATGGAATGGAGAGGGTACTAACATATTTTAAATTGAGTGTATCACCAAACTTGCAAATTTATAATTTAATTTATACATTTTGTTGAAGAAAATAAATTTATACTATCATAAATAAATGATTTAAGTTTATTTCCCTCCCCCAAACAAAAACATAAGCTCATTGAGATTATTTCAAAAGAATCCAACACTAATAATATCATTTGTGTTTCCTAGTATAATACTTTGACCATAATATAGAAAATGGCAGTTTTTTTCTAATATGGTAGGCAAAAATATAAATATTGTGCTATACATGTGAGGGCTGGAGAGATAGCTCACCAGTTAAGAGCACTGGCTGCTGTCACAGAGTACTGTAGTGGCATTTCAATTGTATTTAATAAATAAAGCTTGCCTGAAGATCTGAGAGTAAAACAGTCCCACTGGTCAGCCTTACAGACCAGATTATGGTAACATACACCTTTTTATCACAGTAGCCATAATGACACTCACCTTTAATCCTACTTGCCACAGAAATTGGGTGGTGCCTGCCTTTAATCCCAGTGGTGAACACCTTTAATCTCAGCTCTAGAGAAGTTTATAAAATGGTGGGAGACAGCTCTCAGACACAGTCTCATTCTGAGATTCATGGAGGCAGAATCACCATTTCAGACTGAGATTGAGTTGAGAGCCAGTGGCTGGCTGTTTTGCTTTTCAGATCTTCAGGTTGAACCCTAATTTCCTTCTCTGAGATTTTATTAATCTTGTATCATTTGGTGCCACATGGATCCTGACTACATGCCAACTGGGACTGGCTCGAAAGTTCCCAGTCAAAGGTCTCCAACTGTTGCTCACCAGGCTTGGTTTCACCGACAAGGCTTTTTTTTTTTTTTTTTTTTTTTTTTTTTTTTGAAAATCTTGCCACAGTGGATCTACCTTTTGTGGGCCCTCCTCTCTGTGACTTTGCAATTTCCCAGGCTAAGGTATGCTACAACCTGCCCCCCCCCCACGCCCCTTTTCCCTGCAGCAATTTACTTATGCTGCTTCCTGTTTATGTTTCCAGTTTATGAGCTCTGGGTTCCTTGACATTCTGGCCACCAAAAATCTCTCTGTGTGTTTTAAGAGATCTTAGTTTGTCAAACATATTTGTCAGTATTGAAGCAGGTGCCAATGTGGAACCAAGTGGTACTGTTCAGGCCACCACCATTCTTATCTTTCTGGTGCCCACAACCATGACACCCAATGACCAATAAAGATTGTTATACCTACAACAATTTACTGAAATCTAATAATGGAGGTAAGTTCATATGAATAATAAATAAATCAGTAAATTTGAAAGTTATATAATGAAAAACATTATCACTATTGAGGAATTTAATAAGCTTTTAGCTTATACTATGGATGATATTCTGCAAGGCTTATGTTGTTTTCCTGATGAATCTATTTATTTGGTATTGGGACTTAGCTTTGTTTTTCATATTATATCCTTAAAATGGTTTAATAACAGAGCCAAGAATGAGGCACTTTTAGAAATAATACAGTCTTTATGGACTAAAATGAACAGCTAACTGACAGGATTTATACCATTGAAAATCAAAATTTAGCTGAAAAAATTAGTACCATTGAAAAGGATAACATTAATTAGAGATAAAATTCAATCCATCTCAAAGAATGCTGAAAAATTATCTGAAAGAATTCATACTGTTGAATTTGACAATCAAAATCTGATAAAAAGTTAAGATAAGTTAACAGTTAAGAGTATATCTCCAGGAAGGCACTCTGCATGCCATCCAAATAAATTCAAGGATGAGAAGCTATTATTAGTGGAAAAATTTCATACCTAAAAATTGTATGTGCAGAATGAAGACCAGAGGTTATGTGAGTCGATGAAATCATTGGAAATATTCATAGGTCAAGAGATTCTGGCTTTACAAAAGACAGTGGTAAAAACATTTGAAATAACTGAGGAAATTATCAGAACTGATGAGCATGGGGTGGAGGTACAAGGACAGGATTTAGCATTGCCAGTACATGTCAGAGTAAGAGATGACTTACCAAGGGTTTTAGCTATTTACTAAGTAACTACTTCTGACAAATCATCCAGTGTTAAATACCCAAAGATTCAGAGAATGTAAATGAAAGCCTGTAGGATTGAATGATCTAAAGGAAATTAAGCAAGCAATAGTGTCTTGTGGCTTGAAGGGAAATAGTGAAAACGTAGGCTTCAAGCAATAAGGCTACCTCACATGATTGGATTCTATTAGTTTCAGCAGTTCTGGAAGATGGGACACAACTACTGTGGAAATGCTAATTGCAAGAAGAGTCAAAAATATTAGAACAACAGGGTAAAGCAAATGGATCTGAGGCTTCCCAAGATCAAATTCTTGGTGAGGGTACTTATGCTGACCCACAGGATCAAGCTCTTTATGATGAACACATCTGTCCCTATGCCAGACAGCAGCCTTAAATGCTAGGGACAGGGCTCAAGAACCGGAAAAAAAAGAATTGAATCATATACTAGGGTTAAACAAGGCAGAAGAGAACACTTTAGTGACTTTTTATAAAGATTAACTAAGGCTGTACAAATAGAACTAACAAACCGGCATGCTAAATGAGCACTTATTGAATCTCTGCCTTTTGAAAATGCCAACTTAGAATGCAAAAAGATACTTGGACCTGTAGAGGTTAGATTAGTACCAATGGATGAATTGGCCCCGCATAAAATGAATGTTGAGACATTTGACTGTAATATGAAGAATGGGCAGAAGAAGCAATTTCCAAAAGTATGAGGGAAAAAAAAATCAAACTTCCAAATGTTTTAATTGTGGTAGAATAGGACCTCTGAGAAGGGACTGTAGACAAGGCATTCCTAGAAATAACGTCTCCTCTAAGATTGGCAAAAATAGAAGGTCTCAGTCTTCTGAATTATGTAGAAGATGTGACAAACACCAAAATTGTGCCAATGAATGTTGATCAAAAAATGATAAACAAGAAAACCTGATACCATCAGGAAACTCTTTGAGGGCCTCTCACAGGCTCCCAGGTCAAACTTGGTCCAGACATTCCCAGTCATTGTTGAGGTCATGTCTCACCAGGATAATTAAAAAATTCAGTGCCTGCTGTAAAAAAACAAAAAACAAAAAAAAACAACAAAACAAAAAAAATACTCTTCTGGATAATGGATCAAACATAGGGGATGACTCTATAATTCCAATAGGAAATGTATATTTTAGCAGACTTCTATAAATGAACAAAGACAAAAGCTAAGAGTACATATAAATAACATTGTAATTGAGGGATTATTGGACATTGGTGTGGATGTGACTATCATTACTCCAGAATCTTGGCAACCACATTGGACTCTTCAACATAACGATGTTCAATTCCGAGGAATTGCAACCCTATCTCAAGTGAAAACACACACACACACACACACACACACACACACACACACACACACATGATGGGTTGAATGCATAGGACCATAAGGACAGAAAAAAGGCTGAGGCCATATGTGGCTAATATCACAGTGAATTTATGGGGTCATTACCTGCTGTGGCAATGGAATACCTAGATAAACATGAGTTTCTGGGAAGGATATTATAAGGTACTATAAAAGAAGGTCATCAGCCATTCAGGCTGTACAAGAACACAAAATAACTATCAAACCTTCAGAGGTACCAACAGCCCTACCTTTAAAGTGGTTAACTGGGGAACCAATATGAGCTAAACAATGAATTTTAACAAAAGAGAAACTGTAGGCTTTAGAACAGCTGGTACAGGAACAAATAGATGCTCACCATATTAAAGAATCAACCAGCCTTTGGAATTTTCCTGTATTTGTTGTTAAAATGAAATATGAAAAATGGAGAATGATGACAGATCAGAGCTGTCCACAAAGTAATTCAACCTATAGGCCCTCTATAATCTGGAATTCCTCTGCCTTCCCTATTGCCTAAAGGATGTCCTCTTATAGTTACTGATTTAAAAGATTGTTTCTTTACTATAATCTTATGAGAAAAAGTCAGAGATTAATCTACTAGGAGATACCAGTGGAACCTCCTCCCACGGGGAATGCTCAATAGTCTACCCTGTGCCAATACTTTGTAAATCAGTCATTGGAAATAATACACAAACAAATGCCTAAATCTATAATTTATTATTACATGGGTGACATTTTGCCATCTGATTCAAATGTAGATACTTTAGAAAGAATGTTTGAAGAAGTAAAGAAAGTTTTGCCTAAATGGAGATGATAAATAGCTCCTGAAAATATACAAAGAGGAGATTCTGTCAATTGTCTAGGTTATAAAGTAGATTTACAGAAATTTGGAACACAAAAGATGCAAAATAGGAGAGACCAATTGTGAACTCTTAATGACGTACAAAGATTGTTAAAAGACATTTACAGTCTATGACCCACTGTTGGGCTAACATCTGATTTAGTAATTCATTTAAATAAAACCTTAGATGGTGACAAAGACTTAAATAACCCCAGATAATTAACAGCTGAAGTTGAGAAAGAATGAACTGTGCTTAAAGAAAAATTATAGGAGGCATATGTGGATTGGGTGAATCCAAATTGTAATTGCTCTCTAGTCATATTGCCTTCCAGAATTTCCCCTACAGGAGTTTTAATGCAGAGGGAATATATTATCTTAGAATGGACCCTTGTAACACATAAACCAAGTAAAAAATTAAAAACTTATGTGGAAACGGTATCTGAATTAACTGCAAAAGGAAAACAGACTTTGTCAACCAGCAGGCATAGAAACAGCAGAGATTTTAGTGCCTGATGAAATTAAAACTTATGGGAGGACAATGAACCCTGGAAAAGAGCTTGTGTTAAATTTTTTTGAGCAATTAATAGCAATTATCCCAAAAGCAATAGAATTAACCATATAAAAAGAGCTACTTAGATTCTCTCTGCATTGTACAGGTCACACCAATAACTGAAGCCCATCCATTCTATACTGAAGCAAATAAATCAGGAAAGGCAGGTTACAAATCAGAAGATTTAAATTAAGTGGAACAAAGCCCTTATAATTATGTGCAAAAGGTAGAACTATATGCTATTTTTGTGGTACTAAGGGATTTTAAAGAACCTCTCAGTATAGTCACTGATTCACAATATGCAGAAATACTGGTTTTTCATATTGAAACTGCTGGATTTATACCAGATGATACAGAATTGACTTCATTATTCATTCAAGTTCAAGATATAATCAGGAATAGGAGTTGTTCTTTATACATAACGCACATCTGATCCTATATGTGTCTGTCAGGTGTTCTTGCACAAGATAATGTGGAAATTGATTGATTATGAATTGGAAATGTGCTGAAAGTATCAGAATTTCATAAAAGCATTATTTTAATAGTAAAGATTTAAAGAAAGAGTATTCTATTACATGGCAACAAATTAAGAAAATTATAAAAAGATATCTGCCTTGCTCTATAACCAAGCACAACTACCTACAGGGAGTAACCTAAAGAGTACTCAAAGAAATAAAATCTGGGAGATGGATGTGTTCCACTTTACAGAATTTGGAAAATTACAATATGTACACCACATCATTGACACTTTTTAAGGTTTTCATTAAGCAATTGCTTTGATCTCAGAAATGGCTGATTTAGTAATCATGCATTTATTAGAAGTTATGGCCATCATGGGTACACCTAAACAAATAAAGACATATAATGGTTCAATATATGTCTATAAGAAAATAAAACAGTTTTTCGTTTGTTATAATATAAAACAAATTACAGATATATCAAACATTTCTACAGGTCACACAGTTATAGAAAGATCAAATTGAACTAAAACGGCTATGTTAAACAAACACAAATGAATAAAAATACCCCCAGAAATGATTGTATAATGCTTTTTTAAAGTTGAATTTTCTTAAAGCTAATGAGAAAGGAACAACAGCAGCAGCAGAGACAATGGATAATAGAAAGAATTTCTGAATTAAATCAGCTGGTGTAGTGATGGAGGAAGGTCATTGGCTAAAAATAAAGAAACTGCTTGGCTGGTCCTGATAGGTTAAAACATAGGTGGGAGGAGTAAACAGAATAGTATGCTGACAGGAAGAGGAAGTAAGCTCAGAAATCATGCAGCTCTGCTCAGAGATGCCAGGCTCCTCTCTCGCGGGCGGATGGGATAGCTCAGCTCTCTGAAACACACTCGCGATGAAGCTCCGACCCAAGATGGACGTAGGCTAGAATCTTCCTGGTAAGCGCACCTTGGGGTGCTAACATAGATGATTAGAAATGGGTTAAGAGGTTGAAGTTAATGGGCCAAGCAGTGTTTAAATGAATACAGTTTGTGTGTTGTTATTTCGGGCATAAGCTAGCCAGGTGGCCGGGGTGTTGGGGGACGCAACCACACTGTCCCCATTTCAACAGTGTAGTTCAAGCATGTGCTGACCTCACAGTGGAAACCAGGAGATGTACTACGTTGGGGAAGGGTTTTTACTCTTGTTTCCACAGGAGAAGAAAACCTATGGAAACCATCAAAATTAATAAAGTTCCAGTTTGAAAAAGAGAAATGTTTTGAGACAGAAAAATGACAGATCATCCACAGAGGTGACAGTCAGACAGATGGTAAGGCTTGGGGCAGGGTTCTGCCCTTGTCTTGACAAAAAAATACTCATCTTAAAAAATGCCAAGAGACTTTAGACATTTAGATGGCTAAAGAAGAAAAGATAGCTATTCAGAAAGAATCACCAAGAAAAGAGAAGTCTGACTTATAGTTCCATATTCTTTCCAAGATAAAATTTCAGTGTGTGTGTGTGTGTGTGTGTACATATATGTTGTCCAGAGGTTTCTCTGTCAGCCTAGTTCCCGCAATTGTTAAGTCCCCCAAAATTACACAGTGGTCTACATTAGTTGTAAACTGATTGGCCCATTAGCTCAGACTTCTTGTTAATTCTTACAGATTATATTAGCCCATTATACTTGTCTATGTTAGCCATGTGGCTTGGCACCTTATTCGGCAAGGCAGTCACATCTTGCTTCTTCTATGGCTGGGTCACAACTGCAGACTAGGACTTCCTATTTCCTAGAATTCTCCTGTTCTCATTGACTTACCTCTACTTCCTGACTGATTGTTCCACCTATACTTCCTTTCTGGCTACTGACCAATCAGCATTTATTTAAAATATAATTGACAGAATACAGACCATTATCCCATACCATATATAGGAATGTTGCCAAAGCAAGAGGAAGCAGAAACTAGTCTCCCCTCACTGCTAAAGACAGTACTCACCCAGTAGTTAGAAAGCTAGGCTAAGTGATGAATGCATTTTTGCATAGTTTGCACATCTTAGTGAATCTGAATCAAAAACTCTACCTGGATATAAAATGATGTTGATCTAATGCATGTGTTAGCCTATCAAAAATGAAGTTAAGGGCCAGAGAGATGGCTCAATCGGTAAATGTACTTGAACTTGAGTCTGATCCCGAGAGTCTATGGTGGAAGGATAGATTAGGCTCCCCAAAGTTGTCCTTTGAGCTACATATGCACACACACACAAACACACTCAAAACTTTAAAAACTTTTAAAAAATGAAGTTAAGCAAATTACCACACAACTCAACACAATATGAATTGAAAAATACAACCAAATCAGAATATGCATGTTCATTTTCCGTAATGGTTTGTGGAAAAGACAAAACCTCAAGAGTAAGAATTTGTGAACCAGCAACATTTTTTTTTAAACTTTTTGGCTCTCAATTTCATTATAAGTCACCTGTGAAATAAGGACAACTATAACATTCTCTTAGAGGCTCTGAAAAGCAGATGTCCAAGTCTAAGTCTATAGAATGTGATGACAATATTGGTATACAATAAGCTGTACTATAATTCTCCTTGATAAATTACAAATGTCCTTAGAAATCTGCTGGTGACATACAAAAATAAAAAATAAAAAGTTTAGAGGTGATTTTGAAGACTGAATTCACACAAAGGTGATTAGTGGATCAGATTGCAATCAGGAAAAATGAAAGAGTTAGACTCATTGTTTTTCTTTGCTAACATCAAGATGTGAACAACAGAAGACAGCATGGTGTCCAAAAGAAGGCATGGAAAACTCAGTGGAGAGTTGATAGTTGACCAAATGACTCTACCCTCATTTAATGAATAAATTAGCTTCAGGCAATAACATAGAAGCACTGCCAATTGTCTCCCTGGGAATTCAAGGTCAGAACTCTCTGTAATATCTGTGAAGGAAATGCTTTTACAGATAACCCAATAATATAAGGGAGTCAGCCACAGGAGCGTGATGGATTAATTTTATTAAGTCACACGAAGGTTATTTGTTTCATGCTGAAATTTTTCAGAGAGTTGGAATATCTTAATAAATATTCTACACACCAGAAATCATCTTAACTCAGCATCTTAATAATTGTGTGTTCCAAACTGTGAAAGGCGGGTTTGTCATCTAGGGAGTATGACTATTTACTGCAAGTATCAGCAGAGACAGCTAATAAATGCAGATTATGAAGGCACACAGAGGCATCCTTTGCTTTGAAAAAGGCTGGAAAGCAGATGACAGGTGTGGAAAACTTAATGAAAATACTGGGAATAGTTTTCAGTGCAAAAGAACCGAGTGCCTCCTAATCCAGTACCCTGAAGAGACAAAATAAAAAAAAAAAATCATTGTCTTCTAAGTGATAATTGTGGATTACCCATAAACACGTCCACATCAACTGGTTTCTGAAATACTTTCACAGTCTAGAAAGTACCTGTTTCCACTTTGAAGTTACTTCCACTTTGCACGGTCAGGACTAAAACTTGCTCTTCTTAATGCAAATGAATTCTCTCACTTCTGTGTCTCTTGAGACCTTTTCAATAAACTTCCAAATTATCTGTTTGCATCAACTTTCTCCTTTGAGCTTTCTCCTGCTCCCAGATTAATCTCCATCAATATGCCACCTATTCTCTTGCTCAAACATACATAAAATGTGTTAAGAATTTTTTTTCTTCTTAGCAGGCATGGTTGTCTCCCAAAATATATCCTTTATTACAATCTAGAATTAATTTCTCTAAAGTTACATCATTTCTCTAGACTGACTAGTCTCCTGATAATTTACTGGAGCAAGATAAGAATCCCTTGGTCTGGAGATGCCATGGTCAGTAACATTAACTTTGTCCCTTTCTTTGAAATTAAAAGTTCTATAGCAATATCAACTGTACCTTCTTCTCTATGTATATGATTGGTCAACCAGGTTGACTGATCATTCATTACTCATGGGTTTCTATCTTTGTAATTTTGTACCTGGGTGTGATTATTAAGTACTATGATAAGGAGTTTTGCTATGGTTAAGACCAATGAAAAAAACGGAAACATTTTAGTCAGGGTAGAGACTGTTTTTGAGTTATTCTGAATCATAGAAGGCCATAATAAAAGGAAAGAAGAAACTAATGCTTGCAAAAGTGAACAAAACAATAGTATTGACTTTAAATTATCTAGTCATCCAATAAATAAATATCTAACCAAACTAGTTTTATACAGTCCCAGACATAAATATGGTGTGGATAAACCCAAGAGTGAGTGAAAATATGAGGCAGACACAGAGGAGCTTGTTAGACAGTGCTGATACGAAAAATCAGGCATTGGTCAGAACATTCCAAAGCAAAGCATGATACAGGTGGCTTTGGTGAGTTTAAAACAGCTATCCACAACCATCCCCATAGGTCTAGGACAAATTGATTTTCTTATAGATATATCAGAACTGAGAAGAAAAATCAACTACCACACAGAGTCAGAAACAAAGATAATGATTTTTTTTTTTGTGAGGTAACCCAAGCTGGTCTTGGACTCTCTATATAATTGAGGGTAACCTTGAACTTTTGATCCTCCTCTTTCCATCTTATTAATGCTGGGATTGCAGGAGTGCATCATTATACCTAGTTTATTTCATGTTGGTATTCATACCACTCTTGCTATGAAAACACCCACCAATGGAGCACATCCTCATCCATTTTTACACAACTTATTTTTCTATTCTAAATGCTTCACATACCAAACTAGTTTGATCCTCATACCAACTCTGAGCACCATAATGACACCTAATTGGCAGAGGAAGGGACCAAGGTGGAGAGAGATTTTTTGTAGCTTTGTGGATGTGTTAAGATCAGCATATTTCTTACTGTGAATAAACTTATAGTGTAGCTCTCGTTCTATTCCCAGGGCTAAGTCCTTTGTCAGTCTGTGCTAGGTAAGTTCTCCCTGACAGATACTACAGTTTCTTGGTTCACTAAGGGGATAAATTATCCTTATTCCTCAAAACGGAGCAAAGACTGCTTTTAAAATGGAGTCTTTCAGAGCAAGACACAATCTAAAAGCTTTGATAAACACAGCTTTCACTTCCTTTTGTATTTTAAAAAATGACATGTTGTTTCTGCTTCTTCATCATATCCAAGCACTATGCACCACCCCACATCATAGAAACCTCTCTTTACAGAAAATGGAGACCATCACAGGAAACCACGGTGGTACACAACAAATTGTGAGGGCCCTGCTCCTGCATCCGCGGTTCGACAAAAATCCGGAAAGATTGTTAGAGCCAGAGTACCAGCAAGTATGCTGTGAAACCGTCTTTCTTAGAAATGGCTGCATAAACAAGACCTAAGCAAGGTGGTATCAATGCACATGTTAGTGTGGAAGGGAGGAAAAGGAGAGAAGCAATCAAGCAGCCCTTCCCAGTGGAAACAGCAAAGAACCACAATAATTACCAGCATGGCAGGATATGTATAAAGGAGAGATAAGTTGCAGTCCCATGCCAGTCACCAACAGCAACAGTCTAAATGAACTTAAGGCCTAATTGATTGGAGGAAAATCATGCTTGGTACTGAAAACCTAGTCAGGTTCCCGGGTCAGTATAAATAATCTACTATTTCCACATTGCTAGACCATCGTATTTTATATCCCAGCTGTAGTTTACCCTCCCTCCTCTCCTCCCAATCACTCCTCTAGCCTCCCTCTGAATGTGTGTGTATGCATGAGTGTGTGTGTGTGTGTGTGTGTTGGGTGGGGTGGTGTGTGTGTGTTGATACAGAGGACTGGCTGTGCACAAAGCTGCATCAGCAAAGATCTTGATCTATAAAAAAGGAATAGATAAAAGAAAAAACTCAGTTTTGTTAAATATAAACACAATATGTTCACCTAAATAATTTAACAAACAGTAGCACATCTCCAATATTCGACCTATTTCCACTCCTCCTCTGTTTCTGCTTAGGAAAGGCAGGTCTTCCATGAGTATCAACAAAACATGGCATTTCAAGTTGCAGTAAGACCAAGCACGTCCCCTTGTAATAAGGCTGGGAAAGGTGACTTAGTGTGAGTAGTAGGGTTCCAAAAGACAATAAAAGAGTCTGAGACAGCCCCTGTCCCAGCTGTTAGGAGTCCCAGAAGAGGGCCAACCTACACAACTGTAACATACATACAGAATGCCTAGGGCAGTTCCATGCAGGCTCCCTGGTTGTCAGTTCAATCTCTGTGAGACCCTACAAGCCCAGGTTAGATGATTCTGTGGGTTTTCTCGTGGTATCCTTGACCCCTCTGGCTCCTACATTTTTTTCTCCTCCTCAGATTTCCCTGAGCTCTGTCTAATGTTTGGCTGTGGGTCTGCATCTGTTTCCATCAGTTGCTGAATGATGCTTCTCTGATGACAACTGGGCTAGAGACCAATATGGTCACAAGAGATGGCCCGTTCAGGATATGCATCTGTATTGCTAGGAGTCTAAGCTGGAGTTATCCTTGCTTCCGGTTTTTACCTGACCTCAAATGCCTTCTTCCAGTAGTCTCTTCCAGTCCTCTCCCCATATGTCCCCACCCCCGAGCCTGATCGTTCATGTCCCCATCCCCAACTGCCCTCAGTCAACTCACAAAATATCTTCTATTTTTTCCTTTACAGAAAAATCTGGGCCATGAACTCTCCTTGTTGCTTAGTCTCTCTGGGTCTGTGGATTGCAGCACAGTTTTCCTTTATTTTACAGCTAACATCAACTTTTGAGTGAGTACATTCCATGCTTGTCTTTCTTGATCTGGGTTACCTCGCTCAGGATGATTTTTTTCTTGTTCCACCCATTGGCCTTCAAATTTCCTGATCTTCTTGTTTTTAATAGCTAAGTAATACTGCATTGTGTAAAGGTACCACATATTCTTTATTCATTCTTCGGTTGAGGGATGTCATGTGGAAAAACAAAGAACCAAGGATAGCTAAGACAGTCCTGTACATCCATAATTTTAAGCTCTACTACAGAGTTGTAGTAATAAAAAAAACTCTATGACATAAAACAAGGCAGGTGGATCTATGAAATCGAATCAAGGTCCCAGATGTAAATACATACACCTATGGACACTTGATTTTTGACAAAGAAGCCAAAATTATACAATGGAAAAACGAAGGCATCATCAACAAATGGTACTGGTCTAACTGGATGTCAGTATGTAGAAGAATACAAATAAATCCTTATCTATCACCTTGCACAAAACTCAAGTCCAACTGGATCAAAGACCTCATCATAAATCCATCTAAACTAAACCTGACATAAGGGAACATGGGAAGAAATCTTTAACACATTGACACAGGAGACAGCTTTCTGAACAGAACACCAATAGCACAGACACTAAGATCGACAATTAATAAATGGGACCTTATAAAATTGAAAAGTTTAAGGTCCCAATGAGGAGCGGAAGGAGGGAGAACATGAGCAAAGAAGTCGGGACCACGAGGGGTGCACCCACCCACAGAGACAGTGGGGCTGATCTATTGGGAGCTCACCAAGGCCAGAAGGACTGTGACTGAAAAAGCATGGGATAAAACCGGACTCTCTGATCATGGCGAACAATGAGGGCTGATGAGAAGCCAAGGACAATGGCACGGGGTTTTGATCCTACTTCATGTTCTGGCTTTGTGGGAGCCTAGCCAGTTCGGATGTTCACCTCCCTAGACATGGACGGAGGAGGGAGGACCTTGGACTTTCCATAGGGCAGGGAACCCTGACTGCTCTTTGGACGGGAGAAGGAAGGGGAGAGGAGTGGGGGGGAGGGGGAGAAGGGTGAGAGGAGGGGGAGGGAAATGGGAGGCTGGGAGGAGGCAGGAATTTTTTTTCCTTTTCTCAATAAAAAAAATAAATAAAAAAATTGAAAAGTTTATTGCAGGCAAAAGACACTATTAATAGGCTAAAATGGCATCCTACAGAATGGGAAAAAATACCTTCACCAACCCCACATCTGACAGAGGGCTGATTTCCCAAATAAATAAAGTACTCCAGAAGCTAGATATCAACAAATGGAATATTCCAATTAAAATGGGGTTCAGATCTAAACAGAGAATTCTCAATAGAAGAATCTCAAATGGCAGAGAAACACTTAAAGAGCTGTTCAATATCCTTAGCCATCAGGGAAATGCAAATCAAGCAACTCTGAGATTTCCCCTTACACTCTCAGAATGGCTAAGATAAAAAATCACAAGCAACAGCTGATGCTGGAGAGGATGTGGGGAAATGGGAATATTCTTGCTTTGCTGGTGGGAGTGCAAACCCATACAGACACATGTCAGTATGGTAGTTTCTCAGAAATCTGGGAATCAATCTTCCTCAAGATCTAGTTATAGTGTTTTTGGGTATATATCCAAAGGATATTCAATCATACCACAAGGACACTTGCTCAGCTATGCTCACAGTAGCTTTATTTGTAATAGCCAGAATGAGCAGCACATTTTACAGGCCAGTTTAGGTAAGAGAAATGTTGATCCTTATGTAACTACACTTAGTACGCTAACTCTGTCCTAGCTCTGTCTGCTCGCCCTTTCTAATACACTGTGCCATGCATACCCCTGCTAAAACTAAACCGTTTATCTTGACATTGTGCATCCTCATAAACCGACCTTGCATATTTCCTACAGACTTTTCCTGTATTCAAGAAAAAGCTGTCCTCATTGCAGGCTTTGTGCTGATGCTTTTCTGTGACCTTGGCCAAAACCCAAACCCAGAAAAAATTACTATCAGTTTGGTTATTGTCCTAGTTTGCTTCTGTGTTGTCGTGGTAAACTGATCTTCAGGAGGGAAGAGTTAATTTAGATTGCATTTCCAGGTTATAATCATCACAGAGGGAGGCACGGGCAGGAACTAAAGCAACAACTGAAGCAAATCTATGGAAGGATGCAGCTTATGGGTTAGCTCTCTGGCTCACTCCCTGACTTATTCTCAGCTAGCTTTATTAGACGTCCAAGGCCCGTATGCCTAGGGAGGGTATTGCTCACAGTGTCCTGGGTCTTCTTTAAAAACAATGTCCCACCATCATGCCCACAGTCCTGATTGAAACAGTTCCTCAGCTTGGGTTCCCTTCTCCTTGGTGCCTCCGGGTTTTGTTAAGCTGACAGCTACAACTAACAAGGACAGTCATTTTGAAGACAGTGGGGCTTGTCACAAATTCTCCTGGAAAACTCAAATAAACATGAAGAGTGGAAGCAACTATTTTCTTCAGTTCTCCTTTTCCTCGGGGAGAAATTCTATCAGGTTGTTTTTCACATGCATTGTCTCTGAGAGTAATATCTCCAGGTGAAAGGAAGGAAAACTAGAAAACAGCATGAGTCTTGAAGATACAGAGGTGTGTTTGTAAGAGAGAGTATGCATGAGTGTGTGTGTGTGTGTGAGAGAGAGAGAGAGAGAGAGTGTGTGTGTGTGAACGTGTGTGTGTGTGAGAGAGAGAGAGAGAGAGAGAGAGTGTGTGTGTCTGTGTGAACGTGTGTGTGTGTCTGCTAGGAGGGGGGGCAGCAAATTTGACACAAGGGTCAAACATGTAGAAATGAACCAGTGTCCCTCCCAGTAATGCAGAGAGCTTGCTTATCGATATTGCCCACACTTTGATGTTTATGACATATTTTCTGGACTTTCTAGTACTTACCTACAGGCAGGCTACTTATATATTCTGTCTGGGTTCTTGTTAGAAATCTCAAAACTAGGCAGAGCATTTGCCATTAGACCTCATTTGCGAAGGAAGAAAGAGTTCCTGGCGGCTATGATTTAAGACTATGTCACGTCTGCCGCCTGAATGCAGATTCTGCCTCTTTGCTTTGACTGAAGGGTTGCTTTCTTGGCATATTTGTCCCCTGTTAGCCTCATTGATCTGCAAAATCTAAACTTCATGCTGCAAAGTACACTCCTGCTTTGGAAGGCTGTTCTCATCTACAGAAAGGGAATTTTCTAGGATCCTGATAATGTAAAAAAAAAAAAAGGATTAAAAGTAAAAATTATGGCATTTCTGATTCACTGGTAAGCAATCATTTTATGATAATTAGGCATTTTGGTTAATGTTACCTTTTAGCTGAGAATGAGAGAATTATCTGGTTTTGTCTTTCTATTGTAAAGAAAAGGCCATGAATGTGAGACTACAACGGGAAATATACCCATGCAGAAATCAGGAAACTTTCTTCTGATGGTTAATCTTGGTTGTGAACTTGACACACCTGGGAAGAAGAAATCTCAATTGAAGAATTGCCTGCATCAGATTGACCTATGGGCTCATTTTCTTGATTGTTAATTGGTGAGGAGGGCCTAGCCCACTGTGGCCAGTACCATCTCTATGCAGGCAGGACTGAGATGTATAAGCAAAATAGATTAATGTAAGCTTAATCAACCCGTAAAGAGCCAGTAGGAAAGACTCCTTTATAACTTATACTTCAATATTTGCATTTAGATTCTAGCCTTGAGCTTTTGCCCTGACTTTCTTCAGTGAGAGACTATCATAAGGAAGTGCAAGATGGAATTAATTCTCTCCTCCCCAAGTTGTTTTTCTTCATGGTGTTTTTCTGTCTCAGCGACAGGAAAGCAAACTGGCATAGTTTCTAACAACACCACACAAAAAGTGCTTGGGAGATGGTTCAGCAATTATGAGCACTTGTTCCTCTTATAGAGAAATACTTTCATTTCTGGCATCCACATGGCAGGTCCCAGCTTCCCGTTACTCCAGCTGGCTTAACTGACATCCTTCTGTGGGTGGCATCAGGCATACTCATGGTTCACAAGCATCCATGTAGGCAAATACCCCCACATGAAAATGCAACCTTTGAAAACCCAAACCATCACTACCACAAGAACCAATGACTTCATTTCAGGTCAAACCATAAGTGACTTTTAGGCTTCTGGAAGACTTTAAGTCCATTTTAAGCATGGGGAATTCTATAGGAACATGTGACTGATCACAACCTGTCAAAGTTGATAATTCAGGCACTACAAGGCCTTAAAGCCTTTTACTATATAGCCAGGGGTGATCTTAAACTTCTGATTTTTCTGCTTCTACCACACAAGAGCTGGAATGACCATCAAACATCACCTTGTCTAGTTTATGTCATGTGCGGAATTGAACCTGGGATTTTATGCATAACCAGACAAGCAGTATACCAAGTTGTAGTGGCATTTCATTTGTACTTCAATAAATAAAGTTTGTCTGGAGATCAGAGAGTAAAACAGCCTTATAGGCTAGGCAGTGGTGACACACATATTTAATCCCAGTAGCCTCACAAGTTGCCTAGAAACCTGGCAGTGCAAGTCTCTAATCCCAGAGGTACACGTCTTTAATCCCAGCCCTAAAGAGGATTATAAAATGGGTGTAGACAACTCTCAGGCTCAGTCTCTTTCTGAGATTCCTCATTTAGGATTGCTATTTCGGACTGAGGTAGAGGTAAGAGCCAGTGGCTGACTGTTTCGCTTTTCTGACCTTCAGGTTAAACCCAATATCTGTCTCTGAGTTTTTATTAATTGTGCTTCACCAAGTGGCTACCTACCAGTCCCTATTTACTTACTTTTGAGCTGGGATCTCACTATGATATTCACGGTGGCCTGGAATCTCTTCTTTGGAAGCCTTCACATTTTCTGAGGAGGTGAGTGTGGAAAATGGGGTCAGGATCCTTCTGTTTTAGGCTAAGCCAAACTTACGTAGTAATAATAATCCAAGTAGAAAAATACACAAATGAGAAAGTCTTTCATTATTCGTTTCCCTTGTGTTCCTGTAATGCCCCTCACTCATCTCCCTTGAAACAAATACTTTTTCTTATTTTATTGATATGTTCTCCCTGCTGTCTTCTCCTTTCATGTTCCTTGTTTTGCAACGTTCTCTACAAATCCTTTATATTGCTTGAATCCATTCAGTCCTGTTGTGCTCCGGAAGATCTAGTCCATTGATTTTGTGCTTCTCCTATTTAAGGTGTTCTGTGCACCTTTATGAAATAGTTAAACATAAAGGCTGTTTTGCTTTCTGTTTTTTTTTTTCACAGTGGAAATATTAGTGATAAAGGAGACTTTCTCACTACAATCAGGTCAGGCTATAGCTTTCAAAGGCAATAACATTTGTGGAATTTAATTAAATCTCAAACATATCACTATCTTGTATGACTTCAGAGATAGGGCACACAATTGAATCTATTTTCCACTTCTAAAAATAAGCAGAACTTATCAGCTCTGGCTGTGAGCACACTATAAAGCTTGAGGTGCAGAACCAGGAGTGCATGGGTCAGGCAAAAACAGAAAGCTTGAGTAGTTGTTTGGTTTCAGGGGGGCCCGGCACAGTGAAAGTGAATGCCTGTGTTTCTGAGCATAGGTATCAGCAGTCGACATGATTGATATCATACTGATACTACTAACGTGAGACAGTACAGATGCCACAAAAAATGAGACTTGAGCATGAAGTTCTGTAAGGATGTCTGATGGAGCAAGACAACTGCTTGCGGATTGGCTCCTTGATTGTCCCACTTGGGAGGTTTTCCTCACTGGATGACTTTACACAAGTCATTTGGTATCTTGATAAAACACAGTTTTCAATAACATTTAAGGATTTGGATGTGATGGTTTCCAGTGCTTAAATTCTGCACTTTGTAGATTTTTACAATTATACCACTGGAGAAGTTCCATCGGTTCTCAGCCACAGCCAGGAAGCCTTGAAATTCAATCTCCTCCCAATTATGAAGTACCTGGTGAGTTAAGTGCTGATGTCAAGCACAATGATTTGCAATTTCTCCATCTGGCCAGGATAATCCACAGATAAAAAAGATTAAAAAGTCGAAACCCTGTCTTTACTTTAGAAGTTATCCAGAGTGTCAAAGTTGAACTGCCAAGTTTATTTTAGCTATTTCATCCATAAAAAATATTTGAGAGTATCTCTGAGGTAAATTTATATTCCATTCTAAAATGCAACAAAGCAATGTTTTTAAGATACCTATTTGTTAAGCAATCATGGCCTTAACAATAATGGCTACAGTAGAATTACCTGTGACCCTGACAGCCACCTGTTTGGAATCATGTTGTTGAGGTCCTACTGCAGGCAAGCATCTATGGAAGAGCCTGACCCATGCTAGTCAATGGATGCTTCTATCATTTTTCACAGCAACCACTCGGTGGTATGTGTATCTCTATCACTTACTGAAAAAGCTCAACTTCTCAGATTTCTTATATGTGAACTAAAATGGTTCAGTGAAGTTGTCTTGACGATTTCTCCTAAGTGCTATGTTAACATATTTGCTTGTTTATTATAGTTCCACTACCATACACAAAGGTAGCAGATTTTATAGGTCAGTGCTGAATTTTGAATAGGATGGGCCTGCTCATTTGAAATACTATTGATAAACTTGTTTATAAAGGTTTTAAAATGATGTTTATAAAGCTACAGGGTAGCTTTTTAATAGTTACATTTTTATATACTTTTTCTTCAGTTAGACACCATATTAAAAATTACCTACCTAATTGCTGTACATAAAAATGCTTAAGTAACTCTTATCCCTTTATTTTTAAACATTTATTTATGTGTGTGTGTGTGTGTGTGTGTGTGTGTGTGTGTGTGTGTGTAGATCAAATGCCAGCTCTTAGGAATCAATTTGCTCTTTCCTACAACGTAGGTTCTAAGATTTCACACTCAAGTACTCAGACTTGTCAGCAAGTACCTTTATCCACTCAGCCACTCGGACACACTTTTTAATAGTAACTAATTAAAACAGTTAAATTTAACAGGTTAAAAGTAACAGATTACACTAGTGATTCTCAACCTGTGGGTCACGACTCCTTTGGCAAACTCTTATCTTCACAAATATTTACATTACAATTTATAACATTTGCAAAACTACAGCTATTAAGTAACAATGAAAATATATTTTTTTGGTTGGGGGTCAACCACAACATGAGGAACTGTATTGAAGTGTCACAGCTTTAGGAAGGTTGACAACCATAGCTCTAGGGTGATTGCCCATCAATCAATTATCCTTACTTTCCATTGTTAAATCAAAACCCATTCAGCTTGACCTTGATCCAATTTATTCTACCCAGTAATTTTCAATTTATTTGTTGTTATGCTCCATTTTCAAGAATCTAAGTCATAGACACTTGAATTTGAGCCCTACCCTTATAAGTCCACACATTTAACCTGTTTCTGATGATGTTCTCCAGAGCTCAGCTTAGATTCAATTGCAATATACTTTTCATAATTAAGTGTAAAAGGAATTTCCAAGGTTGAATAGTTTAAAAATGTCACGAATACACCCCTTTATACCTAATTCATCTCATATTAACTGTCCAGCTATAGTTTTTCTCTTTAAGGATGAGGTTAGGGTCTCCTGTTTCTGATTTTTTCAATTTCAGGATACGATAATTAATCACTATGTTTACTGTGTTTTAACACTTATGATTTAGATGTGAGCACAGGTGACGTAGTGTGGAAGGTTTGGGACAGAATCTATAGTTAGATAGGCATGCATGGAAGGTGAGAAGGAAAGGTCAAAGTAAATTACTCCTTCAGACCTTGGGTCCTGGTGACCTTAAGGATTCTACATTCTGATGAAGCCAATCTTTCAGAAGAAGGATACATTATTTTAAGATGATGGTTCTGATGGAGATTTCATAAATATATCTGTTGTTAATAATAATGAGCAGTGGCTATACTATAACTCAGTAAGAATAGAACATTAATTTTCATTACTTGTTTGCAATTCAAAATAATAAATGGCAGGTGAAGCTAAGAGATTTAACAAGAAAACAATCATCACTCATAATCCAAATACCCCTAGAGAATCCATGTTCAGATAATAGTGATTGTTCACTGTTTTACTTGGAAATATTTGATATATACAGCTTTCATCACAAACAATTTGAATCAAAATCTATTTTTTTCAAACTGAAATGCTTGTTTGTAGGCTATGTGTGGATATAGAACCCAATTACATGCAGTTAGTGGGATTCCCCAACAATTGCCATTACCCTTATATAATCTCTCAATATTTTATTACTGTAGACAATACTTCAGTAAACATCTTTCATTATGGAAGAGTGATAGCATGCTAAAAGTTGAAATCAATAATTCTAAAGATATATTCTATATTTATATGCACACTATTTAATATTTTAAGTTATATTTTATATTTATTTTCAAATACTTTCTTTGTTCATTCATGTGTCCGTAATAGTTTTTAATCAGGTAATAGTTTTGATAATTTTAAGGTAAATGTTAGCATATTCATCAATTCATCAATGTGTTTTCCCAGTTAGGTGTACATAAGTCTGTTCATTGTGTTCTACTTGTACCCACATTTTACTATTATGTTAACTTGTATTAAAACATATCTGCATTTTTGTAGTTGTTTTCAATGACTTCAAATATTTTTTAAAAAGTTTATGTTTGTAAAGCAGTTGAGAAGGCAGCATGTTTCCTATGCATCTGTCAAATGTTAATGAACACACTTGAACATTATTAGCTAAAGCCAATGTTTTATTCAGTACTCCTTTATTTTTGTCAAATCCACATTATGTCCAAGATCTCACAAAGTAAAGCTTTACATGCATTTTCTTCTTTGCCTAGGCTGCTCTTGACTGTGGACGTCTCCCTCTCCCCCTCATCGCTCCATTATTTTATGAATGAGGAAGTTTAAAGAAATATCACTCAGGTATTTTTCAGAACATTGCCAAAATGGCTTTTTTCTGGCATTTCACAATGCCAGAGTAATCTTTCAGAATCTTCCAAAAATCTGCATGAGAAATTTGCTAAGTGTTCAGTATCTGCATGGACTTATGGATGTTTATTTTCTATTTTGTTGTGGCCTAACGTTGCCTCCACTATGTTGTTGTTGGAACTGTCCCCAGTTTGAGAACCTTTCCGTTTTCCCACATCTATCTCCTTCATATGTGAATAAATCTTTGTAACTTTGGATTTTGTTTAGCTTTGCTTTGTCTTGCTTTTAAGATTTTTTTTTTATCCCATGACATTGTAATTTGTTCTGGTTTTAGCTTTTGAATTTTCTTGCCAAAGAATTCTACTTTTCATCAACTGGATGGGGCCCCAGTGTGCCGACTATTGTAGAGGGCAGTGGCTTCTAGTTTTCAAACCAACAAAGCAACCCTATGAGTCTTAGATGCCTCAAATGGAATCTTCGGCTATGGTCATTGTGCCCACAACTCCCTGTTTTTCACTCCACCCATAACAAACCTGGCCCCCGTCATCTGCTTTCCTTTAGTTAGTTGTTCAATATTTTTTACATTATACATTAATTATAATTAATTATACATTAATGGCAATATATGTATTATCTACCATATGCCTGTGGAAAATGATTTTATCAACTAGATTATACAATGTTATGTCTGTTTCTCTTGTCCTTAGCCTTTCACATGCTATTCATTTCCAGTATGACCTTGTTAAACACCTCTCCCTACTTCCTTCCACGGGGTTATTTCACACATCCTGTATCAATGGCATTACTTTATCAAAGTCTACAATGCTTCCACATCCTCTAATTCTTTCTATAAATTATGCATGTTATAACCATTCACTCTCTATGTGGTAAAATTCTAATAGTTTTGAAAATTCTATAATGTCTTGGAAACAGTTGTAAAATATATGGAGTTACTTCCTGTATCACAATATTCCTGGTGCTATATCAACACCATACTGTGGCCACTGATAGGTCCAACATTTCTGTACTTGAGCATTCTTCATGGATGTGAATGGATTCACACAGTGTGGGCTTGTTTCACACTGCCTTCTTAATACTTAGTAGTGTGTTCTTAGGAAGTCTCATTCCTTCTGTGAGAGAAGGGAGCTGACACCAATATGTGACTACGTGGTATTTTAAGATGACTCTTTATATTGGTTTGTACATCCTCGTGTATCCTGAAAGCTATTCCTTTGTTTAATTTAACATCATCCTGATGCTATTGCTATAAGTAGTTATGTGCCAAACTTTGTTTGTGCATGCTTTATAAGTTTTGCACATTTACTAAGTTTGATAGCTAGATTTATAGTTAGGCAACATATAATGTTTTACATTAGGTCAGTCTGCTTAATGGGCTGTGCAACTTTATATCCTCAATAACAATAAATGGGAGTTTCTATTGCTCAATATCCTTTACAAAAACTTGAATTGTCAGTTTTATGGGTTTCAGTCATTCTACTAGGTGTGCAGTTTTATTCTCTTTCTTTTGTATCTGGGTAATAGTCTTAAGGCTGTGACGAAACACCTGTCAGAAGCAGTCTAAGGACGGAAGGCTTATTTAGGTTTATGGTTTGCGTGAATACAGTCCATTGCCATGAGAAAGACGTGGTGACTTGTGAAAGTGGGTAGTGACTAGTCTCAGTGTGTCCACAGGAAAGGGTGGGGAATTCTGGTGCCCCTGTTTGTACTCAGTCTGGATCCCCAGACTGAGGGGAGGACGCCATATACATTCAGAGTGGTCTCGTCTCAGTTGAAGTAAATCTCTATTATATTATTATAAATTATTTTAGTCATTGTAATTTTCCATGTAGTAGGAAGGCAGCTAAGACATGCCCTAAACACTGTACTGCAGTGGACATGCTGAGCAATTTGATACACAGGAAGTTCGCAGGCCCCACAAACAAATGAGTCAGAACCAAGGTCCTTCTTACTTTGGGCTGCTGTTTCTTCTCCTAGAACAGACAGATTGACTTCTTCAGAGTTCCTCTACTTGTTATAAATCAAGACATATCAAAGAAGAAGAAGAAAAATCAAACAAGCAAAGAAACCCAACTGGTTTCCTTTTTTGAGTTTTTATGAACACAGTTTGTATTTCTGGACGGACTGAAGTCTCACAACACCACCTGAACAGACTTTTTAAAACTTCATTAAATAAAAGTTGATGATCAAATAATTTCTCTGCACCAGATGGAGGAACAGAGCAACAGAGGTGGCGTGTCTCTCTAGTAAATTTCAGCACCAAGCATAAACTCACTGTCAGTCAGAGTGGTGATGGAGACACTGAATGCTATAAAATAATAACAAAGAGATGTGTATAGTAAACAATTCAGGAAACACTTTTTGTAAATAAAATAAAAGTTCGGTTTAAATACACAGTAGTGTATTAGTAAAACTAAAAAAAAAGTTTAATGGTTGAGAAGAAGGCAGAGAGATTGAAGTTGACTTAATAGGTCGTCAATAAACATGAGCAAATGCAACGTTCTCTTTTGGCAAATACAAGTGGAAAATATGTTCACATTTTATACTTATATAAGAAATTGCACTTGGAAGGAAAACTAGATATTTTAGCATCTTACAGGTTATAGTATGTTCTGATGCATATTTTTATGCAGAAAATGTGCCGCACATTCATGTTTTAAATCTGAATTGATGTTAGAATTCTTGTGATAAGCCTACATGTGATGAGAGTAAAGACAAGGAAATAATCCACAGACCTCTTACTGTGTAGTATTCATGAGAAGTCAGAAGGAATCTTGCACCGAGGGAATATTCCCATCCATAATGCCTCTGTGTGTGTGATTTCAGCCAGGTTGATAAAATATATATATATATATATATATATATATATATATATATATATATATATATATATATCCATCCCAGCTATTAGTCTCTTCATTCCTTCAGGCTATCTGCTCACTGTCACAGTACTCCAGTGCTTGTGTTCAAGTAACTCTTACTTAAGATAACCATGATCTTCAAACAGGAGAGTCAAAAAGCAACTTTATTACAGTATTCTGCACTAATTATCCTACTTCTTATTAGGTATCATTTTCTTTTACTATGGCTAATATTTTAACATCCATGCCTCAGTTTCCCCTCCCTGCCCATTATCCCAACCCCCTATGTTCCCAACATGCAATCCACTCCTACTCCCTTTGTTCTGGAAAGGGTAGGCCTCCTGTGGATAGCAATAAAACATGGCATATCAAAGTTGTCACAAGACTAAGCACATCTCCACGTGTTAAGGCTGGGTAAGGTGACCCAGTATAAGGGGTAGGGTCACCAAAGCTAGTAAGAGAGTCAGAGACAACCACTGCTTCCACTGTTAGGAATCCCACAAGAGGACCAAGCTACACAACTGTCACATACACAAAGATGGCCCAGGTCATTCCCATGCTGACTCCCTGGTTTTCTGTTCAGTCTCTGTGAATACAAATGATCCCAGGTTAGTTGAGTTCTTGTGCTATCTTTGACCCCTTTCATTCCGATAATATTTTCTCCCACTCTTCTGCAGGATTCCCCAATCTCTGCTTCATGTTTGACTGTGGATCTCTGCATCTGATTCCATCAGTTGCAGGATGAAGCCTCACTGATGACAATTGGGCTAGGCATCAATCTACGAATATAGCAGAATATTGTTAGGCATTTTTCCCCTCCAGTCATGTTTCGTTCTATCCTGTCTATCTGGGTTATCTACCCTATTGTGCCTGTTTGTAAATGAAATTATGATACATATGTTTAACAGAAGTAGTGTGTGTAGAACTTTGTGCTCTCTGTGATCTTAGACTTCCATTGACTCTTAAAAGAAGTTGCCATGGAAAGTGTGCTGGTGTGCGGCATAGTTTTCTGTACCTACTATATTATTGATGTCCTTTCTTGAATTTTGAGCACTAATGTCAAAGTTGTTTCTTTAGTTTACACAGGTTCTGGAAGAGTCTTTCTTTCTCTGGTTCAGTCTTTCTTATTTTGGGGGAGAAATCTGAGATCATTTTATATTAGATTTTCCTTTCTTTGTTCTATAGAACCCCAGGTAGACACACTTTCGAATCTTTTGTAAAGTTTATGAGAATGTGAACCCAATTGCTGAGGTCCTTTTAGGGTTTCACTTTCGTAGCAAATAGTAATTATCATCTTATAATTTAATCTGATTGCTAATTGATGAGCAAACATGCCAACCAGTTTGTGGCTTCTGTTGTCATCCAAGAAGCAGAATGCTACTTCATTTTCCTTGAAGGCCCCACCTCTCCAGATTTGGGGCTGACACTCATTTGTTTCATGAATCATTAAAGATTCAGTTCTTTATTATTTGTGGATATGAGAACAATGACTTCAAGAACTTAAGGTGTCAGAGCTGAAATGTAAGGAGTCTTAACAAACAGCTTATGAATTTAAACTGCTTTATTGAGATTTAATTATGTACCACAAAACACATGCTTTTAGGGTAGAATTCAATCAATTGCTTCACTGTAAAGCTGTTTTAGAATAATTTCTTTCTCTAGGTATTTGTGCTGCCTCTCTGCAGCCAATCCCTTTTGTGCTTCCAGACCCAGGAGGGCTCTGCTCCACTGTCTCTGGGGTTGGACATTTCTAAAATTCCACTGATTTTTATGCACAATATCTTTATCATGAAAACCCAGAATACCTGTAGTCTGCCTAAAATATAAAAGTTGTTTTCTAACACTTTAGCTTCCCTTTCTTCCCTTTTTTTGAGCTATGAAAGACAGACAAGATTATAAACAAACTTTACTCTGTATTAAACGCTAATTCATAAATTAAGGATGTGATTTTAGGTATAATCATAAAGAATTTTCATTAAAGTTGCAATTATTTCTATAACATTTAAAACAAAATGAGCTTACAATGATGTTGCATGGAACTATTTCCTTTAAATAGTTAGTTTCTCAGCACTACTTTTTAAATACTTCAGTAAAACAAATTCTATATGAAGGTGTTTTGTCATGATCTCAAACAATGAATAATATTGATTCTGTGTAATCTTAGGACAGAAATAAAATAAGCAGTGATTTTTTTTTATTCTAGTAAGGGATACATCCATAAAGTCTCACCAGCAGTAGACGTGACAAAGTGGACAAGGAAAGCCCAGGAGACTTCAAATTTATGCGAAGAGATACAGGTAACTGAACAACGTTGAGAGCAGGAGAAGCTGTCTTCTCCAGGGCCCAGCACACTAGTGCGGAGACCCAAAAATGTGAACCTATTTCCATCCTGACAGATGGTTAGGATATGCAAGTATGCTTCTGCTCCTTCTTTTGTAATATGAGGTTACCTGGGGTGTGACTGCCTTCAGGATACTTGGCCTAGGGTAGCTTCACTGCCTAAACAACAGAATGATATTGACTTGATGCCTCAAAGTGTTAAAGCAATTAACTGTTCGAGTTGTCCCTTGTATTATGTTAATAAAATTGTTTGTTACCTTCTTCCCCCTTACATATTGGGGTATGAAAGCATATGGAAAATTAAATGCAGATGATTTCGGTATTCACTGGAATGCCCTCCCCAGCACTGTTCTATGGTTTCTGCTTTATTATTTTCACACCCATCTTTGTTTTCTTTACTAATATTTCTAAATTTCCATGCCCCTACCCTGGCAAGAGGTGTTTTTCTCAAGGCTGCTCCTGGACACATAACTTGGTTTTCCAATGTCACTGGTCAGCTCTGGACACATACACACAAGTAACATACAGACTAAGTATATTATACTTAGCAATACGTATGTGCATACATATATGCATTGAATAGCATGGAAAAAGAGACCATGATTGAAAGAGAACAAGGAAGGTTATATGAGAGGGTTTGGAGAAAGGAAAGGGAAGGGGAAAATGTTGCAATTATAATCTCAAAAGTTAAATTGTAAAAAAAAAAAAAAGAGTATTTTCATAGACTGAGACTGCTTGGTAGTTTACATCTGTATAGTGCATGTGACCATGCCCAAAGTGGGCCAGTATCTTAATAGCTATTGACTGAAGGAGTTCCCACAGCGCCTATGGTCCTTGTTAGATAGAAAATTGAGCATTTTCATAGAAAAGAATATTTTGTGTTTATGACATATTTTTTTAGGAGATCAACAGATATTGTCTTCTTAATGAGAAGCATGGCCAAGTGACCAGGATGCAGTGTTACATTGTGCACTTTTCTCTATCTGCCGAGCTCTAGAGTATAGTGAAAGTTGAACATTGTCCCACGCATGAGATACAGTCAGCACCTTCAGGGTTACAGGGGAGTTCTTGATGAGACCTTTGTTATCTTCTAATCAAGCAGGCCCAGGTAGAAATCTGGCATGTGAATTTTTTTCTAGGACAGCTAATATTTGAGAAATATTCAAGCCAATTAGAGGCAAGAGAGGCAGCCCTAGTAGCAAATGATAGTAGACTGGGAGAAGGCAATGATGTACACAAACACTGAAGTGAATAGAGCAATAGGGTGCAAACTTCTAACCTCCAAAGTGCTATTTAGAAGAAATGTCTAAATGCATTGCTTGATGGGGTTACACTCTCCAAGCCTAACTGGGTTGTCATTGTTTCTTCCTATTTTTTTTTTTTTTTTACCCAAGAAGTGCTTAAATGTAAACCCCATGTCTTAACTCGGAACAGTGAACTCTGCATAGCAAAAGTCTAAACAGCACAGTGAAATTTTAAATATAAAAGAGTTTCCTTTAGTCACTTTTAGTATACCACTGAGAAATAAGCCCCTTGAGCTACTTGTTAGTTGTTCACATTTCTTATATCACAGTCAGATTTCAAATATTGTGATTCTACTGATTTATTTATCAAATTATGTAAAGACTCATTGGTATTAGAAGAAGGAATTTCCCTATCATCAGTCTGAAAACTTTTCATACAAAAATGTGGAAATTAATTTTTATGTTCATATGAATTGTGTATGAAACAGAGGAGCAGCAGGCAATAAATAAAACGCTATAGGTGACCAAGGCATGTGGGCTTCAGAACAGAAGGCTACACAGTCTTTTTTGTTCACTGCTCATTAGCTCCCCACGCTACTCATAACAGCTATTAAACTGTATTTGATATAGAGCTGCCCTGGTGCTTTGTGTTCCTAATTATCAACCTAAGCTTCTATATAATGATCTACATGCCTAGCATGAGATTATATCTTTTCAATGAATAACTAAAGTTCAGCCAATCATATTCACAGAATTTCAGCATAGTATAGTCTTATTCTGTCTATAAAGGCTGCCTGACCTGTGAGGGTACTCTAAATTTTGACTGGCTCATGATGTTGCCTGATCCATGAATCTTTCTTTGAATAAACTCTATTATTAAAAGCACTCTCCTAAATTTGGGGATAATTATGCTTTTGCTCAAAATCAAACACAGGAATATATACAGGTTAAGCACACACTTCCCACTGAGCTTCTGGTGAAGCTCCTACACCTGCTGTTATTGTTTTGGTGATGGCTATATATGGCTGACCATGTAAGGATACAATAGATCCAGTTCTTATTTTCATACCAAAATGCATCCAGTACATCTGTCATTTCATGCAGACATGTTTAATCTGCTGTTGTAAAGCTATGGGCATCGCTTATGAAACTAGAATGCTATTTCATATTTTATATAATTATTATTTATTTTGAAATCTTGAAATTGTGCCACAATATGTTCAAGTTCAAAGTTAACTAATTTTTTCTCAAAAATGAATTTTCCTTTTGGTTAGTAAAAAAGAGAATGTAGAGCACATTGTTACCTGGACTTGTTTACTCTGGTAGGACTAATCAGCAGGTTCCTCTAATGATTGCTTAGTCCCACATTTGCACGTTTCCCTATCTACCTTAGCGCTGCATCTGCTCCTGATGGTTGTCTAGATCATTGGTTACCTTGAGGCTCACAAAATGTGTTTTGCTTGTGAGTTTCTTCCCTTGCCTTAATACTTGAAATGATTCTGTAAAAAGATGCTTTCTCATATTAGCTATGTCTTTACTAAAAATTATTGTTCATATTTGAATTATGAAGCATGTATCTTCATTCCTTTTAAGTCTAATTTTATGACTGAGGTTTAAGCTCTTTCAATTATATCTGCATTTATCTGTTTCTGTGTATCAGCTTTTGTCAGAACATAAGCGCTTACACATGGAACATTTATTGTGTCACATGGTTTCTCAGGTGCAGCTGAAGGTGTTGTATCATGATGATGCATAAGGCTGTGTGAATCTGTAAAGAGTCAAGTAAAGTAATCAGTTGATTTTACTGTGTGAGAAAGATATTCTTTTCAGAAAATTCATGATCATGGCTGCTGCTGGAGTTCCTGGGGATCCTTCTTAGCGTTAGTAGGAGATCCTAGTTTCTTTTTCTTGCCATATGAACTTTTCTATAAAGTTTCTTACTTCGTTCAGAGTAAAGAATCCAAATGAGGACACAAATTGAGCAAACAGGAAATAACTGGACCCTACGTAGCTTAGTCTCTTCAAGTCATACACCAAATATGTTAACTTTCCAATTTTCATTAGGAATCAGTCACTAACTCCAGACAGCACCTGAGGTGGGATTCCACTTTGTATGCTGTGAATACCATTGGTTAATAAAGAAACTGTCTTGGGTCTGCATAGGGAATAGAGATAGGCAGGGAAAACTAAACTGAATGCTGGGAGGTAGGAGGCAGAGACAAGGAGAAGCCATGTAGCCCTGCCAGAAACAGACGTGCTGAAACTTTGCTAGTAGGCCACGACCTCATGGTGTTGCACAGATTAATGGAGATGGGTTAAATTCTTATGTAAGAGTCAGCTAATAAGAAGCTAGAGCTAAAAGGCCAAGTAGTGATTTAATTTATACAGTTTCAGTGTGGCTATTTTGGGGCTGTATTTTGGGTCTGAGCTGCTGGGAACCAACAAGTGGCCTCTTCCAACAAATTGGCACCAATGTGACCAACTAAAATCCACTTAAAACCCAAGAGAGTTTGGGAAGGAACTCTAGGCAAAAAAAGAGTTAAGCACAATTTAATGCCTTAGCTCCTTTAAGAGAGATTTTTCTGATTCAGTGGTATCAGAAAAAAAAATCTGTAATTTTGAACAGCCAGCCTTCTGGGTCATGTTGCCAGCATGACCTCTGGCTCTTTCAGGAGACCAAGATTTAAATGGGGTTTATGAGCAAACTCTTACAACTTGCTTAATGGCAGCATATACCTACTGTGTGCCTAAAAATGAGGCTATAAGCATGGCTCTCAGAGACAGCAAACAGCTCCACCATGCTGGACTGGGCAGTGCAAACATGTAATACCATATATACTCTAGTAATGCCACAGCTTAACTTTTTAAGAATTGCTTAGCATTTTCCGAAGCACCTCTGTACAGTAAAGAATTACAGATGCACAATAATACAGATTCAGAGAGATGTAGACCTCTAAATTGGTCACAGTGTTAGACAAAAGTATGTAGGCTTGGGAGAGAAAAAAAGAATATAGATAGCTATAAAAAGACATAACTGGTTTTTTTTTAAAAAGTAAATTCTTTAAAGAGACAGAATAAAGACAGTCGTAGATTAAAAGCAGTAAAAACGAATAAGCCACATAAAGATGGAATATACAAAGAGAGTCTGGATTATGAACATTATTGAGTTTTCTTTGAATTTTTTGACTGTACAGAGAGACATTTCTTTGTATGGGCTACTAAGTTAAAGTAGCATAAAAGTATATTGACTTTAAAATTTGAGTCTAAGGATATATTACTTTAGAAAAGAGGTTCTTCTTTGGTCTTCACAAAGGATGAGAACTTGTGGATTGCTTCCAGACTAATATGGTTTGATGAACTAAGACCCCCTGAAAGGTCACCTTAAACACTCCTCAAAAATTACTTCATCCAATAAACAGCAGGAAGCAGTTTGGATAACTATGACAATATTCTCAAATATTCTTTACATTTGAAGGGAGATGTACTATAGAGATTTGCATTGATATGAATCTTGGGTTTTTGATACAAATTTCATGGCTAATTTTATTATACTGTGTATATATATTTCTGATCTTATTAAGGTATTGTGATTGTATAGCTCATATAAAATGTAATGTATAATTAAAAATATAGGTTAAGTCATCTATAATAGTCAAGCTTGTCATGTTAATTAGGTTTTCTAGATGTACGGAGATGTATTTCAGATGGATAGGCATTCTTTAAACCTTTCAAAGACTAGGGAATAAGTTATTTAAAATGTTTTAAGAAGTTAGGACTTTTTATGACAATGAGACACATATGTTCCTGGAAGCACTAGTCTACTTCAAAAATATGATGAGCATCAAAGAGACTCCATATGGAATTTGTTAGTCAGTTGGGCAAACAACTGCTCTTGCCTGGACTGCTGTGTGAACTGAACATACAGGACCCACAGAGAAATGGCTGCTGAACTTGCATAAAGATGAGAAGATCCTTCAGGGTTTCTGCTTCATGAAAGAGTCTTCTAGACATTCTGCAGGACACATAAGAAGGTAACTGACCAACTGGCAATGTAGGCAGAACTATCTTTGATATTTCCTGCTTCTTGAAAAAGTCTGCTGGGTACTATGGCCCAATAGGCTGAAGATGGATGCCACAATGATACAAAAGAACTTGTGGTGACTGTCCAGGCAGCAATATGTCTTTTAAATTCTAGAGTTTTGGAAATTGTTTACAATGCACTTCCTGTTTACTTAGGTAATATATTTTTCTGGAGTCTTTGATGGAGTTGAAGAGTAGATAGTAATATAATTTTCCTTAGTTATAATAAAAGATAAGGTAGATATAAATATTGTAACTGTAATCATTGCTTGATTGCTGTTTTGTTATATGTAATTTTACTATGTTAAAGTTAAAAGCCTTCCTTTTTATTTAAGCAGAAAAGGGGAGATGATGTGGGATTACCCTCTATATGCTGTGAATATCAATGGTTAATAAAGATACTGTTTTTGGCCTGCATAGGGAATAGAGGAAGGTGGGGAAAACTAAACTGAATTCTTGGAAGAAGAAGGCAGAATCAGGGAGAAGCCATGTAGCCCTGTCAAAAATAGACACACTGAAACTTTGCTGATAGGCCACAACCTCGTGGTGTTGCACAAATTAATGGAGATGGGTTAAATTAATATGTAAGATTTAGCTGATAAGAAGCTAAAGCTAATAGGCCAAGCAGCAATTTAATCAATACAATTTCTATGTGATAATTTCAGGGCTGTATATTGGGGCTGAGCTGCTGAGCAGCTGGAAACTAACAAGCAGCCTCCCCAACAAGCACCAGAATGGAAGATTGGGAACTTATATCTTGAATGAAATATGAAAGAATCTAAGGACAGGATTTATGACCAACATAGTACCCAGCACAACCAAGTAACCTTCCTCCTTTTTTCCTTTCTTCCTTCTATCCTTCCTTCTTTTCTTTCTTCCATTCTTCTTTTCTTCTTTCCTCTCTGCTCCCTTCCCCTCCCTTCTTTCTTGAAAGGTCTAAGAATGAGAATATAAAAAATTGTAGATTCCAGAAATAGAAATGTAGAAATAAATAAATATAAAGTTTTAAGCCGAGGAAAATGAGAACAGAATGTCAGTATCTTTCTCAGCAGCTTAAGAATTAACTGTTAACAGTGGGTTACTCTGCTTTACAACCTATAGTTTTATTTACAAGGCTGAAGCATCTCTCTTCAAACTAAGAGCCTAACACCCTCAGTCATCTTTGATTAACAACAGATAGAAGCTGAGTTAACTTTTAGGAGACAGATATATGACCTCTGGGTTATGCATTTTCCCTGATATGTGAAACTGGCAGCATCAAAGGGGAGACTACAGGATTTCAGGAAACACTACCTGGAAGTACCAAGGAAGACAATAGACTAAGTATGAGCACTAGTTCAACTGAAAAACTTGTTAATGGGGATTGTAAAGTGTGGCAATCTCTATCTGAGTTTTACCTTGAGATTGTAAAAATTCCTTTCTCCAGACAAAATGCTTTTTACACCTTACTATAAGATGCTGTGCTCAGAAACTGACCTTTGCCATAGTCTTACAAAATACAACTCTGGCTGTGGTCTCAGGTATCTGATAAGCATTTTGTGCCCCATGGAGATTTTTATTTTTATTTCCTTGAATCTGGTTTCTGGAATAAAGTTTGGTTCTCATTTACTAGACTTTGGTGGTCTGTCCCCATCTTTGCATGACACCCCTGGACCCAACATTTCTCACTTTCTCTTTTTTTACATTGTATTATATTTTTATATTATATTATATTATATTTTCTTCATTGGATATATGTGTATTACATTTAAAGATTTAAGAGATTTATTAATAGTAATACTTTCCATTCTAATTGGATCTTTTTTTGAATCTGGGGTTTTTTTATGACCTTACTGGGCTTTGCAGCTTGATTACTACTTAGGACAACAAGGTAAACACTGCACATCATGTATTCCCTGCCTCCAGAAAGGAGTCCGCATTCACCCAAAGCACTCTGCTGCCTTTTAACCAAAAAATGCTATTTAGGAAGCATTAACTTGTCACTGTGTATAGCTTTTGCTGTGGTGCTGTCATGGCCTTTAGATAGTCCTGCATGAATTTATAGAATTTATGTACTTTCAAGGAAAAGCAAAAATAAACGGTGCTATTTTAACTAAAGTTTTTTTCCTTTTTTTACAGCCTTTAGAATTTTTAATTTATTAGATTGTTTTTAAAAATCAATCCAAGTTCCCACTCTTTTCCCTCTTCCCATTTCCTCTACACACCCTCCCACCCCACCCCCACCCAATCCTCAGAGAGGATAAGGCACATTGCTTTGTGAAAGGTTCAAGGCCCTCCCTACTATATCTAGGCTGAGCAAGGTATACAGCAAAAGGGAATAGGATCCCAAAAAGCCAGTACATGCAGTAGGGATAAATCCTGGTGCCACTGCCAGTGGCCCCACAGTCTGCCCAGCATTTCAACTGTCAACCACATTCAGAGAAACTAGTTTCATTCTATGCTTGTTCCTTTCCATTCTGGCTGGAGTGGGTGACCTCTTATTAGCTCAGGTAAACTGTGTTGGTGGGTGAACACATTATGGTCTTGACTTCTTTATTCATATTCTCATTCCTTCCACTCTTCAACTGTACTTTGGGAGCTCAATCCAGTGCTCCAATGTGGTCTCTGCCTCTATTTCCATCAGTTGCCTGATAAAAGTTCTATGGTGATATTTAAGATATACATCATTTCTGACTACAGGGTCAGTCAAGATCAGTCCCCATCTACTCTATTGCTTAGGATCTCAGCTGGGGGTTCATCCTTGTGGATTCCTGGGAATTTCTCTGGAGCCAAGTTTCTGCTAACCCTATAATGGCTCCCTCAATCAAGATCTCTTTCCTTGCTCTCATCTCTGTCCTTCCTCCATCTTGACTATCCATTCCCTCAAGTCCTCCTCAACCCTCCCCCTTTTCCCTCCTCTTCCCCTTCTAACCCCATTTCTCCTTTTACCCTATGCTCCCAATTTTGTCAGGCAGTCTTGTCTATTTTCAATTTCCAGGTAGATCTATGTATGTTTTTCTTTGGGTTCACTTTATTTTTTATCTTCTCTAGGATTATGAATTATAGGCTCAATATCCTTTGTTTATAGCTAGTAGCCACTTATGATGGAATACATACCATATTAAACTTTTTAGGTCTTGGTAACCTCACTCAGGATAGTGTTTTCTAATTACAGCAATTTTCAATCAAGCAAAATTCAGATGTCTTTTTTTTTTTTTTTTTTTTTTTTTTAAGACAGAGTTTCTCTGTGGTTTTGGAGCCTGTCCTGGAACTAGCTCTTATAGACCAGCCTGGTCTCGAACTCACAGAGATCTGCCTGCCTCTGCCTCCCGAGTGCTGGGATTAAAGGCGCGTGCCACCACCGCCCGGCTTTTTTTTTTAAACCACTGAGTAGTACTCTAATGTGTAAGTGTGCTACATTTTCTTTTTTTCATTCTTTGGTTGTGGGGAATCTATGTTGTTCCCAGGTTCTGGCTATTACAAATAATGTTGCTATGAACATAGTTGAACAAATTCTTTTGTAGTATGACTGAGCATCTTTTGGGTATATGCCCAACAGTGTATTGCTGGTTCTTGATGAAGGTTGATTCCCAATTTTCTGAGAAAGCTCTATACTGTTACCAAAGTGGTTGTATAAGTTTGCATTCCCACCACCAATGGATAAGTGTTCCCGTTACTCCACATACTCTCCAGCACAAGATATTATTGGTGTTTTTGATCATTCTGACAGGTGTAAGATAGTATCTCAGTGTTGTTTTGATTTGCATTTACCTGATGGCTAATGATGTCAAATACTCCTTAAGTATCTTTTGGCCACTTGAGATTGTTATGTTGAGAATTCTCTGTTTAGTTCAGTACCCAATTAATCAGAAATTTAATGTTCAATTCCTTGAGTTTTTTTATATATTTTAGACATCAGTCCTTTGTCTGATGTGGGGTTGGTGAAGATCTTTTCCCATTCAGTAGGCTGCTTCTTTGTCTTGTTGACTGTGTACTTTGCTTCACAGAAGCCTCTCAGTTTCAGGAGGTCCCATTTATTTATTGTTGCTCTCAGTGTCTGTGTTACTGGGGTTATATGTAGGAAGTAGTCTCCTGTGCCCATACATGGAAGAATACTTCCCAATTTCCCTTCTATCAGGTTCAGTATGGTCAAATCCATATTGAGGTATTTAATTCATTTGGACTTCAGTTTTGTGCATGGTGATAGATATGAATCTATTTTCATTCTCCTTCATATTGACATCCAGTTATGCCAGCATCATTTGTTGAAGATACTTTTTTTTCCCCAATGTATAATTTTAGCTTCTTTGTCAAAAATCAGGTGTTCATAAAGGTGTTGATTAATATTTGGGTCTTTAATTTGATTTCATTGGTCAACCTGTTTTATGCCAATACCAAGCTCTTTTCATTACTGTAGCTCTTTAATAGAACTTGATGTCAGGGATGGTGATATCTCTGAAACTTTCTTTATTATACAGGATTGTTTTGGCTATCCTAGGTTTTTAGTTTTTCCATATGAAGTTTATTATTGTTCTTCCATGGTCTGTGAAGAATTGTGTTGGGATTTTGATGGGGATTTCATTGAATCTATAGATTGATTTTGGTAGGATTGCCATTTTTACTATGTTGATCCTACCTATCCAAGAACATGGGAAAGCTTTCCATTTTCTGGTATCTTCTTCAATTTTTTTTCTTCAAAGATTTAAAGTTCTTGTCAAATAAGTCTTTCACTTATCTGATTAGTGTTACTCCAAGATATTTTATGTTATTTGTGGCTATTGTGAAAGGTAATATTTCTCTGATGTTCCTCTCAGTTTCTTTATCATTTATTTATAGGAAGGCTATTAATCTTTTTGAGTTAATCTTATGTCTTGCCACATCTCCGAAGGTATTTAACAGCTGTAGGAGTTCTCTGATAGAGTTTAGAGGTTTGAGGGTCACTTACATATGCTGTCATATTATCTGCAAATAATGAAAGTTTGACTTCTTAGATTTCTTCCTTTACAATTTGAATCCACTTGATCTCCTTTTGTTGTTTTATTGCTATTGCTAAAACTTTGAAATCTATGTTGAGGAGATTCGGAGAGGGTGGACAGCCTTGTCTTGTTTCTCATTTTAGTAGAATTGCTAAAGGTTCTCTCCATTTAATTTGATGTTGGCTGTTGGCTTTCTGTAGGTTGCTTTTATTATATTTAGATGTGTTCCTTGTATCCAAGACCTTTACCATGAAGGGGTGTTGGATTCTGTCAAATGCTTTTTCTAGCATCTAATAAAATAATCATATGTTTTTTTCTTTCAGTTTATTTATATGATGGATTACACTGATAGATTTTTCTATGATGAACCAGCCTTGCATCTCTGGGAAGAAGCCGACTTGATCATGGTGGATAATTTTTTTGATGTGTTCTTGGATTCGGTTTGCCAGTATTTTATTGAGTATTTTTACATCAATGTTCATGAGTGAGACTGGTCTGTAATTCTCTTTCTTGGTTGAGTCTCTTTGTGGTTTTTGTATCCATATAACTGCAGCCTCAGAAAAAGAGTTTGGCAATGCTTCTTCTGTTTCTATTATGAGGAACACTTTGAGGAGTATAGGTATTGAATCTTCTTGGAAGTTCTGGTAGAACTCTACACTCAAACCATTCAGTCCTGGGCTTTTTTTGTTGGGAGGTTTTTGATGACAGCTTCTATTTCCTTGAAGTTTATAGGTTTATTTAAATTACTCACCTAGTCTTGATTTAATTTCAGTATATGGTACCTATATAAAAACTTGTCCATTTCTTTTACATTTTCAAATTTTGTGTAGTGCAGGTTTTCACAGTGTGACCTAATGAGTCTCTGAATTTCCTCAATGTCTGCTGTTATATACCCTTTTAATTTCTGATTTTGTTGATTTGGATGTTTTCTCTCTGCCTTCTGATTATTTTGCATAAGGATTTGTCTATCTTGGTGATTTTCTCAAAGAACCAGCTCTTTGTTTTATTGATTTTTTGTATTGTTTGCTTTGTTTCTATTTTGTTGATTTCAGCCCTCAATTTGATTATTTCCTGTCTTCTACTCCTCCTGGGTGAGTCTCCTTCTTCTTTTTTTCCCCCTAGAGTTTTCAGGTGTGCTGTTAAGTCTCTAATGTGAGCTCTCTCCATTTTATTTATGTGGGGACTTAATGCTATGAACTTTCCTCTTAGCACTGCTTTCATAGTGTCCCATAGGTTTGAGTATGTAGTGTCTTCATTTTCATTGATTTCAAGAAAGACTTTAATTTCTTTCTTTATTTCTTCCTTGACCCAGGGGTGGTTTAGTAATTGACTATTCAATTTCCATGAGTTTGTAAGCTTTCTGGGAGTAGTATTTTTGTTAAATTTTAATTTAATACATAGTAATCTGAGAAGACATAGGGGTTTATTCCAATTCTTTTGTATCTTATTTGCTTTGTTATCTAGTATGTGATCAATTTTACATAAGGTTCCATGAGGTGCTAAGAAGAAGGTATATTATTTTCTGTTTGGGTGTAATATTCTATAGATGTCAATTAAGACCATTTGATACATAACACCTGTGAGTTCTCTTATTTCTCTGTTAAGTTTCTGTTTGGTTGACATGTTCATTGGTGAGAGTGAAGTGTTGAATTTTCCTACTATTAGTTTGTGGAGTTTGATGTGCAATTTAAGTTTTATAATGTTTTTTTAACATATGTGGGTGATCTTGTATTACAGGCATACATGTTCAGGATTGAGAC
The DNA here is from genome assembly GCA_963919715.1 of Microtus obscurus. NCBI lineage: Eukaryota > Metazoa > Chordata > Mammalia > Rodentia > Cricetidae > Microtus > Microtus obscurus. The sequence goes on from CAWTZC010000015.1 coordinate 24,572,275, forward strand.
TACACCTTGATGGATTACTTCTGTTTTGAGCATAAGGTGTCCGTATCCATCTCTTCTGATTGATTTTAGGTTAAAATCTATTTAGTTAGATATTAGGATAGCTACATCCGTTTCTTAGTTCCATTTATTGGAAAAACTCTTCCCAACCTTTTACTCTGAAGTAGCATCTGTCTTTGAATTTGAGGTGTGTTTCCTGTATTCAGTAGAAGGCTGGATCCTGTTTTTTTTTTTTTTATCCATTTTCTTAGCCTGTGTCTTTTTATAGATGAACTAAGTCCATTGATATTAAGCGATATTAATGACCAGTGGTTGTTAATTCTGGTTGTTTTTCAGTAGTAGAGTTTTGGGTGTTTTCCTTCTTTGGGATATGCAGGTGGGGCACTATCAGTTGTCTGGGTTTTTGTGGGTTCAGTTAGCTTCCTTGGGTTTTTGTTTTACTTATAATATTTTCTGTAAGTCTAGGTTTGTGGATACATATTGTTTAACTCTGTTTTTGTCATGGAATAGCTTGTGACTGAAAGCTTTGCTGGATATAGTAGTCTGGGCTTGCATCTGTGGTCTCTTAGTGTCTTCAGCACATCAATCCAGGACCTTCTGGTTTCATGGTTTCCTTTGAGAAGTCTGGTGTAATTTTGATAGGTTTACCTTTATATATTACTTGACCATTTTTCTTTGCAACTCTTAATATTCTTCCTTTATTCTGTATGTTTTATGCTTTGATTGATATATGGTGAGGGGGGATTTTTTTTTTTTTTGATCCAGTCTATTTGGTGTTCTGTAAATTTCTTGTACCTTCATAGGGATATCCTTCTTTAGGTTGGGAAGGTTTTCTTCTATGATTTTTGTTGAATATATTTTCTATGCATTTTAGCTGGAGTTTTCTTCCTCTTCTAACCCTATTATTCTTAGGTTTGGTATTTTCATGGTATCCCAAATTTACTGGATGTTTTGTGTTAAGAATTTGTTGGATTTAATATTTTCTTTGACCAGTGAGTCTATTTATTTTATAGTATCTTCAGCCCCTGAGATTCTTTCTTCTATCTCTTGTATTCTGTTGGTTATGCTTGTTTCTGTAGTTCCCGTTCATTTACCAGATTTTCCATATCCAGAATTTTCTCAGTTTGTGTTTTTTTATTACCACTATTTCAGTCTTCAAGTCTTGAACTGTTTTCTTCATGTGTTTGATTGTTTTTTTTTTGGTGGGGTTTCTTTGAGGGATTTATTAATTTCTAACATTTTTTGTTTGTCTTTTCCTCCATTTCTTGAAGAGAGTTTTCCATTTCCTCTTTAAAGGTATCCATCATGTTCATAAAGTTACATTTAAAGTCATTTGGTTCTGCTTCTTCTCGTTTAGGATGATCAAGTCTTCCTGTTGTGTGATTACTGGGATCTGGTGTTACCATGTTGCTTTTTAGGTTGTTGGAGGAACTCTTGCATTGGTGACTACCCATCTCTTCCTTCAAAGGCTGGAAGTGTCTTGGTGTCTTGGTCGAATCCTTGCAGGGGCTGTATGAGTGCTTGGGAGTTTGTCTTGTTCTGCTCTATACTGTCAAAGTCTGTCAAAGAAAGCCTCTGAGGTCTCTGTAATCTTGCTCTCTTGGTCTTCTGCCTTTGTGCTCTCTCTTAATCCCATCAGTGTTGTAGCAAGAAGCTCTTGGTTCCCTCAGTATTATAGCAAGCTCTAAGTTCTTAGGTGGGGTGTGGCTATTAGCTTAAAGGGTCCAGTGGATAGGGTTGGGTTTTGGGGGAGCCTACCCACAGGAAATTCCCTGATGACTGGCTAGAATAGTCAAGGGTGTTTGAGGAGGGGCCTGACATTTTGTCCCACTGTGGAGGTCTTAAAAAGTGTGGTGTTCTGCTGCTTGGCCATTCACTCACCTCTTAAGTCTCCTCAGTATTGGAGCAAGTTGTGTTTTAGAGTTCCCCTGAGGTTGCAGGAGCTTAACTAAAGTTTTACATGTATAGATTATTCTTAATTTCATTGTCTTTGTTTTCTTATTTTTCTTTTAAAAATTGGATATTGACAAAAACAGTATATTAATTATGAACATTTTCCTACCACCTCAAATAAATTAGTGCTGTATATAAATCTGTAAATGGAAGCTTAGAATGTCTTTGTAAACAGTGACTAAATTAGATCAAACACAGTCAAATTCTGTAGTCACTAAACTTTGTGGTTATGATATTACATAAATGTGTATTTCAATGAGCTTTGAGACTAAATAGGTAGAAACTTGGCTATGCTACAACCAAGAGGAGTGCAAACGTACCTTCATAGCCATGTCTTCCAATGGTCAAAACTGCCCGTTGTGGTGAAATGTCCCTTAAGCTTCAGTTTAAGCAGCCATGAATTTGCAATTAGATTTCTCTCGCTATATCAAAAATTAAGATGCATGGATGGGCAATTGATTGTCTATATGTACCTTGACAGAGAATTAGCATCACCCACAGAATACATCATTAGATTTTTTTGATATCTTTCATTTGCCTCATCTTTTACATTGATTTTTTTTTCTGAGCATTATTGTAGAGTAGAGCTTATAGGTTTTCAACTAAGGTTATATTTGTTTCAACAAATAATTGCAAAGATTTTGAATTTTTCAGTGATAATGATCAGTTTTATAACAGTGGGAATTCAGACTCATTAATACTGTTTTGGTGGAGATAATTTCTTTTACATTTGCTTTCACAGAAATTGATTTGTTTTAGACTATATCACCACTGATCATAGTTTTATTAGTACATAAAATTTGAGTTGCACTTTGGAATAAATATCCCCAAAATAAAAGTTTGATTTAATTTTTTAATTATCAAATTATCTTAATTTAAAACTTTGTCTTTTAAAAAAATGAACAAAAATTTCCTTTTTGTTAGCATTTTGAATGATTGTAATTGAATTACTTTCTTTGATCTCCTTTCTTCCCTCCAACTCTTCCCAGCTACTCTCCTTAAACCCCTCTCATACCCTGCCACTCTCAAGTTGATAACCTTTTTCTCTTTGGTTATATTTGGTACATAGGTATTTGTATGCACAGATATAAAAAAATAACACACTGAGTCTGTTGTTGTTAGTTGTGTATGATTTCAAGATTGAGCACTTTTTATTAGGGAAACAAGAAGATGTCTCTTCCATGGGAGAGATGAATTCTTCTTTCCCCAGCAGCCATTAGTTGCCCGTAGTTCTTTGTCTAGGAATTGAATCTCATGAAATTTTCCATTTTCCATGTTATCATGCCCATTGATATTGCTTTTGTTCTGGTCTTGTTTATGCAGGCATTTCTAGGAGAGACCATTTCATAACAGACTTCCTGGCATTCTGGTCTTTATATCTCCTGAGATGTTCCCGGAGCTGTGGATGAAATGAACTGTGATTTAGACCATGTAAATGTATCTGTTAGGGCTGGGATTCTCATGAAGCATTGATTTTGATAATGTGTCCAGTTGTGGCTTGCTGAGAAAAGTTACTCAGTTTTATTTTATTGTTGTTGTTGTATAGTAGTAGTACTATCAGCAGGAGTCACAGTGGTAGTAGTAATAGTAGTGTATATATGGGAAGTGCACTTGTTAGTATGTGTGTGTTCATGTATTAATTTCAGGATGTCTGTATACAGGGTGCAGTTGCATGTGGGTTCTAGTACACTTGAAAGTCCAAAGTCAACACCAGATCCCTTCCTCAGTTTTTCTCTATCTTTACTTTTGAGACAGGGACTCTCACTGAAACTCTAGCTCATTGATTATATTGGGGTGGTTGTCCAATATCTCCAACTTCTAGCATGGTTGTTGTAGAACATGCTGTCATCCCTGTCTTTTTTTATGTTTATGTTTATAATATAGGAAGATTCCCTTTGCAACAGAAAGAGACCACTACAGAATATCACAACCAAACAAAATGCAGATTCTGGGGCCCAGTACCAATGAACACATCTATAAAACATTTCTGCAGCTAAGTCTGAGGGAACATTGAAAGAGGAGTTACAAAGATTGTAAGAGTCAGAGGACCAGGGAGTTTTGTGAGAGCGTGTACCCATGTAATGGCAAAATACATCCATAAAGCCTCACCAACATGACTGCCTAATGTGCTGAACAGGAATGATCCCAATAGACATGCTAGAGTTGACAGGAAAAGTCCTGCTTTTTCTTAACCAACTTTTTTCATTCGTATTTTCCTTTCTTTTCTTATTACTTGAAAAAATACCAATCCAAATTCCCACTCCCTTCCTTCCTCCCAGTCCCCTCCCACTTCCTCCACCCACCCTTCCACCACACCCCCCTCCAATGTTAAGAGAGGGCAATGTACCTTGCCCTGTGGGAAGTCCAAGGCCCTCCCTACTACATCTAGGTTGGGCAAGGTTTACATACAAAGAGAATAGGATCCCAAGAAGCCAGTTCATGCAGTAGAGACAAATCCCAGTGTCACTATCAATGGCCCCTCAGTCTGCCCCAACTGTCAATCACATTGATAGCGACTAGTTTGTTTCCATGCTCATTCACTCCTAGTCCAGTTGGAGTTGTTGAGCTACCATTATCTCAGGCAAACTGTCTCAGTGGATGAACCCTTCATGGTCTTGACTTCCTTGCTCATACTCTCACTCCTTCCACTCTTCAACTGGATCTTGGGAGCTCAGTCCAGTGCTCTGATGGGGTTCTCAGCCTCTGTTTCCATCTATTGCTGGATGAAGGTTCTAAAGTGATATGTAAGATAATCATCAGTCTGACCACAGGGGAATGCCAGTTCAGACACCCTCTCCTCTATTGCTTAGGGTCTTAGCTGGGGTCATCTTTATGGATTCCTGGGTATTTTTCTAGAGCCATGTTTCTTGCTAACCCTATAATGACTCTCTCAATTAGGATATCTCTTTCCTTGCTCTCATTTCTGTCCTTCCTCCATCTCGACTATCCCATTCCCTCAAGTTCTCCTTAATCCTCCTTTTCTCCCCATCCTTTTATCCCTTCCCAAATTTTGTCTGACGATCTTGTCTTAACGAAATTTTGAGGATCTAAGATCATGTCCTTTTAGTATCACAACATGCATTTTACTTGCTGAACTTACCACCCGTCCCCCAATCCTAAACATAAATTTTGCATCACTTCTCTTCTTGGTTTGCCACGTATTACTTGATATTCCTTTTCAGTTGCCCATTCTGTATCTATATGTGTCCATTTCATTGTTTCTCAGTTTTTCTGCTTTGTTAATTTTCTAGAAAAGAAACCTTTAACATTTACTCATTTATTAGTTATATTCTTTTTGTTTACAACTTAATATTTTCTTTTCTTATTTAAAAGTACTATCTTACATTATTCATGTTGTGCAATATATTGGAACTATTTTCTATCCCTTGTTTCACTTTAACTGACAGATGCTGCTACATATTTAAAATTACGAAGATGCAGGTATTCCACTTGGGCATTAAGAAGGTCAAATAAACAAGGCTGACTAGAGTCGTTTAAAAAAATACCTGAAAACTTTGAAGGTTCACAATTAGAACTTTGAAGCTAATTGCTAATTTTTTCATGCTTGGGAGCAAAAGCTTCTGAAACTCCATTTTTATACTTTAACAGCCAACATTTAGTACCTTGCCTTTACTGAATAATCTATTGATCACTTAGCAGTTGAACATAGGCATAACCCAAGTATGTTGTCTGTTGTTTACAAAAATCATGACAAAAAAACATATGCACACATGTTTGGGTTACCAAGAATTCAGGTTTGTACCTACTCTGGTTTAGTGTCCTTTTATTATGAAAATATTAAAAATAAGAATTTGTAAAGAAAAATTGATTTACTATTTGGTAAAAGTAATGAAAAATATGTAATCTTTTCTTCAAAGTGGCTTTGGCAGGCTAAAAGTTTATAGAAAACCATTAGAGAAAGGCCAACTGATGAGTAGAAATATGATATAGTTTAACCGTTCATTTCCAGGGTTTCTTTCCCTGTGTAGTAGGAACACAGATATTGAAACTAGATAGTGAAATTTTTCCCAGTTCTGTAAGTAGGTAATGCTCAGCATAAAAAAAGTTATCATAGTATGGAAAGAAAAAGATAATGAATATTGAATGTACTTAACATGGTTATAGTAAAGGCAGAGAATGAGGCTTGGATTATTTCACAGGGAAGACTGAAAATAACTTTAAAGATATGTCACACCTAAATTAATTAGAGTTAAAAGCTATTGACTGTTGGGATTGATTGTGAGAGATGAATTGTTGGGTAATTCTACCATTGTATGAGTGTGGCAAAGTCTGTGTACACTAGCTAAGATGGTAGACTCTATCACACATCTAGGCTTCTTGGTAGGACAGAGTTTATTGCCCCTATACTGAAAACCTGTAAACATGTTATTCTACCAATGATTGTAGGCACTAAAAGCAAGTATTTGTGCATCTGAGCATATGTAAATTTACAAAAGTACAGTAAAAGAGGGTATAAAATATTTAAAAAATATTTATCTTGCTGTAAATAGGTGTTCACCCTGAATAGGACTTATAAAACAGGAGGTGATTTTGTTTGAGTTATAAGTAAGTGGAGACTGAGAGTATGTGAAACCAAAGTTACCCTAGCACATTATTCTAGATTTCATAAGGGGATGCACTCAACTGGGATGAACCTACTTTAGAAGATATTTTTTTTTGTTTGTTTTTGATTTTTTTGTTTGTTTGTTTTTTCAAGACAAGGTTTCTCAGTGTAACTTTGGAGCCTATTCTAGAACTCACTCTGTAGACCAGACTGGTCTCAAACTCACAGAAATCCACCTGCCTTTGCCTCCTGAGTGCTGGGATTAAAGGCACATGCCACTCACTACTGCCCAGAAGAAGACCTTTCCCTACCATTAAATTTACCTTGGCTTACTGTAAAGTTTTTCACTTTCTGAGCTTTTCTTTTTTTATTGGAAAAAAAAGAAATTTCAGCCTCCTCCCCGCCTCCCATTTCCCTCCCACTCCTCCCTCTCCTCCTCCCCTCCCCGACTCCTCCCCCTCCCTCTCCAGCCTGAAGAGCAGTCAGGGTTCCCTGCCCTGTGGAAAGTCCAAAGTCCTCCCCCCTCATCCTGGTCTAGGAAGGTGAACATCCAAACTGGGTAGGCTCCCACAAAGCCAGAACATGAAGCAGGATCAAAACCCGGTGCCATGGTCCTTGGCTTCTCAGCAGCCCTTATTGTCCGCCAGATTTAGAGAGTCCGGTTTTATCCCATGCTTTTTCAGTCACAGTCCAGCTGGCCTTGGTGAGCTCCCAAAGAATCAGCCCCACTGTCTCCACGGGTGGGCGCACCCCTTGTGGTCCTGACTTCTTTGCTCATATTCTCTCTCCTTCTGCTCCTCATTGGGACATTGGGAGCTCAGTCCAGTGTTCCAGTGTGGGTCTCTGTCTCTATCTCCAACCATCGCCAGATGAAATTTCTTTATTTATTTCTAGAAACCAAATATGAGTGAGTACATCCCATGTTCATCCTTTTGGGTTTGGGTTACCTCACTCAGGATAGTGTTTTCTATTTCCATCCATTTGCATGCAAATTTCGCAAAGTCATCGTTTTTTACCGCTGAGTAGTATTCTAATGTGTATATATTCCACACTTTCTTCATCCATTCTTCCATTGAAGGGCATCTAGGTTGTTTCCAGGTTCTGGCTATTACAAATAATGCTGCTATGAACATAGTTGAACAAATGTCCTTGTCATATGATCTGGCACCTCGTGGGTATATTCCCAAGAGTGGCATTGCTGGGTCCATGGGTAGGTTGATCCCAATTTTCCTGAGAAACCGCCACACTGCTTTCCAAAGTGGTTGCACAAGTTTGCATTCCCACCAGCAATGGATGAGGGTACCCCTTTCTCCACAGCCTCTCCAGCAAAGGCTATCATTGGTGTTATTGATTTTAGCCATTCTGACAGGTGTAAGATGATATCTCAATGTTGTTTTGATTTGCATTTCCCTGATCGCTAAGGAGGCTGAGCATGACCTTAAGTGCCTTTTGGCCATTTGAACTTCTTCTGTTGAGAATTCTCTCTTCAGATCAGTGCCCCATTTTTTAATTGGGTTAATTAGCATTTTAAAATCTAGTTTCTTGAGTTCTTTATATATTTTGGAGATCAGACCTTTGTCTGTTGCGGGGTTGGTGAAGATCTTCTCCCAGTCAGTGGGTTGCCTTTTTGTCTTAGTGACAGTGTCTTTTGCTTTACAGAAGCTTCTCAGTTTCAGTAGGTCCCATTTATTCAATGTTGCCCTTAATGACTGTGCTGCTGGGGTTATACCTAGGAAGCGATCGCCTGTGCCCATCTGTTGTAGTGTACTTCCCACTTTCTCTTCTATCCGGTTCAGTGTGTTCAGATTGATATTGAGGTCTTTGATCCATTTGGACTTGAGTTTTGTGCATGGTGATAGGTATGGGTCTATTTTCATTCTTCTACAGGTTGACATCCAGTTGTGCCAGCACCATTTGTTGAAGATGCTTTCTTTCTTCCATTGTATACTTTTAGCACCTTTATCGAAAATGAGGTGTTCATAGGTTTGTGGGTTAAGATCCGGGTCTTCTACACGATTCCATTGGTCAACTTCTCTATTTTTATGCCAATACCACACTGTTTTCATTACTGTAGCTCTGTAATAGAGTTTAAAGTCAGGGATGGTAATGCCTCCAGAAGTACCTTTATTGTATAAGATTGTTTTGGCTATCCGGGGTTTTTTGTTATTCCATATAAAGTTGATTATTGTCCTTTCAAGATCAGTGAAGAATTTTAATGGGATCTTGATGGGGATTGCATTGAATCTATAAATTGCCTTTGGTAGGATTGCCATTTTTATTATGTTGATCCTCCCCAAACAAAAAGCTGGTTCCTGGAAAAAATCAACAAAATTGATAAACCCCTATCCAAACTAATCAAACGGCAGAGAGAGAATTTGCAAATTAATAAGATCAGAAATGAAAAGGGGGACATAACCACAGACATAGAGGAAATTCAGAGAATCATTCGATCTTACTACAAAAGCCTGTATGCCACAAAACTGGATAATGTAAAAGAAATGGACACTTTTTTAGATAAATACCATATACCAAAGTTAAATCAGGACCAGGTGAACAATCTAAATAGACCTGTCAGTCTCGAAGAATTAGAAGCTGTTATCAAAAACCTCCCCACCAAAAAAAGCCCAGGACCAGAGAGTTTCAATGCGGAATTCTACCAGAATTTCCAAGAAAACCTAATACCTATACTCCTTAAGGTATTTCACAATATAGAAACAGAAGAGTCATTGCCAAATTCCTTTTATGAAGCTACGGTCACTCTGATACCAAAACCACACAAAGACTCAACCAAGAAAGAGAATTACAGGCCAATCTCACTCATGAACATTGACGCAAAAATCCTCAACAAAATACTGGCAAACCGTATCCAAGAACACATTAGAAAAATTATCCATTATGATCAAGTAGGCTTCATCCCAGAGATGCAAGGCTGGTTCAACATACGAAAATCTATCAATGTAATCCATCATATAAATAAACTGAAAGAAAAAAACCATATGATCATTTCATTAGATGCTGAAAAAGCTTTTGACAAAATTCAACATCCCTTTATGATAAAAGTCTTGGAGAGATTAGGGATACAAGGGTCATACCTAAATATAATAAAAGCTATTTACAGCAAACCGACAGCTAACATCAAACTAAACGGAGAGAAACTCAAAGCCATCCCACTTAAATCAGGAACACGACAAGGCTGTCCACTCTCTCCACACCTCTTCAATATAGTGCTTGAAGTTTTAGCAATAGCAATAAGACAACATAAGGGGATCAAGGGGATTCGAATTGGAAAGGAAGAAGTTAAACTTTCGTTATTTGCAGATGATATGATAGTGTACATAAGCGACCCCAAAAACTCCACCAAAGAACTCCTACAGCTGATAAACGCCTTTAGTAATGTGGCCGGATACAAGATCAACTCCAAAAAATCAGTCGCCCTCTTATACACAAAGGATATGGAAGCAGAGAGGGAAATCAGAGAAGCATCACCTTTCACGATAGCCACAAACAGCATAAAATATCTCGGGGTAACTCTAACCAAAGAAGTGAAGGATCTATTTGACAAGAACTTTAAGGCATTGAAGAAAGAAATTGAAGAGGATACCAGAAAATGGAAGGATCTCACTTTCTGAGCTTTTATGCTTTTAAATTTTTAATTTTTTTTAACAATTATATTTTGAAACATGACATCAAATGAGTATAAAAACCATTTACATGTATTTATTCTATAGGTTTTTCTATAAAAACAATGTATGTACGTTTTACTTAAAACTCGGATATATTTTCTAACTCTGTGATTACAGTCTTTTGTGTAGATGCTGGGCCATCCAAACTCAGGTCCTCATATTTGTGGAAGTAACTTATTAGCAACCTAACCATGTCAATCATTTCATCTCAAAAAATTATTAGTGCAGTAATTGTGTATATTATATATGTGTATGATTCACAACATAGTAGGTTTGTTTATAGAGATGTGTATAATGCATTACATGGCAATGTTGACATTGATATGAAATTCCTTGGGGATGAAAATGCTTTAGGTCTATTATATCTTATGAGATCACTGACATGTATTTGCTTCATCTGTAACAGCAACTTGACTTTTGATTACATCCTATGGGCAAACTTTGGCTTTGAATTTGTCTGTGGTTTCTCTTTTCTTATAGAACTGAATTCATTCTGTTTTCACTGACAGTCTCCAGGCTTGGGCACATTTTCTTCCATGAATTCTCTTTTAAATTCAACCTCCTCTCTAGGACATAGTTTTCTCTCTCCCTTGCATGTTGTGTGCTATTTCTCTGGAAGTCTCTCTCTCTCTCTCTCTCTCTCTCTCTCTCTCTCTCTCTCTCTCTCTCTCTCTCTGTGTGTGTCTGTGTGTGTGTGTGTGTCTGTCTGTCTTTCTGTATGTAAGTACGTATGTACTTCCTTTCAGCCTTCAAGTGAGTAGAACAGTTGGCAGCAATAAATAAATCGAGATTTGTAGCCCTACAGTGAGGAAGTCCCTATCCTGTTACTTAACCACCTAGGCAATCATACCTGTTGGCACAGTGACTCAGAGCAGTTATCTTTACTTGAAGAACGCGTTTCATAGACCTCAATGTAGTTCTTGTCCACAACTCAGTGTTCTGCTTGTTCACAATCCTTCTCCTCACACTTTTGTTTTGAAACGGCATTGGGCCTGAAGGTCTCTCAGAGCCACTATCTAGTCATAAAGGTGGAGAAGAGAATATGCATAAAGTCACCACAGAAAACTGCAGTTCAGGTAGAGTCCACATTTCTTTCCCCAAACAGGTTTTCTGCAGGGGCAATATCTGCCATCAGAGAAGGCGGCATCATGATGAGGTTCTGAGCAATGTGTGACGGCCTCTCACCTGTGCCTCCTGAGAAAGGCAGCTGAGATGCTCAAGGAAAAGAAAGGTCTCGAAGGCTCTGCACAAATTCCTTGATTTCTCCCTGAAAGTATTTCACTGATTCCATAGAATTATTCAACTGTGACTTCATGTTTTATTTGAGAAGCAGATAGAGTACTATGCCTTGAGGAATTTCAGCTTCAATCACTCAATATGATAGACTTCGGTGGAGTTTTTGTTGTTTCTGTTCCTTTTGCTTATTTGTTTGCTTGTTTCGCTTTGGAAAATTATCCTTCTCTCCATAATATTAAATACACTTTTAGAAGTCTTCTATTTTCTTTATTCAGTTTCAATTTAGTAGATCTCTCCCTCTTTATGTAAAGATTTTTGTTCAGCCTGATATTTGCTATATAGTACTTATGGGACTTCAGGGTTCTCTTATTGACATTCTCCTATGATTTACTGTATGAATATGTTGGAGACGGAGCTGATAGAGCTGACATCAACCCCAATCTAGACACCTTTTCAGAGAGGCAGGCTGAGACATGATCAGCTATGTCAGGTACAGGTAAGGTCATATCCTTGTCTCCAGAAGAGAGGTCTTGCTTAATTCATGAGAGGCACTGCTTGTGTTTGGAATCCTTGAATTCTGTACTGTAGCAGTTGTTTCTTCATCTTTTTATAATTCATATTCCCCTTCCAGGGCAGGGTTCTTATTTATTATTCATGAATAGGTTTACAGTTCTGAGAATATCATGAAATTGTATGCCAAAATTTATGTTTATGAGAATATTTATTTTATTGAGTACATAATTTTAATCAGGGTGTTAAAAATACTGTGATTTCAAAAAAAAACCTTTACTCAAGAAAATACAACATCCACAATTATTCGACTCAAAAGCTTCCTTCTTGAATTAAAAGAAAAAAAATGTGATGAGTTAAAAATGCAGATCTAGGGGCTTCTGGACTTACGTTTATGCTTTGGTGGCTGCATCGTCACTGCTTGTCAGTCTGGCCTGAGCGTGAGCACAGTCAAGAACTTCAGATCACAGTCATATTGGGGACAATGGAAAAAGAATTCCTAAACACCAGTGGCAAAGAAGATGAATAAACACCTGGGCATTTAACTAGATGACCTTGCTCAAAAGGTGTGTGTCCTTCCCACCAGGATGCGTTCTCTATGGAAATTGTCTCCTGCCATCTTTCTGCCAATCAAGAATGTACGCTGCGGTGTGTAAAATGGAAGCTCATTTTGAGAGTTCAGACAGCGGCTCTTCTCCTCTCCAGGTGTCTGCTGTCTCGTGCTGAATCTTCCCAATGATTGACACTGGGAGGGAGTTGCTTGCTTCTGAGCTGTCTTTCAGATCCACTTTCCTCTTGAAACTGGTCTTGAGTTTCTTTCAACTCACCATAATGCAATTCTTTTGATTTTACTCCCAGCTAATTCTTCAAATCTGAAAAGACACATTCAGGCAGAAATGTAGGTATTCCTTTACATTTGAACTTTCTTTCAGCTGGGAGACTTGTTTGCAAGATTCATTGCAGCAATAATGGTTCTTGCCACCGACAGGAAAGTGATCATTATGTCTCACAAAGGCTGGCTATCCATTCCTCACAGCTGCTAAGTCTTGAGTCTTGGGGTAATGCCATTTCTGTAAGTACCTCCTTCCCATATGACTGTAGAAATATAGAAAGCAAAGGTATCTGATGACATTCACTTGGTTACATGGCTCCTTTCTGCACACCTATGAGTGCCAATTTCTGAAACTTTGTGTAATTTCCATGTGTCATGGCCAACTCACTTTAGTAAAATATCATTTATTTATTTGTTCAATTATCTTTACATAGTCATATATATTCCAGACCTGTGGGGGTTACAGTCACACAGCATTAAGATACCTTCTCATTCTTTCTATCAGTTTGCCATGAGTACTGAAGCACAAACTACAAAGGCAAGAATGAAATGGCTAAAAAAAGAGAGAGAAAGAGAGATCTCATCTTCTGAGAGAGGACTTTGGGGATATAAGGGGACAGAAAAGGAAGAGGTCTTTTCTGTAGAAAGCAGAGAGGATGAATGTCAGAAACTAGAGCTATAATTGAAGACAGAGCCTTCTCTGTGTGTAGGTGATATGTGTAGTAGGCCTGTCTACACATTCACCCTAGACACCACCTGTTGCTCCCAAAGAGCAAGCTAACCTTTAAGATGGAGAGATAAGAGTACATCATTAATAATAGCAGATTCCCTTAGACAATTTGAATGACATTTTGTAATATGCATCATTCACACATAGCAACAAAGTAGTGCAGAATTATCTATTCCCCAATGGCTTAAGCATCAAAAATTTAATGCATCTGCTGTGTTCTTATCATCTTCTATTTACTCCTGCAGGGAAAATGATGAATACTTTCAATTTGATAACTACAAAAGAGAATTATTATAGTAAATGTAAAAGTGAAGTCAATATTAAACTAAAGGCTTAACCTTAATGATTATTAAAATAAAGTCAATTGTTCTAATTAAATCTGGATTCATTAATTTAAACACACATGTACACACATGGATACACATACACACACATACACACACACTTTTTCAGAGCCAGATGAAGCCCAGGCAACTCTGTAAAACTAAAACACATCAAACACATTCAACCTTTACTTGATTTAATTACTTAATAAGTGTTTCTCCCTCACCCTGCATTGTTTTACTTGTTGCTAAACCCTAAATTTAGCTATATAATGAGGCAGTATGATCAAAGAATAATGTGAAGATTTAAGAGAAATAGTGTCTTAAGGGAATAAAATATAAATGTGTCCACACCAAATGTATTCACCATGCTGGGAAACAGCTAATTTGCACTGGAGAAAATTTAAAATTCTTCAAGAAAAGGTACCCTTTGCATTCTGATTCTTAGGGACCAAGAATGACTTCATAAGGAATAATCCACAATGTCAGGGAGTGCTAGACAAGAAAGCATGATGAACATTGTTTCATTGTGTATGTGGATAGACAAGACATATTGGTCATGTTGAGAGAGGATATTCTAGTCAACTTTAAATTTTTAACTTGACATTGCCTAGAGTCATGTGAGAAGGAAATTTCAATTGAGGAACTTCCAGATCTCATTGGTCTGCAGCTGTGTATGTAGAGCTGTAGGGGATTGGTTTGGTTATTATTTAATATAGGAGGGTCCAGTCTACTCTGGGTAGTACCATTCCTACGCAGGTGGGCCTAGGCTGTATAAGAATTCTAGGTAAGCATGAGCCTTCAAAAGAACCAATAATTAGTGTTCCTTTACTGTTTTTAGTTTCAACCCTAACTTCCCTCAAAGATAGAATGTGACCTGGATGAAAAGCCAAATAGGACCTTTTCTCCCCTCAGTAATTTTGGTAAGATTGTTTTGTCAAGTAACAGAATGAAAATAGTTATACAAAATATGAAAAAGAAAATGGAGAGCAGGCTCCAACTGGGGATAAGGAAAGTCAATACAGAAAAGGAGAGATGAAAGATGTATAACACCAAGGATATTTGATAACATAACAAGGAATCATTTTTTATAGTTGCTGAAAATTGTACAATACACACACACACACAAATAATTGGACAGACAGATAGTTAAAATGAAGTTAAGTCAGTTTTACTGACAATACTCCATAAAAATCCACTGAGAAACAAAAATCTCAGTACCAGGCATGAGAAACCTTTTTTTTTTTTAAATGTTGGTGAGTGTAGTCCATGTGACTCCCTAAACAATAAAGATTACAATGTAGGTTTTGGTTTCTTCTGAGAGATTTAAAATGGTCTCCTACTGCTGAAGACATCACACTCTTAGAAAACAGGACTCAGACGATGTAAAGTGGATCTGACTTGAAAGGATCTTCCCAATGCAAGCTGTCAAATGAGGGAAGCAATCAAGCAGCCTTTCCCAGCTGCAGCACCTACGGACCACAGTAATTATCAGCATGGCAGGGTATACATACAGGTACAGCAAGTGTTACCCACAAGTCAAAGGAAATCAACAGCTATTTAATTGGACTTAAGGCCTACTCAGATGAAGGAATATCATGCCTGGTACTTAAAACCTAGCTAGTTTCTTGGGGCTAGTGGGATCATGGACAGTCGGAGACCATGCTTCAACAAGTACCACTTGCCAGAGTAGGGCCATGAGGATTAGAAGACTTAGTGAAGAATACGAAGACATGAGTGAAAACAATAAAAAAGAAACTAGGATAGTACCAGGCAGAGTTCCAGTAAATACTGCAATCTACCTGTGTTTATGTTTCATATACTTTCATACCCCAACCAAACAGGGAAAGATAAAAAACTGCTTTAACATGGTACAAAGGATAACTAGAACAGTTACTTGCTTCAATACATTCAGCAATCAAGCCATTAATGCATGAGAAAAGCATTTTGTTGTTTAGGCAGTGAATCTACCCTTGATCAAATATCCTGAAGACAACCACTCCCTATGTCAAACTTCAACTCCAAAAAAGGAGCCGAATTATACTTGAATTTCCTGACCATTGGTTAGTAGGAAGTGGATCTACCTATATGAGCCATCTTAATGACAAAATCATCAAGGAACCACACCCTAGGTCAGGATGTGTAGCCACACTTGTCAACAACTTTGAATAAGATAAAGTTCCCTGACCTTCAGACAAGGTGGAAATAAGCTCGCATTTTTGGGCCTCCACAATAGACAATAGAAAATAATCTACTACCACCGCTTTGCTAAATCATACTTCTGGGTTACATTAAAAAATGCATTCAAAATCACTTTATTTATTTATTTATTTATTTATTTATTTATTTATTTATTTATTAAAGATTTCTGCCTCCTCCCCGCCACCGCCTCCCATTCCCTCCCCTTCTCCCAATCAAGTCCCCCTCCCTCATCAGCCCTAAGAGCAATCAGGGTTCCCTGCCCTGTGGGAAGTCCAAGGACCACCCACCTCCATCCAGGTCTAGTAAGGTGAACATCCAAACTGCCTAGGCTCCCACAAAGCCAGTACGTGCAGTAGGATCAAAACCCAGAGCCATTGTTCTTGAGTTCTCAGTAGTCCTCATTGTCCTCTATGTTCAGCAAGTCCGGTTTTATTCCAGGCTTTTTCAGACCCAGGCCAGCTGGCCTTGGTGAGTTCCCCATAGAACATCCCCATTGTCTCAGTGTTGGGTGCACCCCTCGCGGTCCTGAGTTCCTTGCTCTTGCTCTCCTTCTGCTCCTGATTTGGACCTTGGGATTTCAGTCCGGTGCTCCAATGTGGGTCTCTGTCTCCTTTCATTTTTTATACCCACAGATCACCTCTGCTTCTACCCCAATTGAAGAAAAGTCTCTTTACAATAAATGGACCACAACCGGATGCCACAGAGAGATCAATAGATCGTGGGCAACCCTGACTCAATAGATAGATGTATATCAAACCTCCTGCATCTATGACTCTGGGAGAAAGATTCTATGAGCTAGAGTACTACGAAGTCACTGTTAAACAGGTCCTCCTAGAAATGACTATATCAACAAGACCACAAAAATGGCAAGACCAATACAGATGCTGGTGTGGAAGGGAGACATTTTTGTGGGAAAACTGATGATTGAATGATTGCGTGGAAAAGGAGAAATAATCTCTCTCAGAAATAAGCCTCTTTGTTGTTTGTCATATACAGATAGTCAGCCTTGAAGCAAACTGTACATAAACAACAACAAAAAATACTCAGCAAATTTTATATACATAAATTTATGCATACAAACATGTGGCCAAACATTATATAATAATGATGATGATGATGGAGCCATCAATTTGAAATTCGAGGACATTGAAAGGGTTTGAGGAAGGTTGGTTCTGAGGGGCTGGAGGAAGAATGCAGAAGGGGAAAACAATGTAATTCTGTTTCAGTTATGAAACTAGAACAGAAAGGCAGGAGTTGAAAGAGCTGTGTTGATGCTGAAAGGCCAGTAATTGTTTTTATGCACACTACATTGGCATCTTTTTGTATGTTGCTATCTTAGTAAATGCTTGAATGTCACTGTCATATTGAAATGTCATATCTTGGTAAATACTATGGTAACATCATGAAATTCGACACCATGATGATATTATGAAATCTGAATTATGAAAAATGCCTTCTCAATCTTTGTCTGTTTTTTTCCTTTTTGATCTTAAGCAGACAAACCCTTTATCACTAGATTTCTTTGTTAAAATTTAATGATTTTGGTGGGATATGGGTCACTTGGCTTTGCAAACTGACAGGATTCCAAATCAGAGTAGGCATTTCTAGTTACACAGTAGACAATGGATTGGTTGCTGAAAAATCTGCCAGCACACATAGAATCACAAACAGATGACTTAAAGGAAACTCGTTCATAAAGGGACTAAAATACAGCACAGTTGCAGATTTGAAAATCTGCAAAATCAAGATATTATTGATGAATAAGAATAGGTAGAAAGGGTCACTATTATCTCAGCCTAACCAATCTGAATATAAAGGAACAAATAGATCTTGGAAATTGACCTACATTTGTGATAATTCCCATTAATTCTTAATTTAGTTTTCCGATGAAGATTGCTTGCCTACATGTAATGTTGGTAATTTCTTAAGGTGGGTTCCAGTGCTCAGCAGACTCCTAGAATTTGAAACACACAGGAAGATAACTGTATAATAGTAACACAGTAAGACATATGTAATACCTTCAAGTGTTAGATTGAGGCAGAAGAAATATAGATTGATTGATGCTGGCTTAATTCATTTTCTCTGCCTTTAAACAACACTTGTGCTTCTGAGAGTGTCATATTAAACTGCCCCTGAGTTGTCAGCAAAACATCTCTGAATTATACACCTTCCACATTAATTGACTACTATATCCCTATACTTCCTTAAAGTTATCAGACTCCTATATTATTAGTAAAATGGAATGTAACAAGTCGGCAACTTAGAGTCAAGCACAATGACAAACATCTGCAAAAATAACATATCATGCTGAAAACATTATTTTTATATTAAATCAATAAAAATCTTTAAAACATAAAAATCATATTAAACAATTTACTTATGTATGTTTCATTTAATTTCAGATCTTATAAAATTGGGGTACTAAATAAGCTCTACATCTTTAAATACGTTTTTACAGTCAGGCATGTATGCATCTATCTAGGCTGGCAATTTATCCAATCCCATGTTTATATTGTCCTAGTGAGTAGATACAGAACTGTTTCATAATGATCTCATCTTTCTCTAAGATCTTGATCTATGAAAATGGCATTACAAACTTTCTTAGTCTCAGCATTTTAAACTTACATCAACAAGTTTAAAAGCTTTTACCATGAAATCATGGCTCCCCATAGTAGTTAGGTGTCTGGTTGTTATGAAAAAAAAAAACGTATGACAAGAAGCAATTTAAGGAGGAGTTTGAGGGGAAGTCCCTCATGGCACAGAGTATGCATCATGAGAATGAACGCTAGTCAGATCACATCTATAGTCGGGAAGGAGAAAGCAAAGTCACAGTTAAGGTGAATCTTATTTTCTCTAATAAGTAATCTAAATAATCTCTGCAGACTCTTTCAGATACTGGTCACTACAGTGAAGAGTCTCTTCAGTGTCTGCTACATCTTATCAAGTTAACAGTTAGTGTTAGCCATCACAACTCTCCCCTTGTCAGTTTGACACTTAATAGCATAAAGCATGATTTAAACAAACTTTATTCTAGAAAATTACAAATAGAAAACATTATGCATTGAAGTAAATCAGATACAAAGCCTATACATCTCAATGAACTTCTATAAAGTTAAAAACCATTTTGAATCTATGGAACTTTCCATTGAATTATTCACTTTCACCAATAAATATGTTTTTCAAATACTTACTTACTACCCCAAAATGAAAAGTCTATTCCTGAGTCAAAATTTTACTTTTAAGACATATCTGACCATTTTGGGTTCCTCTAGGTTCACAGCCATCTCACATTACAAAACATATCCAGTCTGATTTCAGATGTCTTCATAGCCGTAACAGTTCCAGTACTGTTTAAATGTTTAAACTCTCTTTTGCATTTCAATCTCTGAACTCTGAACTCCTATAAATTAGAAAGAAGTTACAACTTCCAAAACATAATGTCTATATGATGTGACTTATCATCTTAAGGATTCCACTCCTCATGCCAATGCATATATCGGCAACTTGTCTTATTACTGTAACAAAGTATCAGTCAAGAAATATTTAAGAAGAGCTTCTTTGGCTAAGAATTTGAGGCGAAGTCCATCGTGGAGGAGAATATGTGCAGTGGGAACACAGGCTGGTGGTCATATCCCATCAAGTCAGGAATCAGAGAGAGACCTATGAATGCCTATGAGCATCCTTTTATTCAATCCGGGAGCCCAGACCAGGATGGTGTTTCGCACAAATTACCTAGGTCTTCTTACCTTGGTTAACATAATCTGGATAACATGTCATAGGCATACACAAGATCTTGTAACCTTGTTGTTTATAGATTTGGACAAGCTGACAATCCTAAGTGTATTATTTATCATGTTGTAACTATTTCATGAAATACACATGATGCCAATGGCATGGGTGAAAATCAGAATAACTGCACCATCCAGTACAGGTACCATGACCTCTTTGTTCTCACACATTGCAGCTGGAAAAGATTCTTTACTGTGAAGGACTCACATGATTGGACTGGACACTTAGAACTCGCCATAATAATGCTACCTTAGGGTCAGTATCCTTTATCAAATCAAACAAGTGATTTTATGGTATGAAATGCAACACATTTTTAGGTTTTGTTACTTATCCACTGTAATCCAGATGAAATGGATATGGTTAAGTGAAAATGATTGGATATATTTGTCTGCAGTCTAACCTTAGCCAACAAATCCAGGCTGAGAAGCAAAGATGGAAATTGACTTGATTAGGATTGTGAGTGGATAGTCACCATTAAGGTCTTTAATTAAGTCTTACATCTCCAAAGCATATTAAAGATTATTTGCATCTTCAGCAAAGAGTTTTCTTGCATGGAAATGAGTAATTTGTTTAAAACATATCTAGAGAGCAAATTGCTGGCTTGAGATAAGGTACAGTTTTTTCTGTCTCTCACTTTAATTACATGGGCAAAGATAATACTAGAATACTATCTTTCTACTTGCATTAAACAACTGTAAATGAAAGAAGGACCCTATTGTAAAATGAAGGAAAGAAAAAAATAGGGAGTTTGGGTTAAGGTATACGTATATGTAAGGGTATATACAGAACAGGTTTCTGGTTACTCAGGAAATAGGGCCAATAATCAACAAATGGTATCTTATGAAACTAAAAGTATGTACAATAAGAAATCAGACAATAGACTGAAACCGCCTATAGGATATAAGAAAATCTTTGCCAGGTACAGATTTGGTAGTATATTGATATCTGGTTTATAAACATAACTAAAACTAACATTAAGAAAGGAAAGATACTAGTTTAAAAACTGAGCTGCCCAGCCTTAATATGAGGGTTATTGCCTACTCTTATTGTATCTTGCTATGCTGTATTTGGTAGATGTTCCTGGAAGGCCCGCTCTTTTCTGAAGGGTAACTGAGGAGGAGCGGATCTGGGGGAGATAGGAGTGTGTGTATGTGTGAGGTGGGGTGCTGGTAGGAGTGGAGGGAGAGATGGCAGTCAAGATGTATTGAATAGAATTAAAAAAAAAACCAACTGGGCTACAAAACAGAAAATAGAGCTCTCAAAAATGAGGACTAATAAACGTTTGTAAAAGTGTTTGTCATACTTAGATACCAGGAAAATATAGATTAAATCTACTTTGAGATTTCTTGTCACCCTAGTTAGAATGACTGTCGTGAAAGAAACAAGTTATATTAAAAGTTGGTGAGGAAATAGGAATGGGAAACCTTTATAGAGGGTTAGGAAGACTAGAAACTGATTCAGTCACTTTGGGAATAAGTCTAGAACTTTCTCAACTCAAAACAAAGCTCCCTCATGATTAAGCTGTACCATTCCTGGGCATATAGCCAAAGGATTCTGTAAGCTACCACAGAGATATTTGCTCATCTGTCTTCATTAGAGCTCAGTTACAATATCTAAGTAAAGGAACCAGCAAAGATAACCACCAACTGATGAATTTATATTAAAAATACAGTACATAAACAGGAATATTCTATTTAGCTGCGAAGAAAAATGAAATTACAAAATTTCCAGAAATATGGATAGAATTAGAAAGTATAGAGTTAGCTTACCTTGGTCTACAAAGAGAAAGGCCATGTTTTCTCACATATGTAGATAAAAGCTTTGAATCTTTAGATCTATGCTTATCTCAGAATTTCTGTAGAGGCAATGAAAATAGAAAGAGACCATGTAGGTATACAACATATGAGAATGTAGGGATCTGGGTGAGATCATGAGGGTGACAAAGTTTAAACAGGGAAAAAGGAAGAGGGTAACACATGATTTTCAACGTTTCTAATGCTGTAACCTTCATGTCGAGGTGACCCCAAACCATAAAATTATTTTGTTGCTACTCATGACTGTACTTTTGCTACTGTCATAAATTGTAAGTATCTGAAATGAAGAATATATCATATGTGATATCAAAAGGGGTCACCACCCACAGATTTAGAATCACATGAATAAGGAAAGGGACTGGTAAAAGAAGGATATAAACAAAATTAATGATGTTTGAAGGACTAAACGCCACATGGACATATATGTATGTATTTGAAGAGATTGCATGGAGAAATGTACCTTGAATATATGGATAATACAAGTCACAGGACAAGGGGCAATCATATGAGTTGTTGGGCAGGAAGACTTCATATTCCCCACATAACACATACTACATAGACCATTTTCATTATTCTTGAACTAGATGTAAAACTATATCACTATGACAACACATACCTTGGTTGTAGGACATAGAGAAATCCATCTGCAATTGATCTGATTGAAACTCCTTGGTGACTAACTTATTATTCCAGAATATACTATGCTGGTAGATTGGGGAAAAGAGTTATCAAAGATCTTATCTAGTCATGGACCTTGTGTGCTGTAATAAATCCTTCAAGAAGATGTGCTCACTGGTATGATAGTAACATAACTATAATGGAAGTTATCAATTTGTTTCTGGTTGTATTTGAGGCCTGCTCCTCAGGAAATAACTCAATCCATGCCCTGTAAACCTAAAAGCCCATGCCCAGGGAAAACATATACATGTGAACTTACTACTGTTTGCTGAAAACGCATGCTATTTACTCTAGATAAGAGTCACTCTCCATGTTGGTCAGAGAACCTTAATTATGCAATTCATGGTAGTGCATGCCAAAATTCATGGTGGATCAAGATGCTGAGTATAATTATGCCTAATCCTAAACACAACATCTGTATCAGCCTCTCCAAGGCTCAGGGGACACCATGGAAAGGGAAAGACATTATTAAAAACAGCTGATGGGAGGAGGGCTATGCAACACTATCATCTGAATATGACACGGCTGTTGTAACGTACAGCAGCTCTGATTGACTGTACAAGTACAGACTTGTCAATACTCAGTCATGTATGAGGGGAAAAGGTAGGACACATGGGTCCCCACCTCTCCCTGGAAAATCATGTGTTAGCATCTGGTAAGTCTCTCATAGTTCCATACCCATGCCCATGCCAAATAACCTGTTTAAACTGAAGAGATCACAAAATGAAACAAAACAAGACATGAACATGGAAAGGGGCTGGTAGAGATAATACCGGTTGATGAGGGTGGGGAGGGGGTAAGACAGGGTGGGGTGAGTGGGATAAGAATGTGTTATATAAATTATGATATCATGAAATAATTTTAATTAGTTAAACCCCTTCAGTTATTGAAATTCTTTAAACTTAAATATATATGTATATATGTGTGTATATTTATACACATATATGCATACACATAATATATATATATATATATATATATATATATATATATATATATATATATATATATATATATATATATATCAGACATATCAGAGACAAGGAGCTCTGGTCTTCTTTCCACCAGGTGAGGACCAATTACCCTTTTTCAGTTAAATTTTCAAGGATTCTACAAGGATTCTAGCCTTTCTCTCGTGGCTTTCTTTTTTTTTTTTTGTTTTTTTTTTTTTGTTTTTGTTTTTGTTTTTCGAGACAGGGTTTCTCTGTGGCTTTGGAGCCTGTCCTGGAACTAGCTCTGTAGACCAGGCTGGTCTCGAACTCACAGAGATCCGCCTGCCTCTGCCTCCCGAGTGCTGGTATTAAAGGCGTGCGCCACCACCGCCCGGCTTCTCGTGGCTTTCTTTAAATTGTGCTTAGGTCCCCGATAGTCACACACCTACAGTATTAGTGGCTTCTATATTTTTTGTTTTTCAAAGGGTTTCTGAGGAATGTCCCTTTGCTTTTGGTAAATGAATCATAAGGCAGCTTCTGAAGAGCCCTGGACAAGATTATGGGATAACAAGATGACATGGGTCAAAAGACCAAAAGCTTTAGCTAGTTAAATATAAGAAGATTATAAACCAACAACTTCAACTGAAGTGTCCTAATTAATAGTCAAAAAAATGGAACCCAGGCCAGATTCCTGGTCCTTCTAGAAGATAAGATATACTAAACTGCCCAGAGGGTCATTAATAGATGATTATATTAATCGAACTCCTGGAGGTCAAAAATTCCAGTCCAACAGGTGACTTTCTGCCAAAGAACAAGACATATCATCACTGAACCAAACAAATGGGTGTCCCAGCCATCTAGACCGGACAATGTCCTCATAGAAATAATATAAAGCCAATCTAAAAATGTTGACCAATGCCATGATCCATTTGTTCATTGTCCACTCTCACTCATTAGTCATATGTTCTGCTCTGTAATGAGCTCTACCTATCTCCTGTATCACAACTTCTCCAGCTATCGAACATGACCCCTTGGAGTCTTACCTGCATGTGATTCTCTGTCTCTCAGTATATCTTTCTCTGTATGCCCCCCTCACACACATGCACACACGCACGCACGCACGCACACACACACACATACACACACACCCTTACACGTGTGCACACACACACACACATACCTGACCCCACTAAAGGTTTTTTGAATGCAACATGCAAAAGACAAAATCTGGGATGGTGAGATGGCTCAGGAGATACAATCATTTCCAGGGCAAGCACGCCAGCCTAAATCCCATCCCCAGATCCCATGGTGGAAGGAGAGAACTGACTCCTGAAAGTTAGCTTGCAGCCTCACAGTGTGCTGTGCATTCTCGCATCCCTCACATTCATACACATACCTAACATGCTCACATATACATTCAACAGTAATAAATAAATAAATGATGAATACATTTTAAATTTAAATAAATTTAAAAGAAAAATACAGACCAAACCTCTAATGAACCTGGGGTGTTTCTGGCAGTGTTTGTCCCATGTGGCATTGCAAAACACATCACATACACACTCATCCTTTGAGTCCTTCACAGCAGCAATGCTAATGGATATGGCTTGAAGTGCCTTCACTCAGTCTGAAGTTTAGTGTTTGGTATGTTTTGCAGTGACATGACTCTGCATAAAGATTTTTCTGTTCCTATGGCAATATAATGGTATAACCACAAATATGAATATTTTCCAACTGTCACTCTTCAGCATGTTACCAACTACTGCATTTTTGGATTTTATTCTGTTAGCTTTTTGATTTTAAAACTTGCCAGTTTTGCTTTTTAAAAGTCACTATAGAAAAATTGGCTGGAAGCTAGGGTTGAAGAACTTCCAATAATTTCTAAAATGTTTGTAAGCATGTGTCTGTCATTTGGCACTCCATATATATGCTAAGCAATTTTGCACTGATTTGACTATAGTATTAATGTTTTCTTTAATAAATGATAAAATTATGTCTATTTAGGAGTTCATTAAAAATAATTTTTGTGATTTATTACCAATGAAGGATCAATATAATTATTTTATATGTTTATATAGCAGGTTTAGCATAAATATTTATCAGGTAAAAGGAGGTCATAGCTAGAAATCTGAGATGTCCTGATCTTCACTACAGCTGCCTGGGTCTCTCGAAGTCTTTCGGTGGGTGTCACCATGACGAGAGATCCCAGAGGAGCCCAGACTAATGAAATCCTAACGATATAAATATTACAAGGAAGAAAAGACACATGTTTGAGTTTAAACAATTGCTGTAATGCTTTTGTGAGATTATCAGAAAATTACCAGTTTACATTTGGAAGAAGAGTAAGGTTCAATGCCAAGCTCATACATCCCTAGGTCTTAAGCATTATTTATTCTTATTTAAAATTTCTGTATAAAAAAGAAATATTGTCTGTAGTCAGGTTATATTCAGATTAAATTTTCTAGTTATTCTGTGATTCTTCACTCTTAGTGGAGGAAAGAGAGAGAAGGTTCCCAATGCACTCCTGGTCTAGAAAGTGTCCGCACACAGAAAACTGTGTTGTTGGTCCTGCTGAACTGCAAATGGAGCAATAAGATTGTGTTTAATCAGAAATAACTGTAGTCAGTGCCCCTGAGCCAATGCCCTACAAGGCCAGTCTATGTTCAGGGCCAAATATTTACCAGTCAGAATTGTCTTCATTTGTGTAGCTGGAATTACACACATTATTGTCTCATTTCAATTAAATAAGGATTGTTCTGGTAGACCTCCATCCACTGAATTCATAGGTGACTTTCCTGTTAGGAGACTGATTGCCTTCTCTACAGTATAGCTTGATTTCATTCTCATATAAAAGATGCCTCTTTTACCCTTGTCCTACACCATCCCAAACTCAGTGAGTAAGGAACTTGACCACACATGGAGGTGAGGGGCTCCTTTTCTTTCTCATGTTCCATTATTTGCTCTGTCTTTCTATCATGCCTCTGTCCTGATAATAAGTGTGAAAAGTTATTTGGCAATATCCAACACTTACTCTTTGTGAAAATATAGAAAAATTATTAAAAGCACTGGACTGAGCTCCCAAGGTCTAAATAAGGAGCAGAAGGAGGGAGAACATGAGCAAGGAAGTCAGGACCACGAGGAGTGTGCCCACCCACTGAGACAGTGGGGCTGATCTAATGGGAGCTCACCAAGGCCAGCTGGACTGGAACTGATGGAGCATGTGATCATACCTGACTCTCTGAATGTGGCTGACAATGAAGGCTGACTGAGAAGCCAAGGACAATGGCACTGGGTTTTGATTCTACTGCATGTACTGGCTTTGTGGGAGCCTAGTCTGCCTGGATGCTCACCTTCTTATACCTGGATGGAGGAGGGAGGACCTTGGACTTTCCACAGTGCAGGAAACCCTGACTGTTCCTTGGACTGAAAAGGGAGGGGGGGGAGGGAGAGCGAGAGGGAGATGGGAGGAGGGGAGGAGGTGAAAATTTTTAATTAAAAAAGAAAAATAAATAAATGATGAAAAAAGAGAGAAAATATAAAAGGAAGACTCTTTTTTTACTTAAACACTGCACAACAACCTGCTACCAATGAAGATAAGGAAATTAGAGATATGATTCAACTAAATTCCTGCAGTGAAAAAGTATAGCTCTTATCACTCTTATTCAACACTGCCCTGGAGCATGAGTACAGTAATATGAGAAAGGAAACAACAGGGATGTTGAGTGGGAAAGGGAAAATTAAGACAGAAAAAAGTAGACAAAAATGAGAGGGAGTGTCTTTAGTTAGTACTGTGGATTCTTGACAGATGTTATAGTCTTATTGAGAGAAGTTTTCCCCCAAAGAGGCCCTGCAGCTTATTTTAGTTTAATTGGAATAGTTAGTGTAATTGTTGGAGGATATGAAATACGAGGCTTCTAATTTACAAGAACTTTTGATAGAACTGATAGGCAGAATAAGATGGCAGCATTTTTGGAAAAAGAAAACAAGGATTGTCATTTCAAAATCCTGCATTACTTTAGTTTGTTCTTTAGCAGTTTTACACATTTACATAACATATGCTGACCATTCTCACTCCCCATCTTCCTCCACCTTTCTTCCCTTTCCATTCCCTTCTCTCACATTCATACCTACATTTTATTTTGTGGCTCACTATGTTTATCTAGATTGTGTGTAGATATGAGATTAGCCACAGTTGTTAGTTTATGATTGCCTTGCCGTGGCCTAGAGGATGGCATCCCCCAGTTCTTCACCCTACCATCTGGCTCTTATATATTTGCTACCCTCTCTTCTGCAATATTTCTTGAACCTTAGGCCAAAAGAATTTCTAAATGATTTATTTAGGAGTGATACCTCAGCTGCCACTTATTCTCAGCTTCTGCCTTTACCACTTTTTATGTAGCCAGGGTCAGATGGTCTTTTAAGATTATCTTAAAAAGATAATACTTTGTAAACTAAAATGAAAAATAAAACAACCAGACCAAAAAGAGTTTGTAGATAAAGCTGTTCTCCAAAGACACATGCTGAGTGGTACAACTGATTTTAAGTTGCCCAAATTCATGAAATGACCAATGTTCACCCATTCATGATTACCTGAACAACGCTAATTAAACTCATTGTGTCACTGAAATAATAAACCAGCAAACAAGAAAACTCATGAAAACAATGTAAATGTTTTTCAGAAGAAAAAAATTGGGTTGCTGAGGTCATTTGTTCTTGTTCTTTTTTTCTGATTTGACTTTGACTGGAAATTGATTTTTCTTTCTTTTTTCATTTTTATATTGAAGATAATAGATCATATTGTGTCATAATTGAAAGTCACTCTCCAAGAAACAAAAGAGAATTCTTTATTCACTTCACAGTATAGTTTGATTCAAGTTTTCTTGGAAAACTGTAGATGGAAGTTTCTGTCCTGCCTGGTTCCACAGTCATTCAGTCCCAAAGAAACACACAGAGGCTTATATTAATTATAAACTGTTTGGTTTAATAGTTCAGGCTTATTATTAACTAGTTCTTATAACTTAAATTAACCCATAATTATTTTCTATGTGTAGCCATGTGGCATGATACCTTTTCTCTGTGAGGTATTATCATCTTGCTTCCTCTGAGTCTGGCTGGTGACTGGGTCTCTGTCTTCTTTCTTTCCAGAATTCTCTTAGTCTAATCACCCTACCTATACTCTCCATTGGTTAATGGCCAATCATCATTTTATTAATCTGATATGAGTGACAAATCTTTACAGTGAACAAGAGCATTATCCCACATCTTCTTTTGCTTTCCTGAACTTGGTGAACATTCCCATTCAACCTTGAAACTCAGATGGTTTCTTCTCTGTAGATTATGAACAGAACCTATTACCACCATATCTAGATACCCGTTTATATACTTGTAAAAGTATTATTTAAATTTATAATCAAAATGATACTTTTTAGTAGTACAGAAATACTATGGTGAAGCCATTTTAAAAAATGGTACCCAATGCTGTGAAGAAAATGGATGGGGTACATAGCATGCATTGCTTAAATGTAATCTGTAAATGCAGCTATTTTCACTGAAATACTGATTAGAACACACGACACTAATTAGTTAATAATATGTTAAATCTTTGTGGTTTTCCATTTCCTCATGTGTGTGGTGTCTTCTATGGAAACTGCAACTCGTTGTCTCCCCCATAGAGCATGCACTCAAGATTCTATGTAGTGAGGAAACTTCTTTAGATAGAGTTTTCCCAAATTGCTAGATGGGAGAAATTCTTTTCTTAAAAAATACATCCACTTTTTTAAAAGGAACACCCCTAAATAAAAAATAAAATGAGCATATATGAGGAGTGGGCTATCACTTCACATTTAAACCCATTCAACAGATGCTATCAAATAAAGTGATAATTAATTACAATGTCAACCCACTCTTCTGTAATGAAGCTATACCACAGATTGTGGATGTCTAGAATGTTATCAGTAAATTTAGCAAATTTAGAGAAAACACTTCACCATCCATCCCATCTCAGTGACCCCAAAGTTAGTTTTCAATGCCATTCAAGACCCCAGAAGGAAATAATAATATCTGCATAAGCAGGAAGTACATTACATGTAACTTCCAAAATTCTAGAAATGACAGAGGCATTTGACTGCCTGAAACGTCATCAAAAATTTCTTTGCAATGTTGGTGCATTCATCTTTGGTCTACTGGCAAAGAATATCTGGCAGATTTTTCAGTGAAGCAGGAAACCTGAAGGACTATTCCACCTTGTTTCTGCACAGTTCAGCTGTCACTTTTCTGTAGGTCCTGCATGCCCAGTTTATATAGCATACTGTCAAGCAGCCAAGACAAAAGCAGTTTCTTACCCAAATGGCTGATATTGCTACAATAAAAGCAAACTCATGTGTAGTTTCTTTGCTACTAACAGTCATTTTATAAAGTAAATTAGTGCTGCCAGGAACAGATGTATCTCATTGTGAAAAGTCTTAGGTTATTAAACATCATAAATGCCATATTCTGTAGGTTTTTGAAGTGTTTGGAGATCATCTATCTATCTAAAATGTAGCTGTTTAACCTTGAAATCATACCTAAAGTGACTACAAGATTTGTTTTATACACTAGCTACTAACCTCATTTCTTACATTATACATCACATTTTTAAATTAGCAGCATAAACACAATATCCCAAATAAGACTAAAATCATACCTTCAGTGTAACAAAAATAACTTTAAATTTTTATCAATATACCAAAACCCACATGGGAAGTCCTTCTGTAGATGTGTTGCTTTTATTGATTAATGAATAAAGAAGCTACTTTGGCCTCTGATAGGGCTGAATAGAGTTAGGCAGGAAAACTAATCTGAATGCTGGGAGAAAGTAGGTGGAGTCAATGAGACATAGCTTTCCTGTGGAAACAAAAGCAAAACCTCTCTTCTAAAACACTTTTTACTTTCTTTTGTAGAATACATTTTTTGACTTTCATGTTAAAGTTCAGACATTCTTAAAACATCTATGCTGGTATGTTCAGCGAGACCGGTTTTAACCCAGGCTTTTTCAGACCCAGGCCAGCTGGCCTTGGTGAGTTCCCGATAGAACATCCCCATTGTCTCAGTGTGTGGGTGCACCCCTCGGGGTACTGAGTTTCTTGCTCGTGCTCTTCTTCTGCTCCTGATTTGGACCTTGAGATTTCAGTCCGGTGCTCCAATGTGGGTCTCTGTCTCTGTCTCCTTTCATCGCCTGATGAAGGTTAATATTCAGGAGGATGCCTATATGTTTTTCTTTGGGTTCTCCTTCTTATTTAGCTTCTCTAAGAACCCGAATTATAGGCTCAATGTCCTTTATTTATGGGTAGAAACCAAATATAAGTGAGTACATCCCATGTTCCTCTTTTTGGGTCTGGCTTACCTCACTCAGGATAGTGTTTTCAATTTCCATCCATTTGCCTGCAAACGTCAAGAAGTCCTTGTTTTTTACTGTTGAGTAGTACTGAGACCTCAAGAACAATGGCAATGGGTTTTTGATCCTACTGCACCTATTGGCTTTGTGGGAGCCTAAGCAGTTTGGATGCTCACCTTACTAGACTGGATGGAGGTGGGTGGTCCTTGGACTTCCCACAGGACAGGGAACCCTGATTGCTCTTTGGGCTGACGAAGGAGGGGGATTTGATTGGGGGAGGGGGAAGGAAGGGGAGGCGGCGGTGGGGAAGAGACAGAAATCTTTAATAAATAAAAAAATGTAAACAAAAAATAAAAATAAAAAAAGTAAAAAAAAAACATCTATGCTGGTTTAGTTCAGCGGTTCTTTCAATCCCATGTCTCCTAGAAGCTATTATTTGCTTATCAATAATCACAAAATTCAAAATCAATACAGCAACATAACAGGATCTAGACTCCTTGTGTATTTATTATCTTCTGTGGCTTTTCTTTTTTAATATTTTATTTCTCACTCTAAAGACTTTAATTTACCATTTCTAAACTATTCATTTCTTTCTATGACTGTTCACACCCCTTTTCTTTCTTTCTTAAGCCTGTGAACATTGTAAAGCACACTAGAAACTGTTTAACGGATTTTTTTTTTCCAATCTGGATCCCTTTTACTGCATATCTTTTAGCTTTTTTTGACTTTATGAGCAAACTTTAAACTGTTAGACTACTGCTGGGTCCTCTATGAGGTTCTATTGGCTGACTCTGCCCTGCTCTTGGGTCATAAAATCTAAGCCTAAAGTTTGTGGTCTTGTCAGAGTTGTGTGACTAGGAACTGCATTCAACCTCCCATAGCTCTAGAATGCTGATGCTTGTGTATGTGTGTGACAATAATTTTTTTACTTAGCTTTTCACTTCTACTAAGCATGAAAATAGTTATTTAAGTGCTCTGTTGTAAGGTAGACCTTCTTAAAGGAGATGTATCCTTTTTTTAAAAAAAATGCTTTCTGACACCCTATGGAAATTCAAATCCCACATTGGATGGGATACGTTCTTGGTCATTTATTTTTAAATTTATTATTTCTCTTTACTCTTTGGTTGGCCCCCACCCAATTCCCAAATAAATCACACACAGACTTATTCTTTCTTATGTATGCCCAGCCTTAGCTTGGCTTATTTTTTGCCAGCTCTTCTTAACTGAAATTTTCTTTTCTTGCTTTTGCCTGTGAGCTTTTATATTTCTTTATTTCTGTATATCTTTATTTACTTCATACTCCATGACTTGCTGTGTAGCTGGGTGGCTGACCCTTGATATCCTCCTATCCTTCTTTTATTGCTCTCCAATCTCCTTTTAGTTCCATATTTTTCCTCCTATTAATTCTTTCTGTCTGAAAATGCTACCTGTACTTTCTCCTGTCTTGCTATTTGCCATTTTGCTCTTTATTAGACCAATTAGGTGTTTTAGTCAGGCAAAGTAACACAAATTCACAGAATTAAACAAATGTAAGACATCTTTGCATCATTAAAACAAATGTTTCACAACACAAACAAATTTAACACTTCTTAAAATAATACTTCACAATAATAAACTCCCCACATTTACTGATAGTGAAGGATACTGAAGTGAGAATGTCATGGATACAAAGAGAATTAAAGGTAAATGAGCACAATTTGAGCTCTTGATTACCATATTACTATTGTCTACAATTATAGAGTTCTCTTCTGCTGATTATTCTGCAGAATCTCTAATGTGTTTTTTTTTTTCAGAGAAATCTGGCCCATAATTATGCTTTTTAAACTTATTCTTACAAAACGTAAACATGCCTAATAACTTCTTGTGGTATGATCCCATAAATATTTGCTGATTCTTTACTAAATTCAAATGCATTTAAAGCAATATTTCTCAGGATAAAAAATGATAAAAATTCCCCTTTCAACATCTGTCATCTTAAAGGTAGAGTAGCTTATGCAAACATCACAACTGTATTATATTAGCAACTATAGTAGATGTCTTCAAAATTCCAAAAAGCAAAAGACTGAACATGCAAATCCAATCTGCTAATACTTATTGTAATATGAAGGCAGTAACTTTCCAGCTAAGACCTGGATGTTAGGTAGAATTTAGAACAACATTTTGTAAGGTGGAAAGAACATTCCAGATTAAGCATCGATCATGTAATCATAAATAATCTTAGGTGGAGGAATCATCTTCTGTGATAATAAACTGATATAGAAACTGTGCAAAGAATTATTTATTCCATAAATGATCTAATTTAAAAATGTAAGCAAACTTCTAGAGATATCCTACAAAAGTATATACAAGTAGAAATAAAGCTACTGTATACCACATGACATTAGGGGCTGCAAATTAATAATAACACTGTGTTTACACTACAGAATTATTAGGATAGTTAAAATCCAACACATTGCCTATGATGAGAAAGGGAGGGAGGTGCCTGGGTGGGGTATGTGTAATGGGGGATATTTTGCAACATAAATTCTTATGGCAAATTAACGTGTGCTGTTTGTTTTTGTTGAGAACAGACTCTGATGACTAGACAGGCCATATTGCCTCAGGCTTGAGTGTACTGATCTAACATGTCCCTGAAGACTCCTGTTCTTAAGCAGTCTGGTCCCCAACCACTGTAACAAGAAAAAAAGAGAACAGAAAACAACTAAGGGTATCAATAAACTGTGCCCTTAGAACAGTTAAAAGATAAATCATTTCTAACTAAAGCTACTGTTGTTTATCCAATGGCATAACAATTGCTGACCTGGAAATGGGACGTTGGAAGCCAATCCATGAAGAGAATCACTTCTATTCTGTCCAGATAACTCTCCAGCCTTAGCGGTTTGCTCAGCTTTTCTGGTTGACCTTGTCAGCACCTAACTTGATCTTGTCATCTATCTAAATCTATCCACTATTTTTTTCTTATTGTTAATTACTATATACTAAATAAACTCACTCTTACCAAACCTAAATACAGTTATATTAGCTTATTCTCCAACAACAACAAAAAAGCAAATTTTCCCTCTCACTCATGGCTAGTGTTAAGGGAAAGCTTGAGAGCCATGGGGAAAGGGTGAGATGGGCACAGATTGAGGCAGGAGCATACAAGAAATAAGAGATGAATACTACCAAAATTATGGGCATTAAGGACAGTTGAACACAGGAATTCAGTTGACATTGGTCTCATATAATACATGTTTTACACAGGTATACACTCAATCACACAAATACACAATGTTCAGCTTTTCTTATACCTATTGTCATAGTTACTGTCAAGGAGCAGAGTGTGTTATTTTATCATAGACAAAATGAGGGCTGATCTCAAACTTTCATGTACTGAGAAATCACCTTGTAGAGCTTCTTAAAGGCCGGATGACCAGAGATTCTTATTTATTTGGTCTCTAGTAGATCTCTAGAATCTAAATTGAAAAGAGAATGAAATAAGGCAATGTTAAATTAATAAATCAACACTTTGTAATTAAAGGGTTTTGTTTTTGTTTTATTAAATTTTTTTATTAAAATTTCTGCCTCCTCCCCACCTCCCTTTCCCCCCCTCCCCACACTCCTACTCCCCTCCCCCTCCCTCTCCAGTTCAAAGAGCAGTCAGGGTTCCCTGCCCTGTGGGCAGTCCAAGGTCCTCTCCCCCTCAGTCCAGGTCTAGGAAGGTGAGCATCCAAGCAGACTAGGCTCCCACAAATCCAGTACATGCAGTAGGATCAAAACTCAGTGCCATTGTCCTTGGTTTCTCAGCAGCCCTCATTATCCACCATATTCAGAGAGTCCGGTTTTATCCCATGCATTTTCAGTCTCAGACCAGCCAGCCTTGGTGAGCTCCCAATAGATCAGCCCCACCGTCTCAGTGGGTGGGTGCCCCCCTCACGGTCTTGACTTCCTTGCAGTATTTGTTCAACTATGTTCATAGCAGCATTATTTGTAATAGCCAGAACCTGGAAACAACCTAGATGCCCTTCCATGGAAGAATGGATGAAGAAAATGTGGAATATATACATATTACAGTATACTCAGTGGTAAAAAACAATGACTTCTTGAATTTTGCATGCAAATGGATGGAAATAGAAAACACTATCCTGAGTGAGGTAACCCAGACCCAAAAAGATGAACATGGGATGTACTCACTCATAATTAATTGGTTTTTAACCATAAATAAAGGACATTGAGCCTATAATTCATGATCCTAGAGAAGCTAAATAAGAAAGTGAACCCAAAGAAAAACATACAGTTATCCTCCTGGATATTGAAAATAGACAAGATTGCTGGGCAAAAATTTGGGAACTGGGGGGTGGGGTGAGATGGGGGAAAGGGGATATGGGGAGAGACAAGTGAGAAGGGGAGGATGGGGAGAGCTTGGGGGAATGGGATGATTGGGATATATGGAAGGATGGATATGGGAGCAGGGAAGTATATATCTTAATTAAGGGAGCCATTTTAGGGGTGGCAAGAGCCTTGACTCTAGAGGGGTTCCCAGGGGTCCAGAGAGATGTACCCAACTAGGTCCTTGGGCAGCTGAGGAGAGAGAGCCTGAAATTGTCCGAGCCTATAGCCATACTAATGAATATCTTGAATATCACCATAGAACCTTCATCTGGCAATGGATGGAGATAGAGACAGAGACCCACATTGTAACAATAGGCTGAGCTCCCACGGTCCAAATGAGGAACAGAAGGAGGGAGAATATGAACAAGGAAGTTGTTTTTGTTTTCTTAATAGAGAGCCTTGGCTTTTAGCCTGATAGAAACTGCCACTGGGGAACTGTTCTGACTTCTCCCTCCATTCAATTAAATTTATTTCAGTCCATTTTCACGAATATATGTTAACATAAACAGTTAGGTGGTGCAGAAAGCAGTAAGCCCTTAGCTTCAAAATGCCGTGTGCTTTTCTTTCTTTGGGGATTAATAAAAGGACAACAATATGAGACCATGCTAAGAAAGGGAATTCCATCATTTTAAGGTTCTGACAGTTGACCAAATGTAATCCTTTTTTATGTTAAAATAAATCGATTTTTCTCCCTTAGGCCTCCAGTTTCTTCAAAGCACTGAAACATCATTTAGCTAGCATTTTCTACAATTTTAGAGTCCGAGATGACTGTGTACACCTGTAGTCCCAGCACTCAGGATATAGAGGTGGGAGGGTCAGGAGTTTGACAACAGCTTCTGTTACAGAGAGAGCTCAAGGCCATGTTGACTTTGTAAAACCAAGAAAAAAAATCCCTTACCTCAGAGATTCTGGTACTACAACTGAAGGGACTCTAGCCATCCTGAGCATGGTAAACATGATTCTGGCAGGCCTGGCCCTTCTCCTCCATTCCCTCTGCTTTGCTAAAATCTATTAGATAACACTCATAAGCTATTCCTCAAGGTCTGTCCCCTTATTTAGCCAATCCCTCCTCTTGAGGCTGACTACCAAGCTCCAGCTATCCCAAATATCAAAGTAGTAAAGTTCAGCAATGAAAAGTTTCCTTTGGTTCATTTAATTAGCATGCCCAATTAAAATTAAACATCATGGGCTTTTCCCCTGTACCTTTATAAACCACCCTTGTGTCACATCTGTCTCCTTTTTATCCAGAGGTAATCTTTTTTTTTTCCCCCTCTGGAACAAATATCCCTATTCCTTCTCCTTTGTTCCCTTCTCCTCCTCTCTTGTCCTCTCTTTCTTGTCTTTGTAGAAAATAAATCTTCTTTGTGCTGAGAATTGGGCTTAGGTGTCAGGAGTCAATAGTTTTCCTTTCACCAACTAAGTGCTTAACAAGGATTAATTAATGATAAAAACCTGATTAGGTAAAGCATGGAATAGCTCATAATAATGTAAGAAGAGATGATTTTAATTTCTCAATACATAGGCCATTGGATTTTATTTTGCTCAGATGTATATATACTCAGGTAGTGTAAAGAAAAATTCAAACAGCTTTGTATTTTGTTGTTTTTGTTTTTAGTGTCTTATCATGGAGCCCAGGGTAGCTTATAATTCACTTCATAGACCAGGGTGGCCATGAGCTGTGCTGTGTACTTTCAGGTAACCATCTGTGTCCTAATATAGCAGTGCTGATGGCAATGATTGAACTCCCACCTGAGTTGGGTTTTGAAGGAAACAGAAACCTGAAGTGTTTTCTAAAAGCCCTTAATGGTACAATGTACCTGAAAAACCTCCAACGCTAACCACCTGACTGTTCCAGCTCTGGAGCAGCCTTCTCTTGCCAAACACCAGTACAAAACCTAACAAGCATTTGTTAGCTGCTGACAGTCTTTATTGTGCAAGGCAGCCCAGTTTTTAATAAACTGTTCTATTCTCCACGACGTGGCTGAGTTCAATGATTTCTTGAGGCACCTACTTATGTGTACCACTGTAACTGATTCAAATATTTTTCAGTTATTTTACAATCTTTTGTACCTAATTATCAGATTTAAAGTTATTTTATCTATGAACGTCTTAATTTAATTCTTTTGTTCTTTGAGACAAGGCTTCTCTGTAGTAATTCCTTTTGAAACTTAAAAAAAATGACAAACCTATTATCATTTATCAAAGAGTATACTCTAGATTGGGTTTTTAATTATACAAGTAATAAAATTAGGCTCTTCATAGAAGTTCATGTTTTACCTTGAATCTTTGTAGAGTCAGAAAATTCAAGACAAAAAGTTAAGCGAAAATGTAGATTAGTTCTGTATTTTTTCCCTTTTATTTTAAGATAGGTATTACACAGCAATCCAGGTTATCCCAAAACTCATCTTGTAGATGAGGATGGCCTTTACAATCTCTTGCTTCAGCCTAAGTGCTGGGATCACATGTGTGAGACATCCCTTGGTGTTCAGAGTCCCTCATTAACTAAAATCAGTTTGTGCACAAGGAAAACCTTGAGAACCTCAACCTCTCCATATTGTTTTTACCCTCCCTTTTGAAAAACTCAGTTTTAAAATATATGATGCTAAAAAATTTAAAAAGTTTATGGAATCTACTTGATTTTATATTTGCTTCATATTGTAATCATCAGTAATTAATAAATACCCTAAAACGTCATGTATCCACTGTAATATAAATATATTTATAAATATATATATATAATGTAATATAAATATAAATATAAATATGATTATCACCAACAAGGGTTACAAGAATATATATATATATATATATATATATATATATATATATATATATATATATATATATGAGGGCCTTATACCTATTTATGGTTTATATCTGGATATCTTTCTATATATATATATATATATAAATGAATATTTCAGTTTAGAAATCCAGGGTTACCATCTTAATTTGGTTTGTTATATTCCACTCAGACTGCACAGTGTAAGCAACAATCCTTCAATCTTTCATCCCCTCCAACCTAAATGATCCCTAATCCTGGTCGTAGCTTTTCTACAGTAATGTATTCCTCACCTATAATACCTATGATTTGTTTGTCACTATTCTTTTAGCCCAGCTCTTGGTATTGAAAAGAAATAACTGATCAATAAAACATAAAATAAAATAATGACCACTATTGCCTCCTGATGAAATATTGTTAAATAAATTATATAGTAGTACATCTCTCAGCCCCAAGATGTTGATTATCACAGAGACCCACAACTAGCTAAGGAGCAGAATAAAAATGTCTATAGTTCTCAGCCCTAAATGGAGCTCCTATATCACATCCCCTCTACTAAAGACACAGGGATCTGTGGAAGTGGATGAAGAAAAGTTTAAGAGCTGGAGGTTGTGGATGAGAACGAAGAAAAGAATCATCTTTACACAAAAGGACATGAACTCAGCTCTTATGACAGCATGCAAGCTCATTACGGTTTTTGTTGTTGTTGTTGTTGTTGTTATTGTTAAGTTTACAGTAATTCTGGCGATTTAGTTATTATTCTTATTATATGTATAAAGTTATATATTTGACTATTAAACTTTTGTTGCCTAGTTAACTGAAAATACAGTAATTGTTAGGTCAATACAAATCTGATACATATATATGTATATACATATATATGTATATACATATACATATATTGTCAAAGCCGATAAAATGACAGTTTTCTCTGCCATAAGAGATTTCTTTAAATATGCTTTACTATTAAAAAATGGAAACAAAAAATTCACACACAAAAGTTAAACAGACCAAAAATTTATTCATTTCTAAGAACTCATATATAATTTAAATGGTGATTCTGAAGCTTTGTGTATTTTATACTCTCACTATCAAAGTTATTTTTATGCATTCATGTATCACCAAACAAAACATTGCATGGCAGAATTGGGACCATAAAAATAATTAGCTTTATGTTGTATTTCATAACTCATGTGTATTATCTGCTTTAAGTGTTTCCTCATCTCCTAATATTTAGCCTTTCCTATATTTTTGCATGTTATCCTGCACACACACACACACGTTTACATATGTACATATATCATTGGCTATATTCCTCATATAAGGGAGAATATTAATTTTTTTCCTGCAATTCTGTGACCTCATTTAAAATTATATGAACAAGGCCCATTCATTTTTTCTGAAAATTTTTTTTAGTTTCTCTTTCTTTAGAGTCGTATAATTGTGCGTGTGTATGTGCACGCATGTGTGGTATCATTATCATTTCGGTTCTTGATGGGCATCTAAGTTGGTTCCAATGCTTTGCTATAGTGAATAAAGCAATAATAAACATGAAAGTTGCAAAATCCACTGTAGGTTTGGGGTTCTCTAAGTATGCTCTCAGGAGTAAAATAGCAAATGCTGCATAGGATAAGTTAATCCTTTATTCTTAATAATACTAAAATTAAATGAACCAACCTCTTTTCTCTGAAGCAGAGACCACAGGCTGAATTAAAAATCCAGGTTCTATTTGATTGCCTACTACAATGGATTCAATTTAATGTAAATATTCAAAGAGATCAAATGTAAAATTATATCACTCAAGCATAAACCAAAAGAGCTGCCCTGACTATATTCACTTTAAATGAAGTAAACTTTAATAGTAAAAATCTAAATGTACTAAGAAGTTATATTTTGGTGAGATTAGAATTATTAACATATGCAATCTTACAGAGGAGTCCTATAAGTTACAAAGCAAATTTGATATAATTGAAGTATGAACACTCAGAAATCAAACAATAGTTTAATCTTCAACATCTTATTTTAAATAATGGGTATAATAGATGTAAGATCATTAAGAAAATGTGGGGCTTAAATAAACTGTAAATAAGACAATAATAAACATAGAGGAAATACTGCTTAAGAAGAGTTGAATGCATGTTTTTAATAAAAAGAAAAACATTCTCCAGGGTAGACAGTATTTTAAGCACATCAGAATGTGTTTAAAGTGACTGAAATTATGGAGACTATCAGCCTCTATACAATGATATATATTTCCTAATAAAGAAAGTAGAATGAAAACTGGCTAACAAAAAATAGATAGAAATTAAATAACACACTTAAGAATAACCATTTAAAGAAGGGGAAAAATAGAAATTACAAAATATCTTAAATCAGTTAACAAAAATGCATCATAACAAAGCATAGCAGGCATCAAAAAAGTACAAAGAGGAAAACAAACCACCATGAAACTACGCGTTTTCAAAACTTCTCAATCTAAAACCTAAAACAATACTAATAAAAATGTCAAGAAAACAGATAAAGATGACAAAGCGAAATTTAACCTGAATGAAAAAGAAAATGAAGACTCGGGTCTGCATTCTGAAAAACTAGGGAAGGATAGCAGGAGAGAGGTTAACACAATTGAAAGTTTGTTTTCTGAAAAATGACAAAATTACAAAATATTTTGTTAAACTAAAAGAAAAAAAAGAGAATGGCAGGTATTAAAGTGAGAATCAGAATAGTTAATACTATGAATATAGAAGGTGCTGGAAGAAAACTGTGGACAACAGGACTTCTCAAGATGGAGTCACACATTAGATGAATATTAAAGATAGATATGATCTCTGTAAATATGCCCAGGAGTAAGTAGGAAATATGTATAGACATATAATGATAAAAACAAGTAAAATCAGTAATAAAAATAAATAAATAAATATCCAGGATTATATGGCATCTCTAGTAAATTGTACCAAACATTGACAGTAAACAAATGAACAGTATTTTCCTCATATTCTTCTAAAGAAACTGGGAAGAAGCAAACGTCCTGCCTGATTCTATTAGATCACAGTAATGCCAATGAAGCTCAAAACAGAACTAAGAAAAACACAGAACACAGAACAATACCCTCCACAGATAATGAGCATCATTCTTGCTCATTAGAAAAGTGCACACTAAGACCGTGATGAGGTACTATTCCATGCTCTGTACTGTACCACACCGAAAAATAGAGAAACAGAACCAGGTCTTGGAACATCAATTTAATCTCAGAACTGAGGCTAAGGCAGATGAACTGGAAGTTTAAAACTAGTTATTTCTTAAATAGGAGTCATTTGAGGGTTTTCATACTTTTTTCTTTTTGTGTGTATGTGGACAAACAACAAATAAATCACTTTTCCAGCGAAGTACATCTTTTCACTGTAGCAAATTCAAAACCTGACTGATTGAGAAATAGAAAAGTTGATTTTTCTTTCCCTTTTGTGAATGAGGCCTTAACTCCAGACTAGTTTGACATACAGTGAGAACCTGTCTCAAACAAACAAGCAAAAACCATATGAAAATTCAAAAGGAAAATACCCATTGATGAAGATATGGAAAAATTAAAAGCCAGCACACTACTGGATGAAACCTGAAGTATTACACCCACCTTGAAAACAATTTCCCAGTTCCTCTCAAAGCTGAACCTATAATGTTCCTTATCCTTTACAAAGAGAAGCTTCCTTCATGAGGTGTGAGGGTATACTAATCTATGAGTGAAAAGATACAAATTTAAAATGCAAGTAAGCATTATGTTGGCTTAGCAGGGTGGTGATGGTAAGTTCTCCCAAGAACCATGATCTCAGTAGACCTAGGTAGAAGGTCGTGTTTCCAGTTCCATAGAGAATTTCCCTCCAGTCGAGTGAGTTTTTAGTCAAATTAAAGAGCTTTGATAATTGCCAAAGTATGCATGCCACTGTCGTACCCTTATTGTGTCATTCTGGTGATGTGGGAGTGATTTCTTAGGCCCATTCGATAGGCCCACCCTTAGGTGGGTGGAGTAAACAGAACAGGATTCTGGGAAAGAGAAGCTGAGTGAGGAGTCGCCATGATGTTCCCAGTCCAGACAGACGCAGGCTAGAATCTCCCCGGTAAGCACACCTTGGGGTGCTACACACATTATCAGAAATGGGCTTGTCCAGGTGCAAGAGCTAGCCAATAAGAGACTAGAACTAATGGGCCAGGCAGTGTTTAAAAGAATACAGTTTCCGTGTAATTATTTCGGGGCATAAGCTAACCATGTGGGCGGCCGGGTGCCGGGAACACAGCCCGGCCGCTCCTCTTACTACATTCTGGTTTTCCTTGCAGTTGATAGGCATTATAGCTGGACTCCTGGGTGTTTCTCTTCCTTGGAAGGTTTTGTTTATAACATAATCTAGTACCATAAAATCTAGTCCTCAGAGAGGAGTTTTTAAGTTAGGTTCAATTTGGTTCCTCCATGTCTCATGTCCAAAGTAAATTGTGTCTTTAGCAATTGGGTCTTATCTTCCATCTCTGGGAGACAACAAAGGGCAATATTAATATTATATTATTACTTATATTATTTTATAAGTCTCTTAGACTCCTGTTGAAATTGAGGTGGCAAGGTTGCGTCCCCAACACCCCAGCTGCCTGGCTAGCTTATGCCCGAAATAACAACACACAAACTGTATTCATTTAAACACTGCTTGGCCCATTATTTCTAGCTTCTTCTCGGCTAACTCTCGCACCTGGACTAGCCCATTTCTGATAATGTGTGTAGCACCCCAAGGTGCGCTTACCGGGAAGATTCTAGCCTATGTCCATCTTGTGTCGGAGCTTCATCGCGAGTGTGCCTCAGAGCGAAGAGCTATCCTGTCTGCCCGCTAGACAGGAACCTGGCATCTCTGAGCAGAGCTGCATGATTTCTGACCTCACTTCCTCTTCCTCCCAGTTCTGTTTACTCCACCCTCCTATGTTCTAACCTATAGGACCAGCCAAGCAGTTTCTTTATTTTAACCAATGAAATCAACAGATTGATATGAC
The DNA here is from genome assembly GCA_963919715.1 of Microtus obscurus. Lineage (NCBI taxonomy): Eukaryota > Metazoa > Chordata > Mammalia > Rodentia > Cricetidae > Microtus > Microtus obscurus. The sequence goes on from CAWTZC010000015.1 coordinate 24,615,062, forward strand.
ACTCCCACATCAGACTCCAATGATAAACAATTTGATTTGGGGTTCTTATGTTTTTTATTTGTTTGTTTGTTTATAGCCTATGGCTCTTGTGGGGAAAGCACTGTCAGCCCAAGTAGGATATGGGGTAGCTTCACTTAAACTGTGTGTGTGTGTGTGTGTGCATGTGTGTGTGTATGTGTGTGTAAAACACTGGTCAAAATGCAAAGTACAAGTGATTGTGGCATTTTTAATTTGGTATATCTACAACACAACTTCTATACCTAAGGCTCAGAAGAATGGCAGACAAGAAGTTGAAAAAATTCTAAGAGTCAGAAGACCTGGAAAAGTGATGTGAGACTGTCTCTTCTAGAAATGACAGGGTAGCTAAACTCATGATCCTCAACAACATGGCACCTAAACAAGACATGGAGTACAACACCAATAGTGATGATAACATGGAAATAGGAAATCTCACTGGTTGCCACACACACACACACACACACACACACACACACACACACACACACAACAAATAGGCAATTTAGAAATGTTGTGAGAGAAACAGTATTGCCTAGGGTTTAATCACCCTAGTTGGTATCAAATACCAAGTGGTCAGCAATGAAGTCAATATATACATATAAGCAAAACTGAATGAAGATATTGTTTTTTATATAAGTTACTTTGAACTATAAAAGCTGGTAAATGCTTTAAGCAGGGTTTAATGGACCATACTAGTAGAAGCATAGAAGAAAGCTGTACTGAAACAATGTAGATTATGATAGATCAAGAGATTTAGGAAAAGAAGAATATCTATTAAGTGACTTAGAGACTATTCTTGTGATATTATGCAAAAAATGTAGCTGCTTTTTACCTTTGTTCAAAAAATATGTCTGAAGGTAAATTGAAGAGTTTTGGATTAATTGCATTGGCAGAGAAGATTTCAAAACAACCTAGTATTGATTGTATCATGTGTTTTTTGTGGCCAGTCTTATGCAGATCTATAATGAAAATGAGCAAGGAAAACACAAAACATACAGTTTGAGGAGAAAACAAACATCAGGAAGTATAATGGAGCCTAGTACAGTGCTCAGGAGATAAAAAGTTTAAGGAGAATCCTGATGCTAAATGGCTTTCAACTTGAATAAAGGGACTCAATGACAAGTTTAAGCAGTGAAGACGATCATCACAAAGCAGAAAACTGATGCAGGTGTTCTTGCGCAAGTAGGACATATTCCAACTAAATCATGAAGGAGCAACTTGGCAGCTTTGGCCATGTGGTTCTGGCTTTAGGATCAAGGATACAAAAAAGAGATGGTTGAATCACCACTGCAACCACACATGTTTCAGGGGTGTTTCTGCATGAAGGCCCAGAGAGGCCATTGCATGAAGTTGTGAAAGTGAAATCTGGATTTTGTTGGAGACCCCAAGATGCTGGAGATGCCAGAGCCATGGGATGCCTGCGAAAGGGAGTTGCTCACAAGGTATGAAAACTGTTAGAGTAATAAAAGTTTGTTAGAGTCAATAGCTGAAAGGAAGTTGGGGATCTGAAGAGCACTTTGATATCCGAGAGGAAATGCAGAGTTTGGAGTCTGCCTAGTTAGTTTTGGGTCTTCTACTCAGCTTCCTTTCTCCCTTTGGGAATGACCATGTATAATCTGTGCCATTGTGTATGTCGGAAGTATATGATCTCCTTTATTATTATTATTATTATTATTATTTTTAACAAAGGGATTGCAGTTAGGATGTTGCTGTGAGTCTCAGAAAAGACTTTGAATTTTGGACATTTAAACACCGTTGAGACTGTGATAGATTATGAAGACTTCCAAAGTTGGACTAAATGCAATTTTCATAATGATATGGCTACAAGCCTATAGGGGTCAGGGAGTAGTTGTTTGAATGAGAATGTCCCCCCACAGGCTGATGGATTTGAATGCTTGGACATTAGGAAGGGGTATTACTTGAGAGGGATTACAGTCCTCTCAATAGGTATGGTCTCAATAGGTTATAGGAAGTATGACACTGGATGTGAGCTTTGGAAACTCCAAAACTCCAAACAGACCCAGTGTCTCTTTCTCTCTGCTACTTTTGGATATGGACATAGATCTCTTGGCTCCCAGTTTGCCTATGTACGCCCATACTCCCCGTTATGAGGATAATGAACTAGACTTCTGAAATTATAAGCAAGTCCTAATTAAATGTTTTCACTTATAATTGCAGTAGTAATGGTGCCTCTTCATAGTAATAGGTTACTGACTAAGATAGGAATACATATATATGTAACAATAACACATCTTGTATGAAATATAATACATGTACATAAATAATATATAACATTATTTAAGAACAAGAGGCCATGATTTCAAGAGGGAGCAAGCAGATGTACAATGGAAGGTTTAGAAAGAGGAAAGGGAAAGTATGAATGTCATTATGTTCTAACTTTAAAAAGTATTTTAAAAGCCGAGTCTAGAAATGCAGTCTCGGACAGCATCCACACTTAGAATTATCCTGTACAATCGAAATATTTAAAGATGTATTTTACCATAGTTATACATATGCATGCATTGGTATACACATATGTATATATGCAGGTGTCCTCAGATAGCAGAAGAAAGTTTCATGCCAGTGGCCCTGTCAGAGGAGCAGCAGGTAGAAATTGACTTCAGGATGTCAGCTCATCAGCATGCAAGCTACTGATGGGTGAATCTCAGATAGGAAAGACCCTGAGAGCTTTGGCTCCAGAATGTCCCTTGCTGGCATGTCTTTACATGTTCGTAGCTGCCATTTTTCTCTGTTATCTGGCATGGGTGTGAATGGACATGGAGAGATCCTCACTGCCTTTAATGTAGTGTGATTGTCTCATAGAAACATCATACTTTACTGTGCATTTTAACTTGTGGATTGTTATGAAGATGATTTCCTCTTAAACTGTACTGTTTCAAGTGTTGCCCTCTACCCCTGATAAAACAGAAACTGTGAAGGATAGAAAAATTAAACACCAACAAAAAAATCATGCAGCCAGTTTCTCTTGAGGAGGCCTAAACACTGCGGCTTAGGCTAATGATTAAGAAAAATAATTGATGAAGGTTAATATCCAGGAGGATGCCTATATGTTTTTCTTTGGGTTCTTCTTATTTAGCTTCTCTAGGATCACGAATTATAGGCTCAATGTCCTTTATTTATGCTTAGAAACCAAATATGAGTGAGTACATCCATTGTTCATCTTTTTGCGTCTGGCTTACCTCACTCAGGATAGTGTTTTCTATTTGTCCATTTGCATGCGAAGTTCAAGAAGTCATTGCTTTTTACTGCTGAGTAGTACTCTAATATGTATATATCCCACACTTTCTTCATCCATTCTTCCATTGAAGGGCATCTAGGTTGTTTCCAGGTCCTGGCTATTACAAACAATGCTACTATGAACATAGTTGAGCATATGCTTTTGTTGTATGATAGGGCATCTCTTGGGTATATTCCCAGGAGTGGTATTGCTGGGTCCAGGAGTAGGTTGATCCCGAATTTCCTGAGACAGAGACAGAGACCCACATTGGAGCACCGGACAGAAATCTCAAGGTCCAAATCAGGAGCAGAAGGAGAGAGAGCACGAGCAAGGAACTCAGGACCGCGAGGGGTGCACCCACACACTGAGACAATGGGAATGTTCTATCGGGAACTCACCAAGGCCAGCTGGCCTGGGTCTGAAAAAGCAGGGGATAAAACCGGACTTGCTCGCTAAACATAGCGGACAATGAGAACTACTGAGAACTCAAGAACAATGGCACTGGGTTTTGATCCTACTGCACATACTGACTTTGTGGGAGCCTAGGCAGTTTGGATGCTCACCTTACTAGACCTGAAGGCAGGTGGGTGGTCCTTGGACTTACCACAGGGCAGGGAACCCTGATTGCTCTTTGGGCTGATAGGGAGGGAGACTTGATTAGGGGAGGGGGAGGGAAATGGGAGGCGGTGGCTGGGAGGAGGCAGAAATCTCTAATAAATAAATAAATAAATTTAAAAAAAAAAGAAAAAGAAAAATAATTGAGTCACAGAACCCCACCTTCGGCATGCATCATAGCCAAAACAAAATCTTAAATAATGATTTAAGGTTAGATTAATATATTTTTGTTAATGGATTTGAGATCAAAAACCCCTCAGAAAACAATTTAAAGATGCGTACTTCTATTAGCTGAGCAAGGGACTTATTGAAGTCAGAGAACAAGAACGACAGCCTGGCTATTGCTGGCTGGTGTACCTTTCTTGCTAAGACGGGTTGGTTATCAAGGGTGATGATTAATTCTTTGTACCCATTTCTGTCCTTAGTTTCAAGGTATTAAAAAACCTGTTGATAAGTGGGTATGCACTCAGAGGATTTTAAATAGAGCAGAGTGGTTATTTTTCATACATGAACGTTTAGATTTGTAATTCTTCTAAGATTTCTTTCATGATTACTTTTTGAGATGAGCAGCAAAATGATTGGACCTTTCTTTGTAACCTCAAAATTCAGCCTCCCAGAAAAAAAAAAAAAAAAAAAAAGAACTGGCTGAGAAAAATACTTTGCTTGCTTATACTCTCATTATCTATAGCAAATTGTTTGGGTATGAATGTATGTGGGTTCTTAGGACAACTTGATTTTCACCTGTAATATGTAAAATGTTTAATCATGAAGGAATATGAAAAACATATTGTTTTTACTTGTATTCGTTGCAATAATTCACTTAAAAATAGGTTATTAGGTTATAATCACATTATAATATTATAGTGTTTGAAAGATTTTCCCGGGATATATAAGCTCTAAGGGGAAAAATGAAGTTAGCTAGAAGGAAGACATCAAGAGAGACAGAAGAGAAACATCAGGGTAGAAAAACAGAACACAAAAGGAAGATAGTAGAAGAAACAACCGTAAGAATAATAAAATATAGAATCAAGCCTTGGCCCTTGGAAAATCCTCATGTGTCTGGTTGTCTGTTTATTATTTAGTCTGCATTGCACCTTATCTTCAATATCTCTGACCTACTACAGGCTTGCCATTCATCAGCACCCTAGGTGAGATCCTGACATGTTGAAGATCTATGTGTGTCTGTATTTTCCCCTTTTCACCGGTCCAAGGGAGTTAAGTTTATCCCCCTTTTCTGGCCCTAGAAGATTAAGTTTGACTCCCTCAGATAGAAAAGCCAAGTTGAGTGATTAGTTCACCAACACTATCAGATCTCCTTCAACCCCTGAACTGCAAGATGATGGTTTTCATGACAACAAAAGTTTCAGATCCTTTGGAGCTGGAATTACATGTCTATGGGGGAAAACTATCACAGGTGGAAATCAAACCATATACTCAGGTTATCTATAGGGGCAGCAAGTGCTTCTAACCTCTGAACCACTTCTCCAATCCCTGCTCGAAGGAAGTAAAAACAGAGGCTTTGATAGATCCTCTCGTGCTAATATTCAGTGTATTAGCACAAGATATAATCCCTAAGAGGATCAAACAATGCCACACATCAGCACATGACCGAAGTAAGCAAAACACTATATTCTCATACAAAAAAGAATACAATTCTGACACATATTACATGATGAAGAACATTGAAAATATTATGCCAAGTGAAATAAGCTAGATACCTAATGTTCAGTATTGTATGATTTTAGTGACATGAAGGAACTACATAGGCCAATTCTAGGACATAGTAAAGGTTATTAGGATAATGCGCAGTTATTTCCTTATTGCTGCAAGAGTTACTTTTTAGATAATGAAAGGATTTGAGAAATAAACCTGACAGATATATTACATTGTGAATTGAATGAATGATTAATGAAATGTGTACCTAAAAATGACTAAATTAACAATGGTTAAATTAACAAATTCTATGTTTTACAATTACGTATTGTGTCTATTTTACCACATTTCAAAAAAAAATTAATTATTGAATTTACCCAAACAAATTAAATTGTATACTTAAATCAGGGAAGTAATATGTTATGTGAATCAATTTAAATAAATGTGTTAAAATGAAAGAATTATATGAATATACCCTTAACTCAAGAGGAAAAGTGAATGGCAATATGCACATGAAAGGACACTCCCTATTATTAGTCATTAGGGAAATGCAAATCAAAATTACAGAAGGGTTCTATTCCTCACGCACTAAGGTAGCTGTAATAGAAAAGACAGATGATAACAATTGAATAGGATGTGACGAACTGGAGATACCATACATTAGCAATGGGGCTATATGGTGATCTTTATTATGAATAACGACTTAGCAGTTCTTCAAAAAGTTAAACATAACATCTCCAGATGACCAAAAACCTGTATTGATAGAGAAATGACTATATAAAAGCATACAATAAACTATACATGACTGTTAGCCATAATATTTATTAATATCCAGGAAGTGAGAACAATACATGTTATCTGTCCATTAACTATTGGATAAATAAAACACAGTATCTCCATTCAATATATGATCAAGTGAACATGGAGCCTGATATACTTATACATAATATTCCAATATAAAATAAGCTTGGAAAGATGCTAAGTCAAGACAATTCCCAAATGTCATACACAGCATTGTTTTCCTTATAGGAAGTTCCCAGAATGAAGAATCTTAAAGAAAGACAGTTATTTGTTATGGAAGATGAGTATGGCTGCAGTAGAGGAATATCGGGGCCATCTTATACTCACTACTCTAAAACAACCTGGGAGGCAGAAGTTTGTGGAAGGAAACAGGTTCATTCAGAACCACCATGAAGAGGATAGAGGACACTAAGTCTTCAGACTCTGCCTCAGGAGGATTCTGAGTGCAAGAGCTTTCGCAGTACGACAATGGGCAGGACATAATGTGGGTCTTTCATACCCATCCTCTACCGTTACTCCTTCCAGTGATGCACTCTTTCCTCCAAACTGAGTATTTCCTTCTGGAAGAAAAGAGAAGACTCATAGATTCACCAAGCTAAGGAAACCTATGAGATCACCAAAGTTACATAAGCACCCTGTAAGAACTGAGCAGAAATCTACAGTTGAGTTTTAGGGATGTATCTTCTTCAGTTGTCACTCACGCTAGGATGGGACCTTTTGGTGACAAAACAAAACAAAGCAAAAACTGAAACAAACTCATTTATTTATTTATCTGTTTCACCAAACTAGATTTGGATGAACCATTTTATTTACTTATTTTAGTTTTATTTTATTTTGTCTGTGGTTGGTGCTTTATCTGAAGTAAATAGGCATTAGTTCACATCTCCCTGGGAAAAATCATAGCAGTAAAAACCTTACAATAGGCTTTGAAGAGCCAAGGAAGGTGTCCAGTTCAGAAAAAGGGCATGTGGAGCAGCAGAGGATGGTTTCAAATGAAGCCCTGTTTAGAATGGAATAAGTACTAATAAGTAGGAGACTCGCTTTAGCAAGGACAGAACTGTTCTCAGTGATATACTAGTGACTGAGTTTTTCATTGTAAATGGGAAACTTTTATATGAGTGACATATATCTCTTAAAAGATTGGAAGTTATTTACAAACTATGATGTGTAAAGATTAAAGGCACATTGATACAGTTTGTTTTTATGCCTGTGAGTTAAAGATGGGTAAATGATGTTAAATTAAGCCAGTTACAGTAATGCATTTAATAAGAGGCAAGAAGCTGCTGCTTCAATCTTTTCAAATCCTCATACAAAACGATGTCCAAAAACATTTTTCCTCATTAAACAGTTTCCACTCAACCCTCAAAATTGACCCAGATGTCTAACTTATCAACTTCTTTAGGCAGTATAAGATAACAATTTGCTTATAATTTTAAAGTTCTTTTAATTTTACTGTATTTATTGAAATAATAAGGTCTTATTTAGACTACTTGCTATGGAGCCAAGGATAGATAACCTTGAACTCTAGATCTGTCTGGTCATGCACTGAAATTACAAGGTTGCAAAATTCTTTGATCTTGTAAAGCTCTGCAAATATTCTCCCCTTTCCTGGTATGCGTTTTTGTTGTTCACCATCCCCACTCCAATTTTAAAACATGATTCTATTAGTTAGTCTTTGGGGGAGGAATCTAGTTTAAATAAAATCTTCGACTGCTTTGCAAAGCAATTTGTATCTTCCTCTTGGGGCCTCATTCAAAGACTGAGCCTGAAGGTGAAGGTGGGGTCAGACTCTCATGCTAATCATTGTGACATGTGACACTTCCTGGATATTAATCCCATAGATGGTTGAATGGGAACATCAACACAGGATATAGTTCAGGATATAGAAGTGTATAAATGATTAGCAAGTTATTAGTTTGTTCCGGGGGGATTCTTTGGAACTGATCATTGTATGGACTTCAGTCCATGAACAATATGGGTAATTCTGAAGAAAAATAGGAGTCATAATGATTTCTTTCTTTATATTTTTCAAAAACAATTAGACAAAAGCAATTTCTTAAAATTCACCTTAGATGAAAAAGAAATAATTAGAGCCTTGGTGGTGAAAGAGTTGATCTGACGAGATCTGCACCTCACTTTAAACAGCTGGAGGGGAAGTAGCCTCTGCTGCTTCTCGTTTCCAATATGGATTTTATTTACAAAGCTGACTGCCTCTTTCTTTGAAGCCTTGGTCATTTATAGTTCACAGAGGTATTTCGATGACGGATTAGGGATAAAAAGAATCTTTCATGGAGGGCAATTTTAGACTTAAGGCCTCATTCAGAAAAGGGAAAGGAAAATAAACCTTCCCGGTTCTGAGCCAGCCAGGTTTTGAATTTGCTACGATGAAAAGCTGGACTTGCTAGAAAAGTGATTTATTTGTTTGAAGACACAAAAAGGAAAAAATATGTGAAAACCCCCAAGCTAAAGACTACCATTTAAGAAATAAGTAGAAAACATTGTTGCCTTTGGGGATAAAATGTTAAATATTTAAAATACTCTCTCTCTCTCTCTCTCTCTCTCACACACACACACACATACACACACACACACACACACACACACACACACACACACACTCTTTAGTTAGAGTATGTGCTTACTGGGAGCCTCTTTATGTTCCATAAAAGGGAATTTTGTTTCTTTGCTTAAATACTTGAACTGGAAGGTCAGATAAAGGCCATTAGGGTCTCTATCACCTTATCAGTCCCTGTGTACTGTACAGGGCTATAAATCTAGCCACTCTGCACTGTTACTTCTAAAGAACTCTTAAAAGCATAAGCTATTTGTTCTTCTTCTGTCTACAAACGATTTCTTAGAAGTCTGCCCTCAGAGAGTTGCTGAGGCTGTGACCAAAGGAAAGAAATTTGAAAATGACAGATTAGCGTTCAACTAACTCTTTCAAGACCTGAAAGTGTGAAGTTATAGATCTACTCTGTTCATAAGTGTTCCCTGTCATAGGATGGTTATCAAAACACAACGAGAGAGCTCCTGTGTAGGAAAATGAGCCTTTTCTCATTAAAACTTGACAAGGAACAGGGTTTCCAAAAATCAGGATGGATTTCAAAGTATATGCTGGGGCAACGTTTCAGAAGAAATTAGATGAGTTTAGTAAATGTTTAGATTCAGAGCTTTGAAATCTATCTGCAGTATGACACAAGTCTGCGAAGGAGCCCATGTGAGGTGTGCAGACATACCACCGTGGGGATGACACATCACATTAATGTACATGTGAAAGAAACTCAATGTCTATTTGCCATTTCTTTCTTTTAATAAAATGTTAAATTTTGTTTTGGGTGTGTTGTTATTTTGCCTGCATGTATGTCTATGCACCACATGTGTGCAGTGCCCAAGGAGGCCAGAAGAAGACCTTGGAAGTGGAGTTACAGACAGTTGTAAGCTGTCATGTGGGTGTTGGAAATTTAACATGGGTCTTCTGGAATAGCAGCCAGTTCTCCTCAGGATTGATCTGTCTTTATAGTCCAGAGTTGCCATTTCTTTTTCTTTTTTTCCAAACAATGTATTTTATTTTTCTTTCAGGTCGAATATTCTTTTTTTTTTAAATTTTTTTATTGAAAAAAATTTCTGCCTCCTCCCAGCTTCGCATTTCCCTCCCCTCCCCCCACTTATCTCCCCCTCCCCTCACTCCTCTCCCCCTCCCTCTCCAGGTCGAATATTCTTTTTTTTTAATTATTTTTTTATTGAAAGAAGAAAAAGAAATTTCCCCCTCCTCCCAGCCTCCCATTTCCCTCACCCTCCTCCCACTCTTCTCCTCCTCCCCCCACTCCTCTCCCCCTCCCTCTCCAGTCCGAAGAGCAGTCAGGGTTCCCTGCCCAGTGGAAAGTCCAAGGTCCTTTCCCCTCCATCCAGGTCTAGGAAGGTGAACATCCAAACTGGCTAGGCTCCCACAAAGCCAGAACGTGAAGTAGGATCAAAACCCCGTGCCATTGTCTTTGGCTTCTCATCAGCACTCATTGTCCACCTTGTTCAAAGAGTCTGGTTTTATCCCTTGCCTTTTCAGTCACAGTCCAGCTGGCCTTGGTGAGCTCCCACTAGATCAGCCCCACTGTCTCAGTGGGTGGGTGCATCCGTCGTGGTCCCGACTTCCTTGCTCATATTCTCCCTCCTTCTGCTCCCCATTGGGACCTTGAGAGCTCAGTCCGATGCTCCAGTGTGGGTCTCTGTCTCTATCTCCATCCATCTCCAGATGAAGGTTCTATGGTGATATGCAAGATATTCACCAGTATGGCTATAGGATAGGGTCATTTCAGGTTCCCTATCCTCAGCTGCCCAAGAAGCTAACTGGGGACATCGCCCTGGGTACCTGGGAGTCCCTCTCGGTTCAAGTCTCTTGCTAACCCTGAGATGACTCCCTTAATTAAGTAATGTGATTCCCTGCTCCTCTATTCAACCTTCCTTTCTCCCAATCATCCCGTTTCACCAAGTTCCCCCCATTCTCCCCTTCTTTCTTTTCTCTCCCCATCTCCCCTTACCCCCATCCCACCCCACCCCCAAGTTCCCAATTTTTTGCCCGGCAATCTTGTCTACTTCTCATATCCAGGATAATAACTATATGTTTTTCTTTGGGTTCACCTTCTTATTTAGCTTCTTTAGGATTACAGAATATACACTCAATGACCATGATTTGTGACTAGAAAGCAATTATGAGTGAGTATATCCCATGTTCATCTTTTTGGGTCTGGGATACCTCACTCAGGATAGTGTTTTCTATTTCCATCCATTTGCATGCAAAATTCGAGAAGTCATTGTTTTTTTACTGCTGAGTAGTACTCTAATATATATATATATATTCCACACTTTCTTCATCCATTCTTCTATTGAAGGACATCTAGCTTGTTTCCAGGTTTTGGCTATAACAAATAATGCTGCTATGAACATAGATGAACAAATGCTTTTGTCATATGATAGGGTATCTCTTGGGTATATTCCCAAGAGTGGTATTGCTGGGTCCAGGGGTAGGTTGATCCCGAATTTCCTGAGAAACCGAAACACTGATTTCCAAAGTGGTTGCACAAGTTTGCATTCCCACCAGCAATGGATGAGGGCACCCCTTCCTCCACAACCTCTCCAGCAAAGGCTATCATTGGTGTTTTTTATTTTAGCCATTCGGACAGGTGAAAGATGACATCTCAAAGTTGTTTTGATTTGCATTTCCCTGATCGCTAAGGAGGTTGATCATGACCTTAAGTGTCTTTTGGTCATTTGCAATTCTTCTTTTGAGAATTCTCTGTTCAGTTCAGTGCCCCATTTTTTAATTGGGTTAATTAGCCTTTTAAAGTCTAATTTCTTGAGTTCTTTATATATTTTGGAGATCAGACCTTTGTCTGTTGCAGGGTTGGTGAAGATCTCCCAGTCAGTAGGTTGCCTTTTTGTCTTAGTGACAGTGTCCTTTGCTTTACAGAAGCTTCTCAGTTTCAGTAGGTCCCATTTATTCAATGTTTCCCTTAATGTCTGTGCTGCTGGGTTTATACATAGAAAGCGATCTCCTGTGCCCAACTGTTGTAGGATACTTCCCACATTCTCTTCTATCAGGTTCAGTGTGTTCAGATTTATATTGAGGTCTTTGATCCATTTTGACTTGAGTTTTGTGCATGGTGATAGATATGGGTCTATTTTCATTCTTCTACAGGTTGACATCCAGTTGTGCCAGCACCATTTGTTGAAGATGCTTTCTTTTTTTCCATTGTATACTTTTAGCTCCTTTATCAAAAATAAGGTGTTCATAGGTTTGTGGGTTAAAATCCAGGTCTTCTATACGATTCCATTGGTCGACTTCTCTGTTTTTATGCCAATACCACACTGTTTTCGTTACTGTAGCTCTGTAATAGAGTTTAAAGTCAGGGATGTTAATGCCTCCAGAAGTTCCTCTATTGTATAAGATTTTTTTGGCTATCCTGGGTTTTTTGTTTTTCCATATAAAGTTGATTATTGTCCTCTCAAGATCTGTGAAGAATTTTGATGGGTATTGCATTGAATCTATAAATTGCATGGAATAGCAGCCAGTTCTCCTCAGGGTTGATCTGTCTTTATAGTCCAGAGTTGCCATTTCTAAAAAAAAAAAGAAAAAAAAAATTTACTATTTGTTTTCTACTTTTCTCAGTTAATGGGAAGTAGTAAGAATAACCTTTCCAAAAGTGCAGAGATGGGAAACACTGTTTCAGAATTTATACCAATTTATAAAATACAAATCCTCCTTTTGTGCTTGGAGGTTTTACACTGAAATTTTTACACTCTCTTTATCTGTCACTGCACTTTCTGATACTTTAGCAAATACCCACAATAAGTACATCTAAGTGTATAGAGGTTAATTTCATTGACGGTTTTAGAGGGTGTAGCTCCATGGTCTCTTGATTCTTTTTGTTTTGGTCTCTTGTAGCATAGTATTTCATGACAGGAGCACAGGTTAGAAAGGATGCTTTACTGACCAATGGAAGGAAAGAGGAAGCATCCATGGTATCAATGTCCACTTAAAGAACAGACCCCAAGGAGCCTAACTCCCTACTATTAGATCCCACATTCTTAGGATTCCACACTCTTAAAATAATACCAAGACCAGGTACCAAACCTTAAACACACAGGTCATACTTCACACAGTGGATGCTTCGAATCCAAACTGTAGCAACTGTGGCTCTACTCCTCCTACACTAAATGTCAAATTGATATTTGCTTTATTTCTGTGATTTAATCTTCATTCCTGACTTTCTCTTGTCCATATAATAGGTATTTCTACTCACTGTTGAGCCAGTTGAACTCCCAAACTTCTAAATATAGAAATCAACTTGAGTCATTTCAAGACTATGAAGTAGAAATAGGTAAAAATCAGGAATCAAAGAAATCATTAAGTCACAAAGTTGTGAATATAAATATAAAATTCTGATGACAAGGAAAAATATAAGAAATACGATTGCTGTCTTCAATAAATATAATAATAAGCACAAGGAAGGATCCAGAAATGTACACATGAATATAACACTGCACACAAACACAATATGTAAATTTATTTATATCCTGAAAAATTTACTGCTTTTTGAAGACAATTGAATTATTATGTTTTGGTCTCGTAATGGTATTAAAGCTGCATTTAAAATATATCCCTTACTTTTGAGAGAAAAATTGAACTGTTTCTTTGATTGTAGGATGACTCTCTGGGATCTATTTTAGAATTATCTACATTGTCAGGTGATGAAAATGTCTGAATTAGGGAGTTGATTTTGAGTGTTGATGATGAATTCAGTATGAATGAAGTTGAGTCTTTTAAAGCAAGCATTCACTGAATGATGTTGTACCAGTTGTCCCATGGTACATTCGGCTCCTAGTGATGGTGACCTACTTGATTTGAAGACCAGTCTTACCTGGTGACTGTACGTCTTTGTTTATTTTAAGTAACAGTAAAGGAGTGGAGGCTTGGTTTGCATCCCTAACCCAGCAAGCATTTTTTTGATACATTGACATTACATCTTAAGCATATTTTAAGTGGTAAAAATTTTATGAGAACATTTCCTTTACTTTTGGTTTCCTCTTATACAAGAAGAAAATGTTTGGCTTATTTAAGCTCAAGACCTCGAGCTGTCTAGTGAAATATCAAGTCTTTTAGAGAAACTTTTCCTGAAACTTACAGTACATTATTAAAATGAACATTTCTGAAGCAAACCTAAATAATTCACCAGCGTTGACTTCAGTTGGTTATTTTGTCCTCATTTGGTTGTTTCTGAGGGCTAAGGTGGAATGCTTTTCACCTGTGAAGAACTGTTCAGTTCTGCTCACAGATACAGGGGTGAATGCCTCAAATCTTGTCTCCTTTTGGATATTCCTTTCTTGTGGCTAAGGGCATTGTCTATAAGAGGCTGTTTAACTTCAACATGTTAATTTGACTGAAAAAAAAACTAGATCTTTGTTTTCTAATGAGATATGGTAAGGAATGATTTGGATTTAGATGGAGGAGGGGAGGATCTAGGAGGAGTTGGGGGGAATGTAATCAAAATATATTGTATGAAAAAATCCATTTTCAATAAAAAAAAACCTATGATAGAAATTTTGCACTACAGTGGAAATTATAACAACACTTGGATCAAACAATGTAACATCATTATTATTACAATAAAACATGCATTAATCATTTAATTGTATCTCTTGCTTAACTTTTAGTATGCCTTTACAATGGTGTTCATGATGATCATTAGCAACTCAGAAAAGAGAAAACATTTCTAAAGCTTTCATGCCCTGTGTAAGATCACCATGATGCTAAACAGAGGGACCAGAGCTGTCTTAATCTTTGCTGCCACTTTTAAAAGACTAATATGCTGGGAAACTTATAAAGAAAGAGACTTATTAGGTTCATTATTCTAGAGTCTGGAAACCTGGGGACACAGGGCTTCATTCCATAGTTGCATCATCCTACACTGGGGTCACAGGGCTAAAGAAAATAATTGCAGGAAAGGGAAGGGTCTGAATGCCTTTTACAATGAAGAAACTTTTGTAATAATGGCATTAATCCAAACACATGGGCAGGATCTTCAAGGGATTTTTTTTTATTCTAAATCTGCCATTTTTTTGATTATGTCAATCTTTTTGTTAACCTTTATCAGAAGCAATATCCAGAAAGAAATTTTCCAAAAACTCATTAAATGTATTATTTCTGTATAATCCATTGTGGTCTTTTTTCTTGAGTTACCATTTTCAATACTTACTCTCCTTGCGAGAGATACAGAAACAACTTCAGTGGCTGAAAAACAACTCTGTTACAAAATAGAGAAATAGTCAAAACTGTGTACAAACAAAAAAATAATGAAAGTAGAAAACATCAATTAACATAAAAAACAAGGCAAAGTGCCTGACAGTCACACTGTCTGTCTCCTGGCACGTTTAGGTTCAAACAAGGATGCCAACACCAACCCGTGTTCTGGAATGGGACACTTGCTCTGACTTCAGAGTAAGAGTGCATCAGACCTCACCATCAGATGTTTCTATATGTCAATTCTGACACATCTGTGTGCTGCAACAGATCCAGTGCTCTGGGCACTCAGCAACAGTCTCTTTGCCACTGATCTTACCCCTTGCAGTGACTGTTAAGGCATCTAAGGATAAGTCTGTTTACGCATACTTCAGGTAATCACCGATCCACAAACCAAGACTCCAGCCTTGGACTCTGACACTGCCTGCAACACATTTCACTCTAAAATGGAAACAGTACCCCCGAGTGTGAGCTTACTGAATGAAAGATGATCTGTAAAAGTAGTTTATGTCAATAAATGCCTACATTTAAAAGGAAGAAATATTTCAAACAAATACCTGAACTAAGAAAAGAATGTATTTTTCCCCAAAGTTATGAGAAGGAAAAAAAAAACACACAATAAGAACTGAGAGGCTTCAGACCCAGGCCAGCTGGCCTTGGTGAGTTCCCGACAGAACATCCCCATTGTCTCAGTGTGTGGGTGCACCCCTCCCGGTCCTGAGCTCCCTGCTCGTGCTCTCTCTCCTTCCACTCCTGACTTGTACCTTGAGATTTCAGTCCGGTGCTCCAATGTGGGTCTCTGTCTCCTTTCATCGCCTAAAAGCCTGGGTTAAAACCGGTCTCGCTGAACATAGTGGACAATGAGGACTACTGAGACCTCAAGAACAATGGCAATGGGTTTTTGATCCTACTGCACCTATTGGGTTTGTGGGAGCCTAGGCAGTTTGGATGCTCACGTTACTAGACCTGGATAGAGATGGGCGGTCCTTGGACTTCCCACAGGGCAGGGAACCCTGATTGCTCTTTGGGCAGACAAGGAAGGGGGATTTGATTGGGGGAGGGGGAGGGAAGGGGAGGCGGCGGTGGGGAAGAGACAGAAATCTTTAATAAATAAAAAAATATATATATAAAAAAGAATTGAAAGGCTTAAAATATAGTTTAAAATGGCAACTAAAATGGCAACTAAAACCACGAGTTGGTCTTTTGAAAGAACTCTACATTCTCTTTCATTTCAGCCTCTCTAGATTGAATTCAATCAGTTAAGATACCCAGTGGCTGGCATGGAAAAAAAGAAAAAAGAAAGAAAAAGAAAAAGCTTGGAATCATCATGTAATTTCCCCTTAATCAGCATTTGCACCATTCCATCTGGAAAATCAATTGAGTCTACCTTCCAAAATACACACTTTAACCATGCGCTTCTCTTGTTGTTTGCTGCCAACTCCCTAGCTGAAGCCAGCATCACCTCCTGGCAAGACGATGGTGGTAATTTCCCAGCTGCTCTTTCTGCATCTAAACACATTGCCAACAATCTATTCATAACTGGAGCAATCTCTTAAAATATATTCTAGCGTATTTCAAACATATAAATTATTTTAAATAATTATTTAACTGTCATAATAGATCCCACATCCTGATTCAAATAATAAAATATCACTGCTGCGTTTGAAAACTGCTTATGTCTCTGTTAACTTTCTCCTTTCTTCTCCTATAGACTGTCATGATGTTAAAATCTGTATTAATATCCCCATGCTATTCTCTCTGATTGAGAGCATAAAAAGCTTTTATCTTTACACATTTAGTTATGCTTTCTCTTGTAAAGTCTTTTAAAATGTAATCCAGTGGGTCTGCGGGCGTGTATAATTTTGTTTTTGGATTTGTTGAGCTCATTTTCTGAAATTCTGTGTTCCAAACACATTAGTTTTCATAGCTGTTTAGATTTCCACTTTGATTTGGTAGCCACTATGTTATGTATGAATAGGTGACATTATAAGCCAACCTTATAACTAAAAACCCAGCTAAGAACCTGAGCAGGCTTTTTTACTTATCTTACTACACTGTTCCCTGTAATAGTAGGTACAGGATATAACTACTTTGTATGCAGACTATACAAAATCTATTTGCTCTTTAAATGTTTGTTTTGTTTTGTTTGTGTATAGGAATGTGAAACCATGCACTGTTAACTCATTCAATGTCACTCTCAACACATTTTGATACACAAATTGTCAGATTTTTGCCAGTCGGAACATCTTTAGTCATATTTTACTTACTTATTGAACAGGATTCTCTACAAGATATTTATTTTTTACATGTATTCATTTGTTAATTGGGTGTTTCTGTCCCACCCAGTCCTGCAGTTGTTCAGTCCCAAAGAAATCACACACAGGTCTACATTAATTATAAGCTGATTGTCATAGTAGCTCAAGCTTCTTATTAACTCTTATAACTTTTATTAGCCCATAATTCTTGTCTGTGTTAGCCACATTGCTTGGTACCTTTTTTGGCAAGGCAGTCACTTCTTGCTTGCTCTGTGTCTGGCTTCCTCTGTCTCTGGGTAACAACTGCAGAGTGACTGTTTCCTCTTCCCAGAATTCTCCTGTTCTTATTGCCCCACCTCTATTTCCTGTCTGGTAATCCTGCATATGCTTACTGCTTGGATATTAGCCAATCAGTGTTTATTTAAAATACAATTGACAGGGTACAGACCATTGTCCCACAGCACTTCCTCCCCCCACTTTTTTTAAACAAGAACTCTGGATCAAATCTCCTTTGTTTAGCTTTCCTACTGACCTTTATTCATAACACCTTGTAATCAATATTCTAAACAAAGGCAAACATCCATAATCTAATTTTTGGGAATGTGGGCATAGTTTTCCAAGTTACTTCCTGCTGACTGAGGATGCTGATAATCTTTTGGTGACCTAAAGAAAATTGATCAAGTTGTGAATGGAGTATCTTGTGGAGCTTGATCATCACAGACAGCAGTCTTGAATCTGTTCTGGATGTAGAACTCAGATATCTGGGCCATCCGATCCTATCTGAGATTTCTCAGGCAGTCTTCCTTGATCAAACCTGATTTTTCTTAACTCAGAATGAATCCACAGCTTCTCATTTCCTGTGGAAACAAAAGCAAAAGCTCTTCTCCAAAGTAACATACCTTTTGAAGTCAAGGCATTTTCAAAATACCTACCTTGGATTAATTCAGAAGCATTTATAAACAAATATCTTTTAGCAGCTGTTCCTCCTTCATCAGTATTCAAACAATTTAGAGAGAGCAAAATAACGCACAATATCAAGATTCTCTGTGAGTTTTCCATCTTTATATGGCTTTATTTTAAACTCTATTTCTTTTTTTTTTAATTGTAATTTTTGGCTTTTTGAGACAGGGTTTCTCTCTGTATCTTTGTCTATGGACAAGGCTGTCCTTGGACTCACAGAGATCTGCCTACCTCTGCCTCCCAAGTGTTGTGATTAAAGGTGTGTCCCACCACACCCAACTACTTTCTTTTTTCTTTTATCTTTTAAGGACTTTATCCTTTTCTTTTCAAACCTACATATATTTTTAAACACACAGTAAACTGTTTAAAGGCTTTTTCTTCTGAAACTATCTTTATTGTATGTCTCTTTTTCTGTCCACATGAGTCTTTAATTTGCTATGCAATATGGCTAGAATTAAAGCTGGCTTTGACAGCTGGATTCAGCCCATTCCTTAGCTTTCTGAGAGGCTAGCCTCATGGCAGATGTACTGGTCAGGGCCATGTTTATTACCATAACCCCATGGCTGATGTGGGAGGTCCATCTGTCTATGTCGAGGCTTAGCAGCTGGGAACTAACTAATGGCCTTCTCCTACATATTAATTCCCAATCTCAGGTTTTAAGTGGATTTGGCTGTCCACATTGGTGCCATTCTGTTGACTGAATTTTCTGTCCCACCATGTCCCACAGCTGTTTAGTCCCCCAACCAAAAATCCCACACAGTGGTCTACATTAATTATAAACTGATTGGCCTATTATCCCAGGCTTCTTATTAACTCTTATATCTTATATTAGCAACTAAAAAGCTGCTAAAAGACATTTGATTATAAATGCTGCTGGATTATATATATATATATATGTATATGTATATATATATATATATATATATATATTGCTTTAACTTCAAAATTTCTGACGAGAACAGTTTCTTAAAATGCTAAGCACTTCTTAAAAAATTAAGTGGTAGCCTTGCTAGGGCAAATAAGGCTCTGGCTGCTTACTCCACCCAGTCCAGGATGCCAGAGCTGTTCACTGCCTCTGAGAGCCATGTTCACAGTCCCATGTTTAGACACACAGCCAGTCTACATTGTCATTAAGCAAGTTGTAGCACTCTGTTCACAAACCTCATTTAAATATTCCATATCCTGACCTTGCAAAGAACCAGAACCATTCATGCTGGAGAATGAGAAAGCTGCTGTTTTGAAACCATGTGTTTTTTTTTTTTTCTGCTTCTGCTCAATCAAAAAGACTTCTCTTAAGGGAGCTGCAGCATGCTACCAGCAAGCAGAGCCCATCCCCCTCCAAAAAAATGTGACTAAACTTTGTTTTTTAGTGTCTAAAATTCGTTTCCAAGCCCTCTCAAGTTTTACATGGATTTAGTCAGCCTCACATTGGTATGCTAATTTGTTATAGGGAGTCCACTTGTTTGTTTCCCAGCTGCCTAGACTCCTGAAAATAACTACACAGAAACTTATTAATTAAATCAATGCTTGGCCCATTAGCTCTAGCTTCTTATTGGTTAACATTTACATATTAATTTAACCCATTTCTATTAATCTGTGCATCACCACGAGGTCATGGATTACCAGCAAAGTTTCAGCACATCTGTCTCCGGTGGTGGCTCCATGGCTTCTCTCTGACTCTGCCTCCTTTCTCCCAGCATTCAGTTTAGTTTTCCCTGCCTAGCTCTGTTCTACCTTATCACGGGCCCAAAACATCCTTTTAATAACCGATGATATTCACAGCATACAGAGGGGAATCCCACATCTATCAAGAAAAATTAAATTATAATATTCAGTATATTTGATTTAGCAGCTTCAGAGAAAATAAGTCATTATCTATCTTATCTTAGTGAATTTTTTGGTGTCTGTGGGGGGCAGGCACCTTTCTCTATGCATTTTATTGTCTGAGCCCAATACAGTACATTTTGACTTGTCTGTATCCGGCCTTGCCTTTCTCCAGGACTGCTTCCCAGGATTATCCTTCATCCTGGGACTGTGGCAGGATGTATTTAGTCTCCCTCACTTATAGACATTCTCCATTCTCAGGCTCACACACTAGCTCAGTATAGACATTTTGCCTTTCAAGATGGTACCAATATCTTTCCTGACTCATCTCTGGTACTGCTTTCTCACTATAGCTTATAATTGTTTTTGAGGCTATGGGACTGTGGTCAGAGGAGGACTGTCAATGTCTTTCTACTAAGGCCACCTGACTCAACATCTGAATTCAATTTAACTTCCCATGTGGGGTATTATGTGATTGGAGCTATGTTAAACTTGGCTTTTATTCCATCTTTAGTAGTCTTCTCTGTATTTTTAACAATATCTCAGAATAACTGAAGATTTCCTCTATTTCTCCCTTTGGGTACAGTCTGCTTTTCTCTTTCCAGCTCTTCTCGGGTATTCAAAGGCTGTCTTCAGGAGCCATTTTACCCAGAAGTTGATTTACCAGGGACCCAGATCTGATCCCCTGGTGGCAGTTCTTTATTTGAGTCAGCTTGCATCTTTTGTGGATGAATGGTCTGACAAATCAAGACCCCTTTTTCTATGCTCAAACCACCGTCTTTCTGACCAATAGTGATACAACTGGAGAGCAAGTAATAAAATAATTACTAATTGGAAAGTAGCTACTGAGAAACATGCAGTAATAATTGATATCTAAGCAATAGAAGGATTATGCTAAGGAGGAATCTAGTATGAATACTAAGTTAATATGAGGAAGAGGCAAAACCTTAAGGAGCTTAGTTTAATACAAAGAAATAATATGTTTTCTTAACTTAATGGGCAAATAATTGTATGTATTCCTCCTGCTCAATGGCAGGCAAGGTATTGTGTTCTTTGTTCTCAAATTTCATTTTTCTTTTGGTAGGCTAACTTCATCTTCTTCAAGGATAGGTCACAGACATGTTCATGTGACTGCTCAGGTCATCAGATAGAAAAAGGAGCTGGAGGTGAGTAATACAGTACGTTTAGGCCCAGAGGTGACAGCAACAGCAATCACTTTATTTCTGTCCTAATTAGGATTTTCTTTCTGCCACAAAGCACCATGACCAAAGAAGCAATTTGGAGAGGAAAGTAATTTTGTTGTTGTTGTTTTGTTTGTTTTTGATTTCTGCTTAAATGTCCAAATTGCTGTTCATTATTAAAGGAAGTCAGGTCAGGAACTCAAGGGAAGGGGTTGTAGAGACATTAGAGAGGTATTGATTACTGTCTTGGTTCCCAAAGCTTGCTCAGTCTGCTTTCTTGTAGAACCTAGGACCACCAGTAGAGGCACTAGGACCACCCACAATGCACTAGGCCCTCCCGGATCAATTGTTAATTAAGAAAATGCCTTGCAGCTAGATATACTTGAGGCATTTTCTCAATTGAGGTTCTCTCCTTTCGAACAACTCTAGCTTGTATCAAGTTGAAATAATACTAGCCAGCACAATTTCATTAGGCATGATTTGATCAAAGAGGCATGTGCATCCACACAGACAACTCCAATTTTATTATCATGGAAGAAGTAGGGACTTGGTTCAATGGCCAACTTGTAATTCCTGTCATGCCTCAATTATAACTATCTGTTTTCTAGAACTACCACTAACACATCCATGAAAATGATATTTTCTAACCCCTGGAGCTCACTAGTCAAGGAAATAAAGTATGGCTGGCCTGAGAGTTGATTTTATGTGTTAGTGTGAATGAAGTACAGGATCCTGAACAATGCTTCACATTGATAATTCTGGCTTTGCATCTTAAATCAAAGGCAGGAAACTGTCCCTAAAGAAGCTGGAGCTTATTCAAACAGTTGAAGACTCAAGTAGAACAAAAACATTGAAACAGAAACAATTCCTCTTGCCTGGCTCCTTGAGCATACATGATAATCTGTTGTGACTTGGGGACAAATACTGAAACAAGTCCTTTTTGTAGGACTTGAGCTGTTTGTTGTGCAAGGAATGTGCCCCTCTCTTGGTCATTCCATTTAGACTTGAACGGCACAGTGGCTGTATTGCATTTACAACACTCTGATTGTGAATCTTAGAATGTATTTGTTTCCATAATCACATGGACCAATTTCTTATGTTAAATATATCTTACCCATTAAATATATACCATTTGAAATATAATTTATTAAGTATAATATTTATAGCTGATTGAGTAAATACATGTTAATACAAAGCCTTAGGTAGAAAACAGAAGAAATTAAGTGGTGATAGCATAATAATTAGGGATTGTTTTGACACAAAGAAATCTATAATTAGTATATTATTTTACACTGCTGAAGTAATCAAGTCAGACACAAAATTAGTCTTTACATAATTAGAGATTTACATGATTTCTTAAAGCACTGACTTAAAAAATGATGTGGTTATTTTTAATAGAGTCTTATCATTTTTTTAATCTTTTAACCCCATGTGGTCTGTCATATGATTCTGTTATGTAAATAGCTTATCTTATAGGTCTACTCCAACGGTGAGCCAAGTCTCTTGACACTCATCCTTCTGATTCCTGCTTCTGTGCCTGTGAGCTAAGCATGTGAGGAACCTTACCCACGAAAACTTGCAAGGAATTTGCTGAGGTAAACTCTACTAGTAGGGTTCGCATAAAGTCAGTTCTTCCAAGTGCCCAGGACCTCATCTTTAGGATTCAGTTTTCGAGAACATTAAAGTCCACAAATTCAGCGGAAAGAGGTATCACTAGAAAGGAAGGACAGAAATGAAAAAGAGCAGAAGCAGAGCTACCTCGGGGAACCTGCTCACTGATATGACAAAGTGGAGGGAATCAATATTGGATTTTAATTTTGATTTATTTTTAGACACACGCTCAATAATACTCTTTGTTTTCCCTTGGAATCACTAGAATCTCATCAGCTCTGATTAAATGAATCTGCTAAAATACAACATGTGTAGCGCGCCAAATTAAGTGACCCATGAGGGACCGTTTTACATGCAAATCAAAGACTAGAGTTGGGGGCAGCTGCTCTTATGGCACTCCACTTGAAGATCATATTTTAAGTCACGATCTGTTTTCCCCTTTCAGAACTTAGTAAGTTCCACAATACATTGCCTTTCTTGAAGTTCATCTTTTCAACTTTGTTTTGTTTTGCTTTGAATGTGACTGTTCCTCTCCTTTTCACCTTCAGGATCACTAAAAATTTACTTCACACTAACTTTATTTAAAGCAAGCCTTTGTAAATAAAAATTTTAAGTTCAGAATGTGTGTATCTTGAATATATTGCATATATGTTTATTCACTGAAAATAATGAAATATATACACAGTCATTCAAAAAGATACTTATTTTGCCTGGCAATATATAGTACACTTTTGAGAACTATGCATTTTACAATTGTTATGTAGTAAAGTACTTCTCTCCAGTTGAATTTGGATGGGCTGCAGATAAATATCACAAAGGAAACTACTTAACATACCCAGTACAATTAGCATCTCAGGACTTTTCTCATCCATACACTATTTCATGTTATGTTCATGTCATATGTTCCTCAAGATAACAGACAAGTTCTAGATGTTTCAGACTGAGATTATTTCAATCTGTCAAGTAGACATACTGGAAATGGAAAATGAGCCAAGCCTTTGAAATAAAAATCACATATACTTTCAAACATATTGAAAGATAATTTATAATATTGCAATGCTATCTAACTATTGCTTTAATAATTGAAAATCCATAACAATTGTTAATAAACAGTGACATAAGAAAAACAAAAGTGACAGACTTTATTAATACATTTATTTCCATTTTACATTAAGCAACTTATATGGTGTTTATGCTTCATGTGTCATTCTTCCTCCTGGCATAGTTAACCATTATTATATTCTACCTCAATTATTCTGATTTTTAAGAATGTTTGCATGTTCTCACATAATGTCTGACAGCATTAGTTGTAATGATTGTTTGCGAATAAAATAACACTTGGGCTAAAAGTTGTTAGTCTTCCTCCAGTCTTCTGAAATCGTTGCATCTGAGATCCTAAAATAGATGTTTGACTGTATACTTCCAATGAATTGCTCTAGATCATACTAAAATTTATTAATAAAAGCCATGAGAAGGAAGCAGGACCTTAGAACCTCTGGGGTAGAAGGACATCTCCAGGAAGACTTCCCAGAGCTGGTAAGAGTGTAAAACAAGCAGGTACGCTGTGATTGACCAGTTGGCTGGCCTTATTTAAGGAAAGGAGATCTGTGGTTACTTGGACTTTCTGTTGACTATAAGACATGATAGAATAGGAAGAAGCATGAAGGTGGACATTAGAAGAGTCATCTTTATGAAGCAGGCTGCCTTTAGAACAGATTTTCACTAAAAAGTGGGTTTTTTTTTTTTGCCTTTTGCTATGGGCAGATTTATCCTCAATAATATTTTTAGACTTCAATTTGATAGAGATTTCTAGACGTGAATTCCAGAATAAAAGACAAATGTATACTTAATTGCTTAAAAATTACCCTAGGGTTCTAAAGAGTATCTGTATGTCTTTTCCTTTCCAGTTATAAATTGTAGTGTTTTTCTTCAAATTATTACTAATATTCATTTTAGGGTGAGGCTTATAGATAAATAATAAAGAGATGTAATTTTTGTAGTTTAAATTTTAATTTATCTTTCAATAAGAACATATTCTGTTTCATTGAATATTGCCATAGGGCTGTCAAGATTTAGAAATAAAGTAAGCAGAAAATCCAAATTTTCTTCTCTTCTCCACAATTTGTCTAAAGTTTCTCTTCTAATACACATTCGCTTACTGTGGTCCATTCACTAATATAGATAATTATACCCTAAAGTATTTTAACTTGAGCTCTTAGTTTGCACATCATTGCTGTGCATTGCTTGGGTTTTGATATATGTGGGATGTGTGTTGAATCCCCAATAAACTCTTATGTAGAGTAGTGTCAGGGCCTAAAATAGTGGTGCTTTCCTTGCTCTGTCTATTTGTCTTCACCTTTCCCTCTCAAAAATGACCAAGCATTTCTCTGTCTTTATATTTTTCCCCTTTCTCCATTTTCAGGGGAAATCATATGTTGTATACCATTTCAGTTTGGATTTTTCTTTTAGACAAACTGCATACATAAGATGTTGTAGAATATTAATTAAGATGTGTTACATTTGATTATGCTGTGGAACATTTGTTTAATGATGCAAATATGTATTGCATCCTTTTATGTTGCATTTAACAGCATAAACAAGCTGTGTTTTACATGGGGGGGGGGGCTTTGTTTATCCCTGCTGCTTGGCTAGCTTAGCCACTGAAATAACCACACAGAAACTATGTTAATTAAAACACTGTTTGGTTGTTAGCTCTAACCTTTTATTGGCTAATTCTTACATCATAATTTAACCCATTTCTATTAATCTGTGTATCACCACATCACTGTGGCTTACTGGCAAGATTCTAACCAGTGTCCATCTCAGGCAGAAGATCTATGGTGTCTCCCACTCTGTCATTCTTCCCAGCATCCAGTACTGTCTTCTCTGCCTAAGTTCTGCCCTATCAGGCCCAAAGCAGTTTCTTTATTCATTAGCCAATGAAAGCAACACATGAACAGAAGAACTTCCTACACCAGCTGTGTCACGTCGCCTGCCTAAAACACTTGATTAGTCTAATAAAGAGCTGAATGTCCAATAGCAAGGCAAGAGAAAGAGAAATAGGTGGGGGCTAGAAGGCATAGAGAATAAATAGAAAGTAAAGAAAAAAGTGAGTGGAAGAAGAAAAGGAGGAGAGAAGATGCTGGAGGCCAGGCACTCAACCACACAGCCAGACATAGAATGCAAAGGAAAGAAAAGAAAGACAGAAATAGAAAAAAGGTAAAATCACAGAGGCAAAAGGGATAATTTATGTTAAGAAAAGTTGGCTAGAAGAAAGCCAAGCTAAGGCTTGGTATTCATAAGAGAGAATAAGTTTCCTAGTGATTATTTGGGAGCTGGGTGGCAGGTCGCCCAAAGAGTGAAGAGTTAAAAATAAAAAAAAAATAAAAATAAAAAAAAACTAACTACACCACAATATATTTTTTCCTCAGAATTTAAATGGAAAAAAAATAGTATTGCATCTGAGAACATGACTATGCCTGGAAGACAGTATACTGAAGGAAGGAAGCCAGCCCAGGACAACAAAGACAGCTATTCTGTGTATGGAGGGTATTTAAAACGGTTTCATATATGGAGAGGATTTAGTGAATCTTACAGGAGTTGCTGTAAGACAGGGAGAAATGAAGAGTGAGTTGGACATGTACGAAGCTTTGGCTATGCAAGACGAACTTTTTCTAGTGGTCAACAGTGCAAGATTATTCTTGTGGTTAAAGAGTAGTAATTCTGCTTTTAAAACATGCTGTGGGAAATCTTGTGGTAAGTGTTCTTACTACAATAATAAAATTCATTTTTATAGATAAAGCGAAGCTATTTTGAAAATAGTTTGTAGTCCCATGGTATGTAGCAAAACACTCAATACATTAATAATTCCACTCCGTTGTTTATATAATACTAAAAATCAAGTTATTTGAAAGTTATAATATAAAGTAAGGCAGTAATTCTTGACCTGTAGGTCACTACCCTCTGGGATCAAACAATCCATTCACAGAGGTAACCTTAGAACATTGGAAAACACAGATATTTATATTATGATTCATAACTGGTAAAAGTATAGTTATGGTAGGTGGTAACAACACAATGAACTTTGCTAAATAGTCGTAGCGTTAGGGAGGTTCACCTGGGACCGATTTTATTTTATTACTTGTGTGTGTGTATGTGTGTGTGTGTGTGTGTGTGTGTGTGTGTGTGTGTGCATGTCTATTCATGTGGGTGCACGTGTGTTCATATATATAAGGATACCAGAATTCAACCTTTGGTTTCATTTCTCAGGAGCTATCCACTTTGTTTTGAGATAGGATGCTTCATTCACGTATTGAGTAGGCTAAGCTGGCTAGCCACCAAATGTTAGGAATCTACCCATCTCATCCTCCCCTCTGGGATTGCAAGCACAAGCATACACCATCACACCTGGCTTCTTTACATGGTTGCTGCTGACTGTACTTGGCCCTCAGGCTTGTGCAGCAGACAATTTACTGTCTGAACCATCATCTCCTTAACCCTACTTATGGCCTATTTAGAAGAGCAAAATTATAAAAAGAGACATGGGGAAACTGTGAATATCAGATGGTAAGCACAGTTAATGAATATCAAATGGAAATATAATTATTTTTAAATTTTCTGGGTGAGGTTGTAACCATGCAATTATCTAAGCAGATATTCATCAAGTTTTAAATGTGTTCACTAAAAACATCTGATGACATGTATCTTAGAGTCACTAGTGCTGTGATGAAACACTATGACCAAAGTAACTTAGGGAAGAAAAGGTTTATTCACTTTATGCTTCCAAATCACAGTTCATCTTCAAAGGAAGTCTGGACTGGCAATCAAATAGAACAGGAGTCTGGAAGCAGGAGCTGATACAATGGCCACATTGGAGTGCTGCTTATTGGCTTGTTTGTCATGACTTATTCATCCTGCTTTATTTATAGAACTCACGATCACCATCCCAGGGATGGGACCACCCATAATGGGCTGCCCCTCCATGAATTACTAATTAAGAAAATGTCCTACAGGTTTGCCTAAACCTCATCTTATAGAGGCATTTTCTCAGTTGAGGCTGCCTTATCTCTGATGATTCTAGTTTGTTTTAGGTTGACATAAAACTAGTTAGTACAATGTAAGTTCATGAATTTCCCATGAAAAGTTTTAGTAGCACCAAGAAGTCTGCTAGATGAAATAAGACAATTTAGACTTCTGGTGATTAGTTCTTGTGTCATAATAAATTACTGATAAGTTTTGGGCAAGTAAAAATATTTAACTGAAAATTTAGAAATGTAAAATGACAAATTTTGAATGACACTTTTTATTTATAGGATACTATAATATAGTAAAAATGAGATACAAAGTCTAAAAACATGTAAGTATACAAACCAAATTGAATAAGAAGTTTAATCATATAATTAACAGGTAAAATGAGTACCAAAAGGAGAGTTCTATATAATAATAAAAAATATTAAAATACACCAAAAAGACTTATGTGGAGTCAGAGAACAAGCATGGAAGTTAAATGGTATAAAAATACAATTCTACATTTATAAAATTAAATATCAGAAATGTGTTTCAGGCATTATTAAAAGTGTATAAAATTCACAACATAGTAATGTGGACTAATAGATACCTTGAATAAAAACAGTACCATAAAGTAAAAATATTCATTTCTTTTCAAATTTATTTAATAGTGTTTTGAAATGAGCTTTTATTGGGTGATATGAGAAAACTAAAACATTTCTGAAGCTGTGGTCAGGTTAAGTGTGGTTTTTAGTACTCAAAGGCTGATGAACATACACACAAGTAACCAAAGAGTGCTTATGAATAGCTAAATTTTTATAGCACATATTTTCCCACATACCTCTTCAATTATAAACATTAGCTTAAGACTAATTTAAATGATGGATCCCCACTCTAACAGCCTCTCACCTTAGAAAACAATGAAAATTCTAGACAAAATAAAAAACTGATAAAAATGAAATTAATGAGGAAAGTGGATGAGAAGACACTGAATGTGGGGAAAATTCTCATTCAAAATAGATTTCTCACTTTTGAAGATTTTAGCCTTAAGCTAAGTGCATCTGGCCTGGCACACGGAGTTGAGAAATGAGAATCATTGAAGTGAAGTATCCTGCTGACCTTCTTTTACCTAGAGAACCAGAAAACTGAAGTCAAGCAATCAAAGAGTAGAGGGACTTAGGAAAGAAAGAGCCAGGAGGCAATCTACCAATTTAGTCTACACACACTGGTGGATTCTTGAATCACTCAGATTCAGACCAGACTCTTAGGAGACGGGCCTGAAGACAAAAATTTAGACCTGAGCCTCAAGCTACCTCTTAGTAAACAGAATCATTGTAATCCATTTCAAATTAATTAACACACACACACACACACACACACACACACACACACACGTAGAGAGAGAGACTGAATAGAATAAAAACACTGGACTCAAACTTCCTTACAAATCAACATCCTTAGTATCCAGAATATAATCCAAATTATTTAACAATGGAAAAAAAACCATGAAAATGGAATATATTCTTAAGGGAAAAATAATCAATGAAATATATTTTCAAAATGAAGCAGATATGGGAACTAATTGACAAAAATTGTTTTTAGGTGGCTCATAAAACTGCAGATATGAAGAAAAATGAAGTATTTACCAATGAAAGAAAACCTCACCGAATAAAGTGAAATAAAAATAACAATAAACATGGAGGTTCTGAGTTTCACAGTAGTCTACCTTCTGACTCTAACCAGCACTTAGAGAAGACAGCCACTCTACCTCCCAGCATGGAAGAGTAACAAATGCAGGCAGGTTACAGCTGGGAGTCACAAGTAGGAAGACATCTGTATAGCTTTTCTGGTCTTCTCTGTTCACTGAGACCAGATCCTGTTTTCAAAGAAATACAGGTAACTACAATTCTAAAAGTAAATTCACCCCTTTAATCAGGAAAACAAAAAAAAAATGATAAATAAAGCAAGTAAACAAGTAACAACAAAAATTCCAAGAAAATATACCTCCTCAGCTGTCAAAAAATCAGAAAAGGAGAAAAAACTCATATTAACACCTAAAGAAGACTGGACAAGAATGGTGATTATGGTGGTTTGAATAAAAAGGATTCCCATAGGTTTAAGGGAATTGCACTATTAGATATGACCTTGTGATAATATGTGGCTTTGTTGGAAGAAGTACATCAGTAGGGGGTAGGCTTTCAGATCTCAGAAGCTCAAGCCTAGTCAGTGTGTGAGGGCCACTCCTGCTGCCTATGAATCCAGATGTAGAACTCTCAGCTACTCTCCAACCTATGTCTCTCTACATGCCACCATGCTTCCTGACATGAAGATAATGGGTTAAACCTCTGAACTGCAAGTCAGCCTCAATTAAATGTTTTTCTTTACCAAACTTGCTATAGCCATGGATTCATAGTAATGAAACCCTAATTAATACAGTTATCAACTGTAAACTGGCTTATTCTATTAAATGAGTACATCAGCATTGCCTATAGCACTGACAATATCAAAGGTACATATTGATATTTTTGATAATACAAAGAAATTGACACTTTTATTGGTTCTTTTGGAAAAAGAAATGAATAAACAAGAACATCAAAATGACCATGGTTTGGAAATTATCTGATTAAGGAATTTATCACCCAATCAATTTAAAGTAAAACACAGAAAATTTCAGTAGAGAAATTGAAACTAAAGATTTCTGTCTCTTCCCCGCAACCGCCTCCCATTTTCCTCCCCCTCTCCCGATCAAGTCCCCCTCCTTCGTCAGCCCAAAGAGCAATCAGGGTTCCCTGCCCTGTGGGAAGTTCAAGGACCACCCACCTCCATCCAGGTCTAGTAAAGTGAGCATCCAAACTGCCTAGGCTCCCACAAAGCCAGTACGTGCGTGCAGTAGGATCAAAAACCCATTGCCATTGTTCTTGAGTTCTCAATAGTCCTCATTGTTCGCTATGTTCAGCGAGTCCGGTTTTTTCCTAGGCTTTTTCAGACCCAGGCCAGCTGGCCTTGGTGAGTTCCCAATAGGACATCCCCATTGTCTCAGTGTGTGGGTGCACCCCTCGCGGTCCTAAGTTCCTTGCTCGTGCCCTCTCTCCTTCTGCTCCTGATTTGGACCTTGAGATTTCTGTCCGGTGCTCCAATGTGGGTCTCTGTCTCTGTCTCCTTTCATCACCTGATGAAGGTTAATATTCAGGAGGATGCCTATATGTTTTTCTTTGGGTTCTCCTTCTTATTTAGCTTCTCTAGGATCACTAATTATAGACTCAATGTCCTTTTTTTATGGCTAGAAACCAAATATGAGTGTGTACATCCCATGTCACTAAGACTGGTAGCTTCTACTTTCCAGAGCAGTTATGTCTGGATGTACTCAAGCTGCCTGCTATGGTTAAGGTATACTCCCTAAAGTTAAGGGAACTTAGTTCCAAGGTGACATAGAGCACCAAATTCTTGGTCCAATTTGGTATGTTTCTCTGGAAAATTTGCCGTCAAGGTCCTTTTTGGCCTTGAAGATTTCCAAAATATATCATTCTCAATGTCTTGATGAGAAAGCCATAGTCCTTTCTTCATAGTAAATAATTTGACAAATTGTTGTTTGATCATTCCCTTAGTTTCATAGTTATTCACATAACCTTCAATAATAAAATCCATCTATAATTAATTTTTCTCTTCCTTTAGCTGTAAGTGCCAAGAAGATGCCAAGAAGCATATAAATGCTTTGTTTAGATAGTTCTTATACAGTATATTCTAGGTCACTCCTTTTTTTTTTTTTTTTGATTTTTCTTTTTTTTTTTGATTTTTCGAGACAGGGTTTCTCCATGGCTTTTGGTTCCTGTCCTGGAACTAGCTCTTGTAGACCAGGCTGGCCTCAAACTCACAGAGATCCTCCTGCCTCTGCCTCCCGAGTGCTGGGATTAAAGGTGTGCGCCACCACCGCCCGGCCCTCTGTTTTCTGCAGTCCTGGGACATGAAAGTAATTTTGTCAAGTTCTCTGCAACTGTGTAACATTTATGACCTTTTCTTCAATTTCTGATATCTTTTTTGTTTCTTTCTAAGACATCATGAGAATAGATTGACCATCCCAATTTTTCTCAGCATTTTTATAACAATGTCTTAAATTATTCCCTAAGAAGATTATACTCTGCACCAGTGACACTTTATTGAGCTAACCAGAATTCCTCTGAAAACTTTTATTTGTGGTGATGTAGGATTTTCTAGGTTTTTCTTCCAGATTCGTTTGCTTTTACCACAGGTTCATAGAAATTTTTTTATATTTTCTGGTATTTGTTAAATCCATAATTCCACTACTATTTCTTTTTTATTGATTTTTATTGCGCTCTACATTTTCTCTGTTCCCCTCCCTGCCACTACTGTTTCTTAATATCAGTTGTTTGTCTATATCTTTTTTTTGTGTTCCTACAGAACATTTCATATTGGAGGTAATTTATGAAAAGCAGAGATATTTATTACAGAATTCCATATCTTACTATAGAGATACATGCTCTCCCATGATCATCTCTGTTCTATTGACAATATTCAAAAAAGTTGAAACAGCCTATATTTCCATCAGCTGATGAATAGATAATGAAAATGTGGTATGTTTACACAAAGGGATATTCTTCAGATGTTAAGAAAAACAAAATTATGAAATTTGTAGGTTAATGGATGAAGTTGGAAAAAACTTCTGAGTGAGATAACCCAGGTCAAGAAAGATAAGATTTGTATGATTTCTCTTATCTGTGAATGTTAGCTTTGAATCTTCAGATATACATGTTTCATTCATAATAACCATTGATTTCAGGAAACTACCAAGGGCCATGAGGCAAGGATTCAATGAGGGGTATAAGAAAGTGATGGTATAAAAGCTTAAATGAGATTATTGGACCAAATTGGGGTTTAATTGGTCCATTGGTTTAAATTGGGGTGGGAGGCAGGAAGTCGGGAAAATGGGTGGAATATTAATGGGACAAATAACTCTAAAGACTTTATGAGCATTTTATATAAAAGCCTACCAACTTCTGTAAAAACATCCTAAAATTTGTACATATATGTCATATACATATGCACATCCACAGAGGTTAAAATAAAGTTACACTTTAATGGGGCAACAATGCCTCCACTTGAAACTACATCTATATGACTGACCTAAGAGGTGCCATACTTCTAAAGAAAACTAATTCTACTTCTTCTATCATTCTTCAAGGCCAGAAAACAATTTCCTTTTAGGTATCTACTGTCTCTGGCTTTCACAGTCTTTTTTTATTATTTATTTATTAAAGATTTCTGCCTCCTCCCCGCCCCCGCCTCCCATTTCCCCCTCCCCCTGCCCTGATCAAGTCCCCCTCCCTCTTCAGCCCAAAGAGCAATCAGGGTTCCCTGCCCTGTGGGAAGTCCATGAACCACCCACCTCCATCTAGGTCTAGTAAGGTGAGCATCCAAACTGCCTAGGCTCCCACAAAGCCAGTACGTGCAGTAGGATAAAAAACCCATTGCCATTAGGCTTTCAGTGCCTTAGGAGGATGGAGATGAGGTGGTATAAATAGACTATTTATGTCTGAGTATTCTGCAGGCTCATTGCTGTACTTTGACCAGTTACATGTGTATGTATTGATTGCTATCTACTTCAAAATGAAAGTTCTCTAAGAAGAGTTGAGAGATACACTAATCTATAGCTGTAAGAATAATAAGAAGTTACTTTAATCACCTTGTGGAATGGGTGGGCTTTAATCTGACCAGAAACTGGCTATTTACTTCAACCATGCTTGTGCCATTATTAAAACAGTGAGCACATCTTTACTAGGCTGATAATTTATTGTAGATTTCAGGGTTCACAGTTCAATATTGCTCATAATTAATTTTTCTCTCCACAAGTGTGGATGGCACCTTCCAGCACCATGAAATCTAATGTGTAGAGAAGAAGAGTCCAGGTCAACACCACCCTCAGTTATCCAAGTTCTTTACTCAGGTATGATGCAATCCCTTTAACAACAGAGTCTTAATACTAAGCAATGAGCGTCACCTAAGAGCAATGGCATGAGACTTTTATCATACCAAACACAAATATATTTTATTTATATTGATTATATAAAATATAAATAAATATACATATATCTTTATATTTAGAAAGTTTCTTCTGTAGTAATTATTCAAATGGATTTTTCCAGGGGGTCTTTAATGCTATTTATTCATCCCCATACTTGGTAGTCTGCTGTGCTCTCACACTGCCATCCTTTTTAACCTTTCCTGTTCCATTATTTCCCTTCTATTTATATCACTGTGTTCTATCTAAGCACTCTTGAGAGAACCCTTCATCGTCCCTTACTAGCTCCCTAGCTTTTACAGAAGAAGAGGAATTTATATCTTCTTATTTAGAGAAATTTTTAGCCACTATGGTTTCACAAAAACATACAGAACTGTCCTGAGTCTAACTGAGCACTGATTTTCTTGTCAATCCATTTCACCAGGTATTTCTCCATGGCCTCGTGCATTTCAAATGATACAACCATTACTAACAGGTTTCTAGTATAAGTATGGCATCATTTTTTTCTTTTTAATCTGGCTGCTTTCAGTATCTTTGATTTTCACGGGATTGTTCCTTATTGTCATGGATTTCTTTGTGAAATCAAATTTGGTCTTCAAACAACTTGAATTTGTAGCTATATAATGTATAGTTGAATTTCTGAAGAAGTTTATTTTCTTCATCTCTTTGAGGACTTACCGACTCTTAATCTCTCTCTTTCTGCACTGTCATAAAATGCCATTTCCATTCAGTGTTTCAATACACCTGTATTTTCCAATATTTTATATTTCCTAATGTGAGTTTGTATGTTTTCATTAGTAACTGTTTTTTGAAGCAAAATTTAAGTAATGATTAGTTACCTTCCTGGTGTGTCAGTTCTCATGCCTCAGTTATCCAAGCACTGGCACCTCTCATCTCTTTAAATGGTTTGTCAGACATTCCTGGTATAAGAGCAAGTTTCTACAGAGATCAGGAAAGATTTGCTTGTGTCCTGTGTAACAGTCCAGATTTAGCATTCAGACTCCTTAGACACCCAAGGAAGGGCAGCTCCTCATTACTGCCAGGAAGGATTGGGAGCAACAATTAGACATTTCATCTTCGGTCTGGGGTAGTTGCCTGTGGCCTCAGTACAGCTAGATGTTATAAAAGTCTCGATTCCCCAGTAAGACTATTCTTCGTCTACCCAGTAGGGAGTGAAGGGTCTCTTTGTTTGTGCTGTATTGGTGTTGAATTTCTGAAACCTCATGAAGCCTGAACTGACACCTCCAGATGTGAGGATGATGTCAGTGTTTGATGGAGGAAAGAAAATACAGGCTCTCAAGTTGATAGTCCCTGACACCACCTCTGTAGTAATGCAGCATACAGTTCGAGACTACCCATCTAGCATTCTTTCATGAGTTGAGGTGAGATAAATGTTTGCATTGGAGTTTATCTAGAGCAGACAAAATCTTTTATGTTTATATTTTAATATTTCATATACATGTTATGTATTTATGTTATTTCTCAATTCCCTTCCCAGGTTTATACCACCCTGGCTGAGTCTCAAATTTATGGCATCTTCTTTAGTTACTATTGCTACCTATATATATATATATATATATATATATATATCCTACTGAGTCCATTTAGTCTTGTTTAGTGTTGCTTTCTTGTATATGTGATTAGGGCTGATCATTGATATTGGATAACCAATTAGGGAAGGAATGAGTCACTGTAACAGTCATTTATTGCCTCTAGTTTTTCATCTAGGGTGGGAGCCTGTAGAATTTCAACTGGTGGTGTTTTGTTTGCTTATTTCTTGTTTCTTTGTTTGTTTTTGGAATGACCGGGCTTTTGTCAGGACTATTTTTCCCCACTCATTGGCATTCTGGTTAGGTGATGTCTTGAGTTTCAGTGTGGAATACTGAAGGGGGATCATATTTGTGTTATTCCTGAGATATCTGGGTTCACAGCAAAATGCTATTTTCTAAATTATACTTTTAATGTTTGTTTTACGTGTAATGTTAAGTGACTTAGACTTAGCTTAAGGGAAGGCATGGGGCAGAAAAGCCTACTGAAAAATTCTGGCAGCAACAGTCCTCTTTTGATTTATGTTTCTTTTTGAATTAAATGCCCAGAAATAGTGATATAGTATGCAATATGGGGATATGCTTCTAAGTTAAAACTGTAATACCCAGGATATTTGAAAAGGATGAGAATGTTTGTTAATGTGTTAGAATTTATGTTAAGTCCACAAAAGTTATTAAAAAATATATGGGGATCAATTTGAAAACACATTTAAAATTATGATTAATACTGAAGAATCATGAATATACAATATATGCTGTAAAAGCAATGTTGCTAAAACTGTAGCTTTGCCAGCGTCAACCTGGAAGCTAAAATTCTTTAAACTGAATTTACAAAATGGTTCAATTGCAAACCGTAGTAACAGGAAGGGATTGAGACCAACTGTAAGTTTTACGGGAAACAATCATTTTGAATTAATATGTTGGAGCAACCCTCTCCCACCAAATTTGCAATTGTTCACCATTTCCAGTCCACATGGAACAATGAATCAAGATTGGGGGCTGGGTTCTCAGCTGCTTCCGTGTGAGAAATCGTAACTTTTGGTAAATGAATTGCATTCAGATAGGGAACAGGTGTATAATTTTTAAAATTAAAGTGCTCAAACTTTGGCTTTGCTGTGTGTGCAGGTCAACTAGGTTTGGGGCCCTCTCAGTGCAAGCCTCCCGAGTCAAGCACCACCTAAGAAAGCCAGTCTATAACAACTCAGAAATTACCTGCCATATTTTCCCTTTAGCCACATTAGCCTTTTTTAGAGAGGTAGTCTGCTCCTCAAAGAGTGTACAATGATTAGGGCTACACCCAAGCGCACTGATGT
Organism: Microtus obscurus; assembly: GCA_963919715.1. Taxonomy (NCBI): domain Eukaryota; kingdom Metazoa; phylum Chordata; class Mammalia; order Rodentia; family Cricetidae; genus Microtus; species Microtus obscurus. The sequence continues at coordinate 24,651,910 of CAWTZC010000015.1, forward strand.
GATTAGCTCTCCAAAAATGTTTCTAATAATGCTAGCTTACCATTTTTCGATATTTTGTGATAAACACAACCATAGGCAGAATGGTTCAAATCCATAAAGGACACCAGCTAAACTACTATGAATTTTTCAAGAGATTTTACAACCGTGGGGTTTCTAAGTGTGCTATTTTACAACCGTTGGGTTTCTAAGTGTGTTATTTTACCCTTTTAGGTGTTTTTGCAGTGTGCATGTTTTAAGTATTAATGACTTAATGCATGTTACCTAGCCATGCACTAAAGTGGATTAAGTTAGAAATCAGCACTTTGTCAGGTGGTTTATACACATTTCCTTCCCACAACTATCTTTTCCTTTCTACAGGGTGATTCTGGCCATCCTTTAAAGATTTTAAAGACATTGCTCCAACACAGTTTTTCTAAATTTTTGCTATGTTTCCAAAACAACTATTTTTTATGTTTCCAAGATAAGTGTTCAGTCTGTCAGGACAGCCATTGCATATGAATAACTGTCTAGCTATTGGTTGTTATCTCCACCACACACACACACACACACACACACACACACACACACACACACACAATATCCCCACAAAAACTGGGTGAGGGTACCTAAAACTAGGATGTGGTGTTCTTAATTTTATTTATTTCTAAAGGTGTTTACCAAGCACAGTGCCTAATTACTGCAAACAGGACTGGCTGTCAAGAGTCCACTGTGCATTATCCTGATCCTTACGGCACATTCTGGAAAGTGGGTTAAGAAAATCAACAGAGCTCAAATCAAATTGCATCTTGGTTTTCTGTAGGTATCTAGTAAGAAATTAATAAACTTAAAAGTTATTAAGGCTAGAGACAACCCTCATAATACACAAATTGCAAAACCAGAACAGGCATCACAGGACTCAATGGTCAGAGAAATGGGCCCTGGGAGAAGATGAGACATTCTTAGCTACCTGAATAGTCATTAATGGATGACTTTAAAAACCTGGTCCCAAGAATCTTATATGATTGATTGCTATCTGTCAGGAGACTTTATGTACCATTGATTGTCTCACTAGTAAGAACTAAGTCAACAGCTTTTCAATCACTTGGCCAGGAAAAATCTTCCCAGGAATATGGTCTATTTCAGAGGCTTTAGAAATAATCTAAAACCTAACTAACAGTCTTTCTGGGCATTGTCTACTCTCACCTCCGAAGAGAGTTTTGCTCCACCAGGATCCCTTTGGCTATCACCACTCTATTCCTTTGAAGGTGGCCAACTCTACTCTTAATGAGTTCTGTCTGTCTTCTCCACCACCTCCTAGTGTCACATTTCTCTGTTTTCAGAGGAGCTTCAGTTACTAAGAAGCAGAGAAGCAACTATGTGGTCCTGGTGATACAATTAGCATCCATAACAGAGAATATCAGATGATTAAGTTGTCTATCAAATTTTGCAAATTGTGACTATGTTTTCAAGTAATTATTGACATTACCTAAGTATAACTCTTTTGACATTATAATTCTCTTACTAGCATATACTTTAATTATTTTTATATTGCTTATAAAATTCTATGCATATAGTTCTAACAGTGGGGGATTGTTATAGGGTTACATGCTTTAATATAACAACAGAAAGATGTACAGGCTAGAAATAAACACTCCGGTATAGTGTTTCATATTATATTAATTGGTATGAACACATAATAGCTAATTTGCTTTGAACTGTAATAGATTTCCATATATGAAATGGTGGGCAATTCAGTTCATGATAGTTGAAAATCTAAATTTTCAAAACAGTTTCACTGGTCTCTGCTCACTCAATATTATGATGAGTAGGAAAGGTTAGGAAACTGATTGAGAATCAAGAACTGATATTTATAAAATAATATCTCAATGACAAATATGTCACATTCCATAATAATAAAAATTCATGTTTCAAAGATGTTTTTTTTTTTAAATGAACTCTGCTTTTAAATTTACATCATGGACTCTGTGCTTTTTTTTTTTTCTGAATGATGAATATCCTTCATAGGATCAGGCATTTGAAGACTTGGTCCCCAGTGGTTGATACTATTTCAGGAGGCTTAGGAAATGCCTTGCTCTGCCCAATTCCAGTTTTATTTCTACTATGTGCTTGTGGTAAAGTTGTAATCTTTCAGCCTTCTACTTCTGCTATCTTGCCTTCTGCCTGCATCCATGTGACAATGGATTCTAATCCTCTGGAACTCATGACAAAATGAACTCTGTTCCTCAAGTTGCTTTGGTCATGATGTTTTTCCACAGTAGCAGGAATAATTTATACATATTAGGTAGTGAAAACTTTTAGATGCAGCTAGACCAGTGTCGAGGAATATATAGGGGAGATAATTCTCAGATGGATCAGTAGCTTAAGCCCTATTAACCAACTAAAGAAATTTTTGATGTTGCAACTCAGTTCTCATAGAAAGAAGCATTTAAAGTCCATTTGACTGAATCTTAAATTTGTGGGTGGCAACTCATAAACTACTTCTAATTATCTAGCTTTCTTTTGTTTTATCAAAAATTCAAGCACATATTTTGTCTTATACACAGGTGCAACATAGGTAGTTTTTAGTTTGGTAGAAATGAAGCATTTGGCAAACCAGAAAACCTTGTGTTCTTTAATTAGGAAGCCAATGGAGTATGAAGTAAAAGTTATTTATACGAGACCCTAATTTCATTGATGCCCATGGTTCTCCACAGCTCTCAGATGAATTTTTTTTGACATTGTTTAGCAGCACAAGAGAGTCAGAATAATGCAAGGCTCAGACCTGCAATATCTGGAAGCAGGCTTATTGGCTTTGTGTTATAGAATTGCCTTGAGAAAATTAATTAAGCATTCAGTACAAGCTGCACTCCTTTCTATTTATTAAAACTTGTATTGAGATACTGCTTAGTGATATCAAGTTTGAAGAAACAAAACAATTCCATTGAACTTAACATTGCAAATTAAGTTCAATGCTGATATTTCACAACATTGTACTATAATATCAAATCATGTGATGTTAATGATATCTAATTGCCATATTCATGTGTCTGTAGTCTTACTTGTATTCATTCTCTGATACAAATGTATATAAAATATATTTCATTTATCTCCAATATATATGTATACATACACATACATATACATATATATACAATTTTATCAAATTAGAGATTTTGTGTCTATCATTATCATGATGTTAAATAAATCATTACCAGCTTTTATTTCAACCATATCTCTTTTTTCTCTTGCCTGCACTAAACTCCTATGAAAAATTATTTGTCTTACCTTTCTTAAATTATTTTTAATATGAATGTTGTACAGTGCAATATTTTATGGATGCTTACACTTTTTTCTTTCAGAGTTATTTTTTTGGAGATTCACAGATGTTGTTGTTACATGAATCCAACTGGTTCCTTTTAATTGCTGTACAGATCCTCCTCATATCCTGACACCAAAATTTGGATATTTATTGACTTCTTAAAAAACACTTTGTTTTGAATATTAAGCTACTAAAAATAATACTAGAAGATCACATGTGTGCATATTGTTTTGTGCAAACCTAAGGTTTCTTCTTACTGGGATGCATTCTTCAGAGAATGGTCCAGCATGCACTCTATGGTGAACAGATTTACAAGGAATTGCCAGAATCTTTCAGATTTGGCTGTAGCACTTTAACTTGCAGTAGGCATACATTGATAAGTCAGTTTCCCAGCAATCTTAATAAAATCTGATATTATTTTTTTCAGAAATCTGAATTAAGACTATATCTCACAGTAAACAAAATATTTACACATTATTGAGATGTGATACAGTGTCATACATACATTGCTTTACGTTTCAACCAATCTCATATGTCTTTTCATCATTTTGGATTAAGTTTATTTTGTGATTTTTTATACTATGTTCTATTACCCCAAGATTTACTATACATACTATACTTAAATTAATCTATTATCGTTTAATTTCAGGTTGTGAAATAATTTTTTAAATAGTTCGTTTTAAAGGAAGGTCCTCATATATTTTAGGCTGCCCACCAACTCAGACAATTGAGAATGACCTTGATCCTCTGGCCTCTACCTTATGAGTGGTGGAATGAGAAGTCCTTGTCACCATGCTCACTATTAACTACAATTTACTACTGGGAATGAGTCCAGGGTACTCTGTATGAAAGACAAACATGCTGCCAACTGAGACCAAGCCCTAGCCCTTTAAGTTGTACATCTTATAATCAAGTTCATTTAATTCTTCAGCTCATTATATGTCTAAGTGTTACCTCACTATTTATTGATGGTCTTTCTTTCCATAAAATTGTTTCACCTCTGTTTCCAAAAGTGATTTTCTGTGTTTATGAGGTCCAGCTTGTCGTACATTTTCTACCACTGATTTTTTTTTAACAGCATCTTCATGCTAAATGTTTGAAGAGAGCTTTGATGTGGCCAGAATGATCTCCTACTTCAGTTGTCTTTGTCCCATTAAAGCCTTTTAGTTCCATTTTTTCCTCCTATAAATACTTTAGAACAATGTTGACCATGTCTGTAAAAACCCTTGTTGAATTTATATGAATTGCTTTAAACTTGAAATTGGAGATAACTGGAGGAAAATCGAGCATCTGCCATAAAGAAACTTCTAATAAAAAACACACCCCTCTCCATTTACTTCCGTCTGTGATATTTTCTCCATCATTATGTAATTTAATGAATATACATATCTGTTACATTTTTCTTTAATTGCGTGTCAGTTTCATTAATGTTGAAGCTACTGCAAGGGGTAATGTATTTAAAAGTTTTTTTTTTTACAAGCTCATTGTTAATGGACGGATTTTGCAGCGTTCCATATGCTATGGCCTTGCAAAACTTACTTGACAGTCAGAGGAATTTTTAACAGATTCTCGGAAGTTTCATATTCAAACACATGTGAATCGTCTGCAAATAAAAACACACAAATTGCTGACTTTCCAAGATGTCTACATATTACTGAAAGAATATGATCTCTCTGAAAGTTTGAACTTGACTGGTCAGAGCAGAGATCAATGCCCCTGGTTTTATTTGTTCTAGCCATTAAGTTTGACATTATCAGTAGGTATGTCTAATCAAATTATAATGCTTAGGTAATTTCCCTCAATTTTTAAGCAATGATTTTTTCTCATATATAGATTTTGGATATTGTCTAATGTTTTTCACTATCAACTGATATAACCATATGGATTTTTTCTTTGGCATTTCATTTTTGAACATTAAATAACTCATGCATGGATAAATTTTCTTTTGTTATGGCATGTTACCTATGCACTGTTTTATCTGAACTTGTAGCTATACAAGCTATACAACAATCCCCTCAAAAATATAGCAATATGCATCCTGTTCAAGCTTATAACTGTTCAGTCTCTAAGTTATTCAATGATCTAGTGGTTCTCAACCTGTGGTATGCAAATTATAGTCATAAAGTAGCAATGAAAATAATTTTATGGTTGGGGGTCAGCACAGAATGAGGAACTTTATTAAAGGTTTGCAGCATTAAGAAGGTTGAGAACCATTATAAGCTAGACCATGTAGATATATTATCTTAGCGTTTTCAGTGAAGTACGATCAATAAGAAAAGAAATGTATAGTTTATATGCATGTATGTTTATGTATATTTGTGCATATGTATATGAGTTTATGCATATCTAAGTGTATCTGAGGCTGTACATGTGTGTGTGAGTTTGGGCATGCATGCATATATGTGCCATGCATATATATATATATATATATATATGCATGTATATATATATGTGTGCACATATACATATGCAGTCGATTGCATTTTTAGAAAGACCGAGAGGCAGGGAGGAAGAGAGAGAGGTAGTGAAGGAGAGGAAGAGGGAGAAGGAAAGCAAAAGAGAGGGAGGGGAGCGGAAAAGAGGAGAGGAAAGAGGAAGGGGACCAGGGAGAGGGAAGGAGGGAGGGGAAGGGGGACAAGGGGAGAGGAGGAAAAAGGGAGAGAGGGAGAAGGAGAGGGACAGGGAGAGGGACAGGGAGAGGGAGAGTTAATTTTTTAAAACAATTGCATGAAATACTTAATAATCAATAATCATAATAACTGAAGAAATAGAAAACCTCAGGGCCAATTAAGCCTTATGCTTACAAAGAAAGAAAATACTAAAGGGATATCAATAAAATGTTAAAAACATAGTGATAAAGAAAGATGAAGAGGTTAATCATAAAATACAATTATTAAGATTTTTGGGTAGACAACAGAAGAAGTAGGAGAAAATGAAAGCTCTCCGATATAAAGGTTAAGAAGCAAGGAAGCCTCAGAGACTTCATAGGCATGGAAAGAAAATATACAAGTATTAACTAATAAATTCAAGACCTTAGATAAAAGTGGGGTAAAAAAAAAAAACCTCCTTAATAATAGAACCACAGTTGGTCCTATCACTTCCATGTACACAACATATCTCACGTGCAGGGGCACATTTGTGTGCATGCACACACAGACATGTGTAGACAAAATGTCTAAATGGAAAAAGCAATTTGATTCTTCTAAAATTTCATGGCTGGGGGCTGGAGAAATGGCTCAGTGGTTAAGAGCACTGTCCTGAGTTCAATTCCCAGCAACCACATGGTGGCTCCAAACCATCTGTGAAGAGATCTGGCACCCTCCTCTGGTATGTGGAGGCAGAAAGTTGTACACATAATAAATAAATCTTAAAAAAAAAATCATGATTGATACATGTGCCAGACTTTCTTAATCTGTTTTTCTGCTGGTAGCTAACTGGGCTAGGCACACAACTTGTTGATGGTGATGACCATTGATGTAACCATGGATGCACATGTTGTTGAGCCAAAACTATCTCAGGGCTTGTACCTCGAGGCCTATAGGACAGAAAAAAAGGCTGGCTTGAGTTCAGGGCCTAGACTTTGGGGCCTGTAGGACATAGAAAAGCCTGGCTCGAGTTTGAGTTAGGATGAGGCAGCATAAAGTAGGTAGACGACCCTCCAGCCAGGGGGAGCATAATTTATATAGAAGACATTTAGCAGCAGGGAACAGACTTTACCCAGGAAGCCAGAACCTCATGGCAATACACAGATTAATGTAGATAGATTACTTTAAGATATGAGTTAGCCAGAAATATGCTTAAGCTGTTGGCCAACAGTTTGCAAATAATATGGTTTCTTTCTGTGTGATTCTTTCACGGCTGAGCAGCCAGGAACAAACAGCCTCCTACTACACATTCTTAAGCCAACTGGGTGTGGACCTGGTGTGCTACAACAAATCAAGTTCTGTTTTTATTATATTCAGGAATGTCTGAGTTCTGATATGGCAAATGACTTTTAAAAAGCTGTCTTTATTAGTTAACTTGGTTATTAGTTAAGTGAATAAATGTTTATAAAATAAAAATAAAATGTGGACGCTCACAATAATAAATTGAGTTCCCGCTTTGACTCTACTCCCTATAATGTCTGATTGTCCTAAGTCCTGGCTTCGGAATGGACATCCTGCATTGTGGGGCTGCAGAATGGGCAGATAGTGCACTCACCTTTCCCTGGGGACTAAAGAGGCTCAGGAAGCATAAGACAAGTGCTGAATCATATGGCCATTAGACTTAGTTTTCTGAGGAACCTTCAAGCTGAATTACATAGTGGCTGCCTCAGTTTCTTTTCCCATAAGCAATCATAGAAGTTTCACTTTCCCAACATCTTTGTCAGGACTTGTTAGGGTCTGGCTTCTCTATCAGTACCACCCTGACTGGGTTGAGGTAGAATTTTAATTAACATTTCCCAGAAGGCTAAACATTTCCAAATATTTCTTGGTCATCTGTATTTATTCTTTTAAGAATTGCCTATTTGTTTTATGAGCCTGTTGACTGATTTGGTGATTTTCTTTTTCTGTGTTTAGGTTTGGGAGTTCTTTGTTGATTTTGCACTTTGCTTACTTGGTTTTGCAATCCTGTCTCCCAATCATGGGAATCACTTTGTGTGCTACTGTAGTTTCTTTCACAAAGTCCTTGCTGGGCTTGTACCACGAAGCATTGTTTTCCTCTTTTTCTATGTTGATTTCAGAAGAAGGTCTTACATTAAGATGAGATATTTGAACAACTTTGAATTATTGAAAGGGTTGTCTTTTCTTCCAGCATGTGTTTTTGACATCTTTGTAAAAGACTAGGTGGCTGTAGCTTTGTGGATTTATTTCTGCATCACTGATTCTCTTCTATTGATGTTTGTATCTTCTCGGTGTCAAGACTATAGTTTTATTTGTTTGCCTCTGTAGTATAATTTAAGATCAGGTATTGAGATACTGAAGGGATGATCATGCTCCATGGGACTGCTTTTTCTATTTGATATCTTTTGCACTTGTCTGAATTTTAGGATTTTATCTGTGAAGCGTGACATAGTAATTCTACTGGAGAACACATGGAATCCTCAGAGCCTTTGGGAAATATAGAACTCTTCATGATGTAATTCAGCCAATCAGCTCCTCTTAAAATCTGTGTGTGTTTATTTCAATGATTTGCATGCAATGTTAAGAGCTTGGAAAGCCCAATCCAGATCATGGCCACAAATAACAGATGAGAATAAAAAAAAAAATGTTCTAGCTTTGGGCTTCTTCAATTTTTTCTTAAGTGCCTGAAAGTTTTCATTCTGAAGAGTTTTCCACCTTAATTGTGTGAATTTCTGTGTATTTTATGATGTTTTGAAAGTATTTTAAGTGAGATTTCTTTCTGAATTCTTCTGTAGGTTCATTGTTGCAATATAGGAAAGATATTGACTAGCTTGTGTGGATTTTGTATCCCTCTACATTGATGAATATATTTAACAGATCTCATAATTTTCTGGTGGATCCTTAATGGTCTCAAGCATAGCATATCATTTTTACACAGAGATGATTTGATTCTTTCCTATTTGTACAACTTTCATTCTTTTATCTTGTATTATTGTTCCATCTAAGTCCTTGAGGACTCTATTGAGTAATAATATAGAGACTGGACACACTTGTTTTGTTCTTGGTTTAAGAAGAAAATGATTTTGTCATATAAAGCCTTTAATATTTTGTGTGTTTACTTCTTCAATTCTTATTTTTTTTCAGGGTTTTTGCCATGAAATGAAGTTGGGCTTTCTCAAAGACCTTTTCTTTATCCATTAAGAAGGCTGTGAGATTTCTGTCTTTATCTCTATGTATCTTCATTATATTTATTGAATCACATTTGTTGAATCCACCTTGAATCACAGTAATGAAATCTACAAATCTCACTAGCAGATCAGAAATGGCCAGAAAAAAAAAAATGTCAAAATGTTCGTAGAGTGCTATGAAGTACAATATTTCCTTTGGGAAAAATGTTCAAGGTGTCTTGAATTTGCATGTTACCCTGCTCAAGGTCCCTGCCAGCCTTCTCACTGTTAGAATAATTTCTAGTATCCACCCTACCAGAACTGGACACTGTTACCTACCATTTAAAAAGCTGGTTTTGTAACTGGAAACTTTCAGTTAAGGACAACTTCACTCAAATACAGATTCACTGGAAAATTCCATTTACAGGAAAAAAATCAAATCAAAAATACACACAGAAATTTTAAAACATGACAAGTGTTAACACTTCGATTTTTTCTTGTGAGACCTTATACTTAGCACAAAAATGATTTAAAAAGCTTTGAAAAGCACTGCAGATTATCCCTTATGAATACAGCTGTAAACATTATTAAAGTAAGTTTTAGCAGCAAATCAAATTTACCCAAATATGAGTGATGCAGAAATTTAAAGATTTAGTATTGTTAAAATCAACCAAGGAATAATAATACTGGTGTGAAAGCCCGCAGGTCCAAGTAACAGTACAGTCTAGAAACAAAGCCATGCATTCATAGTCCTCTGGTGTTAGCATTTTCTATTAAAATGGAGCCAGAATACTCTCTTTGATAAGTGGTGGTAGAAAATTTTGGTAGAAAAAAACGAATTATTTCAACCCCATGTACAGAAATCTATTCAAATTCTATTGACAGCTAAGATATGATGCCTAGAACTTCATAATTATTAGAAATAAAGGGCAGCACAAACTTCCTTAACCTAATTCTTAGCAACAGTGAAAATCATAGACAATGAAGAGAAAAATAAAGTAAGTTGCATATCAAACAGAAAACGTAAATACAGAAGAGAAACTATTATCAGAGATAAATTAATCAGTGGAAATTGGAAATATTTACAAAAATGATGTAAATGATAATAGGTTAACACTCATTCTGTAGATATAATGTCTGCAACACAAGTTTTTAAAAATATGATCAAAAATAGACAAAGTGCTTGAGTAATAAAATCTAATAAGAAGATGTCCATATCACCATTAAACATATAAAAAAAAAAGATGCCCAGCATAAATTGTCTTTGGGAAAATAGCAGCTCAGACTTAGAAGGATTTATCACTTTGCTCTTGCTCTGGTTCCTAGAGATTTCTATAACCAGAAACAAGGTATCAGTAACTGGGGAGATGACTCACTGGTTAAGAACACATCCTATTCTTAATCTGAATTCAGATTTGTCTCCCATCATCTGTAACTCAAGTTCCAGGGTCTAGAGGACTCTTTTCTGACCTCTGCAGATCATATTCTCATTAGCTCTTATGTAGAAAACAAAGCCAGCGTTCACTGACTTATGCATGGAAGAAGGACGCATAAGACCATCGAGCCTCTGTAAACAGCCAACTCCCAACCATTCTGAAATGGTTGAAAATGAAAGGCTCAATAACTGCACTCACCCTGATCTATAGGGAGACATTTTTAGATGTTAGTTTTATTCAGAAAATAGACTTTAGTGTTCTTATCACACATTAAACAAAACCAGGGAAAGGAGTGAGAGTTGTGTGAGGTAATGGATAGGGACAGGCTTGATTCATTTTCCAATGTCTCCATTCTCAAGACCATCAAACTTGCATCATAAATATACGTAACTTGTATTTTCCAGTTATACCTCAATGATCTGAGAAACTAAAGATGATACTAAGAAAACAATCATCCTCCGTGTTCCAAACTATAATGCAAACAAAAGAGGAGGAGGAGCAAGGGGAGGAACAGGAGAAGAAACAAAGCTGGAAGAGGAGGGGAGGGGAGGAAGCAGATCACTTAAGAGGAAGAGAAAGATTATGGAAATTTTTCGCATTCATTTCTAGTTTAAAAACAAAAAGTAAATTAAAGTGTCAAGAAAGTGGCAATATAAGCATACTTCCTAAATCTAAGAGAAACTAATTATAAAGCACCCGTAGTTAATATTATACTTGATGATGAAATAGTTCAGCCTTTCCTGTAGAAATGGGAAACATGTCTACTTACATGGCTCTGTGGAAAGGTTGCATTGTCGGTATTAGCCAGTGTAAAAAGAAAGAGGGAAAAGTAGAACCCAGGTAGGAAAGGGACAATTCATCTTCTGCCTGCACAGATGGCATGGTCTCCTATAGATATAATCCTATGGTACCTACATACAAGCTATTAAAACCAATCAAACAGATCATTAGCCCACTGACATTCCAAATAAGGCAATCTTCAGTTCCATCTAAGTACTATGGATGAAGATCCCTCTTCCCTTCAGGATTAAGTCATCTTCATCCATGTACAAATACAGTATACCTTTCCATGTTCAATTATCATGCTGAACCCCATAAAACATGCACAATCCGTATAAGTTAATAAAAACAAAACAAATTTTCACTTTTAGAAAGTCATCTTCAAATGATTTTTATTACATCCCCAGATGATAGGCGATACATATTTTGACAAGCTGTGTTCATTCTCAATCATTAGCACAAGTCGCAAGTGGGCACTCACTTATTCTGCAAATGCTACACTTATTTTGACTCTAGAAACCTTACAGCCTGTTTTCCCTACTCTCTTCTGGGCAGGTCCACTCTCTTTTACTGTTCCTCTCTATATCTTAGCGCTACGAATGCAAATGTCACTGGGAGTAGTATGCGAATTTTTCCAGAATTATATCAACATTCTTTACTCAGATAATCATGTTTATTTTTAAGCTGATTCTTGCAGCATTTATGTTCTTAACATTTCCTTCCACCCCAGGGGGGAACCTGGCCTTCAACTGGAGGCTTCAGTGTAACTATAAAGGCCTCACAACTAAAGAAACTTGTCTCCACAATCTTCTCTCATCTGCCTATCTTCTGGGCTGATGAGAAGTACATCTTTTCTCAGATCAAACTTTTGACCTCATTATTAACATCACATCAAGAGATTTAAGGTTTCTTTGCTTTCAAAGATGTAAGAGTACTTGCTCATCTAATACACATTGCATCAGTTTACTTCAAAAATTATTTATCTACATTCTTCTCCCTTAGTGCTACTCTCAGTGCCTTTGTTGCTAGGCCTGGCCAGCTGAACGTACTGACAAGTGTGGATCAGCCTGAGTGTGCACAGCTCTGGGGGAAGCCACACTTGCATTTCTCCAAGGAGTAGCATGTTACAATACAATGTGAGCACTGCATGTCTGAGGTCAGGTTATTAAATATTGAATCAAACATGAAAGTTGTAACTGCCCAAAGGTGAAAAACAATTTGGCCTTGGTTGAATTTTCCCACCTGTGTTTCATTTTGCCATTTCTAAGCACTTAGAGAAGCAGGCATGTTTTAACAGTGAATCATTTTTTAAAATCAATCATGATCCCTTTGGACAAAAGAACTGTGCTTCTATTTGTTGCTCCCCGTACCTTGAAAATCAGCTGATACAGAGAAAGCAGGTAACACATGTATGTCAAACTGGAGCGTCATTTTTCTGTTCTTGCAAAACCTTGACAGTTTCTCAGGGAAAATGTAAATGCTATGGACTCTTAGACAGTTTCCAACATGGAGGTGCTGAAACATTTTTTCAGAATTAACTTTACTAACTCAAATATCCATGAAGTTATTTTTTAAATATTTTTAAACTTGTGTTTTTAATGGAATATAAATTATTTTTGGTAGCACACTGAAAAAAAAAGCAAAAGTCAGAATTTTACTTTATAAAGGGGATCATTTTCAATTTTATAAGGTTTAATTCAAAGTATAAGCCTCAGCCTTAGCAAAAAGAATAGTGTCAACTCTAAGCCCTCAAGGAAAAAGAAGGTACAGCAATTGAACAGCTTTTGAAGGTTAAAACGAAATTTTCCAGTGATAGGCTAATTGACAGACATATTCAAAAGCCTGAAATAAACTTCAAAGATTCAAGATCATCCTTCACATATAAAATTCAAATTTTCAAGGAAAAAATAAACACATGACACTTTAAAAGAAAGAAAAAGGGGAATATGTTGTTCTTCGACCTGGTGCTATGACATTTTTGTGAAGAAATAAACTTATTAATTTTAACATTTCAAACCTACTGAATCTATCTTATAATATCTCAAAACTATTAATGTTCCCAAAAATATTTTTTTTATTATTTTTACTTTCAAATGTAAGACATTAGGATTAAACCTGGTTTCAATATATACATTAATAAGTAATATCATAAAAATGGCAAGTTAAGCCGGGCGGTGGTGGCGCACGCCTTTAATCCCAGCACTCGGGAGGCAGAGGCAGGCGGATCTCTGTGAGTTCGAGGCCAGCCTGGTCTACAAGAGCTAGTTCCAGGACAGGCACCAAAGCTACAGAGAAACCCTGTCTCGAAAAACCAAAAAAAAAAAAAAAAAAAAAAAAAAAAAAAGGCAAATTAAAAATTAATACCATTAGCCTGCTTCTCTAGAAAAGCAATGAAAACTTGGTCAAAATCTTTAGAGTTGACATCTTTAGAACTCATTCAACAAACCAAAAGCTTGCAGGAACTGGATATTAACCAAGGAGAAGAAACAGCTCAATCTTGACAAGAACAATATGTGCCTTGACATTGCATCTTAGCTCATGCTGCGGTCTGCTCCCTAACCTGCTGCTGGCACTAAAGAGAGTGCTCTATATTGCTGGTATGGATTCCAGGATGGGAAGGCAGATCTGAGACCTCAATCACAAAAGTTTGCCTAACTTATTTTGATCCTGGTGGAGTAAAATGGGCTTGATTTTACTTCATCTTACTTTGAGATTTTACAAAGGTAGTCACAGACAAAATACGTTTGTGGTAATAGTTAAGAAGTGATATAATTTAGGAGGAAAGGCAGAGCAAACAGACACACTGGGGAATGAGAACTTGGAAGTAGCCCATTATATTTCTAGCACCTGGAGAAAGCTGCTGTGGTTGGCTGCACAAGATTGAATCATTCAACAAGCCAGCATAAATGCCATATATATATATATATATATTGGTCTAGTCTGCATATAAGTAACTATATTTTACTGTGGAAGGAAGAAGTATAATGAAGCAATTAAATTGGTTATTTTTCCCACGGTGACTCCTCAGTTTTTAGTATTGGAAAGTGGGATGCTGCTGTTTCTAGCGCCCTAGAGGTAGAAGCGGCTTTGGAATTGTGCAGTAGATTTTGTGTGCAGGGTTTTGAGACATTCGATTTTTATTTTAAAAAGAGTCCAGCTCCTCTGGAGCATGCTCTTAGCAGAGGCGTGGATGTTAAAATACTTCTGAGGAGAACCCAGGCAGAAATGTTGAACACATCTTTGGCACCAGAAGAAAAGCAGACCGATTAGAAGTCATCAGAGGAGACCTCACTGCTCCGTGTTTGAGGGTTTTGTGGAAAGTAGAACATAGGAAATAATGAACTAGGCTCTTCAAATGATGAGATTTCTAATGAAAGCATTGCAGGTGTGGCCTAGTTTCTCCTTGTAGCTTTTAGTAAAATGCAAGAGGGAAGAATCGACTGAAGGTGGAACGGCTAAGCAAAACCAAAGTTAAAATAAACAAGCAAGAACATAAACAAACAGCATTCAGGATCCGGAAGATTGTCAGCTTACCCAGGATCTGCCTGAGGATCGGAAGTTGTGGACATGGTTACACAGATTAACTGTATGATGCATAAGTCTAGTGAACCATCTTAACAAAAAAGCTAGAAATAAAGACATGTTTTTCCAAAAAGTACTCACTTTAATTTAATTGTGTGAGCACCAGAATTTACACACAAAACAGATTTTAGAGTATTTTTATACTAGAATTACAGAATATACTTGTTTAGATAAAAAACAAAAGAGATAGGACAGAACAAAGAAAACCCAGTAACTTTTAGAACTCATGTAGACTGTCACACAGCATAGAGTAAAGCACAGCACAAGAGAATACAGCACCGAGAAGTCATGACCTGCAGCATGAAATACAGGGCCCAGGAGGATTATCCACAGCCTTTATATTCTGGTGGTATTTGCCTGAAGGTATTTAGACATGGCTGGAATTCATACTTGTTTTTCTTCCTTCAGCATTTTTCTTTTATGGATGAGAATGTTTTTTCTTATGGCTGACCCACCCCAGTACTTTATGAATGAGACTGTCCTTCCTGCACCCAATCCACCATTGTGTTTTATGAGCAGATTATTTGCTGTCTGTTTTAATGAATGTCTGATTTACCTAGGTAGTGATACTTTTGTCTCAGAGTGAATAATATACTAAATTCTACTGATATCCTCTTTTGATCCTATTTAAATAAGATTTTTAGACTTCATTGAATGAGTCGAGCATTTTGGGAATGTTTCCGATGTGAGGACAAAAATTGTGCAGGGCCAGTGGGTGGGTAATAATATTTAGAATAGTGCTCCCTTCAGAAACTGTTTGGGAATTGGTTCTTTGCAAGCTTGGCTATTAGCTAAGATAGGTTGACTCCTAATCCATTAAGACTAGTAGTCTTATGATACCAGGGAAATCGGGACATGTTACAAAGGGCAGTGTCTTGGTCTCCTTTTTTACAAAATAATTTGAAAACAGAATGGAACAACTCTACTGGAATTTGAAAGAAAGCAAAAAAAAAAAGTAGACAAGAAAGAGACAAGATCTCAGCGACGGTGTAGAAGGAGATAGAGGAAAGTAAAAACAGCAAGTTATACTGTGCTTGAAGTGAGGGCAGGAAGACTGAGAAGTGGGTGTATGCTAGTAGCTAGGGTAGGGTGTCTTCAGAAACCAAGACTGTTAAGGCAAGTAGCTTAGGAGTTTGTCTGGTGTCGTGAGAAGAAAATGGGAAGACTGGGAAAGAGAAAAGCTTAAACTTCAGAATTCAGACAATCTTTATGCACTTGTCTGGAGGGAGGGGCTTTGGAGCTCTGTGGAACACACGTCCCTAAGGGCAGTTCCTCTTCCCATTTTCTTATCGTGTGTCCACAGTAACATATGTCACCTTCTGTCTACAAGCTTGCCTTTAGGTTTCAATCTAACTCCCTTATGGTAGGAGATCTCAAGGAAGCACCTGTTGTTTATACCAATAGTCACTGTTTCCAGCTTCTGACCAAACTGTTTGTAAAGGGAGTTACAGACCATTTACCATGCTCTTTGTGTCTGGGGATACCAGTATGCTATTCACGTATCATAAAGGAGCTCAAGTAGGGGGACAGACTGCTGTATATCCTAGAAAAGATGCTGGCCATGAACCAAGCCATTTGGGCCCCAGGAAGATGGAGTAAATAATGCCAAAACTCTAACTGGCATCCTGAAAGCAGCTGGCTGCAAATGTTTTCTTTTGTCCCCTTTCTTCCTCTCTACACACAGGCATATGTAAGATTATGAAAATGGGCCTAGAAGATGGCCAGGCACACAATAGGAGATAGGATGGGGCACAGAGAATTTTCCTCAGAGTCCTCGGGAGAAACCACCCTGCAGCCACTTTTCATCTTAGATTTATGGTGTTCAGAACCACGAGACAATAATCTTTAACAGAACTGGATGTGCTATTTCATTATCAAAGCACAAGAAAATTCACAAGGGGATAACAAGAAATAAAGAGAAATTCTTATTTCTCAGAGTTGAGCCCAGCATTCACACAAAAACAAACAATTTGGAAGTTGGCATTTGTTCATTCAGGTTGCTATGATGGAAAGACGTTTGCAAAGCTGTTTAATCCACAGTTTGTTCTTTTTAGGCTCTAATTTGTTGCTTTAAGATCTCTTTATATAGAGTGTGAATTATTACTTAGATTTTAGCAGCAATTCACACTTGCAGAAAGGAAGCAACATCACTTTGCAGAACAGAAAAGTGTTTCATATTAACAAATTTGCATAGTCTAATTCATGCCAGCAGTGGTTTAGCTGCTTTAAGAGCAAAATATGCTTTTCCGTAGTTTCTGCCCTTTTCAAAATGCAGATTATTAAGTGTGGGAGACTAAATGAAAGATATGCAATTTCTAACCTTCACCTCTAATTAAAGAGATATTTGGCATGATAGAAGAGTGGAAAAATTGATTACCCTGGAGTTAGTTATTTGTGGTTACAAAGAACAACCTGTCCTAAGTTTGTTACATAATTGTTAAACTCTGGTACTCGGACCACTGCCTCTCAGGGCCTAGGACTTAGCAGAGTAGCCCTTATCACTCTTCTGTGACGTTTCACTGATAGGTTTAGCCACGTGTCTCTGGTTTAAAGTATTCCACATCTTATTTTCAGCATACCCTTTTTTTGTTATCTTGTTAGAGAACTTAACAAAATTTCTCGATAGCCAGCCCATTTGCTGAGACCTTTCCTCAGATTACACTTCTCATACACTTTCCTTGGTACACACTGACACTCAGTGTGTAGTACCCAAGGCAGCTGCAATGATACAATCATTTTAAACCAATTGCTTAAAGTTGTTATTTTGTCCTCAACTTGCTGTGGTAATACTAATGGCATAGATAAAATACATTTGTCTTTCATTGCATCCTCTCAGCTGAGTTGAGAAAGGAAAAGTTTCCCAAACGAAGCTTCCTCCAGAAAGTGTCCCCAAAGAGAAAAATTCTCTCTGGATTCTCCTAAAGCTCCTCCCAAACAGAGGTCCTGCAGCCCATCACCATATGCTTCCTGCTGTTTTTACAGTGTGCCAAATAACTTTCTTTCTATTGTGATCTGAAACATAAATTCTTTCACCACGTCTACAAAGCACCCTACTCAACACACAGCAGCCCTATTACATCAGAGAGTCCAGACACACAACTTCTATTTCGTCTTTCTTCCCTTTCTCCTGAGAAGGGCCCAGACTCAGAGTCACCTGAAGACCTGAGTCTGGGGTTCCCCATATGCCAAAAAGTCTCCCCACTCTGACTCATGTTCACTGCTACTCAGAGAGGCAGCCTCTTGAAACACTTGAAACACTTGCTGTCTCGGAGGACTCTGTTGAACCTTGTGTGATTTCCAAGTGGTGACAATTGTCCTGTTAAATCTAATGATCTCACTGTTCTCAGACAACTCTGTGACCCAGAGTCCCTAATAGACTGATCAATGGGAAATGCTCATTCTTGTCTTGTATTCTTTATAATGGCATCATTTTCCTACTAGCTCAAGGGCTTCCTTGGCTACCATTTCATAGCACTTCTGCCTCACCCCCACTCCTTGATTTCCCCAGGTTTCTTTAAAGGTTTAAGTTAAAGTCTGCATCATTGAGACAGATTTTCTAATTTGTTTCTGAGTTTACTCTAAATTAAATGTAACCATATGTTCTTTGAGTTTCTTCTTAGAGTCTTCTAAGGTGTTTATTTTAAGTTATTGTTTGGATCATTTTATCTGCCAGTACAATTGTTATTTTCTGTCTATGATTTAATACTTGATAATCCTACCAATGTAGCTGTTCACTATGCCATCTTTAAGTATATGTAATGTGGTATGCTTATATGCTACTATCCTCTCAGAAGGGTTTTATTCAATTGGCTTACAAGCAAGTATATGTATAAATTTAGTTCACCAACAAATTGTTTTAAATTTTTATAAGAATAGATAAATAAAAATGCCTCCAGGAAGACAAACATAGCTTACCTATATCATAATTATTGGATATTCATAATAATGTCCATATTTTCTACTTCAAATATGATATACTGGATTTCCATCGAAACAATACATTACTGGTCTCTTAAAACAGTTACAAAAAGTGGTTAAAAAACTTTATATTTTATCAAAATAATTTATGTTTTCAGATATAACTTTAAATACTTAAAAATAAGTTTGGGCTGAGTCAAAATGTATTTGATGTTTTGTTAACCTTTAAATGTCATATAGTAACTAATTTTTAAACAATAATTTATTTTTCAAGATACGTGGAAACTGGCTTCTGGGTATTAAACAGTCACTCATAGGGTCCAAACCTAAAAGGGAGGAAAGGGATAGAAAGACAGTTCAAATGTGGAGTGCTTATTCAGAAAGATCCTAGGCAGGTCAGGTAGACCCTATTATAAAGATTCTACATTCTCATGAGTCATCCGTCCTCTTGATCAGAGGCTATGCAGAAGTCAGGAGTTAGACTCCAACAGTATATACTCTGTAAAGCGGACAGTCACAAAATGAATGTCTTCTAAGGAAAAGCCACATAGTCACCTTTGTCTACGCAGAATGTGACAGAACTGGTAGGGAAAAAAATTGTAAATGAGCTAAGAAACTATTAAGTCCCTAAGACCAGTTGTTCTCAATCTGTGGGTCGTGACCATTTGCGGGGGGGGGTCAAAGACCCTTTTGCAGGAGTCACTTAAGAAACATGCTAGAAAAAAAAAACAGATATTCTTCTTCATACTAAAGGCAAAACTACATTTATCAAATACCAATGAAAAAATTATGTCTGGGGTCATCATAACAATAGGAAGAGTATTAAAGGGGTCATAGCATTAAGAAAGTCAAGAACCATTGCCCCAAGACTAACTCTGAGTACTCTAGACCAACTATAACAAAAAGAAGTTACTTTAGGAGTCACATACAGGGTTTTAAACACCGTGACATAAAATATAACCAGAGTTAAATAATGAACAATATTTAAAAAGTTTATCATCCCTACCTACATTTCTCACACAGAACTAGTTAGTTAGTTCAGAGATCATGGTGGTCCTAAATACTGGTCACTTTCTTTGGGGACATGAGTCTATTCTTGTTTCTCAACCTAATGGACAGGAACTTTTGCCTTGGCTTTCATTATTCTCTATATACCTACAGGGTATATAGAGGTATAGATCATATATACCTATATTTTAATCTTATCATATTTCTTTCCCCTGGGGTTCAACATTCCAGCCCTAGACAATGCTTCTACAAGGTTCTCAAGCTCTTAGTGTCCAAAACCACACTTCTTTTAAACCTACTAGATCCAGAAAAATGTGCCTTCTACCTAAACCACTCCTATGTTTTTCTTTTTGAGACCCACTATTGGACACCTGCCAGAGTAACACACACACACACACACACACACACACACACACACATGCCGTGTTGCCCTTACTCAGCTCAAAGGAGTTACTAAAGAAAATAACAACATTTTGAATTTTGCAGGAAAATGCATGGAGCTAGAAAACATTATTTTGAGTGAGGTAACCCAGACACAGAAAGACAGTTATTACATGTACTCACTCATAGGTGGTTTTTAAACATAAAGCAAAGAAAACCAGCCTACAAAACACAATCCCAGAGAACTTATACTGGAAAGGAAATGAGTTCTCCCTTGGAAGTAGGCTCTAAAATAGAAGAACATGCCTCTACCCCACTAAAGCAGTCAACTAGTGCAGCAATAAAATAGTATGACAACTGAAAGTAGCTGCAAGTGGGTACCTTGGTTTTGTCTTCATTCATACAGATGCAATTTCATGCCAAATTATTCATTGAAAGCCAGCATCTCTCCCAACCTGAACAAGGCCTCCTCAGTGGACTCACCTGCAGTGAATGATCTCATTTTAACTGTTGTTCAGCCACCTCTGGGCTCTCTGCTCCCTCTGTATCTTACTAATAAGCCTGATCAATCTGAAGACTGAATTCTTTCACCAACCACTTAGTCTCCTGCAATGCCAAAGGGTGTTTTGCTTGTTGGAATTTAGGAAAAGTTGTATAGAAGGGAAAGAAACCCTATATTTTACCAATTTTAACATGTAGTTTAGAAAGACTTGATAAATAATCAACATGACATAAAACTGATGAATTCACATTCATGTTTTCCCCTTTCTTGCTTGCCTTAATGTAAACAAAAACCATTTATGCAATGTGAAATTTTAGCAGGAATGAAATAGTACTTATGTTCAGATTAATAAATGTTGGCAGATCTACTGTTCATTCTCATGTTTTCCCTTCCTAGCTTTAATAATGAAAATAATTCCTGTTAGACATATCATGTCCGTTCCTGAACAGCATCGTCACTGTTTACCTGGAAGGTTTTCTTTCCCTTTCCATATGCTATTGCATTCATATAGTGATAAGATTCAAATCACGTACGCAGTGGTTCTAGGGACATGGATATACTGATGTAAGATACTGTTTGGTTTTTAAGTAAAATTCCTAATATGGGCATGGGTAAGTACATACTCCAGATCTTATTTCAGTAATTCCAACACTACATGATATTTCTTTCAAAGTAAAGGCTTAGATTAAGTGATCTCTTCTTTTAGTTTTACTGTTGTAATTCTATACTTAATGATTTGCCTCTAGAAGATTCTTTTTAAAGATTGATTTATTTTGTTAATTTATGTGTACACATGTTTTTCTTGCATGTATGTATGTATATCACATGCCTGGTGCCTGGGCAGGTCAGAAGAAGGCATCAGATCCCTCTGAAATTACAGATAGTTGTGAGCCACCATGTGGGCTCAGGGAACAGAACCTAGGTCTTGTGAAAGAGCAACAAGTTCTCTTAACCACTAAGCTATCTTTCCAGACTCGGAAGACTTTGATTATTTAATTTCAATAAGATTAAAAGGATAATGATATGCCAATGAAGCAGTAGTTGATATTGTATTCAATAATAAAAAGGCTCATGTTGGAATGAGGGGGATTTAGATCACAGAAATGCTCATAAAGCAGAACACATAAGAGGCATTTATTTATATTAGTGAGATTCTCATCACAAATGAAATATACTTTAATTGAAGACTTGATTTATTATAAAACACAAAATATAATATTCAAATATTAAGAAATGGGAATTATTTTCTAACTATTTCATGGATATAAATCACAGTAGCATTTTCTGGCTTCTTGCTGTCTGTGTTGCATTATCTGGGAAGTGAAGCTACTAGCGTTTATCTTCACTCTGTTTGTATAACCTGTAACTTTCTTCATTTTACAAAGTGAAAAACCAATTCTTACATGGCTACAAAAAGGGGAAACACTAATATTTAAAAGTTCATAAGACTGGCAAACACTCTGTATTTCAGACTTATAAAACCATACCTCTTTTAGGGTGTGTTTCATGTAAGAGGAGGGAAGTAATGTGCATGCGTTACTGTGGGTCCCTTTTGAGAATCTACAAACACACTTTGAGTATATAAAGAAAATGCTGATGCCAAATGTGTGGTCTTGGACAACTGTTTGATTTCCCTGACCCTCAGTGCCTCACTTGCATAATAAAGAGTTAAGCCTATGTGAGTTCCAAGGGTCTGTATAGCTCTATAATTCAACCAGCAGTGTAGCATCACAGCAAGGCTGTTACATAGTCTCATAAAAATGAGATTTCTAAGCAGAGGCAGTATGATTAATGTACAGAAGATTCACTAAGGATATAATTTATTGATAACAAATGTTATACTGTCATCAATTCTTCTAGAAAGTCATAAACACAATAAATTTTAAAAAAACTAAATTAGGTTTTTTTATACTTGCTATCTACAGCAAAATATGGCTTGTTTAGACCAAAAGTGTCCCTTATAAGTTTATAAGTCAATAACTTCCAGCAAAAGTTTCACGTCTTCATAACATCAGAAAAAAGACAGGTCAAGGAGGTCGAAGTGCATTACACACTTTGCATACGATTTCAGGAAATGGAGCCAGCACTGGCTACGGCTTGTCTGTTTTCTTCTACGACTGCATTACCTCAAGCCAAAATGGATTTTATAGTTTATCTTGAGAAGAAAGCATCGGACCCCAAATTTATTTAAGAATTAAACAGTATCCACAGTTGTTTAAGATGCACGGTGCTGAAGTCATTCTTTGGGAAACTTACAGATTGTGATTAAAGAATGTATATGAAGTGCAGTCTTGACAACCACAGCTCTGACTTTCTATACTGCTGAGAGTCCTGGCAAGCAAGGTGAGAAATACCAGGATATCCTCAGAGAAGAAAGGTAAAAGACACTTTGTCTGACTCCCTTTCAGGGTATAGGAAATAGGTGAAAACAAACATTGCCAGGACATAAGAAATAAATGTGCTTCCCCAGAGGTTTAAATACAAAGCAAGCAGGTCCAAGGGTATTGATACTTGGCCTTACAAAGGGTAGAGATACAGAGCTTTGGACTTTCAGAGAAAACCAAAGAGCTCAGAACAGTTTGTTCTTTGCTGTGTCTCAGCCCACAAGAAGACAAGCCATCTCCTCTGCTGTTGTATTTCTCTGAGTGTCATCACACGTCACTTTCACACTTGACTTAGCATCAAGGGCAGGGGTGGGTTTGCTTCTTATTGGAGTCAGCTCAGCTTGAAGATGAACAAATCTGTCAGAAAATACTTGGTTAGCAAATTCGTGGATACTTGTGTGGATGGAAGCATGAATAAGTGATGAACGAATGAATGAGTGCCAGATGTTCAAAGAAAGACCTGTACCCCTGGAGTTAACTTAAACTGACAGTCAAAAAACTCCTGACCACAATCCTGCCAGTAGCAACAACTGCTCCTTGAGCAAAATTGCACAGATAGTCTCTGTCTCTGTCTGTCCCTGTCTCTATCTCTCTGTGTCTCTTCCTCGGTCTCTCTCTGTCAGTTTGTCTCTGTCTTTCTTAGAAATTAAAGAGATTTTTTTCACTAGCTGATGTACACTGCCAAGTAACCAGCGTTTTCAAGACTCCTCCATATACCAAAGCTATATTGGAGCCCGTGACAGTGAAGATGCAACTGGGAGACCTTCTAACTAGGAAATTAGTGAATCTTTGGATTTCAGATACCTGCCAGATGAAAATGGTATGACACATTAGTAATAAAGTATATGTGTGCATATATAATTTATGTGTGTGTCTGTGTGTTTAAATTGGAATCAGTTTCATATTTACCATCCTGTCTTTAAACATCCTATAACTAAGGATAAGTAACCTTTTTGCCTGCACTTCCTGTTATTGGGATTACAGATGTGTGACACTGTACTCACCCCTCCCATTTTTTAAAATATAGTGTTAGGGATTAGACTCAGGGTTTTATGCATATTAACAGGTGCTGAACCAACTCACATATATCCTCACCTCAAGAATAGATCATTTTATTGCTGATCATGCTAGTAATATTGTAAAACAAACATTTGAGTGCAGTTTTACATATTCATAATTATTTTTTTCCTTTAAGTTTTCAGTTGTGTTTCTGTCTTTTTTTTTTCATGCTCTTTGCGTTTCTTAGGAAGGTTTGGATAAGAAGCACCCCTCCATGACTTCTGAGTCAGCTCTTGCCTTCAGGTCCCTGCCCTATTTTGAGTTCCTGCTATGATCGCCTTTGATAATGAACAGCAATCCTGTCATCTTCAAGCTGCTTTGGTCTCAGCATTTCATCACAGAAATAGTAACTGTAATGAAGACAATAATGTTGGTGTACTGACAGTATATCCCTCAAGCACTCTCCACTCACTGAACTTGGAACTCACTGGTTGGACTGTCTAGATATCTAATTCAATAATTGGAGACACTCCTGTCCTTCCAGACCCCAGTGTTGGAGTTACAGCTTCACTCTACCATGCCTGTCATTTCATATGTGTGCAGGGATCCATAATCACATCTTCTTGTTTAGAGGATGGGCATTTTACTGACAGCTGTTTCTCAACTCTGATATTCTTAATAATAATATGGTAGGTTACACTTTAAAGCATTTGGAAATTTAAGAGACATTTTGAGATCTTCACCTAATTGGCATTATTCTTTTATGGAGTAGGTACTATGATTCTCATTTTGTAGATACAAAGATAAACACTACATGAATACACACTGGCTTCTCTGGTTTCAGAATTTATTATTTTTCTTACCCATTTCATAGCTTAGTATGAAAATGCACATGATGTAAGGGTGATTGGGGCATGCCAGAGCACACACATTTCAGCTGAGAGTGTAGTTCATATTTCTTTAGTTGCAAACAAGTATTATAGGTATTTTTATATTTGTCCTTTTACGGTCCTCATTGACTTGCCACTCACTCATATTCTGATCTATTCTGGCAAAAATATAAATTCTATATTTCAGAAATATAAATTAAAAATATCATTCCTAGGAATAATCCAAATTTATAACTCGTACCATTCTATACCAATTTTTTATTCTGTCCATTAAGAAATAAATTATATATATGTGTGTGTGTGTGTGTCTGTGTGTATACTCTGTGTATATATACATATGTATACATGTATGTATATATACATGTATGCATATATAAACATATACACACACACATATATACAAATATGTGTATATATATTCAAGAAGTTAGATGGTATAAATTACTTTGCTGCATGATTTATTTCTTGATGGACAGAATACAAAATCGGTGTAGAAGGGTAGGAAGTAATTTTAAGTCAGTCATAAATTTGATTATACCTAGGAATATCCTATATAATATACAATGTCAATGTTTAATGTTAGGTGACATATGTCACCTATAACCTGATGCTGAGGCTTCTGCATGCTATCTTTCCAGCTTTTATCTTTCTTAACTATACTACACAGAACAGTGTTCCTCTTACACTTCTAAAGTCCTTGAGGAAACTGCAAGGTCATGTTGACTTTCATAACTTCAGTCTTCACACAGTTTCTACACACAGGAGAGCTCAGGAAGTATTACCTATGCAATGTACTTGTACACAGGAAACAGTGTCAGTCTGAATCTCTTCTACATACATTAGCTCTGATACTGACTATGTAAAATAGAATAGTGCTTGGTCCTCCATTCTAAGAGGTCCAATGAAGCTTCTTGCTTTATTTTGTATGTTTCCTTAAATAGGAATGCAAGCAATACGTTGCATGTGTAATACATTTAATACAGGTATGTTTAGATTATGGGGATAGTTGAGAGCAGGGTACGTGGTGCTATGTTATTCAAAGGGGTGGTGTTTAATCTAATAGATCAACAGTAAAAAAAGTAACACCAATTTTCTTCAACTAGGAAAATTCAAAGGAGTCAGCTTTCTACAACTAGTGATGTCACTCTGGTAAACCAAAACCAATGATATGTAAAAATCTTCAAAACGGGTCTTGATGCCCTGTCCTCCTGGAAAGCTAGAGAAAAGTGAAGAAGCTCTCACGTGTAAAGGATAGGGGCTACCCCTGCTGTGGTCATTGTGTTTAGATAAAAGCTCATTGGAAA
Source organism: Microtus obscurus (assembly GCA_963919715.1). Lineage (NCBI taxonomy): Eukaryota > Metazoa > Chordata > Mammalia > Rodentia > Cricetidae > Microtus > Microtus obscurus. The sequence continues at coordinate 24,678,162 of CAWTZC010000015.1, forward strand.
TATGGTCATAAAAGCACACAGGTGTCCAATTTTTTGACTGATCAGGTCTGGTAGTTTAGCCTTCCATCTGTGGGGAGACATGGATAACAAGAAATACTGGGAGTATGGGTTAGGGGAGGCTGCTTTTTCATTTTCTAGGCACCCAGACTCAAAATAATCACTCAAAAACTATTAGTTACAACACTTTTTAGCCTATTAGCTTGTGCATATTTCTAGCTAGCTCTAACATCTTAAATTAAGCCATTCCTATTCATTTATATTTTACCACAAACCTTGTGGCCTACCAGCATGGTTCCAAATGGTGGCTTGCATCTTCTCATCTGATGGCTACATGGAGTCTCATTGATTTCTCCTTCTTTCTCCCAGTATTCAGTTTAGTTTTCCTACTTAGCTCTACTTTGCTGTATTACAGGTCAAAGTAGCTTCTTCATTCATTAACCAACAAAGGCAAAACATATACGGAAAGAACTTCCCACACCATTTCCCCTTTTCTGTTCAAATATAAAGGAAGGTTTTAACTTCAACATAGCAGGATTGCATACAACAAAACAGTTATTTAGCAAGAATTATAGTTACAATATTTATATATACTTTATCTTTTATCATAACTAAGGAAAGCTACAACCATAACTATATCTATTCTTCAACTCCATCAAAGCTTCCAGAAGGATATAAGATTAACTAAGTAAGCAGGAAGTGTATTGTAAGCAATTTCCAAAACTTTAGAATTGACAGAGACATCTCACTACCTGAAGAGTCACCCAAAGTTCTTCTGTATTGTGGTAACACCCATCTTCAGCCTACAGGCCCATAATATCCAGCAGATGTCTCCACAAAGTAGGAAATTTGAATATTTGTTTTGCCTTGTAAAGACAAAGTTTATCATTTGTCTTTTTCTGTACCCTGTAAAATGTCTGGCAGTTCTTTCATGGAGCAGGAACTCCAAAGGACCATCTCACATTTAAACTACTTCAGCAGTCATTTTTCTGTGGGTCTGCATGTCCAATTCATACAGCATAACATCAAGCAGCCCAGCCAAGAGCAATTTCTTGCTCAAATAGCTAACCGCCTCCAGAAGGTGCCTCTTTGATGCCCATCATCCTCTTGAAGTAGATTGGTACTGCCAGAAGTAGATGTATCTCATTGTCATGAAAAGTCCTGAGATCTTTAAACATTTTTAAATACCATATTCTCTAGTTTTTGAAAAGTTTGAAGAATAACTAGCCATATAAAATACATTCTGTATATTTAGAAAACCTATATAATATAACTAGAAGTTTGACTATTATATATGACTATCTACTAACTGTATTTTAACTATACATTATAATTTTAAATGAGCTGCACAAAGATAATACCTTAATCTTAATATATTAAGAGCCAGAATATACATATAACAAAATTGACCTAAACTTTGTATAAGTAGACCAAGATCCATACCAATGCAAAGTATTCAAAACTATAGCATATCCCCCTTTAAATGTAAAGAAACATTTATAAACAATATTTGGGAATTTGTGTGTAGTTCTCTCTAAACTACTTCCTGCTTTTTGTTGGTTTAAGTAATTTTGGGAGGTGTTCAAGGCAACTTTTGAGGATCTTGGTCCATCAAACCACATTAGTTTGAAAGGAATCCACAGGTTCTCATCTTCCATAGAAACAAAAGAACCTCTTTTACTCAAATTTTGAAGTCAAAATATCTTTAAAATATATATGTTGGCTTATCTTAGTGGCCCATAGCATAAAATGTCTCTCAATACTTAGTTTCTTCATAGTCAAAAACTTCAAGGAAAACACAATAATATACATAATCTAGACTCTCTGTGTCTTTTACATCTTTACGTAGCTTATTTTTCTTTACTCCTATTACTTCTTTTTACAAGTTTACTCTGTCTCTTTAAATACTTTGTTTTACTTTTTAAAAACCACTTACTTCTTTTTATAAACTTTATACTCTTTTTCTTCTCCTCTCTCTCAGGTCTATGTACATTTTTTAAAACACACTGTGACACATTTAGAGGTATTTTTCATCTGTTGTTTTTCTTTATTGTGCATCTATAATCCTTTTCTGACCGGGACTGCTTTTTAAAATGCTAATCAGCATGACTAGGGCTAAGGCTGCTTTGCCTTTTGGTTCTGCACAATCCAACTTGGCAGAGGTCCATTCATTGCTTCTGAGACTAATGGGTGATAGCCACGCTTACCACCTCAACTCTTGTCACCAGTTAGCCCATGCTACCAACAAGTTATTTGGAGCATGGTGCCCACAAACCCCATTCAAGAGCTTAGCCTTCTGAAAGAATCAGAGTTTGTCCTAACAGTACAGATCAGGAAAACACCATTTTGAAACTTCATGTTTTTTTTTTTTCTGCTACCACTGAATCAGGAAGACCTCTCTTAAAGGAATTATGCCTCTGCTTGCTTCTAGCAAACAGAGCCTGCCCAAGAAAATGTTGCTATCAAAAAGCCATGCTTAACTTTGTGTTTTGTGTTTAGAATTCCTTTTTAAGCTTTCTCAGGTTTTATGTGGATACAATCGACCATATTGGAACTTTCCATAGCATATACATGGGTAATAATAATACTCCCCTTTTGTCCAATATTTTGCTCTTGTTTTTCAACATGGCCATCCATTCTCCAGTATATTAGATAAAATGTTTCAGAAGCAAATAACTCCTCTGTGTCCAGGTTAACATCACTCTGAATATAGCAATGGAATCTTGCACTGTTCCCCTGCAATCACACAACAACATATGGACAGTCCTTTTGTAGCATGTTATCACTCTGTGTACTCCCTGTGCAATGTGACTTACTATGTTGGTTACTTTTGGGTTAACTTGACACAGACTAGTGTCATCTGAGAGTACAGCACCTCATTTGAGGAATGGCTGCCATCACATGACTTATGGCATATCTGTGGGAATATTTTCTTAATTAATAACTAATATGGGAGGGTTCTGCCCACTGTGGGAGGTGACATCCTTGGGAGGGTGGTCCTGGGTTGATAAGAAAGCAGGCTGAGCAAGTGATAGAGAACAGGACAGTAAGTAGCACCCCTCTACAGCTTCTGCTTCAGTTCCTTCCTCCAGGTTCCTGCCTTGAGTTTCTACTTGGTTCCCCTAGAGAATTATGGAATATAACCCAAATGCCCCCCAATCCTTTTTTCCTCATGTCGCTTTTGACTGTGCAACATGGATCATAATAACAGGAAAAGTGACTAGTATAGTAGCCATCTTGGTTTTCCGATCAATTCTTGTCACATCATTGTGATTATGTAGGAATAACTTTTATTTATGTAACAAATAAAATTAATAGTCCATGACTGTTAGTTTACTCTCATTTTTGTTATTAATTTATATTATTGCCTCTTATCCTACTTATTTATAAATAAATTTTATTTTATTAATAATAAAAATTAATATAAATTTTATTATAAGGAAAAAAGACGGTATATATAGGGATTGGTACTATCCACAATTTCAGGCATCCTCTATGGATTTTGGAATGTTTCCTCTACAGATAAAAGACTGGGGAAAGACTCTGTCTCAGACCAGTCAGTTTTGTTATAGATGGCAAGGAAGAGAGGAGAGAAAAATTAAGCACCAGAAGGCTATGTTATACCTCTGTTGAATGTCAGAAATAGAACCAAGCACATTTAATGTCTTCTAGATTCGATTATCAGTTTACAAAGAAAAAAAGAGACACACAGATTTACAAGAAATGTAAGAACCTTGCTTTGGATATAATAAATTTCAAAACTGTGCCTGAATGATTACAGGTATAAGATGCAGTCTTTGGAACAGCACAAGTTCAGGGTAGGCTTCTGGATTCTATAGATACATTCACTGCACACATCTCAATTGATCAAAATAACATTTTTATTGTACCATTATTTACTGAGTAAGTTTACTTAAAAATTAGCTTCTCTACAAGTAATGTGTTTGTAAATACAAATATTAACCCTCAAATCAGGAACACAAGGCTCAGAAACATGGAGACCTATAATGTAAAGTCTTGGTTGTCAGAACTTGGAATGATTGACAAGCATAATATCTAATCAGTCTTGCGATTTCCATGGGTATTATTATAAAGTATGAAGATGTTTCATACTTTATAGGGATAAAACCCTATCAATAGGATGTTGATGATTAAAATCTTGTATAATTCACCAACAATCTCAAAAGTTATAGAAGTTGGTTCTTAACAAGGAAGGATATCACTTAAAACATACAAAAAAGACAATATTCTTTTAATGAAAAAAAATGTGTGAATTTTAGTGCTATTTTGAAGAAAGAAAAGTGAGCTCGGTGATATGAGGACAAAAAAGGATCTGGACTGGGAAAACTGACATATTGTGTGTCATTGAATCTGGTTCTTGAAATAGGTGATCCATGAGCAGCAGTGACTGAATTCTCCTTACCATAATCAATAGAGTTACTTCTACAGCCCATATTGGTTTTCCAGCTGGAGTGAAATACTCTGTATAAGATAACAAGTTTGACTGTCACACAGTAGGTGACCTGAGTGTATGTTCCTCTCAGCTCTCCTTTATGGGGTCTTCATGTGTAGTATGCTCCATGTAGGAACGTGCTTCTCCTCAGATTATTCTTCCGTGTGTGAGAAGCCTCTAGCACAGGGAACCTAAAACCTTTATTGAGCAAGTTTGCCTATATTCTATTCCAGAAAACACAATTTTATTGTGTTGCAGAGGCTTAAACCAAGTCTCCTCTTAAGAAAGAGACATACTTTGTCTTCCAGGCTTGTTCACTAAATACTCTCCAAATATTATTTAAAGCAAAGGTCTGACAGCTCTTCTACTCCTAAGACACAGAGAAATATCAAAGACCCATAGAAATTTGTGCCCAGAAATACCTAGCAAGTATCTTTGTAGTATCTCGGCTTCTGGTTGCATTCATTTTCCTCTGAGACTACTTCAGGTGATAAACAGAAGCTAAGGGATATATTGACAAATATGTTTCACATAGTGTTTGAAAAGGTATGTATAGAACCTGGGGAAGACTGTCCTATAGTATCAACCCAACTTTATCTATAGAATGAATAAAGCCTGAAACTTTGAAGAATAACCTTGGGAAACTAGATCACTTTGGCTCCCATGCCTGAGTGGATATTTCTTGGGATTTGGGCCAGAGTTTTTGTAAATGTGAAAATTCTGCTCAGTCTACAGGAAGAAATCCAAGGCAATTCCAAGGTTCATAGACTATGGGTAGGGAAGCTGACCTATAAGTTTGACTAAACCAAAATAGCATCATCAATCACTTCAACTAAAGTGATTCTTAATTATAAGTTCCTCATTTCCATCATCCTGAAAATGTGGAAAGCCCAAAGTCAGTAGAAACCTAAAGATATTCATCACTGTAAAGCAGCTAGAACTACACGAATGTCTTTGTATTTTCCTGTGGAGTGGCAAGGTTCATTCCTAGTTATGACAGGCTGATGGTAATGGTTCACTGCTTTAGAAGCTAATGGAACAAAGGTAAACAAGAAAAATTGAGTGGTGTAAAGAAAGCTGGAAGAGGGCATTGTATTACAGGTAGTATTTTGATTTACAGAAAATAGAACAGGGAGGTCTGCAGTGAGCAAGCAAGATGAGCGCTTCCACCAAACAGCAATTGGCATGCACTGACCCTTTAGTAGCCCTGGATTTTTGCCAGAATTTTAAATATGCTTAATATTTATCACTTTCCTTCAACATGACCACAAGAGTACGGAAGTAGGTGGAAGGAGAAAAGGAGGAGATATTGGGAAACTTATATAATATATTCATACTATATCCAATACAAAAGTTACACAGAGCTACTGAAATTGGAATACTACAAGGACAGCATAGCTCATTCTTAGAAATCAAATGTGTAAGCAAACCTATATATAAACATCTTCAAAGTTGGCCTTATTTTACACACTTTGATATGCAATTAGCATATAGTTCAGTCCTCCACAGAATCCATTTTAATATGCAGGGATGCATGCAGTCGCTACAAGTCAAATTGAGAATACTTTCATCCACACACTCACAAACAAACATGCTTTGTTGCGGAAGAATCGTCTGTATTCTGTCAATCATATTTTAAATAAACTCTGATTGGTCGATAGCCAGGCAGGAAGTATAGGCGGGAAAACAAGACGGGTGGTGTAATAAGAATAGGAGAATTCTGGGAAGCAGGAAACTCCCTTGCCCATTCCTGCCCAAACCACTGAGAAGCAAGATGTAACCTACCTGGCTGAGAAAGGTACTGATGCATGTTGCTAACATAGATAAGAACAATGGGTTAATATAAGTTACAAGAGTTAACAAGAAGCCTGAGCTAATGGGCCAATCAGTTTATAATTTTATGGAGATCTCTGTGTGATTTTCTCTGGGACTAAATGGCTAGGGGACCAGGTGGGACAGAAACTCCAACAATCAGGCCCCACATATTACAATGCTTCATATAATTTAACTGTAATAAGTCTTCAAATCTTTCTCAAGCTCTGAGCATCAAAATTTGCTTTGTGACTTTGGAGATTTCCCAGCTTGACACTCCATACGAATACAGTTACAGAGGTATATGTGGTCCTCTGCAGTGGGTATATTCAAGTATGCAAGTATGTGTGAGTGCATCATTCCCTCTTATGGCTATGTAATATTCTATCAGATATAATCATTGCATTTGGCTTATTAATTTCCCCCATGACTGACATTTGGGTCATTTATAACTTTTGGCAATTTTGAATAATTCACATGGGTGTTTGTGGTTTCCATTTCTTTGTACAAATAACTATAAGTGGAATTGTTAATGGCACTCTGTTTAATCATTTCTAGAGCTTGGGGAGTATTTTCAACTCCAGCTCCACCATTCTACAATCTTTGCAGCATTGTAGGAAGTACTACTGTCTCCATCATTTAACTGGGTTTAGTATCTGTTCTAGCTAAATGTGTCATTAGCTTTGGAAGCTTCTTATAGTCTTGTTTTCAATTTGTCCTGTTAGGGTTTTCCATTTCTGTGATGATCAAAACAAGTTGGGGAAAAAAGAATTTATTTGGGTTGCATTTTGAAATCACTGTCACTGAAGGAAGTCACTGCATGAGCTCAAACAAGACAAGAACCTAGAGGCAGGAGCTGATGAAGAGGCCATGGAGGAATAATCTTTACTGGCTTGCTCCCTCCGCCTTGGACTCTCTGCCTGTTTTTCTTATAGTACCAGAACCACCAGCCCAGGAATAGAACCATCTACAATGGGCCGGTCCTTCCCTCATCAATTACAAATTAAGAAAATATCCTACAATCTTATCTTATAGAGTCATTTATTAATTGAGGTTACCTCATTTCAGATGAATTTAGCTCTTCTTAAGTTGACATAAACTATCCAGCACAATTTACCCCTTGTCAACTTGACACACAAACACATCATTGTCAAGTCATAATGCCTCTTGCCTTGATCATTCCCAAGATCAGACACTCATGTAATCACCACAATATAAAACATTTTACAGACTTAAAAGGTCAAACAATATTACATATTCAAACACTTTTAAAATGCAATCTCTTTTAAAATCCAATGTCTTTCATGTGGGCTCTTATAAAGTAAAAAAAAAATAAGTTGAATACTTGCTTATTTCAAGGGTGAATAGTCAGGGCACATTCACAATCAGATCAAAGAAAAAACAAACTCCAAAAGTATGCACCACTCAATAGTAAACATCTGGGATTCACTCAAAATTTTATGGGCTCCTCCAAAGACCCTAGGTCATTTTTCTGACCCATCCTTTACGTACACACAGCTCGTTTGCCTCCTCAGATTAAGCTAGGTCCACTTCACAGTTGCTACTGTTCTTGGTAATTGTCCCATGTTACTGGCATATTTAAGATACTTGGATCTTCTGCTATAATTGGGGTGTCTTTTTTTTACCAATAATCTCACCTAGGTTCTCTTCATGATTCTAAGCCTCAATTTTTCTCCATGACTCTTTAGTCCTGGATCTTCTACTGCTCCAGAGGCTGTACCTTCAACAATGGCCTCTCCTGACCACTCACAGTGCCAAGTCTCAGCTTCTCTCATTTCCCCTTCAGACCTTTAAATCTAGTACAACCTGGGAATCTTACATGTGATCAAGTTTGGCTGTCAGCACAAAGTACAAACTTGGTCACTTCTGAACACAGCTTTCATGTGCTGACTCTGAGCAAATATTTTCCAGAAGATTTCACCTCAAAAAAGCAAGTGGTCATTATAGAGTTATTAAAGGACTTTCATATTTACCACTAGAATTCACAACCCAGGCCTCCATCACCTGCATTGCTCTCAAATTTCTTATCTTCCAAGATCCCCGAGAACGTCTCAGTAATCTTGGAACACTCAATAATCTTGCTTGTCCAACGGTCCAAAGTCATTCCACAATCCTCCCGAACAGCATAATTATGTCTGTCAGAGAAATACTCTATTCCTAGTACCCATTTCTGTATTATTTAGGGGTTTTCTTGCTGTGATTAAACACCACGATCAAAGAAACTCGTGGAGGAAAGGGTTCATGTGGCTGATGTTTCCAAAACACTGTGACTGAAGGAAGTCAGTACAGAAACTAGACCACGGTAGGAACCTGGAGGCAGGAGCTGAGGCAGAGGTCCTGGAAGAGAGCTACCTATTGGATTGTTTCCTCCTGGCTTGCAAAGACTGTTTTCTAACAGAACTCAGGGACACCAGCCCAAGGATGGCACCATCTAGAATGGGCCTGGCTCTCCCTTATCAATGTAATTAAGAAAATGTTCTGCAGCCCAATCTTATGGAGACATTTTCTTAATTGAAGTTACCTCCTCTTGGATGACTTTGCCTTGTTTCAAGCCGACATAAAACTACTCTCCAACACATCCCTCCCTTGTCTCTTTTCATTCTGTAACAGCCCTTCATTCTGTTCTCTCTTGCTGACATACTTGATCCTTGTATGCATATTGGTAACACAGTGAAAGAAAGCTAAGGGAGGAACCATTTATGTTGTCTTATTGCCCATCATGATGTTATATTTTTTTCTTTCTGTCCTGCTGGGACAAAATACTTGACAAAGACAACTTCAGGAGGAACAGTTTATTTTAGCTGAGATTTTGACAGTACAGTTAATCATGGTAGGAAAACCACAGCTGCTGGACTGTAGAGCATCTGGTGACACCGTAGTTCTAACCAAGAAGCAAACGTAAATGAATGCTATCGCTCAGGTAGCTTTCTTGTTTTTATGTAGCCTGAAAGCCCTGCCTATGCTATGGTCTTTCCCACATTCATGGTGGGGAATCTTCCTTCTTCAATTATCCCTTACAGAAATACCCAGAGGCTTGTCTTTTAGGTATTTCTAAGTCCTGCCAAGTTGACACTCAGTATTATTCTCACAATGGGAAAAAATATGTTGGCAGGAACATAGTCATAACTGCACCCACAGAAGATGACTGATAGAAAGTAGGCCAGGCATAAAACCTAAAGACATGCTTTTAATGAACCATTTCTTCCACCAATATCCCAACTATCTTCTACTATCATCACACTACTAGCTGGGGATCAATTATTCAAAGATATGAGGTCATTACACATCTAATCCACAGAGTGCACATCTTAAGAGAAAACCTCAGCCTTTGACTGTCCTTAATTGAAGTGTTTTTCATAAAAGGTAAGAAAAGAAGCCTACAGTGGACAGGAGTTGAATGGATTTTCTGATATGGTTCCCCCGAGAAGCTTATGTGTTGCAGTCATTCCTGGCTATTAAATGCTACCCCTGATAAGGCAATGGATCCTAAAGGCTCAGCTCTCTCAGTTTGATTAATCCATGAGTGGAGTCAGAATATGATGACATGGAGAGGTGTTGTGAGCAGGATTTTGGAACTATCTGGAGGAAATAAGTCGTGGTGTTGTGTCCTGAAAAGGCTAACTTGACCCCCAACCATTTCTGTCACTCTGTCTCAGGGCTGCTGGATGGCAGGTAGCTTTTTCTTCAACCCTTCATCAGCCTAAGTAAGACCTCTGAGGTCATGAACCAAAGACAAACAAGAGAACAAACAACAATGAAAATGCAACACCCACAACTTTCCTCCTTCAAACTGTTTCTCTTGGTTATTCATCATAGTGATTTTAAAAAAATCTAACCCGGATCTTTAAGTACAAATGCAGTTTCTATATTTCTACTAAAAGATATATCCTGGGTTTTTGTTTTATTTATTTTAAGATCTTCATTATGAGAAATTATAGGCAAAGCCAAGGCAGTGCAGAACCCTGTATGCTTTCTCCATTTTATGATGATTATGCAGCATCAACTGTTCTTATGAAAGACCCTTACAAGTTGTCTAGTCTGATCCCACTGGCTACTGCTCTAAGTAAGCTGGTATTGACTACAACTCTTTCCATTTGTCTTTCCCTTCATAATTGGGAAGTGACCTTTACCCTGCTCCCTCAATACTCTTATGGGTCTATGAACAGTTATCATAAATATGGCAGTAACAACTTTCAATAATTTTACATGTCAGAAGAAAAATGACATGAGCATTTTAAGAAGCATATAACACACACACATTTCTATTTTAGACAGGGTCTCCCTATGTAGGCTTAATTGATTTTGCAAACATTCTTGTCAAAGTTCTCTGAGTACTAGGATTACTAAATATATAATGTATAATGAAAGTATACACATATAAAGTATAAAGTATACACATATAAAGTATAATGAAAAGGGAGTAGGGAGAATTTTCAATGGTTAAGAACACTTACTATTTTTTCATGGAAATTGAGTTTGATTCCTAGTATCCTCCAGGAGATCCAAGGTCCTCTTCTGGCTTCTTCAGTCACCTTTCACACATAGTTCACAAAAACTCAAATGAATACATTCACATGCACACAAATGTGAATACACATGTTAGATAAACTTTCTCTGCATGGATAAATATTAAGATATCAAAATGAAGGAACAAGTTGCAAAATGTCTCATTACTGTGCCATTCATTGTTGCTTACATAAACTCTAAATTGTATGTATTAGTCAAGGTTCTCTAGAGTAGCCAAACGTATAAAATGAATCTCTCTATGTACATAATAAGGGGATTTATTAAAATGACATTTTGACTGTGGTCTAGTAAATTCAGCAATGGCTGCCTGTAAACAGAAGGTCCAAGAATCCAGTAGTTTTTCAGTCCATGAGACTCGATGTCTCAACTGGTCTTCAGTTATACAATGGAATCCTAAAGACATAGGCTTTAATGTCAGTGAAGGGATGGACTTTCCAGGGCGAGTCAGAACAAGTAGGAAAAGAGCAAAACTTCCTTCTTCCATGTCCTTGTGTTTCCATAAAAGGTGCTGCCCAAGTTAGAGTTGAATCTTCCAGTCTCAAAAGGTATACATTATAAGTGTATCTTTCTTCCTCAAAGAGATGGATTAGAAGTGAAACTTCCCACTTCAAATTAAGCAAAAATCCTTCACAGGAGCACCCAAATTTGTAATTTTAGTTAATTCCATATGTAGTCAAGTTGACAACCAAGAATACTCATTACAGTGTATAAAATAAAACTACATGCCTTGTAGTACAAGGTATTAAGGTGAACATGGGCAAAAGAACAATTTCTGGTAAGGTTCTCTCTCTAAGGTTCTTCCAGAAGAAGGGACAATGCCAAAGTGTTGGCTACATCTCCTAAGATGAATAAATGAGGGAGGACTGTTAAGTATTAAAGCTGAATAACTGCTTTGTAAGGGAATATCTGATAAAAATATATTCTTCTCGATGTTGAAGATATTTCACAATCTTAAAAAGTGAAAATCAAGCTGAATTTTCTTATCACAAATACTGGAGATTTATTGTAGATAGTGGTCAATAGGTCTGTTGTACACTGTGATGCTATCACACTTAAAATGTGAATGTGCTCACAGGATTATCAAATTATTTAATATTTTCCTCCAAACTATAACTTTTCAGTTTTTCAGAACTATCTCTGCTAAAAGAATCTGTTTTCATCTGTGCCAGGTATTAGACATGAAGGGTACTACACAGTTGGTCTCAGAGTCCATTTACTGAAGAAATATATATATATATATATATATATTCTTACCCACTGGCCTTACATATAGTAGGACATATGTAGAATATTTGGGGCTGTGCACTAGGCATCGTATCCCCTATATATTATATTGATTTTTAAATCATGCAGCTCAGGTGCTGGATTAGTTTGTTTTATTTTTATTTTTATGTGACTAGAAAAGAAAACAGAGGAGATGGAGGGAAAGTATACAAGGCATTTGATATCCACAAAAGGTTGAATGTGAAATTTATAGTTGAATATTGTGCTTGTAAAAACTACATAGAAGTCTCAGGCATTGTGTTTATAGAAATTAGTCTACTACACCTTTCATCTTTTCTTTGAAAATAATAACGTGGTGACTCTGAAAATTTCACAGAGGAATCTCAAGGCATGATCTCCAACAAACAAGTCTCAAACATCTCAGTCTTGCATCATTACACTGACATTTTCAAACCAGGCAGGGTCCTAAGGGTACTAAGGCTCCTGTCACAAACTGGAACAATCTGTCTGCAACTCTTTACTCATTCTTTACATTTAAAAACATTTGCAATCAACACATTTTCCAAGTGCAGATCTCAACTGTCTTTGCATCACTTAGATCTTCCTGGATGGAGGATTCACATCACCATATTTGATATCTTGTAATTTACAACGGCGTGTGTGTTCCTGGTATACAGAACAAGAGGTACTGTTTCAGGATGCCCTCAGTATGTAAGAATGATTTCATCCTTTCTTTTCTCTAGTGCCTTCCTGTCCTGCTAAACTTGCTTCTCTTTGGACTCAGTGTCCAATGTCTCTGCTGTAATGGCCTCTACCTCTAGACTATCCTTCTGCAGCTATACCATCTGTCTGTGTATCATTCTGCCTGCCTGCCTTTGCCCTTTGCACTGTTTAGCATCATTTCTTATAAGAAGGAACATCACTTGCTCACCTAAGCAAATTACGTTCTGCTATATTTTCCCTCATTTGTTGCCATTCTGCTTTTCTTTCAATCACAGCTCCCAAGAGGTAAAATAGCTGAGGCCATAAGCCCCAGAACATCCCCTTCACTGTTCCTGTTGGGAGAGGAGCAAGGTCTTTCCTCCTCCAGCTTCTCTTGCATTCAAATGCTTTTCCCAAAGTCCCACCAGGCCTTTCTCTCAGAGACTTCGGATTCCCTTTGAAGCTTTTGTTACAGAGATATAAACAGAGACCTACAAAAACACAGAGGGATCAATTAATTCTGCTGCAGGGAATCAAGGAGGACATCAAACAGAAGGAGACTTTGGAGCTTGCCCTTGAAGCTTGATTAGTAGTTTAAAAAAAAAATATCAAGAATTGAACCAGAGATCAAAAATCTAAAATTCTTAACATATGCATTAAACCCAAACACTTTACAGCATGTGTCAAACCTTTCCCAACATCTATAAGCAGTTACAAGTATCATTAGATCAATTTCAGTAAGAGTACAATGACATACATTGTTGTCAAATACCACCATTTCCAGACTCTGAGCAACAGTCACAGGAACCCCAATCTTTCCCCTTCTTAAGTGAAGAGGTTAGTATTTTAATTAAAATGAGTTCTGTGTCCCAAAGATTAAAACAGTCTGATGTCCAGTCTGCATCTCAGCTCCAAAGCAGACCAGAGTTCAAGCTGCAGAAGCAGTTTAGCACTTGTGCTTCAGGGCCGGTGGGATTCCTGGGTGAGGTGAGCTGGATTCAGCTATCTGAAGCACATCCTGGCATTATCTCAGCCGGGACTCCCTGGACTCAGGAGGCAGGATTGACACCCTGTAGAGTGGAGCAGCAGGTTCTGTTATCAGGGACTCCTCTCCTTGGGGGCAGGAAAAGCCAGACTAAGGACCTCTCTGCAATCGCCTCAGGAACTCCTCTGTGTCCGCAGCGCAGCCTCGACATCAGGCCCAGCTTTTATTTTCTTTCTGTGAAAAAAGCATAAACATATCCTCGACCCCAAATATATATAGGTCGGGTTTTTTTTCATAATGCATTGCAAGGGCTTTTCCACCTTGCCCTAGCAAAGGTCAGCTTGGTGTTATCATGTCAGATCCGTTTGCATCTGGATCTACTTGCAAGTTTCATAAGCTGCTTACAAGGAGCCTTATTATGCTCCATAATATTTTTTTATTATTATTAGCCATATATGCAGTTCCTCCATTGGAAGAGCCATTTGTAAAATTTAGCATAAAATCCTTTAAGGGATTTTTTTTTGCTATAACATTAGCAAAATACAGTTGTGTGAATTGTAGCAATAATCATCTGGGGATCAAGCCATTTTTTAGCTTTTATCCTGCCCTTTTGTACCAGACAGGCTACTGGTTTAAATTAAGAGTTTAATATCTTAATTGGCAAAACTTGAGAAGATTTTGCCATAAAACAGCATTTTTTCATAAAAATGTTGTAGAATAAGTTTTATATTTAATATGCACACTTGCCATAGCTGCATTATAATTAATATACTGTATTTGTTGATTATTGTATACTTTACCTGTTGATTTATATTTTACCTGTTTGAGTACCTGTTAGGCAGCTTTAAGCTCTCTCTATTGGAAACTGTTTTTTTTTTTTATTTTATTTTTCTATTCTAAGATGGCTCCCTTAATTAAGATGTGTGCTTCTCTGCTCCCCCTAACCAACCTTCCTTTATCCCAAACATCCCCGTTTCCCCCAGGTCCCCCCCATCCTCCCCTTCTCACATTTCTCTCCCCTTCTCCCCTCACCCCCCTCCCACCACACCCCCAAGATCCCAAATTTTTGCCCGGCAATCTGGTCTACTTCCCATAACCAGGAGGATAGCTATATGTTTTTCTTTCGGTTCACCTTCTTATTTAGTTTCTTTAGGATATCAAATTATAGACTCACTGACCTTTATTTATCTCTAGAAACCAATTATGAGTGAGTACATCCCATGTTCATCCTTTTGGGTCTGGGTTACCTCACTCAGGATAGTGTTTTCTATTTCCATCCATTTGCATGCAAAATTCGCGAAGTCATTGTTTTTTACCGCTGAGTAGTATTCTAATGTATATATATTCCATACTTTCTTCATCCATTCTTCCATTGAAGGGCATCTAGGTTGTTTCCAGGTTCCGGCTATTACAAATAATGCTGCGAAGGAACATAGTTGAACAAATATCCTTGTCATATGATCGGGCATCTCGTGGGTATATTCCCAAGAGTGGCATTGCTGGGTCCATGGGTAGGTTGATCCCAAATTTCCTGAGAAACCGCCACACTGCTTTCCAAAGTGGTTGCACAAGTTTGCATTCCCACCAGCAATGGATGAGGGTATCCCTTTCTCCACAGCCTCTCCAGCAAAGGCTATCATTAGTGTTTTCCCGATTTTAGCCATTCTGACAGGTGTAAGGTGATATCTCAATGTTGTTTTGATTTGCATTTCCCTGATCGCTAAGGAGGCTGAGCATGACCTTAAGTGCCTTTTGGCCATTTGAACTTCTTCTGTTGAGAATTCTCTCTTCAGATCAGTGCCCCATTTTTTGAATTGGGTTAATTAGCATTTTAAAGTCTAGTTTCTTGAGTTCTTTATATATTTTGGAGATCAGACCTTTGTCTGTTGCGGGGTTGGTGAAGATTTTCTCCCAGTCAGTGGGTTCCCTTTTTGTCTTAGTGACTTTTCACCTCCCTAATTGATGACAGGCAAGCACACGTAACTTTTTGTGGAGTAGGCATTTAGGAAGGAGGGACATACCATGGGCCAGACTAAAAGGTGAATACTGGGTTTGGAAGGTGCCCCTTTCTTCTTGTCTGGAGATGGAGTTATTGGTGCCAAAATTATATCATATCTTTTGTTTAAGGAGCACCTCACAGATTTTTTTCATTAATGATAGATATAGGGGCCCAATGACGGGAGTTAGTGTGGATCCTCACCTAAATTTCAAACCATACAGAGGCCGTAGACAGGCGTCAACATGGCATGGTTTTTAGGTACGAGGGCGCTCTCCACATAGCCTAAGACAGGGTGCCCTGTGATCTGCTTACTTTTAATCCTACTAGATACCTTTTATTTGAGAAGCTCCAAGAAACTAATGCTACTCATAAGGCACCCCTCTGTTCCCAGGAGAGGTTAATTACTTCACCAGTCGAGAGGAGGGTCTCTCCCCTTGTCCCAGTCCCCTCTCCTTTAGATCTGACACCATGGTTGACTCTGTCTTGGTGCCCCTCCACCTATAACTACTTACCTTTATATAAGAAAGGAGGAATATGTTCGGGAGCCGTTTCCCCCTAAAGATTGTTACAGAAACCATCACCTTGCGGGAGCCTGCAGGGAACCCCAAACCCCATAATTATGTTAAGAATAGTCCTATTGGCAAAACGCCCCACACCCAATTAGCTATTCCCTTCGCTAATTGCAACGAACCTAATCTGATAGCGGAACTGCCTTAAATTCCAGCTATCCAGGGAACTAGGTGTGGCAACTCCTGACTTCTTGGCCTACCTGACCGGATGTGGGTTACGTGACTGGGACCACGCGGCCAGATTCCATGCTCCTGTGCCCTACTCCCCAAGCCCTCATTCAGGGGGTATATAAGTCGTTACCCTGTCCCTAATAAACGGAGGCTTTGACAAAAAAAAAAAAAAAGAAAAAAAAAAAGGTTAACAACTGAACTACCACTTATACCAGTTAGGGGGGAGACAATCAGTTTTCTACGATGAGTGACACTGAGCATGTCAACTAATTTTGGGCAAGCCTCATGTTCAGGGGAGTAATTGACCAACAACATATAGTTGGACTCACAGGGATTTTGTCTGAGCTTTATTTGGTTACAAGTTGGGGTTTTTGTTTGTTTCTCAATCTTTTTTTCTTTCTTTTCTTGGCATGACCTTCTTGTTTCTAAGTTTTGGAAGATTTTATTGTTGTACAGATTTTTGCTTCTTGTTAAAGAAAGAACTTAAAGTTGGGTGGGTAGGGATGGGGAAAAGATCTGAAGGGACTTGAGGAGAGAGGAAGAATATGATCAAAGTGTATTTGAATTTGAAAATTGTTTTAAATAATGGAAAACATAATAAATTAATTGTAAAAATAAAAAAAAAAAAAAAAAAAAAAAAAAAGAATTGAACCAGACAGAAAATCCAGTCTTTTGCTGTCTCAACCAACTGTCTTGGATGAAAACTGATAGACATGCATTCTAACTGGCTTGGGATTTTTTGAACCATTAAGCCCTGCCTCCAGAAGTGCATCAGCAGTACTAGTGATCACTCTGGAGATGAGACAGCATCAGCGCTGTTTGCTTTTATGGCCCTGGGTCAGTTACTGCATCTTAAAATCAGCAGAGTCAAGTGCATAAGGGCTCTATCCCACCTGACTGCCCCGGGCAGCAAAAGCTCCTAAACCCAAGTTTCTGTCCTCAATTCTCACGTCTCTTTCTATTTCCTCAACCTCTAGTGCAAAGCCCTCAAATGACATTAAAATGAAGATTCTGAACAGTGCATTCAAAGCCAGAAACGGATATTAATGGCAGCCTGATTGAAAAGTAAAATGGCTGATCTGTGTACTAGATAGAAAACTGCCTTCGCCTACAAACAAACCAGAATTTCAACATAGCCACTGAAAGAAATCACTTTGGCTGTCTGAGTTTCCTTTCCTTTTTTTTTTTTCCATGTTTAAAATGAGGACCTGTGTTTTGCTGCAGATTTAGAATCCGGTATTTGTTGCATAGTGATTGAAAGTAAAAACCTCATGACTATGATATGACATATATTAAATTATTCTACATCATGAAGTTAAGTTACTAAATTTTAAATTTAGTCATCAGAATGATTTCTTGAATCTTGAGAGTTAAGTCCCTGACAACATGGCCCATCAACCAGAAAATCTCCCGGAATTAAGCTAGCAGTTCAGGAGAACAGGATGTTTCCCTGAATTAAATGTTTTGTTATTTATTCTAACATTAGAAAAAGAACAGGAATTAAATGTGTATATATTCAAGTTGTCTTTTGCATTTGTAAAACACAACTTAAAACATCTGCAAACATTGAAAAACTGAAAACTCAGAAACATTTAAAGTGCTTTGTTTCATTTGAGATGTCTTAATTCAGTCAGTAGAAATAGTGAAGTTTCATTTCTTAGATGACATAAAATTTCTACTAGTTACATATAAAATCAATATATCTGTCAAAATTAATCTGGGGAAAAAGTTAATCCGTTTTCAAAATGAATTCTGTAAAGGAATTCTTGGATGGAAGTCAACCACCAAGATGAGTGTTCTGGAGGAAGCAGACACCCCTTCTCCAAACCCATTTACATGCATTAGGGAATCCTCTTCCACAATTATTCCCCTCTAGGCGCTTCTCTTGGGAATCCTTGGAATTTTGCAGAGTAATGTAGTATAGAATATGGTTAAACATGGGGTTAACTTGATAACTCCTTTAGCCTGTACAAGACCTGTACAAGATAGCAATAAATTCCAGCATGAAGAGGGGAGGAAAATATACAAATTAACATCTAGCTGAGGAATTGTTGGTAGTTAACGGCTGCTTGGGCTGGAGAGTGTTTGGGTTCTTCTTAGGGATTTGGCTTTGGGCGTGTAGTATGCTGGATATGGGCCCATACATATGTATATATGAGAGAGAAGCTGGGATTATAGGTTATAAAAAAGGAAGAAAGAAAATAAGAAAGAAAGAGAAAAAAAGAAAGAAAATGTTTAATAGGAAGCGGGGGGAGAGAGAGAGTGTGTGTTTAAGGAAGATTGGAGATAAATATGATTGAATAACATTTTGATATAATTACAGTTTGTTATAGTGAAAATATTTCGCTTTAGATTAGAGTGCTAAGGCTAGAGGTTTAGAGAAAAAAGTGTTTAGGGATGTAAATATGATCCTACTTCCACAGACTGATGTCTTAGTCTTACTTTTGCTTAAGTTATTTTTAAAAAGGGGGTAAATAATAGTTATTAGAGGATTTTTAGAGAATAAAATTCAATAGAACACATAGTAATTATATAGAGTAAGGAAATGGAATTATAAAAATAATATTTTCTATGGGATCATTGTAATCCCATTTTACTTATTTTTTTTTATTTGCTTATTTATTTATTTATTTATTTATTTATTTATTTTGTAAAGCCTCTTATTAGGGACAGGGTAAAAACTTATATATCCCCTGAATGAGGGGCTTGGGGAGCAGGGACAGCGAGCAGGAATCTGGCGCGTGGTCCCTCCAGTCACGTAACCTACATCCGGTCAGGTAGGCCAAGAAGTAGGAGTTGCAGCACCTAGTTCCCTGGATAGCTGGAATTTAAGGCAGTTCCGGATCAGATAGGTTGTTAGCAATTGAGCGAATAGCTAATTGGGTGTGGGGCAGGTTTTGCAATAGGATATTCTTAACATAATTATGGGTTTGGGGTTCCTCTGCAGGCTCCCCAAGGTGATGGTTTGTTGTAACAATCTTAGGGGGGGAAAGTCAACATATTCCTCCATCTATATAAAGGAAGTAGTTATAGGGGAGGGACCAAGACAGAGTAAAGGGAGATAAAGGAGAAGGGACTGGGACAAGGAAAGACTCCCGATGGTGGAGCAATACCCTGGGAAAAGAGGGGTGCCCCTGTATGAGTAGTTGGAGTTCAAATAAAAATCTATAGGACTTAAAGTAAGAGACTACCAGGGCACCCTGTCTTAGGGCTATGTGGAGAGGGTACCTAAAAAAACATGCATGGAGCGGGCCTGTACGGCTCGTATGGTTTGAAATTTAGGTGAGGATCCACACTAACTCCCGTCATTGGGGCCCTGTATTATCATTAATGAAAAATCTGTGAGGTGCTAAAAAAAATGATATAATTTTGGCACCAATAACTCCATCTCTAGACAAGGAGAAAGGGGCACCTTCCGAAACCCAGTATTCACTCCTTTTAGTTGGCCCATGGTATGTCCTCCTTCCTAAATGCCTACTCCACAAAAAGTAGGTGTGCTGCCATCAATAGGGAGGGAATAAGGGATCAAAATTAAAATTTTTAAATATGCATTAAACCCAAACACTTTACAGCATGTGTT
The DNA here is from genome assembly GCA_963919715.1 of Microtus obscurus. NCBI lineage: Eukaryota > Metazoa > Chordata > Mammalia > Rodentia > Cricetidae > Microtus > Microtus obscurus. The sequence continues at coordinate 24,698,202 of CAWTZC010000015.1, forward strand.
AAACCTTTCCTAACATTATAAGCAGTTACAAATATCATTAGATCAATTTCAGTAAGAGTAAATGACAGGTACTATTGTTGCCAAATACCACCATTTCCAGACTCTGAGCAACAGTACAGGAACTCCCAATCTTTCCCCCTTAAGTGAAGAGGTTAGTATTTTAATTAAAATGAGTTCTGTGTCGAAAGATTAAAAACAGTTGATGTAGTCTGCATTAGCTCCAAAGCAGACCAGGAGTTCAAGCTGCAGAAGCAGCTTTAGCACTTGATGCCTCAGGGCCGGGGGGATTCCTGGGTGAGGTGAGCTGGATTCAGCTATCTGAAGCACATCCTGGCATTATCAGGCTCCCTGGATCAGGAGCAGAATTGACACCCTGGAGAGTGGAGAAGCAGGTTGATAGGGACTCCCCTCCTGGGGGGCAGGAAAAGAGATAAGGACTCTTGCAATCCCAGGAACCCCTGTGTCTAGAGCAGCGACATCAGGCCCAGCTTTATTTTTTTGAAAAAAAAAAATCCGACCAAAATATATTAGGTTTTTTATAATGCGATTGAAGGGCTTTTCCACTTGCCCTAGCAAAAGGTAGCTTGGTGTTATCATGTTAGATCCGTTTGCATCTGGATCATGCAATTATAAGCTGCTTACAAGGAGCCTTATATGCTCATAATATTTTTTTATTATTATTAGCCATATATGCAGTTCCTCCATTGGAAGAGCCATTTGTAAAATTTAGCATAAAATCCTTTTAGAGGATTTTTTTTGCTATAACATTAGCAAAATACAGTTGTGTGAGTTGTAGCAATAATCATCTGGGGATCAAGCCATTTTTTAGCTTTTATCCTGCCCTTTGTACCAGACAGGCTACTTGGTTTAAATTAAGAGTTTAATAGCTTAATTTGGCAAAACTTGAGAAGATTTTTGATTTAAACAGCATTTTTTATAAAAATGTGTAGAATAAGTTTTATATTTAATATGCACACTTGTATAGATGATATAATTAATATACTGTATTTGTTGATTATTGGATATTTACCTGTTGATTTATATTTTACCTGTTTGAGTACCTGTTAGGCAGCTAAGCTTATTGGAAAGTTTTTTTATTTTAGTTTTTTTTCTATTCTAAGATGGCTCCCTTAATTAAGATGTGTGCTCTGCTCCCCTAACCAACCTTCTCTTTATCCCAAACATCCCGTTTCCAGGTTCCCCCCATCCTCCCCCCTTCACATTTCCCCCCCCCCTTCTCCCCCTCACCCCCCCCCCACCACACCCCAAGATCAAATTTTTGCCCGGCAATGGTTACAAAAGATAGCTATATGTTTTTCTTTCGGTTCACCTCTCTTATTTAGTTTCTTTAGGATACAAATTATAGACTCACTGACCTTTATTTATCTTAGAAACCAATATGAGTGAGTTAATCCCATGCTCATCCTTGGGTTTGGGTTACCTCATCAGGATAGTGTTTTCTATTTCATCCATTTGCATGCAAAATTGGCGAAGTCATTGTTTTTTACGTGAGTAGTATTCTAATGTATATATATTATACTTTCTTCATCCATTTTCATTGAAGGGATCTAGGTTGTTTCAGGTTCCGGCTATTAAAATAATGCTGTTGTGAAGCAGTAGTTGAACAAATGTCTTGTCATATGACGGGCATGTGGGTATATTTCAAGAGTGGCATTGCTGGGTCCATGGGGTAGGTTGATCCCAAACTTCCTGAGAAAACCGCCACACTGCTTTCAAAGTTACAAGTGATCCCACCAGCAAGGATGAGGGGAACCTTTCTCCACAGCCTCTCCAGCAAAGGCTATCATTAGTGTTTTTGATTTTGTGATCTGACAGGGTAAGGGATATTAATGTTGTTTTGATTTGATTCCCTGATCGAAGGAGGGGCTGAGCATGACCTTAAGTGCCTTTTGGCCATTTGAACTTCTTTCTGTTGAGAATTCTCTTCACATCAGTGCCCCATTTTTTAATTGGGTTAATTAGCATTTTAAAGTCTAGTTTCTTGAGTTCTTTATATATTTTGGAGATCAGACCTTTGTCTGTTGCGGGGTTGGTGAAGATCTTCTCCCAGTCAGTGGGTTGCCTTTTGTCTTAGTGACAGTGTCTTTTGCTTTACGAGAAGCTTCTCAGTTTCAGTAGGTCCCATTTATTCAATGTTGCCCTTAATGACTGTGCTGCTGGGGTTATACCTAGGAAGCGATCGCCTGTGCCAATCTGTTGTAGGGTACTTCCCACTTTCTCTTCTATTAGGTTCAGTGTGTTCAGATTGATATTGAGGTCTTTGATCCATTTGGACTTGAGTTTTGTGCATGGTGATAGATATGGGTCAATTTTCTTTCTTCTACAGGTTGACATCCAGTTGTGCCAGCACCATTTGTTGAAGATGCTTTCTTTCTTCCATTGTATACTTTTAGCAGCTTTATCGAAAATGAGGTGTTCATAGGTTTGTGGGTTAAGATCAGGGTCTTCTACACGATTCCATTGGTCGACTTCTATTTTTATGCCAATACCACACTGTTTTCATTACTGTAGCTCTATAGTAGAGTTTAAAGTCAGGGATGGTAATGCCTCCAGAAGTACCTTTTTATTGTACAAGATTGTTTTGGCTATCCTGGGTTTTTTGTTATTCCATATAAAGTTGATTATTGTCCTTTCAAGATCAGTGAAGAATTTTAATGGGATCTTGATGGGGGATTCGCATTGAATCTATAAATTGCCTTTGGTAGGATTGCCATTTTTACTATGTTGATCCTCCCAATCCAAGAGCAAGGGAGATCCTTCCATTTTCTGATATCCTCTTCAATTTCTTTCTTCAATGCCTTAAAGTTCTTGTCAAATAGATCCTTCACTTCTTTGGTTAGAGTTACCCCGAGATATTTTATGCTGTTTGTGGCTATCGTGAAAGGTGATGCTTCTCTGATTTCCCTCTCTGCTTCCATATCCTTTGTGTATAGGAGGGCGACTGATTTTTTGGAGTTGATCTTGTATCCGGCCACATTACTAAAGGTGTTTATCAGCTGTAGGAGTTCTTTGGTGGAGTTTTTGGGGTCGCTTATGTAGACTATCATATTATCTGCAAATAACGAAAGTTTAACTTCTTCCTTTCCAATTCGAATCCCCTTGATCCCCTTATGTTGTCTTATTGCTATTGCTAAAACTTCAAGCACTATATTGAAGAGGTATGGAGAGAGTGGACAGCCTTGTCATGTTCCTGATTTAAGTGGGATGGCTTTGAGTTTCTCTCCGTTTAATTTGATGTTAACTGTCGGTTTGCTGTAAATAGCTTTTATTATATTTAAGTATGACCCTTGTATCCCTAATCTCTCCAAGACTTTTATCATAAAGGGTTGTTGAATTTTGTCAAAAGCTTTTTCAGCATCTAATGAAATGATCATATGGTTTATTTCTTTCAGTTTATTTATATGATGGATTACATTGATAGATTTTCGTATGCTGAACCAGCCTTGCATCTCTGGTATGAAGCCTACTTGATCATAATGGATAATGTTTCTAATGTATTCTTGGATACGGTTCGCCAGTATTTTGTTGAGGATTTTTGCGTCGATGTTCATGAGTGAGATTGGCCTGTAATTCTCTTTCTTGGTTGAGTCTTTGTGTGGTTTTGGTATCAGAGTGATGGTAGCTTCATAAAAGGAATTTGGCAATGACTCTTCTGTTTCTATATTGTGAAATACCTTAAGGAGTATAGGTATTAGGTCTTCTTGGAAATTCTGGTAGAATTCGCATTGAAACCGTCTGGTCCTGGGCTTTTTTTGGTAGGGAGGTTTTGATAACAGCTTCTAATTCTTCGTGACTGACAGGTCTATTTAGATTGCTCACCTGGTCCTGATTTAACTTTGGTATATGGTATTTATCTAAAAAAAGTGTCCATTTCTTTTTACATTTTCCAGTTTTGTGGCATACAGGCTTTTGTAGTAAGATCTAATGATTCTCTGAATTTCCTCTATGTCTGTGGTTATGTCCCCCTTTTCATTTCTGATCTTATTAATTTGCAAATTCTCTCTCTGCCGTTTGATTAGTTTGGATAGGGGTTTACTTCAATTTTGTTGATTTTCTCCAGGAACCAGCTTTTTTGTTTCATTGATTCTTTGGATTGTTTTCTGTGTTTCTATTTTGTTGATTTCAGCCCTCAGTTTGACTATTTCCAGTCTTCTACTCCTCCTAGGTGAGTCTGCTTCTTTTTTTCTAGAGCTTTCAGGTGGGCTGTTAAGTCTCCAATGTATGCTTTCTCTGTTTTCTTTAAGTGGGCACTAAGGGCTATGAACTTTCCCCTTAGGACTGCTTTCAAAGTGTCCCATAAGTTTGAGTATGTTGATTCTTTATTTTCATTGAATTCAAGGAAGACTTTAATTTCTTTCTTTATTTCTTCTTTAATCCAGGTGTGGGTCAATAGTTGACTATTCAGTTTCCATGAGTTTGCAGGCTTTCTGGGGGTAGCATTGTTGTTGAATTCTAACTTTAGTCCGTGGTGATCTGATAAGACACAGGTGGTTATGGATATTTTTTTGTAACTGTGGAAGTTTGCTTTGTTACCGAGGATGTGGTCAATTTCGAGAAGGTTCCATGAGCTGCAGAGAAGAAGGTATATTCTTTCCTATTTGGGTGGAATGTTCTATAGATGTCTGTTAAGTCCATTTGATTCAATACCTCCATTAATTCTCTTATTTCTCTGTTAGGTTTCTGTCTGATTGACCTGTCCATTGGTGAAAGAGGCGTGTTGAGATCTCCCACTATTAGTGTGTGCGGTTTGATGGCGTCTTTGAGTTTTAGTAATGTTTCTTTTACATATGTGGGTGCTTTTATATTAGGGCATAGATATTCAGGATTGAGACCTCATCCTGATCAATTGTTCCTGTTATGAGTATAAAATATCCCTCTCCATCTCTTCTGATTGATTTAAGTTTGAAGTCAACTTTGTTAGAAATTAGTGTGGCCACACCTGCTTGTTTCTTAGGTCCATTTGCTTGATAAACCTTTTCCCATCCCTTTACTCTAAGTAGGTGCCTATCTTTGTGGTTGAGGTGTGTTTCTTGTAAACAGCAGAATGTTGGATCCTGTTTGCGTATCCAATCTCTTAGCCTGTGTCTTTTTATAGGTGAGTTGAGTCCATTGACATTAAGGGGATATTAATGACCAGTGGTTGCTAACTCTGGTCACTTTTTTAGTCATAGGGTTTGTTTGTTTGCTTTCTTTTAGTTGCGCTGGTAAAGGGTGTCTAGAAGTTTGAGTTATTGTGGTCATTGTTGGTCTCCTTGGTTTGTGATTTTCCTTCTATTACTTTCTGTAAGGCTGGATTTGTGGCTACGTATTGTTTAAATTTGTTTTTATCCTGGAAAATTTTGTTTTCTCCATTTATAGTGAAACGAAAGCTTGGCTGGGTATAGTAGTCTGGGCTTGCATCCATGTTCTCTTAGCTTCTGCAGTACATCTATCCAGGACCTTCTGGCTTTCATGGTTTCCATAGAGTAGTCAGGAGTAAGTCTGATAGGTTTACCTTTATAAGTAACTTGACCTTTTTCCTTTGCAGCTCTTAATATTCTTTCTTTATTCTGGATGTTTTGTGTTCTGATTATTATGTGGCGAGGAGATGTTTTTTTCTGGTCCAGTCTATTCGGTGTTCTGTATGCTTCTTGAACCTTCAAAGGAATATCTTTCTTTAGGCTGGGAAAGTTTTCTTCTATAATTTTATTAAATATATTTTCTGAACCATTGAGCTGTACTTCTTCTCCTTCTTGTATCCCAATTATTCTTAGGTTTGGTCTTTTTATTGTGTCCCATATTTCCTGAATGTTTTGTGATGAGAATTTGTTGGTTTTGCTGTTTTCTTTGATCAGTGTGTTAATTTTCTCTATGGTATCTTCAGTGTCTGACATTCTTTCTTCTAACTCTTGTAATCTGTTGGTAGTACTTGTCTCTGTAGTTCCTGTTCGTTTACCCAGATTTTCCATCTCCAACCTTCCCTCGGTTTGTGTTTTCTTCATTACTTCCATTTCATTCTTCAGGTCTTGAACCATTTCCCTTACCTGTTTGATTGCATTTTCTTGTTTCTCTTGGTTTTCTTGGGTATCTTTGAGCGATTTATTCATTTCCTCTACCTTTTTTGTTTGTAATCTCTAATTGTTTATGGCAGTTTTTCACCTCCTGTTTAAGGTCTTCTATTATTTTCAAAAAATTCACTTTTGGGTCGATTTCTTCTACTTCTTCTGGAGTAGGGTGTACAATTCTTCTTATTTCGGGATCCCTGGGTTCTGGTGATGTCATGTTGCCTTTCAGGTTGTTGGAGGAATTCTTGCATTGGCGCCTTCCCATCTCCTCTTTCAAATGAAGCCAAGAGAGGCCTGGTGTCTTGGTCCAGTTTTTGCTGTGACTGAGCCTCTGGGTGTATCTCTTCAGTGTGGAAGCAAGGTCCGTCCTGCTGAGCTTGAACTGCCCAGTGATGTCTCTCCTGGCACCCGGATCTGATCTCCCTGCTGCTTGGGTGTCTCGCGAACAAAGGGCCGACCTCGCTGCTGCAGGGCATGCAGGCCACCTAGACAAAGGAGCTACTACCCTCCTGGCTGCCCTCCCACTCGGACCCTGTCCCAGCGCCCAAACAGGCTGAGCTGGGAGCTGTTGTGTGGTTCAAGGAGGGGCGGGGGTGCAGAGGAGGTGGGGGAGGGTCGTGGATGCAAGCTGGGTGGGATATGAATAGAGAGGAAGTATCGGGCAGTATAGCCCCTGCAGACTGACCAAGGAGTGCAGGAGGATTGAGGAACGTCTGAGTTCCCTGTCCCGGGCTGCTGCCGCAGTCAGAAACTCACCCACCCTGGTGATGTCTCTCCTGGTACCGGGATCTGGTCTCCGTGCTGCTTGGGTGTCTCACGAACAAAGGGCCGACCACGCTGCCGCAGGGCAGGCAGGCCACCTAGACAAAGGAACTACTACCCTCCCGGCTGCCCTTCCAATTCGGACCCTGTCCCAGCGCCCAAACAGGCTGAGCTGGGAGCTGTTGTGTGGTTCAAGGAGGGGCGGGGGGTCCCATTGTACCCATTTTAAATTGCTATTATGATCACATGAAATAATACAATAAAATCTTTCAACAGGACCTGGAACCAAGAATGGATTGCCTGTGGCTGTCTGTTTTTGCTATACTTGATATGTATACATTTTTAATTCTCAAAATAATCCTTCATACATTTGCATAAATATAATCAATTTTAGATGAACATTAAGAAAATTAGTGGTAAAGCTAAATTTCCGAGGTAACGTAGCCAAATGCTGATTCAACTCAGTTCCTAACTTCCTGCATGGGTTCTAAGGTCTAAGACCTTCTTCTTCCTGCCCACTTCTCAAGGCCTCATGTGTACTCTGCTCTATGTGGCCACAGCACTATGTCAGCCAGCCCCAGAAATGACAAATCCCGTGTCATTATTTCTACTGTATCATGGTTCCTTACCCACTGCAAGTACTATGTTTTTCATTGCAATTACATAGAAGATAAAACATAATTGGCTTTCATTAGCCTAAAAAGCTCTTGTATATATCTTTCCATTTAGTCTTCCACCTTAACCTTGCCAGCAGCATTCTTAGTTAAATTTATATCGCCATAAACATGGTTCTTTTGAGTTTCATATAAATGGGATTTCATCGCATGAAGTCCCTGGCATACAAAGGCTTTTTGCCTGCATGATGTTTTCACAGGCTTCTATACTGTTCAGGGATTGACAACTTGTTCACTTTCTTATTTTCCTCTACTTCTTAACAAGCATGATCCTCCCTGGACACATGATAATTCACACTTTGATGTGGTATTGCCCTTTGTATGCTGTGATTATGATTGGTTAATTAATAGAAAAAAATTGGTTTGGCCTGATAAGGCAAAAGAATAGAGGTAGTCAGGGAAAACTAAACTGAATGCTGGGAGAAAGAAGGGCAGAGTCAAAGAGAAGCCATGTAGTCCTATCAGAGACAGACAATAAAACTTTAGCCTATAAGCCACAGTCACTTACACAGATTAATAGAAATGGGTTAAATTAATATGTAAGAGTTAGCCAATAAGAAGATAGAGCTAGTATGCCAAGCATTAATTTAATTAATACAGTTTCTGTGTGATTATTTCAGTTTCTGGACAGCCAGGAAACAAACAAGCGGCCTCTTCCAACAACATTTTGGGTCAGTGGGATGAAGGCTTAGGCCATGGATACTCCTGCAGAAATATTTCACAAACACATATAGATAAAAAGCTTGTAGCAAAGTTTCTTGGTCACCATGTCACTTTAAATTTAATGTTATGAGAAATTTGTCAGAATATAAATGATATTTACTGGCAAAATATTCTCCTTTATCCACAACTTTCATTCTTGTATGTTACTTATACTAGGATGCTTATCTGATGGTTTACTCCAAGATTTTAGTTTTTTAAAATAACTTTGTGATGCTTGAGATTTTATGCACTGTAAAATCTAATTAAATCTTGTTTTATTTTTTATGTATTCCATTTGAACTTCATGTGCCCTTTCAAACTGAGTCCTTATGTCTCCATTCTTTAACGTCTTTAACATGCATGCATTACTTATATTTTAATATCCCTAGCTCTTAGCTTTGAGGTCCCTGTCCTCTATCCATTACTGCTGATTTCTGTCAGAAAATTTTGACCTTGTCTATTAGCCTACTAATTTTATTTTACTTAAAATATTTTGCTGTTCAACTCATATTCCAAGCACTTTGCTGCTAAATTTTATTTATTCAACTGTGTAACTAACCGATATTTCTATGCAACTACTTTTTCTGCTTTTTATGTATTTTCCAGAGTGCCATTTAAAGCAATTGTGAAAGCTATTTTTTTCCATCGCATTGCCCTATTTTCTTTCAGCTGATTGCCTTTCCATACTCTTTTTTTGAATTGAGATAACTACCTCCTCTCCCGTGTTTGTATTTTCAGACTTTTCCTCATTTCCTTTTGACTGTCATCAGTTCCCCACAGTACCACTGAGGTAGCAGTGCTTTGTCTTTGCTGATACCCTGCCCTGTTGAGTACAGGCTGTAAAACAAGGACAATTCTATCAATATCAATAAAACATGCCTAGTGACAGTAGTGTCTGCCCTCTAAAGTTGATTTGGGGATTGAGTGGCACAATGCATATACAATGAAGCAAATACAGCAGCATAAAATAAATGTTGAGCTATGTATCTGTGGCTATGATTCTTTAGGTGGTCCTTATCTTGATTCTAAACTAGCTGAAGAGACATTAAAGCGGATGATCTTAGAGAAAGATGAACTTTCTAGATATTACTGGATTAGACACAGGCATTATTTTACTATAAATATATTCACTTTGTTTTCTCTGTAGTCCTGGTGGTATAGAACTGATGACTCTCTAAATCAGCATTTCTCAACCTGTAGATCATGACCCCTTTAGGTGGGTCATGTATCAGAAAATCTGAATACCAGATATTTATATTATAATTCATCACAATAGCAAATATACAGTTACAAAGTAGCAACAACATGGTTAGGAGTCTCCACAACATGAGGAACTGTATTAAAGAGTTGCAAAAATAGCAAAGATGAAAATCCTTGAATGAATGCACCATCGGTGAAGCAGAGATGCAGATTTATCAAGCAGACAGGATGAATGTGAATGTTGGAACTGAGTATGCTGTATTCACCCACAGGTCTATCAACTACTCAGGAATACAATGTAAGGAGATAACTTGTACCCAAAAGTTTAAAGTCAATCTTGGCAGTATACAAAGAGTTCATATATAAATATTCAATTGGTATAGACTGTTCAATATAATACAAAAGGCAATCCATAACTGGTATTGAAGAATGGTTAAAAGTTATAGGTAGGGAAGACATAGGCTAAGGAGGAAGCCATGGTTTTTGCTAGATGGTCATGTCAAACTGCCTTTGAAATCTTTATGTTTAAATTCACAGATCCAACAGAAGCTTCTTGATGTAGCAGGTAGTTGTTGAAGCAGAGATTCATAACTGTTCAACGTCTAAGAAGAAATGACTGTGAGTACTTGGCTATAGATGGGTATCTATATAAACTCCTCTCCAATCCACACAGAAGAGGAAATGAAAGGAAAGTAAGAAGTGAAGGATGGGGCAGAGTGCTGTGTAAAGCTGAACTCTGGACACAACACCTGCATAAGGTCAAGTCAGTTAAGCATTCTAGTACAATGCATTAGGGGTTCCAGAGCCCCTCTTTCCAAGAAGCTTTCAGCACCTGATGACTACTGAAGAGTGAGAGCCACTTTTCTTTGGTGGTGTGGGTACTAGAGGGTTCCCTATTTCCCAAGAGATATTCCAGGTAGCCATCTGCATGTGGAAGAAATAAGTCAGAGAAAAAGAACCTAGTGTTGGGAGAAAGATGTTTGTGGGGAGATTAAAAGAGAGCTGGAAAGAGATTGTGAGGCATGGATATGACCAGATGTCTCATATATGCATGTGGTATTTTCAAATCATGAATTAAAAAGAGAGAAACTGAAAAGACAAGAAAATGGAATAAATTCTGCATAGGATTCAAAGGACAGCAGTGATTGCAAGTAAGATTGATATAGGGAAAAACAACAACAAAAATGAAACAAACAATAAACCACATTGTTCTTTGTAGCTTTTCTGTTACTGAGAGAAAACTCCAAGAGCAAAAGAAACTTGGAAATAAAAGTATACATTATTAAATTTTTTAAATTTATTTTTTTTAAAGAAAATAAACTATCCCTTTTTTTTTAACACATACCAATACAAGTTCCCACACCTTCTTCTCCTCCCATTCCCTCCATATACCATCCAACTCCCCATCCAATTCTCAGCGAGGGCAAGGCACACTGCTCTGGGGAAGGTTCAAGGTCCTCCCTAGTATATCTAGGCTGAGCAAGATGTACATTCAAAGAAAATATGTTCCCCAAAAGCCAGTACATGCAGTGGAGATAAATCCTGATGCCACTGCCAGTGGTCCCTCAGTCTGCCCCAGTTATGGAACTGTCAACCACATTCAGAGGGACTAGTTTGATCCTATATTTGTTCCTTTCCAGTCTCACTGGAGTTGGTGAGCTCTCATTAGCTCAGAGAGACTGTTTCAGTGGGAGTACCCATCACAGTCTTGACCTCCTTGCCCATATTCTCATTCCTCACACTCTTCAGAGGGACTTTAAGTCTCAGTCCAGTGCTCTGATGTGGAAATCTGTCTCTTTTTCCATCAGTTGCAGGATGAAGGTTCCGTGGCAGCTTTCAAGAGAGTCATCAGTATGACTACAGGACAAATCAATATCTGTCCCCCTCTCCTTTATTGCTTAGGATCTTACCTGGATCCATCCTTGTGTATTCCTGGGAATTTCTCTTGAGCCAGGTTTTTTGCTAACCCTATAATGGCTCCCTCAATCAAGATATCTCTTCCTTGCTCTCGTCTCTGTCCTTCCCCCTTCTTGACTATCTCAATCCCTCAAGTTCTCTTCCCATTCTCCCCTCCACTTCCCTCCCACCCTACCTTCTCCTCTCACCTCATGCTCCCAATTTTTTCAGGAAATCTTGTCTGTTTCCACTTTGTTGGTGGATCTACATATGTTTTTCTTAGGGTTCACCTTATTATCTAGCTTCTCTAGGATCATAAACTATAGGCTCAATACCCTTTGTTTATAGCTAGTATCTACTTATGAGTGAGTACATACCATATGCATCTTTTTTCTTCATCGAAAAAATTCATGGTCTCTTAGTATCTACAGCACATTTGCCCAGGTCCTTCTAACATTCATGGTTTCCATTGAGAAGTCGGGTATAATTCTGATAGGTCTACCCTTATATGTTTCCTGAGCAACTCTTAATATTCTTCCTTTATTCTGTATGTTTTGCATTTTGATTATTATCTGGTTAGGCGACTTTTTTTTTATTCAGTATATTTGGTATTTTGTAAGCTTCTTGTACCTTCATAAGGATATCCTTCTTTAGTTGGGAAAATTTTCTTCTATGATTTTGTTGAATATATTTTTTTGTTCCTTTGAGCTGGAGTTCTTCTCCTTCTTCTACTCTTATTATTCTTAGGTTTGGTCTTTTTTATGATGTCCAAGATTTCCTGGAAGTTTTTTGTTAAGAATTTGTTGGATTTATTTATTTATTTTTGACCAATAAGACTATTTCCTCTATAGTATCTTAAACATCTGAGATAATTTCTTCTCTTACATTTTGTTGGTTATATTTGTCCCTGTAGCTTCTGCTCATTTACCCAGATTTTTCATATCTAGAATTCCCTTGGTTTGTGTTTTCTTTTTTACTTTTATTTTAGTCTTCAAGTCTTGAACTGCTTCCTTCACCCGTTTGATTGTTTTTTTTTCCTGGTTTTCTTGGGTTTCTTTGAGGTATTTATTAATTTCTTCTTATTTGTTGTTTATCTTTTTCTCCATTTCTTTAATGGGGTTTTTAATTTCCTCTTTAAAATTCTCCCTCATTTTCATAAGTTATGCTTAAAGTCATTATCTTCTGCTTCTTCTGGGTTAGTATGATCAAGTCTTCCTGCTATATGACCACTGATTTCTGGTGTTACCATGTTACTTTTTAGGTTATTGCATGACTTCTTGCATTGGCACCTGTGGCACCCACCTGTACTACGTGACAGTATGGTACTATTCCTGTATTGCTGCACTTGCACTACAGGACCATTCACAAGCCGGGCAAGGGTCTGGAGATTTAAACACACAAAGACACACAGACAGAGACATAGGTCCTCCTTGAAACAAGAATGCTCCCTTTGCCTGGCAGTGGTGGCGCACGCCTTTAATCCCAGCACTCGGGAGGCAGAGGCAGGCAGATCTCTGTGAGTTTGAGACTAGCCTGGTCTACAAGAGCTAGTTCCAGGACAGGCTCCAAAACCACAGAGAAACCCTGTCTCGAAAAAAAAAAAAAAAAAGAATGCTCCCTTTATTGTGTACCAGAGCCGTTTGTATATTGATTGTTAACTAATAGCCACACCCCAGCCAAAACCACCAGAAACCACTCCCCTGCCATCAGGAACTACTGAGGGTCTTGTGCTCAGAGCAGCTGCAATCAAAGCAAGTTGTTTACAAGAAATTCAGAATCTGGAGGTTCACAGCTCCCAACAGGCACCTACCCATCTCTTCCTTCAAATGAGGTTGGTAGTGCTTTGTGCCTTGGCCCAATCCTTATAGTGGCTGTCTGAGTGTTTGGGAATTTTTCTTGGTCTGCTCTGTGCTGTCAATATCTGTGTCTCAGGAAGGCTCTGATATTTCTATAAGCCTGCTCTCTTGGTCTTCTCTCCTGGTTCTCTCCCTTGGTCCTTCCTCTTGGTTCCCTCAGTGTTGTAGCAAGTTCTTAGTCCCCTTGATATTGTAGCAAGCTCTTAAGTCCCCTCGGTAATGGAGCAAGCTGTGTTTCAGAGTTCCACTAAGGTTGCAGGAGGATAGGCAAGTTTGGGGGTGTGGTGGAGCTAGTAGTTTGGAAGGTCAAGTCTCAGTTTACATTTTATAGTTCATCATGAAGGAATGTCAGGGCAAGAGTTCAAGGCAGGAACGTAGAGGGAAAAAACAAAGTAGAAACCATGGACAGATGTTGCCTCCTGGCTTCTTCCTAAGGCATTTTTAGCTTGCAGTTTTGAGTACTACCAAGTATTATCAACTTACAGTAGGCTGGGGCCGCCAATATCAATCACTAATCATTAAAATGCCCTCTCAGAGTTGCCTGCAAGCCAATCTGATGGTGGTAATTCCTCAATTTTCCCAAATGATCTCATTGTTGTCAAATTGACATAAAACCTAACCAGCACAATCACTCAGGTTGCACATAATAAATTTAGCAAATAAAAGTAAAGTCAAGTTTTCTTTGATGGAAGAGAAAAATATTTCCCTAGGCAAAGCTACAGGCAGCACACCAGCTGTGTAATAAGGAGTAACTGCAAAGTTACTGACTTGTACTTTATTCATATATGGTAGGTAGATTATTTTTGGATTATTGGGCTTCAGAAGAAGAGATATCTTGAAAAGTGACTTGCAAATAAGCACATTGAAGTTACCACAGGACAGTCACAACTACAGGAGATAGGACTCTAACCATTTTTTAACACTGTCACCAGCACATTGATTAATACACTGGGATACTTGAGTGTACCTTGGCACTAGAGAAACAGAGCCTAGCTAGAAGCATGCCAATCAATGTTCTGCCCCTGAAGCACAGCAGGTTTGTACCTGTTGCCCCTGGCTTAGTTGGAACCATCTGAATGTCTGGTGGACAATGGTAGATGGTGCTGCCCAGGAGGGCATGGAGAGTAAGCATTTCATGTATTCGGTTGATCTATATAGCTGTGCACGAGGCTTAGAAACCAGTGTTGAAGAAATTCAGTAGTGAGGAACTAGATGAATCCATTATCACCTATGTCCTAATGAACTCTGGAGCCTCTTTGGACTAAAACTAAGAGCTTAGAACTATGGCTGATATTTTTTTTTCCCAGTAGAGAAGAGACTGGAAGGGGAAAGTGAATAAACCCCATTCTCTTGCCTTTGCCCTCTGGCAGTTGGGTCCTCTATGACCTGAACTATACTGGAAATCAAAGTGAATGAACACCTACCAACTCTAGGCCAAGTGAGAGTGCCCTTTCTCAACTCTACCCTCTTCACAACCTCTCTTCTAAACTCCTACACATTCACCACCAAGGTGGTGGGAAGTTAGAACAGAAGTTCAGTTTTATGTTCACCCAAGGAGGTTTCTAACCATATTGTGAGAGATAAATGCTATAGGAACCTTTATTAAATTCAATAAATTAAAAGTTAGATATCAGGTAATGTTAATTGTCTTGATCAATTATTATCCAAGAAACTTGCAACAAATATAAAATAAGCAATTTTGCTAATACTGTATGTACCCATCTCTGAACCAAATTGATATATTTCATTTAGTTTGCCAAAATTTCTGCCATTTATCTTCCTACACTCATTGGATGTGGGCTAAATACCCATTACAATGAATAAGAACTTCTAAACAATATTTAGAAAACCAGAGGTAGATATACTACATCCTCAAGGTATTGCATGTTACAAATGCAATTTCTAAAGAAGGATGCAGCTTTCGTGACAACATTGGGTAAACAATGTTCAATCTACCATGTCTTATCACATGCTGAATTGAGTAGAAAGAGAGCATAGCCAGTTAACTGTTGCCAACTAACATTTCAGATTGTTCCAAACTGATAATGCCCCCTTGGCATTTAATGTATTAAATACTATAGAAAGGACTGTGTTTAAAATGAAAGGTGTCAAAAATGAACAAACAGCCCAGCATGATTTTTAGGCATTTGGTACAATCTAGGTCTCATGTTCATGTAAAATTTACAGGCCCATAAAATTCAACCATCAAGGGTTTAAACAGTACAGTGTCTTAACCACGAGCAGATACAAATGAGCATTTATCTAACCTAAGTGCACACAACTTCGCACATCCTGTTACTCCTTGTCACCCCAACCTCTGATAAATTGCTTGTACTCTATGGCAGACTGGAGTTTGCCCAATGCTGTGTTTTTCTGCATAGTATTTCTTGCTTGATTTGTATTGTGTATTCAGAATGCTTCCTCCCTGAGTGTTCTTCAATGAAATATTTATAACATGGCAGACCATTAAATAAACAAGCAATTCCATTTTGGATTTACTTGTGTGCCCTCAGCAAACCTTTGAGTTCTGTAGAGTTCATTCTTTTGAAGCCTGTATACACTCCTGAGTGTAGGGTACCTGTAATGATGCCCTTTATCTGCTCCTCTTTCTTTATTTACATCATACACTATATCACTTAAGGTGCGCTGAAAGAGCTGAAAGTAGAATTATATACCCATGAGCTGAACACATGGCAACACATTGATTTTATGTGATCCTTAAGAAAGAAAAATTACAGCCACATTTTAAGTTTCTATTACACTCAACCTCAATTTTTGTTCTCCACTGACGAAACCACAAACTCAAAACATCCAATGTTATAGATGTTATATCTTAGTAAAAAATCTTCCTCTAAAATTATCTATAGTATATTATGAAAATATGCATTCCAAAAAATTATTTATCTCAGGTCTTAAGGTGTTGATGTATTACTGTGAAAAATTAAAAAATGTTTTGACTTATAAATATGAATACAAATTGCGGTCATTTCTTCTGAAGGAAAAATAGGGCTGAGAAAGGAGTTTGGGATAGAGGTCAGGGGGATAATGAATCTATCTTATAATCTCATTAAATATACACATATGTGCTAGAGCAAATGGAAGGAAAAATAGCATTAGCATGAAAACCAAGTGAGAAGTGAAAGAACTCCAAGTTCCAGAGTAATTACAGATAACTGCAGATATCCAGGAACTTGAGGGAGGGACCAGCATTGAAAGGCATAGAGAAATTCTTTTTTCCTTTGTTTATTTTTGTTTTTTTTTAATTGATTTTTATTGAGTTCTACATTTTTCTCCCCCCCCCTTTAGCCCTCTCCCAAGGTCCCCATGCTCCCAATTTACTCAGGAGATGTCTTTTTCTACTTTCCATGTAGATTAGATCTATGTAAGTCTCTCTTAGTGTCCTCATTGTTGTCGAAGTTCTCTAGCCTTGTGGTTTGTAGGCTGGTCTTTTTTTTTTTTGCTTTATGTTTAAAAACTACCTATGGGTGAGTACATATGATAATTGACTTTCTGTGTCTGATTACCACACTCAAAATAATGTTTTCTAGCTCCATCCATTTTCTTGCAAAATTCAAGATGTCGTTATTTTTTTTTCTGCTGTGTAGTACTCTATTGTGTAAATGTGCCACATTTTTCATATCCATTTTTTGGTCAAGGGGCATTTAGGTTGTTTCCAGGTTCTGGCTTTGACAAACTATGCTGCTATGAACATAGCTGAGCACATGTCTTTGTGGCACAATTGAGCATCCTTTGGATATATACACAAAAGTTGTATTACTGAGTCTTGAGGAAAGTTGTTCCCTAATTTTCTGAGAAGTCACCACACTGACCTCCAAAGGGGTTGTATCAGCTTCCATTCCCAATAGCAATGCATAAGTGTTCCCTTTCCCCCACAACCTCTCCAGCATAAGTTGTCATCAGTATTTTTGATCTTGTCCATTTTTACAGGTGTAAGATGAAATCTCAGAGTTGTTTTGATTTGCATTTCTCTGATGACTAAGAATGTTGAATATTTTCTTAAGTGTCTTTCAGCCATTTTAGATTCCTCTGTTGAGAGTTACCTGTTTAAGTCTGTATTCCATTTTTTATTGGATTATTTGTTCTTTTGATGACCAATTTGTTGAGTTTTTGTATATTTTGAAGATCATACTCTCAGTTTCAGCACCACACGTGCCTTCAGGCTGTCATGTTCCCTGCCATGATAATAATGGACTGAACCTCAAAGCTGTAAGCAAGGAACGCCACTTGTCATAAGAGTTAATGTGGTCATGATGCCTTTTCAGAGCAATATAAACTCTAAGACAAGTGTGCTGTAAGGCGGGTGAGTTTGCACACACATGTGCATCTGTGTTCATTTCTCTTACTATATTCCATGGTCTGTTGTATCATCCCTTTCAGTTTCCTATGAGCTACAATGTTGGAGTTCCACCATAAACCCTGAAATCCTTCTCTTTATTTGAAGTTAACTCACTCTTACTTTGCTTCCTTCCAATTGCTCTGCTGGGATTGGAGCTCCTCTTACTTCATATTGGTTCATTAGTAAAATTTTTCTTTATCATGCCTGCATATTCACAGTTCTGACTTGTGTTCTGACCACCATTTTCCAAAGATGTGAGGCAAATCTTTATATTTCCAGATCATCTTTGTGTTCTCTGCATACAAATTATGATAGTGTTCTTAGGTTCTATGAATTGTTGTACATGGACTGTGGAATGTAAATAGTAATAAAAGGATTTATAACTATGTCCATGATACCCTGAATCACTAATTATTTCCTCCCCTTAGTATAGTCTCTCATCGATCATCTGAATAACAAGTATTTTACAACCTTCTTCACTATAACTGAAAAATTTTACCCCTGTAATATATTTTAAACACAAAAGTAATTAATTAGATAATTCTAAGCTAGAGTTATGTGTCTTCTATGAATATGCAAACCTAAAAAAATACAAATCAGGGTTTATTTTTCCACTTCTTGCTACTGTTTCATTCTTCATTTTTAATTTATAAATGTATTCATTAAATTCTTCTGTCTTTTTATTACTGAGAATATTGAAATATGGTGGCTAAAATTAATGAAGCCAATGGCTGTGTCATAGTTTTATTAAACATTCAATTTCAGTATTTATAATTTGAAAGAAATATTCTATCATTAACATAAAAAGACATCTCAAAGAAGCATTATAGTCAGATAAATAAAAGGAAAAATAAATTACTTATTAAAAGCATATCCAAAAATTACACTGTTTTATTTTACAAAGACTTTTTTAATATTTTGAAGTGCTGGATTTTAGAAACACAAGTTACAAAAAAACTTAATTTTCAGATGGACTCAATTTTATGAAAGTTAGTTGTCCATGTTTCATTTATTTAATTGTTTTTAAAATTATCCTTCTCTTATGCCTTATACCCTGACCACAGTTTCCCCTACTTCTACTCAATCTACTCCCCTTCACACATACATATACCTCCATCTCCCCCAGATAAAGTTCTCCTCTGCCTCTCTTCAGAAAAAAATCAAGAATCTCAGAGATATCTACTGAACACAGCAGAGAATGTTAAAGTAAGACAAGACAAAAAGTCTCATATCAAAACTGTATGAGATAACACAGTGGTAGAAAGGGAATTTCAATAACAAGTCAGAAAGAGTCAGAGACACCCCACTCCCGCTTTTAAAAGTTCCACAAGGCACTAAGCTAACAATTATAACATATATGCAAAGGGCCTAGAAAGATCCATATGGGCATCATGATTCCCAATTCAGCCTCTGTGAGCCCCTACAAGGCCTGCTTAGTTAACTCTGTAGGCTGTTGTTCTTTTGGTATCCTTGACCCCTCTGCCTCCTAAAATTCTCCTTCCCCATTTTCTCTGGGGTTCCCCTAACTCTAAGGGGAGGGACCAGATCGAGATCTTCAATTTGAAATCTCTGCCTCATGGTTGACTGTGGGTCTCTGCGTCTATTCCTATCAACTGCTAGAGGAAGCTTCTCTGATTATGATTGGACAAAACACAGATTAATGTGTATACCAGAATATAATTGTGTAGACAGAGACTGCTCATTTGCTTTCTTGCCGCCCAAACCCACAGAAACTATATTAATTATAACATTGCTTGGCCTATTAGCTCAGGCTTCTCTTTAACTAGCACTTACATCTTAAATTAACCCATTTCTATTAATATATGTATCACCACAAGGCTGTTGCTTACTGGGTAATATTCTGTTCTGGCATCTTTCTACTTTGGCAGCTACATGGTGTCTCTTTGATTCTGGCTACTTTCTTTCTATATCTTTTGCAGTCTAGCTGTATTCTTCCTTGCTATAGACTGAAGCAGCTTTTTTATTAACAAATAGTAATAATATATATTCATAGCATACAGAGGGGCATCTCACATCATTCCCCCCTCTCCTGTCTAAATCAAAAGGAAGGCTTTAACTTTGATGTAACAAAATTACATACAACATAACAGGTTCAAGCAAGAATGACAGTTATATTACTTAGTCTATCTGTATCTAGCAAAATTACAGAAAATAAATTGTCATCTATTTAATCTTTTTGAGTCTAAAGTTTCATATCTAATTTATCTTTTATCATAACAAAGAAAAACTATAACTATCTGCCTTCAAAGACCCCAGAAGGATATATATTATATAAGTAAACAATAAGTTCATTGTAAGCAGCTTACAAAGCTTTAGAATTGACAGAGACATCTTGCTGCCTGGACTGTCACCCAAAGTTCTTCTGTAACACTGGGGCATCCATCTTCAGCCTAAAGGCCCATAGTATCTGGCAGATTTTTCCATGAAGCACAAAATTTGAAAGACTGTTTTGCCTACATTGGAAGTTTGTCAGTCACTTTCTTCCCTGTCCCGAAAAATGTCTGGAAGTTTCTTCTGTGGAGCAGGAACCCAGAAGGACCATTACAACTTTTGGAAAGTTCATTGGTCACTTTTCTGTGGGTTCTGCAAGTCCAGTTCATACAGCATAACATTAAGCAGTTCAGGCAAGAACAGTTTCTTGCTCAAATGCCTTGTCTCATTGAAGACAAATTCCATAACAAGATTTTCAATGTCCATCAATGTCTTGAAGTAGATCGGTGCCACCCAAAGCTAGCATATCTCATAGTCAAGAAAAGACTAAGTTCTTAAAATATTTTAATGCCATTTTCCTTAATCTTTGAAGTGTTGAAGATTATTTATCTAATGGAAATATATATCTATATATCTAGAAAACCTAATATGACTACAGTTTGACTATTATAGATGGCTATCTATTACTCCATAATTTTTAATTATATGTTATATTTTTAAATGAGCTAAACAAACACAATACCTTAAACAAGAGCAGAAATATATATATATATATATATATTATATATACAGTATAACAAAATCATCCTTAAAATATATCAATAGACCAAGATCCATAATCCATAACAATGCAAAGTACTCGCCTTGTATCATATCCCTTCATTCTTTAGAAATTAACTGTGACCATTAACTATATATAACCAACCCTTTTAAAATGAAAGTAAACATTTATATCCAATGATTTTGAGAATCGGGGCATAGTTTACTCCAAACTGCTTTCTGCTGTTTGTTGGACAATGTACTTTTAGGGTTCGTGGAGATCTTTCAGGGGCTCTTGTACCATAAAACCACAATAGCCTTGAAGGAATCCAAAGGTTCCCATCCTCTGGGTAAAGAAAAGCAGGATCTCTTTTCCAAAGCAACATATCCGTAGACCCAAAATTTGAAGTCATGATACTTATATGTTGGTTTAACCTTGCAATATCCAGAATCAAGTGTCTCTCTGCAGTCAAAAAACTATAAAAAAAAACAAAATAATATACATAATTCAGCCTCTTTGTGCATATTCCATCTTTATGTGGCTTATTTTTCTTTACTCCTTTAATCTATAACAGTCTGTATTCTTTTTATATTACTTTACTGTCTCTTTAAAGACAATAACTTTACTTCATTTTATAACCATCTGTACTCTTTTTCCTCTCTCTCCCAAGACTACATATATTTTAAAACATACTGTGTCTCGTTTAGAGATATTTTATGTCTGAATCTTTCCTATTGTATAACTGAAATCTTTTTATGTCAAGAAGCATTTTAAAATTGTAAGCAGTGTGATCATAACAGCGCAGGACGCTGGTTCTGCCTTCCTCAGCCTTTTAATGATGGAAGTACGTTTAATGCCTCTGTGAGTCATGCTTACTGCCCAAGCTCCAGGGATGCAGCGGGTCTATGTTGCCATTAAGCAAATTGTAGCACCCTGTTCACAAACCCCATTTAAGTGTTCTTTAGCCAGACCTCCCATGTGTTGCCCACAAGAGCCCTCATTGTTACTTATCCTTTCTGGGTCTGTTGACTGTAGCATGATTAACATTTACTTAACAGTTAGCATCCATCTATAAATGAGTACGTATCATATTTGGCTTTCTGGGTCTGGGTTGCTTGGTTCATTAATATGGATGGAAAACACAGATGATTCCTGTAAGTTCATCAAAATTTCCCAAGTATGGAAGCATTTATAGGTGAGAAGAAGTCACCTGGAACACAGGTTCTCAAACAGAGTGATATTTGTTCATCACCCCCAATATCTAGTAAAACTTTGAGGGAACTATTACTGGTATCTAATATTTTGGGTCCAAGGATTCTGTCAATCAACTTGTAATGCTTAGGACAAATGTCACAGCAAGAACTGTTCAGCTCCCCACACCCACTGTGTCCAGTGTGGGATACTTTGTTGTAGACCTGGGTTTCATATGTCTCTAATTCTCTGATATAAATATAATTTTACCATTTTTAAAAGATAAAAACAAATTGCATATAATTGAGATGGATGTGCTTATCTAGTTTAATGCAAAGTAACAAATCTTGGCTTGATGTTTGAAACTACAGGACATAGAGCATCTTTGTTATTGTTCAGAATTAGGCAATATTTTTTTCCTTTATGGTCATCAATGTTTAAAGGAACACATTGTATAATATGTGCTACAGAATATTGACAGTATGGATACTGCCATATTGGAAATTATATTCTAACCTGAAACAAAAACTCACAGTGATTTTCATTTAATGAAACATACATCAATAACTCAAGCAACAATTGTTAAAAACCTAATATTCAAATATAATATGACCCAAATATTTAGTAAGATGGCATGTATTCACTTAGCAATGATGGCAGATAATATTAAAATTTTCTGTTCTACACAATTATGCTTCTGCAACAGCAGAAAATTTTGTATGTAGAGTAAACCAATGTAATGTATAAGATATGATTGTCTCAAATCTAAGCTGAATATCAGGCAGTATTCTTTGGTAATGCTGGTAACCGAATTGTATAGCTAGCACTCATTTGTAAGGATATTAAAATATTATCATTGGAGTGTTATCTTTTGCATTAAGTCTTCTCCTGTGTTGTGTTAGCTTTTCATGTACCTACCGAAGTTCCATCCTGCTCTAAGTATCAAGTTGAAAGGACAGTGACACAAAATGAATCTTTTAGTTAGAAGATAGGGACATGAAAGATCCTGCACTTTATTTTATGCCTTTTAAAACTAGTAATGAGTGCTAGCTATACAAGTTAATGCTATTCCAAATTAGAAAAAATATTTCGGAAGAGCAGGCAAAATAGGTCAGCAGATAACAATGCTTGCCAAGCAAGTCCGATGACTTAAATCCAACCCTTGGAACTTGGCATGGAAAGAGAAAACTAGCTCCCAAATGTTTTTGTATACCACATGTATGTTGTGGCACACATATGCCCACACAAAGATGATAAACATACATTTGAACATACACATGAGCCACACAAAAAGTATTTGAACACATACACACACATAGGCACTCACACACTCATACAATAATCTTAAGTCTTAAAGGAAAGAATGAGGAAAATTTAAAAATTCTGATTGTGAATGGTCTATTTGATACATATTTTGATGTTTCTAAGAAAAATAACTAAGTTATATTTCTCTAAATAACCTGTAATGAAAATTTCCCAAGTGAAATAATGACTATCCTTAATACAAACTGTACAGTCCTAAATGTGTATGGTCTAAATGTGCGACATGAAATAAAATTATGACTTATTTTCTTCTCTTAAAAAGAGAAAATTAATAAAACGTGAAATATATGAAAACAACAGGGCTTTGGCACATACGAGTTCACAGCAGTGTGCAAGCTCAAACCACAGAAAATCAGGCATGGAAGTGCTCACCACTAAGGAGTTAATGAAAACTGACAACTAATTGAAGAGTAAGAATCAATTGATTTTTGTTTTTTTTTTTTTCAGGTTGTTACCTTTCATAGGGCAATCACGCTCCGGAAGATGACCAGAAATCAGGAATATATGGGTAGCACAAATTAGACATAATGTTTGAAAAAGAGAGAGAGGGAGGGATAGCGCGCACGTGCAAGAGAGAGAGAGAGAGAGAGAGAGAGAGAGAGAGAGAGAGAGAGAGAGAGAGAGAGGAAAATTGGGAGGAGGTAGGCAGGTGGGAGTGGGTTTATGAGGACATTGCGGGAGTGAGGATGAATACAATCAAGATACATTATGTACGAAACACAACAACATGGAAGATGGATATGTATGCTTATATATAATCCTCAAACATAAGTATCTTGAGTGTATAGTGAATAATTGCAATGCTTGCAGTCATAATAGAATAAAATGATTTAGGAGAAGATATTTGAATGTTTGGCATACTACTTGGTAAAATTAATTGCTTTAGGAAAAGGTTTTCGAATTCCGGAACCATTAAGGCAACAAATCAAAAGAGTTTCTCTACAAAGGGAAAATAATTATAGTTTCTCCGTGAAACATTTAATTCAGAAACAATTACAGCATAAAAATCGTATTTGTTCCATATGGCTGTTGTGATAAGGCCTGAGTTTTGTAAGCACCTTCTCACTGCCTCACGATGACTAAGATGCTTGGATACTGCAAGAACTGTTCCACCATGATACTGCTGAGGTCTAAGGACAATGGGCTTGACCCTAAAGTCCATGAGTACCACCAATTCACTTTGATTCTAATACTGCTAGAATAACCTCATTACTTCAAAAATTACTTCCATGTCAGAATTGTAAAAAGAGAAAGATTATGTCTAAAGAAGACTAATTGGGTGTTGTTTCAGAAAGTAAGAGAACTGTGTAGTGAAAGTGGAGAAGTTGTAACTGAAGTTACACTTCAAAAACATGATTGATTGGAAAGAGTGATGAGGACAGATTGTTTTTTGGCTACCAGCTCACAAATAATGACAAAGAGACTTACTAATCATGAAAGCTCAGCTCTAAGCTTAAGTCTTTTCCTAGCTAGTTCTTATAACTTAAAATTAACCCATATCTTTCAACGTATGCTCTTTCAGGTGATTCTGTTACCATTACTCCCTTTACTCTGGACTCCCTATGCTGCTTGCTTTGCGGCTGGCTGGTGATTCCAACTTTCTTCTTTCCAGAGTCCTCTCTGTTCCTGGAAGCCTTATCTAACAGCTTTCTGTCCAGCTATTGCCCATTCAGATCTTCATTAAGCCAACCAAAAAGTACCTTGGCAAAGACACACCTTCACAGTGTAAAATGATATTCCACAACAGGATGAGCTCTGACTGATACTTGGGATCAGGGTCTGCCTTATTGTCTGGCCTTTGTAAAGTACATTCTTCCTTCTTCTTTAACAGAAAGTAGATGTATATGTGGTGTATAGAGAAATAAAGTTGTGTCATTACCTAGGATACAGTGGAGTGAACAAGGTAATGGCTAAGCACTCAATAAATTTGTCACATTGTGTTTACTATGCTTATTTTTCCTATTATATGCTGATGATAAAGAGGCAAAAGATGTGCCTCTTTTTTACTAAATTGAGTAATGACAGCAGAGTAGACAAATGCAGAGATGAGTTTTTATTGTGTGATATTAGTTTCAGCTTAAGGAGAAGCATGTCAGTAGTGGACATATGAAGAGAGTGAACCTGGGCAAGTGTGGGAGCGATATTCAGATACTGTTCTGCATTCTGAAAAGAGTAGGACCTCTGAGCTGCAAGGGACCTGGGAACTGGAACAGGTAATCAGAGCCAATGAGGTAAGGCAGAGGTCTCAAAGCCACAAGTGCTTCGAAAGTGAAAGATTTCCATCCCAAATCCTTAAAAGGTTTTGATAACCATTGGAAGTATGTGATCTTTTTAACATAGATAGAACCATTTATTTTTTGGAGGGCAGGAGGCTTCCAACAGGTTGTTTTCTTTTCCTTATGTTAATGTATTTTAATTAACATATAATCACATCAATTTCCTTTTTTATACCCATGCCCCCTTCTTAAATCTACTACCATTTCCCTTCCAATCTAAAATTGATAGCTTCTTTTGCTTTAAATATACAATCTGCAAAGTGCATTTTTGTTTCAGAGCTGACCCTTTTATATTTCATAACCTATTATGGGCCCATTCCAGGAAGAGGCTAATCCTTACTCTCTCTGCAGTTATTAGTTGTTTATATTTTATCTTGGGAAAGATCTTATGAGATTCCTTGCTCAATGTTAGCATGTCTATAGATATCGTTATTTTCATGATTTGTTTGTGTACCCTTTTTTAGAAGAGAGTCTTGCAGCAGACTTACTGGTATTTTTGCTCTTATAATCTTTCTGACTCCCTTCCATGATGTTCCCTGAACCATAGATGCAGTAGCTGTGCTGAAAACTTATCCGTTGCTGCTGAGATCCCCATGATCTTTTGAACTCTACATTGTGTCCAATTTTGTTTTCATGTGATGATATACCATTTCTAAAAAGAGAGCCTTTTTTGGAAAGGGGGTGATAGCTACACTGACTTGTGAGTATAAGAATAAGATTTAGAATAAAGGAAGGGTTTAGGCTGGTCAAACAAGGTGAGAATAGTAGAGTAAGTTTCATGACCTTAATAGTCCCCG
Source organism: Microtus obscurus (assembly GCA_963919715.1). Lineage (NCBI taxonomy): Eukaryota > Metazoa > Chordata > Mammalia > Rodentia > Cricetidae > Microtus > Microtus obscurus. Next base: position 24,724,293 of record CAWTZC010000015.1, read on the forward strand.
TTTCTAGTTCACTGGCTATAGTTTTAGTAGCAAGCAAGATGTTTATCCTGCTGAGTGTGCCTTAAATCCAATTAGCCAGATGTTGATCATCACCAATATGTGAGTGCCACTAATGGTATATTTACAGATACTTTGTTATGTTGGGCATGGTTGACTATCTTAGGTATCAAATCACCATAGTTGATTTAATTTCTTGGCCACTTGCATAGGACTTTTTAGTACCATGGCAGCTAGACAGCAGGAAAGAGATTTTTAGGTTAGATACATGTCAAATCGGCTAAACCTGCAGTATCTTCAGCAATAGGTACTTATCTTTAATATCTGAGAGGCAACCATGGGTAATAGCAGTAGCCTACATTGTTTCGGGAGTCACTTGGACTATCATGAGCAGCACCTTGAAAGGAGATTTCCTATGCCTGGCATTGGGAGTTTTATTATTGTATGGCTCTTCTAAAAAGCATTATTAGCACAGTTTCAGTTCCTGCCTTCGTTGTTCCATTCCCCCTTCACATCATCCATATCCCACTCTTTCCCTCTTACACACTACACAGCATATTTTGTACTTTCCTGGTTTCTGTGCTTTCTCCATGTTGTAGATTCACCTCTGAAGACTGAGGTGTAGGAACCACAAATGAGAGAGAAATTTTAATGTTGATTCTTCTGGTATTGGTTACTTCTTTCAATATAATATGCTTTAGTTTTATTCATTTAACTACAAATTTCACCTTTATTTTCAGCTAAATAATATTCCAATTATCAATTCATTAGTAGGAAGGCATAGTGGTTGTTTCCATTTTTTAGCTATTGTGAATAGAGCATCAATGAACATGGCTGAGCAAGTATCTGTAGAACAGGATGTCAAGTCCTTTTGGCCTATGCCAAGTAATCGCACAGCTGGGCCATACAATAGATTTTTAAGATGAGTTTGGCTGTTTTTGTTTTGTTTTTGAGAAGTCTCTATACTGCTTTCCAGAATGGTCATATTGGTGTGCATTCTTGTGAACAGTGAATGAGGGTTTCCCATTCTCTTCAACCTCACCAGCATTGTTTTTTGTAAATTGTTTCAGTGACTTTAGCCATTTTCACTGGAGTAAGATATAAGAGGCGAGATTCGTTCCAGGACCAGAAAATATGCTCAGTCCAATAGATTGAACAGAAGTACATCATCATATAAAGTAGTAAAATCAGTAAATTTTACAGTGTGTATAGAATAAACATAAAATCCTTTCTCATGATACTCAAATTTTAAAGTATTATAGGCGAAATTTTTTTTACTCAGGATGTCTTTTATGCATTTTAAATGGAGCAAAATGACATTTGTTAGATAGATAGGTTACCTTTTTTCTTGTGAACATAAAACATGTTCACAATTCAAGTAAACTGTAAAATTCTTATTATGCTGCTTTATTTTGATCCATTTGTACCGCAAACCCTTTGAACATTTTGTATCTCTTTTTGCCCTCTGTTCAGACTCCTATGTCTTATGAACATTGGGAATGGGCAATCCACAAGATTTACTTTAGGTATATGCCTTGGGCTGTATTTTATTTCTTACTTTAAATCAACCTAATGTGCTGAAGAAAGAATATTACTAAATTAAAACCTATGATACCTCCAGGTGTGACTTCATTTTCATTCTGTAGAAATTACCTTAAGGTCAGTAAGTGATTAACTTAGATTTTAATAGACATATTCCAGCACAGTGCAATGAAGTCTTGTGGGCACATTGTTAAATCATAAATATGAGTGCAGTCCCTCAGAATAGCAAGGAAACCTGGAATTTAAAAAAGAAAAAAAAAACTTGCAACTTCTTTACAGTCCAGCATTTGGAATTTTACTTCCTTAATAAAAACTTTTATTAAAAACCTTCAATAAAACTTTGACTTAAGAGTATAACATGTATTTATGACATTGAAGTCATTACGTGTATTCATAAGCATCTCTCGTGTTGGGGGGAGTTGATGGGTGGTTTAGGGCATATGTAGCATGTTCCTCCATGTTGAAGAAGAATTATTGTTTAAAACTAATAATGATATCCTTCATAAATAATTTTTTTCCTTATCAGTTTTTGAGATTTGGAATTCTTATTGAAGCATACCTTATTTTAATATACATGCCACCTGTTTATTGCTATGACTAATTAATCTACACGATACATATGTAATGTGGGATTTGAGAAGTGTCTATTAGCTTATAGCTACTCATCATGTTTTTGAGTTTACACCCAAATTCAGAGTATTATCAATTTTTGCTAATAAATGTGGTATATTAGTTGATAAGCTAATGAACAAATGACAATCAGCTCATTGCTAGAGGTGGTAGGACTCAGGAGAGTGTATTATTTTGATTGGAATGGATTTCTGTAAAAACAATAGTAAAAAGAACTCATAAATACAACCCTATTTCACACAGAGCAAGCATAGAACTGAAGGGGAAATGGGAGATAAAGCATACTGGCCCAGTCTCATTGGAATTCCCTTTTTCAGTATGTGCTGCTGAGCCACTAGCAAGCCACAGGCAAAGTCACGATTCTATGCACTGTGACCTCATGGGATTTGACTCACTCCCCAAGACTCAGAGTATCTTACATCCTCATAGAAAGAAGAAAAAAGTAAACGCCTTTCTCTAAGATCTGATGCAATTGCCTACCTTCTCTGAACCTCAACTGTTCCAAGTGCTTCAGAATACATTAGAACTTATTCTGCTGAACACAACTTCTGCTTTTCTATGCTTCATTGTGTTGGGCATAAAGTTGATTTCTGGTGGAGAGAGGGTAGACTAGATTGAAAAATTAGCTTTAATTTCTTCTTATGGTTCAAGTTCTGTCACCTAATAATTTTCCCAATTCATAGTCTTACTTTTAGCCTACTGCTTTTCAGTGTGGAATTAAGAAGTTTTCAAGACTAATGCTCTGTTATTTCAAAGTGATTATTGGATTCTTTTAAGTTCTGTGTAGATTTTTTTTACACTCTAGCTATGTTTTAGGCTGTCTACTTTCATTATTATAACTTGAAAGTTTGACTAGATTTAATATTTAATTATTTACACCTTTATATATTTCTATTCCTTTTTTGTGGATGGATTGGTTTTGATTTTGGAGATTGAAAATTTCTATACTCTCCTAATGTTTTCAAAATTGTGTTTTGTCGCTGTTGTTAAAGCGCATTTGCTGTCTGTCCCCACTGTATACAGTATTGCATTTCATTTTTTAATGCAAGTGTCACAGTTCTATAGTCAGGAATACCTGTTTAGAAAAAAATAGTTTAAAATAATTTTACCATCTATTTCTTAAAAGCCAACTCCCTTCCTAGAGCTCTTTGCATTTGCTCCTCTCAGCCAGTATAATTCTCTACGAATCACTAACTGTCCTGTGAGGAATGAACCGTCCTGTGAGGAATGGGCCATGAGGAGGACCACCAAGCACATATCTCATGTAAAGATAATATGCAAATCACAGAAATTGTTAAGTGACTTTTTAAGACCATTTTTTTCACATGCTCTAGCAGATGGCAGATGTGCAGTGGGTCAACACGTAACCCTGGTTCTGGGTCTAGGTTGTTGCAGGAATAGTCAGCAATTCCAGCTCCCCCTTGCCCTCACCACCAGGGTAAGGTGCTTGCCTGCATTGTCCTTGTGAGTTCAGCCCTTGCAGTGATGAGCAAGGGGCAGGACCAGTTCTCCTGTTTTCATGTCCTCAGGGTCAGATCTCCCGCACCTACACTTTCTGTGACAGTTTTACTGTATGTCCAAGCATGGCATAGGGGACACTCTCTGGACTGCTGTAACTAATGAGGGGCAGGAGCAGCTCTCTCACTCTTATGACTTTAAGGACAGCCCTCCCACCTGCCTCACACACTGACAGGTGGTGGGGAAGGGTAACTCTCTCCTGCCTAGGCTATCAATGACAGATGAGTAATGGGGACAGCTCTCCCAGGCTTACAACTTCCCAGGCTGGCTCACCCACACTTCCACTAATGGGGTTGATTCCATTTTGCTGCCAAAGTGAGGTTCCAGGCCTGCTTTCCTGAGTGTTGTATTTGGTGACAGGCAGGGCTGCTCTCCTCACCTTATGACCTTGAGGACAGCTCTTCCACCTGGCTCAGGCATTGATGGGAGGAGGGGGGGACATCTCTTCCTGACCTATGCCACCACAGGACAGATGAGTAATGGAGACAGCTTCTCATGATCACTTCAGAACTGAATCACTCACACCTCGCGCAACAGGATTGGTTCTATTGTCCTGCCCAGGTGAAGTACAGGACTTTCTCTCCCCAAAGCTGCAGGATTCCACAACACAGGGCAGCAGCAGGATAACCAAGAGGAGTTCCAGTGAGGGCTCAGCATTGATAGTGTTGAGTCCTCTGTTTTCTGCTACACTGTAGGCATTGCATTTTTTCATAATAAGCTGACTTCCATTTTTAATTTTTATTTTCCTTTCTTTAGTATTTCATGGATGGTTATATAGAAGAACACAGAATCTATAGAAGAAGAACACATGTCAACACTTGGCTAGCTCTCTTCAAAGAAGTGATGCTAAAATGGTCTTATTTTAATCAAATGGGCGGTGGGACTTGTTTTGAGACACTTACAAAACAACCAATGGAATTCCAGAAATTAGGATATGATTCAGAGATCCAAATCAGGGGTAGAAGAAAGCTTAGAAGTTCTTTGAATGGGTAAGAAATCCCCATGGGAGTTATGTCTGTTCTCTAACAGCAGCAATACTTATATTGTCATCTTTTCATGATGGAGATGACTTCAGTTAAGACCCCATATCCAAAGTCAGGAAAAGCATCCAGAGGAGTCCTGTATGTTAAATGCTCTGAGCTCTAGAGTCTTGTCTCTAAGAGAATCAGTTGCACCACAGATGACTGTGATTTCAGCTCTGAGTAAGATCAGTCTGCAGTGGGTAAGAACATAGTACACACTTACCAAAGCAGCTCATATTCAAAATATTCAATTGGGGTCTCCCCTCTTTTGAAAGGTTATATGAGGGAAATTATACTGATTTAATTTGAAATGTCAGCATTCAAGAAAAATAGATTGATTTGCATTATAACAGAAATTTTGCTAATAGAAAGGGCAGGAAGAAGATATAGGCAGAAATATTTTGAATTTTCTTTTTATAGGAGTTTGGGCAGGAGCATGGATAGAATATATTACATCAAATATGCTTACTGGGTTTTCCTGCCACTCACTCAGCTGAAACAGGAAGTAGTCATCACTTTTGAAAACACATACTGTTACTGTAAGAAGCACTCTGTGTTGATAGAATGGAGCTTATTCAAAATGATTTTAACCCCTAGTAGAGTCTCACTTCAAACCCTGATGAGAATTAGTGGTATGATATTACAGAAAATAGCCTTGTTGGATATGATTATATGTTCTTGAGGGGACTCAGCATCACAATTAATATCAATTACGAGTAACCAAAAGGCAGCTCTATATCAAAACTAATCATGGAAATTTGTGCTGAATATCTACTGTATTTTCCTTATTATGCTACATGAAATAGATAGCAAAAGAGAAGTAACAATAAAAGTGTGTGTTGTATAATCTCCTTTGAAGACAGGACAGACACTCAAGTCACTTGTGCCTACCTTTATACGACAACTACTTCATGGATCTCTCCACAGTGTAAAGACACATATGTAGATCATTAAAAGTAAGAAAAAGACATAAGTTGATGGTTAACGTAGAATGGGGGTTGGATATATCATTGCAAGAATGGTATGGAGAACACATAGGGGTTAATCTTAATTGTCAACTTGATGTCTGAGGGATTAGTAGAGCACACCCCTAGGGATATTTCTGATGGCTTCAGCAGAGATGATTATATCATAGGGTTCTGGCTAACTGCAGTGATTAATCCTTATTTCTATTCATTATAAGATGACATCATTGCGAGACAGAGAAAAATATGAGGTGGGGCCTAGACCATGTGAAAGATTGATTCAGTTCATTAGGAATATGTCTTTGGGTACTATGCATGGTCCGAGGCTCCCTTATGTTCTCTCTTTTTGCATCAGCTATAAACACTGTAGATTTATTTCACCTCCAAGTGTTGCAGTTAGCATGGTGTTCTGCCTCAGAATGGGTCTAGTAGGCTACATGCAATCAAGTGACACTGAACACCTTCTAAATTCTCACCTGGGGTTTCAGTGTCCTTTTAACTGCTGAACTCTCTCACTGTCCCCCCATTTCTTTAATTAAAAATTTCTTGTAAAATTCTTGTTATCAAGGAATCTAGAATGTTTTGATTATAATTCTAATAGTCTCTTAATGGAAATACCCTAGCAAAGATATACTATTTTTAGTACCAATTTTATTGATTTGAAGCCTTTAGTGAATATGAATAATATTTTTAAACAATTAGAAAAGTAACAACAATGAAGAGTTTAATTTTTGATGAAATTCCATTAACCAAATATTGAATAAATACACCATTATAACTGCCATCCTTGAAGATATGGTTTTAACTTTGATTTAGAAAATACCATCTATTTTCAAAAGGTACTAAAATTATTTTCCATTAATGTATTTCTAACATGCATGTCTCATTTTCAGATTCCACTTTATATTTTTATGTGGTTCAAGATAATTTCCCAATTTAAAATAAATTAATATGCTTTCTTACCATAAAACTTTATGTATTTTCAAACATATATATATATGTAAAATAAATAATATAAGACAAAAACTAAAAAAGAAAAAGAGAGAGCAAACATAAGGAAAAAGACTCAAGGAAAGCACATGAAAGAGATATAGATGTAAAGACTCTTTCATAAACTCAGGAATCTCGTAAAAACATTAAAATGGAAGCCATAATATATATACAAATGACTTGTAAAGATAAAGAAAATAGATACAAATAAGATAAAATAAACTAAGATAAAATTTTAAAAAATAAAATGAAGTACTGACACAACAGTATGAGACAGAGAATCTCCATTGGCACTGTCGAGTTTGTTTTCTGCTGCCCGTCCACTGATGTGCAGCCTCACTTAAGAGTAGTTTGTTTCCCCCCTATGACTCTCATGGAGAAAACTAAAATTTCATTTGCAAGTAGTTATTAATTGGAGACAGCTTCGGTGATAGGAATGGGGGCAAGCTGTGTTCATTTCTCCTTTCCTCCTTACGACCCCATCTGGTATAGAGCCATGAACCGTGCATGCTGCCTCATTCTCTGTGAGTTCATATGTAAACTGATCTTGTTGATTTAGAGGGCCTTGTTTTCTTGGTGTTCTCCATCCCTTCTGGCTCCTATAATCTTTCTGCCTCCTTTCTGTAATATCCGCATTTCCTTCAGGGAAAGGATTAGATGGGACATCCCATTTAAGACTGATTATTCCAAGGTCTCCCACACTCTGCATAATGTCTGGCTGTGGGTCTCTGCATTTATTTCTGTCTGTAGTAGGAGGGAGTTTCACTGATTATGTCTGAGCAAGGCACTCATCTACGAGTATAGTTGAAAATCTTTAGGAGTCATTTTATTGCTACGATCCTTTAGTAGAACAGTAATATTTCATATTACCCGAGGTTCCTGGGCTATGTGGTCTCAGATCCTTAGTCAGATTAACTGTATGTGTTTTATCTCATGGGGTGGACTTTAAGTTGAATGTTGGTTGATTGCTTCTACAAGTTTTGTGCCACTATTGTATTGGCATATCTTGAAGATAGGACACCATTATAGATCAAAGAGTTTGTAGAAGGTCTGTATTTACATTTTTCCTTTGGTAGCACGCAAAGTGCTATTCTGTACCAAAGATGTGAGAATGCAGAGATGAAGTCTCTATGTAGGCACCAGCTTGACTTTTTCATGTAAAATGAGGTGTATAGTTGTTATCTTCAGCAATGGTACCTTGTTGTCGGTGTGTAGACACCCACCTAGTTTTCATAGTAGCCTGGATTATTTGGTAGTTTCCATAGGACCACTTTGCCTAACAACTCAATTATATGTAAGCCAATCTTGGTACTGGAAGCTTTCCTTGGTGACAAGAGATGTCCAGTTGGAGCACAGTTTCCCCTGTTACCTGGTGATTTCACTTCGGTCGTTTTCCAATATTTATATATTTTATGAAGCTGGTACTGTATTAGGATTTCATATTACCCCTCAAATGCCCCTTAATTTTAGCTGTCTCTCCCATATTCCCTTCTTCATACCACTCCTCCTCCTCACATGATCCTCCCATTCTAGCCCCACCATAATCTACCTTTCTAGGGAGATTTATCTGTCCCCATGTAGTCCCTTAGTCTACACCTGAATTCTGTGCTTCTATGGATGATAGCTTGACTTAAGAGCTAATATATGTATATAAAAGAATACCCTATTTATCTTTTTAGGTCTGGGTTACTTCACTCATCTTGATTTTCAAAATTCTATTTACCTATGAATTTTATGATATAATTATTTAACAGCTGAATAGTTTTCTATTTTGTAAATGTATCACATTTTTATCTGTTCTTCTGTTGAGAGGATTCTAGGTTATTTTTAGTTTCTGGATGTTTTGAATAATGCAGTAATTAGCATGGTTGAGAAAGTGTCTTGGTGGATAAAGCATACTTTGGGTATAGGTCCAAGAGTGGTTTAGGTGAATCTTGAAGTAGATCAATTCCCATCTTCCAGAGGAAACACCACACTGATTTCCATAGTAGCTGTACAAGTTTGCACTTCCATAGACACTTGATGAGTCTTCTCCTCATTCCACATTCTAATCAGCCTGAACTGACATTTGTTTTACTATCTTAGCCACTTTGATTGTTAAAAGATAAAATTTCAAGATACTTTTTTAATCTACATTATCCCAATGACTAATATATTGAACATTTCTTTAAGTGTTTCTCAGCCATTTAAATTTCCTCTACTGAGATTGAGAATTCTCTTTTTAGATCTGTACCTTATTATTAATTGGCCTATTGTTTTCTTAATATCTAGTTTTTTATTTTTTAAGTATTTGGGATACTATTCCTATAACAAATATGTAATTGGTAAAAATTCTTTTCCGGTTCTGTAGTTTACAACTTTTTCAAAATAAATTTTCTTTGCTCTGCAGAAGTTTCTTCAGCTTCATGAGGTATCAATTATTAATTGTTGATCATGTGCTTTTGCTAACTGTATTATTCAGAAAGTCAGAAAGAAAGCCAATGAATTCAAGGTATTCCACATTTTCTCTTCTATCAAGTTTAGTGTATCTTGTTTTAGATAAAGGTCTTTGATCCATTTAGTGTTATTTTATGCAAAGAGATAAGTATGGTTCTATTTTGATTATTCCAAATGTACTCCTCCAGTTTGACCAGAACTATGTGTTGAAAATGCTCTCTTTCTACCAATACTTATTTTTGGACATTTTCTCAAAACTAAGCTGTTGAGAGGTGTTCTGATTTATGTCTCTGATTTATGAGTCTTCAGTTCACCTGCCTGTTTTGTGCCAATAGCATGGTTTTTTATTAATATAGCATGGTAGTAACATTTGAGGATTGAGATGGTGATGCTTCCCAATAACAGGTTGTTTTAGGTATCTTGAATTTCTTTATGTTTCAATATGAAGCTGAGAATTGTCCTTTCAAGATCTGTAACAGACTGTCAAGGAATTCTGGTGGGGATTGTATTGCATCTGTATACTGCCTTTGGTAGGATGGCCATTTTTATTATGTTAAATCTACCAATCCGTGAACATGGGAGATTTTTCTATCCTCTGATATCTTCTTTGATTTCTTTCTTCAGTGACTTGAAGTTTGTTTGTTTGTTTTTTTATCATACAAGTCTTTTGCTTGCTTGGTTAGAATTACCCCAAAGTAGTTTGTAATATTTGAGGCTATTATGAAGGATATTAGTTATTTCTTTGATTTTTATCTCAGTCTATTTGTAATTTGTATACAGGAGGGCTACTGATTTTTATGAGTTAATTTTGTATCTAACTACTTTAATTAAGATGTTTATCAGTTGTAAGAATTCCCCAATGGATTTTCTTTTACATTATCTGCAAATAAAGATAATTTGATTTTTTTCTTTCTAATTTGTATCACCTTGAACCCTTTCAGTTTTCTTATTGTTCTATTTAAGACTTCAACGACAATATTCAATGGGTATGGGGAGGATGGACAACTTTAACTTCTTCCTGAGTTTAGTGGGTTTGCTTTGAGTTTCTCTTCATTTACGCTGTGCTTGACTGTAGACTTGTAAAATGGCTTTATTTTATTGAGGTGTGTCTTTTGTATTCCTAATCCTTCCAGGACTTTTACCATGAAGGTGTGTTGAATTTTGCCACAGACCTGTCCTGTACCTAATGAGATCATGTCTTTATTGTTCTTTCAGTTAACTTATATGGTGGATTACACCTATCAATTCATATATCTTGATCTCTGGGATGGAGCCTATTTGATCACAGTAGATGATCTTTTTAATGTGTCCTTAGATTTGGCTTGCAAGTATTTTATTGTTTATTTCTGCACATGTTCATAAAGTAAAATGATCCATAATTCTTTATCTTTGTTGGGTCTTAATGTTTTGGGTATCTGCTTAAATGTTGCTTCAAAAAATGAATTGGGCAATGATCCTTCTGTTTCTACTTTGTGGAATAATTTAATGAGTATTAGCATTAACTCTTCTTTGAAAGTTTGATAGAATTCTGTGCTAAAAACCATCTGGTCCAAGAGTTTTTGTTCGGAAAATTTTTAATGACTGTTTTTATTTCACTTGGATTTGCAGGTCTGTTTAAATTGCTCTTCTGGTCTATATTTAATTTTGGTAGGTGGTATGTATCAAGAAAATTATCCATTTCTTTTTGCTTTTCCAATTTGGTGAAGTATAGCTTTTTAAAACACATCTTTATGATTCTCTAGATTTCATTGGTGGTGTTGTTATATCCCCCTGTTCATTTCTAATATTGTTAATTAAGATATTTCCCCCTTTTGCCTTTTATTTAATTTGGATAAAGGTTTATTGAGCTTAATTATTTTCTCAAAGAACCAACTCTTCATACATGGATTGTTTGTGTTGTTGTGGTGGGTTGTTGTTTGTTTCTGTTTTATTGATTTCAGTCTTGAGTTTGATAATGTCTTGCCCTCACTTCCTTTTGGCTCTGAGTTCTTCATTTTGTTTTAGAGTTTCCAGTGTTAAATTACCAATGTGAGATCATTTTAATTTTTTGATGTAGGTGTTTAGTGTTATAAACTTGCCACTTAGAACAACCTTGTGTTCCATAAGTTTAGGTATGTTGTGTATTCATTATCATTCAGTTATATTAGATTTTTTCCTTTCTATATTGACCTGTTTTTTATTCATTCATGAGTTGCTCAGTTTCCATGAGTTTGTAAGCTTTCTGTCTTTCTGTTGTTAATGATATCCAGCTTTAATAGTGGTCAGATAGGATGCAGGACACAGCTTTTTTTTTTTAATTTTCATGGGTATTATTGACATTTTCAGGTGGGCATTTTCCTTTTGATGCCTTCTGTAGGGCTGATTTCATAGATAAATAATACTTATATTTGTTTTTCTATCATGGAATGCCTTATTTTTGCATCTATTGTTATTTGAAGTATTTCTGGGTATAGGAGTCAGGCTGGCATCTATTATCTTTTAGTGTCTGTAGAACATCTATTCTGGCTTTTAGAGTCTCCATTAAGAAGCCAGCTATTATTCTAATAGATATGATTTTATACGTTGCTTGTTCATTTTCTTTTGCAGCTTTTAATAGTCTTTCTTCAGTTTGTACATCTAGTGTTTTGATTGCTGAGTGACAATGGTGAATTTTTCCTCTGGAACACTCTATTTAATGTTTTGTATTTTTCTTGTATCTTCGAAGGCACGCCCATTTTGACATTATGGAATTTTCTCTAGGATTTTGCTGAAAATATTTTTCTGTGATTATGACCTGTACTCTTCTTCTTCATCTATTCCTATTAGTCTTAGTTGATATTTTTATAGTGGCACAGATTTTTTGTTTATTCTGCATCAGGTTGCAGCACAGTTAATAAAAACACAGTGGCAGATATTGGGGTTCAGTTGAAGGTTAGAAAAGCAAAACAGCCAGCCATGGGCTCTTGCTTCTACCTCCGTCTCAAATATGGCAATCCTGCCTCCTGAATCCTCAGAATGAGATTGTGTCTGAAATATGTCTCCTCCAGTTTTATAGTCCTCTCTAGGGCTAGGACTAAAGTCATGCACCACTAACTCCCATTTTCTATGGCAAGCTTGTGTGTCTAATAGGTATAAAGGTGTGTGTCACCACTGCCTGGTCTGTAAGGATGACCAAGATGACTATTTTGCTCTCTGATCTTCAGTCAAGCTTTATTTATTAAAATTCAGATGAAATATTACAATATCAGGTTATTTTTTATAAAGAACATTTGCTTTGACCTAAGTATCCATTTCTTTGGTTGTGTCTCAATGCCCCGAATTCTCCAGTCCATCTCTTTATTCCTTAGGTAATTCCTTTGGTAAGTCTTGTGTTTTTATGCTGTCATATTTTCATCTGGGTTTATGAAATTTGTAATTCTAGGTGCTGATATCTGGTCTTATCTTTGTTGAGTGGGTTTTTGTTCCTTGGTTTCTGTTCTCTCTCACGCATAGGAGGGTGTGATGTCTGTTTGTTGCTTGGTAAGAAATTTTTCTGGGATCCTGCCAGGTGGTTGCTGATATTTATAGCTAAAATGAACTACCATTTAGGAATGGGGCTGTGTGGAGCATGCTGAAGGGTCTACACTCATGGTCCACCATGATCTGCTTCGCAGTCTGGGAAAAGGGGCAGAAAGTAGTAGAAAGGCCACTATGGAGGTGGTGATGAGACTCATGGGCTAGATATGGGTGATAGACAGTGAAGCTATAAGGCTTGCCTACATGCTTTCCTGGCCTACTTGCTTCTTTCAGAGGTTTGACTGACAGGTTCCCAGGGAATGCCTGCTGGAGTTCAAGGGTAGAACAATAGGATGGCTGGAGTGGAAGTTTGGACAAGAAGACCTTAGTGATCCTTTGGAGATGGGGGCAGAAAGTATGGAAGGCACATGGCCAACTATAGAGCTGAGAGCGTGACTTGGGGATTGGATTTAGAGGAGAGGAAGGAGAGGTGAAGATCTGAAGTTAACTTACCTGTTTTCACAGCTGGAATGGCCTGGGGCTTCCCATGGGATGGAGTATCAATAATAATTATGAACATTTTGTTGATTTCTTATTTTGGTGAGCTATAGCCTTGATATACAGTCTAGGATGGCCGTTGGCTTGTAATTCTTTTTCTTCATTCCCCTACCTGCTAAGATAACAAGATATCAGGAAGCTTTATTCTAATTATTATAGAGTTCTTTTGGTACATGCTTGGTACTATATCTGTTCAGAAAGTGCTCAAGAGTAGAGACCAATTAGGCAAAAGGGAATACCTTAATCTGCTTTTGTTACCTGCATTACTACTCCAACCACTTCTAACAATGAACATTTTCCTTAGGCAACTCAGAAAGTTACACATACAGTTCTCAATAATAATTTTTATTAGTAAAAATGTGAAGCAGAAGTTACAAAATTTATTTTTTGTTTGCTATATAAATGCCTTTCCTTATGAAATTCTATTGCTTTTATGACTCTTTTCCATTGCATTGTGTTGTGACTAGCTATTATTTACATATTTTGGTTCCAGTTTTCTTGTCTGCTCTATACATAATAAATACCTCTTGCTCTACTTTGGCTTTAATTATTTCATTAATGCTTACTGTTAAATAGTCATCGCTTTAACAAACCCATTTATCAGTCATTATTTATGAGTTATGATTTTTAAAACACTTGTTGACTTACCAAAATCCACAATGATTTTTAGGTTGGTTTCTTCCAAAGAGTTCTTTTTTCATTGAATCTAAAATCCATCTAAAAATTCTCCCATCAAAATACCCTGTAGTTGTGTCTGTAGAGCATTCTATTGATTCACTGTGTTCTGCCACATCTGAACTAGTAGACATGAGATATATAAAAGGGGTTACATGGATTCTTGCTGACTCTGCCTACTCTCTCTACATCTCTGTTTGAATTTCTTGCCTGCCATTACTCTGTTAAGCCATTGGCCAGAAGCAGCTTTATTCATTAGCTAATAAAAACAACACATGTACAGAAGGATTTCCCACACCATATATCCAAAAGTGGTATTACTGAGTCTTGGGGTAGGTGGATTCCTAATTTTCTGAGAAATCACCATTCTGATTTCCAAAGCAGCTGTACCAGTTTGCACTTACAGCAGCGATGGAGGAGTATTTCTTTTACCCCACATCCTCTCCAGCATAAGCTGTCATCAGTGCTTTGATCTTGGGAATTCTGACAGGTGTAAGAAACGGAACCACACAGCTGTTCTCATTTGTATTTCTCTGATGGCTAAGGATGTTGAACATTTCCTCAAGTGTCTTTCAGACATTTGAGATCTGTCTGTTGAGAGTTCTCAGTTTAAGTCTATACCCCATTTTTTATTGGATTATTTGTTCTCTTGATGACCAGTTTCTTGAGTTCTTTGTACATTTTGGAGATCAACCCTCTTTCCAATGTGGGATTGGTGAGGATCTTTTCCTACTGTGTCTTGTTGACTGTGTCCTTTGCTTTACAGAAGCTTCTCACTTTCAGGGTGTCCTTTTTTATTAATTGTTGATCTCAGTGTCTATGCTATTGGGGTTATATTTATGAAGTGGTCTTCTTTTCCAATGCATTCAAGTTTACTTCCAACTTTCTGTTCTATGAAGTTCAGTGTGGTTCGTTTTATGTTGAGGTCTTTGATCCACCTGAGTTTTGATTGTTCTACATGTTGATATCCAGTTATGCCATCACCATTTGTTGATATGCTTTCTTTTTTTCCATTTTATATTTTTTGTTTCTTTTTCAAAAATCAGGTGTTTGTCAGTGTGTGGATTGATATCTTGGTCCTTGATTTAATTTCATTGGTTCTCCAGTCTGTTTTTATACCAATTCCAGGCTGTTTTTTGTACTCTAGCTCTGTAGTAGAGTTTGAAATCAGGGATTATTGATGCCTCCAGAAGTTTCTTTATTGTACAGGATTGTGTTGGCTCTCTTTGGTTTTCTGCTTTTCCGTATGAAGTTGAATATTGTTCTTTGAAAGTCTGTGAAAAATTTTGCTGGGATTTTGATGGGCATTGCATTGAATCTGTAGATTGCTTTTGGTAAGATTGCCATTTTACAATGTTAATACTACTCAATAGTATGGGAAATCTTTCCATTTTCTGGCATCTGTTTTAATTTCTTTCTTCAAAGATTTAAAGTTCTTGTCATAGAGGACTTCCGCTTCTTTGGTTAGAGTTACTTTAAGACATTTTGTGTTATTTGTGACTATTGTGAAGGGTGATGTCTCTTGGATTTTTTCTCGACCCATTTATCATCTGTAAAAAGGAGGGCTGCTGATTGTTTTTATTTAATCTTGTATCCTGCTGTTACTGAAGGTTGTAGGAGTTGTAGGAGTTTCTTGGTAGAATTTTTTGGGGTCACTTATGTAAACTATCATATCATCAGCAAATAGTGAGAGTTTGACTTCTTTTCTGCCGTGTATTTCCTTGGATTCTTTTTGTTGTCTTATTGTTCTAGCTAGAAACTTGAGTACTTTATTGATTAGACAGAGAGAGAGTGAACAATGTTGTTTTGTTTGTGATTGCAGTGGAATCACTTTGAGTTTCTCTTCAGTAGTTTGGTGTTGGTTTTCTGTTTTTTGCCTTTATTGTATTTATATATGTTCCTTGTATTTTTAAAATACCTTCCACAAAATACAACACCCATTCATGATAAAGTACACTTCTAAGACACAAACTCATCTTTATTTTGATCTGTTGTGAAAACTAATGAACCAGAGTACAACAAAAAAGATTATGGTAAAAAGTTGGTGAACAAGATAGAGGTACTAAGTTGTAACCAGACAAGGAAAATGGAGGTTGAGATTTCAGGATTGATAGCTGCCATCTGTTAAGTCAGTTTTCTACCACTAAATAAACCTTCACTTCTTTCAACATCATTACTGCGCTGAGTTAATTATTCTGTTGCTTAACTCTGCATGACTCAATAGAAACTGTAATTTGATCTATAACACATTCAGCTAATGGCTCCTTTTCTCTCCTTTTTTCCTCCCTCTTACTCTGAATTCATTTAAGATAATGTTTACTAAAATCTAGGGGTGTGAGGGATGTAGAAGAAAGGTAATCTTGGGCTAGCAGAAATGGAAATTTTGAGATAATTATGCTAAAGTTTTAGCCACAGAGCAGGCAAATATAGGTCCATGCATTACAGGTTTGTTGGACATGGTTAAACAAATCTACCATTGAATACTTCCTCCTCTAAATTCCAGATGCCTAGATTCCCAAGTCCTCTTCTGTAGGCACTGGAATCACAAACTGCAGTTTTCTTGAGGATGCTGACTGTTGTCCCACATGCTAGTCCATCAAATTCTCTCATCCTCACCGAAAATAAATCTACTTAGTGTTCCTGAGTCATGTGGTGGCCTTTACTTTGGACTACTGATGCCCCAAGGTCTCTGAATCTCATGCACATTACATTGAGGACCTGGTACCACAAGGGATGGCCCCTGAAAGCCTTCAGCCAATTGTGAATGGAGATGAGGGAGAGTGAGGTTCTTTTGTAGGTCACCTCCCAATTCCCTGAAACCTTTGAAACTACCTCCCTGGAGGCATGCAGATGGACACTTCTGCTATTGCACTGTACTTGGCCCAGACCCCTGTCAAAGAGCATTTCTCCACTCTTATTCCTCTTCACATTGTTCTTGTCTTTTAAATATTCATGTTACTTTAAGTTTAAGAATAAGACAAGGTCAGGGAAGCATTGCAAATATCATAGTGTTTCCATATTTATACAATTTCCACATTCCCTTCTGAATGTTCGTCCAAGAGTGTGGGCTGTTCTGTTATTCAGGACTGGCATTCCATTTTTCATGACTCCTCAATAAGTTTGCTTCAACTCAGCCTTCCTCTGTGTTCCACCTCACATGAGTGATGGCTCCCAAGGCTTTGTTCTTACCTTATCCACCATTGATAGGAAACTGATATTAGTTGTCAAACTTTCTACTTACAAAAATTAAAGTATTAAAACAAAGCAAGAGAAAACCTTTGTTTCTAGTAATGTCAGCTACAAAACACTGATCCAATCAAGGGTTGGGAACAGTAGGTTATGATGAATGGACAAGATGGATACCATGTCACTCTATTACACAAATACTGCAGTGGCAGCTGTGTTGCTAAGACCATAAGAAACTGCCTCCCACTTGACAATGATTAGTAAAAAGACACCCAGTAGAGAGACCTTGTTAAAATCTGATAGATAAATTTGTTAATTAATGTTATTTATCCTTTTATACAGAGTAACTTTCATATTCAATTAAAAAAACATAAATTTTATATCTATTCTGTTTTAATATACTTTAAATTGAGATGAATATTTAAAACAATATAGAAATGGTGGGTGCTCTCATTTGAACATATCTCAAAGTGAGTTTTAGAAGATACAACAAAAAAAACATGACCTCTCTCTTATCAACTTCATGTGCAATATGACTGACCCATAAACTCATTTGAAGAAATAATAATACATATATTAGTTTATGATCAGTGGTGTATAATGAGTAAAGGAGAATTCTGCTGCACAGATACCTATAAGAATGCCACCAGTTGTTGTTTTGCTTCCAACAGGGTTCACATCTAGAAACCAAACTGGCACTCATAACTTCCTAGAAACGGCTTGCTCTGTAGGTATCAACCGCTTGCTCTCAAAATGCTGTGCAGAAAGTTTTGTAAAATCCGTGAAGTAGAGTTTATTTCCATAATGAGTTCTCTCAAGGACCACATAAATTATTCAAATGCAGAGGTCAGTCTAACAGGAACACTTAAAGATGTGCTTGTGTTTGGCTTGTGACCTCATGTGGTCCATCATCTGTAAATGCCTTTAATTATGAAACCAGCATAGAAGCTGGGAATCTGGCTCATTATTGACACAGCACTGTGAATGGCAGCATTTTCATGGGGAGATGACAGACCATTTCTGTGCATGTGTACCATTCTGTGAGTACCATTTCACAACCATTAACTATTTATACTCTCCGGCTCCTCAAAAGTTGCTGCAATTTGGCACACTACTCTTTTTTCAAAAACGAAAGTAGATATGTTGACAAAACAAACATTTCTCAAAAAACATAGTAGAAACAAATTCTGTGTTTTTAGCAGAAGCAGAAAACCATAAGAAGGGACGTTATTGTTATGTGTGATAATGAGGGAGATGATGTGAACATCTAAACTTACCCAGTCCCTCTGGTAAGCTTCATGACTCTATTATTTTTATCCTTAAGGTGATGTAGACTGTCTAGTATCATATCCAGTGCCAAGTCAGTGAATTTGTGTCACTTCTTCAAGAACTGCATAGGAGCACTTCCTCAAACTTGAAGGGGAGATAATCTTTCTAACATCTGCATTCATTCACATAGTTCTTGGGAGTAGCTCTGAAGGATAAGCAGAATTCACTATTCCTAGATAGTTAAAGGAACGAAATAGTATCTATCCAGACATATCTTTCAGGCCTTTGCATGTGTAGTGGAAAATAAAGAGGAAACACAGAGGAATGGGTGAGATATTATTATTGCTAAACTCAGAGGAAGCAGTGATCTGATAATGGTGTGTTAGCATGAAAAGCTTATTCTACTTGGTTTCAACAAAAGACGGAAAATACCCAAATGAAGATGGACGCTAAAACAAAATACAGCTAAAAGGATATTAAAATTTTTCATGTTAATGTTGTCTGCAATTATATAACGTCTAAGTTTATTGATTTATTAATTAATCAAAGAGTTACATGTGTTATGAGATCCAATAAATTGTTTTAGGTGTAATAATCTTTATTGTGCAACAGATGTCTTGGTTCCAGAGTCGTGACCGGCAGTGCAACTGGTGGAGGCATGGATAGTCCTGTGCAGCTATGGCCTTATGCCTTTGGTACTGATCAAATGCTGACAAATATGCTTTGTTTAACATCCCAAAAGTAATCAAATTAACTCTGTACACAGAGCAAGGATCCCAGGACTCATGAACAGGGAGCACAAAGCAGAAGCTGTGCAAGTTGCTGCCTGTGGCAGGGAACAGGGAAGTGGTGGGGGAAATGTGCATGAGCTTGGGAAATTTCCAAGTCCCCACGCACTTAGCTATGCTGAGGCTGGGGTTTTACAAAAAAAGAAGAAAAAACATCTTATTAGGTGAAAGTAAGCCTTGCGGGCAGAGGCGGAAGACCTTCTAGGCCATCGACTGTTTGGGTCTTATTGACTGGTCCACCTAGTAGGTGTGGAGTTGGGATTCATGGGGGGCACCAGATGAAGACAGACACTAAAAAGAAACCCCACACTAGCTCAGAATTGAGTACAATAAAGGGTTATCTATTTAGACTCACAGATCACAGTCCTCTGCTCTAATGGGAAAACAGTAACGGAATTCAGCCCCCAAAAAGAAGGTGGGCACATACTTTACATCAGCATTTATAGTGTAAAAGACCGCACCCAAGTGGGATGGTAACGTAAAGGCTGCTGACTAAAGGATTTCCTACAGCACCCAAATAGTCTTTAAGTCTAACAATAGATTGCCTTAGATAAATATCCAGTTTGACTAATATTTTTGGTTCCTCCAAATTATCATAATATTATCTACTTGCATGATTTTACTTTGAAGATTCTATATGGGATATGTTGACATATCGGATCTAACAGAGGTATATACCATTAATCATAACACATTTGTTGCCCGTGATTATTAAAGATTTCTGATCCAAATCTTTTGAAGCCGAATATCTAGAATACTGTTCAAATCAGTAACTTTGCTTGTTGGTACAAAAGTGATTGTTGATGATTGTTGATGGAACTATCAAGGAACCCAGAAATCCATGTCACTACAGAGAAGCAAGATCAAGGGTGGGTTTGAGCGTCAGTAAACTTTCCAAAAACATTGATGGCTTTTAATTCAACATTCTGCTAGCATGCTGTGTATAATAGCAATAAATGACCAATAATCTCAGTCATGTTACTTAGGTATTCTGCTTTGTTTGGCTTTGTTCTCTGTTTTATTTCCACAGGCAGACTTGTTCTTATATGATACATATGGTTACAGGATGCTCACTTCAAAGCATATCAACTATTGGGTAATAATTAAACTTGGGGAATATCTATAAACAGCAGTTGGTTTTTGGCTCTGTGGAAAATATGCAATGGCTACAGGAAGATGCATAACAAACTGAGGTTTTAACTTTAAATAACACAACAATAATTATTTGTGTATCTCCATACACACATGATAGAATGTGAGTGTTCTCCACATATTCACATGTTCGCAGGTTGGTTTTAGTTGATGTTGGGAGATTGAAGAACCATTATAGATTGATTGAGTCTTTGGGAAGAAATTAGGTCATTAATAATGGTAAATTACTCAAAGAGGGCACAATCACATTCAAGTCAAAGCAAAAAAAAGCAAGGCAAAACCCTGATCCAAGGTGAAAAATTCAGCGTCAGTCATCTGAGATTTATGGTCTTCTAAGTTCCAACAGGCTTGCCACAGCACATGCAGTTTGTGTCTTAGTCTCCTTTCCACTCTATAGCTGCTGCTATCCTTGGGGACTGGGATGGTTTGAAAGAAAATGCCCCCCCCCCCAGAGTGGAATTTTTAAGAATGTGGCTTTGTTGGGTTGGTGTAGCCTTGTTTGAGGAAGTGTGTCAATGTGGGGGTGGGCTTTGATTTTTCCAATGCTCAAGCTATGCCCAGTGTAATATTTGCTTCTGCTGCCCTCAAATCAAAAAGTAGAAACTCTCAGTTCCTTTTCCAGCACCATTTCTGCCTGCATGCTGAGATGTTCCACCATGATGATAATGGACTAAAACCTCTGAAACTGTAAGCCACCCAAAATTAAATGCTTTCCTTTATAAAAGATGCTGTGTGTGGTTATGGTGTCTTTTCACAGCAATAGAAACCCTAACTAGACAGGAGCCTCCCCATGGTACTAACATCTCCAAAATGCTCCTGCATCTGGGCTTCACCTTCACCAGAAGCTTCTCCTGTGCTTTTTACAGGGACTCCAGTCCTACTGCAAAGTGTCAAGTCTCAGATACTCTTCACCTCCCCTTCATGCCTTTAGAATCAGTATTACCTCAGTGACTCTTATACTACTAAGTTTGGCTACACAAGGCAACACAAGGTAGAACCTGGACTAAATTTTGAACAGCTTCTGTGTGCTGACTCTGAGGAAACACTTCCAAAAAGACTCACCTCAGCGCTTCTGATGTCATCTGAGTCACAGATTATTCTCCAACCCTAGATGACCAGTATCAATTATCCTAGTAAAGCAGATATTTTACTTTAATGGTTCTTTTTAAAAATTTTAGATGTAATATAATTTAAACCGTTATCCCTGCACTTTCCTCTCTCCAAACCCTCCCAAATACTATTCCTTGCTCTCTTTCAAATTCATGGCCTCTTTTTTTATTAACTGTTATTACATGCATATATGTATATACATATATTCTTAAATATAATCATCTCAGTCTACATAACATTACTTATATGTATGTTTTCAGGGATGACTATTTTGATATTGGATAGTCAATTCGGTGTGCTTGCCCTGGGAAGACTATTTCTCATGCTCTCAACATTCTTTAGTTGCCTACAATTATTTGGGTAGAGTTAAGGCTATTTTTCCCCATTCATTTATCTATTGGTACCTCCCTTGTTTAGTTCCTGTTAAGTCAGACATGTTGGTGTGACTTTATGTATATAGCTTTTGATATTGTTTTGATATTTCTGTGAATAAAAACTGACCAAGGCAACTAACAGAAAAAAATACTTGACTTGGGTCTTGCTTATAGTTTCAGAGGGTGGAGAGCATAGTGGCACATAGTCAGACATGGTGCTAAAGAAGTAACTGACAGAATAGCATTCTGATGCAGCATCCAGAGAAACATAGACACTGGCCCTTTCATAGGCTTTTGAATCCTGGATGCCTGCCCCCAGGGACTACTCCTACTCCAAGGCAATATTTACTCTAACAATATTTACCCTTCCAAATAGTTCACCAATTGGGAACTAAGCTGCAAATATGTATATCTATTGGCAGAATTCTTAGTCAGTCCACCACATTCTACTTCCAGGTCACCATAGGCTTGTAGCCATATCATAATGCAAAGTGCATTCATTTGAACTTCAAAAGTCCCCATAGTCTTTCATAATCTCAACATGGGCTAAAATAATGAAGTCCAATTTTTTCTGAGAATCTAGGTAATCTCTTCAGTTTAATCTTCAGTAAAATCAAAATAAAAGAGTAGATTACATACTTCTAACACACAGTGACACAGAGTATACATTATCAAATCAAAATGGAGGAAGGAGAGCATTCTGGAGAATCACTGACCAATAGCAACATTGAAACCCAGCAGGGCAAACTCCAAATTCTACATCTCAATGTCAAATGAGAAAGAACTCTTCAAATCTCCAATTCCTTTCAGTTTTTTTTGACTGCAACACACCTCTTTCTTGGGCTCATTCCGTACCCTGTGAGCAGCTGTTTCTAGTATGCATCCCATTGGTCTGACATCGCCAACATCTTAGGGTCTCTAATACAAAACCAGCCTTTACCTTCAGAGCTTTATGTAATGGCCTCTCTGATCCTCCATCCAGGAACTTACTCTCAGGAACCCCTTAGCCATAGAGGGAGAATCTATAACCCCTTTCCTGTATCTTTGTCTCTATATTCAGAACCACATGGCCAAACTGCCAGTTTTGTCTGCTTGCTAGGACTGGAACCTGGGTCTCATCTTGACTTGCATTTGCATAGGCTTTCCATTGTTGATGGTTTCCTTTGAGCCTTAAGTTTTCCTTACATAAATTTTCACAAGTTGGAAGCTTATCTGGGTGGGGTCTTACCCTAAGAGTACCGCCCCTTTTATTCTATTTTGAATCAGGCCTTTTTTTATAATTTTATCTCCTTGAGCACAGGACTTGGTTCCAAAGATACATCTCCTGGTAATTTTTTTTTCTTATTTTGCTCTCAAACTGTACATTTTATATTTCCCTTTGTCCTGCTTGCTCTTTTTCATTGTAGAGCTGCATAAGACTGATCATTAATAGCCACATGACACCGTCAATAATAGACTGTCTTAAAACATCCTTTAATCCAAAACACTTCAATTTAGACTCCTACAAAATTCTTAGATGAGGGCTAAAGTCAGGCACATTTGTAGTGAAAATATCATAAAATGATCTTTAGAATAACTGATAATAGTCTTTCCTTGTTAGAGAAAGTGTGTCACTGAGGGCAGACTTTGGGGTTCCAAAAGCCCACACCAACCCGAGAGTCTCTTTCTCTGCCTGCCCATCAGGACCTAGTTCCCATGTACTACTCCAAGACCACATGTGACATCATGCTCCCTGACATGATGATAACAGACTAGGCCTCTGAAACTATAAACAAGTTCCCAATTAAATACTTTCTTTTGTAAGTTTTCTTTGTCGTGGTGTCTCTTCAAGCAGTAGAAAAGTGACTATGTAACTAAGACAGCTGGAAATCATTGAATCATTTTAATATAAGATTTGCTAGTAATATGTTATTTACTAGCATTAGTATTAGAGCAATATCGAATATTATTTGAGGTATATTCCTTAAATAGAATCATGTTTTGGAAATTTAGTTTTTCCAGATTGATGGATTAATTATTTTAATGACAATAATAGCTAACAATAGAATTGTCACAAACATCTAGGTCTCCACAATTGACATTGCATTTTAGAAGAAACAATATTTGGTACTAGAATTCATTATTGTATCAAAAATTGTGATTATTTAATGACTCTACCATTAAATTCCAAACAATTCCGATATAAAAAAAGATTAATATATGGCATTGTTTCTTGCAATATGTATTTTTGTTAAACATTTTCATGTAATAATATTCTGATTACGTTCATTCCCTCTCCCACTACATCCTTCCAAGTACTTGCTCTCTCTCTCAAAATACCAAATAAGAACAAAATACAAAACAAAAAATAAAACCTAAAACAAGCAAAATACTAATATGACCATAAGTACCCAAATAAAACCCAAACCCTACAAAAACCAGAGTTCACTTTGTGAATTTAAGGACGTTTTAATACTTAAGAATGTTTAATGAAACGAATTTGACAAGGTACTTGTTTTAATTAAAAAGTCAAACTTTCCTTGTATTCATTTTTTCCAATAATTCATTAAAACAATAAATACTCATATTGTTAACCAAAAATCTCACAGGAAAGTTTAACAAGCATGAATAAAAACAAGATAAAATTTCTGTTAAAACCAGTCTTCGAGATTTAACTGCTATTTTAGTCCCAAGCTTGTTTCTTCTAGACAATGAAATAAAACTGCACAACTCTTCAGAAATTCTAAATCTGCCTGTTTTCAGAAGTCCTCCAGGAACTCTCAAACTTTTTGCAACTACTGGGACAAAAGAGTATTGGTTGTTTGTGACTCAAATTTAAAATAACTATCTCCATGGCAGATATTTCCAAAATAAGCCAATGGAATCCTTGGTTTGCCACATTCCGTAGAGTATGATGAAGTCACTTTCCTTATTTAGAACCTGGATAATCTCAAACATGGAGATTGTCCTTCCTGGTCTGGTCATGTCACCATGAGAGAGACTGTGCAGAGAAGGTTTCTGACAGACAGCTCATGCTCCACCTACTGCATCACCTTTTCCAAACGTGTCTGGATTCCTTTGGAAACAAATTATATTCTCCTCATCACTGCCTAGAAGATGTAAATGTCTCCTGAGTTCCACATGGCAAAGGTATGTTTATTTAGGCTCAACCCAAGCCAGAGGTAGAGGCTTCTGTTTTGCTCTTTGTTGGTGTTTTGTGTGTTGCTTTCATTGGTTAATGAATAATGAAACTGCCTTGGCTTAGTTGATAGGGCAGAACTAAGGTAGGTGGGGTGGGGGACAGAAGTGAATTCTGGGAGGATAAAAGCAGAGTCAGAGAGAAGCCATGGCTCCTCCACCTCAGACCGATGCTGGCTAGAATCTTGCCAGTAGGCCACAGCCACGTGGTAATACATAGATTAGTAGAAATGGGCTAAATTCAGATGTAAGAGTTAGCCAATAAGAAGTTAGAGCTAATGGGCCAGGCAGTGTTTACATTAGTACAATTTCTGTGTGGTTATTTTGGGTGTAAGCTAGCCAGGTAGCTGGGACAAATAAGCTGCCTCTCCCTTGTTACACTTTGGAGGGGGGAGGACCTTGGACTTTCCATAGGGCAGGAAACCCTGACTGCTCTTTGGACCGGAGAGGGAGGGGGAGAGAAGTGGGGGGAGTGGGAGAGGAGTGGGGGAGAGGTGGAGAAGGGTGGGAGGAGGGGGAGGGAAATGGGAGGCTGGGAGGAGGCGGAAACTTTTTCTTTTTTTACTTTTCTCAATAAAATAAAATAAAAAAAATCTCTAAAAATCAGTTTCTGGCAGGCATTAGGTTTTCCATGACCAGTAACTGGTTTTCTTTCATCTTCTCTTGGACCATGTGATTTTTCTAAAGAAATGGAATCTTAGCTGTGTTATGACCTTCCATTTATCTTACCTGGAAACAGGAAACACACTTTGACACAACCTTATTTGAATTTGCCAAGGTAAATTCACCTTCTTATCAGACTATCTAAAACATGATTTAAGGAGGTGGGATTTAAAAAAAAAAGTGATTATTTTGCTTCTGGAGCCTGTTTCCTTGAATAATGTCTCTTGACAGTCATTGTTTCAAAGCCTAGACAGAGACAGAATTCCTGGATATGTATGCCAGGCAAAATAAAATGAATCACAACCACACTTAAAAGCATTTTTGAAGACTGAGATTAAAGTGAAGTGTATTGTAGGGAAATTTACATTATGGATTCCATTCAAATTAACATTACATATTAAGCATGTCAAAGTCTACTTTTCACTGTCATTAATATTAAAATAGTGACACACTGTTGCCAAATGAATCGAGAAAACTACTAATGTGAGAAATAGGAGAAAAGAATGGGTTTCAATTCTATTCTCTCTCAGTCAAGCAAATCGCTGCATAATTTTTTAGTTTTTTTTTTATGTTTCTGGAATTGAATTCAAAGCTTTAGGCCTGTTAGTCAACTGTCCTACCTCTTTTATAATACTCTATCTTGATGGTTCTGCTGTTACTATTTGGAAAATAAAGTAAATATTATAGAATTGGAGGATCAGACGTATTTATAATCCATTCATGTCCAAGTAAGTTATGTTTTGATTAGGAAAAAAAGGTAGGAATCAAATGAGATCATCTGAGTTCACAGTTGCACACTCTTGTGTGTTTTGTCTAGATGTTGTCCTTTATTCTGTCTCCAACTCATCCCTTCCACTTTTCCAGAGTAAATTCTACTCTTGATAAGCTTGGGACACTGAACTCAGCAAACAACTGGGGTGATCCATTCACATAGAAAGACATGCCCATTCTGAGGCCAAGAGAATAAAAATTCCTCCCTATCCACAGGTTGTAAAGGGTTCTTGAGAGACTATAAATATCAGCTTCATTCAGATGTCCTGGGTACATGGATATCTTCTTGCAGGACTGGCCCTCTTGGTGATGACCATCTAGGAACAATTTATGCCAAGACACAGGGTCCTGATGGCTGATGAGGAGAGTCAGCTTCACTGGCACATAAACTGTATTGGTGGGTGGAACTATTTGGGGCCTTTACCTTTCACCTTTGCTTAAGTGCAGAGCTGAAATCAGGTTATTTGTTTACTGTCAAATGCTGCACAATGATGAGAAATGTCTTCCTTATTTTCTCAAACTCTCTGTTCTAAAGAGTATGCTTCTCCATTTAGCTTAGTTATTTTAAATTTTGTTTAGTAGCCTGTTTTTGACTCCAGTAAAATCATATGCTGATCTTATAAGTTTTGATAATTTATGAAACTCAATGTGAATGAATCAGGACAAAAAAAAAGAATTTTAAGAAAACCTAAAGACATTCTATTAGACATTCATTATTTAATCATGACTTACTTTTTATCAGTAATTTTGTTTTGTTAGATACTGAAAAAACACAGAAGCATTTTAAAAATTAAAACCTAAATATTATTCCTTGAACATATCTGTGTAGGTGATAAATATAGGGGATTATGTTTATTTAATTCTAGCGCTCTATTATTACTGTCAATAGAAACTAAGTGAAAATTGGAATAAAAATTTTGATTGTATACATTACTACCTAAGTATAGAATTTTTTTAAGTATAGAATTTTTAACACTAACATTTCAATGTTTAAAGATTTTAATATGACTAATAAATGTACTTGTTTAATAATCAATATCCTTTATCCTATATTGGCACTATATATTTACTTAAAGTAATGTGCACAGTAACTGTTTTAAAAACTTGTCACAGAAATATTTATTAAGGTATTGCAGAATATGTTGACAGGAATGGCAAAGTAACTAAAATTAAAGGTGATATGTACAAGATCTAAAAGAAGTTTTAGTTCCAACATCCTGATGATTTCCCCCACCCAGTAGCTATAATGATAAGTGTTTTAATGTTAAATTCAAAGAGCTAGAAACTATACCATTACACATTTTACTGGAGAACTCTCACACTCTGGCTCCACTTTGCTCTGGTGCGAAGAAGCAAGACTATCCTGAAGACAAGTTGCCTTTAATGGTTTATGCTTGAAAGAAACTCCTCAACCTGTACAGCCACCACAATAATTATGACAAGTGCCATTTGAACATACATCTACAGCGTTAAAACTCAGACCACATTTGAGAATTATCTAATACTTTGTAATTTCATGTAGTTCAGAGTTTCCTATGCTCATCAGAATCAAGCTAGGGAAACAAAAAAAGCTCCAAACTCCCTCCATCTGCAGCATCTGCTTCCGCTTCAAGGCTGCAGTAACTGCAGAGCCGCCACCTTCCTCAAACAAGCATTTCTAATTGAGCCTGTCAGTTGGGCTCTGCAACTGTGGGTGCTTAGCAACTGTGTTAGACAAACTGCTACATCTAAGATATGTAGATATTGAACATCTGCTTGCTCCGTTAACTCTTCATTGCAAAGCGTTTTCAAATCGCTCTATGATCTTAAACACCTTTATCTATACCGCCTTTGTTAATGCCACCTGGATTTTGGTGGCGCATTGGTTTATCAGTTAGTATATTTCTCAAAATAATACTGTTTTTAGCTTTTGACCTTCAATTACAGCCTCACAACAATTCAAATCACGAGAGTTTGTGTTGACAAAACTAGGAAGAAATAGAAAAATGATAGCAGCTAAATTACAAATGAGATGATTATCTAGAATTAAGCTGGCAAAGGAAGGTATCTTTGCAAAGCATATTTTCAGTTAGGATACGGTGAGTCTACAGACTATAAGAACTATGTAGGTATACTAGACTCTTTGTGGGCTGTACACATTTTCTTATAAATGGGAAGGTTACTAATTAAGAAGCTATTTGACATTTGTTAGATCTGAAGTCATACAAAGAGACAGCAGTAGATGGGGCTACAGCTAGACACGTGTGTTGGGCTTGAATTATATATAGTCTTGTGCATAGCAGGGACAGTAGTAGACATGAGTGTCCATTTATGAGAAATCTTCCTGTGATGAAGAATAACAAATTAAAATTGAGTAATTACATGTTTAAAAGATTAGTTTATAAGTTGATATCATGTAATTTCAGAACACTTCTCTCTTATTCTTAGCCCTGTCCCACATCCCTCTTCTGACCTCCACTCCCCTCTTGTTAATCTCCTCCCTGAACTTCTACCCCCACCGAGACTATAGGCTCTACATATGAAAGACAACATAAAGGATTTACATTTCTCAGTCGGTCTTATTTTACTTAACATAATGATTTCCAATTCTATTCATTTTCTTACAGCTACACAATTTTGCTTTCAATTATGGCTTAAAAAGAATACATTGTATGCATATACGTATCTTATTTTCTTGATCTGTTCAACAGTGTGCAGACATCTAGACTTGTTCTAGTGATCTGATATATTATGAAAGGAGCAAATAACCATATGAATATATAGATATATTTCTATGGTAGAACCTAGATCTCTCTCTCTCTCTCTCTCTTTCTCTCTCTCTCTCTGCATGTGTGTGTGTGTGTGCGCACACGCGTGCTCATGCGCGTGCATGTGTGTATATTTACAAGTGATATAGCAATGTAGTAAAAATGATGGTTTTAAGTACTTTTCATTTGTTTTGAGAAGCTTCCATTACTGATTTCCCTGATTTCCAAAGTTGCTGTGCCAATTTACAGCCTCACTAGAAATGAGTATGTGTTTCTCTTTCCTTACATATTTGACAGCAGTTATCTTTTGTTTTCCTGATGTTAGACATTCTGACTAGAGTGCAACACAATCCCATTAGCCAATTCTTGAAGTTATTTATTATTCTATTGGAATCCTTTTCAGGAAATTTTGCTAGTGCCTTTATCTTGGAATGCTTTCCTCCAACACTCTCTATGATTCATGTATTATGATCTATCTTGACTTTAGCTTTTCACATGATGAGAGATAATTGATCTAATTTAATTCTACTGTCTGAGAATATTCTGTTTTCTAGCAAGACATGCTAATTAAATATTTTTCCCAATGTAAGCTTATGATGCTTTTGTCAAATACTAGGTTGCTGTAACTATGAATTTTTATAACTGTTGGGGGTGCTCTCTATAAGATTCTATTAGTCTGCCTGTCTTATTTTGTCCAGTTCTATGTTGCCTTCGTCACAATTCCTCTGTAGTGTGATTAAAGATATGGTAATCCAATACCTCTGCCTTGTTCATTCTATTTTGTGTTTCCATGCGAATTTTCCGATTATTTTCCTAGTGTTTTGAAGACTGTGATTGAATGCTTGATAGGGATCATGTTGGATCGGTGTTAAAGACTTTCATAATACTAACTCTGTCAATCCATGAGCATGGGATGTCTTCCAATCATCTAGCTCCTCTCCCATGTTCTCAAGTGTTGAAAGTTTTCACTGCAGTGCTTCCTCTCTGTTAAAACATCTGTTCATAAACATTTTATCATTGCTGAAGTCCTTGAACATGACTTTTATCAGTTCTTTTTTTTTTTTTGGAAATTTGTTACTCTTCTATAGTTTTCTGATTTTTGTGTTTATGTTGCACCCTGCTCTTTTGCTGAAAATGATCACCAGTTCTGAGTTTTCTGGTACAATCCTTATTGTCTTTTAAATAGAGGCCCACTTTATCTGAAAATAGCATTGAGTCCTTCCATTCCTATTTGTATTCCTTTCTTGTCTTTATTTCCTCTTAGTATTCCAAAATCTTGAATATGACCTTGATTAAGTCTTAAAACTACTTTTTTAAAAAGAAATTCTGGATATTAGAATAAGTGTTCTTGGTGTTCTCCCATTTACTAATGTCAGCATATAGGTTTGTTGAATACCAGGCATATTACACAAAGGTGCTATTTCTTTGTTTAGATACTTTAAAACTTATATCAAAAGAGAGGTGAAACTTTGTAAAAGGCATTTTCTATGCCCACTAAGAAAAGAAGATACTAATCTACCCTTAAGTAACAGTCTTAGTTACCCCTTACCTTTCTATTGCTGGGATAAAATATGATGACAAAAGATACTTAGGGGAAGAGAAGAACTGGCCCTGATCCTGGCTACACGCACAGTCAGAGAGCTCAACTGGGTAGTGACAATGAGGGGAAGCAGGCAGACTGGTCATCCCAGCTACCACCCAGGACCAGGACCAGGGCTGTTGGTTGTCCCACCCTAACATCCACCTCTTCCACATGTTAGATCATGTGGAGGGAATGAACCTGCAGATACAGAGTTGTGGGATCTTCACAGCAGCACAGGCCGCATTAGGCTATCCAAGAGAAGCCCCAGTGAGAGCCCGTTATCAATGATGTACCAGAGATCAGAGGCCTCGAACTAGACCAAGGACCCAGAGCATTGAACACTAGCAACTATAGATTAATGGACTAAAGGATAAACTCTGACTTACTGGGCCACACTACAGCTTCCACGAAGAGATTGTTCTCCATTATTTGTTTGTGCTTTGTTTTGTTTGGGTTTTGGTTTTTCTTTTAAATTTTGTTTTATTTTGGGGGCAAGGTTGAAGGGGACAAAGGAAAAGGTGCGGGGGAGGGAACACAAGGAGATGGGTAGGATCAGAATGCATGATGTGAGATCCGCAACGTGTCAACAAAAATTAAAAGACTAAAAAAAATAGAGACACTTAAAGGAGACAGAGTTTATTTACTTGAGGGGGCAGAGAATATTTCAGTTTAGAATTCCAGAGGTACATAGTTAAACACTGCAACAGACATGACAGCAGGCAAACAGGACTAGGAGACATGAACCAAGAGGTTAAGTAGTTGTGTTGCATCCATGCTCAGAAATCAGATAACATACAAGGATTGATACGTGCCTATAAAGCCTCAAAGCCCACTTCAATTACAAGTCCTGCAGTAAGACTTCACCTCACAAAGTCTCTACAGTTTCCCCAAGCATTGCCACAAGTTCTGGACCATATACAGACACATGAACCTATGTGAGACTTTTACATTAAAACTACAACATTTATACCTATTGATTTTCAGATGCTGAAACAAGACAACTCTGGGTAGAAACAAAATTAGTCATGGTGTATGATCTTCTTATCCTTTGGTTGATGTTCAGTCTTACTGGATTGGGTTAACCACATTTTCTGTTTGTTCATCAGGAAAATTTCTCTGTTGTTACGTTTTCGGGTTGTGACTTTGTCTAGTTTGAGTATCAGTGTGGTAGTTTGAATGCATTTGACCTCCATAAAGTCACAGGGAGTTACACTATTAGGAGGTATGGCTTCTTTGGAGGAAGTGTGCCACTGTGGGAGGTTTCCTATGCTCAAGTTACTCCCATAATCACGGTTGACTTTCTGTTGCCTGCAAGATATAGGACTCTCACCTACCTCTCCAGCACCATGTCTGCCTGCATGCCACCTTGCTTTTCACCTTTATGATAATGGACTCACCCTCTGAAACTGGAAGCCAACCCCAAGTAAATGTTTTCCTTATAAGGGTACCTGTGGTCATGGTGTCTTTTCATATCAATAGAAACCTAACTAAGATAATTTGGATATTACTAGATTTCTAGAATAAGTTTGATTGCTTTCTATTTCACTTTTCTATGTCAAGTGTTAGCAATATATCTTCCTTAAAAGATTAGTGGAACCCAGAAATGAATTCATGAAGTCTTGCACTTTGCTTTGTGAAAGAATTTCTGTTGTTGATCTCATGCTTGCTTATATATTGTGTTGTATATATCAACTTGATTTAATTTGGTACATAATGTTTTGTTGGAATTTAATTCAATTTCTCAAAATAGAAGTTTGCAATATATTCCTCAGCGATGATCTGGATTTTGCTGGAGTCTGTTGCTGCACCACCCTTTTCACTTCCAGTTACATTAGTCTGGGTCTCTTCTTTATTTCTTTTGGTTTCTTAGGTTGGGGCTTGCCAATCATGTTTACCTTTGAAAAACCAGATCTTTGTTTGATCCATCATGTGTGTTGTTCTTCTAGCTGCCATTTTATTAACTTCTAGTTTTATTATTATTAGTTGCTACCTACAGTAATTTCAAAGTACAGTCCATAATTGCAAGAGAGACACAGCTACAGTTAGGGAAGGATGGCTATTGTATTCCAATGACTTTGGGGTTTATCATTGGGGTTATTTATCCATCCCCATCTTTTCTCACTCAGTATGCATTTACAGATATAAATTTTCTATTGAATTTGCCATACCAATCTCCCAGAATTTCATGAAAGTTGTGCTAGTATTTTCTTTTAAGAAATTTTAAATTTCCTTTCTTATTTCCTCAGTAATTCACAATTTATTTCTCAGGCATTTTATAATTTTTGTGGTTTCTCTTGCTGTTGATTTCTTATTGTATTCTACTATTACCTGATACAATACAAAGAATTATTTTGATGCCATTGTCTTTGTTAAACCTTTCTATCATGTGATCATTTTTAAAGAAAGATTAATTGATGTGGGAGTGTCATATATCAATCTGTTGATTTCATTGGTTAAAATAAAGAAACTGCCTGAGCCCATTGATAGGCCAACCCTTAGGTGGGTGGAGTAGACAGAAGAGGATTCTGGGAGAGAGAAGCTGAGTAGGAGTCGCCATGATGTTCCCAGTCTCTGCAGATGCAGGCTAGAATCTCCCCGGTAAGCACACCTTGGGGTGCTACACAGATTATCAGAGATGGGTTAGGTCGATATGTAAGAGCTAGCCAATAATGGGCCGGGCAGTGGTTAAAAGAAGACAGTTTTCGTGTAATTATTTCAGGGCATAAGCTAAACCATGCGGGCGGCCTGTGCCGGGGATACAGCCAGGCCGCTCCTCATACTACAATTAATGGTTGCTTGGAAAAATGCATTATTTTCTATATGTTGAACTGTATATTCTCTGTATCTCTTTTACACCCTTATGATCCATAATGAAGTTTAACTCTAAAATTTCTTTGTTGATTTTCAGAGTTATTGAATATCACCTTGATATTCTCAAGGTGAGAATAGAGTACTACAGTCCTCCACTGTTACTGTATCAGGACTTCTCTGTTATTTCATTAATATTAGGGTTTAATTTATAAAATGTGGAGTCCAGTGGTTGGGAAAAAAACATTTGCAATTGTTATATTCTCTCTATGAAGTTTGCTTTTATTGTTATAGAAACCTTTGCTTTTTCATACCTAATTTTTGTTTAAATTTTACTTTACCAGATATTTAAAAAGCTACCACAACTAGTTTTAGGCTTCTTTTTCTAATTGGTTGATTTTCTCCTTTTGACTCTTAGTCTGTGATCATCTCTGGCAATGATATATATTTGACAGAAAATTGGATTTTATTTTGCAATCCAGTTATCTAGTTTATATGCCTTCAATGGCAAATTGAGGTCCTTTGTATTTAAACCTATCATTGAGTCATACGTTTTCAGTTCTGTTTGCCGTTTTGATTTGTTAGATTTTTGTTAGTACTTTCCTTCTTCCCCTAGTAATTTTGGAGTTTGCTGATTTCGTTTGTTGGATAGGATGTGTTTCTTCTAAGTACTCCTTTGTCCACCATTTCCTCACATAACATTTGTTTTTTCTTGTGGTCTTATGGATGGAATTGTCTTTTCATTAAATAAGCTGTCTGTCTTTTAGACTTTATATCAGCTGTTTCCTCCATGACACAGATGGTTATCTTTGTGTGCTTATTGAAACTCAGAGTATTTAGAAATTTTGCTCTTTTTTTGTTTTTTTACATGCATCTTCTTGTATTAGTATCTTGATGTTGTTGGTCACCCTTAAAAGTCCTTCTTTATTTTTTGATTGTTCTGGTATCCAAGGTTTTTCAATGTTTTTATTTGCTTTGTTTTTTATTCACTCATTACATTTACAGTTTCTCTGTTTGCTTCTTTGCTTTACTGAAAATTTCCTTCATGTTTTTAATTTCTCTTTTAAATTACTGACTTTTTCAGCAACTCTACCAAATTTCTTATCTAGGTCCTGAATTGATTGATTTATTTAATTCATCTGTTCAGTTGACTACTCCATGTGGTCATTGAATATTTTTAAAAATAATAATCCGAAATTTTTTTCTGGTAATTCAGCTATTTTATTATCTTTGTTTTCTAGAAGTGAGGGAAAATGAGTGTAATGCAGTATCACAGTGGCTTATTTCCATTTTTTTGTGTGTGTGTCTGTTGAGATAGATGTGTATTTCACCTATTACATCCCCCTTTTCGCAATTTTTAAAATATATGTCTTCTTGGTGAATTACTATCATTTGAGTTTATGTTTATGACGGCTATGCACGGGAGAAGTCAATTTCACTAACAGTATAGTAATTAGTCCTCCATCCTGGTGTTGCCCTGCAGTAGAATACACTTGCGTACTTCATTTGTATCAAATGATCTTAAAAGAAAGCAGCCCTGGGATAGCAATTGAAAAATGCAGCTAATAGAATTTTACAGCTGAAAGTATTCACAATTAAGTAGTAAAACAATGAGGAAATGGGAAAAAGAATAAGGTGTGGAGGTGCATGAGTTAGAAACGTGAAAAGTAACTGGGGAAATGCTAGAACTGGATGCAGAGAAAGAACACCCATAAATGCGTATTCAAGGAAAACGTAAGATAAGCAAAAGAATTAAACAAAAATCAAAGCAAAGTAAAAATAGACTAAGAACTATTTCTTTTTGAGATGAATGTTTTCTTCATCCCCTCCCATCATTTTTCTTTCTTTTTTTTTTAATTTTCTAATGTGGGATGACCTTCTGTTTATGTGTTTCCTTTGTTCGTTGATAAATAAAGCTGTTTTGGCCAATGGCTTAGCAGAGTAAAGCCAGGTGGAAAATCAGATAAGATATATATATAGCGAGAGTAGGCAGAGTCAGGGAGACTTCATGTAGCTGCCAAAGGAGAAAGATGTCAGAACCTTACCTGTAAGTCACAGCCTCACGGTGACACACAGATTAATAGAAATGGGTTGATTTAAGATGTAAGAGCTAGCTAGGAATATGCCCAAGTTGTTGGCCAAACAGTGTTGTAATTAATATAGTTTCTGTGTGATTACTTGGGTCAGGGTGGTTGGAAAAAAGAAAAGGCGTTCTCTACTTACAATTTTCAGAATAAATGTATTTCAAGCCCTATATTGTATTTCTTACTGATAAACTTGAATAAAGTAATCCCCAAATCTCCCTCAAGTCTCATTAAATGCTAATTTCAGTCAAGTGTTGCAGCTGCATGATGTTGCCTTTCAGAAATCCTCTGGATTCCAGATAAATTCTGATTTTACAACGTAAGTCACAAAAGTTTTGTAGTAATCTAAAAATTAATGTCTCTCTATGTTGGAACAACTCAAAGAGTTTCTGTTCTGGAATATTTGTTTAACTGGGCAAAGATGTGTTACACTTATTTATGCTACATTTAACTATGTAAAGATGAGTTGCATAAGCATTAATTAAATAAAATTAGCATGGGCTCAGAGAGGTGGAGTTACCAACTAGTTGACAGGAAGTAGCAGGCAAGACTGTAGTTTGGGTTTTTTAGTTGGGGCAGTGTGGAAGCAGAGAGCTTCTGGGGACACAGCAAAGGTAGAAAGTTAGCCAGTTGCTATTCTAACTCTCTGAGCTCACAGGTTTTCACCCTGGCCTTTGAATTCAAGTTTTATTAGAATGATAGGGATTTAGTTAAAACTGCCTGCAGTCCAACAACAGAGCCATTGTTTAGGGGAATAGAATTCCCCCAATGCTATGGCCTGAGGGGCTAGTACTTTCCCCTGTGACAAAGGTCAAACAGAAAGTTTCTTAAGTGATTCATTGCTCGGTGAAGGGCTTATAATTTCACATGACTTGTGTATTCAAAATGCACACACATCAAACATTATGTAAATTTATATCTTTTTATATTATACAGGTATATTACTAAATAATTTTGCTGGTCCTTTTATTTTCTGATCTTAAAAAATTTTTCATTAATTATTTAAGAATTTCATACAATGTATTTGGATCCTATTCATCCT
This sequence comes from Microtus obscurus, assembly GCA_963919715.1. Classification (NCBI taxonomy): domain Eukaryota; kingdom Metazoa; phylum Chordata; class Mammalia; order Rodentia; family Cricetidae; genus Microtus; species Microtus obscurus. Next base: position 24,760,853 of record CAWTZC010000015.1, read on the forward strand.
TTCCCACAACTTCTTCCAAATCCTCACTTGCCTCTCTACGTATAGCTGCTTCTGGGTGTGGGATAAGCCCTCAGTGTGGTCACAATACCAGGATCACCCCATTGGAGAAAACTGAGTTTCTCTCTCTCAGCAGGAATCAAATGCTAATGGATCCTCAGTTAGGAGTAGAACTTCATGTTCACCTCCCCTCATCCATGCTGAGATTTTGTCTGGCCTAAGCTTATTTGAGACTTGTGCATGCAATCATCTTTGCTGAGTTCATATGTGCATCTGCCCTGTTGTGACCGGAAAGCATTACTTTCTTACAGCCATCCATCACCTATGGCTCTTAAAGACTTTCCACCACCTCTTCTGCATAGATTCCTGAGGCTAGTAGGCAGGGGTTTGACAAACATCTCATTTGAGATTGGGCACTCCAATATCTCCCGTTCTTTGTGTTGACCAGCTCTCTGTATCTATATCACTGCCATCTCTTGAAAGAAGAAACTTCTCTGACTAGGGTTGAATGGTGATGAAGTATCTGAGTAGAATAATAAGTCACTAGAATTATTGTATTATTACATCCATTTAGCAGAATCGTAGTAGTAACTTTTCCCTTAGGGCCCATGACTTATTCACCAAAAGGTTCCTGGCTTCATTGGTAGTGCCAGTGCTGGAGTACATCTTGTGGTATAGGCTTTAAATCTAATAAAAATGGATTGGTCACTCCCATGTAATATATCACATAAAAAGTGTAGACTCATGTGTTAGGGACTCTGAGATTCACTTATCCATCCATCCCTCCCTTTGCTCCTGGCAACTACTTATATTTCATCTCTCCATAGTATCAGTTTTTTACAGTGTTAAATGATTGAAACCTCACAGTATGCAGTCTTTTCAGACTAGCTTGTTTGTATAGTTGTATATTTAACTGTTTTCTGTTCTGTTTTTTCCAGTTTGGGAGCTTCCCCCGTCTCCAGCAATGAATAATGCTTCATTTGCTTGTTCCTGTTTCTTGAGAGTTGTCCTCATTCATCTTTAAGGACTAAAGTTGTCTTACTTGAGAAGATATTTGGTACAATTTTGTTTTTCCTGAACTGACTGATGACTATCTTGAATATTACCATAGAACCTTTGTCGGGCAATGGATGGAGACAGAGACCCCACGTCAGAGCCCTGGACTGAGCTCCCAAGGTCCAGTTGAAGAGCAGAAGGAGGGAGAATATGAGCAAGGAATTCAGGACCACTAGGGTTTGGTCCACCCACTGAGACAGTGTGCCTGACCTAATGGGAGCTAACCAACTCCAGCTGGATTGGGAATGAACAAGCATGGGATCAAACTGGATCCTCTGAATGTGGTTGACAATTGAGGCAGACTGAAGGGCCAGTGATAATGGCACTGGAATTTGTCTATACTGCATGCATTGGCTTTTTGGAATTCTATTCTCTTTGGATGCATATCTTCCTAAGCCTGGATGTAGAGAGGAGGACCTTGGACTTCCCACAGGGCAGGGTGCCTTGCCCTCTCTTAGGTCTGGAAGGGGTTGGGAGGAGGGTGTGTGGGGGAGCAAGAGGGAAGTGGGAATTTTTATTGGTATTATTTATAAAGTAATGAAAAAATAAAAACAAATTTTAAAAAGTATTTTAATTTAAAATCCTTCCTAAACATGCCCCCCATGCATTTGACAAAGTTAGTGTTCTCCTATTTGGAAAAATGTTCTGTCTGTCTCAGGCACATTTGTTCTGTGACTTTTGGGATGCTGTTTCCTTCCTGAAGTGCTGTCTGACGCTCTGCTCATTACTGAAGTTACTTACTGTTACTGCTGTCAGTCATTCCAAGCCAGGTGCCCAGTGAAACTTCAAGACTGTCAGATGGCTTGCTGATGGGAGCACGTTGTTTACCGCTGTGTCCTGATGCATAGCCTGCTTAGCATTCCATATTGCTCCTCCTCCTTTCCTCTTGTGATTTGCTTTTAGCTTACAGATCTTTTTCCCTTTGAAGTATCGCTACCTGTTCACTTGGTTAGAATTTTTGTAGAATAATTTTTCATTTTTTTAAGAACTGCATTTCTTCTCATTTGTAAACACATTTGGCTTGCATGGTTTTCTTTGTCATTCAACCTCAGTATCATTTGGTTGGTCAGTTTCATAATTTACTGTGGAAGTGACTGCTGAGAGGTAAAACTTTGCAATTGTCATTTTGTTAATTTTTTTCTAATTGTTTATCAAAATGCTACTTCATTCATCTTCTTTTGATGGCCTTTGGGGAACTCTTATTTTTGTTTTGCTGTGTTGTTGCTGTGTGTGAATCTATTGTAGAGTTTTATTTTGTGATTTTCATGAAGCTCATGTGTGACAGCTTACAGTTACAGTTATATAAATAGAGTATTAAGTTAGTAAGAACTAAATTGTAATTCCAGATAGAACAATAAATTTAACTCTCAAAGGCAGAATTTCTCTGTGTCCTGGTAGTCAACCCTGTCCCATCACCAGGCTCCCAAATAACCACATCAGATTTAATATTAATTATAAATGCTTGGCCAATAGCTTAGGTTTGTATATAGGTAGCTCTTAAAAGTTAAATTAACCCATATTTCTTCTCTAAGTTCTACCACACTGCTCGTGGCTTGTTACCTCATTTTGTTCACATACTGTTTCCTCTGCGTCTGGCTTATGACTACTCTCACTCTGCCGTTCTTCTTCCCAGCACTGTCCCTGCCCCAAACTCCTGCCTAGCCTTTGGCCAATTAGCTTTTTATTGATAATGAGAGCCATATGTATTTACAGTGTACAAAGACTGTTCTGCAGCATGCTTGCTATCTGTATTTTATGTTTTTGATGTCTTAATTTACATTATTGTATACTGTATATCCATAAACAAATTATTTACAATTGATTTTAACTGTGCTGTCCTTTAATCTTTATTTTGGAAGTCATTAGCACCACAGTATTCCAATATTTTAAAATTAAATGTTTATATATATATTATATGGATATAATTGCATGTATCTACATAATGGGTTTTTTGTTCATCTGGTAATATCTTTATCTATCCCTCATTTCTCAAAAAAACCCAGAAATTTCAAAAGTAATATCCTATTTGTACATTTTTTTCCTTTCAGCACTTTAAATATTTTATCACATGCTTCCATTGTGTGAGGTTTCTATGAGAAATGTGCTAGAGAGGACAATGCTGTGTACCCACAAGTGTGACTGTCACATGAAGCCACCACAGACAGTGCTAGTAAAGAATGGATAGCCAGCCAAACTCTCCTAAACTGCTTATGGGAATGTTACATGGTGCAGTTGCTATGGAAACCTCCAGAAAACTTCTTAAAACCTAAAATACAGAGTTCCTATATGACCTAGCCATTTTACACTGAGATGAAATAAAAATTCATGAGAAATCAAAACATATAAAACAGAAAATCTTGTGCACAGATGATGCGGTAGCATGATTCATAACAGCTCGTCAATGGAAGGAGCCTAAAACACCTGCCATCAGCAAATGGCTAAAGAGATGTGGTATATCCACATGGTGGAATACTATTCGGCAATAAAAAGAAATGAAGCATGCTGTGAACACATGAGGGAAGCTTGAAAACACAAAGCTAAGTAGGGAAGAAAAAGTAGGAAAGGCCACACACTATGTGTTACTGTTGCACGACAGGCTAAGGTAAGCTAGGGTGCAGAAAGTGGTGTCCAAGAATTTTGATATATGCAAATGAGATAATAAAAGTGATGAGACCGAATAACTGAACACTGGAACGACTGAATTGGACATAGTAACTAGAAATTACATCACAAAAAAAAAGCATCTACAAAACACATAAAGAAATGTGTTAGTTTTGTGGTGGCTCCCTTTTGTGTCATAAATACTTATTATCTTGTTTGTTCAAAATTCTTTTATCTCTGGCTCTCAGCAACCATGTCTTGAGGTACTCCACTTTACTATCAAGTGTCTGGAGAATTTACAGTCTCTTATCCTGAATGATGATTGTCTTCCCCAGATTTTTTTTAATATTTATTTATTTATTATGTATACAATATTCTGTCTGTGGTGCAGACCAGAAGAGGGCACCAGACCTCATTACAGATGGCTGTGAGCCACCATGTGGTTGCTGAGAATTGAACTCAGGCCCTTTGGAAGAGCAGGCAATGCTCTTAACCTCTGAGCCATCTCTCTAGCCCCAGTCTTCCCCAGATTTGAGAGGCTTTGTTTTCTTTTTATTTAATACATTTTGTTTCCTTCTCTCCCACTTTTCTTCCACATATGTTCTACATATTTTATTCAGTTTATATGGCATCACATATATCCATCCTTTAGGCAAACTTCAGATTATTTTTCCATTTTGTTTTATCTTTTGCCTCTGATTGGATAATATTAAATGATTTGCACTTGGGTTTTCTGGCTCTTTCTTCTGTTTGATGTGATATCTGTTCAGTTCTGGGCTAAAACACCTGTTAAGTATTAGTTGGTATGGTCTTAAAGCTGCCAGATCAGATCACTAGAGTTTGGGAGGCCGAGAATTCAGGGCTCAGGATTTTTTGTTTTAGCATCTAATAGTGGACATGAACAGAGACAGCAAGAAGAGACTGTTTTAAGCTCTTTATCGTCATTCTTGGCTTGTTTGCTTTGTTGTTGCGTTGCTTTAGCTTCAAACAATTTATTGCCATATTCTTATTGCTCATAGTAATGGATTTCATTTAACATTGTCGTGTATATGTAATGTGTTGCGATCATGTTTAGCCCTGTCATCCTCTCTTGTCCGCCCCTCATTGCCGTGGATCCCTCCGTCTGTCCAACTAGCCAGCCTCTCTCTTTTTGTCTTTTGTGGGTCTGTGACCCAATAAATGTAAGTTAAGAGGAGCTGGGCAGTGGCGGCACATGCCTTTAATTCCAGAACTTGGAAGAAAGAGGCAGGTGGATCTCTATGAATTCGAGGCCAGCCTGATCTATAGGCAGTGTTCCAGAACAGCAAGGGCATTACACAGAGAAGCCCTGTCTCAAAAAATTTTTTTAAGAAAACTTTCTAAAAGCAACACCAGTGAAGGGTTTTTGACTGGTGTAAGCTGCATGAGTGAAAAAATCATGCATAAACTATTGCATGAAACTTCTCTCAGGAACCAATACCTCAGGAGTCCCTTTCCCCTAGGGGGAATCACTGCCAAAAAGTCTTCAGGGAAAGGCAGGACTTGTGGGCCCTCTCTTCTACATGATGTTACCTTGACAGATCTGTTATGTGCAGGTCCTGTGCAGAGACACGGTTTCTGTGAGTTCAGGAGTTCATTAGCTTTTCCATGCCTTAAAAGAGTGCTCCAAAGTATTCCATCCCTCTTTTCACTCTTATGTTTTTTCTGGCTCCTCTTTTAAGACATTTCCTGAACCTTGGACAGTGTCATATAGATGTTCTATTTACTGCTGAGAATTCAATAGTCACTTATTCTCTGTTTCGATCAGTTTTGAGCCTCTGTAGTAAACAGTGCCCACTCTGACAAAGAAGTGACTCTGACCAAAGTGAAGAACAGCATTAATCTACAGGCAGAAAGATATAGAAAGCAACCTCAACAGGCATGTTAGTTCCACTTAGTGAAATAGTCAACAATAGCTTCACTACTTCAGATGAGACATAAATCCAACCACAAAGCCATTGACTACTCCCAAAATAGCCATGTAACTGCTGAATCACTGGGCACATCTTGGCTAGCAGGTCAGTAATGTAGCACACCAAGTCCACAGCTAAGTAAACTGCATAACACCTTATAACATGGGAAGCTAGCCAGCAGGGTGGAAGCTTTGTTCTCAGTTCCGGATGAGATTCTCTATGTTCTACACATAAGAATGTGGTGTCTTCATCAATAAAGTCTTACAATTTAGTTCTGTTGGTTCACCAAGAACAACATCAATGGCCTGTATTGTTTTTGGAGCTTTGGAGCACTCCCTAGCCAGCAACTTGGAGGCAAGAAGCCCACCCACAGTGCTGGGGTTTTCCTTTAATACCTATCTGGCTCTTGGAGTCACTTTATCCACCTACATAGGATATCTCTACTTAAACCTTTTTATTACTCTGTTTTACTTGGCTTACAAATTGGTAGGTTTTCATACAGATGTTTCAAAAATATTCACATTATTTTTTACCCATTCTCCTATATCTATCCCATATGTTGGCTTTTCGCTTGCACTACATTTTATTTTTACTCCTAGTATTCTACCTTGCATTTCATATCACGTGTTTTCCTTTGGGTACATGCTAAGACATGGTCAGCTGAATCTGTATAGTTTTTTTTTTTAACTTCCAGACTAATTTTTAGAAATTATGCCAGTTTATATTCCCCCTAACATTTAGTAAGGGTTCCTTTGCTCCACACCCTCAGCAACATTTGTTGTCATTTGCATTCCTGATGACATCCATTCTGGGAAGGGTAACAGGAAATCTTAGAGTAGCTTATGTCTATAGAGAAATAATGTCTGGAATACACAAAGAACTACAAACCTAAACAGAAGAAAAGAAACAACAAAACTAAAAAAAAAAAGACGAATCATCAAGGAATGAGCATAGAGTTTTCAAACATAGAAACACAAAGGACCAATGAATATTGTTAAAGTAATAATTAGTGTTCTCAATCACCAGAAAAACGTGAAGCGAAGCTTCTCTCTTCTTTGTTATCTACTGTGATGTTACATCTTAAACTACACTCTTAAACTCTCTCAGAGCTGTTTTCTATAGAGACAGATTTTGGGTAGGTTGTGGGTTTCTTTAGGGCTGAGATTGTGGTATGAAGGCCAACATTTTATACTCTATCACCTTATGTCACATATTATAATTTTTGTATTCTTTACCAAATCTGATTTTTTTCTGCAATATATGAGCATTAGGTTAAGTTCTGAGGACACAAAAGTTATTTTAATCATTGCCACTAGAGTTAAAAGAGACAGAGAACAGAAATAATACACTTTATCTATAAAGCCATTATTTCTTGTAGCCATTGCATACCAAAAATTGACCATTACTAGAAACAAAACTTTGAAGACAAGGAGATGAATTTAAATGATTATTCTTTGTAATTAACTTGTACGTTGACTACAAATAAAGGTTTATAGTTATAAACTTAAAGAGATGTGATAGTTGCTCATCCTTACTCAGAAAGAAAATAGGAAAAGCATGTATTGTTTTATTGTTGATATTTGGTCTGTAGTTTCTTTCTCAAGTCAAAGTTAAACCCTGCTTTGGAATCTACCTGTTGTCAACACTGGACTGTAAGTTTAGATCTAGGCACACTGAGTGGGAGCTCGAGAATGATAAGATATCAGGAGGAATCAGTGGGGAATGTTTTTAAAGTTAGTGGTGAATAACAAAGTAGTAGCATCCCTGGAGAATTTGCCACATGTGTAATCCAAATATCATGCTGGGTTTATGCTGCTAAATGTCTTGAAAGATGTTGGATACTGGAGTCTTCATTTGGTTCTGCATTTCTTTATTGTTTTAATCCTGCCTGCTGTTCTTTGTAATTATCCTTCATACACAGCCCTTGGGTTAGTTTCTTTTTATCCAAGTTCTGATATTCTATTATCAATGGCTTTACTAACTCAACAATGTTATAGCTTGAGTGTCTGCATACTGTTGGGTACTCCATGCTCAGTGGCAAGAGTATGAATTACCACATTCAGCTAAAGTGAATATGTAGAACAGGAATAAGGAAGCTTGGCAAGAAAACCATCAATAGACCACAAACAACTGAGAATTAAGTTTTGTAAAGATGCCTTTTTCTTATACTGCTAATACCATACTCTTATTATGTAAAAGAATATGATTAGATAATTAGAATCTCTATTTCAAATGAATGAGCAACATTGAGGGCATCATTAGCACTTGGAGTTATTTTCAATATTTATACATGACTTTAAGATTTACTGGTAAAGGATGTCTGTGTGTAGAAACTATACCATCCTTGTTATCTCCATAACATAGGTAAATTATCTACTCTTTACCATTTTCCACATCTAAACTAGGAATAATAATGACTATAGTCCAAGACTTCTCTGAGTATTAAAGAAGAAAAGACAAAATGTAAAATAGCAAAGAAAGAAAGTAGACAAAGAAACTCCCTTATAAATTATATTTTGGTTTGTCATTCAACTAACCTCATTTAACAGTCAGAACATCCACAAGGATCCACGGACAGGGTTAAGTTCAAATGGGTATATACTGTATGACCATATATATTTTAATCTCCACAAAAACTGCATAATAAAATTATTTGTGAGAGAAGAAAATGATGGAACAGTCCAAGTGAGTTTCTGACAAATTGGCTGAATTACTAAGCAGGCTTACATATAAAGAGTTACATGTTCCTGGGCTCCAGTTCTCTGATTTATTAACACATTTTAGTTCTTGTCACTTCAGAAACAAAATGTAATCATGATATTGGGGTACAATTTATTGAGCTCCATTTTCCCTAATAGTTAACTTATTTTCAAAGACGACTGATCTTTAACAAATGCATGCTTTCTATAACAGAAAAAAAAAGATTATATTCATTACATGCTTGAACTTGGGTCTCCTATTTAATGTCACTCATTGTGTGCCTTTTCAACTTCTGTTAACTAAGCTCCATGAAAATAACTGTGAATGACAAAATAATCTTATAACCTAAACCAGCACAGATAATAAGATGGGGCCATAGAGCTTGCTTTTTCTCCCTAAGCAACTGAGTAGCTAACATTCAGAGAATACGAGAGGTAATTATGTTTTACCACATTAGAAGTTTGAGGTAGATCATAGCCACGTTGTTAATGATCACAGGATTCTACGTATTTTCTTCCATTGAAGTCTCAAATAGCTGGTCTTGTGTTTTTCATTACAAATTCTCCAAGTATCATATCCTTGCTATATGCCCAATGATAAGAAGTAGCATAGTACAATTTTTCTCTCGAATGAGGTCCTTTGTGGCTACACTTAAAACATTGGAGTAAAGGAATAAGTCACAATACCAACCCAGACCAGTTTGGAATTATGATTAATAAAAGAGTTATTTATTTAAAGGGAAAAACTTAACAGATCACTGTCGTAGACAACAGCCTCCTGCACGACCAGGAAAACCGGTAGCCAGAAGTGGAGTCTGAAGCAAGAGAGAGAGTACAAGGCTACTGCTGCTTTTTCAAGCCAGGGAGACCACGCTGGTATCTTAAAGGCTATTGAATGAAGGAGCTCCTGCAGCATTGGAGAACATAGTCTTCCTGTGATTTTCATGATTTTTCTACAGCCCACTTCGTAGTGGTGAGTTCTTGTGCTAAGGAGTCATCTTGGTTGAGTAGTATGAGTATGTTACAAGTCAAACTTTGTTCCTACTCCCGAATCACTCCATGAGCTTCTAACTGCATGCCCCAAATTTTTATAAATATTTGGAAAGATTCTGAAACCTACATTCCTTCAATCACTAATCTATATGTCTGTTCATTACTCTAGTTTTTAAAAAAATATATTTCTTTTTCTTTTTGGAGATTATAATATAATTAGATCATTTTCTTCTTGCCTCTCTCCTTCCAAACCCTACCATATATCACCCTTCAAATTCGTGGAAATAAATTGCTACTTTCTTCATTGAATAAAGAATTGTAGTCTTGAGAGCAATAGACCCTTTTCCAGTAGAATTCTATTAGAAGGTTCATACTTTAGTGAGGTAGAGAATATAAGTGCAAAAGGCCTGAAAAATGATGCAGTCCCATCTTATCAGAGGTATGCACACTGAATTCATTCAATGCTTTATTCTTGGAGACAGAATTTGACATATTTTTCTACCTTTTGGTATTCTTACTTACTACTTCCGTCTGATCTTCAAGCTCTGTTAAAGGAGTTTGGAACAAAATGAATGGATAAGTTATCACAGAAATTATTTGATAGCTTTTGTACATGCTGTCAATGATGCCGTTCTGTGGAATTTTATTATCTGTGTAGATTTTAGAAATGATTGCCACAATCAAAATTCAGAATGGCTTGGTTATCACAATCTTTAGTACCTTCAAACTCTGTGGATCATTTTCTGTGCACACTAAAGTGGTTTCATGAGATTGTATTACTTAGTGACGTTGTAAACACCATAGTACAAACACACTATGATATTTGTATTATATCACAATATAACAATATTTTTCAGGATGTATCTCCATTATTAATTGAAGCTATTTTTTCCATTAGTTCCTAAACTTACCCCTTGCAACCATTGATCTGTTCTTCATTGCCTTAAGCCTGTATCTTTAAAAAAGCTCATAGATGGAATCACATAATATGTAATTCTTTTATACTGACATTTTTAGTTCAGTACCTTTAACGTCTCTTTTTGCCCTATATTATTGCTGAGTGCTATTTTATTGTTCAGCTATACATTTTTAAATTCTGTCTATTCATTAAAGGACATTTGACTTGATTTTCAATTTTGTGCAACTCAAATCAAGCCTTTATGAACATTCTGTTCAGTTCTATATGAACACAATGTTTTATTTCTCTAGAAAAAAATTATTAGGTGTGTGATCTCTAGGTGCTATAAACATGTATGCAAGTTTACTTATTTTCTACATAAAAACCATTTTCCACAGTGGCTCATTATCCTGCAAGCTCAGGACAAAAGTTTGTGCATAAAACAACCAGTTTATCCCTACTATCAGCATTTGATATGTATAGAAGACATTTGTCTCTCATTTTGATAGGTGGATCTCAATATCTTACTAAGGTCATAGTTCATGTTTAATATCATATCCCCTGGAGATACAATAATAGACAGTTGTGGGTCACCCAGCATTGATGCTTTTACCTGCTAAGCCAACTCTCTAACCCACCTCACTCTATGTGTATGGATGGGTGCATATTGACCTGGGAACTGAATCTAGACTTTCAAGGAAACTGGGCAAATACTAGCCACTGAGTTCTATTCTCAACCCTTTGTTTTCTTTTCATGAACCATGACTATAATTGCTTCACTTAATGCTACATCACAAAAATCATATATTTTCTTCTGAAGCCCATCGAGTTTTACAGTATAAATTTGACATATTATGTGTGAATTTTATATAATATGTAAGGTCTCATCTGAGTGATGCTTTTGTGTTCTTATGAATATATAATATTTCCAACATAATTTACTTTTAAGCCTCTGTCAAAACATAATTGCTCTTTCAAACCTTCGTCTATTCTCCTGTTCTCATGTTTTCTTTTTTATCCTAGTGATTTACTTGTCTATCTTCTGCCAACGTAACTTTTAGTGGCTGCTCAAACTACCTAGTGCATTAAATATCAGATAATGTGAGTCCTAAGTACTTATTTCATTATGCATTGTCACTTTTCAAAGGTTTATTTCTAATTGTGCATATGTGCATATGCATGTGTGTGTGTATATGTATGTTTCTGTGTGTTTATCTGTCTTGTGTGTGTTTGTAATGTAGGGGTAAATGCACATAACTACAGGTACCTGCAGTGGCCAGAATAGGGTGTCAGATCCCCTGGAGCTGGAGTTACAGGTGGTTGTGTGTTGCCTTGTGTGATGCTGGGAATGAAACCCTGGTCCTCTGGAAGAGTAGTACAGTCTTAATGGCTTAACCATCTCTCCAATTCCTGCATTATCATTTTTTAAAACAGAATTCTTTGTACTTTAATTATAGTGGATAATATTACAGATTACCTAATGTACAAGTTTTTCTTTTCTTAACTTAAACACTCATATTGTTTTATCTTCAGGATATAATTTTCTAACATATTTTCATGCATTTGCTATTATATACATAAACACAATAAGACTTCGGATATTATTTATTGTATCATTCAGGTTTTAAGTTCCCCTAAGCACTGTGAAATGATCAAGGAAGTAATCAAGAAAATGACATCGATTTCTCATCCCAGGAATAGCAATCCCAGAATGCCACTCACTGAATAATTTTCAGGGATTGGTATTATCAAATAAACTATGGCAAATACAGGCATCAAAGTGAATTACTATTTAGAATGTAAAAATAACTGCAAAGATTGAACACTAAATGTTTATCATTATCTAATGAGACAAATAAATTCTTCTTCAAAGAGCGAAAGAGAACTAGGTGGTGAGTCAAGAGGTAAAGTAGAAATGCTTGCTCTGCAAGTATAAGCACCTACATTTTGTTCTCTAGAATGCAAATAAAATCCATACAGGTAATGGAAATGCAGAGATCAGAAAATTCTCAGATACTGGTTAGCTAGCCTTCTGTATGAGGCGAAAAAACATTAAAGGCCTTTTCCCAAACAAGGTAGGAGGTGAGGACCGAAACACAAGGTTGTCTTATGACCTTCACACATATGCTATGGCATGCTCATTCTCACACTTACACATATGCACATGCACACACAAGACAAAGGAAATTATGGTGATTGGCATCCTTAGAAATCATTTGAGATTCTATATATCTCTATCAGAATAATATTATTTATGAAAAAAGATAATAAATACTGGGAAGTCTGTAGACAAAAAGGAATTCAAGCTGTGGAGAAAATAAGAATTTATATGCAAGCACTGTGGAAATCAATATCGAGCTCCTCAGAAAATTAGAATTAGAGCTGCCATATGACCAGGATATATACCAAAAAGAATTTTAGTCTAAGTACCACAAGAATGTTGTGTCCCCGTGTTAATTATATGTTAATCTAGATTAATCATTACTGAAGTCTAATAATGATAAAGGCTGTACTATCTCTCTTATATGTTAATCTAGATTTAAAGTGGTGCACCTGTGTGTGATGGAGAACAAAGAAGTTTTAAGGGAAAGCAAAGGGGGGATTAAAGAGGGTAATAGAATACATGTAACACAAAGATTGAAGATTATTTGCGAGGCAGAAATGACCCATCTAGTGGAGGACAAGATTAAGAGGGATGGCAGTGGGCATAATATAATGGCATATATGCATGAAAATGCTACAATGAAACTCATGATTTGAGTGTTAACTGAGGCTGTTGAAGGACAGAATGGTAGACATGATTTAGGGAAGAAGAGAGGTGAAGAAAAATCAATATGACAATTTTGTATGAAAATGCTGCCAGGTGGTAATGGCAAATCCCAGCACTTGGGAGGTGAAGACAGGCAGAACTCTATGAGTTTGAGGCCAGCCTATTTTACAGAGTGAGTTTCAGGACAACCTCCAAAACCCCGTCTCAAAAAAACCAAATAAACAAAACAAAAAACTAAACCAAAACTGCCATAATGAAACCAAATTCTGAACACAATTTAAAAAGCAATTTAAAATAGAAATGTGTTTTTCTCCGTTCAATTTAATGTTAGCTGTCGGCTTGCTGTAAATAGCTTTTATTATATTTAGGTATGACCCTTGTATCCCTAATCTCTCCAAGACCTTTATCATAAAGGGGTGTTGAATTTTGTCGAATGCTTTTTCAGCATCTAATGAAATGATCATATGTTTTTTTTTCTTTCAGTTTATTTATATGGTGGATTACATTGATAGATTTGCGTATGTTGAACCAGCCCTGCATCTCTGGGATGAAGCCTACTTGATCATAATGGATAATTTTTCTAATGTGTTCTTGGATTCGGTTTGCCAGTATTTTGTTGAGAATTTTTGCGTCGATATTCATGAGTGAAATAGGCCTATAATTCTCTTTCTTGGTTGGGTCTTTGTGTGGTTTTGGTATCAGGGTAACTGTGGCTTCATAAAAGGAATTTGGTAATGACTCTTCTGTTTCTATATTGTGAACTACATTAAGGAGTATAGGTATTAGCTCTTCTTGGAAGTTCTAGTAGAATTCTGCATTGAAACCATCTGGTCCTGGGCTTTTTTTTGGTAGGGAGGTTTTTGATAACAGTTTCTAGTTCTTCGCGACTAACAGGTCTATTTAGATCGTTCACCTGGTCTTGGTTTAGCTTTGGTATGTGGTACTTATCTAAAAAACTGTCCATTTCTTTTGCATTTTCCAGTTTTGTGGCATACAGGCTTTTGTAGTAAGATCTAATGATTCTCTGAATTTCCTCTGTGTCTGTGGTTATGTCCCCCTTTTCATTGCTGATCATATTTATTTGCGTGTTCTCTCTCTGTTGTTTAATTAGTTTGGATAGGGGTTTGTCGATCTTGTTGATTTTCTCAAAGAACCAACTTTTTGTTTCATTGATTCTTTGGACTGTTTTCTGTGTTTCTATTTTGTTGATTTCTGCCCTCAGTTTGATTATTTCCAGTCTTCTACTCCTCCTGGGCGCATCTGCTTCTTTTTTTTCTAGAGCTTTCAGGTGTGCTGTTAAGTCCTCAATGTATGCTTTCTCTGTTTCCTTTAAGTGGGCACTTAGTGCTATGAACTTTCCTCTTAGCACTGCTTTCAACGTGTCCCATAGGTTTGAGTATGTTGTCTCTTTATTTTCATTAAATTCAAGGAAGACTTTAATTTCTTTCTTAATTTCTTCCTTGACCTATGTGTGGTTCAGTAGTTGACTGTTCAGTTTTCATGAGTTTGTCGGCTTTAAAAAAAATAAAATAGAAATGTGCTATACGTATATAACTGAATATTATTTACTAATAAAACATTTACCAAGAAATAATATCTAAAGTTATTGATGATGGAAAAAGGTATGCTAATCCAAGCACACATGAATCTCTGCTCCCCAACTGCAGCTTAAAGGAGAATTAATCCAGATGGAGTCAAACAACATAAATCAAAGAAAAGAGGGAGCCTGGAAAGGAGCAACAGAAGAAAGATTTCTCACCAGTGTAGCAACACTCACAGCTTCATCATAGTTATCTCAGTGAAAACTTTGTTGATTAGAATAAATAAGGTAGAATGATGTTTTACAAATCATTGAGAGAAAAAATTTCTAACCAGGAATATTTTATTCACCACAGTCTTTCTATAGAAACTGAGGTGAGAAAAAGACTCAGAGAAATAAATTCAAGGGAGCTCACTGCCATAAACACCTACCATACAGTAAGTGTTAAAGAAATCATTTCACTAAACTGGAGAAAAAGGACAATGGCTAGTAGGATGAGAACACCAAATATAAAGTAACATAACAGCAACTGTAGAATGAAATAAAAATGTCATAATACTGTAATAGCGTATGTAATTGAGATATATTTTCAGGATTAGATTAAAATATAATTTTATTAAAATGATTGCCAACTATAACAATATTTAAGTGAAATGTAATACAAAAATATGGTATGAAAGTTAAAGGGGAGGAAAACCCACCAATTTTCTGTCCTAAATTTACTGCTTAAGTGAGACAGCTACAAAATTACATATATGTGTATGTGTGTGTGTATAATTCATGGTAATTACAAAGCAAAATTTATATCAAATGCACAAATAGAGAAAAGAATCAATATATAGGTTCAATATATTTGATTCAGAAAATCATCAAATCACAAGATAGATGGCCAAAAGAAAGTAAGGATCATAGTAATCATGTAGAAATTTTTACAAACTGCAGTAATAATCTCTTTCTACAAAAAATCTTTAAAAAGAGTAAATTACTCTGTTGAAAATCAAAGAATGTATTTTTTTCTAACAGTAATATTCATACTACAGAGACTAAATTTAGGTGTAAAACTTATAACCTGAAGTGGAAGAACAGCTAAAGATGTCAAGTTGTTATGTAGCTGCTTCTCATGGATGGAAATATCTTCAAGGGAAATGCAAACTTTTTACAACTCAGGAAATAAAAAATTTCCCATGTTTAGGAAAGGGGAAACTTAACAAGATTCAAAAAATCCCCTTTCCAGAATTGTAGAAGAAGTAACCAGCTAGAGAAAGAGGTTCTAACCAGCCAAGTTTCAGAGAGCATCTCAATCCTGTCCAATTGCCTGCAAGTTGTGCAGATAGCCTGAGCCAACACTTGTGTGATGAGATTTTGAGAGATCAGCTGAAAATAGAACAAAAAGTACTCTTATAAGTAACCTCTCAACCATATTCTTGTTAATAATCCTAGTAAAAGCACATTCAGGCACCAAGTTGGACTTTGGTGCAGTTGTTACTTTGGTCTATTGTGGGTTTCCATTATAGGGTGTGCATGTGAGTGTGTATGGGCCTATATATGTATCTGTACAAACACAAACAGTTGCATATTACTTCTCCTAAGGAAGAGTCTTTCATACAATATATGCATATAATATATAGAAACCTAAAGATAGCAAATCTAACCTCAATCATGTGAAAAAAAGTGTCTTAACCTCCATATATAGAGAGTATATTAAATGCATGTGGGATCACACACACACACACACACACACACACATATATACATATATATATTTGACCGCAATATCTATGGGTTAGATGACAGACAGACAGACAGATAGATAGATAAGATAGATAGATAGATATAGATAGTAGAAAGGGCCTAATAGAAGAATAATATTAATCTAACAAGTCACAGCAATATTTGCATAATAATGTTCATTGCTGCATTATTCACAATACCAAGGAAATGCAGCCAGTCTAGATGTCCATCAGCAGATGATTGAATGAAAAGAATTTGTCACATATACACAATGGAGTTTCATGTATCCTTAAAAGGAAATGAAATCATGCCATTTTCTACAAAGTGAAATTTATTATGTTAAGAGAAGTAAATTAGATTTATAAAAAAAAATCTAAATATGGTCTTGTTATTTGTTGTCTGTCTTACTGATTTTCTTAAAGAACCAGCTCTTTGTTTCATTGATTCTTTGTATTGTTTTTTTTGTTTCATTGTTTTAGTCCTCAAGTTGATTATTTCCTGTCTTCTACTCCTCCTGGGTGAGTCTGCTTCTTTTTGTTTTAGAGTTTTCAGGTGTGCTGTTAAATTGCTAGTGTGAGATTTCTTCACTTTCTTTATGTAGGTACTTAGTGGTATGAAATTTAGGAAAACCTACAGCCTTTAGCCTTTAACTTACCTGCCCAGGTGGGCGTGGCCTCTTATACTATAAATGCTGTTGTAAAGCACGCATTCCCTCTCTCTTCTGGCTGCTGGATGTGGTTCCTGTTCCCCGTTTATGCAGAGGACTGTGATCTGTGAGTGGTGTACCCCTAAATAAGTAACCCTCTAGTATACTCAATTCTGAGCCAGTGTGGAATTTCTTTTTAGCGTTCATCTTTATCTGGTACTCCACGTGGTTCCGAGCTCCTCAACTACTTGGTGGACTAGCCTAAAAGGCCCAACAGTTCACAACCCTTGTCTCCTGCTCCCGTCCATTTGGCTTGCTTTCACCTACTAAGCGTTTTTGTTTGTTTGTTTGTTTTGTTTTGTTTTTGTAAAACCCCCACCACAACATAGCTAAGGGTACATGGTGACTTGGAAATTTCCCAAAATTGTACACATCCCCCTCCCCCACTGCCGAATTACCTGCTGCACTGCAAATTGCACAGCTTTCGGTTTGTGCTTTCTGCTCCTGAATTCTGGGCTCCTTGCTCCATGTACGGAATTGATTTAATTGCTATTAATTTGTCAAGAAAGCATATTTGTCAGTATTCAACCAGCACCAGGGCAGAAAACCAAAGTTGCATGGGACTGTTTGTGGCACCATCATTGGCTGTGAATCTGCAACCACAACACCTGCTAGACAATAAAGATTATTATACCTAGAACAATTAACTATTTACCGGACCTCATAACACAGGTAAATATTTTATTAATTAATAAGCCTCACAATGGAAGACAGAAGATGTGCTGGGTTGGGAAAGGGGTCTTGCTCTTCTTTCCACAGGAGAAAAAAAAGTTATAGATACCATCAAAATTAATAAAGATTTAGTTTGAAAAAGAAAAATCTCTTGAGAAAGAGAAATAATGAGAGGTGACAAGCATACCTCATAAGGGTTGGGGCAGGGTTCTGTTCCTGTCTTTGCTATAGAATACTCATCTTCAGAAATTTAAGAGACCCTGGACTTATAGATGCCTAAAGAGGAAAAGATAGTTATCCAGAAAGTATCACCAAACAAAGAGAATTAGCACTTATGAGGACAGGTCATCTGAGGTTAAGACTCTCTGAATATTAACTAGAATAGTAGTCATGACTCACTTAAAAATCAAAGCTGGCTGTGGAGTTGGACAATGACTCTGGCCTTCTCTAAATCCAAGCATGTTGTTAAAAAAATTAGAGTTTTTGTCTCATGTCAGGAGCCTTCTGGTATGGGACAGAAAGAAAAAAGAATTAAAAAAAGTACTTTTCTTCATACCTATTTTTGTCTCTATCATAACTTTCCTTGAATATATGTCTATATAAATAATGTTTAAGTTTTCAACAATGAACAATAAATTTTCCTGCACTAGTCTTTGAAGTTTCTAGGAAGAAGATAGGGCCCCACAACAATGACTCTACCTGGTTGATATTAAGACCTGTTTTGGGTACCAGCTGCTCAAGATGATTCTAACTTGGTTGGTTGAAATGGTGCACGTTTTTAAATGTTATGGACAGAAATCCAAATAGGAATCTCAGAAAA
The DNA here is from genome assembly GCA_963919715.1 of Microtus obscurus. NCBI lineage: Eukaryota > Metazoa > Chordata > Mammalia > Rodentia > Cricetidae > Microtus > Microtus obscurus. Next base: position 24,779,267 of record CAWTZC010000015.1, read on the forward strand.
ACCCTACCGAATACTCAGAGACTATTTGCAATTATACGAGACAGTAATCTTGAAACTTAACCATCATTTTACTTTCACAGGATCCCATAGAAAGAACATTGCCCCCATGACACCTGAAAGTAATTCTAGAAGACAATGTCCCCTCTCCCAACAAAGTTTGTCCTCAGGGTTAGGGATATCATTTATGGGTTGATTATAATTGGTATAGGGTTGGGGGTTGGGGAGGGAATTATGTAGGCTCAGGGATCTCTTTGAAATAAAGGGAAATTGGATTGGATAATAGATTAGTGTGAGCTTACTCACACTAATAATAATATTGAGTAATAGAATGAATACTTGTGAGCTATTATTTATAGGCAATTTACATTAGTATAGATTTTTAAATATTGATAAAAACTTAAATTATATTGAATATGTGCCTATTTTCATCTACAATATTTGTATACCTAGGCAAAGATATTTTGTCATATTGTATGCATTCATGCTTCTACCTCTGCTTAAGACATTTTGTATATTGATACAATTTTGGCTATACTTAACATATTGGAATATACATTTCTACCTCTGATCAAGATACTTATACATTGTTTACATTTTGAGATCACTGTCCTCAGTTGTTTAAAGATTGTTTAATATTCTAATATGAAGTCTTAGTCTCTAAGTTATATAGGTATTAAGGATTATAGATCAATAGCCATCTATACTTGTCATACTTATAGTTAGACTAATCAGGTTACATAGAGAATGTATGCTGCTTTTATAGATAATCTTTAACCACTTCAAAGACTGTAGATGGCATTTAAATACCTTGGAATTCTGTTGACACGAGACATGATTGCTTGTGGCAGCACCAATCTATTCCTGAGAGAATGTTGAGCACTGAAGACACTCCACTTGGAGCTTGTTTTTTTTTTTTTTCTTGGCAAAACTGGCACTTGTGCAAGGAACTTTCCATGCATCAACCACTGACAAAATGCATGATGTCTGGACAGGACATGCAGGATACAAGAAAAAAGACTGTAAATCTTACCAAGACAGGGTAAGATGATTTTGAAAAAATTCCTGCTCTGAAAATGGTCTGTCAGTTACTCTAGGCCTTAGCCAAAATTGACTGCTCCAATATTACAAATGAGACTTTGGGTGATTGCCCAGGTAGCCAGTTGTCTCTGTCATTTGTTGCACATTTTGAAAGTTACTTGATTGCACTTCCTGCTTACTCAAGTAATATTATTTCCCTTCTCAGGTCTTTGATAGGTCTGAAGACTAGATAGTTATAGCTATTTTCTTCTCATGACATGCCAGGTTATTTATAATAGAAGACTTAAGCTCATTAGGATAGTATAATTATTGAAACATTTATCACATGTTTCTTGCTTAATATTGTTTATGTTGGTTATAATTCTAATTTTTATAGCTGATATTTGTTCTTATTGTATATAATTTTGTATTAGGCTTAGAACTCTCTTATTTAAACAAAAGGAGGAGGTGCTTTTGGAAATCCTACAGCCAGTATCCTTTAAGTTAACTACACACACACACACACACACACACACACACACACACACACATACCATTTATAGTATAAATGGGCATGTCCATTTATTCTATTAATGCTTATTGTAAAGTGTGCGTTCCTTCTCTCTTCTGGCTGTTGGATTTGTTTCTGTTCCCTATTCATGCAGAGGACTGTGATCTGTGAGTCTAAAGCCAAATAAATAACCCATTAGTATACTCAATTATGAGGTAGTGTGGAATTTCTTTTTAGTGTTCATCTTCACATAGTATCCCATAGGTTTGGGTATTTATTATCTTTCTTGACCCAGGGGTGTTTCAGTTGAGCACTGTTCAATTCCATGAGTTTGTAAGGTTCTGCAATTAATGTTGTTGTTGAATTCTAGCTTTAAACTATGGTGACCTGGTAAGATACAGGGTATTACTCCAATTTTTTGTGTCTGTTAAGGTTTGCTTTGTTACCAACCAAATATGTGATCAATTTTAGAGAATGTTCCATGAGGTGCTGAGAAAAAGGTATATTCTTTTATATTTGGTTGAAGTATTCTATATATGTTAAGTCGTTTGAGTCACAATATCTATTAGTTCTCTTATTTCTTTGCTAAGTTTCTGCTGAAGTCTACAACCCCTGAGAAGCTAAGTAACAAGGAGAACCCTAAGAGAAACTACAATATAGAAATTCCTATAGGAAGGGGAGCTAGACAAGATCTCCTGGGAGAATGGGCTTGGGGGAGAAGGGGTGGTATAAGAGGGAAAGGAGGGAACGAGAGGGGGAGGATATCTTGCGAGAATGGGATAGTGGAGATGGGGGAAGGACAGAGAGAGAGAACAAGAAATATCTTGATTGAGGGAGCCATTATGGAGCTAGCAAGAAACCTGCCACTAGAGAAATTCCCAGAAATCCCCAAAGATTACTCCAGCTAAGGACCTAAGCAATAGTGGAGAGGGTGACTAAACTGTCATTGCCCTGTAGTCAGACTGACTATCTTAAATGTCAACATAGAACCTTCATCCAGCAACTGATAGAAGCAGAGACAGATATCTACAGCAGAGCACTGGACTGAGCTCCTAAAGTCCAGTTTAAGAAGGGGAAGAGTGAGAATATGAGCAAAGATGTTAAGAACATTATAGGAATAGCCACTGAAACAGGTTATCTGAACTAATGGGCACCCAACAATGCAAGCCTGACAGGAAAGAAACCAGAATAGGATCAAACTAAGCTCTCTGAATTTGGATGACAGTTGTATGGCTGGGGCATACTGTAGTGCCATTGGCAGTGTGATCAGGACTTATACCTACTGTTTGTTCTGACTTTTTAAGACCCATTCTTTTTGGAAATACCTTACTCAGCCTAGATATAGTAGGGAGGGCCTTGGTCCTTCCTCAAAGCAATGTGCTAGACTTTGTTTACTCCCCATGGAATGCCTTATCCTTTCTGGGGAGTAAATGGGGAGTGGGGCAAGGTGAAGGTTCAGAGAATGGGACAAGGGGAGGGAGTGGGAGCTGGGATTGGTATGTAAAATGAGAAAAGATTGTTTTTTAAAAAAGTAAAATAAAATAATCTAAATATATATGTGTGAAAGAGATGTGTATGTGTGTGTGTGTGTGTGTGTGTGTGTGTGTGTGTGTGCACTTGATAACACAGAACTAGAAATAGAATAATGAATAGAGGAAGAGGTCATAGAGAAGTTGTGAAGTTGGGTTATGAAATAGATGCAATAAGAACAAATTACAGGTTCCAGTGGAAGGAAGGTAAACAGCTAGGTCAGGCAGGGAGCAACAGGGAAGGCTAGGGATACAGTGATACATAGCTATGAACACACCATGGTGACTCCATTATTTAGTGTTCTAACAAAATAATAAAATATCATCATTATCATCTTATAACATGTTCACCAGGTCACACTTCTAATATTCAAACCCAGACATATTCAAAAAATATGATTACTATAGATTTTTCTTAGTACTGGGTAATATGATTTTTTTCAAATTTCCCATTACTATAACCAATTCAATATAAAGGAACTGTAGTGGTTAAAAGACAATGTCACCCCCCCCCAAATTCAGATGTTTGAAGACCCAGTCCTCAGCTGGTAGAACTGTTTGAGAAGGATTCGGAGGTGTGGCTTTGCTAGAAGAATGTGTCACTTGGGGCAGGGCATTGAAGTTTTACAAGACTTCAGTCACTCCCCAAGTTCTCTCTTTCTGACTCTTACTTAGGATCAACATGTGAGCTCTCAGCTGTTCCTGCTAACATGCCTTTGCTAGGCATCATGGACTATAGTGATGAGGCGAGCAGGCCTGCTTTTCATCCCGCCGGCTCTCGCATGGCTAGCTTAGCCCTGGAAATAACAACACACAAACTGTATTAATTTAAACACTGCCTGGCCCATTAGTTTCAGCCTCTTATTGGCTAATTTTCACATCTTGATTAACCCACTTTTAATAACTGTGTAGCACCACGAGGTGGTGGCTTATTGGGAAGATTCCAACCCACATCCCATCCTGAGCGGGAGCTACTTGGCATCTGCCTGACTCTGCTTTCTTTCTCCCAGAATTCTGTTCTGTCTACTCCACCCACCAAAGGGCTGGTCTATCAAAAGGCCAAGGCAGTTTCTTTATTAACCAATGAAAGTAACACATAGACGGATGACCCTCCTATAAGGACCCCAATTCTCCAAAGCCATAAGCTTACATTAAACAATTTTATTTATAAGTTGACTTATCCAGGGTGTCCTATCATAGCAAGAAAGCAGTAACAAAAATAGGAAAACAGACACTTTCATTTTTTAACAAAATTCATATAGGATAGTATTAATCTTTTAATTTTAATACTTATCTTTATCACTGTATTGAAGATCTTATATGCAGGGATACCAGTCACCTTACTTTTATTTCCACATGAAGTACTTATTTTTCTGGTTATGGAGATCAAGTGTTTCGATTTCCCATTGAAATAATATTTAGTTGCTATTTTAGTTTTTAGCCTATTAACTTGTGCAATTAATCCTTTGTCCAACTATCATGTTTGTTTTCTGGAGGCCCAGTAGCCTATAATAATCAAACATAAAATTTCTCTCTATCACTTCTTCAAAAAAAACAGAAATTTAGAACACTCAAATTACATATCATTTCTCTACTTGAGGCAACGTTGTCTCTTGTCTTTACAGTCAGATGCAGTAGAACATGTGCAATGACTGCTGGTTTCTGCAGGCTGCTCTATGCACTTGGCATTATTCTCCTTTCCTTCCACTATGTCTGTTCAGCAGCCCTCTGAGCTCACTACACTTCTCACATTTACTGTAAAATGGGCATAATGAAAACAGACTCTCTCTTCTGCTTTTCTGATTTAATGGTCATTGTAGAGTAAAATACAAGAACATGCCACTGGCTTAATATTCAATGATGGTAAAGTTTTTTTTTCTTTTCTTCAAATTTTGCAACGTATCATTCCATTGTCTTTTACTTATATTCCTGTTAACAGTTTAGTTTGTTTCCTAAAGGGAGAGAGAAAAACAAGACTTGGGAATGTGCGGTAGATCTGGGTAGAGTTGGGAGAGGCAAAAGCATGATAAGAAGATATAACAAGAGAAAATTTTTCATTAAAAACATAAAAATGGACGCAAAAAGAGATTATCTGTTAATTTCACAATTGCCCCACCAAAAGATGTGTTTTTTTTTCTATAACTCTATGGAAAATTTTATCCTCCAATAATAGTTAGTTTACTTGATTTCTTTGTGGTTTCAGTGTCTGCATCACCAAATGGGTCCAGGTTTTGTTGTAATTTTATTTATCTTGTAGATTTATGCTATCATTAGTCCCAAAGCCCAAAGTCCCCCCCCCTTTGAATCCTGAATAATGCAGAAATCTCCATAAAAATACATAATCAAGTTGCCTGTGTGTCAAAGAAGAAACTACAAGGCACATTAAGAAATGCTTCTAAAATTATAATAATAACACAAATTCAAAGTGATGCTTTGAGGGAAATAAATAGAATTACATATTCTCACTAGAAAATTAGTCATATGAAGTATAAATTATAAGACAAATTGTGGATTTCTGTAGTAACAAAAGACATATTGTGTAGGAAACATTTCTATTGCACAAGGCACTGTAAACAAAGAATATACCTCAGAAGTGCCGTAATTATACAGACACAGATTGTCAAAACAATAATCTCACCAACCCCTCCAGTTTCTAGGTTACTTACATGGCCAATTCTTAGCATCTGATTCCCAACAAATATTGTCCCCTTCCTTCCTACTGCCAGCTAGATAGGTTACAGCATGCCAAAGTTACAAGGCAGAGATTCCTATCATGCACACTCATCTAATACATTAATTATTCCCTTCTGCTTCTCTCCCTATACAGGAATTGAAAATCTCACTGCTAAATGGGTGAGGGCTTCAAAATCATTCATCTTTAATTTTTTTTCCTGTACTTACTTTAGCAAACACATACCAATGGGCTTTAAAATCAAAATATCTTCTTTGTACCATTATGGCCCTGACACCAGCCAGTGGTCCCAAAGATTGATATTTTCTTATCTGTCCCCCTGTAGCTGCCTCCTTCCTTGGTTTATGTTATCAACCAGCATCCAGGAACTCATCCTTCCCTCTCTGCTTCCATTACTCCTCCCAGAAAACCCTCCCTTGGATACTAAGGTTGCATAACACATTCCCTTAGGACTTAGGCCTTATGCCTATTGAGAATTTCCTTTTATTATTCCCTAAGGAAATATCCCTCCAATGGTGCATTCTAGTCATACCAACACTGCAGGTACCTACGTTAACAGGAAAGGAAATGTTGAGGCTACATACTGAGACATTGTCTCAAGAATCTGATAAAAGAGCCCCACACATTTCTATCACTATCTCTATTTTATTTTATGCCTTAGTACTCCATGTCCTCTTAATCATCTCCATGGTTTTTGCTAGCAGCCTGTACCTTTCACAGAATGTAATCATGCTGCATGTAAGATAACTGCTCTACAATGATATCTACGTTACTAGGTCTGTGTGAGCTGTGTGAGGGCTTTTAGAGGAGAGGTTTGACTCCATAAGACTCCAGGAAGGAATAAAATATAAAAGACAGTTATAGAAAGGACCAACAATGGAAAATAAAATATGGAGAAGCAAAAAAAAAAAGAAAAAAAACAATAAAGGGATGCTTCCAGGAACAGTATAATGAGCCAACACTGCATGGAATTGAGAGACTGGGGAAGGAGGTACTGTTGCTTACAGACTGACAGCATGCAAGTAATGATGATCAATATCAGTTGTCAGCTTGTCAGGATAGAAAAATTACTTCTGAAACAAGCCTCTGGACATGCTTGAGTAGGATTAGATAATTACTTTAAATTAGTAGCAAAGACCCTCCCTGACTACGGGTGTTATCATGCTACGGACTGCTATCCTAGATGTTGGCAGAGGCTGCTTGTTCGTTCCCTCCTGCCCAGACCAGAAATAATCACTCAGAAACTATATTAATTAAAACACTGTGTTGCCAATCACTTAAATGTATTGCAAGCTAGCTCTTATATCTTAAACTGACCCTTTTCTATTATTTTATATTTTACCATGAGGCTCATGGCCTACTGATAAGGTTCCAGCTGACTCTGCTATATATATATATATATGTCTTCCAACCTGGCCATATTCTGTTAAGTCATTGACTAAAAGCAGCTTCTTTATTAACCAATAAAAGCAACACATATACAGAAGGACTTCCCACACCACCTAGACTCAACAAAAGGGGAGAGTGAACTGAGCACTGAATTAACTGTTTTCTGCTTCCTGATATGTGGATGCAATATGTCCAGCTAGCTCAAGCTTGTACTTCAATGACTTCCCTTCCTTGATGAACTGTATCCTCAAACACTGAACCAAAATTAACTCTTCATTAATTTCCTTCTGGTAGGTATTGTGCTACGACAATTGGACAATTAACTAATATATAAGCAAGGTGGCACTTAGCAAGATGAAAAGAGAGGTGACTTGTGAGGAGATTAGGGGTGTGGGATAAGGCTAACAACATTGCTAAGGCTGAAACAGGATGGGGGTAGAAAGTGAATGAGTACAAAGACCCTGGGAGCACTTACTGTGGTAGGATTTTTATACCCTTGTTTTGTATTTGTATAATAAGAAATACAGGGAATGTTTATGGCTGGTGATCACCAGTCACTGATCAGAAGAAATCCCCTTGCCAAGGTTAGGTGTCAAAAGTTCACATTATGATTTAGAGTCAAGAAACACTAATAAAAGTTGATAACATTGTCAAAGAAATTATTTTTCAGATAAAGTTAAGAAAAATAAATAGTTGACATGTTGTGGTGGTTTTTGTTTGTAAGTTTATTTTATAGTTGTGTATGTTGTGTGATTATGTACATGAGTGCACATTCCTGAGGATTCCGAAGATGGCTTTGGATTCTTGGGAGCTAGCATTGTGGGTAATTGGGAGCTGCTTGACTGGACAGTTGGGAAGGTAACTCTGCTCCTCTGGAAGAGTAGCAAGTGCTTGTAACCACAGAATCATTGTTTCAGCCTCTGGCATCTTTATAATGGTTGAGCCTTCTACAACTGAGAAGTTGTAACTCTGTTTTAAAATGTTTTGTTTTAGTTTTGCATTTGCTGCCAGGAAACTATAATTTGATAATTTTTCAAGCATGTATTAATTTACTTGATAGTTTTATGCTTTTTCTTTCTTTCCTGAGATTTTTATGTTGGCAATAATTATAATTTTATTAATTTTTGATATACATGTTTCTTGTTAAAGCTTTTCTAATATGAATGAAAAGAGTCATGGTATGACTAAACTAAGTGGCTCAGCTGGTAGGAACTCATTTAATCATGAAGTCATTTAAATACCCCTGATTCGCAGCCATTAGGATGAACCACCCATAATTTACAAATGCATATGAAAGGATTCTGAATTATTCAAATGAGCAGAAAAAATTAATGGTGTGATTAATATACAATATTTATTTTTTTAAATATTTTACTTGAAGTGGGTGGTACTTATGACTTAGTGGCTGCTTACCACACTGTGAATTTTAAATGTTTAACTTTTACACCAACCAGGAAAAATATGCTGTACTTATATAATTAGTAAAAAAAAACACATTAATCAAATTTAATTATGCTTTTGCTCACTTGACATATGATTATACAGTTGTATGATTGTTTCTGATTTGGAAAGGACTAGAATTAGTTTAGAAAATATATCTCTTACTTATGAAAAATTAATGTGTAAGTTTTAATGGAAAATTTTAAAGTTGTAATAGTTCTTGTAAAAACAAAAATAATAATGTGTTAATTACAGTATTGGCTGACACTTAGTCACCATTTATTGTGTGTGAGGACTCATGCCTAGTGATAAATGACTGTTTTATCTAATCCAATCATCTGAAAAACTCTATTAGGTTCGTGTTTTCCTTATGTCTACATCATCAATAAGAGTATAATTATTTAGCTCAGATTTACATAGAAAGAAATTTTTGGAAATGAAATTTGAATTTAGACCTACAATAATGACATAAGTGTAAGTTTTTACTAACTAGAAATATAGAGATTAACCTCATTCCTGTAGTATTTACTTTTATCTTGTTGCTGTGACAAAGTACTCAAACAGAAGCAATTCAAGGAGAAAAAAAAGTTCGCTTTGACACATGATTTAAGATCGTGTTTTTAATTTATGGCCTACAAGCTACAAGTAGCTCAGATTCAGTGTATACAGTGGGTTATGTAAGAAGGATTAAATATAATGATAAAATGTCACTGAAGGAATTCTTTAAACCATTACAAGTTGCAACTAAATTAAGAGATTTGTAGACAAAATATTACAAACTATGTTACAACAATGTTCTTTGTTTCTTGTCCACAAGAATAGGGATGGTATCTTAGGTAATAGACAAGAATGTGTATAACCCATAGAAAACAATGCTTTTAACTTCAAACTCAAGCTTAATGAAATGTTGCATAATGCATTGTGAAAATTTATGTGGGAAAGTATTAAAAATAGATAATGTCAGGTAACTCATCAAGACTTCAATTTTCCTAAGTGCCAAGGGATTAGATTATCATCATTTCCTGGAATTCCTTAAATGTATTGACACTGTCCTTTGTAGCTTTGCAAAAGTAAGATAAGGTTTAGTTGAGAATCAATGTTGGAAAGATTTTTGACTTGTGGCATGTTATCATTTCCTTTGCTTTATTAAAAAAAAATTGGAGCTAGAGAGATGATGCCACACGTAGTTTTTTTTTTGTTGTTTCTGTTTTTGGTGTTGTTGTTGGTTTGTTGTTGGTGGTGGTGGTGGTGGTATGTTTGTTTGTTTGTTTGTTTGCTTTTTTTTGAAACAGGTTTCTCTGTAACTTTGGTGCCTGTCCTAAAACTAGCTATTGTAGACCAGGGTCACCACAAACTCACAGAAATCCACCTGCCTCTGCCTCCCAAGTGCTGGGATTAAATGTGTGCGACATCACCGCCTGGCAAGTTAAGAGTTAACTGCTACTGCAGAAGACCTGGGTTATGTTCCCAGCATCCGCATCAGTTGGCTCATAACTGCTTCACTCTAATTTTAGGGGATCCATCATCCTATTTCAGCCTCAGTGGACACCTACGTACAGATGCTGTACATAAACTAATGGGTTATATTTAGGAAGTGATCTCCTGTGCGAATGTATTCAAGTTTATTTCCTACTTTCTCTTCAGTGAGGTCCAGTGTGGCTGGCTTTATGTTGAGGTCTTTAACCCATTTGAACTGGAGTTTTGTGCATGGTGTTACATATGGATCTATTTACATTATTCTACATGTTGATATCTAGTTATGCTATCACCATTTGTTGAACATGCTTTCTTTTTTCCATTTCATATTTTTTGCTTTTTGTCAAAAATCAGGTGTTTGTTGGTATATGGATTCAATGGGTCTTTGATTCAATTCCATTGGTCTTCCAGTCTGTTTTTATGCCAGTACCAGGTTGTTTTATCACTGTAGCCCTGTAGTAGAGTTTTAAGTTAGGAGTTGTGATGCCTTCAGAATTTCCTTTGTTGTGCAGGATTGTTTAGGCTATCGTGGGTATTTTGTTTTTCCATGTGAAGTTACCTGTCAGAATGTCCAAGATCAAAAACACTGATGAAAGCTTATGCTAGAGAGGATATGGGGTAAGTGGAGTGTTTCTCCATTGCTGTTGGGAGTGCAGACTTGTACAGCCACATTGAAAATCAGTATGGCAATTTCTCAGAAAATTAGGAAACAAGACCTCAAGACCCATCAGTACCAGTACCACTGTTGGGTATATAACTAAATGATGCTCAATCATACTGCATGGACATGTGCTCAGCTATGTTCATAGCAGCATTATTTGTAATAGCCAGAACGTGAAAACAACCTAAATGCCCCTCAACAGAAGAATGGCTAAAGAAAATGTAGTTCATTGACACAATGGAATACTACACACCAGTAAAACATGACATTTTGAAATTTGCATGCAAATGGATGGATCAAGAAAAAAAAAAACATTCGATGAGGTAACTCAGACCCAGAAAGACAAATATAATATGTATTCACTCCTAGGTGACTTGTAGACAGAAAGCAAAGGAAAAAAAAAACACCCTGCAGTCCACAATCCCAGAGAACCTAGACAACAAAGAGGACCCCACGAGAGACATACATGGATCTACATAGGAAAGGTAAAATGATAAGATCTCCTGAGTAAATTGGGAGAGTGGGGGTCACGGGAAGGGGTAGAAGGGGACGGGGAGGATGAGACAGGAGTGGAGAAAGATGTATAGGTCAATAAAAACAATTTCAAAAAGAGTAATAAAAACTAAATAAAAATAAAATGTATACTTGCCTTCATGTTTCTCTCTTTACTAACTAAATATTACTAACATCAAAAAAAGATTACTGTTTGAGGCCTTTTTGCTTCTGTGTGGTGATCAACATCATGAAAATATACACAGACCTTCTTTTTGCTATCTGTTTTTTTTGGTGTTGGTGTATTCTAACAGTGGCCTAAGGCAATTCTTTATCTAGTGTGACCCAGAGAAGACAGGAGTTTGGATACCCCCTTTGCAAGGAAGGTCTAGAAAGTGGTCCATGCATGGTCATAGAAGCCTGCTGGAGATGGCGTTCAGTGCTGCTGACCAGGACTTGGCACAAGCTCAGGCCTATAGCAGTGGTACACTTCCTCCAGCTAGGCCTGATGCCTAAAGGTTCCACAAACTCCCAAAGCCGTGCCACCACTTGGGGACGTAGTGTTGGAGTACAGGACCTGCAGAGGCTCTTCACATTCAAACCAAAACACTTCACATTCAAACCAAAACGCTTTTTACCTCCATTGACGCTGTGCTAATGAAATTACTTCATTACAAACATCTGTCCTTTAGTACCGTGCCACCAGTTGGGGACGTAGTGCTGGAGTACAGGACCTGCAAAGGCTTTTCACTTTCAAACCAAAACACTTCTTACCTCCATTGACCCTGCACTAATGAAATTACTTCATTACTAACATCTGGCGTGTGGTACTCAAATTAGTTACACTAGTGTTAAATCTTTTTTCTTACCTAGGAGTAACTGAGGCAAGGCAATAATAACTCAAAGGCAACTCTCTTGAGCCTCTCAGTGACTGACACTGATGTTTCAGGACTTGTCAGGTCTGCTATCTGGCAATCTCATCCTAGAATAAAGAAAGTCATTTCCATGTAGAGCAGGTTGTTCTCTACCGCAAATGCCTTCTTCTAACTGCACAGGTTGAAACTTGACATTGACAACAGACTCCTTTTAAATGTATACTGTAAAATGAAATTCCTGATTTTCCCCAAGTGTTTATGCCTCCTGCCTGATACCGCAACTGCGGCTAATCCAATAAAATTTGAAGGAGGGGCTGAACAAATAGGTTCTAAGGCTAAGAGCACTCACTGGTTGCTCTCCCAGCACCCACGACTAACAGTGTCTTTAATTCTAGACAGATCTAGCAGACTCTATGCCCCTAATGATGTTCACAGTGTTGTGTGCATGTAGTACACAGACACACATGCAGTCAAAAAACCCATACACATGAAATGAAACATAAATACATCTTTAAAATGTTATAATTAAGTGACTGGTAAAATTGTTATTTCCTACCATCAAGTGGGGGATGCCATTTCATTCTAGTTATTGATTGAAAGCCTACCCAGAGAGGTGGTATAAATCTCAATAAACACATTCTGAATGACTTCTAAGACAAACAAGCCACAAACAATGGGAGTCTAGATAATAAGCAGTCAGACCAAAGGTTTGAAGGAATGGAATGAAGAGTCAAGGTAAGTGAGTCTGGAGATTCACAGGTATGCTCATGAGCTTGCCCTCTTTGTCCTTGTCTCCAGTAAGCTAAGATGCCTTCTTCTTTAGAGCACCTGAGATTTTCTAGTGATGTTTCTTCTGGCAACATGACCCAGTCCAGGCACTGGAAAGCTCAAGTGTCTGCCTGTTAGTCCCCCACGGAGAAAACCCCCACCAATGAAGATTCAATACTCATCTTCCGCAGATGGGCAAGATTGCTTTGTCTCCCAGTGCCAAGTCATTGAAAAGCATGCTCATCGATTTATCTTGTCATAGATTTTCCTTTCTTTCCTTTGCCACATCTCCATCATAAAGAGTGCCTTCTAATGAAAATACTTGATTTGAAATGCTTACTTCACAATCAAGATCTGCAAAAAAAAAAAAAAAAAAAAGAAAGAAAGAAAGAAAGAAAGAAAGAAAGACAGGTAGCTCTGTGAAAACTGAGAGTTTTTGAGGAAAAGCTAGCTCACCTTCGCATGCCAATCTGTAAATTTATGCAGTTTTTTTTTTGTTAATGTATGGGATAAATTCCCGGAGCTGATGAGCATGAAAATAGCAAGATCAACAAGATATGATGAGCCCAGGGTCCAAGTTAGTTGCTGATACTTCCACCTTAGGACACCCAAGCATCATTGCTGGTAATATTTGCAATCACATAAAAACACTCTGCTACAAAAATCCCCAGAGGGCTCAGAGGCTCACTTATGAGTCTTTGTAATAGCCACTTGCAGAACTTCTTAATACCATTAGTGCAGTGAACACTAGGAAATTGTTACTGATTAATTTAAAAGCAAGCTAAATAGTTAATTTGGAAATTTCTCTGTGACCATTTCTGGAGACATTAACCAGCTCTGTAAATTCTGCCAAGTCAGTTAATCTCCCCTGGGTTTATTTCCCACATGTAAAATACAAAGTGCACTAGATACCTTCAGTAAAATATTTATAACATACCCAGATTGTCGTTTATGACAAGTATTCCAAAAGTCATAGTTAAAGAATATATTTCCATTATTTCTGCAGAATGAATGTCGGTGTTTTCTGAGCATGGCTTAGTAGGTTGTAGACGTGCCTTCTAGAAATCACAGGGTTTGGTACATCATTCTCTTCAGCAATGTACTAAGTTACTCCCTCCAGGTCTGAATGAGAAAATGTGTTCGTTCTCTATTTGATCATGTAAAGAAGACTCTTTATTCATCACTGAAGCTTTGCCAGGTGGAAATCATCAGGTTTTTCTCCTTTCTAGTCACTAAAGGCAGAACATAAAAGTTTAGACAATGTAAATAGGTTAGCTGTGACTGCCTCTATTTTACACATTGGAGTAATTGCTAGTTCTAGATATTTTCTTCAGTTATCACTTGTTTTTCTTTCTCCTTATTCATCAACAGAAGTTCATTCTTGATGAATATTTCCAAGCACTGTAACTATAAGATAGTGCTAACATCAGGAGAGATATAGCAATATCATTTTCCAGGATTTTAGCATTAAGCTGTTTTAACCCCAGAGTACATTATGGAAAGTAATTAAATAACATATTTTACAGAGAACAAAGAATATTTAGTAATAGAGTCTTTGAGTATGGGTAATAAGTGGAGCAGCAACTGAAGGAGAGTGAGTACTGATGGGCAGAAAGTTCTACACTATCAGAGAATAAAGTTGAGAGATTACTCAACAGACTGGAAGAGACATTGAACTGGGCATGGTTAATATCTTAAACACTTTGTCTATTTAGTCAGGCTTCATATGAGCAAATTTGAGAATGCAAACCAAGTAGAAACTGAGCAGTGAGATGAGAGGTAGAAATGACACCACAGGAACGACTTGAAGAAGACAAAATGCACAGAGAGGGGGAAACACCTTATGGTAAAGCTCCATGAAGCAGGAAGTCAACAGGCATGGCTCATGTTTGGATTAAGAGCATCTGGGTTAGAAGAGGGTGTTGGAGCGCATACTTTATAGAGGCTCAGTAAAATGCAGCACAAAGGGTAAATAAGGACTCATTTTGGTTGGAGTATAAAATAAGTGAAAGATAATTTAATACGAAGATGATTACCTCTATACTGTGAAATCCTCCTCTTCAAACACATGTATTTATTCTGTGGAATAATACATAGTCAGCAATTCCCAGCTGAGCACAGTGACTACTTCAGGAATGAGTACCTTCAGGAATAGGACTAGGATGTTGTAATAAGGCCATTTGTTTGTTTCCTGGCCACCTAGCAGCTCATACCTGAAATTATCACACAGAAACTCTATTATTTAAAATACTGCTTGGCCCATTAGCTCTAATTTCTTATTGGCTAATACTTATATCTTAATTTAACCCATCTCCATTAAACTGTGTATCGCCATGTGGCAGTGGCTTATTGGGTAAAGTTCCAGCATCTGTTTCCTGTGGGGCTACATGGCTTCTCTCCAACTCCTCTTTTACTCTCAGAATTCAGTTTAGCTTTTCCCCACCTACCTCTATACACTGTACAGGCCCAAGACAATTTCTTTATTAACCAATGGTATTCACAGCTTACAAAGGGGAATTCCACATCACCTTCACTTTTCTGTTTAAGTAAAAAAGGAAGGTTTTAATTTTAACATAGTAAAATTAGATATAACAAAACAGGTATCAAGCAAGAATTACAGTTATAATATTTATATCTATGTTATCTTTTATCATAACTAAGGAAAACTGTAACTATAAGTATAAATTCTTCAACTCCATCAAAGACTCCAGAAGAATATAACATTACCTAAGTAAACAGAAAGTACATTGTAAGTAACTTCTAAAACTCTAGAATTGACAGAGATATCTTGCTACATGGACAGTTACCCAAAGTTCTTCTGTACCATTAAGGCATCGTTTTTCAGACTACAGGCCCATAGTACCCAGCAGACTTTTCCACAAAATAGGAAATTTCAAAGAGAGTTCCACCTATATTGGCAATTTGTCAGGAACTTTCTACTGTGTCCTGCAGAATTTCTGGCACAGCAAACCATCAATCAGTCCAGGAAAGAACAGTTTCTTGCTCAAATGACTAGCAAACTCCCTAAGGAGCCTCTTCTATACCCATCGTCCTCTTGAGGTAGCTTGGTGCTGCCAGGAACAGATGTGTCTCACTGTCATGAAAAGTTCTAACTTCTTAAAACATTTAAATACCGTAATATAAAGGTCTTTGAAAGATTTGAAGCATGCCTATCCATCTGAAATACATCTCTTTCCAACTAGAAAATTTAACTAACATGACTACAAGCTTGACTATTATTGATGATTATCTATTAACCTATATTTCTTAATTTTACTTTACATTTTTAAATGAACTACACAATCATAATACCTTAAGAGCAGAAATATACATATAACAAGATTGACCTTAAGTTTGTATCAATAAGTCATTATTCGTACCAATACAAATCTCTATAGCATATCCCCCTTTAAACATTACAAACCATATTTGAGAATACAAGCATAGTTCTCTCCAAACTGCTTCCTGCTGTTTAGTGGGTGAAGTAATTTTTTGAGAGGTGTTCAAGGTGACCTTTGAGGAGGTCTTGGTCCATCAAACCATATTCGTCTGGAGGAAATCCACAGGTTGTCAAGTTCTGTGAAAACAAACGAAGAACCTCTTTTCCAAAGCAACATATCCTTAGACTCGAATTTTGGAATCAAGATACCCTTAAAATATATATCCTGGTTTAGCTTTGCAGCCCATACAATAAAGTGTCTCTCTGTACTTAGCTCCTTCAAAGTCAAAAAATTCAAAGAAATCACAACAATATACATAATCCAGACTCTCTGTGTTTATTCCATTTTTACGTGGCTTATTATTTTTTTACTCCTTTAATCTATGACTGTCTGTACTGTCTCTTTAAAGAATTTATCTTTTTTTAAATACCATATACTTCTTTTTATAGCTGCTGAATCAAAAAAAAAAAAAAACTCTCTTAAAGGAGCCACAGCATGCTGCCAGCAAGAAAAGCCCATTCAGGAAAGTAAATGTAACTAAAATTTGTTTTTTAGTGTCTAAAATTCCTTTCTAAGCCCTCTAAGGTTTTATGTGGCCAACCACATTTTTGCCTTAATTTGTTGTAGGAACCTTCTTGGTCATTCCAGACACTCAGCAGCTCAGACCTAAAATAATCACACAGAAACTATATTATTTAAAACACTGCTTGGCCCATTAGCTCTAATTTCTTATTGGCTAATACTTATATCTTCATTTAACCCATCCCCATTAAATTGTGTATCACTATGTGGCAGTGGCTTACTGGGTAAACTTCTGGCATCTGTCTCCAGTGGGGCTACATGGCTTCTTTCCAACTTCTTCTTTCTCCAAGCATTCAGTTTGGTTTTCCCCACCTACCACTATTTCCTGCACACGCCCAAGACTGTTTATTTATTAACCAATGGTATTCACAGCATACAGAGGGGAATTGGACATCAGTGAGACTCTAACCTAGCATCTTTGCCTTTTCATTTGTGTGCCAAAGGCAAACATAGTAACTTCCAATTTCATATGATATGGAACTCATGAACCTGCATCATTTAATGACGAAAAACAGTAGCTGAATATTTCAAGATATTCAAAGGCACAAAAGTTTTCATATACATATCATTTATAAGGAATTGTGAGGATTTAATGTAACCATGGCAAAGAGATTTGAATACACTTCCTCTATTTTATGTTTGTACCTGGTACAGTTGAAAATGAGAAGAGGAATAAAACATAAAATATTATATACAGAAAGAAGAAGGGACATTTTAAAACCATACTTTGAAAGTAATAAGCTTCGTATGACTGCCTCAGTACACAAACATTCCTTTCGGAGCATCACATTAACGCCAAATGTGTATTTATGCCCCCATAAGCTTTAGACAACTAAGAAAAGCTGAAAGTGGAAGAGGAGTTTTCCCAAGGGAAGAGCATACCACTGGTTGTCAAATACCAAACTGCCTGCCATGAAAACATACATACAAGTAACATTATACACAGACTATGCAGTTTATGTTTCAGAACACACACACACACACACACACACACAAACACAAACAAACAATAAGTAAAAAAGAGACAAGGAATATGAAGGTGAGTGTGAAGGAACATATGAGAGGTTTTGATGGAGAAAAGCAAAGGGAAATGTCATAATTATATTATAATCTGAGAATAAAAATAGTTTTAAAAACTAAAAACTATATAAATGGATATCTATGCCTGTGTCTGAATCAGTCTCTGTCTAATTGAATTCTTGACTCTGATTATGTTTATTTATTTTGTTTTGTTTTGTTTCATTGGTTTTCTGAAACAGGGTTTCTCCATAGCTCTGGAGCCTGTCCTGGAACTTGCTCTGTACACCAGACCAGCTTCAAACTCACTGAAATTCGACTGCCTCTGCCTCCCTAGTGCTGGGATTAAACGTGTGTGCCACCATGACCCAGCCTATTTCTGTATATTTTCTAATATCCAAAACATAGTTTTTTCAATTTTAAAAAGTTTTGGTTTTTATGTTATCAGATAATCAATACTAATTACTGATAGTTTATATATTGTATGAACATTGCATGTGTGGAGATTATTATGTATCTGAATACGCATGGTGTCAAGGCAATGGAAAATGCTGTGGATAATTATTTAATCCTTTAACATTTGGAGACAAGGTAGCTAGTCAGTTGAATAAATCAAAACACAACATTGAGCTAAACTGATTGGCAGTGGCCACTGTGTTTGACAGAGTTGAAGAATCATTAGAATTGAAATCAAGGGCTCTGATCTTTCTCTCCTTTCTGATAGATATAGAGCTTACAGATTTTCTGTGAAATATATGGTGGCAGTGCCCTCTAAAATTGTGACCAGTGAACCATCTCTAAAGACTCACTCGCAATTACCACTGATATTGAAACAATTAAACTTGCCACGAAAGATTTTGTACATAATAAGCTATTTGGAATCATCATATGTTTTTTAGGTGTTTTTTTAGGTGTTCAGAAGTTTAAGGACAACAATCTAGACATTCGACGACTAAAACTTACAATTATATCTATTTGTTTTGATTTTCTCTTGTGGATTTTGAAGTCATGATAATCATAATTGAGCTACAATTTCCTGCACTTTGGAATCTCTTTGATGTTTTCTTGTCTTTCTATCTTTCATCAAATAGCTTGTCTCAGCTAAGTTGATGTAACCTAAATAGCTCTCAGGGCTCCACAGCATGGGAAGCTGCATTTTCAGGATAACACCTGGGTACCATTTTTTGAAAAACAATTCTGAAAGCAAAATAATATCCCCAAAGTACAACTACTTAGCCTTGATTATAGGGTATCATAGATCTAACCAATACTACTATGCTCATAGACTTTATTTAGAAAATACATAATTATTTTCTGAAATACTGAGCAGCCTGCACCAAAGTCTCAGAAAACACTTCAAATCAAAAGTAGTCGATCCTTGCAAGTAAGATACAGGAAGAAACTAAAAGAACAAATCCCCTTACTCTGAAAAAGGAGATCATATTGTCACTTTAGAGAATGATAGTTTTGGAGATCTTTGAAATGCTATTTTTATGTTTCCATCATGGATGTGATGTAATGTCATTTAATGAACTCTATGTCAAAGAGCAGTCACTGGTATAGATAGTAGCCTTTTTCATAGTCCTTAATACAAATTATTAGCCAATAGGTACAACAGGAATAAATAATTCATGAAAATATGAGTATGCCATATAGCTATAACAATTGTAAACATCCCTGGATCAAACTTGTAATGAAAATTCCAATCGCAAGCATTTCTTAGAAATAAAAAAGGTATATAAAAAGGAGATTAATGTAATTAGAACTTTTTAAGTCATAAAATGCAATGCAAAAGTAAGCAATTTTTAAATCTATTAAGTGCAATCTATAACTTATAAAGATGAAAAAGAAATGGATAAATTAACGTGAAGATAGAAATTAGAATATTGGAAAACTTCAGTAAAACTTTACAACCTACATTCAAAAATACCTTCATGTGAAATCATTATTCCAGGGACTAGGATTCAAGAGTCCTTGCAGCCATGACTTGCTTTCAGGCTCCTCACAGCTAGAGCTCACACAAAAGAAAATAAAGAAGCTAGGTGTAAAAATGTGTCTCTATCATCTCCACCTTGGGGATTACAGTTCTCTGGGGTTGCTGGCCAGCTATTTAGGCTGTTTAGGATCTCTAGACTCAAAAATTACAGTCTCATTAAACATGGCAGGCAATACCTGAGGAACATTAGCCAAAGTTGTGCTCTGGCCTCGTCTCTCACATATGCTCACAGGAATGAACACACAGGCACACACACACCTTGTAAATAATTTTAGTGGGTACAAGGTCATTGTTCACACAGATGAACTCTGGGCAAACCAGGAAAGTTAAACATGCAGCTTTATCTCCTCAAAGGATGGAGATATTTACCTGTTTTCCACCCAGAATTCTGGGAATGGATGTAATTTACAACCTGTGGATCTTTTGCTTTCTCCAGGTCTGTCTCCACATGGTCACACTTCTACCTTAGGTGTCCTTTCATGGTACTGGAGAAGTCCCAGCTTGGGCCATCAAGGGAGGGACATAACCAGCTACACTCGATTCAAGGCCTTGGGCTGAGTTCCTATGAAATCTTAACTGAAGTACATACTGCCACCCTGGATACTTCTGAACAACAATATGTATCACCTCCACCATCCAAACAAGGACATTAGTGCTTTTTACAGTAAGGCAGAGGTGAATAGATTAAAAATAAATAGTATTTAAGCCTCAACTAAAATTCACAGCACTTTAAAAGATTGTCTTTTAGGTCTCCACAAATGAGAAGACAGTTCAGAACCATCTACTTAATTGTCTAATTTTCATGCTCAAAACTAAGAAAGAGAATTGAAGTACAATTTGCTTGATAATGTCTTATTTTAAGTTACAAAATATCCTCTGACATTTTTTTTTTTCATTTTCTGTGACTTTAAAATGCTGTGGAGAGCCGGGCGGTGGTGGCGCATGCCTTTAATCCCAGCACTTGGGAGGCAGAGGCAGGCAGATCTCTGTGAGTTCGAGACCAACCTGGTCTACAAGAGCTAGTTCCAGGACAGGCTCCAAAACCACAGAGAAACCCTGTCTCGAAAAACCAAAAAAAAAAAAAAAATGTGGTGGAGAGCTTAACAAAATGTAGAGAAATTCCTAATTTGAATCATAAATGTTGGGAAACATATACAAAGAATGCGACTTGTGCACAACTTAAATTATTCTATAATTGAACTTTCAATATTTTTGTATCTTCAGGCAACAGGGTATGCAGATCAGCCCCTTAGGTATGAGAGTTTATATCATTTTTATTGAGAAAATGAGCATACATTTAAAGAAGTGAAGACAGGTAGATTCTGAGTTTCATTGACCTAGGAGGGTAAAAACTACTTAATCTAGCATTTTCTTTCTAAGTTTTATAAAATTTTTAGCCTTTTAAAGATATGTAGTAGAACGTGAAGCTAGTATATTAAGTTATATAAAATTAAATACATAGTTTTGAGAAAGTGGAGGCAGAGTAATGGGAGTATGGAAAGCCTAGGGGAATGTTCTCAAAGTATCATTTGTAAAGAACACAGTGAAATCCAAATGTTTTGTGCCTTAGTCTGCTTATGTATCTTACATGTCAGTGATACTTCCTGTCAGAGCTTCCAAATTCTGGAACTAGGTACCAAAGGATGAGCCACAGCTTTTTGAGCATCCATCCATCCATCCATCCATCCATCCATCCATCCATCCATATATCCATCCATCCATCCATCCATCCATCCATCCATCCATCCATCCATCCATCCATCCATATATCCATCCATCCATCCACCCATCCATCATGTATGACACAATTAACTGTCTATTGTAGTGCCTTTATTCCTTGTTCTGATCATCTAAGCACAGTTTGTCAGTTTGGTGTTGTGATTCATTGTTGCTCTTCTGTCCATAACTTAAACTAATTTTCTGATTAATTCATCCAGAAAGTCACTGCTCCCGGCTAGCTTCATCATGGGTCTCATGTTTAGCTTTGAATAGCCAGTCTCCTACATCAGGCTCTACCTAGTGGACAACTCTAAACAAAGAGCATGACTTCCATAGAGCTATGGTGCCCTGAGCAGGAGCAGCAGTACTACTTCCTAGGATAGTAGGAATCCTAAAGATTCTTCCCTGGCTGTATCTGAGAAGACCAGCAATGTTCTGAGGGCTCTTGCTTTGTAAGAAGACACTGTTTAGAGAAGGTTACACTAACCAAAAGCACATCCCTCATTTCTTAATCTGTTCTTCACAGCCTCACAGATGTGCAGATACCTTGGAAAACATGGCGATCCATCCAGGTGGTCCAACAATTTTGATAATATCATAGTTTTTTGTGTTTGTTTATTTGTTTGTTTTGTGTCAAGGGGCTGCTCCCTACTTTGGTCTAGAGAGTCCAGAGCCTTTCCACCCTGACACCAAAACTCTTTATATTGTTGTATTTGAGCATAGCTTAAAGTAATTGATTTAGTGAGATCTAGTTTATATAATACTTCCCCGGAGTGTAGCTATTTATACATTTTATAAGTAAATGAATGTGCCTGCACTTTATCTACAGCTATTTTTAGAAATACAAGAAACAATTATATTACTAAAATATTTATTAAAGTGTTTTACATGCCAGTGGAAATATATAAAATAACTCAACAGTGGCAGTAATTGATAATTATCAAATATCCTCTCAGAAGTGGCCATTACTGTTATGAAGGAGACCTGTGAATTGAGATGCTTAGCAAGTTTTGGAGGTAGGAGAAATATGCATAGAAAAGGTTGCCTGGCACCATAATGACTTGATAGATGTAATGATGACCTACTCATTTTATTTTCCAATTATCTCATATCACATTTTGATTCTAAAATAAAACTAAGATCACATTGAAATAGATCAGATATTTTAAACCTAAAGAACCTTCTGGGGAAGAGAAAATAAGGATACTTTCTGCTTTACATTTTTATTTTGCAAAGATTCTTTAAAGAGAAAAAGATAACAGTGAGACAGCTTACTGACTTGAGAAATAAGGGTCTCCAAGATGTAGCACTATATTCTTTGCAGTTTTTCTGAGCATCAGACTGGATAAGTGTAAGCATTTGACTTAATTCTCAATGAAGCCTCTGCTTAAGACAGTCTATTATTTAGAAATACCATCATCAACATACTGCACTTGATTTCAGATAAAATGTACATTTCTTTTTAAAACAATCACACGAAACAGAAATTACAAAAACAATCACAGTAGGTAAGTTTTAGCAACAACAAACCCAGCAAATATCACATAATAAAACCCATGCTTTAGCCACCACAGTGACATCTGGTGGGAATAGGAGTTATGGAAGGCATCCTGCTGGTAGGTTCTATGCAAGCAACCATGTCACCTCACTTTCTTATCATTCTTATATCTCCTGCAAAAACCTCAAAATTTGTCAAACTCTACCGTTCAGAAAGAAATATTAAGTATAATTCAGAATATGAATGCAACCCATGCAATTAATTCAATCTGTACAAAAATACAATCTTTATTAGGGATGCACTCCAAGATGAGGTGCAGAAAGTAATTTTGAATGGACAAATAGAAAATACCCTTTAAAATTACTAATAGTCTTTTTTTGTAATACCTAGCCCAGATAGTCTGTACCTGTTTCAGGTCAATGTCACAATCTAGATTTGATTGACCCTCCTATTCATGCAAACTGCCCATAAATGAAGAACAATTTCTTCTAAGGTCTAGAATGGTTTTTGTTGTGAAGGATCTTAACAGTGAGGTTCTGGGATAGTGGGCATCCTACATGAAGTGAAGGAAGGGCCTTAGCATCTTCTCCCAGAAGCATGAAACATGCAGATAAGGCCAAGGAAACTGAGACCACCTCAATCACCACATTGTAATGGAGACATTGAAAAGACTTCCTCCTACATGATTGCATAGTTCTTATGCATAACAAGGAATCAGTGGGTAATCTTCGCAAATTGTGCCAATACCCAGCTCCACTCACACTTGATTCTTGTTTTGAGGGAATGTTTCATTAAAAATATCATAGTCTACTACTTCAATGTTGTCATTTGATGCTCTGAAATATACTAACCTTACTTCTCTGCAACCAACTATCTGAAAATTTAAAATAAAATTTTTCTTTCTATTGCTTTATTTATAATTTCCAGATGAAAGTGCTAGAATAATAGCAATCTTCAATAGTAACAAATTACTGCCCTTTTCTTTCTATTTTTAAACGATGTTGCAATTTGAATATTTTTGTGAGCATAGGTCAATTAAACCCCTCCCCCCATGCCTAAGTATTTGACCTTCACTTAAGGGCTCGAGCTGTGTTTCTCTGGAAACAGAGAAAGGGAAAAATTACTAAGCCTTGCTGCTTCTAATACAAGTTTACTTGACACTAGTAAGTGGCCCAGGGACTGGAGGTATAATACCTACATTAAACCAGAGCATCTATTTACAGAGTGTGATTACTTGTGGCACAGTATCCTTCAAGAGCCGTGCCAAGGTACATAAACTCCTATAGGGACAGAACTTCTCAAGACAGGGTAGCTCTTGCACCTTCCCAAGGCGACCTTACCTGCATGTTCCTGAGCCTGTCTTAGCTGAGCATTGAGGTGACTGTCCTCTCTGTCCTGTATCTTCTAAGCAGATTCTACACAAATGACCTATACTACCCAGAGACTCTGAACATCTCCGCCATGCTGAAAAGACCCTATGCCACACCCTGAGAGGATTTCTTCTATTATGGTCCTGTATTTTAAAAAGGCAGATAACCTGCAATAGAGGGTAAAACCTATATCATTAATAACTCACTCTCCAAGTTATACATCTCTTTGGCTGCTCCCAAGATGTTAATGGGAGCAAGGTTTCTAAAAACACTGCTTGTGCTGTGCCAAAGCAGTATCAGGTTGAACACCAGTGACGCAAGCTGGAGTTCAGGGGTACTGTCAGCTGCCATCTTTATGGCACAAGGAGAAGGTATCTAGAAGTGATCCTCTGTGCTCTTCCTTTTCCATGTCCTTAAACAAAGCATGCTCAGTAGTATCTATTGAAGGCGTAAGCCACGAACAATGCCACACCAGTTTGGAATTATGATTAATAGAGTAGTATTTATTTAAAGAGGAAAAACTTACAGATCACCGTCCCAGACAACAGACCTCTGCGCAACCAGGAAGGGAGTCTAGTCACCGGCAGAGCGGGAAGTGAAGAGAGAGAGTGGAAGAAAGTAGCAGCTTTTTAAAGGGAGAGAAACCACTTCCCAATGGGCTGGTATCTCAGCAGCTATTGGTTGGAGGGGCGGAAGGACCTCCCGCAACAACTATCTATCTATCTATCTATCTATCTATCTATCTATCTATCTATCTATCTATCTATCTATCTATCCATCTATCATCTATCTACCTATCTATCTATCTTAAACTTGCACATGCTCAGGAAGGAGCCCCCATCATCCATGTATTTCCCCATATGAACATGCATGGGTCTTATAACTAAAATCCCTACACTTCCTTTGTTCTTGGAGAGTTCTACTTTGAAAATCTCCCCCCCCCAGAATTCACCTTACTTCCTGGTAATAAAATCTTCTGCAGTTGTGTTGTTTATATCTTGATTGAGCTTTGCGAACTTTATGATCACTAAGATACCAGCTCATTGTGTTTTTGACAGTGATGTAATAAGGTCTAATGGCACAGCCATACACAGTCTCAGTCCAGATGTCAGGTAGACTTCTCTGTGAGGCTCTGATTCCTGCTAATGAAGAAATCCATTGAAAACATCTGTTTCTAGGCAGTCTTTGAAAAAAAAAGTGAAGAGAGAGGAAGTATGGGGTGGGTGTGGGAATGGTCTGGGAAAAATTGGGGGAGGAGACATGAGATGATATAGTCAAAATATGATAAAAAATTAACAAAATTAAAAATTTAAAAAACAAGAAAATAAAGAGAAGATTGCTTCTAGGGAGACATGATTCATTTCACTGCCAGGTCAGGTGTTCCACACCTCTTTATTGTTAGAAATAGGTGATTGTGGAATGCCTGAATCCATTATGTTAATACCAGTCAATATTTGGCTGAAGTACTATTGACGTCATTAGGTTAGTTACACTCATAGCTGGCCTTTTCTTACTAACATTATCAGGCTGACTCAATTGCTATTTCCTATACTGCACAAATATTATGGATAATTGTATTGATAATAAGACTACCTAATATAGGGGAGTTTTAGGTTGCTGAACTCTGGTCCTCTGGTAAATTCTCATGGCTCTGCTGTCTTGTTTTTTTTTTTAATTGAAAATTCATGCAATATATTCTGATCATTGTTTTCCCCTTCCCTTATCTCTTCCCAGATATTACCTACCTCTACACTCATCAATTAGAAAATAAATAAATAAATAAATAAGCACAGGAAACACACAGAAGGAGCCATTCTTTTCTCTTTGTCTTTACATTAGCTTTGTATAGAATTTGTTATTTTCATCATTTATGTTCTCATTTTCTTTTCAATATTAAATGAGCTTTGAAATAGGTAAAATGTTTATAGGCTCAAAATAAAATGTGTTAAATGTATTCAGAAACATGGCCATGTTTTTTTTTATTATTTTAATAACAGCATAATGAGGGATATTAATTCTGGAGTTGTACTGACAGCTACTTGATCCCTACTGTACCATATCCCAGGCAGTTACTTGGCAAGCTGTCCTATTTTCTTTATTTACTAAATGCATATAATATTTGAAAACTATTGAACATAATAGTGTGGAATAATATTGATGTGAATGTTACATAAAGACTATTATAAACTCAATTTATGAATTCATTTATCTTACATAAGCTGTATTACATGTCAAAATACTCCATAAGTAAAAAAAATTGTATTAAGCAAGATTTTTAATCTATAACTGAGATTAGGAAAATTGATTGACCTGGCAACTTTTGATGCCATAAAGCAATTTTCTTGGAAAACTAAAATAATCATAAAAGGGGATCCAATTATTAACTCACTCCATACTCCATGTATCTTTTTGATAAATCATTTTTTGTGTTTTTTTTTTCTTCCTTTTGTATTTATGGGAAGGGGTAGGGAAGGGAACCAGCCTTGGGTTTTAACTTTTGACCTTCACATTAAGGGCCAGGATCAAACCATTGCCTGCCTTCCTCAGTTTATTATAAACTGCAGGATCGCAAGGCTAATTGATAGCTATTCTGTGAAGCAAATAGATATTGCACTCTTGAGCAGTAATGATTTCTTTGAAACTGATATCCTGCTTCCTTAGCAACAGAGACATCCCTGATGCTGCCATGATATACTTTTTAAAGTCTGTCAGATCTAGACTTTGCTCTTCCCCATATAACCCAAGAGCCACCAGCGACACAGCTTTGTCTTTGCAGTCTGGCTACATTAAAATTACAGTTCTTATCTCTGTTTTATTATCAGCTGTTCTTGTTTTCCCTTTCTGGGTAAGTGACCACCAGCCTTGTCAGATTGGACCACCAAAGCCCTGCTTCTGTTCTGGGACTTAGGTAACACTCAGATAATGTTGCTAATAAATGGCTCCAATTACGATGCTTCTGAGAAAGAGTAATTTTTCCCTCCAAGAGATGGAAAACAACTAAAATAATGGAGGAAATGCAAAGCTTTGGCCATTTGCGTGGTTCAGTCTAGTAGCCATGGTGATGTTTCATGTTCCTTTGTCATTTCTTGGTCTAAGTGACTCAACTGAGATCCAGTAAAATTGCTAGGTGCTTTGACAGTACTGGGTCCAGACATCTCCCCTCCTCCCTGGACCACAACCTACAGATCAGAGTTTCCTGCAGTACTGTGGTAGACACATTACCTGTTGGCTTCAGCAGCTGCACCAGAGGACACAGTTAAAAATTGTATGAATTTCTTACTAAGGACATAGATCGAGACAACACACAAACTTGAGAATCTACATTGGCAGCCTGCTTGTTTTCATTGGTTTGCTGAGCCGGGATCGAGCTGAAGAAAGAACAAAAGAGAAACAATGTGAGGGGCAGAACGTGTCTCAGAGAAAGGAGAAGGTAATGCAGTGGCCCATGTTTAGAAAGTTGAGGACCAGCAAGACTCTTTGCTTGTCCTAACTCTGGGTTTTCTCACCATTTCTCAGAAACCAACCCCACCTTCTGCTCTGCAGCTGCCTGCAGACCTCCACTGATGAAAATGCTTGCTTTCTCAGACTAACTCAAAAAGGGATAGCTTTCTGTCCTTTTTGTCTTTACAGCCGATGCAGACATCCAAGGCTTGCCTACCACACTCATTTCCTTGAAAACTAATAAAACTGTCCTGTTGCTGCCCCCCACCCAAGTTAAACCAAGATAAATATTTTCTGCCTGTATTTTCCCCTTTTATTATCTTACTCACCTCTCCCCAAGAACATATTATACGTTCTGGACTAAGGACCTCCTATTTTCATTCCCCTGTTCAATATTATTTTGATGTATTTAATTGAAGATAGCAGAATTAAAAAACTGAGGCCAGTCCAAAAAAAGGGCGGGGGAGAAGGGCTGCTGGAAGGAATCCCTCATGCCAATCTGTTTGAAGCTTTCTGTTAGCTCAGATTCAAGAAATCCAGTACCATTAACAATCTTGTCTGTGAAAGGTACTTAGACAGAAAGATAGCTTTTATATTGATCTATTTTCCAATGAGAATGGCGAGAAAATTGGACATGCCATGTTCTTATTCTCTCATAGGTCAAGACTATTAACTATTGTTTACAGTGATGATTTCCCAACTTCCTGCAGACCTATGTTTTAGGTTTTGCTAGGTGGAATCCTGTGTGGTGCACCTCAGGAACCACCCTGTGAACTTACATGAATTTATCACAACCCTCTGAAGACAGCTGCTTCAGAACTCAGCACAACTTGCATGCCCTTTGTAACTACAGTAAAGTAAAAAAACAAACAAACAAAAAAAACCTATGGATGTGTTTCTCTGTGTCTTACCTTTTTCCTAAGCCTCTCTCATTTTATTAACCAACTGTGCATAAACGCTTGTTAAAATTATTCTTTTAATGAACTCTAACTCTGCTTTATAGTGCCTGGTCTTGTCTTGAAATTAAAAAAGAAAAAGAAAAAAAAAACAATACCTTTGACAAAACAAACTACAGAATGCTACCTAAAAGATAGAGTCTGGTGTCATCCTCACATTTAAGTTTTTCTGGACTGCCTATTTTTCAGAATGTGGAGGTTGGAAACAACTTTAAATTTCAAGGACTTGACTCCTTGATTATGCCATTGTTGGCATTTGTAATAGAGTGGACCCTTGACATTTGCAGATTTAGTGCTTCAAGTTTTGCCTATTCATGAGCCAATATGTCATGCCGTAATTTGTAAACTTGCTGAGGCATGAACTCAAATCTCATACACAGACAGTTAAAACTACCAGTAACCTCTGGAGTGCTAAAAGTTTTATTTCTCTGGGATAGATGAGATTTAAAAAAAAAAACTGCTCGGTTATTGTTGATATTGAGGACTATGGGATACTTCCAGTGCTCTCTCACAGAGGATTATTTAAAATATTCCAATGAGTTCTCTTCTACAACTTAATCATTCTTGGAGAATGAATGAGATATGGGTTGCACTGGCAAATAAAATAAATTGTCTATGTTTAGATAACTGAAGTTTGCAAGTTATGCCATCCTTTTAAGGAAGGAGTTGGGAGATGCAGAGAGAGAGAGAGAGAGAGAGAGAGAGAGAGAGAGAGAGAGAGAGAGAGAGAGAGAGAAGACTAGAAAGCACAGCACTGCCTAGATGGGTGAAGACAATGTTTAACAGGGTGACATCCTACTTGTGTGTGATCCATCATCTGCTGTTTCTGTTTTCTCATGTTCTTATAAGTCAAGCTAGGTCTTTTTCTTTCTTTCTTTTTTTCTTTCTTTCTTTCTTTCTTTCTTTCCTTTTTTTACAAAATAGAGTTCTCAGAGTCCATTTACCATAAATGTATTTGTCTGAAATCAAAATTTAGCCTGTGAGTTTCAGATGTAATTATTAATATATGAGCTATATAGATAATTATCTTCTTTCGGTTTTGGTTTCTTTTGCATAGTCTCTTTGTCTGTATGCCTGCAGACCAGTAGAGGGCATCAGACTGTGAGCGGCCATGTGGGTGCTGGGAATTGAACTCAGAACCTCTGCAAGAGCAACCAATACCCTTAACCACTGAGCATCTCTCCAACTCCCCTTTCTGTTAACACTACTATAAAAAGGGTGTAATTGCCATGATTGCATCTAATTAGTTAAGAAAAATAGCTTTCTTCCTTCATCCTTTTGAATGGTTTTTGTAAAAAAAATCTTAGTTTTCTGCCCATGATAGAACTTTTATTTTGGAATTACTTATTGATTTAAGACACTAACCTTGCTAGATATATTTTTGGCTACCACTTTATTTCCTTACCAACCATGTAAAAACTGGTTGTGAAAAATACAAGTGCATACTTCTGAGCCATCTGTGTGGATTAACTAAAAATTTGTTTGAAGATGATTTTATATATTGGAAGCTTTAGATTCACCATATTGTATTCACAACCTTAAAGTACTGCCTGTAACAATAGTGTATTGTTGATCTCGTCACAATATGAAGCATGGTACCAACTACAGGGTTTCCAAAAAATGTAGGCAGTGTGTCCAAAATATGTATCCAACATAAGTGTCTTTGGATGAACTAAATATTATTTTCCACAGGAGGCATTGTATATCTCTGGCCGCACATCAAATGCATTTATTCAGATGCATTCTCCCATAAAATCTTCTTTATCGTGCCAAAGTATGACTATTCACCCAGAAATAGATATTTGATAAGCTGTTGAGTTTTGTACAAAATGTAATTGTACACTTCTGTGTATTTTAATTGTAATTCTTCATAGTAAAATCACTGCCATTATATAGTGGTCATTCAAAGCATCATGGGTAATTAGGTTCACACACCTGACAGATGGCTTTTCTCTCTTTAATTGATTAAGTGCAATTTAATTGCTGACAAAAAGAATTCGCAGCTAATTCGTGGAAAATGACATTGATTCTTCTGATGAAAGCACAACTATAACTTGGCATCTGTATGTGGATGGCATGCAATGTTCTTACTCGTTGCAGAGTTCTTGTGCAAGAGCAGTGTCAACAGATTCATGAGCCTGTCAGATGCTCGGGAATTAATTGTACACTTACAGAGAAAGATATCAAAATCCATCTTTTAAATGAGCACTGCTGGCTTCAACGACTTAATTGT
Organism: Microtus obscurus; assembly: GCA_963919715.1. Lineage (NCBI taxonomy): Eukaryota > Metazoa > Chordata > Mammalia > Rodentia > Cricetidae > Microtus > Microtus obscurus. Next base: position 24,810,369 of record CAWTZC010000015.1, read on the forward strand.
TAGTGGGTGTTTAGTTTGAAATCTAACGTGAGCTACTTACTTGATAAGAAATTTCAGAAACACTTGCAAAATATCTTAGTCGTCCATATAATGGAGTCAATAATAGTTTCTCTCTTAGCAGTTTGCTAAAAGGATTTGTTGACACAGTGAATGTATGTGAGGTGAGGTATCATATCTGTAAGCTACAAAAGAATCCTCAGAAACACTGACAATTGTTGCAGTTGCATTTTTGTCGTTCTTTCTTTAATTCTGTTTTTCATTATTGATGAGTCTAAGCCTAGTAAATACTCCTTAAACTTATTTCTTTTATTTTCTGAGATAATAACGTAATTACTTCATTTGCCACTTCCCTTTTCTCCCTTCAAACCCTCCTATAGACCCCCCTTCTTACTCGCTCTTAAAGTTATGGCTTCTTTTTTCATTAATTGTTGCTGCATTTATATGTGTATATAAATATTAATTCCTAAATACAGAAACATAATCTACTCAGTCTATATGATGTTACTTGTATGTATGTTTTTACAGCTGACCATTTGTATTGGGTAACCAATCACTGCCTCTGTTCCTGGGAAAGACTCTGTACTGCTCTCAACATTCCTTGCTTGCCTATGTGAAGGAGTGAGGCTTCCTGTGCCTCCCCCAATCACTTTTGAATGCCCATTTTTGGTTGATCTTGTTCAGATAAAGTTTATGTAGCCATGCTGGTGAGATTCTTATGGATGTAGCTTCTGATATTAGTGAAAGACACAATCTTACAGCAATTCTATGATATTTGGATATTTACAGTCTTTGCATTTCCTCTTGTGTAATGATGCCTGAGTGTGCGCTGAGGGAGTGTACCCATCGACATATGACCCCACATCTATTCATTTAGATTTATTGTGGTTTACTATAAAGGTTTCTGCGTTGCAAAAAGATGTTTTCTTGATGATGGGTAAGGAGTAAACCTATCTGTGGGTATAAGTACAAAGGTCTAGTGTGTATTAGGAATTATCCTGGTTTAGTAAAGTCATGGTTGTAGGTTCTCCTCCAAGTTCCATGACTTCACAAGCTCTGGGCATGGTTTCCTTCTTTTGGATGGGTCTTAAGTCCAATTAGAGAGTATGAAGTTGCAACTAAGGTGTGTATGCTACAACTGTATCCTTAGCATACTTGTGCGATGCTGGTTGTTGTTGTAGTTCATAGATATAAATGGGTAGGACTGCTGCTTCCTTCCTTCCTTTAGAAGTTTGCATGATACTTTCTCGCACCATGAATGCTACCCCCCAGGGAAAAAGATTTCAGGACAGTTTCTACTCAGGTGCCTATGAGCCATGTTTCTGAAGTACATGGTGTCTGCAGCAGTAGAGACTTACCTTCCTGCTTTGGGTAGCAAGAACGGATAATGACAAGAACCTAATGTTTTGGGAATCTTTAGACAACCCTGAATCTGGGACCTGATCAGAGATTTTAAAAGAAAAAAATGACTAAAAACAGTCACAGAAATGTTCATCACTCTTAGCAATTTGGGAAACACGAATTAATACTACCTATCATATTCCATCTTACCTTAGTCAGAATCGCAAAGGTCAACAAAACAACTGACAGCTAATGCTGTGGGGGGGGGGAGGAAAGGACCCCCCATCATTCCCTTAAGTTTCTGACCCTCCTGGTCTCACAGCCATCTAGTTCCAAATAAACACACAGAGACTTATATTTATTATAAACTGTTTGGTCTATTTCTCGAGTTTGTTACTAACTACATCTTACAACTCAGATTAACCCATAATTCTAGTGTATGTATAGTCATGTGGCTTGGTACCTTTTTTCAGTAAGGCATTCTCATCTTGTTTCCTAGGTGTCTGGGTGGTGACTGCTTTCTACCTTTTCTTCTCCCAATATTCTCCTAATCTGGTTTCCTTGCCTATACTTTCTGCCTGGTTACTGGCCAATTAGCATTTTATTAAATCAATAAGAGTGACAAATCTTTACAGTGTACCATAGCATTCTCCCATAGCAGTGGGGTGAGTAGTGTAGGAGAAAAGAACCCCTCATTCACTGATGGTAAGATTTCAAAGGATACAGCCATATAGAAATCACTGTGGAGAATTCTCAAAATGATCAAAGTAAACCTATCATCTAATCTATTTGTATCACTGCTTGGCATATGCTGAAAAGGATTGACATCCTACTTTACAGATACTTCCTTAGCCATGTTCATTGCTTCTCTGTTTACAATCACTGGGAAATGGAAACAACCTAAATTCATTTCAACTAATGAATGGATAATGAAAATGTGGTACATATACATGATGAAACACTATTCTGCTGTAAAGAAAAAATTAAATTATGAATTTTTCAGGTAAATGAATGGAACTAGAAAAAAATCATATTGAGTGAGGTAAACCAGACCTGGAAAAACAAATGTCACACGTTCTGTCTTCTCTGAGGCTTCTAGCTCCAAATCTTCAGATAGGATTTCATACCTGGGAGTAACTACATAAACCACGAATGTTTAAAGGGCCTACTGTTGATGTTGAAGAGGTGGGCAGAGAAGTAAGAGAGAAGGGAATAATCGGGTACAAATTATTTCATTGGAAAGGTGTAAAGAATGGGGGTACTAATTAGGAAGGGAGATAATAATCTGTATTTTTTTAAACAATGATTACCATGACTAAGATCTTTTTAGGAAAAGCACAGTATAGGCATAAAATTAACCTAGAAACAAATTTATGCTCTCAAGGGACTGAACTAACAGAAAATTGGGAAAATAACTGACATATAAAATTTAAGTACCATGAAAATTACTCAGAATCTAGAAATATTCCATAAAAAAGCCAGATTGGGGGCTAGTTGTCAAGAGAACACAAAAGGGTCCAATCTGAAGAAGTTCATAGCTAAATGCTGAGGGAAGGTGAGAGTCAGAGGAGCGCACAAATAAAAATTTAAGAAATATTCAGGGAAAAAACACTAGAGAGGGAGAAAGATTTCCAGAATTTCAGGAACTGGATTGTGTTGATGATATTTGCCTGCAGGCAAAGAGATGAGGTGTGGTTAAGAAGCTCACACTCTATAAAATATTACTGAAGCATGGTGGAGGTTAAAAACCAAACAGCACTAACTGGCCTAGATAGAGAAAGTGTGTAGGTAACAAGAATTACTAGATAAGATTGAAGTAATCTGGACTCTTGTATATTTGGAACTATATAAAAAATATGATAGTATCAGTGTAGGATATTTGAGTAAGACCTGATGTAGCACTTGATGACTGACTTGATGTAGAAGAGATTGGAATGTCCCAGGTGTCTGCTCAGATGGCACCTATTCACCACTGTCACCAATCGTAGCTGAAATTGTGGCTTCTTATGATATCTCCATGACTTCTTCATATTCCAAAGCTTTGGAAAAAATAAACCTTATAGATTGAGTCTACTTATTTTTTTTCTTTCTGTAGAAGAAAACAAGTATCATGCTAAATACAGATGTTTCAGTCAGTTGCCCCTGCTTCCTAATGAAAGCAATCTTAAAATAATCTAACTGTGGGCTTGAACAATGACTATTACCTCAGCTTGACACTCAAAAGCCTCATAAAATGGTGAAGAGAATAGAAAGTGGCTTAGCCCAGTTGTGAGCAGGACACTTTCCACAAACATGCAGCTGAGATAAACCACTAACCCACATGAGTGCTTCCAGTCATCAATTTGTTCTAGTCTCCCAGGGAGTCCAAGAACCAAGATTATGTTAAATTCAATACTAGGGAGAAAACCCCCTATAACATCATTCTATGTATAAAACCTTAAATAATTTGTGTATGAATCACTGAGCAGATAAATGCGATAGCATTTGAAAAGTGCTAAATTCAGTATCAAGGATATATCAAGAATCAAGGCATTCAGGAGATTTTTGCTATATTGGCCTGGGATATAAAAGGGTATTTTACAGAGAAAAGATTTCTAGTATCCTGGAATAATCCTCAAGATACACGTTTCATCTGATGAATTTCCATGAGCATGAATAATTTTCTGGTCTGCAAGTAACAAGGTTTTAAGTGCCTTAATTATTTTCTCCAGGATCATGCTTTGGAAATATACTTATGGGGTAGGATGAAAACTCATTCGAGAAACAACTGATTCAAATCGAGAATGTGCTTGGTAATAGAAGCCTGGGATAATAAATTAGGGTATTCAGAATATTTTCAGTACAACATTTGCGCAAGGCTGACCATCATGATCAAAGCTTCCCCAGATCAGTCATTTCCTGATGATCCTAACAAACTATGCTACCACAGACTAGATAGGTGGGAGCTTAATCAACAGAACTACAGAAGTTCTTACATCAGCAACGCCAGCTCTTACATCAATCTTGTTATGTGTGGTTATCAGAGTCAGACACCTTTTTTCCTATGTTTCTCTTTAAAGCCCCATGGTACACAGCATTAATGCATCAAAAATTTAAAAGCTCTGTTGTATGTAGGATCATTAGCAGAATTATTCTCCATAGCACTACTCACATCTTCATCCATGTGGTCCCAAATTGATGAGAAAAGCAGGAGTGCATTCTCTGCATGTCTGTAGTTACAAACTACAATTCAGACTTTGGAATATATGCCTTGTAAGATGTTACAAGATGAAAATCTCCTTCAGACTCCTCTGTATCAGGAGTCTTGCCTCGTGCAATAAATCATATGTTATATAGTATTCTTAACCCTTTATTAAAAATTTAATCATTTTCTATAGTTCTTACAGCCTTTTTATCTTAATTTACTATAACTGTTCATCTCCAGAGCATATTTCAAATATAAGCATTTGGGAGACATTCTCAATAAAACCATCACACACACATACACACAATTATGGAAAATATGTCTATATAAATGAAGGTCTATATTTAGAAGCAAGTAAGGAAAGAATCTCTATTGGAATTTGCATTAGAAAAATCTCTCTCATCCCTACCCAGTATTGGGGCCCAGCTAGTAACATTAGAAAAGAGAAGAAAGTGGTGGGCAATGATTCTTGTGTTCAAATAATGATATTGGAAAAGTGATGATCCTTTGGAAGTATCACATAAATGACTATTAGGAATATAGAAAGTTGTGCTTGCGGGGGTGGGTATTTATTGGTTAGAAGAGTAAGACTAAAAAGTCAAAGAGTACTGACATTAATAAGCATCAGGTAGAACGTGTGTCCGTGGAAGAGGCTGAATGGGGAAGTATGAGGTAAAAGGCAAATGGCATCTTTGGAACCCTTTAGGATAAGGTGGCACAAAGGGGCCAATCAATAGCTGTAGTTATTAGAATTTCACACTTTTCATGAAACTCCCCATCAAGAGTCACTTTCCAAGGAGACTCTCTGGTGTATCTAATATCACTGTGATATGACATTTATTATATTCAGAAATTATAAAATATTTTACCCAGAACAGAAATATACGTTGAAATGAGAGGCAGTATCTGCTACGTGTTCCTATGAGGTCATGTGACACACAGGTAAGAACATTAAGACAATAAATAAAATAAATACTTTGGATTTGACATTTGAAGCTGAATAAAGACAGGTCAGTGAGCTCAGCAGTCTTTTATGATTATTTTTATTTTTAAAATTTCATTATACATTCCAATCCCAGTTATTCCCGCACCCCTCATCCCAAGTTCCCCCCAGCCCATCCCCTATTCACTGCTCACAAAGGGCAAGGGCTCCCATGAGGAGTCAACAAAGCTTGGCCCATTAAGTTGAGGGAGGACCCCTGCATTAAGGCTGAGCATGGTATCCTACCATAGGAAATGGGCTCCGACAAGCTAGCTTATGCACCAGGGATAGATATGACCTTATTTCCAGGGGACCCGCAGATTGGTGAATACCCAACTGTTATCATAGAACCTTCATCCAGTAATTGAAAGAACCAGGTGCAGAGATCCACAACCAAGCGCCAAGCCAAGCTCCAGTAATCCAGATGAAGAGAGGAAAGAGAGAATACATGAGCAAAAAAGTTAAATAACATGAAAGAGAAATCTAGAGAGACAGCTGAACCAAGCTTGTGGAAACTAATAGACTGACAGCTGTGGAGTCTCCAAGGGACCAAACTAGGCCCTCTGCATATGGGAGACAGTTGTGTAGCTTGGTCTATCTGAGTTCAGCAGTCTTAACAAACTTTTCTTCTTGAGCTTTCAGAATTCTGCCAGACTCTCCCCTAGGAACTAAACTCATGACTTCAGATCACCATGAACTTCAGTCTTGAAACATGAGTACAGACACACACACACACACACACACACACACACACACACACACTTTTCAATGCTGTATAGCTTTTTCTTTGAATAAAATTTTGATAACTGTTTCTCTTGGCTTTCTTAAATGATTTTTTTTCTCTGACTCATGGTTTAAGTACACCATTGTGTTCCCTTTACTTGTTTTAATGAATTACCTGACCATGCATTTACTACTGACCTACACATTGATGGCCATACTTCCATTTACTCCTGCCTAAAATGGATAGTCCAACCATCTTGGGAAATGACAACAACAACAAACACATTAATTAGGAGAAAAAGTGTATTTGGAATGTTTTAGTTTTACAAACATTGCAATAAAATTTCTTGATTTTGAAAACATTTCTTAAATTGTGGTGCCAGATGGTAAACTAAAAGATAAGATATTGCTTACAATGGAAATACTGTGAAGTATTGATTTTTTTCCCATTTAAAGGAAATGACTTAGTGCCATCTTTGACTTGTTTGGAGGGAAATATTTCTTTTAAAACCTTTAATGACTTGTTTATTTTTGCCTCTAACTTCCATCTTCACATTTGTCTTATCTGAGTTTTCTAGAGTTCTATTCAGTCTTTTAGGTTTTTCAATGAGCTTTAACAATTTAATTCTCATACGTTATGTCCAAATGTCAGTTGGAGAAAACTAAGTTGTGTAGACAAGCCTCCCTCATCACTGAAAGTCTCTGTCTCCACAGCAACACGATCACAGTATGTGGACTACTTTCCAGTTTCATTTCAAAATTTGAAGAAAGAAACGATACATCTCTATAGAATTCTTGTTAGGTAAAAGTATCTCTGAAGTATCTCATGGGCTTTGAGAACAAGATAGATTTCTTTGCATCGCTTTTCCATGTAAAGAAATTGAGACTTGGAAAAGATGAGAGGACTACAGTCCATCAACGTATGGTACAGCCACAGCCACCGATCAAGCCCTTTGACTAGGTGTTAGCAACTACAGGCAGAAAACAGGAGGCTGGAGATTTACACACAATAAAAAAAAATAAGCTTTGATGGTTGTTGGTTTCTTTTTGAAAAGATTTATTTATTTTAAGGGTATGTGTGTGTTCCTACGTGTGTCAGAGATCATGGGTATAACGCTGTGTTACATGTTCTGGAACCGGAGCTACAGGCAGCTGTGAACCAACCATGTGGGTAGTGGGAACTAAGAGCAAGTCATATGCAAGAGCAGCAAACACTCTTAATCAGTGAGCTGTCATTCCAGCTTGATTAACTGGGACAAGCCACAGGTCTTCCTCGTTTGGGAGCTGCTGAGTTTCCATGTCTCAGTTTTCCATTTATTAAAAGGAAACAAAAACATCACCTGAGTGAGGATACACTTGATGAGTAAAGAGATAGAGTGGAGGATTAGGAATATTTATTTATTTATTTCTGAGGTGGTAACACCTAACACAAGGCACTCAAGGACAGAAGGGTCTGCTTCAGTTCAAAGTTTGCAAGGATATACCCATCATGGCATGAAAGCCATGGCAGCAAGAGCTTCAGGCAGCTGGTCCCACTGCATCTGGAATTAGAAAGCAGAAAGATGGGTGCTGCTGTGCAGCTGCCTTTTTCTCACTGACATTCCCAGAGCTTTGTTTCCATGGCTATTCTAACCTCAGTCAAATTAACAGTCAGCACAAACCAACACGGATAGTGCTGGCCACAGGAAAGGGTGAAGAGCACCAGTAACCAGGACCACCTGCTTAGGCTGTTGGAAGAATATTTGACAAGTGCAGAGGGAGGAAACTGTTGGAACTTGAGATCTGTTAGGAGCTCACCAGAGCTGGGGGCCAAGAGGACTCCCAGCAGAGCTGGGCTCAGATGCCGTGGTGATGTTTTCACCTGTGTCTCTATCATTCTGCAAATGCTGCTCAGAGGGCTCTTAAAGCAGCAGTGGCTTGGCTCAGTGTAAACATGAGGTTTATGTAACTCACAGTCATAGATGTTTCAGAAACTTTCTGGAATGTGTAGAAAATAAAAGCTACCAGATCTGTTATAACAGGTTGTATTTATTTCCGGACGAAATAGATGGAGTCTGGAAAAGCAGCTCAACTGCTTGCTCCTCTTGGAGAGACCGGAGTCCAAGTCTCAACAGTCATATCAAGAGACTTTCAATGTCATGTCATTCCAGATCAAGGGAATTTGATCACTCTTTTGGTCGTTTCAAATACACACAGATGCATGTGAAAGTCAAAATAATAAAATAAGTCTTAAAAATTATATATATTTATATAAATAAAATATATTTATACAGTATACATGATTTATATAGTATATAAGATATTATATATAATTTATATATTATATTATAATATATAACTTATATGCTTCATATAATTTATATATAATTATATATGATCTTATATATAAAATTAATTATATATGACCTTATATATAATTCATATATAATATATAATAATTTATATATAATAATTTATATATTATATTACATATTTTATATATATGAAAGTTGATAATGTGCAAAGATGGTGACAGGTAGCAGTAGTATGGTGGAAAGAAGAGAACAGCAGAGGTCTCATTTGCAGAGGCCACCTGGAGATATTTATGTGATAGCATTACCAGACAAAAATAACAGGGAAGAGCCCCAGCTTTGGTTTCCGCTGCTAGGATGTTTACATGCGTATCTGTACGCATGAGGTCATCTATGTGTGGAAGTTGCTCCAGAAATGCGCTGCACTTCTTCCATTGAAGACAAGGCACTAACAGGACTCAATAAACAACACAAGAAAAGAGGTAAAACGATATATTCAAGTTCAGAGATCAAAGCTGGAAAAGGTACATGCTGACCTTTAACCTATTTATAAAAAATATAATAAATTTATTTATTAAACGAAAAGCTACTACCTAAGTGCTTACGTGACTGAGTGCATGTTGAACATCTTGGTTACGCCATCTCTGACTCGCTAGAATAGACTGATGCGGCAGCTGCACGGCCATACTCCAGAACTCCCTGAGGTGAAATACAGGCCAGTGGACCCAGTGACATCTGTCTGATCTAGCAATTGACACCTGCCCTTCTGGGAGACTGCTCTTCTACAAGTGTGGTGTGTGAAGTCGAACAATATTACCCACACATCTAAAGTCTTCTTCTAAGTGACCAGCTCACAGAAACTACTGAAAATAGTGGCATTTAGCTCTGGTACTGTAAATATTAACTGCAGCTGAAATATTTTAAGCTGACTATAAAAATCACGTTAGAAATTATAGGAAAAGAATGAAAATAACAACCCAACTACTGAGAAGAATCTTTTCAAGATTCCAGACATTCTTCACATGATATTTTGCCATTTGGTGTTTTCAAGGGACTTAGGACCACGTTGTAGTGTTCAAAACCTCAAGCTCTGATGAAGACTGTGTTTTGCTTGCTGTGCTATTCATGCTCCCCATTTCAGCCACAGTTTACCGGTACGTCTCTGAAGACTGTCTCCTTTTGAAAAACAGGCTTCACATTTCTTCCAATTTAGTAACACCCAATTTTGAAGCCATTAATTATTAGTCCTTCTGCTTTGAAAATGTCAAGTATCTCTCCATATAAATATTTTCTGAAAGTTCTAGAAGTTGTTTGGTGTCCTTTTTCTTTGCTTTATTTCTGGCATCTAGCTTCACGCTGTGAGCGCCTCCGAGCCTAACTCAAGCACGGCTTTCCAATAACTGGAAGGCATTCCCAGGACTTCCAGATGTCTTCACTTATATTCCCCCTTGTCAAATAAAAATGGTACCAGAGTGGGCATAATATTTATTTTCTAAAAATAATCTGGTTTTCTTTGGGACAATAAGTCAATCTGCTTCTGGTTTCCTAGTTTATTCACTTAGGATTCCAGCAAATTGTTTTCATAGTGGAAAAAGAGAATCTGGTTTATGGCACAAGGCAATGTAATAAGATTTCACTTCTGAAGAGTCTGCAAAACGCTAGACAAGGTCAGTGGGTTCCAGAATGATTTTGAGTTACAGCACATAAGATAAAATATCCTTTTTAAATCCTTGCCTGTGGAACATTAGTCTTTTAAGAACCTGAAATAGGGTCAGAACAGTAAAAATAACAATGACGGTGCTGATGGGTGCCTTAAAACTTTGCAAATTTAATTCAATAACCTTGAAGAAGCACAGGGAGAGGACAGTTTTTAATGACCATCAAGGAATAATTTGCTTCTAATTGTTGCATGATGTTATCACCTCATAAACAGTGGTTGTCTTATTATTTCAGAAACACTCGTAACTGCCTTGTCTCTTATGCTAATATGTGAGGTTTTTGAAGAGCCCAAGCTAACAGTGTTTCTTGGCTGCTTCTGAGTTTTCTTGTGTTAATTTCCGTGTTATTTGAGATTGCATTTATGCTAATAATATTCCAAATCTAATAACCGTACGTTTCTGGTGTAGCAAGGATGAATACAATATGAGTTAATAGTAGAATATAATGCTCTAGAAATTTGCTGACACGATATAAAATATCAGCATGCTATTATTTCCCCAAACTCTTCATGACTGTATTAAGGACCCAGATGCTGACGTGAGCAAAGTCAACAGAGAGCTGCATCTAGCAGCTCATTTCATTATTCGTTCCTGTTTCATGACTCAGTTTCTTCATCTTAAAACCTAAGGTAGTAACCCCAGCATTAACTGGCACTGGCTTTTGCCTTGACAGGCTGCATTCAAATCAAGAGTCCTCATTGCTGCATGCAAATGTGCGAAGGAGTGACTTTGATTCTTCTCTTTGTGATTTTGTTTTGCAATGTTGTCATAGCTCAAGAAACATTAAGCTTTTTCTGTATGGCTCTCTAGTCATTACACAGACCAAAGCTAAAAAGACGTGTTTCTTATCACACACTAGAAGCAGAAACAGGAGGAGTTCTATGGTCCCAATTTAGAGGAATAAGCAGACCCTTCTCTCAAGGAGCTCATGACTTATCCGCAGCCTAGCGAGAAATCAGTCTCAGCCATGGTTTTTATACAAGTACTAAGCAGGAGAAAGGCTGTAACTGAATGGGGAAGTTCACAGATTGCTTGAGAATAAGAGAATTCTCTTGAATTTTTAAATTACATTAATTATTTACTGTGTGTGTATGCTCCCAGGTGTGTCCTAGACGCTAACTTGTGGAACTCAGTTCTCTCCTTCCACCATGTGGGTCCCAGGAGTGGATCTAAAGTGGTCTGGCTTGGTGAGAAGTGTCTTTACCAACTGGCCCAGCTCATCAGCCCAGAATAATATTATCAGATATTTAAGATGTCTTTGAGTGAACCTCAGAGATCATTATGAAAAGAAGATAGTATTATAAGCTATGCACAAACACCCACTAAGTGGGTTGAGAATGCTTAGGCTGAGTATCAGAGCACAAATAGAATAGAGCTGGCTTGTCATATGGGTGCAGTTTATTTTGTATGTAACTGAAATCTGTACATTCCTACCTAGTAATGATATTCAAAACTATAATATTACAATTATAGATAATAATAGGAGATGCCAAGATGGGAAGGTAAACTGGGTAAATTAGATGTCTATCACCTTATTAGATAGACCCTACATTATAGCAGAGCCACACTGAGGGGACAGAAGATGGCAGGCCCATCTTTAGCAGTAGACAGCATCCCAAACTTAATAGCAGGTCATTCTGAATAAAGAACAAGCACAGACAATCATCTTGTAGTTAAATCAGTAATTTAGTGAAAAGATGGAATTACCCAAAGAATTGTGGCAATACTCTCTACTTTCTAAAACTCTGAGGTTAGCTCATCTGAGTGCATCATGACAAATACTAGCATGTGTCTGAAGAGGAGAGCCTCTTCATACATGGTCTGCAATGTAAAGAGCTCCTGAATACTAGAAACATCTGGGACCATGTGTGTGCTGTGCCTTAAATAGTGCAAATAAAATATGATGCTGAAGTAAACATTTTATAATTTGGAGACTCACCCTCAGTAACATCTGGTCAGTTTTACTGAATATTTTATAACCATGATATTATGGGTTTCGGATGAGGTCACTGAACAAAGATTTCATAACCTGTAACAGAACGTTTAGTTCCAGGGGAAAGAAAAGTAAGAATAAAAATAGGAAGGCATGCTAGCTACTGCTGACAACTGTTTTATGTGTCATTATTCACCTTACAGTCAGGGCTATTTTATAGCCATGGTGCCCTCCATTCCTCCTCCACAGCTGGATGAAACCATCCCCAGATTCATGTTTTTATTATTACAGGGCTCAATTCTTTTATTATTGTAAAATTCATAGTCTGTCTATAAAACCTGTCTTAAAATAAAAATTTTCCACATTCCTTCTTCAGTAAAGAAAACATACTATAATAACGACTTTTGAACTCACTGGACTTATGTCTGCCAAATCCTATTTTGATTCCTAGCAACACGCTGAAGAGAGCAAGTTCTAGTACCCTATTACCAAGTCAATCAACAACATGTGAACTCCAGCCTCGAGGAATGAACCCTTGGATCTTAGGTGACATGAATGAAAAACAGAGGTTTTGATTTCTCTTCCTGACCTTTTCTCTCTAGACTCTTTAGAACAGTCAACCCTGAGCCAAGAAGAGTTGGAGCATGGTCACTTGTTCAGATGATCCCCTCAATTCTCATGTTCTCTGCACATATCTTCAGGCTCCTTACTTATCCCCTTAAGATTTCAGTTACCACGACAAAGACTATTCCCAATGGTATTTTTTAAGGTTTATTTTATATTTTTCATTCTATTTATGTGTGTCTGTTTGAGGAGGTGTGCACACAAATGCAGCCTGCTGTTCTGATAAGAAGAGGACAATGGCTTCCTTGCAGGCGTCCTTATGGGCAGGTTTGGGAATGGAGAATAGAAATATGGTCCTCTGCAAAAGCGGTATATGTTAGTAACCACGGTAGTATCTTTCGGCTCATGCATGTTTCTATTTTGTTGTTGTTATTATTGTTTCATTCTCTGAACTCTGACATATTTTTGTTCTAAACATAAGCCAGGTGTCTTCTGTCCCTTGAAACTGTTTCCTCTGTCAACAGCACAACTATCTGTTAGCTTAAAAGGATCCTGTTGAAAAGTATTCAATAACATGAGCTACATAAATGACCTTAGGCTAAGAAATCCACTGCACACTTGACAAGTCTATACAGGTAAGGGGTAACCCAGTATGCTTTTGTTGATAAAACCCTGCACATGTGAAAGAAAAGGCTAAATAAGTACAGACTCTTAGCTGGCTCCCAGAAGATGCACTCTGAGCTCTTATACCATAGTATCTAGTAAGAGTTTGCTTGTATGCCTAAGGCTATGGGCCACAACATACTAGTAAAACCAGATAGTACGTTCTAATAGTGTCATTTCTGAAGAACTACTATTTACACTCTGAAGGTCAGTCACAGAGTTGCTGCATGCATCTATGTACTCAAACCTGTGAAATCTGGGTTGTAAGATTTGGTTGACTCGCTCTCCTTAGACACTCTGATTTCTGGAAATTAATTATATCCCATGAAACTCCACTGCAGAAGGAACATCTGAGACCTCATAACTAGTTTCTCTTAAGCTGCTTCTTTGCTTTGGCTAACTTTAATCCCTGATCTCAGACTATCATTAGCTATGACCATCTGTAATATGTTTTATCATAGTGCTATGCATCTTAGGGAATCAAGTCCTAGCATGGTATTAAGGACTGAAACCCAGAGAGGAAGTGTGAGGAAAGGCAATAGGTAGTTGGGTGCCTGGCTGCAATACCTACTACTCTGCTAGATACTGTTCACTCAAAAGTGACAAATGTCAGAGTAGTATCATGAACTCTCAAAGGCTCAGTTAATATGTCAGTCATAGAACAACATACTAAGAATATATGTCACTGCTTTCCAAGGCATGGACTACATGCTTAAGCAATAACCAGTAGGCATTATAATATACTCTATATCTGTAAGAGTTGGGTGAGGAAAAATGAGTACAATTGGCCAATTTCATTGTAAATGTTCATGTTCCACACATGTAATTAGTTTCCCATTTCATGGATTTCAAGATCGTGCATCCGTTACCCGTGTTCAAAGTCGATCCTCCAAAAACATGTCACCGAGAATCTATTATAACTCTGACCTAAACATTTAAGGTGATGGGCTACTCAGCAAGATAGCAAAAACTGTAATATGAGCTTTGTTTGACCGTGATTATTACCAGGAATTACCAAACAATAAAGGCTCACAGACAATATTGGAAACATACAATTGGTTGTAGCAACAAGTGCCCAAGAAGCACAAGATGAAAAGGTCCTAATATATTCTGCAAAAGAAATTGGGCTATCTTACCCAAAGAGAAATCTAAGCTAACTAAAATGCTAATTAAAGGTGACAAGGACCTAGAATGAAGGGTGGAGGAGGTATAAGACAATTATTGTAGTTGCCAGAGAGAAAGAGACTATCATATATTTTCAATGATATATTATTAATGTAGTAAAAGGTAATTTCAGTGTTTGGCTTAGTTACCAGAATGGATCTGCATCATACCTAGGTACAAAACTTTTATGTCAGATCACGGGCTAGCTTCTATGATATGAGGAAAGGACTGAGTTAGCCGTCCTTGCAGCTGAAATCTCATCTCCTCGTGCACAATGATGAACAGAGCTGGAGCAGAATTTCCAGATGGACATTAACTTTATTCCTTCGGATAGATGTTACCTAGAATCTTCACATTATCCTTTCCTTTCCTCTCCCTTATGCAGGATAAATGATATGCAGAAATAAAAATATTACAGGCCAAATTACACGCTAAGTTTCTAGATCAGAATTGGTGGACAATAGGAAATACTTGGGATTCACATTTAAATTCTGGTAAAATAAGTAAAACACAAGATGGGGAGGCTGAGGTGGAAATGAGGATGGCAGACGTTAGAGAGGAGCTAGATGAGGATGGGAGAGAGGAAGAGAAAGTAGAAAAAAGGAGAGGGAGAAAACATGCTGCGGTGTATCTTTAATTTCCCTTGTAACAGTTTATCAGATTATGGTTCTATTTGTATGATCTCAAGTAGCTTTGATTATCTGCACAAAAGGCCTACTTCCAACTACCAGATATAAAGCCGTGATTCTTCTCTTGTGTCTCTCCTATCGAAGCTAGGCGAGGGCAGGGCAGTCAACTGTGTTATTCCCATGTGTCCCCAGAACTTAGCAGTATTTGTTAGATGGAAGTTGAGAAATGCCCACTTACACAAGAACTAATGAAGAGTCAGAGGAAAGCACGGGAGAATAATGTCCTCAAAATTCACTTAGAAATTCCAGTTTCCCCAAGAAAACATGGAGGGTCTCAGTTTGATGTTGAATTGTGGTCATTATTCCCGGTCCAATGTCATTAAGGAAGTCTAAGACAAAATTTAAAGTTTCAAGCACTAAGGAAATATCATGCAAAATATCTTAATATGAAATAAAGTTTAGATTTTACTTGGTAAAAAATAAGAATTATTGAGGATCAGAACTTAACACTAAGGAGCATGAAGGAGTGACTGTTAGTCAATATGGATTTGCCTATAAAGTCTGTCACATAAAATAGGAATCTTAGAGGAAGTTTCTTCAATAATAATTAGTATTTGATACTAAGTAATGTTATAAATAATATGACACAAATAATGTATCTTTCAAATATTCTATTATATATTACTCATGTGTTTAACATTGTTAATTTATTGAATTATGCCTTTTCATTTTCCTAATTTTTACTTATTAAACAACTGAGTAATTGAAATGCTAAGAGAGTATGGCCAAGTCCACAGAGCTACAAAGTGATAATACTGAGGTTCTAACAGAGACAGTACCACATTCTCAGCCAAAACCTCATACAAAAGACAAAATTGGAAACAGACTCAGTATCAAGGTCTGTGTATAGGTTGAATTGATAGAGAAATCATAAAATTGGGATGGCTTCTACACATTCTAATGTTCTGACATTCTTTCTAAAGCATATATATATATATCATTATTCTATTCCAAAGTAATTTAGTCACTACCTAGAGAGAAGAAACAAAATAAATCATTAGCATAATTCAAAATCTGTTGTTGGGATGTACCATGATATATGAGCCAAGGCTGTGACTTGGTATTTTCTTGGAAGCTTTCCTTCTTAGAATTTAAATATCTGTTGTTGTGCCAAAGGTATTGACAGCATCATTTTGGGTCTTAAATCTGTTTATAAACATTGCTCTTGTAATGGAAAATTTAAATAGAGATCGTCTTGGTTGCCTCCTAAATCCATGCCCTGGAATTACTTTGTGGAACTTGGTGATTTATCTAATTAGGTAAAGACTACACTTAGAGCTGTGCAGAGATTTATTGAGTTTTGCTACTTGAAGTATTCATGGAACAGCCTTCAAAAATACCAATTTGTAAACATTTTAATCAAAGCATTTGTGCTATCACTCGGTGGTGGGCTGTGGGAGGAATATTAAGATACTGGATGCTACATCATCCTTAATAGCTAAAGAGCACATTTAGCTTTTACATTCAGAAGCAATTTCCTTCCACAAAATTGGCAGGAAGAGGGCAACAGAAGGAAAGTCTCTGTAGCTAAAGTTGAACCAGGCTAACCTCAGAGAACTGCTTTAAAAAGACGACATAGCTATAAGGCACTAATTACAGATAAAAAGGTGATAAATGGAGTCACCTGTCTCTAGCTTTGGAAAGTTCAGTTTTCCCATTGCACCATTTTTGAAATATCAGCCAAAATGTTAAAGAAAGTTTTTTTCTGCCCCTACCACCCCAGAGTATAATATAAAGTCTACCAAAAGAGAGAAGTGATAGACTGGTTATGTGATTGAGAATGTGTAAATGAAAAGGCATAAATTAACTGGTATGAGATATCATTTTAAATAATAACTATAAACACTGAATTGAAGCAAATTGAAAAACACAACACTGAAAATGTTTGTGAGCAAAACAATCTTGCTACCAGGAAGCTGGATAATGTAAACTTGATAACGTGCTGGTTCTAGAAGAGCAGTTCTGTTGCAGCTTCACTAACATTAATTACTGTGATATTCAGAGGGTAAGGGAGGTTTCAGAAATTACTGTGGTTTTGGCTCTGACAAACAATAAAATAATAATAAAAATAAAAATTTTAAGTATGTGTTTGAAGAAACAATCTAAAGTAATCTAAAGCTTTTTTAATTAGTAAGAGCTTTTTTAATGTCTACATAATATATTCGTTAGGCATGTATGTGCGTGATACTAATTTAATGGCAGAGTACTTGGATAGCATGGATAAGGCCCTAGTTATGATACTATCCCCCTAAAAAAAACAAAACAGTATTTTGTTGGGGAAAATGAGACAGAGAATACAGAAGAAAAACAAGCATTTGTTTCTTTAGAAAACATTGTCAACAAAGTAGGTATTTAGGAAGAATATAGAAAGCATTTTAGGAAAAAAATAAAACTTTTCATTAAAATTTGCTGACTATTTCATCTATGCTCTATAGATGGCTCTATATGTTGTAAGTTTAAGTACAGTTTCAGTTATAAATATTCCAACATCTTTTAGTTGCTTAGGTCCAAGAAATTGGAAATCTTATCTCCTGTAGGTTGGTAGGACACATCTAGAAATGAATACAGGGCAATATTCTTTAAGAGTGATGGGATGTGGAGCGCAGGTATGATGCTGTGGAAATGGTCCTGGAGATTGTGGTAGAAGGAATGCATAAGTAAATATATTTAATATAGTGGAAGCCTGTTTATCAACAGCTGAAAATATAGGCATCAACAAGTCCATCACTGACTATGCCATGCCTAAATAGATTCTGAGATATTTATCTATGTGTGACTTAGTGTGCATAAGGCAGGTGTGTGTGTGTGTGTGTTTGTGTTGTGTGATTGCTTTTTACTAAGGCACAAGAAGAGTGACAGCTAATAACAATGGGTCAGGAAGTCTTTTATTTATTTATTTATTTTTGTTTTTTTGAGACAGGGTTTCTCTGTGGTTTTGGAGCCTGTCCTGGAACTAGCTCTTGTAGAACAGGCTGGTCTCGAACTCACAGAGATCCGCCTGCCTCTGCCTCCCGAGTGCTGGGATTAAAGGCATGCGCCACCACCGCCCGGCTAAGGAAAATATTCTAATGAATGAAAATGAATCTTCCTTATAGCGGAGCCTGAGAAGTAATGAAGGGAGGGTGAAAGAGTCGAGAGAACAAAGGAGGCAACTGTAAGCATGTCCTACCTCCCATTCTAGGAAATAATGAGTTGTAAGATTAGTCATGATGGAGATCATGATGTGAGCAAATAGACGGTGCCCAGAATGAGTTTCTCTGTCAGACGATTGGAGTCCATAATATACAAAGAACTCAGAAAACAAACAAGAGGACCAAAACAACTCAGTTTAAAAATTGGCTTTAGAACTGAGCAGAAAATTCTCCAAAGAAACAGAAACACATTAAAACGCTCCCCACAGCCTTAGCTGGGAGAGAAATGAAAATGAAAATGGCTTTAAGGTTCCATCTCACCCCAGTGAAAATGGCTGTCATCAGGATACAGATGGCATCAAATGCTAGTGTGCATGTGGTAGAAAGGGAACTCTCTTCCGTGCTTGGGATGGATGGAGACTAAGGCAATCACTTTGGAAATTAGCCTAAATGTTTCTCAGTAAACTGCACATGGAAATGCATGTGGGCTGCCTATACCAGGTCTGTGCACACACTCATTGACTTTATATCCCACCTTCAAGGTACTTGTGCATTCATGATCATCTTTGCTTTACTTACAATAGGTAGAAAATGGAATCATTCCAGATGTCCATCATCAGAAGAATGGAGACAAAAAATGTGGTTTGTGTATATAATGGACTATTACTCAGTTTCAAGGGAAAATGAAATTGGGAAATTTGCTGTTAAATAGATGGAACTGGAAGAAGAAACTGAATAAGATAACTCAGAACCAAGAAGATAAGTGTCACATGCTCTCCCTGATGTGTGGGTTCTACTTTCATACCTCTTTTTGTGTTTAACTCTTGTGTGTTTAATTTCCTTGTGGAAGTCAGAACATTGGAAATGGGTTTAGGGTGGAGAACTTTAAGGGATGAGTGATGCTAGATTATAGACAAAAATAGAATAGATATGTGAGATACTGGAGGGGGTAAAGTCTCAAGCAGGGAGTGGCACAGAAGTAGGAAGGAAATCAAAGGGTAGGGGGAGGGCTATATTGAAGCCTCCTATCACACAACAAGATTTTGAAAGTTGGAAAGTTAGTAGAATATATGTGAAATCATATCAAAGAGTTAAGCCAGTGAAGTGGATGGGAGGATGAGAGCAAGGGTAATATATAACTTAATAGAAATTCAAACAGAAGAAATAACCTCGGGCAAATCCATCATTCATAGGCCATTTCAAAATAAAAGTCTAAATTTCCAAAAATAAAAAAGCTCATATGGAATTACTATCCATGAACACACCATGTGGTTCCCAGATGATAGGCTAATTAAATGAAAATCATAGTGCAAAGCATAGGACAACTATTTGTGAGTTATTGGACTGGGAGGCCCCAGAGGTCTCCAAAACAGCATGAGCTACTGCAATTGTATGGGGTTACCTACTGTAATTACAAGGTAGGACTCTATATAAAATATGAAGACATTACATATTTTGCTGCAGGACATAGAGAAATCAATCTCCAACTAACCTGGAAATTTCTTTGCTGCTGGCTAGCTTTCACAGTGCTGGAAGGTGTTTTACAGGCACCTGAAAAAAAGACATTAATGATTTTATTCAGTGCTGAACCCCTTTTTCTGTAACACTAAGCCACTGGGAAAGATGCATCCTCCAGCACAATAGTAGAGTAACTATTATGGATGAGATAAGCATGTTCTTATCAGATTTTATGCTTGCTCTGCAGGAGGGTGTTTCACACTAGTAGGTACTGTAATGCTAGTTCAAGGCCTTTGGCTGGAAAGGTCATTCATAGACTCCAGGATAGAACTGGCTTTGCTAAATGCTCACATTGTCAAAGTACTTTATAAATATTTATGTTTACACTCATAGACCTGGAATGCTCTCAACTGTGGCTAGAGAAGTTTCTTTTTGCAATCAGCAGTAGTCAATATAGAGATACATTACTGGTCAAGTGCTAAGAAGAAGGCAGTGATGCTCAGACCTGAACAGAAAAACCTAAACCAATTCCTTCTTTTCCTCCAAGGCTAAGAGAACATCCCAATAAACTTACAAGATATGTGGTTATCTGTCCAAGTCCTGCACAAAATGCAGTCAGATGAAACTCTGAGGTAGATGGAGTAGATAATACCCACAATCCACCCCTTACTGAGGAGCTACTGGCAGTGAAGAGGTGCTGGGGAGGGGGGTCATTCTTTTTTTAGCCACTGGTAGACTCCCTCCCTTCTATGGGTAGCTCCACACCCTTGAAAATATAGGCAGTACTAACTGGACTTAATGATTATCAAAAAGAAAGAGAGAAACAAAGAAAGAAAAATACACGAAGTCAGAAGTGGGACATGGTAGAGGCATAAGGGAGAATTTGAAGGGAGAAGTAGGTGTCAATATTATCATATTTCATTAAACATCTGTTTAAAATTCTTGATAATAAAGAAAAATTCAAGAAAGTAGCAATGATTTTAATGAACTAGATCATTAACAATGATCCTCAACACTGGATCAGATTGAAATTTGAAAGTCCACACAGATGTAAGTCAATAGATAAGAAAAGAGAGGTGCTCTCTGTCTTGCAGTAAGTAAAGAAATAAAACATGCAGTACTATGAAATTACACAACCTCAAGGTTATCTTCACAGATTTGCACAGATTTGTGCAAAAACTAGTGGATACAAGTTTAACGTAGACAAAGATACTTGCTAAGTGTCCAAAATCTCATATTTAATTTATATTAAAACATGACATTTAATTATTTACTTTGCAGGAAGGAAATGCAGAAATTATAGTAGAAAGTGAAAACATTTTATTTAAAAAAGAACCAATAAACTATTTTGTTGACTAAGTTTTCTGTCCTGCCTGGTTCCTGCAGTCATTAAGTCCCAAAGAAATCACACAGAGGTATACACTAATTTTAAACTGACTGGCCTAGTATCTCAGGCTTCTTATTAACTCTTATAACTTGTATTAGCCCATAATTCTTGTTTGTGTTAACCACGTGGATTGGTACCACTTTTGGCGAGGCAATCACATCTTGCTTTCTCTGTGGCTGAGTCAAGACTGCAGACTGAAATTTCTTTCTTCCCAGAATTCTTGTTGCCCCATCTCTACTTCCTGCCTGGTCGGCCTGCCTATACTTCCTGTCTGGCTACTGGCCAATCAGTGTTTTATTAAAATAATACAAGTGGCAGGATAAAAGACCATTGTCCCACAGCACATCCTGCTTTCCAGATGCAGGAGAGCAAACCCTAAGATGCACATACCACTAGCAAACTTCAAACACACCCAAAACAGGAGTGGCTGCTGGGAAAATGACATGCTTTAATTCAATTATAAAAGTAACAAGCAAAAGTTTAAAATACAATGAATTTCCAAAATTTAAAGGAAAATAAAAACATGTGACAGTTAAATATTCAGTCACAGATATGTGTCTGAATCCAGAGAAAACTAGTAAAGCAATAGGTAAAATTCGAATGGAATTGATGTATTTGATAGTAAAATTGATTACTGTTTACTGTTGTGGAATATTATTTTAAGATGTATTACATTTGTTTATGCCATGGAACATTGTTTTAATGATGCAAGGATTGTTGCATTTTTTTATGTTGCACTTGTTTAACTCTGTGAAGCTGTGTTACTTTGCCAGTCTAAAGGACCTAAATCTACTAAAAAAAAACATGTACTCACTCACAAGTGATTTTTAAACATAAAGCAAAGAAAACCAGCCAACAAATCACAATCCCGGAGAATTTAGACAACAATGAGGACACCAAGAGAGACTTACATAGCTTTAATCTACAGGGGAAGTAGAAAAAGACAAGATCTCTTGAATAAATAGGGAGTACAGGGAGGGACCTTGGGGAAGGGTTGAAGAAGGGATAGTAGAGGTAGAGAGGGGAGCAGAGAAAAATGTAGCGCTCAATAAAAATCAATAAAAAAGAGTAATAAAAAAAGAACTGAATGACCAATAGCAAGGTAGAAGAAAGGGCAGACAGAGCTGGTAGGCAGAGACAATGAATAGGAGAAGAAATCTGGGAGAAAAGAGATTATGGAGCAAAAAGAGAAGGAGAGGAGGACTCCAGGGGTCTGCCACCCAGCTACATAGCAAGTAAGAAGTATAAAAAGGGTAAAATCCCAGAAGCATCTGGTAGATGTGATAATTTAAATTAAGAAAAAGCTGGCTAGCATAAACAAAGGACATTGAACCTATAGTTCGCAATCCTAGAGAAGCTAAATAATAAGGTGAACCCAAAGAAAAACATATATAGATCCTCTGGAAATTGGAAGCAGACAAGATCGCCAGGCAAAAGTTGGGAGCGTAAGGGTGGAGATGAGGTAGCAGGGAGGGGAGAAGGGGAGAGAGAAGGAAGTGGGATTATTGAGATGGGGAGAGCTTGGGGAAGTGGGATGATTGAGAGGGAGGAAGGGCAGATATGGGAGCAGGGAAGAAGATATCTTAATTAAGAGAGCCATTTTAGGATTGGCAAGAGACTTGGTTCTAGAGGGGTTCCCAGGGATGTTCCCAGCTAGGTCCTTGGGCAGTAGAGGAGAGGGTGCCTGAACTGGCCTTGCCCCATAGTCACACTGATGAATATCTTGAATATCACCATAGAACGTTCATCCAGCAATGGATGGAGATGGAGACAGAGAGCCACACTGGAGCACTGGACTGAGCTCCCAAGATCCAGTTGAAGAGCAGAAGGAGGAAGATGAGCAAGGAAGTTAGGGCTGCTAGGGGTTGATCAGACAGTGTGCCTGATCTAATGGGAGCTCACCAAAGACAGGTGGTCTGGGACTGAACGAGCATGCGATCAAACTGAACCCTCTGAATGTGGCTGACAATGGGGCTGACTGAGAAGCCATTGATAATGGCACTGAGATTTGTCTCTACTGCATATACTGGCTTTTTGAGATTCTAGTCTGTTTGGATACATACCTTCCTAGGCCTGGATGGAGGAGGGAGGGCCTTGGACTTCCCACAGGGCAGAGTACCCTGACTTCTCTTAGGACTGGAGGGGGAGGGAGAAGGAGGACTGAACCAGTGGGAGAAGGGGAAGAAGTGGAAATTTTGAATGGTATTATTTATAAAGCAATAAAAGAAAGCTGGCTAGAAACAAACCAAGCTAAGGCCAGGTATTTGTAAGTAATAATAAGTCTCCATATGTATTGTATTTATTTGGAAGCTCAGTGGTATCCCCCCTCAAAAGAGTCAAAGAGTAAAAAACATACTACAGATTACATTTTATTTTTTATGTTAAATGGAACAGATATTTTACTTAGGAAATAAAAACAAACATCAAAGGACAATCTATTTAAAACTTGCTTTGTAATAATTCAAAAGTTTGTGTATTTTGTGTATATTTGAATGAAAAGAACAGGGACTTTGCAATCATTCACAGAAATACGGGATAGAATACAAATCTATGACCTAGAAGAAGCTGTGAGAGTACTCATTGCTCTGTCAGTCAGTTCCAGCCTGCAAACCATTTTCCAAGCATTTTACAATCTCACACATTGCTATAATTCAGGTCTTCAGTGCTTATCAAAGGTCATACGTGCCATAGGGTCATTATTCAGCCTGGGGGCGTTATTTGTAGATGGCAAAACATTTAAGTAGGGTTTTGTGTAAGGCAGTTAAGTAACTGGAATTAGTCCTTTGAGGGTCCCTTTCCACTCCATGCCTCTGCTCTCTGTCTTCATTACCTGACGACCATAGGTGGAGTCTTCCTACTTGCAATAGTAGTGCTGCTGTCATCCATGGTGGCTTCAAAAGCCAGAAATGACCACGTCAAGCAAACACAAATTGAGACCTCTGAAACTGTAAGGGTAAATAAACACTTCCCCTTAAAAGTTGATTACCATGAGTACTTGGTACACAAAGCACAAATAATAATAACCCAGAAACGGAAACTAGGGTTCAACCAGAAACCCAAAGCAGCCAAACCACTAGAGCAGTTTTACCTGTACCAAAGCTGTGTGACTGCAGGCTAAGCCTCTCTCTCCTCCCACTTTCTGTTCCCTCTAGTGCTGGGATTAAAGCCATGACTCTCTAGTGCTGGGTTTAAAGGTGTGAGCCATCACCACCTGGATTTGTTTCTACTTTGATCTTGTGTAGCCCAGGGTGACCTTGAACTCTTAGAGATCCATCTGCCTGTGACTCTGAAATCCTAGAATTAAAGGTGTGCCTCCACTGCCTAACCTCTTGTGGCTTAGTTTCACACTTCTGATCTTTAGACAAGATTCATTTAGTAAAACATATGCAAAATATCACTATAGTAGCAGTAAGGGAAAGTTAACTAAACATTAACAGGTAAAAAGCATGTAGAATTTTGTAGACAGGATATAGAAACCGCATAATCTCTTTCATGATGCATTCATCTCACATTCCTATTATCATACAAAAGTGTCTCATTGCTATGGAAAGAGTAATTCTATCTATTTTCATGTTCTTTTTCTAGGTGGTTTTAAATATTCCAGGTTTTTTCCCCTTGGGCAGTAAGAATGAGATTGACGTGGTCTACAACACCTGCTGCTAAGGTTTTGATATGAAGCAGATTTGCAGGTCAGTTTAAGGCACCTCCAATCTTAACTCTGTATTGTTTTCTAACTTATGAGCAACTATTCACTTAGGTCTTTTATTTCTTTAGTCAGCATTTTGCATTTTTAGTGTGATGATCCAGGACACATTTTCTCAAACATACAGCTAAGTATATCGACATTGTAAAGTCAATTGGAAGTGATGGTGATATTTTTAAAATTCTGTTTCTATTTCTTTATGCTAACACAGATATTCTTTAAATTACAATGGAGTCATGTCCTAATAAACCCATCACAAATTGAGATTTCTTTTCACTGACGTGAAATGTGTTCATTCAACCTAACCACAAGATGCCACACCTCTGTAAAACAGAAAACTTCAGAAACGTGGTTGTTTGCTTCCCTGGCCCTGTGGATGATTAGAAGTTCTAGCTGATGCTATTGCCCATGAACAGAAGAGAGCCTTGTGTTGTATATGATGAAATAGAACCATTTCTTTGGGTATCACTTATTAGTAGATAGTCTGTTTCCTTTAGTAGCTATATTTAGCGATTATATAAATTTAGTGAATTATAATGGTTGGATTTGAAATGAAAAAGAGTCTCATATAAATGGATTAAATACAACTTAGTCATGATGCATTGGTCATTGATAACCTTAATTTACTAAAAAGTCTAAAAGACACAGACTTACAGTTAGATTTCTTTTGTGTGTGTGTGTGTTTGTGTGTGTGTTGTCTATCTTCAGTGAGATTTTGATATCTGAGTTACCTTATGACATTAAATTACATGGAAAGTTTACTTTCTCTGATTAATTTATTTGTATAAAATTGGTGCTAATTATTCACATTTTGTTAAAGTTCTCCACTGAACGCAATTTTCTTTTCTATTTTCCATTGTAAATTTACTGTATTTTTTAGTTCTAAGCCCGTGAAAATTATTTTTGTAGTTGGTAAATTGTGGTAGTTTGTCCCTAGAGAGCATCAGTTTCCAACCTGTGGGTCACAACCCTTTAGGGAGCAAACAACCCTTTAGTGGGCTCACCTAAGACCATTGGAAAGCACATATGTTTATTACTATTTACAAAAGTAGCAAAATTACAGCAATAAAGTAACCACAAAAATAATTTTATGATTGGGATTACTACAACATGAACAACTATATCAAATGGTCACAGCATTAGGAAGGGTGGGAACCACTATTTTGGAGGCAGTGCTCTGACAGCTGTGAAGTCTGTGTCTCATAGCCACACACAGTAGATCCTCAAAATCATTTTGATATCTTCAACTTTAATTTTTGAATGGTGTCCGTGTTTCATTCCTGAGATTAGTAATCATGTCTTCATTTGAAAGTTAGTCTCACTGAGTTTTGTTACGTTTTATATAGTTCTAAGAAATAACGTTTTGCTTCATTGAATTGTTCTTTGTTTTGTTTCCAATTTCATCACCATCTGATATTCTCTTGACTATTTGTCTTTCTTTTATTTTTGTTTTAATTTTATTTGTTTAGTTATGCCATGTGCGTATGCCTGAGTCTATGAATGCTACCATATGAATATGGTACCTGGAGATTCCAGAAGAGTTCATCAAAAATCCTGGAACTAGAGTTACAGGCAGCTATGGGGTGTCCAGAGTAGGTCTAGCGACTGAACCCAGATACTCTCCAAAAGCAACAATGGCAATAACCTCTGAAAAATACCTTCCCAGTCTCACATTTAGTGATTTATATAACTCTTGCTTTCCTAATTTTATTAAATGGAATTACATTATTATTTTCTGATGTCTCTTATTTTGTGTTGTGTATATTACTATGAAGTCTCCTCCCAGCACTGTCTTAGCTGATTCTGACAGAGTTGAGTATTGGAAATTTGAAAAGTGTGTGGTTTCAGAGGGATCAGCGACTGTTAACAGTTCTCAGTGACTATATGATTTTCCCTTAATTGAAGTGGACAAGGTAGTTTTTGGCATTCATTTCAGGAACTGGAAACAACTGACAAACCCACCCACCAGGACACAGGAACAGAGATGCTACCCTGGGAAGATTGAGAAATTGTTTGAGAAAGGAAAACTCTGACAGCAGAGTTGAATCCCTCATAAACTGCCTGGTATTAAGAGATGCTGCTAATTTGTCTGTCCAGATATTTAATGAAACAATATATATAAGTGGCTACTAACTCATACCAATACTTTTATACTTGGAATTGGAACACCTCATATTTAGACTGTATTTAAATAATTTCCTCTATAGAGGCATATAGATGATGCTAATATCTTTTTAAGTGGCTTTATTGTGTGTTTTTTAATACAATTTTGAGATCAGTGACCTGAAATATTCCTTACTTCTGAAGCAAATCCGCCATGAGTACCTAATTTAAAACGTGACTAAATTAATGTTCGTTGATAATTGTAAACAATCAGATTTAATAAACTTCTCACCTGTGCATTTTCTTCTTGATGTATTCAGAAGTATTGTGGCATTCATGTTAAATAGCTGGCTGACAGCAGAGAAGGTTATTTCCTGATTTTATCTTTGTATTGTGACAGGGAGCTAATATGGGATGAGCCACAATTTATTGCCACAGACCTTCCTCAGAGACAACCAATAAAAGAGGGATGATATTGCTCTAATGAAATAAGCCTCATGAGTGATTATTTCTAACCAGCGGCTGAGGTTGAGATAAGACAGATGGAAATAATAGATCGTGTCATGGCAAATACTGGAGATGCTTCCTGCCAGATGTTGAACAATAGTGAATATTAACTCTGAGGCCAAAAGTTTTACTTTATTTTCATATGAGATATATAGTTGGCCTGTTTTTATTTTTATTTTATTTCTGGAAGCTGACAGCTACAAAGACTGGGTTTTAGAAGAGAAAATGTCTTTGAAACAAGCTCACAGTCTGTGAACACTCATTGCTTGGAAACAGAGGCCCAGGCAAAACTAAGCCGCCAGTATCTTCCCAGTGTATGTTGATTTTTTGCTCTGGAAAATTCAGCACATCGAACAGGGCTAAGCATGCTGTGTGCAGGTAGAGAATCTCCTGTTGCTGGCGATATCATGAACTCAGGGAAGGGGTGAGTTCAAATTTCAGGAGGGGAAAGTGAGGCAGCATGGCGTGGCTGGGTTTGTCCCTGCTAGGGCTCCCTGAGTACTTTGACTTGAAGACCATTGATAAGCAGGAGAAATCAAGAAATAGTCAAGACACCTAGCAGTTGCTGTTGATTCTCAATCAATATGGAACTGTTCCACAACATCCCTGTCTGTATTGTTTTTCAGTGTTTGGAGAGACTGCTGAAAGCATTGCAATATACATTGGACATTAGTTAAAACTAAACATCTATACTTTGGGCAGAAGTATTCTAGAATAAATAGAATTTCTGGAACCAGTGTTTCTGAGGATGGGCATTAATGCTTGCTTGATATGTTGAGGCT
Organism: Microtus obscurus; assembly: GCA_963919715.1. NCBI lineage: Eukaryota > Metazoa > Chordata > Mammalia > Rodentia > Cricetidae > Microtus > Microtus obscurus. The sequence goes on from CAWTZC010000015.1 coordinate 24,838,689, forward strand.
TTTAAATGAGGACTTCTTTGCTTTTGTTTGCATTTTGGGAGTTAAAATACTTGCTGATACTAAAGACATGGAATCTGAAATAGACATTTATTTAGGCTTTAAATATTTATCTGAAAATAAAAGACATTTCAGTGAACACAAGAGCAAACATAACAGAAAAATACAACTAATTTAAATGAATTAGAAACATACATGTTACAAAATTCTCTCAAATATCTTCATATAAATGAATGTGTGAATGAGAATGAGTCATTGTAGGCAATCAATATGTATGCTGCCATATATACTGCATTTCAGTTGCTCATCATACATTCATGCAGATGTATAATGCATGCAGGTAAAATTCTAAGTAATTAGAGACCATTTTCATTTATACTTGTAGATTTGATTTTTATTTTATCACCATAAAAATATTTGATAAATATTTAAAAATTTATTTTATCATTTTGTTACAATAAATTATACATATTCTATTGCTTGGACTATATTTTATTAGAAATGTTAATATTATATAGAAATAAATGACTGAAATTTTATGATATGATATGACATTTAATTCTTAATCATCTTTTATATTACACAGGATAACAAATTGTTTTCATTTATGACATATGAATAAGAATATATTTATGTTTATGTCAATTATAATAGTTAAAATTACATGGATTGTAATATTAGTATATAGAAGTCCTAGTTTATCTTTGGTTTTTTAGAGGAAAAACTGCTAATGATTTTTGCTGATACCCTTTTATTGAAGTGACTGTTGTTTTCCAGACTGAGGAAAATTCAGTATTATTAGGAACATCACACTTGCTTTTAGCTTCTCTTTACCACTTTGACCTTTGACTTGATGGGTTCACTGCTATTTTCTACCACTTTCTGTAGAGAAGATTAAAATATGTGTTTTGTTCAACCTATCACCTTTGCACACTTTCGGTTCAGCATTTGATAATGCATTTGGAAAACAATCCTTTTATGTTATTTTCAATTATATTTGATAATGTTTGTCACTACATTTAAATATATTAATTTTATATTCAGCCTGCTTCTCTTTTGGAGTAGGAAATGTAATTAGAAGACGAGGGCTCTAAGACTTTAATTTTTGTCACTGAATTTGAGAAGAATTCTCTGATCACCATCATGTTTCAGACATGGTAATCAGGTGGTTGGTTCTCATTCACAGGAACTCTAGGTTGTAGCATGAGGTTTCTGTCCAGCCCAGGTCCCACAGCCGTTTGGGTCCCAAAGAAACTACATGAAGGTCTATATTAAGTTATAAACTTAGCTCAGGCTTCATATTAGCTCTTATTACATATATTAACCCATTACTCTTATCTATGTTAGCCACATGGCTCAGTACCATTTTCAGCAGGGTAGGTCACATCCTGCTTCTTCAGTGTCTGGACCGGACTGTGGAAAAAGCTTCCTTCTTTCCAGAATACTCTTGTTCTCATTGCCCTGTCTCTACTTCCTGTCTGGTTGTCCCGCCTATATTTCCTGCCTGGCTACTGGCCAATCAGCATGTATTTAAAACATAATTGACAGAATACAGAATTGTCCCACACCACTAGGTCTTATGCTGGAGTTAAAATTTTCTTTAGACCTTCTTCCTATGACCATTCTAGGCATTTCTCATTACTGTGTTTAAGAACCTATTTAAAATTTTTTCATTAGAATTTTTTCCCCCAAGAGGCTTTGTGTTGACAGAAGTTTCTGTCCCACTAGGTCCCACAGACATTCAGTTCCAAAGAAACACATGGAGTCCTACATTAATTATAACTGGTTAACCTATTATTCCTGGCTTTTTGTTGACTAATTCTTTCATCTTAAATTAACCCATAATTCTTATCTGTGTTAGCCACATGGCTTGGTACCTTTTATCACTGAGGCATTCTTATCTTGTTTCCTCTGCATCTGGGTGATGACTATAGACTAAGCCTTTCCTCTTCCCAGAATTCTCCTATTCTGGTTGCCCCACCTATACTTCCTGCCTGGCTACTGGCCAAACAGCATTTTATTAAACATATACAAGTGACAAAACTTTACAGGGTACAAGACCATTCTCCCAGAGTACTTTCCCATTTTTTATAATTTCAAAACAAGAACTCTGAATCTCATATCCTTTATTTCACTTTTTCCTAACCATTATCCAGAACAACTTGTAACCAGTACTCTAAACAAAGACAAACTCCATAAATCAACTTTTGGGAATGCAGGTATAGTTTTATTAGGATAGTCCCTGCTGCTTGGGAGTATTAATAATCTTATGGGAACATAAAGAAAATTTAAGATTATGAACAAGTCCTGTCTGGAATATTCTGTGAGGTTTGAGCCTCTCAGCCAGTAGTTTTGAGGCTGTTCTGGATCTAGAAATCAGAGAAAACCCCAACAGAGGTCCTCTGAAATGTTGGATCATCTGGGCCACCTGCTCCTATTGGAGGAATTTTAGGGGGTCTTCCTTGATCAAACCTGATTTATATTAACCCAAAATGAGTTTATAACCTTTCATTTCTTGTGGAAACAAAAACAAATCCTCTTCTCCAAAGTAAAATACCTTTTGACTTAAATTTTTAACTCAAGGCATTTTCAAAAATATATATGTCAGATTAATCCAGCATTATTTCAAATCAAATGCCTTTTAGTAGCTTTTTTCTTTCCTCAGTCATCAAACAATTCAAAGACAACACAATAACATACAGTATCCAGATTCTTTTTGTATTTTCCATCTTTCTGTGGCTTTATTTTAAACACTATTTATTTTATTTTAATTTTTTTTTTGATTTTTGAGACAAGGCTTCTCTGTGTATCCAGAGTGCCCTGGAATGCACTCTGTAGACCACATTGTCCTTGAACTCACAGAGATCTGCCTGCCTCTGATTCCAAGTGCAGGAATTAAAGGTGTATGCCACAATACCCAACTGCTCTCTTTCTCATTTTAAGGAGTTTATTCTTTTCTTTTTCTCTCCCAAGCCTACATATATTTTTAACACACTGTAAAATGTTTAGAGATTTTTTTGTCTGAATATATCTTTACTATATATCTCTTTTTCTGACCACATGAGTCTTTAATTTGCTAAGCAATATGGCTAGAATTAAAGCCATGGTTTTGACAGATGGATCCACCCCCATTTCTTAGCTTTCTGAGAGTCTAGTTTCCTGGTGGAGGTAGTGTCAGGAGTCATGTTTATTGTCACAACTCTATAAAGTTTCAAGGTCCCTGCCACCACCAAAAAGCATGCTGTTGGCTATTAATAAACAAAATGTAAGTGTTTGGTGGCAGGGTCTCTTAAAAGAGCTGCAAGATTTTTGCAGCGAAAGCTGAGTCAGGAAGCCTTTTTTTAATGAGACACGCTTGCCTTTAGCAAACAGAGCCCACCCGAGAAAAATGCTGCTCCTGAGAAGTCATGCTTAACCCTGTTCTTTTGTGTCTAAAATTACTTCCCAACCTCTCTCAGGATTTTTGTGGATTTAGTTGCCCATGTTGGCACCTTTCACAGGAAGTGAGAGATTTCGATTCATTTTGGTTTAAGAAAAATCAAGTTTTATCTAAGAAGACCCCTTGAAAAATCTCCAATAGGAACAGATGGCCCAGATGATCCAACAGTTCAGAAGACCTCTGTTGGGTTTCCTCTAATTTCTACATCCAGAATAGCCTCAGACTGCTGGCTGAGATGCTCAAACCTCAAAGAATATTCCAGTCAGAACTAAACCATAATCCTAAATTTTCTTTATATTCCCATAAGATTATCAGCATCCCCAATCAGCAGGAAATAGGCTAGAAAACTGCACCTACATTACCCAAAACTGAAATATGGATGTTTGTCTTTGTTTAGGATGTTGGTTACAAGTTATTATGGATGATGGTCTGGAAAAAAGCTAAACAAAGGAGATTAGATTCAGAGTTCTTGTTCTGAAAATAAAAAATTGGGAAAGTACTGTAGAACAATGGTCTTGTACCCTGTAAAGATTTGTCAATTGTATTGGTTTAATAAAATGCTGATTCGCCAATAGCCAGGCAAGAAGTTTGGGTGGACAACCAGAATAGGAGAATTCTGAGAAGAGGAAAGGCTCAGTCTGCAGTCTTAGCCAGATGCAGAGGAAACAATATGAGAATGCCTCAGTGATAAAAGATAACAAGCCATGTGGCTAACACAGATAAGAATTATGGGTTAATTTAAGAAATAAGAGTTAGATAAAAATACACCTAAGCTATTGGCCAAACAGTGTTGTAATTAATATGGTTTCTGGTGTTATTATTTAGGTCTGAGTGGCAAGGACACTAATGAATAGTCTCTGCCCATAGCTTTGCAAGCATTTTGAAATATCAGCTTTTTTCATCCAGTAAACAATGCAGTTAAAGATGCAATCAAAGGAGGAAAGGCATGGAGAAGAAATTGGTGGTTGTAACTGCAAGTTTCTATCCCATCTGGTACTTCAGCTGCTATTAGAATAACAACTCAGAAGCTTAATATTAATTATAAACTGTTCGGGTTATTAGCACAGGCTTATTATTAACCAGTGCTTATAATTTAAATTAACCCATTTCTGTTAGTCTGTATTTTATTTTGAGGCTCGTGGCTTGTTACCTCACATCTTGCTTCCCAATGGCTGCTGACGTCTCTCAAACTTAGCTTTTTTTTTTTCACTTTATCTTTGCTTGGATTTCCCATATAGCTCTATCCTGCCTGGCTATTGGTCAAATCAGCTTCTCTATTAACCAATGGTAATACAACATATTTAAAACATAAAAGGGAATATTAAAATATTTTTAAAAGATCTGCACTGTTAGATTTGACATGATAAAATGGACACAATCCTGTGGAATTCAATGTAACAAAAATGGCATAAATATGACAAATGAAATATTTCTGTCTTTAAGATCAAATTTCTAATTAAAACACACAAATCGTTTAACACACTGTCACTGCAAATCATAATATAAACACTTCTGGTGGGTTTCTCTCCACAAAAGTAACCAATAACAGTCATGATCAACTGATACATCTTTGAAGTAAAACTGCAGGAAATTGGAGCATTTACTCAAGAAAAATGGCTGTATCTTTTGGTGTTCCTATCCTTTGTTCACAATTTAGCACTAATCCTAGTAACAGTAGTCTATGGCTCATGCTAGACAGAATAGAGAGAGAGATGATGTTTTTTCAAACACTTATTTCAGGAAATTGCTGATATAGGAACTGTCTTCTAGTTCCCTGGAGTACCCACATAAAGGATTTCTTTTTCTTGTTTTTAGAACTTATTTTAATTGATTCTTTGGGAATTTCACAACATGCACCCCAACCCCAAGCATTTTCCAGTACCTCCAAATCCACCCCTCACTCTGGTAACATTTCCTCCTCTCAGTGGCAAGCTAAAAAAAAAAATACAAATACAAATAAGAATATTAATTAAAAAATCTAAAAGAAAAGATAAACAAAAAACAAAGGTAAAAATATAAGCAAACAAAAAATGCAAAAGCAAGCAAACAAACAAAAAGCAAACAAAAAAAAACCCACTTTGTTTCTCTATTTTTCCCACCTCTCCATTACCTTTTCATTAATCTTGGTGGAATTGGGAACTGTGATATGTCATCATACAGTATTATCTTTTGTCAAGACAGCTTTACTTTCAAATGTTCATTGTGTAATGTGTTGTTGGTTAGGTTCAAGGCCTCTGGCTTTTGTTACACCATCAACACTAGACACAAACCAAATCTGTGGAATATCCTGCTGTTGCTCTGAGTCATGGAGATCCCTTTGCTATGGTTCCACTGGACCAGTGGCTTCATGTGCTCCAGCAGATCAAATATGGTGTAGATGTTGAGGAGATTCAACACAGTGCCCTGAATATGTGCTTGGCTGGTAGCTGAGTTGTTCAGTCTTGGATATTGTGACCACCCTGTCAGGTGAAAAGTGGCACCATTAAGACAAAGCAGGTGAAGAACACCCACATTTCTGCCAGGGGCCACTTGCCCCGAGGGGGTAGAAGAATCCAAGGGCCTGCCCAGCACTATTAGGGCCAAATGGGTAATGGATTCATTTCTAATCACTGCAATTCTCTTCCAATAAAAAAAAAAAAAAGAGCCCTTCCTTGGGGACATTTGTAAACTTTCTCAAAGTCATATCAGCCTAAAATGATAGAATGAGATTACATTAAATGACCACATGTTCTATGCAGCTTTAGTTGTCATCTTGGCACAGCATAGAGTCACCAGAGAAAAAAATTTTCACTGAAAGACTGTCAAGATCAGATTTGCCTGTGGGGTTGTCTGTGGGAGATTTGTCTTCATTATTTATTGAGGTAGGAGGGCTCTGCTTCTTGTGGGCAGCACCATCCCCAGGCAGATAGCTGTAAGTTGTTTAAGAAAGCTAGCTCAACATGAGTCTGTAAACAAGCCAGAATTGAGCCAAGGAACAGCGTTTCTCCATGGTTCTCATTTCTAGGTCTCTCCCCTGACCTCCATCAATAATGGGATGTGACTTGGATGTATAAACTAAAAAATTCCTTTCCTTCCCAAGTTGCTTTTGGTTAGAGTGTTTTAATCACAGCAGTAGAATGAAAGTAAAACAGTCTGAGATTCTTCAATAAAAACAAGGAATGGACCACCCTGAATAGCACTGAAAGATTGTACGTTTCCCTCTGACTCTAAGGTCACTGTTCATTCCCAGGATTGGCATATTGGTCAGAAGGACCCAAGCTCTGACCCCTGGCTGGACATCATGTCAGATAGGAGCTGTCTTCTCCTTCCAAGTTTATGTGTTTCCCATTTTATAAATTGTGCTCTGGCTGCAGTTGACCTGTGTCTGCAGCATTCTGTCCTCAACTACATACTATAATGTCAGACACATTTCAGAGATCAATGTCTAATTGTAGTACATTTATTGTAACCACTTGCATTTTTGTTTGTTTTTGATTGGTAATTTTTGATTTTTTTTTTGAAGATGAGAATAACCCTCATGTTATCAAGGAACATTCTGGTTCTCTAAAACTGTGCCTTGCTGAAACCTTTATAATTCTCTGAATTTTAATGAATACCTCAGATTTATACTTTAGCATTTATTGAACATATTATGACAAAAGACTGTAATTAGGTGGATTTGAGGATATTATCCATAGTTAAGGGAATGTGGTTAAACTATGCATCCATCAAATAAATCTCAATTAGTATTCCACATAGATTATAAGTGCATTTTCTAAGATATGATAGTAAGATTTTTATTTTATAAATCCCAGCTCTGCCAGTTATTCCATGAACAACAGTAAAAAGAAAAATAAGAAACAGAAGTGGATGAAATAGTGACAATAGGGGACAAAAACAGAACAAACCACTTTCATAACAGTAAGATCCCATGTTAATATATCTCTATCCGTTCCTGTATGAGTTAAATTGTGCCAATGATTAACTGTAGTGGCATTTTATTTGTATTTTAATAAATAAAGCTTGCCTGAAGATCAGAGAGTAAAACAGCCCCACTGGCCAGCCTTATAGCCCAGCCAGTAGTAACACACAGCTTTAATCCCAGTAGCCAGACTAGTCACCATAGAAATCAGGCAGCACATGCCTTTAATCCCAGTGGACCATGCCTTTAATCCCAGCCCTAGAAAGGTTTATAAAGTGGGGGAAATGGCTCTAAAACACATTAACACTCTGTGATTTCCTGGAGGCAGGATCACCATTTTCAGACTGAGGTCAAGATAAGAGTCAGGGGCAGGCTGCTCTTTGCTTTTCAGGTTGAACCCCAATATCAGTCTCTAATTTTTTATTGATCATGCTTCATTTGGTGCCCAACTTTTGGGGCACAAATTTATGAAAAAAACATTTACCTGAGGCTTTTTAGCTACTAGTCTTAGCCAGAGGTGGCACTCGAATTCCAGCTCTAGAAACTGGAACCCACACCTAGCCGCCTGGGCTTAGGAGAAGCACAAGCACTTCCAGCTCTTATCCAACCTGGCTTAGCTTCCATGTAAAGATGGAAAACACACAGAGAATCTGGATATTGTATGTTATTGTGTTGTCTTTGATTTGTTTGACTGTTGAGGAAGTAGCAACAGTCGCTAAAAGATATTTGATTATAAATGCTGCTAGATTAATCAAACCTATATATTTTGTAAATGCCTTGACTTCAAAATTTAAGTCAAAAGATATTTTATTTTGGAGAAGAGGTTTTTTTTTTTTTTAATTTTGTTTCCACAGGAAAGGAGAGCAGATTCATTCTTGGTTAAGAAAAATAAGGTTTGATAGAGGAAGATCCCCTGAAAAATCTCTCATAGGAGCGGATTGCCCAGATGACCAAAGTTTGAAAGCATCTCTACTGTACTTTCCTCTGAGTTCTACATCCAGAACAACTTTAAGACAGCTGGCTGAGATGATCCATCCTCATAGAATGCTCCAGTCAGGACTTGGCCATAATCTTAAATTTTTTGGGTCCCCAAATGATTACCAGTGCCCACAATCAACAGGATTGAGCCACATTGCCAAAAGATGGATTACAAATGTTTGCTCTAGTTTAGTGTGTTGATTACAAGTTATTATGGATAATGGTCAGGAAAAAAGCTAAACAAAGAAAATCAGATTCAAGGTTCTTGCTTTGAAAAGAAAAGAAGGGGATATAGATATGATAGAATAAAAGGGTAGATTATTGAATCTACTCTGAAGAGAAAAAAGGAAGGTGATAGATATGATAAGATAAAAGGTAGATTATTGAATCTACTTCTAAAAACCAGCTACTAGTTTTAAATATTTTTTTTTTTTTTGGTTTTTCAAGACAGGGTTTCTCTGTGGCTTTGGAGCCTGTCCTGGAACTAGCTTTGTAGACCAGGCTGGTCTCGAACTCACAGAGATCTGCCTGCCTCTGCCTCCCGAGTGCTGGGATTAAAGGCGTGCACCACCATCGCCCGGCTAGTTTTAAATATTTTGTATTAGATTAGACTTTTGTGTATTATATGAAAATATTTTATAGAGACACAAATTTGAGATTAATTTTGTTAAAAAATACTATATACACATTTCTATTCTTGTTTAAGGTATTGTACTTATACAGCTCATTTAGCAATGCAATGTACATCTGTAGTCCTTGAAAATTATTAATACCAACTTTTCCAGACTACTTTCCACTCTATAGTTTTTATTTTTTTATACTGTCATTGAAATCCCATAGAGGCATAGGCAGGCCTAATTACATAAGAAGAGTATAATATAAGAATTATTTACATATGTATGTACATATATGCATCAATAGTATCTATTTTTAAAAGCTATCTACTTTTGAAAAACAGATCATATCACTTCTTGTGGCTTTCAAGGGGGCCACAAGGTCACTTCATCCCTGCCCTCTTTCTGTATGTCCCTTTCTAAATCCAGTGACTCTGAATCCTTTTTCTGGATGTTTAAACAATTGCCAAGAAGTTAAAAAAATTAATCTGGATCAGCAGCATCAAAGAAGTCACCTAAGAACCTCCCCCAATAAAAGGCTTTCTAGCCTAGTTTGTTAAGGCCATATTTATTACTTTATGTCATAGTTTTTATGTGTACAGATCTTTGAACTACATGTATGTCTGTGCACTGTGTGACTCTCTGGTTTATGTGGAGACCATAAGAAGGAAATGAATCCTTTCTAAGTTATTTCTGCATTGTTGTGAAAAGACACCACAACCAAAAGAACTATTATTAAAAAATACACAGACATCAAATTGGGAGTTTGCTTCAGTTTTAGAGGTTTAGCCCATTATCGTGGCAGGAAGCACACAGGCAACACACAGGCGTACATTAAACTGAGCCTGACACGGGATTTTTAAACCTCAGAGCCCACCAACAATGTCCCAATTTATGCTCCAATAAGGCCACACTTCCCAATCCTTCACAAAAAGTTCCACCAACTGTGGACCAAACATTCAAACATATATCCCTATGGGGGCCTTTCTCATTCAAACCACCAGAAAACCCTTTGAAGTCACAGGAAATGTTGGGAATTAAACAAAGATTCACTGGAAGAGCAGCCCTCATGGAGCTTTTGCTCTAACCTGTAGTACTTTGTTCTGATTGCATAACATTAGCGAGATGGCCCTACTCCATCACTGTGTATTCTGATATCAAGACAGTTCTCACAGCGCTTCCCCTTGACCTCATATCAAGGCTGATGACTCACTCCATTAGGTTTCCTGAGCAAATCAGCTGATGGTTAGACTGGCTAAGGTTTTCCAGCAGGTAAGAATGGAAGTGAGGTCATAGTTCCCACAAATGGACCAAGACTTGAGTAGTTTTAATATCCACATATCTGAGTAACAGCAGGGGAGGGCACACATAAAATTCTCAGTGGAGCAATAGAGGCAGAGGAGTACTGCTGGAGCCTGAAGGTTTTCAAAAGTCAAATGTCAACATGGAGAGCAGATCTATGAAATTTCTATTTGCAAAGACTAATGAACTAATCAGTTGCATGGGACTTGTGGTATCCTCACTGCTCTGGGGGTAAAACAGGAGGTCTGAGTCTCCAAAGCCATCTTGACTGAGACAAATAGAGAAAAGAGAACTGTAGTCATCATAGACATACAGCCTCTGAACTAGACTTTGACTCTTATTTCCTATGATCTTATGCTTAACAAAAAAATTGTTCAGTGTAAGTGGTTTTGGTATTTCTAAAAGCCCCTTTCAGAAAACTAGTCATAGTCTCTGATATTTATGTGTCGGTGATAAATAGATGCATGCCCACTTGACACAAAGTATAGTTATTTGAGAGGTAGAAATCTCAATTGAGAAAATGTCTAACTCTGGGGTGTTGGTTTCGGGTTATTTAAGAAAACAGGCTGACCAAGCCAGGAGGAACAAGACAGTAAGAACCATCCTTATATAGCCTTTGTTATCAGCTCCTTCCTCTAGGTTGCAGCCCTGCTTGAGTCTCTGTCTTGGCTTCCTTTAGTAATGAACTACAATATGGGAGTGTAAGCCAAATAAACCATTTCATTCCCAACTTTCATTTAGTCATGGTGTTTCATCATAGCAGTAGTAACCCTAACTAAAACTGTGACCTCTGTATTCTGTACTAATTTTCCTTTGGTATGGCAGCCTGGCTGGGAGTGGGACAGAAAATGGACCCGAAACCTATTGATTTTTCTTCCTCAGTATGTCACAGGGCATGGGGATATCCCACAACATTCCCACCAAATAGACCCCATTCTTGCCATTATACTATATAGTACATTTGCCTTGATGCTCATGATTCTTCCATGTACATACTGAGAAATTTCTACCAAATCTATTCTCCTGGCCATTCTTAGTCATGAATTCCTGTGTGTTCTCAAATCCTAATTCTTGGATGCAGAACCCTAGACTCCAGGCCCTTTCTTTCAGGGCATAGCCCCCACCATTTCCATGTCAATGTGGTGGTAATTTTTCCTATTAAACTTGTCTTGTATCTGAATGCCTTGTGTTCCTTACCCTGTGGAAACCAATAGAAGTTTAGAAATGGAGGGCATGGAGAAATTACCTTAATGTGGTAGGGTCCTTATCTGTAACTTGTGTGTATAAGGTGTCACTACTTGTAACTGGTGTGGTGTGTGTGGAGGGCATCATTGCTTGCAACTGGTGCATCTCAGATGGTACCAAATCAAAACTGTCTGTGGACTTCTGTCTTTTATATTGTTTCTCCTGCAGTCTTTCCTCTATCTTCACTTTGACTAAAGCCTCAATAGTTGAGTGATAAAAAGCAGTGAAATGCAGGTGCAGATGGAGTTTATTAGTAGACAACACTTGCTTAGCATTCTCAAGGCCCTGGGTTCTATCCCCACCTCTTCCAAAAAGAGCTACAAAAGCTGAAGAGAGAAATGGTGAAAGGACAGGTGTAAAGAAGGCATGGGAACAAAAAACAGCAGGGAAAGAGGAAACAAAGTTAAAAAGAACGCTGGTTGATGTCTGACATTCTTGCATCATATACTTTCTTGACACCTGGTGACCTTGGTACAGGCTTCTTCATAAAACCCTGAAAGGTGGTTTGACCTGATGGCTCCTGAAACATCTATCAAAAATATAAAAAAGTAGTTGCTACATATTAAGTAGAAGAATAATTATGTCAAAGAATAATTCTGCATAAAAGAAAACGTTATTCTCTTCTTATAGTTCATCACTGATACTTTATGATATGCTTTGATTGTCCCGCAACAGTGTCTGTCCCAGATATATAAGTAAATGAAACCCCTATAAACTGCATCACGGAGAAAACAGTCACTTTTTGTTGCTCTCTGAAAAAGTTACAGAAGTGTTATGCACACCATCAGGTTTTCAAAGATTATCATTCTTCCTTACTTTGTTCAAATGTCCCAGAACTATGAATTACAGCTGTCAGTCATCCTGCTTGGATCTCTACCCTCTTTCACTTGATTACTGTGTTCACAGGGAATGCTGAGGACAGCTTAGTTATACAAGTATACAGTAAAAGGCAAAGAAAATGAGTTTATTTCTGAAAATATACCAAATTGCCTTGAAAAGAATGACTCCTGTGTTTTTCTGAGGACAACCTGAAATTGGACAGACATGGTGCCATAAACAGTTAATCCCTCTTCATGGGTGGTGGTCTCCCTCCTAGACCAGAATTGTGTTGGCTTCACCATTCCCACCAAAGGAAATATTATCTTCTATACTATCACCCCCTAGAATACCAACAACAAAATAATGATATATCACACAAACAGAGAAAAGAAAAGAAAATACCCTGACACATCAACTAAAGAAATAAGGCAAGTTTCTCCAGTTTAAGGACATAAACTACTCGATAGACTGTAGTATGTTCACTACAAGATAATGGACATGAAGCCATGAACACGATTTATTTCACAAGTTCTCTGCATGGAAAAAAAAGAACAAGCCTTTCATTGCACCATTGAGACAGAGCTAGAGGCATTTCTGCTAGTGATGGTTCAGTGGTAGTCAATTAGTGTGAGGCCTGGCCTGCAAAGACAAAGTTTAACAGCCCTCCCCAGGAGCACAGGCCTGAGATTTGAGCCAGCGAATCACCCTCCTGAACACTGGTTCAGGTTGTGGATCTGCTATTAACTCAATGAGACCTGGGACTTGGCTGAAGTCCTGGGCTAAGTGAAGATGAAGGAAAAGGCCTTGGCAGGATAACATGTGTGATGAAAGTGATATGAAGCTTGAAGGTGCAAACTGGCTTTGGCAGGAGATAGATTTTTGTATTGCATCCACACTGCTTAGCATATGCAGTATGAACCCTACCGCTCTTGTTAAATTGACCAGATACTATAACACATAGAAGGACAGTTTTTGAGGCAGATAGAATCAGACAAAGTAAACAAAGGAGAACACTCTAGTTTCCTTTCTGTTGCTGTCATAAACATCATGAACGAAAGGAACTTAGAGAAAGCTTTTGTGTTCAGCTTACAGGTTATAGTTCACTGTGGAGGAAAGTCAGGGCAGGAGCTCAGGGCAGCAATTTGAAGCATGAACTGAAGAAAAAACACGAAGGGATAAAGTTGACTGACTTTATCTAGACTAACATCCAGTTACCTTTCTTATATAGACCAGGCTTTTCTGTCTAGGGATGGAACCTCCCAGAGTGAACTTGACACTCTTATATCGATTAGAAATAAAAGAATTAAAATGGCCCATAGGCAAATACACAAAATAACCTGGTGAAGGCAACTTCACCAGCTTCAGTGAAAATGTAGAGTTCAATAAAAATCAATTAAAAGAAAAAAGAAAAAAAAAGAAAATCCCCTATTGTGTGTGTCAAGTTGACATCCAAGATTAGCCATCCCAGTGAAGAAACAGAAAACAAAATTTATTCTGACACCCACATGGGAATCTAAGCATGTAAACAATCACAAGATAAACTGAAAAGGCCATATCAAACATTTAACAACCCATCTCAAATATGCATCCACCACTTGTAGTGCCTCTCACACTCTGTGGCCAAATGCTGGCCTTAGACATGACTCAGAGGGAAGATCCAGAGGCCTCTACCCAGCAGATAATGTTTCCGATACAAGTTGCATAGATCAGCTATCTGTCCACAGAAACATTCAGTCTATACCAAACCCTTCCAAGTGAGGGACAAAGGAAGGAAAAGAGCACACTGTCTATTTAATGGGATAATAGTTTAAATTCAAGAAGTACAAGAAGAATATTTGAAAGGGGGCACATTATGGACATACTTGTTACTGTGCTAAACAGAAGGAAGTGAAAATTGTGAGCCAGCACTGAACAGGGCCATAAATGGATGTTCCAACTTAGATCATTGGTTATCTGCTGGGACGCGGTAGGACATAAACATCTTTAGATAGAGTAAAATAGAGCTTTGGTCATTTTCTCACCCTCTCTGCCTTTTCTAAATCCAGTGACTTTTCTTAATGCTTTCTGTATCTTTACTGATACGCCCTCTATTTTGATTTGGAAAATCTGGCTTTAGTCTTGCCCCACACAGCACACACACACAGACACACACACAGAGACACACACACAGACACACACACACAGACACACACACACAGCACACACACACCACCACAGGTGCACATTTCCCTTTTCTGTCCCTCTAACCTCCCCACATCCTTGCTGGCTTCAGCTTTCTCCCAGTTCCAAAGTTTTAAGGTTCAGCACACAAACCATCACCCCTGAAGTCTTCTTCTTTTATTTCCATGGGTGATGATTGTCAGCATGCTGCGAACCACTGTGGCCCACGGCGAGTTACATTTTCCCGGAAAATTATGCTATTTTGCTTCATAATGCACTGATTTGTGCCTTTCTTATTTCATGGACTAGAGAGCAGTCATTTAGCAGCAAGAACATGTTCATCGTCTGTGAATGGCCTCCTGCATTAGTGAATAGAGCAATAATATATTTATGCTTTATATAATATTCTAAGAAAAGACATGCAAAATTTAACTAGAAAAAAAATTGAAACCTTGATGTCTTATCTATTATTTAGTGCTCAAACACCGCTATTGGAAAGTGTTCACCTTCTCTTTTCTTTTTATCTATTTTTTTTTTGTCCTTGACACCCTCACAGATACACACCTACATTTCCTATGTATGTTTAAAGAGTCTGGTACCCAGTGACAAACTCATAACTGGCTCCTTTGTTTACATGGCTGATTTCATAAATGTGGTATTAAAATTAGGCACCCTGAAAATATCAGGACTTCACATTACAATTAAAATGTTTTATTATTGCAAAAAAATGTGAGAAATTGAATTTTTCTTCAGTTATCTTTCTATACTGACACCTGCTAGCTAACAAATTCTTCCCTAAAAGAATTCTGCTAAAAGGGAAAATGTTATAGTAAAGTAACTATAGTATAGTATAGTAAAGTTTTGTAAAGAAATTTTATTGACTAAAGAGAGTAGAAATATCCTTTTGCAAATAGGTCTGGAATGTTGAAGCAGAAGGACTATGGAGCAGCATTTTTTTTCCATTTATTTAGTGCAGGAGAGACCCAGCCAATCACCTTACTTGTAGGGCAGGGTCCCCCGAGGATATTTTTTACTTATAAAGATTGCAGGCGCGCTCCCGGCTGCCCCTTTTTCCTGCTTTTCTGTTCTCCGCTGGAACCTGTGGTTCTGTAAGTCTGTTTCCCAATTAAAGCTGTATACAATTTCTGTCTGCATTCATTTATGCCGATGCAATTTAGTCTAAGAAGATTTGATATATGATGGACAACAACATAGAGAAGCTAAAATTTAAGATAGTGTTCCCAGTCTGACTGGTTGTTGAGTTCTGATCTGTTGATAGGTGAAAGTTTAATAAAAATCCCACCTCAAACCCACCTTCAGACAAGACTGTGTCTGGATTTACGTTGCCTGTTCATACTAGAGCTTTGCTTGCTCAAACTATTGACGGTTCTGTGAATGTCTAAATGATAAAATATAAATAATAATGACAAAAATAAATAGTAAAAAGTTAAACAATATATCACTTTTTTAAAAATAAATATTTTTAAATACTTATTTTAGTTTTGAGTTAATATAATTACATATTTCACCCTTCCCTTTCCTGCTTCAAAACCTTCCCATATATTCCTTCTTGCTTTCTATTAACTTTTAGCTTCTCTTTTATTAGTTGTTGCTATATGTATATACAATACACACACATATATAATATTTATAAATGTAATATATATATATGTGTGTGTGTGTATGTATGTATTCCTGCTCAGTCTGTGTACAGTATAAAGCTACAGTTTATGTATTTTCAGTACTGAGGGGTTGGTATTGGGTAATATTATGTTCTCATCTTTGTAAAAGCCTTTCTCCCACTCTCTACATTTCTTCTGTTACCTGTAGATTATTGCGTGTCAACCCTTCAAAACCCTCATTAAAAAGGTTATTAGTTGCAGTCACTAATCTTAGACCATGTTTAATAGGAAACAATGGAAAATGAGCTACTCAATAAGCTCCATATTTACATGAAGGAAATTAGATAGCGTTATCTTTTTGCCACTTTTCATTTTTGGAGCAAGCTTGACCTATTTCATCGCCATCCGCTTATATCCATCCTTTGAGATGTTCAGTAATTGTGACAGCACTTCGATTTCCTGACTATCATTTGCAAAAATAAAACCTAACACCGCTTTTACAAAATAAAGTCAATACTATATGAAATTTCTTTCAGGATATGCCTGGACAGCAAGTGAGAGAGACACAAGTTGCCTTCAGCCATAATGTGTAAATTCATAAATTTTATGAAATGTTCTCCTTGAGAAGAGCCCAGACTTCCCATACACATGATTCCACAGCACAGTCACCGTCATCTGCATTCATCCCTCTTCGTGAAGACACTAGGAAATCTCTGTGGCTGCTTTGTTTATGTGCTTGCATGTGGTACAACTCTTCTCAGGATGCTGTAGATTAATATTACAAATTAGTTAAGACAAGTTTTAGACACCATTTGATGAGATCCAATATGATAAATGTTTGACAAGAAAAAAAACATCTATTTTTTTCTGTTGCGATGAAAATATTTAAATATTTTCTTGCTGTTTAAGACTGGAACAACTTGGAGAGAAAATTAGAGTAGATGAGATTCTAGTTAGGAAGACCAGACCAAGTGAAGATGTATAGCTCACAGTAGGAACTTGAGAGTATGCTTGGGACACTGTTTAAGGAGGAATGGAAATCTGAGTAAGTCTATGGTTGCTGGAGAGGTTTTTAATATCAGAAAGTAAAAGAAGGAAAAAATTATCAGAAATGAGAAGAAATAAAAAGTAAAAGAGATGAGAAAAAGAAAAAATAGAAACAAGCAAAAGGAGTATGTTGTGGGTTGAGTGTGTTGTGCCCCATAAGCTCACCTATTTGACTAAGCTATGCCTGACAGGAGACACAGTTTGGCCAGTTCTATCATCGCGCTCCTGTGGCCAGGTTTTTCCTCTTGTGATGGACTTTGTTCCCTCAAACTATAAGCCAACACAGACACTGCAAACACTGTTTCACCCAGTGTGCTTCTTGTCAGAGGACTAATAACAGAAACAACAAAGAGTGACCTAGTCTGGTAAGGAGCAAATGAATAGAAAGTGTGTGACATGGAATGAGGTCATTCCCATTCCCTTAGCTTTGTAGCTCCCTGTGAGTACCAGCTCACTGGACTGCCGAATGAGCTCTGGATGGCTTATTTTACTGAATGTTTATCAGGATGAGAAAAAAAAAAAAGAGGTCTATCTCTAGGACAGGAACTACAGCAAAAGACAAGAACAGTGACATAAAAGAGATCCAAAAATTCCATTTAGAAATACCCTAACATACAAGTATATTCATATCTGATACAGAACTTGAAAAATGAAATATTCAAAGAAATAATGCAGATGGGCCAATGTGAGGAGAAAGAGATATACAGGTGCAGGTTGACCTGAAGAGTGGATATTTTGGAGGCTTGTGGATATGGTTCAAAGGTTAAGAGTGTGTGCTTTTCTTATAGAAGACCCAAGTTCAATTCTTATTATTCCTGTCATCATTCACAGTTCCCTGTAACTCCAGTTCCAGGAGTTTTTGGTAACATATCTGTGCTCTGCTGGCATCTACATCCACCCGTACACACCCACAAGTAACACACATACACAATTTAAAATAATAAAATATTTTTTTAAAAAAATGGGCATATTTGTATGAATTAAAATTAAAGATTTGATTAAACTAAAAGACATTAATTTTGTTGAGGAAGGATCATGGAACTTAATTCAAGAACTCAGTTATAAAAAAAAAAAAAAAAAACTCAGTTATAGGCAGAATGATTGCTATCAGCGAGGATCCAGTCTGAGTTGAACAAGATAGTAGACAGTGGCTCTGAAGCGTTGGTCCCTGTCATTTGTTCATCCCTGGACAGTGAGGTCAAAAGACACAGGATAGGTGAAGATTATGGACAGCAGGATGAAAATTAGCAAGCGAATCATTTTCTGCTGAACACCTAGGAAGACGTATGACTTTTGATGCAGCTCCATCACCTTCTGGAGCCCTCTTTTCAAGGAGTCAGCTGCCCAGCACAATGAAATAATATTGGCTGGAGAGAGAAAAGTTTTCCAAGGTTGCCTTTGTGGAGGAAAGTTCTAAAATGCAGCCATAGTCACAAGAAATCATCGATACGTCTTTCTACCCCACCTACCTCATGCCGAGCTTTACAGCACTGACAAACTTTTACAAAAGCCTTCTCATAAATGACCAAACATTTAACTCTGCAGAACAATAGCATTATCTCATTGTTTGAATAGTACAGAGAATGCAAATAACTCAGACCTAATTTGTATGCTGATTCACATGAGGTTTATGCTAAATCTCATTCTTTTAACTCATCTATTTTGTGCGTGATTCACCATCTCTTCATTAGAAATGGTTTTCTCATCCTCCCTGGCAGGAAGCGGGAGCTGAGCCCCACTGTGTAGCTGGCATTAAAGACCCCGTGTCTTCTGATAAATTGCCCTGATGTTGGATCCAAAAGAGCTTTCTTGTCATTGGTTCTGAAATGTAAGTAATAAGGATATCATTAGTTCTGGAAAGTCATAACAATGGGAGGAAATTAATGTCGGTAACTGCCAAGTAGGGAGATTTACTAATCTTAAACACTGTCAGGCAAAGAAAAAATGGTGCTCATACTATTTGCTTGGGATTTTATTCTCAACTCATATGTCTTTCCAAGTAGGAGATTGTAAGGGAGCATGTAATTCCCCGAAGACAACTCAATGCAATGGACACAGAGTCATATATGCTAGGTGGTTGAGTAACACAAATGTATCATACTTCACATTATCCTGGTCACATCATTTGGGAAATTCCTTTAAGCAGAAATGTTATTAAAAAACAAAATTATAATAAGCATAATCTTGCAGATTTCAATTGGATTTCATCATGAACCTAGAACACTGCAAAGGTCTATTTCCAAATGCACTGTTCCATCACCTGGACAGTATTTACAGCCCGAAAAAAAGTAGTGACAGAAGCAATGGGCAGCAAGGGGCGTGGTGGGCAGAGACAGCCTGAATAGTAAGTAAAGCCTCGCATCTGTCTAACTTGAGAATAGTTTGAGCTATCCCTGTCTGCAATTGGCTGGAATTTAGCTATCTGTTTCACAGGTAGATTATGCATTTCAAATTAGATTACAATCAAGTTCCTATAGAGAAACAGCTAAGCCAAACTTAAAATATAAAGGAGCATCCCCATTGTCTCAGTGTGTGGGTGCACCCCTCGCGGTCCTAAGTTCCTTGCTCGTGTTCTCTCTCCTTCTGCTCCTGATTTGGACCTTGAGATTTCAGTCCGGTGCTCCAATGTGGGTTTCTGTCTCTGTCTCCTTTCATCGCCTGCAAGGCCAGCTGGCCTGGGTCTGAAAAAGCCTGGGATAAAACCGGACTCGCTGAACATAGCGGACAATGAGGACTACTGAGAACTCAAGAACAATGGCAATGGGTTTTTGATCCTACTGCACGTACTGGCTTTGTGGGAGCCTAGGCAGTTTGGATGCTCACCTTACTAGACCTGGATGGAGGTGGGTGGTCCTTGGACTTCCCACAGGGCAGGAACCCTGATTGCTCTTTGGGCTGATGAGGGAGGGGGGCACTTGATTGGGGGAGGGGGAGGGAAATGGGAGGTGGTGGTGGGGAAGAGACAGAAATCTTTAATAAATAAGTAAATAAAATTGAAAAAAATATAAAGGAGCAGCTTTAGACCAAATGTAAATGCATAAAATCTCTTTTCAAATGTTCATTTTGAACATACTGAGTTCAAATAAAAGCAATAAAAATAACCCTCCCCAAACAAAAACAGAAAACTCAAAACAAAGTAAAGAGTCTCTAGGTATTACATTTAGATTGCAATTCTCTACAAATTATGCAATAATTGTAGTGTTATGGGTCAATCCTGTTAGCCAATAAGTCCTAGTCTCGTGTTTATCCATGTAGAGACATCTGATAGTGTTTAGATTACAGGTTGTCTCTGAATATGAGGTCTATGGCACTGACTGACTGTATGACATGGTAGTACCTCCAGTAAACCCATGTCTTTCATTTCCATTGAGTAAAGGACACAAGAGAGCCCCATACTCTGTGCTTGAGAGGGAAGGCTGTGACTAACTCTATGTGTCACAGAACTCTCAGTATCTGAAACCTCATACTACTAATTAGATCAAGAAACTGGAAGTGAATGGAAGGACATTACCAAAGCTGACTGAGGAGGAAAAGAGAAAAGCAATCTTTGACTTTCTTGTAGTGTTCCTTTCAGGAAAGAATTGGGTGACATATTTACATTAATTCTTTCCTTGAAGCATGGATGTTCGCCTATAAACCATGTGGCAAAATATTTTACTTGGCCAATTCTTGAGCATACTGTGCTGTGAGAAACAAGAATTGTAGCCTTTCAGAATCACTCCATATGAGTTGGGAGAGAAATCCTGTTTCCTTTTGTCCTATGCCACCTTTCTTTCTGACTCTCAGTACCGAGGAGCTGTCATTCTAAATCAAGAATGCACACCTTCCACCTGTAGTAACAACACACTCTAGTCTAGGAAAGGGCAAGGTAGTGTGTCAGGAGGTAGAAAATCTCAATCAGATTTATGAGTCAAGAAACTGAGATAAATGTAGATTTAGAAGGTTAGAGAAGGTCACGATATTATCGGCAGAACTAAAATTCAAAATCTAGCTGTTGGACTCAGAGCTCTTACCTGTAAAAGGTTCTGTGCTTTCGTTAGTGGCCAGTGATGTTGCTTAGGGGTTGTCTTGCCCAGCAATGCTTCAGAATTTCCAATTCTTCTAATTCCCCCAGTTTCTGCAAAGAAGGATTTTTCAAAACAGTACACATGTAACTGGTGGTAAATGCTATTTTGATTTGGTATATCAACCACTTCCCAGAATTCCAGGCTGCTCTAGGTTAGATGGGATATGATTGTGGTCTAATGGTATGAGTCCCTGGGTCATGGCAAGAAAAGATTGAGGACCAATGATCCTCCCAGAGAATCAGGAAGGATTACTACTGCACTACTCCCCAGCTGCTTGAAGGCTTATGTGAGTTTTCAAGTCCATCAGGTATGGGGTTCATGAGGTAGAATGTCAAGAAGGTGGAAAGTGACATTAAGAGCTGGTAGCCTGATGAGGTCTCAGTTCATGGTGTGACATGCTGCAAAGAAAACATGAGGGCATTTCCAAGCCTCTGTGGCAAATCACATTTAGTTTGTCCTCAGGAACCTACTGAGGAGCCAAGTTACCCAATGCTGTATGAGGATCTACTTGAGTATCTAAAATGATACTAGAAGGATGCTTTGTAGGCAAAGGGTTCTTCCTCGTTTTTTGTACTCTTCTATGATGTACTTTTTTTTTCATGATAGTCTCAACCCAGTGCTCTATCAGTATAAACTCAAAATCAGGGGTCTCTAAGCACAATTCAAAAGTAAAGTACCCAAGTATCTACATATGGAAAGTTTACTATGTACCAATGGTTAGTGAACTGGTTGGTGTTTACTGACATTTTGACATAATATAGTGTCTTCTGGGAAGAAGGAACACTAAATGAGGAACTGCCCTTATCAATTTTTATAGGAGTATATCTTGGGGAAAACTTTCTCCATTTCTAATTGGCATAAGACCAGTCAATTGTTGGCAATACCAACTCTAAGCAGATAAGCCTTTGCTGCTAAGAAAGGGAGGTGATCATGAGTCTGAGAGCAACCAGTGAGCCATTCTCCTCTGTGTTTTCTGATCTGAGCTTCTGTCTTGAGAAACTTCTTTTTGCTTCACTGGATAATGAACATAGAAGCTAAAACAAACCCTTTTACTGCCAAATTGCTTTTGGTCAGAACTTACAAAAGAAGACAAACAGAAAGGAAGGCACGTTTCTTGTGTCTCTCTTGTAGTTGCTGCCACCATCTTTGGGGATACTCTGGTTCAAGTAAGTCTACTATCATGTAAAATACTTCAGAGAGTTCTCATTAGTTTCTTTCTGTCTTGTGGCAGCCATATGCCATCTGATCTTTCTTACACTTGTATTCCTAATCCTCTGCAATATTACTGGGTCTCTATAATATAGTCTATTAAAGATTTGCCAATTAAAATATGTCTATTCTATACAATGTTTTCTGCTTCAGGATTTTTCAAGATTGTTATATAGTGTCAATAACCATAATGACAATACTTTTTAGCAGGTCACTTGAATTATATACATTTGCTTCTCAGTTGAGAGTGTGTTGTATCCAGATAAGTCCATTATAAATTGAAGACATCGTGTCAAAATTGCGCTGAGTGCAGTTAATACATTTCACATCTTTGTAGAATGATCCGTGCACTCTGCATCCTGTAGATTAATCTCTCCATGATCATGTGACTGACTTGTAGCTGAAGATGCCTGCTCCTGACAAGCATTATAGAAAGGAATGTACCCTTGTATCACTAGCCTGGACGTTACTCTATCACAGTTTCAAAGCTGAAACTTAGATGAATCATACCATGATAACTTGAGTAACATTTGATCTTCAAAACATCACATTGTGTTTTATAAATATATACCATCTTGTCCATTAAAAAAATTCACAAGTTTTTAAAACTTTGCAAATAGAAATAGGCATTAAAAGGTATTTGTATCTTTTTAAATGTGGCCATTGTATGGAAGTAGAAAGAGGATTTGGATGACTTTTTCCTGGAGATTTTTCTGGTATCTGGCATGTTTTCTTTCATGAGTGCCACGTGACCTATGTAAGCATTTGACTCACTTCTCCTGCTGGTAAATTTCTTTCTATGTGAAAATTTGAGGTGGGACACAGATGTTGCTGTACATGGAATGACTGAAGGGGTCTAGACTACTAGGGGAAGGTCAGTGATGAAGTGAAATGCCTGGTTTATCTATCCTTAACTCGTTCAGAGTTCCCACAATGAAACATTTGTCATTTTCCCAGTAGGAACAAAGCTTATAGCTGTGCAGTGTCTGTCTTTCCAATGCCTGTCTCTTTGGGGTCCTGTCAGAAGTTTCCTCCACTAGGATCATGGGATATTCAGTTCATTTTGTCACTTCACGTTAGTCTTACTGAAAATATTTAAATCATTCATGTTATGATATTTACAGCCTTAATACCGGAGCACTTCCAGTACTTTCTTTATGATTATCCTCTGAAATCATTCTTCTCCTATAACCTACAAAATATAGAACTACATAAAGACGAAATTATGCATGTTAGATAATAGGTTATAAGAAGTCAATGTGGAACTGGTTGCATGTTCCACAGGGCTATATTAGTAAAATAAACTAATTTTATTTATTTTTACTAATTTATTTATTATTTTACGAATAAACAGAAAACAGTGCTTATGCAAGGCTTTATTCCAGAGTGCTCAATGAGTTTTACCCATGAGAAATAATGCAGCACAGACTGAAAACTGAATACATACAGTTGAAGTCAAAGTTCATGCACTCCTGTTAAGTAACATCAAATAAATGGGATAAAGTGCCAAGCCTCCATTTTACCACTAACCACCTTCAGTGATCTTCCTTCTCTGTGTAGATATTGTATAAATTTTATTTCTCTTGAATATTATGTCTTCTTACTAAGTATATATGTCTATCCATCATTTTTTTAAAAACTAATGCAGTATTTATCTGTCTTTTCCTTGGCAAGCTTTCAGCCAACCCTTCCCTGTTGTGAAAAAAAAATCTTTTTGTACACTGTGAAGATGTGTCGTTTGGATTAATTTAATAAAAAACTGAATGGTCAATAGGCTAGGTAGGATTGGGGGGGAGGCAGAGAGGACACTAGGGAGAAGAAGACTGAGATGGAAGGAAGATGCCAGGAGATGCAGAACAAGCAGAATATAAAAAACAGAGAAGTAAGCCAACTACAAATTTCCACCAACATGGGCAACTACATCTGCATAAAAACTGAGAAAGTTTGGAAAGAATTTCTAGGCACAAAAGAACTGAGTTAAGGATGGCTTCTGAGTAGCTGCATTTTTTTTTTTTTTTCAGATCGGCGGCTCTGTTTGCTGACGGTGAGCAGGAGCACCTATGGCTTCTTAAGAGAGGTCTTCCTGATACTGCAGTGGCAAGGAAAGCTGTGTGGCTTCTTTAGGAGCCAGGTTCCTGATTCACCAGCACATATGACTCTGACTCTTTGGGGAGGTCTGGCTATGGAGCATTTAAATGAGTATTGTGAGCCGAATGCTACAACTTGTTTAATGGCAATGTAGACCTGGTGTGAACCTGAAAATACGGCTGTAAGCATGACTCACAGAGCTGGCACTGATGGGACATCTGCCATGCTGGACTGGGAGGAGTCAAAAGTCAAAGCAGCCTTAGTTCAAGCCATGGCATTTAGCATTTTAAGAAGCGGTCCTGAAAAGAAAAGGATTAAAGATACACAATAGGACATATTTGGACATAAAAAAACGACTAAACAAGACATAGTATGGTTAAAAAAAGTACATAGGCTTGGGAGAGAGAAGAAAAAGAGTACAGAGAGTTACAAGAGGAAGTAAGTCGTTTTTAAAAAATAAAGCAAAGTCCTTAAAGAGACAGAGTACAGAAGTCATAGATTAAAGGAGAAAAAAAAAACAAGCCACGTAAAGATGAAATATACACAGAGTCTATATTATTTTGTTTTCTTTGAATTTTTTGACTGTGAATGAGCTAAGTATAGAGAGACATTTCATTGCAGGGCTACTAAGCTAAACAAGCATATATTTATTTTTTATGGTATTTTGACTTCAAAATTTAGATCTAAGGAAATGTTGCTTTGGAAAAGAGGTTCTGCTTCTGTTTCTACAAAAAATGAGAACCTGTGGATTCCTTTCAGATTAATGTGATCCAGTGGAACAAGACCCCTTGAAATGTCTCCATAAACTCTAAAATTACTTTAACCAATGAAAAGCAGGAAGTAGTTTGGAGAGAACTATGCCCAAATTCCCAAATATTGTTTATAAATGTTTATTTATATTTAAAGGGAGATATGATATAGAGATGAATACTTCAAATTGTATGGATCTTGGTTTATTAATACAAACTTCAGGTCAAATGTATTATATGTGTATTTCTGCTCATGATAAAGGTATTGTGTTTGTGCAACTCATTTAAAAATATAATGTATAACTAAGAAATACAGGTTAACAGATAGTCACCTATAATAGTCAAGGTTGTAGTCATGTTATTTAGGTTTTCTAGATGTAAAGAGATATATTTCAGATGTATAGTTATTCTTCAAACCTTTCAAAGGCTAACAGAAAATGGAATTTAAAATGTTTAAGAAATTGGGACTTTTCTCTACAATGAAACATATCTGCTCCTGGCAGCACCAATTAATTCAAGAGGAAGATCGAAGAGGCTACTTATGGAGTTTCCTATCCATTTGGGCAAGAAACTGCTCTTGCTTGGACTATTGGAGGTTATACTGTACAAACTGGACATGTGAGATCCACAGAAAAGTGACGCTGAAATTACCTAAAGGTGAGATTGTTCTTCAGGATTCCTGCTTCATGAAAGAGTCTGCCAGACATTCTGAGGGCACAGAAGAAAATGACTGACAAACTGCCAATTTAGGTGGAACTGCCTTTAAAATTTCTTACTTCATGGAAAAATCTGCCAAATACTATGGGCCTAAGGCTGAAGATGGATGCCCCAATGTTACAAAAGAACTTTGGGTGACTGTCCAGGCAGCAACATGTCTCTGTCAATTCTGGAGTTTTGGAAGTTGCTTACAATGCATTTCCTGTTTACTTGGGTGATACTACATCCTCATGGAGTCTCTGATGGAGCTGAAGAATGGATAATTATCATTATAATTTTCAATAGTTATGATAAAAGATAAGGTAGATAGAAATATTATAAATATAATCCTTGCTTGATAACTGTTTTGGTGTATGTAATCTTGCTATTTTAAAAATTAAAACTTTCCTTTTTACTTTGACAGAAAAGGGGAGATAATGTGGGATTCCCCTCTGTATGCTGTGAATACATTTGGTTAGTTAATAAAGAAGCTGATTTAGGCCTATTGCAGCACAAAATAGGGCAAGGCAGGAATTCCAAGCAAAAAAAGGAGGAGTAGGTAGAATCAGGGAGAAGTCATGCAGCCACCAAGGGAAAAAGATGCCCATGGGAGCCCTTCAGAACCTTGCTAGTGACCACAACCTTTGGGTGATGCACAGATTTATAGAAAGGGTTGATTTAACACATAAGAGCTAGCTAGCAATATGCTTAAGTGATTGGCCAAGCAGTGTTATAATTAATACAATTTCTGTGATATTATTTGGGGTCTGGGCAGCCAGGAACAAATGAGAAATCTCCACCAACAAGTAAGAGACACAAGACACGTGGCATAATGTAAATGAATAGAAATGGGTAAATTTAAGTTATAAGAACTAGTGAGAAACAAGTCTAAGATTTTGTCTAAGCTTTTATAGACCATAAGTCTTTGTGTCGTGATTTAGGAGCTGGCTTGTGGAACAGAGAAAGGCACACAACATTTTCTGTAAGAATTAATAATAAAAGATGACACAGGAAAAGGAGACATAAGAGAAGAAACTATGGCAAGTGGGGAATGGGGCTTCACATGATGAAGAAGCTGAGAAGGGCCACTGTCCAAAGTCTAGAATCATGTAGAACTGTTACTTTAGGAAAGGGTTACTAGTATCAACAATGCTTTAGGAAAAGTTTCCTAGCATTAACAATGGAAAGACTGTCATACACAGTTTTAATACCATGCCGTGTACTGGCCACCCAGTAATGGTGGCAGTGCAGGCTCCAGTGAACTTGGCTATTGTATTTATATCCCTTAAAATGACACTGGTTTGGAAGTTGCAGCTAGGGATGCGTGAGATTAGGCTGAGGCTCTTATTCTTGGTGTCTCTGGTTGGTTCAGTGACACTGAGGACAGCAATCTTCAGGTAGGTGAGAGGATATCCTATTGAGCAAGTGGAGATGAACGTGAAAGAAGCATACACTTTCAGGACTGAGAAGTGGAGGCAACAGACTGGCTCCAAGTGCAGAGAACACCAAGTTTAACTTTAATCTGTCACACTGGTATTTCGTTCTTTTCTTTCTAATTAACAGAAGTGTATTAATATGTGTCTACAGGGAAGCTGCAATGCTGATATTAGGTCTTCCCTTATCATTAAAGTGTAATACTGAATGCATTTTAAATTCATTAAGTTTAAATGTGGTTGATGTCATTAACCATTTCTTTTTACCCTTTCTTGATATTTCAGAGCTATAAAAGTAGCTGCATAGATATATTTGTGTATATATAAAACACTGTGTTTAAAATGCTTGCACAGTTCAAATTCTGGTGACTTTTACGCTTTTTCTTCCAAGTGATTTCACCATTCTCTGTTCTCCCAGAAATCATTGTTTCTGATACCCCATGTATTGGCTGTCACCAGCAGACTGCCCTCTGGGAAGTCTTCACAGCCTGTGAGGGAAGACAATGGCAATGTTTTCATGGAAGCTCAACTCTCAGGTCCTGTCTCCTTACAGAGAAGTGAGATGCAAACCTTGAGACAAAAGGATGTTCTTTGATTATTTTCAATATCCAGGCCTGATTCTATAATTGTGATCAACAGAAGATAGGTAAGATGCATTTAATTAATCATTTTTGGAAGCATATATTTTATATACTGCATAACCATAGAGAAATAAAACAGTATATTCTATATTTAGACATATAATAGGGCTCAGGCAGGAGAAGAGGAATAGCAATTCCATAGAAAAATAGAGAAATACATGGAATACATAGACCATCACACTCATTCTCCAATTTCCTATACTTACATGTGCCACATGGAGCTCTGTAATCATGCAGAAAATACATGAATCAATTTAAATATCTGAAATATCATCACTATGATGATTGCTCTAGAATTGTTATAAAATCCTAGAGATACTTTCTCTAAACTACTTGATAGTTTAGTAGACTGTCTGAAGTAAGTTAGTTTAAATAGAGACATCTCCCATGTTCCTTTGGAAGACAGTATTTAACTGTAGAATAGAATTTCCACAGCTACAACAGAAAATTTCTGGTAACATGAAGGAATCATTGGCTTGAAACCAGTGGAGAATAGTGGAGCAAATCAAACTGGACAGCTAATTCTCTGGAGAACAGAGCAGCTGAGCAAGACAACACCATGGAATGGCTTCTCCTCTGCTCTTCCCCTAGGGGTCTGTGTTGATCCTGAGCTTTGAGTGTGGAGCCAAAGGTCCTGTATAGGCCGCAAAGAGGCAGAATTCAGAGGAGGTTTAGTATCCCCCTGCTGACTGTAGGACATAAGCATCTGGTTTTTATTTATTTTTTTCTGGGATGGCGCAGCATAAAGAGATGAAAATCAACATAAAGTCACTGAAAGGGGAGTCATACTTCTCAGAAATGCTGAGAAACAAATATTAAAGGCCCTGACCCCCCAGGAGCAACAATAGAGAACTAATATTGCCTATAATTATATTTTAGATCCAAGAAAATTAGCTGACAGAGTCCAACAAAGATGAATGCAGAAACTTCTGGCTATCTGAATTAGAAGCTGCTTCATATAGTCCGGTTACTAGACCCATGGCCACCTTCCTCTCAGACATTATGGTGAAACGGTGACAACAATTTCTGTGACTCACACAACGACAGTCGGTCTTACCATGGAAATAACATAGTACACCAGAGCCTATGTCAGGGTCTGAGAAATAAGGAGAAAGCAAATAAGGATCGATAAATAGAACAAATTATGGAATGATGTCCAAAGGAATCCAAAGGGCCTGGGAGTGGAAAATCTGAAAATGTACCATCATAAGTCCAGGCCAGGACAATATTTTTAGGCAAAAGTAGTTTATTTTAATTCATAAGCAGCACATGGAAAGTAGGAGTTAGAAATTATCACTTAATATGGTCAGAATATATGAAGTATCTCAGAATAACTCTAAAGGGATATGTATAAATCCTGTGCACTGAGCATTGTAAACCAGAACACAGAAAAAGAAAAGTCAAAACAAGTGACTCTCTCTATTAATTTCAAATAAAATTATATTTATATATCTGAATAAATACATATTTGGTATTAGTATAAATATATAAATATAATATATAATTGGTTTGTGGTGCTAAAGATGGAGCCCAGGGCCCCTGAATGAGCATAAACCTACTATTCTGTAAAATTCTCTCAAAATCTCAAAGTTGTATACATATAAAAGGTTAAAATCCTGTCAAGCCCATTCTTATCCAGCCATAGATGAATAGAATATAGTGGAGGAGCAATAGGGAGAGAAGACTAAAACTGGGGCCTCAGAAGTCAGGCAAACATGGCAAAGCAATCCACATATTGATGTTCGTATACAGATTGAAAACTGATGAGTAGAAAGTAGAGCCTAGAGCCTAGACTCAGACCCACATACATATGGTTACCAGATTATTAGCATCTGTAATATTGACGCAACACAGAGTTAATGGTACCTTACTCTGTTTTCCTTTTCTGTGATAAATATCCTGAAAAAAAAAAAAACTAAAGAAAGGAGTCTGTTCTGGCTGACAGTGTGAAGGTACAATGCATCAGAGTTGGGGAGTCAGAAGGAAGAAGCTTGAAGCAGCCGGTCACCCACATCCACCATCAGGAACAGACAGCAGGTGCCACATCCACCATCAGGAACAGACAGAAGACACCACATGTGCCAACAGGAGCAGACAGCAGACACCACATCCGCCATTAGGAACAGACAGCGGGCACCACATCTGCCATCAGGAGCAGACAGCAGGTACCACATCCACCATCAGGAGCAGACAGGAGACACCACATCTACCATCAGGAGCAGACAGCAGACACCACATCCACCATCAGAAGCAGACAGGAGGCACCCACATCCACTATCAGGGACAGCACACATCAAATCCATGATCATTAGTAGACAGCAGCCACCACATACAGCATTGGAAGAGACAGGAGTTTAGCATGAATGATAAGACCTAGAGTCAGATACTGGGGTTCAATCTGAAGATCAGAAAAACAAAACAACCAGCCAATGACTCTTACCTCTACCTCAGAACAAAACGGGCAGTCCTTCTTCCACAAATCCTCAGAAAGAGATACTGAACTGAGAACTGTCTCCTCCCATTTTCTATTCCTCCCTAGTGCTGGGATTAAAGGCTTGTACTACCACCACCCTGCCTCTATGGTTAACTAGTGTGGCTACTGGGATTAAAGGTGATTGCCACACTGCCTGGTCTGTATAACTGTCCAGTTTGGTTGTTTTACTACCTGATCTTCAGGCAAGCTTTATCTATTAAAATACAAATTAAATATCACTGTATTTTCCTTTTTTGTCTAAAATAAAAAGGTTATAACTAATATAAGAAAAATATATATAATAAGCACAATGAATATATGTAATATATACAGACAATAAATGTATCAACAATGACTAGTGCATTTATATTTGACAAATTCAAAGAAAAAACTCCCTATCTATTCTACTTTAGTGAGTCAAAAGTCTTGTATCCAATTTATTTTCTATCATAATTTACACTTTGTGCACCTAGTAAACAAGGAAAACTATAACTATCTACACTTCAACTCCCTCAGAGACCCAAGAAAGTCATAATATTAACTGAATAAGCAGGAAGTGTAAGCAAGAGACTTCCAAAAAATTGTGAGAAATGAACAGAAACAGCTGACTGCCTGAACATTTACCCAAAATTACTCTTTAAATTTTGGGGCATCAATTTTCAGCCTACAGGCCTAGAATATCTGATAGACTTTTCTATAAGGCAGGGATTTTGAAGGACTGTCATGGTTTCCATTCTGAGTTCAGTACATCTTTAGAGTGAATTGGTTGATATAATTCCATAGTATTCTTTTCTACTATCCAATATCTCTCCACCGCTGTTACTCTTTTCTCATTATCATTTAGATGATTCAAAGTTAATAAAGTATTATATGCTTCTGGGGGTATTTATTATCCTTTTCTGTTTATTTAACATATTCTTTAAAGTTCAGTTTGATTTTTCTATATCTGCCTGGCCTGTACAATTGTGTGGTATACCTGTACAATGCTTTATTCTATAATAAGCAAAAACCCATTTCATTCTCTTAGAGGCATATTCTGGAGCATGGTCTTATTTTATTTGTACAGGAATACCTATGATGACCCTAACTTCTATCAAATGCGTGATTACTGAATCAGCCCTTTCCAATCTCAAAGCAGTTGCACATTGAAAAACTGAGTAGGTATAAATGGAGTGGTATACCTATTTTAGTTTTCCAAATTCTGCAAAATGGAACACATCCATCTGCCAAATTTTATTGCTTTGAGTGTCCTTTGGGTTACTTTCTACAGACAGTGGTGTTCAGTAAAAAACCAGTAAGACATTTCCTTTGCTTGTTGCCACATGGTGGATAAGTCTTTTTTTTTTAACCTTACTATTGACATGATTTTTTAATGAAATTCTGAGGGTTTTAGCACATTTCCAAACAATAGCTGATTGATTTCTGCATTACCTTGTGGTAGAGGACCTGACAAACTCATATGGGATCAAATGTGTGTTATATATATGGGATGATGCATATTCCTGATTATATCTTGTAACTAAATAAGTAATAAAGTCATATAATTACACTTTTGGCATGATTAAGTCTTTTAATATTAGTCAGATGTAATAAGACTCTTCACTCCATGAAAAATTTATCTTTATTCAAATGTTTACACTTTAGCTCAACTATCAAGTAGTAATATTACCTGGAAATAGGAGGTATCCTATAAAAAGTGACAGCTCTGTAGTTCAGAGGGACCTAAAACCTATAGAGTCTATATTACTGAGGAGGCCTAGTGAGTTCAAACAAGTCAGATGAGCATACTAAGGAATACTAAAAGAAATAATAAGATGACTATATGTATCAGTTATATGAGTGTGGGGTACACATACAAAGGTGATTTAGAATCAAAGATGAGTGGATTAATCCCAAGTATTCAACATTCCTTCCAAATGTTAGCCTTGGGCTACTAAAGACTACTTAGATTGCTAGTAGTTTCTATCTGAATGTTGTTGCTATATCTAAAACTCAGCATCTGAAAATGAACTTAAATTTGCTTTTCTAGCTCATATTCTTTTGTCCAAATTCTTTTTTCTTCTTTTCTTTCTTTTCCTTATGTTTCTCTTTTCTTTTTGAGGCATGGCTATATAGTTCAGGCTGGTTTCAATTCACAATCTCCTAGCTTCAACCTTCTGAGTGGGCTACCCCTCTAGGACTTAATTCCATGTTCTTAATGACAGACACCTTCAATTACACCACCACCTAATATAACATTCTCCTCACATCTGAAAAGGATACAATATGCACAGTAGATGTAATAGTAGTACTGATATATATACAAATGTGCCCTGTACAAACCTAAGTATAAATGTTATTTTCTCTATTAGACATGGTAATCAAGCACTCAGCATCACACAGTAGAGCTATTCTAACAATGAACTGTGATGAAGGTTACATGTCTGTCATCTCTCCTTTGAAAGTCATGAAAACATTTTATTTGCCTTTTATCTTTGCTTTTATTAGATAATAAAGCTATGTATCTCCTTATGACATTTTTATACACAGTGTTTTGGTAGACACACCTCTTCATCTCCCTGGTCCTTTATTTGCAGCCTTCTTCAAATACTCTACTTTCCACATTCGTGGTATACGTTTTCTCTTATTCCCCTACACTCTTTTATTACATCTTTCTCTCTCTGGTGGATGACTTTCTTGTTTCATGATATCAGTCCACACACACTATCACATAAATATATGTGTGTCAAAATTAAAGCCTAAGATATTCATAAAAGAGGGGATATGCAGTGTTTGTCTCTCTGAGTCTGTGTTACCTGGCTTAAATCCAACATTTTTCCAGTGGCAGTTTAAAGTGAAGAAAAGGATTTTTTTGATTCTGCAACCCCATGTCCCACTGATGCCTGACAGCTGACTCTCAGGTACAGAGATAGATGTGTTAATAAAGAGTGAGGAGAAGTACTCTGTCTGAGTGGGTAGAAAGAATAGTAAACACTTGGGAAGACTGCAGTTCCAGCAACTAACACACAATCTGTGGCCATGACACAGACACGGGAAGTTGATGATAACCAATGAAAGATGGGGAAGGGTGACAGACGAGATGGAAAGGCTTGGAGAGTGCTGTGGACATACAACAGTGTCAAACTTCTCACATCAGGTTTCAGGATCTTCTGGGTCAGGACCCTATTAAAATTTGTTCAGCACAAAGAGCTTTCCTATTTGTAAACTAAATCTTCTCACATTGGCTAAGCTATTTTTGACTGATGCATTTAAAAATAACGATCACATAATCTAGAGCTTTTAAGGGCTATGTTTTCTTAGATCAGAAAAGAAAGATGTCAAGAGTGGTAATGACCTTTGTGCATTGTTAGGGTTTAGTTTATGGAAAATTTCTGATTCTCACTTTTGCAAATGAAGTCTGTTATAATAGCATGTTTAAAGCCACTTCTAGAAATATTTACCACATGTAAAGTAAAATGGAACAGCCAAGAATAACTCAAATGAAATTTCTTTGTTCTGATAAACTCTGAAAGTCTCTAGGACCCTTAGAAGGATGTACACTACTGTTATCGCAAAATCAGCAAAATCAATGATGGGGAAAGGGCCACAATTTGTTCCATCTTATATCATTTAAGACGGTAACAAAGGCGCTCTGTTACGCTGGTGTGCAGGGCATGGCACATATTCAACCAACTTGCATTATGTGTATAAAATACAGATTTAGGGAAAGGGTGGTGTCGAGTCAATGTCATTGACAGAGAAATAAATAGAGCCTTCTGAGGAATTTTAAGGATTGGCTCCTTGCTTGAAACTGGGAACAGGAAAAGGGCACAAAACAATTAGCTAGGATAGTTCATCTGAGTTTCACACCAAAATGATGGGGGCATGGGGGAATGGTCTAAAGACTGCTAAGAAAAAGTTGAAAGACACTTAAATCTTTGACAAAATCACCAAATCACTGAATTAAATGAATTGCCATGCCCCAGCCATTAATTTTACAGGCAAATATTTTTTTTCAAAATGTCACTAAACACTAATGTGTGTTTGTGTATTGTATAATGTTGTAAGCTATTAAAAATTCTATTATTAAAAGAGCCTGTTACAGGAAGTCCATGGTGACATATGACTGTAAATCAGCACTCAGGAAGCTGAGGCAGGAAGATCATTCATTGTAGTTTCAACAGCAACCTGGGAAGCATGTGAATTCAAAGGCAACCTGGGATGTGTAATGAAAACTGTCCCAACAACAGCAACAGAAAAAGCTTTATAAAACAAAAAGATCCCATTGTAGTCGGAGCTAATGTGAGACCAAATCTGAAGGCGTGGTCAGCTTTCTAATCAAGTTGTTTTTGCTCGGTAAAGCCATCAAAATTTTGTGGGGGGGTTGTGATGTGATTATAAACTTAATTTTAAAGATCACTCTTATTTCTATTTTATGTTACTAAGTAGAGGCCTCTTCCATGAGCAATGTCAGAGTTTGGTTCATATCTTTCCAGTGTGTCCCTATGCTAGCTATTTTTTTATTATTAACTTGTCATCATTTTGAATCGCCTGGGAACATTGACATGGGAAGACCCAGCAGACTGTGGGATGCACCATCCATAGGCAGGTGGCCTGGGCTATAGAAGAAAGCTGAGCATGGCCCTGATTCTGAGCCATGGTGTCTGCTCCAGTTCTTTCTTCGACTTCCTTCAGTGATGTGCTATGTCCTATGAGATGAAATCAATCCTTCCTTCTCCTCTCACAGGTTCCTTATGGTCAGACATTTCCTCACAGCAGCAAAAAGAGCAACCAAATCTGTAGCTTCTCAGGCTACACTGCATGACTCCTTGACCTGTCCATCCTTTGTCTATCTCTGTATGGCAGCTGAAACTTGTGTAAACTCAGCTAGAAATCTGTATGTCAAAATGTGAATCAAAATTCTCACGTTTATGCGCATAAATGTGAATGTTTACGAAAGTGTTATTAATGATGGCTACTTTAATTACAAGAACATTTAATTAGTAAACAAATGTTCAAGCATATTATCTGTTAGCAATGATGACTCACTACATTCATATCTTGCAAAGGAATCATCTTCAAAATATGTAAAAAGCTCCTCCAAATCAATAAGGTAAACAAAGTGAACTCCGGGAAAAATAGACAAATGTTTTGAACCATTATTTTATTAAATCAGTGTCAAATTTGTTAATAAGTGTGCAACTTTTCAGTTGTGTTAGTGCTCAGGAAAATGCTATCTCCCACCATAAAATAGATATTATGAGCTGGAAGTAGCACTTTGGTAAAAAGTCATTGTCTATCCTTACTAAACACATATTCACATTTTATATTTTAACTGCTTCGTTTCAATCCTGTGCATAGCTATGCTTCCCACATGCCTATGGTCATGTAATGGGAAAACACCAAGGAATACTTCCATGTAAAGAGGAAGAAGACTGTGGTTTGTTTCCACTGTGTAACACTAAAACAACAAGAATAAAAAGCACAGTTTCATCCACTAATACACACCAACTTCAGAAAGATATGAATGAAAGAAAACAACTCAGAGATGCATTAGGTGTAGAAGCCGTGCACATGAAATTCTAAACTAGGCAGACCCACTGCTAGTATTAGAGATCCTGCAGTAGGGTACTTGGGCTGGTAGAGATGAGTTTCTGCTTATATTAGGAAATTTCTTTGGCCTGAGCATTGCTATGATTCTGTTTGGG
Organism: Microtus obscurus; assembly: GCA_963919715.1. Classification (NCBI taxonomy): domain Eukaryota; kingdom Metazoa; phylum Chordata; class Mammalia; order Rodentia; family Cricetidae; genus Microtus; species Microtus obscurus. The sequence goes on from CAWTZC010000015.1 coordinate 24,874,856, forward strand.
GCAGAGTAGGGTGCGGGTCACATGACTCTCCACTGTATGGACCTCCACCAGTGTTTGTATGTCTGGTTCATGCACGTTCATAAGTGCGTGCTATAATATGTATAGTAGATGACACAAAATTTATCATGACATATTTGGTAACCCTTAATGAAGACTTTTGATGTAACATTTACAAATGCATTTCTAAAAATTAGAGTTATTATAACTGCACACAGGGGAAGCACGTGATTCAATGATGACAAATAAGATTTAGTATGCAGTGCACTCTCCAGAGAGAGTTCCTTGAAATGGATATTTTAACATTTCAGTATCTTAATTACCTTATGTTTAATGAAGTAATTCAAGGGTGCAAAATCCAGACAAAATAACATAATTTAAATGCAGACAAATGAGATCCATATATAAAGAAAGATTAAAAGAACGAAGATAGATGGATAGCTTCCCTTAGATATCATAACTTATTTTTAACTGAAAAGCTTAGTAAAAACCCAATGGTTCAGCAAAAATTACTCATATATTCTTTGGGTTCTCAATATAATATATACATGGTCATTATGTCATCAAAATACCATTTTTAAGGAAAATAAAAAGACAAACAATACATTTTATAAGCAAAATGAAGTGATAGAAGATATTAAACACAAATTTAAAATAATGGAATATTTAGTGTTTGTCTTGAAATTGATAATTATATATGAAATGAACTACAAAGTTTTTTCAGTCTACAAAAATAGTGATAATAAGTTATGATTTATTTTACTTCTGGAAGATGAATGCTCTGTCATTTTAATGTAGCAGCCGCCTCATAAGGCAATTCTGAGATCTCCATCACCGTGTCAAGAGATTAGAAGTATTCCCAACTTTACAAATGTGGCTCATATAGCTGTGAATTTTCATCATTGGCCTAAGATCCATCTTGATTTTCTGTCATATTGCATATGTCAATTTATTATAAAATTGAATATTTTATGCAATTTTGTTGAATATTTTCCTTAGAACCCTTTGAAAGAAAACTATTTTAAATATGTTAATACTTTCAATTGAATATTCACACTTTAGCTTGAAAAGCCTTTTTCTGAGTAACCTTCATCCCAAAAAGGACATATTACAGGGCGGAGTGATGGTTCGGAGGTTATGATCACTGACTGCTCTTCCAGAGGTCTTGTATTAAATTTCCAGCAACCACATGGTGGCTCACAACCATCTATATAATTATATCTAGTGCATCTTTGTCAAGAGAGAAATATTTTATACATAATAAATAAATAAACCTTTAAAAAAGGAAATAAAATCACTTCGATTTTTCTCTAGCCATGATTATTGATTGAGACTAGAACATTATATTGGCTGGGCAAGGGTAGTATCACTGAGATGCATTTTTCCTTCTGATAAAATTGAAAGTAGTTTATTATATTATATAACACAGGTCCCATAATTAACAAAATGGTATTCTTCATTCTAAAGTTTTTCTAAGAGGATGCATTTCCTGATTAATTTTTTTATGGCAATAAAACATGAACAAAACAAAGAGCGATAGGAATCCAGAAGTCCTGTATGTATCTATACCTTGTATTGTGGTAATGGTAACATGGGTATTTCTCTAACTCTATATTTATCAAATTGTGCATTCTACTATTTGTAGCTGCTTATAAGCTTATTAAAACAAAAAAACTAACCATGAAGAGGTCAGAATGTGACCTCAATTGAGCATAGAACAATGCAAATATAATTATCCATGTTGAGGCTATTGTTCAGAAGGATAAACTTAATCTAGTACATTTATTAATATTGAAAGTGCTAAACAAGTGAGAAAAGAGTGCAAGGCCAGTGGAGGTTGAGGTGGTGCTCAGATGAGATGACACGAGCAGAGCACAAGCCAGAGCCAGGAATAGGCATGGGCCAATCAGTGATTGCATTTCAGGTATAGTTCTTTAAACTCTAAAAGGATATGTTCTATTTTTCATAAAATAAAAAGAAATCAAGCAGAAATCATAGTACAACTTTGTACAAGTTGATATTGCTTAAACAATCATTAGAGTAAATTGGAATTTGTTTTCATATTATATTTTATTTATGCATATTCTTTGAAAATGATTATGGGATTTCATAGATATATTTTTATACAAGCATATCTTAAACTTACACTACATTTACCACACCAACCACCACCTTTTGTCTCCTACTCTCTCCATTATCCCTCTTTGTCCCTAGAGAGTTTTGTTACTAATTATCTGAGATAAATAGAAAGATAGAAGATAGATGGTGGGTAGGCGATAGATAGATAGATAGATAGATAGATAGATAGATAGATAGATAGATAGATAGATAGATAGATAATAGCATATAGCAGATAGATAGACAGATAGGTAGATGATAGATAGATAGATAGATAGATAGATAGATAGATAGATAGATAGATAGATAGATAATAGCATATAGCAGATAGATAGACAGATAGGTAGATGATAGATAGATAGATAGATAGATAGATAGATAGATAGATAGATAGATAGATAGATAGATAGATAGATAGATAATAGCATATAGCAGATAGATAGACAGATAGGTAGATGATAGATAGATAGATAGATAGATAGATAGATAGATAGATAGATAGATAGATAGATGATAGATAGATAGATAGATAGATAGATAGATAGATAGATAGATAGTGTAGGAGGTTCTTCTGTATATGTGTTGCTTTTATTAGTTGATGAATAAAGAAATAAAGAAACTGCCTTGGACTGTTGATAGGGAAAGTAGAACTAGACGGGAAACACTATACTGGATGCTGAGAAAAGGAAGGCAGAGGCAAGAGATACCATGTAGTCATCACTGAAAAGACAAGCCAGAAACTTGCTGGTAAGCCATAGCCACGTGGTAATATACAGATTAATAGAAATGGGTTAAATTAAGATGTAAGAGCTAGCCAATAAGAGGCTAGAGCTAACTGGCCAAGCAATAATTTGATCAATACAGTTTCTGTATTATTTTGGAGCTGAGAATTCAAGAACAAACTGGCTTTTTGGAACCCATTCTCTTTGGATGGATATCTTGATCAGCCTAGATATAGTGGAGAGGGCCTTAGACCTTCCCCAAAGCAACGTGCCTTATCATCTCTGTGGAGTGGATGGGGGTCAGGAATGAAGGTGGAGGGCGGAGGAGAAGGGGAGGGAGTGGGAACTGGAATTGGTATGCTAAATGAGAAAATGAGAAAAATTTATTAATTTTTTTAAAAAAATAAATCAATAAATACATATATGGATATGCAAGTATATATAAATTGCTTTAGTTGTGGTGTTTTTTCACAGTAACAAAAACAAAAACTGATATATGGGCTTAAGTCCAATAAGACAGGTTTTGGTTACTGCCAATTTAAGAACACTACCATTGAACCACTACAATTATCTTGCCTTACTGGTCTTTGTTGTAGATCAGAGGTGGAACAACTAGGTTGGATTATTGGGTTTTTCCTTCCCTTGGAAGATTGTATAGTATCTCTTGGTAATATGGAAGCTAGTCCTTAGGATCACTTCCTAAGTCCCGTTTCTAAAGTTCACAGTGTCTTAAACAATGGAGACCTCTTGGGGTATTAACTTTTCGTCATCCTTTTCCTTCTCTTTTGCATGAGTAACTGCTTAACAGGAATTAAAGGTCCCCTCCTGTTTCCCCATTTTCCCTTTCATATCAATTTTGTCCTGCTAGCCTGCTAGTCCCTTCTCTTAGAACATTGCTTTTTAAAACTGTTCATTTCACTAATTTATATATTGTTTGGTTTGTTTAAGTGTTGTATTTATATCTAGAGGTTCTTTATATATTTTAAACCTCTGTCAGATGTGCAACTACAAAAGGTTTTGTCTCATTTCATAGGCTATAATTTTGCACAATTGTTTTCTTTGTTTTGCAGAAGCATTTATATTTCATGCAACACTACATATCGATACTTGGCTTTGTTTCCTGAACTGTTAAGGTCCTTTTTGAAAGTCCTTGCCTGTATCTTGAAGTTATTTCTAAATTTTTTTCTCCAGTATTATCAGAATTAAATGTCTAATATTAAAGTTGTTGATGCATTTTGAATTAATTTTTTTTACAAAATGAGAGCTAGGATACTTATATTTTTCTATATGTGAATATCAAGTTTTCCAGCACCATTTGTTGAAGAGTCTGTGTTTTCTCCAGTGCATGATTTTTGCTTGTTTATTTGTTTGTTTGACAGAGTCAAGGTGCTATACTCTTGGAATTTCTTTCTGGGTCCTCTATTCCATTCCACTGATTGATGCGCCTAGTTGTGTACCAGAACCATTCTGTTCTCGTTACTGTGGTCTGTAATATAGCTTGAAATGAGGTATGGTGATACTCCTAAGATGATTCTTTTCCTCAGAATTGTCTTTGCTCCTTAGGGTCTTTTGGGCTTTCATGTGAATTTTAGTCATTTTTTTCCTATTTGTATGAAGAATATTATTGTAATTTTGATGGCAATTGCATCAGGTCTGTAGATTGCCTTCAGTTACAGCCATTTTCACACTATGAATTCTAGTGTTCCATGCACATGGGAAAGCTTTCTAGCTTTGAGATTATTCTTTAGTTTCTTTCAGGCTTTTATTAGAAAGTTTTTGCTCTCTCAGTTGGCTTTATTCAATGGAAATATTTAAATTACCATTATTGGCACGAAAAGCTACTAATTTTTATATGTTCATTTTGTGTTTGGATAGTTTTTCAAAACATTCTGGAGTTCTAGAATTTTCTGGTAGAATCTTTATGGTCTCTTACTTTGAGAATCATAGAATCTGCAAATGATGATAGTTTTCTTTCTCTTGTAATTATTTTTATTCATTTAATTTCTTATTCTTGGATTATTGTTTATTCTAGTCTTAATTGTTTAGTGTATTTATCATTAAGACATATTGAAATTTTCAAAGGCCTGCTTTTGTGTATATTGATATGACCATATGATTTTCATTGTGTCTATTTATTTATCATATTACAATCATTTATTTTTGAGTGTTGAATCATCCTTGAATCTCTGGGATAAAGGCAACTTCATCACGGAAAAGGATATTTTTGGCATTATCTTGAATTAGCATTTCCATTATTTACTCAATTTTTGCACCCATATCCATTCATTAAGGGGAACTGGCTTATGATTTTGCTTCTATTTTATGTTTATGGTGTTCTAAAATGACAGAAAAAAATTGTGTGTGTGCCAACATCTGGAAATTCACCTGTAAATACCTATGAAAGGTGTGAATGATTGAAATGTTTATTGTGCAAAGACAATTAATACATATTTCTATGGCACGGTCGCTGATTAGCATTTTCTAAGAATGTCATAAATAGTATAACTTCAAATATAGCTCATTCTCTGTTCTTGACATGACTCCAAATCAACAAAAAATAGCTAAATAACTGAAATTTGAGAAACACACAATAAAATTACAAGAGAAACAGAACAAAAGATAAATATACCAGGACTAACAGCAAACAAAGATTTTGGTGTATGGTGGCTAATAAAAACAAAAAGAGAAAAATGAAATTATATCAAACATAGACTCTCCTGCAACAGAAATGGAGCTGAAGACACAATAATAAGTAATGGAGTAGAAGATACAAACTACAACCTATGTGGAAATATCTGAAAATATAACCTGACAAATAGGTGCAAATAGATAATATAGAAATTCAAAGAATTCTATTACAGATCATCATCATCAGGGTTTGACTGAAACGAGCAAAAATGTGTGTGGATTGTTCTCAATAGATATCATCTGGTGAACTGTGAAGGAAAAAGGATGTGTACCTGCTGCTGGTATGAATGAAAGATTTTTGAAAAACAGAGAATGTACTTCGAGACAGAGAAAAAGGTAGGAACTTTCTGAAAAAAAGCCCCAGTAGCACAGGAATCAGCCCTAGGGTTTAACAATGGGACAACAGGAAATTAATATTTTTATGCATAGGCATGTCAAAAGAAATTATCAGCAAAGTAAACAGCCTTCAGAATGAAAGAAGCTCTTTAGCAGCTTAAATTCAGGCAGGGGGCTCATGGTCAGAATTTACAAAGGCTCACAAAACATTCAACACCAAAAAATTAAAATTTCTAATAAACCCTAGGATAAAAATGTGGAGTTATCACAAATTGATCAAACAGTATTTCTTTATTTAAATTTTTTCTAAATTTACATACTATCCCAAGTTCCTCCTCCCTCCCCTTCTCCCGTCACCCCACCTCCTCCTGTCCCACATCCTATCCACTCCTCAGAGGTAAGGCCTCCCTTGGGGAGTCAACAAAATGCTATACCAAGTTGAAGTAGGACCAAGCCCCCCCGCCTTGTATCAATACTGAGCAAGACAGTATTTTTAAGAGTTTTTAACATTACTGGCTATCAGGGAAATGCAAACTAAACTATGAAACACCACCTCATTCCAATAAGAATGGCTATCTTTAAGAAGTTTGGTTACAAATTCTGGTGATGGTGTGGGAAAGAGGAATGTTTATTCACTGCTGGTACAGTGTAAAGGTTGGTATAGGAGTTTCTCAAAAGATGGTATCATATAACCAAGCTACAACATTCCTTTGTACATACCGAATTCATATCCCACAACAGAGATAATTACGCAACATGTTTTGCTGCTCAGTACACAATAATAGAGCAAGAAAGCCAGTATATATATATATATATATATATATATATATATATATAATTAATATGAAAATATGGAATATACACCATATATTTCAATCAGATAAAAGAAAATTTTCATTTGCAGAAAAATATGGATGGATTTGGAAAGTCCAATATTAGGTGACCCAAACTCAGAAAGATGAAGGCCATTAGTTTTTATTCATATGAAAACTCAAGCCTGTAATTTATAATGTACAAACAAACACACACACACACTCACTTAAATATATGCAAAGTTAAAAGAGACCAGACTGGGGAAGAATGTTGATGAAAAAGTGTGTAAATAGGAGAGAGAAAAAAATGTCGAATGAGACATGAAAGAGTAAAAGAAAGTGGGTAGTGACTAAAATTGGAGATGGCATAGTAAGGAATAAAGGAAATTAGGGGAAAAGAATCTACTTAAACACATTTTTTGATAATGCCACAATGGTATCTAATACTTTGTGTGTTATTTTTAAAAATTAAAAATGAATTAACTAGAAACAAAACATTTCTTAACAAGACTCTATACAGTTACACTATAAATATACAAATAACTAGATAGTAAATAATTGATAAGCAAGATGCCAATTAAAACCTGCAGCAAGAATGTGGTCTTCTATATTATATTGTTTAGCCTTCCAACATAAACTAAAGAAAGTTGAGGTTGCTTTTTTAAATGATTATCAAACTTAGAGCAAAGCATTTTAAGTTGAGAAGCAAATTTTTTAATGTCATTTCATGTTGTGTTATATTAATAAATTTGTTCAATCTCTTACAAAGTGAATCTTTTCCTTGACCATAACCATGATTCTAATAGCTTTCAGAGACTCGCTAGAACAAGACAGCAACTAGTACCATATGTATACAATGGAATTTTATTAAGCTGTAAAAAAATGAAATTTGTGGAAAAAAAAACCACAATACTAAAGGTGACCTAGACTCAAAAAGACAGAGGCTACATGTTCTGTCTCATATGATGCATTACCTCAAATTATCATTGTGATTGTTAGGGAACTGCTAGCAGATTCTTAGAGTGATGTAAGTTGATAGCAAAGATTGGTTCAACATTTTCTATTTGCTAATGCATCTGCTGACCTAGAATAAATTATTCTAAACCAACTTCATGTTGGGATGAAATGAAACTTTGTTTCAAAGAAGATCTGTACATAGTGAACTTGTACTTGAAATTTTCAGTAAATCTATATTTCACTTCTGAAATTAAAATTCACATTTATGTTAAAATTAATATCTATATTAGCAGTTTTGTGCCTTAAAAACTTTTCTTCAAATCTATTGCTTCTCTGATAATATCTTGTTTTGTACTATGAAGCTAACTTCAGACTCTTAGTAATGTGAACATTGCTTAACACAAACACACAAACAATGAAACGGCATTTCTCACTCAATTTCTACAGGTGATGAGAAGTCTCAACAGAGACCTCTTTCAGGACAGACTTGGTGGTGTAGGGGGATAAAAGTTGCCTGCTGCAGGTCTGATGACCTGAGTTTGATCCCTGAAGTCTACATGATGCAAGGAGAAAAGCTAACCCAGTGATGTGTCTTCTGACCTCCACGCACATGCTAGAAGGTTGCCTAAGAGTGCATGTGTATATGTCCATGTGTGTGTTTCTTGTGTGTGTATGTGTATTTGCAGAAGCATACATAATTTTACACACTAAATAATTAAACAAAATGTAATTTATATTTCACAGGTCTCTTATGAACAATACAATTTTTATAACTTCATCCAAGCATCTGAATATGAATTCCTCAATGTATAAAACTCTTTTCCAAAAAATATGTAATTTTATGGAGTAATCAAAACGCCACTCATCTCAAGTTACTCCTTGTAGAGACTCTAACCCCTTTCTGATAGCCAGAAATAATGTACACAGAAAATAATCATAATAACATAGGAAAAATACCATCGCCGGGCAACAAAAGACCTAATAAGCTATCTTCTACATTTTAAGGAACAATAATACATCCTCTATGTAGTAATTAAGCTAATCCACCAGGTCTTCAATAATAAACAAAATGGTATTATTTCTAAACTTACTTGGCCATGCATAGAAGAACAGAAGTATATTAACTGGACTAATTATTATCACCATCCATAAACAATAAGAAAAGCATGTCCTCTGTATTAAACATCAAAATGATATCACAGTCAGTTAAATTATAACTATCCAATCATCTTAGGAATTGATGTTCTGTGATGAGGAGAAATGACTTCCGTTTGTATCAAATACTTTCTCATTATATGAGGTATATGTTAGAGTGAGACAGTTGTTCAGCTTGTAAATGTGGCTGAAGAAAGAGCACGATGATGGGAACATGTTTACTGCTGAGCCAGCTCAGCTCACTGGATGAGATTTTGTCAGTGTGAAGAGGAATTAATAGAGGCTCCCAGGGAGATATCCCTACCAGGAGATAGTCAGTCTTCACAGACCTAGAGTATGCACCAGACAATTTCTAATATTTTAATCATGCCATATATTTTTCATTCCCATGATTTTCTCAGTTTGGGCTTTTCATTGACTCCAGGATGAATTTTTGAGCAAGATTTTAGGTTCCTATGAATAAACATTTCCCACTCTCCTCAAAGTTACTTTTGGTCAGTATTTTATCATAGCAACAAAATAGTAAACCAGGATGGCCTGATTTTCTAATGTCTGAAGATATTGAAGTAGCAACATGCTACTCTAACACTAAAGATAACAGTACAGAAAGTATATGCACTACAAAACGCAACTAATGCACAGTGTAGCACTCACCTCACTCCCATACTATAGTAGAGAAAATGCTATGAATATGGCCCTTTCTTGCAGTCATGAGGACTATAACAGAGTCTATCTAGTCATATTCAACAGATAAAGAAATGGCTGCCATTTTCTCAGATACATACATGCTGACATAAGAGGTCAATGACTTTGCTTCCTTACAACAGAGACAGTACATGAGCTGAAACAAGGGGAAGAAACAGCAAAATGGTTGGGTTGGCTAAAAGACAGACGTTTCTGGCAGAAACAATAAGTGAAATAATATCCAGTTAGGATATTAGCATCCGGTTACTGGTGACATAAATTGTATTAACTCTAAATGAAAGTAGAATTCAGACTTGACAGAGTTCAAAACTATTGGCTTATTAAGATAAGAACTGTAGGTAGAAGATGGAAAGAGATGCTTGCCATGCCTATCACATGACAGTTAACTCAAAAATAACAAAACTTAACAATAAATTAGTAAGAGAAATAGCATGAGGCTGGAGAGATGGTTCAGCAGTTAAGAGCATGTATTGCTCTTCCAGGTTTTCCTGAGGCCAGTTACCAGCATGCAGGTCAGGTAGCTTGTAACCACCTGTACCTGAAGCCCCAGGGAATCCAACACCTCTAGCATCTGCTGACACCAGCACCCACATGCACACACACACACATACAAACATGCACATATTCATATGACTAAAAACAAAAAGATTTTATAACAGAGGTTGCAAAACAAAGCAGCAGAGTTTTCCTTCTTCAAAGAAAAAAATTGATGTGCCAAATATATATATCAGCAAAAATTTGCAAGTACCCTTCAGAAGGCTCCAAGTTCTCAAACAGATACATATGAATTGTGAACTGCTGATCAGTCATCATGCCACTTTAAGTATAGTATCCCACATGTTCTCAGGGAGAGTGAAAGCAGAAGGCTGGAGCATGAGTTTTAATGAAGCCGTAGAGCAAATTATCCTAATCTGCTCTTGCCACTAATAGTAAATATTGTAACTGTTTTGAGAAATGATGCAAATATCAGATCCAATATTAGGATGTTAGCCTTCAAAAAGTGAGATGGGCTATACTGTAACTATATTTGTAGATCCATGAAAACAGTTCCATGTGAATCTTCATAGCAGCTTTACGTGGAATAACAAAAAACTAGAAACAACTGGAATGATCAAAGAACTGTAGAAATATTTAAAATAGTGAGGAATTTAGCTGTGGTTTCACAAAAATGAATGAGTGCAAATTAAAACACTATAAATAAAAGAACTCTGACAAAAAAAGTGTAAAGAATCTATTAACACACTGAACTAAAGGTCTGGAGCTGGCAGAATTATTCCCAAGTGGCAAGATTTAGCCCAGTTCTCCTGAGGGAGATGTGTGAACATTAATTATTAAGGGGTACTTGGTGATGGACATATTCTGCAGCTCAATTGAAGTGGTGGGTTCTTAAGTATCCTCTCAAAATCCACCAAACACCACCTCTCATGGTTGGCTGTTTAGTGAGATCAAAGGCACTGACGAAGGAGGGGGATTTGATTGGGGGAGGGGGAGGGAAAGGGGAGGCAGCGGTGGGGAAGAGACAGAAATCTTTAATAAATAAAAAAAGCTAAATACAGAAGTGCTGCATCCTTGAGCAGATAAATAGCCTAGACACTGAGAGGACTCTCTGTTCAAAGCAGAATTTGCTTTGCAAGCACAATGGCTAGCAATGGTGTTTTCAAAAGTGTGAGAGATGAAGATCCCATAACATCATTTCTGTGGAGTGATGAACTACTTACAACAAAATGTATGAGATTGAAGGAAAGAGGATAATGGCTCCTTTAATTCAAGTCTTTGGTAGTCATCCAGAAGCCTGAAGAGGAAAGCATTCATAGGGCAGGGCAAATAGGAAGAAAAGAAATCACAGGAGGGTGCAGAGTCACAAGCCTCCTTCCTCTCTATGACAGGGGGTCCCTAACTCCAGTCACGTGTCAATCGTAGGTAGGTGATCATGGGCTGTGAGATAAAGACATTGGCTTAACAGGCAGACGGCAGTTTACATGAAGAGGTGAGACATTGTCCTTAGTGGTGTAGGCACTGGTAAGATGTACGTGCTCCTATAAATATATCTCTGCCCTAAACAAACAACCCTGATGCAACTCACACACACACACACACACACACACACACACACACACACGATAGGAGAGTAGAATGAAAGAAAGCTGGAAAAGAGTAAGGAGTTAATGAAGTTAGAAGAAGGCAAGAAATGGGAAAAGCAGGGGGATGCCTATGAGTGAAATAGATTGTACTAGTATAACATCATCCTGGAACACATTATTATGAATGATTGACACCTACCTGCTAAATGGAGACATTAAAATAAATAGAATGAAATCAACAAAAACAAACAAAGCAGTTTAACTACCTTGGTGTAGTATTTCCCAGTTCCAGTGTTAATAAAATGTGTCTGCATGTCCATTAGGTACCCAAATTGTGGAAGTCTGATGGCTCCATATCCATTACATGTGCAATATCTACACTGCACAGTAGTAAGTTGAATTTTAAAACTCATGATGTGAACATAAATGTATGTTTCTTTTTAAATAGCAATCAAAAAACCTAATGTAGTGAGTAAAGTTAGAGATATAAAGACAGAAAACAAAACAAAACAAAAACCCCTTTGTGTATTTAATACCTCTAAGAGCACAGTATTCCTGAAGTTTGAACAGAATTCTCTATAATGCATTTTTCACAGAGTACAAGATATTGTCACCATCTCTACTTGTAAACTAAAATCCCTTGATGATGGAGAACCTCCTTCCACCAATGGCATTGAGAAACTAGACCAGGTTGATGTGTGGGTTAGGGTGCCAAAAAGACACAATCCTGCCTGCTCGCCCCTCTCTTCCCTTGCTCCACACCTGGATGTTGGACGCTGGTTCCTCTTCTGTGAGTTTCCCTTTTAATAAATAAAAACCTTAGTATAACCTATTTGGAGCTAGTGTGGGATTATTTAATTTGCCTTCGTCCCACTTGACGTGTTCTGTTTCATCTGGCATCCCCAACGTGGAAAAGAAATGAGTCCACACCAACTGGGACCATGTTCCTGGTTTGTCACCCCGGCAATGTGTCTAGCCCACTCACAGCCCATCTGCTGCTGCTTAGGAACCTGACTTTCCACACCCCTGTATCAGGACCCAGTCACGATCCCTGCAGCATTTCTTCTGCTGGTGTTGCACAGTTCCTGGCTCAGAACTAATAGAAACTTTTGGTCTTCCTTCTTATTCTGACTACTAACTATCGGAATCACTTTAATTGTGCTTAATAATGGCTTCTAATTTGTTAAACAAAGCATCAGTATCTAAGTAAGCAGCAGTACAAGGAACCAGAGCAAACAATCCCAGAGAAGCTGGCAGGAGCGTCTCCTCCTCATCCCTCTGCCGCACAGCTACAACCACTACACTTGCTGGCCAGTAAAGATTATTAACACATATTCCAACTCACTGTAATTGCCTAAGGCAGGTGTGATTTGAAAATTACATGATGACTGACAATATTGCCATTCCATTCAGGAATTTAAAAATCATTTTGCAAATGCTATAAATGGTATTCTGCAAGGCTTATGTGATTTTCCTTATATATCCATTTATTTGATTTTGGGAGTTAGTTTTGTTTTTCAGATTATATCTTTAAGAAAATGGTTTGATAACATAGCCAAGAATGAGGCACTTTTAGAAATGATACAGTCTTTACAGACTAATAATATGCAGCTAGCTGAAAAAATTAATACTATTGAAAAGAATAACATTAATTTATTTTATTTTTTATTAAAAATTTCCACCTCCTCTCCCTCCTCCTATTTCCGCCCACCTCCCCCCATTCCCCGTCCCCCTCCCTCTCCAGTCCAAAGAACAGTCAGGGTTTCCTACTCTGTGGGAGTCTAAGGTCCTCCCCTCTCCATCCAGGTCTAGGAAGATGTGCATCCAAACAGACTAGGCTCCCACAAAGCCGGTGAATGCAGTAGAATCAAAACCCAGTGTCATTGTCCTCGGCTCAGTCAGCCCTCATTGTCAGCCACATTAAGAGAGTCTGGTTTGCAGTAGCCTGTCTGGTACAAAAGGGCAGGATAAAAGCTAAAAAATGGCTTGATCCCCAGATGATTATTGCTACAATTCACACAACTGTATTTTGCTAATGTTATAGCAAAAAAAATCCCTTAAAGGATTTTATGCTAAATTTTACAAATGGCTCTTCCAATGGAGGAACTGCATATATGGCTAATAATAATAAAAAAAATATTATGGAGCATAATAAGGCTCCTTGTAAGCAGCTTATGAAACTTGCAAGTAGATCCAGATGCAAACGGATCTGACATGATAACACCAAGCTGACCTTTGCTAGGGCAAGGTGGAAAAGCCCTTGCAATGCATTATGAAAAAACCCGACCTATATATATTTGGGGTCGAGGATATGTTTATGCTTTTTTCACAGAAAGAAAATAAAAGCTGGGCCTGATGTCGAGGCTGCGCTGCGGACACAGAGGAGTTCCTGAGGCGATTGCAGAGAGGTCCTTAGTCTGGCTTTTCCTGCCCCCAAGGAGAGGAGTCCCTGATAACAGAACCTGCTGCTCCACTCTACAGGGTGTCAATTCTGCCTCCTGAGTCCAGGGAGACCCGGCTGAGATAATGCCAGGATGTGCTTCAGATAGCTGAATCCAGCTCACCTCACCCAGGAATCCCACCGGCCCTGAAGCACAAGTGCTAAACTGCTTCTGCAGCTTGAACTCTGGTCTGCTTTGGAGCTGAGATGCAGACTGGACATCAGACTGTTTTAATCTTTGGGACACAGAACTCATTTTAATTAAAATACTAACCTCTTCACTTAAGAAGGGGAAAGATTGGGGTTCCTGAGACTGTTGCTCAGAGTCTGGAAATGGTGGTATTTGACAACAATGTATGTCATTGTACTTTTACTGAAATTGATCTAATGATATTTGTAACTGCTTATAGATGTTGGGAAAGGTTTGACACATGCTGTAAAGTGTTTGGGTTTAATGCATATGTTAAGAATTTTAGATTTTGATCCCTTTTTCACCTCCCTAATTGATGGCAGGCAAGCACACGTAACTTTTTGTGGAGTAGGCATTTAGGAAGGAGGACATACCATGGGCCAGACTAAAAGGTGAATACTGGGTTTGGAAGGTGCCCCTTTCTTCTTGTCTGGAGATGGAGTTATTGGTGCCAAAATTATATCATATCTTTTGTTTAAGGAGCACCTCACAGATTTTTCATTAATGATAGATACAGGGGCCCAATGACGGGGAGTTAGTGTGGATCCTCACCTAAATTTCAAACCATACAGAGGCCGTACAGGCCGGCTCAACATGGCATGGTTTTTAGGTACGAGGGCGCTCTCCACATAGCCTAAGACAGGGTGCCCTGTGATCTGCTTACTTTAATCCTACTAGATACCTTTTATTTGAGAAGCTCCAAGAAACTAATGCTACTCATAAGGCACCCCTCTGTTCCCAGGAGAGGTAAATTGCTTCACCAGTCGAGAGGAGGGTCTCTCCTTGTCCCAGTCCCTTCTCCTTTAGATCTGACACCATGGTTGACTCTGTCTTGGTGCCCTCCACCTATAACTACTTGCCTTTATATAAGAAAGGAGGAATATGTTGGGAGCCATTTCCCCCCCTAAAGATTGTTACAGAAACCATCACCTTGGGGAGCCTGCAGGGAACCCCAAACCCATAATTATGTTAAGAATAGTCCTATTGGCAAAACCTGCCCCACACCCAATTAGCTATTCGCTAATTGCTAATCGAACCTAATCTGATAGCGGAACTGCCTTAAATTCCAGCTATCCAGGGAACTAGGTGTGGCAACTCCTGACTTCTTGGCCTACCCGACCGGATGTAGGTTACGTGACTGGGACCACGCGGCCAGATTCCATGCTCCTGTGCCCTGCTCCCCAAGCCCTCATTCAGGGGGTAGATAAGTTGTTACCCTGTCCCTAATAAACGGAGGCTTTGACAAAAAAAAAAATAGATATAGGCTAAATCAATATGTAAGAATTAGCCAATAAGAAGTTAGATCTAATGAACCAAACAGTGATTTAATTAATACAGTTTCTGTGTTGTTATTTCGGTTCTGGGAGACCAGGACAAACAAGGGGCCTCCTTCAACATCATTGACTTAATTGATTTGAGGAGACCCAAAATGAAAGTGGGTGGTTCCATTCCCTGGTGTTGCTTATTGTTCTATGTAAGATTAGAGAATGCAAGCTAAAGACCATGTATGTTTTTATTTATTCCTGTCTCCCTTGACTGTGTCTAGGACCTGACTAGTTGTTTTAACATCCTGTTGCCTTGTCATCTCCAAAAGAGATGGATTGTAAGTTACAAATGTGAACTAAAAAGTCTCCCTAAAAAAAAAAAAATTATTTGCAATGTAGCAACTATCCTGGGGTATGTGTAACTGTTATTTTACCTTTAAAATTAATAAAGCATATTTGAATGAAAAAAAAAAAGAGAGTCTGGTTTGATCACATGCACCATCAGTCCCAATCCAGCTGGCCTTGTTGAGCTCCCATTAGATCAGCCCCACTGTCTCAGTGGGTGGGCACACCCCTCACAGTCCTGACTTTCTTGCTCAAGTTCTCCCTGCTTCTGCTCCTCATTTCTAACATTAATTTTATCGACAAAATCCAATCCATGTTGAAGGGCACTGAGAAATTATCTGAAAGAATTCATACAGTTGGTTTTAATATTCAGAATCTGTTGAAATGTCATGATAAGTTAATGGATAGGGTGTCTCTCCAGGAAAGCAATATGCATGCTATCAAAATTATGTCCAAGGATGAGACAATATCTTTACTGGATGAATTTCATATCTTGGAATTATATATGCAGAATAAGGACCAATAGGTTAATGAATCAATGAGAGCATTAGAATGAAGCATTGGACAGGAGAGTTAGACTTTACAAAATGCAGTGGTAAATAGGCTTGAAAAAACTGAGGAAATTATCAAAACTGATGAGCAGGGAGTGAAGGTACAAGGATCAGATTTAACCTTGCCGGCATGTGCCAGAGTCAGGGATCACTTACCCAGAGTTTTACCTGCCTGTCTGGCAATATCCTTTGAGAAGCCGTCTGCCACCAAATACCCTAAGGTAGTCAAAGAATGTAAGTGGCAACCTATAGGTATAGACAATATGAAGAAAATTAAGCAAGCAATAGTATCTTATGGCCTGTACTCACCATTCATTAGGAAAATGGTGAAAACATGGGCTTCAATAAGGATACCTCACATGATTGGCTTCAATTAGTCTCAGCAGTCCCAGAAGATGGAACCCAGCTTCTATGTATATGCTATTGATGTGAAGAGGCAAAAATTCTAGAACAAAAGGAAAAAGTGAAAGGAGTTGAGACTTCCCCAGGTCAAATCCTTGGCAAGGGCTATTACTCAGACCCTTAGGACCAGGCCCTCTATGATGAACACACCTTTTTCCTATGTAGCACAGCAACCTTAAATGCCAGGGACAGGATTCAGGAACAAAGAAAGAGAATTGAATCATATACCAGGGATAAACATGATCAGAAAGAATTCTTTAGTCACTTTTTACAAAGATTAACTAAGGCTGTATAAGTAGAAATACAGACCCAGAAGCTAGATGTGTACTTATTGCATCTGACTTTTGAAAATGCCAACTTAGAGTGCAAAAAGAGCTGGGCAGTGGTGGCACACACCTTTAATCCCAGCACTCAGGAGGCAGAGGCAGGTGGATCTCTGTGAGTTTGAGGCCAGCCTGGTCTACAAGAGCTATCTACATGTCAGGCTCCAAAGCTACAGAGATACTCTGTCTCAAAAAAAAAATGCAAAAAGATCTTTGGGCCTTTAAAGGTTAGATCAGCACCAATAATTGAATGGATTTTGCATACAATGAATGTTGAGACATTTGACTACAGTACTGAGGCTTGGGTGAGAGAAGTAACTAACAATGATATGAGGAGACACCAAAATGTCAAATGTTTTAATTGTGGTAGAATAGAACATCTGATAAGGGACTGTAGGCAAGGAATTTATAGAAATAATGTCTCCTCTGGGGATGGCAAGAAGAGAAAGTCTCAACCTTCTAGACTATGTAGATTTGGCAAAGGCTGACATTGGACCTAAGAATGTAAATCAACAAAAAACACACAAGGCAAGCCAATACCATCTGGAAAGTCCTTGGGGAGGCCTCTCTCAGGCCCCCATGTAAAACATGTTCCAGTCATTCCCAGTCACTGTGGAGCACATGTTTCACCAGGAAACTTAAAAAATATGGTACCTACTGTTCTGGATGATGGAATATACATAGAGGATAAATCAAAAACTCAAGTGGGAAATAAGAAACATATATTTTGGCAGATTTCTATAAATGATCAAAGACCAAAGCTATGAGCACATATAAATAAGATCGTAATTGAAAGATTACTAGACGTGTGTGTAGACATAACTATCACTACTCCAGAATCTTGACATTTGAATTGGCTTCTTCAAGAAGCAGATGTTCAATTTCTATCTCAAGTGAGACAAAGCAAAAGATGGGTTGAATGCTTAGAACCAGTAATACGGAGAGGAAGGTTGAGACCATATATAGCTAATATTGCAGTGAATTTATGGGGTTGTTACCTGTTGCAGCAATGAAATACCCAGATTAACATTCCTACAGTCCCCAAAAATCATGTTTCTGGCAAAAAAAAAAATATTATATTATAAACAAAGGTCACCAGCCATTCAGGCAACTAGCAAACTTTTAGAGGTACTAATAGCCCTATCTTTAAAATGATTAACTGTGGAACCAATATGGGTTAAACAAGGGCCTTTAACAGGAGACAAACTGTAGGCTTTTAGAACAGCTGGTACAGGAGCAACTAGATCTTTAAAATGTTGAAGAATCAACCAGCCCTTGGAATTCTCCTGTATTTATTGAAAAAAAAAACTGGAAAATGGAGAATGGTGACAAATCTAAGAGCTGTCAACAAGGTAATACAGCCTATGGGCCCTCTACAATCTGAAATTCCTCTGCCTTCTCTACTACCAAAAGGATGCCCTCTTATAGTTAGTTAATTAAAACATTGTTTCTTCAGTATATCTTTACAAGAAAAGAACAGAGAAAGATTTGCCCTCATAGTGCTTACTTATAATAATTCTCAGCCTACTAGGAGGTATCAGTGCACTGTCCTCTCACAGGGAATGCTCAATAGCTCATCCTGTGCTGATACTTGTAAGTCAACCATTGGAAATAATACATAAGCAATTTTCTAAGTCTATAATGTACCATTACATGGATGTCTTTCTCTTATCTCATTCAAATGCAGATACTTTAGAAAGAATGTTTGAAGAAGTAAAGAAAGTTTTTTTTCTAAGGGGGGATAACAAATTGCTTCTGAAAAAATATAGAGAGGAAATTCTGTCAAGTACTTAGGTTATAAAACAGGCTTGCAGAAAATTAGAACACAAAAGGCACAAATTAAGAGAGACAGATATCAAACTCTTAATGACTTTTAAAGATTGTTAGGAGACATTTCCAGTCTATGACTGGCTGTTGGGATAACACCTGATCTGTTAATTCATTTAGACAAAACCTTAGATGGTGACAAAGACTTAAATAGTCCCAGGGAATTAAAAGAATTAGTTAATAGTTGTTGAAGAGAATTTACAGGAGACTCATGTTGATAGGGTAGATCCAAATTTTTTTTATTAAAAATTTCCACCTACTCCCCGCCACCCTTTCCCTGCCGCTTTTCCCACTCCCCATCCCTTACTCCCCTCCCTCTCCCTCTCCAGTCCAAAGAGCAGTCAGGGTTCCCTGCCCTGTGGGAAGTCGAAGGTCCTCCCCACTCCATTCAGGTCTAGGAAGGTGAGCATCCAAACAGGCTAGGCTCCCACAAAGCCAATTGCATTCTAGTCATATTGCATTTCAGAAATTTCCCTACAGGAATTTTAATGCAAGGGATGATATTATCTTAGAATGAATCTTTTTATCACATAAAACAAGTAAAAAATTAAAAACATATGTGGATAATGTTTCTGAATTAATTAAGAAAAATTGAGACTTCATCAACTAGCAAATATAGACCCAACAGAGATTATAGTGCCTTTTATTATTGTTGAAATTTAAAAATTATAGCAAGACAATGAGCTCTGCCAAAGACCTTGTGCTAATTTTTAGGAGAGATTAATAATAATTATCCCAAAAGTGATAGAATTAATCTTATAAAGATTACTACTTGGATTTTTCCCTGAATTATACATGACACACTAATAACTGGAGCCTATATATTTTATACTGATGCAAATAAATGAGGAAATGCAGGTTACAAATCAGAAGATTTAATAAGTTGGAAAAAAGCCCTTATAATTCTGTACAAAATTCAGAGCTATGTGCTATTTTCATGGTACTAAGAGATTTTAAAGAACCTCTCAATATAATTACTGATTCACAATATACAGAAAGAGTTGTCTTACATATTGAAATTGCTGAGTTTATAGCAGTTGATACAAAAATTACTTCATTATTAATACATGTTCACGATACAATCAGGAATGGGATTTGTCCCATTATACATAACTCACATCTGATGTCACACACATCTGCCAGGTCCTCTAGCATAAAGTAATGCAAAAATTGATTTATTATTGATTAAAAGTTTGCTGAAGGTCTCGGGATTTCATAAAAGACTTTATGTCAATAGCAAATATTTAAAGAAAGAGTTTTATATTACATTCCAGCAAGCTACGGAGATTATAAATCGATATTCTACTTGCTGTTCTTATAACCAAATACCATTACCTGCAGGGAGTAACCCAAAGGGTATTCAAAGGAATGAAATGTTCTGCTTTACAAAATGTAAAATATGTATCACACCATTGAGACTTATTCAGGTTTTTAATGGGAAACTTCTTGAGCTCTGAAAAGGCTGATTCAGTAATCATGCATTAGATGTTATGGTTGTCATGGTATACTTGCACAAGTAAAGACAGATAATGGTCCACCATATGTCTCTTAGAAAATGAAACAGTTTTTTTGCTTATTATAAGTATTATAAGCATATTACAGGTATCCCAAATAATCCTACAGGTCAGGCAGTGATCAGAAAGGGATGAAAAATACCCCCAGAAATCTATTACATG
Organism: Microtus obscurus; assembly: GCA_963919715.1. NCBI lineage: Eukaryota > Metazoa > Chordata > Mammalia > Rodentia > Cricetidae > Microtus > Microtus obscurus. Next base: position 24,895,446 of record CAWTZC010000015.1, read on the forward strand.
CTTTATTAATCTTAGAGAAAGGAATGATGGCAGCAAAGAGACATTGGATAATAGAAAGAAGTTCTGAATTAGATCAGCTGGTGTATTTCAAGGATGTGTTTGGTTTTGTTTTTTTTTTTGTTTGTTTGGTTGGTTTTTTTTTTTTTTTTTTTTTTTTGTTTTTCGAGACAGGGTTTCTCTGTGGCTTTGGAGCCTGTCCTGGAACTAGCTCTGTTGATCACACAGTAGAAACCAGGAGATGTGCTACATTGGGGAATGGATTTCGCTCTTGTTTCCACAAGAGAAGAAATGCTATGGATACCACCAAAATTAATAAAGTTTCGATTTGAAAAGGAGAAACCTTCTGAGAAATGAAAATGACAGCTCATCCATAGAGATGGTAAGAAAACCTCATAAGAGTTGGAGCAGGGTTCTGTTTTTGTCTTTGCAGGAAAATACACATCTTCAAAAAGCCAAGAGATCCTGGATGTTTAGATGCCAAAAGAGGAAAAATTAACTATCCACAATGGGTCACCAAGTAAAAAGGAATATGAGAATATGATTTATTAGGAGAGGTCATCTGAATATCTGAAAATAAAAATTCAGCATATATAAATATATGTGTGTGTGTGTGTGTGTGTGTGTGTGTGTCTTTGGAGTGGGACATTGGCTATACTTCTCTAAATTCAAGTATGTTGTTAAAAAATATTAAGAGTTTCTGTCCCATGTCAGGAGCCATCTGGTATGGGACAGAAAGAAGAAAAATTTTAGAAAAAAATTTACTTTTATCCATACCTATTTTGTATATATCATATATTTTGTTGAATATATGTCTATATGAATATTGTTTAAATTTTCCATAATGAACAGTAGATTTTTCTGCAGTAATCTTTGAAGTTTCCACAAAAAAAAGATGGGGCCCCACAACACTACCTGGTTAATACAATGTCAGGATACTGATAGAGCTATTATAAGACCTGTTTTGGGTACCAGCTGCTCAAGATGTTTCCAACTTGATTAGCTGAAATGTTGTACCTCTTACAACATTCTGGACAGAACTACAAATAAAAACTTCAGAAAAAAAAAAAACCTAGCGACTACTCAGAGACCCTTTGCAATTATACCAGACAGTAGTCTTGAAACTCAACCATCATTTTACTTTCACAGGATCTCATAGAAAGAACATCACCCTCATGACAGCTGGAAGTAATTTTAGAAGATGACAGCCCTTCTCTCAACAAGATTAAGGAAATAATTTAGGGGTCAATTATTACTGGTATAGGATTGGGGGTTGGGGTGGAAATTTTGTAGGCTCTGAGATCTTTTTGGGGGAAAAAAGGGGAAATTGAATGGGATAATAGGTAGATTAGTGTGAACTTATTCACAATAATAATAATAATGAGTAATAGACTGAATACTTGTGAACTATTATTTAGGTTCTGTAGATACATATGGATTGTATTCTCCATAGATAGGTAATCTTCAACCACTTCAAAGAACTGTAGAACATAGCATTTAAATAACTTAGGGTTCTGTTGACATGAGAAACAATACTTGTGGCAGAACCTATCTGTTCTTGAGAGAACATTGAGCACTGAAGACACTCCACTAATAGCTTGTTTTCTTCTTGGTAAAATTGGCCTTTGGGGCAGCAAACACCCATGACTCGACCACTGACAAAATGCATGGTATCCAGACTGGACAAGCAGGATACAAGAAAAAAGACTGTTTTGAATATTTTTCCTGCCTCTGAAAATTGTCTGTCAATTACTCTAGGCCTTAGCCAAAATTGGTTTCTTAAAACATTGAAAATGAGACTTTGGGTGATTGCCCAGTTAGCCAGTTGTCTCTGTCATGTACTGCACATTTTGGAAGCTACTTGGTTGCACTTCCTGCCTACTCAATAATATTATCTCCCATATCAGGCCTTCAATTGCCACACCAACTCCAGTGTCATCTATGTGACATGACATATGTCATTATGCCAGACGGGAGCTACGTGTCCCATGGGACTAGGCTTCCTGGAGGTCAATGGCAGACAATCTGGTATTAGCCACCGCTGAGGCATAGACGGGTTTCTCGAGTAGCTGGCTATGCAGGATATGAGCTTTGCACAATTTCTTTCATAATAATGATAGTCTTTATATATACAAGACAAGGATCATTCTCTTCAGAAACAGCTCTGGGATAAGGAAGCACAGTATGGAAATGTATAAAACTATAGCAGAACCTTTGTCATACACAGGGTGTATGATGAGCAAGGGAATAGATGGGTTAATGTTGATGGACAAAGACTGTTATATTATACTTTGAACTTTATGGATAGGCTTGCTAGACCCCAAGCCCCATAGTGTCTGCTGCATAAGAATGTAATAAAAATTATATTTCAGCAGGTGCAGAGAACTGATTAGGTATATTTGGTCACTAGATGAAATAAAGGGTTAGGAAGAGGAAGGGCCATGATAGTGATAATGAGACATAAACTTTCTATTCATAAGATGAAACCACTTGTCTGAGGTTTACATTCCCAAGGACAAGATTTCCTCTTCTAAGGATGTTTTATGTCTAACACCTGTTTCTGATAATATACTTTTCTTAAATATTGCTGATGTGACTAAAAGAAGCTTTCATACTGTGCCAACCAATGATGCATGACCTTCTGATTTGTTTTTGTTTATTATATAATGAAAACATGAATTCAGTAAAATCGCAGCATGTTGTAAAATCTCTTGCGTGTTGTGTCTGTCTGTCATTCGCCGAACTTGTGCCTTCCTGTTACCAAGACCCTGCTTCTCCCATGGTCTGAGTGGCTCCCCTGAGCCAGTCAATGGCATTCAATAGGATTGGAGATTAGATAGTTGTAGTTACTTTCTTCTTATGATTTTGCCAAGACATTTCTAATATATGACTTAGACTCCTTAGGATAGAATAATTATTAAAACATTTAACATATGCTCCTTGTTTAATATTGTTTGTGCTGGTTGTAATTCTAATTTTTATACTTGATGTCTTTTTTTATTGTATATAGTTCTGTGCTGGGTTTGGAACTCTCTTATTTAGACAAAGAGGGGAGGTGATGGGGAACCTCCTTCAGCCAATGGCCTTTGAGTGGCTAGACTAGATTGAGGCGTGGATTTGGGTATCAAAAAGCCAAGGTACAGCCCATTTTTCCCTCTCTTCCTACACTCCACACCTGTATGTTGGACCCCTGTTCCTTTTCAGTGAGTTTCCCTTTCCATAAAGAAAAACTTTAGTATACCCTATTTGGAGCTAGTGTAGGATTATTTCATCGTGTTTCCCACCACTTGACATGTTCTGTTTCACCTTGATTGTATACTGAGATGCTTTACTGCACTTATGGGTGTTTGTGAGTAGCTTCCCTCACTCCAGCTATAGTGAAAGGCCACATTGAATGACATGAACTATCTTGCTTCCTCAGCAGCTGCAGAAAAGGTGGAGGGAGATTACTCTAGACTTTATAATAGTTACCTATTTGTCAAGTGAACTTTAACAAAGCAAAGAGGAAGGGAGAAAAACACACAGAAGATAAATTTTGTTATGAGCCTTTTTTCTGAAGTCTGAGCCAAAGAGGAATTTCTTCTTTGAACTTATCTGAGCACATCCACGGACCCAGTGAAATATCCAAGGGATTGGCTATTCTATTTCATAGTACTGAAAAGTCCAGAAATATATCATCATGTATCGAGTTGTGTCCTTCCCTTTCAAACACTTGCTTCCTCTGATGTCAGGCCCTGTGAATGTACCTCATGAATAATCATTAGCACATAATCTGCTTTAGTGGTTTATTATATACTCCAGGTGGGGCAGGAGTATATTTGAAGGTCAGATTCTCAAGAAAACACTTTGGATTTGGATTGCTGTCTGTCTGGTAATACTCAGGAGTCATTAGCTTGTGGTATAAAGAAAAATCAAACCTGTCATGCAGGGTTTTCACAATTTTTAAAGTTTAAATGTATGGTTAATTGAAAAATCATACAAGTAGAAGGCAATGGGTTGGAAAAATTAAAAAGATCCACTTTCTCTTTGAAGGTGCAATCTTATCAACATCATGAAAAGATATAAACTATCTTGAGTTTTTTCACAAATCTAGAGATATAAACTAAATGACAACATAGGACAAGTTCTAAAACCCCAACATCCTCTCTAAGGCCATTGTAATGGGGCTCATTCATTTTACTGCACTTAAATATTATTAAACATTTGAAATGGATAGACTGCAAAAATGACCAACAGTCTTCCATGGTTAAGAACAAGTGGGAACCCCGAGTAGAATGACTTCCTTCTCCTGAGTGTGACGTGAAGCAGGTAATTTGTAAGACAGTTTGTCCCCTCAAGGGCCAATAGAGAGATGAGGTTTAGCAGAGTTAATGGAGTAAAAATTCCCCAAAGTGCCTATATGGGAAATAATAGTAGTTGTATCTAATCTATACCAATGAGAAATGGAAGAACATAGTTGTGAAGATTTTTAGTTAAGAGAGTGGAAATAATATCTAGGAAGAATTTGAAATGGAATACCTTAACTTGAGGTGTTAATGTCATATTAATATTCCACAGCCAAACACTGGGCTGAGCTCCTAGGGCTTAGTTGAAGAGAGGAAGGAGGGATCATAAAAACAAAGGGGTCAAGATCATGATTGGGAAACCCACAGAGACAGCAGACCCGAGCCACTGGGAGCTCATGAACTCTGAACTGACAGCTGGGGATCCTGCACAGGACCAAAATAAGTCCTTTGAATGTGAGTGACAGTTTTGTGGCTTGTTCTGTTGAGTGGAGGGGCTGGCAGAGGGACCAGGACTTATCCTGGATGCATAAACTGACTTTTTGGAGACCATTCCCTATGGTGGGATAACTTGTTCAGCTTTGATATTGCGGGGGGGGGGGGGGCTAGTCCTGCCTCAACTTGGTATATCAGACTTTATTGACTCACCAAGGCAGGCCTTACCTCCTTTGAAAAGTGGGTAGGTGTTGACATAGAGGGATATGAGGGGATAGGAGAAGGGGAGTAAGGACTACTTGGCTTAGTATGTGAGTCAATAAAGTCTGATATACCAAGTTGAGGCAGGACCAAGCTCCCCCACCCCAGAAGAGTGGTCAGTGCTCTTAAACACTGAGCCATCTCTCCAGCCCCCAATACTGTTGTTTTAAAAGAGGGTCTATTTAGCTCTCAGCTGCAAGGTAATGAAGCCTACTAATGACAAGGTACCTTTGCCTAAATTTCTTTTGCAGCTGGTAGGCCTGTTTTTCTTTTTTCTTTTCTTTTCTATTAATGCATCCTGTGGGCACCACTAGTCTTCTTCTATGTGGTCTAGATATATATTCTTTCCAGCCAGTGTATTTTTGTGGAGTAAGAACTAGAAAGAGCAAAGCAGACTTTGGAATAACTACCACATCACCATATAATAAATCAGGAGTGATACTGCATAGATGGTAGGATTACAATGGTTTGTGCCATCATGGAAATTTTGAAAAATATTAAAAAGGTGACTGGCCCTCCTATATTCCTATTCAGTACATCTGTTTGGCTTCTTCAGAAGCCAAATAAAGTTAATATTCACTATAAACTTTATTAGGTAGTAGTTTCTACAGAGTCCATAATTTGGTACATCAGTTTAAAATTGTGTTTTATAAATATTTGAGGCTTGATATTCAGCAGCAGCAGAAACCACAGAAGTAAAAGCTTTGGTGGCCAGGGAACAATTTCCTATAACCATCTTGCTCCAGGCTCTCCTAATATTTGAGCCACCTCTCCAGCTCCAACTGATCTGAATCTTGATTAGATGTTTATGTCCACTGACATTGCTTTAATTTTGAGTGTCTCGTTGGGTCAGCCAGGTTAGCTTCTGTATAGACCACTTCCTGCGTTAGCCTTCCCATGGCTGGGAAGCATGTGATGATGTACACTGCTCTGTTTGCATGTTTTGTTTACAACCATAGAAAATGCTACAGAAAAACTCCACAGAGTGCTCTAGCTCTTTAGCTTTAACAGTTAATGACTGGGGGGATAGGGAATTGAATATAGGGTTCAGTCATGGTTAGGTTGTTGTACCAGTCAGCTGCACCCAGGCTTGGCGTGTGTGGGATTCTGTCATTTTATTCTCTGTGTGTGCCCTTTGTCTTGTTCTTATTTCATCTCCTGCCACTTAACAAGGCATATTTACTGAAGTGGGACAAATATAAAGGGCATGCTTCTCCTGTTTAGAGCTTAATAAGTTCCCACCCTACGTCTAATGGCCTTTGGAACATTCTAAAGCCGTGGATAATTTTTTTTCTTATTTCTGAAAATCAGGTCAAGATGACTTATACTCTTCAACTGGCCGTAGTTAGCCCACCTAATTCACTGTTTATATTCATCTTGATTTTGTGAGTACGTCACAAGCTGTGTGCACATTGTTCTTTTGGTAGCTGCCACATTGTGTATGCTGGTTTCACCAGGTTGAGAATTAGAGGAATAGTCCTGAAGATTATTGTTCATAGTTTTAATTTTTCCAAATTACATTCTTTAGGTAGAAATACAAGTCTATTCATGTGTTTTGTTCTTGCATGTTACTGAAGGTTCTTTTGGCTCAAGTGGAATCAGAGAAGTCATTAGGTCAGAGATTTTGTTTTGTTTGCTCCACTACTGAGACATTAACTTGCTTACTACTCTACCCAGTGATTCTTCAAGTATGATGTTTCCCCTGTGCTGATAAGTGCATGAACTGAACTGTTTTCAACCCTGTGTGATACTGGCATTATTTTAGTCAATTCTTTGCTATTTTTCTTGCCTTGCTTTCTGATATCTCTCTCTCAATCTTGTGCTCACAAGTGATAATATTTGCTGAGTAACCAAATGATAGCTACCCAGGCTCCAGAGATCTTAGGTGATACTTTGCAAAGATGTGCTGCCTTAGCCTCATCATAACACGAGCTCCACCAATCTCTTCAAGATAATCTCCTGACTCCAGTTGGGTCCCCTTGTGCAGAACTGTATGCTGGCTCTCTCTCCAAGCTTTGATACAGGTAGCAGAGTGTCCAAGGCACTACCTCCTTGCACAAGTTAATGACTAGTGTCAGAAAATTATGTATATATTTTTTATATTCTTTTATAACAAAAGAAAGTAAGTGTGGACCCATGTACTTCTTCTTGGACAATAACAGCTGCTTACAAGTTTTGATTTTTAAGTAGTTGTATGGATTATATTTATGACCAAACCCTGACTGATGTTGCTGAACAGGTTTAGTAGCTCATTTATAGTATAGAACCCTGTGAGTTTTTATTTAGTTTCCTTTTGAACATTATAGATTGGTGTAGAAGGTTCTTCTATTTGTGTGTTGCTTTCATCGGTTAATCAATAAAGTGCTTGGCCTGATGATAGGGCAGAACTTAGATAGGCAGAGAAGACAGAACTGTATTCTGGGAGGAAAAAAGCAGCAGATCGAGCCAAGCCACCATGAAGCTGCCAGGTCAGACATATTAAATCTTTCCCAGTAGGCCACGACCTCGTGGTGACATACAGATTATTAGAAATAGGTTAAATCAAGACGTGAGAGTTAGCCAATAAGAGGCTCGAGCTTATGAGCCAAGCCTTAATTTAATTAATACAATTTCTATGTGGTTATTTCAGGGGTTAAGCTAACTCAGCGGCAGGATACAGCCCGCTCTTTCCTAGTAAAATAGATTATTGTTGCATTTCTTTCATTTATATTTCTCGTATCCTAACTAAGGTTTGCAGAATATTGCTAAGTATTAAAATGAAAATTTAAGATATTTATTGCTCCTATCTTTGTTACTAAATTTTGTCCTATTTATCATTTACCTATTTTTAGACAAAATGATATTTTTATTTCCTATTGGTTCTAGTCACCTTTCATTATAATTTTTATTAATATTTTAATGTACATAGTATAAAATGTTTTATTATATTATGTTTATGTATTGTATAAATTTACATTTTTTAAAATTTGTGTCATTTAAATAGTTTGTTTTCCTATTTTTTGAGACTCGTGCTATGTTCCCAGGCTGACCGTCTTGCCTTGATATCCTGAGTTAGGACTGCAGCTGTTGACCAGCACGCTCGGCTCTTAGAAGATTTTCATAATTGTAGACTTTCACTGTTGAAGAATAGTATTACTGTTTTCCTTTTACTTTACTTGTCTTAAAGTTGTTACTATCCATTAAAATAAGGAATGCCTTCCATTGTTGTCATTAGTATGATGCAATGTCAGATTAATGTTCTTCAATTTGACAGCAATCTTTTATTATTTCTGTAAGAGTTTTTGGCATCTACATCAATTGTTATTTTCACACAATTTGTTTTGATTCTCCTTCTAATCATTTATTTGTATTTCATGTTTTTCACCTTGGATCTTAAATCTTAAGGTCCTTGAACTGAAATATGATTATATGTTTTGGATAGAACCAGATGCATGTCCTGCTAATCTCCTAGTTGATTCTTATTTTAATCAACTTGTCAACATTAATCAATCACAACTAGTAGACAGAAAGTAGAATAGAAGAAAATAAAAAAGTTCATGCACCACTGTCAAGGAGTGTTTATCCAAACACACAAGAGTGCTTCATACAGAGAAATCAACACCTATAATACAAAGCATCAGTCATCCGAAAGCCAAATCTATGGAAACTAAATAAACTCAGAAAAAGTACCTGAAAATTTTCAACATTCTTTCCTGATAAAGCCCTTAGCCACAAAGTCACAAAATAAAGATGTCTACTTCCAAAACTACTATGAACATAAGAGTAGTCATAGGTGTATTGGTAAAATTAGAGAACTAAATACACATATTAGAAGAGAAGATGTCAAATTATCCATTTGCAATTATTCTGATGTGAAAAACTCTAATATTTCACCAGAGAAGACCCTGTTGTGATTATTGACTTATCTCAGTAAAGTTGCAAGAAATAAAAACAACATAATGCAAAAATAACATCACATATTCTAGTAGAGAATGAGATGAAAAAGAAAGACAATTTTCCATAACCACATGCAAAAGAAAATAACTAAAAATAAATTTAAACACAGGATAAGAAAGTAGAAAAAAATGATCTCATAGACAGAGAGAGAAAGGATTAATAGTGTTCAATTGTCTATACTACCTATGTTACTTGGGATTCTATTCCTGAAAAAAAAAAACCACTCCATAACCAAAAAGCAAATTGGGAAAGGGTTTATTTGGCTTACAGTTTTACATCGCTGTTCATCACTGAAGGAAGTTAAAACAGCAACTCAAACAGGCGGGATCCTAGTGGCAGGAGATGATGCAGAAGTCAGAAAGGGTGCTGCTTACAGGCTTGCTTCATTGCTCAGCCTGCTTTCCTATAAAACCCAGGACTGTAAGCCTGGGAGTGATACCACTCACGATTGGGTGGGATGAGTCCTTCCCCATTGGTCACTAATTGATAAAATGCCTTACAGCTGGATCTCTTATAGGCATTTCCTCAGTTAAGGCTTCTTTCTCACTAGTGACTAGTTTGTGTCCAGTTGACACCCAAAATCAGCCAGTAAACTACCCAAAGCAGTCTAAAGAGTCAGTGTAATAGCAATCAAAATATTCTTCCATTAGTAGCAGAAAAAACAGCAACCACAAAATTCTTATGAAGGATGGAGAAAGAGAGAGAGAGAGAGAGAGAGAGAGAGAGAGAGAGAGATCAAGAAATACTAGTATCCAAAGCCTTGTAGAGCAAACAGAGCTAAATGCATTGAAATTGAAAGATCTTCAAACATATGGGCATCAGAATACATAGTGCTGGCATATAAACACACACATAGGACAATGAAACCAACAAGCTAGTCCTTTTATTTATACCCACCTTATCTTTGGCAACAGCAGCATCAGGATACTCTAGAGAAAGAACATTGGTGGAAAGGTGGATTTATGTATCCAGAAAAATGACACTAGGCTATGCCTTACAATATATGAGCATCAACAAAAATTGTATCACAACTCTGAAATGACACCCCGAGTTTTAAATATATTGGTAAGATGCGGTAAAAATTGAAGATGTTTGTATAACAAATAGTAATTTATATAAGAACACCGAAACACAAACAATTTTAAAAATGAAAATTAAATGCATGCCAAATTAGGAATCTTCTCTATTGGCCAAAGGAACTGAGTAAAGGAACAGTTTCCAACATAAGAGAAATACACACATGAAGCATTTTCCAAGAATCTAAAGTAAATAGGATATAAGGAACTTGAGGAACAATGGGAAAATGCAGTGAAAGAAAGGCTGAAAAGAGATGGTTTCGTTGTTAAGAGCACCTTTTAATCTTCCAGAGGATATGAATTCAGTTCACAGAACCCACACTGAACGGCTCACAGATAACTGTTACTTCATTTACAAGAATGTGATGTCCTCTGCCAAATTTCACAGGCACCTGCATAAACATGGTGCACCCCAAACACATGCACACACACACACACACACACAAACACTCACACCATCTAACTCTACACACTAAAATTAATCTTTTATGAGAATGCCTAAATAAACAAAATAGGTATTTCTCAAAGTTAAGTGTTTAGAGGGATAAAGGGGAGGAGGAATTATTATATTGTTTTATTATGTAATTATAGTATAATTTCAGAAATAAAAGAACGAATAAAAAAGAACACACACGAAGTTGATGATACCTTCTTAACGTGAAACTGAAATCAAAACCACAATGGAATCATATCTAACCCCATTCCCCATGGGTATTATTAAAAAGACAAAAATGAATGCTTTGGAGAGAATGGCTAAGAGATAGATAAAACCATACTTGGTGGGTAGGGATTTGGGCTGAGATAGTGATAATATGAAACTTGAGAGTTCCTAAACAAATACAAACATACAAAAACTAAATACTAAAGTGAGAGCAAACATTTAGTCCAATTTTACTCCTAGCTGTACAGCCAAAGGAAATACAATGTTATAATCAAGAACATCTGAATTCCCATGTTCAAGGCAGCACTGTTTACCTAAGTAATACTTGGAACCAACTGAGATGTTTGTGAATGGATAGATGGGTTCAAAATAATGCCAGGCATGGTGGCGCAGGTTTGTACACCCAGCCCTGTGGAGACTGAGAAAGGACAATTGAAGATTCAAGGTCAGTATAGGAAGTACCCTACCAATAGGAAGCAAGGAGATTGAATCTAAAAAATTATAAACTAAATCAAAATAAACACTCTCTATACACAATGTATTATTGTTCAGCCATATGAAGAAGAAAAATCTGCTATTCTCAGCAGCTGGGGCAAAATTCAGAAATAATTTGCTGCCTGAGATAAAACAGGTACGGAGAAAAATGCTGCTGCAAGCACTCACTATTATAGCTCCCACTCGCTTAAGAACAACTCAGCTCCATGACAGAGAGTGTACTCCCGAGACTCTCAACAATATAGTTTCCTAAGCAAGATGCATAATAACATAACAACAGCACCAGTTGGCATGGTAACATAGAAATGGAAAACTACACATAGTCCTACCCCTAGATGTAGAGGTACAAGGGCTCAATGTCTCCTGAGACAGGAAGATTCAGTATTCTTAAAGAACCAGCTCACACATAGGTTGGCCAATTCTAAGTTATTAACCTCAACCAAATATGAATAAAATAGCTGATCATTTGAGAGCTACCCAAGTTTGTTTTCCATCACTCATGTCAAGTGACTCACAAGCTCCTGTAACTCAAAAGCCAAGGAACATGGGTCTCTTCTGGACTCTTTGAGTACTGAACTCACATGCTCATACCACACACACACACACACACACACACACACACACACACACACGATTAAAAATACATTTTGGCAAATAGCAACAGTTCATAATATAGTACTAAAAAGTAGAATAGAACTCACTAGGGGCATAGGAGGGGAAAAGGGAAGAGGGTAGGTAGAGACAGGGTGGATAGTGAAACCAAAATATACTAAGAAGTCTTCATTAATAAATAAATAAATTAAAAAATATACTAAGAAGATGGGAAATTTCTATTTCAGGGACATTATTATTACCACAGCAAATATTATTATATATTCCAAAATAAGTAAAGAAGGATAGAAAAATGATAAATTTTTAGGAATTAAAAGTCCTCATGACTAAAAATATGTCACCATTCTTTGCACACATTTATAACATCTTATACTCAAATAAATATAGATATTACCTATCATTTAAAAATAATATAATTTAAGAAAATATCCTATGATCAAAAAAAGAAAAATACATTTATTATATTACCCATAAATTCTGTTCCTAGAGTTATGGCCAAGAACTTTGAAACATGTACATAGCATAGGTACATGCATATGTGTACATGTGCATGCATGTGCATGTGAGCATGTGTGTGTGTGTGTGAATATACATGCAAGTGTGTGCTAGTAAACTTTAGAACTCCAGATGAATACCTTCCTTTATTATATTCTCTTACTTTTCTGTGACAGGGTCTCTCAGGTTTGGCTAAACTACTGGCCTGCAAGTCCTGGTGATCCTCTGGCCTGTGTTCCTCAGCAAGATTAGAGACTACGGTCCTGGGAGTCTTCTGGTCTGTGCTCCTCAGGACTGAGACTCCTGTCCTATGAGTCCCCTGGTGTATGTTCCACAGAGCTGAGACTACAGTCTAGGGAGTCCTTTGGAGTCTATTCCTTAGTTCTGGGACAGTCTTGGGAGTCTTATGGTATGTGGGTTGATTTCACAGGCATACAATGTTACACTTGCCTCTTTGTTTCATGAGCTCTGAGGCTCCAAACTCAGTCTTCACACTTGCAGAGTAAATTGGGTCATCTCCTATGTCCTCAAACATTATCTGATATTTATTTCTTCATATTATAATTTAATTACTGCATTTCTTCCTTTCCTTTTCCCTCCAAATCCTCACATATTTCCCCTTCACCCTCTTCTTCAAATTCATGACCTCTTTTCTGACAAATTGTTATTATATACATATATGTATACTTGTATATATACTTTCTAAATTTGTCTGCTGCATATATTTAATGCTACTTCTATATACATTTTCAGGACTAGCAGATTGTTACTGTACAAGGAGTAGTTGTACTCTTCCCTGAAGAAGACCACTTCTCTGGCTCTCTACTTTCCTTAGTTACTTTTAGTAGTTTATAAAGGGTTGTGGTTTCGCAGGCCTTTCTCTCTCCAGCTTGCCATGTCCATTGGTGTCATCCTTATGCAGCTTTGACTTGGGAAGTCATGGTGGTGAGCCTTTATGAGTATAGATCCTGATGTTGCTAGGAGACACAATCTCGCAACGAACTTGCCGATCCTCTGGTTCTTCCAACTTTTCTCTACCCCTCTTGCTTGAGCATTCTTGCAGGAGTATTTTGTTTATCTACCATTTGGGAGTGGTAGATATACAATTCTACATTTTGATTGATTGTAGTTTCCTGTAGTGATCTCTGATTGGTTTTGGTTTTGTATTGGTCACCATCTGTTTTAAAGAGAAGTCTCCTCATTAAGAAATGAAGACTTCACTTACATATGGTTATAAGAAACAAATGTTTGCAGATTGTTATTAGGGATTATGCTCATTTACAAAAAAATTCTTTACATGTAGTTACTCTATCATTCATAATAGTCAAATAACAAAAATAATTAAAAATATTTATCATTGGTTCGCGGGACGCCCAGGCAGCGGGGAGATCGGATCCAGGTGCCAGGAGGGCCATCGCTGGGGTGAGTGAGTTTCTGGCCGCGGCGGCAGCCCGGGACAGGGAGCTCAGACGTTCCCCACCCCTCCTGCACTCCCTGGTCAGTCTGCGGGGGCTGTACTCCTTGATACCTCTTCTCCATTACTGTCCCACCCAACTTGCATCCAAGGCCCTCCGCACTACCTCTGACCCCCCTCCCCTCTTTGAACCACACAACAGCTCCCAGCTCAGCCTGTTTGGGCGCTGGGACAGGGTCCGAATTGGGAGGGCATTCGGGAGGGTGGTGGCTCCTTTGTCTGGGTGGCCGGCCTGCACCAAGCGGGCCCAGCCCTTTGTTCGCGGGACGCCCAGGCAGCGGGGAGATCGGATCCAGGTGCCAGGAGAGACATCACTGGGCAGATCAAGCTCAGCAGGACGGACCTTGCTTCCACACTGAAGAGATACACCCAGAGGCTCAGTCACAGCAAAAACTGGACCAAGACACCAGGCCTCTCTTGGCTTCATTTGAAAGAGGAGATGGGAAGGCGCCAATGCAAGAATTCCTCCAACAACCTGAAAGGCAACATGACATCACCAGAACCCAGGGATCCCGAAATAAGAAGAAGTGTACACCCTACTCCAGAAGAAGTAGAAGAAATCGACCCAAAAGTGAATTTTTGAAAATAATAGAAGACCTTAAACAGGAGGTGAAAAACTGCCATAAACAATTAGAGATTACAAACAAAAAGGTAGAGGAAATGAATAAATCGCTCAAAGATACCCAAGAAAACCAAGAGAAACAAGAAAATGCAATCAAACAGGTAAGGGAAATGGTTCAAGACCTGAAGAATGAAATGGAAGTAATGAAGAAAACACAAACCGAGGGAAGGTTGGAGATGGAAAATCTGGGTAAACGAACAGGAACTACAGAGACAAGTACTACCAACAGATTACAAGAGTTAGAAGAAAGAATGTCAGACACTGAAGATACCATAGAGAAAATTAACACACTGATCAAAGAAAACAGCAAAACCAACAAATTCTCATCACAAAACATTCAGGAAATATGGGACACAATAAAAAGACCAAACCTAAGAATAATTGGGATACAAGAAGGAGAAGAAGTACAGCTCAATGGTTCAGAAAATATATTTAATAAAATTATAGAAGAAAACTTTCCCAGCCTAAAGAAAGATATTCCTTTGAAGGTTCAAGAAGCATACAGAACACCGAATAGACTGGACCAGAAAAAAACATCTCCTCGCCACATAATAATCAGAACACAAAACATCCAGAATAAAGAAAGAATATTAAGAGCTGCAAAGGAAAAAGGTCAAGTTACTTATAAAGGTAAACCTATCAGACTTACTCCTGACTACTCTATGGAAACCATGAAAGCCAGAAGGTCCTGGATAGATGTACTGCAGAAGCTAAGAGAACATGGATGCAAGCCCAGACTACTATACCCAGCCAAGCTTTCGTTCACTATAAATGGAGAAAACAAAATTTTCCAGGATAAAAACAAATTTAAACAATACGTAGCCACAAATCCAGCCTTACAGAAAGTAATAGAAGGAAAATCACAAACCAAGGAGACCAACAATGACCACAATAACTCAAACTTCTAGACACCCTTTACCAGCGCAACTAAAAGAAAGCAAACACACAAACCCTATGACTAAAAAAGTGACCAGAGTTAGCAACCACTGGTCATTAATATCCCTTAATGTCAATGGACTCAACTCACCTATAAAAAGACACAGGCTAAGAGATTGGATACGCAAACAGGATCCAACATTCTGCTGTTTACAAGAAACACACCTCAACCACAAAGATAGGCACCTACTTAGAGTAAAGGGATGGAAAAGGTTTATCAAGCAAATGGACCTAAGAAACAAGCTGGTGTGGCCATACTAATTTCTAACAAAGTTGACTTCAAACTTAAATCAATCAGAAGAGATGGAGAGGGATATTTTATACACATAACAGGAACAATTGATCAGGATGAGGTCTCAATCCTGAATATCTATGCCCCCCTAATATAAAAGCACCCACATATGTAAAAGAAACATTACTAAAACTCAAAGACGCCATCAAACCGCACACACTAATAGTGGGAGATCTCAACACGCCTCTTTCACCAATGGACAGGTCAATCAGACAGAAACCTAACAGAGAAATAAGAGAATTAATAGAGGTATTGAATCTAATGGACTTAACAGACATCTATAGAACATTCCACCCAAATAGGAAAGAATATACCTTCTTCTCTGCAGCTCATGGAACCTTCTCGAAAATTGACCACATCCTCGGTAACAAAGCAAACTTCCACAGTTACAAAAAAATATCCATAACCACCTGTGTCTTATCAGATCACCACGGACTAAAGTTAGAATTCAACAACAATGCTACCCCCAGAAAGCCTGCAAACTCATGGAAACTGAATAGTCAACTATTGACCCACACCTGGATTAAAGAAGAAATAAAGAAAGAAATTAAAGTCTTCCTTGAATTCAATGAAAATAAAGAATCAACATACTCAAACTTATGGGACACTTTGAAAGCAGTCCTAAGGGGAAAGTTCATAGCCCTTAGTGCCCACTTAAAGAAAACAGAGAAAGCATACATTGGAGACTTAACAGCCCACCTGAAAGCTCTAGAAAAAAAAGAAGCAGACTCACCTAGGAGGAGTAGAAGACTGAAATTAGTCAAACTGAGGGCTGAAATCAACAAAATAGAAACACAGAAAACAATCCAAAGAATCAATGAAACAAAAAGCTGGTTCCTGGAGAAAATCAACAAAATTGATAAACCCCTATCCAAACTAATCAAACGGCAGAGAGAGAATTTGCAAATTAATAAGATCAGAAATGAAAAGGGGGACATAACCACAGACATAGAGGAAATTCAGAGAATCATTAGATCTTACTACAAAAGCCTGTATGCCACAAAACTGGAAAATGTAAAAGAAATGGACACTTTTTTAGATAAATACCATATACCAAAGTTAAATCAGGACCAGGTGAGCAATCTAAATAGACCTGTCAGTCGCGAAGAATTAGAAGCTGTTATCAAAAACCTCCCTACCAAAAAAGCCCAGGACCAGACGGTTTCAATGCGGAATTCTACCAGAATTTCCAAGAAGAACTAATACCTATACTCCTTAAGGTATTTCACAATATAGAAACAGAAGAGTCATTGCCAAATTCCTTTTATGAAGCTACCATCACTCTGATACCAAAACCACACAAAGACTCAACCAAGAAAGAGAATTACAGGCCAATCTCACTCATGAACATCGACGCAAAAATCCTCAACAAAATACTGGCGAACCGTATCCAAGAATACATTAGAAACATTATCCATTATGATCAAGTAGGCTTCATACCAGAGATGCAAGGCTGGTTCAACATACGAAAATCTATCAATGTAATCCATCATATAAATAAACTGAAAGAAAAAAACCATATGATCATTTCATTAGATGCTGAAAAAGCTTTTGACAAAATTCAACATCCCTTTATGATAAAAGTCTTGGAGAGATTAGGGATACAAGGGTCATACTTAAATATAATAAAAGCTATTTACAGCAAACCGACAGCTAACATCAAATTAAACGGAGAGAAACTCAAAGCCATCCCACTTAAATCAGGAACACGACAAGGCTGTCCACTCTCTCCATACCTCTTCAATATAGTGCTTGAAGTTTTAGCAATAGCAATAAGACAACATAAGGGGATCAAGGGGATTCGAATTGGAAAGGAAGAAGTTAAACTTTCGTTATTTGCAGATGATATGATAGTATACATAAGCGACCCCAAAAACTCCACCAAAGAACTCCTACAGCTGATATACACCTTTAGTAATGTGGCCGGATACAAGATCAACTCCAAAAAATCAATCGCCCTCCTATACACAAAGGATATGGAAGCAGAGAGGGAAATCAGAGAAGCATCACCTTTCACGATAGCCACAAACAGCATAAAATATCTCGGGGTAACTCTAACCAAAGAAGTGAAGGATCTATTTGACAAGAACTTTAAGGCATTGAAGAAAGAAATTGAAGAGGATACCAGAAAATGGAAGGATCTCCCTTGCTCTTGGATTGGGAGGATCAACATAGTAAAAATGGCAATCCTACCAAAGGCAATTTATAGATTCAATGCAATCCCCCATCAAGATCCCATTAAAATTCTTCACTGATCTTGAAAGGACAATAATCAACTTTATATGGAATAACAAAAAACCCAGGATAGCCAAAACAATCTTGTACAATAAAGGTACTTCTGGAGGCATTACCATCCCTGACTTTAAACTCTACTATAGAGCTACAGTAATGAAAACAGTGTGGTATTGGCATAAAAATAGAGAAGTCGACCAATGGAATCGTGTAGAAGACCCGGATCTTAACCCACAAACCTATGAACACCTCATTTTCGATAAAGGTGCTAAAAGTATACAATGGAAGAAAGAAAGCATCTTCAACAAATGGTGCTGGCACAACTGGATGTCAACCTGTAGAAGAAAGAAAATTGACCCATATCTATCACCATGCACAAAACTCAAGTCCAAATGGATCAAAGACCTCAATATCAATCTGAACACACTGAACCTGATAGAAGAGAAAGTGGGAAGTACCCTACAACAGATGGGCACAGGTGATCACTTCCTAGGTATAACCCCAGCAGCACAGTCATTAAGGGCAACATTGAATAAATGGGACCTACTGAAACTGAGAAGCTTCTGTAAAGCAAAAGACACTGTCACTAAGACAAAAAGGGAACCCACTGACTGGGAGAAGATCTTCACCAACCCCGCAACAGACAAAGGTCTGATCTCCAAAATATATAAAGAACTCAAGAAACTAGACTTTAAAATGCTAATTAACCCTATTAAAAAATGGGGCACTGATCTGAAGAGAGAATTCTCAACAGAAGAAGTTCAAATGGCCAAAAGGCACTTAAGGTCATGCTCAGCCTCCTTAGCGATCAGGGAAATGCAAATCAAAACAACATTGAGATATCACCTTACACCTGTCAGAATGGCTAAAATCAAAAACACTAATGATAGCCTTTGCTGGAGAGGCTGTGGAGAAAGGGGTACCCTCATCCATTGCTGGTGGGAATGCAAACTTGTGCAACCACTTTGGAAAGCAGTGTGGCGGTTTCTCAGGAAATTTGGGATCAACCTACCCATGGACCCAGCAATGCCACTCTTGGGAATATACCCACGAGATGCCCGATCATATGACAAGGATATTTGTTCAACTATGTTCATAGCAGCATTATTTGTAATAGCCGGAACCTGGAAACAACCTAGATGCCCTTCAATGGAAGAATGGATGAAGAAAGTATGGAATATATATACATTAGAATACTACTCAGCGGTAAAAAACAATGACTTCGCGAATTTTGCATGCAAATGGATGGAAATAGAAAACACTATCCTGAGTGAGGTAACCCAGACCCAAAAGGATGAACATGGGATGTACTCACTCATAATTGGTTTCTAGAGATAAATAAAGGTCAGTGAGTCTATAATTTGATATCCTAAAGAAATTAAATAAGAAGGTGAACCGAAAGAAAAACATATAGCTATCCTCCTGGTTATGGGAAGTAGACCAGATTGCCGGGCAAAAATTTGGGATCTTGGGGGTGTGGTGGGAGGGGGTGAGGGGAGAAGGGGAGAGAAATGTGAGAAGGGGGAGGATGGGGGGAACCTGGGGGAAACGGGATGTTTGGGATAAAGGAAGGTTGGTTAGGGGAGCAGAGAAGCACACATCTTAATTAAGGGAGCCATCTTAGAATAGAAAAATAAAATAAAATAAAAAAAAAAAACCAGTTTCCAATAGAGAGAGCTTAAAGCTGCCTAACAGGTACTCAAACAGGTAAAATATAAATCAACGGGTAAAGTATACAATAATCAACAAATACAGTATATTAATTATAATGCAGCTATGGCAAGTGTGCATATTAAATATAAAACTTATTCTACAACATTTTTATGAAAAAATGCTGTTTATGGCAAAATCTTCTCAAGTTTTGCCAATTAAGATATTAAACTCTTAATTTAAACCAGTAGCCTGTCTGGTACAAAGGGCAGGATAAAAGCTAAAAAATGGCTTGATCCCCAGATGATTATTGCTACAATTCACACAACTGTATTTTGCTAATGTTATAGCAAAAAAAATCCCTTAAAGGATTTTATGCTAAATTTTACAAATGGCTCTTCCAATGGAGGAACTGCATATATGGCTAATAATAATGAAAAAATATTATGGAGCATAATAAGGCTCCTTGTAAGCAGCTTATGAAACTTGCAAGTAGATCCAGATGCAAACGGATCTGACATGATAACACCAAGCTGACCTTTGCTAGGGGCAAGGTGGAAAAGCCCTTGCAATGCATTATGAAAAAACCCGACCTATATATATTTGGGGTCGAGGATATGTTTATGCTTTTTTCACAGAAAGAAAATAAAAGCTGGGCCTGATGTCGAGGCTGCGCTGCGGACACAGAGGAGTTCCTGAGGCGATTGCAGAGAGGTCCTTAGTCTGGCTTTTCTTGCCCCCAAGGAGAGGAGTCCCTGATAACAGAACCTGCTGCTCCACTCTACAGGGTGTCAATTCTGCCTCCTGAGTCCAGGGAGACCCGGCTGAGATAATGCCAGGATGTGCTTCAGATAGCTGAATCCAGCTCACCTCACCCAGGAATCCCACCGGCCCTGAAGCACAAGTGCTAAACTGCTTCTGCAGCTTGAACTCTGGTCTGCTTTGGAGCTGAGATGCAGACTGGACATCAGACTGTTTTAATCTTTGGGACACAGAACTCAGTTTAATTAAAATACTAACCTCTTCACTTAAGAAGGGGAAAGATTGGGGTTACTGTGACTGTTGCTCAGAGTCTGGAAATGGTGGTATTTGACAACAATGTATGTCATTGTACTCTTACTGAAATTGATCTAATGATATTTGTAACTGCTTATAGATGTTGGGAAAGGTTTGACACATGCTGTAAAGTGTTTGGGTTTAATGCATATGTTAAGAATTTTAGATTTTGATCCCTTTTTCACCTCCCTAATTGATGACAGGCAAGCACACGTAACTTTTTGTGGAGTAGGCATTTAGGAAGGAGGACATACCATGGGCCAGACTAAAAGGTGAATACTGGGTTTGGAAGGTGCCCCTTTCTTCTTGTCTGGAGATGGAGTTATTGGTGCCAAAATTATATCATATCTTTTGTTTAAGGAGCACCTCACAGATTTTTCATTAATGATAGATACAGGGGCCCAATGACGGGAGTTAGTGTGGATCCTCACCTAAATTTCAAACCATACAGAGGCCGTACAGGCCGGCTCAACATGGCATGGTTTTTAGGTATGAGGGCGCTCTCCACATAGCCTAAGACAGGGTGCCCTGTGATCTGCTTACTTTAATCCTACTAGATACCTTTTATTTGAGAAGCTCTAAGAAAGTAATGCTACTCATAAGGCACCCCTCTGTTCCCAGGAGAGGTTAATTGCTTCACCAGTCGAGAGGAGGGTCTCTCCTTGTCCCAGTCCCCTCTCCTTTAGATCTGACACCATGGTTGACTCTGTCTTGGTGCCCTCCACCTATAACTACTTGCCTTTATATAAGAAAGGAGGAATATGTTGGGGAGCCGTTTCCCCCCTAAAGATTGTTACAGAAACCATCACCTTGGGGAGCCTGCAGGGAACCCCAAACCCACAATTATGTTAAGAATAGTCCTATTGGCAAAACCTGCCCCACACCCAATTAGCTATTCGCTAATTGCTAACGAACCTAATCTGATAGCGGAACTGCCTTAAATTCCAGCTATCCAGGGAACTAGGTGTGGCAACTCCTGACTTCTTGGCCTACCTGACCGGATGTAGGTTATGTGACTGGGACCACGCGGCCAGATTCCATGCTCCTGTGCCCTACTCCCCAAGCCCTCATTCAGGGGGGTATATAAGTCGTTACCCTGTCCCTAATAAACGGAGGCTTTGACAAAAAAAAAAAAAGAAAAAAGAAAAAAAAAGGTTAACAACTGAACTATCACTTATACCAGTTAGGGGAGAGACAATCAGTTTTCTACGATGAGTGACACTGAGCATGTCAACTAATTTTGGGCAAGCCTCATGTTCAGGAGTAATTGACCAACAACATATAGTTGGACTCCACAGGATTTTGTCTGTGCTTTATTTGGTTACAAGTTGGGCTTTTTGTTTGTTTTCAATCTTTTTTTCTTTCTTTTCTTGGTATGACTTTCTTGTTTCTAAGTTTTGGAAGATTTTATTGTTGTACAGGATTTTTGCTTCTTGTTAAAGAAAGAACTTAAAGTTGGGTGGGTAGGGAGGGGGAAAAGATCTGAAGGGACTTGAGGGAGAGGAAGAATATGATCAAAGTGTATTTGAATTTGAAAATTGTTTTAAATAATGGAAAACATAATAAATTAATTTAAAAAAAAATATTTATCATTTAGTTAACAAGTAGACAGTGTGTTGTATATTTTCACAGTGAACTATTTCAACACCTTCGACAAAATCAAGGAGCTTGTGAAGAAAGGTGGACATAAAAGGTACATGTGCTCTGAGCTCACTTAAAATAGATGTCCGTATAAGCAATCCCACAGAGAAAGACAACTAGATAGAAGTTCCACAGGGAACAGGTTCTTAAGCTGTGGGTCTAACTAAATATGAGGATACAAAACATTGGCAACAACTAAAGGCTTCTGAACATGCAGTGCCCCAAATGTTCACTCAGATTGAACATATAATGAATCTAATGTATTTCCAGGAATATTACCCACATTGCCCTTCACAGATCAACAACATTTCACTTGACACTGGGCCCATTCTCACACCATATAACACCAACAAATGCTGCCACTCATAACTCAGCTGGCATTAGAGTAAGCTCTGAGCTTCTTCCTTTCCCTGTGCATATAAAGTTGTCTGCATACCACCACTCCTCAGCACACAGTATGCAAGTGTCATACTATTGTATTTGTAGACATACTGTATTAGGATGCTTGATTTTAAAAATGAAATGTGTTCAAAACAACAGTAACAATCAATGCTCTTTAATATGTCTCTTAAAGATCACTCCTGTACAGTTACATGTGGAAATTACATTTTTTCAGTTGAGTACAGGGAAATATGATTTCATGGAACTGGAATGCATTGGAGGACTTATTATTAATATTTATTTACATTTTTAACTATGAATAAGTGGCTAAATTTATATGGAAAAGGTAAAAATACTGATGACAATATAGCAGGGCCTTCACTAGTACTGTGTACACAGCTAAATGTCAAGGGAAACATACACCACGCCATCTCTGTAATGTGAATGGACTTCAAATAATCACAGTACAATGGAAAAATCCCTTTCCTTAATTTGTAATGAAACATTGGCCGCAGGAAGCATAAACTGAGCCAAACTAAAAAATCACCTGAACACCGAGAGTGCAACATACTACAACAAAGCAAAGGGATGTTTTGAACAATTTTAAAAATCCTAAAAATAAAGAAAAACTGTGTTTTGATAAATATGTTCCTACAATAAAAATATTTTCTTGCACCTTACAAAAGTCCTTTGATTAAAAAAAAAATAAGTTGACCTATCTGAGGGGAAATTTTGTGCAACCTGTTAGTTCTAAATGTCAGAAACAGTCCATGGGAGAGAATAGGGGGATGCACTTTGTCTGAAATGTACCTGAAATTAGTATTGGCCAATTCCAGGCATCCATTAATAGTCTTAAGGGTAGCCCAACATTTGAAACTGGTATTTCCAACAAGGGGGCAAAATTGCCAGTTTGTACAAGATATACTTATAAAAGCATCCATGAGGTCTAGTTGATTTGTTTTTAATATTTTGCAAAGGTACAGAATTCAGTAGTAGGAGTGAAGTACTTCTCAAGAGAGAAGGAAGAGAGAAGGCTTTGGATCAGGGTCAAGTACCACCAAACATCTGACCAGTGACTCTGAAGAGAGGGAAGGAACACAGAGGGCAAGGACTGCAGAGTGCGGGAGGTTAAAGGACACTGATTAAAACTGTAAAGGAAAAAACAGGTGGGAAAAGGGAAGTCTCTCCCCTACTTGCTCTTCTTCTGTAAACAAGAGTAAAGGAAAAAAAAAAAAAAAACCTCTGGACTCAAAGAGACCAACCAAAAAACAAAAAAAAAAAAAAAAAAAAAAAAAAACCCTTGGATATAAGAACTATATCTGTTGGAAGCAGAAGATAGACAATCAGCCAGTCCCAATGCCTTGTGTTATCATCCATCAAAGTGGAGAAAGGAGGGTGCAGATCCTCAGAGGATCTCAGTGATCCAACAGCTGTACCAGGAAGAGGACAGCTCTGTTGACAGAGTGTCTATGTGGCATTTAAGCAAGACTGAATTTAATGCCCATTGATGCCTAGAACCACTCTGCAGACAGAGGGAAGCAGATGGGTAGTTTGAGTCGAGGTCAGTGTGTATGTGGCAAATCAAAAACAAAGTAAAGAATTATATAAGTCAGACATCCAAACACCATAAACTTCATCCTTACTCACTAAGGGTACAAGACTGGAGCCCCGCAGAATCATGAGAACACTACACAGTAGCTGAAACAAGCAAACTTAAGCAAAGACAACTATGTCAGACAGCATAGCCCTGGTAAGAAGAAAGTATCTGGTCAAATGCAAACACAGCATGGAGCAGACCACATCATAGCCTTGACTGTCAGCATGTCTGCTAGAAAAGTCAGAGATGGTCCCGTGGGGAAAATTGAGAAGTTATACCACATACTGAAGCTTGGACAACTTCCAAGAGTAAGTTGACCTATTTCTCCTACGATTTATAGGGGAGAAAGTCAAGTTCCATAGCATCCAGCTTGATCTCTACTCCTCTAAGACCTTACATACTAACAAATCTGGCCAAGAAGGATTTAAATGAGACTCAAGCAAGCAGGTTTTACATGACACACTTGTGAAAGAGCCATGGCCATGCAATAAACCAGGAAAACCTCATGTCACATATCATGGCATGAGAATTACAACAGTCTTCATGGTAGAAACTATGATAGTCAGGGAGATTTACAGCATATATATATATATATATATATATATATATATATATAGTGCTTATATACTCTTTTCCATAATAATTCTGAATATTAATAATCTTAATTTTTCTATCAAAAAAAACAGACTGCTGCTTTGAAATTGTGTCTCCTAGAATTGTCAGAAAAGCAACACCCATTAAATCTCATCAGCATACCTGGCAAAACATGACTCAACCAAGGAGGGCATCAAGAGACATGAGAATGTGGAAGAAGAAAAAGTTGTATGGGTTCAACACTAAACGAAGAACTATTGGCAACAAAGGAATTCTTAGAATAGGAGAAAGCCTTTTCCAGAGAAGAGTACACTGATCAGTTGTTCATTACTCAAACATATAAATCTAGAGAGAGAAATAGATATAGATGCATATAATATGTCACACACATATGTTTATATGTATATATGTGTGCATGCATGAATTTTATATGCCATGAATTTGAAAGAAAACAGTTGGAGGAGAGTACATGAGAGGATTTAGAAGGAGGAAATAGAAGAAGGGAAATTATACAATTATATTATAATCTCAAAAACTAAAACAAAAATCTATGGCTATGATTAATTATCAAGTTTCAGCTGAAGTATTTCATTTTTATGATTTGTTTTTTTAACTTTTATTTAATACCTTTTAAGTAAAAGATACCAATCCTAATTTCCACTGCCTCCCTACCTTCTAGTCCTCCCCAACCCACCCCCTCTAATCCTAAGAGAGGGCAATGCACCCCACCCTGTGGAAAGTCCAAGGCCCTCCTTACTTCATGTAGGTTGGGTAAGGTATACATCCAAAGAGAACAGGATCCCAAAAGGCCAGTACATGCAATAGAGAGAAATCCCAGTGTCACTATCAGTGGCCCCTCAGTCTGCCCCAACTGTCAACCACATTCAGAGGGACTAGTTCCCATGTTCGTTCACTCCCAGTCAAGTGGAGTTGGTGTGCTACCATTACCTCAAGCAAGCTGTCTCAGTGGTCTTGACTTCCTTGCTCATACTCTCACTCCTTTCACTCTTCAACTGGATCTTAGGAGCTCAGTCCAGTGCTCTGATGTATTTCTTAAATATTTAAATTTAGATAATATGATAAATTACACTGGTTTATCATTTGGAAACAAACAAAGAGAAACAAACTAAAGTGAGCACAGGCATTTGTCTAGAGGATGTGAGGAGTTTGAATGCCTAACTGGCTGTAAAATATTCAAGCTAGCTTTCCTCTGATTTGTGCACATCTTGTTAATATTCTATCGCCTAGAAAGGCTGTCACGTACCTTCATTTGATGTCACAGTTTTGTGCTGAAATTAAATTCAGAAAATTTAAAAAAAAAACACTAGTGAAAACACTAGCTGAGTGCCCGTGGGGTTGTAATGCAGACTTTAAAGATCATGGCCATTGATTTTGGTTGGTCTCATCCTCATACTTTTCCCCATTGTGATTCAAGCAGGCTTTGCACTAACCTTGAACCTTGGTATTTATATAATGTTTGAAGGCATGTGATCCTAGAGATGGGGGTACCTTAACAGTTTGATATTGAGATGTTTTTAACTTGGTTCTATAGGGAGCACCCTCTTTGTCTAGAGGAGGCAGCTTCTGGTGCTTGATTCAGAATCACTAAAACTGACAGTCTGCAGGTGTCGCAGTCCGTCTGTGACCTTTACCCCCATTTATCTTTCAACAAAGTCAGTTTGCACTGACATCTTCACTCGCCATCTCAAGTAATTGCATTAAGGCATTACTTCGGAGAAATTTGTCCAGGTGTGGTTTATATATACTCAGAGGGATGTTTCCTGCCAACTCTCCCTTAGGCTGATGAGCTGTCTAACTTACTCAAACATATATTTCAGTTATTAACACTGCACTTTAAGTATGAAATGGAAAGAATAGCACAAATGATGCTCATTGGATATTCTGCCAATCATATCAAGAAGTTGGGAACTATCTTTTAATCTCTCTTCCAGAAACATTTTAATTGTATTTTTTTAGATAAAACTTGTGTCGTTAAACTTTGTCTTTGCCTATGATACTAAGAATTTGTTTTTCTAAAATGATCATAAAATCACATGAGCTGATTACTACACTAGGGATGAGTTCTTTGTTCCCTTCAGTTTGTGAACAGAACCTTGATGTCTGGAACTGACTGTGATTCATGTTAATTGAGCTGTTGTGTTCATCAAGAAAAAGACACCCAATTATTAAAGAAAAGACATTTTCCTTTAGCTTATTTAGATTACAAAAATTATTCCTCTGAAGTGTAGAAGTAACATTCTGTGACTAACACTAAATATTGTATAGGTAACATCGGGAAGTCAGTTCCTACGTACATAACTCATCAAACTAATTTCTGTCATTAGGTGTAAGTGATGTTATTTTGTTATGTACATAAGCCTATGAGTAGGGAATGACTAACCCAGATGTTCTATTTCCTACAGTCTACAGAAGCCCAAGGATACACATGCCAAAAAGAAACCTTTCCAACTCTTCATAAGTTGATAGAATAGATTAAGCAAATGGAAACACTTGGGCCCTAAGGATCTCTGAGCCTTTAGAAGAAAGCTGGTGTATCGACTAGGCATCATCCTACCTCCTCTGGAATGTTCCAGAAAGTTCCCCTACCAAGACTGCTGATATAAATTAAAGGCCATGTTAACCTCAGCAGATGAGCTCCTATCAGTTGAGAACCAAACCCCAGAGTAGAAGTTCAGAGGTCATTCCCAGGTATCAGAAGAAGATGACAACTCTGTTCTTTGCTACAGGAATGTGACCACAGTGACTATTGTTTGCATGTCTATTTGTACAGACAATATAATACAATATAATGTCTTTATGGTGTTCTGTGTCTGTGAGCATCTCTAGTACTGTCTGTCTTTTTTTTTAACATGATTCTTATACTTGGAGTAATTTGTTATTCTAAATTAACTGCTTACAAAATATCTTATAAATATATGAGTTTGTTGGACAATACTTACCTCAATTTTCCTACCTACTTTCAAATTGATGAAGATTAATTTGAAGAATAGGTAAAAATACTCTAAATATAGTCTAAAAGAAATTGAAAAGAAAACAGAGTCACAACTGGAACTCTTTTAGAGTCGTATGTTTTAAGTAGCTCTTTTGTCTGATATATATTTATTGTAATTATTCACATCATAATATCAGGAACAAGTTTACCTAACCGTCCATTTAGTCTAAGGTAGAGTAATGCTAAAATATGTGATCTCTAATACTGCGTAATATTTTAATATAAGAAACTGAGCTATGAAAAAACTATTAGGAAATGTCTTCAGCTCTTCAGTGGAGGGGTTACAGTAGACCTCCTAATGAGTTTTCATGTGTTCTTTGTGGCTTTTTTGAAATGGACATGTTGGGCAAGGGGTGTGTCATCACTTCCTAAAACTTACATCACATTTCTTCAAAACTCATACAAAATTGGATGAGGAAAATTCTAGTTTCATTCCTGGCACTCCAATAAAATATTGTGATCAAAAACAACTTAAGAAAAGGAAGGTTTTTGGCTTATACTTCCAGTTCACAAACTATCACTGATAAAATTCAGAACAGGAACTCAAAAAAGAAACCTGGAGGCAGGGGCTGTAGAACAATACAGTTTGTTAGTTTATTCATCAGTCCATACTTGCCTACATCTCAAGACCACCTTCCTGAAGGTTGTATCATCCACAGTGAATTAGGACCTCATGCATTAATTAATCATAAAGATAATCATGAATAGGCCAACCTAATAAAAACATTTACTCACTTAATATCTTTTTGGTGTGGCTCCAGTCTGTAAAAAAACTGACAGTTAAAGCTCACCAGGACAGGGAGGATTAGAAAAACAGCCACGGCACAATAACCTAAACATTTGATACCATCAATGACTTTTATTTATTTATTTATTTATTTATTTATTCATTTATTTATTTTTTATTATCATCTATCTATCTATTTATTTATCTGTTGATTTATTTATTCATCTTAATCACATTTACAATTATTTCATTACATTTGTTTATTTGTGTGTGTGTATGTGTGTGTATATGTACAGGTGTGCTATTGTACATCCATGGAGGTCAGAAAACATCTGGTTTGAGTCAGTTCTCTATCCCAATCACATGGACTCTGAGAACTAAACTGGGTCATTAAACTTGACATAAAGTGACTTTACCACTGAGTCATCTTGCCACCATCATCAAAACATTTATGATCTAAATAATTGTAGTTTTAAATCACATGAGACTATGATTCAGATACATGTAGTTATGAGATACCAAGTATCATAAACACATTAAAGCTTGTTCTAAATCTGTGAGTCTAGGTAACTGGGACACAATTCGTTCTGCCACTCTATGCATGTCTTCACAATGATGAGGGTGTTAGTCTAGAAAGTGGTACATGATGCAGCACAAATCAACCAAGCATTAAGTAAATGAAATGCTCCATTTAAAGAAAAGAGTGGGTAATAAAGGACTCACTGAAAACTCTATGACTAACTCAGTGCAAGTGACCTCAAACACCAGAAAAATATAGTTGGCAGTTCTTTAGTTGAATATTTATTTCTGATATAATGTAGCTCATTTTCATTTTTGTCATCTTTTTAATATCGAAATGAATGGCATCAAAATATCATATTCAAGAACTGAAGTAATTTCGCTTGAAGGTCATATGATTTGTGGCAAGATTACTAACTGAATGACTTCTATTTAATTCTGCTCTATATTAGACTTTTCAGAAAATTGAATCTGAGCATTTTATAGAGATGTAATAATACTTGCTTTTAGAAGTGAGAAGGCAGGGCCTATTGGTCACCAGGACTACCAAATTTAAGACTAGGATATTTGGTAAGGACAGGGCCACCACAATAGAATCTCCATTTTCTACTTTGAACACCCATTATTTATTACCTCTGTTTGTCACCCTATTCCTGTGGACTGTTTCTATCTGATTTGGATTTCCTCACACCCCACACCTTGCAAACATGTAATTTACTTCTGTTAAATTTTTCTCATCCTTATCTAATGTGGGATTCCCCTCTATAAGCTATGATTACCATTAGTTAATAAAGAAATTGTTTTGGGCCTGTATAGGGCAGAATAGAGGTAGGAAGGGAAAAAACTAAACTGAACGCTAAAAGAAGATGAAGTTGGAGAAGCCATGTAGCCCTGCCAGAGACAGACACTGGAGAGAATCTTGCCGGTAACCCAAACCCATGTGGCAATACACAGATTAATAGAAATGGGTTAAATTAATATGTAAGAGTTAGCCAATAAGAAGCTAGAGCAAATAGGCCAAGCAGTGATTTAATTAATACAGTTTCTGTGTGGTTATTTTGAGTCTAGGCAGCCAGAAACAAACTAGCAGCCTCCAATGTGATTGACTAAATCCAGGATTGAGGGGGGAGGACTTTGGACTTTCCACAGGGCAGGAAACCCTGACTGCTCTTCAGGCTGGAGAGGGAGGGGGAGGAGTGGGACGAGGGGAGTAGGAGAGGGAGGAGTGGGAGGGAAATGGGAGGCGGGGAGGAGGCAGAAATTTCTCTTTTTTTCCAATAAAAAAAACTGAGAGAGCTTGAAAAGGAATTCTAGGCAAAAAAGATCAGAGTTTAGCACAGTTTCCTAGTAGCCATATTTTTTTTCTAAATGGGCTCACAGCAAGCAGGGCTACCTTTACTGCTTTAAGACAGGTACAGTAAAAACTGCATGATTGCTTAAAAAATGGCAGCATCCTGGCTCATCACCTCAATCTCTTGATATGGGAGCCCCGTGTGTGTGCTGTGATTACTATTAATGAATAAAGAAACTGCTTTGGACCTATAGCAAGGCAGAACGTAGATAGGCAGGGAAAGCTAGGCTGAATGCTGGGAAAGAGAAGGGTAGAGTCAGAGAAGCCATGAGCCACTGGAGACAGATGCCAGTTGAAAGTTTGCAGGTAAGCTACAGCCACGTGGTGATACACAGATTAATAGAAATGTGTTAAATTACTATGTAAGAGTTAGCCAAAAAGAAGCTAGAGCTAATGGGCCAAGCAGTGATTTAAATAATATGCCTTCTGTGAGATTATTTCAGTTCTGGGCAACTGGGATGAATAAGCACCCCTCTACAACAAACTCTGAGTCTTTTGGGAGGTCCAGCTATGGAGCATTTAAATGGGGTTTGTGAACAAAATCTTACAACTTACTTGATGACAACACAGAACTGTGGCAACCTGACCCTGGATCATGGAGTGGAAAGACTAGCTCTCTGAAGCAATGAAAAGACCTCTGACATGTTGGACTGCACAGAGCTAAAAGACAAAGCAGCCTTAGTTCTAGTAATACTATCTATATTTTAAGAACTACTCCTGGACAGAAAAGGATTTCAGATACACAATAGGACAAATTCAGGCATAAAAAACTTCCAAATAAGACCCACTGTGTTTTAAAAATGTACATAGGCTTAGAAGAAAGAATAAATAATTATAAAAAGAAGTAAATGATTTAAAAACAAAGTCCTTAAACAGAGTAAACTTGTAGAAAAGTAAAAAGAATAAAGAAGAACAAGCCTTGTAAAGATGAAATATACACAGAGAGTCTGGATTATGTATATTACTGTGTTTTCTTTGAATCTTTAGACTACAGAGAGACATTTGATTCTGGGGAATGCTAAGTTAAACCAACCTATATGTTTTAAAGCTTTCTTGACTTCAAAATTGAGTCTAAGGATATGTTACTTTTAAAAGAGGTTCTTCTTTTATTTCCACAGATAATGAGAGCCTGTGCATCTCTTCCAGACTAATGTGATTTGATAGACCAAGACACCCCAAAAGGTCACCATGAACACCTCCTAAATTACTTTGCCCAACAAAAATCAGGAAACAGATGGGAGAGAACTATGCCCAAATTCCATAAATGATGGCTTATATATGTTTGTTTACATTGAAAGGGGGATATAATATAGAGATCAATACTTTCCACTGGTATGGATCTTGATTTATTGATATAAATTTAAAGTCAATTTTGTTATATGTATATTTCTTCTCTTGATTAAGTTATTGTGTTTGTATGAATCATTTAAATATGTAATATATAATTAAGAAATACAGATTAATTCATAGTTATCTATAATAGTCAAGTACATAGTCAAGTTAGTTCAGTTTTCTAGATGTACAGAAATATATCTCAGATGAATAGGGATTCTTCAAATCTTTCAAAGACCTTCATAATATGCTATTTAAGATGTTTAAAACATAGACTTTTCATGATAATGAGATACATTTGCTCCTGGTAGCATTAATTTACTTCAAGAGGATGATGGGCATTGAAGAGGCTCCTCATGGAGTTTGCTAGCCATTTTGGAAAGAAACTGCTCTGGCCTAGATGACTTGATGTTAGACTGCATAAACTGGACATTCAGGACCCACAGAAAAATGACTGCTGCAGTTGTCTAATAAAGGTGAGACTATCTTCATGAAAGAGACTGCCAGACATTCTGCAGGGCAGAGAAGAAAGTGAAAAACTGCCGATATAGGTGGAACTCTCTTTGAATTTCCCTACTTCATAGAAAAGTCTGCCAAATACTATGGGCCTATAAGATAAAGAACGGATGCCTCAATGTTACAGAAGAACTTTAGGTGACTGTCCAGGCAGCAAAATGTTTTTTTCAATTCTAAAGTTTTGGAAGTTGCTTTCAATACACTTCCTGTTAACATAGGTGATATTATATCCTCTGAAGTCTTTATGGAGTTGAAGAATAGATAGTTATAATTATAGTTTTCCTTAGTTATGATAAAAGATAAAGTAGATATAAATATTGTAACTGTAATTCTTGCTTGATATCTGTTTTGTTATGTGTAATTCTACTAAGTTAAAGTTAAAACCTTTGTTTTTATTTAGACAGAAAAGGGGAAGTGATGTGGAATTCCCCTCTGTAAGCTGTGAATACCATTAGTCAATAAAGAAATTGTGTTGGACCTGCTTAGGGCAGAATAGAGGTAGTCAGGGAAAACTAAACTGAATGCTGGGAGAAAGAAGGCAGAGTCAGGGAAGCCATGTAGCCCCGCCAGAGACAGACACTGGACAGAGCCTTGCTGGAAAGCCACAGCCTTACTCAGTCTTACACAGCCAAGTTCTCCTTGTTATTTAGCATCTCTGTGGTCATGGACTATAGGTTCATTATCATTTGTTTTACAGATAGTATCCACTTATGAGTGAACATACCATACTCATCTTTCTAGATCTGGTTTTCCTTACTCAGGATGTTTTTTTTTTCTAGTTCCATCAATTTGCATGCAAATTTCAAGATGTCATTGTTTTTGTTTTTGTTTTGTTTTTTGTTCTTGTTAACCACTGAGAGGGACTCCAGTGTATGAAAGCATCACATTTTCTTTATCTATTCTTCAGTTGAGGGGAATCTAGGTTGATTCCAGGCTCTGACTATGACAAGTAATGTTGCTATGAACATAGTTGAACAAAGATCTTTTTAGTGTGCTTGAGCATCCTCTGGGTATAAGCCCAAGAGTAGTATTACTGGTTCCTGTGGTAGGTTTATTCCAATTTTCTAAGAAAGCACCATACTGATTTCCAGAGTAGTTGTCAAAGTCTGCATTCCCACCAGCAATGGAGAAGTATTCCTTTTACTTTGCATCCTCTCCAATATTTGCTCTCATTGGTGTTCTCATCTTAACCATTCTGACCAGTGTAAGATGGTATCTCAGAGTAATTTTTATTTGCATTTCCATGATACCTAAGGATGCTGAACATTTCCTCAAGTGTCGTTTGGCCATTTGAGATTCTTCTGTTGAGAATTCTCTGTTTAGATATGTACCCCATTTTTAATTGGATTATTTGGTATTTTGATGTCTAATTTATTGAGTTCTTTTTATGTTTTGGAAATCAGTCCTTTGTCTTATGTGGGGTTGATGAAGATCTTTTCCCATTCTGTAGGCTGTCTTTTTGTCTTACTGACTGTGTCTTTTGCTTTACAGTTTCAGGAGGTCCCATTTATTTATTGTGGCTCTCAGTGTCTGTGTTGTTGATGTTATATTTACAATGTGGTCTCTTGTGTTTATGCATTGAAGAGGCAGAAATACACAGCAGACCAATGGACTGTGCTCCCATAGTCTGGTCAAAGAGTAGGAGGAGTGGGAATATCAGCTGCTGTGGGACAATGGTCTGTACACTATCACTTGTATTTTAAATAAACACAGATTGTCCAGCAGCCAGGCAGGAAGTATAAGTGGAGTGACCAGGCAGGAAGCAGAGGTAGGCCAAGGAGAACAGGAAAATCTTGAGAAGATGAAAGATTCAGTCTACAGTCAATCGCCTAGCCACAGAGGAAGCAAGATGAGACTGCCTTGCCAAAAAAGATACCAAGCCACGTGGCTAACATAGACAAAAATTATGGGCTAATACGAGCTATAAGAGTTAATACAAAGCCTGAGCTACTAGCTACTAGGCTAGATGTCAAGACCATGATAAGGATACCCACTGAAATAGCTTTCCTGAGCTACTGGGAACTTACCACCTTAGGCTATACAGGGAAGGAACAAGCATACGACCAAACTAGGCCCTCTGAATGTGGATGACAGTTATAATATTGCTGGGGAAGGCTCCAAAGCCACTGGCATTGGTACCAGGATTTATCCCTACTGCTTGTACTGGCTTTTGGAACCCACTGCCTTTGGATGGATACTTTGCTCAGCCTAGATATAGTAGGAAAAGC
This sequence comes from Microtus obscurus, assembly GCA_963919715.1. Taxonomy (NCBI): domain Eukaryota; kingdom Metazoa; phylum Chordata; class Mammalia; order Rodentia; family Cricetidae; genus Microtus; species Microtus obscurus. The sequence continues at coordinate 24,929,858 of CAWTZC010000015.1, forward strand.
CTTGATCCTTTCTCAAAGCTGGACTTGTGAATACATATTGTTTAAATCTAGTTTTGTGATGGAATATCTTGTTTTCTTCATCAATGGTGATTGAAAGCTTTGTTGGGTATAGTACTCTAGGGTAAAATTTGTGGTCTCTTAGTGTCTACAGCACATCTACCCAGAACCTTCTGTCTTTCATGGTTTCCATTGAGAATTCCAGTTTAGTTCGGATAGGTCTACCTTTATGTTTTACTTGACATTTACCCTTTGCAACTCTTAATATTCTTTCTTTATTCTGTATGTTTTGCATTTTGGTTATTATATGGTGAGAGAATTTTTTTTTCATCCAGTCTTTTTGGTGTTCTGTAAGCTTCATAGGGATACCCTCTTTTAGGTAGGAAAAGTTTTCTTCTATGATTTGTTGAATATATTTTCTGTGCCTTTGAGCTGGAGTTCTCTTTCTTCTATTTCTATTATTCTTAGGTTTGGTCTTTTCATGGATGTTCCAGGTTTTCTTGATGTTTTGCATTATAAATTTGTTAGATTAATGTTTTCTTTGACCAATGAATCTATTCCTCTATAGCATCTTCAGCACCTGAGATTCTTTCTTCTATCTCTTGTAGTCTATTGGTTATGTTTGTCTCTGTAGTTCCTGTTCATTTACTCAGATTTTCCATATCCAGAATTCCTTTGGTTTGCGTTTTCTTTATAGCCTCTATTTCAGTTTTCAAGTCTTGAATCTTTTGCTTCGCCTGCTTGTTTTTTCTTGGTTGTCTTGAATTTCTTTGAGGGATTTATTAATTTCTTACAATTTTTTGTTTATCTTTTCCTCCATTTCTTTAAGGAAGTTTTTCATTTTCTTTTTAAAGGTCTCCATCATCTTCATAAAGTTATGTTTAAAGTTGTTATCTTTGCTTCCCATGGTTAGGATGGTCAAGTTAATCTGTTGTGTGACCAGGGAGCTCTGGTATTACCATGTTGCTTTTTAGGTAGTTGGATAAATTCTTGAATTGGTACCTACCCCATCTTCCTTCAAATGAGGCCAGCAGTGTCTTTGCATCTTGGTCCAATTCTTGCAGTGGCTGTCTGAGTCTTTGAAAGTTGTTTGTGGTCTGCCTTGTACTGTTAATATCTGTGTCTCAGGGAGCCACTGAGGTCTCTCTAGGCATGCTCATTTGGTGTTCCTTTCTGGTTTTCTCTCTTGGTCCTCTCTTTTGGTCCCCCTACTGTTGTGGTAAGCTCTTGGTTCCCTCAGTAATGTAGCTAACTATTTTTCAGAGTTCTTATGAGTTTTGCCAGAGAAAAGGCAAGATAGGGGCAGGATGGGGCTAGTAGCTTGCAGGGTCAAGTGGATGTGTGCAGGTATTGGGGCAGTTTACCTGCACAAAACAAGGTGACTAAGAATTTTAAGGAGCCGTCTAGTCACTGGATTTTATATTCTTTTTGAGACAGGGTTTCTCTGTGTAACAACTGTGGCTGTCCTGGAACTAGCTCTTGTAGACCAAACTGTCCTTGAACTCACAGAGATCTGCCTGTCTCTGCTTCCCAAGTGATGGTATTAAAGGCATGTACCACCACTGTCCACCCATCACACGCTTTTTAAAGCTATCTTTATGTTTTATTTGTGAGGATCCTTATTTCTACTCTTAACTACAGTTCTGCAGGTTTATCATGTGCTGTCAAGTAACAAAACAGTTGAGTGACCTACGTGTTGTGGTATATTTGATCACACTGTGAAATTCCTAGACTGTGTTAATAAAATTAACTTAGGATCAGGGGGCAGAGTCAACAACCAGTTGACAAGAATTAGCCATAGACAATGGAGGATGGATAGAGACACACACAGAAAGTAGTAGGGAGGGACTTAGAGACTTCATGGTCCTTTTGGTCTGGGATGTGTGGAGAGAGACACTCTCTTTCTGGGTCTCCAGTTAGAAAAGGAGGTCAACTGGTTGCTTCTTTGCTTCTATCAGACTTTCACTAGAGTATCTGACTCCTGGGTCTTTGTTTATAAATAGAACCATAGACACTTGCTTAAAACCTACATACTGTGGCCACAGCAGAGGTAGGCTGCAAACCTGATGTCCTGCAGGTAGTAACCTGAGTGGCCAAAGGAGTATTGACTGTGAGGCTATGGGGTCTCAGGTGGTAGTTAAAATATCAGAGGTTCAGGTGCAGCTTCTCAACCAACAGAAAAGCAACATTTGATGCCCAACATTGGGCATCAAATGTAGTCAGAATTTCTTAAGATTGCCAGCTCCCTTAGTTTAGGCTTGCTCCCAAATTGCTCTTAAAACTTAAATTAACCTATGTATATTAATCTACACTCTGCCATGTGGCTCATTACCTCTCTCCCATACTATATATCCAACTTGATCTGCATCTTGTTGGCAAATTCTGCCTCTCTTCTTTCCAGAGTTCCTATCTCTGCCAAGAAGTCCCACCCATCCTCTCCTGCCTTGTTATTGACTATCCAGCTCTTTATTGAACCAATCAGAATGTGCTTTGGCAGAGATACACCTTAATAATGTACAAAATGATTGTCCCACAACACCTTTGTCCTCTTATTGTTAACTATTGAACAGGAAGAGTTGGTGTAGCTCAGAGCACCTTCCAAGCCTTGTCTACCTTTGACTCATTTGACTCTGCATCTACCATGTACACAATATACTTCAGCTGTTTAGTGAATACTATACCTCTTCTTTTCCTTTTAGTTTCTAGCAATGTTGTCTTATCTGCAATTGATTTTACACAATTTGAAATTTACTTCCAACAAAATCCCATCATTCATTAATAAAGAAGTTCCTATTTTTTTAAAAATTATGTTACAGAGCATGTTTGAAAGCATCTAAATTCATCTCAGAGAGTTTGAGGTTTTCTGGCTTATCATTCTAAGCCAAATCAAGCAAACCATTGGCCACACATGCAATGAGCACAGAAAGCTGCTCCCTCAGACCTGGCCCTGGATTGCTACACAGGCTGAATTTTTTCTTCTTTATTAAAAAAAAATTACAGTATGGTTGTAATAAAAAATGCAGAGAATTCATTACTTTTCTGTAACAGTTTGTATGGATTTATTACTTAATTAGTTTTTACCTTTATTTGACAGAGGTTATTGAATGTACCTTATATCTCCATAAAGGCAGAACAAGAATCTCAGTAATCTTTTATAGGGTCTCCTATTAAAGTGCAGTGTAGCCTGACACTAAAATGTATTAACATACCTCAGAGAGTTTTCAATTTGTCACATCTTTCAAGCAATTGGAAAGATGCGCATTCAAGACGTAATTTATTTCCTATAAGAAAACAAAATCACTCAACAAAAAAAAAAACAAAATTAATTATTTCTACCTGATTGTGGATGGCTGACACCTACACACTGCCAAGCTAAATTGTACTGAATCTGAAAGAGTTTTATGAGCAAGGAGAGATGAAGAGGGAACAACACTCAAAGAAGAAACATTAACTATAAACCAGGCAGGATTGCAGATGACGTGTGATGAATAATCAATAAAGACTCGGTACAGAGTTCAGAACTGTTATGATTATTGTCATCTTCATACATATCTATATTACATACTAATGACCAGTAGGGCAAGAACATCTTCCACTGTCAACATTGTTGATACAGAAATAATACCATCATACCTAAGAAAGAAACAAAGCTATTTAACAATTATAAGCATATATTTTAAAAAAGAATATTTGTGTACCACGAAATGGATACCATGAATTGCAAAAACTGGCATCCTACATGCCCCTTGAAACTCTCAGAGGACAGAGTGAAAGATGCATGTGTTTTCTGAGTAGCCCATCTGCTTCAGAACTGAGTTTATCTCGGTGATTTTGAGGTTCTTTGCCTTTAGAGGCAACACGTACTATTGTAAACTCACTGCTTCCTTGCACACAGTTATAAACATTGTAGACATTAGTGTTGTATCATAATCTGATCTTGATGGAACTTTATGAAAACGCATCCTAAACTCATTTTAATAAGATTTTGTTGTAAAAAGTATTCCATTTTTTATTTTTCTTTAATGTGTTAGTTTTTCTCAAGAACTTGATAGATTTAAAAATTATTCTGTATCTAGCAAAATTCTTGGGCCAGTAAAGGTACTTTCATCAAGCCTGATGTCTTGAGTTTTAGAGGAACAGAATAAACTCCCACTGTACAAGAACAGTGCTCCAACATATATGCTCATGCACACAATAAATAAATGAAATAAACATTAAACATTATTCTGTTCAAATAATTCTCAGTAGATGAAATTGGAATTTCCCAACATGGGGAAATTAAAAAACACATTTCTTATGATCAACAGGTCATTTAAAAGCTTGTGTAAACTTAGATTATGATTTGAGATCAAGGAAACAAAACCAAAAGGTACCAGTACATTTTGTGTTTAGTTATAGGTGAGTTCATGGGGAAGAAATTAAATTGCTTACCTGCCATGAAATTCTAATGTAATATTAATGTTAAGAAAGAAGTTTAAAAACCCTAAAACAGTAACAAAAATTTCCTTTGTAAGAAATAAAAAGATTTACAAAAAGAAAACAGATGGGGAAGAGAAGAAAAACTCTGGTCAATACAATCAAGCTTATTCTCTGAAATAGTCAAATGAACAAAGGAAAAGGGGGTAGAGTAAGAAGGAAGGCAAATGAAGAAGAAGGGGGAAGAAGGGAAAGAGCAAGAGACAGATAGACAGGCATGTTATTAAATTAAAGGAGATAATGATATAATATCACAACTCTAAAAGGCCTTAGCAGCAAACACCCTGTAGAGTCACATAGCAGCACATTACAGACCACATATGAGATGAACAAACAGCAGAAAGATTTTTAAACACATGAAAAAGGATCCAGAAGAAACAGACAAATCTAAAGAGGCTTATTACAAATTAAATAATGTATTTCTCTGGTTAAACCAGGTGTCCAGACAGGCAAGCACATACTTGCATGGCTCACCTGGTGAACACTTTTCACCATGTTTAAAGAAGTGGCCTCAATAATTTACAAGTTCTCTGTTAGCAGAACTGAGGGACTATCTGACTCTATGCATTCAGAATTCACTATACTAAAGCTAAGTTATCACAAGGCAGTTGTCCTCCAAAACTTCCCCATCTCTACTTTTACTAGGAAGGTCCTACAAAACTGTGTTTTCTCTCTTTCTTTTATTTATTTTATTGAGCTATATTTCTGCTTCCTCCCTTCCTCTCCCCTCCCCTTCATCCCTCTCACATGGTTCCCATGCTCTCAATTTACTCAGGAGATCTTATCTTTTTTTACTTCCCATGCAGTTTAGATCCACGTATGTCTCTCTTAGGGTCCTCATTGTTGTCTAGGGTTTCTGGGATTGTGAATTATAGACTGGTTTTCATTGTTTTATGCCTAAAAGCCACATATGAGTGAGTACATATGATATTTGTCTTTCTGGGTCTGGGTTACCTCACTCAATATGATGTTTTCTAGATCTATCCATTTGCATGAAAAATTCAAGATGTCAATTTTTTTGCTGTGTAGTACTCCATTGTGTAAATGTACCTCATTTTCTTTATCCATTCTTCAGTCAAAGGACATTTAGGTTTCCTCCAGATTCTAGCAACGACAAGCAATGCTTCTATGAACATAGTTGAGCTCATGTCCTTGTTCTATGATTGAACATCCTTTGGGTAGATGCCCAAAAGTGGTATTGCTGGGTTGAGGAAGGTTGTTTTCTAATTTTCTGAGAAATCCCCACACTGATATACAAAGAGGCTGTACCAGTTGGCACTCCCACCAGGAAATAGAGGCATGTTCCCCTTACCCCACATCCTCTCCAGTATAAGTTCCCATTAGTGTTTTTGATCTTGGTCATTCTTACAGCTGTAAGATGGAATCTCAGTGTTGTTTTGATTTGCATTTCCCTGATGGCTAAGGATGATGAACATTTACTTAAGTGTCTTTCAGCCACTTTAGATCCCTCTGTTGAGAGTTCTCTGTTTAGGGTTGTACTCCATTTTTTATTGAATTATTCGTTCTTTTGATGGCAAATTTCTTAAGTTATTTATTTATTTTGGAGATCAGTCCTCTGTCTGATGTGGGGTTGGTGAAGATCTTTTCCCATTCTGTAGGCTGACATTTTGTCTTGTTAACCATGTCCTTTGCTTTACAGCAGCTTCTCAGGTTAAGAAGGTCCCATTTATTAATTGTTTCTCTCAGTGTCTGTCCTACTGGGATTACATTTAGGAAGTCATCTCCTGAGCCACTGTGTTCAAGTGTACTTCCCATTTTATCTTCTATAAGGTTCAGTATGGCTGGCTTTATTTTGAGGTATTTGATCTATTTGAATTTGATTTTTGTGCATGGTGATAAATATGGATCTATTTTCATTCTTCTACATATTGATATCCAGGTATGTCAGCATCATTTGTTGAATATGCTTTCTTTTTTCCATTTTATATTTTCTACTTTTTTGTCAAAAATCAGGTGTCATTAGGTGTGTGGATTATTATCTGATCCTCTTGTCTGTTTTTATACCAATACCAGGCTGTTTTTAGTACTGTAGCTCTGTAGTAGAGTTTGAAGACAGGGATTGTGATGCTTCCAGAAGTTCCTTAATTGTACAGGATTGTCTTGGCTATCTTGGTTTTTTTGCTTTTTCATATGAAGTTGAGTACTGTTCTTTCAAGGTCTGTAAAGAATTTTACTGAAATTTTGATGGGCATTGCATTGAATCTGTAGATTGCTTTTGGTAAAATTGACATTTTTACTATGTTAATTCTACCTACCCAAGAGCATGGGCGATCTTTCCATTTTCTGGGGTCTTTTTCAATTTCTTTCTTCAAACATTTAAAGTTCTTGTCATACCAGTCTTCCATTTGGTTAGAGTTACTTCAAGATATATAATACTATTTGTGGCTATTGTGATGGATGATGTTTCTCTGATTTCTTTCTCAGTCCATTTATGATGTTTATAAAGGAAGGCTACTGATTTTTTTTGAGTTAATCTTGTAATTTGCTACATTACTGAAGGTGTTTATGAGTTGTATAAGTTCCTTGGTAGAATTTTTGGGGCTGCTTACATAAACTTTCATATCATCAGCAAGTAGTGAGTGATGACTTCTTCCTATTTGTACCCCTTGATCTCCATTTGTTGTCTTATTGTTCTAATTAGACCATCAAGAACTATATTGATTAGATATGGAGAGAGTAGACAACATTGTCTTGTTCCTGATTTCAGTGGATTACTGAGAGTTTCTCTCCATTTAGTTTGATGTTGACTATTGGCTTGCTGTATATTGCCTTCACTATGTTTAGGTATGTTCCTTGACCAGGACCTCCTGGCTTTCATAGTTTCCATTGAGAGATCAGGTGTAATTCTCATAGTCTGTCTTTATGTGTTACTTGGCCTTTTCCCTTTACAGCTCTTAATCTTCTTTCTATATTCTGTATGTTTTTGATTTGATTATTGTATGGGAAGGTGACTTTTTTAGGGTCCAGTTTATTTGGTTTTCTGTAAGCTTCTTGTATCTTCATAGGCATATCTTCCTTTAAGTTGGAAATATTTTCTATGATTTTGTTAAATGTGTTTTCTGTGCTTTTGAGTTGGACTTCTTCTCCTTCCTTTATTCATATTAATCTTAGTTTTGGTCTTTTCATGGTGTCCCATATTTCATGTTTTGTTAAGCTTTTGTTAGATTTAATATTTTCTTTGACTGATGAGTCAATTTGCTCTATTGTATCTTCAGCACTTGAGATTCTCTCTTCCATTTCTTGTATTCCACTGTTTATGCTTGCATTTGTGGTTCCTGATTATTTTCTCATGATTTCCATTTCTATAATTCTTTTGGCTTGTGTTTTCTTTATTTTCTATATTTCAGCTTTCAAGTCTTAAATAGTTTCTTTCATACGTTTGATTGCTCTTTCCTGGTGTTCTTTAAGGGATTTGTTGATATCTTCCAATTTTTTGTTTGTCTTTTCCTCCATGTCTTTGTGGGAATTTCTCATTTCCTCTTTAAGAGTTTCAAACATTCTCCTAAAGGTATTTTTTAAGTCATTTTCTTTTGCCTCATCTATATTTGGTTGTTCAAGTCTTGCTATTGTAGGGCCGCTAGTTTTAACTGGTGTTGTGTTGCTCTTTGTGGTCTTGCGTGTGTTCTTACCTTGTCTACCCAATTAGTGTAGTTGGGGTTGTCTGTGTCTCTGGTAATCAATCTTCCAGGTGCAAGTGGATCTACGGCTCGGATGGTTACTCCTCATGGTGCAATCAGTGCCACAATTCAGTCACCCTACTCCGTGTTCCTAGAGGTCAATCAGTGCTCCTGGGGGTTGCTCTGCAACACCAGGAGTCTTTTGGGTCTGTGCTCACAGAGATTGCTTGCTTGGGTGATGTGGGAGTGTCATATATCAATCTGTTGATTTCATTGGTTCAATAAAGAAACTGCCTGGGCCCTGATAGGACAGAAAATTAGGTAGGCGGAGTAGACAGAAGAGGTTTCTGGGAGAGAGAAGCTGAGTCAGTGAGTCGCCATGATGCCCGCACTCCAGACAGAGGCAGGCTAGAATCTTCCCGGTAAGCACACCTTGGGGTGCGACACAGATTATCAGAAATGGGCTAGTCCAGGTGCAAGAGATAGCCAATAAGAGGCTGGAACTAATGGGCCAGGCAGTGATTAAATCAATACAGTTTGTGTGTTGTTATTTCGGGGCTTAAGCTAAGCCATGCGGGCGGCTGGGTACAGGGTCACAGCTGCGCCGCTCCTTATTACTACACTTGGGGATCTTTCTGCTGAGGTTGCTGCCTCAGGCCTGTTTCTACAGATGTCCCTGGCCTGGATCCACTCCTGTAGAGATCCCTGGCTTAAGCCTAGTCCTGCAGAGGTCTCTGTCTCAGACCTACTCCCTCAGCAGATGTGAAAGCATCCTAGTTATTGATGCTAAAAGCTCAAACCACATCAAAAGTGAGGCTTCATTCTTCAGGGGAATAAAAATATTGATGTTCATGTGATGGGACATTAAGAGAGCCACAGTGGCAATCAGTGATAACTTTTTGAGGGACACAAAGACAGACCTTCAGGCCTCTGGAGTTTTAAAACACAGTCCTGGTGTGGGATTCTCCTCTGTATAATGTGAATACAATTGTTTAATATAAAGAAGCTGTTTTGGCCCTGTGATAGAGTAGAACAGAACTAGGTGGGAAAAACTAAACTGAATGCTGGAAGAAAGAAGGTGGTGTCACTAGAAGCCACTGAATGGAACTTTATCTGGTAAGCCACAACCATATGGCAATATACAGATTAATAGAGATGGATTAAATTAAGATGTCAGAGTTAGCCAATAAGAAGCTAGAGCTAATGGGACAAGCAGTGATTTAATTAATACAGTTTTTGTGTGATTATTTTGGGGTGGAGTAGCCAGGAACAAACAAGCGGCCTCCTACTACAAATTGGTGCCCAATGGAGCTAAGCCGAATATCCCTCTGTGTGGCCAAACTGCAGTTGGATTGAAGTTAAACACCTGCCATTTTTCATCAGTCAAGTGAACAAGTTTGTGCCAGTCCTCTATGCTCAAGTAAGTCTACTGGAACCTTTAGTGGGTTTAGATTTTTGATTGCCATCAATTAATATGATCTCTGCTTTTCTAAATGAATTCTACCCTTTTCTTATGTCATGATAAGGGGCTGAGTGGGTGGCTCAGGATGATTCCCAGTCTACACATACAAGTCACGTGGGTATGTCAGTCCTTTTTAACCCAAGCACACTGGAGGCAGAATCAAGTAATTATGGAACAAACTGGCAAGACAGGCCAATTGAAACTGAGTTCTTATTTCAGCAAGAGACCCTGACACAGAGTATAAGGTGAAAAGTAAAAGAGGAAGATTGATGTTGGGCCTCAATGTATATATACACACACACATGCACATGGACCTTCATGTATATGTATATCAGCACACATGCAAACAGATATTCACACATTCTACATACATAAGCATATGCAATAAATAAGAATAAAATGAGAAAAAAAACAATCTACAAACTTGATAGAGATTGACTCTGGTATAAGTGAACAAGGAAATGTATATGATATGTTCATAGAATCATATGGTGCCTTTAGGCAAGTCTGGGATATCTATTGAGTATCAGACTAGACTGTACTGCATGGCAAAATGCAGTCTCAAACACGAAAATACATATCCAATGAACATGGTAATGAAAAATTAGAAATCACTTTATTTTTCATTCACAGAATATACATTTGACTAATGAAGAGTAGGAAACAAATCCTACTGCATCAATGCAAATGATTCAGATTTATACAAATCATATGGCAATATAAACATTGAAAATGTAAGCACATAATAATACATACTATACTTAAAGACAATGGTGCTATAAACAGGATACAGGCAGATGGTATTTTTTTCTGCAAATGAATTTCAAAAGCAGCATTTGGCATTTAAGCACCTTGCACAGTTGTCACTAAGAGCAGATGCTCACAGTGCATTTGTGTATGGTTCTTTGCTTCCTTTGTTTTCCTTTAGGTTGGGTTTTTAGTGCTTTGGGCTGTTTGGTTTGGTTTGGTTTGGTGTTAAATATCAAACTCATGTAAGCATGTAATAGGATACAAATAATTGAATAAAATTTTCAAAATGGAATATATTTATATGTTATATATGTGTATGTATAAGCATAAGTATATTTTCATATATATCTGCGTATGTAAATATGTACTTATGGACATCTGTGTGTTTGCATTTATTTATTTTGTTTTTTAAAGGGTTAGTGCTAACGTGGTCAAAAATTAATTTTAATTGTCATATGTATGTAAAAGAATGCAATCTAATATTCTAAAACATTCACATATTTAATGTAGTTGAACTAATCTGGTTAGTATATGCATTGCCTCACATACAAATCACTTATTTTCAGCAAGGATACTTTGATTGCTGAAATGAATTCAAAAGGTTAAAACTTCTTATAAGTTCCAGTAAAATTAGTACAAAACATCCACGCTTCAAAAATTCCTATTATACAAACCCCAAACTAAATAATGCAACTAGGCTCCAAACAAAAGTTGTCAGAGGAGCCATAAGGAGTACCGAAGTATATAGGTCTGTCAATTGTGTCACAGGTCTGAACATCAGAAGACCCATGGACTAAATTCACCATGGTAGAGTAGAGTGTCAAGGATGAATCTGAAAAATTTCTATCAACAACAGGAACCATATTGGCAGAGCAGCCTGTGCCGTAAGGGTAAAACAGGTTGTACTAGTCAGGGTTCTTTAGAAGGATGGAATCAATAGAAAGAGTGTGTATTTAATGGAGATTTTTTTGGGGGGTTGGCTTAAATGATTAAACCTGGGTAGTCTAGCAATGACTGTCTTCACATCAGAGAGGCTGAAAACCCAGCAGCTACTCAGTCCAGTTCCTAATCTGGTACTGACGGCCAGGAGAATTCTTGCAGTGCCACTAGTCTTCAGTCCAAAATGGGAATCCCAAAAAAACTGCTTATTAGTGAAGGAATGCAGGAGCAACAATATAGATCAGTGGTCCTCAACCTGGGGGTTGTGACCCATTTGAGGGTACATATAGGATATTCTGCGTATCAGATATTTACATTATGTTTCATAGCAGTAGCAAAATTACAGTGATGAAGTAGCAATGGAGTAATTTTACAGTTGGGGGGTCACCATATCATGAAGAACTAGGCTAAACAATTATAGCATTATGAAGGTTAAGATGGTGTAAATAAGATTAAGAAATCGGAAGTAAGCAAGGAAGAAGCAAAGTCGGTTTTTTTTTTTTCTATCACTGACCGCCTTTTATCTGGGTTGTTACTGGAAGATGCCACCCACATTTACAGGGAGTCTTCCCACTTCAGATGATCTAAACAGATAATAGCTCCTGGTTGTGCACAAAGGCCTTCATTTTACTATATTATGGTCCAGGAAAGCTGATAAGCAAAATTAATCATCACATGAGCCAACACAATAAACCAAGCAAAAAAAAAAATATACTATAGACAGCTGAAATAACAGGTCAAATGAACCTTACTGACAGATCATGAATCTGGGAGTCCAAGAAATACAATTTAATTTACAGAAAATATACTAGAAATAAAAATTTAGCAATATATGTATCAAGAAAGAAAGGCTATAAATTTCAACAAGAGCATGGAGATACATGGGAGGGGTTGGAAAGAGGAAAATAAAGGGGAAATGGCATCATTGCATTATAATGTCAAAGATAATTATTTTTAAATGAAAAGTATTTTATCAAGGTTTTCAAAAATAAAATGAGTTTAGAAAAATCAGTCAACATTCAAATGTAAAATGATCTTTTATGATCATCATATTAATGTGAACAACTCTGAAGGTTTTAAAGTTATAAATGAACATCACATCATATGGGCTGGAGAGATGCTTTAGAAGTTGAGTGAACATGCTGCTCTTGAGTTCAGTTCCTAGCACCTATGTCAGTCACCTCACAATCCTCTAGGGAATTCTATACCCAGTGTCTTTTGGCCTTCATCCTAGGCAGCTAAACTCATGTACACAACTCATACCAACACACATGCCTACACATAAATAAAAATAAATCTTTAATATTTAATATTAATTTTAGAGGGGCTTCAGATTACAGTATAGATAAATCTGTTTGTAGAAGGAAGAAAATTAATCCAACATTATAGTTGCTTTTTTTTTCAACTGTTTACTATTTGGGGGTCCTGCAAACCAGCTCCCAAATAAATTCCCAGAGATTTGTTCTTACTTATGAATGTCTGAGCTTAGCTTGACTTATTTCTAGCCAGCTTTTCTTAACTTAAATTATCTCATCTACTTTTGCCTCTGGGCTTTTCCTTTTCTCTATTTTTGTATATCTTTTCTTTTCTTCTTACTCTGCATCTGGCTGTGTGGCTGGGTGACTGGTCCCTGGCATCCTCCTTGCCTCCTATGCTTTATCCTCCCCCTTCTAATCTCTTCCTATATATTCTCTCTGCCTGGCAGCCCCGCCTATCTTTCTCCTGCCTACCTATTGACAATTCAGTTCTTTATTAAACCAATTAGGTGTTTTAGACAGGCAAAGTAGCACAACTTCATGAAGTTAAACAAATGCAAAATAAAAGAATGTAACACATCTTTGCATCATAAACAAATATTCCAGAGCATAAATAAAAGTAACACATCCTCAACTAATATTCCATAATATACAGTGAAATAATTCTTTTATGGATTATAAGGTAACCTACTAATATAATGCAATTCTCATAAAACCATCGAAAAGTTTTCATAGAATTTATATGTTATTACAAAGCTTATGGCAAAGAACAAAAAACATGCCAAAATAAACATGGACCCTTTAATAATTAGAATTTATTATTAAATGTTATTGTTTATTGTATAGTACTGACATGGGAACATATGCACAATAGAATCACACAAGCATGGAACAGAGACACACATGAGTTAGGTCATAAAGCATCACAGACATATCCTCACACAGTAAGGGAGAAAGGGTGGATTTCAGAAGAAATGACACCAAAACAACCAATTGTTTATTTGAAAAGTAAATCTAAATTGGACAAAGCTCTTAAATGATGCAAATTCTGCCTCCCTCCTAAACCTGCTTTGCCTTAATTCTCCACCCTAAGTGTATTTTTCTCTGTATATGACTACTTCAAAGAACTGTAAAATCTTTGGTATGAATACATGCATAATGTTTGGGTAAACCAGATCAGTTTGGTGTAATTAGTGCCCAATTACAAATACTGATTCCTGGCTTCTATTTGTCATTTATTTTATAGATAGTACAAGAAACCAGGGACTTCTACATCCAGGTTGATAATGTGTACTGTGAGAGCACCAATGATGGTAGTTCTTAGACATTGGCTTCATCTGCAAACCACTACTCTGTCAGTGACCTAGACATGACAGGATTGGCCAGTATTAGGGTTATCCTGAGCACCTAAATGTCTCTTGCTCTAGCCAAATTCTGAGTTTTCAAACTACTTATTTATTTTTATTTGTTTCCTTCTGAAAGACAAGAGAGAATAATGAAAAAAGACAAAAAAGACACACCCTAAATGACATTTTCAATATTTTCTTTCTTTTTCTTTTTTCATTTTTTGAGCAGGTGTCAAATAATGTTTATTAATTGAGTGAGGTACTAGGGAAACAGTTACTATTAAGTCAAGGAAGATAGAGCAAATTGATGCTGCAATTGTTTTTACATTGTAGGCAACATTAGATATTTCACAGAGAAGAAGGATGTTCAACTTTCTACCAATTAGAAACTGTTTGCATGTCTTTAACAACCAACAAGAAGATCAGAGTTAGTCACAATCTCATCAGCGTTTCTCCAGTTCATGGACTGAAAAGTCTTCTGGGAAGGGATGAAGGTGTGTATCCTTATAAAATCTAGTGATCCCTTCAAACTCCAGCACTCTCTTGACTGGGATAATTGTTTTGCTTGTGTAATCTTAAATGTATCTTTAAAAGTCAAGGATTAAAATAAGTGGCATACTCTGGTTGGAACCTTCCCCTGGAAGCATTTGGCCTTTGACGGCAACATAACCTTTTCACTGACCCTTCAGTGTTTTCTCTTCACTTGACAATTTGGCTCTTCCCTTATCTTATTTTAATGTTGGGTGGATGGATGAAGAAGCAATGGAGGGGTACATACATGACAAAATTAAGCAAGCACTTATGTATATTTGTTGATCTCAAAGGAAGAGATGTAAGTCACACCAATCAATTTAGTGACAAAAAAATGTTCTTTTTATACTAGCATTTTCCTGTGCTTTTCACATGTATATATTGCATTTGTCATTTTAAATGCATCAAAAATTTCTTAGGTGTTGATATTATATGCTAGATGTTTGTTATTTTTACTTTCTGTATTAAAATTATACATAATATTGTTGAGTGCATACAAAAATAAGGATAGCTCCCTGTACACTTGATTCTATGAAGAAATTACTTCTAACCTTCTTTGTTCTTTCTTCTCCCAACTTGTATGCTTTGTTCTTTGGAAAATTCCAATTTTATGTTGATTGTATATGGTTTTATGTGACCACAGAAAATCAGGGAGCTACAAAGGAAAAAATAAAACTATAGTATTTTTCTTCTAAGTCTCTATCATTCAGTTAACATAATTACTTTTAATTGAGTACAGTTTTTTGCAAATGGCATAACTTGATTTTGGATTTGTATTTTTAAAATACATTCTGCATATGAAAACTTTCCTTATTCAGTGCTCTGTTGGATACCTGATTGGTTTTATAGCTCAGTTACTATGAGTAGCACAGCAATAAACACAGATGTGTAAGTGTGTCTGTGATATGTTGAGTCCTTGTGATAAATGTCCACGAACGATGTAGCTACATCCTATGGAACATCCACTTGTAGCTACTTTAACAAAACTCCATGCTGACTTCTGTAGTAGCTGGTCTAGTTTTCATTCCCATCATTAATGTGTAAGATGTTGTTATTATTCTGTTATATTATTTTCCTCATCCTCAACAGCTTTATTATTTGTTTTCTTAATGGCTGACATTCTGACCAGAGTAAGATGGGATCTTGATATAGTTTTGATTTGCATTTCTCTGTTGGCTAATGAGGTTGAACATTTTTCCTATGATTATGTGTCTTGTATTTCATCTTTTGAAGTACCATCTGGATGTTTACTAACTGTATTTTTTCATCTGCTGTGGCTTATGTTGAGGTTAATCTAAGTATCTTTGCATCTAGCCAAAGGGCCTAAGCAAAAATATGAACTAAAGAAGCCCTTTGATACCCTTTAATTTTATTACATAACTGTGAGAGAATTCCAGAAATAATTATGAGCTAATTCTAGTGAGTGAAAATTACTTGTGCATTAGGAGACTGAAGTCCCCAAGAGAAGATATCATGTCCATAAAGATGATACTGAAATCTGCACTTCTAACAGGAACTGGGAGACAAAGAAGACTGTGAGCTATCACCGGTACTTCGTGAGCAAACAAAAGACAGTGTCCTTACCTGCCAGGTCACTCAGTGCAGAGGTTGAGAGACAGGAACATTCTCTCAGGCACCCATTTTTCATTGTTCATTTGCAACTTCATGAAACTCTTTAAATATTCGGAATGTAATTCTGAATGTTTAACAACAAAATCAGGAGAAGCTGTGATGAGCAATGGTAGGTGTAAATGTTTGATGTGACTGTTACACAGCTTGCCTGGAATGTAGATGCTAGTGTTGGAAATGATCAGCCTCAATTATGTATGTGTTTGTATGAGTGTGTGTGTGCCTGTATACATGTGTGTGTCTGTGTGTGTCTGTATGCCAGTGTGTCTGTGTATAACCATTTATGCATATACATTTTATATATTATATACATAAATATTTCTTATATTTTGTATATTGTATATATATGAATAATTATGAAAGATTGTATGTATAGAGAGAGTGATATAGTGATATATATGTGATATACTATAATGCATATATTCTATATATTAGTGCCTATGTATAGTAGTATGTATTTTTCTATGACAAACCCTGGCTTATGCAACAGTAATTATTAATAAAACAGTTCCCTATAAAACACAATCTTTTCCTCACACCTCATAAAATATGTTAACTTTAATTATCAAGTACCAAGTCCTAATTATCAAAAAGAGTATATTGCCTCAAAATTTTACTAAATGAACCAAAATTAAAGAGTTATGAAATGTCGTATTAACTATGATCTTTTTTTGGAAGCTAACTTGGCATGCAGGGTACTGAAGAAACAGACAGACTTACTGGGCTGGTAGGTGTCCTGGCAGAAGTGTACCAGCTGCCCACACTTTGTCTCTAACAGGTGAATGATGTCAAGATTTGTTATCTACCTTCCTGTAACTTTCAGGGAAGTCTTGTGAAGGCCTGTTTAAACATTTATGTTTCATACTCTACATTGTACTATGAGAGCTCTAAAAGAAATTGAAACCTCTGTCAGAAAAGGTCCCTTGTGCAGAAACACACACTAATCTGAATTCAAGGAAAAAAGTTGACAGAATCTTGGAGATATCTTAGTATTCAGGGCTTTTGTTGTTTTTGTTGTTGTATTGGGCTGTTTGTTTGTTTTTCACCTATTGGCTTTGACAAGAAATATTTAAAAGTTTTGAGATTGGTGTAAAGAGAACAGATGTAAACATCCGAAATCCTACCTGTGACTGATGCAGACAATTTTACAGAGTAAGAAGGGATGACAGAGAATGTTTGAGCTGGTGATCAAATAGGAATTTTTGGCAAACAGAAAACCATGAAATGGTTGAACAGCAGCATGAGAAAATATGTGAATTGTAAAAATTCCAATGTCAGAAAACTAGGATCGGGGATACAGTAAACAGCTCTACCTAGGAATGTATAGTGGTGACTCCTTTTACCAGAAAGTAGAAACTGTTTTGAACATGTAGTTATAAAAACCAAGAGTAATATAAATTAAATAAATGCTTTTTGAAAACAAAAAGTGGTTTTTTTTGTTTGTTTGTTTGTTTTGTTTGTTTGTTTTTTTATCATGAGAGTAAGTCAGTAAGGCCTACCTTATCCAGGAAATGAGTAGAGTCTGGGGAAAAAAAGTATAGGAAACATTTGTTGATGAAGATGTTAATGGGTTTAGAAGATAAGGTTACCCTTAACATTAACTAAACTCAGTCTCTGAGTAGCAATAGAACATAGTGGCCATGAAATATTGGTGTGGTTAAGAATGGTTAAAAATAGCTATGTTTACTGTGAAGTTAAAGAAATTACAATCATTACTAAAATAACAATTTTTTTAGTAGAAGAGTTTTGACTCTTATGATTGCCATTGTGATATTTTTCATAATACAAATGCCTGAGATAATCAGGACCCTGTCACAATAATCATGGATCTAGGTCCATTTATCTATTATTCTTTCTGAATCTTTTCTACCTTCCTCCTCACACCTACATTTGGAGCTTCGTTAGCACCATACCTAGACATGCTAGGGTGCCCACGGAGAGAGCATATCATCACACCCTACATGTCTCCAACAGCAAGAAATTCTTAGAAGACGCCAGAAGATGTGGATTTACTGAGGAGGAAAAAAAAAAACTTGATTTTTGTTTCTCAGAGTAGGATCACAAGCTGTGTTAAGACTTTTCCTTGTGAAACATCAACAAATGTCTGTTGACCATAGAAAAAAATGCCTTGCAACAAACCACAGAAATGATCCTACCCCAAGTCCGGCAAGGTGAAACAATGAATTTATTGAGTTTAATTACAGGAGCATGAATGGCTCAAAGGGAATTTCACTACCAAAAGTCCCACCCTGGTGTAGGTGATACCTCCTGGACAACTTGCTGAAAGTCTGGTGTTTGCTGTATAAGCATGAAGTAGGACTGTGTGAAATTTGTAACTTTCTAAGCTTTATGAGACATGTATGTTTCCTTCTTTATTTAAGTCTAGAGAAGTTCTTTCTCTCTGTGTTGGTTTGAATAAAAATGGCCCCATAGACTCATAGGGAATGCAAATGTTAGAAGGTGTGTCCTTGTTGGAATAGGTGTGGCCTTATTGGAGGAATTAGAGGAAGTGCGTCACTGGGAGTTTGCTTTGAGGTTTCAGAAGCTCAGGCCAGGCCCAGTGGTTCACTTTCTCTTCCTGCTGGCTGCCTGCGGATTCAAATATAGACTTCAGCAACCTCTCCAGCACTATGTGTGCCTGCATGTTGCTGTGCTTCCTGCCGTGGTGATGATGGGTTAAACCTCTGGGTTGGAAACCACCCTCAATTAAATGTGTTTTTTTCATTAGCATTGCTGTGGTTGTGGTGCCCATTGTCCTTCAAATTCATGTCCTCCTTTATTGCTAATTGTTATTGCATGCAAGTATGTACACACACACACACACACACACACACACACACACACACACACACACACACACACACACCACACACACACACACACACACACACAACACACACACATCCCAAACTTTCACCTGTTCAATCCAATCTAACCAGTCCCATCCGTATAATATTGATTCTAAGTATATCCTAAGGATTGACCATTTCATTCGCCACTGGATAATCACTGATGTGCTCTTCTCTGGGGATGGCCATCTCTCCTGCTCCCTTTGTTCTTAAGTTACCTATAGTTTCTTAGGTAGGGTTGAAGTACTCATGACTTTTCCTCATCGCATTTGGCATGGCCCCTGGTGTCCTCCTTGTTCAGCTCATGTTTGGGAAGTAATGTTGGTGTAGTTTCTGATATAACTAAGAGACACAATCTCACAGAAAGCTCCCTGGCCCTCTGGGCTTCTAATACTTCTGCTCTGCCTTCTACAATGTTCCCTGAGCCTTAGGTCTGGATATGTTTTGTAGATGTATTCATTGGGATGGAGCTCCACAAGTGCATTTTGATTGGTTGTAGTTTTCTGTAGTCTATCTGTTGCAAAGAGAAGTTTCCTTGATGTTGAGTGAGGACTGTACTTGCAAAAGGAACCCTAACTGAAGTCACTTTCAGTCTGGCCAAAGTCTCCATTTTGTATTAAGATCAAATAAAGTTTAAGCTCTCAAGACTTTCCCCACCCCACCTCCCCTTGGGTAACTGACACCGGCCTCCTGTCTGCAAAGGACAGATATATGACATCATGTTCTGCAAGGACAAATAGAGTGGATACCATCTGTCATAAGCAGAGGGGCACCTTAGACGTCAGTCTAACTGTATGGTGGTGGGGATAGCTAATAGAAACAAGCCAAACTGCCCAGTACAAGTGCCCTAAGTCCTGGTTGCTTCCTGACACCCATGTAAGTGAACACAGATGGTTGTGACACACACAGATGGTTTCACTTAAAAACCCTGTGAAAACCATGAGTGAGGGACTCAGTCAGCTCCTGAGGCTGTGCTGTTGTCCCTGATCCATCAGTTTGTGCTGCCTTAAATCTTGCTTTGCGTGTACTCTTATTCCTTCATGGGTTGTTGCAGAGCCTCGGACCACACATCTTATCTGTGAGCATCAGGACAATTGTTTAGAAAGGATTATGCTGGTTTAGTAATGGTATGTGCTCCTCCTAAAGCCGTGATTTCAATAGCATTAAGAAGTTAACTAGTTTCTGTCACCAGACATGGTCTTCCTCTTAGTGGGTCTAAAATAATTTTTAAATTCATTCTTTGAAAAGTACATAAACACATAGAATATATTTTAATATTACCCATCCCCACTATATCTCTCAAACTCACCCATAGGGTCCATCAATCAATCTCAATTTGATTCATATACTCCTTTTGCTACTGTGATTGTTAATAGCTCCCTAAAAACAATGTGTGCTGACTAAATGCACATGAATATGGGGTCACCCACTGAGGCACGTGCAACCTGCCAGTAATCTAGAACTGTCTGAATACCAACTACACGAGTCATAATGCTTCTGACCACTGTCCCCAGCAAAATAAAAGATTACCTGTGCCCCTAGAGTGTATACTAATGATATGGCTCTCACCACAGAGTTACACTTGGACTCTCATAGGAAGGAGTCCAAAACCACTGTTCTAGGATAGTGCTAAGACAGCCATGCTCTTTTAAGATATTCCTTCCAAAGATATCTTTATGTTGCAGAGTACCTATTCGCTGTCTTTCTAATTAGCAAGTCACAGAGAATTTTCATTTCCTTGCTTTTTTAAATGAAAATAATAGATTCATGATTTTGCATTCAACAGTAGAAGATTATGCAGTGATAAAAGCTGACTGGTTAATAACAAAGAAATGGGGAGGATCCACACTCATTTGAAGATGTTTGCTTCAAAGAACCTGAAATTTTCTATAATTTTTTCCCTGTTAAAAATTCAGATTTATGAGGTCAATTGCCCATCTGCACAAGAGAAGCATTGCAATTACTTGACAGCCTGTGAGAAATAGCAACGTTTTAAGATCCACTTTCTTCTTGATAAGCTGTTATTCTATGCATTCAGTAAGCAAAGCTTGGTATCTGTGGAAGTGTCACTATGTGAGAACTTTAGGAAGGACTTTTAATCACACATGATGTCCCAATGAATCAACTCAGCAAAGACAAAAGTTTTCAAGTAGAATTTATTTCTCTGTACAGTGTTCTACAAAAATGGAATAATTTGAATTCTTTCTTATAGAATTATTTTTTTCATTCCAATCACAGTTCTTCCTCCCACCCCTCCTTGCACCACCTTCACTCCCAACCTATCCCCCATCTACTCCTCCCAAAAGGTAAGGGCTCCTATGGGTAGCCAACAAAGTCTGGCACAGTAAGTTGGGACAGTACTGAGGCCCACCCCCTGCATGAAGGCTCAGCATGACATCCCACCCTAGAGAATGGACTCCAAGCAGCTAGCTCATGCACCAGGGATAGATCCTGGCCCCATTGCCAAGGGCCTATCAACAGGCCAACACAGTTTCCTGATTTACCAGTGGTTTTAGAGCATACAGAGGGGAATCCCACATCAATTTTCTATAGAGCAAATGGTATGAGTAAATTCATGTAATTAAGTACCTAAGGTAAATAATTCATAAGCAATGACCTTGGAATTTTTTGTTTCAAAGCAGGTTGAGTAAAACTCTCTACATAGCCCCAACTGGTCTTAAACTTGTGGTCCTCCTGCACACACTTTGAGACCTTAGGGTTTTAGAGCACTATGCCCAAAACTTCAAAGTTTAGGTCCCAAAGTTTTAGAATTTTTTTTCCTTGACTGTAAAGCCAATCCTGAATTTTTCCCAGTGTCCCAATGCTGTATTCCCAAGTACAATAATACAGAATCTCAATTCACTTTTTCTTGCCCCTCAAGTAAAGTATTAATATTTAGAGCATATGACCTCATTGTGTGAGTATATTGCAAATGTATATGTTCATCTCTGTTGGGAAGAATGTACTTTATATTTATTTATTAAGTATTCTAATTTTCAATGATCTAATGAAGTTGATATTAGTAGATATGCATTTAATGCTAACAGACATAAGGTACAAGGCAATGAGGTGGATTTAAATGTTATATTGACAGCATCAGAGCATACATAAATGCTCAGTGGAGATTTTGTTTGTAGTAGGTACTTGAGAGTATTTGATGAATGAGTGAATGGATGAAAGAGTGAAGAGGAGAAGACAGGAACAGTCAGGCATGTGATTGAAAGTATCAAGATATAGTCAACTTCAAAATTCAACAGTGGTTATATTTATATTAGCTTATCTAGCATTTCCTGTTTTCCTGTGGTAGGTGTGGGGGGTATTGAGTGAAGTTAATTGTGAAGATCTTAGGATTCCATATTGTAGTCTTTTCATTGTTGTTGCCAGAAAATAAGTAAGGTAAAAAGTCTTATTTATTTTTTCATAATTATTATATCTTGGGAAATTGCTTAAAGGGGGATTATTGAGAGTTTGCAATTATAATGGAGCTTCATTTTTAATTGTTAATATTCTGACTGACAGCTCAAATATGCTCTACCATATGAATAACATAAACAAAAACAAAACCCCAAAAAATGAAGAAATAAGATTTTTAATTAAGTTTTTAAACACAGTTTTTGCTCTTAAATAATTGTATGTTTAAATAATTGCAATCTGAAGAGAGAATTATATACCAAATTAAACTGGCAAAGAGATGGATGGAGTGCCTGGAATTAGAACTGGCTGATTCTTGCAGGGAAGTTAGGCACTAGGCTCTCAGAGGTATTTCTGAGCAGACCATGTAAGACATGACAGTGCTCTCAAGGACTAAGAGCAGAGAGCACCTGTGCAGAGAGTGCTCTGGGATGGCCCTTTCTCACTGGTTAAGCCATCACAGTAGCCCATCCCAGGGCCAACCAGCCTGGATGCTCTTCCTCCACATCTTCTAGCAATCATTCACTAACACTCCTATGCCCAGGGCACCAGCCTTTGACACCATCATTCCTGTAACTGTCAGGTTTTGAATCCACTTGTATTCTTGGCTGTGTATGTTTTATTTCTCCATCAATTAAACAAAAAGTGTTTTTTGCCTACACAAAATATTTCACTCGTGGACTTAAAATATTTCACAGTAACACTGAAGCCTTAACATGAGTTAATAAAATACTAATTCTTCTCTATGGATTCTAATTTCTGTTAGTCCCATGACATCTCTTCTCACTCTATGTCATTTTTTTCCATAATCCCACTAACCTCTCCTTTGTTTTTTTTTCCCACCTCTATTCATTCTGGCTAAAGCATTCAAAGAAGAAATGCATGTGTTTAATAGTAAAGTAAGTGATTGCTGAACATGGTGACAAACTCCTGTCATTCTAACACTTTGAAGAGTAAGGAAAACGACAAGATCGAGCAAACCTGAACTACAGAACAAGAACCTCCCAAAACAAAATCAGTCACATCCAGAAAGGGGATCCACTTGTAACTGAGGCAGAGGGCCCCACTTCCTTGCCCTCAATCACTGCCCATGCGCTCATTCTATGTTTTTCTACTGAGTCTCATCCAGAGGAAGTCAGTGCCACTAGTTGGAAGTCAAAGAACTTCAGATGGAAGAGAAAGTGCTTTTCTGTCAGAGCCTTTCTCTGAATAGTAGCCAATGCAAGAGCCAGCTCTCTCCAAATAGTAAAGAACAGGGATCTGGTAAAAACTATAAGTTGTTCACAGATATTACAGTAAGAATAAACTTTTCGATTCCAAGGGATGTTAGGATTAAAACTGTAAAGCCAGACGCACTAAGGATAAGAAGCAAAGGCACTTGTATCTAGGTATGAGATAGCCAAACAGACCTCATAGATATAGACAGACTTTGAGCAACAAGACTACTGTTGGAAACCAAGCTGGGTAGCTTCCGTCATGCCTTTCCCAACCACACCACTTCAAGAGTAAACATATGCTAGACATCATTGTTTATTTACATGTTCTTGCTTCTAATGGGCTAATTGTAGCACACTATTTCTAAGAAGGCTCTATATATTTCAAGAAGGAGACCCTAGACTATCTCATGTACAAGGAATCAACTAAGATTAACTAAGAATAGTGACAGCTACCTTTTGGTTACTATGAGAACAACAGCAACATTTGAGGCACCTCCAAGGTCAAAGGTAGCTACATAGCCAAGGACTAACAGCTACTATACAATCTAGACAAACAAGTAACAAAGCCAGTCAGAGGTGAGGGTGGTGTTCCATCATCTTTAACAGGAAGAGCAGCCTATGAACAATGTGTCATTATCTCTCTGTTGAACAGAGGGCACATGCGTACAGAATGTGGTCTCTCCTCTGGCTTGGCTCATGCATTAAACACCTCATCCTTTGCCTAGCTTCTGTTTTGGTGCTTTTAAGCAAAGAAGTTCAAAGGCTTTCCTAGGAACTCTTCCCTGTTTTGAGTGTGTCTCTCATGTTCCCCAATTTCTCACTTTCCTATAATTCTCCGTAAAAGAGATCAATTCTGCCTTGCTTACCCACAGTCATGAGAGTCTGTGTCCTTAGTCTTCACTAACAAGAGACAACAAAACCAGGAGACACTGCTGTCACTGGATTATCAACTCTGATTGTCTGGGACCACACATCTTTGGATCAAGCTCAACTGGGACAAGAAAATTCCCATCATACCCAAAAAGCCCTGAGTTCAAGCTACAGCAATGGGATGAGTTCTAATATTTCTGTCTACCTCACATGTTTCTGTGGTTCACAGAAAGCCCTCAGTAAAATGAAAAACTGAGAGCCACCTAGTACCATCAGAGCAATTCCTAGCACATACAGTGAGTGGATGCCGTTCAGTTTGCCAGCATCGCTGTTCCCCAGCTCATCCAAACAAGAAACATGTCCCACACAGGCTTCTGTGATGCTTGGTTTTCTTTCCTTTATATAAAAAAATACTTTTTATTATATGTGTATAAATTTTATGTTTTGACTGTACAGGTGTCTGTGCATTATATTTGTGTCTAACACCCACAGAAGCTAGAAGAAGGTATTGGATCCCTTAGGATTGGAGTTATGAGCCAACATGTGAGTGCTGGGAATTGAACCCAGGTCCTCCGTAACAGCAGTCAGTCCTCTTAACCTCTGAGCCATCTCTCCAGCCTGACACTTAGTGTGCAGGGAAACATCTTAATATCAAGCTCAGCATCTGGTTTCATTTGGGATTGCATCATTGAAGCAAAACACAGTTCTTGTGATTATCATGAAGGGTTTAAGTATCTGTGTTGTCTCTAAGCTCCCATTGCTTAGCCGCATCCACTTCTGAACCATTCATACCCTGATCTCATTTTCTACTTGTCATTAAAAACTTGCTTTTTATCATCGAACTCCGATTTAGGACTCAACAGTTCCACATAGGAGGCCATGTTGGGTTGAAGAATCCAGCCTCTGGCCAAAAACTCTACAAATGGATACTACTCAGGTCCTTATTGTTGGTCTTCTGATTTTCTGCTGGTGGAATACAATAAAATCTATTGAATAAAGAGCAACAAATTTTGACAAATGGGTAGAAAAAATTAACTACCAAAACTTCTTGTACATGGAGAAATCTCAATTCCTTAAACATTCTCCATTAAGCTTTATAGAAAAGAGCAACTTACTAGGTGCTGGGCCCTAAATTACTCACTGTCTTTATCTCTTTCTCCTTTCTAGAACTTCATAAAATGCAATTGTGCATTGTATTTTTTATCTTTAACAAATGCAAATCAACTAAAATCATATCAAATTAAGAATTGGCAGCCGGGCAGTGGTGGCACCCATCTTTAATCCCAGCAGCTGAGAAGCAGAGGCAGGAAGATCTCTGTGTTTTTTAGACCAGCCTGGTCTACAGAGCAAGTTCCAGAACAGCCAGGGCCACACAGAAAAACCATGCATCAACAAAACAAAACAAATGTCTTTCTCAGTCAGTTCAACTTACCATTGCCTCTTCCCTTTCTTGACTAATTAAAACTTTAACATTAAAAGTAGATATGAGACTGAGTAGGTATTCTAACCTGCTTTGTGACACTGAGAAGAAAAGAAGAAGTATAAGTATCTCTAAATATTACAAAGTACATTGAAGTAACTACAAGACACAAATTTTAAAATTTGTTTCTATCTTTATATGTTCGTGTTTATGTGCATGTGTGTCATGGAGACCAAAAGAGGGTTTTTGATCTCCTGGAGCTGAAATTAAAAGGAGTTGTGAGCTGCCCAGTGTGGACGGAAGAAGAAAATCCAATTCTCTGCGGTAGAATCACATCACTCCTCCCTTCCCTTCTCTCCAGAGCCTCCTAGTTACCTTCTTTCAAACCCCTCCTACACCTCCATATCCCCCGTTCTGAAGTTGATAAACTATTTTGCCTTGATTATATGGTCGCACATACACATACACATCTGTATATGATGTTTGTGTATGTTTATACAAATAGTTACATATATATGTATTGTTGCAGATATATATGTATGTATACATATTATACACGTGTGCAGTGTGTATGTATGTGTACATGTGTAGTTACATAAAAAGAATAAGACCAAGGGTGAGTCCCTTTCCCTTTATTGGCTATCTAGTGCAAAGTATTTCATCTTGAAACCACACACACACAAACAGCAAGCTTGCTGTCTTAGACTTCAAATTATCTCTCCTGCTTCATGGTGTTTTTTTTTTTTCTGTTTAAAAATTTATCAGTTACCGAAGAGTGTTCGTGTCCTTCTCGGAGTGTTTCCTGCTTTAGTCAGATTAGTCTAGAGTGGATTTTGCTGGGTACAATTTGCTTTGGATTGTGTGTGATCCAAATGGAGACCTGTTGGCAAGTTTCCAGATAGAGTGTGGGAATGTTTGTTTTACTCATTTGCAGGCAATTTGGTTTGGGCCTCTCTAAGGCATGCCAGGTTTCCCTGCCTACCATCCCACTCTGCTGAAACCGTGCCTCCATAATGAAATTCAGTCCAATCTGATGGAAGAAAATAAGTTTTAACACATGCACCATCTGTGCTTTGGAATGCCAATGAGTTCCAAGCAACAGAAAACTGTCCTCAACATGAAATAAAACAAATGCAGATGCCATTAGTAAAATAGAAAAAAAAAGCACCAGGGAACTCTACAGTTTAGGACTGGTGTCATCTACATTCAGAAGTGTGTGAAGTCCTTTAAACAGAAGTCTGTTTTAACTATACCTGTTTCTGTAGAGATCGACCGTGTTTTATCTTGGTTTGTTCACATTTTGTTCTTGCTTCTTTGTGCTGACCTGTTACTGGGCTTCCTATTTTCTTTCCCCTAGTTTAGTAAGTTTGAAATTCACCTCCTCCTAGAATGGCACACTACTGCTCATATTAATTTTTTTCTATTTTCTTTCTAGGTTATTACATAGTAGCATTTAATGCTACTTCGAATCATGAGCAAATGTTCTAGTGTGATGGAAAGGAGATTAGGCATGGATTTTCTTTCCCTGTGCAAACAATATTTAACACATAGGAATGTGTTTTAATCTTCTTGATTATCAGTTAAGATATTCCAAAGAGCTTCTGTGTGTATTAAGTGACAATATGGGTAACTCTCTACGAGAGGTAGAGTAAGTAACGCCTCCTCCATGATGTGGCTGCTAGACCCAAATGTCTGGTAATCTCGCTCTTAATTTACAAGCCAAAGTAGACTTTTCTTATGTAATCAAGCTAAAAATTTTTTTTATTGGAAAAAAAAGAAATTTCTGCCTCCTCCCCGCCTCCCATTTCCCTCCCACTCCTCCCTCTCCCCCCACCCCCTCTCCAGCCTGAAGAGCAGTCAGGGTTCCCTGCCCTGTGGAAAGTCCAAAGTCCTCCCCCCTCAATCCTGGTCTAGGAAGGTGAACATCCAAACTGGGTAGGCTCCCACAAAGCCAGAACATGAGGTAGGATCAAAACCCGGTGCCATTGTCCTTGGCTTCTCAGCAGCCCTCATTGTCCGCCAAATTCAGAGAGTCCGGTTTTATCCCATGCTTTTTCAGTCACAGTCCAGCTGGCCTTGGTGAGCTCCCAATGGATCGGCCCTACTGTCTCCGTGGGTGGGTGTACCCCTTGTGGTCCTGACTTCTTTGCTCATATTCTCCCTCCTTCTGCTCCTCATTGGGACATTGGGAGCTCAGTCCAGTGCTCCAGTGTGGGTCTCTGTCTCTATCT
This sequence comes from Microtus obscurus, assembly GCA_963919715.1. Classification (NCBI taxonomy): domain Eukaryota; kingdom Metazoa; phylum Chordata; class Mammalia; order Rodentia; family Cricetidae; genus Microtus; species Microtus obscurus. The sequence goes on from CAWTZC010000015.1 coordinate 24,957,880, forward strand.
CCATCCATCGCCAGATGAAGTTTCTATGGTGATATGCAAGATATTCATCAGTATGGCTATAGGATAGGGTCATTTCAGGTTCCCTGTCCTCAGCCCCAGGAACTAACTGGGGACATCGCCCTGGGCCCTGGGAGCCCCTCTAGGGCCAAGTCTCTTGCCAACCCTAAGATGGCTCCCTTAATTAAGATGTGTGCTTCTCTGCTCCCCTAACCAACCTTCCTTTATCCCAATCATCCCGTTTCCCCAAGTTCCCCCCACCCTCCCCTTCTCACATTTCTCTCCCCTTCTCCCCTTACCCCCCCTCCCACCACACCCCCAAGATCCCAATTTTTTGCCCGGCAATCTAGTCTACTTCCCATAACCAGGAGGATAGCTATATGTTTTTCTTTGGGTTCACCTTCTTATTTAGTTTCTTTAGGATATCAAATTATAGACTCACTGACCTTTATTTATCTCTAGAAACCAATTATGAGTGAGTACATCCCATGTTCATCCTTTTGGGTCTGGGTTACCTCACCCAGGATAGTGTTTTCTATTTCCATCCATTTGCATGCAAAATTTGCGAAGTCATTGTTTTTTACCGCTGAGTAGTATTCTAATGTGTATATATTCCACACTTTCTTCATCCATTCTTCCATTGCAGGGCATCTAGGTTGTTTCCAGGTTCTGGCTATTACAAATAATGCTGCTAGGAACATAGTTGAACAAATGTCCTTGTCATATGATCGGGCATCTCGTGGGTATATTCCCAAGAGTGGCATTGCTGGGTCCATGGGTAGGTTGTTGCATTTCTCTGATAACTAAGGATGATGAGCATTTCCTTAAGTGTCTTTCAGCCATTTTAGATTCCTCTGTTGAGAATTCTGTTTAGGTATGTACTTCATTTTTTATTGGGTTATTTGTTCTTTTGATGACCAATTTCTTGAGTTCTTTTTATATTTTGGAGATCAGACTTCTTTCTGATGTGAGGCTGATGAAGATATTTTCCCATTCTGTAGGGAGCTGTTTTGTCTTGTTGACTGTGTCCTTTGCTTTACAGAAGCTTTTCAGTTTCAGGAGGTCCCTTTATTAATTTCTTCTCTCAGTGTCTATGTTACTGGTCTTGTATTTAGGAAGTGGTCTCCTGTGCCAATGCATTCAAATGTACTTCGCACTTTCTCTTCTATGAGGTTCAATGTTGAGGTCTTTGATCCATTTGGACTTGAGCTTTGTACAACTCTGAGATTCTATCTTACACCTGTAAAATTGGCCAAGATCAAAAACACTGATGACAACTTATGCTGGAGAGATTGCAGCATAAAGGAACACTCCTGCATTGCTTCTGGGAGTGCAAGCTGTTACAGCCCCTTTAGATATCTGTATGCCGATTTCTCAGAAAATTAACACAACCTTCCCCAAGACCTAACAATACCACTTTTTGGTACATATTGAAAGGATGCTCAATAGTACCACAAGGATATGTGCTCAACTATGTTCATAGCAGCTTTGTTTGTCATAGATAGAACCTGGAAGATAACCCCTCAAAGATTGGATAAGGAAAATGTGGTACTTTTACACAATGGAGTACTACACAGCAGAGAAAAATAATGACATCTTGAAATTTGCAGGCAAATAGATGGAGCTAGAAGACATCATATTGAGTGAGGTGACCCAGACACAGAAAGACAAATATTATATGTACTCACTAATAAGTGGTTTTTAAACATGAAGCAAAGAAAACCAGCCTACAAATCACAATCCCAGAGAACCTAGACAACAATGAGGACCCTAAGAGAGACATACATGGATCTAATCTACATGGGAAGTAGAAAAAGACAAGATATCCTGAGTAAATTGGGAGCATGGGGACCATGGAAGAAGACTGAAGGGGAGGGGAGAGGGAGGGAAGTAGAAAATGTATAGCTCAATATAATCAATAAAAATTAAAAAAGAAAAAAGGGGGTAATGTTCTAGATTGTCAGAATGAGTCATGTGACCATTGTCCTTGTGAGCTTTTATTTTACTCCCACATCACTTTGCATCTCACAGATGAGAACAGACATTTGCTGTTTAACAGATATAAATAAATATATATATATATATATATATATGTGTATATATATATATATATATATATATGCCTCAAAATTGACAGCAACATTGTAAATATCAATGAACTTCCAGAAAATTCTTGGAGGCTCCTCTTCCCTAGTTAACATTCTAAAATATATGTCATGTATGCCTGGAAAAATGGACAACTATGAACCTCAATATTTTACCATGTAACTGTTCCAGAATTTACATTGTATAACAATTTAATTTTTATTTATTTATACACCGTACATATATATCCATATTAATCTTTGTTTCCTAGTCCTGTTTCTCTCTTTGGATCTCTGTCTTTTTCCATACTGGGGATCAAATCCAGAGCCTTGTGCATATCTTTCCCACAGAGCTATATCCCAAATACTATATATTACAATGTTGATTAGGAGATGGGATCTGGGTCTTAATTATTTTGTTTGCTAAACCAGACTCCACTAAGGCATTCATGTGTAAAACTAATATTATATTTCAATCAGACATTTCTATTACATTAGGATTCATTCACTCGGATACTAAGCACTTCTGATTCTTTGAATTAATGTTCATAGGTAAAAATCTTCTAATGCATGTTGTCTCTAAGCTAAAGGCCATTTGAGTTTTACATCTTAATGACTAATTAATAACACGAGAAACACTCTTTTCACAACCATGTGAAGCTTCCTGTAGATCTGGTCTGATTATATTTCTGAGGGCCTTGCAATCTAAGTGTAATCAGATAAATTTTCTCCCTGATGTTTCCCTGAGAGCTTGGTGCCTTTATTCATAGTCCAGGTGCATAACCTGTGTCATGAGAAATCCTTTCTACCAGGACACATCTTCTTCCACAAGCATCCTTTGTTCTTGTCAGTATCGTAATCTGCCCCTCTCTGCTAATCCTGTTTTTTTTTTGGGTACTCATGAATATATTTAAAAAGATGAACGACAAATTAAACAAATAAAATTGTTAAGGTTTTATACAGGTCCTGTAATCGTTCTCAGTAAACCTCTACCTCATTTCTTTCATAGACAAGATGATGGAATGACTTGTCTGCCACCCTGTTTTAAGTACCTTATATCCCAGTTATATCTGATGCCACTCACTCACCAAAAACTGCAGCTCTAATGCATTTAATGAAATTTATGTATGAAACCGAAATGGCATGCTTAGCTCATCATCTTAAGTGAGACCTGGTTTTCATTTTCTCATCACATAGTTCTTCCTGGAATCTAGAAAGCAATTATCTCCCAATTTTTTTTACATGGCAACCACTATCATAAACTGGGGACTGACAAGGTCCCAGGCGACAGACAGATCTTTACATGTTCCTGTTTAATTCTTCATGTAAATTCTTATGACAACAGCTGTATGCTTATTTCACATGGACAACTAGGGTTTAGCCCAGGAAAGCAGCATATTTAGAACTTCCTTCCTTAGTGGTAGAGAGCAGTTCGTACCAAAGGGGCTAAAGGGTTTGCTCAGTGGTTGAGTACACATGTTGCTCTTGCAAGAGGCTAGGTTTCAGTTTTCAGCACCGACATGATGGCCCACAGCCATCTCCAATTCTGGCTCTAGGGAATCTGATATCCTCTTCTGGCTTCTACAGGCAAAATACTCTTAAAAAATTAAATGTTTTACTCTGATATGTTCTCATTATCCTTTCCAATGTGACCCTACCCTGAGAATTAGACACAACAGAATGACTGTAAACCCCCCCCTGACTGAGTGTGAGACCCCACAGCCTGAGTGTGAGAACCCCCAGCCTGAGTGTGAGAAATCATAGCCTGAATTTAAGATCCCAGAGCCTAAGTGTGAGACCACACAGTCTGAGTGTGAGACTTCACAGCCTGACTGTAAGACCCACAGTCTGAGTGTGAGACCCTCCAAAGCTAAGTGTGAGAACCCCAGTCTGCATGTGAGAACCCCCAGCCTGAGTGTGAGAAATCACAGCCTGTGTATGAGATCCCACAGCCTGAGTGTGAAACCACACAGCCTGAGTGTGTGAATCCCACTCTGAGTAAGACCAGTCTGTGTATGAGACCCCCAGCCTGAGTGTATGACCCACAGTCTTACTGTACCACCCACAGACTGAGTGTGAGACCCTCCAAGCCTAAGTGTGAGAACCCCAGTCTGAGTGTGAGACCCTCAGCCTGAATGTAAGACACCCCAACCCTGATCTCACTCTGGTCCTTCAGTACTCTGCAGTCTTTTGTACCCAACAACACAGCTGAATGTACCAACTTTATATTGACGCAACCATGATCCATCCAGATCCAACCAAGAACATAAGACCTGTCATAAGCACTTGTTGGAAAACATCTCCGAAATGTTTGATAGTATCTCAGCTAGTGTCAAACTGGATGAATTCTCTGACCCAGGAACTTGTTCTTCTGGGGTAGTTTCTCATGCAAACTCTAACATCCCCCTTCCTGTTTTTTTTTTTTTCATGCTACTAGTTAATAATCTGAGGCTGTTTCCTAACTACTTCATGACTCCTCTAATTTGTTCCTGTTTCTTTTATAGACTCATTGATCTTCCCTAATTCTATGGCAAAGTAGACTAGGTTCCAAAATTTGAGGTAACTTTTTCAGCATTTACAGGCCTTCCTCTCCACACTGGGAAGTCTAAATTGCTATACCTGATAAGGAAAACAATTACACAACTATATTTGACATGTGCCTACCATTTCCTCATGCATAATATAGATGAGCAAGTCAGCAATTTTAATGCCAATACAGAGTGGAACTTTGAGCAGTGCCATTATAGGGATTAGGAAACTGAGACTTAACAAGAAAGAAGCAAACAGCTATTTAAGGGTGCATGTGATTCATCCAGTTGATTTTATTCTGTCCCCTACCCTCGACTCTGACCTAACTGACCTCCAGTACAGAGTTCTGCAGTTCCGTCTACCTTTACAGAAAGTTTATAAAACAAATACCTTGATAGAACACACTTACTGCTATGCATTTAGGTTTGCTTCTTAGATGTTATCTGATTTTAGAAATCACTTTTCTTCCTGGGCTGCCATTTCTTTTCTCATGGCAGTACCTCTAAGATATCCCCCAATACCAGTTCCACTGTCTTAATGTTAGTTACAGAATTTTTCAAAAGCACCTGACACCAAAATGTTCCCTTCAAAACTCCGAAGTCATCTGTTTCAGTATGTCCAGGAAGCTGAGGAAAAAGGGCATGTGACAGTTTTTATAAATGCTTCTCAAAATGCTACTGTCACCTTTAGATTTATTTTGTCTGTTTTCTTTTTGAGTGGCCAGGCTCCCAGCCTTCAGGTTTCATCTAATAGAAATGGTCCTAGCTGGGTTAGTCGCTAGTCAGTGTTCAGCACATTTCTGGATTCGCTGACAGTTACTCAGATGTAGGGTTTGGTTTTCATGTGTGAGTGCTTGTTTATTTCATTTTTTTTTCTGATTTCCTTCCTCTTTCAGCTTTTATTTAAATCAACATTTGAGAAACAGGTTGACAGGCTGAAAATCCAAAACATACTATTTGAAACACAGAAATGAAAGAGAGGAAGGGACTGCGAAGGGTTGAGAAATCGTGTCTCTGTTGTGTCTTTATTTTAGAAGTACATGCTTACATTTATCCACTACTGGCCTTTGAAGCCCCCCTCCCCGCCTGCATCGTCCCCCAATACAACAAATAATCTTACATTACCCACAATCACACTCTGTCATTCTCTCTAAACCTGTACAAAAATGCTATGAGCAAGTGGAATACTTACTGCAGTTGTTAGTTATAGCCATTAGTCATATGTGGTATATGTGCATGCAGATATACATTTATATCATTGGTCCAATTATTAATATTTTTATATTGCTGTAAATCTTAACCGATTTTATGATTCATGTCTGATACTGCTACTATTCTTAACTGAGAATGGTTATGCCATGCCATTGTGTGTGAAAGGTATTTTTACAGATATGAAAATTTACAGATATGAAATTTATTCTTTCTATTCAACTTAAACTTTTACAGAAAGACAACTGAGCTGTCTCTGGGCATCGGGTACTGTAGTTTATTTTTAAGCTGTGTGTATTCTATCTGTTGAAATTTTAAAATTTTATTTTTCTTGTCTCTATCTTAAATTTTGCAATAAACCATTAAATTAGTACAATGTGCTCTTTATCCTTGAGCAAGTGTGGTCCAAGAGTTCAGAGCACAGGTCCTTGTCTCCAAGATCTGTCATTTGTTGGTGGACCACTGACATGTGACCTAACATCTTGATAACTTAGTTTCCCCATTTATGAAATCACAATACTAATTTTGACATGGTTTAATGTCATAATATAATCATGAAACCTACTTCTAAAACCTGGCATGGTGTTAAATCCCTCCTTCCTCCACTTCCAAGTTCTTCATATAACACTTAAGATTTCCAACCTGTCAGTTCACTTGCCAAGCACCAGTTCAATGTGCAAAAGAGGAAAGAAGTCAGAAGATAAATCTTCACAGAAAAGATACACTTGGTTTGAATCCTAGAATTTAAAGAGGGACATGAATGAATCTGTTTCTTTATAGTAAAAGTACAGTTAGCACAGCTCTGAAATACAGAAGTTTTACTTCTTAAATAAAACTGTAAAGCGCCAAGCATGTTTTCAAAAGAGAGTTTTTTAATGAAATTTTCTAATTCTTTTTTGAATGCGGGAACTGGAGACAGGATTTTTCTGTACGGAGCTAGCTGTCCTAGAACTCACTCTATAGAATAGGTTGGCCTCGAACTTAGAGATCTTTAGGTTTCTGACTTCTAAATACTGAGATTGAAGGTGTACGCCACCACCACCAGGCTCCAAAAGATAAATTTTAATTTCGCTCATCTTAACTACAGTCTCAACTGTGCTGACCATGAGAGCCATAGCTCAGGGTCATGTATGACAATACCTTAGAGCACTACGGTCTCAGTCCCTACACTCACAGGTTTCAGCGCACCCTATTCTTAGATCAAGTATTTTTACAATTCTAGAGTCCAGTTTTCCAAAGGAAAAGACATTCATCCTCCAGGGCCTGACACACATTTGTCAGTGATGAAGTACAGTCATTCAGTGCCCAGATTACTTCAAGCATCCATTGCACTGGAAATGCACATAATTCAAGAAAGTGGAATGATAATGGAGAGTCTTGGTTACAGTTTCCCCCATCTATCTCATGATTTCATCAGCTTATTTCATTGAAGAAGGAAACCTGTACTGTTACAGTCCAAAGGACACAGGACACAGTAATTTATAAAAAAAAGAAAAACCCAACAACTAAAAAAAAAAAACTTTTTCTGTTCAGTAATTCATGAGCTTAGATTTATTTTGTTAGAATTAAAAATATTTTAATGTTCATATTATTTACCTATTGACAACTTAGTTATTCTAAAAAGAACTTTTAGGTAATCATGTTTGTGTCTCATTAAGTCACCAATGATCTAAATTAAATTCTCCTTGCTGCAGAACTGTAAACTCTGTCTGTTCTACCATTCCACCCAAAGTAATTGACAGAATTTAGGTTTCATTGCCTGGAGCAATAGTTGTGAACTTTAACACATTTCACAACCACCTGGAGGGCTCTTTAAAGGGCACACTGCTGGCCTAGTCTTGCCTTCTCATTCAGTCAACTGATTTGCATCTTAGCTGGCTATCAGATGTGGTTACCCTTGTTCCAGAGAATCAATTTTGAAAAATTGATAGTTCCAACTCTAAAATATTTACAGGACCTGGAAATCATTGAACTTTCCTCCATTAGTTTTTTGTTTGTTTGTCTTGTTTTGTTTTCGGAAAAGCTTAAAGATTATGAACATGAAAAACTCAAAAACCTTGCTTTTATGGTGGAGTTCAAGTTATAAGTGAATGTCTGTGCCTCACTCCTTTCTTATAGCTGTCTCTATGTATCCCAGCCTTGTTGAACAGTATATTAATTTTCTTCTACTCATCTCTTGAGTCTTGTCAGATTAGTTTTTATTAAAATAGATAAGCCTTGGGAATCTCCGACCACATACTAATTTGGGAAAGTTTAACTTTCTCCGATATCTACAGTTTAACTAATTTTCCATTTCAGTCCCTATGACATTTATTCAATGGGATATTGAAAACTATTCTGCCCTCTAACCTCTACCTCAGTTGCATCCAAGTTCACATTAGTTACCAAGGTGACAAGAAGCATTGCAGGAGATGTTCCTAGATTGCAACATTGACATTAAGGCTAGTCAAATATCACTTTTCTTAACTGCTGATACCCACAAGTCCTCGCACTTCATTGTTCCTACTCTCGGGGCCTTTTTTGATCCAGTGTTTCTGACCATTTACTACAGTGTTACATTGTATTAAGAAACACTGACTCTGTGGACTGTAGAATCAAATCGAAGGCACAGACATAAATCCACACACCTATGAATACTTGATTTTCGGCAAAGAAGTCAAAATTATACAATGGAAAAAAGAAAGCATCTTCAACAAATGGTGCCAGTCTAACTAGATGTCTGCGTGTAGAAGAATGCACATAGATCCATATCTATCACTCTGCACAAAAGTCTAGTCCAAGTGGACCAAAATACCTCAACATAAATCCAGATACACTGAACCTGATAGAAGAGAAAGTGGAAAATATTCTCGAATGTATTGGCACAGATCACAGCTTCCTGAACAGAACACGAATAGCCCAAGCATTAAGATTGACAATTAACAAATAGGACCTCATGAAATTGAAAATTTTCTGTAAGGCAAAGGATACCATCTGTAGGACAAAATGGCAGATTGTATAGTGGAAAAAGATCTTCATCCAACAGAGGGATGATTTCCAAAATAGAAAAATAACTCAAGGAACTAATTATCGACAAACTAAATAATTAAAAATTGAGTTCTGATCTAAACAGAGAATTCTCTGTGCTGACCATCAGACCTATAGCTCAGGGTCATGTATGATGATACCTTAGAGCACTAACAGTCTCAGTCCCCACTCACAGGGTTAAGCACACCCTATTCTTAGATCAAGTATTTTTACAATTCTAGAGTCCAGTTTTCTAAAGGAAAGGACATTCATCCTCCAGAGTCTGCCACACATTTGTCAGTGTGCAAACAGATTGCTACTTCTGTTCTAGAACTTCATGTAAATTTGTGTTTTTAGTATTTGTGTTATCTGAGAATTGAACCCAGAGCTTTACCCATGCTGGGCAAGCTGCTCTGTTACAGGTATATGTTTTCTTATCTAAATTTATGCATATATATATATATATATATATATATATATATATATATCAGCTGCTTGTGATAGAGTCCTTGTCCTTTCAGAGGACCTGGAGAGGAGGCAAGGAGCAGGACCATCTTCCTCAGAGATAGGATGAATATACATCTTCAAGTTTGAGGATCATTGGCTCTCTTCATCATGACAAAAGAGGAAACCAAGACACTCACTCCATGTAACTCTATGAGACAGTTCAACAACTCTCCCTGAACAGTCAAGGGCAGGTACTGAAACTTACCTAATACAGCTACACTAGGGAAATGCCTATTTAATGAAAGCAAAATTAAGGGGAAAAAATAGAAAGACTTTGAGCATGGATGTGGGAATAAAAGCAGAACCGAAAGAAATCACACTCTGAGCCCAAACTCTGATGTACATCCCAGTTCTCCAGAGCCTGACCCACACCAGGTCCCTCACAGCTTGCTTCTGCTCAGCTCTCAGTCCACCATCCCATTTCCTCTGAAGAGTCTGTTTTGACCTCTGTGACAGATGAAGAACTATAAAGACCAATGAGGAGAGAGATTATGAGTGGGGTTTAGCCAGTGTTTCTTATCAGACCTTATTGCACTCCCAGCCCCCAAATAATGACATGGAGACTTATCATTAATTATAAAAGACTGACCTTTAGCGTAGGCTTGTTCCCAACTAGCTCTTATAACTTAAGTTTACCTTTTTCTATTAATCTACGTTCTGCAATAGGGCTCTTTATCTCTTCTCTATTGTGTGTGTCAGATTCCCTCCAGGTCTTGCTGGCTTCTCCAACACACCTAGATTCATGCTGAGTTCTCTGTTCCCAGAGGTCTCCTGCCTAGCTCTTGACCATTCAGCTCTTTATTAAATCAATTAGAAGGTACCTTGGCAAAGACCATCTTGACAGTAAAAAAAAATAAAATAAAATAAAAAAAGTTTATCCCACAACAATGGGTTTTTTTGTCTTTCCAAAAATGCTTTATTTTTTCCAATATTTTAATACAATATTTCTAACAAAATATACATCTTTATTCAATAGAGTGTTCGCTACTCACAAAATATACATGAAAATTTTAGTGAAAAGAAGGGAAAAAGAAAAACATTTTAGAAAAATCTCAATTACTTTTTACTTCTAATTTTATTAACTAGAAGTGATCGATAATAATATGCTGAATTCATGTAAATTTTTCCATGATAACTTCTATTTTATGAATATGAATATTTGTATAATCACATATAGCTATATATCATATATACACACATACATATGAGAGAGAGGCAGATATAATACATAAATTGTTGTCATTGACAGACCTCATTGGATGTGCAATGCTCACGTTTTCTGTTTGATTTCTACTGCATATAAATTATTAACAGCTAATTAGATATATCTTACACTCATTTCGTTTTTGTTTCACATCTTTACTTCTATTATATTATTTTCATGCCAATACCTATACATAAATATTTCATAGCCACATTTGAAAAATTACGCTAATTTTAAGGTTTATCTAATAGCTGAATACTTTGCACTCAAAACAACGAAGCTATATGTAAAATGGAAATAACATGTTTCAACATTCTGTAAGGTCATTCTTTGCACAGTAAGTGGATAAAATGATGAGAAAAATAATCAATTTGACTTCAGAAAGGAGTTTTATACAGCAAGGATGCAAACAAATACAGCTAAGAAATAGACCAACTAGATAAACATTTTGCACTTGATATTCATTAAATTTGTAAAAATATATTCACAGAACATTTGTTCTCCTTCCCTTTGCATGTGGTTTGGATTTAGCTGTGGGCTTCTAGTGACAGGACAGAAGGCATGGGGTGTGTTGCCAACACTCTGCTATAAACAGACTGCGATTTCCATCTGGACTGAATTTGGATTCTCTCCTGAGTCTTCACTCTGGGGAAAACTAGCTGCCTTGTTTTGAGAATATTGAAGCAGGTTTTGCAAAAGACTCACGACAGGTAACTGAAGTCTTTTGTCAAGACGCATCCAGGAGTTCAGGCTGCCAAAACCCATGCCAGTAATCCAGTAAGTGAATCAGTACTTACCAGTGGGACCTTCTGAAAGAGGCAGTAGTCCCGACTGACAATAAGACTTTGCTGCTTCAGAAGTCTTGACTATTTTTTTTTATCTTATAACTTACAAAGATGTGTGATAATGGTACTGAGAATAGGGGTAATTAACTGGACAAAAACTAATAATTAACACAAAACCTTCAATTAAATATTAGCAGAAACTTCCACTTTGAAAGTAAATTCAAAAGTGAATAGATAATCTAAATTACATTTTCCTTGAGAATAAAGGTGCTTAGAAAATAAGCCTACAAGATTTATTTAATCATCATTAGTAGCAATATGCAAATTAAGAGTAAAAACATGCTGAAAGATGTGAATGATCAAAGTTACTCCAGGAAGAGGTTGACAACCAAAATAACCTTGGGTCTATTAAAAAATTAATTCATAAAGAAAAGCTTCCCCAAAGTGAATTTCCTAATCCCAGAAGGATTCATTGCTAATGTTTATTTTTTAGCTTTAGGTAAGGTGAGTATGCACGTTTTAACCAGTTTCTGGTGTATTGTTAGTGAAGACAGACACGTTCACAGTCTTGAGAAATACTGCCATCCATCATCAGAACATTTTTCATATTCTATAACTTCATACACCTCAATCCCTAAACTGTATTCCTCTAACACTAGCTTATAGGAAACCGGGTGCTTTCTGTCTGTCTGTCTGTGTGTGACTACTCCATACACCTTACACAAAGAAATCATGCAGTGTTTGTGATGTTGTTCCAACCTTATTTAATGTAGAATAATGTCTTCTAAGCTCATCCTTTAAGTAATATATGCCAAAATTAATTATCTCATAAATGTTGAATAACATTACATTGTGTATATGTATTATTTTGCTTTTCTGTCCTGGGATGGATATTTTGGTTTCTTTATCTCCAAAAGAAATGCTTTCAATACTTCTGCTATGGGTGCACTTTGAATCCATATTCCCAGAAGTGGAATTGCTGGATCTTAAGGTAGGTCTTTATTCTGTTGCCTGGAAAACCATAATGTTCTTTTCCAAGCCACTGCGTCATTTACATTTCAATGACAGGCCACAAGTATCCACGTTCTCCATATCCTTACAATGCATTGATTTTCCATTTTCTTCGATTTTATTTTCAGAAAGGATTAATTTTAATCCTTTTGTGTGTTTATAAGAGTTATCCAGTTCACATGAAGTATCATATAGGGAATGTGGTTTGAGTTTTCTTAACATTAATGATTGTGAGCATCTTCCCAGGTCTTTCTTTTCTTTTTTTAAATATTTATTTATTATGTATACAATATTCTGTCTGTGTGTATGCCTGCAGGCCAGAAGACGGCACCAGACCTTATTACAGATGGTTGTGAGCCACCATGTGGTTGCTGGGAATTGAACTCAGGACCTTTGGAAGAGCAGGCAATGCTCTTAACCTCTGAGTCATCTCTCCAGCCCTCAGGTCTTTATTTTCTAATGTCTACTTGCTCTGAGGAAAAAGCTATTCATGTACTCACTTCTTCACTGTTACTTAATTCTTCTTATTGAACAGCAAATCCTCTTGGTATGTTTTAGCTGTTAATCTTTACCAGCTAACATAACTCATAAATGTCTTCTTCTTACTGTGTTCTGTTCTTTTGCTGCATTGATAGCACCCTTTGATGAACCAATGATTGAAAGTTCATTGATAGTTTCTAATTTTCTTTTCATTGACAATTGTTTGGGAATTTAATAGAAGAACTCAAACTAAATGTCATGAAACCTTACTCCAGTGCTTTAGATTTCTAATGTTTTATTTCTGCCATCTAAAAATTTAGCTTATTTTGAGTTACTTTCTGTATTTGATGACTGCAAGCATCTAGTCATATTTTTATATATTTTGTTATGATATAATTTAATTTTCATTATGTCAAGATGTTTACTAATTTTCTTTGTACTTTCAATTTTTACCCATAATTTTAATACTCAAGTATTTGTTTATTTTTTGTTTCTTTTCTATCAATTGATAATTACTAAAATTCTCTATGGTAATATTGTCTGCTGTTATATAACTTTCAAGCTTATTGATTTATTAATTAATAGAATATTCACCTGGTATGAGATCCGGTAAATTGTTTTAGGTGTAATGATCTTTATTGTTCAGCAGGTGTCGTGGTTGCAGAGTCATGACTAGCAGCAGTGCAACTGGTGGTGATACTGAAAGGTACCACGCCGCTTTGGTTTCCCCTCTTGGTGCTGGTTAAATACTTGGTGCTTGGCAAATTAAAAGCAATTAAAACAATCCCGTACATGGAGCAAGAAGCCCAGAACTCACAGACAAGGAGCACAGTCTGCAAGCTACACAAGTCGCAATGTAGCAGTTGGGCGATGTGCACGAGCTTGGGAAATTTCCAAGTAACCTCACACAGTTAGCTCTGCTGTAGCGGGGGTTTTACAAAAAAAACTACTTAGTAGGTAAAAGCAAACCAAGCAGATGGGGGTAGGAAAGTTTCTGGGCTGTGGACAGGTTAGGCCTTTAAGCTGGTCCACCGGGTTGGTATGTAATTTGGATCCACGTGGGGCGCCAGATGAAAATGGACTCTTAAAAGAAAGCCCACACTAGCTCATAATTGAGTATATTAAAGGGTTACTTATTTAGGGATAGACTCACAAACCACAGTCCTCTGCTTGAACGGCCAACAGCAACCGAGTCCCACAGCCACAGCCGGAAGAGAGGCCAGATGTGGGTTTTACATCAGTATATATAGTGTAAGTCACGCCCAAGTGGGCAGTTAGCTTAAAAGCTACTGGCTGACAGAATTCCTACAGCAAGCTCCCCCCATGAGTAAATCATTTTAACAACTCAAAACTGCAATTTTCTTCTATTAAAAATATTACTAGATCATTAAAGTTTCATCAATGAAACTGCAGCGGTACCTATTTAAATAATAAAGATTCAAATCCTGAACCAAATGAGTGATGGATAAGGAAAGGGAAGGTTTGTTCCATATCATTTTTCATGGGAAACACACTAAATAATTTCTCCTTATTCTTTTACTTTGCTTCGCAATAGCCCACAGTACAACTCTCAAAATGTTCACTTTACAGATAATGAAACTGCTTAGAGGATTAGCTCTCTTGGTGGATTGTTAATTTATAAACAGTAGAGGTAAGCTTTGAACACACCTATTCCTGATGCTGCGTGCATTTGCTTCTATTCGGAGGTCTTGGATCTGACCTACGGTTAAAGCAGCTGAAACTTGGAGCACCGTAATATTCAGTGAAATGACTGTATGAATTAGCATGTGAAGCTTGCATGGCCTGAGGAAAACACTGGGAATTTCGTTCTAAGTGTTTCGGTCCTTAGGGGCTTCTTAATTAATTTTGTAACCTTGAGCAACGTGTGTGCTAACCGGGTTTTTAGCTCCCTCACCTGTGAAATTAGATGCTTAACCTAGATGTTCTCCGAGTCAAGTCACTCCTCGCTGCAGTTAGGAGTCTGTGGTTCTAAAGCAAAGTTGTCATATAACTTCTTGGTGATATGTGTGTAGAAGTCATAAAAATATACACTCACCAGAATTTGTCAGAATCAGTTCAAGCATGTAACATATGCTTTCCCATATTGACAAGGAAATACAAAGTGGCCATGAATGATAAATCATTAAGAAATGGGAAAAAAATTAAATAGAAGTGGTAAAATATGAGGACACTATGTCTAAAATTCTACTGTGATTCTGAAAAATATAAGATGAGAGACCAGCGATGGGGAGATGGCTTGGCTGTTAAGAGCACTTAATGCTTTTGCAGAGGAACCTGGCTCAGCACCAGGGAGCACCCACATGGTGGTCACAATTCTCTGTAACTTCAATTCCAGGCAATTAAATGTCCTCTTCTGGCCTCCAGGGGTATCTGCATGTGAATAGTGTACCTTAACTCATGCAGGAACACAACAGTACACAGTAAAAAAAAAAAAAATTAAAAAGGTTTTTTTTCTTTTTTAATGACAAACTAGAATATTCTAAATGCTTCTTGGCAAATAGATGTTATTCTTTGTTTTCTTTGATGACCTTTAACTTTCTACTCTTACAATCTCTTCTGAAAAATTTAATCAGATGAAAATGTTTCTTTAAGATGCCAAGAGAGAAAATCACATTTCCCTTTTTATTTGTAAATGAGTGTGAGCCATTTTAGGTTCTCCACAGGCAGCATCCTTCAGTGGGAAGTGTTTGTAAATGAAGTTAAGAATGGGAGAATGAAGTGGGGGGGGGAAGAGACAGAGACGGAGAGGGAGAGAGAGTAAGCAAGAGAGAAAGAAATAGAGAGATATTGTGGAACTTGAGGGTCTCATCCTGTGCTTAGCACACCACATACACACACACACACACAATTATAAAGGTTCACCAGTAGTTAGGTTTCTATAAGGTGTTCTCAAAGGTGTCTTGTGTTAGTTATATCTCCCCATACTCCTTCCTCTCCTAAGCTTGCTCCCTAATTCTGCTTAACTCTTCTTGCCCCATTATTTATTCTTCATCCTTTCTTCATACTATTTGTATCCTGTCTCCCCTCCTTTAAAAGCCACCCTTTTTCTTAATATTAGTTTCCAAACCAATATTGTACTCCAATATAAACATACATATCTAGAGATTATACATTCTTTGGGAAAAATATTTACTAGTGTAAGAACAAATTAGTATACAAAGTGATGGGATACATTATAAACTTTGCTAATACTTTCTTCTTAACTGATTTCCCAATACCCATCAGCTACCTCTTGACTTATTCCAATTGGCATGACATCCTTATGACTCTTCTACTTGTCTTATTCTTGGTGTAAGTTTTGTGGTTGTTTTCACCCCTACATAGTATCTGTGAGCCAAGTAGGTACTGAGCACACATATAGAAAAGATGAGCTCCTTTTAGGACAATCATCTCTCTGTACAAGAATTAACATGATACATTTAATTAATAAATTTATTTATGTTGCTTTGGAATAGTGAGAAAATGAGCACTGATAAATTAATTCAACAAGCATGTGTTGTGATCCACAGAGATAATGAAGTTCAATACAAGAAAGTACAAAAGCGGCTTTCCTTATCAACAATCACTCCATTCCTGACACAAGAGCACTCACCAAAAAGCAGTTCTACATTGTCAAACACCATGAGAGACATGCCAAAGGAGCTATTGTCCCTACACAAGAGATTAACACAAAGCAGTCTTTTCAATTGAGTGGATTAACGCAAGTTGAGCCCTCTTTAGCTCTAGAGTAGGAAAGTGTTCAGAACCATCTTTCGGTGAAGGTGGTGATATGCACATCCTTTTCTTGAACATTGAACAACATAAAATACAAGCTATTGGGACTGTTTGCTAAAACAGACTCTTACTGGCACAGTCTTCTGTGGACTCTTCTAAAAGCTTCAAGGATCCATTTGAGTTTTCCAAAGAATAGCAGGTATAGCATAACCGGCCTTGATGATAACTTTGTAGGCGCTGTAACTGTCCTGGCAGAAATGAAGATATTCTGAAAATACTTTGTCTTTCTATCTGAATAACAATCGGTTGAAACAATGGTTAACAAATAAATGAGAATTTCTCCAGGAGTCTTTCCTGGAGAAGGAGAATTTCTCCAGGAGAAGGAAAATGAGAAGCTAGTAACAAGGAAAGGCTATACACAGAGTTATAACAATTTGCCATACCACACTTAGGGCTAAGAATGGTGTCCTGACAATAGTGGGTCCATAGTGGCTGGCACCACATCTTGACCAGAGTTGCTTATATGTACATAGTTTTTGGTCATTTATTTAAACTTCATCCTCACTTTAAAACCCCAAGATGGATTTAGGAAAATTATTTTATCTCTTTTTCCCTCTTCCTCATGGCCATATTAAGTCCATATCCTTTTACTACTCTCAGCTATTAATTTGGCTCTTTTAATTGGCTTGTTGAGGATGGGGTTGCAGAGCCTGGCTCGGGGTAAAGGCAGTTATCCCTAGGTTTCACAACAGCAATGCCAAAGGAAACTCATTACAAGAAACAATGCCTCAGTGAGCTTGAGAGCAGAATAAATCCTTGCATTCAAATCCCAGGTCTTCTAATTTTATATGATATTCTAAATATAGGATTCGACATCAACAAATCAATCCGTTTGCAAAACTGAACACATACGCCATCACACATGACTTACCAATGCTGTACCCATTCAGCATGCTTTTTCAGTTTCAGTAACAACCCAGTCTGTGTAGTTGGGTTCTTTGTTTTTCTTTGAAAAACAAAGGTGTAGTTCAAGAAGCAGAAAATAGGGTCTTGATCTAGCCAAGTAGTTTCATGAGAAGGTCCATTCCTGTGGCTGTCACAAGTATTGTCAACAGTTTTTAAACAACAGAATCCTGAAGCTTGGAACCCAGGTATCTGTCATGCCTGTCATGAGCACTGGGACTACAGACTGGCTTCTTGTATGGCTGAGCATTCAAGCAACAGAGAATAACTATCCCGGAGGCTCTGCCTCTTCCCATTTCATCACATTATGTAACCCTTCCTGGCTGGCAATGACTCTGCATTGCTCTCTGCAAACCCCTCAGCCTCCCACCAGATTCCTGCAGTTATTGCTGAAAATCCTGATGCAAGTCTCCTGCTTTCTGATATAGTAAAATGTGCTCTCTTTTTTGCATGCAATTGATCATGAAGAGGGACGAAGCCCAGCATTTGATGAATGTTTACTGATCCACAAACGAAGATAAATAAAATCAACCCTTGTTGTAGGTCCTCGCAGACCAATCAGTGAGAATGAAGCATGGAGACAAATGTAATTAGAACCCAGATGCCAATCTCAGATGCCCTGTGTAAAGACTGTGCACTCTGAATCCAGAAACATCCATTAGTCCTAAAGGAACCAAGAAAACATTCCAGAGTAGTGTGCTTGTTCCTGGCTGTGTCAACCACTCTGACATTAAATATATAATTTTAATAAACTTGGGCTTATTCAAAACTTAAGTCACAGAAATTAAATGAAAACTGCATACTTCTCAGCCACCTCACTTGTAAGAAACCTAAGATTTATCATAACAAACAAATCTGGAAAGTTAAAGAGGAAAGTCTGAATTTTTAGAAGATAGAAACCTAAATACATCAATGAAGCAGATTTATAAACCAATAAATGTCTTTAATGAGAAGGCTAGCCTATCTAGTTTGGTAATAAGTAATTTTTGATGATTTGCTGCTTTTGGGGGGTCACATGTCCAGCACCAATATAGCCACAATTATGGATAGTTATTGCAGCATAAGGCTTAATACCTAAAATCAAATCCGCACTCCTCTAGTTTTTACTCTGGAGATTTGCCCATTCATCATGGAGTGCAGAGAAGTCAGATAGTTTTTAAAATTTGAACTTTTAACAATTAAATTTGTTCTTTGATAATTTCATGCATGATTACTCTCGTCCCTTCCACCATCTCTTATCTCCCTGGCAACCCATCAGCCCATGCTCCTTGCTATAAGTCCATTTCCTATGTTCATATACTTTGGTTTCTGACCTATTGAGTTTAACCAGGGCTGTCTGTGTGATCATGGGTTTGGAACTATCCACTGAAGTCTTGTGGATTTACCAGTAGGTACACAACTGCAGACAATGCCTCTCCCTTCCCCAGCATGAATCAGTAGCCTATAGATCACAGAGGAGAGATAGAAAGCCCTAAGGATTTCTTCTTCCATGATTACTGACCAGTCCAGCCATCTACAGAGACAGTGGTGTAGTTACAGGGATGATCAATTCATGACTGCAACAAGCTTGTCATGCCCAGAAAATGGCATCTCATTGCCCTTCTCCTTATCTCCTACCTCTCATATTCTTTCCATCTTCTTCGCTGATGTTCCCAGAGGCTTAAATGGGGTTTTGGTTGATAATTTCAAACCCAGTGTCCCACAGAGGGTCTTGGATGAAGTGAGTCACAAAGCAAACAGATGGGAATGTGAGCAGGAAGTTTATGGGGAGGAATAGAGGCTGATAAGGGAGGAGGAGGGTAGGAAGAAGAAATCAGAATGCATTATAGAAATGCATAAAATGTCAAAGAACAAAGTTAATCAATAAAAATAAAGCTATGTCATTTTTTCATATTTATTTTATTCATGCATTTATTGTTAAGAAAACAACCCCTAAATTCAAAATCAATTTTCCAAATCACTATAATGAATGCATTTTCAAAACTTATGAATTAACTAATCATATTCTATAACACAATATACAAGCCATCTTAAAATAGTAAATATCTAACATGGACACAATATTCACCAACTGAGAATGTAATAGACAGTAATAGATTTTTCATAAAGAGCTAATGAGAACTCTAAAGAATTTCCAAATGTTTTGGGCTTTCATCCAAAAGAAAACTCAACTTTCTCTTCAGCATAGACATTCTTTTTACATGGCTCTTTAGCCGCAGCTTCCAGAAGAAGTCCAGTAGGAGGCTCAGCCAGGTTCAAGCATCACTTCACCTGAATCCTCATTCTTACCAGATTTCTAATCTCCATTCTCCCTTTCCAAACCACTCTTAACCCACTGCTTTCTAAAAATCCTTCAGCAGTTCACACACTATGCCATCTTTGTCTCTTTTCTTCACCTTTCCTAAGTTTTTGTTGTTGTTATTTTGGTTTTGGTGGGTGTTTTGCTATTGTTTTAGTTTGGGTTTGGTTTAGTTTGGCTTTATCTTCTAGACCTTTGTGTTGGATGTGTTTCATCGAGACAAAATGCCTAAGAAAAATCAACTTTGATAAGAAAAGGTTTATCTTCGCTCATGGTTTTACATTAGCTATAAAGCATTAGGCCTATTCCTTTGTACTCATAGTGGTTAGGTTTTCTAGTTTCTAATAGGATACAGGAAGGTAAGAAATAAGTAGACTCAGGCCAGGTGGTGGTGGTGCACTCCTTTAATCCCAGCACTCAGGAGGCAGAGGCAGGCAGATCTTTGTGAGTTTGAGGTCAGCCTGGTCTACCAAGCAAGTTCCAAGACAGCCAGGGATACACAGAGAAATCCTGTCTTGAAAACCCAGGGGTGGGGAAGCAGGAAGGGAGGGAATGAAGAAAAAAAATAATTAGGCTCTTCATGGTAAATAAGTGGAGCTAGTTTTCCAGCTGCCCTTAAGTCTGTTAAAAATTATTTGCAGTAATTCTCATTAGGAAGTTTGTTAAAGCAAACTTTGAGAGAATATCAAAAGGTTGTCTGATTGAAGTGATAATTTATGAAATCGTGTTTTAACAGATAATATTAAGTAGGAAAACAGTACTTAACAATGATGAACGTATGTAGGGCTCCAGCAAAAGTAGAATATAAAGTGAACAACAATTGTAGATGAAACTAGATGGATAGACAAGGTTTGAATCTCAGAATATTCTGTGATTACATAGAAGGAGGAAAGCAAATTTAATGCACTTCTGTCAGGGCACGTAGTTTTGACCAAGTTCATCTGGTTCCTCCATGTTTTGCTTTCCTCCTGAAAGACTCCTTCTCCGTGAGCAGGAGCAATGGATCAGCAGTTAAAAGCACATACACACTTATTCCTGAGAACCCAAGTTCAATTCCTGCAGGAGTGCCTTCCTGCTTCTCGGGGTCAAGGCTGATGTGTTAGAGGTTAAACTACTTTGAAACTTCTTTTAGAATATGGTCTCAGCTACTAGCAGGTTCCTGTCAACCTTTGATTAAAATATGTGAGCAGATTCTCTTTCTATCCTGAAGTGTAATTGCTTGCATATTTTAAATACTTATAACATTGGAAATATAAAATAACGGAATGTAAATCTGAATACATATGTGTATACAAACACTGAGTTCGAGCCTTGCTACAGCCAGGGGAAATGTCTCTCAGAAAGAAGCTGCTGTCAGGAGCTTCCTCTTTTGAATAATTATTTTAGAACTTGCTGCAGTGATATCTCACAGACCAAGCTGAGCCAGCCGCTCATGTACAAGGACTGCCACATGCATTGTCTGTTGCGACATGTTCAAAATGGCAGCCAACAGCTTGCAGAGTTCTGAAGACATCTAGGGAAAAATGAATGCTACAGGAAATAATGTAATGGCCAGCCAGTAAAAGTACCTGATCCCAAACCAGATGATCATGTTGAGATTTCAGGGTACTGATATCTCATGGTGAAAGGAGAGAAACAATTCCTCCACTTTTCCTCTAACTATTCCAATGCCATAGCATGTGAGTACCCATCTTCAATACATATATGTGTGTACCCGCACTTGTGTATGTGTGTGTGAGGGGGGGAGAGAAAAAGAAATTTTTTAAAAAGAAAAGAAAGAATGTGAAATGATTGGTTAGTTGTTATCAACTTGACATAAACTAGAGTCATCTGGGAAGAGGGAATCTCAACTAAGGAAAAGCCTCCATCAGATTGCCTTTAGGCAAGTCTGTGGAAACTTTTCTTGATTAATGATTGATGTAGAAGAGCTTGGTAATCTATAGGCAGTGTTACCTCCAGGGAAGTGTTTCTGGGTAGTATAAGAAAGCAAACTGATGAAAACACGGAAACAAGTCAGTAAGGTCAGTAAGTGCTTTTCCTTTATGGTCTCTGCCATAGTTCTCATCTCCAAGTTCCTGGCCCGATTTTCCACAATGATGAAATATGGTGAAAAAAATTAAACCCTTTACTCACAAGATGATTTTGGTCAGTGTTTTATCATAGCAATAGAAAACAAGGACAATACTGTAAAACTTACTGTATGCTTATACAGAGAAGACTGGGTTTCTGATACAAGGTTTTCTTTTTGCAGTATTTAGAGGTTCAATGATATTTGTTAGAAAGTTATGAAGGATATGTGACATTATTTCTTGAATTTAGACTGTGATGCAACTGCAAGATGCCCTACTGTGTTTGTCTGCCTCTTGCAGATATTACCCAGCCATTCAGAATTTCCTTTGTTCTTAATGGCACTGTAGGTTGACCCTCACTGGAGACAACTGTCATAACAGTTTGTACCACTTCTGGTACTATGATTGGCAGACTGTACATCATACTTAATACTTTCAGATCCCCTCATATCTATGTAGACATTTGAACTCTTCTGACAACAAGGAATAGTGTTTTGCAGAATTTCCTATACATGGAGGTACACAGTGCTTCCTCAGAGAATTCGTTCCTGAATACACGGCTTTTTAGATTAATTCTTGTGATATGTGATAATTTCACAAGGAACTTCCAGAGTCATTTGCTGAGTGGCTGCACTCCTTTGCATCTATGAATGTTTCCATAGTCCCACTTTCCTATTTATTGCCTGTCTTGCAAATGAATCTTGTAGACGTTACTCATTCAGTACTGATCCACAGCATGTCACTGTGTCTTAGTTTATACTACCCTCATCATTAAAAATAAGCATTTTTCCTGTGATCTCAGTCATTTAAAATCTGCAATGTAACTTCTTTCTATGGAGTATATTCTCTTACCAACCAGAAGTCAGGATGTTATACATACTCTAGCTATCCATCCTATGTCATACATGGACTGTGAATATCTCAACCTGTAGCATAATTCTTGGTGTTGTTATCTGTTCTTTTGGTGTGTACAAGGCTTCATTTATGATGCTCACCTTTTCAATTTTAGCAAATTACAAGCCCAGATATTATATTGCAGATTATTGAGAAAGCATATGGACTGTAACTGCTTTAGCATCATGGTTCAAATGTTCAATCTCTACATGTGTGAGTCTACTTCTGAGTATGCTTTTGCCCCAAGATTTGTTTAGCTATATTGACTATAATAAGTATTCTTAGGAATACAGTAACATAAGGGTGATACATACAAAACTAAGTCCACAGGAATTTTTAAGTAGGGCTCCAGTGAAGACACACATTAGTTTAGAGAAATTGTAGCATTAAATACTTGTGCCTGCTAATTTATTGGAATTAAATCTTTATCTTTAGTAAAATTCTGGAAACTTCAAAAGCATGGGTATTGTAATAGCGCAATGTGTTTCTAAAGTCATACGTACTTCAAGCGGTTGTGAACCAGAATATCATGAGCTCATTTCTAATTGCTCATTGTTAATTTTTATATGTTGTTATATTTTCTCTAATTAAAAGGTCTTTAAATTGCTATTGATTCATTCTTAATCACTTGGCAGGATATAATACTAACACTGTTTAACTACACAGTTTTCACTAAAGTTGGCAAAAATCAGACTTTCTGCTTTTCTTCAAGTTTTGATCACCAGCTTTTTGCTTTCCTATTTTGTACCTTCTGACATTTTACTTGAAGATCCCCACTGTAAAGCTCAAAGCTCGATGTCATATTCACTTTAAATAGTCAGTTGACTATTTAAGTTGCCTCACTCTGTAGTTGTTGGCAGCACGCTATATTCATTTCCGTCTTAACTGTAGCATGGGAACTGAAGGATTTGTCTGTATTTTGCCACTAAAAAGTGAACAACTTAGAGATTAGTTTTACTCATTGTCATCATTGCTAACAGCATCTACCATAATGTCTGTTTTGAAGGTAGTAATCTAAATGTTCTGTAGACTGTAAATGAGGCTGAGCTGTAAATCTCTTAAACACACACACACACACAAAAAACACAATTTGTGAAACAAGGAAAACCTAACACTAGACATTCCTGTAACAAATGAACTTGCAGGCACAAAACCCCAAACAATATTCACCCTCATTCGGTAATTTCTACATGAGAACAGTGTGTTGGCAGAGCCACACTGCTGCAAAGGAGAGGGTCAAGATTAAACTCACTGTCATGCTATGTCGGCTGTTGGTATTCCTTCTCTGACATTTTTCCTCTCTGCTTACTTCTGCCTGTCTTTCACTGCCATGTTATATTGACTGTTGGTGTTTCTTCTCTTTTCTTTTTCTCTCCTCTGTCTACTTCTGCCTGTCCTTTACAAATACACATGTTCAGAGAAGTCAAAAAAGTTTTGACAGGCTGGACAGTTGAATCAGTGGTTAAGAACACTCATTACTCTTACAAAAGACTGATGGGGGAGAGTCTTTTGTTTTGTGTTAATTTTATTGGTTAAATAAAGAAACTCTCTTGGCCCTTTAACAGCACAGAAAATTAGGTAGGCGGAGTAAACAGAACAGAATGCTGGGAGAAAGAAGCCGAGTCAGTCAGTAGCCATGACTCTGCTCTCCAAGATGGATGCCCGTTAGACTCATCCCGGTAAGCCACACTCAAGTGGCAATACAAATATTAGAAATGGCTTAGATCAATATGTAAGAGCTAGCCAATAAGAGTTTATAACTAATGGGCTAGGCAATGTTGAAAAGAATACAGTTTCTGTGAAATTATTTTAGGTATAAAGCTAGCCGTGCGGGTGGCCTGGTGCCAGGAACATAGCCTGCCACTCCTATTACAACAAAGGACATAAGTTACTTCCCAGTAGCTACATGGTGGCTCATAACCATCAGCAACTCCAGTTCTGAGGGATTCAAAGCCTCATTTAACCTTGTGCATTTTCAAGGTACACACACATATATATGTGCAGACAAAACACCTGTACATATAAAATAAAATGAATAAAAAAATCAAATAAGTAAAGGTTTTCATTTAAAACAATATTAACCCTTTCAAAATTAATAAGCATTCTAATAACTTATGTTAAAGTCAGGACACTGCAGTTACAGAAGGCTGTACAGTTGTTGAAATAATTAAGAATGAACACAAAATTAGTTCAAATTGTATAGTCTAAAAGATTTGAAAAGAAGTTTAAATGATCAAGATTTAATTTCAATAAAAAAGCAGAAGTCATCAGAAATAATTATTCAGACTTTGTCCTAAACATGTACTGATTTACTTTTTAAAAGAAAAAAATGTTCAGTAAGAAAATGGTCTGGTTAGGTCTAATGGAGTTTCCTACCAGTATGTAAAAGAGTGAGTTATGGGAATCTTTCTTTTTTGTTATTTGAACCCATTCTGAGCATGATTCTAATCTTAAACATCATGATAAGAAGCATTGCTATAAGAGCAGCATAAAATCTTTGCCAATGCCAGGCAGTGGTGGCCCACGCCTTTAATCCCAGCACTCGGGAGGCAGAGGCAGGCAGATCTCTGTGAGTTCAAGGCCAGCCTGGTCGAGAAGAGTTAGTTCCAGGACAGGAACCAAAAAGCTATGGAGAAACCCTGTCTCAAAAATAAAAAAATTAAAAAAAAAATCTTTGCAAATGACAAAGAGGATGGGAAATTAAATATTAAGCAAGTTTTCTTATATGATTAAAACCTTAGGTTAAAAATATTTTGTAATGATAATTCCTTTGAACTATGAAGCATGCCCACACAAAGAAATTATGTAATTGGTTAGAGTCTCAGTGTCTTGGTGTCACATCAGCTACAAAGTCAAAGCAAGAATTCGTTTCTAGCACTACAGGGCAAGAAGGAAAAGGTTGTTCTGGGCTCTTCTGTATTTTCACTTCTTCCAATAGCACTGACCTCCTGTAGAGATTTGTATAAATTAAGTAGACACAGCCTTTCACTTTCAAAACTACATACTCAGTCACAAGAGACTTACCAAGAAATATTTATTTCAGCATTGCTGGAGAATGAATATGACATTTTTTATAATGTATTTGGGGATCATTCAGGTATCACTTTGGCTACTCCATTCATCAGCATGAACTACTGTCCTTTCTGCTTTCCCTTTTCCAATTAAAACAGTGCATTAATTCAAAATTATATGAAAAGCTGTGTAACAAGAAACTTGGTGACCTTTTAGAATCTAAGAACCAAAGAAATTTATTTTCT
Organism: Microtus obscurus; assembly: GCA_963919715.1. Lineage (NCBI taxonomy): Eukaryota > Metazoa > Chordata > Mammalia > Rodentia > Cricetidae > Microtus > Microtus obscurus. The sequence goes on from CAWTZC010000015.1 coordinate 24,983,908, forward strand.
GACTCAACACAAAAAGTAACTCCTGATTATGTGTAAAATGAAATTTATTGAAAATTAAGGGTAATTTTCTTAACAAGCATGTGGATTCATCAATAAACGTCGAAACTCTGGTGTTTGATGTTTCTTTTAATAGAGAAAAACATATATGCATTTTTTAGAACATAGTTTAGGTGCATGTCATATTTCTCCAACCTTCTCTCAAAACGTCAGGAGAGATTAACAAATGTTTACTGTCATGAAATATTCATGACTGACATTCACAAAGAGTACTATGTGTTTAATATCACTTCATAATATTCAAGATTGCTTAGAAGTGATTCAGAGGGCTGCATTCAGCGAATGCAGCATGCTGAATAACAGCACAAGAATGCCTGCTTTTGGACTGCTATTTCTCAGTCAACATCATGAAAGAAAAGAGGCAAGTGTGCGGGAAGCCAGGCATTCCATTTAAAAGGAACTTTAGCAGCAAAATTCCTGTGTAGACTCATCCTATCCTTATTTTTATTATTTTCAAAATTCTGCAATTATTTCCTGATTAGTATCGTTCCAGACACAAGTGTAGTATTACTCATCAAATTACATAAACAAACACAAATGTAAGGTACTAAAGTCAAAATTATCTAACAAATAGCACTCCAGACACAAAAACGCACATAAGACTACAAGAATGTGGTTTTAGAACAATGGTACTTTAGAAAAACAGTAATTCCAAAGGTCCACAGGATTACCAAATTCTCCCCTAAACTGCTAAACAGAGTAGCGTGACTGTAATGATGATTTTGGGGTTTTACTTAAAAGAATGGATTGAACAACTAACACTAATATACAACATTTATTTTCATTCCTATCTGATTCAGAAAGGGAAAAAATCACAATATAGGGGAGCATGCCTTTACTTTGATTTTAAATGGGGCATAATTTAGCAAAATCTGACTCCACTAATCAAAAATACTTTTAAGCAGTCAATTTTCCTAAATCCATATTTAGATAATTGGGCAAAGGCATTATAACCATTGTTCTCAGAACCTTTGCTGGGACTAATGCCAACAAAATGTTGAATACGGCATGGGGATGGGTTGGGGATGCATTCTCAGGTCTTCTTTAATAGGCAAACTGCAGAACATAACTGTCATTACACAGTAATAGAAGTTAAAAAATAGAATCCCTATGTAAGGATTAGACCATAAATTTCCTTCAAGGACAGACTTTATGGTGGTTTGACCCTAACAATCCCATGGTATGACAACACTGGTCCTGCTTGGCTTTGCAAGTCGGTTGTGTGATATCTCTTATCCAACTGATCACAGTTTTTAGACTTTTAAGTATGACTTTAAAGGTTATTACTCTCATCACAATATGCAAAGTGTGTGTCCAAAAGCTTTTTACAGCTATCTATATGAAAAGATAAACACTGCAATAATTCATGTGATTGAAAATTTCCCCTCAAGATAAAAAAATTTAGAGTTATGAAAAGAACAACTGTACTAAAAAATACTGTGTTTACTTAGAAACATTCAAAATGGTAACAAAGAAGCTGCGTTATTTTTTCTTTTATTTTCTTTTGCAATTTCAGAGTGGTATTCAGTTAACAGAAAAGCAATTACCTTCGTATAAGCTGCTTCATAGACAAATTAAAATGAAAAATAAAACTACCACCCACAAATATAATTAGTGTTATGCACCAAGAATATACTTTAAATTTTTATGTCAATTTACAACCTCCAGACTTTACCAGACAGGGTTATTGGCTACCATGACAGCGTTATCTAAAGACAGTAAGGTAGTGTATTAATCATACAAAAAAAAGACACTGTAAAAATAAATCTTGCACAGCCTTAAATTTCAATCTTTTTATTTGAAAGGAGTGAGTTGTGTACAGGGGGTAGGCTATCAATTGGTAATTCTCCTCTTCATCATCCTCCTCATTTCTTTCTTCCTTCTTTTTCTTGCCCTTTAAGCATTGATCATCCCAGTTTTCAGCGCACCAGGTTTTACTTTGGTTCTGTAGGCAGCCATATCCTTTTCATAGTTTTCCTACAGCTTGACAGGTTTGGTGTTTGGTGGGTTTTTTTTTTTTTTTTTTTTTGATTTAGGGGTGATATTCAGAACAGAACGAGAAGGCTGATTAGAGGCCTTGGGCGAATAGGTGTTCTTGAACTTTTTATTTCTTTTCAGTCATCTTCATGTCTTCAAATTTCTTCTTTTCTTCAGAAGACCTGGTTTTCCATCACTATGAGCACTTCTTAGAGAACGTTGAGATGCTGACAGAATCATCTGCATGCTTCTTCTTGAGCTCCTTCAGCCAAGTTTGCATAAAGAATTTAAAAAAGACATTATGTCCCTTGACTTTTTGAGATATCCTTTGCCCTTGGTTAGTTGATTTTCCTCTGAGAATACAGTTCTTGCTTGCCCTGGTGCTGTCTCTATGAAGCTCGATATACTGCAAGCAGTGGCTGTCTGTTTTTTATTATTTTTATGATTTCTTTAAAAGTTTTGTTTTTCAAATTATTATAAAATTACTTCACTTCTCCCTTCCCTTTCCTCCCTCAAGTCCCTGTATAGAGCCTTCCTTGCTCTCTTTTAAATACACTGAATATTTTGTATTCATTATTGTCATATGCTTATATGTATGTATATATTCATAAGGGTAACCTGCTCAGTTTGAATGCTATCTGTATGCATGCTTTCAGGGATGATCATTTGGTTACTAGGTAAACAATCAGTGTGCTCTTCTCTGGGGACGTCTATTCCTCTAACTTTGAAGATTCCTTTGTTGCCTATAGTTCTTTGTGTAGGTTGGTGCCTCTGTGAATCTTTCACTCCACATCACTTTGGCATGTCTATTATTGTTGTCCATATTTGGCTCAAGTTTACATAGTCATTTTCATGAGATTTATAGGTGTGACTTCTGAAATTACGAGAAGAAAAAAACCTCACAGCAAATTCCCTGATCCTCTGGCTCTTACAACCATTTTGACCCCTTTTCATCAATGTCCCCTGAGCCTCAGGTGAAGGAGTTATTTTGTAGATGTATCTATTGGCATATGTATCACACATTTTGATTTTATTTTCTGTATTGATCTCCACCTATCACAAAGAAAAGTTTTCTTTGTGAAGGGCAAGAATTTCACTGATCTGTTGGCACTAGGACAAATATTTATAGTAGAATTAAGAGATTATGTTGATTTAGCCAAGCAGTGGTTGTAGATTCTACTCCAAGATCCATGACTTCACAAACCCTCGGTAATTAGCAAGGTTCCTATCACTAGCTCTCGTTTCTTTTTTGTTGAGTGAGTCTTTAGACAAATTAAAGACCTATTGGTTACTACTAAGGTATGTGCGCCACTACTGCATCCTTGGGGTTATGGTGTCATGCTGTTCTGAACATTGTTGTGGTTCATAGGAGTCATAACTGGGTAGGGCTCTTGGTTGTGTCACTCCTTTGGAAGATTGCATGGTACTTTCAGGTAACATGAAAACTAGTCCTCATGGAGAAGGCATTCAGATCATTACAGGCTCAAGGACCTCTGAACCCTGTATTTGAAGTAACTGGTGTCTTCAACCACAGAAACTTAGCTTTCACTTTTGGTGGGCAATCAAAGGCAAAAGCAATAGTTGGTATGCTTTGGGAGTCTCTTGGACCAACAATTCAAAGGAGGACTTCTCATGCCTCATGCCTGATGTCCCCCCCTTTTTTATAAATGCGATCTTTGACTCTTGAAGAAAGCATTGTTCATTTAAACTATGTGTATATAGACTTACATGTATTATAAGTCAATGTTTTAGATGAATCATTAATAGTTTATTTTCTAATGACTCTTTCAGATATCCTTACTATTATTTCAACCTCTTCCATCCTTCTGTATTTATTTCTGTCTTCAATGACTAATTAGAAATCCCCGCTACCTTGGCAGTGGTTCTTTTTTCCTTTCATGATTTCTGCAGTTACTTCAGGATATGTACTCACATCTGACAATTTGTAGCTAGGAGCCTCAGATGAGCAAGAACATGAAACATTTGACTTTCTGAATCTGGGTTAACTCACTCAATATCATTTTTTTTTCTATTTCCCTTCATTTACCTGAAAAATTCATTATTTCATTTTTCTTTACAGATGAATAGTATTTCACAGCATATATACACCATATTTTCACAATCAGTTGAAAGTTGAAAAGCATTTAGATTTTCTCCATTTTCTAGTTATTGAAAAAGTATCTTCGGAGTAGGATGTCAAGTTCTTTGGGCATATGCTGAGGATTAGTATGGCTGGGTCACTGGTAGGTTGATTTTTAGCCTTTTGAGTAATAGATTCAGTTTACAATCACATCTTAATTCTTGGGCAAGTGTAACCCTGTTCAGAAAGTCATTTTAACTGTGCAATGTAGTGTGATACTTATGTTTTCTTTGAGAAATTTTAGTGTTTCAGTTTTCATATTTAGTTCTTTGATCTGTTTGGAGCTAGTTTTGTGCAAGGTGGAATATGGGTATAATTTTATTCTTCTCCACGCATATATCCATAATTCCCAGGTTCATTTGTTGAAGATACTTTTATTGCCAGCTTGTGCTTTGGGCATCTTTTCCCAAACTCTTAGAGTGTTGTATTTATATTGAGTGATGTTTGGGTCCTCAGTTTCTTTATTTCATTGATCTAAAGTCTGTTTTTTTACCAGCACCATATTGATTTTATTGCCATTCTTCTATAATTTACCTTAGAATCTGGAATTGCAATCTCTTCAGTGTTGTTCCTATTGTAGAGAATTGTCTCTTCCTTAAGTCTTCCGTGGTTTCATATAAACTTTAGGATTTTTTTCTATTTCTATGAAGAATCAAATTGGCATTTTGTTTGAGATTATAGTTTATCTATAATTGCTTTGGTATAATGGTAAATATCTTCACTTGTTATTGGTCTCTTTAGGTTCTAGACTACTTCCTGATTTAAATTTGGTGGTTTTGCTGAATCTAAAACTTAGTGAATTTCTTTTAGTTTTACTTTCAACTAAATGAAGTATAAGTTTTAAATGTTTCCTTACACTACTCTAAGTTTTTATGGTGTCTTTTGTAAAATTTCATTACTGATTTCTGATTCTGTTAATTTGGGTGGACTCTTTTTTCCTTTGGTTTGTTGGGCCAAAAGTAAATCTGTCAATTTTGTTTATCTTTTTAACAAAACAAAACAACCAGCTCTTTAGATGTAATTGTCCTTTTCATTTTTTATATTTCATCAATTTCTGATAAGATTTTACTATTTCTTTGTGTCACTTGGGTTTGAATTTAATTTGTCATTTTTTAAATTTTTTTAGTTGCATCATTAAGCCATTTATTTGTGCTTTTTGTGATTTTTTCCATGTAGTAACTTAGAGCTATAAATTTACTTCATAGAGCTACTTTTCATGTGTTCTAGAGGGGTCCCTTGTTTTTGTTTTCATATAGTTATTGGACATCTTTCTTTCTTTCTTTCTTTCTTTCTTTCTTTCTTTCTTTCTTTCTTTCTTTCTTTCTTCTTTGACCCATTCATTGTTCAGTACACAGTTGTTTAGTTCCCATGAGTTTGTATATTTACTAATGATCTGTTTGCTGTCAGTTTCAAGTTTTGTTGGATTGTGGTCAGATAGGATACATGGAGTTATTTCAGTATTTTGGAAATTATTAAGATTTATTTGGTGCCCTATTCTGTGGTTTATTTTAGAAAAGCTTCCATGTGTTATTGAGTAAGGTGTTTATTTTATGTGTTCAGGGTGTAATTTTTTGTAGATATCTATTAAGTCCATTTGATGTATGATGCCAATCAAAGCTCATATTTCTCTGATTATTTTTGTCCAGATGAATTGTCCATTAGAGAAAATGTGGCATTGAAATCATCTAATTAAAAAAAATTCTGTGTTAAACTGTATCCTTAAATCCAGTTGCAGTTTTTCCTTTCCTTCCTTTTTCCTCATTCCTTCCTTCCTTCCTTCCTTCCTTCCTTCCTTCCTTCCTTCCTTCTTTCCTTTCTTTTATTTTTATTTATTTTATTATGAATTTGGGTACATCTATCTTTGGTGCATATGTGTTTAGGACAGTGATGTCTTCTTGGTTAAGTATATAACATTTCCATTGATTAAAAAGAAATATTTCTCATTATCTCTTCTTACTGGTTTTAATTTAAAGCTGTGTTGTCAGATATTAGTGTAAGAATTTCTATAGGATTACTTTTTGGTTGCATTTGTTTAGATTACTGTTGTCTATCTTTTTACTCTAAAACAAGTCTTGTCTTTAAAGCTAAGATGTGTTTCTTATAAATGATGTGCAGATGAACTTTTTCTTGATTTTTCAACCAGTCTGTATATTTTACCTGAGGCCACTGATTGAGAATGTATGATAGTTGTCATCATTGTTCTATTAAATATTAGTGCCGTTTATATTCTCTGTGGTACTTTGCATTTCAAAGATTATGGTTTTATGTTGTCTATTGACTATGTTCATTCCTGTGTTACCTTTGAGCTGGTTTGTTGGATTTGTTTTTTGTTTGTTTGGTTATTCATGTCATGGAATGTTTTTATTTTCCCATTATGTCTTACTTTTGCTGAGTCGATTAATCTAGGCTGACTGTCATAAGGTTTTAAGAGCTGGAGTAGAGGGAGGGAAAACTGTAATCAGAATATTTGTATGAGAAAAGAATCCATTTTCAATAAAAGAAACAAGTGAAAAAAAAAAACTTGCTTTGTTCTAGGTTTCTCTGGTTTTCAAAGTTTTCACTGAGAAAAAAGAGGTTATGCTGAAGGGTTGTTCATTATATGTGCCTAGAATTTTTCATTTCTTTGTCTGTTTGAAGTTTCAGTACATGCTCTTTGTTATGTATCCTTGGTGTTTTAGATGTGCTATGCCATGAGGACATTTTGTTCTAGTCTTGTCTACTTATTGCCTTTGCTCCATTTGGGAAGTTTTCTTCAATGCTTTTGTTGAAGATCTGTTCCAAACGATTGACTTGGAACTTTTGTCCCTCAGCTATGACTATAATTCAAAGGTTTGTTTCACTTTGTTCATGGTGTCCCACATTTTCTGTATGTTCCCTTCCTCTTTTTTTTTAAATAAATTGTTCATATTCCTTGTTTATTTATACCACAACATGTACTTAACATTAAACTTTAGGTATTCTATTATCTACTTGATCTATTCTACTTGTAAGACTTTCCTTTGAGTATTTTAGTGAGCTGCAGGGTTTGTTAAGTCCACGTTTCTTTCGCCTTTAGTCTTCTCCAGTGTTTCTATCTCCGTAATGAATGCCAGTCTAATTCATGGATTGACATTCCCATCAGCCTTATGCTTATGATTTCCTGGGCATTACTCAGATATATATTCTCTTTAAGCATCTTCTCCTTAGTTCCATTGAGCTATTTCTCTGAGTCATTTTTAAACTGTAAATTTCTGCCTGAAGTTTCTGATTGCTGTTTAATTCTGTATCTTGGGGTTCATCAAGAAAATTCTAACTGGCAAATATTTCTTCAGGACTGGTTGTATGTTTGGAGAGATGATACTGGTTTGCTCTTTAATTTATTGGTATTTGTGCAATGGGATCTGGGCATAAAGATATCTTTTCTTAGTTTTAAATCTGATATGGACATAGCAGGTTGGGGTAGAAAACAGGACATGTGGGTAGGTTGAGTTTAAAAGTTGTAAATGGCTTTGGTGGAATTAAATCATGAGGACAGAAGAGGCTAGGTTGGTATACAGGATGGGTCTCCAGGTCCAAATCCAAGTGCAAGTAAATGTGGCAGGTAAAAGGTTGGATACTGCACAGAATCAGCCTGTGTAAGATAGCAAGTTTGCCTTATTTTAATAAATATATGTTTGGGAAGAATTAGAAATAGACTATGAGTTACATATGAGCAAAGAATGAGTTTATTTTGATGGTTATGATAATGGTATTGAAGTTACATAATTTTAAAAGATTTTTAATTATGTTTATCTCAAGGTGTACACACATGTGTAGTTATATGCCATGTGCTCACAGAGTTTATAGAAGTCTGTTCCCACTGGAGCTAGAATTCTTTGTGGTTATGGGCTGCTCATGTAGGTGCTACAAAATAAATTTTAACTTAATGTATTTAATTATTTAAGAGTTTACTTTAACTTTTTCTTGGCAATAATAACCAATGCAAAAGAGCAAAAAGAATAGGTCAAATTTTAACAGCTATAATATTATTTTAAATTCATATGGGTTTATTTTTTATTACCCACTTTTATATGCTTTCATTTTTTGTAGTAAATACTCCTAAACCACTCGTGAGTGCTGAAGTACCTTGAATGAGCTCTTAGAATTTTCAAAATGCATAGTGAAAAATAAGTATAAATTACGCCACAAATTATAAATAGTTTGCATTACCTCACCAATTTCAGATGATTAGTGTTTTGAAAGGAAAGGCAATATTATGTTCATTAATGGAAGTTTGGGAAGATTATGCTCAGGTGATTAAGGTGTTAGATATTTTATTCTGTATTTTATAGATAATGACTCATTTTTAGATTGGTTTCACTTCATTTTATATCCATGGGTATTTTACCTGTATGTGTGTCTCTACACCACGTGCATTCAGTGCCCATAGAGGTCAGAAATGGGCATTGGATAACCTGGAACTAGAGTTGCAGGGTGTTGTTAGCCACAATGTGAGTGTTGAGAATTCAACCTTGATCATCTCTCTTAACTGCTGAGCCATCTTATTTTATTTTATAATCTATATAAATTAAATGTAAAAATTAAATTTACGATTTCAATAAATAAAGCTTAAAGTATTCATTTTATATAAAAGATATAGAGTAATGGTTTGCAACTAATATTTATCATATCATGATTATATTTATAACTCCTAATAATTCCTTCTTGTCTTTCCAGGGTGCCTAGAGCCCTATCTGTGCCCTAGACAGCAACTCTGGGCTGTCATTTCCTACCACACTCTCCTGAAGACAGTGGCTGGATTTTCAGAAGTTTGTTTGTCCCTATGTAACCCAGTGTTATAGTGGCAGCTTTATTATTTTCTTTGTAACTCCTTTTAAATGTACTGATTACTCTCCAGGTCTTACTAAGTCACATGCAGATCTCTTTCTCCCCTGTCAAACTCTCTTCTTTCTTGAATATAAGCCCCTAGTTCAGATACTATACAACCAGAATTTGATTTCCAAGGATTCATTTTAAATCCAGCTGAGCATCAATTTATTAAGACAAGTTTTCCTGTCATAAAAATAAAATGGTGTGTCCCATACACTAACTGTAGTGTGCTTAGAGATTGTGGCTCTCTCTATTTATATCATGGTGTCCTGGGTGATGGGTGCCCTCCATTGAATGTTAGTATACAGAGAAACTGGCACCCTCTTTACGGATCATGGTGTACTGGTCCCTACACTCTATGGCTGAATTATATTGTACTTTGTGACTTTTTGGGAAGCCCAATAAAGGAATAAGCAGGACTTTGGAATAAGCAGGCCAAACTCCAGAACACAGAGGCCCAAAGTTCTCTTTTCTTAGTAACAGTAACTATATTTTCCTGTTCGTTTTATCAGGTTTGTGTGAATATTAATATATTTAAGGAAGAAGCTTTGCTGTGATCATGGAAAAAAACTATAAAATCAAATTCATGTGAGTCCAATACCCACTTTACTGACAGTGAAAAACTTAACTGAGTATAATCGCGTACACTCTGCCTGATTTTATAAATTTTATTCAGATCTGAGTATCATTAACTCAATCACTGTCCAATTCATGGCATTTCCTCGCTGATTCATTCCGTTTTCAAAGGCTTTTGCCTCCTCCTCTCTGTCCTGCTTGCTGGTTTCTGGGTCTAGCGAAAAAGGCAGCTGCCACCAAGTGGGCTTTGGCACTGCAGTGGTAGTCTGCTTCTTTGTGAGGGTCCTGCGAGGCTGGAACAGTTGCCGTTATCATTACTGGTGACCGGGGGCAGTGACAGCTACAAATGTATGAGGAAGCCTGAGGAATCCCAGCAAAGACTGGAATGGGAAAGGGAAAACTTACAGAAACAAACAAGTGGGAGCGTTTATAAATTAGGAGGTGAAAATCAAGAACACATCATACTAAGGGTGTCTTAACTGATACAGTTAGGAGGTCAGCCCAGGCTAGAAGTATCTACTCATGATCACAGATATCTTTACATGTCTGTAATCTCCATGTATTGTGTGTGAGTGTGAAGTAAGGCCTGAAACTTAAAACAACAGTCTATAAAGACAGAGCACAGTAAAACCTCTTTGGAAATCATGATAGAAGAGCTCACTGTCTTGTTTGTTTGCTTGTTTGTTTGTTTCTATCCCATTTGATGTATGGTTGAGGTCTTCCTAACTGGGACCCCATGCAGCCTTGCCTGTCTTGATTGAACTAGCTGTCATAGGACTGATTGTGTCTGCCCAGTGTCTGCCAGGCACACTGGCTTGGCCTTGTTCATCAGTGCAGATTACCACGGCTCTACTGCTGTGCGTGAGGGGCTTTTCTGATGCCAGCAAAAATTAAAAACTAATGAACTGTCAGGAAATATCTTGGACAAGGCGTTAAGCTGCTTGCAAAATGACATTTGATCCCGTTAACCTGAATATGCTAATCCTTTCCACCAATATGTTAGTGTCTATTTTATGGAGTGAATTAATGGTTTGCACTTTATAACCCCACATGTGCCATTTTGCATAGAAAACAATATCCATAGTTTTATGATACCCTGTCAAACTTAGGCACTAATTAACAACATTATGGGCTGCAGGAACACATGTGGGCCTGAATACATTAGTCATTAATTTCAACAACTCTGAAGATGCAAGGAGAGTGTGGAAAGAGGACCTAGAGGGCAATAAGGAATATCATTTCAAGGGAATAGCTAACACACTGGAAACTCACATGACAGACTCCTCGCCAAGAAAGGAGCACAGGCAATTTTGCAAAACCAACATCAGCTGATGTTTGCATTTAATGAAAAATGTGATTTGGAATCCATCACTGTCAACAAGTTCCTTATACCAAACAGTTTTAAACAGAAACTGCTTCCCAGATGTGCTGGTGTGGATGTGGTTCAAGTGCCTTCCAGTGTATTCATTCTTAGTTTACAGACCCAATAAAAAGCATACAGCAATGGCTCTGGTTAGGGGAAAATTTAGCAATGATGAATTTTTAAAAATTTATTAAATGATTTTATACTTGCAATTTATTAAAATCTAAGCATACCATTTCTCTTCTTACTAACATTTTATACATAAGATATTAACATATAAAAAGTATAGTTTTTGAGGTTTGTCTCAATCCTTTTAACCTAAAAATAAAATCTTTTCCATCACACACACACACACACACACACACACAATTGTAAAACTTTGTTCATGGAGAAATGTGAACTAAAACCTACTCACCCCAGTTAGGGAACCAAGGATAGACTTTCCAAATGTACTAATCGGTCCTTATATTAAAAGAAACAAGTATAATAAATCTAATCAAATGATTATTGTTACCAAGCTTATAACATTAGTTGGAACAAAAATTAATGTTTCCCTCCAAAAGTTAGCCCAACAAGATAAAATATTAGAACCTTCTGACCTGTTTTGTAAGATCTGAACATGGAAGTACAAGTTCTTTCTACAATCAGGAAGACAGAAAGTCCTGAATGTATCAAGTTTTGAATTTGTGATAAGAAGTATAATGCAGAGACTGGAGAGATGGCACTGGATGTTCTTCCAGATGACCTGGATTCAGTTCACATGACCCCCATGGCAACTCACAATTGTCTGTATCTCCAGTTTTAGGGGTTCTGACACATTCACACCAATGTACATAAGATAAAAATTAAATAAATTATGTAGATGGAAGTTTCAGTCTTACCTGGTCCCTCAGTCATTCAGTCACAAAGAAAAACACAGAGCCTTATATTAATTACAAACTGCTTGTCCTATAAGCTCAGGCTTATTATTAACTAACTCTTACAACTTAAATTAATCCATAATTCTTGTCTATGCTTAGCCACATACCCTGGTACCATTTATCAGTAAGGCATTCTCATCTTGCTTTCTCTACATCTAGCTGGTGACTGAGTCTCTACCTTTTCTCTTCCCAGAATTTTCTATGACTGGTTGCCCCAGCCATACTTCCTGCCTAGCTACTGGCCAATCAGTGTTTTATTAAACCAATACAAGTGACAAATCTAGTGTCCAAAAGCATTATCCTACCGCAAAAGAGGAAAAAAAATTATAATGCAATATAAATAGAGATGGCTATTTGATGGTCAGAAATTTTCTTCTTACAGTTAATACAATCCACCATTATAACTAATTAAAGGAATAAAGCAGAGGTGAGTAGAGAGGAAAGAATAGAAGAGAAAGATAAAAATGACAGGACTGATCAAGCAGCCAGCCAGTGTCACATGTTTTCTGTGGGAGGCTACCACCAAGCAAAAGAATGCAAATAATCATAAGGGCTGCAGAGTTCCCTGACTGCAAGTTACTGACATGGGCAAACTAGAGATGTTTGACTGAAAGAGTGCAATTGATTGTGATTGCTGATGTTGATGTTCCTCCTCCATTAGCTTCCCATCGGAAGCAAAGGCAACAGTCATGGAATTGTGATTGAATCATGAATGGATTATTTTAGATTGTCATCTCAGAATTTACTCCTTAGCTTCTTGGGGTCTCCAGAGGGCTAGTTGTTTGGCTTGATACTGGTAACTTTCTGAGTTGCTGAGTAGCAGTAGCCATGCTGGCATCATGAAAGACAATAGAACCTGTGTATCAGGCTTCTGTGATGAAATATGGTTTGGTATCATCCACTTACAAACATAGTCATATTCAATTAGTAAATAAATTATTTTCAATAGCTACTTTTTTGCTTAATCCTGATAAAAATTATCTCATGTTAAATATTCAAACAAGTTATTGCCAAACACTATTTTGTATTTATAGAATATCTATAAATGCCCCATTTAAAGCTAAGCTTTCTTTGGCCTTATTCTATTTTCTTTGTCCAATCATTCATCTCTGTATTAATCATCACCTAAAACCTGGAAGTATCTCTGATGGAAGTTGAGAGATGCATTAATCTATGGATATAGTGAGAAATCATTAGAAGTCAGTTTAATACTATATCCATGTACAGAATGATAAGAGTAGCTTCCCCTATATGGCATATGGCCTGTCTAGTTATAGCTATATCATACCCCTCCTTCAACGGCTTAGGGATCATGTGAAAGAGGGGGAAGAAAGGAAGAAAGAAAAAAATATAAGAGATAATGGATTACTGACAGAACAGGACTGCTATTATATATGAACTTATAAGAGCTGATATAGCCTGCACAAGACCTGTGCAAACTTAAGCCATACATAATCCCAACATGGAACAGGAAGTTGGCACAAAGCCCATCCATAGCTGGAGAGCTATTGGAAATTAACAGCTGCTGAGAATGTGAGAATCAGTGTTCTATAAGATTCTAGCACAAGATAAGTTGACCACACTCCAATCAATAGAAGATCACACATCCAAGAATACAAGAACAGCACAAAATAGACTTGTAGGGTGTATGCTTGTGTGTGTGTGTGTGTGTGTGTGTGCATGTACGTAGTACTTATGTATATGTATAGTAGATAGTACATAGATACATGCATAGATAGATAGATAGATAGATAGATAGATAGATAGATAGATAGACAGACAGACAGATAGACAGACAATGGACCAATAGACCCATATATAATGTCAAAAAGTTGGATGGATATAGAAGGGAATAGATCTTGGAGGAGTTAGGAGAGGTGAATATGATCAAAACACATTGTTATAAAAATCTCAAATAACTCCAAACCACCTTTTAATTCAATATTTAATTCTGGCTGGTCAGTGGTGGTACATACTTTTAATCTTAGCACCAGGGAAGCAGAAGCAGATGTATCTCTGTGAATTCAAGGTCAGTATGGTCTATAGAGTGAGTTCCAGGAAAGCCAAGATAACACATACAAATTATGTCTCAAGAAAACAAAACAAAACAAAAAAAATAGTTTAAAATCCTGAAATGTGTAAGGCAAACATTTGTCACTCTTCTGAAGATGTGGCCAAGACAGTTATAGAGAGAAAATGTTAAAATATTCTTTTAAGTCATTATCAGGCCCTAGAAGACTTGCAGTTGGAAATCTATTTGCATCTCCAACATCTGTAGTTGAAGAGGACAAAGAACACTGTTTCCATTTCACTCACTGCTTAACAAACACAAGTGCAGATTTGTCCTTGTACTTCACATTTTGTACCAGATCATTATCTTTGCTTCACACAAATCTCCTCTATCGACCTCATATTCTACAGCAAATGTTCATCAGTGTTCTCTTCTGATTGTCAACCATGCTATGCCTTCATTTCTTTAGTGATACCATCAAAAGGAACAAATATACCTGGCTCTTTTCTAGTGTTGTAAACCAACAGAAACCATGTGGCTTTAAGCATGTATGAATATACAACCTCTTCCTACCACCAGGACATTCACTGGTTGGGCAGTGGGTAAGTATAGCGGCTTATGCCCTCACCTTTGCTGTCAAACTGCATCAACAAACTGTGGTACTAGTTATGGTCCAAGTACCTTGTCAGATTAGGTAAAAAGACCACCTTGCCTAAAGCACATGTTGGTTTAACTCTTTCCCCTTTCCCAGTATGGTTGCTCATTTCAGCAAGGGTCACTACACAATTTTCAGAGACTCATCTCAAGGTCTGATTGTGGGCGTGTGGAGAGATCACTCAGGGCAGCTTTTCCTCTGTACTGTGTGTCTATCACATTATATCTCTTGTTCTAGTCAACTTCACTCTTTGCCACCACAAACATACAAATATACCTCATCATCTTGAGTTGTAAGCCATCTCTGTAGTCCCACTCTGAGAAGTCATAATTGCCTTCTATCATTGCTGATAATCTGATTAAAATTTGTTTCTGAAGTCAATCATTTAAAAATAAGATTAAGAAGGAAGAGTTGAGAATTCAAGCACAGCCTGAGAGATATAGTGAGATTCTGCTTCATGAAATATAAACAAAAATAAAATTCTTCCTTATCCGCAATAAATATCATTATTAATGAAATGTCTTGTCTTGGGCCATTTATACAATTGTCAAATTTGCTATTTTCATATTGTTAGCCTGTGTATCTATGTTGCATATGGACACACACACATACACAAACACACACACACACACACACACACACACATACACATATGTCATATCAATTTGAATGATGAAATGTTTCTTCTTTTATACCAACATAGCCTATACCTATGCCAATTTCTTTAGCTTCTGATTTGCTTTCTTTTTTCAAGACCTTGATTGTTTGTGTCCCACATGAAAGGAAACATACCTCTAATGCTCAGGTTCATTTAAATGACAGTCTTTAGAAGATACCAATTCAGTCAGCATTTTCTTTTTATCATATGCCATATTCAGAGACTCTGCTGGGCCCTAACAAGGGACACAAAATTTTAATAGATGCATTTTACTTGGTGTGAATGCTGATTGAGCCCAGTATTTACAATGACACTTGGAAATGAACCTAGCAATTGTTTGGTTTAGTGAGCAATGTGGTTAATGGTATGTTTCAGGGTTGTGGGATTTCAGAACAGTGATGGCTAGCTTACAGCCTGTGACAAAATGGAACCCAGCAGTACTGCCCCATGAGCCTTATTTTCCACATCCCTGCTGCTCTTTCCACCACTACCACCAGACTCAAGTTTTTCAGAGAAAAATTCTACAAAGGCCAAGCTCCTGGGAGTCTCTGTCTCTCTCCTTAATCCTGTCTAGTACACTCCAATGGAGGCCTTAATAAATTCTAACTGTTCTGTGAGGGAATCATGGAGACCAATGATTCCTAACTGAATCAATTCAAAGCCCAGGCTCTCAGTGAACATTCAGTGATTACTCAGTGTAATAAAGGCAACTGCACATCTTACTTTTGTATTCTGTTAGCTTATTTCTCACTTTCAGACCAAGATTAAGTAAAAGATTTTCCATTTTCAACCCAACTTCCAAGTTCATTCTGGGTCTTGGTATTTTATCTGTTCTTTTCATTTAGCCATGAATATTATTAATACTCGTCTTCTTGTCTTAGTATGTTCTCTGCTGCCATAGCAGAGTACAACAGGCTGGGTGGAACTTTTATAGAGGGAAGAAATTTTACTTCTCAAATATCTGGAGGCTGAGACTATTATAAAGGGAGCATCTTGGCAGGGGCCATCTCTTTGTATTATCACCACATCAGAAAGTGTGAGCGGTAAGAACACATGTAGTAGAAAGAAGGGAGAATAGAATTGAAATCTTTTACTTAAAGTATAACTGGCTATCATAGCATTAATCTATTCCTCGGGGCAGATCTCTCTCAACATGGCATATTAGTCAGATTTCTCTACAGGAAAAAAAGCTGATAGAATT
Source organism: Microtus obscurus (assembly GCA_963919715.1). Lineage (NCBI taxonomy): Eukaryota > Metazoa > Chordata > Mammalia > Rodentia > Cricetidae > Microtus > Microtus obscurus. The sequence continues at coordinate 25,000,314 of CAWTZC010000015.1, forward strand.
AATATATTTTGAAGGAGTATTTTTTTTAGATTGGTTTAGATAATATAGTCTATGTAGTTCAACAGTGATGTCCCATACTTGGAATCTTCTCAGTCCATGAGGATAGATGACTAGAAAAGTCCTGGTGTGCCACTGGCCTTTGGTTCACATTTGAAGCCTCTGAAGAAACAGATTCTTATATAAGTAAAGGAAGACAAGTAGCTGGATTTGCTGTAAGAATGAAGACAAGCAGGTAAAAGGAAAACACATCCAAGGGGTCATCAAATGAACAACAACAAATTCGGAACAGCTAATCCAAAAAGGTCTATGAAAACACCAGACAACAAATAAATAAAACACATGACAGGAATTAATCTGTGCTGTTCAATAATCGCTTTTATTAATAATGATGACATCAGTTTGCCAGCAAAAACTAATAGACTTTATTACAAAATAGGATACATCCTGTTGTTGCCTCCAAGAAACCCTCCTTAGGATCTAGGATATATAACTTTTTAGGATAAAATGATGGGAAAGCGTGTCCTAACCCACTGGAACAAGCAGGCATATAACTATAATATCTCACATATAGATGTCAAACAAAAACAGAAGATATCAAGGTAGTTACTTCATAATTATAAAAGAAGTAATTCACCAAGAGGAAGTTAAAATTTTAAGTACAAAATTGAGTTACATTCAATATTATAAAAGAGGTACTATTACATCCAATGCCACGAATTAACATAACCAAAACAGTGGTAGATAACATCAATACCCAATTCTCGCAGACAAGTCATCTGTACAAAACTGAACAAGGAAACATTTGAATTAAATAGCATCATAAATCAAATGTGCCTAACAGATATCTATAGGACATTCCACACAATCACTACAAAATATATATTCCTATCAACACATCAGAGAACTCTCTCTATGTACACATGTTACGACAGAAAGCAAACCTCAGTAAATACAGCAAAATTTGAATAACATCCCGCATTCTATCTGGCCACAACAGAATAAAGCTATCAATGGCAGTAGAAACTACAGAAACCACTCAAACTCATGAAAACTAAGTAATACAGTACTAAGTAATTAGTGGTTCAATGAAGAAATCAAGAAGGTATACAAAAAAATAAATCCTAGAAGTGAGTGAAAATGAAAAAGAAAAAACACAATGTGAGTAAGTAAAGAAGACAAATCTAAGAGGAAGGTTTAAAGCACTAAGTTTCTATATTAAAAAAATAAGTTCTCAAATTAGTAACAGAATGATGTAGCTGAAAACAAATAACAAAAAGTAATCCAAAGCAGTAGACGTGAAGATATGATTAAAATCAGGAATAGAATTAATTAATTGATTGTAGCTGGAGCTAGAAAACATTATATATACTCTGTGATAAAAGCCTGACCAGAAAGACAAATGTGGCATTCTCTTAGTTGCCCACCAGAACTTAACAGCAAGATATCACACACACACTGGTCACAGAACAAGGAGGAATCACCTTGGTACTGATCAAAAAGTTTTTTCCCTATTGGAAAGTTCTCCTAACAGCAGAAAGTGTTATTTGGGCTGGTGGGTGGGGGATGATGAACAGTCTTACCCTGCTTTGAACTCTGTAAACTACAAAAATGACTGGTATGGTATGTGTCTTTGGCTCCAATACTGGCACAAATGTAGTGGAGGCCACCAATGGATTTCTGGTCACAGTTAAGGCTCCCATCACATAAAGAGATCTGTTCTTGTAAATGCGGCCAAGTATCCAAGGTTGTGGGGGGACTCACAGATTGCAAGGGTGCCCTATTACTACTATTTTGTGAAATAAACATACCATCACGAATTTTCTCTAATTTCAAATCTCTATAATCAAAGTTTCCTTCATTTCTCAGCCCTCATCAAAGAAATTTGTTTGTGGAGTAGATGCCTCTTAGTGTAAAAACTCATAATTGCTCAAAATGTGGAGAATGAGTAACTCAATGGTACTCAGTAACAAATGGAACATCTATAGCATACCGATCTTCCCCAAGACTTCGGGAATCACTGTAGAAGAGGCACAGAAAGGTTGTAGATACCAAAAGTAGGAGAGGATCAGAAAAATTCATCTACCATGACAGAAACACTCTACTCATAAAATCCCAGGGTCTGTGGTGGTTTGCACATGATTAAGCCACTCAACATTCTTACACGAAATGGGAAGATATTCATGAACTCCCAGCACTAATTGAGGGCTATGGACAGTTGATGGTTTCTGGAGAAGGGAGAGTTCCTTTTTTAATGGTTTAGCTCCTGGCCGGTTGACCACACTTCTGTGAATGGCCCCACATCTAGAAGTGTATGGGCAGAAAAAATTAGAGTAAGTAAGTTATTATTATTTTTACAAATGAAGAAGGATATGAAGTTGGTGGGGGCATAAGAAATTTTTGGATCTAGAAGAAAATAAGGGAGAGATGAGGATGGATATGATCAAAGCACTTTGTAAGAAATTATTTAGGAATTAATAAAATGTAACAGGAGGGCTGTTTGTTGGGGTTTCCATCCTGCCCAGTTCCCATTATTTTAAAAGCTTCTTTGAAACAAAAAAGTGAATAAAAAGCAAAATTAAAACAACAAGAAATTCCAAGCTCACTAGTAGAAATAATCAAATATGAGTTTTAGAGAATTTTCTCATTAACTCAGCTTAATACAGCCATATTCAGCTTTAATATGATCCTCATTTTAAGATAGTATAAGCCAAGCTCAAAACATCATAAAATTGTTCTTTGTGCTTGCCTTCTCAGTAACTGTATTACTGGTAGTAGCAGGAAATAATTTGAAAACTGGAACACCCATTCCCTATCAAGAGACCTCTTACATAAAACACTTGCCAGATCCATCAAAACCTATATCTGACCTTCTCCAATCCTAGAAATTCATACTGGTTCTGGTGGAAGGACATGGTGACTAGAAGAACAGAACCAAAGACAAATACATATCACCTGAGATGCTGAGAACTAGATACTCAATCCTTGATGCTGGGTGCTTCAGAAATTGGACTACTCCAATAACAGCTGTTTCTCACTAGAAAGTCATGACTGGTAGTCACTAAGTCCACAAGACAGGGTTGTCAGTAGGCCAAATCTAGTGCTGGGATCCAGGAAAGCTCCTTCAGATCTGCTGATCCATATTCTAGGATGAAAGCTTAGGAATTCTCATTCTACTGTCAAGTGAAGGAGTCAGCAGCAGCAGCAAAAAAAATGGGCAGAGTAACTCATCAGTAAGAGAGGAAACCAAGCCAGCAAAAGGCCATGCAGTAAGCTTTCTTCTGATTTATTATTATTATTATTTAAATCTGTATTTCTATCAGCCATCTAGATTCTGGGTGTTCTTCCCACATCAATCAGCACAATTTTTTAGGTGAGGCTCCTAATTCAGGTGATTCTAATTCACGGTAAGTTGACATTAAAACCATTCATAGCACCCCTCTTTAAGACAGCATACATACACACACATAGATAGATAGATAGATAGATAGATAGATAGATAGATAGATAGATAGATAGATGATAGATAGATAGATAGATAGATAGATAGATAGATAGATAGATAGATAGATAACAAAAGAAACTTGTCAAGTCATTCTGTATCCACTGGATTAGACTTAAAACCAACCACTTCAGCTTGTAGGAGAGTTGCTTGGAAATGTCTCTCCATTCTTTAAAATAGTATTTACACACATGTACTGTTCCAAAATCTTTGGACGATGCCACCTCCAACCAGAGACTCTTATTAACTTGGAGAACTAAGAAATGTTCTCCAAGAAAAAAAAAATTAATCATGAAAGTTTTCTTACTTAATGTCTATTTCCTCTCTGCTTGTGCTCTGTCAAGAACCACAGAGGGAAGGGAACGCTTGAAGGATGCAACTAAATCATTTAAGGAAACCATCATACGGGCCTTTATCACCTTCCTAATTGGATTTTCATTTGCCTTTAAACTTTAATTGCTCTGATTTATGAGTGCTTCATTTTAAAATGCTCTTCAAATCCTTTATGGAATAGGATATACAATATGAAACCTTTAAAAATATATTATCCAATACTACACATCTCTGAGAACACATGCGAGGTCTGGCCGTGTGATCATGGAGTAGGTATTTCCTATAAATACCTAAATAATTTGTGTGATGATTGAGTACATGAGCCCAGTTTCATTAGAGCAGGCTTGGTTACGAAGGAAAGAAGCCTGGGCAAAACTCCTGGCTTGTTACTTGGAAGCAATTTTATAAAATACTCAAGAAAACTTGAAACTGTTTTTCAGTTTTGGACATACAGTGGAGTTTAATTTAATATGATGCAAAGTCAGTAAGAGAAGGTCTTAAATATATTTGTGAAATTCATATGGATTATTCTGAAAACCAGAAACCTCTGTAATTAATGTCATCACACCAGAATTAAAACATTTTTTTCCTAGAGAAATTTAAGATGTTATTTAACAGAGCAGAACTTAGACAAATATTTGTTTAATGTAATTTCAATAAAGCTATTATATAACTGAGTTTTATCAGAGCTATTGAGTTAAGCAACAGTTGAACAAACTGAAAGGGTTTATGTTACCTTTTGTTTAAAATCATAAAAAAACCAATGTAAATGGATTTCTCTATCATTTCACGGTATTATGGAAAATCTGAGAAAATTATCCTGGTACAATGAAAGAGGATAGCTTCTCAGAAAGAAATTAATCTTCATGCTATTCATTACTGGCTTGGTAGCCTGTTTTGAAATTCAAGCAACCATTATTTGTCATCAAGTAAGAAGCTTCTGTGAGCAATTTTCTTTGTAAATGCTTAAGTAGACTTTATAGATATCAGAGCAATGCACGTTGACTCTGGTTATAGTTCATAGAGGGTGGAAAGGTTGAAAGAATGGCATTCTTGGAGATCGGATCCGGGTGCCAGGAGGGCCATCGCTGGGGTGAGTGAGTTTCTGGCTGCGGCGGCAGCCCGGGACAGGGAGCTCAGACGTTCCCCCACCCCTCCTGCACTTCCTGGTCAGTCTGCGGGGGCTGTACTCCTTGATACCTCTTCCCCATTCCTGTCCCACACAGCTTGCACCCAAGGCCCTCCCCCACTACCTCTGACCCCCCCTCCCCTCTTTGAACCACACAACTGCTCCCAGCTCAGCCTGTTTGGGCGCTGGGACAGGGTCCGAATTGGGAGGACATTCGGGAGGGTGGTGGCTCCTTTGTCTAGGTGGCCGGCCTGCACCAAGCGGGTCCGGCCCTTTGTTCGCGGGACACCCAGGCAGCGGGGAGATCGGATCCGGGTGCCAGCAGGGCCATCGCTGGGGTGAGTGAGTTTCTGGCTGCGGCGGCAGCCCGGGACAGGGAGCTCAGACATTCCCCCACCCCTCCTGCACTTCCTGGTCAGTCTGCGGGGGCTGTACTCCTTGATACCTCTTCCCCATTCCTGTCCCACACAGCTTGCACCCAAGGCCCTCCCCCACTACCTCTGACCCCCCTCCCCTCTTTGAACCACACAACTGCTCCCAGCTCAGCCTGTTTGGGCGCTGGGACAGGGTCCGAATTGGGAGGACATTCGGGAGGGTGGTGGCTCCTTTGTCTAGGTGGCCGGCCTGCACCAAGCAGGGCCGGCCCTTTGTTCCGCGGGACGCCCAGGCAGCAGGGAGATCGGATCCGGGTGCCAGGAGGGCCATCGCTGGGGACGGTCCCTGCTTCTACACTGAAGAGATACACCCAGAGACACAGGCACAGCAAAGACAGGACCAAGACACCAGGCCTCTCTTGGCTTCATTTGAAAGAGGAGATGGGAAGGCGCCAATGCAAGAATTCCTCCAACAACCTGAAAGGCAACATGACATCACCAGAACCCAGGGATCCCGAAATAAGAAGAATTGTACACTCTACTCCAGAAGAAGTAGAAGAAATCGACCCAAAAAGTGAATTTTTTGAAAATAATAGAAGACCTTAAACAGGAGGTGAAAAACTGCCATAAACAATTAGAGATTACAAACAAAAAAGGTAGAGGAAATGAATAAATCGCTCAAAGATACCCAAGAAAACCAAGAGAAACAAGAAAATGCAATCAAACAGGTAAGGGAAATGGTTCAAGACCTGAAGAATGAAATGGAAGTAATGAAGAAAACACAAACCGAGGGAAGGTTGGAGATGGAAAATCTGGGTAAACGAACAGGAACTACAGAGACAAGTACTACCAACAGATTACAAGAGTTAGAAGAAAGAATGTCAGACACTGAAGATACCATAGAGAAAATTAACACACTGATCAAAGAAAACAGCAAAACCAACAAATTCTCATCACAAAACATTCAGGAAATATGGGACACAATAAAAAGACCAAACCTAAGAATAATTGGGATACAAGAAGGAGAAGAAGTACAGCTCAATGGTTCAGAAAATATATTTAATAAAATTATAGAAGAAAACTTTCCCAGCCTAAAGAAAGATATTCCTTTGAAGGTTCAAGAAGCATACAGAACACCGAATAGACTGGACCAGAAAAAAACATCTCCTCGCCACATAATAATCAGAACACAAAACATCCAGAATAAAGAAAGAATATTAAGAGCTGCAAAGGAAAAAGGTCAAGTTACTTATAAAGGTAAACCTATCAGACTTACACCTGACTACTCTATGGAAACCATGAAAGCCAGAAGGTCCTGGATAGATGTACTGCAGAAGCTAAGAGAACATGGATGCAAGCCCAGACTACTATACCCAGCCAAGCTTTCGTTCACTATAAATGGAGAAAACAAAATTTTCCAGGATAAAAACAAATTTAAACAATACGTAGCCACAAATCCAGCCTTACAGAAAGTAATAGAAGGAAAATCACAAACCAAGGAGACCAACAATGACCACAATAACTCAAACTTCTAGACACCCTTTACCAGCGCAACTAAAAGAAAGCAAACACACAAACCCTATGACTAAAAAAGTGACCAGAGTTAGCAACCACTGGTCATTAATATCCCTTAATGTCAATGGACTCAACTCACCTATAAAAAGACACAGGCTAAGAGATTGGATACGCAAACAGGATCCAACATTCTGCTGTTTACAAGAAACACACCTCAACCACAAAGATAGGCACCTACTTAGAGTAAAGGGATGGGAAAAGGTTTATCAAGCAAATGGACCTAAGAAACAAGCAGGTGTGGCCATACTAATTTCTAACAAAGTTGACTTCAAACTTAAATCAATCAGAAGAGATGGAGAGGGATATTTTATACTCATAACAGGAACAATTGATCAGGATGAGGTCTCAATCCTGAATATCTATGCCCCCTAATATAAAAGCACCCACATATGTAAAAGAAACATTACTAAAACTCAAAGACGCCATCAAACCGCACACACTAATAGTAGGAGATCTCAACACTCCTCTTTCACCAATGGACAGGTCAATCAGACAGAAACCTAACAGAGAAATAAGAGAATTAATGGAGGTATTGAATCAAATGGACTTAACAGACATCTATAGAACATTCCACCCAAATAGGAAAGAATATACCTTCTTCTCTGCAGCTCATGGAACCTTCTCGAAAATTGACCACATCCTCGGTAACAAAGCAAACTTCCACAGTTACAAAAAAATATCCATAACCACCTGTGTCTTATCAGATCACCACGGACTAAAGTTAGAATTCAACAACAATGCTACCCCCAGAAAGCCTGCAAACTCATGGAAACTGAATAGTCAACTATTGACCCACACCTGGATTAAAGAAGAAATAAAGAAAGAAATTAAAGTCTTCCTTGAATTCAATGAAAATAAAGAATCAACATACTCAAACTTATGGGACACTTTGAAAGCAGTCCTAAGGGGAAAGTTCATAGCCCTTAGTGCCCACTTAAAGAAAACAGAGAAAGCATACATTGGAGACTTACCAGCCCACCTGAAAGCTCTAGAAAAAAAGAAGCAGACTCACCTAGGAGGAGTAGAAGACTGGAAATAGTCAAACTGAGGGCTGAAATCAACAAAATAGAAACACAGAAAACAATCCAAAGAATCAATGAAACAAAAAGCTGGTTCCTGGAGAAAATCAACAAAATTGATAAACCCCTATCCAAACTAATCAAACGGCAGAGAGAGAATCTGCAAATTAATAAGATCAGAAATGAAAAGGGGGGACATAACCACAGACATAGAGGAAATTCAGAGAATCATTAGATCTTACTACAAAAGCCTGTATGCCACAAAACTGGAAAATGTAAAAGAAATGGACACTTTTTTAGATAAATACCATATACCAAAGTTAAATCAGGACCAGGTGAGCAATCTAAATAGACCTGTCAGTCGCGAAGAATTAGAAGCTGTTATCAAAAACCTCCCCACCAAAAAAAGCCCAGGACCAGACGGTTTCAATGCGGAATTCTACCAGAATTTCCAAGAAGACCTAATACCTATACTCCTTAAGGTATTTCACAATATAGAAACAGAAGAGTCATTGCCAAATTCCTTTTATGAAGCTACCATCACTCTGATACCAAAACCACACAAAGACTCAACCAAGAAAGAGAATTACAGGCCAATCTCACTCATGAACATCGACGCAAAAATCCTCAACAAAATACTGGCGAACCGTATCCAAGAATACATTAGAAACATTATCCATTATGATCAAGTAGGCTTCATACCAGAGATGCAAGGCTGGTTCAACATACGAAAATCTATCAATGTAATCCATCATATAAATAAACTGAAAGAAAAAAACCATATGATCATTTCCTTAGATGCTGAAAAAAGCTTTTGACAAAATTCAACATCCCTTTATGATAAAAGTCTTGGAGAGATTAGGGATACAAGGGTCATACTTAAATATAATAAAAGCTATTTACAGCAAACCGACAGCTAACATCAAATTAAACGGAGAGAAACTCAAAGCCATCCCACTTAAATCAGGAACACGACAAGGCTGTCCACTCTCTCCATACCTCTTCAATATAGTGCTTGAAGTTTTAGCAATAGCAATAAGACAACATAAGGGGATCAAGGGGATTCGAATTGGAAAGGAAGAAGTTAAACTTTCGTTATTTGCAGATGATATGATAGTGTACATAAGCGACCCCAAAAACTCCACCAAAGAACTCCTACAGCTGATAAACGCCTTTAGTAATGTGGCCGGATACAAGATCAACTCCAAAAAATCAGTCGCCCTCCTATACACAAAGGATATGGAAGCAGAGAGGGAAATCAGAGAAGCATCACCTTTCACGATAGCCACAAACAGCATAAAATATCTCGGGGTAACTCTAACCAAAGAAGTGAAGGATCTATTTGACAAGAACTTTAAGGCATTGAAGAAAGAAATTGAAGAGGATACCAGAAAATGGAAGGATCTCCCTTGCTCTTGGATTGGGAGGATCAACATAGTAAAAATGGCAATCCTACCAAAGGCAATTTATAGATTCAATGCAATCCCCATCAAGATCCCATTAAAATTCTTCACTGATCTTGAAAGGACAATAATCAACTTTATATGGAATAACAAAAAACCCAGGATAGCCAAAACAATCTTGTACAATAAAGGTACTTCTGGAGGCATTACCATCCCTGACTTTAAACTCTACTATAGAGCTACAGTAATGAAAACAGTGTGGTATTGGCATAAAAATAGAGAAGTTGACCAATGGAATCGTGTAGAAGACCTGGATCTTAACCCACAAACCTATGAACACCTCATTTTCGATAAAGGTGCTAAAAGTATACAATGGAAGAAAGAAAGCATCTTCAACAAATGGTGCTGGCACAACTGGATGTCAACCTGTAGAAGAAAGAAAATTGACCCATATCTATCACCATGCACAAAACTCAAGTCCAAATGGATCAAAGACCTCAATATCAATCTGAACACACTGAACCTGATAGAAGAGAAAGTGGGAAGTACCCTACAAGAGATGGGCACAGGCGATCGCTTCCTAGGTATAACCCCAGCAGCACAGTCATTAAGGGCAACATTGAATAAATGGGACCTACTGAAACTGAGAAGCTTCTGTAAAGCAAAAGACACTGTCACTAAGACAAAAAGGGAACCCACTGACTGGGAGAAGATCTTCACCAACCCCGCAACAGACAAAGGTCTGATCTCCAAAATATATAAAGAACTCAAGAAACTAGACTTTAAAATGCTAATTAACCCAATTAAAAAATGGGGCACTGATCTGAAGAGAGAATTCTCAACAGAAGAAGTTCAAATGGCCAAAAGGCACTTAAGGTCATGCTCAGCCTCCTTAGCGATCAGGGAAATGCAAATCAAAACAACATTGAGATATCACCTTACACCTGTCAGAATGGCTAAAATCAAAAACACTAATGATAGCCTTTGCTGGAGAGGCTGTGGAGAAAGGGGTACCCTCATCCATTGCTGGTGGGAATGCAAACTTGTGCAACCACTTTGGAAAGCAGTGTGGCGCTTTCTCAGGAAATTTGGGATCAACCTACCCATGGACCCAGCAATGCCACTCTTGGGAATATACCCACGAGATGCCCGATCATATGACAAGGACATTTGTTCAACTATGTTCATAGCAGCATTATTTGTAATAGCCGGAACCTGGAAACAACCTAGATGCCCTTCAATGGAAGAATGGATGAAGAAAGTATGGAATATATATACATTAGAATACTACTCAGCGGTAAAAAAACAATGACTTCGCGAATTTTGCATGCAAATGGATGGAAATAGAAAACACTATCCTGAGTGAGGTAACCCAGACCCAAAAGGATGAACATGGGATGTACTCACTCATAATTGGTTTCTAGAGATAAATAAAGGTCAGTGAGTCTATAATTTGATATCCTAAAGAAACTAAATAAGAAGGTGAACCGAAAGAAAAACATATAGCTATCCTCCTGGTTATGGGAAGTAGACCAGATTGCCGGGCAAAAATTTGGGATCTTGGGGGGTGTGGTGGGAGGGGGGTTAGGGGAGAAGGGGAGAGAAATGTGAGAAGGGGAGGATGGGGGGGAACCTGGGGAAACGGGATGTTTGGGATAAAGGAAGGTTGGTTAGGGGAGCAGAGAAGCACACATCTTAATTAAGGGAGCCATCTTAGAATAGAAAAGAAAAATATAAAATAAAAAAAAAACAGTTTCCAATAGAGAGAGCTTAAAGCTGCCTAACAGGTACTCAAACAGGTAAAATATAAATCAACAGGTAAAGTATACAATAATCAACAAATACAGTATATTAATTATAATGCAGCTATGGCAAGTGTGCATATTAAATATAAAACTTATTCTACAACATTTTTATAAAAAAATGCTGTTTATGGCAAAATCTTCTCAAGTTTTGCCAATTAAGATATTAAACTCTTAATTTAAACCAGTAGCCTGTCTGGTACAAAAGGGCAGGATAAAAGCTAAAAAATGGCTTGATCCCCAGATGATTATTGCTACAATTCACACAACTGTATTTTGCTAATGTTATAGCAAAAAAAATCCCTTAAAGGATTTTATGCTAAATTTTACAAATGGCTCTTCCAATGGAGGAACTGCATATATGGCTAATAATAATAATAATAAAATATTATGGAGCATAATAAGGCTCCTTGTAAGCAGCTTATGAAACTTGCAAGTAGATCCAGATGCAAACGGATCTGACATGATAACACCAAGCTGACCTTTGCTAGGGCAAGGTGGAAAAACCCTTGCAATGCATTATGAAAAAACCCGACCTATATATATTTGGGGTCGAGGATATGTTTATGCTTTTTTTCACAGAAAGAAAATAAAAGCTGGGCCTGATGTCGAGGCTGCGCTGCGGACACAGAGGAGTTCCTGAGGCGATTGCAGAGAGGTCCTTAGTCTGGCTTTTCCTGCCCCCAAGGAGAGGAGTCCCTGATAACAGAATCTGCTGCTCCACTCTACAGGGTGTCAATTCTGCCTCCTGAGTCCAGGGAGACCCGGCTGAGATAATGCCAGGATGTGCTTCAGATAGCTGAATCCAGCTCACCTCACCCAGGAATCCCACCGGCCCTGAAGCACAAGTGCTAAACTGCTTCTGCAGCTTGAACTCTGGTCTGCTTTGGAGCTGAGATGCAGACTGGACATCAGACTGTTTTAATCTTTGGGACACAGAACTCATTTTAATTAAAATACTAACCTCTTCACTTAAGAAGGGGAAAGATTGGGGTTCCTGAGACTGTTGCTCAGAGTCTGGAAATGGTGGTATTTGACAACAATGTATGTCATTGTACTTTTACTGAAATTGATCTAATGATATTTGTAACTGCTTATAGAGGTTGGGAAAGGTTTGACACATGCTGTAAAGTGTTTGGGTTTAATGCATATGTTAAGAATTTTAGATTTTGATCCCTTTTTCACCTCCCTAATTGATGGCAGGCAAGCACACGTAACTTTTTGTGGAGTAGGCATTTAGGAAGGAGGACATACCATGGGCCAGACTAAAAGGTGAATACTGGGTTTGGAAGGTGCCCCTTTCTTCTTGTCTGGAGATGGAGTTATTGGTGCCAAAATTATATCATATCTTTTGTTTAAGGAGCACCTCACAGATTTTTCATTAATGATAGATACAGGGGCCCAATGACGGGAGTTAGTGTGGATCCTCACCTAAATTTCAAACCATACAGAGGCCGTACAGGCCGGCTCAACATGGCATGGTTTTTAGGTACGAGGGCGCTCTCCACATAGCCTAAGACAGGGTGCCCTGTGATCTGCTTACTTTAATCCTACTAGATACCTTTTATTTGAGAAGCTCCAAGAAACTAATGCTACTCATAAGGCACCCCTCTGTTCCCAGGAGAGGTAAATTGCTTCACCAGTCGAGAGGAGGGTCTCTCCTTGTCCCAGTCCCTTCTCCCTTAGATCTGACACCATGGTTGACTCTGTCTTGGTGCCCTCCACCTATAACTACTTGCCTTTATATAAGAAAGGAGGAATATGTTGGGAGCCGTTTCCCCCCTAAAGATTGTTACAGAAACCATCACCTTGGGGAGCCTGCAGGGAACCCCAAACCCATAATTATGTTAAGAACAGTTATATTGGCAAAACCTGCCCCACACCCAATTAGCTATTCGCTAATTGCTAACGAACCTAATCTCATAGCGGAACTGCCTTAAATTCCAGCTATCCAGGGAACTAGGTGTGGCAACTCCTGACTTCTTGGCCTACCTGACCGGATGTAGGTTACGTGACTGGGACCACGCGGCCAGATTCCATGCTCCTGTGCCCTGCTCCCCAAGCCCTCATTCAGGGGGTATATAAGTTGTTACCCTGTCCCTAATAAACGGAGGCTTACAAAAAAAAAAAATAGATATAGGCTAAATCAATATGTAAGAATTAGCCAATAAGAAGTTAGATCTAATGAACCAAACAGTGATTTAATTAATACAGTTTCTGTGTTGTTATTTCGGTTCTGGGAGACCAGGACAAACAAGGGGCCTCCTTCAACATCATTGACTTAATTGATTTGAGGAGACCCAAAATGAAAGTGGGTGGTTCCATTCCCTGGTGTTGCTTATTGTTCTATGTAAGATTAGAGAATGCAAGCTAAAGACCATGTATGTTTTTATTTATTCCTGTCTCCCTTGACTGTGTCTAGGACCTGACTAGTTGTTTTAACATCCTGTTGCCTTGTCATCTCCAAAAGAGATGGATTGTAAGTTACAAATGTGAACTAAAAAGTCTCCCTAAAAAAAAAAAAAAAAAATTATTTGCAATGTAGCAACTATCCTGGGGTATGTGTAACTGTTATTTTACCTTTAAAATTAATAAAGCATATTTGAATGAAAAAAAAAAAAGAATGGCATTCTTCTCTCCATAATCCAAGCTGAACAAAATGTCCATTGCTGCTTCTTTTAGGAGAATTAAATACATTGACTGACACAAGTTATATGCCAATGACACTATTTAAAACTGGAATTGTAAGGATTAGAGAATACAGGCAAAAAAAAAAAAGTCACATATAGCAATCCCTAAGTAGGGTTCTGGGTAAACTGTAACCAAAGTATACAGAAAGTCTATGGAAATAAGAAAGAAAACGCAATAGTCTTCTCTCGTGGTTTAAACTATGTGATTTAAACTGTGAGTAAAATTGGCTTCAGTGGATGAAAGCAGATGACTCCTTCATATATATGGGAGAGGGAAAGTGGGAGGAGAGGAAAGCTGTGTCCTTCAAGGCTTTGGAAGCACATTTTCTTTGGAGGTAAATTGCGTGGGCAAATGATCAAAGGACAGGTAGGGAGAAGATCAGAGAGTGCCTTGTCATACGTTGGAGTGGCCTTCCACTTCTTCCCCTAGTTCATGGGTGGCTATTGAAACCTTAACAGAGAGGGAAACAGCATTATTGGGAAGTTCTATAAGAGAAGCAGAGATGAGATGGCAGGACCCAGCAATCAGAAGGAAAAAAATGGCTATCTAACAAAAGACAAATGTGAACTAACAGGAAGGAAGAATGTATGTTTTGCTTATGGCGTTTTTCTCCTAACAAGTTGGTTAGAAGGCGTTTTGAAGGGTAGATCTTCATTTCTCAGCTGAAGTGGCTTTTGTCTCGCAACTGCATCTCCACAAACCCATGGCAGGAGTATTGAGACTTGCATACTGCATGGACTTAGAAGGGCTGTATGAATGTAAGAAGTCTGTTAAACCTACACTTAAATGGGGCCTTGATTTATCCTATCATATTCCCATTTGTAGCAAAGCTAGGCTGAAAACTAACATAATTCATAAGCTGTTTTGCAGGGTCAGCCTGAGGTTCAAGTGACTCACTCATTCAAGCACAAAATTAGTTTCACATGAGGAATATCTGTTACAGTGCAAAGCTTAGAAACAAGTTTCATGCTAGAAAAGAGTTGGAGGGAAACAGATGGTACAGTCAAAGCATGGCTGAATGAAAGGCTAAAGAGTTCTCTTGCTGTGATGGGACAGTTAGGGAGGCAAGTACACACGGAGGACCACACAGACTAGGACCAGGCTTTCCCTCCTTATCGCAGGGTCAAGACAACAAGGAATGAGGAAGAGAGAGAGGGAGGGAAGGACGGAAGAGAGGGAGGAAAGAAAAGAGGGAGGGAAGGAAAGGCATGGCACCAGAACTTCTCCTATGAAGCCACGCAAAATATATACTACCCAGGATTCAGAATATAGAAACAAAGCAATGGCAGAGGTCTGTGAGTTTGTACATTATGCAGCATTGGGCAGTTAGTCTGTTACTCATCCAGTGGTTAGCTCTGCTGGCAGGGCAAGCTGGTATTCAGGTTTGCATTTTCTTAAAACCTGTGATTTTGTGCTTGTGATCCTTTTTGTCTATTCAATACCAACATCTAGAACTGGTTTCCAGTTTCTGCTTGGTGTTTCCTTCTCTGACAAGTCTCCCTTGAGCTCATTCTCAGTGACTTAGGACCAGCATGTCATTATTTATTTCATTTTTAAGTAAAAAAAAATGTACTATGCTTTTGATATTACTATAGAAACTTTGAATGAATAAAGTAGGCATTTAGGAACTATCAAATGTCTTGATAAATCACCTTAAAATAATAAACCTAGAAAGTGTGCTTCTTTGGTTCCAAGAATCTGGGCATTTGGAGAATCAAGGGATTATTGAGAAGCATGGTTGTTTAAATGAGAATGCCCCCATAGGCTCATGTGCATTTGGTTTCCAGTTGGAAGACTGCATAGGAATGATTAAGAGGTTTGTTGTAGGAGGTGCATCACCGGGGATGGGCTTTGAAGCTTCAAAAGCCTTGGCTTGGCTCAGCCTATCTCTCTACCTGCTGCACGTGGCTCAGGTTATGCGCTCTTAGTCACTGCTGCAGCACCATGCCTGCCTGCATGCTGTCATGCTCGCAGCCATGATGGTCAAAGGCTCACCATCTGAAACTTCAAGCAAGCCCCCAATTAAGTGACTTCTCTTATAAGTTGCTTTGTTCCCAGTGTCTCCTCACAGCAATAGAACAGAAACTAAAATAGTCAGCAATCAATCTTGCCATTCATTCATTTGCCTCCTAATCTCAACAGCTAATCAGCTACCAATGCACAGTGGCCATGAGTATGAAACCTATTTCTTCAAGCTGACCAAAACTGTCTGCACCAAGAAGGAGGGGCCAGGAATCTAAAAGGGGGGAGGGAATTGTTACATGAATTTGCTAGTTGAAATAACATTTTGAGGAAACTAGTTCAGCTTACTAGGTTCCCAGTATTAAGTAAAACTGTGCTATGCTTTTGATATTATCGGTTGAACTCATAAAATTTTAGACCTTTTTCTAACAAGGGATCTAGTTATTACCCATAATCTTCAGTGCAGTGGCCTAATGTTAAGTAGCCCTAAAATATGCTCAATAAAGTACCTGTGCCTGTGTTTGCTCTTTTCCTCAGACGCACTTGAGTACCCTCTCTCTCCACGGCCCTCCACAGACACTTAGACTCTCATTGAGGCACAACTACTTAGCCAAGTATAAAGCCATGCTGCCTCACAGAAGAGAGAGTTACAAACAACAAACAGTACAGAACAGGAAAATATAAAACCCTTGTGTTGTGTGAGGAAACAGAAAGGGGAGAACTTGGGTTAGGATTCTCAGTTCTGTCTGCTTCTTCAAATGCTGCTCTGTGGAGTGTGTTTCAGATCTGGGGGAGGGTGTATTCTAAGTGTCCTGCATTATTACAGCGGAGGAATGTACATTTGCTTAACTGAAAACATTATTTTGAAGTTGACAGAGGTCATTGATGTGAGGGTGGCATGAAAACAATGAAGGCTTCATAAGGACTGTTCTCAGCATAGCCCAGTGTCACTAGATCACTTCAACACTAAGTTTATTGGTAGAGACATGTATGGATGCCATCAAAATACATAAATTTTATGGAATATTTAGTGAACAAAAGAAATAAACTTGGGTTAAAAATGACTGACTGTGAATCTTCATCATACTTGCACCTTTGTTGTTTCTTAAACTCTCCGTACAGAATTCTGATGCATAATTCATACCCAGGAGATAATTAACAAGCCTAGAAGACGTCTAAGAGATGAAGTGGAGAGCCACATAGGTGTGACTATCATTCCCTACTGATTCCAACTTTTATTTAATTAGACAAAGCAAAGCTCTGGAGACATTCTCAAATCCTTCTGCTTCCTGCTTTTCCTTTCTCAGCAAAATTGGACATCGTTTCTTAAATCTGTCCTCTGTCAATAACTGTTCCAATTTAGGTCAGTGAGACCTTGTTTTCACTCTGTATTATCTTCCTTTTCTCTTCCTTTATTTTGTTCCCACAAATTCATTTCTTCATGAGGTAATCACAGATCACACTCTGAGTGAGTGTTTGCTCTATAGCCACATATGATTGAGTCTGGTTGCTACAAACTCTGGCCCATACTTCATTCCTCATTTTCAATTATCTATTTTGCTTAACTTTCCATCAGTGAGGCAAGTACCTCAGGTCTCAGTTACAAAAGGAAGAGATTCACAGCCTTAGGGTGTCTAGTTGATATTGAAGCAAATCATTCAATCTGGGGCTTGCCACAGGCAGCATGCCAAGGTAAGCAATATTTAGGGAAATCTCATGGTGGCTGAGAAACAAAGTGGAGCAGAATAAGGCCAGCATCCCACAATCATTCTTAAAGGCATTCTCCCAGGGACATAAACTGTCTCACTATGCACAACTTCCTAAAGGTCCCATGACTTTGCAACAGACCCATGATGAAGATTAAGTCTTTAATGCCATGACCTTCAGGGCACACTCCAGACCCATAGTCTAGCATCATGTTGCCAGCTTGTATTTTCCTCTGACATTAAATGCTGAGTCTGTCAGAGAATCAAAGACTTTGTGGCTATGAGAAGCCTTCTTCTGCTCCTCGTATAACAACGTTCCTTTCTCTAAGTTTGCAGATTTTCCCTCTTGTATATATTCTATTCTCTCTCCTATTACTTGTAGCATTAAAATAAAATAATTTCAGTTTCTTTTCTTGTGTAAACTGAGGTATATGTCTGCATCTGCTGAATCTACTTCATCCTGTTAATATCACGCCAAAAGATGCAAAACTCTACATGTTAAACACCTCACCCCAGAGCGTTGGCTACTGATGCTAAATCTGTAGAGAGTCCCTACAAACAGGCAGTTGACTTAGGCTGCCTTCCAAGCAATAGCTACTCAGTGGGAGAGTCTCTCTGGCCATTTCACCTCTGACACTGGCTACCTAAGAAAGTACTATTGCCAGGCCCATGGATGCAGAGCTGGGGACTCTGAAATCTGTTGTGTACCTATGGAGCAGTTCTCTTTATTGATGTAATTACAGATCTCCCACTGATACATGGCTCAAACCCTAGAGCTAATTATCACTCAAAATACATGAGTCATGAGTTTAATCTACCTTTATTTCTTTTACTCATTTAATGCTCAAAAGTGAATGATACATTTTCTCTTCTTTAACATGTTTCCATGACAGGAAAATCACTAAAAGGGAATTAAACTTTCACAAAAACTCTAATATGCACTCCACATATCTTCCTGTCAAATAACCTGGGTTTTTTTTTAGCTGTGACTTATAGGAAACTGAGTTTCAATCAGTACAAATTTAAATAAATTCAATCCAGCCCCTACATTTCCTGTCTAGTTATAAATCTAAAAAGACCTGTAAAATTAATCTTCACTAATTCACAATATAAGATTAATAAAAAATATGTTTTATTGGTATTTTAAAAACTTCAATGTTGGTTAGACTGAACTGTTAGATCAGAAAATATAACAAAATGTTATCATATTCTTTCACCTCTTATCCCATTATTCAAATGTAAATGCCTGTTGTTGGTAGTAGGAAATGTACTTAAGGAGGAGTTTTAATGCATAATGACAAAATGATGCCAAGGGTGTGTCTCAGTGGGCATAGAATGTGCTTAGCACATAAAGGTCCCTGGTCTTGATTGCAGAACTAATAGCAATAACAATAGTAATAACAATAGAACATGTTGATTAAAGGAACGAGAATTTTTTTTCAGTTGTCTGCCAGTTTTACCTCTCAATGTAAGTAACAAATATAATCAAGTCCCAGAGCACAAAATATTCCTAGTGTAGAACCTTCACTTTTTAGAATGTATTGAAAAAAAGCTGGATAATGTAGTACAAAAAATTTTGGTTATTAACTTTCAGTAATTAAACTAGGTCATTTTAAGGCCCTTCCAGTCCTTGTATGATAAGACTGTAAATATCTGCATCATTAAGTATTCCTAATAATGACCCTACTGTGTGCTTGTGAAATAAAATAAAAATTACAATTCCCTAAACAAATTAAGATTTGCTAACCAATCAGATATATTCTGACAAAGAGCTCTAAAACCAGGTAATTCATGGCTCTATTTTAGACACGTCCACAGTTAGTTCTTACAGAAACTAGCTGGTTAGCTAGTTAAAATAAATCCATTGACGGGGTACTTTGCTAGATTTACAAATACTAACCACAACTTCTAAAACCTAGTGGGTGCCCTTGTGTGACACTCTTAACTTCTAAGATATTCTCCATCCTTAAGAAATTGCTTCATCTTTTATGGAACAACTAAATGACCTAAATATTTTTTTACTCTATAATTGCTTCATTTTGTCTTTGATCAGGAGACAGCATCATTTCTAAATTGTAAGGTTATTAGAAAAATTGAGTAAGTGTTAGCCAGGAGGATCCTAATGTTATTAGTAAAGCCTTACAGAGATATTACTAATTTACTGCCTCTGAACCAGTTGTTGTCTGGCTTTGTGAAAACGAGGCTGGGGTCAGCCCCCTTTCCCTTGGCTAGCTAGCAAAAAGGCACACGTGAAGATCACCCCACAGAGTGGTTATGTGGCAAAGGACTTTGACTTCGCAACTGGTCTGTCGACACATGTTCTCTTGCCTTAGGCTTGCTGCCAATGCCAACAGCAGCTTTGCATCCTCCTTCTGGAGTTTCTGTCTGCCTGTGCCGCAGTATAGCTCCGGTCTGTGAGCGAGGCTACCCCACAGCACTTCAGGCAGCCTCTCCACCAGCCCTCATTTACAAGGTCTGAAACCCCAGATTCTAAGGCTGCCACCTTTTCATTCTCCCCAGCCCGAGGGTCTTCATAAGAATTCTCTCCTATTCTTTCCCTCCTTGGGAAGCAGAGAGTTGTTAGCTAGAAGGCAGTGCTGCTGTTGGCATAGTTATGAGTCTATTGAAGACCACATTACTCTGATCATAAAGCCGCAAGGCTATTGAAGAGAAAGTTAACCAGATCGTAGTGCATATGGATATATCTTTGTTTAAATTGCTTATATATTTTCTGTCGTCTGATGGATTCCA
Organism: Microtus obscurus; assembly: GCA_963919715.1. NCBI lineage: Eukaryota > Metazoa > Chordata > Mammalia > Rodentia > Cricetidae > Microtus > Microtus obscurus. The sequence continues at coordinate 25,020,558 of CAWTZC010000015.1, forward strand.
GCTCATGTAGCTTCTATAAGTACAGCTCTTCGAGATGGGCATTTATATGGACTGACACCCAAACTTTCTAGTGTTGCTACCATTTTCTGCCTCGTGACCTGTGACCAAGCAACTATCAACACTGAAGAGAAAGCATAATGTGGGGGTATATTTGGATTTTAATATCATGGATGGTCTTTCCACATTTCTGCACCTCTCCCAAGACACTTGGGTCAGACATTTCCTTCAGTCCTGATTGTAGATTGAATATTAACCTCTGACCTCTGACTATCTCAAGAATGTTGTTTAAGAATAATCAGGTACAGTCTACTGTTTTATTCTTCCTTTATTTGTCTTCATGAATCTTGTTCTTCTACTTAATAGTTTATTTAATGCTGGTGCTAATATTTACAGAAATTACAATAACAGCAGTTATTAATAACCTAACATTTATTAGGTGATATCTTGTCTTCCAGGCATTGTGTTAAAAATATTTAATTATAAGAACGTTCTGATTAGGGAAACAACATTTTGTATTGAAGCCACAGATAGTGGACTGAAGCTGAGAGACATTTGCATGTTTCCTAATTTCAGGCAGCTAGATGTGATGTGTAGATATTCAAGCCTGTGCCTAAGTCAAGGTTTTTGGTGCTCTAGAGAAAACTGCATGCTTCAAGTTCATACCAATGCGTTCCTATCAGCAGGGAAAACACACTTTAGCTCATGCTACTCCACAAGACATCAGTTTTACCCCTTGTGAATTTCAAAACCTATTTTCTTTTTATTGAATGCCCCATAGCTAATTTAACAATTGTTCATGGTTTAAATGAATGTCAGTGTGTGAAAATACCTGTGAAGTAATAATTAGTAATTATTTTAGAAATAATAAAAAGTATTCAAACTTGTGTGAAATTGATTGGACTTACTAATAGAATACCAATGGCTGTAAGCATTTTACTTAGCTGATCCAACATACTAAATTGGGTAGGCAGAGAGATCACTTGCTAGTATTTGATTCAATTTAATTAACTAAGCTGGACCCTATTCATTAAAAGGATGATTTACTCTTTGAAATACAGTTCATAAGTTCATGTCAAGACGTACTTAATAAAACTAAATCAACCTTTGATGTTTGGGTGAACAAATTAGTACAGTATTTAAGATATAATTACACAAAGCTGTAGATAATAGAGAGAAATCGAGAGATTAGTAACCAACAAATAGATGAATGCAATTAATAAGCTTTTATTTAACAAAGCATATATGTTACCGCCCGTAAGACTAAACATTTAAACAAATAAAACATTTAAATTAGTTTCCTTTGCAGGCATGTTCTAGAAAAGAATGACTATTTATAGTAATTTTTGAAACATCCTAAGATATGAAGGAAAGAACCAGGAAGAGAAACACATTTCTTAGGGAAGAAGCAATTTGGGCAGAGCAATTCATCAACTCCTTGCAAATACAGACTGAGATGGATGTAGCAGGCTGTGTGAACATCAGACAGAGCTCCGTGTGTTGCAATGGGATGTTGTATACATTAGGTGGACAGAAGAGGACGCCCCCTGTAACCCTGTGCTTTCCTCCTGACGACCCTGTGCTATGCTTATCAATGATTTTAATTTTTTTAACATCTCTCACTTTAATGTATTCTAAACTCTTTAAAACTCTTTTATGTTTTCTATAAGCCAGCAGGAAGAAAGACATCTCCTTAAGCTTCATCACGTCAGTGGCTGGTGTCTAAAAAGGAGAAAAATCAAATAGCAGCACATTTCCAAAAACTGAAGTGTTTTATTTTATTTATTACTCTGGATTTTGATTTTTTTCTGCTTTGTTTATCACATTTAGTAAGTTGTATGTTTCAGGCTTTACAATTCCATGTCCTTTAAAACATGTTTCCTTCACGATTAGCAGAGACAGAAGAACAAGGTCACAATAGTGTCATTAACCATAACCTCATTGGTGTCCATACATGCTGTATACATGTATACAAGGTGCACATAGCCTCTAAGTGTCACATGTTCACATGTTCCAGCATGTCGTGTAAATGGAATCATTGATTGCATAATGTTTCCTGAGTGGTGATGTTCACTAAGTATTGTACAACTCACTAATCTGCATTCTTTCCTATGTCAGTGTCTTATTCTTCGGTATGTCTGAGTGGTCCTCTGTACAGGTTCATCGGGATTATTAATTATTTATCAATTGAGAGCAATACAGGTTATTCTTAGCTTTGAACAAGTGTGAGTTGCACTGATACAGAGTGCTGTGGCTTTATGGGAACATGTATTTGTTTGTGTAATAAAGACGGAGAGTGAGAACCCCGAGAGTGTCTGTGTCGTGTTAGAAACATCTATCCAATCCAACTGCTGTAGCAGGGCCTGCATTGTTTCTCACTCCCACAAGGGATAAGTGAAATTTCCAGTGGGACTATGTTTTCAACAGCACTTGGCAACATGAAGTTGTATTATCTTTATTCTAATATTGAGAGATGGTGTCATATTATAGCTTCAATGTCCACTTCCCAGTGGATAGTAATACTGAAAAATCTTTTGAAATGAAAGTCTACTCCCCTCTGCCTGTCCCTCTGTCTCTCCCTCTTTCTTTGTCTCTGTCTGTCTGCTTCTATCTCTGTTTCTCTATCTCTTCGTCTTTTTTTCTTCCCCTCCCGTGTGTGTGTGTGTTGACCGGATCTTATTTTGTAGCCCAGTCTGCTCTGAAACTCACGGAGGTCCACCTGCTTCTCCCTTTCTAATGCTGGTAGTAAAGGCCTGTGACATCATGCCTGCTGGCCAAATATTCTTTTGTTTTTTCCTATTTTCCTTTGACCAATTTGATTACTTTCAGACTTTGAAGATATTTCACATATTCTACATCTAAATTCTTCTCACCATATAATTTGTATTCCTCCTTCTGGATATGTCTTGTCTTTTCATTTTCTGACAGCATTTTCCATCATACAACTGTGTACGTTGTGGCATGCATATGGTGCAAGCACACAAGTGTCCAGGTTTGTGTGACCATGGGCGTATAGAGGCCAGAGGATATCAGGTGCCTTTATCCACCATTCTTTTCTTATTCCAATAGGTCGGGGTCTCTCCCTAAATTAGAACCTCACTGTTTTTACTAGGCTATCTGACTAGCAAGCTCTGCCTGTCTTTATGTGCACTCCCTCAAATTCCCATGCCAAGCTAAGGTAGACTTGCCTAGTTGCCAGAAATTCTAACTTAGATCGTCACGCATGTACAACGCAAACTCTTATTCACTGTGTGTTGGGTACCTTGTAGTATGTATCTTATTACATGAAAATCTAAACAGCTCATATCTTGAAGGCTAATGGTTCAATTTTGTTTCATTCTCTGTTGTTATTTCTGCTGTTTGATTGTTCATTGTAGGATTGTATTTCTTTAATGACATTAATCTTTCCTCTTGTATTCTTATAAAACTCACACAGCAGCTCCGGAAGGTTGTTCTCCTTCAGATTTTTTGAGATACTTCTGTGCTCATAACAGACTCTCTGTGTAACCGTACAAACTTTCATTTTTCTCTTTACAACATTAATGTTTAGTGTTCATTCTCATTAATTTCTCTGAGCTTTTATTATTATTTACTTATTCTTTCATGGGCATGAGTATTTTTGCTCTGTGTACTTATCATATGCATGTCTGGTGCCAATATAGGGCAGAAGAGGGGATTAAGTCAGCTAGAACTGGGGTCACAAATGGTTGTTAGGCACCATGTGGATGCTTAGAATCCAACCTGGAACCTCAGCAACAGCCGCCAGTGCACTTACCTGGTGAGCCATCTCTCCAGTCTTTCATTATAGTCTTTGGCTTCCAAATAATTCATAGTTTTTTCAGCTATTTTGTTACTTATTTTAATTCTTTTCTTCCTTTTTTAAAATATCTTAGGATGCTTCATTATGTCCAGCTTGTCTCAAACTCCCTTTATGTTGCCAAGACCTTGAATTTCTTATCCTCCTGCCTCCCAAGTGTTGGGATTGTATTATGTGCTTCTGTAGCTGTCTAATTTTCATTGTTTTCAAACACTTGTCCTTTTCTATATATATGTTGCCATATACATTCTGAACATGGATGGTCTTTAGAGCAAACCACAAGGGGACAGACAAGAGAACAATATGGCAGTATTTGAGACACTGCTTCTACCATGAAGCTTTTTTCCTCTCACTGTTCAAGGAAGGGGATTTTTCTCTGACTTTTCATTGACTGAACAATAGTTTCTGCCACTGCTTCCACTTACAGGCACATTGGGAACTGGGACTTGTTATGAGCTAGGATGAAAATCAGAACAAAGCAAACAGAATGGGGACTTCTCTATCTTCATCCCTCAGGGGATCCATCCTCAAACTACTATATTGGTGAAGAGATTTTTCCCCAGGCTTTCCTGTCCCTGTTTAGTGCATGGCCCAAGAATTCAGTAAGCTTTAAAACTAAGAGAAGTGATAAGGAGAAACTAAAGAACCAGACTGCCTCCATCTTAGGCTTAAAAGCCATCTGATAGTAAAGACAAACTAGGTTCATTCCTGTTTATGACTAAACCTCTGTTTCTCAAGGATTGGGCTATGCCAAACCTGTAACCTTAACAACAAATGGTTCTGAACTGTCTGTTCCAGGAATGATAATCATGTCTTTGTTTCAAAAAGTTGTTTATGATCATCTTACAATCCTACCTTTGCTTCTAAAGGTTACGGACCACTTATGACTATGTTGCTATGACTACCTTCTGTGATTACCTTGTTTTGACCACCTGTTATGTTCTACTCCTCTAACCCCACCTATTTTCCCCCAATTAGAAACCCCATACCTGCTACCTCTGAACAATAAAAGCCTGTTTTCAAAGCTGACCTCTCAAATCCTACCTTAGAGGGAAACAGTCCGTGTACAGGAATTAAAAAGGCTTGCTTTGATTAATTTGTCTATGATGACTTGGGTCTGAGGTCTTTCTCCTTGCATCTTTGGGATTAGCAACACACGTACCACCCCACATACACCTACCTCACGCCTGTGGTTTCTGTCCGAGTCTCAGCAGGAAGCTGTGGAAAGGGTGACACATTCTGACTCCATGATAATAAGCTCAACCTGTCATCCACATTCTTGACATTACAGCTGTTTAGACTAAGTGCCCACAGTCTTTCATAGGTCAGCTGGCACCTCCTCTTGAAATAGGTTTCATAAAATGCCCCTCCCACCTACATCTTCGCTATTTGTAGGAAACAAAGCTTAGAGTAAGCATTGGCAAAAGCAGGACTGTAGATCATGTGGGCCTATTTTCTTCAGAGGAAGGAAATGAATGATGCCTGGTCACCTGGTTGCCAGAGTGAAAGTGGTCAAACAACCTGGTGACCCTGTGCTATTCTCCCATGAGCCAGCCACCCCCTGAATTCAGTCGATATCCTGAGCATTGTTCATGCCATAATCCTGGGCTTTGTTTCTCAGTGAAGAGAATCAGTCCCTATGAAAGAATCCCCCATGTACTTTGCATCCTCCACCAATAGCATCTATCCTTATGTTTATCACTGATGCTTCTCATAGGCCTTATCCCTGAGCTCTGTTTATCAGCCAGTAGAACCCAGTCCTATTATAAAGGTCATAGGTGCTTTGCTACCGTGCCAGGGAGTTTAGATGCTCTGCCTAAAGCTTTGTTGTGATAACTGATACATAGTAACCTTTTGCCAAAATTTTTACTATGCTTAAATATGCACAAAGAAGAAAATACAAGGTCATACCCTGGAGGGTTTGACCTAGTGCCTGCAAAGATGGTAGTGACTTGAGCTTCATTCTTCCCGTCCGGAGCAGAAGGCACTCAGGATGAGGCTTGCAGGGCTTCCCACAACTGTTACCAAAGAAACTAAAGATGGCCACTTATCAAGGAGCAGGATCATCTTAATGAGTCTCTTCCCAAGGGGCCATTATTTGTTTCGTTAGTTTGGTGTTAAATTTTTCCAAAACCATGAGTATAAAATTTTCATTTCTTTGCTTTTATATATAAAGTATGTCAACCACTTCAGTTGAACATTCCTCATTATGCTGTCACTATGTTTTTTTATCAGCATATGTTCTCTTTACATACTCCTGGGTTTCATAAGGTCAGATCATGTAAGTTTATAATGCATTTGTCTCTATCCCCTGTTGGTAGGAGGCTGTTTGTTCTTCCTGGTCGCCCGGCTAGCTTAGACCCAAATTAATCACACAGAAACTGTATTAATTAAATCACTGCTTGGTCCACTAGCTCTAGCTTCTTATTGACTAACTTATATATTAATTTAACCCATTTCTATTAATTTGTGCATTACCATGAGGTTGTGACCTACCAGCAAAGTTTCAGCATATCTATTTCCGGTGGTGGCTCCATGGTGTCTCTCTGACTCTGCCTTCCTCCTCCAATGCTATAGGCCAAACCAGCTCTTTATTCATTAACCAATAAAATCAACACACAGACAGAAGGACCTCCCACATCAATCCCCCAAAAACAATTGCGTTTTTCTCTTTCCTCCTCCTGATAGTTCCCTTTCTTTCTCTAAGTATCACGTCTACTGCCATGTTTTATATAAAAAGCATGAGGTTATGTGCCTATATAAGATCCAGCATCCACACATAAGAGAAATCTTCCAGTATTTATATTTCTGTGGCGCTCACAACTCACTTACCAGAATTCTCCAGTTGCAGCTATTTTCCTGCAAACACAAAACACCAGCTCATGTATGTACATTGGAATGCCACCCTGTGGATGCTGCATTCCTTACCTATGAGAAAGGATCCCAAGAAACCTCCTCTTCCACAGTGTTAAGATAAACTGATCAAAAAGTTGATACTTTGTCTCACAGATTTTAGAGTGAAGAACTAACCCTGTCTTATTTGGGCCTTAGGGAGCAGTTTTGTTTCTCCTTTGATTCTTCCCAGGTAGCAGAACTTTGTTTGACATGTGCTATCAACTTGACACTTTTGTTAGTTTTTCGTAACCTTCTATGCGAGTATTTTCTTTTGTCATCTAAAAGGCAGGCAAGGCTACCTGGAAAATTCTCTCATTTTCTTGCCTGACCTTCAATTTCATCTTTTATTTTTTTTAAATGATTAGATTCAAGGCTAGAAGTAGCTGCTACTTTCTCTCCTCCATATCTTCAAGCCATCAGAACCTTGATACAGGGCATCTCATGATCAGAGGTAAACTGCTTAGAGACCTTCTTCCTCAGCAGAGGGGATGCACCATTTCTGCCACATTAAGGATGCAGTCAGCCAGATATAGAGTCATGCAGTTCTGCTGCATGTAAGGATGCCAATGAAGCTCTTAGAACATTCTAGCCAATGATTCAATACCATAGAGCTGGATTGATTAAATAAAGGATGTTGTATTAATTACTTTTCAATGGCTGGGATAAAATATAAAAATAAAAAGAAACAAAAGCAACTTATGGAAGAAAGGGTTTGTTTTGTCTTATAGTTTCAGAGAAGAGAGTGTGTGATAGAGACACAGAGTGAGAGAGCAAGCAGTTTGTCACAGTGGGGAAGGTAATGTAATAGGAACATGATGTTATCTTGGCATCCAGGAAGCAGAGATTTCATACTTTATCCAAACCCAAGAATCAGAGAGAAAGAACATGAAGTTGGGGTGTATTACAAAACTCAAAGCTGAGTGACGTTCTTCCTTCAGCAAGCATCTACCTCCTAAGATTTCTAAACTCCTCAATTGGGAACCACCAATTAAGACCAACCGTTCAAATATAAGAGCCTATGGAAACAATTCTCACTGAAGCAAAAACAAATGTATATATAAATATACAGCAAACACCTTAAAGGAAGAACATTTACCTTCTCTCCTTGAAGTTCTATTAGTTTCAGAGTGAGTACCTGGTTGTATCCTGCAGAATGCGCTTCTGCTTCCACGCAGGTGAGAGTGGAGTCAACATAAGGCTGGACACTGAAAGATCATTTTAGACTTGAAGACTGACAATACTCATGACTTACACTTACTGAAGGCTCTGAACGATGATCAACTGCCAACATCCCAATCACATCATTAAATCCTCTTAATTCCCAACTAATTGAAAGCTGAAATATTTTTATCTCATGGGATTGTCCTTCAGTTCTGTCTAATATCCCGAGCTTTTCATTTTGAATAACTAGAACTATGGCACCAGTGCCACTCTCTCTGAATCACTAATTCTTAGTGTTCTATGGCTTCCACAGATTCCCCTGAACAACAAATCAAATGGTTCTCTCTATTCGATTCTACTCCTGTGGTCACCAAGAGACACCACTGGAGTCTCTCAAAAATGCTGCTTTTGAGCCAGTCTGCCTCCTCACTCTTCAGGCCCACCACTAATCTCCCTTAATCTGCAAGGTGTTAGCAATTAGCACAGTAATTACCCTAGGGACAGCATGGCAGCCAGAAAGCATCTGAGCATCCAAGCTGATCTTATGAAAATTCTTCCCGGAAAGGTGATGGGAGAATGGGGCTATTGCTGGGCCAAAAGTTCAACACATGCCTTTCAAACACCATCTGCCTTTGGTGCGTCATTCTACAGCACTGAGGCGATCATCCGCAAATGGTTCTTTTGCGTTTATGAGGCTTTGTTGTTCCTTCTTTCGGTCGTGAATCTGGGTAATGTTGCCCTGCTGGCTTGAATAGAAACACATCTCCACGGCTCAGGTGTTTGGATGCTTGCTCTTAGGCTGGTGGCGCTCTTTGGGACATGGAGGCTATAGCAAATACAGGGTCATAGAGGTGAGGCTAGAAGTTTCTAGTCAGCCCCAGTTCCAGCCCAAGAACTATGCTTCTTGGCCAGCCATCAAGCAGTGTGCAGGTTGACACAGGCTCCTGCTGCTAAAAGCCCCACCATGCCCTCTCAAACAGGAAACTGTGAGCCAATATAATGCCATGTGTGTCAGGTATTTTGTTCAATATTGAGAAAAGTCAGTGTTATGCCCATTTCCCAAATGAACATATGTGTGTTTATTCCATAAATTAAATAGAATCAAAAGGAATCATAGCCTTTTTTGATATAGTTCTTCAAGATGCAAATCTTTACAGAGATGGCCGGTTTCTGGGTGCTACAATTAAAGGGTGGCTTTGATATGTGTAAGAAACTGAGGAATATGGAAATGGCTAGGCAACTGAGGAAAAGGCAGCCCTCACTTCCTCCTGGAGGAATGTGTAGGAACTTCTGAGATGAAAGGGCGTTTGACCAGCTTGAAGGGGCCAAGCCCAACAACTGACTCTCTCACTGGAGTTTCTTTACCAAGTAGCCTGTACCTAAGTGACCCCATCTGGTGCTTTCACATTAGCAGAAATCATATATAGGTAGATATTACAAATTCAAACTCGGCTGTTGTTATTAAATATCCAGGATCCTGCAGATTATACATACAAAAGTTGTGTGGGCAGAAGGCAATCTTAAATGCAATGCAGAGGAACATAATCTAACTGGCTCCGGGCATCGGTAGGACAGACACAGGAGGGACATTGGAAAGTTTCTGCCATTCCTCTCTTTGTATATGTTGACTTTATCCACTCCCTCTACCTCTGCTTTGTTGCAGGAGGTCTTTCCGCCCCTCCAACCAATAGCTGCTGAGATACCAGCCCATTGGGGCGTGGTTTCTCTCCATTCATAAAGCCTCTATTTCCTTCCGCTTGCTCTCTCTTGGCTTCCTGCTCGTCTGGCGACTAGACTCTTTCTCTAGTTGTGCAGAGAGCTGTTGTCCGGGATCGTGATCTGTAAGTTTTCCCTCTTTAAATAAATACTACCCTAGTAATAGTAATCCCAAACTGGTGTGGCATTGTTCGTGGTTTACGCCTTTACTGTTTCCTCCATTAGAAGGAAGTAATGACAACAACTCTTGTGGTTTGTGACAGTGGCTTTGGATCTGGGCAGATAGAAATAAGATCCCAACTTTATCATGTTTCCTGGAAACTCTAACCATTTGGTCTGTATATATTTTCTTCTCATCCGTGAAAAAGTGACAGTACGGCATTTGCTCCAAGGATTGTCGTTTTGCTAATGAAATCTGGTAATGTGGTGATGGCACAGTTGATGTCGTTGGCCTGACTGCCTTCCTGCTGCTCTGAATGGAGTCGTTGTCTCTTGTTTTGTGGTGTCGCTTTCAGAAGATGGGTGATACACTGTTAATTTTGAATGGCACTATAGTCTAAAAGATAGGCTTAGGAATAAAACTATGTTCCAATCCTTAGTCTCCAAATGGCTAGTTTTGACGACTTAAAATGACCTAGAATGAACTATTCTATTATTATGAGATTGGGGTTCTCAAACATTAGAGGACTGGCAGTCATCCAAAACTTGATACACAAAGCTTGGCACAGCCTTCATCACACAGCCAGAGTCCTGAGTACTACATCTTTGTACCACATTGTCCTTAGGGAATACCTCTTATCAGATAAACACCTGCCTGTGCTTTCACTGAACAGCACACCTGTAATCTACCTCATTTCTACAGAGATACAGCCTCTCCTTTAATGTGTAGCTGGGATAAAAGAAATATCTTCCCAATAGGTTTAAAAAATAAGTTGGAGCATTCCAACAGGGCTAGCCAGAGGGAGCATATGAAGATTGAAGCTCTCCCTATAATCTTGTGCCCAGCATGGCATCACCTCATCTGCCAGGAGAATTGCATGATGTCCTTTTCTTAGACTCACTATATCAGCATCTGAATTATATTTCCACTTCACAGACAAGCATAATCAGTGACCAGTTTCTATCGTGAAAGAGATTAAATTAATGAAAAGGAGGCATCTTACCTGACATATAACAAATATATTTTACATGATACAGATAAGAACAAGGGCAGGGAAATGTTTCTTCACAAAAATACATCTGAAGATTAAAATCTAACAATCCACAGTCCCAAACCACTCAAAGTGAAGCTGCCCTTATAGTCTAGCTTCTCGCAGTGTTGGAAATCCCATGTTGGTTGAGGGATTTGCAAGTCGTCCTAGATAGCAGAATCACACAGGAAGACTGAAATCTACAGAGAATAAAAACAGATCAGGACCAAAAATTGTCATCACCCTTCATACCTTGGCCTTGATGCCAAGGGAGTGACCTCAGCAATTACCTGCAGTGGCAGCCTATGTCAAGGCCAGGCTCTCTGGCAAGATGTGTGCTGTGCTGTGTTGTGCTGTGGTGTGCTGTGTTGTGCTGTGCTGTGCTGTGCTGTGCCGTGCTGCAGTGGGCTGTGCTGTGATACTGTGCAATGCAATGTGGTGTGGTGCAGTGTGATATGATGTGATGTGACATCATATGATGTAATGGTGTGATGTGTGTGTGTGTGTGTGTGTTAGACACACATATGTGAATGAGGATGCATGGATCCATTGATGCCTATAAAGAGGCCAGGGGAGTGTGCCAGATGTCCTTCTCTATCAATCTCTGCTTTGTTCCTTTGAATCAGGGTCTCTCACTGAACCAGATGTGGCTGATTCCATTAGACTGATGTATTGACCAAGCACCTATACCCAATGAACCAACTCAGCAAACACATCATTCTCAGGCATCTCAGCACTCAACAGTGAAATATTTAGCAATTGTCTATAGTTTGATTGATTATAGACAAGTTGACAACTGTCAGGCAAAGTCCACACATCCTTCAACACTTCACCTCAGACATTAAGCTAATCTTTCCATCTATTTCTTCAGCTTTGCCTTTGTGGTTTTGTGCACCTTGCCACTACCACCATGGTATTTTGCCACATTGGCTCCATGGTATTGTACACCTTGTAGCTGCCACCTGCTGGTCCTGATATAAGTCATCAAGAGAAAGGAAGGGTTTTTTTTGCAGTGTTTTCCATCCCTGCTAACAAGTCTATTAAGCCAGCATCTTGCTCAAGGTGAAATTCAGCATGGCTTATGAAGCATTCAGAGCATATAGAGCTTGTATTTCCTAGCTCACATTCCCTTCCTTTCTTCCTTCCTTCCTCTTTCAGCCCTCCCTCCTTCCTTCATTCCTTCCTCCCTCCCTCCCTCCATTCCTCCTTCATTCATTCCTTCCTCCTTCTTCTCTCATTGCCCCACTTCCTCTAGCTCTGCACTCTGAGGCACACTCGCGATGAAGCTCCGACACAAGATGGACGTAGGCTAGAATCTTCCCGGTAAGCGCACCTTGGGGTGCTACGCAGAATATAAGAAATGGGCTAGTCCAGGTGCGAGAGTTAGCCAAGAAGAAGCTAGAAATAATGGGCCAAGCAGTGTTTAAATGAATACAGTTTGTGTGTTGTTATTTCGGGCATAAGCTAGCCAGGCAGCTGGGGTGTTGGGGATGCAACCCCGGCACCCCCAATTTCAACACCCCCCTTTATTCTTTTTTTTTCCCCTGGGATGACATCTTCATGCTTTACCCAGGAAGCTACCTCCAATGCCTCATGTTCATTTTCTTGACACTTCTAAGTTTCTAAAACATTCTCTCTGCTCAATGTGAAAGTCTGGGTGTGACACCAGATTGTTCTCTTCCACTGAGGCCTTTGCTAGGATAGCCTTGGCACGACAGGACTGAACACATTTAGTGAGTGAAGGGTATTTCACAGCACACCAAGAAAAAAAAAACAGAAGTGGTTCTAGAGCAGGTGAATAGAAACTGCTTTCCGGGTGTGGGCAGGCTGTTTACTTGGGTGCACAGGTAATCAGAACCAGAATGATGCACTCATCTGTGAGCAGAGCAATAATGTCGTTAGCTGTCATTTTATTGTTATGTTCCTTTAGCAGAACAATAGTGGTAGGGTTTTCCCTAGGCACGCAACCTATCTAGTCTCAGGTTCTTGGCCACTTTAGTAGTGTCAGGTATGGGTTCCACTCCATGGAGTGGGCCTTAAAACAAAACAAACAAGGTTGGTTACTCCCATAGTATCTGTGCTGCTGTTGTAGGATGATACTGATGATACTTGTCTTCTGTAGTATACCTAAAGTACCTTCCAGTACCATAAACACTCTACCTATATGTCAGTTCATCCCTCAGCCCTCATCAAAGATGCCTCATGCTTGCAGTAGACAGTAATTGGCAGAGAGATCTACACCTGGTCAATGTGCAGAGGGTGAGAGACTTTGGAGTACTACATCTGCCGACAGAAGAACTGAGGGGGTGATTAACTGGACAACAAGATGACTAGGACTGTCATCTATGCAAACCTTTTCCTCTTGCCCCATTTATACCTAAAACTCCTGTTAGTTCTCAAAAGATGGACTTGGGGTCACTGGACACCATTATCTGTATTTCCTCGAGTGGGTGCACTGATTAATTCATTTTCTTCTCTCTCTCTCTCTCTCTCTCTCTCTCTCTCTCTCTCTCTCTCTCATTTCCAAAAATATTTGTCTCTTTGTCTTGTTGTGACAAGTGGAGCACCATCTGGATCCATTGCTTTGGCTCTAAAACTTAGGTCACAGTCGTAGGCCTTCTGTGGCAGGGAAGTAAGGCCGGGAGATAACAGTATAAAGATTAAAATGAGATGGCAGAGAAACACTGGAAGCCCTTCCACATGTGCATTTTACACACACACACACGTACATACACACACAGAGAGAAGGAAGTATGGTGAAGAAAAGACCACAAATAACAAGGCAGAAGATACGGGTGCTCTGTAAGTGACCTGTGAAGGCTCAAGGGGTTCTTGGCACAGCAGGCTCCTTCAGTTCACTAGCCCACTTCCTTTCTTAGTAAATGTCTCTATTTCTATTTCACCCCTTGTCCCTGGTCTAGTTTTGTTCCCTGAGATACAATGCATGCCACAGCAGGGGCTTCTGGGACTCAGCTCCATACTTATCCCCCTATTGCCCTCACAGTTGGCAACACCTGAAATACCTCAGGAAGGAGAGAGAGTTGGGAGTCACATCTATCTCCAGAAGACTCCTCCTTGTGTGTTTTCATTAGTAACAAAATATGCTGCAACCTTGTGTCAGGCGCAGGTAAATGGCTCCCCTGAGACTTATTAATGAGGCCGTGTGGAACTGTGTAAAAATACGAAGTCAGTGGTAAGCTCATTTCCCAAGCATATGCTGTGATCTGAAGTCTAGCCACATCTCACTCCTGTGAGGAGGCTTTTGCTATTGAGAGGGTAAATATTAATCTTAGACAAATTTCAAAATGTCTCAAATGGCACTGTTCCTTTCCTAGGAGTCCTTCCTGCAGAAAATCTGTGATGGTGAGGTCCTGTGGGTGTCCCTTTGAGATGCCTGTCAATTTCTTTAAGAACCAACTCTCCAGTTGATAAGCAGAAATAAATGCTTTTTCTTAAGGGCAAGGGAGGCTCATCTTTGAAATGGAAACGTCAAAGACTTTACAACAGAGGCTTCCTTTGAGAAAACAGCAGGCAAAGGGTGTATACTTTAACTTAGGTATCCTCGTTCCAAGCTGAAAAACTCCATTATTTTGTAGAGATGAAATTTTCTTCTCTTCCTCTCACTAAAAGTAATTAACTTACAGAGGTGGCAACTTTAATCACTGGGCAAATTTAGGATAAAGTATGGATGACAAAGGGGACTAACTACTTTTGTTTCATTGCTAAATATTGCTTCCCTTGAACATGTGTATACTGGGGAATGTGTGCCTTGCTATCTAAAAGGGTGATTTTCTTTCTTCCATTATTTCTTCTTTTTTAATAATGTGTGTGTGTGAGAGAGAGAGACAGAGACAGAGACCGAGAGAGAGCTCTAGTGCTTTAGTGACTTGCCTGCATTGTACACATCCATTCTTCCTTCCTTCCTTCCTTCCTTCCTTCCTTCCTTCCTTCCTTTCTTTTCTGGTTTTTTTGAGACAGGCTCTCAGGTAGACCAGCATGGCTTCGAGCTCATGAGGTAGTCAAGGCTAACCTTGAACTCCTGGTTCTCTTGATTCTACCTCTTGACTGGTAAAGATGTGCACCACCATGTACAAAAATGTAGCTTTGGAAATTGAACCCAAGATTTCCTGCATGCTAGCTGGCACTCTTATAATGGAGTTGCACCAACAACCCTTAATGCATTTTAATTTTTAGGTGCACAGACATCATATATACACCCACAAAGACCTGGCACCAGTGATCAGGTAGGAATAAATTTTACATTTTTGAGGCAGATTGATATAAGTTTTTTTTTCCTCATGAAGAATATTTGGATCATTGATTGCATATAAAATACATCTGGGAAATATCCAATGCTCTCTTTTAAAGATTTTTTGTACCAGTTGTAAATAGTTTAGAAGTAAAATATACAGGATTAATAAATTTGGACTTTATTGACAGTATTCAGAATGAATAAATTATGAATTTGAAGGCAAGTATGGTGGGACACAGCTATGATCAGATCACTCAAGAAGCAGAGGTAAAAGTGTTGCCCTAAGTTCAAAACCAGTATGGTCTACAGAGCAGTGTCAAGCCTTCTAGTGCTTGATAATGTGACTTAAAAAGATAAAGAAAAAAAGTAAGTAAATAAATAAGTAAGAAATTATATTTTGTCCCTCCTCTTCTTACAATGAGTTATTATATGGAGCACATGATTTTTACAACCACATTGTCTATTTCTTTGGACTCCTTCAAGAAGCTTTTAAACAACACTATTATAGATAAGGA
Source organism: Microtus obscurus (assembly GCA_963919715.1). Classification (NCBI taxonomy): domain Eukaryota; kingdom Metazoa; phylum Chordata; class Mammalia; order Rodentia; family Cricetidae; genus Microtus; species Microtus obscurus. The sequence goes on from CAWTZC010000015.1 coordinate 25,036,101, forward strand.
AATGAGAAATCAGTTCATTATAGGGCCCTTCAATAAATTGATTTTAACCAATAAGATCATTTGTAGTAGGTAGCCAAAATGCTCAACAGAGTAAGTGATCAACACAAAAGTCTGGACTATTAAGTCCAACCAAACGATTGAGAAATGTTACCAGAATCGAGCTTTGTGAAACACTTTACGAACACAGTCAGAAAGGAAACATGAGGTTTTAAGACATTCTGACAGGAGAAGAGATATTCTAAAGCAGGGATTCTTAACATGCAGGTCACAACCCTTTGGGGAACCAAAGGACCCATTTATGGGGGGCACCTAGGACCATCTGCATGTCAGATATGATATTTACATTACAATTCATAACACCAGCAAAATTACAGCTATGAAGTAGCAACAAAAATAATTTTATGATTGGGATTGCAGCATTAAGAAGGTTGAGAATCACTATTCTAGAGAGACTATTGAGAGACCTCAAAAAATTAAAACTTTCCCCAGAAATTTCCATGTGGAAGAGATGGAAAAGTTGTTCTGACAAATTAACAGTTCCTAGCTATTGTTGTTTCACCTGTTCCGTCTTTTTATTTCTTTTATAGACATCCTTTCTTAAACTTTCCATACATCTTTATAAAGTGTTTGATCATATCCATCCTCTACCACCTCCCTCCAACTGCCATTCATGTACATGAACCCATCTCTCTTTACAACTTCATGGTCTTTTGGGAAGCTATTAATAACTTTTCTGTAAAGTACCATGCAGCTACAGAAAGGACTGAGAGAAACTAAGCATCTTTTCATCCCAAGTTTGACCAAATTTTCAATAAATCATTTTCCTTCAACTTGCCTCAATTTTTTTTCCAACAAGTAGGTGGTTTATGTATCAAAGTGCTTATCTAACAATGTGGTTTCCTAGATCTGCTTCCCAACCAAGACACAGGCTGTCAGGTACATGCTGGAATGGGGTCTCTAAAGTCAGTGTGAAGGTCACCTTGAAGAGTGATGAGTGTTTGCATTATGAAGCATCTCCATCTCTTAGAGCGAAAGTGGTCTACATCATTTATGACTTCCTCTAAAGAGTCACCCCTCAAAACTCCATAGAGCATCAGCTTGTTCTCCGGCAACAGGACAATTCCTTTAACTATTTTCTTGCCTATAGACAAACAGACTAGATGTGTATCAGTTCTGGAGGTGGCTGGTTTTATTTTCTGAATTTCCATCATTAATTGTGGTAACTACAAGAGCCAAATTTTCTTTCTTTAGAGAAAAAAATGATTAATTATTTGGCCATGTTCACCCTTCAGACTCCTCCCAGATCCACCCCCAACCCATGCTCCATACCCATTTTTCTGTCTTCATTTAAAACACACACAACGAAGTCCAATACTGTTGCCTATTTACCCTTGCATGTGTGGCCACGGTCTGGAGCACGGTCAACTTCTCAGATGCCACATCCTTAGAAAACAGGCTCTTCTCCCAATAGCTATCAGCGTCCAAGAGCCTCACACCTAGGAAGGACAGAGATACCTAAAGCACCTGTCAGCTCCGAGTTGGAACTTTGCTCTCACTTGAACTCTCACAGGCCTTGTGCATGCTGCCACAACTGCTACGAATTCATGTGCAGAACTTCCCTGCTGTGCCCATAAAAGACTAGGTCGTTATAGTCATCTACAGTCTCTAGCTTGTGCAGTCTCTGCTCTCTTTTCCACATGATCCCTGAACCTTGAGAAAAATGAGTATCATAGAGATGCCCTGATTTACTGCTGGGCATTTCACAGTCTCGTGGTCTCTGCACCTTGATGCAAGTGTGGGTATAAGAGTAAAGATTTTTAAATCTTTAAAATTCTTAGAAACGTGCATTACCCACAGATAGAAATAATAGTAATAAGTAAATATAAATTATTTATTACTACTTGCATCAAATCACCGAGAGGAAGTTTTATGTTTGTTTTACATCTTTGGAATAAATATTTGGGGCCTCTTCTGAGCTACTAGATGAAAAGAATTGTTGATTGAAAGCACAAGGGAACTGCATTTAAGAATTTTCAGATTGACTTCCATTCCCAGGAAAGTCTGAGATGACCTGCTGTAACTGTAAGCCAGAAGCGGCACACCGTTCTCAAAACTATAGAGTGTGTATCCATATTTATCACACTGCATAAAGCATAGTGCATACAGAACAACTACCTGTCTTTGCTCTGTACTGGTTCTCAGGGACTGACCTCCTTAAGGGTTCAACTTGTGAGTTCAGAAGACATAACTTCTTTAGATTAAAATGGAGGTGACAGAGCTAAAACAAGAGAAAAAATATTTCTGTTGAAAGCAACCATTTCCTCACAGTCTGCACTCAGTAAAATTTACTGGGACCTCGAGGCTGCATACATTTGATGGTTCTTCATCACAGTTCTGTTAACTAGGGCTGCAGTGAACTGCCTGTCACATTTTGATGGGGTGGTCTTTAATCTCAAGGGGCTTTGATATGCATACCCTACATGCTGGAAGAGAAGGTGAAATAAAATTATCTCACCATTTATTTACGTTTAGTGTTGAGGCTGCAAGGGGATACTTGGAAAGACAGAGGGCCTGGTCTTAAATCATGTCTCCATTGAAGTGTGTCTTGGAAAGTTGCCTCTCAGTTCTTTGGAGTATGAGAACTAATGCGATGCCTAAGGCCAAAAGTAGGAGCAGAGGGAACTCACCACAAAACTACTTATGTCTCTTAATTCAGGGATAGATTATAGCAAGGTATCACTTGATAGGAAAATGTTTATTTTTGATAGTTAGTGTTAGGAATATCTTCTAACGCTAGCTCTCTTCCAACGCAAAATAATCCCAATCAAGCCAAATCAGACCAGATTAAGAGATACCCAGGTTTAATTAGACACCTGCGCTCCCAGGTGGCCCTCTACGGGAACTGGAAGTCGCCAATGTGACCACCAGAGAGGAAAAGGGAAAACCACGTGTTTATTTTTGGGAGAGCAGTTTAAACAGCCTGTGGGAGTGGTCTTGACCTTTCCTTGGGAGGGGTCAGGGCTCAAGGGGCACAGGGGAGGGGCCTCCAAAGATGGAGGCCGGAGACTGGGATTTCAACTGACCCCTTCAGTGGTATTTTTCTCTATTCAGCACTAGTCTGTGAGTTTTGCTGTGACACTATTATTGGCTGTTGGCCTCTTTTTTTAATGGCTGCTACTTTTTAAGCTATGCGTATCTCAGTAAACAATTGTAACTCCACAGCTACCAGCAGTGCCTAGGCCACAAGGGCCACAGCCTGAGGAAGTTCTCTTCCCTCAGGCACTGACTCTTTCAAAGCTACTAAGAAAACTTATTTAAAACTCTGTCCTACTAGAGTACTTAAGATTTCACAGGTTGAGCGGATCTCTGTGCGTTGGAGACCAGCCTGGTCTACAGAGCTAGTTCCAGGACAGGCTCCAAAGCCATAGAGAAACCCTGTCTCGAAAAACAAAACAAAACAAACAAAAAAAAGATTCACAGGTTGAGGTAGAATCCTGCTCCTTAGAAAGACTGAATAGCAAGCATCTCACCTAGCTCACCACCTTGAAGAAGTCTTTGTGCTTTTTTTTTAGCCCCCCCCCCCTTTATACACCCTTCTCCACCTGGCTCCTCCCTACTACTTCCTGTCAGCTAGTTGCTGACTCAGTCTCTTTGCATCATTAAACAAATGTTCCAGAGCATAAACAAAAGCAACACGCCTTAAAAGTAATATTCTGCAACAACTGGCTTTATTGTCGGTCACTGCCTTGTTACTTCATCGGCCATATTCCAAATAGAGATTACATACCTCTTCCTGAAGGTTCTCTGCTTAAGGAAGCCCAGCTAAAGTGCCGCTGTGGACCTAATCTTGTTGAAGAATGTTTCGTTTCCAAGTTCTGCCTTCGAGAGTCTAGGTGTCTGTCTCAGTCTCAAGTTCCAGTGAATGTGGGGGTAAACAGTTATCTATGGGCAGTTTACTAAGGTGCAAGCTTTTCCACCTATTTCAAAGTTCCTGTTATGTACAACACACACATGCATTCACATACAGATGCAGGTACACACATCCATAATGTTTAAGATAAATGCATTTTTTTTAGATTTGTTAACACTTTAGTGTAAGTTGATTTTCAAAGTGAATTTCAAATTTGAATGATTCAATTTTGGTAAAACTTAACACTCATCATTGCTAATGGTTAAATTAATTTTTAAACTTGTGCAAACACTATAAGGTAGAACATCTATGGTCATTTGAGTTTTGACAATGATTTCAATGTAATGCAATTTAGAAGGGTATTTTTTTAAAAAAAGAAAACAGAAAGGTAAAAGCCATGGAACCTCCAGGAAAGGGGTGTTAAACTTGGTTATTTTCTTCATACAGTAAATGCAAAATTAACTGAATATTGACCATGAACATAAATGCAAGCATTTAGGATGTTCTTTTAAAAATAGAAAAATTCCTCCCTCATTTGTCATTATTTCTTTGAGAATTTCATACATTGTATTTTGATCAAATTAATCCCCATCCTGGGACTCCTTCCAAAGCCAGGTCTCTTTTTTCTACCTACTGAACTTTGTGTGTTCTTTTGTGATCCTGCTTTTTTAACTCCATCAAGTATAGATAGTGTTGCCCATATATTCTCAAATGGGTGACTTTTCATTGAATGGAATATGGTGATTTTGATCCTCAGCCAGAAGAAGTTTTAAAACGTGTTCAAGGTTACATACTCTAATTTGCTATAACATTGATAGCATTTTTAGTGTTAGATGAAAACGATGAGTTATGTGATAAACAACCTTTCTTTGGGTTGAGAGAATCTATGATCAGGCAGAAGTTACAATTGTTTTATAATGAAGCAATCAGAAATATGATCTATTAACATAATTTTAAGTTGCTGTAAGAAATTAAACTTTACCTAAAACAGATTTATGGTGAGCTAATGATAAAGGCAACTTGGTAAATGCCAGTGGGTGAGAGCAACGCCTGTGATTTATGCTTCAGTAGAAGTCAGGAAAGATCCCTTAATTACCTTGGATAATTAAGCTAAGTAAAATATGTATAGGTTTTAGGAATTATAAATGTAATCAGTTATACATAAAAAATTCCTTTTCGGCCAGGCGGTGGTGGCGCATGCCTTTAATCCCAGCACTCGGGAGGCAGAGGCAGGCGGATCTCTGGGAGTTCGAGGCCAGCCTGGTCTAGAAGAGCTAGTTCCAGGACGGGCACCAAAGCTACAGAGAAACCTTGTCTCGAAAAACCAAAAAAAAAAAAAAAAATTCCTTTTCTACTCAAAATTAGTAAGTGGAGAAACTTACAAAGCAAATTTGGGCAGTTTTTTTTTTTGAAGGAAATAAATAAATAACACCAAAAGTTTATGCCATGAATGAAATAACTCATGGAGGTCATGGAGGTCCCCTCAATGACTGATTTGATCTGAGCCAGGAAGGGAGCATAAGGCTAAATTGGTGGTTATACACATTGCACTATGTAGAAAGCATAGAGTCAAGGAGAGAGTGAGTCTTCATAGTGCAAAGAAGGGGTGACAATGCCCCCTTAAAAGAACCAGCTCAGCCGGGCGGTGGTGGCGCACGCCTTTAATCCCAGCACTCGGGAGGCAGAGGCAGGTGGATCTCTGTGAGTTCGAGGCCAGCCTGGTCTACAAGAGCTAGTGCCAGGACAGGCTCCAAAGCTACAGAGAAACCCTGTCTCGAAAAACAAACAAACAAAAAAAAAGAACCAGCTCTTCAGTATTTGGAGTTGCGCTGTGTCTGGAGATGAATCAAGCCTTAGAATCACAGGCTGTTAAAGGTGCAGAATCTTCCGTTCAGATCATTCATCCCCTCTCAGTTTTGAAGTGAAGAAAAAAACAAAGAATGAAAACAAGGATGGATATTATCGTCTTGTGTGAAGTAGGGTGGCGGTGGGGGGTGACCAGGCTCCCTCAATTTTACACAGGAGATAATCCAAGAAAATGAACAGTCAGGGCGCTTGAGACTTCTATTTTTGAAAGGATCTCGCCAATTACAGTTGGAAAGATCATGAATATGTTAATCCTCTCAGCTGCTTGTTTCCTTCCAGTCTTCTGTTAAGTAGCAGTCTGGGATGGGCATTCATCTTGAAGACTCCGCTCCCAAGGCCCTGGCCAGCCAAGTTTTCTGCAACGTAAGTTAAATTCCCGAGGTATTGATATGAAACCCACTGTTCATAATTCCTGTGGACTGTCTCTCAACACCTGATCATTTTTATCTGATGAGCATTCTCCACGCTGGCTTTGCAAGCAGAACACTCACTGCCGTTATTCATTTATACCCACGATTTATTAACTCCATTACAGTCATGGACATAGAGTTTAGGTGTGATTCTGAATTTGCTGTCCCCTTTGAGATTTATTTCAAGACACCCTGTGACCCTATAAGTCTGAAAAGCCCATATAAAAGAGGGTTTATTCTTAGAACTATAATCAGCAGGGTAGCCTTTCTTAGAGCCTTGGATGTAGCTGTGTGAGAGACTTTTCTTTTTAGCTTTCTGGTGGAGTAGACCTCAATAAAATTTAACTAGTGTAAACTTAAGTAAGCAGGAATTTAAAAAAAAAGAAAAGAAAAAGAACTGTCATTCCGTAAGCTTGTCTAGTCTGAGATAAGCGGCATCTGTCTTATAAAGAAACTGAAGAGCGCTAGCATTTACTTCTTAAAAAACAGCTCTCCCTTCTCAATATTTAAATCTAAGAAGACAGTGGGTAGAAGGACAAAAATCTAATTCTCAGTCATGCGCCTTCATTTAGCAGATTCTCTGTGCTTTCCTTCTATGAAAACACCATCCTCAGAACTACAGGAATCAACCTGAGTCTCAGCTGCAGCCGAGCTCTTTGGGACATTTACATACCTTGTCCTTGCCTCTATTTATCCGTGGAGGGAAGAACTAGCACTTGACCCAGCATCAAGGTTCAGCTCCCAGGAGGGCAGCCACGGGCACCAAGGCTGCATTGCAGCCCCTGTCATTGCACTGCCTTCAGTCTGATGCTGTTTTAGCAGCAGTGTCCTTGGATGCAGCTTTCTTTGCTCAGCATTAATATTTAACAGTGCAGCATCCCAATATAACAGAAAAAAATAGTAGCGGAAAAATGCTTACTCATCTGTCTGTTATGAAAATTATTTATAAGCACAAATAGTTGTGATGAGGAAGGGGCCCTAAATGCTAGTGTTGACAATTATTACTAGGAAGGTTGTTAATGCACCAACCCCTATGGAGAATTGTTGAGGACAGCCTATTGTGCTAAGTGAATTCCAATTAGAGAAGTCTATGCAAAGGTCAGTCCTTTCTAAGAACAAATCAAGAGTTCCCAAACTTAACCACCAGTCTCACAACCACATAACCACAAACCCTGCTGGTGCCACACATCCACAAGTGATCAGCATCTTAAACAAACTTAAACCACAAAGTTGCTCCAATGAGAAAGAGTTGCTGAAAACTTTGTTTTTATTTTATCATCATGAAAAAGTCAACAATGGCCTGGATTTGTACGCCCACCTCCCTAAATTCACATATTGAAATCTAATGCTTATGAGATCATTTTAGGGAGTGGGCTCTCTTGAAGTTAATTGGGACCCAAGGAAGGCATGACTTCATGGATAGGCTTAGCTCTCTGTGAAACAGACCAAGGGTCATCTTTCACCTCCCACCATCTGAGGATGTGTGAAGACGTTGAGCAATGAACAAGAAGCAGGTGACATGATGCACCAAGTCTACCACATGCCCTAAAGTTGGAACTTATAGCCTCCAATCTGTAAGACATCATACAGTCACAATAAGCCATCCAGTTTATAACACTCTAGTACAAGAGTCTACAATGTAAAAGACCAAATCTTAAGAGTATTTAACACCATCCTTCAATGTAGTTCCATCATATAATTATGTTCCGTGCATTTGCATATGTGTTTGTGATCAGGTTCATTACAAAATTATATAATTGTAGTATACTAATGAGTAAATGACTAAGGCAGGTTGAACTTGTAAATTGTGTATTGCACTGGATTGCTTTAATACATACTGTTCAAACTAATGCCCCATGCTTTATAATCCAAGGAATGTAGTTAGACAGTCTCACATTAGACACTCTCTATATTTCTGGGCACTGGAGAAAGTGCAAGATGGGAAAACACGGCTCTTACTTGTAGGGAACAAATATCCTGTGAACTAGACAGGAAAAGCAAATTAAATGGCACATTAGCAAAGTTATGTACCTGTTCATTTATTCACTAGACAGCCAGAAAGCAATACTATGTTCTGAGCAAGTACTGTGGAGCAGCTTCCTCTAATATTCAAACTCCACCCTGCAGAAAAGCTCCTAAGACAGAAAGAAAACAACTCAAAATAGCTTCAGGAGGTGCCTGAAACTGGCCAGATTTGCTAGGCTTTTCCCTCTGAGAACACTATGAGAACCAACCAGGTTTCTAGAAGAAACCAGCAGAGTTGCCTGGAAGAGATTTAGACTAACTGAGACAACTGAGAAGAATACTCTCAAATCTGCAGAATGGTGTGGGAGGTCCTTTTGTCTATGTGTTGCTTTTATTGGTTAATGAGTAAAGAAACTGCCTTGGCCTGTTGATAGGGCAGAACTTAGTTAGGTGGGGAAAACTAGACTGAATGCTGGAAGAAGGAAGGTGGAGATAGAGATGCCATGGAGCTGCCGGAGAGAGACGCTGGGAATTTTACCTGGTAAGCTACTGCCACGTGGCTATATACAGATTAATAGAAATGAGTTAAATTAATATGTAAGAGTTAGCTAATAAGAAGCTAGAGCTAATGGACCAAGCAGTGATTTAAATAATATAGTCTCTGTGTTATTATTTCGGATCTAAGCTAGCCGGGTGGCCAAGATGAACAAGCAGGCCCTTCTTACAACAACAGAACTGCCTGCAGGGTGTGCAGCATGTTCCAGGTTCCCAGGAATAGAGAGCTGTCACCTGTCCTGGGGTGCACTTTGGTGAAACAACTGTCTTTGAGTCATTTTTGCTCCTACACATAACCCCAATAAAACTTACCAAATTGTATTTTGATGGTGTCAGTACTTTGGTTTCTCATGGGCTCCATGTCTGGAATGAGTAGAATGTGTGTTGTGCCTCTCCAAGAAAACTTTTTTCATGCAACAGCAAGAATCACAGTTGAAAGGACGAGAAGGGCAAGGTAAGATGAAACCATCCTGGCAACTGTCTCTGATAATTGAATGATGAGAAGGAAGAGTCATATGAAAGAGTCAAGGGAATGACCTTGATAGAAAGCCAAAAAGTGACAAAGGACCTGTGTGGAAGAACGATGTAGTTTATACACAGCTGTCAGGAACTGGAAGGAGAAAAAACACATGTAGAAACCATATAAGTCAAGCAAGGCACGAGAGGGAGACTTTAACTGTGACAGTACTATGTGGTGATTTTCATTTATATATAATAATTCAAACCACTGTGAAGACACATGGTAAAACTGGGTATTTAAAAATTTAAATAAAACCTGGGAAGCAGATACCTGTGATTTTGATACCAGCCCATTCTACATAGAAAATTCCAAGTCAGCCAGAGATAAAGCGTGAGATAGCCTTAAAAATTGTAAGTAAAAGAAAAGAAATAAGGTAGGTTTGTTACTATTGCTGTCGTGCAAGCAAATGAGGATAGAAGCATCCAAAAAATGAAAGGACCAGAATGTATTTTTGAAAACACTGCGCACACACACACACATACACACACACATATACACACACACATATATTCACACATACACACACACCACATACACACTCATACATACACAATTGTACACACACATGCACAAACATACCATATACACACACTAGAAAAGGTTCACCAGAAACACTGACTAATGTGAAGGATGGATGGTGGGTGAATGGATAAATGTGGATGTGTAGGTAATAGCAGGCAGTTAGGCATACAGACGGTAGACAGATGTATAGAGATAAACTTATATCAATTGCCATGTGAGCTTACACATGCTGAGGACCCGGATGGGTGACTGGCAAGCAGAATACTATGAAAGCATTTCTGTTTTGATAACCAGTAGAAGCATTCCTATGCTGGGCTTCCAGCTGAGTCAGACAATGAATTCTCCCTCTTTCAGTGACTGACACTGCTCAGGTGAAGCTAATTGGATATCTACCCAAACCCACCTGGGAACAACTTTTATCCAGTTCACTTGTTCAAATGTTAATCTCTTCCAGTACTGTCTTCACAAGCTCACCCAGGAGAAAATTTGACTAAATGTCTAAGCAGGGTTTTTAAAATTTTCTCCACTCATGACCCCTTAGAAATAATTGTTCACCCCATGCATCAATTTATATTTATTGATATATATCTTAAAGAATTTTAAAGAAATTTACTTATACCAATCATTTGATATATGCATATTTTTATCATTTGTTAAAGAATGAAAATACATTTATTCAATACTGAGATGTATAAACATTTTAATTTTCACTCAAAAAGATAAATGTTTGGTCAGATGTGATACTGAAAGATACATAGTATCAATCTTCTTTGGCGTTAGTTGATATTTTGGTTTTAAAGTAATCAATGCTGAGAAAATTGCTACATATTAAGTCCCCACTGTAAAATGGAGAATATGTATAAACCTATTTCAGAAACTGTAGGAAATTCTGTTCTCATCTCAAATAAGAATATTTGTTTTTAATGAAACTCAAACAAGCATTCCTCCAATAACAAATTAAATATTTAAACAAAGTACAATCTAAATATACTAATTTGATCCACACTGAGGAGTGAAAATAGAGAAATGTGTATGTACATTGAAAACACTGTGGTTTATAACATAGCAAGCATCTTGAATCTGAGCTGAGGTGATCCAGACATCATTGATTGACATTTACTCAAAAAAGGGGTGTTGCGGTCAGCATCAAGGCACCAGTGAAATCCACTATCATGCATGGACCAGTGCTTGCAGTAATCACGGCCAAATTTTACCTTTGATTTTGAGTTAACTTCTGGTTGCTTCACGTCTAGAATCTTTTCCTAGAGTCACCTTTTGCCACTCCTACATTCTGTTATATAACCAAATATTGGGTCTTGACACAAAGTTGTAGAAGCTGTGACATAAGGACCCTGTTCTCATGGCTTGCTCAGCCTGTTTCCTCCCATCATCCAAGACCCTCTGCCAAGGGATAGCATCACCTAAAATGAGACCAGTGCTTCTCTACCTGTAGGAGAAGCTGCTTGTTCATCCCAGTCATCCAGAACCAAAATAATCACACAGAAATTGTATTAATTAAAACACTGCTGGCCCATTAGCTCTACCTTCTTATTGGCTAACTCTTATATTAATTTAACCCATTTCTATTAATCTGTATATCATCACGTGACAGTGGCTTACTTGCCAAGATTCAGCATGTGTCTGACTGTGGCAGCCATGGCATCTCTCTGACTCTGCCTTCTTCCTCCCAGCATTCCGTTTAGTTTTCCCCGCCTACCTAAGTTCTGCCCTCTCAACAGGGCAAGGCAATTTCTTTATTCATTAATGGTAATCACAGCACACAGAGGGAACTCCCACATCATCTACCAACCCACAATTGAAAAAATGTTCTACTGACTCGCTGCAGGCTAATATTCTCGAGGCATCTTCTCAATTACAAATACCTCTTCCTAAGTGATAAAATGACAAAAGCCAACCATCACATTTGATTCCTTGTCAACTTAAAACATAACTTACTAGTCTATGAACTTTTCTGTCTTGTTCACCCCCAAGATCTCATACTAATACTAACATCACAATTCAAAACATAAAGTACTGTGAAAGTGTTGTAATCTGCTGGCCTGGCCTGTCATCTGTGTACCCTGTCCCTTTAAGAGACAAGCCCCGCCCACTCCCAATCCTCCCCTTCCTCTGAGGCAAAGGGGTCTCCTGACTCCTCTCTAGCCCAGCTCTCTGTCTGTCCTTTCTTCTGAAGAGGCAGCTTCTGCCTCTCTCATCTCTCCCTTCCCCTTCTCCCCTCCCCACTTCTTCCCTTCCCTTCTCCCTCCAATACCTGGTAATTAAACTCTACACCCAAGCTCTCTGCATGGCATATCTATCTGTCTCCCATGTGGCCTTAGGCGACCTGCCAGGGGACCCACTGAGGCATTGGTGACCCACCACCACCCCTCGTGGGACCCGCCATGGGTCACACCCCATGTTATGAATGAGAACAGAAAGTCCTCTTAGGTTTTTAAAAATGCATTCTCTTTTAAACATCCAGGGGTACTTTCAATGACTAATCCCTCCCCAAATATCCAAAGCAGCTCTAAAATACCCAAAGACTCTCTAAAATTCTGAAGTCTTTCTAAGGTATCCCAAGTCTCTCAACTGTGGGTCTCCTGTAAATCAAACATGGATGAAATACTTCCTTACCCTGGGACAGAAGAACCAGGCACATTCATAATCTGAGCAAAGCAAAACTTTCTAATTTTCCAGTTAAAGAACTCAGTGTCCAATATCTAGGATCCACACAATGTCTTCTGGGCCTCTAAGGGCTCGGACACTGGTACTTATTTGCCTATGCTATGCATAGCAAAAGAAGTCTGTCTCCTTAGCCGGGCGGTGGTGGCGCACGCCTTTAATCCCAGCACTCGGGAGGCAGAGGCAGGCGGATCTCTGTGAGTTCGAGACCAGCCTGGTCTACAGAGCTAGTTCCAGGACAGGCTCCATAGCCACAGAGAAACCCTGTCTCGAAAAACCAAAAAAAAAAAAAAAAAAAAAAAAGAAGTCTGTCTCCTAGGTTTAGGAGGCTGTTCTCTTGTGGTCATTCCCTGGTACTTGCTATTTCAAAATCCTGGGGGCTCAGGCTGCACTTTCACCAAGAGCATCTCCTAGGCTTTCTTCAGCAACTCTGACCCTGTCACATAGTGGCAAGTTTCTCTCCATGAAAACTTCAAACCCAGGTTTTCTACTGTAACTAAGCTTGCCCCATCACCAATTGCCTCTCTGGGACTCTTTAAGGACTCCAGCTCTGCCACACAGGACCAACCCTGAGCTCCTCTGTGGGACACATTTATGCCTTCAAAACCAGTACTATCCTGGTAACTTTTACAGTTTACCAAATTTAGCTGACAGAATGAGACGAAGCCTCAGTCTTTTCTGGACCACAGCTTCTATGTGCAAACTCTCCTTTCTCTCTCTTTGTCTCTCTCTCTCTTTCTCTCTTTCTTTTTCTTTCTTTCCTTCTCTCTTCCTCCTCCTCCTCTTCTTCTTTTTCTTCCCCTTCTTCTTCATAAAAAAATAATTCTTATTTTATTTTTTCGTTCTTTTTTAGTAAGAATTTTTAGTACAATATTTTCTTATTTTACATAGCTATGTCCATTCCCACTCCCTTCTTTCCACCCAACCCACCCTTTTCCCTCACCCCACCATCCTCTCCTCCCAAAGGGTAAGGCTTACCATGGGGAGTGAACAAAGTCTGACACTTCACTTTGAGGCAAGATCAAGGCCCTCCCACCTATGTTTAGACTGAGCAAGGTAATCCTCCAAATGTACTCCAAGATGCCAGTTCAAATATTAGGAATAAAACCTGACCCCACTGCCAGTGACCCCACAGACTCCCAAAGCCTCACAGTTGTCCCGCACATTCCAAGAGCTTAGTTTGGTCCTATGTAGGTTACCCTGCAATCAGTTCAGAGTCAGTGAGCTCTCACTAGCTCAGGTCAGCTATTTCTGTGGGTATCATCATTATGGTATTGACCCCTTTGCTCATATTATTACTCCTTCTTCTCTTGGACTGGTCTCCAGAAGCTCAGCCCTGTGCTTCACTGTAGATCTTTGCATCTGCTTCTTCAGTTGCTAGATGAAGGTTCTATTGATGATTATAGGGGAAAGCTAGTTTAGGCATCCTCTTCACAGTTGCTTAAAGTCTTAATTGGGGTCATCCTGAGGATTCCTAGGAACTTCCCTAGTGCCTTGTTTCTCACTAGCGCTTTGATGGCTCCCCCAATCAAGATCTCTCTTTCCTTACTTTCCCTCTTTATCCTTCCCCTTTCTTGAGCTTCCTGTTCCCTCATGTTCTCCTGCTCCCTCTTCTTTTCCCCTCCCACTCCCCTTTCACCCTCCTTTCTCAATCTTTTCAGGAGATCTTGTCTGCTTCCCCTTCATAGAGAGATCTATGTATGTCTCTCTTAGGGTTTTCCTTGTTACCTAGCTCATCTGGGATAGTGGACTATAGGCTGGTTATCTTTTGCTTTATGTCTAATACCCACTTATGAGTGAATACACATTGTGTTTGTCTATCTGGATCTGGGTTACCACACTCAGAATGGTTTATTCTAGTTCCATTTATTTACATGCAAATTTCAAGATGTCAATGTTGTTTCCTTCTGTGTAGTACTCCATTGTGTAAATGTACCACATTTTCTTTATCCATTCTTCAGTTGAGGGGTGTCTAGATTATTTCCATGTTTTTGCTGGTACAAATAATGCTGCTATGAACACAGCTGAGCAAATGTCCTTGTGGTATAAGTGTGCATCCTTTGGGTGTATTACCAAGAGTGGTAATGGTGGGTCTTGAGACAAATTGATTCCCAATTTTCTGATGACCCTCCACACTGGATTTCAAAGTTACTATACAAATTTGCACTTCCACTAGCAATGGAGGAGTGTTGCCCTTACTCCACATCCACTCCAGCTTAGTTATCTTTATTGTTTTTGACCTTAGCTGTTCTGACAGATGAAAAATGGTATATCAGAGTCATTTTGATTTTCATTTCCTTGATGGCTAAGGATGATGATCAATTCCCTAAGTATTTTGGTCATTTGCAATTCTTCTGTTGAGAATTCTGTTTAGATCTGTACCCTTTTTTGATTGGATTATTTGATATTTTGATGTCTATTTTCTTGAGTTCTTTATATATTTTGGAAATCACTCTGCTGTCTAATGTTGGATTAGTGAAGATCTTTTCTCGTTTTGTAGGCTGCCATTTTATAATAAAGGGACTTCTGGAGGCATTACCATCCCTGACATCAAACTCTGTTATAGAGCTACAGTAATGAAAACTGCTTGGACTGGCATAAAAACATACAGGTGGACCAATGGAATTGAATTGAAGCACACCTATGAACATCTGATTTTTGACAAATAAGCTAAAATTATATAATGGAACAAAGAAAACATCTTCAAAAATGGTGCTGTCATAAATGGATATCAACACGTAGAAGAATGCAAATAGATCCATATCTATCTACAGCACAATACTTAAGTCCAAATGGATCAAAGACCTAAATCCAGGCACACCAAATCTCATTGAAGATAAAGTGGAAAGTAGCCTTGAATGCATGTTGTCTGAGTTTTCTGTCCTGCCTGGTTCCCACAATTTTTAAGTTCCAAAGAAATCACACAGAGGTCTACCTTAGTTATAAACTGATTGGCCCATTGGCTCAGGCTTCTTATTAACTCTTATAACTTATATTAGCCCATTATTCTAGTATATGTTAGCCACATGGCTCGGTACTTTTTTCAGCGGTGTAGATCACATCTTCCTTCTTCTGTGTCTGGGCAGGACTGCAGAGGGAGCTTCCCTCTTCCCAGAATTCTCCTGTTTTCATGGACCTGCCTCTACTTCCTGTCTGGTTGTCCCACCTGTACTTCCTGCCTGGCTACTGGCCAATCAGTGTTTATTTAAAACATAATTGGCAGAATATAGAATTGTTGCACACCAGGAGACCACTTCCTTAATATAACACCAGTAGCATATACACTATTAAACAAATTAATAAATGGGACCTCTTGAAACTGAGAAGCTTCTGTAAGGCAAAGGACACTGTCAATTAGACAAAATGGCAGCCTAGAGAATAGTCTCTTCTTAATCGCTGCTAATTTCTTAGATCCAACTACCCAGCATCAACTGTCCCAGGAAGCAGAGGATTCATTCACTTAAGTGGTGCTGATCTCTTGTTAATCACTGTTGATTCTTCAGCCCTAGATTACTAGAATCACAAATTTTAATTCAAATTATTACATAAATAATCCGGATAGAGCTTTTTTGCCTCCCTCTGAAATGTCTTCAACCAGGCTTCCCTTTTCTTCACTACTCTCAGTTTTATTTTCCAAGCTCCCACAGTAGTTCATCACACTGGGATGCAGTTATATCCAAGCACCTTGGACTGTTTTAAAGAGACCAGATTTTTAAATACTGTGGGATTTTCAAAGTAATTTATGGCATTAATGTTACTATGAAAAGCTCTGAACTCTTAATGATGTTTCCAAGACCAAAGCTTGTCACCACATTCCTGTCTGAAACACATATTTGGATCTGTTGTGTACCAATTTAAGATTTAGTTGGGGTTTCTATTGTAATTAAATACCATCACTACAAGCAAGTTGGGGGAGAAAGGGTTATCCCATCTTAAAGCTTTTAGTACATCATACAGGGAAGTCAGGGAAGGAACAAACATAATGGGGGAAAATGCAGACAAGAACTAAAGCAGAAGCTACAGAGGAATGCTGCTTCCTAATTCTCTCCGTGGCTTGCTCAGCCTGCTTTTGTATGCCATCCAGGACTGATTATCTAGGGACAGTATCACCTATAGTAGGCTGGACTCTCCCGTATCAATCATTAGTTAAGAAAAATGCCTTATAGAGTTGCCTACAGTCATTTTCTCAGCTAAGAGTCTCTCTTTCAAAACAAACAAACAAACAAAACAACAACAAAAGAATCTCTCTTTCCAGATATATTAGGTTTGTTTCCAGTTGGCAAAAATCAACCTGCCAAGTTTTATAGAGAGACCTATTAAGAAGGTTTGGAAGCCCAAAATCATACAAAATTTACCTGAGTTTGATGAGATGAATCTTTAAGCAAAAAGAAACATGCTTTAGGGAGAAAGGAGAGGGTATGGAATTTGTGATTGTTGTGTCTTTATTTTATCCTGCTTTTCTGGCTAGACAGCTACCTGGTAGGTAGCTGGGACACCATAGAGTATGGGCAAGCTCTGCATCTTTTGAAGGTACAATCGTAGACCAGATCCTTTGTAAAGCTGGAATTTTCAAAACTTTCCTGGTTCAGGTTTCTAGGTTAGCACATGTGTGTGAGAGTAATCCATTTACTAGATACTGTATGTGCCAGCACCACCTGTTCACCATACCAAAAGCCCTGGCTGCAACTCCCTGTGGGAAGCATCATCATTCCTATTCATGACACCCATAAGTGGCAGACAGATATTCACATCTGGCTATGTTACATCCAGGATTTCTAAAAGTGCAGAAACAGCATAGCAGATTTAAGTCACACTTAAGCTAAAAGCATATAGACTTTGGAAAATTAGGCCAATGAGCAAGCGTTTAAAATGCCATTATAAAATTAGATGCTTTCCATAAAATTAAAGATCTATATATGAAATCTGCTTGCAATCATCTTTTGGGGTAATATGGAAGAGTAGTTTTGTTAATAAGTTTTGAAGATATTCCTCTTGGAAACTAATGAATAATAAGAGAAAAAGCAGCTGAAATCATGGTTGCAGTAAAGCCTTACTGCTTCAATCTATTCCTCTCTCACTCTGTCTTTCTGCCTTGTGATCTCTATATAGAAGGATTGATGGATTTATGTATCTATCCACTCATCTGTCTGTATATCTAGCTATCTATCTAATCTATCTTTTATCTATAATTTCTTATCTCTATCTTCTATCTTTCTACATATTTATCTATGTAGCTTTTAGATAAAAATATAGTTACAGGAAGTGCTATCATTCTGGCCAACATTACATGATATTGTTTTAAGTTTATGTTGCCTAGATTGAAAGAGTTATATCTTTCTATTTAAAATGAATGATTTAGAATCTCCCTAACAACAATAAGATTAACTATATTAAAAATAAATTAAAATCAAATAAAAAAGGAAGGAGTATCACTCTGTCGAGAGAAATATAGATAATCGGTGTTAACATATTTAACAAGTTTATATAGTAATTTATACACAAAATGAAAGCTTGTCATCATTTTATCAGAAAAACGCCTAACAAAATAGACCCAAATCTGAAAAGTACATATGAAAGTCCACTGAGATACTGTAGCATTTGATGGTAAAGTACTGAATGAAGTTTCAGAAATGACTTCCAAGGGGAAGTCAGGGGAAGATATAAACCATTCTGAATGGTTTTTATCTACCAAATGAAGGTATGTCTTCCTATCTCTTCTTAAAATTTGGCCTTAATAATTACAGTTTTTAAATAGCTGCAAATGTTGACAAAGAATTTAGCATGTAAATAGCCTGCCAATACAACCCTTGACCTTCAGTCCTCTTGCATCTCATTTGTGTTGAGACTCAGTTGATGTGTCATGTCTGAGCCTGCAAGCACTCCAGTTTCAATTCTCAGTTGGATCAGAACAAAAAAACTTGTAGAATATTATGTTTAGGTGTGTTGCTTTTGTTTATGCTGCATGTGTTTAACTCTGTGAAG
The DNA here is from genome assembly GCA_963919715.1 of Microtus obscurus. Lineage (NCBI taxonomy): Eukaryota > Metazoa > Chordata > Mammalia > Rodentia > Cricetidae > Microtus > Microtus obscurus. The sequence continues at coordinate 25,054,513 of CAWTZC010000015.1, forward strand.
CTGTGGTTCTTTGCCTGTTCAAAACACCTGAAGGTCTAATAAAGAGATAAATAGCTATTAGCGAGGCAGGAGAAAGGATAGGTGGGGGCTGGCAGGCAGAAAGTATAAATAGAAAGAGAAATCTGGAAGAGAAGAAAGAACAAGAAAGGAAGGAGGTGGACTTCAAGGGGGCAGCCACCCAGCCACACAGTTACACAGGCAGACATGGAATAAGAAGAGAAAAAAGGTATACAGGAACAGAGAAAGATAAATCTCCTGAGGCCAAAGAAAATGGTGGTGTAGGAGGTCCTTCTGTCTATGTATGACTTTCATTGGTTGAATAATGAAACTGCTTTGGGCTTTTGATAGGGCAGAAATTAGGTAGGCAGAATAGACAGAACTGAATGCTGGGAAGAAAGACAGACAGGCAGACGCCATGAATCTCCTGCCTAAGACAGACATAGGTTAGAATCTTGCTGGTAAGCCACAGTCACATGGTGATACACAGATTTAATAGAAATGGGTTAATCAATATGTGAGAGTTAACCAATAAGAGGATAGAGCTAATGGGCCAGGCAGTGATTTAATCAATACAAATTCTATGTGATTATTTCAGGGGTTAACCTAGCAGGGCAGATGGGACTAAAAGCAGGCCCTCTCTCCTTCAACAAGATGGGATAATTTAAGAAAAGAAAAGCTAGCAAGGACAGGCATTCATAAGAAATAATGAGCCTTTGTGTATTTATTTGGGAGCTAGCCCCCCACACACACACACTGCAAAAGAGCTAAGAGTAAAAAGAGTGAAAACCAACAACAATAATGTAGACTGCTACATCAGCTGATTTCATTTTCTAAATAGAAGTTTTTGACTTAGTCTAAGAATAGCCAAGTAGCATACAGTGCCAAGGAACCCAAATCCTAAAATGTACTTTGGAGGGAAATGACTTTGTGTTTTGCTTATTGTTCTTTTGGTAATGTGTAAGAAGACAGTTTCAAATTTAATTTTCATTGAATGAAAAATAGAAAGGAGATTTTATTTCTATATATTGAATGATACCCAAAAAAAAGGTACTTTCAAAACCATACTGGTAAGGGCCAAGCTTCCCAGTGCAAGTTCATTCTTCACAGTAATTCTCTGCTCATTGAGTTTTTACCTGCATCCATGGCCAGCATTGTAATACGTGGAAAAGTAATGACTAGAGCTTCTGAAGTGGATGACAGGATGAGCTGCAGTTCAGAGAGCATTTCTGTCTTCAATGGCATTCTGAAAGAATGCTCTCTGGGGAGTGGGGCTCTTCAAGCAGATGCTACTTGGAGCTTGTTTCTTTCCCTTTGGATGCAAACCAATTGCCACTGGGCTTGGTACAGACTCTAGGTTCTTAATTACAGAAATGTGATCTAACTGGGTTTGAGTGCTGCAGTGTTTAGATTTAAAATGTCTGATAGTCATCTGTTGATACTGAAATGATCGGCCAATGGGACAAGTGCAGTCAAGCCCATGTCCTTTTAGTTGTGCGTCAGCTCCCCCAGTGCCACAGGCTCGCCTGTACTATTGTGCTTCTTCAGATGGGAGAGCACTTTCCATCATTGGCTGCTGACCTTGAAGAGAGCCTTGCACTCCCAGCAGCATTAAAGATACAACCACATTTCCCTTTAACCTCCCTACGTCAGGCTAAGCATCATCAACCTTGCTTCATTCTGAAGTGCAGGGAGGGGACATCATCAGTAAGCCCAAAATATTCGATGTATCAGCTTCATCCCTGGACAGTCTGTGTCCTCTATGCATGCCCTACCAGCTGAGTGAAAGAGAACAACTTGGAACTAGGAATTCAACTCCAATAAAATGAAATGCAAGTCATACGTTCTGCCTTCGTGTTGGAGCAGAATTAAACACAGGAGTTCAAGAAGGTTTAACATCTGACAACAGATCAAAATGTGCTACAAACAGTTTGTGACTATGTCACTGACTTTGGTTAGTCAAGGCGACTCCCCAAAGTCTAATTGTCTAACTGAAGGATGATGCACTGTTGTTGAATGTTTTCTTATTTTTATTCTTTTGGCTTTTGGCAGGGTGTGATGAGGGCAACACCCAGCCCCCAAATAAATTCATGGAGGCTTATTCTTATAAATGCTCAGTCTTAGCTTGACTTGTTTCTAGCCAACTTCTTAACTTAAATTATCCCATCTAGCTTTGGTCTCTAGACTTTTACCTTTCTCTATTTCTGTGTAACTTTTCTTTCTTTCTTTCTTACTCTGTTACTGGTTGTGTAGCTGAGTGACTGGCCTCATTTCTTGCTACATGATCTCTCTTTCTTTCTCTCTCTTGCTTCTATTTATTCTCTCTGTGTGTCAGCCTTGCCTATTTCTCTCTCCTGCCTACCTATTGACCATTCAGCTCTTTATTAGACCAATCAGGTGTTTAAAGGCAAGCAAAGTAACACAGCTTCACAGAGTCAAACAAACATAACATAAAAGCATGCAGCACATCTTTGCATCATTAAAACAAATGTTCCACAACATTGACAACTGTAGTACATCTTAAAATAATATTCTACAGCAACCCACTGTATGCAGAGCAATAAGAAATAATGGCTAGAGAGAGATAGCAGACAGCTTACCTGAATTCTAAAATCAGCTAGGTGCTGGAATTGTGCCCAAAAACTGATAGAGAACTAAGAAGAAAGTTCAAAGACACGCTGTGCTGGTGTGTCAGAAGTAAAGGAGCAGAGACAGCTTCCTGAAGGTCAGACAAACACAAATATAAGGAGTGAGTAAAGGCGTAATCCACGAACAATGCCACACCAGTTTGTAATTACTATTACCAGGGAAGTATTTATTTAAAGAGGAAAAACTTACAGATCACGATCCCAGACAACAGCTCTCTGCACAACTAGAAAAAGATTCTAGTCGCCAGACCAGCAGGAAGTCAAGAGAGAGTGAGCGGAAGGAAATAGAGGCTTTATGGAGAGAAACCACGCCCCAATGGGCTGGTATCTCAGCAGCTATTGGTTGGAGGGGCGGAAAGACCTCCCGCAACAAGTGAGAATGAAAGCAGCCTGTGTCATTCACTCAGTGCTCCGACCAGTCTTTCCAAGAGAACACAAACATGCATTCCATCTCTCAGTCTGACTTCCACATGCTACTGGCTTCCTTGTTTTCTTCCTTTTGTTTATTTATTTGGATGTTTTATATGACTAATAAAGCAATAGATCTCATTACAATTATTTAGTACACAATCACCCCACTTTTCTTATTCATTTATTTGTGTGTTTATTTATTTTGGTGCTTAGAATTGAGATAGGTGGAAAGCACCCTATCACTGAGTGTTATCCTCAGGCCTATGCACATGGATTCCTTCAATGATATGGGAGGGAGAACATCTCTAGAAACACAGAAGAGAAGACTGAATGTTGTTCTCAAATGTGTTTTACTCATTTAATAGCAAATATTAATATTATATTAATAATTAAATAGTATTAATATATAATATCAAAAGTAATATCAACAAGCCCATTATTTATTTTTAATTTATTTTTTTAAATTTTATGTGTTAGCCCCAGTTGCCTTTTCCTCCCCTTCTCCCACCTCTACATCCCCCATCCCCTCTTCAGAGGAGGTCAGGTCACACCCTTGGGGAATCAACAAAGTCTGATATACCAAGTTTAGGCATGACCAAGCCCCTCCCCCTGTATCAGGTCTGAGCAAGGTATTCCATGATAGAGAATGAGCTCCTAAAAGGCAGTTCATGCACCCAGGATAAGTCTTTCTCCCACTACCAGGCCTCCACCCAGCAGGCCAAGCCACAATACTGCCATTCACATTCAGAAGGCTTAATTTGGTCCCATGCAGGATCCCTAGCTATGAACTGAGTTCCTGTGCTCCCACTAACTCGGGTCAGCTGTCTCTGTGGTTTGCCCGATCATGATCTTGACTTCCCCTTCAGTAAGCCCATTATATTAGAGGGAGTAAGCATACATTTCTCTCTAAGAAACTCCATCCCATGATTCTTTTGATATCCATATACTTCTCTATAGGCAGTTCTTAATATTATCCTGAAATCTTGGTCAGGTTTAAATGACTATGTTCTGCAGGCACACGACTCCTCCTGAAGTCATGGAGAAGGAAGTGTCATAGACGAATGACACCGTGACGAGGAGTTCACTGAGTCAGCTGAACTCCCATTCCAATCAAATGAAGCTCCCACATCCATTTAAAAAAATATTAAGTTTAAATACGCATTGTTACAATCTCATGAATTTTTTTTACAAAAGTTATCCTATTACTGTATTAAATTAGCAATATAAAGCTGAATATGATTGTGAAATTTGCAAAAAAATAACCATTGGACCATTCTAAGATATGAAAAATTCAGAATCAGGGTGTAACTCAATTGGAAAAGTGCTGCCTTGAGTACACGAAGTCCTTGGTTTGGTCCTCAACTGCTCATGGTAACACGTGTCTGTGGTCCCAGCACTTGGAAGGTGGAAGCAACAGGTTCTGAAGTTCAAGATCATCATCTGCTGCAGCGACATAGTGAGTCTGGTGTCATATTAGGCTGCACAGAACCATTGAGAACCTAACTTCAAAAACAGTGAGGATTCTGCCTATTACTCTATTATTAATATTATAAGTGTACTTAGTACAAATCTTCAAGAGGAAATATGTTAAGTGATGAAGATAAATTTTATAAAGAGCTCTGGGCTATAGATCTAGGAAAAAGGAAGATGTTAAGAATCAATTGCACATGTGCTCATATGTGTATATGTGACTATCCACAGCAGAATGAGCAGGCAAAGTCACAGGCTGCATAGTGAAGATATTTTTCACCCTGAGGAAATCTTGCCAGGAGAGAAGAAAGGGAAACCTAGTGAGAGGAGAGAGTTTAGACATGCTGCAACAAAACTTGTGATTTTCCAGATACAGGCAACCAGGACAAAATAAATGTGATGAGCACACAGGAACACCCACATGAACGGAATTAATATATCATCATTAGGCATATGTACCACAATCTCAAATGTGGGAGCAAAAATAAAGCCCAATTGAATTCTTTTTTTTTTTGGAAAAATAAATTGCCCTCTCCATTTATACAACTGTGATATTATCTGCTGGCATCCACTCCCCATCTTTGTATGAGAGACGTCTTCCTTTGCCATCCTCACCCTGGCTGCTGGACCTGTAGGTGTAAGGACCTGTGGGTGTCATGGCAGCATTTGCTATTGTACCTAATTTGTTTTGGAAATTCCAGGGATTCACACAGTAACCTCTAGTCATCAGGGTAGTCATTGGCGTTTTTATTTCATAGCTGGGTTTTTTTTATTCATTTTCTTTATTCTTTTGTGTACTTTATTTCTCTTTGTGTTCAACAATTGATCAGAAAAGGCCTGTCCTGTCATCTGTCAAAAGAATTATTATTTTACTTCATGTACCATTAAGAATATAAGTGAAAAATTTTATACTCTAATAATTACGCACTGACATCCATATTTTACTTGACAGGTGTTAAAATGTGGAGAACACCCTTACTGTTAGTTGTCCCTCCCCATACTTTCTTCTGGGCTCCACCCTTGCATTGCCTTCTCTCATTTAAAGCTCCCTCCCTATCACCCTTTTTCCCCTTCACACACAAACTCACCCCCCCCACCATGCACATGCATGTTTAATTGGAATATCCCAAACAAGGGATAATGTTATCTTCAGAGCTCATAGTATTACAGATAGAAATGTCTGTGCCAAGTGTGGAATATTACTACACAGCTATTGGTCAGGGGTATCTTAGACCCTTCCAATACAGGTCAATATCATTCATCTTTATTGCTCACCTTAATACTTAGCTTCTCTACATTCATGAAATATAGGCTCAATGTCCTTTGTTTATAGCTAGTATCCAAGTATGAGTGAGTATATACCATATTTATTCTTTTGTTTGTGGGTTATCTCACTCAGGATATTGTTTTCTAATTCCATTCATTTGCATGCAATATTCAAGATGTCATTGTTTTCTACTGCTGAGTAGTACTCTAATGTGTAAATGTGCCACATTTTCTTTATCCATTCTTTGGTTGAGGAGCATCTAGGTTGTTTCCGGGTTCTGTCTATTACAAATAATACATAGTTGAACAAATGCTTTTGTAAAATGACTGAGCATCTTTTGGGTATATACTTAAGAGTGGTATATTGCTGGATCCTGAGGTAGGTTGATTCCCAATTTTTTGAGAAACCACAATACTGATTTCCAAAGTGGCTATACAAGTTTGTATTCCTACCTTCAGTGGATGAGTGTTCTCCTTACTCCACATCCTCTCCAGTATAAGCTGTCACTGGTGTTTTTGATCTTAGCCATTCTGACAGGTATAAGATGGTATCTCAAAGCTGTTTAGATTTTCATTTCCATGATGGCTAAGAATGTTGACCATTTCCCTTAAGTATATTTTGTCCATTTGAGATTTTTCTGTTGAGAATTCTCTGTTTAGTTCTGTACCCTGTTTTTAATTGGGTTATTTAGAATTTTAATGTTTAATTTCTTGAGTTCTTTATATATTTTGGAGATCAGTCATTTGTCTGATATCAGGTTGGTGAAGATCTTTTCCCATTCAGTAGGTTGCCTTTCTGTCTTATTGACTGTGTCCTTTACATAAGCTTCTCAATTTCATGAGGTCCCATATTGTTGCTCTCAGTGTCTGTGCTACTGGGGCTATACTTAGGAATTAGTCTCCTGTGCCCATGCATTGACGACTACTTCTTACTTTCTCTTTTATCAGATTTAGTGTGATCAGATTTATACTGAGTTCTTTAATATATTTGGACTTGAGTTTTGTGCATGGAGATAGATATAGGTCTATTTTCATTTGTCTACATGTTGACATCTAGTTTTGCCAGCACCATTTGTTGAAGATACTTTCTTTTTCCATTGTATAATTTTAGCTTCTTTGTAAAAAATTAGGTGTGGATTAATATCCAGGTCTTTAATTTGATTCCATTGGTCAGCCTCTCTGTTTTTATGCCAGTACAAAGCTGTTTTCATTGCTGTAGCTCTATAATAAAGCTTGAGGTCAGGGAGGGTGATGCGTCTGAAAGTTCTTTTATAGTACAGAATTGTTTGAATATCCTGGGTTTTTTTTTCTTTTTCCATATGAAGCTGATTATTGCTCTTTCAAGGTCTGTGAAGAATTGTGTTGGGATTTTGATGGAAATTGCACGGAATATACAGATTGGTTTTGGTAGGATTGCCATTTTTACTATGTTGATACTACCTATCCAAGAGAATGGGAGATCGTCCTACTTTCTGGTATCTTTTTCAATTATTTTCTTCAAAGACTTAAAGTTCTTGTCAAATAGGTCTTTTACTTCTTTAGTTAGTGTTATCCCAAGATATTTTATTGTGACCGCCGTGGGTAGGCCACCAGTCTAGAATATGTGACCCACCCTGGCAGTCTGTTATTCCAGGGTTCTCGGAGGGGCGCTACCTGGAAGAGATGAGCTAAGATAAAGAAATGAGGCCAAGCAAAGATTTGTCAAAGCCTCTGTTTATTAGGGTCAGGGTTACAGCTTATATAGCCCCTGGATTGGGGGGCAGGGCACAGGAGCATGGAATCTGGCCGCATGGTCCCAGGTCACGTAACCTACGTCCGGTCAGGTAGGCCAAGAAGTCAGATGTTGATTCTCCCAGCCAGGATGTCGCCAGCTGACACACCTAGTTCTCTCTAGATTGTCTGGAATTTGGGATGGGTCTGCTAACAGATTAAGTTCGTTAGCAGTTAGCGAATAGCTAATCGGGTGTGGAGCAGGTTTTGTCAATAGAACTATTCTTAACAGAATTATGGGTGTGGGGTTCCCTGCCGGCCCCCCAAGGTGATGGTTCCTGTAATAATCTTTAGGGGAGAAACGGCTCCTAACATTTTATATTATTTGTGGATATGGCCATAAGTGATATTTCTCTGATTTCCCTCTCAGCTGCTTTATTATTTGTGTACAGAAGGGCTACTGAATTTTTTTTTTTTGAGTTGATCTTGTATCCTGCCACATCACTGTAGGTATTTATCAACTGTAGGAGTTCTCTGGTAGAGTTTTTGGGGTTACTTACATATACTATTATGTCATCTGCGTATAACAAAAGTTTGACTTCTTTCTTTCCAATTTGAATCCCCTTGATCTCCTTTTGTTGTCTTATTGCTAATTTCAAAACTACACGAACTATGTTGAAGAGATATGGAAAGAGTGGACAGCCTTGTTTTGTTTCTGATTTTAGTGGAATTATTTCAGTTTCTCTCCATTTAATTTGATGTTGGCTGTCATCTTGCTATATATTGCTTTTATTATATTTAGATATATTCCATGTATCCATGATCTCTAAAAGATCTTTATCATGAAGGGGTGCTGGATTTAGTCAAATGCTTTTTCAGCATCTAATGAAATGATCATATGGTTTTTCTTTCAGTTTATTTATATGATGGATTACATTGATAGATTATTGATTTTGAACAATCCCTGCATCTCTGGGATGAAGCCAACTTGATCATGGTGCATGATTTTTTTGATCTGTTCTTGGATTCAGTTTGCCAGCATTTTATTGAGTATTTTTTGCATCCATGTTCATGAGTGAGATTGATCTGTAATTCTCTTTCTTGATTGAGTCTTTGGTGGTTTTGGTATCAGGGTAACTATAGCTTCATAAAAAGAGTTTGGCAACGTTCCTTCTGTTTCTATTATGTGGAACACTTTGAGGAGTATAAGTATTAGCTCTTCTTGGAAGTTCTGGTAGAATTCTGCACTAAAACCATCTGGCCCTGGGCATTTTTTTGTTTGGGAGGTTTTTGACGGGAGGTTTTTGATGACAGCTTCTATTTTCTTGCAGTTTATAGGTCTAATTAAATTGCTCACCTGGTCTTGATTTAATTTTGGTATATGGTATCTATCTAAAAAATTGTCCATTTCTTTTACATTTTTTCAATTTTTGGAGTACAGGTTTTTGTAGTAAGACCTAATGAATTTCTGAATTTCCTCAGTGTCTGTTGTTATGTCCCCCTTTTCATTTCTGATTTTCTTAATTTGGATGTTCTCTCTGCCTTTTGATTAGTTTGGATAAGGGTTTGTCAATATTGTTGATTTTCTCAAAGAACCAGCTCTCCATCTCATTAATTCTTTGTATTGTTTTCCTTGTTGCTATTTTGTTGATTTCAGCCCTCAATTTGATTATTTCCTGTCTTCACTCCTCCTAGGTGTATCTGCATTTTTTGTTGTTGTTGTTGTTGTTGTTCTAGAGCTTTCCAGTGTGCTGTTAAATCACTAATGTGAGTTTCTTCCATTTTCTTTATGTGGGCACTTAGCACTATGAACTTTCCTTTTAGCACTGCTTTCATTGTGTCCCATAGGTTTGGATACAATGTGCCTTCATTTTCATTGAATTCAAGGAAGTCTTTAATTTCTTTGTTTATTTCTTCCTTGACTCAGTAGTTGTTCAATTGTGCACTGTTCAATTTCCATGAGTTTGTAGGCTTTCTGAGGATAGTATTGTTGTTAAATTCTAACTTTAATCCATGATGATTTGATAAGATACAAGGGGTTATTCCAAATTTTTGGATCTGTGGAGGTTTGCTTTATTACTGAGTATGTGATCAGTTTCAGAGAAGGTTCCATGAAGTGCTGAAAAAAAGGTATATTCTTTTTTGTTTGGTTGGAATGTTCTACAGATGTCTATTAAGTCCATTTGACTCATGATATCTCTTAGTTCTCTTTATTTCTCTGTTAAATTTCTGTCTGGGTGACCTGTACATTGGCAAGAGTAGAATGTTGAATTCTTCTACTATTAATGTGTGGGGTTTGATGTGCAATTTAAATTTTAATAATGTTTCTTTTACATAAATGAGTGCTCTTTTATTAGGGGCATAGATGTCCAGTATTGAGACTATATCTTAATGGATTGTTACTGTTATGAGTCAAAAGTGTCCTTCTCCGTCTCTTCTGATTGATTTAATTTGAGATCAATTTTGTTAGATATTAGGATAGCTATACCTGCTTGTTTCTTAGGTCCATTTCCCAACAGTTTACTCTGAGGTAGTGTCTGTCTTTGAGGTTGAGGTGTGTTTCTTGTACACAGCAGAAGGCTGTTTCCTGTTTTCATGCTCATTCTCTTAGCCTGTATCGTTTTATAGGTGAATTGAGTCCATTGATATTAGGCAATATTACTGACCAGTGATTGTTAATTCTGGTTATTTTTTGGTAGTAGTGTTTATGTGTTTCCCTTCTTTGGGTTATGCTGGTGGGGGGTTATCAGTTTCCTGTGTTTTGTGGGTGCAGTTAGCTTCCTTGAGTTGGGGTTTTCCTTTTATTACTTTTTGTAGGCCTGGGTTTGAGGATACTTATTATTTAAATCTGAATTTGTGATGGTATATCTTGCTTTCTCCATTGGTGGTAATTGAAAACTTTGCTGGGTATAGTAGTTTGGGCTTGCATCCATGATCTCTTAGTATTGCATCTATCCAAGACCTTCTTGCTTTCATGACTTCCATTGAGAACTCAGGTGTAATTATGATATATCTACCTTTATGTTACTTGACATTTTCCTTTGCAGCTCTTAATATTCTTTCTTTATTATGCATGTTTTGTGTTTTAATTATTATATAACGAGGGGATTTTTTTTTCCATCCACTCTATTTGGTGTTCTGTAAGTTTCTTGTACCTTCATAATGATATGCTTCTTTAGGTTGGGATAGTTTTCTTCTATGATTTTGTTGAACATGTTTTCTGTGCCTTTGATCTGGAGTTCTCCTATCCCTATTATTCTTAGGTTTTTCTCTTTTCATGGTGTCCCAGTTTTCCTGGATTTTTCGACAAAGAATTTATTGAATTTAATGTTTTCTTTGGCCAATGAGTCTATTTCCTCTATAGTATCTTCAGCACCTGAGATTCTTTCTTCTCTATCTTGTATTTTCGTTATACTTGTTTCTGTAGTTCCTGTTCATTTACCCAGATTTTCCATATCCAGATTTCCCTTGGTTTTTATTTTCTTTATTACCTCTATTTCAGTCTTCAAGTCTTGAACTTTTTCTTCACCTGTTTGATTTTTTTCTTGGTTTTCTTGGGTTTCTTTGAGGGATTTATTAATTTCTTCCAGTTTTTTTGTTTGTCTTTTCCTACCTTTATTTAAGGGAGCTTTTCATTTCCTCTTTAAAGTTCTCTATCATTTTCATAAAGTTATGTTTAAAGTTGTTTTCTTCTTCTGGGTTAGAATGATCAAAGCTTCCTGTTGGGTGACCACTGGATTCTGTTGCTTTTTAGATTGTTGGAGGAATACTTGCATTGTTGCCTTCCCATCTCTTCCTTCAGATGAGGCCGGCAGTGTCTTTGCATCTTGGTCCAATCCTTGCAGTGGCTGTCTCAGTGTTTGGGAGTTTTTCTTGGTCTACTCTATACTGTCAGTGTCTGTCTAAGAAAGCCTCTGAGGTCTCTATGTGCCTGCTCTCTTGGTCTTCTCTCCTAATTTGCTCTCTTGGTGCTCTCTCTTGGTCTTCTCAGTATTATAGCAAGCTCTCAGATCTTTGACAGGCTGTGGGTAGTAGCTTGGAAGGTAAAGTAAATGGGACTGCATTTTGGAAGAGGCTACTCTCAGGAAACTCCCTGCTGGCTGGCTAGAAAAGCCAAGGGAGTTGGGGAGGGGCCCAGGGTTTTGTCCCACTGTGGAGGTCCTAGAGAGTGGGGTGTCCTCCTTGTTAAGAGGTGTCCACTCACCTCTTAAGTCTAGTCAGTATTGGAGCAAGCTGTGTTTCAGAGTTCCACATAGGTTGCAGGAAGATAGGCCACTTTGGGGGAGGGGTGTGGCTAGTAGTTTGGAGTGGCTGCTGGATGGGTTTGAGTTTTGGGGGAGACTACCCACAGGAAAGTTCCTGCTGACTGGCTAGAAAAGCCAAGGGAGTTGGGGGAGGGGTCCTGGGTTTTTTCCCACTGTGTAGGTCCTAGAGAGTGTGGTATCTCTGACAGCAAATATTTTTATCACAGGGCCCAAGCAAATCAAGCTAGTCTTGATCTGGAAGCGATCTTTCTTATGGTTATCCTCCATAGTCACCGAAAGGTACTATGTAGGCTTCTTGAAGAAGAAGGTCATAGCAATTCTACCCAGCTATGAACCCATGAAATACAAAAAGAACCAACCTGTCAAGATATGCACAAGTGTAATGTTATAGAGGCAACAAGTTACTTTCTCATTGAGTTTGAGACCCACTCCACAAATGGAAATACCTGTCTGGTACTGTACATGGGGTGGAGACCCTTTGTTTTGGTCCCTACTGGTTAGCCTGCTACTATTATTTTACTAACTGGATGTAGTATCAAACTGTCCTCCAACTAACTTTGTATCTATATAGTATCAAACTGTCCTCTAATTATACATCTCTATATCCATAGATTAGTGTAGCTTTAATTTCTCTTTGCTGTGGACAGTGGTTAACTCAGAAGTTCACAACTCTAAGCTCAGAGACTAAATGCATGTGGAATACTCCCACAAATATGACAACTATACAATATTCCTCTCATTCCTAGGTTCAGAGAGTATCAGGATTAAGGGTTTAAAATTCTAAAAGACAGATGATCGGGAGGACTAGCTATGAAACAGTCTCTTCTGGATATGGCAGGACAACCAGAGCTTAGCAACTGATGCAGAGTGAAATTATTCTTTTATTAAATGTCTTGCACTACATATATAGCTTCAGCCAACAATGTCCAAGCTATTGAAGATGACAGCTTTACCAAAGATCTTTTCTCTCAATTGCCTACAGAAAGATTTCTTCTTGCCACTCCAGCAATACCAGTAGCTTCATTTTTATGTCTTATTTTCCAATAGTTTTACATTTTAAACAAAGTATAGTCTTGGAATCATTTTTCCAGGAGTGGAAAATTTAATTTTAGTCAGCTTTCATTATCTGGAAACCTTTGGGAAGTTAGTTAAACATTACTTAAATTTAAAAATCTTAAACAAAATGAACTAGCTTGCTGAATAAATAGTTAGATATCTTTTAAAAATCAATATTATGTCAAATGAAATGGCCACTGCAGATATATCGGGCCCCTGATTCTTAATGGGTGGCTTATGAAGATGGCTGTGAGTGCTAGTGTTTGTACTCCAACAAAATTGCCCCCTTAGGTTCTTAGAGTCAAAGAGAGCTTAATGGTGATATCTTAGTCGTCAATGTGACTGCATCTGGAATCAACTAAAAGGACTTGCCATTGTACGCTCCTGTGAAGGATTTTCCCTTCCCATAGTAAGTGGAAGCAGGAAAAGCATCTTATGGTTGCAGCCCAGACAAAAGGACAAAGGACATGAAAAGAGGAAATTTTGCTTTATGTAGCTTTCTCTCACTCTTGCTGGCAAGTTAATTTATCCTGTCGGCACCATTCCTTCACGGGCACTAGAATCAATTTCTTCAGGCTTCTGATGTAGACAGAAGACAAAGCACTCTGGAAATCCCCCAGGTCAGCACCAGACTGGGACTGCTGAAGCATCAACCCTTGTGGACTGATTCTCAGTCTCTCTGGGGTGATGAGCTATCCAGCCACTGTTGGACTATCCAGACTGCATATTGTAAGCCAATCCATTCAATTATGTCAGTTTGTTTCTTCAGAGATTCCTGGCTAATAAAGCTAATTCTTAGAATAAAACTTTTAGTTATGTTAAAAATTATACCGAAAAAGAGAAAATTCTAATTTATTTAGAAGGTTTAAAATAAAGAAATATTTAGCTTGGAAAATATAAACCTGTCTTTACCTTTTAAAAATTTTTATATATTTTATTTATTTAATTTTAATATTTTAAATATTTACTTACTTTTTAATATTATGTGTATGAATGTTTATCCTACTTGTATTTATATGCACTACATGCATGCCAGGTGCCCACTGAGGTCAGAAGGTGGCACTGGATTCCATGGAACAGTGGTTATGGATGATTGTGGGCAGCCATGTTGGTGCTAAGAATTAAGCCCGGGTTGTCTGCAAGAACAGCAAGTACTATTAACCATGAGGCAACTTTACAGAGCCCTAAAATCCTAAATAGCAGGACAGATAGAAAATATTATTGACTTTGTTTTGTAAAGAATATAAAACATCCACTGAGATAATTAATTTTGTTCCTTGGTACCAAACCTTAGCCAGTCACCTCTCACATTGTTTCTGACCCTAAAAGAGATACGTTTGGTTGTCATGGGCAAATCCCAGCCTGTGTCTTGCTTGTATTTAACCAATTCATTCATTCATACAAGGCAGGGCCAGCAGGACCTTGAGCATGTCAAAGAATGCCTCAAGAGGCTGTCTTTAATTCATTGTAAAGTTCAAAAAGCATCTCACCAAGAGATCTCTGATCTCAATGTGCTATGTTAACTTGATTGGTATGTCCTAAAAACTGTAGAAATTACATTGTAATTAACTTAAATCCCAATTTAAAAATCTAAACTAGGGTGTATTTTGAAATCCAGGTTATTCATTGCCACATATTTATATCTACCTAGGCTTCATACTGAAAAATTGTTTCTGGTTATGAATGTAATTAGTAACTCAAGTTCTAAAAATAAAGTACCATGCACTAAAAACCACAGAATCAGCAGATCCAACCACCTTAACCACCCAGTCCCTGGGATGGGACCACGGGTAGCATCATTTCCCAAGCAACCTTATGCCTTCACAAGACATTTTGTTTGTTGCGTTTTAAACAAAATGAGAACATTTTGGACATAATGTTCTACAAAGTATTTCACCTTCAAGAATCAGATAAAAGCCGAAGGGAAATCAGAAGATAGAGAGGTACGTCACGTGGGCAACATCACCAGCTGCTGGCTTCCCCTGGAGAACTACGTGACAATCAGGCATGATGGGTTGCTGGAGACAAACTCCACAGGCTGTGAACAGTTCTTAAACCAGCCATTCTGAGTAAAAATTTCTGCTGAGTTCTTAATTCTGAAATCTGAAGTGACAGCCAGGCAGAGAATATCAGCAAGGATGCTTGGGGCCCTTCTCTCTCCCTTGTTGACCAGGTCAGCCATAAAAGCTGATAGTATGATGTCTTATTCTCTGAGTGGATTTTGTTTGTTTGTTTGTTTTGGGAAAATAGTTTCTGGGTACACTGGGAGGCCCTGTGACAGAGCTGGAGGTAATTGTTTTGTTAAGTGGTTAATGGGCCAGGCAGTGATTAAAAGAAAACAGTTTTCGTGTAATTATTTCAGGGCTTAAGCTGGGCCATGCTGGCGGCCGGGTACAGGGGCACAGCCAGGCCGCTCCTATTACTACATATTGGCGCCCCACGTGATGGGCTAAATCCACTTAAAAACCTGAGAGAGCTTAATTTTAAACAGAGTTTAACACAGAGTTTTGTTGTTTGTTGGTGGCATGCCGTAGAGAGATTTCCTGATTCAGCAACAGCAGCAGAAAAAAAGCTGCGTCATTTTAAAAGTGCGGCTTCCTGGGGCTGTGCTGCCAGCGTGAACTCTGGTTTCAAAGCGTTTCAAAATGCCGCATACTCAGTCTCAAACTGCTGAGTGCGGCTCCAATGTGGACCTGCTGTGTGCCTGGAACTGTGCGCAGCTCAGGTGCACCAAATAGATCTGAGGCAGGAGCGGCTCAGCTCCGCCATGATGAACTGAGCTGGTCTCAAGCAGCAACTACCATAATTACTATGATAACAGCGCACTTAAGGTTTAGACTTTACAGGACACAGGCAGTACCGTATTACCCCTACATGGTGCAACTTAAGTTTTTAAGAAGTGCTTAACATTTTAAGAAATGCTCCTGGATAGTAAAAAAATTACAGATTCACAATAAAACAGATTCAGACAGACCACTAAATGGATCACAGTGTTGGATGAATATACGTAGGCTTGAGAGAGAAAAAAAAATATATAAAAAGAGAATAAAGTTAATGCCTTTAAAAATAAAAACGTAAAGTCTTTAAAGAGACAGAGTACAGATAGTTAAGAGAGTAAAAGAAATAAAAAAAATAAGCCACGTAAAAATGGAAAATTCACAGAGAGTCTGGATTATGTACATTGTGTTTTCTTTAAAATTTTTGACTGTAAAGGAGCTAAGTACAGAGAGTCATTTCATTATATGGGCTGCCAAGTGGAACCAAAATGGATATCATGAGGGTATGACTTCAGAATTTGGGTCTAAGGATATGATGCTTCGGAAAGGGTCTTCTTTTGTTTTCACAGAGGACCAGACCCTATGGATTGCATCTATTCCGATATGGTATGATAGACCACGCCCTCCAGAAAGGTTGCTGTGAACACCCTCAAAAAATTACTTCACTCAACTGCCAACTGAGATGACCCTGACAAACAGGTTACACCATGAAAGACCTAATTAACGACGCCCCCATTCAGCAGGAAGCAGTTTAGAGAGAAAAAGCTGCGCCCACGTTCCCAAATATTGATTATATATGTTCTTTTACATTTAAAGGGGGATATAATATAGATATAAATAATTTGCATTGGTGTGGATTTTAAGGTCAATTTTGTTATATGTATATGTATTTCTGATCTTGATTAAGGTATTATAATTGTGTAGTTCATTTTTAAAATGCAATGTATAATTAGGAAATATAGGTTGTTGTTAAATAATCATAAATAATAGTCAAGCTTGTAGTCATGTTAGATTTTCTAGATATATAGAGATATATTTCAGTTAGATAGACATTCTTCATATCTCTCAAAGATTGCAGAATATGGCATTTAAAATATTTTAATAACTTAGGGTTTTTCATGACAATGAGACACGTCTGCTCCTGGCAGCACCAATCTACTTAAAGAGGAAGATGGACATTAAAGAGGCTCCTAATGGAGTTGGATAGCCATTTGGGCAAGAGACTGTTCTTGCCTGGACTGTTGCATAAACTAGACACAAAAAACCCGCAGAGAGAGGACTGCTAAACTTGCCTAAAGGTGAGATGATCTTTCAGGGTTCCTGATTCATAAAAGAGTCTACGAGACATTCTGCAGGACACAGCAGAAAATGACTAAACTGTCTTTGGAATTTCCTGCTTCATGGAACTGTCTGCTGGATGCTATGGGCCTGAAGGCCAAAGATGGATGCCCCAACGGTACAGAGGAACTTTGGGTGACTGTCTAGGCAGCGAGTTGTCTCTGTCATTTCTAGAATTTTGGACTTCTTGTTTACTGTAGTTTTATATCCTTCTGGAGTCTTTGATGGAATTGAAGAATGGTTAGTTATAGTTTTCCTTAGTTATAATAAAAGATAAAGTAGATATAAATATTGTAACTGTAATTCTTATTTGATAACTGTTTTGTTTTATGTAATTTTACTATGTTAAAGTTAAAGCCTTTCTTTTTTGTTTAAACAGAAAAAGGGGAAATGATGGAGGTGGGTCTTGTATATTATCTGTTGATTTCATTGGTTAAAATAAAGAAACTGCCTGAGCCCATTGATAGGCCAACCCTTAGGTGGGTGGAGTAGACAGAAGAGGATTCTGGGAAAGAGAAGCTGAGTTAGGAGTCACCATGATGTTCCCACTGCAGAGAGACACAGGCTAGAATCTCCCCGGTAAGCACACCATGGGGTGCTACACAGATTATCAGAAATGGGTTATCAGAAATCGATATGTAAGAGCTAGCCAATAATGGGCCAGGCAGTGATTAAAAGAAAACAGTTTTCGTGTAATTATTTCAGGGCTTAAGCTGGGCCATGCTGGCGGCCGGGTACAGGGGCACAGCCAGGCCGCTCCTCTTACTACAAGTGGTGAGGTTTTCAAAGTGTTTGGAAGACAATATTGTGCCTGCTGATATATATCTACTACCTCCACAGCTTTTCTTTCCTGTGACAGCCCTGCACAACGTCACCTACTCTTTGACCCAGGTAGCCACCCAGGTAGTTAATGGTGCTTAACAGGGTAGAACCCAAACTGGTGACTTGAACGTTCTTAGGCAAGAAAAAAGTTCTTTAGGTGGTTGCCTTAAAAATTATCCATGTGATTAAATATGTAGAAACTGGAGCCACAATATACCTTACTTTTTCATTGCTGTGATCAATATATATGACAAAAACTCCTTAAAGGGGGGAATGGTTTGTTTGGGCTCCTGGTTTCAGAAATCTTTATTTCTGTCACTGGCTAGAAATACCTTAAGGACAGGAGCAGCTCTATACATGACTGTGGGAGAATGAATGGGCCCATAATATGTAAATGGACCAGGAAGAAAACAGAATGTTTGGGACAAGGGGTGGGGACAATCTTTAAAAACTTATCTCTATTGACTGACTGATGTGGGAGTGTCATCTATCTGTTACGTTCATTGGTTAATTAATAAAGAAACTGCTTGGCCTTTGATAGGCCAGCCCTTAGGTGGGTGGAGTAGATAGAAGAGAATTCTGGGAGAAAGAAGCCGAGTCAGGCAGTTGTCATGATTCTTCTCTCTGAGACAGATGCAGGTTAAGACCTTTCCTGGTAAGCCACCTCATGGTGCTACACACATTATTAGAAATGGGTTAAAGCAAGATGTGAGAGTTAGCCAGCAAAAGGCTAGAACCAATGGGCCAGGCAGTGTTTAAAAGAATACAGTTTCTGTGTAATTATTTCCAGTAAAGCTAGCCGGTGGCTGGGAGCTGGGGTGGCAAGTATGCAACCCACCGCTCTACCTACAACAACTGACTTTCCTAGCCACGTCCTTCCTGCTAATAACTCTACATCCTTTAAAACAGTGCCACAAGCTAATGAATGAGCATTTAAACTTGAGCCTTCAGCCATAACATTCTACTCTAGGACACTAAATGTGTATCTGACTACTATATGGATTACCTTCAATACAACATCAAGGGATCCAGTCTCACAATACTCCCAACACTGTTCAGAAGATCAAATTCAAGGTCATTTAAGACTCAATGAAATCTATTAAATGTGAGCTGCTATGAAATCAAAGTGAGTGATACATACCTCAGAATTACATTGGCATGGAATACAAAAAAAAATCTTTTTCTATAAGGAAGAAATGAGTAGGTAGCAAGGACAAATTAGACCAAAGTGAAACCAAATCCTAACATGGAAAGATTAATTCTTCTGTTTCCTGCATCCAGGGCACACTGTGGTGTGATGAGATCAGCTCCTTGCTTGTCCAGATACTACAGCCCTCAGATAATATGAGTTTTCCACAGCTTACGTCTGGCATCCCTGACATGTCCAGCATACCTGTATCTCCAATCATGGAGACTCTGGTGGGTCCCCACTGCAACTTAGGCTTGAACCTCCAAGCTTCATGCATTGCTTCTTGTAAGAAATCAGACACAGATAAACATTGCCTTATGTTTCCTCCTTTCCTCTAAAACAGGTTCAGGACTCTGGGACCTTGTAGTTCTTGGATTCTGCATGCCTGCAAATCCAGAAACATGTGGATGAGGCCAATGGTGTCTGCTGAGTCAGCTGGTAACTGGTTCCCTAAGAAAATAATTCCAGCACTCAGTGACTGTAAAAACTTCCCCCTAGTCTGTCCTTTTCCAGCAGGATAGCCCTTTAGCTCTTTCCTTTTAAAGATCTTTCAAGTGAGTTTCTAGTTTTATGTGCTTGTGCTTTCAATAGAAGGTGTCTTGTCCCAAAGAAGATTGCTCCCTATTTTCCCAGTCCAAAGTGCAGGTCTCTGCTTTAAAGTGACAACAGTCTCTTTAAAAACCACAGTTGTTTTGTCTTTACTCCCTTTGTCTGTAGTTTTAAATGTACTTGTGCTCCCAAATTTTTCATTTTAAAAACATTTTTGTTCCACTCTTTTCTCTCAATTCTCTCTGTAAATCTGGCTAAAAGCTGTCAGTAATAATTATTCTATATCTGAATGACATGCTACTGTAAAATTTCATTCAACAAATAAATTAATCTGCTAATTTTTAATTTAAACACAGTCACAATTTCATGCTATCCAACACAAATGGTCAATAGCTCAGTTCCCAAGAGTTCCCATTCCTCTAAGTAAGAAACCATACTTAGCATCATCTTTATTGTCCACAATACTTTCCAAACTCCCACCAAATTTCTAGGATTTCTATACTATGCAGGACTACCTACCTGCCCAGGGATGGCTTTGCCCATGGTGGTCTGGGCCCTCCCATGTAAATCATTAATTAAGAAAATGTCCTCACAGATTTGGCTACATACTGAGATCATGGAGACCTCTTCTCAAATTAGATTCTTTCTTCCCAGAAGACTCTAGTTTGTATCAAGTTGACAAAATCTAACCACACAATTTCCCAATGTGCTTTGCTTACAATATTTCAGGATTTCTTCAGCCTACAGCTGCAAATTTTTTCCAAATTCTTCCAGAAAACTAGTTCCAACTGCTGAAGAACTATATGGCCAGGGTGAGCCATGTAACTCCTTCTTGAACACCTCTTCTCAGATTCTGCTCTAGTGATCACCTTAACCCTAGTGTATGAGTGTTTCCTTGATAAAAGACTAACATCTCTGATATTAACACTTCTCTGTTTGGAATCCCAAATAGCCCCACTCCTAGTAGTTTAGGAAAACACTTTCTTTCCCTCCCTAACACACACAATAATGTTGGAATGGAACCAGGAAAGTGTTGAAAGAGGAGCAGCCGGGCTGTGTTCCCGGCACCCGGCCGCCCACATGGTTAGCTTATGCCCCGAAATAATTACATGGAAACTGTATTCTTTTAAACACTGCCTGGCCCATCAGTTCCAGCTTCTTATTGACTAGCTCTTACATATTAATCTAACCCATTTCAAATATTCTGGGTAGCCCACGAGCTGGCTTACCAGGGAAGATCTTAACCTGCATCTGCCTGGCATGGGAACATCATGGCGACTCCTGACTCCACTTTCTTCTCCCAGAATCCTGTTCTGTTTACTCCACCCACCTAAGGGTTGGCCTATCAATGGGCTTAGGCAGTTTCTTTATTAATAAGAAATCACTCCCACATCATTTCCCCTTTTTCTGTTTAAACAAAAAAGAAGGCTTTCATTTTAACATAGTAAAATTACATATAGCAAAACAGTTATCAAGTAAGAATTACAGTTACAGTATTTATATCTACTTTATCTTTTATCATAACTAAGGAAAACTATAACTAATCATTCTTCAACTCCATCAAAGACTCCAGAAGGATATAATAATACCTAAGTAAACAGGAAGTCAAAAGCTCTAGAAATGACAGAGACATCTTGCTGCCTGGACAGTCACCCAAAGTTCCTCTGTACCATTGGGGCATTCCTCTGTACTGTTGGGGCATCCATCTTCAGCCTATAGGCCCATAGTTTCCAGCAGACAGTTCCATGAAGCAGGAAATTCCAAAGACAGTTCAGTCACTTTCTGCTGTGTCCTGCAGAATGTCTCGCAGACTCTCTCATAGGTCAGGAACCCCGAAAGACCATCTCACCTTTAGGCAAGTTCAGCAGTCCTCTCTCTGTGGGTTCTTTGCCAGATGAAGGCGTAAGCCACAATCAATGCCACACCAGTTTGAAATTATGATTAATAGGGTAGTATTTATTTAAAGAGGAAAAAACTTACAGATCACCGTCCTAGACAACAGCCCTCTGAGCAACCAGGGAGGGAGTCTAGTCACCAGCGGCAGAGCGGGAAGTGAAGAGAGCGAGCGGAAGGAAGTAGCAGTTTTTTAAAGGGAGAGAAACCACGCCCCATGGGCTGGTATCTCAGCAGCTATTGGTTGGAGGGGCGGAAGGATCTCCCGCAACAGGAAAGGAGACTGACAAAGACCCTGAATGGTTTTTCTTCCTGTCTTTGAACATTTCCAATGACTTCAGTTAACTGCCTTATAACCAGCTCACCATATGTGGTGGTTTGAAAGAAAATGGTTCCCCAAAGGGAGTGGCACTAATAAGAGGTGTGGCCTGGCTAGAGGAACTATGCCACTGTGGGGATGGGTTTTGAGGTCTCTTTTGCCCAAGCTTCTCTCAGTGTGACTTTCATTCGACTTCCTGTTGCCTGCAAGATATAGGACTCCCTCAGTTCTGGCACCACATCTGTCTGCGTGGCAGCATGCCCCCCACCATGATGGTAATGGACTCAACGTCTGAAACTGTAAGTGGCCACCTCAATGTTTTCATTATAAGAGTTCCATGGTCATGGTGTCTCTTCACAGCAATAAAAACCCTAAGACATCATCAAAGTCTTTCTGTGGGAGGTAGGAGGAATAGGTGTTTACTAAAATTAGTAAAGGCTCACACTGTTGCATATTCAAGTCAGATATTCTATTTAAGACAAAATGCTCTGTTTTTTTTTCTTTGTGTATCATTATTCTGGTTGTCCAAATGCTGCATCTTTTGTTTTCCAAGAGCTGGATTATCAATGCTGTTTTTCTTTCATCATTAAGTTCTGGAAATCTAAAATGTAGTTCTTGTTTAATTGTGTTAAATGGCATATTATGCAGTGTGTCAAATGTATTAAATGCCATCAACAGTAGAAAAAATATATAATGTCAATATGGAAATTTAATCAATAGTTTCCTGGCATAAAATAAGAATGTACACTCAAGAATCAGAACTCTCCTCCCTCTGGGCTTAATTAGCATTTTTGCATAATTAATAACTTTATGACTTGAGAAAGAAATGTTCCTGAAATTAAAAAGCAAATTTGCATTGTGATATTTATTTATAATTAATATTATTTTTATAAAATTACCATGCTTAAGACATTTTTATTTTGAAATTGAGTTGTAGACTTTCAGTTAATGGAAAACAAGATCTAGATTCAATTTCTTAACCTAAGGATGTAATTTGTTTCATGAGCAATTATTGAAATTATTAATATTTTAAGATGAATAATATTTACTAAATTACGGACTATGCTTTTCAGCAAAGATAAATATTACAAAGTCATATAATAGTTGTCGAATTCAGTTTTTGGCAGTTTTGAAGACAATGTTCACAATGTAATCCAAACCAGTCTCACATCACAACTTCCCATGTACCAGGATTTCAGGCATATATCCTCAATACAGTTTAGTGCCCAGTATTTTATAAAAAGTATTTTTGAAACATTTCCCAAATATAGATAACTAAAATATTACGGTAACCCATACAGATGAGCTAAATGCAGCAAATAGTTTAGAAAAAAAAAAAAAGAATGGCAAGTTATCGGCCATTGACAGTGATATGAATCCTAACCAGATAGGGTCAGATGGTCTACGATCACTTTGGATATAGGAAACTAAGTGATTGATTATAACAACAGGCCTGAGTTTACAATCTGTGTATTTAGAATTACAGTGTACAATATTAATGAGATCATTGTCTAATTATAGGTTTACAGAGCACACGTTTCTACATGAAAATATTTAATATTCTCATTTCTGTTACAATACCAAATTTCTAAATCACTGTTTGCATAACCTAGCCTGTCATTATAGCTAAAGATATCTATACTGGGAAGTCATTAGAACTCTTCTACCTTGTCACAAACATTTGCTAACTTGATAAAAAGTGTATCCATCACTAATGGAGTAGATGTGCATTCAGCCCTCCTTGTGGCCCGGGCCCTTCTTAGCCTAGAAAAGAAGGCTCTTCACTCTGGAAGCTCCTTTTCCACTAGGTGAGGTAGGCACTGCACAAAGGAGCACCACCTCTGTGGGAAAAGACAGCTGAGGACTTGGAGAATAGAAGTGCTGAGGAGACAAGAAAGAAGTGGACAGGGAGGGCAGTAGCCCATTATCTGAACTGTACAGCCCAGAGGGCAGGCCTTGCTGAAATGTGGCTGCATAGTCAGAAATACCTTCAGTGAGAAACCTAGACAACAGTATTTTAAAGAAAAATGATGTGGGATGTCCTTCTGTATATATGCTGTTTTATTGGTTGATGAATAAAGTTCTTTTGGCCAATGGCTTAGCACAGTGAAGTCAGAAAGGAGCCAGAAAACCTTACTGGTAAGCCACAGCCTCCTAGTGATACATAGATTAATAGAAATGAGTTAATGTAAAATATAAGAGTTAGCCAAGAATATGCCTGAGTCCTTGGCCATGCAGTGTTGTAATTAATATAGTTTCTGTGTGATTATTCATGTCTGGGCCACTGGAAAATGAATGAGCAGTCTCCATTTACAGAAAAAGAGTTAGATTTTCTAACTTAATAAACAACAGCAGCAACAAAATACATGTTTCCTGGAAATGATGGGTTACTCAGATATGTCACCAGGCTTCCAAAAGTTTTAGTATTCCATCTATAAGCGAATATCATGGGAGATCATTGCACTGGATTCTTACATCACAGGCTAACAATGAAAATGGTGTCACCTACAATGAAGCTTCGTGGTGCCACACAGAAACTAAGCCCTTTCCTAGAACAGAAAAACTTGGAAGATGAGAAACATCTTCCAGCCTTCCCAAACAGACTGACTTTAACTAGACTGGAATAAAATTCCCTCTGCCTTAATACTTACATTTAAAAGGCAAACTGAAAATAACATTTATTAGTATTATCATCATCATTATTATCTCTTTTCCTGTGAAGATTGAATAGAGTGTTCTACTCTTTGTTCTTTGATTCCTGTTTCTTCAGTGCTTCGCTATCTGCTCAGGTCCTCAGAACACTTATTTTATTTAAGGAAATGGACATAACTGTTCCCACCTAGATGTCTTTTGTTAAATGACTGTTTGAACCTGATACGGTGGTTGTCACGTTAACTATTCCTCCTGAGATTGTGACTGCTGTGCACAAATGGGAATTGCCAACAGACAGTGCTCCTCTTTCTTCTTTGACAACCTTTTTTTAAAAAAATAAACTCCTAGATTCTCAGAACATTAATCCTCTTATTCCCCACAGCCAGTGATCCTTTACACAGCTGTTATCAATCTTATCTTCTGTTTTCTCTGTTCTCATGGTTTGAGAACTTGAGTCTGAAAATCCAAGAAAAACTAGCCATCCCAGAGGTAGCTGGTTTCTCAGGCTAACCAATATGAAACCCAGAATCCCAATCACCCCCATTATCTGTCCCTTGTCGTAGGAGTGAATTACTGTATGCCCACTCTAATCTCCAAGGGCTGGGATCGGGCCAGAGAAAAATAAACCAGAGTGAACCAGTCTGATCCCAAGTCCAATTGTTTTGCTTTTCTAGGTTTTTATTTGTTTCCCTTGAAACCACAGCCAAAGGCCTTTGCTCTCATTTTCCCAGTGCACTGACTAACTAATACCTGTGCTTCCCTGCAAGTCCCTGTATGTCATGTTTGGACCTCTCCTCAGATCTGTGAGGAGTATCGGCATTTCACACTCTGCTGATATTTGTCATGCTTTAACTAAGGGTGGAGCTGTGAGAGGGCAGTGGAATCAAGAGGAATGTTTTCCCCAAAGGAGTAAGGAAGGTTGTGACCGTGGGTGCCATGCAGTGTATTCATTTGGACATTGGACATTCAGGGCTAGAGCTCGGGAGGAAATGGGAAGTGATGATGGATGCTGTACAACAGATTGTTTTGGGCATTGGGCATTCAGTGGTAGAGCTGGGGAGGAAAATGAAAGATAGGCTGTATTTTCTTAACTTCAGATCCCTCCTCAAGAGCAAGAGACAGCCTAGCACCAAAGCACCCCAAATCCTCCTCAGGGCTGTAGAGAAGATTCCTCTACTTCAGTAGTTCAGCGTGTTTCAGTGGCTCTTTCTCAAAGATGATCAAGTTTTCTCATCCCCACTTTATCTTCCTGAGGCTTCAGATACTCACAGTTGGCCACAATTTGAGTGCATTTACTTGAAAGCTCCAGAAATAGGTCGTCTTTAAGTTCTAAATCACACATCATTTTATAAAGTGTGATGAAAATTCGTGCTGCTCTCCTCGAGACGTGAATTATTCCTGTGTCCTGAATAAGAGCCCTTCCTACTAGTCACTTAGTAGTCACCTTGTTCATCAGATCAGCTGTGGCAGTATCCATGTGCTTGTGGTTTAAAGTACCTTGATTTTACCTAATAGTTAACCCAAAGCCCAGCGTTAATGTGATGGTTAATCTTAATTGCCAAGCTGGTGAAATCTAGAATCACCTGGGACATGGGCCTTTTGGTAAACAATAGGGAATTATCCTTGTTAGGTTAACTGAGATAGGAAAGTCACTGTGGGTGGACCTTTACTTGGTTGGGGATTCTGGAGTGTATAAAAGGAGGAATGTAAACAGAATGCTTTCCAGAGCACTTCGGTCTTTCTTAATTTCCGATGGTAGATGCCATGTCACTTTAGGCTATAGTTGTCCTGACTCTCCTATCATGATGGGCTGTAACCCTGTCTTCTTTAAGCTGCTTTTTTCAAGGTATGTTATCATAGGAAGAAGAGAATTAAAAACCATTATGATGACCAATTTATTATAATCTCTTCCTGTTCTAACTCATTATCATTATCATCAATCTCTTACAGGCTAATGTAAGAGTTAACCTGTATCAGAGGTTTGTACATGTAGCAGCAACAAGGTTTGCTGCTACGTAAGATTTCAGGCATCTGCTGGAGGTATTAAAATGTATTACTGTTGAGTTAGAAAGGATAGTGTTCTTGTGTCTTGAAGTTGTAGACTTTTCCTTAATATAAATTTCTTTCTTAAAATTTCTGAGAAATTTTTTTTTGTCTTCAGAGAAATTTCTTGCTTTCAGTCCAAATCATTTTATCCTCTTTCTTGCTATTCTATCTACTTTAATTAACAAGGGAAGACCTAACATTCTGGCCTTGTCCCTTTGGGCCAGGGGTTCCTGATGAACTATTTAGTTTCTATCAGGGTTCCTACACTTAGCAGAAAGAAGCATGAAGAGGGAGTTGTAGTTACGTTCCAAACCAACAGCAGTTACCAAGTCCTTGCTGAAACTGTTACACAGAGCCAATCTCCAACCGGCCTTGCTCCTATGAAGGACACACTTGCTCCACAAATCACCAGCTACACATAACTAATGATTTCTTCATGTGATACTAAGACAGTGAAGGAATTTTCCTCAAGATTTGAGTTATTTAACTTATCAACTTGGGGTGGGGTGCTGTGAGAGATGGGGTCCGAGAGTAAATGTGCGTGCTACCAACCAACCCTGGTAACCTGAGTTAGATTTTGGAAACTCTACTTGGTAGATGGAGTGAAAAACTGCCACAAGATGTCATCTGAGCTATACACACACACACACACACACACACACATCATGGCATGCACACATATGCCACACACACAAAATCAGTCAAAAAAATCCATTAATGTCTTTCTTAAAATGTAAAAAGTTAATGAAATGATTCATAATGATATTATGCTATACTCATAGATTGGTATATAGTCTGGTACTCATCACAGAGACTTCATCCGACAACCAATGGGAGCAGATGCAGATACTCATAGCCAAACACTAGGCAGAGCTGTGTTTGGAAACCTGTGTAAGAGGGGAAGTATGGATTGTAGGAGTCAGAGAGGTAAAGGACAGCAAAAGAACATGGTCCACAGAATCAACTAAGCAGGGCTCATAAGGGCTCCCAGAGGCTGAAGTGGGAAACAGGGAGCCTACATAGGTTTCTATGTCCTCTGCAAATATGTTATGGTCGTTTGTTTGGAGTTTCTGCGGGACTCCCAACAGTGGGAGTGGAGTTATCTCTGAGCTCTTTAGCCTGCTCTTGGGACAATTTTCCTTCTCCTAGTGGTTGCTTCATCCAGCCTTGACATGAGGATTGTCCCTAGTCTTATTGCAACCTGTTATGATGTATTCAGTTGATATTCCTGAGAGGCCTGCTCTTTTCTCAAGAGACATAGAAGGAGTAGATCTGTGGGAGGGGGACATGGGGTAGGGAACAGACTTGGAGGAATGAGGGAGGAGAAGCTTCAGTTAGAATGAAATGTGTAGGAGAAGAATAAACTTAAAATATATAAATATATGTAAATAGTAATAGTTGTCTAGGAGCTGTAGCTTTTATGTGGGTCCGCATATGTTCAGCAACTCAGAAATGAATGCACAAAATTTGTTTTCTTACTTATGAGTAAAAAATAAATAAAAACAGAACACCTGAAGCCCAGTTTTCCCTATATTTACCTAATAATCACTTTCCTTCCCTCAAATATTTGCTAGAGAACGAGGAGAAAAGGACTTGAAGGGCAATGTTTGGTGGGTTCCTGCCTACTCCAAGCTGACCTTGCTTTTATTCCAAGAGTCCTAATATCAAGAAGGACACAACAGAAGAAATGCAAGGCAGGCAACTCCTGGTAAAAAGGACTTTCTCACAGAACAATCTCTGCCCTCAGTTCCGAAGAACTTGCATTCCCAGAGCCTCTTTCTGGACACTGGAACTAACACCTAGGACTGATCTGGAGAATCTTAATGGATGCCAGTACCAACACCCGGGACTGATACGCTGGTGCCAGATATGGCAGCAGAACTGCTTGTCAAGAAACTAAGAAGCATTGCTCTTCATTGATGAACCATCTCTGATCCCGCCTATGCCTCCTGTCGGTGAAATCTCCAGACCTAGTCCTCACTCTTGTCCCACAATCAATCAATCAGTTGTTCAGTGTTCTGCATCTATTGGGACTGGTGACCAGACACTCAGCATTGTGAATGTTGCTGTTCTCTGGGCCATCTGCTAAGTGGCACTTCCATGTTATCCTCCCTCTGCCAGCTTAGGGAGACTTTCTTTACTTCCTGATTTTCTCTCTAAAGACTGAAAGATCTTTAAGAGTCTCCCTAAGAGTCTCCTAAGACTTAGAGTCTCCAGGTGTCAGATGTAAAATCCCAGCTACATGTTGATTTTCTTAAGAAGTGTTGTATATCAATGCTTGCAACAACTTTTTAGAAAATATTCCAGGCTTCTCGGGCATTTGCTGAGAAATTAAATGAGTCTTCAGTTCTACTTCTTTATTTTCTTCATATCCATATCTATCTAAATATATTTTAAAATCGATAGAGATTTACAATCTAATCATACAAATATATGCAAACATATATGACAGAATGGGTACTTTAGATACATTTGCTAGAATTACAGGGTCCTTTAAAATGATCATTTAAGTTGTTAATTCTGCTTCATTAATGCTTATATTTGGTGAATTTAGTAAGATTTATACAATAATAAAAATTAGAAAAAAATTTAAATGCTCAATGATAGCATAATACTTATAAAATTATTATTTTATTTATCAACAATACTATGCTATACGAGTAAAATAGTCTTAAACATGTTTAATGCCACGAGGAAATATGTATCTTTAGATAAATTAGAAATTGGAGGATATTTTTAATCTGGAAACTTCTAAATAAGCTGCTTTTCAGCCGGGCGGTGGTGGTGCACGCTTTTAATCCCAGCACTCGGGAGGCAGAGGCAGGCGGATCTCTGTGAGTTCGAGGCCAGCCTGGTCTACAAGAGCTAGTTCCAGGACAGTAACAAAAAAACTACGGAGAAACCCTATCTCGAAAATCCAAAAATAAAATAAAATAAATAAGCTGCTTTTCATAGATCATGGTATTATGAGTGATAATTTATTTCTTTCTGTGTTTTGTATTTTCCAAATATGACAGGATAAACATCATTTTTAATCAGGAGATAGCACACATGGAGGTGTGTATTGCATACTATGATCTTGCATATAATGAACAACTGAGAAGAAATTACGAGAGCAAATATGCAAGGTTATCCCTGGAGATGCTGTCCTAGAGTGACTCGCATGGGCTGTAATATATTTTCACTGCTTTGGAAATTGGGAATAAATATCCTAAGGCATGACAGCAGCACTTGTCCTACCATGACATGGTTCTGACCCCAGAAGTGTTCGCTCTTTCACTTTGGTGACAACCTCTGGTGTAGCCACTTTAGGATTCATCAATAATATTCTGACTGAATCAGGAACTCTGACATTCCCTGCTCAGCTAGAAATTATATCAAAATATTTTAAGACACATATATTGATTCATTATTATCTGTTAAACCATTCACGATACCATTTGCATGATTCTTTTTCTAATTCCAGGCAATAAACTGTGTGGCTGTAGTATGGGAATTAGGTTTATTTTCCCCAGTTTTGCTGGAGGATGGCAAACAAGAATAGGAAGCTCCCAGGTATACACACCTGAAAAGCAGCCTGACCTATCAAACCTACTGAGTCAAAAAATGTCTCCATGTGAACTCTGAGCTCCCCTTACCTCAGTAATCTTCTGCACTCCACTCTATCATGTTGACAGAAGCTGGAAAAAGCCTTGTATTTAAGTTTCCACCTCTGCTCTGGTTGAAGAGAAACTGGTTTGGGGACTGCAGTTTTTTCGAGTTATTCCCTCGGATGCCTACTGCCTTTCTACTTCTAGAAGGAACATAACAAATAGACACATAGATGTTGTCTCTTCCATGTTCAAAATTCCCAGGCTGCTGAGATATCTCACATCAAAAAGAGCACAGAGACAGAATCTGCACAGCTATCAATGTTGACCTGCCCTCCCTCAGAAAACAGCAATTACACCAGACTGGTAATACCAGAACTAAAAAGTCCAAATACCAATCAGGTAGTAATTCTTCCATAAGTCACCTGCAGCTACTGAGATTTTTATTTTTATTAAATCCTTCTCATTTTAATTGTTTGGATAGCAATGCGTTATACATTTTTCCCCATTTTCCTTCCACCTTCAACCTTTCCCTTCCATCATCCCTCCTGCCCTCCACACTCCCAATTAACTCAGGAGAACCTGACTTTTCCCCCTTCCTAGGTGGATCCATATATGTCTCTCTTAAGGTCCTCTTTGTTACCTAGATTCTCCGGGATTGTGGCCTGTAGGCTGGTTATCCTTTGATTCATGTCTATTATCTATCTATAAGTATGTACATATTATATTTGTCTTTCTTGGTCTGGCTCACCTCACTCAGGATGGCTTTTTCTAGTCCTGTTCATTTGCCTGCAAATTTCAAGATTTTTTTCTTATCACTAGTATTCCATTGTGTAAATCTACCACATTTTCCTTATCCATTCTTCAGTTGAGTGGCATCTAAATTGTTTCCAGGTTCTGGCTATTTTGAACAATGCTGCTATAAACAGTTGTACAAGTTTGCACTCCTACTGGTAATGAAAGAGTGTTCCTTTGTTCCACATCCTCTCCAGCATAAGCTGTCATCAGAGGTTTTGATACTGGGCATTCTGACTGGTGTAAGATGATATCTCAGAGTTGTTTGATTTGCATTTCTCTGATAACTAAAAATGTTGAGCATTTCCTCAAGTGTCTTTTGGTCATTTGGTATTCCTCTGTTGAGAGTTCTCTGTTTAGATCTCTACCCATTTTTTATTGGATTATTTAGTCTTTTGAGGTTTAGTTTCTTGAGTGCTTTGTCATATGTGCATTTTATGAAGATCTTTTCCCATTATGTAGGCTGTTGTCCAGGTGGACCAATGGAATTGAATCAAAGATCCTGGTATCAATTTATACACCTATGAATACATGGTTTTTTATAAAGAAGGTGTAACTGTAATGTGAAAAAAAGAAATCATCTTTAACAAATGGTGCTGGCATAATTTGATGTCGACATGTAGAAAAGTGAAAATAGATCCATATTTATAGCATAAAATTCAACTCTAAATGGACAAAAGACCTCAATTTAACACAAAATAAACCACTCTAAACCTCATAGAAAAAAGAGTGGGAAGTAGCCTTGAATGCACTGGCACAGGAGACCACTTCCTAAATATCACACCAGTAGCCCAGACAGACACAGAGCAGCAATTATTAAATGGGAGCTCCTGAAACTGGGAAGCTTCTGTAAAGAAAAGGACATGGTCAACAAGACAAAACAGCAGTCTCCAGAATAGTGAGAGAATTTTGGGCCAAGAACAATATGGTGGACCTGAAAGCTGCACCGTCTCTCCAGCTGTGGGATATAAAGATGCTTTAGTTGAAACAGGGGGAGCTGTCTATATCTTCCAGCTACCCTCTCTTCAAATACTGTTAAAGCATTTAAGGTTTAAATCCTTCTTAGTTTTAAAGAGACGTTCATTGACTTGTTACTGCAAGCACACCTTTTAATGCTCATCTTCTTGTGAATAGGCAAAGTCACTAGGGATAGAGCAATTTGAATCCTTAGTTACTAGTTGATGTACTTTCCCTCCCTACCTTGAATGAAGTCAAACAGTCAATTAGACCATCTTCATGACAACAGTGACCACTTTGAACCCTTCACAAGCACCTTGAAATAAAAGCTGAATGAAGTTGGAAACTGGTTGCCCTAGCTTCTAAAGTTGAACATCAGCCAGGATTGATTGATAGTTTCTATCAGACATTACGTTATCACAGGCTTCCTCAAACTTTAGATCATTCCTGCATAGGCTGGATGGGGACCACTTCCCCAAGTGGCCTAGTAGAGAGACAGCAGTGACTGTTGCTAAGGAGTAAAGCTATCACTAGGAAAACAGAATTCTCCCTTAGCATGTGATCAGTGCAAAGGGGCCTTCGACTTTACAAGCAGGCTCTCAGACTCTTTTAATAAGCCTGCTGGAAGACACTCTCAGGTGCTGTGAACCCTTTAGTTGCAACACCAGGACGAATGAAGGCGTTTTTTGTAGAGACCATGTCTTGTTTATTTCAGCAGGGCAAGTTGAGCTGCTAATGCGGATGGAAGCAGTGGAGTCACCAGAGAGGCAAAAATGCAGAGCAACAGAGAGGCATTAGCGGTGGCAGACAGACAAACAGACCATACACAAGACTGTACAAGCATCAGGGCAGTCAACTGTCTGACAATTTTAAGAAAAAAAAAAGATAGTTCCATAGTGAAAAAAGAAGCCAGGGAAGAGAGAAAAAGGGCAGTAGGCGTACAGTTAGAGGTCAAAGGACTGAAGTGAGCTAGGGCTGGAGAACAATATGTAGGAAGCCTAAGAGAGAAGACAACAGGCTCTACTTACAGGGAGAGTTCCAGAGACTGTCAAGTCTTCAGATACAAGGGTCCCAGACACCACAAGTCAACAGTTTTAATACCAGATAGAACTCAAGACTGAGAGACCTGATCCCTAGACTCACCCAGAAGCTGCAGCACCAGCAACAGATAAAAACTAAGGAAGCCCGATTCCCTAAACCTTTTCAGAGGTGAAGCACTTATAGAATGAAGGTCCCAGAATCCAAGGATTCCATGAGAAAATAGCATTAGATGGTGCCATCAGCTGATGCTGCTTCTGCCTTCCTACTACTGTTATTGCTTCTATTAAATGTCCAGGGATACAAGAGACCCTTTTCCACCTCTCCACAGTTTATATCTGGGAATAGTGAAGGGACCTCAATATTGGTAACAGAGATTTCAGTAGGTCAGAGAAATGAAATAGTTCATAGATAAAATATGTACAAGAGACACCAGGAAAGTTTTTTTCTTAATCTCTGACACTTGTATTCATGTTTCATCATGACTTCATGTGGTCATTATCATAAATAACTAAATTACTATTAAAGGGACACAGTAGAAGAAGAAAATTCTCTGTGATGTCACCCTTTATAAACATTTGCAATGTGGTTTTGCTCCCTATCTGTGGTATTTTGTGGAGAATGTCTCCCAAAGGATCACATATTAGAGAGCTTGGTCTCCAGCTGGTGGAAGAGTTTGGGAAGGATTACGAGGTGTGGCCTTGTTAAAGAAAGTATGCCACTAGGAGTGGGTTTTGAAATTTCTAAAGACTCATGGCTTTCCCAGTAGTCTCCTTGCCTCTGGTTGTAGATCAAGATATGAGTTCTCTTCTATTCCTTGGCACCATCAGGGACTCTAACCAGCTGTAATCATAAGTCAAATTAAATTCTTCCTTTTAGAAGTTGCCTTGGCTACGGTGTTTTAGCAAAGCAACAGAAAAGTAATAAAGACAGAAGTCTAGCAAAGTGAGTTTTATCCTAGGGAAACAAAATTTCAAGTTTGGAGATAGGTATGTTCATCTCAACTCTAGTCATTCTTTCGTTCTCTGAAAGCCTCTGGGGAAGAGCTATATGGGGAAAATAAATCAGATTTGAAGCAGGCACAGACAGTACTCAGAAGGGGGACAAAAGTACATCTCAATTGATATAATGGAGATGTCTGAGTAGGAAAAAAATAGACTATATTAATTCTGTGGATTAAATCAAAAAGTTATTTGTACAAAGACACCTTAACGGATAGGAAGGTGCTTCCATTTACCAGGTATTCATAACTTCTATCCATTGTAGGACAGAGCAGGGCATTAGGTAAGAGTAAGGGGATCAGGTGAGTAGGAAGGACATCAAGTGGAAGTTATTACATATTTGCAAAATTTACAATGACATTTTCTGTGAACAAGATATTGCAAGAGGGAACTCAGAAAAAAATGCACTGATTATCTGTAATGTTCAGGTAAGATAGAACCTATGCATTTTAATAAGTTGATTTCCCTTACTCAAGCTCTTTTAAAAAGAGGGCAGCCTGGTTTCTAAAGAAAATTAAAGATAGTACCTTAATAATGTCCATTATTATTTGTGAATTTTATGATTGTCCCTGATGTCTTCTCTTGACTTCAATCTAATCTCCATTCTAAATATAAAGAGCACAACCACTTACCTTCTTGTACAAGGTCACAGATACTTGTCTCACTCATATTCCTGTTTTGTTAAGGAGAAAATTCTAGGGAAACAGAGAAATGGAGCTTAGACTGGACAAAGTGAACTGCCTGCATTTGCCATCTGCCTTAGGTATGTACCCTATGTTGATGTGAGCCTCAGAGCCATAGTTGGCTGTGGAATAAAACATGAGGTGTTGAGATTAAATTACATTGTACATTATCTCAGAGTTTGTGTAAGAACACTATCACTATGCAATAATTTATCTTGTTTTTCATCTATAGTTATTCTCTGAATACATATTTTTCAGACTTGCACTAATAATAGAATATTTGATCTTTATCTTATCTATCAGCTATCATCTATCTATCTATCTATCATCTATCTATCTATCTATCATCTATTCATCTATCTATCTATCTATCATCTATCTATCTATCTATCATCTATCTATCTACCCATCCTTTCATCCACACATCTAACTACCTAACTCTACCATTATCTATTCATAGAAAGAAATGGAGATATGTATATACACATGATCCTTTACTTTTGCTGGTTTGAGTTAAACTTTCTAGATGTTGGTGGAAAAGCACTATACAATCTGTGCAAACACTGTTTTAATTTTGAATGATGACTTTTTTCTAGGTGAGCAATATAATGTTGCCTTGCGATTTTGAACAGCAACAATGGGCTATAGTTTAAGTCAGCCCAATGATTTCTAAGAGAAATCAACAAAACTACAGTATGTGTAGTTAACAAAATAAAGTATTTAGTTGGTTGGCAGTACTAAAGGCAATTTGATTTGTAAAATCTCCTTTTCTTTCCTTCTGTAGTGGTATATTATTTGTATTTTGATAAATAAATCTTACCTAAAGACCAGAGGCAAAGTCGAAGTCACTAGAGGTCAGGGAATGGTAATACACACCTTTAATCCCACATTTGAAAGACAGAGGCAAATGGATCTTTGTGAGTTCAAGACTACTCTGGGCTACACAAGATAAATACAGAAACAAATTCACGTGGTGGTAGCCTACACAATTAATCTCAGTACTAGGGAGTCATGTCCTTTAATCCCAGCACAAGAGAGAATATAAAATGATAGGAAAGAGAGGCTTAGTCTTTTTAGCTAATGGTTGCCCAGCCTTGGTAGACCTAAGACTTCTCTACTTGTTTGGTTGCTTTACTTTTATGGTTTTCAGGCTGAGCCCCAATTTCTGTCTCTGTTTTTATTATTCATGCTACATTTCTCCTTCATTTACTTCCTTCTTCCCTCTCTTCTTTCATTTTTTTTTTTTTGAGACATGGCCTCATGTTATTCAGGCCAACTTAGAACACAGGAAGTAAAGATGTCCTTGAACATCTGAACCCTCTGAACCCCTACCTCCAGCTCTCCAGTGTTGGCATTACGAATATGTGCCACCATGCCATAACTTGCAATATCTTAATTTATCATGAACCTCTCTGGCTTTAACCCCATTGTAAGATGAGGAACATTTGTATCCATGCATTGATTTGTCATCTCTGTTCATCTTGAACCATCTACCTGTGAATCTGCATCACTCTTGTGCATAAATACACATCTGTCTATCAATTTATCATCTAAAGATATTGTTTTATCAGGCATCTCTTTATCAGTCTCTATTTACTCCCCCCCCTTCTTTTATTGACAACCTTTTCAGTGCCAAGTAGAATGAAATGAAGTACAGACACTGGTGAAAAAAAAAAGCTCCTGACATCAAAACTCAGTAAGAATACTGTTAAGCAGATTTAAAGAGCAGCTGATCTCTGTGGTAAACAATGCTCTTTATATGCTAATAGTGGAAGAGTTAACTATTATTGTAAGAAGGATTTAAAAATACCAAAGTCATAGATTTTTCTAATCAACAGCTTTTGTTCAGATTTATAGAAACTGGAACATCTTTAACCTACTAGATAATAGCACCCATCTCTTCCAAACAACAGGCCACATAACATTTGCAATTAGTCTGTGGCTGTCTGTCTGATGAACCTCTGCACATCTCCCCAAACAGGTTGCACTTGCATCCCCAAGGAAAGGTTCCCTTTGTTGACAATAGCTGGGTTTACAAATTACTTGTCCTCAAGTAACTAGCTAATCTAAAAGACATGCATAAGTGCATGGTCACAACTATGTTGCTTTACAGAGAGTAAACTCATGCATGACACCCATACTGAGTCTCTTGTAGTATCATTGGAAGGCTTGAAAATGATAATATGAAAACAACTATGTCATACTACATGCACTCTGTCAGTAGGTATTATTCGCATTGCTTTTAATTTTAAAGCAATGCATGATAGAAGAATGTCTACTATTTTATTTGCCTGGGTGAAAGTTGTTTTAGAACATGACTCTCTTTCTCTTGCTCTCTGTCTCTCCCTCTTCTTTTCTCTCTCCCTCTCTCACATGCGTGACACACACACACACACACACACACACACACACACACATTTATGGTGATTTCCCCAGTAATATATCTTAGAAGACATTTTTGCTATTTTTAACATATTTTATTGACTCTTGGGGAATTTCTCATCATGCACCCCAATTCTGCTCATCCCCAGTCTCCACATCTGCCTCTTACCCTTGTAGTATCCAACCAAAAGAAATTTTTTAAAAAAGTTAAAATCAGAACAAAAAACAAAAAAAGAACAAAAGAAAGAAAAACAGAAAGAGAGAGATGACAGAAAGAAAGAAACAAACAAACAAAGGAACAAAGAAAGAAACAAAGAAACGAAAGAAAGCTCTTGCTCCTCCATTTTTTCACCTCTCCAGCACCTCTTCATACATCCTAGTAGCACGGGGAACCCTGGTGTGTCACACAGTATACACCCTTTGTTCAAACAGTCTTAGTTCCATATATTCATTGCAGCGCGCCACTGGTCTGGTTCAAGGCCTCTGGTTTCTGCACATTATCATCACTGGGCCGTCAGAAAAACTGCTGAAACTCCTCTCAGATATCCCTTGGCCACCCTTAGCCTTGGCAATCCCATGGTTATCATTCCAGCAGACCAGTACTTTCACAAGCTCCAGCAGGATATAGACAGGGTAGATATTAAGATGAACCAACCCAAGGACCTTGATGTGGGCCTAGATGGCAGCTGAGCTAGTCAGTCCAGGCCACCAGGTCCAGACCTTTGGTGAGAGGTGGAGCCAGCTCTTCTACATTCATGTCACTGGGGCCAGTTCTTTCATACCCATGCTGAGGGGTGGAGCCATCTCTCTGGAGTGCTGGGGTAGGAGAGGGAGTTTCTGGTGGGAGAGATAGGGACAGCTCTCCCATGAGGATCAGTAGGGCCCCTATCTTGCTGCAGCATCCAGCAAGGGGCAGGGCCAGCTTTCCCAAAGCCAGCAAAGGGCCTTGCTGGCTCAATATCGCCCTGTGGTTTCATGACACATGGTTCCTATGAACCCCTGTGGTAAAATGTGTAGCACGAGTAATAAAAACCCAGAAACAGATATTGGAGGTCAAGCTGAAGATTAGTGATGTGGGAGTGATTTCTTATCAATAAAAAAACTGCCTAGGCCCATTCGATAGACCCACCCTTAGGTGGGTAGAGTAAACAGAACAGGATTCTGGGAGAAGGAAGCTGAGTGAGGAGTTGCCACGATTTTCCTACCAGAGGCAGACGCAGGCTAGCATCTCCCTGGTAAGCACACCTTGGGGTGCTACACACCTTATAAGAAATGGGCTAGTCCAGTTGCGAGAGTTAGCCGAGAAGAGCTAGCCAATAATGGGCCAGGCAGTAATTAAATGAATACAGTTTGTGTGTTGTTATTTCGGGACATAAGCTAACTATGTGGGCTGCTGGGTGCCGAGGACACAGCCCTGCCACCCCTATTGCTACAGGTGGTGCCCAGACGTGATGGGCTAAATCCACTTAAAAACCTGAGAGAGCTTAATTTTGAACAGAGAAAAAACAGAGTTTAACACGGATTTTTGCTGTTTGTTGGTGGCGTGCCTTAGAGAAATTTCCTGATTGAGTAACAGCAGCATAAAAAAAAAAAAAAAAAAAAAAGCTGCGTCATTTTAAAGTGCGGCTTCCTGGGGCTGTACTGCCAGCATGAACTCTGGTTTTAAAGCATTTTAAGGCTTTTATGGAACTGGATGTTTCTGTTCCCGCTTGGGATCGGAGGAGAATGCTTCTGAGACCTTGCCGATGGCTCAGCGGCTCAGCATTCCCTGTCTGCACCTGGACAGAAGGCAAATTCAGGCTTAAGCAGGTGAAAGAGCATGGCGGATTCTTTCCGCCATTCAGAGACCTGTTTTCAGACTGCACAATGATCTGCCTGTCAGATTTGGTTGTAACTTGGATGAAAAGAGTTTATATGCTGCACGCTCAGTCTCAGAATTAAACTGCTGAATGCGGCTCCAATGTGGACTTGCTGTGTGCCTGGAACTGTGCGCAGCTCAGGTGCAACAAATAGATCTGAGGCAGGAGCTGCTGCTCCATGCTAAACTGTGCTGACCTCAGGCAGGAACTACGTTAATTACCATAATAATAGTGCAGTTAAGGTTTAGACTTGGCAATAAACAGGCGATACCAAACAAGGTGCAACTTAAGTTTTTAAGAATTGCTTAACATTTTAAGAAATGCTCTTGGATAGTAAAAAAAATTACAGATTCACAATAAAACAGATTCAGACAGACCACTAAATGGATCACAGTGTTGGATGAATGTACGTAGGCTTGAGAGAAAAAAAATATATATGTAGAGAGAGAATAAAGTTAATGCCTTTAAAAATAAAAAGGTAAAGTCTTTAAAGAGACAGAGTACAGATAGTTAAGAGAGTAAAAGAAATAAAGAAAAATAAGCCACGTAAAAATGGAAAATTCACAGAGAGTCTGGATTATGTACATTGTGTTTTCTTTAAAATTTCTGACTGTAAAGGAGCTAAGTACAGACAGACATTTCATTATATGGGCTGCCAATTGGAACCAGAATGGATATAAGGGTATTACAATTTCAAAATTTGGGTCTAAGGATATGATGCTTCAGAGAGGGTCTTCTTTTGTTTTCACAGAGGACCAGACCCTATGGATTGCATCTATTTTGATATGGTATGATAGACCACGCCCTCCTGAAAGGTTGCTGTGAACACCCTCAAAAAATTACTTCACTCAACTGCCAACTGAGTTACACCATGAAAGACCTAATTAACAACGCCCCCATTCAGCAGGAAGCAGTTGGGAGAGAAAAAACTGCGCCCATGTTCCCAAATATTTTTTATAAATGTTCTTTTACATTTAAAGGGGGATATGATATAGATATGAATAATTTGCATTGGTATGGATTTTAAAGTCAATTTTGTTATATGTATATGTATTTCTGATACTGATTAAGGTATTGTGATTGTGTAGTTCATTTTTAAAATGTAATGTATAATTAAAAAATAGGTGGGAGACAGGGTTTCTCTGTGGTTTTGGAGCCTGTGAACTAGCTCTTGTAGACCAGGCTGGATAAAGTGCTGCCTCTGCCTCCCGAGTGCTGGGATTAAAGGCATGCGCCACCACCACCCGGCTGGAAATATAGGTTGTTGATGAATAATCATAAATAATAGTCAATCCTGTAGTCATGTTAGTTAGATTTTCTAGATATATAGAGATATATTTCAGTTAGATAGGCATTCTTCATATCTCTCAAAGATTGCAGGATATGGCATTTAATGTTTTAATAACTTAAATTGACAATGAGACACGTCTGCTCCTGGCAGCACCAATCTACTTCGAGATGAAGATGGGCATCGAAGAGGATCCTTATGGAGTTTGATAGCCAGCCATTGGGCAAGAGACTGCTCTTGCCTGGACTGTTGCATAAACTGGACACAAAGAACCCGCAGAGAGAGGACTGCTGAACTTGCCTAAAGGTGAGATGATCTTTCGGGGTTCCTGATTCATAAAAGAGTCTACGAGACATTCTGCAGGACACAGCAGAAAGTGACTAAACTGTCTTTGGAATTTCCTGCTTCATGGAACTGTCTGCTGGATACTATGGGCCTGAAGGCCGAAGATGGATGCCCCAAAGATACAGAGGAACTTTGGGTGACTGTCCAGGCAGCGAGATGTCTCTGTTATTTCTAGAGTTTTCTTATTTCTTGTTTAGTATTATATCCTTCTGGAGTCTTTGATGGAGTTGAAGAATGGATAGATAGTTATAGTTTTCCTTAGTTATGATAAAAGATAAAATAGATATAATTATTGTAACTATAATTCTTACTTGATAACTATTTTGTTATATGTAATTTTACTATGTTAAAGTTAAAGCCTTTCTTTTTTTTTTTTAAACAGAAAAAGGGGAAATGATGTGGGAGTGATTTCTTATCAATAAAAAAACTGCCTAGGCCCATTCAATAGACCCACCCTTAGGTGGGTGGAGTAAACAGAACAGGATTCTGGGAGAAGGAAGCTGAGTGAGGAGTC
This sequence comes from Microtus obscurus, assembly GCA_963919715.1. Taxonomy (NCBI): domain Eukaryota; kingdom Metazoa; phylum Chordata; class Mammalia; order Rodentia; family Cricetidae; genus Microtus; species Microtus obscurus. The sequence goes on from CAWTZC010000015.1 coordinate 25,095,373, forward strand.
GCCATGATTTTCCCACTAGGAATTTCTTTTATTGCTCGGCGAAGGAGTTTCTTCTACAATGCAGGAAACTACTGAACTGGATTTGGCATAGGAGCCTGTGAGAGGCCCCTCAAGGAGTTTTCTGATGGCAAGGGATTACTTTGAATATCTCTTGGTGATCTACATTTATTAGTCCAGTGCCTGCCTGCCTTTGTCATGCCTTGTGCATTATCCAGAAAAGAGGGACATTCTGTGTGGATGCTTAGAAAAACTTTGTTTCTAGGGATAACCCATTTACAATCCCTTTTAAGGTGACCTTGTTTGCCACAGTTATGACACTTGACATTTTGCTTTTTCCTCAAACCTCTTGGAATCACCTCTCCTATCAAAGCAGCCTTTTGTATTATTTGTGTAGTTTCTGAATCTGGTATCATTCTATTTACTGCTGTTGTCAATCTATGTAAGAAATCCATGAAGTGTTCTTCTGGGCTCTGTATGACTTCAGTAAATTACTTAATCTTCTCTTCTACTCCTTCCATTTTGACCTAAGCATTCAAAGCTGCTGCAAAGCATAAAGCCATGATGTGGTAATCATATAGGAATTGTCTCTGTATAGTAACATTATCTTCTCAAAAAAGCTGATCTTGGGAAATTTCCATGCCTCTAGCTTTACTCCATTGCCTAATACTCTTAGCCTCTTCTCTGAATAAGGTAATCTATTGTAATAGTGGACCAGGCTCTAAAAACAACTTTAATCAAATCTTTAGGGATAATTCTATTACAAACTGACCACGAGTTTAACATTTGCTTCACAAAAGGTGAACACATGCCATATGAGTCCATTCAGCTCTTACACAGCCTTTATGATTTGGCAATTCCTGTAAGGTTACTGGATGTATTAAGGTTAGTTTTATGAAAACCTTAGACTGTTTCTCTCTAACCTTATATTGTAATCCTGAAATTGTTTCTCCACTAAATTCCTCTGTCTGGATTTGAATATCTCTGTGATCTGTTTTATTAACTTTTTCTAAGACCTGTATCTTGGTAGTCAAAGCAAACAACTTTTTAAAAGATAAACCAAGAATTATCAAGATCACTACAAGGATTATGGAAATTATAGTTAACAGTATGTGAATCCCAGTTAAATGGTTCCATTTTTAAATCATGCATTAAATAATCATATAGAGACCTAACTTTATTGTAATTGTGTCTTCCATTTATTAACATGGGAAAAAAATCTATATTTTAACTAATTTTTCCTTAAGGAATTCTCAATTTTCCTACCAAATCTGCTGCTGAAAATGTAAGGCTTATTGCTGCTGCATAGAATAGTAAAAGTGTGACTGGATTTCAAGAAGGGGGTTCAGGAAAAGCCTATCATGAGACAAAAAAGGAAAACCTAGCTTGTACAGTGGTGACTCTGGTTTTGTGGAGCTCTGGCCTATGCCGGTGACTGCAAAGCCATAGGCAAGGGGTTCTTTCATGAATTTTGTACCCCAAACATTGAGTGTCAGTTGTAGCACAAGTAATAAAAAACCCAGAGACAGATATTAGGAGTCAAGCTGAAGATAAGCAAAACAAGGCAGCCAGCCACTAGAGAGTTCTTTTAGCTCTATCAATGCTCAGATTGAAGACATGATCCTGTCTTCAGATTCCATCTGTCTCCACCAAGACTCAGACTCCATTGAGTTCCTATCTCTTTCCCTTTATGTTACTCTTTCTGCCCAGCCATATCACTCTTGTCTCCACATCCCTAATGCTGGGATTAAAGGCATGGGATCCCAAGTGGTAAGATTAAAGGTGTGTGTCACCAGAGCCTGACCTGTATGGCTGACTAGTGTGGCTAGCTTTGACTCTAACCTTCAGGCAAACTTTATTTATTAAAACACAAATAAAATATCAGTATAAAGACAGGAAGACATCAACACAGACCCCAGCTGCAGCAGGACTATGGGCACAGTCACGAACCTTAGCAGCAGTTCTGACTGGAAAACACCATGGCTTTGGGTGGCAGCAGAGACCACTCAGATCAATATGGCTCTGGCAACAGCACAACCATAACCTTCAGAGATCAACAAGGCCATGGGTTGTGACTCAGACCCTGGGCTTCCATTTGGCTTTTTGTGGCAACACAGGTCTCGGACTTCAGCCACTTTTTGCTGTTTGAACATAGAATATTACATAAACTTACATTGGATAGTTCCATCAATCTTTTGATTAATGATGAAATCACAAATATGAAATATGTTGAACTCCTACAAGATAACAACATACTACAGTAAATACTTTTTATCGGTACAGTGACAAAACTCTTAACAAGTCAGTTTAAATAAAGAAGGAAATGTTTGTTTTGGCTCATCTTTTTAGGAGCTCAGGGTACAGAGGGAACGATTGTAGACACACAAGGCAGACAGGTATCACAGAAACACAAGAATGCTTGCATTCAGCTTGCTTTCTCCTGTTTCCCTTTTTATTTATTCTGTAACCCAAACCCACAGGACAGTGTAACCCAAATATAGAGTGGCTCTTCCCTTCTCAGTTAAACTTCACAGGAAATTCTATCAAAAACACACTCAGAGATTTGTCTTATAGGTCTAAATCTAAATCCAGTCAAATTGACAATGGAGGTCAGCCGTCTTGTCTTAATCCATGTCCTATTGCTGTGAACAGACACCAAGACCAAGACAACTGTTATAAGATTGGGGCTTATTTCCAGTTCGAGGTTTCATTCATTATCATCATGTTGGGCAGCATAATGACACACAGGTGAGCACTAGAGCAGTATTTGAGAGCTACCTCTTGATCCATAGGCAAAAAGAAGGATTCTTCTTGAAACTTCAAAGCCCAATCCCAGTGACACACTTCCACCAACAAGGCCACACCTCCTGATCTTCTAATCTTTTCAAATAGTAATACTCTTTGGTAATGAAGCATTTATATATATGAGTCCACAGGGCCATTGTTATTTAAAACTCCATACCAGTCTGCATTGATCAATTATACATACAAGTGCGATCTAAAATGATGAAAGAACAGTGAAGTAAATTTGCAGTTTCTGTCTTAGTCTTCCTTACGTATGTATTTATATATTCTACGCAGTTGCACACATCATGCTTTCACGTGTCTGCAGAGCAGTAGGGAACATGTCTGTTTGCACTAGCTGTCACCACAAACATGTGAGTAATGTCCTTCGCACTGCTTGTTCAATAGCCACAACTTTACAACAGCCACTATCAGACATGCTGTCAATTGTTCATAATAACGTAAATTCAACACTTAAAATGGAAGATGAATAAACCCCAAGTTGAAGGGTTATTATACTGTGGTAGGACTTCTAAAAGTCATGGTATATAAAAACCTGAAATGATGTGTATTCAATGGAACACTGGGCTCGTGATAAGCAGAAAAGCACAGTTCAGAATGTGGTCAACACATGACTGACTGCTCTAAAATGGAACTCACAGAGAACCATGGGAAAATAAATTCTAGAAAAAGTGTATACTATAAGATATTTGCAAACATTTTGTCTTCTTGAATTTCTGTTTTACAATTAGTGTGTACATATTTAAAATGACTACATCTTAAAACAAAAGTTGTTTATCAATATGCTGAAACTATGCTGTGTTTGTTATAAAAAAAAGTGGTCCCTCAAGAGTGTGTTCTGGACACGATGCAACCACCGCACTTATGATATCACTGTAGTTTTAGTTACCAGCAAAAGACCTGAATGAGATTAGGCTTTTCACTATTGCAATATGGTGAGGGAGGGACCCATAAGACCCCGCTTTTCACTGAGGAAGTATGGGTAATTGACATTGCTGTACTGAGGGAGGGGATCTCATTTACTTTCTCACTGATAAAGTTGCCCATATTCTGGTAAATTACGTGCCATCCAGGCTCACACAAGCATCAATAATTAAACTTTTGGGATCAAACAAAAAAAGAGTCATCTGAGACGAACAGGGGGACCCACTGGGCAGAAAGGGAATTTCAATAGGAGATAAAAGAGGGTAATGGGAATTTGAAAATGACTGAAATTTATCATATACATTTATAAAATTATCAAATGAGAAAAATAAAGGAAGAAAGGAGACAGCAAGTTATTCATTGTTGTGTAGTGTGTAGATGCAACAGGGAACAGAGAACATGAAACTACATCAGAAACTACACTCCTAAAGAAATATCCCAATAGTGTCTGCATTCAGAGTGACAGAAAGGGAAAGAGGTCTTATGGAAATCTTGTGACCATCTCTGTTTGGATCCTGTGTCAGATAGGTCCTCTTGTATCACGTCACAAGAATACTGTATACCCCCCTCCAGGGCTGATTACCGGGAAAGAGAGTATTAGGTTTGCATTCTCCCCTTTGTATTGTTCTGTTGCTGTCTGTATTGGCTGGTTTTGTGTGTCAACTTGACACAAGCTAGAGTTATCAGAGAGGAAGGAGCCTCAGTTCAGGAAATGCCTCTATAAGATCCAGTTGTAAGGCATTTTCTAAATTAGTGATTAATTGGGGAGGGACCAGTCTATGGAGGGTGGTACCTTGGGCTGGTGGTCCTGATCCTGGGTTTTATAAGAAAGGAGGCTGAGAACCCTGGGGAAGCAAGCCAGTCAGTAGCACGCCTCTATGGCCTCTGCATCAGCTCCTGCCTCCAAGATCCTGCTCTGTTTGAGTTCCTGTCCTGACTTCCTTCAATGCTAAACAGCAATGTGGAAGTGTAAGCCAAAGAAACCCTTTCCTCCCCAACTTGCTTTTTGGTCATCTGTTTCAGTGCAGCGATAGAAACCCTAAACAAAACACTGGATATGATTCACTGTCTTTGTTTTTTCCGTAGACACAGGCCTAATTTGCTGATGAGTGGAGACTTCAAGACTTTGAAGATGTTTCTAGTCTATGTAAGGAGAAGTAGGCTCTTAACCACTAGGAGATATTTAAGATGCTCTCAACTTTAATAGAATGTTCTGGAATTCTAAATTAGCTGACCACTCTTCTCTTGGCTGGAGACCTCCTGGTGTCCAGGAACTGGAAATGACCAAATGCTTTAAACATAAGTAAGGACACATTCAAAATATTTCCTGGCTGCACAGCTACTAAGCATGCCAGACACGTGAAGAGTTCAAGAAAATTTCCTGCATGAAATAAACTGAGCCATCGTGGTCAGATGAGCCAGGGGCCCGGTTTTTAAAAAATCTAGGCCAAAGAACCACATGAAGCCATTCTTAAAGAGTTTTGTTACAGCATGAAACATTCCATGTGGTAATTTTAAAAGTATGATTGCTTACAAATAACCTGTTTCATGCATCAGAAGCATAATGAGTCCCTAATTACCAGGATAAATGGTATTAAGTATTTATGCAAAATTTAATCACTATCACAATGTTTATAATATGAGAAAATGAATTTTATACTCTAGTTTAGCAAAAGCTTCAGGATTTTGCTTTTTAGGGCTGAGAATAGCTTGTATAGGCCTGTCTTCTCAGACCGGATCAGCACACGTATTTACCAGACCTCTGTAAAGAGCCTTAGCTGTCTCAGATTCTGAGATGAAAAATGAGGGCTGAGTCTGGGCCACTCTTCTCATGCACTTCACGACGCAGCATTAAATTTGAAATCCCGGCAGCTGATTTCTCCGAGTCCATTTCTAATAGCGTTAGTGAGGCTAAATAAATAAACAGAGCTTTCTAATAGCAAAATTAATCTCTCTGTGTGTCACCAAGCATCTTGTTGATGGTATCACACTCTCAGGAATAAATTTACTCAGCAGATTATTGAGTAGCTAGTTCCACATGAAGGCTGGCTTTTGTGCTCATAGGACCATGTTGTGCTGGTCGGAAGTCAAGGTGAGGAGGGGGCTCTCACTGAAGGCCATGCTCAGCCTTCGCAGAAGCCATAGCAGAATTTCCAGGAGGTTGTCAGCTGCTTGCTTTTCCCAGTGCGGTGATAGCCCACTTTGCAGCTCCACAAACACCTGATTTTTATCTAACTGGATGGATAATGAAAACAATTTTCAGTAACATATATTTTTTATTTGTTTATTGTCTTCCTCTTAGTGGGATATAGTTCCTCATGTACTTTTGCCAGGTGTGTCAAACAACATATCTCAAGCTCCTAAAGGTGTGTGGACCCATCTGTCGGTCATGGATGATTCAGAATTTGGGATTGAAGCCTTCTGGATTTTGTTCAGTGTAATATTCACACTTTTACCAGTGTTAATACTCTCTTCTTTCCACACCTCCTCATCTCCCACGCTTAAAGTGACAAGCAGCTCTAATGTCCGTCCCAAGGCCACATTCCTTTCTCTTCCATAACAGAGTGGTAAAGGATAATGACCAAATATCTACAAAATTGCAGCAGAAAAAAAATATTGCTCCTGAGTTTATTTTCTGTCTTAGGTACCAAGGTGGCCCAGTCCATCCAGACAACATCAGACCACAGTAGAACAGGAGACACACCTCTCTTGTTCTCAAGAGTGGAGAATGAGAATATTGTTCTTGGACTTCACTTTGTATATCATCAAAGAAAACTGGTTGTACAAAATAAACTAAAAAGAAGAAAGCCACTTTACACTCACAGCTCAATAGAAAGCATCTTTTAAAATCCCTACTCATCAAAGGACTCTCTTTATCATTGGTGTATTAGAGGTAGGTACGGAATCCAGTGAAACTAAACTTATCATGCAGGACTGTATTACTATTTAAAACAAGCAATGTCTCTAATGTTGTGCATACTTCTATTTCTGTACTCTAAAGGAAATAAATACTTTGTTGTATTTTGCAATCTTTGTTCTGCAGTTTTTCTCTTCCGGTTCAGAGGCCTCCTTCATTTCTTATGTGAAGAAACAGTTTGTGAATGTCACCAACTTCATTAAATACCGGTGATTTCCTGTGATGCAAAACTATACATAAAGTCTTGTAATAAAAGCCATGAAACATAGTGAATAAAATTAAAATCAATCAGCAATGTAGAGCATGATATTTGTAATGCATGAAAAATATTGAAATCTTTGCCTTAACTCAGTAAGAGAGGAAAAAAATGATGGCAAGTAAATATGAAAATAGGATGTTAAGAGGCAATTTACACAAAACACAAGTAAGGGCAGCTAGTATAGAACTCTTTGCGACCATCGGTAGTCAAAGGAAAGCACACGAAAGAAAAAAAAAGGCAGGGAGAATACAGCTGTTAGAAGTAAGAGTTGGCTGCACCATTGAAGAAACCCACAGCAACCCTCACCTGTCAACTGTTACTCAGAGAGGAGTAGGGCCTCGTTTACCGTCAGCCGTTGATGATGAAATATTGGCGGGCCAATCATGTGTAGCTTCTATGCATATAATCAGAGCTCTAGTGAGTACATACTGCAATAGGCACGGCATGTCCAGGAGACATTCTTTTGCTACACATCTTCCCATCTTCCGGTTCTTACATATTTCCACCGAGTCTTCCATATGTTTCCTGAGCACAGGGGCAGGGGATATGCCTTTCCCATCCAGAGAAGAGCACACTGATATCACTTACCTCAGCACTTTAACCTGCTACGGGTTCTTAAATTAACTTTCCCCTCCTGGAGTTAGCGTTCTCTCTGATGAAAGCAGGACACAGCGTTAGAGGTCCAAACACGAGCATTTAGAAGGTGCTTTGAGAAGATCATGTAAATAGCCTCCCACCTACTCTCTGGCAGAGAATTTAATTAAACTCAGTGGGTCACACCTGAAGGGCAGTGGGAAGGGCAGTTTCAGAAGGAGAATGAGTGACAAGAGGAGAGTGGCAGCTGAAAACAAGTGTCAAGCAATAAGAAGTGTCATATTACAGGACTGGAAAGATGTCTCAGGGGTAAAGAGTGTTGACTCCTTTGCCAGAGGTCCCAGGTTCAATTCCTAGTACACACATGGTGGCTGGCTGGCTGTGACTCAAGTTCCAGGAGACCCAATGCCCTCTTACAAGAGCGTGAGGCACTCACATGTTGTGTAGACATGCATGCAGGCAAAACACTTATACGCATAAAATAAAATAATAAAATTATTATAAATTAAAAGCTATTATATTAGAAATATTAAAGAAAATAAAGTATCGGCAGAAATGAAAAAATATGCCACCTGGGGCCTTGTTGTTATCCAGGGGCTTCGCTCCCCCAGGGACCATGACAATCTGGGTAGCCACTGCAGCCACCTGGGACCATGGTGACATCCTAGATCTGGCTGCTGCCAAGGATCATGTCTGGATCCATGGACCAACCATGGTCAGGGTCTGTGTTGATGTCCCTGAACCATGTTGCCTTCAGTGGCCAGGAGGATGCCTCAGGTCTGGGCCACTGCCCATAACCATCTTGGTGTCTGAGGGCTGTGCTGCCACCTGGGCCAAGCCAGTTTGGCTGATGAGTACTGTCAACTGTGGGCATGGTATAATCCAGACCAGGGCTTTGGCCTGGGGCCATGTCTGGGTCAGTGGCCCTGCCACAGCCAGGGTTGATGTCTATAGCTCCTGAGACCATCAAAAACCAAGCCAATGTCAGGGGTCTGGACTACTACCTGGGGTGATGGTGATTTCTGATGGTCACGCTGATCTGGGGGGTCATCTTAGTCTGAGTGGCCTGTACTGTCACCTGTGCCCATGGTGACATGAAGGCCTGGGCTACTGCCTAGGACCATGTCCAGGTAGATCTGTGGTCCTACTACAACCAGAGTCTGTATTGATGTCTATGGCTCATGTTTGTTGGAGCCACAAGTATTATACAGTAAATATACAGCTCACAGATTCCTAGACAGATCCACAAGTATGCAACTTCTGGGGAACCCGATTATAGACCTTCAGCAACACATCTTTTGGATAAGTCTCTGTCAATTCTTTTTTTATTTTTTATTTAAGATTTCTGTCTTTTCCCTACCGCAGCCTCCCATTTCCCTCCCCCTCCCCCAGTCAAGTCCCCCTCCCTCTTCAGCCCAAAGAGCTATCAGGGTTCCCTGCCCTGTGGGAAGTCCATGGACCACCCACCTCCATCCAGGTCTAGTAAGGTGAGCATCCAAACTGGGCTCCCACAAAGCCAATACGTGCAGTAGGATCAATAACCCATTGCCATTGTTCTTGAGATCTCAGTAGTCCTCATTGTCTCTATGTTTTTTCCCAAGACGGTTTTATCCCAGGCTTTTTCAAATCCAGGACATTGAGCCTCTAATACGTGATCTTAGAGAAGCTAAATAAGAAGGAGAACCCAAAGAAAAACATATAGGCATCCTCCTGAATATTAACCTTCATCAGGCGATGAAAGTAGACAGAGACAGAGACCCACATTGGAGCATCGGACAGAAATCTCAAGGTCCAACTCAGGAGAAGAAGGAGAGAGAGCACGAGCAAGGAACTCAGGACCGCGAGGGGTGCTCCCACACACCGAGACAATGGGGATTTTCTACCGGGAACTCACCAAGTCTCTGTCAATTCTGTAGAGATCATGTGAAGCCCTGAATCTCCCCTTCAAAATTGGGTTCATTCCCAAAACACCTCAGCAGTGTAACTTCCTCCTGCGTGGGCAAAGGAATGACTTTCCATGGGGCCTTAGAGCAACAATATTCACTCATTGTTCCAATAGTCAAATCTACATAAAGTCAATCCCCCACAATTACCTTTGCTAATAGACCATGTAGGAATTTCAAAAAGATAGGAAGACTGCATGCCCACCCTTAATGACAAAGAGGAGACTGGGATGAGGGGAGTGGGTGAGTTTAGGATTCAGGGACGGCTAGTAATCTTATCTAATGGTTTGGAACATCAGGCATTTCCCCTTGGATGCTAGTCCTTCCTGGGTGGTGTCATCTTTTGTTGGTGTCCTGCTTTGTCAGGTTCTACCTGGTTTTTTGTTTTTTGTTTGTTGTTTGTGATTCTTAAATGCATGTTGTTATCATTGTTTCTGTCTATGTAATTTTTAAAACTGTTTGTAAAAACTAAAAACCTGGTGAAGATCCTGTAATTATTCAGCCACAGATAAGGCTGCACTTCCGGGTTCTAAAGGAAGGCACATGTGGGCGGACCCTTGGTCACACCCTGCATGACCCACATGCATGCATGCATGGTTACCTCCACGTGTGACTCAACTAAAACCCTTGTGCTCATGCGTGGGTCACCCAACACCTGTGTCATCAGCGTTTGATGTAGCCACGCCAACTCCCTGTGCCCATATGCTAGGTGTGAGTCGCCTGTCATCAGTGTGTGACGCAGTCACGCCAACCCCCTGCGTGCATGCGCTGGACTGCCATCTTTGCTCTCTTTCTCTGTACACCGTTTTTTCAGGCCTGTGTGCACTTTCTCCTCTAATAAACTCCTAAGTGGGTTTGAGACACTCGTGTCAAATCATTTCACATTCTCTCTCTCTCTCTCTCTCTCTCTCTCTCTCTCTCTCTCTCTCTCTTCCCAAAGAATAAAGAACATGCTTGAGTTAATTACCCTCAGATCTTAGGAGTCAGATTTTTGCTTGCTGTAGACATCCTTCTCTGAGCCCTGAGGGTGTGCTGAGGCTGGTACTCAAAGCCCCCATACATGTTGCCACCAAAGGCAACATCAGTACCCTGGCTCTGGGCCACAACTTATAGCCATGAAGGTGTCTGAGAGCAATGCAGCACTGGGAATATGCTGATCAGAGAGCCCTATGTTGTCACCTAGGGCCATGGTGTCACCAGGAACAGGGCTTCTGCTGAGGACCAAGTCTGGCTCTGTGGCTACAGCAACCAGAGTCCAAGTTGATATCCAGGGCTCCTGTTACCACCAAGGGTCATGCACCTGAAACCATGTCAGTGTCTGAGAACCAAGCAACTGCTGAGGCTATACTGATCTGGGTGGCCAGTGCTACCACCTGGGGCCATGGAAACACAAGCCTGGGGTCATATTTAGGTCTATGGTCCTGCAGTGACTTGGATCTAGTACGGCATTCATGGCTCCTGTCACCACGAAGGGCCATGCAGATGACCAGGGTCTGGTCAGCTACCTGAGATCATGTTGGTACCCAAGAGCCACGATGCCACTGGGGCCATACCAATCTGGGTAGCCTGTTCTACCAGCAGGCAATGGTGATGTATTAGTCCATGATCGTGATGAAGCTGTGGTCTATGATAATGTCCTTGGCCCATGTTAACAGAAGAGCTCATTTGAGTCGTGCTGTATTGAGCCAGTCCTGTCCTTCACTGGCCCTAGAATAGCTGGTCCTGCCCCCTCTGGGAGGGTTTAACCCCACACTTGGGAAATATGACCCCATACCTCACCACAGACATGCCCCTCACCTGGGCAGCATAATAGAGCTGACCCTGTCATCGAGGATACAGGTGAGCCAAGCCTGAGAGCATGAAAACAGGAGAACTGACCTTGCCCCCCTCCTGTGCCATATGGTAGCATATATGAGAAAAAGATGCTCTCCCCCAAACCCATTACCTCCTTTGGCAGGTAAGATAGCCAGTGCAGGGGCATAAGACTGGAAGAGCTATCCCTGAACCTTACCAGCTGCATCCCACAGAAGATCAGGCCCTGCCCTCAACTGGGTAGCATACTAGAGCTGACCCTGCTGTGTTGCTGAAAGGTGCAGGTGAGCCTGCTCTGAGGTAGGAAAGCAGGAGAGCTGACCCCGCCCCCACTCCTTCCTGTCTTCTCCATAGCAACTAAGAGAGAGGGCCCTGAACCTTACCTGAGCAAATAGTAGAGCTGTCCCTGGTGATGTGAGTGTGTGTGACCTGGATCTGAGGATATGAGAGCAGAAGTGATCTTGCTCCTTGCTACAGGATGCATTGGGAAAGCTGGCCAAGGCAATGATGGAGAGTTCTCCTGGGTAGTTGGGTAGTGATCCTGAGGGAAAATAATCAGGCTGATCAACCTAGCTGCTATAGAGGCCCAGAACCAGGCCTATGAGTTGCCCCCCTTCAACATCCACCAAATTTATGAACCTTGTTGGGGCATGTGAAGGGGACAAACCTACAGATCCAAAATAGCAGGACCTTCACAACAACACAGGACAATAGGATATCCCCAAGAAGCCCCCAGAGAGGCCCATTATTGATGGTGCAGCCGAAACCAGAGTCCTCAGGCCAGACCAATAACTCGAGACAATGAATACTTGCAAGTAAAGACGAATGTAATAACGGGTCAACTGTGTGACTCAAGGTCCACACTACAGCTTCGACAAGATCCTTTTCCTTTTTGTTGTTGTTAGTTGTTTTGTTCAGTTTTGTTTGGTTTGGTTTGGTTTGGGGGTTTTGTTTTAAATTTGGTTTTGATTTTGGGTGGGGGAGTTTTCAAGGACAAAAGGCAGATGTGAGGGGATGGGGAGATAAGGGGAATCAGAATACATGATGCGAAATACATAAAGAATCAATAGAAGTTAAAAATGAGAGAATCAAATATTTATAAAACAAGTATCAATAAATATTTGGTGAAACACTCCATTCTTATTGACTGATGAGGCAGCCTAGATTTATGCTTGCTTCACCTCCTTTCCTCAAGGTCTAAACCAGGACGCATGTAGAGCTGGTAGGGATTTTCCCTTTGGATAGATATTTCCATGATACCCACTGGAAGAAAGCTTGACTCCCAAGGACCACTACTTGGGAAGCTAACTGAGTAAAGTTAGTTGTCTCCGAACTCCTCTTACTAATTGCAAAGATCATAGACTTATTGAGAGGTAACTCACATACTTTTCAAAGGGTATGCCACTTACTGTGTTCTCAGAGTTAAGCAGACACCATCACTATGTAATGCTGGATCATTTTTATATCCTCTGAAAGAAGCTGGTCTTCATCTCCAGCTCCCCGGGTGAGCTAGAAGAGGAAAACACAAATCTTCTTTCAAGCAGCCCACTCTCAATCTGATGCTTGAATTTTAGTTGGGTTAAAAATTATCTCGAGAGTAAAGACAAATGCAAAGGAAAAAAAAAACAAACAAAAGAAAGAACCATGCAAGTAAACAAGAATAAAAGGAAGTTTTAGACCCCAAAGAATTCATATATTGGAACTACAACAAATAGATTTTTTAAAATGTGTTCTAATTGTTTAAAGGGTAGGCAAATAAAACTATAGGTAAAATAATGGGTTGTTTTAAATAGCATGCATTTTTATTGCTACTATTTTTATTGTAACTTGTTAGTGGTATTTGCATTGCAGAAATTATATTTCTATGTAAACAACTGTGTGTAACTTTGGCACTGCCCTGGTAGATGCTCTTATACTGAGTATGATACAAGCTGTGATGTTTAGCAGATGTGTGTCTGCAGCTGAGTTTTATGATGAAACGGGGCAAATTGGAGCTACTTTATAGTTACCTAATATATTCTACTTTTCTGTCTCTCTCTGTCTTCTCAATAATTTCTGTGCTGAGAATGATTTACTGAAGGTGTGACAGGGTGATTTTGGAGGTTTCGCTTCTTGAGAATCTTTGGCATAACAAGCATGACAAGTGATTGTTAGTTTATCCTGTGAAAGACATAAAAAGTTCAAAAAGACCTTTCCTTGGAAAGATGCACTCTCTAAGCAAACAAGGCAATGAGACCCTAAAGATTTTTTATTATTATTATGGTACTTTATAAAATAATTCCATATAGATATAGATTATGATACATTATATAATTTCTTTTATTCGGCTTAACATTTAGATATGATTCTATATACGTCTTTGCTTAGAAAGGGCATAGCAGTCTGTGATGGTAACAAGCTAATTCTTTTGCTCTTAATAGCTGTACTGTTCGATTGATGTTATTTTAATTTTTTTCTGTGTCTGTATATACATATGCATGTGAGTGCCTTTGAAGACCAGAAAAGTGCATCAGATGACTTGAAGTTGGAGTTCCATGTGGCTGTAAGCTACCTGATGTGGGTGCTGAGAAATGAGTTCCCACTCTCTACAAAAGCAACACATGCTCTTAAACAGCATGCATTTTTTAAGAATAAAATGTTAGTGTCGGGTGTAGTGGTACACTCCATTAATCAGCACTTGCAAGGAAGAAGCAGGCCGATCTATATAAGTTTGAGGCCAGACTGGTCTGCATAGTTCCAGGATAGCCAGGGCTATCAAGATGAAAAAGCAAAAACAAACAGACAAAAAGAAAGAGATTTTAGAAATAAAGGTATAAGTATTGGAATAAAAATGTAGATATATTTAAGTAAAAAGTAAATTGGGCACAATTAATTAATGAGAACGTATTCTGACAGAAGTCGGGAAAAAGTAAAAGCATAGAAACTAAAATAAATCTGGAAATATAAATCCAGAATCCCAAATGCAAACGAAAATGTTTCTTCCTCAGATTTCAGTGGCCATGACTGTGAGCAAAGTTGCAGATTATTCTGGAGGTGTGCATATTCTAGGAAGACCTTGGAGTGTCGCTGCAGGGAGGACAGAAAAGAAGAACCTGGCTGCTCGACAATTGGCGACATTCTGTTTGTAGCAGGCGACCTAAGAGTATCACCAGTGGAAAACCAGACCTCAGTGAAAAAACATCACCAGAAGAGGAGAGAACTACTGATCTGTGAGTAACTTCCACTGACGGGAAGACAGATGGCATGAAATGCATAGATGTATTCATCTCTGACCAGAGTTGTACGTAGACCTGGTATATGGAATAGGTAATAATAGGGCTAAATAAAATGTGCTCACAAACAAGATTATTCTGTATTGCTGACCATATGACACACTTTGGACATTAATGGGCAGCATCTCCTTGATAACCTAAACAAATAAAAAAATCTTTCTCTTTATAGTAAATGTCCTGAAATATCACTATGAACTCTGAGCAAAATTTTTGTAGTGGTATAGGGGGTACAAGAAAGAAGGAGGTTGAAGGACAGTAAGCTTTCTCAAACTGCCTTTATTTTTCATAAATATACACCAACAACATGAAAATCTAATACAATTATTTTTAAAAGAGGAAACGACATGTTTAATAGTAGACAGACTTTGACACAAGAAAATTAAGAGAAAACAGGAAGGTCAGATTTACATCTTCTGCCCTCTGCCTAGGCTGGGTGATCTTCCAGACCCTGCTTTACTGTCCGTCAGGACCAGATGCAGACTGCATTCACATCAGTGCTCTTGGCTCCCTTGAATTTTACAGATAACTAGGCACATAGCAGGAAAGTAATCTTACATCTTAAGATTCTTTTTGCACTCTGTGAGAACTAAAAAGACTGGCAATTTGCTTGATTCACTATAGGCATTCCTGTGTGACTCACCTTTCCATTAAAGTGAAACGTGGTTTTGACACAGTTTTTGATTTTTCAGCTCGTGGGTAGTTGACCTCATTTCTTCGGGTCTGTGGAGGTGCACCATTTTGGGAATAATAAATGATGTGACTTGTTCCTCTAGTGGCCAAATATGACAGAGGAAACCAAAGAAGTGGGGAAGAAAATGGGTGAAAGGAGAAGAGGGGAAGGTCTCACAATCTCATTTGAGAGCTCATCTCGTTAATGGGAAGACTTTCCCCTACAGACTACCCCTTAATGATCCACTGCCTCCCAGTGCTGCCACTCAGGACCAAATTTTAGCATGTTGAATGAACATTGAGAGATGATCCAGATCTAAACTAAAGCATTTCCCAAATAGTGATTCATTGTCCATTTAAGATGAACTCTCAAATACCTGTGTAGGTACTACTTCATTTGTCAGCTCCAATAGCACTACTGTACTTGAATCTACCTGTTTCCTTCCGTGTTCTTTGTCTTGGTTATTCATGGGCTGAATCTTCCTCCACGTCCAAGTTGCTTTCCCTGAAACAAAATGCCCAGACAAAAGGAACTTAAAGGAGAAAGAGTTTAATTTGGCTTATAGATCAGGAGATGTGCAGTCCATCATGGTTAGGTAAAAACAGGAAGCAAATGGGTCACATTGAACCCACACTCAAGACCCAGAGAGTGAGCAAGATATGGAGCTCTGCTACAGAGCTCCAAGGTCTGCCACTAGAGACCTACGTTTTCCAGCAAGACTTTACATCCTTACCAGCTCTACCAGCTGGAAAGTGGGTATTCAGAGGTGTGAACCAAGCAACTGGAAACTTCTTCACACTCAGTGTACAGCCTATCAACACCAGTTTCAGATCGCTTGTACTAGGTTGTCAAGTTACACCCTACAGATTTCAGAACTGCCACTCGAATTATGTCCAGATTAGCAGAGACTGTGTGCACCCTCTCCTGTGACAGTGCAACCTCAGAAGATTACCCGCCATGGGGACGCCCACAGCAGACATCATGCAATCCATTACCATCAAAACATGAAACAGTGCAATTCATGGGCACAGAGAAAATAACTTCCAATCATGCTAGCTCAGGACAGTTGAGCGGGAGAGCATTTACCCACCTGCTAGATTTCAAGACCTGGCTCTACAAAACTAACTAGTTAGGGAAACATACTAGAAATGCAGGAATGGCGTATATACTTTATCAAATTGGTGTGATGGATTTTAGGTTGTTGTGAGGTTAGCATTACTCCAAGTAATGTAACAATAAAAAGCTTTAAAATATATTAATAAAGCTAATGCTTTTCTTGAGAGAGGGGCTTCAAACTGAGATAGACCTTAGTATTTTGTTTTTGTTTATTAAAAAAAAATAACAACTATATAGTCAAAGCAAGTGAATGATTTTGAGACTTGTACTTGCAGATGACCTCCAGGACGTCTCCAGCAATTACTGCCTCCCTTCACACCCGTGCTGGAGTCTGCTGATCTTGCCACTTCATGACTGGCAATGAAAATGCTACAACTGTTATTTTCATTTTCTTTTTTTTAACTCAAAAGACTATAAGAAGAGATAAGGAAGCCAAAAGCTTTTCAAATGTTTATAGCCCATTTCAATAGACTCTGAGGATTATCTGTCTCTTGCCTTTCATTTGTGGATATTAACCTTTTCATTTATGCTTTTATGGACAGATTATTTGAATGTTCGTGATAATCCTCCCATGGCATGTGTTTGCTTCCCCCTTTTAATGAAATTTACCTTTGATCATAGTATTTCATCATATACATATTTTATGAACTATCCTAACACATTTTCTTTTGCTATTTCATTTAACTTGTATTAGGACAATAGGTTGTGCTTCCTGAAAACCAAACAAATATTAATTTCAGCTTTAGGATTTTTTGTGACGTTTTGTTCAAAATCTGTTGATATCCGCAAGGATTTAATTTGGCGGCATGATAGGTGAGCTTCCCTGATGAGCAATCTCCCCAGCCCATTTCTGAAGCAGTTCACACTCTCACCATTGATGTGGGACGCTCACTTATCAGTTATTAACTTTTCTGTACGCCAGGCCTGTTTCTCAGGCTTCACATTCTGAGCTATTGATCTGTTTATCTCATCTCTCAGAATGGCTTCAGAGTCATAAATGCCATCAGGAGTGAAACGCGTTTTATTAGTTTGTAAGTCGTCTTGCCAGCACTTTTCTTTAGCAAAAATTTCTTAACTGTTTTTGTTTCTATATGCAATAGATGAGGAGTGATCAGAAGGGGCCCCAAGTATCAACACTCAGAGGAGAAGACAGGAGACAGCTTGAATACTAAAGAATTTGTAATAATCTATCGCACCCTGAGCTCTGGCTGGCGACTTTTGACCTACTTCCAATCACCGCTGAGCCACGCTGGATCAGTTCTAATTCTGAGGCTGTTAAGCATTACACTCATGCTCTGATTTGTAGCTGAAGCTCAAAGCTGGCTTTCATCTCTGCCACCTTCTTCTGTGCATGCAAAAGAGAAGATTGCTCTAGAGATTCGGCAACTCACCCAAGGGCAAAGAAATGCTTTGTGCAAGTTGCAGCCTCTGTGCAAATCTTACAGTTAGAGCTGAAGTCAAGATAGAGGGTTCTGCCCCCAACACACATAGCTTTTCTTCTGATCTTACACAGTTATCTAGGTAACACTGACATTACCATAGAAGTCAGTCTTGAAGCCAGTGACTTCAGGAGGGCATAGCCCGAAAAAGTGCTGGCTTTAAAGAATGACTGACTAGGGCCAGAATTCTGAAGTGTTCAATGACATTCAAATTTTAACCCTCATTTTCAACGCTTTTCATTATGCAATCATGGATCTCTTAGACCTTCAGATGTGTGCTATTCAAAAGCAAACAAGATATTTGTTTATATGACAAACATCTATAATGTTTGTTGTTTTTCCATCAGTTTAGGAGCTGTCCCCGAATCTACTGATATTTTTCTTACTATCTGTGGCCCCATAGCCCTGCAGTCAGCACCTCGCCAGCCTGGTGGAATTTCCGATCCTGAAGGCACTGGCTCTGCCACTGCCACCAAATGTAGTTTTTAACTAAGTCTTTATCATTCTATGTACCAATAAAAACACAGCAGTGAGATATTGGGGTGAAAACCTGCTAGATCAGAGAGACCGAGAAGCAACCAACTGACTACCTTTTGGCCCAGAGACCAACCAACATGAAAGTGTCTCTCCAGCTGTCCCAAACCAAAAAAAAACCATGAAAATCCAAGTCCCTCCTTACTCCTTCCTGCGTGTCTCTCTATCCATCTTCCTAGCTCTTTTGTACTCTCTATGTCTAATTCCTGTCGACGAGCTCCTGGCTCGGATGGATCTGATCAAAGGCTGACTTTATTAACACAGTCTCAGGCTTCACAATTCAATCAAATATCCTGCAACAAATGTCCACAAACAAAAATGACACTTCCAGCTGAATCAGGATGTGGCACAACCAGGGCTACACAGAGAAACCCTATCTCTCGAAAGAAAGGAAGGAAAGAAGGAAGAAAGGAAGGAAGGAGGGAGGGAGGGAGGGAAGGAAGGAAGGAAGGAAGGAAGAAAGGAAGGAAGGAAGGAAGGAAGGAAGGAAGATTAGAAGCAGCAAGATCAGAATGTGAGATGGCCAAAGAACGGATGGAGTCCACAGGGACAACAATCCTGATTCTCTATAGATCTAAGACCTTCCCAGACATCGGTTGTTCCATTACACTTAACCTTGCTGTCTCCTGCACAAATCCACAGTTTTCCCCCCACACTCCTACTTGGATGATATGGACCAAGCATCTACCAACTGAAGATCAAGCAACGACCAATTCTGAAGCTCAGCCATATGAAGTCTATGCACTCAGTGCATACTCTGCTATTACAGGGTACTCATATCAGTATATTGTGTAGTGGATTAGAAGAGAGTGAAGGCAAGTTTTCTAAAAGATCTTGTGTTTAGAAATTAACCAGCAGTTATTCCTAATTTAAAGTGTTTCATTAGAATAGCTTGTCTTTGTTTTTGATATTATATCTGTGGAAATGCTATAGATTGTTTCCTATGTTAAGGACTAAGTCAATCATTGTGCAGAGCCAATTAAATGTAAATAATTAAATAAAAAATAAGCTCATTAGTTGTGAGGGACAGGAACTTGGTGACCCACTGTCTTCTCCTTCCCAGCTACAGACATGCACTCTGTTGTGAGTCAGTGACCTCTTGCTGGCACGGCACACACTTCTCTTGTGGGCATCTCTGTGCACCTCACTCTTCCATCCTCCATTTTAATGTCACATTTTGTTATTTTTTATTTTTGAGGTTATAATTATATCATTTCTTTCTTCTTTTTCCTTTTTCCAGCCACTGCCACCTTGCTAATTCATGGCCTTTTTCTTCGTTAATTGTTATACATGCATATGTGCATAGGGTCATACATATATATATATATGTATATATATATATATGTACATTATATATATATATTCCTAAATATAACCCTCTCTGTCTGTATAACCTTACTTGTATGTAACGTTTTCCAGCCTGACCACTTGGTATTGGATAACCAGTTGGTGTGCTCTTCCTTGGGGAAGACTATTTCTCTCACTCTCAGTATTCCTTGCTTTCCTATAATTCTTTATGTAGGATTGAAGCCTCGTAATCCTTCCCGTGTCTGTGTAGTATTAGCCTTGTTCACTTCCTGTTCAGGAAACTATATATGTGGGATTTGTGAGAGTAGCTTCTGAAATCACTAGGAGACCCAGTCTCAAAGCAAGCCCCTCATCCTGGGACTCATAAACTATTTCTATTCCCTCTTTTTACAATGGTCCATCGTGCCGCAACAGGCAGAGACCTTTACAGGAAACTACAACCAATTAAAATGCAGAGTTGTGGAGCCCAGTCCCAGTGAACTCATCTACAAAACAACTCCAGCACCTCAGGCACTGGGAACATGTGGAAGACGGGGTGCAAAGATTAACACATAATTTTTACCATAGCCATAGCCTCTTATTGTGAATACTTTTTTTCTATCTTTCTAAAACCAAATGTGTTGCCTGTATGATGAATCTTTCTAGACAATAAAAATCCTTCCATGGATGATAAAATGGCATAGAGTAATACAGCGCAGTGCAGTGTTAAGTTTTCACTTGTTCTCAAAAGGATTTGAAATTTTCAATTCTGTGTTTGAACAATGAGGTATTGAACCTTTCAACTTCCTTAGAGTAATAACAATCGCATTTTTAATAAATGGACATTTAGACAACAGCAACCTACACATCTGGGAGCTGCTCAGAGACTATGGCTTTGTTTGCCTTTATCTGTATTATTTGACCCCACCCCTTCCCTAGCACCTGCACTGGGCCTTCTTGCTTGCTCTGTTCTCCCACTTAGATGGCGGCAGCCACAGGAAAGCAATGAAACCCTGTTTTCAAATGTGATAGTCAAAACATTGACCTTATCATAGAGCCATATCCCTTCTCTGACATAATTTCTCATAATTCCTCTTCTCATATGTGCATATTCCTCCTAACACTAACCTCGGGGTCATTTCCAGTTCCCGTCCTTTCTGCAACAGTTCTAAATCACGAGGCTTCTCCTAATTTTCTTGTCCTTCCCTCAGCATCCCTCTCGATAAACTCGTCAATGTAAAACAGTCTGGGTTCCCTCCTGCACACGCCCCTGCCTAGTGGCATCCTGCATATGCCTCTCCTTCAAAAGCAGCCCACTTTCTGCCTATCTGCTCTCCGGAAGCTGACTGGCTCTGCCACAGAGGCTCCATTCTTCATTCTCTGAGTACACTGTTGACTTTGCATATCAAAGAACTGGGTGATGAAGTGCGGGATCGTTTTATTGTGAGGATGGCTTCTGATTATGTTCTGTCCACACATCATTAGTCTTGATATTAGAATGACTAGAAAGAGCCATTTGCAAGATAAATAGATGTCCCTACCTAAGGCACTGCAAGATAAAGTCATGCATATTCATAAGAAAAACTGGCTGCTCCCAAATATTTAGCTGACTTTCTTAACTCTCCCAGAAGCTCAGAGACTAAGACCAAGTGATGGATCACTGGATGTCTTGGGAACAAAGACAGATCTTTGGCTTCCATACAACCTGAGAACGAGGCTTGGTTTCATCAACACCTTCCAAGTAGTAACACTTGCTAATAGCCGCTGAGAAAGCAAAACCATAGGATGCTTACAACTCTTTTTCACAGGCAGCACAGTCACGGGCACAAGCGAGGTGCTGGCTGTGCAGGGTCCTCATCCCCAAGGTCGCTTTTCTCAACCATTGTTGTTTCCTGAAGTTGGAGAAAAGCATTATACGACTTCTTTTCCGTATAGAAGGGATTTGAAGATCATGCTCAAATATGTCACTGGGGTGGAAAAAAAATCCTCTTTTGGTGAGAGAAACTCTGTTAGTTTTGCCTGCAAGTGGCACAGTCTTGGGGACCTAATTGGGCTAATTTTCTCTGCCAGTGAAAGAATTAAAAGGCGGGAAAATTCTCAAGTGCAGCAGGTACAGCCGAGAAATCCCAGATACCACAGACAACAGCAGACAGAATCAGCAGCTGAAGAAAGGTGTTTATTGGGGGTAAGGAAATGCATGCATACAGTAGACACACAGAGAAAAAGACCCTCTGCAAAGCAGAGTGGGGAAACTCTGAAAGAAAAAAAAATTCAGTCTCTCAGAGCTTGGGATTTTAAAGTTTCTGAAGTTTTCCTCCATTAATTTAGGGGTGGTCGGTTTGAAGAGAGAGAGGATAAGTGATTGGCCCACAACTGGTGTGCAACAAACCCTGATCCCTCTTTGAACTTGTTGAGTCGGTGCATCAGTGGGTCTGCTGGAGGGAGCCAAAAACCTACAGGACCGCTGGGCGGTGGTGGTGTACGCCTTTAATACTAGCACTGGAGAGGCAAAGGCAGGCGGATCTCTGTGAGTATGAGGCCAGCCTGGTCTACAAGAGCTAGTTCCAGAACAGGCTCCAAAGACAAAGAGAAACCCTGTCTCAAAAAACAACACAACAACAAAACAAAACAAAAAAAACCCAAACACCTAGATAGATAGATAGATAGATAGATAGATAGATAGATAGATAGATAGATAAGATAGATAGATAGATGAAGATAGATGATAGATAGATAGATAGATAGATAGATAGATAGATAGATAGATAGATAGATAGATAGATGATAGATAGATAGATGATAGATAGATGATAGATAGATAGATAGATAGATAGATAGATAGATAGATAGATAGATAGATAGATAGATAGATAGATAGATAGATAGATAGAAGTAGATAGATAGATAGATAGATAGATAGATAGATAGATAGATAGATAGACAGCAAACTTCAAGCAAGGAGGATGAGGAAGAAGAAGGCCATCATGGAAACTTGCCACCTTTATTATGATAACCCGACTTGCCAAAAGTAAGACCACTGCCACAGTTTAAAGTCAATTTTGAAGCTAGCTTTAATTAATGCTGGACAGGTCAATGGATTCTCTCTGGTCAGGTCCATTTCTGGGTTTCCAGAAAGTGGCCCAGAGTCACAATTTGCATGGGTTTAAAAAAGCAGAATCCACAGTTTACTGTATTTCCCATCAGGTCCAATCAGGAACAAACACACCCTGACGTACTTCCTGCCTACATACCTCTTGCCCATATCCAGTGTAGCTGTGTCAAACAAAC
The DNA here is from genome assembly GCA_963919715.1 of Microtus obscurus. Classification (NCBI taxonomy): domain Eukaryota; kingdom Metazoa; phylum Chordata; class Mammalia; order Rodentia; family Cricetidae; genus Microtus; species Microtus obscurus. The sequence goes on from CAWTZC010000015.1 coordinate 25,118,230, forward strand.
TTGTTCAGAGGAGTGAAAACACATGGCTCATTATCTCCCACAAACAATAGGCTCCAACAGTTCAGGAAGTATCTGTGCTTGGGCAAGGCGCTTACAGGTTAGAGGTATTTTTATTTCATGGATCTCTTAGGCCTAGTAATTAAAACTTAAAACATAACTTTGACATTCACAATTCCCATCATGGCCCTTCTTTTCTATCTGTCTGCCTGCCAGGGAATCTGCCTAACTCCTTTTCTCTCAAAAGCATCTTACTGGCAATGAATTTCCTTAAGTAGATGTCACCCCTAATAGGTCATCACCTGTGTCCCCACCTCTCCTTTGCCATCAGAGTTCACAGTAGATGGCTCACCCTTGTGTTCTTACTTCACATTCTGGTTTTTAAGACTGCCCATTCCTCACTATTTCAATCAAGATAGTACCACACAAAGGAGGCAGCAACAACTTTTGCTAACTTTATAATTTGCTGATGTTTTGTAATTGCAAGTGACATTTGTTTTTATATTGCATCTGTCAACTATCTCTGTGGATTATTTGCAGATTAAAAGGTTAGCTTGTAAGGAAGGCCTCAAATTTTTGGGCTGCATGTATTCAATTATCTCTGAACTGATCAATATTACAAATAACATACTTGTAAGCAGAAATTCCATTTATCATTCTGTTTTCCTTCCCCCACCAAAGTTATTTCAATAAAGTCTTTTCCAGTTGTACCAGATGACAGCTTTTCTGTCTTGGGTTTTCCTGCTTCTACAACCACGAGTCACTATAATTCTACTCTTTATAAACCCCTAAGTGTGTTATTCAATTATAGTAATATGAAAGCCACCAAAGCATTCTCCATGCTGTAACCCCTCAACTAAGTTCCCTAATATCCAACCTGAATTACTGGAACACTTCAGCTCACAGCATCAACCATGAGCATCTGTTTCCAGAGCATGTGGCACACTATAGACACTTCATATTGCAAGTCTGACTAATTTATGCCTTTGCCTGCAATTCTCATTTTCTACAGATAAATCCACATCAGCAAACCTAGCATGGAAGACTGTGTCAGGACCAGAGACTGCCAACCCTTGACTAACTAACTCTTGACCCTAGACTAAATCCCTGGGTGGGTGTAGCAGTATTGGAATCAGGAGAACAGCCAGTACTGAGCTGCAGGTGAAGTCAGGTGTGGGTCCTCGGGAAATCCTTATCAGATTGATGGGAAGAGGTCAGGATTCATAATTTTGGTAGTTTCTTCACTAACATCATTCATGTTTCAGAGGAGGCAGAAAATTGCCAGCTTGGTTTCAAATTACATTCTTAGCACTTTCCGTGTGTGTCTCTGTATGCTATTCCTTGAAAGGAGAAGGGAAGGAAGGGGGATGCATCTCTGATGGCTTTCCATGTCTGACATTGCAGAAATGCTCTGTTTTTCTTCGGTCTCTCATCGTAGGCCCCTTTGTTGCCTCCTTTTTGATAGTAGAATCTTGGATCATCTCACTTAGTTCCACTCTCTTAGCCTTGATTCTACTATGGAAGTAGCAAAGCTGAGAATTTTGGGTTCCCAGCCTTGCCTGAGTCCCCAGAATCAGGCAACATAATTGTGGCCAGCATAGTATCAACAGACCACACTTGCCTTCTCTTTCTCTTCTTCTGCCTTGGTTCCAGATGTGGTGCTAGAACTCCAGCAGGAAGACTCAGACAGGTTACTACCCAACACCGCTAACACAGTGGGTGAGGACAGACCACTGTGTACGCTCAATAGGCCCAACCCATCTGTGACAGGCTACTAGCCAAGAGTTAACCCAGTGCACAGAACAGACCGCTGTGGATGCTCAGCAGGCCCTGCCTGACTGTCACTGCATCCCTGTCCATGAAGCCAGTGGTGCCCAGTGTCATATGGCACTCACCAGTGACAGAATCTGCAGTCCATACCTCTATTAGTTACCTTCTGATACTGCTTTCCTCACCAGCAGCAGTGTGGTGACATGATTCTCAATTTATAGACACCTTACAGCATGGAAAAGCTGAATGACAGTCTGGTGCCCCTTGGAGCTAACTATAAATGCTCCTGTGTAAAATGAAAGAGATATTGTCCAGACACAGTGTACAAACAAGATGACTTTTCTTCCTTCTTTTGGAGAAAATGAGGCACACAAAGAGACTCTAAGAATTGCATAAAGCATGAGTCTTGTTCTCTTCTGGCTCCCTTGACCTATTCCTATACCACACAAGTCTTCTCAACAACAAAGGATCCTTTCCAACTTTACACTAAGGACTTAGCTGAGATAGTGGAGGGGAAGTTAAACCCTTAAAATCAGAGTACTAATGGGGACTTTTCCCTCTATCTTTAAAGATTCTTTTGTGATCATCTCTGAGGTGTTCAGGAAGGATGGGCTGTTCGCCTGATAGGTATTTGCCCACCTTTAAAGTTCATTAATACTTTATTAAAATTACAAGACAGTGTTACCTTCTTTGACACACCTGCTTCTGAAAGCAGTGGTTCGTCCTTTTGGTAACTGCCACAAGAATCAAGACATTCTAAAGAGCCATTGATCATTTATGTGTCACTTATCAGAGTAATGAAGTAATGGACCCCCCAAACTTGGACTTTCCCCCATGCTGGGAGAAAAGAAAGCCAAAAGCCTGAGCCAGGTAGATGAGAAAGTTTTCTCTCCAGAAAACATAGAAGTTGTTTATCTACCTTTTCCAAAAGACAGTTGGGGGGTGAGATGTGAGTTGGCCCAACCACATTCTGGCTTTGAGCATCTTAGTCATGCATACCTCTGGCCCTCTGCTGCAGACTTCATGTCACTTCAGGACACCAAAGATGGACTTGACGTGTGTGTAGGATTGAATAAATCTCCCTATTATGCTTTTTTGCTCTTAATTCAGCTATTTTAATTTGCTTATTGAGGACAGGTAGCTAAATCTGCTGGTAATACAAACTGAGGTATAGCTCAAGTCCCCCAAAGCATTTATTTTTTTTTTCGCATTTTCAGGACATTTCCCTCACATTTATGACAGGTAATTTTCTATCTGTTTTTATTTTGTCTTATCTTTCAACACCTAAAATATGTTATAGCACTCTCTCCCTGATTACAAGCTTTCTGATGAGAAATGTATATAGTTTTTTAGTTTTTATTCTTGTTCCGATATAGCTATCATATTTGATTACTCTCTAATTTCAAGATCTAGTCATTTATTTTTCAGAAGTTTAAATAAGAGGTGAAGTGTGTGTGTGTATGACTTATATTTGTGTGTGTGTTTGTGTTTATGACTTATATGTATGTGGGGGTGTGTTGTGGTGTGTGACATATGTCCCAAACTGTTTCTTTATTTTTTTCTTATTTCTTTCATTTTTCCTAACACTTTGGCCTTCGTCAACTTTCTCTGAAAAACCATATGGTTGTTTATCTGAGGGAGGGGTTTTTTTCCTATGAAAGATTGCTAGACTGCCAAGGCTAGTATTCCATAAATCTCCCCTACATTGTAGAACTTTCACGCAAATCTTTTTATCTCCCCATGTTCTTAAAATTTTTTGTTTATTATGAGAAGGTCCTGTTATATTCCTCAAACCTGATGGCATTAGAACCCCTTGCTGCATTTTAAAACCAGCCAATCACAAAAATATGTGAGATCAGACCTCAACCAATGGGAGAAAAAAAGACAGTCATGATTTGGGTTAAAATAAAAACTAAATGAACTATGGGCACTAGTGTAGCTGCTATCCTGGTTCAGGTGATGACACCCCCTTTTTACAAAAAGAAACTATCCCACAAATTTATTTTTATGTTGTTCACATGTTTCCTTGAGCAACACAAATAGATCTATTTCCAACATCTGCTACAGGTTACCTGCTTTATTGCTCTCCTTGGGAATGCTAATAAGAAAGCATCCTCAATTTTCTTTCTCAGTCTATTTTCTTCAAGTTCCTAAATTTGGGGAGTAACTGCTTGTGGTAGTTTGTATGTAATCTGAGAGACACAATAGTCATGACAGGGACTTATGCTCCAATAGTAAAGAGACCTACTCTTGCACAGAGCTGTCTCCCAGCCATAGCAGAAGAGAAGCCAAAGAGAACATGAACAAGCTAGGCAGTGGTGCCCATGACATTGTCCACAAGAAATCTGATGGGTTAAATAAAGATAGTGGTGCCCACGTGGCTGTACCATGGCCTCAGTACATCAAGCCACTGATTGTGAAGGACTCCCTAGATATACCCATGTTGATAGCGTCTGCTCACCCATTCCCACTATTCCTACTATTTTATTTCCTTTCTTTCAGGAATTATTATTATTAGTTATTATTTTTAGTTAATATTATAAGTGCATAATAAACTTTAAAAAACAGCTTCTTGGGAGAGCAACCTTATTTTACCTAGATAAAAGAAATAACCCCAGGGATGCTCAAAGTATGAGTTAGCATCCAAAACTTGTAAGCTTTAGTTCTGGAAAAGAGAGAAAAAAATAAGCAATAGTTTCAAACCTTGGCTTGGGAAAAAGTAAGTTAAAAAGAATGTAGGAACTCAAACTAGGAATTCAGATCCCCCTTTGGCTCTGCTCAGACTTCCCCATGGGTTGAGAAGATGGAAAAGAGGATCGCACTCATCATATTTCTTTGACAACCTGGTTGATGAGAGGAACACTTCTCTACTCCTCTCCACTTCAGAGTCCCTGGTAATTTTCACTTGTGATGTCCCCCTTGGTTTTCACACTATGATGCTGTCCCAAGAATTGACATAATGTAGGCCCTGAGATTCCAAAAAGAAAATGAAGTTAACATTTAACTTTTAACATCATCAAGAACAAAAATGACCCGAGTAATAAGGAAAATGGGGCAGACAAAGGATGTTTAAACTATAATTTCATCTTATAGCTAGATGTGCTTCATAGGAATTGGGGAAGGGGGTCTTAATTGCTTTATGGTTCAAGCTTTTGTGACTCTCTATCAGCTTAGGGGGTTATGCAAAGAACAAATAAAAGAAGAAAGCTCCACTATCCTAGATAACCACTCTTGATGTCCAGACCTCACTTTTTTTTCTATTTATTTATTTATTAAAGATTTCTGCCTCCTCCCGGCCACCGCCTCCCATTTCCCTCCTACTCGCCCGATTTAGTCCCCCTCCCTCATCAGCCCAAAGAGCAATCAGGGTTCCCTGCCCTGTGGGAAGTCCAAGGACCACCCACCTCCATCCAGGTCTAGTAAGGTGAACATTCAAACTGCCTAGGCTCCCACAAAGCCAGTACTTGCAGTAGGATCAAAAACCCATTGCCATTGTTCTTGAGTTCTCAGTAGTCCTCATTGTCTGCTATGTTCAGCGAGTATGGTTTTATCCCATGCTTTTTCAAACCCAGGCCAGTTGGTCTTGGTGAGTTCCCGATAGAACATCCTCATTGTCTCAGTGTGTGGGTGCACCCCTCGCGGTCCTGAGTTCCTTGCTCGTGCTCTCTTTCCTTCTGCTCCTGATTTGGACCTTGAGTGACAAGAAGTTATCTTTTTTTTCTCCCCCAGAGAGCACGGGGATGTGACAGAACACTGACAGACCTCACTTTTTGAACAGAATACAATAGATAACAGGATTCAGGTTATATACCCTCCCCCTGTCTGCAGTGCTCTCTGGATCACACAAGCTACTAAAAAGAAGGAAACTACATCTAATGGGGGAAAAAAGATAACTTCCTGTCACTCCTTGTAACAGGAGGGCCATTTGTTGACTGACTTTTCTTTCCTGCAATCATTGAGTCCCAAAGAAATCACACAGAGGTCTACATTAACTATAAACTGAATGGTCCAGTATCTCAGGCTTCTTATTTACTCTTATAACTTATATTAGCCCATTATTCTTATCTGTATTAGCCACGTGGCTCAGTACCTTATTCAGTGAGGGAGTCACATGTTACTTCTGTGGCTGGGTCAGGACTGCACAATCTGCTTTCTTCTTCTCAGAGTTCTCTTGTTCTCATTGACCCGCCTCTACTTCCTGTCTGGTTGTCCTGCCTATACTTCCTGCCTGGGTACAGACCAATCAGCGTTTTATTAAAATATAATTGACAGAATGCAGACCATTGTCCCACACCAACTCCTCTAAAGAAAATGCCTAGACTCTCGAGGACTACTAGAGTCTATGTTCTTTTTTTAATCACAGACCCTCAGCAGCACAAGAAACAGCTGGGAAGCTGCACTGGGGCCAGATCCTGACATAGCTGTGACTTTCAGACCTTACCTTTATTATGTAACCTTGCATGAAACAGTGTGTGAAAACAGTAATTCAGACATCATTAGCCAACTGGAAAGGATACTCAGAGCATCACTGAGCACCTGTTGCTCTCTAAGGACTGAGTCTGTTTCCTACCTCGATTTTGCTTACATATGGGAACTTATAAAATACCTAATTCATGATTAAATAGGTTCTTACCCTTCCAATCCTGTGGCAATTTGAATGAAAATGGCCCCCAAAGGAAGTGGTGCTATTAGGAGGTGTAGCCTTGCTGGTGGAAGTGTGTCATTGTGGGGGCAGCCTTTGTGGTCTCTTTCACTCACATTTCCCTCAGTAGACTTTCTGTTGCCTGTAAGATGTAGGACTATCAGCAGTTCCTCTAGCACCACATCTGCCTGCCTGTAAGCTGCCATGCTCTCTACCATGATGATAATGGATTGAACTTCAGAAACTATAAATAAATCATCCCAATTAAATGTTTCCTTTATAAGAGTTGCCATGGTCATGGTGTCTCTTCACAGCAATAAAATCCCTAACGACGACAGACCCTTTACCCATTGGGTAAGTCCTTTTCTTTATGCTGAGACAATTGTTCTGTTTTTCTTTTAACTTCTCAGAGACTATTAGACTTTATTAACCTGAATAACTGTGTTAGCCCAAGAAGTATTAATAACCCAGCTACCGCTTGCCCTATGGATTTGGCTGCTGGACACTGTCTTCTTGATCTTAAAGACAAGATTATGAAAGGAGAGGCCAATCCCAGTTATGAACACTTTCCAGGACTAAAGGTAGCCAATGATACAGGCGGACTGGCAGCAAAGCAAAGAACAGCTTTACAGGACCCTGGGTATCAACCTTATTCTCCCCAAAGACAAATAAGGTTAAAAGCTTTCTACCTTATTGGTGTTCTTGTGTCACATGTGTCTATCATGTGTTCATGTTTGTTTATATTGCATTCAAAATTAAGACTGCATGGGAAAAAAAACAAGTCTGTCTCTACTGTTCTCTTAATAGCTGAATAATGAAGCTCATGCCTACCTCAAGACATTTGTCTCTATATATCCTTGTTGTCTGCCAAAATAATTTGTTTCTATCATTTTTGGCTTGCTTAATTAAAACATACATGTAGTGTATGTGAATGAGTGCTCAGTGATATATTAAAAAGCTGCATAAACATATGTAGTGGCTTATGAACTTAGACATTCTTAATTTCTGTGTGTGTGCATGTATGCACATACACGTTTGTGTGTGAAGGTTTACATCAATTTTCTTCCTAACAGCTCAGACCTATAATCAAACAAAAGTCTTAAACAGTACCAGATTCTAAACACTCACAGTTCATCATTCACAGCAATAAAAAGACTGGATTTTTGTTGCACTTAACAATGTAACCACTTCAAAAACATTATGACAATATGATCTAAACTTGGCATGATGGCACGTGCCCTTCTGTCCCTCAAAAGGCAAAAATGGAGACCAGGTTCTTCTACAAAGAACTTCTGTCTAGCCAGTGTTATGTTGTTTGTTTTTGCCTTTTTGAGACAAAAACAAACAAACAAGCAAATAAAAAACAAACAAATCCAGACTCAAAATAATGTGCATTGTTTATATGATGCATATAGAAGTCCCCTCACCACATAAAAAAATCAAAATACTAAGTGTGCAGGACAAAGAAAGACTGGTAAAATAATCAAGAAAAAAAGACTAAGTAACATATAAAGGCACATATTAAAATCACACTTGACTTCTCAATGAAGACTCTAAAAGCCAGAAAGACCTAGACAGATGTTCTACAAACTCTAAAAGGCAACAGATGCCCACATAGACTACTAAACCTAGCAAAATTTTCAATCACAATAGATGGAGAAAATAAAACATTCCATGAAAAAAAATTAAGTAATATTTATCTACAAACTGTGCACTACAGAAAGCACTAGAAGGCAAGTTTCAGCCAGAAGAGTTTAACCATTCCCACTTAAACACATGAAATAAATAATCACAGACAAACAAATCAAAAGGAGGGAGTAACACCCACCCATTCATGCCTCCACATGCACACAAGACAACAACAAAATAACAGGAATCAGCAAACACTGCTCATTGATAACTCTCAATGCCAATGGTTCACCTCCCCAACAAAATGACACTGTCTAACAAAATAGATGAGACAACAGATCTGTCTGGCCATGCATCCAAAAAAAACCATAATTTGACATCAAAGGAATACCTTCCCTCTGGGTTAAAGGATGGAAAACGATATTCCAAGAGAAGTCAATGCAGCATTTTACTATCTGGCAAAAATAGACTTCAAACCAAAACTAATCAGAAGAGATGGGGAAGGACATTATATATACTTCAAAGGAAGAAAAAATCCACCAAGAGAATTTACAATTCTTAAGATCTATACACCAAACACAAGGGCACCAGCTCATAAATGGAACATGTTGATGATGGGAGCGGAGGGCTGCGGCCAGCCTGGACACCAGCTAGCTTTACCCAAAATAATTACACAGAAACCATATTCTTTTAAGCACTACTTGACCCATTAGTTCCAGCCTCTCATTGGCTAATTCTCACATCTTGCTTTAACCCATTTCTATTAATGTGTGTAGCACTACGAGGTGGTGGCTTACCGGGAAAGATCTTAACCTGAGTCCATCTCAAAGAGGAGAGCTATGGCATCTGTCTCACTTCCTTCTTCCTCCCAGCATTCTGTTCTATCTACTCCACCCACTTATGTTTTGACCTATCAGGCCAACCAGTTTCTTTATTAATTAACCAATGAAAGCAACAGATAGACAGATGACCCTCCTCCATCAGGAACACTATTGTAGATTAAATGACATATTTACCATTACACACTGATAGTGGGTGACTTTACTACCAAACTCTTACCAATAGACAGGTCATGAACACAAAACTATACAGAGGAATGCTGGAGCTAGCTGACATCATAAACCAAATGGACCTAACTGATATTTTCAGAACATTTTACCCAAACATAAAAGAATATACATTCTTCTTAGAGCCTCACGGAACTTCTTCCAAAACTGACCACATACTCAGACACAAACCATGTCTCAACAGATAAAATAAAATGAAATAACACCCTGTATCCTATCTGACCACCAGATATTAAAACTGAATACTAACAATAACAGAAAACTTAAAAACTCATGGAAACTGAACAGCTCACTACTAAATGAAAAATGGGTCAAGACAGAAATAAAGAAATTAAAGCTTTCTAGAGTTGGATGAAAAGTAATACCCAGCATGCCCAAGCTTATGATTCACAGTGAAGGCTCTTCAGAAGGGAACTTCTGTTGTCTTGTCAAACTCTGATATGATGGTTTTTGTTTTATCTTTTTTTTTTTTTTGGTTTTTCGAGACAAAATTTCTCTGTAGCTTTGGAGATGTCCTAGAACTCACTTTGTAGAACAGGCTGGCCTTGAATTTGCAGAGATCTGCCTGCCTCTGCCTCCCAAGTACAGGATTAAAGGTATGAGCCACTACTGCCCAGCAGTTTTTGTTTTGTCTTGTTGTATTTTATTTTGTTATATTTTGTTATCATCCCTTAGAAGCCTGATTTTTTTTCTAATGAGAGACAGAAATGGAGTGGATCTGGGGAGGAGAAATGGGTGGAACTAGGAGAAGCAAGGGGGGGACTGTAATCAGGATACATAATGTGAGAAAAAAAAGTCTATGTTCTATAAAAGGAATAAAACATGTCTTTATTTTACCCACATGTCCCAGTTCCAATCATTGTTCCAGGACTTTAAACACAAGAATTTTAACAGGTGCCCATTAGGTCTGATCTGTGCTCACAGCACTGGGGTTTGCTTTGAAGCCCTTTTCCCGCAGGTAAAATTTGTGATGATGAAAATCTGATAAAATCCTTTGCTCAATAAATCTTTCCACCATAAAAGATATAGCTGGAAGTATTCTGAGTGGATCTCTTAGTAGTTTCTACCTGCCCAAAACCTCATCCACACTAGTGTATGTGTGTATGAGGGGTGATGGTTAAGCTTTCCTGGGCATCCATGTTCTGCTATGTAAGTATCTGGTTCATCCTTTGAAGGAAAGTTTATGAGAGGGTGGGAATCTCCCTATTCCTGCAGCCATTGGGAGCTTTACCTCTCGTATTTACCCATTCTCATCATTCGACTGTCTGTAACTCAACCCTGGTAGTGTTTCTGCTCACTCATGTGATATCCTGTGATCAGTACCTGGAGCAAATGGAAATGCAGAAGTCTTGTCTACCGATGTCAGGATGTTATGTAACTAAGAAAATAAGTTTTGTAATGGGTTTGAGAAATCATTGGTTTTTCCGGACTTTTGTTATTAGAAAAGGAAAAATTAGTTTCTGGTTTGTTACATGTCCAGCTGCCACTAGATATCTCTATGTCCATAGTAAGAAGGCAATAAAGCTAATACTCCATTTGAAACTCAGTATCGAGGATGTTATCTTGTCATGAAGTCAGTGTTGCCATTAGACAATCTTTTTGACCATTCTGACTTTACACAGAGCGACTAAATTATATAGGAACCGGGCCTATCTCACAGAGCAAGCATATAATGGAACTGCAAGAAAGATGGGTGTGTGCATATTGTTTTACATAAGTTATAGTGGGAATCCTTACAGAGAGAAGAAATATGAGAAACCCTGTCCTACCTTCCAGCTTTTCCCAGATCAATGGCAACTTAAAATAACCATCTAAAAATGAAATGAAATGCCGCACTTTAGCACTTCCAATGTGGATAATTTGAGGCTAAAATATTAATTAGTATCTCTTTGGTTTTTTAAACATGTAATTATGATGTACAATTTCTAAATAAACTTAGAGTCTGTCGAAAACCCAGTTCACCATCATAGTAACTTACAAAATTTTGAGAGACACACACAAATGAAATATGAACATTATAAGAACACAGGTGGTCAGGGAACTACTAAACGTAGGTAGGCCTGTTATAGAATAGTTCAGATCAGAGGCTCCATGTTGAAACACTGAAATATTAGAACCACAATGCCTGAGAGTGTCCAGTCCAGTGTCTAGCCCATCCTGCTTGGGAGGGATCATTCAGAAGACTTGTTTTTTAAGCCGTCTGAAAGGTTGGGGAAAAAAGTGATCAGTGTAACTACCTTTAAGCAATAGAACATTTACTTAATTGTCTGAGACTAGATATTCCTAGAGCTGGAATTTGATAGTGACCTGTAATAAAGATAGGATGTTCTTGGCCAACTGTTATGTTGGTCTATAGATAATATAAGCAAAAATCTGAAGCTGAATAACATTGAAAAAAGATAGTTTGGTTCTCAGTTATAGATGTTTTAGGCCATGGGGCTGCATCAGGTGATGATCTTCTTGCTTTTAGAGTCTCAAGGCAAACCAGGACAATACATAGCAAGGGACAGTGGAACATGTAAATTATTGCTGGGCCTAATGTCTTCCTCTAGGGAGGGGGTGAAAAAGCACAATACCAGTGAACACAGGTACTGGGAGTCAGGTAGAAGGCTTACAGCAGACTCAATTATTTAACAATGGGGGAAAAAATTATCCACCCTCCTAGCACCCAGACTGTGTGGCAGTTGACAGGTGAAATCTTGGGCTTGTCTTACATTGACTAGGCACTATCAGGACCTCGGACAATGCCTGTTGCTAGGCACTCAGGAAACACTGTTTGGTAGCTCCTATTGGCTAGGCACAGACAGGACCTTTGGCAGCTCCAAGCAGACTCCAGGTTGGCTCCTTTTGTTCTGGTAGGCCTTATCTTCCTACAGTAAATATTATAGCCTTTGTATCTCTCATTTACTTTAAATAAAATCACTCCATTATAAAAAAAAAACTCACAAATAAAACACCACACAGCTAGCTCCAGGCAGCCACTTATGGATAAGACATTACTTTGTCCTAAAGAGGGACTCGTTCCTATGTACTTGAGATTATGATTATTGTACACTTCTGTGTCCCCAAAAACTTCTCAGCAGTAAAAGGGGTTTGGAAATGTTGGAAAGAAGTCAGATGTTAATCTCCAAATGCCTCAGAAATAACATTCATGTACTATGGCACCTACTGGTCAATAATTTACATTGCTGTTCTTTTCTTCTCCAAATTCCCCAAGTGTTGATGATGAGTACTTCAGTTAAGCTCTTAGTAAGCAAGCACTAACTACATAGGAATTTAAGGTCATGCTCTATTATTACTTCCTTCATAAAATGATGTAGGGAGAGACATAAGTAAGACCCCTACATTTATAGGTCATGACAAGTTTCAAAGGAGTTTTCCATGTTGTTAAGAAAAAATTGTTATAAAAGGGCAGCTCCTCTGGTGCAAAGATATCCAATAAGATCAGATCAAACCAAATCAAAACGCCTATCGTTTTATTAGCTACAGCTCTCCCAGGTGGCAGTGCACATGGCAGGTAGACAGGGCAGCAGGTGGCACATGCAAACTCAGAACTGTTGTTCTTTTGGAAACTACAGCTCCCAGATTCCTCCTGGATTACGGACACCTGCGCACACAGGTGTGGGACATTCTTCCCAGCAACCCCTGCGCTCTCCGATAAAAGGCAGGGCTCATCACGAGCTCGGCCCCCTTTCTATGCTCCCCCCATCCTTCTGTGTCGCGGATACCTTGCTTCTTATTGTGTGACCCCTCCCTATTAAAAGCACCCACGTGGGAGCTGCGTGTCTTTGTCTGTTTCGCCGTGCGTGTTTGTCTGTCTTGTGTTCGTCCACACTCACCCCTTTTAAAGAACAATATTTTGGTGCCGTTAAACTCGGGGACTTCCGTCCCGGGCCCTCCACCTGAGGCCTGGACTCTGGGCTTTTGGCGCCTCCCGGAGTCTGGGGTCTCCTGCCCGGGCACGAAGCCGCAACCGAGACCTGCGACCACCTCCGTCTCTTCACTGCAGCCATCTCCGACGGACACCGACCAATTCGTGAGTTTACCCCGCCGGCTCCTCTCTCCCACCATGCCTAGGGAATGCCTGGCCAGCTTCCTCTGGCGTGTTCTGGGTTGAGTTGCCCCCCTTTTTTTTCTCCCTTCCTACCATCCTTGGTTGACCGTAATTCTGCCCGCAGCTGAGGATTTGGTGTCCTCAGTTTCTCTCCCTGGGGATTTGGTGTTCCCAATTCTCTTTTCTTCTTTCTTTCCTTCCTTCTCTCTTCTCTCTCTACGTGCGGGCTTGTTTTTAGGACAAGCACCTTGTTCGGCTGTACGGTCAGCCCCAAAAAGGCTTGGTCTTCTGCACCTAGCCGGGTCTTCCCCGTCGGTAGCTAGGTTTGGGAAGACTGCCTATAGTGCGGCCTCCCGGGTCCGGGGACGCCTGCACCTTGGGACTTGCTATGCTCGCGGCACCCCAGTGTGCCTTCTGCAGGCAGCCTTACCGCTCAACCATGGGTGCTAGGAACTCACAGCCCATCCCCCCAAACTCCCCACTCGGTCAACTCTTGGAATCTCTAAAGCAGCATGCTTTGATTCCCTCCATCAAGTCAAACACACTAACGTCTGCTCCACAGGGACCTTCTGCTCCAGTCATGGTAGTGGGCCCAGCGGACAAGCCTCCGCCCCTCCGGCCTCGAGGGACCACCCCTTCCCAACCCGTTCCTCTTCCTTCTGCAGGTTCCAGATGCCGGAAGGGCTCATCTAAATCTTTCCCCCTGGAAGCCTCTAACCGGTCCACTCTTAGATCCCTCTCTTGCTCCCCGCCATGCAAACATTTCTCTAGATCCAGGTCTCTTTCCCCAAGGAGTTCCCGTTCCCGCCCAAAGCTCTGGTTCCTCATCCAGTTTTTCTGATTCACCCTCACATTTTCCCCGTAACAGGTGGCAGCGCAAACTAACAGTTTCTTTTTGGCAGGGACAGCCGGAAGCGTCGGCTTCCTCTCTATCCCCTCCCCGCCCTACCCTGCCTCCTCAGTGTTAAAAAGTGCCTTCAAGCTCCACCCCTGTCCACCATAGTGCTCCAACCCCCACCCTGCCCCTCAAGTGCTCATGCGCCACAGCGGAAACTGCCGCTGGCCAAATTAAGCCAGCTACAGTTCTACCCCTGAAAGTTCATGTCTCGTTCGCCCTATCAGAGCTGTCCCAAGTCTCAAAGTTATATTTAACACAATCTTATAATTTAACATATGATATTCATACAGTTTCATTTAATAACCCACTTCCCGAGGAACGCAGATGAGCTGCTCTCAAACCGGTAAACTATTCTAAGCTCGCAGAGATTTTCCAGGATACTAAGGAGAATCCTTCTGCATTTCTTGATCGATTGACAAGAGCTATGTTACAATTTACAAACATAGACCCAGAATCCACTGAGGGCAGGCACCTCCTGATGTCTCATTTCATTAACCAGTCCTACTCAGACATCAGGAGAGAGCTTAAATGTTTGGAGAAGGGTCCTCTAACTCCACAGGCACAGCTCCTGGAGACGGCTTTCAAGGTTTACCACGCAAGGAATGACAGAGCCAGGAATCACTGCCACGTGCTTACTGCACCCGCCCAGCCAGACAGTCTCTGATGTTCTTCTCTGGGAGATTATTCCCCGGTTTGGACTCCTAACTTCCCTTCAATCAGATAACGGCCCAGAATTATTCCCTGGAATTTCCACATGCCGTACCACCCCCCAGTCTTCAGGTAAGGTAGAACGGACAAACCGCTCTTTAAAGGAAGCTCTCACTAAGATGTCACAGGAACTCCACCTCGATTGGGTAAGACTTCTGCCCCTCGCCCTTCTCAGGCTTCGGGCTCTCCCAAAGGGCCCCCTTTTTATTTCACCTTTCAAACTCATGTATGGGTGGCTGATTTTGACCCCCGGCCTCTCATCGGGAACCTCTCCTCTCCCCGACCACTTGCTCACTCCCCTTCTTTTCCACTTACGCTCACTTTTATGGGACTTCGCCGATCACTCTCTACCTCAGCCTTGTGCTAATACATGTCCACCACCAATAAACATAGGGGATAAGGTATTGCTTTCACCCCCAGGTCAGCGCCTCCCAACTCTATCCCCCAAGTGGCAGGGCCCTTTCAGAGTAATTCTTCTAACCCCCACAGCTGCCAAGCTTGAAGGAATTCCTCATTGGATTCACCTGTCTTGTGCCAATATATTTTCCTTCCTCCTCTTTTTCTAAATTTCTAAATAACCACTCAGCTGTCATTACAGAAATCATCATCAGACACGGAGCCAAAGGTTCAGGTGCATCTTAAGAGCATCGGACAGTCAACCATCTCATCGCCAAGATCATCTGACAATCAACCACCTCAGAATGCCAGCGGAGCCAACGGGACACTGTCAAGATCACCGGACACTCCCTGGACCCCTCAACGCCCAAAGCCAGCAGGAAGCAGTTATGAGAGACCGGGTTACGCCCCTATTCCCTACCCTTTAAGACACCCCCCCCCAATTTTTTTAAACCAAAAAGGGTAGAATGTTGTTCTTTTGGAAACTACAGCTCCCAGATTCCGCCTGGATTACAGACACCTGCGCACGCAGGTGTGGGACATTCTTCCCAGCAACCCCTGCGCTCTCCGATAAAAGGCAGGGCTCATCACGAGCTCGGCCCCCTTTCTATGCTCCCCCCCATCCTTCTGTGTCGCGCACACCTTGCTCCTTATTGTGTGACCCCTCCCTATTAAAAGCACCCACGTGGGAGCCGCGTGTCTGTATCTGTTTCGCCGTGCGTGTTTGTCTGTCTTGTGTTCGTCCACACTCACCGGCTTTTAAAGAACAATAGGAACCACGTGTTTCTCCTCTGGGAGCCCACTGTGGGAACATTCCTGACCCTCCTCCTGGGAGGGGTCAGGACCTGGCATGCTGGGATTTGGAGTCCAGACCAATACAACTCCCAGGCCAAGGGGGCTGGGATGAATGCCAGGGACTGGGGCTATGTTCCCAGCTTAACCCATATTACTGTCACTACCTGTGCAACAGTTGTACATTTTGATGATTAATATGTAGGTTATGGTTGAAAGACTGATGAAGCAATAACTTCTTGAAGCTACCTCATATTATCAAGAATGATGTGGTAGTGGATTGACTAATTTACCAAGGACCCATCTTCTTTAGCTCATATATATCACTCGACTCAGACTGACTTTACCTCTTGAAAACAAAGAAGAATTATTTCTACTGCCAGTCCTAACTGCTACCATTGATATTTGTCTTTATGTTTGGCATCTCTCCACTGCAGACAACTACTAATCCTAATGGAAGCCTCCAACCCTCTCAAGTTCCACTCTGCCGTCTTATGGGTAGTAGATGACTTCTTGCCCATACAATATGTTTGTCTCACCATAACTTATTCTTCTAGCCCTTGAGATGATATGGACACTATAGCAATTTAAGTCTCTACTGTTCCTTTCTGTGAGTATTTCAAGCCATGTAGATATGACTAAGCAGTGACCCCATGTTTTACTACTCAGGAGATGGTAATTTTACCACCTAACTGGGTCTTAGGTCCTCTTTTATGAGTGGATAACAGAAATGTGTTATACCTTATTGTGAAGATACCACAGTTGAGAAAGCAAAAAGAAAAAAAAAAACTAGTATAGAGTATCTATAGTAATAGTAAAATCTTGTCCTAGGAATTATTTGTAAGAACATAGTAAATACAAAACACAATTAGTTTTCAGGTTACATAGTGGTCTAAAGCTAGTCCAAGTCTTCGGGGAACTATAAAAATGCTGTCACTGAGCATAGGCAATCAAAATAAGCAACAAGCTTTACCGCAGAGTTACTATTCTCCAAACCCAGCCCTGACCCAGAGTGAAATACTGACCATTCAGAAAGAACCTCATGTGTTTAACAGAACCTATATTGTCAAGGACCGGCCTCGACAAAATCACCTCTTACCAGGGTAGGGGCATGGTAATTGAAGAAATATAAGTAAAGAATACAGAGACAAATAGAATAAAAAGACAGAAACCATAAGACAATACCAGGAGGGTATTCCAGAAATTACTGAAATCCTGAAATCACAGGCGTTTATTTTTCCACAGCTTTTATACCCAATGTAAACTAAGGGAAAAGGTAGCAAAAGACTTTATTAACATGATACAAAAGATAACTCACACAATCCACTCTGGACATCAAATCGTTAGTATTCTGTCAACTAGGTAGCTAAGGTGCCATGAGTCACTCACTACACTGAACACAGCCCTTCCCTGGGTGACCTCATAGTAACAATAGAAGGAGCAGAAGTATATTTACATATCCTGACCATCCATCAGGATGGCACTGGGCTATCTTAATTTCAAAGGATCCAGACAACCACCTCCTGAGTTAGGAGGTGCAGTTATGCCTGTCAGTCTCCAAACTCTCTGACAAGGTGGAAAAGGGCCTGCATTTTTTTGGCCTCCATATTAAATCTGTAAAAGAAGAAAGCTCCCAAATAAAAACCTACAATTGTGTTTCAACCAGAGAGTGACCTGCTGGCCCCTTGCAATGTTCTCAATCATTTTTTTTTTTACTCTGACCTGATAATTTCCCTTCTAAATTCAATTATAAAGAATTGCTTTTATCTATCTATCTATCTATCTATCATCTATCTATCATCTATCTATCTATCTTGGTCAGAGCATTTCTTAAATTACAATTGTGTATATATGTATCCAATTATTGCTTCACTTTCCATACAATCGAGGGAACAAACAATTGTTTACATGAAAAGCAAGAAATCTGGGTGTAAATCTGTTGTTTAGAAATAGAGCTGAGAATGCTGAATATTAAAGTTGTTATCTCTAGCAGACTAATATAATTCCAAAATAAAAATGCTGCTTACCCTGAACCTTGTATCACCACAACTTCAAGAATGTGTGTCTGGAACCTAACCCTACATTTCCCCTAGCTTATACATGCTGAACTTGGCCCTCAACCTGAAATAATTAGAGGCACTATGTAATTCACTGGGTTTAGAATGTGACCAAGAAGAGTAGTGACACCATTTTAATACGAATGTGTAAATGGGAAACCCTGAAATCCTTGTTCTGATGGCATGTTAGTTGACATGTTCACTGCCAAGACAGTTACTTATGCTTTCTTAATCTCTCACCAGGAAGGACACAGAATTGCACACTGACCTTTGTAGAACTCCACTTGTGTTTTACATGCATGATGCAATTCTGAAGCCTTAAGTTTGTTTATTATTCATTACTGTGGCTCACATATTAGCACTATGAATTTAGTTTTCCATAAAATTTTATAAGGTTTGTCTGCTAACATTGTTCATCCTGAAATGCTTACTTTGATCCCTTTCAAGCATTTCATGCAGAGGGTTTTCAATCCCTTCATCTCGAACTTCTTGTGGCCAAGGCCCTGTGAATGATACTTACAAACAAGTGTGGGTAGCTAACACAATTATTTCTCATCTATGACCTACATGTATACTACACATAATTGTTTGCTTATATCCCTAGGTAAAGGTCAGTGCACTAATAGTCATGGTTTAGTTCTTTACCTATACCTGGTATCTTCCAAGGTATCAGATGTAAGTAAGCTTGGCTAGCCTAAAAGTCACAGAAATACAATTTCCAAATTGGAGGTGCTAGTTATAACCTCTCTCGGTGCCAAAATCAGATTAGCACTAATTTTAGAGAATTGCTGATGAAGGCTGGAAGGCGGAGGAGAAACAGCAGGGTCAGCATGGACCACAGGGCTGCAGGAAATCTGGAAGATAAAGTCTGGAAAGTATTTTCAAGTAAGACTCTACATGCTAATGGACATATTCATGAGAAGTCCTATGCTTAGTGCCCCATCACAAGTATAAATTCCTGTGAAGGGAAAACTGATATGTTGATGTGATTTTTCAGTTAGAAGAACTAGAGGTCTTTATGTTGCAATCTGTATTAGTCAGTATTCTCTAAAGGAGCAGAATGTATAAAATGGATCTCTTTACAGATTGTGAAAGTGGATTTATTAGAATGACTTACAGTGTGTGGTCTAGCTAATCCAAAAATGACTGTCTACCAATAGAAGGTCTAAGAATCTGGTGTGGGATACCTTTCTGGATCCTGTGAATATGTTTTATTACCATATGTTAATAAAGAAGCTTATTTGGCCAATAACTAGGCAGAATAGAGCAAGGCAGGAAATCCATGCAAAGATATTGGGAAAAGGAAAGAAGACTCAGGGAGATGCCAGCAGCTGCCTAAGAATAAAATGCCAGAGCATTACCTGTAAGCCACAGGGCACATGGAATGCACAAATTATTTGAAATGACTTAATTTATATGTAGAACTAGCCAGTAAGAAGCCTGAGAGAACAATTTGTAATTAATATTAAGCCTCGGAATGATTATTTGAAAACTGGGAGTGGGAGAGAAACAAGAATTGAGACTGGATATTGTAATGGTTTAAGTAAAACACTGCAGGTCCCCAAGTGGCCGCAGTGGGCAATGGGCCATGAGACCATGCAGATGGTCCCTGGGTAGCAGCAGACAGCAAGTAGTGGGTCGAGAACACAGCAGGCCATGAAGGCAGCTGGGTTCCAGGCAGGGAGCCGTGTGATGGGTGAAAGACCTAGACGGATAGGCATGTCATGCAGAATGAAGTTGGATATATATTTAATGGGATATGGAAGGGGAGAAGGGGGAAGTGCAAAGAAAGAGAGAGAAAGAGAAAGAGAGAGAGAGAGAGAGAGAGAGAGAGAGAGAGAGAGAGAGAGAGAGAGAGAGAAAGGGTGAAGGGGAGACATGGGGAGAAGGGAGAGACAGAAGCTGCCTCTTCTCTTCAGGAGAGAGATCAAAAAGGAGGGACTCAGGCTGGAAGCTGAAGATGAGGGGAGGGATTGGTCGTGGATTGTCTCTTTAAGAGACAGGACAGACCATTACAGATATTTCAATAGGCTTTCAGTATATGCCAGAATCCCTAAGAAGTTAAGTCTAATGCCAGTGAAGGAATGGACTTGTTAGCAAAAGTTAGAACAAGGAGGCAAGGAGAGCTTCCTTCTTCCATGTTCTTTCTATAGGCTGCCAGCAGAAGTTGCAGCCCAGCTATTCTTGGTTGTCAACTTGTCTACATCTAGAATTAACCAAAATTTAGATGACTGAGAACAAATATGAGGATTTTTTCTCTTGATTAAATTATTCTAAGTAGGAAAATCCACTTCTAATTCAGATATTGGAGGTTGGAAGATACACCTTTACAAACAGCAAGTGTGGGTAGCTAACATATTTTGCAATGGGAAGATCCACCTTAAATGTAAGCAACACACTTCTCTCTTTTTGGCTGCTTCCACTCCCTGTCCACAGTTCTCTTTGACAAATATCCTGCCTATGGCATCTCCATCACCTCAGGTTCAATACAACTCAGGCTTCACTTTAACATAATTGCACCTTCAGGACTCTGTTCAGAAAGGCTTGTCTCATGCCTGACCTCACTGGCTTTCCTTAACTGTTGAAGAAGATTCTACAACCTCTTTACTCCTGTATCCTTCATGATTCTCAAACCAGAAATATGTGATATTGCTACAAAGGTAGGCTGCCTCTGTGATGAAATCCAGTCCCTTTCATGAATTGCATTTGCATAAGATTTTCTTTGTTGATAACCTTTCCTTTTTACAAACTGGAAGCTTAGGTGGGTGGAGTCTTGCCCTAGGACACCACCCCCTTTATCCCATTCCACTGAGAGTTTCTTATCTCGCCCATCATAAGCCTTGTATTGCTATACAGATGGCCTGTAAAGCTTTCATCCAGAGAAAACCTAAACTTTAAGAATAGCTGGTATTCAGTTAATCCTCCCATTGGAGTTCACATGTATCTGTGCAGGGCAATCTGATAGCTAGATGGAAAATACCTTTTAGGGGAAGTGCACTTACAATTCCTTTTGATCTCTAGAGCTCTAGATAAGGCCTGACACCCTGTGTAAACCCTTTCCGCTTTTTAAAAATACCAAACTGAAACATTTTCTTGTAAAGGGAACCTAGAGAGTCTATGGATCTCTACCTTAATAGTCATTGCTCTTCTTTTTTCAGGTCTCCCAAGTTTTAGTTTTTGTTGCACTGGGTTCCAGCATTACCCTTGGTACCTTGGCTCTAGTATTACTCTTCTTGGTTCCCCTTTTCTCCTAAAGCTGCATGTTTTGTATTTCAAGTGTAGACCTTCATAAGAGTCATTACTAATAAATAAGTAATGTAGCTAATATTAGGCTGTCTTGAAATCTCTACCAACAGAATTTCTTCAATTTAGCTGCAGGCAGATTATTTTCTCTTTTCACATTTTATTGATTTTTATTGAGCTCTACATTTTTTTCTGCTCCCCTCCCTGACTCTCCCTTCCCATTCAGCACTCTTCCAAGATCCCCATGCTCCCAATTTACTCAAGAGATCTTGTCTTTTTCTACTTCCCATATAGTTTAGATCTAGGTATTTCTCTCTTAGGGTCCTCATTGTTTTCTAGGTTCTCTGGGATTGTGATTTGCAGGCTGGTTTTCTGTGCTTTATGTTTAAAAACAACTTATGAGTGAGTACATGTGATAATTGTCTTTCTTGGTCTGGGTTACCTCACTCAAAATGATGTTTGCTAGCTCTATCCATTTACCTGCAAAATTCAAGATGCTGTTATTTTTTTCTCTTATGTGGTACTCCATTGTGTAAATGTACATTTTCCTTATCCATTCTTTAGTCAAAGGGCATTTAGGTTCTTTCTAGGTTCTAACTAAGACAAACAATGCTTCTATGAACGTGGTTGAGCACATGTCCTTGTGGTATGGTTGAGCATCCTTTGGATATATACCCAAAAGTGGTATTACTGGGTCTTGAGGAAGGTTGTTTCCTAATTTTTTGAGAAATCACTACACTGACATTCAAAGGAGCTGTATCAGCTTGCATTCCCACCAGCAGTGCAGGAGTGTTCCCTTTACCCCACAACCTCTCCAGCATAAATTGTCTATAGTGCTTTTTATCTTAGCCATTCTTAGAGGTATAAGATGCAATCTCAGAGTTGTTTTTATTTGCATTTCTCTGTTTACTAAGGATACTGAACATCCTTAAGTGTCTTTCAGCCATTTTAGATTCCTCTGTGGAGAGTTCTCTGTTAAGATCTGTACTCTATTTTTTTAATTGGATTATTTGTTATCTTGATGACCAATTTCTTGAGTTCTTTGTATATTTTGGAGATCAGACCTCTGTCTGATGTGAGGTTGGTAAAAAATTTTTCCCATTCTGTAGGCTGTTGTTTTGTCTTGTTGACCATGTCCTTTGCTTTACAGAAGCTTTTCAGTTTCAGTAGGTCCCATTATTAACTGTTATTATCTGTGCTACTCGGGTTCTATTTAGGAAGTAGTCTCCTATGCCGGTGTGTTCAAGTGTACTTTCTCTTCTATGAGGTCCAGTGTGGCTGGCTTTCTGTTTAAGTCTTTGATCTATTTGGACTTCAGTTTTGTGCACGGCGATAGATATGGATCTATCTTCATTCTTCTACATGTTGATATCCAGTTATGCCAGCACCATTTGTTAAATATGCTTTCTTTTTTCCATTTGATATTTTTTGCTTCTTTGTCAAAAATCAGGTGTTTGAAGGTGTTGGATTAAAATTTGAGTCTTCTGGTTCTAGAATAATGCCCAAGAACTCACAGGGATGACCCCAGAGAAGACCCTAGGCAATAGAGGAGAGGGTATCTGAACTGGCCTTACCCTGTAGTCAGACTGATGATTATCTTAAATATTACTATAGAACCTTCATTCAACAACAGATGGGAACAGAGGCAATGATCCACATCAAAGCACTGGACTGAGCTCCCAAAACCCAGTCGAACAGTGGAAGGAGTGAAAGTATGAGCAAGGAATACAAGACCATGACGGGGTAATCCACTGAGACAGTTTGCTTGAGATAATGGTGGTTCCCCAACTCCAACTGGACTGGGAGTCAACTTTGAAGGGGGTTGACAGTTGGGGCAGACTGAGGGGCCACTGATAGTGACACTGGGATTTGTCTCTACGGCATGTACTGGCTTCTTGGGATCCTATTATTTTTGGATGTATACCTTGCTCAACCTGGTTGTAGTAGGGAGGGCCTTGGACTTTCCACAGGGCGGAGTGCATGGCCTTCTCTTAGGATTGGAGGGGTGGGGTGGGAGGGTCTGTGGAGAAAGTGGAAGGGGAATAGGAGGAAAGGATGGAGTAAGAATTTGGATTGGTATTATTTTTTAAGTAATAAAATAAAAAAAAATTCCGGGTCTTTAATTCAGTTCCCTTGGTCCTCCTGTCTGTTTTTATGGTTGTGAGCCTAGCCTTTTAACGGCTGAGCCATCTCTCCAGCCCCTCCTGTCTGTTTTTATGCTAATAAATTCTTCACAGACCTTGAAAGAAAGGTACTCAACTTCATATGGAAAAGCAAAAAAGAACCCAATATAGCCAAAACAATCCTGTACAATAAAAGAACTTCAGGAGGCATCACAATCCCTGACTTAAAACTCTACTATAGAGCTATAGCACTGAAAGTGGGCAGATTTTTAAGACAACCCAAGTGAAACATGGTCAAACTCTGCCAAAAGATCACCATACTTGTCTCTAGATCAGTTAATATTATTGCCCTCTGAAGCCTCTTGACCTGGGCCTCAGGTGTCTACATTGTTTTCAGAACTACTATTTCAAAAGATTCTGTTAGGATAACTCATTAAGCCCCAATTATAGGGTTCAACTGCTTTCCTAGTCTATAGTCCCAAATCTTCCATATTTCTTCCAAAAACAGCATGGTCAGGCCTATCACAGCAGTAGCCTCACTGAAGGTACTAACTCCTGTCTTAGTTACTTTTCTATAGCTGTGATAAGGTAACATGACCAAGAAAATTTATAAAAGAGTTTATTAAGAGCTGACAGTGTCAGAGGCTGTGGTTAAGGTTATGACCATCATTGTGGGCAGCATGTGAATAGGCAGGCAGGCATGGCCCTGAAGTAGTAGCTGAGGGCTTACATCTTGAGACAGAAATGCAAGGTATAGAATGCTAACTGGGAATAGCACGGACCTCTGAAACCTCAAAGCTCACTCACATGCAGTGATACAACTCCTCAAGCAAGTGAGCAACCTGCCTGACTCCATTTTGAAAGCATACTGTAAAAATAAATTTCCATTTACTGTAACAGCTGATTGGCTGTTTTAAAGACTGTTTCCTCAAGTCTGCCCTGCCTCTAGTCACAACCTTGACTTGTTTTTGAGAATACCCTGACTTTCCCTGGCTCTCCTTTACTCTTCCTAGCCCTCCCAAATAGCATGGCTACCACATGGTTTATTTCATTATTTCTTTGTTTTAGACTTTTTCATATTTCTTTACTGCCCCATTGTCTTTCTGTAAACCTGCTTTGCAACTATTCATGATTTCACTTCTTAAAAGAAATTAATTCGGGGCTGTTCTCTTTAACTCAATTTGAAAGTCTAAATTCTGGCCATCTCTTGGATGCACCCCCAATAAAAACAAACTTACTTCAAATTTAGCTCAAAATTGTGGTAGTGGTATTATTCTTGCCCAGTGGTATTAACACCAGCTCACACATCTTAACCCTCTCGATATAGTTCCACCAACTGGGAAACAAACATTCAACTTATGGAGGAAATGTATTTTTAAGGACAGTGGGACTTTTAAATTTTGGTATATTTTATATTGTGATATTGATATTAGAGTGTGATCTTGAAAATGAACATTTAGGCTTAACAATGGTGTGTTTGTGTGTCTTGTTGAAAAGATGTCATTGGAACTGGCTAGTTTTTATGTCAACTCGAAACAAGCTAGAGGCAGTTGAGAGGAGGGAATCTCAACTGAGAAATTATCTCTCGCAAGATAGGACTATAGGCAAACTTGTAGGGCATTTTCTTAATTATTGTCTGTTATGGGAGGGCTCATTGCAGGTGGTGCCACACCTGGACTGGTGGTCCTGGGTACTTCAAAACAACAAGATGAGAAAACTCTAGTGTTCAGGTTCATTTTTGCTAACTGATTTCCATAGTGGCCTCACCATTTGCGTACCCACTAACTATTGATGTGGAAGACCCCCCTGTAGGCTATGAATATGTTTTATTACCATTGGTTAATAAAGAAGCAGCTTTAGCCTATGGCAGGGCAGAATATAGATAGGCAGGAAAATTAAACTGAATGCAGGAAGAAAGAAGGCAGAGTCAGGCAGATGCCATATAGTTACCCAAGAAGTAAGAAGTAACAAATCACAAGCCTCATCGTAAAGTATAAAATAATAGAAATGGATTAATTTAAGATATGAGAGCTAGCTAGGAATATTCCTAAGTCTTTGGCCAAACAGTCTTGTAATTAATATAGTTTCTGTGTCATTATTCAGATCTGGGCACCTGGGAGTGAAAGCACATTCTCTGTTTACAAATTGTGCCCCACATTGGGTGTCAATAATAAAAACTCAGAGACAGATATTGTGGTTCAACCTGGAGACTGGAAAAGCAAAGCACATAGTAACCAGCTCTTACCTCAAACTCAGTCCAAAAATGGTGATTCTGCCTCCAGGAAACCTTAGAAGGAGACTAAGAGTGAGAGCTGTCTCCTCCCATCTTATAATCTTCCCTAGTTCTGTGCTTAAGGGTGTGCACCACTACTCCCTGGTTTCTATGTGAAGTTAGTGTGTGGCCTCTGGGATTAAAGGTGTGTGTCATTGTGGCTACTGGAATTAAAGGTGTGTGTCATTGTTGCATAGTCTGTAAGACTGATGAGTGTGGCTGTTTTACTTTCCTGAACTTTAGTTAAGCTTTATTTATTAAAATACAAATGAAATGCCACTACAAACTATGCGTAAGGTTTTCCTGTTCATATCCTCTTTAGCATTTGTTGTCTTATATTATTTTACTCTTGGGCATTTTGACTGAGATAAGTGGAAATCTCAATGTAATTTTATTTTGCACTTCCCTGAAAGCTAAGGATGTTGAATACTTTTTAGAATAATCCATAACCTTTCATATTTCTTCTTTTGAGAATGTTCTATTCAATGATATAGCCCATTTTAAAATATGATTGCTTCCTTTTTTATTTTATTGTTTGAGTTTTTGTGTATTCTAGACACTAATCTTTCATCAAATGTATACTTGGAATTGTTTTTCCATTCTATAGGTTGACTACAGTCAATTAATACATTCCTTTTCAGTACAGAGTTTATGAAGTTCCATTTGTTGATTATTGCTTCTATTTCTTGGGTGACTGGAATCCTAGTCAGAAAATCTGCATTGGAGCATATATCCTGAAGTATACTCGCTACACTGCCAAAATTTTCAGTTTCTGGTATAATATTGAAATCTTTGATCCATTTAGAATTGATCTGTGTTCAGGATGAGGGAGAAGGATCAAGCTTCATTTGTTTACATGTAACAATCCAGTTTTTCCAACACTGTTAAAGATCTCTTTTCTCCAACGTAACGTTTTTAAGGCTCTTTGTGAAAACTAATGTGGTTGTGGGTATATAGGAATGTAGATTTATTTTGGGGTCTTTATTTTTAAAAAAAAACATTTCTTTAATATTTGTTTATTATGTATACAACATTCTGCCTCCATGTATGCCCACATGCCAGAGGAGGACGCCAGACCTCTTTACAGATGGTTGTGAGCCACCATGTGGTTGCTGGGAATTGAACTCAGGACCTTTGGAAGAGCAGGCAATGCTCTTAACCGCTGAGCCATCTCTCCAGCACCTTAAAAAACATTTTTAAATTTTATGTGCATTAGTGTTTTGCATACCTATATGTCTGTGTGAGAGTGTTGGATTCCCTGGCACTGGAGTTAAAGACAGTTGTGAGTCCATTATGTGGGTGCTGGGCATTGAACCCACATTTGCAATTGAACCTCTGGAAGAGCAGCACATACTCTTAACCACTGAACCATCTCTTCAGTCTTCTATTTTTGGATTAAGTTAAGGTGTCCTTTTTGGGTCAGTACCATGCTGATTTTACTACTGTGACTCTGTAGTATAACTTGAATTCAGAAATGGTGATACTTCCACTAGTGATTTTGCTATTTAGAATACCTCCTAAAGCACTAAATTTTAGGATTGTGGATTTTTTGTTTTGTTTTATTTTGTTGTTGTTGTTATCTTCAAGTTCTATAAAGAATTGTACTGGAATTTTTATGGAAATAGTACTAAATTTGCAGACTGCTTTTGGTAAAATAACCATTTTTATAATATTAATCCTACCGGTCTGTGTCCCTAACTTCTTCAGTTTCTATATATGTCTTTCATTTTCTTGGTTGCTTATTTCAAGGTGATTTTTAAAGCTATAGTAAATGTAATTTTCCCCCCTCAATTTGGCCTTGTATATATAATAAGGTTGCTAACTTTAGTATGTTAATGTTGTATCTTGACACTTTGAAGAAAGTGTTTTTCTACTCTAGAGGTTTCCTGGTGGATTCTTTATAGTCTCTCAAGTATAGAATTTGTAATTTTGACTTCTTTCATTCCTGCTTATGTCCCTTTTATTTCTTGTTCTTGTCTATTGCTCTAGCTAAGACTTCAAGCACTATATTTTGAAAGAGAAATGACAGTAGACACCCTTGTCTTATTCTTAATCTGAGTGGGAATGCTTGCAGTTTTACTTGGGCTACCATAATGGTGAATATTGGTTTGTCACATTCTTTGCTACAATGATATAGGTTTATTCCAGCCCTATTGTCTTCAGAGCTTTTATTATGAAGTGATATTAGATTTTGTAAAACATCTTTTTTTTGTTTCAATTGAAATGGTTACTTGATTTCTGTACTTGAGTTTATTTATGTGGTGGATCATGTTTCCTAATTTACATCAATAAAATTGTCCTTGTAGCTCTAGAATAAAGCCAACTTGATCATGATGAGTGATCCATAATCTTTTGGATGTATTCCTGAATAAGAGTTGCAGGCATTTTATTGAGAATTTTATGTCTATGTTTGTCAAGGGTATTGCCCTATAATTTTCTTGGTGTTTTTGTTGGATTTTTGTCTGATTTGGGTAAGAGGGTAAAACAGTTGTGTTTCTTTTCTATATAATAGAATAGTTTGCATAGTATTGATTCTTTGAAAGTCTAGTAGATTTCCTCACTAATTAATCAGGCCGTGGTTTCTGTTGTTGCTGCTGAGAAGTTTTTAATTACTACTTTCAAGGAGTCTTTTTTTCTTAAAGGACCCAGAATAGTTAGCAGGTAGACAAAAATACCGTCCTTGTGTAGTCCACACTGTGAGCCTAGGGCGAACATTATCACATACTCTTTGATCCCAACTGTAGATTCCCACAGCCAGAAGATAAAAATACAAAGTCAGAGCCCTGGACTTTTCCAAGTGTTGGAAAACTGGTGTGAGTCATAAATTAAAGTGACAAAAACCTAGCTGCCTGGAGAAGCCAGACATAACTTGTTTAAATGTTCCAAGAGCTAAGTGGAAAACATTTACAAAAGCTGAGTCCCGTAACTGGAGACCGGAAGGCACCTAAAGTAATGTACCCACTGCCTTGTCCAAAAACAACACTGTGGTTTTGGAAAACAATATAGAGATCAGCATGAGAAGCAAAGTTCCAAAAATCACATGCTTTCATTAGAATATGCCAACATGATTAGCCAGAGAAAGAGAAGCAAGATGGTGTAGAGACATGCATTGTCCTCATGCTCATTGAGGGGACTGTATAGAGACAGACCCTGACCTGTGTCACTCAGTGAACTGCACAAAAGCAGACTGTACTGCAAGCCATTTGTTTTCCTCCATTTTATGTATCTATTTAAGATGTTATATTTTAGGTCAGTTTCATTTCATTCTCTCTGTCTCTCTCTCTCTCCTATTCTCTTTCTCCTGCATGATAAATGGTAGCCTAGAACTAGGAAATCTTTATAGAAAAGAGGGACTCTTTATATGCTGCTGGTAAGAGTGCAAATTGGCTTAACCACTGTGGAAGTCATTATGGTAGGTTATAAAATCTAGAAATATAACTTCCATGTGATCCAGCTATATGATTCTTTAGAATATAACAAAGGAACATGAGACAGCTTAGTATGAAGATCACTCACTTCCATGTTTATTGCATCGTTATTCACAATAGCCAAGCCAGGGATGGAATCAGTCTAAGTGTACATTAGTAAATGAATGAGTAAGGAATATGTGGAGTTTCACTCATTTATAAAGCATTAAAGTCTGTTTCTTTGCAGAGAAATGGATGCAAGTTGAGATCATTACAGTAAGTCAGACTCAGACAAATGCTGCCCATTTTTCTTATATGTGGATTTTATTATATATGAACTATATATGACATAAAACTATATGGAAGACTATCAGAAGAAGAAAAGGAACTAGCAGGGGATACTATAGAGAAAGGTGTGCTTATGGGGAAGTGAATGTTGTCAAAATATAAGTCACACTTGAATAGCAATATCCTTATTAAACCCATCATTGACACATTATAAAAAAATAATAAACGGTAAAAAGTATGCATTATGGTTGCCTTAAAATCTGAGGTAATTTAAACATATATGCCATTTAAGAGTTGATATAATTATGTAATGTGAAACAATAAAACAGTATCTATGCTGAGTATGGAGACAAAGTGATGAGAATGAGGTTCATAAAGCCTGGGACTAACTTATTGTCCCCTAGGAAAGGACTGACAAAATGTCTTACAGTGAAATCTGCATGTCTTCTGCCCTTTGTCTTTTGGTTTCTACAAAGTCTAAAGTTTCTATAGGCATGGTAGATATCAGGGCCTTTCTCTTCCTAATGTGGCTTAATGACGAATAAATTTTCTTGTATGCATTTCTGTTTTCTTTTTTTATTACTTCATAAATAATACTAATCAAAATTTCTACTTCCTCTCCTCCCCTCCTTCCACTTCCCTCCCACTCCTCACACACCTTCCTCCTCTCCCCCTCCAGGCCTGAGAGAGGGCAAGGTACCCTGCACTGTGGGAAGTCCAAGGCCCTCCGCCCTCCATCCAGGCCTAGGAAGGTGTGCATCCAAATAGAATAGGATCCCAAAATGCTAGCACATACAGTAGAGACAAATCCCAGTGCCATTATCATTGGCTTCTCAGTCTGCCCCAATTGTCAGCCACATTCAGAGAGTCCAGTTTGATCCCATGTTCGTTCAGTCTCAGTTTAGCTAGATTTGATAAGTTCCCATTAGCTCAGGCACACTCTCTCCGTGGGTGGAACAACCCCTCATGGTCCCGACTTCCTTGCTCATATTCTCCCTTCTTCTGCTCTTGAATTGGACCTTGGGAACTCAGTCCAGTGCTTCAATGTGGGTCTCTGTCTCTATCTCCATCCGTCGCCAGAGGAAGGTTCTATGGTAATATTCAAGAAAGTCATCAGTCTGAGTATGGGACAAGGCCAGTTCAGGCCCCCTCTCTTCCACTGCCCAGGGTCGTAGCTGAGTACTACTCAGCGGTAAAAAAAACAATGACATCTTGAAATTTTCATGCAAATGGATGGAAAGAGAAAACACTATCCTGAGTGAGATAACCCAGACCCAAAAATATGAATATGGTATGTACTCACTCATTAGTGGATTCTAGCCATGAACAAAAGACATTGAGTCCATAGTTCATGATCCTGGAGAAGCTAAGTAATAAGGTGAACCCAAAGAGAAACATATATATCCTCCTGGAAATGGGAAGCAGACAAGACTGCCAGGCAAAAGTTGGAAGCATGGTGGGGGGGGGGGGTGGTAAGGTGGAGGGAAGGGGAGAGGGGGAGAGAGAAGGGAGTAGGGGAGGGTTGGGGAGAGCTTGATGGAGTGGGATGGTTGAGATGGAGGAAGGAAGGATATGGGAGCCTGGAAGGAGATATCTTATTGGAGGGAGCCATTTTGGGGTAGGCAAGAGGTTTGGCTCTGGAGGGGTTCCCAGGAGCATGTCTGTTTTCTTTTTGGGGGGGGGTTTCTTCTGTGATGTTAGTATTTTTTTTATTTATTAAAGATTTCTGTCTCTTCCCCACCGCCGCCTCCCCCTTCCTTCCCCCCTCCCCCAATCAAATCCCCCTTCCTCGTACGCCCAAAGAGCAATCAGAGTTCCCTGCCCTGTGGGAAGTCCAAGGACCACCCACCTCTATCCAGGTCTATTAATGTGAGCATCCAAACTGCCTAGGCTCCCACAAAGCCAGTACGTGCAGTAGGATCAAAAACCCATTGCCATTGTTCTTGAGGTCTCAGTAGTCCTCACTGTCTGCTATGTTCAGCGAGACCGGTTTTAACCCAGGCTTTTTCAGACCCAGGCCAGCTGGCCTTGGTGAGTTCCCAACAGAACATCCCCACTGTCTCAGTGTGTGGGTGCACCCCTCGCGGTCCTGAGCTCCCTGCTCGTGCTCTCTCTCCTTCCGCTCCTGACTTGGACCTTGAGATTTCAGTCCAGTGCTCCAATGTGGGTCTCTGTCTCCTTTCATCGCCTGATGAAGGTTAATATTCAGGAGGATGCCTATATGTTTTTCTTTGGGTTCTCCTTATTTAGCTTCTCTAGGATCACGAATTATAGGCTCAATGTCCTTTATTTATGGCTAGAAACCAAATATGAGTGAGTACATCCCATGTTCTTCTTTGTGGGTCTGGCCTTACCTCACTCAGGATAGTGTTTTCAATTTCCATCCATTTGCCTGCAAACTTCAAGAAGTCCTTGTTTTTTACTGCTGAGTAGTACTCTAATATGTATATATTCCATACTTTCTTCATCCATTCTTCAATTGAAGGGCATCTAGGTTGTTTCCAGGTTCTGGCTATTACAAACAATGCTGCTATGAACATAGTAGAGCATATACTTTTGTTGTATGATAGGGCCTCTCTTGGGTATATTCCCAAGAGTGGTATTGCTGGGTCCATGGGTAGGTTGATCCCGAATTTCCTGAGAAACCTCCACAATGCTTTCCAGAGTGGTTGCACAAGTTTGCATTCCCACCAGCAATGGATGAGTGTACCCCTTTCTCCACAACCTCTCCAGCAAAGGCTATCATTGTTGTTTTCGATTTTAGCCATTCTGACAGGTGTAAGATGGTATCTTAAAGTTGTCTTGATTTGCATTTCCCTAAGAAACGAAGGTTCTGGGTAATGGAACTGAGTGTCCAGTTAAATATACTGAGTATCCTTTCACTGTTGATTTTACAAGTTTAGTTTGCCATCTTCGGTTTTCTTGTTTTTATAAATGCATGACTCAGGTTATACAAGCCACCCAAAGCAGGATGGTTAGCTTATATTCTGAGATGTTGGTGGTTCAAAATTTGGAGTCAGGACACAATTCATTCTGTTAAAGCAATGTCAAAAGATCACCCTGATACTGTAATGTTTAGGATTTATAACAGACAGCCAGCTGTTTTGCAGTGGTTGGTCACTGAGTAAATGAAGACTCTCCAGCTGAGTGAAGTGCCTGTCTCTGGATCACATCCTGTGATTTCATGGAGGGACATTGTACTTGGAGCTCCAGGTCTCGAAAGGAGGTATGTCAACAGCAAACAAAAATACAAAGATAGATTTTTATGCTGACAGATTTCATTTGGGAAATAACAAAGAACAGGATTGAAATTTGGGACACCCATGCAGAGGCAGATAGCCTCCGGCCTGAGTGAGGGCTGACAACAGTCTCAACAAGAAGTCTAGTTTTGGGGAAAGAGAAGGATTTAAAAGGCAGATTTAAAAGAAAGCTTTTTCGTTGGTCCTGGAGACTCCCTATCAGCCTGGTGGGCTCCTGTGGTGAGCAGATGCAGTGAACAGGTAAACTAAACCAACACAGCTAAAGCACAGTTTCCTTGGATAGGCCTGGTCCCATGCTGAGTTTTCTTGAGTGAGATTTGCTGTCCTTGTGATAGTCCCTGCTATCAGACAAATCCTGTTGAAGAGCCTCCATCTATTCAGGGGTCCACTGGGGCTCAGGTAACTTCATTTTGGATCTGATAACTTTCACAGGGAAGCCAAGAATACGAGTACAATTACATGTTAGGATAAATTTGCAAATAATGAAAGGTTTTATGGACACTTTTGAGTTAGATGTTGAATGCTTGTTGAAATTCATCTTTTTTGATTAAAATATTTCATTACTAATGGGATAAATGAAAATAATATTCAGCGATTCTTCAAAGATAAGTGATTCTACATCTTCCCTATTCCGTCTTTGTTATGCTTCCATAAAAAATAAGATCAATTTGAAGGCAAAAAGTTCATGGCCAACAACTTAAAATAAACTGATGAACGAAAAAATAATAACAGCATGCTAGTGCAGGTTAATACCTAAAATCTATATCCTTAAAGGTAATATTTTCTAATTAGTTGTAAAGCTTTCTATTGTATCAGCAATACAAATGTGTTTAGAATCCAAATGATGGCATTTTTACTATAATTGGGCCTTTTGAATGCAAATAGGGATCTGTCTGGAAGAAGAACTCATCACCACTGACCCTGATAGACAACTGCATTTTATCAAGTGAAGAAATGTACAAGAGATGCATCAGCTGAGTGCTGTGACATAGTAGAATCAATTTGTTGTGCTTTTCCTAGAAGCCACACATTCATCTTCCTTACATTCCTTCCCTCTTTCCATCTCCCACTCCTTCCCTTTTTCCCTTTCTCCTTACTTTCCCTCCCTCTCTCTTCTCTCCCTTCCTCTTCCTTCCTTCCTTCCATTTTTTTAAATCTTACTTTCTTTTGCTTAAACTTCAAGAAGTTTTTCTACCAGACTGTTGACTGGAGCTGACACCACAGCATCTATTTTCTCAACAGTTTCAAATGATCATACAGAGTTCTCATCACTAACACATAGGGCCAGCATTCAACTACTATGTTGTTTAGAACCTAAGGAAAAGCCAGTTTTCTACTATTAAATGTAGAAAAAATAAAGGCAGTGATTAAAAATCTCCCTTAGTTTTTAGGCACAGTTATTACTGACTTCTGGGCATAAACCCAAATTATTTGATGCAATAAGGCCAGAAGAAGAGCCACATAGAAAAGATGTTTATTGTATGACAAGGTTTTTCTTGTATTTATTCATATTGTTCATGTGTGTGTGATTATGTGTTTGTACATGTTTCCGTATGTGTACATGTATGTGCAATTACATATAGAGGCAAGGACTTTGCAGTAGGTATATTCTTCAATTTCTCTCCATTTATTTTTCTAAACAAGAACTTTCATCAAACTTGGATCTTGCTAATTCGGTTAGACTGGCTGACCAGCTAGCCCCAGGGATTCTCCTGTCCTCAGTTGCCCAGTGCTGGGATTACAGGCATGTGCCAGGCCTGGATTTTGCATGGGTGCAAGTGTTCCAAGCTCATCTTCTCACATTTGTGTGGAAAATACTTTACTAACTAAAGTGCATTCATGCTAGTACCTTTGTTTTCTTATGTGCACTTCAATTTCTAATTTAAGAAAAATGATCAGAAACTACAATAGAATTCATTTCTATATTTAGTGACTAGTTTCCTGAAAATAACATACAAAGAAACAGGTTTCACTATAAGATTTTCATTAATATTTTATGATCTTTTCTTCTAATTCCTTTCCCCCAAACCCCTCTCTCCATCTTGACCATCCTTTTCATTTCTATAATTTCCCTGCAAATATTATTTTATTTTTCTTTGCACTTGAATAAAAAGTCCCTGTGTGTATATCACATTTTCTTTACCCAGCTAAAGGACTTCAGTTGCTTTGACTTCAATTAGCTCATCATTTTTTAGCTTATGTAGTTTTTAAAGTCATGCCCCTTATCCTTTGACTTTTATGACACTTAAATTTCACAACTGCTCAAAAGTTTGATTCGGATCAACTGATGAGCTGATGTCTAAACTTGTTGCCCACAACTCCCTCTGATAACGTAAGGTTTCACGAGAGAAATTTTTAGAGACACTGGCAAACTGATAAAATGCAATGCGAGTGGCTGGAAGCCACTGAGGAGGTAGTTGTAAGACACAGGGGAAGGCACGACATATTTACTAGTGTCATAACCGGAGCAGAATAAGTATGAGCACTGACTCAAGGAAGTGCACTTTCCGAAGGGGGAGTCCCAAAGGCAAACCTCTTGGGGGTTAACAGAAGATGAATGCTATGTGTGACTAACACAGCTGCCCTCTGGCTCCAGAAAGGAAAGCAGTAGCATCATCAGTAGCTCATTCTTGGCTAGAGAAGTTACCAGACACCTTCAGAGGGGAAATACAAATGTGTGTGTATATTTGAAGGAGAATAAAGAATAAGAGGTGTCAGGTAGGAAATGAGAAGTAGACGTGACCCAGTGCACGTTATCATCAAGACGACATTGACCTAGATCCTCCTCGTCTGCTAAGGATTTCCACTTCTTAGTTTTCTGCATATTGACCTCTGATGGGGGAGAGCCAAATGGTGAAAACAGAAATGTTTTGGAATTGTCAGTATACTTCCTAAGTGTTCCAAACCCTCCATGCAAACTGAAGTTCAACAGCAAAAGTACCACAAGCAAAGAGGATCCAGCACCCGGAAAGAAAGCTTGCCTGAGAAAATGAGAGTCCTCAGCCATTGGGGAGTTATCCAAGGCAAGTCTCTGGAGGATCTAAGGAGCTAATCCGAGTTCTCTCAGCAGGGAAGATCCTTGCCTGATTCATTGAATTGCAGAACTGCTGAAGACTAGTGGAGGGAGGATCTGAAGGGAGAGTATTTTTGGAATTCTAGGAGAGGAAGATGTCTTCAGAGGTAGATGCCAACAACTGGGAAGAAAACCTCTGAGGATGAAAGGTTAGATGGCTGTGCCCATGCTAACTTTCAAGTGCCAAGGGTCTTCACTGTTTCTATGGGAATCTCCCCCCCTTTTTTTCCTTTTGGAAATCTGGTTTTCACAGCTCATTTTTCATGTGTTTTTAGTATGATTACCTATGTAAAACTTTACCTGATCATACAGGGACAGCAAAGAGAGTAATGAGGCTCAGGAGCTCCCCTCCTCTAAATAGAAAGAATTTCACTCAGTCCTCTTTGGATGAGGTGTCCAGAATTTTCCTCTCTGCTGTCTAGTAAGTCTTATATCACACGTCGGCTCTAAGAATTTCTGGAGAGCCTGATGACTAGGTAGACAAATTTCGAATGCATTACTAATCCATACTTCATTACTTAGATAGAATCACGTCTAGACAAAGGAAAATACTTGATAGATTGCTTTAATTAATGCAGTATCCGCCTACAGAGACAGTGTGTTCCATTTCGGAGACAGGGATTCCAAATAGAACTGGGAAGAGAAAACACAGCATAGTTGCCTGGCAGATATACTGTTTCTAGGAGGCAAGTGCTGAGGTGTTACTAAGAAGATTCCTAAGGTAGCTGTCAATCAAAGTATTAATACTTAGGAGATGCCAGTGGTCTGAAGCATTCAGACAAAACTTAAATCTGTACTTTTCCTCTTCTTTCCTTGCTTCTAATTCCTCTGTATGTTCTTGCATGTATATGTGGCGTGCATGCATGCATGCATGTGTGTGTTTTAAATGTTCATGAGAGTATCTGGGAATTTGTGGATCATTACAGATGGGTACCAGCAAGGCTTGAGCCCTCGGGGGGCAATTCTACCAAACAAAAAGAGCAGAATGGTAGATGTGCTAGGGCTTAATGGTCAAGCAGTTTATTCATCATTGGCTGCCATCCAGTATTGGTGAGCAAGGCTTCCTTCAACTTTCTTGGGCAATTTTGGATTTCTAGGAAGGACATAGGGGATGCAGAGGACTTTGGGATGAGGATAGCTATACATAACTTTTATAACCTGTTACACACACAACACACCACACACATATGACCTTATATATATGCTACATAGCTTCCTCAACACTGGAAAACCCACAGAGACTATGAAAAGGACGTTTCATCCATTTAAGTGTGTGTGTGTGTGTGTGTGTGTGTGTGTGTGTGTGTGTGTGTGTGTGTGTGTGTGTGTGTTTATTTATTTTTACTATTGTGGAAAATCAGTAAAAAGTGAATATTTCAACTCTGACTTCCAACAAGAAAATATCAAATAGCCAATATCTCTGTTCCTGATTTTATCCCATATATGCTTCCAAAAAGCTCTCACTCAAAGTAACAGTCACTGTTGGGGTATGCTTTCAGAGACTGAGGGAAGTCTAAAGTGCAGGCTGATGCTATGAATATATTATGATACATTTGCTTCCTCCACTGCTGTCAGTGTGACAGACACCTTCAGCGTCAGGTTTAAGGAGGAGAGTGAGAATAAACAGAGCAGGGGCCACAGCCCTGCAATGTACAGTGATAATAAATGTATGTCAAAGTTGGAAAACATTCCCATCATGATTAGGACTTCTGAAGTGTCACCTGAGACAACTGCCTCGGCAACCAGCCTTTTGACAAGTGATGTCCCTCATGAGGCTCCTTGACTTGTATGACAACAGCTAGTAGTGTCCTATGCACATTCAGTTCCCTAAGTGTGACAGAAGACACAATCACCTTGGATGAAAAATAAAAACAGCAGCTAAGCAGGTTTCATTGGGTTCACACTCACTGGGTCCACTTCCTAGTACACCGAGGCACTATCCCATGCTTGAGAACTGAGTGCTTCTATGCAATGTATAAGAACAAACCCTATGATTCCCATAGGGTATTATTACATTTACCTTACCAATTAAGAGGCTCTTCCAATCAAGAAATCAATTTGTGGCCAAACTACAATTTGAACAGGCCTTGAGCCTTCAATCCATCCTGATAAAAAGTTATGTATCTATTTTTTTCTTAGTTGGATACCAGTCTCATTAGAGTTAGAAAATAGATCAAAATAAACTTTCTAAAAAAGGTTTATGTCCCAGTGGTAACCCAAATATATTTTAAGAAAATAGGTTACCTTTGAACACAAGAATATTTGTCATGCTGCATTTTTCTTCTGAATCATGCAGTGAGTCTTAACATTATCCTCATTAATCCTTTCAAAGTCTTCCATGGGTACCAAGCAAATCTGACACTGCTTCTAAAACCCCTGCCTGACCATGTGGCTACCCAGCATCTCAGGACCAGAAATAGACCATTTATCCCCAAAGTTTTGACCTTGAATTTTATAACCTAAAACTGAACCCAATATTGACATTCTGTATGCTGGTATAGAAAAGGCTCTTGCCCAGAAGTAGAGTGTGGGAAGACCTGCTTTGCAGTTTAGAAAGTAGAATCAAACCAACACAGATGAGACCAAGTCATAATAGAGGTTCCCGAAAAGCTCTCACAAATTGTCTTTTCTGTTACAAGGTCTTGGGTGGGAGTCACTTTCCATATGTCCCATGCCATATACACTCCAGAACCTTTTGTTCTGCTAAAAATGGATGGCTCATCCTAATCTTCAAATTTACGAGATAAATTTAGTTGTCATGGTTAATGGAGGAAAATT
The DNA here is from genome assembly GCA_963919715.1 of Microtus obscurus. NCBI lineage: Eukaryota > Metazoa > Chordata > Mammalia > Rodentia > Cricetidae > Microtus > Microtus obscurus. Next base: position 25,156,684 of record CAWTZC010000015.1, read on the forward strand.
ATTGCTTTAATTACCTTCTGCTGCACTTCAAATGACAATAAAACTTTGTTCTTTAGAATTAACATTTTATTTTTTAGTTTCTACATACTTACTGTATACCTCTTTCTCAAAGTAGCTCCCTAGGTTGAAATCAAAGGTTTCAATGTCACTTGAAGTGATAAAGTTCTCCTAAGCTCAGGAAAGATAGTTTTGGACCAATACAGTCCCTACATGGTTAATAGACAAGCCTGCTTCAGTTTCCGGCCATGTGGTCCTCTTCAGGAAAACTGATAATGTCATAGCTAGCTTCTACAAGATGCCTCCCAAGATGGAAGCCATGGGATTTATGCAAGCATGAAAGGAACAACTTCCTACTTTTGTGTCTTCTACTCATAGTAAAGAAGTTTTTGAAATCTAGTACTAGACATGACTTCTTTTTACTTTTCTTTCCTTTTTCCTTTTGGTTTTTCAAGACAGGGCTTCTTTGTGTAGCCTTGGCTGTCCTGGAATTAACTCTGCAAAGTAGGATGACCTCCAAATTAGAGGTGCATCTGCCTCTGCCTCCTGAGCACTGAGGAAACAGACATGTGCCACCATACTGGATTATTACTTCCCTCTTGTTGAACAGCCACTAGTGAGATTATTGATCCTGGAGGTAAACTTACTACTGCTACTTTACTGAACCAGCGTTGTTCCTAACTATGTTCTAAATATTTATCCTTATACCCACAGAGATGTGCAGCTCTCTTCTTACATCTTTGCAAAGAAAGAGATCATTTCAGAAAACTACAACCCATCACAGTACAGAGAACAAGTGATCAATGTGGTATTCTGCCACACCTGATTCTTCTACAACACAATTTCTGTACCAAAGGCTCAAAGAACAGAAGGGGCAGAAAGACTGTGAGATCCAGAGAAACAGGATGTTTTCTGTGAATTGTGTCACCAATATTAACAGGGATGCTACGCACATAAAGTCTCAACAACACGACTTGTCTGTAATCGGTTGGTTTTCTTTTCTTTTTTTTTCTTTTTTTTTTTTTTTAGTCTTACTCTTTATGGACCAGCCACCCAGCTCCCAAATAAATCACATGAAGACTTCTGTTTCTTATGAATGCCCAGTCTTAGCTCGACTTGCTTCTAGACAGCTTTTCTTAACTTAAATTATCCCATCTACCTTTTACCTCTGGGCTCTTTCCTTTTCTACCTTTTGTATCTATATCTAAATTCTTATATCTATATTTATATTTATATCTGTACAGTGTGTGTATGGATTGGGAGGCGATACTTATATATTTACAAATATATATAATATGTATCAACAAAGAAAAAGAGGTCATAGATCTGAGAGAGAACAAGAGAATTTCCATGGGAGGGGCTGGAGGTATAAGAAGGAAAAGGAAAAATGATGTAATTATATTTTAATTTCACAAAAAGATAAACAAAACAAAAGAGTCCAGGAATTCACCCAAACTCTCAGAGTGGAGCATTTCACAAGGAGCAGATGCTGGGAAATAGGTCATTAGCTTCCGGCTTCTGCTTTTCGTTTTCTCCAATAGAATTTCCACATATAAGTTCTGAGCAGGAATTATCTTCTATGTTCCTGCCACTTCTGTCTTCACTATATGCTGTCATGAAATTGAGGCCCATCGTCTTCCCTTCTTTCCTTTCTCTCTTCTCTTCTGTCCTTCAGGATTACTCTCCTTTCGGCCTGCATGATGCCATTCTGCTGGAATTACTTCTGTGCTAAAAACTAAGCTATTCATTTTCTTTCTACCATCCATGTACCTTTTGTTGTTGCTGTGTACATCTTTGGGATGTGGCATTTCAGAGTGGTAGATGAAGCTTTCTGCACAGCATAGCCAAACTCGGGCTATTGTCTTCCCTCAGCTGGCACTGCCAAGTTTCTTGCATTCAGAGGCATGTTGCATTCTGTGAGTTATAAAAGAAGCAAGAAGAGAATATTGACTCAGGGAAGATTTGGAGTGAGATGCCTAGGCGCGATCAGCAAGTGCCAGCCTGCTCAAGGCCAAATAGCTGTGTGATGGGATCAAACACAGCAGGTGCCTCCGTGCTGGGGTGCCAGGCCCCTGGGGATCCCCTATCTTTATTCATTCTCCGGGCAGTAATAAAACAACTTGCCTGTCAGCACACAGACATTGGCAATACATGGCCAGAATTCCGAATTTTCACATTCAAAATATACAGTGCAAAGAAACTCTCTGTGTGTGTGTGTGTGTGTGTGTGTGTGTGTGTGTGTGTCTTGCTAAAGCCATTTGATGAAAGGAAGATTTGCAGATATAAATCGATAAAGATAAGTAAGATGAGCATTGGTTATGTCCCAATGTAGTAATTAGTTGAAAATTTCTAAAGTAATTACATGGTTACATATGTCCACTTGTCTGACAACCCAAAACACACAGGCATCCCACAAACCACATAGATGCTCACAGAGTTACAGACACATGTGTACACAGTAGACACATCCACACATTTAGAGGCACATTATACACACACACACACACACACACACACACACAGAGAGAGAGAGAGAGAGAGAGAGAGAGAGAGAGAGAGAGAGACCACACAATTGGGCCTACCCATAAGCCTGAGAACAATGTGGCTCACTGAGGTGAATAAACCTTACAAGGCTGAGGGAAGCAGCCCTCAGCATTTTCCCTTGGTGAGAAGTGGTGAGGAATAGTTATCCATGCTGTTTAAGAGCAAACAAACCACCTCCACCCTCCCCCCCCCAAAAAAACAGTGTTTCCACAGTTTTTGCACTTTGTGGTTCAATGTAAATATTATGATCATCGTAACGATATGATAAAACGAACATTCTAGCATCTCAGTGTGAGATTATACGGCAAGGTGCAGACACTCCAGAGAGCCCAGCTGTCAGCGTCTTATCTGTTAGATTTTTGAAAGTTTGTTTGTTTGTTTGTTTTATTTTGATTTTCGAGACAGTATCACTGTAGCTTTGGAGCCTTTCCTGGAGCTTCCTCTACAGACCAGGCTGGCCTGGAGGTCACAATCATCCACCTGTCTCTGCCTCTGTCTCTGTCTGTGCTGGGATTAAAGGCATGCACAACCACTGCCTGGCTAGTTTCTTCCCTGTTAAAGGGACTGTTATGATTTTGTTTTCTGTAGGTAAAATGACACCCATACTGTCCCATATGGTCAGAATTTTCAGCCTTAAGAGGGGAAAAAAAAGCACAGGATATCTTTGTTCCCGAATGCTTTTTCTCACAGGTATATGTTTAGGTGTGCTGTTTCCTATCCATGCATGCTTACAAATCCCAATTCTTTCTGACTGAGTCTGCAACACATCCTCAGACTTCATTTTCTGCACAGTCTTTAGTTAAAATTACTATATTGTATTTTCAGAATTAATAAAGTATCACAGAAGAGCCTTTGCATTTTAAATAAATACGATTAAGGTGACATGGTTACAGATAATTTCATTTTCAGTTCCATCTCTGATATTCGACATGACACAGCAAGATGCGAAATGAAACAAAATTGCTCAGAGTCTGGGGAGGTCCTCTGCTTAGATAAGTAATCAGTCCACAGTCTAATGGTTTCATTTCAGTCCCCCAGTGTAATTTTGATTAAAGTATCATGTCAGGGAAAATTTTATTGTAATGGAAAAAGCCGTACTATGAAAGCAGTCTGTGGCATTTCCGCCTTCTCTTTCGTTAAAGGTTTTCACATCTATTATTCCATGCCTTGGTTTGTAGTTGTATTAGTCTCCTACCCTTCCCCCGATACAATAGTTTTCAAACAAACAATTGAGGATCACATTTTTTTCATCGCTGTAAAATATTCTTTTAAACATTTTAAAGCTGCTTGTCTTTATTATTTTAAGTTTGTGTGTTGCGGGGGGGGGGGGGGGGGCGGCAGTTCTGTGCACTGAGTGCAGGTGCCTTCAGAGTCCAGAGTAAGGCGTTCAGTCCACTGAGCTGGAGTTCCAGGTGGGTGTGAGCTGCCTGATGTAGGTGCTGGGTACTGAGGTCCTCTGGAAGAACAGAGGGAGCTTTCAACAGCTGGTCATCTCTCTGCCTCTGTGGATCTTGTTCTCAATGGAAGCTGCTTAGAACTCGTGATATATCTTCCAACCAGTCTTTAAGGGAGAGACTGAGGGGGTGGATAAGTTTGGGATGACAGGCCCACGCCATTCTTACTTTCTCCCCAAGTCAAGGAAGGCAGTGCCCCACGGCCTCTCCAGCACAAACACCTAGAACTGTATCCCTGCAATGTGTATTCTCATCGTGAGGTAGGGATACTACCAGACGTACCTCCAGCATTATTCTGTAGTTGTATAGACATTTTATGGGCTAATCCTTATGAAGAAATACAGTTCTCTCATTTGCAAATACAACAGTAGAGATATATAATTACATGGTCACAGGCTGTATTATGAACTGAAAGAACATGTCCCATTTGAATTTGTATGTTGAAATCTTGACTCATGATATGAAGAGCTAGGCCACTGTGAGATGTTTCAGTCAGTCATGAGACAAGAGCCCACCTATATCATTTAGTGCTCTCTCAAAAAGAGATACAGAGGTAGACTTCTCTCTCCCTTTTTCTCTTCCCTCTCTTTCACTCTGTTTTGCCTGTTGGAAAACATGGCCAAGGGGTGCTACCAACACAGTTATCCTCACTTCTGTCTTCTATTCTCCAGCTTCCAGAACTATAAGCAATAACTGTTTATTGTTTAAGTTATTTGATAAAATATAACATACTCCAAGGGCAAATCTGCTGAAATTTTCTAGCAAAAATGAGGCTGGGAGATGACAGACTTTTTAAGAGATGGATGGGAGTTAGGTCACTTGGGAGGTGACAGACTTAAAGAGATGGATAGAGGTTAGGTCATGCTTAGAGTGACAGACTTTTTAAGAGATGGATGAAAGTTAGGCCATCTATACTTGCTTTTTGGAGACATACTCCACCCTTGCCCCTTTTCTGTCTCTCTGTTTGCTTCCTGGTGAACAGTCCACATTTGCCATATCCTCCTGCTAGGATGCTGCAACAGATCCAAAGCAGTGGCACCAAAAGAACAAGAGATCTAAAACTGAACCAAGATCAACCTTTCTCCTTTCTAATGGTAATGATGTCAGGTGATTTTTCACAGCAATACAAAGCTGACTAACACATCCCCCAAACTAAAATGAGTGGCATCTTGGGGGAGTGGGTCGTTTCTTTGAGGAAACATTTAGAAATAATTGGTAGCAGTTTTGACCTGAGTCACTGTATACACTGTGTGACTCTCTCAAGAAAAGAGTGAGCAGAAAATTCTAGAAGCAAAGCCTCAGATTGCGAGCCTGATGCATTGGTGTCTTCTAGTATCCATAGAGCAGATAGTTGTTTTGATCCCGCCCTTCACTGCTGTCTGGATCTTCACGGTGCCTCCTACATTCTTTTCAGACTGCATCCCCTTTTGAATTACTATCTTCTTTTCACTCTATCTCCTTAAACTGTTCAAGTTCACAGAGGTATTCACTCCTAGGAAGCCATGCAGCAGACTCACACCATGGTTCCTTTCACCGACAGCAGAGGGTCTCAGCCTCCCTAATGCTGCGACCTTTAATATAGTTCCTCATGTTGTGGTGACCCCCAACCATAAATTTGTCCCATTACTACTTCATACCTATAATTTTGTTATTGTTATGAATCATAATGTAAATTCTTGATATGAAGGATATTCTGTATGTGACCCCTGTGGGGTCATGATCCATAGAATAAGGAACTCTGACCTTGAGTGTCACCATCTCACAGCTAGTCAGTTCCTTAAGTCAGTGCAATTTACCAGAGACTAAGGTAAAGATCTTCTTTTCCATAAGTCTAATTTAGATTAAGTGATCCCAGTTGCTTAGGTTCATCCCCAGCAGTTGGAGCTGAGAGAGTCTCAGCAGCCTTGTGCAACAAAGGTTTATTCCTCCTGATTCTGAGGCTGGGACACCAAAGTCAGTGGGTCAGTGCAGTTTTATTCTTGTGAAGGCTCTCTCCTGTGATGTAGACATTGCTCTGACTATGTTAAGTCCTTGTCTGGCGATATATAGACATAGATTGTTATAGGGCACCAAGAATGCCACACGAATTCTACATTTAAAACCTTATTATCATGTGGCTCCTTTGCAAAGACCCTACTTCAGTCACATGGGGGTTAGAGCTGTGAACTCTGGAGTGAAGGAAGCATAAGCTTGACACATGCAGTGGCTACTTAGTGACTTACGCTCTTCTGCTCTGCCTTGCATGGAACAGCATTTCTGTTCTGTACTCATGTGTGTCTGTACTCACAGCAATACTGTGGATGCTCAGCTTCTCTTCATCCTAACTCCCTCTTGAGTAAAATACCACCAAAGATTATCGTGAGCATTGCTTTGTAGTAGATTTTCAAAAGCATATCCTCCTTTAATACATCCCAACAGCTTCTTCTTTCCAGTCTACCCATGTATTTCATTTCCCTGAGGTGCTTTCCTTCTTCCACTTGTCAAGAAGTGGTCTGTGCATTATTCATGGGCGGAAACTTGTTCAACAAGGAAAACATCAATAACGTCTCTACCCCAACATCAAAGTCTCTCATGTGTCCTGACTTTGAGATTCATCTTGCTGACTAAATAATCTCCATTCAAAGCATTTGTCTTAGATTATCACTGATGTATCCACCCTGCCCACAGCCACTCTGCAGAGAGAACCTGACCCTGTGAAACCTTTGTATTTAAAGACTGATTTCAACAGCAATGTCTATTATGTTTCTTCCCAACACTGTCATTTTCTAGATCATAGTGAAGTTCTAATAAAGCTTTTGAAAACAGACAACCAAATCCAAATGCAGAATGCATTTATTATTAACAAACAGAAATGTTGTGGGGCATCCTTTTAGTCCCAATACTCAAGAGGCAGAAACAGGCAAATCTGATTTTGAGGCCAGGGTGATCTACAGAGTAAGTTCCAGGACAGCCAAGGCTACACACAGAGAAGCCCTGTGTTTAACAAAAAAATCCAAAAGAAAAAATGAAAGGAAAGAAAAAAAGCAAAACAATATAAAAATGTCAACAATAGCTAAATTAGATACTACTTCTGGAATGGCATTTGCTATGATGATCCTTCTTGCTCTTAAATTGTATTTATGACGTTGCACTGTGTCTTGATAATATTCTCAAATCACTTCAATCTGGACATTTGAATATTAGGAAGGAACAAAGCATGTGCAAAAAATAGAAACTTCTTTTCCTGAAAACCCATGAATGAATTAAATCAGGTAATTAAAAAAAATCCATGTTCTTAAACCACTGAAAGTAAAAACAAAATAAAATTTACCACAGTAGCATACCCCTTTGTCTCAGTTAGGGTTTCTATTGCTATGAAAGGACACAACGACCACAGCAACCCTTATAAATGAAAACATTTAGTTGGTGCTGGCTTATACTTACAGAGGTTTAGTACATTATCTTCATTGTGGCATGCAGCCAGACATGGTGCTGGAGAAGGAGCTGAGAGTTCTATGTCTTGATCTGTATACAACTGTGAGCTGCACTGGGAGAAGCTTGAGCACTAGAAACCTCAAAGCCTGCCTCCATGGTGACACACTTCCTCCAACAAGGCCACACTTAATAGTGCTGCTCCCTATGATCAAACATTCGAACATATGAGTCTATGGGGGCCATATGTATTCAAACCGTGATACCTTTTAATCTCAAAGGAGGCAGAAACAGGCATATCTCCGAGTCTGAGGCCAGTCTTGTCTACATAGTGAGTTCCAGGCAAGCCAGAACTCCATAATGAGACACTGTCTCAAAAACCCCTAAATCCTGGAAGCGACTAGAATGAGTCCTTGTTATAGTCTGTAAATAAGTTGACTCAAAGCCTTACTGTTGGAGGGGGCTGCATGTTTGTTCGCAGCTGCCTGGCTAGCTTAGACTCAAAATAATCACACAGAAACTGTATTCATTAAATCACTGCTTGGCTCATTAGCTCTAACTTCTTCTTGGCTAACTCTTATATTAATTTAACCCATTTCTATTAATCTGTATATTGCCACATGGCTGTGGTTTATCGGGTAATGCTCCCAGTGTCTATCTCCAGCGATTGCATGACTTCTCTCTGACTCTGCCCTTCTTTCTCTCAGCATTCATTTTAGGTTTCTCTACTTACCTCTATTCTACCCTATCAGGCTAAGCCAGTTTTCTTTATTCATTAATGGCAATCACAACATACAGAGGGGAATCCTATATCACCTTACCTGATAACAGTCCTCACAAGTAAATGACCTTGTTCCAAAGCAGTATCTGTAGTTCTCCACAATGAAGAAGTATGTGTGTGTGTGTGTGTGTGTGTGTGTGTGTGTGTGTGTGTGTGTGCAGGCACTAAAAAACAAAGTTTAACTGCAGTTTTTTTTTTCAGGTGCACTCTGCTTGGTGGTGGTGTGCCACAGTTCCTTTAAGAGAAGTCTTCCTGATTCAGTGGTAGCAAAACAAAACAAAACAAAAAGACCCTACGTGGTTTCAAAATGGTGGTTTACTGGTTTGCCAGCACAAAGGATTCTGACTCTTTCAGGAGGTCTGGCTACGGAGCATTTAATTGGGGTTTGTGAGCATCATGTTACAAATTCCTTAATGGTGACACAGACACACTGCAACCCTGCATGTGGGGCAGAGAGAATGGCATTCAGAGACAGAGAATGTAGTATCTCCACCATGTTGAACTGAGAGGAGCCACCAGGCAGGACCACTGATTCGGTCCCAGACATGCCCACTTAGTATAAAGAAAGCACTCCTGGTCAAAAGATAATTACAGATACACAATAAAGACAGATTCAGATTTTAAAAAAGGACCTCTAAATGGGTCACAGTGTAGGATAAAAGTATGTAGGCTTTGGAGAGAGAAGAAAAATGAGTATAGAAAGTTATAAAAAGAAGTAAATCATTTTTAAAAAATAAAGTCTTTCAAGAGACAGAGTACAGACAGTCATAGATCACAAGGAGTAAAAAAAAAATAAGTCATATAAAGATGAAATATATTCAGAGAGTCTGGATTGTGCATACTATTGTGTTTTCTTTGAAGTTTTTGACAGCAGACAGACATTTGATTCTGGGGACTGGTTTGACTTAAAAATTTAAGTCTAAGAATTTGTTGCTTTGGAAAAGAGGTTCTTCTTTTGTTTCCACAGAAAATGAGCCTATGGATTTCTTCCAGACTAATGTGGATTGATGGACCAAACCCCCATGAAAGGTTGCCGTGAACACCCCCAAAATTTACTTGACCGAATAAACAGAAGTAGTTTGGAGAGAACTATGCCTAAATTCTCTAAATGATTATTTATAAATGTTTGTTTACATTTAAAGAGGGATATACTAGAGAGATTTGCATTGGTATGGATCTTTGTCTATTGGTACAAATTTTAGGTCAATTTTTATATGTATATTTCTGTTGTTGATTAAGGTATTGTGTTTGTGAAGCTCATTTAAAAGTATAATGTATAGTTAAGAAATATAGGTTAAAAGATAATCATCTCTAATAGTCAAGTGTGTATACATGGTAGTTAGGTTTTCTAGATATATAGAGATATATTTCAGTTAGAATGTTATTCTTCAAATCTTTCAGAGACTTTCAGAATATGGCATTTAAAATGTTTTAACAGCTTAAGATTTATCATGACAGTGAGACACATCTGCTTCTGGTAACACCAATCTACTTCAAGAGGATGATGGGCATCAAAGAGGCTCCTCATGGAGTTTGTTAGCCATTTGGGCAAGAAACTGCTCTTGCTTGGACTGCTTGATGTTATACTGTATGAACTGGACATGAAGGACCCACAGAAAAATGACTGCTAAATTTGTCTAAAGCTGAGATGGTACTTCAAGATTCTTGATTCATGAAAGAATTATCTCCAGACATTCTGCAGGACACAGAAAAAAAGTGACTGACACGCAGCCAATATAGGTGGAACTGTCTTTGATATTTCCTGCTTCATGGGATGTCTGTCAAATTCAAGGGCCTATAGGCTGAAGATGGATACCCCAACTGTACGAAGAACTTTGGGTGACTGTCCAGGCAACGAGATGTCTCTGTCAATTCTAGGGTTTTGGAAGTTGTTTACAATGTAGTTCCTGTTAACTTAGGTAATATTATTTCCTTCTGGAGTCTTTGATGGAGTTAAAGAATAGGTAGTTACAATTATAGTTTTTCTTACTTATGATAAAAGAAGTAGATATAAATACTGTAATTGTAATTCTTTCTTGATACCTGTTTTGTTATATGTAATTTTACTATATTAAAGTTAAAACACTTATTTTTATTTAAGCAGATAAGGGGGAAAGGTGTGAGAAATCCTTCTGCATATGTGTTGCTTTTATTGGTTAATAAAGAAACTACTTTTGACCAGTGGCTTAAGAGAATATAGCCAGGCTGGAAGAGATATATATAGAGCGAGTAGACAGAATTAGAGACACACCATGTAGCCCTGCCAGAGACAGATGCCGAACCAAACTTTACCTGGTAAACCACAACCACCTGGCAATACACATATTAATGAGGATGGATTATTTTAGGATATGAGCTAGCCAGAAATACACTTAAGCTATTGGCCAAACAGTACTGCAAATAATATGGTTTCTGTGTGATTATTTTGGGTCTGGGCATCTGGGAATAAACTAGTAGCTTTCAGCAACAGGAATGGGTGATTATGCAGCAGTGCTCAAATTCACAGTCCGTATTTGGTGTAAACAAACAACATTTAGAGACAGGTCTGGATGTGGGCTAAAAAAAATAATTTCCCCTGTAATTTGCCTATTTGAGCTGTTTATATTTCCTACCTTTGCCTATGCCTTTGGTTTTACTCATGTGTGTCTTAAGATATTTGCAAAGTGACATAAAGGATTGTTTTGGATTTGGTTTATGCATTTGTGTGTTTTGTATTAAATGTACAGAAGAAATTACATCCCCTAGGCTATACTGACTTTATTTTGACGATCAGTGTTTCCAATCACCATATGAAACATGCATTGCAGAAGGGTATGGTGGTGTTGATGTGCTGGTGTGTGTTAGCTGATTTATCTCTGGCAACCACAAAGATATTTCTCCATTGGCTCTCTGACCTTGACTCTGAAAATCATTTAAGAACTTTCCCAGCATACCGCAGATATGGATTTCAGATTCAAATTCCTCCTAGAGAATCTGCTTCTTCATCTATAGCAAGACATATAGCAAGTATCTGCGATTAGTTTAAGCTCAGACATTCAAAGACTTTTTTTAAGTTACAAGAAAGCCATAATTCTTTTTTTAGTCTTTACTAAAGATGACAAATTGTTTCTACACACAGCAAGATAAAGTTGGTATAAATGGGAAATTGATGTTTGTGGTTAAAAGAATAAAGCTAAAATAAAATTTTTCTCACTTAAAACGGCCTCACTGGAGAACTACAATTAGAGAAATTAGATATGGAGGAGGAAATATTAAACCAGGAGCTGAGCAAATGTGGGAAATCTCAGCCTTTGCACTGAATTGACAATCTGAACATGTTATGGTCATATACTTTGTCTAGGTGTCATTTTCCTTATTCTTCAGTGATAATTAAAATAATTATAAAAGAACAAAAACTGACCAACTGGATGACAAAATAGTAGAAAGTAAAAGATTATGGGATAGTCATTAGAGTTATGAATGAAAAAATTACTTGAATCAATATTTTATGATTTGATTGAAGTTTCAGAAAATATTTAGATTCTTGTAAAATATCACAACTGAAGTATTTCCTTACCTGAATTTCAGTATTGCACATTATGCCAAACTTCTTCCTCAAGTGTCACAAACTCTAGTTACACAAAGTTAAATCGTACATCTCCTTCCCCATTTCTCTCACTCTGCTTGCCTCGGACATCTTTCACATCACAGAAGTTAAGCTGGCCGAAATCCCAGAGTCCTTAGTCTTTCTTGAGCTCTTACTCATACTGTACCTCAACCTCACCACTAAATCCTATATAAGCTTGTGTTCAACTTGTAATCCTCTCAGCAGTCTTCCAGACACCATCCCCTGGCCGGTCCTATCACTTCCATCTTAATTTGTAGCAGTAACTGCTCACTGAAGCTGCATTGTAATCTCCACTTGACCATTGGCCCCACTCTTCCTCTTATGCAGGGAGGAGTATGCCTCAACCACTGATGGAAAAAGACTCCTTTGTCTTACAGGGTCACTAATTAAGAATATACATTTAAAGAGGGGTTCAAGAGCAGACGCTTGGATCTTTCTGGGAAGAAGAAATAGAAGAGATCTCCTGAGTAGACTGGAGGCAGTTAGAGATGGGAACATGAGGATTGGGTTGGGTAGTTGATGGAGGATGAGAGTATTGAAATAGATGACTAGAAAGGAGGTACATTTCAGGGTCAAACTAGGAACCTGATGCAAAAGAAACTCCCAGGAATTTACAAGGATGACCCAAGTTAAGACTCCAAACAATAATGGACACATAGCCTGAACTGACCATTTCTTGTGATCAGATTGGTGACTACCCCAATTGTCATCAGAGAGCCTTCATCCAGTAACTGAGGGAAACAGATCTAGAGACCCATAGCCAAACATAAGGCAAGCTTGGGGAATCCTGTTGAAGAGAGGGAGAAAGGATTGTAGGAGCTAGAGGGTTCAAGGACATCTTCCCTCAACTTCCTATATCATGTGGATTCCTAGAAATTTCTCTAGTGCCAGGTTTCTTGCTAGCCCCATAATGGCTTCCTTAATCAAAATGCCTTCTTCCTTGTTCTCTATCTCTGTCGTTCTCCCATCTCGACTATTCTGTTTCCTCAAGTTCTCCTCCCCCTTCCCCTTCTCCCCTCCTCCTTGTGACCTTCTCCCCACCCTGATGCTCCCAATTTTGTCAAGAGATCTTGTTTATTTCCCCTTCTCATGGGAATCTATATATGTGTCTCTTAGGGGTCACCTTGTTACTTAGCTTCTCTAGGATCATGGACTATAGGCTCATTATCCTTTACTTTACAGCTAGTAAATACTTATGAGTTATACATACCATGTTCATCTTCCTGCATCTGAGTTACCTCACTCAGGATGGCTTTTTCTAGTTTCATCCATTTAAATGCAAATTTCAAGATGTCATTTTTTTTTTTACCTTTGTGTAAATGTGTCATATTTTCTTTATTCATTCTTCGGTTGAGGGGCATCTAGGTTGTTTCCAGGTTCTGGCTATTATTAATAATGCTTCTATAAACAGAGTTGACCAAATGTCCTTCTAGTATGACTGAGCATCCTTTGGGTATATGCCCAAGAATGGTATTGTTAGGTTATGAGGTAGGTTGATTCCCAATTTCTGAAAAACCGCCATACTGATTTCCAGAGTGGTTGTACAAATTTGCATTCCCACCAGCAGTGGAGAATTGCTCCCTTTACTCTGCATCCTTTCCTACATAAACTGTCATCAGTGTTTTTGATCTTAGCCATTCTGACAGGTATATGATGGTATCTCAGAGCTGGTTTGATTTGCATTTCCCTGATGGCTAAGGACGTTAAACAATTGCTTAAGTGTCTTTAAGCCATTTTAAATTCTTCTGTTGTAAATTCTCCATTTAGATCTGTACCCCATTTTTTAATTGGATTTTTTTGGAAGTTTAATGTCTAACTTATTGAGTTCTTTATATATTTTGGAGATCAGTCCTCTGCCTTATGTGAGGTTGGTGAAAATTTTTTCCCATTCAGTAGGGTGCCTTTTTGTCTTATTGACTGTGCTCTTTGCTTTACTGAAGCTTCTCAGTTTCAGGAGGTCCCATTTATTTATTGTTGCTTTCAGTGTCTGTGCTACTGGTGTTATATAGGAAGATGTCTCCTATGCCCATGCATTGAAGGCTACATCCCACTTTCTCTTCCATCAGGTTCAGTGTGATTGGATTTATATTGAGGTTCTTAATCCATTTGGACTTGAGTTTTGTGCATAGGGATAGATGTGTATCTATTTACATTCTTCTATATGTTGACATTCTATCTTCTCTGAATTCTACGTTATTTTTATCTTAGTATATCTCTTCATTGTTATTATACTATATCATATGTGCTTATATTTATAGTAAGACATTTAGAAACATACAAAACATACTATTTACACAATATATGACACACATGTATATGTATGTATATAAACAATTCATTATTTAATAACTCCCTTTATTTAAATATTGTGGAACTTCCATGTGAATATCTCTGTTCTTTTTGAAGGTAATAAGCCATCAAGATTTTCTTGTTTAAAATACACTTATTTTAATTTTATTGATATTAGCTACATTTTTCTTTGACATTGACTTTTCAGTTTGATGCTCTTTTATTTTTACCTCCCGGAATTTTTGGAAGTCATTCTGTCTGTCAGTTTATTCCACCCTCACTGTTTTGCAAATAAGTTACCAGCATCTCACTTTGTGATCTGTGGGAGGCTTTATTTTTTTTTTTTGTCTTTATGCATGATACTCTCAGTCTTAACTTTGTTGCTACAAACAGTAGTATGTTTTCAGATATATCCTTCTTTAAATTCTTAGTTCTTGCTAAATAGGTAGTATAATAATTTTTAACAGTCTTAGAAAGTTCTGAGCAATTATCTGTTCACTGCTCTAGAGGCAGTGGGACCCCGGAGAATGAAGCCAATAAATAAAACAGACTAATGCCTCATGAATAGTCAACTCTATTCGGAGAAGCAGATGATTTATACTCTAAGTGTTAAGAGTAAAGTGTACAACTGACTACATGCTCAGGCACAAAGGGAGTCTCAAAGATATAGGAAAATTGAAATAACTCCCTGCATCCTATCAGACCACCACAGATACAGATTGGATTTTAACAATAGAAACAACAAAAAGCCTCCAAACTCATAAAAACTGAACAACTTACTACTGAATGAAAACTGGGTCAAAATAAATAGAGAAATCAAAGACTTTCTAGAACTCAGTGAAAATGAACATACACACAGTATGCCCAAACTTATGGGACACAATAAATGCAGTGCTAAGAAGAAAGTCCATAGCACTACGGGCCTATGTTAAAAAAAAAAAAATGGAGAGATTTTATACTAGCAACTCAACAGCATACCTGAAAACTTTAGAACCATACAGAAGTAAGCACACCCAAGAGGGGTAGATGGCAAGAAATTATCAAACTGAGGTCTGAAATCCATAAAATGAAACAAAGAGAGGTGATGTGGGAGTGATTTCTTATTAATAAAGAAACTGCCTGAGCTCATTGATAGGCCAACCCTTACGTGGGTGGAGTAAACAGAACAGGGTGCTGGGGAAAGAGAAGCTGAGTGAGGAGTCGCCATGATGTTCCCACTCCAGACAGAGGCAGGCTAGAATCTCCCCCATAAGCACACCTTGGGGTGCTACACAGATTATCAGAAGTGGGCTAGTCCAGGTGCAAGAGCTAGTCAATAAGAGGCTGGAACTAATGGGCCAGGCAGTGTTTAAAAGAATACAGTTTCCGTGTAATTATTTCAGGGCATAAGCTAAACCATGCGGGCGGCTGGGTGCCGGGGACACAGCAGCCCGGCCGCTCCTTATTACTACAGAGAGGAATACAAAGAATCAAAGAAACAAAGATTTTGTTCTTTGAGAAAATCAGCAAAATAAACACTTATTCAAACTAACAAAAAAGATGGAGAGAGAATATTCAAATTAACAAAATCAGAAACAAACTTGGGGGGGGGCATAACAACAGATGCCGAAGAAATCCAGAAAATCCTAAAGACATACTTTTAAATGACATGTACTAGTTTTTTAAATTGCTGTGTTGTTTTTCTCATTGCTGTGACACAAACCCTGGCAAAAGCACCAGAAAGAAAGAAGGATTTATGCCAGCTCATGATTTAAGGGTATCATCCACATGATGCAGAAGGCGTGGGGGCAGAACTATGATGTGGCTGGCCACATTGGTTTTGTAGCCAGTAAGCACAGCGTCCAAACCTGGTGAGGCTCATCTAGTCTTCTCTTTGGTCACTATTGGAGCCCAGCATTTGGTACTGATCTCCTTCATGATGAGTCTTCCCACTCAGTTAAGCCTTCTGTGAAACTCCCGCATTGACAGACCATTAAGTGCTTCCATGGTGAATCGAAATCTTACCAAGTTGATAATCAATATTCACAGTCACAGCCCAAAGTCTTTTTAGTGCGATTACTCTGAGGGTTTCATGTTCTTGCTTTTTCAGACATCAACATGGGTATTTTTATCTGACTCACTTTCTATTGCTGGCTTGTTTTCTGGTGCTCTGTTGCTACTGCTCTTTCCGGTGTCCAGACACTTGGAACTGGTGTCTTTGATATTCATTGCTGAGCCCCATGTTTTTTTCTCACTGTCTATACTTCATGTGTTCTTCCATGTGGTAACTTTCCCAGTGACTGATATTTTCAATTTGTTTTACTTTATACTGTGTCTGAGGTAGTGTACAGGTGAGGTAAGGCTCTGCAGGACTCTGTCTTTTTCAAGGGCTAGAGTCCAAAATCTCCTTATAATCAGAGATCAGCACAATCTCAAGCTGAGGCTTTGCTTGTAAAGCTGCTATACATAATGTGCATTATGGTTCTTCATCTTAACATTTAAGATCCTTAAGCCCGGGTCTTGGCCACATCCTCTACTCACTGACCAATCCTGAATTCCTAACTTTTGCCTGTTTTCATCACTCCAGATAAAGCTTTTCCTGGATTCTTCAAAATCTCTGTTAACCTTTAGAAATTAGGAAACCTCTCAAGGATAATCAAGCACCCCAAATCACATATTAAACACGGAGTCCCATCTTCACCACATTGAGAAATATTTAATGTTTTCACTGTCTTTTTATTTATTGATTGATTAATTGATAGAGCTTTTGAGACAAAGTTTCTCTGTATAAAGTCCTGGCTGTTCTGGAATCTGCTGTGTAGATCAGGTTGACCTTAAATTCACAGAGATCTACCTGTGTTTCTCCCAAGTACTGGGATTAAAGTGTCTGCACATTTTTTTTTAAATTGTGTGATCCAACATTTCTATTGATTTCACTGTAATTATTTGCATATTCTAATACCAAACTTGCACAAATAAGTTATCATACAGTGACATTTTAACAGCTAGCTTATATGCTACAATCATATCAAATGTATTGTTTTTGAGTACCTGGTATCTATGCAAAAAGAGTGTTAACAGAATGTGATTGTTATTGGGTAGCACTAATAGCAATAACAATTAAAACCAAGGAGCCGGCGTTTTGTTGCTCTAGAAGAAATTGCAAGGAGTAAAATAATCTCAACACAAAGAATAGTATTGCATGGCTTCAAATATACATGGAACTTTAGAACAGAACAATGTATATGAAATGAGAGTCTGGAGAGATGTAGTTAAAGATATAGAGCTGGAGATATGCAAAGAACAAAATCCAGTGCTCCAATATGCAGCATGATGAGTGTAGGCAATAAGATTGTATTAGAGGTTTGTGGTTTGTGTTAAGAAAGTAGATTTTATTTAGGTCACAAACCAAATAAAACAGAGGAAAGGATATTATCTCTATAAAATTAAACAATCATTTTTATTTCTTGTGCATAAAAATATCTGAAGCTCAAAGGTAGGTAGATATGCACTGAAAAGAGACAAATAGCAAAAGGAAGTGAAACATCACAACAGATTTTTCTAAGCACTTGATACTTCTTCACTTCAGGATATATTTTGTTTTGAAATATCTCAAAGACATAAAAAAGATAAAATGCATTTCTATGTGTTTTTAATAGCACAGTGTTAACTTTCCTGATGAAAGAATAGAAGTTTCACATCAGAGCTGGGGAGATGGCTAGGTTGGTAATGTGCTTGCCACACAAGCAGAAGGACCTGAGTCTGAATCTTAAATTCCACGACAGAAGGAAAGAGAACCTGGTGGCTAGTGCCTGCAATACCAGTGCTGGAGAGGCAGGGACCCAGTTGCTGGAGCTTGGTAGCAGGTAAATCTTGCCAATCAATAGACACCAGGTTCAGTGGGATCCTGTCTCAAAAATAAGGTGGAGGAGGCACTGCATTTGACACCTAGTGTCAACTCCTGGCCTCCACACTACATGTACACCACATAAACATGTTCATATATACAAATGATTGGGTACACACTTTTACACATACATATACAAATCAAGTTCCGCCTCATTTTACATGTGATCACAAATGTAAAATTCATTAGGGAAATGATTGATGAAAGACTATGGCTCACATTAAAAATATTCAATTTCAGTTATTCTCCATGACATTTGTAGTCTAATGACAATACCATAGAACTGTTTAGCACAAGGTTTTAGAAGGAACAGAATTTAAGATAGCCATTCTCCCAAATTAAATAAAATTTACACTTCTCTAAGTCACTAAGACCCTCAGATTCTTTCTTATGAAAATTGGCCAGGGTATACCACGTAGATATAGTAAAACTGATACAAGAATCATTGACAAACTAAAACCAAACACACATGCTTTCAAGTTCAGTTTTCTTTTTTTTTTGTACTTTAAAATTAAAATATAATTGGATCACTTCCCCTTCCCTTTCCTCCCTCCAGCACCTCCCATTTTCTCTTCCTCCAACTCCACCCATGTTCTCTCTTTCTCTCTGACTTTCAAAATGATAACCTCTTCTTTTATCACTATTGACATAATAGATAGATGATAGATAGATAGAGAGAGAGAGAGAGAGAGATAGATGCCCCAAGGAATAGATGCAACCTCAACCTGGTAAGGCTGTTTTGTTGTTTGTTTGTGTATGGTTTCAGGGTTGACCAATTTGTATTGAATAATCAGTTAAAGTTCAAACCTGGGAGAGGTTGATTCTTTCCCTCAGCAGCAATCAGTTGTCTGTCATCCTTTGTCTAGGGGTACAACCTTGTGATTTGTCCCTTACTAATATTGTTGTTGTTCAGGTCTTGTTTATGCAGCTGATTTTAGGACATACTGTTTCTCAGTAGACTTCCTGGTATTCTGACTCTTAGAATCCTCCCTGCTGCTCTCCCCAGTGTTCCCTGAGCCACAGATGCAGGACCGGTAATGCAGATGTATTCATTGCCATTGCCCATAAGTCACTGATTTCTGTACTGTGTCCAGTTGGGGTTTTCTGTAATGGTCTCCATTCTCTCAAAAAAAAAATGCTTCTTTGATAAAGGGTGATAGTTACACTTTTCTATGTGTATGAGGTAAGAATTCCTTCACCACCTCCCCTAAATGTTCAGTCCCTTCTCAGCATTACTGCATTATGGAACGGTACGATATCTGGAATGTTCCAGTGAGTTTCTACTGTGCCCCTATGGGAAGGCATCATTTCATCTGCAGTTTTCTGTGCTTTTGTGGTTTCCAGAAATCCTCCTTGTTTAGGCAAGTGGTGGGCCTCACTGCACAGCAGCATAGTTCTTCCAAATCCTTTCCTGCCCTTCTTGGGATAAAAGATGACTGCTTACATGGGATTGCAAACTAAAAGACAGAGATCATTTCTTTGTCAGTTTGGATATACTCCTTGCTATAAAGACATCCCTTCCTGCTATGATTATCCTAATTAAATGGGTTTTTATATTGAGAAACCCTTCTCCTTTGGTTACATACTTTTTCTTACCTTTAAAAAAAGGGGGGGAGATGGGGAAGGAGTTGCATTAGGCATTGCTTAGGGATTTTATATTTATTTTACTAATATAAAGGTTTCTTTCATATTTATTTTATATTTATATCTAGGTGAAATTATTAGAGTATTCCTTAAAGTTGTATAATGATTCTGTAATGTGTGTTTTCATACACAAAGGCCAGGTGACCGGAGAGGACATTTTTCAGTGGAAAGAATACTTCAGATACCAAGGAGCAACATAGTCACAGGCCTTCCACTACCGAGTAGTCCATGGTGCAGATCATAGAATGTTTAAAACCCTTGAGAAAATGAAAGGATGAAAATCCAATCCCTGACAAGTAACATCCTCCAACACTAGGATTTTCTGCACACATCAGTCCTTTCTGTTGCCTCACCTCCAAGTGTTCCTTGGTGGATGTGCAAAGCAGTGGAGTCTTTGAAGCAAGGTTGTTATTCTGACTGACCACCCACGAGTCCAGAGAGCAAACTAGCTCTGTCTTATCTCAGCAGCCCTGTGAATCGGCAGGTATCCACGAAGCAGAGCTTTATGCAGGAAACAGTTTTAGACTCTGGGAACAAAGCGCGGGGGATGGGGGAGAGACGAAAGTCTTTGCAGGTATGGAGATTAAATTGTAGTGGGAGGAGAAGACAATAAGATGAAGGCAAACAAGGGAAATGATACAATTTTAGATAGATGGCTTTGTAGAGAATTGCATATTCCCTTGTGGGTGAAACAGTGGGAGTTTCTGATTAGTCTGAAAAGCTTGTTATGCTCCGTCTGGGAAGATGACATTTTTCTGTTTCTGAGGGTTGAAGCAGGATGTCTCAAACTCTCTCTACTGAAAAAACTAATAATGCAGTATTCTGGAGTGTATTCTACTGGCAGAAAAACAAATGCGACTAAAGAGTGGACTATTTCCCTTGGGGCACTTGGAATATTCTTACTGGATAGCCTTGGCTGTCCTAGATGTGTAGGTTATAAATGGGATGATAATTTTCAACAATATATTTTTCTTGCTGAGTATCTAAGAGTCTTTAGTTTAATTTTATTAAAGTCACACCGTTCATTTGGGGACCGCATTCATTCAGAGTTTTGGTGTCACCAGAAAGTGCCATAACAGCATTATTGCAACCAGGGTTGTTATCACCTTGTCCCCTCTCATAAACCAGGGCCAGGATAAAGAGGCAAACTTGCTTATTTGATAAGCTCACAGACATGACTTTTGCCAAAATCATTCTGACAATCAAATTGTTGTTTGCTTTGACCTACAAATTGGTTCACCTTTCACAGAGATATAAAATATAAGATTCCCCACAGAAAGTATTTTGCAAACCAAGGCATTCGTCATCTGGGGCTGAGGGAAAAGGTCAAGGTGGATTTTAGGAGAATGTGGAAACACATGTCACATCACACTTTGTATGTCTGATTGACCTTTACATGCAAGAGCAGCTTGTGTCTCACATTTCAAGGTGCTTGGTTGCTTTAAAATTTAAAATTTTTCCCCAAAAGCCATAACATGCATATTGATTTTATGTGAGTCTCTTTATTTTTATAACCCCTTTGGCTATCCAATCGTAAGAATAGAAAACACTCTGATTAACTCACCAGACCCTTATAGGAATACACATTAATTATTAATATTTTAACTTATCCATTGCAACATGAAAGTGTGCATATTGATCTTGTAATGTATTTACCCTTAACAAACCTAAGAAATATGGTTTTTTTTTTTCATCATTTCTGATTTTAGGAGAAAGAAAATACCAAAAGGAAACTCATTTGAACACATTCTTACACATGCTTGACGGCTGTCAGTAATAATAATAGGACCTCCACACACTAAATGGTAAATAGTGTTATGCATTTGTGACAAAACTCTAATGAGAGGTATTAGGCTCTGTTAGTTTATGAGGGTGGGCTGTTGTCGTCTCTATTGGTAGTACAAGGGCTAAGCCCAAAATTTCCATCACAGGAAATAGTGGCACAAATATTTCCACAGATGATGTGGGAGTGATTTCTTATTAATAAAGAAACTGCCTAAGCCCATTGATAGGCCAACCCTTAGGTGGGTGGAGTAAACAGAACAGAATTCTGGGAGAAGGAAGCTGAGTCGGGAGTCGCCATGATGTTCCCATGCCAGACAGACACAGGCTAGAATCTCCCCGGTAAGCACACCTTGGGGTGCTACACACCTTATAAGAAATGGGCTAGTCCAGGTGCGAGAGTTAGCCGAGAAGAGCTAGCCAATAATGGGCCAGGCAGTGTTTAAAAGAATACAGTTTCCATGTAATTATTTCGGGTATTAAGCTAGCCATGTGGGAGGCCGGGTGCCAGGGACACACAGCTCGGCCGCCCCTATTACTACACACAGAGGAGATGCCCACTACAGGTAATTCGAGAAGGAAGACTCAAGAACAAGACCAGTGGTGACTCACCTGAGTTCACACCCCCTGTAGAGCAGTCTGACAAATCTCACTACCTGAATAACACACTGCATACACCTTAGACCACCACTGTGCCTTTGTCTCACTAATCCTGCTTACACTCTTGCAATCTGGCCCCAGACTCACATCTTTCACAGTGCCTGGCACTCACAAGCGTGTTTTTTATCCCCACAACCCATCACCCTCTTGTACTATCCATACTCATCTTTATGTTTTCACATGCACACGAGGAAGGAACTCAGTGCCTTCGATCCATGTCTTTCTTTTACCAGGCATGCTTCAAGAAAAAAGGAGGGAGTTCCTGCTTCCTCATCTAGAATCTTCTCCATAGCCTACTCTGAGGGTACTTCTTTTTTCAGTAGTCCTCCATCATCAGTGTGCTGATTAAGCAGAATGGACTTTATGTCAGAGGCCTGGGTTCAAGTCCCACTGATTCTATCCAAGTACACATGTGTGCAGCATTGTCATGTAGCATTCCATTGAAATATATATGTTTAATGCTATATTTTTGGTATGCATTCTTAGTTTTCTTATTTATTTGGGAGTTACAGATGCTGCTATTTTGTCCTCTTATGTAGTTATGCAGGCATACATAAGCAAGTGCCCTTTAAGCAAGACCTGGAATAAGCCTCCACCCTCTGGCTTTGTATATTTAAACTGTGAAGACACCATGTGCTTTCTGGCATGGCTATGACCCATTTTCCATCTCTCATGTAGGCACAATTTACCTTTAAACAAATATGGGATGATAACCAGCAGTTCTCATTTGTAACTCCAAAGTAAATTCAACACAAGCTGAATCTGTAACTGAGAGCAAGGAAAAGTCACTACCTAAGGTTTCGCCATCTTCTCTGTCCTTCAGCTTCTGAGCATGGAGGCAGAAAAGGAACTGCAATGGGGCAGCAGTTATCGCTGGCCCTCAGTCCAGCTGCTTCTCACCCAATTGTCAAACAGGCCTGGGAGGTGCTGTCAAAACAGCACCCATTCCAACAACAACAACAAAAAAAAGAGCAAAGTTAGAATACCGTTTTCCTTTTCTCTGGAGAGAACTTTAAGTCACAAATTACAGCAGGAAGACAAATGGGAAAGATAACCATATTTACCACAAATAAAGGCAAGAAATCCTCTTAGATCTCATTTAGCATCAAGATCAATTATTGTGTAGCTTTAATTGGGAAAGTCCTCTCAGTAGCTCTGCCAGAGAAGGTGACAATCGGCTTGTGGACAACAAACAGGAAGAGGATATGAAAGTGTCCACAGCTGTTGTATGAAACTATAAGCAAAATGTGACCCCAATTCCGAGGAAAGAGTCACATATAGATGGAAATGGAAATGTGGTTTCTAGAAGGTCAAATAGATTTTTTTAAAGACAAATATCATGTTTTGGATTTTGGAATTGCATGACATTTCTCCACTCATTTATGCCTCTAGATTCTTTAGGATGAACACAGTTTTCAATAGCTCTCAGACAAGATTGAGGGCATCAAGAATGGCTCTGTGGGAATGGAGGGTACAGAATGTGGGGGTGATGCAAATCATGACAGTATTTGCGGTTTCAAAGATGTGTTCATGCAGTAAGTATCCTGATACTTAGCGAGGAAGGTCACACATGCATTGTAATCTTTCACCATTCAATCCAATCAGAATGAGAGTTAAAGGCTAGTAAGCATCGACAGCAGAGTAGGTAGCCAGGGGGACCAAGAGAACAAGGCTAGCTATCTTATTTAGATCTTTATGTCACTCTCTTTTTGAGATTTTCCCCATCCAAGACAGGGTTTTATCTAATTACTCCTGATCAATTAGCATAGAAACATCAGGTTTTTTACCAGAACTATACATAGTTCCCCATTTCATGAGAAGTATGCTGAAGCCTCTCCAATTTTGTTGGGCCACTTCCCGACCACTTCCACAAGAGAATCTAGCTATTGCTTTAGTTCAGAAATGGAAACTTTCATGATCTCTGCACCCTAGTCAACCTCTTTACTTAGTTTCTTTAAGTTTTTTTCTCCCATGATAAAGGCTGTTGTGCCTATGACTGTGTCGAGTCAACTATGCCAGCTCCAACCAGTAGTGGGACGAGGACAGGAACATCTTTTTTGTCCCTCACAATGGTCAGGGTCCATATTAAAATGTGTTCTCACTTATTCCCCATTATATAGTTATACATGGAATAGAATTATACTAAGATGCATAAAAGGGGTTTCTCGGTTTGGAAAGCGTCAGGAGAGGCACATTTAACCAAGCCATTAGTAGAAGCCCAACAAGTGGTTTCAGGTGATCAGTAGCACTGCTGTTGTCCAAATGAGTTCACATGAAAGGTGGAATAGCAGGCATTAGTATAAGGGGAAGTGCCTACGTTAAAGGTTTTGGATATTAGACAAGTTTCGGCCCATTGCAATTTCTCTAATGTTCATTTGAACTCCCCCCATCTCTGCCATCACAATGACTTTTGTCATCCAATAGGATGGCAGTCTGGCTATCTCTGTGTAGTACATTGGGCTGAGGGCTTACGTCTAACCATCAATCCTGGCCAATTTCTGACTGGGAATGATTAACTAAGAGGTGGACCTTGTAAAGAATAGAAAGGAGGGATTGGAATCCCTCAACTTTCTGGACAGTGAGAAGTGGAATTCTAGACCTTTGGCACAAGTAGCTAGGTTAAAGCCCTTAGGACTCAAAAATCTGGGGACCTGAGAGAGAGGATATATTTTTCTGAATAGTGAATCTATTTTCAGGGACCCTTCCTAAGGCATAGAGTCTGTTTTTCTAGGTCTTTCTATTTCCCCGAGGTCAGAATTTTTCTTGAGGAACTTTCATTTTATGGTCATTGAATTAAATGTTCCTCTTGTGGTTTGGGGAGGAAAAACACAGATTTATTTGTGTGTTTCCCGGAAACATGTTTCACAACCCCTTGTGTTGCAATAGATACTCTCTTGTTTTTGGCAACTTAAGGGTCTACATGCAGGATTTGCAAGCAAATGTGAATTCTGTATTTCTATTTCAAAAGATAAGCTCCCAAATTTTGCCTTTCTCTGATTCAACTTAAAGTGGGCATCAGTGAACAAAGGTCTAGGTGAAATAGGGTCTAGAGTGGAGGGTGGTGAGTCTTGGATCATGAACCTGTATGGCATTAACAGTGATGTATGTTATGGGGGAAAGACCAAACGACTAATCAACACAATCTAAGTCCAAATTGAGTTTTAAATCTGTATTAAGCCAGTAGGAGACTGCACATTACACAGAGCAGCCTCGATTGCATTTTGCAAGGAGCATTTAAAGACAAAGGTCACAGGAAAAACTAACCCATGGTTGACAGTTATAGGGAGAAGTAAAGTTATAGGGAGGAGTAAAGCAAGTAAGCAGCTTAACAGAAGCCGTAGAGAGGAGGTTACTTGGGGCATCTCATCCCAAGTCTCTAGAACAGAGTTGGGCACATTCCAATGTGACTTTTCACAACTGGGATAGAAGTGGATTGTGTGGGACACTCAGTTTCAGGTTAAACTAAAGGCAGCTCCTGCTGAGACAAGATGGAGGAATCTTTGTCCTGCCCCAATGTGTTCCTAATGATATGCAAGTATCAGTTCCTTCTTTTTATGGCTGGCAGATGAAACCATGGGTCCTGAAGGATAATACAAGTGCAACAACAGGAAGTGAGAACCGGCAAGTGAGCCTCCGCTGAAACCATGACACCAATTTGAGGAGGGGCCACACTGAACTTCACAAGCGAGAACTATAAACAGACATTGGCAGTACTGCAGTGTCCCTTTAAAAGGTGGAGCTGGTGTAGGCACTGACAGGTGACAGCCCTGCAGAACGAAGGAGCATCGGCATCAGGTATTAAATAGTTTTTCCACTTCCTCTTCATCTGTGTCTTAGGAAAAGCAGTTGGAGAAGCACATGATCTGTAAAGATGGGTGAGGCCCAGGGCAGAGCCCAGGGTCAGGAGGCTGCCATTAGAGAATAACCTTCTGGCCTGTCTCTATCAAATTCCAACTGGACCAAATCTGGTGATCTTCATTCCTCAAAAAGAGAAGTGGTACTGTAAGTCATCTTCCATTCACTTCTTCAACTAATATCATTCACCCATCCACTCAACAATGACATTGTCAGCCTTAGCTGGTCTAGCATGTGGTTCGTCAGTTAAACACACCTTGGCACTTACTGTCGCTTCTGTGGTTCAGATAGCAGGTTTAAAATGTAATATTAGAACAGGGTGGGGAACTTATATATAACTTAAAGTAGAGAAAAATGAGTCTCTGGCTGTGAAGATGAGAAGACACTTCCCAGCTGGTGGTGGCTCTCAAGTCAGCAGGGTGTCAGCTGAGGAGTGGAAGGAACCCCTAGGGCCAGCACATGGGTAAAAGGTTGGGACAGGTTTCTTTAAGTGACAAATAGCGGTCTGTCTCGTTTTCATCAGCGAGGGAGCAGTGTCTCCATCTCAGTTCCAATGAGATGATGAGGCCCTACAGCAGCATCCCCATTAGACATCACGGTACCTAATTTCAGGGACCACTCTGTGGTGGTGTTCAGTGGGATACGTTCCAGGAGCTGGAGAGGCATTTGCTTCCCTCTGCATGAGGAAGGCTTCTTTCTGGGGGCTGCCTGGTGGGAAGCAGGTCCAAAACTGATGGCCTTGGTGTTAATGAGACGGACTCTGAAACCCAAGCATAGTGCCTTTTGATGCGAGGACACTACTGGCTGCAGCTTCTTTCTTCCCTGGGCAAGTCATGCCTTGCAGGAGCACCATTAACGATGTAATTATCATGGTGTTATTTAATGTGGCACTGTCCTTCTAGGCACACAGCAGGGGGCAGATGATCATAAATGAAGCCTGAAATGGTCCCCAAATCTTTGTATTTCCAATGACAATCCCTTACCAGAATCTGCTAAACCTGCAGCAATGCAACATCTACAAAAGGTACCCTAGTGTGCTGCTGAGCTCTTCTTGAGGCAATTTCAGTGGATTTGCTATCTATTCAAACCAGCTTTTTTTTTTTCTCTCTTGCCAATGCTGAGGGATTCCCTTGCTGATTTCTTTCCCATGGGGGTTCCTTTCCCACCATTGCTGCATCTTTATTCAAGCTGTTGGTCCTGTGAGCTCTACAGACAGCCCCTTTCTGGTGCCGGTCTTCAGGAAAGAACAGCGTTTGTCCGTTAGTACTCTGGTAGCTACAAGATTTCAGACCCTCTTGATACCTGAAGGCATCTTCCTTTACCCCCCTGTTGCTCTCTTGCTGAGTATTCTTTTAAGAGCGTGTGTTCTTCTTTAACAAATAATATTCCCACTTTTAATACTGTAGCTACATTTTTTCTTTAAAAAAGTTTTACACTAAAATAAAATTACTGTTTGCATTGAAGTAAAAGAAACCTTTATAGGGGCATGGGTAAGCAGGAACCACAAACTATCATCTTCTTTCAGTACTGAGGTTTTCATTCTGTCTTAGGAACACTGTATTCCCTTAAGTAACCACTTCTAATTCCTCCCTCTCACCCTGCCGTGCAAACACTAATCACTCTATCTCTATGCAGTGTGTGAAATTTTGAGCTGAATCGTCTCACTTAGGTACTGTTTTCAGAGTTCATGTGAGCTGTGGTGTGGATCAGTACTTCTTTTCTCTGTGCTCCACTTAACATGAGCACCGTGGTTTGTTTACCTGGGCTATTTCACTTCTAAAGGAAGAGGGATGGTGCTGTGAATTACGGAGGCATTTCGGTGAAGACAGAAATTCAGGAAGCTTTTATTTCTGGAGTTGGAAGTGCAGTGACTGTGGTAATCTCATCTTTAACCTTTAGAGAAAGCAACAAGCATTTCTATAGTGCTGTGCCTTCTAGCCCCACCAGCAGTGTGTTGCTGTCCTTTCCAACCCTTGTTAATGCCTGTGATTGTTTTGCTGCCTTTCTCTCTACCTACAGTGCATTCTTCTGGCCATTTTAGTATTTTCCTTGGGGGAAGCAGCTCTTCACTGTCAGCTTGCAATTATGAATGATCCTTTTGTCAACGAGTTGAACAGATTCTTAGATTCTTTATTTAAGAAATTATTTGAATTTTGATTTGTAAGTATTTCCTTAATTGTTTTGGCTCTCATCTTACTCTCTTGATAACATATCTTGATTCACAAAAGTTTTAATTTTTATGAGGCTTAATTTATTTATTTTTATACTCTGATTTCTTCTGGTTTTGCTGTCAAATCTGAGCATTTAACAGCTCAAGGAGATAAAGAAGCACCCTATGATTTTCTCTAATACTTTTATGATTTTGTATCGTACATTTAGACCAGTGATTTCTTTGAGTTAATTTGACTTGTTTTGATGATTAAACTCAATTGTCAATCACATCTCTCACAAAGTAAAACTCAAAACACACCGGGTTCTGTGTTTGTTTGGACTCAAATTTCTCAGTATGTTTTTCATATTGAGCGAAAAAGAGCCTTTGAATAAAAATAGAGTTCTTCAAGTTAGTAAAACAAAGAACAATAACAACAAAACCCACTCATTTCATTTTTCATTTTCCCAATCTCAACACAAAATCCTTCCAATATAGTCATGGGTTCAAGAGTCTACCTTTAAGTCAAGTGCTCTGTATAAGCTCTCTCTTTCTCTCCCCTCCCCCCCCCCCCCCCCTCTCTCTCTCTCTCTCTCTCTCTCTCTCTGTGTGTGTGTGTGTGTGTGTGTGTGTGTGTGTGTGTGTGTGTGTGTATAGCCAAGAAGAAGAAGTCCCCTTGACCATAGCTGATCTGTCAGCTCACACTTATCAATCCACTCAGCCCGGGAGCCTTGACTCCTCTGTCCCTACCCCCATGGTGATTACCTGCCCATATGCCCAATGGAACTTCTGTGCATGATCAAACTGTTTGAAGTAAAAAGGGCCAAAGAAATGATGGGTCAAATTGAAAACCAAATAGAAAATACAGATTTTTCCAATTTTTTAAAAATATATAATCTTGGAAATCGATTTCTAGAAACAACACAATCAAAGACAAAATTTTATTAAATCCAAGCTAATTATATGTTGATTATAAGTGTCTTACTCAGTGTTCTATTGCTGTGAAGAGATGCCATGACCATTGTAACTCTTACAAAAGAAAGCATTTGATTGGAGCTTGCTTACAATTTCAGAGATTTTGTTCATTGAAATCACTGTGGGAAGTATGACAGTATGCAGGCAGACATGGTGCTGGGCAAGTACCTGAGAGTTTTGCATCTGGATCCACAGGCAGCAGGAAGAGAGAGTTACATGTGGGTCTGGCTTGGGCTTCTGAAACATTAAAGTTCACCCTCAGTGACACACTTCCTTCAATAAGGCCACATCTTCTAATCCTTTCAAATAGTGCCACTCCCTACATATTTAAATATTTGAATCTATGGGGATTGTTCTTATTCAAATCACAATAAATACCTATGGTTTGATTTTTTAAATCTCCCCTGTCTTTTAGTACAATGACAATTCCCTAATATATTTTATTTTTATTTTTTTTAAATTTTTTTCCTAATATTTTTGTATTAGATTTTAATCCAATATAATAGTTAGGCAGGTTTCCATAACTATAACACTTGAGCCTGGATCCTTACATGTGCCTTAACCAGATACCTCATGTTGGCACAAGCAAAGACATTGACTCTGCTGGTTCTCCTCTGGAGTATATAAATCCCTTCTATTTCAAACCCAGAAAAGGCTATCCATCCCCTTCTTGTTCCATTATCCATACTCAGGTCTTGGGCTTATTGTAGTAATAGGAGCGGCCAGGCTGTGTTCCCCGCACCCGGCCGCCCGCATGGCTTAGCTTAAGCCCCGAAATAACAACACACAAACTGTATTCATTTAATCACTGCCTGGCCCATTATTGGCTAGCTCTTACATATCGACCTAACCCATTTCTGATAATCTGTGTAGCACCCCAAGGTGTGCTTACCGGGGAGATTCTAGCCTGCCTCTGTCTGGAGTGCGGGCATCATGGCGACTCCCTGACTCAGCTTCTCTCTCCCAGAATCCTGTTCTGTTTTCTCCGCCTACCTAAGGGTGGGCCTATCAATGGGCCTAGGCAGTTTCTTTATTTTAACCAATGAAACAACAGATTGATGTATGACACTCCCACATCACTTCCCCTTTTTCTGTTTAAACAAAAAGAAAAGTTTTAACTAAACTGAACACAAAGAACCCACAGAGAGAGGACTGCTAAACTTGCCTAAAGGTGAGATGATCTTTCGGGGTTCCTGATTCATGAAAGAGTCTACGAGACATTCTGCAGGACACAGCAGAAAATGACTGAACTGTCTTTGGAATTTCCTGCTTCATGGAACCGTCTGCTGGATTCTATGGGCCTAAAGGCCGAAGATAGATGCCCCAACGGTACAGAGGAACCTTGGGTGACTGTCCAGGCAGCGAGATGTCTCTGTCATTTCTAGAGTTTTCTTATTTCTTGTTTAGTATTATATCCTTCTGGAGTCTTTGATGGAGTTGAAGAATGAATAGATAGTTGTAGTTTTCCTTAGTTATGATAAAAGATAAAATAGATATAAATATTGTAACTGTAATTCTTACTTGATAACTGTTTTGTTATATGTAATTTTACTATGTTAAAATGAAAGCCTTCCTTTTTGTTTAAACAGAAAAAGGGGAAGTGATGTGGGAGTGTCATATATCAATCTGTTGATTTCATTGGTTAAAATAAAGAAACTGCCTGAGCCCATTGATAGGCCAACCCTTAGGTGGGTGGAGAAAACAGAACAGGATTGTGGGAAAGGGAAGCTGAGAAGGAGTCGCCATGATGTTCCCAGTCCCTGCAGATGCAGGCTAGAATCTCCCCGGTAAGCACACCTTGGGGTGCTACACAGATTATCAGAAATGGGTTAGGTCGATATGTAAGAGCTAGCCAATAATGGGCCAGGCAGTGATTAAAAGAAAACAGTTTTCGTGTAATTATTTCAGGGCTTAAGCTAAACCATGCGGGCAGCCGGGTACAGGGAGGACACAACCGGCCACCCCTATTACAACAGGCTTATTATTATTTCCAAAACGTTTTCCTCTATGCTGTGTGATCCCAGCAGGAGGCAACGGAAATATTTCAGGCACTCAGTGGAAATTATGTCACTGCTTACTGAAATGGTGCCTCTTAAGAAGTACTGGTAGAGATTTAAGGCAAATAAAGAAGCTTAGGGGAAAACAAATTTACCAACATTATTTAGTAAATGAATGCAGGCTGCCATGTGTCAGGTGTGTATGGCCTTTACGTATGAAAGATAGGGATTTTGCCGCTTGGAGGTTGTGGGTACTAGGATTGGATATAGTGCTCACTCATGCTAGCAAAAGCAAACCCACCTTCTTTTTCCCAGTAATGTTTGGAGCATTGGTTTGATATTAAGTGCTATTTGCATTGCCACCAGAGCACCCTTTACATCAATCACCAAAATTAGAAGACCCTTTAACAACTGAAGGGAACAGTAATTAGAAGACCCACACTATCACTACACAGAAATAAATGAAGAGCTCTGAGGCTTGTGATTGCATGGTTTGGGCAAGTTCCCTGTGCAGTCACCACCCAGCAATATACACTTGGTTTCTGTGTAGTGATAGTGTGGTTGGCACACTTCAGTTAGCAAGTAGCAGAACTACAGAAACTGAAAAGCAAGGTTAGCACATTTATAAACTTATTACTTCGGAACTTTCCTGAAGCTGTGGACTAAGTCTCTGTTCCATTTTTGGCAGGTGTTAGGACCTACATTCTGGGTCTTAAGGTCACAATAGTGCTGCCAACATGGCGACGGTCATGCTAAGGTCTGGAGGGCTGTAACAACAACAGGACTGCAGAAACAGAGAGCTGCAGATTTGACACTGAAACCATGTTTTAGATAATTTTAGGAAAATTTGTATGAAAACAAAAAAAAAACAACAAACAAGTAAATAAAGAAAGTGATTTGTAGCCCAATATCTGATTCTTTATTTCCTTTGACAGCAAATGTAAGGCAGGTGGCAACATCTGATTTTTTATTTGAAAGTAAATGGAAGGCAGGAGGCTTTTGGCTTTGGAATGATGGTCTTACTATTAATGACCATAGGCGATGGTTTTAGGATTACTATTTTGAGACTGTAATTGTTACAAGAAGGCCTATTGTAAATCCTTAGGATTTCTTTTTACAGCACTCAGCCAATTTGTTTGTGTTAAGTGAGGAGTAAAAGAAGACTTCTGGTTTCTTTTGCAATTGCCCCATGTATATTTGACAATTAAGTGGAATGAATAGGCTGGTGGGTGTGGAAATGTGGACAGTTTAGAGTTAGTAAGTCTAAGAATATTTCTGTGGTGGACTGAGATACACCTCTGGTTGCATTCTCCTGCTGGGGTAACAGTTTTCTATGACAGTAGTGCTCAGATCAACATTTTGGAGTTCATTTCATATCCAACTAGCATTGAATTTACTTCTGAAATGTGTAGAAAACCTAGGGTATTCAAGCCCATCACTAAAACCTTGGAGAGTTATAATTTCCAGGATGTTGTGAATAGAAGTCACTTTGCCCGTGCTGAAGTGCGATCTGAATATTCTTAACAATAAAACCCCAGAGTCAGATATGTAGGGTGAAAGCTGAAAGATCAGAGAAGCAGAGCAGCCAGTCACTAGAGACTTCTTACCTCTGTGAAATCTGAGATTAAATAGAGTCTGAGATCCTGTCTCCACCAACCACATTCCGGCTGGTCTGGGATTAAAGGCATGAGCCTCCCAAATGCTGGGACCAAAGGCATAAGATCCCTAGTGTTGGGATCAAATGTGTAAGCCACCATTGCCCCAATCTGTTTCTCTTTCAGACTCAATTTCTTGCCCAGAGTCGCCTTGAACTCCTGATCTTCTTGCTTTTTCCATCCAAGTGCTGGGATTAAAGTTGTGTGCCACCACTGCCTGGCCTCTACGGTTAACTGGTGGCTCCACCCCCTGTGCTCCAGGCAAGGTTTATTTGTCAGAACACAAACAAAATATCATACAACAGAAGGAGCCTTTGCACAGAGAAGAATGAGCAAACCACTAGGAATAATTATCTGTGTTTGAACTCAACCAAAACAGCCTTACAGAATTGCTGATAATCAATGCAAATCACAATATCAAGATTTCAATGCGAGTGAATCCATGTTTTCTTGATAGCAGAGTTTTCTAAGGACACACAGATAACAGCATTTTTGTACCTGAACAATTTCCATTTGTTACATGTTAAAGCGGCAGTTCTCTTCCTGTGGGTCACAACCCCTTATAGGTTCACATATCAGATATCCTGCATGTCAGATATTTACATTGCAATTCATAACAGCAGCAAAAATTATGGCTATGAAGTACCAGTGAAAATAATTTTATGGTTGGGGTCACCACAACATGAGGAACTGTATTAAAGGGCTGCAATCTCAGGAAGGCTCAAGACCACTGTTCTAAAAGTTGAATTTAACTGTTAAGATGGTCTTAATTGTTGCCCCTACACCTATGTCAAGAAGATATACTAGATTTTAAACTTTCGGGATTGAGCTCTAACCAGTATTTAAACTGGTTATGTATTAGTCCTCCAGGTGGGGTTTGGTTTGTCCTATTTCTCGGAAGAGAGTTGTGCTGCTTCCTTCCTTTCCTCCTTGAGCAGCTGAAGAGGAAGTCCGGCCATGTACTCTATAGCTAAGAACGTAGGAATTCTGCTGCTTTCCCACAAAGGCTTGGAAAGAGGAACTATACTACAGGATATCTTCCCGTATTATCCCACTTACCAATATGTCTAGTCACTCTTTAAAAAGACTATGGTGTGATGTGTATGGATTTTGTACTTGAGTATAATCTAATGTTTATTTGATGCTCAGATTGTCCTTGGCTAAGCTAAGGTTACTGGGAGTGGCATAAGCTGTCTTGTCCCACCTTTTTGAAGATATAAATATCACTGCAATTTCAAATTTTAAATTCCATTCATTCATCATTAACATGCAGGAAATAAACTGATACTTGCATACAAACCTTGTATCTACCAGGTAACCTAAGCATATTTGATGGTTAGTTATTAAATTTTTTGAATTGATATTCTTAAATTTACTATTATTATTTATTCATTTTTGGATATTTTGAAGTAGGCATTCATACCGAACATGAATAAGATAGTTTTACTTCTTCCATCTCAATAGACATCCTTCCACTGTGCTGTAAACTATGAATAGCAAGGGGAAACACCTTACATGGTTCCCATAAGCAATCAAGGCTTAGGACAACAGCAGCCTTTGTGTATGACTTTATCAGACTTTCCCTCCATTCCTGTTTGTTTTTTAATCATGCATTGAATATTTTTGTCAAATGCATTTCTGCACCAATTTGTATGATCATTTGAATTCCTTAGGATGTGAAGGGGTGAGGGCTTTTTAGTTTTAAGACAGACTTGTAAGCTCGAATAAATTTAATTGACATATGATTTCTGATTTTAGTTTTACATTGATAGATGGGTCTCATTAATATTTTGTTCTACAGTTTTTTTTTGCTGATGTTCCTGGTTGCTATTGGTCTGTAGTTTCTTTTCTTTTGATACCTTACTCTGGTTTGGCATTAGACCAAACAGAATGAATTAGCAAATGATCCCTTGACTTCTATCTCTTGGAATTAATTTTAGAGAATTAGTATAATTTGTTCTAACATGTCTGGTGCATTTACAAGAGAACATACTTAGGTCTAGTATCTTTCTTTTTATTTTGGAAAAATGTTAATGACTGATTCCATCTTTTTAATGGACAGAAGCCGGTTCAAATGATCTAACTACATTTGTGTGAGCTTTGATTGCGTGTGAATGCCAAAGGATTTACTAATGTCACTTAAATACCTGAGCCAAAATTTACTTGTATTTCCACTGTTTGTCTTTTGAGACTATGAGATAAATAGTACTGGGTTTGCTATTCCTATCCATGGTCTTCTCTGTTAATTCATTATCCTAGCTTCAGGTTCATGCACTGTATTTGTTTGCCTGATTTTTTTTATTTTCAATTTGGATTAATCTTTTTTTTATTTTTATAGCCTTATATTATTGCTTTCCTTTAGTTCTAAGATGGAACTTAACCAAATCAACTTAACTTTAAATATGCCTTAATTTTAATGTAGTCAACATTACCAAAGTTCCCTCTAAGCTGTGTGTTTTGTTACATTGTACAATTTTAATGAGTGATATTTTTATTTTCATTTAGTTCAAAATAGTTTTTAATTTTTCTTAAGATATTTTAGTTCATATACTTTCACTGTGTTGTTTAACGCACATACATCTTAGTATTTTTTTCACCAACTTTCTGCTTTCAGTTACTGTTTTGGTTTCAATATTATTTTATAAATAGTATATTGCTTCAACATTCAATTAACTAAACTGTCCAGAACACAATCTTTCCTGCACATTTATTATGTGAACCTCAGCAAAAAAGCACATGCTGTTAGTTAATGTTGGATGAGTTATACAAATGTAAGTTGGCATATTTGATATGAGATAATTTCTTTGCTTAAAAATATTTATCTGACATAAACATAACTCCTCTAGATTTTGCTAAGGCAGGGACTCTATATATAACACTGGCTGTTCCAGAACTCTCTATGTAGAATAGGCTGTCCTGGAACACACGGAGGTCTGCCTGCTTCTGCCTCCTGGTTTCAGGGATCACTAGGCCTGACTTTCCAAGTATCTTCTATTTGTGTCAGTATAACAGATTTCTCATCTATTTACTTTAGGATCAGATTTATTGAAATGCACAATTCAACAATTTTAAAGAACAACTCAATGGCCATTCATACATGTATAACTGAGTGTAGTTATTACCAACAATAGTGTTTTTTTTTTTTTTAACATTTTATCTCCTACTCAATAGCAATGGTACTGGGTTATGATCCTACTGCACGTACTGGCTTTGTGGGAGCCTAGGCAGTTTGGATGCTCACCTAACTAGACCTGGAAGGAGGTGGGTGGTCCTTGGACTTACCACAGGGCAGGGAACCCTGATTGCTCTTTGGGCTGATGAGGGAGGAGGACTTAACTGGGGGAGGGGGAAGGAAATGGGAGGCGGTGGCAGGTAGAAGGCAGAAATCTTTAATAAATAAATAAAATAAAATAAACCATTTTATCTCCTCCAGAACATCCTCCAGATCTTCTTATTTTCTCCACCATACTCACCAGTTACTTCATGTTCTAAGCAGTTCTTCTTTTCCAGATACTTTCCTTATTTTTTTAAAAAAAATTTATTTATTAATTATGTATACAGTGTTCTGTTTGTATATATACTAAGGCCATAAGAGGGCACCAGATCTCGTTTCAGATGAGCCACCATGTGGTTGTTGAGAATTGAACTCAGGACCTCTGAGGAGCAATCAGTGCCCTTAACCACTGAGCCAGCTCTCCAGTCTCAGCCCATTTTATGTAGATGAAATAATATATAGCTTTGGTAACTTAATTATTTACTTAGCACAATGCTTATAATTATTTCTATAATTTGCAGCATGCATTAGTATTTTATTCCTTTTTAGAGCTGAATAGGTTACAATATCAATACACCACTTTCTTTATCCACTTATCAGTTGCTCATTGACTTGTCATTATCTGTTTCTGTTGAGAACTAAGATGAACACTTGTTTTTGCTGGTAGCGTTATGTTGAATTATATGAGGGACTACAAGATACTATTCCAAAAGTTATACCACTTTAGAGTCCCATTATCAACATATAATATCTTCTTACATTCACACCAATTCTTTTCTCTTGACTGTCTTTGTTCTATCATGTCAGGGGTTTGTAATGTGGGCTTTTGTTCAGGGTTGCACTTTCCTAGTGACTGAATAAATTTGCTTTATTCCTGTGCTTTTTGGCCATTGGTATATTGGAAAATATAAATATTTAATTTATATATACATAAATTATGGGCTGGGAAAAAATCTTTGCTAACTGTACATTTGACAGAATATTATCTAGATTGTATGAAGAACTCAAAACCTAAGCAAGCAAGAAAGAGGCCAATCAATGGGCTAATGACACGAATACACAGTTCTCAAAGAATTTTACAAATGGCCAATAGACATAAGAAAAACATCAGTAGTCATTAAAAAACTGCAAACTTGAACTAAATACAGATTCTGTCCTACTCTACCTAGCATTATGGTCATGACAAAAAGAAATAACAATAAATTCTTGCAAGAGTGTGAACAAAAGGAGTACACACACACTGCTGATAGAAATATAAACTGTCTACTATCAATGTCAGGATGGAGTTTCCTTAACTCTCTAAAAATAGATCTGCCATGTGACCCACCAAAACTCCCAAGGACTGATGCAGGAACTGCATAAGTTTAATAAGTAATTTCTTAAGGAGTGTAATGAAAAGACAAATCACAGATACAGAACATAGCAGATGCCAGTGCTGATTTAGCTGCCTTTGTCAAGGACATCCTGCCCACGGGTGCTGCTTGCTCTCTTGACCATGCCAAGAGAGAGCACAAGAGCAAGAGAGCCAGAGAGCCCTCCTCTGCGCCTTTAAGCAGTCAGGTATGCCAACATGACCATGCACTAGGGCCCAAAACTCCCAAAAGCCATTGGCTAAACAGGTCATAATCCCACAACACCAGGTCTATACATCAACATATCACAGAGATATCTCACATCAGTCAGTGTTCACTATAGCACTGTGTAGAGTAGTTAATTTGTGTAAACAACCTAGATGGCCTAGAACAGAGGAAGAAAATATGCTAT
Source organism: Microtus obscurus (assembly GCA_963919715.1). Classification (NCBI taxonomy): domain Eukaryota; kingdom Metazoa; phylum Chordata; class Mammalia; order Rodentia; family Cricetidae; genus Microtus; species Microtus obscurus. The sequence continues at coordinate 25,194,408 of CAWTZC010000015.1, forward strand.
ATATACACAATGGAACATTCTTCAGCCATAAAGATGAACAAATTAATATTTAATCCTATTAACAAAGTTATAATAATAAATAAATAAACAAAGTTAATAATTTAATGTAACTAGAGATACATATATTAAGCAAATTAAACCAGTCTCAGAAAGGAAAATACGTTTTCTCTCATTTGTAGCTCCTAGATTTTATGTCTATTCATAAAAGCATGTATTTGTATACGATATGAAAGTGAAGCAAATTTTCTAAGGAAACACGGGGGACAAGGAAAAGGCAGGGGGGGCCAGGAAGAGAGGTAATGGATAAAGAAAGGGTATACTGAGCAGACAGCACATACTTTCATGAAAGTATTTAAATAAGAAAATAAAATATAAGCATTCTTGAACATCCTTCAATGCTTTTTTTGATATATTGAAATGTTTTTTGATTTCTACTATTCATTCTACTAACTTGAGTCTTACTGCTTATATTCAGTATTGTATTGCATATCTTAACCCAAATAATTGGAAAAGAAAGTTAAAAGGCATTGAAATCTGAAAAAATATTTCTGTTTGCAGGTGGCATGATGTCATAAATAAAAAAAACTACAACACACACAGGTGATAGATAATAATAATAATAATAATAATGATGATGATGATGATGATGATGATGAAGATAGATAGATAGATAATGATGATGATGATGATGAAGAAGAAGAAGATAGATAGATAGATAGATAGATAGATAGATAGATAGATAATAGACAGATAGATAGATGATAGATAGATAGATAGATAGATAGATAGATAGATAGATAGATGATAATAATAATGATGATGATGATGAAGAAGAAGAAGAATAAAAAGAAGAAGAAGTAGATAGATAGATAGATAGATAGATAGATAGATAGATAGATAGATAGATAGATAGATAGACAGACAGACATATGGGCACAAAAGATGTGGCTAAAACTGGGTAAATTTATGGAAAATTTAAAAGATACAAAAATCAGTGTATTTGGGTATACTAACCATAAAATGTAAAAAAAAAAATCTAACTGGAAAACAATGATTTTTTAATTTTAATTTTTACATTAAAAATAATCTTATTTTACATACCAATATCAGTTTCCTCTCCTTGCCACCCTCCCATTCCTCTCACTTTCTCCCCAGACCACCCCATCCACTCCTCAGAGAGAGTGAAGCCTTCCTTAGAGGATTCAGCAAACTTGGGAATGGGCTCCAAAGAGCCAGTTCATGCACTAGGAATAAATAAAGATTCCAATACTAGTGATCTCACCCACTACCCATGCTACACAACTGTCACCTTCATTCAGAGGGCCTAGTTCGGACCCCTGTTAGTCTGGGATCAGTGAGCTCCCACTAGCTCGAGTCAGCTGTTTCTATGGGTATCCCCAATGTGGTTTTGACCCCTTTGCTCATACTGTTGATCCTCCCTGTCTCTGACTAGACTCCAGGAGAAATTAATCAAAAGAGATGAAGAAGGACATTTGGTATTCATCACAAAAAAATCCATCAAGATGAAGTCTCAATTCTGAACAAATACAAGGGCAACTACATTTGTAAAAGAAACACCATTAAAGCTCAAATCACACATGAAACCGCACACACTAATAGTGGGAGACTTCAATGCCCCGCTCTCACTACTGGACAGGACTGCAAGACATAACCTTAACAGAGAAATAAAGGAACTAACAGAAATTATGACTCAACTGGATTTAATCTATAGAACATTCCACCCAAACACAAAAGAATATTTCTTCTTTTCAGCACCTCACGGAGCCTTGTAAAGAACTGACCACATACTCAGTACCAAAGCAAACCTCAACAGATACAAAAAAAAACGAAATTGAAACAACCCCTGTATGTTATTGGATTACCATGTTTTAAAGTTAAAATTCAACAAAAACACAAATGACAGAACCCACAACCTCATGGAAATTGAACAATGTTCCACTGAATCATCATTGGGTCTCCTCCTGGAATTCAATGAAAATGAATTCACAACAACCCAAACTTTATGGAACACTTTGAGAACAGTGCTAAGAGAAAAGTTCATAACACTAAGTGAATACATAAAGAACACGGAGAAATCTTATACTAGTGACCTAACAGCATACCCCAAAGTTCTTGAACAAAAAGAAGCAAACCCACCCAGGAGAAATATATACCAGGAAATAATCAAATTGAGGGCTGAAATCAATAACAACAGACACTGAGGAAATCCATAGAATCATTAGGCCATACTTTAAAAGCGTGTACTCCAAAAACTGGAATATTTAAAGGAAATGGACAATTTTCTGGATAGGTACCACATGTCAAAATCAAACTAAGAACAAATAAACTATTTAAATAGACATATAACCCCTAAGGAAATAGAAGCAGTAATCAAAAGTCTCCCAGCTCAAAAAAGCCCAGGCCCAGATAGTTTCAGAGCAGAATTCTACCAGAATTACGGAGAAAAGCTAATACCAATACTCCTCAAATGTTCCACACAGTAGAAAGAGAAAGGACATTGTCAAGCTCTTTTAATGAAGCAACAGTTACTCTGGTATCAAAACCACACAAAGATGCAACCACGAAAGAGAATTACAGATAATCTTCCTCATGAGCATGGATGCAAAAATATTCAACAAAATACTGGCAAACTGAACCCAAGAACACATCAGAAAAATCATTCACCATGGTCAAGTTGGCTTCATCCCAGAGATGTAGGAATGGTTCAACATAAAAAAAATTCAATCAAAAAAAAATTCAATCAATGTGATCAACTATATCAACAAATTGAAAGAAAAAAACAGATTATCTCATTATATGTGGAAAAGGTTTTTGACATTAAAGGCAATATACAGAAAGCCAACAGTCAACATCAAACTAAATGGAAAGAAACTCAAAGTGATTCCACTAAAATCATGAACAGGACAAATTTGTCCACTCTCTTTATATCTATATGATATAATAGTCGAAGTTCTCACTAGAGCAATAAGACAACAAAAGGATATCAAGAGGATAAAAATTGGAAAGGAAGAAGCCAAACTTTCACTATTTGTAGATGATATAGTTTACGTAAGTGACCCCAAAAATTCTGCCAGGAAAATCCTACATCTGATAAACACCTTCAATAATGTGGCAAGATACAAGATTACCTCAAAAAAAAAAAAAAAGAAAAAAACAGTAGCCCTTCTATATATAGATGATAAACAGGCTGAGAGAAATCAGAGGACCATAACCCTTCACAATAGCCACAAGCAACATAAAATATCTTGGGGTAACTCTAATCAAACAAGTGAAATGCCTGTATGACAAGAAGTTTAAGTCTTTAAAGGAAAACAATTCTATTTATAAAAGATTCTAAAACGAGTTCTGATCCGAATCTACGGAATCAATCTCCACAGTTTCAGTTATTCAAGGTAAAGTCCAACAAATTAAATGGAAAATTTAAGAAATAAATAATTCATAAATTTTGAATTCTGTGGCATAATGAATATTAACAGCATCCAGCTTTGTCTGAGCAGAGGAGTGAATTATGGTTTTGACTAGTGTATCCTCACTGTCTATGCTATTAGTTAGTTAGGTATATGATGTGCATTTCAGTTCCCAGATGATGTGTTAAAGTACCACAGTACCTACACTCCTATGACTCTTATTTTATCAGTAATAGACTGAAAATATAAGCTTAGTGGTGTTCAAAGCTCAAATATGCCAAGAGCAGTTGTAATATGCTTTCTTTAAGTGAAAAAGCGCAAATCTTAAATTGTTCCGAAGGCCCTGCTGGATGTCTATCTACCTCTTGTAAATTTTTTATACTGCATTTGTTTCCTGTTTATCCAAAAGTGCCCTTTTAGATTGTCAGGCCTGGTGGCATGTACACTTATAATATTAGACATCTTAACATTCTGTGTTTAAATGAATTCTACTTTGAATATTAGACATTTTTAAAAAAGAAATATTAACCTATGGTTGTAAGAACTTCTAGTAATATTCATAAGTAAAACCAAATCTATTAAAGCATAAGGTAAGTAATGCAATTTTAAGTTCTCTAACTCTCCTTCTCTTTATGGGATTAAGACACACACACACAGTAGGCATATAACATTTCAGATGTTTGATGGCCACCCCAATCAAATTATCTGCTAAGGTTCTTTGAACCCACTTCTCAACTACATGTTAATCTTGGCCTCTGACTATCTTTAGCTGCTTAGTGTAGCTTTTCAAATTCATCACTTCCCATCTCTGAAGTTTTGACCTGCTTTAAGAAAGAATCATGTTGAGTTGACTTAGCGTGAATGTCTATCTCTGATGTCTTCTCTTAGTTGTTTTTTCCTTACTTGGTTTGTTGGCCATAAAGACCCAATCCTCTGGGGGCTGGAGAGATGGCTCAGAGGTTAAGAGCATTGCCTGCTCTTCCAAAGGTCCTGAGTTCAATTCCCAGCAACCACATGGTGGCTCACAACCATCTGTAATGACGTCTGGTGCCCTCAGAATATTATATACATAATAAATAAATAAATAAATAAAGACCCAATCCTCACATCTCCTTGCTGTGCTGAAAGTTGAGATAATCACTTTCTTCTATTACAAATCTTGAATGAAGTTTCCTTACAATTTTAAAAGTGTCACAATAGGTTTTTCTTTAGTGGAATTTAAGCAATTACCCTAACTTCTTCCAGGACAATCATTTGTCAGCATCCTTGAGAGATCCTTTCAGGGCTCTTGCAGATACTGAAGTACTCAAATACTCAAGTCTCATCTGTAGTATGTCACTATTGACACAGGCCTTATGTACATTCTCCTCTATATTACATTTCTAGATAACATGATATATAATGTCATGTACATGATATTCAAATAATTGGTATGCTGTGTGTCTATGGAATAACAACAGCAAGAAAACTGTACATGCTCAATGTATACATAGTTTTGTTTCATTTTTGTGTGTTTGATTGACTGAATCCTCAGTTGTGGAGCCCATGCATATGAATAGATGACTGTGTATGTTACATGATCATTAGTCCTTTGCCTTTCTGCCTAAACATATTATTTTATGCCTTATTTGAGCTATTGCATGAAAGCCACATTTCTGCCGTCCAGCTTGCCTTGATATGTTCTTCCAGGAGAAGGTGCTAATGGGGACTTAAAGGCTGGAGTTTAATTTCTTATTTCCCTGTCATTCTCATTGCATCACCATGGTGACTCATCTGTACCCCACTAACTATTGATTTTTCAAAGACAAAGACAACAAGCCCATATTGTCTCCTCGGGTCTTTGAAACTTCAGCCCTGGCTGAGCTGCTCTTCCTTCCCATGGGACTGAGGTGTTAGTGCCACCCAACACACCCTGTTCGCTGAGTATTTTTGCTTAGCTTCAGGAGGGAGAATGGCTTCTTTAATTGCTCTCTTCCTGACATTTAATAGTTAATATAGTTGTATCTGATGAGACCCAATATTAAATTCTATATGTTCAAAGGATTCCCAAGAGTTTCTTCCTTCTGACTGATAGACCAACAAAGTGAGGAACTTAAATGCATGAAATGATGAAGCCTACAAACAACTTAAAGCAGACGTGATTTAACAGAGACCCAAAACAGAAACATCAGCTCATGTGAGACATAATGTTGCCTCCCAACATATTAATGTCACTATTGACAGCAATAATAAAGACCTTATTACATAGAAAATAAATTTTAATTTTATCACATTTGTTATTTATGTGTGTTTGTGTATGCAAGCCCACATGCATGAGGAGGTCAGAGAATGTGTGTAAGAGTCAGAAGACAGTTTGTAGAAATTGTTTCTCTCTTTCCATCATGTGAGGCTTAGGATAAAACTCAGGTCGTAGGCTTGTTGCAAGTGCCTTTACCCACTAAGTGAACCCACCAGCTCCTCAAAACATCTTTAAAACCTTGAATTATTAACATTGGACAGTATATATGGAGATTTTTAATAATTAAGATAGATAATAGTTCAATGCCTTGCATTCTACCAAATAGCTTGTGGATAGGAAGTGGTGCATATTCTTAGAGAAGCAATTTGTCACCAATATCAAGGTTTACAAAAGAGACAAAAGTTGTGCTGTGACTCTTGGGAATTCACTTCTAGAGTGCCCTGCACACAAGAATAGAAATGAGAAACAAAAATGAAATAGAGGAAATATTCTATATTATGTATACTATTATGTTACTAAATAATGGAAATAAGGCAACATTTCAACAATAAAACAGTATTATATTTATTCATAGTAAATTCTCCCTTAATTGACCTGATAAAATATTATGTAACTATGAATGGTATTAAAGATCACAGAGCAATAACAAAAAACACTTTACAGTAGGGCAAATAACAAAATGAAAATAAAAGTGTTAGTCACACAATAGCTATGAATAAGTAAAACCTACATATAAATATAGGAAAAGTAAGGGTGAGACTGTGGCAACCACAGCAAGGGTGGGAGGATTTGGGGATGAATTTGAAGTATATTTTAGACATGAGTAACAACATTCTAAGATAAGAAGGTGAGGATTTTTCACGTTATCATCTGGAATAATGCTAAAATGATGTAATTATAATCTAAAAATAAAAATATATGTTTATTAAAATGTAAAGCACTATATTTTAAAGTATTACATTTTCCTGACCGCTACAGTTAATTTAAAGTTGAGTAACACAGCTTGGATATAGAAAACTTCAGAAAAACATGTAGTTAGCCTGGAGAGGAGTTTTTGAAAAGGAAAAGACTTTACCAGCAATTAAGAAACAAATGGCAGCTCCCAGCAATGTGGTTATTGGGAAATTCAGCCCCAGTATTCACTCAACAATAAGATTTTGAACAATTGCATATACACCCCAGATAGTGCTCGTCCATTGTCAACAAATTACATATTTTCCTGAATATTGTTTGTCCCACGAGTCCAAATGATAAACTTAGCAATAATTGAACCTGCAGTCCAACCTAGCAAGTGGAGGGGCTTCCTGCTGGAACTTGGGAAATCTATCCCTGCATAGTAAAGAGGATGTGGCATTTGCCTTCTGGTTTCTTTAATACCGAGTTCACTATGTTGTGAATATAGTTCTATGCATGTTTGTTTCTACATAGCTGTAAAATGAATAGTTCTCTAATGCAGTTATTGCAACGCCATTTTTCCACACTTGGTTTCTAGACCTAGAGTAGTTCATAGATCATTCACTAAGTGACTTCATCTACACAGCTCACTGGGAATATTCAATATAAATTTTGAGCATTAAATGATGGCATCTTTGTCCAAACTGCTTTCACTAAAGAATCTGAGAAGTAATGAAGATAGATATCGCACGCGCACGCACACACACACACACACACACACCAGGTTTTTAAGTAAACATAGTAGTTCTTATCCTTGCTCAGTCTCACAGAAGTAGTAGAGATCTGTAGTGGCTGCTACATTATGAGGTTGAGTACTTGCTGCTGTGTGGGAATGAGAGAGCCATAACTTGGGCCATAGTGATCTTTGGCCTGGCCATATGAGGAGCCACACTCAATAGGATGATAGGGACACTTATGACAGTCCCTTCTTTGCAAAGCCTCTCATAGCTGTTTAGTGAGTCAGCCTCTTATGTCCTTCTTTTTGTGTTTTTGTTTTTCTTTTGTGTAGCACTAGGTATTTAACCTGGCCTGACTTATACTAGGGAAACACTTTATCTTTGACCTTCTTCCCCAGACCTATTTCCTACCACATCAATGCTGTTTGTTGACTATTGCCCACTCCTGGACAGCATAGAAAGAGAGCTACAGCTGAGCCACAATTGATGACTATGTCACAGCATATTCTAGTTAAAGCAGGAAGTAGAAACCATGGTAACGTGTGGAAATTTAAATAAATGATGATGTAGTCATGCATTCAAATGTTTTTAAGAAAAACATGAAAACACACTAATGAGATATTGTGGAGCAAAATATTTGTAACTTTGCCAAGTAAATTATTTGCATTCATGAAAAAGCCATAATGAAATATTATCTTATACAATGGATATACACTAACAAAATGAGTAAAATTTTACATAAAATAATTGAATTGAATATGAGTTAGAATAGGAAACTTAGAGTGAGCAATTTAAAAATATTTTTTAAACAAATAAACCTTACTGTTTTCTGAATAGTAATACTGCCTTTCAGGACCATGAATAATTACATACACATACACACACACACACACACACACACACACGCACACACACACGCACGCAAGCCCACACCATATTTTCAGGAAACTCTCGCATTTTTAGAGAATAAATATCTCTTGCCTTTCAAAACTACTTTGTTGAAAAAGGGCTTTTCGATAAAGAACTGTGTGAAAATTTGTCCAGAAGGGGAACATGAAGCTAAAAGCAGTGCCAGAAGAATCAAAGTCACGTGCATTCCTGCTCCTACCCCACTGCACGAGAAGATCCACACACACTGGTGGAAGCACAAGGCCTTAATCCTAGGGTTTCACCAGCTAGATGCCCTTAGGGACCAGGTTCATCCAAATTCTGCTGTTTTGTGGTGTTTGTATTTTTACAGTATTTCTGAAAAGTCCCTAAGCAATGGCGCCAACATAGAAATGACCCAGAGTTCGTAAGCTGCGAATCACTTGTCGTGGCTACATCTGAAACAAACACAAAGACAGAGGCAAATTATTCACTACGTATTTCACAGCAATAATTAGGACTGTCTAGAGAAGTTTTGTGATTTTTTTTTTAAAGTATGTGCTTTACATGTTTTCCATCAGTCTTTTTGAAACATTGATCCATCTACACTAAGAGGAAAAAACAAAGAATAAACTTCTGTTAGAGGTGGGAAATGATGGCTGTTTTCCACCAGCCTATGTTCCATCCCTTGCTTCTTATTTCAGGAACACTGGAAGGCATCTGGTGCCTTCAGGCCAGTTATCCCGTAATGGACTTTGAGAGTCCTGGTACCCAGGCTCTTAGAGTCATGGCCCATAGCCATTAATTATACACGCGTAGCTTTCCTAAGAGCAATGAATGCCCTTGAAGCGCTCTTCCCTGACAATAATTCAAGGGTCATTAAGCATCTATTGCTTTCCTTGTTGGAGGCTCCTCTTCACTTGCTGAAGTGTTAGAATTAGTGCATGTGGAAGAATTCATGTTTTAGCTTTAGTAGTTGAATGAAGGAAACAGGACATATCCAATAACAAACACTTCATCAAATCAAGCATCAATATGTCTACATAATTGGCGTTTATATGGCTTTCAAAATCCTTTTACACTAAAATATAACTTGCTTACAATTTTTTTAAAATGTGTCGTTGACATAGATGTACTTTTGCCATATACACACATATATATGTATATAAATTGGGACCAAGAGGTTTAAGAAATCTGCTCAGATTCTGTAACTATCACAGCCAAAGATTTGAACCCACTGTGATGAATTTTAAATTTCATTTTATTTCCAAATGTTTGGGATCCTTTCTGATATATTCAGTCTGTATGTGGAAGTAACCACTTTGTATGCCCTTTCAGAAACAGAATGATTAGCATTTCATGATCACTATGTCTAGTATAGGATCTTTGATAGTTTTTCTAACCCCACTGGCATAGTCTGCTCAAGCTAAGCAAATGTCTTCCATGACTTCTGAAAGTCTCCTGTCCTGAACATTGATACCAATCCTATATTCTCTCTCTGATATCCATAACTAAGACATCAACACATATATATCTATTTATTTATAAATTTCTATTCTTTTAAACCCACAGATCTTGCAAATACATGTCCTTTACATCTCTCTGTAACTATTTGTTCTTGTTAGAATTTTCCAGAGAAAATTTGCATTTGTGTTTGTTAGGATTTTCTAGAGAAGAGGAGGAGGGGTGAGGCCCAAGCATTTGACTGAGGACTTCACTCACAGGATTATGGTGCTGCAGTGTGGACTATGGGGAGGAAACCCTTTAAGTTCTACACTTGATCTTTCTGACTGTTGGCAAGAAGAGTTCCTTCCACACTGTGTTTTCAGCTTTTTTCTCCTAAAGTCTTCTGTTTACTGATTGGACAAGGCGGTCCATATTATGAAGGATCCTCAGCTTTACTAAAACTTCACTGGTTTGAATGTTAACCCCATAGTAAAAATAAGTTTTGCAAAAATATCTACACAGGTATTTTTCCAAATTCTTAAGGAGGTGTCCAGCCAATTATATATATAATCGGCCATCACCCATTCTAGCCCTAAGTCAGTGCTTTCTCCCCCATCTGTATCCTGTCAACCTCACAGCACATTGAACAGAGGTGGATATGAGGAGCTTGGTGCTTTACCTTCTGTTACAGGAGCGAATGGGCTGCTTGTCATCCCAGCCACCCCTCTAGCTTACACCCAAAATAATCACACACAGAAAACTGTTTTCATTTAAAACACTGCCTGGCCCATTATCTTTAGCCTCTTATTGGCTAACTCTCACATCTTGATTTAACCAATTTCTAATAAGCTGTATGCCACCATAAGGTCATGGCTTACCGGGAAAGATTTAGCATGTCTGACCTGGTGTCTCCATGTCGGCTCTCTCTGACTCTTGCTTCCTTCCTCCCAGAATTCAGTTCTCTCTTCTCTGCCTACCTAAGTTCTGCCCTATCAGGCCAAGCAGTTCCTTTATTGACTAACCAATGAAAGCAACACATAAACAGAAGGACCTCCTACATCAAGCTTCTTATTAACAATGGAAGGAAGTATTGTTATTAGAGCCAAGCCTGACACCTTCTCCTAGGTCTAGAAAACTATCCAGCATGGCCCCTTCAGGCTTCATCTTACACCCTGTCCTCACTGCTTCAAAGACACGTTACTAACCTGGCTGTTTCTCTTACTGTGTGCATGTGTCTACCTAGGTTTTTCCAGTGTTACCAGCCATTGGCCCATTATGCCTGAGCTCCGCTGGAATTCTTTTAAAGCCTCTTTGGGCATTTAAGTGCGGACTTTTCTGCTGGTTTGCTTTCCAGGTCCCTGAACTGGAAATGCTCCATGAGGGCAGAGTTATAACCATGTATTCAGGAGCACAGCAGTGACGATCAGTGCATTCTTGTTGGATGGGTAGGTCACATACATTCTTCCACACCTGTTGTGCTATAACTCTGCTTGGCTGCTGCAGGATATTGGATTGCACTGTGAAGCTCCCATACTGTGTTAATAAAATAAACCTTGGATCAGGGCCAGAGCCAGCGATTAGTTGACAGGAATTAGCCATAGAAAATACGGAGCCACCAGGGATAAGGATAGAGAAACAAATAGGAAGGCATATGGAGAGACTTAGAGATTTGTGGGTTTGCTTCTCTTGCTGGGTCTCTGGCCAAAAAGGAAGGTCAGCTGGCTGCTTCTTGGCTTCTCTGATCTAGCAAGTTTTCATACCAACACCCAACTTCTAAGTTTTGATGTATAAAGAGAATGACAGATACTTAGTTAAAAGCCTACATTTGGTGACCGCAGCAGAGCCAGTGCCTTTGGGACCAGAAATCCCCCCAGGCCTCCATCTGAGCGGCAGGGTGTCGACTGAAGGGCCGCAGGGTACAGATGGTAGTGTTAAAATATTAGTAGATTCTAATGCGGCTGCTAAGCAGGCAGAGACACAATGCTTGGCATGGCAGGAAAGAGTTAACTTTGGACACACTCTGTTTGCAGCTTTCTGAAGCGATAGTTTTTCACACACACCTGACAGTGTTATGGAAGGGGAGTCTGATGGCCAGGAGTGAGTTAGGTACCGAATGGGTATTTGAAATGTAGAAACCTATCAGTCAAAGTATGCTGGAGGCTCCTCTTGATTCCAGACAATGAAAAGTTTATGAGCTCCGTGTCTTAGAATCTTTAAAGACCTTGGGGTATTTTTTGAATTACGGTTTTAAAGGAGCAGGGCCATTTTAAGTCCCTCATTAAGTCAGAAATGTTGCAAACATATCCGGGTAACCTGTAGCCTCCATATTGATTCAAACATGACTGCAAACCTTATTTGTAGCAGCCTAAACTGTAGACATTTAACTTCTGCCACTTATCCAGAAAACTTTTCTTTGCCATAGGGGATAACAAATATTCCTGAGCTTTGAAGCAAGGGGATGACACTGTCAAATGAAAGAGGTGAATCAAAAGGCTGATAATAACATTGAGGTGTAACAACTGCTAAACAAAAATCACAGGACAATTACGAACTTTTGATGGAAAACACGGGTGCATTTTCCTTTCACCTGTGAAATACAATCTATTAAGAGACATCTGCTTAGTTTTCACACCAGCAACACCAAATGAGATTGGGTTGAGAGTGGTTTTGACATGCTTCATTTTATTCTTACAGCCTTGTGAAAACATTGTTAGCAATCCTCCAGGAAAATAATTATGTGAAAATGGAAGAAGGTTTCAAGTTTTAGGCTTTGGGTTTTCTTTTTTAAATGAGTAATTATAGACCAGAAATAAATACCGAAGTTCATGCACCTAATTAATAAGAAAGTGTTCTGTGAAGACCAGAGAGGTTCTTCAGTATGGGTATAAACAGGTTGGGGCAGGAAGGTGTGTATTAAAGAAGGGTGGATCTTTCTTCAGAGACACATAGACAACTATGACCTGGATAACCCAAAGCAAAGAATCATACTATAAATCAATATGAGTAATATTGCCTGTGGGAGGGAAAAAAAGATAATTTTGTCTGTACTTTTATCCCTCATAGTCCCTACACAAATTTGTGAAGTGTCCATAAAATTCTAGAAATGTTGCTATACACTGGAAATATATAAGGATACAATTCGGTGACTGTTTAACATAACTTGAAGTCAGGGAGTCAGGTGGACAAGCACACACATAGTTCAAGTTGGCACTTTAGGTGATGGTAGACCAGATAGATGATTTGTATCAACCCTAAGATGATAGCCTACAAAAAATATGTCTTCAAAAATTTCTAGGCTAGGGAAACAGCTCAGCAGTGTAAAATATGCCTATAATTGGGAGGCTGTGGGGCTGTTCCTGAGGATTGCAAAAATCAATTATTGAAGTCATAAGAAGTACTAAAAAGATTCAGGAAAAAAATGGAAAGACAAAAAACAGCATAAGAATTTTCTGCTCCACAGGTTCTTGGGGTTTCTGTGAAGAAAAAGAACTAGATGATGAGCTCACAACCCTGAGCACTGAGGAAAAAAGGCATTCAAGATTCCAGTGCAATCTAGTGAATTCTGCACCCCTAGTGTTGGAAGCACAGGGCAGGCCCTCTCTAGAGAGACCACTTCTAATAAGCTCATTTATTGAAATGACCCACAAGAACACTAGTGATTTTGTACAAGTACTTAAAAAAGAAAAGCAAATCCTCCATGGGAAAAAAACTGCAGCATCACTCTAGCCTTAATGCTTTCATTTTATAAATATTATTTAAACGTTAACAATACAATTTATGGGATGCCATTCACTACAAGAGAGCATCTGGGAGCCCAGTATGGCAGAGTTTTGGAGGCACTATGGCTCTCAAGAAGTCTGAGATTTGAGCATGCATGATAACCAGAAGAGCACATAAGATCCCCAGAACCTGGAATCACGAATGACTTTGAGCCATCATGTGGGTGCTTGGAATTGAACCCAGGTCCTCTGGAAGAATATCCAGTGCTGTTAACCAGCCCTTGTATAATACCTTTTATGATACCCTAAATTTAGAAGGCCCTGCTAAATTCTATTGTCCTCTAAGAAATAAAAAACAAAATGGCAAGTAGGAAAAATAATCTTTGCTTCCTTCATCATTTTTTCCAGAGCTTCAGGTAAAGAAAAGACACATGCACTTGAGTCAGGAGTGAGGTCAGCTGTATGCAATGATTCCTTCTGACTTTGATCTCATTTTTAAAAACTTTAAATATTGAGGATACCAATTATCAGAAGTTCTGAATTTCTAAGATTCTATAACACTGATCAAAAGTTAGAACCATGCCCTTTTCCTACCCAATTTATAACATGTCCAAATCTTGCTCGATAGATTACTGTCAAATCTATTTATTTCCAGCTTCACCTCAAATATTTCTGAGAATAGATGATGCTACAAAAATTATGGTCCAGAGCTCACCATCTGCCAAGTAGGTGTTATATTATATAGCTCACACCTAGACAGTTGTTAAAATCCAAATGAACTCTACCTCAAATTAGTTGGAAAACCAACCCTGTCTTATCAGTAATACACCTACATGTGGTCAAAAAAACATCCTGTTTCAATTCATGTCCAGCATGACTTTTTGTCATTTTGACAAATCCAGGTTTCTTGAAGAATTAACCTAAAACGAAAGCACCAAAGATGGTTCTACTTACCACATCCTCATATTAACATTTACATTAATGCTATTGGATACAAATATTTCTAGAATAAACTTATTTACTAAAGTATATTATTCATGGTTTAATACAGAGCACTAATGCTAGGTATATTATTCTTTGGTGACTGTATTCATATAGTCAGAGAATGAGATTCTCACAGCAGATTGACTTTTCCTAAAGTCGAAGCGATGACATCGGTTCTGGGGTTGTTTTCTACAACAATAGGGATCAGTTTGTGAGCCATGTAGCAGCAGCATATACACCACCAGTCGAACTTGTAGTTCTGAAAATTCTTGAGGTTCATCCCAGATTTATTAAATAAGAAATTCTGAATTTCCTACACAATTCCCAGGGTTATTAATTATGCCAAAAATCTTCCCTTGACTTCTGTAAACTTGCAGAGACTGTCCAGCAAGGAGGCAAAGCCTGTTTCATTTCTAGCTCCATTCATATAATGCTTCAATCTTCACTTCTTAAATTAATGAGTTCTATATTCATACCTACATGTGATATTTTAGTTCTACATTTTCTACATAGTCAATAATTCAACAAAATAAACCTCAACTGAAAACTTCACTTACTCTTAATGCCAAGCCAGGAAGAAGTTTTAAAAAGATGTGGCCCTAGACTTATAGTCATGAAAGGCAGATTCATACACAGCGATAACTCAGGGGAAGCAGGCAGGGAAAAAGACATGTTTATTTTTTTCTGAAAAATCTGTTAGAAACAGTGGGTTTAGTTGAGATGTGGTATATTTCTTGGGAGAGAGACACAATGAAGCAAAAGACAGGGTATTTCAGAGAGACCCAATATTAAGTGCCATGCTTGGAGGGAAACCAAGGAATTTTCAGGACAAGGAGACTGGAATGTTTTTGTGATGAAAATTCTGGGCTGGTGACAGAGAGAACATTTTAAAATTAGAATCTAAAAAGTTCAATTTAGACAAAGGAATGTGATATTGGAGTCTGACTTTTATTTAAAGCCTAGGGGAGGATTTCCTAGTTATCACATAGAGGAACAAGATGATAAAAACTATAACATAACATAAAACATAATGCAAGTGAAAATATGAAGGGGATGTAGAGGTGGACTGCAGGCAAATTAATTTAGACATTCCTACTAAACATATGGTAAGATATTGACACAGAAATGGTAGTATAAAAGATTTGAGTCTGAGACAGATGCTAAGAGAAGATGAAGCCAAGAAGGAAACTACTGGCTGGTTCCTAGAACTTGAGAGTGGTTGAGAGTGTGAAGCAAACACAATGGTTTATTCTTTGTATCTGGAGGAGAAGAGGGTATTAAGGACACTTACTAATGATGTACAATTTACTTCTTATGAATTTTGGAGTTTCTTAGATTTCTCAATGTGTGTCAGTAGTGGGAGGATTAAATGGAAAGTTAGATACAGTAAATTGAATCTCAAGATGGTTCTGTATTTCAGAGTTACATTCAGAGAGATAGAAACACTAGCAATGGGCCTCACCAAGTAATTGTGAGAAAATACACTGACAAGAAGAAAAGTAAGTAAAGAAAGTAATTCATAGAAAATATCCGCTTAGAGAGACGCTCCCAGAGAGAAAACATTGATAAAACAGGATGTAAGAGAAATTGTGTGTGTGTGTGTGTGTGTGTGTGTGTGTGTGTGTGTGTGTGTGTGTTGAGCCCAAGTTGACCTCAAGCTCATGATCTTCCTGTCTCAGGCCTCCTTAGTACTACAACTACAGGTATACACTACCATGACCAGTGACTCAGAAATGTTTCAAAGCAAGAGAGTACTAATACTCTTTACAGAGGAGAGAAACTAAGGTTTACAATGACTACCTAAATAACCAATGAGAAGGTGTCTTATTTGCTTTTTCCTTTCTCTGATAAAAAATGTTGACCAAAAGCAAGTTGGCAAGGAAAGCGTTTATTAGATTTTTACAGGTCATACTCCACCACTCAGGGAAGTCAGGACAGGAACCTGGAGGGAGGCACTGGAGCAAGGAGCATGGAGGAACCTGTTTACCACCTTGTTTCACCTGGCTTGCTCACATAGCTTTCTTTAACAAACTGGTCCCAGTTACCCAGGGCTGGGTAGGAGAGTGGGGAAATGGCACCACCCACTGTGTCCTGGATCTCTCATATCATTAACCATAAACCGAAATGCTCAAAGGCCAGGTTGACTGGGACAGGTCCTAGGTTGAGGTTCTCTCTTCCCAGGTGGCTCTAGATCTGTGTCAAGTTTACTGCAGAGGTAACAATGACAGAAGACAGTGGAGGGACAACTCCAAACCCAGAATTTAAAGCCTGCGCTTTAACTGTAGTCCAGCTGCTCCAGATGAAACTCTTTCTTGCTAGAGGTAGAGAGGCACTTAAGAAGCGTCCTGGAGAATGCTGAAAAGCCATATTCTTGATGAATGAGGGATATGATTTCAGTGGTGAAGAACTCAAAATGCTGGATCACTTGTTAAGTGATTTGGGGTGAAGAAGATGAAAGATTTACAGTGTTTCTGGGTTCAAGAAACCCCCGTCACCTTACAAGTACAGGGGGAAAGAACTATGATGAGAATTAATGAAGTAAATTCTGATAGTGGCCGTGATTTAGGAGGAGGCTGAGGCCTTGTAACTTTCAAAGGATGAAGAGCATCTCCAATTCTCCGAGAAAGAAAGAAGGTAGCTCCCGGAAACCAATTGTTCCACTGGACAGTATATTAAAACATGGTGTGTAGAAGCACTTACTTGCACATCTAATAATACGAGCCTAATGTCTCCAAGAACTCCATGAAAGAAAGCAGGAGCAAGCCAGGATCATGTACAGAACTCTAGACACTAAGAGAACGAGTTCACTTCATATAATAACAATCAATGATTGCCTTGACTGATGTTGAATTATGGTCCCTTGATGAGCAGTACAGTGAAATTACCACACCATATGTGAGAGGAATAAAACTGCAGAAGGTTAAGCCACAAAGTCTCAGCCTTGTGCATGAAGTTGATTGGGAAAGGGTCAAGTACTAGGTTAGGAAAAGACATATGGAAAGAAGCAGTAATACAGCTCTCCCCATCTTTTCCTAAGTCACTAACTGCTGGCAAGTTACCAATTGTCAGGAATTTTGCGAA
The DNA here is from genome assembly GCA_963919715.1 of Microtus obscurus. Taxonomy (NCBI): domain Eukaryota; kingdom Metazoa; phylum Chordata; class Mammalia; order Rodentia; family Cricetidae; genus Microtus; species Microtus obscurus. The sequence goes on from CAWTZC010000015.1 coordinate 25,211,803, forward strand.
AATTTGACAAGCCTGCTGTGACATTTGCTATAACCACATACTACTGTTTCTAATATAACCTTTGAAAAAAATTCAATCTGATTCCAGAGACTTGAAGGCTCTCATTTTGTCAAATTGCCTGACATTTCTGACTCCTGGCCAAAAAAGCATCAGTTAGGAAACTGCATACATAGAGGGTCAGATGACAGCATCCCCTGAAGTAAGTGCATTCCAGGAGACTTCATCCCAGCAGAGCTTTATAATATTCTTACTCAGCATTCCCCCTGATGTCTTCTCCAGTTGGTACAATTTCTGCCTTCACCAGGATCCCCTGGCACAGGAAAAATAGCATTCCCTTCTTCCTGTAGAGTTACTAAATTTTTGCTATCCCGTTTAGAAGGATTTTTCATCTTGTTTAAGATGTCCCCTTTTGCTTTCAATTACTTTTCCTTTCTGAATTAATACCATTCAATAGGAATAGCCAATTCAACCACCAGATAAAATGCACTCCAGGCTTAAATCATATTCCTTTTACTTCTGGTAGATGTGAATTTGGGTCAGATTCTTAACTTTCCTCAGTCTTGATGATGTATTCAGTCAAATGGGACAATAACATCCACTCACACAGATGTTGTGAAGATTGCATGATGATAGGCTAGCCACTGGAATGTAGAGACAGAAAGCAAAGGTCAGTATCATCTCTCTCCATTTTTCCATCGTTTTCTTTTTCATACAAGATACAACTTCCTTGTTCTGTTATTTTCCATCCCATGTAGCAAAGTCAAGGGATACTGAGAATCCAGAGAACAACAAAAACAAATAACTAGTGTTTGAATTTGAAGTATCATATTCATTGTGAACTCAACACCATCACATATTTTCTGTTCTTGTGTGTCTATATTCTGAACCATGTCAATGCCAATGTATCCATAGACACATATCCAGTGTTTAAAATAATTGTTCTCGTTTAATGTTTACTGAATCAATGACTCATCAGAAGTCAAGTAAATTATATGATCTATATGTTGTGAAGTTTATTTATTGAACGATCTACCACAAATCCCCCCAGCAACTTCCCAGTGATTGAAGTTTGTCATTGAATAACTATAAATTTCATCCTCAGTTTTGTTTGTGTGTTTAATGGACCACGACTTTTCTTCAAAGAGCCCTGGGCAATTGTGTTATGCTAAACAAAGCACACAGATTTCTAATAAATCACCTTTTTATAGATAAAATGAATACCTCTTTGCATAATTAGGAGAATAAATGAGATAATAATTATAAAAATATTTTTTTAAACTTCAAAATACTTTTATATGCACAAGTATCTCTTTGGTTTCTCCTCCAGGACATCTGGAGCTGAGTACACTTGAACCCCTGACTCATGGTGCTAAATCTTTCCCATACCTCAATAGATACCTCACAACTGCGATACACTTCACCTGCTGAGCCTCCTGCAATACTCACAGGGATGCTAGACTTCATCTTCTCTTTGGAACCTATGGAAGTCATGAGAAAACATATTAATTTCACCTCCTGAATCCCAAACCTATACTCTTGCTTGATCTGTGCTGTTGCTATTGTTTAAAGACCCATATCTTCGTTCTCAAACCCAGGAAATACTAGATGCTCCTATTAATATCTACTTGTTTATTTTCTATTGCACATTTAGTTTGCTTAGGGAAAAAAGAATACTTTGAGTGTTTTTATATGTTAGAACAGAATAAAAGACAGCATTGCACCAAAGTCAGAATGATAGGAATAAGGAAAAAAAACATAAAATAAGGGGTCATATCAAGAATTAAATATATTCCCATCCCTCTCTCCCTCAACTCCTGCCCCCCAGTTTACCCAGGAGACCTTTTCTACTTCTCCCTCCCAGGGAAATCCATAGATCCCTCTTTGGACTCTCCTTGTTATCTTGTGACAATAGTGTAACTTGGTCTCTTAGCAAGGCTTCTAGCAGTGACCTCTCCCTAGCTGGCCTTTTGTAAGCTATTCCCCATGCTAGATTACCTGGCCCCTGCCTCAGCATAAGGGGAGAAGCTCGGTCCTGCCTCAACTTGATGTGCCATGTTTTGTGCAAGCCTATGGGAGGCCTGTCTTCTAGTTGCATGGATATGGACAAAGATAAATCAACCAATGTGGAACATCTTCTTACTCACTGGGCACTAACTAAGCAAAAGCAAGTGCTACCAATTTTGTCTTTCCTTTGAATATGTATGAGGAGACAAACTCCATTATTATTTCAGAACTGACACACAGGCGCCACTCCACACTCCTCACTGTCTCAAATGAAGGTGAGCAAGTACCCAAGGGTACTAACGTGCATTCAGAATTCCAATTTAACCTGTCTGATGTTGTCTACAATCACCATCCATCTCTGATCATTTCATCCCTGTGGGTATCTCTATCCAGTTTTCAAGTAGAAAATTTTAAGTGCGTGTCACTTGAAATACAGTGTTTTCCTATTATACCTACTAATTTCTGGCACAATTATGCTAAGCCTGTTTTATTAGCAAAATTATTCAGCTTCAGACAAATTTAGCTGCTTCTCCAGTGTTTGTGTCCCATCTTTGTGGATAATGCCCACTTTGGTGACAACATCCTCTCACTGAAGTCAGTCTGAAAGCTGAGTAGTTTGCTCTCGGTGTCCTTATCTACATTCTGGCTGTAATATTTGTTTAAAAAATGCAGGAGAACCTTCCAGTTTGAGAAAACTGCCAGCTAATTAACATATTTAGCAAACTGGTCCAAAAGTCCATCAGAAAAGAAATTCTACTAAAGTGTACCATTAATACTCCAAGTACCGTGGCCACATGATACTCTTCAGGTTGAGGCTGACAGAGGGGGTAACTATAGTGAGGTGACCTTGCTCAGTCCAGCTCTCATGAAGGTTTCTCCGAGGCAGCTGCACATGTCTGTGTGACATCTGTAACTATCCAGTGAAATCACCTGTGTTGCCCAGGAACCACTGAATGCAGAGACAATGCTTGTTAGATGAACTTAATATTCTCCTTAATTGGATATTCCAGTATTTCATTAATTTCAAAGAAGAACTAAATTTCCAGAGTATATAATTATGATTCGCAAATATTGCTATTTTTAATCATGGCTATGCACCATTTGTGAATTCAGGCTCTTAGAAATTCTGTGGAAATATGGGACTAAAGTGATGCTAACGAATACTTTATAATAATTGTGAAAGAAACATCTAAAGTCTATAAAATTAATATTTCTACTACTTTTCTCAATTAAATGTCATAACATCCATTTTCAAATTTATTGGTCTTTTCCACTGTGTGTAAATGACACAATCTGATAAAAAAATATGATTTAGAATCATTCACCTCGTTTTATTTTCTAAAGTTAAGATTGTGATTGTGCTTGTCATCAATGGGCCAATATAACTGCCCAATAAACTTGAATGGGGGTCTTGACCCACAGGATGAAAACCACAGCTCTAGAAAATACTTTCAAAAGTGAGTCTGTTCAAATGTCAAGATGTGGAGGACCCGAAAGAGCCAGGCAAGGAGAAGGCATACATCCTCCTGTGTTCACGCAGTAGGATGGATTCTTGATTCTATTTGAATCTCATGTTTCTTTGATTTTAAACTAGTGATAACTAATTATCATGTTGTATTGATTTATTGTGAACATTGAATCAGTTTAAAGCACCCTATGAAGAACTGTTAGACAACAAGGTCCCCTGTCAGCAGCTAACACCAGCAAAGGGCATGGAAAACAATATCAGATCATGGTGGAAGGAAGTTTTTCTCAACATTTGTTGTTGTCACTACTGAACCTTGTTGTCATAGACCTAGAGTCTTCAACAACACAGATCTATTTTCTTAAAATTTCTAAATAACAGTGGTCCAAGGATGAAGGGCAATCCAACGAGAGAATTCATAACTGTGTTCCTGTGACCACCTGCATTCCTTACTTCATGACTTCTATTTTTATAAAAAGCACAAGGCCTCTTCAAAGGTTTGTATGTCTTGCTATTGCTCTCACTTAGGGGATCCTTCTCTTTCTCAGATGCCCAGAAAATCTCATGTCTACATCCTTCATCTACTCTCTATAAAAGTCTTTCTGTCTCAGAAACTAATTTACTAACTCTATAGACTAGGACATGAACATAATTGAGTGTCTAATTTTCCTGTACAGGAACCAAAACCTGGGATTGAATTTCATATACAACAGTTACCTACTATTTTACATGAGACTTTTTTTCTGTAAAAATTATACATTTCTTGGAATTGGGTTGGATTTGAATAGATTAGAATAAAAATAGTAAGAATAATATTCAATCTGTATTTTCAGAACTTAGTCAAAAGATACTCTAGAACCCACTTTCTCTTTCACTTTATTCAATATATATGTGAATCATTTTAGTAAGCAGTAGGGTATCCTTACTGAAATGTGGATTAGGAAAGACTTTCAAAGGGAAAACCAATAGACCTATGACACCAGGAAGATCCAACAAACGCTCATACAAAGCTTTTGCCTATATTCCAAACACTTTGCACAATTAAAGGATGAATGTGATGTATCTACTGCGACACAAATGTCCAGATATCATGCTCAGAACTTTCCCTGGTTTTACCCGTGCTCAATCTGATTCAAATGGGAAATAATTTTGATAGCTCTTGTTATTGTTTTTATACTTTTGCTTTGTTTAAACTCTCCTAGTAGTTTTATGCTTGATGTTTACTTAATGGATTATAAACTCGGGGCTCAAAAGCGTACCATAAATTGACATGTCATACATTTAACAGTTTAATTACTAAACATAACTTAAAGTCATATTATTTTGACTCTGGGGCCCTTGTTCTTCCAAGTATGCTTTTCTCTAAGCAGACTGATAAAAGATCCCCTTGACATTCATACTACAGAAATAGAAGTCTTAGGATCTGAAATAGGAATGTGTTCAATTATAAGTAAGAACTCTAATAAAGAAAGTTATTGGCTGTAAGCTCTTCAGAAGTACAGAACAAAAAAATTCTGTACATTCTCTAATAGGTGTATTATAGTTCTCTGCCGACCTTAGGCAACTATCTGGCAAATGCAATGTTGCTACAATACAAGGCATTTTGTTTGCTGAGTGAACTCTGATGTTGAAGTAAATACAAGTTGATTGTAAAGGACAGATGCCTCCACACTGTTTAGGCCTCTCAGCCCCAGAAACTCAAGGGTGATAGTGACATGCAGAGCTAGTTTTTACTTCAGCTATGAGAACAAAAAAAAATCAGAGAGTTCTGAAGGATAATCTTCCTTCATATTGTAAAATCAGAAGATTGATTCCTCAATATCTCAGTCAAAAGAAAGGAATAGAAAGAGATGTCAGATCTAGAAAAATGTATTTTATAGATGAACAAAGATGCATTCTTACTGACAAGTCTATCCTTCTCTCCATTAAGAAACATGATCCACCCCCAGGTTTACTATATAATTGGATTGACTCTAGATTTTTGCAAATCCCAATGGTGTCTTCATTAGAGACAAGAATTTCCAACTTATATATGACTTTTATCACTGCCTTTGAAATAAAGGTTAAGCAAATCTATACCAGATTTTCCCAGGTTTCAGTGAATGCAACACCTTTCAGAAAGTATCCGCTAGAACAATGCCTCAGAGGGAACATGAAAGATGAAGAAAACGAGAAGCATAAGGATTTCAAGATAAAACATGCCGTGTCTCTTGGGTATATTTTGGGTTATATTTTGTGATTGTTTCGCTGTTTTCATCCTCATTTGTCCTCTGTGTACAGCCATGCTCTCCACAGTGGCCCATCAGTTCTCACTGACAGCCTGCTTGTAGGAGTGTGGGTTTGGAAAATCATAGAATTGAAACAAAGATGCTTAGCTCACGAAGAAGTAACAGAAAAGGAAGCCGTGAAGAAGAAAATGTATAATGCTTACCCAACTCCCACCCAAGAGTTACAGAGTACACCAGAAGATTTTTCTGTACCTCAGAAAGTTTCATTTAAAAGTATGAAGACATAACAGAATATCCAAATATTCTCATTTGTAGAGGACCATGCCTCATCTGCTTATAATCAATTCTATTTAAAGAAAAAGCAATCTAGCATGTCGTCACTGGCAGAAGTGACAGTTCCCAATGACAGCCTTGGGAAGGTCTTCAGTGGATCCAGTAAATGAATTTATCATGACAGGAGATAGCTACATGCTAATGTTTTGAAGGTATTTTAGGAGGTGGTGTCGTGGGGCAGGATATAAAGGTAGAAGAAAGAAAGAAGTGAGAAAGAAGAAGCCAGAGGAAGCACATGCAAGAAGTCAGGAGAAAACGTTAGACCCAAAATATAATGAAACAGAAGATCTCCCCAGTTGACCCACTGGAGAAAAGAGAAAGAGTCAATGAAGGTGATCTATAGAAACAGCCCAACATTAACACCAGAGAAAAAAGAATGGAGAATCTAGCAGACTCTCATAAATTTAGAAGATAAACCACAGACTGTTTGGCAAATATGCCCTTACTGTCAGATGAAAAAAAGAGTGAATAATCGTGTTAAAAAACAAAAACAAAAAACACTTACAGGTACAAAGTTTTAAATCTCTCCACACTTGACAAGCACATAATTACACATTTCATTATCTGAGGCTATAGATATAGAAAAAAACAAAACAAAAAAGATGCTCATATTAGCACACCATAATCAATTTTCTGAAAATTACTTGCAAAGAAAATGTTGATCCTTAACCTAAAGTTGACATTTTACATAAAATATTGCCTTAAAGTCAAACACAGATAAGCTTATAAAAAGGAAATCTATTAAATAATAGCAGGGTAGGTGAAGCATTCTTATATAGCCTAAAAGCAATATATGTATATAATGATAACACTTCAAAATAAAAATTTCTTACTCTATAAAAGGACACTATTTAAAGAATAAAGTATTCAAGGCCTTTACTGGGAGAAAGTATATACCAGATAGAAAATTTACATCTAAAATATTTACTGAATTTTCAACGTCCAAAAATAAGGAACCCAATAAAAAATAGAAAAGTGCTGGTGTGCTGGTACAGGCCTACGAGTCCAGCACTTTGAGAGTAGAAGCTAGAAGATCAAGCAGTTCAAAGCTACAGCAGGAGCTGAAGGCCATCAGGGACTACATGAGCTCCTGTTTCAAGAAAACATAAGAAGGAATGGTTTCTAAAAGAATTTTTTTTAAAGAACTTTTTTTTTTGGCTTTAGCATATTAGGCAACAAGTTTAATGATTTCAGTGGCTTACTTAAAATTAAGGGTCTTTTAAAATATACCTTTTGATAATTTCATGCATGAGTGCTGTATTTACATCATTCTTCCTTCCATACTGCCCCCACTTCCTCTCAAATTCATGGTCTCTTATTTAATTATTACTCTTGATTTATATATCTGAATATATAAATAAACCCTGCTGAGTGCCTTTTGCCTTGCTTGTATGCACATGAGTTTAGGGCTACCTCCATGAACTGGGTAATCCATCAGGCAGCTCAGCCCTGGGGAAGAATGTTTCTCCCTTACTTGGCAGTCATTAATCACTTGTAGCTCTTCATCTGAGGGTGGAAACTCGTGAGGTTTCTCCCATCCATGTTGACATGCCACGTAGTATTGTCAGAGTTTCAAGTCTTTTTTTTATGACAACCACATTATTCATGGGCGTGGTTTCCAGTCCTCCCATCCATGTTGACATGCCATGTAATATTGTCAGAGTTTCAAGTCTTTTTTTTTTTGACAACCACATTATTCATGGGCGTGGTTTCCAGTCCTCTGTAGTGGAAGCTATTTCCCAGCAGATGTGCTGGTTCTTTGACTCTTACAGTTTTCCCACCCCGTCTCAAACCATGTCCCAGAGCTTTATCTGTAGGACTGGTGCTGGGGATCTATCAGTTGGGTGTGAGAACCCAACAGTCAGGGTCAGGTGTTCTCTGCAGTTTGAGGAGTTGTGCGACTTCCTGTAAAGGTCTCTGAGAATTGTAAAAAGATCTTTGATGAGGAGTTAAAGCTACACCATACTGTGGGTACAGGATAAATACTTGTAGTGAAGCTAGAAAGTATAGTGTTTTAGAAGGTTTTTCTTTTATATTAATATTTTCATCAATATTTTCATTTTGGCTTCTCACTGGCCCTTTGAGTTTCTGCATATTGCTAGTGACCTATTCAAAGTGTATATAATTCTCCTTTGTTACACAATTCATAAATGTCTCCCAAAACCTTAACCCAGTATCTCTCCTATTTGCTTCACACTTGCTCAGTATGGCCTCACAGTCAACAAAACATGCCTACAACTCTACTCATTCTCCACCACAGATCTGATTTTGTTGTGGATCAACAGAACCGAGCGCTGAAATATGAGCCACTCTTCACTGCTTTTCCTGGTCCACACAATAAAGAATTAGTTGGCACAGATGCACGCTTCCATACCCCAAAGTCTTTCTTTGTTCTCACTGTTTTCATGGCTGAGGAAGAAAGGTCTACAAGGATCAGTGACAGCCACATCAACTGCTGAGATGAGGCCAGAAAGAGAAGCCTGAGCGTTCCTCACATGAAATTTTGAGAAGTGCGGCTGGAGAGTAAAATCTGTCATGGAGGTTGATGGAGGAAAAAGAGGAAATTCGGGGTGCTTAAAATGAGCAGGCATACTGCAGACTTCCTGCAACTGGTTGCAAAAGGCCTTAAGCCAGAGTGGGCTTTCAAAGTCCATGACTTGAGTCCTCATTAAGGGTGGCTGGGAACAACTTGACAAAAAAAGTCACATGAGAATAAATCCCATATTTTAGCCCCAATGATCACTGGGCTGGCTGACTGAGGAAAGCGCTGTGGCACACCTGAGGAGACCTGGAGCTCTGCCTCAGCTTGCTGGCAGACAAAGCATACAGACTGCTGCCTCCGATTTGATTCCAGCCATGTGTGAAAATCCTCTTGCCCTTTGTGCACGACCGCACTTTGGAGAACCCACTAGACTGGCCCATTATTCACAGTCACAGGGTGAATCAGTCCATGAACTTAGAGTCAAGATCTCAAAGCCAGAAGGAAAAGGCTCAGAAAGACTCTTACCTCCTACTGCATTCTGTTAAAAAAGGCTGTCCTTTATTCAGTGTTCTTGTATATCTATGTTGAAATGAATAGGATGCTGGTTTGCATCTTGTAGGTACAACCTGTCTGTCCATTCGGAGTATTATATGGTACGATTGGATGAATGAGTGAGACCCATTGGCTTGAAATTGTTTGGCTTTGTTTAAAAGAAAGACAAACTAATGTGTCACACTGTGTGAGAGTTGAGAGTATTTCCTTAGATCCACAGGAGACCCAAGAGATACATGCTTCAGAGAAGGTGTTAAACGTAGATCCTTACCTCGTCAGGAAAGATAATTCCACACGGCCATTTAAAACATCCAGATGTTTGATAGTACATGTGGTGATGGCTGAATTTGTGTCAGTTTGCAGTGTGTATTTTAAGGAAAATGATATGAATGTTAAACCAGTTTTCTGTTGCTGTGATGAAGCAACTTAAGGGAAAAATGTTTATTTTAACTCACAGTTCGAAGTCAAGGCAGGAGAAGCTTGAAGAAACTGGTCCTGTTGGGTCTTCCCATGCCAATTAGCATAATCAAGATAACCTCCTATAGACACGCCCAGAATGCCATCTCCTAGGTAATGCTACACCCCCCCAAGTATGTAATTAAAAAAAATCATTATGGATTATCTTCTGCAACACAGGTCAGACTGATCCAATCTGTTGAATGTTTATGTAGAGCAAGACCCCCCCAAGGAATGGGGCAATCCCAGTGAACTTTATCTATACTATGTGTATTTCTGGGTCTCCACCCCGTGACCCTGCACTGAAAACTTGATTTTGCCATTCTCTATAACCACATGATATCATTGCTTGTCTATACTGGGCTTACTAAACAAGTCTGGGCCTGTGTAAGTTATAGAACAATGTCAGTAACTTCCACAGGCCACAGAGTGGGGTTCTGACTAGTTTACGACAGTTTGACAGAAACTAGAGTCATGTTAGAGAAAGGACCCTCAATTGAGAAAATGTCCCTATAAGGTTGGGCTGTAGGCAAGCCTGTATCAGTTTTCTTATTCAGTGACTGGTGAGGAAGGACCCAGCCCATTGTGTGCGGTGGCAAACCTTGGGCTGGTTGACCTGGGTTCTATAAAAACATAGGCTGTCACTGGGGTCAAGTGTGGGTGGTAAAGGGGAAGGGATGGGAGATGAGAACATGAGGGAATGGGATGGTCAAGGGGGAGAGGGATAGAGTGGGAGAGCAATGAAAGAGAGATCTTGATAGAGAGAGACACTATGGGGTTAGGGAGAAACCTCATGCTAAGGAAATTTCCAAGAATCCACAAGAATGACCCCAGCTAAGATTCCTAGCAATAGTAGAGAAGGTGCCCAAACTGGCCTTCTCCAATAATCAGACTGGTGAATACCTCAACATCATAGAGTTTTCATCCAGTAACTAATGGAACCAAATGCAGAGATCCACAACCAAGTACCAGGCCAAGCTCCGGGAATCTATTCAAAGAGAGGGAAGAGAGAATATATGAGCAAGGGAGGTCAAGATCATGAGAGAGAAATCTACAGAGACAGCTAAACCAAGTTCGTGGAAACTCATGAACTCTAGACTGACAGTTGTGAAGCTTGGACTATCTGAAAGGCCCCAACAGTACGACCAGGATCTATCCCTGGTGTATGAGCTAGTTTGTTGCAGCTTATTACCCATGGTGGGATGCCATGCTCAGCTTTAATGCAGGGGAGAGGGGCTTCATCCTGCCCCGAGTATCATGCCAGATTTTGTTGAGTCCCCACAGGAGACTTATCTGTTGACTTATCTTATCTGTTGGTAAGAGTAGATGGGTGTGGGCTGGTAGGAGGCAACTGGAGTATGGAGGAGGGGTGGAGGGATAACTGTGGTTGGGATGTAAAGTGAAATTAAAAAAGAACTTATTTTGAAAAACATTATATATATGAGGAATATTCCTTGTAAATACACAATATTAACAACAAAAAAGAAAGTAGGCGAAGCAAGTTAAGCCTATAAGAAGCATTCCTTCATGGCCTCTGCATCAGCTCCTGCTCTCCTTGAGTTACTACCTGACTTCCTCAGTGATGAACTGTTAACTTGAAGTTAACATTGAAAGTGAAATCAACCCTTTCTTCCCCAATTTGCTTTTGGCAACAGTGTTTCATCACAGAAATAGAAGCCCTAAGAGGTGCGGGAACTCATGGGGCCCTGCCCCTACCTGCTCAGCTATGAATGACTGGTGAATTTAAGAACAATCCTTGCCTTTGGGTGTGTGCAGCAGTGCTGCTGTGCTGGGGAAAGTCCGCCAGTCTCCAGTGGGGAGTTCTAAATCCAGGGTCCCACAGATAGCCCTGGCTAAAATCAAGTGAGTCACAAAACATAGCCAGCCATGAATGCAGGCTGCAAATGAGGGCTAAGAGATAGTGGGGAATGAAAGTAATCAGAGGGCACACACGTGTGAAACTGTCCAAGATTAAAAACCCTTTTAGCATATTTATACATATCCTAGTTATTCTGTTCATCTAGAAACCTTTGTGACCTGTGGGTGTACACCTGTATGCCATGAAGGCTGCATAAGTCTTTAGCTTGTATCCAGAGTCTCTGAGGAGCAGTGATGCTGGTGTAAGGCATAGGTGGGTGATGTGGCCAAGCTGTTCATAAAGAATTTCCACTCATAAGCATACGGCTTCCAGAGACTGAGCTCCCATGCTTTGAGTGTGCTGGCCAAGTCTTTTCTTCAGCACAGTACAATGGAGGCTTTTGTTGCTTCAGGTAATTTTCCTGGCAATATGGATTGTGCATTTAGTTAGAAGTGGATGATTCCACTACTAATCAATTTTTAAATTGTTCGTTTCGAGGCCAATTTGTGTATATGACAAATATATAAAAGAATCTATAAAACAAGTTGAATAAAAACCCAAGCTACAGAATAATGCACGCGGTATGAGTCCTTTGGAAAAGCCCCAAACCTGCTAAATGCAAACAATAGATTGCTTGGAGATGCACGTATTGCTGGTAGGGGAGGGAGAACAAAGAAAATAGGGTAATTAAGATAAAATGGATGATAGTGCTTTTCTCTGTAGGGGAGAAAGGAAGAACAAGCAGGAAGCTTTAGAAGTAAGGAAAGTTCTTTCAGGTTCTGAGTTTCATTATAGTGTAATTTCACAAAGTGAGTGTCTGTGTGTGTGCGTGCACGTCCAAATTTTGAGCACACAAACAAAAAGGCAAAAAAGAATACAGAAATACAGCTTACAATTTCATATTGCAAACAGTTAAAAGTCTGGAACAGGAGAGTAAGTAAAATAAACATTTGGGCCCTTTTATTCTTTTTTCTCCTAGTTCCTCCAAACAGTGATGGCCTGCGTGCATCAGTGTAATGTTTAATTTGCTAAAGGCAATATCCACCCTTGGTCTGGAAATACAAATTACAGAACTAGCCCTTTACTAACACATCATGAATAAAGTGTGAGCCACAAGAAGAAATCGGATGGGAAAAAATGTAAAGCACACTTCTAAATGCACTAAAGCCATACACCTGGAAAGACAGAGCTTCCTTTCATAGCAAACTTCCAATTATTCGGATTTGGTCTTTTAAAATCATAAATATTACAGAAGGCAAATGAAAGAAGACAGAAGGATGGGAGCATTGTATCTAAAATAGTCCTGGTCAACTTGAGAGTGACAGTAGGGGGATATGGTTGAAGGAGTAGGAGAATGGGAATGTGGAAGGGGCTTGGGGAGAAAAGGACGCGTGTTACTAGATTTTCATTTTAAATGTATAAAAAAAAAAGTAAATGTTCCTTGTCAGCATCTGAACCTATTCTAAACAATGTGACCTAGAATTAGAACAACCATGAACCACACTCAGTCTCTAAGCATCCTCAGACATGACTCAGGAATTCTTACTTTGTAGAATTTGAATATGGTTTTCCCAACAGTAAATCAAGACTCTAAGGAATGCTCCATTACAAGACACTTTCTAATGAACATATAAAAAATGCACTTCAAAGAATGATAGGGTTCTTAAAGTTTGACAAATTTACTGTTGCAGATGTAAGGTGTGCTCTAGGGCTAAGTAGGATTTGGAATATAAAGAAGGATTCTTGTGGGAAGCACAATAGCATGGTGGGGATATTAGTCTGTATTCTATAATACACAGGAGAGGGAGGGAGAGTAAATCTGCTCACAATGATAGAGGATCCAGCTAAGGGCAGAACAGATGAGCCAAAGGTCTTCTTCCAATCAGAGACCAAAGACCTAGGAAAGCAACTGATGATCTATGTTCCAGTCCAAGGCCAAGTCTAAAGATAACAGAAGACAGATATTTCAGCTTAGAAATGGAGGCATATTGAAGACCAATTTATCAGTCTTTTGTTCTCTTCTAGCCTTCAGTAGAACGAATGAGGTCCACTCACACTAGAAAAGGCAATGGTTTTATTTCATCTGCTGACTCAAATCCTAATCTCATTGAAAACATTTTTTCACAGATGTGCTCAGAACACACAGGTACGCTGAGTCTCCATCTAGTTTGTATATGATCCTAACCAGCACAGAAACACACAGACTAGCTGGGATGCCTGGGATCAGATATCAGATGCTATGGAAAGTCTCTAGTTTGGCATTAATTGAGTCTGCTAATATCTCCTCCTTTTATCATTGATATCTCTCTCTCTCTCTCTCTCTCTCTCTCTCTCTCTCTCTCTCTCTCTCTCTCTCTCCCTCTCTCTCTTCCCCCTTATGGGTAAAGAAAATCTTAACTCTTCTAAGCACCTGAGTTCTAGTCAAAGTTGTGGCACATGTTGGATACAGAACTAAAATGATCTCCTCCATCTATTTCTTCTGTTTGATCTGTCTTTACAAGGTCATTTGGAGAACCAAGACACATCCATTTATGGAAAACACTTTGGAAAAAATAAAAAAAATAATATTATTATAGTGGATAACAAAAGTGATTAAAATCTTATTGAGTTAAACAAAGATCTTTATTGGAAACAACCCATAGGATAAATCTGTGCTTTAAAATAGGCTTTTTTAATTGCTTATTGTGCCTAAGATAAATAAGCCTGTGAATAAAGATGATTGTTTTGTCTGCTATCGCTGATTTTTCTTTTGTTCTAACTCTGCATTTTTACTGAGGCTATGGACAGTTAAAATGGACATGGGGGAACGTAATAATCCTAGATTGGCTTTTTAATAGGTTCTGCTTCCCTAATACGTTTCCTAATTCATACGGTGGATCTTTCTGTATCACTTCAAGGAACAGTACAGGCTAGGATATCCATTCTTATCCCAATCAATCAACCATGTAGTCATGTGTATGCTTGTGAACAAAGATTTGATATGGAAAGGCAGCAGAGACATCTTTAGACTTATGGGATAAGAGAGGGAGAAAACACTAAATCTCAATAAAAGTTCAAACCCTATTATAGTTGGTAGTCTCCCCATCCCAGGGGTGGGCCTTTCTCTTTACCAAGAAGCCTGAAATGCTTGCCAATAAATTTTCACTCTGTGATGAGTCATTTTCCTGTGTTTCAATTCTCTAATTGATGGAGAAGCCACATGCAAGCTAGTCCCTTTACTTTATTGTTACTGCCAAAATACTTAATAGCACAAAGTCACCAAAGACAGAAGTGGACCTAATTCCTTACTGGCGACCCCTCATGAAGAGTCAAGCATCCTAATGATAGATGGAAAAAGAATCAGAAAGGCAGCGAGGTGGAAGAACTCTAAGTGGATGAAGGCATGGAAGGACAAACAGATGGATTAGGAGAATGAAATCATGGCAACACAGAAGGAAGGAATGATGGATTAACTGGAGGTTGGGAGGATAAGATGGGAGAGTGATTAGAAATGAGGCTGGTGTGAGCTAGGATATGTTCACAGCATTTGTGGTGGATGCCAGAGGCATCATGATACCTGATAATTTATATGGACCAACACTGGACACTTGCCAAATTCACTTTATATGTATTATTGTAAAAAATCATGTGAGATAAATTACTTTCCCAAATCTTAGTAATAGCAGGCTTATATTATTTTTTGTGCATGTATATGATTTATGTGTGTGTGTGTGTGTGTGTGCCCACTCATATGTGTTTTTACATACATGTCAGAGTGTGTTTCTGGAGGTCAGAGGAAAATCTTTGTTGTCAACCTCAAGTCCCACATTGCTTGAAACATAGTCTATTTAATTTAATGATATATGATCCACGTTTTTGAATATTAAGTAGAAGATATGAAACAGTATTCTTTGTATACCTCAAAGACTGTGATCTTGACCTCACCCATCTCCAATCACACATGAGATAACTTAAATGGATAAGGTTTTCTATTAAAAATGGAAATATTGCATAGCATTTCTGGAATAGTTTTGATCCATGGCTTTTGCCTTGCAAGGGGGGCAGGGACTAACTCTTCTCGGGTTTTCCTGTAGAATCATGCTCATGTTGAGGCTATCTTTTTAAATTATAACACTAAAGACTCTGTTATTATTATTGTTTCCTTCTTACAATGAGACATACATTATACTTAATCCCCAAAATTCATTTGATCTTTTTGTTATCTCAGCCAGGTAGTTGTTATTTTCATCCCCATAAGATATTCAGGAGCTATTTACAACTAGTATCACAATTGGAAAAATTCAGAATTTGTTTTTCCCCAGCATTCATAACCTTAACCCCAAAGGGGCAAGTAATCACTCAAAAAGTCATTGGGTAGGCCCTGGATAAAGAAGATTCCCACTAAGGTCCTTTCAGGATATCCTACTGTATGGAGATAACATTCAATTGGTAAGTGATAGCATGCCAAAATTACTAATATGTGCACTTGGGATCACGAGAAGTTATTGGTCTCGAGGAAGCATTACTTTTATTGCTTACTATTGTGTGTATACTGTTAAGCATTAGTTACTTCTCATCTGCTTGACTACCATTGCCAAAGTCCTGAGAAGCTCTTGTTACTTTGGCATACACTAGGAGGCTTCTTCCTTCATCATATTCTGTCCTAATCTAACAAGAACAAAACATGAACTGGAGGTGTGGCTCCATAGTTAAGAATGCTTGCTTTTCTTGCAGAGGATAGGAATTTAACTCCAGAATCAGGTCAGGAAGCTCACAATCTCCGGTAACCCTAGATCTAGGGGATCTTATCCCTCATTTACCATCAGAAGACACCTGCATTAATGTGTACATACCTTCTTCCCCAATTCACAGAAGTACCTATAGATAAAAATAGTTTGAATAATAAATATAAACAATGGTCAAATGAGAATAAAAATGTCATCACTGCTGATGACAAGGCCAGTCTGGAAAGTGAAGTTTAGGATGAGCACAATATAGAACCTTCTCTCTTTGATAAAATTGATCGGGGACAAGATATTTAGGGTTAGTGGGATATTCTTAGGTCATGTCCAGCCAGCATGGGCTATTCATAGGTCATGCCTAGCCAGTACTAGTCCAACCAGCTTCCTTGAGAACCATGACTGACTTAGTCTTAACATACTAGTCAATAAACAAATACAAGAAATTTTCTTTAGAACCTCATTGCCTTTAGTAAGATAGGTGGAAGAGGTAAACAAAAAGTATCACATGGGAAGGGGCCTTCCCTGCCCCACTCTGAATTCTTGGGTGAGTACTTATCCTTTTTCTAGTGTGAAGGAAGAAGTAATGGGCATTGAAATCTTTTTCTTCTGAATATTTTCCTAAAGAGGTAAAAATGGCAGCAAAGCTTAGCAGAGTTCCCCTAAGGGAACAGAAGTGTTTGCAAAATATCCTATATCAATGGATCTCAACCTGTGGGTCACAACCCCTTTGGGGGGTCTAATGACCTTCCACAGGGGTTGCCTAAGACCATCAGAAAACAAAAATATTTAAAATATGACTCATAATAGTAGCAATATTACAGTTATGAAGTAGCAATAGAAATGATTTTATGGTTGGGGGTCACCACAATGGGAAAAAACTGTATTAAAGAGTCTCTGTATTAGGGAGATTTGAGAGGCACTGTTAAGAAACACAGGAGAAAAATGATCCCTTTCCTGCACAAACACAAGTGTTTTACTGGGCACTGTTTTCTGAAATGGCTTCTCCTGTCTCTCCAACATCAGTGCAACCCTAAACTTCAGGCTGATTCTGGACAAGAAGACTTCAAATATTTAACTCTATTTTTTTTCTGGCTAACCTCATCACCATCCTACTTGCAGGCTATGCAGTTTCTCCTTGCTCTTTGCGCGCGCGCGCGCACGCACGCCGCACGCACACACACACACACACACACACACACACACACACACACACCAATTTAAGCTTATAGGATTTTACAAGTCTTATTTTTGCTCTTTCTGTGGGTTTCTGTTACAGGATTATAAGGACACATGAAGATGTAGCACCTTAGCTGGAGGATAAAGCAAATGTGCTTTGAATTCCCATCTTTGGAAGACTGTCTGTAACACTCCCAGAGTCTGGGTGCAAAGCCCTCACTGATAGTCTAAATACACCAATAATTTATTACCTGCACAGCTCCCCTACAAGATCCATATGGGTAGGAGAAAATGCATTTTTCTGCTTTAGAAACAAAAAATCAATCAGTAACTGCTTGACAAATTCCAATTTTGTGATTTAGGTATCCTTAATCAGAAAAGTCTCATGAGCAGAGCACATAGAATAATAAAGAAGGGACTTGGATCAGAGGCAAACTTTCAGTCACAGGGCTGCTGTGACCATCTCCACCTGCTGTGTTGGCATAGAACATGTGCCTTCACACTCATGAGTCCTACAGTCAAATTCTCACTCAGCCACTTATGTTTAGGGAATCACTGTGGGAGCACTAACCACATAGAGATTCACTTTTTTAATCTACAAATTCCAAATACTCATTTCTAGCATATAGAGCTGTCTGATGGTGTATGATATTAGAGATTCTGCAAGATTACCAGTGAAAGACTGAATTCAGAGTGGTTGGCTTGAAATAGGAATGAGGTCTCCTCTGCATGTCAAGACTAATTTAGAATTGATGTCTTCAAAGACAAACTCCTTCTCCTCACTTGCTGGTTTCAGTCACAAAACCCTCGGACCATGAAGCTCATTCTGGAGATGAGACCTTTTTCTTACCTGAAGTTCAGCTCCCTGAATTCTCTCTTATTAGTTGAATAAAGCATAAACTATGAATTTGAGAAGAAACCAAACAAGTCTAGTTTTATAGTCAAAACAGCTTGTTTTGACTATTATAGAAAGGAATTATGGGGGGGGGATCACATTTTTTGGGGGAAAAAAAAGAAACAAATTGACATCAGGCTATTTGGCTGTAAAGCCAACACTGTCCACCAAAAATATACATACAAGGGCTGGAGAGATGGCTCATAGGTTAAGAGCATTGCCTGCTCTTCCAAAGGTCCTGAGTTCAATTCCCAGCAACCACATGGTGGCTCACAACCATCTGTAATGGGGTCTGGTGCCCTCTTCTGGCCTTCAGGCATATACACAGACAGAATATTGTATACATACATAATAAATAAATAAATACATACATACATACATACAAACCTATCTCTTGCTCTGAGTTTCTATTCGTCAACTGATGTAGTACATACTTATTAGGTTGATTTTGAAAATAAGAACTAAGCACAAAATATGCAATGTCATATAAACATTAAATTCTATAATCTTTTCAAATTAAATTTATTACAAATATTGTAATATACATTCTTCAACAAAGGTGTTCTAGCTATCTTTTTCTCCCATGACAAGTGATAAAAGCACTGATAAAAGTACTGAGGTCCTGGATCTCAGTGAGTTCAAGGCCAGCCTGGTCTACAAAGAGAGTTCCAGGATAGATAGGGCTTCACAGATAATCCCTGTTTAGGTAGAGACAGTTCATCCATTTCCCAGCTGCCCAAATCCAAATAATAACACAGAAACTATATCAAATACAACACTGTTTGGCCAAAAACTTAGGCTTCTTATTTACTAACACTTATATCTTAAATTAACCCATAATTCTTGTCTGTGTTAGCCATGTGCTTGGTACCTTTTATCAGTGAGGCATTCTCATCTTGCCCCCATTGTATCTGGGTGGCAACAATAGACTAAACCTTTTTTTTTTCTCAGAATTCTCCTGTTCTGGTCACTCTGCTATACTTCCTGCTTGACCACTGGCCAATTAGCATTTTATTAAACCAATACGAGTGATAAATCTTTACAATGTACAAGACCATTTCCCCAAAGTAACCCTATCTCAAAAGAACAAAATAAAAGTATTTAGGAGTGCAATCTGTCTAGACTGAAATATCCCTATAACTTCTGAAATTGCTCTATTGATAAAATCTTTGAAAATGGCACAGAAAATAGATGAAAATGAAAAAGTATTTGTTCTAATTCAAAGTGAAAGCTTTCTTAAGCATGTATAAATACTGACAGAAGGACTCTTCAGTATTTATGTTACTTCTGAAGAAAATATAAAAATAGTCTATAGGAATAATCTAGGTACATGCAACCACTTTATGTTTAAAAAGTCCTGGCAGTTACCTGGAGCTCATGTGCATCTAGAATGGACTGTGGGGACATATTGTCAAATAGTGGACAGACTATTTTCTCATGAAGAGCCAAAAATAATTAATAGTAATATTTCAATGCTGGCAGAAACTTGAACATATTTAAATAATGTTGGAAGCATTGTTGTACTCAATAAGCATAGTAGAAAACAGTATGACAATGGAACAAAACAGACATGTAGATGAATGGGATAGAATAAAAGACATGGATATGTCCATAAAATTATAATGTCTTATTTTTAATGTGCCAAAATTACACAGAGAAAAAAAAACTTCAACAAATAGTGCTGGGAAAACTGTATATCTCTATATAAAAGAATGAAACTAGGTCCTGCACAACCTTGTATCATATGATTAAAACATTTCTCTTCTTCAACTTTTTATTTATAAATCAGGTATGGTTTACTCGTAGATCATATACACCAGCATGAGCATTGATTTAGTTGACCTCATGATATAACACATGCGACAGCAGAAAAACTTGTCTAAGTTTAATCCCCTGACTAAAAGATATAATAAATACAAATGAGTACATTGCTTAAAATCATCAGAAAGGAATAGAGGATGTAAGTTGATACTGTAGGCATTAAATTCTAAGGGTGCTTAAAAAAACTACTTCAAAAAATTCACACTACCTAAATGTAACAAAAATTATGCAGAATTATACTGCTTCCTAAGCGTGATAGAAAATGCATACACAAAAAGCTGAAGACTTCTTTGTTTAAACATCAAAAAATTATGGTTCAGTAAAAAACGTTTTTTAAGTAAACTGGAAAAATCAAATGTAATATTTTAAAAATCAAATGTAATTTCACCTACAAAAAGGAGTCAGAGAAATTTATAAACAATACTATACAGTATGAAACAAGAAGCTAAGTTGATTTACAAAACCAAAGGACTAAAAGAGTAGTAGTTTGTATTCTCTAAACCTTCTTAATAACATCCAAATAAATACAACCATCTTCAACTCTATAACTAATGAATTAATTATAAGATATTTTTAAGCTTCATAAAGAGTTTCTCTTCTACAGATTGTAGTCTGATATGTATCTTCAGAGTTTGAAACAGTAGTAGGCCCACAGCTGTCTCTTTGTTTATACCTTGTAAAACTATGAAGCCTGAATTATTACAGATCCCCCTAAGTGGTTTTATTGAATAGTTTCACCCTCACGTTATTCGTTTTGAAGCCGTTGAAAAAACTCTTCATGAATAATAGGGGGAAAATTCTTAACGGAAAGGGCTGTGACCCAGGCAATCCTCCATCCAGCTGTATTGTTATTGCATGAATACAAGATCAGGCCCAGCCCAGGCTTACTGAATACAGATTCACCAACGACATCAGACCCCTGGCAGCTTCTGTGCCTGAAAAGTCTTGGAAATTTTGCTCTATGTGAGCTCAGGGAATGGGAGAAACATATTCTTGAATAATGAGCCTTGATTTGTAAAATTAACTGAAAATAATCTCATTTGTGTAGAACATAAAATTTTAATAGTAAACACCTGATACCAAGATTATGTATGTGTAAAAATTTAATAGAATAAAATAGCATCTTTGGTGGAAAGAGATGAGAAAACCTAAAGTAATAAGTTTTCACATAAATTTGGGGAATGTTGTGCTTTCTGAGATAGTCTTATTTTTAATATTGTTCAAGTCGAAGATTTCATGTTTTGAATCAATCAGAAGATAAGTATCAGGATTACAGTTTTAAAATTAATAACGGGAGAGAAGAGAATTGAAAAAGATACCATGAAACTGGAAATAAAATAAGGAAGCTGAATGAGTGTGCTATTCTAACCCACGCCTCACAGGATAGACTTGAAAGGGCTGACTGAGTGTGTGAGTCTAACCCACACCTCAGACTGTGCTAGTCTAACCCACACCTCACCAGAGCTACTTGAAAGAAAGAACGATTTATTTTGGTTCATATTTTTAGAAGTCTTAGTCCATCACAAAATGGTCCTATAAAACGAATAAAAGAAACTCTACAGATAATGACCCATAGATTCATTTTTCTTAATGAAAAAATCAAGACTCCTTTGAGTCTTCTGTTTTTCTTTTTTGATTGTGAGTTTTAATTTCTTTGATTAACACATAATAATTATATATATTTCTGGGGTATGGTACATGTTTTCATTTACATATAATGTGTAATAATCCAATCAGGGTTATTATCTACCATCTTAATCATTCAGCATTTTTTTGTAGTCAGAACATGAATAGGCATTGCTTACAGTAGTTTTGATAGTCATGTTATTCTGGACCAAATTTACCCATCCCGACTTTGTTTCTCCTCACAACTGTTTTCTGTGTAACCAAGCTCTCTTCATTTCCTTCCCCATGTCTCTCTCTAGCCTCTACTAAGCAGAGTTCTAAGAACTTCCAGAACAAAATTTGAGAAAATGTATTAGCGATATCATCTTGTATATATCGTTCTGTGTCTAGTTTATTTCCTTAACATTATGTCTTCAAGGCCCATTCAAGCTGCAAATGACAAATTTTCATTTTATTATGGCTAAATAATACTCCTGGGTTTTCTGTAACTGTCTGTAATTCTGGTCACTTAATCTGTCTAATACTCAGTGATGATATCATCGAGCCCAGTGCAAAGCCGACCGTGACCTGCAGTATTGGTACACATGATACTACTTTTTTTTTTTTTCTGCATCCATTGGTAGACGTTCTTTGGGTTTCTGGAAGAAGAAAACAAGGATGGATCTTCACAGATTGTATGCTCCCTTTTGGAGTCTCATTGTCCTTCACCTGGGAAGATTTAAGCTTATAACATCAAAATTTTTCAGGCAGGGGGTCTCTTTTTGCTCATATTGCATCTTGAAAACTACATTTGCCCTGACTTTGAGCAAATTCTGGAGGTACTTCCTAGAAAAATATACAGTTACTGAAGAAATCTATTCCATACATGCCCATGTCTGAACTGCTTTTGAGTACGGATGTTCTCATATCATTAATTGACTATGTTAGTTGCAGTAAACAAAATTTGAAACTATAGGAATTCAGGGGAAAATAGATAAATTGAAAACAATGTACAGTCAAAGAAAAAGAAATCATTATCAAAATGTTTTTATGAAAAACTCCAACATCACATAATGTCCTAGACAGTGTGCCGCATGTTAAAGAAAAATAAATTTTAACATGAACACTTCTAAGTAAGTTCAATAAAAAATGGTGTGATTAAATTTTTTAAAAAAATTAATAATTTTAAAAACTAAAGTTCAATACAAATGGCATTAGAAACCTATTCCATTCTTAAGCAAAGAGTCAAATAACCTAAAACAAAAAAGCAAATTACAACCAACTGTATACTGAATCCTAACACTCTGGAGTGGACAGAATGAATACATTTGTGTCCCGCTGCTTTAACAAGTTTCCAATGTGCCTTAGGCAAGGCATTCAGAAAGTTTGAATGTACTATATTTGCTCCAAGTTCTGGGTTTTTAAAATATCTACTGTTGGTAAGATGCAGTAGGGTAAAACATTGTGTCCAAGTATAGAGGCCCCTAAATAAATAACTAAATTCTTTTATATATTGAGTACTCAAGGGCAAAACACTGGAAATCTAGTGTTTAAATTTTATTCTAAGACAAAGAAGCTCTCTGTTTCCAACTCATATTGATATTGGGCTAAACCATTTAGGAAGAAAGCCGTCAAAACTAGAGATATGCTAAAATCAACAGACAGGATATTATTTTCCTGTATCAGACAGTATGGCTTTAAAATGCAAATAATCCATAAGGCAGAATGCTGAATATTTAGAAAGTTTCCCAGAAGAAAATCATGCGATGGGTAGTAATGAAAAATATCTCCAAATATACTTCTAAGTGCTAAGGAAAATACTTAAAAATAAATTACTAATATTAAAAGTTATAAGAGGAAAATGTCAACTCACTGACAAAAGGAAACACATAAGAATAACATCAGATCTCTTATCAGTAACTCTAGAACCAATGAAGTAAAGAATTATATATTTCAAGCCCTGAAAACAAATAACTGTACACCAAGATTGCTAGGTGCAAGAAAGCTACCTCGAAAAAATCCTGGAGAAATAAAGGTATTTCAAGACAGGCCTATACTTAAGCAGTTTGTAACTACCAAGCAGTGCTGCAGAAGATATTTGAAGGAATACTATAGCCAGAGGAAGAATAAAGACAATCACAATCATGACAGGACAAGAAAGAATCCGTTTCATAAAAGGAACTGATAAACAAAGAAGAGTTAGGAGATAATCCATCATGTCCAACAAAAATAAGCAAATAAACCCCCAATAACAATAGGGAAGAGGAAGAATAAACAAGTAACCAACTGATAAACAACAAAAATTAAGCTTTGACTGGCATCTCTCAATGTAACTAGACTTAGTTCTATGTTTCCCTATTTGTTTTTAGCCTGTCTATTGGAGAAACCACCTACTATTAATAGATTGATATTAATCTGTGTTTTTAAATCCTGTTTTTAAAATAAATTTGAGTGCACTAGAATTTGGTGCATACACGTTTAGGATGGTTATGTCTTGTTGGTTAATTTTTCCTTTGATTAGGTGAGCTGCACTTCTTTATCTCTTCTGATTAGTTTCGGTTTGATATCTATTGTGTCAGATGTTAGGATAGCAACACCTGTTTGCTTTCTGGTCCCATTTGATTCGAACAGTTTTCCTGTCCTTTCACTCTGAAGTGGGTCTTATCTTAGCTAAGGTGTTCTTCCTGTAGACTATAGATAGATAGATTTTGTTTCTGGATCCATTCAGTCAGTCCATATCATTTGATTGGAATATTGAGGCCACTGATTTTTAAAAGTTATTATCGAGGAGTGTGTGTCAATCATGCTCATTGTGTTCTTGATTCTGTTATTGCTCTCAGTGGTTCTTTGTGTTTTAAAGTATATCTTCATACTTCTTTGCATAGTCTCTGGGATATGCCTATTTCTGTCTTCAGCTTGAAATATTGCATCCTGTAACTTCTTTAGGTTTGGTTTCTTAAATTGTTTTTTTAGTTTATTTTACAGAAAGTTATTTCTTCTTCAATCATTTGCTGGGCATATTAGTATTGGCTAACTGTCAAAGCCGTTTAGAACTTTAGATGCATTGCTCTTTACCATTTTGGCTTTTAAAGTTTCCATTGAGAAATCAGCAGTTAGTCTGAGGAATTTTCTTTTTTATGTTTCATGTTTTTCTCTTTTGTATCTTACATTCTCTTAGTTCTGTATAATTAATGTTCTGACTATAATATATTATATTTCCTAGTCTTGTCTATTTTGTGTCCTGTGTGCATCTTGTATTTGTATGGGTGTGTGTTTCTTTAGTGCAGGGAACTTTTTTTTCTGTTGTCTTGTGAAAGATCTGGTATATGTCATTGACTTGGAATTCCTGACTCTTATTTATTCTTATAATTTGAAAGTTTGGTGTTTTATTGGTGTCCCACGTTTCCTATACGTTCTTCATTTTTGTTGTTAATATCTTTTCATATTCCTTGCTTTTTTGATGTGGAACCTCTATTTTTTGAGTCCTGATGTTATATCTTTTGTTTTATTAGTTCCATTTTTAAGGCTTTTCTCTGAGTTCTCCAGTTCAGTTATTGGTTTCCGCAATTCTATCTTCATTTCAGCCCGAGTATCCCCAGTGTTTCTATCTACTGACTAAATTCCTTTCCCAAGTCCTGGATCATCTTCATCATTTTCATCAGTCTTATGATTGTGTTTTCTTGAATTTTCAGGGATTTGTTCTCCTTAAGTTCATTCTCCTTAATTTCAGGGAGTTGTTTCTTTGTGTCTTCTTTAAACTCCTTGAATTTTTCAATAAAATGTTTGGTTGTTCTTTTAAATTCAGAGCCCTAGGTTGATCTAGGTAATCCTCATTGTCAAACATTTCTATGGGACTAGTAAGTGTTGGAGAGACTAGTAAGTGGTTTGACCTTTCATAATTGTTGGTATTTTTGTGATGATATATGGCTATGTATATTTACTTCATTAGTTCCAAATCTGATGTGGACAGTTCAGGTTAGGGCAGAAGAGAGAATATGGGCAAGGGTTGGGTCTAGATTTTGAAAATGTCAGAGGTGGAATGAAGTCAGGAGGACAGGCAGAGAAGACTGGTACCCAGGATTCACCATTTGATCCAAGCCTGGAGTATGGGGCTATTTCAGAATGGGTGAAAAGATAGATACTGCCCATGGGTTGGAGGCTATAGAGGGAGAGTGTTGGCAGAAGCCTAGAAATTGTGGTGCAGACAGAGCCACATGAGGCCATGGAACTGGATATGAGACCTGGAATAGATCTGACAAGTTGGATAGGTTGTGTGAATAGGTAGGGTCAGTGAGACTCACCAGGCAAGACCCTAGAGAAGGATGTGGAAGATCTCTGCAGCAATTACCAAATAGAATGATAGAAAGGACTTTTAAAGTTGCCATTAGATTGTTAGGAAATGACAGTAGTGTGGATGCCTGGAGAAGCATTCTTTATATGCAGTATATCAGAACCTGACATAGGATACTGCTTCCCACATGGCTGATGATCTACAAGTCTTGGTTTCTCTGGTAGTGGGGTGTTTCTGTCAGGAGCCATGAAAAGTTTTCCATTGAACTAGAAGCTAATAATTCCCCTAGTGAAATTCCACTTACTTTGATGCTTTGAATCAAACCAAGGGAAGAATTACAGTGTTAACACAACAAATTGATCCAATCTATCAAGAAAAAAAATTGGACTGCATTTCTATGGTGCAGGTAAAGACTACATTTCTGGAATTCAGGAGATCCTTTAAAGTGTCCCTTAGTGTTACATGTCCTGAGATTAAGGTCAATGGTAAGTTATAACACAATCCAGTGAGGATGATAAATGAACCCATATGTAGTTTCCCTTTTCTACTGGGGCTACTTTATTTATAGGCCCATTAGGAATAACAGGGATGACTCAGAAGGAGGTTGACTGCTCTCCAAAGAATGGACTATATTATTTTATTCACTATCGAATTCACTCTCTGTTGAAGGCACCTTTGATGGGCGCTTTCAGGAAGAAAGATGTGGATCATCACTCCAGATAAAATACAGGCAAGCAGAAGTTTTGTTGAAGGTAGAGGGAATTTGGAATGAGTAGTAGAGAAAGGAAATTACAAACACCTGCCAAGGCTACAGGACCAGCTACAGAAATGAGGATTGTAATTGGCCCAGTGTTTCTGTCCTCATTTGTTAATAATTTATTTGTGCATTTTATAGACATAATAATCAGACATCTATGCTTCCTTTCCTCTTACTTTTTTTTTTACAATGTAACATAGCATCCACTGTGTTTGTTGAGTACTGTTAAGTCTAGATTATTATATTGAGTCCTGAGATAGTGAAAACTAACCATAACCATTCTTAAAGGGACTTGCCATGTATTCTCGGGGAACAATGGTGTTGTTCTGGCTGCACATTTGATTGTTAAATCATGTTAGGAGGAATGATGTCCTTGTTGTCTTCATTTGAAAAACAAGCATTGCATAAAGAAGATGTGTTTGCATATCGAACTGACAAATGAGGATATGTGAGGGTTAATCTGGAATGTCCACCTGGATGCTGGTCCTCATTTGGAATGGATAGCACCTTCCAGGTGGGGGATTCAGATGTAAAGAGACCTCAAGAAAATGTAGTGTTGCTTGCTTGTCTGCCTTTGCTTGTTCTTGTCAGTTACTCTGTTCCATGGTTGCTGCTGTCGCTACTGCCATCCTTGGCCATCATCAGAAACCAACTTCTTGACTCTCCAAGGTGAAAGGAACACCAACAATCCCTAAATTATACCTCAGACTTCTTTCAGTGCCCTGTTATAACTGCATGGCCTCCAGATGTGTGTTCTCTGTAGCTAAAAGGTGTGTGTGTGTGTGTATATGTGTGGATGTGTGTGTATGTGTGTGGCTTACATGTTGTAAGTAATACATACCCTTCCATAATAAAAATTAATTCTACTAGTTATGTTCCACTAGAAAATTCTGACTAATGAAATTATTCTAAATGATCTTAGCTCCCCAAAAGTGTACTGCAGACTGACTGGACTGAAAAATGAGATTCACAGTCTAGAAAGAGGGCTCAGAGATTAAGAGTGCATATGCTCTCAAAGAGGACTCAAAGTCAGAAACTAGCACCCCAATTGGAAGGCTCAAAAAATGCCTATAGCTCCAGTTCCAAGGAATCTGAAACTTCTGCTGCCAAAGGAACATGCGTGTGCAAACGCATGCATGTGCACACACACACATGCATATATACAAACATGCACACATGACATACACGTATGAATACACACACAAAAAAAACAAATGAAAAATTAAAAAACTAAAAAAGTAGAACCAATCATATTTTTTTCTTCTTTTTAAGTCCTTTTAAAAATGACTTCTTGTACTTTTTTAAAAATTCTTTTCAGGTAATATATTTTGATCATACTCTTTCCCTTCACATTATCTTCCCAGCTCTTCCCAAACTCCCCACATTCCCAATTTCATATTCTCTATCTGACTCTGAAAAACTAAACAACAAAAATAAAATAATAACAAAGGAAAATCACACAAAAACACCATCCAAAACAAATATCAAAACTTTACAATAAAACCCATGAGATTCATTTGGTATTGACCAATGACTCCTGGGAATGAGGCCTATTCTGGAAAGTGGTTCAAATCTATGTGCTGGTCCTCATTTGGAATGGATAGCACCTTCCAGGTGGGGGATTCAGATGTAAAGAGACCCCAAGAAAATGTAGTGTTGCTTGCTTGTCTGCCTTTGCTTGTTCTTGTCAGTTACTCTGTTCCATGGTTGCTGCTGTCGCTACTGCCATCCTTGGCCATCATCAGAAACCAACTTCTTGACTCTCCAAGGTGAAAGGAACACCAACAATCCCTAAATTATACCTCAGACTTCTTTCAGTGCCCTGTTATAACTGCATGGCCTCCAGAAAGAAAGGCTTTGGGAGCCTTTCCTATTAAAACCATCATAAACACATATAAGAGAAAACATGGAGTATTTTTCCATTTGGATCTAGGTTACCTCACTCAGGATATCCACCCATTTACATGCAAATTTCATAATTCCTTTTATCTTAACAGTTGAATAATATCTCACTGTGTAAATGTGCTAGTTTTTCACAATCCACTAATGTACATCTAGTTTTTTTCCAATTTCTTGCTGTTATGAGAAAATAAGCAATGAACATTGATGAGCAAGTGTCTCTGTAGTATAATGCAGAGCCCTTTGGGTTGTCCAAAAGTGGTAATTTTTGATGGATCAATTTTTAACTTTTAAGAAAATCCACATATTATCTTTTTAAAATTTTTTTATTACTTTTTAAAAAAAGAAAAAAAACTATCTTTCTCATTTTACATTCCAATCCCAGTTCCCACTCACTCCCCTCTTCCCATTCGCTTCCATATTCCCCACAACCCCACCCCATCCACTCTTCAGAGAGGGTAAGGCACATTGCTTTGGGGAAGGTACAGGTCCTCGCTACTGTATCTAGGCTGAGCAATGTATCCATCAAAAGAGAATGGGTTCTCACATAACCAGTATAAGCAGTAGGGATAAATCTTGGTTGCCACTGCCAGTGGCCCTGCAGTCTTTCCCAGTCATACAACTGTTACCCACATTCAGAGGATCTAGTTTGGACCTATGCTGATTCCTTCCTTGTACTGCTGGAGTTGGTGAACTCCCATTAGTTCAGGTAAACTGTTCAGTGGGTGTTTCCATCATGGTCTTGACACTCTTCAACTGGACTTCGGGAGCTCAGTCCAGTGCTCCACTGCAGGTCTCTGGCTCTGCTTCCATCAGTTGCTGGATGAAGGTTCTATGGTGACTTTTAAGATATTCCTCAATCTGGCTACAGGGCAAGGTTAGTTCAGGCACCCTCTCCTCTATTGCTTAGGGTCTTAGCTGGGGTCATCCAGTCATCCTTGTGGGTTCCTGGAATTTCTTTAGTGCCAGGTTTCTTGCTAGAGCCATAATGGTTCCCTCAATCAAAATATAACTTTCCTTGCTCTCATCTCTGTCCTTCCTCCATCTCGACTATCCTATTCCCTCAAGTCCTCCTCCCACCTCCTCTCATCCTTCTTCTTCCTCTCTCACCCTCCCTATTTCTCCCACCCCAATGCTCCCAATTTTGTCAAGTGATCTTGTTTATTTCCCCTTTCCAGGTGGATATATATGTTTTTCTTAGGGTTCACCTTGTCACAACACTTGATCTCCAATTATACTTCAGAACCTAGGCAATGAAAGAAAACTTCATGAACCAACACAATCACAAACAAGCAGATTAATAGAATAGAAGAAAGTGTCCAGAAATAAACTATCCCAGGATCCTGAGTTCTTACAGAAATGTCAGAAACACCCAGTGGGAAAATGACAGCGTTTATAATGAGTTGAAGGGCAACTGGATGCCACAACATAGAAGAATGAAACTAAATCCATATTTCTTGCCATGCAAAATGTTCAGTTCAGAATGGATTAATGATTTTATTTTAAGACTTGAAACTTTGAAGCTACTGGAGGAAAACATAGGTACATATTTTAGAATAAAGGCAAAAGCAAGTTATTTTTTTCTATAAAAAAATCTCATTGCACAGGATATAACCCTAAGAACAAGAATTGCATGTAAGCAAAATTTTCTGCACAACCAAAGAAACTGTCAGTGAGGAGACAGTATGCAGATTGGAGAAAAAAATTATCTATCTAATGTGAGATGTCTAAAAGATTTAAATTGCTTAAATAAAGGACTACTAAGCTCAAACTATTTTATTAAATCACATTACTATACCATTTGATTAAAACATTAATAAAACCACTTAATTAGAATCACATCATCCAATCAATAAATGATCTGATGATCTGAATAGATAGTTGTCAGAGAAGAAATACAAATGGCTAAGGTTTCTAAAAGGATTCAACTTTCTTAGCCAGTAGAAAAAAAATGCATATTAAAACTGATTTAAGATTTCTTTCTTGGGCTGGCGAGATGGCTCAGAGGTTAAGAGCACTGACTGCTCTTCCACAGGTCTTGAGTTCAATTCCCAGCAACCACATGGTGGCTCACAACCATCAGTAATGAGATTGGGTGCCCTCTTCTGGCCTGAAGGCATACATGCAGGAAGAACCCTGTATACATCATTAATAAATAAGTCTTTTTTTTAAAAAAAAAAAAAGATTTTTCTCGTTCTAGGAAAAATGGCGTGTCATAAGAAAACAAATGGTAACAACTACTGCTGAGGTGTGGGGAACAAAAGAGTTATATACTGCAAACAGTAGGTTATGCAGTAAGTCAATGCCACCACTCTAGAAGATGCTAGGAAAATTTCTCAGAACTTAAAGCAGAACTTCCATATGACCCACCTATACCACTTCTCTGTATATTATCCAAAGGATCAAAAGTCGATATTCCACAGAAATACTGTCCTCTCATGCTTATGCTGAATGACTCACGATAGTCAGGATGGATAACCATCCTGATGTCTACACAGTAGTGAATGAGTAAGGAAAATAAAGGGCATAAACAAAGTGGAGTCTCATTCAGCCACAAAGAAAGATAAACTGCTGACATTTACAGGAGAATAGACGGAACTGGATATGATTATGCTAAAGCAAATAAGCCAGACTCTGAAAGGCATTCACCATGTGTTTTTTCCTATATGTGAAGAGTCTGTGTGTGCATGTGTTTACAGTAGGAAATCAAAATGTAGCTTTAAGAGGGAGAGAGGAAGAGATCTTAAGGAAGAGATAGGAAATAAAATGAGAACATACATGTCTCCATGCAACATGAAAGCAGAAGAATTCCATTTGAGTGTAAGAAGGAGACAGGCAAGAGGTAGGAAGGGGAGGATGGGGAGGACAGTGGATGAGGTATAGATACATTAGAATAAAGTATAATAACATATATGTATCTGGACAACATGTGTGTTTTAATTGCTGCTAACATTGCTATGATAAATCATTGTAACCAAAAGCAATTTGGAGAATAAAGGGTTTATTTTGCTCACAGCCTCCATATAACAGTTAATCATTGAAAGTAAGGCAGGAACTAAAGCAGGCAGGAACCTGGAGTCAGGAACTGATGCAGAGGTCATGGGGGAGTGCTGCTTACTGGCTTGCTTCCCATGACTTGTTCAGTCTACTTTTTTATAGAATTTAAGACCTTAAGTCTAGGGATGACCCTCCCCTCCATCAATTACCAACTTAGAAAACACAACACTGGCTTGCGGATAGCCCATCTTATGGAGGCGTTTTCTCAACTGAGGCTCCTTTTTCACAGATGACTCTAGTTTGTGTCAAATCCACATGAAATTATCAACGATTGGGAGAATTTTGAGGAAATATAAGTAACTATAGAACTGTGCCAAGCTCGCAGAATGGACAATTTAGGTAATATAAAGTTTCTTTGAGTCAATATAGAAACTCCGGACATTACCAATAAACCAGAAGCATATCTGAGTGAACAAGATAATAAGTGCAGCTCAGACACACACCAGAAAATAGGGGAGAAGCCTGTTCACTCTGGAACCTTCTAGGGAAACAGAGGCTATAAAATCTTTCATCCTGTGGCTTTACTGAAGATTAAATGCATGAACTAGAATAAAATATAAATACAGATCTTATTGTACATTAGATATGAGCACACAATATAGATGTTTAAAGGGATATTTTGGCATTGCAGTATACAATATAATATCAGCTACTCAGGAGGCTAAGGAAGGGAGATTGCTTATGGTCCTCACCTCTTCAGAAATGTGAGAATACCCAGAACAAGATACAGAAATTTCATCTCAAAAAAGAGACTGTTCTCTGAAACAGGCTGAACTTACATGCAGAGTTGTACATTTCTGAGAGAATTAACATCAACTGGACTCTGCAACAAAAGATAGGAATTGAAGTTGTTACTTTGCAAAACACGCATCTGAGAAGAGTTATTTTTCTGAAAAGCGACAGGAGATAGGAATTTTATTAAGGAAGAATTATCACAGTCCAGTATAGAAAAGTTCCAGAAATGATGCCTTCAGGAGGGCAGCACTGCTTACACACTTCAAGTCAGTGGCAAGAAACAAGCTTAGGACAAGCCTGCTCTGCAGTGTCCGGGATCTAAACCATTTTTAAACAGTGAGTTTCTTCCTGGAGATGCCTGGTTTGCAGACAGGACAGTGTACTTGCATGATGCTTGCTTATTGCTGTCTTTGTCACTACCTCATCACCATGACCTTACACCCCAGCTGACTCTGAACCTGGGCAGCAGGCTACCACTCCTATCTACACATTAGCCCCAGTGGCACGGTCTAACCCTTGGTGTGGCTTGAAGCAGGGTGCAGGCATTGCTTACTACAGGCAAGGGATGCAGTAAGATATGGTACAGGTAAGTGTGACTAGAAGGATTGAGGGGGTTAGCTGGGTTTATTGTTTCAAGTGTTGCTAAGAAGCCAAAAGCTCTTCTCGTCCAGATCTATGACACTGTTCTGAAAATGAAGCCCTGTGAATAATTCATTTTATCAGAGACAGTTCCTTTTCAAAAATGTATTTCATCTGAATTCCAAATGAGCCTCACTGGACCACAGGACTGGTCATTGATATTACTTACAATACTATTTTATCAAAAGGAAGCAGAGACCTGGATTTTCCATGCCAGTGATCACACTCACATTATTATTAGATGGCAGAAAGGTTGCCCCTACATTCTGATTTCAAGTCCAAGATGCTACATGTAACTAGTACCTGCCTACAGAGACACTTCCATGCAACTGCATTTACTTTCAGAGAGAGAGAGAGAGAGAGAGTATTTCCAGACACCCAGCATTAGTTCTGGTATATTTGTTGACACAGAGATTTTGAAAGTAGACCTTCTCTTTACAGTAATGTTGGATGCTCAAAAAACAGGCCTTGGGTGTTTATCTTGCTCTTCAGTTTTATTAGTTTTCCTCACAGCAGCCTTGTCAGTAGGCTGACCACTTGTCTCTAGGCCGTGTCAATACCCTACCAACACACATGCTGAATTGAGAAAAGGTTCCCAATTAATCCAGTCCCAGACACTCTTGCAGTGGTTATTAGTATGCTTTCAGGAAATAGCGATACGGATACAAGTGTGTGTGCTCACAGTTGGGACATATTACCTTATACTGAAGTGACTTCAGTCCTTCAGCTTGAAACTTCTAAGAGTAAACAGATATTTTCCATATTCATAGCTCCTGTTGCCATCCCTAGAGTATAAACAATGCTCAATTAATATTGCCTGAATGGAGAAGTAGAAAAGTGGAAATGAAATGGAAAGAGCATCTTTCTTAGAGATGAGGACAGTGGAAATCTAGGACCTTCCTGAAACACATTCTAATGCAGCACAGGAGAGAGTCTCAGGCACAGAACTCTCATTGCTGAAGAGGAAATTTGCCAAGTCATCCCATGGACTGGAGCGGGACACTGGACGTCTAAGGGGGCCTGAAACACTAGCATTTTCCACATTACATTTGTTGGGTTCTCAGTTGCTCTGATAAAAAACTTCTAAATAGGGAAGTGAAATCTTAGGATGACCCTTTGTGCTTAAAAAGCACCATTGAGCCTGTCCTGGTGTCTGAAAATTTCCAACCATAAGTGAAGGTCTGATGGAGAGATTTGGCAGACACACATATGTGTATGTATGTTTACATATATACAACACATATATATATATAATGCATTATATATTATATGTGAACTATATATAAATGTGTATAAACGCATATGTTTGGGATATATATGTTTCAAATTTATATGTTTGTGTATATATGTGCATGTGTGCCCATATGTTATATGTTTGTTTGTCACATTATTCTTTTATTCTGAAAACTTAAATCTCATTGTCCTATAAGGGATTGGTTTCATCACGACATATCTATTAAATTCAGAGACATATAAAAATATTACTGAGTATGTAAAAGTGTGGTTAAATGAAGACATTCTGGGTCTGGAGCAATAAGATAGCTGATTACATATTGTGTATATGAGCTCTAGTGGATGTAAAACAAGATAAAACAAAATAAATAAATATCCTACCCACAGCAAATAGCAAATTTTTTTAAAAGGGGGGGGTGTAGAAAACAAGGGTATGTGGGGTTTTCTTCGTAAAGAAGTCAACTCGCATCTAATTATTCAGAATGGGCTGGGTTCTGCCAAGGAAATGTGTTCAAGGGAAGGGGTGCCCTAAAGTCAAAGAGATACAGTCTAGATTGCTTAAACTCCAACTGAGACCTGTATTCAGCCTGCCCAGGGAGGAAATTGGAGCACAGCAGCCTTTGGACATAGCATTAGAGGAGTGTTTGGGAGTTTGAATCTGAGAGATTCACAGCCCTTCTCCTCCCCTTCTTCTACCTTTGCCATTGACTGAATGAGCTTCAAATAGTCAGAATCAGCAGAAGTGTATGGCAGGTATTGGAACAGCATTCTGACAGGGGCAAATAATGTCAATGAGCGGAAGAGCATCAACACTGTCTTAGAGGTTTATGAAGTGGAAAGGCTTGCAATGACCCCACCTCCCCAATGAGCTGTACAAAAATGAGGAAAGTACCCTTACAAGCAGTTGTGGTGTTCCAATGTCCTAAAATGGCAAACATAGGTGGACAAGCACACTTATTTAACTTGTTTGAATTACTGAACCTAGCATCTCTCATCTATAAAATAGTGAAATAAGAAGAGAAAAGGACTCCATCTTTATAACCCAAAAGAAATACTGACGGAAGGCAGAATATATATCATTTCAGCACTCTTGTGAACATTTCTTGAGAATTCCATGCACATATATAATGCAATATAATCTTTATAATCTTATCCATCTTGTTTCTCCCCTTCAACTTTCCATAGATCTTTCCCACAACACATTTCCCTTCCCAGCTTCATTTTCTCTTGAAAACAAACAAAAAAATACTAACAAAATACCCTGCTAAGTCAAATTAGTATCAATTAGTATTGCACATAAGTAAATGGTTATAGGGCCACCTAGTGGGGCATGGGCAACCTACCAATGACCACATCCCCAAAAATGCTTATACCTATAGACCACACTCCCTTCTCCAGCTGGTATCAGTTGCCAATAGTTCCTCAGTTAGGGACATATCTTACTGAGCTGTTCCCCATCCATGCTAGAATTTCGGCTGACTTGATCTTGTACCAGTCTTGTGCAGGTAGCCAAAACTGCTGTGAGTTCATGAATACAATGGATGTATCGTATCCTGAAGACAGTGTGTTACAGCATGCCTCACCAGCCTCTGGCTCTTTTCTGCACCCTCTTCTCTGAGCCTTGGTGAACAAGCATATCTCATTTAGTGGCAAGCACTCACCGTGACTTATTTCTATAACTCTGACAATTTAGGAGTCTCTGTATTGACTACCACTCCTAAAAATAGAAACTTCTCTAAAGTTAAGAATAACCCAGGTCTATAGGTATAAATAATTCTAGAAGATAGTTTGACAAAATAACAGTTGTTGGTTCCTTTTCTGGGTCTATGACTACCTCAGCTACGGTTTTTAAATAGGTTCACAAGACCATCAATGAATTTCCTCCTGTAGATCAGGCCTCAAATTTAATTACTTAAATCATATTATGATCAATTGGATTTAACAATTGTACAGAATAAGCCATCCAACAAATGATGGATATACATTATTTCCAGTAGCCTATAAACCTCTCCAAAATCAATCATATGATAGGCCATAAACCAAGCCTTAATACTCACATAAAAAAATCAAAGCAATTCTTTATATCTAGCAGAGTCTAGTGGAATAAAACCAGAAGTCAGCAGCAAGAGGGCCCATGGGAACTCACAAATACTTGGAGACTGAATTTTTGCATGAAGAGTGTGTCATTGAAACTTCTAGGAAGAAATAATGAAATTGGTAGAATCAAATGAAAATGATAGAACCATCTTCTAGTACTTCTGAGATAACAGCTAAAGTGGTTCTGACAGGAAAATGCATAGCTATTACTGCTTACATTTAAAAATCAGAGCGATCTCAAATAAATAATCCAATAATATACTTCAAAGTGCTAGAAAAGAAGAAGACAAGCCTATATACAATAGAAGACAGGGAATACATATAAAAGCAGAAGCTTGTAAAATGGCAGCTAAAGGAGCAGTACAGACAGTAAATGCCACCAATAACGTACTGGCTCTTTGGAAAGATAAAAAAGATTGACCAGCTCCCTGCAAAGATAGAGATAATCCAAAATAATATAATTAAAAATTAACATGGGGGGCTGCTATAAGAAATGATGATCAAGTACACAGGATTGTTCGAGAAGAGTTTGTGAATTTGTGTTCTGCAAGATAGAAAATCTACTAGAAATGGAGAAATTCTCAAATATTAGCATTTACTAAAAGTAAATTAAGAAGGGTAAATAACAGTGTAGTAATGGTATGACTACTTAATAACATTTAGCTAAATATAATGAGGAATATGTCTGCTAAACCTGTTGACAACATTTTGCTAAGTGGGGCAGAGGAGAGAGTGTTTCCCCTACAATCTAGACTGAGACAAGGGTCCCAACTCTCTTTGCTCTTATCCAACACAACACTCAGAAGCCTTAACTAAAGCAGTGTGACAAGGAAGACAAACAGAAGAGCCACAACTCAGAATGAAGTTGCATCATCCTTGTCTGCGTATTAAAAACATCCTGTACACAAAGGATCCTGCAGACCCAGACAGAAAACTTAGATTTTAGTCTTGCAGCACCAAGGTACAAAATTAACAAACAAAATTAAGTAGCTTTTCTGTATACCAAACAAAATTAAGTAGTTTTTCTGTATACCAATGATGAAGTGACTGAGAAAGAAATCAGGGAGATGGAACGTATTATATCTACAGGTACTACATTTGAAATAATGCTGGGAAATATACCTCACTTCTGGTGGGACTATACCTGTGGATAGCCACTATGCAAATCAGTATGGAGGTTGGTAGCAAGGAGGGGAAGTACCAGACTACATAACACGGAAGTGGAAGGGGATCTGGTGGTGAAGGGGATCAACAAAAAGAAAGACCAGGGCACTGAAGGAAGGGAACAGGAAAAAGATCAACAAAACAAAGTCCAAATGAAGCTCCCATATTAAAAATTTTGAGAATTATTGCTAATTACCAAACCTAAAAAAAGAAGTGCTAAAAAGCAACTAGAAACCAAAAGTCATATTTTACATAAAAAAATCATCATTTAATATAAAACAAGTGATACCTTTAGTTCAAGGCACCAGTAAGTGACTTATAAATATATTATATTCAAGACATTTACAGGAGAAAAAAAGCGCAAACTACAAAATAAAACTTTACCAGGTATACTTTAGACAAGGGGCTAATATAGTTAGAATTTACCAAGAATGGCACAAAAATTAAATACCCAAAAATAAAACTGCCAATCAACACAAAGGTTAATGATTCAAAGAGACAATTCATCAAAAGGAACGCAAAAGGCCAGTAACTGTTTTTAAAAGTGTCCAACATCCTTGTCTTCAGGACAAGTAAGCTCCTTAGAGATGCTGGCCCACTCTAATCAGGATGGCTATCATCAGGAAATCTGACAACAGAGGCTGAGAAGGATGAAAAGAAGGAGGAAGCTTATTCACTGGTGTTGGGGCTGAAAATTAATAGAGCCATTATGGAAATAAGCTGGAGGTTTCTGGGTATATACCCTACCTAGTGATATTTGCACATCCATGTTGGCTGTTGTTCTATTCAGCAAGGCAAGCAAATGGAAACCAAGCTATATTCCCAATGACAGATGAATGAATAATGAAAACCTGGTACCTATAAAAATGGGATATTAGTTAGAATTGAGCACTAAGAAAAATTGAATCACAAAATTGATGGACCTAAATGTAAGGTCACCTAATACTTGAAAGTTCTTGAAATACTTGAGAGAAAAACTAAATCATGTTGTCCTTTACTCAGATCCTTGTCTACAATATATACATGCAGTGTAAACAAATACTCATCTGGACATAGTATAACACATAGGAAGGGGACCTACGAGAGTGGTTTTGTTGATGAGAAAGGACTGAACACAAGTGAAAGTTACGTGAGTCATGAAAGGGTGTAAAAAGCACAGCATTTTTCTAATTTTGACTCTATAATGTTTTTTTTTCTTTCTTTTTGTAGTGGATAAGTTTATAAAGACACAATTGGTAGTCTAAGTTTAAATTCCAATTGAAGCACCATGTGGCTTTGGCTGGGCGTCTGAACTGGGTAGTTCACTGAGACACATAGAGTTTGGGACAGTGTTATATAAATGAGCTTTAAAACCTTTATCTAAACGGTATCTTAAAATATATTTACAAACCTGTTCAGTGGAGGGAAAAGATTTTATACAACTCTTAAAAACAATTCAAAACATTGTTTAGTTTTCATTTATTTATTTGCAATTTTAAAAAGTAGTGTTCGAGAGTTGTCTACTTATTTCAGTTTTCTATGCCTTTTTACATTGCCTAGAATGATGAAGATTTGTATTCTCAAAGTTTTAAACCCCAAAAAATGTTTTCTTAATACATACTCCATTTAAGTATTAATAATGGAACACACACACAGTCTTTACAGATCAAACATTTTAACAAGATGTTGTTTGGTAAAAACATACCCTCTTACC
This sequence comes from Microtus obscurus, assembly GCA_963919715.1. Lineage (NCBI taxonomy): Eukaryota > Metazoa > Chordata > Mammalia > Rodentia > Cricetidae > Microtus > Microtus obscurus. The sequence goes on from CAWTZC010000015.1 coordinate 25,250,964, forward strand.
CTGTTTCTATATTTGAGTTCTCAGTACCTTTAGAGGTATTACTTCCCAGAGCAAAAGCCATTTAGACATATAGGTAAATTAAGGAGTTTGAGGTAAGAAAATTGGCCTGGGCCACCTTGCATGATCCCTAAGAAATAGGAGAAATCCTTTCAAGGCAAAGAAGGGGCTGGGAAGGTGGACTGATGGAAGTGTTAAGGGCAGTCTTGGGTAGTCATACCTGGGGATACATATGATACTGGGGAAACTGAGGCATCATAGCAGGATTCTTAGAACTTCTTAGTAAAATAATTTAAGAGCTAACACAAGAGCATATTCAAGGCCAATTTCTGTTAAAGAAAAGGTAAGGCAACGAGAGTAACACCTTCGCAGTGCTTGGTGGAGAGAGAGAAAAAAAATCCAAACTGTTTTTAAGCAACTGTATGGTCTGGGCAGGGTAGAAATAATTTCATGGAAATGGAGTGAGAAACCTCAGAGGGATAAGAACACATGCTGAGCCCCTGGCAAACATCTGACAGAGGGAACAAGAGAATAAAAGAAAAGGAGATGGTGTCCTTTTCTGAGTGAATCAGAAATACATGCAGGCTAAACCTAGCCTTATGGCTACAGGACCCTAGGAGACAGCCTAAAGAGATGGGCAATGCGCATTTTCACACTAAGGGATTAATTATTCTTCTCATCCTCTTAGCATGGCTTAAGGTAAATCAGCTTTCCTGAAGGGTGGTGCCTTGATCAGGTGACTGAACAATCCAACGTAATTACTTTTCTGTTTTGGGTAGTGTGGTCTCCACACTGGCCAGAAATTCTGTCCTCTTAGTAAGGAGGAAATAGTACTCCTTTAAAGCACTTCAACACATCTCTGGTCTTAGATGCCACTGTAACATAAAGAGAAAAAGGGCATAAACCCAGGAAGGTACCAAGAACAGGCATCCAAACCAGTTCTCACATGGATCCTCCAGAAGAGCATTTAGAACTCTGGCTTCCAGGACTGGAAGCATGTACATGTATGCTCTTTAAAGCAGCTCAGCAATTGCCATTTTTTAAGGCAGCAATGAGAAGTAAAAGCAAGGGTTAATTCTGACATTTAGCACCTACAGATTAACTTGGGTAGCATGTTTTTTTCAGCAGCTCCTACCAACACTTAGAAGACAAGGATTTCTAGGTAGGAATGTCACTTGCTATTTTGCTCTCAAGAAATAAGGAAAAGAAAAAACTTGAAGGACAAGGCTATACAGGGAGGTTCAGAAGATTCCCAGACTCCTAGCTCAGGGAAGGAGATAAATGACAGCTTCTCCATTGCTGAATGACTGGCTATGAGCTGCTTCTGTGAACACAGAGTTCAAGACCCTTCTCAGTTCTCTGGGTCTGAGAGAAAGGGCTGCGCTAGGTTCCAGTAGACCAGGTACTCAAATAATGAGGCAGAGGTGACTCAGAACGACATATACTTAAGAGAGGGCTGAGTAGTGGAAAGATGTTGGGGGACAGTGAACAGAATCTGCAGGATTTGGACACAGTGCTGCTGTGCTTTGGGGGTGTTGTGTGTTGAGCGTTAAGGCAAGATTCAGGAAGTCACCCATGCATCACATTGTGACATTTACTCCAGCCTAATAAGGCCAAAGGAAAGAAGCTACCCTGGTTCACTGTGCTGCGTAGTCACACATCCATCCCTCTTGGGTGTTTTTTTTTTAAGAAGATTTATAATTTTATTTTATTTTTTATTAATTTTTAAATTTTATTTTACATACCAACCACAGTTTCCCCTTCCTCCTTTCTTCCTGTTCCTTTTCCCCACTTCCCTCCTACCCCCATCCCCCAATCCCCATCCACTCCTCAGAAAGGGTAAGTCCTCACGTGGGAGTCAACAAAGCGTGGCCTATCAAGTCAATATGCCCTCTTGAAATTGCTTAACTCAGCCCATCTGTTTCAAACTCATGCTCTGTTAATTCTGTATGCCTTTATGGCTCTCCTTTTCCTTGGGGGTCATTGGCCACTGGCTCGCGAGGCCGAAGGGAACAGGTTGTGTGTATGATGGAAAAGGCTTCTGAGAGTCAGATTCAGAGAAACAGTTCATTTTATTGTTCTAGGGATAACGTATACAAAGGTTCTTACTGTTACCTGCAGGAAGGGCGGACTGATCATAACACAGCACCTAATTATCATAAAAAGATAAGAGTCATGCAATGTTTGCAGGGAGGTCTGTGCAGGGTCATCCTCCAAATAAGGTCAGGCATCTGAGCTTAGGGACACTCTCCAACTGAGGTTAGACAAAGAGGAAGCCCCACTGAGAAACAGAATCCTCTGTTCTGCACTGAGCTCACAAAGCTGTTGGGACATGATGGACTGGACCTTAATAGCAGAGTTCTCCAACATTCCTTTCTAATCTTCTCTTCCCAGATGAACTGTACATATATATGTCTTTCTGTAACTATGCACCTTTATGAGAGGAATGAGATAGGTACCCCAAAGGAGAGGGAAGAAAATGGTAGTAGAAATGTCTTGAATATTCAGTATTATTTTAATATAATAAAAAAGTGCCAGGGATTGTTTTAGGAAAACAAGTATTAACCAATATGATTCATAGTCCACTCACAGCATTATTACACACTATTTTTAAAAAGAAAAATAAATATCCACAGTATAACATGTGTGTGGAAAAAATTGTTGCTTGCAAAGGCGGAATGCCTAGGTTCAACATTTCTCTTTGTGTGTCACAGTGGCACATCATTACTGAAGCTAAATTTCCTGGGCCTCAGTTTCTTCATTGGCAAAATCATGTTGTAGTTTTGTTTTGTTTTGTTTTGTTTTTTCTTTGTAAGATGATATATTATTGGGTGCTTCTCCAAAACAAGACCCGAAGACAAACAAAAGGGTCCATGGAGTTGTGACCTATGAATGATCTTGGATCCTCTTGAAGGGTAGACATCAATCTTTCACAAGACAGTTACTGCTGGCCCATTTGTTATGTTTTTCCTTTTCAGTATTGGAACTTCTAATTCTGGCTTGTGAAAGAAGTAGCCAGGACTGAGTTTAGATACCACCATTGTGCTGAAGGTTGACACTGTTGGATCACAAATCAGACAATTGTGCATGCAGGTGTTTGTGGGGGGGTGGAGAACAATCAAAGACACAACACTGGGAAAGCTATCTTGGGAGAGATCTTGAGAGCTGTGTCATACTGTTGAACGCAAATAAACAAGAGTGGAAACACGCAATTTCAGTTCTCTATCGTGTGAAGTAATTTAGGGCAGCAATATTTCTTCCAAAAGGGGATTGTGAAAGACTCTCCATTGTATTGGAAATATTAGAGAAATATCCTTCAAAAAAAGCAACTCTGTTTGTGTCATGCCTCAATGGAGTCTTTTATTTACTCTGTAAGTACCCAGCCCTGATCTGAAGGGTTATCTTTCATCAGTGTATGCAAGCTGCCGAGAGCTTGAGTGATAGGCTGGTCCCCAGGGCTTTCTCTAGCCCTCTCCTCTTGTCTGCAATATTACTAAACTTTAAAACTAGAGCCTCTCAATTGATTTAGAGGCAGCAACTCTCAGCTGAACATTCAATGGAAAACAATTTTGTGGTTGTCTTTCAAAATGATTTCACTACATAGACCTTAAAAAACAGAACAAAATCCAAACCAAACCAAACAAACAAAACAAAACAACCAAACAAGAACACCACTTTTGACCTGAAGGCAGGCAAAGCTACCTGAAAACTTGGTGGTTGGGCTTGTTTCTTAAGCAAGAGGGTTTAGGGACAGGGAAGGTGAAGTGCCCTCCTGAAGAGTTTCCATGTCCTTCACATGACTACCAGAAGGATCGAAACGGTCATTGCAGAGCAGGGAATGGAAGGCTAAGAGCTTATGCTCTCTGCATTCCCCTCCCCCCTTATTCTCAGGTAACAGTACGCTGCATATCTCAAATGTCCCTCTGAAAAGTACCAGAGTTTCTGAACCCTAGGTCATTAAATAACACCTCCATGATACCTTTCAGATACATGGGTCTTAAGCTTTAGACCCCCAACATTAACAATCAATTCACAATTCATAATTTAAATTCAACCAGCTGAGTCTAGGAGCATGGAAACTTAAGATACCCTTTGTAACAAACAACCCTTTTGACATCCTCTGTACGGAACAACCTATCAGAGGCACACCACACCCCTTCCAGACTTACTCATGGATAATCTATCCATTGATTATTCAAATGATAATCTATCAACCATGTAGAAACCTTGGCCTTCACCGTAGATAACGGTACTGCTTGCAGGTAACAACTCACTGCAAACCCTTTAAACTTAAGTGGGTTCATGTGTAGGAGACATTTTTTCCACAGACAAGGAAAGCACCTCCATACTATAAATTGTTTTGCTCTCTGTGCCTAGCTTCCCCCTATTATTTCACTCACCAATCATTGGCAAAAGGCATTTAACTGCATACTTACTCTTAACAGAAGAGCTTGGTGGTGCAACGTAAGACTTTCTGTTTTATATTTACAATCTCTTCTCCTACCAAGGAAACTTGAATAAATAAAATGTGTGTATATATGGTGCCAGGAATACTGATCCCGAGCTCTTGGATCATAGGCTGGGAGCTGCCTTTAATAGTAGGCTGCCATACTCACTGGTAGAGCTAAAAAAGAGTTCTATGGCAGTCCTTTGGAAAAAAATTGCTTGTATATGTCAAAAGATAAATAATACACGAGGAGCTCAGTGCAGCCAGGATTCAAGGACTCCCTCCAAGATTCCTTATGTACCCACTCTATATAAGCAATCTGATTACTTGAAATGTATGTGTCACGTGAGCGTAGATCATGTTATGCGTCAAAGGTAAAGTTTTTTCAAATATAATTAAGGCCTCAAATCAGTTGTTAGTGAATCTATCAGGTCAAGAACCATTCTACCTGTATCTTGTGATCATGTGAAAGCCCCTTAGAGTAGCTGGAAACACCCTGAAGAAAGGGGGTTATGGGACCCTCATTACTTAACTCAACTACTTCTCATAGCCTATAAATCAGAATGAGAATTAGACAATGGCATGTGCCAAGGAGAAAAGTACAAAGAATAATAAGGATAAATTGGCAAAAGTCTGAAGAACAAATGTGGACCTAACACCGGGGATATTTCTGAATGTTGACTTAAATGAAGACGTGGTTAACTTTATTAACATAGTTCTAAAGTCTCAGGACTTAACGTGCTGTGTTTTGTATTATTATTGATGCCTTGAGGTAGAGAAGGAAGAAGTGCTCATCACCCTTCTCCCTCTTCTCCCTTCTCGCCATGAAGTCAGTGCTGGCTTTTATAACTCTTTATACATTGCACAGTCCCTTTACCCTAGCACTACACCAACTGGTTATAGTTTCTTGCTGAATGGGCCCCATGGTCCCTCATCTTTGCAGGATCTGGGTAATCAGCAACCTTGCTAAGGATGTGCTGTCTTTTACTGACATAATGATTGAACATTGTAGTGATATTTCATTTGTATTTTAATAAATGAAGCTTCCTGAAAAACAGAATGCAAAATGGCCACACTAGTCAGGCGTACTTAACAGGCAGTGGTGACACACACTTTTAATCCCAGCAGCCACATTAGTAAACCATGGAGGCCAGGAGGTGGTGGTGCATCCCTTTAATCCCAGCACTAGAGAGGAATATAAGGTGGGTGAGACAGGAACTCACTCTCTTTCAGTCTAAACACTTCATAGAGGTAAGAGCTCTCTAATGGATTGATTGATTTATTTTTACCCTTCTTTTACTTTTTTTAAATTTAGTTTTTATTTTCTTTTTTTGGATGAGCTCCAAAAGCAGTTTCTGGGTTTTTATTTTTCATGCAATGTTTGAGGTAAGAATTTATGAAAAAGCCACTTACCTGTGACTTTTAGACACAGTCACAGGCTGGAGCTACACATGCATCTCTGGAGTGCATGTGTAGCTCCAACCTCACCTAGCTAGGTTTTCTTTTCTTTTTTCCCCCAGACCTCTGAAAAAGTTTGGAATTTTCCTGCTGTAGCCTTTCTGAAACAGTCTCCAGCTCTTGCTCAAACTCCAGAAGCACCTGGGCTCTAAGTACCACGGGACTCATCTGCCCCAGACTGGCCGATTCTGCCTTCAGGCAGCCAGCCCCATGCTACTTATGCTTCCTTTCCCACAACAATCCACTGTGTGTTTTGCAGACAGTATGCTTTCTCTCTCTCTCTCTCTCTCTCTCTCTCTCTCTCTCTCTCTCTCTCTCTCTCTCTCTCTCCTCTCTCTTTCTCTTTGCACCATGGGTTATGGAATTACCCTGAACCACCTTCTTGGGTTGCTGCCAAACTAGGTAGCTGCCTTGAAATCCAGTTAGGCTTTTACTGTTCTATGCAGCAGCAATAAACCTCACATCTTCATCAACATCATCAGTATATTAGATAAGACAATTGGGAATTCTTAAAGGGAGGAATTAGTTAAAAAATGGGGAAAAACCATTACAATAGAGGGATATCAGTCTCTGTATGGTAACATGCTAAAAAGTTTGAAAATGGAAGGATTAAATGAGATGATATCTGATTTAGATGGGTTGTATGTAGTGTCAGTTGTAAACATCATCAGCTTTATCATGGTTGTCTTATCACTAAAAAAAGTTGGTTAATCTAAGCGTTAAGATACAGGCCTTAGAAAAACCTAGTAAAACATATCACAGAGATATTTAAATCGAAACAGAAGAATTTAATGGAGAGCCAATTTCAGCATTGCATTATAAGAATAGAGAGGACCAGCCTAAAATTTTCAAACAACCAACTTTAAAGTAACCTTCCAGGAATTGCCAGATGGAAGAGTCTCTGTTACAGCTGATTGGACTCCTGTGCCGATGTTAAATTTAAGGAGATTCAAGAGCATAGTCTCCCATGACAAGCCTTTAACTTTTTTGAATCAAATATTAAACTTGGCCAGTTTGTAATAGAATTATCGCTTATGACTAGATAGAGTTGGTTAAAAATATTTTAGAGCCTGGTCTACGGCTACAATGGAGTATGTGGTTCAGAAAGGAAGCTAAGATTATTGAACAATGGAGTAAAGCTAGAAGTAGGAAAATCTCCCAAGAACAAATTCTTGGAGAAGGAGACTATGCTAATACAGAAAGACAAGCTATATATGATGACCACATCATGGATTTATGCCAAGCAGCAGCTTTGAATGCTCAGGACAGAATTAGAAAAATAGGAAAGAAAATTGGGTCATTTACTGAAGGACCAAAAGGCCCAAAGGAAGCCTTTACAGATTTCTTACAACGATTGACTTCAGCAGTAAACAGAATGATACAAAATTCAGAAGCCAGACAAATAATAACGGAAGTTCTGCCTTTTGAAATTCCAATTCTCTATACAAAAGAATAATTAGAATATTAAAGGCAAGATCAACACTTTTGGAGAAATGGATTTGAGATCCAATTAATATTGAATGTCATGAGCATGGTGATGCATGGATAGGAGAAGTTATTTCAAGAGGTTGGAGGAAAAATTAAAACGTCAAAAGTTATAATTGTGACAAACAAGGTCACCTTAAAAAGACTGTAGACAGGGCATTCCTATAAATAATGTTTTTTCTAAGGATAACTCATTCAAAATGCCCCTTCATTTCGGATTACACAGAAGATGTGGCAAAGGCAGAAATTGGACTACTGAATGTAGGTCAATGAGGAATGGCAAAATAAAAATCTTTTGCCATTGGGAAACTCCATGAGGAGCCACTGGCAGGCCCTATGCCAGATTTGGTTGAGTCATTTCCTGCCATCATAGAGGAAACTCCTTCCCAGGACAACTAAAAAACCTAGTGCCTATTGTAAGAAACCATACTGCTCTGGAATAAAAGAGCTACAGAAGACAGAATTAAAAATAATGGGGAAAATCATAAAGCAAGTATTTTGGCAGACTTCTATAAATTAACAAAAACCAAAATTAAAAATATGAATAAATGACATTGTCATTGAAAGTCTGGTAGACACAGGTGTGGATGTGACAATAATTACATCAGAATCTTGGCATTCAAATTGGTCTCTTTAAGACTTAAATGTTCAGTTTTTAGGGATAAGAAATTATTTCAGGTACAACAGAACATGAGATAGGTCAAATGTATAGGGCCAGAAGGACAGAAAGGAATATTAAAACTATGTGTGGTTAGCATAGCAATTAATTTGTGGGAATATAATATGTTACAGCAATGGAATACTCAAATTAACATTCCTCCAATCTTAAAAACAAGCCATAAATTAATGCATGTTACTGGGAAAAATATTACAAGATATTACAAAAAATGGTTACCCAACATTCAGATTGTATAAGAACAGGGCACAACAGCTGCTGATCTTCCAAAGGCACAAGCAGACCTACCTTTAAAATGGTTGACCTACCTGTAAATGGGGTAAGCAATGACCTTTAGAAATAAAAAAAAAACTGCAGGCTTTAGAATACCTTGTATAGGAGCAACTAAATTCTCAGGATATTGAACAATCAACCAGCCCTTGGAATTCTCCTGTATTTGTTCTAAAAAAAATCTGGAAAATGAAGAATGGTAACAGATCTAAGAGCTGTTAATAAGGTGATTCATCCAATAGACTCTCTACAGTCTAGAATTTCTCTGCTTTCCCTATTGGCTAAAGGATGTCCTCTTATAGTTTTGATTTAAAAGATTGTTTCTTGCCTTTACAAGAAAAGTTTAGAGAAAAATTAGTCTTCGTGGTGTCTACTCAATAATTCTCAGCCCGCTAAGAGCTATCAATGAAAGATTCTCCCACTGGGAATGTTAAATAAGTCCATCCTGTGCCAGTGTTTTGTAAGTCAGACATTGAAAAGGACACAAAAGCAATTTCCTGAATCAATAGTTTACCATTACATGGACAACATTTTATTATTAGATTCAAATATAGATACTTAAGAAAGAATGGAGAAGTAAAGAAAATTTTTTCTTGTTGGGATTACAAATTATTCTAAAAAAAATACAAGGAAGAGAGTCTATTAATCACTTAGGTTATAAAATAGGTTTACAAAAAAAAATGGGCTTGCAAAGATTGCTAGAAGACACTTCTGATCAATGGTATACAGGTCCTGATAATTTGATTAATTTAAACAAAACATTAGGTGATGACAAGGACTTAAATAGTCCTATAGTTATCAGATAAACTTGAAAGAGAATTGGCTTTGATTGAAGAGAAATTATAGAAGGCACATCTGGATTATGTGGATCCAAATTTTAACTAGATTCTGGTCATATTACTTTCCAAACATTCCCCTACAGGAATTTTAATGCAAAAGGAAGATATTGTAGAATGGATCTTTATACCACATAAACCAAGTAAAAAATTAAAAACTTATGTGGAAAAGATCTCTGAGTTAATTTTAAAAGAAAAATTAAGACTTCATTAATTATCATGAGTAGACACAGCAGAAATTATAGTACCTTTTAATAATGATGAAATTGACAAATTATGGGAAGAAAGTAAACCATGCCAAAGAGCTTGTATTAATTTTTTTGAAGAGATTAACAACAAATACCCCCCCCCCCAAAAAAAAAACAAGAGAATTCAACTTATAAATGGAACTAACTGGATATTTCCTTGCATTGTATGGGACACACCAATAACTGGAGCCCCTACATTCTATACCAATGCAAATAAATCTGAAAAGGGAGGTTACCAACAGGAAAATTTACATAAAGTAGATCAAAGCTCTTATGATTCTGTCCAAAAGTCAGAATTATATGCTATTCTCATAGTACTAAGGGATTTTAAAGAGCCTCTCAATATAGGTACTTATTTGCAATATGCAGAAAGAGTTGTTTTGCATATTGAAACCTCTGAGTTTATACAAGATGATACAGAATTGACTTTTCTTTTTATTTAGCTACAAGATGCAATCAGGAAAAGAAATCATCCTATATATATAACACACATCTAATCCCAAACATATCTGCCAGGATATGATGCCAAAATCAATCAGTAATTGATTAGAAATGTACTGAAGGCCTAAGAATTTTATAAAAACATCATGTCAATAGCAAAGGTTTAGAAAAGACTTTTTCATCACATGGCAACAAGCCAAGGAAATTATAAGGAAATGTCCTACTTGTTCTTTACACAACCGAACACCACTACCTACAGAAAATAAACCAAGGGGTACTCAAATGAATGGCATCTGGCAGAAGGATGTGTTCCATTTTGTATATTTTGGCAAACTAAAATATATACACCATACCATTGATACCTATTCAGGTTTTTAATGGACAACTGCTTTGAGTTTGAAAAGACTAATTTGGTAATCACACATTTGCTAGAAGTTGTGGCCATCATGGGTATTCCTGTGCAAATAAAGACAGACAATACTCCAACATATGTCTCTAAGAAATGAAACAGTTTTTTTTTTACTTATTATGATATAAAATATATTACAGGTATACCACACAATCCTACAGGGCAGGCAGTTACAGAAAGATCAAGTCGAATTCTAATGGATATGCTAAGTAAATGAAAAGGGATGATAAAGACCCCCAGAAATAGATTGCATAATGTTTTATTATCTTTGATTTTCTATATGCTAATGAAAAGGGAAAAGCAGCAACAGAGAGAAATTGGGAAGTAGAAAATTTGCAGAATTAAATTAGCTAGTATATTTTAAAGATGTAATGATCTCAGAATAGAAATCAGGACATGTGTTGTATGTTTTGCTTTTGTTTCTACAGGAGAAGTAAATTTATGGATAGCATCAAAATTGATAAAGATTCAATTTGAATAAAAGACACATCTTAATTAGAAGAGATAAGAGTATGTTAAGCATCATGGTCATTTAATCTAAATTAACTGATAAAAATAACCCTTGCTTTTCATTTGATCAGATGTTACTTGCCAAAAGGGAATCTCTCAAAATTAGAGTTGGAAAAGGGTTTTATTTCTGTCTTTTCAGGAGAATAAAGATATCCAGGTAAGGAATCTAAAGAGCACTGGACAAGTGAGGCATCTGAAGAAAAATGATTAATCAATCAGAAAAATATATCTAAAGAAAAAGAGTAAATTGGCCTATTGATATATCACATTCCCAACAGGATAAAATTTTATTAATCCTCCAAAATGTTTGTTTTTGTTGTTCTCTTCAAACATATAATATAAATAGTCTTTATGCACTACCAATCTAATTAAAAATGAAAGCATGCTTATTAAAGTGAAAACAAAATCTCTGTCTCATGTCAGAAGAACCACCTGGTATGAAACAGAAGAAAAACAAATATTTAAAAGCTACTTTATTGCTACTAATATAATAATCTCTTGATTTTATATTGACTCAACAGCTTTTATCTAAATTCATAAGACATATACATATATATATAATCTTATAAATTTATACATAAATAAATCTTATAAATCAATATATAATACTATAAATATACATTAAACTTTTGCTATAATATTAATAATTATATAAAGTATTAACTAATTCTAGAAAAGGGTTTCATCTACCTTCCTGTACACAATTTTGGGTTTGATTCTCTATCGGCTTTCTGCAGTGAACCAGGTACCTGCCTAACAGTGACCTTTAAAATCTCCATGAGGAGGATGGGGCGCCACAATGATGATTCTTCCAGGAATATAATGACACTACAAAACTAAAAAGAGTCACCTAAAGATTGGCTTTGGACTACAAACTTCTCAGAACAATTTCAGGGTGGCTAACTGACATGATCCAACCTAACAGACAATTCTAGCCAGGACTTGAGATAAACCCTGCACATTCCCATTACACAGAGAATGGACAACAAATGATACAGATACTTCTCCCAGGACAATTAACCCAAAATTTTCTTTTCAGGATCCTCTAAAGATGCTGTAACCCCCAAACAGCAGGAAGCAAATTTAAGAAGATGTTGCCCACATTCCCTAGAGGTTGGGTGCTGACTTTTTACCTTTCATTGGGTATGGATATTTATTGATATTTAGGGGGATTGGTTGCAAGTTGTTATTGTTGATGGTCAAGACAAAAGCTAAACAAAGAAAATTGGATTCAAGGTTCTTGCTTTGAAGGGAAAAGGGGGGGTTATAGATATCATAGGATAAAAGAATAGACTGTTGAATCTACTCTGATAAAAGAAAGATATAGATATGATAAGATAAAAATGTAGATTGTTGAACTTACTTTTCTTTTTTTTAATTTATTATTTATTTATTTATTTATTAAAGATTTCTGTCTCTTCCCCACCACCGCCGCCCATTTTCCTCCCCCTCCCCTGACCAAGTCCCCCTCCCTTGTCAGCCCAAAGAGCAATCAGGGTTCCCTGCCCTGTGGGAAGTCCAAGGACCACCCACCTCCATCCAGGTCTAGTAAGGTGAGCATCCAAACTGCCTAAGCTCCCACAAAGCCAGTACGTGGAGTAGGATCAAAAACCCATTGCCATGGTTCTTGAGTTCTCAGTAGTCCTCATTGTCCGCTATGTTCAGTGAGTCCGGTTTTATCCCATGCTTTTTCAGACCCAGGCAGCTGGCCTTGGTGAGTTCCTGATAGAACATCCCCATTGTCTCAGTGTGTGGGTGCACCCCTCGCGGTCCTGAGTTCCTTGCTCGTGCTCTCTCTCCTTCTGCTCCTGATTTGGACCTTGAGATTACTGTCCGGTGCTCCAATGTGGGTCTCTGTCTCTGTCTCCTTTCATCCCCTGATGAAGGTTAATATTCGGGAGAATGCCTATATGTTTTTCTTTGGGTTCTCCTTCTTATTTAGCTTCTCTAGGATCACGAATTATAGGCTCAATGTCCTTTATTTATGGCTAGAAACCAAATATGAGTGAGTACATCCCATGTTCCTCTTTTTGGGTCTGGCTTACCTCACTCAGGATAGTGTTTTCTATTTCCATCCATTTGCATGCAAAATTCAAGAAGTCCTTGTTTTTTACTGCTGAGTAGTACTCTAATATGTATATATTCCATACTTTCTTCATCCATTCTTCAATTGAAGGGCATCTAGGTTGTTTCCAGGTTCTGGCTATTACAAACAGTGCTGCTATGAACATAGTAGAGCATATATTTTTGTTGTATGATAAGGCCTCTCTTGGGTATATTCCCAAGAGTGGTATTGCTGGATCCAGGGGTAGGTTGATCCCGACTTTCCTGAGAAACCTCCACACTGCTTTCCACAATGGTTGCACAAGTTTGCATTCCCACCAGCAATGGATGAGTGTACCCCTTTCTCCACAACTTCTCCAGCAAAGGCTATCATTGGTGTTTTTGATTTTTAGCCATTCTGACAGGTGTAAGATGGTATCTTAAAGTTGTCTTGACTTGCATTTCCCTGTTCGCTAAGGAAGTTGAGCATGACCTTAAGTGTCTTTTGGCAATTTGAACTTCTTCTGATCATCTGGAGGCATCACCATCCCTGACTTCAAACTCTATTACAGAGCTACAGTATTGAAAACAGCTTGGTATTGGCATAAAAACAGAGAAGTCGACCAATGGAATCAAATAGAAGACCCAGACTTTAACCAACAAACCTATGAACACCTGATTTTCAATAAAGGAGCTAAAAGTATACAATGGAAAAAAGAGAGCTTCTTCAACAAATTGTGCTGGTAAAACTGGATGTCAATCTGTAGAAGAATGAAAATAGATCCATATCTATCACCATGCACAAAACTCAAGTCCAAATGGATTAAAGACCTCAATATCAATCCGAACACACTGAACCTGATAGAAGAGAAAGTGGGAAGTACTCTACAACACATGGGCACAGGAGACCACTTCCTATGTATATCCCCAGCAGCACAGACATTAAGGGTCTCATTGAATAAATGGGACCTCCTGAGACTGAGAAGCTTCTGTAAAGCAAAGGACACTGTCAGTAAGACAAAAAGGCAACCCACTGACTGGGAGAAGATCTTCACCAACCCCACAACTGACAAAGGTCTGATCTCCAAAATATATAAAGAACTCAAGAAATTAGACCGTAAAAGGCTAATGAACCCAATTATAAAATGGGGCATTGAGCTGAATCTACTTTTCAAAAGCAGCGACTAGCTTTAAATGTTTTACACTGGATGGGACTTCCGGTATATTATATTTGAATTTTGTATATTGATACAAATTTGAGATTAATTTTGTGAGAACATACTGTACATATATTTCTACTCTTGGTCAGGGTATTTTACAATTCATTTAGCAATGTAATGCAAATATCGAGTCCTTGAAAGCTATTATTACCAACTCTTTAGGATAGTAAGAAAATGCAGTTTAATAATTAGTCACCTATTATAATGAAACTTTTAGTCACATTAGGTATGCTTTCAGGTTCAAACAGAGGTATATTCTATATAGACATATGTTCAAACAGTTCAGAGATCTGCAGAATATGACATTTAAGATGTTTTAATAACATAGGTTCTTTTTAATAACAATGAGACATGTCTGCTTCTGGCAGAACCAATCTACTTCAGTGAAGAGAATGGAAACTGGAGAAACCCCACATGGAGTTTACTTTCTTTGTGACAAAAATAAACCACTGGGCAAGAAAATGTCCTTGCCTTGGCTGTTTGTCATTATGCTATCCTAATTGGACAAGCAAGACACAAAAGAAAGTGGCTGCTAAACATTGTCAAAATAAGGAGAGACAACCCTTCAGAATATCTTGCTTTCCAAAAGTCTGTCAGATACGCTAGGCTGTAGGCTGAAGATGGATGCTCCAATATTGCAAAGCAACTTTGGGTGATTGTTCAGACAACCAGCAGTTTCTGTCATTTCTCACATTTTTTGAAAGTCATTTGCTTGTACTTCCTGCTTACTCAGTTAATATTATTTCCTCATTGGGTCTCTGAGGAAGCTGAAGACTAGATAACTATAGTTCTCCTTGTTTACCTGATGCAGAAAACAAGTTATGATAGAAAGTAAATTAGATGCAAAACTTTGAACTCATTGAGATAGGATAGATATGAAGTATTTTCTCTGAATTTATCAAATACAAATGGACTAGACATTGTTGATGTATATATTGCCTGTATATATTATATATAGTTACTTATTGTATGCAGTTTTTTTCTTATAATAGTTATAGCCTTCTTTTTTATTTTAGAGGGAAAAAAATGGGAAATGTAGTGATACCAGAAAACAAAACAACCATATTAGTCAGCCATACAGGCCAGGAAGCACACACCTTTAATACCAGCAGCCACACAAGTTAGCCATAGAGCCCAGATGTTGCTGATGGTCCCAGCACTAGAGAGGAATATATGACAGGAGACAGGAACTCACTCGCCTTCTGTCTAAAGTTTTCATAGACGTAAGAGATCTCTAGTGGCTTGGCTGCCTTGCTTTTCCGATCTTCGGGTTGAACCCCAATATTTGTCCCTGGGTTTTTATTATTCATGCTACAGAACATACCATGCTAAGGGTATTTTGAACTCTCTCTTTCTTGCCCAAATAGAAACAACCCAATTTATATTTAGCAACAAATACCAATTATCCCATCAGATATAGTACCTATTTCCCTCTCATTCAATCACATGTGTTAGAAGTGCCTAAGTTTCATGGACATTTCAGGTTTCAGGTTAAGTGTCTGCCTTCCTTGCACTCTGAATGAAATCATTGCTGTGTCTCCTGGTGGGATCATGCCTTTCCTTGACACTTAAACTCTTTCAGTAAGTCTGTTCAGTTCAATGTTACCAATATCTAGGCTAGGCTAGGTCCCCTAGCAGGAAATACAACTAAATTATGAGGCAATGTGGAAGAGTTGATCTATTCCCCAAATAGAACAATGGGGCATATTTGCTGTCATATCCAGCTAGAAATAAAATTGCTTTTCATGGTCTTGATAAAAAATTACAAAGGAAAAAAAATGCCACAAGATCAATAGGAAGGTGCCAGACAGGAAGGACTGTATAAATTGTCTAAGAAAACAAAAAAGTATCTGAAACAGCTGCTATTGGAGCCACCATTTCATTAATTCATTCTCCAAAAGCCATCTGTAATTTGAATTATATTGTGGGAGAATACCCATTGCTGAGCTTTCAAGATTTTTGGTTATATACTGTTGTTAAATATTATTTTAACTAGGCCAAGATGTATTTCATTTGTTTATGATGCAGCATATGACTTTAACTGTGTGAATGTTTGTTACTTTTCTTTATCTTGCATTTGTTTAATTAGTACAGCTGTGTTGCATTTGTTTCAGCTTGTCTAAGTCACCTGATAGTCTAATAAAGAGCTGAAGGAAGAATAGCTAGGCAGGAGAAAGGATAGGGGGACTGGAGGGTAGAGACAATAAATAGTAGGAAAATTCTAGAAAGAAATAAGAAAGAATGAGAGAAGGAAGAGAGAACAAGGGACAGACCTGATTCAAAAAGTCAGGCAAAGGCCAGTCAGACAGACATAGAGAAGCACTGAACATAAGATACACAGAAGTAAGCAAGGTAATGAGCCCCGAGGCAAAAGTTAGATAAAGAGAACCAGGTTAATTTAAGTTAAAAGAGTTAACCAGAAACATGCCTAAACTAGGCCGGGCACTCAAACTAATAATAAGTCTGCATTATGATTTGGGAGCTGGTCCATGGCCCAAAAGAAAAGGCATGATATAATATCTTTTGTTGTTATTAATTTAATTTGTTGACTGTTGTGGTATATTTCACTGTGTGAAAATGTATTGCTGTGATTGGTGTAATAAAAAGCTGAATGACTAATAGCTAGGCAGGACTTCGAGGCAGATCGAGGACTCTGAGAAGAAAAAAGGTAGAGCCATCAGTCAAATACTGAGGAAGCAGGATGGGCAATAACTAGATGAGATAGTGAGCCTCATAGAAGAATGTAGATTAAAAATATGGATTAAGTTATAAAAACTACTTTGAACCAGAGCGTTGGCCTTGACTGCACCTGGAAAGCTTAGTGTCTGGGTTCCTGGCTGCAGGGCTCTGCAGCCCTAGTCCCCAGAAGTACATCCTCTGCCACACCCACACACAAGGAAACTCCAGAGAACAAGGACCAGCCTCCCCAAACCCCCAAACATCTCTTACCGCAGCTGTGACCACTGAAACCTTGGCCCCGCCTAAAACTGGAGGAGTGACCACCAGGACCTTGGCCCCAGAGTCTCATAAATGACCACCAGAGACACAGCCTGCCTGCACCTGGAGGAAGCAATCCACCTAAGCCAGAGGCCACACCTGCACCAATTAGAAGAAGAAGGATCCCTTGAAGCACAGACACAAATGGCACCCTTTGACAGCAGAGATGTGTAGACAACAGTGTAAGAATATATTCAACAACATGAAGAGTAATGTGGCAAAGTCAGGAAATAGTGTTTTACAACAGTAAGACCTGAACATCCTAATGCAGATGGAGAATAAAATGACCTCAAAAATAATTTTATGGAGATAATATAGGCCCTTAGAAAGAGGAAATAAAAAATTCCCTTAAAGAAGTGAAAAAAAAGACAAACAAAAAATTGAAGAAATCAATAAATTGCTTAAGGAAACCCATGGAAACCAAGAAAAAAAAAACAGTAAAAGAGGTAAAGAAAACGTTTCAAACAGTTTAAGACTTAAAAACTGAAATAGAGGCAATAAGGAAAACACAAACCAAGGGAATTCTGGAAATGTGAAATTTGGGTAAACAATCAGGAACTACAGACACAAGCATAACCAACAGAATACAAGATATGAAAGTGAGAATCTCAGGCATTAAAGAAATGATAGAGGAAATAGAAGTAGTCATCCAAAGTCTCCAAAACAAAAAAAAAAAGTCCAGGTCCAGATGATTTCAGCACAGAATTCTACCAGAATTTCAAAGAACTAATACCAATACTTCTGAAATTGTTCGACACTACAATTACCCTGATACCCAAACCACACAAAGTCACAACTAAGAAAAAGTATTACGTATCAATCTCCCTCATGAACATTGATGTAAAAATACTCAATAAAATAGTGGCAAACTGAATCCAAGAATCGGAAAAATCATCCACCATGATCAAGTAGGTTTCATTCCAGAGATGCAAGGATAGTTTAACATATGAAAATCTGTTCATGTACTCTACCATATAAACAAAGTGAAAGTAAAAACCCACATGATTGATCATCTCTTTAGTGGCTGAAAATTTAGTCAACAAAATCCAACACCCCTTCATGATAAAATTCCTAGAGAGAGCAGGGATACAAGAAACATATCTAAACATAATAAAGGCAATATACAGCAAGCCAACAGCCAGTATCAAACTAATTGAAGAGAAACTCAAAGTGATTCCACTAAAATCAGGAACAAAATAAGGCTGTCCACTCTCCCCATATCTATTCAATATAATACTCAAAGTTCTAGCTAGAGCAATAAGACAACACAAGGAGATGACAGAGATAAAAATTGGAAAAGAAGTTAAAATTTCACTATTTATAGATGATATGGTGGTACACATAAGTGACTCCAAAAATTCTACCAAGGATCTATATAACTGATGCAACTTCATTAATGTGGCAGGATACAAAATTAAAAATTAAAAAAAAAATCAGTAGCCCTCCTATGTATAGATGATAAACGGGATGATAAAGAAATCAGAAAAACATAACCCTTCACAGTAGCCACAAACAACATTAAATATCGTGGGGGTAACTCTAGCTAAACAAGTGAAAGTTCTGTATAACAAGAACTTTTAAGTCTTTGAAGAAAGAAATTGAAGAAGTTATCAGAAAATGTCAAGATCTCTCATATTCTTGTATAGGTAGGATAACATAATAAAAATTGAAATCTTACCAAAAGCAATCTACAGATTCAATGCAATACCCAGCAAAATTCTTCAAAGACCTTGAAAGAACAACACTCAACTACATAAGAAAAACAAAAAACTCAGGACAGCCAAAACAATCCTGTACTATAAAGTACTTCTGGAGGCATCACCAACCCTGACTTCAAACTCTACTCTACAGCTTTAGTAATGAAA
Source organism: Microtus obscurus (assembly GCA_963919715.1). Classification (NCBI taxonomy): domain Eukaryota; kingdom Metazoa; phylum Chordata; class Mammalia; order Rodentia; family Cricetidae; genus Microtus; species Microtus obscurus. Next base: position 25,269,866 of record CAWTZC010000015.1, read on the forward strand.
ACAGCTTGGTATTGGCACAAAAATAGACAGATGGAACAATGTAATAGAATAATGACCCTGATATTAATCCACGCACCTGTGAACACCTGATTTTAGAAAAGAAGCTAAAATCATATGATCCGTTCTTCAGTTGGTTTAATAATGTGAGGCTTAATCTCTATGAGTTATATAATTTCTGCGGTTAATTTGCTTTGTTCCTTTTTTTTGTCAGATAGAACACACATGCTATTTTGATTTTCCAATATTTCTATCCTAATATGTGTCCAGTTTTGAAAAAAAAAACGCTGTGTAAACTGTTGAGAATTCCTTAATATTTGTGTGTAATGTTCTGTGAATGTCTAATAGGCACGTTTGATTTACAGTATTATTTAATTTCAGTATTTCCATTTATACTTCATCCCGAGGATCTATTTATTAGGGATAGTGAGGTATTTAAATTGCTGAGTATTATTGTTGTGTTGGAGTTAATTTGAAGTTTTAGACTTCATAGTATGCCTTTTATAAGTTTGAACATGTCTGAGTTTGCTGCATATATTTAGAATTATAATATCCTTTTTGGAAACTGTTCCTTTAATAAGTATGATGTAGTCTTCCTTATCTTTTCTCATTAGTTTTGGTTTGAATCTATTTTGTCAGATATTAAAATAGCTAGGCTTGTTTGGTTCTTAGTCTTATTTGCTTAGCATATCTTTCCCATTCTTTTGCTCTGTTGTGATGTCTATTGAAGGCATTAATTTCTAATTTCCAGCCTGCTAGTCTAAGTATTTTTACTGGGAATTGTAATGCTGACTTGGGTGGGGGGGGTGGGTAGTCGCCAGTCACCAGTCAGCACCCAGGTATATAAGAACATCTATGAATGCAGTGTTAGCTTAGGAGAAGCTTTTATCTATCTCAGGGGAAAATAAGGAAACACATGCATCCTGCTGGTAACCTAAGAAACAAGGAACAAGCACACGCTTTCCTGATGGTAACTTCCCTTTTACTCCAACTTAAATCATCCCTCTTTCTTGACAATCTCTCTATATCGTTACATCTACACATCTTTCTTTTACATACAGTTCTCTTCTCCATCTCTTTCCGTACAGCTTCATCTTCCTTGCCTCCACACAGTTACAAGTCTCCACACAGCCTCAGCTATCCCTCTCCTTTCCACAGCTCCTAGGCATAGCTCCCTCTCACAATCACACACACTTCTTCTACATCATTCATGCACTCTTTACTCACCCTTTTACTCCCTCACTCCCTCACACTTCTCTCATGCTTCTTCATCTCTCACTCAGCTCACACATGCACGTGCGCACACACACACACACACACTTCACTCGTGTTCTCCAGCAACTCTCACACAGCTCTGCATACAGCCGCCTCTCTACATACTGCCACTGCCCTCTCACAGACAAACTCCAGAGGATTAAAAGTTATATTTTCAGGGCCCTATCCATTCTCATAACACAAGATAAGTCATGTAGTTGCTCTTAGGGCAGCAATATGTCACAATGACCCTTGCATGTAGCTCTAAGTTGGTGAGGGTTCCCAGACAGAAAATGGCATTGAATCCAAGATTTAATAATGACAATTAATTAGCAGAATCTTCAACGGTAGGGAATATGTTCAGACTCAAGTGAGTTCAAGCTCTGACCTTGAATCAGCAACAAACAACATCTGGGAAAATGACCTCATGTATTTGTCTCTAAGAGCAACCAGATATTCACCTCCGGGGGCAACCAGCCTGCTTGAAATTTGCTCTGAAGTCTAAAGTCAGCTGTTTATGTAAAAGGCTGTCTTTGTGACTGAGAATCCAGTGTCAGTCTGAGTACTATAAAATATAGGCAGAAATCATTGTTCTGACCGTCCACAGCTATATGTGTGCCCAATTAAGTATAAAATGTATCACCAAAGGGCTGTGGAAAGAACCCCACAACTGTTCTTATTAGGGAGGCATAACAGTGGCACCCAGGAAGTTATGGACAGAAAACAACCAGTCATCTAAAGTAATTTACCCCATCGCCTTGCCAGGTGGGGCTCTCCCATCAGGAATCATATATCTGGAGGTTTGACTTGTTAAACACTAGTTATCACTATTGTACGTTCCCACAGCCTCCCGCAGAACTGAATTATTAATAGAGTTATTATTGAAAGATTTGTGTTGATTCCTATCATTTTGTTGCTTTTCATGGTGCTTTCTTAGACTTCTTTTTTCTTTTCTTTTTGAGATTATAAGATAATTATATCATTTCTCCTATCTCCTCTCTGTTCCAAGTTTACATTCCCAAAGAAAACTTACTAAGCCTGTATAAAGTTACTTGTATGTATGATTTCAAGGCTGATAATTTCAATCGGATAACTAGTTGGTGTGTTATTCTCTGAACAAGACTTTCTCAACATCCTTGTCATTCCTCAGTTGCCTGCAGTTCTTTGTGTAGGCTTGAAACCTCTGGACATTCCCCCATTCACTATGGCATATTTATTGTTTTTGTCATTGGTTAGGCGATGTTTAGGCAGTCATTTTGGCCAGACTTTATGGATGTAGCTTCTGACATTCCTAAGAGACTCGCTCTCAGAGCAAACAGCCTCCTCTTTGAGCTCTTACATCTTTCTGGCTCCTCATCAGCAGTGTTCCCTGAGCTGTAGATGGAGGACTGATTTGTAGATGTTTCTGTGATTACTTATTCTGGTCTTTTTGATTTCTTCCCTGTAACCTCTGGAGTGTGTTTATCTTTATAGATTGATGAATTCTTTCCAATATCCTCTACAAAGCGAGCTTAATAATCAAAAATTTCTATTAAAAATAACTTTGTCAGGGATACAAAGAATTTTAACAGTTTTGTTGGGTATAATATTCTGACTGAGAGTTGTGTTTTTTCAGTTTGGAAATATAGCCTTTCAGGCCTTCCTGTCTTCACAAGTTTCTATAGAATAGTCAGGTGTTATTTGGTGGGCTTGCCTTTTTAACTGACTTACCATTTTCTTTTCCAGCTTTCAGCACTTTTCTTTATTCTCTTTCTAATGTTTAGAACTGAACTATCCCCTGATGGGGTGTTCCTGTAATGGGTACCATGAGACTTTCTTTATCCTTTAGGAAGACCCAGTCCAGCTGGCCTTGTTGAGTTCCCGATATGAAGAAAGTATGGAATATATACATATTAGAGTACTACTCAGCAGTAAAAAACAATGGCTTCTTGAATTTTGCATGCAAATGGATGGAAATAGAAAACACTATCCTGAGTGAGGTAAGCGTAAGCCAGACCCAAAAAGAGGAACATGGGATGTACTCACTCATATTTGGTTTCTAGCCATAAATAAAGGACATGGAGCCTATAATTCGTGATCCTAGAGAAGCTAAATAAGAAGGTGAACCCAAAGAAAGACATATAGTCATTCTCCTGCAGATTAACTTTCATTGGGTGATGAAAGCAGACAAGGACAGAGACCCAAATTGGAACACCGGACTGAAATCCCAAGGTCCAAATCAGAGAATCAGTTTTTATCCTAATGGGTCTGCATATATATGACTTTGCTTTTCTTCTTGTAGCTTTCAATACACTTTTTTAGTATTTCCCCCTTCCCTTTTTAGCCTGCACTTTTAGTATTTTAACTATGTGTTCTAAAGAGTTCAGTTTCTGTTCCAGCCTCTCTGGTGTTCTGTAGGCCTCTTACAAGTCTGTATCGATGGGCCCAGTGACCACATGCAGCAGCTAGTGAATGTAAGCCCCAAGGCAGAAGAGGATGGAACCAAATGGAGCTGGTGTTCTAAAGCAGGGACCAGGTAGCTTACCAGTGTCTTAGGCAAGAGTTAAACACCTACAAGAAGCAGAAGGGGTCTCTGACAGTTTATGACGCAGAAAGGAACCCAAAGCACTTGGTTCTGATACAATCTCTGCTCTCTCTCCAAGGATAAATATTGACCTTGATTGACTGTTTTAATAGGTAGAAGCTTGTAAAGGTCACTAGATACAACTCCCTCTAAAAAACATTGCCTAATGATACGCATTGTTAAAAAATAAACCAATTATGTGGAGGAAGAAAACACTTTACCCATTGATTAATGGAAGCTGGTGATTTAATATAAAGATTTTGAACATTATTTTAAGTACAGATTTAATAGCTGCTGTTCATCTGCATGCCTTTGGAACTACATTGTCACTTTTATGAACTCAGATAATAATGACCGCTAAATATTTTCTCAATTCCTAAATTTCTCTAAAGGAAGCTTTCTGGTCTTTAGAGCCTGTCTTAGATCTGTTTGGTTAGACAGTCCACAGTCCCATCCCAAACAAGAGCAACAGCTTTTCTGAGGAAGGTGTCTCTGAGATCTCATTCCTTTTTCAGGCTCTGCTATAGTGGGAAGAAATTTGCAAAATCTGTCTCTCACCTGTTTAAATATCTGACTTCTATGAAAATAATTGAAACCTTGTCGTAGAGCAGAGGAGAGTTTAATTTTAGTTGATGCTGATCTGCAGGGAAATCTACCATTTATTATTATTAATGATGATGATATGGTCTACCTAGTTGCACTGTCTTAACCACTTGCTTCATGTGAAAATCTTGTATAACTTACTTTAGTGCCTCTGGCTTAATTATGTCATCTCTAGACAAGGACAGACAGCAATAAGTAATTTAGGGAGTGTCGAGGGAGCTGCCGGCTGCGTTCCTGCCTCAAGGCTCCTGGCCACCTGGCTAGCTTATGCCTCGAAGTAACAACACACAAATTGTATTCTTTTAAACACTGCTTGGCCCATTTCTATTAATGTGTGTAGCACCACGAGGTGAGCTTACTGGGAAGATTCTAGCCTACATCCATCCTGGGTCGGAGCTTCATCACGTCTGCCTCAGAGAGCAGAGCTATAGCATCTGACTTCACTTCCAGCATGCTGTTCTGTCTACTCCACCCACCTAAGGGCTGGCCTATCAAATGGGCCAAGGCAGTTTCTTTATTATCCAATGAAATCAACAGATTGACATGTGACCTTCTCACATCAAGGGAGGGTTGTTAGTAGTTGGCTAAATAAACACATAAAATCCTTCAGATAATGTCAGTACAAATTAATCCCAAGAGATAGACTTGCTCTCATGTAGTTGTGAACTACTTTCTAGGGTGGAATTTAAACACCTTAAGGTTCTATGAACTCATCTCTCTTCTCAAATGCTTCTGTGCTCTAGCCATAGCACTTAGAAATGTCTAGAGAAATCATTTCTGTTAGCACTAGAGTTTCAGCTGAGGTCCTGACTGAGGAAAGAGGGTGTTAAGTCTTCACACATAGTAATGGGATTCAAATCAACTAAATATGAAGAGAACAAAGGCATTCAGGCCGCACCCCCAAACTTCAGAGCTCCACTACTAGCAAGAAATAATAGAGTATGTGCTACTTGGTAAGTCTGCCCAGTCACCCAGATGAACATATAATACCCAGAATGCCAGGATAAGTGCAGGAATTATTGTTTGAAAGCATCAGAAGGGACTATGAAAGACTGAAATAAGTTCTGCAATATTTTCCTCTTTTGTCTTTTTGTGGGGCTTACCACCCAGCTTCCAAATATATCACACACAGAGGCTTATTCTCAGTTATGAACACTCAGCCTTAGCGTAGCTTGTTTCTTGCCAGCTTGCCTTAAATTATTTCACATACCTTTTGCCTCTGGGATTTCTTTTTCTTACTTCTGTACATCTTACTTTCACTCTTACTCCATGGCTGTGTCACTTGGTGGCTGTGCCCTAACATCCTCCTCTCCTTCTTCTCTCACTCTTTCACCCTCATTTCTTCTTCTGCTTATACTCTGCCTGCCAGACCCACCTGTCCTTGCTCCTGCCTCGTGATTGGCCATTCAGCTCTTTATTAGACCTGCAGCTGATTTGGACAGACACATTAACACAGCTTCACAGAGTTAAACAAATGCAACATAAGCAAAATGTAACACCTTAAAATAATATCCCAAGCTGAAATAAAAGGCCCAAAGCACCTGAGACAAGGAATAGTGCTGCAGAAGTCTTCTCTCAAGCTTTTCCCCCAGGCCTTCGGAGACATCTAAACTACAATAGAAACTGAGCACGTATCAGTGGGCCATGGCTCTTGATAGTCTCTTTTGGCTGAAGACATCAATAGTGTGACTAAAAGAAGCCAAAATATCTAATACTTTTAAGTGCTTGAGATTCAAAAAAAGGGGGGGGAGTTTGAACAGAAGGAAGGTGACCATTTTTTATACTGCTCCTCTCTATACCAAATCCCAATCTCTACACCTATGGGATAACAGTTCTTCAAATGCAAGCCTCAGTGGGCTTCTAGGAGATCCTAATGATAAGTAGAGACTACCACGTTTGGTAAGTCATAAAAGGAAAAAAAATGTCAATTCAGTACTTGCCAAAAACTTTTTACCTGACTTATCAGAAAGGCTGAACTTTAAGATTACACATGGAATGTTGATTGCTTTGATTTAATTGAGGTACTCTGATTATATTCAATATGATTATCAAGGGAAAAGGGGTGCTCAACTTTAATTTTCTTTATTTTCTGTGAAACAAAGATATTTCATCTAGAATTTCTACAAAATGTCTTTTACTACACACAGCTTTCAATAAAACACTTACCAAGCATGCCAGGAAATAGAAATTAGATATTGGACATACACCTACAACCAAAGGAAAGGTATCCTGCTGCCTGGCCTGGAGTCTGCACATGTGAGCAGTTAAATTGCTATAATTAGCATCTTTCTCTTAAACAGACAAGGATAAAATGTCTCCACTCTTATAATCTGTAAAATAAAAATTCCCCTATTGTAAATACAATATAGACCAAAGTACGGGTTTAACACAAAGCAGTTCAAGATAGACAAGTTAGCAAACATGAACCAAAAAAGACAGTATTAGAGGACTAGATGAGTGAATAGAAGCATCTACACTAAGTAAAGGAAAGATAGATAGAAAAGAAAGTAAGAAACAATAGGGGCAGAGAGAGAACATATAGACTGTATAATGGGGAAAAAAACAGGATGGGGAAGAAAGGAACATTTGAAGCAATTCTTGGCAAGGAATTTTCTAGAAAAGTACTAAGAGAATATAAAATGAAAATATTGTTCTAGAAATCTCAGACAAAATAAGTACAAAGAAATACCATAGCAACATGCATCATAGATACTAGGCACTAGACACAAAGGCTGAACCTTCAAAGCAATCATATAGCAATATAGACAAAAGCTTCAAAAAGTGACAGTAGACCAGCAGCTCACTTTCAACAGACACAATGGCAAAAGAAGGCAATGTTATGATTTTCCCAAAGTGATGAAATTGCTGACCAGCTGAAAAATCTTTATGTGTTGAAAATGTGCTCCAAAAATAAAGGGTAGATACAGTCTTCTTGAGGTAATCACTGAGAGAATTCATCATGGGAAAAATAGCACTAAATACAACTACTCTTGGGAACTCCATAGAAAAGATGGCTCACAGTGATGGTTCCAGAAGCAAGAAAAAAGTGAAGGCAGTCTGTGCAGATTGGCTGCTTCAAACATTAATATTGTCTGGTATTTTTAAAATATGTATAATTAATATATTTTCCCAAAGTGGTAAGGGAGGAAAGTTGTCTTAGTGGAATAAAAGGATTTCAAAGTCTTTGCATTGTACATGGACTATCAAAGATCAATTTAACATACAATATATGATAATACTTTCTATTAGAAATTATGTGAAGAATTTAGTTACATAAAAAATTTTAAAATAACCTATCTTCAATAATGTATTTTACTTGATTTTACTTCAAAACATTGTCTCTATATAATAAGTGTATAAGTTAACAATGAATATCTGGAATTATTTTATTAGTCCCAAAACTTTTAAATTCATGAAGCAATTTAAACATTGTTAAAATATCTGAATATACTCATTGAAGCCTGAGATTTTCAGTTTTAAAGAACGCTATTCAATTATATACTACTTAATAGAAACCTGTTTAAATTCAACCATTACAGTACATTGAAAGTAAAGCAAAGTACAAAAATACACTTTGCAAAATTTTTTTTAAAATGCTTTAATTGGAGATTTTTACTTTGAAACTCCATAATAGTATTTGTATCTTAAACATATTCTAAGTGATCAATACAATGTAGCTTATAGTAATTGTAGTTATTTGCTTTTAATTCAAATACTTCTATCTTTGTCTTCCTTAAAGGGAAAGTTTGTATAGCCCTTAACTTACCTCCCTAAATCAGTCATTTGACCACAGAAAAGAAGTCGCCCTGATATGCAATGGCCAGAATCAAGGGTCCTCATGTTCCCACAGCTGCAGGGATGTGTGACTCATACAGGTGAGATACCATCTGGTTAGTACACTTTCCTCAGTCTCAAGGGTTGTTATGAATCCTAGGCCCCCATCTACCCTATCTGAAAATAATGTATCCTCTTCATCTAGCTTCTGGGGTGCTAGCAGTTTAGTGAATTGCACTGAGTCAGAACTGAACTCAAGGTAGGTGATATGTCCAGAGTGACCACACAGAGTCCAAACAACTGTGGAAGCACACCTACACTGCAGTGCCAGCCCACATTTTAAGGCAGGACTAGAGCTTGTTAGGGTTTTGTTTGTTTGTTGTTTTTGTTTTGTCAACTTGCCATAAAACAGAGAAACCAGGGATGAGGAAACCTTTATTTCAGAATTGCTTCCATCAGATTGGACTGTGGGCATGTCTGAGGTCCATTTCCTTGATTAATGATTGGGATAGGAGAGCATGGTCTACTGTGGTCAGTGCCACTTGCTTCCATCCCTGTCTCTAGGTTCTTCCTTTGTGTTGACTTCCCTCAGGGATGGATTGGGATCTGAAAGTATAAGGTGAAATAAAGCCGTCTTCCCCTAAGCTGCTTTTAGGCTTGGTGTTCACTGCAGTGACAGAAAGAAAACCAGAAAATTCCTCGTCATTGTTGTCAGGAAAGTGTTATTCATATCTAAATGTAATATTATTATGTAGCCACTCTAAAGGATGACATTTATTTCAAATAACAGTAGCACGTATAGAGACTAGGGGATGTGTTTACACATTTTCCATGCAGAATTTATAACTCTGTGTCAGTCTGCACCTTGAGAGATCACTGCTCTTCACAAAGTAACTGTATTCATCTATTATCCAGAACTTTCTAGAAAATAGGAATGGAAGCACCATGTACAATGAATCATAAACTTTAGACACTACCCAGAAAGAGTTGAAGAGAGGGATAAATCTGGAGTGCTTTTGCCACAGATTTCCATCTGGTAACAACAATAAAACACCACTGTTTTATGCAACAATATGAGCAATGTCATAGTCACAGCAGTGAGGGGGAAAAGGTGAAGACAAAGGTAAACCCAGACACAAAGCAATGCCTACTCTATCATTCTGCTTATGAAAAAAAAAAATCCTAACATAGAAAACAAACTTTGGGAAATGTTGCTGTGGAATGTACTTACTGTTAACACATTGGAAGTTTATCCTCAGTGCAGCAGTGCGGTGGTGAGGCCTAAGGCATGGTGATTAATGTCATTATCACAGGAGTGGTAGTCCATCCAGGAATGGCTATTATGAAAGCCAGTTACTTCCCCTGTAGAAGGAGACTGCTCGTTCGTTTCCCCACCACCCAGACTCAAAATAATCACATAGAAACTATATTAATTACAGCACTGTTTGGCCAAATGGCTCAAGCATATTTCTAGCTAGCTCTTATATTTTAAATTAACTCATTTCTATTAATCTGTGTATTGTCACAAGGCTGTGGCTTACCGGGTAAAGTTCTGAGCTTCTGTCTCCTTCAGCAGCTACATGGCATCTCCATTACTCACTTTCTATATCTCTTTCAGTCTGGCTATATTTTTCCCTAATATAGACTAAAGCAGCTTTTTTATTAACCAATGATAATAAAACATATTCATAGCATACAGAGAGGAATCCCACGTCATTCCCCCAACAATCCTTTTATTCCTCTGCATTTCTCCCTTTATCCCTCCAGCAAGGGACAGTCTTGATGCCCTCACCAACAAATGGTCCCTGCTCTTCATTGTCCTGCCACCTTAATCCCAAGCTCCAGCCCACAAGTCAAGTTATTTCTGTTCACTATAAATTGCTCAGTCTGTGGTCCTCTCTTATAGGAAAACAAAGCAAGCAAAGTCTCTAGTTTTTCCACATGGGTAGATATTTATATACCAAAAATATATTTGACATTTACGTGAAATTCAAGTTTAGTGAGTCATCTTGTACTTTTAATTTCTAAATGTAAAGAATTCCATTAATACAGTTTTTTGTCAACATTAATACTAACTACTAAGACTTTGTATTGATGATGCTTTGCTGTGGGGTTTGTCCTATATACAACAGAATCTGCTCTAGACCCAATAGTATCTTACACCCACACTGTGACAACCAAATTTGCCTGCAAATGTTGCCAAATGGAACAAATTTCTTCCGATAGAGAACTATTGGGTTAGGTTGAATTGTAACAGGATCTGCTTCTCTGATGTTACTCATTAAAAAGTCACACAAGGATCAGGTGATACCAATGGTGAAATGAGTGTCAACAGAGAGTATTACTTAGAAATTGACTTATAGACTTAAGGAAGTCTTAAGGAATTTTCTTGCCAAAGACTAATCTGTGTAACTCGAGCACAATTCAAGAGGCACATGATTATACTTTGGATAGCTGGCCAAATGCAAGATGCCTTAATGAAGATGATGAATGGTCTCAAGTAACCTTCTAGACTAGATCCTAGCTCGCAGTGGGGTAACCACTCTTAGTGCACAGAACCATATTGATCAGCTACTCTTCCAAGCATGCCAGGAGGTTAAATTTTGTTCTGCTTGTAGCTTCACACACATGAAGAGCAAGGCAGAGTCTCTCTTGTCTAGCAGCAGGCAGGCGGCCCTCTGGCTGCATTGTTGGTTTCAGTTGATCTTAGTCAGGCTCCCAGGAGCTTGGGAGTCCATAATACCCAGTGTGTGTCTTACGAAGTAGACACTGAATACTTGCATTTACAGCAGAGTATCACTTTGGTTCTGTTGTGTGATAGGGCACAGATATGGAAGCTTCCTAGTGTTCTCTCCCAAAGCACTATGTTTATAATAGAAGTTCCTTCCTACTGGTTTAAGAGATTGAATTAAGAAGGTAAATAAGATTTTGTCTTGGTGCTCCACAGTGAGGTTTGGGCTTTTCCTTTTGGACATATCTTAGTTGCAGAATTCTAACTGAAGCCTGCTGCCACACAGATTAGAGTACAATTCTCTCTGTGCCATCTTGACTGTCTTCTGGCTACACAATGGCCAGAAAAAATTCTTTTATTGTGATGAAAAGACTCCCACATGCCAAGGTTAAAATAATAATAGTATAACAACAATAATAATAGCTTGCCAGAGATCCTGGTTCTCAGTGTTAGAAGCCAGCTGTTGGGCAACTTTCCCACTAGAGAGGACCCATTACTGGCCCAGTGAACCCATGAGACTATTTCCACATCTTCGTCTAGACAGGAGGACCCTAAATAGGGAGTTTCACCAGATGCTGAAGTTCAGCCAACTGGCAAAGCAGGTTAGTTCTCTATCCACAACTGGCTTTTCCTTGATTTCCATTCCTAATTTGGCCTCAGTGAAGTAGGCGCTCTTGCCACTAATGCTACTTTATTCATAGTTTAAGGCTCAGGAAGTGCCTGTCTGCCAAGAGCAGCCACCAGGGATCCAGTGTAAGCAGCTTCACTTTGCAAGTTAAGCCTTTGAGGACCTTTCCACCAAGAACATTGCTCAGTCCTGAGCCTCTGTTGCAAACTCACTCATACAGTGCCAATCCATAGAAAACCTGGCTATGAGTTCATCTCTTCTCAGCTTCAGTTGGAACTCAACGCCACTCATCATCTGTCCCATTCTTTCATTGTATTCTTTTCAACATAAACAAATGCGGGATTAGAGCGCCATTTAAACCTACAGCGAAGCTTCCTGTTTTGGCTCATCCTAGGACCCTCCCCTCAACCTCTTAGGGTAATTTAGTCTTATATGATAGAAGCATCTGCTTTATACAGAAAACATGCGATTTCAACATCTGAAAGAGGCAGCTTGATTAGGCCCCGAAAACAAGCCACCACTTGGCAGCTTGCTTCAGCAAGCTTCGAAGCTCCGCTTGCAAATGGGGAAAGAAGTGCTCCACGCAGATGTTCTCTGAATAGCACTTATGACAAGAATTGCGGCTCCAACAGAGCACATTTGCTAAGGCTAATGAAAGTCTTGGGGGAAATGAATAACTCAACTCTTAAAATTAGAAGGGGAAAGAGCTATTTATTGAATTTTTCAAAAATCTGTTTTTCATGCATTTCTTTTTAAATTATTCTTTGCATTTGTCACTTGTTTGCTATTCCAAGTTGTTCCCTTTGCCTTGAAGCCTTCTGTTATGTGACATACCTTAAAAAGCCCAAATCACTGTTTTCCGAATGGCATATGCACCCACCAAAGGGGACTGCGAGATTCTCCTCCATCCTGGGGCTCTCAAATGTGTCCATCTGCATGTGTCTCCCTGGTCACTACAACAATGACTAGTGCTGACCAGAAACTGGGCTTCCGAGCCTTTGCTACACACGGGACACTCTTACATAGTCAACTGAGGCATGAAGTAATGGGATGGAACCTGTGGTTCAGAGCTAAGTGTTGTCTTCTTGACTTAGCCATTCTGGGCCTGGATGGCAACAAGGGTTAGCATGCCTCTTGGTGTAACTTCATGGTTCTCCCCACCAAAAGGCATCTGAGGGTGGTGCACAGATTCAATTCCCTAGTTTACTATGGTTACTTATGTATTTATTTTCCACCAAGTTAGAGACTAGACTAGGTCCTGCTCCAGAACTTAATGAACAGAAGCTACCTGATTTTTTACCCTAAAGTGTTTATAGTTTTTAAACAAAATGAGATATGAACACTTTTTAGGATACTCAAAGCATTATTTTAGGTGTTCAACACAAATGGTGTTATAATCACTTTCTTTCTTATGTAAATTTACAACTGGTCATATTTATCAAAGACCCATACCCAATTAGACTTAATTTCTTGCCATCTTCCTCAATTTGTTCTTCTGTTTATTTTCACCACTGATCTGCAAGAACCTCTTCAAAGTCAAAGATATTGTCTGTGCTAAATTGGTTCATCACCACTCGGACCTAAAACTACATCACAACAATTTGCTTACATAAGATAGACAGTTAGACAGATAGATAAATGCCAGGTTATTGTTAGATGGTAGATTGTGATAAATAACAGAAAGATGTATAGAAGATACATAGTTAGATGATGGACAGACAGACAGACATATAGATTCAAGCCTGTGTTCTCTTTTTTACCTCCCAAGTACTTTTCAGGTTCTCATTAATGGATACCTTCTGCAACCTTCATCAGGAGACCAACAATGACTTGAATTTTTTTCACTCAGTTAATCACATTAGTGTATAATAGTATATATAGAAGAATTTGTACTTCTTACATGAACATTAGAAACAATAATTTAAAACTGAGAACCTACCACCCGTCTAAAAACTAAAATGTGAAAAGAAGTTTTAATTGTTAACTGCATGTCCCCTTCTTTTATCACCACCTCTTATCTTGCTTTTTATAACTTCATAAATTATATGTAGTAGCATCTCCCTCGTTTTATCTATCTATCTATCTATCTATCTATCTATCTATCTATCTATGTTTGCATATCTCTTCACACACACACACACACACACACACACACATATATATACACATGTATATACATATATATTTTACTTTCACTCTGTTTGAGAACTATTTCACTCTGTAAAACTATACACCACAGTACATGCAAGAACATATGAAAAAAATAAACTAATTAGACTCCAGGGCCTGGCTAACATCACAGTATCAGCTCTAGTATTCTAGACTGGAGCTGTGATAGTCACATAAAATATCATCAGTGTCTCAAAATAAGTTTTAAAGCTAAATGGATATATTCTCTAATGTTGCCTGTTCATCGTGATTTTCCTTTATGCTGTATCAGACCTCCTAAATATTTATTGGTTCCATTAACTTTAGTTTTCCTATTAATATTTAACTCTCCTAACCCTTGCTGGATTATTGTCTCTTGCTTCATTATTTTTATTATCATAGTGATAATTTTATTTCCCTACTATTTTATAATATAATTGCTTAGCTCAACTGTCAGCTTCTTCTCTGATATTTTTTTTTCTGCTTGCAGCACTCTCTCTGTTAGGTTCCACTTCAAGACTTGCCCAAACCACACAAAAAAAAAAATTAATTTGTTTATATTTGTTTTTAGAAATCCCCTTTTCATTTTTATTAGCATATCTTTTTGCACAGAATTATGAGTTCTTTTATGACATTCTCTTTTGAACATCATCTATTTGCTGATCTCTTCTCCCAGTGCGCTGTCTTGCTTTCCTCTCCCTTGTCCCTTTTTCTGATCCCCTTCCCCTTTCTCAGTTCTCCCCTTGTGCATTCACATCTTATCTATATACCCATCTACTTTTCTTCCTTTCATTCTTTCTTTTATCTACCTACCTACCTATCTATCATCTATGAATATAAACTGCATATATCAAAGAAAATAAGATATTTGTCTGTCCATATCTTTCTTATTTCATGTGCTACGATGATCTCTACTTGTATACATTTTTCTACAAATGACAATTTTATTCTCATATACAATTCAATGAAACTGCTTTGAACATATATTACACTTGTGTTTATCCTTTCATCTGTTGACGGACAGCTAGCTCAATTCCATTATTGTCATTGTGTATAGTGATACAGTGAATATGTATGTGTAAGTATTGCTATACTGTGCTGAGTTAGATTCCTCCTGAGATACTGGCAGTGGTATAGCTGAGTCCTATGGTCACTCTATGTTTTGATACTTGTTCTCTAACCCTCCACACTGATTTCTATAGAGACTTCAAAAGTTCCATTCCACAGCAATGTATGGGGCTCCTTCATTCTTTCTATTCTAACTAACATTTGTTTTCTTGATTATACCCATGTTGATTAAGGTGAGACACAATCTTTTTTTTTAATAAATTTAGTCTTCTCTCATATATTTCATCCCTGCTTTATTTTCCCCTTCCTCCTCTCCTCCTAGTCTCCCCAACTTATCCCCTCCCCCCAGATTCATTACTCCCTTTCCCTGAAGAAAAGGGCAGGCCTCCCAGGGACCTCAACCAAGCATGGCATATAAAGTTACAATGAAACTAGGTATGTCCATTCATCCTAAGGTTAGACAAGGCAACCCAGTAGTAGGAAAAGGGTACCCAAAGCAGACAAGAGTCAGATACTGTCCCACTCCCATTGTTAGGAGTTCCATAGGAACACTAAGCTACACAATCATAATAAATTCTTAGAGGACATAGGTAAGACCCATACAGGCCCCCTGATTGCCGGGTGAGTCCCTTTGAGCCCCTATGACCTCTGGTTAGTTGATTCTGTGGATGATTTTCTTGTGGTGTCCTGACCCCTCAAAACTCAGCTAGATCAATTCCAAATTTTCTTCAGAACCACCATATTAATTTCCATAGTGGCTGTACAAGTTTTCACTCCCACCAGCAATAGAGGAGGGTCCCCTTGCTCCACATGGTCATGTTCTTGATCTTGGCCATTCTGAAAGATGTAAAATGGAAATTCAGAGTAATTTTTATTTGCATTTCCCTAATAGTAAGGACACTGACCATTTCTTTAAATGTTTCTTGGCCATTTGAGATTCTTCTGTTGAGAATTCTCTGTTTAAATTTGTCCTATTTTTTTATTGAATTATTCAGCTTGATGGTGTCTAACTTCTTGAGTTCTTTTTATATTTTGGATATTAGTCCTCTGTCAGATATTGTGTTGGTAAAAATCTTTTCCAATTCTGTAGGCTGCTGTTTTGTACTGTTGACATTGATGGTGTCTTTTGTCTTACAGAAGCTTTCTTTTTCATGAGGTCCCACTTATTAATTCATGAGACAGAATTTTAATGTTGTTTTGATTTGAATTTCCAAAATGCTGAAAAAAAATTGAATGTTTTTTTCTGCTGGCTATCTATTGGCTAGCTGTGCCTCTTCTTTTAAGAAATGAGTGTTCAGCTAATTAACCCATTTATTGATTGGATGAATTTTGTGTCTATTATTTTGAGTTCTCCATATAGTCTAAATATTAATTCTTTATTAGACTGGCAAAGATTTTTATCTCATTTTAATGATCTCTTTTAATCATCATTTCCTTTCCTTTACCACTCAAAGGCCTTCATCTTTTATATCTTTGATAAATGTTCTTCTATATTATTCTAAAACTACATATCCTGAATTTCTAGGCATAATTTCTTCATTGCTTCTGAGCTCTATTACTTATAGCTTTCATTTCAAAATTGAAATTTTATTCTAAATTCATATTTGATGTAGTTCTCTTTGACATTTTCTAAAAATATGTTTTGTTACATTTTTATACACAATATATTTTTATCATATTCTTTTCCCTATATCAACTCCTTTAAGAAAATCTCCCTCTCCCCCAACCAAGTTCATGTTCTCTTTCTCTCTCTCTCTCCCTCTCTTCCTTAAAACTAAAAAATAAACAAAATATCAAAGATCTCTTCAAACAGAAACCATTATTATTATAATTTAACTATATCCCCAGTTTTGAAATAGCAAAGAAAGATGTATATATTGATACTACTACTGTTACGTTTTTCCGGAGATTTAAACATTAGTCACATTTTTTCTCTACATGCCTAAAGGTACATTTATTATTCAACTCTATGCCATCTAAATGTATTTCAACATTTTCGTTAGTATTTCCCACATATAATCCTCTACCTTCAACTGTCTTGTATATGTATATGTTATATTTAATCATAATTGGGAGTTTTAAGTAGAGATTGCATTAGTTTTTATTTTAAATGGTAACTTAAGGGCATTCTGCTTTTATTGTTCTTGTTTTATACACCCAAGTCTTGCCTTATTTTTGAAAGGGGGTTGTAGAAATGTGTTTGACTTGTCTTTCTCCATGTTTTCTGATGTATGTGTTGCATTTAAGTTCTTTCATGACTTACTCCTGCACTATGTGTTTTGCTTATTTCAAGTCTAGAATTAAGATCTGCCCATTTCCTGAACACTCTGGGGTCCGACTTTTGTGTTCATATTCAGTTTCCTCAGTCTTCAGTGGCCTGTCCTCCCTTGTTTTGTTCTAAAATTTTTGAGAAAAAAAAATTTCATGGCACACTTCTATGGAGAAGGTAAGCAGAAACGTAGACATCTGAAAAAGATTTTAAAGAGAAAACTTTTTAATTAAAATCTTTAAGAACCTACAGGTTATATAGGAACAAAATGTCAACGAGAAGTGTATCTGGGTAGCAATATGATACTAAAGTAGGAGTGGCATATCCCAAAAGGAAGGAAATCCCTGGGAAGATGGATTAGACTCTAACAGCCCTCTAAATCATATAGTAAAATCAGATAAGATGGGTTCTAGATTTTGAATTGAGTGTTCCCATTTTCAAACTGACTCAAGTTTATTTTATTTTACATGTATAAAGCATTTTTCCAGGATTTTTCCATTCAACCCACCATCCATCTTGGACCTCCAGTTATGGGGATGAGAAAGCAACATGGACAAGAGTAGTACAGAGTGATTTGTGGACATTGAAAGCTGTGTGTAGTGGGAATGAAGAACCATGTGAACAGAGCTAGAGAAGCAGAACATGCACCACACTGCAAAAGTCCCGATGACTGAGACAGGATTTGACTGAACACCAGATACAAGTATAGTAGACACTCAAAGGTAGAACTCATCTGGGAGAAGATTAGCTAAAGAAATATTTTAGCTCTCTGCTAGAGGCATCAAGAAACAGCTGGAGACAGCTAAGGGGTCTGTATATCTGTATATAGTACTGAATTTGACAAGTCCACAGACGAAGATATTGTCAGATGCAATAAAAAGTTGTCTTTGGTAAAGTACTTTCCTAAGGAAAGAATTAAGAGGGTTGAAGATATTTTTTTTCAAAATGAAATATTAGATTTGTATGGTTTAGATAACTGTCTCTTGGAGACCCATTGTAACAGGTACTTAGGGATAGGGTGGAGTTTGTAAGATGCTGACACTGAGGGGACGAAGTTAGTCATTAGGGATGTGTCCTTATGAAGGATATGAAGACCTTAAATCCTCTCTGTGTTTCCCTGTGCCACGCAGATACCATGGATAGAGCAACTCCTATAGTTCTTATGCCCCTGTATGCTTCATCTCTCCAAAGATCACAAAGAGTGAGGTAGACATGGAATGCAGCCTCTAAAACAAGCCAGACAAACTTGTGCTCCCTTGTTTATATCCACTATACTGTCACCATGCAGGGAAAGAATACAGGAGTCAGTGAAAACAGAAGATGTTTTGCCTAGAAAAGTAGAAAAACAAACACTTGGATTTGTCACATGAACAGCAGAGAAACTGATGGTAAAGCAAATGGCTTCATACTATTCTACCCACCATACTCAGAGGCTCTGTTCTTTACCAGGTCTATGAAGAGACAGATGATAATCGCCATGCCTTCAGAGAACAAGACAGAGGGAAGTTAACTCTGCTCTGGCCACAAGAGAGCACAGCCCAGTGTTGTGCAGGCACAACCAGCCACTAGTGTAGGCCATGTCTATGAAGGGCTCATGAAGCATCCTTATAGAACTGTCTGAAACAGGTCAGATGTACATCTGCCTCCTAGTGCTTCCCTCTGTGAAAACACACAAACAACAGTGTTAGGTTGTCACAGTTTGTAACAAAGTTTGTAACAACTCTGTAACTATAAGGTAAAATCTTTGCTTAAGGTTAATGATATATATATGTGTGTATGTATATATACATATATATGTATATATATGTATATACATATATACATATACATACACACACACACACACACACACACACACACATATCACAGGAAGAACACTTGCTTAGCATGAACCAGGTCTTGGGTTTGATCCTCTGCAGCAAAGAAAAGACCCCTCAAGTCCTTGCATGTCACATATGCTGTGACCCCAAAGCACTGTTTCCTCCTCTTTCCCCTTGTCTATCCATGTGTGTGTGTTATGTATTCATGTGAAAGCATGGTTGTGCACATGCAGTAGCACAAATGTGGAAGTCAGAAAACAACCTCAGGTGTCAGTTCTTATCTTCTACCTGTTGCTGTTTGCTGCTGAGTATACCAGGATAGCTGATGAGCGCATCCTGTCTTCCTCACTGAAAGAATACTATGATTACAGGTATATGCCACCACACCCAGGGGACTGTGTCTTCTGGAGATTCAAACTCAGGTGTTCAAGCTGGTCTTGAACCATCTCCCCAGCCCAAAATCAAAAGGGTTATCAAATAAAAATGATTGTATTAAAATACAAAAGATCTATATGTCTAACACCCTTTCTCTATTGAAAACAAGATTACTTTAAAATACTCAGCATGTTTATCATATGGTCTACTGCACAGTTCATTTTATCTGTTTAATATTTTCATTTAAACACAATTAAAAATAATGTATATACAGTACATGTCCACAAATAATCTGAGACATGAAATACACAATGCCAAACACAGCTAAGAATAAGGCACACAAGTACACAAAGGAAGTTGATGGTCATTAATGCCTGTCACTGTGCCATAGAACCTTTCGGTTGCTAAGCTTGGAACATTGATATGAGCTGGATTTTTTTTACAGTCACAAGAAGAAAGGGAAAGTGTCTCCAACAGTGTTCACACCAGAGCCAGATCACCAGCATGCAGATCCCATTGTTTCCAAAGCCTAATGCAGTTTCCTCAAAACACACAGTCCAGTATCTTCTTTTTAATTTCCTGTCTTGCCTCTTCAGTACCCAAGACTGCTATTTTAAGTTCAAAAGTAAATAAATAAAAAGATAAATTCTTTCTTCTCTGCCTTAATAACGAGACAGTCCAGCTTCTCAGGCTATGATCAAGAACATTAGGGTCAGAGCTCGTCTCTACAAGTGTCGCCTTCCTTTCAACAGCTCCAGCTCAACACCTCAATTACTCCAGCTTTAAAGTACAATCAGTAAGAAGTTCTGGCAAAAAAAGAAAGTGCATTTTTATGGTAACTTCTAGGCAAAGCAGAAGTGGTGCCTTTTATTAAAGGGAAGTCTCTCAGGCCATCACACCCAGCTAGCTTTTGGGCATCCATACTGTTCAATCACTACTGGGACTTGGAGAATGTTTCCTTGTTGATTGTACATGACTTGCAATAATGCAGTGAGGAACATATGCATAACACCGTGCCTGCAGTCCTGTGTATGAACTGCCAGCAGGAAAAGGAACTGGAATTGACTCACAAAGAGATAGGAGTCTCTTTCAACTGTCGACTTTCTGATCATTGTTTAACAGGATTATGTAGTGTGAGTCCTTTGGAGGATACTGGACAAGAAAAGGAGAAAAAACAAAGACACTTTCATGCCATGTAAGAAAGAAACACATCTCAAAGAAATCATATTTGGGGGGTAAAAATTCAAATTCCTGCAATTATTAATGTTTCTTCATTTGTTTTCCTTTCATGAAGGTTTATTAGTATCCAGATCAGATCTTCATTCTAAGAGAAATCTGTGAGGAAAATGACCAGTCATTGCTTTTGTAAAAGTGCTTATTAAAATTATAAATGTATTTAAAATTTAAATCTTTCTACTATATTTGCATCACCCCCCCCCCCAATTCTCTTCCTTCCAACTATCTCTACTAATTCCCTCTCAAATTCATGGCTTTTTTTCTCTTTATTACTGTTACAGATATACATACACAAATTACTATATAAATACCTCCTGTTGAGTCCTTTTAGCTTAATCACGTGTATGTGTTTGATGTTGACTAGATGGCATTAGATAATCTATTAGGGCGTTCATCTTAAGGAAGACTGATTCTCCCTCTCTCGGCCCTCATTAGTTGCCTATGGGTCCTCATCTTGGCAGGTATTCCTTTCTGTAGGCACTAGTGTTAGCATTTTGCTATGACTCATACTGGAATATAGCTTCAGGCCCTGAATTTACCATGTTTGAAGCATTCGTATTTTATCTCCATGCTTTCAGTAGAGTGTAAGGAGAGAGTTAAAAGGCCTGCATGTCTGTGGAGCTTTACTTGGGGCTTTGCCTTATCATGAGTTATTCTGACAAATCTGAGTCAGATGCTTAGCACAGTCTTTAAATCCCAGCACTCTAGTGGTTGAAGATGGCAATTCACATTCCAAGCCATACTGACATAATGAGACCTGTTTTCAAAACAAAGGAACAAACAAATACATTAGTTTGACTAACTCATTCAGTATGGCCAGTATTACCAAAGAATCTTTGTCTATAAAATAAAAAGAATAAAATCCATCGAAATCAAATGCTTTGAACAGCATTTTGTTCCCAGGAAATTTCTATATTATTTTATTCATTCATTCAGTCATTCATTCATCCATTCATCAAGTGTATGGTACTGAGATTAAACCCAGGGCACAAAAGTTAGGCAACTCTGTAAACTGAACTATACCCAAGTCCTTTGGCAATTTTTAAGGATGCTGCACAAATCTGGTGGGATATTGTTAGCATTTGGTTTTGCTTTGTTTTTTGAACTGAATATGTAATGAATGGTTAGGAGCTGCAGAGGCGGCTTAGAGGTGAAGAGCATTTAAAGCTATTGTAGAGGACCAGGACTCAGGTCCCAGCACCCTCCTGATGTAGGTGGGTCATCTTTCTATGTGTTCCTTTCATTGGTTAGTTAATAAAGAAACTGCTTGGCCTGATAGGTCAGAATATAGGTGGGTGGAGAAGACAGAACAGAATGCTGGGAAGAAGGGAAGTGAGACAGACGCCATAGCTCTCCTCTCCAAGATGGACGCAGGCTAGAATCTTTCCCGGTGAGCCACCACCTCGTGGTACTACACAGATTATTAGAAATGGGTTAAGCAAGATATGAGAGTTAGCCAGTAAGAGGATAGAGCTAATGGGCCACGCAGTGTTTAAAATAATACAATTTATGTGTTGTTATTTTGGGTGTAAAGCTAGCCACGCAGGAGCCGGGCTGCAGCCCACTGCTCCTATCACTACACCCTCCCTCAAGTAACTCCAGTTCCAGGGGGTCCAATCACAACTCCTGACATCCATGGGCATCAGACACCCACATGGTGCAAAGACATGTAGGTAAAATACTTAGATACGTGTTGTTTTTAAATAAAATGTTAACATAAAAACAAATTTTAAAACATTATCACTGTACTAAATATGTAGTGACAATTTGTAAACCTCAATAAAATAGGCTCTTTATACGACACCTCCCAGTAACTGTCATAGACATTCAAGTGACAACAAGTCTTTTTGTGTGGCTCAATGGCACTCAGAAAGCTTGAAGGTGGGAGATAATGATTGACAGTGATACCCGCTTACAAGCACGTTCATTATTCCCCAAATCCAAAGCTAGTGAAGAACAAAAGGAAAAGGGGTCCAGTGGCCATATGCAAGCCATAACAGCTTCTGAGAGCAACAGACAGACAGCTGTCAAATGCTATTCTAATTTCAGGATTAGGGAACGTTCACTACGGTGTTGTTCAGCAAAACATGATCTACTCATCTTATCATTTTGGCAAGAATTGTATTAATATGTGATTCTTCAAATTTTTTAATGGATGGGAGAAATATAAGGAAGTCGTGGGTAATAAAAAGCAGAAAGCTGTCTGTTACCCATACATCTTCCCGTTACATTTAATAGAAAGTCTAAGTCTGGAGATCAGCCTCAATTTCTTCCCCTGTCAAAACCTCAGAAAAATATTTGTCTTTCCAGACAGATGGGATTAAATCAGAAAGCTTCCACCTCTCAGCCTGGCAAGGGTGTCTGCTGCAGGTGGCTACAAGCATTCAACAGAACTAAGCTGATGAAACACAGTGTTAAACAAACATCCAGCAAAGTTCTCCCCTGCTGCTCTCTCACAAAAGGAGGAGCAAGACTGGCAGAAAGCGAACATGCCAGTGATCTTATTGTGCAGAAAAAAAAATAGCATTCTGCTGAAAGTCTGTACATGTAAACACAAGTGTACTGACACCTGTCTCAGAATGCCTCGAAACTGAGCGAGCACAGATGACCTGTTCAGAGCAATGGAGCAAAAGACAGCACAGAAAGGCTCCAGCATCCCAAACTCACTGGCAGCTGGTTCTCGGGGCCCTCTGTGTGAAATCTGGAGAGCAGAGTGAAGCTGGTAGTTTACCTGGCTTTCCCCATACCTCTCCAGTCATGTGGGCCTTGGGAGCTGCTTTGGGGTTGGGCTTGAACCTTTGTGGAATTCTAACCCACTCAAAAATCTGGACCCTTCTACCATTTAATGCCTCTGTCTGAGAAAAAAATTCCTATGGATTAATATACAAGTGCATGTGTGTATGTGTGTGTTCCATTTAGCAATTTGGTCCAGATGATGTACAGACCATCAAAACGCAAGCACCTGTGAGAGTTAGGCAGGACAATATTTCAGTGGGGAACTTCGGCTTTGATTCTCTAAGACTTTCAGAAAATAAAAGTACCGAAACCACCATCCACCATCTGCAGACACCTTGGCAATGGTGACGTGACACATTTGCTAATGTTACTAATTTTATCAGTTGTCTATGCCCTTTGCATACAATGTCTATCTCTTCCATCATTCCTTAGAGAAGATTTATAGCCTCATCATCTAATTGAAGTCATGTGTTAAAAATTTTGATATGTATTTCCTATTAATTTTATAATTCAGTGTTTTTAAATTATAATTATATTTGAGATCATTAGAGGAATAATCACAGGTCTGTCTTTTTTTTTCCCCTCAACCAGTCAAGTGCTCTTATCTAAACAGAATTACAAGTGACTTCATGGCAGAGGTATCAACTCGTTCTTTTATTATTCAATTAATTTGGAAGTCAATTCAATACATTACAAAATTATCCAACATAAAAGAATATCAAACTAGCAATCCTGCAAAAATCCTTTGCTTTGCTTTATGTGCTTAAGAATCAGAGTATCTAAAATTTAGAAGATTCATATACTTTAATTAGATGTCTGTACTTGGATACCTTCAATATATTTGAGGATTGTTAAATCAAGGGGCTATTGGCATACAAAGATATGTTGTAGATAGTGATATGTTCACATTCCTTTGTAGAGACAATTGCTGAAAATGTCAAGGTTCACATAGTGAGTTGAAATATCAGTTATAGTATGGAGAGGTGGTCCAGAAGGGATGGTTGCTCCTTCAGAGAAATGGGATTTGATTCTCAGTAACTACATGGTAGCTCACAACCATCAATAACTTCAGTTCCAGGGGACTGGATGCCCTTTTCTGGCCTCCATAGGCACCAGGCACACATATGGTGCATAGACATGCGTGTAGGCAAAGCACCCATGCACAAAAAATAAAGTTTGAAAAAAAAGTCACATATTTATCTTATTTAAATATTGTTATATCTTGGTCAGTTAGTGAGGTTGAGTTAGATAGTCACTGTGCTTATCTAAATTAACCCTTCTGGAAAAATGGCTATTTTCTCTCTTCAGATGGTCTCAAAGCATATCCAGTAAGATGAGAAGATCTCCACATGTCGTCACTCTCCACAGATATGTAGACATGGGGAACTCAATGCTCTTAGATGAGAAAGGAAACAAAATGCAAAAGAGCTTCAAGGTCTCTGCGTCAAGTTTGTCAAGTTGCTTTGGCCACAGCAAATTACATGGTCATGCCCATATCCAAAGGCATACGGTGTGTCTGAATAAACTGGGCCATTTCATCAAGGAGCTGCTGAAGGTAGAAGGTCTCATAGACAGTGAAAGATGTGCATAAGGAGCCTGAGGCGTAAGCAGTGCGGGGCATCCATACAGTCTATTGCTCAGCCAACACTTACTACATACAAATGACAATGATGTGAATAAACCTCTCTCCAAGACTTACGTCAGCTTAGAACTTCAAAATTTATCTTAATTGGAAATGGCCATCACAGTTATAATTAGCTAACATGAGAATATTTGTGGTGTCTGTGAGACCTCAGCTCGATGACTGATACACAGAAAGAATACACAAACAGGGAATGCTGTGTGACAGCAGTCACAGAGGTGGGAACAATGCAGATGCAGGCCAAGGAATACCAGGATTTCTGGGAAGAAGGAAGGGAGGTCTTTACTCAAGGGCCTTCTGAAAGAGCATGTTGCTCCCACACCTTCATTTCAGGGTCTGTCTTCCAGAACCCCGCGAGAATAAATGATTGCTGGTTTCAGCCCCCAGCTTGTGGAAGGAAGCTATTAGCCAAGGTGCACTATTTGAAAGCAGAGATTTCACCACAGAACAAAGCACTTGCAGTCATGCAATCCATCTCCTAGTTATGTAGGACAAAATCAACCAAATAAAGTGACCATTTGGATAAATAATATATTCTAATACAAGTTATAGACTCCATGAAAAAAATAAGGCCAGAAAGAGTGGTGCTGAATATTTCTGAAGTGAAATGACCATGTTTTTATGTCATGTGATCATGGAAGAGTTCTCTGGGGCAGGTTTTCTGGTCACAAAACCTTGTGACAGGGAAGGGTAGGAGCTGGGAGGATGTCTAGAGAAAGAATCCCAGAGCAGAGAAAGATAGGAGATGCAGGTGTACTGGAGTGTCCAAGGAAACCCACGTGACCTGGAGAGTTGAGTCCTGGGATCCAGGTTATCAGAAAGGGCCAGGTTATCAAGGGGTTGAAGAATGGGCGTTAGAGGGGTGTGTCCAAATGGACACATTTGAGCGAGACCACACAGGGAATATTTTATAGAAAGAGACATGGGGGCAGAAAATAAGAAGAATTTACCTTTTTTATTTTTTGACAAGCATATCAGAAGTAGTAATTTAGGAAACAAATCTTAAAAGGATAGAACTGTCCATTGTAATGCAGAGAAAGAATCATTTTAGAATCAAGCTGACCTTGGTTGGAACTGCAGTCTCACTATTTCTTTAGTAGGTCTACTCTTTCATCTGTAAAATGGGCATGCTACCTTCTAGGCAGAGCTGCTGAGAAGAGCACATGAGTTCAGTGCAAATGTCCAGCATAGAGAGAGTGTTTGCAAAGCAAGCATCCTTATCCTGACTGGTAAAACAGGGTTAATTTCCATCCCTTCAGGTGGTCTGTGAAGGTCAGATTCACATCTGATATCTTCAGCATTATTTCCATATGGTTCCTGGCTATTTATCTAGTACATGGCATCATATCACTAACATTAGTTAATAATTAAAGAAAGGAATGATCCAGCCTGCTCTCTCTCTCTGTCTGCCCTTCTTCTGGAGAGGCAGCTTCTGTCTCTCTCTGTTCTCCTCCCTCTTCTCCACTCCCCCTTTCCCCTACTTTTCCCCCTTCATAATCTATTAAATAAACTCTATACCCACCCCCCAAAAAGAAAGGAATTAATGAATACTCTGTAGACTGTCCCCTATTTCCATCTGAACACAGTGCTTTGGCACTGTGCTTTTGTGCAGCTTTTATTCAGTCCCATGACAAGCTGCTTCCCTTGTCCATCAGGTTATGAACATGCAGAGGCCTTCTTTGTAGTCCTCTGTACTTGGCAGTACTGATGGACAAGAACAGAGACCAAGGGGTCACATTGGAGCTCTGCTGCATATCTTTAATCTGAAGCCACATGAAATCTTCCCATCTTAGTTCACGAGATTTTATAATACTGTTAAATATAGTACCTTTAAGTTGTTAAAGGTTGTGACTGGCAAGATGGTTCAGTGACTAAGTACTTGTGGCTACTGAAAAGATTCAGAGTTTTGTTCCTAGCACCCAACTGCCTGTAATTCCATTCCGAGGGATCTTCTGCCCTCTTTTGGTTTCTGTGGGCACTGCACATACCCACATTCAGATAAACAGATCATTCAAAACAAAATCTTTAAAAGAGTTGCTAAAGATTATAAAGGAAAGGGGGCTAGCGTTATCACAGTAGAAACTGGGAGTTTCTTAAATGCAGTCAAGAAAATAATTGAAATTCATTTGGATGTTCTAATCCGCATACATGTAAAAAGTTTTGAATTGCTTCATTGTTTAAAATCAGTGCAAGGATGAGGATATGGGAAATCCCACCTGTACAAGGCTCTTCTGAGAAAGTTGCTACAAATTACAGTTTAACTCTTCTTAGGCTGCACATATGCAACCAAAATACCTGCATACTGGGTCAAATTGCTAAGAGTGTGTTATCTCTGCCTTCTACCAATAAACCATGATTCTGACCCAGAACTATTCACCTTGACTGAGAAACATAGATAACTTGGTGTTCAAAGTAACTTATATTTAATTTCCTAAAGTATTCAAGAAAGTCATATTGTACCTTGCTAGTCACCTCTATACTAGACCTGGATGGAGGTGGGTGGTCCTCGGACTTCCCACAGGGCAGGGAACCCTGATTGCTCTTTTGGCTGACTAGGAAGGGGGATTTGACTGGGGAGAGGGGGAGGGAAGGGAAGGCGGCGGTGGGGAAGAGACAGAAATCTTTAATAAATAAATTTTAAAAAAGTGTGATTGCCAGGTCAGGATGATTATTGATTCAGAAACACAAGTGGAATTCTGAAGAAGAAAATGAACAGAATTGCCAACAGTCTATCCCCCCCCCCAATATTAAAAACTCCTAAGCCAAGTCAAATTGGTTTTAGTTATTTGAGTGTATCCCTTGATTCTAATTTTGGCATGACTCAAATACTTGCCTGTTCTTTTTATGTGATCACATCTGCTTCCGAAATGGCTTGTGAATACTTTGTGCTGCGTCCTAACTTGTTTCAAGAAAGTCCTCATGGTTTGTTTTTTTATCAAAGATATAAGTAAGTGTGGACTTCTGTTAGAATCAGATGCAATAACAAGAGCCCGGTGTGCCCCCTTCTTTAACCGCTAAAAGACAGAATAATGTATGAGATAGTGTATTCAGATACTGAAAATCCTTGAGAGTGGAAAATCAAAGGCTAAGGAAGAGCCCATAGCCACTTTTGCTTTCTGCCTGTAGAGAAAGTCTGGGTCTCAGTATAGAGCGGAGTGAAAAAGACAGAGACTGATGGCTGCCTTGGAGCCAGGAGATAGTAGAGAACAAAATAGCAACTCTAGGAGTGAGCACTGCAGGAGGGGGTTTCATGGGGAATGTGCTGCAGGCATGCAGGTGTCCTTCATTGCTGAGCATAGTGCTCACTGGTGCAGTGAGGAGGATGCACACAGTGCCGCAAAGCTATATAGCAATGGATGGATAGTTTTCAGCAGTAACAGGGGGCTGTTCCCATCACACAAATAAATGGAAACACTTTAATTTGCATAGGGTGTGGGGAATAGGAAATCTAAGGATTTGGCCTCAAAAATATAGGGAAACTAAGACCTACACTAAATGTCAGTTTTATCCAATTTAGCCATCCTTTCAGCCAAAGCCTCAGAAGCATCAGCCTTGCTCAAAGTCATCCAACTAAAGAAAAGCAGGGATTAGTTCAAAACAAAAGGCCATCCTGTGCACAAGAAGGTAAATATCACAACATTGGGCATCAGACACAAACAAGATGGAAGAAGAAAAAATAATCTCTCAAAATAACTCAGAAATAGTTCAGAAATTAGTATACAAGGATGATTGTATAGTTTTTTTTTATAATTTTCTTTCACATAGTTAAAAGTACAGTCCAACAAAATTGTAAGTAGATGTAAAAATAAACCCAAAGTCAAACTCCTAGAAATAAAGCCTGGGATGGGGGAGGTGAAAGGTAACTGGACCCAATCGAGACATTCAACAAAGCAGAGGAGTGGACAGTAAAAGTGAATACACAGCCTCCAGGACTTCAGCAATAAAAGCCAGCAATATCAGGTGAGCATTAGTGAGCTGCGTGACGAACATCAACTGGACTATATGTGTGTGATCGAAAATCACTGAAAAGGAAAATGGGAAAAGGGAAATCATTTAAGAAAATGATATCTAGTTTCTCCTTTAAATTTTATTCTTTTCTTAACTATTACATTCCAACAGCACTTTCTCCTCCCTCCCCGTCCCCCAGTCTCCCCACCACCACCTTCCTTCTGCCCCAGATACACTCCCCACTCCACTCCTGCCTCTGCTCAGACGAGAGCATGCCTCCCAGAGACATCAACCAAGCACAGCATGAAAAGCTAGTTTTCAATAAGACCAGGTATAATACCATCACATCAAGGCTGGACGAGGCAACTCAGTAGGAGGAAAAGGGTCCCACAAGCAGGCAAAAGAGTCACAGTCTGTTAGGGATGCCACAAGAACCCCAACCTACTCAACCATAGCATATACGCACAGGACCTAGGTCAGAACCTTACAAGTTCCCTGATCTCTGTGAGCTCCCATGAGTCCCAGTCAGTTGATTCTATAGACTGTGTTCTTGTGCTGTTTCTTTAATATCAAGAAACTAAAAATACCTAGTTTCTTTAATATAAGTTCGTGGACATTCAAAAGCACATGTGATGTTTATTAAATACTCCATCAAACAACAAAAGAAATTCTTCTTAACGTATGCAAATGTTTTTCAAAGTGGAAAATATCCTGGGTTATCAAAATCTCTGGATTAATTTAAAAGGATTCAAGCCATGTGAATGATGTTTTCTAACAAAAACACCATTTAAGTCACCGTTGGACAGGTGGCCTTGGGTTATACAAGAGAGCACACTGAGTAAGCCATGGGAAGCCCAGCATCTCCTCATGGTCTCCACTTCCGTTCTTGCCACGAAGCTTCTGTCCTGACTTCCTGTACCGTGGACTACAAGCTGAAAGATGAAATGAACACTTTCATCCCCGTGTTGCTTTGGGTCATGGGGTTTTATCAAACAGTAGAAATAACAACTATGACAGGAAGCTACATAGAAAAATACAGTAAGAAATGCATGGAAACACTTTGTTGCGATTCCAGAATATTCTTCTAAGTCTAACATTAAAAATTAAAGTTGGTTTCTGAACATTATACACATGAATGTAATAGCAATTAATGAAAAAAGAGGCCATGCACTTGAAAAGGAGCAAGGATGGATTTATAGGAGTGGTATTTAGGAAGATTTGGTGTAGTGGCATTTCAATTGCATTTTGATAGAGCTTATCTGGAGATCTGGGAGTAAAACAGCCACACTGGTCAGTTTTATGACCATGTTATGGTAACACACACCAAGTAGCCACACTAGTTGCCATAGAAACTTAGAAACTGGGCAATGCATACCTTTCATCACAGTGCTGCACACCTTTAATCCCAGGGCTGGAGAGGATTATAAACTGGGAGGAAGCAGTTCTGAACACAGTCTCATTCTGAGATTCCTTGAGGCAGGACCGCCATTTTGGTCTGAGGTCAAGGTAGGAGCTAGTGACTGGCTGCTTTGGTTTTCGGGTCTTCAGGTTAAACCCCAGTTTCAGTCTCTGAGTTTTTATTAATTGTGCTTCAATTTGGAGGGAGGAAAGGGAAGGAAGAACCTATATAATTATATTATAATCTCAAAAATTAAAAAAAATAAAAAGAGAAAAGAAAGCTATAAGTTTTACACAAGAAATAACTGTAAATGATAAAACTGAAGAAGCATGTGACTTGTGGACATGTCTATGAAATATATAAAAAATGATTTTGATTTTGATAACCCAAAACTATGAGAGCACAAGACAAATGAAATTTCTTAAAGTAGTCACATAATTTATAAAAGAAAATACACAGCATACAAATGGGAAAACACACAAGCACGCACACACACAATTCATCACTATTTGTCCTGTGAGAAGTAAAAATTAAACACAATAAGGTATTATTATTTTATAGGTATTATATCAGTATAAAATTGCTAAAATGATCAACAACAAGGTAGGAGTGCAAAGTTACAGAAACCCCACCTATTGTTGATGGAGTGTAAAATCATGTAAGCCCTTCACAAAACATGTGTGCAATTCATTATGAAGGCAACAATACTATATGTTCCAAAACACTTCATTCCCCAGTCTTAAAAAAACATATTTAAAAGGAATATGTATTCACATAAGAACCTAAAATTATATTAATAGTCCAAAAAAAGGTTAGCAAACACCAAAGCATTGCAATCCTAGCAAACGGGCAACAGTGGCATATGGATACAGGAGACAATGAGCATTGGAGGCTACCAATCACTGACACAAGCATCAAGGATGGGGCCAAGCTCGTTATACCTGGTTATACCCAGAAAAATATGCTAAATTCAGGGTATACAGCCTGGTGTTGGTGGCATATGCCTTTAATTCCAGCACTCAGAGGCAGAGGCAAGAAGATCTTTGAGTTTGAGTCCAGCTTGGTCTGTAGAACGAGTTCCAGGACATCAGGCTCCAAAGCTACACAGAAAAACCCTGGCTCAAAAAACAAAAACAAAGAAACAAACAGAAAATCCAGAGTATACACAACACTGATTCCACGTGTATAACATCCTACAAACGGTGGGACTATGGATAATGGAGACAGGCCACAGACTTCAGGGACTGAGGTCAGGGAGGATTGAGGAAAAAGCAACACATTGGCTCTTTGGCAATCTGGTGACTGGAATGACATCTTGACAGTGTTAGTTCATAAAAATGTGTGCTTTTGTTTAAAGTTGAAAAACAGTTGTGTTTTTCATTATTGTTGTAAATTATTCTGCAATAAACAATATCTCCAGAAGCACACAAGCTATCAATCTGTTCCCTAACCCACTGTGGGAAAAGGATGCACAAGTTGAATTTAAGTCTTAGACATCTCAAGATTCACCCATCAGGCAGTAGAGATCCATCAGCGCTGGGCACTGAATGTGCCCTCTGTCAGCTGCAAAACTGTTGAGACTACTCTATGCCAGGAACACAGAATCAGAATTTATTGAACCAAAGTGAATGTATAAAGTACAATCATTTCGTTGGCAACAGTTGCCTGATTTCCTCGATAGTGCTGACTGAAGGGATCAGGGGTTATTTCATTCTGATCTTAATTAAGATATTAGTTCTTAGGTCACACATCACACAGCACATGGGAATGCATAATATATAATTCTGTACCTTATATATAACATATAGATATCAGTAATATATAAGTATGTATTAGCAATATATGAACAAGTTTATTTCATATGCACATACATATATAAAACCACCAAACATAAACACACACATATATATGACCTCCAAACACACATTCACACACATACACACACATGTGTGTGTTTTGAGGTTATATATGTAATGTGTACTTGTGTGTTTGTGTGTGCGCACGTGTGTGTTACAGATGGGTTACAAATGATTAAAAAGCCACAGAAAGTCTATGCAGGCATGAAAGAGGAAACAACTGGGGTAGAGGTTATAAGAGAGGATCAGGTAAAGAGGAATAAGAGAATCTACCAAAACACACTTTTTCAAAAAAGAAAAAAAAAAAAGGCCACAATGACATGTAAAATCTTGGGTGCTGATTATGAAAAGAGGCAAGTTAGTTTAAAAAGAGGTTTCAGAGGTCAGAGAGATGGGGAAATTGATAAATATGCAAGTAGAGTCTCTCTGATAATAAGATACAGAACCAGCTGAGGGAACCAGCTACTACTGCCATGGAGAGGAAACAGAGGGCCAGAGTCCAGCTGTAGCATTGAAGTATGCTGGAGGCTGTAGAAGCAAAGGAAATGGAGGGAATCGGCTTGCACAGGCCCAGCCCAGTGAAAGGGAGAATGAGCAGACAACAGTTTAATAGGCTGCATTAACAATGGCAAAATAGCTGAATTGAACCCCTGGGGCAATCTGGACTTCTCTGCCTGTTGATCAGTCATTGGATACACACATGGGGTGGTCAGACAACAGATTGATGGGGTGATTGGCATCATGTTGTTAGATGTCATCATCTTTATGGGGTCCAGTTGAGGGCGCTACACCCATCGCATGGTTTTCTGTGTCCAACAAGTTCTCAGCTGTGACTTTCCTGCTATGATTTTAATACTCCATGCATTCCTATAGTTCCAATTCACTTTGAAGATTGTATACAGTGGTCCCTTTTCTACTTCCAGGAATAAGTAATTTATCACTGTGTGCTGTATGGGTGGTATCTATCAACAGATTATCATCTTATTCTTTGTGTATTTATAGTTCCTTTTATGGATGTCCTACCAGTTAACTCCTTTGACCTGCATGCTGTCCCTGAAAGCTCTTATACAAACCACTTGACCTCAAAGTCCAAGCTCTTGGGTAAACCAAGCCAAGGACTACTCTTTAAGACTGTCCCCGCACAAATGTAGGTGCTCTAGTTAGCTTTAATTGTCAATTTGACACAGGCTATAGTCACCTGAGAGGAATTACGTGGACCAAATTGACATGTGGGCATTTCTACACAGGATTGTCTTATTATTAGTTGATGCCTACTGTGAACAGCATTGACTGCAGGCATGTGGTTCTGGGCTCTATACGAGACCTAGGTGGTCACGAGCCTGGGAGTGAGCCAGAGAGCTGGTCAGCAAGTTTTCCTCCATGCTTCCTGCCTTGAGTTCCTACCCTGTCTTTTTTCAATGATGCATTGTAATCTGGAAGCCTAAGCCAAGAAGCCCCATGCCTTTCCAAGTTACTTTAGGTCAGAGTGTTTCATCACAGCCAAAGAAATCAACCTCGGCTTCCCATCTCAAGCAATTGCACTAAGGAACCCAGCCTGGCATTTATTTTGGAGGGTTTTGTTTGTCCATGTTTTGTTGTTTCTTGAAGTGCTTGGGCAATTGACAACTTTTTTGATTTGAGCACATTCCTGAAGAAGTCAAAGTCAATAATGGTAGACAACATATGATAAAAAGAAAATGGAAAGTAAAATATTATGCTTCTTCTTGGGGGTGGGGACAAGACACTGACTTAGGATATGTCTTTTGGGGTTCATTTATCTTATTTCTCACTATAGGATATTCATACTATTGCCCACTGTGTCTTTACAATAAATCTGTTCTTTTTTAAAGATACTCAAGAGTGAATATCTGTTCCTTCAACCAAGTATATCTTGAGTAAAATGACCTAGAAATACATAACATGGGGAATACTTAATGAGAGAGTAAAATGAGTGCTCATCTTTATATTTGACTTTCTAGTATTCAGAATATGATTACCAAGAAAAAATTGTCCCTATAGCAATAAAATAAGTACATAAAAAAATTGAAAGGACACATCTGCGAACATCCTCACTTTATGCATGAGAGCCATGAAGAGGAAATGCAATGCCTCAGGTGACTTGGATTGTTTCCAGCCTGGAACATATCATTTGAGCAAGTCTGTTAAGAAGTAAGTAACTGGGCTGGAGAGATGGCTCAGTGGTTAAGAGCGCTGCCTGCTCTTCCAAAGG
The DNA here is from genome assembly GCA_963919715.1 of Microtus obscurus. Lineage (NCBI taxonomy): Eukaryota > Metazoa > Chordata > Mammalia > Rodentia > Cricetidae > Microtus > Microtus obscurus. Next base: position 25,304,143 of record CAWTZC010000015.1, read on the forward strand.
TCCTGAGTTCAATTCCCGGCAACCACATGGTGGCTCACAACCATCTGTAATGAGGTCTGGCTGGTGTCCTCATCTGGCCTGCAGACATACACACAGACAGAATATTGTATACATAATAAATAAATATTTTAAAAAAAAAAGAAGTAAGTAACTGAATGAACTGGCAATGTCACCACAACATGCAAATGACTCCAATTTCAGGCAACATTGATTGTGAAAAAGTTGCTCCCAATATTAACTCTGAATCCACATACCTTCTTCCCACTGTAAGATTGCCATCTACAGTAATGTAAAACAAGTCTGATGTCAACGCCACATGAATTTGCTTCTTTTATCATCCTTTCAACAACCTTCCTTGTAGTTTTTAATGAGGCAGTTACTTTGATGTCATGAATATCAAACTGCAAATAAATCCTTGTAGTAGAGAAGCCCTGCATATGTAATTATTATAAAATCCTTTGCAAATCCAAAGAAAAATCATTTCCTTTTATAGACTGCTTTCAGCATAGGGGTGTGTATGTGATACAAATGCACATGTGTTCATATGTGTGTAAGCACACATGTGTAAGAGTATTTGTGCACAAACACACACATGTGTGTATGTGTAGGTCTGAATTTGACATTTAGATTCTTCTTCAATTATCCCCCCATCATCATATGTACTAAGGTAGAGTCTCACTGAATTTTGGTCTTTCCTTATTTGCTAGTCTGGCTTGTCTGCTTGCTAATCTCTGCCTCCATGCACTGGGATCAAAAGAGAGTTGCCATGGGCACCCAGATTTTAAGAGGGTTCTGAGGGTCCAAACTCTGGTCCTCACATTTGCAGGGAAAGGGAAATATCTGCTGAGCCATCACCAAGATCCCCAAAATCCTTTTCTAAGCAGGGGAAGAATGTCTAAAAACAGCCATGTATTTATATTGAATTTTAAGAGAAGAAATCACAGTGTTACAAACTAAATTTTGTATCTCCTCAAAGCTCCAGGTAATAAAGCCTTAACTCCCCAGTGTGACTGTGTTTAGACATTATTTTACGGAGCACTTAAAGCTAATGTAGAGTATATGGCAGGTCCCTAACCTGATGTGATTAAGGTCCCTACAAAGAGAGACACCAGAGAACACATTCTGTCTCCTTGACATCCACAGAGAAGAGGACATTGAGAATATTGCAAAATGAAGCAGGCTGCAAGCCTAAAGGGGACTTAGGTTGGAATCAACCATTCTAGCCTCTTTAATCAGGGACCTAAAACAATTTTATTGTATAAGTAATCCAGTCTATGTTATTTTGTTATGATAGACTGACTTATGTAACTAGTAACAAAAGCTGGTGACGTGCAGAGTTCACTGCAGGATGTTGTATGCACTCCTCATCAAATCTCACATTCCCATTGCCAACCTGGTATTTTACTCTCTAAAGCACAGACAAGTATGCAGCTCCAAATACTCTGTCCAAAGTCAATAGTTCTCCGCGCTCGTTTGGTGAACTTTACACCAAACATAATGTTAAGAACTGCTACCCCTCATGTACATTTATTTGTTTGCCTTGAACTGATGGAAATTTTACAAAAGAAAGGGTATGAACTGCAGATAAGACTTGCCTCTGCATGTTTTCTTCCTCAGTAAGTTTCATGCATCAAGGTTGGAATTATACTGGAAATTCTTGCAAACAGAGAGAGAGGATGATGTTTTTGTCTTTGTCTTGTGTTAATTATAATTCTAACAAAGTAAACAGCAGTCTACTTTACTATCTGAACACCTCTGACTTGCTTGCACATTAATAAGTGTTAGATAATGTGATTCCCTATTTACTCTCTCATCAGGTGCCTTCCCTCCCTCCACTGTCTTGGTATTTTTTCCTATAATGTTGCTGTTTGCAAACTGTCTCATCCAAATTCCGTTGGCAACTGGTTTCTGCTTTGGCCATGCTAGTGGGCAGACCTGGCAAGGGCCACAGGGTAATGGCTGAAAAAATATTAAGGCATTTCTTTGCCTCTTATTTGTTTGGATATCAAACCTGCATCCGTGCTGTTAAACCCTACTCATATTGTTGACCACTGTTCTCATAAACAACTCCATTCATGTCCAGTCCTTAGGTGCTGCAAGTCATCCTGCCATTTTGCTGCTCTTGTTACTCATCTCTGAGTGCCCTTTCCCTTATACAAGGTCATTGCCTCTTTATTAAAGCCCTTCTACTTGAACTCTATATAATGAATGCTCTTTTCTTTAGACTCCAAACAGTAGAGTCAAACGCAGAGCATTGTTTTCACCCAGTACTACCAATCAAAATAAATCTTAACTCCCATCCATTGTTTGTTTGATGGACAAGTGACTTAGATATTTATTTTGTTACTTATATGGTTTTACAAGAATGAAATATATACATGTGTAATAAGATATACATATATAATTACTACGTACATATATGCATTTACATGTATATACAATAATCAGATAATCTTAGATAAAATTGCAGATACATATTCTGACAGCAGCTTCATCCAAACATTGACGGGCACTCATTCTCCTGTCACAGACCCTTGTTGGATTTAACTGCACCCATCTAGTTCCTGCTTTCAGAAGTTAGCCCTGCTACAGTAAGCTTGCAATCCTAGCAGGTACATCAGCATGGACAAATTACAGCTGGCAGGAACATCTGGATACATGCTTTTTGATATATTATCAAGACCATTTGTCTAAAGAATCATCAAAACAGTTACTCTGCTTCTTCTTGTTTGTGTCTTGAGTGCTTATGACAGTGTAGGCAGTTAGTATTTGCTAAATATTTAATCAAAGAATTTTCACTGAAAAATTAATTGCATGTCAAAGTTTACGTTTAGAAATAAAGGCTTCTGCAGAGCAGAATGTTAAGTTTATAGTCTAATCCCTGTTTCGTGCATTATGTCATATACATGCAATTGAATTCTACAGCATCACATTTTCTAATCCTTTTCTCTTTATTTTTTATTGCCGAGTCAATCCTGTCAGCGGTGATTGGAAGTTTTTTACTAAATGGAAGATCACTGCTGAATACGTGCAATTTAAATAGAGAACATTTAAAGCCTTCTCTGAGGCAGCTGCCGACAAGTTCAAGACTAATGAGAAAAACAGCTGAGGAAATTCTCCCAGATGAGGCCGTGTCCCTAAGTGATGGATTTTTCAGTGGGGCAATGTTCCAGAGTGGTAATGGGCAGTGAGTTCCCAGGGGGCCCTCCCATGCTCCTGGAATACATAAGCAGCAGGACATATTCTTTACAGAATGTTGAGTCACTGGTGGGCGAACCTCCAGAGAACCCTGCGATATCTTGATTTATTTGCTAGCTTTCTTCCTAAGAAACAGGGATGATAAAAACAAATATACAGGGGGTGGATTTCTCTGGTCTGCTGATCACACAACCGTAATTCTGTGATGCTCCCAGGGATAAGAGGGAAAGTTGTAGATTTGAGGAAATCGCTTTGAGAACATTGCAACATCATCCAGAGGAAATATAAAGTAATCTGATGGTGTGCAGATAGATTTAGAGGAGAAAATGCCAAGATATTTGTTCAGAAGACATGATAGGGACGATAAAATGAGTAGGTCCTTCTGCGTGCACTGGGCACTCAAAGTAATGACCACCGTTGTCATTTGGAAAAGAGAGGAAGAAACCTTGCCAAAGTGGAGGGGGACAAGCTTATTAACATGCATTTCAAAACATGTATCATCCGAGGATTCAGCACTTAGAGCACATAGCAGCGCTTTGTTCTCCCGAAGGTGAACTTTGTCCCCTTACTGTGGTCCCACCAGTGAACTGTTAATAAACCTTTCCTTATAGCTCCAACCTTTTCCTGTTCCAAAATGCAAACCATCTCCGGGGATCCAGGATGATAACCCCTCTGATGTGGGAAGGTCATTTGTCAATCTGTTGTTTCATTGGTTAATCAATAAAGAAAACTGCCTGGCCTGATAGGTCAGAAAAATGGGTAGGTAGAGTAGACAGAACAGAATGCTGGGAAGAAGGGAAGTGAGCCAAATGCCATGCCGCTCCTCTCCAGGGCAGACGCAATGAAGCTCCAGCCCAAGATGGACGTACACTAGAATCCTTTCCGGTAGGCACCACTTCATGGTGCTACACAGATTATTAGAAATGGGTTAGTCAAGATGTGAGAGTTAGCCAAGAAGAGGCTAAAACTAATGGGCCAGGCAGTGTTTATATGAATATAGTTTGTGTGTTGTTATTTCGGGGCATAAGCTAGCCAGGCGGCCACGAGCCAGGCAGCAGGAACGCAGCCCACTGCTCCTTCTACAGAGTGGCTCACGGGCAAACCCACTCCATCTATTATCGGCTGGAGCACTTGAAGGGGCTGGTCCTTCTACACCCCTCCTTCAATAATACCATTTCCCCAATCTCTACTATTTCTTCTGCTTCCTGAATTCAGAGGCCCCATCTCTACCATTCTTATCAATGAAATTTCTTCTACACCCAGCTTCCCTTTCATCTAATTACATGAGGACCAGGCTACCACTAATGGGGGAAATTAGAACAGACAACTACTGAGCACACAATCCAAATCAGAATCCAGAGAAACCCAAAGTGAGAAGGGAGCTAAATGACAAGGCTGAGAAAGGGGTCAGTAAACCAGAAACACAGGGAACTCACATAAGCAAATGTCGGATTTCAAAGTAGAAGGCATGAAGGCAGAGCAAAAAGGTCTGGGGAGGAGACCTTGCTGTGATTGTTGGTCTACTCAATGTAGCCTTCCCTGTGTGGTTTCTAGGTGCTGCAACCAAGAATTGTGATCAAAAAGCCTACAAGTGGGCAGACATATGGAAACTAAATAAGAATTTTGTGTTTTATCTGTTTGAAGATAATTCTGAAATGTTTTAGACTACCCTAAAATATTAGAATATTCTTATTTCATCTGAGTCTGTTTACATAGTTCCATTATTATTATTATCATTGTTGTTGTTGTTACAGCATCAGCTGTAGCAATCAATGTCTCGACATTACCAATGCCTAGTTCTGATCACCAAAATCCTGCTCAAACCACAAATGTGAACAAAGACATATTACAGACCGTCATAGAAAGCCTGCCACTCCCCTCTAGATTTACAGCAAGATTACCGGGTGGTAGAGATAGTAGTGAGAAACCTGTAACTGAGGAAGACATTAAGATGCAAGAAAACATATTTTCTTTTGAAATAAGTAATAAATGACCATAAGCAAATTTATCAATGGGGGAAAGTGTGCCAGTTGTCCAGTTGTTCAATTAATAGGATCAATGGAGCTATTCTGCTAAGAATAATCAGACAGGCACTCTCAACCTAACAATGCTGAACCCACAGGGGCAAGAATATCCACTTATTTATACCCACAAGTCAAGGAAATAGCCCCAATGATGTATATGGTAAGGGGCTATGGACGTGTAGAATTTTCATGAAATATCTTGAAGGATCTTTAGGAAAAGGCTGCAACTCTCTAATAAAGGGACTGCCGCTGCATTTGATGCAAAAACTGAAGAAGGGAAGGAGCATGTTAGTCTATTTTTAAGAGCAAATGCATTGTGGATGACATACCAGTTTCACACAGCATTGAAAGTCCCAAGCTGATATTAACTGCTCTGTATTTCATGAGATTTCAAGCCACGTGCACAAATGCATTATGTATTTCAATTAAAATTCAGTGTTTGACAAATGTCACACATTATTACAGAACTTAAATATTTAGTTGAATTAATATCACAAAACTATACTATCCTATCTTGTTCAAAGTAGCCACTGTTTGGGGAGAAAGTGCACCAGGTCCCTAAGTACCCCCAGTTCGTTTTAGTTATTTGTCATCAGAATCCAGTCCTCTTTCTCAATATTGTGTTGTGGTAAGCTACAGTGAGTTCACCTCATATTCTTACCCTCTCACAGACAGAGCAGGCTTACTCACTGATGATACCCGAAGTAGGTTCCTCAGCTTGCCATCCTCCGCTTGTCATGAGCTACATCCACACACGAGGTCTCCTCTAGTTGGCATGGGGGACATGGGAAAGCAAACAAGCCAATGTGAAGCTCATGCCACTTGCTTTGCCCTAACTAGTAAAGTCCTCTGTCTATGATTGTACTGCCTTTCACCAGTGTTCATTGTAGAGTAACCCTCCAAGGATTTTGGTTTTAATTAAGATAAAATCCAGGATCTTCCCTAGGTCCACAGGTTATTTGGAAATTTTAAACGCAGGTGCATCCATTTTGGTTTGTTCTTCTCACTGGGATCTGAAAATCATTATGAACAAGAAGAACTTACTTTAAGTCCCAAGACTATGGTTTTTTTTCTCTCTTTGCATCCCATTTGGATGTGGCAATCCTGGTCATAAGACATGTTGGTGTTGAGTGAGGATGACAGACTGCCATCCTGGTAGGAACGTGTTCTAGCCTTCACATCTCAAATCCTTGGAGGCAATTCCAGAGTTTAGGCAAGGTAGACATGAGGCTATCTTACCTTCTACCACTCGCTGAGGCTTTACCAATATGAAAATAACTTGCCTGTTAGACACTGGCCCTGCTCTGTAACAAACAGCTGAACTGAGTGCTGAGAACAAAGATAATCAACCGCACATTGCATCTTCTCTGCAGAGAACATTGCCTGATCAGCAGATGCAGCAGGCTTACAAATAATGTAGAGAGGGAGAGTAATTAGGATATGGGACTCCATTGTCCATTCTCGGCCAGGCCTCTGAGCTCCACTTGTGCGTGCCCTAGTCTCTGCAAGTGTGGGGAAATTCTTCTGCCTGCCACCATCAAGACATTCACAGCACATCCAAGAGAGGCTAGTATAGATACTTAACAACATAAGGAACAACCCATGCAGACCCAATCACATGACATTAAAGTTCATTTGCGGCTATATCATAAAATCTGGAAGTTTCTGGGATTTGGCTTCACTCTCCCATGGCAAGGTGTAGGGCCGGTTCAACAGGTCCCTAACAGTTCACTAGACTGATAACTCCATGTAGTTCTGAATTTTTTTCATCATTCACATTGTGGTAGCTGGCTTGTGCAAAACCCATTGAACAAGGGATGGGTATTCTCATGTCTCTGGTTTTTATTTGTAGCAGATATAGACTGTCATTAAAGATGTCTATTCAACAGATCTTAGAGGAGCGGCATGGGTAAGGACATCTAGGTCATGGGTAATAAGAGAGAAAACAAAGCTATCTGAAAATGACAAGTCTATAGCTGAAACCCAAAGTGTTGACCCAAGTTCCTGGAAATGGTGGACGGGAGGACCCTAGCGCTTTGGAGAAACCATGCTCCCTGATTTGAACCCAGTGGCCCTTCCATTCTCTATATACTCACCCCTTCTGTTTCCTTGGGTTCTTCATTCCCGTGTCATTACTTTCATTTTTTAGTTCCTTCTTTTATTCGTTTGACTCTGATTTTCCTCAATACATGGCCAGCTCTCTCCTTTCCCTCCACCTACTGCCTACGTCCACCTCTTCATAGTTTGGATATCACTGTCTGTATTTGTCACAACTTTTCTCCCAATCTAGATCTCTCTAATGAGAATTGTACACAAAAGTTCCCTTGCTTTGCTTTGCCTTCCAAACCTTTCCCCACTTTCCACTGCAGGCTGAGGTCTGCCCATGGCCCTGCCACTCAATACTTCATTTTCCAGTGAAGCCTGGTGGGGCCCAGAGCCATCACTCCAAAACACAGTTGTAATGACTTCATTAACAGCCCTTCTCAATTATTACTTTTGGGTAATGGAGAGTTTTAAACAGTGTAGTATCCTAGATGTCGTGAGGCAGATTATATAAGTCACATTGTATGGGAACCATTGAGAAAGACCACAAAGAGGGTCTCCATATAATTCACCATTTAGATTTAAGCCCGGATGCATGGCCCTGAGGGACTTTCATGGCTATGCCTCACTAGTCTATCCAGCTCCAAGTTTAGCGCTATCAAGTAATTTTTATCCCAGAAATTAATTACCGTATTCTCAGTGTTTGTCTGCCAGATGTTGTAGCTACTTTATCAAATTCATTCTCATGCTACCTATGGGCTAGATAAAACTCCCTCAGAGTGGAAGAAAGGGCACTGCTCTTCTAGGATGCTCCCCTGTATTTCCTAAAGAAGAAATGTCCCTCCTTCACCCATGGCTTCTTTCCCAGCTTTCACCTGTAAAATTATCAGGCATTGGTTGGATTCCATTCTTAAGCCTCTATCTTCACCAGTTAAAAAATATCTATGCATCGCTGAGCTCTTGTGTGATTGACAGTAAATCAACATTTGTGCATGAATAGAAGAACAAAACAGAGAAAAACAAAGAATATGCTCAACTCAGTTGTTATAGAACAAAAACATAAATAAATAGCAAGATGAATAGTGAATGCATTTGTACAATAGCTTCTAGCTTGTACTCCACTTAGGGAACTTGCTCTATGATAACAGCAAATGACCAGAATATTTGTAAAAGGGTGGCTGTGTTTCTCTAGGAATAATGCTTTTAGCAGCTTGAGCACTCTGGGTCAAAATAGTTCCTTCCATCTCTGTAGATGCTGGGAATGGGCCTCCCTGGCCTCATCTGTGTAATGTGGCCACACTAGTCTGACATCAGCAGCTTAAACACCTGAGAAAGCCCCTTAAGGACAATTCTGGCCATCTGCTGGGTGACAGATTCGCCATTGTTCTCTGTGCTCTGCACTACACAAGCTAGAGTGGAAGCATTCTGCTGCTCCCTTACCTAGTCTTCATCAATAAAGGGACAGTCAGAAGTCCAGGCAATGCTACAGTGTACGAGCACCCCCACACTTCACTATCCACATCCCACTCAATCCCGGCAATGGGCAGCAAGAAGTGCAGGGGACCACAAACTTTCTACATGCCATTTGGAGACATGTAGAAAAAGACGGAGAATGCTTATGTTTTTCCTCCTAAAATGTGCTTAAAATTGATTCCATGGAACTAATTTAAGCTTGATATAGTGGCAAACACCTGCAATCTAAATACTCAAGAGAAAATTGCAGACCAACTTAGGCTACATAGGAAGACCTTATCACACAGGAAAAACACACACACACACACACAGGTACACATGTGCTAAGAGTCACACACACTCAGGCATGAAAGCACACATATACACACAAGTCATGTACATACGCACACGCATGCACATGCATAGCTAAAAAGAACAACAACAGAAAGTAAGAGTATTAGATCTATCAGTAAAGTGCTTTATGTTCAAGCAAGAGGACCAAAATCCAATCTTGAGACCTATATAGAAAGGGTATATATGACATGTGATTGTCATCCCAAAGTTGGGGATGTAGACATAGACAGATCCCTGGGGTACACTGACCAGCCATTCTAGTCTATGTGGTGAGCCCCAGGGCAATGATAGTCCATGGCTCAAAAGCAAGGTGGATGACTATTTTCGGGGTTTCTGCCCTGCCTGATTCCCACAGTTGTTAACTCCCAAAGAAATCACACAGAGGTCTACATTAGTTATAAACTGATTAGCCCATTACCTCAGGCTTCTTATTAACTCTAATAACTTATATTAGCCCATTATTGTCTGTGTTAGCCACGTGGCTCGGTATCTTATTCGGCGAGGCAGTCACATCTTCTGTTGCTGGGTCAGGACTGCAGAAGGACCTTCCTTTTTTCCAGAATTCTCCTATTCTTGTTACCCGCCTCTACTTCCTGTCTGGTTGTCCTGCCTATCCTTCCTGCCTGGCTACTGGCCAATCAGTGTTTATTTAAAATATAATCGACAGAATACATACCATTGTCTCACACCAGATGACTCCCAAAGGATGGCATTCAAGTTTGGTCTCTACACACACAAGCATACACATGTGTCTGCACTCACATGAGCATGCAACAGCTGGGAAAGCCCCATTTCAAAGCCATATGGCTTTTATTGCACCTCTCTTAAAAAACTTTAAAAAAAACTAGAAGATAGTAATATGAACCATATACCAAAACTGAATCATAAATGTATTAGTCATATAATCTTTAACAATGGTACTAATGTATATGTATAGTTATTCCTCTCTCTCTCTCTCTCTCTCTCTCTCTCTCTCTCTCTCTCTGTATGTATGTAGTCTTGGGCTCAAATTCTGATAATGGTGATAAAATGCTAAAATGCTACCTGTTTTTCCTGATAGCCTAGAAACTGCATGTGTGTGTGCATTATATATATATATCACATAACACATATATGTCACATAACACACATATGTGTGAATATATATATATATATGTATATTTCCACCTATGCATGTATATATAGTTATAGAGGAACTGCTGAAGGACAGGTGAAGGAAGCTTTACGACCGAGAGAAGCACAGGACTCTTCCATTGGATTTGTCCCCAGAGTCAACTTCTGAAAGATCATTTTACTTCTTTTTCTTTTTAAAAAAATATTTTTTATTGATTCTTTGTAAATTTCACATCATGCTTGCTAATCCCACTCATTTTCCAGTCCCTCTATACCCACCTTTGTAGTGTCCTTTCCAAAGGGAAAATTTTAAAAGAAATAATAAAAATAAGAAATAAAAAATACAAATACAAATAAGAACATTAATTTAAAAACAAACAAAAAAAGAAAACAAACAAAATCACTTTGTTTCCTCATCTTTCCCAGCTCTCCATTGCCTTTGCATTTGTCTAAGTGTCCTAGTGTCCCTGGAAGCTGTGATGTGTCATGCAGTAGACCCTTTGGTCCAAATAGTTCTAGTTGCAATTGTTCATTGCAATGAATTGTAGGTCGGTGTTGTAGAAGGATGCTTGTTTGTTCCTGGCTGACAAGACCACAAAATAATCACTCAGAAACTGTATTAATTACAACACTGCTTGACCTATTAGCTTATGAAAATTTCTAGCTCACTCTTAAATCTTAAATTGACCCATTTATACTATTTGATATTTTATGATGAGGTTTGTAACCTGCCAGAAAAGTTCTGGCTGGTGGCTCACATTTTTCTCCGCTGATGACTCCATGTCATCTCCTGACTCAGCCTTCTTTCTCCCAGCATTTTGTTTAGTTTTCCCTGCCTAGCTTTGTTCTGCCCTGCCATAGGTCCAAAGCAATTTCTTTATTAATGAATGCTAATCACAGCATACAGAAGGGAATTCTACACTACCTTCCCTTTTCTGTTTAAATATAAAGGAAGGTTTTAACTTTAACATAGTAAAATTACATATAACAAAATAGCTATTAAGTCATTATTACAGTTACAATATTTATATCTATTTTATCTTTTATCATAACTAAGGAAAACTATTACTATCAACTCTTCAACTCCATCAAAGACTCCAGAATGATATAATATTACCTAAGTAAACAGAAAGTGCATTGTAAGCAACTTCTAAAACTCTAGAATTGACAGAGACATATCCACATAAAAATCTGAGAAAGCTTAAATAGGAAATCTAGACACAAAAGAACAGAGGTAAGCATGGCTTTTGGTAGCCACAATTTTTTTTTTCTAGATGGGCTCACAGCGAGCAAGGGCGGGCTGTTTTAAGAGAGGTGCAATAAAAGCCATATGGCTTTGAAATGGGGCTTTCCCAGCTGTTGACCATGCTGCTAGTACAACCTCTGGCTCTTTCAGGAGACTGAGCATTTGAATGGGGTTTGTGAGCAATGTGCTATGGCTTGCTTGGTGACAACATGGACTGGCTGTGTGCCTAGAGATGGGGCACTGTGAATGGCTCTCAGAGGTAGCAAGCAGCTCCATCATGCTGGACTGGGTGAGGAAAGCAGGAAGTACCATATTTCCCCTAGCAATGGTGCCACTTAATTTTTTAAGAAGCGTTTAGCATTTTAAGAAGTGCTTCTGGACAGTAAAGAGTTACAGATACACATAAAAGACTTCTAAATGAGTCACAGTGTTGAATAAATGTATGTAGGCTTGGAAGAGAAAATAAGAAAGTATAAAAGGAAACAAGTGGTTTATACCATATTAGAACAAAGTCTTTAAAGACACAGAGTCATATATTAAAAGGATCAAAGAGAAACAAGCTATGTAAAAATGGAAAATTCACAAAGAATCTGGATTATGTATATTATTGTGTTTTCTTTGAATTTTTTTGACTGTGAAGGAGTTAAGTAACCAACAGATATACTTTAAAGATATCTTGACTTCAGAATTTGAGTCTATGGATATGTTGCTTTGGAAAAGAGGTTCTTCTTTTTTTCGACAGAGGATGAGAACCTGTGGAATCCTTCCAGACTAATGTGTATTAATGGACCAAGACCCCCTGAAAGGTTGCCTTGAATACCCCTCATAAAATTACTTCACCCAATAAACAGCAGAAAGAAGTTTTGGATAGAACTGTGCCCATATTCCAAAATATTGTCTATAAATGTTTCTTTACATTTTAAGGGGGAATATGTTATAGAGGTTTGCTTTAGCATGGATCTTGGTTTATTGATACAAATTTAAGGTCAATCTTGTTATATGTATATTTCTGATCTTTATTAAGGTATTGTGTTTGTGCAGCTCATTTAGAAATGTAATGTATAATTAACAAATATAAGTTAATAGATAATCATCTATAACAGTCATGTTTTCAGTCATGTAAGTTAGATTTTCTAGATGTACAGAGATACATTTCAGGTTGTAGGCGGCGTTATAACCAGGCTAGCTTAATATGAAACAGCAAATTTTAATGAAGGGATATCTTACAACACCAGTGATTCAGCGATGAGCAGGAAATACAAGCAAAGAGGCCTGTGGGGCTCACACTCACCAGATTTATATGTAAACATTAGCCCGAGGCAAACACGCCCCCTAATGGGCTGGGCTTATCCCTACATCAGGTAGATAGACATTTTTCAAACCTTTCAAAGACTACAGAATATGGCATTTAAAATGTTTTAAAATTTATGATATTTCATTACATTGAGACACAAGTGTTGCCCCACATGGTCAGATCTCAAATCATGTTCTTCCAGTCATAGGCCATTGGGCAGCAGCCACACCTTGGCCTCTGCATTCACACAGTGCATTAAGTCTGGCTGCTGCTTAGACTGTACCCTTTATTCCCCTGGACAGGCCTCCCTAACTCATCCCTTTGGTAACACCAGAACACACTGAACTAGAAGAGCATTTGTGTATGGATTCAAGCACAGCTTGACTGAGCAGCCACATGCAGTAGTTTTCTGCGTGAATTCTAGGTCAGAAGAACACTCACAGGCCACAACTTTTTCCTCCTCTCCATGCAAGCCAAGCTTGCGTTCCTCAGTCTGACTCATCTGCTGGACAGTCAACTCCTTCTGAAGGCCTCTCCTTGGCTAAGATTCCATAAGGTCCTAGGTATACAAACCAAGTCCCAAGGCACCACTCTGGCCCACCCAGTGTTGCCTTCTTTCTGTGACAGACCTATTTTTTTTTTTTCTGAAGGAACATAATGAGCAGGTTTTCATGCTCCAGCTGAATTCTCTCCTCAGCCCAAATACCTACAAGTTAGGTTTAGTATGTGTTTGTGGGCCAGCCTCTCTGAATAAGGGAAATTTCACAAGAGGCCCAATTGCTGGTTTTATTGTATAGGAAAACCATCTACCACATCCTTGTCACATAGAAAAGACAATGATGATTTCAGGTAAAAAGAAAAAAATTCAAAATAATCATTTGTTTTGGGAGACAGTTTCTTCCTAAGCTTGCTTGAAACCCCACTGTCCCACACCAAGTATTAAAGGTGGATGCCACTATGCTTGTCTTAAAATAATATATTTTCAAAGCAAGAATTGAGCTCTGAAACTTTCCTTTACATTTCCGAATTGTTTCTATTCTCTTTGCAAACTGAACTGGGGAAGGTGAATTAAAGACACTCATCTTAGCTCTTATTCCCAATTGTCTAGAAATTCATTTTGTTCTATTTAAGTTTTCCTGTATCAATTTGTTTTCCTGAGACACAAAATTTTAAAGCAAGGACTTGTGAGTGCAAAGATACAGATTCTAAGTGTTGGGATATCATGAGGCTGTAGAGATGGCTTAGTAGTTGAGAGCACTGGCTGTTTTTGCAGAAGGTCCAGGTTTCAATTTCCAGCATCCACACAGGAACTCACAATCATCTATAACCAAGTTCCAAATGATCTCACACCCTCTTCTAGTCTCTGCCCTGGGCACCAGGCAAGAACATGGTGTACATACATACATACAGGTACATACTAACATACACACATCTGCGCTTGCATGCACACATGGTAAAAAATAATTAAATGGGATGAGATAAAAATAAATCTTTCCTTCTGTTTTGTTTTTAACACTAATACCCCTTTTCCTTGTACCTAATTCTCAATGCCTTCAATTCCTCTAAGTGTTCTGACACACAAAAATTGAGAACTGGTTGAGATACATCTCTTAAACCTATGAAGTAATGATGCAAGTTACCTGATTATACAGATGGATAGAAACACCACTGATATAGAACAATATTTATGCGGTTAAATATGGCACAAAACTGAAAATGAACTCCACAGCCAGACAGCCATGCGGACTTCTGAAGATGGCACCATGGAGTTTTATGCACAACTTCTTCGCCACAATCATTCTCTGTGCTAGAGCTGAGTGGGGGGAAGTGGTCATGTATAGAAAGAGGAAGAAGGAGAAAACAGATTATTGCCAGAAGTGTGAAGGAAGACACTTCAGATCAGGTAGTAAAAGAGATGTAAATTAAAGAATAAGAACAAAAAATTATTGATGAATATAAGGACCAAAAGAGGAAATGTGTGATACAGAGAAACCAGTATAAAGAAGTGAGGGTGGCAGCAGGATGTGTCTTCTGAGGACAAAGCAGGGTATAGCAAATGTCCTGAGGGGGAACAAATACTGTGACACTCAGGAGGGGGAAGATCAAGGTGCCAGGACAGAAGGTGGTGTGTGCTGATCCCAGGAAGCCCAGGGTGCATGTGTAATTGCTGACATGGCACAGCCTTTTTGAAGACCCCCGTGCTCCAGATTCAAATCCTCTCCCGAGGTTCAGTGGGATGGCAAAGCCTTCCTTTGGTCCAAGTGCAAATGTTGACAGTGTATGTAAGTACAAGCATTTAGGAGTAACTGATCAGTGTGTGCAAAAACTAACAATTTTAGTTTGCTCTTCCTGAATGAATACAACCTGAGCTTGCTACCCTCCAGACATGTTCTAGAAGACCAGCTAAGTTCTCCCCCTGTGCTGTAATAAGACATGCACTGAGGTTGTGGGTTATTGCTTAGTGGGTGCTGCTCCAGCATGGAACACGACTTGCCTGATCCCAACTTTTCAGTACATGTGCCCATACTCATCACTTTGTTGGCCTCTGGGGTCCTGGATCAGCAAGAACAGGAGCTCTGGCCTAGAAGAGAAATTGTACCCAAGAAAGAGGGAATAGCAACTGGCTCAGGGGAACCTGGCCTACCTTGTGGAAGTGGCCAGGGCATGGTTTCAAGGATCAGGCATGACTTACCACTTCAGCAGCAGGTAGAAGTGTCATGATATAAGAAAGGCTTGCACTGCTTACTTAAGGGCCTGGCAGGGAGGGTGTCCATGTCTTCACTGCAGTGTTCTGAAGGTACTACAAGGGATTGTGAGATATAACTCAGTCTGATTAGAGTCTCAGAAAAGACATTAAACTGACTATTACAAACATACCGTAAGAGGGCAAATCAATGGGACTACAGTTTCTCATCTCAGGCGTTGCAAGTTAAGATACCACTCGTCAGGCCCCACTTAAAAGTCTGAAATGAATGCTTTCCTTGTCTTGAAACAAGAACTTGTAGAGACTCCACTCTTTTTTTTTGATTCTGAACAAGCACAAGTTCCCTTGTACCTCCCATATTTTGAAGTTACCAGTATTATTTAGCACGTTACCTCTCCTTCCCTATCAAATGTGCATATATCCTCTAACCTCTGCATCCTCCTCTAACATCATCTAACATCTGTATCCATCCTCTAACCTCTGTATCCATCCTCTAACCTCTGCATCCGTCTTCTAACATCTGCATCCATCCTCTAACCTCTGCATCCATCCTCTATATTCTGCATCCGTCCTCTAACCTCTGCATCCGTCCTATAACATCTGCATCCGTCCTTTAACCTCTGCATCCATCCTATAACCTCTGCATCCATCCTATAACCTCGGCATCCATCCTCTAATCCCTGCATCCATCCTCTAACATCTGCATCCGTCCTCTAACATCTGCATCCATCCTCTAACATCTGCATCCGTCCTCTAACCTCTGCATCCGTCCTCTAACCTCTGCATCCGTCCTATAACATCTGCATCCGTCCTCTAACATCTGCATCCATCCTCTAACCTCTGCATCCATCCTCTAACCCTGCATCTCTTCTAACCTCTGCATCCATCCTCTAACCTCTGCATCCGTCCTCTAATCCCTGCATCCATCTTCTAACCTCTGCATCCATCCTCTAATCCCTGCATCCATCCTCTAACCTCTGCATCCATCCTATAACCTCGGCATGCAACCTCTGCATCCATCCTATAACCTCGGCATGCAACCTCTGCATCCATCCTCAACCTCTGCATCCATCCTCTAATCCCTGCATCCATCCTCTAACCTCTGCATCCATCCTATAACCTCTGCATCCATCCTTTAACCTCTGCATCCATCCTCAACCTCTGCATTCGTCCTCTAACCTCTGCATCCATCCTCTAATCCCTGCATCCATCTTCTAACCTCTGCATCCATCCTCTAACCTCTGCATCCATCCTCTAACCTCTGCATCCATCCTCTAATCCCTGCATCCATCTTCTAACCTCTGCATCCATCCTCTAACCTCTGCATCCATCCTCTAACCTCTGCATCCATCCTCTAACCTCTGCATCCATCCTCTAACCTCTGCATCCATCCTATAACCTCGGCATCCATCCTCTAACCTCTGCATCCATCCTCTAACCTCTGCATCCATCCTCTAATCCCTGCATCCATCCTCTAACCTCTGCATCCATCCTCTAACCTCTGCATCCATCCTCTAACCTCTGCATCCATCCTATAACCTCGGCATCCATCCTCTAACCTCTGCATCCATCCTCTAACCTCTGCATCCATCCTATAACCTCTGCATCCATCCTCAACCTCTGCATCCATCCTCTAACCTCTGCATCCATCCTCTAACCTCTGCATCCATCCTTTAACCTCTGCATCCATCCTATAACCTCGGCATGCAACCTCTGCATCCATCCTCAACCTCTGCATCCATCCTCTAATCCCTGCATCCATCCTCTAACCTCTGTATCCATCCTCTAACCTCTGCATCCATCCTTTAACCTCTGCATCCATCCTATAACCTCGGCATGCAACCTCTGCATCCATCCTCAACCTCTGCATTCGTCCTCTAACCTCTGCATCCATCCTCTAATCCCTGCATCCATCTTCTAACCTCTGCATCCATCCTCTAACCTCTGCATCCATCCTCTAACCTCTGCATCCATCCTCTAATCCCTGCATCCATCTTCTAACCTCTGCATCCATCCTCTAACCTCTGCATCCATCCTCTAACCTCTGCATCCATCCTCTAACCTCTGCATCCATCCTCTAATCCCTGCATCATCTTCTAACCTCTGCATCCATCCTATAACCTCGGCATCCATCCTCTAACCTCTGCATCCATCCTCTAATCCCTGCATCCATCCTCTAACCTCTGCATCCATCCTATAACCTCGGCATGCAACCTCTGCATCCATCCTATAACCTCAGCATGCAACCTCTGCATCCATCCTCAACCTCTGCATCCATCCTCTAATCCCTGCATCCATCCTCTAACCTCTGCATCCATCCTCTAACCTCTGAATCCATCCTTTAACTTCTGCATCCATCCTATAACCTCGGCATGCAACCTCTGCATCCATCCTATAACCTCGGCATGCAACCTCTGCATCCATCCTCAACCTCTGCATCCATCCTCTAATCCCTGCATCCATCCTCTAACCTCTGCATCCATCCTCTAACCTCTGCATCCATCCTTTAACCTCTGCATCCATCCTATAACCTCGGCATGCAACCTCTGCATCCATCCTCAACCTCTGCATTCATCCTCTAACCTCTGCATCCATCCTCTAATCCCTGCATCCATCTTCTAACCTCTGTATCCATCCTCTAACCTCTGCATCCATCCTCTAACCTCTGCATCCATCCTATAACCTCGGCATTCATCCTCTATCCTCTGCATCCATCCTCAACCTCTGCATCCGTCCTCTAACCTCTGCATGCACCCTTTAACCTCTGCATCCGTCCTCTAATCTCTGCACACAACATCAGGTCTTCTCTCTGTATCTTTCTGTGATAAAGATTCAGGTTACGGTTTCACATAACCTTTCCTACTTTCTCACAAACCTGGGTATCTTTGTGAATATCTTCTTGCAAATGTATGGCTGTTCCTTTCTCCTGCAGTCTCACGGAGAGTACATATTCACTAACATGCCAGCCATAATGGTGTTTTTAGTTTACTTCTGATGTGGAAATATTTCTTCTCCAGAGATGCCAAGTTTCTATTACAATCTTGTTACTGACTTGCTTGGGGGCAGTAGAAATTGAGCGGGTGTGAGGAGAACAAGTCCTAATGATCCCATTAACTACCCCTGGGCTCCAGGGACCTGGGCTATTGGCATTTTCTTATCCTTACCAAGAGTAAATATACAGCAGTTTCGGCTTTGAACGAACTGCAGCAAATATACACACTTTTCACACATCTAAAATGTTCCTCTCTAGAAGCACAAAATGAGTGGTTTCCAAGAAAAGTAGAAGGTTAATAAGTGAAGTGGCCCTTCTAATGCTGAAGGATGGGGCTCCAGACTACAGGTGTCTGTGGACTTTAAACTGAGCTCTTCACAATCAGGGGGCTTCTCCAGAACCCAGGCTGGAGGCACTCATACTGACAGCCAATCAGCACCTGCTGCAACTGTTGTGAGTGGTATTGGTGAGACCTAATGAGAAATTAAGGAGGCTTTTTCTTTGAATAAATTATATCTTATTTTCATCCTAAAAGATTCTGCGCTATCTGAGATTGCTGGAGTTCTTGTCGCACGCCCCCCACGGTGCTCTCATTTGTTCCTGAGCAACCTTTAAAGAACATTCACAGCAAATTCAGCTCTGTGCTCTGGGAGTACGAGGATGCATGTAATTCTGGAATTATGTCTGTAAGTCCACCACATACAGAGAAAGAAATATGAGAATCATTGTGTCTTTAACAACAACAACAAAAAAAAACCCAGCATATATAAGGATTGAGGGGAAAAAATGAGGCACCCAGAAGAGGACACCTCTCTGTGCAAGGGAAGGGGTCAAAGAAGTGAAAGAAGAAACAACATCTTTTTTTCTGTAAAGCAGCTTCTGGGAGGTCAAAGAAGAATATTCACAGGCATTGGAAATATACAGCACTGCAGCAAATCATATGGGGTCATAGTTTGCTGGGCTTCAAGTTCCATTGCTGGACAATGGAGTTGAGGCTGCTTTGCAATCAGCTAGTAGATATGCAATGAGGTCAACAGTGATTGATACGTGGGCGTATCGTGATAGAGTTGGATTAAAGGAAGCCAGACTGGTAAAGCACAGAGGGCAAGAGAAGAGGCAATGCTACTAACTGTAAGTCCAATCAGGGATCCAAGTCTGCGGGAAAGCAGGAGATGATGAGGGTGGGGGCAGGATAAACCACCTCCCAAGTTAGAGACCTGAGCTATGCCCTGTTCTAGGCCCTCTGTGCCTGTTCCTGAGGGATAGTGTGCAAGCAGGATGATACCTGTCCCTTATTTGAATATAACCTCCATCCATGGTGATTCCTTAGCTCCAAGCCAATAATTAGCCAAATAAACTTATCTGCAAATACTCAAGCAATGAATTCTTTTACCCTTCTGTGCACTTTTGGGACTAAGTCCTCTGTTAGAACATGGCTATACTCTGTAATCAGTCCCCACAGCAGCTCAACTGGTGCTGTGTGCTGCTGCTTCAGCCTCCCTGATGGACATCGCCATGGAAGACCAGCGAAACCTGGGTTTTTCTGAGAAGAAAATCAATAGCCACTCATCAATCACTGGTTGTTTTCAACAAATTTCTGGTAAACACTTAGTCAGTGCCAGTCACTGAAAATAAAATTGAAGAGGGAAAATATGCTCAAATACAATTACCACTTACACACACACACACACACACACACACACAGAGAGAGAGAGAGAGAGAGAGAGAGAGAAGACACAGACAGACAGACAGACAGACAGAGCATTGTCACTAGCCAGATGAAAATTGCCACTGTGTGGAAGATAAACATTTAAAAAAAATTTACAAAAACATTTTACAGACAAATTTTAAAAACAACATTAAAACCAAAATTTGTGTTACCATAATTATGCTCCTCACAACACAGAAAGAATGAAATAGGAGGACTTGATTGCAGACAGAAGCGTGAAGAGTGCTAAAGAAACTGCTCCAGAAGAGCAACCCTTAGACTGACATATGATCTTGAGAAGTAAATCGAACAGCTATCCTCTGTTAGAACAAATGCTGAGATAGCCAGTTTATAAAGCGAAAAAAAATCAGACTGGTTTACACCTTTGGATGTTTCAGTCATAACTGGATTCCCTGTTGCTTTCAGCCTGTGGTAGCATATCATGGTGGAAGCAGTCAGTAGAGAAAATTGCTCATCTCATAGCTGGGAAGCTGGAGAGATCAAGTGAGTAGAGAGGTCAGGAGTTTCTTAAGACACTTCTGGAGTATAGCCATGATGACCTGAAGACAACCCAGTACTTCCTACTTTTTGAAGTTTCCATGGCTTCCTAATACCTAAGCCCTCATCAATGGGAGCTTCAGTGATGTGCAAGCTAAACAATAGTGAGAAGTTAATTTTATCAATGAGAGGGAGAGGAGAGGGTGCACAGCACAGGGAGACACAGGTGCATACATTCTGCATTTCGATTTATTTAAGTACAGTAGTGGAACTCAAAGAACTGAAGGAAAGGAAGAAATCAGAGACTTCAAACCATGGTTTTTAAAAAATCACTTATCTAGTACCAAAACATTGGTAAGGCATTGAAGTTTTGTCAAGAGTGGAAATCTTGTGTTCACAGTTGAAGAAGAAATGTGACCCATTACCCATTAGAACAAAAGATCTAGAATCTGATGAAAACAACACTAAGGCACTAGCGCTGAGGTAACGCTACAGAGCCATATGGGGAGGCCTTGACGGCTGGTCAGAGGGTGCATTCTATCATGGTCTAGCAGTTTCTTCCAAATATCAGCAACATGAAGACTCTATCCCTCCAGAAAAAAATTTCCTGCTCTCTACCTGCCCTTTTCTGGAGAATGTCCCTGGGCCCAGAAGACTGACAATTATCCCAAAGCTGTCTCTAAGCCAGATGCCTGATTTATCTTTAGCTTGACCCTTGGCACAGATTTCGTGCTAGAAGACTTGTGATAGGAGCTGTGCTATAGGACCCTACTGCCACATAGGAAGCCTTGTGATAGGAGCATGCCAATTAACGAAAATTAGTGCCTGTCCCCAGGATCCCTAAGGTTATATATTCCTATACTCTGGAATAAAGCTGAGCTGATTCACTGAAGTCTGTCTCCCAGAGGACTATCTCCATTGTAACCACAGCCCTCCGAACCCTATTCCCTGCTTCTGATTCCCCCACTCTCTTGGACAGCCAATGATCCCAAGGAACAAGCAGAGCCACAATGCCAGAGAGAAATAACTGAAGCTTTTTCTATAATTGTGAAAGAAGAGAAGAAAAGGACAACCAGCAAGATATGCCATAGAAAATTTCCAGGACTCTACACAGAAAGGATTCTGGGACATGCGGCAAGCAGTAGATGTTAAGGGACCCTGCAAGGACAGCTCCTGTTACCAGAAGGTAGGAGGAATCACTGGTTCATACGAATGGGTTTGATGAGACGTGAATGGAGAGCCAGATGTGTGCTAAGGTTCCTCTACAGCTCAGCTTGGAGGGATGCTTTGGGGGAAATGAATTATGAGTCATTTGCTTCTTGGTGTCGGCTGGTGATGCAGACTTCAAAGATTATTAGTATTAGTTAAAAAATAGCAATCTGGAAACAGAGCTCTAAGTGTAATGATTGTTCTGTCTCTTTAAGAGACAAGCCACGCCCACTCCTTTCCCCATCTGCTGAGATAGGCTGATCTTCAGCTTCCAGCCCAAGTTCTCTCTCTTTTCTGTCTCCCTCTAAGAGTAGCAGCTTTTGTCCCTCCCTTCTCTCCTCTCTCTCTCTCTCTCTCTCTCTCTCTCTCTCTCTCTCTCTCTCTTCCTTTTTACTCTTCTCCCCTTCTCCCCTCCCTTCCAAAACCACAAAATAAATATCCAACCTCACTCTGCATGGTGCTTATCTATGTCTCTGTCTCTAGCCTGCCACTGTGTGTCTCCCTACCGGGGGGACCAGCCACCACTTGGGTACCAGCAGCCATCCCTGCCTGGGACTGGCTGCTCTCAGGGTCTGCTGCCTGCCACCACATGGCCCGCTACCACCACTTGGGGACCTGCAGCGTTTCTGCTGCCTGCCGCCACCAGGAATCCTGCAGCATTTTTAGTAACCCATTTCACTAAGAACTAAGACTGCAAAGCATAACCAGTTCATCACATGGAAACAAAAAGTGCCTAAAAATGAAATGCAAAAGTTCAAACAGATCGGGAAAGTATCGAACCATGGAATCCAAGGACTGAGAGCATATCAACGGAGAGATGAGAAGACAGGCGTGTTCAAGTGTCAATATGACTTAGGAAAATAGAGTCATTTGTCTATGCTGAAGGGGCAAAGAGAGAAACATCCAGAGAAGAGCAGGCAAAGGATGAAGCAGGAAATGAGGGACTAGAGATCATAAGGCAGAACATCCATGAGACTCTAGCTTCTGGAAAAGAGAGGACACAGATCTGAAGAAGGATGCTTAAAAGAAATCCCATACTAGCTCAGAATTGAGAATAATAGAGGGCTATTTATTTAGGGGTAGACTCACAAATCACAATCCTCTGCTGGAACGGAGAATAGCAATTGAATCCTGCAGCTGGAAAAGAGACTAGACATGCACTTTACATGGGCACAAACAGTATAAGAGGCCACTCCCAAGTGGGTGGGTAACTTAAAGGCTACAGGTGATAGGAATTCATACAGCATAGATCATCCCATTTTAGAGAAGAATCTTTCTGGTGAGGTTTCTAGACATATGATTTACACAATTCTACCAGGTTTTTTTTTTTTAGAGTAAGCTCAATGGATCTTATTTTTCAAAAACAGTTTTATATGTAAAAGATAAAGTCAGATGAGCCCACTTATAAAGTAGTGTTTTATAAATACATTAATTGCACATAGTTCAAAATGCCTGCTTTTTTCAAATATATCATGAACAATAGCCTTTTACTTCCCATGCCTTCCCCCTTTTCTACCACTTCATTTATCCTATATCATAAGTAGAACAAGCTAGCCACAGAAAGACAGTGACCAGGTTTTCATTCATTTGTGAACCTAGGTTTTATATACATGTATAAACTTATATAAATACATATGCATATATATACAAATATACATAAATATATATACACATGCACACATGTATATATACAAACACATCTAAATATATACAAATAGACACATACAAACATACATATACTTGAAAGCAAAAAGCCACTGTCTTTCTGTGGCTAGCGTATTCTACTTATGATAAAGGATAAATGAAGTGGTATAAAAGGGGGAAGGCATGGGAAGTAAAAGGCTATTGTTCATGATATATTTGAAAAAAGCAGGCATTTTGAACTATGTGCAATGAATGTATTTCTAAAACACACATTCCACTACTTTATAAGTGGGACATTTATCTGAGATAAGTGATCTCAGATTTCATGCATTTTCCTACAAATAACATGATGTTATTTTTCAAGGAAAATAAAATTCCATTGTGCAGATATACCACATTTTCTTTTCCCATGCAACCATTGATAGACAGCCAAGCTGATTCTACAACTTGGATACTGCTAGTAGTGCCACAGTAAACATGGCTGTGCTGTCTGTCTTCTGTGAAAACAAACAAACACAAATGGCTGAGGAAAACTCTTCTTCTTTCAGCCTCTGGAAGTCCGCCCCAACAGGAGTCATTATCCAGGAGAGATCGCCATAGGAATTCTCACTGTGAGAAAATGGCAGGGCTGTTTATTCAGTCCAAATGGAAGTCTCTATCTCTGTAAAATATTCTCCTTATCTACTGCACGAAATTTGACAATCATGCCTTCAAATAAAAGTGGCTTCTGCTCTATAGATCTGAACACACAGCTCGACTCCTGAAAATACTCATATAACTTTGACAGTCACAGAGTTTGTGTTACTGAACAAGTCCAAATCCAAATTATTCTGTTCCCATGCAAAGCACCATGAGGTCTCTGTCTTGCATTCCTGTAGAAGACATAGCTGGCTATCTATATAATATCCATTAGTTTTTCTTTATGCAGAATTAGAACACCATTTCACCGTGATCAGAACCCTGGCTGACAACTGTCTTACCCAAACATCCTTGCAGGTAGTTATAGGCACATGAGTGTTTCCGAACGATGTAAAGGGGTTAGACTGATAGCTGTACACTGAGTTCAATCTCTCTCCCTCTTCCCTCTTTCTCTTTTGCCTCTCCCTTCTCCCTTTCCATTCCCTCCCCATAGTCCTTTTCTCCCCCCCCCTTCCAACACTGAAATGACAAGAGCTCTAGCAGTCATCTTGGAATGTAAGAAAGTTCTGTAGATACACATTCTTACTATAGTAGAGCCTCCCAAAGCCACAGGCAAACAGACATTGCCCATTAAATATCGTTAGTGTGCACTCATACTCTTTTAACTTTAAATGCCATTTCCCCCCCTCTCCATCTCAAAGGCCTAGTGAGAAGCGCAGTCTGTGCTCAGATTCCCAGACTGGATCACTCATCCAGTGACCTCACCTCTTCATCTCCATCTGTTTGCATACTCAAGGACAGAGCCATGGCTTTTCCATCTAGTACTCTGCTGGCCCCATGTTTGCAGTACAGTACCTCCATCTGTGTATGCACAGAGGATTTGGGGGGATTTTTGTTTGTTTTGTTTTGCTTTGCTTTTTTCTGGTAAACATTATTTAAAGGAACAAAAACAAATGCATATGATTGTGTGAACTTGTGAATGTATGAAGGAGCTCTGAGTTTTTCAAGTATAAAATTAAGTTTTATACTAAAAGAGATACATAGTCAAATCAATTTGAACATGTAAAGGGTCTCTCTCTCTGGTAAGGGTGGGCAAATAATATTTAACAAATAAACCAAACTATGACCTTACGTCACTGAATGCATGTGCATTTTAGTGAAGCAGGTAGGAGGGAAGCTAAGGTGTGCAGGAAGGAATACATTACTAGGACTGGAACTACCGACGTCATCTCTGCCCTATACTTGGGATGACTTCCACAGAAGATAGTTTGTTTAAAAGTCTCAGTTGTGTGACCTTCAGCTCAAAAGTCTTAAGACAAGTGTTTAACTGCAAAGGCATAAAATATCGGCATGGCTTCTAAAGGTAATGGCATTTTCAACATTAGCATAAGATTTGACCTTTGTGTCCAGTCTTCTGGGATGCGCCACTTTTGCATGTTGGGTTTCTTTTTCTTCCTGCTCACTGTTCAAAGGCATACCTTGAAGCATCAACTTCAAGAATACAGCAGTTCAAAGACAGAAAAGAACCCCTAAGAGGAGGGCATCGCAGAGCAAAACTCAATTAAATTTTAACCTTTCAAACTGTAAAAGATGTGGAGTTGTTCCATTTCCTCCTTACCCAAATTAAATTGGATCCCCAAAGACACAAATAAAGATGCAAGGAATCCATTGGCACAAACACAATGACTTTCAAGAGCCAGGTTAAATTACAGCACATCTCATTTATTCGCTACGGTATAAATATATTCATGTTTCACAAATTGGTATTTATTGATTCAACAACAGAAAAGGCTATGTGTTTCATTTTCACAACGGAATATGTCAGAACAGTAGGAGAGGAAAATCATCAAGTCCTAAATTGCAATTTCTTTACCAAAAAGCATAATTTATGAGATTGATGCATACAAATCAAAACCACTGACATCAAAATTGTCCATGATAGGATTAATCCTTACTATTAAAATAACTCAGATAAAAATTATATCCAGAAAAGACAGATTTAATGAAGTCCTGTATAGAAAAGAAATGGCACAATGAAGTGTTTTCCGTACAGCACAGCTATTATTACCCAATGCTAATGTTGGCTAAAGCCAGATTCTACAATGAAATTAATGTGCTTCATCATTGAGGTTCAGAAAAATGTTGTTAGAAAATGTTCAACAGTGTCTGAATGGAAATCCATTCGGTAGTAGATACATTGATTTTACACATTTTATTAACTGGAAGATGTCATTTATTATTTCAATAGAGCCTATGGGAGCCCTATCTTTGAGAGCAGCAATTCTGAGAGTGACATTTTTTAGAGAACTTTTGAAAAGTACTGAGAGCTACGTGTTCTATTACTGTGTGTGGTGTATGATCCTTCTAGGGCTAAATTTTGCCTGGTGTCACTGGCTGTCAACCTGAATTGTGCATGTTTAGATCAGAGTGTTTGGCCATAGACCAGAGATTTGAGATTTTCTCTCTCTTTCTCAGAAATGGAGCCTAAGAATATGAGTTTCTACCAAGCTCTAGGTGAGGCTAAGTTTTATCAACATGGAACCTTCCACACCTCAAAACAGTGGGCTTAGAATTTTAAGACAACAATTAGTAATCCAAATCAAACATACAACCCACTTTTATTTCCTTCCATAACCACACAAAATGAGTCTGTAAGATTCTGCGAAGCATGTTATAAATGAAAAATGTCTTGAAATTTGCTGAAGAATTGGCATACAGCAGGAAAGCATGTGGCAATCAATTTCTGCATGTCACACCGTATTGTCATTTCGTTTTTGGAAAAGTTTGTATTTAAACTGCCGTGCGCTTCTTTAAAATGGGAAAATGTAAAAAGATGCTTCGTGATCATTGTTTTCTACTCAAATTAGTTAGGGACTCAGTTTATTTTAAAGGATGATGTAGCATGCGGCTTGGGTGGTCTAGGATGGCTTTCTTGGCTCCTGAACCTCTTAGTTTGGACTCCTGTCACCTCATTGCTGTATTTGTCACAGAGAAGCTGGTACCGACCTGGATTGGCAATCAGAGGAAAAAAAATCTCTAGGAGTCTACGTTGGAGAATGACCCTTAAGATTATTGGTTATTAATAAGCAAAGGGTTTCAAATTAGAAATTTAAGGAGAGAATGCTTGATTGTCTGAGCATTTCTTCCTGATCCTCAGCTGTACCCATGTCTGGTCTTCAGTGAATTCTCATGAAAGACAGGCTTACTCCTCTAGTGCCTTGTTATGTGAGCGGTACAGATGGTGACGTCAGTGGATGGTGCATCAATAGGAAAGTGTGGAATTTACAGTTGCTCGGTGGCAAAATTAAGAAAAACCTGAAAGAATTAATAAAAATAGTGACTAATTCATAACCATATTGGGCTTTTTAATATTGGTTGTTATAAAGGGAGCCATTGTCTCAGATATTGTTCAACTATCCAAGAAAAAAAAAAGCCAGAGGTCCAAGAACTCTGCTGAAGGTCTATTGATTTTAGATATGGAAGAGAACTTACATCTATGAACACAATATGGCAGGCCTGAATAATGACAACCCTAGCTGACATGCCAACACAGATGGGCGAAATCCCACATGGCCCCACCCTAGATGAAGAACTACAGGCAATGAATGCCTGTTAAGAGAGGGGGAGAATCAGTCCTCCCCAGATGGGAGACCTCTAATTGGACACTGGCTATCAAGTATTCAGCTCTAAAGCCATATACATGCAAACAAAGCTAAATGGACCAAGCCGAATAAATTTTTATATTTACACATATGCATAAGTAATAATAATAATGCATTTGAGAGGAAGCAGGAAGAGGTACATGGGAGTAGCTAGAGGAAGAAAATGAAAAAAGGAGGAATGATGTAATTATATTTTAATTATAAATAAAATAATATTTTAAAAGGGCAAGCAAGCACTGTGCCTTTATCCCACCCAAATCCATTGAGCTGTCAGCTCCCCAAATGAGGCCAAATAAGTCACCTGGAAAGTATCAATATCTCTTGGCTTTAATAACTTTACATTTCTAATGCTCTTAGTACAGCAAGCACTTACTTTCCTCAGAGTATGCTATCACCCAACTGCAAAATTGAATCTATCATTTGGGATCAAATAAGGCAGAAAAAGGAAGTTTAACAGAAGGGGCTGTCCAGTGCCTCCATGAACTAGTGAAAACTCCATACCCAGGATGAAATGCATCGGAGAGACAAGCCACCTAACCTTTGCCATCCTCCCTAGACTTTGGGGAAACTGAGGAAGGCTAAGGAAAAGAGGGGGTGAGCTGAAGAAGCCATCTAGCTAATTTTAAAGCCTGCTGGCTGAGGTCCAGTTGTTCTATCCAAGAGCAGGGCGCTGTGCTGCTGGAGGTTGCATACCTGTTCTAGTGTGGTCTGGCTGATGGAGTAGTGCTTGATATTCAGGAGGCTCTTGTTGTTCTCCAGAACCTTAAACAAATCAGCCAAACACTCCCACCTTTTCTGTACATGATATTCCAATAAATTCAGGTGCTGTCTCTAAAAGTCAGAAAATATGAGTCAAGAATAGAAATCACTGAACAAACTTGATTACCATTACATCTCATTGTAAATAAATTCAAATGGATTTTTACAGTCACACTTTGAGTGCCAGTGACATGTGTAGGTTAATGTTGGGAGTCACTGATGAACACTTACTGCTGGCTGCTCACCCCGAGACACACTAGACAAGTGGTGTTCATTCGGATTGAGATTATGTCTTGTCCCTCTCTGCCTAGCTGTGTCATAAGCACTAGGAGAAGCTTAAGTGGCCAGAGGCTGCCTACAGATGCTCCAAAAAGCAGGTGAATATAGCATAATTAAAATACGTGAGGGTTCCCTGAACTTCACTAGCATCATGGGATTCTTAGGTCCCAGTTTTCTTCTCCATTAGCTGAGCAACTTTTGGTCAGAAATTTCCCCACTCTGAGTTTTAGTTTTCTGCTTTCCCACAGAGATAATGACTGTTGTATTTTACTGGGTTCTTTTAGGGTAGAACACAATGATAGTGTCTTACAGGTCATTTGTCAAAATGAACAAAGAATGGCTTCTCAATGCCTATTACTTATTAGAAGCTATAATACATAAGAATAACAGCCATTTCCAGGTGGTGGTGGTACACACTTTTAATCGCAGCACTCGGGAGGCAGGCGGATCTCTGTGAGTTCGAGGCCAGTCTGGTGTACAAGAGCAGTTCCAGGACAGGCACCAAAGCTACAGAGAAACCTTGTCTCAAAAAAACAAACAAACAAAAAATAACAGCCATCTAAATATTTCAAACCAGGCTGGAGAGATGGCTCCGTGGTTAAGGGCACCGATTGCTTTTCTAGAGGATCTGAGTTCAATTCCTAGCAACCACATGGGAGCTAACAACAGTCTGTAACTCCAGTTCCAAGGGATCCAATTCCCTCTTCTGGAAATAGGAAGACTGTAGGCACCTGCTGCACAGACCTTTACATGGGCAAAACACATAAAATATAAATAAAGAAATCTTGGAAAAATAATTATAAGCCAGTGTAGTGGCCCACACCTGTAAGCCCATGCTTGGAAGGCTGAGGAAGGAGGTCTAGTCCACATTCAAGTCTAACCTTAGCTGGATAGTGAGCTTCTGGATAGTTGGGCTACATAAAAATATTACGTAAAAATTGCAACCAATAATCAAATAAGAAAGACATAAAAGATAGGGAAGAACTACTGAGTGCTTTCAAAATTTCAACGTGTAGGACAACCTAATTACCTTGTCAAAATCCAATGGAGTTTCGGTGGGTTGGAGACACTACTGGCCCATGCACCATGCTTGGTCACATCAACCCCAAAGATTATAGTTCCAACCATGACTTCACAAATGTGGAAATTTCCGAGGTTTATAATGTGAAAATTACCAAGCTTATAAACTCCATGGCAAATACATAGAAGAAATTTATTTCTGTAACCTTCCAACCATGTGAACTGAGCTACACGATGGAGCTGTGCGTAGGGTAGGAGAGGAGCACGCACAATTACAGTCTTCTCTGGGCTGTCCACCAAGTCACCAAGGAGCCAGCCCTGCCATCATCAGAGGACTGAGCCATGTCCACCATCCAAGTTAATTTTGGTTGAAACATAGCCAATAATTCACAAAGAGGAGGGGAGGACAGGTAGTACAGAATAAAACAGAAAAATGACTAATAAATTTTAGCTGAAAACAGTAACACAGGCTATTGGGATTCCCTCTCCAGGTAACCGATTTACCCCACTTGAACCAATCAGCCCCTCCTAGAGGGAGGATAAACTCCTAAGACAAGAAACGTAGAAAACTCACAAGGCTCAGAGAACAGAAAGTTACAAAATTCATAAAGGCCTCCCCAAGGTTATAAAAGCAGAAAATAACAACAGGATGGAGGCGACTCTCTCTGAAGTGGTGCGGAGAATACCTGGGTTACAGTTTGGGTGGCTCGTCACTCATCCTGGAGGTGTTATTCAGTGATACCACTGCCCTTGAGTAACTCACACTCCTGTATGTAACCCCAATAAATTCGCTAGCTCACTAGGCTAGACCTAAAGGGCACCTCTCCTTTAGCTGGCCATCAGTGCCTTGTCTTGGGTTAATGAACATCCATTCTTGAATCCTATGGAAAAGCCACACAATGTACCTTAAACTGGATTCCTGGGAAATGGACCTTCAAGCAGTCGGAAACAGCACTAGGTTGGCTTCCTTCCTTGTGGAGCCAAACTTTGACTGTATAACCATCACCGAACCTGAGTCAGATAAAGATACATGTAGCATTACACGTTTGTTACATATTAATTTACAGCGAAGGTATTATGGGCCATTTGTGCAAACCTAGAGGATGTTTGTGACTACTTGAAATTGCTGGGGTATTTGTATTCTCAAATGTATAATATGGAGAAGTCAGCTTTAAGCCTGCTGTCCAGTTGCTGTCACTTGATTACACTGACAGAGACATTGGTTCAACTTGAAAAACAAACCAGCAAATCCAGAAATCAGCACATAGTCCATCAAAGAGCTAAGGTGAAAATGCAAATGGTGAAGGCAGATGCCGAGCGAGAGGAAGCCAGAGGTTGCCCTGGAGACCAGCCGGGGAAGCACATTTCTGCTTTTGCTGCTTCAAGGCCTGCAATGATTAAAATGTGCCTACAAGAAGATGAAAAGGAATACATAAGCAACTTATGGACATTTTTGTCTGTTACATGAAAACATTTTCCAGGTTTAAGTCAGCCTCAGTGGAGAATCTTTAAAAACCCATTGAATCCAATTTATGTTGCCAGTATAGTCCTAGGTATGGAGCCAGCAACTGGAGTTTGGTCTGAAAGAAACTGGCATCCCCTCCTCCAGAAGCAATCATTTGCCATGAATTCTCCTTCAGGGATGGAGACTCAAAATCTCATTTCCCCTCCCTAATAAAATGTTGGCTGACTTGGTCTTGTGCAGGGTCATGAAGGCCATCACCGCTGCTGTGAGAGTGTGCATGCAGTTGTCTGGTCATGTTCAGAAGATGCTGTTTCGCTGTAGGAATTCCCCTTATATGATGGCTCCTAGGCTCTGGGGATGTGGACAGAGATGCCCCATCTGTGGCCGAACACTCCATTGACACATATTCTTGTGACATTAGTAAGCTATGATTTTCTTCTCTAACCACTCTCCACTATACAAAGAATCCTCTCTGGTCCACTGGCAGAGAAAGAGACCTAGTTAGAAGGCAGTTTGATTCTACACCATTTAGTAGAATACTCATAGTCGGTTGGTTTGATACTCTGCCAATTAGTAGAATATTAGAAGTTGGTTGGTTTGATGCTATGTCATCTAGTAAAATACTAATACTCAGTGGCACCAAGAGCTCATGAACTCCCTAGTCATGGTTTCTTAGTCAGAAGCTATAGTACCAGGCACATTTTTTTCTTTGTGGAGCAGACTTTAAATCCAACAAAAAAGTAATTGGCTGGCCCTCATAAGATTCGTGCCATTATTTGCACCCATGGTCTTATCTTATTTTGGTGGTCATTATTGTATTTCACAAAATGCACAGCTGGGTGAGTCTGTTGATGACCTTTTATCCTCAGACGCCTAGACAGAACTTTCCAGTGCTATGAAATCTAGCCAGGAGGGAGGAAGCTTCCTGGTCAGCACCAACCATATTGCTCCATAACACACAACCAATGTGTATGTGTAGGGTTTTAGCATAAAATTCTGGTGTTCAAGCAAAACCAGAGACCATAGCCTATGTTGTTGGGGAGGGGACTATGTGTCTTATTCTATAGCTTAATCACAGGTATTGTGAATAAAACAGCATCTTAGTAGTGTTCTGATCAGTAAAACTCAGAGACCTAAATTGGCCATGATTACTCAAAGTATTACTGATTGAGAAGATTTTTGCTATTATTTTACTACTACTACTACTACTACTGTGATGACTACTACTACTTTATTATTATACTTATTGTGGGGGTGAGTGAGTGACATATTGCATATGGTTCATCTGTAGAGATCAGAGGTCAACTTCATTTAGTAACGTCTCTCCTTCAACTTTTATGCAGGTTCCAGGAACAAAACTCAAGTTGGCAGATTTGTACAGCAAGTACCCTAATACCCTTACCCAATCTTGACAGTTTGATTATTGAAATTCCTATCTGCGTATTGGTGTATCAATTATCAAGTACAGAATATGGTATCCAGCACTATCTAGTATATTAATTCAAGCTGAAAAAAAAAACAGTTTAAAGAATGAAAAAATGCATTTTTAAAAAAATTTCGGGACAGGGTTTCTCTGTAGTTTTGGAGTCTGTCCTGGAAATCTCTCTGTAGAACAGGCTGGCCTCGAACTCACAGAAATTGCCTGTCTCTGCCTCCTAAGTGCTGGGATTATGGACAATTCTTATAGTCATCATTTACTTCCAAAGCATCACTAGAGGAAAAGGGACATGAGTAAATTTCCCTCTGTAAGCCTGACTACAATATGTGTATATATTTATGCCTTGAGTCTATGTGATAAGGACAGGTGGCTTAAGACTACAAAGACTTGTTAGAGGGACACAGGTAACCCTTGTGAGCATCCTCTGAGACCTGCATCCAGGGTTCTGTTGTTCTATATGATGCCTTGGTTTCAGATATTGTGAAAATGATATGGTACATTTGAGATCACATGAGTTCTTGCCTGCCTTCCCTCCAAGAATAGAGCAGGTAGACATCAACAATGCAAATTGGAGAGGTCCTTTGCTGTCAGTTCAACATTGATAATCTTTAAGGAAAAAAACAGATATCCTGTGGGGTTTAAAATAAAACAAATTTGAACACTTGGTAGCACCAGAACTATAACCTCAAGCCATTACAGCCAATGCAGTTGTGAAAATAAGTGCAGAATTTTGGTGGCTAAGACAGGAATAATTCTCTCTGCCTGTAATCAATGAGAGGCTGACTCCAGTGAGCTCCCTGATAGAGCAGAAGCCTTGGGAGCATGGAACTAAGGGATCCTCTTTAGGTATCCGACCAATCTTGTGGAAGTAGCTTCATGGAATAGTCAAAGCTTTTGAGGACCATCAGGGCCCTTAATCTCTGAATCTCTAACCACATACAGCATATAAAGTTTTATCAAAAAGCTTCCATCGGTTCTGAGAGTTATGGTGGTCTTTGCAGACTACTTTGCTTGGGGCTCTGGCTGTCAAAAGTGGGGCATTTATACAGTAAGAGTTTGGGTTCTTTAGTGGCTGTTACTGCTGTATTGACAGCAATCTGCTCTTTTTCCTTAGGGCTTGAGTTTTCCACCCATCAGAGAGCTCTGCAGTGAGTGGGAAGCTTTGCATCTGCAATGCCTCCTACCTCTATGGACCATAGCCTCCATTCTTTCTGGCTGATGGCTTCTTATTTACACATAGCTAAGATGCCAGAGGACACTGATAAACCCACATGGATCTGCAAGGATAACTACCTACCACTCCTATTCAGCCAGCTCTAGAAATCGTACACTAATCCACTAGTTCCATATAGAGGATCCAGATCAATGTTTATCATACTCCATAGAACGCGAGCAACAGGTTGAGCAGCTAATTGATACTGGCCACAGATACTGTCTTCACCAAGACTCCAGAGTGGGTGAACATTTCCATGCATCAAGGAAGAAAGGCATAAGCCCGAATGGTTGAATGGACTTCCCAAGGTCAAGAGATTGGTCACTGGAGCTTTGAAGCATCTCCACCGAGTAGGCTCCCAGATCTGACTGGGCACATCACTGAGTCCTGGTGCAGGGACACTGAGTGGCAAAATGTTCCTAGTCACTCTGCTATCATTATGAAGAACTGTAACAAAGATGCTGGATTTTCACAGCCTGCATTCCTCCTACAAAATGCCTGACCCTGGAAAGCTGGGAGAAATTTCCAAGCTTAGCTGTCACATCTATAGATGAGGCTAAGAAGAGACACTGCCTAATAAGGTTATTGGAGGACAGAATTAATTCATCCTTGTGAGTTATTTGGAACAGTTTTTGGCACTGTGTAAATAAGTAAATAAATATAAAGAGTGTAATTTCAGCTCTGTGCAGCATTTCGCCAGAATAAAACATCATTCTATTTGATATTGAGAATCCCACAGTTAATTTGGGAAAATTCCATCAATGCAGACAAGACAACGTGAGCACAGATTGTAAGCTGGTTTGTGTAGGGGATAGTGAGTAGAAAGAGAATCTCATGTCCACTTTCCTTACTTATATAGATTGCAACCTTCATGGATTTATTTTGTTAATGAATTTTGAAAAATTCAGGCTAAAGTCCAATATTCATCTAATAAATTCTCTATAAGCACATATGCATATTAATATTTAAAATCTCTCAAAGTTATACTGCATTTGAAGTAACACCCTTCTAATTTTATTAGAGAGAAACAGAACAAAGAAAACATTTAGTTCCTAAGAAAAAATGCTTTCAAGAGAATATATATATATATATATGTATATATACATATATATATTTAGTAGGTAATATTCATGAATTTCTCTAATCAGAAACACTTTGTAGACATAAAATTATAAAAGTATACATATTTTACACTTCAGAAAATCTTTATAAATCAATACATTAATTTATGATATATTAAATTTAGGTTTATTTTCTCAAATCTGCCTCAGTGTACCAATGATCTAAATTCCCAGAGTATTTATTTGATTACCAATCTTTTACAAAGACTAAAATGTTGCAGCATAGCCAGTGAGTCATGGGTTGATATATATACTTACTGACCCAACATTTCAAGACTATCCAGTGTTCACCATCATTAGTGTAGCAGCAAGCATAGAAAGATAAGTGAGCAGCATTATCGGCAGGCGATGTTATGCGTGATATACTTTGTGATACATTTCTTATTCATTGTGATATGTGTAAAAATACTGGCCACAGATACTGTCTTCACAAAGTCTCCAGAGTGGGTGAACATTTCCATGCATCAAGGAAGAAAGGCATAGGCCCGAATGGTCGAAGGGACTTCCCAAGGTCAAGAGATTGGTCACTGGAGCTTTGAAGCATCTCCACTGAGTAGGCTCCCAGCTCTGACTGGGCACATCACTGAGTCCTGATGCAGGGACACTGAGTGGCAAAATGTTCCTAGTCACTCTGCTATCATTATAAAGAACTGTAACAAAGATGCTGGATCCTCACAGCCTGCATTCCTCCTAGAAAATGCCCAACCATAGAAAGCTGAAGCGTGAGCAGCGCAGAACAGAATGAAGCATCTAGCACGTACACTAAAGAGTGAGTGAGCAGGGACTGAAGCCAAAACAACCCCTCAAGTTAGAGCCGAAGCTCTGTTCTGCAGTTCTTGGTTCCAGACTCCATCTCTAAAAATATTTTACCCCAAAAGAAAATTAAATGGTTCATGAAAATATGTTAATTTTATTCTTGGCCATTAAAATATATATCCTCAAAGAATTATGTAAAAAATACCTATTATTATATGAAATGGAAAATTATAGGTTCAGTAGATCATCGATTGTCTAAACATAGTTATAATAAATTTCTAATAAAATACTAGAATACTATTTGAACATTCTATGACTGTTAGTTATTTCTCTATCTACATCTGAACACTAAAATGAAGAGCTAATACCACCATCATAATTATAAAGAAACTTTTAGAATCATGGTTTCTAAAAATACCAAGGATGTTTTCTGTTTTGCCAAGTTCTGCAAGTGTATTGCCATTCTGGCTTTCAAGTATGCCTTCTAAAATTTACAGGCATAAAACTTCTAGGCGTAGAAACTAATATTTGAGTTAAAATAAATAAATATTATAAAAGTGTAATATTCTTTTAACATTTTTTTAAAAAAAATGTCTCCTTATGTAATTGAATTCTATCATCTGATTCATAAGGAATCTAAACACACAAATGTCCATTGACATGTTCTTCTCAATAAACAACTGGAATATGAAATATCTTTTTAAAATGATGTTTTCCTATTCACGATGGAATGAAAGCACATCGAGAGGGAGTCACATGATCCTGGGGCCTTACATGAGCCCAAACAAGCATGTACATCAAAGTATGCCCGGGAGATACAGACGCACTGACGCTTCAGACTGAGTCATTTGATTCCCCACTCTTCTGTCTCACTACACTACATCCTACTGGTTCATGTCTGTTCAACATGCCAACTTCCCTTCATCTCCCTTCAGTAACTGACTTGCAGTTGTTTATCTTTAGGATCCACAAAGCAAGGACAGAAGAAGACAGAGTAGAGATTGAATGTAAGGAAAGGTGGCAGAACGTTGGGTAGGTCACAGATATGTAGGTGGCTGTGTGAAATGAGGAAAGCTTATCTGTACTGAAATTCCCTCAGTGCTCCTTCAGCCCTGTGTGACTCTTTGTGGTAGTCTGCAGGAAAATGGTCCCCATGGGCTCATATATTTAAATGTTTGATCCCTAGTTGGTGGAACATTTTGGGAAGGATAATGAGATGTGGCCTTGTTGGAGGAACTGTGTCACTTGGTTCAAAAGTCCATGCTACAGCCAGTTTCTCTCTCTCTCTCTCTCTCTCTCTCTCTCTCTCTCTCTCTCTCTCTCTCTCTCTCTCTCTCTCTCTCTCCTCTCTCTCTCCCCTGCTTATGGATATGGATTACATGTTAGCTCTCAGCTACAGCTTCAGCACCATGCACGCCTGTCTTAATGAACCCTGCCATGATGGTCATTGACTCACCCTTTGAAACTGTAAGTAAGCCCACAAATTAAATGCTTTCTTTTTTAAGTCGCCTCGGCCATGGTGTCTCTTAACAGCAATAGAACAATACCTATGACAACAATCTTCTTCTAGAGAGACAAAGAACCATTAGAGAAGACAGAGGATAGTTCTGTTTTCATCTATCCTGAGCGAAGTACCAAGCACACATTATTCCATTTAATTCCCTGGGATTTTATATAACATAGTCTCTAGCTCTACAATACAAACACAGAGTTAGAATCACATTGGGTACTTAAGAACTGATTTATCTCACACAGCTCAAAGAAACTAGAAAGGCTCACAATTCCAACATCCATAAATTCAACTAAAATTCACAGCTTAGAGTGGGATGTCTTCTAATGGCTATCACAGCTCTGTTCTTTAAATGACCACTGTGACAACAGTGGGTTCAATTCACTCCTCATAGCCACCTATGCACTGTGGCTCACAGATGGAATATTTTCTTCATAAGCTGAACAGTTCTCAGGTCATTCCTCCTGTCACTCATCTTTTTTTTTCTCCCCTCCTGGGACATTCCACAAGCACATCTTTTCATCCAAAGTGTCTTTGCTGTCCAACTTTTCTTAAATGGAGTTTGGAAAACTTCACAATAGTCACATATGCAAATAAGAACAATCATGAGAGTTATATATTCAAGGTGTTAACATAAAAGAAACCCTGGCAATTATCCAATAATAATTTTCCATTTTGCATATCATTCCTTCTGGGGGGAAACAATCTTTGGAAAGAATCTCAAAGAGTGTCTGGGACTAAAGACAAGATCATATGGGTGAAATAGAGATAATTTTCAATTACTCTAGTAGGCATAGATCTAGAATTTAGAGTTTGGGCCAATAGTGTTATCAAGAAATGTCCACAAAACCATAGTTGTTGCACTCAGGAGACCATGCTAGCTAGGATCAAGACAGAAAGCTTTTGACTCAAAATTTAAGCATCATTTAGAAATAAGTAACGACTTTGTGAAACAAACATGAAACCCATACCATTACTATTAATCTACTAAATGGAGGTAACATTACACTTACTCCTAAAGATTTATCACTGTACCCATAGATCAATGCATTTCTTAGTCTTACTCATAGAAATTTCTATTTGCCATGGATAGCAATTAACACAGAGACCTACAACTGGTCAAGATGCAGAGAATAAGAAACTGCAGAATGTTCTACCCTAAATAGAACTCATATCCTATACGCACTCCTCCGTAGACTCAGGGACCATGGCAGAAGAGAACGCAAAAAGAGTGTAAGAGTTAGAGACAGTGGACATCTACAAGGACACAATGCTTTCAGACAGACAAGACAGCTGCACATAGGAAAGCACAGCGATTGTAATAGCATGCACAAAACTTGTGCAACACACCAGAATAAGTCCCACATAGAGATGGGATTTGGGTACACAGTTTCACCCTTAGCCATGGAGTTGTTGGCAACTGTTACCTGCTGGGGGCCAGAGGGTTTTCTCTAAGAGTGTAGCTCCGGATAAATCAACCAAGCCTCAGTGGGAGAGCACACAGCCAAGACAGTACAAATTAGTCTTGATTGGTTATAAAACCAAAAGGAAAAAGGACAGAAAGTGGAGTGGGAGGAAAAGTGGAGTGGATCTAGGAGGAGCTGGGTGCTGAAGGAAGACATGATGAAAAACACTTTGCATGAAATTCTCAAAAGGAAAACTAACAAAAAAATCTTTAAATAAGAATATTTTATAAAACAAAGAAAAAGAAAACAAAATTTAAAAAGTCAAACTTGGGCTAGGAGTATATCTCAGTGCTAGAGCATTTGCCTAGTACATATACATCATCAGTGTGATCACTAGTATAACAAGCAAACCAAAGATCAAAATCTTGCCTATGCCTCTAGTCTCCCCAGGAAGGCTGCTGCCTTCTTCTGACTTCTAACCCCAGTGCCCTTCCTGCTGCTCTCAGCAGGATTCTTTACCTCTACCCTTCCAGTCTGATCTCTTAGTTCTGACTGCAACAAACCTCACCTTGGTCTCAGAATGAGGATGTCATTGCCATGTGTGAGCTAGAACCATGGGCTTTCCTGCCATGGCCCCTAACATCCCTGCAGGTGCCTGATTATCTGATAAAGCACAGAATGCAGGAGATCCCTTTTTTAGAATTCAGTATAGTATAATGGAAACAATATTTTCTTCTTCACTAAACAGCCAAACGCATTTCTTTTTCTCTTTTTCTTTCTTTCCTTCAGAGCAATCAAAGAAGATCATTTGAAAACGTGACATCACAGCCAAGTCAGCAGGACAGAAACAGAGTGGCCTCATCTCCAGCATCAGTCAGCTTTTGTCCACCTCATGACCTCCCTGGCCATTTTGCTTTTATGGCGGTGAGGTGACAACCTAAAAACCCTGCCCCTTCTTGTATTTTATGTTCATGGTAGTCTTTGATCAGTTTCCTTTACTTTAGAGACACCTTAGAATCCTGAAATTGAAAAGGTATCTTTAGAGTTGACAATTTTAAGAATGAGTTTTCATATTTCTTGACAATGAAAAGAAAACAATTTCTTTCTATTTAAGACAGAATGTTGGCATGTAACACAGCGATTATGCATGCAGCTGAAATTCTGACATCATGATGTCTCTCTTAGCAACAGCTAATGACTAGCAGAATTCATGTCACTAAAACACTATTCTCGTAACTAGGCTAGTACTGTTTAACAGAAAACTTCACAATGATATGAAAACTAACAAGCAAACAACCAAACACGATCTTAGCATTCTTCAGAGATCTTGCATATCCCCACTTGACATCACAGGCCCTTGGGTCAAGAAATACCTAGCAGCTCATTTTCTTAAAGCAAAGGAACCCAAACCCTGGCAGTCAAACCACAAACTTCAGTGCTCTGAGTTCTTAGAATAGGAGGGGTTAATAAAGTTATATCAAGTTGTTTCTGACAACAGAAATCAGAAGTGGTCACCAAGGAGTTCTTTTCTCTATCTCTACAGAGGCAACAGAACTCAAAGCAATCATTGCTTTCAGCCTCTTATCCCATAGCCTGTGAATGTGGTTAATAATACACCCCACAGAAAAGCAATAGTCATCTCAATTCTGGCTTGGTGAGTGATGTCCATAGAGACTCCCAGAGCTTTTAGTGGGTAAGACCTAAGAAGGAAATGTCAAGATTGAGGTGTGGTGCCTTAAAGTCAGCACATGTACCTGCCCAGCTACTGTGCAGAGATGGAGGTTGCAGATTACTGCTGCCATCACCTGCAGAAGAGCAATATTCTTCAGCAGTTTGGGGAGCCAGGTACTTTATTCCGCTTTTCTGTGGTCATAAGCTTGTGGTAATAGGTGATCATTTTAACCTATTTAAGAGATTGGCTTGGGACACTTTTTGATCACAATTTCAGAGGTTTTATTGCTAACCTTTATAACATGAGTTTCTTCTAAAAATGGTACAGAGGGATAAATGAATACTTGTCTAAGCAGGCCAGCAGGAGTTGCTTTTTTGGTTTTGGTTTTAGTTTTGGTTTTTCGAGGCAAAGTTTCTTTGTAGCTCTGGAGTCTGTTCTGGAACTAGCTCTTGTAGACCAGGCTGGTCTCATACTCACAGAGATCCACTTGCCTCTGCCTCCCAAGTGCTGGGATTAAAGGCATGTGCCACCACCACCCGGCCCATCAGGAATTGCCTTAAGGAATAACCTGTGCCTGGTGCTGAAGAAATGGTCTGATAGGACAGTCTCTGGGCAAGTCTCTGGCCCATGTGTGGTGATAATTTTCCAGCTAGGCATGAAGTCAGTCACCAAGACAAAAAGGAATCACATGTGTTGGGCCTAATGGATAAAAATCCCAGACCTCTCCAATCATGTCATCCTTCCATACCACATTAAAAAAAAATAGCAGCAAAAAAATAGCAGGGGCTGGAGAGATGGCTGAGTAGTTAAAAGCACTGGCTTCTCTTCCAAAGGATCTGGGACAACACACATATGACTATTTACAACTGTCTGTAATTCCAGTTCCAGGGGATCTGGCATCCTCACACAGACATACAGGCAAAACCCCAATGTGCATAAAAAATAAATATTTAAAAAAAGCAACAAATTACCAAGCTCACCCAGCTTCTCAGCAGGGAGCAGACATAAAGCAAGCCTTCCAGGCAAAAAGACAGAGCAGGACATGCTGACCACCCACCTGGAATACAGACCCCTTGAGATGAGAATCCTCACAACCAGTCACAGATTTCCAGAATCTCCCATGGGAAAGATGGGCACTAGTGGTGGCTGAAGTATGGGAATGAATTATGAAGAGAGCAAAGTTTTCCAACATTACTCATGATGCCACTAAGCACCAAATAAAAGATATGGACTACATGTAACAAAAAAAAATCAGTTTCTGACTTTGTGGTATGGGAATTTATATTTGATATGAGCAGTTCCTTGCTGTCCATGCAAACATTTAGGTTGGAGAGATTCCTAGAATAAAATCTGATGTACATTTAATAAATGTTCCTGTGCTTATGTAATGCCACTTGAATAAAATACTATAAACAGGTTATTTAGGAGAAAGTGGGATCAAATGGTATCCATCAAAAACACAGTCTAGTAATTGGATGAGCATAGTCTCTTGGGGTGCGGGTATGATATCAGCATGAAACAGGTGTAGGTCAACGTTCTGGCATAGAGATAAACAGATTTCTAGCAGGAAAGTGTGAATAGTCTGGGATCCAGGAAACTGGTGCAAATTTGTTTCAAAGATAACCATTAAAAAGATGTAGAAATGGTCTTTCTACACAAAGAAAGAGAAATAAAATAGCATTTCAAGATATCTGCAACAAAACAGTGGTCAGCAGGAGCCTGCCACATTTGAAACATGATCAATCATTTCCTTCACATGTCCCATCTCAGGGAAAGAAATCCTGCTTCACATTAGTACATCTAAGAACTCGGGTTCTTTCGTTCCTGGCCTCTAGGACTATTTTCCAAGAAAGGCAGGATAAAGCATTTACTGCTCTACCTCCACCTGTCAATGACGACACGTTGCTGCTAATTCAGCGTAGACATGAAAGTTTCATTTGTCCACCCGGCTCTCCTTCATACAACAGAGAGTCTGAATTAGACACGAGATGTTGACAATAAATAGAATACCACTGTCCTTACCGCAACTCAGTGTGTTGATTGAAATAAATAGTCTGAAAAGCAACCTGAGAAAGTCTGAACTAACATAACTCCACCTCCAATGAACACAAAACTTCTAAAGTGGGATGTCACTCCAGGAGAATCAAGACATCACCCCCTTCCTCCTTTAAGAGACATAGTTTAGATAGTTTGCCCTGAAGGAAAGTCAGGCCACAAAAGATATGGCTGTTAATCTTCCCCAAAGAGCAGATTTCATTTCACAGTGTATATAGAAGTTCAGAGTAGGCCGAGCTTAATAACAGTGGGAGTTATGGTGAAAAGCAAGTGGGAGATTAATAGATCCATCGGGAAAACAGGCTAACTATAGGCCACATAGTTTTCCAGAGAGAACCCAAAAATGTCTTCTTGGAAAAACTAGGAAGAACCATCTACCATCATGACCAGATGCAAAGACTTATCCCAGGAATTGGCCCACTAAAGAAGCTTCAATTTGATTGTAATTTATGTCCACAGTATTGTGAAAATTATGGAGAAATTATGGGGCAACTGGGTGACTCCTAACAGCGGTGTATAAATAGAAAAATTAAGCAGATAAATTTAAAGTAGTTTGAGATGAATTTCCAGCAATGGCATTAAACTGTTCAAATCCTGCCTGTAGTTTCAGCTCCAGAGATCTGCTGCCTTCTTCTCTCCTCTGCATGTATATGCACTCAAGTGAGTGCACACACACACACACTCACTCACATATTAAAAAATAAAGTTAAAATCTTTTGAAAAGATGACATTTAAATACCAATGTGTACGTAAAATTTCTTAGGAACATCAGCCATGTGAAAAAGCAATTCAGATCAGGTTCCACTACACTTCCACTAGGATAGGTAAAATTTTAAATAATCAGAACACAGCAAGTCACAATGAGGACAGAAAGAAGTCAAAACCTAAAGTAGTAACTGGAATTTAAAACACACACAAACACAAATTCATCATTGACCTTAACTGAATGATCCATTTTCTTAGCTCAACTTCAATTCCTGGTATTCTATCCTCTATGTGATCAGTTATACTGATTGAGAGGTTTTCATTTGACATACTGTACTTTTCGTTTGTATTATTATTTCAGCTTTTTTTTTACCTTTTATGATTCTGTCTCTTCGCTGAATATGATTTGCATAACCAACATTGATTTCCTGTTCGTTTCTGTTCTCTTGGATTTCATTCAGACACTTACTCATATCGTTTTCAGATTCACTTATGCCATTGTTTGTGTCCTGTCTGGGTTGATTTTAATTACTTTTGAATTATTTGTCTGGGATTTCATCTGAATCACTCTCATTGGTAGTCATGACTCTGAAAACTGATCATGCCTGGATGACATAATTCGTCTCAGCTTTCTACTTTACTGGTAGTTACCTGGCGATCAAGAGTCTGGTTGCTGGTTGAGTACTTCCGGTAGTCCTGTGTTGAGTTTTAGTTTGGTTCTTGGTACTCCCTCAATTTGGTGAGTCTTGGGTCATTGGTTATTATTTATTTAATGGCTAATATACAGATGTAACTGGACACATATCACATTTATCTTTCCTGGTCTGGGCTACCTCCCTAAGGATGGTACTTTTTCTAGTTCCATTTGTCTCCAAATTTCACCATGAATTTTTTTTTAACACAAAGTAATACTACCTGTGTAGATGTACCACATTTTCTTTTATCTGAGGGTCATTTGGGTTGTTTCCAATTTCTGGTTATTATGAATAGAGTAACAATGAACATGGCTAAGCAAGTATCTCAAGTAGGATGAACTCATAGAATGGTTTCTTTTTCAGGTATCACCAGAGACGATTCTTCCTGCAGCAGACGGGATCAGATACAAAGACCCACAGCTTGATTCTAAGCAGAGAGATAGACAGATATAGATAGACCTTGGAACACACAGCTCTAAATGAGATCTCATCATCAAATCCCTCTCCTCAGAGCTCAGGGAACCCATACAAGGGGAGGCAGAAGGAGTCTGGGAGACAAAAGGCAAAGAAAACACCAGAAGAACAAGACCTTCCAAAACAAATGAGCAAAGCAGAGACTGAAGCAGTATTCATAGGCTCTACATGGGTCTGCACACATCATCTGCATATGTATTACAGCTTTGAGTTTAGTGCTTTTATGGGACTCCTAAATGTGTGTGTGTGTGAATGAGTGGCAGCAATGGCTACCTGTACCTGTATAGG
Source organism: Microtus obscurus (assembly GCA_963919715.1). Lineage (NCBI taxonomy): Eukaryota > Metazoa > Chordata > Mammalia > Rodentia > Cricetidae > Microtus > Microtus obscurus. The sequence continues at coordinate 25,348,779 of CAWTZC010000015.1, forward strand.
ATTGGGTCCTTCAACAGCATTACATCATGGACAAGGGAGGCAACATGGGGATCCCATCCTCGTCTCCACCATTTGAAGAGCTCTTGACTATTATTGGTTGCTGAGGAATTGAGTGTCGTTTTCTTCAGTGGTGTAGCCTCTATAGAGGACGAGTTGGGAATAAGAAGGAATTGAGAGGTAAAGGAAAGGTGATAACAGGGAAAGGGAGGCGAATAAAATCAACACGTTACATATGTGTATAAAGCTATCAAAAATTTTTAAAAGAGATAAATTTATAAAGCTTAAAGTAAATTTGTGTTGGTGTAGGCCAGAAGTGAGAGCACGGAAGGGTGACATCTGAAGAAATGGGACTTCTTTCTGAAATAGTAAAATATTTGACAATTAGCACATCGAATGTGGTACACATATTTGCCAACCTATTGCAAGCTGTTCAGTTATATATTTTATATTGGTGAATTCTAAGATATGGGAAATAGTCTCAAGAAATCTTGAGGTTGGAGAGATGGCTCAGTAGTTAAGAAAATTGGCTGCTCCTGCAGAAGACTCAACTTCAGTCTCAGGACCTTCATGAAGAATTTTAACCATTCATAATTCCAGTTCCAGAGTATCTGATGGCCTCTTCTGGACTCCTCAGTCACTGTAATACATGTCATGCATACATACATGCATGCATGCATATATACACACATACATGTATGCATAATACAGGCAGAAACCCTTACATGTAAAATAACAATAAATAAATCTTCTAAAGAAAGAAGATCGCTGCTAAGTCCCCTTCAAAAGCATTTGCTAAAAAGCGATGAAAGATAGACACAAGTTTATGAAATTGTTGGAAAATGTTTGAATAATGGTAGATTGTAAACAGGACCCTGTTTCTTTTATGTTATTTATGATCTTTGCAAGCAACTATGTGATATTCTTCCACTGTGGGAAGGATTCCATAATTGTCTAAGACCTAACCATATGACCACATTTCACCTAACGGACAGTAACAGGTGTGATGTGACCAAACCTCTGCCCTTCTTGTACAAATTGGCTCTCCATTCTTGAGCCTCAGTTTCTTTGATTCCAGAAGGATAAGGAGAGGGGTGGTTGGGGCCGCATCCCAGCTGTACCATGCCTAGCCAGCCATGCTCAGGAAATCTGCAGCATGTCTGTAACAAGGTTTAATTGTCCACATTTTTATGTCTTCATTAAAATGGAACTCAAAATCAAATTTAGTGAAATGGTTTTAAATTATGAAACAAGGAAAGTTTAAAGATTCATGCACTTCCATACAAATAAATGTGGGGTGGTGGGGTGGTTGGACCAGAGTAAGTTCATCTCTCCGATCCCAGTTGGATTTACACTAAACCTATTATATAGTTCTGAACTAAAAGAAATGCATTTTCTGGGCTCAGCTGCATTTTCTTGTGCTTTGACTATATTTCTATTCAGGAATCACAATCATACAGGGGAGAACTTTTTGTGTCCCCTTTGATGTGTCTGCATTGTGCACTAATTCACGGCAGGCCAGAACGCATCTACACTGAATCTGGTGTTCCAGCAGAGAAGGTGACAGACTATTGCCAAGTTTGTGGCAGCAATTAGGACTGAATCACACACCTGATAGTTCCTACTAATGGAGACACCAACTACAGACAGATGTGGGCCTGCTTCGAAAAACTACAAGTAAGAGTGGCTCACACAGTGCTTTGGGAGAAAGTGGGCAGCATCCTGTTTACAGATAAAGGGGATCAGAGTGGAAACATTTACTGAAGAGATTGTTGTTATTTAATCCAGTGTCCACTATACTAGACAAAGCCCATTGCTTGCAGGGATGCCTCTGATTGATTCCTTGTTTAGCATTCAGTCATTGTGATGTGGAAAGAAATCTCATTAAGCAAAAGATTGCCATACGCTGGGGACCATTCATTCATTCTCTCATTCATTCATGACTTCTACAAATACTTGGGGTCTGTGTGACCTACCATGTTCTATCCAAACATTCAAGAGAGGTAAAGAAAAGCAAAAGTCTAACCCCCACAGTGTTATGCTGAAAAAAAAAAAACAGGTAGCCAAATGAACACTATGTAATATGTAGTCTGTCTAGGTTCTTGTATGAGTGACAGGTAACCTAAAATAGAAGGGATGTTTATTGATGGAAACTGCTCGTTCATGAATACACAACCCCCCCCCACACACACACAAATACATTTCACTGTGGTAAAATCACTTAAGAAAATGGAACTGACATGGAAAGAAATTCACAATTAAGAGCCTGAGATTCAAAATTGCCTTTTTTTAATAGCTACTGTGTTTTGAGCCAACTGCTTTGCTCTTTTGGCCCTAATTTCACTATTATAATGATAATTGCCCATATCATAAATATGGGTCAAGCTAAGACACATGAAACATTTAGTAACTAACCAATAGCACTGTAGGGGTGTGGCTCTAATCTCACTCAACTGTAAAGTATGTTAACCAACCGTGGCTGAAAGCTCTGATGAGGTAAGAAGAGGCACTAAGCATCCAACCTGCACTGTTTTCCCTCCTGCTGTAAGAGAAAGCATCCATAAAGGAACCTCAATCCCCTTCTTCATTATGAATGATGCCAGTAACCTGCCAAGGCCTACCAATGAGCATGTCCAGTACCCAGAATCCCCCTCTCCATATGTTAATTTCTATAGTGACATAAGTATCTTCCCATCTCTGAAATCCCCATGTGCCACCTTTCCTTAGTCCCCACCAGTCTGCTGCAATGTTGTCCTGTCTTCAATGTCTCTTAATCATCACCGTCTAGTCCATAGTTTGACAACAGCAGCGACAGTTTGTTGTATTTAGTGTCCAACCAGAGAACGGAAATAGCTGTGACAGCTCTTTTCTCTTGACCAGCCCTTTCTCACCGCCTCCATTTGTTTCCCCATTTTATCCCCAGAATTATAGCTTCCCAAGTGGAGAATTGATCTAAACATTATCCTGGAGTGAGTGTCACATTAATCCACTCCTACTCCATTTATAGTGTAGCTGCTAAGAAAATGACTTACACTGTATTTTCTTACGCTTGTCTCTGATGTACATGTAATCTAGACACTTCCCTGCCCACAGAGTCCCTCTTACCAGCCCTTCCATCGGGCAGGCTGCATGCAATCCGCTTTCTTCACTCTTAGCTCACATGCAGGGAACTTTTCTAATTGTCATTGCTCTGTCCTCTCCACATACAAGAGAGCTCAGGCCTCATTTGCCACTCAGTCTCCAGCAAACTGCACAAATGTGCAATGGTGTTTCCTGCCTTAAAGAGAGGTGCGTCTCACAGCATAATGCTTGCCAGTCTCTTAGAGTCATGTCAGAGGATAGCATGTCCTCAGTCCTCTGTCTGAGGACACGCCACAGACTTGGTTTATTTCATCACGCATCATATCATCATCTCTGATAAAAGAGACTAACAAGTGTCTGTTAATTCACAGGAACCACGGTGAGGCTGAGTCCCCAGACAAAACGTCCATGCCTCTAAGCTGTCACTGGCCTCCATGATTTCATTTCCCATCCTCGTTGTGACTAAAGTGCAGTCTGTTTACAAAAACACTGAGAAATAAAAGCAGAGTATTCCCTGCTGGTAAAGTGACAGCTCTTGGTGACATTTCTCATGATCTGAATTGCAAAGAATGGAGGTGTCCCATCAGAATACCCGACAGGAGAAAGCCATGAGGGTGTGAAGGTCTTCCCGGGTGATTAGGTTAGAACAACTTAATTCTGTTCATGCAACCTGACGCTGTGAGGACAAATGAGATCAGGCCTGAGTCAGCTGCTGTGAGAACACATTGCGGCCAAGAAGCCATGTGTCTCTTCTTCAGTAAAACTTTTCAACTAAAGGGACTAAATTGTGGATGCGTTGTAGCAATTGAGCTAGATGATGCTTTAAACCCAAGCAAAACACTTGAGAGAGGCATTCCAGAGTGCATGTGTGCACAGCTCTGCATCACGGCACACGCCATTGCATGTGCTCATGTAGTAACTTCTGTTCCCATCGGTGAAACTGCCAGACGCATACCGAACGATCTGTCTCACTTCTAAATGAGACAGTTTATTATTTGGCGATGGAGTCTTAATCGGAGCTTTTATGTTTATAGTAAGGTTTTATAGAAGCATTAAATCAAAGTCACCACAATGGAGCATATGGTGTCACATAAGGTGATGTATTCATTTGCAGCTTCCCAGACAGTCAGAGCTCGTGAGCTCAAAGAGCAAAGCCATTCTTCTTAGGTTTGAAGAGAAAATCCACCAACCGCTTGCAGAAGACGATATTTCATGCTCATGCTAAAAGGCTAACAAAGATAGGTACAGTCGTAGCAGTTCTCCAAGCTTTATGTTTGGCAGCTCGAGACAATGAAAACTTTCATATTCACAAGGATTTTCTTTACATGTTTAAAACCTTTGTTATAGCTTATAACTAAACAACCTTTATTTTCTATCTACCCCAGGTCAGGAATGACTTGTCCCAGTACACTTCAGATTATAAACTCCACAGTCAGAAGCATGCTGACTTTCCATTCCTGGGGGGACTGTTTACAACAGTCAGACTTAAGTCTTCTTAAGTTGGTTCCAAGGCCAGAAAGGGAAGCAGGTGTAGCCTGCAGCTGTTGCCGGTTCCCTAAAGGTGCTTTATGAGTGTGTTCAATGACGGCAGCTACCGAGGCTGTTGGGACTTGTCATGTTATATAATACAAAGAAAATTCGAGACTGAATCCCTAACTGCCTGAGACACAATATCAGTACCCAAAGAGATTGGCATGCACATATGTGCACTTAACACACACACACACAAATGAGAGAGAGACAGAGACAGAGAGACAGAGACAGAGAAACTGCTTCTGAGGAGCTCACTCATAAAGTTGTCTCCACAATACACAAGGCTATTTAGAATAACGAGACTGATCATAAATGGAAGCTCCAGGGTTCCTAGAATTTAAGAATGCTCAACCTAATAACCCACCTTCAATGGAGGAAGTTGAGCAAATGGATGGTATTGTTGGGAAGCATTTCAAAATTTTTTTGGTTTTTGGTTTTTGTTCTTTTTTACATCCACCTCAATAATAGAAATTCAATCTTATCTTAAGAGGCAATGTGTGCATCTTCAAGTCTACATTTCTTTTTTTCTTTTTTTTTTGGTTTTTCGAGACAGGGTTTCTCTGTAGCTTTGGTGCCCATCCCGGAACTAGCTCTTGTAGACCAGGCTGGTCTCGAACTCCCAGAGATCCGCCTGCCTCTGCCTCCCGAGTGCTGGGATTAAAGGCGTGTGCCACCACTGCCCGGCAAGTCTACATTTCTTAAGACTTCATTATCACCAAGAAACTAAGAGAACCCAAGTACAGGTTACTATATGGGATTTAGTGGGGGAAATGTAAGGGTGGGCACACTTACTGCATGTTTCCTAGGCCTTGTCTCCTTCTCTATCATCTGCTCCTTACATGTAGATATGATAAGCTGAGCAATAGCAGATGTTTAGACTCCAACCCACTATAGAGACAAGAGTCAATAAACCAATGCCAATATCCAGCTATTGGATTTTCATCATACACAAAAGAAATATGTCCAAGTCAATGAACTTGTATATATCAGAGTGTGTGATGCTTTTTTACTTGAAAAAAAAATGGCTCACAGCTTACAACAAAATGAATATTCAATTATATAGTGGAAAGGAGAAAGCTGCTTGAGGAAGTCCCAGAGGGGAAAGAGGTTGTTTTATTATTTATAATACCTTTTTATTATCACAAAGGTAAAAGATGGGGGCTTAAGAAATGATTCTGAGGTTCAGAGTGAGTATTGCTCCTTTAGAAGACCCAAACACAGTTCACAGCACCCATGTCAGGCAGCTGACATCACCTCTATCTAGCTCAAGTTCTAGGATAATTTAAATCTAGGATAATTGCATTCACATGTACAAACACATAGACAGATAAAAAACACACATAATTAAAAAGTAATAAAGTACATATTTTGAAAATGTGAAAGGACACAGAATATAAAGAAAAATTTATTTTCCAAAGATGGGACATGAATAAAAGGATGATGAATGTCTATAAAATATAGACATTTTAAATAAATAGCTTATAAATGATCTCTCTCTTCAAGACATAAGAAATAAATGGAAGGATGAAGTCTTGATACTGTGGGAAAACGGTCTTGTACCCTGTAAAGTTTTGTCCCTTGTATTGGTTTAATAAAATGCTGATTGACCAGTAGCCAGGCAGGAAGTATAGGTGGAGTGACTAGAGCAGGAGAACTCTGGGAAAAGGAAAGGTTCAGTCTGCTGTTATCACCCAGATGCAGAAGAAGCAAAATAAGAATGCCTCACTGATGAAAGGTATCAAGTCACATGACTAACACAGAGAAGAATTATGGGTTAATATAAGAGTTAGTTAATAAAAACCCTGAGCTAAGAGGCCAATGAGTTTATAATTAATGTAGGCCTCTGTGTGTTTCTTTGGGACTGAATGGCTACAGGACCGACAGAAACCTCAGTCAGCAAATGGAGCCCAATATGGGGAACCATTTTGGTGACAGAGACTGCTCTTTTTTTTTTTTCCTGGCTGCCCAGACCCAAATAAGAACACAGAAACTATAGTAATCACAAAACTGCTTGGCCCATGAATTAGGCGTATTTCTAGCTAGCTCTTATGTCTTGAATTAACCCATTTCTATTAATCTGTGTATCATCACAAGGCTATGACCTACCAGTAAGATTCTGGCATGTCCTTCTCCTTTGGCAGCTAGATGGCATCTCTCTGACTCTGCCAACTATCACAAAGATGTAAAAATCTTGTCAATATGCAGATCAGCAAGGGAGAGATGCTAGTGTGTGTGTAACTGAAGACTCAGCAACAAGAACAGGTGCAAATCCACATCTGTATGGCTCTGGGGTGTGCTCAAGCAGTCGGGAAGACACTGATTCAGCTGTGAGCTCGAGAGCAGCTGCATCTTAGCCCCCAACAGGCATGCTACACATCTAAGTAAGGATCAAAACAGGCTATACATCAAGCAATGGAGACAAACGGATGCAGTTAAAATTCCAGCTCGTCTACTTATTACTGGTGGCCCAGAGAAAATGGTTCAACCTTTCTATGACTCGTTCTTTTTCTGCACCTGAAAAATTGTAGTCACAATAAAGAGTTAAGAATGAGAGTGAGGAATAACTTTTTTCTATGTATGTGGTAATTTGAATATAATTGGCCCCCATAATCTTATAGGGAATGGCACTATTAAGAGGTGTGACTTTGTTGGAGTGGGTATGGTCTTGTTGGATGAAGTATATGTCACTGCAGGGGTGAGCTTTGATGTTTCCTATGCTCAGGATACTACCCAGTGCCTCAGTTGACTTCCTGTTGCCTGTAAGATGTTGAACTCTCAGAGATTCCTCCAGCACTACATTTGCCTGCATGCCACCATGCTCCCTGTCACAATAATGAGCTGAATTCATGAAACTGTAAGCCAGCCACCCCAATTAAATGTTCTTTGTGAGAATTGCCATTGTCATGATATCTCTTCGCAGCAATCAAAACTAAGGCAACATATAAAGCACTAAATCTGGCACACAGCAAACCAAATACTGTTAAGAATTCATTATTAATACTTTACCAGCATGCATAGTGCTTTCTATTAAAATAGACGCTAATGCACATCAAAAAGATATGCTATAGAGATTGGACTCCAGATGAAAGGAGAGAGTGCATGAACTAGGGAAGAAAAAATTAGATAATTAAAAATGACACAAGGGACCACATCAGATCTGTGTGTTGCCCTTGAACTTTCACAAAAATTTTCCTTTGTCTGTAAGTCAAAGAGAAGAGAAGTGGACATCTTCCAGATCTACTAAATCTGAGGGAGATCATCCCATCACATTCTAACCTTCCTTCTCTAGAAGAAAACTTAACAACTTTGATGCAGGTGCTAAGAGGAAGCAAGCATCCTGGGAAGGAGAAGATAGATCGGGAAAGCAAATGTTCTCCAAAAACAGCCAAAGTCTGTGCAAAGAGTGTTTAAACAATGGCCAAGAAGAGAAGATAAAGAACACATCTGGGGAAGTTTCTGGAAAGACCTAACAAGTATAGCCATGGTCCTACAGTCTGGATTATGCATAGAGGGAACTTCTTGACCAAAGATTATAGGGGTTGGGGAGAAAGAAGGAACAGGGATATCAGGGTGTAAGGTAGAAAAGCATGTAGCTTCCTTTATGAGCACTCACCCCTTAAACTACATAAAGAGCCCTGTCCATGTCTCTGGAAGCCATTACCCGTTTTGATGGATCTTCCCATTTCCACCACCTTCTGGATTGGGAGCAGTTAGTGCTAAGCAAAACCAGGAAGACTCAATAAATTCTTTAAAATGATCCCCACCAGCAGAATTCTGTTGTTGGCTTCTTTTATTGAACTAATAGAGTATATCCGTTACCAATCTGTTGGTGCGATCAAAAGCAACTTACAGAAGGAAGAGTTTATTTGGCATATTTTTCTAGAGGAATAAGAGTTCACCATGGCAGGCAAGTACAGCAACAAAAGGATGAAGCAGGGAGAAGAGAGATCACGTGCCAACCATATAAGACAAGTAGAAAGAGAAACAGAATCTGAAATGGGGTACAACTATAAATCCTCAAGGTACCATCCCCATGCTCAGTTACATACTTATCAGCCAGTTTCCATTACCTAAAGTTTCCATAACCTCCCTAACTAGCACCATCAACAGGAGATCAGGTGTTTTAATATAAGAGGCTATGGGTGACATTTCTCATTCAAAATACCACAAAGCTTTACCATATGATTTTTTTTTTAATTTGGTTGAATCTCAACTCTTAAATGCAGACAAAATTTTTAAGACATCTTGGTTTTCCAACTCTCAGGGTCAAGTCATTTTTTATCTACCTACAAGTACAACAGAAGATACATGAAAGCTTAGAGGTTGAGAATAAAGTACCACAGCAATATTTAGGAAATGAGGGATAGGTGATTTCCATGACTATGTGAACCTGCTAAGAAACCAAAGCTTAAACGTTTTTGGACGATGTACATTCGTTCCTCTTGGTACAGCTCTTCTGTACCAAGCCAAGCCCTCTAGCACAGGCTGTCACTGTCATCAAATAACACAGATGCTGAGTACACACTATGCTGGGGCAGATAAAAATCAAAGTCAGTACTCTCCAGAAACAGGTAAGGAGCAAGTTCTAATGGGGTAGACTCAAGGTAATTAAACCCAGTCAAGCTGGTAAGATGGATGGGAGATGCAATCATATACCAAAGGTGGAAAGGAGACTAATGATGCGAGGAGAAGGCAAAGGCACCATGAGAGTGATAGGCATCAGCAAGGCCAGAAAAGCGGGGCGGGAAGAATGATCCCGGGCATCTGTGATAGAGCTACTGAATTGTCACTGGTGGGAGGTGGTCCATGAGACAGTGCAAGTCAGAACAGACTGAAGACGGATTTAGAAGAGCATGAGAAGACTCTTCAAGAAATCCTAACCAAAACAGTGTCCAAATCTATCAGGGAGTGTCCTTAAATCACACAGAAGGACCACACTGGTGCTGAGAGGAGAAATGGGTGTGCGCCTCATGTGAAGCCTAGAGGCAATGAAAAGCAAGGACAATCCAAGGCCCAAAAGAGAGGCCTGAAAAAAAAAAGCACCCTCATTTAATTGTTCCTTTCCCCTGACTTGATCCCTTCTCCTCTCAGTCAAAGAGCAAGCTAAGGAAGACCAGGAACTATTGCACAACCCACTTCTGGAAAGCTAAGTTCTGTACCTCCCAATTCAGTGCATCTAAATCTGTATATTTTCTGAGAACATGGAATAATGTACCAGTTGACACAGCCAAGGTCAGCCTATAGTAACCCCCCCCCCCCCGGAGACATTTGTCAATGCTTTTCTTTGTTACAGTGGGGTAGGGCTGTTGTAGTAGGAGCTAGGAAACCTGTTAAGAATTTTACATACATAAGAGAGCTTCCAACAAAAAGCACAAGCAGGAATTATTTGACCTACAAGAAAAATAAAAAAATAATGCCATTTGAAAAACCCTAGTCAAGGCCTCAAAGTTCAGAGCTGTTCCAGAAATTTTCTATATAGTCCTCTTCAGTTTATTCTGCCTGAGTACTTCCTTTCATGATAACTTGGAAATCTAATTTTTTTTGCTGCTTGTTCTCCTGTTAGGATTCTCCAGTTATTTTTTTTTTACAAAAAAACTAATGCAATCTAGTATTTAATCTTCCTTTTGGCAAATTTTTCTTTACCTCAAGGTCCAAGAGACATCCACATTCTTCAAACATAAAGGTCTCTTTCTAAACAAACACCACATTGTTTGTAGACACTCTAGGGTACATGTCCCATGAGACCCTGTGATATCACCTGCCACACACAGGTCTGGTTCTGTCAAATGTGAGCACAAAAATAGACATAGTGAGTTGGGCAAGTTCCAGACACTCTGCTAAGGAAATTATTAAATGTCAAAAGCAAAACAGCCTCAATTTTACTGCGAGCCCTCATGTTGATAACATTTCCTAAATTATAACTTGGGTAAAAACCAACCTCAGAGTGAAAATAAGAGCTTGCTTTCCACACACACACCCTTGGTCAGGGGGTTACCTACTGCAGTTTCTCCTGGGCCATTGCCACAGACAATGGTCATAATCACACAGAGTTCTCTTTGAGTGGCTCACAGTCCGGGACCATGTGCTAAAATCCAGGACCTCTGAATGTTACAAATGGTATTCAGAATGTGACTAAGCTGATAGTCACTATTGTCAGGAAGAGTAAACTCCACCAAAGGAGGGACAGCCCAGGACCTCGGCAAATCTGAGCAACATACCATCTTCTGTACATGGTCCCCTAAGGCTCATCTCCAACGATCCTGGGACAAGTCATTGTGTTGATGTTGTGTGTTCCAATGTTATGGTGACTGTGGGTCTTACTAGTTCTCGATGGGCTTTCCTTTCCAGGAGCGGCCAGCTTCTCAAGATAGCAAAGTATCTAGTACAAACTCATTCACGAAAAGAAACCAGCTGGTGCGATTCCTGCCATTCCATCATCTTCCCACTGGGAGTTCATAACTGGGCTATCATTCATCTGCCCTTTAAACTAGAGCCACCACACACCTAGTTATATAGGCCCCATATGCCATAGTCTGCCAGTCCCATGCCCTACTGTTCCATGTTACTTGTTTCTAATAGAAGCACAATAAAGGCCCTTGTGCATATTTTTTAATAACTTTGTTGGGTGAGACTCTTATGTTTTTCTACCTGGCCTGTGTGGTCCCTCTCTGTTTGGGGACCTTTGAATAACACATTATCTTTTCACAGTTTTTTTTTCTGCTCCATAGAACTTTTAAAGCAGTGAATTAAGGGCAAGGGTAGTTGGAGCAAGCAATAGAGTGGGTCGCGGTGTCTAGAAGGCAACAGGAGAATGGGTATGTATTGTTAGGGGACCTTCTCTGATTCTCAGGGAAATGTGAACTGTGGTGGGATCCTAGAGAATGAAGTCATATATACATGGTAAGAGGGACAGTCACGATAGCAATGGGACACTATGTATGGGGAACTTGACCCAAACTACCAACAAAGGATGGACAGGAAAGTCAGTGCCATGAAGTGAGGCTGGGGAATACCCTGTTCCTAGGATCTGCCCTACAGAGTCAGGAAGGTGGGTTAGGTGTGAGAAGAGTGAGCTCTTTGCTCCTGGTAGAGTGTTACTAATACCTACTTCCTTTTATTTCCAAGGATAGGGAAGAGGAAGAAGGATCCCTACATCAGTTTCACATGGTGTTCCTGACTCCTAGGTAGAGAAATCCAGGAATGATCCCTTATTTTTTTTTATCACAACAGGATTTGTATGTGTTTATTTCTTGTACATTTGTTACAGGAGAACATAAACTGCATTCTTAAAACCTGTATTACCATTAGTATTCCAGTGGCTATACCACAAACCAGTTTTAGCTGAATAAACTCTATAATCTATATCCACCAACAATTTAACATCAACCTACAACTCACATCAGGACCAAAATTTGAAATGGGTAGAAATTGTTGAGACTGCAAATGGTTTCAGCTAGCAGAAGACTCCTCCTGTGGGCTTCTTCGCACTGACTTCTGTGGCCAACTTTAGCTAGAAGCAAAGGCAGGCAGGCAGCTAGACTTGACTATAAATCACCTGACAATAAGGAACGGGTTATAGAGCTTTACATAAGCATTCATAAAGGTTAGAGAGTGTGGAGTCTTCTTTTCTTCTGAAGGTACTCAGTGTACAGGTACACAAAGCACACAGTGGAGGCAGCCTCTAACAGGTTCATCTGGCAAATGGTTGACCAGAGGCACGAAAAACAGCAAGGTGGATTTTCCCTCCACAGTACTGCCTCACTTGAAGCCGCTAGAAGCATGTTACCCACCCCTCACGTGCTATTTCTATCCTCAGTGTTATGGTTTCCATAAAGTAAAAGTAGTTACACACTACATATATCCGTAACTAGCAGGTACATATAACTGCCAAGCATGCATACATAGCAGGTAAATATAACTGTCAAGAATGATGCGTGATTCTAACCCAAAAAGTACTAAAAGAAAGTAAAGAGGTTTATCAGCCTAAAAGACTATGTCATTCTGTAGACAGAAAAGGAGTGGATCCAGATGTAGGTTGGAAGAGGAACTGAGAGGAATAGAAACAGAGAAAACTATAATCAGGATATATTGTGTGATAAAAGCATTTATTTTCAAAAAAGGAAAAAAGTATATTTTTTTCCTACAAAAATTATGATTAAACAGTGTAGAGGAAATTAGAAGGTTACTCAGTAGAGTGGGCGAGAGTGCTTACTACTCGATCAGAACGCCAGAGTTTATATCTCAGCACCACACTGGATGGCTCACCAAAATGTGTAATTCCAAGTCCAAGAGATCCAAAGTCTCCTGTGGCCTCTATAGGCTTCTACACATGCATGTGCACACACCCTTGCATACGCGCTTTCGCGCACACACACACACACACACACAAAGAATAGGAAAATTATTCAAGACATTCTAAAATATATGAGCTATAACAAGAAACAAAGTGTTCAAAAACCCCCATAAGAAAATAAGCTTCCAAGGAACGAATGAAAGGGAGACATAGAGCAATGGTTAATGGGGATAGGACTAAGAGATTCAAGAACAAAAAAATCTTTGGTTCTTCGTCAGTCATAACAAAAAGGGACCACTGTGACCCTCCTTTACCCTCTTATGTTGTCAGACATCTTTCCAAACAACATCTTGTGGGAAAGCGGGCACTCTGATGCACTTTGACTGTGGGAGAGACATATAGTGGCAGCACCTTTGGACGAAGCACTCTGTGTGTGAGGTGGTCATTTTTCCTCCAGACTTTATCTGGACCCTGCAATCGTCTTATCCTCACTGCTTTTGTCAGAACAAATGAGGGCACAGTGCCTCCTGGGAAAACGGAAGCAAAGCAGTTTTAAAGAAACTGCCCGGGAATTGCTGACTTTGACTTGATAATTATAGTTATTTTTACTGGCCCTAAGTTTCCCAGAATCCCCATCCACTACTAGATGTCAGGAGAAATTAATAGAAGCAAACAGTTTGGAAAGAGCCTTTGTTGCAACAGACGTCATGCTGCTGGATTGGCAGGAATCATTGAAACAGACAAAGAAACTCAATACCTGTTCTTGATGTGCTGAGGCGGGCCGAGACACCTGAAGCTGCCGTCCACCATGATGGCTAGCCTGGTACACAGTGCCTCACACTCTTCCATGCTGAGAGGAAATAAAAGGATAGAAATAAGCCATGCCATAAAGGTATGAGCCCTGTTCAAGCATCAGAAATAAAAAGGAGGCAAAAAATACCACTGGTTCAAATTAAGTAACTTTTAATACAGAACACTCATGAAAATGAAATAACATGACTTGAATATTCCTAAGATTTTATTTAGACAGCCAACTTAGTGAAGGTCATTAACTTATCTATGTGCCTGGAAGAACAGTTGACAATAAAATATATAGGAAAGAATCATTTAGCAATCATCAAAAATACAAAAATGTATGTACAGGGGATTTTAAATAATACATGAATTCTTTACAAAGAGAATGAAAAAACTTTACTGACAAGCAAAAAATAAATAAATCTTGAGTCAATGAAACAGGGGAAAGTATTTCAAAAATAGGAAACTGTTATATTATGGAAATGAACAGAAGATGAGCCCGCTATGGGTGATCCAGTACAAAGGGGTCAGCCTGGAAACCGTGTACACACAAGCAACAAAATGAATTCATTAGGCTGTATTTACATATCTGTGCAGACATAGATAGAATATGTATGAGTGTATCAATATTAAAGAAAAAGAGGTTATCAATTTGGCACTCAGGAGGTGACGTAAGAGGGGCTGGAGAGAGAGTACCTGTGTACGCCTGGAGGGAGGAAAGGAGACGGACAAAGTGACGTAATTCTACTTTAATAAAGAATGTATAGAAGTTTAAAAGAAAAACTTCATTAAAAAATCCCTCCCACTTTTAGAAAAATTTTTGTTTTAATATCATGTAAAATATGAAACAAAATACTAGAGACAAACTTTTAACTTGTAACTATAAATTACATTATTCTAATATTCAGTATAGAATTGTAAAGGTCTACAATTCATAATTGTTATAACTATGATTCACAAATTATAATGTGGATGGAATATAATGCAAATCAAAATGCAATCAACCCCATGAAGATGCTGGAAATCTTAAATTTAAAATTAGAGAAAAGAAACTGTAGAAAAAGTTTTGAGGGAAGGCAGCGCTAGAAGAGGCTGTTACAATGCTGGATTACAAAGAGGAAACACATTAAATTTATACCAGAAAACGGCATTAGAACAAGAGAGCTCCAAACATACCGTAGGTAGTACAAATGCAGAAATGAGTGAGTACGGGGTGCACTTTCCAAACATAAAAGCAGTGGAAGAAACTCTGGAGGGGATTCTGGGTACACTTGACAATCCAAAATTCCAGAGTTCTAACAAAAGTGTCAAAACACAGTGATAGCATTTAAAAGAGACTGCAGACTACCCATCCTTAAAGGGGAAGTTTATGCCACATCCTTCCTCCCAAGGTTTAGGGATCATTGTGCTGGGAGCCAGAGGCTCTAGTTGGCTGCAAGGAAAGAGAGTCTTCCAAACACAAGAGGGCGGGTGCACATATGATCTCACGGTGACTATGAGAGCATGCAGAAAATCCAGAAAGTCAAAGCCAGACAAAACCTCAGCATGGAAGGGGAACGTGGGCACGAGGTTCTTCTAGCTGCTAGGTTTCCTTTAATGGGACGGCTCTGAGAAAGTCAACTATGCTCCAGTGGGTGACGAGACTCCCAAAACTACATGACTAGAACAAGTTGGGCTTTATGGACTGGAAAAAAAAAAAAAAAAAACAGAAAACAAGGACACAAAGTTGAATGGGTAATGAAGGCAAGGGGAGTCTTGGAGGAGCTGATATTGTCTGAAATTCTCAAAGAATTAATAAAAAATAAAAATCCAATTTATTTGCTAAACAATTAAAAAAAACATATCAACAAAGCAACAGACAGACCACGAGCTGTTCAATCCCTAGTTCTGTGTCTAAATGCAAATGTCTTTCCTCCTCTATTCCATTTCCAATGAAAACAGTGAGTTGTCCAATCAACAAATGCCCAGTTAGTTACAGACATTTTCTCAGAAACTCAAAATGCGTTCATCTCATATGCCGACAGTGGAGTAAAAATGCCATAAATTTTGAAAACGTATATTTCACAAAGATTTCTTTTCTAGGAACTTGGAGATGTAGACTGTGATTATATAACCACTTATTATACCAGTAAGTAACCTAGGAAGTCCCTGCCCTGTAGAGACCTCAACTCAGGTCTACTCTTTCCTGGACTACCTCACAGGAAGGAATTTCAAGTGACTCAGAGTGAAGCAAAATAGGAAGTTCATTAAGAAGCCCGAGAGACACATTGGAGACTGGAACCAAGTGCCATGGGTTGGCCTGAGAGAACACAGGCAACAGTGCAGGAGGTTTTTTAGGCAAATGGCTTTCTCTGGCTAGTTCTTTGCTTGTTCATATACTTTTGTAGAACTGGGAACTAAATCCAGAGCCTTGCGCCTGCTAGACAAGCACTAGACTACCAGATGAAACCCCAGCTCTCTCTTTACTTTCCCTTTTTCTTCCTTTTTTATTGTTTTTATTGTGCTATACATTTTTCTCTGCTCCCCTCCCTCTCCTCTCCCTTTCTATCCTCTCCTGTAACCCCCATGCAATCAATTTACTCAGGAGATCTTGTCTTTTTCTCCTTCCTATTTAGGTCCATGTATGTTTCCCTTAGGGTCCTCTTTGTGTTGTCTAGGTTCTCTCTCCAAGGTTGTGGACTGTAGGCTGGTTTTTCTTTGCTTTCTGTCAAAAAGCCACTTATGAGTGAGTACATATTTTATTTGTCTTTCTGGATAGTTCTCACTAAATTGCCCAAGCTGGATTTGAACTTACTATGTAGCCTACAAAGGCAGTTCAAATTAATTTCAATCCTTCAGCCTCTAGAGTTACTGTGATAGTATGTCAGTGTCACCAGAAAACCTCTGTTTCCTTAACTAACTTAAATTTAACATGTCTTATCATGTTAAAGACGCTATTGTCGGAAGAACAAACACTAATATCTTAAATGAACTTTGGACAAATGAAGGATTACATCATTGTCCGCCTGAGCTTCAACATTAGAGTGAATGACGTGGCAGGTCTAAGTAAACTATACCACAGTTCAGTGCCTGTGGGTACAACAAAATCTGAGCGCAGAGCTCAGGGCAGAGAATTTAATTTGATTGTCTTTTATAAAAAGAAGAAAACACAAAGCCTAAGACTGGCCGACAGTGAAACCAACCATGGGTCATTTACTTAAAAACAAAATGAACATGGACTTTCTTCCCTGGGTGGTTATCCTGCATGGTATTGATAAGTGGTGAGGGGGTAGAGTGGGATTTAAAGCCCTGTACTGGAACTTTGGCATCAGTACTGGATGAGTAGGAGAAAGCCAAATGTCCTTTCCGGGATGGACAATTATCAGTCCCTCCCACTCATTTCCTGCCGTATGTTTGCCAGAGAATGCTGTGTGTTAAGGCATCCGCAGAGGAAAATATTGCATCAAAATCATAGGATCATACAGGCCTCACTCATCTTCATTCACACCCAGTCATTCACATCTTTATATCGGATGAATAGGGAGAAATCAATCTGTATGTATGCAAATGTAGAATATTGGCGAGAAAGCAAATGAATAGGAGGTTTTAAAAGAGAAACCTCAGTGATAAGTGGTCTCTTTGAGAGAATAGTTTACAATAATTACATATATTATGAGAAATAAAAAGAATTTTCACCATTATACTACTCTACCCATCTAAGGACCATGGTTGGACATCAAGAACCATGCCTGCGCCAGCAACAGATGCAAGCAGAGTCAATATATCAGTGTGCAATTGCTGAACCTCCAGAGCAGTACAAACATCTACAGCAAGAATACATACACGTTATTATAAAGTCAAATAACTATCAAATTCACTTGTTTCAGCAAAATAAAACAGTGCTTTGGAAGGCAAAATAGAATAGAAACAAAAACTCAGGTGTGGCCCTTCGGGCTACATCTGAGTGAGAAAATTACCAGATTATTGTCCCCAAAACCAACAAGAAATTTGGACATGACTAAAAATGAAACCATTTCACAACTCCAAGAATGGAGCAACGGTTGTGTAGCATGTGACTCTGTAAAGATGATGCCAAAAAAAATCTGACAAAGTAAGAACATGTTCACCTGTGGCCTACTGTGGGCCACTATCCCCCTGCTTAGATTCAGCAACAGGCCACTGAGGGCAGGTGAGGACAGGCCAGGAGATGAGCTGAAAAACTCGACGGGAACCTACACCCACTTCCAAGGTGGGAGAGGGAAAACTCAGAAGACTTAGAGATACGCAGAAACTATCCAATCTTGGAATAAATATCCAGAAAATAAAATAAAACAAAACGGGGAAATATCGAATTAAAATATGGCAAACTTCTTTTCAGTGTCCAGAGATGCACTGTCATCTAACAAGTCCACTCTCCAACAAAAAAGGCTTTATGGAAAATAGGCTGTAATTCCTTTATTGACCCCTGCTATAGGCAATTTAAAGTCTTCTAATAAATTTTAAATGATAGAAACCAACCTTTCTCCAAGCCTACCAGGGTTAAATTTAAATGGTGGAACAGGAAGAACTAGGAAAATTTCCAAAAACATTGAAAATTAAAGAACATTTAAAAATAAACTGTGTATCAGGAATAAACCACAGGGGAGACTAGGAAATGTGTGTGAATGAATGAAGGGTTCAGTAATAGGAAAAAAAGATGGAGAAGTCACACAGCTTGTTGGCCATGCCTCAAAAAAATGCCCTGTAATGGGGATAGTCCTGTGAGCTGAGGGCAAGAACAGGTCCCAACATGAAGAGGAAGACTGTCCATCACAAAGAATTGATTACCCACAACACTCCCTCCATAACGCAATGGGGAATGAGTAGTTTTCCCACAAAAACAGTTCTGGAACAATTAGATAGCCACATGCATAGCAGTGAGTTGAGATTCTTTCATTATATTATATATAAACATAAATAGCTTTAAGTATAGCAAAGATTATTAAAAGCTAGCAGTATTAACCTATCTTAGAACAAGTGTTCTCATGAATTGAAAGCCAAAAGTTCATATATAATTTCTACAAACCATGAAAACAAAGAACAGTTAAAATTAATAGAAAAACCTTAAATATTAATATTCCCAAAGACAGTCATAGTCTAAGAGAAAGCATTTGAAAGCATACATCCAAGAAGAGATTTTACCACAGGATCTCAGTATGTATAACCTCTTCTACCTAAATAATAAAATGTAAATATAAGGTCACAAAAATAGAAGAAGAAAAAGATAATCCTGAGGGCCTTGTGATAAAGGTTTATATTCTCAGTGACTTCCGGGGGCGGGGGGAGCTAACTAACACAGAGAGAACACAGTTTTAAGGCCATCCTGAACTAGGGAGGAAATTGAAGGCCAGCCGGGGCAACTTTGAAACTTTGCCTCCAAATAAAGGGTAAATGAGAGGTGGGAATGTTGCTCAGTGGTAAATCACGTGCCTAGTGTGTGTCGGGCTCTAGGTTTAATTGGTATTGCTACCAAAAGAAAAGAGGGATTCTTCGCAAGTCAAACACGAGCTCATTGCACAGTCCAACAAATCTAGCTACTTGGCATTTACTCAAAAGGTCTGAAAAACATCCACATAAAAACCTGCACATGGATGTTTATAACAGCTTTGCTCGTAATTACCCAAACTTGTCAGTAATCAAAGCATCTGTCAGTACGTGAGCAGATACATAAACTCCGGCACAGCCAGACAATAGAATAGTGCTCGCTCTTGAAAGGCAATGTGCTTATAAACAAGGAGAAAATGAGGGAAACAGGAAAAGAAGCCAGACGTGAAAGGCCTGGGTGGGATTCCAGATGTGTGACTTCTGGATAAGGCACAACTATACAGGCAGTAAAATGTCTGATTGCCAGAGGTCGGGAGAAGGAAGGGCGAACAGGGGAACATGAGGAACTTTTCAAACAATGTAGGAAGCTAAGGCTATATCTTAGGATTGGGTATTTTTCCGGAGCCATGGAATGTCCAACAATATAAACATGGATTCAGATGAAGATGTTATATGTCTCTGGGGGTTTGCTCACTGTAGCAAATGTCCCACTCCAAACAGATAAATGTTTATTTCTTTTTTTGAGCTATTACTTCTCATGTATGTATTTCTGTGTGAATATGGGCACAAGCATACTATGGCATTTTTATGGAGATAAGAAGACAGCTTTTAGGAGTTGTTTCTCTTGTTCAATTGTGGGTTTGGGCAAACAAATTTGGGCCCCAATAAATGTACAAGTAGATTTACCCACTGAACCACAGTGCCATCCTTATTTCTTAAAGAATCAGTCATGCACTATTCAGCAAGAATAAAGAAGGAACTACTGGCATGTGCCTGGATACATTAAATGCTCTCTAAATGAAAAGTGGTCAGATCCAAATGTGTCATATAATTCTATTAATATGAAATGCCCATAAACGCCAAATTTCAGATCTTAACAGTTCCTGACACCTTACTTATAGCATACTTTAGTTAAACATGGAAGGAAAGTCAAGCTTAAACTTATAACCTGTCCTTCTTTCATCTTCAGGGTTGTCATTAACCAAACTCTATCACTCTCCAAGTAATGGCTTCATGAAATCTACATTTGTATTGCTGCATGGCACATAAGGGTTTCGTCAGGTTGAGAAGGGGACTCTGGTAGGGAATTCTAAATACACAATTAATTCTGTAATAAGGTCCAGTAGCATCTGGGCAGGCATCTCAGATGATTTACAGTTGGGAACAGGGGGGGTTCTGGGTAGAAAGGAATTAGGGAATCCTAAAGAAAGGCAGACAGAGTTCAGCCAGCCCTCACCTGAGCATCACAGTTTGAGTAGATATATAGTCACCATTCATGGAAAGGCTCACTTCTAACCCACTCCTCTGTAGACCTTGACCACCTGATATAACCCCTCTCGGTTTAGTCTCCAGAAGGTTCCTGGGATTGCAGACTAATGAAGGCATCTGTGCCATTCTCTGGGTGATGTCATTGCTACCAAGCCTTGCTCTGGAACTGGCAGTCAGAGGGGACAGTTCACCTGTGAGAGGTCAGCACCGCAGCACAGCCATCCCGAACCTCCTGCGTTATGGTTTGCCACAGATACCGCTTAGAGCAGGGGTCCATCCCAGAGCTTGGTTCATCCTGAGAGGAAGAAAACACACACGGTGGTGGTCATTTGGTGAATACAGACAGGAATGGACATCTACTATCACATGAATACAGACCCTGGCAGGGAGAGATACAGAAAACCCTGCTGCTGAGAGAGAGAGAATCAGCTATCTTCAGGAACAAACTTCCTGATAAGTTATCCAACCCCAGGCGGTCATCCCCCCAAAAATACAATATGAGCAACATGGATGGACTCAGTAGGGTGTGTGCGTGTGTATGTGAATGTGTATGTGCATGTGTGTGTGTGTGTGTGTGTGTGTGTGTGTGTGTGCATGCATGTCACTGACAATTATAATTAAAGATTCAGTGGGGGTAGATACAAAACAAGTTAGGGGAGGGAAATCACACCTGCATATCAACTCTAAAACTCAGAGAAACAAAGAGCAGAAGAAAAGTTTCTGGAGGTGGAATGTGGGAAACTGGGTAGATACTGGCCAAAGGACAGAACACTTCAGTTAGTTGACCAATCAGAATCAAGTCTGGACTGGAGATTTCCATGGCTGGAATGTTTTGTGCTCTCCAAATTGGGAGATAGTCCCCACTGAAACTGGACCTGGAGGTGTGATTTTGGGAAGTGATTGTATTATAGAGATTCTACCCTCATGGGTGCCATTGGGTTTACCTATGAAAGAAGGTGTTAGACAGGCCATCCTTTTTTGTATTTGTGACTTCTGCCACATGAAGACACAACATTTCTCCTCTCTAGAGGATGCACAATTGGAGCCATCTTGAAAATGGATTATTGTCACATATCTATACCTGTATGCGCCCTAATCCAGGATGTCCAACCTTTAAGACTTTCGACTTCTAGAACAGTAAACAATGAGTCTCTGTTCTCTGAGTGACCAAACCTATGATAACCTGATTGATAGTGGGAAAACTGAACTGACAGGGTCTGTAATCAACAGCACTGTGTTGAGTGGTTAGAATTTTATCCTCACCAACTGATGTCACTATGTGGGGTTATTCAGCTTGGCTGTGGTCATCGTTACAAATGTAATTTTATAGTAAAACATCACATTGTATGTTTTATTTATTTAATTTATATTGCTCATATTTATCAATGATTCTTCAGTAAAACTGTAAGGGGGGGGGGGAGAAATTTTCACACCAGCCTTGTTTCTCCCGGCGATCTGGTAAGGAAAGCCAAATGTGATGTTTTTAAAATGAAACCTCTACTTCCATAAACTTTCAGAATGGCCTCCACCAGAAAGATATATGATAGTAGAAAAGGCATCATTTATTGAAAAACAGCAAATAAATTGAAGCTTCTTGGAACCTGAAGCTTTCCTCTTCAATAAACTCTCAAGTACTTGTTATCGGAGCCACTTTTAAGGGAAGTCTAGCCCAGCAGTGTGATGCATGTCTGTGCTTTTTGCAGCTAGGGAACACTAAGCATTATATCTCTTAAGAGCTTCTGGCCATCAACTTTCCCCAAAGAGGAAAGCAGAAGGGGAGTGGGGGAGGAACACTGAACAGGAAAACGCACACGTGGTCTTTTCTGCAAATCAAGTGATGTATATGTTCTGATGAAAAAGTAAGAAAATAAAAAGTGGGAGCTGGTGTTGCTCAGACGGAAGGTTGAGTGGGTTATTTTAAATCTTTCTGGGTTTTGTGCACTTCTTGCCTCTTTGGAGAATGTCAAAGGCATTACTTTAATCTGATGATTTGAATGTCACCATCATCACAGTAACTTGCCGGGCACTGGGTGACATACTTAACATGGATGAATTTACTGCCTTCAACACCTCTAAGAGACAGACACAATGAGAGTACTGCTTTGTGACAAGGAGACAATAGGCACACATGTTCAAGGACATGCTAAGGAACTGTAGTAGCACATCTAAACCTGGTCACTTAGCCACTGTGCCAGAGTTCTGGACACTCAGAATGAGAGGGAATGAGGATATGGGAAAGAAGAAAACCTTGGGTATACAGTGAGCCAAGGACATGGCTCTGGGGTAGAGGTCCAGTGGAATGAGGAAACACGCCAGGCCTAGACAAGTGTAAGAACATTCAGTGAAAAGTGATGAATGCCAGTGATCGCTACACTCAACACAACCTGCCTCATCGTGACAGGATAGTGTCATAGCAGAATGGGACAAAAGATGATAGATGATAGAAGAAGATAGATAGATAGATAGATAGATAGATAGATAGATAGATAGATAGATAGATTTCATTATGATCAATAAATAGCCTTTATATTAGACCATTTAGCAGCAAAACAAGAGCAAGCAGAGTTCTTAAGATCCAACCAGAAGAGGACAAAATAATTCTTCTAGTACAGGTCTTCTGGATCTCCATTATCTTCCTAAGGAAATGCTTTTTTCATGTGTGAACAACATAAAATGATCACTTTTACTTCCTAGACTTTGAATGCCCCTGGGACTGTCTTCCAAGGTGAAATTTTGGGTGGACTGAGCTGTTTAAATTCTTATCAATCGCATAGGAAGAATGGTCTTTACCTGGCTAAATGACTGTGTATATTTAGAGCAATTTTTAAATACACAATACAATGGCATAGAAAGAATGCTCTTCACGTATCTAAACTATTGTACACATTTTCATTTTTTAAAATACCAAACAACTGGCTCTGTTTATTCACAATAAATCCTTTCCCCCTAGGTAAGGCAACCTGAACTGGCCATTTCCAGATAGATGACAGGCTGCCTTGACATAAGGCCGTGTTCCTGCTCTATCTCTTGCTAGAAATCCTTCTGCCTTCCTCTGTATCCACCCTGAATGGATGTGTTAGACAGCTTTCCATCACTATAACAAATACCCGAGACAACCAATTTATAAAGAAGGACTGCTTCACATGACTTGGTTTTAAAGGTTCTACCTAAGGACCAGTCCTATTGCTTTTCTACACGAAGATAAGGCAATACCTCACAGCAGAGAGGTGTGACTGAGCTTTCTGCTTCATGACCAGGAATTGGTAAAGAGAAAGAGGAATGAGCTAGAATCTTCCTGTCCACTTTGAACACTCCTACAGTGACCTAAAGGCCTCTGCTAAGATCTTCTAGGAGCAGTGGTTTACAACTTGTGGGTCTTGGCTCCAGCAGGGGTCTCAGATCAGATGCCCTGCATACCAGATATGTACATTATGATTCATAATGGGTAGCAAAATTACAGTAATGAAGTATCAACAAAATAATGCTATGGTTAGGGGTCACCACAACATGAGGAGCTGCATTAAAGGGTCACAGCATTAGGAAGGTTGAGAACACTGTCTTGGACATTCTACTACCCTTCATATCACTAAGAGCCATAAAAGAAGCTCTCAGCACATGCTTGAGGAGATGCTAAATTAAATACAACTTGGATGCCCATCCTCATGATTTGCTATGGACATATATCACTACAGCTACAATAAATATAAACCCGGGCTTTTCTGAGTTCTTCTCATCATCAGAGAAAAAGGGAAGTTCTAGGAACTATGGAGGCCATTGAAATATTTCTAAGGTGAGAAATAGCACAGCAGGCTTGGTCATGCCAGATGGCCTGGAGGAGCAAGAGCAGCAGCAGCAGCAGCAGCAGCAGCAGCAGCAGCAGCAGCAGCAGCAGCAGCAGGCAGAGCCAGACCATAGAAGGAGAAGCAAGAGCAGTAGCAGGGCAGGCTGATATGACAGCACTCAGTGGCCTCCAGAAATTATCTGACCACTGAAGCCTCAGTCTCAGTCCCGCTAAAACCAGAAGGAATAACCACCTAAGCCTTGGACCCTTAGGTACCTGAAGAAATGATCATCAAAGGCTCTCCTTTGCCTACACCTGAAGAAGAAATCAAAGGAGCTATGGCCCCCAACTACACAAAATGGAGGAAAGGGTTCCACCTGTTCAGATTGGAGGAAGAGATGGGTAGACAACAGGGTGAGAATATACTCAAAAACATAAATAGGAATACAGCGCCACCAGAAACTAGTGGTTCTACAACAGCAAGATCTGAACCTCTCAATGCAGGTAAAAGAGAAGGAAACACCATTAAAAATAACTTTTTGAATATGATTGAGGTTCTTAAAAGAAGAAATGAAAAATTCTCTTAAAGAAATGGAAAAAAAGACAACCAAAAAAGTTGAAAGAAATCAACAAATCCTTTAAAGAAAACCAAGAAAAAGCAATCAAACAGGTGAAAGAAATGGTTCAAGACTTGAAAACAAAATTAGAGGCAACAAAAAAGGCACAAACTGAAGGCAATCTGGAAATAGAAAGTCTAGGTAAACAATCAGGAACTACAGATGCAAGCAAACACAATGTATGAGATGGAAGAGAGAATCTCAGGCATCAAAGATACAATAGAGGAAATAGATTCATCAATCGAAGAAAATGTTAAGTCTAACAACATTAGCTTAGCATAAAATATCCAGGAAATGTGGGACACCATGATAATACCAAATGTAAGAATAACAGGAATTGAAGAACGAGAAGAGTAAGTCTCAATTATGAACATCTGTGCACCAAATATAAGCGCACCCTCATTTGCAAAAGGAACATTACTAAAGCTTAACTCATATATCAGGCTACACACTCTAACAGTGGGAAGCTTCAACACCCCACTCTCACCACTAAACAGGTCTGCCAGACAGAAACTTAACAGAGAAATAAATGATCAAAAAGATGTTATGACACAAATGGGCTTAACAGACATCTATAGAACATTTCACCCAAACACAAAAGAATATGCTTTCTTCTCAGCACCTCATAGATTATTCTCCAAAATTGATGACATACTCAATAACAAAGCAAATCACAACAGATACCAAAAAAAAAATAGAAATAACCCCCTGTGTCTTACTGGACCATCATGGTTTAAAGTTAGAATTCAACAACATCAATTGCAGAAAGCCCACAAACTAATGGAAACTGAACAGTGCTCAGCTGGATCACAACTCTGTCAAGGAAGAAATAAAAAAAGAAATTAAAGACCTCCTAAAACTCAATGAAAATGGCTGTACAATATACGCAAATTATGGGACACTATTAAAGCAGGGCTAGGGGGAAAGTTCACAGCACCAAATGCCTACATAAAGAAACTGGAAAAATCCAATACTAGAGACTTAACAGAATACCCTAGAACAAAAAGAAGCAAACTCATCCAGAAAAACTAGATGACAGGAAATAATCAAACTGAGAGCTGAAATCAACAAAATAGAAATAACAAAAAAAAAATACAAAGAATTAAGGAGACAAAGAGGTGGTTCTTTGAGAAAATCAGCAAAATACAAAAACCTGTATCCAAGCTAGCCAAAAGACACAGAGAGAATATCCAAAAATCAGAATTTTAAAAGAGGTTATAACAACAGACAAGGAGGAAATCTAGAGAATCATCAGGTCATACTTCAAAAATATGTACTCCACAAAATTGGAAAACCTAAAGGAAATAGACATTTCTGAACAAGTATCACATACCAAAATTAAATCGGGACCAGATAAACAAATTAAACAGACCTGAAACTGCTAAGGAAATAGAAACAGTCATCAAAAGTCTCCCAATCAAATAAAGCTCCAAACCAAATGGTTTCAGAGCAGAATTCTACCATATTTCAAAAGAACAGCAATGGGGGAGTGTTGCCCTTATTCCACATTTTTTTCAAGTATAGGTTATCATCAGTGTTTTTGATCTTAGCCATTCTGACAAGTATAAAATGGTATTTCAAATTTGTTTTGATTTGCATTTTTTTGATGGCTAAGGATATTGAGCATTTTCTTAAGTGTTTTTTGGACATTTGAGAATCCTCTGTTGAGAGTTCTCTGCTTAGGTCTCTGTCTTTATACGCATATACATATTTGCATGCAATCATGAGAAAAGAGGCTATGAATTTGAAAGTAGGGGCATATGGGAGGATTTGGAGGAAGAAAGAGGAAGGAAGAAATGTTCTAATTTTATTATATTCTCAAAAATAAAGAAATAAAAACTAAGACTGACTAAATAAATGTTAAAGAAAAACATGTATTTGTTTTCAGGTAATAGGTGGATGATAAAATTTAATATTCATTTAAAGTTAACATATTTATGTGACTACACCATAAGAATGTACGATTTTTGTGAAATGGTTCTGGCATCTTATAATATGTTGGAAAATATTCACTCAGGGCAGAGAGTCTATTAGTCCATAGAGTTGGTTCTTGGGGAAGTTCTGAAAGTTGAAACAATTTCCAGCACATTTTAACAACATCAACACAATCCTGATATTTCAACCACTCACCAATAAGAGAATGTCAGGCTTTCCCACCAGTGCCAGGGCAGTGGAGAGCTTCCGTCTGGTGCCCCCACTGTATGTGGCCACAGGTTTGTCCACATGAGATTCGAGGTGAAGGCGCCTTACCAGGTCTGCAGCCACCTGGAAGAGAAAAGCTATCCATGAACCTTCTTCCATGATGTCCACATGAACTGGTTTGCCTCCTGCCTCTTCCCACCATGCCTGTAGTCCTCTCACACAGAGGACCAGAAGACTTCCCGATTCCACATCACATTATTAGAAAAAGAGCAACAGGGAAAAAACAGAGGAAAGAGGGTCCCATATCTTTGGAAACTTAGGATGTCCAAACACGGGTCTGGAGATCAGAGACCTCTGAGTCAATGATGAGTCTAGATGAGTATCTACATTCAGGTGAGTAGAATAAAGGGGGCCCCAAGGAAGGCTGAGAAATGACACCGATTGAGGGAAATAAGCCATTGATAGAATTTATACATTCAGAGTTTATTTATTCAGTATCCAGACTGAAGAAAGATGGTACCAGTTTCTTCTTCGTAGGTGCCAAGAAGTATCTGGTCACTTCACAAGGGTGCTACTTCATTCATCAGAACATACCTCCATCCTCAGCCACCAGAGTTACCTTTGAAGCCCTTACCCTCAGGCTCATAGCTTCTCTTCTATCCACCGCTCCGCTCTGTATCTTACCACACACCCCTTTACCCTTAAATTTTAATTCAAATCTCCATCCTCCTCAATGCACATCATCCAAGTCTTTAAGGTCATACTTACGTTGATGTTCCCCAGAATAATTTGCCCTAAACTACTTCTTACCTATGTCTAGTTCTGTCTCTTATGTGGGACCCAGGTTAGGCATTTTGTTTGTTTGTTTCCAATTGTCTGTACAATTTTAAAAATAAACACTTCACATAATTCTTGTGTAGATAAAAGTCTACATTAATCAAGGTGTTAATGCAGATGTAAATGCAGATTTGTTTTTCAGATACAGTCATATAATTAAATTAGTGAAAGAGCAGACCTTAGTTCAAATGTAGAATGTAGTAATATGGAGCGGCACGGCTGTGACCCCGCACCCAGCCGCCCACATGGCTTAGCTTATGCCCTGAAATAATTACACGGAAAATGTATTCTTTTAAACACCGCCTGGCCCATTAGTTCCAGCCTCTCATTGGCTAGCTCTTGCACCTGGACTAGCCCATTTCTGATAATCTGTGTAGCACCCCAAGGTGTGCTTACCGGGGAGATTCTAGCCTGCGTCTGCCTGGAATGCGAACATCATGGCGACTCCTTACTCAGCTTCTTTCTCCCAGAATCCTGTTCTGTTTACTCTGCCTACCTAATTTTCTGTCCTATGAGAGCCAAGGCAGTTTCTTTATTAGTTAACCAATGAAAGCAACAGATAAGATACAAGACCCACCTCCATCAGTAGAAGGACAAATTACATAAGATTATGACAACTGATAATTGTATATTTTAAAGCACTAAATAAAACAGTGTTAAGATGATGCATATACTTTTTCACAAACATATATAACTTAGGGTTATAATAAGATAATGATCATGATATGCTACAAACTTCAAAATATTTTGGATGACAACATCTTAAACCTAAATTATTCAGTCTGTATTTGTGTGGCTTCAAAATAATTCAGAAAACACAAGTGCTGGTCCGTGCTCAAACAGTGTGAGTCAAAGAAAGAGAAGTCAAGGCCCAAGAGGTAGATAGAGACTAAATCTTGAGTCTCCCACAGTCTCTGAGAAAGCCATCTCAAGGTCAATACTTTGGTCTCAATGAAAATATTCAAGCCATTTTCTCCAGACTGTCTTCATAGGAAGCATCCCTTCCCCTGTATTCATTTAGTCCAATTATGTCTATTAAAATAAATTGAATAAAAGCCTCTTTACACAAATAAAAAACTTCAAAATATTTTATACAGAATTAGCAAACAAGCACAAATAGCTAATTGGGGAGCTGCAGTGAAAACGCTCAGACAGAAAGCCTATGCTGGGAAGCTTAAAGACAACCCATGGTGTCAACGGGATCACAAAGCCGAACTGGAAGACTTCTCCTGCATGATGCTCATAGGGAAGACAGAGGGAGGCAGCAGGCTTCCTAGAAGAGAAGTCTTTGCTTCAGTGAGAGCAGCACTGTGGTCACACAGGCAGTCGACACTTTTGGAAAATTGTGAACACAAAGAGCTGTGAGACTAGCAAAAACAAACAGAAATGGGAAAAGTGAAAATTTGGGTTATCTGTTTAGAGTTATGAAAACGTTCAAAATGTACATATTTTACAAGTGTTTATTGTGTTATACTGCATTCTCTTCAGAAGAGGGATAAAAAGAGGCTAATAAAGGAGGGAAACAAAGCAAAATAATGATGAAAAGTCCTGGCTTTATAGCAACGCACCTCAGAGTAAATACATTCTTAATAAATTTGCCAAATGTTGTTGGTTACTTTTATGAAACCAAAGAGTGTCTGTCATATTTTTCTAATTTCACAAAAGGTTAAATAGTGCAGGCTACAAGTTCCAGAGCCATTAATCACAGGGAAGATTCCAGAACGTGTGGGAGCAAATGTATGATCTAATGGAATGTCACTTTCGGAAAATAACTGAAAATGATCTAATAAGAAGCATTTTGTTGTGATATTTTCTGCACTCAGTGCCACTATCAAAATAATGTCGAATGCAATGACCTAGAAATCAAGGCTGGCAAAGTGCTACCTAGACCCCAAAATGTCATAAACCACAAAAACCTCACTTTTATTGTACCAGAGTAACTAAATGTCATAAGTTACAAGATCTTACAGATGTCACTCTTTAAGAAAGTTCTACAAAGTGTGCCACCTTTAGAGCAGAAGACTGGAATTCCTTATCTTTATGGCCCAGGCTATAACACATTCAAAATGTTAGAACTAAATGTTTTGCCAACCTGGACAAGTGAATACAAGCTTAAAATGCCCCTCTGCTCACAACTGTACAGTGTGAACAAACTTGAAATGTACCCTCTACTCACAGCTGTAGAGTGTGAACAAGCTTGAAGTGTACCCTCTGCTCACAACTGTACAGTGTGAACAAGCTTGAAGTGCACCCTCAGCTCACAACTGTACAGTGTGAACAATGGACTGGAAATTTGTTCAACTGGCAGAACCTGAATTCAAGTCAAAGGAAGGGATAAGCTTTCCTTGCCTAAATAAACATTTGAGGATTGCAACTGTAAGGGGCAGGATTATAGATAGAACAGATCGGCAAACTTACCATGGGTGAATTGAGTGCCTGGAGTTCAGCTCAGCTTTGATACAGGGAGAGGAGCTTGGTTCTGCCTCCACTAGATGTACCAGACTTTGTTGAATCCCCAAGGGAGGCTTTACCCTCCCTGAGGAGTGGATGTGGGTGGGGTCGAGGAAGGTGTGGGGAGTAAGTGGAGGGGAGAGAGGGGGAATTGGGATTGGTATGTAAAATGAAAAAATACTACTTTTAAATAAAAGAGTAAATTAATTTAAAAAATGAAAAAAAAAGAAAAGCTCCAGGCTAGAGTGCATCTATAGTCATTAAACACAGTTTCCATTTCCTAGATCACACAAAAAGCCTGAGATGTCAGTGATGGAAGATATTTTGTTCTAGTCTACTAGCTAGCAACTGTCAGGGCAGTGTCAATCAAAAGTCTGGGCTCCAGAGCTGTTACCTGATCACTCTGTGTTTCATTTTCTCAGATTTTAAAATCAGGCAAACACTTCCTTACCTCTTTCAAGAGGGTATGAGACATATGTACAGAAAGACAATCACACATCTCTTAAGGGCAAGATGTATTCTGAGGACTACATCTTGAGACATTTCATCATGCTGTGAGCCTCAAAAAACTCTCTCCCAGTGCAATGTAGTAGCTGTCAATCACTGAGCATGAATATGACCTCTCAATACTATCAAGAGCTATGGTAAATACAAAGTGCATGAGGCTGTTGCTAGGACATCGGCGTTTTTATACACTTTGATCATATTCTTCCTCTCCCTCAAGTCCCTTCAGATCTTTTCCCCATCCCTACCCACCCAACTTTAAGTTCTTTCTTTAACAAGAAGCAAAAATCCTGTACAACAATAAAATCTTCCAAAACTTAGAAACAAGAAAGTCATACCAAGAAAAGAAAGAAAAAAAAGATTGAAAACAAACAAAAAGCCCAACTTGTAACCAAATAAAGCACAGACAAAATCCTGTGGAGTCCAACTATATGTTGTTGGTCAATTACTCCTGAACATGAGGCTTGCCCAAAATTAGTTGACATGCTCAGTGTCACTCATCGTAGAAAACTGATTGTCTCTCCCCTAACTGGTATAAGTGATAGTTCAGTTGTTAACCTTTTTTTTTTCTTTTTTTTTTTTTTGTCAAAGCCTCCGTTTATTAGGGACAGGGTAACGACTTATATACCCCCCTGAATGAGGGCTTGGGGAGTAGGGCACAGGAGCATGGAATCTGGCCGCGTGGTCCCAGTCACGTAACCTACATACGGTCAGGTAGGCCAAGAAGTCAGGAGTTGCCACACCTAGTTCCCTGGATAGCTGGAATTTAAGGCAGTTCCGCTATCAGATTAGGTTCGTTAGCAATTAGCGAATAGCTAATTGGGTGTGGGGCAGGTTTTGCCAATAGGACTATTCTTAACATAATTGTGGGTTTGGGGTTCCCTGCAGGCTCCCCAAGGTGATGGTTTCTGTAACAATCTTTAGGGGGGGAAACGGCTCCCCAACATATTCCTCCTTTCTTATATAAAGGCAAGTAGTTATAGGTGGAGGGCACCAAGACAGAGTCAACCATGGTGTCAGATCTAAAGGAGAGGGGACTGGGACAAGGAGAGACCCTCCTCTCGACTGGTGAAGCAATTAACCTCTCCTGGGAACAGAGGGGTGCCTTATGAGTAGCATTACTTTCTTAGAGCTTCTCAAATAAAAGGTATCTAGTAGGATTAAAGTAAGCAGATCACAGGGCACCCTGTCTTAGGCTATGTGGAGAGCACCCTCGTACCTAAAAACCATGCCATGTTGAGCCGGCCTGTACGGCCTCTGTATGGTTTGAAATTTAGGTGAGGATCCACACTAACTCCCGTCATTGGGCCCCTGTATCTATCATTAATGAAAAATCTGTGAGGTGCTCCTTAAACAAAAGATATGATATAATTTTGGCACCAATAACTCCATCTCCAGACAAGAAGAAAGGGGCACCTTCCAAACCCAGTATTCACCTTTTAGTCTGGCCCATGGTATGTCCTCCTTCCTAAATGCCTACTCCACAAAAAGTTACGTGTGCTTGCCTGTCATCAATTAGGGAGGTGAAAAAGGGATCAAAATCTAAAATTCTTAACATATGCATTAAACCCAAACACTTTACAGCATGTGTCAAACCTTTCCCAACATCTATAAGCAGTTACAAATATCATTAGATCAATTTCAGTAAGAGTACAATGATATACATTGTTGTCAAATACCACCATTTCCAGACTCTGAGCAACAGTCACAGGAACCCCAATCTTTCCCCTTCTTAAGTGAAGAGGTTAGTATTTTAATTAAACTGAGTTCTGTGTCCCAAAGATTAAAACAGTCTGATGTCCAGTCTGTATCTCAGCTCCAAAGCAGACCAGAGTTCAAGCTGCAGAAGCAGTTTAGCACTTGTGCTTCAGGGCCGGTGAGATTCCTGGGTGAGGTGAGCTGGATTCAGCTATCTGAAGCACATCCTGGCATTATCTCAGCCGGGTCTCCCTGGACTCAGGAGGCAGAATTGACACCCTGTAGAGTGGAGCAGCAGGTTCTGTTATCAGGGACTCCTCTCCTTGGGGGCAAGAAAAGCCAGACTAAGGACCTCTCTGCAATCGCCTCAGGAACTCCTCTGTGTCCGCAGCACAGCCTCGACATCAGGCCCAGCTTTTATTTTCTTTCTGTGAAAAAAGCATAAACATATCCTCGACCCCAAATATATATAGGTCGGGTTTTTTCATAATGCATTGCAAGGGCTTTTCCACCTTGCCCTAGCAAAGGTCAGCTTGGTGTTATCATGTCAGATCCGTTTGCATCTGGATCTACTTGCAAGTTTCATAAGCTGCTTACAAGGAGCCTTATTATGCTCCATAATATTTTTTTTATTATTATTAGCCATATATGCAGTTCCTCCATTGGAAGAGCCATTTGTAAAATTTAGCATAAAATCCTTTAAGGGATTTTTTTGCTATAACATTAGCATAATACAGTTGTGTGAATTGTAGCAATAATCATCTGGGGATCAAGCCATTTTTTAGCTTTTATCCTGCCCTTTTGTACCAGACAGGCTACTGGTTTAAATTAAGAGTTTAATATCTTAATTGGCAAAACTTGAGAAGATTTTGCCATAAACAGCATTTTTCATAAAAATGTTGTAGAATAAGTTTTATATTTAATATGCACACTTGCCATAGCTGCATTATAATTAATATACTGTATTTGTTGATTATTGTATACTTTACCTGTTGATTTATATTTTACCTGTTTGAGTACCTGTTAGGCAGCTTTAAGCTCTCTCTATTGGAAACTGTTTTTTTTTTTTTATTTTATTTTATTTTTCTATTCTAAGATGGCTCCCTTAATTAAGATGTGTGCTTCTCTGCTCCCCTAACCAACCTTCCTTTATCCCAAACATCCCGTTTCCCCAGGTTCCCCCCATCCTCCCCTTCTCACATTTCTCTCCCCTTCTCCCCTCACCCCCCTCCCACCACACCCCCAAGATCCCAAATTTTTGCCCGGCAATCTGGTCTACTTCCCATAACCAGGAGGATAGCTATATGTTTTTCTTTCGGTTCCACCTTCTTATTTAATTTCTTTAGGATATCAAATTATAGACTCACTGACCTTTATTTATCTCTAGAAACCAATTATGAGTGAGTACATCCCATGTTCATCCTTTTGGGTCTGGGTTACCTCACTCAGGATAGTGTTTTCTATTTCCATCCATTTGCATGCAAAATTCGCGAAGTCATTGTTTTTTACCGCTGAGTAGTATTCTAATGTATATATATTCCATACTTTCTTCATCCATTCTTCCATTGAAGGGCATCTAGGTTGTTTCCAGGTTCCGGCTATTACAAATAATGCTGCTATGAACATAGTTGAACAAATATCCTTGTCATATGATCGGGCATCTCGTGGGTATATTCCCAAGATTGGCATTGCTGGGTCCATGGGTAGGTTGATCCCAAATTTCCTGAGAAACCGCCACACTGCTTTCCAAAGTGGTTGCACAAGTTTGCATTCCCACCAGCAATGGATGAGGGTACCCCTTTCTCCACAGCCTCTCCAGCAAAGGCTATCATTAGTGTTTTTGATTTTAGCCATTCTGACAGGTGTAAGGTGATATCTCAATGTTGTTTTGATTTGCATTTCCCTGATCGCTAAGGAGGCTGAGCATGACCTTAAGTGCCTTTTGGCCATTTGAACTTCTTCTGTTGAGAATTCTCTCTTCAGATCAGTGCCCCATTTTTTAATAGGGTTAATTAGCATTTTAAAGTCTAGTTTCTTGAGTTCTTTATATATTTTGGAGATCAGACCTTTGTCTGTTGCGGGGTTGGTGAAGATCTTCTCCCAGTCAGTGGGTTGCCCTTTTTGTCTTAGTGACAGTGTCTTTTGCTTTACAGAAGCTTCTCAGTTTCAGTAGGTCCCATTTATTCAATGTTGCCCTTAATGACTGTGCTGCTGGGGTTATACCTAGGAAGCGATCGCCTGTGCCCATCTGTTGTAGGGTACTTCCCACTTTCTCTTCTATCAGGTTCAGTGTGTTCAGATTGATATTGAGGTCTTTGATCCATTTGGACTTGAGTTTTGTGCATGGTGATAGATATGGGTCAATTTTCTTTCTTCTACAGGTTGACATCCAGTTGTGCCAGCACCATTTGTTGAAGATGCTTTCTTTCTTCCATTGTATACTTTTAGCACCTTTATCGAAAATGAGGTGTTCATAGGTTTGTGGGTTAAGATCCGGGTCTTCTACACGATTCCATTGGTCGACTTCTCTATTTTTATGCCAATACCACACTGTTTTCATTACTGTAGCTCTATAGTAGAGTTTAAAGTCAGGGATGGTAATGCCTCCAGAAGTACCTTTATTGTACAAGATTGTTTTGGCTATCCTGGGTTTTTTGTTATTCCATATAAAGTTGATTATTGTCCTTTCAAGATCAGTGAAGAATTTTAATGGGATCTTGATGGGGATTGCATTGAATCTATAAATTGCCTTTGGTAGGATTGCCATTTTTACTATGTTGATCCTCCCAATCCAAGAGCAAGGGAGATCCTTCCATTTTCTGGTATCCTCTTCAATTTCTTTCTTCAATGC
Organism: Microtus obscurus; assembly: GCA_963919715.1. Taxonomy (NCBI): domain Eukaryota; kingdom Metazoa; phylum Chordata; class Mammalia; order Rodentia; family Cricetidae; genus Microtus; species Microtus obscurus. Next base: position 25,384,190 of record CAWTZC010000015.1, read on the forward strand.
CTTAAAGTTCTTGTCAAATAGATCCTTCACTTCTTTGGTTAGAGTTACCCCGAGATATTTTATGCTGTTTGTGGCTATCGTGAAAGGTGATGCTTCTCTGATTTCCCTCTCTGCTTCCATATCCTTTGTGTATAGGAGGGCGATTGATTTTTTGGAGTTGATCTTGTATCCGGCCACATTACTAAAGGTGTTTATCAGCTGTAGGAGTTCTTTGGTGGAGTTTTTGGGGTCGCTTATGTATACTATCATATCATCTGCAAATAACGAAAGTTTAACTTCTTCCTTTCCAATTCGAATCCCCTTGATCCCCTTATGTTGTCTTATTGCTATTGCTAAAACTTCAAGCACTATATTGAAGAGGTATGGAGAGAGTGGACAGCCTTGTCGTGTTCCTGATTTAAGTGGGATGGCTTTGAGTTTCTCTCCGTTTAATTTGATGTTAGCTGTCGGTTTGCTGTAAATAGCTTTTATTATATTTAAGTATGACCCTTGTATCCCTAATCTCTCCAAGACTTTTATCATAAAGGGATGTTGAATTTTGTCAAAAGCTTTTTCAGCATCTAATGAAATGATCATATGGTTTTTTTCTTTCAGTTTATTTATAGTGATGGATTACATTGATAGATTTTCGTATGTTGAACCAGCCTTGCATCTCTGGTATGAAGCCTACTTGATCATAATGGATAATGTTTCTAATGTATTCTTGGATACGGTTCGCCAGTATTTTGTTGAGGATTTTTGCGTCGATGTTCATGAGTGAGATTGGCCTGTAATTCTCTTTCTTGGTTGAGTCTTTGTGTGGTTTTGGTATCAGAGTGATGGTAGCTTCATAAAAGGAATTTGGCAATGACTCTTCTGTTTCTATATTGTGAAATACCTTAAGGAGTATAGGTATTAGTTCTTCTTGGAAATTCTGGTAGAATTCCGCATTGAAACCGTCTGGTCCTGGGCTTTTTTTGGTAGGGAGGTTTTTGATAACAGCTTCTAATTCTTCGCGACTGACAGGTCTATTTAGATTGCTCACCTGGTCCTGATTTAACTTTGGTATATGGTATTTATCTAAAAAAGTGTCCATTTCTTTTACATTTTCCAGTTTTGTGGCATACAGGCTTTTGTAGTAAGATCTAATGATTCTCTGAATTTCCTCTATGTCTGTGGTTATGTCCCCCTTTTCATTTCTGATCTTATTAATTTGCAAATTCTCTCTCTGCCGTTTGATTAGTTTGGATAGGGGTTTATCAATTTTGTTGATTTTCTCCAGGAACCAGCTTTTTGTTTCATTGATTCTTTGGATTGTTTTCTGTGTTTCTATTTTGTTGATTTCAGCCCTCAGTTTGACTATTTCCAGTCTTCTACTCCTCCTAGGTGAGTCTGCTTCTTTTTTTTCTAGAGCTTTCAGGTGGGCTGTTAAGTCTCCAATGTATGCTTTCTCTGTTTTCTTTAAGTGGGCACTAAGGGCTATGAACTTTCCCCTTAGGACTGCTTTCAAAGTGTCCCATAAGTTTGAGTATGTTGATTCTTTATTTTCATTGAATTCAAGGAAGACTTTAATTTCTTTCTTTATTTCTTCTTTAATCCAGGTGTGGGTCAATAGTTGACTATTCAGTTTCCATGAGTTTGCAGGCTTTCTGGGGGTAGCATTGTTGTTGAATTCTAACTTTAGTCCGTGGTGATCTGATAAGACACAGGTGGTTATGGATATTTTTTTGTAACTGTGGAAGTTTGCTTTGTTACCGAGGATGTGGTCAATTTTCGAGAAGGTTCCATGAGCTGCAGAGAAGAAGGTATATTCTTTCCTATTTGGGTGGAATGTTCTATAGATGTCTGTTAAGTCCATTTGATTCAATACCTCCATTAATTCTCTTATTTCTCTGTTAGGTTTCTGTCTGATTGACCTGTCCATTGGTGAAAGAGGCGTGTTGAGATCTCCCACTATTAGTGTGTGCGGTTTGATGGCGTCTTTGAGTTTTAGTAATGTTTCTTTTACATATGTGGGTGCTTTTATATTAGGGGCATAGATATTCAGGATTGAGACCTCATCCTGATCAATTGTTCCTGTTATGAGTATAAAATATCCCTCTCCATCTCTTCTGATTGATTTAAGTTTGAAGTCAACTTTGTTAGAAATTAGTATGGCCACACCAGCTTGTTTCTTAGGTCCATTTGCTTGATAAACCTTTTCCCATCCCTTTACTCTAAGTAGGTGCCTATCTTTGTGGTTGAGGTGTGTTTCTTGTAAACAGCAGAATGTTGGATCCTGTTTGCGTATCCAATCTCTTAGCCTGTGTCTTTTTATAGGTGAGTTGAGTCCATTGACATTAAGGGATATTAATGACCAGTGGTTGCTAACTCTGGTCACTTTTTTAGTCATAGGGTTTGTGTGTTTGCTTTCTTTTAGTTGCGCTGGTAAAGGGTGTCTAGAAGTTTGAGTTATTGTGGTCATTGTTGGTCTCCTTGGTTTGTGATTTTCCTTCTATTACTTTCTGTAAGGCTGGATTTGTGGCTACGTATTGTTTAAATTTGTTTTTATCCTGGAAAATTTTGTTTTCTCCATTTATAGTGAACGAAAGCTTGGCTGGGTATAGTAGTCTCGGCTTGCATCCATGTTCTCTTAGCTTCTGCAGTACATCTATCCAGGACCTTCTGGCTTTCATGGTTTCCATAGAGTAGTCAGGAGTAAGTCTGATAGGTTTACCTTTATAAGTAACTTGACCTTTTTCCTTTGCAGCTCTTAATATTCTTTCTTTATTCTGGATGTTTTGTGTTCTGATTATTATGTGGCGAGGAGATGTTTTTTTCTGGTCCAGTCTATTCGGTGTTCTGTATGCTTCTTGAACCTTCAAAGGAATATCTTTCTTTAGGCTGGGAAAGTTTTCTTCTATAATTTTATTAAATATATTTTCTGAACCATTGAGCTGTACTTCTTCTCCTTCTTGTATCCCAATTATTCTTAGGTTTGGTCTTTTTATTGTGTCCCATATTTCCTGAATGTTTTGTGATGAGAATTTGTTGGTTTTGCTGTTTTCTTTGATCAGTGTGTTAATTTTCTCTATGGTATCTTCAGTGTCTGACATTCTTTCTTCTAACTCTTGTAATCTGTTGGTAGTACTTGTCTCTGTAGTTCCTGTTCGTTTACCCAGATTTTCCATCTCCAACCTTCCCTCGGTTTGTGTTTTCTTCATTACTTCCATTTCATTCTTCAGGTCTTGAACCATTTCCCTTACCTGTTTGATTGCATTTTCTTGTTTCTCTTGGTTTTCTTGGGTATCTTTGAGCGATTTATTCATTTCCTCTACCTTTTTGTTTGTAATCTCTAATTGTTTATGGCAGTTTTTCACCTCCTGTTTAAGGTCTTCTATTATTTTCAAAAAATTCACTTTTGGGTCGATTTCTTCTACTTCTTCTGGAGTAGGGGTGTACACTTCTTCTTATTTCGGGATCCCTGGGTTCTGGTGATGTCATGTTGCCTTTCAGGTTGTTGGAGGAATTCTTGCATTGGCGCCTTCCCATCTCCTCTTTCAAATGAAGCCAAGAGAGGCCTGGTGTCTTGGTCCAGTTTTTGCTGTGACTGAGCCTCTGGGTGTATCTCTTCAGTGTGGAAGCAAGGTCCGTCCTGCTGAGCTTGATCTGCCCAGTGATGTCTCTCCTGGCACCTGGATCCGATCTCCCCGCTGCCTGGGCGTCCCGCGAACAAAGGGCTGGGCCCGCTTGGTGCAGGCCGGCCACCTAGACAAAGGAGCCACCACCCTCCCGAATGCCCTCCCCAATTCGGGACCCTGTCCCAGCGCCCCAAACAGGCTGAGCTGGGAGCTGTTGTGTGGTTCAAAGAGGGGAGGGGGGTCAGAGGTAGTGCGGAGGGCCTTGGATGCAAGTTGGGTGGGACAGTAATGGAGAAGAGGTATCAAGGAGTACAGCCCCCGCAGACTGACCAGGGAGTGCAGGAGGGGTGGGGAACGTCTGAGCTCCCTGTCCCGGGCTGCCGCCGCGGCCAGAAACTCACTCACCCCAGCGATGGCCCTCCTGGCACCTGGATCCGATCGGTAACCCATTTTTGTAAGTAGAAGTAAACCAAACCAATGCAGAAGAAAACACATTATAGTGCCACAAATATTTAAGGCAGCAATAGTCAAGCATTAAGTATAGCAGTCACTGACAGAGCTGATGGCAGGGGTTTGTTAACACCACCACATTCACATATGTGGTGTGTCATGACGCAATGTTAAGGTGGGCGTGCAGTCTTCAAGCTATTGGGAGTTTTCATTCCAATTTTGTAACCTCACCAGTATGGGATTCACAGTGAAAGAAACATTAAGATATGGTTCCTGACGACATTAATTGGATCATCATTTTATGTTGCTTAACACTAATATCTGTAATAAGAACCTCAGAACCCTACGCTTATTCTACATTTCAATTTGCTCACACAATTTACTGTAGTGAGAAATTGGCTGGGAGAGGTACTACGTACGTCCTTTAGGAATATGTAGAAAATGTGCAGATCTATTAGAAACCGCTGAATGAGCAAGTCGCAGTATCATCTGCATAATCCACTACAGCTTCATGAAAGAAATAAAGCTAGTTCCTAATTGGTGAGCATTAAAGGAACTTCTCAGTGGAGGAGTTCAAAACACAGACTGAAGGACAGTGGATTGTCAGAAAGCAATTGCCTGGATGACAGGGAGCACCAAGTCTTATTAAGGGAGACGTCATAAGTGCATTCATCCAGACAGGAGGGACCAGATTATAGCCACTGCCAACAATCTACCTCTTCCATCAAAAGCTAACAAGAGGGAGCTGACAGAGAAAATGCCTATTAAAGATAGAGCCAAATATTAGTACTGGATGTTAAGAGAAGTTCTACTTTACTCGGTGGTCTATTAGCTTTGTTTATTACCATGGGAGGTAGGTCAAGTGTCCTGGGTCTGAGCAATGAAGTGGAGAGTTTCTATTCTGGCTTCGAAGCAGCTATAAGTTATGGAACAGAAATAAAAAAAGAAAGGCTACAGCATTAATAAAACAACACAGAGAATGAATTGTCATGGACCAGTAAGAGCAGTGGCTACTAGCTTTGTCTACTGTGACTCCTAGGATGTCCCAACTCCTACAGATTCTAATTGATAAGCTCCACCCCCTTTATCCTACTTCTATTGCAGAACCAGAAATCTAGTCAGCACTTCACGTACTACAAAGAGGTGTGTAAAGGGCAAAATGTGCTTAAGCACCTTCCATTCTGATGCATTCCTACTTTAAATGCTCTCTGAGCTGTCTATCAAGGCTAGTAGCTCCGATCTGACTGCAGCTTGCATCAACAGAAGAGTCAAGTCTCCCCTGCGGACTGTTTCACCTGCTTTCCATCACTCTCGGGTCTGAGGATTCTTGCCCTTCTAGGCGCTCCTTCATTCTCCTGAGACCACCCAGAAAGGCACTCCTCCCAGGAAACTTTCTGCCTGCTCCCGTAATCCACTTTAGTAACTCCCAAGCTCCACAAACACTTTGTGTCTAGTTTTGCAGTATTTGTTCCTGACCACAAACCACAGACCAGGAAATCTACAGACATTTATAAGAACAAGAGAAAATCGTACAGATACAAAGTAACAGAACATATTTTTTGCTTATCTCCTTGCATAGAACTTCCTCACTGACACAGTTTTCGATATACAATATCAATAAAATTTTAATGTTGGAAAATGACTTCCCTGAACTCATCTGCTGATATGACTTCTTATCCTGGGGAAAGAGAACAGCCTTGGAGCCATAGTTAATGGACCAGCAGCTCTTAGTGGATCCTTTTCTTCGGAAAACCGCAAGATTGCTTACCTCTGGAATGTACTGTTTTGGAATCCCACGGAGGCTGCAGTAGTATTGGAGATGCTCCCAGCCAGTCAGGAGCTCATCCAAGGCATCCTGTTGTGGACAGTAGCCAAAGAGAATTCCCACTCTACCAGCAGAAGTCAGATCCACCATGTCTCTGCACACACAAGTAGAACAGGCTGACAAGGCTTCATGAATACAAATCAACCTATCCCTTAAATTTAACTCATCAATTTCCATCACTCTGTGTTTCCTAGAGCTAACAATTTTGCACAAATATTTTCATCTAATGACAAAATGAAGGGTACCAGAAAATGCCACGCTAAAATATATATCTTGGCACAAGGACTACTCAGCTAACTTAAACCAGCAAACTCTGAGAAACCTGTTTAATCTCCCCAGCCCCCGGATAAAGAGTTCACAAACTTCCCCTTTGTAAAGAACATGCCAACTTGCAAAGGTATCTCTGCACTTGGTACTTACAGAGACTACTCTGACCACCTACACACACAAGCAGAGGAGACTAATTTACTAGACACTTCTTCTCCTCCCCAGAATGCCAAACCCATTTCCATTTGATAATACCCGTGTATAAGCCTCTTTCTTCAAACCCATCATCTGATCCTCCCTCTCTCCTGCACTTCTGTGGTGGTTTGAAAGAAAATGGCTCCCAAAAAGAGGGGCACTATTAGGAGGTGTGACTTTGTTGGAGTAGGTGCAGTCCTTTACAAAGAAGTGTGCCACTATGGGGGTGGGCTTTGAGGTCTCTTCTGCACAAGCTTTGCTCAGTGTACCCCTCAGACCATTTCTTGCTACCTGCAAGATGTAGGACTCTCAGTTACTTCACCAGCACCATGCCTGCCTGCATGCCACCATGTTCTCTGTCATGATGATAATGAAAAAACCTCTGAAACTGTAAGCTGCCACCCCAATTAAATGTTTTCCTTATAAGAGTTGCCATGGTTATGCTGTCTCTTCACAGTAATAGAAACACAAAGGAACCTTCCTTCTTTTTCCATCTTTGTTTCTTTTTCTATATTTCCCCCTCTCTATATATCACTATATATAATACATAATTTTCTTAGTAAAACTCTTGTCTGTATATATAAAATTAAATATGTCTTTGTTAGTTTAATTTCTAGAGCCTTAACATAGAACAAAAGATGGTAGAGAACAAAACTGTTTCTTCCCTCCCAGTAGCAACCCATGAGATCAGCAAACTCATGGGTTTATGAGTGTGTATGAGCATCTGTGTGTATATGTGTATGTATGTGTATACGTGTGTGTGGGTGTGTGTGTCTAGCATTGAGCTTCATATTTGGCATGTGATATGTTCTGAATAAAAGGCTATCTGTAATATTTCTACAAAGAAACTATTGTAAACAATGTGTAAATCCTTAAAATTATAGTTGAAGATTTCACAATTCAATTTGATTATAACAATTCAAATAAACTTTCAATGAATATATGAAAAGTAGTAAGAGCTAATGGGTCCAATTGCAAAGGTCGTCAGTAGCTTCCATACCTCGCTGTCCTCCCTCTCACAATGCTCCCATTGGGATCAGCTTCTACCAGCATGACAAACATGCTATGACTGATCTAATAGATGAGTCTAGCATGGATGGCAGCTTTGGACTGTGTGCTGCAGTTTTATTTTATAGTGTCAACCATTTACAGGGCCATAAAGACTAATCTTGCTCTTTTAAAGTCTTCTATTCTTTCTGCCAGGCTTCAGGAGCAGTGATGTTCTTGTGCTTTGTGACTTGCCTTTTGTCAGAATGTCACAGAGTTGAAGGAACACGTGGAGCATGCCACAGATTCTTTCACTTAACAAAAATGCACTTCAGTTTAATTCACGCTCTCCAGGATGCATGTGAGGACTCTGAACGTAAACACTGGAAGCTAGTCTTTTAAGTAAAGGTATTTAGAGGTAGCACCTTCAAAAGGAGGATTGGGTCAGAAACACAGGTAACTCAAAGAATGGGAGATTGTGATGTTTAATAAAAATTAATTTGACTTAATTAAGGATAATGCAAAAGGAGGTCATGAATTTGAAAATAAGCAATAAGGAGTATTTGTGATAGTTTGGGGGACAGAAATGCTGTAATTATATTCTAATTCAAAAAACAAAATAATAATAAATAAATAAATTAGATATATAAAATTGGGAAAATGTTACTTCCAAGTGCATCTGTGAGATTGTTTCTAGAAAATCCCTAACTCATGGAGGCACACTTAAAGCAGGAGGCACCATCCCACCTGCTTGAGGGTCAGATGAAATAAAAAGGCAGAAGAAGGCAAATTCAACTTTGTCTCTCTCACTCCCTTTCTCCTTACTTCCCTCTTCCCTCTCTTCTTCTTTCCTCCTTTCCCTTCTTCTTTTCTTTTTATGTTTGTTTTTTATAAATTTATTTGTTAATTAAAAATTTCCACCTACTCCCCTCCTCCCATTTCCCTCCCACTCTTCCCCCACCCCCTCCCTCTCCAGTCCTAGGAGAAGTCAGGATGCCCTGTCCTGTGGGAAGTCCAAGGCCCTCCCCCCTCCATTTAGGCCCAGGAAGGTGTCCACCCAAACAGACTAGGCTCCCCAAAAGCCAGTCCATGCAGTAGAATCAAAACCTAGTGTCACTATTATTGGCTTCTCAGTCAGCCCTCATTGTCAGCCACATTCAGAGAGTCCAGTCTGATCACGTGCTCATTCAGTCCCAGTCCAGCTGGCCTTCCCCCCCCTCCTTCCCCTTCCTTCCTTACCACACTTTCAAGTATTCTGACTGGTTCATTATCCTTACAAAGGTCACATGGGGGAATTAATAATCCAACTTTTCCTTCTACCATGGAAAAACTGCAATAAATCGTCATCTCTGAAGTAGGCAGTCTTCACCTGACTTATGTCTGGTAGGATCTTCTTCCTCTAGTGTGCAGTAATACTAGGATTGTTACACAACAATTCTTATGACATGCATGTCCTTTACTCATTCTTGCATAGGAAATGAGACTGTCAAGGAAGACGTCCTCTTGACTTTGTAGTCTGATAAACAATGAATACATTTTACATCAGGGCTCACCGTGGGGTATTTGTTTCTCGCATTCAAAAATGCAAAGATTGAACGAAAATACAAGTTTCAAGAATCCCTGTATACTCAGTAACTAACTCTGGAAAACTTAATAGAGAAATAACTCAATAGAATTACACACACACACACACACACACACACACACATATATATATATATAATTTTTGTGTGTATGTGTATATACATTTATGATCATGCTTATGTATATTCTATCTATAGTTGCAAACATGCTATGTTAAATTCATTATCAGAGTGTCAATCTGGGATTTGATTTATTGAAAGTCTAAAAAGTTTTATAACCAAAAAGACATAAAATATTTAATTAAAACTACTCAGAAAGCCTTGCCCCATGAAACACTGACAACTGGATCCAATGCAGGACACACCCAGGTAAAGTTTAGCAATGACGACAGGCATGCATCCAAAAAACAGGAAAATTCACTGTGATAGGCAACATATGCTCTCATCTTCCTGAAGCAAAGGTCATTGTGACAGATAACGATGAGATGCATGAAGTGGCTCCTGAGGAGCTAAGGGGCTAAGCAGAGTTGGTATTATTCTTTAGAGGTAAAAATAAGATATGGGGCTACAGAGGCAGACAAAGTCAGGGGAAGACAGGTGAGCCCATACACAGGAGGAAATGAAGAGAATCTGTATCTCGGGCTTTTCTACCTGGGGACAGTGATGGGATGAACATAAGAAGAAAAGAACTGCCTGGTGTCCCAGTCTCACCAAATGCAAAATTCCTCTTTGAAGTAGAATTACTAGATATTGATGGAAATAGAGGTAAAGGCATCAACCACAATGAAACCTTAGCCTTGAAACTCATGCAAGGAATTAGAGCTTGTTACTGGGGAACAGGAAGACTCAAATGGAAAATCCAGGGAGTTAAAACTTGTTTACTCAATCCCAACATTTGAAAAATGCAATGCCTTATAGGTTCCTTGCAGCCTCAAATATTTTACTATAACTACAGAAAATATTAGGGATAATTATTTTTTCATTTACCTAACAGTCTCAGTAAAATTATATGAACTATCTTGATCTGAATCAAAAAAAGAAAGAAATGGAACAAAGTAAATCTAGATCATGAGAAATAACAAAGCAAAAATTTAAAAAATAGATAAAATAGAAAAGGCTATAAAGATAATGAAAACCTTCAAAGTCACAAGTTAATTCTTTGGTAAAATAAAAATTTCAAATCTTTAGCTACACTGGCCAAGAAAAACAAAACAAATAACATTAACAAAAACAAAGATTCACATGGTTAAAATTGCAAGAAGCATTTCTATTAAGATATAGAAACAGAGAGGCTTATGATGCAATACTACTAGCATCCTTATGGGGACAGATCCATAGGTACACTTAAGAATAAAGAAACAACTGTACTTTTGTCTGGTTGATGAAGAACAAACTCCAACAGATGCACAGGAAGTAGGTTGAACAAGTACTTTTTAAAGTGCTCACAATTTAACCCTAGGACCAGATAATTTCAGTAGTGAGTTTTAGTGAATGTTTGAAGACTAACATCAACCCTTCACAGTCTGTTTCGAACAAATAAGAGACAAGTATAACTCTGAGTTAATTTCTAAGAATTGTAATGATAATGAAACCAGAGACATGAGAAGGAAATAAGCCTCTGCAATTTATTAGGACTACAGACAGACGAATTCTTATAAAACACACATTCTCATTAACTAATAATGGGGTTATGGCCCAGTAAACTCAATGTGAACTGAAAGCATCATACATCATGCTTGTACTACCATCTGTGTTTACATATTTCTGTAATTCTAGCACTTCAGACATAAAGGCAAGACAATTGTGAGCTCATGGGCCTCCTGGGCTATTTATCAAGTTCCAGGCTATTGTAACGAGATCCTGCTGGGGAGGGGGTGCATTACTACTTTTCAATTGCTCAATGAATGAACATTATAGCTCCAACTGGTCTACCTTATGCATTCTTACGACTCAAAGTAACCTACACTTGAGTACTTTGGAAGTATTATTACTGCATATTATTAGCCTTAGAAGAGATGAAAATTCAAAGTACAGTTTCTAATTAATGCCTATTTCTTTCCTAATAGCAATGAATTGAAAAACTATGTTTAGAATCCAATAGGTCAGGAACCATGTGTATAAGGAAATCAAATCCAGTAATACATAGGGAGAATTAGATATAAGGAAGTAAGATAAAGCCAACAAAGGCAATGTTAGTTCAGTATGCTAAAATTAATCATTATATACTGAATTAATGGGGTACAAATATCATATGCCATCCAAATAGACAAAACACCACACTTGACAAAATCCAAAGTAGAAATGAAATAGGTTTATTATATGACACTATTTATAGGAACTTCTCCATTTATATGATCCACATATATAGACAGACAGATCTACAGAGGAAGAAGTAGATTCATAATAGTTGATGACTAGGGAAGGGAGTGAAAAAAAAGAAAAATTAATATGTGCAGAGTCTGCTTTGAAGGTGATAAAAATATTCTGGAGGTACATATTAAAAATTACCATGCAATTTTAGGAATATAACCAGTGCAGTGTTACACTTAAGTATAAATTTTGAAGTATTTGAACTGAATCTAAATTAACCAAAACAGCGTCAGTAAAAGATCAATATACAAATGTTCTATGGAAGTTCTCATACCCCTTCATACTTGCACTACATAGATGCTTGTACCAATGATGTTCATTCTAATGCTTGTCAATATTAATGAAGGAAAAGAATCACAACATTCAATGATATGAGTACTAATCACTTCACCAATGTGGAATTATGGAAAAGAAGCTGCAGATAAAAAGATACTTATTGACTTGCCAACCGATTGAATAGACAACCAATGACTGGTTCAATTTAAGGCCAACACCACAAAAGGGAGACCATGACCGACACTTCCTGGAGGGTCAGTAACCCGATACTTGATAACCCAGGGACCTAGGATAGAATCAAACATGACTACCAAAAAAAAGTTAAATAAAATGATTCCTAATGATATTCTGCTATACCTATAGATCAGTGGCTAGCTCAATTACCATCAGAAAGATTTTATTCAGAAACTTATGAGAGCAGATGCAGAGACCCACAGCCAAGCATTAGGTGGAACTCAAGGAGAGGGGAAGAAGGGAAGGAAAGATTGTAGGATTCACAGGGATGGAGGACACCGTGAAAACATGTTCCACAGAATCAACTAAGCAGGGCTCATATGGGCTCACAGAGACTGAAGCAGCAAACACAGAGCCTTCATGCCTCTGAGCTAGGTTCCCTGAATATCTATTATGGTTTTGTAGCTTGGTATTCCTGGAAGACTCCTAACAATGAGGAAGGGGTATCTCAGACTCTTTTGCTTGCTCTTGGGAGCCTTTGACTCCTACCGGGTTGCCTCATCTAGCCTTGATATGAGGATATGTGCCTAGTCTTGTTGTAACTTGTTACACCATGTTCATTTGATAACCCTGGGAGGCCTGCTCTTTTCTGAAGGGAAAGGGAGAAGGAGTAGATCTGGAGGAGAAGGAATAAATGGTGAGGGAGGAGTGGGAAGAATGGAGGGAGGGGAAACTGTGGACGGGATATAATGTATGAGAGAAGAATAAATTTTTAAAAAATAACATTCTACTTTGAGATGTCTCCTGTTACTACAATGAACATGTTATTTTGACCACAATAGATGTGATTTATAAAGTTAAAAAGGAATCTGTGAAGAAAATGAATAGAAAAAAATAACAGTCAAATAAAGAATTGATTTCAAGAAAAACTATTAAAAAGAATAAGAGTATACAGAGGGGAATATTAAAAATATAAAAATGAACGACAGAACTTCTAGGACTGGACAGTATGGTGTGTAGACTAAAACAACTCATGGAATGAGACTAATTAAAGGGTGGAGGTACAGGAAAAGGAGCTGGAAACAGAACAAGAAAATATTCAGACAAGCATGAAGGCAGAAAGAACAAGGAAAGCAAATATCTATACTGCTGCCTGTGTGTAATCAGGGGATAAAAAAGGAAATGGATTTGAACAAATAATTTACACATAGCAACTAGAGTGCTCTAGTCAAACCCAACAAAGACCAGTCAGGATAAATACAAAGAACCCGTATTAGAATTTTTGTGAAAATGACCAACTAGAAATAAAATCTTCTTTTTTAAAAAATGAGGAAAAAAATGCCAGGCGGTGGTGGCACACACCTTTAATCCCAGCACTCGGTCGGCAGATCTCTGTAAGTTTGAGGTCAGCCTGGTCTATAGAGCAAGTTCCAGGACAGGCGCCAATGCTACAGAGAATCATTACATATATTAATTGAAAATACAAATAAATTAATTTATGATAGTTAGTCAAGAGAATATTTGGTTAGAAGGGGAAAATGACTGAGTTCTTCATTAACATATTTCCTGATGATGAAATACATAGCATTATAGTTGTTCACCAAATTATATAATTAACACATGAGGGAATTATGTGGTTTTAATTTTAAAGTTTGAAAAAGTGTTGTTAATATCTTTGAAGTTAAGAATATTTTAACTAAGATTCTCCTACAATTGTCAATTTCAAAGCACTCTTAGGCAATTAAAGATAGGAGGCTTCACATAAATTCTCTGACCAATTGGGAGATACGGAACACGTATATTCAATATTCTCATTGTTACTCACTTCAGATACTTCTTGTCTCTGTCCTGAACTTGGTCAGAATGTACTCACCATATTTGATATCTTTGAACGCTAGAACATGGAAATAGCTTAGAACAGGTGAACCAGAGGCCCCACTACAGAATGAGTCTATTTTCCTATCAACACAGGTAACATCGCCCAGTGCGCTGATGGCTGCCTTATTTCTAATTAGATACTTTAAAACCAAGATCATGATTTCACAATGAACTAAAACAGAGAGCGTTTTTTTCCCTATTCCCAGAGCAGGGCATATTCCTTCTGATATACAGTTAAGATTGTTAGATTTCCTTTGTAGCTAGTAGAAGCCCTTTATTGGATAATACTTTCTTACAGAAAACAATTATATATTTTTTCTTGTTTTATTTTTTAAAAACTTTAGGTAAAACGCAGGGCCTCCAAAAGACTAGGCAAGTGCTTTACCACTGAGCTGCACCCAGAGCCCCAAAGTGTGTAACTGTTACTCTGAAATGATATCTACGTTTGCAAATAGTTTGGTAGATCATGTATACAGAAGATGCACAGTCTATTCAACTACAGTAGAGCCATCGCCCCAGTCACAGTGATGCCATGGCAAGTCAAGCATACTGCATTTTTCCTACCTGCATTTCATTAGTTTAATTTTTATTATTTATTTTTATTTTACATGTATAAACATTTTTGCCTAAATGTATGTTTATGCATGCAGTGTCAACAGAGGCTAGAAAGGGGCATTGGATGTCCTGAAACTGCAATGACAGATAGTTGTGAGCTGCCACGTGGGCACTGGAGAAAGAAACCAGGCTTCTGAGAGAGCAGCCAGTGGTCTTAAATGTTGAACAACCTCTCTGGGCCATCATTAGTTTAAATATCTGAGACTCTGTGAAGTTTTTCTTCTCTCAAGTTTGGGGAAAGTAAGGATTTAGGAAGATCAACAGATGTAGTTCAAGTCTGGGGGATCAGAACCGTTTTTCAATAGTGGTATGTTGGTCCATGTGGAGACACTATGGGTATAGCCTTCTGCAGATCTGCATACAAAAGGATGTGGTGGGATAATGCGGCCTGAGCCAAGCAGGAGTTAATGGCCCATCCAGAGATCATCTTGACTGAATAAGAAGATGAGCTTATTTATTTAAGTCCTTTCATCTAACTCCAAAGGATGCTAACCACACACTTCTTAAATCAGAATCACCGTCAATCATATTTATGCTATTAGAAAATGTCCCCATTCATTTCAGAGTTTCCACACGTTTGCACTTGGTTATCTCGGCCTAATAGAGAAGGTCATAACATTCTGTATGCTTTATGCTTCAGCACCACTTGGAAAGACAAGACATTTTTCAGTGTGGGATCTGACATAGAAATGAACTTCAAGTGGCTTTTATCATGATGCATTCCAAATGGCTTTCTTCTCTTTAATTAATGGCACAACTGTCCAAAAAAAAGAAAAAAAAAACCCTAGAAATTAAATACAAACACAGAGGCACACTCTGAGAAGTCTTTGCCAAGAACCTTCCCACTCCGGGCATTTCATTTCCTTTATATTATCAGCAGTCTGTAAACTGTCAAAGAGTTAATGAGAGCAAAAGGCTGTTCAGTGGACCGGCAGGATTTGCTTTCCAGCGCTTCAGCGTCTGCACCTTGCTTGCCTTTCAAAGACTTGCTTAGCCCCCACCACTGCCCACATTTACCTACAGGTTTAACTCCAAATGCGCCACACACTGTATGTTCTGGTAAGCAGGTCCAGTCTGATGAAGTATTTATGTTCATCTTCAGGGAAACCACAAAGTAACCGAAACTATATAACCAGGCATTTGGAAAGCTGCATCACCCACAGCAGTTTGATTTTGCTTCAAAGAGAATATGGTATATCCATGATGTTTTGCCTATTAGATACAGATCAAGAACGTACAACTGAAGACTGGGATGCATTCATCTCCCAGGTTTAAGTGACAGCTCACTCATACCCCGCCTGTGTTGTGATTTTAGACAGTTGGGATTCTCCCAAGCTTTTAGATAGGTAATTAAATATGAATATACATGCAACAAGAAAATGCAGGCATTTTTATAGGCGATATTTAAGCTTTAAATAATTTAACTCCTGGGAATATGGCTAAGAGAAAATCTACTACACTAATAAATAATCCTTCTAAAATAGGGAAATCATAAACAATAACATTTTCGTATTCTGATCAAGAGAATACTATAAATCTGGGGCAACAAAACGTCTATCATTAAAGTATGTATATGATTTTTCTAATATCAGTTGCAAATTTTCCCATGTGCATTAATTACTGTTCTATTGCTATAGCAAAACCAAATTACATAAGTAGAGTTTGTTTTAGCTAATGGTTTGGAGTGGATAGTCTATAGTAGCAGAGAATTCACAGTAGTAGGTGAGAGCAGGAAGCTGAGAGATCAGATTTTAAGCACACACAGGATGCAGAAAGCACAAACAGAAAGTGGAGTGAGGCTATAAACCCTCAAAGCCCACTCCAGAGCCAGCCTTCCTTCAATACGGCTGCACCTTCTAAAGGTTCCATAGCCTCCCAAACAGTAGCACTAACTGGAAACCAAGCATTTGAAAACATGAGATATGATTTTATACTATCTAATATCTTATTCAAAGGAAAGACTACGTTAATATATCATAGACTTATCTTTAAACAAAAAAATAAAGGAGGATACGCTTATCACCCTTTACTAGAATGCACGGTATATTTCTATGAGTCATGATGTTATCACTAGTGACACATGTATGCTGACTTTTAAGAACTATTTAGAAGACATTGACTTTAGAAGACATTGACTTAGTTCCAGAATATTAGCACCCCTTAACCTAAATTTATTCCCTCTTGAGGTCAAAGTTAGGGGTTATACAAACTTATCATATTTAACGATACCTAGATAATAAACATGAATGTCACTATTGATTGAATAGGTTTCAAAAATACATCACACACATATGTGTGTGTGTGTGTATATATATATGTATGTATGTATGTATATATATGTATATATATATATATAACCGGTTATATAATAGATATTGCCAAGACAGTTTATTCATTTTTTAAATTATGGATTGTGTGTGTTTGGGTATGTGTGTATGTTCACATAAGTAGTGTCTGTGGAGGCCAGAAACAGGCATTAGGTTCTTTCTAGCTAGAGTTACAGGTGATACGAGCTGTCTGATAAAAGTATTAGGAATTAAAGCTGGTTCCTCTGCAAGAGCAGTATGTGCTCTTGATCACAGAAGCATCTCTCCAGCCAGCCCCAAGAAAGATTCTTAAATTTTAAATGCCTAATTTTGAATAGCATCAAATTTAAAATTAAAGAAAAAGTTTTTCACATAAAGAAACAAAGCTATCCTTTATTAGAAACTCGGAGATCGGGTGGGGGGGGGGGAGTCAATTCAACTGCTCTACACCTGCTTAACACTTCAATATTGAAGCAGAGCCAGGGAAATCAAGATTCTTGTTTTCATTAAAATGGAATATAAAATATCCTGCATGAGGAGCTGGAGATATGGCTCAGTGACTAATAGTGTGTATTGCAGAGAGTTCAATTCCCTGAACCCACACTGGGCAGTTTACAACCATATACAATTCCAGCTCTAGGGAAAATCCAAGGTGTCTGGCCTCTCTGGGCAGCTGCACATACATGCGTATGCTCACAAAGAGAGGCAAACATATACACATACTTATAAAATTAACCCTTTAAGAAATTCTACATGAGAAATATATATCAGTCAACTCTTGTTAATATAACAATATATCTACACCATGAAGGTATTAAAATGGAAGGTTATTTTGGACCATGGTTTTGGAGCTGCCAATATGTAACCAGTTGGCTCATTGTTCTAAACTTGGTGATGCATCATGATGGGAGAATATGACAAAATACAACCATTCACCTCATAACAAGAAAACCAGAAAGTAGAGGGCAGGGTCCCTCTGTCTCCTTCAAGGGTACGCCTCAAATAAGAGAAGACTATGACTTTGCCCACTTCTTAAGAGTCCCACTTTGTCTCAACGCATAAGCTGGAGTGTAGAGAGCCACACCTGATGGCAATGTAGAGAGCTGCGTGGAGCCGCACCTGATGGTACTGGCTCCCGCCCTCCGCGATCCCGAAAGCGAGCGCTCTCTGTGATAATCAGTTCCGAATATTGGCTAAGACCTGACTTATGCTATTATCACGCAATGATTGTCAGCTGCTTGCATATGCGTGGACCTATGGGCAGTGGCCACCTGGTAGTCCGGGCTTGGCAGCCCGTGCCTTTTTAGGGCTGGGAGAGGTTTGCCCAGGGAGAGAGGGGAGAGAGAGAGAGAGAGAGAGAGAGAGAGAGAGAGAGAGAGAGAGAGAGAGAGAGAGAGATTCCTGAATAAACTGCTAGCAGGAATGGCCGCGACACTGGAGACCAAACTTTTCCACAGAGTCTTCGGAGAATGCTGAGGATCAAAACACTAGCCTACACAGATCACTCTGTGTCAGAATCTCAGAATGACCAGAAAGGCAAGGTGAAAATAAAGCTAGAGACAACAGTTTATCTTTTGTTTATAAACTAGAGCATTCTTCTGCCCCCCTAAGCTTGGCAGAGATTCTAATCCTTTTATGACTTGCAAAAAATCTTACCTGCGGAATTTAAACTTGCATCTGTACTGTTCTGTAAAGCTTAAAGTGTATGGATACCAAACTGAAAATATCAGAATGCTACAAGATGATCTAACTTACAGGACCAGCATGGTAAATGAAGTCTGTTATTTAGCAGAATGTCACAGGAAGCGTAGCTCTTCATGTAAAATAATTGCAAGCTATGAGATAATTTCATCACTTTGCAAAACCAAAATATTTGCATGTCATTACTAATGATGATACTAAATATTTTCTTTTAGAGCTAAATAAACTTTTCAACCGCCTACTAAATTTTTGGATAGCACATCTTATAAAAAAGTCATAACATTATGTCTGTCAGTCTCAGAATGTATACACATATTTTACATTTCTGCCTAAGAAGAATAAAAACAAAAAGCACAAACTAAGATGTACTTTTCTTTTCTATTTTTTTTAAAAAGTACTACAGGGAAATCAAGACTAAATATAAAATGGAGCTTAAAAGTAAAAATTATCTTCTGTTCTTCGTTTTCTTTTGTTTGTTTTGTTTTGTTTTCATGCTCTCATTGGCCAGGTAACACTGAGTGCTTTGCAAACCCTGCCTCCAGATTCTAGCCTCTGTCCACACCTCACTCTACTGTCTCAAAGACTGTGTGTGAAGCTCCAGAACCCAGCTGAGACGGTGTGTTCACTTCTACTTCTCTGGCTCCTCCATTTATCAATTGTGCTTCATGTTTCTACTGTCCTCTGTCTACATAACTTGGAAGGAAAACCAGGCCTCTGGACATGGGTTGTTGCACTTGACTTCGTCAAACTGCTCCCCCAAACTGGATCCACACTAAGAATAACATGTCTAATGATTCCCTAAATTACCCAGGGAAGATCTTCTCCTATTCAGTAGGTTGCCTTTTTGCCTTAATGACTGTGTCCTTTGCTTTACAGAAGCTTCTCAGTTTCAGAAGGTCTCATTTATTCATTGTTGCTCTTATTGTCTGTGCTACAATAAAAAGAAGTGGTCTCCTGTGCTCATGTGTTGCAGACTACTTTCCACTTTCTCTTTTATCAAGTCCACTGTGGTCAGATTTATATTGAGGTCTTTAATCCATTTGGACTTGAGTTTTGTGCATGGTGATAGATATGGATCTATTTTCATTCTTCTACAGGTTGACATCCAGTTCTGCCAGCACCATTTGTTGACGATGCTTTCTTTCTTCCATTGTATAATTTTAGCTCCTTTGTCAAAAATCAGGTGTTCATAGGTTTGTGGATTAATATCTGGGTCATCGATTCGATTCTATTGGTCAACATCCCTGTTTTTATGCCAATTCCAAGCTGTTTTCATTACTGTAGCTCTGTAACAGAGTTTGAAGTCAAAGATGATAATGCCTCCCAAAGTATCTCTATTGTATAGGATTGCTTTGGCTATCCTGGGTTTTTTGTTTTTCCATATAAAGTTGATTATTGTTCTCTCAAGGACTGTGAAGAATTCTGTTGGGATTTTGATGGGGATTGCAATCCATAGATTGCTTTTGGTAGAACTGTCATTTTTACTATGTTGATCCTACCAATCTAAGAGCATGAAAGATCCTTCCATTTTCTGGTATCCTCTTCAATTTCTTTCTTTAAAGACTTAAAGTTCTTGTCAAATAGATCTTTCACTTCCTTGGTTAGAGTTACCCCAAGATACTTTATGCTATTTGTGGCTATTGTGACAGGTGATGTTTCTCTGATTTCCCTCTCTGCTTCTTTGTTCTTTGTATATAGGAGGGCTACTGAACTTTTGGAGTGGATCTTGTATCCTGCCACATTATTAAAGGTGTTTATCAGCTGTAAGAGTTCTTTGGTAGAGATTTTGGGGGTCACTTATATACACTATCACGTCATCTGCAAATAAAAAGTTTTACTTCTTCCTCTCTAATTTGAATCCCCTTGATCTCCTTATGTTGTCTTATTGCTATTGCTAGAAATTCAAGCACTATATTGAAGAGGTTTGGAGTGGACAGCCTTCTCTTTTTCCTGATTTTAGTGGAATGGCTTTAAGTTTCCATTTAATTTAATGTTAGCTGTCGGCTTGCTGTATATTGCTTTTATTATATTTAGGTATGAACCTTGTATCCTTAATCTCTCCAAGACCTTTATCATAAAGGGGTGTTGAATTTTGTCAAATGCTTTTTCAGCGTCTAATGAAATGATCTTTTTTTTCTTTCAGTTTATTTATATGATGGATTACATTGATAGATTTTCATACGTTGATTAAGACAAAAAGGCAACCTACTGAATGGGAGAAGATCTTCACCAACCCCGCCCCAGACAAAGGCCTTATCTCTAAAATATATAAAGAACTCAAGAAATTAGACATTAAAATTCTGAATAACCCAATTAAAAAATTGGGTACTGAAATGAACAGAGAATTCTTAACAGAAGAATTTCAAATGGCCAAAAGATACTTAAGGTCTTCTTCAACTTCCTTAGCAATCAGGGAAATGCAAATCAAAACAACTTTGAGATACCATCTTACACCTGTCAGAATGGCTAAAATCAAAAACACCAAATGATAACCTATGCTGGAGAGGATGTGGAATAAGGGGAACATTCATCCATTGCTGGTGGGAATGAAAACTTGTACAACCACTTTGGAAATCAGTGTGGCAGTTTCTCAGGAAACTGGGAGTCAACCTACATCAGGACCCAGCAATTCCACTCTTGGGAATACATCCAAGAGATGGCCAATCATACTAGAAAAGCATTTGTCCAATTATGTTCATAGCAGCACTATCTCTAATAGCCAGAACCTGGAAACAACCCAGATGCCCCTCAATGGAAGAATGGATAAAGAAGGTATGGCACATATACACATTAGAGTTCTACTCAGCGGTAAAAAAAACAATGGCATCTGGAATTTTGCATGCAAATGGATGGAAATAGAAAATACTTTACTGAGTGAGATAACCCAGACCCAAAAAGATGAATATGGTATGTACTCACTCATTAGTGGATTCTAGCCATAAACAAAGGACCTTGAGCCTATAGTTCATGATCCTAGAGAAACTAAATAAGAAGGTGATCCCAAAGAAAAACATATAGTTATCCTCCTGGATATTGGAAGTAGACAAGATCACGGGGTAAAAGTTGAGAGCACGGGGGTAGGGGTGGGGGGGGGGGGAGATGGGGAGAGTAAGGGGAAAAGGGGAGGATTGGGGAGAGCTTGGGGGAATGGGATGGTTGAGGTGGAGGAAGGGTGGATATGGGAGCAGGGAAGAAGATATCTTAATTAAGGGAGTCATTTTAGGGTTGGCAAGAAACTTGGCTCTAGAGGCATTTCCAGGTGTCCAAGGGGATGTCCCCAGCTAGGTTTTGGGGCAGCAGAGGAGAGGGTGCCTGAACTGGCCTTCTCCCATAGCCACACTGATGAATATCTTGCATATCACTATAGAACCTTTATCCTGCAATGGATGGAGATAGAGAAAGAGACCCACATTGGAGCACTGGACTGAGCTCCTAAGATCCAGATGAAGAGAAGAAGGAGGAAGAACATGAACAAGGAAGTCAGGACCGCGAGGTGTGCGTCCACCCACTGAGACAATGTGACTGATCAAATGGGAGCTCACCAAGGCCAGCTGGACTGGGACTGAACAAGAATGTGATCAGACCGGACTCTCTGAATGTAGCTGAAAATGAGGGATGACTGAGAAGTCAAAGACAAAGGCACTGGGTTTTGATTCTACTGCATAGACTGGCTTTGTGGGAGCCTAGTCTGTTTGGATGCTCACCTTCCTAGACCTGGATGGAGTGGGGAGGGCCTTGGACTTCCCACAGGGAAGGGCACCCTGACTTCTCTTAGGACTGGAGAGGGAGGGGGAGGGGGAGGGAAATGGGAGGAGGGGAGGAAGTGAAAAATTTTAATAAATAAAAAAGGAATACAAAAAATAAATAAAATAAAAAAATTACCCAGGGAATAAAACAAAAATTAACCACATAAAAGAAAGTAGTGTGAAAGCTTGAGCAGGTCCAACAATGTGGTGATGTATAAATCTAAACCCAAAAGCATATTGTTAGGATGGAAGGGGACAAGGGTAAAGGTGTCAGTCTCCAGACTCAGGTTTACAGGGTTAGAAATATTCCATTGCTGTTTCTTGAAAGTAAAACTTTTGGAAAGTTCAAACAAACATCACATGATCAACTTGGATTATCACTGCAATGCAAGGATGGATTTTAACTCATATCATTGGGTACTGAATTAAACAAGATTAAATATACATTTTACTTTTGTCCCCTGAGTTATATCAAAATGATGATTCACCCTCCAGGGAGGCAGGTCAATGAGTCTGGCCCTATGCCTACAGTTTGCTTTAAGTTTAAGTATTAAGTAGAAGTGAATAATCACAGAATATTAGTTATTTGAAAGAAATAAGATGAATGATAGTTTAAAAACTAAAAATTAACAAAATCTGCTTTAATTCTCAGATTAAAATTTATTTAAAACTAGTGATCAGGCTGTAGCTTTTCAGCAAAGTGTTTGTCTTGTATGCATGAGACCCTTGCTCAATGCCAGGACTGTCAAGTTTTTTCTGCAGAAGGAAAAACTTGGTAAAGCATACTTATTTCAATTATAGCTTTTAAGAATAATTCTGGATATTCCTGTAAAATTAATCAACAAAATAATTTAAGTATATGTAGATATTAGAAATTAGAACATAGTACCATCATCTGCCTCAAAGATGGAGATATTAAGTTAAGAAAAGGCAAGGTGAAATAAAAAAATTTCATAAAATAGTTGGTCAAAATTAAAAATAAATATTAGTTTCCCTAAATATCTCATTTTAAATGTAACAGGAAAAAAAGCCAGCCATTACAATATGAATTGCCTTAGTAAGAAAAGGTGCCCGGAAGAAACAATGGGCAGGAAAGCAGCTATTGAAAATGGGAAGTCAGGATACACTCCTGAGTGATGAAGCTCAGCTTTGTAGGCAGCCTGATTAGCATAGCAGTCTTCAGGTATTTCACAACAGGGAAATGCAGATTACCTAAATGTAAAGACTTTGCTTGATGTTAAAACTCATTTTTAAACAGTCTATAAGAAGAGGGTGGTAGACCTATAACCACAGAAATTCAAGTAAATTCAAAACTAAGACCACATGAACATATATGAGTGTATATAAATATAATTTATTCTATACTAAATAAGTCACTTCATATCAGCAAAGACTGACTATTCCATCAATGTTATTGGACTTTATTAATAACTTTCTTGGAAGACTGAAACTCAAGTATTCCTTTGCTCTTTATATAATACAGATTTAATATGGATTTAGTCCAACAAAAACCAATAGAGCATCTGAACTATTACCTTGAGTAAATTCCATTGTTGAGGTAAGAAAGATTTCCTAAGCATTAGCCTACAGTTATAAATAAAACACACAAGCTAGAGATTAAAACCATTTGAATGACTGAAAAAAAAAACCTTTCTGACGTCATTGCACCTCCATCATGAAGGGAGAGCCTCAGGATTAGACTTTCAGTAGCAGAATTTTTCAGTGGCATAATTTGGTGTTTAATAACACACAGTGCAATTTATTTGCATTGGTGGTTCTTTGAAGGGATTTATGGTGATTTTTTTTTGTCTTTTTTCAAAATGCAGTGCTCCTGAAAGCAGCCTAGAAATAGAACATGGCCTCATTTGACCTTTCTCATCGCCGATAGATTTCGCACTTCTACATGAAGCAAGCACACGCATCTTTTTTAAATATTTAATAAAATAAGACTGATAGAGAAAAGTGTGCAACAGAAAAAAAACAGAAGGATAGGAGATTATAATAAAGGAGAAGACAAAGAAGCGTTATTGGTCGTCTCTGTATTGACTGTAAAATGCTTCCCAGGATGCAAGTTAGTGCACACTGGGAGTACAGTACAGATAATGGCTACCCTGGCAATAGGTGATGGGCGTGGCTGTTCTGGCTTGGACATAACGATGTCTGATCACTTTAGGCAAGGGGACCAATAGACAAAAACAGAATTCCATCCAAGCCCAGACTGGTGAACCAATACATTTGTTACCTGACAGGAGTCAGATGGGAGGCCACACATAGGAGCATGTGTGACTCAAAGCCCACTGCAACATTGAAAAGTCCACCAGGGGCAGCTTGTGAACTTCACCAAGAGAACAGTCCCCATACCCAGGCAGTATTTCATCTCCTGCACACTCGAACAAGCTCCAATACCGCATGCAGCTGAGAAGTACAGGGTAACAATAGCTATGATCTCAGGTGAGCGACTGATGGGACCCCAGTCTACTACAAGGGACCATTAAGCAACTCAATATAATTACCATAGACCACCACAGCAATGTTCCTTCATGGTGGCTGGTGGTCATGTGACCCATGAGGGAAACAGCCCTACAACAACATAGATAGATGATAGGTACTGTGATCCAGACAGCGTCTTCATATATTTTAAAAATTAAAAGAACACAAACTCTCTCTCTCTCTCTCTCTCTCTCTCTCTCTCTCTCTGTCTCTGTGTGTGTGTGTGTGTGTGTGTGTGTGTGAGAGAGAGAGAGAGAGAGAAGAGAGAAAGAGAGAGAGAGATGTAAGAACGCACAGACACACACACTTTCCACAGATTTGTTGTCTGAGGTGAAAAGGAAACTTAGAGGTGAGACAAAGAGTCTGGAATTCTTAATTTTCTGTGAAAAAATTTCAGACTGCCAAGGTCCCCATGCTCCCAATTTACTCAGGAGATCTTGGGAGAGGGTTGAAGGGGAGCAGGGGAGGCAGGGAGGGGATCAGAGAAAAAATGTAGAGCTCAATAAAAATCAGTAAATACAAAGAACAAATTCAGACTGTTTTTGATAGTCACGCTACAGAAGAAAGGGATGCTCGCATCCAGCTAGCTGAGCACTTCAGGGATGGACAGAGAAGGATTCCTGGTGGAGCAGGCTCTCATGGATCTGCCGAGTGCTAATCTCACAGTTCCCATATTTCCAGCAAATGCAAAAGTTCTAGGCAATAACAAAAGTTTGCCAAGTGCCCATTATGTTTCAGATATAGATTATCTATTACACTCATAACATTTTGGTTGTGAGCCTACTCTTTAACAGCTGAACTATCTCTCCAGGCTGTTAGCATTCTGGCATTATGCTGGCCCAACCCCTGTCACCTGGCAGGATGCGCTTGTAAGTACTCAGGCAAATACTTGGTCAGGCCAGGGTCCTAGAGCCTTATTTCACTACATAATCTATATACATGCGCCATGTGGCTGTGTAAGGTTCTGTACACAAGTGCAAAAGCCCCTTTTTAAAGTAAGTTTGGCCCGTTTCTCGCTCACTCTTCATCACTTCTCTGTCCCTGTTGACCAACACAACCTAGTCTTTTATCACCCCCCACCAATATTCCAGGTGGGTTTGTTGTATATCATGATTCATTATCGCCGCTACTAAACTACCACACAGCCCTCTACGACACTCTATATCAAACTTTGAGGAAAGGGCTTTTATCTCATTTTTAGGATTAGAAAACAAATGTTTACAAGAGAAGTAGTGAATTTCCCATAGCTCAGTAGTGGTAAAATCAAAGCTTAGGCCAAGACAAATTGACTCCAGGATCTGGTTTAAACCACTGTGTCATGGAGTCACCATATTCCAGGAAGCTGCCGTCCTGGGGCATACAGAGAATGTCCCCAGCAGCTGCAGCTGCTCCATTTTATGCACAGCAGTGCAATTGCAGTGCTCCAGGTAGAGAGAGCACTCTCATAATCCCATTCCTCCACAGATTAGTAACACTCTAAACTCAGGAAGCCAGGCCATTCCTGCCTATTCTCATGGTCCTGCTCATCGAGGTTAGAAAGCTCATAAAGCTCAACTCATCCGTGGAAATTAATAATTTTATTTCTAAGTGAAGCAAGAGCAAGATCAGGAGTCCCACAATGTCCTTTGAAGATGTGCCTCCATTGATCTCCAGGTTTCCCACTAACTCCCACAGCCTGAAGAAGGTTGTACAACAGGACAACAGAGCCACACTGAGCATAAAGCATCTCTGAGGATGCTCTGCATCCACATCACAGCACCAGGGCATATGAACATTACATGTGAGGGGTCTAAGCTCATCAGAATAAGTACATAAAACAATGACTCCTCAGTAGGGCTCTTTAGTCAAAGGTGTACAGGAAACCAGACATGTTCTTAACAGCATCATTAAAGAGAATCATCAATTCAACCATACTAGACACTTAAATGTTACTATTGCCACAAATGTTTAAAAAGGACTAAAAGAATGACAATGGACAATGAGAAAATTAGTTGCCAATAATTCCAAACTCTGTGATTAAGTCCAGGTTTGGTGCCTCTCCTTACCATATTGTCTTTCCTTGTGAAATGAAAAAGACAAATCACGTTCTGATAAACTGTGGAGGCCCAAAGAGGCCAAAGGTCAGAGAGTTTGTGATTTTTTTTCTAGTTCACTTAAGGTTATTGTGTTTCTACCTCAAACAAAGGTCCCACCTAGTGATAAGTCCCAGAGTTCTGCTGTCTCAGGGCTATTGTCAACAGGTGTGGCTAGTTGCCAGACCTTGTGCTCCTGGAATAGGGAAGTAGTTTGTTCTTAAAGATCCAACCAAGTTCCACTTCCCTTTATGGAAAGAACTTGGGATTCCACCCAGGGAATGGTTTGCCTACAGAGTCTAGGGTCTAGGGTATGAGTCCAGGGCATTAGTGTGTGAATATAGCCCGTGACTTTCAACTGGTATGTTAATACAGTCTTTTGTCTTACTCCTACCTTTTGAGGTCAGGGGTATATTAAGTAGTTGGAAATTAAACATGGGAGAATTTCCAGTACACACTGAAAAATTCCCTCCCGATACTATCCTATATGTTTCTGCGTTTTATTATTTTCATTTTCATCTTCGTATTCTTTACTATATTTCTAAATTCCCATGCATCTACTCTGGAGAAAGATATTTTTGTCAAGACTGGCCTCCCGACAATAAACTAATATAGTAAACACTTTCACATACACATGTATATGGAGTCAATCAGCTGGGGACCACAGACCTAGGTATGTGGCATGTGTCTTGGGTTGGGAAGACTGAGAGGAAGGAACCTGAATGTTTGCAGGTTTCAGTCTCCTTCAGCAACATGGAAACTACCTTCTGGATACAAAAGGATGATAGTTCCCCGACACACACACACACACACACACACACACTGGGGGGAATTTACTGTATAACAAAGACAATTATTAAAATCAAAATAGCATGCTATTTTGACAGGGATGTGGCCAATACTCAGTGTAAGGACAAACCTGAGAATGAAGCTCCTGTGTGTTTATAGAACCGACTATGCTTACCACCAACGAACCAGTAGCGCTCCACAAGAGAAATGAGCAAGTGGGCAATACTGACGTGTGCTAAGCAAGAAAATCAGAAACGCCACGCTTTGTTCCTAAGGATGGGAGCATCAGAAGATCAATTCACACCAAGAGCACTTCGCATGAAGTGTCAAGCTTCTATCACTTATTAACACTTATTTGCAGAGCAGACATCAACACTATATACCACAAGACACAATATACAAACTTTCAGATAGCTTGCGGCATCAGAAAATGCACAGACAAAAAATAAGGTGCCTCACGCTTGTGTTTTAATTGCCTCCCATGCTCCGGTGCTCATTCTGTCCATTAAAGAAAATGTAGCTCTATATTGGAAGAATATTAGATAATGGCAGAATATAGATCTACAGTAAACCAGGACCTCAGCTTAGTTTTTTTATTTAAAGTCTGGGAAAGGAAGCGATTTCTTCCAATATCCCTTTTTATTGCACATTAGCCCGTAATTAGCAAAAGGCTTAGGAATAGTTCTCTGTCAAAGAGCTCTCAGAATTTTCCTCATACTACTTTGTAATGAAGCAGATTACCCAAGATGGATTTAATTATTCTGACATACCCCTGTAGGAATATAGGCATTTATTTATCGGTGCAATACAATGGCCTACTGAAAAGTAATAAATTAGGTGAAATACTCCTCCGAGATGTCACCATTATATCACAAAAGATATTTTCCATTAAAAGTCACACATCAACAATGTTTCATTAAAATTCACATAAACAATATTTATCACTAAAAATCAAACACACACACACACACACACACACACACACACACACTAGTCCTATAGGTCCTGAAAAAGTACAATTGTTTTTGGAGACAAAAATATAAGCACCATAATATAAATTATATGATTAGTATATTCTGTCTGCACTTGTTGAGAACAGACTCCAAGAATAAGGGACCTCCCAAACTGCCCTTCCCCTGTAGTCAGATTGATGACTACCTTCATTGTCATCATAGAGCCTTCATCTAGCAACAGCTGGAAGCAGATGCAGAGATCCACAGCTAAGCACTGAGCTGAGCTCCCAGAGTCCAGTTGAAGAGAGGGAGAATGATAATATGAGCAAAGGAGTTAAGACCGTGATAGGGACACTCACAGAAACAGCTAGTGGGAGCTCACTGACTCTGGACTGACAGCAGGGGAACCTGCATCAGACCAAACTAAGCCCTCTGAAAATGGGTGACCGCTGTGAAGCTTGGGCAGTTTGTGAGGCCACGAGCAGTGGGACCAGGATTTACCCCTAGTGAATGAACTGTCTTTTTTTGGAGCCCATTCCCTATGGAGGGATACCTTGCTCAGTATCAAGGGGGGCTTGATCCTGTCTCAAAGTTATGTGCCAGATTTTGTTAATTCCTTATGGGAAACCTCACCCCCTCTGGGGAGAGGATGTGGGGAGAAGTGGGGGGAAGATAAGGGGAGCAGGTGGAGGGGAGGGAGTGGGAACTGGGATTAGTATATAAAATAAGAAAAGATAGCTTAAAAGAACTTAAATATCATGAAAGAAAAAATAATAAGGGGCCACTGCTAGTTTTCAGACTAGCATGTTATCTCCAGTGATGTGGGGTGAAGTGGGGGGAAGATAAGGGGATCAGGTGGAGGGGGAGTGTGGGAACTGGGATTAGTATATAAAATAAGAAAAGATAGCTTAAAAGAACTTAAATATCATGAAAGAAAAAATAATAAGGGGCCACTGCTAGTTTTCAGACTAGCATGTTATCTCCAGTGATGTGGGGTGAAGTGGGGGGGAGGAAAGGGGAGCAGGTGGAGGGGAGGGAGTGGGAACTGGGATTAGTATATAAAATAAGAAAAGATAGCTTAAAAGAACTTAAATATCATGAAAGAAAAAATAATAAGGGGCCACTGCTAGTTTTCAGACTAGCATGTTATCTCCAGTGATGTGGGGTGAAGTGGGGGGAAGATAAGGGGAGCAGGTGGAGGGGAGGGAGTGGGAACTGGGATTAGTATATAAAATAAGAAAAGATAGCTTAAAAGAAATTAAATATCATGAAAGAAAAAATAATAAGGGGCCACTGCTAGTTGTCAGACTAGCATGTTATCTCCAGTGCACGCATATGCGCATGCATATAGCACCTTTCTTGGGGCAAGTCGCTCCCTTGACACTGTGACACAACCTAAGGGTATAAAAAGCATTGCTCCTTGGAGAACAGCAGAAGGTAAATCATTTCCAACAGAGACTCCTATGCCTGTAATGGGAACGAGGGGTCTGAAACTCATCTGTGGATGGGATGGAGACGATGCTCTCACCAGATACTCTCAATCATGAATTTCAGCATGACTGTTGAAGCAAGGCCACTTTTATGCTGGATTTTGTCAACACCCACTTTAATGATGTTTTGTGTTCTCTCTCTCTCTCTCTCTCTCTCTCTCTCTCTCTCTCTCTCTCTTCTCTCTCTCTATATCTCTCTTTCTCTCTCCTAGTTTAATTGGAAAGTCCACTGGATAGGAAACACTGTTCCATCTGGGACTCATAATTAGTTCTTGACAGCTGCTGCCTCTGGGCTTCCCCAGTCATTTCGGAGGGGGTGTTACAAATACCCAATTTGATGATGCTAGCAACTACTTGCTATTCGTTCTATTAGATTTTTTTTGCTACATACTTAGTAAGTTTATTCATTCCAAAACTGAAAATAGGAATATCAAGACTCTCAAAGATTGTTCTCTGGACAGAATACACACCTAAGGCAATGTACTATAGAAACAAAGCAAATATGGACAAGCAATATACACATATAACTGAGCATTTCGATCAGAAACTAAGAACACATCTAAGCATGCCTATTCTGGTGATCCCCTGAAAACCTGAACAGCCCCCATCGAGGGCAGTTGATGCACAGTGCACATTGGTGATCTTCCTTGTGCCCACTGAGGTCAGTGCTGATAGCTAAATGGAGGAGACTTGTGCTAGTTTGTATTTTTGATCAAACACTCGCTGTGACAGCACAGGTAACATTTTTTTTTCTTTTCAAAGAATAAGAGGTTTTCAACTAGATGGGACTCTGTTCTAGGAAAGGATAATTTACATGAGAATTTGATGATACAACAGACACAAGGCCGAGGATGTGGTGGCCTAGAATCCTTGTTGAATACAAACAGGCAGTAACATGAAGACTGCTCAGAAGTGTTCAAAGCCTGGCAGTGTCAGTCAGGAGTCAGGTAAAATGAATGCATAAACTGGGATTTTGCAAGCGTTCATAAACACAAACTTGTACTGACACACCCTAACATGTACGTATAGATACATAGAGCTTTTTCTCAAAACTGCAAACTAAAATCACGTAAAATCACATAGGATTTTCCCTTCACTCTTTTACTAATTTCATTTCGTCACTGTTAATCTTCCATCTACTTTAAAGGAGAAGAAAACCAACTCACAAGCAGCTCCGATGTAAGGAGTTTATGACCACAAGGACTCTAATCTGATCTGCAAGTCAAAAGGAGGATTGGGCTTTTGCAAGCAATATGTGAGCTCTGTGTATTTTTATTTTGGTACTATACTTGTTTATGGGAAGCAGACTCATTTGTATATAAATTCAAAAGTGCTATGCCCATAACCCTGCGCATTTTGATGATACTATAGTAGTTAATAGTTATTGCTCACATGAATTCTGTAATAGTGGTCATTTACAAAAGGAGGAAGCCACAGTCCAAACCTAACAGCTGCCCTAGTTGCATGCATTAAAAGGCAACAAGCTTCAGAAATGCCGACCTAAAGAAACAAGCCAAAGTCATGGGTTTCAGAAGAGTTTTTGTGCTGTTTGTTATTTAATTGCCTCATAATCCAGTACATAATAGTGCTGGGAGATTTGGGAAATAAAGCCTGGATAAGAAACAAATGTAAGCTGTAATTCCCCACCGTGATATCATGGCTGCAGATACATTCCCAGCCATGACGTTCTGGTGCTCTCCTCTGATTATAGTCTATCAGGCAAGGAGTTGTCCTGTGTTCTGAAATGTACTCTGTCACACGAATCCCTTTTCAGGCCATAACGGAAGCCTTCTGTGTGCATATGTCCCAGCACAAACAGAAGAAGCTGATGAGCTCTGGAGTTGTATCTGATGCTACTGAGAAAATAATTTTGCTTTTCTTTAATTTACTTAAATGGTATTTTTAATACCAGAAGCAACTAGGAACCACTAGTTAGAAGACTGGATGAAGTTCCCCCTCCTTTGCTGCAATCTGTCTTTTCTTCTGCATTTTTAAAAAGTTTGTCTTCATATTGGGGGTTTTATTATCACCATATGATGTTATGAAAAGCATCTTATTTTTACTCAAGAGAAGTGTGTTTCCTTGGACTAAGGAATCATCTATTTTCTTAATACTGGAAAACTTATAGCCATTATTTCATCAAATGCTGTCGCTCTCTCAGTCTCCACTATTTTCAGTCTGAGAGATAATTAAATTCCTCACTACTTATTCATTTCTTTATTTTTTAGATAGGCCCAGGTTGGCTTTGTGTAAGAGAACGCTCATTTGTTTCCTGGCTACCCAGACCCAAATAATCACACAAAACTATATTAATTGCAACACTATTTGGCCAGTGACTTAGGTGTATTCCTAGCTAGCTCTTACATCTTAAAGTAACCCAATTCTATTAATTCGTGTATCACCACGAGGCTGTGGCTTACCAGTAAGGTTATAGTGTCTTTCTCCTTCGGCAGTTACTTTGACTCCACCTACTCTCTCTCTCTCTCTCTCTCTCTCTCTCTCTCTCTTATATATATATATATATATATATATATATATATATATATATATCTGTTCAGATTTCCCGCCTGACTTTACTCTGTTAAGCCATTGGCCAAAACAGCCTTATCATTAGCCAATAAAATCATCACATATACAGAAGGACATTCAACATCAATTTGACGTCAAGATGACAGATTCGTCTTGGCATGCTCTAAGGGCTGCTGGGATACAGGTGTGAACCATCATACCTGACTTGGACCTTCCCTTCCTTCCTTTCCAAATAACCACATTTTCATACTTTCCCATAAGCAGCAAATAATTTTAACCCAATCATTATGTCTTTATTTTAAATTCAATAAACAATAATTTTCAGTCACAGAAATTATGCCATTTTCAAATATGTTATTTGTCCTATTGCCATAATTTCCATATATTCTCTATGATTGCTTTTCTGGTACATTGCCTTCTATGACAATTCTCACTTTTGTTCAATTCTTAATTTATTTTTTTATTTTATGTTTTATTTAATTAATAAATTTGTTTTAAAATTCCATCTAAGTGTGTGTGTGTGTGTGTGTGTGTGTGAGAGAGAGAGAGAGAGAGAGAGAGAGAGAGAGAGCGCACATGCACAAGGTCAGAGTATATCCACAGAAGACTGGTGCTATGTGTGTAGTATGGTGTTTGATTTCATGCCCTCCTTTAATACTATATTTAAAAATTAGTTGAAAAACCTTGATATAGGGGCTGTGTTTCAAAGAAGTCTCATCTTTTCTGCTTGAATATCTCCAGTGTATACGGAATGTGAAATGAAATTAAAAAAAAATCTTAAAATAAAAAAAAATATACCCATGATGTATCAACTTGAAGCCATTTTTGTCAAATATTTTTACTTTCAGCTTACAAATAAAAAATAAGTGTCTCTCTCCATACCTCTTCAATATAGTGTTTGAAGTTCTAGCAATAGCAATAAGACAACATAAGGGGAACAAGGGGATTCGTATTGGAAAGGAAGAAGTTAAGCTTTCGTTATTCGCAGATGATATGATAGTATACATAAGCGACCCCAAAAACTCTACCAAAGAACTCCTACAGCTGATAAACACCTTTAGTAATGTGGGAGGATACAAGAACAACTCCAAAAAATCAGATGCCTACCTATACACGAAGGATAAGGAAGCAGAGAGGGAAATCAGAGAGGCATCACCCTTCACGATAGCCACAAATAGCATAAAATATCTAGGGGTAACTCTAACCAAGGAAGTGAAAGATCTATTTGACAAGAACTTTAAGTCTTTGAAGAAAGAAATTGAAGAGGAAACCAGAAAATGGAAGGATCTCCCTTGCTCTTGGATTGGGAGGATCAACATAGTAAAAATGGCAATTCTAGCAAAAGCAATCTATAGATTCAATGCAATCCCCATCAAAATCCCATCAAAATTCTCCACAGATCTGGAGAAAACAATAATCAACTTTATATGGAAAAACAAAACCAGGATAGGCAAAACAATCTTATACAACAAAGGAACGTCTGGAGGCATTACCATCCCTGACTTCAAACTCTATTACAGAGCTACAGTATTGAAAACAGCTTGGTATTGGCATAAAAACAGAGAAGTCGACCAATGGAATCGAATAGAAGACCCTGACTTTAATCCACAATCCTATGAACACCTGATTTTCGATAAACGAGCTAAAACTATACAATGGAAAAAAAGAGAGCATCTTCAACAAATTGTGCTGGCAAAACTGGATGTCAATCTGTAGAAGAATGAAAATAGATCAATATCTATCACCATGCACAAACCTCAAGTCCAGATGGATTATAGACCTCAATATCAGTCTGAACACACTGAACCTGATAGAAGAGAAAATGGGAAGTACTCTACAACACATGGGTACAGGAGACCACTTCCTACGTATAACCCCAGCAGCACAATTAAGGGACTCATTGAATAAATGGGACCTCCTGAGACCGAGAAGCTTCTGTAAAGCAAAAGATACTGTCAGTAAGACAAAAAGGCAACCCACTGACTGGGAGAAGATCTTCACCAACCCCGCAACTGACAAAGGTCTGATCTCCAAAATAAATAAAGAACTCAACAAACTAGACTGTAAAAGGCTAATCAACCCAATTATAAAATGGGGCACTGATCTGAACAGAGAATTCTCAACAGAAGAAGTTCAAATGGCCAAAAGACACTTAAGATCATGCTCAACTTCCTTAGTGACCAGGGGAATGCAAATCAAGACAACTTTAAGATACCATCTTACACCTGTCAGAATGGCGAAAATAAAAAACACCAATGATAGCCTTTGCTGGAGAAGTTGTGGAGAAAGGGGTACACTCATCCATTGCTGGTGGGAATGCAAACTTGTGCAACCACTTTGGAAAGCAGTGTGGCGGTTTCTCAGGAAATTCGGGATCAACCTACCCCTGGACCCAGCAATACCACTCTTGGGAATATACCCAAGAGATGCCCTATCATACAACAAAAGTATTTGCTCAACTATGTTCATAGCAGCATTGTTTGTAATAGCCAGAACCTGGAAACAACCTAGATGCCCTTCAATGGAAGAATGGATGAAGAAAGTATGGAATATATACATATTAGAGTACTACTCAGCAGTAAAAAAAACAATGACTTCTTGAATTTTGCACACAAATGGATGGAAATAAAAAACACTATCCTGAGTGAGGCAAGCCAGACCCGAAAAGAGGAACATGGGATGTTCTCATTCATATTTGGTTTCTAGCCATAAATAAAGGCCATTGAGCCTATAATTCGTGATCCTAGAGAAGCTCAATAAGAAGAAGAACCCAAAGAAAAACATATAGGCATCCTCCTTAATATTAACCTTCATCAGGCGATGAAAGGAGACAGAGACAGAGACCCACATTGGAGCACTGGACAGAAATCTCAAGGTCCAAATCAGGAGCAGAAGGAGAGAGAGCACGAGCAAGGAACTCAGGACTGTGAGGGGTGCACCCACACACTGAGACAATGGGCATGTTCTATGGGGAACTCACCAAGGCCAGCTGGCCTGGGTCTGAAAAAGCCTGGGATAAAACCGGACTCACTGAACATAGCGGACAATGAGGACTACTGAGAACTCAATGGCACTGGGTTTTGATCCTGCTGCATGTATTGGCTTTGTGGGAGCCTAGGCAGTTTGGATGCTCACTTTACTAGACCTGGATGGAGGTGGGTGGTCCTTGGACTTCCCACAGGGCAGGGAACCCTGATTGCTCTTTGGGCTGACAAGGGAGGGGGACTTGACCAGGGGAGGGGGGGGGAAATGGGAGGCAGTGGCAGGGAGGAGGCAGAAATCTTTAATAAATAATTAATAAAAAAAAGAAAAAAAGAGAAAAAAAAATCCCAAAAAAAAAAAAATACATGTCTCTGTCATATACAACATCATTGAAATGTGTGTACTTCATGGAAAGACCTAGAACCTGTCTTTGTGTGATAGGCTTCCCTAGGGAATGTGCATCTGCTGGAGTCCAAACTACAGAGTATAAACCTGAAGCTCCAACGTCGGGAGATTTTTTTTTTCTAACTATAATCTCTGAGAAAATCTGTCAAAATTTTTCACCATCATCCTACGCCGTTGTGGGAATTTCCAGTACCTGCACCTTCAGGAAGGATGAAGCCCTTCAGAGACCTGGCTCATCCATTCCCCTGTGTAGAGCAGCACTACAACACCCCAACCCTAGTGCCTCTGTCCCAACGCACAGCCTCACGTCTGTTCTAGCCATGTCTCAAGCAGCAATGGCATCAGCCCTGCCAGTTCTTATGATCTATGAACATCTTCTTCCTACTTATGACTTCAAGAGAGAACTTAGGAAATAGTTGGGTTAATTTTTATAACATACATGTTCTATTATTTTAATCTATATTAACTTATTAAACATAATTTAGCAATAATATTTTCAATTAATCCAATCACCAAATATATAGCAAGAGCACAGCATCTTCCTAACTCCTGTTAATACAGATAAGACAAAAATTGATTTTTTCATTCCATCTTTTATTTAAATTTCCATTCTTTTTCAAAGCATAAATTCCTACAAGAGAAATTACTATTTCAAGTATTTTTTATACATATCACCATGTATTTTGTTACCTATCAGCATGACTGTTTACTCTGTTTTACTATCTTCATGAAAGTGTGGATAATTTTTTAAATTATCAAGATGAGAGATCAAAATACAAATCTCTGTCCTCCCAATTTTAATATTAATGGTAGATAAATACCTTTAAATATTAACCAGTCATTTTTATATTGTGCTATTTTTAAGACTAATTATGCATGTATGTATGAATGTGCACATGTGAGTATAGGTATCTGAGGGGTCCAGGAACAGACACTGGATGACCTGGAGCTGGAGTGACAATTGGTTCTGAGTTGTCTGACATGGTGCTGAGAACTAAATTTGGGTCCTCTGCAAGAGGAGTACCCACCTAACACCTGAGTCATCTCTCCAGCTCTTGCAGTGAATTCTCTTATCTTTTACCTATTATATATGATTACTGCTTTTCTCTTTAGATATTTTGTATCACTGTAATATTTTACACATGTCTTATCAATTTTGTCTTTTTTTAATTTTTATTTTATTTTTTTTTTATTTTCGAGACAGGGTTTCTCCGTAGCTTTTGGTCCCTGTCCTGGAACTAGCTCTTCTAGACCAGGCTGGTCTCAAACTCCCAGAGATCCGCCTGCCTCTGCCTCCCGAGTGCTGGAATTAAAGGCGTGTGCCACCACCGCCCGGCATTTCAATTTTGTCTTATTTAATACTTGTGATCTTGAAATTTAATGTTCTAGTGTATAAATATTTTAAACCTCCTGTTTAAACAAACCAACACAACAAAAGTTATGTTGTAAATTTTATATTAATTGTTTAGAAAAATACCGTCAATGAGTAAAAGATGTTCAGCCTATTGTCTCTCTGATTCCATAGATTGGGGTATCCAACTGGAAAAACACTATTCATTAGAAAACCCACACAATACATTGAAATACCACTTAATGTCTATTTTTTCAAAAAGGCCATGGTTAAACTCCTCTCTTTTTCTACCTAAATTTGTGGTAAGCCTCCTCTACCTTCTGTTAAATTAATTAAATCTACCATCAGACTATACAACTCTGTGAGGAAGAATAATATGAAGACTATTGGGTTTTCCCCTTCCTCCATGATATATACTAATATATAGCTATGTATTTAATCATGCTTATTATTCTTAAAATATTATTTTGATATTCTGATTTAAACACCCACATAGCTATGTTTCTGATTCATGTATACTCTACTTGTGCTATTGCATTTAAATATCTTCCTGCTGTATCTACTAACTCAAATATATTGTAAAAGATATGGCAATATAATTACTCTTATTTTACAACTATGCTTTGTAACAGTGATATAAATTCTAGAAAACTGCTGAATATTGATGTTAAGAGCCTATGTTCTATGGCTTGTTCTAGTGGGGTAAGTTCTACTTTAGTAGTTACTCTGGGAGTTCACAAACCAGT
The DNA here is from genome assembly GCA_963919715.1 of Microtus obscurus. NCBI lineage: Eukaryota > Metazoa > Chordata > Mammalia > Rodentia > Cricetidae > Microtus > Microtus obscurus. Next base: position 25,421,969 of record CAWTZC010000015.1, read on the forward strand.
AAGGGGACTTTTATTTAGAATCTTTAGAAATCTTTAGAAATACAGCCCTACTGATTGTATTCACAGTGATAATTTTCTCCATATATATTATGTCTCTCTACCTCTGTGTACATTTTCCTCAAATTTTATTTAAGAGGTGTTAATATATCTATGTGTTATGTTTTGTTTTATTTGCCAAACTGTCACTAGCTTCTCCTGGAATGTTGCAGTGAAAGTGTGTTAAGTCTGCCATGTACAATTCATACTTTTTGAAACCCAGTTTCTGAGCATTTGAATTTTAAATACAACAGAACACTTATTGCAAAAATGTTTATTGTTCTGCTGTCTCTCGATCTCATTTAAGAATATCTCATCCTGTTATTCTTCCATATTTTATTTCGTTTTTGCTTTGAGTTTTCTCTAATAATGGGCATACTAGGTTAGGAAAGGTATAAGATTTAAAGCTGAAAAATTCATAGGTTTTACAGATGGATAAAACTATTGATTGCTTTTCTCCCTTGGTAGCTTGCATCGTACACTCAGATATTATAAGAGCTAGTCCTCAGAAATCAAACTACCAGGTCAGTTTTAGTTCAATTCCTCCAGGTCTCATATCTAAAGTTTTGGTATCTTCAGCAACAGGGTTTTATCTTCGTGTACTGGGAGACAACCAAGAGGAATGGTAATAACCTATATGGCTGTAGGAATCTCTTAGATCTGCTTGGCGACATAGTCTCAGTGGTGCAATAGAGGCACTTGTATCTTGGAAGTAACCAAGAGGTGTCTAATTGAACTTAAGAACCACTCACTGGAATAGAGTTCATGCCTGGTACTAAAAAACTAACCAACAAGTCATATCTGGTGATGTCACAGACCCTAAAGGAGTGCCTCCTGCCATTTTCCCAAATCAATATAGTTTATAATTATATTGTAAATATTTATTTTTATATTCTCAGCTAGGTGTAGCTCTCATCCCCTATCAAAAGGGCTTTTTTTCTCCTTAGAAAGAGGTTACTATAAAGATATACAATTTTTCAAAACGCTAAAAATAAATTTCAATTGAAAACCCATTATAAATTTACATGCATGTATTATGTATGTGCCTTTAAATGTTACAATAATTAAAGAAGACACTATGAATTTGAGAGGAAGTGGTGAAACACAAGAAGAGTTAAGGGGGTATGAAAAGGATGTAATTATGGTACTCATAAGTGAAATTCTAAAAAATAAACAATTACAAAAAATAAAGTTGAAAAGAATTCAAACTCTACTATGGTTTTCTAGAGTTTAAGTTCTGGCAAATGAGTTGATATGTTTGAATCTCAGACTCCATGTCAGTCAATTTGAGTAACATATTCTTCCTAAGGCCATAATAACTATTAGGTAAGATCCAGAATTTAAAGACCCCTCCCCTCTTAATGCTTTGGTGAATAATAGAGTAACAACAAATCATGAGCTTTATTATTAGTATTTTTAAGCCATGACTGTAATTTTCAATACTAACAGGATTGAAAACCTAATCCAAACACCTTCCTGTGTCAGAAAAGGAGACAAATGGCAGAGAGGAAGCTGGGATAACCTAGAACATATATGTCCTGTCCTACGATAATCTAAGTCCCAAATGTTAGTCTTATACTGGGAACATAAAGTTGATATGGGAACAGGCATGAAATCTCAGATTTCAGGAGGTGGACAGGAAGATTAGAAATTCAAGGTTATCCTGAGCTACATAGAGAGTTGGAGGCCTGCCTCAGCTATAGGAGATTCTGTTCCTTCATCACCATCAAAAAACAAGTATGCAATTCTTGCCAGGCAGGCTATCAACTTGTGATCACTGTCATTATATCAGGAGCTCATACTTCAAACCAGATCATAATTGTAGGTTTGAAAAGAATTCTGTTTATACACACACACACACAGAGGCACACATGATCTCAAATGTGAGATCATTTATTCACTTGTGGAAATTAATAAATCAAATACCAAAACAGAAAAAAAAGATTGTTCCTGATAAAGTAACCACAGAAAGTAAAAAAAAAGCCCTACTGCAGTGAACATCTAGGTCCCTGTGTTTCAGTTGCGCAGCAATCAGTGCCTGACTTCATGGGCAGGAAGGGGTACTCCAGCATTCTGGGTAGTTACAAGTTCTATTGTGCTACTAATTACCTGCTTAATTCTTTGAATACCAATGTGCAATTAACATTACAAATAATCAAGGTTAAAAATATAATTAATGCAAGTGTGATTTAGTTATAATTAAACTAATTACACAGATATGTAGCATAATAAGAGACTTACAGACCATTATGTGAATGCAAATTTATTCTTCCTTTCAAGAGCAGTTATTTGAATTTCATTTTCCAATTATTTCACAAATGATGGAATGGAATAATAAAGAATGGAGTCAGTGTTCCAGGGATGAAAAAGTAAACCTTATGTTTTTTTATTCCCTTTTAAATTCTGGCTCTTTTGTCCATATAGTCTTATAAATAGGCAAATTAGAGAGAATAAATAATAAGATTCTACCACAAACAATAACAACAAAAAATGCCTCACTTCTTAATTCTGTGGCCATAGGTAGGGAAATCAACACCCTAATCCTCAAGGGATTTTTAGTTTCATACAGGTAGGTCCCATTTTAGAATGATAAATGATATGTACAACCAGCTTGGCATACATGAGTCTGAATAAATTTGACTTTCTGTTTTCAGATAGATTTTATTAGGAATGTTGTTTTCATGTATTGGATCTGACTAGCAAAGTATAAATGCATACTCTGTCCTTAGACAGGAATGTTAGATTCTATAAATCTATTAATTAAATTTCAAATGTTTTAAGTATCAACATATTTTTCAAGCAATAATAAAATATAATGAAATACTGCCATTAAATAAAAGTATAAAGCATTTTCATTGAAGACTCTTTTGATGTGCAATATATCTATCAATCTGTAAAAGAGAAAAATACACTATTATTCAAAAACCTATGTGCAGTGTGAAATCAATTAAAATTCTACTAGGGAATTATAGATACAATGCTTTCTTCCTCTAATCTAAAACATGTGATAAGTGAATTATTTTCCATGTTCATTGAATCGTAATTTTTATAATAAATAATCACATTCATTTATGTGCCTCTGTGAGTCAGAAATGAAGAAAATTCTAGAGGTAGTGCTTAAGACCACTCATGTCTGCCTTCTACATTTGAATCCCATGAAAATAGCCACACATCTGATCCCTACGAGGAAGAAAAGACTCAAAAGTCCTTTATGGCTGTGGTAGAAGGGGAGAACAAATTCAAATTCAAAATGAGATCCCCTAGATCTTGGGTTAGGGCAAAGTATGGCTCCTCATCAAAAGAAGCTGGGAATATCTCTCGGGATGGTTAGTAAGGTGTGCATTTTCCTCACTGGACTGGCAGAAGCAGGACCAGCACCAAGTTCTACAAGGTTGTGAGTAGGAAAGTGTCTGTACGTCATACGATGGGGAGCCTGGCGGGCACTGAAGGCCGGCTTTGATGTTATACATACAGAGAGGGTTGAAGGTACAGAAACCATTCTAGACAGGAAGATGTTAGGAAAAACAGGAGAATGGGGATGAATAAACCCACATAACTCAGTTCTAGTGTAAGCTAGAGAAATGACAGTTCATGAGAAAATGAAATGTACACGCACAGAAGAGAAAACACGCCTCCTGTCAAGGTAAGTCGCTTGGAAGGACTCCGTCAGGAAAATTTCAAGAACAGAAGAACCAGAGTTTCTAAACTGGCTTGAATGAATGTCACTATACACCATAGTCTAAGATGATGATGACAAAGTACTACAAAGAAATTATCTTGCCTCAAATTGCAATAAGAGTTGATACAACTATCACCAAAATGTTGAGTTTTGATAAGGGCTGCAGGCTTGGGTTTTGTTAGTCAGCCCATGACAGTCCCAGTGTCCAGTCATTGGTGATATAGGGTATTTCTTTTTTTTATTCCCTCCCTCCCTCCCTCCCTCCTCCCTCCCTCCCTCTCTCCCTCCCTCCCTCCCTCCCAGATGTGGGAGTGTCATATATCAATCTATTGATTTCATTGGATAAGCAATAAATAAACTGCTTGGCCCAATTGGTTAGAACATAGGTGGGAGGAGTAAACAGAATAGTATGCGGACAGGAAGAGGAAGTGAGCTCAGAGAACGCACGCAGCTCCGCTCAGAGACAGCAGCCTCCTGTCTAGCGGGCAGACAGGATGGCCCAGCTCTCTGAGGCATGCTCGCGATGAAGCTCCGACCGACCCAAGATGGAAGTAGGCTAGAATCCCCCCCGGTAAGCACACCTTGGGGTGCTAACACAGAATATTAGAAATGGGTTAGACCAGGTGCGAGAGTTAGCCGAGAAGAAGCTAGAAATAATGGGCCAAGCAGTGTTTAAAAGATTACAGTTTTCGTGTAATTATTTCGGGGCGTAAGCTAAGCCATGCCGGCGGCCGGGTGTGGGGAGGACACAGCCACGCTGCTTCCTATTTCAACAGATGGCTGCCCAACGTGTGGACAACTGAATCCACAGAAAGTCTGAGAAAGCTTGGGAAAGAGTAAAGCATGTTTTCTTGGTAGCAGCAGTTTCTCGGTTCTGCTCTGATTGCTAGAGGCGAGCAAGCGCTCTCAGCTAAGAGAGGCTTCCTGACTCAGCTTCAGCTGCAAAACCCTGCAGCTCATTAAGAGGTCCTGCCACAAAACACTGAAAAAATTGACGAAAAGCTGAACGCATGCTTTTCGGTTTTCAGCCATAGCAGGAAAAAAAAGCTGCGCCATTTAAAAATGCCGGCTTTCTGGGCTGTCCTGCCAGGGAAAACTCGGACTCTTTTACGCGGGCGGTTCGTGCGGTTTGCAAGCACAGGGTGTGGAAGCTCGCTTGCTGGCAAGGACCTTGAAACACTGTAGAGTTGTGGCACTGAAGGCGGCTCTGGCCGGTACCTCAGCTACAAGGTTGGAATGGCAGAAAGCTAAGGAATTGACTGGAACTAGCTGGCAAAGCCACGCCTTTAGTCCTACTGAGATTGCTTGGTAAATTAAAGACCTATGTGGTCATAAAAACAGAGAGAGAAACAGTAAAAAGAGATTCAAAGATAAAGAAAATTTTTAAATGATTTACAGTGTGTTGAAAATAATATGCAGACTAAAAGTTAAAATTCTTAAAGTAAAAAAAAAAATGAAAGAAAAAGAGAAGTTGGTTGTGATAGTACACGCCTTTAATCCCAACACTTGGGATGCAGAGGGAGATTGACCTCTGTGACTTCAAAGTGTGGTAGCACACGCCTTTAATCCCAGTGCCTAGAAGGCAGAGACAAACAGATCTCTGTGAGTTCAAGGTGTAGTAGCATACACCTTTAATCCCAGTGCCTGGGAGGCAGAGACAGGCGGATCTCTGAGAGTTCAAGAACAGTCTGGTCTACAGTGTCCAGGTTAAAGATATATGCTTAAAAAGCAAAAAGTTAAAAGTAAAAATAAGCGAAATAGAGGTTAAAATAAAGCCGTACAAAGATGGAAAATACACAGAGAATCTTGATACTGTATGCTATTATGCTCTCTTTGAATTGTTTGAATGCTGAGGAAGGAACAACAGATACCAAACGATATTTGATTATAAATGCTGCTAAACTAACCCAACATAGATATTGTGAAAATGCCTTGACTTTGAAATTTGGATTTAAGGAAATGATACTTCGGAAAGGAGTTTCTTGTTTTGTTTTCACAGAGGATGAGACCCTGTTCATTTCTTCTATTCCGATATGGTATGATGGACCACGCCCTCCTGAAGGGTTGCTGTGAACGCCTTCAGAAAATTGCCTCGCTCAACTGCCAACTAAGATGAAACCAGCACACAGGTTATACCATGAAAGACCCAATTAACAACGCCCCCATTCAGCAGGAAGCAGTTTGGAGAGATAACTGCGCCCATGTTCCCAAATATGGCTTATAAGTGTTCTTTTACATTTAAAGGGGGAAATGGTATAGGTATGAATAATTTACATTGATATGGATTTTGCTTTAGTGATTTAAATTTAAGGTCAATTTTGTTATATGTATATGTATTTCTGATCTTGATTAGGTGTAGTGATTGTGTAGTTCACTTAAAAATGTAATGTATATAGGTTGTTAATGGATAATCATCGATAATGGTCAAGCTTGTAGTTATCTTAGTTAGATTTTCTAGATGTACATAGGGCATTCTAAATGTTTTAATAACTAAGGACTTTTCATGACAATGAGGCACATCTGCTCCTGGCAGCACCAATTTACTTCAAGAGGAAGATGGGCATCGAAGAGGATCCTTATGGAGTTTGATAGCCATTTGGGCAAGAAACTGCTCTTGCCTGGACTATTGCATAAACTGGACACAGAGAACCCGCAGAGAGAGGACTACTGAACTTGCCTAAAGGTGAGATGATCTTTCGGGGTTCCTGATTCATGAAAGAGTCTGCAAGACATTCTTCAGGACAAGCAGATAGGACTGCCTTTGAAATTTCCTGCTTTATGGAATGTCTGCGGAAAACTATGGGCCTGTAGGCCAAAGACGGATGCCCCAACGGTACAGAGGAACTTTGGGTGACTGTACAGGCAGCAAGATGTCTCTGTCATTTCTAGAGTTTGAACGTTGCTTATTTCTTGTTTGCTTAGGTAATATTGTATCTTTCTGGAGTCTTTGATGGAGTTAAGAATGGTTAGTTATAGTTATACTTTTAGTTATGATAAAGATTATTGTAATCTTTACTTGATAACTGTTTTATGTGATTTTACTATGTGAAAGTTAAAGCTTTTCTTTTTTGTTTAAACAGAAAAAGGGGAAGTGATGTGGGAGTGTCATATATCAATCTATTGATTTCATTGGATAAGCAATAAATAAACTGCTTGGCCCAATTGGTTAGAACATAGGTGGGAGGAGTAAACAGAATAGTATGCGGACAGGAAGAGGAAGTGAGCTCAGAGAACGCACGCAGCTCCGCTCAGAGACAGCAGCCTCCTGTCTAGCGGGCAGACAGGATGGCCCAGCTCTCTGAGGCATGCTCGCGATGAAGCTCCGACCGACCCAAGATGGAAGTAGGCTAGAATCCCCCCCGGTAAGCACACCTTGGGGTGCTAAGACAGAATATTAGAAATGGGTTAGACCAGGTGCGAGAGTTAGCCGAGAAGAAGCTAGAAATAATGGGCCAAGCAGTCTTTAAATGAATATAGTTTGTGTGTTGTTATTTCGGGCATTAAGCTAGCCAGGTGGCTGGGGTGTTGGGGACGCAAACCCCGGCGCCCCAATTTCAACACCTCCCTCCCTTCCTCCTTTCCTTCCTTCTTTCCTTTTTATCTAGCTGTGGCTGATGAAGGTAGACATAGCAAACCAGATGAAATGTGAAGCAAAGAAGTCCCTAAAATATTGAAAATAATTTGAAGAAGGACTAGGACAGACATTCTGGTAACAGTAGACAATCTGTGGACAGCAGGACAAAGCATACCAAACTAACATAGGTGTGTATATCTGTCACTTTAGTGGAAAGATCCTAAGAAAAGGTTGCTGAAGAAAAGGACATCTGGTTTGCTATGTCTACCTTCATCAGCCACAGCTAGATAAAAAGGAAAGAAGGAAGGAAAGAAGGGAGGGAGGGAGGGAGGAAAGAAAGAAAGAAAAATAAAAAATATCCTATATCACCAGAGACTGGACACTGGGACTGTCATGGGCTGACTAACAAAACCCTAGCCTGAAGCCCTTATCTTCTACTAGGCTTCACAAGCCCACATAGCTCTCAGTGCCAAGTTTAGAGCATATTCTACTATGACTGAGATTCCTCTGTCTTGTCCTTTATTAATTTGACAATTAATTCATTATTTAACAAACTTAACGATTTTTGTTTAAAATGTATAAAATCATCCTTTGTGTCATTTCTTCAGATTTCGTATTTTTCTGAAGATCTCCATGTCCATATAAACAAACCAAACATAGCTAACCAAAAAAAAAAAAATCAATGAAATGATTCTTAATTTTATCTGCCATGGATTGGTCATAGATTGGTGCCTTGTCTAGTCATCATCACAGAAGCTTCCTCTGGGTGTAGAGACCCACAGTAAGACATTATGCGGAGAGAGAGTCTATATTAGAGGTCTCCATCAGGTAGTTCCTCTTGGAGCTCTGGGTACCTCACAGAAGATGGGGAGGAATGACTATAGGAATCTGAGGGGATGGAAGATATCAAGGAGAACACAGTCCATTGAATCAAGTATGTAGGGCTCATACGGCCTCACAGAGACTAAAGCAGAAAGCAACAGGCCTACAGGGTCTGTACCAGGTCTTCTGGGTATATATTATGGCTGTTATCTTGGTGTTTTTGTGGAACTCCTAACAGTGGGAGCATGTGTGTTTCTGACTCTTTGGCTTGCTCAACTTGTCCAAACTAGATAGGAGGGTTTTGCCTTGTCTTATTGTATCTTGTTTTCTTATATTTGGTAGTTGTCTTTTGGAGGCCAGTTTTTTTTTATTTTTATTTTTATTTTTTGAAGGAAAATGGAAGGGAAGTAGATCTGGGGGAGAAATGGGGTTGGGGGGAACTTGGAGAAGTTGAGAGAGTGGAAACTGTAGTTTGAATGTATTGTAGGAGAGAATCTATTGTCAACTAAAACAAAATATAAAAACTTCTATGATATTCTCTTTCTGATCTGCCTGGTACTACTTTGGTTCCTAGACTCAGTTAAAGAGTCCACATAAAAACTAAGGGAGAAGGAAGAGGAAGAGCTACATGGAGATGTTCCTTGGAGCAATGCAGTTGAGGCCAAACACCCAGCACAAACAAGGACCCAGTATGATAGCAGAGGGGCTGCTGACTAGAGAACAAAGGAATTTTGTAGAGAAAAGATTTGGGGTAGTATTCAGATAGGAAATAAATTATATTTCAGCTATACAAAAGATTCCAATATAAATTAAATACATTAAAATGATGAATCTTTGGAAAAGACAGGTAACAGCTTTATGACCTCAGAAAGGGAAGAGCTACTTGTAAGTCCCTTAAGGTATGCTAGTTAATGGCCACCCCACACAGACTACTTTAAAGGCCAAGCCCAACCCCTTGAGGTGCATGAGTTGCCAGCACAACCCCACCCACACTACTCTAACAACCTTAACAGCAGCTTCCAACGCCTCAAGGTGCAGACTGCCAAGCTCTGCCCTTCAGAAATAAACCCCAAAATCCCACCAATCCCAGACCATAATAGAATCCCAACCCCCCCAAAAAACCAACATAAAGCCTGCCTCTTTCTCAGATTTTTTTGCTACTTTTCTCTGGAGCAGAGGCAGCCACCCTCTTGTGTCTTTCTCAATAAATTCTTGCGTGAGGTTTGTTGTGCACTTTGTGGTATTCCTTGGTTCCCAACTGCCAGGATACCTTTTTCTTCAGAGCTGTAACATGTGCACTGGGAAAACCTTTCCCCTCAGAGTTACAACCCTTACACTACTCAAGGTTCAAAAAGCCACAAGTAAGACAAGGGAACAAAATTAACTTCACTATAACTGCTGAGACCACACACACACACACACACACACACACATACACACACACGATTCATTACAGGAACATAATTAAGAATTTCTATTTCAATAAATAACCAATAATAATAATACCATTTTAAAAAGAACAAAAGGTATATCAGGAAAAAGTGTGTGAAGTACAAATAAAAATGAGATCTCATGCCAATCAACTTGTAGCATTAATTGGGCCAAAAAAATCTATGGCTAGCTAGGGCATAGGCAGTGAGGGAGAACCTAGTTCTATTGTTCTGCTAAATGGACATGGTGCATCTTTCTACACGTATAGATTATAGCCAAAGCCAGATATATGTGAACACATAGATTACAGCCCAAACTAGATGCAAACACACAATAATGTAAGCATACTTCAATTAAAAATGGCAGGCACGATGCATATAATGACAACAGATTTATAAGATTGAGAAAAATACCTTGTCTTCTTGGCTACAAGGGTTGAGCTCCGGTCCCTGATACTGACACTGGGAGGTTTAGTCACCCCTTTGGTAAGTGGCAAACAGAAAATGAGACTGGAGGAAAACAGTGTTTCTAATCTTATTTCCACAGACCTGAGGGGATGCTGGGATTTCCTGGATTTGATATCATCATAAGTGGCAAGAAAATGATTAAATCTGAATCATACCCCTGAGGAGTCCTGACGACGGCATAGCCTGAACTGGGTGGAATTTCACCAGTCAGAATTTTGAATGTTGTGCTCTTCCCAGCGCCATTCACTCCGAGGAGCCCAAAGCACTAAGAAGAAAACATGAAGTTAGACACAAAGTATGGCGTGTAATCGATATTATATTACAAACGGCCTTTGCTTTGACGGTATACTGATGCTTCTGACGTGTGATATTACAGTGCGGAACATGTAAAAAGGCACTTTATGCTTCAAATACTTTTGTGGCAGTTGTGCATGAAAACATCAGCACTTAAAGAAAGATAAATTTGGGTATATAAGACTTAACAGAATGAGTAGTAAGTAACAATAATCCAAATTATCCAGAGATAATCATGGTAATATCTTTGGAAGGTCTGTCACTGCAGAAGTTGCTTTCTTTCTGGTTCCATTTTTGTATATTTTTTTTAAAATTAGTCTATTTCCACTCTGAGTAACCTACACACACACACACACACACACACACACACACACATATATATATATATATAGAGAGAGAGAGAGATGAAAATGGGTGGATAAATATGGAGATGGGTGTATAAAAAGTTAAATAAATAAATGATAGAAAATTGATTACCAGATGGCAGATAGATGACAACCAGGTAGATAATAGATCTTGTTGGTAACTAGATGCCTTTATTTTTCTATCAAAGGAGCTGTAAATCCAATTTATACTCAAAGCCTAAGAAAATCCTGGTAATAAGTAAGGAAACAACCTCCAATTTCATACTTTGACAGTCAACCTGTTTCTTTCTTCAATCTTATCTTACACTCTATATGAAAATGGCTTTCTAAACCAATTCTCTAGACTGGGTACCTGTTTTGTACTTCTGGGTATGATGTGCCTGAGACTTCTCCTTGGAATGCCAATCTTCCCAAGCATGTTTTCTCATGTCTGAGTGCTAATATCACTGACACCATCTAGCTTCCTCCACATACAGATCATGCAGTGACTGTTTCGGTGTTTTGCCTTCATGCCCACCTATTACTTACCTTCATTGTGTGCCTCTGAACAATGTCAATAACTTTAATCACCATGTGCCTCAGTCATATTTCTTCCCCACCACTGGGTCTCCTCCCGATTCATTATAGGGGACAATTTCATGCCAGACCTGCCTTATGTCACTTCTATCAGGCCTACCACACCTGAGACTTGAGATGTTCTATCAGCCTGTCCAGACCACATCTCTGCTTTAGAGCCCAGGATAACCCTGCCATTGTGGTAACAGTCTTCTACACTCCTGCTGTACATCACTAAAGCCTATGACTCCAGTAATTTCTAACCCTGTCTAAACACAGGATAAGATATTTGTTTATGGTTTTCTAGTTTCCAACCAGCTTGTTGATTCTTAGAGGCACAGGGACACACATCTCAGGTATCTCTGCTTTCTTCACAGGTTCTTACAAGGTGCTGCCCATCTAGGCAACCAAACTGTGCTGTGCATAAAATCCTAGAGAGATCACACTACAGTTTGGATCCTGAAAGTCCCTAAAGACTCATGGGCTAAAGATGTGGTCTCCAGACTTGGAATTACACAGGAGCTGTGCCTAATTGCCATTTTTGATCAATGATATTAAGCTCTTTCGGGATATTGGAACTTGGTCCTTCCCTTCCTATCTTTTTAGCATCTGCTCATGAGGTGAGCAGCTTCTCTCAGGATGCCTTCCTATCTTCATGAGGTGGACCATCATGGGCCTGAAGCAATGGAAACTTTAACAATTGATCTGAACTGAGATTTTTCCTCTTTTTCTTCAGTTGATTGTAATACTGACAACAAACATCCAAAAAGAAACTTCAAATTTGAAAAACATCATGCCTGCTTCCAAGGCTGGATTCCTTCCTTCCTTCCTTCCTTCCCTCCCTTCTTTCTCTCTCTCTTTCTTCTCCTTGCCTTAAAACAGCCATGGATAGATAGTAAGAAAATTAATATTGATTTAAATTGATTTAACTTTAATTCAAAATTCAATAATGTTAGCTCACAGAGCTGGCAAAATACCAGGAGAAACAATAACTAGGAAACAATCCTTAACATTTTGTCCAGTTGTCCTAGAAACCATGGTTCTAATCTAGGTCACTCGTAAATAGCTTTACCTGGGTCTCTAGGCTTCTGTGTATCCCAGAGTACTCATGTCTGGATTATCTGCTCAGCAGGAGAGCATGGCTAGCAATAAGAGAGCCATATAACCACTGGGTTTCTCCAAGCATGCAAGGTGCCTCTTTATTTCTAACAGTTAATTAAAGATAATCATTTCCAGGATTGATTTCCCTTTATGTATTGAGTCCAAATAAGAGTCAGTTTATACCGCTTCTGCCAGTTCTGACTGAAGATTTCTCCATAGCTGCTGTGGTATGTGCAATCTTTAACCCTCTAGAATAGCACGCTTCTAGATCAGTGGTTCTCAACCTGTGGGTGTTGACCCCTTTGGAGTTGTATATCAAATATCCTGCATATCAGATATTTACATTATAATTTATAACAATTATGAAGTATCAAAAAATTAATTTTATGGTTGATAAACACCATAACACCACAACACGAGGAACTATATTAAAGGGTCGCAGAATTAGGAAGGTTGAGGACCAGTGTTGTAGATGGATTTAACTGGGCACTCAAGGAAAACTGCAGGTTAAATAAACGGAAGAAGTAGGTTCCTTCAACTGGATTTTTTTAAATATTTGTACTTAATAAAGTCATCCCAAAAGTCAAATAACACTTAAAAACCCCAGATACACAAAATTTAAAGAATCATAAAACAAAATAAAATTTGAATCAGTCAGCAAATTTCCATTACACTCTCCTGTCTCCAACTTTACCTCTGTGACGTGGTGGGAATCTCTGGAATGCAGAGGCTGCTATTTGTTGTGATTTCAGATATTCTAAGACTACCCCAGACAGAACTACAGCCAGAGTTCACAGGTTCCCAAGAGAAATGGGTAAGCACTGCAGCAGATACCTCGCCTCGTGGTATGGCCAGACTAAGGTCATGCACAGCAGTGCTCTTCCGCCTGAAAACACTTCTGTAGCTCTTACTGAGGTTGCATAACACAAGAATGTCCCCTCTGGTCTTTCCTTCAAGCACCCTCGTTTGCTCCTTTTCAACATCTACGTCCTTAGCAGACTTGACCGTGTCCTGTGGGGCAGAGTGGACCCTGGGAAGATAAAGACAGAGTTAAGATAAGACAGACTGTTCCTCTTGGAACAGTCCTGAGATTGTCCCCAAGTGACCCCTGTGGGGACAGAAGACAGAACCCTCAGAGCATCCACCGTCAGGGCATCTTAGCCCTATCATCTCGATTACCAGGGAAAGTCAACTCCTTTCCACAATCAAATGACATATTCTTGTTAACAGAAGAACCTGTGAAATGTCAACACTAGGGGAAAATTTTTAATTTGGGGGATAAGAAAGTCATGCCAGGCCTCATGATAAGTGCAAAAAATATTGATCACATTACTATAAAATACTAATTTATATAGGTATTTTGGTAGTAAACCATTTATTAAATATTTAACAAAATAGATTGTGTATATACCTTATATAGAAAAGTACCCAATAATTAAACTTAAAATATAAATTGGATTGCATAAAAGTTAAACAGAAAGCTTTTTGCATATCTTGCATATAGCATTCAACAGATATTTGATATTTGCTAGTTGAGTACAACTAATCATTGCATCTAACTGGTTCGCTCTGAATCTGGGCTGGTAGGTCCTCATTAGGATTTCCATCTGGGTATTTTTAACTTTCAAGTAAATTTTCATTTCTCTAGCAAACTATAACATGTCTGCATTTTAATGATTAGGTACAAACCAGGCACACTGTTCATATTACACTCCCATCAATTTCCTTGTTTTCAGTGTGATATGTGGTTATATAGCATATAATCATCTATTCAAAGAAAGAGGGGCATTTTTAAAATATATTTTACAACTCTCAAATTATTTCAAAACAATGGGGTACTAGAGTTAATAGCACTAAAAGAGTACTATAGTTATAGCTAAGAGAAACCATTCACTGTCAGTCCTGGTGAGTCATGCCAAAGACTTAATCAGTGTTATTTTTCCACATCTAAAACCATCATTTTACAAAAATATGTATGATTCATTGCACATATAATACAGATGAGAAAAGATGATTAGATCCTCAGAAGGGTCTGATGTCACTTACATAATATTTGAAGACATATAAAATTAATCAAACGAGAAAAAACATGTGAGTGACAGCTATCCAGAGGGTGATTACTTAGGAGCAGAAAGTACGGTGGGCACAGAAAACATGGGAAGTATTCAACTTGACAATCCAAAAGGGGATTCATGAATTAATTCATTTTATGAAACTCGATCATCATACACTTTTCTGCTTGACTAGAGTTTCTCTTTATTAGATAAGGGCTACCACCAACATTAACCTTCCGCTGATAAGTCAATGGTCTGCATCAAAGATTCGTACCCTCTCCTCATGAGAACTACCTGGAAATTTTATGTATGTTTATTGATCATATCTCCCAAACTAAGCAACTCGGGGCTTCAGGGGAGGGACCAGTTGGCACATTCTTTAACTCTTCTCACTCTGATGAGTGGAGGACAAACAAAAACTTGTTGGTTAGCAGCCAAACAAACCAGCTTCTGAATTCTTCCACCTCCACTCAGCTGTCCTCCAATCACAGTGTAACAGAAGGACCGAGGTGGGCAGTAGACACAGCAGGCCTGTCCCAGTAATTCATCACAGCCGCTATCTGAACTATATGGCTGTTCTAACTCTGCCTACTTAAGGATTAAGGGAGCACAACCAAGTTCCATACTATAACATAAAGAGGCAAGACCTCCCACGAACACACCTATGTGGGCTGTTATCAGGCCAGGGCTGTGTGCAAATGGAGACCTGTCACCATGAGACAGCAGAGGTGCGCAGGTGGAAAACAGTGCAGCTTAGAGTACAGCAGTAGAGTGGGTATCACACCTAGTGCCCAGGATGTGCTGGTAACACGGAGTGCAGGTGGAAAGAGTCAGCTCTATCTGGTTCCCGTGAGGGGACAGGCATCTCCCACTCTCCTCCACTTTCAGCTAAAACTGGTATAGTTCTCCCTAAGAAGGACTTGGTGAGAAACTTGGCTATTCATATTCAGCACTGATTAGTGACTGAGTTCTATCTGGATTAAAATAACAAATTGGAGCTCACAATCATTGTGACACTGAGTCATAAGGGAGCAGAAGGGAAGACAGTGCCTCTGATCCCTGCCCTTTGCATCAACAAAACACAAATGAATTGCTGTGGATATCAAAAACCTTGTTCCAAAGTAGAGCCCAACTAATGTCCTCTATGATGTAAAAGTAACACAAAGTCTTTTCACTGAAGAAAACTCCTTTGATACTGTAGAAGGATTGAGAATCCTGGAAGCTGCCAGAGGGATTCTCCATTGTGGGTTTTAAACGGACTGAAGTATTAAGGATTATCACAGGAGCAATTACATTTAACAGGTGTTCCAAATTCTACTCCAGAGTTAGTCAGCTACGGGAAATCAGCAAATTCCAGAATAATCATGTCCAAATTCAGAAGAGTTTGGGGATTTGTATTCAAAATGGTTCACACCTTTAGCAGCCTCGAGTTATTATGTAAAGAAATACATCATGGAATGATTGAAAAGAAAGCAATACATACAAAGGGGTTGCCCACCAATGTTAGCAATGGAGCTTTATACTCTGTAATAGATTCTTTAGTGACAAGGTGGTAACAGATTCTCCATAAAGAATCCCCGCATTGAGAGACTGTCTCAAAAAATCAAAGAGATAAAATTAGAGGAATAGGGGTTGGGAAGAATCTCTGTCTGAAGTAGGAATCAGAGGGCCAAAACCAAAGAGAGGATCAGTGCATTAAGTAGTGGAGGGAGAGAAACAGAGAACTTGCACAAGAAAATACACTTCCTTGTCGATTTCAAATGTATTTTAGAAATATATATGTATTTATTGGATGTGCATGAGTGTTTTGTGTGCATGTATAATCTATGCATCATGTTTGTGTCTGGTGCCCTTGGAAGCCAGAAGAGGACATGAGATCCCCCAGACCTAGAGCTACAGATGATTGTGATCTGCCACATGGGTAGTGGGAATCGAACTAGACAGTGCTCTTAACCACTAAGCCTTATCTGACAGTTACCTTAAACCGTGTGTGTGTGTGTGTGTGTGTCTATGTCTGTGTGTGTGTCTGTGTGTGTCTGTGTGTTGTCTGTCTGTCTGTGTCTGTCTCTGTGTGTGTTTGCAATCATCCTGGTGTATCTGCATTATATACACACACCATTCTCTTCACTTAACAAAAACAAGAACAAAAGGAACTGCGTTTGGCAAAGTCATGTGGTTTCTGCACTGAAGTCCTACACCTTCCTGACTCTAAAGTTAATCACATTAGTTATAAAAATGAATTATTTTATGGTATCAATCAAATTCACTTTTGGTGTTACAAAGTAGCCAAAATGTTGAGCAATTTCAAAGTGGAATATAAATTGAGACAACCAAATAACTTAAAGGAATATTTAAAGGTTGGCACCTTATCTTTGGAAATTCTTTCCATTTAGTTGGTGACTCATACTTACCCACTAAACAAAGAAACAGAAAACCTTTAACTTATTATAATCACTCATAATAATGCCACTAAGGCACATTCCTCTACCTTGCAAGCTCCAGATAGACTTTTCCTCACTCTTTATTCAAGAGTCAGAGGCATTAAGCATCAGCCCTTCAGGACATACCTTGGCCATCGTAGAAGGTCTCCATGTACCAGAATCCTCAAGAGGAGAAGAACTGTGCCCTGCAAGGTCAACTCCACGAAGATCCAGCCCAAGAAATTCATCTCAAAGGGGCTCACATAAGAATCAATGCCAAAGTTGTGAGTCAGATCGTATTTGATCTGATTATAACAGAGTTCTATGAGCCCTTGACCCAGGCAGAATTGAGGAAAAATAGTAAAAACCCACTTGAGCACATTGTAGATATTCTGCAAATTCTGCACAGTAAAAGGGAGAGAAAGATGAAATTAAAAGTGATTTCATTTTTATGACATATAGTAATAACTTCCTATTGTCATTGGTTGAGGCTGTTGGTCCAGTCTGCTCTATCCCCATTATGCAGAAACACTCTCAGACAATCATGGAGTCAGATAGGATTACTCCTGAGATCCTGTACTGTATGTCTTACTAGGTTTTGTTTGATAGGACCCATTATCCCTGTCTCCCTCTTCTCCCTTTTGGACTAGGGATGTATGTCCTATAATTGCCCCATGTATTTGATTGTACTGCCTCACAGCTGGAGAGAAGTTGGGATGAAATATATTTTTGAGTCTCACCCATATTTGAACCTGGTGAAGTTTATAGAGTAGAGAGGAGGTTTTTATGCTTTAGAATTGGGGCCATAATAAACGAGCTATTTTGGAGCTACTGTGACAGAATGAGTTTGTGATCCCGACCTGAGAAAACCACAAGTCTTGGGAACCCAAGGGCAAAATATTATGGGTGGAATACCTCTACGCCTCACAAGATATGCGTGTTGAATTTTTATCCCCAGTGTGGTAGCTTAGAAAGACGGGCCTTTCAAAGGTAGTTCTGGGTAGATGAAGACAGCGAGAGGAAATCTATACAATGAAATTAGTGTCCTTGTGGGAAGAGAATGAGCCACTAGCCATCTCTCCCAATTTTCACTAGGTGAATACGTTAAATGGCAACTACCTGCAAGTCCATAACAGGTCTCTCAGCAAAAGAGTACATTTAAAATCACATTGATCTATGCCTGAGTCAATTAGTGTACTGCCTGAAAGAATTTCTGTTATCAGTGATAGTCTGAGATAGGCAGCTTTGAACCTGGGAGTTGATAATTAATGAAAAGATATGATGACATCCATGCTTTTACAATTCATTTTAAGAACAGGCAGTTATTTTTACACAAGTGTTAACAAAGACTATGCAATGTGTGAATGCTGAATTACTAAAAAAAAAAGCACAGAGATTCATGGATTGACAAATCAATTGATTTGGGAATAGAGGAATTGACACATATTAATATGCAAACAATAAAAACTGTAGCCTTTAAGCTGTTAACATCTTCTTGGTTACAGCAAGACAAAAGACACGCCTGACCTTGCCTGAGAACCCAAGACACATCATTCTTTAGCAGTATTTTGGCAACAAGGAAAAACATTGCATTGGCACTGCAGTCAGCATACACAATGGTTGGTACTGGTTATTCTGGCTATGACCTGAGAGCACAGAGGCTGCTTTTGATATCTTTCACTACTTTTACAAGTTCATAATGCTTTTTAACATGAAATGAACATTTGATGTCAATTAGAATGAGTATTTTAATAATGTTAAATAGCTTCAGCAGACACTATTACATTAAGGAGCAAAAAAGAGAGAAGGATCAAAGTAAATCCAATCAAATCCCCTCCATTCCTAATTGCTGAGTGACTCAGACCATTTTTCTTTCCAGGAAACACCCATTGCCTGTTGATTCTTCCAGGTGAGCAGTGCCGTCTATAATTGCAGATCACAATGCCTTTTCATCCGCCATGCTAATAGAGTCTCGTGGATAAAAACACTCCTGGCTAGCTAACCTCCTCTTTAGTCTAGGTGAATCCTCCAAGTGATTGGCCTTCTTTATCCTTTGAGAGGTGGCTTACCCCTCTCTTCTGCTATCGAGTTCTCCTAGAGCTTCCCAGGCTTTGGGTTGCTCCCAGTTCGATCAATACTGGATCTGGTTTCCTTCCCACCACAATTTACAGCATCCTCATCAAACCGTGGCACATTAGAAATCGATGGGGTGGAGTAGGGCCTCGAAGCCTCCTCTGCTGACTTAAATATTCTGCTCAAGTTAAAGCCAATTAATTGTTCAGCCAGCTGTCTATTTAAAGGCTCAGAATATTAATACAGATTAGTGTCAAACTGAATCTGTAAAAAAATCACTGAGATAGATCATTGCCCTCATTGAATGCAAAATGTATATTTGCATACCCTGCTGCTTCTACACAAACATGAGGCACAATAATAAGAGATAACGATGGCCACTATTAGAGAGTCTATCAAGTTTGGAACCCAGTCACAAGGAGTGAACCTTCCCCCGTTAGGGCAAGCCTCAGCCCCTCTCTCCCTGGAAATGGGAATAGCAACCTTTCCTTCCACTAGCAGCACTGCACCACTCCCAGACGAGTTTTTCAAATTGTGGCTCAAACACCTGGGAACTACTGAGCCAGCAGAGAGTATGAGAGCAGCGTAGGGACTTAGGAGCACAATATGCTCAGAGGTGAGAATAAAAGGCAGAAAAAGAAAGGGCTGAAATATGAGAGCTAAGGAGAAGCCAGCATCTGCAGCCTGCCCCTATTGCCTAGTAGACATTTTCTTCACAGGGATTCTCAACCTGGAGAACAGATCATGTTGAGGACAGTGTTTTTCTCTATACATGGTAAGACGCTAATAAATCCCATGAGTCTTTGATACCATTCTTCAGGCACTCTATCATGTGAGTGTGGATAGGGCTGTGTCCCATATTACTTAAGATTTCAAACCAGGACACAGTGACACTTTAACATACTTTATTGTATTCATTCCTCTGTCATCAATAAGTCAACATCTGAGAATCTCTGAGAATCCCAGAGCAATGAATACCTAAGTAGTTCTGCCATGGCTATAGAGTAGCTCCCACAACACTGCAGAAGTTTTTGCAATCAATTACTGCTGTGAGAGAATGCTCTTGTACACTGAAAGATTTGTCACTCATATTGATTTAATTAAATGCTAAATGGCCAGTAGCCAGGCAGGAAGTATAGGTGGGCAACCAGAATAGGAAAATTCGGGGAAGAGGAAAGGCAGAGACGCCATCACCAGTCAGACACAGAAGAAGTAAGATAAGAGAATGCCTACTGAGAAAAGGTACCAAGCCACAATCTAAACAATTTTAAGAATTGTGGGTTAATTTAAGTTGTAAGAGCTAGTTAGTAATAAGCCTGAGCAATAGTCCAAACCATTTATAATTGATTTAAGCCTCTATGTAAATACTTGGAGCTGAATGGCTGCAGGATTGGGCAGGACATAAACCTCTGTCAACAAATTATTCCTTCTACACTTAAAAGACAAGGTCACTCATATAATCTCTTGAATTCCCCTAGAAAATGCAACTCAACTGGGCAGAAGCTCAACTGGGTTTTACTCAACAGGGTGACATGCTGAGCACTTGGCTCTCAGATGGTGGCACTATTTTTGAAAGATTTTGTAATCTCGAGCATGAAGTCACTAAAAGCAGAACTCGGAAGGGGGTACCTAGTCCCCAGGCTTGACCTTGCACTCCAGGAGGTGAACAGCCTCCTCCTACACGCGTTCTTGTTAGGCCCTAAATTAAAAGTGAAAGTCCTCTTAAACTGTGAGTCAAAACAAACCCTCCCTTCTTTAAGTAGTGTGAGTCAGTCATTTTGCCACCGTGGTAACAAAGCACATAGCAGACACCCCCATTCTCCAAGCTGTGGCGCTTTGGAAATGGACTGTGCCAGTGACTCACCTGGGCTTTGGAAATAATGGCCAAGAGCCGGGGCATGGCAGTCATCAGCATGGTGCACAAACCAAAAATGAAGTTCAAGGAGATGTAGGAGATGAAGGCAACGTCGGAACTGGGAAAGATTCTAGATATTAGATACATCCATGGAATCATTGCGTATCTAAAAAGGAGAAGAGAAATCATGGTTATTTTCCTGAAATATTTGTTTCTTATCATAATGGAAGTATACTATAGATGTGATGTTAGAATGGTTAAGTTTCCCTCACTTTGTGTAATATATGCAATCGTCTCCCATAAAAAAAAAATAACCTTCTCTGGATCCTCGAAAGACCCAGCAAGGATCAGGGAAAGTGTCTCCGGGGTCTGGGTTTTCCACTGGATTTCACTACTATCACTTCTGTCAGTTGGAGCCTCTTTGCCTCCCAAGCCTACTGCAGTAATAATGTCCATCGGTTATAATGGAAATTGGAAGATTCCAAGAATATAACAATACTCAGAGCTCTCTGTCACCAAGAACAGTCTTTCTAGAGAACACCCCTGGGCCTAAAGAATACATTCTTCTACTTGAGAAAATGTAAGGGATGTGATGTACAAAGCCATATAGCATCTCAGAAACCTCACTCAAAAAAAAAAATCTGCCTCATAATTTGACCCTGAAGAACATTTTTGTGAAGCATAATTAGGAAACTAGTGCTTCAAAGCAATTTTTGAAAATATCTATTCTATAAAATAATTAAGTAAAATCAAAACAACTGCCAAAGAGCTGAGCCATCGCTGGCTAATGCTGCATATTATGACTATACCTGTCTGAAGTAAAGCATGAACGGGAAGACACAAATTCCACCTCCAAACCTATAGACACTTCCTACTACCCTTTCTAGGGAAAACTCTACTGCTAGCCTTTGTCACGTGATTGCTTTCAGTAACTGGGAACCAGGCATGGTGACACACACCTGTAATTCCAGAGCTCAGGCTGCAAAGTGGGAAGATAGACAGTTCAAGGGCAGCTAGATCTATGCAGAGGACAAAACAGACACAAAGAATGAGGAGGAGGAGGAGGAAATAAATTATCCCTACAACTGAAATACATATAAACAATAGTAGACACTTATATGTCAAATTTTAAGGTTGTTTTAGTATCTATCAAACTCTTAAAGTAAGCAAATGTGTGTGTATGTACATATATATATATATATATATATATATATATATATATACACTATTGATTGAAGCACAGCATTATGGAATAATATAAGACAAACTGTTTTCATTCTATACAGACAGATTATTAACAGGTGGGGATAACCATCCTGGTGTACCTTAACCAGAACTACAAAAAAGTCAGCCTTTTTTTTTTGTTCCCTGTACAATACAGCATCCAGCCAGCTCTCTCTGGTAAACTTGAAAATGTGGGAACTAGAGAAATGGGGGTGCAGCACCTCATGGCAGATCAGATGTGGTCAGTTAGCACAGCACAGAGCAAAGTGAGATGATCATCGGCTTTGATCAGCATCTCCATGTTCACAGGGTGGCCTCACAATACCTCCCCTCCCACTGTCACTCAGGATACCCTGAGCTATCCTTGAGGAAGTAATTACCACCTCATCACTGTCCTCCACTCCCCTGGAGACTGCATAGAATCTGTACTTTTCCACACTTTACATAGGGTCTTCATACTGGGTTATGTCTTTCCAATGTTTGACAAGTGGATCAAAGCATTATCTAAGAAAAAACGACCCAGAGACAAAGACGTAGTCTTAAACGATGCCCCTGGAGACTTCCTTCCCTGCATTACTGAGTCTTTGAGCTCATGTTCCACCTTCAATCATTCCATGATTTTTTTAAACTACATTTTTATTATTTTCCTTTCAAACACTTGGTTAAAATTAACATATTGGCAGATCCATCTCTCCAACCCCATCTTTTCTAATTTTTAAGGGAAAATTTAAATTGACTTATAGAGCATAATTTATGTGAAACCTACTGTGGCCTTTTAAAGAGTACTCTCTACTCTTTTATTAAAAGATGTCATCATTTTAATGATTGTATAATCACTGGAGGTCGGTCTGCTGTTCACAGGTATTCTGGAATTTGTAAGAACAGATCGTGGCCTCCCCCTGACAAATAATCCCTTCCTCCTGCTGTGTGAATTCCCCTGGGGGACAAACAGGAATCTGTGCTCTCATTTCCACGATCCTTTAGCACGAAACATGCACCAGATATGTTCTTAGCTTTACATTTTTTACGTAAGCTCTTTCTCTTTTACTTTGGGTATTTTAGTGTGACCTTTCTTGATTTGTTTTAATTTACGGGGAATTTTTAGAGAAAGCTTTTATAGGTGGCCTCATCCTGGTTTTTCTGCCTGTGTTCTGAAGTTCTGAGTGTTGGTAATAGGGGTGTGTGTTGTTGTGACCAACAAAACTCACTCATGTTCTCTGTCTCTCTCTCTCTCTCTCTCTCTCTCTCTCTCTCTCTCTCTCTCTCTCTCTCTCTCTCTCTCTCCCCCTACACCTTGCTAGTCAGATGTGAGCTTTCAGCTACTTCTCCAGCACTATGCTGCCCTTCTGTTGCCACATGCCCTGCCCCTTATGATAATGGACTAACCTTCTAAAACTGTAAGAAGCCCTCAATTAATGCTTTATCTATTTATTTTATTTATTTAGTTGGGTTTTTTTTCTTGGCTCTTGTTTATTGTTGTTTATTTTTGTTGTGTTTTGTCTTGGGGGGGTCTCTTTCTACATAGCCCTGGCTTTCTTGGAACTCCCTATGTAGAGAATGTTGGCCTCAGACTCACAGATATCTCCCTACCTCTGCCTCCCAAATTCTGGGATCAAAGGTATGTGACACCATGCCTGACCTAGCTTTATTCATAAGCTGCCTTGGTCCTGGTGTCTCCTCACAGCAATATGACAGCAACTAAGATGAGGAAGACCATGAGAATGTATCCATAAAGCTATGCTTCTCTAAAAATCCCCAAAAGATGTTTAATTATGAACATAGAATTTTCTAGCTTGATGTAATCAAGTTGAACATTTTCTAAAAACACATTTCATAAGATTAAGTTTCGAACCATGTAACTTCATATAAATTTTGTCATCATTTTTAAAGTCTGGTCCTCTAAAATTCAAACATAGTTTTATAGCAATGTCTATTTTACATATGCTGCAATGAAATGAAACAATTTACACTTAGCCAATGTAATCAATAAACTGAAATAAAGTAACAGGAACAGGGTACACACACGCACTGCCCTTTCTATGTGAGGTCAGAACTTTCAAATTGGGTGTAACATCATGTTCCACAAGGATGTTTTTAGTAAGCACATGGTTTCTCTAAAGCAAAAGATAATTCTAGGAAGAATAGTAATGGCTAAAATCAATTTAATGACTCTGCCAATTGCCCCTGATGCTTACAGAGATTATCTCATTTGACTTTCAGCATCAGAATTGGTGTTTTACAGGGAAGAACCTAAGGTTTAAAGGGGAATTAAGTTTAGCAAGGCCACAGGGTAAGTGACATGAATATTCCTGAAAGAACAGGCTTCATTGTTCCCACTACCTATGCTCCCACTTCTCCGTCCATCCACGAAGTCATATCCATCTACCCATTCATCTGATGATGTACACACACTTGTTTAGAGAAAACTCTGTCCCCTCGTTAGATATTCGGAATCATTCTGGATCACAGGGTTAACAACAAAATATGCAAAATCCACTTTAGTTAGAGTCTTTGGCATAAATCTGTGTGTGCTACTTTAAAAGAAATAGTATATTAATACATGTTCTCTGCCAGTTAGGTACCATTTGGGGAGCAGTCGCAGTGACTTTCTACTTTTACTATTTTTCCTCTGAGGAAAAAGTGATAGAAGTCACACAAAATACTTCCAAGCTACTAATATTCTTGGAGAGGAAAAAAAAAATATGCCAGACAGCTTTACAGGAGAATCGCCACAAATGCAATTTCAGAGCTAACTGGATTATGTATTTGAGCCCACGATTAACGTCAAAGTGAGACTAACAGAGAATCCATTTCCCACGGCACCAGTTTGTCAAGCAGCTCGAGGGCCTTTCTGAGACAGGACCAGTGCCATCTTCATTACGAGCATGTCACCCTTCCCCTCCTTCCAGGGCATTCATCATCTTGCTCAAGCTTGTTTGCTCAGCAGCCCTTGTAGAAGCAACGTAATTGCTTCGGCAGACAGAAAATCATGAAGCAGACAGCAGGTTCAAAGCCATCCTGAGGGGTTTCTTTCTCAGAAAACAAACCATAATTCGGCAGCCGTGTTTCTCATCACATACCCGAAAAGTGCCAGCAGGAGGGCTGTAGCCACCAAGTTCTCCCGGAAAGTGAAAGCTGTTAACTGGAAGGCGGCTATAATGGCGACACACAGGCAGACGGAAACCAAGTAAAAGAGCTGAAAAGACAAAGGGGGGCATGCTACATTAGATAGGGACACGGATCGTGCTCTATTTACTCTGTAGTTTCCATTCAAATTCTACGTAAACCTAGCTCCTGCTTTACATATTAGAATATTTTTCGGGTTCATCATGCTGAGTCATTGCTACAGGCTTAGTTGTGTTCCTCTAACATTGATGTGCTGAACACCCAGACTTCAGAATGTGACTGAATTTGAAGCCAAGGTCTATGGTACTTCAGGAGAAAACAGACTTAACATCCTACCAGAGTACCTATGCCTTTCTCCCTTGGGAAGGGTCGAAGAACTCAGATACTTTCCTAGAAACAAGGCCACACATGGGGGCGGGGAAGAGGAAGAGGTGGATATTCCTGCTCTTCTTTCTCCATAGCCTTTCCGTCAAAGTTTCTACATGGGCAACAGGATTCCAGGGTTTCCTCGGACAAAACGGTAGCTATTTCTTCTCTGGTATGACTGACTGCAAAATGCTTCCTCAGAACTACCCATGCAGCCGAGTCCTTTTTCTCTCCAGATCTTTGCTGAAAACTCATTTATTACGGTAAGCTCCTGGATTAAAGTTACCTTTACCCCACTACCCTCTTTCATTCTTGCAAAAGATTTAGTTATGAATCAGTTACATCTGGTATACTGGCTGTCTTCTTTTTCTGATGAGACTGTGAACTTCGTTAGGGCGAGATACAACTTACTCATAGATTGACATAACTTACTAATAGATTGAGTTCGAACATTCAGTCCACTGAGTGGGTGAAACCAAAACAGACAGGCTGGTTAGAATACAGACAATAGTGACCTGTTGTGCCCAGCTCTGGAGGCTGAGGAAGCAAGGATCAATGCAGTGGCAGATTCAGCCTAGGGAGAGGAATTTAGAACTGGTGTGTTTTCATTGTCTTGCCTCGTGGCAGAAAGGGTGAGAAAGCTCTCTGGGGTCACTTTTGTAAAGGTCCTGATGCCTTCATGAAGGCTACATCCTCTTGATTTAATAATTTCCCAAAGATTCCACTTCCTAATATGATCACACTGAAGTTTGCTCAGTTTGAACTAAGTTTGCTGGGGGACACTAAAGTTCAGTCTTCAGCGATCTTGCACACACCCTAGCAATTAAGGACCATAACCTCAATTAATGTCTTAATTGAGGCATTGCAGAGAATAGATATAAAATCATTGAGTAAAAGTAAAAAAAAAAAGTGCCAGCCAATAATCAAATATTCTTCCTGCCTTTAAACCCGAAGTCCACACATCACAAAGTGAAGAACTCATTGTGGAGGATAGAGAAATAAAGGAAACACAGAGAAGAGGGAAAATCCCAGGGTCTTCAAGGTTTGGTTTCTCTGTGATGTCATGGGTGTGTAACTCTTTGGGATCCTACTCATCATTGGCTTCACTTTCTCTGGGATCACTAGCTGGCAAATGTTGGGGAGCAGAGACTCTTGAGACTGTGGTACTAGAGACAGAATTTGAGTAGGAGGCGCTGAAGCACAGGTCTGTGCAAATACAAGCAACACGCTGGAGGAGCCATTGCATTCCCATGGAGAGGCATGGCTTAATAAAGATAAAGCCTTTGGGGAACAGCCCTTCTCAGACTTGAAATTTATGAATCCTCTGTAGTATGAGGAGCAGCCAATACGGGGGTGGAACTAGTGGGCCAGGCAGTGATTAAATGAATACAATTTGTGTGTTGTTATTTCGGGGCATAAGCTAAACAATGCGGGCAGCCGGATACAGGGAGGACACAGCCGCGCCACTCCTACTTTCAACAGGTGGCGCGCCAACGTGCTAATGAACTCCACTTATAAAACCTGAGAGGGCTTAATAAACAGAGAGAAATAGGGTTTAAGACAGATTTTTGCTGTTTGTTGGTGGCGTGCCGCAGAGAGATTGTCCTGGCTCGGCAATAGCAGGAAAAAAGCTGCGTGTTTTAAAATGCCGGCTTTCTGGGCTGTGCCGCCATTGCGATCTCTGTCTGGCTCCTGCGGGAGACAAAGCTTTTGAATGGAGCATTTGGAATAAAGTGCTATGGCTTGCTTGATGGCAATGTGGACTGCTGTGTGCCTGGAACTGTGTGCAGCTCAGGGGCACCAAATGGCTCTGAGGCAGGAGCGGCTCAGCTCCGCCATGCTGAACTGAGTTGGTCTCAAGCAGGAACTACCGTAATTACTGTGAAAACAGCGCACATAAGGTTTAGACTTTACAGGACACAGGCAGTACCGTATTACCCCTACATGGTGCAACTTAAGTTTTTAAGAAATGCTTAACATTTTAAGAAATGCTCCTGGATAGTAAAAAAATTACAGATTCACAATAAAACAGATTCAGACAGACCACTAAATGAGTCACAATGTTGGATAAATGTACGTGGGCTTGAGAAAGAAAAAAATATATATAGAGAGAGAATAAAGTTAATGCCTTTAAAAATAAAAAGGTAAAGTCTTTAAAGAGACAGAGTACAGATAGTTAAGAGAGTAAAAGAAATAAAGAAAAATAAGCCACGTAAAAATGGAAAATTCACAGAGAGTCTGGATTATGTACATTGTGTTTTCTTTAAAATTTTTGACTGTGAAGGAGCTAAGTACAGAGAGACATTTCATTACATGGGCTGCCAAGCTAAACCATAATGGATATAGAGGTATGACTTCAGAATTTGGGTCTAAGGATATGATGCTTCGGAGAGGGTCTTCTTTTGTTTTCACAGAGGACCAGACCCTATGGATTGCGTCTATCCCGATTTGGTATGATAGACCACGCCCTCCTGAAAGGTTGCTGTGATCACCCTCAAAAAATTACTTCACTCAACTGCCAACTGAGATGACCCTGGCACACAGGTTGTACCATGAAAGATCTAACTAACGACGCCCCCGTTCAGCAGGAAGCAGTTTGGAGAGAAAAACTGCGCCCATGTTCCCAAATAGTGTTTATAAACGTTTTTTTATATTTAAAGGGGGATATGATATAGATATAAATAATTTGCATTGGTGTGGATTTTAAGGTCAATTTTGTTATTTGTATATGTATTTCTGATCTTGATCAAGGTATTGTGATTGTGTAGTTCATTTTTAAAATGTAATGTATAATTAGGAAATATAGGGTTGTTAAATAATCGTTGATAATAGTAAAGCTTGTAGTCATGTGAGTTAGATTTTCTAGATATATAGAGTATACTTCAGTTAGATAGACATTCTTCATATCTCTCAAAGATTGCAGAATATGGCATTTAAATATTTTAATAACTTAGGGTTTTTCATGACAATGAGACACGTCTGCTCCTGGCAGCACCAATCTACTTCGAAAGGAAGATGGGCATCGAAGAGGATCCTTATGGAGTTTGATAGCCATTTGGGCAAGAGACTGCTCTTGCCTGGACTGATGCATAAACTGGACACCGAAAGAACCCGCAGAGAGAGGACTGCTGAACTTGCCTAAAGGTGAGATGGTCTTTCAGGGTTCCTGATTCATAAAAGAGTCTACGAGACATTAAGACGCAGGACACAGCAGAAAATGACTGAACTGTCTTTGGAATTTCCTGCTTCATGGATCTGTCTGCTGGATACTATGGGCCTGGAGGCCGAAGATGGATGCCCCAACGGTACAGAGGAACTTTGGGTGACTGTCCAGGCAGCGAGATGTCTCTGTCATTTCTAGAGTTTTGGATTTCTTGTTTTTATAGTATTATATCCTTCTGGAGTCTTTGATGGAGTTGAAGAATGAGATAGTTATAGTTTTCTTAGTTATGATAAAAGATAAAGTAGATATAAATATTGTAACTGTAATTCTTACTTGATAACTGTTTTGCTATATGTGATTTTACTATGTTAAAGTGAAAGCCTTTCTTTTTGTTTAAACAGAAAAAGGGGAAGTGATGGAGGTGGGTCTTGTATCTAATCTGTTGATTTCATTGGTTACAATAAAGAAACTGCCTGGGCCCATCATAGGACAGAAAATTAGGTAGGTGGAGTAGACAGAGGGGATTCTGGGAAAGAGAAGCGGAGTCGAAGGAGTTGCCATGATGCCCGCACTCCAGAGAGAAGCAGGCTAGAATCTCCCCGGTAAGCACACCTTGGGGTGTGGCACAGATTGTCAGAAATGGGCTAGTCCAGGTGTAGGAGCTAGCCAATAAGGGGGCTGGAGCTAGTGGGCCGGGCAGTGTTTAAAAGAACACAGTTTCCGTGTAATTATTTCAGGGCATAAGCTAAACCATGCGGGCGGCCTGTGCCGGGGACACAGCCAGGCCGCCCCTATTACTACAAATTGGCCCCTTCAGGTAAAGCTAGCCGTGCAATGTGGGCGGCCCAGTGCCGGAGACAAGACACAGCACCGCTGCTCCGTACTACAACAATCCTCTTTAGTGCCAGTTGAAGGCAAACTGGCAAGAGATCCTGAGGTGTCTCAGGTATGACTCAGAGATAAACTGTATGTTTTCAAACATCTAGATTACAGGATCAAAGGCAAATAAACAGATGAGCCTGAAGCCCATTCGAAGGGGTAAACATTGTTTAAGAGCAACTTGCTAACACATCAGCTCTGTGTAAACCATAACACAGATGGTCAGAAGCTGACGAGTGGGAGGCTCTCAGTGCGTTTCAGGCCTGCCCTGCCTTCTGCTCGTGTAGGATTGGCCGCATCCCAGAATGAATCATATCTATGAGGGCATGCAGGCACATTTATTAAGCTCTACTCCACAGCGATGGCATGAGCAGTGGCTTTACAAGATCACTAAATCAGAGTGCATGCGTTGAAAATACCTGGCCTAAATGCTAAACAGCAACCCAGCAAGGACTTGCACACTGCACGAAACTCTGATACCTGCTACCACACCTGGGAGGTACTCAAACCGAGGGCAAAGATTACGGATACAGATGAAAGATCATTTCTAATATTTTTTTCATCTCACCTTTCAACCCTTTGAAAGAGAATAGGGAAGGCTGTTGCTGCCTCATTTCCTCCCTAAAAGAGAAAGTGTATTTCTCGGAGGGCCCTTTATTTCAGAGATCTCTAGCCCCTGATTCCTGAGTCTTCCCTTCATGAAGCAATCCCGAATACCTGATGATACTCCATAAAGGCAACCTGATGGAAGACACTCGGTCAACAGAATGAGAGCTTCAGCTATGGCCCGCCCCATGTGGCATGGGCCCTTCCACCTCCTTATTCATATAAGGACCTTATCCCCAAATCCTACCATGTCATACAGGAAGTTAACTAGCCAATATGTCCTGTAGCCAAGGCCACTTATATGTTGCAATCTTTTAGCTCCGGTCACCCTGTCCCTCACAACAGAGCTCCCAATGGATGCAGACAGGATGGAGAATCCCAGGACAATGCAGAGGGCGACACCACACTGGCGGATGCTCTCCAGGCTGTAAACAAAGGATAATATAACAACTCATCAGATTGTCACAGAAGTCAGACCTTACTTCTACGATTAACATTTAGGGAGGAGGAGAGCCAGGCACACTGCCAAAAGTTTATGGTTCTCTCCCTCATTCGGTCCCCTCAGGTGCTTTTGAAGATGTGGGTTATTGTTCAGAGCTAACAGAATGCAGAACAGAGATCAGAGTAGAGAAACATGAAGTTGGAGAGCATCTCAGCATCTTCCGATCTCAGTCTACTCTCCATCATGGAGTCTAACTCTCAGCTACATGGTCAACATCGCCAGAGTGGCAGCCAGTTGTGGTGGCCCTTCCCTACGTTGTAGCTCACTTGCTTTGCAGCAGAACCCAAAGGAAGGAACAATTGTATGGCTACTCTCATCTCTGGCACATGTCCAAACTTGGGTGTTGAGAATACCAGATGCTTTCTGCATGACCATATATCACCATGCACTCTCTCAGACAGGTGGGTAGCTGGTGCTCTGAGATAACCTTTTGTCAAGTCAAGCATTGTCACTGCTCATTCTGTCCACCTGGGAACAGGTGGGCACAAGCAGTCCTTTAGGTGCCTGGCACAGTGGAAAGTCTGACCACATATCCCCCACTAGACTATGCCTTCTTTCTATCATACATTGATTTATAATAGTCATAAGCTACCCTGTCCCAGCACTGAGGCCAGGTGGCAAAGAGACTGCTGGAGGCAGGATTCTGAAAACAGTATAGGGAAGGGGGCAAACTGCAACCCACCTTCACTGTTTCCTTGCTTATTAAAGGACAGAGTCCCCCATTAAGATATATGTTCTCCACTTGACAGGCCAGAAGTATAAATAATACTTTTATCATCAGTTTTTAACTAAACAATTAGCTATATGAAAAAGAAGGGAGACAGGGGAGAGAATGAGGACAGAAACAGTGTCCTTAGTGGCAAGGTGTTGACACCAGACACTTAATTCTGTGTCCAACCACACCTACAACAACACCTACCTCCACCTGCACTTCTTGTAGACTGTGAACTTTTTTAAATCACGCATGAGAAATATTCAGGAAGGTTTTTACATGATTGCCAATGTGAATGGCGTGTTTAGGTTATTAATCTGAATCGTCTTCCTGGAATGTCTGCTTCCCACCGGCTACAGGAACTCTTCATTAGA
This sequence comes from Microtus obscurus, assembly GCA_963919715.1. Classification (NCBI taxonomy): domain Eukaryota; kingdom Metazoa; phylum Chordata; class Mammalia; order Rodentia; family Cricetidae; genus Microtus; species Microtus obscurus. The sequence continues at coordinate 25,453,647 of CAWTZC010000015.1, forward strand.
CATTCTTTTTATGAAAAAAATGCAGCTGAATAATATCTCACCCATTTTCTGCCCAGCCATTGCACCTCCCCCCTTTAAAGCTATCTGGGCCAGTATCTCTCCTGAAAACACGTTGAAGAGGGATCAAAGCCACTCCTCGAAAACGCAGAGGTTTTTTTCTATGCCCCGCCCCCAGCACCCTGTCGACTCACATTTTGTCCTCATTGAGCAGGGCTCCTCCATACGGGTGGCTGTACAGTGTTATTCCTGTGAACAACAAACTGAGATGTGAGCTCCATGCGCTGCCCTCTGGGGGGCGTCATCTCCCAGCCATCTTGAGATGTCTCCTGCTTGCTCTGACCACCCCCAATTCATTATTAGTGACCAAGGGCAGATGTGTTCTTGACATTAAACTGCTGTGTGCTGGTCTCTGTGTTCTGATTGCTTTTGTCAAACGTAACCATCATGTATTTCATGTGTGTCACATCGCAGACAACCTGCTCCTTTGTCCAATGTTCTAAGCATCCTAGTGCCCTAAGGGATGGGGATCAGGCTAGACAACTATGTGCAGAGGGAACACTTGATAGAAAACAGGCCAAGTCCAGACAGACGGAAAACTAGACCATTTTCTTGAGCTAATTTTGTTCTGGGGTTTGGTGTGTGGACTTTGTTTGGCTTACTTTGTTAGGCTTGTTTAAGAGTGTGATGCCAGGAGTCAACGTGAAGAAATCACCACCATGGTATCAAACAATAAGATCTTATTATAAAGCTCTTTAGACTATCATACAGCAGGACCCTTTCCTTAACAAATGCCAGCTGATGCTACATCAAATAACCAACTACTTTTGCCACCAGTTTGTGCTTCATCCTAAAGGCACTGTGGACTGTGAGTCATTAGGTTGTCTTCTTCACACTGGTCACTTTAATATTCAGAACCAAATCTGGGGCTTACGTGTGGATCCCTTGAAGGACTGGTGGAATTTTAGAGCAGTTTCAAAAATAAATACAGAAACAGGTGATAAGATAAATGTAAAATGCTTTTCATGTTGTGACTGTATTTTTCTTTTCCTTTTGATTCATTCATTTTACATGTACCTTGACGGCTCTCCGTCACCACGCCCATTCGCTCCAGTCTTTGATTTCATTCCACAGTGGGATCAGCCATACAACACGGCCAGCTCCAGCCCACAACCGAAAGAGCAACAGGATTTATTTGCTCAGAAACGCCCCTGCACGATGTCACGGAGCAATTTCTGTGATTCTGAATTAATGTCCAGACACTCTTCTCCTGGCATCCACTGTGTGGGTCTGATGCCTGCTGTGTGCTTTTCTCAATCCTGGACTTACACAGCCTTCCCCAACTGAATTGCTAGAGTTAGTTAATTGACTGTCAGGATTGGTAACACCCACAACTCGCTCTCCTGTTTGTCTTTCATGGTGTGATGCCCTACCTCCCTTTGCTAGGCTGCCTGCTTGAAGTACCGACTCACTGGCAGGCAGAATTTCTTTATACATACATACATACATATATATGACATACACACACACACACACACATATACATATATATAATTACGTATACAATATTCTGTCCATGTCTATGCCTGCAGGCCAGAAGAAGGCACCAGACCCCATTACAGATGGTTGTGAGCCACCATGTGGTTGCTGGGAATTGAACTCAGGACCTTTGGTAGAGCAGGCAATGCTCTTAACCTCTGAGCCATCTCTCCAGCCCCCCAGAATTTCACTTAGTGGCTAGCCTCATACTGGCCAGCCTCATACTGATTAGCTCTACCAGGTAGCCACACAAAAGTTAAGTGAGCTCAGACCTTGTTTATGAAGAATAAGATCCTGTCAAACATGGCAAGTATTCCCAGGGTGCTGTACTCGGGGACAATATATTTCAATGTTAAATGCAATTCTACTTTCTGCCTGGTGATGAGAATATTATAAATTAAAGAAAACCCAGAAAATGTGGTAACCTGAGTTATTTTGATTATAAAATTGAAGCAACATAGAAGAATACTGTAATTTCTAATCCTAAATGTCTCCCTTCCCATCACACACCTTTAGGGCAAGAGGATAGATGTAAACATCTTCAGGTGGCTAAAATAGCATCACATATCAGGGGAAGCAGACTTAGTCTACTGCTGTGGGACAATGGTCTTTTGTCCTATCACTTGTATTATTTTTAATAAAATGCTGATTGGCCAGTAGCCAGGCAGGAAATATAGGTGGGGTGACGGCAGCCAGGCAGGAAGTAGAGGCGTGGCAACAAGAATTCTGGGAAGAGGAAAACTCAGACTGCAGTTGTGACCCAGCCTCAAAGGAAGCAAGATGTGACTGCCTCGCCAAAAAAGATATTATAGGCTAAAATAAGTTCTAAGAATTAGTTAATAAGAACCCTGAGCTAATGGGCCAATCAGTTTATAACTAATATAGACCTCTTTGTGTGATTCTTTTTGACTTAATGACTTCAGGAACTGGGCAGGACAGAAATCAGGTAGGACAGAAAACCCCTGTCAACAAGTAAGATATAAGAATTAGTTAATAAGAAAAGCCTGAGCTACTAGGCCAACCAGTTTATAATTAATGTGGACCTCTCTGAATTCCTTTGGGACTGAATGACTGAAGGACCAGGTGGGACAGAACCCACCCCCCCGCCCCCCGGCAACAGTCTACAATGGCTTGGAAAGAGAAGCTGGTTCATGGACACAAGTTCCAAACAGAAAACATGGTTAGAGGTTGAGAACACTGGCTCTAATACAATCTTTGAAGAAAAGACAAGGTTGGACAATGAATTTAGTTAACAGTCATGGTGGTTTTATTTAACCAACTAAACTTCAGTAAAAACTCGAGACACTGAAGCTTAGCCACTCTTCTGGTTGCTGAGCAGCTGGATATCCTGCAAGTGACTGGAGTAACCCACCTGATTCCACAGGCATCTTCCCAAATCTCCCTCCCAGAATCTCTATTGGCTGGCTCTTGTGATAATCGAATCTAATAAGGTCATGACAACCCTTAAACCTCCTAGGCCGGCTGCCACAGTGCCGAGGCCCCAAGGGCAGCTGAGAGCTGCATTTAAGCGTGATGCTGTTAAGGAACATCCGCCATGGGCTTATTTAGTGTGACGTCGTTAAGGAACGTACTCTATGGGTTTTTTGGATATAACGGAAAATAATCATTGGTGGCATGACTTGTTTCAGCATCTAACCAGATCTCCTTTTTTCCCCGGATCAAACTCAAAGTCCTAGTGTTTAATCCTGTCTTATTCTCGCTTGCCCTCCAGGATCAACTTTTCCTACCAGAAATTCTAGGCATTGATTTGTGGAACCTGTGTTAATTCCAGTTATCCAGTGCCAGAACGGAGTACCAGCACTCCCAGCAGACTGATTGGTTTGTAATGTCAGCTTACACAAAGTAGAATTACCTGGGAAGAGCAAACCTCGGTTGAGGAATTACGTAGATCAAATTGTCCTGGTTAGTAATTGATGTAGTGAGGCCTAGTCAACTGATTGTGGTACATCCCTAGAAGTGATGGGGGAAGAGTCTTCTGTTTAGTGTTAATTTCATTGGTTAAATAAAGAGACTGCCTTGGCTCTGATAGGACAGAAAATTGGGTAGGTGGAGTAGACAGACAGAATGCTGGGAGAAAGAAGCCGAGTCAGTCAGTCACCATGATTCTCCCACTCCAGACAGATGCAGGTTAAGATCTTTCCTGGTAAGCCAGCTCGTGGTGCTACAAAGAACATTAGAAATGGGTTAGATCAATATGTAAGAGCTAGCCAATGGGAGGCTGGAGCTAATGAGCCAAGCAGTGTTTAAAAGAATACAGTTTCTGTGTAATTATTTCGGGTAAAGCTAGCCGTGCGGGTAGCCGGGTGCCAGGAACGTAGCCCGCTGCTCATAATACAACAGAGATAAAGTTAAAGCCTTTCTTTTTAAACAGAAAAAGGGAAAATGATGGAGGTGGGTCTTGTATCTTATCTGTTGCTTTCATTGGTTAACTAATAAAGAAAACTGCTTGGCCTGATAGGACAGAAAATTAGGTAGGCGGAGTAGACTGAACAGAATGCTGGGAGAAAGAAGCCGAGTCAGTCAGTCGCCATGATTCTCCCACTCCAGACAGACGCAGGTTAAGATCTTTCCTGGTAAGCCAGCTCATGCTGCTACACAGACTATTAGAAATGGGTTAGATCAATATGTAAGAGCTAGCCAATGAGAGGTTAAAACTAATGGGCCAGGCAGTGTTTAAAAGAATACAGTTTCTGTGTAATTATTTCAGGGCATAAGCTAACTGGTGGCCAGGGGCCAGGAAGCAGGAACGCGGCTCGCAGCTCCTTCAACATAGATGGATGGGTCTGGGCTGACCAAGATAGTTAGATGAGTCTGAGCCAGTGAGAGAGCCAGAAAGTCAGGAAGCACATTCCTCCATGGTTTCTGGTTAAGCTCCTGCCCTGGCTTCCCTCAGTGATGAGGTTTTTATCTACAGGAATAAAATCAGCTAAACTCCTTCCTCCCCCTCACGTTGTTTTTATTTATCACAGCACCTGAAGGCAAACTGGAACCTCCAAATAAATGGATGTTTCTCTGGGTCTGAACACTGAGAGTTGAATATGTTCTGCACACACCCAGTTCCCTACAACCTACAGGTTTCTGATCTGCAAATGCCCATTATTAGTCCATGGGTGTCTTCCATTCAGGATTCCCATTATTCCAGTCATCCAGGCTCAGAACTGGGTCCCATCCTCACCTCACTTTTCTTTGCCACATGTGTTCAAGTTTCCCGGTTCTGTTTCTTCCACTTTGCCCACTCACACAGAGTCACACAGAGTCACAGGGCTCATGCCCACTAGCACCTTGTCTTGGTGGCTCTGAACTCACATTATCGCTAAGCCTGCCTCTCCCCAAGCTCAGCATGTATGCCAGCTCCAACACACTAGAGAATACTTTTCTAAAAGAAGAGAGAGAGAGAGAGAGAGAGAGAGAGAGAGAGAGAGAGAGAGAGAGAGAGAGAGAACAACAGACAGGCAGACAAGGAGGAAGAAGGAAGGAAGAAAAGAAAGAGTGAGAAAAGAGGAAGGGAAAGAAGGAAGGAAGAAAAGAAGGAAGGAAGGAAGGAAGGAAGGAAGGAAGGAAGGAAAAAGAAAGAAAGGTGTATGAATGAAAGGGCAGAGGGGAGAGGGGGAAAAACGGAACAGTCGTATCCTTCACCTTTACACAGGCTCACTTTATGATAAAATATAAAATGCTCCCATCAATTTCATTTGAAAGATGAAATTAGTATCATTTTCCTTGACCCTGATACATTTTATCTTTTCCTTCAACTTTCTGGTCCAGGCCCCATCAGCATCTCATTCCACCTCACTCCTATTCAGAAATTAATTTCATTTTTTGAAATCATTATCACATTGTCATGCTTTAGTCAAGCAAAACCATTGAATAAAAATGTATAAAGTCCGCTCCTGTCTTACAGGGCTTTTACTTACGAATTTTCAACTCTACAGTAAGGCAGAAGTGAAATATACTTTGTAGAAATTGTGTTTCAGAATTGAATTTTAATCTTTTCCTGGCTACAGACATTTGGCACCATTCTCTGGTCATGCTGGGCAGCTAGCACATTGAGCAGCCGGTCCTAGCCACCCACACGATCCATCCTCTATAACTTTGAATCACAAACTTGTGATCTTTTTGCTGTTAATTGTATTGTATGAATTTCTCACAGCATTTTCAACTTATTGTGAGTTTATCAGTGTGTGAGTTTAAGAATGGTATCATTAAGCCAAGCTTATGCTCCAAGTTTATATTGTCACTTTTAACATAAATACACAGTGTAATGATTAGATTACTAGTCAGTCTAATCAACCTAACCAGCATTTCTTTTTTTAATTTTTAATTTTTTCATTTTTTTGTTGTTATTGAGCTATATATTTTTCTCTACTCCCCTCCCTTCCTCTCAACCCCCACCCTCTCCCATGGTCCCAATGCTACCAATTTACTCAGGGGATGTTGTCTTTTTCTATGTCCCAGGTAGTTAAGATCCATGTATGTCTCTCTTAGGGTCCTATTGTTTTCTAGGTTATGGAGGATACTAAACAGCATTTCTTAAAACCACGTGATAGTGCTTAGATGTAAATTTTTAAAAAGTGAAACAATAAAAAGCTCAGTGTGGAAAGGGCAGGGTGAGGGAGATGTTACTGAAGGGATACAAGAGGAATTTGTCCTAGGGACAGACAGACATACAAGCATGGTGACCATGGATAATGATGCCCTGGTTATCTTTGATGGGATAGATCTTAAGTGTTATTGTCACACATACACACGAAGAAATGAATTAAATTTACAGGACTGCACATAAGAATAGGAGGAAAAAGTGACAGTCCTCAGAACCTGAGTCCTTATATACATGATACAGAGATGAGCAGCTACCCAAATGTATACCCAAACGTATACCTCATCGATGTGTTGCATACCTACAGCTGGAACTAACCATGCACCAAGATATCCAGGGGAAAAAAAAAACCTGCATCTGTACCGAGCAAGCATAGACATTTTCCTTTTCATTATTCCCTAGACAGTGTAGCACAAAAACTATCTGATAGCAGTTTCATTTGATTATGCATTTTCAGTCACCTGGAGAGTATGTAAATTGTGAGACAGAGTAATTTGCCTATGATGCACCGACGCCGTTTCAAATAAAATATGTGAGCATCTGTGGATTCAGGCATCTATCAAAGTTCCCGAAACGAATCCTGTCAGATACTTAGGGATAACATAATCTATGGCCATGTGTGCCATGTGCTTTGGGTATGTGTGTGTATCTTTGAGTGAAGTTCTGTCGCACTAATATCATCATGGCCATTTGAGAAGGGATACCTGAAACACAAGTATCTCAGATGCCTCCTAGAGTCTGACAACTAGCTGGGACATGCTGGACTTCCAGACAATAGATGCTGATATCACAAACCACTTTCTCACCAGCACTCACTGCTGACCATAATCATCCAGCAGGAAGGAGACAGGCTAGAGACCAAGAGTCTCTGCTCTGCACATCCTGCAGAAAAGCTGTAAATGTCCCCATGAATGGTGCAGTAATGAAATTTTGAACTACCAATGATGGATCCACGTTTGACCAACTTTCATAAACATCTAGGCTTACCCTAAACCATCAGAGTTGCTGCCAAGAGTTTAAAAATGGTGCTCTAATGATGGCATGCTGTTCCCTCCTTTCTAACTTATGAATGTATTGTCCTTCGTTGCGGCATATTTCCTGGACTGGTGTCATTTTTAGAGCTCTAATCTAGGAGGTGAGGGCAATCTGCTCTCCCATCTCACCGGTGAAATGACGGACTGCCTCTCTGGTTAGTAATCACCAGTGTGGTTGGCTGTATCCTGGATATTTGCATAATGCATCTTTCCGTTCGGCACTCTGATAATGAAACTTCACGCAAGGAAACCAATGAAAGACAAACATTTCTTTGTAAGGCAGTTTCTGGAATGGTGGATTCTTAGAGGAAATAGGAACTTCAAAGAAAGGTGTAGCCCTAACATACCAGGTTTTGATTGCCATGGGTTCTGTTTTCCTGAGCGCAAAACCTACTCCTGTTATCAGCAGAGCCCAGGTCAGTGATAATCTCAACCTAACTCCCACCAAGGTACAATAGCACTAAGAACTGGGCATCTATACAACCATCATGTAGACAGTAGAGTTCCTAACAACAAACCCTCACCAGGCAGCAGAAAAGGAACTGATCTCTCTGATAATATTATATTAATATATATATATAAAATCAAACCTTCATAAGACAGCAAAAGAACAGCTGATATACATGGAGAGAGCTCCAGAAGAGCCCACAACCCTCCACCCCCAGCAGGTACCATCCTGTCCTTCCCTCTCTCCTTTGCATGAGAATATGAACCTCACTAAGTGTTGCCTCCACCTATACCTTAGACGTATGTCTTTGGAGAGGTCACAGGTCACTGCTGGGTCTGGAACTATCCCTTTCAAGGAATCTCACTGGAATAACTCAGAGACACCACCATTCACTTGATAATGGCTTTAGCGTGCTACAATTTATATATTTTACAGAGTGAAGTATTTCGGTGAAATAACATTAAAAAGTTCACATGTTTCATATGGCCTACATGAGATCTTAAAATCCCTGGGAAGTAGGAGCTAGACTGCTCAGGGCAACAAGAGCATTTGTAGTGTCCCTCACTACATGAAGGGTACAAGAAAATACTTGTACATATGAAGATTTATGATGTGGCACTTGCCATACCTGCTCTAATTACTACACTATATATACATGACATGTACTGAAGCATTACATGGCACCCTATAAAGATTATACTATATTTTCATGTATCCATCTTTTAAAGTAGTTACATTTCAGCTTAATAAACAAATATAGGCTATCATTTCCTGCTATCTCACTTCATAGTCATTCCTAGGCATTCACCACAGAACTAAGAAATTCTCTTTAGATATCAAGACACAGAAAAAGACATCCAGTGTGAAGGTTTAGAACAGAAAACCTTGCTGTCAAAATGGTAGTTAAGCCCAGTGCTTGCTGCCAGCTTTTGAAAGACCACATCCAGCTAGGGTTAGGGTAACATGTTCTGACAGTGTTCTGACTTGGATGTGGAAATCAGAGCACTAGGTACCAGGGTGATCCATCAAGGACCAAGCAAAGATTTTATCTGCTTGGTCTCAGGCCATAGGTGTTGCTGTGCCAGCTAACATAAGTAGGATGATGGAGCAGACAATGGTCCATCCCTGAGGGCATTACCTGCCACCACAGGGAAGCCATTGTGGTACTTTAGGCCATCCCCAGAAGGTACCAGGGAGCAGGATAGGAGTTCTGGCAGCACTGGGGATGGTGGATTATAATGGACATAAATATATATGCTTGAAACTTGTGTGGTGTCTGGGTCTGCAAACACACTTTGCTTACCACCAGATTACCGTTTTTCAGAATCCTATTTGTTTTTGCAGCACTTCTACGAGGTTAAACATACTTTAAAATTAAACTAATATTACTTTAAATTGGATGTAAGAAGACTTTATGTGTATTTTGCAAAGACCGGGAAAGGTTTGGGGTTATTTAAATAAATGACATATGCATACATTTTCTTAAAAAAAATAAGAGAGTAATGAATAGGAAATGAACAAGGAAACACAGGGAAAATGGCTGTCTCCCCAAGCAAGCTTTAAGCCTGTATCAATAGGGGGACACAACCCAACTGCACAGTTCATCTGACACACTATCTCAGGAAGTGAAAATTTAGACAGCAAACCCTTTCCAAAGACCCAAGGAAGTGGGGGTTGGTTATGAGCAGTGTCCAGTACCACGTACCACATATAAAACAACCACTCCTGTAGTGGGACTTGCTGTGGAGAAATGGGCAGCCAAGGGGCTGGGGAGTGGAAGATGAATTCAGAAAGGGAATGGAAGCAGAAGAAGGTTCTTCTGACTGATCCTGAGATCAGGCAGAATTTGTATCAGAGTGAGAGGTGCGGCTCCAATTTTCTGAGTCTCCATTTAATCGCTTTTCTGGGAGGCCAGAAATATCATTTACAGCCTTTGATGTCCTAGTGTGGAAGTGGCATTATGCCAAGGAACAATCCCTGTAATTGGGGAATTATTTTCTTTGTATCCTGTTATTCAGTGTTCTACTTAGGTTACAATGGCACTATGAGAAAATCTTGGGCTGACAAGGCTGGTAACAAGACCAAGAGTCTTAAAGCAAAGGGCCATGACTACAGCATCACAATGCCCATCACAATGGGCTCACAGCCCTTGCCAACATCACTTCAAAGGTTTTCAGAGGTGATGTTCGTATGTGCATTTTAAGGACACATAAAACATTTTTCTTTGATTATTCCTATCTTTTATATTCCGGTTTTTCCTTCTAGGAATTGCCCCACAGCAATGTATAAATGTGTAAAATTAGGTTTCTCATTTAGTATTCTCATTATGGCTACATCTGTTATGGTTTCTAGACTGTATATCTGTCATTTATAAAAATGCACATCTGTGCTTTCGTATCATATCCATTATAATGGCGAGACACTTAACACATTGTGATTCAACTCATCATGTCAGGGCTCATTACTTTTATAAATGTATATCTTTGGCAGTATTAATGCCCACATGTCTGTAATGTAGACATCGAAAGGTTTTTATCGGTCTCCACCCGTGTGGAAAAGTGTGTGCTCGTTAAATCGCTGTTCTTTTAACTATGGTCACAATCCATGCGAGGTCCTATAACTGAACGCAGGCTACTAGAATATACAGCAACAGTAAACAGATTTCCAAACAGGAAAACAGGAAAACTTTAATTAATTCAGAATAGAAAATAATATGAGTTTCACTACTTGTTTCTGTGATAAATAATCTGGCAAAAATAATTCGGGAGAAAAAGGATTTATTTTATCTCACAGTTCCAGGTTCCCATCTATCACTGGAAAGAATTTAAATCAGCTACACACATAATATATATAGTCAAGACCAGAGAACAGTGAATTAGTAAGTACAAGCTAGGACTCCACTTTCTCCACCGTATATAGTTCAGGGTCCCCTAATAAGAAATGGTACCACACATGGTGAGGAGATCTTCCTAACTTAATGAACCTCATAAAGATAACCCTCCACAGACATGCTCAGAAGCCAACTTGATCTAGACAATCCTTGGGGTCCTCTTCCTGGGTTTAGACTAGGTCCAGGTGACAAGTGCAACTAATAATCACAGGTTTTACACACAGCTTGCACCCTTTGTACTATGAATGCCCCCACCACAAAACTCTAAAAGGCTGCCTGAAATGCCTTGGCTCAAATTTGTAAATACTGAATTACAGCGCCTTTACTATGCACGGAAAATTTTATTTCTTATATAAATATGAATATTTATTTATTTTATTTTTTATTAAAAATTTCTGCCTCCTCCCCACCTCCGCCTCCCATTTCCCTCCTTCTCCCCTGCTCCCCTCCCCTCCTCCAGCCCAAAGAGCAGTCAGAGTTCCCTGCCCTATGGGAAGTCCAAGGTCCTCCCCCCTCCATCCAGGTCTAGGAAGGTGAATATCCAAACAGCCTAGGCTCCCACAAAACCAGTACATGCAGTAGGATCAAAACCCAGCCAAGTTCTTGGCTTGTCAGCAGCCCTCATTGTCCGCCATGTTCAGAGAGTCTGATTTTATCCACTGCTTTTTTAGACCCATTCCAGCTGGCCTTGGTGAGTTCCCAATAGATCAGCCCCATTGTCTCAGTGGGTGGGTGCACCCCTCACGGTCCTGACTTCCTTGCTCATGTTCTCCCTCCTTCTGCTCCTCATTTGGATCTTGGAAGCTCAGTCTAGTGCTCCAATGTGCGAATATTTAATTATTTAAAACAAAGACTTTTCATACCTTCTTACCATCATTCCTCATCTTGTAAGTATCAAACCAGTGTGTTTTCGAGTTGTATTCTGTTAGAATGTTTGATTTTAAAATTGGTTGTTTGAGAGTTTCTGACTTATGTTTCATTAGAAAATGCTAAATGAATTTTGACTTGAAATTAGAACTGGATTTCTTACAATTTCTGAAATGGTCCTCAACATTCTTTTGTCATTTTGTTCTACATATTAATATGAAGTGTCACTCTCAATGTTGACCATTATAAAATCTAAATGCTGATCAACTATAAAGGGGTAATATCAAATGTTCATCCAAGATTTAAATCTTTATGTAAAAAGTAATAGTACACCGATGTCATTAGCCTGTAAACTTCTCTCATTTTTAATAAATTGTAAATGTAAAACAAAGAACTGTGTTGAAAATAAGTTTTGTAGTTTATTATAAGTAGATGTTTGATTTTTGCATCTACTTTGTATATTTAAATAACAAAGGCCATATAAAAACTTTTCAGGCAATAAAGGCTGAAGAAATGCTTCCTTGAGTCTTCAGGAGTCACCAGGAATCTTGAGAGACACTTAAAAGCATAACGTAATCAGACACCACTAAGAGGAGTACGGAAGTGGAGGGTGCTTCTACTAAGTGTCATTCTGATGTATTTCAGCTTCTCTTCCCACTCTTAATGTCTTAGAGGGAAAATGCATTCTCAATATTCAAAATCATTACCACTACTAATCATTAGTAGTAATCATGAAAAGCTCTTGAATTTAAAAGTAGGGTATAAATATACCCATACACACACTTACATGCAAACATAAACAAGCAAACAAAAAGTAGGGCAAAAATTATATTAAATCCCAATCCAAAACCAATCAGGCACAAGTACTTTTCTCATTTTAGGAATTTCTCTTGACACACCTACTATGACTAAATTCTGTTCTGTGTGTTGTATGTCTTCACTTTTATGGATCAACTTTGATGTTCCAAAAATATTTTTGCCTCATGTAAACGTGTATAATTGGTGTGCTATGCTGGAACCAATGTTCACCGAAGTTTTCTTTCTTCTATAGTAGTGATTCTCAACCTCTAAGTAATGACCTCTTGGGGGTCAAATAGCCCTTTCACAGGGATCACTTAAGACCACTGGAAAATGTGGATATTTACACTATGATTCATAACAGTAGCAAAATTACAGTTATAGCAAAGCACCATAACATGAGGAATTGTATTAAAGGGTCGAAGCATAGGAAAGTTGAGAATCACTGTTCTGTGGATTTAGTATTCCATCATCTTCCTTTGGCTAACAGCTCAGATAGCTACCTATGTTAACAATACATCTACAATGTAATTTTTGAGCCACTTTCTATAGAAGGATAATCGCATTACTTGTTTAAAATATTGGCAACAGCATCTCTCAAACAGAATTTGAGGGGAACTACTCTCTCTCTCTCTCTCTCTGTCTCTCTCTCTCTCTCTCTGACTCTCTCTCTACATATATAGTGTGTGTGTGTGTGTGTGTGTGTGTGTGTGTGTATACATATATATTCTACAAGCAATATTCTACTGTGCACTGTCTTTTGAGATTGTAGACAAAAATCTCAAGACCAAACTCTAGTCCTCTAAGATGGAGAAGTCCTGTATCTTTTGGGTCCTCCCTTTCATAACCAAAACCCCAGAGACACAACACAACAAACCCTACAATGGGAATCTCAAAGGTACTAAGCAGGTGGTGGACTCCAGGGGACCAGAAGACTTGAACAGAAGGTACTGAATCCCCAGCATGTACTTATCACTTCTGTGTATCTAGACAGAAGGCTCCAAATGAGCTGTCAAGAGACAGGCACAACAGAGAATAGAGAAAGAGTTGCCTGACTGAAGGAGATCTTTTTAACAACGCCTGTCCCATTCAGTCAACCACTAGCAAGAGGATCCTCATCCAAGAAAGTTGATCTTACACAACTACTTGACAAAGACAGGTACAATGGTCACCTCACCTGGGTTAGAAATGGGCTGAGTCTCTGTCCTAGTAAATTGCCATTAAGCTATAATTCTTAAAGGAGTAGAGTTGGCAGACTCTGGCCACTGTGACCCTTTACTCCCACAAAAGAAGACAGCGAAGCTTGTGAGTCACTGCCTCTACCTGGTAGCATTCAGTCTGAGCATGGCACTATGGGTACAAATAACTCACTGCCTCCAGTGTCAGCCATCCCCAGCAGGACATGGACCATCCCTTAAATTGACTGTGGCTAAAATGAAGGTCACATTTGCAGACACCCATTCCTAGCACCCAATAACCACATCTGCCCAGTATCTTCCCAGAGACAGTCTCCTGATCTCAGGCTCCTTCTCTCTCATTGTGAGCTGGGTGAGGAAGGTTATTCCTAGAGACTGTTTTAATTCACTGTTCCCTGGTTTCTTTCATCTCTGCCTCATTGCCTAGCATGCCATGTGTGTGAACCCATCTGTTACCTCCCATCTCTAAACACAAGCACATACAAACACCTAGAATCCCATTAAGGTGCAAATCAAGCCCAGAAAGAAAGGCACTAATTAGGAAAGAAGAAAGGAAAAAATATCATATGGCATCATAATAAACTTTTGAACAGAAAAGTAATCTTGAACAGAAAGACTAAAGCTAAAGGGACCATATCACTTGACTTCAAAGTACTTAAAATTAAAAATAACACATCTTTTAGATTATAGAGTTTTCATTAAAAACAGACACAGACAAATGGAACAAGACAGAAAGTCCAGGTATAGAGCAACCCATCTGTGGCAAACTGGATTTGTTATTGTTTTGGTTTTATTCAAAGATGCCAAGAACAAACCGTGCAGGCTGGTCAGCTGGCACATAGGGAAATTATCTTGCCACCAAGCCCGATGACTGGAATGTGATTCATAGGACCCACACGGTAGAAGGGGAGAACTGACTCCTGTAAGTTGTTCTCTGACCTCCACATGGGCATCACATCATGTGCACCATATTTAAAAAAGCACCCACAATAAATAGACAAAGAAATAATTAATACAATAAAAATAATAACGGAAAAAGACCGCACTCTGGGGAAAAGGAACTCTTTACTAAATGGTGCTATAGAAACTGTGTATCTGTATGTAAAGGAAAGAAACAAAACTATTTCTCACTCTACACAAAGATCAATTCAATATCCATTTTAAAAAACCACAAGACCTAAAGTCAGGCAAGTATTACAGGATAAAGGGGAAAGAGACGCTTCCCAACATTGCAGTGGACATGGATTATCTTTAGATAAGACCAGAAATACACAGAAAACAAGCAAAACTAGACAAACAGGATGGCACCAAATGAAAATACTTATACACAGCCAAAGAAATAATCAACTGGTGGAAGATACAACCTACACAATGGGCAAAAATATTTCAGACCATCCAGTCGATAAGTGGTGCATAGCAAGGATGCACAAATAACAGCAAAAAGTAATCAATTTTAAAATTCAGTATTTTTAAAAATATTTTTTTAAATTCAATATTTTTTAAGAAAACATGAATTACCAATATCACATGAAATTAAAAAAAAAACTATGATACCAGAACTTATCAGGGAAATGCAAATGAAAACCATGGGAAGACAAGGCCTGACTCCAGAAAGCAGGACCGTGAGGCTATGTCAAAAAGACAAATGATAAGTTGAAGAGAGAAAGTAGAGAAAGGGACCAACACACTGCTGGTGAAGAGTGGCTGTTTTGGAAAACAACATGGGTGCTCCTTAAAATTTAAAAGTAGAGCTGCCTGTGACCCAGAAATCATTCTTCTGCTGCCTGTCAAAGGGTACCTGTGCTTTCGTGTCCACTATGGTACTGCTCACAATAGGAAAGACATGGAATTAACCTACGTGCCCATTAACTGACAGACTAAGAAAATGTGGTATTTTCACACCAAGGGCTATTATTCAGACATAAAATGATGAAATCCTGCCATTAACAATAAGAATGAAGGTGTAGAATATTATGTTAAGTGAAATAAGAATAGGTCCAGAACGAAATACTATAAAATATCAGGTCCTGGAGCTACACAAAAACAGATGATGGCATTCCACAGTCCTCACTGCTTCTGTGCCTAGCATAATGTCTGCAGGGGTTTGTGTAAATATGTGAATGTCAGAGGAAATGGATCCACAGGTGGATTTTGGTAACCACTACCTATGGGGGACAAGAGATGAGCTATTAACTCATTCTGATTTGCGGGAGGCCTTCAGTGGAGTCTAGTCACACGTGAACTAGACCTTGAGCATTGAGCAGAAATGCATAAACTTTTGTTAAGATGCTGGACAGTGCAGGGAGAAACCTAGCTGAAGGTTCTCAGGGGCAGTAAACCACTAAGCATAAAAGCCCTGTGATGCCGAGCCATGTGAGAAGGCATGGAAAAGGATGGTATCTCAGGCTGGCAGCAGTAAATGCACAGCTATTTAGATGCATGGGCTTTATTCTGAACACACATAAGAGGTGCTGAAAGTTCTAAGTATTGGGCAAGAACAATTTCACCATTTTAGAAACGCTTTTCCCAACAAAATGTCAGCATCTTGATTGCACTTTGATTGTTGAATCAATACAAATGGAATTCTGAAAAAAAAAAATGATTTCAGAAAACAAGATCCAGGAGGCAAAAGCACTTAGGCACCTGGTACATGGTGGAAGGTGGGGTGACCTGAGAGGCACACACAGGTTCGGAGACTTTCCTTGGTTTTCTTTTTTCATTACTTGACCTACGTGTAGGTTAAATGCCTAGGCATCATAGGAAGACCCTAAAAGACTGTAAACAGCAGCTTATGAATATTTAATAGAGATAAATTTTCATGCCAATAGGATTATGATTTGATGTGCACATTTAAGACCTGCTGTGTTGCTGCTGAACCTTTACCTGGGGCAGAACTTTCAATGGCAGAGTGCTGGACCAGACCACGGACAGCCTACGGATCATCTCCTGGCATTGTGGTATATGTCTGTAATCTCAGTCCATGGAAGATGTAGGCAGGAGGATTAGGAGTTTGAGGATAGTTACAAATACACAGTGGGTTGGAAGAACAACCTGGACCCTGTAAGACCTTATTTCAAAATAAAAATAAATAAGACAAAATAATTTAAAAGACATAACAAGATGATGCCATGTACAATCTCAGGACTCGCGAGACTGAGGTGGGGGGATGATGAGTTCCATCTGGTTTTTCAGTAGGGCCCTATCTCGAAAGAGGGGCTATGAATTAAGGAGAATACTGTGTCTAGAAAGATGCTTTCCCTGGGTGACCTCAGACGTGCCCAGAGAGTCACCATGGTAGGCTGCCTAAGGTGGAAATACCCAGGAACGTGCCCATGGCACCCAGGTCCAGGAGGGGAGTAATAAAAGAAGAAAAGACATGAAGGTATGTGTCTGTGGGGTTATAGGGACAAAAACGGAGATTTGCTGAATGACTGTGTGCTATGCAGGAAAAGGCAGATTCCAGGTTTAGTCTCAACTGACTTGTAGGTCCCCTTAGGATTCTGGCAAATGCCTCTGATCACAAATGTTATTAAACTGCCGACATGAATATAAAAGAAGTGATAAAGGAACAAAATTACCTTTCAACCCACAGTCCTGTCATCCTTGCTGAGCCCCCAATCTCCACACAACACTCCAAGTGAGACCTAAAAAGCTGTACTTCTCGTCACCCCAAAATGTCCAGGTACCTGTTACATCAGAGCAGATGAATTCCTACTGCGCTAATAGACAGAAAGAGATGATACTCCATCTTGGAAATTCACCTTGGGAACCAGAGCTGGTTTTCCTGCGCTAGAGAACCCATTTTCCAGGGCTTCACAAACTGGCTCTATGGAAATGGATTAGAAAATTTAAGCTGGATGGCATCGGGCTCCATGCTTCAGATATGGACTCAGATAAGATATGAGAGCCCTAGGATGAGAAAAGAGACCACCGTAGGTCCTGACAAACCAGCCTCCTTATGAGTAAACAGAATGGGACTCATAAAGTTCCTTCACCTCTGGGGCAAAAATGCCCATAAATACCAACACAGCTATCAGAGGGCTAACCAGGAAGGAATGCCCAGTATTGTTTGTGTAGTTCAGAAACGGGCGTCTCAGCTTCTGTTTTCTGCAGGCTCCTGAGCCCTAGGTGGCGGGGCTACTGGGGTCAAAGCTGAACATAAGCCTCGGCCTCTGCTGTCAGCCTCCTCCCCTGGCTGGCTTTGCTTTCATTATAATATTAAGCTCATAGATCCAGCTCTGTCCAATTCCCACATGAATGGGCAAGCAGAAAGAGATGTGATAGAAGATTTTTGCTCAGAGCTTTGCTAGTGGGAGTTCTTAATCAATATTTTAATAACAACTCACAATGCACCCTCCTGCGCTGTTGTCTTCTCTGTTCCCAATTTACTGCACAAAACTTTCTTTCCTGCGCCGAGCACATAAACAAGTCAAAAATTGAAACTTTGACACAAAGAAAACAAATAAAATATCTTTAGAGAAATTTCCAATAGCAGAGAATAAATGTGTTTTTGATGTCTAAGCCAGCTTCTCAACAAACAAATGAAGAGCCCACTGCTGTAAGTAGATGCTTCTGAGATGGCCATCATCTGGTTATGTGACCAGCAGTGCAGACATGATCAATGGGCAACTGTGGTTCAGGCAGCAATGCTCTGGTACCCTCTACCCAATTACCCCAAGTACTAGCCAGTAAGGTGCAGAGCTGGTGTATAACAACCCTCACGGCACCCACTCCTCCAGAGCAATCCTGAGTCTGCTTCCCGATGTGGGAGTCCCCTCTGTGTGCTGTGATTATCATTAATGAATAAAGAAACTGCCTTGGCCTGTTGATAGGGTAGAACTTAGGTAGGCAGGGAGGACTGGACTGAATGCTGGGAGAAAGAAGGGCAGAGTCAGGGGCTGCCATGGATCTACCACCAGAGATAGACATGCTGGAACTTTGCTGGTAGGCCACGACCTCGAGGTGATATACAGATTAATAGAAATGGGTTAAATTAATATGTAAGAGTTAGCCAAGAAGAAGCTAGAGCTAATGGGCCAAGAAGTGATTCAATGAATATAGTTTCTGTGAGGTTATTTTGGTTCTGGGTGGGCAAGATGAACAAGCAGTTCCTTGCAACAGCTTCCCAGGCTTCAATACCGCTCTCTGCAGAAGCGTACCAGAGGCTCCTACCCATATTTCCCTTTACTCACTCTCTCTCTCATGTGACCACAGGGCCTCCTATGTGGACTCTAGTGGGTGGCATGCGCCTTTTATCAGAACCAATGGGTATCATAACCCACCTTTCAAAGTCAGTGAACTCCCAATCTCTTGCCCTCACCATAACTGAATCATAATAAGAGCAATATTTTGAGAAACCTTATAAGAATTTTTGTTCAAAATTAAGCATTTGCAAAAACTTGTAAGGCATGATAGCATAGGCCTCTAATCCCTCTAACTGGAAGGAGAAGACAAAAGGATTGTGAACTTGAAACCAGGCTGTGATACATGGAAAAACTTTATCTCAAAGAAAGAGTCAGGCAAGAATCATACACATGTACACACGGGCGCGCGCACACACACATATATACACAAACTCTGCATGTTAGTTCTGTTTTATGCAGTTGCTTGGGATGGGTTCTTGTGGTCCCTGTTTCCTGGAAACAGCCTTTGTCCAATTCTCCTCCATGCAAGACTGACTTGAAATATTTCATTCTCACCAAGCATCTCACTACCGCTTCCTCTAGTGCCTTAGCTGTGATATGAACTCTACAGCCTGCAGTTTTCTGGCCCTGGCATCTGCAGTCTGCAGCCTGACCTTATGACTTTAATGGGCCACACCCTTGCTTCCTGGCTTCTTCTGGTCTGACATTTGAGCATCCTTTGTTATCAGAACCTCAAGCACACACCACAGAGACCAACATGGCATAGAGGCCATGACCAACATGACTGAGGCAGTTTATAGGCAGCATAGAACACACAGCTTAGAATTCTGGGTGCTGTCTCCAGTTCACAGGAAGCCTCTTGGACTGAGCTACGAGTTCTCTTAAACTGCTGCAGGATATACCAAAGGTAGGTGGGACAAAAGCAAATGGATGGTGCACACAGTTCCTTACTTTTTCTTGATTAGGTATTTATTTGGTCTCTGTTGCTCTTTGATTTCCATTGCTCTTAGAAAGGTGTGTTAGCTCATTACTAGTTTTTCCTGTAACATATCCCTGGGGGAACCACGGCCTCAGGCTTTCTACTCTGGCATCTTGCTGATGACTGAAACCACTTTCTTTGCTATAAAACAGTTCATCACTGTAGGAGGTGCAGTGACAGAGAAGTTCCCACAGCCTAAACCATTTGCACCTATTTGTTTCCAATTAACCCGAGGTAGTGGTGGCCACTCTGCTCTTCTGACTGCCCCCAAGGGAGAAGGACAGGGGGCTGGTCAGCAGCTGCCTATAGCACAAGAGTCTAGTGGGGCAGAAGAGGACCATAAAGAGGACCACAGTAGGAAGCTGCTGAGGGCTAGAAAAATACTATGAACATCGGAAGAGAGAAAGGAAGGAAGTGAACAGGAAGTGGGAGGGACAACAGTTGGTTGCCCTTCTGGACACTAGCCATTGAGTGCAGACGGCAGCTTGATATCCTGACCTGTTCACTGGCTGAATATGCAAGCCAGTCCTGGGGTTGCTTACCTGATTTTCTTCACCAGTCACTTTTAAGGCAAGGCTGAGACCAAGGCTGCTTGTGGCTGCTCTGATCTCTCCTTTCCAGTATTCTGGATCCTACTGCAAAGTTTCATGTCCTCATGCAATATCTGCCCCCATGCAAAACACCCTGTGCCTCCTTTGGGGCACCTGATCTCTCCTAACATGTCTCAAAGGGCTGCCAGGTCTGACGTCAGTGATTCAGTCTCAGGAGCACAAGTTTCTATTTGGGCCTTAAATCCTTTCTTATCCCCCGTGCTCCAAACTTTTCTTCATCTGTCTGAAATTTAGTGTGTTCTTTGTTCCAGATTCTTCCCGATCTTGCCTAGATACCTAATACCTCTACATTTGAGAATAACCTTTCTGTGTTTCTCTTATTTTTTCTTATGTTTTCGTTTTATGATACTATTCTTATCCTCAGGAAAGAATGTTCACTGACTAACTAAAAAGGTCCTTCCTCCTTGCAGCATCAGTCAAGGTCAAGTGAGATTTGGCTTTAAAAAAATATAATCCTTTTCAGAGAGAACAATTGCTCTCCATACTCACATTCATGATGAGGTCAAACTAGACAACTTGAAATCTGAAGCATGCCAGGACTGACTGGTAGTGCTGACCTCTAGAATACCCAATTGAGCTCAAACTACTGTTCATTGCTCAAGGGCCACTGTTATAGTCCTTGATGGAGAATGTCCACAAAGAAAAGGGCCATTCAGTTGGACATGAGAGAAAAGTGACCCTTGCTACTAGTGAGAGGAAGATGCTACTATGCCTAAGAGCCAAACTGGCTCAGCACCTAAGCTCCTAGATGATTATGTAGAACATCAAGTTTCTAACCAATAAGGTAGGCAAATAATGCCTATCTTATATTTTCATTTTATTGTTTTTCTTTTTTAAATTACAATTTAATTATAGCACGTCTCCCTTTCCTTCCCTCCCTCCAAGTCCTCCCATGTATTCTCTCTCATCTCCTTCAAATTCATGGCCTCTCTTTTCATGAACTTTTATTCCATACATACACATATGCACATATCCGGCTGCCCAGACCCATATACTAACACAGAAACTATACTAATTATAACACTGTTTGGTCAATATCTTAGGTGTATTCCTAGCCAGCTCTTATATCATAAATTAATCCATTTCTATTAATTTATGCATCATCACAAGGCTATGGCATACCAAAAAAGGAGCAGTGTCTGTCTCTTTTGGCAGCTACATGGCATCTCTCTGACTTTGCCTTCTTTCTCTCTACATTCAGTTGAGTTTTCCCACATAGTTCTATTCTGCCCAGCCATAGGCTGAAGCAGCTTCTTTATTAACCAATGGTAATAAAACATATTCACAGCACACAAAGGGCATACATTCCTAAAAATAATTGGTTCACTCCATTTAATAATACCTATGTAAATGTTTTTGGAGCTGATCATTTGGCACTAGACTGTCAACTGGTTCACTCTTCCCTGGGGAAGGCTACATCTCTTGTCCTCAGCTTTCCTCAGTTGCTGATAGTTATTTGTGAAGAAGGGTGGAGACCTTGGCCTCATGGGCTTTTCCCCATCCAGGTGAACACATTCACTGGTGTCTTCCTTGTTTAGTTAACATTTGTGCAGTTATGCCGGTGAGGCTTTAGTGATGTCACTTCTCATATTAGTAAGGGACACGATCTGACAGGAAATTTTCTGAATATCTGGCTCTTACAATCCTTCCCCTGCCTCTCCTATAATGTTTACCAAACTGGAAAGAAACCATGTCTGGTATTGGAAGCTTGGCCAAATAGGCAGTGAGAGTGAAGTCATGGTGGTTGGAGGAGAATCAACAAGTACTGGTTTAATAAAGCAACATAATTTCTAATGAAAATCTTTAAATATCTGTTCTTATGCCCACAGATAAGTATAGTCTTCACACTTTATCAAGGAAATTTCTCTTCAAAACAGATGGAGACCACTACAGAAAACTACAATAAATTAAAATGTAGAGTTGTGAATTCCAGTCTCATCTAATACATCTACAAAACATTATCTTCCAAATTTCGATGTGAAACTTTTAAAAAAATATGCATAATGAATCCTACTGTAGTTACTGATATTGTTCAGACAATAAATATTATTCTTTTATCCCTACCTTGTATGATTCTATAACTCTTTTGTGCTTATCTTAGCCATACATATTTTAATATTTTATTATCTACTATCATTAGATATTATAGGGTGTTAAAAACTAGTTTATTTTATTTTAAATGGTTTTAGCAGGCTGGAGGTATAGGAAGAGGTAGAGTACTTGCCATAGGTGTGCATAAGGCAACCACATAACCCAACACCACAACATAAAGTAAACCTGAAAAGGTAGGGGTGCTGGAGAGGTGGCTCAGTGATTTACATTACTTGTTTCTCTTTCAGAAGACCTGAATTTGACTCCCAGTATAGACAGGCTGACTGACAACCATCTGCAGCTCCCGCATCAGAGAATCCAATGACCTTTCTTGACCTTCTAGGGCACAAGGCATGCACATGGCACATACATACAGAAGAAATGCCCATTCATATAAAAATTATAAAATAAAACAGGTAGTAAATTGTGAATCAAATATTAAAAGTGAACAAAGGGAACCGATTCAGAGTGACAGCTCATCATGGACCTCCATGAGCACTGATGCTTCTGCAAGTACCCATGAAATAAATTACAACAGGTAGAGAGCCTGCTATTGTTTATGCTTCCTGACTTTTTTTTTCTTTTTGTAATGACTTAAATTAACTTGATAAATTATTGCTTCTCCACGCAACTAAAGTTGGGAGATAGTCCTAAACCAAGAAATCAACTCTGGATACAAAAAATGGACCTAAGTCATTTGCCGAAATGAGAAAGCAGAGGTAATCAGTGGGCAGCTGGCATGCGGGACTGATGAGATGAGGGGCCAACATGAACCAAATTACAATGTTCTCTTTACCAGTGGTCACACATTAGGGAAATCTTTTATTCTTTATTGCAGTATTCCATATAGTAGAGTCCTTAAAATTGAATTTGCTTTTGCATCTATATGATATTAAACTGCAGAATAATTTTTGAAATAAATCCTCAGAATACCTTTTGCTTCACAGACAAGGTCACAGCCTCAAGAAAGCTGGAGATTTAATGTGGGAGACAGAGAGAAACTAGAACTTCGTGTGATGTTATGCACAGAATGTCTGATGAGAAACTGGGCATCATTCTTCATTGCCTTATTCTGCACCTTTCAGTATTAAAAAATACTGTTCTGTTGAAAGTAGTCAATGACAATGAACAAAAAATCACATTACCATATTGTCTCCAGTCTGAAGTATCCGGGGGTAAGTACTGCCATAAGATCAGGTTGTTGAGATGGTTTAGGTAGGAGGGGAGAGAATGGAAACCCTTCTGGTTATACCACACCTGAAAAAGAAGGAGATGATGAATCTCATGAGAGTGGTTCTCAATTCTGTTCATGTGTCACTAAGCATCAACAGCACCTGAACACAGGACTCGGAGCAGCATTCCCTCATGGCTGACAGTGACAGCCAATTTCAGGCTGCTAATTTTATATTTATCTCAAGCATATAATTTACAGCTAAAAATAGATTAATTTTCCCCAGAACAAATGCAAATGTTGCTTTATAATTATAGTCTCACAGGATTTGGGACCGAAGCCCATTATTTTTTTTTCTTTCTCAGTTGGTAAGCTAATGAAATTTGACCTGCAAATTAAAGGCGTGGAGGATGATCAGAAAAAATGATTACTTTCAATTTAATAACTGCACGTGGAACATCATTTCTCAAAATATATTGAATTGAACATTTGTTGAGCATAGAGAATAAATCAATGTATCTCTTGAGATGAGAAAGGTAAGAGAAAAAGAAAAAGACTATGTTTGTAAAGACCAGATACTAAATATCATTAAAAACACACTGAACCACTGCTTCCTATTCTTCGAAATATAATATCAAGATTTTAATGAAGAATGAAATATGTATGGTAAGTTTACAATGATAGTATCTTCAAGAAATACAGCCTGTCGACTAGTAGATTTGGGTCTTAATTCATCTGTGGTAGAGCATGTGGCTCTAGCGATGTTGTTTTGCAACAGATAATTTACTTTGAAAACAAGAGCTACCCCACAGTAAGCTGGCCCTTGAGGAGCCGTCTCAAGTTTGCACACAAGTTTACACAAGTGAGAGCTAGACTTCAAGTCACTTATGCATCCAAGTGTATTTTACAGGGCCCCTGAGTAGTAGCCTGTGGGAAAAGCTAAGTAATAAAATGCCGTAAATATCAAATAAAATAAAAATCTACTATACAAACTAGTGTTTCCCAACTCTTTTATTTTAGTAGACAAGAACCCCATCTTTCACACAATTAACAGCTGTTTCCACTGCTTGTTTACGCTATAAAGTCATCTTTTAAACTCAAGGAAAGGAAGACATCTCGAAACCTACTAAACACAGTAGCAGTGCATGGGCAAACCACACTCCCCAATGCAGGGCAGTTTAGTGCTATTATCCTGCCAAGCAGATTGAGACCTGAGTGTTGGGATGGAGTAAGCACTGAGCTAAAGGAGTCTGGGTTAGATCTCAGGAGTATGCCTACTTCTTTGGCCTAACAGACATTTCCCTCAGAGTTCCTTCCTCTCTCTCTCTCTCTCTCTCTCTCTCTCTCTCTCTCTCTCTCTCTCTCTCTCTCTCTCTCTCTCTGTTCTCTCTCTCTCTCTCTCACACACACACACACCTTTCCAGAAATGATGGAAATGTAGGGTTGTGTTCAGGTCAGCTAATATAGATGAAAGCCTATCCGTTTCATCTGAAAGTCTTATTTCCCAGCACCCATCTCCACAACCTCGTCCCCCACTATGACAAGCTTTCCTTAAAAGTTTAACAAGTGAGAAAGAAATAAGAAGAGAAAGGGGTGATAATGCCATCTCCACCCTGTACCAGATATTTTTAAATTTTAAGTTTGATTTTTGCCTGTTTGTTTTAACAGACTGATATATTTAAAAAATGCAATATCTCAGAACAGTGATACCACCAGCAAGGTAGAGGTGTAGAGGGATAACAGAGCTGGAGAATTAGGAGCCCCTGTTTACCCCCTATGCCTCATGCCCCTGGGATCTGTGGTTTCTGTTCTAGAACAGTTCATAGACCCCATTTTTCAACATCCCTGTTGTGTGGTCCCTTGCAATGAGACTGAGTCTGTCTCATTGCATTGGACCACAGGATAAGACAACAAGAGAGGTTTGAAAAGCACAGAGATGTATGTGCATCCTTGCTGAGCCGCTGACATCACTGAGAGGACTGGGCTGGGCTGACAGACTGGACATAGACAGAGTAGAGCTGAGCTCAGACTTCACACATGCACACACTGCAGTACTATTCTTAGCATTCTATGGGGCCTGGGTATCCCTCAGAATGTCAGCTGGGTCTTTTCCTTCCAGAAAAGGGCCCTGTCTGCAGTTCTTCATTTTTTCATTTCTCTGTAGCAGTTGATCTAAACATCTGCTTTGTATTGCTTCTGGTCAGTGTCACTTCCATATAGAAGGAGTTGTGCAGAAACAATCTGCTCAGCTCACCCCACTGACCCTTACAGCAGACACATAGATGGTGCAGATGTACCATAGTGACCACTCCTCAGCCACATGGCCCCCTATAGCCTGTGCCAGTCTCCTGAAATGCACCAGAGAAAACTCCCTGTAGGAACCCTGTTTGGATTATATCCTATCCATAATAGAGACATTGACCCATATGTATGCCTCTCTGTCTCCCTAACCTCTCCTGCCCCGTGCCTCTGAGTATGTGGATTTGGGGCATGCAATGCATTTTTCAAGACCTGCAAGTAATAAAGTCAGTATTTTCACCTCATGTCACCCCACATTAAAAAGATGTTTTTCAACTTAAATGTCCTAAATTAAATCATCCATCTCCCGCCTGGCAAAAGCCAACAGCCAGTCAACTATGCACAAGTTCACTCCTCTCCAAGGTGAGCTCATTGGGATGATGGCAGCAGAACTTTGCAGACTCGGAGCTAAATAAATGGCCACTGTAGAGGCCTCTGGGGTTTGGAAACCTTGGCTTTCAGCATTCGTATTCATGTGGGAACAGATAACTGATACGGCAATTAACACTGCCAGGAGGTGTGACTGTCACAGGAACTAAAAACACAGGGCACCACTTTAGGATTAGCACCTGGGCGACAAGAAACACTCCCAGGGGTTTGGGAATAGGAGGGGCAGTGTGCAAAAGTGCTGGAGAAGGTGGCAAGGCAGCCTCTGTGGACCACTGATAACCACGGGCCCTCATTACACAGTGGCACGCATTTGTCTAAGTGTCACCCGTGGTATGTCTACAGACAAGGTGCAGAGGCTGCGGCCAACAGATCTGGGCTGGAGGTTTTTAAGCAAGATGCTCAGAGACAGGACTTGGCATTAAAGAACAAGAGCCGTGCTAAGTGGCCCTCTCAAAGGGACAGAAAGACCTTGCACTTCAAGGTGTGTGTGATCTGACATTCCCCAAGCCCCAGTAATTAAGTTGAAGAACTCACTAAGTGCTTGTCTCAACAAGAACCACGGGCCCAGCTTGTGGTCCTTAATTACATAAACAGCCTAGATGCTGTGCGGAGAGCTGCACTGGTGGAGTCAACATCAAACTGAACTGAATGCCCACTGCCAGAGTAAGCCACAGCCCAGCTTTCTGCAGGTCAGCCCAGAAGTTGCTCAGAGGCCTGTTTCTTGGCATCCTCTTCACATGGAGCCGTGAAGGAAAATGAGGAAATGGTTATTGGAGAACAGAGTTGCAGACCATTGCAACTGCGGGAGTGGGGATCATTCTCAGGAGGCAGAACTGGGGTCCAGCTTAGAAACATCCTCATATCCAGTGTACCAGGTGACATTGCGAGGCACAGCCCACAGCTGTCCACCCTGCAATCATGAACTAAACGCTTCTGTACTGAAGATGCTACTGAAGACTTGTAGTTACATATTTTTTTATTTTTGTTTTTGATTGTGTTTTTGCAATGAAGCGTTGAGTGAATAAGCCTCCAGGAGTAGGATTTAAAGTGTTCTTGAGCTCCTTCCTCTCTTGGTTTTCTTATTAAGTGATCTCCATTTGAGAGGGCCCTTATTAATTTTTTAAGTCGAGTGAATTTTAAGATGATCTTAAAATTTGTGTTAAGGATTTTGCAGCATTCAAATAAAAAGCGTTTTTTTTTTTTTGTTTCTTCAAAAAAAGTATTTTCTAAAACTATACTGTGCTGTGGAAATAGTTCTGGGATTTCTTTCCCCGTTGGCCCAGAAGTCAGAAAGTGAGAACGTTCAGTAAGGGAAGCAGGAAGTTAATCTGGTAGGCACAGATTGTGCTACCACCAGATCTTTGCTATCAGGAATCACGGGTAATGATTCCTCAGGAAAGTAACTGAGTACAGGAAGAAAAAAGTCAGTCTGGGTATAACAGACAGAAGGGAATGTTACATACATACATACACATGGGTTCACGCGTGCATATGCTCACATACACACACAGGTGTGTGAGCCATATGTTTGGACCTTTTGTGTGAAGGGCATATGATGGAAAGTGAATTTGGATTAAATAAGATAAGAACACTCAAGGTGTGAGTGAGGCTGTCATGGAAAGGTCCCCGAGAGGCAGGTTATATTCGTTGAATCATGGACTAGGCATCTTCACTATCAAATTTCCATTTTTCCTTCCAAAGGAAAATGGACACCAGCCACCTCTGGCTGACAGGACACTAACCACCTGAGCCCTTCATTCTTCTCCACAACACTAGATAACTTGACTTCCTAGAAAGAAGTTCACTCCCCAAAGGGTCCGAGAGAGCTCATTCAAATGCCTACAGAGAGCAAAACGCTCCAATGCAGGAGAGCCATAGGACCATCAGGTATGGGAAACAGAATAAAACAAGTCAAGTCACTCCTGTCCGACCACTGTTGTCTAAATGTCCGAAAGCAAAGACCCAGACAGCTGATAGAAACAAGAAATGTCTGGATTTAGATAAAAATATCAAGGCATTGCTACAGAAGATCAACAGGACCATTCTACAGATTACTCATATTTTAACCACACCTACATAGTACTCTTCAATATAAGCCACTAGGTCCACTTAAATTATTTCCCTTTAAGTTATAGATGCTGGGATTTGTAAATCTACGTGCACATTGATTTTAAAAGAAGAGATATTTGAAGAACCCTCAGCCGAGGGAGGGCTTTCTGTGCAGTTCGTACTTTGACTTGGGATTTTCTTCGGGGATTAGACCATAAAGTACAGCCGTTGGGACTGTCTCTGGGGATTACATGTGAAGTGTCTGCAGAGAGCTTTATCCCCAGAGTAAACACCACATGCTCAAGCACGCTTATGTGGATTAGCCTCTCCATTTCAAGGGAAGCACAAATACTCCTGCTTCCTAGTGGGGAGTGCGATTCCTGGGAACATAGGGGTTGCAGCGGTTCCGTGGTGAGTTTACGAGCAGATGGGATACCTATGTGCTAAAGAAAGAAATGATTTGACCATCTCTTCACTGGCTTCTTCATATTGATTTAGCTTCTTCCCCTGATCTACTTTTTCCAATTTCCCTCTCTAATGTCATGCTCCTTTCCAACTCACAGCCACTGAGAGCTTTGACCCTCTCATCTTCACCCATTTTAAACTTTTGTTGACTGTTTGGGGGAAAAACAATCTCTTATTAATTACCATTTATGAATTTCCATTGTGGGTAAAATGTCTTCTATCTGATCTTCACTCCCTCTCAACTGAAGAAGCTCCTACCTTCTCCCTGTAATTCTAACAGGAATTTGCCTAACTCATAGACTATACTTGCTAGGACACAGAAATCCAGAGCCCGCAAGAGTCAACCTGAGTAACTGATGTTTGTTTGTGCTAGGCTTGTGTGCACACAACCTTTTGGATGATGATAACTTTAACTCCATGCATGGGAAAATTCCTTGGCAACCATGAATAGTGGTTGTGGGTTCCATTCATGGCAGCCACAGACATCTCGAAAAGTAGGTCAGCCTTTCATTTACTTTAGTCTAGTAGATGAAATTCCATCTACAAAAAACAGTAACCAGTTTGTTGTATTTCTACACTCCCTTAAAAAGTCAACTCATTTTTCTTTCTCAAGAGGATCTTCATAACACAATCATTCTTGATGTTCAGTAACAATCACCGGAATTTGATCTGCCTTCAGGAAGCCCATGCTCAAAATGTATTTGGGCTTTTGTTTGCCTAAATTCTTTCTAAAACATGAAGAAAGGGAATTCTGTTACCTTTGCCAAAGTCCTTTGTTCTGATGCGTTGGTCTTAACTTCTTTATCTTCATTGGGAATTTGTACTCCAAAAGACCAACCTCCAAGCCTGTTAGGAGTAAACAAAATGCTAACACAACCAGGGTACCAGGACTTCCATTCAAAGGTTCATTTAGCATCAACATAATAGTTCCAGTCCTCTTTCTTTTTTTAAAGATTTATTTATTATGTATACAACATTCTGCCTTGATGTATGCCCGCACGCCAGAGGAGGGCGCCAGATCTCAGTACAGATGGCTGTGAGCCACCATGTGGTTGCTGGGAATTGAACTCAGGACCTCTGGAAGAGCAGCCAGTGCTCTTAACCACTGAGCCATCTCTCCATCCCCTCCAGTCATCTCAAGACAGGGGGCTACTGGGCATGTCTGACCTGTGCAGACTGAGACAGCTGCTGAGGAGAGTGGGCCGGCCTCATTCTAGCACTCAGAGACAATATTGCTGATAGAGAAGGAATGGACGTGACTCTTACCATGCTAGAAACTCTACTTACTAGAACTTAGCAGGAAACCAACACTGTGGTTGAAATGGGTTGTGACACTTAGCACTCTTGTTTTAATTCATAGCCATTCACCTCTACTCAAATCCACTACTCAAGGTGATTGGCCCAGTGTGATCTTACACCCACCTGGATTGGCTGGCCTGCCCTGCACTTTTCGTTACTGCTCACAGCTAGCTTTGCTCAGAAAGGCATCTCAGAACTACAGTCGGCTGAGATGTTCTTTCTCTTTTGAATTAGCCTAATTCTTTACATGTCCATCCATTATATCAATCACCATGCTGGGTTTTATAATCATTGACCTGCTGGCTTGTCTGTTATGCAATTAATGAGTTTTTCCTGGGTGAGAATTATGTAACACATCTCCATGGGCTGTATGATATCCTACACTTATTAAGCTTCCCATTATAGTTGACATCGGAAATAAAGGTACACGTTGCTACTGACTTTTCAGTCTCCGAATGTAAACAGACTGAGGAACAGTCTTGGACCAACCCTTACTGCAAAAATGAAGGAATAGAGCTGTGTTCTCATCTGGCCCAAGTGAAGTCTTTCATCCATTCAGTGAGCATGGACTGGTACTTAGGATATGGTAGGCAGTATTCTAAGTTCTGGGCACACCTTTTACCACATGACGGCTTGGAAGCTAAAGGAGAGGAAGTAAGATACATTTAAGGATGCCAGGAGGGAAGGAAGCAATAGAGATGTAGGCAAACCAGAGGGCAAAGGAGGTCAGTGTTGAGGGCAATGGCAACATACTTGCCTGGAAAAGAAAGAAAGCAAATGCAAGGTGGTATAGTATCCTAGCAACATGGGTAGTATGGAATGTCTGCACCTATGAAGCAATGTAGTGTATTTTAGGGACTTGGGAAGTTTGACAAGAGAGTTGTGGTGGTTTGAATAAAAATGGCCCCAAAGGGAGCACCACCATTAGGAGGTGTGACCTTGTTGGAGGAAGTGTGTTACTGTGAAGGTGGGCTTTGAGTCTCTTTTGCTCAAGTTTCCTTCAATGTGACTGTCAGTCAGTTTCTGTTGCTGCAAGATATAGGGATCTCAGCCGAATGAAATCTCTAGCACCATGCCTGCCTGCACGCTGCTATGCTCCACAACATGATGATAATGGACTGAACCTCTGAAAGTGCAAGGGAGTCACCCCAATTAAATGCTTTCTTTATAAGAGTTGCAGTGATCATGGTGCCTTTTCCCAGCAATAATAATAATAATAATAATAAACCCTAACTAAGACAATGGTGAATGTCGCTGACATTTAAGGCAATGAGAAGCACTCATACCTATTTATCACATCTGTAGCTGCCTCCTCTGCCTCCAAAAATTTCAACACAAAAATTTTCCCC
Source organism: Microtus obscurus (assembly GCA_963919715.1). NCBI lineage: Eukaryota > Metazoa > Chordata > Mammalia > Rodentia > Cricetidae > Microtus > Microtus obscurus. The sequence continues at coordinate 25,484,877 of CAWTZC010000015.1, forward strand.
AACCTCAAGGAATTGCAAGACGTGGTTTGTTGCCAGATTCCATTACTAGATGCTTTTACATAATAAAGAAAATTTTAAAGAGAGACCTGTTGAAATTGGGGGCGCCGGGGTTGCGTCCCCAACACCCCGGTCTCCTGGCTAGCTTATGCCCGAAATAACAACACACAAACTGTATTCATTTACACACTGCTTGGCCCACTAGCTCTAGCCTCTTACGGGCTAACTCTCGCACCTGGTCTAACCCATTTCTAATATTCTGTGTTAGCACCCCAAGGTGCGCTTACCGGGAAGATTCTAGCCTATGTCCATCCTGGGTTGGAGCTTCATATCGAGTGCCTCAGAGAGCAGAGCTATCCCGTCTGCCCGCAAGACAGGAGCCTGGCTTCTTTTAGCGGAGCTGCATGATTTCTGACCTCACTTCCTCTTCCTCCCAGAACATTATTCTGTTTACTCCTCCCACCTATGTTTTAACCTATCAGAACCAGCCAAGCAGTTTATTTTAACCAATGAAATCAACAGATTGATATATGACACTCCCACATCAGAGACCATTATTTTATTATGCCATTAGCTTTTCCGCTCTATTCCCCGAAGTCACAAAACTGCCCCGGCTCCCCTGCCACTGTCACTGATGAGATCTCAATGGATATGATATCCCCCAATGCTTCAAAGTCCAAAAGGCAGCAGGGAAGACTCTGATTAAGGCCTGCAGCTTTAATTCAAATGAGGCTTTGGAATTCATATGAACACCAAGATATGTCTCAGACGTTTGAACTTTAAAGCACATGAACATCAGGAACAATGGGTTTTTCCAAAGCGCAATTGACTCTCAAAGGCCATGAGTTCCACACATCTGTGGATTTAACCAACAACAGGTGGAAAATATTCCAGAACGTAACTGTGGTTACTTTCAACATCTCCAAACTTTTTATTCATCATCAATTTCACATAGCATTTGTACTGTGTCAAGTATCATAAATCAAGATACGACTACAGCAGGTGCCCAGGGCGATGTCCCCAGTTAGTTCCTGGGGCAGCTGTGGATAGGGAACCTGAAATGACTCTATCCTATAGCCATACTGATGAATATCTTGCATATCACCATAGAAACTTCATCTGGCGATGGATGGAGATAGAGACAGAGACCCACACTGGAGCACTGGACTGAGCTCCCAAAGTCCCAATGAGGAGCAGAAGGAGGGAGAATATGAGCAAAGAAGTCAGGACCACAAGGGGTGTGCCCACCCGTGGAGACAGTGGGCCTGATTCTTTGGGAGCTCACCAAGGCCAGCTGGACTCTGACTGAAAAATCATGGGATAAAACCGGACTCTCTGAATTTGGCGGACAATGAGGGCTGCTGAGAAGCCAAGGACCATGGCACCGGGTTTTGATCCTACTTCATGTTCTGGCTTTGTGGGAGCCTATCCAGTTTGGATGTTCACCTTCCTAGACCAGGATCGAGGGGGGAGGACTTTGGACTTTCCACAGGGAACCCTGACTGCTCTTCAGGCTGGAGAGGGAGGGGGAGGAGTGGGAGGAGGAGAGGGAGGAGTGGGAGGGAAATGGGAGGTGGGGAGGAGGCAGAAATTTCTTTTTTTTTCCAAAAAAAAAGATACGACTACAGAAAGTAAGAATATGGGTGGAGTTCTAAAGTAGTACTGTATCACCATTTTGTATAGGGAACTCAAGCTTATGTGGATTTGGACACCCTCTAGGTTCCTGGAACCAGAACCTGCGCCTGTGGAGGGACAACTGTAATTAGAAAACAATAGGAAAGATCCAGCAACAATTCTGTACAGACCTTGGTTTTGCAGATGGCACCAGCAAGTACTCTTCCACATCATAGCCCGAGAGGTTGAGTAGTGTGTGTCCCAGGCAGTTGGTCAGATACGGAGCCCCGGCACTTTTATTTGGACACTTCTGTAATTGTTTTCAAAGACATAAAATAGAAACTTGTTCAGAGCCCACGATCAGCTTACTGACATTATTTTAAACTAAATGTGGCTTTTCCTAGCTTTTAATTTTTAATAAATTTTCTTCAGCCTTTTATATATTCTGTTCTGGAATCTCTTTAAGAGCCTCCTGCAGTAGAGAGTTGCCAGAATTCCACTGTGACCTGTGCTGCCAATTATATCTAAGAACTTCAAATCCTTTTTTCACTTGTAAGTTTTGGCAGCTCTGTAGGAACTAAAAAGGGAAGATGTTTTCGCTAGCATGGTCTTTCATTTGAAGAAGCTGCACAAGTCAGAGGCAACTAGGAAAAGAAAGATAAGTAGGAGAATTCAAAGACCTGTGCTTCTTTTATATGGGTTAGAGGCCAGACTCAAACAGCCCACTGGGGCTTCACTCAAGTCTACATGATGAAATGGCCATCAAATGAAGAAGGAGGGAGTGGTCAACCCAACGGTCACCATAGGGCTGGCATCCTGCTACCGAATTCAGACTAAATGGGCTCTGCTTCTACTTCTGTGGGAGAGCAGGTTTGGAGGATATAATATGCAAAAATAGAAAAACCATCTCTGTCCTTACTGCAGCCGTTATTCACCTGTACTCAGAAGGAAAACTTCCCGTCCATTCTTCAGGACCTACAAGATTCCCACCACCTTTGGAGGTTCCGTAGTGGTGTCACTTCCAGATAACAACTGGAACTAACCTTATGTTTCTAAACTTGGAAAGAGCCAAGATGCAGTAAATATGTATATGAGGACATCAATGTGACCCAGAGCTTCTGGATGGCAGAACGTACAAAGAGTAAATATTCTGCCTTCTGTCAAACACAGTTAAGTAGAGAATTAACTTTGGATGTCTATCTGACCTTTGCGTGACTTCCCATGTCACCTTAGAGGTAACCCTGAGGAGCAATTCCTTGGAACATTTATGATGCATACCTCAATTCCTTCTCCTGAGGTCCTTTAATCTCTAATGTATAGACTGGTATTTCTTAAAGTGTATTACAGAGGACACAAAGGGGACACACACACACACACAAAACACACAATCAATAAAAGAAGAAGGAGAAGCCAAAACAGCAGAAACCAGCAGCGGGAGGGGGGGTGGTTAAGCTGAAGTCCTCTGTAATGATTACTTTAAAAAAATAGCAATGCTGTTTTAGCTACCATTCCTAAAGCATGTTTACCCATACATAGACAGTGCTCTTATTTGGCATCTTTCTTTTCTTATATACATGTTACTGAACTCTTATATTTCATGTAAGTTGGCTGGAATTGGAGGCCATAATACTATTCTGATAGTTATTCATTCTCCCTATCCCCTTGACACCCTATCTAATCCTAATAGACTTTAGGTTTTTGGTAAGAAAAGCCATTACTGGAAGAAAAAAAAAAGACTAAATCCAGACTCAAGAATCGGAGCTTAGAGCACAACGTTAAAGGTTTCAAGATAAAATGGAAGAACTGAGATGAAGAAAAATAAAAAAATAAAAAGACTTTCGAACTCTGACCACAATGGAAGCGTGAAGATGTGCACTACCCTTACGACCTCCAGTCCTCAGAGTCCCCAATGTGCAGATGCATTGTCTTTCTCTCTTTCCCGAACTTTGTCTATGAGAAGAAAACAGGTGAAACCCTCTAGAAGCCAACCAAGCTGCTGGAGAGAGTGGAGCCCATGGACTATTAAGTAAAAAAGCTCATGAATGTGTTCTCCATATGGTCATTCCTTTATGGATGACCAGTGAATATCTCTTTGTGTTCCTCCGGAGTACTGGTATTGCAGGCAGGACCACCTTGCCTAACATCAAACCTAAAGGCTTCATGTGTGCTAAGCTCTCGCTTTCTCAGCTAAACTGCACCCTTAGACTTTTAAAAGGCAAATTCAGATTGACACATTTGATGGCTGTTTGTAGATAACAGATGTATGCCTTTCATTAATTACCTTCTGATATTTCCTCTGAGATGAACTTCAACCAATCTTCCAAATAAATTTGTTTGTTCTCCTTTGTAGACAAGGTAGCTATGGCCTTTGCCTCAAAAACAGAATATCTCCTTCCATATATTTTGTGTACATCCACCATCTTAGAAATTCTAAGTAGTGTATTAGATTGTAATATCTAGTCCTCAGAACTTCTATAAAAGTATGAAGAAAGTCTTGAGGTCAACTTGCCATGAGATGTGAGGAGATTTCTTCCAGGGGAGAAGTCTAGTTTCTCATTTCTAACTGAAGAGGATTCAGCTGCTCATGTATCCCATTGGGGATCATAATGATTAAGAGAACTGAGCAGGGAATGAACAGGCGGCAGAGTTGGTGGGAGAGTTACAGGTGTGAACCGGAAATGAGCAGGCAGCAGAGTTGGTGGGACAGTTACAGGTGTGATCAGGGAATGAGCAGGCGGCAGAGTCGGTGGGAGAGTTATAGGTGTGAGCAGAGAAAGAGAAGGCAGCCGAGTCTGTAAAATGGAATCTTGTTCACTGTAAGGGATGAAAACTCTCCTATAAATAGCCTCGTATGTAAATATAGACATTAAAAGACTTAAGCAAAAAAAAAAATGAGGGTAAGGCAGGTAGAAGCAACTCATCTTTTTTAATTTGAGCTTTATACTTCAAACAATGAAGGGTGCTTCAGAAACATACCAGGCAACCGCATGACGTCTGGAATTCTGGGCCAGAAAAAGGGTCCTTATGCCAGCTTGAAGAATTTTCCCTAAAGAACAGAAGGGAGAATTAAAAAGACTTTTTGATGAAAGCAAGTTCCACCATGGAGAAGACAGTTCACAAGACGACCCCTCCTTGCTGCTAAGGCCGGACTCTGTCATTTGTTTTCACAGTGTGAGCAGCTAATCTGATGACAATATTTTGTGACCATGCCAGGATTCCGTGATGTGACATGGGTATTAGCTGGCTGCTCACACTGAGCATGCTCTGGGGCTCTGTGACTTCCCAGAGCTGTGGCTGTTGGCGGTCTGCAAAACTCTCAGATCATAGCCAGATACCAAGAATCAACAAGTAATTGCTTATTAATTGCATTAAATTGACCTGTTCATTCATTTCTGACATATCATAGTAATTTAATCATTTCTAGAAAAACTACAATTAAATTACCACAGACAGATTGCTATAGCTAGCGAATAGCAATGAGTAAACAACTCTTAGAGTGGTGTGTGTGTGTGTGTATGTGTGTATGTGTGTGTGCTATAATGCATGTGTGAAAGGCAGAGAACCACTGTGGGAGTTAGCGCTTGCCTTCCACTACCTGGGTCTCAGGGGATCAAGCTCAACTCTTTCAGCTTGGCCGCAAGCACTTTTATCCACTGAGCCATCTAGCTGGCTGTAGAAACACTTTCATGTTCTTTTTCTCTGTAGATTTTTATCCTTGAGAAACCCAGACATTAAGTTTTATTTACAATAATTTTAAGTCAAATTTTACTTCACTATAGATGGTCTGAACTACTCAAATACTGAGAGAGAAGGTGAAATTACCATTTACTCACCCACAGGTGCCAGCTAGACGTTTTACCATACCCTCTCCTCAACCCGACTTCTCAGAACCTCAAGGCCAGGGTAGCAACTTTAAGAGCTTGCACCATTAGCTGGGGGGTCACACAGCAGAAGGGCTGGCCTGCCAAGCTGAACCCCAAGCCCAGGCTCTCTGTACAGGTGTATTGTTCCAATGGAAGGCAGAAGGGCTGATGACGTCATGTTGGAAAAGCCAACCCAATGGAAGGATGCTTGTCAATTCTGTTAACCAGGCTGGCAAATACAATTACTATACAATTTCCTAAATACTAAAAGTGATTATGGGCTTCTTTATTATTATTTTTATTTTATAATTAGCTCACGGAGATTCCAGTTTGGGATTCCTAGGTTAACATGAAAACAATGCCTAAGGGAGTTGCATTTTTTTTTTAACCAGATGCCTATAATCTAATTACTTGTGCTTAAAAAAATCCTGACTCTTTGCCTCTCCTTCCCAATAGGTGGTGCTTTTGCTGCAGTTGCTTAGGATGGCAGGTATTTATGGCTGTGGTGTGGATGTGGCCTTACCTGCAGAAACCATGTGTGACAAAGTCTCTTCTCAGACCGTTTGGGAAGGAAGTCCTAGTGTAAGGTCATCAGTCACGGAGGGCCAGGAAGCCCTGGCACGGACTCATTGCTCCCATGGGAATCAGCCTGAGAGGGCTCAGGCTGTAGGCCGAGAGCACTGCATCCCTGACTATCTCCTTCGCCACGTGTCTCTTTTACATGCAGCCCGCCAATGTCAAATTAATCCTCAGGCTGCTCACCAGAGCCACACGGGTGCTCATACCATGTTCTTCTGCTGAGACAAAACACTGAACCCAGTAAATCTATTTTTCTAAAACAGTGTCCGGCCTCAAGTATTTTGCTATAGATTGACCAATATGACTCCATCTTAAGATTATAAGCCATCTTGTCAGAATAAATTCATTCCTGTTTTCTTAAATTCCAATTTCTTAAATTGTAAAATTTAAGTATGACTATGTCTTAACCCATGTTTCTGAAATTTGACATGCTCCATACACTATAAAATATAAAGATATTTTTCCAAATAATTTTGAGACTGTTTGCCAAGTTAATATACCAAACACCCTTGGAAACCTCTATCCTTGCAGTTTGAAGCCTATACAAAAAAGCCATTTGGGACTATTCTCTCAAATCCCCCTTTATAAAGATAAAGCTTGCTTAATTCAGCACACACACACAAAATAGGTCATGGTCTTTAGTTCGGTAGGATTACACTATAGCCATGGAAAGGGGAGTAATACAACTTGTATAGTTTAATGAATTGTTTCTAAAGTCCACATTGCCCCTTCTTAATCTTCTCTTATTTCTGAGCTTCCTTTGATAGAGAGAAAAAAAAACCTGAGATTTGAATGCTAATCCAAGACAATCTTTTAACAGATTTTTGTTTTTGAGCATCTCAGCCTCCAACAATTTTTGTATCCAACGATTTTCTGAAAATCTCTGTGAGCATTCATAAGGGAGTCAGGCAGACGAAATTGCCTGTTAGGCATCAGACACACATGCCTTTGTAAATTTCTTTCAAGATAATAGAAATTTAAACATACTTTGAGTTCTCAGAGAACATCCCTAATGTGTTTTGTAGGGCACAATCACAGCGACACTGTTTCTGAGTCAATGGGCTTGAACATGGTCTGGAGGTTTCTAACATTCGGGTTGAACAGGTCTCTGCACTATATGGATGCCTGGAGTTTTTAATAGCATAGTAAACATCTTAAATCTCAAAAATAGGGACAGGTGCCATAAGGACCTTCCTCCTCAAAAAGAGCATTCTGAGACACGCACTTGTTTAAAGAGAAAGGAAGCTCCATGGGGATTACCTCATTATTTGGAGTAAAGGTTATTTCTGTAGAAGGGCAAGGACATTGATGTCAACTGAGGCAGACAGAGGTTGAGTAAGCTGTCCAGGTCATATAATCAGTGAGGCTGAGATCTGATTGAGGCGGCCTGGTGTCCAGGTGTGTTCTTCGCCTGCACCTAGATGCCTCAAATGCTTTCTACCCTTGATCTTCACATTCATCTTCACAGATGAGCTTGGCCAGAAGTGGTGCCAGGCCTCAGGGACTACTCTTACCACCAAAGCAGCCTGCTAGCTCTGAGTACCAGCTCTACATTAGGGAAGGGAGGCAGAGAGTGGGTGGGGCACTGGCATCATGCTAAAAAAGATGAGCTTGTGACTATGTTCTGCCACTCATAAACCATTGATTTAAGCTGGGTGTTTTCTTTTTGAGCGACTAGCTAAAAAAATGCTCTATTTTTTCTGCTAATCATTCTTTCCTTGATACAGCATTAGGCCATAGATGTGCTCTCATTTCTGCTCCTCGGAGGTATGTGTATTTTACATCCTGTGTGTTTTTATTACAGAGGAGAAAATGAAAACACTGCCACCGAACCCTTCACAGAATAAATCACTTTGTGTTTCAAGAGAGAAGTCAAGTGAAACAACATAATTAATTTTCTCTTCATTCCTCCACACTGAGGCCATTAATGGTTATCCAGTCTCAGCTAATTACCAACATGACTAATTGGCAAAATACGTCATCGTAAACTAGGAGAAATATTCCTAATGTCATTGTCTGGGTCTCTACACTTATCACTGGAAAGACAGCCGTGTAACATCCAGGACACTATCATGGCTTTTAACTCTAGCCTTGTCTGCTCAATTTGTAGTTACAAATGTCTTAGAATTGATTCTTTGCAATAATCTTGTCCCTCTAGTAATACTTGACTCTCAGTAGATCCTCCAACAATAACAGTTAGGGGAAATAAAGCAAGAATATCGCTTATGAAGCAAGGCATGCCTTAGTAGGGTCCAGAGGCCAGTCATCCCTGTCAGTGTGACTAGCAGAGCCCAGAAAAGCCTTCTTCAAAGCAACCAGCACATATTGACAGGATGGCATTTCATCTTTAAATTTCCATGGGCACATACCTATGATGTGCAGTGAAATAGTGTGTGCTTGTTTCCGCTCTTACATATGTGTTGAATGCATGTGAGTGTGCAAGTATGCACGGACCCTTGTATAAACACACAGAGGTCAGAGGAGGGCATGGGCTATATTCTTCTTTGGCTCTGTATTCTCTTGAGACATGGTCTCTCCTTGAGCTGGTAACTCAATGTTTGCCATTTTGTATTTTGACTGGCCAATGAAGTTTGAATACCTATCTTCTTTACTCCTAAATACTAGAGTTACAGGCATACACACTCATGCCTAGCTCTTTTTTCCCACATGGGTCCTGGGAGGTATTCAAGTTCATGTCCTCATGCTTGCACAACAAGTACTCTTACCCACTGAGCTGCCTCCCCAGCCTAACGTGTGATACTGTAATACATATGCATAATGTGTAGAGATCAAACTGGGAGTCTTAACCATCATCAGAAACACTTATTGTTTCTTTGAATTGGGAAGAATAAAAATGTCTTAGAAACTGTTTTGACTAGTTGTCAACCATATCATTAGAAATTATGTTTGTCACCTAACCACATACCTAAGCTCTCTCCATTCTTCCTCTGACAACCCTTCCCAGGATATCTAACAATCACTAATAGAGTGTCTGCATCCATAACATAGACTCTACTAGATGCTGCTTAATAAGTGATTACAAATATATGTGATTACAAATATAAGTGATTACAAATATATATAGTGTGTGTGTGTGTGTAAAATGTGGTAGCCCTATTCCTGACTGTTGAGCTGTTTTCTATTAATAAGTTGAAGGAAGGGGACACATTGTCTTCAGTCACATATTTAATGGTAACTCTTACCAGTTTTCTACATAAAGGTCCAATCCAGAGGTTATACTGATAGCCCTGGCTAAGCTAAATGGGTCAAAACCAAAAGTCACAAATCTTGGAAAGAGACAGGCATGGAGAAGAAGGGTCATTTGGGGAGGGGGGGGTATGGGATGAGAATAGATAAAAGAGTATGTTTTGTAAATGTATGAAATTGTCAAAAAAACTAACAATAGAAATTGAGAATTTAAATATGCAAAATTGGGGGCTGGAGGGATGGTTAAGTGGTTAAGAACACTGGCTACAAGAGACTTGGACCTAGAGGGGCACCCAGGTGCCCAGGGCGATGTCCCCAGTTAGTTCCTGGGGCAGCTGAGGATAGGAACCTGAAATGACCCTATCCTATAGCCATACTGATGAATATCTTGCATATCACCATAGAAACTTCATCTGGCGATGGATGGAGATAGAGACAGAGACCCACACTGGAGCACTGGACTGAGCTCCCAAAGTCCCAATGAGGAGCGGAAGGAGGGAGAATATGAGCAAAGAAGTCAGGACCACAAGGGGTGTGCCCACCCATGGAGACAGTGGGCCTGATTCTTTGGGAGCTCACCAAGGCCAGCTGGACTCTGACTGAAAAAGCATGGGATAAAACCGGACTCTCTGAATTTGGCGGACAATGAGGGCTGCTGAGAAGCCAAGGACCATGGCACCGGGTTTTGATCCTACTTCATGTTCTGGCTTTGTGGGAGCCTACCCAGTTTGGATGTTCACCTTCCTAGACCAGGATTGAGGGGGGAGGACTTTGGACTTTCCACAGGGCAGGGAACCCTGACTGCTCTGCAGGCTGGAGAGGGAGGGGAGGAGTGGGGGGAGGGGAGGAGGAGAGGGAGGAGTAGGAGGGAAATGGGAGGCGGGGAGGAGGCAGAAATTTCTTTTTTTGCCAATAAAAAAAAAAAGAACACTGGCTGCTCTTCGAAAAGATCTGGATTCAATTCCTAGCATCCACATGGCATTCACAACTGTCTGTAACTCTAGTAGCAGGGGATCTGATACCTGTACATAGACATACATATAGGCAAAACACCAATGCACATTAAATAAATAAATAGATAAAATTTTAAAAAATTAAAAATGCAAAACCTCAGTCACAGTTCTAATTTCATGGGCTTGAAAGGCTGTATGGGCTTGAAAGGCTGTATGAAGAAGGTGATGTCCTTAATTAGCTACTGCTAATTGGCTTGAGATTATCACTTACGTGCAACATGAATATTTGTAAATACTGTCCCATATTTTAAACACAGATATATGTTTTACCTGATTAAGTCTCACCAACCATGTCTACCCAAACATGAGCTGAACAATGACAAACCAAAGCAGACAGGGGAAAGTCCACAAAGCCTCAGCCCTACTCCAAAAACTACGCACAACTAAGGAATGCTGAGGGTGGGAGAAACCTTTCCCAGGAAAGAATGCCTCAGTGGGTTAGCCAATGCCAAATGGTCAGCCCTGAAAACATATACACAAGTAACACTGTTTAGATTGATTATGTAGAAGGATTTTTCTTTGGACTGCTAGCTCACAAAAAACAACACGGAGACTCATTATTAATTATAAAAGCTTAGCCTTAGCTTAGATTTATTCCTAACTAGTTCTTACAATTTATATTCACCCATACCTTTTAATCTACATTCTTTTATGTGCCCAATTTTCCCTTATTCTGTACTGCCTATCCTGCTTCCTCTGCATCTGGCTGAAGACTCTACCTTTCCCCTCCCCCAGCTCTCTCTGTCCAGAGTCCTTGCTATACCTCCTTCCTGCCTAGCTATTAACCATTTAGATTTTTATTAAACCAATCACAGTGCTATATCTTTACAAGGTATAAACAAATATCTCACAACACTGAGAACATAATAATTACACACACACACAATGACAATTCATGAAAGCAGAGGCTATAAATTTGAAAGGGAAGAAGGAGGAACAGCGGGGAGGGCATGAAGGGAGGAAATGGAAGGAATAAATATTGTAATTATATGACAATCTTAGTAAGCAAATTAAGAAAAAAGACAGGTGACTATTTATCCATAAACATAAAATAGCAACACTACAATCCAGAGGATGCAATAAAGAAGATGGATGCAGAGATTGTTCAAGGTGTTGGGGTAATTGCAGATGGAACTCTTCCCACTTACTGCCTTGGACAATTATAAACTTTTTCTAAAGTTCAGTTTCCTCGTGTAAGAGAAGAAGCTGTCTTCCATATATCTCAGGGTTTGGGTGGGATTTAAATAGACCAGGAGAAGCAAAAGCACTCTGGAAGCTGTGAGTTTTAATGTCATTCACGGTAACACCCTTCCAAGCATGGAGGCACACACCTTTGATCCCAGCACAGAGGAGGTTCAGGAGATCAAAGTCAGACTCGGCTACATATTAGGTTTGAGGTCAGCCTGGGATATTTGAGATGCCAAATCAGAAGTGAAATAACAATAATATAGTAATAATAACAATAATAATAATAATAATAACTAATATCTGAACTCGTATGCATTGCCTGGTACCTTGACATACATTCCCAGCAAGCCTGTTATTATTCAGTTTACCCAAAATAGGTAAGCTAGATGAAGATTCCTACTATAGTAGGAAACCAAACCTTCTAAGCTTATATGGCATGTCTGCAGTGACACAAAGGTCATGGCAGAGCTGTGGGTAAGGGCAGTGACTACTCTTTCATTTTGATTACTACAGAAAAGCCGTTGTGTTTGCAGTTCCTGATTTGTATCACCCTACTAAATGAATCACGAAATGTGTGGCATGTCCACACGGTGGAATATTATCTAGCCATCAAGAATTAATGTAGCAATGTTAGTTAGTAGAACCACTTGTGAACAGTGAAATAAGCCAGACACAGAAAGAAAACCACCACATATTCAGAATTTCTATGTGTGCATGTGTTACCTTTAACTTTAAAAACGATACTTTAATATGTATAAGCTTTCTCTACAAAGCAAATAATAGTTAACACATAATTCATGTTTAATTGCTATGCAAGTCCTTTAAGCCATGAGTTTTCTCATGTCACATGAACACTGCTATCTTTTACAGTCTTACAGAGCAAATGTCTATGAAGGTTAGAAATAGATAATTAGGCAATTTATTTCTGGCCATTCCATACAATGAGACCCATTAGAAAGACCCATTCATTGGGGTACTACCTATCAAGCTGACTTTCACTTTTTCACATGGACTAACCCATCCTGAAGGGAAGCAGCACTCCAGTCTCCTTTGATTCGGGTGTTGGGATCTCTGCTGTGCAGAGGGTACCAGACACTTACAGCTGACCATCAGCACAGAGAGGATCCTTTTCTCCAAACTTGCGCAGAAGCACATGGGCGAGGTCCATGCCATGGTTTCCACTGCTGTTGACAGAGAGGAGACGAAGTACCATTAGGAACTCCCAAGGAGAGCAGTGACCCCCTCACCCTAGTCAAGCAGATTGGCTAACACTTCCCAGAGCACCAGATAAAGCTAATTTCCCAGTGCTTTTGCAATCAAGACCACAAGCAAGGATGGAATCAAGAAATGTCTTCAAGAACAGCTTTTGCCTCCACACTTATGTATTTGGATGTGTTTCTAGTCAAAGCAAATTATTTTTCAGATATTTCCAATTAATTCTCTAAGCATTTCCACATATTTTCACGGGCTTAAAATCAAATTCTAAAGGCTTCCTAATATAATGTCGTATTATGTTAATTTATTAAAATCAATAAAAGTATTTTCTCCACACTGGAGCTGGAGCTTGGCACAAATATTCATCCTATTACACAGCACTAGAAAAACGCAATCTATATTTACATCCTTTGTCTTCCACGTGTCCTTGAATCACACTTCCATAGGAAGAAGAATTGAACCTGGGTTTAAAGCTCACATTGAATGATGGTGTTTAGTTTGCTGGCCATAGGCCTCAAGTCTATTTATAATTTAAGATAAGTACAAGGTCAGTGATACTATACTGTCTTGCCAAAGATAGAATCAGCAATAATACATTCATGTCATATTGAGGGAAGATACAGAAACAAACATTAGAAAAAAGCTGGTAAGTTTTTTATATCATCTGTAAGAAATGTCTGGAGATGAAGAAATATAAAAGCAAAGATAGGTCAAACTTCTTAAAATTGTAATAATTAGTAGTGGGATACATTTCAGTTGATTAAAGTTCAGAATTGGAAATTTTATAAAATATAGAAAACTTGTATGAAGGCAGATAATATACAGATACAGCTGGGTAGAATGTCAAGGGAATACACTGGAGAAAGTTAATGGCATTTATACAAAGATCTCTAGTTTCAGTAGCAAGGGGAAGTGGCTACTTTTACAGAGCAGAACAGGATAGAAGTTCAAAGTCCACCTTGCAGTGATTAGCTGGTTTGTGGCGTTCTTTCCTCTGAGGGACAGAGAGGACTACAGCTGATGGTGACCAAGCCAGAAAAACTTCTCTGTACTTCCAATGGCACACATTTTATTTATTTATTTTTTATTTATTTATTAAAGATTTCTGTCTCTTCCCCACCGCCGCCTCCCCTTCCCTCCCCCTACCCCAATCAAATCACCCTTCCTCCTCAGCCCAAAGAGCAATCAGGGTTCCCTGCCCTGTGGGAAGTCCAAAAACCACCCACCTCTATCCAGGTCTAGTAAGGTGAGCATCCAAACTGCCTAGGCTCCCACAAGGCCAATAGGTGCAGTAGGATCAAAAACCTATTGCCATTGTTCTTGAGGTCTCAGTAGTCCTCATTGTCCACTATGTTCAGCGAAACTGGTTTTAACCCAGGCTTTTTCAGACCCAGGCCAGCTGGCCTTGGTGAGTTCCCCATAGAACATGCCCATTGTCTCAGAGTGTGGGTGCACCCCTCGCAGTCCTGAGTTCCTTGCTCGTGCTCTCTCTCCTTCTGCTTCTGACTTGGACCTTGAGATTTCAGTCCAGTGCTCCAATGTGGGTCTCTGTCTCTGTCTCCACATTTTAGATGATGGAAAAGAGAGAGGGATAAAAGGCTTGCACACAGCAAGAGCATCAGCAGGAGAGGGTGTGTAGAAAACCCGTTCTTTTCACTCAATCAGAATAGTGGGAAAATGCCAGTTTCAAATTTAATTTATAACATTTATTGCTTCGAGAGTTTCATAAACCATGAGTCGACAGTTTATGGGAACTGATTCTCTCCTTCCATGATGCGGGTTCTAAAGACCAAACTCAAGTCATCTAGCTTGGTGGCAAGTGCCTTTACCCACTGAGTTATCTTGCTGGCCCTGTGAGATTCCAGTCTTTAAAAGACTCATGTTATGTTAAATCAGTCGCTTGGCCACCTTCCTTGTGTAGCACACTGTGGGACCAAAGGACTCCGCACTAGAACCTGGCCAGCAGGATACTTCTAAAGAGCAGGGGAGAAACAGACCAAGGTAGAAACCCAACTGAAGCTAGAGTCAAAGCAGGTACCAGAAACTGAAAAGGCCTAGGGCCTGAAACCAGCACTTACAACTTGACCTGTGTAGGATCTCTCACTAACAGAACCATATAAAACACCATCCAGAGCTGCTGTGACCATCATCAATACAATCAACCAATACAATCACACACACACACACACACACACACACACACACACCAATGTGTGTGTGACATCTGTGCTACAACCTGTGAAAGAAGACACAGGTACAGCCGACACCCATGAAAAGCAGAAGAGTCAACAACAGATGCAGCAGCCAGGAGTATAACTGTGTTGACTCTGAGGCCTGAGACCTGTCTGGCCCTTTCCCGTTTCTCCTACATTTAATATATTTAATATCTGGTATCTATTTAGAGGGCCACCTGTACTCTTCACTGTTTCTGTTCCTCTTATTTTGTCTTGTTTGGCTTTATTCCTTCCTTCCTTCCTTCCTTCCTTCTTTCCCTTTCTTCCTTTTTCTCATTTTTTTCTTTTGGATCCCTTTTGATAGGCTTTCCCAAAAGATAAAGTTTTTCTGGTTTGAGGGGAAAGGAGTCCCTCTACCTTACATTCCTAAAAGCTGGGATGGTTAAGGTTGTCCAACCCTTCCCCTCTTCCTCTTCTCCTTATACCTTCATCCTGAGTCGCCTCATTTCCCCAACTTTTCTTACTGTAGTTTACACCCTGTGTTTTCTCTATTACCCCACACTAACCACTTGTCTTACTCTGCATAAAAGCACACAAGGAGAATACAAGCATGAGATAAGGAAGTCAATATGGAAGTATATAAGAGTAAACTTCATGGGGAAAAAAGCAAACTTATTGAAAAAATAAGATGAAATGAAAATGTCAAGTTTAATGAGTCCAATGAAATTCCTGTGGAAAGGCTCACAGAGTGGACTGAGGGAAGAGATGCTGTCACAGATTGAAGACAATGTAGAAGAAATGGAACATTCAGACAATTACACAGATAATTAATAAGGTAGAAACAGAACATGGGATTTGAGAGCACAATAAAAAGATCACATGTAAGAATCACAGGTGGCCTTAACACTCTGAAAGACAAAATACACAAACTTATATTACTATATTCAGCAAAGCTACCTGTAACAATTGAAGATTTAAAAAATATATTCCATAATAAATAGAAACTAGAAGAATCCATGGCCACTAAGGAAGTCCTACAAATGATACTTGAACTCTTTCATAGTAAAGGAAAAGATGGACACATCCATGAGGCCACAAGAATTTTGTTAAACACGAGACTCCGTCTACTTGCTATCTCCAAAACATGTAACTCAACATCAAAGACCTCAAGGTAAAAATAAAATAAAAGTGGAAAAGAAATTCTAAGGCCATAGAACAATAAAGCAAACAAAGGTCACTGTTCATATGTGACAAAATAAAAATTAGTCATAAAGTAAGTTCATGCTGACTAAAGAAACAATCCAGCAAAAGGTTATTTCAATTCTAAATGAATATGCAATGAACACACACAATTTCATAAAACAAACATCGGATGTAAAGACACAGATTAATACCAGCAACTTTAATATTCAGTTCTCACCAACATATGGTTCACCTTATCTATAGAGAAACACGAACTAAGAGGCATCATAGATCAAACAACTGAGCAGACATCTATAGAATATCTCATGCAAATGCTGAGAATAAAAACCATAAGCAATATATAGAATTTTCCCTGAAGTAGGTCATATAGCATAACACAAAGTAAGGCCTAATAATATAAAAATCAAGAAACAAAAACAACTAGGTAAAACAATAGCAACAGATAGGAAACCCACAGAAAATATACAAACTCAAAATTAAACAGCACACTATTTAACTGATAATTCATTACAGAAATCAAGAAGAAAATAAGTCCTATCATTGAATGAAACTGAAAATATAACATATCAAAACCTAAAATAAACTTAAAATAAAGCTTAGACCCACAGATGCCTGCCTTAAAAAAACAGAGAGGGAGAAAATAAAGTTGACCACAGTTGCCAGCACCCATTGTGGAGCTCCAAGGAGACTGAGGGACAAATGGAGTTTCCAAAGGGCAACATGGGGGCAGAAAAGGAGTCCAAAGTGTTCTCAGTAGCTCTAAACAGCTAAGAAAAAAAGCCAAGTCTTATGAGATGATGCTTTTAAAGACTGGATCCAAGAAATGAGAAAGAAAGATGGCAGAACAGAGTCACACACAGTAAATCCCTTCACTGCTGTGTCTCGGTTAGCAGGTTGTGAGCACAAAGATCATGCCCAATGAGCCATGGGCTGCCAGCGCCAACAGCAGGTATTGAGTATTGTCCTAGAGCTCCCACAGAAACAGGTCAATACTGAATAGGGCTGATCCTGCTTCTGCCAGCCAGCCTGTAGCATCAAGTCACTGTACTGTGACCAGTGCTGCTTGTCCTTCTGGGAGACAGAAAGGGCAGGAAAGCTGCCCACATCCTACAAGCACAGCAGTCATGCCAGGTGAGCTGTGGTGAGAGCAACACTGAAGACAGGCTAGTGTGCAGGGGCCTAGGGCTCCCGCAGAACCATGTCCTAATTGAATAAGGCTGGTCCTAGGTCCACTGGCTGGTACACAGCATGGAGTCACTGTGGCTGCAGCCCATGCTACTCGCCTTGCTGGGAGACTCTAAGTACAGAGCAGTAACCTACAAGCACAAAGGTCAAAACCAGAAAGCCTCAGGGCAACAAACATTGAGGGTAGGGGAGTATGTAGCAGCCAGGAGCTCACATAAAACCTTTCAATGACTTGTTGCAATGAATATTTGCATGTAAAGCTGATTGGGCCACCTGAGGCCATGTTGATGTTCATGTTCTGTGCTACTGTCGAGAGCTATGATGGTGTTCATGGTCTTTATCACTACTGGAGACCATGCTGAGGTCAGTGGCACTTGGTGATACTAGAGACCATGTATAAGTCCATAATCCATGCTCTTGCTGATAGTAAAGGCAAGGAATCTACTTTTGCCGTGGTATTGGTGACTGCAGACTCGCAGTTGAGAAATAAGACATAGAATGCCTAAAGTGACAACCCTTATCCCCACCCTACCCCTCAAAAAAGTAATAGCTTAGTCAGAAAGTCATAAAATAGAACTCTTAAAAATTATGATAAGAATGTTGAAGTGTAGCTCTCCACAACTGTTGACTTCTGGTTGGGTTCAAAAGATTCTGTTTTCATTAAGGAGCTGACCACTGAGAATTTGACCATAATCCAGCGAGTACAGGCTATAGGTAATGAACCTACAGTGACTATTATACTAAACAGAGAAAGCCCTGAAAGTATTTCAGCTAAAATTAGGAATATGAAAGGGGTGATTATTTTCTCTACTGTTATTTAATATAGTACTTGAAGATTTAGCTAAAGTAGTCTGGAAAGAGAAGTAAATAAAGAAATAAAATTATGAAAGGAAGAAATCAAAGTAATCTTACTATGCAGATAATATGATTTGGTATATAAGAAATCTTGAGAACTCACCCAGGAAACTCTTAGAGCTCATAATACTTTTGACAAGTGGTAGGCAGACTCAGAACTAATATACAAAAACCAGTAGGCATCTTATATGTCAATGGCAAACATACTAAGAAATTAATCATAAAATCAATGTCATTTACACTTCTCAAAATAACAAAAAAAAACCCAAAAACTTGGATTTAAAACTAACCAAGGAACTAAAAGACCTCTACAATGAAAAGAGTAAAACACTAAAGAAAAATATTCAAGAAGATACTAGAAGGAAGGAACTTCCACTCTCATGAAGAAGAATTAATACTGGAGAAATGGTCATCCTATTAAAATAAATCTACAGATTCAATACAATCACCCTTGAAATTCTAATACCAGTCACAAAAATAGAAAAAAGAATAAATATGAAAATCATATAGAATCATAAAAAATCACAGACAACCAAAGTAATACCATGTAAAAGGAGAAATTTAGAGTTCTCACCATACCTGATGTCAAGTTATATTCCTGAGCCATAGGTACAAAATCAGTGCATTATTGAACAAAAACAGTCATGATAGAATAAAGGACAACCAGATAGAGTAAAGGACAAAGACTAAATTTGACAAAGGCATTAGCCTGTGATTTTTACCAGGATGCCAATAAAACAGTCAACATAAACTCAAAGAAACACGGCCTCTTCAACAAATGGTTCTAGAAAAACTGGGTATTCATAAAACTGTTTATCTATTACTTACCCTATAAATATTACTCTAAACTCACCAAGGATCTTAATGTAAGACCAGAAACTCTCAAACTGTTAAGGAGAGATAAGAAGAAAGTCTTCAAGACTCAAGCATAGAAAGAACTTTCTGAAAAGAAATCTGATAGCTCAGGAAACAGTGTCAACAGGGTCTCATGGCTCTGCACAGAAAAAGAAATGAAGCTTAAAGAACAGAAAAGAATGTCGCCTGGCTCTTCATTTGATAGAGGACCGATAACTACCCTATATAAAGAACTCAAAAGACTAAACAAGAAAATGAACAACCCAATAAATATACGTATTGATGATATGGGCAGACCGTTCTTTAAAGATGAAATCTAAGTGATCAATAGACATGAAAAAATATGTTCAACTTTGCTAACCATCAGAGAGGTACAAATTGTTACCAAGATGCCATTTTACCACAGTCAGATTGACAGTCATCAAGAAAATGACAACAAATGCTGGCTAGGTTTAAACACTGTTGGTAGGAATGTAAACTAGTCCGTCCACTTTGGAAATCAGCATAGAGGTTATTCAGAAATTTTAAGTATGAGCACTCAACCTTATACAAACAACTAAAGATAACTGAAGAAAGTTGTGAGCAGAAAGGTGGTCTTCTCCAGGGAAAGGCACACCAATTGGTTGCCCAGTGCCTGTCAGCCCTGAAAGTCTACATACAGGTAACATTAGACGCACTGAACAGGTTGTATTTAGGAATACATAGGTGTATACATACACATGTATGCATGCAGTAAAAAGAAAAGAGTCCGTGGATGTGAAAGAGAGCAGGGACAGTACATGGGAGAGTTTGGAGGAGGAAAGAGAAGGGAGAAATGCAATCATGGTCTCCAAAATAAAAAAATTAAAACTATTGCAAAATAATAAAGAGAAGATACATGGAGCCAATTTGCCCTATTTCCAGAGAAACTGCAGTGACCGTTTGTAAAACACAAAGCTGACTTATGTTTAAAATAAATGAAAATTCAATGGGAAAAAATAAAAGAATGGATCAGTCAGTTCGATCTCTTTGGGGTTTATTTGAAGATCTCCAACTTAAAATATCACAGGCTGTTTGCGCATCAATATTTATTGCAAACCGTTCACTGTAGCCAAAGTGTGGCCCCGACCTCAGAGGCTGAGCAATGGAGGAGTGGAGAAAACACAGCATTTAGACAGAGTTGAGGTGTGGAGGCTTTTAGAAGGGGGTCCCAGTGGAAGGCCATCAGTTCATGTGGGCTCCCCCATGAGAGGTGACCCCTGGGCCTTGATTAACCCTGTAGAAAATGGAGTGTGACGAGGGAGTTAAAGATGACTCTGAAGAGAAAACAGACAAGCTGAGGTAAAGAGGATGCACAATTTTCTGTCCTTCTGTCTCAACTACAAACTAGGTACCCTGAGAAAATTCTGTATAGATTAACATATTCCTCCCAGTGTTTTACCAGCAAATCTGGCTGGCAGACCTGAAAATGCTAATCATTCTGATCCCATTCAGCTTGGGCAATCCAGTGTCTAGCTGGGAGGGATGTGCAATTGGGAGCCCTTGTTGTGAAAAGAACTGTGGAGGGCTTTGTATAATATACAACATACATACTGTCCTAAAATGCTAAACTATTGGGATTATACCTAGCCCTCTATTTCTTTCTAGCGTCAGGCTGCTGGGGTGTGTCAGCCCCTTTGCCTCATGTCTTCTTTCATGGGGGATGCTTGGCTGCTGTGAGGAGCCAATCAGAGATTGGTCCAGGCCTGTCCATCAGCTACTGTAAGTCAGCCCTCAAAAGAACCTCTTAGACAATTTTTGTGTATTCTGACCTCTGGAATAATATAAGTATTGATATTAGAGGGAGAGGGGCTAGGGACCAAAGTCAGGGACTCAGCCAGGCAGGGCAAGTCCTCAGCCTGTGAGTTATCCCCCAAACTCCTTATATGAGAATTTTTATCTGTGTTAGAAAAACAGAAGAAATTGATGTCATTGCTGTATGACATCATCAGCTCGGGATTCTACACCCACACAGCTATAAAGTTGCTTCCAAAACACACCAAGGAGTCTCTTACCTGAAAAAGTAAGTTTCTGCAGTCCCATAATGCCCAGGCGTCAGTTTGAGAGGCGGGTACGTGATAGCCAGAGGCTGCACCATGAACAAGCCCATGGCCAAGGCCACGAAGAGCACCGGCAGTAGCAGGTCTGAGGTGGTGTTTTTCCAGGCTCGTAGGGTGTGCAGTAGCCGCTTCCTCAGGAGTGCCACCGCCTGTCCCAGAAGCAGCTGGAAACCCCCCATGGGCTCAGACAGAGCCCATACAGGTGAGTCCTCACAGGAGAGGCACCTGTAGGGGAGGAAAGATGGACAGGGTGAGCGGAATGCAGATGTATGGGGCTCCTTGCTCCTACCCGGTTCTGGTGAATTCCCATTTAACCTGTAGGGAGCCTGGGCTTACTGGATGCCTGTTCTGGAGACTATACTATGACTACAGACACTAAACACAGGGACCAAGGACTTCTGTGCCCCCTCTGACGTCGCCTCTGAATGGGGGGGCAGCGGGAAAGACCTCCTCCAGTGTGCCTGGGAGTTGAATGAAACCTGAAGAATAGTGAATTCTGAGGCATCAAAGACAGAAAGGGGGCAGGAGGTTCTGGGAGCCAAATCACTCTGACTGAGTTGGGCAAGAAAAACAGGGCTGAAGAGCTGATCTCTCTTTAGCACCCACTCGTCACCCTCCATCTCTCCAGTTTTCTTCTACCCCTAATTTGGGTCTTTCTTGGGAACGTTGAAGACTGTGTGCACATGTTGGCAATCAAAAAGAACCATGGCACCTGCTCTTTCTAACGTCGCCAGCCATAGTTCTTCCTGCGCTCTCTGCCTTCACCGGCAGAGAAGAGAGTAGTTCTCCATCCTGGCCTCTGCTCCAGAGACAGATGCCAAAAGTTCCATGCCCTTATTAATCCTGTCCCTCCATCCTTCCTCTGTGGACAGCCTCCATGACCATATAGTAATTTGAGAGGACGTCTGGGCTGTGAACCAGTGCCATGCAGGTCAACTATAAGCATCCCTCAAAGGTGAGTGTCTGCAGGCGTTATATCTCCACCATACACCTACCCCGGAATGGTAGACCTATTAGTCCAGACATGTAACCCAAACAAAGCTGTCAGAGACCAAAGGTGAAGCAAACCCAGGGCAGAGGCTTCAACCTGGTCCTGTGGGAAGGATGAGCTCGCTCAATCACCCCTCAGGAGCAACTTTTCCCAAGGTCTAAGGTTCTCCGGCAAAACAAACCGAGAGCAAAGCATTTTGCAGTAAAAGTAATGACATCAGAGAACAGCTGTAGGAACTGATTGTCCTGTTCACAAGCGCCAGAGTAAAAGGTGGTTTGTAAAAGAACAGCAAATTAGCTCTACGATAAAATAGAACAGGAGTCACTTTTGAAAGCTCAATTATTTGCAATGGTGTTAAGATGGGAGCTGGGGCATAGCGGTGTGACGATGCATATCTGTATTACTCCTTTGTTTGTCTAAGGCACTCAGTGATGGCCCTGTTTATGGCAGGTATTGGGTACGTGATTTCTGTCCAAAAACACATAACAAGGGTTGGGATGAACACATAAAGAAATAAAGCAGTCCAATGGAGCACGGTGCTGGGATTCAGATAGGAAAACCTTACAGGGTAGAAAGGAGAGAGTTCAAGGAGTTTGTAAGCAGAGAGCCAAAGCAGGAGATGCGGATCACCATGGTTTATGACATAAATCATTCTGCTGTAGCATGACACGGGGTACTCTCGTAGCATGTGGCAGGGCAAGAAGTGAACAGTGATCAGAAAGGAAGGCTAGGACAGTCCTCTACCCATCTCCCAAGATGCCTCCATCACCCCCTGGTTAGACCTGCGCATCACACTGTTCAGGCAGGTTATAAAGAGTAGAAGATAAACATCAGATTTATCTGGAAATTAAAAATGCCAGCATCCTGGCACTATTTCAGAAAGCCGAGTCTCAGACAAATAAATGTGCTCATTCTGACCTCCCTGCTGCTGAGTCCGGCTGTGGTGATATTTAATGCATTGTCAAAGGTGGCCCAGATGCGGCTGTCATAAAACACTTACCTCAGCCAATACAGGGACATTAGTGCTATAAAAGGGAACTAAGCACGATGCTGTCACTTTGGTGATGCTGCAGAATACTTGCAGTGCGCCTACAGTTGGACTAGGACAGCTACACACATGAGCCAACTGGAGATCGAAGTCCTGGGTGGCTTGTTCTGCTTTGTTTCAAAGGGTACTGAAAGGCCCCAGGCAGGTCTTGCGACTTTTCCATCTCTACCATAGCCACACCTCACAAATGGACCTTTCTGCAGCATCTTTGGATATAATATCTGACCACCCATACTTACAAAGTAAGCACCTTCTCATGTGTGTGTACAGAAGGAAAAAATGTTAAGTGTTGTTTGTATAGGAGCAAAGAGCATGTCTGCTCAGGAAGTTTTCCCTGGTGATGAAATGAGTGTGGAAGTCGAGATGGAGAAATATGGGAAGACAGGGTGCATGTTGCCAGTGCCCTCAGTTCTTAAAGAACCTTGGGAGCGATACAGTATGGTGGGAGAAATTCAGTCTTCACTAACCTATATAGGAACCCATTGTTACCTACCTTCATACTGTGTGACTTCTGAAAAACTACATAACCTCTCTGAATGTCATCTTCTCAATTATAAAAGAAAGATTTAAAATAATTTCCCTCCACATAATGAGGGTTATTAGGATATATATGAAACTATCAAAGCAGTACCGTGTTGACTTCCAATTACAGAGAATGTCCATCAGACAGTGTCAGGAAGTCTGTGGAAGGAAGGTGTGCCTCCTATCAGGGAGAATACTCTACCTTTCCATACAAGTTAATTGGATGTAAATGAGAAAAATAAGAGGCTAAGATACTTTATAGTTATGAATCAACTGCCATTCAAATATTCATGGCTAAACTTATAAAAGCATTCATATGAATAATTTAATAGACAAAATTAAAATGCTGGATCAAATTGTTACGAATTGTCTTGTTTGACTTATGAGTGCAATTATATACAAGGACTCCAGTTACATCTTCAATTATGTACTCCCCATTTACTCAGACCATCAAACTGCTTATGGAACATGTCCAAAGACTTTTTTTTGAACACTGATGAGATGACTGTAACTATTCAAATGTTAGCACCTGGTAGAGCCCTGAGCTGAAAATGGGGACTTCATGTCTGATGCTCACATCACCTACAACCCTGACATTCTGGAAGACTTAGGATGGATGTGTCACCAGTAGGATGCTTTCATGTTAATAAAAGTGAGTGCTCAAAACAAAATACTCACAACGCGTTTGATTACGCTGTTCATGAAAAATTAGAAATAATAAGCTGATCTGTACTGTAAAGGGAGACCAATTTTGGCTCCTCAACTCATCTAAGTGACACAGATTGTAAATAATGTCAGCCTCTAACATTACTGAGTGTTCAAGGAAAGGGTCCGATAGCACATTCCTGGTGAGAGAACAGATCTAGAAAACCACTGATGTGAGATAAACATAGGTCTTCATGAACTTTCTCATTTCCAGTTCTAGAGCTGTATTGATTCAGACCTGGAAACCCATCAAGTGTGTGAAGTCAGGTGACTTGTTAGACCTTACACAAATCAGTGGCAGGAAACTGGAAACAACTTAGTGTCTAACACATGGGGACTAATTGACAAGTCACAATGTAGATGGAGTGCCTCTTACTTTTGGGTGTAAATGTTTGGGACTGGAAAGAAGCCTTTGAGGTTTCAGATGTTCTTCAGTTTGGGGATACGGATTTATGTAAAATGAGAATGGGCCCCCAAGCCCAAATACCAAACCGACTCACACTTCACATTATTCTCATCTGCATCATCAGAAGATATTCCACATGATCCTTTCAGAATGTTTTTGTTCTGTCTGAGACTCCCATATGAGACCAAGTGGAGAAATTTCCACTTGTGACCTCTGGTCGGTACTGTTGTGGGATAATGCTCTTGTACACTGTAATTAGTTTCATAAAACATCGATTGGCCAGTAGCCAGGCAGGAAGTATAGGCAGAGTGACAAGACTGAGAGAATTCTGGGAAAATGCAAGGCAGAGACACTCACTAGCCTGATGTAGCGGAATCAAGATGAGAATGCCTTACTGAGAAAAGGTACCAAGCCACGTGGCTAAATATAGACCAGAATTATAAAGTAATTCAGTTGTAAGATATAACTAATAATAATCCTGAGCTCACTGGCCAAACAGTTAATAATTAACATAAGCCTCTGTGTGTTTCTTTGGGACTGAATGCCTGGGTGACCAAGCGAGATGGAAACTTCCATCTACACAGTATTCTGGAAAAGTACTCTACCGCTGAACTACTTTCCTAGACCTAGAGATGACACTATGAAATAAATTAAATTGAGAAATAAAATATAGTCTTTATTTCTGTTGTATTCTGTTGTAGGACTTTGATTTAAGTACGTAAATAAAGTTCTCAAGGGACTTGGAGTCAAATACACAAACGGAAGAGCACAACAGAGCACAGGCTTGTGGGCACCTTCTCCATAGAGGCAGTCAGTGCCAGGGCTGTTGGCTGACAGTTTCGGAAGGGTGAGAAGACTAGGAATACTGTTCCATAAACTGAAGGACTCTTGTGACACAGATAGAATTGAACTAATCTGCTGAGGGAGGTGTGAGTGTTATTCTCTACTGCAAACCGAGCATGACCCTGGATTCCCACATCATAGACATGAAAAGGCAGAAGTGACTAGATGCTCACCAACCAATCCAGTGTGATGAATCTAGTGAGCCACAGGGGAACCTCAATCAGATGTATGTTTCTTTGAGGAATATGTTTTAATAAAATAACTAGATGTCCTCAGGATGGCTTTGAATTCCGTAAATGTCCCATAGAAGTCCATGGTCTAGCACCAGCTGTCAGCATGCCTGACTTCCAGTGTGGCTCATCTGAACTCTGCACATTGGTGGCAGGTATTGTTCCCTCAGTTTCTTAATTTATAAAACAAAAGCCTAGATTAGCTAGTTTCCAGCCTTTGTTCTGCTTTAAAAATACTTTTAATAGTGTGACAGTTGCCCAAATCATGACTAAATTGTCTTATATTCACTACTTATGTTTTCCCGAGAACTAAAACAATCAAACCAAGGGTCTTCTTCTTAGGGAAGAATAGAGGAAAAGAGGACAAATAGGAATACAAAAACAGAATGGAAATAAAAACCAAAAAAGGGACAATATTTTGTGGCCCTTACATAGCTACTAATTCATCATAAGTCTCCAATACAACTATTTCATAAATATTAATATAGTAATATGTATAACCTCGATCTATAACTTTGGTTAATTACATTTTCAACACCTATTGAGGATGTTTAATTCTTTGAAAGAGGATCTAAGAATAGACTGCATTTATCTAAATCATTTAATGGGTGATTTCACAACATGGTCTTACCAAACTTTATAAAACTTTATCTGTTTATCTGTCTAGTTACCATATTGCTTTTATAATGCTATTTTTCTTAAAATGTCAGAAACCGGATCACTAGGTAAGTTAGCTGTTTTCTCTATGTCATGTCACTGGTCTCCAGCGGCCATTTTGCAAAGGAACTCTTTGGAAACTACACTTGTCATAATAGCCCAAGTGTGGGAAGTGTTGGATCAGGATTTCACCATGGAGCAAAGTCAGCACTTATGCAAACCACACTTTTTATTCATTTAAAAGCTTCTAAATTTCCTCTGTTAAAACCTGCCTTGAACAGACAACAACTTATCCTTCACAAGACCAAAAGTGCAGTTCTACAACCTGGTGGTCACAGAAACGCCGAAGACCCCAACTTTGCTGCAACACATCAAAGATGGATCCTTGTGGTTCCCAAGCCTGGGCTCCCTGTGTGGTTTGAACAAATTGTTAGGGAAATGGTGTTATGTGCCTTTTGCAGTAGCCAGTCATGGTTTCCATGTGGTTGTGTTGCAAGCCCCGATTCTGATCATGCACAGAAAACAGTGCAGTGTATACTGTAGATATATACAGGCATCCCACTTCTTGACCTCCAGCGATGCCTTTCTCACATCAGTGCCTTAAGTAAAAAATAAAAAAATCTAGGACCTTTTGAGGAAGCATCTGAGACACACTGAGAGTCAATAAACATAACTAGAAAGAAAAAAAAAAACCTCTCTGCTACTAAATTCTCTCTTCAGTCTGAGCTCTATGCTTATCCCCTTGCTTTTTCCATCATGACCAAGTGTGTTTGTCTGCATGGGCACTAAGGTCCTTGTAACTGGAAAGAGGTGACTGAGTTTATCTTATTCTCAGCTTTCAGCAGTCCAGCAAGACAGCAAACTCTGAAGAATGAGTGAACAAATGGACAGTCATCAAAGGAGGATCCAGGATCCTTATCCATCGAGCCAAGGTTCCCTTTCTCCTGGACTCATGATTCTCTCACCTAGATAATGTAACACCACCTGTGTGTCTCTTCCAGGCCCTTTAGCCTCTTGATTCCTTCTCTGCACTGGCAATCTTGTGTACTGGGTCCATTCACAGCGTATCACACTGTGACTGTGTGAGCCTTTCATGTGAGCAATGTGCTCTAAGTAGCAGGGCGCAAGGTTATTCCAGGGCCATTGTGTCAAGATGTGTCAAGGCTTGCCTACATAAGTTTCATCTAAGTGTTAAAGATAGGCATTTTGAATTCAGGTGAGAACAGTGGAGAGTCTTGGGGACTTGAGTGAGGAGGAGGATAAAGAACACATCAATAGAAGATGCCTTCAGGTCAGTGACTGGTGCACCATTTCAAGGTAATTCCCTGAGTGTGACTTTTAAAAAGCTAAGTATTTAACAAAGTAACATCATGCTTTTGTACTATGGTCTAAAGAGATAAACACAACTGCTTACAACATCCCTTGGCACTTCTGTTTACTAGGGAAGAGGTGACATTTAAAAAACTATGGAGAAGATGGAAAAAGGTACAAAACTCCAAGATCTATATTTCTCTCACACCCCAACTTGTGTTACTACATGTGGGAAAAATCCTACACTATGAAATTTAAATTCATGTACAAATATATTCAAATTATTACATAAATTACTGCTGAGCTGTGCACATATGCACTGAAACATCAATTAATTTCATGTTTAGACGTGGGATATCATTTCTGTGACTCCTCTTTATGTATATGGAAATATTCTAAGATCTGAAATACTTCCATTCCCAAGTACTGCTCAAGATGCCAGGTCATGGTGCCCTGCTCACTGTAGTTCCAGTGAGGAAGTGAAAGTTCGAGAAGAACTGATAAAACCCTTTTGGACAGGTTCATCGCAGCTTCCTGTAGAGAGAAAGGTGCCAGGAAAGGTTGCCCCAGGCTACTCTCATCCTGAATTATCCAAGATGCCCCGCCATTACTTTGAGGCAATGGCTACACTTAAGATGAGCGAAGCACACCCTTGTCACATATTTCACACAAAGATGATATTCCAGCTCAGAAAATGAAGATTGGAACTATTCATCACCAGCCCCGGGAGCTTTTTATGGCAGCTCTGATCTGCATGGTGACAAGAATTACAGCTTCACACTCTTCCTACTTCCCACTGCCCCTGATAGAAGTCGTTGCTTCCTGGCACCTGCCACCACCGATTATCCTGCCCAAGTCTATTTCAATTCCATTTTATTTTGGCAGCCTCTTTACTGCAGAGCACCCTGCTGTTAGCTCTCTGCTGGTTTTAACTAACGTGGAAAACAAACCTTCTTTGGCATGTATAATTGGCAGCAGCAATGCCCCCACCCCACCTTGCATGCAGGGATTGAGAGTTTTGAAGTTCAAGGAAACGTGGACAAAGAGGAAAAGACAGCCCTGTGGATTTAAAACCATGGTGAAGCTTGAGAGACACACACAGAATTTGGAGCAGTTCTTTGAAGAGGCAGTAGATTACAGCAGACTTTCCTGGGACAGGCTGTGCAAACAGGATTGTCTTAAAAAGCAAAGGAGAGGTTGCAGACCCTTCAAATTAATCACTGCCAAAATTGCTTTCCATCCGTAGAAGCGGTAGCAATTAGGAAGGAAATACAGAGGATTACATCTTGAGAGAAAAAAAAAAAAAGAGAGAGGGATTTTATGTAAAATGCTACTGACAAGCCATTGAGCTCAAAATTTAAATGTGATCTCAGATCTCAATGAGGGGATGAGGCTCCATGAAAATGGCAGTAAAAAAGCAAGAAAAGAGAAAAGCCACGGCAGTGAACACCTTGTATAGAAAAGAGAGCCGTTCGCCCCAGCTTCACTTAGCATTAGCTTTGTGAACTTTCACATCAACTTGAGGCTTAAAGAGCACTAGAGAGCTATTCATGATACTGACCAAAGGCCACTGAAATCAGAGGTGACAGGGGTGACGGTTAGAACAATGCCATAAGGTGTGGTGGTACACACATCTCTAACCTTAGCACTCACTCAGTCAGGGGGTTAGAGAGTTTAAGGCCAACCTAGACTGCACAGTGAACAGAGTTGGGGGACAGCTAAAGGGGGAGAAGAGGAGGAAGAAGAGGAGGTGGTAAGCTGGAGGGAAGGTAAGTACCCAGAGTCAAATTCTGTGAAAGTCACATGGAAGAATATTCTATTCTAACAAGCACCCAGGTGATTTTTCAACCTTCATTTAAAACTGTATTTTGGAAGACAGTAGCCATAGTGATGGCACATCTGTGGGGTTAACACCATGCATTCTGGAAATCCTAATGTGAACAAGATAAGGCCATGTGGTCACAGCTGCCTGCACCTACCTATTCAAATAACACATCTGGTTCTATTTCCCTCCCCCTACGCCCCGCCATCTCATTCAAAGGCAAGTTAATCAAAAAGGATGCATTCCACAGCGCGTACAGTACTGGAAACACAACCGCAAATGAGAAGGTTCCAAGCCCTTCAGTCTCACAGTTGCAGGTTTTGAACGGGCAGTAGTGACAGAAATACAGTCTGCCACCATGCTGTGGGAGGCAGAGAGGACCACAGATCTTCTTAAAGTTTTCTGGCTCGTCTAGCGAGCAGGAGATGTATTTTCTTAGGAGTGCATGGGTAGAATTTGAGCCCGAGTAGATAAAAGTTACCAATTGTTTTAATTAAGAATAATGAGATCAAACAATTTAAAGGAAGCCTGACTGTGGTTGAAAGACTGCTCCAGTCAGGATCCAGGGAAAACTGGACATGGAGAGTGAAAGAATAGTCGGTTCGTGAACAGCTCAGACATTCTTGTTTGCCCACTGGCTTCAGAGATGGTATACTCCCATACCGTGAACAAGAAGGGAGAAAACGATGTATGGGGAGACAGTCTGAATTTGGACATTCACTGTTGCGGGTACCTTGGAGATGTGTAGACGGAACTATGTAGTGGTGACCAGAGAAGTATTCTGAGCAGGAGTGGTACAGGAGTGACGTGGCCAAAGCTAAGCCAGTGGCCTGTGGGAAAGCTGGCAAGGGAGGAAAGTGAGTATTTAGGAATGGCTGAGATAGAGCTGGATAGAAAAACCCTGATGAAGAAAGCAAGCTGAGGAGGAATGATGTTCAGAGAGAAATTAAAATATGAGATCTTAGAGTACAAAGAAATGTCACTATTGCCATGAAAGGACAGGTCCTGCCCTAGGAAGCTGGTGACGTGGGGCACCAGGGAATGTAGAGCAGGCCTTCCCAGTACGATGATGGGGAATAACAGAGACCTCAGCAGACACATGCAGGAGATGAGCTTGCCTAGGTACATTAGGCAGCTTGGGTTCGGATAGCGAAGTGGACAGCTCAAGGCACAGATATTTACTGTCTGTTCTAGAGGCAGGAAAGACAGGGTAATGCCCACAGGACTGATGTTTTATGAGACCTCTCTCCTTGTCTTGTAGATAGTATTTTGTCCCAGTGTCTTTGCCCTCTGTTTTTATTAAATTCCATTTGCATCTTTTTGCAGATTTTGGCTTGATCATCTCATGCATGGTACCAGTTACACTGGGTGAGCATCTGCCTGTGTGACTTCATTTAATTATAACTATAATCAACTGTGTTCAGCATCTTGTATCCAGAACCAGGACTGGACATGGACATATGAATTATGATGCAATTTAGCTGAGCTCACAATAGCATCACACTGTTGGAAAACGACACAGACTAGAACCAGAATTTGTTGTTTCAAAAAGAGCATGAAAAGCTCTGGAGGTGTGGTGTGTGAACCAAAAGCACCCCCTGGAAGCTTGTTACAAAGACATAATATGGGCAGCCTCTAGGCCCACTGACATAATGTGTATGGTTCAGCCTAGTCACCTGAGCTTAACCAACAGCAGATCATCATTTTGAAATGAGGCCACTGTTTTTTTTTTCCTGAAAATCAACTAGAATATACATACAAACATACATACATTTCTATAATGTATTATATATTAATAATGGATGCATTATATGGTGATTTGGATATGTATTATGTGTGTAATATCATAATACACCTTAGTTTAGTAGGCCTAGGACAAGCCATTTCATAGAAAGCAAAATGATCCAAAGACCCCATGGCAGGTGCTATGACTGGAAAGAAAATTTGGGTGTTAGAAGCACAGAGGTTTTGTGTAAGTCAGATAACCACTCTCAACTCAGGTTTGCCTGCAAATTAGCAAATGAGCATCAAATGAGAAAGCAGAAGCACCTGGAAGGTCCCCACAATCAAGCCTAATGTGCTCATGTGGTTTAAAAAATGATAAATCCTTTTGCCAATGAGAAGTGACTTCTACCCCACTGTGTAGACCCAGTAACACTGTGAAGTTCCAGACACCCAGACATCCATCTTCAAAACCCATTTTGGTCGAGCTGCTGGGTCCCTATGATTTAAGGGCATATATTTTATATTTTATTTCACTGGCATCAATCTTTCTGAGCAGTGAGTTACTTGGGAGCTGGCCCTTGGATGATATACAGCTTGTGCAGAAGGAAGGGGCTCACATAGACAGGTGGAGCCTGCAGCAGTGGTCAACAATGAGTCACCCATCTGAGCACCTGTAGAAGAGAAGGCTAACAATTATTCTAGGAACTGAGCTTCTCTAGTCTAGCTCATACCAGGGATGATGAGATGAACTAAATCAGTATATATGGGATTGTAGTGCCAGTCTCTCTAGCATCTCAATTTAACATTCTTCTAAAGTTGTACCTACTGAGCAACATTAATTTGAATCCTACTGAGCTTTATGTATGTAAGGATTTTATTGACTACAATAAAAGCTGGCAAATGTAGGTGATCGCAAACCAAATTTGATTTAATGTGCCTTGAAGTCATTTCCTAATTAGCAATGAAAGACTTAAATACAGTTTTAAATTATATTCTGTCCAAAACTTTGTAATTTAAATAATGAAACTGTGTTTCTATAACATATTAATACTACTAATGAAAGCATTTCTGGTTCCTGGACACTGTGCCTTTAAATTTAGATGCGATTTTTCACACATCATGTGGCATTAGCTCTTATCACACATTTCATTTCCAATACATTTACACAGATTTTCCCCAATATTCTCCCACGTTAGGAACATATAATTATTATTAATGAAAAGATGTGTTACCACAAGTGAAAAATATATATATATAGGGGATGCATTTGTATTGTGTGTTTTCTTGATAACAGTGTTTACAAGGGCCTCTTATCATCTTAGTATTTACTTCTATAATATATATACTCCTATTGGTAAACAGATTAAAATGCACAAAATACATGTAAATGGAAAAATATTACTGCAAAAAAATAAATATAGATAAGTCATTAATGACGAAAAAGGTGACTACAAAGTCCTAAGATACATAAAATAAGAACCAAAATGCTAAATAAGCATCTGTATTGAAATTATATTAAATATGAATGGATTGGTACATTTACTTAAAGACACAGGATAACAGCATGATTAAAAGACAGGCTTCAGCTATATGCTGCCTAGACAGCACACAGTTTAGACTTACAGGAACACATAGGCAAATAGTGAAAGGATGGAAACATGTATTTGGTGCCAATAGTAAACAAAAGAAAATAATGATGACTATATTCATATCAGACCCCAAAGACCGAAAATAAGACAGTTAAAAGAGAAAAGGGATATTGTATTGAAATTTTTGTACTAAGAATTTAATCATAGTGGATGTAACAGTTACTAACACATAAGAACTAAACATCAGATCCCTTAAGCATATAAAGCAATCACTTAGAGAAACAAAGAGAATATAGACAGCTCTACAGTAACAGAAATGTCAATATCCCACCTTCAGTAATTGACCAAAAAACCCTTGTCAGACCAGTAATATCAAGAAGAACTGAAGTTAAAGGCAAATAGACATAAACTATGGAACAGACGAGACTGGCATGGACAGGTAACCCCAATCAATACGTCAGAGTATACATGAATTATAGTCGTAAAACTATGAAGAATTCTTATAAGTCAATAATAGCTTGAAGCCACTTGAAAATTATTTGAGAAAGGAGTAGCAGATTAAACAACCCTATGATTATGAAAAAAGACCTATAGAAACCCACTACTTGTAAGATAATTTAAAAGGATAATTTTAAAAAGGAATGGGGCAGTTTGAATGGCATTATTACATGGATGGAAAATGCTATTCCCAACAGACCTGGGCTATCTAATGATGGAAATAGCAGTGCCAAAACTGGATACCCTTTTCAAGTTACTATTCAAGATAGGCCCTAGAATCCCTGCAAAAGAGCACGGTCTGTTGCTATTGTGTTTGGTTGTCCAGAATACCTAGATGATAAAATCCTATTGCTGATGATAACTCTTTGTTTGCAGGGCATGGTGAAATCAAGCTGGAATAAACTGAAAAATCCTCCTTTCTGACTATTATATTGCCAGAAGGTGCTATGCAGTGATGGGTGGAGAAAAGGTAGTAACAGTTTTACTCAGTACTGGACCTTGCGCACTACAATACTGACTTCAAGGAAGATGTGTTCATTAGTGCAGTAGTGACATTGCCATTATAAGAGTAATCAATCAATATTCTGGTATGGCTGGGAAGTGAGCCCTACAATCCCACATCTAGTTAAAGAGATTTTGGCAAGTAATGATTGCTGGAGGAAGGGGAGCCATTGTACTTTGGGGATGTGGCCAATATTAAGTTGCCAATATTCAGTGCAGTACCTCATTCCCATGAGTGTAAGGTCCCAACAAATCTGACTCAGTGGGTTTTTTTCTTAACTTGTAGAGGACATGTGGTTGGGATGTGCTGGGGAACATAGCCGAGTGGGAGGAAGAATGCAGGGAGGATATGACCAAGATGCACTGTATACTTGCGTGAAATTATCAAAGAGTAAATCAAATAGTAATGCAATTAATTGCAACAGTTATTTCTTCAAAGATTTATTGAACAGCCAATAAGCACATGAAGAAATGCCCAGCATTACCAGTCAGTGTATTAGTAAGGACTGGGGGAATTGGAAACTTCAAGTCATTGGCAAAAATGTGAGGAATAGACAGACAACAGTCTTTCTCAATTCCTTAAGCATGTGATCCAGCAATTCTATTGATAGGTATCTACTTACTGATAGGTATATACTCACCAAACACTAGGTTCAGGCACATATTCTAATACAAAAAAAAAAATGGAAACAACCGAAGTAAGTTTTCATCAATGATGAGTGGGCAGGATAATTTGGCATGTGCAAAGCAATGGGGTTTTAAATGGCAATTGAAGGAAAACGTGTTTATAGAAACTGATCACAAGGACTTGGTGTATCAGCCATCCACAGACAATGTTCACAACAGGCTAATCCAGAGAGTTAAAGCTGTGTGCATCGAGTTTCTTAAGGCTAGAGGAATGGGAAGCCTACAGAGTGATGGATAAGTGACATAATTTTCTGTTTGAAGTATTAATAATCAATACAATCCAAGATAGAGTATAGTCATGGATGCACTTGAATAAAAGAATAAATTGTATATTTTAAATGGGTACAATGTGGGTAATAAAAACCATATCTCAATAATATTGTTATAAACAGCAGAGATGTTTGACATAACTTTTAGGAAAATGTAAATTAAGACCATAGTCAGAAGTCAAGTAAACATCAATTTTGACAACCAGTGTATGTGTCTTATACCTGATAACAGCAAGAGGAGGAGAGGAAAAGAGGTATTTGCAACATTCACACAATGCTGCGGAGAACGCGCTGGTAAACATCATATCACATTTAATTCTAGCAATTTATCCATGGTAGGGGGCATCTGTCCCTAAAGTCTGAAGTTTCTGAAGAAGAGGTGCTACCTTCCATCTCTCCAGAGACAGGCACTATGTATATTGGTGAATTGTTGCGAACATATGACAGGAAGTGGCCTGGATCAGAACCACAATCTCTCCAGTGGAAACCAAGCCTTGATTCTGTCCAACTGCTGATACCTGCCCAAAAAAGTCTTCATGGAAAGGTTGGAACACAGGCTTATGAACACAAGGTTCATTTTTGGTGCTCTTTTAAGCCACATAAACCCATTATTAGTAGCATATACATAAACATGCCACAGACTTAAGAAATGTTGGTCTGTGTACGATGAAGGCAAACCGAAATGAACCAGGTTCATTATGCTAATTGTACATCCTGAGACATTTGTGATAAGCAAGTCATTCAGGAAAGATAATCTTGTCCCTTCACAAGCCAGTATATAAATCTAAGCTCTCCAACTCTGATGTAAATCTTCTCAGGCCCCCTGACCACCCACTTCTGCCCCTCACCAGGCTCTTGCTACTCTGCCTTTTTAAAACAGATGTCATATGAGGTTGCTTTGATAGCCTTTGGCCTGGAATAGAAATACAAAAGGCTATACTACTTACCATGTTGAGGAGAAGGTCCAGCAGGTATCCCATTCTGAGGGTCTAACTTGGTTTCTGGAGTGATGTGAGACTTTTTGTTGGTATCTTGCAAAAGCATCAAAAACACCTTTTGAAAATTAAGAGAGAAGATGCCCATATTTTACATTTCTTCACAAATTCACATATTTCCATTTATTTTGCCTCAGTCACCCATTAGATCATAACCACACATCCAACACATCCTGTTTCATTGATCATTCCCTTAATGAGTGTAACTCTAAGACAGCATGGGACTCTCTAATTGATAGGCCTACCACAGGAACCAAATCTAACTGAAATGAGACTGCGAACCCACAGCAGTTACACAGGTGAGCAAGGCTGGTCAAATCCACCGCACGACCGGATGGGAGAAGGGCAGGAAAGGGCAGCTGTGCTCAAGCCAACTTGAGTTTGTGACTCAGTATGCCAGCATCTTAGAAACCTGAAACTTAGGAGTCACACATTTAAATATTGTGGTTTATTCATGGTGGTTGCCAATGCATCTATAAAAAAACCACCCACTGAATGTGTGTGCTCCCCCAGGGGTTATGATATGCTGCGTCACTAAGGCAGTTAAGTTTTTGTTGTTGTTGTTTATTTATTTATTTATTTATTTATTTATTTATTAAAGATTTCTGTCTCTTCCCCGCCACTGCCTCCCATTTCTCTCCCCCTTCCCCAATCAGGTCCCCCTCCCTCGTCAGCCCGAAGAGCAATCAGGGTTCCCTACCCTGTGGGAACTCAAGAACAATGGCAGTTAAGTTTTGACTTATTGGTGCACTACTTAGTTAGAACTGGACTAAGTCTAAGCTTGTGTTTAAACCCTGAGATGAGTCTCAATTCAACAAAAATATAATGAAGGGGCATGAGCATGAGTCAAGACAATGGGACTGTGGTGGGCTAGGGACAATGAAGCCTCTGACTGCATTTGAAGACCTGGGGGACATTTAGGAAGAGCTGAACTACGGGTCTCAATATATACCGAGAGGGATGCTTTAGCCACACACAAAAAGATACTCAGCCATGTAGGAGTGCAGCTCTATGGGAGAGGGCACAGGCTCTGATGCTGGCAGAGCTGGGTCAACTCTGTGACCACAGGGACAGGGTTCACAGCCCAGGCTACAAGGATGCCTCATCTGTGAAACCAGAGTATATCACTTCAGCTCATGTTTGGTAGACACTGGCTGCAGAGGCTTTGTGAAAACCCTAGAGTATTGTTCACACCGTCACTCCAACGAGCAAAAAAAGTGACCTGGAATCAAGGATGTGTGTGTGTGTGTGTGTGTGTGTGTGTGTGTGTGTGTGTGTGTGTGGAGAGATTAGCCATTGAGATTTTGGAGGACTGAGGAATTCAGATAGAGAGGGACAGGAAGAGAGTAGGAAGGGCAGAGGAGATTTCTGGGGCTCTTGGATCAGAAAAACATGGAGAATAGCGTCAGTCAATCATTTCTCCACTGCTCCTTGGACTTACCAGGTTTTATCTCACTTTCTGACTCCCAAGCTTGTATTAACACCAGAACAATTTGGGTATATGCTATATTGGAGGCATACAGTGTCTATGCTATTATTATATCTGTAGCTGAGATTCACTGGTAAGAGGCACGGTGCACCGGCACTGTAGCCTTGGTGATGTCAGTGCACACATTTCCAACCCCCCCGTCTCTGCACACACCTGTCACAGACACATCGCGGAGATCCAGGTCCCTGGCCTGGCCCCACTTCTACGTCTTACTCTCGCTGACTGCCCAG
Source organism: Microtus obscurus (assembly GCA_963919715.1). NCBI lineage: Eukaryota > Metazoa > Chordata > Mammalia > Rodentia > Cricetidae > Microtus > Microtus obscurus. Next base: position 25,522,421 of record CAWTZC010000015.1, read on the forward strand.
CATCTAGTTCACACTCAGCCCGTCCACTCTCTTCCTGAACTTCTGTGAGCAGCATCCTGCGTCTGGTTCCTTTAAGTAAAGAGCTATGAATTTGTTAAAGCGTTCCCGGCCTGACCCCTTCCACAGGAGATGGACGACACATGGAGAGGGCCCCAGAGACAGAAGCAGTGAGCGAGTGAGCCCACAGGGAGATGTATGTACTCTCTCTTCATGTGGTTAATTAGTTGGGACAGAATCCTACTGAGTAAAAGCTGTATCCTCAACACTGGTCAAGGTCAGGAGGTTTCATCAGATCTCAGGTAGCTCCCTCACTGGAAAGGTACCGTCTTTGCCGATTCTCAGCAAGATCTCCAGGAAAAGCTGCAGCACTCACCCTGCTCCAAATAAACACAGCGCTGACAAGAGAATGACACAGGGCATACAGGCCAATCAGGAAGCCCTGGGCATATTACTTCATCCCTGTGACTTGGCTTCTTGGTGGGCTAAACGGGAATACCAAGGCACATGTTATAGGACCACTGGAAGCAATCATACATTTTAAGAGAGACTGATGGGAGCCACCCTTGGCATGTAACAAGCTCACAGTGTCTCGTCTGGACTCGCCAGAGGACACCCCCACATGATATGCTTCATCATGTAATCCTCAAATCAATCCAATACGATCAGGACTGCTATCCAGTGTAGATGAAGGTTTGGAGGATTAACATAGTAATTACTCACCCAGCAAAGCCACACAGAATGAAAATAGAGATGAGAGTGTGGGCTGAGAATTACTCATTGAAAAAGACCTTGTGTTGGACTTTTATTCTAAAAGAAAATGTTGCTTGATGGTCACATGTCACTATATCATAAAGCATATTTTACTACAGTATGTGCATGTTGCCATCTTTACGCCTCCTTTTCAAACTCCCCATCTTGCCCTACCCCTATAAAAAGCCTATGCGGATGGATATGTATGTGCCTAAGTTGGCAAATGCCATGCATGCGTGCAAGCGTGTCATACCTACATATTGGAGAAAGAAGCAGAATAAGGACACGGGACAGGACTCTCAAAGGGCAGTGGGACATGGCATCAGAACAATTAGCACACTGCCCTTGTCTGTGTGCAGGGTACAGAGTGTTTCTTCAGCTCTTGGCCTGTGAGAGGCAAAGAGCAAAGCCAAGATCATAAGGATGTGACGACTGCCATCTAGTGTTGGCTCTCCTTAGCTACAGGCACACTGACCAGGGATTTCAGGGACTAAAATGTTAAAGGAGCCCAAGGGACAGAACAGAAGGGTCACATTTTTCAAAAAACAACTTGAAACTGAATGCTGTAGGCAAAGGTCTGGGCTCCTGGTGTGGACATGCCTTTGTAGTTGGCTCTGTAAGACCCGTGCTAAATGGAAGCAGTCAGTCTGCTGTTGCAAGCCTCCCTTTTGGAGCAGTCTCAGGGAACCCAAACATCCAGAACAGGATAGAAAAGGTCAAGCTTTAATGAAACAAAATATATGAAAAGGTTTCCAACATGCCACTAGGTTCAGGAACTATAAGTCTCCATTTTCAAGTTCAAAATCTTTCTTATCGTTTGACATATATTTTCTACAAAAGATAATCAATTTTGCTTCACCTGTTTCTTTATGAAAAGACACAAACTACTGTAAAAAAAAATTCTCATTATAGGTAAGGTTATGAAAAGCCTTATGTTACAAACACCCTATAAAAAGAAGGGATGAGCCCCCGAATAGGATATCACCTGATAGAGCTGAGCATCTATTATCCCATGTCTATTTTCTAGTCTAAGAAGTCCTTTGCTTGGAGTGGCATCATATGCATGTATCACGTCTCCTTCTTTTGATGTTTTTTCTAGCACTTGAAGATGAAAGGAGACCAGAGGGCTCAAATAGGCTGAATAGTGCCCGCACTTCTCTATCCTTACACAAAAGCATTAGATGCTCATCTCTAACCTCATCTAATAGTTCATATCTCACGGGGACCACACTAGGCATCTCAGTTAACCAAATCTTCACAACTCCTCATACTACTCTGACTTTTATTCAAACAAAATGAATGCATGTGGAATATACAATGGTAAGGTTAAAACTCAGACACTAGCTAGCAAGGGAAAAAATGAGCAAAAAGCAATATAGCTTTAAATGCGATGCTCAGGGGTTTTTCTATTTTCGTGTGTGGACGCGCGCGCGACGCGCACGTGTGTATGCGAGTGTGTGTGCGCGCACGCGTGTGTAGATTCTTAATTTGGGAACTTACATCACCTTTATTAAGAGAAGCTTCAGGGTATAAGCCCGTTACCATGGCCCGGTGTCATCTGAGCCCTGATAGTGTTATCAATCCTTTGGGCTGGAGGGCAGTGGTTCAGCCACTGCACGATCCGTTTAAAGGGTACTGGCAAATAGTGTCCGACCCCAGGCGCAATCCACTCTCAAACTGTCAGTGTGATGGACTATACCGCAAACGTGGTCAGCACACCCTGCCTTTGGCTTAGGTGCTGGAGAAACTGATGAGACAGACCTGGCCTCTCATAACAATAGAGTCGGGCTGAGTGATCACCTTGGCAGAAATGGAACTGCCAAGCTTCAGCTAAAATACAGCATGGCCTGTGTTTTGTTTTTTAGTTTATCCTAAATGATATAACTTTGTCTTTCTTTTTGTCTTTAACAAACAAAAGATGGCACTGTGTAAAGAGCGCAGATAATAAGACACCAGAGTAACTAGGAATTGTCCCAAATTTTGCTCTGAGCAAAGCCGGCCTCTACTGTACCACACAGTAACCTGCACATGACAGCACCCTGTCACCCACCCCACAGGAGCACTGCTGCCTGGAATGACTGTCACATCACAGCTAACACAGAACCACAATCCAGGAAGCACATACTTCCTGGTATGTCCTGCATGCTCCTTTTTCTGGCCGCTGCTATATCATGGAGTCAGTGTTTCCCAGCAGAGCATTCTGTAACAGCAGGCTCACCAAGAAAATACAGGTGCACCTTCTCATCCACACAGGGGACATTTACCGGGTCCAGAAATTAGGACATGAACATTTGGGGGCTCATCGTTCATCCTATCACATCATCAGAACATCTCTGAAAGAAGAATGTAGACTGGCTACATCCTTAGACAGCCTGGAGACAGTAAAAGACAGAGGACAGAATAGAACACGCCATCACCCAGCACACTCAAGTGTTAACTCCTGAGCGTGGGCAATTTAAGGCCTTTCTCTGCTTGTCCGTGTAGGGCAGGGGCTGTGATAAGTTAGGTAAGGCACAAAAAAACCCCTAACAATAGATCAGACTTAGGACTTATGGCACCCCGAAATGGCTCTTTATAAACAGAAAAGGTCAAACATGGACCCCGGGGCTCCAATACGATAGACTGAAATCACAATGTTTAAAACACAGCCAACAGTCAGGAGTGCTTGACTTTGGGAGTCTTTGAAATCAAGAAGACTTAAGTACAAAACTGAACATTCTCAAAATAGTAAATATGATGTATTTTGATGAAATAAAACAAGTGAAAGGAAGGGCAAGGGAGGAGGGAGGGAGGAGGGAAGGAAGGAGGGGGGAGGGAGGGAGGAAGGGAGCGAAGACATTTTCAAGAATCTAAAAGCTACTCTCTCTGCCTTCTTCTCTTTCTTCTGCTGATGGAGGGAACATGTTAATGTTGGGGCCAGTATAAACCGAAGCAAATGAGGAGCAGGATCACCCAAGAGGGCACTGTGGAAGTAACCTGGAAGTCAGGGCAAACAGGAAAACACCACAGACAAGAATCAAGTTTCTCACTAGCAGACAAGACAGGAACAATCACAGAAGAAATGTGCATGAATACTTACTATCAAGTGGAACTGAGCTCTTTGTTTTCAATATTTAGGTAGAAAGAAAAGCTTCAGAGATAGCATGCTTTGTCCAAGACAGAACTAAGGCCACCGACTACCTTCCTACCAATAGATGGAGAAACCAGGACTTTGGGGGAGATCAGCTGGTTCTAGGGGCTTGCTCGGCCACCATAATGCGGTAGAAGACAGCTCCCCTTGCCAGATAGTAAAACATGTTCAAAGGAGGACGGTTAGGAGATGCAGAAAACAATGTGAAAGACTTTCCACTGCCAAGGCTAATATGGTTTGAGCATCAAAGTAAAAAATTCCAGGATGAGTGAACAGGAATGGATGAATGGAGTAGAATTCAGGAGTCACAATTGGTCTAAACAAAGACATGCATCAAGGAGACCATTTTCTTCTAAGCATGTGAAAGTTGACAGAATTATGACGATAACCCAGGGCAAACACTCTAATTATAGCTAATTCAGATGGGGAACTTTAGAAGGTGCAAAAAACGGTGGCTGGGGAAAATGGAAGTCAGAGGATCCTAAAGTATGTCCTCAAAAAATAAAGAAGGAAATTCCCTTTTGAATAAAAGCCAACAAAATGCTGCCCTTCACCTGGGTGATCAGATTTCTCCTCGCTGCTATGGACCAGATCAGCTTCACCTAGGACATAGCATCAGCCCTAGAATCTTCAAGACACCCTCCCCCCCCACCCTGAAAAACAAATAGCCTAGTCTACTCACAAGGAGACAGAGCAAACCCACACTGAGGTCACCGTGCTCATGACTCCGCTGTGCTGTTCTGAAGTCCTGAGGTCATGAATGTTGAGAAGACAGGAATTCCTGCTGGGATGACTGATGAGGCATCCAATGGGCTGCAGCTCGTGGTCCTGATTGCATCTTTAGCATTGCTATTGTCATTATAAACAGCATGTGTGTGTAGGGGGGCCTGGGGTGCACATTCATGAGTTGGTGAGCGTGCCCAAGCATGCACAAGCAGAGCCCAAAACAGGACTTTAGGTTTATCTGTCACTCACTATGTTATAGCCTTGAAACCTTATTAAACCAGAGACTTGTAATTGGTCTAAACTGGCTGGCCAGGAAAGGGACCTGCCCATCTCTGTACCCGAAGCTGGAGTCAAGAGGTACTTGCAGCCATGACCTGCTCTTTACATGGGTGCTGGGTATTCAGACCTGGATTCCCACGCTTACAGAGCCAGCACTCTTACTCACATCATCACCAGCCTTCTGGGCTGAATCTTTGTTCTTCCAGGTAGGGGGTTATGTCTCTCTGCAGTGGCTAAACTAGACAGGAGTTATTTATTCTTAGAAACTGACCTCCAAAAAGAAAGAAACTCTAAAAACAGATCAAACCCTACTTGATTTTCATCACATTCTCAGGCTCTGCCTCTGGATGCTGCTGCTTCGTGTGGGGTTGACTGAATCATGCCCCACGGGAGTCCAAACCCACGTCGGCAGAGGGACAAAATGGACTCATTTTCTGGGATTTGACAGGCTGGAAGATATCACCCGTCTTACCTTGCTACAATATTATTATATACAAATGAACAAAAAGTCCACCGTGGGCTACATCATAAGGTCCTAGCCATGCTGGGCTATCATGTGAGTCCCTGCCTCTTAAAAGCAAAAATAAAACCACACAGCAACAACAAAAACCACATGAGTAACATTCACCGCGTTTGCCTTACACAAGAAATTGTGACCGGGCTTCAGAGTTGCTGAAAATGAGCCTGGTCTATACAGCCAAGCTCTCCTGCTGTCCTTGGTCTTTGGCTCTCAACCCCACACAAGGTAAATCTGTCCTTTGGCAGCATCTTCCCTCTGTTCAAGCAACAGTAGGAAATGCTTCTTTTGTTCTGCAGTGTGTTTGTGCACTGTACATGTGTACTTTGTGATCTAGAGTGTGTGTGGAGGTCAGGGGACAGTTGCTGGAGTCAGATCTTTCCACCGTGTGAGTCCCAGGGAACATGCCAGATGTCAGGCTTGGAATCGAGTGCCGTTACGTACTGAGTTAACCGTTTATTAATGAAGCTCAGGAACCATGCAATTTCAAATGTCAACATCGTGACTTAGAGATAGAGACCATAATTTATTTTTTTAAATGTGTTGTATTTTTTTTAAAAAAAGCAAAACCTGCTTTCTCGCTACACAGAGGCATGAGAACTACTTAGCAGGGTTTTTTTCAACTCCAAGAAAGTCATCAGGCAAAATGCAGGTAAACAAAGAGAAAGCACGAAGAGGAGCTACCTGACTAGGGGGTCGATAGGCACAGTAGTTGGTAGTCAATGTTCCGGTAAAGAGACATTGACAGACTACACCAAACAAAAGAAAATTCTTCAAGGGCACTTCATCATTTTGTAATTTAAAACAGATTTCTCAAACCAACCCAAAGATAGTGCTGTATCGTGTTTCATTAAGTCTCATGTGCATTTTATGTATTTTAACCCTTGTCTGTGCTTTCCCCTAAGAAGACTGACCTTTTTAAAAACACATGTGCCTCTATGAAAGAAGCAAAAAGAAATACTCAGGAGTTAATAAATCAATATCTATTTAGGACCTACGATGTAGACAAAAGCACAGACAAAATGAGGAAGGAGAAAATCACTTCCGGTGGTTGAACAAATGCATGCAACATCTCCAGAGCAATTGAGTTATTGTAGTTATTGTTGAAATGGCTAGAAGAGGGACACCAATCTGGAGAAAAAATAATATACAGAAAGGAGTCACATGGGTACATTATCCCTTTAAGAAGGTAGTTGGAATTAAAAAAAAAAAACAGCAACAACTGTGTTTTGAAGGTGGTGGAGGCAATGTTCTACGTAATCGATAAATTGATAGCTTGATTTTTAAATAAATACTTGGATTTTTACTGTATGTAAATAAATACTTTAAAAAAGGTCAAAGGGAAAGAGGATTGCAAAATTTCCAAAAGCATAGGAACACATATAGGTAAAGCACAAATACAAATATTGAGAAAAAGAAAAGTTAATATGAATAGAGATATTTAAAATATAAGAATTCTAAGTGGAGAATCTAATGTAACATTAGAGATAGGAAGGGTGTTTTAGTGCAGCCTCAGCTTAGCTCTTTCCCAGCTGAGACTCAGAGTCTTGCCATCTAACCCGCCTGAGTTCCCTGTGTCAGTCACCAGCCCACAAGAACACTCCCCACCAGAACCCCACAGAGGTCACATGAGGCCATCTCCCCGTCTCTTCCAGACCATCTAAACTATCCAAGCTTATATTCTCCCTCTAACAGCCTGCCTGCAGGAGCACTTCTTTTCACCTAAAATCATTTCCTGGGGACTCCAATGTTAGTGTAGATCCAACTCTATGCTGTGGCCCCTCACAGCCTTTTCCTCCACCCTATATACACTCTTATGTGTCCACTCACAAACTCAAAGAAGCCCTCTATACCAGGGACCTCACAGCCACCACACTTGCCCAGAATATAAAGGGGGCAGCTACAACCAAAGAACACATACCCAACAAAGACAAGACCGAATATCAATACCAGGAATCAAAAACCACTGATCCTTAATAAACCTCAATATTAAAGAACTCAGCTTCCCCAAAACAAGACACAGATAACAGAATGAAGGCAAAAAACAGGATCTATCCTTACTCTACACCCAAGAAACACACCTTAGCATAAAGGATAGACATCTCCTCAGGATGAAAGGACAAATAGGGGAATCACATCCAAAAGGAGTAAAGAGCAAGAAATATTTAATTTCAGGGCAGTAATCAATAAAATAAAAGCAACGAAAATTAAAATCAATGAAACAAAGAATTGGCTGTTTGAGAAAATAAATAGGATTGACAAACCCTTATCCAAATGACCTGAAAGGTGGTGGGAAAAGGTAACAAAATCAGAGATGAAAAGAGGTGCAAAACAACAGACACCCAGACACCAAGGAAATCTAGAAAATCATCATAAGGACATTATTTTAAAAAAATAGCTGTTGTTGGGGGCTATGGTCTGAATTGATGTTGATGGCTCCAGTTACCACAGAAGGCTATGCAGATGCCCAAGGTCTGGTCAGCCACCTGCGACCATGCTGGTATCCAGGGACCATGTTGCCATCAGGGTCATACTGATCTGGGTGACCTTTGCTGTTACCCAAAACAATGCTGATATCCAGGTCCAAGCTGCAACTGAGGGCATGTGTGGGTCTGTGACCCTATGGTAGACCAGGTCTTTGTTGATGTCTGTGGCTTCTATTAACATAGGGCCATGTGGATAGCTTGGGTCTGGTCAGTCACCTGAGACCATGTTGGTGTCATAAGGTCATGCTGCCACCAGGGCCATATTGATCTGGGTGGCCTGCATGGTTACCTAAGTCATGGTGACATCCAAGCCTGAGTTACTGCTGAGGGCCATGGTTGGGTCCATGGTCCTGCTGCAACTGGGGTCCATATTACCACATGGGGTCATAGGAAACACATGCTGAAATCTAAGGACTATGATGAGACAGGGTGCTAGAAATAAAAGGAAAATTATATGCTTGCCCTCACCACTGACCAAGAAGCTATCTCTAATTGGAAACTACTTGCCCATAAAAATTCAGATATCTCCAAGTGTCACTGGGAAAACCAACTACTCTTTAGTGTAGGCGGCGAGCCCATAGTAGACGGCCAACAAAAAATGAACTCACCCACATCCTTGGAGGCTGTCTATCTTACACTGTCATAACAGGGCTTTTACTTTTTAAAAATTTTATCTTATATTTTATTTTATTTATGTATTTTTTTCTCTCTCATTTTACTTTATAGGCCTTTTTACATACATATTATGGCTTCCAGTTTAGTGCTTTTATGGTACTCCTGAGAGGCAAATAGAAGGATCTCTACATGTATATCTGCCTTTTTTGTACTTTTTATTTCTGTTTGTCTTGTCCTAGTCTGGTGTTTTTGTTTGATCTTACTATATTTTATTTTATTACTGTCCTTTAAACATCTGTTTGTGTTCTAATAAGAGACAGAAAGGAGGTGGATCTGGAACTGGGAGGAGTAGAGGGAAGGGTAACCATAATCGTGATGCGTGGCATGAGAGAAAAAAATCTATTTTAAATAAAAGTGGGGGAGGGGAATGGTATAACCCTGAAATGATACACTATGCATGGATTTTTCTTCCCAATGAATTTCAGATTGTGATTCTTTCCACAGTTGCTAGTTTTTCATGGAGGGTTGTGCCTGAGGCTATCGTTCCATGTGAGACCATGAGTGAGTGATGATGAAGCAGGTCTCTTGTTCAACTGCTCTAAGTCCTGGGCACCTAGAGTCTTCCCTCTCAACCCTTCCCATCATTCCTGGTCAGGACAAACAGCATCAAAGGTACCCCCACCAGGCTCTGTACAAAATGCATTCCCCCATGGGCATCAGGATCACCTTAGAGGTGGGACAAGAAAACAAAGAACTCAGTTCTGACTTCTGTGTAAAATCTTCCAGAAACATGGAGCCCCGAATATAACAATGACAATGGTGGTGTAATAATATAAAACTGACCAACATTTATGTCCTCATTGGCTTCAACAGACTGCAGCATTCTGTAGCTCGCCACAGTGGATTTTCCTATTTGTCTTACTTTTCCCTAAAATACTAAGAGAAAATGGCTCGGAAAAATTTTGCTTACATGAGCAACAAAAGCAAAGCAAGCACGCAGCCAGTGGGGCTGGTGCTCCTAGCCTCTGCAGTCTCTCCACTTTAATTTCCTGTGACTGCAAACCTAGCCAGACCTGAGAGTCTGACAGCAAAGAGGGAAGGAGGAGCATATGTAGCAAGGAGAGCATAGAATTATCTTATTAATAAACATGCCTCTCAGTGAAAATTATACCTATCAACCTTTCTCGGGCCTCTTCTTGCAATAGCATTGATAGACTGCATAAACACAGTCGTTAACCAAGCGTCTCAAATCCAAGCATCCACCCGGAAGATGAAGACCTGCCTCACTGTTCTGAAGTGCTTAAACTCACAAAACATCAAAGGCAAGCATTCCCCAAGGGTTCGCTCTTCCTACTGATAAATATTAACAAAGATTCTTGAAGTCTCTTTTTTTGATCAAATAAATAGAAAGCTAATTACATGAAGGAGACGTGCACTCTTTCTGACATACAGGTGTAAGAGTAGATGAGTATCTAAGTGTTAAGACAAATGTGTTCTTTCAGTGATATGTGTTCTTCTTCCAAAACACTGATTTATCCCCAACATGCACAATGTCTCCTGCCCTGGATTGAGCACCTACTGAGCTTATGAACAAGTTCAGTTTCTCAGAACTAGACAAGGCAGAATGCAAATCTCCCATAACACAGACAGAGGCTGAGAACAGCTCCTCCTTCCACCCCAAAGACCCAGGATATGAAGCAACTGTTGGAGTTGACGGCACTTTGTTTCTATAAGAAAACGGACATGTGCTGGCTCAAGGTCCCAGCTAGCCAAACATTAGCCTTCTTATCTGGTATTTGGACGTGTTTTCAAGCTCTGAAAGTGGTGACAGCTGGCTTCTTAGTCACATTTTAGTATGCAGTTCAATGAGCCACAGTCCCACAAACCTGCATTCAAGGAGGAGAGCTGACCAATCCCAACTGCCACAATAGGAGGGAAAAAAGGTTCAGACACGCCCTGGGCTTCTCCTCTAGCACAGGGAAGACAGTTAATCTATCAAAAGTCCCTGAAGATCAAGTGAACTTTTGAGCATGGCTATGATTTAATTCTACTGTCACTCCAAGAAGGTGACAGCTCCCCACAGATGACAGGAGGCATTACCATTTTGATAGTTTGTCCACGTCATGTACCCATCACTTTTCATACTTAGAATATCGGTGAAACTGTTCTGCTTCTTGGATATGTGTGTGCTTGTTCGTTGATTTAGTTTTTATTAGCATATATTCAATTACAACCTTGTCATTCAAATCTAATTCCATACTTTGATTCATCCTGCATGACCCTCTCTTACCCTCCCTTGCTTGGTGTCCCTTCTTCTCTCAAATAATCACCCTTCTCCTTACAGGTCTATTTCTAAAGTCTAGATTCTGAGTATGAAAGGAAACACATAGTGTTCTTGCTCGATATAACTTGTTTCACTTAGTATGATGAACTCTCGCTGCACCCATTTCCCTACAAATGACATACTTTCACTATCTGAAAAAATAAACTACAGAATGAACACACGCAAGATCTTTTAAACCATTCATCAACTGATGGGCATCTAGACAACTTCCTAAATTTGACTGCTGAGGAGAGTGCTTTGGTAAACATAGATATGAAAGGATTTTTCTGGTAGGCTGACTTGGAGTCCTTCCAGCATATACTCAGGAGCTGTACAGATGAAGTGCATGGCAGTTATAGTGGTAAATCTCCACACTAATTTCTATAGTGGTCACAGTAATCTACTTTCTTATCAGCCATATAAAAATGTTCTCTTCCTTTTACTGCTGAGTAGTACTCTAATATGTATATACTCCATACTTTCTTCATCCATTCTTCAATTGAAGGGCATCTAGGTTGTTTCCAGGTTCTGGCTATTACAAACAATGCTGCTATGAACATAGTAGAGCATATACTTTTGTTGTATGGTAAGGCCTCTCTTGGGTATATTCCCAAGAGAGGTATTGCTGGGTCCAGGGGTAGGTTGATCCGGAATTTCCTGAGAAACCGCCACACTGCTTTCCAAAGTGGTTGCACAAGTTTGCATTCCCACCAGCAATGGATGAGTGTGCCCCTTTCTCCACAACCTCTCCAGCAGAGGCTATCATTGGTGTTTTTTATTTTCGCCATTCTGACAGGTGTAAGATGGTATCTTAAAGTTGTCTTGATTTGCATTTCCCTGATCGCTAAGGAAGTTGAGCATGACCTTAGGTGTCTTTTGGCCATTTGAACTTCTTCTGTTGAGAGATCTCTGTTCAGCTCAGTGCCCCATTTTATAATTGGGTTGATTAGCCTTTTACGGTCTAGTTTCTTGAGTTCTTTATATATTTTGGAGATCAGACTTCTGTCAGTTGCGGGGTTGGCAATGGGTTTTTGATCCTACTGCACGAATTGGCTTTGTGGGAGCCTAGGCAGTTTGGATGCTCACCTTACTAGACCTGGATGGAGGTGGGTGGTCCTTGGACTTCCCACAGGGCAGAGAACCCTGATTGCTCTTTGGGCTGACGAGGGAGGAGGACTTGATTGGGGGAGGGGGAGGGAAATGGGAGGCGGCGGTGGGGAAGAGACAGAAGTCTTTAATAAATAAATAAATAAATAAATAAATAAAGTTCTCTTCCCCACATCCCCTTTATCTTTTGTTGTTTGAATGATAACATTAGGTTGTGATGGAATCTCAGTGTGGTTTCATTTTACTGTCTTAAACAATCAAAAAATACTTAGGCTTACCAAGACTGAGTGATTGATCAAGGTCCGGGAGCTCAGAGGAATAATTATCTGAACCTAGAACTGTCTGCATAAGGGCTGGAGGGATGGCTCTATAGGCAAGAGCACCTACAGCTCTTGCAGAGGACCCAGGTTTAGTTTCCAGCCTCCCCATGGCAGTTTGCAATTGCCTTTAACTCCTATTCCAGAGGATATTACATACTCTTCTGAACTCTGAGGGTTCATGCATGCATGTGTTTCACACATATGCACTTGGGTACAGTCAATATATGTAACATGAAATATCTATAAACAGAATTGTCTGGGGTAAAATTGACGCTTTCTCTACGGTAACTCATCTCAAAAGGTAGGCATGTCTTCTGAACATAATTACATAAACAATTAAAGTTTCTGTTTCTGTGGGTTCAAGTAATTATGGGTTGCAAATACCCAGAAAGAACACCATGTTTGTATTGGACATGTGCAGACTTTTTCTTGTCCTTGTTCTTCTGAAAATTAACCCAAGTCATTTGGTTAATACCGATTAGGTAAGCACTCACAGCACAGCCTACTTTCTAGGCTGCTGGTTTGTATTGTGGTGGGGAAGCATAACACTCCCAAAGCTCCAACTCCTTGGGCAAGTCACAGAGGAAGCACAGAACTTATCGTGGTGAGCATCATGAAGAAAAGACAATGAGGGGACCAGGAGAAAGCACTGTATGTTGATGCAGAGTCTGAACTTGCAAGCTTTCTTCCTAGGTTGACCTCATATCAAGGCTTCTGGGACCACAGCAGGAAGCAACTAGCATGACATAGGGTCATGGTGATGGTAATCACTGCCCCAGAGAGTAGCTCGTAGACACTGTGAACACATATTTTAGGCTGGTATTTTTTTTTTACTTGCTTCTTCATGCTCTACTTACTCTAATCTTCCGTCCACATGCAAATCCACCCTTTATGAACTGTATGATCTGGAGTAAGGAAAGTAGCCTATCAAAACTCAGATTCCTCGCTTAGAAATGGGAATAAAACCATCTGAAGGGAGCACAAGGCATTCTAAATATCAAAGTAAGGACCTTGCAAGACTGTGAATCTTCTTGTTTTACTCTTACCTATGAATATTGACTTCCAACAAACTATATGATGGCTGTTATCAGTTAGGGGCTTTGATGGCCATCCCTTGCCCATGGAGTAAGCATTCCAAGACCAAAACTGTGCCTGAATTCTACAGATAAATAGCTGTCACTAAGTATTCATGGAGGGTGAGTATACCTGAAGAATAAAATTCAGAATTGCTCAAGTTCTTTATATAAAATGGTATGGTATTTATACCCAGCCCACTGACATTCTATGTCATACATCTCATCTCTTTACTATGTATCATATCTGAACAAGGCATATATTATAGACAAATAATTGTTAATTTCCAGAGGAATAAAGGTTATAAAGTCTTCACATGTTAATACAAACGGCACTATTTCTGAATGCTTGCAACCTGTAATTACTTAAACCCACAGATACAGAAACTGTAATTGTACTTCTGTTCCCTAATGCATGCCTAAAGTAAAGTCTGATTCAGGAATTAGGCACAGTAAGAGATTAATAGCAACACCTAATAATAAAAGCAAAGTAGAACAATTATTTATAAGCTACTCTAATAAAAATCAGGCAGGTATAATTTCTCCCTCCTGTCTCTCCCTCTCCCGTTTCCCCCCACAATGTGTTTATTTGCTGGGCTGTGTCTAATAGCCATAGTTTACTATAGGTACCAGAACAGGGACAAACATGACTACTGTCGAGGAAGGGACACCTATGTGCACCTAGATTTCTCAAGGGTTGCCTTGCCTTCAGGACCACAAACCCAGCTTTGTGTCTTTTAGTCCTAAATTCATTTTAAGGTTCACTCTAACTTAGAAAATTAGCCATTTTAATCCCATAGTTATCCAAAGTTTCTAATATGTGGTTCAGATTGATAATGCCTACTAATAACAACAACAAAAAAATGATTGGTCACTGGTATTATTTCTGAAACCAGTAAATTAAATTAGAAGTTTATTTTAACTTTAATGTTCTGTCTTTCTTTTGGGTTTTAGTCTACAATAGTTTCAGTAGCTAAGAGCAAGATAAAATTAAAATTTATAAGTAGATCACATGTAGGTGTAATATTAGGAACTCACACAAAGACTGCTTTCAATTGGGTTTTGCAGCTCAGAATTTCCCTTCAAAGGAAATATGAGCAAACTCTTGGCTGGCCACTATGATGGGATGGCACTGAGTAATGGATGTTCTCAGCTCAGTTCCAAAAGCTGACAGTGCAAGGTATCAGAGTAAAGAGGGAGCTTGGGACAGGGAGAAGACCTGTGTTCAGTATCACGTAGGTGGTAGACTATCTGACAGTTGTCTATTTGCATGGTCCCAAGCAGAGGTCCACAGAGGAGGCAGGCTCCTCCACTACTGAAAACTTACTAGTCATGTACAGATTCCAGTTCAAACACATCTCAGGACTCAAGTACAGGAATGTTATTTGCTTAAAGAGTAGCCAGCAGTGGAATGTGTTAAATTTGGGTTTGGGCTCTGACTATACATATGACTGTAGCAATTGATCTCAGGTGTCAACAAGATGAGATCTGCAATCACTAGGAAGATGAGCCTCTAGGGATGGTTATGGGGGACTATCTCACTAGTTTACTGAATGGGGAGACCCGTCCTGAAATGAGTTGCTCTGTTCCTTGGATGTGGATCCTGGCTGAATAAAAAGGAGGCAACTAGCTGAGGACAAACATTCACCACGCTGTGTGTCCTGACTGTGGACACAGTGTGACCAGCTGCCTGGCACTCCTGCGGACATGATATCCCTCTCATGCTAGACTACATATCCTGGGACTGTAAATCAAAATAAACCATATTTTCCTTAGGTTGCTTTTGTCATGGATATTTGATCACAGTAACAGGAAAAGTAATTGATACAGTCAGGGCTTGAAAATAAATAATAAATAATACACAATCGTCTCCATCGCTTCCCCATTCATCCATCTCTCTCTAAATATGGAACTAGCCATAGAAATAGAAACCATATCAGCACGTACCTCTTCCAAGGTGGTGTCTGAGATGCCATACCCCGTCAGGTGTAGGTGCTGTAAGTTCTGATCCAGAGCCTGGCAAAGCCCCTTGAAGCAGGACTTGTCTGCATCCTTGGGGATGGTGTAGGTCAGCTCACCTCCACTGCTATCTTTGAGGAATGCTTGGGGAATATAGACCTGTATCAAGGATGTAACACGAGCTACATCCTTGGGCTCCTGGGTTTCTAGGACAGAGGGCTACCAGAAAGAGAAATGGGTAAGAAGGCAGCAAGGAAGATCAATCCAAATACTGAGTTCTTGAGAAATATGTGTTATTTCAGATTTCTGTTTCAAAACAAGGACAGATTGCTGCATTTAAGCAGGAGGGGGCCTTTCAATGATGTGTTACACATTTTCTCTTCTTTGTTAATGTATATGTATGTGCACACAGGGACATGTGCACCAATGTTGAAGACAGAGGACAACTTGAAGGTCGTCCTCGGGAAAACTGTCTATCTCCTTTAAGGTAGGATCTCTCACTGAACCTGAGGCTCATTAATTAGGCAAGTCTGGCTGGTCAGTAAGTACCAGGTATTCGTCTTGGCCTCTTAGCACTGGGATGACAGGTGTATATCATCACATCTGGCATTTTATGTGTGTTCTGAGTTTCTAACTCAATGCCTCATGTTTGCAAGACAGGCACTTTACCAGCTGAGCCATTCCCAAACCCCTTTTCCTATTTTATAAAACATGTATCTACACTGGTAAACCTGGTAAGCCTGCTTTTGACCCATGTGCCCATGCTGGTTCCAAATGCCCTGGAGAGATTTAGAATGATAAATTGGAGCAAAGCTCTCCTTCCCAGAAAAATCATTATGGAGACTCAAGTACTAGTAGTGCAAAAACATGGGTCTGAGTATTTCAAAAGGGAGAACTACGAATCCTAGTCAAAGAGAAAGGGGCCTTCTCTGAATAACAATATAATTACCTCAACTAGAGAAAAGACACTCAAAGCCGTCGAGGGCAGACAAGGAGGTCACCAAGGATAAGACAGTCATGAGGACCTGGAAAATGAGTTTCTGGATTCTAGTCCCAGGGTCTCTGCTCCTTTCCTGGCTAACAATATGCAATAATATCTACAGTCATAACTTAGGTTTGATTACTCAGCTCCTGATCATAACTGCTCCACCTCTTAGCTGCTCTGCTTCTAGGACAGGCAAGATTCGAGCCTCCAGAAGGGAGTATCACTGTCAAAACAATTTCTAGAACTCCTTGGCCAACTGAGCTTCCTGACAGCTGTTCTTGGTATCTACAAAGTCATTGTGGCCCCTCTTATGCTTCTTTCTGGAAGATTAAATGAACCCTGGGGTTCACAGAGGATAGCCATCACTGTTCAGGCCTGTAAGGAGTTCTTTGGACTCCTGAGACATCCTGCACAAAAGGCCTCCAGTTGGACATTATTGTTGTACAAGCGTCCTGCTTTGTTTCGAGTGACATGCGTGGGACAAGGCTTCCCCAGTGAAATGAAAGAGCGGCACTTCTTACTTGTTTGGTAAGCGTCAGAGTGAGTCCTTGGCCATAGGTCTCCTTCATGCCCGCAGGAGGAGCATAGCATCTGAGCTTCCCTTGCTGGAGCACAGCTACGTGGTCACTGAGCATCTCAGCTTCATCCAGGTGGTGGGTTGTGAAGATGATTGTGCGACCTGTATCCAAGCACAGGATGCATCAGAACCAGCATAACAAGGGTCCTTCCCTAGGAATGGTGGACTGGGACAGGACTGAAAGACAGTAACAGTGCTTTAAATAGTGGGGACCGGAATGGTGCTGTGTAAAAACATAACCAGGTCTACTCTGAGAATTAGAGATCCTGAGAAGTGTTCCTTATAGTTTCCCAAAAGGTATTGATTGCTATTTACACAAATGCCCTCCATGCCTTCCTTCATTAGGCTTGGGAGACACTGCCAGGCAAGAAGGGGGAAACCGCTATGCAATAAAGGCCCTGAGTTCAGCAGCTTTGTTTTCCAGGCCTAAGATGTAATAGCATTAAAACATGTGCTGCATCCTAGAAAACACTTAGAAACCCTGAGCCACAAGAATGTGGGAGACAGTGTGGGAGCTGAGGGTGGGGAGTTAAGTCATGAGCCTTCCTAGGGGGGAGAGATGCTGAGTCCAGCACTCTGCTTCTGCAGAAATGCATGCTATGCCCACAGGTGTCTACAATGAATTGAGAATTCATTACCTTTCCTTGTGAAGAAGAAACACTCTGATTTACCTTAGGAAAACAGAAGCCAGAAAAACTTGGGGTATTTGAGGAAAGATATTTCCATTAATATAAATAGATAATGTTCTTGCTTTTAGCTACTCTTTCCCCATTGGGTCAAATTGAGCCTCATTTAGCTGGTCTATCAAATAAAAGAAACATTCATTGATTCTGGTTTCAAGAACAAATCTTTAAATAGACAATGACAAACCTGATTTTAATTTTACTTAATTTCATATTTTTCATAAAGGAGAAGGATTAAAAGGCCAAGAGTCTTATTCATTTTGTTCTCTCCTTGATTTTGTTTTTATTACTTTTTGGTTTGATTTTATCCGATTGTTGAGGCTGTATCTCACTTTGTCTAGACCAAGCTGGTCTAGAAATCAGTATGTAGCCCAGGCTAGCTTCAAGTCCACAGCAATACTCCTGTCTCAGCCTTAGGACTGCTGGGAGGTGAGCCACAGTGCTTGTCATCCAGTTAATCGTTTAGAATCCATCCAGAAAGAACAATGAAAGGTAGTGCAGAATACAACAGGGAGCGGAGTACCCAGTGCCAATTCTTACTGTAGAATGCATTACAAAGACCATGGGCAACATCTTTGTCTTCTAGTTCCCAGATGCTAAGAAAATGTACTCGTGCCTGACCTAGGACCATCAGAGGCAAATTAGTTATTTTGATTAGAGATGTCCCACAGTTCAGATGCATGTCCCAATGCAATACGATACTCATCCGTTGAGTCGAGATTCTTAAGGAAAATGAAAGGAAGAAGGGTAAGGTGAGGAGCTGAGAGAGTAGAAAGAGGAACAGAGAAATGCTGGATAAATCACACAAAACTTCAGTTATGCAAGGTGGTAGAGTGTGGAGACCTGCTACACAACACAATAGCTACAGCTATTCATTGTGCATGTAAAAATTACTGAGAGATTAGCCCTTCAACACACACACATACACACAATGTTCATTTGTAAGGTGATAGGCATGTTAATTAGCTCTGTTTAATCTTTTCCCTTAGACAGAGGCCCACATTGGAGCACCGGACTGAAATCTCAAGATCCAAATCAGGAGCAGAAGGAGAGAGAGCACGAGCAAAGAACTCAGGACTGTGAGGGGTGCACCCACACACTGAGACAATGGGCATGTTCTATGGGGAACTCACCAAGGCCAGCTGGCCTGGGTCTGAAAAAGCCTGGGATAAAACCGGACTCACTGAACATAGCATACAATGAGGACTACTGAGAACTCAAGAACAATGGCAATGGGTTTTTGATCCTACTGCACGTACTGGCTTTGTGGGAGCCTAGGCAGTTTGGATGCTCACCTTACTAGACCTGAATGGAGGTGTGTGGTCCTTGGACTTCCCACAGGGCAGGGAACCCTGACTGCTCTTTGAGCTGACGAGGGAGGGGGACTTGGTCAGGGGAGGGGGAGGAAAATGGGAGGCGGTGGTGGGGAGGAGGCAGAAATCTTTAATAAATAAATTAAAAAAAGAAAAAAAGAAAGTTGACCTGGCCTCAACTAGTTTAGGGTGCTTGTATAATAAGGCAAATGCATCCACAGAGTTCATGTTTAGAGAGAAATCCCTATTTGCCATCTTATGTCTCTGCGTAATTGGGCATGCTTGTGATTAAAACCAGATGCACTATGGGAAGAGATACCCAAAGTAGAGAAATGGTTATATAATGTAATCGCTCAATCAAAATAAAGAACCACCCCATAGCAACCAAGCTCCTTCTCTTGAACCCATAAGGGAAAACCCCCAAATAATTGAGGTCATTGAGGACTTTAATTCATGTGGCCTGCTGTCAGTCTCAACAGTGTATTCAACTTACTGTATCGCTTTGCTTTGAATAAAGCTTCCTCGCAAAAAAAAAAATCAAAACATGTACAATTTTTACTTGTCAAGTACACTTTACTAAAGCTGGAAGAGATAAGAAAGTGAATAATTCCCAACGAATTTAGATTACAGCCCCAGATATTTGATCCATGATGGCTCTCAGTGGATGCTACAGGAACCCACGATGCTGCTCTATCCTCAAAGCATATTCTAACAAGCCATTACCCTGCTCTTTCTTTCTGATTCTGGTGGTGCAGCCCTTCCTATCCAGATGTTATTTCCAAAACTTACAGTTTCTGAATGGGCTTCTTGTGTATTTTTTAAATGATGATAACCTCTCATGTATGGAGAGTCCACACACCAGATATTGAACCACGTGCACTTTCTCAAGCAGTTCATTGACTCCTTAGAGCAGTGGTTCTTAACCTTCCTCATGCTGAGACTGCTTAATACAGCTCCTCATGTTGTGGGAGATCTCCAGCCACGGGATTATCCTGCTGATCCTTTAGAATAGCATCTTTGCTACTGTTATGAATCATGTTGCAAATACCTGATACTCATGATATCTGACATGAGACTCCTGCTGAAATGGTCCTTCGGTGCCCAAAGGGTTGCAACCAACAGGCTGGGAACTGTTTGCTTGGAGAAATGATCCTATAGGACAGTGTGATAGTCTCCTTTTGCAACAGAGAAAACTGCAGCCTGGAGGAGCTTGGCCGTCTCTCCGACCTCACAAAGGAAATGGACAGCCAGTCTGAAATCTGGTCTCGGCATTTGTTTGTGATGTGCCACCTGGCTCTGCTGCCTCTGCCTCATTACTGATCTTTCCAGGGTAGACACTGAAATGCTGGCACCAGGGCTGATCAAAAGCTCACACTGTCCACCAAAGAACAACACACACACACAAACACACACACACAAAAAAAAAAAACCACATACAAACATACAAGACACCCAAAAGACTGAGCGTCCAGTGCTCAGTGTTCTGATGGGAAAATGACTTTTCTCCTCAGCAGGTAACATTTGTTTCCACACAGTCTTTCTCACAAAGCCTGGTCAGTTGCCAGTTGAGGGCGTTTACAGGAACAAGCTAAACATTTTCATTTTTGAAGACATGTTTGCCTTTTACTACTGTCTAGCCAATCTTCTTACAGGTTATTCATTTTGCACTCCAATCAGTACAACAGTTCCAAAGGGGTCTCCCGAAGATGAAAATAATCACTATTAAACAACATGGAATGGAATCGCAGAGTTTAATGAAGACTACCTTTTTCTCAGACCTACACTGCAGCTGTCTATTCTGACTATTTAAACTCTAAACGGCCCACCAACTAACCACCCAAGAAAGGGAGAGCTCGAGGGTGGGGAAGATAGCTGGGAAATGCCATCCTTTGGACACGATATGACTGCTACAATATGAACTCACAGCAGTGTGGTCACATGCCCAAGACCAAGCCAAAAGTTGCTGGGTAGTAGGTGAAGAATAATTATTTCTTGGGGATTCTACTGCTGCTAGTTCTCCTATGCTCTGGTAGAGATGGCTCCACCCCGATGTACTGATGTGCAATCCTAACTGAAGTTCGAAGGGGGAATGTTGGGAGAGCATGGGAGGAGATGGAGGGGAAAAGGAGAGATACTTATGCTATTCCATCATATACATGTATGGGGATGCTCAAAAGTGAAAGCAGATCCCAGAATAGGGCAAGAAGGGGTTCCCAAAGAAGCATTTGCAGTTTGAGGTTGCTGGGATAGAGAAATCCATTGTTCTTTAAGGTATGGTTAATATTAAGTTGTTTATGCCCCAGCAGATGACACGACACTCGTACACATATGTGTAACACTAGCTGAACTCAGTGAGCTATTTTTAGAAAGCATGAAATTGGAAGTGTAGTGTGTCGATAGGGCAGGGAGAGTTTGAGGGAGGCAGTGAGGGATGGCTACGTGGAAAATACATTATATACGTGGACTAATTTTTCAATGAATATTTTAATGAAAAAGTATGGAACATTAAAATATAATTAATATATTTTAAACAACTCTATTTCTGATTCTTAAACAGTAATTGTGGGATTGCTCTGTTTAATTTGTGCATTTCACAGAGCAGGGAAATTATAATCCATTCATCTAACCTCCATCCATCTTCTTTACCAGTCCCACTCAAAGTGGCAGGAAACTAAGGGATCCAATCTTAAATTTTAATCAGTGCCCATAAGCTGCATTTAGTGTTTTCCACCAGAGTTTCCCATTTTCTCATTCCAGGTCCTTCTTCTGTTCTCGCAAAGGGCATGCAGGTAAATGGATCAAAGAGGCAGAAAAACAGTTATGAGTGGGGATGATGCCTGTCATGGCTGAGACCCACAACACTGTCCTCTCAGCCCCAGCGTCTGCAGCCTGGGCAGGGGCTCTCTCAGGGAGTCCCACCTGAGTGCTTCATATTCCATGCCTCCTGCTTAGCTGAGGCATTCTGGTTGCAGACCCCAAAACCTGACCTGGCCTCCAGCAAGACAGCTCCAAGGGTAGCATCTCTTACAAGCTCTGGCTGCCTCTCGGGGCTGCAGCTGTGGATCTAGGAAGGGTGAGGATGCCAGTCCCTGATGCTTCCCAGGGCCCTAGCATCCTGACCTCCTAGTCAGCTTCATAGACAGGACCTAAATTCTTTCCCTGCAGCTGCACAACCCAAACCAAGAGCACATGGGACAGCAAAGCTGTATCTGCTGGCTCCATTCCCCAGCTCCTTAATCTGTGTTCTCCTTTTGTAATTCCTCAGAACCACGGGACAGAAGGAACAGAATCGCTGCCTATTTGCTGAAGAAAAGGGCAGGCTCTAGATTGTTCTTCCCCCCTCCCCCCATTCTTTTCCTACAGCAAACCCTGATCTACTGACAAGGAAGCTGGAGTTTTAAGTCAAGCCAAAGAAAAGTGGTAAGCTAGGAAATGAAAAGTGGGGGGGGGACAACATTTTATAAGATTGTGCAACCTGGCCACAGAAGTTTTGATAGTCCTCCATCATCACTGAGATGACCTTCACCGATCCTCATGTTCAGTTCAAAGCACGTTTCTATGTAAGATGCCTCTAGCATCACTTCCTGACTGTGTGGAGTACGGAAACAGGCAGAAGATGAAAAGCAGCAAGCAGTTGCCTACCCAATGCTTGCAGTGGTAAATGAGCAATAAAAAGAGACATATGGCCCCTCTTTGGCAGAGACGAGTTTCCCTCTTTGTCAGCTTTCTCTAGAGATGTGAGACTACCACACATCCATCTCACCATGCCTCAGCTTCCTTGTGTAACAGAAAGTGCTGCCACTTAGATCCTGAGGACCTTCCAATGGTCTATATGCTAAGGGCCTATTTGTCAGCCTGATATGTTAGCGGTAGGACCATCTGGAGATGAGGCTTGCTAGAAGGAAGTTAGGCCCTTTGACCATGTCCTTCCTGGGCCTTGCTTCTATGCCATCATGAAGTGATCTTACCCATCTACCATAACATACTATACCACTGCAGGTCCAAGGAAAAAGGACAACTGTGGGTGGCACTGATTGTCAATTTGAGTAGCCCAGAGTCTTTGGAGAAAAGAAACCTCAACTCAGGCAGAGCTGTGGATACAGTAGTGAGGAATTGTTTGAATGATGATTGACATGGGAGGGTCCAGCCCATGGTGGTCACCACGACCATCCCCGGGTCTGAGAGCCAGAGCTGAATAAGACAATGAGACAGGATATGGCCCAGAGAGTTAGGCGCCAAACCATGTCTGTCCATAGTGCCTGCCTCCAGCTTCCTGCCTTGAGTTCCTGCTCTGACTTCCTTCAGTGATAGAATATCACCTGCAAGTATTTGGTAAAATAAACCCTTTCTTGCCCAGGTTGCCTTTGGTCAGAGTATTCTATCCAGGCCACAGCAAAGGAAACTAGAATGAGAAGCAACCACTCATTAACTGGAAGCTTTGATATTAAGAGCCCAAACAGTCTTTTTATCCACAGCAGTGGAAAGCTTCCTAACTCAGGAAAGTTTGTCTTTGATGACCTCCAATTGCATCCTTTCATCTTTCATGCTTCTAAAACGGCATGTAATTTAGACAAAGGCAGCTTCAAATGACATCACCTATAACTCTAACTCACTGACTGTATCATTTCTAATATTGGCTTAAGAGATCAAATGCAAAGTAGGTATTCTTAGTATTATAAATATATTAGCCAACAAATATATCATAAACTATTAGAAGATCTTACTTGTTCTGAAGCAATATCATGCACCCTCATTATAATATGACTTGCTTCATATATACAATAGCCAACCTTTTCTCAAGCACAGCATTGTGGAGAGAGAAAGAGGAATGGGTCTCACCACCTACCTTTCCGGTACTTGAGTAGAATATCCCAGAGGCTGCGACGGGAGCAAGGGTCTACCCCACTGCTCGGCTCATCCAGAACCACTGTCTTTGACCTGCCCATGAAAGCAATAGCAATGGAGAGCTTCCTCTTCATGCCTCCAGACAGAACTCGAGCCGGCTTGTGCTGATGCTGAGTTAGCTCCACTTCATCAAGAGTTCTGCAACAACAAGAAAGTCCTCATCTTCTTCCTGAATAGCTGAAAGCTCTGCCCTGGATTTCATGTCTCGTACAATGGCTTACTGTGCCTGAGGTCTTTGTAAACTGCACAGGGTCCTTGTGGCAAGAGTTAGGGATGCCAGGGTACACACTAAGCACAGTATTATTGGGCTTATAGGTGGGCCAATGACACCATGTCATTGCATCAAGCATGATATTAGTCATGGTATCTGAAAAGTGTTATGTGCGGAAAGTACTTTGGTTAACTCTCCTGAGAACCATCTCTCTTCTCTTCATTCAGGCCTCCTGCAAAGAAGGGACCTGAATTCTTCTAATACATATGGAGAGCAGTACATTAGCAGAGGCAAAGCCCCAGGGTTCACCAGAGGCCTTTAACTTGCTGGCCCACTATGCATGAAAATTTAACGACCTCGTCTAACCAAATTTAATCTAATCAGGAATTTGCAGTGATGCCCTGTGTCAATTGGAAATCATCAATAATCACTAACATTAGAGTAAATCTGCAATTGTCCTTCAGTCTTGACTTTGAGATTTCATAAAACTAACAAAAAGAACTTTTTGTAGTGATTGCTGTTTTACACATATTTTCATATATCTTGATCATATTCTTTTCCCTCTCCTAACTCCTCCCAGATCCTTCCCACCTCCCTACCCACCCAGTTTCATGTTTTCCCTCTCTGTAAAAATAAAATCAAGCAAAATAAACAAAAAATCAAAAAGACAAAGCAAGCAACAACACAGAGTCCATTTTGTGCTCGGCAATGTGCAATGAGTAAGAGACTCTGGAGCACTCAGACTTATATGGGATGTCAAATCCCTCCCCCTCAGAGCTCAGGGATCCATGTGGAAGAGGAAGTAAAAGGATTTGAAGAGCCAGGGGTGATGGACAACTCCAAGAAAACAAAGTCTTCCCAACACAACAGGCCTGATGCCTGTTTAAACTCACAGACACTGGGTCAGCATGCACAGGTTCAATACAGACAAAATTTCAGCAAGAAGAAGGGGCAGTGAACACAAAGCCTCATTTGTAAAAAGAAGGTTTTTTGCAATTGAGAGCTGCTGAGAGAGAGAAAAAAATTGTATTCTCCAATGGAGTAACACTGGGTACATCAGCCATACTCCATGACAGGCGGCACCATGCTCAGGAGTAGTTGGCTAGCAAAAAAAAAAAAAAAATCCTTTTAATGTGGTGTTTATTCCTCTTGCTAGGAGCCCCCTTTCTTGCGTAATTCCAAGACCACTATGCTTTAATAATAGTTCCTTACTCTCATTATTTATTTTCAGTCTTTCCATTTCACTCTTCCCTAAGCAGCGAAAGTGGAGCCCCTTCCCTATGAGTGACAGGACAGGCCTGCTTAGCACTTCCTGACAGCCTACAATTGAAAGGTTATTCGGCGGCAAAGGAGGAAGCTTCTAGACAGGTGCATAAGAATCAGAGGAGCTCTGCAAAGCTGAGCTTCAAGAACACTTGGCTCCTGGAACACTTCCAGATTCCCAGCATAGTAGCAAGGGAATGACAAGGACTTCCTCGTCTAATGAAGGAGAATTTTCTTGTCAGCTTCATTCTCTCTGCCTTTTCTGCCTGACGCACAGAGAGTACTCAAATCAGCTTCTTACTGCCTAGTTTTCAGCCAAGAAACAAGGCAGTTTGTGTTCAATCCAAGCCTCAGAGTCTATTTCCTGCTTGTCACATCTCAGCCTAATCTCGGGCAATCACTATGACCCTATTCTCTAGTGGAGCCGTGGTTTAAAAGATCCCGACAGGAAAGAGGAGAAAGAATGGTTCGACAAGTGCCTGGACTCCGTAGTCTAGCAACACCTTTCTACATGGACCATTGGAACACAGTAAAGGACAGGAGCCCACTTACCTCAGTTGACGGTGATTAATGAGAAATGAGTCAGCAAAGAAGACGGACAAGAAAATAAGTTTTCAAAAAACTGTCAAATGCTTTCAAACTTGCCTGTGCTGATTATATTTCTATCATACCAAAGTGCTTCCTGTTTGTCTCTTCTATGGACAGCATTCGGGGCCTTTATCATGTCTAAGAAACACATGTAGATGTCGTGTTGATGAGTCCTATTGACAACTGTACCACTGGCATTTAAATCGATGGATATAACACCAACTAATGTCAGTGGAGTCAAAGGACATGCCTCTTCTCCTGATAAAGACACATTGCTAGAACTGTAGTTAGTCTCTTAGGTATTGTGGAGGAGAGTGTGAAAACCACTCTCAGGGCCTGGAGAGGAATCTACGGCAAAACCTGATCATTCCCAGCCTGCTGGTTTTAGGGCATGCATGTTCATGTGCTTAGATCAGGCATAAATATCAGAGAACAATAAGCCTCTTGCAAACATTTCCCAGGTGTTATCATCTGTTGTTTTGTTTCGTTTTGTTTTTTCTTTGATTTTAAAATTCTAAGATTACTCAAAGGCTAGTGTTTTCCTAATTATGGAGGCTTGGCAAATCAAAAGAAAATGGATAATTTCTGTGAAATTACATCTCTGTTTTCTCATAATAAGGACAGGAAATCTCCCTAATAAGAATATCATTAGGCGGCACAGAAAGGGAAGAGGACTTTTTCTCATGTCAAGTCTCAATTATGTAACCAAAAATGTGTCTGGAAACTTCTCTTCAATCATCCATTCATTTGTAGAGCAAACGTTTATTGACCCTTTATAGTGCAGGGCACCTGTCACCTTCCAGGGGCAGAGAAATAAGTCAAATTTTGTCTGTGATTCAAGAAACTCAGAGTCGGGTGGAAAGGCCAGATAAGAAATTACAATAAATACAAAGGAGCTAAGCCCCGGGTTCTGCAGGAATGCCCTGTGACTCTAAAGAAAGTGGCGGAAGGAGTCAGCCAGATGGACAGTGAGATTTGGCAAGGTGGCAATGTTTGAGCCGTGTGTTCCAAAGAAAGATGCAGAAAGTTGCCAGGACCTGGGGGGAGATGAATGACATGTGCTAGAAACAACAAATCCTAATCTTGCAGCTAAGGAGAGGCCACACAATGAAGCCTGGGTAAGACAGGGGAAATGGGCTTGAGTCAAGTCTCATATCCATCATAAACCCTCTATCTCTCTCGGTCTAGATGTACGGCGGGTGACTCATGATTTTCAGACCAGCCTTCTCCCATTTCCTCTAAAACTGCTCACCTTGAATCCCAGGTCACAAGGAACTATCACCACTACCAATATTGCTGTCATATGTCAATCCAGATGTGTTTTTAGTCTGCCCTGTTTCTAGGTTTACTATCTTGGGATTCTTAGGAATTTAGTATCCAGTGTGTTCCCTAGCACTGGGAGTTTTAATAACTTACGACTTCTAGAAGGATCACTGTTTACCTGTGCAGGGAACTTCTTTTCAAACTCTTGTGTGTGTGTGAAGTGTGTGTGTGTGTGTGTGTGTATGTGCATGTGTGTGTATATGTGTATATGTATGTGTGTCTATGTGTATATGTATATGTGTATATGTGCATGTGTATATGTGTTTGTATATGTGTATATGTGTAGAGAGAGCTTCACATGGAACCCAGGCTGATCCTGAACTTACTACACAACAGAAGATAACTTTGACTCCTGATGTTCTAGCCCCAACCTCCCAAATATGAGATAACATCTGTAGTAGACAGTCCCCAGCTTATGCACTCTTAACTCTAAAATAATGCTGAACCTGGATAAGGGTTCCAGACACTCCGCCTTGCCTCCCACTGCCTGTGTGCTGCACCAATGTACTATCTGGAGAGATGATCTTTAGCTTCTTTAAAGGTCCCTTCACTGCCCCGTAACCAGCAAGTTTCCATCACAATTCTCTTCTCTAGCCCATCGAATCATTCATCCTCTACTGAACCAGCATCAGCAGTGGACAGACAGGATGTTACAGTTCCTGTCTTCATGCCATCCTCTAACTTCCCAACATGGCATCATTCCAGTTCTCTGTTCCCACTGGGGGAAAAACTGCTATTGCCATATTCCTTGCTTTCCCTCCTTACATGGCTCCAGGAAGACCTCCATACTCAGACTTCTTTGTTGAAGGTCATTAATGGTGTCTGTGTAGTAAATCAAAGGTCAGTTCATCTCACTTAGCCCTGCAGACAATTGAGGCATCCATCCCTCCATCTTCCTTAAGGAGCCAAATTCACTCTTCCTCTTTCTCTGCTCCATTCTCTCTTGGCTGATACTCCATCTGACATCATCATGGGTTACTATAGACACGGCTCAACCCGTTATTCTCTTCCTGCTCCACTTCCACACACTGACCTCACTGCACACCGAGATAACCTGCCCCTAACCTGAGTTCTATTATGTTCATTGAAATGCTACGTGGTAGCAATACAGCAAGAGCATTTCAATCACTCCATGACTGAAGATGTTCCTCTTTTGGCTACTCTTGCCTTCCTTAGATCAAAGGAGAGGCAGAACAATCTGCCTCTTGACAACTGTTTTCTCCACGGATGGTACAAGATCTGCTTCCTCCTATGAGCTCACATGGTAATGAATTCAGACCTTAAGGAAAACAAGCTGTGCTACAGAACACTAATCAGAGGTATGCTGGCTCCAAATCAGATGTTTTCAGTTTTCCCTCCCTCTAATTGAGAACTACGGTCCTAAAACATGATCTCATTCTGATTGCTTTTGTATAAATTGGCTTTGTTGCTAGGTAACATGTTGTGAATTGATAACTGTTAAAGGTTGCCTAGCACCCAAATAAGAAAACGAAGCCTATGTGGCATCGTCAGGAACTGGATTTAATCCCCCGGACACAATCACAGTAGAATTTGCTACAGCCCAACGTAGGTACAAATTTTCAAATTAAATAAGTATGTAGTCTCTAGATTTAAATACATATTGTGTATATACTTGACATAAAAGCAAAGTGACTACTATATTAAGAGGCAGAAGGATACTAGCAGGAGACGGAGGGAGCAGTATAGAGCAATGGGTATGAGTATGAGCAAAGTGCAATGACAAACATGTATGAAAATGTCACAATGAAGCCCATCATTTTGTGTGATAGCTAAAAATATGCGAAGGCAGCTTTAATGGAAACAAGTGACCCAGGTCTTTATAGTAAGAAGGAGTATGCTGTATGCAGTTAATTGGTTATCTAATATATATGTAGTCCATACAATCACAGTATTTTCATATTGAGGACTAACTCAAGTCTGAGGTGGTTTTAAGTAGTACAAAGTATATATTTAGTTTCATACAAGCACAGTTTTTTCATACTGAGGACTAACTCAAGTTTGAGATGGTTTTAAGAAGTAAAAAGTAAGCATGCTCTCTGTACAATTAAGAGGTAATTGCTACGTTCATTATTTCTGCTATCATTCATTCTACAAAGGTATTATAAGGTAAACTGAGAATAACATTTTATAGTAGAGAACAGGCCAATGGGGTGACTTTTGAGAGAGAAGGAAACGAAGAAAGAAGCATTTAAACCAACTTTGCGGTGCCATATGCCACTTTCCACAAGGGCTCCTGTCCCTTGAGGATCTTTTCCAAGACTTTGAATTTAATTTGCATTTGACCCTCAGAGAGTGAGCATCTGTCCAGGGGGCACGTTTGATTTGTTTTACATATGCCCTTGTCATAGCTGGTGTCTAAACACAGGCAGCTATCTCAAGTTGAAATGATCTAAATGCTGCTCTCTTCCCAGGGCGGGCAGAAGTAATCTGTGCGGCCGTGCATTCCTCTGTCTGCACTGAGAGACTGGCAGGGGGTGCTGCACAGGGAGCACCCTGATGAGCTGCTTTTACATCCTGGCCCCCTGGTTCTGGAGAAGAATGTGAAGTCCCCATTCTGAGTGTGTGGTCTTGTTCTAACAAAAGAAAGCCCATAACTCTGCTTTGTCCCGTCGATATAAAATATTGTGTGTAAACCTAGATCATTCTGCATCAGACGGTCTGTTCAGTTAAGACTTCAGAGAACCATGCTTCTGAGGAAGCTTCCTCAAGGAGCCAGGGTTCCCTCACCCCTTAAGATCTCTACTAAAGGATGTTAGGAGACATGCTCTGACCACATTGTAAAGGTACCGCCACCTGTATTCATCAGACACATTGAACATCATTGGTAACAAATAACTTAGGCCATCATAGTGTTCACAGGGATGGGTATGCTGTAGTCAAGGCAGAGGCACTAAAATATCCTGGAAAGCCCTTCCTTCCCTGTCCAGTCTGTCATCCTCAAAAGAGAACATCCTCCGATCCTGCATGCTGCAACCCAAGGTAAAGGCTAGGTACATCTGACTTGTGAGAGCTCTGGGGCAGACCTTCACGTCCCTGTTTGAGCAGCTCATCTAAGGATAAACTACCATGTCTGCAATTTGGAGACAACCTCCATATTTGATCTTGGAAGATAACTGGGACCACAGCACGTTCTCCACTTCCAGAAGATTCTCATGAACTCCCACTGGCCTACTTCTCCTTCATCCCCACCCCCATGTTCACTGCTACAAAACAAATCTTTGCCATCACCCCATTCCACCACCTGCCTTCTCCTCAGTTTCCTATGTGTCACCTTTTTCATCCACATGCACAGTCATCCTGTGATGTACCCGCACTCCTCTCCAGGTGACGGCAGACTGGAACAATGTGATTGTTGCCCTTGTAGCTGCTATTCTAGGTTATCATTAGTGCTTCTCTCACCTGTGCTGGGACGGGTGGGGAAGCCAACAGCAGGTGTGCTGTTTCTCTGTCCAGTCTCTCCCATGGCTGTGTGCCTGCTGTGGCATAGAGATGCCTAACTTGCAGACGAATGAAAGTCTTCAGTTCATTCACACCTGTGTGCCTGATAAATTTGCTGTTCCTTAGCATGCCAAATAGGAGTCCATCGGCAAGTTTCCTTGTCTTCCTTTGCATTGTGTTTATTCCAGATACGCAAGCCTTCTAGCCCCTGTCTAGACACTCTTCCCATGCTGCCTCAGTTCTTCCCCCTTTTCCAAGACAAACAATCAAATCTAGTTCATTTCCAGAAAAGCCATCTCTAAGCTCCCCAGGGCTGTTGGCTCCCACATACTTCCATATGCAAGATCCACCTGCTATATCTTTCCTTCCCACACACATACAGACAGATGATAGTGATTATCTCCGTGTTCTTCACCTGCATGACTAAGCAAAGACATGTAGGGGAAACAGAGAACTGTTTACTAACTTGTCAACTTGCTGCTGTCGCTCCTTCTTGGCCCACCAAGGTGCTTTTATGGCGGCAAAGAGCATCAGGTGTTCCCGCACAGTGAGGTTGTCCAGGAGAATATCCTGCTGTGGACACACGCCCAGCTCCTCCCTGATCTTGGACAAATCTGTTTGCAGGTTCTTGCCATTTACGATGATCGTCCCAGAAGTGGGAGGGTACAGCCCCATCAACATGGATCTGCGGGGAACAAAGATTCAGCACGAGCAACACCTGGAAGCTCAGAACATCAATGAGACACTCGGATCCCAGGTGGTGTACGCAGCTTACAGGGAACACACACCTTCTGCTGACCAGTTTTCCACACAGTCAGTTAAAACATATGGAATTCATGGGGATGTTGGTCTGTCCAACTTTGAAAGGCTGACCTACGAATGTGCCCCACCTCCCCGAGGACAGAATGTGATTGTAGACCTCAACAGTTGCGTCACACTTAGGGGAATAGTCTGAGAGAAAGAAGGTAGACTCAATTCCATTTATATGGAATTCTGGAATAAGTAAACAAATTAGCAAACAGGTCAGTGGCTACTCAGGGGCCAGGGCCAAAAGATGATACAAGACATCTCAGAAGGGAAAAGAAATGTTCTGTGTCTTCACTGTGGTACGTGCTCTGATGTCAGACAAACATGCCCACTCTTACTGAACTATATGCAAAAACACGTGATACTGACTGTACAAAAGTTATGCCTCAAGAAATTCAATTAGCAATTCTTTTTATAACAACTTCCAAACCTATTTGGGAATTCAACAAAATAATAAATGTAATGATACCTCAAGTATCCTTGGGAGTTGGTTTGACAATAGCCTCCTTACACCAAAATTTCAATATTCCAGTTTAGTATACAAAAATTGCCGTATGGATGTCATCTATATCATTTTTCTATGCTCTTTTTTTTTTTTTTGGTTTTTCGAGACAGGGTTTCTCTGTGGCTTTGAAGCCTGT
The DNA here is from genome assembly GCA_963919715.1 of Microtus obscurus. Taxonomy (NCBI): domain Eukaryota; kingdom Metazoa; phylum Chordata; class Mammalia; order Rodentia; family Cricetidae; genus Microtus; species Microtus obscurus. The sequence continues at coordinate 25,554,461 of CAWTZC010000015.1, forward strand.
CCTGGAACTAGCTCTGTAGACCAGGCTGGTCTCGAACTCACAGAAATCCTCCCGCCTCTGCCTCCCGAGTGCTGGGATTAAAGGCGTGCACCACCATCGCCCGGCTTTTCTATGCTCTTTAAATCATTTGTTTATTGTACTTTTGAATGAATGTTGACAAGAAAAAACTAACATATTTAGGGCAGATGTAATATTCTTCAGATTGTTTTGATCTGTGTCAGGCAAATCTAGGGAAACGGAATCTGGGGACACAGAGATTCAACTCTATCATTCTGCATGAGTCTCAGAGGCCTTTGCTTTAAATGATAAAGACCCAGTTCAGTAATTGGCTCTCAGGCTCCAAGCACTGCCAGAAAGTAAGAGGCAAGCACTGAAGATGACTCCAAGTGTACTCCAAATATCACTAAAAGCCAAGTCGTTAGTGAATCCTGAAACATCCAGAGCCTTCTTTTTTAATTCTCATCATTCTGCAAGACAGGTGCACCGAGAGTCCCTGGTAAGACATGCATATTAGCAAACGTTTGCTGAGTTATGGTATGTTCTCAATTTGCAAGTTCCAAAAAAAGAATAACCCTTTCGTTCTATTTTCAGTGTGTGAGGTACAAATACAAGCACCCCATGTTCTTCTTTTGATTTGTCTCCAGCGAGCGCTGCTGGGGCCCCACAGACACCACATTTCTGCCGTTCTCGCTAAGGTGAGGACCACTTCCTTCTCATCATTCTTACTAACCATACGTAGACCTGTGCACATTTGCTGAGAAAAAGAATAAGGAGTGGTTTACTCAAAAGACACACTCTGTAATGTCGGCAGTTAGCCTTCAACATGGCTGTTCCTCAACCAGCTCAAGGATATGGATATTTGAACTCACTTCTCCTCCTCTGGGGCTACATGATTGAATTCTTTAATCAAATCTGAAACGCCTGGATCCAAAACCAAAATCCAAGACTTGGCAAGAAAAAAGTCAAAGAAAAAGAAGATGAAAACAGAAAAGCAAACATTCTTTGTCTATAATTATTCAAATAAAATTATGCTTTAGCGGCTGTCAAAGAACTTCAAAAGATTAAAGTAAAACATGTTGGATTATTTTTAATAAATAAATAAAGTTTGGTGTATTGTAAAATATCCATCCACCTCTCCCCTTGGAATCTACTCCAGGTCTAAAATATGATTGAGGACTAAGGGGGCAGGGGACATGCTTTGGAGAGAGCTTGCTCTTCTGAATCACTAAGCTTTCTATTGAGATCAAAGCAAAACAACAACAATAAAAAAACTAAAAATGGGAGGAGAAGAAAAAAAGAGAGATGGAGATGGAGAAAAGAAAAAGAGGGAGAAGGGGGAGAAGGAAGAGAAAATATGGCCTTGAAAATGAGACACACATGATGGTTGTTTTCCCTGCACCATTGGTTCCCAGCAGGGCTGTGATCTGGTCTCTGTGGAAGGTGAGGGTGAGCTCTTGGACAGCTACTTTGTGGCCTTCATATTCCTTTGTCACCGATATTAGAGCCACTCCTGGGGTACCTCCTTCCAGCTCTCCTGGGCCATTTTGCTGTGGGGACCCTGTAAGGAGAATGGACATTCACCATGAAAAGATTTCAGGAGCCTGGAAAACAAGGCCTGCACTATCCAATCATCTGTTCCTTTGGAACAGAATCCTGGCTCCGGGAGGCAGGCCAAGCACTTCCGCAGACTTCATTACAGAAAACCATGAGCACAACGTGTAATGGCAAAAATGCACGGAGGCCACTGGCGACAAAGCTATGATCTCTTCTGATAGGAGAACTGCTGTGTAAGGAAATAAAAATAGATGCACAAAGGGTCCTGTAGACATGGGAACTAAACAGGCTATTTACACATCAGTGTCCACAGGAACTCTTCCCCTGACATAGGAGAGAATAGTGGCTGGTAGGGTATATTCTGCAGCTCCTACCCATCCATAATCTACTTGGTTAATTAGAGTTTAAAATTACTTTCCAATATTCACTCAGAATACAGATCCAGCATGGTAGGATCTAGCTGGTCCTTGGTGACCCATCTCCATTCACAGGGGCTTCGCTCTGAGTGGCTCTCATGCCTGGTCCACAGTCAAAGGTCACAATGATGGAGAATGATTGACATCAGTGGTCCTGCTCTCCCTTGTTTAAGAAATTTTACTGTCTTAAGTAAAGACCCTGGTCATAAGAGGAAGTGCTATTCTTGTTCATAGAATAATCACAGACGTTAAAATATGTAAAATCATTTGGAAAAATTGAAGTGTGCTATACTTGGCAGCTGCTTGCTTTTCCTTTTAGCTTTCTTACACCTGTTCATTTTGAATTTTAACAAACTGTAATTCACACATACACACATAGAAATCTATGGAGAGGAGCACCACAAATAGTAGGTGACTGGTCCATCCCCAGCTTCCAGGGCTATGGACATATCACCAGAGCGTTGCAGATCAACCCTGTGGTGGTTTCGGAGCCCAGAGCCCCAAATGAGAGAAACTTGGAATCTGTACAAAATGTTAAATGCCTACATAGAAGGGAAAATCAAAACTGACCAGAGAAAATGTATCCAATTGAGCTTTTGTTACCCACCTTTGCTACCAAAGTCTTCGTTGAAGAAGAATAAACCAGAACTCGGAGAACATCGCCGCTTCTCTATCAAACCACACACACTTTTCCAATAGGATGCAGTGAAGGGGAAATACCATGGTTTCCCTAAACCAAAAGTTCCTTAGGAAGTAAGATACGGTTAGAATTAGAATGATTATTTTTCCATGTACATGAGCATTCTGGAGCACCTAATCTTTGTTGTTGTTTGATTTTCTATTCCTTTTTTATTTTATTTATTTATTTTACATGGCAACCACAGTTTTCCTTCCCTCTTCTCCTCCTGCCCCCTCCCCCACCTCCCTTCTACTCACTCCCATCCACTCCTCCTCTGTCTCCATTCAGAAGGGGTAAGGCCTCCTTCCCAAGGGAATCAACAAAACATGGCATATCAAGTTGAAGCAGGACCAAGCTCCTCCCCCTTGCATCAAGGTGGGGCAACCAGCTCTCCACAGGGAACAGGTTCCAAAGAGTCAGCTCATGTATCAGAGACAGATCCTGGTTCCACTGCTAGGAGTCCCACAAAAGAGCAAATAACACAACTGTCACCCATATGCAGAGGGCCTAGCTTGGTCCCATGCCTAGCTGTTATTGGTCCAGAGCCTGTGAACTCCCACAAGCTCAGCCCAGCTGTCTCTGTGGGTTTCCCATCATGATCTTGACCCCTCCCCTTCTTCCCCCTCTTCAACTGGACATCCAGAGCTCAGCCCAGTGCTTGGTTGTGGATCTCTGCATCTGTTTCCATCAGTTACTGAATGAAGGCTCTGTAATAACAATTATGGTAGTCACCAGTCTGATTACAGGAGAAGGACAGTTCAGGCGCCCTCTCCACTACTGCTAGGAGCCTTAACTGGAGTCTTCCTTGTGTTTTCCTGGGAGATTCCCTGGCACCAAGTTTCTCCAAACCCCATAATGGCCCCCTCTATCAAGATATCTCTTTCATTACTCTCCCCCTCCATCCCGCCCCCCAGAAACAACCTAGATTCCTCTCATCCGAAGAATGGGTATAGAAAATGTGGCACATAGGACTCTCTTTAATTCAACTCAATTCAGCACACTGCAATAAATCAATGGAATTCAATTTAATTAAACGCTGATCAATGATATGGTGGAAGCATAAAAAGAAGCCACTTCTACCGAGGAGACTATGTATGTATGTTCACAGGGGAAGAGACCGAGGCAGACCATTTAAATGCAGGGGTGCTTAGCATGGGACTCAGTCGTGTCTGCATCCTAGTGTTTGACTTTAATTGGGTTTGCAGACGGAGTTCCCATACCACCCTCAGGAGATGATTCCTGGTATCACTGGTACATCCCCCTCCACAAAGGTGAAATCTGAGGTGATTATTTACACAGAAATAAGCATGACCTTAACATTTTATCTGTGAATGGCAAGCAAGAGATATAAATAAATATTTTTGTCATTGAGAAAAAAAAAAGGAAAAAAAAGAAAATGTGGCACATTTACACAATGGAGTATTACTCAGTGGAGAAAAACAATGACATCATGAAATTTGCAGGCAAATGGATGGAACTAGGAAAAAATCATCCTGAGTGAGGTAACCCTGAACCAGAAAGACAAACACAGTATGTATTCACTCATAAGTGGATATTAGATGTAAAGCAAGGGAGAACCAGGCTACAATCCTCAGCCCCAGAGAAGCTAGGTAACAAGAAGGACCCTAAGAGGGACACATGGCTCTCCCTGGGAAGAGGAAATAGATCAGACGTCCTGGGTAAACTGGGGACGGGGGGGGGGGAATAGAGGGGTGGGGGTGGGGGGATGGGAACATGAGGAATCAGGATGGAGTACATAATCTAACTAATCCTAATGAAATGCTAATAAATTTCAATATGCACCACATACATAAACCAATCATGAAATGGGGTAGCATGTCCCCTTTTGAAGGGAACCCAAAATATCCCTCCTTGGTTTAAGCTAGAACTAGCTGCTAGCCTCTCTCAAATCTACTTCCCCAAGTGACCTAGAGATGTAGTGAGCAAACTTGAATAAATGCTGGGCGTGCCACCCGAGAAGCCCTCGTCTACTACCATCAGACCCCGTGATGCTATTGCTCCTCTTTGACCTGTCTTTGATGCTTGCAAAGGTTACTAGAACACAGGAGCATGGAGTCAGTGTCTGAGAAAACTATTCAGAGAGAACTTCTACACAGAAGGATAATTTGTAACCCTAGCAATTCTGTATGAAACACCACCACGTTCTTGAAACACATTCTCCAGGTTCACCTCAGCCCACTTAGCATTCATTTCACTTCATTTCAGGTAGAAAGAAATGAAAGATTCTCTAATTATTACCATGTCCAAATCTGTAACTAAACACACACACACACACACACACACACACACATTCTAGCCTAAGTTTGGGAAAATGTAGTACAATTAATAAAAACCCAGAGACAGAAATTGGGGTTCAATCTGAAGGTCAGAAAAACAAAGCAGCCAGTCACTGGCTCTTACCTCTAACTCAGCCTGAAATGGTGATCCTGCCTCCAGGAATCCTCAGAATTAAGACTGTCTGAGAGCTGTCTCCTCCCATCTTATTTTCCTCTCTACTGCTGGGATTAAAGGCATGTACCACTACCGCCTAGTTTCTATGGCAAACTAGTATGGATTCTAGGATTAAAGATGTGTGTCATCACTGCCTGGCCTGTATGGCTAACCGGGGTGGCTGTTTCACTCTCTGATCTTCTGGAAAGCTTTATTTATTAAAATACAAATGAAATATCACTGCAGGGAAACTTACCTGAAAGCCTAAACTCTATCAGTGACTCAAATAAAAAGGCCCATAGGAAGAGATTTCAGTTCTTTGATCATCCCGCAGAAGAAAGACATGCAAACGTTTATATACTCTAACCAGAATGTTCAAAAAGACAGTCACACACTCAAAGGACGGTAAAGGGTTAGAACACGGTCTAGTGTTTGTTCCTACTTTCGTGTTTACTTCTAGCCCTAAATTCCTTTGTCAACACCCTACTCTCTAGCAATTCAGGATGTACATGGTTTTGGACAGGCGGCCTTTAAAGGAAGTAGTTACGGAAAAATGAGTCAAAGGGTGAGTCCTTTTTCCCCTCCTTGGTAGAAGAAATGCAATAAATGCTTTTTTTAAAAAAAAATAGAAAAATCACCATTGTGTAGACTGTCTATATTTTTATTTTTAAAAATGTTTTTAGTTAAAAAATATTAGAGTTCCCCCTCTTTCCCTCCATCCCCTCTCAGCTATCCTGCCTCAGGACTCCCTCTCAACCGGATAGCCCCATTTTCTTTGAGTATAGTTACATATAGATAAAAAGATAGATATACTATAAAAATAGACATGTATTATGACAAATATATATAAATTCTACCTGTTGAGTCGATTTCTATTGCTTGTGTGCATGTACTTTAAAGGTTGACCTGTTTTCTTTGGACAATAAGGAGGCTGATTAATCCCTTGAGGGGGCTAATTCTCCTCCTAGCAGACATTGGTTGCTGTAGTTCTTTGTCTGGGGGATTCCTCTTCCAGGTTAATATGTCTATTGATATTGTCATTGTTCCAGTCTTGTTGATTCAATCATTTGTAGAACAGTTTTTTTACAGAAGGCTTCCTGGTATGCTGACTCAGAGTCTTCCTGCCCCACATCTGTGATGTTCTGTGATTCACAGATGCAAGAGCTGTGATGTAGCTGTGCTTTGGGACTGGGCTCCCCATGATGTGTTATCTCTTCACTTTGCCAAGTTTTGGTTTTCTGTGGTGATCTTTATTTGCTGTAAAGAGAAGCTTCTTTGGTGAGAGGAGACAGCTTCGCTTATCTGTGGGTATAGTTGCTTAGCAATGTTCATTCACAATAGTTTGAAAATAAGACTACACAAATGTCCTTCCACAGACGAATGGGTAAGTATTGTATTGTGTATATACAGAATGGAATACTATTTGGCTATAAAGAAAAATGAGATCATAAAATTTTCAGGTAAATGGACAGACCTAGAAAAGATCATGCTGAGGGAGGTACTGAGGTTCAAAACGACAAACACTTCACGTTCTCATTCGACTGTGGTTTCTAGCTCCAAATCCTCCGATGTGGGCATACAACCTAGAGGAAAGACATAAAGTAAATAAAGCAGGAAAGTACAAAGGGCCAAGTGTGGGTGCTGCTGGAAGAACAACAAGGGTTTGCCCAACAACAGGGTTGATGGCTTCAGAAGATATGCAGAGTCTGGCTTCTCCTCGCACCTCACCCGACTACGTGAAGGTGTAAAACAGATGTAAACAGCAAGAAGATCTTGGGGTATCCTTCCACACAAGGTTCCCTTGTCTCAAACAAAAGGAGGAAGCTCATCTCATCTTTGGGTCCCAGCATAATTACAAATTACTCAATACGCCTCATCAGGCAGAGGCATGAACAATGCATTTTTGGAAACAAAAGAGATAACAAGCAAACAAATACAATGGGAAATTATTATGCATTTGCCAGCTGCTGCCCTAATCTCCCATCTTCTCATGAAAAGGCAGGGTCCCACTGAGGGGCTTCTTAAGTACACATGTTCAACCCATCCCTGGAGACAATGGGATTGAGCCAAGTAGCAGGATTCGGATGCTTAAAGCACTGCTAGGTCTGGAATCAGCGATCAAAGTTCTAGATGGCAAAAACAACACTGAGCTGAAAACACACTCGGGGTGCAAATGGTCACCATTCTATTGTTTCTAATGGGAAAGAACTGAAGTTAGGCTTTCAAAGTAGGGGAAACTGGGAAACTCTTACTTTTATTTAGTGATGAGTTGAATAGTCCTTCATATTTTTAAAGATGTGGCTAGATGACATTATTTCTTTTCAAGCAGGAGGATATGTATAGATATAATATGAACCCAGTGATGCACAGAAAGGTGTCTGAGACAGAATGGAAATGATATTGCTATTTCTAGTTGATGATGCTGGAGACAAATGGACTTTTTTTTTCTGCTCCTTCAAAAAAATATATAAGAATGTTCCAAAGCTGTTACAATCAAAACAGGCCTGTGTGATAAATTACAGCTCACGTTTTCAGAATCAGCAGGAAGGAAGAAACAGCTCCTCCACGCACACTAGAGGTGAACCCAGCTGCAACCCTCCTGTTCTCAGGAAGCAACAGAACATCTTCATACACTGGGAGTATCACCAAAAAGAAAAAAGAAAAAAGCCGAACAGCAAACAAAAGCTCAAATCCATTTCAAGTACATGTTACAAAGGCATCTTCATGCAACGGCTTTCGAAGTGATGGCCGTGGTGCATACATACACGGCTGAATGCACGAGAATACACAAAGGCACATAGTCATGCACACTTGCAACACTGGGATCTTTAAGGGTCTCTTCCCTGTAAGACTAGCTCAGGGGAGATACCACTGAGAATGAGTAAGGCATGCTGCCTGGGGAAGCAAAGGGGGACTTGAGACTCTTCCCAGTGACATAGTGCCAGCAGGCCAGCCCAAGACCAAACAGAGGAAATGAGAATGTAGCTCCACGCAAGAAACCTAAAGTCACCTGAGACCATAGCATCCTCTTCTTTGTTTAGCTCTTCCCTAGTTTCATCTTCCTGTTCCAAAGAGATGGCTGTCATATTAATGTAATCTCCCTCTGCCGGCTCAAGACCACACAAATGGATCAGACCCACACTAGCATCCTTATGATTTTTGTACTAGTGAATATGACAAGCACCACAGAGAAAAACTCAGCACAAGAGAGCACTGCAATCACAGGGTCTCCATAGATACAGAAGGGACAGATGCAGGCAGAGCAAAAGGTCTGAAAAAGCAAAGGCAGAAAAGAACAAGGTAGAATGCCCAGAGGTGACAAACACAAACGCCAGATGCCCAGCTGGATTTGAATTGTAGACAAACAACACATAATGTTTGATCATATCACCCAAATGTCTGTGGTTATCTGAAATTTGAATTTTGCTTGGTCCGCTTATTTTATCTAGGTTTCAGACACTGCTTCCCATACTAGTGAGGTTGAAATAGAAAGCCAGGAACTTACAAACATTGGGGGAAGTCAAGGTCATCTGAGCTAGTCAGTACATGGAACCCTTTCCTCTAGCATTTTGAAGTCAGGGAAAACACTCAGTATGGGAAGATTGGGTTCATCTGGTCTGTTTTTAAGAATTAAAACGTGACACAGAGGGTAGATAGCAGAAGTTGGGGAAGAAGGGACGATCTAGAAAGGAAGAAACCATGTGATCAAATGGTACTGGGCAGGAAGGACCTGAACTAGGATGATGGCTTCGGAAACAGAAAGAAGGGACAAAATATGAGAGGAGGTTCAGTTAGAAGAAACGAATCTGAAGATAAATTGAATCTTAAAGGTTGACTCTCTAAGTCAGCACAGGCATAATCAGCACGGCCTTTTGAAATCCTCTTAGGGAATCGATTCGTCTCATTAAGGCTAGAAGCTGCCTTAAGCCACACGAGGGTGACCACCTCTCTGCTCAGGACAGGGCTGTGCTTTCCCTCGGAGATCTGAATTCACACTCGAGCAGTGCACGCACACCGCTCGCATCGTCAAAGCGAGCACATTTGCTGGGCACATTGTGTGGGAGGTCATGGCATATGCCGAGCTAAATCCTCCCGGGGCACCATCACTGGATTGCAGAGGAAGGAAAGCTGATCGCCATCCTCGGCCCCTCCCCTTGGAATAATGGAAAGTGCCCATGAAAAGGGCAGATCTGGTGGAGTCAAAAGTGACTGGGAGAATAAAGGAAGAGTTTGAGAAATGAAAACTCTGAGAGAAGACAGGAGCCATGCATGAGCCCTCAAACCGTTTGGCCTCTGACATAGGGCCCTGCAGCTTGAGGGTTATCTGATGCCCTTCTATAAAGGAATTAGAAGGGTTTTCCTCATACCTATGGGTTTTTATGTAGCAAAGAAAATGAAAATAAAGCCTTTCTTTGGAATATTTGTATACATAAGCATAGGGTGTGTGTATAAGAGACAGACAGACTGAGACAAATAAATCATCCATAGTATTGAGAATTTTCTGCACACAGGATTCTTTCACACAATGATTTCAAATATATTAATGCTCTCTTTGGGGGATAATTATCATCACTATCATCATCATCATTTGTATACATTGTATACATGATTACTGTATATGATGAGCAACTGCCATTAAAAAAGATACCTTCCTAATAATAGCTACCAGAGAAGTCTGCACAGCATACTCTCCGGGGACACTGAGGAAGAATAGGGATGCTCAGGAGACAGAGGGAACAAGAGGAAAGGGTGAACGTCACATGAACGTGCATTTCAAGGGACAGAACCAATGAGAAAGGGCATGCATGCTTAGAATTGGTCTGTATAATTTCATTAGACCAGAGGCCAAAGGCTATCTCTAGTTTTCTAAAACTTGTGGGGACCAGGGAAATAACAGGACCATCCATTCCACTGTGCCATCACTCTCAACTATTACTATCCTGGTGCTATGACAATATGCCATAACCAAGAGCAGTTTATGGGACTAAAGGATTTATGTTAGCTTTTAGTTTCAGAGGAGATACAGTTCATCACTGAGATAAAGGTATGGTAGCAAGAGGGTGAGGCCATTGCAGACATCAGGAATCAGGGAAATCATGTTTTGCCTGTACACAGAGGGAGAGAGAGAGAGAGAGAGAGAGAGAGAGAGAGAGAGAGAGAGAGAGAGAGAGAGAGAGAACAGGAAGTGGGAGCACATTAAACCCATTTCAGTGATGCCCTTTATCCAACAAGGCTCCACCTCCTAGACTTCCATAATCTTCCCAAACAACAACACATGAGCCTCTGGACAACCTTTCTCACTGAAACCACACCAGTGGTTTAAACCTCATCTGTGGCAGGCAGAGAGCTGGGCCCATGGTGATGCATATCAACCATCCACACACAAAATCTTTAAAAAAAAAAAAGTTTATAAAAACTCACACATTGTCACAACTGCTGGAAAAGCTCCCTGTTACCACTCAGTCTTAGTCATATGCTATCTAGAATACCTCCCCTCTCAGTGTCTCTGCGATTCAATTATCTAACATCACTGTTTCTGTGTTTAAGCCTCTAGCCTATCACCTATTAAAAATAAATTTACAAGAGGCCCAAGACTCTGAACCATGCCTGAAGCCACTATCTTGGGATGGTCTTCCAAGGCAAATGGGGCAGTTTCTTCTACCTACCACCATTTATTAAAAATCACTTGCCATTTCTCCTTCATGTTGTGATTAAAATGGTGCTTTAATTTTTACTTAGCTACACAGCTAGGCTCTCTTTCATGTTTATTTCATTCCAATATAGAAGGGGCTAACATAAAGTTTTTTTTTTTAAAGAAGCTATTAAGTTTGAGAACTCTCAGAAAGTTTGGGTAAACCAAATACATAAGAGCCAGCTAGAAATATGCTTAAGATATTGGCCAAACAATATTGCAAATAATATAGTTTCTGGGTAATTATTTGAGGTCTGAGCTGCCGGGAATGAATGAGCAGCCTCCCCTAACAGGTGTCAGAATTATTTTTCGTACTCTGGCTAAGGAATGACCCCTTCTATGAACATACCCTAGCTTCTAGATTTGTTCATTTGCTGTTACATCCTAGGGCAGATTCTATCCTTCGGTCTCTGTGAATAAATAGCATTACATGAATAGAAATGTACAAATATCTACTGTAGGCATTGCCTTCAATTCTTTTAGGGTTCAATCTTGAATAATTCCTGCTGCTGTAAGAAATTTCTTTAATGGCATCATTTCTACTTCCTGCTCTTACCCCTACCCCCAAAAAGGTATTTTCAGGCTCTCCCATGGCAGTCATGTCTCATTCCCCAGAATTCTAGGAAGCTTGTAACCACACTCTCTCCTTCTGAGCACTGCCCTTGAAGAGGTTTGCACCTCCTATATCTAGGTGGTAATCACTCGTGTCTGAGATGCCAGAAGTGGAAAGATTTAGAAATATGAATTCTGATACCAGGACACCCAAGGTCCAAATAAGAGAGGTCACATCTACCTGCAAACTCGGGTCACACATGCATCTTCAGAAATGGGACGCAAACCTGGAGAGTGAGAAAGGATGTGGACCACACACAGGAGGAGGAAAGAGAATACTGTGTCCTGACACTCCTTTCTCCTGAGGCTGAGCAAACACTTCTGATTCAGAGATACCATCTTCGGATTTGGGGATGGGAGTAGAGGCGTCATTTCTACTGGAGTTCATGCAATAACCCGGGTTACTGAAGGGAACAGCATTCCCTCTATTTAAAACTCTTTTAAAACTGCTTTTATTCATTTATGATATGCATGTGTTCTGTGCTGTGGCACACATGAGGTCAGAGGAACATTTGTAAAATTGCATTCCTTTCTTTGGCCATGTAGGTCCAGGAGTTCAAATCCACACTGCCATGCTGAGCAGAACCTTACCCACCAAGTCACTTTCCGGGCCCATCATTCTTTTCAAGAGGATTTCTATTTAGTATTACATCAAACTAAAAATCTTTTTGTATGGTGAAGAATGCAATCACCAAAAAGAAAGGACAGATCACAAAAATGTTCACAAAACATATATTTCAAAACACATAAGGTACTCCAGCAACTGCAAAACAGAAAGCCAGTGACCCAGTCCTTTTAAAGGTCAAATGTCCTGAATAAATATTTTTCTAATAAGACACACTAATAGCCAATGTCCATAAAAGGCATTCAACATTACTAATCTAGTAAAGGCAAATTAAAATCACAATACCATCTCACACTCACTTAAATGGCCACCGCTAAAAGAAAAATGTTAAAGCTATTAGTGAGGGTGTAGATAAAAGGAAATCTTTGTATACCTTTCATATCAATGTAAAATTATGATACCACAATAGAATACAAATAGAGATTCATCGAAACACTAACCACAGAACTGCTGTATAGCCCAGCAGTTTGTATGTGTCTACACAAAGGGACGGAAATCATTTGTTGGAAAGACATAGGCACGTACATCTCTGTTGGTGACTTCACTACTCAAATGAGCAAGGCATGAAGTCAATGTAACTCTCCTCTCATAATGAACCAAGGAACAATGAATGCTTTCACATATAAAACAGAATATATCATTCAACCTTGAAAAACATGCCCTGTCTTTCAGAACAGGAGGAAGGCTCCTGGAGGATGGCATTATATCCAGGAAACTCCAGCACAGAACGATAATGCTACTCGAGACCACCTGTATGAGGAATCCAAACCAGCCAGACACAAAGGGCTCCCAGCGTGGCTGCCACCAGTTATTCTGGGAAGAGAGCAACACATGTTGACCAACCTAACACGAAGCTCCATTTCTATGAGACATGAGAGTTTCAGCTGAACTGTATGCCATGGTCCCTGCAGTTAACAACTGCAGTGCACACTCAGAACTTGCTGCTTCCCAATATCATGCTAATTCATTCCCAAAGTGTATCCTGCTCCAGGATAGGTAGATACTCCAGTTTAGTTTTTCCTTTACTAAATCACTTTAAAATCACTTTTAAATTGCTGTCTAGTCAATTTGTACAGTTGCTACAGATTGATACTATATGATATATGATCAAAGTCAATTTGATATCATCTTTATTTTTTCCTTTCAGCTTACATATCCCTACACTGAATATCAACATTTTTTTTGTTTTCTCAAGACAGGGTTTCTCTGTAGCTTTGGAGCCTGTCCTGGAACTAGCTCTGTAGACCAGGCTGGTCTCGAACTCACAGAGATCCACCTGCCTCTGCCTCCCGAGTGCTGGGATTAAAGGTATGCACCACCACCACCTGACTTGAATATCAACATTCTTATCACATTTGCCTGCCAGACAAGGAAAAGGCCATATCCTATATATTCATAACCAAATGCTTTTGTGTGATACTAAACCCTTGCATAAATTTATTAAAGATATATTTTGAGTTTTGTTTTTATGTTTACTAATTTTTTATTTTTGAGATTATAATTTCAGCATTTCTCCCTTCCCCTTCCTCCTTCCAAACCCTCCCATATGCTCCTTCTCACTCTCCTTCAAATTTAGTGCCTCTTTTTCACTAGTTTTTGTTTCATATATATTACTAAACATGTATATTACTAAATATAAACTGTTCATCATGTTTGCTACAAGACTGTACCTCCCAGTAGCATTCTTTTTTATGCAGGGTCTCTATACATAGTTAGTCTTGGCTGTCCTTGAACTCACTCTGTAGCCCAGGTTGGCCTTGTACTCATAGAGATCTGCTTGCCTCTGCCTCCTGCATGCTGGCATTAAAGGCATACAAGCATGTTTGGCTTTCTAACAAATGATTTGTTGATACTGCTGTTGAGATATACTTTTGGATTTTTAACTTGAGAAATTTAACTTTGATAGAGAGCCATGAAACTTTTATAAGCTTATAAATTTAGCTATAATTTTATTTGTATTGTTTGAAATATTTATTTAAATCCTTACATAGTGAGATCTATTGATTTTTAATGTTTTTGTTACTTATTTATGACTTTGATATCTTGTGAAGAAAGGCTTTTTTGTTTCTAAAATCATGCATTTTCTATTACTTCATTATTTTTAATATGATTTATTTTTATTTTCATTTTTGTATTGCTGGAAATCAAATTCAGTGTTTTATACATTTGAGATAAGTTCTCTGTCACTATCCTATATTCCAACTCTCCTATTATTATATTATTAATTTTTAATAAATTTATGGATGAGAGTTTAGTATTTTCCTCCATGGTAAATGTAATAATTAAACAGAACAAACTGTATACACTTGGGTGAGTTCCTATATCTATGTAATTTCCATCCCTACATTGTAGAAGAGGGACTCCAGGGTCTTGAACATGTTAGGTGAGCACTCTACCACTGAACTACACTCGCCCTACCCCAACTGCTCCATCTTTTTTTTAAAGTTTATTTTATTTATAATTGTGCATGTGCATGCATGTATTCATGAATGCATGCAAGTAAGGGTGTGTGTGTGTGTGTGTGTGTGTGTGTGTGAGAGAGAGAGAGAGAGAGAGAGAGAGAGAGAACAACTCTGTTCTGTGTGTCTCTTTTTCTCTCCCTATTTCTCTCTGTTTCTCTCTGTCTCTGTGTCTTTGTCAGTGTGTGTGTGTGTGTGTGTGTGTGTGTGTGTGTGTGAGAGAGAGAGAGAGAGAGAGAGAGAGAGAGCACAACTCTGTTCTGTGTGTCTCTTTTTCTCTCCCTATTTCTCTCTGTTTCTCTCTGTCTCTGTGTCTCTGCCAGTGTGTGTGTGTGTGTGTGTGTGTGAGAGAGAGAGAGAGAGAGAGAGAGCACAACTCTGTTCTGTGTGTCTCTTTTTCTCTCCCTATCTCTCTGTTTCTCTCTGTCTCTGAGTCTCTGTCAGTGTGTGTGTGTGTGTGTGTGTGTGTGTGTGGGTGTGAGTGAGAGAGAGAGAGAGAGAGAGAGAGAGAGCGCACAATTTCCACGGAAGCCAGGAAAAAGCATCAGCTATCACAAGGCTAGAGTGGCAGATGGTTGTGAGCTGCTCAACATGGGGCTAAAACACACTTCAGTCTTCTGTAAGTAGAGGTCATGTTCTTAATCACAGAGTCATCTCTCTGGCCCCTCAATTGCTCAATCTAATTTATATAAGTACTGCACTATTCTAATTCTTATCAATGCACAGAGACATTTTGCATAATTACCAGCCCCTACCATTTCTCCATTATTATTTAACAATTTTGATTTTGTTATTAACTTACATTTCTAGATATCCATCAGAAGCATTTGTCAATTAAAAACAAATTAGTACATTGGGAACTTTTTATTTCAATGATTCATGTACTTTTCACTATACTGCATTAATGTAATGTTCATATTAAAAGCCACAGAACTTAAAACCATAAAAATATGTACATTTATTTATAGAAAATCAATACAACTTATAATAATGAATATTCCTGTTCAATAATACAGCCTCTTTTTTCATTTACTCAAGTCTAAGCGATGCTCACCTACATTTTTATTTTTATGTGATGTGCATTATTATATCAGATTCAAAGTGAGGTGTTTTATCTTATGGTTTGGAGATTGAAACTCCTTCATTGCTCTGAGCTCTGTAGCCACGGCTATTGTATAGCAATGCTCCTGAATTTTGCATATATGTAAGCATTCATTTTTTCAAATGATTCTCACACACAAGCTAAAAATAATCATAGGCTTATACCCTCCTCTTGCTATTTTTGTTTTCTTATGGTTTCACCCCTTTCCTTATGGGTAGAGCATACATCTCAGTGTTGAGCATCCTGTCTCCTACACACACTATCTCGGAGAGCTGCAGAGCTGGCCCTGAGCACAAAAGACATGTGACAGTGTTTGCTGTCCTTGCCTCCCTTCTACACTGAAAATGCAGTGGACAGAGAGGTGGAGCCTAGAGCCCGGCCCCTCTCTAAGTATGGGCAACAAGAGAGTTCTGGGCCCTTCTGAATATCATTTTGCATGGACCTTGACCCTCTTCCTCTCACCTGCTCTTCAGCTAGCTACTCTTTTCTACCTGGCTCCATAGCACCCCAGATTCCAGGAAGAATAGTCGTTGACACCAGTACCCAGCATTGGGGACACCACTCACCTTGTAAACTAACATCTCATGACCTAAACTAACTAGAATGACAGTAAAAAGACTTAAGCCCAGCTTCTCTGCCAGCAATAGCTACAGCCCCACTACATGAAAACATGAAAAGTTCAACACAGTTATACCACCAAGACATGTGGAGCTGAGACACAGTCAGCATGCCCCCCTCTATGTCTCTTGCCTCTGTCTTTGTCTCTTGTCTCTGTCTCTCTGTCTCTCTCTCTTTCTCTCTCTCACACACACACACATTCTTGTTCTTTCCTGAACCTTGTTCTGTTCAGAGGTCCCGTACAAGCCTAGACAACTGAGAACAGGGTACTTCAATTGAGAAAATACACCCATAAGACTCGCCTGTGGCATACCTGAGGTGAATTTTCTTAATTACTTGTTGATGTGGTAGGGCCTTGCCCACAGTGGATGGTGCCACCTACAGGCAGTTGGTACAAGATGCTCTAAGCAAGCAGGCTGAGCAAGCCATGAATAACAAGCCAGTAAACCATCCTCTGTGGCCTGTGCTTCAGCTCCTGCCCCCATGCTCGTACCCTGTTTGAGTGCCTGCCCTGACTCCTAGGTGATAGACTGAGGTACAAAACTTGAGCTGAAATAAGCCCTTCCCTCTCTGAGTTCCTTTTGATTATGGTGTTTGACTGCAGCAATAGAAACCTTCACTAAGACAAAATTTGTACCATGGTGTGAGATTTGCTAGGACAGACCTGACATGGGTTTTGGAGGGTTGCAACAGCATTTGAGCAATAGAGATCTCAGAGCTCAGTGAGCTGTTCTGTGGGAGCACAGAAGATAAAGTTGAGCGCAGTGCAGATGCTGGAAGCCTGGCCTGTGACATGTCAAAAGGAAGCAAAGACTATATAAGGCTCATTCGTGTAATTTTTTTTTTTTTGAGAATCTGTGATTCTTCTCACCTGAGGCTGAAGAACTGCGATTAACAAGAGACCACTAATGTAAAACATTTGTTTCCTGGGAAAATAATTTGATTATGGCTAGAGGTGAGAAATTATAGTGGTGACGAAGAAGAGATCAGCATTACTCTCCCTGTCCTCCCAATTCCGATCCCCGAGACTCATACCCAGCTCTGCAGCAGGACACTTAGACAGCCTTTCCTCATACCCTGCTCCCATCTCCTGTGGATCACACACATGTCTCCTGCTAACCTCCCTCCCCCAACCCTAGTGGACATCCCCTGCTACCCCAAGGGCTGCTCCTCCCAGGGCAACAGGTAGGCTGAAGGCTGACCCACACTGCTCCGCTCCACTGCTCCTGCTCCTAAGAGCCAATCCCGCCAGTGTCATTCCGAGTTCTGCAGCAGGAAATCTGCTGCAGTCTCCCTTTCCTCTACCACCCCATCCCCAAACACTATAAAGACATTTTCTTCTGACCTTCCTTCTCCCAGTTCACCCCAGTACCCCAGTACTCCTAGCCTTTAACACTGCGAGGCATTCCCTGGGAACCCGGCAGCTGAGCAAGCCAGGAAAACAGTCAACACACAGCCATAACCTGCTCCTAAAATCCAAAGAGTAAACAGAAAGTAAAGAACAAAACACGAGCCCAACAAAGACAAATCCAGAAATCATCACCTGGGCCTCTACTCCTCCAAACCCAGATGCATAAAAACACAACAGGGCGATGCATCTCTACTAGAATCCAGCTATCCTACCACAGCAGGCCCTAAATAGTAG
This sequence comes from Microtus obscurus, assembly GCA_963919715.1. Lineage (NCBI taxonomy): Eukaryota > Metazoa > Chordata > Mammalia > Rodentia > Cricetidae > Microtus > Microtus obscurus. The sequence goes on from CAWTZC010000015.1 coordinate 25,572,314, forward strand.
AGCACAGCTGGCTGGGCTGTGGTGGCGCACACCTTTAATCCCAGCACTCAAGAGGCAGAGGCAGGCAGATCTCTGTGAGTTCGAGACCAGCCTGGTCTACAAGAGCTAGTTCCAGGACAGGCTCCAAAACCACAGAGAAACCCTGTCTCGAAAAACAAAACAAAACAAAAAATAGTACAACACAGCTCAAGCACAAGAAAAAGACCTTATACATACATACATATATATATACATATATATACATATATATATGTATGTATGTATGTATGTATGTATGTATTTTACATATGGACCACAATTCCCCCTGTCCTCCTCTCCCCCCACCTTAACTCAGCCCACTGATGTGGGAGGGCCCTGCTCATTGCAGGCAGTGCCACCTCTACAACAGTGGCCCTGGGTGCTTCAAGAAAGCAGGCTGTGCAGCTCATAGGGAATAGCCAAGAAGCAGCATCCCTCCCGTGGCCTCTGAATCACCCCTGCTTCCAGGTTCTGGCCCTGTTTCAGTTCTTGCCTTGATTTCCCTCAGTGATGGACTGTAACATGGCAGTGGAAACTGAAATAAACACTTTCTTCCCCGAGTTGCTTTTAGTTGTATTCTTATCACAGCAATAAAAACCTCAATGAAGACATCAGGATCTTTGTACCTTGGGTTTTAACAGTAGAAAAGATGACAGAACATTCTCGGTCCTTGAACGCATTTTTAGCTTATCTCAGCACTGCTGAAGGTAGTCTTTGTAATTGTAAGGCTCTTTTCTTTGTCCTTAGAGTTCTCTATCCGGACACTTTCTTCCTAGGAATCGTGTATGTTGTGAGATGATCACAACATCTGGCTTTTCTTCTGGTGACTCTTCTTGATTGCCCTTAGTTCTAGCTGATTCGGGCTCCTCCAAGGAGCAGGGCCCAGCACCAGCAGAGGCTCAAGCTCCATTAGCCTTTTTATCTTTACTTCTGTTGATTCCTCCTTCTCTTTGGATCATTGGTTGTTGTTGTTTTAAGAGGACTTTACTGTGTAGCTCAGGATACCATTGAACCCATGATCCACTGCCTCTGCCTTCTAAATGTTGGCATTCCTAGGCTGTGTTACTCTGTCTAGCCTGGCTCATTTCTTTCTTTTAAAAAGTAATTTGCATATTTTATTGTATATTTTAGGAATTATATTTAGGCAAGTGAACGAGTGTGTGTGTGTGTGTGTGTGTGTGTGTGTGTGTGTGTGTGTGTGTGTGTATCTGAATATGAGCACAAGAATACAGGAGCTGACAGTGGCCGGAAGAGGGTGTCAGGTCTCCTGGAGCTACAGTCACAGACGGTTGTAAGCTGCCCAGCATAGGTGTTGGGACATAAGCGAGGTCCTCTGCAAGAGTAGCAAGCTCCCAACAGTAGAGCCACCTCTCCAGCCCCTCTGCTCTGTTCGCATGCTCATGACTGCATCCTCACTCTGTAGAGGAGCACCACCCCCATCACAAGCATGCCTTTGCTGCATGTGTTGGCTTCTTCACTAGCCAATTTGTTGTCCACCTTCTTTCCAATTTTCGCCTTCTAGGTTCACTTTATTGCTTTCTAATTTCATGCAATCCTACTTTTCCAAAATAAATTATCTGGTGAGTTGATACCTTATGTCTATTCTTGAGGCCATATTTTCATACCACTTGAAAACGTCTTTTCTAAGACCTGTGCTCTATGTGTTCTAGTCATCAAGAATACCATGAGTTCCCCAACTCTTAAATAGGTTTCACAACAACAACAACAAAAATGATTCCTTTTTCCATTCATCCCTCTGTTTTCATTTGTGTGTTTGGAATATGTATTTATAGTTTTTAATTTTGAAGGTTAAAGTCCATTCTTCTGGAAAGCATAAAGCCAGAGTTATAAGAAAAGTCAATAAAATCTAATACCATCCATATGTCAGTCCTAAAAATGCTTTTTAACATTACAAAGCAATTTTTCTGTCTTTTAGCCTGAACCAGTATGGTAAATGTATGTTTCTATCTCTCTTGACTTCGCAGAGAAATACATTACTCCTGTCTTGCCTCGCCCTCCCTGTGAAAGGCGTCATCGCCCTGCCTCCAGGCCATGTCTGCCACATTAACAAAGAAGCATGTTACATTCAGAGAAGTTTATACCTAGGACACTACCTGCCCTACAGGCTTGGATCTGAAAGGGATTTCTAACTGCCCACTCCTCTAGCCCACTAGCCAACATCCTCAACCCTGTTTGGTTTTCTCAAGAATCTGGTTCCTACTAGCCTGCCCCCAGGGGAGTTCTTTCCACATATGCTTCCCCTACCCTATCACTGAACCCCCTAGATGTCTTAGCTATGCACAGGTCAACACCTCCAGAGGCCCCAGACTCCTCTGGCCTGACTGTCCTCATGCCCATTTCATTCACAAACTTGTCCTGGGGAAACAGAGCTTGGCTGCATGGTCTACGGGAGCCCTCCTGGTGAGAGCTGCTGGTGGGTTCGAAGAACTTTCCACTTTACTCATCCTGTGACACCTCCACTGGCCTTTGCTCTTTACTTGGAATATACATTCTCCCAAAGCGTATAGCTCCTTTGAAAGTAGTTCCTAAGACCTCTCTTTCAGGGAGCTACTATGAAGCATTACATTCTAACATTCGGTTGCCTAGGTGTAAGAACTGTTTTAAGTTTATGTTGCTGTCATATAAAAATGAAGACTTCTTACCAGAGACCAAGTTGCTAAAATACCATCCACACAGAAAATAGAGGATGGAATCAAACAGAATCATCCAGCAGACCCAGCCAAACGTCATGCCTCCTGGCTCTGGAGCTTGGTACATGTGACTCCATTGGATGCCTGGCAAGAGAAGAAAGGACCGAGCTGCATGAGCCTACTCCATACTGGAGGCTTGCTTGATGAGGGAGTGGACTCAATTTAGAGATGCCTCCTGTACAACCAAAAGCAAGTCGATACCAGCAATGCTAACTCTCCAAAGGCGTGGTTAGCTTGTGTAATCTCACCTCTGCTTCAAAAGGACCCATGAGCAACCACGAGACAACCTCCACCATTCTCCCTGAGAGTCGCTGATACCTAGCTTTACTGACTTAACTAAAGAGCGATTTGTATTTATAGACAAAAAGTATGGTTTAATGAAACTTTATATCATACTCTGCTCTTGGAAAATACGTTAAATAATATATAGCAGTTCTAGGGTTAGGAAAAAAACCATTATTTTGTTATGTTTGAGATTTACTCCTGGATTACAATGTAAGCTGAGAGCATTCCTCTTCCTGTTCACTGGGGCACTAAGTTAGAACCCAGCTTTAAAAAGTTTTAACCATTGGAATCAATTAATTTACTTTTCCTCTGTATCTTCTTGGTCCAGTTCTTGCTTTGAAGATCAATTGAAGGAAATTTGAGGGAAATACCATTTAAGAACAAAAGGGCATCTTAACATATGTTACTGGAAAAGTTGAATAAATCTAACAGTGCAAAGTGACTTCCCAAAGCAGTAACATCCAATATTGAGTTTTACCTATGGCCTATATTTACCTTTATTTCCAAAACACACCCCAAAAGCATATAATTTTATATATATATGTATATATATATATATATACACATATATATATATATTCTTACTTAGGAAGTTTATAATTTTTTTAAAAAATTACAATGTAAGTAAAATGGGGCTACCAATACATTTTTAAATTAGTTTAAGGGCTGGATATATAACTCAGTTGGTAAATTTACTTGCCAGGCACACACCAGGTCCTAGGTTCAGTCCCCAGCACTGTGTAGACCAAATGTGGTAGTGTATGCATATGATCCCAGAAAGTGGGAGATGCTAGCAACAGGATCCAAAGTTCAAGGTTATCCTCACTTACATAAGGAGTTCAAATCTAACCTGAGCTAGAAAACTTAATTCAAAAAAAAAATTTTAAACTGGATAGATGGGTAAATATGTACAGAAAATGGAAGTGACAGCTGCGACCTTTTCTTTGCTAATTCGACGTTAGACCCAGAAAATAATAAAGGTGACTGTAGAAGAGGTGATAAAGGTTTGTCCTAGGTCAACCACAGTCTAGCGGATAGAAGCTACATGCACACCCTGCTCTTGGAAGAATCTGGAATGTCAGTAGGTTGACTGTGTACCCAGAGTAAGACCTGGGCACTACCCTGGATCTACCACTAGACTTGGGTAGTATCTGCAGCAAGAGGTGCTGTGACATGATCACTTTCGACTGTTCTCAGAATCACAACAGCTAAGTAAGGGGACGTTCTCTATCAACAAAACTGAATACCGAGGTCTCCTTCCAGATTTTTCACTTGGTAACAAGACTTTCTGCCAGTTCCGTTGCTTGATAGCTGTATGTCACCAAACCCGTATTAACAGAAAGCCATGTTCTGAAAATGCCATCCTCTTACCTTCCTCCTGTCCTTCCAGAAATGTAATGAAAAAGACTCCTTGTCCGAAGGCTGTAGTTGAGAGCAAGCACTGCGGAGATGGGTGGAGGGGGAAACAGTCATTAGTGTTTAATTATGACCACAAAAAATTCACCTCACCACACCAAGTTCGAAGAAGACCCCTCCCAATTCAAAGGTTCTAAGGATCACATTGCTTCAGACAATGGCTTAAATATCTGATCTGGAGGGGAATAGCACTGTCTGACCACTCTGGAAATCACGCTCACGAGCCTGTTCTCAATGCTGAAAGGAATTACTTCTTTTCACTGCAACATTCGAAGTGTCATAAATCCAGTGCACTGAATACAGAAATGTGCAGCACAAAACAGGGGGAAATGGAATAGAGCAATTTACTATTTCTTATTATTAAATGCATGCCTTGGAGCACTCTCTAAATAGACTGATGCGAGCGTCTCCACAATTCCACACTATGAAAGGAGTGTATTAAAGGAAGCTGTCACTTTATCTTCAGTAGATGAGGGCCTATGTCAAAAACGGAAAACCACTAAAAAAGCATTTAGAAAGTGACGTACCAGAGTTAGAGGTCATTAGTAGCTAGAAACCATTTGCATGTGCTAAACAAATACTGTACGGACAGATGCCTTAGACTTAAGGACTGAATTATAGGCAAAAATAGGAGCATTTGAATCTTAGTTTGTGTCATCTGTGATTCTATGTTTAAGGAGTTTAAGGGCAGGAGATAGGAAGGGTCAGATTTGTGTTCTTGATTATAGGAATACATGGCTGATTCTATCTCAAAACTATTGCTTTTAAGTTGCTGCAGGTGTGATATAAGCTAATCAAGAAGATTACAACATATCAGTGCAGCAGACACTAATTGAATAGAACAACTTAGCCCGTGTATCAATAGTAAGTATATTTGGCTCACAGGAAACACAAACAAAAGCAGAACAGCTGGGCTTGCTGTTGCATGCCTCTAATCCCTGCTACTTGGGAGTCAAGGCAGGAAAATCATAAGTTCAAAACCTATAGGTGATATAGAGTGAGTTCAAGGCCAGCTGGGGCAACTTAATAGACCTCGTCCTCAGAACAAAATGTTTTTTAAAAGTGTTATGGCCTATTATATTTCAGGGGATAGATTCAATTTCCAGTGCCAGAAGAAAGGGGACAAATACAATATGGAATTGTCACTTCACTGAAGTTAGAGGAATTAATTAGACTTGTTAAAGATGCATTTGCTAGAAAGCTCTAGATGAACACATAAGGTATTCTCTACCCCGGGAATGAGTGACACACTCATCTTTCAGGAATTCCTTGTTGGAAAGAGGATTTTTTAAAGGTCTTTACAGTGTTTTTTGAGAATTTCATATTTGCATAATTTCCACCCTCTCTCTCTCCCGTCCAACTTTTCCTGAGATCCCCTAAGTCCCTTTAAAATTCATGAACTCATTTTTAATTATTGTTACACACACATAAGCAAGCACGTTCATATATATATATATATATATATATATATATATATATATATATATACACACACACACACACACACACACACACACACACACACACACAGCTTAGTGAGTCCATTTAGTGTCACTCAGATATGTATCTGTTTAGGGCTGACCAGTTGGGACAAGATAACCTATCAGAGGAGACTTTTTCCCTCTCTCAGCTTTCATTAGTTGCCTGTCACTCTTCACCTAGGGCGGAGCCTTGTGAGCTACCTGATCATGTCAGCTGCTAGTGTCATTTTTCATGTCTTGTTTAGGTAACCATATTGTTTCAGTGCAGCTTCCCTGTCATACACAGAGGACACTACTTCACAGCATAGCTTCAGAAGCATGATTAGTAAAAGCTCAGAGACTGAAGACCAGAAAAGCAAAGCAGCCAGCCACTGGCTCTTACCTCGACCTCAATCCGAAAATGACGATCCTGCTTCCAGGAATGAGGGGACATGTACTTGTATCTGTGTTCATGTTGAGGCCAAAGGACAAGCTCAGCTGTTATCCCTGGGGATTCTGTTCACCTCCATTGAGACAAAGTCTCCCTAGGTAGCTCTGGGTAGCCTGGAACTCCCTATGTAGACTGGCCTCTAAACTCAGGAATCCACTTGCCTCTGCTTCCCGGGATCTGGCATGTTTGTCATTTTTAATAAACTTTTTTCCTCATCAAAGTCTCACATTCATATCAAAACATGAAGAATTAATTTGACAACAGCTAATTTATCATGGAAGATCTAAGTCTGAGGTCACCACCAAAATTCAAGAAGAACAGGAATTACCAGAACGTTCTGCCACACTTCAATGTCAAACTGCAGTACTGAACTATCTATCCCAACAATTACAAGCTTCCCTGTCATATATAGAGTGTACCATCTCACAGTAGACTTCCCGTGCCTCTGGTTCTTAAAATATTTCCACCTCCTCTTGCCCAATGTTTCCTGAGCCTTAGACATTGCCTTGCAAGTATATCTACAGAGGACAGGTCACCATATGGGCTATTATTTTCTACACATTGGCCATCTGTATGTTTCCAAATACTCTAGAAATCCATGGGCCTGAAATGTCCCTAAGTTTTCCTCAGAGTGATTCTGGCCAGACCTCCAAACAGATTGTTATTTCTGGACACTGACTGACCCCCTGGAAGAGGGGTTGTAATCTGGTATAGATACAACTCTAGCTCTGTGATCTGATATGTGTTTACCATACAGGCCGATTTCCTACTAGGTGTCAGACACAGTGCCCACCAGTCAACAGTCAAGAAAGAATCTGTTGCCACCGCCTGTATATTTTATACTGCCGACTTGAAAGCTTTCACACTCTTTCTCAAGGCATATATTTCAGATAGATGAGTGATTCTGACATCGCTAACGGAGAGATCTTTGCACTTAATGTGATGTAACTCATGATGCTTCAAGAAAAATGCTTATTTTTAACTTCCAAAATAGCTTCAGAAATCTATTTCTCTCCATGCATGAAACAAAGAGAATCCAGAGTTATATGTTTCCTTCAGGAGGATGCTGACTTCCCAGAATCCTCGGAGAAACCCCATTACAGAAAACTGACAATTCTTAATGGCCTGCCACTACATCACTGCAAGTCAATGAACCACCACTGTGGTCTTGTGTCTGTGGGCAGAATACAGAGTAGAGACCTCAGATGCTCCATGTAAGTCAGAACAAGACAGACTGGCAGGCTGACGGTATGTTATGATCAGAGGGTACCCACTGGTTTTACTTTGCATTTCTGAACAGTGTCTCACTCACCAGAAGGCTCTGAATGGTGAAGCTGAGTTGGTTGTGTAGGACTAGCAGAACCACATATGGCAGGAAGCTGATCATGTAGCCCAGGCTGGTACACAGGGCCGCTGTATTAGCTTGGTTGAAAAACACACTCAAGAAGTAGCTTAGCATGACAGCAGATACTCCAAAATCCAGCAAGAAAAGAAAAATGATAAAAGCATCACTGTGCATGAAGATGCCACTCATCTTCAGAATGACAGCCAGAGCCGCACTGCTCAGAGCCAGCGTGGCCATGTTCTCCAGAAACCAGGACAGGAAGTGGATGGCCGGATGCAGACCCATCATCCGCATGTACTGTGAAAAGAAGGAGCTGTGGTTATCACTGCAGTAGACACTTGAGTAAAGGCAGATGGGGTCATGAGTGAGAGGAACACCAGTGGGAAAGTGAACCATTGAGTTTTCCTGTGCAGCCCTGGACCAGGCATTGAGAAGGTCACTTCCTTCTACAGCGCGTTCCCAGAGACCTGACAGACTGGCCATTCACTGTGTTCATGGTGAGAAAACTGAAGCCACACATGAAGTCACCGGTAAGAACCATGGCGGGACAGTTGTGAAGAGATGTCTTATGCTGTAGGCTTGGTTGCCGCAGTTCCATTATGCTTTCTGTTGGGGTGGATTTGTTGTGTTTCTCTTAGCTTTGGTTTTCCTGTCTGTTTGGACCAGCTTTGTTTAATAAAGACAAATGGTGATGAAGCAGGAAAATGAGATGATCTCCCTGGCTGAGATGACCTTTACATGGGCTATAGAATGCAGTGAAAAACATAATCTTGCTTAAATTGATAAAAATTAATTTCTCCACTAACCTTCCATTTGTTCATACACCATGTGGTGAGATTTCAGGGAACGAGCCTGGCTTCATGTGAAAGGAAGTTAAGTAGCTCTGAGGTGTGGTCCCTTGCTGGCCACTTAGTGAGTACATTAGAGAATACAGCAGTTGGAACCTTCTGTCTCTGGGCCTCTATGCTCATAGATCAAATCCACTTAGAGGAGGAACACAGATATCCCTCAGTAGATGGATGTAAACAGGCAAATGATGTGTGGAATGGCAATAGCTCATCACGTGATTCCTGCATTTCAGTGACTGTTCAGTAACCAATCAATGTCTATTGTTACTTGCCTTCACCCTCCTGTGAGGATGAGCAGGCTGTCACATCTTCACCAGACAAACAGTTGTCTGACATTTTTAAATTTTAATAATATCAGTACAAAAAAATAGAATTCTTTGCATAAATCTGACCTAGAAATGAAGGTGGAAAGTGATGTTTTATAAAAATTGCCAATGAGAAACAGTGACTTTGTCCTTCTAATCTTCTGCACTTGCTGCTGGGTCTTCTTTTGTCTTAATAAGAAGTATCTATCATTTTCTGACAACCCTTTTCACTCTAATAGCAAACAATGTTCCTGGGAGGGAGACTAAGCTAGAGTCTAAGAAGGACTTCAGCAAAGGAAGGAAGAACACACAGAGAGTCTGGGTGATCTACTTAGAGGATCACTCCCCAAATTCTCTCCTGTGATGCCAGAGGAAATATCAATGCCATTTACCTCTTCTAGCTGGATCTCCCGCTCATAAACCAGCTTCCGGACCATGCTGGCCACAGACACCATCCAAGTCAACATCATAATCAGGGGGAAAAAGAAGCCAACATTGTTCAGGAACCTGTCAGGGTATAATTAATTCAATCAATATCGAAGGGCAAGTGAGGTCAGGGGCAAGCAAGGTGAATTGACTCAGTAGCAAGAATATGACAAAGTCTATACTTCTATCCAATTTTGGTTATTTTTTTTTTCACATAACAAGTCACTTTAAGAAGCAGTATCTCACAAGACCTGTAACCAAGGCATTGAAGCTACAATTGGCATCCTGATTACAAGTGTGTACAAAGGGTACCATGCCAAAGACATGGGGCTCAAGGTGCCTCAGGTAGCTATGGTCTGACCTCTGACACCTGATTGAGATAGAGCAGGTCAGAGATATGAAACAGGCCATTGGCTCATGACTATAATTCTTCCCAGCTAACTGGGACCACTACATATTTTTAATCAATGCCAACAATTGATCATAGATAATCATTTACAAAATACGTAGAAATTGACAAATTAATGTCTCACACCCTCCTATTTCCCTAACTTGTAGATTTCCATCACTCTAACTGGCCTTTCTATTTTCCCACATATTCTAACTGGGTTCCATTTCTAAAGCACAGTGGGGACATTGATGGCAGATGTATCCCAAATCCAACAGAAATACAATTTTTTCTCCCTCTGTGACATCTCAACTTTGCTTGACAATAGTGATCACACCTTCACTCTCTTTTGTCAGCTTCCAGAATAACTTCTTGCTCTCCACCACTGTGGGGTAACTTTTCAGATACCTTAATGAACAACTTCTCCCTACCTGCCTTCTTATATGGACATTTCCATGTGAACCATGGGGCGACTAACAGGCCCTCTGTCTTCTACCCCAGGGTGAGCTCAAAACTCACAATGTAATTGGATATGAACAAAGACCAGCTTAACACACGAGCAGTATCACCTCATCTGTGATACTTGCATGAACCAAACATAAAAGATCCTGCCATGAAGAACACCATCTTAGGGGGCCAGGAGGGATAAAACAGTCACCTAGCAGGAGTCTGTCACATGCAGTCAGGCAGTAGTAAATGCAGGGAGGGGAAGCAAAAGTTGTGAGAAAGGATGCCATGCAGATGGGGCTAAGAAGATATAGCAACAGAGACACACTTGAGCAAAAGCATACACAGGAAAGAAGTGAGTCAGAAGGGGAACTGCAGGATGACAGGAAGAACCAGCAGTGCAAGGGCCGGCCTTGAGAGCTGGCAAGGTGCTCGTGACTGGAGAGACACAGTCAGAGCCCCAGCCTGGCCAGATGATGGAGGGAGTAAAGATGTTGACCCTGAGGGCTGGAGAGATGGCTCAGAGGTTAAGAGCACTGGGTGATCTTCCAAAGGTCCTGAGTTCAATTCCCAGCAACCACATGGTGGCTCACAACCATCTGTAATGAGATCTGGTTCCCTCTTCTGGCATGCAAACATCCATGAAGACAGAATGATGTATACATAATAAATAAATAAATCTTTAAAAACAAAAAGTTCTTCACACAAGAGAATGTGGCATTATGGGTCTCGGCCTTTGCTCTTGAAAAAGGCCTCCTACAGGAAGAAGCCATAGACTTATTAGTAAATGTATCAATGAACATGCAAGAAGAGGGATTAATCTCTCTTCTTAGTCACCTGGCTACATAAAGCAACTGCTCTGAGCTCCTGAGGTCATGAGTTTCCTGGTGTTTTTAGATTACACCTAGTAATTTACATGCTAAGCAGCAAGTGTGTAACGTGGACAGTTAGGGGTATACCCAGTGACAGCATTTAGCTGCAGAGAACAGAGGGCTCCAGATTCTTCAGTATTGTGTGGTCTCTGGGGTGAAGGTAATTATTATTTCTGCAGCATTTGTAGCAGGTAGATGGGCATGTGCCATGGATATTTCTATATGCACAGTAAACAATCATTATCCCTTCTCTAAGACTAACACAATTTGGCACACACATGCACACACACAAAAAGATACGTCTGGGTCCCAAGAGTAGAAAATAACCTATGTTGAATCCATTTATTGGGGAAGAGGTGAAAATGTTTGCTTGTTCATAAACCTCTTCATTTTTGCCTAACAGCACTGAAGGTGGTGACATATAAATACTAACCAAGTATACTCAGCTAACCCCATAAAGTCACACTGCTCAAGATTCCATGCTCTGTGTCGTGTGAGTCATGGAATTTTTATTATAGAGAATCTAAGAGAGGTTCAGAATAACGGCATCCTGAGATCTTAAAGGAATTGTCATAGTGCCTCCAGCATATGAAATACCTCAGACAGTGGCTAACCAAAGCCATTTAAAAGAAAGGAGATTGGGTTTTAAAAATGGAGATTGTAAGACATGACTTTTTATCTGCTCCTGGGAACTACTCCAAAAATCAATATGAGAGGGAGAAAAAATGTACATTTAAATTTTGTTAAAGGCTTGAAAAAGACATTCAAGCATAAGAAAAACAGGCCAAAGCCTGTCACATTTACATAAGACTCTTCCATGCTAAGTAGATAAGAAAAATTTCAAAAGCAAAGCTTGTCCTTTGAAGACCGTCTGCGCATCTTCAAGAGCACTCTCTCAAGAGAAAATATGCACAACGGCGCACGGTAAATGGGAGTCAAGCTGCACATTAAGTGGAGAGTAGTAGCCAGGCAACTTCTAGGACCTATTTCAGGGAAACAGAATAGGAAGCGCTTCGTTAAAGGGCCACAGAAAAGTTTGCTAAAACTGAAAGCTTCCCAGTTAGTTGTGTGGCACTTAATGTCACCTTCTCCACATACCAACTGGACAGCCTTCAGATGCCCACCCAGGAATCCCAGTTTGTTCTAGAGAGGTAACAATCAAAGCAACAAAAACCTAGCACAATAGCTACCCAAGAAGCAAAAAGGTCATTGAGATCGCATGATTACTAGTAAAGGAAGAACACGTAGTAAAAACATGGTGACATGGAACAGATCAAAATGGTGGATGTATTTCTTGTAAAGTAATCAGAAGGTAAAGCCTGCCTAAGAACCGGTGAACTGAGAGTTGTTAGAACGGAGAGGCATGAGAATGACAAGATCCCAAGACTGAAAACGATCTGAGAGCCAAGAACTTGGAAAGGAATAGATGGAAAAAATATATAACTTTCATGATGGTGAATCTGAAACCATGCAAAGAAATTTGATTCTATGTGGAGCACACATGGAGATGGATGACACCTAGAAAAGACATCTAAAAAAACAGCAATGGAGAACTTTGAACGATTAGTGAGAGTCTATGAATGACGACACAGGAAGAAGAAATTCATGATAGAAGTCCCTAGAGAAGAAAAAAATAGTGGTGGAAAGCAGTGACTTCAGAAAGCTAAGGAGTCAAAACATTGAAATCTGTACATTTAAAGGTCTCACGTGCTTTGTAGAACATTATACTAGACTGATCAGAGATCAACTCGATGCTAGGATTCATGGGGGAGGTGAAGCACAGAGGACACATAAACACAACTGCTAGAATCTATGGAAATAGACCTGCGTGGTTGGAGGGCAGCCATCCTCTGAGGCTGGTAAAGGCAGAAAAGTACTTAAGGCCCAAAAGCAATGAAGGAGAAGAAACTCAAGAGCGTAGAACAGAATGAGTCTGTTCAAGAGGTTTCAGCTCTCTGTGAGGAGTAAGCACAAGGGCAAAAGTCAGTAACCAAGTGAAAGCCAGGGGGAGCCTCAGAAAGCAAACACTGTATGAGGACCAGAGAATTTAGAGAGCAGGAGTCAGCTGGGGAGAGGCCCCACAAGGAATAAAACAAGTACAAACATCAGAGGGACTGGAGACCAAAGGAAAAACAAGAGACTCAAAAACCACAGTGAACAGTGGACTCATCACTGAACAGGTTTGCAGTTGAGGCAGCGAATAATCCTACTCTCTGCATAGCACCTAAATGCTGGGAAATCTTTACTATGCTTGCAGCATTTGACCAGAGCATGGCAAGCCATTTAAAAGGGTTCCTATTAAGTCACTAGTCAGGCAAGTCTAGTGACAAAGATCCTGCCTAGTGATTACTGGGAAGCCAGGGCAAGCGTCAAAGGGCTGTAGGACGAGAGCTAGTTTGCGGGAAGTATCCCTCTAGTTAGAAGGGACAAACTGAGTCACAACTACAGAGAGTCCTATGCCATCTGGTCTCTGCCATAGTGGGGTATGGAATTGTCTTCCGTACGCTGGTGCTAAACAAGGAATCTAATTACCAAAGATGCCCCAAAGGAGGAATGAACAGAGACAAGTGCTTTAATGATGACAAGGTCTAAGGTACACGAGTGCAATGCTTGTCAACAGCCTGCAGACCTGAGCTGGAAGCTCTCTCCCAGCTGGCTAGCCTCCATCATACCTGAATATGCTGTAAGCTGCTACTGGAGAAAACTCAACCATGGTCTCCCCCAGCTGCGAACTTCTCATGCTACAAGATTAATATGCCAGGCAAAGTGTGCCTACTGGCACAATAGTGGCATGACTGCTTTAAGGGTAACAACTACTTTCTGGTTGGATTTAAGGCCTTCTCAATGGGAACACATGCTTGATTTGTACTCTAAGGCAATACCCTGCTGATGGAGAGCTCACGGACCCTCAGGGGAACCTACTCTGGTTGTCTTACTAAATGATCCTGCCAAGCTGCCTTCAACTATCTATGCTTTTACCCATTGATCATTAGCACTGCTCTCATTCTTGAGTGGAGATACCTCTGCGGTGGAGAACGGCTAATGCAGAGACTTATATTGAGTCAGTGTGCAGAGAATAAGTTATGCTGTGTACTCATCCAAGGCCCATCTTTGAAGAGGAGACCAAAAAAAAATGTACGAAACATAAGAAAGATTGTAAGACAAAAAGAATATAAAAGGCTTGCTGTGTAACGCCGCCATTCATCCTCACACAACCTTTCCAATCAAGAACATGTCCCAGTGGTGCATATGACAAAGTCAGTACAAAATTCAATTCCACCATGAATGACTGCAGCATCCACACAGTCCCACCTTTCCTGAGGAGCTGTTGACAGTCAACATTGGCCAGGGGAGGGAAGGGCTACTTTCTTTTTGAGATAGCCATTGGTGAGTTGCCCATGCTTAAAGTAAACATTCCCTTACCCATGCTTGGACAGGTAATCCTAATTAAATTCAGTGGAAAAAATAAAAAAGTCATGAAAGTAAGGAGGTGACTAGTTGGGGACCAACTAGAAGGGGACCAGGTAAGATGACTCAGCAGGTGAAAGCACTGCCACCAAGCCTGATGCCCTGGGTTAGACCCTGGCCTTCATGTTAAAGAGGGGAACCCAAGTTCAATTCTTACTACCTATGTTGAGTGGTTCAAAACTACCTGTAACCCCATGTCCAGGGCTCTGACACCCTTTTCTGGATTCTACAAGCACATTCACTCACACACATGCCACCATACAGATACACACACACACACACACACACACACACACACACACACACACATATATATATGTAAAACTAAAAAATACTTAAAAATATAAAATCAGTGAAATAAATGATGACATGAATAAACTCTGTAATGAATCCAAAGAAAAGGCAGATAAATAGTTGAATGAAATGAGAAAGACAATATACAATATGAATAATCCAATAGAAAAGACAAAAATTCTGAAGAAAATCAATTCAGGTTTGAAAAATGAAGACATCAATGAGTCCAATAAAGCCTCAGTAGAAAGCCTCAGCAATAGAAAAATGGACATTGTATCCTAAAGACAACAATAATGATAGTAAGAAAATATAAACACAAAAATAAGATTTATGGGATTCAACTAAAAGATGAAAATTATGAATCATTCCATAGAAGAAGTAAGATAAAGATAAAGAAAATGTAGTCAATAATAAAATAGCAGGACATTTCACAAGCTTAGAGAAAGAGAATGTGCCCAGATAGTGGGGACATTTAGAATACCACACAGACCAGACCAGAGAAGAGCCTCTGTACTTCATTTTACAGTTAATACACAAAGAAAGAGCATGAAAAGTTGCAAGAACAAAGCACTACGTCATGGACGAAGGCATGCTCTTTAGAATAACAGTAGGTCTCCCAGCAAAAATTTCAATAGCCAGGAAGACACAGAACAGCTTCCAAGCCATGAAAGAAAGTACCAGAAATTACTATATCTAGAAGGCCACCCTTTGTAATTGAATAAGCAAAGAAAGTTCTCCATGATAAACACAAACTGAAGAAAGTCATAACCATCAAGCCAACACCAAAGAAAGTACATGAAGGAATCCTCCACACTGAAAAGAGAGATAAACATATCCATGCGGCCACCAGAAAGAATAAAGTGCACTAGAAAAGTGCGTGTGCTCTGTCGGGACAGCAGGGTGCTGGTCGGTGAGGGCTGAAAAGACATAGTAAGAGGTCATTGCCATTCAGGTGAAACATGAGCTTCACTGAGAAAGTGTTTGATTAGAGTCAGTGCATGGAGATGGGTTGCATTTCAAGCTCACAGGGGGATGCAGTAAATAGCATGTGAGAGTCACCCAGGTCATGGTGGCTCTGAAGGTATGGAGGATTCTTGGTGAGCAGCTAAGGCTTGGTGCTACATGATAGAGCTTCAGTCTCTCCGAAAATGCCAGAAGAGGCCTTTGGTAAAGGTGCAATCTTAGTTGCCAAGGAAACCCCATGGCGTTGGAAATTCCAGGACCATGTAGCATTTAAAATGGACCAGTAATATAAGCTATTTAGGCTGTGGATGGAAATTCCCAAGCTTTTTTGGAGCTCAAAGACTATAAAATGTGTGATGTTGGGCAGTTGTTGGAACGTTCAGCTACAGAATCTAGACTTAAACTGAGATTTGGGGTTGCTTGGATCCAGTTGTGTTTCTGGGCCTTCCTATGTAGAATAATAAAGTTTTTGTTTTAATAACTGAAGCCCACACTTAAGAGACCTTGGACTTTCAAAGTACTGAAGAATTTAGGGACTATAGGAATTTTAAAAATTGTACTGTTTTGTATTATGATATTAACGTGAAATCCTGAGGACAAGGAATAAAAGGTTCTGGTTTAAAGGCGGTGTGTTTGTGTGCCAAGATAAC
This sequence comes from Microtus obscurus, assembly GCA_963919715.1. NCBI lineage: Eukaryota > Metazoa > Chordata > Mammalia > Rodentia > Cricetidae > Microtus > Microtus obscurus. The sequence continues at coordinate 25,588,661 of CAWTZC010000015.1, forward strand.
AAAGGCTAGAGTGTACTAGTTACCTCTAACTGACGTTTTGACACATAAGCATCATCTGAGTCACCTGATGGCCACACTGAACTTGATCTCAGGTAGGTGATTTTCATTAACCTTTCTGCCCTCCATTATCCTCTCTCCAAATTGGTCCTTAGCCCTAGAGCCGCCTGACTGCAGGAGCCTCTCCTCCTATCCCACCTCTACTACCTGGGGATATCAGCCCTTTGTATAGACCCTGCCCTCTGAGATATTTCCCACAGTGCATTTCAACCTTTCCCCCTAGCCTATGTCCATTCCTTTGTGATACCCAGACCCGAAGATATACTCTCTATCAGGAACCCATACAGCCACCGTACTTGCCTAGGATCCAGAAAGTGACAGCACACCGACCCAACAAAGACAAGAACATGAATCAACAGGAAGAAATGCCTCAAACACAAATCCAGATGCCTAGATCCTAACACACCACCACAAACATGGATGGTCAAAATAATATGTCTCCACCATAAGCAGGCCCCAAGATATGCAGCAAAGCTGAAAAACAAGACAAGGATATCAAAACAGTAATTATGAATATGTTCAAGGACCTTAAAGAGACTATGAATAAATTCTTTAATAAAGTCTGTGAAAACACAGAGTTGAAAGAAATGATGAAAACAATTTGAGACATGAAAATAGAATTTAACAAAGAAGAGAATCATTAAAGAAAACCCAGAGTAAAATAAAACTGGAAATAAAAAGGGGTTATATTGGTTAGGATACCAAAACAAAAAACAAACAAACAAATAAACAAAAAAAAAACTGTAGGGATAAGTCCCGCCCCTTAGGAGGCGTGTTCGCCTCGGGCTAATGTTAGCCTATAAATTTGGCAAGTGTGCTCGCAGACACCCCTTCTGCTTTCCTGTTCTCCGCAGGATCGCTGGTTCTGTAAGTCTATTTCCCCCATTAAAGCTGTCTGCATTCGTTACAATCTGTCTGCCTTCGTTTACACCGTTACAAAAAACCTTCAGAGATACACCTGACCAATGGACTATAAGAAAAGGAAAAGAGAATCTCAGGTGTGGAGCCAAGGTAGAATAGATAACTCATTCAAAGAAAAGGTTAAAAATAAATAAATAAATAAATAAATACTATTCAGGAAATCTGGGACATTATGAAAAGACCAAGTCTACAAATAATAGGGATAGAGGAAGAAAAGGAAATCAGGGCCAAAGTCACAGAAAATACTTTTCATCAAAGAAGGAAGTTTTCCTAATCTAAAGAAATAGGCTCCTATAAAGATACAAGATACAGAACACCAAATAAGCAAAACAAGAAAAGAAATTCCCTATAATGCATAATAATCAAAACAGTAAATGTACAGAACAAAGAAAGGAGATTAAAAGCTACAGGGAAAACAGACAAAGAAACATATGAAGGCAAGGCCATTAGAATAATACCTGGCTTCTCAAGAGAGAATGTGAAAGCCAGTAGGCCCTGGACAGACGTTCTAAAACTCTGAAAGACCACAGACACCAGCCTAGACTACAACACCAAGCAAAATTATCAGGCCAATCAAGAGAAAAATAAAAATGTTCCACAAATTTAAAATCAATTTAAGCAACTTCTACCTACCAATCCAGTTCTGTAGATGACAGTAGAAGGAAACCTTTAAAAAGAAGAGGTTAACCACACCCAAGAAGACAAAAGAATAAATAATCCCAAAACAGTAAATCAAAATCATGCGAAGGAACCCACACTATAACAACAAATAATAGGAATAAATAAATACACTGCTCATCGTTAGCTCTCAATTCCAGTAGTCTAAATTCTCTACTAAAAAATACCTAGACTAAGAGATTGATTAAAAAAAAACAGGATCCATCTTTCTACTGCATGCAGAAAGCATACCTCATCAACAAGGATGAACATCATCTGAGGGCAAAAGAATAGAAAACGGTATTTCAAGTAAACAACCCCAAGAAGCGAGCAGGTATAGCCATTTTAATATCTAACAAAATAGACCTCAAACCAAAACTAATCAGAAGTGGGGAAGGACACTACATGCACATGACTCGACAGAAAAATAAATCCACCAAGAGGATACTGCAGTTCTAAACATTTATCCACCAAACACAAAGGTACCCCAAGTTCATAAAAGAAGCACCTCTACAGCTAAAACCATGCATTGAGTCTCACACAGAACTAATCAGAAAGTTCTCAAAGGGTGAAACTCAAGCAACTGAGAAACACTTAAAGACATGCTCAACATCCTTAGCCATCAAAGACATTCAAATTAAAACTTCTTTGAGATTTCATTTTACCCCAATCAGAATGGTCAAGATCAATGAAACAAATGACAGGTCATGATGGCGAGGACTTGGGGAAAGGGGAACACTTACTCACTGCTGGGAGCTCAGACTTATACAACCACTATGGTAATCAGTACAGCAGTTCCTCAGAATCTGGAACTTGATCTGCCTTAAGATCCAGCTATACCACTCTTGAGCATAAATCCCAAGTACTGTGCATTTACTACCGTGATACTTACTTGTTCATTCATGGTCACTGCTGCTCTATTCATAAAAGCCAGAAACTGAAAATAGCCAACCAGTGGATAATGTAAATGTAGTGTAATTACACAATAGAATATTATCCAGTTCTTAAAAAAATAAAAATATGAAAGTCATAGGTGAATGGATGGAGTTATAAAGAAACCACTCTGAAAGAGTTAACTCAGACCACAAAAGACAAATATTGTATATTTCCTCTTATTAATGGGTGTTAGATTTCAAACCTCCAATATGTGTGCTGCAATCTGAATGACCACAGAGGTTAGAAGATGGGAAGGGATAAGAGGATTAAATAAAATATATTGTTATGACGAGACAAAGGGAAATGTATACCATGAGGATTAAATGGAGTGGTGGATGGGAGAGACGGGTGAAAGAGGGGATATGGGGAGGTCAAATGACACTGGAAAACCACTTGAAGAGCCATATGGAAGCCTACTGTGGTAGACCCTTCCTAAATATATACATAGATGAAAGAAATCTAAATGGAGTCACCAAAACATAGACACGACCATACTCTGACTAGATATCTTATGCCAACCTCCAGTGCCAGGAATGGGTTACATGTTGAGTCATTCACCAAAGTGGCACCGTGGAATCCTTCAAGTATCACAGGCTACAGCCAAGGCTGTTGGCTGTTCTTCACAATAGGAATAAGCCTGATAGTAAGGCCCTACTGCTGAACAACACTAACAAATCAAATATCAAAATCTTCATATTTCATCAAATATGAAGAAGCTGAGCTTGTGCCTAACCAGAAGATTTACCCTTATTGGCTAACATTCACGGTACTGGAAGGTACTCTGCATGCTACCAGAGAGGAAAGATAATCATTGGTATTTCCCAGCTACAAACCTGTAACCTCCAAAAGAAACCTGTCTGTAAAATACACTGGTACAATATTGCTATAGGAGTAATCACTCACTTTCTGATCGGATTTGAGACCCACTCCATGAGATGGAAATCATATCTGAGACTGCTAAAGTGGCCAAAATCTGAGACCGAATAGGTCATAGGCTTCAGGGGAAAACCTACGTCACAAGCTATAGCCAAGCTGTTATTATAGCCACTGCCATGATTCTGCTAAAGGAACATACTAGTAAAATACTGCTATAAACATAAATCACTGAAGCATTCAGTACTCAACGAGATGTCTCTATCAAGGCCCTTCACTCCAGGTCCAGGGGTCTGTGCAGAAGAGGAAGCAGAAAGATTGTTAAGAGTCAGAGGAGACGGAGAAACATACATATGCCTCCAACCCTAACTATGAAGCTATATGAAGTCAGTACTCACTGGCAATGGAAAAACCAGATTTCTCTAGTGGAGTCTCACGGGGTGTATTAACCACACTTCAGGGCAGGCTACCGTGGCCAGGAGCACTTGACCAACACAAAAAGAATTACATAGTATTTTTGTAGACTTTTTGCCTCATTTTGCTTTGTTTAGGTTTTTTTGGTTTTTGTTTTATTTTGTCTTATTGGCTTTTTGTTTATTTTGATCCATTTTGTGGTTTTGTGGGAATTATTTGTGTGTGTATGTGTGTATTTCTTGTTTTTATTTTAGTCTTTCTTTGTTTTAAAGAGAGACAGAACATGAAGTTTGGTGGGTAAGAAGGTGAGGAATATTTGGGAGGAATTATGGAAGGGGAAAACATAATGAAACTATTTTACAAGAAAATTTTTCAATATTTTTTTTAAAAAAGTAGCACAAAAGATTGCATTTATGGTGAAGGAAAACAGTTGTTGAAAGTTGTTTGAAAGAGCAGAGTCCAGTAGCCAGGTGTGGTTAGGTAAATAAACCCTTTTTAATCTAAAAGATCTGTTGCATTAATCTGACTATTTTAAGAAAAAGGCTATCGGGCCACTTCTAACATCTACCACGTTCTCCATCTCCAGTGAGATTCAACATGTGTTGAATTTGTGTTTAGCTCACAGCCTCTTCAGTGATGGTTGTTCGCTTCATGTGCAAAACCAGAAGAATCTCATATTTTGTTGTTTATCCTGGTATCATTTCCTATGAATGTAGCCAGGTCAAGTTATTTTTGTTATTGTCATTAGATTTGTTGGGTTTTTTAAAAAAAATCTTTCTTGGTGGGGACAAGAAGAAGCCATAAGAAGAAGGAAAAAATGTGATGTATGTATCCAGAGTGTTGTATTTTGATTTGGTTTTGCAATAAGAGCTAAATGTTTTGTTTTTGTTTTGTTTTTGTTTTGGGGGAATTTTTAAAAAATAAATCCTGAAAGAAAAGATAGCATTGAAATAATAACAGCAACCAAGAGTATATGACGACAAGAAGAGCATATGTAATGAAATAGGAGGAAATATGGAGAAGGCACCAAGGCTGAGGGAGGATGACGAAAGCGGGAACGAAGTCTATGGAAGAAGAACAGGGAACAAAGAAACAACTTCGTTATTTCAGATCCTTACCTGTCTCGAATCTTAATGATGCATAGCTGAAATTCAAGCACTGTAAGCTTCTACCAATCTGTGCACTGAGAAGATTACTTTCTGATTCTAAGCCCACATTAGTTAGGACATAGTCCTGGAAATCACACCAAGAAGCCAACTGATAAGGTCTCCCAAACGTGGACTTCCAACCTTCAAAACTATGAGGCAGGTAAACTCATATTCATTTATTTTCCAGCTTCAGGTATTTCAATAGCAACAGAGAGCAGACTAATACAGTGTGAAGCATTTTTCTCTATTTTCTCTGCTCTTGATAATCATTTATTGGCAAAATTATCAACAAAAAAAGAATATAATAAAGTCGGGGTGTCTAAGTCACCTCAGAAAGAGGTTTGGTCTATTATCAGAAGAGCATATATCAAACTAATATGCTGCAGAATCTTCTTTGTATTTATCCCTCCTGAAACACCCATAAAAGCACTATAAATAGACTGCACAATTTAAAGTAAAACTCTCTTATGCATTTAGGCCTGTTTTTAAAGATACTCTGGTCTTCACAAGCATCAAATTGTCCCCATTGCTTTTCTGCAAGTGGCACCTCATTGATTTACTTTTTAATAACCCTCCTTAGTGGTGCTGTTTGTGTTGCATGGCTGCGTTAGCACTATTCAGAGTTCAAAGGACAACCGTTGATGGAATGAGCATCCTGAGTACAGCCCCAGTGTTAGAAGGAGCGACACAGAGAGCCCTGCTGCTGTTTTGTCACGCAGGATACAGGAGTTGGATTTAAATGTGGTTTGGAGGTAGCAGTCCAGGCCTCATTTCCCACACCACCCTAGATTCGGCCTGTTCCTCTCCACTCTGCTACCATGTCCCAGCTCCACCACTATTACTACCTAGGACCAGCCCTCGCCCACCCTAGGAGAGCCGAGCATACAACGGGGCTAATCACCAAGACATAACAGTACTCTTGCTTCTTGCTTCTCACTCTCTTCCTTCCTCCTTCTCATTCCCTTCTAGAATTCACAGTGAATAAACTTATATTCAGCTATTTAAAAGCTCTCTAGCTTTTATGGCCCTCCTCAATACGATCAACTAGAGTGGTCTATGGCTTGTGACCTAGACAGAGAAGAGGATAAGAAGAGATTACCTCGGTCCCATGGCTCATATGGGGACTATGAGCACTGACAAACTTCACCAGACACAACTGAAGACATTTATTGACACTCTTACTTCACTTTTTCCTTTCATACCTTCCATAGCTCACTCGGGAAGTTCTGGCAGATAGGCAGAGAGCTACTGTAGCCACTGTTCTTTGAATCTAACACCAGGTAAAAACATTACACCTGCCCTGGCTTTCAGCATCAGTAGGGAAAAGAATCCTCCACCAATCAGAGCAGTCCTCCAACAAAGCAAGCTGCCCCAGGATCGCCTGCTCTGTTTTGCATCTAGTGCCTTCAAGGGGCCATCCCTTCCTCACACATGATGATCTATACTGCACAAGCTAATGAGGTCAACAAAGCAGCAATTAACATGCAATTCAAGAGGAGGAGATGATAGTCCAAATTCAAATCACTGGTTTAACTCTCAAGGTCTTAGGATTAGCAAGCAGCAAAGCCAGGGCATCAGTGTGAGGTTTTGGTCCAATTATTTCAGCATTTCAGTGTGAGAATTTCAGTGGATCTCAGGAGCTTAAAAGCAATCACAAAACCTTAGGAGGCAAGTCTTGCCCCCCAAGTTCCAGGATCTGCTAAGAGGTGGGTTTTAAGATATCCCAGGGTCATCCCAGTTCCTGTTATGGTAAAGTCCTCTGGAATTAACCAGTGTGAACTAACCATTCCCTTGCCACTCACAGAGCTCTGGGTCTTACTATCTTTCTTTCTTCGCCTAACTAATTATGGATGTATATTACTTGCTGTGCAAAGCAGTAAGTGAAACCCACATGAAAGTTACATCCCTCTTAGGGCCAAGAAAAAAAATGTGTCATACAGTAGACTCAAGACAAGTCTTTTTTAATAAATGAATGAAGAATAAGTATATGAGGGAATGAGGTGCTGAGAGGCAGAGTGTGTGATGCTTTCACTTGAAGGTGTTTGGAACGTTAGTTAGGACTCAGTCTTCATTGAACAGAACTAAGCCATTTAGTTCAAGACAGCATCTCCGACCTCGAGGCGCTACATGGGGGCCAGCTCCTGTTATGATTACCTAATCACCCCACATGTGCCCAAACTTCCCCCACATACCATGTTAACAAACATCAGAAATTATAACCCATGGGAGCAAAATGCACCCCAAAGACAAGGCTCTCACAGTAAATGCCTAAGGAAGGAAACTACTCATAGTCCATTGAGAAAACAGACTGAAGAGCATGAAGATGCCCTGAGACTTCCAAGAGAAGAGCTAAATGGGTGTCAGCTACTTTTGCTCTGTCCATAAGGGTCTTAGAAAATAAATAGCACTGTGTAAAGGGAACTAACGAGTTTACAGTAAGCATTGCTATCGTTGCTTTCGGGCGAACAGTATGGAGAAACTGCAGATCCCTGAGAGCTCTAGAGGACACAAGCCTCCTCTTCACTCTTCTCCAAGACGTTTGGGGCATAAGACATTGAGGGCTACACAGCAGAGTTTATCTTCTACCTGCCATGACAGCTGTTGTCATCAACCTGTGTGCAGGGCCTCTCAGTGGGACAGAAAAGGACCAGGGCAGGGCGGGGGCTTCCAACAGCCTTGCCTCGTGCATGTCAGGCACAGAGATTTTGTTGAGAACAGGACAATGAGAAAGTAGAGATGAGCAGTGTCCATCAGAGTGATTTGCAGTAAACATAGGAGGAAACCATCAAAATATACCAAATAAAGGGCTTGCTTGGGCACCTATGGGGACCAACGAGTTCGAAACGGACACTTTAAACTCCTCTGTAGCACCTCTTCATTCTCCACTCTTCCCAAGACACTACAAAGACCACATGCATAAACTCCTAGCAGCCACCACCCTGCCAGACCCAGCAAGTGCCAACTCCCACAATCTCCTTCCATTGGACCCTACTCTGTCGTGCTATGAGTTGAGGGACTCAAGTAACAGAAAAGAACTGAATTAGCAAACATTCTCTCTACACGGAAAGGAATCCTACGGTGTTACTGTGGTTCTCATTTTCTGAAAGTGAGTTCCCTGCCTTACCCTTCAAAGCCAAGCGTCAACACTTGAGATCCGGTGTGTTTATGAAATACACTATAGTTTCAATCATGAAACATCCCTTAACTAGGATTTCATGTGTCCATTTTTAAATTATCCTAGGATAATTGCAAATGTGTGACTTTCACAGAGCCCCACCCCTGCCCATCTGTACAGTCTCAAATCACACTCTCTAGCCCTCCCCTCCCGAAAGCATTGACTCCATGGGCTGACAGCTGATATGACGTGAAGAGAGGAACAAGGACAGAGAAAGGAGGAGTTCGGTGAAGACTGGCGGTTCTCAGCTGAGGAAAATCAAACAGGCTGTCTTGTCAGGGATGGATTGCCACCTTCCTGCCTGTGGCTGGGTCCTCCCATTCTGACGAGGCCTCTTCTCCCTCAATTATTCAAGGTCACAAGGACCAGCGTCCTGTGTACATATCATCAATGCATCCTTCTTATTAGATTATTCTTATTGCCACATGACTTTTAAAAGAAGAAGAAAACAAAATAAAATAGACCATCTTCTGCCCTAATTCTCCTGAGTTTATTGATCACTATGCCTTATCATTTATAACAAAAATCCAGAGAGTTGTCAACAAAGGCTCTAATTCTTTCACAGGCATCATTTGCATAAACAAACAAACAGAAAACAAGCAAGCAAGCAAACACTGACTCCTAATTTCATCCACAGGAAAGCAGAAGCATCTCGGCCTTTGTTGTACATCTTTCTCCCTAACTTTAAGGTCTCTGCGTGTAGGAAGATTTAGCACTCAGAATATTTGTCTAAAATCTGGTGATACCCAACCTATCTCAACCCATTTCAGAGCTGAAGGCACAAAGACGAGATTCGCTGCAGCATCTCACAACCAGCTTTTGTAGTGCACCGTTCCAGACCCCCTAAAAGGCACCCAGGAGTCTGCGGTCTCTATATCCTGAAGCAACAGTGCACGTAAAATCCAAAAACAGCAGAGCCTCACAGACAGCAAGCATAGCTTTATTGATGGCAGGGTGAGATCACCATCTAGCAAGAGCAAGCATCTCCTGGGAACTGTTTGCCCCTTAATAACAAGGACTTTTGTGGAGCAGCTTGCTCGACCAGGACTTAAATAACGATCAACCAGACCATACACATTCTAATCACGCCTGCCTCTCACCCATGGCTCCAGCTCGCCCTCTATTTAATCCTAAAACTTAAAGCACTAATATTCTACTTTCCCTGAATACACATGTTGATTAAATCCTTCCCTGATTTTCAACATTAATATTGCTGACTTGCTTTGAGGTAAGCACCTGGACTAAACCCAGGAAGCCCTGGGCTGGGGCCCTGGTTATAATGCTGTTCCTCCTAGCCAGGCGGTGATTGACGATGCACACCTTTAACCCCAGCAACTGGGAGGCAGAGGCAAGCAGATCTCCAGGTTCTAGGCCAGCCTGGTCTACCGAGTGAGTTTCAGGACAGCCAGAAATACACAGAGAAGTCCTAGAGAAAATTCTGCTCCTCCAGCTGTCAGGAAAAGTCATCACTTCTCAAGGTCTTCCACCATTCCAACATATTCATATTTCCTGCAGTTATACGAGCTCTCTGATCTTGCCCCTCCCATCATGCCTTGCTGTGCTCTTCTGATTCCACACTCACCAGCCATGCCTGTCAAAGGGATGTATTATTGGTGGGTCTCTGGCCAGGAATATACCTTCCGCTACATTTCTATATCCCTCCAAGTCTAGGTTAACATTATCTTTATGATGTGACCTATTCCCACCTCGCTGACTAACTCAGCGCACACTCCTGCCCTCCCACCCCACTTCTGAACATCATGGCAGTTACTGCCATTAAAATTCAATTCACTGTTCTCCTTTACTGCACTGTAGAGTTTCCTGAACTGTTGGTGCCCCCAGAGCAGGGAATTTTTCACCTGTTCATTTCACTGATTCACCCCAAAGTTGGAGACTGACAAATAGCACATAAAATGTCATTGAATGCATTAATAAATTAATGAATATGCAACTTGTTCTGTGAGCAGCAGGGAACTACTGAAAACTATTGAACAAATGCGCTTTAGGAGTTTGACTTGGGTCACTGAGACCTCGAAAGATCTCAGCCTGCCTCAGTCGCTGTGTGCACCTGAGTCTCTGACAACGGGCATCTTGAAACTGAATGTTAAGAAAGGATGTGTCCCAAAGAGAGGTCTCCAGGATTTCAGTCTTTCAGAGAGGGAAAATAACTTCTTGGCAGTCAAGCAAGTAAAACGAATAGGTATCAGGAACGCATAGTGTCACCCAGAGAGCAAGTAGCGAGAAGTGATGTTGCTGCATCAGAGTTATACCCCAGCATGTGCTCACTCCAGCTTTCCGGCAGCCATGTTTCTCACACACAAGAACCGATCCCCTGTATGCAGAGAGGACATGCCTTCCCCTAGCTCACACAATGATTCCTCCACAGGGCTCCCACAGTGCTAAGAAGCAGGAACTGAGGCTACCTCCAGCTCTCCGTGAGCACTTTTGCTAGTATGTCCATTATTCTTGCCAGGGAACACTCTGGCCAAGGTGGAGAGTGTCACCCTGTGGCTGGCTTATCTATGAACCAGACTGGAGAAAACAAATGTGTTACCACCCACGCACACACAGCCCCCGATTGTATCCACAGTGTTTGTAACACATTCTGACAGCTGAAGGAGACTGTTGTTTTTGAAATTCACCTTTTGTCTTATGTTTTGAGCATTTGAATTTAAATGGAGCATTCGTGCAATGACCGGTATCCAATGACAGCCGTATTCTTGGGTTCAGCTCTTTCAACAAAACAAATACTTTAGAAGCATTTTGTAATGTTAAAAATATCCAAAGGAAAAACTACCATTGCTTTGAAAAGATAGAAAAGCTTTTATTTTTACAAAACAAAGGGGGAATTGTTTGTCTTATCAGTCATTTGCCTAGTATGGCAATCCCTCAGTGGAAATGGGAACTTGGTCTCTCTCTGTGTTCCTGACCTTTGCTCTCTCTACCACACTAAGATGCCCCAAAACACACTTAATTGAGTTGCCTTCTGGCCCTATCCAGACTTCATCCTACCACCAAAGGCAAGCATCTCATAATGCCACTGTCATCAACAAGGTACTGATGAGTTATAACAGCTGAGGCATATCGCAATGCAGAAAAGAGAGACAAAAATAATCAAGTGACTTGTTCTCAAAGGACCCACCAATCAGCTGGAGAAAACGCCTGACCTCGAGGTCAGGTTACAGCAGCCATTATGGGCAGCGTCATTGAAAGACAAGTATCTGGTCTGTTCTCAGAACTAGACTCACATGTAATTATCCCTCTAACGACCTTCGGCTCACCCCTCAATTCCTCCGGTGCTTTCAAGGGAGCCTCTAAGAGTCCCAGCAGATGCAGTGGACACACAGGGAGAGCAAACAACCCACAAGTTTTGTGACCCAGGAGCAGGTGCTTCTGAGAACAGCCTCCATCCCAGGGAAGGAAGGAAGCATGGCCGTTTCCGCAGCCTTCAGCAGTGTTGTCCATCTGCTTTGGCTCACACTGTGGTCTGACACACTCAGGTGTGCCAGTGAACACCTGAGTTCACCGAACCTCTGCAACCTGGAATCTGCGCTCTATCTGCTAAGCACGCTCTGCCTGGCTCAGCTAATACCGCCCAGCTTCTCCTCCAAGTCGTCTCGCCAGCTGATTCAGCTTTAAACAGTACTTCCTCTTATTACAGCTTATTTGCCAAATGACACAACTTAACTTCCACACGATCCCAGATTGCGCACGGTACACCCAAGACAGAGGGCCTCGTGTGACTCTCAACCACCCTAAAAAGTACAAGGCACCCAGCCTATTTTCCAAGGATTTAGGTCAAAGAAAGAATCACCTTCCTCTGCTTCCCCAGGAAAGAGAAAATAGAGCTGGGAGGCAGACATGCACAGTCCTCCTGGCTGGGGTTCATCAACTTTGCTATGACTTCGTTAAAAGCTAGAGATGTCCGATAATCAGGTTTAAAACTACACTTAATTACATTAAGGGCCCTCTGAGTTTGTAGAGGGCTCTATTTCCAGGAATCAGCTCCAGATGCAAGCATCAGCAAATATATAAAATAGGAGGCAGATGAGCGCATGCACTCATGCACGTGCACACACACACACACACACACACACACACATTTGCTTCACCCCTACATTACATGCTTTACCTAATGCAATGTCTACATATCCCTCCACTCAGTATAGTACAGGGCACAAAACTAATTTGTGTTTTGCTTGGGAAATTTCCTGTTCAAAGACTTTCATTCTGTGGATAGGGTCAGTTAAAACTATATAGCTCAATCATTGCATTCTGTCTAAATAATTCAAATATATTTTTTTAAAAAAGAGAATCCTAAGAAATTAAAAGAAGGAATGGACATTTTAAGGTAGTAGTTTCAAACAGCAGTAGAGAAACTCAAAGACTTTTTTCTTTATTCTGTTCTCTAAGTGCAGAATTCCTCTCCAGGTAGGTGGACACTAGAGAAAAAGGGAACAGACAACCGCTACTCACAAGTCACTGGTGTGGCATGGGTAGGGAGCTGCCTGCGCCTGGGTTGTTGGCTCCACGGCTTCTTGTCCAGTCTGTACTGCAATGATAGCTCTCTCGATTATGTCTTGCAATGGGACAAAAATGTAGTTATACTTGAACCCATCAGCTGGTAGATTCTGAGGATGAAACTTCCACGAAGGATATTTTATCAAGTCTGTCCTCATACTGTATAAGACGTTGGTCCGAATTGTATATGTGACATGAGGTGGCAATTTACGACGTGCTGATCTGATGTGTCTGTGTCCCAAAGAACTGTTGAATATGACACCTGGTAGCAGGAAAGAAAAAAAAAGTGTCATGCAACTCATAGATGTGACACACAAGATGGGCAGGATAACGTGCATAACCTGGGATTCTGCACAGCCTCCCATGCCTGTAGTGGTGAATGCAACCCCAGGAGGGCAATCAAACAAGACACTCTGTTCTATCGGCAACTGAAGCAAAACCCTGTAATTCACAGCCCAAGGTATCTTTCCAATTTTAAAAAAGACGATAAATATTGTGGTATCACCAACACAAAGACTTTATTCATTTCACATTTTGAATAGACCTGTAAAATGACTCAGAGCTGATCAGATAACCAAGCATTATCTCCCTGGAGCCACAAGTTCAGCCACCTGCACAGAATCTCTGTCGTCCACAACTTATGTCTGGAAGCTTAAATGTAAGATGTTCTCTACGGCCTAGATTCTCTGTATTTAGTGGAGAACTATTACTGTAAGAGGAATTGTGTTCCCTCAAAATGCAAACTCCTGGAGATCAGAATGTGATCACCTTAGAAGAGGGCAGTGTGTGTGTGTGTGTGTGTGTGTGTGTGTGTGTGTGTGTGTGTGGTGGGGGAGGATAATTCACATGCATTTGTGTGAGTAGGTGTGCTTAAGACACACACATGCGTGAATGCATGTGCATGCATGTGGATGCCAAAGGAAGACATCAGATGTCCTTTCTCACCATCACTCTCCTATTCCCTTGAGACAGGGTCTCTCACTGAACCTGAAGTTCTGCTGACAGCCACAAAGCAATGCTGTCCCTGCGGCCTTAACACTGTGGTTCAGTCTTATGTATATAGTCACAGCTGTTTTGTTTATATTTTTGTTTTCAGCATGGGTGCTGTGTATTTGAACTGAGGTCCTCACGTTGCACAACAAAATCATTCCTTATCCACTGAGCCAGCCATCTACCCACCCATGAGGACGGTACCTTGAAAGGGGTTGTTATGTTAAAATGATGCTCTCAGAGAAGGCCTTAATTCAACATGATCATATCCTTATGAAAAGGGCAAATTTGGCAGATAAGGTAAGAGATTATATAGAGGCTTCAAAAGGAGACATGCATCCATTAGCAAATACATGTGCACTGGATACCCTTCCCTAACAGCCATCAAAGAAAACCAATGGGCACCTTAATTTTCTCCTTCTAGTCTACAAAACTTTAATGCAACAAGTTTTGGCTGGGTCCCCCAGACTGAACTTAATAGCATTTTGTTACAGCATCGCTGTGTCTCCAGCAAATTCATCTTAAATCTCAATGAACTCAGTGGAGTTGGAGACATGCTCTAGCAGAAGCATATGTACTGAGCTTGTACAAGCTCCTGGCTTGAATCCATAGCACCAATCAACAAAGTAATAATCCAATATTTGCTCAAAAAGAACATCGCACTTATGCTGAATAAATGTACAAGCGATAATAGACTCCAACTAGTCATTGTCATTTTTCTTTCCTACTTCAGAGCATCAAGATACTGTAATAGAAATAAAAGTGATAGAGGGAGTCTGAGTACATTGCTCCTGGTGTGAGGTTTTGCCATGAAATTAAATCAGAATGGTAAAAATAGACAGGGCAGGTAGTGGTGCCCTGGGGACTGTGAACAGCTGCCTGTTGTTACAGCGTGGGGAGCATCTTTTCACTAGCTCGGTGCATGCACCTCTGCTCCATTTTATGGTTCATCTAGAAAATACTTCTTCCTGAATCCATTTGAGATGTGCTTAGGGAGATGAGACAAAATGACCACCTCCTGGAGCTGGTGCTTTGGTGAGCACATATTTCTGTCAAGTACTTACTGGCCAAGAAACTATTCTGCTGCATGAGTTCATGTGCCGTGGTCTCCAGGGCGCCAACAGTCTCCACTGCCTGGAATCGGTCCAACACCACGCAGGAAGAGAGATTGACCAAGATACCGCCCAAAAACTGGAAGTGTCCAGCCCCCTCATGGCTAAACATCTGGTCCAGCGTCTGTCCTGGGGACAGCAAACAGACATATCAACTTCTCTCTATAGCTTGCTGTTTATACAGTGGGTCTTCCATAATTGAACATAAATATGAATGCTTAACTAAAAAATAGCTCAAAAGAGGCCAGTTTTGTGCATACACAAAATTAACTACGTATTTACCAATAACAAACTCAGCTTTATACACATACATATATGTTTATAAATACTTTATAAATATATATATATAAACTATATAGCACACAAAAATATATAATATATTCTCTGTATTGCTGATACATCAAATGGGGAAAAATCAAGTAAACTGTGATTTTCATGAAGGCTCTTACCTAATCAATAGATGAATTTTTGATGGATTCATAATATGATGGCTCTATTGGGCAAAGCTGAAAATTAGGAGGAGGGGTCTTTGCAGGAAGTATGTCACCAGGGCATGTTCTTTGCCCTGACTTCTTCCTGTATGACTTTTTTTCTACTTCCTGCTGCCATGATTTAAGATGTTGTGCTACACCCCTTCCATCATGATGGACTGACACCTCTGAAACCCTGAGCCAAATAAAGTGTTCCTTGACTAGGCTTTTTACAACATGTAGTTTTTTTCACGAGCAAGCATTGATACTTTTCGTTAACTCTGAAGATAAAATGACATTATTTTTAAATGGTATTAAAAGCATTGCAACAAGCCGGGCGGTGGTGGCGCACGCCTTTAATCCCAGCACTGGGAGGCAGAGGTATGTGGATCTCTGTGAGTTCGAGGCCAGCCTGGTCTACAAGAGCTAGTTCCAGGACAGGAACCAAAAGCTACGGAAAAACCCTGTCTCGAAAAATCCAAAAAAAAAAAAAAAAAAAAAAAAAAAAGCATTGCAACAATGATGGCCATAAGCTTTCCTTAATTATAGAATAATAAAAGGTCCACAGAGGGAATTCCTGCTTAGAATAAAGGTCCACTTGTTACAAAAAAAAAAAAAATTCCTAGTTAGAGTAACTAGACAGCATTCTTTTTAGAATAGACTTTTTAGAAATAAGAGCTGGGAAGATGGCTCAAGTACATTGTAAGCATGAGGACCTACCTGAGTTTAGATCTCCAACACCTATTTCAAAAAGCTGGATGTGTCCATACAAACCTGTCACCTCCTTGTTAGGGGTGGGCAGATATGAGGTGAGGGCAAGGCAGGGCTAGGTCAATCTAGCCAAAGAGCAACCAGCTCCAGGTTCAGCGACAGACCCTGTCTCCAGGGAATAAGGCAGAGAGCAACGGTGACGGATATCAAATGGCTTTCTCCAGGCTATGGATGTGAGCATGGGACTGTTAGTCTATGCAGAAATTCCCTCTGTGGTCCTTTAGGCCTGAGAATTACCATTCTATAATTAAGAGAAGTTTATTGTCTTCTTTCTTGCAACATTTTTACCTCCATTTAAAAAAATATTTCATTTTATTTTTAGAGTTAAAAATTATCAAACATTGCTTGTTGTGACAAAATTCTTGATATAACAGCCTAGCCGAGGAACACTTTATCTGGCTCTACACACATGGTGTACACACACATTAAATAAATAAATAATCAGAATAAAAATCTTCACTATGGCTTCAAACAACAAGCAGTGCAGGAAGGACTTGAATGTCTGAGATCAGATGGGTACTCAGGACTCCAGCCGGTAAGAATCACTAAGACCTAAGAAACCTAAAGCAAGTCCCCAGTGCTGGCATGGTGGCTCACCACCGTCAGGAAACTCCAATTCCAGCAGCTCGTATGTCCTCTTCTGAATTCAAGCAATAGGTACACATGTGGTAAACATACATGCATGCAGACAAAACTCTCACACACATAATTCCAAAAAAAATCTAAAAGAAATAATTTTTTTAAAAGGACTAAGAGGTTATTTATCCAGAGATCCCATGGGGCTTAGACCTCACCAGCTTCCAAAGACATGGACTCTAATAAACACCCATTTTTTTAAATTCAGACTATTCCCCCACCCTAGTGGAGTTTCTCCTCCAGAGGAGAGCAGGCCAATGCTTAATCTTAATGGGATTAAGAGAATGTCACCCCACCTCAGCTCTCTGCCAAAATCAAGAAAATATATGATCCGCTGAAGGTAAAATTCCATTCGGAGATATAAATTTATGTCTACTACCTTTCACTATTAAATACCTAGTCATCAATGAAAAATACTTAATAGTCATAAAGATAAGGCAGAGGAACAAAATTAAAGAGAAAAAATAAAAACCAACAAAAGATGAACTGTATAGTTAATAACAGGGAATTAAAACATAATTAGGCACAATTTGGTTGGAAATAGCCTGGCAATAAAAAAGGTAGAAACTGTGCAAAAAGATATAAGTGAAAAATACAACAATTGAAATAAATTCATGGAAGATGACAACTAGCTGATCAGCATAAAAAAAATCACAAAGTAAAGCCGACTGGTCCAATAAAACCACAAGTAGGTAATCTTACATCATAAAATTTGGTTCTCATCCTGAAAATCACTGTATAAAATCATGGGTCCAAGCTAGGCAAGCTACA
Organism: Microtus obscurus; assembly: GCA_963919715.1. Taxonomy (NCBI): domain Eukaryota; kingdom Metazoa; phylum Chordata; class Mammalia; order Rodentia; family Cricetidae; genus Microtus; species Microtus obscurus. The sequence continues at coordinate 25,606,113 of CAWTZC010000015.1, forward strand.
TATGAGTGACAGCTGTATAGCTTGATCTGCTTGTGGGACCCCTAGGATTGGGAGCAGGGTCTGTCCCAAATGCTTTGGCTGGCTTTGGGGAACCTATTCCTCACTCTGGATTGCCTTGCTCAGACTTAAGACAAGGGGAGGAGCTTAGTCCTAACCCAATTTGCCATGCCCTGCTTTGTTGGTACCCATGGGAGGCCTGCCCTTTCTGAACAGAAACCGAGGAGGAGTGGATTGGGAGGTAGGTGGCAGAGTGAGCTGGAGAAGAGGGAGGGGAAATTACTGTCAGGATGTTAAATAAATAAATAATTTTATTTAATAAAAAAATATTAGCTTCAGGCTGGTATGTAGTAGCTACAAGATTTTTATAAGTGGATTTGGGCCCCATCCCTAAACTACTCCCTTGAGGTTGTGTACAAAGTTCCCCAAATACAAAATTCTTGTGTACTGAGCATTTTATGTAAGAGATATTCAACCAACCCTTACCACTTTGGAAAACAGCACCTCCACCAATTATGTTTCAATAAACGTGTTATACCTGATGAAATGCTTTCCTTTCTCTAGTCTGCTGCAACCAGAGAATGTCAGGCATGAACAAATTTGGGGCATATCTACATGTAACAAGCCCTTCATGTTACAGATAGTGAAACAGAAATGGGGAGTGTACAGGTCAGTTTGGTAATGTCACCAGCAACAGCATAGCCGACGAGGTAGGAGCCCTTACCATATGTTTGCAGATCTTCCGTGAGCTTGTCCACATCGATATCCAAGTGGCTCTCTACAAAGCTTCTTATGAATTTGTTTCTCAGGGCACCCTAAAGGAAAGGAAGGAAACTTAGTAGAAATGATGGTATCACTCCTTCTTAGTCAATTAATACTTATTAAACTTACACAAAATTTGATGACACAGGAGAAAGAAACACAAAATGGATCCACTTTAAAAGAAGTTTTCAGACATGTTCTGGTGAGGTTTTGTCAACTTGACACAAGCTAGAGCAATAATCTGAGAAGAGGGAGCCTCAGCTGAGAAAATGCCCCCATCAGACTGGCCTATGGGCTAGTCTTTGTGGCATTTTCTTGATCAATGACTGGTGTGAGAGGGGCCCAGCTCACTGTAGTGCCATCCCTGGGCTGGTGGTCCTGATGTCAGGAAGCAACGTTCCTCCATGACTTCTGCTTTGAATTCCTGTTTCCAGGTCCCTGCCTTAAGTTCCTGCCTTGGCGTCCTTTTCGATGAACCATGATTCGAAAGTGTAAGTGAATAACCCTTTCTTCCCCATGCTACTTTTCTGCACGGTATTTTACCACAGCAATAGAAACCCTAACTAAGGCAAGACATTCTAATAAGTAATAAGTCAGCATCTGATACAGTTTTAAGCCTTGAAAAATAAAGACAATGATTATAAAAATTGTAATTGCAATGGTACTTCAATATCAAAAATGATGGGCAAGTTTTCCTGACAAATCCATGATTCTTTCCCATAATTCCTCCTCTACACCACCTTTCTGCGGACCAGTTGTGTAGAGAGAGGTGGATGGTTACACAGAAGGACTTCAGCCTCTCCCAGACCCTCTCTGGGGGCCGACATGCAAAGTCATGCCTTCAAAAGCAGCTAGGGCCTTGCTTTTCTCTCATTGTTTCAATGTTGCCTCACCTGTCAACGGTTTTGCTGTGGAGAGCTCTCCAGAATCAATCTGCCTTAATAAAATTCTGCATTTTAATTTTTGCAATGGGCATGTGTGTACTCCATGAGTGAGCATGGGAGAAGAGGACCATACCTATCCATTGTGGCTCCTAAGCCCACAATGTGAACTGTTTGTTCAGTGATTAACATGTACGTCAACCATGAACAAAATATGGGCAAATACCAGATTTTCAAGTTATGATTTCATAGATGCCCAAAAGTTACTAGGCAATCTGCCTGAGTTATCATTTTACAAGGAACAGTTCTTGGACTCTGAGGAAATGGCTCTAGTTTAAACCATAATCTTTCAATATTAGAGTCTTTTTATTTTACTCACATATGTTAATTATAAATAATAATGGGTTTCATCGAGACATCACCATGTACATATATAATAAATTTTATTGTATTTATGTCCTATTACCTTATCACATTGCCCTCCCACTCCTGCTGAATCCCTTCTTCCCAACTAATCCCTTCTGTTTTTATCTAGTGTTTTGGTTTCATTTTGTTTTTTTTTTCTGTTTTGAGTAACCCGTACAGTATTGAAAAATGATAAAATAAAAAATTTCTAAATGGAAAGAATGTAAACTATTTAAAAAGCATTAAATTTAATAAAAATTTTAAAATATCAGTATTTAGTAAATTATTAATTTTCCATAGAGCTAATCTGCATGGGATAAATACTGAAAATTCAAAAAGATTTTTTAGACATATACAATTTGTTGACAGTCGACTGGGAACTCATTTATGCTTCAAACTAGCTAAATATTTATAGGGCTACCTCAATATCTCAGTCAGATGACAGCAGGAGGTTCCCAGCCCTTGGTCACACATACCTGCAACTGGTTGAACATTTGTCCGTTTCCATTTCCCTGGAAAAGTCTGGATAGCTTCAGAAGTGTTTCCGATAAAATTTTTATCTTATCCACGAAGTAAAAAGTATAATTAGCCTGCAATGCGAAGCACATGAAGACGTGTCTTAAGTGTTATGTTAAGAGAGTCCTCTATCAGCTGGAACAAGGGAGCAAACATCATGTGTGGCATTTATCATAGGAGCAGAGCTTGCAGCAAAGTGCCCAATGCCCTCTAAGGAGCCCTGGCTCTCAGAACTGTCTTCTAGATCTTTCTGTCGCATCATGCCCAACACTCACTACTGTATCCCCTGGGGTTAGGCCCACTGGCGTGCAGAGCAAATGTCTTAGTACTTACTTAGCAAAATACATTTGCACATATCTCCTCCTACTCCGAAATATGTCCTCAACTAATAGCCGTAAGTTTGTTTTCCAACACCAGCAGAGATTAAATGTTATTCCTTTATTGCTGCTGGCAGAGTGCATTCCTACGCTATTCTTCAAAAATAATTTGATGTTGTAAAATCATGCACAGTCACAAACCCATAAAAATGTTCATACCTTCTTCCTCTCGGGATAAAGAGAATCTATCTAGAGAAAACTTAAATAAATGAAATGTTGTATCCAAAAATGATGACAGTTCCAACAATTACATCTAATACTGAAAATGGTCTTTCATAATATCAAAAGAGCAACAAGGAAGGAAAGCTTGGGAATCTTGTCATTTCTCCCAAGGGTCACTGGGAACCTCTCTTGGCAGCATGGAAAATAAAGAATATGCACTGCAGCCAACCGTGGAAGCCTCAAACGCTTAATTTCAGTATTCAGGAAAAATACGGGCAGAGAGTGTTGTAAGCACTAAGCTAAATTAATACATTGCTGCTTTGGCAGAAGATGGAGTGCATAGCAAATGCTCAGCATGCTGCTAAAAAAAAATCACACAGGCATGAAAAGGGAGGATACATTATAAATGCAAATAATTTAGTGGGTTATAAAAATTCTTAACTCTGATATAGGGAATACCTAAAGACACAGATAAATCCATATAAGTATGTGAATATACATATATATATATAGATAGAAATTGATAACAATTTCAATAACTCAAGATATGCTAACATATATTATATCCTGACATTCCAAAACCCCAAAAATTTACCACAAATCCACTTCAAATAACAAATTATTTATATATGCTTTATTAATTTTTATCAAAATTTCAGGCAAATAATTTTAAATTTTAAAATGTTATCATTAATCATATTTCCTTAAGTTTTAAGAATGTATTGCAGACAAGTGGTGTTGGTGCACACCTTTGATCCCAGCACTCGGGAGGCAGAGGCAGGCGGATCTCTGTGAGTTAGAGGCCAACCTGGTCTATAAGAGGCAGTCCCAGGATAGGCAACAAAGCTACACAGAAAAGCCCTGTGTTGAAAAACAACAACAACAAAAAAGTATTGCATAAATTACTTCATAGAAAATTAGAATACTATTAGCTATGTACTGGGTATAGTCAAAGTCCAGATCTAAATACACTTGTTATCAAACTGAAAGGTAGAAGTTCATCATGCAACTAACACATAAATAAAATGATAAGGAAAGTCAGAAAGTCGGGTAATATTCTTGCTTCTCCCCAGTTCACTGGCCTTTACAGTGTGCTAAAATATTTTCTAATTTGAGAGAAAGCAAGGTGGAGCATGACAGTAGTTGAGAGGGGTCAAAGGGTGGAAATAGAGGGAGGAAATCATATAATTATAATTTCAACAAATAAAAAAATTTTAAATATATAAGTAAAAAACATAAAACAGAATATCTAAAGAAAAAAAGAATAAAGAAATTGGTCAAGATAAAAAGAAAACCTAAATGACTTACAGAAAGAACAATGAGAGATTCCTCGACATAAATAACAAAACGTGTAAATCTCTGAGAAGCCCAGTTCTCAGTTATTTAATATTTGCTGAATTATTGGGGTTCATCTAAGTCATCTAATGAGGCAATACATGCTGAATCCCAGTTTGCTTTCTGTTGCTGTGATTAACACCATGACCAAAACCTACTTGGGGAGGAAAAGTTTTATTTGGCTTCCAGGTTCCAGCCCATCTTTGAGGGATGCCAGGGCAGGAACTAAAGTGGAGAGCACAGAAGAACACTGACTGACTTGCTTGCTCTAGCTTGCTCCGTTACCTTTCTCATAGGGTTCAGGCCCACCTGTGTAGGAATGGCACCATCCATAGGGCCCTCTTAGATCAATCAGCAATTAAGAAAATGCTCCCCAGACAAGGCCTCAGGCCAATCTGATCTAGGCAATTCCTCAACTAAGTTTCCCTCTTCTGGGTAACTCTGGGTTGGGTCAAATTGACAATTGAAACTAACGATGACATCTTGATAAATATTAAGTAATCTTAAAATTCAGGCTAATTTATATATAATAACATCAGCAAAGCTATCAAATGAAAAAGTTCCTTATAGCATGTACTGATATATGATGCTTGTTTTTATGTTCTAATAAGATATATGTCAGAAACAAAAAGAAAAATTTCCAAGACGCTGTAAGAAATCCTCATCCACAAACCACATGTTAGTTGCATTGATGGGAAAGGTCTAAAACCAGCGACCAAACTGATGAGGCTACCTGTCTCCAAGAGCATGACCTTCGAATGTTATGAGCTAAAAATAGATACATAATAATAATAAAACAGGGACCAGAAAAATCCTTGCCTCACAAATGTCAGGACCCGAGCTGTGATCCCCAGAACCCATGTCAACAGCTGGGTATGGGGACATGCTCTTGAAATCCCAGCACTTGTGGGGCAGAGCCACAAGGATTCCTCGAGCATGCTGGTCAGCCAGACTAGACAAATCACAGGGTACAGTGAGACCCTGGCTCAAACATGAGTTTGGTTGCAGGACGTAGAGAAGTCAGTCTCTAACAGGAAGCATCATCCCTGCTCTTGGGTTTCTGTGTCAGCAGTTGCTGTGCAGGCTGCTGGGCAATTAAATGCATCAATACACCCATCACTGGACAGTGCGTGTTATGATCCCAATCTGTCAGGCAAAATGTGTCCACTGCTGCAATACTGACAATACTATTATGGAGTTAACCAGATGCCTTCTGATCAACACTGAACCCCCACTCCACAGGAGGAAGTTCATGTCTGGTATGGGAAATCTGATCCAAAGCCTATGAACATGAAGGTGACAGGCACTAGTGGGGAACTCACTATTGTTATTTTGCTAAAAGTCTGTGATAGGAAATTGACTTCTAAGTGTTTATGTCTATACACATAAGTGGAACGATATCAACATCCTGCCCTCCCCCCAAGAAGAAGTGGGAAACACAGGAGAGCCAGAGGATGGGGAGGAATGCTGTGAAGAGCGGTCTACTGGCCATGACAGAGGTGCTGCACACAGGAACTCAGAGCAATGGCAGAGAGCTTAGCAGAAAGGTTGTCTGTGTAAGATGTGTGCAAGGTCAAGTCACCAACAACTCTAGCAAGTCCGAGAGAGGAACTCAGAGGACTGCACCCCTGACTTAGGAAGCGTGGGCAGCTGGTGATGGCTCTCTGGAGGAAAGATAGTCTTCTTTGGCATCATAGACACTGGTAGGCAGCCCATACTCCAGTATAGACCCATACTAGTGATGGCTAGACATGATTTTCTAACTTAACAATGGCGAAAACGACCATATGTTCCATATCAACTGTACTTGAAACTAAACTTCAACCTTTCCTCAGAATGCCAACATATAGTCTGACCCTCTCTTGTGAGGCAGAGTGGCAGGAAGTCACAGGTACTAGTAAGCATGTGACCATAAAGATAAACAGGCAGTGTGCTAGGGATAAAAAAACACTTGCTAAGCTGTGGTCCCCATTAAGCCAAGTGAAGTGAAAGTGACAACATGCTCCAATTCTATGCACACTCCTGCAAGCATTATACAGAGAATAAATATCGAAGGGTAAGATGCCCTAAACAAAAACAAGCTTCTGGTAGGACTCAGAGTGGTACAATGTCAACACTAGTGTGCCTGCCTGAATGTGAGTCATAACCCTCATAACTGCCATGGAGCACACTGTACAAAGAGGTACACCCAAAAAAACATAATGAATGAACTCTTTTTCCAAGAAAATAACTCTAAAATCAATGTTTTTAAAATAGAAAATTCTATGAAATGTTAAATGATCTACAGAAATTCAAGAAAAAAGAAACAAAAAATATGATGGCCAAACTCAAGGAATACTGTAGTTGTCACTCAATCGAATGAATAATGTTTAAAAGAAACAAATAACAGCACCAACAGAAGGCTGTGTCCCATGTGTTACCAAGGAATATTAGTCAGTAAGAAGGATTTTACAAACAAAATTTTAGGGAATTGTGCTATATGAAAATAAGTCAACACCCAGCACTTACACACTACATTATCCCATCCCTTTAGCAACTTAGAAATAATGAAGTACAATACAGATCAGGGGTCTTCAGGCTAAGGACTTGGAGACAAGTAGAAAGGACACGGTATGGATAAGTATAAAAGGATAATACCAGGAACCCTGCAATGATGGGCTCACTATGTCTCTGACTTGAGGTAGCTACATGAACTTACACAGTGATGACTCCCAAAACTAAATACTCATAGGTAGAAACACACACACAGGTAGATGAAAAACTGGGAGAACTTGGTAAAATAGTGAATCTCAGCAATGTCAGGAACTGAGGAATTCAGTACAGGGGCATCGGACCCTAGGGGCCCCTCCTGTTACTTCTGACAGTGCATGCAAACACACAGTGAGCTCGCAGACAAAGGCCGATCTGTAAAGATTCAGAAGACTAACTGAAATTGCCTATAGAACAAGGAAGTACTATAACAGAAGGAGAGAGGAAGAGGAGAGGTGAGGAGAGATGAGGAAAGGAGAAGAGGAGGAGAGAAGAGAGAGAGAGGACAGAGCTTAACTAATTTGAGATGTATGAAAGGAAGGAAATAAAGAAAGAGGGTTACCAAGAAGAAGAGAGGAGGAGAGAGAAGAGGGGAGGGGAGGAGAGGAGAGGAGAGGAGAGGAGAGGAGAGGAGAGGAGAGGAGAGGAGAGAAGAAAAGAAAGGAGAAGAGCTGCTTTTAAGGAATGAAATTCAGCAAATATATCTACTGTTTCAGTAGAGTTAACATGGTAGTCTATTTTTCTTGTAGTTATTCTTTTAATATAGATGAGAAATTACAAGGTGACTGGGTCATCGCATAAGATATCATCTCCAAGCTTACATTTTTATTTGCTATATCTAATATTCTACTTATGCATGCTCCTTCTCAGTCAGCTTCTCTCACCATTCCAAAGAGACTGAGGGATTCTAATAATATAAAACTGGAGACACTCAGAGCAAGTGAAAGTAGCTTTCTCCCTTCCCTGCCAAGAAAGAGCATCCCTCAGTTTCTACTCAGCCTACTTCATAGTAGAAAAAGAAAACATCTTGTCCACACTGACCAGATGGCTGCATGCCTGGATGGATGGAGGAGCAGATAGACAGGTGGACACATGAATGAATGATGGAATGCATCTGGAAGAGCTGATGGTAGGAGAATATAGGAAGCTCAGCTTAAAGAAACCATTGGAGTAACCAGGACTGTCAATCAAGCAGGTCTTTTTTTTATAGAAGGAAGTGAATGATGCCAGGTCCCCCAGAAGGCTGCAGTGAATGTTGCCTGACAACCTGGTGAGCTTTGGATATTCTATAGAGCCAGTCTTCCTGAATCCCCAATATCCTGGGCATTTTTAGGCCCTTGTCCTTCACTTAGTCTCTGAGCGAGTAGAAGTCATCGTTATGAAAGAGACTCCATGAGTTGGCATCCTCTGCCAATAGAGTCTACGCTCATGCTTATTACAAATCCTTCCTCCTGAGGCCTTGCCCTGAGTTCTGTTTATCAGCCAATAGAACTCATTCTTATTGTAAAGGTCACAGGCGCTTTGCTACTTTGCTAAGTAGTTGCTAACTAGCTAAGCCTAAAGCTTTGTTGTGCTAACTGTCACATGGAAACCTTTCCCCAAAGTTCTACTGTCCTTTAATGTGCAAGGAGAATAAATCACAAGATCAAATTCTGGAAGTTTTGGCCCAGTGCCTGCACAAATGGTGCTGAACCAAGTTTCACTCTTCCCCTTTCATGGATCATCTCCCTGAAGGCTGTGAGGCTTGTGGGGCCTCTGACAGGAGGACAGTCAGTAGTCCCATCAACAGAACAGGCCTGGACACTGACCTTCCCAGAAAGAGGGCATGGCTTTCCTTCAATGGGGACAGAATGACCACGTAACTCTAAGAAATTTATTGATTCTAAGGTCATTAGTTTGAGTCCTGATTCAGTCACTAACTTATTAAAAATCAAGAGTCAATCTTCTATCTAATGGAGGTAACTTATTTGTATAGTGGACAGAACAGTAAAGTCATCTCTCACAATGGGTGACATGACTGTTGGTTGGTTGGTTTCATGCTCCCATTTCATAGCCATGAACATTAACTGGTAGAACTGGATCTCAACACAAAGTGATGGGCATCCACATACATCTAGGCTCTACAAAGGACCACTGTCGAATCATCGCTAAGGGCTTCCATCTTTTCTAGTTGCACAGAACAAGCACATCCTTAGGCCTTCTGGTACCGCTTCCTTAGAGACCTGATGTTTTACAGGGATTTGTATCCATCAAGTCTATTAGTAAAATGTAATTACTTTTACCCTGGGCAACACTGCTTCCTGAGTTTCAATAAATGACTTCAAGTTGGACATTTTCATGCACCTGAAACCCAGCCCCAAGCTAAGCCACTGAAGATTTGCTCTCAAATCACTGATGAGATAGATGATTCCTATAAATTCCATTCTTTCCATAGGGCTCCTGGGAGACAACCTCAACCTGCCTAGGGGTCTCATGAGTTTCCTTCAAACACCGTTCTGACATGTGAACAGTCCCTGCGGTACCTGCTGGATCCTGAGCAATGCCTACTTTCTGACATAGTTCAACTTCCATAAGGATCCAAGCCAAGCATTTCATATCTACTCATCATTTACTGAGCTTTAGTTTTACTAAATGGTAAGAGAAGCAATGGCTTCCATCACCTTTAACCTATGTAACTCATTCTTTTCTTCCAAGGGATGAGTCTCTAAAGACAGCAAGGATTCTAAGGGTAGGTAGAAGGTTGTACCTGATATTACACAAACCTATATGAGATGCAATCTATGTTCTTAAATATTTAACCAGTACTCCAGCTGGGGAAGCACAGATTGTGGGCTCAGGATCCTTCCTGATTGATGTCCAGCATCACAGATATGAGCAACAGAAAGAACCCCACCAGTGCAGACCCCAAACTTCACTTTGAGTCATGGATTTTCATTTAATAGCCAATACACATGGAAATGTGAACTTCCCTAACATTTATTATCTTGAATTAATAAGATGGGCCAAATTGTGCTTGGTTTTTGTAAGACATAGGCAAGAAAGCATTTGGGAGTGGCCATCCTCATGCTCAAATCATTTAGAAATAAGTACTCAATGCACAGTAGCTTTACATCTGAGACAATAAAATTATTCGTGCTAGAATTCCAGATGTATGAGAACTGTAACATGATCCGTTTGCCATCCTCTCTAATTCAGATACAATCAATAGGAAGATGAGACCAAAGCTCAGCTTCTCTCCATCACAGTCTGATATCCCAACTGCAAAGCTCGAAGCTAGTCTGTGCACAGGAAGCCATCATCCTCTCGTCTGCTCTGTTTCTCTGACCATTCTCTATTCATCAGCAGTTACACCAAGAGCAGAAACTGAATACCATTCCCATGTGAACTCATGAAGAGAAAGCACTGAAATGTAGCAGACAAGTATTAGATAAAATGCTGACTGTGGCCATAATGGATTCACCCACTGAAACAGTTTACCTGAGCTAATAGGAGCTCACCAATTAATGGGAAGAAACAAGCATAGGACCAAACTAGTCCCTCTGAATGTGGGTGACAGTTGCATGGCTGGGGCAGACTGAGGGGCCACTGGCAATGGCAACAGGATTTATCCCTACTGCTTGTGCTGGCTTTATATAGGGAAACCTATTCTCTTTAGAACGATACCTTGCTCAGCTTAGATATAGTAGGGAGGGCCTTGAACCTTCCCCCAAAGCAATGTGCCTTACCCTCTCTGAGGAATGGATAGGGCTGGGGGAAGTAAGTGGAGGGAATGGGAGGGGGGAGGGGGAACTGGGATTGGTATGTATAATAAAAAAAAAATGATAGTTTGTTTTCTTTAAAAAAAAAAGAAAAAGAAAAAGAAACTGCTGACTGTGAAAGCCAACAGAGCTGGGTTGAAGTTCCACCTCCACCACCTGATGAGAGACCTTGGCAAAGTTAAGCCTCACACTCAGCTTCCTCATCTGAAAACTGAAAATCACAACTGCTTATTCCAGTAGTAGATCTAAGGCACAGACAAGGGTCCCAGCCAGTGTGGGGTCTTGGCTGGAGTGGATGGTTTTTCCTTCATCTCTTCTTCCATCTCTGTTCAAATTAGTACTTGATTAGTAATTACACTGGAGAGATGATGAGCATTATAGGAACTCAAGAGTCTCATTTCTCTAAAGAAACAACTTATAACCGACGGTGCCAATCATCAAGTTAGCATCTTACAACTCTCAAGTTACTCTACGGCTCCTGTTCTCAGTGATGGGGATGGACCCTGTAATCTTCCTCCTTTGGCAATCGGCACAATGTTAAGGTTGCATACTTCTGATATTCCAGAACGAAGGTGCTCAGGTACCTCACTGGCTTGCTCCTCCATCCAGCTGTGAGCCCTCCAATGCAGTTTGGAACTCAAGTCAGACAAGAGGCACTACTTCCACAAGAACATGTTCTGTTCCAGCTCTAAGTACAGGTACTTCTCTAAGTGTCTGCCATTACTGCCTTCTCCAGTGCTTTCTTTCTCTCGCTGATTAATCCCCTCTTACTCCTATGATTTTACAGCAATAATCGTCCATATTAAACTTGACCTGCTTTATTATCTTCTTGGTCTCTTCCTATTATTTTGGAAAATAACAAAACTGACATTGTGCTCAGAAAATAGTAATAACTGCAAAAAAGTAACTAAAATTCACTTTGCCAAGGCCACTAAAGCATACCAAGAAGATAAAGTTTTAAACTCCCTTTAATCATTTTAGAAGGTGACAGGAGTACAAAGCGACAGGAATCAGATGAGGGGAGGTTGATGCAGGACACAGGTCCTTTGAGGTCTTTTATAAGGTAGGGCTCTGCACTATAGTCGTAAAGTGACCGCAGTCACCAGGTGGACTCAGCAGTCAGGGGTCTGCATGGCTTTCACTCTTTGGTTCACACTCCCTGCACAGATCCTAATATAGAAAGTTTCCGGGCTGCAAGGAGAGCTGGAAATGGGCCATCGCCCATCAGCCCCCTTTGTTCTCCCCAACAAGCTGTCCTTGGTCTGCGGAAATCTGCTCAGTCACAGACCAGTAGGCCCACAGAAATAGGCAGGTCTAGATCTGCTTCTGTGACCTCAGAGTAAATGGCTGGCCGAATGAAAAAGACATTTTTGGTTCTCTGGCCCAGGAGGGCACTCGTGACCAAAGAGAAGAGCTCAATTCTAGGGAAACATTTTAATTAAGAAAGCAGTCTGAATAGCACCGCCTCCTGCACTGCCTCCTCCTCCAGCTGCCCTTGAAACAAAAACCTTCATATTTCAGTGCAATCTACCAATTCTACACAGGTTCCCACTCTCTCCCATTGCAGCCTACCGGTTCTTCAGAAGGCACAGCGAAGTGTGACTGTGCCCTGCCCTGACTCGATTAAAGGATTCAAATAATACATGTGTTGGGCATCTACGCCTCATTTTTCAGATGGAGGGCAAGAGTCCTTTTAAAAGTGTGCCCGAGACCACGTGTAATTTGGCAAAGGAGTACTTAACACTGCCTTCCTGCATTTCCTGACCAAGACATTATGATCCCTGGTGCCAACCTCAGTTCCGCAGATTGAACTGTAGAAAAGTACCCATCTGCATTAATAATTTTCCCTTAAAATGGTACTTCCCTGTGTTTCTACCTAATAAGAAATAATAAAGGGCCCAAACTAAGCAGCACCCACAGGTGTTCATCAGCGGCCAGGTCCACTCTGAGCATTATCATCATCAGCCGCTTCGTGCCGCGCACACAGCTTTGAGTGCACTGATATGAACTGCAATGATACGGGTCAATCAAGACACGTGGTTAGTACAAAATGTGTGGAGCTGCTGCAGCCAGAATGTGGCCTACCGTTTCATAGTAAAGCGTTTTCACAAGCAAAAGACACTCCAAAATAATAAAAAAACATACAGTATGCCAAATGCACAGGCCAGTGTCATAACTGTTTGTCAGTATCGAGTATAGCGCACTGCACACAACTCTCTGGGCTTTATTTTATGCAATGTATCAGCACATTAGTGATGCATTGTGCCATGACTTGATGACAGCTATGTTGCCAAAGGGCAGCAGGACTTTTCTCAGCTTCATTATAACCTCAGAAGACCACCACCAATGGTGTGATCCATCACTGGCTGAAATACCGTGATGGAGAGACTGGCTTCCAATTTACAGCTCCGTTCACTACAGCAGCCTAGATGGCACTGCAGTGAGTATCTCTCTTCTGTGGGACATGCATCTCTGTGTTTAAAGAACCAGAACCAATTTTCATAAAAACTAAATGCCCATGGTTGACTGCAAGAACAATTCATCCAAGGGACAATGGCATTAAGTCAGCTTTATGAGTGCAAACGTAAGACAGTGCACGGTCTCCAGTGACATTAACTAGGCCGAACAAGAGAGAATATAGTCTGCGGTCATGTAAACAAGCAGAGCAGACATTCACTTTTATTACTACCTCTAAAACTCAAGCAGTGGCCGAGCAAGAACCGCTGAGATCTTGCCTGGTTCTTCTAAAACCCTTATTCTCAGAACATTGATGTAAGGTGTGTCCCCCTCCCCAACCCTGTGTCCACGCCTGGACCTCTGGCACATGGTCGTGATTTCACATTAGTTTCCTCAGCTGTTTGCCTTCTCTTCCACACTTCTGAAGAGAATATCATCATTGAAAAACACGACACAATATGTAATATAATATAAACAGATGTTAATAACATTAACATATATCTCTATAAAAATCCATAGCCTTCTTTTTAATAAAGCTGAGATAGAGACATTTTTATGAAATTCCTGAACTATGGGAGACCTCAGTAAGTTTCATACACAGAGGACATCACCTGGCATCAGCTTTTGGCTCTAGAGTTGGTGTGAGCATCCCTTCCAAGTCTGATGCCTGAATGAGAGCTGAGAACAGAGCTTCAGACAGGCAAAATAGCTACTGGAGGACATCATCAAATATCTTCATAGCTAGCAGTCCTTCACAGAAACTTAGGCTTTTGGCAAACATCCCTCCTGAAGGACATTTAAAAGTTTAAAAAAAAAAGTTAATAACTACAACAGGGGGCATATTAAGGGCTATGCAGCCACAAGGCTAAGTGGCAGGTGGCAGGTGTCCAAGGGACTTGCTGTGACGTCCCATCGCAATCACAAAGGGATAAAACCTAGTTCTCTTGAAAGTTCACAAAATCCAAAAATAATCCACTGATCCTATGACCACATTGCACATCTAAGTTACTACTAGTATTTGAAGCTTGGAGTTTGTCATTCATGGAGCAAGGTCTTCTGTATTTGAGAAGAAGATCAAATTATTCCTGTGTCCTTGGAAAAGTGACCCTTCAAGGTTCCTGGAGGGTTATAACTCACTTGCCATGAGACAAGAAATGACCCCCATGAAAATTCAGGACAATTGTTTAAAAAGAAACAAGTTAAAGTCTCCAGGAGAACACAATTAAATTTAACACAATTTAATGCAGATATTAATAGGAGGTCTTCTAGTAGCTAGATACTAGAGAAGTTAAACAATATATTAAAAGGTAAGTAAGAAAAAATACACAATATGAGAACTCCACAGAGATTCTTGTGGCCTTTTCATCTCACCTTATTCTCCACAGGGTCACATAAAACCTCATGGTCCATTCCAAAGACATCACCACCGAAATGATTTAGCAGGTCAGTTTGTATGTGCACCTCTGAACTCTCCCTTCCGTGTCAGAGGCATCAAGCAAAATGAATTAAATCTGTCCCCATCGCTTTGTTCTGGAACTGTGTTCCCTTACCTGACCTGAAACTGTCCTCTGTGTAATTGCCCTCAGATTTTTCTACTTAAGTGAGTACACTGCATTTGTGATTCTAAATAACCCTCCCAGCCGCCAGGACATCCTCTAAGCAAAGAGCTCAGCAAATCCACACTAAATACCAAGAGTGAAAGGGTAATGTTGGGACAAAATGAACTGGAATCAATATAAAAAAATGCTCTGTAACCCAATGTATATAATAATTTCATTATACATGTAAAGATTTCTTCCTGATACAGTGGCCAATAAGAATATTATTAGTTTTAACTTACCTTTTGAATGACCTCATTGATTGCTGGGGAATTTGGTGTATACAGTATTTTTCCATGTAATATAGGTTTTAGGAAAGACCATACCAGTGCACCATTTGGAGACTGTAGAATTTCCTGGTAAAGCTTCAAACAAAACGGTGCTGCCACAATTAGAAGAGGGAAGAAAATATTAGGTGACCTAGGTTGATACAAAATATCCAGTTCAATCTGGAACTGACATACACATCCACGATGCCTTAATTTTCAAAGAAAAGACTCAGATATGTTTTCATGACATCACTCTGAACTGGAGTAAGCTGGTAACACTCTCATATTCCTGACTTAGCAGACCTTGTCCCCTCAGAACGTCAAGACCCCACCTTCTAGGCTTCTGTCTGTCATACAGATGGCACAGATACCAATGATATTGGGAATTTTTTTCAACATGGTTTTAATCAAGGGAAGTCTTACTTCAATAATCACAATATTGAGAATAGAAAGACCTTTTTAAAATGTAGTCCCCATTGACATGTTGCTCCTGGATTATCTCTGATCATCCATACAAAACTATAACAACCAATACTTTTAGTACATTAAGTCATTCTACGTTAACTCAAACAATTCCTTATGGTGGCTCTTACTATAAAATTAATTGATTTCAATAACAAGTCTACTTAAGTTGTCTAAATCCGTAGGCAATTCATAATTGTAATGATTGGTAATTTATTATTCCAATTGTAAACAATTTTATCAGTATAATTCTTTGACCCCAAAAATGAGCCTTGACAGGGAAATGTTATCTTGTCCTTATGATTCACATAGGTATGACGAATAATGTTTGAATCACTGTGTTAATTTCATCGTTGCAAAATCTCGTGAACAAGGGATAAAGATCCTTTCATTGCAAATACAATAAAATTGATAAAAATTATCCCCTAAAATATAAGTTAACCATATACCTACGTACTAATCCATGAAGCACTGACTAGACAGGTTATTCTGTGTTTAACAGCTTGTTTTTAAATTGTAAGCTTAATTGAGATGGGAAAAGTTCTTATCTTAGGAGTATTCATTTTACGTACGGTGCAAGAAACTTGATTCCAAGAATCATCAGTGATTTGAGAGCTGAGCAAACTCAGAGAAGTAATTTAATGTTCTCTGAGCTTCTGACATGCCCTCTGGAAAGTGAAGCTTGTGGTGTTGTCTAACGGTTTCTGTGACGACCATTTAGGGGAAAAATGCAGAAAAAGAAGCAACAAAGATTGGTCTTCAGTGTAAACAAACTGACTGCAGAGATAAATGGATGAGATGATGGATGGATGGATGGATGGATGGATGGATGGATGGATGGATGGATGGATGGATGGACAGACAGATGGAAGTGTATATGAATGAAAGAGGAATAATCAGTCAAGATTCCCAAATGAAAAACAAAGAAAAAATGAGTATTAGAGGAAGAAGAAACAAAACATATTAAAATTAACCATCATGTATGTCTTTACTACCATATTACCCAAACATTTGACAGCTAGCTATACAAATTACTCAGCAGCTATGGAACAAACTGGCTTACTGCCAGATGTTCCCTAATGCTGTCATCAGCCTTGCCTACCCCAGGGTACCAAAGAGGCTGGGGTTTCAGGTGGGTCAAATGTTTTAGACTCTATTTCTTAGAGATCCAGGAGAGAGGATTAGTCTGTAACCACAGGCCCTGGGAGAGTCTATGGGGAACTATCAAGCCAGCACTCAGTGACTGGTGAAAATGAAGGAGAAATTTAATGCCAGCCAGCATGAGCCCCCAGCGGTCAGTCGAGGAAAAAGCTATTACCACACAGGCAGGCCCAGTTGCTACTATATAAGCCAACCGACATAAGCGCAGGTGGTTCTTGTCTTACTTGAGTCATGAGGAATGTTGAACTTCTCTTTGTCATTCTCCAAGAGTTCATTGACTCTGGGTAAATGAACGAACATGTTAGAGTTGCTGAGGAAAGTCTCCTGGTCCTTACAAAGGAGCTTCATCACCGACTGGAAAGAAGCCAAAGATGAACTTTGGGCTTGGTGTCTCTGTGAAACCTGAGCAGAAGAAAAGCCACCTCCAATTACAAGTGATTTCAAACTGTTTTCCCAGACTTCCGAAACATAGTTCCATCTTTGATGGGATATACAAGTGAAAGAATAGACTCTGCTTGAGTCTTTTCTGTTCTTAAGAAACCACTGAAATCATTATAATGATTTTATTTCTGGCAAATATATGTGGTAGAGGAGGAAAATCACACACACACACACACACACATACACCACATAACTCACACACACATTCAGACACATTCAGACACACCCAAACACACTCACACTCACATTTGTGTACTCACACATTCACACTTAAATTCACATACACATTCACATACATTTAAACACACTATAACACTCATATTCACACATATTCATGCATGTATGCTTTCCCTCACACTCAGATTCACACACATTTACACATATACTCAGACCTTCACATTCAAACATATACTCAGATCCACACACACATTTACACACCTTCTCGCTTGTCCAGCAATAAATTAGTCCATCAAATAATATCACCATTTCAGATAATGAATAGTCTTGGCATGTGTTCACACTGCTAAGTTAATACTGATTCTTGACCGCTCCCCAAATTAGTCATTAACTGATGAGTTAACATGGACATACTGTTAGCAAGGTTTCGGGGTACATCACTATTTGACCCCTCCTGTACCACCAACTCTCCTTATCGTGGTTGATTCCATCCCAGGCAGAAGGAATTCAAGCAAAAACAAATATCAAAGCACTAACCTAATTCAAGTCTGTGTTTGCATTAGGAGAAAATGATCTGTAATTTGTAAGCCAATTATTTATATGTAAATAAATGTTCTAAGGTTCTTGAAAGCAATTTGCTCTCAGAATTAAGTTAAACAGGCCCTTGAAATCTCATCTGTGCTAATAATTGACTTAGAAGATTTTTTACTTCATAGACAAAGCCTGAACTACCTTAGCCTCCTCCTTGGTGGGATGTGGATCAATAGCACTTCTCAATTTTCAGGTAATGTCGGGCCCTAGTATGGTGATGCTAGTTAGCTCCAGAGTCATTAAAACATGTTCTTGTCCATATACACTGTGGTCTTATAAAATTATGGAGGTTGGAAGAGAAACCAAGGGGGAAAAGAACAAACACAAAGAGAACAAACTAGAACATTCCCCATCATGCGAGGATCAAACACACCTGTTGGAAGTCTGGCATGTCTAGCAAGGCGGTGATTTTAAATTTGTGAAGAAACTCAGGGAGCTGTTCCAGGGCATGCTGGGCTCTGGTAAGGATGGAGCTGAGGCTGGAAATGACATCCAACAGGGAGTTGAGCAAGCCATTTGCTTCAGAGGGTATCAGAGTCTTACAGGACAGCAAAAAGAAAACAAAAATGGAATAATCAATACTATTTCCAGTCTCACAAGCATCTTCTGAGCAGCGACAACTTTGTATCTTGATTTTATCCTCTCTTGAACATCAAAGGCTTTTTTTTATACTCTATAAAAATTCTGTGTTGGAGTAGATGTAACTGTGTTTTTGCAGAGCACATTAAATTATAGCAGTATTGTTAAAATACAAACCAGCAACAAATGGTTAGAATTTGAATCACTTTCAAAATATTTCTTCTTATCTTTGAAATGACTAAGGTGGAAATTTGAGAAGAGGCTCAGAATAAAACAGTGTTTTTGTGTGACTCACGCTCCATCACAGTGCTCCTAACACCCTGGGGCGGTGCATGAGCAAACAGAAGCCTGGAGAGATGAAAGGATTCCTGGAGTCCACCCGTGAGAGCAGTTCAGGGCTGCAAATTAGACCAGTGAAAGTCCCCTTTGAGACCAACTTCTGCTCAGGTCACCTGACACTCTACCCATCTCGCTCCTTGCTTGCATATCCCCCACAATGCAGACTCTGAGAACTGTGATCCTTTTCTGTCTTGATCATTTGTGAAATGAAGATAAACTACATATGCAATATTAGTTATTCAATTAAGTACTTTATGGCTGATCCCAATAACTTAGCAGGCAGCCCCTCTGTCCACATCCACAAGTGTGAAACACCAGAGGGATCCCCCTCCCTCTGAAGGTCATCTGCATCCTGAATTTTCAGCTTCCGGGCTGACGCAAGAAGCCCAATGGTCACTGCTTCTTAATTCTGTTCTCTGGAGTCCTGAGGCTCTACAGCTGCTTTGAGGCCAGAAGTCACAATTGCACACTTCCTGTTGTGCCTTGTTAGTGTGGACCTACTCAGCACACTACCAAAGAAGAGACTGGGGAACAAAAGATAACGTGAGGCTTTTGGACATTCCCTACCCCCACTCTTCTCCTTAGGGCTGTCATTCAGAGGAGATCCCTTGAAGCCACTGACTTGTGGTAGGAAGTAAATGGGACTCTGGCATGGGTGATGCTGACATAGCTGAGCCTGCTTCACCAAAGGTTTCTGGGGTTCACTGCCAGCAAGTGAGGTACATGTGAACTGAAGTGGTTTGACTCTCAGCAACAGTGCATGTGCCTGTGTGTTATGGAACACCCTCCCATCTCCAAACAATGTCACATATCGGTGACCACTCATCAAGTTGTGCATATGGAAGGGCCTGATAAAGGAAGCTATTGTTAATAATAGTAGGGTCACCTTTGCTGCATCCCTGAAGATAAAATCCAATCTAATATATCTTTCTACAAAGAAATCCTGGCAGGTATGATGGCCCTTATCCAAGTACTTAGCTGTCCCTGAGAAGCACTATGTGGGCATGCTGGAGCAGGCACTACCTTGGGCTAATTAAACGTTGGGTGAGGGGATATGAGGAGCAAATAGAGAGCTAAGCTCCGTGGCATGTCAGCTAGAAGTGTCAATACACCAAGACCAGAATCTAAAGCATGGAGGCAAGTCTTGAGACTTTAAAATACACTTATCATAAATATAGTATTTGTTCTTGGAGACTGTGTATATATGGTTATAAGGGTATGGATGTGAGGAGGTAGATGAACATTTCCAGAGGTTTCCTGAAGTTCCAGAAAGGAAGAAGACAACAAATAGCTGGAAATGCAAATCTACTCTTTTCTGACCCAAGACGGTTGACCCGAACATGGAACACCAGCAGCCATGTTGCCTGCTGCAGATCTGAACCTTTCTGATGGCATACGTGACATATTGTCAGGAGTAAACAGTAGAACTTTAAGAAAGGCATGGGCAAGGGCAGAGAGAGAGGGTGCTGGGAATTTGCATGAAAGCTCGTATGTAGAGATGAGGAAACCTTTCCAGAAATGGTGGCTCTTAAGAATAGGAAGCAAGTCTGGGAACTGGCGCTGGGCGGGTGGGAGCTGAGACAGGCACCAACTTCCGACACGTATGTCTTCTCTGAGGATGTTATGCTCGTGTTCTGTCAGCCTCTCCCAGCTTTGGGGAGGGCTGTTGTGGAGCAGGTGAAGAGCTGGTATACGGAGGGGCACAGAGATGCTGTATTGTCCACACCCCTCTCCGGCTTCCCACAGTTGCCCTGGTAGTTCTAGATGCATCCAACAGACAGGACAGGCACCACAGATCCAGGCAATAAAGAAGGTGAGGGCCACAGCATGGTAGGCACATCTGCCTTGGCAGCTTAGGAATGAGCCAGGCTCAACCCTGCTTCCTCAGATACTCAGGATGCTGCCTCTTAGCAAGGAGAGAGATTTGACTATAGGGCCTCATGACATTTCTTTCTGGTGTCCCCCTCCTCACTACCATGTTGTGCCCAATGTTTCAAGGACCCTGACCCCATGGACACTTGACATGATCTTCTAGACATCCATTTATTTGACAAAATCTCACTGAGATGCCACTCCCAGAGTGACCTCAAACCCCATGTGACTGAGGCTGCCACAGAAGCCCTGATTGTTGGTCTCATGCTGCAGCTAGTATTAGGACAATGGGTCATCCATAGATTTAAACAACCTAAAGGCCAAAAAAACGTATATATAGTATGGATATTTTTCGTATCAGTACTCCAAAGGGAATGCAGTAATAACAAGTATTTATATAGCATTTATTAGCTCTTGGGTATTATACATGCTGTAGAGAAATTATAGCATATAGAAAACATACTAGCTGGTTTTTTTTTTTCAACTTGGCACAAACCAGACAAAGCTGGGAAGAGGAACCAAAATAGGAAAACAATGCTTCCATTAGATTGGCAAGTAGGCAAGCCTTCGGAGCATTTTATTAAGTAGTGATTTACGTTGGAGGGTTCAGTTCACTGTGGGCAGTACTAATGATCCTAGAAGCTGTAAGTAAACCAGGCTAAGCAAGCCACAGGGAGCAAGTCAAGAAGCAACACTTGTCCACGGCTTCTGCTTTGGTTCCTGTCTTGAGTTCCTTCAAAGATGAATTACGACATGAAAGTGTAAAGTGAAATCAACCCTTTCATCCCTAAGTTGCTTCTGGTCGTGGCAGTGACCACAGCGACAGAAATCTGAGATGGAAGATTACACATAAGTTCTATACATCACACCCTTTTCTAGAAAAAAGGTAGCAAACACCCTTGGGTTTGAGGTCTGAGGGTGCAGACAAGACACAGCCAATGTATGGTCAGCACAACCACAGGAGTAGCTACCCTGCCGGGCCCCACTCCCTCAAGGACTCCGTCCTTACTTTGTAAACGAAGTTCCTCAGGTTCAGGTTCTGGCCCATCATCACGAGCAGAGAGAACACTTGAGTCCCAGGCAGGCTGCAGAGCTCCCTTGTGGCGAACCAGGATTTCTCATTGTCGGGAAATGTCAACAGGAGATGAAGACTTTCCTCATCACACTTTCCAGACAAAGCCACAGTGAGGACACTGGAGAGAAGCTGCGGAGGAGCGTGTGGATCAGAGGGAAGCAAGGCCAGCACAGATTGAGCTTCAAAACCCCCCCCACCCCCACTTTCCCAAGAAAAAACAAACCCCTGGAAACTGCACGCTGAAGACTCACAGACACAGTCCCTCTGTTAGCTTTTCATGACTGGGACAAAACGGCCCAGCAAACACCCAGAAGGAAGCAAGGCTTGTTTTGCTTCATGGTTAGAGGGATCTTGCTGCACAGTCTACTGGTGAAAGTACCGTGGGGTACACACGGGGGAACCAAGCTGATCACTTCATGGTGACCAGGAAATGAAGAGAAAGAAAGCTGGGCTGAGGCTCCCAATGTCCCCTTTAAGGGCATTAAGGTCTCAGTCCCTATAAACTGACTTCCTCCAGCTAGGAAGCCACCTCCTGAAGGGACCATGCATTGACAGCATGAGCCTTTGGGGGATACCCTGGATCCAGAGCACTGCAGAGGCCGGCTCTCTGTTCCATTTCCAGCATTCTGAATGGAACCGTGTTGGAAATTGCGAGTCACTGTCTGTGTGTGCAGCTTGCCTTTGCTGGCGCGCTGATAGCACTGGTATGGAACCTTCCATCCCCCCCCCTGCAGGGCTCTGGAGCACCCACTGGCTATGCGGCGACCCTGAGGCCACCTGTCTCAAGCTCTTGGGCCTTCTCCGAGGAAGCCGCTTCACTCCTCTCTGCTTTCAGTTTGCTAGGTCTTTCCCTCTTAGCTCTCATCATGCAGGAAACTGGCATTTTTAAACCAATTTTTGCCTCTCTTACTTCTAGATTGAAAAAGGGATTCCCAAGCTTTCCATGGGTTCCTTAGCAAATAAAAGCACCCAAGCTCTGAAGGAGACCCTGAAGACAGACTCTATCTGTTCATATGCCATTGGTGTTCCATGACACAAGGACTCGGGGGCCTCCTCACTGAGGCTTCTCTTTCAGTCACTGAGCTTGTGACAAAATTACAAAGAAAACAAAACACAAGCAACTAGACACCCTACAGCACGCTTCTACTCCCTGGGTACAGCTGCTGAAACGTACCTAAGCTGACACTCATCATGTGACCATAAGAAGCCTTGAAGTCAGGCAAACGGATGGAACTAGAAAACATCATTTTGAGTGAAGTAACCCACACCCAGGAAGATAATTATCACATGTACTCACTCATAAGTGGCTTTTAAACATAAAGAAAAGAAAATCAGCCCACAAATCACAATCCCAGAGAACCTAGACAACAACGAAGACCCTAAGAGGGACATACATAAATCTAATCTACATGGGAAGTGGAAAAAGACAAGATCTCCTGAGTAAATCAGGAGCATGGGAACCTTGGGAGAGGGTTGAAGAGGAGGAGAGAGGTAGGGAGGGGAGCAGAGAAAAATGTAGAGCTCAATAAAAATCAATAAAATTAAAAAAAAAAAAAGAAGCCTTGCAGTCAGAGAAAGCTCGCTTGGTGCTTCCATGCACTACAAACTCATTAAGAGACAGTACAGTATATCAGTCAGGGATCCCCAGAGACTAAAAATAAGAGACAGAGACACAGAGAGGGGACTTCTTCTGGAAACCTGGATTGAGGAGCTGAAGACACAGCTAGCCAGATAAAACACGCTCTGAACAAACATGAGGAAGGAAGTTTGTTCTTCAAACCCCAGTATCTAAATAGAACATAGCCATAATAGCCTACCTATAAGCCTAGAATCAGGAGGATGAGTGAGAGGCGGTGACTAGAGACAAGAAATCCTAAAACCAAGCTAGCTAGTCATACTTGCTGAATCAGCAAGCTATGGTTTCCAAGAAAGATGTAGCCTCAATGTAGACGGTAGAGAATGATGCCAATATTTCCCCCTGGCCTCCATTCACACATAAACTCACATACCTGTGTGTGCGTGCACACACACACACACACACAGACACACACACACACAAATTTGCATACACACATGCAAACACACGTGCAGTAAAAAAAGAAGAATAAACAGAAAGGAAGGGAAGGCAGGAAGACAGGAAGGAAGGAAGGAAGGAAGGAAGGAAGGAAGGAAGGAAGGAAGGAAGGAAGGAAGACAGGAAGACAGGAAGGAAGGAAGACAGGAAGGAAGGAAAACAGGAAGGAAGGGAGGGAGGGAGGGAGGAAGGGAGGGAGGAAGACAGGAAGGAAGGAAGGAAGGAAGGAAGGAAGGAAGGAAGGAAGGAAGGAAGGAAGGAAGGAAGGAAAGATTTATTTTAGAGAAGTTGGCTCAGGCATTCTGGGGACTTGCTAGAACAATTTATGTAATGGACCAGATGCTGAGCTCCCAAAGAAAAGCTGAAGTTTAAAAAGGAACCAAAGGCTGCACCCCCTTCTGTTCAGGGGACAGAAGCTTTTCTCTTAAGGTCCTAAATGATTTAGATGAGGCTTGTCATGTCAAGGAGAGGAATCCACCTTAAATAAAATCTGATTGTTTAATATTATTTTCATTAAAAAAAATAATAAACCTACCCTGACAGGGACATTAGAATAATGTTAGCTTCACATGTAGCTAAGCAGAAGGCTTTTCTGTATAAGGCAGCTTCACAGCTATTTCCAGACGTGCATGGAAGTTCCCAGGAATCCCAGAGGGTGCGGTGTGGGCACTAACCAGGCTTTCATTGCTACATTTGCCCGGTTCTGTAAATTATCGGCTCCAGGCTATAACTTTGCAGGGAGGTGGAGTTCATCCAGACACATGCCCTCAACTCCAAAGGAGCCGCTCCCATCTCTGGGTGGGCTGGAACCCAAGCTGGTCCCATGAGAATCATCCCATGCTTGCTGAAAGCCTCCCTCCCCACCACTCGGCAGTGTGTCATTCAACGGTGCCAGCACTTAGAACTGAGCGTTATTTCTTAGAATTTTCTCAAGGGTAAAACTGTTTGACTTGAATTTTTGGGCACCTCACTTACCAAATAAAGAAGATCCCACCAAGACCCCACGACACCACCCAAGGGCAGGAGCTTGTGGTGGGTTGGTTGACACGCTTTTGTGTACTTTTCCATTTTTGCTATTTATCGTTGGTAAGTATTATAATGCCTGCTTTTCCGGTACGAAAGCTGCCTGAATCAAGTAGCGCAGGCGAGGAGTATAAAGCTAAGGAAACGCTGCTGCTTGCTTAGGAACATGCGCTGTTTCCATACAGTGTCAGCAGGCTTTGCTCAGACCCGTTATCACTTCGCTCTCTCAGGGACAAAGACACTGCGTTTCTGACATGTTTCGCACACGTCCATGTTTTATGTGGAAATCTGCAGGAAGACCAGGGACCACTCAGGGCAGATAGATTCACACACGGGTATTTGTTCAATTTAAACCTAACCTAGTGAAGATCCACACGAGAAGCACTCGCTATTGTCAGCAAGAGCTTGCACCCTAGGGGGCGTGGGTCAAGAGCAGGGCTGAGAACATGGTTCTGCTATGGCCCCGCTAATAACTGTATGCACTGGGGTACAGATAAAATGTGGGCAGGAGGGAGAAGCCCTGCTCAGTCTTTTTGGGAGCAGCAAGGACACACACATAGCAATGCAGTCACAGTAGAACTGGACCAGTGAATCTGCTGATCTGTGGTTTGAATGTTGTACTGGCTGGTTTCAGGTGTCAACTCGACACAAGCTAGAGTCACCAGGAGGAAAGAAGGAACCTCAGCTGAGGAAATACTTCCATGAGATTCAGCTATAAAACATTTTCTCAATTAGTGATGGGATGCTGGGTTTTGATGACAGGTGCCTATTTTCATGAAAGGAGGGAACTGCCCACATGAACCCTGGCAAGGAAGGGAAAGCAGCTAGGCATCTACTCGCCAGCCTGCCCTTGCCTTCTTCGGCACTTTGATACTTCCAGGACTATGGCTCACAGTGTTCTAGCTCCATCTCCAATGTCCCCGCCCAGTCATGTTCCCTGTGGTTGCCTGTCTCCATCACTGTGTGACATGTATGTCACAGGGCTTTCCATTGTCTTCATTTACACTGTCAGCATGGCATATACAATGAGCTCTCCTAACAGAAGGTTGGCTCCTTAGAGCAATGCCTCTGAGGTACACCGTCTAACAACCATGCTTGATGCAAGGGACCATCTTGAGTGGACAAAAGGAAAAGCAAGCAAAGGGTTTTTGAAACATCCCAAGAGACCCAGCACTGAAATAAAAAAAATGTACCTTGTAGGTCACCCGCAGCTTGGAATGAGATCAAAGTGATGTATTTGTAAACTGACTAATTTGCAAACTGAGGCTATGGGGAAGAAAGCCAGGGACAAACAAAAGGAGACTGGACAACAGACAAAAAGTGGCCATCAACCTGAGGCTCTAGAAGAAAACAGAGCCCTGCTAAGTGGTGTTACCTGCTAAGCAGCTGTGGACACGTGTGAAGTCTTGGACATGTGTACGTATGTGTTTGAACAATGAGAATGCGTTTGTTTAGTCCCTGTCCAATTACCCGTGGATCCTTCTATTTAGGTGACCACAGTCGTTTACGGAGATGCAGAGAAATGTATGTACATAGATCGGAGCGGGGGGGGGGGGGGGGGGGGGGAGCCTCCGTACTGCAATCGGCACTGCATACTCCACCAGCTCGCTGCACAGTCCCTCCCACCATAGAACATCAGCGACACCTGGTGGCTGCTTGATTTTAAGCAGGCAGCAAGGCCGGAACTTCAGAAGATGTGAAAGACTACCGAACTGAGGTTACCCGTGACACTTTCGTACAGGCACCTTTACACTGCTGCAAACATATTCCAGCCTCTGCCAGGGCTTCCTGTTAGATGCTCCACACTGCCGTATTCAATCCACAGCAGTCACGATTCCCACTGAACACTGCCTAGTTGAAGAAATGTCAGCGCTGCTCTGCTCTCCGTGGAGGGCCCCTCCTCCTTCATCCCCACATCTCCAGGGCATGTGGTATCCGATGAGATGCAGTTGATACTTTTATCGACAATAGATACCACCCTTCTTGTGATAAGTAACTTTGTGATACTAGAGTTGGCATTTTGGATTTCTAGTGTTTTATCTATTTCTTTCTTAATTTAGATTAACTGTTAATGAGACTACTAACTACGTTTGCGTTTAGCCCCAATTAGTCGGAATTGACATGAAATTAAATTTATACGGGAGCCTGAGCGAATGTCAATTGAAGCATTCATGTGTTTAAAAAAAATCAGCTAAAGATTCAGGTAGCAAGGGGCCAACATGGTTGCCATCCGCTCCCATCTCCACCAATAAGCAATTCCCCTCCACCAATTTGGCAAGTTAAGAGATAAATAACACATGGCGTGAGGGTTTCAACTACTTCCGTTCCATGTCCTTACCCAACCCTTCTCAGCCACGCTAGGGAAGCCTGAGCCCGGCACTGCTCATCTGCTATGACCACACAACATGACCAGAGTACACAGTGACTCTCCGCCATGGTAGATTATATATTTTTAAGTAGCTTTCTTTGGAGATTTGAGATTTATGAAACGTTTGGAACCATACACAAACTTAATGGACTTCATGAATTAGGGTTAGAAATCACTAAAATGAATGCTGCCAGAAACCTCATCATTTCTGTCCCAAAGGGAGGCAATGTGACCAAGTTATTGCACGAGGTATTGACATCCTACAGGTCCCTGCCTGCTCTCATATGCTCCTCTGCTTTTAACTACATCGTTTGTGTAGACATCCTTTCCCCCAGCCGTGGAACAGGGAGGAGGAGGCAGAGGGAGGTGTTAGGGCGCCTGCAGTTGGGAGGGTTCCTTCCCAATGGAAAGCAGCCCTGTACCTTTGAATGGGAAATGGTGGCTTCTAAGATGCTCTGGATGGTCTCGTCTGAGATGTGGAAGGAGCAGCGAAGGTCCTCGGGTAATCTGCTCAGGTTCTTCATCAAGTCCTTTACTTTTACATCTGAACAATACACAAAAGGAAAAAAATTATAATAAATTTTATAGTAAATTTTCAGAAGTTTTATTGATTTAAAACAAAATTTGATGTTGTGACCTAAATAAGAAGTTTCCCTCCTGGAGCCCAGCTTATAGTAGACACTAATTAAAGATTTACTCTTCTAGGGGGATCTGAGATTACTTCTTATTTAAGTCGATAAGAACTTTCGGTTTTGTGGTATCATCTAGTCGATGATTGACTCTGGGTCCTGAATGTTTTGAGACTTACTTTAGAAAGGACTCTTTCTGAATAAATAGTGATCATGTACTCAAGACCTAGTCTTCACTTCCTTAAATAAGAAAACCATCACCTAAGGATGTGTGAGAATTTGTCACACGTCATAGTGATGTTGCCATGTGGATACTGTGTGAGTTTTAGGAGCTGTGTGGATGGGACAGAGATTCATGGGATCAAGTGGTTCGTGGAAGGACGATAGGTCAGTGAAAAATCCAGACAACACAGGATTCCTACCTTTGCCTGACTTTTGGGACCTCAGGACCTTGGAAATGTCTTTCTGAAGCCTGAAAACCAGCAACTAGCCATGTTCTAAATTGTTCAGTTGGTGTCTTGTTTTGTTTTAGGTAACATATAGCACAACTCTTGTTTTTGTGTTCTAATTTATTAGAATTAAACATCAAATTTTATTTTACTTTGTTTTTTAAATTAAAACATCACACCATTTCTCCTCCCTCCCCTCCCTCCTAACCCTCTTCTGTCTCCCAACCCCTCTCGATTCAAGGCCTCCTCTTCTTTAACCTTTGACAACTTTCCTTTCTATGTTTTATTTTAACATATACTGGGCTGAAATGCTAAATTTGATTTGCACTTGAGCAAGTTTGGAAACCACATACCTTCTGTGACTGTGAAATTACTAAGAAACATCAGAACAGGAATCTTTGTCATCCAAGTCTCCTTAAGACTTTTGATCAACCTAAAGTGACAGAAAATTAAAATTAGACCAGATAAAACAGCAGAAGCAAGGCTGGAGTGAAAACCCCTGCCTCAGTTCCAGGAGCCAGGCTGGAAAACACAGGTTCCCTCTGATAAATGGACACCCTCTGTCCTCTGATACCATCTGTGTGTGAGTTTCATCAACACCAGGGCTCCAATACGTCCTCACTCAGTCCAACCCAGCAAATGAATCAGGGTGATGGCAATAAGACGCATGATAAATGGCTTCTCGCAGATGTAGGAAACAGATAAAACAGACTACAGTGACTCTGAGAAATTAGTGCAGCCACCGAAAGTACTCCACTTCCCTGTGTCTACGTCATGTGCAGAATGTAGAGCCCCTGACCTTCTCCTCGGGGCTCACACTTCTAGAACACACTGAAAAGTTTTAATCAAATATTAAGTAATTTGAAAACATTTGACTGCTCACATATTTCTATTTAAGACCATACTGACATCCTGGATCATAACTCTTGACCCGGGGTCTTGCTCATTATAAAGTTCACCTGATACAGAAGTTGCTCTTGTGTTTTACATTTAAACGTGTATTTGTGGAAAGCCATGTGGCACCAATGTTATCTGAAATCGGTAACTTAAGCACACATCTTGCTGAAGACTGAGAATACTATGGAGGGAGCAAGCTCCTGCGACACTGACCTGTGCATGTGCTGCTGAACTGTTCCCACCAGGGGCTGCCGGCACGTGCAGCCTTGGCTAGACGCATCTTCCAAGCTGCTTTTGAAGCCTTCCAAGGCGCTGGAAAGACTCCTGCTAAGACGTTCACAGTCCAGCGGATCCGATGAGAACCATATCTTTTCCATTTCCTAGAAAACAGGAGGTGACAGAGGTCACGATATTGAGGCTGGTTCTCAGGTAAATGTAGACTTCCGGTTATGTCCCGAAGCGGCAGGAACAGGCCTATTTCCTCTGCGCATGCGCAGTAATAGAATCGAGCCCGACAGCTTCCTCCACAATGCTGGACAGAAAGCACGACACACCCTGTTATCTGGCACTAGGTTCCCAGAGCCCAGTTTCCAGCTCCTCTGGGTGACTCACAATTCAACAGAAAAAAAATAAATAAAGTGTCAACATGAAAAAATGGCCACAGACCTGGAAACGTAGAAACGGTTAGCGCGAAGAGCCGGTGTATGAAGTCTACACCGCCAGTCATGGAAGTGCAAGTAAAACCTGCAGCAAGATTTTATCCTCAAATCTTCTAAGCTGTCTATTATTTGAAATGCAAGGAAGGATTATGTTGAAGACATGGAGTAAAGGGACCCCGTGTAGGCAAAGTAGTCCTGCCATTAAAGAAGATGATATATGAGTTCCTCAAAACTACTGATCCCAAACACCGCTCCCGCGTCTGTATCGAATGTTAGGAAAAGCAGATGTGAGAGACGGTCCACCTTCTCCTGCTCACTGCAGCATCATACACAGCGAGCAAGACAGGAAATTGACCTGAAGGTCCGCTGGGAAATGAACTGATAAAAAAAAAAAAAAAAAAAAAAAAAAAAAAAAAAAAAAGCCTTACATTACTATAAAATATTATCCAGCCATGAAAAAGAATTGTGCCATCTGCATAACATGCATGAACCCAGAAGAAATGCCAACTCAAATAACTCAATCACCAAAATGGAAAAAAAAAAAATCTGCACTAAGACCAGCGAGATGAAGATTGAGATTTCAGCACTGTGGACCACACAGAACCTTGGCCGGAGCAACGGCAGAGCTCGCTTGTGCTGGAGTATGAAAGACACCCAGCTTCACCCCTTTCTTCACTTAGACGTCCACTATTGACATCCCCACAGACGCAGCCTCCTTCCCCAGCCCCCTTCACTGCTCTGCCATGGCTACTGAGGCCCGGCTCGTTCCCGAATGTCCCCATGAGAGCAGAAAGGAGATAAATGGCAGCAATGGCAGGCACACCCCTGCAAGACCGAGAGGGCGAGGCTGTATCTCTGTCCATTTCTAGCATGTTCCTTTCATGTGCTGTGCTTTCTCCTGCCTCTGAGAGTCAGAGATCTGATGCCCCCTTCCTCCATAGAGGCCTCTCCTGGCACCATGCTGTGCTGTGACAAGAATATTAGGTGCAATGCGCATCGGCTGACACGCTGACCCACTTCTGAGAACACAGGTGGAGCTCGCCTCATCTCCTTGAGCCTCTCCAGACTGTATGCACCCGCCTAGAACTCCCAGCTCATCATGAGACTGATGCACAGATAAGACTTCTACTGCTAGTGTTGTTCTTACATTTAACAAAATACTAACTTGGACATAGAAAGAATTGCAGAGAGATAAAGTGGACAGCCCTCTCCAGTAGCAGGGAGTGATAAAAGACATATTCCAACATCTTTAAGTATAGATGGACCAGGCTGCAGGTAAAAAGTATCGAACATAAAAACTGGCACTTGACCTTGTTAATCTACAGCCTTGAGCGCTTGAAGAGCCACCATGTGTCAAAGGTGGCACACAAGCCCTCCTTCTCTGAGTGAAGCAGGCCTGCATCACCCAGGCACTAAGCAGAGGAGTAGGCACTGCTGGGTCCAAAGAATTAGACTTGGGGAAGTGTTCAGAAGCCCCCAAGCCAACCTGCCATTCCAGCCACATTCCCTGATTCTGGTCAACGCACCAGTGTAAATCTGTGGGCATTAATGTCTTTTAAAACCTAATTTCATGTTTCTACTTAGCCCAAGACAGTTACTTTCTGCTGCTGGGAACACAATGAGGGATTGGATGCAGAGCTGACATTCAGAGTTGTCTGCCTGTGGATCATGTGCATTGGTGAGTGGAGCCCCCTGCTGGTACTAAACAAACCGCACAGTAGAATACTTTGACTTCAAACCGTTAAACATAGCATCAAACCCTTTGCCTACCTCATCCTAACCTAGAGAAACCTGATGATATCACCCAGAGAGGATTTACATCTCCGAAGGACTTACACACTGAGTACCCTGGACCCTCTGCGGTAGCTAATCTCAAGGCTGCCAATTGATATTCCTACCATGAGGAAATCACAGCTGAGGATCTGTTTCCCTCAGACTGGCCTGTGGGCATGTCTCTAAAGCATTTTCTTCACTGGTAATTGACAGAGAAGGCCCAGTCCTCTATGGATGGTACCATCCAAGGTCAAGAGTGCATAAGAAAGCTAGCTGAACGCAACCCGGAGCAGGGCAAGAGGCAGCTTTACCAGAGAATTTCTGGTTCAGGGCCCTGCCTGGGTTTCCCCTGAGGATGAACCCTGTAAGCCAAATAAACGGTTTCTTCCCCTAAGTTGTTTTTGGTCATGGTGTTTATCACGCAACAGAAAACAAACTAAGGTATGCTTGTGTCCTCACATGAGCAACTGTGTGCTTTTACCGTCGAAGCAGGGGCGTCTGCTCTTTATCCAGTCAGAGTTCCTAGCACACACACACACACACACACACACACACACACACACTGATTTGAACTATGAATGATGCCTTGGGGTCAGTTGCTTCGAAATCTGGGCCATGCTGCCCATTTTATTATCATAAACTTCTCTCAGCATTCAAAAAATAAGATTTGGGGTTTTTTTTTTTTTTCCCACATGTAATGCAGCTGAATTTGCCTTATCTAAATAATGCTTAAGGCCAGAAGTTTTTCCAATTTAGGTCTTTCTAAATAGGGGAATATCTCAAGTAGGAGACTGCCCATTCATTTCCTGGCCACCCAGACCCAAATAATCACACAGAAACCATATTAATTACAACACTGACCAATAGCTTAGGCGTATTCCTAGACAGCTCTTACATCTCCATCTGTGTATCACCACGAGGCTGTGGCCTACCGGTAAGGTTCAGCATCTTTCTCCTTTGGCAGCTACAAGGCATCTCACTACACAGCAGCTACAAACCATGAGATACAATAGGGCTAGAAACCTACTCTAACTGTACTCTGCACACAGTCTCAAGGCATCCTATTTAGCACGTCAGTGCACCTGTACTTTGACTGTGGTATGTCATGTATATATTTTTAAGTATGGTGTCATGTTGGTACCCCAAGTCTTAGATTTTGAAATATATTGGGAATTTTTAGATTATAGAGGGTCTGTCTTTTCCAAACAAAGGTGTGCACAGTCTGAAACTAAAGGAACTATTTAAATATATCAACACAAAAAAGAAAACTCTAGGGCTGCCAGGGCAGTTACCTGGTGGGCTCCTCGGGGCTTCACCCGGGCAGACCACAGCTCTTGCCACCTTCTCACGCTTCCTCAGGAGAGCAGCCTGTTAGGCCCTCGCTACAGCACTGAGATATTATCTAGCAATGCACAGTCCTATCGGTTATGTCTCTCTGAATCACAGGAGAACCCAACACTGGATTGTGACGAAAGGGTCACTTTACCACAAAAACAGTAAACACTCGGAACTGTCCCTAGATAAAACGCAAGTCTTTACCTTATTTCTAGAAAAACACTGCCATTATTCCAGCTTCTCAGGGACTCTGGCCTTTAATTTATATGAATGGGCCTCATATAAAAATCACACTCTAGTTCGCTCTAAGTTGGAGCACCTGGGTGGGATTCCTGAATATCTGTACAGTTAATGAGGAAGGAAACTGCCAGGCAGGGTCTCATCAGCTGTTGATCTTTGGCATTTGTCAATGTTCTCAGCTACTTAAGGCCACATGGAACAGCAAGTATTTAAAAACTACCTTGCTAAGGTAATGGCTTCATCAGGGGAGGGAATGCTGGTGTTTGGGACCCTTTTGGCCGATGATTTAACAGCATGCCATGCACTCCAAGGAAACAGCATTTTTCAGACATAAGAAGACTGATGCATATATGGAACTTACAGAAATAAGCTGTGATAGCACACATGAGACCCAAGCAAGGTCAAAACAGAAAAAAATTCCAGCACTGAGAAGGAGAAGTGTACATAAAGCCCCATCCCTAATCCGTACACCATTTGCAATTTATACCTGCTGGGAAGGAGAAAATCAGGTTTTCCCAACAGAATGCCACTCCAGAGCAGGACATATGCCCAGGAGCAGCTGGCCAATGCAAAAGGGACTCCATGTTTTTTTCTTTCGTGACTTTTATTTTCTATTGTTTGGTTTGAATATTTTTGCATTATTGAACTTTTTGTTCATTTAGATTTTCATCTTGAGAGGGGTGACAGGTGTGTAAAGGAGAAAAAGAACATGAAGTTGGT
The DNA here is from genome assembly GCA_963919715.1 of Microtus obscurus. NCBI lineage: Eukaryota > Metazoa > Chordata > Mammalia > Rodentia > Cricetidae > Microtus > Microtus obscurus. Next base: position 25,640,023 of record CAWTZC010000015.1, read on the forward strand.
TGGGTAAGAAAGCGAGAAGGATCTGGGAGGAATCAGGGGAAAAGAATATGATCAAAATACACTGCATAAATAAAATGATTAGCAGTGGGAATGGAAAGGAGTAAGCAGGGGATAATGAGGGTGAATATGATAAAGTATATTATATACATGTATAAAATGTCATAATTAAGCTCATTGTTATGAATAATTAATATGTGCTAATAAAGAAATAAAAACTATCTTTCCAAAACATAAATTATAAAGAAGTGATAGACAATAAACTGGTAGATGGGTAGGTGGGTGGGTGGATGAACAGATGGACAAGTGAATAGATGGATGGATGAATGGATGGTTGGATGGATGTACAGGCAGATGAGATAGATGAATGAATAGGAAGGAAGGAAGGAAGGAAGGAAGGAAGGAAGGAAGGAAGGAAGGAAGGAAGGAAGGAAGGAAGGAAGGAAGGAAGGAAGGGGAGAGAAGAAAGATGACAGACATTAGACAGACGGATAAACCAACAATCTGAGAGCATTTGACAGTTCCCTGGTGTAAACATCCCACTTCATGCAAGCATGATGTTACTGAACACAGAGCTAGGAAGCCCTGCTCAGTAGCAAGCACACAGCAGCAGAATACCACCCTCATACAGATGACACGAATGTATATGATCTCAGGACAGAGGCAGTAAAATATATCAAAAACTAGACAGCTATGTGTCCCAAGTACTTGTTGTTTTTGTTATTAACATATTTATTTAATCATATGTGTCTATAGTTTGAGTTTTAATGATGCAACTGATTAACCACCACTTGTAAAATCCCTAAGACTTTACCAAGCAGCTCTTGTAACTGACTACAAAGCCAAGCTCTGTAGGCTGACAGTTCTGCAGGGCTGATGCCCATTGTGACCACACAGCAGAGGCCCATTGGTTCTCAGGACCAAGGTGCAACTATTGAGTAACCCCACTCCCTTGCCTGAGCCAACACCACTGCCTTGCCTGGACCATAATGAATGCAAAATTCTCCGAAATATAAAAGAAGACAAACCTGGTAATGGTGATGTACCAAAGTGACTCCTTGCATAGCAGGTAAGATCAGGCTCCTCATCCCCCTGCAACTCAGCATAGCACACAGAATGTCCTTAGTAAGGAAAGGGTTTTCTGCCAGAAGAAAGAGGAAATGTTAATAGACAGTCCTCTCTTGACCTGTCCAATCTCAGAAAATCATTCTTCAAAGATTCGAAATGATACAAATTTCTAAATATTCCTTAAATCATCAAGATGCATAAGCAGATAAAGGTACAACTTTACCATTTAAAAGCATTTTAGTTTTTAATGCATATGTAGTAAGTACACCTCTTCATAGAGTACCCTGCCTTTCTCTACACACATCCAGACAGTGTAAAATCACTAAATCAAGGTATTTAGCTGTGGCGGTTTGTATAAGAATGGCCCCATAGACCCAAATGTTGGAGTGTTTAGCCCCCAGGTGGTGGAACTGTTTGGGGGGATTAGGGGATGTACCCTCGTTGGAGGAGGTGTGTAACTGGGGGTTGACTTTAAGTCTTCAAAAGATCATAGCATTCCCAATTAGCTTCCTCAGCTTTGTGGTTGTGTCTCATGATGTGAGCACTTAGCTACGCTCCAGCGCCATTACTGCCTGCTACCATGCTCCCTGCCATGTCATGGACTTGAACCCTCTGAAACTGTAAGCCCCAAATAACCTTTCTTCGATAAGTCACCTTGGTCATGGGGTCTTATCACAGCAACAGAAAAGTAACTAAGAGGGCTAGAGAGATGGCCCAGAGGTTAAGAGCACTGCCTGCTCTTCCAAAGGTCCTGAGTTTAATTCTCAGCAACCACATTGTGGCTCACAACCATCTGTAATGGGGTCTGGTGCCCTCTTCTGGCCTACAGGCATACACACAGACAGAATAATGTATATATAATAAATAAATAAATAAATATTTTTTTTAAAAAAGAAAAGTAACTAAGACATTACTAGCTATTACTTCAGATATTTAGTGTTTCCTGGTGCTGAGAGCATTCAGAGACTTCTCACGTAGCTGTTCTGAAACACCCAATTGGCTGTAGTAGCCTCCTGGAATAAACCAGTAGTAGAAACATAGTTACTCCACTAGGTTGTAAAATATCATAAATTGTTCCTTATATCCAACTGCATCTCTGTCCCTGACAGACACCATAGCTCGAGAACCTCTGGTCCCCACCATTCTACTGCCCGTTTCACTAAATCAATGTTTCAGCTTTTACGTATATGACTTTGCAATGTTTAGCTTTCGGTGTCGGGCTTCTTCACTTAACACAATGTCTAGCAGGCCCACCCATGTTGGTGCAAATGACAGAAACCCATTCTTTAAAAGGCTAAATTGCACACCATTATGTACAAATATTATATCTTCTTTATGTATTAATGCTATGCTGTTTCAGTCTGAAATGTAAATAAAGATCTGTCTGGGCTAAATTATTAATTGAATAGAAATCATTTGCAGTTTCTGCCTCCCCAGCACAGCCTCTTTTCCTGTGCCCCTGTAAGAGGAAGTCCCATTCACGGGTCCTGCTCACACTCTCTGGGAAGGATACCCATTGACTATGGTTTGCACAGACCTCTTGCCCATTGTCCTAGCATGGTTATAATCATTCCACTCTTTCATTCCCGGAATGCTCTTGTGGGAGCATGAATTGCATGTGTCCACTTCCCCATCCTCCACCCCTCTCCAGTCGTATCTAGAAACGTCCTTGGCATTCCCTTGCCTTGGTCTCCACACTTCCACTTTGCTTCCTAATAGATTCTGGGTCTCTGTACAGCACCCAACCTGGTCACACCCTGGAGATCAGCAGACTCCCGGCAGGTACTAGCCATATGCCAATTACCCCTGCCATATCATCTACCTTGAGTTCAAAAAGAGCCGGTCAATTACAGAAATCTGGAAAGTTCCCTGCTGTGCCCCACGTTTTTCTCCAGCTACTGACCACCTCTACCTCCTGATCACTCATAATCCAAGTTCCTCATGTCCCTATCCCCACCCCATGTCTTCTGCAGGGGATTTCTGTCTCCTCTCTAACTAGCTATCTCTCCAAACTCAGCCTCACCTTTCCCTTCCCTTCCCCACCCTGCCCTGCCCTTCCCTTCTCTGGTTGTCCAGGGCCCTGTGAGTTCAGCTTACTGACCCTTACTCTTTCAGGGTCAGAGTCTCACCTTTGCTTTCAAATACACTTGGCATTTAGCACATGACTAAGTATGATTTTATGAATAACTAAACTTGTTAACTTTCAAATAGTAAAAGTTCTTAATGATAAATAAATTCTTTTAAATGTCTTAGTTTGGGCAGTATACTAAGGGAACACATTCAAACCAAATAGGCTCCACCTTATCCTAGCATGAAGGTACTCTACTGCAATCCTAGCATCTAGGAGGCTAAGGCAGGAGGATCCTGAATTTACTGCCATCCTCGACCACATAGGGAGACATTGTCTCCCCAACAGAGAAAGAAAATAAAAAGAGAGAGGGGGAGGAAAGGGTGACCTTGCCCTGCACTTCTTCCTAGTCAGATCACAATGATGTGCTTATAAGGAGGGGTACCAGGCTTCTGGTCACCTCTCTGTCCTCTCTCTGTCCCCATTGAGCAGCAGACCCTCCAGGCATCTCCACAAGACTATCTAGCAGTCTTGACACTAGCAACAGCTCAGCTCTTACCTGTATCCTCTGCCCTCTAGGATGCCCTCTTCCTCCACCCCCTCCCCCTTTGCTTCTTCAAAGCTTTGCTCCAATCCCTTCTTCCTGAGCGTGCACCTCTTCTGACTTTGAAGACACATTAGAGATCTTCCCTGGCTTTCCAGGTCTGCCAGCCCTCGCTAGATCTCCACCTTGTTCCCCAAGCCCTATTGTCTCCACCCATCTCTTCAGCTGGAAAGGTGCATGTCCATGTGTGTACATGTGTGCATGCATGTGTGTGTGTTCCTGTGTATGCTGGTGCACACGGAGGCCAGGTGGAGATTAGGTGTCTTTTTCCATCTGTTTTCCATCTTTTTGTTCTAAGATAATAGCTTTCACTGAATGTATGGCTAACTGACTAGAGTTACTCCCAGCAAGCTCTGGAGATCCACCTGTTCCTGCCCCCCCCCCAGCACTAAGATTACAAGCACCCACAGCCACGGTCAACTTTCACATAAGTGCTGGAGATCTGAACGCAGGCCCTCATGCTTACACAGCACGTACTCAGCCCACTCAGCTCTCTCCATCCCTAACCTTGAACCCCTCTTTCCAAGCATGACTCAGGCTCTCTGTTCCTAAGTTCACTGATTTGTGGTATGAGGACAATAAAATGGATGCCCAGTGACAGTTTTTTTTTCCTCTTCCATGAACTTAGCAGGCTCTGACATGATCACCGCTGTCATATTTAATACCAGAATGATGTGGGAGAGATTTCTTATTAATAAAGAAACTGCTTAAGCCCATTGGTAGGCCAACCCTTACGTGGGTAGAGTAAACAGAACAGGATTCTGGGAGAAGGAAGCTGAGTCAAGGAGTCGCCATGATGTCCCCACTCCAGGCAGATGCAGGCTAGAATCTCCCCGGTAAGCACACCTTGGGGTGCTACACAGATTATCAGAAATGGGCTAGTCCAGGTGCAAGAGCTAGCCAATAAGAGGCTGGAACTAATGGGCCAGGCAGTGTTTAAAAGAATACAGTTTCCGTGTAATTATTTCGGGGCATAAGCTAAGCCATGCGGGCAGCCGGGTGTCGGGGACACAGCCACGCCGCCCCTCATTACTGCACCAGAAGGAGCAGAAAAATGATGCTGAACTTACATCTGTGACAACAATGACATTAACAACTCCAACAGCCCAACTCCTTGTGTGGTGGAAGATCTAGCTGCCTGTCCAGGTCCACTGCCCTCCTGCTTCCCCTGATGAGAGCCTCCTGGTTCTGCCCAATCTCCTACTCTCCAGAACAGGGTCTGCCCTCATAAGGAAAGTGAGGCAGCTCTTTAAACAACAGACACACCCGAGTGGAACATAAAAACTAAAAATTAATTTCTAGCATCACTTCATGTGTTATATTAATTTAGCTTCTCTCATGCAGAATGGCAAAATACATGGAAATCCAGGTACCAGTAAGTGTTTCCATTCATTGCAAATTCATTACTTTACCCAACTGTGAAATGTCAAAATAATTGCGTCTTCAAACATGGCTGAATTTTATACGCCAGAGAAAGAAGCAGAGAGAGATTTGATTTAATATCCCCAAGCATGTCTCTGCATGGTGAGATTTTATTGAGCATCACACTGTGTGATTCCACATGTAATACTCGGTGTTTGGCAATACCGTCTATGTTTATAGACATCTCCAGCTGGAAATGGAAATGTAGGTCTCCCCTGCACAAAAGTCTTCAGGCTTCGGGTGCATCATCTGTGTTCACTTTGACCCCCTGTTCCTCACTTTTTTATGTTTCAATCCAAAGGGTTAGCCAATTCCTGGGTTCAAAGAAACATTCTTACTATGAGGAGGGCAGTGAGTAGACCAGAACTAGCTCAACTCTCCCAAGAGCTGTTCTCAGTAGCCTGGGGGCTGCCTTTCCCATGGCAGGCAGGGAGCCCCAGCCTCAGCCTGTGCTAGAACCAGGGAAAGAGAGCCAGAATGTGGGCACCACATGCATGTCCCCAGAAAGGCCCCAGGGAGATCATGGGTTTACACTCTCCTCCTATTTAGTCTTCTCAACTGTTCTTTCAAACAGAAATTAGTTCACCCTCTTTGAGGCTCAAAGAAATCCTTCTGTATGCCCTGTGTTCATCAACTAGCATGAAGCCCTGAACTCCAGTCTATCTGATATCAAATTCTCTCCCCTTCCAGTAAGCCAGTGGCCATAATGGCACTGAGCAAAGTCGAGTTTAACTCTGTGCCTGAAGACACTCTGGTCTGGTGTGGGATGCCCTTCTGAATGCTGTAAATATATTTTATTACCATTGGTTAATAAAGAAGCTGATTTGAGGCAGAATAGAGGCAGGTAGGGAATCTAAGCAAAGATACAGGGGGGGAAAGGCACAGAGTCAGGGAGACTCCAGCAGCCTCCAGAGAAGCAAGATGTGAGATGATACCATGGCCACGTGGCAATACATAGAATAACAGAAATGGGTTAGCTTAAGTTGTAAGAGCTAGTTGATAATAAGCCTGAGTAATTAATATTAAGCCTCTGAGTGCCTATTCAGGAACTGGCGAGCGGGAGAGAAACATCCAGCTACACTGCCCAGCAATGCCTTCTGGCACACAGAGCTGTATTATCTTTACTTACAAGTGAAGAAGGCTGGCCCCAGTGTGCCCATCCCACAGCCAGCACTCACTCAACAATCCACTCAGTTCTTTTATAAACATCAGTTGAATATACCATGCCTAGGTCAAGATTCTTCCAGACACTGGGCAACTTGTCAGTTAGCACACAGACACATCCCTTCAGCTGGCATGCCTCCACTTGGGTTTATTCCCCATGGTCTTCTGTCGTCTACCCTCCATCCTCACCCACAGTACCCTCCTTCAGCTAACACCACTGATCAGTATCAACAATCACATTGCTTTATGAGTTTGCATTTTTAAAATAAAATATTAAAGGGCTAGTTCCTGCCTGAGTCTCACTTCTTCCTCCTTACACTTGCAGACAGATGCTCTTCCACACATCTAGATCCCAGCCATGGCCATTTACACAGGCCAGCGAATCCACTCTGAGGCTAATGACCCTTCCTCTCTGATGAGAGAGTTCTGTGTGTATTCTTATTCCCCTTCTAGGGCAAACTAAACTCCTCTTTAGGATGTTCTCCCCAACCCCACAGCCTATTCACTTGCACCAAATAAGAGCCCAGAGTATGCAGAAGTCCCTTCCAGTGTTGCTTAAGCTAAGTATTACCACAAAGACTGAATGCTTAGGAGGATCGGGGACAACAACATCCCACACAAACAGCTTGCACACTTAGGAGTTCCATGACAGGCAACACGAGTGTCTGGGGGCTCCTGGCTTCTATTCAGGCACTCACTCATTCAATAAAAGAACCTGACCAGCATTTCAGGTTCTATTTACACAGCCTTTACAGTCAGGGAAAGCATGTTCACAACAGTACACACGGGCTGAATATCATGTTATAAAACTGTGATCCTAGCATTTGGGAAGCTGAGGACCAGAAAGGCAAGTGTAGGTTTGGAAGGGCTATGCAGCCTGGCTACAGCAGGGCCACTGAGGTTGGGAAGGGTGAGCCAGACCTCCAAGGACCTAATCGCTAGGCCAAGAAACCTATGCTTTGTTTTAAAAGAAACTCGGAGTCGATCTATGCATCTCTCTGACAGTCAAGCTGTGCTAACTGGGACAGGGCAATTAGAAATGCTTCTTACATAAGCATCCCACCTGCAAAGATGATGAGCACACGCAGAGCCATCCTCTCCACTCTGTGCAGCATCTCCACAGCTTCCGAGGGCTTCTCCAGCTGCCGGAAAACTTGACACATCTCAAAAACACTTAGGGAAAACAGATCATGGTGTTAACGGATAGATGTGTAACCTCTGAGCATGGCTGCTGCATAGAAGGGTAAGTCATGTGTAAGAACTGTCTCCTCACTCTACACTGTGTTTATTTGGCACAAACAAAAGAGTCATGCAGGCCACTAGGCTGGACCTCTAGAAACCTTTCTGCTTTCTACGGCAGTTTGATTAGTGCTCCTTATAAACTTGATGTCTGCTTTCTCTTCTTGCTCCATTCTCTTGAGATGCAAGAGTTGGACACTGAAGGGGTGAGAACATGATGACAGCCATTGAAAAAAACAAAGCCTGCTCTTAGTAACAGCATAGCAGATTGAGGTGGTAGTGTTAAGTGAAATGAGTCAGGGACAAAACAACATAGATCATATGTCATCATTCATGTGGAACCTAAAAAAGTTGATCTCATAGAAGTTGAGAGCAGAACAGAGGCTTCTAGAGGCTACAGTGATTAGGGAGAGGAGAGAGTCCCAGTTGGGAGCAAACAGTGTTGTGTTCTATAGCACAGTGAGATGGATACAGTGAATGGTAACACCTTTTAAATCTCAAAATAGCTAGAGAAACTATGTTTCAATGTTTGAACGCTAGATTGTGATTGTTTATACGCAATACATGTATCAAAGCATTACTTTGTTCCCCGTAAATATAGCTCAACCAAAATTAAAATAGTGATTTTTAAACATGATGGGTCATATGTATGTTGAGGTGCATGCCTACAATCTCAGCACTCAGAAGATTGGCTCTCAAGATCAAGGCTAGCAAGATGGGGCTGTGTAGCAAAAGCCTGTGTAAAAATGAGGGGGAGGAAGAAAGAAAAAGGAAGGTATATAGATGTGTGGTGGGAGTTTCATCTGTGGAGAACTGAAAATCTCAGGTGAAAGCTGAGATTAGAGAACAGAGTGGCCAGGATTACCTCCAGTTTGGAGGCAAATCTCAAGCAGAAGACTACACTCAAGCACCATAGTTTAAGGATCAAAGACAATGAGGAGATAAAACAGGAGGCTTTGGAAGTCAGCATTTAAAATTTGAAATAATGAGACATCTGTTCCACCAAGTAAGGATATCTTTCTAAGCCATAAAAAAATGATCATGTTCAGAGTACAGTTCTGTGGCAACAGAACGGACAGGAAGTAGGTCAGCCTGTCCGGTGGTAAATGAGAAAATATTTACGTGACATCTCTAAGTTGCCACATGAAGCTAAGAGAAAAGTGAACAGGCAAGGATCACAGGACAGCCAGCCTTGTCACATCCAGGAGTCGCAGCTGATGCGGCGGCAGCACCCTGGGGTCCTGTACATCTAAAGGCATAAACCCTCCAGCCCAAAGCAACAGGCTAATGCCAGTACTGTATTTGGTGACTCTGGAGCTCTGAAGAACAAGTTTCCAGCAGGGACTGGTGGCACACACCTGTGATCCTAGCACTTTGGAGGCTGGGGCAGGATTATGAGTTCAATACCAGTCTGTTGACGTAGCATTTGGGAATGGGATGGTTAGAGGTAAATCATGATTTAGAGCTGAGTTTCAGGAGGTCAGGAGTCCTTAGCTGCCTATTTTTATCCTATGGTTAGTTACAAATGCAAGCACCATCTTGGGACTGAACTGGATGGTTCACCTTCATGACTACATGCCCAATAGTGGTACCCAGGGCTGCTGTGATTATAGGTGTGTGCCGCCACACCTGACTCATCACTGTTTTCCAATTCATTCTGTTATTTTATGGGCATGGGCATGTGATGGACTATACATATTAGTGAGGCACACAGCAGAAACTGTGATACATGCATAAATGCACTGGCCAATCTAGCCTCCCAAATACTATACACATATCCAGTCCCAAAACAACTGGATCCAGGACAAAGCTTTTGCTTTCGAAATAAAAAAAATAAAAAATTAAAAAAAAAAGAATCCAAATCATACTTGGATGCCAAATAATGAGGTAAATGGGACAAGAACTTGTTGACTTGGACCATTCTGTGTGGATGGATGCTGGCTTCAGAGTGTGATGGAAGCTGAAGTTGAGAAAATCTGCTTACTCTGGTTTGATGTGAATCCTTCCTGATTTCTACAATAAGGAATAAATTAAGTAAAATAGGAAATTAGAATACCTTTGATGGGCTTGTGGGACTCTCTGCCAGTGTTCAATCACTGCAAATAATGCCTTCAGGAATTTCTGGAAGTATGACATTGATTCATAGCCATGGGGAATTGCCATCGTTTCTTCTTTGGTCCCTCCTTCCTTTGCTGATGTAACATTCTGACCAGTAGCTGACTTAGGAAACCTGTTGCCATCTGAGTAAAACAAAGTGCGTGTGAAATGTGCCCACTGAGCGTTGTTTGGGGGCAGCCCTTCTCTTGAGGGGACTATTCTGCTGAGACCAATCAGGACTTCTTTTGCAAGCTGATAGCGAGTGGCGTTCTGAATCAATGACAAATTGGAAAATAAATCTTGGCTTAATTCATCTCCAGAGTCACTTTGAATCCCACTGGAGGCCTCTACAACTGACTCTATGGTTTTTAAAAGGTCATTTGGGTGCTGGGCAAATGTCAACAGGAGATTAAAAATATCCCAATTATCTTCCTTTAAGCCATTCGAAAGAGCTTGTAAAGTGAGATCAATCACCATTTTCAAGAAAGTCTCTCTCTCTGTGCTGTTTTCTGTTAACACTCTATCTAAAGAAAGGATTACTTCCTGACTTCTCTCCTGTCTCAGGGCCTGAGGATGACGGGTAGAAGGAAGCTCATAAAGCTTCAGGAAGTACATTTGCTCCGTAATGTTACTTATAGGGACTAAGCAATCTAGACTCTCTTCCCACAAGTTAGCAGCATCCGTAGAAACATTTTGAGTCCTGTTTTTAATCACCACCACAAGATGCTCCAAGTCTCTCAAACTGAGTTTTGTAGAAATTAAATTTTCAGCCACTTCTTCCCAAATCTCAGAAAAGTATTTGGATTGGTTGATGTATGGAAGGACACTGCTAGATGACATGCTGAGAACATCAGGATCCTGGGACATATTAGGGGTGACTCCAATCATCGCGAAGCTCAAGTCAAGAAACGGCATCAACAAAGCCTCTGTCTTCTCAAATATGAAAGGAGCTACTTTTTCTGAAGACATTATTTGCTTCACATAATCTTGAGAACTTTGTAGCACGATAGAATAAAAAGTATCAAGGATTTTCCAGGAGTCCTCTGTACTAGACATAGACAGCTCTCCCAATATTGTAACCATCTTTCTCGAAACCTTTTTGGCTAGATTGAGAAGTCTCACCACTGAGTCCACTGATGAGGCAAGACCACCCAGTTCAGCCGTGCTATTCACCAGCATGGCCAGAGTTCTAGATATTTCCAAAGCTGGCTCCAGGACATGACTTTCTGCACCCACTCGGGAAATGGCACCAAATAACCTCAGAGTTGATTCCAGCGTTTCTCTGTTTCTTAGAGCGAATGAACTATTTACAACAGAAAACAACTCAGTTAGCTTAGCAAGCACAGTGTGCTGGAGCATGGGAGAGGAGGAGTGGCAGGTCAGAGCAGGTGAGTGGAAGAGAATGTCCTTAATATTAGCCATTTCTACATAACTTTCTCTCACAAGGCGGAGAACAAACCTGAGATTTTGGTTGAGTTTGGAAAGGCCCACAGAATTATTAACCTGGGAGAGAAACTGAGTCACTACGGTAAAGAAGTCCAAGTGGTCTTCAGTGTCAGCATTCACCACAGGCTCCCTTGGATGGGTGTGAGATGAACCTTTCAGAACTGTAGAGAGTTCTCTGTTGTCGAATGAAAATGAGTTCTTAATCAGACGATACACGGTCCTGAAACTTGAGACAATGTTCATCAATGTGTCCTCATTCAACCAGGCAAGGAATGGATCCAGTTTCAGAATTTCAAGAATTTTATCTCTGGGGACAAAACTGAAAATATATGTATTTTTAATTTTATATTTTGTAAATCAGTAATGGAAAGATTAAAAAATAATGATATCATTATTTTGTTTTACAATAGTACCATAGACTGCTGATATTGAGTGAAGAGTTAAGACTCTAAAATAGCTCCAGAAGAAGCCTGATACCTTGCTATCAAATAGTGAAAGCAGGAAACGAATCCCATAAGCACTATTGTGACTATTCTTTGAACTCAACAATCTGAAAAGTCTCACTTTTTGCTTTTAGAAAAGAGATCTAGAAAGACTATAAAATGGTTCTGCATTTACTTCTAAAATAAGATTATTAAGCCTTACAAATAAGGAAAATATTGATAAATTGGCTACATTAAATTTTATAATGCTCTTCTAACAATAAAAGCCATAAAGAAGAGGAAACAATTAGATAATTAAAATATATATATATCATTTAACTAATAAATAACTAGTATCAAGAATATAAAAAAAATTGTCAACAATTATCACAGACAAACTGTGGGAACCCACAAAACCTAAAGAGAACTTAAAGAAGAAAAAGAAGGCCATTCACAAAGGACAAAAATCTTAGTGGACCAAAAAATACATTCTGAGTTTCTCAACTTTAAGAAAACGACATTTGAAACTCGAATGAGATTCTGCCATAGTCTCACCAGGTTCACAGACCTAGGTTCATAGGAACAGTGCCAGGCATGAGACGGGAGCTACAGGAAGCCTCACACTCCGGTCAGAGTGAAAATCAAGCCCAGATCTCCTGAAATTTTTAAGGCTGGGATTGTGTATATACTACATTCCACACCAGAACTCTCCTCATGTGCATTTACAAAACAAAAGCACTTCCATTTGTCAGTCATTCCCACCCATGCTCCTGTCATCAGCTCCGGATAAATGTATCAGGCCACAAACACACTGAAAGGATAAAAATAGGAAGCAGACTTGTTAGGGGAAAGAAGGGGTACATGCGGGATTAATAGGACAATAAGAAACAGTCTCCCTAGACAGTGGTTCTTGGTGTGATCAGTTATCATCTGAAAACGAAGGTCTGTTTATCTTGTTCTGAATTTTAAAAGTACTGGCAGATTGCTTGGCCGGTCTATGATGCCTGTGATATGTCCCCTTGAAGAGGCTGACTGACCACTAGCCCCAACACGCCCTTTCCTCCCAGTGTCTGAGCTGGGTAGACTACAGGAGAAATTCCCTTGAGAACACTAGATGAGAAGTAGTGGTCATTTTGTAACACAAACATGACTCCCGCCAGCTACAGGATCCAAAACTAAACTAAGATCTTGTTAAGAGGGGATCTTGTACAAGTGATTGGTTTTGTTTTTGTTTGGTTGTTTGTTTAGTTGGTTGGTAGGTTTTTCTGTTTGAGCTTTTTTTGAAGTTTTATTGTTTTGGTTTTTTTGCTTGTTTGTTTCTTTTTTAAGACAGGGTTTTTCTGTAGCTTTGGTGCCTATACTGGAACCAGCTCTTGTAGACCAGGCTGGCTTCCAACTCACAGAGACTCTCCTGCCTCTGTTTCCTGAGTGCTGGGCTTAAAGGCATGTTGCTACCACCACCCAGCTTGTTGGGCAAGTGTTTAAAGTCCCTAATGGGTTAACTTTAGGATATTCAGAGGACAAACTGTCTTAAACAAGACAGCCCCAGTCAGGTAGAAGGCTCTATAAGAGTCTCGGAGACCCCCTGCCCTAGAGACCCCCCAGTAGCAGCTAGTTAGTCAGGTTGCCCCCCTTGTTGACCACCTCTTTGGATGACAAACTTTAGCTCATGACACATGGGGCATTCCTGCTGCTCTGTTTGTCCCTTCCTGCACCCTGTCCCCGGGAGGTTGGATGTGCTTATCTAGTCTCCAAAGCCACAGAATCTACCTCCAGTGCTGCATATTGGCTGCACTGCTTGCTCCCTGGGTGTCTCCCAACTAATATGACATAGAGTAAATGGGAATTTCTCTCTAGAACTTTCACTGGTAACATTGAGAGATTTTAGAAGATTGGGAATGGAGATAATATGACTATCTTAATGGTTCCAGATCCAAACATTAGGTTAACTGGAAAGAAATATGTAATCTTGTATTTGCAATGAGATAGGTGATACCATAATTGAAATAGCAACCCTCCAATGTGTGCATGTAGATCCATTCAAAATAAAATTTTCAATCTATGCAGAAAAGAATTTCTTGTCTTTATAATCTGGATTGAAAGAAACAATATACAACTGATGAACAGAGACTAGGCTTGAATGTTCAGTGGTTAAGTGGAAATTGAAACTGTTACCTCAACGCAGTCATAAAACACTCACTGTGACAAAAAATCACTTCAAAGGTCATTCCTGTGGTCCCAAACTTAGGTAAAGGAGCTAAGACGGGCATTTCTCTACTCCAGAAAGTGAGCCGGCTGGGAGGTACACAGGATGACTGTGTGAAGCAAAAATGCACTCACCTCATCTCAGCCATGAAGTCTCTATGCAGGTCTTTTAGTAGAAGTGATATTTTGTTCTCAGGCATTCCATTTAGCAAAGAGGAGAAGAGTGTCTCCAGAAGCTGCTTCAGAAAACCCTCTGCCTGTCCTGCAGTTTCCCCACCATTTTTGGACTGTGTGTGGTTCAAGATGAGACTAATGAAATCCCTTATGTGAAGGTCAGTGCCGTTGAAATTCAGAGCTGATTCCTGAGAACTCTCAGCAAAGTTACTAACTAAATTCATCACAATGCTTTCCAGAAGTGACTGAACAGTTGAGAAATCAGCTAGCTGTTCCTGATTTAGCATACGGGTGAGAACGCCAACATCAAAATCTCCTTCTCCAGTACTGTTTCTGAGATAGCCCAAATATGTAGTAAGATCCCTGGCCAGCACAGTTACATCAGTTGAATTCCCACTGGCCATGGCATTGAGTAGTCTTTGCACCAACCGAAAGTAATCTTCATTTTCATATTCATGGAGCCAGTGTTTTAGGAGAAATAGAAAACCTTCAGTAATTTCCGACATCGTCAATGGTGATGAATCCAGGATTTCCAAAAGCTGAGGAAGTTGCACAGTTGTGTTTTGAAGAGCTATGCCTTGGATCTTTCTGTTAATATCAGAAAGTAGTTGTCCTAGACTCAAGTTACTCCTTGGGTCCATGGTGCTTTGTCTGAAGTGAAACCACAGGTCTTCAAAGCTGTGAGTTGCTTCATCATTTTTTATTAAGCCTAATGAGTCTGGGCTCCTGTCTGTGTGATTTGCATTCAGAAAGTTTGTGATTGGTGAGAGCAGATGGTGAGTACTATTTCTTAAACTCCAAAGAGCAGAAATCAATTTGAAGATCCTCCCCAAATTTAAAGAAACATTATTTTGAGCAGATGTCTCTGTGCCTTGAGTAATGTTAAGAATCTTGTCTAAGCTGCCTAGCTTGTTGAGCATGTTTTCAAGCAGTTTAAATTTTGTAAAATTTGCATGTTTTAGGTTTTTTATGATTTGCAAAGCACCTTGCTTTACGGTCCCGCTAGGACAGAGTTCTGAGATGCTATTATTACCTTGGTTTCCAGGTGACATGAAGGGTAACACCTTATGCCAAAGTCCCTGTAGGGTTTTCCCAAGTACGTTTTTAACATGGAAAATCTCCAACAGCTCTGAGAGAATCGAATTCCAGTCTGCAAAATCATGCATCACACAGACCACTTTCCTGGTTATTTCCTCTCCGGGGTTTTCATTTATGCATTCTGAATCACTTGGCCGTGGCAGATGGAGAAGGTCCAGTATACTGGTCGCCATGTGGTATAAGGAGGGAGACATATGCCCCTGGACATTACAGCCTTCTGCCTTAGGGCTTTCCTCAAGCCTGGAAGTTGTGTGGTTCGAGCACCAAACCCTGGGAAGGCACATTAAAGCCTCGGAAATAACGGCTGGCTCATCCGACACTAACTCAACTGTGTCCAGGAGAGTTTTAATCGCATCGGCAAAGTCTTCCTTGGTGGTGTTGAACATGGTTATCCCATGAAGAAGTGTGAAGTTATAGATGTCCCTGAGGCTTTCTGTGATGTTTTTGTCTGTGACCCTCTGCAGGAGCCCCACCATGTGGGGAAGAGCGTAATACACATCCAACACAGCTGTCACTACTTCCTGGGGAAGCAGACGTGAGAGACGCAGCAGGTGGTTGACACTCCAGGAATGGGAGCTGGCAACGAGCTTGTCCACTAAGCCCACAACCATATTGACCCCTAAATGGTCGACACCCGTCCTGCTGAGGTTCTTAAAGAAACTCATCAGGTTTTCACTGATTTCGCCCAGCTGGCCTACTAAGAGTTCTGTGTCTGCCTTCTTGAGAGAATGCATGAGAGACGCCACTTTCTTTAAAACCTGAGCAAAGATGGAATTTTCTGGAATACTGAAACGGACAGCGGGCATTAGGGAGTTGAACACATCCCGCGTCAGTTGAATGCCAAGATCCACAGCTTTCATTATTTCCTGGGGGACTACTTCTGATGAGTTCTGAAGATAATGAGTTAGGTTGAGAGCAACGTAATTAGCTAAGCGGTGAACCGAAGTGTGTAAGTGGCTTATATCTCTTTCCTTTGGACTGACAGAGAACACACTAAACACTCTTTCAGCGCTAGAAGAGGAACTACTTCCGAGGACACTATGAATGATACCTTCGAAAAGTTTCTGCATTTCCTTCCCCAATGCTATGCTGTGCTGCCAAATATTCTGAAACTGATCAGGAATGCCATCTGACATTCCTGTGGGTCCTAGAAGCAAGTCCCTGAAGTGCTTCCAGTCGAACTGGGAGGCAAATTCCAAGTCTTCTGTTAAGTTGGCGATGATCATCTTTACCGGCTTGGTGGAATTATTGAAGAGCGCTAATAAAGTCTCAAACTTGGCAACCTTCTCTTTTTCTAAGCCTGGAGTAACTATAATATTTAGAAATTCAGTTATGTCTTCCAGGTAAATATTCACACAATTTATATTTGACTCATTCAGTGGACAAATGGGCATCTTCCTATTTAGCACCCAAGTTAAAATCTTCAGTGCAGAGTTCATTTTGTTCTCCACATCCTTAAAGCTTCCCAAAGCGTTATGAAGATGGCCAGGTAGAGAACTTGAATTGTACATCGCACACAGATGGTTTATGACATCTATCCATGCTAAACACCCGTCCAGGCTGCTACTTGCATTCTTCGATGAAAATATGGAACTTAACATGGCCAGAATATGTGCTGGCTTCTTAGAAGCATTTACAGGTAATAAATTACTTTCAGAAATCAATTCAGTGACACTCTGGAAAATATCGGCACATGACAATAAACCTCTATCCTGTGATACATTCCTAAGAAATAATATTGTTTCTCTCAGCTCAGCGATGCCACTTGCAAATTTGCCTCCAGGATCTGTGAGGTCGTTGGAAAGAAAGTTATTGATCAGGTCTGCATTTTTAGCCACGTAGTCCGAGGCTTTGCTCAACTCAATAAAAACATCCAAGAGGGAAGATAAAAACTCCCTGCTTGCGTTTGTTTTCATTGGAAATGTCTTCAACTGGTGCAGGGAGGTTCCCATGGTAACAAAAGAGCCCTCTGCTTGAGCCAGGTTAAGTGATTGTACCACAGCTAATTCATTATCTAATGCTACCCAAAGATCCCTGAGGTCCAGAAGGCCTTCCCAGTCATGAAAGCCATTCTCCTGAGTTACGTTTTTAAATAAATTTAATATGAGTCTAGCAGTATGATAAGTGGGAACTATCCCTTGGCAGTTTTGAGAAATGTTCCCACCATTTTCCAACTCATCCAAAAGCTGAATGATACCAACACGAAAAGAAGAGAAAATATTCAGGTCAAGTTTCAATATTTGAGAAAGGGTTCCGCAGATCTCAGTCCATGTCCGAATCCATGAAAGGGTACAGTGAATGGCCGTGAATTCGCTGATCACACTGCCATTTACTGTGAGGTTGGAAAACAATTGTGTCCATGGGAAGAGAAGTGAAGCTCCCTCGTTTCCTGAGTAATTCACAGAAGAAATGGCTGCGTTTTCCAGGATGAAGCATTCACTGGGCAGCAGAGTCCCTGCTGAATCATTAAAGAACGGATTGACATACTGAAGTAGAGAAACACGAAAGCCTTCATCTGCCACAAACAGCTGCTTGAGGCCTGTCAAACTCGCGTGAATCACTCCCAGTGCCGGGCCCTCCGTAGACAGCAGGGACTGGGCCTGAAGCTCTAACAAGTTTAAAACTGAAAGCAGTTGCTGACAGTGAGATACTTCAGGTATCATCCCGAGAGCCTCTGTTGTCTCTGATAAAAGCAAAAGTGCTTTACTGATGTTTTGGATATTAAACTGCTTTATGAGATCCAAAATGTGTCTAAAGATTTGAGTAAGATAAATTATCAGGGACTCTCTTTTCTGAATGTTCAAGAATTTATGAAAATATTCATAAAAGGAAGAGTAGGTCTGGAGAAGGAGAGCTGCATCTCTGTCTTTGAAGACATTTATATGAGTCAAAATGTTACCCAGTTCTTGCTTTTGATGTTCGGAAAGGGTGGAGAAAAACTCAGACGCATTCTGCAGCACATAGATGGTGTCCAGAGCTATTGAGACTTGTTCCTGGGTCAGAAAGCTCAATTCATAGAGATCGTGTATTATGATCCGGCTTAAATGTATAAAGTCTGCATCCACAGCTGGTGATTGGGGCCAATCGGAATGGAACAATTGGGAGAAATTAAAGCTTTTGCTAAAAATTTTCTCATATTCTGGAACAGAAAAATTTCCAAGTGTGGACGAGATTTCAAATTTAGCTCTTTCTTCTTGTGAAATGCCATTGAGCCAGAATTCTCGCAACTCTGGTTTAATTTCAAAAAGTATTAATTTTATGAATCTCAAAATATTTTTGGATTCCCTCCTCATCCAATGATCTTTTAGACTTTGAATTTTCTCAGTGACCAGTTTATCAAATTCCAGAAGTTTCTGAGCATCACCATCATGTGGGTCTCTCTGTAAACTTTCTAAATGATTTCTCCACAGAACACTTCTATTCAGAACAAGCTCGGGGAGCAAAGAGAGATCGTGAAATTCAGGAGCCGTGAATGAGCCAGAAGGATCAGATAAAAACAATTCTTCCAAAAACTCTACAAATGACAAAAGAACGTTCATCGGTCCATTTTCAAGGGTGTGCAGCTTCTTGTCCTCCACTAAAAGGTGCTTTGTGAAATTTAAGACCCTATAATACAGATAGAATTGTTTTATTATTAGAAAAAAATTAGCTCAACATCTCAAATTTCTAAGACAGTGATCATTTATAGTGATCAAAACTGAGATATTTTTCTAGAGAACACATTTGCACTTCATGTCAAGCTAATATGAGCATCCATTATTATATTAGAAATCCCAACATGGTTGCATCTACTTAATTTAAACTGTGTTTCCTCTTATCAAAAAGAATGCACTCACATTGCCCCGTGAATCAACATATATGACTGTTAGGCACAAATCTGCCATTTATGCCTGATGAATTTGTTATCATATTTTCTTTCGAAGGGTCACGGGCTTCAGAGACAGATCGAGTAGTGGGAGGCAGCAGGAACTTCACCTGCTACAGTGTGGCCTGCTGTCCCACACTCTTTCCAGCACAAACAGCTACTTTCACCATCATGCCCGCCCCGCCCTGACTGACTGAAATCCCCTGACACCGGGAGCTGAAATAAATCTGTCCTCCATCATCAGGTATTTTGCAATAAGGTGGGTGAGGAATGCAGATGGGGAGTAGAGCACATTTAACGAGCAGAGGAGAAGTCCCAAGCTTCTTGTGGTAGTGCTGCCACAAGTCTCCATCACATTAGGATCTGTGGCACGCTCCCACGCTACAGTCTGACGTCATTCCTATAACAGCATGCTGAAGTACATGTCAATACTCTGATCTTAGGAAAAAAGATTTTGATTTTATTTAATTAACAAAGTCACACCGCTAACCTATGGTAGCAGCAAAGCCCATATGTCCTTATGCTGAACTCGGCTTCCATGGCAACAGTTGTCCCTAATCTCTAATATTTTCATCCATTGCATCACCACTGAATTCACTAACCAGCCTCTTCCTTTCACAATTCCACACCAGCTCCCGTGAGTTCACAGATGGACAATGAAAACTAGTGCTTAGCACACATGCAGACTGCTTTCCTTGCTCTTGCTAGAACTGTTAAATAATTGTGATTTTTCAGGATACAGAATGGACAGGGGCTGATTCTGCAGAGATCATCCTGTTGTCTTTCCTCCTGTGCCCATGAGGAGGGTCTGAGATGTAGCTGAATGGCTTTCAGACTTTGATATATGAAAGAACCTCAAGTGAAATTTGTAAACGCACAGCAACTGGAGCCCTAGATATAGGACTTAGCATGATGGAGCGAGGTTCAGCACTCCCAGCTTTAGCAACGTTCCCAGGGAAGTTTGGTCTCCTCCGCACTCTGAGATCCTCTGCTGTATATAAGGTTCCTGTCCCATCCAACCTCAGCACAGTTCACAAACATGCGTGTTTCAAACATGGCACAGCATCTGAAACCTTATGCTAAACACCATCTCAAAGCAAGTGGTGAGACAGCAAAGCAGGAAATATTCAGGCATTTTCCTTCAAAAGAATGCCCCTCCCCAAAGCTTCTGCAACTATGACAACTAGAATCATGAACCCCGAGTTGAAGTGCCAAGCAATGTCAGGCTGTTCTTAAGTAAACGCTTTGTTTTCTCCGAGTTGAAGTGCCAAGCAATGTCAGGCTGTTCTTAAGTAAACGCTTTGTTTTCTATTATAACTCATGCTGCTGTTTAGGAAAATCCTATTCCTGTGGCCCCACAGTTGATAGATCAATGGTCACTAGATGCCTGATATGAAACACTCTGTCACTGTTTAAATTGAGCTCACAGTCATCAAATAATGCCTAGCCTATGATTGACATTTGTTTATGATAGTCAATACCTGGAAGCTGGATTCTAGAACTTACCTGGCTGTGGAAGTTATTGGGGACGTCACAACATTATTGAAAAACATGAAATAATTATCAATGACAGCTTTCCAATCCATGTTTTGTGTCTGACAAGGAGAGTTCTCAGAGAAAGCTAAAAAGAAACATCAACAATCTGAGTACAATGGCTAAGAAAATATAGAGCAGATTACCTAATCTGTTCAAAAAATTAGCAAAGGATGTGAAAAAATTTATGGTTTGATATCTGCTTCCAGTCATGATGAAGCAACAAGGCACTGGGCAAAGCAGAACATCAATGCACGGAAGACACCTCTGTCTTCCATGCAAGCTTAGACCTGTGATTCTCCACATCCACTGCCTTAAAGAGACACTAAAGCCATGGGTGGTCTGGAGCCCAGTGGACACACTGTGTTGAGACGAAACTTAGAGTTTAAAAGGAGGAAAGAAAGCTAGGGAGGGCTCTCCAAAGAGGATCTGCCTTCTAATGTACAGGTAAGAACTAACTATGCATGTAAGGATACTGCTTAAGATTAGGAAGCTTCACCCCAAAACATGAAAGATGATCATTTAATTGTCACACAATAACAAGAATATACGCTTGCTCATAGCTCTATTGGAACATCTTACAATTCATAAATTATCAAGTACAGCAAGCAGAAAGGATTGCTAAAGCGGAGTGTCCATCCTCTGGACATTACAATATAACATTATCATCTACAAACATATTCAGTTATAGTCATAGCTATCTCAAGATGCAAGCTGCTAGTGAAGGTTCGACACACCTACTTTTAAGTAATCCTATGGCAAGGAGTGTAGCTCAGTGGCATGTACAAAGCCAAGTGTTTGTATCCCCACACTGAGAGAGAGGTGAGGGCTGGGCAGCCAGGACCTTAAAGCACTAAGCTATATTAATTTTTTTTTCAAGAATAACTGTAAGAATAAAAAATAACTAGGGCAGAATAAAGATGAAATCTGTGTTTGGCACCCAACCAAAAATTGCAGATATACAAAGAAGGAAATACGATGAGAAAACAAATGGTTGAAATGGATGGACGTGATGGAGGGAAAAGAACAGGAACCACACAAAATGGTTTGTGTCGCTCACTTTACTCTCTATTGATTGCACAGTTCAGTTAAAAGGCAAAGCTTGTCAGAATAGATAAAATAAGAACTAATAATGAGGTATATGTAGGAAACTTAAAATATAAAGACAAAAAGAAAAAGAAAAGATATGGGACCTTCCTTACCAATTAACACAAAAGAAAGCTATCAAACAATATGAAATTCAGGTGACAATGTTAAAGGAACCAAGCCATCAAAGAGGCATAATGATTCCAAACGAGTACATATTTGGCAACAGAATTCCAAAACACAGGACATAAAAACAAAGCACAAAGAGAAACAGGCTAATTCGTGCTGTATTTTGAGGTATAATTAGAGAGACAAATGTCAGCAACAATGGAGGATTTGCATAATTCTAACAATGGAAACTACCTGATGCTCAGGAGTCATTCCACCCACCGCCAAAACAGAGCTGATTCCCTTCCTGGACACATGGAGCAATTACCACAAACTCAATTCTCTGAGCCCTAAAACAAACCGCTTGCATGCATACACACACACACACACACACACACACACACACACACACACAAGATTAATGAGACTCGAGGTATAAAGAGTGTTCACAGACTAAAGAATTAATTGGAAATTAGTAACAAAAAAATATAACTGAAAGTCCCACATTTTGAAAACAAAACAACACACCTGTAAATTACTCCTGGGTCAGAAGAGAAATTGAAAGGAGATTAGAATGTGATGAGGACGCTTCATGGGTATATTCAAATTCGTATATTTTAGATGCGTTTTATTTTGTTATGGGTTTTTCCAAACGAAAATATTTCTAACTTTGAGCAAGCAATTTAACCTCTTTAGCATCTATCTCGCAAGTAAAATTGCATAAGACTCACACTCATTATGCCTCATCAAGTTCCCACTAAAATGAGCACGTGTCTATGGGGGAATATGGAAATGCTCCAGCAAATTAAGTCAGAGGTGTGTGGTAGCGCATAAGAAGAGGGTCGATGCCTATTAAGGTGAGCATCCAAACTGCCTAGGCTCCCACAAAGCCAATACGTGCAGTAGGATCAAAAACCCATTGCTATTGTTCTAGAGATCTCAGTAGTCCTCATTGTCTCTATGTTTTTCCCCAAGACGGTTTTAACCCAGGCTTTTTCAGACCCAGGCCAGCTGGCCTTGGTGAGTTCCCGACAGAACATCCCCACTGTCACAGTGTGAGGGTGCACCCCTCGCGGTCCTGAGCTCCCTGCTCATGCTCTCTCTCCTTCTGCTCCTGACTTGGACCTTGAGCTTTCAGTCTGGTGCTCCAATGTGGGTCTCTGTCTCTGAGGTGGGTGGTCCATGGACTTCCCACAGGGCAGGGAACCCTGATAGCTCTTTGGGCTGAAGAGGGAGGGGGACTTGGCTGGGGGAGGGGGAGGGAAATGGGAGGCTGCGGTGGGGAAAAGACAGAAATCTTAAATAAATAAATAAATTTAAAAAAATAAAACAAGTTTAAAAGGAAAAAAAAAAGAAGAAGAGGGTCGATGCTATCAGAAAACCAAGGGGTAAAGCAAATTTTAAGCAAAAGAAGAAAATAAAATCCTTCACAGTCAACTCCTCTGCTGTTCTTCGTGAAGAAGTCCAATCCAGTTGCTCTTTTCACTGGGGCGGGGAAAGAATTGGTTTCTATTATGTACACCTTCAATTCTTGCTGGCTACCTTATATCCGGTATCTTAGGCCACTGTGATAAGACAAGAGTAAAGTAAGCCTTTTTGTTTTATTTTATCAAGAGTAAAAGTAATATCCCTGATACTGCTGGCTGGCTCAATTAAATCTGTCAGATGCAATATTTGTCCTCAAGTCCATCTGCTTCTAAAACCCATACTATCAAATCACACTCCCCGTCCCGCTTGGTCTACGAGGGAAAACTGCATTGTAAAATGTACAGCAGCCAACTCTGTTCACTAAACCATGTCATGTCTCCCTCATACCACGTTCTTACGATCTGCATTTGTTTTGTTTTTGTTGCCCGCTGAAAGGAGGAAGAGCTAAGTAATACGCAATCTAAAGATGGACACACAGCTGCAGGGGGTCTTGCTATGGTGTGTGTTTTCTCCTGTTGCTGTTTGGTGATTTCTAAATGTTTGTATGCTTACGTGTCCCTTGGACATCTTAAAATGTGCACATTGACTGTTCTGCAGGTCTGAGGTGGGGCTGCGATCTGCATTGGTAATGAGACGCCAGCTGCTGCTGCCGCTGCTCTTCCAGGGACCAGACAGTAACTAGGATGCAGGCAATTATCTGTGCGCAGCACACATAACATAAGTAAAAATGAGGAGAAAGATAAAGGAAGGAAGGAAGGAAGGAAGGAAGGAAGGAAGGAAGGAAGGAAGGAAGGAAGGAAGGAAGGAAGTCAAATGGCATAGTCTACTAAATATACTAAATATACTGACTATCTCAGCATGTTTATTATTTATCAGTTCCCTTGTTAGCTCACCAACTTTTCACCTGACAGTTGAAATTGCTGAATGGTCAAAGGCTTCCCAATCTGAAGTCCACTGTGGAAAGATTTGCTAGTCCGATTATGACTGAAGAACTGTAAGAAATGTCTGAACACATATCTCTCTCTTTCTGCCTGTCAGTTGAATTCATCCTTCAGGTCCTGATCCACATGATGAGTTGTCTGTGAACACAAGCCTTTCCTGGAACTATTCTCCACTTTTGTCTCTTTGCCCCACTAACTTGCGCTCCTTTTAGGCTTTTCCATTGAACCACAAGGTCTCCACGTGATGCCCTTGATTTAAAAGGTAACTTTCCTTTCGAAACGCCAAGTAAGCACAGCTGAGACAAATATACATCCATTCTCCCTTGACTGTGCCAATGGCAAGAAACTGAGCTGGTAGGCCCTTCCAAGTCTCAGTTCCTTAACTGCTAAGACATTGGCCCCGGAGAACTTCTAACTGCCTTCTTTTCCGATCATCCCCCAAAGGTCTGTAAAATGACGAGAGAAAGCAGAAGGCTATCGAGCCTGCAGATAAACGGGATGGGAAAGGAAGGAAGAGCAGATGGCAGTGACTAGCATCTACCAGCCGGAATGTAAGTGGACAAAGGAGATCAATTGGGCAGAACAGAAACAGAAACACAACTGGGCAGTCCTGAAGGATGCTTCCAACAACCTAGCACCCTGAAGTTCAGAGATTTTAGAGTATAACCCCAAAGAACTGCAATGTCTATCTGTCTTGGGGGATTAGGTTTACAACTGAGAGCTAGAGAGGAAGACTCTCTAGCAGACTGTAAAGCATCAATTTGGAGAAGGAAAGAAAGAAAACTAGATAAGGAATATGAAATTCCCATTGACAACTGTGAATCCTGTGAGCTACAACAATGACTGGCCTGGCAAGGCATGCCAGTGGTGGAAGAGAGACATGGACATCAATGGGAGTAACCAAACCATCTCATTTTCTGACTGGATTTAAGTTATGTTCCACAAAACAAAACTCATACCTGGCACCATTGTTGGGCCAAGAACCTAGAGCTAGACAAGTCATAGACTCTAGAGAAGAACCTTATGCTAGTATTTTGATAAACGAACAAAGTATTAGACTTACTCATAATGACTTATATTATACTCATAGATCGATTCTTCTCTCAATCCTTGCCTAAGAAAATGTTATTGACTGTAGCTGCTGATTAACACAGAGACCCACAAATAGACCAAGTGCAGAGAATA
Organism: Microtus obscurus; assembly: GCA_963919715.1. Taxonomy (NCBI): domain Eukaryota; kingdom Metazoa; phylum Chordata; class Mammalia; order Rodentia; family Cricetidae; genus Microtus; species Microtus obscurus. The sequence continues at coordinate 25,665,173 of CAWTZC010000015.1, forward strand.
AGACGCTGCAAAATGCTCAGTCCTAAAAGGAACATATGCACCACACCCCTGTGCCAAGGCTCGGGGATTATTTCAGAAGAGGAAGAAGAAAGAGTATGAGAGTCAAAGGTGGTGGATGACCACCAGGAAACAATGCCTTCTGACACAGCATGGCAGCTGCACACATAAAGTCACAGCAGTTGTGACAGCGGGCACGAGACCTGGGCAAGCCCAAGCCAGACCAAACCCCTGCATGGAGAGGGAAGCTGGGCACACAATCACACCCCTCGCCAGGGAGCTACTGGCAACTGCTAACTGCTGGGAGAGGTAGAGACAGTTTCCTCTAAGAGTCTAGTCCCTGCTGAACCAGGCATACTCAAGTGAAAGATCACACATTCAAGAGTATTTTATTTATGCTTGACTGGTTTTAAAAAATTACAAAAGGCCACAAAGTTGGATGAGGAGGAGAGGGAGTGGATCTGAGAAGAGTTGGTTGAGAGATAAATATGATCAAAGCATGCAAAATCCTCAGTGAAGTACTAAAATTGGAAAAATAATGTTTTCATCTAAACAAGGACAATTTTGAGGGTGAAAAATATCTCTATGAAAAGTACTGGGAGAGCCTAGCCAGACAAAAACGGAAAGGGGGGGGGGTCTGATCACAGCCATAATGAAACCCTGAACACAGTAATCATAAGAGTTAGCAGGGTTTGGAGGCTCTTCCACTTTAGCCTTCCCTCCAGGATGCATAATGACACTTCATAATGCAACTCTATCTCACTAAGTGGGGCAAACACTGCACACTCCTGTTACTAAGACCTCCCAACTTACCCGGTGGACTGCTCTGGAAACTTCCATGCATGTTCACATATCGAGCCAATTCACACGTCTTCCCAATGATTCCTGAGAAGACTTTCCAGTACAACATTTCCTGCAGGGACATCTGTCCTTCTTCAAGTATGTGAGATATCCTGGAGCCAAAACAATACAGACAGCTAGCACTCACTAACCGTTTCACCAGGACGTAGACTTACAAGCCCATCTATAGAGGATACATGCAAACGTCCGAGAGTCACAGAAAAGAGAAATTAGACTCCTTACAAAGCTCACTTAATATTTTCTCACTTATTAATTCCTCTGCTCTGGCTTGGGAGTTGATGGGAAACCATTTATGACAACACATAAAACACACAAAAAAAGTAAATCAGGGAAAACAAACACAACAATATAAACTTTGAGGCAGTGACAAAAATAAACTCCCATTTGATATACTTGAGTGCAAGCTCACAGAACGTGGCTGTTGATGCAAATGGTCATGAAACAGAAGTAAGGCACAGCTCATTTGGACAGCCTCCCATAGGGGAATTCTAACTGTGTAACCAACATCGGCCTTGGTTACACACAGACTTTGGGTTTGTCATGAAAGGTCGTCTGTGGTTAAACACGGAGACAGCTTGATGTGCTATAGTTTTTAGAAACTCTCTTACAATAGCAATAGGTTACTCCCCTTAACGCATCTTTGTATTCTGTTCTTTAGGGCTGGAATGTATGATGGTGAGTCATCAGAACATAGCACCTGAAATCCCGCCCTGAAATGGTTCCCATCCAACACATACTTACACTGTGGAGACGAGCTGGTACTCACAGCCCCCAGGAGAGATGCCGTTCTCAGGTGAAGCAGCAGCTCCTGGTGGCTTGAAGACCTGAGAACAGGTCAAGTTCACTTCTGACAGCTGTGCCCCAAGAGTCTTCCAGTCTTCTAAATGCCTGTCTGGTTCTGAAATGGGTCCATCTGTGTGTCCTGCGATGACATCTTGCAAACGACGACCCTCAAACAAAAGAGAAGGACAAAGGGTAAGCCATTTCATGTGGCACTTCAGATGGGGCCCTCCAAGGCTCAATTGGCAAGGATTTCATATGAACTGTAAGAGGATGATCGCAAGGCACAGTCCTAAACATGGACTCTTACTCATGTACAAAGTTACAGCCCCCAAGTAAAGCCTTACCCAATGACAAAATAAGATTCTTTGTCTCCCACTTTATTAGGTACCTGATAGACATTCATGTGTTGGACTGTATTCCCAAAAGCAGTGGAGGACATTTAACAACATCCTCAAAGAATCAGACTTGCTAAATGTCCTCTTGGTGATGCCCTCCCACGGTCCCTGTGGCTGGGCTTTGACCCTCACCAGACCACACGTGCTGCCGGGTGGCTTGTACTAATGTCAGTCTGAGTCAGTCATAAACTTTGAAAACCTCCTTTCTTGTGCATTTTGGAATCCTTGAATATCTAGGAAGCCACATGGGCTTATTATAGAGATTAAACCCCACGACTTAGGTGTCTACTTAAGCGTCCCAACTCCAGCCCTTATGACCTGGATCATACATGATATATGAACGTCTGTAAGACTATGAGAACTCCACCTGGCTGAGCCCCCTTCAGGCCCCAGAGTCATGAGAGATCACAGAGTGTGTTTTGGATTCAGTCGCTGTGCTTTGGAATGGTTTGTTGGGACAGATTACCTAACTTCCAGCCAACAGGCTTTCTCATACAGCTGAAGAAGCATGCTGCCAGTGGCCCATCCCTCTGAGTCAGCCCCAGCACACAGGCTTTTCCGGTGCCTGCACAACTTCAGATAGACCTTCCTGTCTAACTAACGTCCTCTGACTTTTCTTAGCTTCCAAGCTTTACTCCACATTTAAAACTCATAAACTTGTTTGGGGGAGCTCCCAGACACTGGACTGCTTTGCATTTATGCTATCTGCGCTGCACAAGGCAGGTCAGAACTTCGGGCTTGTTCTGTACACCCCTTGGCATGTGTTACAGACACCGAAGGGCTTGGCTATCACACACTCTGACATTTCTATCTTACTGGTTTTGTTATTTGACTAATTTCCTCTTCTAATGCATAGAAGGAAGAATTTTTTTTAAGAGGCTGAGATTTGTGAGAGGAGCAAAATGATAAACTTAAGAATATGCATTTTGGTTCTCAGTAAGAAAATAAGTGCTGAAGTTGACATAATCAATTTTCTTAGCATTCCATTGTCTGTGAATGTTCACCGTGGCTGCCCGGATCCTAGACAGTGACAGGAGGCTTTCAAAACCTCTCATCACTAAAAGCCATGGCTACAAGCCACCGTGCAATCACAGATGGCTGAAGTTCGTGCTGCACTTTCCTTACCAGATGCAACTAGAAACAGAGTGAGCCAGGGACTTGCAGTTTTGAAAGTCTGCAGTATTCTCAGAGATTGCCAGGTAGGTTGTGGCATGAACCTAGGTGGTGCATGCACCACAACATCCAAGTAGTGTGGAGGGATAGAGCTGATGGGCAGCCACCATTTGGGCAACCGTATGCTTTCAGTGAGGCCATTACTTAGATAGTTCAGATTCCAGATTCAACAAGAGCATGTGGGGCGAGGTACCCTGTACAGAAGCCCAGCCGGTGCTCTGCTGGAGATATCTAGCGGTGGATACTTACAGCATCCTTCACTGCAAGAAGCAGCTGACTTAAAACACTGGTCTCATTGAAGGAGGAGCTGCGGCACAGCACTCCCCAGAGACTCCTCCAGATGCTGGAGTTCCCAGTGGGGAGGGCCGCCTCCTGGGACAAGTGTCCATTCAGGCAAGTGGCAGAAGCATCCTTTGTCAACAGCTGAAAAATTAATGAGGATGGAGAGAGAGAATGTTTAGAAGCGCTCTGTCATGCTCCCCGTGGAATCAAGAACTACAGATAGAAGCAGCAACCATGTTAAATGGAAGCCCAGAGTTCTTCAAAAAAGAAAAAAAAAATCCCTGTCTATTCTCCTTATTTTGCCAGCAAAACTCACAACAGTCAAAGATGAATACTGCTTGAGTGTTTCATTGTTTTGTGAAAACGGTTTGTGTATATTCTTTACCTGCTTCAGCCCCCAGAAGAACATATCCTTTTCTAGTCTCCAGCTGTCAGGACCATCAGGTATAAAATCCCTCGCTGATGTCTCCAGGTAACTGAGGACTCCTGCAAGACAGAAACACACCTCGCTGTCCACTTGGCTTGGGCTTTTTTAATCTTGGCTTTTATCCATAGTCATGAGACAGTAAAGTGAATCCCAAAAATGTGAATTTTGGTAAACCCGACCTCTTATCAAATACTTCATAATCTTACTAGAAGGAACATCACGGACTGTTTTTATCTTTTCTGAAAACTCAACAGTATGGATGTTTAGTAACGAGGACACTTGCTTCTAAGGCAATACCCCTTCTCACTTTTTTCTCTCTTCTCCATAAAAAGGTGGAAATCATTTGGTCCCCGAAGGTAAAAGGATAAAGCTATCTTCTTTGACCTAGGGCAGAAGTAACACCTGCCAGTCAATGGAAATTCACAAAAGGACATTATTGCACTCTCAGAAAAATCCTGATCCCATGCAGGCTCTGAACAGTAGAGAAGGCAGCCATGCAGAGATACCAATGCCCTTATGCAGTGTCCCAAGTGTCCCGGGTGCATTTCCAGCCTGAGAACCGTGGGATTGGATTCAGTGAGGAAGTTAAACCATCCCACGCAATGGCTTGTCCTAGCCCACACAGCAGCCTTGTGTGGCCTTCATTTGTGACAGCAGCTTGGCATGTTGTATGTGAGCCACCCTTGGGGTTACTGAGGCAATAAAGAAGTGTATACTGCCACACCAACAAAACTCAGGTCTAAACTTTACAAATGCATCAGGAAGGCGTGAGTCTGCCCACTCCCCAGTAGCTGTTTCACTTGCTCATGGACAGTGGGAGACAAATAAAAGCAAAACTAGTTCACCTTGAACAAAACGCAAGTCCTGGGCCACCACGTTCCTGAGAACAGGATCCAGCAGGGGCAATCTCTTTAGAGCCGGACATGGGGACAGGTCCGACACTGTACGCTGCAACTTGCCCAGGTGCTCAAATCTGGGGGCAAAAATAAGTAAATGTACCAACTCAGAAGACGAAGCAAAGGAAGGGGCCCCACTGCTTAGGGAAGCGTCCTCAAAGACCGGAAGGCTCCGCAGCACCTAACAGGGCTCGTGACACACTGCACATCAGTTACTGGCTCCTCCACTGGGAAGTGGGCCCAGATTAGACATTCTCTTTACCTCCAGCAATGTGTGAAGTGGGTGGAAATTGGGATGAAAGATCAGATGAGGTTTACAAATACTTGCATATTTGCATTGCTGAAAATGACAGTTGGTGCCTATCAGCCCAGAACCTGGCAGGCGAGTGCAGAAGGATTGTCAGTTCAAGGCCAGTTCAGGGAGACTTACTTGTTAATGCCTTAAAGCTTACAGTTATACAGCATGGAAAATTAATCTGACTTTCAAAATATTGACCCATCAAAGGAATAAAAGTGGCATAAAAGACCCATCAAAGGAATCCTACATAGGCCAAGTTGAGAGTCTCTGAGATCAAAGGAAGAAAATAAACCTGTAAGACTGCTTGACACCTACAGTGCTGTGTGGTGAGGCTAACTAGGCAGAAAGAGCATCCAGCCTGGGGCCTGCTGTAAGGAATATTCTTTTGCAGATGTTCACCTTGAAAGCCTGGCAGGAAACCCACTGAGGGCTGAACCTCCAGCAATACCCATCTGCCTCTGCCTTCCTGCTCAGGGAGCTGGGGCTATAGGAAGAGGCAGAGGCCCAACGGATGCTCTGTCAAAAAGTCCGTAAAGAAGATGATGCGTGGCTCAAAGGGAAGCAGCAAACAATGCAGCTGAGAACGTAGAAAGGAAACGATCTGTGAAATGGGACCGAGAAGAAGCTGAAATGGAAACCAATATGGGAGAGGGTGAGCCATCGGTAGGTCACAGTGAGGAGCAGGACTGCCCAGAGCAGCCAATGCCGGGCTTTCTGCATCTTCACGGGAGCATACTGCATCTTCAATCAGGAAATGATGGCCAAATGAGTGACAAAGGATAAGCAAGCTGGCTACTCGGAGCCCAAGCAAAACACTCTCCGGGATGAAACCTGGATGCAGCTGCACTGACGGTCTGCATCTGTGCTTTCTCAGACCTGCTCCACCTGGCCTCCTCAGAGCATGTCACCAGTGCTGGGGAGAGGACCAGTGTGACGAATAATGGCTTCAGCCACTGTTGGATCGCATCACTGCAGAAACTACAGAGGAGCAATGGGGGTCCTGGTGGTGTTTCTCCCATAAGAACTCAGCAGGAGGGAGGAAGTATCCCCAGTCCGTCACTCTGGGTGTACCACCTCTCTCTATCCAGCCCGAAGGGCAGCTTCTTAAACTGAGCCTTCCACGGGATGAAGCAAGATCAGATTGCTCACTTTCTAAGACACTCTAGGTACTGAGGAACACGGAGATTGGCTCATGCAAAGAATGAGAAAGGGGGAGACAACTGTGTCTTATATGGTATAGAATCTGAATCTGGGCTGCTTCAAGGTCTGCCAAGCAAGAGAATTCTAGGACCACATCTGTAAGCAAAGAGCTCTATGTGTGTTTGGCAAGTCAGGCTTGGTGGAATGCACAGGGTTACCCTATGAGTCCTTGCTACCCGGAATCTTTGTTTTTCATAAGAGCCCAGCAGAATAACTCCCAGAGCCCAGCCACCCAGCTGGCAGGAACAAAGTCTCAGGCTTTCTCAGTGACTTCAGAGGAAGATGTGAAAGACTGGTTATAGAGACAATGGATTAAAAACGTGTGACTTCCTGGACCAACACGTGAGATAAGAAAATTTCCTGCCAAGGCCGAATGAGAATCTTACAGAAGCCTGGCAACAAGTGGCTGCTGGATTCAACAAGGGGAATACACCAAGAAACAGACAGAGCTTAAACAGAGACAAAGAGGTACAGCACACGCAGTGGCAAAAGTCCCGACAGCGGAGGAAACACTCAAGAGTGCTACGGGGAGCTAACAGAAGAGTGGTCAGTCAGAATTATTACAGGTAAGAAAGAACATCAGAGAGAAAGTGGTCAGAGTTTCAGCCACACATATCTTTCCTGAGATGGGACTCCGTGAGGAGAAGGGGGAGGGGAAGAGGAGGAAAAGGAAGGGGAGGAGGATGGGGGGGGGAGAAGGAGAGGGAGAGGTGAGAGAAGAGAAAGAGGAGGGAAGAGGAAAAGGAAGATGAGGAAAAGGAGAACAGAAAAAGGAGCAGGTGAAGAAGAGAAAACTCCAGAAACAATAGAATTATTAAAGTGGATTGCAAAGTTTGAAGGTTATATGAGGGACATCTGACATCCAGGTAAAAAGAAATCAGTGACTCTATAAAGAAGAAAAAGATGGATGAGGACTTGGAGGAGGACTTAGAAGGAGACGGAAGCAGAGATGGAAGCGGATGTTAATGGGATTATCATCCACTGAGCGTGGTCATTGTCTTATAAGGGGCCTCGCTGTCAATCAGAACAGCTTAGCAATGGTGGCAGACTCACCCTTTGTGTGCATTGAAGGGATGAGGTCACTGGACAGTGAGACATCTCCAGAAAACCAATGGTTTAGTAACTAGACAAAGCCTTAGGGATTACCTGGTGGCCATTACCAGGTAGGATGGCTGAGGCCCCAGAGACGTCAACATTGCCATTGGCGGGGGGGTGGGGGGGGGCAGCTTTGTATTAGGTGTAGCACTGGTGGTGTCCGAATGAAAAGAAGGTTCCTCGGGCTTTGCCTTGTGTGCCCAGCAGTAGACAGCAAAGGCAATGTCGGGTCCCAAACCTGACTACACAAAAAGGTTAGCTGTGGCTTGGTGGACAGCATGGACTAAAACCTTGAGCTTCCCCAATCTGAAAGAACTAAGTGGATCTTCCTTGGATTTAACTCTGTGTGTCAGAGAATGGTCAAGACCCTGGGCTGGAGTGACAGGACGTCTTTGGGATGTGTAAGATAACCGAGGTGGTAACTTACTGTGCTGTGTTTATTAATGTTCATTATGTAACTGCTGGTTCTTTTAGACTTCCCAAACAAACCAACAAGAGAGTTTTTAGGAGCACAACAGTGTCCTGACCCTGAAGGTTGACCGTCTCCATTTCAAAGCACCCCTGCTGTTTGCAACATCCATTTTTTTCTAGTGGCACTGCTACCCACAGTCCCAATACCCCATGGCCCAGGGCATCTCCTCAGTTAGGAGACAAGACCCTCAAAAAAAAAAAAAAAAAAAAAAAAAAAAACCTACATCCTAAGTGGACTCTAGAAAATGTGAGAAAGCGTAAGTCATTTAGAGCTACTCTTTTGCATCCCACAGAGCCAGGACCTCTGTCTTTGAACAAAATCTTGTGGTTTAAACAAACTTTTTGGAGACCATAAGAAATCAGTCTTCTTCTGAGGAGACCATTAATTCCAGAGGCTAAAAGAACCCATATTAGCAGAAACTTCTACACACACACACATATATATACACACACCTATATATATATATATATATATATATATATATATATATATATGTATATATATACATATATATATATGCACACACCACATACGAGATAAATACACATACACAAAGACACATATGCACACACCATGCATATACAACACACAAACACATATATCACATACATATGCTCACAACCAACACATACAACAACACATATATACATAAACACACACACAAAGTGGAATATATTGGCTCTGGAGCTGAAATGCGAGTTGTGAAGACATCACTAAATACATGAATACATATGTTGTTGAGTGAGCAAGGGTTGCAGCTATGGCCTGGCCCCACACACATGTACACAAAGCTGATCTTTAAAACAATGTTAAAGTCTGCTGACCTTTTGTACACTAAGCCCTTCTCCAAGATTACCCAGAAACAAACCATTTTTGCCCAGCATGGATCAGGATTCCTCCTTAGCAAATACACTTCTCAGCTCCCTTCTGTGTAAAACTCTGAAGACACTGCCACCATATAAAACCTTGCTGCACATTCCAGAAGGCTTGAACTTGTGCTTTCCCATGTTTCCGTCTTGTGTACACATTAGCCACCCCCAACAACAACAACGACAACAACAAAGTCATCTTCTTTGCTCCTGATCAGGTTTTATCCTGTAGACCCACAGCACCTAGAAAAACACTCTAAGACAAAATATTCAGTCTCATAAGAGAAGCGACCATTTGAGTGAATAAATCTTAGTTATGTTAAAAATGAAAATCCAAGTTCCACCTTTTCTCACTACCAAGGTATGACTGAGCCTGTGTGAATATTTCAGCTCTGTACAGTCCTTAAAAATTAATACAGGGGGGCTGGAGAGATGGCTCAGTGGTTAAGAGCATTGCCTGCTCTTACAAAGGTCCTGAGTTCAATTCCCGGCAACCACATGGTGGCTCACAACCATCTGTAATGAGGTGCCCTCTTCTGGCCTGCAGACATACATACACACAGACAGAATATTGTATACATAATAAATAAATAAATAAATAAATAAAATGAATACAGGACACACCTCATGGAAAAGCCCCTCTAACATGCATGTATCCATTTTAGGCAAAGACAGGAACCTGGAATCGAAGAAGCTAACACCTTCTGCAATGTGATCACATGCCTGGAAGATTACTTTGTTAGTTTGGTTTTGGTTTTGCTCAGTTGGTTTTTTTATGGGAAAGGGTTATTTGTCACTAAGGCTGGGATGAACCACTGAGCTCAAGAGACCTCATGCCCCTGAGTGCTGGGACGAGTGGTGTGTGCCACCATGAGACAGCTTTTTAGACAGCTTTAAATATTCACATCCTTGTCCAGATGACAGTGTAGGTCTACTCTGGCGATATCACAAGAAAAACCTCAGGTTTCCCTTGTACTAACTTAGAATCCATGTCTAGCTGTAGTTTTCCAGGATCTGTTTCAGACAGCATCTTTGCACAGCCTACAATGTCAGCGTGATGAAGCCTACTCAGCGACAAAAGACATGCATATGCCTTACATCTGTGGATGCAGATGGCTGCCTCTGGGGCCGTCTGCTGCCCAGCTGTCACTCAGGATGAGCAGGGCAGTGTGCGACACTTCCAGCACCTTCCGTGCTTCACTGCCCTCGTCAAACTGGTCCCGAAGGGCTGCCAGACCGTGGCTGGCACCTGTGAGCAGGTTCTGCAGCAGGCCACCCCGCTGCCACTGGTCAAACACCTGCAAATGTAGAGACAAAGGGAGATCGTCAGACATACTAGAAAGGCTGCACTTAAGAAATGGCAACAGGCCATTCCAAGGACAAGTTTTGTCTAATTTCCAACCAATTAAAATATCTACTACAATTGTATTTTATGTCTACTCAAAGACTAAAGAGTGTGTCAACAAAGGACACACAGCCTATTTACGACTCCCCTATTCTTTTCCTCATTCCATCAAGAGAAATAAGCAAAGGAAAGAAGGTAAAACTACCCATTTTATTTAAAAAGATCTAACTCAGCCGGGCGGTGGTGGCGCACGCCTTTAATCCCAGCACTCGGGAGGCAGAGGCAGGCGGATCTTGTGAATTCAAGACCAGCCTGGTCTACAAGAGCTAGGTCCAGGACAGGCTCCAAAACCACAGAGAAACCCTGTCTAGAAAAACCAAAAAAAAAAAAGATCTAACTCGAAAACCGAACTAGCACACTGACAATAGTTTGAATGAAATTCTAAGCTTGTTCCAGGACAGGATCCAAAGCTACAGAGAAACCCTGTCTTGAAAAACATATATATCCTGTCATTAGTGAGCAGTCTCTGAGTACCACTTTGTGACAGGTCTGGGGACGACACTACAGGCAGTTAGCCATGTTGCCCAAGTGTCTCATGCCCAGATCAGACAGCAAGCATATTCAAAAGCAGGCAGACTGATGAAGGCTTGACTAGCTGCCCCATTAACACTTTAATGCTGGGCCCTTCGGTACTCTCTCTTGGTCACTTGAGTGATGGATTGGTAACATTCTTAACAAGTGATATGTTGCACAATATTATGTTAACTATGGAAAGATGTGGTACATTTGCTTATGCTGTAGAATATTACTTTAACTATATTACGGTGTGGTGCATTTTAATATGTAAGGATGTGTCTCATTTGTTTATGCTACATTTGTTTAACTATGAAAAGATGAGTTGTTGTTTCACGTTGCCTGCCTATGGCACCTGATTGGTCTAATAAAAAGCTGAATAGCCAATAGGTAGGCAGAAGAGAGATAGGCGGGGCTGGCAGGTAGAGAAAAATAACCAGGTGGAGAAATCTAGGCTCAAAAAGGAAGAGGAGAAAAGAAGAAGGAAAAGAGAATGAGAGAAAGGGAGACCCCACCCTACCAGGGGCAAGAAGCCAGGCGGTGGCCAACCAGCAGACACAAGAAGCGATGAAAGTGAAATATACCAAAGGAAAGAAAAGTAAAAAACCCTGAAGCAAACGGTAGATAAAGAGAAAGGGGTTAATTTCAGTTAAAAGAGCTAGCCAGAAGAGAGCCTTAGCTGAGCTGAGCATTCAAAACTAATAACAAGTCTCCATGTCCTGATGTGGGAGCTGGTTGGTGGCCCAAGAGAAAGTCTGATACAGTCACGCATGAATTTCTCTGGAGATTTTTTTTCTTTATTCTTTTTTTTTTTTTGCCCACTATTTGAGATTTTCCCCTTTATCAGTCATACATGTTTAAAGAAGAAGAAGATTTTGGGATGCAAGTGGATATAATACTTGACAAAGAGTGGGCTGTACTGTGGGGAGTGTGGCCTGCCAGTGTCCACGTATCTCAAGGAACAGAGCTGAGAGCTGGCAGGGCCATTGTGAGCTTTGGAGGCTATCTTTCTACTTACCAGCATACTCTGCTATACACCAGCATCTCAGAAACAACCCCCATTGCACACTTTTCCCTTATCTCTGGAGACAGCTAATAAGCCTTTTAATCACGATCATTAGTTTTGCACAGTGTGTCAAGGAACAAACAGAGGCAGCACGGGGCAAAACTAATGCTGGCATGACATTCAAAGTGGCACAAGGGATCTCACTTGCCAGGGACACAGCACAGATCCAGGAACCTCTTAGCTAACAGCTGTGTTTGTGTACCTAAGTCACATGCTTTTGGTGGCTGAGAGTTTGACACGTTGAGGCCATTAGATGCTTTTGAGAACGGGTCACAATGACCAGATACAGAGGTCCTAGGATCATTCCCAGGAAAAGTTATAGAATCACATAATGAATGACAAGAGGTGGAGAGGGACCTGCCGCACTGGGAACATCCAGACACACAATAGTACCTGTCCGTAGAGCTTCGGCCAACTGACTGCATGGATGATATAGTTCTTGACCGCTAACCACTTGGGATGGCAGTCTTCCTGGTAGCCCTTGCTCTCGGCTTCATTCTCAGAAGTGTTGGACAAGATGGAACATATCATCCTCTCCAGGAAGCTGTGTGTAGGAATCTGGAAAGAACATGAAAAAATACTTAGAAGTAAAGCAGTTTTCCCTGGAATGTTTTCCTTTTAAAATAAGACCCCAGTCTTGCTGGAGTCAAAGCTCACGTATTCACCTGACAGTGCTATGTCAACCATGATGTCCATGTTTTCTCTCCTGAGGGGAGGCCTCGATAGTTAAGCACAGAAATGGATCCTGTTTATTTAGAAACAGCAGGAGCCACTATGTCTCCAGGAGGAAGACACATGGTTAAGGCAAACATTGCTCACCCTCACTCTGCCACCCAAAGCCATCACGAGCCAAGCCAGTTCAGCTGATACTCTGAACTAACAACGGTGCTTTGCCAAGAACACTGTCTTTTCTAGTTATCAAAAGCAGGCAAAACAAGAATTACAGCCGGGCGATGGTGGCGCACGCCTTTAATCCCAGCACTCGGGAGGCAGAGGCAGGCGGATCTCTGTGAGTTCGAGACCAGCCTGGTCTACAGAGCTAGTTCCAGGACAGGCTCCAAAGCCACAGAGAAACCCTGTCTCGAAAAAGCAACAAAAAAAAAAAAAAAAAACAAGAATTACAATTGAATTCTGGTTAGACATTGCCTTACCATTCTGGACCAATTCTCTTTTGTGTACTAAAGTCTCTAAAACGACTCTACAGATGTGTCTCACAAAAGGAGCTACATCCACGTCCTCTGCGTTCTTCCTATAACTAGAGTGAAGTCAGAAGGTCTGTTGATGGTTGCTGTGGTAGGAATGTTTTCAACACCTTAAAATGCCTATCTGGAAGCCATCACCCACAGGGTGACAATGTGAGGAGCAAGAGTCTCTCAAAAGCTCTCCAGATTGCAACTGGTATTCTCTAAAGGCCCATAGGGTATTATTAGGAGGTTACCATGAGGCATAGGAAGAAAACATCAGATTATCTGGGGTGTTCTCTTCTACAAGATATTGGAGCCCTGTCTTTGCTTCTGAGTCACCAAGAAGTAAACAGCTCCTTCCACTGTGCTACCTGCCATGTGTGTCACCTCACTGAAAACCCCAAGAGCGCTGGGGCCAAGAGATGCATGACATGCTTGAAACTGAGCCAAATAAGCCTTCCTTCTACTAAAGTGATCAAAATCTCAGGTAGTTGCTACAGTAACGGAGAGGCGATCAGCAAAGGAGCCGATGAGCTCATGAGGAAGGAGTTGTCATCATTAGACTAATGCTTCTCGTGTGAAAGAGGAGCATGGCCAGCTTGTCATTCATCCCATGGACCATGTGAGGTCACAGCGAGAAGACACTGTCTTACACCTAGGAGTGGACATTAACCAGACAGCCAGTCTCCTGGTACCCTGCCCTAGGACTTTCAGCCTTTAGAGTGATGGGAAAGGAGTTCCTGGGGCATACATCTCTGTGGCATTTCAGGATCAAACAGGACTAAGACAATGGCTGTGAGCAAGGAAAAATAAAGTATCTTTGCTCATTCCACTCTTTCTTTAGGACTCAGATGAAAATTATTCACTTGTGACTATCAAAGCCACAGAGCCCCTTGTGGTTTTCTTTCCTCTCTCTCTTTCTAACTGAAAGTCATGTGTCCTGCTGGAAAGATAAGGCCTTGTCCCTGCCTAGATGCTCAATCTATGAGAGCAGCATGCATAGACAGCAAGTTTCTTTTGGCAGGCTCTGTCACAGAGGCTGAGGATGTCATGGGAACACTGAGGCGAGAGTGAGGTCATGGGGACTCCTAGCACATGGAATTTAATCAGTCATTTTGTGGAGGCAGAAAAAGGTAGTGATGGGGTGCACTTTAGTCCAGGGGTGAGGATCCCCAAAGGCATGGGAAATGGAGGGATGAAAGTCAGGCCGGACACGGAGAGGACCTGAAGACATGAACAGGTATCAGACATTCACAGGCTTTTTATAGAAGTGGGAAGCAGATGCACCAACCCTGAGGTTAGGTCCTATCCTAACCCCCAGGGCGGATGGATACAATTTTTGCAGGTGGTAGACAAAAACCCTACACTTGCTGGGCTTCTTGGGCTCACATAGTCCAAGAGTCTGGAGAATGGCAAGTCTGAGAATCTTCTTGGCATTGAGGAGGGCCTTATTCTTCACCAAAACATGGCAGGGAGTATGACATGGCCATACAGGGTGAGTGTGGCACTCAGGTCTCCTCCTCCACTAATAAAGCCACCAGTATCATCATGAGCTAACCACCCTGTGACTTCATCTGGTCCTAGTTACTTCACAAAAAGTCCGTCTCCTAATACTATTAACAAATTCATGAATTAGGTTTCCAAACCCTTGGGATGGGGGAAGTGTATTCAAAGCATGGCTACTCTCTCAGGGAAGAATATTCACAAGGACATGGAAAATCAAAGGAAAGTAAGTTAAATCCCACCCCCAAGTACATGAGTACCTTCTAAGACTCAAAGGAGATACTGGGTCTTCACTTAACATACAAGTCCTATAGACATAGATGGGGATCTGAGAAGGAATTCATAAACCAAGGATACAGGTGTGTATTATTATACCTACTGCAAAACAAAAAGGCTTCCCAACTGTCTGGGGTCATAGAAGAAAGCTCTGCAGACAAAAGACACCCACAGAGTCTTGGCAATATCTGTGTAAACTATGTTCTAAGGGTGGGCTAAGACGACACATTTATTTTATCTGGTTTAGGAATTGGGGCTCAGTTTTAGCTAGCTCATCTCCTTTCGTATCCATTTTTTCTTTGTCTGGGGAACCTCCCATGTATCTGCTCCCACTGAGACTCACTTTCCTGCCAGGAGCCATGTCTCACAGGTCTACTTAGTAGACATCACACCTCCACCCGGCCTGGCCTGGCTCCTCCTACTGAGGGTTCCCAGGGTAATCAAGTTCATATCACTTCAAACTGCCTGAGTGATGTGGTAGAATGATAAGGAAAGAATAGGTTGTCTTGCTGGGTGTGACAATGCAGGTCTTGAGTCCCAGCACTAGGAAATCAGAGGCAGGCAGATCTCTGTGAGTTCGAGGCTAGCCTGGTCTACAAAGCAAATTCCAGGACAGCAAGGAGGGTTACACAGAGAAACCCTGTTCAAAAAAGAAAGAAAGAACGAAAGAAAAGAAAAAAAGATGGAAGGAAGGAGAGGGAGAGCGAGAGAGAAAGGGACATCTCGATGAACTGCTGATATACGTGCTGTATGTAGGGAGAGGACCTCGGAGTTTAGGAGCAGACCTCATTCTCCTTCCTTCATCTCCCACTGCTACCACCCAACTGGCTCCTATGGTATACAATTATCCCACCACTCCTTTGTATGGAGTACTGATTTCTGGACCCTCCAAAGATTTCAGAAGCCACGGATGCCAAATTCTCTTATTCAAAATGCTGTGGTATTTGCGTAAGACCTGCAAACATCGGCCTATATATTTTAACTCATTTCCAGGTGGCTTAAAATAGCTAACATGTGTGAGTGTTCTGTAAATAGTTACTATGCAGTGCTATTTAGGGTGGAATGACAAGGAAGTAGGTGGCGCATCTTCATGTTTTATCCAAAACACTGGGTCTGCGGTTGTATGTGAGATGCAGATTCCGAGGGTGACCATATTGTAGGGTCACTCTAAGGACACCCAATGTCAGGAGGATAAAAGTATGCATACCTCCTTCAGCTCAGCTGAATAATTCAGGAGACGTTCCATTTGAAGGTCATTCAAACCAAACAGAGATTTGAGATCAGACTGGACTTTCTGTAGATCCCACACCATATTCTGCAGGGATAGGTGGTAAATGGACTCTGTAAACACAGATGATTTATGCACTGGTTATTTCGATATTCAGATATGCCTATAGCAACAAAGGAAATAATATCATCTCTAAGTGGATAATAAATTAAGTTTAATACCATTAAATACCATTTGTGAATAAATAAGAACAATGTGTGGAGAGGTGGCTCGGAAGTTAAGGGTGTTTACTGCTCATGCAGAGGACATGATCTCAGTCCCCAGCACCCACATGCTGGTTCACAACTACCTGTAACTCCAGACGTCTTGCTTCATGGCTCCATCCAAGTGCAGATGATACACCTAAACTCACTTAAGCTTATGCATATATGTGCATAAACTTCTCTACGCACAGACACACAAACAATAAATAATAAATTTAAAGAAGAATAACCAAAAGTCGGTAGAGTCATCATGCCTCATGTACACAGTATATACTGCAAGGACCCTAGTAGATGCCAGAAACCATACCTAACAAAACCCTGGATATAACAAAATTTTTTGCTCATATATACCCATGAGAAACTTTAATTTATAAAGTAGGCATAGTAGGCATTTAAGTAACAAGTAATACAACAAGAATATGCATCGGTAAAATTGCCAGGTTCACCACTCTTTGCATTTGGAGGCGACTATTAAGCAGAACAAAGGTTGCTTGAACAAAAGCACTACCATGCCATGACAGCTGGTCTGATAACCAAGAGTACCATTGGCTGCCAAATGACTAACGTACAGGCAGTGTATACAGGGTGGACATGGGACAAAAGAGTGATTCCTGTCCAGAGCAAGTGGAACAGGAAAGGGTAAGATTTCATCTCATTATTCAGAAGGACATGCATTTTAAAACGTGTGGATTTTGGGCTGTAGAGATGACTCAGAAGTTTAGATTGTTCGCTACTCTTCCAAAGAACAGGAGCGAGCCCACATTGGATGGCTCGCAGTGGCCTATAACTCCAGCTCTGAGGAACACAATACCCTTCTCCAGCCTTTGTGGGTACCTGCACACCTATGCTCATACACACAGAGATACACACATGTATTTATAGGTTAAAAAAAATCAAGAAATCTTTAAAGGTTTTTTTTTTTTTTAATTTTAGAGACAGGGTTTCTCCGTAGCTTTTGGTTCCTGTCCTGGAACTAGCTCTTGTAGACCAGGCTGGTCTCGAACTCACAGAGATCCTCCTGCCTCTGCCTCCCGAGTTCTGGGATTAAAGGCGTGCACCACCACCGCCAGGCAAGAAATCTTTAAAGGTTTTAAATTGCTTATTTTGTTCATTTTTAAAATTACTTACTATTCGTGGCTGCAGTTGGCTGTGGAAAACTAAAACCATCCATAAGGGAGAACTAGTGTTCTAGATACTAAGAGAAATGTGGCTGAGTGTCTCAAGACCCACCACACGGATGATGGCACAGTTCCAGGAGAGAACTGAAAAGCACATTCCAAGAGCTTTGTAACATTCAGACTAATGAACGCAGTAAGTCCACATCTAGTCTAAAATGCTATCTCAGGGAAATTAATCAGATAGCCAAATGGAAACTAATGTACCACAATAGTTTTACACTGGCTTCATACTAGCTACATATGAACACCAGGTACACGTAGCATCAAGGCAAAGGACTCCATATAAAATACTATAGAGAGTCCTTCAAGTCCTATTCTCAAAGTTCGAGCCACAGCATAAGGTTATTCCAACTGGGATTATCGAGACATAAAGCCTGTAGGCTGTGCAAACACTCAGGTGGCACCATCTGGGAGCGCCAGCCCAAAGTGTAAGTTCAAACTCCCGAAGTCTGATGAAATCTCCTGGGAGCAGAGCCTGGCAACTGCAAACATGACAGCACACAAGCCACTAGGGAACTTTTGCAGGCAATGCTGGGACTAGATGGAACATTACAGATCATGATTCTATAGTCACCTGCCATGGATCTTACTGTGCCTGCCACCTGCAAGATTTTGCCACATGTGTGATTTCATATCATCCTTAAGTTAACGTGGTTATGGGAATGCTACAGATAAGACCCATGAAACTTTTTTAAAGGTATTTTAAAATTATTTTTAATTATGAGTGGGGGAGTATGTTCACATATATGCACGTGGCCATGGAGGTCAGCAGAGAGTGCTGGATCCCTTGGAGCTGGAGTTACAGGCAGATGTGTGCTGCCTGACCTGGGTGCTGGGAACCAAACTTAGTCTTTTCTAAGAGCAACACGTGCTCTTAACCCACCACATAACTCCCCAGCTCTAGTCATAACATTTGAGGGGAGAAAGAGAAGAGGAGGCAAATACTGGGAATTTCCAGTAATATTGTCCTTGCATGATGCCATGGGTCAAAATAAGATTGCTTGCTAAGATTAAAATTAGCCCTCATGGGATTTTGCTGAGATGCCAGACTGAGAATTAAGCATCTCTTACATGAGATCTATGTTGTCAAAAAACAGTACAGTAAATGTTCTCTTTAGAGAGAAGAAGAAGCAGACACAATCACTCAAAATCTCATCCCTAGACTAAGACAAGGTTTACAGGCAATGGATGAGGTTCTCAAGCCTGAGCAATAAATACCTAACCCCACTGATATTAGACCTAGACACAGACTTACAGAAGGAAAAAATGGTGTCATCAGTCTACCAAAATGCTTTGGAAAAGAAAGATAACATTCTTTGAAACTGAAGGGCAATATAGGTTCTGAAATTCGTGCCTGAACAGTGGCTTGTTGAGATCACGTGACTTAATAATGCCAGTGACTGATATGCCTGGGACAGCAGCACCATCCCGTTCCTCCATGGACTGTAATCTGTTCAACCAGTAAAAGCATTTTTTTTTCTTGGAGACAAGAGAAATGAAGGCAATTTTCAGTGGTCTCTAGAAGTCTATTTTTTAATCGTATTTCTTAGCACTGACTCAAATGGATAGAAAATTGCTTTTAATTGCATTCTTTAAAGTAATTATATCTCCAATTGTAAGTTAAATTGAATGTTATAATTTGGATGATTTGCACAAATTTCTGCTTCCAGATGAGTTTGTTACAATTGAGGTCACAGAGAACCTTTCAATGGGGTGTTTTAATATATCTCTACCCCACCTCCAGGCTTTTATTCTGGACTTAAGAAATAGCCTCTGGTAGAACTTAATTGATATAAAAATTGAGTTAATCTTTAATGGCCTAGCTGCCTTCATAGAGAAAAAATCAAAGAAACTCCACAAGATCTACTATGTTGAATCCCGAGCAGCAAGTGGACTTTGTAAATGGAGTGAGGGAGGGTATCATGAAGGACCATACTGCATTACACTTTTCCAGACAACGGGAGAAATATGGCTGGGTTTACAGGAATCTCTGTGAAACCAATACATGGTATAGCTCAGGACACAGGACCAAAAGTGAAAGGCCAAAGGGAAGTGGGACCCAAGGCTTGGCTGCCTCCAGCCCTTGCTCACACATGCCTCTGGAGCATCTCTCTACAGTGCATCCTGAATCTATTGCTCCATTGGCCATTGAGACTTCGCCTGGCTCCCTTTATAAGCTAACACCCAGCAATGCCTGATATAACTCAAATACATTGACAATTGAGCACTCTCCACTCCAGGCAAGCCCCTGCATGTCAAGCACTATTCCCTTTTCCTAGAAATGCTCATTGAGTCTGCCAATGAGTCCTAACATTCTTCAAAATCCTTCTTTGACGCTGTCCTTGAAGAAGATGCCAGATCTCCACTCTTTGGTCTCTGTTTTCTGTATTGACATCTTTGCTTCTTTACAAATATGACATCTCTGAGTGCAACAATCATTTCTTACTGATAACTATAATCTCGGCTATCTTCAGAAACCAAGTTGAGATGATTACAAGTTCAATATCAGCCTGAGAAACTTAATGAAATACTTTCTCTACATAAAAATAATTTTAATGTAAAAATCACTTTATTGGAATGAACTCACAAATAAAATATCATGCATCTAGGTTAGCCTAGCCCCTCAAACAAACACTTGTTTAATATACAAATCTCAACGAGTGTGTGTAAATAATAATAATAATGATAAGAGGGAGGGGGATGCTAAAGAGATGGTCCTGCGGTTGAGAGCGAATAATGCTGTGGTATAAGACCTGAGGTAGTTCAACTCCCAGTACCCATAGCCAGTGAACCACAACTGCCTCCAACTCCACTTCAACCTGGTGTCCTCTTCTGACTTTATCTATAGGCACTGGACTCATGTGTGCAAGCATTTACACATACACATATAATTAAAAATAAAAATAAAATATTTCTTAAAGTACTGGGTATATAAAAAAAGGTGATATAGAATACTTGAGTGATGTGTAATGCTCTACATTTAAACTTTAGTTGGGAAAGAGAGAGAGAGAGAGAGAGAGAGAGAGAGAGCTATTTCCTTCTTAGATCATAGATGAAATAGGGAGATGCATGCTGAAGATGGTGGATTAGCAATGACGGTGTGTGGGCGGGGAATGGATTAACTGATATATAAATGAGTAGAGAGGTGGGTGGGCGGATGAACAGCCAAAGGGCTATGTGGGTGGCTGGATGACTGATCAGATGGACATGTAGACAAGAGATGATAGCACATGAATTCTAACTTCACCATTCTCTCGCTGCATTTCCCATAGAGTTAAACAACAACAACAAACAAAAGGGGATAAACTTATAAGTAAAATATTAACTCCAATGACAACTTAATAATGTCCGAGTCAAGAAAATAGGGGATCCCATCTCCTCCCTGAAGAGAGCTACTTATTACCTACACAAGAGTATGCCGTCTCTGAGTTACCTCACTGTTTAGCCACTGCCTCCAACTCCAACTTCTTCCCAGTAGGAACTTAAAGAGAGGAAAGGTAAAAAGCACAGAACAAGTGGTTCGTTTTTACCTAAAAGAGCTTACAACTTAAGGAATTCAGAAGTCAGTTATTTAGAATACGAATGCAGTTCTTATTCGCAATGGCTGCGGAATTTTCAGCAGCAGCAGTAGAAATCCAGCCACTTTTGACTGGAAAGTTTTAATTCTATGTCTGTCTTTTACTAGCAGAAATAGTGGGTTTGGGGTCCAGTTATTCATTAATCATGTCTTTGAAGAACCCTGCGGCTCTGTGCCTGTTAAAGCACTGCAAGAATAGAATACCCCCAACCCGGCCCCAGCCCTCCAGGTCCCTCACCATTGGCAGCTGCTCCATGCTGCAACAGAAACCGCAGGGTAGAAATGGTCACGTTCAGAACATGTCTAGAAACCTGGGAGACAGTCTGCTGCAACGGTAGCCAGTCCAAAGCTCCCAGAGATGTTAACGAACTAGAACAGAAACAGAACCAGGCAGAGTGAGTTGGTAGCCAGCCAAAGAGTATCAACTCCAGACTTATTTATTTCCCATTGGCCAGACCCCAGCCCTGTTCCAATATGTTGCCAGACCATTAATATGTCGGCATTCTGCTCGGTTTAATGTAACCCTAACGCCCTGGGCAAGAGAACAATCAGAAGTGAGTTCCTCTCTTGAAACAGCCAGAGTGGCTTTCACACACACCCTGTTTTGGGGTGCTCTACCACGAGGGCTGTTCTATTCTTAGCCTTGGGTCTTCTGGCCCACTCTTGGCAGCGGACAAGGCCAGACAGAATACACAACTGAAAAAGGGATGAGCAGCCAACCGGGCTGCCTCAGGCTCCCATAGTCAGTCTGATGCTCAGAGAACATGTTGCACTGTGTCCTATCCAGGTATCTGAAAAAGTCCTGGGCCAACCAAAGTTTCTCAAACTGCTTTACAGATAAGGGGTTTTAGACAAGGGGAGTCCATAGGTCTATGATATGAATTCTATTTTTTAAGTGACAATATTTTATAGATGCAATTATAGGTCAGGAAAACATCTTCAGCTGAGTTGGAACTACATGTGTTTTAGCAGCACGAAGCTGACTCTACCATGCATTGTGGTCCCAAACAGGTGATCTTCACGTGGTTTCCCAGTAAGGAAAATCTCTACCTGCAGTTTTGTGCAGTTAGGAGAACCCTACGCTTGTAAAAATCATCCCTGAACCCCAACATCACTTGCAAGCAATGCTTACGATGAGTAGATTTCCTTGCTATCATAGACACAATACAAAACAAAGCCACAGAAGGTGACACTGTCAGCCACTGTCATCAATACCTCCTAGTTTCAATTCGTACCTCCCTCTCAACAATCTGACCATTCCCACCATCCACTGTTAACACATCCAATGAATAGAGCAAGGGGATGGAAGGAGGCTCCCCCTGACATGTCAAGTATTTAAGATAATGAAGTGTTTCATTCTCCGCCATTCAGTGCATCTTCATGACAACAAAAAGTCATAAGAGTTCTGATCCTCAGAAGTGCTGTGCTGCAGAACCTGAGGGCTAAGAGGCACCCACCCCTGACAACCCTCAGCCATGCCGGCATCACAAGGGGCTGTGTATTGTGTGGTGACGTTTATAATTCAATGTCAAAATCACTGATGGAAAAGTAGGAAGCCCACTACAGAAAGCTCTGCTCCAGAATGCGCCTCTAAGGACATGCAGTGGGAGCCACAATACCAATCGGGTCCCAACTTGTCAGGAAGGCACAGAGCTTATCAGGCTACACGTTGTCTTGGGCATTATTAGCTCGGATTACTACATCTATGTCACCGCTTTTCTAGTGGTGAAAACCTTAGAAACAACACAGCTGATGGTAAGATCATGAAGTATGTTATAGTGCGTACTGTTTCATCAACATGGAATATTATGCAGCCATTAGAAATGATCATTCAAAGACAATACAAGCCAATGAAATGTTAATCAGATAATGTTAGCTTTCTGGTGGTTGACTATTGAGCTAAACAGCACCTCTGCCCCCAGGTAAGATATGTGCACACAGACGGAGACAAAGACAGAGGTGTAAAGGCTCCAGATGTTTCAGCAGAACACTAGGAGAGTTTTTTTTATGAAAACAATACTCAGTGAAACATTCCCATGTTACAATGGTGGAGTATAAGACATACAATCACTTGTTGCTAGTTTTCACTTACTTCAAACCTGCCTGGAGAAAGTGTGTGACGGTGTCCACACTGTCTTCCAAGTGAGCGTGGGTTGTGCGAAGTCTGGGAAGTGAGTGTAGAAAGTGCCACACGTGAGGCTGCTGGTGGAGATTTTCCAATCTCGACAGCACATCCTCCGTTTTATTGAGATCCACCTGATAGATAAAAAAATGCCAAAAGTTTTCCTAGTTAACGTTTAACCAAGCAAAGAAAAGACAGAAAGGCAGACGGACAGGATACTTCAGATGGGTACAAAACTCATGACCAGCACCTGCCTATGTTCGACAGACAAGATTTTAAAACTACTAGGTTGCTTCTACTTTTAAAATAGATAAATTTGTATGTCTAAAATAGAGTATCAACACCAAAAAACAACCACTAAAATAACTGTAAACGATCATAAAGAAAAATAAAGTAAGAAGAAAAGCAGCAGAAAAAGTGAAAAGAGGAAGGAAAGGAGGATTCAGGAAAGAGAAGAAGGGAGGGGATAGAAGCAGGTTTTTGCTGTCACAGGCCCCACCAATGGGTGGTACCCTGGCAGAGTTGCTCAGGGTGCCAGCCCCCATCCCCTCAGGCTGAGCTTACTTCTGATGTCCCCATCAGATAAAGTAAATCTTCTCAGCATGTGCTTGTTGTGGGGTGCTCTGACCAGGAGGCTGGGCTCTCGGGGAACCCTCAGCCTTAGCTGAGGCTAGACCAGACAGCCAGCAAGAGGTGTGGAACCTGGGCTCAGGAACAGCTTCTATGCCTGCCTTTCAGCTCTCTTCATATCTTCCTGGAATTGGAAAATCTGTCTCTTGCCCATTCCTTCTCTCTCCCAGGAGACAGAATTTCCACTCCCACCCTCTTCCCTCTATGGGAAGCAGCAGCCACCCTCCCACCACCTGTAGGCTGTTACCTGAAGTACATGCTGCTGTCACTTGATCCCTTCACAGTACTGAGACAAATACTTTTTCTGGACGTCCCAATCACTCTGCCTCATTCCCTTCCTCCTTCCAGCCTCACACACCTCCTCAGACACATTTTCTGCCTCCTCTCCATCTACACTCTCCATCCTCTGAGCATCACTTCTTCCCCAACCCCATACATCTGTCTCAGACTGTGTACCTCAACCCCCAGTTTGTGTCCTCGTGCCCTCCTTGACAACGCCACCATGGATCGCCCCCATGCCCCAGCCCATCTCCTCATTTTTCCTCTCCCCTTCCTTCCCCTCGCCACAGAGCCAAGAAAACCTTGGAAAGATAGAATTCATGTCTCACTCCTCTGCTCTTATTATCTCACAGAGCATTCCACTCTATAAGAAAATCAAGCAGAAAAACCAAACATGTGTTGGAGCATGCCCAGAGATGGAGGAGCTTGAGGGACAGGAGCATTGGGAGTTCAAAATCATTCATCATGACATGGACAGGTGGGGTGCAACCTGGGCTAAATGAGACCCAGGAAAGGAAGGAAGGAGGGAGGGAGGGGGAGGGAGAGAGAGAGAGAGAGAAGAAGGGAGGAAGGGAGGAAAGGAAGACATCAAGTGATATGATGTCATTACCAGACTTCTACAACAAAAACATGGCCCTAGAATCCTTTCACTGTGACAAACAGGACTGCTTTGCTGTGCCACACTTCAGCTCACTGCATGCTCTGCCCGAATGTCTGTGCATAACAATCAGACCGTGGACATGACAGCAGTGTCTACTTTCCCCAGTCGCCATATCTTTTTCCATGTCAATTACTGACGGTATATATGGTAAGGCATCAACATTTAAGTATCCTAGTTCTGAATATTAAAATTGTTCATCCTTCTAAATAACCTACTTATGTGTGAAAGTGTTTAGTGTAAGTAAGATAAACTGTCAGAGAGGACACAAAGGGCATCAAGCTGTTTGTCAGAATTGATTGTATCAGCCTTTCATTGTCACAAGCCATCGGACATTTAGGTGAACTACTCCTCACAAGTCCCTTAAAATGCTAATTGATCATTAAAATAGTGCTTCACCCGATTAAGCTAACATTCCTCAGTTATTTGTTAACTGAGCCTCCACGAACCTTGATGAGCCCCTTTGCCCTGGTACAGCAGTTAGGGTAGGCATCTGACTGCAGTAAGGAGTAATTTGATGGATACACAGGCACGCCTGCTCCACCCAGAGCATTGGCTGGCCTTTACTGTTGGACGCTTCCAATGGTTTACTATGTACATGTTTGCTTAAGCTGCTTTGGAGTCTTCTGAGAATTGTTCAGACACAATGTCAGAGCACAGTGCTGCCAAAAATACCTGGGCTTTGAGTGTCTGAAGGAGCAGTGTGAGCAGGCAAGAACCTCGGTGTTGACAGGTTCACCCTTTGCTTGAGCCTCCACAGCCCTGACTCTGCTGATGGCTGGCTGAATCTCTGCTGTGAGGTTGTCTCTCTTTGGAAGATGCTTAGCAGCATTTCCCCCTCTGCTCACCACAAACAAAGAATGGCCTCTCTACCCACCCTAGCTGTGACAACCTCAAATGTGTACAGACGATGACAAGTCGTCCTACTGATAACTATGACCTTAACTAAAGTCCTACATTTAAAGGAAGTCAACAGTAATATGCCAAACACAAATCTCACCAACTTTGAGGTCTTGTTGGCTTAAATCCCTCCCCCAAAGCAACCTGAGTTCTACCTACCTAACCCGCTGCCTCCCCTCCCACATTCTCCTCCTCATGGACCCAGAGCCCTGACTTAAGAAATCAAAACCCAACTTTCAATCTATATCTGATGTAAATTTATTTCAGTTGAGTCCCACCCTGCACATTTGCTGTAAAAAAAAAAATCAGATGATTAATAGTCCTTGAAAATATAAACTCAGCTACAAAGAGAACACTGAATCATTGTGTCTGTGTTTCCAGCCTTGCTGGAGATACTCACTGTTAGAAAACTTGAGCCATAAGAGGAACCTACAATAAAACACATTTAACAGATCAGTTGGTCAGACCTCAGAGTGCCTGCTTCAGTCTGCAAGTGAAATGACATGGCCAGGCTCAAAATACAAAGGAGAGCAAATAGAAGGATAAATATGAAGACCGCTGTTGTTGCTGTATCCCAAACCTCACTGTTATAATTTCCAGTAAAGCAGTCTCAATACTTTGTCCGGTATTGTTGCCGATCTCTCACTACACCTGGCACTGGGAGCACTCACCACAAAATGAAAAGAGCGAATGGAAATAGAGAAAAGCAGGCTGAATGTGTTGGCACACCCTATAGTTGGCTCTTTTTGCTCTTTGTTCTTTGGGGGCCCGCCACCCCATTCCCAAATAAATGCATGGAGACTTATTCTTCCCTATGAATGCCTAGTCATAGCTTGGCTTATTTCTAGCCAGCTTTTCTTAACTTAAATGATCCCATCTACCTTTTGCCTCTGGGCTTTTACCTTTCTTTATTCTATATCTCTTTCTTTCCTTCTTACTCTGGGGCTGGCTGTGTTGCTGGGTGGCTGGCCCCTGGCATCCTCCTTTCCTTCTCCTTTTCTTATTTCTCCTTGTTCTCCTGTGTATTCTCTCTGCCTGGCAACACCACCTATTACTCTCTCCTGCCTTGCTATTGGCCATTCAGCTCTTTATTAGACCAATCAGGTGTATTAGACAGGCAAAGTAACACAACATTACAGAGTTAAAAAAAAATGCAATACATCTTTGCATCATTAAACAAATATTCCACAGCATAAACTAATATAACACATCTTAGACTGATATTCCACAATACCTGCAATCCCAACACCCAGGAGGCAGAGGCAGGAGGATTGCTGAATTCAGAAACTGCCAGGTCTACATAGTAAGTTTCAGGTCATCCAGCACTACAAAGCAAGACCCTTTTTCAGAGAACAAACAGGCAAAACCTTCAGATGTGAGGAGAAAGAAAAGTAAAATTATTGTTTTTCAAAATTTTAAATAATATATGCTCTGGGAAGTTGCTCAGACAATAACAAGCTGAAAATGGATATACCCATCTGGAGAAAACTGGTTTTTTCAATTGTATCAGGAAAAAAAAGAAAGAAAAGAAATGTACTTAACACTTAACCCTCCTCCAAAACAAATGTTATTGCTTATTGAGACATCTTCATCGTGTAGCCCAGGCTGGCCTTGACAATATCATCTTGCTCTAGTCCTCAAATGCTGAGGTTACATGCATGAACCTGGACCCCATGACAGAGTCCAGCAGATTTCCCTCATCTGTTGTGGAAGGGCACCTGTTTTTGTTAACACCCTCTCTCAAAAACCAAAAGGAAAGACCAAGTCACATATCCAGAGAAAAAAGGAATATAGAATGTGTATAGAGAAGGTGTGGACAGTTCTTAAATATGGGCAAACATCATGGGATGGAGAGATGGCATTAGAAGGGGTGGTTAAACTGGGTAGTCCTCAGCCTATGGACTAACTCCTCCTTTGTACCCCTTATGCCTCCCAGAGAGGAAGAATCCAACTCCACCCTCCCTAACAACAAGCAGTGTTGGCCTTGTCCAGCAGGGGGCGCGCCTTCTCCTAAATGCGAGAGAAGCTGGTAGCATAAGGGATTCTCACTCCCCCAAAACCAAGGATACCTTCTCAGGATCTTACCAGAGGTTTCCGATCTTTTCAGCCAGAGTTTTTGTAAGCTCTTTGCCTTGTCCATTGTTTCAAAAATGTCCTCAGCCAGGTCCTGTATCTCTTTTAAAAAGGCCAAGCTACTGACTTGGCTGTCGTCTGTTGCAGTTCGGAACCTAGACGAACTTCAGACACAAAGAACAAATATCACAGATGAAATATTACAGGAATCAGTTCCCCTGGAGTTTGAAGGGGTTTGACACTCCATACCAAACTATCTTCAGAGAGATACACACAAGGCTCCAAGCCTACCACCAGAACAATACTTGATTGACCATCATCCAAAATGAAAATTATCTCTAAAATATGCACCTTGAAGAGCAGAAAAAGTATCCTCACTCTCTTCGTTATCTGTAAAGCTCAAAATTGTATATAGCCATTAGCCATTTTTTTCATATATTCAACGTGTATTATACCACACACTCCATGTAAGCTGCAGAGCGTAAGCATCAGTGAGCACGAACAGGAGACAGAGAGGATTGTGGGTAGAGTTGACGCTATGAGAAAAGGAATACATGGCCCTGGGTGGTGGCGAGGGCTCCTAGTTGACAGCTGAGAAATGGCCCAAGAATGGGAAGAACTGGGGCGTCTGTGCCGGGCATGGGGGCACATGCGAAAGGCCCAGGGGTGGCGAGAGTCAGAAGTGTCTGGATAAGAGAGAGTGGAATTTGGCGGAGCCAGAAGATTCCAAGCAGTTAGTCGCAGGAAGACAACAATTCAACAGTATATCCACCAGATTCTGAATACGAACAGCTATAAACAACTACTCAACAAATCTTTTTGGAGTGACCTGTCTAACCAGGAGAAACCACTCAAGCATGCCATTAGCTGTAAAAAACAGTATTTGCTAAGCCCAGCACCTGTTCCTGTTATAAATAAATAAATAAATAAAAATAAATAAATAAATAAATAAAAAGTTCCTGAAAATGACATTGACAGTTGGCTTCCTCCTCTTCTAAGGACCACTTACAAAACATCTGCTGCTAACTTCCCTTGGGCAATGAGAACCTCAAGGCTTTCCCACAAAGATCAGGAACCAGTAACAGCAGTGTTTCCTCCCAGTGCCTTTTCAGCATGTCTGCTTTCCCACAGAGACTTTTAGCTCCTCCTTCGTTTACGTATATGACTTATTTGCTCTAACTGGATTATCTTATTCAGATTTATTTGCTTTTAATTTTAATTAAAACATTTTCTTGCATTTCTTTTCCTTTAATTTTGTTTTAGCAATGAGCAATGTTTCTCCTACAAGGTAATAAATACATATATATGACATTTGATATTTTATAAGCATAGAAAATGCTAAAAAAAACTACATAAATTCTAATTCTAGGGGAATATGTTAATAGTAGTAGATGTTTATGAAAGTATTTTCTTTCTCCTTAAAAACAGGGTCCTGGACCCAGTGGTGTCAAGGTACCATGGGAAAACCAACTATCCTGGGCTCATAGGGGCTCACAGAGACTGAACCCACAACCAGGGAGCCTGCATGGGACTGTCCTAGGCCGCCTGTACATATGTTACAGTTGCATAGCTTGGCCCTCTTGTAGGACTCTGTCTCTGACTCTGTTGCCTGCTTTGGGGACCCATTCCTCTACAGATTGCCTCACTTAGTCTTAATAGAAGAGGAAGAACCTACTTTCACTGCAGCTTCATAAATCATGACTGGCTGCTATCCATGGGAGGCCTGCCTGTATCTGAAGAGAAACAGTGGAGGAGGAATGGATAGGATGGGGATGGGAGGGAAGCCTGGGGGAGGAACTGGAGCAGGGGAGGAGGGGAAACTTTGGTTGGGATGTAAAATAATAATAGCAATTAATTAATTAAAAAAATTTTGAGAAAAAAAAGACAAAAAACAGAAGAACAGGTTCCTAAAAATGTAACCCTACTGAGAACCCAGAGTAAGCAGCAGGCCACCTAGGTCACTAGTTGCTCTCGAGCCTCCTCCAGGAAACTCCTATAGGGGTGCTAGAGGCTGCTGGGAACCCACCTTGTCATCTACACCTCCTACCAAGGACCCACAGGCTAACCCAATGTTGTAGGACAAACAAGGACTGGAATTTTAAGTAGGAAACGATAAGCCTGATGTAGTTTTCTAAATCTTTTAACAACTATGCCCAGACTGGTGGGGAAAGGGTGTGTGTGTGTGTGTGTGTGTGTGTGTGTGTGTGTGTGTGTGTGTCTGACCTCGGAATCTCTGTGTACTGCGCACTCTCTCATCTCTCACCAGGGGTTCCTAACTCAGCTACTAAGAGGCAAGAACTACTATATGTGTGGCCAAGTCAGTCACAGGGCATAGGATCTGGAGAGTCGCAATCACATCTCACAAATTATCTTAGTAGACGGGACAGACCTCAAACACAACCTTTTGAACACAAGTGTAGTTCAAAATTTTCCAGCTACTTCAAATGCTGATGTAAGTAGGCATTGGTAAACGTGGAGGCCATTGATGTTGGACCTCTCCTTTATAATAAGCTTTTAATCCTACCCCTCATTTCCCTGGTACCTCGCCAATTCTAAGAAAAGGAAGTTGCACAATTGCCCCTCCCTAAAATTTCAAACACGATATGAAAAGATGGCAGCATCAGGGCTTTGCCCAGACCGGACACAGCATTCTACACTGGCCAAATGATCGTAAGATCACAAAAACACACTACTGGTCCTTCTTAAAGGGCTAATCCAACCGTGCCTGTCAATCACCTCGTCAAAAGACTACCTCCGGAGAGCTGAAACCTAAGGACAAGTTTAAGGAAACCTGAGGACAAGCATTCTTAAGGAAGAATGCTTATTACCTTAATGAAATATGCACTTACAAGCTCCAGTAGGCCCTCCTAAGATGTAGCTGATTACAGATCTCCACTAGATACCAGCGAAAATCTGAAGCCTGCTGCCCAGATGCCATCGGCTGTCTCCCTTCCTCTAAAGACAGGCACGCACGCACACATGCACGCATGCGCTCAGCTACTTACAGACTATTTCTAACTCATTGAACACTATTTTCCTCTCTTCCCCTTTTCCAGCTTTTTTCTCAGGCAGTTGCTTTGGTGTCCAGCTTGTCTGCCCTGTTGATTTTCCCTCAAACTCTTCTGAAAGGTCCTTGCGCTTCCTCCTGAGTCCACTTTCGCTTATCCTTTACGTTTTGTTTTGTTTTGTTTGGCCTTTTAGAGACATGGTTTCTCTGTGTAGCATGTCTGCCCATGAACTGGCTTTGTAGACCAGGCTGACCTCAAACTCAGAGATCCATCTGCTTTGCTGGGATTAAAGATGCGTGCAACCACTGCCTGGCCTTTGAGTCCACTTTCAAATCCTTTAACTTACAAGACAAAGAATCTGTGCGAATCAGTCACGTTTTCCCTGATAACACCAACATTTCATACGCCTCTCCTAAAACACCCCCAGAGAGCCGGTGTCTCGCTAGCATGCGCTTTGGGACTTTCTTGTGCACAAAGACCACGTGTTTACATGCACACTCCAGAGCAGGAGCGAAGGTGCTGAGAACTTCACAGCACCGAGAAGAAAACCAGGATGAAGGAGTGCAGTACGGAGCCTCACTTGGAGTAGCCTTGGTGCTGCCGCAAGAAATTTCTGATTATCCTCCTCAGTTTTCCACTAGCATGGAACGATCTTCGACTGTTTACAGACATCGAGTAAAGCAAATTTTAAAAGACAGGCCCATTAAAAGCATACATAGAATATTACTCCGCGATAAAAAGAAAGACATGTTGACACAAGACAAACAGGTCTTTTGAGTGTGTTGTCGACTAAAAACCACAAACGAATTCCATAAGGTTCCCTTCTTTATTCCACTGACATTCTCAAAATGACAAAACTAGAGAAACAGAGGACAGATCAATGATCGGTGGGGACAACAGGCAGACAGGGAGTGACTTCAGGAAAGGCATGAGGAAGTCTCGTGTTGCCTGAAGAGTTCTGTGTCTAGATTGTAGTGTCACATGAGCGTGTTTCAGTGCCACATGGCAGGGAAGTACAGGCATATACATATACATGCATGCAATGTGCACGTACACAAACATACACCTCCACACGTGCATACATGGAGATGTATACACATAAAAATGAACAAGTTCTGGACTCCACCTAAGAGCCCTGGATCATGTCTGTCCCTGGTGTAGCTATTGTGTTTTACCCTTGCTTGTACAGCGCATCACTATGTGAGGGACCTGACTGAAGGGGCTGTAGGAGGAAAACACAAATCAAACCCACAGTGAAGATGGGCAAGGTGTTGCCTGCCTGAATCTCAGCTCCTGGAGGGGCACAGGCAGGACAATGATGGGTGGGAGGGAGCCTGTGCTGTGAAGTGAGACCGTCTAAAAAGAAGAAGGACTAGAGACTGAGATCCGTAGAAGAGCACCTGCCTAGCATGGATAACGTGAGGCCCTGAGTCCCACGCCAGTACAAGGATGGAAGGAAAAGAAGGAAGCAGAGAGGAAGAAGAAAGAGAAAGTGGGAAGGGGGAAAGAGAGAAGGGCAGGAGAGGTGGGGAGGGAGGGAGTGAGGAAGGAAGGGAATTTTAAGTACTGATGGGGGGAAAAAAAGAAACTGAACCCTCAGAACCTGCAGGCAGGAAGATAAAGTGGAATGATAACTCTGAACAGAGACATCTGCAAGGTAAGCAATCTAATGTTCTCAGCTAAAGTGGCTCCCAGTCCGTGAAAAATAATGGTGGCAGCCACTGTCTTCATAACCACCAGCAGAGGGCCACTGTCTCCATAACTACCAGCAGAGGGCCACTGTCACCATAGCCACCAGCAGAGGGCCACTGTCACCATAGCCACCAGCAGAGGGCCACTGCTGTAAAGGTAGTGGGAGGCTAATAATGTGGTTTGTCTGTGAGACGTCCAAAGTTGGGATTTGTAATACAAGTAAAAGCAAGTGAAAATAGAAGATGTCTGTAGGGTTTTTTCCCCCTAACATAGCCATCTGGGGAATACATCCAACAATTGACAATTTTTCAAAATGCTAAATAAAACTGCCATACAACCTAGGAAAAGTCTATGAAAAAAATATACACCTGAAAAAAACTTGCACACAAATACAGCAGCATCATTTATAATAGTTGAAACACAGTAATAACTTAAATATCCACTAATGTATAAATAGATAAGTCAAATATTAATTTAAAATATGAAATATTGTTGGGCACCACATAAAGGAATCTCCAAGACATTACTAAGTAAAAAAACACACACACGCACACAGGTACACAAACACACAGGCACACTCACACACACATAGATGCAGTTACACATATATGAACTAAGACACACATACGTATACACAGAGGTACACAAAATTACAGGCACACACACATAGATGCTGGTACCTATACAGAGACAAATACATACAGGCAAACACACGCATGTACATATAGGTACACATATACACACAAACACATACATACACATAAACACACATACATACACACAAACACATACTCATTCACACAAGCATAGACACTAGTACACACAACTGTATGTTTCACAAATCGTACAAAAAAGGAACTGTCCACAGTATTGCAATCTACAGAAAAGGAAGAAGGCTGCTAAATCCAGCATGAGGGTAGAGGGAAATCAATGCTATGGACACAGACTTTTCATTTAGAGGCGATGAAAAAAATATAATTGATTATGATGATCAATGTTAAGTGTAATTTACAACTATGAAGATGTCAAAACTATTCTGCAAATGAGTCACTCATACAGTGTTGTAAATTAGATCTCAATTCACATTTTAAAAAAATAATACCAATCAAAATTTTAACATGCTCTTTGCAGAAATAAGCAAATTTTGAAAACTGGTATGAAATCCATAAGCCCTAGAAAATCAAAATGACTTTACACTAATTCCAAGAGTTTCACTGACATGTTGCCATTAAGGTCAGAAAGGACAGTAGAACAGGAAAAATTGAGAACCTCACGCTATCATTGCCTCAACTGATGCTTTTCACAGTCAGATAAATAAGGAAGATGGTTCTGCACACAAGAAAAGAAATGGTTGAAAAAATGGCTTCCATGAAAGCCCAAACATTAAGGTTTTCTGGTGAGAACCTTAACTCCGATGTGAAATAGCATCCATGAATCAAAAGGAATTATGTCTGAAAACCCAGTACATTAACTGGGCTGCAGTAATAAAGCACCAGGCACTGGATGTGTGAAAGGACACAAATGTCTTTTCTCACTCATCTGAGGCTGAAGTCCTGGGTTTGTTGGGCTCAGAGGAAGGGAAAGGGCAACTTCCTGGTGTGCAGACGGCCATTCTTAGATGTGTCCTAGCCCAAAAGAGAAAGCACTCCCTTTCCTTGCAAGAGGTCTATTATACCAAAGATCCTCTTTGAACTTTAATTCGGTAAACACCCTGCCATTGGTACAGTGATATGAGTAGTTAAGGCTTCAATACCTGAATTACAGGACAGCACAGTTCAGACCATCGCTTGCCATGCTCAGCACCTAAATCTCAAGGCCTTTCTGTTTCCACAGTGTCTCATTAAACTCTGACCACTCAATGTCTTTCCAGGGTTCTCCCCAAAATATGGTCAAGTCTACTGCAGAGATACCCCACATGTATGTTACCAATTTCTGTCTTAACTCAGGTTTCTATTGCTGCGATGAAATGCCATGCATGCAAGCTGGGAGGAAGGGGGGGGCATTTATTTCATGTTGCAGTTCCACTCCCACCTATGAAGGCTGCTTTGGATAAAGCAGGAGGATTTAGCTACACTGAAAAAAAAAAACTGGGTCCTTGCTCAGGCAGAGCATCCTAGAACTTAGATGGGTCAAATTTTGAAAGACAAGAGTGAAAAGTCACCTACGAAGCTGGAAGTTGGAGCAGCACAGTGATGAAGAAGACAGAACAGGCAGCAGCAGAGAAAGCCGTAGAGGGGATTAATGATCATTAAGAGCTTAGAAATACTTTAGACTGAAAAAAAGCAAACATAGAGGTACTCGTGGCATGCTGATAATGAAAATAACTGAAACTTTTCAAGATTTTTTTTTCTAATTACATGTCTGTTCAGAGGTGGGGATGTGTATAGGAGTACAGGTGCCTGCAGAAGCTAGAAGAGGGAATCAGGTCTCATGGGGCTGAAATTATTGAGTCGAGTCCCTCCCAGCTAATGTACGGGCTGGGAACTGAACTCAAGACTTCTGCAAGAGGAGTACATGCTCTCATCCACTGAGACTTTTCTTATTAGTAGAAGTAGTATTTTAAGCAGAAATTGAGAGGGAAAATCTAAACTGGCAACCTAGGTAGAGGGCAAGGAAAGTTATGCAGAAAAGAACAAAGAACATGCTTCCAGGGCTGACTCAACCTGCCCCTTAGAGTGATTGGCAGCAGGAGGGGTCAGATGCACAGAGCATAAGAGTAGCACAGGACATTTCAAGTTTTCTTCCACTTATTCACTTTGTCTTGAACAAGGAGTGAGTCCCTAACAAAACACTCTGTGGGAATAGCCCTTAATCTGCTATTGCAAGTAATTGTAGTTTTGCTCTGAAATCCTTTTATTGGAGCAGAGGGGAATCTCCCTACAAAGCCAGGAATGAGGAAGCTGATTTTCATAATCATACTCCACATCAGAACGTACCTGGAGGTTCTGCCCAAAGTAAGCTTCCCCTGAGTGATCAGGAAGACCGTAGCCATTCATGAAGCAAATTAACCATGGTGATAGCTAACTCGTTTTGAAATGAAAACATATTTTCAGGTATTGTAAACCAAGACAGTCAGAAGGGAGTTGCTGACGGTTTTATTGCTATTGTTTGGTCTTTTGTGTGTTCTTTGTTTTGTTTTCACTTTGAACTTGAGCAGAATTCATACCTGAAGAACCATGAAAACAAATGAGCGATGCTGGCAGGGC
This sequence comes from Microtus obscurus, assembly GCA_963919715.1. Classification (NCBI taxonomy): domain Eukaryota; kingdom Metazoa; phylum Chordata; class Mammalia; order Rodentia; family Cricetidae; genus Microtus; species Microtus obscurus. The sequence goes on from CAWTZC010000015.1 coordinate 25,700,682, forward strand.
GGGTCTGAGAGCCAGGCCCTCTGTCTTAGCTCGTGTCTTCCTCACGGTTCACTCTTTTCTCGTTGCTTATGCTATTCTTTCTGCTTTCATCCTCCGTTCCCCACACCTCTACTCTGGCCCTCCTCAACACCAAGAGGCGTTTTAGAATTTAAAGCTCTTAAAATAATAGCGATGCTAGAGAATTTGGCTGCTGACTATGGTTGTGAGAATGTGAGATAAACACTTTCAAGGTTAACTTTATAATTCTTGAGTTTTTGCACACTGAAATGTGTTAAAACGGAAGGGCACACAAACAAAAAAAATAGTTATTTATTGGAGTAAAAAAAAAAAGTCTACCAAACCAACACCAATACTTCTCTAACTAGTCCATAAAATATAAAAAGGAAAGAACACTGCTAATCTTATAGTAAGGCAATATTACCCTGATAATAATAAAAACCAGATAAAAACATAACAAAAATGAATATTATTGATCTTGAACAAACACAGGTACAAAAATTTTCAACAAGAGTTTCAAACCAATTTAAGACTATATCAAAAAATAAGCTTCCCATTATTATTATTATTATCCCCCTTATATTATTATTAAATAATAAATGTTGAGAAAATAATATATTCACCGTGATCAAGTTGGCTTTATTTTAGAGATACAGGCTTAATAGATGTAAATCAATAACTGCAACCCACCACATATGTTCAGAAATCACATGATCTTAATATAGAAAGAGCCTTTGATAACATTCACTATCTCTTCATGATAAAAGTCCTAAAGAAACTGGAAAAAGAAGGAACATACTTTAATAAAAAGAAAAAAAGGAAGTATACACACAACAAAAAACCTCTTGTGCTTAATGGGGGAAATAAAAGCACTTTCTCTACCACAAGGACATGTGCTCAACTATGTTCACAGCAGCATTGTTTGTCATAGCCAGAACCTGGAAACAACCTAAATGCCCTCAGCCGAAGAATGGATAAGGAAAATGTGGTCCGTTTACACAATGGAGTACTCCACAGCAGAAAAAAATAACAACATCTTGAATTTTGCAGGAAAATGGATGGTTTTTAAATATAAAGCAAAGAAAGCCAGTCTACAAATCACAATCCCAGAAAATTTAGACAACAATGAGGACACTATGAGAGACACACCCAGATCTAATCTACATGGGAAGTAGAAAAAGACAAGATATCCTGAGTAAATTGGGAGCATGGGGACCATGGGAGAGGGTAGAAGAGAAGGGGAAAGGCAGGGAGGGAAGCAGAGAAAAATGTAGAGCTCAATAAAATCAATTTTAAAAAGAACTTATTATAACTCCCACTGGCCTAGGGCTTGATTCCGTGTCATGATCTTTTGTATTTGTCCCTTAATCTTCACCATAACTGAGGTGGGGGATGATAAGCCCTAGTTGATGTGGGAGTGTCATATATCAATCTGTTGATTTCATTGGTTCAATAAAGAAACTGCCTGGGCCCTGATAGGACAGAAAATTAGGTAGGCGGAGTAGACAGAGAGGATTCTGGGAAAGAGAAGCTGAGTTAGGAGTCGCCACGATGCCCGCACTCCAGAGAGACACAGGCTAGAATCTCCCCGGTAAGCACACCTGGGGGTGCTATACAGATTATCAGAAATTGGCTAGTCCAGGTACAAGAGCTAGCCAATAAGAGGCTAGAACTAATGGGCCAGGCAGTGATTAAGTGAATACAGTTTGTGTGTTGTTATTTCGGGGCTTAAGCTAAGCCATGCGGGCGGCCGGGTACAGGGTCACAACCGTGCCGCTCCCTATTACAACACCTAGTCACAGAGGACATATATTTTTCATGAACTACCAAACCAGAAGGAACTAGAAGCTGACTCTCTAACTTGTTTAGCCACAGAAATCTATTCTTTCCCCGTCTACGTTTTCTTGACTTTCTATTCTGAGTAGGCACCACTGGAGACCTGAAATGAGGATGACAGTAACTCCCGGTCTCCAATGCTCCCCTGAGAACATGGCTCTTGCAGAAGTCTTGAGTTTGGATCCCAGAACTTACATGGTAGCTCACAACCATCCGTAATTTCAGTTCCAGGGGATCCCGTTCCCTCTTCCCACCTCTGTTAGCACCAGGCGCACACATAGTACATATACGTATATTCAGGCAAAGCATACACATAAAATCTAAAGTTCTAAAGCTGAAAGATAAATACCTTCTGTTTTAACATTTGCTTCATGTTTTAAAATCTTCAACTGTTTAATTGCAACAAGCATGACCTCAACTCCACATCATCCAACCTGATAAACTCAAAACATGGCAATTAGCTCGTCACTCTCTTCTCTTTCCTTATTCCACCTGAGAGAAGTTCCCACAACATTTTGGATTCTCCAAGTTAAACCTCTTCATTTTGAGCCTTGTCATTTAAACCAGCTCCTACTGTGTCTCTTGATTAACGATGCCAAATAAGGCCATGGGCTATCTCAGCACAACTTAGCATTGTGGGAATCTGAGAAGGCAATGGAAAGCCATCATGACCTGAGGAGGGTTAGTACAGAGAGGAAACAGTGCCTGGCTGCTCTTTCGCCTGACGACAACTTGGTACAAGACCTTGATCATCTTACAGTAAGAACATCTAGCAGTCAGCCCCCAAACCACTCATTTTTCCAGCTATGCCCAAATGAAAAACTGACTAAGTGGATAATTTTGAAGTCAGAGTTTAACTACAAAAAATAATGAAAAGCAGACAGAATTTTTCTCATGAGCATTTAGCATGCTGTGGATCTCGAAATACAGTGGACATGAGTAGAAGCAATTGTTATGTGACTCTGAGCCATAAAGTTGATTTCTTTTTAATTCTGAATTCTAGCCTTTCATTGTCCCTGACATGTCGAGATTACTAAGCATGCATAAAAATCACATGATGTTGGAGAAGTTGGGGTATCTGAGGAGAGGGCAGGGGGGCTGCATATAAAACCTTCCTAAGAATTCTAAAAGAACGTTTGTGTTTCTCATACCGAAAATGGTGATCCATGGTGCTCTCAAAGCTGATGTTCCTACAACTTGAGCCAGTGTTACAAAGAAGTCCTTGAACAAAAGGGAGAACACCCCGGCTGGGAAGATCCCGGGCTTGCAAGAAACCTGGACATAACACAAGGAAGAAATTAGTTCTGCCGGGCGGTGGTGGCACATGCCTTTAATCCCAGCACTTGGGAGGCAGAGGCAGGCAGATTTCTGTGAGTTCGAGGCCAGCCTGGTCTACAAGAGCTAGTTCCAGGATAGGAACCAAAAGCTACGGAGAAACCCTGTCTCGAAAAATCAAAAAAAAAAAAAAAAGAAAGAAAGAAAGAAAGAAAGAAAGAAAGAAAGAAAGAAAGAAAGAAAGAAAGAAATTAGTTCTGACACCTATTATCTGAAGTAGGGTGCTATATGCAATGACCCTGCCTCCCGGTCCAATTGTACATAATGTGGGAGGCAAGTGGCTTCTCCATCTAAGAGTCCGGCCAATCAGAACCCAGTTTTCTGTTTTTATTTGCCCATTCTTTCTTTATTCTCTTGCTATTCCAGTTAGTTCCATCCTTGAAACAATGCAGGATATGGCAGATGGTGCCCAAACAGGGTCATAAACAGTAGACACTGACTATGGGGAACTCGCATTGGCTAGAAAACGGAAAGCTCTCATGAGACGCACACTAGTAAAATGAAGAAATAAGGATAGTGGAACAGATAAAGGAATGGTTGAGAGAGCATTTCAAGACAGTCAGGTATTTGTATGCAGAGGCATGGGGACAATGACAATGGCAGGCAACTGGGAAGCCACTGACCTATGCTCTGTGGCTTATAAAACCCAGGGAACAGCTTTCCCCATGATGTCTACTTTGGTTCTGGGAGGTGATCTCCTTCATATGAACGTGAAGACCCACTATGCCCAGAATTGAGCACAATGGCTCTCACACAGAAGGCGTTCACTATTTGATGACTGAATGAATGAACAAACGAGAATGAGTGGATGGATGACTAAAAGAAAATGAATGTGTTTGATGCTTAAGGGAAGACTGAAATTCTTAGCAAACACAGGACGTAGTATTTTAGAAGATCATAGAGAAGTTAGAAATGATATAACCAGTTTTAAAGATGCATTTCTATAGCTGGTTCTGTATCCCTTCTCAGGAAGACATCCAGAAGAGAGGCCACCCCTGAGGTCTCTAACCCAGAGAACACTTATTCTTATGTAGAGTCCCTTATGACACTTTTTTCACTGTATTCTAATAGGCCAGCCTTCTAGAAAGTTCTTTGAGGTAATAAAGGGCTCTAGATACATATTTGTTGAACAAATAAATAAAATACTTAAATTAAAAAACCCTAAAAAATATTCTCAGCTCTTTATAACTGTAATCGTAATAACCTGCTTCACCATTTTCTATAATACATAACACCATCCTCCAAAGCACTCATTCCCTTTGCAATATGTACTGGTGACCTATTTCAGATAAATTCTAACATTTAATAATCATTTTTCCATGGGAAGCTTGCAAAGTCAGACAAACTACACATTCCAAGTGGCATAGCCAAAGCAAAACAGGTCACTGTTGTCTCAAGAGATATGGGCTACTGAGCTTTCAAATCAGACAGACAAAGTGACATGCCTGGCCGTGTTTCTGGAGAAGAGGAAGTTCTTTGCAAGTTTATCAGCAAACCTCCCATCAATCATGGTCTCCACCTCCAGTGCCGCTGTCTTCACCACTATCATATCCTGTTCAAATGAAAGGCACCTACCGCCCTTACCTCTGCTTCTAACTCTTCCTAAATGAATAAAAGGTATATATACCCAAGCCCAAATAAGTTCAGCTAAGATGAAAGGATAAACCTATTTGCTGGATTGAGCTAAGATCCATTCATAGCAATCATAAGCAGTGAAGAAACGTGAATTGCGTCTTCCTGGCACATTCTGCGAGTATATTGCTGTTGTCATAATAGAACCCCTGTCACTCACCCCACTGAGAACTCAGTGTCAATAAAGAATAGAGAAAAGAGGTAACGCTTTTTCTTTGAACACTTGGCATCTGAAGATTGCCTTCAAAGTGAAACTCACAGTTATCTCTGTGTCTGGGAGGCTCTTGAAAACGAAGCACTGTCAGAATCATGAACAGGATACACGGCCAGAAGAATTCAGCGAGCGAGAGGACCTGGGAAAACATAGAAGACAAAATGCTGACCATGTTTTCAGGCACTGTAGCAGTCCTTCTGCGTGAGGGACATAGGCAGTCAGACCAGGCTATTTTTACAGAGAGTCACTGTTGCCCCTATCTCTGAGCAAACATTGACAGTTCTCAATGTCAGAACGCATTGAATAACAACAGAGTCACAGGGTACAGGGGTCTCCTTGGCAACAATTTGCCAAGAAATCTCCTTGATTTCTTCTAGGCAAGCATGGGTTCTTTCATTCCAACCTAAATTACCAAAATTGATACCAGATCACAAATTACACATTATATAGTAAATATATCTCTATATTTATTACAAAAGGGCTACAAAAGAGTTATAAGCCCCAACAGAGTTCAAAGAATTTCAAAGAGGCTTGGGGCAGAATCTGAGAGGGATGTGGAGAGGCCCCTGAGGACTAGCATAAGGAACAAGGCAAGCGTGGTGGAGGAGGGGGGCTGTGGCTGAGACCATCACTGCAGCTGCCCCCTCAGAGGCAGGCTTTGGGGTCAGAGCTGATCCACAGGAGTGCAAGGTACAGGACATTGGAGGTGTAGAAATGAGAGGCAAAACTGGGTGCAGAGAGATGAACCAGGGGTCAGATGGACAGTATCTCAAGCAGACCACATGACCGGGAGGGACTGAGATATGCTCCTTAGGACAGTTGAGAATTCTCTGATATTGATCCCGGTCCAGCTGAGGGACCTTTTCCTCAGTCCGGTGTATCCGGAAATTCTCAGGCCTGGTTTTCCTGACACAGCTTTATTGTGCTCTATGTATATTCTTACAACCTTGATTTAATTTGATAAATTTATAGCACATCACCTCTCTGTGTTTAGAAGCAATTGTTATCAGACTGTGCCGTGGGTGGCAATGGATAGAAGTTCTCTGGGCCTATGGCAAGGTGCAGAGTCATCACGCCTCTGCCCTGTACTGAGTCTCCCAGGACAGGGCACCATCCAAGAAGCCACTTTCACATAACACAGAGTAACTGAGGGTCTGGCACAGCCTGGTCGACAAACTTTCTCTAGGATCTGCCCTGGCAGAGCCTGGGAGAAGCCCTAGCTCATTCGCCTTGAGGTCCAAACTCAACTAATGTCACCTGCTCATCTTTCTCACCTGTCCTGGAGTCTGATTCTTTCCATTTCCAAGATTTTTTTTATTATTTCAGAAATGTCATGAAGGAATAAAAGAAATAAATAACTTCACCCTCATTTGCAACAAATCAACTCCTTTTAATTTTTCCCATCTCTAGGGCATTCCCGCAGTGGGTAGTGCCACATTCCCGGCGCCATCTGAGAATCCCGCTTTCATTTTGCACAGCACTCAACTGGGCGGCTACATGCAGGCTGGAGAAGCACCGCTTCTAAAGAGTAACACTCTGTGTATTAAAAAATCTTGTTCTTTGAATTGCTTTGGGGAAATTGGAATAAACTCCTCAACCTAAGTGAGTCAGATCTTTTGACATGCTGAAGAACTTCCATGAAAATCGCAGGAATATGGAGACCCTGAACTATCTTCTCAGTATCAGAACTTGAACTCAGGGCCTCATGCACGTGAGGCAAATGTGTTACCACTGAGTCACACACGGCCCTAACTTTAAGGTTAAATTCTTTTAAATTTAAAGTCTTTAAATTCTCAAAACTGAGCAGTCAGTGGTGGCACACATCTTTAATGCTAGCACTCGGGAGGCAGAGGCAGGCAGATCTCTGTGAGTTTGAGGCCAGCCTGGTCTACAGAGCTAGTTCCGGGACAGGCTCCAAAGCTACAGAGAAACCCTGTCTTGAAAAACAAAATTCTCAAAACTGAAAGAAATGAATTGCCAATGGAATTAGGAAGAGACATGAGAAATAGAATCATTAAGCCAGCATTATTATGAATATTCTTTATTGATTTCAGTCCTTCTCACCTCTTGAATACACAACATGGGTAAGGGAGTGGACAAATTCACACCAAAAACTACCTAAAAATCAGCAAACTGAAGCCCTCAGTCAGACCCTGAAGACAGTGTCTAGCTGTTTCAGATTCCAAGTTGTAATGCTTTGAACTGAAAGGAACTTTGGTCTCTTTGGCTACGTTATTCTTCAGCCTGCCATTACCATCTCCTTCCCACCCTAGGCTTGTCAGTGACATGCAGGGAGCAAATGTCAGTGTGCCCAGGTGAGTACACTCGCTGAGACCAGCAAGGACAGCACAGGTGGGAGATTGAGTCCCTGGTGTAATTACAGAAATAGAATCACCCTTTGAAGTTGATTCCAGGGAAGTGTTTCTTGAGCCAGAAACCAAAGGACAAAAAGCTCCTGACAGCCTGAGGTAACTCAATAGCTTCCCTCATGAAGAGAAAAGGGCTGCAGAGGCTAGCCTGGAGCTGAGGTGCTTACTGCTAACTGAGAGAGCAAGATCCAGCACACTGGCAGGAGCTTACTGGACTGCAACATGATCAAAGCAAGAGAGACACGCATATGAGAAAGTCACCATGAAGCCATTAGTATGTACTAGTTATTAATAGTATGCACCAATAGATACTAGCCCTGGCTGATATCTGTAATTAAAAATGACAACCCAAAGAACACGTACAAGGCTCCAACTCATTCCATCATTCTGGTCATTGCTGTATCAATAGAACAATTTTACCATATGCAAGACAGATTTTCTCTGTAATTTTGGAATTTTGGAGCCTGTCCTGCAACTAGCGCTTATAGACCAGGCTGGTCTCGAACTCCCAGAGATCTGCCTCCCAAGTGCTAGGATTAAAGACATGCGACATGCACAGCCACCACCAAGCCAGAGACAATTTATCTCATCAGCATTTAGAGATCTGCCTTTTTCAAAGACTAGTTAATCCTCTAATGTCAGGTTATTTATCCATTCGCCTACTGTGGATGAAGGGAGAGATATCCTGGCAGTCAGGAGCCAAGGAATACCACAACGTCACACCACACAACAAAGTTCACACAAGACATTTATTGGGAGGGGAAAACCCAGGGAGGTGGCTGACTCCGCGTCCAGGAAAAGTAGCAAAGAGCGGAGCAGAAGACAGGGTTTATATAGCATTGGGCAAAGGGGAGTTTTCCAGGGTGGAGATTTCCAGGGTGGGGACTGGTGCAATTTCAAGTCCAGAGCTGGGGTTTTTTACTCTGTAGGGCAGGGGTTGGATCTGATGCTTAGGACAGTTAGGGAGTTCTGTGGGTGGAACCTGGCAGTTAGAGGTCCTCAGGGGAGGAACCTGACCACTCATGTGCCCTCAGGGATTTACGCCTACTCACAGAAAAGTGACTGACGGGAGCTTTCTTTACCTGACTGGCTGACTTATGAGAGAATATGGCTAAACACAATCCCTGAGCCAAGGTGAACGTGGATTTGATTCTAGATTTGAATCTAGGTAGACAAAACTGTAATTCTCTCATTGAGAATGAAACACAACCATCACTCTTTCCCACCACACCCCTAGAGTGTAACTTCTGCTGTTTCCTGGTAGTGTTTAGGATCACACCCGGGGTCTCTGGCACACTAGATAAGCACTTCACCCATGAACTACAGCTCTTGGCCAAGCTTTTAACTTCTGTCACAATTTTATCAAATTGATATGCAAAGATAGCTCCTTTCATTACCAGGATAAAACCATGTTTTTAAGCTCATAACAATTCCTTACCTGCTAATTCTCTGTTCTTCCAGGTGCCCATTGCTCTATTAAATCATTCTTTTTTAACTGCCTTGTAAATCATCAACTTTCTGGTTTTCAATTAAAGAATCCAACCCTCCCTTGGCCTTGTGTGATGCTGACATTTTCACTCTATTTCATTTGCCATTTTTGTTCCACTTTTGATTAATTAAATTATTTATTTTATATCCCAGCCACATTTTCAATCCCTCCTCTCCTCTCAGTCCCTCCCCAACCCCTCTGTTTCCACTCGTCCGTCCGCAGTTTCTGTTTAGGAAAGGCCAGGTCTCCCATGGATATCAACAAAACATGGCATATCAAGTTGCAGTAAGACTAAGCACCTCCCCAGGTATTAAAGCTGGGCAAGCCAACCCAGTATGAGATGTATGTAGGGTCCCAAAAGTCAGCAAAAGAGTCAAAGACAGCTCCTGTTCCCACTGTTAGGAGTCCCATAAGAGAACCAAGCTACACAACAAAACTGTCATATATATGCAGAGGGCCTGGCTCAGTCCCATGCAGGCTCCCTGGTTGTCAGTTCAGTCTCTGTGAGCCCCTAGGAGCCCAGGTTAGTTGAGTCTGTGGGTTTTCTTATGGTGTCCTTGACCCCTCTGGCTACTACAATCCTTTCTTCCCCTCTTCTGAAGGATTCCCGGAGTTCTGCCTAATGTTTGGCATCTGCATCTGTTTCCATCAGTCTAGGATGAAGCCTCTCTTAAGGCACCAGTCTACGAGTACAGCAGAATATCGTCAGATATTATTACGTTGACATTTTCTCCTCCAGTTGTGTTTGGTTCTATCCTAGGTCTTTGGGTCTTCCAGCCTGTAGGTCCTGGCACTCCAAGCAGTGTAAGGGGAGGGCTTACTCTCCCAGCATGGGTTTGAGACTAGACCAGTCATTACTTAGCCACTCCCTCAATCTCTGCAACCCCTCTGCCCCAGCACATCCCATAGGCCGGACAGACTGTAGGTCAAAGGTTATATGGCTGGGTTGATTTCTCACTCCCTCCACTTGAAGACTTTCCTGGTCACCGGAGATGACCAGTTCAGGCTATGTATCCACTATTGCTAGGAGCCTTCGCTGGGGTCATTTCTGTAGATTCCTGGGAGATTCCCTTACACCAGGTTTTTATCGGACCCCAAAGCATGTCCTGCTCCCCTTTCCAGTAGTTTCTTTCAGTACTCTTTTTCCCCTTCCATCCTCCCCACCTGGTCTCTCATGTTCTCATCCCCTCCTGCCCACAGTCCACTCATGAAGTCTATTTCCCCTTCTCAGGACGATCCCAGCATCACCCACTCGAACCTTCTTTGTTACCTAGTCTCTCGGGGTCTGTGGATTGTAACCCAGTTATCCTTTATTTTACAGCTAATATCCATTGATGAGTGAGTACATGCCATGCTGGTCTTTCTTCTTTCTTCCTCACTAAGGATTAATTTTTTTTCTATTTTTCATTATTTGCCTTCAAATTTCATGATCTCTCTGTTTTTAAGAGTTGAGCAATACTCCATTGCGTATGTATCATTGTACCACATTTTTATGTTTACTTTCTTTCTCTTTTCTTTCTTTCAGATTGGTGGGATTTATTATTTTTAACTTTTTAAATTTATTCTTTGTGTCTTTCACATCATGCGTCCTGATCCTACCCATCCTCCCAACCCCCAGAATAAAAAGTAAAGTAAAATTTAAGAGAAAAAAGGGAGGGGGAGAAGAGAGGGAAAAATCTCATCCTGGAAGCTGCAGTGTGACACATGCAGTAACCCCATTACCCACACATTTTTACACACAGGCATTCATCACACAGAACCATTGGTCTGGTGCTAGGCCCCTTGTCTCCGCTACACCATTGACACTGGGCCCTCACTGGGACTCTTTCTGGGCAGCCTGTTGCTGCCCTGTGTCATAGAGATTCTGCAGCCCCGGGTCCTTAGGACTGATCCTACCCCCACTCCTATCCCCCACTCCATGCTCTAGCAGATCACAGATGGGGTGGATGTTGGGGTGAGTCAACATATAACCCTGGTTCTGGGTCTGTAATTGCAGGATTGGTCAGCCTGCCAGCTATCCCCTGTCTTAACCACTAGGGTGAGCTCTTCAGCATTGCCCTGGCTAGTTAGGCCCTTACTCCTGATGAGCAAGGGGCAGGATCAATTCTCTGCTTCCACGTCCTCAGGGTCACTTCTCCTATACCTACACCCTCAGGGCCAGCCAGCTCTATTGGGCTCTCCAGGCAAGGTATAGCAGCCACTCTACTGAGTGCCATAGCTGATGAGCAGCAGGGACAGCTCTAGGTCTCTTATGACCTCAGGGCCAGTTCTTCCACCTGCCTCAGATGCCTATGGGCAGGCAGGGAGAGCATCCCTCCCCCACCCATGCTGTCACATGGTTTGTTGATATCTAGTTTCTAGAGTTCTTTATATAGTTTGGAAATCAGCCCTCTGTCAGATGTGGGTTTAGTAAAGATTTTTTTTTCCCCATTTTGTAGGCTGCTGGGGTTTTTGTTTTGTTTTGTTGTTTGTTTGTAGTTTTAAGTTATGATCTAATATAGCTCACCATTGCTCACTATGTATCTGAGGCCAGGCTTGAACTGTTGGCTCTACCTGCCTCTACCCAGGTGCTGAGGTAACAGGCATACCCATCTTACTTGCCTTTTTATTATTTAAATATTTTGTGGAGACAACTTAAGAGTTTGAAAAAATTAGTATCTTTATTCTCTGTCCTAGATGCAAAGAGAATGCAATTTAAGGAGTTTTGCCAAATAAAGTCTGTCAGCCACAACTACAAATATTATCATTGCAGTCTTAAAGCAACGACGAGTTTCTAGCTGCACACGGAAATTACTGCAACTACGATAATACTGCATCCCACGGAGACGTTCCTTCGGGAATCCTGAAATTCAAAGGAAACCCAATTAAACCTAACCTAAAGGAGTACTATGTAAGGGTTTTTTTTTTTTTTTTTTTTTCAGTTTACAAGTTGGTAAGCTTCCCTTTGGAAGAGGACAAGGAGGAAGGAACTTCTATGGTTCTGAATCTAAAATTACCGTAGGAGAAAAGAACCTGGGGAGACACTGTGTTCCGCTGAGTCACCATCCACTGTGCACCTGTGAATCGACTCCTCCTGTTTCTCTGCGGGGGGCCAAAGTCCCCTCTTCTTCTCAGGTGTCTTTAGCCCAGAGTCTCACTTGGCACTTCTAATCACACTCCTGCTCATGGGCACGCCTCCTGTCACCTGCAGGACTGCTCTCTCCCTCCCAGGTTTCGGGCTCTCACTTCTACACACCGGCATCAGGCCTAAGTGAAAGAAACCATCAGTGTCTGGAAGCACCAGGCATGGGCCCTGCCACGGGCTCTGCTCTCAGGAAAAACAATCAGTCATCCGTTGAACTTGTTAATGCTTGAAAAAGCGTGGGTCCCCTTTCCAATCAACCACAAGGCCCTCTGCTCTCTTAACAGAGCCCCCAGGAAGCAGTTCCCACCAGGAGAGAGTGTAGAGCCCACTTAACACCTGGCTTTCATAACCCTTGCCTGTGACCTTCATGGGTGAGGGGATCCCTGTCTTATTCTGTATTCCAGTCACATCCCACCCCAAGCCCCAGCAGAGTCTTTCCTTATGGCCTCACGGAGCCAGGATAGGAAAGAATACGGGAGCCCATTGCAGTCTGAAAATGGGTAGAAGATCTAACTAGGAAATACAGTGAGACTTCCTTCCTCCAGGCAAAATAAGGAGTGGGGAGTGGGGGTGGAAAGGAAAAGTTAGAGGAAGTGGGTAGGGGACTTGTCTTTGTCTGATCCTCCAAAGAAAAACACATAAATAAACAAAAACCTACAACATGATCAGTACCAACCCAGCCCATACTCTCTAAAGCCATCATGATGGGTCTTCCACGTTTTCCCAGCATCCACACTGACAAAGAGAAACACACCAAAGGAGTCTCTCTCCTTATCCCCTTCTTCTGGCAGAGCACTTGGGGAACCTGCTCTAGGGACTAATCTAATGAAACAAGCAATGAGCATCCAGGATTTGCTGCCACAGGAGCCTCCAAGGCTGCCCATTGAAGATAAAAGCATGGGCTCTGCGGGGAGTGGGGGGATTCGGTAGGAAGAGCTCTTGGCACTAGGCTCCAGGTTTGAGCCCCAGCAGCGCACACACAACAAAAGGAGCGTACTGGTGAACTGAATCCAAAGCTGGACAGAAATTTCCCCAACGGGAGTGGAAATAGTATAAAATATTTAACAAAAATTCACAGGAGAACTCAAAGCCCCAGGAAGAAAATAAAGACTGTCTTTCGTATCAGATGATCTATCTCCTTTTTAAACTCCACCTCACCTCCTGTTTCAAAAGCAAAACAGGAGATACAGGATGTGATCAGGGGCCAATGGAAAAGAAAACCAAAGCAAAAAAAAAAAAAAAATCATTTAGAAAAGAAAATCACTGAAAGGAGCCAGGAACAGAAAACCTTAGTTAGGCTGTCAAAGTGCGAGTCACTGTCCTCAAAGCACATCAAAATGTCTAGACACAATGCAGACAGACAGGCAAGCCGAACACAGGCTAAAGAGAGCCAGGATACATGGTAAGAAAAAATAAATAAATAGAAGAATGTGTAAGCCCTTCATAAGGAAGAATGACTTCATAAAAATAAGAGCTCAAAATGGTGACAGATGATCAAAGTGAAAGCTCACTGAGCTAAAGAGACGGAACTGAAGAAATTGTACTCAATTGGCTTAGAAACCACACACACAAAATAGACGCTAGTTACACACGAATTCTTGAACACTGAGAGCTGGAAGTAATAACAGTGATCTTTTAAAGTATTTTAAAGGCAAAAATATTAAAACATTAAAAAGCAAAGACTAAGCAATATAACAAATTAGCATCCCTGAGAGAAATAATTCAAAACATAAAACCCAAAAATACTCAAAGCTGTAGAAGGCTTCACCTAAAGATTAAAAGTGTAAGTTTATACTGTATTTCAGAAAATTATTTATTCTTAACCTGTGGATAGTGAACTTCAGGCTATTAATCAAAGATAAGGGGAGAAACAAAAGAAGAAAACTTCAAGTTTTAGATGATGAAAGAGCAGCTGGAAACACTGGGCACAAGCCAACCTTGAACATATCCTCAAAACATTCCGTGTACATGCCAGTGTATCAATACACACAACGTTCTTTGTAAAGATTTCCTTGCTTGCTTGTTTGCTTGCTTCCTTCCTTTCTTCCCTTCTTCTCTCCTTTTCTCCCTCCATTCTTTCTTTTTCCTTCCTTCTTTTTTTTTCTTTCTTTGTGGAGGTTTACTCAAGTCAAGGTGTGCATGTGGAGCTCAGAGGATAACTAACAGGAGTCTGTTTTCTCCTTCTACCATATGAGTTCTGAGGCTCAAACTCAGACTATTGGAAATGAAAACAAATGTCTTTGCTCACAGGACAATCTCACTGATCCAGTATCAGTGAGCATCTACAATGCTCAGTAAGTATGAGTTTTAAAATCATATACATTATATAAAAATGGGTACAATACCTAGCTAATATTGTCCTGGAACAAAAACAAACACACACATGTATGTGTATGTGTGTCTGTGTATGTGTGTGTGTTCTCAATTGTTATAGAACATAAATAATATAGAGACCATGAACAATCAAGGGGTAAAAGCTTAACAGTGAAATCCAGCCACCATGAAAATGGCTCAGAACTTAAATCCGTAATATCCTTTCTGTTTTCAGTGTGGTTGGTTGGGAACAGCTGTGCATTGCTGGTGAGGTACCAGCTCCAAAGAGATGCAAAGTTCCCTCAATAGGAAAAACAAAAAATATGATAATTTTTAAAATATGCCTAAATATTTTTCCAAGCAGATGAAAGATATAAATCTACAGATTATAGAGATGCAATATTATAAAGAAAATAGACATCACCTCAGACTGTGTGGGAATACTTCCGTACATATCACACACATGTGTGCATATACTAACACATAGACACACATGCCATAAACACACATGTGCATACATATACACCACATACACATATACACCTATACATATTGTCCTGGTTAGGATTTTTTATCAACTTGACACAAGCTACAGCCACTTGGGAAAAGGAGCTCTCAATTGAGAAAAGCTCCTATAACGCCGGCCTATAATAGGCAGGTCTATCAAACATTTTCTTGATTAATGGTTGATATGAAGGAGTTCTTCCTAGTATGGGCAGTGTCACACTGGTCATATGGTTCTTGGTTATATAAGAAAAACGGCTGGAAAAACCATGAGGAGCAAATCAGTAAGCAGTATCCCTCCACGGTCTCTGCTTCAGTTCCTGCCTCCAAGTTCCTGTCTTGAGTTCCTTCCCTGACTTCCCTCAGTGAAGTTACCTGGGAAGTGTAAACTGAATTAAATTCTTTCCCCCTCAAGTTGTTCTTGGTCATGGTGTTTTATCAGAGCAATGGAAACCCTAAGAAACATACGTACACCACACCCACACACTCACACACCCACATTCACCAACAGCCCCCCATATAGACACACGTACCACATGCACACGTGCACACCCACACAGACTCAAACACCCAGAAGATTTAAAGAACAATTCAAAGAAGACACTTAATAACAGTATAACAAGAATCACCAACAACTTTGCTCACTGATAGCAAGAAGTCAAAGTGCAGCCAAGTCTCTGCAGACTGCTTGAAGAAGCTTGGTCAATTTAGAAGAGTGTCATGGAGAAATTACATGACAAGAACACACAAAAAGAGAATTGTAAAATAAACAGAAACCAGGTTTTTCTTTGCCCAACACACTAATGCAGTTTTCAAATGATGTGGTCGGATTCCAAACAATGCTTGGATTAGACAATTTGAAAGACAAGGACTTACAGGCTTTACTTTCAAACGATATTGGCAGGTACTGTTTAGGATGTGTGAAGTTAAACTATAAAGAGGCAAGATGGTCAAAAGTAAGGAGATGAAAAGCACATAGTAGGTAAAGAGTAAACAAATTACTTAGCACCACACACAAGCAAGACAAGACACTGAGAGGAACACTGCAAAAAAGAACTTCAATGTGAAGAACTTCAGCAGCATACAATAAGGACTGCAATTACATGTGCATACCTCATACCTCATACTACAGAACACCTGACAAAAATAGGGATGGAAGTTCCAAATTTACCTTGATAGATGATTTCAGTAACCTGTCTTGCAATAATTATGCATACCGCCAGCATCATTCAATAAGAAAACACATTTTAAATGATATTTAATCATTCACCAAAGGTATAATACAGCTAAGGAGAAAAAAACTAAAATATGTGCAATATTATATGATATTTAATTGTATTAAAGGTGCCAGAGTATTTAAATAAGGAACATTTAAATTGCTAATCCACAAAGATGTCATTGTCATGAAGATACCATTTCTGCCCTGACCTCTGGGTTTGATGGAAACCTGTAGCTCCGCACAATAGAACAATCAGCAAGTTGAACTGACCCCAATATGAATGTTGAATTAGGTTTGCCTACTGGCAGACTTTGTGAGCTGTTTCTCAAATATACTTAGTGGACTAAAGACCAAAAGTATCCAAGATCATTTGCATCAAGAGGTCAGAAGAACTCATCTTCTAACATGCCAAAGCCTTACATAAAGTAATAGTAATGTACTGTTCCTTTAACCACAGGAGAACTGCCCAGTGAGGGGAATACATAGATAGCCCAGGAACAGAGCCCTATAGATCTAACAGAAGAAGGAGAAGAAGAAGAAAAGCTGACAGATCAATGGGAGAGCTTGTTATTCAACAAATGGGCCATTTGATTTGTTTTTCTGAGAGCTAAGCTGGAGACAGGTAAGACAAAGGCCTGCGCCATGTAGAAGATGGAACTACATGGGGAAAAAAATAAAGAAAAATAAAAAACACATAGAAGGAAACAAAGGGTATCATATTGGTGTCTTAAGACACAAATTCCACAAACTATGAAAAAGATTAAGCCCTATTACAATGCCATCATTTTCCCGTTTTTATTTCTTTAATAAAATCTATTATGTCTAGGAACTGAAGAAATAAATTTTGTTTTGTTTGGGATTTTATTTTTGTTTGTTTGTTTGTTTATTTATTTATTTGACATCCCGGCTGTAGTCTCCCCTCCCTCCTTTCCTTCCAGCCCCTCTCTCCACTCTCTCAGTGCTCCCTACCCCCACCATCTGTGTTCTTTAGAAAATCTACCAAAAATATGTAATAGACATGCTTGGTCATAAGAGCACATGGATCATGCCAGGCACCATCATAGGCACTGGGAAACAGTGAACAACGTGGATGGAACCCCAGCTTCCTAGAGGATGAAATGAATGGGCAAGTGGAACATCTCTAATTCAAAATGCCCTCCAAATCCAGAAGATTCAAAACAATGACATAATGTCATCAGTGAAAAGTGCACACCATGAAACTTGGGTTCGTGGACAAAATTATTGTATGATGGTGTAAAGTTCCCCTCAGTCTGTGTGTACAAAGATGTCAATGAAAGACATATAAATTTTATGTTTAGATGACATGTTAAGTTCTTTCCCCAAGGATCTCATTATAGATACATGAAAATCTTCCAAATCCTGGGAAATATTAAGAATCTGGAGCATTTCTGGGTCCCCAGGAGTTTTGGACATGACATTACACCTGCACCAAAGAAATGATCAAAACCTGAATCAGATTTTCTGGGGCATTTTGAGATGAAGAAAACTAAACCCATCTTTGGCTTCCTCTCAGGATCCTGGGGCACATCCAAGTGGCACACAAGCCTCAAAGTGCCCAGTGGGATGGGCTTCATGGTGCTGGCTAAAACCTTGGAAAACATGGAATCATTATTTTACCTGGTGCCCTTGAACTAACTCGTGATGGAACAGGAGACAAGCTTAGGACTGCAGCATAAACAGACCAACCTCTACCTCACTCGCACAGACCACACTCAAAACAGAGCCTGAAGCAGTTTTAAATCCTCCAAGTGACTAACGCAGTGCAGGGTTTGAGTTACAGTGGAAAACATGAAGGTTGAAATGCTTCAGTAAAAAAAAAAAAAAAAAAAAAAAAAAAAAAATTGCTAAAATTGCCAATGAATTAAGAGAGAAAAAGGCCCCTTTAAGGAAGAAGCTTATCCCAAGGATAAAGGAATGGCTGAAGGGAGGGGAAAGATTCTAAGTTTAGAATATCAAGGAAGCTGAAGCAAAGCACATAATTAGTTTGTTACCCTGGACTTTGAAAACAAAGACTTTTGCAGCACACATGAAGTTCTACTGTGACTGGGGCAGTTTGGAAACTCCCAATGCCAACCCCTCAGAAGTAGGGACTTTTCTAGAAGTGTTCAGCAGCCTTTGTAGCTGTTGCTTCAGAAAAGACAATCCAGCACTCACACAGTGCAAGCAGTTATGAGAAAGCCAACCCCAGGTGCCACCTTCAATTATAGGTAATGTCACGGTCCAGCAAGGAACTGGGACATCCCAAGAGCTCAGAGCTCTCACTCAAGACCAAACCATTTCCTCAAGGAAAAACTTGCAGACCTTGATAATAATTGAACACTGATAAAAAAAAGGAAGTTGATAAAAGAAAGTCTTTCTCCTTCCTACATTCTATAAAAAATAATCGTCTGTCTTCTGACATTCATTCATTAAGCATTGACTTGGCCTCAGACTCTGTCCAACATTGAGCTATAGCTTCTGAAATTAAAGAAGAGAACAAGAAACAAACTCTTCCCTCATGTCTCAAAAAGGACAGAAAAGCGCAGTCATGTGCACCCTGGGTGGAGAGGCCCATTGGTGAGAATGTTCTAAAGAGGAAGCCATCTGTCTCCAGATCATAAATGTGTTTACTCTGACCAAAGGCTCACGCTCATTATGAAACATGAGAACAAGTTCTAGAATATTCTCAAAAGTATTTCAGTACTGTTCTAGTGGCAAAAAAAACAAAAATTAGAAACTGAGTATGGGTCATTGGCAAATTGATAGATGATATCATTTTGAGGGAAACACTTTTAATTCTCCATTACTGTGGCCAGAGTTGGGGTGTATGAGATACTAGCTGTAGGAGGTCACATCTTTCCTGCCATAGCCAACTTCAATGAGCAGATGGGAGGCCCATAGAAAGGAAAGATGATAGAGTATGATACACTAAATAAATCTGCATCTAAACAACAAAACTAAAGAACACACAACTAAGTGAAAAAGTGTGTGTGTGTGTGTGTGTGTGTGTGTGTGTGTGTGTGAATTGTCAGGCTGGAACGGAAGTTGGTAGACCTTTCATGTAAATTAAAGTAGATTAATTAAAGCAAAATCCAACCTTGTACAAAACCCTTCAAAATGGAAAACTAAAGAAACCGTAATATACCACTGTAGATAGAATAAAAATCACAAATACAAACCACACACAGCAGAAAGAATTCAACACTGGAGGGGTCAACCAGCATCACGTGACCTGGGTGTTTCTACTAGAAAGAAGTGGGTGAGCAGACACTGCAAATCAGAACAGAAAATTAATCCAAGTTCCTTTCTGATTCATTTATGTCTCTACGGAGTAAGGTTACTGAAAGCAAACCTAACTTGTAGGTAGTATTTGATACAACATACAGCAAAGGGTTAGAGAGATGGCTCAGTGGCTAAAAGCACTTACTGCTCTTATAGTGGGCCTAAGTCTGGTTCCTAGCACCCATGTCTGGTGGCTCACAATCTCCTGTAACTTTAATTTTAGGAATTTGATGCCCTCTTCTGGTTTCTCACATGCACATATGCACACACAGATACACATACATGCATGAAATTAAAATAGCAAAAGTAAATTTAAAATATATATAATATAGATGCATACTTGATATATGTGTAAAATATGTGTATTATATGTGTATGTGCATAGACACATATACACATGTATATGAGGAACATGCTGGGAGATCAAGATGCCCTTGGGAACAAGACTGACTCCTCAGAAAACAGCTCAGAAGATGGTTCCTCAGCTCCACCTCGGATAGCACATGCCAATGCGTGCTGTGCATACAGAGTTTGAGGCTCTGGTAGAGACTGTGCTGTGGCAATGCTACTAGTGGCTCCTGACAACTCATCATGTGGAGAGCACCAGCTCCAGCCCTGGTGGATGTAAGCTCTGGCTGCCTGGGGTCATTCTGTCCTACTTCACCATTTAGTGGCAATCAGATAAATTCCGTAAGATTGTGTTCAATGCCGTTCAGAAGAGCCAGGAAGGGTCTGCCTGAGTTCCATTTCAGATAGATCCAGGTCTCTCAATGTAGGCCCTGCAACTTCCCCTGGTCTGTGCCAACGATAGGCGTGTCCCTTCCCTGGCCTCAGCTTCCTGAATCTGTGAGATGGTAAAAAGAGTTGTGAGGCTCTCCAGAGCTAAAGTTCGCGATCAGCTTGGAGAGAGGAGACATGTGGGTGCCATGTGCATCCAGGCAGGGTGTTAAAAGAGCAAGAAACAGTTGCCAGAGCAGACAGACTGCTTTCATCCAAAAACTACGCTAGCCACCACCAGCTTCTACCTCAGGCCCTTTGCGGTAGATCCTGTGAGTCACACTCAGCCACAACTTCCTAACTCAATGATTATGCTCAGAGACTTCTATCCCTTTCCTCGTGTCCCTAAGGAGACAGGTGAGCACCAGCACACACAGGTACACCTGTCCCCAGCATTCCAGACCCTAGTCTAAAGGACAACACATGCTAGTGAGGAATTCAAACCAGACAGTATGAATACACACCCTGGGACAGGCCTCAGTGCCTGGCATAGAACCGCAGCAGCCAGACCCACACAAAAATTCCAGGGCTTCCCGGGGATATAGCATGCCCTTAAGATCCTAGCATTAGAAGAGTTAGTTGAGCCTGGAGAATCATGAATTCGAGGCCAATCGGGGCTAGAGTGAGACCTCTTCTCAATACAACAACAAAAATGGACTTGTCTATGCCAAAGTCCACAATTGCAGCAAGGAAACTCCAATTGCAGCAAGGAAATCCCAATTCCAGCGGCCTTTGCTCTGTTCGACGGAAGCCTCCATCCTACATAAAAGAGACCTAGCCTCTTGATTGTAGCGTTTTCTCTCCCTAGTGCTGGGCAACTTCAACAAGAATATCATAGAGAGGAGAAGTCTCTGTTAGTTTTCACTTCTTTTTTCTCCCCTGGCAAACAATCAAATGGGGAAGAAATGAATCCAAACGCCTAGTATCTGAAAAGCAGGGAAGGCTTTTCCTCACTGCCCTTCAAAGCCTTTTGTTTGGTTGGCTGGTTTGGTTTTTCCCCAGCCAGTAGTTTGTGTACTTACTTGTGCTTTGAGAAAGGGGATGGGAGGAAAAGAAAGCCAAATCAAAGGATTAGACGCAAATTAAGATCAATCAGAATGGAAAGGACCCTGTGATCCCTTGATTATGAATAGAAGAAAAGCAAACAAGCTTAGCACATGCCAGCTCTGAGCTCTAATACCACAAAACATGTTTGCTTCTCTGTAATTGTACTTCTGTATTGCTTTTCCCAGGTCACTGAGACATACCCGGGTGACCTGTAGTAACCTCACAATGACCCAACAGTTTCCTTCCCCAGGGTCTAGAACGGGTGGTGGCAGTCAAGACAGCCTCAGGCCACACCAGAACCCCACAGGTCCCTTTTTAATAGTCTTCTTATCTATCCTGGGGGCACCAGATTATTCCCCCAACTGAGTGAAGAGAATTCAGCCAGAGCTTCACACTATACAGGGCATCCAAATAGGAATGCAATTGGCTAAGATGCTGTCTGTGGGGCTTCATTATAGAAAATGAACAACTTCTCCGTGGCTGGTGGGAACCATGAGAAAAACGCAAGAGCAAAAGAGCTGCTCTCACCCAGTCTTATTCATCAATGCCTGCTTCTTCTAGGGTAGCAGGCTGCTGGGAGGCCAGGCAGAAAGATCCGAGGGCATGTGACCATCTGGTAGTGCCCTTCAGGAGCTTCTGACTGACTGAGCCACAAAAATGCATTGAGCCTGGAGAACATCTGAGCTCATATGTGGGTCCTGGTAACTACAAGTCTGTTCCAAAGAGTAGGGCTGGCCACTGGCATGATTGCTATCATGGCCTAAGCAAAAATCATCTAATCAACATCTATGCCAACTCCGAGACTGTGCTAGACAAAAGCTATCAGAGGAATCTAAGCAGGGTCAGACCCAGCTGGTCATGTACCCAAGCCACATGGCTCAGGCCATGGAAATGAGGAGATTCTGAGAGCTGGGTAAACCCAACTGATACCTGGGACTTTTTGTTGTTGTTGTTGTTGTTGTTTTTTTTTTTTAATTTTCGAGACAAGGTTTCTCCGTAGCTTTTGGTTCCTGTCCTGGAACTAGCTCTGGTAGAAAAGGCTGGCCTCGAACTCACAGAAATCTGCCTTTTTCTGCCTCCCAAGTGCTGGGATTAAAGGCGTGCGCCACCACCGCCCGGCCTTACATGGGACTTTTGATGAAAGGCTGAGAACAGCCCCCATGCGAGTCCTATGAGCTTACAAAGCACAGGAAATTCTGCAGAGTTTGCCCACTCTGTCCTTTTAAATGCAACACAGGGACTCTGCTAGAAGCCAGACCCCTAAATCCACGGTTGTTCACCTTTAAACCATATGACATTGTCAGTCGGAAGTTAGCAAGAATCAGAACCATGGGACTTAGCTCTGTCACTCCAGACCCACTGGGAAACTCCGGAACCCTGGAGGGAAAGGGTGTTGTCATTCAAATCATGATAACTAAAGATTTAAGCGGACTCTTAAGGAAGCAATGTTCTTTGTTTTTCTTTGAATTTTGAGATAGAGTCTCCCATGCAGCACAGGCTGACCATGGACTCACTGTGTAGCCGGTATGCCACCATTCCTGGAGAGGAGGTGAGCTCTAAAAAGCGAACATCTTTTCTTTTCTTTTCTTTTCTTTCTTTCTTTCTTTTTTTTTTTTTCCCAAATGAGTTAAATGGAGCATTTCTCGGTGTGGAATGGTGGTGCCTGAGGAATGCATTGTGCTGTTTATAAATCCGAGACCATCCAAAGTGTGACTTTATCTCCTGAGGCCACAGCATACTAACAAAGGTGGAACCCCGGGCGCAGGCTACCACTGGGGCTGTGCTAGGTTCCTGCAGCTCTTAGGCTCTTAAGTTCTTAACCCCCAGCACTTCATCGCCTGATTTTACTTGGTTATGGGACCACCAGACACACAGTTTGTAAAAACAAAGCCACACTGGAATAGAACAAGCTCTGATCTCATGTGGCCTTCCCTTTCCTTCTGAGAGGGAACTTTGGACACAGAGATACACAGGGATAATGATGAAAAGAGATGTGGAAAAGGCCACAGGAACGAAACTCCTCAGAGAAGCTAGCCTAACCTCAGCCTTGGGTTCCCAGCCTCCAACTGTGAAGAAACACATTCTCTTTACAGTGCTTTGTGCATAGTATTTTGTTAGAGTGGCCTAGGTAGACTCATACATTCCCCATATATAAGCAAGCATAGATTTAGCCTAAATTTTGCCCTGCAGGATGACAACAGGCTCACTTCTGGAAAAATCTCTCTTAATGGGAAAGATCTTAGCAAGTATCAGGGTGCAGTAAGACTCCTAATCCAGAGAATATTAGTTTCAGCGCTAAGATGGCAGCGGTGACCCTTAAATGCTGTTATTCGTTTGAGCCACTTATCGGTCAGTTCACTTAAAGCATACCCAATGTCTGCCGATATTATGTTTGAACATTTTAACTTTTGAGGTTCTTTCCAATAAAAAGGTCCTCTGAGGTTTTAAAAGATGCACATCTATAGCATCTTGTCAGGAACAGTCTTTCAGATCAAGATTTTTTTTGTCAGTCTGACTAAGAGTTCAGACAC
This sequence comes from Microtus obscurus, assembly GCA_963919715.1. Taxonomy (NCBI): domain Eukaryota; kingdom Metazoa; phylum Chordata; class Mammalia; order Rodentia; family Cricetidae; genus Microtus; species Microtus obscurus. The sequence goes on from CAWTZC010000015.1 coordinate 25,724,351, forward strand.
TTGATCAGTGACCTCCTGGTTTCTGCTAAGAGAACTTTAAGTCAAATATATTAGACACAAAACCATCGAATCATAACTTCTAACTACACAAAAATAGTAAGAAACATGGAGTCAGCCTCTAAGATAATGTCCAAAAAGAAAGACGATCTGCTACACTTCTGGGCTTTCTTTCTATGGTTCTTTCTAGTCTTAGAAAAATGCAAAAATGAGGCCAACACGTTTTTTCAAAAGAAACTTAGGCTTCGAACCAAGTCAGGTTTGAGCCCCGGAACTCGGGGGTGGATGAAAATCTCAAATAAATGTGAGGTTAGTTTATATATATATATGTGTGTGTGTGTGTGTGTGTGTGTGTGTGTGTGTGTGTGTGTGTGTGTGTGTGTGTGTGTGTATGTATATATACATATATATATATAAAACAAAAACACAGATACACACACATACAACACTAGAGGTTTAAGCCAAAGAAGCCTGAAAATGTGTTTCCCTCCCTGTTAAAGGAAAACAGCTTTTCAAAGGACGTCTTAAGGGTTAGACCCTGAAGCGGAGGACTATGAGTGAGAGATACAGGCTGGGGTTCAGCCTGCTTGAGCTGGGCTGGTTGAGGGCTCTCTAATGGAAGCAGAGTTGAACTTGGCAATGAACTGATCATAGAGGCCGCTATACTGGCACTCTGACAGTCTCGTGGACTTTTTCTAAGCCATGCCTGAAGGAGGAACATGGAACAGATACCGTAACTCTTGTCTGTACCTAACAGAAAGTATCACTGCAGCCTTTTGAACCAACGACACTGAGAATGATGTGTGAGAAGGGTCTGGGGTCCAGAGTGTGTGTCTCTGGGTTCTGTATTGAAGAGCACAGAGCAGGAGAACATTTCCAATACAGTTTTATCCTTTACTACCTATGACTGAGAATTACCTGCAGCTTTTGTAGAACCCTAATGCCAGTATTAGCCAGCTCTCTGCTCATATTATAAAAAAAAAAAAGTTAATTTGACCCATAGTCACAGACTTCTATTTCAGCCTATGGTGACACCATATGTCATGGGATGAATTCAATGTGGAGAAAAGCCACTCTAATCATACGACAGGGAGGAAGGAAGAAGGAGAGAAAACTAAGGTTCCACTATCCCCTCAACAGCATGCCTGCAATGACCTAATAACCTTCACTAGGCTCCAGCGCTTAGAGTTGCCATGATTCCCCATAGCATCGTCCTGCAGACCAAGCTTCTCCCTCGGGAGACTTTCCAGATCTATCCAGGTACACCACACGATACTTTGATCCCCCTACCACTCGTCAAAGTCTTCAGCAAGGCTGTCCAAACTCAAACAGCTGTGTTAGCTTTCACTACCCAATAAATGCTCAGGATCCCCTCCAGTGGGGGCGAAAGGAGAGAGGTGAGCATTCACCATTGAGAACAGGAATTGAGACGCATGAGATTTGACAGCAGTGGTCCCAAGAAAGATCAAGGGTCAGATTGGGCAATGGTGTCGTACATAGTAAACAGGGTGGGCTCAGCCACTCTAGACCACATCAAAGCAGAGGAGATTTAAAAACATTTTAAAATGATAGAATTATGACACTACCAAAAAAGCAACACTTGGTGAATTAGTTACTATCTTACTGCCGTGACAAAATACCTTTAATTTAAGAAAGCATTTATTTTGGCTTAGAGTTGGGGAAAATAGGGCACAGTGGCCAGGAAGGAAAAGTAGGATCCGGAGGCAGCTGGTCACATTGCAGTCATGTCAGGAAGCAGAGAGTGACGGATGCTTGTACCCATTTCTCACGTTCTCCTTCTTCTTTAGTCCACAACCCCAGTCCACTGAGCCACACATTTAGGATGAGACTTCCCACTTCAGTGATCTTAATCTAGATAACCTCTCACATATATGTCAAGAAATTTGTTTCCATAGTAACTCTCAATCCCACTAAGTTGACAGTCATGATTAACCATCACGCATGGCCCCGGTATTCTTATTTCCTTTTTGAAGTCATAAGCAATGATTTTGGTTGCTGTATAGTTGGTACAAATCAAAGACAAATACATAAATTCATGCATAAGCCCCTAGTTCATAGTTCCTGGTTATAATAATGTTGATGAGCTTGGTCAGAATCTATCTGCAGACACTCCTGAGAACAGCAACCACTTCCATCAACCTGCCAGGTCAGGAAACCTGACCAAACAGATGAACAGATCGCTCAGTCAGTAAATTGCTTTCTGTGAAAACATCAAAACCTGGGTCTGGATCCACATAGCAAAGGGGGAAAGTCTGGCATGGTGGCTTACACCTGGAACTCTAATACAGAAAAGTAGGGACAGGAGGATTCCTTGAACTCAATAGCCAGATAGTCATACTGCATCAGTGAGCTCCAGGTATGAGACCCTGTGTCAAAAATAAGGTGGGGAGCATTGAAAGACACTAATGCCAATCTCTAACACACACATGCATGCACACACACATGCACACACAGACACCACGTGAACACAAACAAACATACCACACATGCAAAAATGTGCCTTCATGGACCAGAGGCATGGTCAAATAAGTTATGTGCATCTGATGATGAACTATCATGCAATAAAGCCATTGGATAGGAAGACCATGCATCAACTTGTAAAATGTTAGGCTTCAATGTTTAATGAGAAAAGGGAAGTCTATGACATTAACAATCAAAGTATGTATATTATATAATGTCAAGAAAACAAGTGCATGAATCATCATAATGGAATTTCATGGGATTTAAAATTGTTTCCTTGTTCTTATAATAATGCTTATGCAATAAATAAAATCTCAAGAGTAATAAAATGAGTGGTGTTAATATAAATATAAAATTAGATTTCTCATAAACAATTACCAAAAGCAGGATCTTAGCTACCTATAAGGATAAGTATTATCTATCTATTATCTTGTTCTTAATTTTTCTCTATATCCATAACAAAATGCTCTTTAAAGGAAGAATAGGGGCTGGATAGATGACTCAGTCATTAAAAGTGTTTATTGCTCCTCCAGAAAACCCAATTTCAGTTGCAGCACCCACAAAGGTTGCCTCACAGCTGCCTAAATGTCAACTCCAGGGGATTGATCCCTTCCTCAGACCCACATTCATGCACCCACAGACTGACACACAGAATATAAAAGTAAAACAGTCGAGTGTGGTGGTACATACCTTTAATACCAGCACTTGGGAGGCAGAGGCAGGTGAATCTCTGTGAATTCGATGCCAGCCTGGTCTACATAGTGAGTTCCAGGACAGTCAGGGCTATGTAGAAAGACCAAACATCGAAACAAACAAAGAAAAACAAAAAGAAAATGACCTTAAAATTTAAATAAAGGATTTCTAATCATAAAATAACCAAATGAAGAGGTTTTTAAGTACATGTAAAATAGACGAGCTTCTTTTCTCATATAAATAATGCCAAGTTTTTATTCACCGAATGAACATTTGGGACTGTTTCTTCACTCAGTCAGATTGGTTGTCCCCATCTGTGACAACACTCTATTTCCACAATGTAAAAAAAAAAAAGAAAGAAAAAAACAGAATTTACAGATCATCATTGGAGAACAGGAAAACTAGGTCAGTTAAAAGACATTCACCCAGAGGGGCCTGTCCTCAATATTTCCACTGGAATTGATTAAGAGATGTGAAACACGCTGCCATCCTATTGCCTCCAAGGTTCTGATCTGACCCGTGTCTGGTCCAGCAAGCTGGAAGCTCGACTCCCCTCTCTTCCTCACAGAGCCCAAGCTCATGTCCTAGATGACTAAAGCTCTCGTTTCTCTCATATCGTGCTGTGGTAAGAATCACCCTCACTCACCTGATGGCCCTGCCACGAGCATATCACAAACACTAACCATTCTGGCCATCTCCCAGGGAGAAAATCAACTAAGACACTGTGCCAGTCAACTAGTAAAAGTCAGAGCCCACTCAGGAAGCAGCACCATCTACCACTAAGGAGCGAGGGAGTCTGGATACCGCCCATCCCTCCATCACTGTGCTATTGAAGTTAATGAAATCACACACACAAAAGGAAAAAAAAAAATGTGTTCAGGGGAAGCCAGCTTCCTCCAGAACACCATTTGGTGGGAAGATAGGTGTAGATCCCGCAATGTATATGTTAATAAAATCCACTGTTCATCAAAGGAACACCATATTGGCAGAGAATAACACATTCACAGTTCATCAGGAGCCTGTGTCTCACCTGCTCATCTCTGATGTGCATCTTTGGTGCACAAACCTTTTGTGCAATCAAATTCTCAAACAGATTCTTCTGATCTTCATGTCTCAGAGGTAGAGAAACCCTCCTTTAAACATTTGCTTTAGCATGAGAAGAGCTGGGAGGAGGCTCTCCTGGAGGAGTGGGCCGAATGAAATTCAGTCATCCTGACAGGCAGGTCCACTGCTGAATGGGGCATCTCTAGTGCTGAGGCTTCCCCAGCAGCAGGGATAAAAGACTGCTCATTGTAACCACACTTCATTAAAATACACACTTAAGGGATTGTTTCAAGCTGAGATATTAGCACAAGCTTGGTTTGCACAACTCCAGTCTGCTCTGGAAAGCCTAGCTGCTGTAAACTGATCCCAGTTCTGAGAAAAAGATGTGAATTAAGACTAAGATGCGACATCATAGACTGCCACTGAGGACTGTATGATGTGGAGCCCATTTATGTTCTTAGTCCTCCGCCTTTAGACTCAGCATCAGCATCCGTAATAATATGTTTATGCATTAAACATTTCTGATGCCTTGTTCCTTAAGCCACTCAGTTTTTATAACACACGTCCCAAATGCCAGTTCTTCAAGCTCCACTAGTCATTTTATTTCTAAATTAGTCTTTTTCGTGGGTGTTCAGCAATGTGGTCCACAGATAGGTTTTAATGAAAAGTAACCCTGCTGTCTGGGTCCCCCGTGGCTGTGGCACCTTCGGAGAAGCAGGTTAGACCAGAGCAGAGCCTGAACTCTAACTAGTCCTCCCTCCCAAAGCCCCCCCCCCCGGAAAGCCAGGACACTTACTGGGTGACGCAGTCTGCAAAGCCAGTTCTTCCAGAACAGGGCTTGGAACTGGCGCCCAGCATGCCCCATGCCCGCAGCTCCCAGCTCGGTTCTGGAAGTCAGCATGCAGGGTCACGGCTTATATCCGCCGGCCTTCAGCAGAGACTTGTGGCCTATTAGCCAATTCCAACAAAAGTGAGTGATGCAAGAGAGATTACTGGTGACTTGAATAAGGCAGGCATCAAATGTCTCCTGGTGTTCTGCCTCTGCTGAGAAATCTTATCTTCACTAGTTGTGTGGCGTAGGGGAGGGTTGGGCTCCAAGAGGCTGCCTTAGGGGCCCTTCCTGGACATAAACAAGGAGCATGCCCAGCACGTCCCAGACCCCACACAAAGGCACGTGCCGGGGAGGCAAGGGCCACGTTTTCCACTGACCTCCCTTTCTCCTGATGTAAGAGGTTGAACTCTGCTGTGCTCCTCTTTCCTAAACTGTCAGGTGTCACGTTAATTTGACAAGATATCTACCTTCGGGGAGTCCCGCAGCAGACACTTGGGAAAGAGAAAGGTCTGGGGTCCAGCTGCTGCTCATTTTGTCACCGTACCACTCCTGCGCACTCTGCCCTCAGTCCCCATCCACCAGGAGAGCAAGGATGCAATTTTCAGAGCTCAAACAAAGACCGAGCAGCTGGAAAGAGGCAGACAAGCATAGCAGAACCCCTAGGGTTACTCCTGAGCTGCCTATGATCCCTGCCCTTCTGGTGCCTCTCCCCCATCTCCCTCTCCCCGATCCCTGTTTCTCCTCCCTCATCTCTGTCCCCCTCCCCTACTCTGTATACATGTGCCTTTAGAGATGAGAAGTCCACCATGAATGGCATACACCTTACTCTTGTGACAAGGCCTTCCATTAGCCTAGAGTTCACGCATTATTGCTAGACCGACTAGCTAGTAAGTTTCTAGGTTCCGCCTGTCACTGCCTCCCCAGTGCTGGGATTGCCAGCTTGTGCTACAATCCCCAGCTTTGTACGTGGGTCCATGAACTTGAACTCAGCTCCTCGTGCTTGTATGGCAAAGGCTTTGCTGACCTACCGGTGCTTCTTTAACCAGCTGGCTGGGAGCCAACTGATTGCTCCATTGTCTCAAAGGCCAGGTCCTCCTGGGTTCCTGTGGCCCCATCTGTGGCCAGGACATCAGGCAACACACTATTGTGGTCTTCCATTTCATAAAGCAATTTTCACAAGCTCTGCCTAGTCTATAGCTTTCGCAACAGGAAACAAGGACACAGGTGTCGGCAAAGGAACTATCCTATCATTTAAAAATATTAATCTCATATCGTTATCTATCCCATACATCACAGAAGGTGATCTAAAGCCTTTTATGTGGCACGGTGCGGCCTGGTGCATGCTATGTGGGTTCCCCTGACCCCTCAGTGCATCTTTCCTTGACCTTTTCTCTCCAGTGGCCTGCAGAGTTCTTCATGTATTGTGTCTGTGATTCCCTTTGCAGACAACACTTAGACCTGTGCACATCACAGGTGGCTGCCATGTTTGCTTCTCTCTCTGTCTCTGTCTCTGTCTCTGTCTCTCTCTCTCTCTTTCTTTCTTTTCCATTTAATATAAGGGAAAGCCCAAGCCATGAGACTTACCAATTTTGTTTTCACAGCAGGCTGTTCCTACTCTCCTGCACCAGTGTTATGCCAGGGTACACGCCATGTTTCACTGAGAGTTCATGAAAGATACTGCTAGACTTCTCAGAGGAAACACAGAAAGTAAGTGACTGGTTGGCAAAATTGCTTCGTTTATTGCTTACAGGGTGGGAAAACCCTCAGAGTCCAAGTGAGGCAGCAAGTAAGAGACACCAGAGAGCCAATGTTGCAGCTCTGGGGTCCAGAGTCAACAAGCTCAAGACCCAGGGAGATGCTGGTATGGTGGCTCGCACTGTAATCTTAGTAGGTGAGTGAATGGAACAGGAAGATGGCTGTGACGTCCAGAACAGTCTGAGCTACAGAGTAAGTCCCAGTCTCAAAAAACAAAAACAAACAAACAAAAAGAGGTGGAGGAGGAGCAGAAAGAGGAGGAGCATGGTTGGGAGCAGAAAAAAAAGCAGCAGGAGAAACAGAGAGGAGGGGGAGCAGAGGGAGAAGGAGCAGAGGGAGGAGGAAGAGCATTGGGAGGAGGAACAGAGAAAGAAGGAGAAGCAGTGTGAGGAGCAGAGGAGGGAGGAGGAACAGAGGGGGGAAGAAACAGAGGGAGGAGGAGCATAAGGAGTAGGAGTAGAGGAAGAAGAGGGAGGAGGAGCAGAAGGAGGAGGAACAGAGGGAAGAGGAGCAGAGGGAAACAGGAGGAACAGTGGGAAGCATAGAGGGAGGAGGAGCAGAGGGAGGAGGAACAGAGGGGAGGAGGAAGAACAGTAGGAAGAGCAGAGGGAGGAAAAGGAGAGGAAGGAGAAGAAGCAGAGGGAGGAAGAGCAGAGGGAGGAGAAACAGAGGGAAGAGGAGAAGAGGAGCAGAAGGAGGAGGAGCAGAGGGGAGGAGGAAGAGTGGAGGGAGGAGGAGCAGAGAGAGGAGGAGAAAACCCAGAGCTCATGTTTCTATCCACATCTAATGTCCATAAGAAGCTGATGTCTTGGCTTAAAGATCATTAGACAAGCAGAATTCTTTTAAACAAGAAACAACTCTTTTTTTTTTTTTTTTTTTTTTTTTTTTTTAGTTAGGTTTTCATTGATGGATTAAGACTCATCCCCTTGAGGGTCCATCTACAGCCCTCAGTCAGTCTGCTGAAATTGTCCAGTGGTCTTCATAGACACTCCCAGAATATCTGATCAAGTGACTGGGCACCTTGCTGTCCAGTCAGATTGACCCACAGAAATTCCAGTTCTGTCAACCTGCCACCTCAACACAACTTAAACCCAACATCATTTCCAAATAAAGACAAGATTTTATATGATGTGACAGAACTGTTATGCCTACTGCTATAGAGATTCTAGCTGCTTCCCCAGACAGAGTTTTCTGTGGGGTGGTTCATCTTGTTACAACATCCCACAACTTGAATACCATGATGTAACTAATCTCATGGTGCATGATGAGCTGATAAGAATGGGAAACTCAGGGATATGTGGTATACAGACTTTAACAAATATGTAATCATCTTCATGATATCCCATAACTTAAACCCAACATCTCATGTTGCATGGTAAGGTGGTGAGATGGAGAAGAGAAGGGATGCTTTTTCTTATGCACACAGCAGCTTCCTAACAACACAGAGCAACAGCAGCAGGCCTGTCTGGATTGGACTAGTTTCCCATGCACTTTAATCACAGAGGTAAACAGCGAGAGATGCCTGAGGACTCGTTCTCTTCCAGACAATGTATTTGTTACCTGAAGTGTGGTGTACTCTATTCTTCACCTTTTCTTTGCTGAATGGCTACTGCTACTTGGCCTATGCCCTTCTGGAATCCAGTTACTCCCACTGCATTTATGTTTGTGTATCTGAATGGCTATGGTTCCCACAGGCAAAAAAAAAAAATCAAAAACCAATAGCAGTTACAGAGCTCTCAAAGATGCTGTGGTTCCTTTGTCACAATGATCGTAGGAGGTATTTCTATTGGGCTTTCTTGGGTAAGTGGGGCTTAAATAACAAACCATTCAACATCTCAATCTCCTCAAACCTTTGAATATCTTATTTATTATGTTATACCAAGACAGATCTAGTATTTATAATATATTCAAACTGGATTATGTTTGGCTCATGATTTAGCCAAACAGCCAACTGGTGAGAGCCCATGCCCCTCGGTGGCTGTTTGGATGTAATTAGCCCCCATAAGCTCATAGGGAACGGAACTACTAGAAGCTTTGGCCTTGTCAAAGTAGGTGTGGCTTTAATAGAGGACATGTGTCACTGAGGGAGTAGGTTTTGGGGTCTCCTATGCTCAAGTGTCTCAGGCCACTTCTTGTTGCCTGCTGGTCAAGACATAGGAACCTCAGCTCCTTCTCCAGCACCATGTCTGCCGCATGCCACCATGTTGCAGCATGATGATAGGGGGCTGAACCTCTGCACTGTAAGAGAGACACCCCAATTAAATGCTTTTCTTTATAAGAGTTGCCGTGGTCAGGTGGCTCCCCACAGTAATAGAAACCCCAACTAAGACTCAGACTCTGAACCACAACTCTACCTACATGCAAGAGTCTGTTCAGCGAGAGCTCATACTGGCAAATTTGGTGTTGCACATAACAGTATCTGTTTACAGATATGCTGCCAGGATTTCTGCCTAAATAGCTTCTAAAATCTAAGTAATTGTTGGTCTAGAGGAAAAGAGGGGTGGTAAGAGGTGTCTTCAAAGGAAAAACAACATAGACTTCAGTGATACTACCTCAAGGAAAGTCTCTAAGTGTCTTTAAGCAACCCAGGGTTAATCCGTTTAGAAGTTGGGTAAGATGCCACTTCCAAGAGTGAGAGAGACTTCATCCACCAACAATACACATCACAGGTGAGAAGCCCAATATCCCCATCACATCAGTGCTCCCATTAACACTCTCTGAGTCCTACTGCCTTTGGGTCATTGCTCACACTTCCCTGTACTTCCGCCAGCTTCAGGATGATACTGCAGATTTGATTTTCAGCAGTCCCCATGTAAACAGAAGAGGGAATCTTTAAAGAAAAATAAAGGACTTTCAAGACACACTCTTCTTGAACTGAGAGTCTAATCCACTATTTTGTATAGTGACATTTGGGACAGTCAGGTAATGTTTGTATTCTTATAATGGAAAGTGATGTGGGAGTGATTTCTTATTAATAAAGAAACTGCCTAAGGCCCATTCGCTAGGCCCACCCTTAGGTGGGTGGAGTAAACAGAACAGGATTCTGGGAGAAGGAAGCTGAGTCAGGAGTCGCCATGATTTTCCTACCAGAGGCAGAGGCAGGCTAGAATCTCCCCGGTAAGCACACCTTGGGGTGCTATACAGATTATCAGAAATGGGCTAGTCCAGGTACAAGAGCTAGCAAATAAGAGACTGGAACTAATGGGCCAGGCAATGTTTAAAAGAATACAGTTTCCGTGTAATTATTTCAGGGCATAAGCTAAACCATGCGGGCAGCCGAGTGCCAGGAAAACAGCCCGGCCTCTCCTCTTTCAACAGGAAAGTATAAAATGTAGCCACCGAGACCCTCTTTGGCAAGTCATGTGGTGAGGAGTACCTAATGGTGAGCTCTGCTCTGTACCTAGATCATGCCATGGACTATTGGTACTCTCTTTACTACTGCATAGAGTTATTAATATTTTTTTAAAAAATAGTAAGATCAGAGAACTGTTTCTAGAAACCCAAATGTATACCCAGAAATTCCATCCCTAAATGTCTGTTTCTCTAGAACTATACTCAGTAAGAAAATAAAATTAGCCAGCGTTTTCAGCAGAAGCAGGAACTTTACACAGTTTATCTGTATATACATCCACACCAAAGCTTGTACACAGTGTATCTTTGTCTATGTTTACAATAAAACTTGTGCACAGTGTATTTGTTTATATACCTACACCAAAGCTTGTACACAGTGTATCTTTGTCTATGTCTACAATGAAACTTGTGTACAATGTATCTGTGCATATGTCTACACCAAAGCTTGTACACAGTGTATCTGTGTCTATGTCTACAGTGAAGCTTGTACACAATGTATCTGTGTATCTACCTACACCAAAGCTTGTACACGGTGCATCTATGTCTAGATTGAAGCTTGTCCACAGTGTATCTGTGTCTATGTCTACACCAAAGCCTGCTCACAGTATATCTGTGTCTATGTCTATATAAAAGCTTGTACACAGTGCATCTGCATCTATGTCTACACCTACATAAGTTATAGAAGATAGATAGAAGATAGATAGATAGATAGATAGATAGATAGATAGATAGATAGATAGACAGATAGAGTGACAGTTACTTTTAAAACTTGATACCTCATAGAATCACCTGGGAAGGAAGTCTGAATGAGGGATTATCCGGACTGGGAGAACATGTGGCGTATGTCTGTAGGGGATTATTTAATTACATTAATTGAAGTTGGAAGACCCACTCACAATTGGTAGTTCTATTCTCTGCAAAGCGGATACAGGCTTGAACAAGAGTAAAGAAAGCAAGCTAAGCACTAGTGTGAATACACTAATTTTTCATTGCTTTCTGCTCTTGACTATGGATGTAATGTACATCGCTACTAATGTCTGCATGGGGCACTTTCCCAAATCATGTGTCCTTAAGCCTGATAGCCCTTTGTCTTTTATAAACAAAAATCACATCCTGGTTGCCATACTTAAGTTAACAAGATGCAGAAGTACAGAAGCTAGAAAACAAGGTTAGTACATTTCGGGACTTTCCTGGAACAATGGACTAGGTCTTTGATAGACTAGCTCTTTGTTCACATTTGGTAGGTATTGGGGCCTATATGCCAGCTTTTGAGGTCAGGTTGGTACTTCTACCATGGCATCAGTTGTGCTAAGGTCTCAGGGCCTGTTACCATGGACTGTGGCCTGAAACTGTGAATCAAGTATGTCCTTTCTCCCTTAAGTTGCTTTTTCCAGATTGTTTTCTCAGAAAAAGGAAATGAAACTCAACCGGGCGGGAAAGCAGGAAAATGATACCAATGGCTGAGATAAAAATTACCCTAAGGAATTTCTCAAACAATTAGGAGTCAAACATGTCGCAAGAGCTGCAAGAAGATTTAATGAGGTAGAAGCAGATCTAATAACATAGGTCCCCTCTGAATCCAGAACACTGAAAAACCAGAAAGAAACAACAATTTAGTAAGACTGAAGAGAAGGGAAAGGCTCAAACACCAGTTCAGGAACCGTCCGACAGGAAGAACTCTTGTGATGTTGATGGTAGACCTTTCTTCTGTTTGGACCTTCATCTGATTGGATGGCACTCATCCACACAGGCAGGGCAGGGCAATCTGCCATATCCAGCCTACCAACTCAAATGTTAGTCCCATTCAAGCATCCTCGTGGTCACACCAAAGTGATGGTGAAGAAATGTCCATACCAGCTAATACGTAACATCAGCCACCAGAAATCCCCGGACTCTGGAGCTTACTTTACAATTGTCCTGCCACTGGGCGAATCTGCATTTTGGGACCTAAGCATTTGGACCCTGTTTGTTGTTTGCCTTGTGTTTGGCAACTCTGTACAGTGCTGAGTGCCACCACTCCTGTGAATACTATACAGCCCCTAAACATTCTATTCAGAAGGACTGTAATAAATCATCTCATCAGGAATTAATAAATTATAATTTGACAGTCTTTCCCCCTATAGCGCACACACTACCTTGTGTGTCCATCATTGATAAATGTTTCTGTAGACATTCCAGAGTCCTTTACCATGGTGTTCTGACGACAACAGTGGATGCTGCTCTACAGCCAGGCAGTCAGGAGATGGACTTGCAGACCGGGACAATTCCGTTGTGTCATGTGTGGGGTATACACCAGAGAAAACTACTAGGACGCAGGTTTAAGCTAATAGAAAGTCTGATTAGCCTGTTGGTAACTATACTGGATGTTCCAGATCCCAGTGTAGCCCTCAGTCTTTGTCAGGGTGAGCTCTTAAATACAAAAATCATGACCTGGGTTGACATATTTCAGTTAACAAATATGTCAGCCAGAACAGAGCTGCAGAAGCCAAAAGGTGAGGCTAGTACATTTAGAGACGTTCTTAGAACTACAGACTCTGATGACTAAGTCTTCGTCTTGGTTTTGGCAAATGAACCTGTCTGCATGCTGAGTTTTATGACCTGAATGCTGCTTCCATCCTGACATCAGCTGGGCTAAGGTCTGAGGCCTATGAAGGGTCGAGGGGGTCTGTTAAACTTTTCCCACCACTATTTCTCTCTTCAGGATTCCTAAGAATGTGAGGAAGCTACAAGTGGCTTATGCCTTGGTGAGCTGAGATGAGCATCCTTATGCTGAACCAATGGGTAGCGAGCATCACCAGCACCACAGTCAGCAGGCAAGGGCTAGGGCCTTTGTCTCAGTCTTTCTCAGTGATGTCCTCCCTCCCTCCTTGACAAGAGACTGTAAGAGAAGGAAATTTGTCCACAGGGAATTTCCGCTTTCTCAGCAAATACTAATCCCCACAATCTATAACACAATCTAAAACCAGCAGAAAGGAGCCTCTGCGTTGTCCAAGAAGAAGAAAATAAAAACTCCCACAGAGGTGTGGGCTGTGGGGTGACTGACACAGTACTAAGGGCAGTGTTCATAGTGGGAGAAGACAAGAAGCCACTGGATAAGGTAGCAGTGAGGCACAGGCATGGGAAAGCCAGGCGGGGCTTGGATTTCTAAACAAAGGAAAGATGCTGGTACTGGACTGAGCCCTGAAGGACGTCCAAGGTCAGCCTGTCGTCGCCCAGGTGCATGAGCTAACCCCGGCCTCATTGTGCTAATCAGCACACCTGTGCAGGTAGCCGCTCTGGTGAAATAGGCAGCAACTAAAGCAGCTACTTTCTCACAGTGCTCCCTGCTCCCAGGTTCTCCCACTCCAAAACCAGCTTGCCAGGAAATTGATCTCTCTGTAATAAACAGCTGCATCTCACTGGCTCAGTGTGGGAATGTTACCTTTGGCTGCCAACATAATTATTTGTTCTGAATTTTTTCTGCTCTGCATTTTTCTGCTCGTTAGAAATCAGGGCATTATTTAAAAGAGCAAATATAGTCAGGGCAATCCGAGGAGGGAACCATGAGGGCGAATTCATCAGCAAAGGGCACACTAGTTCATTGGGGTCTAGGGAATGGGAAATTTCCTATAAAATATTTTCACAATGGAAGGCAAAGCAAGTGTTATGGGCTGAGCCATGTTCTTCCAAGTGTTATAGCCTGCCCCTCTCCCCACCCCACTATAAAGTGTATTTGCTGGTGAGCCTTTGGGGAAGTGATTAAAGTTAAATGGAATTGTGAGCATGGGGCCCTGATTTAGTTAATACTAGTGTTCTGGCTAGCTATATGTCGCTTGATACAGTCATCTGAGAGGAGGGAACCTCAATGGAGAAAATGCTTCCAGCTGTAAGGCATTTTCTTAATTAGGGATTGACAGGGGAGGTGCCACCCCTGGGCACATGATCCTGGGTTCTATGAGCGAGCAGGCTGAGCACGGCATGATGAATGAGCTAGGAAAGAGCCCCTCTCCATGGCTCCTGCATCAGCTCCTGCCTCCCTGTCTGACTTCCTGTCCTGTTTTTCTTTGATGACCTGCAGCGTTGGATCTGCAGGTCAGGTCCCTTCACATGCGCCTACAGATCACAGATGGGGTGGAAGTGGGGGCAGCCAAGTCATAACCCTGTGGGGTTGGTCTGCCCACCAGTAGCCCCCTCTTCTCATCACCGGGGCAAGCTCTCCAGCTTCGCCCCAGCTAATTCCCTTCTTTCAGCAATGAGCAAGGGGTAGGACTCATTCCCCTCCTTTCATGCCCTCAGGGCCAGCTCTTCCATACCTACACCATCAGGGCTGGCTCTATTATGTTGCCCCAGTGAGGTACAGGGGCCACTCTCCAAGTGCTGCAGCTGGTGAGGGGCAGGGACAATACCCCTGCTCTTATGACCTCATGGCCAGCTCCTCCACCTGTCTGAAGCCTTGAGGGGCAGGAGGTGGAAAGGAGATCTCTCCTCCACCCATGCTGCCAGATGTCAGATGAGTAATGGAGATAGCTCTCCCTTGCTCTCAGTATGGGGACTGGGTCATTCTCACCTCCTACCACCAGGCTGCTTCACCCCATCCACAGCCTCAGATCCAGGGTTACTATCATTTTCTTCTTGGATCCCCCAGCAGCCCAAAGGGCTTCAGAAACCAGTGTCTCCTCCAAGATCAGAAGAGAGCTCTGCACATAGCAGGGTACAAGGGACCTTGGACCATAAAAGTGACATATATAAGGAGGTACCACCTGAAAGGCCAGAGCTGTCACTCATCCCACAGTAAAGCTACAGGAGACCCTGTTCCTATCACCCTAGCATTCCCCAGATGGTGGCACCTCTGACACAGAACCTGTCTACTTCTCTTGAGAGCACCAAGGATAAGCAGCACAAGTCTCTGGAAGTACTGTAGATTCCACAGAAACAACTAAAGCAAATCAGGGTGCCAGCACAAAACAGACACAACATTTCCCCCAACTCACTTTTAGCCACTTCTATTTGAATCTCAGGTACTCAAAGTAAGAATGGCATCAAGATTTCTCTGAGGTCTTCTCTTGGTGCTAGAATGGCTCAAGAAACAGAGAAAGTTGATCAAACCCCTCTCCCCCAACACATACCAGCACTTATCTATTCAGTCCTCAAGGACCAAGAGCTGGGTGTTAGGTAAAGTCACCATAGGACAGAGCAGTGACCTTCCCATGGACATTTCTTGGGTATATTCAGCCAGGAATCTGAATTCTTTGCCTTCCCTCCCTAGAATACAATCAGTTCCTTGGGATCCACTTTGTCCTGTCTCTTGACTTCAGGGCTGCAGCAGAAGCTTCCAAGGGAGCAGTAATCTCCTTCCAGTCTTAAAATCATCAGAGCCTGAACCCACACTTTCCCTACTCCTAGTGGAGGCAGAAGCTGACTGGAGTTACCACTGGGTTAGCAGTGGAACTGGTAGCCTTGTTTGGAAAGGGCCCCAGAGTGCTGGAAAGTCATGATGCTTCTGAGCAGTTTTCTGTGATTTTTTTTTAAATCAGGCATATGACCCTCTCAAATTCTTTATGAGAGACCCTCAAGAAATATAATGGGAATGCTAATGGTTGTCTAGTGGTTTAATGAGTTCTTAGGCTTGCACAAAGAATTAAACAACTAAGAAAGACAGAAGACAAAGCCCTGGAGAAGGGAGAGTAACCACTCCATCCCTTAAGGAGGGAAGAGGCCTGCAGTTCAGATCTGAAAATACACCAGCTCTGGACTTGGGTAATAGCTGAGTTGGTGACAGCTCCCTATATCCTAACCACTGGGGTGAGCTCTCCAGCACTACCCAATGCCACAGGCAGCAATACCATTTCTCCTGATCTTATACCCTCAGAGGGCTCAACCATACTCATACCACCAGTGCCAGCTCTACTGTGTTGCCCAGGTGAGGTGCAGGGCTTGCTCTCCCAAGTGCTGCAGCTGTTGAGGGACAGGACCAGTTTTCCTGCTCTCAAGTCCCTGAGGCCAGTTCTCCTTCCTGCCTCAGGTGTCAAGGAGGTAGGGGGTGAGCATCTTTTTCTTGCCTATGGCAAGATGATGGGGAGAGGTGGAGCCAGCTCTCCTATTCCTATGTCCTCACCCTTGGGTAGGCTCCTGCACCCCCACTAACAGGGTCAGCTCTACTGTACTGCCCAGGCAAGACAATGGGCCCCCTTTCTCAAGTGTTACAGCAAGTGAGTGAAGTGGGATGACCTTCTGTATATGTGTTGCTTTTATTGGTCAATGAATAAAACTGCTTTGGCCTATGGCAGGGCAAAATATAACCAGGCTGGAAGAGGTAGAGAGAGAGAGTAGGCAGAGTCAGGGAGACACCATGTAGCTGCCGAAGGAGACAGATGCTGGAACTTACCTGGTAGGCCACAGCCTCTTGGCAATACACAGAATAAGAGAAATGGATTAATTTAGGATGTAAGAGCTAGCTATAAATATGCATGAACCATCAGTGTTATAATTAATATAGTTTCTGTGTGATTATTCAGGTCTGGGCATCCAGGAAACTGAAGCGCTGTCTCCACTTACAAATGCCACCAACGTGGGCCAACTACATCCACATAAACCCTGGTAGAACTTGGAAGGGAATTCTAGACACAAAAGAACAGAGTTAAACTGGCTTCTTGGTAGCAAGCAGCATTTTCTAGGATGGGCTCTGTTTTCTAGAGGCAAGCAGAGGCACAATTCCTTTAAGAGAAAACTGCCTGACTCAGCATTAGCAGTAAAAACTACATGGCTTCTTTGAGAAACAGTTATTGTTTTACACTAGAGACACAAACAGCTTTGGCTTCTTTCAGGAGGACAAGCACTTAAATTGTGTTTGTAGGCAGCATGCTGCAAGTTACTTGGTGGCGCCATAGGCCAACTGCTCTGAGAGTTGGGATGGTAAATACAAACGGTGGTAAAGGGACTTCTACCATGTTGGAAAGCTGAACAGCTAAAGCAGCCAGTCTGGTCCTAGCCATGCCTGCTTATCAGTTTACAACAGTGGTCTAAAAAGGATTACAGATACACAATATAGACAAATTCAGACATAAATAAACCTTTGAATGGGTCACAGCCTGTTTAAAAGTGTATATAGACTTGAGAAAAGAGAAAATGGGTATAAGCAATTATAGAAAAAAATAGTCTTAAAAAATAAAACGAAATCTTTAAAGAGTCAGTAAAAGTAATATAAAAGAGTACAGACAGACATAGACTAAAGGAGTAAAGATGATAAATTCTAAAACGGAATAGAAAAAAGCCACATAAAGATTGAATATACATAGAGAGTCTGGATTATGTATATTATTGTGTTTTATTTGAACTTTTTTTACTGCAGAGAGACATTTGATTCTGGTGGCTGCTAAGCTAAATCAACATATATATTTTAAAGGCATCTTGACTTCAAAATTTGAGTCTGAGGATATGTTACTTTGGAAAAGAGATTTTGCCTTTGTTTCCACAGAAGATGAGAACCTGTGGACTCCTTCAAGACTAATGTGGTTTGACATAACAAGACACCCCCCCCCAATACAAGACCTCTAAAAATACTTTGCCCAACAAACAACAGGAAGCAGTTTGGAGAAAACAATGCCAAAATTCCCAAAATGATTGTTTATAAATGTTTGTTTCCATTTAAAGGGGGTAAGTTATTAAAATGAATACTTTGCATTGATATAGATCTTGGTCTATTGATACAGATTTCAGATCAATTTTGCTACATAGTATATATGTATTTCTGCTCTTGTTTAAAGTATTGTGTTTGTGTAGCTCATTTATGTATAATTAAAATTAATGATTAATAGATAGTCATTTATAATATCCAAACTTGTAGTCATGTTATTTAGGTTTTCTAGATTTACAGAGATATATTTCAGATGGATAAGTATCCTTCAAACTTTTCAAAGACCTACAGAATATGGAATTTAAACTGTTTTAAGAACTTAGACTTTTATTGACAGTGAGACATGTCTCTTCTGGAAGCAACAATTACTTTAGAGAGGTTGATGGGCATTGATAAAACTCACTATGAAATTTGCTTTCAATTTGAAAATATTAGCCATTTGGGCAAGAAACTGCTCTTGCCCAGAATGCTTGATGGTATGCTGTATAAACTAGACCTGTATAAACAGGATCCACAGAAAAGTGACTGCTGAATTTTTCAAAAGATGAGATGGTCCTTCAGGGTCCCTGCTTCACAGAAGAAACTGTCAAATATTCTGCAGGACACAGAAGAAAAATCAACTAATGAATTTTGCTATTACAAGGCAGAACAAATCTCCAAATTTCCTACTTCACTGAAAAGTCTGCCAGATATTCTGGGCCTATAGGCTGGAGATGGATCCTCCAGTGATACAAAAGAACTTTGGCTGATTGTCCAGAAAGCAAGATGTCTCTGTCATTTCTAGAACTTTGGAAGTTGCTTACAATGAACTTGATGTTTGCTTATGTAATATTATGTCCTTCTGGGGCCTTTGAAGAGTTGAAGACAGATAGTTACAGTTATCATTTTTCTTAGTTATTATAAAAGATAAATTAGATAAGAAACTTTATACTCAAAAAGAAATGTTGTAACTATAATTCTTGCTTGATAACTGTTTTGTATATGTAATTTTACAATGTTAAAGTTAAAGCCTTCCTTTTTAATTAAACAGAAAAGGGGAGATGATATGGAATACCCTTCTGTATATGTGCTGCTTTTATTGGTTAATGAATAAATCTGCTTTGGGCTATGGCAGAGCAGAATATAGACAGGCTGGGAGAGAGACAGACAGACAGACAGAAAGACAGACAGAATAGGCTAAGTCAGAGACATGGCATGTAGCTGCCAAAGGAGAGAGATGCTAGAATCTTACCCATAGGCCACAGCCTCGTGGTGATACACAGATTAATAGAAATGAGTTAATTTAAGATGTAAGAGCTAGCTAGAAATATATATGTGAATCATTGGCCAAACAATGTTGTAATTAATATAGTTTCTGTGTGATTATTTGGGTCTGGACAGCCAAGAAATGAATGAGCAATCTCTATTTACAGGTGAGTCCACAAAAATCTTGGCCTTCCTACATAAATTAGCAATTAAAAAAATACCCCCACAGATATGTCCACAGGCCAGTTCTGTGGAGACAATTAATCAATCAATATTCCCTTTTCCCAGGTTTGTCAAACTGACAACTGAAGCTAACTATAATGGAACTTAAGTTTCTATTTGGGTTACTAAAAGAGATGCTAGACAGGAACCTAAGGCTTATGTTGACATGCTACCTAGGTCAGGAAAATTCTTTGACCTTAGATGACACTGAGGAAACCCCCATGGAGTTGGTAGAATCTCGAATGACTTGATTGCCAGCACTTGGGAGGTATAGGTAGTCAGATCTCTATGAGCTCAAAGCCAGCCTGGTCTTCATATCAAATTCAAACTACCCAGAGCTGCATAATGATACCCTGTCTCAAAAAGAAATAAAGGTATTTGGGTAAACGGATCTGAGAGATAGTTTTACTGAATCTTATCTCTGAAGTGATGTTCTACTATGGGTAACTGATCCCTCAAGTTCATCAGAGTCAAGGATCATCTGTGCATATGGAACTGTGGACCTCACACACCCATTGGTACAAATCAGAACTCCATGTCTTCCAGGTCCCCATCAGAGATTTCATACAGCTTTATAAAAGTTGCAGTTGGCTTTGCAGTAAATCACAGAACTTGCTCCCAACAGCTTTGGGCCACTCGTCCCTCAAGCACCACCCTTTCACCACACAGAATCTTCCAGATTCTTCAAATTAATGTTTGATTCCTTAGAGAAGTGGGTGGAGTAAGAAGATATGAAGTCAGGAATGGGTAGGAAAGAAAGGAAGGCTGATGCAGACAGAGAGGAATGAAGAAAGGCTCCAGAAGGCTGAAAAGCAGCTCCGTTTCTTTCCTAGTTACACTCACCTTGTGTTTCTTAGACAGCATAAGTTTCAAACAGAAATTACTTTAGTCAGAGCTCAATGATTCCCAAAGAGCCAAGCAAACCATCAAACGAGCATGCAACGAACTTGAATGCAGGCGGTTATCACACACACTCACTTGACTGCTTCCTTTGAAAGGTTATGGTAATGTAGTTTAAAAGTCATAATGTAAATGATTCACAATTTTCAGGGAAAATTGCCTCTTTGTCTCTGTTTAAAAGCTTTATTACAGTCAGGGGCAATAAGCAATTAGAAGTTTCATTGCTTAAAGAACTTTCCTGACCTAGATGTTTCTTATTTAATTGAAACTTATAAATATTGAAAATTAACAGCCTCCGAGGTAATTTAAATAACTCACTACTCTCTGATACTGAAATTCTAACTTGCTAATTCCTATCATTTCTCATGAATCTGAATTAGCTTCTCTTCCTGCTGTAATAGAAAAACATAACTCTAAATTGTGTTTGCAGATTATCTGTCCAAGAAACATTGAATAGAGAGAAACAAATGACTTTTGCCTCTCAATGCTATTTTGTGTCCACTGAGGCAAGGAAACTGAGAATAAATCATAAAAATGTGTCAACAATATGGAGAGGAAAATGAGCCACCTATGGCCTAGGTTTAAAGACACTGCGGAGAGTTTCTAGAATTCCCTTTTAGACCACCTAAGGTCTAAAGAATCCTTCTTGCATCTTCTGTCTGAGCTGAATTGGGCTTCATCAGGTGCTACTACAGGTGCATGTCTGTTCACTCCCGTGTCTGAGCATCTGGGTCTAATTTGGAAGTATAGAATGGAACTCAGTTTAGCAATGACAACAAATGTTCCTGTCTGTGTGAGTTCCCCTGCTTGTTGCTGTTACAAATGCTTTACAAAGGTGTTTAAAGGGGAGGGGTTATTTGAGCTTAAGGCTTGTGAAATGAAGAGTCCCTCAGAGCAAGGATCAGGAGAGCAAGACATAGCTGGTCGTGTGTGTTTAACTGTCTGAGATGGAAAGCTTTTGTGTTCAGCGCATTTTCTTCTTTCTCCTCCTCCTTCTCTTCTTCTTCTTCTTCAGCAGACCCAGCCGGTGGATGCTGCTGCTACATTCAGGGTCTGTCCTCCTCTTCAGTTAGACTTCTCAGGAGAGGCCTCCATAGGCACACCCAGTGGTATGTTGCTGTAATGATTCTAAATCCAGTCACATTAACAATGAAAATTAAGCATCACAAGACCCATTCAGGGTCAGAGTCATGGGAGAAAGTTTTCCCAGAAGCAGGTGCTGTCAGGCTAGTGCAGTAAGGGACCAGTAACTGCCAAATCAACATTTCAGAATCTGAGGACCTCAGGAAAGAAAAGAGTTTCATTAAGGTCTCATAAAATGATCCTTCATGGTACGTCTTACAATTTTCAAGCTATGTTTCATCACATCCTCATCAAACAGTGAAATAGGCAGGTAGGTAGATAGGTGGAGCACGTTTCATCTTCCTGATGTTTAAAGTATGGCTTTGGGCTACTTAGGAAACTACAGTTAGTCAGAATAAAGCTGACACAATTCTGCTACCAAATGGGCCAGACTCTTCTGGATCTATTCTGTCTCTTTCCTTCTCCTCTTTTTTATTCAGATACTTCTTTCCTGCAGTCAAGTGATGTGCCCACCTTACTCCTGGATGCTGACAGCTTCCGGCCTGTGTGCCAACAACAGCTCCTCCCTTTGACAGCATCACTGGTCATCCACTCTCTAATGGATCACTTCCACAGACATCCAGACGCTAGGGTGGCTGCCGTCAAGTAAAGGCTGGCTTCACCGGCTACTTTAGCACCTTGTCAAGTACTGATATCAAAATTATTCCATGTATGTGCCTGATTCTGTCCACAACTTTGACCCCACCTTTCTTAGACCCTTCACAAACTTTTGTCTCCATTGCCTCACTGACATTTCTAAATGACCTCCATGGTTCTAAACGTAGAGTCCAAGCCAAACAAGACCCTTCATGAACACCTTCAGCATGATGCTTTAATAACTAATTCCTCTTGCTTCTATTCCTACTTTACCATTCTATCCACCTCACCTCCTGTTAATTCCAGTTATTCCTTGTTTTTCCATCTTCTGAACTTTGCAAGGCTCAGTCTTGACTGGCTTCTCATCCATTTTTGTACCCATATTTCATCCAGTTCTTGGATATAAGCACTATCTGTATACTAATAGCTCCAAGGACAATGGTGGACTGTCCTAAGCAATCCTTGACACTATATCTCACTGTGGACCTCTCTGAAATGCCTGTATTTGGGTTTGGTACCCCAGGCCCATAAAGTCTTTTGTTGCTTCACCCTTTCATCTGGACCCTAAGATTCTTCTCTTCTTTCACTTCACAGTTACAGAGATGCAGAAAACTAAAAGCTACTTTCTTTTATCTCTTTCGGACCTTGACTAACTCAACAGAGCTCTCTGTCTCTCTGTCTTTCTCTCTCTCTCTCTCTCTCTCTCCCTTACCCATACCTCTCCCACACCTCTCCCATACCAAAGCCATGATGCCATGGACTCTTTGGGTTCTCCAAGAGCTTAGGTGAAAATGAAATGCCATCTTTCTATGTGTTCAGATCCACATTGCTATTTGAGGGCTACATAGATCAAGTACTAGCTTGGAAAAGCAGGTATGGGGTTTGTTCCTAGATGATCTTTTCAACCACCATTTCCAAGCCCTGTCTTGTTGTAGGGAGGCCGCTAGTTAGTTCCCAACTGTTCAGCCTGAAAATAACCACACAGAAACTAAATTAATTAAATCACTGTTTGGCCCATTAGCTCTAGCTTTTTATTGGCTAACTCTTACATATTAATTTAACCCATTTCTATTCTTTCATATTTTACCACAATGCTCGTAGCAAGATTCCAGCTATCAGCATACATCTTTCTCCTCTGGCAGCTCCATGGAGTCTCACTGACTTCACATTCTTTCTCCCAGAATTTAGTTTTGTTCCCCCTCCCCCAGTTCTATTTTGCTAAGCCACTGGCCAAAACAGCTTCTTTATTCACTAACCAATAAAAGCAAAACATATACAGAAGGACTTTCTACATCACTATCTTACAGCTGTAAATAAGACAAGGTTTTCTAGACTCCCACATGATATATTTTTAATTAGTTAATACTTTAATTATTCTACTTTGCATTTAGAACATAGTATTTTGCTTAAAAATTAAGGTTTAAGGCTCTTGATACATCGACTAAGCTTTTCATCACTATCTTCCCGTTATGATAAAAAATAATGTCTGAAAAGAATATAGAAAGAAACTATTTAGGAACTCTGAAATACGAGCAGACAGAATGGAGGAGAAGACCAAACCCATCGAAGAGACCCTATCGTCAAGGGTTTTGCTCTGTGTCCCAGGCCTAAGTCTGAATGGGAATGGCTTGAATGATAACAGCTGTGGTAGAAAACCCATGGATTCAGTGTCTTGCCACCGTGGCCTGAAGCAAGTGTAAGAAGTGGAGTACAGTGAGGCAGAGCCCCAGTCCTAGCTAGGAAACCAGAAACAGTGGTCATGGGAATCACTGCACGTGAGAAATGTCCTAGTGGAGACCAGAAGGAAAAACCAATTGCGCCCATGTATAGAAAGGCTCCTTGGCCAGCCTTGGGCTAGAAGAAAAGACCCATTGGGCCTAGATATAGAAGAATCCCTGGCCAGGCTTGGGCTATGGATCCACGGAAAGGACATGAATTCACAGAACAAATCTTTGGGAGTGAACTACCTGGTAGAACACTGTCCGGGACCTGGCTGAACCACAAGTGGCATCCAGCACTGGTCTGCAACAGCTCTGAAATGTAATCATGGGATGCACAGCCCAGAGATGGGCCGGGGCTTACAGAGTGAACACGTCTGGGTTGACTTTTAATCCAGAAGAATTTAGTACAGTCCTCAGACTTATGCTGTTTGTAGAGGCTCAAAATAGAATCTGTAATTATGCAACACGCATATTTAAGAAAAACATTTCTGAAGCTTCCGTGGGGGTAGGGTGAACAGTGGAAGTAGTCTCCAAATAATCCAGATGTTGGTGTTGTTTAGAGAATTTCTAACATGAAAATACAACCATGTTCCATTAAGAAATGAGGAAGAATAATCAGATATTCCTGACATAGAATTAGTAGCCATTAAAAAGACATGAATTGGAAGTTGAGAACTGAAATATAAAAAAATAATAAATAAAAATTTGAATTTTCGCCAGATAAACAATTGCAGGGTGGATAAAGGAAACTTCCAAAGGTGAAAGAGCAATGAAAAAACTGGAGAGGAAGCAAACATGGTGGTGATACTTGCAATCCTAGCACTGAGGAGGCAGAGAGACAGGGAAAGCTACCAGTTCAAGGCCAGGCTGTGTAGGGATGAGCCCCACCCCCCTAGTGGGTGGGCTCGCCTGAGGCAGGCTTTGACTGTTAAATAAGGTGCACAGACGCTGCGCGGGCCCTTGCTTGCTTCCTCTCTCCTGTGCTGCGCGGGAACTTTTGGTTGCGTGAGTTAATAAAGCTGTATAACCTTATAATTATCCTTCTGACTTAATTCAAATCCGCCTTTATTTGGCGCCCCACGTTGGGCGCCAATCTGTAGTAAGAGGAGCGGCAGGGACTGGGTCCCCGCACCCGGCCGCCCTCATGGCCCAGCTTAAGCCCCGAAATAATTACATGGAAACTGTATACTTTTAATCACTGCCTGGCCCATTATTGGCTAGCTCTTACATATCGACCTAACCCATTTCTGATAATCTGTGTAGCACCCCATGGTGTGCTTACCGGGGAGATTCTAGCCTGCATCTCTCTGCAGTGGGAACATCATGGCGACTCCTTGACTCAGCTTCTCTTTCCCAGAATCCTCTTCTCTCTACTCCGCCTACCTAATTTTCTGTCCTATGAGGGCCCAGGCAGTTTCTTTATTAGTTAGCCAATGAAAGCAACAGATAAGATACAAGACCCACCTCCATCAAGGCTGCTTTGCACAGTGAGTTCCGTGTCAACCAGAGTTTCCACAATGAGACCTTGTATAGCGGTTGGAATGAGGATGGTCACCAAAGGCTCATTTACTTAAGCAGTTGGTCCTCCCTTGCTGGAACTGTTTAAGGAAATGTTAAGAAATGTCACTTTATTGGAAGGATTGTGTCACTAGGGTTGGGTTTTGAGGTTTCAAAGGCCCAGTCTCTCTCCCTCTCTACTTGCAGTTTGTGGATGAGATACAGGCCTTCAGTGCCATTCATTCATGCCTGCCTGCCGTCATGCTCCATGCCATGATGGTCATGGACTAAACCTCTGAAACTGTAAACAAGTCCCCAATTAAATGCTTTCTTTTGTAAGTTGCCTTGGTCATGGTGTCTGCTTCCAGAAATAGAACCGTGACAAAGACACTGTGTTTAGGAAAACAAAAATAAAATAAAGATAGAGAAAGAGAGAGATCCGATGTGAACAAAAAAAAGCAAAAAGATTTGAAGACAGAAAAGGTCCTTCAGAAACCCACGATGGGCCACAAGGGGAGAAAATAAAATGTTAGTATAGAAAAAAAAACTGACTACCAGAAGGAGGCAACATGGGAGGGAAACCAGTAATTTATCAAAATTAAAAACATTTCCTCTGAAAAAGACACTAAGGGAATACAACGAGATGAAGCCTGGGAGAGCGATCTGCAGAGCTGAGTCAGAACCTCCACTCAGAATGTATAGACGGCTTTCAAAACTCAACAGGAAAGACAACGCAACTGGGAAGCAGACAAGCACATGAACAGAGAGAAAAGAAGCAAATCCCTACGAGAACAAATGATAAAGCACCATGTTAAAGCAACATGACATAGACTAGTTGAAATTGTGAGAATTTATTTGAGCAAAGCAAAACTAAATGATGCCCCCATCAGGCAACTTCCAGGCCCAGTACAGGTGCTGACACCACCCATCACATGACCAGAGGCACCTACAGGCAAATAAAAATGAGTTCCAGAAAAAACAAACTAACTATACAGCCCAACCGGTTACCTGTCTTCAGGATTCTCTGCACCAGCCACACCCACTTGCCATGAATTCATTCCACTCTGGTTTGGTGTGTTGGCCTCAGCGAGTGCAGGAGCCCTGTCCAACCATATGGTCCCCTACAATGTGTAACTTAACATTATCCTTCAGGGAGATATAAATTAAGATCAAAATAGAATATCATTACACCAATCTTAGGATAACTATTAAAACCACCATTAAAGAAAATACCAAATTCTGGCAGAGTCAAAGAAATTGGATCTTCCATACTTAATGA
Organism: Microtus obscurus; assembly: GCA_963919715.1. Taxonomy (NCBI): domain Eukaryota; kingdom Metazoa; phylum Chordata; class Mammalia; order Rodentia; family Cricetidae; genus Microtus; species Microtus obscurus. The sequence continues at coordinate 25,750,699 of CAWTZC010000015.1, forward strand.
GTGGGGTGGCTTCTTTAAAGTTTCTTTGCAAATCAACCACATACTTTCCATATAATCCAGATGTCATAAACCTGTGCAGTTGGTACAGAAATGAAAACTTTTTCACAGGAAGTCCTGTATAATAATTTTCACAGTGGCTTTATTAGTAATAACTCCCAAGTGGCAGTAGTCAAAATGCCCTTCAGCAGGAAAATGACTAAACACATTGTCTTGTGTTTATAGCACAGAATGCTACACAGCAATGAAAAGTATGGTACATATTTCCACTTACCATCCTCAAAATGACAAAAATACAGAGATGGGGGCCATATTAGTAGTTGGGTAGAGCTAGGGAGAGAGGAGGATGGTGCGTAGCATGCTGGCAGTGTTCGCGGTGGGATGTCCCCACATCTTGATGATAGGACAAGCATCTGCACACATGGGAAGGACACAAGCTGCACATCGTGCTGGTGAGGAGGTTTGCATCGGGCATAGCCCTCTAGCAACCTTACGTGGAGGTTGCATGGACTTACTCTATATCATATTTGTGGTTCTTCATATATCTAAACTTACTTCAGAACAAGAAGTTTTAAGAAAGTCCATAGGCCTGTACATCAGAACTCTGAATTGTGTCACGTAAAACTAACAAATATAAGACCTGTTGGCTGAGTATCAGGAATGCACTGCTCTGACATCGGAAGACGATATATGGGAAAAGAGGAACCCAGTCCTCAGCTTAAAAAGCCAAACTCAGTTGTTGCCTGTAGTCTCCCATAGAACTAGCTTAGGGATCCCATTTGGCTTGTATGTACCAACAGACCCTAAAGATGGAGTGTCCCACTGTGGCTTCATTGAAACTTTCTCTGGCTCTTAAATAGGACACCTGATAAGTGTTTGATGTAACTCTGAAACAGCCATAGTAACCTACCAACAGAAAGATGAGACCAACCCGCAAAGATGGGCAAAGTGGAAAGAACTGCGGGGAAGTGAAATGGAACCCTTATCCAATTAAATGCTGATACTAGACACACCCTCGCCCTGAATGCCTTGGAATGTGAGATAAAAAAAAAAAAAACTTGTCTGTTATGAAGTCAAATGTCTTGGTCCATTTTCTTTTATTATAGCAAAATCCCCATGTGGGAAAGTTATAAAGAAAGGGGTTTTTGCTTGTTTTGTTGGCCGTTTTTTTACTAATGTTTTTGAGACAGATCTTCTCAGCTCCTGATGAGGGCTTTGTACTGTCATATCACTGGGGCAAAGGAACAAGGGAAGTGGGAACATATGCAGAAGCATTGGGCAGCTGGGGGAAGAGAGTCCAGATCACATATAACAACCTACTCGCCCAGTAACCAGTCATTTCTACGAGAACAAAGTCATTCTGTCAGGCATCCATTGGTCCCTCTCAGTGATACGAGTGCTTCAAAAAAACAAAAAACACCATTTCCAAACCCCTTTTCACTTAGAACTGGACCTCAGCATGAGCTTGGCAAGAATAAGTGACCCTTGCAAGACAGCATCCATTGACACTGAGGGGCAGCAATCCTGAGAGGGGGTGGGAATCCCTGCAGGACCCAAGAACTGGCAGGACCATACTAATCCTTTCATTGCTATGACTGAGTGCCTCTTAAGCTGTGTAAGGGAGGAAGGGATCTGTTTGGCTTACAGTTTGAGAGGGTTCGGTCCACCATGGCAAGGAAAGCCTGGCTGCTGCAGGAGACGGAAGCTTGAGGTGGCTGCTCGCACTGCATCTGCCCAGGCAGGAAGTGGGGAGATGAGATGGATGTGGACATTCATGCTTTCTTTTCCTTTTCTACTTAGCTCAGGACCCCCAAACACGGGGTAGTGCTGTCCACGTTCAGGGTATGTCCTGCCTCCTCAGTTAAGCTTCCTAGGGAATGTTTTCACAGACATACTTAGAAAGTTCTGCCACCCACACAGACTTTCTACTACTGAAATACCAGGGCCTGAGGCTTTGACTTCTTAGTAAGTTCTCAAGTGATGTCCACGCTTCTATTTCAGGAAACTCTGCTTTAAGTTAACTACACCAGCCCTTTCCTGATCCCCAGATGAAGCTGTGCTTCTGCAGGGTAGCTGTGGTGCTGGGGAGAAACACACAAGAATGACACGTGAGTCAAGACAGCTCAGCTCCAAAGGCAAAAATCACTATTGAGTCATGTCCTCATTGGAAATGCCTTTCTCGCAGGGACAGTGTCCTCCCATCATAGAACAAGGGATTCCTAAAGGACGGGAATTATCACCAAACAAGTCATACAGACTTCCATCACTTAGGGATTAGAAACAACAGAAATCATCTTGGAGGGACAGGAAATAGAAGTATCTGTCTCTAGGTGCTGGGTGACGGAGTTAGGGGGTCATGGATAGACCTGGAGAGCACAACCTCTATGTGACATGGCTGCTTCCCGGTGCCAGAAGACATTGCAAGGAGAAATGGTGTAGAAACACGGTCAGTGTCGAAACAGTATCCACAGGGGAAGGAAAGACCCAGGAGGGCAATAAAATTCCAACCCTGGACTCGAAGCCTGACAGCCCTTCCCAAAGGGGTAAAGCTGTTACTTTTGTTTATTCTGTGGCTCATTCTTTATGTCTTTCACAGATGCTCGGTTCTTTGTCTGTCCCAGGGAGCTAGCTTGGCCAGTGGTCCCCTAGATGACCGCTGCTCCATGCTTCTGCCAAATGCAGATCCCGTGTTGGGAGCACTGTGTGGGAAGACACTCTCCTCTTACACTCCACACTAACAGCCAGGAGGACACTTGAGCATCTGTGGTGTGAGGCACTCTAGAAATGAGCCACGCAGCTCCAGGAGATCAGAGTCGCACCTGTGAAGCAGGCAGGGACACCTATTATCAAGCCGCTTTCCACAAACTTCCCACAGTGACCACAAAAGTCAGGCAGAGCCTTAGGGTTTTTCCTACTTCATCAAACCTTAGATCAACTAAGGCTGTGAGAACTCACCAGCAGGGGCCAGAGAGCAAACTCTATGCTCCTGGTGTGCCCTCCCTCACTCCCAGTCTGTTGAGAGGGTGTTCCTGTCAACTCAATGGTCCACAGCCTGGTCTGCTAAGGACTCTGGGTCACAGCCTTGGTGGTTTCTGCAAACAGCTAAGAAAGAGGCAGGTCTCGACCATCAAGTACATCACCTTGGAGGAAACATGGAAAGCCCAGGACATGGCACCACATTCTGGGGGTCAGCAGATGAAGTCTCCAGTGTAAGTTTCCGGCGTGGCTTTCTGATCTTATGACACAGAAAGCTGATAGCCATCTTTTGAGGTAAAACAATAGAATTAGTTCTGGATGAACAAGCTTCTTCATTTCCTGGTTTTTTATTTGTGTTTGGCTTTGTTTGCTTTTGTTTTGGTTTGTTTGTTTGTTTGTTTGTTTAACTAGTATGATTTTTTTTCCTTTTTTTTTTTTGGTTTTTGGTTTGTTTGTTTGTTTTCACATCCAACCACAGTTTCCCCTCTCTTCTTTCCTTCAACTTCCTCCCCTCACCCACTTTTCCTTCTGATTCTCTTCAAATACAGGCAGCCTCCCATGGATATCAGCCAGCCATGGCATATCAAGTTGCAGTGAGACCAGGCACCTCCTCTCATATGAAGGCTGGAGGAGGCAATCTGATAGGAGGAGGAATGGGTCCTTAAAGCAGGCAGCAGAGTCATAGACCGCCCCTGCTCCCACTGATAGGAGTCTCATAAGAAGAAAGAAGACCAGCTTATCTTAAAGAAAGTGAAACATCTTTAAGGAGGTCCATTAGGAAGCTACATCCATCAAATTCCACCCAATTTGTTTAGTGACCCTCTTTTCTTCAACCCGAAGGTACCCAGACTGCACTGTTAAATGTGTTGTCTGGGGATGGTTGTTTTTGATTGTTTCTATACGTGCATGTGTGTTTGTTTTGACAGTCTCACGATGTAGCTCAGACTGACCTACAATTCATCACATAGGCCAGGCTGGCCTTTGAACTCATGATCATTCTGCCTCAGATTGCTGAATGCTGGGATTACAATATGTGCCCCCATGCCTGGCTTACATTTTTAAGTGGCATATTTATTATTAAATTAGGTATTTTCTATTCTAATGATAACACTTCTAACTTAATTTTTAGTGGTGTGTTTTCATTGAGCATAACGATGGGTTCCATAAGGTTAATCTATTTCAAATATTCTAAGTACTTTAATGATGTTGGTCCCCACAAACTCCCCATTCACACTCTCTCAAGCCTCTTTTCTCATTCTTCCACCTGCGTTTAAGCCTTGCATATAAATGTGTTTTTGTGTCTACATAAAATCTAGGGTTCACAAATGAAAGGAACATCTGATATCTATCTTTCTGAGTCTGCTTTATTTCCCTTGATGTGATCCACTCTCCTGCAAATTATACAATTTTGCTTTCCTTTATGAACAAACAAGACTCCATTGTGTATATAAAGCACATTTTTTTTCATTCACCCGTCGGTAGACAGAATTCTAGAATCATGCATTAACTGGAGTGTTGTGCAATACTTCGGTTTATTGTATTATAAGAATTGATGGACTATCTGTTCGTTGAATTTTCCATTTATCCATTGGGTTTTTTTGCTTTTTATTTAGTTTTCTGAGTTCTAAATATATTCTAGTTGTTAATCCTCTGGCCGATGTACAGCTAGCAAAGACTTTTCTCCCATTCTGTAGGCTGCCTCTTCATATGACATGTTTAAATTGCTTCCATTAAGCAATGCAACGTGAATTCTTTGTGTTAGAAAGAATTCTAACCCTTCTAGTGTTATCAAATGTTTGCCAGACTAAAATCTACCCCAGTTCTTCCAGTTTTGAAAACCTTAGAGGTATGTCACATTTTATTCATCTGCAAATTTCTGAAAAGCTATAGACTTAAATATTACAGAATACATTTTAATGTGACACCAAGTGGAGGGAGGGGCACTTTGAGAACTTGGGAAGGCAATGTCTACCAGTTCTTTGGTGCTATGTAGCATTTAATGAATTCCAAATATATTATCCCTTCTAATTCTAAAGGTTGTAGTGTGAGGTTGGCTACGTGTTTAGGATGTAGAGTTAACCTCTGAGTCTGGGTGTGTTTGTTGTAAAGCAAAGATCTATAGAGATGCCAGAACAACATCGTTCACCTCTACAATGCATGGTAAGAGTTAGATGGAAGCTTAACATGACTGCCAGGAATTCAAATTATTTAGAGGAATACATTATTTTTTTAAAAACCTAAAGACCACTGGCTGACTCTGCCTGGGTTACTTCAATTTATAAACATCATAAAACTACATAGTGTTGCATAAGAAAACATTGTTGGGGAACGCTTATTCTCTGTTCTTTATCAAAGAACTTAATATTTCCTGAATGTATGAGAGTCTCTCATTGGTCACAGTAGAGCCCTTTCTAAGGTGACAGATGATGGAGCCCCTGGGTGCCTTTGGGATAAAGTTACCAGTGGCTACCATGCTCATCCTGACATCTAGAGGGAAGAGCACAGTGGGGTTTAAACATGTGACCACTGAATTGATCCCCCATGTGTATGTGTGCAACTCGAAACAGAGTCTCCATGGAGCGGTCTGTATGGTGAACCTATCAACATCCTGACTGGATGGTGCATCTTCCCTGCCCAGACAGATGCTTCTGCACTCACAATCTTTCAGGTTTTGTCCTCGTCCCCCATTCATTTGGATATTTGTTTAATTCCTTCATAAAAGAATGAAGGGAGAGACATCTTACATTCTGTGAGTTGCTCTGGTAAATCTGGACCTGAGCGAGTTCTGGAAAGCCTGAGATGTGTAGTCAAGCAAGTAGAACTATGATTGGCTTGCTGACCCAATCTGAGCTGGCATCTTCCACAGGGCCTTGTGCCAGGTTAAATACCCTCCGTTTAGCTTTTAGGACTGTATCACTTACTTTTCTGGTAGCTATGACCAAATACCTCCCAAAGGCAACGGAAAGGGAGAAGGATTAGTCTGGGCTCACAGCTTAAGACGGTGTGACCATGGTGACAGAGATGTCCTGGCCAACTTCACGGCAGCAGGAGCCTCGTTCCTGGGCAGAAGAAGGAAGAAAAGTATGCTGGCACCCCCTCTTCCCTTTGTCATGCCACCCAGACCCATCCTAGGGAATGATGCCATCCTCACACAGGGTAGGTCTTGCCTCCTTACTTAAGCCTCTCTGGCAATAACCTCCCAGTCACACCTTGAGGTATGTCTTCTGAGTAGCTCTAAGTCCATGCAAGTTGACAGTGAAGATTAACATTAGCCATCAAAGGACCCAACACTAGCTCTAAGTAGATGTCTCCAGAATCAAATCTAGCTATCCAGACTCGAGGAACCCACCATGCCAAGCCTTTTGGTGGCTCCTTATAGATGTAGACCCACAACTCTTTCCTAAAATTCAGAAGTTCAACCAATTTAAAAAAGAGATTTGTGGCAATCTCTTTTTCTAGCAATGACAAGACACTATATATAATCCTTGTATTTCTGGGTGAGGGGGCAAAATCCCTTGTCTTGTATTTATGCCCATAACCCACGAGTGATATATATGAACCATATTAGCATCATAGAATATGTCAAAATTCAATTTTCAATCCAAAAGTTTAAACCAAAAAAGCAGAAAGAGTTTGTGAATATGGAGGTAGAGGTTCAAATGATGTGACTATAAGCTAAGAAATGACCAGAGGTACCAGATGCTGAGAGACTCACAGGCTTCGCTTCTAGAACCTTCTGAGACCCTGTTGATCATTGATTTGGGGTTCGTTCTAGTCTCCAAAATCCGGAAGGAACAAATGTCTATAGTTTTATGGCACAAAAATAAATAAATAAAATCATGACTGTCCTGTGTATAGAACAAATACATATCAATCAGTGTATTTTATTGTCAGTTCTAACAGTAAGGTGGCCACTGCCAGCCCAAGAGGAGCTTATAAAGGTGTAATGCCTTTAGAAGGGCAAGATTCCTGGGTTTAGATGTAAACTAGGCTATAAGACATAGGCCATAAACATAACCTTCGTGTCAGCTTTTCCCCAGGCAGAAAGTATTTGAGACACAACTGGAACATATCCTCAAGTTAACATGTAACTGCACTCTACCAAGAGCCTTAGCCAAGAACAACAGACTCAGCCCACATAGGGCAGTCCCCTCGGCAGAAGTTTGTGTTGTCTCCTCCACATGACATTGAAAGGTCATGTCACCCACTTCTCTGCCTCATTCCAAGAAATAGATCATTTTTTTCCCAAGAGTATTTCAACTGAAGGGTTTTAGATAAAACGCTGTGGTCCTATTTGATTCACATTTCCTTTGTCTCTGCAATGCCTTTTATTGTTCCTTTAGAAAACAAAATAGTTACGATTTTTTTCCTTCTTAGCTTATTCTCAAGTTGTGGGTAGAATTGAGCCAGCTCATAGTCAGCTAAGAGTTCAGCAAAATCCCATGAAAACTTAAGATTAGTTTTTTGGCTAGGAAAATTTATTTAAGAGGGCCAGTGAGTTGACTCAGCAGAAAAAGCCTTGCTCCCAAATCTGAGGACCTGAATTCAAACCGTGGGACCCACCTGATGGTAGGAGAAAAAAAAGACTTATACAAATTGTTCTCTAACCTCCTTATGTCCTATGATATGAGTGTCCCACACATAAACAAATAAATATGATTTTAAAAGAGAAGCCCATACCGTGCATGAATGAACAACACTGCTCTCAGAAGACATAAGTTATTAAATGAAAATCTCATGAGAAGGCACAGGACACTTGCCTATGTGCCACTAGAGGCACCCAAGACAACACAAACTATTGCTCTTAGTTGCATACCAAAACTAGATTGCAAGATCCTATTACAGAAGACATCACTCACTGAATACAGCACATAGAGGAATCAAACCCAAATGCACTGGGGAACTCTGTCCTTGCTGGCTTCCTTACATAGTACCAGAAGGGGAAGTCTGCTGGAAAAGAAAGGATACTGATGATCTCACCCAGAACTGGCTCCTGAATGCTATAATGCAGAACTGCTGCCAAGATATACCCACTGGTACGATAATGCCATGATAGGTGTGGGGGCAACTAACCACCTTCTGATTGGACTTGATGCTTGTTCCATAGGAGTGATTTCATAACTGACACTGTAAAACTGATCAAAAGCCAATGACTGAGGAGATCATGGGCCCTGGGTGTTTGCTGCTCCAGAGGCAGTGGGTCCTGGGAGAATGGGGCCAATAAATGAGGCAGGCTAAAATCTCATGCACTTGCCAACTTTATTCAGAGCATCGGGCAATTTATACTCTAAGGGTTAAGAAAAAACACATGAGTAGAATGTCCAATCACAAGGACAAGCCGCACGTGGTAAAAAACATGTTTTTCCATAGAGGTATATATGCGAATAATAATAGCGAGCTGTAATCAATCATTGGAAGTAAACTTAACTCCTATCTGCTACACATTCCACGAACAACTCCATGTTTTTAAAGAAACGATTGTTTCTACAATACTCTTGCCTTCTTAGCATTCTCTCACAAGCACTCAGAATTCTGACAAGACTCCATTCTCGGACCATATTCAGACACCTAGGGCATACCTACTCTTCTTTGTTTGTTTACTTATTTGTTGCTAAATGTTCATAATATCAAATTGCAGTCTAAATATTTATTTTATACCCATATATTAATTAAAGCTGTCCTCAGCTTTGATCCCAGAAGCTTCTAATTACAAAGGGGAGTGTTTAAGAACAGAGACACATAACGTGTCAAAAGACCTAGGATGAATAACTCTAAGTGTTCTGTTGTGGGTGAGTCCTCGGCATCAATCTTCCACCATCCAGAGCTTGGGGAACTTCATGGGTGAGAGGCAGAAGGGGTGTAAGAGGCAGCAGAAGGAGGAAAGTTATGAAATGCAGGCTTTCAGACATGATGTGCTTGTTGCACAGCCAGCTGTGGTTGCTTGCACAAGACCTGCACAAAATGAAGCCAATTATACTTCCAGTACGGATGGAGAAGAGGGCCTTAAGGCCCCACCTCTAGCTGAAGGCTAGTGAGAGAGGAAAAGTCTCTCTCCTTTGGGGATATGGCAGCGGGGAGATTGCTCAGGAGATGCTTACACACTGCTGTGCATGTCAGCAGCACTAACTAGATTCAGGGAATCATTAGTAGCAATAAAAAAGGAAACATGAAGTTGGGAGGAAGATAACGGGATGAGAGGCACTAGGGTAAGGTGGAGGTAGGTAATGATGGAGAGATATTACCAATATACACTGTATACATGTATAAAACTTTCCAAGACCTAATTTTTTAATTGGCAACAAAAATCACTTCTAGAGAAATGCAAAGAAATAAGAGTTTGTGCAAACTGGAGGGAAAGATGGCATTATCCCTAAAAGAAACGGTGGCACATACTTTACAAACATTCCTACATGTTTCTGAAAAGCCACCAAGCTTGATGACTTGTAGTCAACCCCCAGAGCCCACGTGGTGGAAGGAGAGAACCAACTCCTACAGTTGACTCTTAACTTCCAGCCGCACATCAGGGTACATGTGCCGCACACACAATTGAATTAAGAATATTAAACATGTGTAAGGCACTTCTCCAACACAAACATGACTTTATAAAACGCTCCGGGCCCCTCTCAGGACTTCTTGGTTAAATATCAACAGGAATGCCAGCCGTTGCTTTCTTTTCCACCAATTCGCATTTTTACTAGTAAGTTAAATTCTCGGTAAAACCCAGGACTTCACATGCTACAAGGAAACGTTCTGGGTGACTAATTGCCTTACAAGCCACACTGGTCTGCTTGGAAGGTGACAGAAACACACAGCAAGGTGTTATAGAGTATGGTGTGGGTTCTCACTTGTAATGAAAAGAACACTGTGCACACATAAGCACATCTCTGAGCTGACATCCAAAGAACCTTAAGTCCCACCTCTGATGAGCCGACTAAGAACCAAGAGGAAGCCATGAAGTTTGATTCTATATCTGTAGGTTATTGCTTCTATATCTATAGGACATTGAAACTTTACCCATTATAGAATGGACAAAGGAAAACTATTCTTTCCTTCCACTCCTCATAGATCTTTTGATGGAATGAATATTTTGCTCTTTAAAGATTAACAAGAGAAAAATAAAGAAGTTATTAACTTTTCTTTTTTAAATATTTATTTATTTATTATGTATACAATATTCTGTTTTGTGTGTATGCCTGCAGGCCAAAAGAGGGCACCAGATCTCATTACAGATGGTTGTGAGCCACCATGTCGTTGCTGGGAATTGAACTCAGGACCTTTGGAAGAGCAGGCAATGCAGTTAACTGCTGAGCCATCTCGTCAGCCTCTAACTTTTCTTTCTTTCTTTTTTTTTCTATTCCAGGAAGTCATTTTATTTATTTATTTATTTATTTATTTATTAAAGATTTCTACCTCCTCCCTGCCACCGCCTCCCATTTTTTCCCCCTCCCCCGATCAAGTTCCCCTCCCTTGTCAGCCCAAAGAGCAATGAGGGTTCCCTGCCTTGTGGGAAGTCCAAGGACCACCCACCTCCATCCAGGTCTAGTTAGGTGAGCATCCAAACTGCCTAGGCTCCCATAAAGCCAGTACGTGCAGTAGGATTAAAAACCCATTGCCATTTTTCTAGAGTTCTCAGTAGTCCTCATTGTCCGCTATGTTCAGCAAGTCCGGTTTTATCCCATGCTTTTTCAAACCCAGGCCAGCTGGCCTGTCAGAATGGCTAAAATAAAAAACACCAATGATAGCCTTTGCTGGAGAGGTTGTGGAGAAAGGAGTACACTCATCCATTGCTGGTGGGAATGCAAACTTGTGCAACCACTTTGGAAAACAGTGTGGCGGTCTCTCAGGAAATTTGGGATCAACCTACCCCTGGACCCAGCAATACCACTCTTGGGAATATACCTAAGAAATGCCCTATCATACAACAAAAGTATATGCTCAACTATGTTCATAGCACCATTGTTTGTAATAGCCAGAACCTGGAAACAACCTAGATGCCCTTCAATGGAAGAATGGATGAAGAAAGTATGGAATATACACATATTAGAGTACTACTCAGCAGTAAAAAACAATGACTTCTTGAATTTTGCATGCAAATGGACGGAAATAGAAAACCCTAACTTTTCTTACACAGCAGGGAGGCTCCCAGAAAATTAGTAATTATGAAAAGAGGGGTCTTGACTTCCAGCTTAGTATTTCTCTAAGAAGGACAACACAATTTTAGGGCAATGAAAAATTAGGAAAAGAACTTTGGGTCACTATTGATATGGGATGCCCTTCTGTATGCTGTAAATATGTGCTGCTTTTATTGGTTGATGAGTAAAGCTGCTTTGTCCTATGGCAGGACAGAATATAGCTAAAAATATAGGTTAAAAAGTCAAACTGAATACAGGGAGAAAGAAGGTGGAGTTGAAGGAGACACAAGCAGCCTCAGGCGAAGCAAGATGTGAGGTAACAAGCCACAAGCCTTGTGGTAAAATTACAATAATAGTAATGGGTTAATTTAAAAGTAAGAGCTAGTTGATGATAAGCTGGAGACATTGGCCACACTTTTATAATTAATACAAACATCTGTGTGTTTATTCGGGAACTGGTGGGCAGGAGAAAAACCTCTAGTTACACACTATGGTCTCAACTTGAAGAAGGCTGCTAAAAGTTCTTGGCATGAACTAACCCAGACCAAGAAAGACAAATATCATGTGTATTCACTCATAAGTGGCTTTTAGATATAAAGCAAGAAAAAAAAAAACAGCCCACAATTCATAATCCCGGAGAACCTAGACAACAAAGAGGACTCTAAGAGAGACTTACATGGATCTAATCTACATGGGAAGTAGAAAAAGACAAAATCTCCTGAGTAAATTGGTAGCATGGGGACCAAAGGAGAGGGTAGGAGGGGAGAGGAGAAGAAAAAAATGTATAGCTCAATAAAAGCAATTTTTAAAAAAGACAGGGCAGGGGAAAAGCTCTCGGCAGAGCCTCTTGTAAAAGGGTCCTCTAGTATGAACTTCAGACCTGTCACTCTTTAAAACTACCTTGATGTTAACCTTTTTCTCCATTCCATGCAACAAGAGGAAAAGATATCTTTTGTCTCTGTAAACTGTCTTGATTTCAGGCCAGCAGAGGGAGGATGGGGGGGCTTTCCTGTATCCACTTACTGTCTTTAGCTCAATTGTCTTTAGCTCAATATTGTGTAGACACATGTTCTGGTTACCTGTAGATACATAACATTTTAGTATTTTAATTAAAAGGTAAGTCTATATTTTACAAATAAGAGTAAGCAAAGCAAGAACAAAAGATCTCTCTCGTTTCTAGGATATTTGAGATATACTTTGCAATTGCAATCATGAGAAAACCCTCAAGAATGCTCAGGTGGGCAGGGATGCTTTCTATGGCATCATGGTCACTAAACCATCATAGCACTGCTGAACACCTTTAGAGATGGCAGCTCGCTTCCTTCTAGGAAAGGCTGCTCTGTTCTTATCATAGGTCATGGTTCATACGTTTTCTTTCTTTTCTTTTGGTACTATAGGTCAAGCCCAGAGCGGGTTCGTGCTAAGTACAAGGTATACTACTGAGCTGTACCATAAACTTATCATAAACCTCCTCAAAGATCATAAATGTAATCTCTTCATGAAACCCATAACCTCTAGGAGAATGTGCAAGAGCAATCTATTACCCAGAATTCCATTCACACTTCTTAGCACTGTACACATACCTAGAGCACAGACACAGAACACGGTCACATAGGGACTGCCCATCCAATTGCTTGGTTATCGCATGGAGCTTATCTTGGAGGGCACACAGGAGTTTCTCCCCATCCCTCAATCATTCTCTTTTGCCTTGTACTACCTGCCTCCAGTTGCTAGAGCCCTGGATCCAAACCTTCCTTAACTGTAGAATGACCATCAGTTCTTTAAGCTGTCATCATAAAGGAGATCTTGGGCCGTATTTGACACTTAGATGCTCTGGTAACCGAGGTCAGAAGAGCCCAGGAAAAATCGTACATCACAGGTCACTGTGAAATTCAAATCTGGAAGGAAATCTATGATCTTTCTCCAGCTGGGGTCAGAGATTGTCTCTCACAGGTGGAGACCCTCTCCGGGGTAGCACTATAGATCCTCTGACAACCTCTCTGGAAAAGAATTTACTTCCTTCTGAGTCTTCGAAAAGGAATAAACCTTCAAGCAAACATCTTACCCCTTGCTATTATGACTGGCCTATGGCAGATGCCCTTTAATGTATTAATAAGGCTGTGGCTACATTTTTTTAACCAAAATCTCCCTAGTAAAAGATGGGAGAATGGAGTGGCTAACAGTGGTCCATTATTCTTCCTAGTTATTTAAGGTTCTGCCTGGTGCCAAAAAATTTATTAAGCCTACTTCCCATATCTGAAATACTCCTCCAGACAGAGGTGGTCACAGCCTCTTAAGTTTTCAATGTGTGTACTTTTTTTTAAAAGATTTATTTATTAATTATGTATACAGTGTTTTGTTTTTCCTGCATGTATGCTGCAGGCCAGAAGAGGACACCAGATCTCATTTACATATGGTTATAGTCACCACCATGTGGTTGCTGGGAATTGAACTCAGAACCTCTGGAAGATCAGTCAGTGCTCTTAACCACTGAGCCATCTCTCTTAGAGTGTATCTTCCTCGTCTTAAATACTGATAACAGATTCTAGAATCCAGGACTGTCTGCCTTCACTCTTCCGGGGTTTTGTGTTAGACTAACTTGAGTCTAAAACATTTGGATTTTTGTTTGGTTGGTTTGGTCTGGTTTTTGTGGGGATGTTTGTTTGTTTGTTTAGCTCTTATATTAATGACCAGAAGTCCTTGATCTAAGCCTTCAATAAGCTTTTTGGCTATAACCAATATGAGGTTGCTAATTCCAATTTCACAGATAAGGAGTTCTGATGAGTTCTAATCTGTTTGTGAGCAGCTTTGCAAGCAACAGTGTTGGTTCGAGTTGCTTAGAAAGCAGTGACCAACCAGCAGAGACTCCGTGCTCTGCTCTGCTTTGCCGTTTTACGGTCTAGTTCTAGTGTGGGGACAGCTGTTAAGAGGTCTGGAGGAAAGAATGCGGAAGAGCCATCTATTCACCACTGAAGCTAATCATCTTGCATGTACTTTTTTATGTGAGTGTGGATGCCTGCCACCATGTGGACATAGCAGGCAGCCTGCAACTTGTGGGACTTGGTTCTTTCTTTTGATCATGTGAGTCTAAGGTATCAAACTCAGGTCTCCAGCATTGGCAGGAAGGGCCGTTACCCAGTGAGCCATCACACTGACCCTGCACATAAGCTGAGTTTCTTTTTTAATTTTAGAAATATTTTTATTAATTCTTTGAGAATTTTATACAATGTATTTTGATCATATTCACACACTTTCTCTTCTACTCCCTCTGATTCCTCCCAGGTCTACCCCCATCTCCTTATCCCCCAACTTTCATGTCCACTTTTGGGTTCTTAATAACCATCAAGTCTCATCTGTGCCTCCCACGTATTCCTGGGTGTGAAGTCATTCACTGCAGCACGCGCATGTTCCTGGGTGTGAAGTCATTCACTGCAACATGGCTGACCTACCAGGAACCACACTCTTAAAGAAGTCTGACTGACTGCCTCCCCCAGCAGCCATCTATACCTGTCTATAACTGTTCAGTTAGGAGTGGGATTCATGAGCCCCTTCCCCCTCCACACCAGGATGTTGACTTCCTCGGTCCTGTGCAGAACAACCACAGCTGAAGTGAGCTCATTGTAGACCCATATTTTCACATGGTATGACAGCCAGGCTCTAAAACCATAGGCTACAACTTGACGTAGTCACGTAACCTTCCAGACAGGCTGCTGCTACCTAACAAGGGTCAGGATGTTGTTCTGCTCCTTCTCTGTAATTTGGAGGATGCCTGAATAGAGATGCTAATTCAAGCCTACGTGACTGAGCTAGTATACTGACCAGGAAGACGTGACAGTAAGCAGAGGGAGATTTGGACGTGACTGAAAGCCATTCACCTGGTTACCTAGGAAATAGAATGCTAATGTACTTTCCCCCTCAGTTTAAGTTTTGATATATAATGCTGCATTGGAGAATAAACGAGAGGAAATTCTCCAGGATGTGGATTCAAGATTTCATGAGGGATCACGGAGAGTCTCCTTCCTGATAAAGCCATGTGAGTTGTGTCTTTATTCCTGTGCCTCCATGCCGGTCAATAGAGAGATAGTTTATGTTGGGGTCTGGTCAAGAGAAATAATTTATGGTCCAGGCTGCCACCAGACCCGAGAGCTCATGAACACAGTGGTTCCTGCTTGACAAGAGGACACTGTTTCACTCCCTGCCTCTCAGAGTTCTTTTTTTTTAATTAATTAATTTATTTATTTATTAAAGATTTCTGTCTCCTCCCCACTGCCACCTCCCCTTCCCTCCCCCTCCCCCGATCAAATCCCCCTCCCTCAACAGCCCAAAGAGCAATCAGGGTTCCCTGACCTGTGGGAAGTCCAAGGACCACCCACCTCTATCCAGGTCTAGTAAGGTGAGCATCCAAACTGCCTAGGCTCCCACAAAGCCAATAGGTGCAGTAGGATCAAAAACCCATTGCCATTGTTCTTGAGGTCTCTGTAGTCCTCATTGTCCACTATGTTCAGCGAGACCGGTTTTAACCCAGGCTTTTTCAGACCCAGGCCAGCTGGCCTTGGTGGGTTCCCGATAGAACATCCCCATTGTCTCAGTGTGTGGGTGCACCCCTCGCGGTCCTGAGTTCCTTGCTCGTGTTCTCTCTCCTTCTGGTCCTGATTCGGACCTTGAGATTTCAGTCCGGTGCTCCAATGTGTGTCTCTGTTTCTGTCTCCATTCATCGCCTGATGAAGGTTAATATTCAGGAGGATGCCTATATGTTTTTCTTTGGGTTCTCCTTCTTATTTATCTTCTCTAAGAACCCGAATTATAGGCTCAATGTCCTCTATTTATGACTAGAAACCAAATATGAGTGAGTACATCCCATGTTCCTCTTTTTGGGTCTGGCTTACTTCACTCAGGATAGTATTTTCAATTTCCATCCATTTGCCTGCAAACTTCAAGAAGTCCTTGTTTTTTACTGCTGAGTAGTATTCTAATATGTATATATCCCATACTTTCTTCATCCATTCTTCAATTGAAGGGCATCTAGGTTGTTTCCAGGTTCTGGCTATTACAAACAATGCTGCTATGAACATAGTAGAGCATATACTTCTGTTGTATGAAACGGCCTCTCTTGGGTATATTCCCAAGAGTGGTATTGCTGGGTCCATGGTTAGGTTGATCCCGAATTTCCTGAGAAACCTCTTGACCCCTCTTCTATGATGGTCTCTGGACCTTGGAAGTTGGGTGTGATATAGATGTCGCATTTGACACTGACAATACTCTCTGCTCTTGGATCAGTCAAGAGTTTGGTGTTATTCACGAGGGTACATAGAGACTTCTCTGATGGGGTCCGACAGCGGCACTGATCTACCGGTACAGAGACATGAGTTTAGAGGGTAGTTGATCCTATATCCTTTTAGCAGAATAATGGGAGTAGGTTCACCCCTGGGGCCTGTGAGATTTCTCCAACCAGGAGTTCCTGGCTGGATCTACAGTACCAGGAATGTCTTTCCACCATTGAAGCAGGCCCTGGACATAAGCTAATATAATTGCTTTTAGGACTAGATAGTTTAATTCACAGTTAATATTCGTTACAAAATTAAAAACTTGGTTCTGTTGTCAGTATATTTTTGGAATGAATTGTATATTGGATTTTTTTCTTTTTAAATTTATTTTTCTCTCATATATTACATCCCAACCACAGTTTCCCCTCTCTCCTCCCCTCCAAGTTCCTTCCCTCCATCTCTCCTCTCCTCCAGATCCACTCCCCCTCTCTTTCCCTTCAGAAAAGAGCAGTCCTCTCAGGGATATCAAGCGAGCACAGCATAACAAGTTACAATAAGTCTAGGCACAAACCCTTATATCAAGGCTGGACAAATAAACCCAGTATGAAGAGAAGGATTCCAAAAGCAAGTGAAAAAGTCAAAGGCACCCGTGCTCCCACTATTAGGAATCCCACAAGAACACCAACCTACATAAGCATAGCGTATGTAAGGGACCTAGCTCGGACCCATATAGGCTTCATGACTGTCCCTTCAGTTTCTTTCTGTGAGTTCCAATGACCCCTGCTTAGTGGATTTTGTGGGCCATGTTCTTTGGGTGTTGTCAACCACTCTGACTCCTACAGTCCTTCCTCCCCCTCTTCCATGGGATTCCCTCTGCATCTACTCCCTCCTGTCAGTTGCTGGATGAAAGCTCTCTGATGACTGCTATGCTAGGCTCTGGTCTATGAGTATAACAGTAGTTGTAATAGGCATAAAAACTTGGCTGTGTCCAAAGAAAACATGTTCTGATAAAGGAAGATGGGGGAGCTGTTGTTGAGAGAAAAAGAAAGCAATTTTGTTCTAAAGCAGAATGACTGGTTGATCCAGAATGAGAAACAAGAAAAGGGGAGGAAAGCAAAACAAAATAACCCCCCAAACCCTGTTAGTATAAAAAGTGTTTCAAAGGTTAGACGGTGTGCAGGGCAGGGGTCGTATGTGTGGTCAAGATGGATTCGCTTGTGTGTGGGGACAGCGGGAAAAGCACTGCTATGGTTATTCTTTCCCTCTGAAACTCATGTCGAATATGGTCTGGCCTTTGTGGCAGGGTTGAGAGGTGGGGAACTGATTAGGTTGCTAAGAGGGATTTAGCATTTTTTCACATGGAACCAGGCTAATTCTCATTGTTATTGAAGTTATTAGGGTCACAGCCTGTGGCCTGGCAACTTTAACAAGCCAGGCTCAGTTACTTGTCCTTAATATGCTGACTGAATAAGGAAGCATTAGAGCAAAGCAGAGAAAGTATAATTGATCATGGCCATGTGGGAGTGTTTTAAGGTCGCTAGTTGGTTCCTGGCTACCCTCCACTCTTTCATTTCCCGGCGGCCCAGACTCCTGAAATAAACACACAGAAACTATATTAATTAAATCACCGCTTGGCCCATTAGCTCTAGCTTCTTATTAGCTAACTCTTACATCTTAATTTAACCCATTTTTATGCATATTGCCATGAGGCTGTGGCTTACTGGGAAAAGTTCTGATGTCTATCTCCGGTGGGGTTACTTGGCTTCTCTCTAACCCTCCTTTTCCCCAGCATTCAGTTTAGTTTTCCCCGCCTACCTAAGTTATGCCCTGCTATAGGTCCACAGCAATTTCTTTATTAACCAATGGTATTCACAACATATAGAGGGGAATCCCACATTAGTGGGAGAAGCAGCAAAGATGTCCAGTAATCTTATCCCTTCATTCTCTTCAGGGTCCTAATGTGAGGATCATGTCTAACTGGAAGGCAAGAGGTGTGTGTAACTAAGCAAATCTGTCAAGGTGTGGTCTTGTCTGTCATTATGGCATAGGCCCCCAAGTCCTGCCAGCAAGGGTGTTTGAAAACTTGTCTGCAATATTTGAGTTCTCTTACCAGGGGACAGGATTCCCCTCTTGCCTTCACCAAGATGCAGCCCTTTCTTCTCCTAGCATGAGATTCCTTGGGAAATTCCGATTTCTTGGGGATCCTCTGTTTCAGTAACTTGATTACCAATGGAGGGGCATAATTGTCCCCTTAAAAGATCTTCATTCCTGCCAGGAAGGCTATAGCATGGTCCTGAGTTCTCCACTCTTCACCTGGATTACCTACAGGCCAGCAGCTAGGCCTCTACTATTCTGTCCATCTGCTTGTTCACCTGTTCAGGCCTGAACCCACTATCCCTGCTCTGACCTGGTTCTGCACTCTTACCTCACTGAACTCAACTCCACAGCTTTGCCCTCAACCCTGACTCTCTTGGGGCACCAGCCTCAGCTTCTTCCCTGAAGCTTGTCTTGGATTCATTATCTTAGCAACAAAGCCTCTTTTTACACATCCATCATCCCACTGCTAAATTTTTTGAACTCTGAATTTTGCCTCTTTAACTTGTAATTATTTTGTAAACATAATACATATATATGCAAATATGTAGACAGACAAACAGATATAACTTACCATGTAATGTAAGAGTTGATATTGGTAGTTAAGATTAGAATAAAAGAACCAACCTTTGCCTCATCCAGGTTATCAAAAGAGACAGGATTATTGGACAAATTACCACCATTAAGACTGCTGCAGCTGAAGACACAAAAGCTAAGAGCACTTGCTGCTCAAGCAAAAGACTGGGGTTAGGTTCTTGACACCCACCTGGAGGCTCGCAACTGCCTCTAACTCCTGTTCCATGGAATCCGATGATCTCCTCTGGTCTCCGTGGGCACTAGGTATGCATGTGGTTCACATACATACATGTATGCAAACATTAAAGCACATAAAATAGAAATGATAAAAATCTTTTTTAAACGTCTTCACTTATGAATTTATTGCTATTCAATAAATTCTGCCTGCAGAAAGACACAAATGTGTCTGTTTCTGGCACAGCACAGTCACCACATGGTTCTATAATTCTTCAGCCACAAATAAGACTGCACTTCTGAGTTCTAGAGCCATGCATGCACAGACAAGTCCTCAGGCAGAAGTGTCTGAATGTTAAAGGACCCTGCGTGACCAAATGCATGCATGCGTGGTTACATCCACTATGATTCAGCTAAGCCCTTGTGCACATGCGTAACCCAGCCATCTGTGTCACTTGTGTATGACGTAGTCATGCCAACCCCCCATGCACATGCAGTAGGCAGCTTTTAAAAAGATGGATGTGCCATTTTCTCTCTCTCTCTGCACACCGATCCCCAGGCCTGCACTCGCCCCCTCTAATAAACTCCTAAGCGGGTAATTTCAGGTTCTTCCTTGTTTCATCTTTTGTGTGTATTCCAGGCAGGCATGGAACTCACTGTATATATGATCTTAAACTTTTGATCCTCCTGCCTCCAATGCCCAAACTATAGGTATGCATCACTGTGTCATTCTTGTGGGGCAAAGAACCAAACCCAGAGCTTTAAGTAAGTTAGGCAAGCACAATACCAATTGAGTTATACATCCCCCCCTCCACCCCGAACTTCTTTTCTTGCCACTATGATTGATGTGGATCAAGGAGTTTATTTTCATTGGCATGCTATTCTTAGATTGGATTTATGATTTAGTAAGTTTAAGCATCTAGTTGAGATGACACACCCTGTTTGACTAGTAGGCTTGGAAAGAACCATCCATAGTCTTATGTCATCAGTGAAGGCACAGACACACAAACACTGGAAAGTCTCTGTCTATGAGGATACAGGTATACCTCGGGAAAAGGGGCCATCTACAAGGTCAGGGGAGAAACCCTAGGAGGACCCAACACTGCCTGGACCTTGATCTTGACCTTCTAGCACTAGCACCATGAGACATCACATGGTTATGTCACCCAGTGTGGTGTTCTGTTAAGTGCCCTGAGATACTTGCCCTCCACTAAAGACAGTATTCACAGGAAATGTCCACAGATTCGTGGGGTAGGGCTTAAGAAGCACAGGAAGGAAAGAGCTGGGCTTCAAGATAGCCACTGTGGGTTCTCAGTGGCTCCTTTCCCCTGTACTCAGTGCTGTCCCGTTCATACCCAAGATTGCGACACAAGTGTACCCTATCACCCCAACTCTTTTAGGCTGCAGACTCTAGATCCAGCTTGTCCTTATCTGTCATTAGGATGACCAAAAACCCCACCTTTTGGGATGTCCAGCAAGAGACCCCAGGAGGAACAGGTGTCCCTTTCATGCCATGCTAACTCCCTGGACATTCTCACACCATCCTACGATCTAGTCTCACAAAGTGACAGACAGTGCCATGTGCGGCATGTTTCACTGACTCTTCTGATTGCTTCTTTCCCAGCTGACTGTCTGGGTGACACACCGCCTCTTTCCCAGCTGACTGTCTGGGTGACACACCGCCTCTTTCCCGGCTGACTGTCTGGGTGACACACCGCCTCTTTCCCGGCTGACTGTCTGGGTGACACACCGCCTCTTTCCCGGCTGACTGTCTGGGTGACACACCGCCTCTTTCCCGGCTGACTGTCTGGGTGACACACCGCCTCTTTCCCGGCTGACTGTCTGGGTGACACACCGCCTCTTTCCCGGCTGACTGTCTGGGTGACACACCGCCTCTTTCCCGGCTGACTGTCTGGGTGACACACCGCCTCTTTCCCGGCTGACTGTCTGGGTGACACACCGCCTCTTTCCCGGCTGACTGTCTGGGCGACACACCACCTCTTTCCCCGCTGACTCTCTGGGCAACACACTGCCTCTTTCCCAGCTGACTCTCTGACTGGCCCCCTCTGAACACTTCCACCTCTCTTAAGCACCAGATACCTCTCCTGAGCCATGCTGCTCTGGATCCTGTCCCTGTGGAAACCTCACTTGGCACAGAGCATCCTCAGTGGTGTGACAAGCAAACCCCAGCCCAGGGTACACACCTAATAAGATGGCACCGGTCTGTTTCTAGCAAACTGAATGCCAGGAGCATGGGGATCTGTTCCTTACAAGCCACCAACAGGTGTCCAGGGAGCACAGACCCAGGAGGACAACAGGAGCCAAGACAGAGCCCACAGGAAACTATGTATAGTTCAGTTCTCTGAGGAAGAACTAGACCCTTACCACACGCCCCTCATAAGTTCAAGTCCCCCACCTGAGCCCTGCTTGGACTTTCACTAGGTCCATCTGTAGGACATCCTAAGGAAGAAGAGGTGTAGTGAGGCAAAGAACGTGTTCCTGGGACCCTCCACCTGTTTGGTTCTCCCGTAGCTATCACAGGACACCACAAAGAACCAGGGTACTTCAGAAGGAGTTTTGGAAGAACCCCTCTCAGGCATCCAACTCTGACCCCATCAAAGCCCTTTACCGTTCTAAAATTTGTAAACAACTTCATACACATACACAACCACTCTCTACATCTGTGCCCACTCTGACTTTCATGTAAGATTCAGCCAACACATCCTGACACCACAAACATGGCAATGTCGTGAGTTGAACCCCTGTGAGTGCCCACAACTCTGACTGCTCCTTTCATTCAACCAGCACCAGCGGGGACGCCCCTGATGAGTAAAGGCCAGTCTCCAGCACCTGTGTGGAAAGTGAGGTATTTCCTTTCAGGCAGCCAGTGACTTGTCTGCACAGAAGCTTTTCGGAAACAGCAGTGTCTAGCGT
The DNA here is from genome assembly GCA_963919715.1 of Microtus obscurus. Taxonomy (NCBI): domain Eukaryota; kingdom Metazoa; phylum Chordata; class Mammalia; order Rodentia; family Cricetidae; genus Microtus; species Microtus obscurus. The sequence goes on from CAWTZC010000015.1 coordinate 25,772,846, forward strand.
TACTATTTGTGGAGACCCAAGAATGTGAGCCTATTGCTTCATTGATCAAAGGTCAGAGAGTCGGAACTCACCTCTAGTTCCTTCAAGGTTATTGTGCTTCTATCTCAAACAAAGGTCCCACCTAGCTGTAGAACAGAGAGTTCTGTTCTCGCAAGGTTATTTTCAACGGGTGTGGCTAATAGCCAGATCTTGTATTTCATGTATAGAGAAGTAGACGTGTTTCTACCTCAAACAAAAGTCTAAGGATCCAACTAAGGCTTCAACTCTCTTAAGGAGATAACAATGGTTTCCACCCAGGGATTGGTTTGCCTACAAAATGTTTGGTCTAGGGTGTGAGCATGACTTGTTTTGTTCTAACAACAGAATTTTTAACTATGGGTGTAGCCCGTGACATTCAACTGGTGTATACATTTCCCTGTATCATGTTAATGCATGCTTTTGTCTTACTCCTACCTTTTGGGGTCAGGGATATTTTAAGTAATAGGAAATTAAGTGCAGGCAAATTTCAGTTCTCACTGGAATTCCCTCCCGATACTATCCTATATTATTTTCATTCGTATCTTCATAGTCTTTACTATATTTCTAAATCCCCACACCGCTACCCTGGCGAGAGGTAATTTTGTCAAGGCTGGTCCTGACAACTGCTGCTGCGATGAAACACCATGACCAAAGCATCTTGGGGAGGGAGGGCAGCCAGGGCAGGAACTCGACAGAGGTCATGGAGGGGTGCTGCTTACTGGTTTGCTTCCCATGGCTTACTCAGCCTCCTTTCTTACAGACCCAGGGCCACCAGCCCAGGGATGACGCCATGCACAAATGGTCCCTCCCCATCAATCACTAAGAAAATGCCCTACAGGTTTGCCTACAGACCCATCTTATGAAAGCATTTTCTTAACTGAAGTTCCCGTCTCGACTCAATGACTTCAGCTTGTGTCAAGTTGCCATACACCGGTACAAACAGTAAGAGTCCGGTCTTTTTACTTTATAAGGGAAAGCCACGTGCCCCCACCTAACTAGGTGCTTACGGACAGCTCCCAGCTTTGCTATGGAGGATGTTACCTGCATGAATATTATTTTCCACGTTTTTTGAGCCGTGTAAGCTTTCTCCAAGCAGTTGAAGGCAGCAAGCAGGCTTAGGACAAGAGGTGAATTACCAAATCGTACAGGTTTGCACAGGTTAAACTGGGTATATGCTAAGATTTGTGGCCAAGATACATAGCATCGTTCCCTTCACTTCTGGTGGGTGACATTGTTACCTTTAAGGGGTTGGGATCTATCCCTTCTCCATTGTGGAGACGTGGGAACAAATGGCATGTTTGCTGAGGTAAACTCTAGAGTGCCACTGGTAACATTTTCACATTTTTGTTTGCAAAAGCATTAGCAGTTGTGATTTAGTGGGGGGGAGGGGATGCCATTCTGAGCCCATCTCCAAAGGATGCCCTGAGGCAGAACAGGACCCCGAGGTTCTAAATGGGTGGAATTGGTTCACCAGAACAAACCCAGCCACGCTCCTAATTCTGTATAATTTGCTGAGGGACACCCACTTGGTATCATTTCTCTTGCAGGAAGGGTTCCTTATTGTCAGCACTGGGAATGGAGTGAGGAGGTGCAGGAGACTGAGGCCCGGTGGTAGGAAAGGAGCCCCAGCGAACAATGTCAGTGTGATAGGAAGGGAGCCAATGTCCAGAGTGAAACAGAGCTGAAACTTAGGAGCCAGAGTAGGTGGGAGGGGCTTAGTCTTCGGTGGCATGTGGAGAAATTCGGGTAACAGTGTTTACCCCAATAACCCAAGTAGATCCACAAACTCAGCTGTGACAGCCGAAGCATATGAGTGCTTGCCAGGTGCAAATGAGATGCTCTGTTGAGCTGCTTTTCTTGCAAGCCAGGCCCTGAACTGGTCTCTCCGGCGGCAGGACACCACTACAAGCCAGGGCGGGGGCAAGCCTTTTAATTTCTGGTCAGAAAGCCTGCACTACCTCGACCGGACAGCAGAGGGTGGTACAGCACCACCTAGGTCCACCCTGAGCTTGGCCATCAACACTTGTGGGAAGGGGTGGGGGAGGCAGTCACAAAGGTGTTGCCAAATCCCACAGGAAAGTGCGCTTCAGGTTCTGGGGTGGCTCTCCTGCGCTCCTCTCCCTGATGACAGGCTCCTGTCAGTCTTGAAGTCTATCTGCAGCTGGCGAGGGATGACTGCACAGCATTTTTGAAACACATAAGGAAATCTGTTTAATGACACAATTGGCCAAATTTCTTACTTTAGTGACATGAAATTTGACCACCTTTGAAATAAAAATCTGAAAATTTTCATTCATTTAGAATAGTACTAAAGAATGAACACTTGAATCATTTTTAAATGTTCCTTAAGAGCATGACATCTGTGTGTCTAACCCGCAGATTTCTTAGTGTCAAATGCAGCCCAATTCCATATGTTCCTGTGTAAAGTGAATGCCAAGCCACACACTGGGATATGAAAAATAGATTTATTGACCAGGAGTTGCAAAGGCTTGTCCTGGGTGACGAGGACAAGAGCCTCAGGCCTTCCCGAGGCTCTTCTTGATGAAATGGCCCACCAGTCGCTGAGGTCTCTGCTGGTATTCCACCAGCACGTCATGGGGAGTGTTGATCTGGTCCCCTTGCAGCCGGTCCAGGAGGGTGACACACACCACAGCCGCTGCAAAGGGCAAAGGTCTCATCAAGGCAGGGTCAGACACCTGCCTTAGCTCACCGAGAACACGAGGCAGGGCCAAGGAAGGACACGGGCCAGGGCCAGGGAGTGTGCCGGGGCCAGGGAATGTGCAGAGTAGGAACAGCAGGGCTGCGCGGATGGAGTGGGACACCATGGAGGAAGACACACCCTCCACCAACACCGGCAGTTCCCTACTCTACCACGTCACCTATGGCCTTTGACCAGGGCCAACTCCTGGCTGCCCTGTGCAGGACATAGGTTGTCCCAGATCTGTCTGGAAGGATGCTCAGGTCTAGACAAGAGGGTGGATTAGTCATCAGTACAGAAAGCCAAGCTCTTAAACAAGGCTGGGGAAAGTTTCTATCTGAGCTGGAGTAGGTCACCACCATCTTTGTCATCCTTCTCAGTGGTGTGGGAAATCACTGCAAGAACACTGTTTTGCGGTGTGACAATCAAGACATTGTATGTATACCACGGCTCCAGGGTCAACACCTGGTTAAGACAGACATAAGTGAGAAAGCAACAATGGGGTACTCTCAGGAGGGGCCCTCTGTGATCAAAAATGATGGAAAACAGATACCAAGGTCATCACGGGTCTTCCTACCTCTCAGGCCACAGGCACTGCACATGGTGGCAAACAATGAAGATTCCATCTCAATATTTCGGACGCCTGCAGCATGGGCTGCTCGTAGATAGGCCTGCTTGTCCTTCTCTGTGTAGGAGCAGAGGGCACCATCCAGACGGCCTTGCCCTGTGTCACACAAAGACAGGAGAATCACATGCACATAATCAGAGGTTACTACACTTGGGCACCCTACTGTACGTGCCATCAAGACACAGGGATGAAGGGCCCCCCGCCTGCCTGGCTTCATAAAGTGGAGAGCTATTTGGGTCAATATTACAGCCGTGGCAGAAATACTGGGACTGAGTTAGCATCCCACACGCGGCTGTCCCACCAGAGACAGCACCACCGCATCACAGAGCAGGCTTTGAGTGGGCGAGGGATCCCTAGACCAGACACGCCCTCACTTCCTCTCACCCTCATAGAAGTCCAAGGTGCACATGGTGTTGCCCACAACGGTGGGGAATTCATCCAGGTCTGAGGCGCACTGCATCAACTCCTGCACCAGCTGCGCATCCAGGTTGGTGCTGCGAACCACCCGCTTTCCCAGGACAATCTGCTCAAACTCTGGCTTGAAGCACTCATCCACTGCCTGCTGGGTGATGACCACAGAGCCAGGCTCCAGACCTGAGGGAGACGCAGGTATCGCTGTTACCGGGGTGACAAAGTAGCCGAGAACAGGCACAAGGAACACGATCCCCACACAGTGGAGTATGGAAGCCCCCAGCGTATACTCAAAGCCATCTATCCCTCTTCCTAGTTAGGGCTTTTCCTGACTGGGAGTTTGCACAGAACCACTGCTGAAAGCAAGGGAAAGCAGAGAGCAGCAATCTTGCCGGGAGTCTCTGCATCCTTTACCCAATGTCTCTGTCTTCCAGGCAGTAGCACTGACTAGCGCTCCACCAACAAGGTGGCCATGTTGGCTTAATCATCCCAGATTATATCTTTATTTTGTACACTTTCAGCCAGATCCAAAAGTATAGAGAAGCCACATGCCTCAAAACCAGCCTCAATCCTTTCCAGCTCCTGACTAGCCTGTTCTTCCTCTGTAACCAGCAACAACCATCTCTGCAGTGTCGGCACTGGAGGTGTGTCCTCCTTGAGTAGCTGCACACTTTAAAGGACAACACTCTGCTCCTTCTTTTCTGCTGGATTCATATTTTTTCTTATACAATGTGACCACTACCAGGAAATTAGAAATCCTGCCTTCCAAGAACAATGTCCATAGACCCAGGCGCCTAGATCTAAGGCTCTACTGCCCCTGGAGTCAATACAGCTTCCTATCAATGGCTTTGTGTTCCTGATGGGAAGAATAACTATTAGAGACCAGTGCCTACAGTGACTTTAGTTCCCTAGCGACAAATAAGGAATTGCTTTAGAGCTGGATTTTGGTGGTGCACGCCTTTAATCCCAGGACTTGGGAGGCAGAGAGGCAGGTGGACCTGAGTTTAAGGCCAGCCTCATCTATAAAGCAAGTTCCAAGACAGCCGGGGCTGTCCTTTTATAGCTTCAGACTTTTACTTAGGCCATAGTATGTTGCTGCCCAACACACACACACACACACACACACACACACACACACTCACACACACTCACACACAGCCCTGACTGCCAAAACCCACAATGAAATAAAATCCCCACTGTGAAATAGGAAGACTAAGGACTGGGTGGGACGTGTGAGAAGAGACTTTCGCTCTGCCCTAAAGGATGGATGAACTCATTCACTGAGATTAATGGTGGATGAAAGACCAAGGCTGGGACAGAACTCCCCATCTCGAATACATGATGAATCCCTGTGCCATCCCTAGACTCTACCAATAAGAAAGATTGCAGTCTTCAGCATTTCACAGTCTTCTTCAAGATCACTTCTTTGCGTCTTAGGTTGTTTCTGGGTTTGTGTATGTGGCGGGAGGGGGGGTTGTTTGTTTGGGAGATTTGGGGGCTTTGCGGGGGGGTTAGGTTTTTGTTTGTTTTGTCAATGATTAGGAATTTCTGAGCTAATTTCAGGCCCCTTGTTAGTTTTGTATCCCACCGCCCCAGTACACACTTTGATGGGAGGAGGAGACAGGCGGAGAGGGAGGCCCTTGAGCAATCCTGTCTGTGTTCACACCACGCCTGAGCAGCTGCAGGGCTCTAGCCCCTCCTCCACCCACAGGGCCAGAATCAATCCTCAATCCTCACCTATCCCGCCGGAAGTGCCGATGCGGATGATGGTGATGTTGGAGCACCTGGCATGGTACAGCATCTTGATGAGTTCATGCAACATGATCCCAATGGAAGGAATACCCATGCCGTGCTGAAACCAGAGAGAAATGCAGAGGCTAAGCCCAGCATTGTGCAACTCTCAGCTCATACATAAGTCCCTCTGAAGGACGCACTCCACATTTTAAGTCGCCCAAAGACAGACAAGCTTCTGCAGAGAACAAGACTGTGACAGAGAGCACATTATCCTAACTTCCACTGTATTATACAGTTATAATTTTCTACTGTGAGTTGTTATTGCGATTCCTTCGCTATACCTGGGTGACAAGTGAAATGTATTTATCGGCTTTGGTACTCTTCTGCTTCGACACATCCGCCGGGCTCTTTGGAACAAAGCCCATGTGGGGAAGGAGATTACTGTGTGTTTTATGTGGCTTATTTCAACTAATAAAATCATGTGTTCAAAATATTAACAGAGCTGTCCTCCCAATGACCTACCTAGCTTGACTCACACAAGCTGCATAGCGGGAGGAAGGAAGCAGCTGCTGGGAGGAAGAGCAGCTGCCAGGAGGAAGGAAGCAGCTGCCAGGAGGAAGGAAGCAGCTGCCAGGAGGAAGGAAGCAGCTGCCATTCCTAGGTAACCCTGGATAATGAGCATGCTGTCTGATAGCTGAAGCCATGCCCAAAGGCCCTTATCCATACCAGATAAGGTTTTATCACCGCCCTTTTCTCCTGCCCTCTCTAATTTAGCCAAACAAGATAACCGACTGGTTGCTCAATCCCTGACATCGGATATCTACTGACTGCACTTTTGCCTCTGCCATATTCTCCTGGTCTCTGCAGCAATGCAACCCCACTCCACAGACCTTTCAAAGACCCTCCCACCCTCATATCTAAGATACCTCCTCTCCCCTCCCCAGGCAGGTGCTGTCCTGAAGGCAGAGCCCTAATGCAGAGGGACCCCTTTCAGAATGTCAAACACAGGAAGCGCTTCCACAAGGTGACTTTGCTATCAGGTGATTTTACGTGACTGACACGCTTGGGGGTCTAGCTGACTAGTGTCCAGACACACATCTCAACAGGACGGGAATTCACTGTGAACTGTAGTTCTTCATTTTATTAATGCCATCAAAGGAAATCAATCGCTAGAAAACGATTCCTTTTTGTAGGATACTGGAGATATCCGCAATCACTTTTATTGCTCACACAACCTGCGTTATAAAGCAGGTCCGTCACTATGAGATAGAAGAGGCACGGAGACCTGGCATGTGGCTCTTCTTCCAGGCCTGGGCCAGGCAAGGAAGCCCTCCCCCCACACCTGCCACCCCCACACATGCCACCCCCACACGGAGTGGACAGCTGTGTATATTGACATGCGTATCTGCTTTTGTATACTGAGGCTCTCCAGGAAGCTAAGCCTCAAGGGCTGGAGCCTAGGACTTACTCATGCCCAGATGCCAGCTGCTAAGAGCTCACCATGCTCCCAGCCATTTACAGTAAACAAATGTTAGGGTAACAGCTGTTCAGCTGTTGGCACAGGCAGAAGTGTGGGGCACAGGGCCTTGCAGAGCATGTAAAAGGCAAGTACTCACGCTCACAGACAGCACAGGTCCGACTTTATACATGGCGTAGCGGTCAGTGCCTGCACAGATGTTGGGGTACTCTTTCCCTGGATGGTCAAGGCCCAGCTCAGCAGCCACATACCTGATGAAGGTGCTCATCCGGGAAGGGCTTCCACCAACACACACGAACTGAAAGCAGAGGACACCGTGTCGTTAGAGCTCTTCAAGTTGACTGGCAACACTGGGGTCACTGTAAACTTCCTAGCAAGTGGCTGGGCCTGACCTTTACCAAGTGTATCTAAGGAAGTGAGCAATCAACTTCCCAGGGAGAGTTTAGTAATCACTGCTCAGCAGGGGCACAGTGAGGTCAGCTCTATACAGGCCCTCGCTGTCTTTGAAAAGGCAAGAGCAGGCACCATGCTGGGTCCCATACACCAGGTGGGAGGCAGTCTAGGGTGCTGGAAGTGGGTTTGGGTTTAGATTCAGTTGGTTGGAATACCTCACTTCACCTCACGTGACCAGAGTGACACAGTGTTAAGTGGCAAAGAATAGCATCCCAGTAGGGGGTTGGGAATTTGCAGGTGAAGAAGCAAAACCTTCTCTTTGCAAAGTGTCATCTAAGACTTTATTTTGCCAAAGACTAGCAAATAGTCAAAGTGATTTAATGGTACCTGAGTATAAAAGAAATAAATGCATATCTCTAAACATGAAAAGACATTTCCAGGGCTGAAACAGAAAAAATAGATTAGCAATATTGGGATAGATGGAAATTCAATCAATTAAAAAACATGAAATCTGCCCACCATTTGCTACCAAAGGTGAGTGCTAGCCATGGCAGATGGGGTCCAGCTTCGGTGTTCAAAGCCCATCTTGGTTTTTAGTTCAGTGTGTCAATTCCTCTTTAGCAGGATTAAACATTGAAGAGTCCTGTTGTATGGTAACTATAGTTACCAAAGAGCCCTGTTTTAATAGTGTGGTAACAGTTACCACACCTAACTGTAAATTGCAAGAGAACCAGCAAACAGGATTCTGAGTGTCCTGAGTTGTGAACTTGCGGCTGACCACTCTGCTTACCACTTTATATCACATACAGGAACTAAAAGCCACACTGTTCCTTGCAAAAATGCAAATAGATGTCTATTAGAAATAAATTTTAATAAAGAATTTTACAAAAATTTAGGACACTCTGGCACTGAGAACTGGAGACTCTGTACTGAAGGTGTCTCATTAAAATTATCCCTCTGATAATTAAAACAATAGCTCCAATATACACCTCCAACTACAAGCAGGGATCATACAGACTCCATATTGACACCGCACCTCTTGGAAATCCTTCCCAGCTCTCTACATTGCCTAGACTGCCCCAAACTCCTGAGATCCGGAGTCGCTAGAGCCATAGGCATCGGCCACCTTGAGTGGCTCAGGAGAGTCTCATGCTGTTGTTCACATATGAAAGTTCTCAGAGATGAAGCAGAGGCCTACACAGCAGTACTTAACATCTGCTATCCCTGTAAATGAAAGACAGCCATTTGCAAAAGTCTGAGAGAGATAGAATGCAGTCCTGTCCCCTGTCAATCATCAGTGCATAGGTGCAGCTGTACTGAAGAGGAGGTCAGAATCCATAGTAGCAATGCCAGGGCTTTTTACCTTCACATCCCCAAACATAGCAGGGAAATCGTGGGTGCTGGTGCTGAGGTTGAAGTGGTAGAGAACATCTTCCTTCATGGTTGCTATGTTTGGATTTGAAAGCTGAACGAAGCAGTCACTGTTAGGAACAAAAGGTGAAAGGTTTATAGGACACGGGTGTGTACGACCAGCATTACCAAGATATGGTCCCCATCCAAGAGGTGCGTGAGGGACACGGTGGGGAAGAGACCCAAGCAGATCATGGGGAGAAGATAACCACACTGCCAAAGTCCCTACCTCTCTTCTCCTTTCTTTTAATCCCTCTTTGCTCTTAGGGCAAATTAGCGAAACCTCAAAAGAGCCAACAAAATTTAAAGATCAAATTGATAAATCATTCAGCATAAAGAATGCTAGTTGATATATTTAATTTATAGTCAATACAGAAACTTGACGGTTAATATGATCACTGATTGGACATATGGATAGAAATAGAACAAAAGTCTCCTCTGCTGCCAGAGATAACTTTTCCAATCTAAGTACCTAGAAATTCCTTTTTGGATCCCGTTGTATAAGCTCCTACTGCTCAGAACTGTGACACTAAGTGTGTCCTGAGGGGATGAAGAGGACAGATGTTCCTAGTTTGGAGCACACGTTCTTGCAGGAGGACCGGAGTTCTAATCCCAGCACTCACATGGTGGCTCACAACCATCTCTAACTCCACTTCCAAGGAATCCACCACCCTCTTCTGGCCTCTACAGTCAATGCATGCAGGCAGGCAAAACACATCACTTTCTTTCTTTAAAAGATTGTTATGATATGACTTCCCACCATTTTGCTTTTCTGTAACATTTTGTAGGAAGGCAGAAAGCCAGGTGGTAAATATGGCTCTAGACCATGATGCTTCTGTCTTAACTCTACCCGTCTCCTGAAAGCGATTGGGACAAGGAGGGCAAACACATGGTGGTATACTTCGATGAAGTTCGATTTGCAAACACCCCAGGGCCAGATCACTCCATCCTGACCCTGCCAAGCTTTCTCAGCGGCAGCCTTCAGCACAGCTGCCTCACAGCACATGCACGCTGATTTCCAGAAGTGTCTCCTTGGCAGGATAAAGCGGGTGTAGGTCCTTGAATATGGAGCAATCATGCTACCATTCCTTCCTTCTGAGTCTGGCTTTCTGCCCAGAGCCAACGAATGACACTTTCTCTTCAATCTAACTCAGGAGAAAAAGATGAGAAAGCAGTGATCCAGAGATCACTGCAATATCACAACGACTTGAAAATGGTGTGTGTTGAGTATGGACTTTGTTCCTGAGAACCGTGCTGCCAAGCTAATGGCCATAATGGTTTTGTGGGGATGGAACCTGCTGTTCCATCGGATCCGTGCCACTTCACAAAGGACCTTTCCCCCTTCTCCCAGATCAGCCTCACATGTTTTGGTCACTTTCACTTTCTTTTTTAGAGATAGGACCTCACTGTTTCCCAGACTGGCCTCCACCTGCTATGTAGCCTTGAACTCCTGCCTCTCCCCCCCACAGTGCTAGTGAAAGAACCCTAGCACTTGAGGCAAGCAAGCCACTCCCTCGGCTCCTATTTCTTTTTCTTTAAACAAGTTTCATTTTGTAGGCCAGAATGACCTTGAACTCAATATCCCAGCCTTGCCTTGGCCTCCTGAGTGCTGGGATTACAGGCAATCTGGCTGTCTACATCTTTAGAAAAATTTATACAATTAAGCCAGGTGGTGGTGGCACATGTCTTTAATCCCAGCACTCAGGGAGGCAGAGGCAGGTGGATCTCCAAGTTCAAGGCCAGCCTGGTCTACAGAGCAAGTTCCAGGATAGCCAGGGCAGTTACACAGAATAAACCCTGTCTCGAAAAACCAAAAAAAAAAAAAAAAAGAAAAGAAAAGAAAGAAAAAAAAGAAAAAGAAATTATACAACTAAATGCAATTAATCTAATTTTAATTATCAAAATCTCCTGAAGACTATGTCATGTCTCCCCCATCTCTCTCCTCTCTCTCTCTCTCTCTCTCTCTCTCTCTCTCTCTCTCTCTCTCACACACACACACACACACACACACACACAGAATTGCACAAAGTTGAAGGTTAAGTAGACCTATTCTGATTGATTTATTTCATCTAGTCCCCATTGCTTCTCCTTTGCTAGTCAACCTTAAGGGCAGACATCGAAGAATCCCTCTTCTCTTCTCTGTTGGCCCTATCTGCCCCCTCCCATGTTTCTCAAGCCCCCCCCCCACAGCCTATTACTTTACAGTGGTGTTCAGATTAAGTCAACACATAAAACTTTAAGACTGTTATATAAAAGATAAGCCTTAAACCGGGCGGTGGTGGCGCATGCCTTTAATCCCAACACTCAGGAGGCAGAGGCAGGCGGATCCCTGTGAATTCGAGGCCAGCCTGGACTACAAGAGCTAGTTCCAGGACAGGAATCAAAAAGCTACGGAGAATCCCTGTCTCGAAAAATCCAAAAAAAAAGAAAAAAGAAAAGAAAAAAAAATAAGCCTAGCATAAGTATCGGGAAAAGTCAAGAGCTCTCTCATAAATGGAGTAAGAGGTGGGTGGGCAGACCACTTCACAAACAATGTTGGAGATCCAAGGCCCGCATATGCGCGGGCACACACACACACACACACACACACACACACACACAGTCATACATGCAGGGTCACTGTTGACCAAGCCCTGAGCTGCAAACCTTGCTGAAAAAGAGCAAGCAACCTGACCAAGGCACAGAGCGCGCCCACCAACTGACCCCATTCTCCTGGCAGATTTCATGGCTTTTTATTAGCTGGAGGAAGCCCTTTCTTGTGGGACCAAAAGCAGGGCATGGGCAGCTAGGCCTTCCCAGAAATCATGTTTGATCTCTAGGACAATCTGAAATCCCAGCCATCATAGCACACCCTTCAGGCACTTAACCATATCCTCCTTCAGGATGTGGCAAATAGGGAACACAAAACAGAAAGGGCCAGCTTCTGCTCCAAAATGACACAACAGGATGTGATTAAGACAACACGGCCACACACAGAAAACCTTTCACACACAGAAATCCTTTCACACACAGAAAACCTTTCACACACAGAAAACCTTCTTCACTTGTCAGTTCCAGGAAAAGCAGAATGGAGAAACAACCACAGAGCAAAGATTTTAAAATTCATTAACGCTGACATGTATGTGATCTGGAACCGTCTCCAACATACTAGCTAAAGGATTTAAAATATCAAGTCGGAGACAAAAATATTTAGTTGACCTCAGTTTCCACTAGTTTTATTCTGCCTTATTATCACCGAATTCATTTACCAAGTATCCACAGAGGGCCAACCACTAAGGCCACATTAAAGGAGGATGGGTGCCACCTCACAGAGCCCCAGCAGATGCTGGACAGCCCTAAGGTAGGGAAATCAGACTCATTGGACTTGGAACCCATGCAGGAGGTCTTAGGGTAAAACATGTACTCACTACGGCATGCTCAAAACCCTGGGCTGGAGGTGCACGAACATAAGCATACACACTGGAGTCAAAGACACAATTTAGCTCTTTAAACAAAGCCTAAACCTAAGAGAAATCATGAAAAACTACAAAGCAGGGAGAAAAAGAAAATATTCAAGATTCAGAAACAAGACTGACTGATCTAGGAGATACACAGTGGATTTTGTGTCAGAAAAAAAATGGCACAAGAAAACCTATAAGACCACTTAATAAAACCAACACGGCCCAGCATGGGTCAGTCTTACTTGTGATGGTTTGTGAGGTCCTTTGCTTCAGTTCCTGTTGCGGCCATCTTCCCACTGCACAGGCCCTAAGGGGGAAACATCACATGAAACAGAATCAACCCAAAGGTCCCTACTCGCAGCGCCCATGTGGGAAGTCGTGCAATGCAGAGTTCTTCACATTTTCATCATGTCCATTATGGAAATGTACTATATATATATATGTATATATATATATATATATATATATATATATTGTGTGTGTGTGTGTATGTGAAGTCCACATGGGTGGACCTCACAATCGTGCATTTTAGGAATAAAGTTCAAGTTTCCTAGCATCCCATCCCAGCAGCAGTCAGGGTATATCTTTGACCCTACTGACCACATCCTTCTGCTGCCTTGCCCTTCTGGAAGTCTTGAAGGTCCTCTTCCTGTTAAAGAACAGCAGCGGTTGCAGGGATTTGAACAGAAATGGAGCAGCTACCAGCTCCAGAGGACGATGCTGAGAGGGCAAGGACTTTAAGCTGCTGCCAGCCTGGCTGCAGAGCCTGCAGGAGGAAAGCAGCATGCACAGCCATGAGCCGGTGCTCACATGGGAAGTAAGGAAAGCAGAGCTTCCGGCCACACGCCACTAAGAAAAACTGCAGGCTGTATGCAGGCATTTCCTAAACCTGGGCTGAAAGACCCCTCTGCTGGGAAATGCACTTCTAGCTGTCATCATAACATACTGATCATTTTCAGTAAAATTTGCAAACCAGAGACAATTACAGTAGATAATTCCAGAAAAAATTCCCATGCAATTGGTGCTTGTAACCTCTTCGTCTGGCTTTTGTTCTCATTTGGCATGAGAGACAGACTTGTCTGGAAATGCCAGCTTGTTGCTGTCCAAACAACGGATGGCGTGAATTCTATTGCTTTTGTTGTGGTGGTATGGAGGGTGGAGCCCAGGGAGGTATATGCGCCAGGCAGGTGCCCCACTGAGAAGCCACTCTATCCTGGGAAGGAGGTACCATCCCTCACTCACCCTGTGATACCCACATTCCCAAGTCAAGCTCGCTGCTGAGAAGGAGCGCTTATGTCAGGCAGAAAATAAGGAGGGCGGCTTTACCTGGGAGTGCCACCGGGAGCACAGAGCTGCTGGGTGGAGAGATGTGGTCCCTATGCTGTCCCTCAGGACTGGATGCTGGGCCATGAGGCTTTCAAAACCATTTTGACATTTACATTATTTTGTTTTACTGGGGATGGGCGTGCCACATCGTATACGGAGGACAACCTATGGGAGTCAGAGATCCTCCTTCCATCACGTGATCAAACCCAGGCTCAGGCTTGGCAACAACAACGCTTTACCCACTGAGCCATCTCGCTGGCACCAGTTATGATGTTGATGGCACAGTACATTCTAAAGTTGGCCTAGGTGACATGACTAGCAGCATGGGAGACTGGATGAGGGAAAGACCACAGGAAGCCCGACAGCATTGCCTCAGCTAAGGAATGTGGAGGGCAGCAGTTAGCGCCTGGACCCTTGCTCTGTGTCAGCGGGATCTGGCACGTGTCAAGGTAGTGTAAAAAACACCTCTGGTCCCTATTTTGTGGCGCTGTTTGGGGTGGCATAGGTGCTAAAGCCCTGACAAAAGAATTTCATCACCAGCAACAGACTTGGAGACCAAAAGCCTCACAGCCCTGCTCTTTCTGATCCGTCTTTGCAGTTAGATGTAAGCTCAGTTTTTTAGCCGTGCCTCTACCAAGACTGCCTGCTCTCCTGTGCCCCAGCCATGGTGTCTTTACCTCTCCAGAGCTGTAAGCGCAGATAAACTCTGCCATAGGTTACCCGGGTACAGGTGTTTTTATCAAACAATAGAGAAGTCACTAATACAACAGGTAAGAAACACTGCAGGGATTCAGAGAAGAAGGTGGTTTGAGCTTTTACAGTCTGAGCTGGCAGAAATGAGGAAGCCTCTCTGGATTCCCTCACCGCAGAGTGGAACTAGTTCCTTCCCCTAGCCTGACTTCCATCCTACCTCAGGAAAAATGAATAAATAGAGTGGAGCTACAAGAGAATGTCTGTCCCTAGGCTCCTTCCAGTCCCAACGGGTTGTCTCAGTTCATCCCCTGACAATCATGCAAACTTCCACAGCTGTCTTGGGTTCCTGCTCTTGTGCAATGTTAAGTCATTGGGCAGACACAGCCTGCGGGGATTTGCACTACAGTCTTACCTTTCGGTGTATTGATAACATGCAGGCCCTTTCTCCTGATCAATCTTTGCTGATTTTGTGAGTGAACCTTGAGGAGACATACGGATAAGTTCCCTTCCTCTCTAGAGCATGTACAGCTGAGAAGAGATGAAGACCCGGGACACAGTGAACCTGCATGCAGTTCTTGTGGCTCACCATGCGAGCGAGGAGATTAACGCAGGGCAGAGAAGGAAGGGAACCAAGAAACTGAGAAAGCTTCTTCCCTTTGGGGACACCTGGGCTCCAAGTCAGGGGTTTGGCGCCACCCATGCTCAAGGCGGTCTTGCCCTCAGTAATCCTCAGGTAACAAACACCCTCGCAAGCACATGCAGACATGTGCAGCGCCTCACCAACCTCCTAGACGACTTGAGAAGCAGTTTTCTAGAAAGACTAACCATCAATCGCCCCTATAGAAATTGTGCCAGTAACAGCTTTGCTCAAAAGCACCAGTTAGGTTGTGTGGTCAGAAGAATTTACAGGAAAGAGGACACTAACAAACAAACCAAGAGGGTGGGGTCCAAGATAACTCTACTAATGACAGAGGGATGAGTTGTCATGGCGGGGGGCACGACCCATAAAAATGCCCTCAGGAAGTCTCTAGACTCACTCAGGTGCCAGACAACCTGTGAACACAAAATCACAGCGCTTGCTTCTTCTGTTAAACTGAAATTTGCTAGCCCTCCCGCCCTGGCGGGGGGTGGGGTGGGTCACACAGACAAACAAAATGTCATTAGCTTCCCTCTAGCTTGCCAGAGATCAGTGTCATGTGGTCTGTGACAACAGCTGTCCAGTTTACTTTGGAATCACACACAGCCCACTTCCACCCTAAACACACTTCAGGATAAGCCCCTCGGCATTTGCCTTTGTATTGTGTCTGCCTTTGTATTGTGTCTGTCCCCTCGGTTGTCTTAACCCTTGGATCAAATTCTTCTCAGCTTGGCATGTGAACACATTTGAGAAGCGTTTTCATCCTGGGACTTAACACAGAGTTAACGAGGCCTGTTGCTGGCTGAAGCTACATTACCCAGATTGTGCAGCACCTGGGTACCCATGGTCCCTCAGCCTCAGAGGCTCAGACAGAATGGCAGGGGCAGGACATAGGCAAGACAATAACTCAGCATTTCCTGTATTCATTCACCACTCATTAGCCTCAAACCTCAAAGCAAGATGCTTCAGCGGAAGGAAAACATCTTTTGAAACCACACCCATGACCAGGAGACAATTACCAAACTCTAGCCCAGCCCAGAAGAACCACTGAGAACTGCTTCTCCTGTGCAGAAAGAAGCAGGCTTATCTCTGTCCACCCTTGGGCAGGAGCTGAAAACAGTCTACTAGGGCTCACTGGGATCTTTCTTGTTCCTAGTATGTGATTTGGTCTCATTCCTTTTTCCATCCTAGAAGATCCAGCTGCTTGGGGCAGAGAAAGGACTATTGAACCAAGAAACACAGAACCCATGAGGCCGTAGAGAAAGGAACCCTCTGCTGCAGCAGGCCAACAGTTGAGCATTACAAGAGGCAACCAGGACACAGACAAGAGGTGATCTCCAGACAACTTGTCCCTTAGCATACCAAAAGATGACAGGGAGAAGCATCCACAGCGTGTTGTAAATAGGAATGACGGAGACCTGTGGTGTTAGAACTGTATGAAGAGGTTCCCAGTAAACCCTGGTAGTTCCTTCGATTCAGAAATTCTGAAGACCAGCCTGTTAAGACTTGGTCACCAGTTGTGTCACTATGGAAAGGTGGTCGAAATTTGAGGAGGGAGAGTCTTGTGGGAAGAAGTTAGGACATCATGGATGCTGGAACCCCCAGCCTTCCCCACACCATGTTTCTGGCCCACCTCTTTCACTATGTATTCCTGCCAAGATGGACTGTACTACCACAGGCCCAAAGCAACACAGAACCCAACAACTTGGAACACAAACATCTATAACAGTAAGCCAAAATAAACTCTTTGTCCCTTGAACAAAATCCCTTGGGATTTTGTCATAGTGACAGAAAGGTTACTTACACAGTGACATAAAATTTTTGAGCAGAAGACATCTGAGTTTCTGGAACCCCTTCTGCCTAAAAGCAAAAGCTCCCCCGAGGAACTCAGCTATCCCAAGAGACAGTAATCTGCTCTTCTCATAAATCCATGCTGCACCCAAACAGCCACGGTCATCAAACTAGTACACTTCCCATCTGCTTTCTGGAAGTCCCAGTTAGCTTTTAAGATCATCTGGAATCCTGTCTGTCATCCCAGCGCTCAGGAAGCTGAGGCAGGAAGATTAGTCTGGGGGCAGCTCAGAGCCCAGAAGTTCATGGTCAGCTTGAGCTAAAAATCAAAACAAAAACAGAACAGCAAAACAGCAAACTCACCAATACCAGGCCCAAAATGTAACTGCTGAAATACATTGTTTCTCCAAAAGCACCTTTTTCTTACCCTCTCAGAAATCATGTGTCCACCTCTGTTGCTGGGCCCCTTCCATCTCTGTTAAGGTTGCAGTAATTCTACCCACTTTCTGGGTCACCCTTTTTGAAGGAACACCTCCATTATCTGCATAGACAGTAATCTGTTCTCTTGCCAATCTGTTTTTGTTTTTATTGTTGTTTGTTTGTTTGTTTTTGTCATCTAATTTGCAGGCAAGGTTGGGTGGCTGGAAGACACAAGTTGTCTCTGATGCTTCATTGCAATCCGGGTTTGAGGGCCAGGAGCAACAGCAAGTGTGACAAAATGAGTCGAGGGGAAAGTGCACAGCCAAGGATGCTGGCTTTGGTGGGGGCAGGGATGACATCCTAAGGGCTGACTTCTGGCAAACATGACAGGAAGTGCAGTGTCGTTTGCCACGTATGGAGCTCATGACAGCTCATTTGTTGAAGCTCAGGAACACAGAACCTGTGAGTATGACCTTATGGGGTTACCAGCAAAGGAGACATGAGCCAGAAAAGCAGCAATGAGAAGTCCAGAGGCCTGAACACACCAGCGATAACTTTCTCAACTCAGATTTTCTGCCACAAAAAGTTTTCACTAATGATTCTCAGGATATAGAACCAGCTTTCCAAGAAGGGCCACAACTGGAGGAAATCCAGTGATCTCATGAGCTCAAAACCCAAAACACAGGCATAATTCCTCTCCCAAAACCATGTTTTAGGGTGACATATTTAAGTTAATGAAAACAAAGGGAGATGCTTGCCTCTTAGTGAAAAAGTTTCTGTACCCCAATAAGCCTTTCCACCAACGCAACAGTCCAAATCAGACCAAATCAAGCCGAATTAGAAAAAGCCCATGTTTAATGGATATAAAGGCTCCCAGATGGCATTCTGCCCTCCATGCTGACAGGACCTGTCCTCAGTCCACCCAATGCTGCCCTCCAGTCTGACAGGACCTGATGGTTTAGCTTGCCCTGCGGGACCTACACAGACACTAGAAAGTAGCCCTTCCCCTCCGTGTACATCCTGCCTCCTCTACCTGCTGCCAAAATGACTCATTAATGAGATTTTAAATTTCAACTTTACTCCTGATATTTAAGATATCAAAGTCAGAGCAATAGACTATTTACTTCAGTGCATAAAGATTTACAATTTTGTGGACCAAAATGTATATTAAAAGTAAATCTGTGTGTGCAGTAGTGTGAGTTTAGACGGGCGGGGAGAGAGGTGGAAAGAAACTACTGAGTGCTTATCTGTGAGGAGAAACAGGGAAGTTTCTCTTTCGGTAATGCATATGATTTTTATTTTGCTTTCTTAAGGTAATTTCTTAAGATTTTTGTAGTCAGTTAAATATAGCAAAAAAGGGGGGTGAGATTTTGACAAAATCCAAGGTAAAAAGAAACTAATGTATCTATTAATGTTTAAGAGCGCTGAAAGTATAACAATATCAAGAATATAACGTGTGCCCAAGCAGCGCATGCTGAATTAAAGACATGCTCGGTAATGAGGGTTATTCTGGGACTTGGCCTCTGAAGAAGGGAAAAAAAAACAATAGCCAATTGGCTGGAAGATAGGGGTGATTTAGCCCAAAATGCAGATGGGGCACAAACTTCACAAGTTGAAAGAGAAGGCAACAATGGCAGGCCCTGGGAATGGCTCTTTCACCGGCAAAGACAGCTTAAGACTCCATTCAAGGAAGTCACCATGTTTTTTTAAAGGACTAGGTTACAGCGTATGAATGAAACCAATGTGTTTTTGTCTTTTAAGCCCAGATAGCACCCGCAAGAGAGAACCGAGGCAAAGAGAACTAGGAACTTAAAGTAAGGAGAAGGGGAAAGAAGGAGATGGGGGGAGGGGGATAAGAATAGAGTGTGAACAGACATCTAAAGCCTTCCTGGATTGCCTTCATGGGAAACGCCCTTTCTACCCTAGATCCAGGGTTCCTAGGTAAACTCACTGTCAAAAGATTGGAGGTCGAGAAGGTTGCCTGAGTGTCAAAGACCACCCCAGTCACCGGCGAGTCACTCCACCAAGCCCTGGAGGGAGAGAGAGAAGCGACAGTGAGCCAGGTCTGCAAGCAGGTAATTACAGAAAAGAGCAGTAAGGAGGGTGAGGTGGGCTCTTCGCAAATCAGTTAGCGACATTTAATACGCCCGACGAGAATTTCCCGGTTGAACTGCAGCCAAACAACTCGGAGCCAATATTTTATGAGATAACATTTGGTAAATCAATTACGAGGAAGTCCATACGAGTGATCAAAATGAAACTTTGTTCCGTCCTTCATGAAAAGGCAGATGTAGCGCTTCCAGCTCTAATTTTCTGGGTGGCCTGAGCTGTGCGAGGGTTCTGGTTCTCTCTTTCCGGTGCCGGACTGGACATTCTGGAAACACCTGGAGGCGTCTGCTGGCCCTTCCCCTGCTCATCCCTCACCAGCTTACTCAGCTGCACTCTCCTCACCCGTGCTCCCCTCACCTACTCGTGCCTTAAGTGCTTTCCTCACCTCCCCCCACTTGCTGGCTTCGTGTCCCCCCCCTTCACCTTCATTTGCTGAGAGGTCACGGGCGGGCACCAAGCAGAGCATCCCGAGAGCGGTGCTCGCCGAGCGCTGTTGCTCTCCTCCCACTTTCACCGCGCTCACCCTCCCGCTCCCTGTGGGGTCTCATCTTAGGAGCGGTCGCCCGGAGTCCTTCAACCCCCCCCCAACCCCCCACCCGCCCAGCCCCGGAGCTTCAGTCCTCACAGGCTGGGAAAACCCGCAAGGGTCCCGCAAAGCTGACCGCTCACCGCCCAGTCCCGGCCGACCGCGCGAACGGCTCCAAAGGCTGGAGAACAGTGAGAAGGAAGCAGCGCGCCAGAGTTTTTAAAGGAGGAAACCGACCAGAAAGGAGAACCTTGGTGACCGCAAACACACCTCCTCCGATCTGTCACCCGCAGCCCCGCCCAGGGGTCACCGCCTGGCGTCGACCCCGCCCGAAGGCTCAGCTGACAGCACCCAGGTCGTGCTCGCCCAGACACACCCCGTTCGCGCCTACTCTGGCTCCTTTACCCTCCACCCCCAATCCGGAAAAGTTGCCCGGGAGCCTCCTACTTCTAAGTTTGCTTTCGTCTGGGGAAAGCTGACAACTTTTTTTTTTATTATCCAGAGCCATCCCTGTGTCTCCATAGCCTCCCTTACTGTGGATGAAATCACACCCAAGCTGTCTCACCTGTTCCACAGGCAAAGAAACGGTCTGGAAGCGGCTGTATGGCTACCCAAGGTCACCTCTAGTGCCAGGGCCCGGGTCCATCTATCTGGTAACGGGAAGGGAATGTGCCAGAAATGAATGACGGCGTAGATGCGGTCAAGAATGCGGAGCTAGGCTGCTGTGAACTGTGTCCTTTCAGTACCGCGAGCTAGCTTGTTTTGTTTTGACGTTTTTTTCTCTTCCCCTCTGGGTCCTTCCTGATCCAGGGATATCCTCCGTAGTTGAGGGAAGGCCTGGGGAGCGCTTGCCCAGTAGGGGAAATGACTCATTCATTCAGTCACAGCTATCTGGCAGAAGGCACCCCTGTTCTGTCCAGTACTGTGACTCCCCACCCCCAGCTGCCAGCCGGGCCTGCCAGTCCTCTGCTCACACAGTTCCTAGCTTGGCTTCCCCAGCTGGCCGGCACTCTGGCGAGAGGACCGAAAGGCTTGGGAATGAAGAGGAAGGAGAGGAATACAGCCCAGCACAACTACCGTGTGCTCTCACTAGGACCTAGGTTCCTAAGAACGGGCGGGAGCAGAATTGCTTATCATCCTGCTCCTGGAAAGAGGTCTCTCCCTTTCATTTCTAAAAATCTACAATCTCGATTCATAGTACCAAAGCCTAACTTCTCAGTCACAAAACTCTGCAGATGACTGAGCCCGAACACGATATTGTATCTGCTATTTTCTAGGCTACTCTGAAACCAGCATCATCAAAGCCTGTGGCAGAGAACAGAACCAGCAGCGCCTTGAGAGCTGTAAGAGCCACCTCAGGGGATCGGTGTGGGGTAGAAGACCTGAAGCTCAAGGGCCCTACACCAGGGCCTTGGCACATCTCTATAAAGCATTGACGTAAAGGAGGGGCCTGTCCAAGGCCAGCCAGCACCAGAGAATGATGCCCCGTTATTGTCAAGTAACAAAATCTGAGAGCAACTTCCAACTGCTTAACTATCTCCCCAAGTTAACACTATTTTAGAGAATAAAGAGGGTGTGTCCCCACCCCCACCCCCAGCTTCGCTATTTTCCCATTCCTGGTCCAGGTGCTGGTGCCTGTTGCCCACCCCCAGACCCCCACCCCAGTGAATATAAAGGTGGGTGTGTGAGAACAGACTGAAACTCTGAGCCTGAAGAGGAACTTTCTCCGGGGAAGTAATTCGGGTATCCTGTCCCACCACTACATCTACATATGCACATTTATGGGCTTTTGTGTCCACTTTCCTGTTAATTGTAATTCTAATATGGGCAAGATAAGAAGAAACCCCCCTCCCCCCATCTAGGTCAGGTTCAAATATAAATAAAGCCATTTTCTTTTTTTTTTCTTTTAAACAAAATTCTGCTTATCGCTAAAGTAGCACACAGCAAACCAGAGACTCTGGTTACACTGTTTGCATCTGGCAGCTGCCCTAAGCTTTCTAGATCACTACTCCCAGACAGAACCTCCCCTCCTAGTTTCTAGAATCCCCCTCACTAAGGACAGACGCTGAGCAAAGGTGATTTTCAAACTGCCAGCTGGCCGTATTAGGAGGGGCCACAGTAGGTAACAGCCGGCGTCTTTATTGTTAGTGGGAACGAAAGGAAAAGCTCCCTCTGCATTATGTGCAGAAGGGCACGTACTTCTGTGTCACACACAGTCACAGGCTGCCCAAGACTACCATCTTACTCACAAGGCACACCCTGCCCCTTCCCACAGCTCAGGGACGCTCAGGGTTCAAGCCCTGAGGACTTTTTGCCAACCTCATGAGGCATGAAATTCCATGGTCTCCTGTCCTCTGGATGACTGGCCCTTTGATGGAATCCAAATGACCGAAGATACCTCTAGTAAGGACTGCACATTTGAAGGTGGAGCCGGCTCAGGCAGCGTTATCTTCAAAGAAACAGGGATGATGGAATCTCCGGGGAATCGTATGAACTGTCCTCAGAAATGGAACAGATGCTGATAACTGACTTGCACCTCAGATTATTGATTAACTTTTGGGAAACTTGACTGTCAAGATGTGTGGCATCTTCCAGATAGGATGTCTGGGTGATTGACCTAGCCTTGGAGCCCTTAGTGGAACTGCACCCCAAGAACTCAGTGAGTTGTTGGAACTCTGCTGGGCTCTGCTTGCGGACTGCTCCAAGGAAGCAAAGCTGTACTTCAAGGTGGTGAGCTGAGATGCAATGTTCCGTGTATGGTATCAGGAGTGGGTCCGTATTAGATTACACCTTCTATAACTCAATCATAGTTGAGAATTTAGTGCCAATCGATGCTTTTTAAGGCCAGGTAGTAGTGGCGCACTCCTTTAATCCCAGCACAAGAGCCAGAAGCAATCAGACCTGTGTGAGTTCGAGGCCAGCCTGGTCTATAGAGTGAGTTCCAGGACAGTCTGAACTACTCAGAGAAACCCTGCCTCAAAAAGCAAAACAAAAGCAACAAAATAAAAATACAAGTTAAGTATCGCCACGTTAAGTATCATAGATCATCTTCGAAGGTACCTTCTATAAACGAAGGGGTTGGTGATCGTGTCCTATTAAGGTCAGAAATCAGTTAAGGAAAAGAATTTGTTGTGTCAACCCGGGCAACCTATGGCAGGGTGGGTCTCCCTTGCATGCCTTCTTCTGCCTGTCGTCATTACCTACACTCTCCGAGACCTGCGTGTGTACCTCTTGGAGCTCTTTAGGCAGAAGCACTGTTTTACTCATTTAGGTCTAATTTAAAGATTCCCTCTAAGAGCCTTCCCCGCCTGGGATTAGTGTACTGCCCCACCCTTGGAATTGAAACCCTTAGCCTCCCTTTGATTTGCTGATGAAGGTAATTGTGAAGTTGCAATGCATAATAGATAAAGAAGTATCTATTGGCGCTGAATTCTCAGCTATGATTGAGTTATAGAGGATGGAACCTGATAAGGTCCCACTGCTGACACCACACTCAGAAAACGGCAAATCTCAGCTCACCACCTTGCAAGACAGCCTTGTTTCCTTGTAGCAGAGGGAACCTTTGTTGCCCCTCCCCCCACACCATTTCTCCCAATAATAATGTCTCATAAACCACAGGAGGCTGTCACAGGACAGTAACTTCACATAACTGGACCGAGTCTTCCCTCCACTTCGTTTGGATTTTATACTATACGGTTCTGTGGCATCTGGGACGCCACCAGTCAAGACACTACAGAGTTCACATCTACAAAGGGGCCCTCACACCCTTCTTACATACCCTATCCTTTTCCCTCCCATTCCCCCTCCACCTACCACAGACCTGAGCCCTGCGTCTACTCTCTGTTTTCCATACAAACTTGGTCGTTACAATAAAGAAAACATTGTATTCTCAGAAACTGCACCGAGCTTGTCAGAATGAGCTTTTTTTCGCCTGACTTAATTCACTAGCCCTTGTCTACACAAATGAGTTCAGAGAGTCCTTTCCTTTTCGTTTCTGAGCAGTATCCCACCGGGTAAGGAAACGTAACTGCTGGGCCACTTCCTTCCTGCTAAGGGAAGCTGAGTTGTTTTTGGTTTTAGAACATTTAAAAGAAAAGCTGGCAAGCAGGACTTAATGGTGCACACCTTTGATCCCAGCATTCCCAAGGTGAGCAGGGGATTTCAGTGAGTTCAAACCCCCACCTCCACATCTCAAAAAGCAAAAAACAAACAAGAAAGAATGATGCTGGCATAACAGTGCCTCGCATCTGTTTTGTGTCTGAAAACGGGCTCTCATTGCTCTAGGATAAATGCGAATGTGATTGCTGCCTTGTGCAGCCAGAGCACACAGTCTGACACTGGACTTTCACACCCAGGACACCTGAACCACCCAGTTTCACCATGTCTCAGCAGCATTCCACATTGTCATCACCATTTTATGCAGTTCGCTAGGTGTGCCACCATGTCTTATCCTGGTTTCAACCTACACTTCCATAATGGCAGAGGACAGATGTTAGGCGTCTCCTGATGTGCGTGGTGACATCTTGGTTTTTTCTCTCAAGTGAAATATTTGTTCATATCTTTTCCCATTTTATAATGATGTATTTTAGGTTTCTTTTCTTTATTTTTGTTGAGATTTGAGGGTTCACTCTACACTCTAATTGTGAATTCTGTATTCGAGCTATCGCTTGCCAATTCTTTCCCCCAGGGTTTGGCTTATTGTTTTATCCTCTTTTTAACAAACTTTCACAAAACAAACATGTTGTCAGTATTTGAGCTCATTTTATATTGTCCTGGTATGAATGATATTTTCGTTATCAAATCTAAGAATGCCTTTCCAATCTCTGAGAATTTTGTCCCATATATTTTTCGGAAGCTTTAATAGCTGTATAATTTACACTGAAGTTTGTGGTCCGTTTTTTAGGTGTGATGACTATGTGAAAATTGCAGTCTGTCTGTCCGTTTTGCCGGTGGCGATCTAGCACCATTTTTTTTTTTTTTTTTTTGGAGAGGCTGTCCTTTCTTTATTGGATTGTTTGGCATCTAACTCAGAATTTCCTTGAGCAACTTTCTTGCAGCTATGGGGGGAGGGGTTCCTCCATAGTGAAAGTATCTGTCCTCACATTGCAATACTGTATCCTTTCCTCTACTCTCTCTGCTAGACCTTAATACTGGGGAGTGATTTTCCTAGCTGGCTCTTCCTTGAAGCTTTTTGTTTTTATTGCTTTTAAAATTTACATGACTCGTGTAAATTTTACAATGACATTTTCTATTTGTCAAAACCTATACTAGGGTTTTGATGGGGACTGTGTCAACCTTAGGTCAGTTTGCATGGTGCCCAAGACCTTTGGTTTATTGAATTCTCTTTATGAGCAGATCTAGAACTGTCCACATCGTCCAGATGAGCAAGAATCCTGCTGAGCTGATATTACGTTTAGATATGATTTGAGTGTCCGTGTTTTGTAACCCTGGCCCCTAGTGTAATGATGTTGAAGTAGTGTCTGCCCTCAGAAGGAGTGATATTGTTCTACAGAATAGATTTCCTTCTCCTAAGAATAAGCAGTTCCAAAGCTCACTGGTCCACCACGCCACCTCTCTTGCCTCATCTTTCACCATGCATGCCCTTCTTCAAGCTCCTCTACCACTGTGATGGTATCTACTATGAGAACTTCACCGAAGCCGAGCAAATGCAGGTACCATGCCCTTATGGGAAACTTAAGCTACATAACCCCCTTTTCTTTGCAAACTACTCAGCTCCAAGTATTGCTACTGTGAGAGCCAAAGTCATGTTTTTAGCTTTAATTACTGTGCCTAAGAGATCAATGAAACAAAAGTTTCTTCAACCCGTAAGCTCCTTGTCCAAGGACAGATATTCCCTGAAATGTCGGTGCTATTGTTTATACGAGGTAACAAGCCACGTGTTTTCAATCCCCTAAACAAGTTTGTTTGCCTTGACTGCATGGGATGTGCTTGATCACATGCAGGTTGGAGGTGCAGAGCAGGAAATAAATCGGGATGTACACTCACTATCCTTGACAGAACACAGACAGGCAGGAAGTGCGTCAGGATATATACTTGCCCCTGATTGGACCCGATGGGAAATATGGTGGCATTATAGGGTGGCCTTTTTAAGCCTTTGCAAGATGTGAATCCTCTCCATTTTCTGAGAACTGAGGAATAGACCTGGCCAGAGTCCACCATCCTGTTCAGTATTTAATCAAAGTTTGCGTCAATTTTGGTTCAAATATTGTGGTAGTGGTCTTATTCTTGACTGGCAGAATTAACACTATATTAGAGAAAATGTACAAATGCAGTTAGTTCAGCCAAAGCCCCATCCTTGATACCTGATCAGATTCCTCATCTTTCACTTGATGTCCTATCCCCTTGCTCTGTCTTTGGTTCAAATCCTGTTGATTCAGTTTACTCAGAATCCTCCTAGTCTTGACGTTTTGCTCTTATTTTGTACTTATGAGCCCCCAGCTTATGGCTTGGTTATAAATTTCCACTGTCCTCGTCTCTCTCTGTCACTGCAAAATCTCTTGGGATGGGTTCCTATGACTATCATGATAATCCTGGTAAAGTAAAGTCTCCTTATGGTTTGTAACAAGAATCATGAGTAATTTGTTTCCTTAACAAATGACATCTTTGCTATACCAGAGTCTTCTAAGCAACAAATGTAGCTTGTCTGTCTACTCATAAAAATGGCTTTTGTGGCTTCTTTCACCTGTAACTTCCAGCAGACACATCTAGTAAGTGTTTTGTTGTGTGTATGCTTAACTAGACCATTATCTTGGTGCAATTATGAATGACACCATGTTTTAAATTTGTTTCCCTGTGTTCAGAATGTTAATAATTAATTTACTGTTTTATTATTGTGTTCATTTCTAGCATCTGTTTTTCTTTTCTCTCCTTGGGCTACAGGCTGTCTCTTTTTCCAGTCACTGGAGAGAAAGCTCTTAGTCCAGGCAGAAAGGAGCCTGTGTCTGATATGGGATTTCCCTCTGTGTACTATGAATATGTTGTATTACCATTGGTTATTAAAGAAGCTGTTTCGGCCAACAGCTTATTAAAGTAAAGCCAGGCGGGAAATCTGAACAGAGATACAGAGAGAAAGTAGTCAGAGTCAGGGAGACACCGTGTAGCTGTTGAAGGAGACAGACGTCAGCTATCAGCCAGAACCTTACAGTAAGCCACAGTCTTAAGGTGATTCACAAATTAATAGAAATGTGTTCATTTAAGATGTAAGAGTTAGCTAGAGGTATGCATAAGCTATTGAGTGTTGAAATTAATATAGCTTCTGTGTGATTATTTGGGTCAGAGCAGCTGGGAAATGAACGAGCAGTCTCTGTACGTACATGTCCACTGGTTATTCTTCTCATCAACCCTCTTGCCCTGTTCTCCTAATGCTGTAGTTAACTAGTGACTTGGGCATGTCCATGAAGGTCTTTTGGAGATGTGATTTATCTAGAATCAGTTGACTTTTAGTCTTGGAGGTCATCATAAGTAATTTTGTTGGGCAATTAGTTCTGCTTTTAGTTTTTCCAGAAACTTCCCTAGTTTCATAGATTCAGATCATTGCCTCAGATCAGACTCCCCCCCCCACAAGAATGAGTAGAGTTTCTCTTTCCCCACATCTGCATTAGCAGTTACTATCTTGTTTTCTTGATGTTGACACTTCTGACTGAGGTGACTAAGATTTTCAAAGCAGTTTTTAATTTGCATTTCCCTGAAAAGACAAGAATATGAAAGATTTTCCTAATTATTGACCACTTCTGTTTCCTCTTCTGAGACTCTGTTCAGTTTCTTAGGCCATTTCTTCATCTGAAAATGTCAAGGAAGTGTTTAACTTTTGACATTCTTTATCTATCCTTCGGAAAAGAATGTTCTTGCTATTGTACAAAGAGGCACATGAGCAAAGCAAAAGTAACTAAGCAGGGTGATTTCCTTAGGACGGTATGCTACCACACAAGTACACACACCAGGAAGGGCGGTCATGTGGTTTTTATTCTGAGGGGTGGTAGCTGTGTCTCACCCCATTGGTGGGAGCTTACCCTCACGAGTTGACGTGATTGGTTAATGCATAATGGGTATGAAAGGGGAGGTGTGTGTGTGGGGGGGGGATGAACAAACAGGTATGCACACAAGGACTTCACATTCTGGGGAAGGTGTGTAGAATACTGGTCCTTGCCAGGCTAGCTTATTTTTAATAGGGGAAAAGTGTTTCTCACAATTCTCTCCATTTCATACACTTTCCACTTTTTCTTAAAACCCAGTAGCATATAGTGACTATCAAAGCCTCCAGTGACTATAAATTGGTATCACGAGGGACTGGAGCACTTACTGCTAGTGTGTGGTGAGAGCAGCCTCAGAGGCCTCTCATGATCCCTGACATAATAACCTATCTCTTAGCATGGCTTGAAGCTACCGTTATGTTTTAGGGATTGATCCTCACCCAGGCAAATGACCCAGCCCAGCCTGGGCTCCACTCTGGCTAGAGATTCTATTCTCTTGACCAGATGGAGTTTTCTCTTATTAAACTTCCGCTGTTACTCTAACATCTGCACCCTGCCACTGAAGACAGAACCTTAAAATAATTTAGACACCAGATCCAAGATCAGAGCCACGGAGCACTTCTGACATGCCTGCATCTGGCAAAGATGAGGATGCTGAGAAGCCATGTGTCTTAGTTAGGGTTCCCATTGCTGTGAAGAGACACCATGGACCTCTGACCCCCCTCCCCTCTTTGAACCACACAACTGCTCCCAGCTCAGCCTGTTTGGGCGCTGGGACAGGGTCCGAATTGGGAGGACATTCGGGAGGGTGGTGGCTCCTTTGTCTAGGTGGCCGGCCTGCACCAAGCGGGTCCGGCCCTTTGTTTGCGGGACACCCAGGCAGCGGGGAGATCGGATCCGGGTGCCAGGAGGGCCATCGCTGGGGTGAGTGAGTTTCTGGCTGCGGCGGCAGCCCGGGACAGGGAGCTCAGACGTTCCCCCACCCCTCCTGCACTTCCTGGTCAGTCTGCGGGGGCTGTACTCCTTGACACCTCTTCTCCATTCCTGTCCCACACAGCTTGCACCCAAGGCCCTCCCCCACTACCTCTGACCCCCCTCCCCTCTTTGAACCACACAACAGCTCCCAGCTCAGCCTGTTTGGGCGCTGGGACAGGGTCCGAATTGGGAGGACATTCGGGAGGGTGGTGGCTCCTTTGTCTAGGTGGCCAGCCTGCACCAAGCGGGTCCGGCCCTTTGTTCGCGGGTCGCCCAGGCAGCAGGGAGATCAGATCCGGGTGCCAGGAGGGCCATCGCTGGGGACGGTCCCTGCTTCTACACTGAAGAGATACACCCAGAGACACAGGCACAGCAAAGACAGGACCAAGACACCAGGCCTCTCTTGGCTTCATTTGAAAGAGGAGATGGGAAGGCGCCAATGCAAGAATTCCTCCAACAACCTGAAAGGCAACATGACATCACCAGAACCCAGGGATCCCGAAATAAGAAGAATTGTACACCCTACTCCAGAAGAAGTAGAAGAAATCGACCCAAAAGTGAATTTTTTGAAAATAATAGAAGACCTTAAACAGGAGGTGAAAAACTGCCATAAACAATTAGAGATTACAAACAAAAAGGTAGAGGAAATGAATAAATCGCTCAAAGATACCCAAGAAAACCAAGAGAAACAAGAAAATGCAATCAAACAGGTAAGGGAAATGGTTCAAGACCTGAAGAATGAAATGGAAGTAATGAAGAAAACACAAACCGAGGGAAGGTTGGAGATGGAAAATCTGGGTAAACGAACAGGAACTACAGAGACAAGTACTACCAACAGATTACAAGAGTTAGAAGAAAGAATGTCAGACACTGAAGATACCATAGAGAAAATTAACACACTGATCAAAGAAAACAGCAAAACCAACAAATTCTCATCACAAAACATTCAGGAAATATGGGACACAATAAAAAGACCAAACCTAAGAATAATTGGGATACAAGAAGGAGAAGAAGTACAGCTCAATGGTTCAGAAAATATATTTAATAAAATTATAGAAGAAAACTTTCCCAGCCTAAAGAAAGATATTCCTTTGAAGGTTCAAGAAGCATACAGAACACCGAATAGACTGGACCAGAAAAAAACATCTCCTCGCCACATAATAATCAGAACACAAAACATCCAGAATAAAGAAAGAATATTAAGAGCTGCAAAGGAAAAAGGTCAAGTTACTTATAAAGGTAAACCTATCAGACTTACTCCTGACTACTCTATGGAAACCATGAAAGCCAGAAGGTCCTGGATAGATGTACTGCAGAAGCTAAGAGAACATGGATGCAAGCCCAGACTACTATACCCAGCCAAGCTTTCGTTCACTATAAATGGAGAAAACAAAATTTTCCAGGATAAAAACAAATTTAAACAATACGTAGCCACAAATCCAGCCTTACAGAAAGTAATAGAAGGAAAATCACAAACCAAGGAGACCAACAATGACCACAATAACTCAAACTTCTAGACACCCTTTACCAGCGCAACTAAAAGAAAGCAAACACACAAACCCTATGACTAAAAAAGTGACCAGAGTTAGCAACCACTGGTCATTAATATCTCTTAATGTCAATGGACTCAACTCACCTATAAAAAGACACAGGCTAAGAGATTGGATACGCAAACAGGATCCAACATTCTGCTGTTTACAAGAAACACACCTCAACCACAAAGATAGGCACCTACTTAGAGTAAAGGGATGGGAAAAGGTTTATCAAGCAAGTGGACCTAAGAAACAAGCAGGTGTGGCCATACTAATTTCTAACAAAGTTGACTTCAAACTTAAATCAATCAGAAGAGATGGAGAGGGATATTTTATACTCATAACAGGAACAATTGATCAGGATGAGGTCTCAATCCTGATTATCTATGCCCCTAATATAAAAGCACCCACATATGTAAAAGAAACATTACTAAAACTCAAAGACGCCATCAAACCGCACACACTAATAGTAGGAGATCTCAACACTCCTCTTTCACCAATGGACAGGTCAATCAGACAGAAACCTAACAGAGAAATAAGAGAATTAATGGAGGTATTGAATCAAATGGACTTAACAGACATCTATAGAACATTCCACCCAAATAGGAAAGAATATACCTTCTTCTCTGCAGCTCATGGAACCTTCTCGAAAATTGACCACATCCTCGGTAACAAAGCAAACTTCCACAGTTACAAAAAAATATCCATAACCACCTGTGTCTTATCAGACCACCACGGACTAAAGTTAGAATTCAACAACAATGCTACCCCCAGAAAGCCTGCAAACTCATGGAAACTGAATAGTCAACTATTGACCCACACCTGGATTAAAGAAGAAATAAAGAAAGAAATTAAAGTCTTCCTTGAATTCAATGAAAATAAAGAATCAACATACTCAAACTTATGGGACACTTTGAAAGCAGTCCTAAGGGGAAAGTTCATAGCCCTTAGTGCCCACTTAAAGAAAACAGAGAAAGCATACATTGGAGACTTAACAGCCCACCTGAAAGCTCTAGAAAAAAAGAAGCAGACTCACCTAGGAGGAGTAGAAGACTGGAAATAGTCAAACTGAGGGCTGAAATCAACAAAATAGAAACACAGAAAACAATCCAAAGAATCAATGAAACAAAAAAGCTGGTTCCTGGAGAAAATCAACAAAATTGATAAACCCCTATCCAAACTAATCAAACGGCAGAGAGAGAATCTGCAAATTAATAAGATCAGAAATGAAAAGGGGGGACATAACCACAGACATAGAGGAAATTCAGAGAATCATTAGATCTTACTACAAAAGCCTGTATGCCACAAAACTGGAAAATGTAAAAGAAATGGACACTTTTTTAGATAAATACCATATACCAAAGTTAAATCAGGACCAGGTGAGCAATCTAAATAGACCTGTCAGTCGCGAAGAATTAGAAGCTGTTATCAAAAACCTCCCCACCAAAAAAAGCCCAGGACCAGACGGTTTCAATGCGGAATTCTACCAGAATTTCCAAGAAGACCTAATACCTATACTCCTTAAGGTATTTCACAATATAGAAACAGAAGAGTCATTGCCAAATTCCTTTTATGAAGCTACCGTCACTCTGATACCAAAACCACACAAAGACTCAACCAAGAAAGAGAATTACAGGCCAATCTCACTCATGAACATCGACGCAAAAATCCTCAACAAAATACTGGCGAACCGTATCCAAGAATACATTAGAAACATTATCCATTATGATCAAGTAGGCTTCATACCAGAGATGCAAGGCTGGTTCAACATACGAAAATCTATCAATGTAATCCATCATATAAATAAACTGAAAGAAAAAAACCATATGATCATTTCCTTAGATGCTGAAAAAAGCTTTTGACAAAATTCAACATCCCTTTATGATAAAAGTCTTGGAGAGATTAGGGATACAAGGGTCATACTTAAATATAATAAAAGCTATTTACAGCAAACCGACAGCTAACATCAAATTAAACGGAGAGAAACTCAAAGCCATTCCACTTAAATCAGGAACACGACAAGGCTGTCCACTCTCTCCATACCTCTTCAATATAGTGCTTGAAGTTTTAGCAATAGCAATAAGACAACATAAGGGGATCAAGGGGATTCGAATTGGAAAGGAAGAAGTTAAACTTTCGTTATTTGCAGATGATATGATAGTCTACATAAGCGACCCCAAAAACTCCACCAAAGAACTCCTACAGCTGATAAACGCCTTTAGTAATGTGGCCGGATACAAGATCAACTCCAAAAAAATCAGTCGCCCTCCTATACACAAAGGATATGGAAGCAGAGAGGGAAATCAGAGAAGCATCACCTTTCACGATAGCCACAAACAGCATAAAATATCTAGGGGTAACTCTAACCAAAGAAGTGAAGGATCTATTTGACAAGAACTTTAAGGCATTGAAGAAAGAAATTGAAGAGGATACCAGAAAATGGAAGGATCTCCCTTGCTCTTGGATTGGGAGGATCAACATAGTAAAAATGGCAATCCTACCAAAGGCAATTTATAGATTCAATGCAATCCCCATCAAGATCCCATTAAAATTCTTCACTGATCTTGAAAGGACAATAATCAACTTTATATGGAATAACAAAAAACCCAGGATAGCCAAAACAATCTTGTACAATAAAGGTACTTCTGGAGGCATTACCATCCCTGACTTTAAACTCTACTATAGAGCTACAGTAATGAAAACAGTGTGGTATTGGCATAAAAATAGAGAAGTTGACCAATGGAATCGTGTAGAAGACCCGGATCTTAACCCACAAACCTATGAACACCTCATTTTCGATAAAGGTGCTAAAAGTATACAATGGAAGAAAGAAAGCATCTTCAACAAATGGTGCTGGCACAACTGGATGTCAACCTGTAGAAGAAAGAAAATTGACCCATATCTATCACCATGCACAAAACTCAAGTCCAAATGGATCAAAGACCTCAATATCAATCTGAACACACTGAACCTGATAGAAGAGAAAGTGGGAAGTACCCTACAAGAGATGGGCACAGGCGATCGCTTCCTAGGTATAACCCCAGCAGCACAGTCATTAAGGGCAACATTGAATAAATGGGACCTACTGAAACTGAGAAGCTTCTGTAAAGCAAAAGACACTGTCACTAAGACAAAAAGGGAACCCACTGACTGGGAGAAGATCTTCACTAACCCCGCAACAGACAAAGGTCTGATCTCCAAAATATATAAAGAACTCAAGAAACTAGACTTTAAAATGCTAATTAACCCAATTAAAAAATGGGGCACTGATCTGAAGAGAGAATTCTCAACAGAAGAAGTTCAAATGGCCAAAAGGCACTTAAGGTCATGCTCAGCCTCCTTAGCGATCAGGGAAATGCAAATCAAAACAACATTGAGATATCACCTTACACCTGTCAGAATGGCTAAAATCAAAAACACTAATGATAGCCTTTGCTGGAGAGGCTGTGGAGAAAGGGGTACCCTCATCCATTGCTGGTGGGAATGCAAACTTGTGCAACCACTTTGGAAAGCAGTGTGGCGCTTTCTCAGGAAATTTGGGATCAACCTACCCATGGACCCAGCAATGCCACTCTTGGGAATATACCCACGAGATGCCCGATCATATGACAAGGACATTTGTTCAACTATGTTCATAGCAGCATTATTTGTAATAGCCGTAACCTGGAAACAACCTAGATGCCCTTCAATGGAAGAATGGATGAAGAAAGTATGGAATATATATACATTAGAATACTACTCAGCGGTAAAAAACAATGACTTCGCGAATTTTGCATGCAAATGGATGGAAATAGAAAACACTATCCTGAGTGAGGTAACCCAGACCCAAAAGGATGAACATGGGATGTACTCACTCATAATTGGTTTCTAGAGATAAATAAAGGTCAGTGAGTCTATAATTTGATATCCTAAAGAAACTAAATAAGAAGGTGAACCGAAAGAAAAACATATAGCTATCCTCCTGGTTATGGGAAGTAGACCAGATTGCCGGGCAAAAATTTGGGATCTTGGGGGTGTGGTGGGAGGGGGGTGAGGGGAGAAGGGGAGAGAAATGTGAGAAGGGGAGGATGGGGGGAACCTGGGGAAACGGGATGTTTGGGATAAAGGAAGGTTGGTTAGGGGAGCAGAGAAGCACACATCTTAATTAAGGGAGCCATCTTAGAATAGAAAAAAAAATATAAAATAAAAAAAAACAGTTTCCAATAGAGAGAGCTTAAAGCTGCCTAACAGGTACTCAAACAGATAAAATATAAATCAACAGGTAAAGTATACAATAATCAACAAATACAGTATATTAATTATAATGCAGCTATGGCAAGTGTGCATATTAAATATAAAACTTATTCTACAACATTTTTATAAAAAAATGCTGTTTATGGCAAAATCTTCTCAAGTTTTGCCAATTAAGATATTAAACTCTTAATTTAAACCAGTAGCCTGTCTGGTACAAAAGGGCAGGATAAAAGCTAAAAAATGGCTTGATCCCCAGATGATTATTGCTACAATTCACACAACTGTATTTTGCTAATGTTATAGCAAAAAAAATCCCTTAAAGGATTTTATGCTAAATTTTACAAATGGCTCTTCCAATGGAGGAACTGCATATATGGCTAATAATAATAATAAAAAAATATTATGGAGCATAATAAGGCTCCTTGTAAGCAGCTTATGAAACTTGCAAGTAGATCCAGATGCAAACGGATCTGACATGATAACACCAAGCTGACCTTTGCTAGGGCAAGGTGGAAAAGCCCTTGCAATGCATTATGAAAAAACCCGACCTATATATATTTGGGGTCGAGGATATGTTTATGCTTTTTTCACAGAAAGAAAATAAAAGCTGGGCCTGATGTCGAGGCTGCGCTGCGGACACAGAGGAGTTCCTGAGGCGATTGCAGAGAGGTCCTTAGTCTGGCTTTTCCTGCCCCCAAGGAGAGGAGTCCCTGATAACAGAATCTGCTGCTCCACTCTACAGGGTGTCAATTCTGCCTCCTGAGTCCAGGGAGACCCGGCTGAGATAATGCCAGGATGTGCTTCAGATAGCTGAATCCAGCTCACCTCACCCAGGAATCCCACCGGCCCTGAAGCACAAGTGCTAAACTGCTTCTGCAGCTTGAACTCTGGTCTGCTTTGGAGCTGAGATGCAGACTGGACATCAGACTGTTTTAATCTTTGGGACACAGAACTCATTTTAATTAAAATACTAACCTCTTCACTTAAGAAGGGGAAAGATTGGGGTTCCTGAGACTGTTGCTCAGAGTCTGGAAATGGTGGTATTTGACAACAATGTATGTCATTGTACTTTTACTGAAATTGATCTAATGATATTTGTAACTGCTTATAGATGTTGGGAAAGGTTTGACACATGCTGTAAAGTGTTTGGGTTTAATGCATATGTTAAGAATTTTAGATTTTGATCCCTTTTTCACCTCCCTAATTGATGACAGGCAAGCACACGTAACTTTTTGTGGAGTAGGCATTTAGGAAGGAGGACATACCATGGGCCAGACTAAAAGGTGAATACTGGGTTTGGAAGGTGCCCCTTTCTTCTTGTCTGGAGATGGAGTTATTGGTGCCAAAATTATATCATATCTTTTGTTTAAGGAGCACCTCACAGATTTTTCATTAATGATAGATACAGGGGCCCAATGACGGGAGTTAGTGTGGATCCTCACCTAAATTTCAAACCATACAGAGGCCGTACAGGCCGGCTCAACATGGCATGGTTTTTAGGTACGAGGGCGCTCTCCACATAGCCTAAGACAGGGTGCCCTGTGATCTGCTTACTTTAATCCTACTAGATACCTTTTATTTGAGAAGCTCCAAGAAACTAATGCTACTCATAAGGCACCCCTCTGTTCCCAGGAGAGGTAAATTGCTTCACCAGTCGAGAGGAGGGTCTCTCCTTGTCCCAGTCCCTTCTCCCTTAGATCTGACACCATGGTTGACTCTGTCTTGGTGCCCTCCACCTATAACTACTTGCCTTTATATAAGAAAGGAGGAATATGTTGGGAGCCGTTTCCCCCCCCTAAAGATTGTTACAGAAACCATCACCTTGGGGAGCCTGCAGGGAACCCCAAACCCATAATTATGTTAAGAATAGTTATATTGGCAAAACCTGCCCCACACCCAATTAGCTATTCGCTAATTGCTAACGAACCTAATCTCATAGCGGAACTGCCTTAAATTCCAGCTATCCAGGGAACTAGGTGTGGCAACTCCTGACTTCTTGGCCTACCTGACCGGATGTAGGTTACGTGACTGGGACCACGCGGCCAGATTCCATGCTCCTGTGCCCTGCTCCCCAAGCCCTCATTCAGGGGGTATATAAGTTGTTACCCTGTCCCTAATAAATGGAGGCTTTGACAAAAAAAAATAGATATAGGCTAAATCAATATGTAAGAATTAGCCAATAAGAAGTTAGATCTAATGAACCAAACAGTGATTTAATTAATACAGTTTCTGTGTTGTTATTTCGGTTCTGGGAGACCAGGACAAACAAGGGGCCTCCTTCAACATCATTGACTTAATTGATTTGAGGAGACCCAAAATGAAAGTGGGTGGTTCCATTCCCTGGTGTTGCTTATTGTTCTATGTAAGATTAGAGAATGCAAGCTAAAGACCATGTATGTTTTTATTTATTCCTGTCTCCCTTGACTGTGTCTAGGACCTGACTAGTTGTTTTAACATCCTGTTGCCTTGTCATCTCCAAAAGAGATGGATTGTAAGTTACAAATGTGAACTAAAAAGTCTCCCTAAAAAAAAAAAAATTATTTGCAATGTAGCAACTATCCTGGGGTATGTGTAACTGTTATTTTACCTTTAAAATTAATAAAGCATATTTGAATGAAAAAAAAAAAAAAAGAGACACCATGGCCACATCAACTCATTAAGAACAGTATTTACTTGTCGCTGGCTTACAGTTTAGAGATTTACTCCATTATCATGGCTATCATGACGGAGAACACAGCAGTGCATAGTGCTGGAGGGCAGACATGGTGCTGGAGAAGGAGCTGAAAGTTCTACAGATTGAATTTTGAATTTATCTCTCTAGAATACCAGCCTTGGAAGCAAAAATAAAAAATGAGGAGAAGCCCAGTAGATGGATGCTCTTCAGAGTCTGCCAAGAGATTCTCACAGATGTTGGTCTTTTCCTGGTTTTCTTCCTAGGACTTGTCATACTAGAAACTCTTGCCTTTGCTCTCCCTTTCTGTGTGTCCAACTTGTTCTGTGTCTTGTTGGCATCTCCTCACCTCTCTTCTTTCCAGAGTTCCTCTATCTCCCTGGAAGTCCCGCCTATCTTCTTCCACCTGGCTATTGGCCATTCAGCTCTTTATTAAACCAATCAGAAGGCCCCTTAGGCAGACACATCTTTACAGTATACAAAAAGATCATCTCCCAACAGGAAAGCAAAGACTTTATTGAATTTCTTTTTAGGACATGGGTGAGGGGTCACTGACAGGAGAGTGGTAACCAGACAGACAGCAGCTGCCCTAGAAAGTATCTACCTAGTAGAGATGACAGCTTCCCCTCAGCTGCATAGCCTAAGCCCCCTTCCTAGTCTTCCCCAGTCTATGTATTCTACCTCTTCTCCAAGCCATCGAGGCCATGGGGAATTAGGGCAGAATTGCACACAACCATATGGCTGGACACTCAGATGTGCCTCCTTCCCCATCGTTTGTTTGAAGAACACCAACAGTCAACAAGCCCAGCTGTGAGGATCTTTTATAAACAGACATAGATAGTCTTATGAAAATGGCAGTCATTTGGTTGGAGGATACTGCTGAATCCAAGTTACATACATAGGATAATGTAATAAATTAAATTCCCTGGCGATAAACTACTAAAGTGTGAGGCTTTGTAAGTAAGTTACCAGGTAAACCTTAGAGAAAGAGAAAACACAAGATAGTAAAGAGTCTGTTTTATGCTTTGTACAGTCCAGAGAATGATCTCTGATGGGCACACTTTTGGTTTTGAATGGATGCACGTAGCAGATAGAGAACCAGCAATATACAATAAGTCATCAAACTGATGTTTATAACATCCTGCAGAATTCAGCCAAGGAATCCCTGTATCCTTTTTCTTTGATTATTTGTCCCAGGGAATGTCTTGTCATCGTCTTGTCTCCAGGGGCACTGCACAGACGTGGTACACAGCATACATGCAGGCCAAACATTCACACACATAAAATAAAAACAAAGGAAAAATGTGTATGTAAAGAAAGAAACTCGATTCTTAAAAGGAGTTAATCCCAATTTAAAACCTTAGCAGCATGTTGCTTCTCTCAGTTAGAAAAGTAACCTCAGGTGATACCATGGTCTAAGTCAGTGCTGGACCTAATCGCTCAAGTGGCTATCTGTCTTTCTCCTTGTCCCCAAACCTGCTCCATATCTTCCAGGCACCCTGAGCGAACCTTGGTGGAGACAGAAAACGTGAGAATTCTGTGCAAGAGAACATAAGGAGTTAAAGTTAGCATCGTGTAGCGCCCACCACATGGCCACAGGTCAGCCTCAAAACCTGAGAAATGAGGGCTGAGGTTTTTGCCCAGGGTAGGATACAAAGAAGGGTTTTGAAGGCTTTTAACTACTGCTTCAATCTAGTTGCTGGTTCCAGGTCTGTTTATGTTGTTCATGTCATCCTTATTAAATTTGGTGGACCACTGTGTTTAGGAATTTAGCAATTTCTTCTAGATTTTCCAGGTTTGGAGAAAAAAGTTTTCAGAATATTCCCTAATGATCCTGGGGATTCATTCCACTGAAGTCTGTTATAACGTATCTCCGTCCCTAACTTTTGTTAATCCCGGTCTTCTCTTTCTTTGATTATTTGTCTAGGAATTTGTCAGTTTTGTTTATCTGACCAAAAGAACCAACTTGAACTTTCTACTTGATTGATTTCTGCATTTTCCTTTTTGTCTCTATTCCATTAATTTCTATTTTAATCTTTAGTATTTCTTGTCATCTACAGTGCTTAGGTTTGGCTTCTTGTTTTTCTAGAACATGGAAGAACATTTTCTAGAACATTGTTTTATTAGATTATTTGTGTTATCTCTGATTTTTTAAAACGTAAGCAGCTGTTCCTATACACTTTAACCATATCTAAGAAGTTCTGCTATTGCATTTTATATTTTCCATTTGATTGTAGAAATTTAAAGTTTTCATTTCTTATTTCTCCAACATCCCATTTATCCAAGCATGTATTAGTCAGTCCCAAAGTATTTATGCAGTTTCTATGCTATCTCTTGCTACTGATTTATAGTTTTGTTCCATGATAATCTCATAAGATACAAAATTATTTTGAATTTTTTGGGCATCTGATGTTTATTTTATGGCCTATCATCTAATCAGTTTAAAAGAAATCTTCATTGTACTCCATATCTATTTATGACGTGATTTATATCTGAAATTTCTCCACTGTTTTTGCTCTAAGAATTCTATCTAAAGATGTGAGTCTCGCACAATTACTATCAAGACCTATCTTGTCTTTTATGCCTTTTGTTGTTTCTTTTCTTGGTGTATAAATATTTCTAACCATTATCATTTCTCACTTTTTAAAATATATAGTGGCATTCTTTACCTCGTTTGACTAGTTTTGACTTTCAGTTTATCAGATATGAAAATAGTTATTGCTCCTTGATTATAATCCATTTGTTACATAAGTCGACCTCCACTTTTTAACCCACAATTTTTTGTGTATCTTTGCAGTAGGGTGTGCTTCACTGTTCCAGTGCTGTGCCTGCCTCTTGCCATGCTCCCTGCCATGATGGTCATGGACTGTAACCCTCTGCAACTGTGAACCCCTAATTAAATGTTGTAATTTGAGTCTAGGTTTTGTTTTATCTTGTTTTGTTTCAGTTCAGGCAGTTAGTCCATGTGTATTTATTGGTGAGCCGAGGTTATTTGCATTTATGGTTGTTGTGGAGGGGAGTCTATTGTCTCTATGGTTTTTTAGCTATTGTGCAAGTCGATTGGATTCAAGGTGACTCTTTCTTTCTCCTCTGAGCAATAGCAGATTTATGACTGGCTGTCCTGGATGCTATTATTCCTTCTCATCAGTGTTCATCCGTTGCTCTCATGAGACTATTTCCTCTGAACTCTGTGAATGAGTTTTTCCTTTCCTCTTTAAATGTTTCCTGCCATTCATGCTTAATTGCCATGCATTGTGCCTTACTTAATCTTTTGCTTGCCTTGAAATGTTCTTATTTGTCTATTTATTTTAAAAGATAACTTTATTGGGTATGCCAGTCTTGATTTACAGTTAGTCTCTTTCAGGGCTTTGAATACATCATTCCATGCTTCCTTCGCATTTAGGAGAATTGATGAGAGACCTAACATTACTTGGATGCTTGTGCCTTTGTATGTGAGTTGACATTTTATCTCTTAAAATTTGTAATATTGATTTTGTTCTGTATTTTTGACATCTTACCTATAATATGATGTAGAGAGGCTCTTCTCAGCTTGAGATTCTTTGTTCTTCTGTTTGGATGTTCACATCTTTTCTGTCCATTTGAGAATTTTAGACTGTACAGTTATTTCAAACATTGTCTATGCCTTTAGAGTTTATATCCGTTCTTTCTTCTACCTCTGGATTCTTAGGCTTAGTCTGTTGAGTGTGTCCCAGAGGTTTCAGAAGGCTTTGGTCCTGTTTACTAATTTTTCCTTCTGTGTGTGTGAAAGTGTGATTTTCTTGTCTTTGTCTGTTGACAATGCTTCCTGTTTTGTTTTTAATTTGATTGGCTGATCCTTTCATTTTCAGAGTTTTTGTTTTGTTCTTTTGTAGAGTTTCAATTTCCTCCAGAGTTCTCCCATGTTTTAAAATTTCCTTTCTGTCTTAGTTAGGGTTTCTATTGCTGTGGAAGGGCATCATGGTCATGGCAACTCTTATAAGGAATCATTTATTTTTGGGTGGCTCTCTTCCTGTTTGGAGATTCAGTTCATTATTATCATGGTGGGACATGGCAGCATGCAGGCAGACATGGTGCTGGAGAACTAGCTGAGAGTCCTATATCTTGCAGGCAACAGGAAGTGGTCTGTGACACTAAGTGGTATCTTGAGCATAAGAGACCTCACAGCCTGCCCCCCACAGTAACACATATCCTCCAACAAGTCCATACCTCTCTCAACAAAGCCACATGTCTTAATAGCGCCTGATGGTCTTTAATAGTCCCTTTAGGCACAAATTTCCCAAGACTTTAGTCAAGGGCATACCTGCCACAGTTCTCTTTACTACCAGTCTCCATGGGTGGGAAGGGCTACTATAAGTTTCCTTCCAGATGAAAGTGGTGTCTGTGATGAAATCCACTTTCTGCCTTAATTGCCTGGTCTGAGATAATCTCAACTTTCCTTCCCTACAATCCTGCACATTCCATCCTTGTCTCTGGTGTTAGGCGCTTTCTATGTCTGAGGGTCCCTGAGGATGTGAGGAAGGCTGGTTCTCCTGTGTTTACCTTTGTTGATGGAGGTCACTGACCCATGATATCTGTCAAGCTACCACATCGAATTCTGCAACACACTTCCTATAACTCCACATAGTTTCCTAAGGTTATGGCAGTGATAGGGTGCTTCATTAGTCAATAGCCCCCTGAGAACCATTAAGAATCTCTCATGGGGGCTTGGTTTCTAGTTGGAAGAACTGTTTGGGAAGGATAAGGAGGGTGTGGCCTTGCTGGAGAAAGTGTGTCACTAGGTGTGGGCTTAGCAGTTTTAAGACACGTGTCATTTCCAGTTACCTCTTACTTTGTCTCCTGCTTGTGAATCAGATATAGCTCTCAACTTCTGTTCCAGTGCTGTGCCTGCCTCTTGCCATGTTCCCTGCCATGATGGCCATGGACTGTAACCCTCTGCAACTGTGAACCCCTAATTAAATGTTTTAATGAGTATTGGGAAAGTATAAGGGTAGGGAATATGGGGGAAAGACAAAGAAAGGGGGGACAGAGAGAGAAAGAGGAGAGGAGGCATGAGATCAACTTGCCTCAGCAGGAAGGGGGAAATTGGGAATGGGTGGAACTTGCCTCTTAAAGGGACAGGGTACCCAGGTGATAGGTCAGGCCAGCACAATTATAATTATAATTATAGGATCTATCTGGAGTTCTCACTCTTATACAACAAGCATTTTACTGGCAGGGCTTCCCCACCCCATCCTCTATATTTGCTTTATTGTTGTTGGTTGTTTGTTATCTTTTTTTTTTTTTTCAGCAGATGGCTCCTCATAACCAAGGGCTTTTTCCCTCTCTCATTTTTTTCTTTTTTTCTATTGATTTTTATTAAGCTCTACATTTTTCTCTGCTCCCCTCCCTGCCTCTTCCATTCCCTTCAACCCTCTCCCAAGGCCACCATGCTTCCAATTTACTCAGAAGATCTTGTCTTTTTCTACTTCTCATGTAGATTAGATCATGTACGTCTCGCTTAGTGTCCTCATTGTTGTCTATGTTCTCTGGAATTGTGGTTTGTAGGCTGGTTTTCTTTGCTTTATGTTTAAAAACCACTTATGAGTGAGTAATATGATAATTGTCTTTCTGGGTCTGGGTTACCTCGCTCAAAATCATGTTTTCTAGCTTCACCCATTTTCCTGCAAAATTTAAGTTGTCATTATTTTTTTCTGCTATGTAGTGCTCCATGTGTAAATGTACCACATTTTCCTTATCCATTATTTGGTTGAGGGGCATTTAGGTTGTTTCCAGGTTCTGGCTATGACAAACAATGCTGCTATGAACATGGTTGAGCACATGTCCTTGTGGCATGATTGAGCATCCTTTGGATATATACCCAAAAGTGGTGTTACTGAGTCTTGTAGAAGGTTGTTTCCTAATTTTCTAAGAAATCACCACACTGACATCCAAAGGGGTTGTACCAGCTTGCATTCCCACCAACAATGCAGAAGTGTTCCCTTTACCCCACAACCTCTCCAGCATAAGTTGTCATCAGTGTTTTTGATCTTGGCCATTCTTTTTTTTTAAAATATTTACTTGTTATGTATACAATATTCTATCTGTGTGTATGCCTGCAGGCCAGAAAAGGGCACCAGACCTCATTACAGATGGTTGTGAGCCACCATGTGGTTGCTGGGAATTGAACTTAGGACCTTTGGAAGAGCAGACAATGCTCTTAACCACTGAGCCATCTCTCCAGCCCCCAGATCTTGGCCATTCTTACAGGTGTAAAATGGAATCTCAGAGTTGTTTTGATTTGCATTTCTCTGATGACTAAGGATGTTGAACATTTCCTTAAGTGTCATTCAGCCATTTTAGATTCCTCTGTTGAGAGTTCTCTGTTTAGGTCGGTACTCCATTTTTTTTCCATTGGATTATTTGTTCTTTTGATGACAAACTTCTTTAGCTCTTTGTGTATTTTGGAGGTCAGACCTCTGTCTGATGTGGGGTTAGCGAAGATCTTTTCCCATTCTGTAGGCTGTCATTTGTCTTGTTGAGTGTGTCCTTTGCTTTACAGAAGCTTTTCAGTTTTAGGAGGTTCCATTTATTAATTGTTTCTCTCAGTGTCTGTGGTCTCCTGTGCTCAGTTTGTTGGCTGACCCACTCAGTTTTCAAGTGAAGAGTGAAGAGATTTATCTTTAGCTAGCTACCATCATTGCAGCTCCTAGAAAGGGTCCAAGATGCACTTTGAGAACAAATCTACATGTATAGTTCCTGAAACAAGGTGTAGAGAATTACTAAAATGGAATGGATACTTTCAAAGAAATACAATGTAGAAGTGTGTGTGTGTTCATAGGTGGAGATTGATGTCTTCCACTTTATTTTTTTGCTACAGTGTCTGTCACTGAGTCTGGGGATCATCATTTCAGCTAAACTTGCTGGCCAGTGAGCTCTCAGGATCTACCTACCTCAAATCTCCTCCTTCAACACACACACACACACACACACACACACACACACACACACACATACACACACACAGTGCAGAGATTATAGACACATCACTACACTTGACTTTTCTCCAGAAGTTCTGTGGACCTGAACTCGTGTACTCTTGCCTGTCCAGCAAGCACTTTTCCCACGGAGCCAGCTCCCAGGAGTAATCTTTGCTGCCAATCCTTTACTAATGCAATAGCACATGCTGTAAGTCTAATGTAAATTCTTTGCATTCCAAGTTAGCCCTGACCAGGTTGTAAGGCAGTGTTGTCTCCAGACACACTCACCCCATCACTATGCCTTAGCACATGGAAAAAGCTGAGGCAGGCGTGTTGCGCACACTGCTATGTTATTGTGAAATCACCCAGGAAAGCCTCTTGTTTCACAAAGAACTCTGGCAGGAAATCTAGGCTGAGAAAGGAGACCACTCAGAGCAGCTGTGCTTGGCTCTCTGAGCAGAATGAGTTGGAAATATTGCTCAGGCTCTTATTTGCCTCATTTTATAACACACTGATTGTCCTTCAGATTTAATTAGTGCTGCTTTCTTTTATCACCAGTTCTGTCACATGCAGCCAGTCGTGTGTCATCCTTTTCTGGCTCACGTAGCATTTGTCTACCTCTTCCTT
This sequence comes from Microtus obscurus, assembly GCA_963919715.1. Lineage (NCBI taxonomy): Eukaryota > Metazoa > Chordata > Mammalia > Rodentia > Cricetidae > Microtus > Microtus obscurus. The sequence goes on from CAWTZC010000015.1 coordinate 25,817,542, forward strand.
CTTCTCAACCCTAAGTTTTGTTTCTCCTCTGTATGAACAAATAAGGGAATATTTTGAGTTTCGTTTGAAAAAACTGCAGTTTTATGCTTCTAGCAATAATAAACACAAAGTACAGAAAACTCACCCTCTGCCCCAATTGACATAGCTTTCCCCGGCAGCATCCTGACGAGAACAGTGAGTCTGTTAAAATCAGTGCGCCTACAGAGGCACGTCACCATCACTCAAGAGTTTGCTCAGAGCATACATACGACCCATTTTGGTAATATAGTACAACGCTAATTTCTAGCTCTAAAGTCCTCCATATCCCTCTTAGTCATCATTCTTCTCCCTGGCCCCGTTATCTCTTTACTGTCTCCGTCCTTTGCGTTTTCCACACTTTCAGGTGGTTGGAGCCCCACAATATGGACGTCTCAGGTTGGTTTCTTTCTCTTAGGAGTATGGGTTTCTTCCTTTTTGTCTTTTGATGACCCCATGGTTCCTTTCTTTCTGGACATTTCTGACATGCGTTGGTCTGAATGCACCACAGTTTCTTCACCCACTCACCTGTAATAAACATTTCCATTGCTTCCAGACTTTGGTAATTGTAAGGCCCTTGTGACTACCTGTAGGCAGGTTTTCAGTCTTTCCTGTCGGCACCAAGGGCTTCGATTCCTAAGCCAAATGAAGAATACGTTCAGTGTTATATGACCCCCTGACGTGTTCCACGGTGGCCTGTACTAGATTTGTATCTGAGTACTGTTTTAGTTTGAATTTCCCTGATGAAATTACTACATTATGGACCTTATATTCTTATTTCCTCTCTGGCTACCTCCCTTGGTGATGTGTTTGTAAACACCTTGGACTCACTTTTATGTTGCTTGTTGTCTCCTGTTGAGTTTTAAAATTCTTTGTATTTATTATTTGGAGACAGTCCTTTACCAGATGTTACACACACACGCACACACACACACACACACACACACACACACACAGAGTTTGTAGCTTGTTTTGTGGCTTTTTATACAGCATTATTCTCTTCAATGGAACAGAGTCTAGAAGTGTTTAATGAAGTCCACCTTCCCAATTCTTTCTTTCATAAATCATACTTCTGGTGTTATGTTTAAATGTCACCAAACTCAAAGTCGTCTATGTTTCCTTCTGTGTCATTTTCTAGGAGTTTGTTTTATAGATCCACGTTTTACATCTAAAGCTGTGGTCATATGAGAAAGTTTTTGTAAGCAGCTTATGGTTTGTGTCTAGCAATTTTCCTTCCTTTGGCTGTTGATAATGCCTGCGGCATTTGTTTAAAGTGCTTTTCTCCATTGGTCTCCGGTTCTGCGAGTTGATTGTATTCTGTCGGTCTGTTTCTGGGCTTCATTGTTTATCCTTTTCCCGGTAACACAGTGTCAAGAACACCTTAATGTTACTCTAAGTCTCAAAGTTGTGCAGTGAAGTTCCTCTGAGTTGGTCTCCTTTGACGCTGTACTTTGTTTTCAGGGTCTTTTGTATGTCTTTAATCATCTGTCAGCATCCATAAAATAGCAGGCTCAGGATTTGATTGTCACTATATTAATATATAGGTCTTAATGACACCAACTAACATCATGGCACTATTTAGTCTTCCTGCCCATGGACATAGCAAGCTCCTGCATTTATTTAGCTCTTCTCATTTTCTTTCATTGGAGTTATGTCATTTTCTCATATAGTCTTGTTTGTATTTTCTTAGACTTACATATAAGCAATTCATTTTGAGGGTACCCTTGGTGATTACATTTTAAATTCTACTTGTGTGTTTTTGCTATTTGGACAAGTCATTGGCTTGTTGCCTTGGTACAACTGGCTACCAGCATCGAGTTTATTACTTTGCTTCCATTGTAACTTATTTTAGAATTTCTACACAGATGATCACATCATCTCTGATTGAAGACAAGTTTATTTCTTCCTGTATTAAAACCCACTCAGGCTGCTTTTTGCAAACACTATAAACTAAGCAGTTTATAGACAAAAGTATTTACCTCTCGAATTTCTGGAGTACGGAAAAAAATCTAAGATCAAGGTTCAAGTATGTTTGGTGTCTGGCTCACAAATGGGAAACTTTTCTGTGTCCTCATCTGTCAGGAGACAGTGCATCTCTGTGGACTTCTGTGGAAGCAGCGATCTCAGTGACAGCAACTCCGCCCTGGTGGCCAAGTCACCTGCTGAAAAGGCTATCTTGTATTCCCAACCTTACACAGGAAAGTGTATTTTCTCACTGTTAGGGGTGCTTAGTTTAGATTTATCTTGAGGTCCTTATTAAAATAATATTTTTCATAGTTTTCTAACTTATCTTTTTCTAGTTACAGCACCAGTAAGTTGGGAATTAATTCCTGTCATTCTATCTTCTGTAAGCAATTTTACAGAATTGATATTTCTGCCTTAATTATTTGATAACATCTACTGTTGATCCTACCAGAGCTTACTCCTGGTTTTTATTGCATGTATATGCAATATATACCCTGCTTTTCATTGAATATATGCAATATAAATATATATGCAATAAAAAGCAGGAAATATATATATTAATCTGTGTGTGTATGTGTGTGTGTGTGTGTGTAGGTTTTTGCATATGAGTGTGCAGTGCCTGCAAAGACCAGAAGAGAGCATCAGATCCTCTGAATCCGGAGCTGAAGTCAGCTGTGAGTCACCAGATGTAGGCGCTGAGTCCTTTTCAAGAGCAGTAGGAACTCTTAAACACTGACTCATCTCTCCTGCATTTTAATGAACATTTCAGGCCCAACATGACATGACCCTATGTCAGAGTCTCGCTGCTTTTCTTCTTGACCTTGAATTTTATTTCTTCTCTTTGTTACATTAGAGACATTGATGCTTCTCTTCATTCTCATCTAGAATGCTGTTCTCTCTCTTTTTTCCTCTCCTCTGATTCTTCTGTTCTGCTTTTCTAAGCTTAACTTTCATGCCTGATTTAGCCAGGGTACTCTAGAGGAACAGAACTGAGATAAAGGGTATATGTTTGTATATCACGATATATGTATGTATATCAGAATGCATTATGTGAGTTTTAAAACAGTAACAATAACGAAGGTCAAATCACACCTAAGGTGTGGAGATCCCTATAGGTATTTGATCCTTGAGACTGAGAGCATCAGTAGTTGGAATTATCTCTCACTGGGGGCCACAGTCAGGAATCACTCAGCCCACAAGGTGCAGACACAAGGTGCTCCAGGGTCTCCAGTCTAGTTCCCAAACTACAGGAAGCTCCTCTAGAGCTGCTGGTCTGTATTACAGAGCGAGAGCTTGGGAACACTGGTTCTGCTGCCAGTGGAGTCAGCAGCAATGGGGTAGAACAACTCAGTGTAAGAGGGAAGGTCAATCCAGAAAACCGCAAGAACAAACTTCCGTCAGAAATACCCTTATTGCCAGGCGGTGGTGGCGCAGAAATACCCTTATTGCCAGGCGGTGGTGGCGCACGCCTTTAATCCCAGCACTCGGGAGGCAGAGGCAGGCGGATCTCTGTGAGTTCGAGGCCAGCCTGGTCTACAAGAGCTAGTTCCAGGACAGGAACCAAAAACTACGGAGAAACCCTGTCTCGAAAAAATCAAAAAAAAAAAAAAAAGAAAAAGAAAAAGAAAGTACCTCTTATTATCTGGGCTTCTACCAGAAGGTGCCATCATCCACTGTCAGGGCGGGTCTTCCTGGTTGATGAATCAGAACAATTCTTCAGGAGAGGCCCCCTGTAGCATGTTAATATTCAAACCAACCATAGTTTCTAGGGTTTTGCAGTGATCAGAGGTCTAAGGAATGCTGCAAAGATCACACCATGCAATGGATCTCTCTCAAGAGATTTACTGGGGCAGGGGGAAAGGTATACAAAATGCTACCTCTGAGTGAGAATGGAAAAGAAAAAGCACTCAACTCACGGGGCCAGTGGAAGTGTATTGCATTTGGTGCCTGGTGACGATGTGACTGCTGGCGCCAAGTCTCCAGGCTCGGAAAGCACCTGGTTCTGGAATGTGTGATCTTGGTTTCCCAGCAACAAAAATGCTCCTTTGATCCACATTGGTATATGAGAAATGGAAGGCTCGTAAAAATCAAGACACACACAAACTCTTTGGATTAAGCTGATCCAAGATTGTGGAGGCAGTCCTCAGAAGTGCCAGAACTTTTGAAGCGTGTGTGGGTATCTGTGTGTATACCACTCATGGGGTGATTTGAATGAGAACTATTTCTCATAGGCTCAGGTATTTAAACACTTGGCCCCCAGCTGATGGCACGTTTGGAGAGGTTGTGGGTAAAGAGCAACCTTGCTGGAGGAAGTACATCACTGGCAGAAGACTGTGAGTGTTCAGGCTCACCCTATTTGCTGTTTACTTAGCTTCCTGTTGAGATCAAAGCTCTCAGCTTCCTGCTCTGCCACCATGCTTCTCCGCCTTTCCGCCATGACAGACTCCTATCTTCAGGCACTACAAGCAGAAATGACTCTTCCGTCCATTAACTGCTTCTGGTCATGGTGTTTCATCACAGCAAGGGAAGAGAAAAGTAGTTGATTGGGAGCATTAAACTTAAAGATTTGATGCAGGATTCCCCTCTGTAGGCTATGAATATGCTTTATTATAATTGATTGTTAAAGAAGCTGTTTCAGCCAATGGCTTAGTAAAGTCAGGTGGGAAATCCAGTGATATAGAGAGAAGCTAGGCAGAGTCAAGGAGACGCCACATAGCAGCTGAAGGAGAAAGACACCAGTCACGGGCTAGAATCGTACCGGTAGACCACAGATTAATAGAAATGAGTTGACTTAAGACTTAAGGGTTAGCTAGAAATATATACATAGAAATATATGTATAAGCTATTGGCCAAACAGTGTTGTAATTAATGTAGTTTCTGTGTGATTATTCATGTCTGGGTGGCAGGGAAACGAACGAGCAGTCTCTGCCTGCAAACATCAGAGTTGTTTTAAAAGATTTGCTGGTTTTAACTGACAACTTATATTTAGTATCGTAACCATTTTAGGTTTCAGAGGAAAGGCATTTACTTCAGAACAGCTAGGCAGAGTTGTGAGTTTTCAATCTATTTTATTACTAACTTTTCTTATTACTGTGAGCAAATGAATACCCATCTAGAAGCCACTTAAGGAAAGTAAAGGTTTGTATGTATGTTTGTGTGTGTCGTTATGTATTTTTGTGAACGCATGTAAAGACCAAAAGTCAGCCTTGGGAGTCGCTCATCAGGAGCCATTGCCTTGTTAGTTTGTTTTATTTGTAAAATTTACTTTTTAAAATTATATTTGTGTCTGTGTGTACTCATCGATACCAGGCAGCGGTGTTGGATCTTCAGGTGCTAGGGTTATGGCTGTTGTGGGACACCAGACATGGGTTTTGGAGCTGAATTCAAACCCTCTGTAAGATCAACAAGTGCTTTTAACCACTGAGCCATCTCTTCAGTCCCACCTGACCCAATCTTAGTCTTCCTAGGGTCTCTCACTGGGATTAAGGCTCTCCTGATTAGTCTAGGCTGACTAGCTCCCAAGCTTCAGGGATCTACCTGTCCTTGCCTCCTGAACACTAGAATTACCAACAATCACCACGACATCCAGTGTTTTTGTTCTGATTTTCTTTTTTAAAAATTTATTAGATTTTTAAAAAAAATACCAATCCAAATTTTCACTCACTCCCCTCCTCCTATTCCCTCCACACACCATTCCACCCCACCCCCATCTAATTCTCAGAGAATAAGGCACATTGCCTTGTCCAAGGCCCTCCCTACTGTATCTAGGCTGAGCAAGGTATACATCCAGAGAGAATAGGATCCCAAAAAGCCAGTACATGCAGTAGGGATAAATCCTGGTGCCACTGCCAGTGGTCCCTCAGTCTGCCCCAGCCACACAACTGTCAACCACATTCAGAGGGACTAGTTTGGTCCTATGCTTGTTCCTTCCCATTTCAGGTGGAGTTGGTGAGCTCCCATTAGCTCAGGTAGACTGTTTCAGTGAATGAACCCATCACGGTCTTGACCTCCTTGCTCATATTCTCTTTCCTTCTACTCTTCAACTGGACTTTGGGAGCTCAGTCCAGTGTTCCGATGTGGGTCTCTGCCTCTGCCTCCATCAGTTACTGGAAGAAGGTTTTATGGTGATATTTAAGATAATCATCCGTCTGACTACAGGGCAAGTCAAGATGGGCCCCCCTCTCCTCTATTGCCCAGGGTCCTAAGTGGGGTCATCTTTTTGGATTTCTGGGAATTTCTCTAGAGCCAGGTTTCTGCTAACCCTATACTGGCTTCCTCAATCAAGATATCTCTCTCCTTGCTCTCATCAAAGTCTTTCCTCCATCTCAACCATACCATTCCCTTAAGTTCTCCTCTACCCTTCCTCTTTTCCTCCCCCTCCCCTCTCCACCAACCCCCATGCTTCCAACCCTGCCAGTAAATCCTGTCTGTTTCCAATTTCTAGGTGGGTCTTTATATATTTTTCTTTGGGTTCACCTTATTATTTAGCTTCTCTATGATCACAAACTATAGGCTCAATGTCCTTTGTCTGTAGCTAGTATCCACTTATGAGTGAGTATATACCATATTCATCTTTTGGGTCTGGGTTACCTCACTCAGGATAGTGTTTTCTAATTCCATCCATTTGCATGCAAAATTCAAGATGTCAGTGTCTTTTTTTTTCCGCTGAGTAGTACTCTAATGTGTAAATGTGCCACATTTTTTTTTTTTATCCATTCTTCAGTTGAGGGGATATCTAGGGTGTTTCCAGGTTCTGGCAATTACAAATAATGCTGCTATAAACATAGTTGAACAAATGCTTTTGTAGTATGATTGAGCATCTTTTGGGTATATGCCCAAGAGTGGTATTACTGGATTCTGAGGTAAGTTGAATCCCAGTTTTCTGAGAAACCGCCATACTGATTTCCAAAGTGATTGTACAAGTTTGCATTCCCACCAGCAATGGATGAGTCTTCCCCTTACTCCACATCCTCCAGCATAAGCTATCATTAGTATTTTTGATCTTAGCCATTCTGACACATGTAAGATGGTATCTCAGAGTTGTTTTGATTTGCATTTCCCTGATAGCTAAGGATGTTGAACATTTCCTTAAGTATCATTTGGCCATTTGAGATTCTTTCTTCCATCTCTTGTATTCTTGTATACTTGTTTCTGTAGTTCCTGTTCGTTTACCCAGATTTTCCATATCCAGAATCCCCTTGGTTTGTGTTTTCTTTATGACCTCTATTTCAGTCTTCAAGTGATTAACTGTTTCCTTCACCTGTTTGATTGTTTTTTCTTGGTTTTCTTGGGTTTCTTTGAGGGATTTATTAATTTCTTACAGTTTTTTTGTTTGTATTCTCCTCCATTTCTCTAAGGGAGTTTTCATTTCCTCTTTTAAGTTTCCATCACTTTCATAATGTTAGATTTAATGTTTCTTTTCTTCTACTTCTTCTGGGTTAGGATGATCAAGTCTTCCTGTTGTGTGACTGCTGGGTTCTGGTGTTACCGTGTTGCTTTTTAGGTTGTTGAAGGAATTCTTGCATTGGTGCCTATCCATCTCTTCCTTCAAATCAGGGTGGCAGTGTTTTCGTGTCTTGGTCCAATCTTTGCTGTGGTTGTCTGAGTGTTTGGGAGTTTTTCTTGGTCTGCTCTATACTGTCAATGTCTGTCTCAGAAAGCCTCTGAAGTCTCTATAAGCCTGCTCTCTTTATTTTTTCTCCTGGTTTGCTCTCTTGGTGCTCTCTCTTAATCCCCTCAGTGTTGTAGCAAGCTCTTAGTACCTCTTAAGTTCCCTCAGTATTGGAACAAATTATGTTTCAGAGTTCCACCAAGGTTGTAGGATAGGCATGTTTGGGGGTGGGATGTGGCTAGTAGTTTAGATGGTGGCTGGATGGGTTTGGGTTTGGGGAAATCCTAGCCTCTGGAAACTCCTAGCTAGCTGGCTAGAAAAGCCAAGGGAGTTGGGGGAGGGGCCCAGAGTTTTGTCCCACTGCGGAGGTCCTAGAGAGTAGGGCTTTCTGCCATGTGGCTGTTCACTCTCTTAAGTCCCCTCAGTATTGGAGTAAGCTGTGTTTCAGAGTTCCACCAAGGTTGCAGGAGGGTAGCTTGTTCTAATTTTTTGAGACAGGATCTCTATATGCATCCCTGGCTTACCTGGGATTCACCACACAGACCAGGCTGGCCTCATACTCACAGAGGTCTTCCTGTCTTTGTTTTTCAAGTGCTGGGATTAAAGGTTTTGACCACCTGTCATCATTCCCAGTATTTTACATGTATCCTAGGGGTTGAATTCAGGCCCTCATGCTTGTGTGGCAAGCACGTAGATGGAGCTACCACTCCAGTCCGGAGAAGGATTTTTGATCTTTGTTTTTGATTGACATGTAAGGGGTATCCACCCATCACTACAGGAAAGGCATGGCATGTGGCATCCACTTACATCTTAACAGAACAGGAAGTAGACAACAGAAAACAGCTCACTCTCAGTAACCCACTTCACTTCCTCCAGTTCTGACTACCCACTGAAGGTAGAGCAACACCTTTGGTTGGGGACCAAGTATCCCAAGACATGATCCTGATGTGGGGAAGCATTTCACACCCAAACCACAAAAGCTCTATTTTACCAACCTGAGAGGTCACAATGAGACTGACCGTGGCTACTCTAAGGATTGAGGCTAAAATTGTGTTCATCAGTTTTTACCCCAAATTGTATCTTCTCTTTGCACAAGCCACGGTTTTCTGTTGCTCCAATAATCTTTAAAAAATAATGACGACTTCTCATTTTTGTTATCTGTTCCTAATGCTCTCCCAGAGAAGTGGGAATGTTTAGAAATGAGGTAGCAAAATAAGTGAAGGGAAGAAGAGATGGGAAAGGAAAAAAAGCAGAGGGAACTGATAGTAGTGTTATATTATTTTTATTGAATACATATAGTCATTCATATTTTTATATATTAGATGTATTTTCCCATAGTAATATCCCTCTGATAAAGCAATAGAGATGTAAGTGTTCAATTAAGTATTTCAGTTAAAGAACCATTTCGAAATTCAAACTTTAACCAAGCAAATGCATGATAAGTTAATTCCAGTGCTGACTCTATTTGGCTTTTTAGAAACTTTTCCTGATAAGGTTATTCTTTTATTAATGAATAAAATATAAAATACATTTTAATGTTAAATACTAACACAGAAACAACCAAATTTATAAAACAAGAGCATTGAGTCTGATTACTAGAATGTTTTTGTGAACCTAATAAAATAGCCTAATTGAGATTAAATATATTTTTTTTACCTAAAGGATATAAAATAACAAATGTTCAGTATTTCTGGGCTTCAATTTGTACCTAATCTTTTAGCAAAAATAATAAACTAATGTTACAATGTTTTATTTGAAATGCTTTAAACTTCAAAGCATAATAAAATATTGTAACAGCAAATTATGTCACACGGCTCTGAAATTAGTCATTTCTGTGTAGCGGGAAATTGTTTCTATAAAGATTATGGGACCAAATAAGGGAAAAGGCTACAACTTGTGAGTCTCTTCCCTTTCAAGTCTTAGAGCAGGGCTCCACACTGTGGGGCAGATAGGATGTTAGGGGCCTGCTTCAGGAAGACTCTGGTCCCAGAAATCAGCAGGTTAGCAAGGCCATCCCGAGAAATGCAAGAAACAAAAGCCCACACTTACCCCATGTTTGCTATCTCAACTCTACCCAAGGCAAGTTGCTTCAAAAGACTTTACATTAATAAAATAGAACAGGAGCCTGCAAATATAGCTGTCCATTGTCACTCTACAGATAGCAACTAAAGAGGTTGTCCTAGACGGCATATCCAGGCTTATTTGAGCTCTGCTGGCGTCGATTCTGAAGGGGATCCTTCTGCATCTGCAATGCAAATAAGATGAGGCCGCAATTTTAATACACTCAAAATTTTAACTTATTAATTAAAAAGTATATGACAAATGTATTTCTGCTCCTATTCCTAAGGATTAACGCAAAAGTCTATAAAAATTGAGTTTGCAATCCTACCTTGCAGCACAAATCATGGTTGGGAAACAAGGCTCCACTTTGGCACTAAAGCAAGCACCATTCTTTCCTATCCGAGTCCTGCCAGCCTGTGATGCAGAACTTCTACTTCCGAAGCACAGGACAGAACTCAGCTGTGTGGCTAGAGAGAGTTCTCTGTGTGGTGTCTGTCTTTCTGCTCCCAAGTCTCACACCCTCTCTTTAACTGGGGCCCCTTGCCAAAGTCTGTAACTGAACCTGTGGCTGTTAGGTTTTATGTCAACACATCAAGAATGTCTGCAAACAGTCATGTTAAACTAGCAACAACCTTGTTTGAGTAGATTCATTTCCAGAAAGTTACAACTCCGAGGGGAGGGTTTTCAGGTAGGGAGGAGAAGGCACCATCTGCTTTAATTGTTGTTGTTTATAAAGTGTAAACTGTGGCGGACAGAGGAGCAACCACGATCAATGGTGGAAAGGAATGTGGCATCAGCAGTACCAGCCTTGGGGAGGGAGGGGCCAGGGTTTTCAGTGGTGATGCCTGCTTCCCATGCAGCAGGTCCCAGCCCCTTGAACGCCCCCCTCCTCCTCAAGGACAGTGTGCTTCTCTGTTTATGATGGCAAAATGTTTGTGTGTGATTAAGTAGGACCTGCTGCCGGTGAAAATGTGGATTCCGTTAGAACATCTGGGTTGGATAAGACTTGCAATGACTTATTTCCAGAAACCTAGTGCCACTGTGAGAGTGGATCTGATCTATTGGGAGCTCACCAAGGCCAACTGGACTGGGACTGAATAAGCATGGGATGAAACCGGACTCTCTGAACATGGCGGACAATGAAGGCTGATGAGAAGCCAAGGACAATGGCACTGGGTTTCGATCCTACTGCATGAACTGGCTTTGTGGGAGCCTAGCCTGTTTGGATGCTCACCTTCCTGGACCTGGATAGAAGTGGGAGGACCTTGGACTTCCCACAGGGCAGGGAATCTGGACTGCTCTTCAGTCTAGAGAGGGAGGGGGAATGGAGTGGGGGGAGGGGGAGAGGAGTGGGGGAGAGGGGGAGGGGAATGGGAAATGGGGAGGAGGCAGAAATTTTTTTTCAACAACTAAAAAAAAGTAAACAAACAAACAAAAAAAGGCACATTGTAATGCTACCATAGAATACCGAGGACAGTAACAAGGTGGGTAGCCTAGACGCTCCTATACACACTCCAGTAAACAGAGACCCTACTGAATCATGAGTACAAAGTGTGCTCAGATCAAAATGAGTAAAGAGGCTGAATCCATACATCTGTGAGAAAGACTCCTGGATAGAAAGATCTGGGAACAGACATGCTGCGGTCAAGCTGGGTCTGCTCTGGGTTGCTCCACGCTGTAGACAAAACTGGGGTTTCTCAGAAATCTGCCATGTCTTGAAAGGCTCAATTTGAAAGGCAGCAGCTGAGTGCCTTTTGAGGGAGTACACAGAGGCAGGATGACCCTGTGTCCCATCCCAAACGCAACACCAGCATCTTTCAGGCACCACCCACAGAAGCACGGAATTAGCTTATTGCTAATAGTAAAACGGCAATTACCCTGTAAATTCATTAATGTAAATTGTGACCCTATAAACACAAGGACAGGTTAAAATCCTATCAATAAAAGCAGGCCAAAGAATTTGCTGAACACACCTGACTGAGGAAAAGACACAACATTTTCACTTAGACCTCCAAAATAAGGGACAAATAACACCACAATAGCTACTGCTACATCCAACTTGTCATCTGGCCACTCAGAGTACACATCAAAAACCAACAAGCTGAGAACTGTCCCCAGGGCCTCAGCACAGCCTCTCCCCCATGGGAGACACAGCCTACCTGGATTGCTGTGTGTGCATGATCGCTCCTCTAGACCAGCTGTCCCTTCATCCACTACTCATCTGTCTGCACCCGTCCTGACCTTTCGCTCTGTAGCCTCATGGTCCCATATTACACTTCTGCAGCTTGCCTAGCCCCCTGAGGCTTGACTCAGCAGCATGGCTCACTACCTGATCCCTTTGCAGCCCTGCCAGCTCTTGGCTTGTTTCCAGTTGCCTCATAGGGGCTCCTTGAACTCTGCTGTGGCTCTTATCCCTCTGTAGCTGCACCTTGGCCTGCATATATGTATATATGGACACTTATTTTAGGGATGTGTGATGTGTGATTGGAGAGTTAGTTAAGCCTAGAATGAAAGAACTTGAGCTTGCCTCAGGCAGCTATCAAGGGAGGCAGGACTGCTTGGCAAATGGTTGCCAACAAACCCATCGCTACTGGTGTGTGTGGTTGTTAAGTGTGGATGTGTTATTAGTCAATTAATTCTGACATGGTAGAAAGACACAGACATATTCATCTGTGTTTATGACATAATCTGTTTATAACAAGACATAAAATCAGACTTACCGAACCATGAGATGGGCTAGAGCCCCTAAACCAATCTACAGACTGAAACTTACTTCTCAACAAAGGTAGAGAGAATACATAGTAGGAAAGGACAGGCTTTTCACTAAGTGTTATTAAAAAATGAATACACATAAGCAAAATATGAAAATCAAATTTTGATTCACACAACATACCCAAGTACAGACTAAAGGCCTAAGCAAAAGACCTGCCACCTCAAAGCTCCTGGAGAAACGACAGGGGAAATCTTCCAATGTTGGTGCTGGTATCAGTATCTTTCCTTTTTAAAAGATGTGTTTTATTTATCATTATTGCTTTTCTTTATGTGCATCTGTGTGCATGGCTTCGTGAGCTTATGTTTGCTACATGAAAGCAGGTGCCTGGGGAAGCCAGTTGAGTCCTTTAGGACCGGAGTTGTAGGTCGCCACCTGTTAGCTGCCTGATGTGGGTGCTGCGGCTGAACTTGGCTTCTTGGCCATCACCATAAGCACTTAACCTCTAAGTTAGTGTTTCTTAACCTGTGGATCGTCACTTCCACAGGGGTGGATATTTACATTACGATTCATAACAGAATCAAAATTACAGTTATGAAGTAGCAACAAAAATAATCTTATGGTTGGGGGTCATTACAGCAGAAGAAACTGTAGTAAAGGGTCGCAGCACTAGAAAGGTTGAGAGTCACTGCTCTAAGTCATCTTTCCTGACCCCGGAAATGTATAGATGTTTACATATATGTTATATATAAATATGTTATATAAATACTATGTTACATACAAAATACTGAGCTATGTGTTATATATAAATATTATATGTTTATATATAGATCTTTTTATTACAAACACCACAAGCAAAATAGATAAATGAAATTGTATCAAACTAACAAGCAAAAGAAGAAATCAGCAAAATAAAAATGCAATGCACAGAATAAGAGAAAGCACTTTGAAACTGCTTTTCCGGTAAGGGATTAGTATCTAAAATACATAAGGAGCTCAAGAAACTTAGCAAGAAAGGAAACTGTGGGTTTTAGAAATGGGCAAAAGAGCTGGGCTTGGTAACTCATGCCTGTAACCCTAGCCCTTGATGCCTGAAGCAGGAGGATTGCCACAAGTTTGAGGCCACGTCGATTTACGTAGTGAGATCCTGTCTCAAAATAAAATGAAATGCAGCAGCAAGAGATAGGCAGTAGGGATTCGAGTGCAACAACACAACAAGAGATAGGCAGGAGGGATTGGAGTGCTGGCCCCAGGCGTGCATGTGCTACATGTACATACATGCAGATAAGACACTCATACACGTTAAAGAAATAAATCTGAAGATTAAAAATACTGCTGGCAAGGGTGTGAGGAAACAGGACCACAGACCACTGTTAGCAAGAATGTGCATGAGCACAGCATACAGAAATCGTCACCAAGCTCTTCTCACCCTTGGATACGTATCCCAAAGAACTGCAACCAGGAGGTCAAGAGGCAATCCTCAGTCCTCTGTTCACTGCAGCACAGTTCACAGTAACCAAGAGAGAATCTCAGAATCTCAGCCAAAAGACTCACAAGAGGATGAATAGAAGAAAACAAATACACACACACACTTAATCAAAAAGTAATAAACATAAATTTAAAAAGATAACTCATATTCAAAGAATGAGAAAGAAGTCTATTCTGCTTCAAGGAGCAATGAGGCATAAAACTATTGGCTCTGTAACGTTCAAGAGGGCCCCTTTTCACCAGTTGGCCATCTCTGTAAGGATGGAGACTGATTGGCAGGTCACACTCAACATGGAAAGTTATACAGAGCTCTGCTCACAGACCAATACCACAGCATTTTAAATGTTTTTGAGCACACCCCCCCCAACAGCCTTCTCTCTCACTACTGAAAGCAGCAAATCTCCTAAAGAAAGATTAATTTTTTCAGAACTAAGTTGTCGATAATCATCAGTGACAGAAACTGAACACAATCCTCGGTAAGTTTCCAGAGGTGCAAACAAGCAAATTGGACTAATTCTGTAAATGCTAAAGAAACAACAAATACTAATGTTGTATTTTGGGCATCCTAAATTATACAGTTTAAGAAACGCTGATATCAGAGAAATGGAATGCCTGAACTGGGACTTCCCAAGGACAAGAAGGCGTCCCGTGAAGGGTATCAAAGGACAAGCTCACGAGGGACAACGACAGTGTTTTGTGAGGACTCTTCACATTCGGAAGACTCAAACTGATACCGTGACTGACACTTTGCTGTACCAAATGGAGTATCAAGATTTTTGATAACTATAATAAAAACATGAGACCCCATAAGTCATAGCTTTTTGTTCTCCCACCTGAACGAAAAGAAAGAAGTCTAAGTACACACAACCCACATGCCTGCCCCATGTTCTAAGCCTTCTTGGAGTTTGGGCGTGGCTTTAATCTGCATATCTCCCTAGGAGATGCATGAGGAGATAAGACAAATCACCTGCCGCCCTCAACGGTACGCGTTTCCACGCGCGTCATGGTGACCCTCACCTGGAGTTTTCTCGGAATCTTCAGGGGGCTCTGGATCATGGGGCGTCTCTGTGTCCTCGGTACTTTCAGAGTCCTTTGTGGACCGACTGGACAAGGATGCCCTGGATGTCTTCGGGGTCCTCTTGTCAGACTCGCCTCTCTGCTGCTGTAACCACTCATCCTTGTAGCCGTTGCTGATGAGTTTGGAAAAGTTGGTTGGAGAACTGCTCTTGTGACCGGGCCTTAAAGAGACACGTGGAAATGTTACACTTGAGTGCCGAGATAAATTAAGGCAAGTTAGGACAGGCTCCAAAACCACAGAGAAACCCTGTCTCGGAAAAACCAAAAAATAAAAATAAAATAAAAGGGAAATATAGAAGCAGTGTTCAGAAAACTTAACTTGTAAAGGAACGCTGCTACTGAGCTCTGCCCCCTCTCTCCCCTTTCCCCCTCTCTGTTTCTGTTTCTGTCTCTGTGTATCTCCCATCTACCAGTCTCTTTCCCCATTTCAAACATAAAAATGGTCCCAGTACATCCCTGTACATGAGTGATAGCATGCTTAGCCAATTTTCCCAACTCTTTTTCTTCTTTTACCCAATTAAAATTTAGTCAGAACACCAGTATTACACAAGGAGGTCCTAGAACCCTGCCCCCGTGCTAACATGGGGCTACTTAGGATAGCCGCTCCTGTCTTAAGAACTCTTCCTGTTGTCCACTCACTACACAGCTCTGCCTCTGTCATCTGTCGCCTGCTGCAGCTCACAGATCCTATCATAATTAACACTGAAGAGCGGTAGGGCGGTAGTGTGAGCCTTCCAGTCAGGCGGGTGACAAGCACACTCTTGTCACCTCCCAAGCCACAAGTTTCGGACTTATGAATCACCTTACTGAGGATTTTCCTGGGGAGTCCCTCCCCATCTGTCCCAATGTCATGAATGTGATTGTTTTGAGGACTCATTCAGCAATTCATGACGTCTCTTTTCTCCTAACTAGACTTCTGGCAAATAAGGTGACCCAGGGACCGCCAGGATTTCTCTCTTTAGCTGGAAGACCAATAGGTGTCAGTATACCAAGGGAATCCCCAGATGAACACAGCATCAGAGTGCCTGCATTCAAGGTTGAAACCCTCACCCCCACCCCGTGCTCAGGCTTTGGTGACAGGAAGTTTCAGGACCGAGTGCTTGAGCAGGGACAAGTGGCCACAGACCACGACCTATGCCACAAACGGGCTGCAGGAGACCAGGCATGGGACCATAAAGGAAAAACCTGTGTTAAGAAAGGAGTGAAAGTGCAGCCAGTTTCTCAGGTCAGGCTGGGCAGGGCTCTGCGGGTAGGGGATGGGGATCGGGCGCTACCATTGCAAAACTGTCTCTGGATAGAACTGGGCAGGGCAGTGGGTGCCATCAACTCACAGTTGCCACCTGGGTGGAGGACAGAAAACAATCATCCAAACAGCACTCATTCTCACAAGGTGGACACTTACATAGGAGGCAATGACAGCCTGCTCCCTTCAGGGTCTTTGTGGCTAACTGGGGTCCCCACTTTGCTGGGATTTTTGGAATTAATGGCTGGCAGTTTCACCTGTGTGAAGAAAACCAAATCTATGAGTTAGGGTCAAAGAAAGAACTCCAAGAGCAGCAAAGATACCAGTACTGGACTTTCAGTATGGTCACAGACTGTTACAATAAAATAAAATTAAATAACCACTACTTCAACAGGATGACTTCTAGAGGGGACAAAATGTGCTTCAAAAACAGTTGCTGTGTTTAAGGAAAGAGGTCCCCTGCTCAGGAGGAGAACAATCAATAAGTGTTGGGGATAACTGGTATTCTGAGGGGTCTGGCTGGATGGAGGGATTCACCAGCCCATATAAAATGGAAATGCAAGTATGGTGAGCTTTGTGAGAGTCACTAAGAACTGGAAACAAACACCCACCTGGTGCGGGAGAATTGTCTGTATTCTGTTTTAAATAAACACTGATTGGCCAGGCAGGAAGTATAGGTGGGAAAACCAGATGGGATGTAGAAATGATGCAATGAGAACAGGAGAATTCTGGGAAGGAGGAAGTTGATTCCTCCTATTTCTGCCCAGATTACTGAAGCAGCAGGATGTGATCTGCCCCACTGAAAAAGGTACTGAGCCACATGGCTAACATAGGTCAGAATAATGGGTTAATATAAGCTACAAGAGCTAATAAGTAGTCTGACCTAATGGGCCAATCAGCTTTATAACTTATAGAGATCTCTGTGTGATTTTCTTTGTGGCTTGCCGGCTGTGGGGTATTGGGTGGGAGAGAAACCCCCAACAAGCAGGCCCCTTCATGTTACACCCACCAACAAAGGGATGAATAAACAAGAGGTACCTGGTCTAAGATTACTCAACAGTAAAAAGGTCAAGGGTTCTGACGCATGGTACCACATGGCAGAGGCAGGCCAAAGGGACTGTAATCACTAGCTTCATGACACTGTTTTGAGAGTCTAGAAGGTGCTGGGGGATAACCCTTCTGTACGCTGTGAATATATGTTGCACTCATTGGTTGGTAATAAAACCGCTTTGGCCTATAGCAAGGCAGAATATAGCTAGGCAGGAAAGTCAAACTGAACACAGGAAGAAAGAAGGGTGGAATCTAGAGAGACATGAGCCAGCCACCCAAAAAGCAAGATGTCAACAGACCAGTAATGCCACGGCCATGTGGCAATACATAGATTAATAGAAATGGGTTAATTTAAGTGTAAGAGCTGAACTATGTCAAAAAGTTTGTAATTAATATTAAGGCTCTGAGTAAGTATTTGGAAACTGCTGCGGGATGGGACAGGACAGAGAAGCCGCCATTTACAGAAGGGAGAACGCGCTAAGACTTATCCCAGTTAGGGTTTGTTGCTGACAAACACCATGACCAAAAGCAACTTTATTTTATGATTCTCAGGTCACACTCTACCTTGGAGGGACACCAGGACAAGAACTCAAGGCAGGAACTAAAGCAGAGGCGGGGGGGGGGGGTTGTCTTCTTCTGATCCCTATGGCTTTCTCAGCCCGCATTGTTATACAACCCAGGACCACCCTCCCAGGCCTGGCACCTCCCACCATAGTCTGGGCCCTCCCACGTCATCCAGTCATCAAGAAAATGTTCCGCAGACTTGCCTACAGACCAATCTGATGGAGACATTTTCTTACTTGACGTTTCTTTCGGACAACCTTAGTTTCTGTCAGGCTGGCAAAAATTTAACAAAGACTTGAGAGAGATCAGAGACTGCTAAAAATAGAAATTAGGAGGGTTTGGCGACAAAGTGGTGGAGACATCTGAGAGGCAACAGAACTGCTTTGTAGCTTAGTGCCTATGGCACTTACACGAGGTATGCATTTGTCAAAAGGTCAGTACTGAGTGACAAGCCAACTGGGCTCTGTGTAAATGGCTTCAGATGAAGAGGTGATACCTCTGTCTTAAGGACAGGTCAGGGTCTACGGCAGGCTGAGTGATGGGCAGGGCAAGGGCAGAGGATTCGATGGGTGTCCCATTCTTTGCTAGGGCGGAGAAAGCAGGTCTCTGCAAGGCAGGAGAACCTGTGGCAATGTGACAGATGAGGTAGGGTGGCATGCCAAAGTCTAGGACAATAGTCAAGTGTTGAAACAATTCTCACAGTAAAGCCCTTACCTTATCGGTGCCCAGAGGTTTTGCAAGATTTGAGAAGAGAAGTCCCCCAGTTCTGCAGAATAGACCTTTAGGGGAGCTTTGTGCCCAGTGGTGATGAGCGGCACTTCCCAGGGACCTTCAGGACCCACCCCCCATATGACTCTTTCTGAGTTGTCTAACACCTTCGGTTAGTGTACAGTCAGTGTTGGTGTCTGCAATCCTAACTTCCTCCTTCCTTAGGGTAGAGAAGGTGGAGGACAGTCTGGCTTCAGGTATTCCTGCAGTCAGCAGAACCCTTCGTGAGTGATTACTATATGAAGTCAGGTTTTACAATGGTGCAGCATTGTTTGCTTTGTAAATTTTCTCAGGCTATGAGCTGGAAGCCTGGTTAACAGCCAAGCCTTCCATGTATTGCTCAAGGTTCTATATAGTCAGCCACTGACATCTACATCATCAGGAAATAGGCCTGGTCCTTAGTAGAGTCCTTTGGGAGGACTTACAGCCGTGACCCAAAGCCTGAATCACAACTGGGCACCGGGGCAGCTTGAAGAACAAACACCAATCATGGCAGCCAACTGGTGCTATCTTGATATTCAACTACCAAGTCCCCACATGAACTGAGGGTATCCCCTTCCCCCCGAAGACACGGAGAAGCTAGGCCTAATGTGTCCAAGACACACTGGTCCCCTTGCTGCTCAAATGACAATGGTGCCCACTCTCATGCTCAGCCTCAAAACACAGCTGCTATCTTAAGTATAAATGCTACCACTTCACTCACGAATTTTGATGTCTTGAGTACAAAAATTCATTTCCAACCTGGGTGCTAGTGGCAATGTAGAGCGCTTGGCATGGCCCTGGCTATGCTCTCATGGGCTTTGGGAAGAGTTCTAGGTGTAGAACTCACAACCCGTCTGCTGATCATGACTTGCTTCTGGGATTCCTAGATGCTCAGACAGGTCGGGTCCTCTGCAAAGGTTTCACTTTGCGGGCCAGTTATGACTTCACAACCGATAGCCTGGGCATCTATCTCTGCAAAAGAAAATACTTCTTCCCTTCCTTTATCAGCGAGGAGCACTGTGGGTAATTTGGACTTAAATAAATGCAGGAGCAGGACATTGAACACATATAAACACATCCTTGCTCTATACATCAGATAGGAAGTGGTAAGCCAGTTTTTCTGCAAGATAACCATTAACTGGTTAGACAGCAGAGGACAAAAAGCAATCTTACCTATAAGGCCAACATACACAGGAAAAAAAAATTGAAAGAAACTGTGGCTGCTTGCCTCTTAGAAGCTCCAAAGTTTTAAGACAGAGCTCAGAACTCAGAGCTCAGAGCACAGAGGGAGGGCTGGACCAAGGCTGCAGGGTAGGCGGCAGAGGCTAAGGAGCAACTCCCTTAATTATTCCTGGAGTCGCAGATGCAGGCAACGCCCTCTTGCCAGCATGGTTACCTTTCTCTTCACGTCTTCAAGTTCCTCGGCCTCTCTTTGCCAAACGGTTTTCATGTCAAAGTCAAAGGGGCCTCGTCTGGACTCATAGCTGCCATTGGCCTGACCAGGGTTGAATTCTTCATACACCATGTAATCTGGCATGGAGACCACGGGGACGCTGCAAGGACACATAGGACAAGTGTCAGCCTGGCACCTGGCCCCAGTTCATGCTCTCTCTCTCTCCTCTTTCTTTTTATTCTTCCTTCCTCTCTTCCTCCCTCTATCCTCTCTCTCCTTTTTCCTTTCCTCCCTATCTCCCCACTCTTCCCCACACCCCTTTTTCTCAACCCTCTGGTTCATCATCTCTCTACTTCCCCATCTTCCTGGAAAACAAAGGTAGGCCTGTTCCTCTTCCTACTGAATAAACACATCGGCCCCTCCCCGAATAGCCCCCAGGATCCTCAAAACAACAAAAGAAATCACAGGGTGGCATTCTAAAGTATGACCGTATAAAACAGATAAATTATAATTATTTCTTAGAGACTAGCATTTACTACTTTGTTCCCTTCAACGAGATAAGTGCCCACAAAACATTTACCGTTTAACATCATCTATGCTAATAACCACCTGTTGCTCAGTGAGATGGCCAGTTTTAATGTGGGTACAGAAGCATCCAACTGGTCTTCCCACACAATCCACTGGAAAGTGTCAGCTCCAGGGTCGCCTGCCCTTCCTCGCCTGTTCCTGCTCTCCCCACCTGATTTCCCTTTTTTTTTTTCTGAACTTAACACAAACTCTTAAAAAAAAAACAAAAACAAACAACAACAGAAACAGAGTTTCATTATGTGTCCCTGACTGGCTGGGAGCTTAGTATGTAAAACCAGGCTAGTCTTGATCTCAGCTTTGACCTCACAGAAATTCTGCCTCTCTACTGTTAGAATTAAACCTGCAGGTGGTGGTGGCACACTCCTTTAATCCCAGCAATCAGGAACCAAAGAAAGACAGGCAGATCTCTGAGTTCGAGATTGGCCTGTTCTACAGAGTGATTTCCAGGACAGCCAGGACCAAACAAAACAAAACAAAACTGTTTTGTACCACAAGTCTGTGTACCACAAGTCTAGCATACAAACTATTCATTCTAAAAAATGGTAGGAGTTTAATATTCACTTGCCAGAAGCATGTACAAGCATAATGTGTTTTTTAATTTTATGTGTTAAAAGTAAAAACAAAGCTAGGATAGTGGTGGCCACTTCTTTCTTCAGCACTTGGAAGGCAGAGGCAGAAGGATCATGAGTTTGAGGTCAGTCTGGGCCTCACATTCTGAGGTTCCAAACAGCCTGTGATCCATTTAAAGTACAAAATATCACACCTTTTAATAAAAATACAAAAACAAAGCAGGAAGAGCCAGATCCTGAAGACAAAAAAAAAAAAAAATAACACCCCCCCCCACACACACACAGGGTGCCCAGAGACAGTCAAGAGACATAGCATACTTCCCAGCAGCACTCAAGAAGCAGAGCCAGGAGGATCTCTGTGAGTTTGAGGCCAGCCTGGTCTACAAGAGCCAGTTCTAGGACAGGCACCAAAGCTACAGAGAAACCCTGTCAAAAAAAAAAAGAAAGAAAGAAAAAAGGAAAGAAGACAGAAAGAAAGAAAGAAAGAAAAAAAGAAAGAAAGAAAGAAAGAAAGAAAGAAAGAAAGAAAGAAAGAATAAAACAAAGGACAAGTCTCTAAAAAGTAGAAAAATAAATCCTAGAATCAGTTTTTTATGCTTCCTCTCAGACCTAGAGAGGCATCTGAAGGGTCAAGTTTGCATAGCTACAAGTAACAATCATTAGATATTGTAACAGGATTAAGGGGCCCATGGCTCTTCACGTCTATGATCTGTCTGAGACTGAGAGCTGTGTACCTTTCTGATTGTATGTAGGACTTGTCATCCGCAGTGAGAAGAAGAAAGCTTTGGGGCAGGCAGCTCTGTGATAGGCAAACATGGTCAGGGCCCAGGGGACAAAGAATAAAAACCTAAAACTACTAGCTAGTAAGTGGCCAAAAGCACCACACCCTGAGGTGACATGGCTCCTTGTCTCCTTGGCTCTGGTTTACTGGCAGCTTAGGCTACATCTCTCCGAGCATTAGTGATTACATGCACTAGCACTCAGGGCTGCCATGGCACACGCTTTCTGCCAATAAGATAGTTGTAATGTTCCAGTTCAAGCTGAGATTCGTCAAACTTGTTTTTATTGCATTTTTATTTATTTAGCCACACACATTCCATGGTGAGCATGTGATCAGAAGATAAAATGCAGGGGTTGGCTCTTGACTTCTATAGTGTGGGTCCCGGGGAATTGAACTCAGCTTGACAGGCTTGGCAAGCTGCTAAACTATTTCTCAGGACCAATATTTTATGCATATTTAGAGAGAGAGAGAGACTTAGAGATACTTACTGTCGCTGGTGGGCTGTCGGAGGCTTGCTGTGGTGGATATACCAGTCTGGCAGGGAGTAGGATACTGGGGAGCCCTTTCTGGTCCCAGGGGCAAAGTGCTTCAGCAAATCTCAAAGAGAAAAGGGACACCGTTATATGTGGTTCTGCTGCCCACAGGACATGTGGCATTACCAACACTCCACACTGGGCGCTGGGACATCTTCTCTAGGGTGACCTCTACACAGGCTGAGAGCTGAGTGTCCTGCGTGGTCCTCAGACAGACATCCCTCATGCACCCTCCACCTCTCATGGCCTTTCCTCTTGAGTGTGCACAAAGCTCCTGGTCCTGAGCTGGCATCTGTGCCAGTCGCCATCACTACCCCATCTGGGGTTCATCTCTCCACTTCCAAGATCTCCAGGGGCTGTGCGCAATGCTCCTCAGCCTTCAGCTACCTCCATGCTCCTCTCCATCCTGTAGCAGTCTGACCAGCATGGTCCCCCACTGTGGGTCTGCTCCCTCCAGGTTCCCAGATGGGAAGTCCCAGATGGATGCATCAACTTTGTCGCTACTCAGGGAGGTAGGCAGCACAGGTCCCTTCTCAATTGGCTCCTCTTTGCCCAGTGACTTCCTTCCTCTCATCCCTCCTCTCCCTCCCGTCCACTGGTGTCCAAGGGCAGTAAAATAATTCCCAATACCCATAGCATAGCCATGGTAGCAGCAGAAAGGGTACTGACTTTACTGTTCTTGGTGAGACATCTTTAACTTTCCATTTTAAACTTTGAAGTCTTCTTGCTGTTAAGATTTTCAGACTTAGAAATTGAAAGAATGGTGGGAATTCCTCTACACTCTTAACCCAGACTCTCCATGCATATCCTGCCTGCTCCGTAACTTTTCCCTTCTTTCCCATGTGTCCCCTTGTCATCAGAATTGCCACAGACCTCAGCTCTGTTTGAGTGGCGTGTTGCGGGCAGGTTTGCCTCTTCGCCCTCTGTGCCTTCGCTGCTGCTCACAGAAGCTAGTCCTCACATAATCACAGCACGGAGAAGACTGTCACTGTGTCACTGATGACCTCCATCTGATTTTTGCTAGTCTCTTTGAACCGAGAGCAACGAGGTGGATCTAAGAAAAGGTTGCCTTGATGCTGCGCCATCGGCTCGTGGCTGAGTCAGTCAAGTGGTATGGTCTAGGTTTGGAACATTCAAGCATAGGCTTGGCCTCCATTTCACCTATGATATTCTGTGTTGGGACAGGTACGGACAGAGGGAAGATAGAAAAACTTTGGTCTCTCTCAGTACCGGGTGCTCCGAAGCCTAGTTGAGACATTTGTCCCTTAACCTCTGATCAGTGATTTTTTTTAAATTAAACTCAGTATGTCTTTTTTGTGTGCTTCTACAAAAGTTGATTTTTGTTGAAGACTATACATACCAGTGTTTTCAACGAGACCAAGTTTCTAAAGGCTTGAACAAAGCACAGAGTTATCACAGTTGTAGTTCATGTGCACAAGTTCAGAAACACCTTTGTCTCGGCTCACAGAGCCACTAAGTTCACAAGGCTTACCAGGTCTGCCGCCTTGCTTGGCCAGTTTCACATACTCTGAGTCTGTTTCTTTTATCCAGTATCTCCGAGCACGGGGCATGTTTCCATTTGGGGTGTCTCCCAAGTCACTGAGCCCCGGGATCTGGGATGCGGGTGGGGCACCCACAGCCTTCTCAGAGCGTTTCACAGGTAGGTGGTAGTACCAGTCTAGACAGGAGGGAGACCAGCAAGTAGTTAGATGGGATTGGGGGACAGGAGGCCCTCTACTGCCTGACAGTGTTTCTGTGTGCGTATCACGTATGTGCCAGGCAGTACATGGCACAGAACACACAAACAAGAAAACAATTGCAGGCTCTGGAACATGTGTGACAAATCAGGACACCACCAGAGCAAACTAGAAGACAACTAATTTTCCAGAGTCCCCAACCACATCAGTCATTGAGGCAAATAGAAGGAACATCACCTCCTTCATGCCTCCTGCTTTCCTCTCAAAGCCTCTTCCAATGTTTCATTAATTCTAGAAGCTGGCCAAAACCCCTATGTCTGTCTTCTTCCCTCCTCTCCCCTTCTTGCCCTCCATACCCCAGAAAAAATGTTTAGCCATATTCCTGATAATGTTGGGAGACATGCAGACTTAAATAAATACCAAATCATTTATATCATTCAAATCATTATGGATAAACCAGATACTGAGCCAGGATTTGATAGTTGATTCACACATTAAAATACTAATATTTTAATTCTGTCACAGACTACAATCTGATCAAACTTGTTTGTCACTTTTACAAGAGCTGTAGGAAGTAGGCCAGGGTGTGGCCCAAGAAGCTTCACTCGCTTAACAGCTGGGTGGGAAGCCAACATCTGCCTCCTACACCCTCCAGCAGCCAGACAATCCTATGTCCTATGCACTAGGCTGGAGCAATCACCTTTATACAAAACCTCCTCAAGCCCAAGTCTTCAAAGGTCTTCCAGGGAAAGACAAAGGGGAAATGGTGGATGTAGACTGTGTGACTTCTATCCTAAGAAAGGAACTATGGGACAATTCATATGGAATAAGGAGAGGAATATGGGCAGCTTGCCCCCTCTTTCCTCCCCAGGGTAACAGCAGTCCTCTGCAGACAGGGGGAGGAGTTGAGCATGGCCTGGTGAAATGAAGACACTTCCTAGACCCTGAGCTGATAGCCTACAGGGGAGATCTCCCAAGTTGACGTGGAATCACCCATAAGACTCCCAGAGACATTCAGTACCAGAGTATGAACGTCTCTCAAGGGACAGATGGATTAGCAGAATCTCAAAGTCCTGGAGTTACTAGTGCTGATATATAATCACACACACACACACACACACACACACACACACACACACACACACACACACTACACCCATACAGATGGGGGAGAAACAGGGCATAGGTAAGTCTGCGTGAGAAATCAACCAGATGCTAAAATACAAAGAAGTAAAAAAAAACTATCATCCCATCAATGGAAAAAATTGGGAAACAAAGACTTGGGAACAGAAAAAAAAAATTCTGTGGCGTGGATGCTGGCTGTGATTCATGGCACTTGCCAGACTCGTGGCATTCAGAGTCAAACACAGACACTGGTCCTTTGTGGCCGAGTGACGGCAAACAGTGTCTGTCTGACTCAGCCACAGTATCCAGACTTTGTACAGGTACTACCCCTGTTGCTTTTGTGGAGGTATTTTTAGGATGAGAACTGTCACTTACACTTACATCAGAGGACTTAGAGTAAAGCAGATGATCCTTACAATAGACTGAGTCTCCTTCGTTCAGTGGCATCTTAAGAAAAATCAAGGAGAGGGACTTCTGCCTCCAGGAGGACTTTGAACTTGATCTGCAGCCTCAGCTCTTCCCCTGCTCTCCAGCCTGCCCTGCAGATTCTGTACTCATGGGCCCCACAAGCCAGTGAGCCAATGCCTACAAGAGATCGCTCCCCTTTCACAGGTAGGTGGGTAGCTGATTAGTCATGCTGCTCTCAGAGTCAGGGCACAGGGAAACAGCACTGAATAAAGCTAGAATAAACACAGAAGCAAGAAGTCGCTGTCCTCTGACGCTAAATGTGCACTGCCAGTTTTTTTTTTCTTAGAACTAAAGTTGGGTTTGCTGCCTAAAAGGGAAGGCTATTTTACCTAGAAGCTTTAAATGTCTAAAGGATACTTATTAGCTGAGTCAGCATGATCTAGTCTCAAAGATTTGCACATAGGATTCCAGAGAGTCAGAGAGTCAGAATTCAGCTAGGCCCCTTGTTTCTTCTTTTAGAGGAAAGCCATTTGGTTCTTGCTTCTCTCTCTCTTCTCTTCTCTTCTCTTCTCTCTCTCTCTCTCTCTCTCTCTCTCTCTCTCTCTCTCTCCCTCCCTCCCTCTGTTGATTACTAATTAATCCACAGAGAACAGTGTATTTTTCTGCCATCTCATTACTGCGAGCTTTAGATAGGCGCTGAGCAGACTAAGGCATTTGTGAACGTGCACACAGGGGTAGCTCAGAGATCTTGGGTCCCATCAGTAAGGACAAACGACCGCCACCACCAGCACACGCATGTAGGAGCTAAAGGGGACACAGAGGTATCTTTTGAGCTTTTATCACTGCAGATTGTTTGTACCCGTGTGACACCCGATCAACCACTGGCTGACTGCTCTTCTCTCTACAGTTTGTCCATTTAGTGCTGTGCCCTTATTTTTTTACTTGTTTTCCAAATAAGGAAACAGAGGCCATAAGAGAGAGTGGGCCAAACTATAAATTGTCCCCTTTTCTGGCCTCTAAACTACAGGTAACCTGATATATACGCACATACCCATAAGGGTACAGGCTTTTCTTTTTAGGTTGTATGGTCTCGGAGAAAAAGCCATTTGGGCGGGTCTACTTATTCCAAGGGCAGCTTACTTCCAACTCACAATGCCTCATTCCCCTGCTCTCTAAAATGGGGTGATAATTTCTGGTGGGGTGCTATAAGTTACATGTGTTAGTGTACAATGGCTTTGCCGAATACACCTGGCTTTGAGTATCTACAGCATAGTTCACACTTCCTAGGACACGGAGAAGTCACAGGAAGGTTACAGAAGCCTGGGACGGGGTAAGAACTGTTCCCAGCCCACCCCAGTTCTCAGTTGACTGCCACCAACAAGGACGTGGGCTAGCATACATATAGAGGTTGGGAAAGGTCACACTCTCGTTCTCTCCAGATGAGATGGCTCCAGCTGCCCCCCCCCACGCCCTTTTTACTCTCTTCTGTCCCCAACCCTTCTCAAGACACAGAGAAATCAAGAGAAAAGCGATATCAGCGTCAGGAAACGTCCTCCTTCCCTATTGGGTTTCAAAACTGACGCACACAACCTAAGAACCTTAATCAATTCAGCTTTCCGGGGTCCAGATGCTGAAAGCGGGAGACATTTGTCTTGGTTGGGGCCTAAATTAGGAAAGCTAGGAAGTCAGTAATATACCTGGTGGATGCTGTCAAAAATGAAACTTTCTCAGTCAACAGCTCGGGTCAAGATGTGAGAGTTAGGAGGGTTAACTTGCTACAAAATGAATTTCGATGAGCGCCTGCACTCGGCACTAAAAAGGGAGGTAGCACTGTTGCCTAGCATGGAAAGGTCCTGGTTTCAACCCTAGCACCGAAACAGAAAAAGTCGAGGCACCTACGCTTCCTACTTTATCACCCCATCCCTCCCACCCATCCTTACTCACCGCAGGGAGCGTAGCGGTGAGAGGTGCTCTGCACCTCCTTGCTCGTGTTCCTCATGGCCTGGTGCACGTTCTTGTCCGGGAGAGAAAGGAGCTGCTGAGTCCGGATTCTCCGGGTATCTGGGTTCTGCAGACCCGCCCGCTGAGAGCAGAGGCTACAGCGGCAAAGTCAGCGCGCTCGTGGTTCCGCCCGTCTCCTGCTGACACACCTGCAGATGCCTCACGCCCAAGAGCTGGCACATCCACAGCGAGCACACCGCAGCACCGCGGCCACGCTGAACACCCAGCAGGGACGCATGCGACAGAGTATTCAGCTCGGACGCATTCAGTAGGTACACTGCAGGGGTAGACAGCACCAGGCACGTTAAGCGAGATAAACAGCAAGGGCACGTGCACGCCAGGTAGACAGCAGGAGTATACCAAGGGTCCTATAGGTCATGACGGCCGCAGAGTTTAGCAGGCTTTGAAGTCACCACGGGGCTCCGGGCTTTCAGGATCTAGGGTTTACAGTCCATTTGCAGCTGAAGTTCGTACCGGGAGGGCTGGCTCCCAGACCGACTCCAAACTCCAAGAGAGTTGCGGAACCACAGCAGCACGCGTCGCTAGGGCAACGGCTGGGCAGCCAACCAGCGTGTGCGGCGCGTGTGCCCAGAGCTAATGGGAGCAGAGCGCAGGAACCACTTGTCAACCGCCCTCGGCCTCTACCTTGGGAGATGGGGCGGGATATGAGGGCGGGGCCAGCCCTAAATACTTCTACAGTAGCGACTCCGCCCCAAGCTCCCTACTGGAACCCTAGTTAGCTAGAAGCATCTACCACATTTTCTAGGCAAAAACTAAGAACAAAATAAAGAAGAAAGGGAGGGAGAGAGGGAGGGAAGGGAGGGAGGGAAAGAAAAGAAAGGTGTATAATCCCAACATTTTGGTGGGATGTTGAGGCAGGAGGATGAAGAGTTCAAGGTCATCTTGGGCTTCATACTGAGTTCTAGAAATTGGCATGTGTGTGAGTTAAGTGCATTCAAGAAACACTGTCAAATACTTGGGACATTCAGATAATAGAAACTTCTGCAGCTTGGGCCAATATTCAAATTACTGCACAAAATACCCTTTGTCTTCTTGGCGAGGAATATTTGTTTCTAAGCCCAAACGCCGGTTTTTAGACCGTTCTTCACCCTGCTTCTACTGCAAAGAGTTTTGAGCTACAAACTTTGGCCTCGTGTTTATCCTGAAGGCTTCATACCTCTCGGACCAAATAATAGACACGGCCATTCACTTTCAATTCCTGCAGAGGTTAAGGATAAATTATTAGAACTAAGAAATCTTATTGACAGCTGAGCGTGGTTCCCTCCTTGCTAAATTTTTCTTTAAAATTCAAATACCAATCTTTTCTAAAATGGTGGGTATTTGACAATTTGATCTAACTGATGTGCTGTTTCCATTAGACAAGTAATCTAGCAGAAGGCAGATAATGTACGACTGGGTGAGGAGGTAGGTGTGTGTGTGTGTGTGTGTAGGTAGGTGTATGTGTGTGTAGGTAGGTGTATGTGTGTGTATGTAGGTAGGTGTGTGTGTGTGTGAGAGAGAGAGAGAGAGAGAGAGAGAGAGAGAGAGAGAGAGAAAGAAAGAAAGAAAGAAAGAAAGAAAGAAAGAAAGAAAGAGAGAGAGAAGATTTAGCCTCTGGCTGTGCTCCATCCAGCACATTATGATAGATCTCAGATATTCAGCTTGCCTGGTCACATAGTATCAGACCTTTATACTCAAGAGCAATGTCTTTGTCCCACAGTGTATAGGTACTTAGCTTATCACCGCACACGAATGCTTCCATTCTTGGAAGTCACACAGTCACCTGACCAGAGGCTCATAAGATCAAGAGAGGTTATTTTTAAAAACAGCTGATCGTAGTAACTGGCGTGGGGGTGACTAACTCATGCCTTTCTGATTCCCAACTGGGTTAATAGAAGATCTTGGCATTTTCCCAAGCTGAAATCATGAGCTGAGCGATGATGAAGGGCGCTAATGCCTGAAAGAGCAGCTTTGACCCTTGCTCTATTATTGAATGGAAGGAATCTGCAGGAGCCGTATCGGTAAGAGTCTAGGCACATGCAAATGAAAACTGACTCAGAATTAGCCTGTTTGTACAGAGACACATCAGTGTCTTTATTTCCTAAGTTTCCTCACATGTGTCTCTGTCATAGAATGGCTTCAGAAGCATGGGATATCCCTTGTCATGCAATCTCACATTATACTCTTTTTATCTATTCTTGTTGCTAGATGTATGTAGATATTTCCCTGCTTATAAGCACTTTGAGAAAAGGAAAAAATTTATATGTGCAAATTCCAAAGTTCCAAAGCCTCTGGCCCTTCCTTCTGTCTCCGTTGGTTCACCCTCATTGAATGCAGCTGTGTCTTCAAACCAGCCGGACTTTCCATCTTTCCTATTCTTTGCATCCTTGCTACCAACTACTCCCAATAGGGAGCTCACAGGCATGGGTGTGAGCCCCTTCCCTGCCCTTCGTTCCTGCTGTAGGCTCCACCTCTCCTTTGATCAGGCAGTGTAAAAATATAGCACATATTACAAACCAAGATGCTTTAATTTCTTGTTTTCTGTTCAGTGACAGTTGAACTACTCTGAAGGTCAAAGTGTTCTTTTTGACATATTATTATGCCATATAGTAGTTTGGGTTGTCAGCCTTATCAGAAAAACAAGGGCATCGTGTCCACAGCTAACATCAAAAGAAGCCCAATTCTGTAAACACTTTCTCTGCTGCCCTCTTCACAAGAAAAAACTGGGATATTTTGATGTTTCAATGATGAGCTATAACTAACACGAGTTTTATATGTGTGAGTTATACAATTTGGCGTTCAATACATGTGTACATTGAGAAATGGTTAACCCAACCAAACTAGTTACTATGTTCATAACCTTTCATTCATCATTTTAGTGTGGGGTGCAGAAGGAACTCTTACCTTCTAGCCTTTCAATGGATTCCAGGCAGAATGCTTAGCAACAATCACGTGCCACATGCTGGCTCCTCCTGGTTCATAGTCTTAGAGCTGTCTCAGACTGTGTTTGACGGCCTCTCCGGATTCCTGGGTGGCCCCACCCCTCAGCCACCGGTCTCTACCGCTCTGCTTTCTGCTTCTGTAACTCAGACGCTCTGCATTCCACACGGGAAGTTGTAGAGTACGCCCTGCGTCTGACCCATTTCACTTAGGAGATTGTCCACTGGGTTCATCTACGTTGTCACACACGACTTGATTACCTACTTTTTATGGCTGTGTGTGTGTGTGTGTTCTTTTGCAGCCATGTGCTGTGATTTCTTTCCCATCATTTCTTATTTATTCGAGTTTTCCTTCTGTGTGTGGTAACTGGGAAGCTTACAATAAAACCCTGTGCACTTGCACTTTTCCCTGACATCTTTTTACATACTCCAATTGCTTTGATTGCCCGCCATCCTTCCAGAGTTACTGTATTCAGAGATCACCTCCAAATGTTTACCACGGAGTTTCCCCATCTGCATGCTAGTACCTACCTCCCAGACATTTAAACTTGAATAATCACCTTTTAAGATATGTCTTACAAGTCATGGCCAGCACTGATGGCTCTCTCTGATTTGTTTCTGATAATGTGTTTATCTCACTCATTTCTTTTTAAGATTATTTAAATTTCATATGTGCTTCAGTCTTTTGTCCACATGTAAGTATGTGTATTGCATGAACAAACAAGCCCTGACAGGCTCTGGTTCTCAACCTTCCTAATGCTGTGACCGTTTATTACAGTTTCTTATGTTGTGGTGACCCCCAACCGTAAATTTACTTCGCAGCTACTTCATAGCTGTAATTTTGCTAGTGTTATGAATTGTAATGTAATTATTTGATGTACAAGATACCTAATCTGCAACCTCCGAAGGATTTGCAGCTCACGGGTTAAGAACCATTGGGTGAGAAGAAGGTGTTCTCTTCCCTGGAACTGGAATTACAGGCAGTTTCTAGCCAGCACGTGAACGCTGGGAACTGAACCCAGGCCCTCTGCAAGAGCAGCAGGAGTTGTGGGCTGCTGAGCCATCTCTCCAGCCTGCCTCACTTATTCTTGAGGGACAGCTTTCTCCAGGTTTGCTTGGCTGGGTGACAGTTTGTTTTTCCTTCAGAATTCTGAGCTCGCCATCTCCCCCACTCCAGGTCCTGTCGAAGGTCTGTGTTACGTGACAAGAGATTTCTCTTAGTGTTTTGAAAACTCTCTGTCTTTTGATGATTTGGTTGCAGCATCTCTAGGCTGTTGAGGGGGACCATGCAGGCAGTGATCCGAGAAGAGATGAGAGTGAAAACCAGTTCAGATTGACTTCATCAACCTAGATCAGCCTGTTGGAGAGTCTAATGCTGGGCGGCTCCTTGTCAGCGTATTTCAAACACAGTGCAATCTGGGAAGAGGTTTCCAGGCAACGAGCATTCCAATTCCAGGTGCACAGTAGAGCTTAAGCTATGACTACATAGAAACTCCTTTACAACGTACACGTGACCGTGAGGGTGGATTCTACAGCTAAAAGGCCTAGTGTGGTCTCTGATCAAGACAGCGTAGAGGCCAGCAGGCTGTGAAGTACATGTGAACTCTCTCCTAAGGATGGGTAACGGTCTAGAGAGGCAAGAATCTGGGATAAGCATTCTCGGGGATTTGGGTGAGGTTTGCCTGTTTAGCAAAGGGGAGGTGACATCTGCTGCCACAGATAGCAAAAAGGTCACCAGGTCATTAACAATATCCACTTCCAGCTTTATGGGCAAGAAAACAGGTATTTCTATATTCCCCATTGAGAAGAGGCCATGTGTTTAACCTTTCTTGTTTCCCTAGTGATCTGTGGGTGCAAGGATCTTTGCGCCCCCAACAGGTAGCATTTGGGGGGTCAATCTTACTTGACCTTGAAGCATCACAAATCTTACTGCCAAGGTCACTGCGAAGATGCAGAGAATTGCCTACTTGTGTTTATTTAAAAATCTTTCTCTTTTCTCCTCTGTCACACTCGTCCCTCGCCTGTTCGTGTGTGCTGTTTTGTAGGGTTTTACATGGTTTCCTCATCGTGTTCATTCTTATATCGCCTCAAAAGGATTAATTTCAAATAGAATATTTTTCTTCTTGTTATTTACTTTTAGTCTTAATTTTTATAGATTATTTGTGCAAATGTGCGTTAGTGCGCACGACACACTGTGTGTGTAGAGGACAGAGGACATTTTTCAGAAGTCAGTTTTCTCTTTCCACCTCATCAGGCTCCCTAGGTCTAAGTCAGGCCAGAGGGTGTGCAAGGTAGGCACGCTCCCTTACTGATTCAGCTTTCTGGGCGTCAGGGGGAATGTCTCCGATTTATCGATTCTTTCTTCAGATTACTGAATCTGTTTCCATGACTCTCTAAGGAAAAATTTCAGGCTGTAACTGTAAGTTTGAATCAAGGCTGTCTGGTCATTTGTCACTGTGCTGATTTTATCTAACATCTTGTTTTGCTTGGGTGTTACTGTTCCGACTTTGTCTTGTTATCTGTGTTCTCCAGCCCTTCACCCAACTTCTCTAAACTCTGTATTATTTTTTTTAAGCAGGCAGTTAGTAGATCTCAGTTTCCTTGGGGTCATCACCTGAACTTTATTTTTTTTCTGATGGTATCCTGCTTGCCTAATTCTTTGTCATCCCCGTAGACATGAAAGTCTGTGCATCTGATGGAACGATTGCATCCCCAGTCTTCAGAGACTGATTTCAGCTGGCAAAGACCTCATCCTGTTGTGTCTTCAGGCTGATAGAAAAGAGTCTAGAGCAGGTTTCAGTCAAACAACTTGACTGCTGCTGTCTTCTGCTCTATAATCTGCAGCTAGAGACTAAGGCATGCCAGGCACTGCGTTAGAAAGCCTCCAGCACACAGATTAACAGGGTTGGCACTGTGGAGAACCAAGTTTAAGATCCACAGTGGTATCTTCAGACACAGGTCTGTTATTCAGTACATGAGAAGATACAGGTCCTATGTGGTCTGTAGGGGATTTTTACTAAGAGGGTCCCTGAGACCATCTCTGCTGTCACTTAGGCACAAGTGAAGAAGACTGGGAACCAAGCCAGAGGGCTGCTTCAGAGCCAATAGCTAGGGCTAACGTCAGCAGGCCTGACTTTAAGAGTAAGATGGACTCATTTCGTAAAAGGTTCCTGGGTGGCCGTAACAATTGCTCTTGTAACTCAGTTCACAGACTGAAGCGGAATGGCAGACATGTGTCAGGATCTTCCATAAGATAAAGAGCAGTGGGTCTTTCTCTTGGGAGACGGATGGGCATGTTTCCTGCCGGGTATCTGGATAGATAACCCAGATCATAGCTACAGCATTCTAGATCTGTGTTACAGAGATGCTTCGGGATCTGCTGTTGGATGATTGACATGCTTGCCCCAAGCCAAAATGATGGGTGTGCCTCTCCTTACAATCTCTGTGTGGCCAGGACTACCAGGACTGTTTCCAGGCTATGTGATTTGGGGAATGGGGCTCTAACTTGGTCCCAGACGATGTTTGTGTTTACAGGTGGAACTGAGGACAGTATGTGTGCCATTAAGGCTAAAGCGGGAAAGTAATTTCTGGGTCTTCAGCTGGGGCCACAGTAAGTAATTCTGCCACTGGGTAGAAGGAGTCTTCCATCTTACAATATCCCTCTTCAGTCCAGGGTTCTGTTGGTATCTCAAAACTCCGTCCCTCTCCAATCTCAAAGTTAGCATGAAAGCACCATTATCCATGATGTCCACCAAAATTACAGGCATTGGGGATACAAGCAGGAGACATTTTTCTTGAGCCAGCTCCAAAAACTTCACATTTTAAAAAATATAGGACTGAGTCCATTAGGTGTTGAAAGAAAAGTAATTGGTCACCCTAGAATTATATGGTCCAAAGAAGCCAGGTCTTCCTTGCAGCAATTCGGTTTCTAGACTGTGACTAAAATGCACTCTGGTGAGCATGCAGAAACAGGCAATGCACATGGATTTTGTCCCTGAAAATAAAGTAAGCATGCATCTGTGGGAGAATGAATGAATGAATTGCTGTATAATAAAATACAGGTAGAACGACTGAACTGGGTAAATATGGCTCAGGACATACGAAATTGAAACATAACATAGGATATCATTTATTTTATCCAATATGTATATTTGTAAACACATTTTTAAAAATTATATGGAAATACAGTATTAATTTTAGGTTAGTGACCTACAGGGGAAAATGGGGGAGTTGGGCCTTACATTGTGTTTCTGATATCTTTGAGTATTGAAATGAACATATCTGTTATAGAGGAGGCTGTTTGTTGGTTTCCCCAGCTTGCTTAGACCCTAAATAACCACACAGAAACTGTATTAATTAAATCACTGCTTAACTCATTAGCGCTACTTTCTTATTGGCTGACTCTTACATATTAATGTAACCAATTTCTATTCATCTGTATGTCGCTACGAGGTCGTGGCCTACCAGCAAAGTTTCAACACATCTATCTCCAGCGGCAGCTCCATGGCATCTCTCTCTCTTCCTCCATCTTCCTTCTCCCAGCATTCAGTCCAGTTTTCCCCGCCTACCTAAGCTCTGCCCTATCAACAGGCCAAGACAGTTTCTTTATTCACTAACCAATAAAAGTAGTAGACAGAAGAACCTCCCACACCACATATCAAAGCAGCCAGGGTTTTTGGAGCAAAGCAATAGATGCATAGAAGATCTTTACATTGTTCATTCGGTTTGGCATCTGATACAGCAAGGCATCAGAGACTCAGAGAAGCTTATGAACACACAATCCCAGCCTGGGTGTGGTGATGACCTGCTGGCCATTGTGAGGTGTCACAAAGAATGACGCCATAGTGAATCACTGGACTTTTCAAAATGTGCTCCCTCCCAGTTTGGCTGTTGGAAAAGGCATATCTGTGAAGAAGACGTGCGTCCAAAACCATACACATGGCTTGCGGCTTTCCGTAAAATAGGGACGAGAAAACAGTGCTCACCGTGCTAGGAGCTCTTCGTGACTTGTGGGAGGAAATG
Organism: Microtus obscurus; assembly: GCA_963919715.1. NCBI lineage: Eukaryota > Metazoa > Chordata > Mammalia > Rodentia > Cricetidae > Microtus > Microtus obscurus. The sequence continues at coordinate 25,853,132 of CAWTZC010000015.1, forward strand.
CATGAAAGACGAAAGCAGAGGAAGGATGGGCAGCCCTTTCAGCATTGTTCTTTTTTTTGACTAATAAATGTTTATTCATCTATTTTTTTAAATAAAGAAAGACATGGCTTCTCCAGCCTTCCAATATGTATTTATACTAAGGGATTCCAGGGATGCTTCCAGGCTTTCGTCGTTGAATGAGTCCGGGGTTCTCACAGTGAGCAGCTACTGCGTTCTCAGTTCCTCAGAATTGTGGCCTATCATTATAGCTCTTCAGCAGTGTTGGACTATCTAGCCTCCAACTGTGTAAGCCGATCTGATGATTCTTGATTCACATCTGTACGGATGCATACGTATACACAGAACCATGCCCACACACCCCCAACACACTATTGGTTCTGTTCCTCCACAGAAATCTGACAAACTTTCTCTGTTTTGTTTTGTTTCTTTTCTTCTCTAGTTTGAATACAATATGCATGACTTCCTTGTTCTGTTTTATTTTGTTTGTTTTAATTTTTTGGCATTTGTTCTAGTAAATGTTTTCTGAGATTCAATTAAAAAAAAAGAAACAATGAATAGAAATGACTTTAAGGGGAAGTGAGAGGACCTGAAGGAGAAGAAAATTTACTTCCCATTTTGCAATAATTTTTAATTATTTTAATAATGTCATGTATTACTTTTTATTGATTTTTATTGAGCAACTACATTTTTCTCTGCTTCCCTCCCTGCCTCTCCCCTCGCCTTTAGCCCTTCCCCAAGGTCCCCATGCTCCCAATTTTACTCAGGAGATTTTGTCTTTTTCTACTTCCCATGTAGATTAGATTTATATATGTCTCTCTTAGGGTCCTCATTGTTGTCTAAGTTCTCTGGGATTGTGGAAACCACCTATGAGTGAGTACATTGGATAATTGTCTTTCTGTGTCTGGGTTACCTCACTCAAAATAATGTTTTCTAGCTCCATCCATTTTCCTGCAAAATTCAAGATGTGTCATACTACATTGTATAAATGTACCATATTTTCCTTATCCATTCTTCAGTCAAGGGGCATTTAGGTTGCTTCCAGGTTCTGGCTATAACAAGCAATGCTACTCTGAACATGGTTGAGCACATGTCCTTGTGGCATGATTGAGCATCCTTTGAATATATACCCAAAAGTGGTATTACTGGGTCTTGAGGAAGGCTGTTTCCTAATTTTCTGAGAAATTGCCACACTGACCTGCAAAGGGGCTGTACCAGCTTGCATTCCCACCATCAATGCAGAAGTGTTCCCTTTTCCCCACAACCTCTCCAGCATAAGTTGTCATCAGTGTTCTTGATCTTGGTCATTCTTACAGGTGTAAAATGGAATCTCAGAATTGTTTTGATTTGCATTTCTCTGATGACTAAGGATGTTGAACATTTCCTTAAGTGTCTTTCAGTCATTTTAGATTCCTCTATTGAGAGTTTCTTTTTTTTTTTTTTTTTTAAGAACCCAGCAGCAGTCCGAGTGTTAATGTTCTGTTGTCAGGGTAATGATTTCCATACACCTGCTCTTTTCTGGTTTTGGAGGTGCCTTCATACCATAGCTCAGGCTGGCCTTAAAGTTATAGCAGTCCTCCTACCCTAAATGCTGGAATTATAGACATCCACCAGCAACCCCTGCTGAGCTCTACTGTGTATGCTGTATATCTGCGCCCTGTCTATCTGTGAAATAACTCGGGTGTTATTTCCATTTTCCCCTAAAGCTCGCAACCATCATATTTCCTGTGGCACACCAGTCATTTGAAGTTGAATATTAACAGTGGGTCAGGGAAAAGGATTAAGACAGAGGAGTTATGCTTTTTGGACGAGTGTACCTTGGCAGTGGTAACAAATCAAACACAGGGCCTTGTCGAGGATCCAGGCTACACAACCTTAGTGCTGGCCTTTGCACACCAGGCCAAAGAGACATTTACTGCACCCATGGGTGAGAACAAACAGCCTGGGGACTGATGCACAGTCTGTGCTAATAATTGTGCTTCCTCTGGTAAGAAATTTCCCCTAAGGAGAGAGAGCCCTGTCTAGTGGGTGAGCCAAATATGTTGCTCACCCCCTATGACGGGGGCCGGGCTGAAACCTCCTGATAGCCACCATTAATAACTGTGAGAGATCACCCGTGCCAAGCACTGCTGGCCATAAGAGAGAAAGGACACAGTGACCTTGTCAAGAAGAGCAACCTTTAGAATCTCAGTAATGACACGTGCTTGCCTTCAGTGACAGAATCTCACAGACTAGTGAAGGGAGAGAATCTCACAAGGCACACCCTGGCAGCCCAGCTTTCCAGTTAGGAACAAAGCCCTAAGTTTTAGAAAACCGGGTAGTTTAGTAGTTTTCCCGTGATTCAGCCTACCGAAGAATTATAATTAACTCCCACACAACACTCTCTAGAGAGTAAACCCTCTGCCGCCGCATGGTCTCAAAAAACTCTACCTAGGAGAAGGGTCTCCCAGTAACTTTTAGCACTAAGTTAGCCCTGGCTGCTGCTCAGTGTGATGGAAGAGGGGGAGTCAAGCTGCTTAGGTTCCGTATCCAGGCAATTGAAGTTTCTCTTTGTGAGCTGTGGTTCACAGAGCCCAGCTGTCATCACAGCTGCAAGGAGGATTGGTGAGAGACTCACCTAATACACCCTTTGGTCAACTACCTTGTAATGTAAGTAATCTGTTTACCGGCAGCAGAACCTAACATAAAAGGAGTGAGTTTTATAAAGAGATGAGGGTGTCGACATACAGATTGCATCATTTCCAGATGAGGTCACCCTCTCAGCCCTTTGTCACAGCCCTGACTTTCAGCTGATGGAGTCTAGTTGGGAACTAGCAGATGAGAGACTGAGAGCCACACTGTGGAGTGACATGACATATTGGGACAGGTGTCCCTGGTCTTTTGTAAGCATCTACCTGCCAACAACCAGTTACAAATGGTCTATCATTGTCTGGGTTTTCTAACTAACCAATTTTCAGCTTGCCAACCTGGAACACTTTGTCCAGGCACTTACAGATTCAAGCTCAATTGGCTTTAGCATTCTTTTTTCCTTTAAGGATTTTATTTTATTTTATTTTTTTAAAATATTTATTTTTTTATTATGTATACAATATTCTGTCTGTGTGTATGTCTGCAGGCCAGAAGAGGGCACCAGACCTCATTCCAGATGGTTGTGAGCTACCACGTGGTTGCCGGGAATTGAACTCAGGACCTTTGGAAGAGCAGGCAATGCTCTTAACCACTGAGCCATCTCTCCAGCCCTAAGAATTTTATTTTTAAAAGGTTGAATTTGGAACTTGGGGTATAACTGAGTGGTAATTTACTCACCACTTATGGGAATGGTGAGTTTCAACTGTACACCACAGTGTACAGTTCAAGGCACAGGGCTAAGAAAGGGCAGAGAGATGGAGCTGCCTACACATGTCCAGTCACAGAAATACAAAACCAGACAGGACAGATGAGCAGGGACAGAGCCCAGAAGAGACACTTTGGAGTGGAAGCTGTAAACACAGAAGTCTTGTTCATGGATTAGGTAGACTTATCTCTTGGGCCACAGTAAAAAAAAAAAAAAAAGCCAGAGGCTGGGAAACTAAAAAAGGGCATTGATTTTTCTCACAATTCAAAAGCCAAGGAAGATGAAACCATGGCTCCAGTTGACTATGGCTGTGCTGGAGACTCTCTGCCTTTCTTGAAGACAGCAGACACCATGTCCAGATGGTACACTGATAGCAGTCTGATCCCTTCTGGTTGCATAAGAATACCAGTCCTATCAGTTTAGGGACCAGTCTGGTGAACTCATTTAACCTCAGTCATTAGTCATGTAGTATATTCATGGTTGTTGACTTGTAGAAAAACTTTGTTTGCTTAAAAACATTTAAAGACCATAAATAGGTACCCAATAGCATCACAGTACATGTGTGTGGGGGAAGAATGTGAGCATATATGCACATACTCCTCCTTGGAAATTATTTCTGTCTGTTTCAAGGGTCACAGATCAGAAATTAAATAGCTCGCAGAATTCATCTAGAGGAACCAGGAATGAGACAAATTAAGCCTGTTGACTTGGGTGCTCTGACGAGTTTGAAGTCCAAGTTAAAAGTTAATAGCAATGACTTACATTGCTAAATTCTTAAAGCTCTTCGTTCTTTGTAGGTTAACTCTATCATGGAAGATTATCCTAAGTACAATGTTCACATCAACTTTTCTTCTTTTTGGTAAGTCTTAGAGGTAATGATCCTTAAACTGACTCACTGAGTGTATGGTAACAGAGGGCTCAGTGGGATGACTCGTGTTTGACATGTTGGAGGTCACCTGCACATTCTTTCAGCTCTTTTCCCCCTTCCATGTCCTGTGCTAAAAATAATATAAGCTTCTTAGAAAATTTATAATGATTAAAAATTTATTTAATTTAATTTATTTAAAATTAATTTAAAATAATTAAAAATTATTTTCTTGTAAGTATTATAGTTTATTTTTCTATTTTTTATTTAAAATAGATTTTTGTATATGCTATAGTACAATTATAGTTTCTCCTCCCCCAACTATTCTGGGACCCTTGCTACTTTCCCTCCGTGCAGAATCCATGCCCTATCTTCCTCTAGAAGGAAATAGGCATGGAAAGAATGACAATAAAATAAGATAAGATAAACAAAACAAAACAGAATAAGACAAAACAAATTGAAAAGAGACAAAGAAAAACATGAGAACATATAGATTCAGAGACACACATGTGCATACCACAAAACCAGAGGTTATATTATATACATATGCAAAAGAACACAAAAATTGCATGGAAGCTGAGAATCCCTAATATGGGGCCAGCAAGTTGACTCAAATGGTAAAGGTCCCTGCTGCCAAGCCTGATGATCTGAGTTTGGTCTCTGAACTCACAAAGTAGAAGGAAAAAATGTACTACATCCAGTTGTCTTCTGCAAGCTCATATAAATAAACAATAGGTGATATAGTGGTGGATGGATGAACGATAGATGGTAGATAGATAGATAGATAGATAGATAGATAGATAGAGCAAAAAGGAAAGAATCCCTAATATGTTTCGAAAAGAAACATCTAATATTTTACCTGTTCTAAATTTGAATGACTGAGCTTAGAGATTTTTTTTCAATTTTTAAAAGCTTTAACCCACATATTAGTTATACATGATAATATGTTTCATCATAGTATTTTAATACATGCATACAATGTTTTAGTTCTATGTAACATGAGGGCCTGCTTGTTTGGGTTTCTGTCCTGCCCAGTTCCCACAGTTGGCAAGCCCCCAAAGAAATTACACAGAGGTCTATATTAATGATAAACTGATTGGACCATTAGCTCAGGCTTCTTATTAACTCTTATAACTTATATTAGCCCATTATTTTTATCTATGTTAGCCATATGTCTTGGTACCTTTTTCGTCAGGGCAGGTCACATCTTCCTTCTGGGCAGGACTGCAGAGGAATGGGCTTCCTCCTTCCCAGAATTCTCCTGTTCTCATTGACCCACCTCTACTTCCTGTCTGGTTGTCCTGCCTCTACTTCCTGCCTGGCTACTGGCCAATCAGTGTTTATTTAAAACATAATTGACAGACTATAGACAATTCTCCTGCACCATGTCCCTCTCTTAAAAAAAAAAAAAAAAAAGAAAAAGGAAAATATCCATAGTCCATCTTTTTGGAACATGTTCATAGTATTCCAGACTACTTCATGCTGGTTGGGGGCACTGATAATCTTATGGGGACCTAAAGAAAATTTAGAATTATGATCAAGTCCTGACTGGAGTATCCTGTGAGTCTTGATCATCTCAGGCAGCAGTCTTGAATCTGTTCTAAATGTAGAACTCAGACATCCAGGCCATCTGTTCCTACCGGAGATTTCTCAGATGGTCTTCTTTGATCAAACCTGATTTTTCTTAACTCAGAATGAATCCTCACCCTCTCATTTCCTATGGAAACAAAAGCAAAATCTCCTTTCCAAAGTAACATACATTTTGACTTCAATTTTGAATTCAAGGCATTTTCAAAATACCTATCTTGGAATTATTTAGCAGCATTTATAAACAAATATCTTTTAGCAGCTGTTGCTCTTTCCTCAGCATTCAAACAATTCAAAGAAAGCATAATAACATACAGTATCCAGATTCTCTGTGTGTTTTCCATTATTATGTGGCTTTACTTTAACCTCTATTTCTTTTATTTTTACTTTTACTTTTTGAGACAGGTTCTCTGTATATTTTTGGCTGTCCTGGATCTCCCTCTGTAGACCATGCTATCTTTGAACTCATAGAGATCCACCTGCCTCTGCCTCCCAAGTGCTGTGCCACCACACCTTCAATTTACAGAGGTCTTTCTGCCTCTGCCTCCCAAGCTTTGGGATTAAAGACATGTACCACCATACCTTGAACTCATAGAGGTCTGCCTGCCCCTGTCTACCAAGTGATGGGATTAAAGGTGTGTGCCACCACACACAACTACTTTCTTTCTTTCTTTTTTTTATTTTAAGGACTTTAATCTTTAGCCTGCATATGTTTTTCACACACTGTAAAACATTTAGAGGTTTTCTTCATCTTTGAATCTCTCTTTACTGTATCTCTCTCTTTTTTTCTGACCACATGAGTCTTTAATTTGCTAAGCAATATGGGTAGAAGTAAAGCTGTGGCCTTGATGGCTGGATCCAGCCTATTTCTTAGCTTCCTGAGATTTCAGGCTCATGGCAGAGGTACCAGCCAGAGCCATGTTTATTGCCACAACTCTATGGCATTTCAAAGTTCTTGCCAGCAAGCAAGCTGCAACAGTGTGTCCACAAACAACACTTAAATGCTCTCTCTGTAGCCAAACCTCCTGCCTCAAAGAGTCAGAGTTTGCACTGGCAGGACAGTCCAGAAAGCCTCTGTATTCTGTCAGTTATGTTTTAAATAAATGCTGATTGGCCAGTAGACAGGCAGGAAGTATAGGCAGGACAACCAGACAGGAAATAGAGGCAGGTCAATGAGAACAGGAGAATTCTGGGAAGGAGGAAGCCCATTCCTCCCCCGTCCTGTCCAGACACCGAAGAAGGAAGATATGACCTGCTCTACTGAAAAAGATACTGAGCCATGTGGCTAACATATACTAGAATAATGAACTAATGTAAGTTATAAGAGCTAATACAAAGCCTGAGCTAATGGGCCAATCAGTTTATAACTTATATAGACCTCTGTGTGATTTTCTTTGGGGCTTACCAGCTGTGGGAACTGGACAGGACATAAACCCCAACAAGCAGCCCATCATGTTACAGTTCTACTTACCTTAAATTGTAATTACTTCTGAGAATTTTATAAATATATAATGAAATATGACCATATCTTTCTCTCATTTTCCCTCTCTAGCCCTCTCATGCCTCACCCCCAACTTATTTTTTGAAAACCACTAAATCCAGTCAGAGCTTCCATATGAAAATAGCTGTGGGCCCATCCTACCACAGGGTTATGGGAAACCTACCAGTCCTACTTTCTCAAAACAGAATGATTTTCCCTCCTCCAGCAACCAGTAGCAGCTCAGGAAGGGGTAGAGCCTGTACCCCATCTATGCCAGAGTTTGGTTGGCTTGATCTTGTGCAGATCTTGTACAGGTAGTCACAACTGCTATGGGTTCATGGCTGCAATAGTCATGCCGTGTCTGAAAGCCAGCATGTCACAGTGCTTCTCCCTATCCTCCTCATCCTCCCCATCCTCCAGCTCTTACATTCTTTCTGCTTTCTCTTCTTCAACTTTCTCTGAGTCTTTGTGGCAGTGAGATTTACACTGATATTACATTTAGGGCTCAGCACCAGTTCTCTTATCCTCAGTTCTTTGATCAATTAACCATCTCTCTATTGATGGCTCTTAACTACATATTGAAACTTCTCTGACCACGGTTGAGAGCAGCCCAGGTCTTTGAGTGTAAGCATAAAAACATTTAGGAGGTATTTGGACAGCATGACTATTTGGTAGATAACAATAACACCTTCTACCTAGAGCCCATGATATCCCCAGTCATGGGCTTTTGACCAAGATAGATCTATAAAGGGTATGAAGTTCCCTTCTGTAGAGCAGGCCTCCAGTCCAGTGAGAAAGTGGCTAGTTACTCCATAGCTGTCAAGCCAATGTTGCTCCAGTAGCCATATCTTGCCTGGCAGGTCAAAATTGCATGGTCTCAACGTTCTCCTCAAGGATATGCTTCCAATGACCTAACCACCTACGGAGTCACACCTCTTCAACCTCCTACCAACTCCTAGTACTACCAAGTTGAAGACCAAGCCTTTGACACATTAGCCTTTGGGGTATACTTATATAATTATCACATAATCTTTTAAGATACACATTGACGTCTTTATAAAGGCTATAAACTGCTCCTTTGTATTTCCAATTTTTAGCCGGCCAACTCACCAACACGTGTGCTGGCTCAAATGTAAACACTTTGCCCACAAATCTCAGGAGAATTTAGCTGGCCACTGTTGATTTTGTTCTCTACTGAGTTGAAGTGATAATTCAGTACTATTGGGTGGAGTGTGTTGGGCAAGCCCTTCCTCTGTCAAAGTACTCATGTAATCAGGCTCCTAAAGGAAATTCTTTGTATACCAAGCCAATAGCTTCCTGTTCTCTCTCTCCTCCACAAGTCTGCATCCTGCCTCTTAGCTCAAATAGATGAAAAAAAAATTGGAAACTTTCTTGTATGTTTGCATTCATTAATCCTGTTTGAAGGGCCATCCTTGTTGTAGTGTGTATCACTTCTTTGTTCATTTCTGTGGCTCAACAATATTGCATTGTGGGCATATATACCACATTTTTAAATCCATTTGCCCATTGATGGATATTTGGCCTATTTATACCTTTTGGGTCTTAGAGATAGTACAGGTATGAACATGTGCACGTGTGTTTGTTTGGACATTTATTTTAGATTCTTTTTAAGCAAATAGCTAGTAGTGGAGATACCAGGAAAGAAATGGTGATAATCTTTCATGCTGGATACCTCACTGCCCAATTTCACCAGCAATGTGGGGGGTTCTGCCTTTCTCTATGCTATTTAAATCTCCCTTGCCATTTCCCTGTTTAATTAGAGTCATGTTGGTAGCTACAGAGTGGTCAATGTGGCATTGGTAGGCATTTTTGTAGATACTAATTTTCATGAGTTTATAGACAATGAGTAGGTGTTATCTGGAGACTTGTCTGTTTTTTGTCCATTTCTTCCTTTATTTTTCCATCTCAGATGTTTGACTTTAAAATGTTTTCTTTCGTTGTGCACACTGTTTCTTCATTTTTTCACTTTATCTTTTGGTTCATAAATGTTTATAATTTTGATGGCTTTTTAATCAAGAAATCCATTTCAAAATTCCAACAGTGAAGATTTGCTGTTTTCTTCTATGTAATTTCTTTTAGCAGTTACACTCATGTTGTTGGCCCATTTACGGTCAAGTGGTGCAGAGTACAATTCCAAATTCATTTTCTTGCACATGAGTATCTAGTTGGCTCAGCACCACTTGTTGAAGAGATAATTCTCCCATAGGGATATTCTTAATAGTCTTGGCACCCTGACAAAACTTCAATTGACCATAGATGCATGTCTAAATCTTTCCCATTGGCCCAGAAGCCTGTTGTGCCAGTGGCAGGGATTGTTTCAAATCTGCAAATAGATTGAGGAAATATTGCCAATTTAATAACAATAAATGGTTGAGTGACTGAACATAGATTTATGGATTGTCTTTCTATTCATATAGTTCTTTCATTGTTTTTAGCATTGTGTGTGTGTGTTGTTGTTGTTGTTACTGTTTTTGTTGTTGCTTTCTAGTTCTGGGGATCAAACCCAGAGCCATACATATGTTAAGCAAGCATCTCCAACTAAGATACATTTCTGAACCCATGGAGTCAAGAAGAGGTCTTTCTATCACCTGGAGTGGCAGATGGTTATAATCTGCCAGGTGCATGCTGGGAGTCAAACCTGGATTCTCTGGAAAAGCAGCAAGAGCTCTTGACTCCTGAACCCTCTCTCTAGGCCTTGACTTAGAATTCTTGATCCTCCTGCCTCAGTCTCCAACGTGTTAGGATTGCTTGCAGGCACCACCACTTTTGACTTGGAGAGTCTAACCATTTACATTTAAATTAATCACTAACAAGAAAAGAGTTTCTTCAGCCATTTTCCTGTTTTTTTTTTTCCTACGTCTTATATCTTTTGGTTGTTTCTAACTTCTTCTGTTGTGACCACCTTTTGTGTTGAATTGGTTGTAATGTACTTTTTGGAGACTCTTCTCACACAAGTTAAATATTTTCTTAGTGGTTACCATGGGAATTACAGCAGTCAGAACTAATAACAAATGATTTGATAGCAAATGAGCTTATAAATCGTGCAAATACTCAGGTACCCATTAACGGGGGTTTATCATTATGTTTCATTTGTTTATCTTTTAAATCATTTAAGAAATTAAACCTGAGTTGCCGTCTATTATAGTTTGAATAGAAAATGTTTCTCACAGGCTCATGTTTGAATACTTAGTCTCCAGCAGGTAGGGCTGTTATTAAACCTTTGAGAAATGGAGCTAGCAGACAGAGAGTTCTGGGGGTAGGCTTGAGGCTTATCACTTGGTCCTGCTTCGGGTGCAAGATTTCTTCTCACTGATCTACCATGATGGGAGCAAGCCATGCCACAAGCTCCTAGCATCATGTGTGGTGTTCCTGTAGTGATCAGACCTTCCTCACTGTGGTAGACCATTCGCATCTAAAACTGAGCCAAAATAAATGTCTCCTCCTGTAAGTTACTTCTGTTGGATACTCTGTCTCGGTGGTGAGAAAAGGAACTAACACACTGATCCATGTTATTATAATGCTGGCTTTTTATTAACTGTTAGCCAGTAATATCATACAGCGGTTAGCTGTTATTATAATGCTGGCTTTTATTAGCTGTTAGTCAGTTCAGTAGCATCTTCATATAGCACTGAGCTGTCCCATGGGGCGTCCTTTCACTTAACCCAAAAGACAGCAACAATTCCCCAGGGTTTGTTTGAGCACCCATCCACTTCCCCTTTCCCTTTTTATTTGTCAAGAATTCTGGTTTTGCTGAATACAAATGTCTCCAGCACCATAAATACACTGATTGTCCCGTGGGCACTTTAAACACATCATCCCACTGATTTGTGGCATCTATAGTTTCTGATGAGAAATCAAATGATAATCCTACCAAGAATTCTATCCACGACAAGCGTTCCTTTCTTGCTGTTTCCAAGTTTCCTATGCCTTTCTCTTTGGACAGTTTGATTGTGTGCTTTATTGTGGGGAATCTTGACGTTTGTTCTCCTTGGCATCTGTTGGGTTTCTTGGATGAACAGATTTGTTTTCATCTCTTCGAAAACTTTTTAGCTTCATTCCATTGGGTATTCCTTCTCTCTCCTTTTGCCTTTTCCTCTGTCTGGAAGGAATGGGTAATTGGCACAGTGTGCGTTCCAGTAAAGTCCCTCAGGCCTCCCTGACTCTATTCACCTTCTTTTATCTTTCCAATCAAGCTGCAGGATTCCTTCAAGTAAACAGAAGTTGTTTTGTATCTCAGATCTAGTGGCGACCAGTCTCAGTGTCAGATTCCAGAACAGTTGCCTCTCTCTCTCTCTCTCTCTCTCTCTCTCTCTCTCTCTCTCTCTCTGATATGCTAATTTTTGTGAAGGCACCCAAGAATCTGTTCCTGTCTCCTAGTCCTTCTCAACCTTGTGTGTGTATGTACGCACGTGTGTGTGTTTGATATATACATATGTGCATGTGTGTGCAGGTGCACATGCCCCTGTGTGACTGTGCAAAAGCCAGAAGTCGGTGTCAGGCATTTTCCTCTATTTTGATCAACCTTAATTTTTGAGACAAGATTTCTCACTGAACTTAGAACTCCAGATGCTCAGCTGTCTCCGATAGCAGCACCTCTGCAGGGTAGGGATTATGAATCTGCATTGACACATCACCTGCCAGAGATCCAAACCCGGGTCCTCATGCTTGTGCAGCATGCACTCTGTCCAGAGAGCCATCGCCCCAGCTTCCTCTTTCTCTGCAGTGCTGTGGTCACCCACGTAAGGCCAGCACTCTCTTGCCGATGCTGAGCCACATCCCTAGCCCTTATACTCCGAATTTCTAAGACCACTCTCTCCTTCCCGCTCACAGAAATGTTTATTAATACATGTAAGGTGTTTTATAAGTGTTTCTAGATAAATTCTTTAATCAAGAGTTTGCCTTTTTCTTTGAAGGACTTCAAAATCATCCACGGTTTAAAGAAAAAAAGGTTTCTCAAAAACCCAGACAAATATCTAGCATAATTGAAGAATATGGTACCCGGATCTATAATTACCAGGTGATGTTTCATTAAATTCTTGTTGCATGTCACTCATTTAAAACTGAGTAGGCTGCAAGGTGAGTCCAACTTGCATTATGTTTTCTTGGTTTTGGGAGAACAGCCAATAGCAATCATAAAGCAAGTGGGAGTTCTTCTATGTGGTTTTATGGCTAAGAAATCTCCCCAATTCTCCATACATTTTGACCCATGCAAACTCCTTAGCAGAAGCTCCAGGAAAGAGGGAAGACAAATGATACCATATGACTAACCTTCCCCCATCCCCAGCCAGGTCAGTGCTTTCCTTTGCCTAGAAGCTCCTGAGATCTCAGTAAGATCTTCTTCCCATTCACTCTCTACTCCGTTACCATCTCCTAACTTTCTTGACTCCTCCAGTTTGCTCCCTTCTTCCCTTCTTCCCTTCTTCCCTCCCTCCCTCCCTGCCTCCCTCCCTCTCTTCCTCTTTCTCCCATCTCCTCCACCCATCTTTCTTTCTTCTTCCTCCTTGTTGTTTGTTTTTTTCTTTTGTGGAAATATGATTTCTCTCTATATATAGGCTTGGCTGTCCTAGAACTCTCTCTGTAAACCAGGCTGTCCTTGAACTCAGAGATCCCCCTGCCTCTGCCTCCTGTGTGCTGGAATTAAAGCTGTGCACCATCACCACCCACCACATAGTTTGCTTTCTATTGCTGTGATTAACACCATTACCAAAAAACAACAGGGAGAAGAAAGGATTTATTTGGCTTGCACTTCCACATCACACAGTTCATCATTGAGGGAATCAGGGCAAGAACTCAGGACAAAAACCTGGCTGTAGAAACTGAGGCAGAGGTCATGGGAGAACACCGCTTCTTGGCTTGCTCCCCATGGCTTGCTTGGTTTGCTTTCTTAAACAGCCTAGAACCTCTTGCCCAGGGTAGGCACCATCCACAGTGGACTGGACCTGTCCACATCAATCAAGGAAATACCCACTGCTTGCCTATAGGACAATTTTACTGAGCTATTTTCTCAATGGAGGTTTCCCTTTCCCAACTTGTTTTAAGTTACCAAAAACCTAACCAGCACACCAACTTTAGTCCTGGACGAAAGGCCAGCCATGTGAAACTCCACAGACAGACATTTCCTGAGACAGCCTCTACAGCTCGAGGTCTTTACGTTTTTGGTCCTGGAACCAGGAGCTGGCACAGACCCTAAGCCATCCTCAGGAAAACAGATGTGCATCCAATGTGGGCAGTGGTACTTCACCTCCAGAAACAGCAAACAAGGCTGCCATCCTGGAGTTCACATTCAAGGTCCCTTTCTATCGGATGTGTGAGTGTGAGTAAGGCCCCACCTTCCCAAACACGGCAGGCCAAAGAAGACATACATGAAATGTGCTCTTAAGTCCCGTGGTTTTTTCAAGGGTCTGAGTGTGATTTCAGAAGAAAGACAATTGAGCGAAGAGGCAAGGTTCAGAATTGTTTTTCTCCTTTATTTCAGGCTAGACGTCGACTCCCTAAGGAGCAACTAGAACTATTAAAGTGAGTGGGGCTTTGTACGGGCCAGTCTCTGCTGTGACTCCAAACACTGGAACACTGGGGTTTGTTTTTAGAAATGTATAGAACTGAAATAATTTTCCTGTATTGGACTTTATACGTCATGCCAGTCAAGGGCACTTTTCCTGGCCATTGTTCTTTACTCACCACAAAAAACCAAACTTGTCTAAAATACTATTTTCAGCCGAGCCTAGCCTGATCCTATAAGTCCTGTACTCAGAATGCTGAAGCAGCAAGATCCTGATTTTTGAAGCCACAGCTGGCAAGGCTGTCTCAAATAAAAGTGAATCAATGAATGGGGAAATGAATATAAATAGTAGACATTGTGTGATCTCCAGGCTACAGCTTCAAAAACACTTCTATCTACTGCACGTGGAGTGCAGGGCATCCCACCTTGACAGGGGTGACATCGGGGTTTAGCATTCACCTGTATGAAGTTACTTGTCTGAGGACAAGGGGGGTTGCTTGCCTCCTGCCTGTTCAGTGTAGAAAAGGCCACGCAAGGATGCCCTCTGACTCTTGTCTTCTGAGTTTCCACCTTGCTTTTCATACACACTGAAATGTCATGAGCAGACAGAGGCACATCCCAGCCTTCCCCCTCCTTGCAGAATCCTTCTTCCTCCCCTTACGTTGACTCCTTTGCCCGTTGTTGGCCCTGAAGCTGTTGGCGGGAGCTTCACTGTTTTCCTCTTTCACCTTGTGGTTCTTCTGCATCCAGGAAGGAAAGTCAGACTTTGGAGAACAATTTTCGTGAAATCCTGCTTTTAACTGAACAAATAGATGTTCTGAAGGCATTACTTAGAGACATGAAGGACGGCATACACAATAACAGCTGGCCTGCCCACCAAGAGGCTGAGCAGAACCAGGGCACCACTGAGGTTCTCGATGACGTAAGGCTATCTGGGGCATGGATGGGGGGGAGGGGGGAGGTGAGACATTTAGCCCCAGGGTGCTCATGCCACTTCCTCTACCAACTGGGTATCACCTGTCATTAGCTATGTCCTCTGAGATCCCCTGATTGGCTTCATTTCACTAGTGATGTCCCTGGGACTCTACTTCCCCACCAATGCTGTGTTACAGAGGGGACATTGCGTTGTGATACCGCTTACCCCTCACAAAATAACCACCCAGTGGTTCAAAAATGGCAGTCTGTGAATGTCGGCAGCAAATACTCGTCAGCAAGACGTTTCCATTCTGTTCTGAGAACTATGCCTCTGGGAAGCTCTACACTTAGGCCAGAAGCATCTCTGCATTTTGCTCTCCCACTGCCTGGACTGCTACCAATTTCACCTCCCCACATCTAGGTTTGAAATGTGTAGAAATCTAACCCTGGCCTTCCATGGCTCCAGACTCTAGCTTGTCCTTATAATTGTGGCACAGTGTTCGAGTTAGTCAATGATAAAACCAACTGTTGTACCCGCCCAGGGTACTTGTTTATTTTTGAACAAGAGAAGCCTTTAGAGTCTAACGCTGATTCAAGTGGGTGAAGAATTGCTGTGGGAGGCAGAGGCAGGCAGATCTCTGTGAGTTCGAGACCACCCTGATCTACAAGAGCTAGTTCCAGGACAGGCTCCAAAACCACAGAGAAACCCTGTCTCGAAAAAGCAAAAAAAAAAAAAAAAAAAGAAAAGAAAAAAACCCGAAAAAACAAAAAGCAACCATCTGGCCTGTTGATTCTCAGATAGCTATGGAATATTCCAGTTTTTATTGCTAAGTATAGGGCATTAGTAAAGGTCCCAGCAAGCAACGTACCTGACCACAGCTCCATCTCATCCCATGGGAAGATACCATGGTGCAGCGGGGAGGGCTTAACAGGGAGCCCCAGGGACACCTTTCTGTGGGACCAGGGTTCCCAGCATACTTTAGCTTTAGTTCTTTGAGTTGTCTGAGAAGGGTCACTCCCACAGGACTGTGGACGAGACATCTGAAGGCACCTGTGCCTATCTCTGAGAGTAGCTGGGAACTCTTAGGACTCTTCAGATGAAGGAGTTTGGGTCCAAGCTCATGAAACAAAGGGTAACTATGCAAGCAGTTGGTAGAGAATAATAATGGAAAACTGCTTCTCCAATCTTCACAGGAAGTGTCAAACTTGGTACATTATGTGCTTAAAAAGTTCAGAGGGGACCAAATACAGATGGCTGATTATGCCCTGAAGTCAGCTGGTGAGTACAGGGGGAATAATAAAAGATGATTTTTTTTTTTAAAAAAAAGAATGCTTTAAGACCATTTAAAACTCTTTATTAGAAAATGACACATATCCCTATGACTTTGAGAAGGGGTGAAATTAACAATTTAGACGCTAAGGAAAATATTAGAAATGGTTGCCTTTGATTGTTTCCGGGATTCCATCAGCATGTATCTAGAAGGACCCCAGAGAAAATGGAGATGCCGCAAGGAAGTCAAGCAGGAAAGGGAATACTTAAACTCAGCAGATGGGCAACACTGTGTATTATATGAACCAAAATGAGATACCTTACAGGAATGCTAGATGTCATATTGCAGAATAAAGGCCGCTGTTTAAAGATGGCTTACTAAGTAAGGTGCTCAACATCTTCCCAATGAAATTAACTCTAAAAGATTACTTAGACTGTGAATTGTAATCTCTGCAGTCTATGGGCAATGCAGAGGGGAGGAGGGAAGGGCAGGATGTGAACTGTAATCTCTGCAGTCTATGGGCAGTGCAGAGAGGAGGAGAGAAGAGCAGGGTGTGAACTGTAATCTCTGCAGCCTGTGGGCAGTGCAGAGGGGAGGAGGAAAGGGCAGTGTGAGGGACAGTGCTGATGAGTGAACTCATCTCTTCTAAGGTGCAGACCATCAAATGAGAATGATAATGATGAGAAGTGGATAATGGTGCTTTGAGTAGAGACACCACATACTTAAAACCCTCCTGAAAAGAAAACTATGTCTAGGGCTACAGCTCAGCCATGCAGTACTTGCCTGGTGGACACTAAGCCCCTGAGCACTGTGATAATTGTACTATGAATTCATAAGCAAACACAGAAAACTCTAAGCTCAAATGGTCCACTTGCCCTATTTATCATTTCATAGTATTTGTTTGTTTGAGTTTTTTGTTTGTTTGTTTGTTTGGTTTTTGGTGTTTTTTTTTTGAGACATTTCTCACTATGTTGCTCTGTCCTGGAACTCACTATGCCTGCAGACCAGGCTGGTCTTGAACTCAGGGAAATCATCCTGCCTCTGCCTCCCAAAGTGTTGGGGTTATAGGTGTGCACCACCATGCCCCAGCTTCATTTTGTAACCTCTTACAACAAACTGAATCCAGGGATACACAAGAATGATAATAAATTTGTGTAAATAAGTACGACCTCTTCTGAGACTAAAAGCCTTATCCTTTGAAATTATATCTGCACCATTTGCTACCTCAATAGATTTAACAATCTGGTCATTGTGGTAAATTAAAATTTTATTTTAAAATTTAATTTTAGGTAAATTAAAATCATTTAATGACATTTAATTCACTGATGATTGAAAATTCTGAACAAACTAGAGAGATTTTCTTCAACCTGACAAAGAATGTCTGCATAATTCCTATTTCAACACAGTGATTTATGGAAGACTGGATGGTTTCTCCTAAGGGCAGAAATGATGGTCTTAGGAGAAACCATGGTAAGGATGGCCATCTACTCTTACCATTCTTGGTTACCAGTGCCACAGAAGTTCTAACCCACGCTCCAAGACAAGAAATGGAAGAGAGGAGAGAGAGAGAGAGAGAGAGAGAGAGAGAGAGAGAGAGAGAGAACACAAAGTAGGCAAATTAGAAAAGAACTAACATATGTCAACTTATATACAACATGATTGCTAACACAGAAAAAACAGGGCAACATATCTACTAGAAAAACTGATGTTTGTATTGGTGTGTGTGTGTGTGTAGGTGGGGCGTAGCTGGAACATTTGGTAGCTGGTTTTCAGGAATATCATAAAGCCTGGAAATCAAAAGATGGCATAGAACACAGGTCAGTCCACATGAATATGGAGAACTGGGTTTTGGCAAAATGGAAAAGTCAAGCCAGTGGTTCTGGAACAAAGGGCATTCATTGCAGACTAAACCTTAGCTGTAATTTACCAGATATTAACCTAAAGTCAGAGTGTAAGTAAGGCATGAAGTTATCCATGAAGTTTCTAGAACAAAAAGTAAAGGAAAGAGGAGTATTTTTTTTATTCATTATTTTGTTGCACTAGAGTCTGAATTCATGGTCTCTTGCTTGTATGATAAACACCCTTCCACTGAGCTACATTTAGACCTTTTCTAAATTTTTATTTTGAAGCAGGGTCTTGATAAGTTCTCCAGCTGATCTGGAACTCACATCATAGTCCAGGTTGGCCTTGAACTTCCAATTGTCCTTCGCCAGCCTAGGAAAGGTAATCATAAAGAAAACACTGAAACGTGACCAAAGGAAAAGAATGGAGAGTTTGGACCCCATTAGTATTAATTTCTCTTCTGAAAAGGAGAATTGAGAGAATGAAAATTCACAGGCTGGAGAGAGAATATTTATTTACACATAAATTTAGCAAAGCTCTTGGATCTAAAATTTATGAAAGCTTTCAAACTTCAATAATTATAAAACAGAAAATCCAATTTCAAAACTGGGCAAAAGATCAGAAAACACTTTATTAAAGAAATTCAAATATGAAAGGAACATGAAAAAAATACTGGGCATTATTATTCATTAGTGAAATGGGACTCCAGGGCACAATGACGAGTCAGGACACATCGATCAGAGTGACAGACAGCGAGCCTGCCAAGTGCTGCAGACACCGGAAAGCCCCGGGCTTCCATCCACGGTCCGTGGATGTGTAGATACTAAGTGGTACATTTGGAAGGCGACCTGACAGCTGCCTCTCAAGTTAAATATAGCCCTAGTGACCCTGTTGCGCCACCTCTAGGCATTCACCTAAGAATTAAATATTACACTTACAGCAAAGCGTGCATGCCAAAGCTGGGGGTGCAGCTCGGTGCCAAGAGTGCCTGCTTAGGGACCCCTAAGGGCTTGGGTTTGAGCCTCGGTTCTGTAAAACCCAACAAAACCCGTGTGAGAATGCCTGGGGTGGTTGATTGGCAATCACCACAATGAGAAATGTCCACTAAGAGATGAATAAAATACTCTGAAGGCAGCATAAAGAATGGCTCTGTGGTACTCGCCACTGCACAGGGATAGCAAATGCTTTATGCGAAGCCTAAGCTGCCACATGCAAGGAGCTTCAGAATGCAATGTACCGCAAAGAGACAGTAAAAGGAATGGCTGGGATAGGTGGGTGTGTGGGGGAGCACTGATCAGACACTGCTCGGCCTGGGGCTGGAGGCTGAAGAAAATGGGGAGGACTGCTACTCACTGTGCTCTTTTATTTTATTTTTTTTATTTTTGAGCTTACTCATCTTAAATTTGCTGCATGATGGCTGGCATAATTCTGAATATGCTAAAACAAGTAACACTGAACTGTAAATGGGTGAATTACTGGGTGTGTGAATTATTTTTCAGGAATGCTAATTAGAACTAAAGTCTAAGCCAGTGGTAGGAGCACATGCATTTAATCCCAGCACTCAGGAGGCAGAGGCTGGCAGAAACCGTCTTGAAAACCCAACCTACCAAACAAACAAACAAGCAAACAACACAAAAACAAAATAACAAAACAAAAACAAAAAAATAATTAATTAAAATAATAAATAAGCATGAGTTTCTTCAAAACCCACAGATAAGTGTTTTTGGATCCCGGGAAGTGGGTTTCTCCACCAATACAATAAGCCAACTAAAAGTTGAGTTAAAGCCGGGTGGTGGTGGCCCACGCCTTTAATCCTAGCACTCAGGAGGCAGAGGCAGGCGGACTTCTGTGAGTTCGAGGCCAGCCTGGTCTACAAGAGACTTTTGGTGGTCTTTCTAAGGGAGCAGGGTTTGGAACCCAAGGAGTGTAACTGAGGTGGAGTCTCAAGGCAAAGATTACAGCCAAACACCCACAATTTTTTCTCATGTGATGATTCTAAGGGTGAATCAGATTTATATTAGCTTAGCATACAAAAGGGATTTTCCTGTCTAGCAGGTCATACAAGTAGGGATATTAATTGTTAGATAAAAGATGCCTGCTTCAGTTTCAATTTGGGAGAATGGAAAGTAACTGCAGGAATTGTATAACATAAGACTGTTACTCAAAACTTAAGACACAGTTGTAATCGTGTGTGTGTGTGTGTGTGTACGCATATGGTGTTCATGGATGCCAGAGGTCCCTGTGTCCCTTGAGCTGTTGTCAAAGGTGGCTGAGAACCACCTGAAGTAAGTTCTAGGAATTAAAATCAGGTCCTCTGGAAGAACAGAAGACTCTTAACTGCTGAGCCATCTTCCTATTATTCAGCATCTAAATTTCAAGTTTAAATTGGAGATTTGTAGTTCTTCTTGTTATGTGTGGCAACCATGGGCCCATATTTAATAGTTCAAACTGTGCTATCCCAGTCAAAGTTCATAACGTAGATGCCTTGTCGAGAACATGGATGTTAATGCAAGCTCATGGACTTCAGGGTTATCCTGCGCTACTCAAGGGAAATTTAAAGAAGTGATTTGCATTTTAAAATTTCTCATGTCTCAAGTATGCTTCCTTCCTAAATGAAACAACGTGAAGGATAATGTTTGCTAAATCCCTTTATGCTTTTATTATAATTAAACCTTCTACAAAAAATTAAAGTGTGATGAATTTGCATAATCACTGTTACAAAGATAATATGAAGGGCACACACGTGGTGTGGCTTTGCTGCTTTTTATTGAGTGAAGGAGGCTGACATAAAATCGAATCTTCTGGATGCTGATAAATATAGTAAATGTATTAGTTTTAGTTTTGATTCAATTGTTCCAGTATTTAAGAATTTTTTAATCATAAGTTTCAGAAATTTTGTGAAACTAGAAAAATGAAACATGACTTTCTGTCTGGATATGGTGCCACATACCTATACTCCAAGTGCTTAGGAAGCTGAGGCAGGTGGATTGCTCCAAGTTCAAAGTCAGTCTTCAATACTTAGTGAGTCCCCTTTTCAAAACCAAGAAACAGATGAGCAAACGCATTTCCGGAAATGACAGGATGTCAGTAGTTTATACAGGCCTGCCTGAGCCCTGAGTGTGAATCTGACTCTGTGACTTGGCCAGTAGTAGCTTTCTAGGGAGATCACTGAAATCCAGATGGTGTGTATTAGGTTTTATGCATTCAATTTAAAATATTTTGCAATTTTAGGAGCCTCTGTCATTGAAGCTGGGACCTCAGAAAGTTACAAAAACAATAAAGCAAAACTGTACTGGCATGGGATAGGGTTCCTCAATTATGAGATGCCCCCAGATATGATTCTTCAGGTAAGTGCTAAACAGGACAACGTTACGTCTACCTTACAGTTTTGTTATTAAGGACCATGATTGTGTTGATGTCTAAACCAGAAGCAAGAACAATCACACTGCCTATAGAGCCAGTATACTTCTTACATCTCTATACCATCACACTGTACACATTAATAATTAATAAACTATTATTAATTACTGCATTTTTAAGATCAGAAAACTAGAGTTTGCCAAAACCCAGAATTCCATACCTTTCATTTCTATTGATTCTGTGACCTCCCCTTTTCCACTGAAAACGTCAGTCATTCAACAGACATTTGCTAAGAGAGGCTGTCCTCCAAATGCCAGGCAGGCATTAGGTACAATGCCAATCACAAGTTCTCACAGGGTTGACTGTAACAAATTTTCACTTAGCCTTTCATTCACCTGGAAAGATAATGACTGTCTACACGCTGTGAGCCATGTATCAGAGGCTGCTTTCAAATAGAAAAGTGACTTCAGAGACAAACCTGCATTCTCTTCTTGCCAGTTACAATTTCACATCTAGTAGAAGAAATGTTTCATTTTTCTTCTTTACCACCAGGACCTCCATTGCCGTTATTATCCACCATTGGCATCTCCCCCATCAACCATCACTAAGGTCACCTTCACTTCCACTGCCACAAGCACTGTCAGGTCTGCCACCACCATTACTTCCACCATAAACACCATTGTCTCGTTAGTCATCACCACCATCACCCCAGCACCATCAGCACCATCAGCACCACCATCACCATCAGCACCACCATCACAATCAGCACCATCAGCACCACCATCACAATCAGCACCATCAGCATCACCATCACCATCAGCACCATCACCACCATCACAATCAGCACCACCATCACAACCATCACCACCAGCACCATCAGCATCACCATCACAACCAGCACCATCAGCACCATCATCACAATCAGCATCACCATCACAACCAGCACCATCAGCACCATCAGCACCATCATCACAATCAGCATCACCATCACAACCAGCACCATCAGCACCATCAGCACCATCACACCATCATCACAATCAGCACCACCATCACAATCAGCACCACCAGCACCATCAGCCACCATCACAATCAACACCATCAGCACATCAGCACCACCATCACCATCAGCACCATCACCATCAGCACCATCAGCACCACCATCACAATCATCACCATCAGCACCACCATCACAATCAGCACCACCAGCACCATCAGCACCACCATCACAATCAGATAACACACCATCAGCACCACCATCAGCACCATCAGCACCACCACCACAACCAGCACCATCAACACCATCAGCATCACCATCACAATCAGCACCATCAGCACCACCATCACAAATCATCAGCTCACCATCACAATCATCACCATCAGCACCATCATCACCATCAGCACCACCATCACAATCAGCACCACCAGCACCATCAGCACCACCATCACAATCAGCACCATCAGCACCACCATCACCATCAGCACCATCAGCACCACCAGCACCATCAGCACCATCAGCACCACCATCACAACCAGCACCATCAGCACTATCAGCACCACCATCACAACCAGCACCATCAGCACCATCAGCACCACCATCACAATCAGCACCATTAGCACCACCATCATCCCAGCACCATCAGCACCACCATCACAATCAGCACCATCAGCACCACCATCATCCCAGCACCATCAGCACCAGCATCGCCATCAGCACCATCAGCACCACCATCACCATCAGCAACACCATCATCCAGCACCATCAGCACCACCATCACAATCAGCACCATCAGCACCACCATCATCCCAGTACCATCTGCACTTCCAGCTGTAGTTGCCCTTCCAGCAGTCTAGTTGCAGCAGTGAAAACAACACCCTGCTGTGGTAGAGGCTCTGAGGGACAGAAGCACAAGTGTTCTGGATGAACAACCAGACTCAGGGTGTTTGGGAAGGTCTCCTGTTTGCTGGATGTCCAAAGGATCTTACAGTTGCTAGTGATGAGGTGCTCGGTACTGAAAGATTAAATTTGCGTACCCAGAAATGTGATTCATTTCATGTTTTCTCTCCAGCCAGATGTCCACCCTGGAAAGTGCTGGGCCTTTCCAGGTTCCCAGGGTCATATCCTGATCAAACTGGCCAGGAAGATCATCCCGACAGCAGTCACGATGGAGCACATCTCAGAGAAGGTGTCCCCCTCGGGAAACACCTCGAGTGCACCCAAGGAGTTCTCTGTCTATGTGAGAAGCTGTCTAAAAGCTGACATTCAGAGTGGGTGGAGATAGAGGGTGTTAGACTGGGAAGGACGAGCTACCCTCATGTCTTTGGGGATTGAACCTAGTGTCTCTTGGAGGCTAAACCAGAAATCTACTACTGAGCTATCACCGTCCTGGACTCTCCGTTGAACTGTACACTAGCTTCTTGTGTCTCTTGTATCTAGGGTGTTTTCCTTGTTAGTTACAGACTGGGAGGACTGGACCTATGATTTCTGTGTTTTATTTTATATTTTTTCTTTACAACTAAAAAGTTACACACATACACCTGAAATGCGGGCTATTTACGTAAACTTGATAATGCACCTTCCTGCTTCTCCCTGTTCCCAATTCTTTTTTTTCTCTCAAAGCCCCCACCAGCAGCAGTCTTACCTGCTACTGGGGAGCCTGCTTCCATATTTTTCTTTATCATTATTTCTTAATTTTTCAGTGTTAGATATTATTTGATGGCTTCCTCCAATAGAAGATGAAAATCACATCTTTCCTGTGGCTCTGCCCATTTGATAGTTTTGTCTTAAAAAAAAAACATTTGAACTGCACACTTCAGTGGTTCTTGCATTCACACTTCTGAATCCACCATCACAATTTTAGAACATTTTTGTCGCCTTCAAAGGAACCCCATACTGCTTAATTTTCTCCTTCATCCCCCATCACATCCCTAGCCCTTGGCGACCAGGAATGGACTTCGACTCATAAATTTACCTGTGCCAGACATTACCTTCATCACACTCTGCACTCTCCGGTGAGGGATTAACACAGGTTTAGCCATGATGTAGCTCTTGTCAATATTTGACTTCTTTTTGGAAGCCAAGAATAAATATTTGATTGTTTGTGTTTTACTGATCTATTAGTTGGTAGACATCTAAGAGTTATTTGCAGAGCTTTTATAAATAATGAGACCGTGAATATTTATGAATATGGTAGACTGTGCAAGAGTCTACCACAGATGTTGGACTTTGTTTCTACAGAAATACATACTGGATTGGAACTCCTAAATCTGTGTTTCATGTTTGAGGCTCTTGGTTGGAAGCAGGAGGGGGATGCGTGTCTTTTTTTCTTTGTCTCAGTCAGGGGTCAACAACGTTTTTCTGATGAGTACTGGGCACTGCTCTCTGCTGGCCAGACAGCACTTGAAAGTTCCTTTCTTTACTGAACACGTTTTAAACATTTTTAAAGGTATTTGCCGCCTGTTTGTCTAGTTTGCTCGCTCACTGTGGTGTGTGTCTGTCTCTAATACATTGCCAAGCTTTCCATGAGAGGCATATCTCCTCCCATTTTTAATTCAAGTCGGATAAACTGCTTCCCTCGCCCTCCCCCTTCCTCCCAGCCATCCCATCGGAGCTCTGATGATTGCTAGGTGAGCCTGGCGCATGACTGATACCGTGGGATCTCATTCCTGCATCCCCACGTCTGTTTCTCAGCTTCCTTTTCTGATTCATATTCCGTCTCTGAAAGACTGCACCTATTTTATTCTAACGTCTGTACAAGACTTTCCATTTCTTCCACCAAAACTATACTCTCTAAGACTTCTGTTTCTACAAATACTGCTTGTTTAGAGTCTTTGGTGCTTGCAGCTTCACCGTCTTTGCACCCGAAGATACCAGAGGATAGCAGAGTTTCGTTTCTTCTTCTCCTTGTTGACAGGGTCTCTGTTGGTCTTATAAGCAGCTTTTCTTGAGTATCTAGATGCTCCATGGAAGCCCAGCAGCACAGTCAATGCAGTTGACTCTGGAAGGATTCCTGCATGTGACAAGTATCAGCCTAGCCGCTCTGCTGGGACCTGGAGAGGAGGAAGAGAACAAGACGGCCTTCAGCTGCACAACCAGCTGGCTCAGGAGGACAGCTCTGGCAGGGGCTGGTGGGCAGGGACTGCCATGGACTGAGAGCTCTCAGGAATTGTTGAAATGACAGCCAGCCAAGCCTCAGATCCGAGTCCCTCCCCGCCCAGTCCTCTAGCATACCATGGCCCAGATCCCGAACCTTTCTGGGCTTGCAGCCTAGGTCCCTGTGGTGCTAGTTTCACCTCGAGCCACAGGAGTCTGTGTTTCCGTCTGCTGCTGTTTGACCTTCCCCAGGGTTTCTGTCTGAGTGCCTACTCCTAATTTTTCCTCGAAGGCTTAGCTAGGCCTGACCTCTAATTTTGATATTACTGGCTGGAGGAAATGTAGCCTACTTCCTGGACCCACCAGTGCTTCTAATGCATGCTGCTGAGGCTTCCTGATTCCAGCCTCTGATGCTCACAAACATTGCAGTGTTGAGTTAAGGATGAGTTTTGGCAGGCCCTGTCTGACTGTGTTTACTCCCGACTGTTCCTTACTTGTAGGCATTCTGGCTGATTCCTCCAGGCAGGAATCACTGAGCAAGAACAAGTGCTTCCCATTTTCCTTCTGTATTACAGAATAGATGAGCCAAATGCTCCCCCAATTGCTCTTGGCCCTAGTACTCTGAAACAGAGTCTTTCACTGAACTGAAAACTTACCTTCTTGGCAAGGCTTGCTGGCCAGGGGGTTCTATCTGTCTCTGACCCCCAATGTTGGGGTAACAGGCACCGGCAGCCTTGTCCACATTTTTAAATGGAAGCTGGGAGCTTGAACGCAAGTCTTCAGGCTTGTACAACAAGCAATCTTATCCACTGAGCCATCTCCCCAGCTCCAGCACAGGCAACTTCAGGTGGACTGTTGCAACTTGAAGACCTGCACCCATTGATTTCATCGAGCACCCACCCACTTGTTATAGCCTCCATTCCTGTTGCTTTCCCTGCAGGGCATGATGAAAAGATGCGAAGGAGAAGAAATGTTCCTAGGTCAGTTTATGTATAACAAAGCGGAAACAACCGTTCAAACATTCGAGCTCCAGGTAATAACCCACCGGGAAAGGCTAAGTTATGTTTGACCTCATCACTAAGAGGGATTTGCTGGAACTGCTGTCCGGAAATAAGTATGACTAAAGCAAGAGCTAAGAAAGGCCGTCATAACTTCACTCTGCTTCTTACGTGTATTTTAGTGCACACCCTTTAACTGTATGGCATTGGTGCAAAATTAGTGATAAGAGGCAGACACTTGCAAAAGCAGTTTCTAGCCCGCTCTCACTTGCTACTAGTCCCCTATGTGTTGAGCTTCTCAGTCTCTTCTTTTTAATAGTGCACCCAGCACATGGACAGGAAACAATATCCCACATGAGCAGTTCAGTTCTAGTGACTGTCTCATCTGCCTTGAGAAAAGGGGCTAGCTTTGAAGATGAGACATGAGTTAGAGAGAGGGGAAAAGGAAGGCAGATAATGCCAGATAATGCCGGTATAATGCCAGATAATGCCGGTAGACCGTTTCTTCCCAAGCCAAGGAGGGGAAACACCCACTGTTAACTGATAAACTTCCCGAAGAGCACTAAAGTGTGTGAAATACCTCTTCATTATCTATAGTCAGTTCCCAAAATTGGCCTACCTGAAGAGATGTGTAGAAAGCATCTCATGCTATGTAAGGTTAAGTATTTATGATACTTTTTGGTCAACAATGAAATTGATCCAAGTCTCCCCCGTCCTACCACCAAGTGCCCAAACAGCTCTCGACATACAATGATCTCACACACAGAATCACACCACAGATGGAAACGCCTTTGGGACTGCACTAAGCAAGTAAAGATTTTCCTTGTAATGTGTATTTTAGACACTACAACAGAGCGAAGATTAAAATAGCTTTTGCCCTGGGTTCAAGATGTCTTGAGATGGTCTTAACCACATGGAAAGCTAACCCTGACTTCTATGCAAATACTATGCCATTTTATATAGGAGACTTGGGAACCCATGGATCTAGGATCAAGAGGAGGTCCTGGAAGCCATCCTCCCAGATCCCAAGGGATGGCTAACTGTTTTGAATGGACATATCTATAGAGTTCT
Organism: Microtus obscurus; assembly: GCA_963919715.1. NCBI lineage: Eukaryota > Metazoa > Chordata > Mammalia > Rodentia > Cricetidae > Microtus > Microtus obscurus. Next base: position 25,880,462 of record CAWTZC010000015.1, read on the forward strand.
ATGTCTGACTTGCATATTCATTTGGGTTTGGATTCATATTAGCTTTGAGTTTGGTTGAGCTTTTGTTTGTTTTTAACAAAACAGGGTCTTGCTTATGGTAGCTCAGGCTAGCCTCAGCTCATGCATCTTCTGCTTCAGCCTTCACAGTCAGTTTTATGGGTCTTGTTTTCATACAACTCTCCTTTTATTGGCACAGAGAGAGAGTGAGGGGAATCAACATAGTGTGAGCCACTGCTGAGACCTCCTGAGTATCTTCATGCCCCCATGTTTATGTGTTCATGGGATCCTCCTTGGCAGCTGCTCATCTTCCTATCCACTAGTGCACTATCTAAATGCACTTGTGCTAGGAAAGGAAAGAAGTGTTCCCACATTCCCCACTATGTCACTGCGCATCGGGATTCTTCCAGAGAAACTTTTATAAGTCATTCATGTTCTCTTTGTTTCCAGAATGAAGCACCTGAATCTTTGTTATGTGTGAAACTTCAAATCCTTAGCAACTGGGGACATCCAAAGTATACTTGTTTGTACAGATTCCGAGTCCACGGCATCCCCAGTGATCACACTTAGAGGAGCTGGTGCAGAAGGCGGTGACCATGAAGCCAGAGTGTCCAAGGATGTTGCTTTCCCTTACATCAGATTGTACCCCTAAGAACCAAAGATTTGGAGTGGGAGGGAAACCTCAAACTCACCCCTACTAGGCAGTAAGAAGTCGATGGATTTTACTAATAAAAAAACAAACAATTCAACAGCTTTCGGGCAGTTCACTTTGAGCATCAGGGGGTGATTTTGTATTTGGGAGACGATCTCACTGGGAAGCCATCCTCACTACAGCTTCTGCACTTTCAGGTCTTAATCCCCCGTCTTAGGTGCCAGGCCCACTCTTACCGCTGTAACCCACTCTGAGCTACAGGATCTAAGCAGCAGAAGTAGAGAAGCCGCAGATACTTCTTAAGTTAGAGATAAAAGTCAGCAGCAAGTTCTGGCCACGAATATTTGCAGGTGACTCTTCAGAATTCGGTACTGCTCTCTTAAACATTACAAATGGGCTGGCCAGATGGCTCAGCTGGAAAAAGCCCTCTGTGACCAAGTCAGAGTATCTGAGTTCAGTCCTCAGACCATCCATGGTGGAAGAAAAGAACCGGTTCTCCAAAACTGTCCTCTGACCCCTCCATACAAAATAAATATATATTTTTTAAAAATTACAAACAAGTAGAAATTGAAGTAATCTGTTAGCTGTGAAACTGCTGCACATAAGTCAAAGCTACACATAAATAAAAACAATTATCAGATCAAGAGCATAATTTATAAAAGCCACAACAAAGACCATAAGCATCAGGTAAAGGGAAGGAGAATGTATATATGGGAAAGACCCTATACAGCAGAATGATTAAAAGGTTTCAATAAAGGGCAGGCCTGGCTCAACTGTGAAGACATCAACTCCCATTAACCTAATTCGGAATGATAATGATCTCAATAAAAACCAGAAATTCATAGTAATTCTGGAGCAGTCATGAGACAGTAGTGGGTCGGAGCTCACCTGCAGAGAAAAGGCGGAGCACGTGGCTAGCATGCATGAAGTTCCAGGTACCCCTCCATCACATCCCCACCAGAGGAGCAAAAGGAATTATTGCTAAAAAAAAAAAAAAAATTCAAAAATATCCACGTGAAGATGTTATCACAATTTTGTTTTTAAAAGAATTGTTTCTGTGCACAGAGGCAGAACATCTGGAATCTTAGCGTTGGGGAAACTGAGGCAAATGGAGCCTGAGTTTGAGGCCAGCCTAAGACATTTAGAGAGGTCTTGTCTCAAATGAGAAACATGCTCTTGACCATCAGGATGGCTCAGTCAGTAACAGAAGCTACCACCTCTGACGATGAGAATTTGATCCCTTTCTTTACACATGGTGTAAAGGAAGAACCATCTCCTGAGACTTGTCCCTTGATTTCCATAGGCACATCATGGCGTGTAGGCCAGGACACACATGCCATGGCATGCACATCTACACAAAAACTCACACAAAATAAACATATACAAAATGTTTGTCATGCCACGATTTACCACATGACTCACTTTTTAAAAAGAAACATTCTTTTTGGCTTGTATTTTAAATATTTCCATGTGAAATGATGCACCTTGGATCTGTTTTCAATTTCTGTGGGGGAAAGAAGCAGGAAGATGGGGAAATAAGATGGGTGGGAGACGATCACGCGAGTGGTCACAGCATCCATGGGGACTGTCGCTCTGCTCTCTCGACATTCATACATGTTGCTATTTCAATGTTAAATTGTTTTTGGAAAGCCAAAATAGGCATAGTTTTTATACAAAAAAAATGTGTGGTTTTAAAACCTCAAAAGGTATGTTGTAGACTAATTTGATTCTCAATTTCATAGCAATCCATCTATTATTTTTTGAGAATCTATTAGAGAACCTGGCCTTTGTAACATGAGTGGCAGATAAGTTTCCATCTTGTTTAAGATTTGTTGCCTATCACCATAGAACCTTCATCTGGCGATGGATGGAGATAGAGACAGAGACCCACATTGGAGCAATGGACTGAGCTCTCAAGGTCCAAATGAGGAACAGAAGGAGGGAGAACATGAGCAAGGAAGTCAAGACGGCGAGGGGGGGGGCACCCACTCACTGAGACGGAGGGGCTGATCTATTAAGAGCTCACCAAGGCCAGCTGGACTGGGACTGAAAAAGCATGGGATAAAACCGGACTCTCTGAATATGGTGGACAATGAGGGCTGCTGAGAAGCCAAGGACAATGGCACTGAGTTTTGACCCTACTGCATGTACTGGCTTATGTGGGAGCCTAGCCGGTTTGGATGTTCACCTTCCTAGACCTGGATGGAGTGGGGAGGACCTTGGACTGCCCACAGGGCAGGGAACCCTGACTGCTCTTTGGACTGGAGAGGAAGGGGGAGGGGAGTGGGGGGAAGGGGGGAGGGAAAAGGGAGACAGGGGGGGAGGCGGAACTTCTTAATTAAAAAAAAATTTAATAAAATAAAAAATAAAAAAAAGATTTGTTTGCAGTGTTGCTATTTATGTAAGCCTGAAAAAGTATCATCAGAGGGAATGTTTCTGTGACAAAAACAGTAGTTAGAGCCACGTGGTTTGGCACACTGACACATCAGTGGAGCTGACAAGTCCAAGACTTATTTCTGTCTGCGTGGGGACTCAGTGAGCACAAACTCACAGGCACCGAGTCTAACTTTTCTCTTGCTAGGGTTACAGCACTATAAATTTGTAGTTACAAATAAATTTGTAGTAGGGTTACAAATAAAAGAGGTTGATTTCTGCTTACAGTTCTGCCAGTTTCGGAAGGATGCATTTGTCAGTGGCTTGCATACTGGCAGTCTTGGGACTTTCCGTAATTCATGGGAAAAGTTTATGAGACCTAGCCAAGCTGGCACTATGTCGGTCCACCCTGGTGATAACCCATAATCCATTAACCGTATGAACAATTAATCGGTTGGTGAACACAGAATCATAATCACCACTCAGTGTTCTCACCCACAAATATCATGAGGGAAGGAACAAGCCATATCCAAAGTGTAGCACCTGAGCGAAACCAAGCAAATGGCTTGGAACAGTTATCTAGCCATTAAGAAAATGAAATGGCTTCTTATTGATGACTTTACAATGTGATAAATCCCCAATATAGCATGGTGAAATATTTACAAGTGGGTAATGAAACCATAAAAGCCTTAATAAAACTGGGACTAATTCTTGTATGATATTGGAAAGAGGAAGCTACAAAAGCATAAAAATTCCACATAAGCAACAGCATTGCAAATAAAGACCTTAAACAGAATGGGAACACATATGCCACTCACATTACAAAGGTTAACCTTTCTAAGACAAATTCTCAAAGCAGCAACACTAACATCAGCCCACCGTGGAAGTGCTAAGCAGTTAATCAATCTGCAGAATGTTCACCCTAGGTGTGCCTTTTCAGCAAATGCTGGCTCACATGGTCCGCACCCACCAAATACTGCTCTATTTCCTCCTGGATTGGATGTCATTCTCCTCAAGTCTTCGTCCCTCTGCACTTAGAACTGCAGGATAGTTCTAGTGCACTGCACTAATGCAATTTTTAAAAACCAATGGAATTTATTGAAAGGTTTCATTTGGCATCCAAAAGATGAGGAGTCCCTTGATCAACTTCTTAAGCAGAATCACGCTCCTTAGATGAAGACTGTTCCCAAAAAGACATTCACTCCTGCCAGTCTCTGCAGGATGAGTTTCCACCTCACCATTTTCTCATGTAAACAGTAAGACAAATACTGACTTCCAAATTTGCTGTAGAACCTCTGCGCGAGGCCACTTTCTGTCCCTCGGGGGCAATTTTTCCAACACTAACCGCTAACAAGCCCGCAAATAAATGAGTCTTTTCTTCCCCTGAGACTAGTGAAGATGAACAGGCATGTGACAGACACAGCCACCTCGGCTTTGGGTAACAGTAAAGACATGCTACTCACCTAGACAGCAGCTCCGAAGACGAACCTCCCTGACCTCCAGCTGCATACACTGAGTGACATTTGACCTGTAATGTACTTCCTTTCCTACGACAAGATCAGGCAGGATGTTTTTACTCCTATAAGTAAACATAACACCAACATTGCTCTGCAGCTCCTCATGTGACTGAATGGGGCACCCTGAAGGTTTGGACTTAATAAACTAAAAAATCCATTTACCACCTAGATGGAAAATAACAAGCAGGTATTGCATTAGAAAATGCACATAGGACTTCTGGAATTCTCTAGAGTGATTTCTTGAGGAACTCATTTGGAAAGAAAATATGGAAATATCGGTATATCTATCAATTCTGAAATCATTGACTTTGCTTGCTAAACCTATTTAGTTTAATTGCAAGAATATAGAAGATTAATATTTTCTTCTAAGAAAAGACTGTCAGCTTACTTATATGTTTTTGAGCAAAATTCTTACATTATTTGAGATTCATTAATAAGGAACATATAATCATCATTATTATGTACATGTCTTCTTAGGAATTTAAAAATTGTTTTGCCATTTTATTGCGTAATATCAATCAATTCCAAAATAGAGGTCAGGTACAACGGCATACTGCTTACAAAGTTTATTTAAATGCTGTCTTTAGGAGCCGGTGAGATGGCTCAGTGGTAAAGCTCTTGCCTTAAAATCACAGGACACCAAGTTCAAATCTTTGCTTGAAACATACAAAAGAAGCCAGATGGGGTTAGCAAGCATTTGTAATCAGCATTCCTCTGGTGAGACAAGAGGCAGAGACAGACAAATCCCCAGGAACTCATGCTCCAACTGGCCTGGGCTATTCACCAGCTGACAGCAAAGGCAAATTTTGTTGACATTCAAAAGTGTTATCTGACATTTGGCTTGCCAACCACTTGTATGTCACAGCGTAGACTAGAATTTAGCTTCATGATATATATATAGTGAACCAGTAGTCTGCACTATCAGCTGTTTTATTAATATCTTAACATTAAATCTGTTAAAGATATCTAAATGTTTAAATTAAATTTTACTGTGTGTGAATGGGCACACGTGGGAGTCAGAGGACAACTTTTAGAGTTACACCAGGGCCCGCACTCAGGCCTTCATGGAGAACACTTTTATCTGCTGAGCCATCTTGAGGACCGCAAAGATCTGGATTGATATTATTTTTAAGAATATTGTGTGTTGGGGGATTGGTTATGTGGTGAATTGAAAGAGTGCTTACCTAGAAAGTGGGGAGGCCTGGGTTTTAATCCCCAATATTATCTGAAAATGTTTACAACTATAATCCTTGAAAGAACAGTGTTCTATTCTAGGTTTAAAATTCTTTTAAAACAATTCTAAGGACACTATACTAAGAGGGCTTTTATTTGTGTATGGTACTGGGATGAATGCAAAGGTCACAATTGTGTTCAATAAGTGTTCTACACACATACACACACACACACACACACACACACACACACACGAGGGGGGGGAGAAAGAGACAGAGAAGGAGAGAGAAGGGGCGAAAGGAGAGGAGGGGAGAAGGGAGGGAAAAGGAGGAGAGGGGAGGGAGGAGAGAGTGTGTTTGTCCTATTCTCTTTCCTTTTTCCTTCCCTTCTCCTTCTTTCCTCCCCGCCACCCTTCCTTCTTTCATTTTAAATAAGCATGCTGACATAATGTCTCTAAGATGCCCAGGCAAGTCTCCAACTTCTGGCTTAAACACCCTCATTAGCTAGGGCTAATTAATAAGAATTTTATAGGCTCTGGTGAGTTTCTATTGAGACAAAGGTGCAGAATTATCAGTTCACATCCACGGCCTTCAGATATCCTATCAAGTAATGCACTCAAAGTTTTAAAACGTTTCTATGAATTTCCAAAACTTTAAAAACGCTGCTCTGCCAGGTATCCGCGTGTGTTCCAGGACATGACTTCCCCGCACCCGGCGTGTGGAGTCTCTGTTGCCACGGCAACAGTTGGGCGGCACTTCGCCGCCTTTGACCCGGGTGAGCGGCAGGCGGAACCTCTCCGGCCGCACCGGAACCTCAGTGCGCGCGCCCGCGTTTCCCAGTCGGAACGCTCCGGGAGGGACTTTCGAGCGCCTCGGGCCGAAGCCGCTGCCGGTCAAGAAACCGCCATGAAGTTTCGCGCCAAGATCGTGGACCTGGCTTGTCTGAATCACTTCACACGTGAGCTGGCAGGGCTGCGGGGAGCGAGCGGAGAGTGCGGCTGCAGCCCTGTGAGAGAACGGGAGGGGTGGAGGGCACAGCTGGGACGCGGAGGCTGGGAGGGCGGCCCTGAGGGGGAAGGATAGCTACCGGGGACCTTGCCCTTTGCAGTCCTCCCTCGCTCTTCCTATGCCCGCGAATGTGCCTAACCCTGCCCGCGGGCCGTACGCAGCTGCCCCACGGTTACGTGGAATGCACGCCAGATTCCCGGTTGTCAGTTGTTCTCTGAGACCGTTTCATTATTGAACACTGGGGCTGTGGGCTGTGTGCTTCGCAAAATGTCAGCGGCGTTGAAGTCCGAGCGTGATCCATGAACTTCAAGTTCTGCAAGCTGACCTGTAGGATACCCGATGTCATGCGTAGTAACTACTTTCTTTCCCTCCTCGCTACAGGAGTCAGTAACATGATAGCCAAACTTGCCAAAACCTGTACCCTCCGCATCAGCCCGGAGAAGCTGAACTTCATCCTTTCGGACAAGCTGGCCAGTGGTGGGGTGAGCATGTGGTGTGAGCTGGAACAGGTGAGCAGGAACACCCAGAGTCCCCGGGCTCCAGCCAGGGGTGCTGAAAAAAGGCCTTAAATGCCTGCTTCCGTCCCGCAGGAGAACATTTTTAGTGAATTTCAGATGGAAGGAGTCTCTGCAGAAAACAATGAGATTTATTTAGAATTAACGTCAGAAAACTTATCTCGAGCCTTGAAGACTGCCCAGAACGCCAGAGCCTTGAAAATCAAGCTGACTAACAAACACTTTCCCTGTCTTACGGTGTCTATAGAGCTGGTAAGTAGGAGGAAAAGGATTTCTGATTTTTTTTATAAGTTTCTTGTTTTTGGTCTAGGGTGTATACGTAGCTATAAGCCTGAGATTTCAAACAATATTCTTGAAAGTGAATTAGTTTCATTTAAATATAAAACCTAGTCCAGCATGGTGCCCCATGTCTTTAATCCCAGCACTGGGGAAGCAGAGGCAGGAAGATCTCTGAGTTCCAGGACTGCATAGAGACCCTGTCTCAAAATATAAGATCTGGTTCCTGACTTACGTGTAAGAAATGCACCTTATCCTAGTCATTTTAAAACAAAGTTTGATTGCACAAGGTTCAACAGGATATTGCTTTTTTCCAAACAGTCAAATTGCTAGCTAGAATCTCTTTCTTTTAGGATATTGTCACCTTGTCTAGATGTTTTTATCCACTTCCGTCTTAAAATTTCATCATCTGCACTATTCTTAAATACATGGTCCTCAGACTTGAGTAACACATTTGTTTTCCATGCTACTACTACATGAGTAGCGAGCAGCCTCTCCTCAGAGCACACGGAAACACACAGACAAGATGGAGTTTGTGATTTCTAATGTGTCCCTAGCCTTTCACAAATAGCCAAGTCACCAATTAATACCCCCTGAGTGGTTCTCTGGATATGTCGGGTTTTTCCCCACTCCCAGGCTGGGGACATCAATTGGACATTCCACTTGAAGTTTCTCTCCAAAACTTTCCCTTTCTTTAGTGCTCTGACCAGCCCACCCAGGGCCTCCATTATCTTTACAACTTCCTTTTCTTATATGTTCTGGGCATCTGTGGGTGAGTATTATTACATTTGTTTCCAAGCTGGCTATAGATGTCTATTCATGGCTTTGAAACCTTTTATGTCTTCTTAGAGATAATTAGAACATGCCATGTAACCATAGATTTGAGTTTATTTAGTTTCTTAAGGAAAAGCAAGATCATACTATATAATACTTTTCTAAGTAAGAATGTAAGATACTTTGGTTTCTTCTTTGCTGTTTTGAGACAGGGTCTGGCAGTCTTAGAATTCACTATGTAGACCACACTGGCCTCGAACTTACAGAGATCCACCTGCCTCTGCCTCCTGAATGTTGTGTGTGCCACTCTTCCCAGCAGTTCTGTGGTTTCTGAGTTTTAGAGATGCTTCTAAAAGTAAACATGGTCGATCCTTTCAGAGGTGTGGAAGTGGCAGCATGCTCAGGGCGTGACACACAGTGGTGTCTGGGTTGCCTTGGCATGGCAGATTTGCCTCTCTCTGTCTCCTAAGTTTGCAAATGCTGATGCTTTCCCTCTGCCTGAAACCTGTGCCCTCAAATTTAGCTTCCTAGAGGCTGTCTCCTCTCTAGTTCTGATGTCTCTGAAGCCATACCCCAGAGGGTTTTCCTCTCTCCTCTCTAGCAGCCCTTCCTCCCTCATCCTCATCACCACTGTGCTTTCTTCAGGCTCTGACGGGTATGTAATTCAGCTCTGTGCACTTGCTTTCTGCTTGCTCCGTTGGTTCCACTGGGGCCTTGTTGTCTCCTTCACCACACTTCCCAGAGACCCGCGGGACCCAAAGCAGAACAGATACACCACGTCAACATTATCACTTGAATAGATTTTGAGGGGATGAATTAAGAACATTCCGTTTGGAATTGAAAGGTTTAGCAACAGTTCTTGTGTTTTGGTTTTCTTTTAGCGTTGACAACATAAAATAATCTAACTTTTTTCTTAGCAGTTGTCCTCATCCAGCAGTAGTAGAATTGTGACCCATGATATCCCCATAAAGGTGATTCCTAGAAGATTGTGGAAAGACTTACAAGAACCCTCTGTCCCAGAATCTGATGTAAGTGTTGTCTGCAGTCCTATTCTTCAACACACAATAAAGGGTGGAGATTGAATTCTCCATTGCTAGCTGTCGTCTTGCTGTGTATGTTATTTGAATTTGTATAGTTTCTGAAAAGACTGTGAGTCAATCAGCAAGACTCCAGATGTGAGTATGTGCCTTTTGCTGTGTATGTAAATCCTGTTAAAGAGCTGATACCCCATTTAGAAATGCCATACTTTCTGTATAGAAAGGGGATGGTGATGGCTTATAACAAAAGAAAATAGAGCCTAAGTTGTACTTTGGAAGGCAGTCTACCATGGCTCTTGACTTTAGGTACAAATTCATAGGCCTAACGAAAGAGCCAGAAAACACATTTTGTTGACTTGGAAATTAGGTTAACAGTGACCTTCTAGCAACCTCTGCATCATTGCAAAGAAAGAGGATGCCAAATGGTCTTTTGTCTCTTGTATATATAAAAAGAAATCAAACAGATACCGGATGAAATGTGTAGTTGGTTAAAAGGTGTCTATGTAGGCTTGGAAAAAACATCAGTGCTGTTGGTAACATAGCTCAAATGACTCATGATAATGGCTGGCTGTACTCCTACAGAGTACACAGAAGGCCCCTGGGTCCTGAAACATTTCCCAGAGGAAGGCTTCTTGCTCAGCACTTGAGGTGTATTCCCCTTGGACCTGTATATAGGTATCTCAGCTGATGTATTGTGTTCCTTCTTGAACCAGAACAATGCTCTTGGGAGTATGGTCACCATGGTAACCAGAGCCAGGTATCCAGGTATTTTTATTTGCTTGAATAAGTTAGTGAAACTTTCAAAGTTTCAAAGGGACTTTATTTGGAAAATTTAAAAATGTGATTCTGAGTTTTTGACACAAGTACATTTCACCGTTGTTAGCTGAGTACCTGCTGTTATGGACTCTGTTAAGATTTCTGATCTGTTGTTAGTTGAGTACTTGCTGTTATGGACTCTGTTAAGATTTCTGATCCGTGTGATTTCTCATACTGGTTTTTAGGTCAGTATTTATTTACCAGCCTTGAAGACAATGAAGAGTGTTGTGGAGAAAATGAGAAATATCAGCAATCATCTGGTAAGCGATTGATTATGCCTTCAGAATAGAGCTGTGAGTGAGCTCCCGAAGTGTGAGTGGCATGTCCTGGAGGTGTAGGTACCCCCTCGTCACCACAAGGTGTCTCTGCTAGTGGGTTTCTCCCACAGAGGCCCCACTTGGGAGGACAGAGCTTGGTATTGCCATCTGGCCTTTAGGGACCTGTTTTTGTGCCTTCCAGCTCTCATTCACTGGGGAAAACTTTCAAACTTGCCCTTAATCCCTCGTGTTTATAGTATATCGGGATGTATATGTTCCAACAGTTCTGGTAATTTGGACAGAGCATTGCAGTTTTTGATGGTCTCCTATTTGGTGCTGAGGATTAAATGGAAGGCTTCATGCAAACTGAGAGCGTATTCCACCACCGAGCTGAGTGAATGGTCGAAGCCCCAGTGCCTTTCACATGTTAGCATGTGTGGGCACATTAGACACTGACATATAGGTGGGCTCCCTTGTTTTTCTATATAGTTTTGAAGGTCCAAAAACAGCTCAAACTTGATGGACTGTCGTCATTCACACATAGTGTGTCCTGAATTCCACATTTATTCACCCCTTAAGACCACATTCCATTATGTTCCTAAATCATTTCAAAGCCACTGCCTGCCTAACACACAAACCTGTGACTTTTCCAACCTCTGTCAGCCAGGCCCTCCCCGCAGATCCATACCGGCCTGGCCCTGTCATTTCCCTGCTTAGTAACCCTTCCTACTCATCGCTGTGTCTCTCATCTCCTTGAAATGTTCAGCCATTGTCAGTGTTCAGCCCAAGCTCCTGTAGGAAACGACCTGCGCAGAACTTCCCCCCTCACCCCCTGTAAATCGGTATCTTGAAATCTCCAAAACTGCCAGCTTCAAGGAAGGGAAATCCTTTCTTAACCTCACCCAGTAGTCCATAATTGATATGTTGCATGGATGGGAGTAACATTTAGCTCCTGGGAATCTTTACATCACAAGAGGATTTGAAACGTAGAAAGTGGTGGGGTTTTGGTAGTGTTGTTGTTTCTCTCACAAGTCCTCACTTCAGAGCAGTGCTGCCCTCTGAATGAAAAATCCGGCTCCCTTGAAATAGCACACACTGTGCTGGCAGTGCTGTTCACCACCTCTGCCACGGTGTTGATCCAGTTGTCAGCCTGGCTTCCTCTAAGGTACCCTGGGACTTCTAGGAGACTCAGGAGGCCCAGAGGGGAAAGTCAGGCATTTAATTGAGGGATCATGTGCTTGTTCTTTCTGTCCTGTGGAAATGAGTCAGCAAAGGGGTTAGTGAGAGCAGTGGCAGTTGTTTCTCTTCTGGAGTGCTCGACAAATGCTAACTGGGATGTTACCGAGCTAGAACAGCCAGATGCATACGAGATCTTTCTGGGTACTGGGAGCCAGAGATCTAAAGAACTAAGTAGATGCTTCCAGGGAAAGCTGCATGTCTTAGTAGTTTGTACAATAGAGACAGTTGGGAAATTATCTTGGTCCATTTCCACATTTATAGTGAAACTTCCTAACTGCACCGACAGAGCATCAGTAAAGATCATGAGTGAGTCCCAATACAAAGACACTGCAGATTCAGAAGGGGCTGGGGCTGCTGTTGCCTAACCAGGACAGAGAGCTGCAGCTGTGCTGGTGTCTGGCCTGGCCTCAGTGTTCACAGAACAGCTTGGGGAGACAATGTGGGGCTCCAACACTCACTTTTTCCCCATGGGGTCCTCTCTTCAACTCCTGTTCTCCCTGCCTGATGTGGGAAGGTCATTTGTCAATCTGTTGTTTCATTGATTGATCAATAAAGAAAACTGCTTGGTCTGATAGGTCAGAAAATTAGGTGGGTGGAGTAAACAGAACAGAATGCTGGGAAGAAGGGAAGTGAGCCAGATGCCATGCCTCTCCTCTCTGGTCAGAGGCGATGGAACAAGCCGCCAGGTCAGACATGCTGAATCTTTTTCGGTAAGATACCACCTCGTGGTGCTACACAGATTACTAAATATGGGTTAAGCAAGATATGAGAGTTAGCCAAGAAGAGGCTAGATACAATGGGCCAGGCAGTGTTTATATGAATGCAGTTTGTGTGTTGTTATTTCAGCTGTAAAGCTAACCATGTGGGAGCCGGGTGGGACAAAAAGCAGGCCTGCCCGCCGCTTCTTCTACACCTGCCCTGGGACTATTGCCATAGGCCAGAGGAGTCTCCTCTGTTTTTAATCTTTCACCATGCCCATACTATTGGTTCTTTTATCTGGAAGGAGATTTGCCAATCAACCTGTGCATGACACTCTACATTTCTGGTTTGGTTGTTGGTATCTGCCTAACTAGTCTGCAGAAAGTCCCACGTGCAGTCTGCGATCAGCATTCTGCCAGCCAGTAGCACAAACATCTGGAAAGGGGAGGCATCATCCATGTCACTAGGACCATCCTCTGAGCATTGCAGGCAAAGGATCCCAGGTCTGGGGAGGAAAGGATGTCACCCTGCTGGCACAGCTCTGTTGTCATGCTGTAGTTTAGGACATGTAGCATTAGCATGCCCTGGAAACTGGTCAGCACATGATAGCTGTCTCTTATGCTTATTGCATAAAATTTCTGAACTCCAAATCTTGTGCTAGAAACAAAACAAGGTAGATTCTCTGAACTCAGATGAGCTCTTGCTTTTGAACTTCTGACATTATACACTATGTTTCCAAGATCACAGCCTTCTAATCTAGTCGCTTCCTTGGAGTAAAAAGCTTTCATGTTAAGACTTTCAGTAAGCAGAGCTCTTCTTTTCATTTCTTAACCCACGGTCCTATAATCCGGAATGATAAGTGACCAAAACAAAATGTAGACAGCAATATTTGTGAATGTTCTGGGGTACTGACTGGGGCTCCACAAAGCTCATATGTGGCCTGTTACCATTTACTTCCAACAACTGTGTGCTAATACCTGTAGATTTGATTGCTTCTGAAAAACAGTGTGTTAGAAACAAATATCTATTAAGAAGGCAGCTTGCCTTGGCTTTGAATTCACTGCAGGCATGTGTACTGTACTTCCATGCTTCAAATTCTTTTTTTAAAAGATTTATCTATCTATTTATTATTTGTATAGTATTCTGCCTGTATGCATGCCTGCAGTCCAGAAGAGGGCACTAGATCGCACTATAGATACTTCTGAGGTACCATGTGGTTCCTGGAATTGATCTCAGGACCTTTAGAAGAGCAGCCAGTGGGTGCTCGTAACTTCTGAGCCATCTCTGCAGCCCATCTTCAAATTCTTAAAGTTTGAGTAATGGAGCATGTGATGGAGCATTAGATTTCAACGCACACATGATCCAGAGTGCCGGACACATGATGCACTTAGTCAGCATGTGAAAGAATTATCAGCAGCCAACTCCCTGAACCTGCCACTCAGAGCTGATTTAAGATGCAGTTTTCTGTCCTCTCATGCACATCGACATTCAGTTTCCTAAGCATCAGGATAAGCGTTTACTTTCCCTGCAACTCCCTTAATGATCATTTAGTGCCATTAGTTGACTCCTGACCAGCAGTACTGGTACCTGCTGTAAACTACCTGAGTGCACCAGAGCCATAAAATGCGTGACAGCTGCACTGCTGCCCCCATTATAGATACTGTGCCTCCAGCCGCAGGTTTCACTTGACCTAAAGGTCTGACTCCAAAGCCTCCCCTCTCCCCGAAACACAGTGCTTCTCACCCTAAATCCTCAGCTCTTCAGTAAGCTGCTCCTACAGAGCTGCTTCTTCCAGCATCACACCTGAGCTCACCTCCAGCAGAGTATGTATTGTTAGGCATTGCTACTGGACATGGTCAGAAAACAGGCAACGTTAGCATGCCCTGGAAACTGGTTGGAAGTCTAGAGCCTGGGCCCATCTTAACCAGACCTCAGGGACTCTCCTGCACAGAAGTGTGATGATGTGGGGAGGAGAGCTCTTGTTGCAAGAGCCACAGCCACAGCTTCAGCATTCAGTGAGAAAGAAGGAAATGGGCATTTCTAAAGGGTACATAGTTAAGGCGGCTTGATCCATCCTTTCTGATCTTTCTTCCCATTTAATGTTCTTCCTCTTACCTGGCAGAGCATCTGTCCTGACAAGTTAGGATCCTTTCACTCCATGCCTGCCATAAGGGAGCTCTTACCTCCACTCCACCCTCATCACTTTGCTGGTCCCTCCAGAATCTTGATCCTTGACAGAGTGTCCCAGCAAGGCCCCTCTTCCGCCTGCTGTCTTCTCCACTAAGGGATACCTTATTGATTTTAGGGGATATTTGAGTTCTGGGCTTTCATAAACCTCTCAGTGGTTGTTGGGGAAGGGGCTTCAGTGCCCTGTGAAGTGTTAGGTTTGTGACACTGCCTTGTTACCTGGCTTTTGTGGAAGCTGGTACCCATGTGCTGTTCTTTTTCCTCTTTTCAACTTTGGATTTTAATCAATTTGCAGGTTATTGAAGCAAACCTAAACGGAGATCTGAATCTAAAGATAGAAACTGAGTTGGTATGTGTGACAACTCATTTTAAGGATCTTGGAAACCCTATATTACGTGAGTTTTCTTGTGGGTTATATTTTGATTCTAATGACTTGTTTGAATATATATTGAGTTCTTTTCATCAAAACATTGAAATCTGGTTTTCTTTGTTTCACACTTGAGAAGGGTCTGAGATAAAATTTTCTGTTCTTATGACATAATGGCACTAGGCAAGGGGTCAGGCCACCAGGCATTAAGAATGATGCTTCCCTCCCCTGGGATTCAGGTCACAAACAGTGACTTCCAAGAACTCAATAGCTCTTTGTAGCTGGCATTTTCTTTGGGTTGCCAACCAGCTCCCAAATAAAGACACAGAGATTTATTATTAATTGTGAATGCTCAGCCTTATTATTAACTGTGAATGCTCAGCCTCACCTTAGGCTTGTCCCACTAACTCTTTTAACTTAATTCAACCTGTTTCTATTCATCTTTGGGCCTTTTTTACCTTTCTTTCATTCTGTATGTCCTACTTTCCTGCTTCCTCCATGTCTTTCGGGCTGGCCTCTGGCATCTCTTTTTTCCCTAAGCCTAATTCCTCCTAAGCAACAGATAGATACAAGACCCACCTCCATCATTCTCCCTACCTGGAAGTCTGCTTATACCTCCTTCCTTGCTATTGGCCATTCATCTTTATATTAGACCAATCAGGTACCTTAGTCAGGCAGGGAAAAAAAGCACCACATCTTTGTATAGTTAAGCAGACATTTCACAACAGCTCTTCATTTGCCACTGTGCTCTGGAGGTTAAGATTCTCATTTGGACTGGAGTTAACAGCTGACTTTCTCATTTTCTCCTCTAGTCAGTTCAGTACCTGTGAAGTTAGATTGGCAAATACGAATGTGATGCAGATGAACTTGGTCACTTTACATTTCATAAAGGTCAGGAAGGAATGTGAAATCAGTTCAGTGCGCCTTGACGGAAGGGGTGGTTGTGCAGCTTGGTGAGCAGTGAGCCTAAATTAGACTCCTCTCCTCAAATAGGGAAGCAGCCAGGGGGCCAGAGAAGAAGTGTCTGGAATGTGGGAGAGCCAATTTCTGATATACATGTATTGTCAAGCAGATAAGATGCCTTCATCACTTTTACAAGTTGTAGTCTACTGGGTTGCTAAAAAGAGCTGTATGGTTGATCAGATCATGAGTTAGATATTGGATTAAAAAGAAAAATGTCATTTCAGCCTCTGAGAGCGTCTCTCAAAACAGACACCCAGAAGACATGGTCGAGGTGCACATCGACATAAGGAAACTCCTCCAGTTCCTTGCAGGACAGCAAGTGACTCCCACCAAGGCTGTGTGCAGTAAGTTTGCTTTTTCCTTACCCACCTCTAGTCTGATATGCATACAGTCTTCTAAATGCAAATACGCCCGGTTCCGGGAACTAAAGCTCCCTGGGCAGTCAGGTTGTAAAGTTTCCTTGAGCTAGAAGATGCTGAAGAGTGATGGTGAGCAGTGTGGTACCAGAAAGCCGGCAGCCATGCTGGACTGGCAGTGATACTGTGTGCACAGTCAGCGCAAGCTTTCCCACAGCAGCGGAGTTCTTCAGATTTTGCATAATCAGAGCCCTGTATATGCTTTTGCCTAGATCTGAGTTTCAGCTTGAGCCCATTGCCTTTCCTTTCATTGCCTACCTGACCTGTGCTCACTACCAAAGTCTCCTCCGTTGTTGGTTATTAATGGCTTGGACCCCATCCTGGCTCTAGTTACACACTGCCCTGTTCCTCTTCCCCTGCTCTCCCCTACTGAGCTAGGAAGTTCATCAAGAGCTTCTCAAGGCTCTTTGTCTCCTTGGTGTTTTGTTTTGTTTTGAAAAGGGCACAGCAAATGGCCTAGATGTGACATCCCTCTCTTTGTGGAAAGTGCCTGGGATGACCTCTCATCCACGAAGCTGAGGGAGATGACCTGAGACTCGATCCTGTAGTAATGGAACAGAAAGTTCTGGGTAGTTCTGTCAATGACCAGCCTTTCTGAAAGAGAAAAGGGACGTGTCCTAGTTAGAGTTACTATTGCTGTGATGAAACACCATGACCAAAAAGCAGCTTAGAGAGGAAAAGATTTATTTGGCTTACATTTCTACATCACTGTTCATCATCAAAGGAAGTCGGTACAGGAACTCAAGCACTGCATGAACCTGGAGACAGAAGCTGATGCAGAGGCCATGGAGGGATGCTGCTTCCTGGCTTGCTTCTCATGGCTTCCTCAGCACGCCTTCTTATAGAACCCTTTGCCACCAGTCCAGGATGGCCCCACCCACAATGGACCCAAAATGCTCCTTATAAGCTTCCCTCCAGCCCAGTCTTACGGAGGCATTTTCTCAGCTGGTGACTCGCTTGTGTCAAGTTCACATAAAACTAGCCAGCGCGGGATGAGAAAGCACAGAGAGACTGTGTGAGAGGCTGTGGCGCGAGGGCACAGGGAGGAGTTTGGTGGTGTGTAGCACAGCCTGTCACAGTCACTCAGACCATGTCCTCTGCTCACCTCACTTTGGGCACCTGCTTTTACCAGGAAGGCTAATTTGGTGAAATCAACCTGGTTTTCCCCCTAAAGCCTAGGTAGCTTCTTTCTTCCATCTCTCACACTGTCCCCAGTGGGTGGCAGTGGCAGTGCTGTGGCCCCTCAAAGGGAACAGACACCAAGCATAGGAAATGTCCGTGGCAGACATGTGACAGGGAGGATGAAAATCTGTCTTTAACGCCTGGGTCTTTTTCTCCTAGATATTGTGAGTAACAGGATTGTTCATTTCGATTTGCTTCTGGACGACATCTCCCTTCAGTATTTCATCCCAGCCTTGTCCTAGCACCATCTCCGCAGACTTAGGAGCACAGAGACCTCTGTCGTGATGAGAGAAGCCCTGGATGGTGTGCAGGGCAGCTGCCCGTCCTCAGTCCCCACAACACCACAGGCTTGCACTCCGCTCTTTCTCTCCATGCCGGCGTAGGTACAAGTGGAATTAATGAAGCACAGTTAGATAATCATTCCTTCATATTTCTCAAGACCAGCACTTGTCCCCTTATCCCGTGGATCTAAGACATGAAGAAGAAAAGACGGATATTTTTTTTCAAGGGTCTTTTGTTGTTTTGTTTTCCTTTGGTGTTAGAGATGAGATCAGGACCTTCTCTGTGCTAAGCATGTGCTCTGCCACTGAGTTGCTCCCTAGCCTATCTAAAGTGTGAGTAGCAGTTTGTCACTGATGTTTCAAGCTCATTGTGTGTATAGCATTGGTGTTACAGTCAGAATTCACAGCAATACTACTCAGCTAGTTCCCAGCTTAGTCCCTGAAATGCTACAGTTGTCTGCTTTCAGGTTTTCAGCATGCTCATCTCTCCCAACCGCCATGTCTGGGAGCTCAGTGCAAACCATGCAACCCCTCTGTCCCTGGCAGCATGCTTGGTTTCTCACCAATACAGCTACAACATGTGGAACCTTGCCCAACTTACTAAAGGTTCAAGTTCACTTTTTTCTCACTGCCTGAAGAACCTCTCAGCCTGGGGAACCTGCAGAATTTCACAGCCTGGGGAACCTGTAGAGCCTCACAGCCTGGGGAACCTGCAGAACCTCTCCTCTCAGCCTGGGGAACCTGCAGAGCCTCTCCTCTCAGCTGGGGAACCTGCAGAGCCTCTCCTCTCAGCCTGGGGACCCTGCCGCTAGGGAGCCTGAGATCCTGAAGACTAGCAACCAGTTTCCATCTTGAACTTCTCCTTCTGTATACTTTTCTCTTGAGCCCACTTTGATTTTAAGTTATAACTTATTTTACTTTTTTGTAGTGCTCAGGATCAAATCCAGGAATGGAAACATGTTAGACAAGCCCTCTATGCCAAACTATATCCCTAGTCATCTAAATCATAATTTTATATAATTCTTCCACAGTTTCAGAGTCACCTTTCTCTTAAGCACATTGTGTTTTGCATAAAGCAGCTGAAGCTTGGCCATCATAGGCAAGGCTGTGTTCTGCTCCTGTTTTGGAGCTGGCTCACCCTGGAGGTTGTACTTCCTCCAAAAACACCCTAGCAGGCTTCCTGATTTAACTAGGTGCCAGGTGTCCCATGAAGTGGCATCAGAAACTGTTTCCATGTCAGAGTTAAGATCTAAGTTGCTAGGATAAGATTTTAAAAAGGCGTGCGGGGTATTTAGGGAAAGTATTGTTTCTTAAGCGCTGCTAGGATAATATATTTGTTGCTGTTTCAGTTTTTATTAGACAGGTTCTCGTGTAGTTTAAGGTGGCCTTAGATGAGCTGGAGCTAATATTGCCTTGAACTGCTGAGCCTCCTACTCCCCAGGTGTTTAGATGACAGATATGAGCCGCCATGCCTCTAGCTCTACTGATATTTAATAAGACAGATTTAGTTAAACTAACATTTTAAAATTAGGGATTTTTTTACATTGTTAAAGCATTTCTTTGGTTCATAATGAGAGGCAGTCCAGATGCCATGATATAGCCTCAAAATCATGATGCAAATGAAATTTCAGGAAGTTCCCTATGAAGCTTCTTTTTCTGTCTAAGTGTCAGTGCTCACTTGTCTCTGAGGTCCCCACTGTGCCACATGCTGTTGGTGATGACTTTGCTTAGTAACTTAACAAGGGCGAGAAGTCGGGGCTGTGGTCTTTCTGGTTCTTGTCACAACTTTCTGCATAGTGTTCATAGCTGTATCTCACAGATCTAAAGTCAAACAGGGAGCTCAGAGTGGGGTTATGGGAATTTGGAGCTACTTTGTGGAACCTCGTGCTATGTATAGAAGAAGCCTGGTGTCTGAGGCTTGGAGGCATTGCCCCTTACTCTGATTGCCTAAGAATGCTTTCCTGAATGTTAGAACCAATGAGGTACCCTGACCTTGCCTGCCAGAGCTCAGAACCCACATCCCTGGTAACCATGCCTTGAACTGAGATTTAAGACCATCCTAACGATGGGTCAAAAATGCAGAATTCTTAATGTAGCCATTTTTGCCAATGTCCAAGCAGCCTTTTTAATCCTGTGGGCATCCCCTGGTCCAGCAAGGACCTTCCTACCCATCAGGTCTCCAGACTGAGTGTGTCCTGCCCTGCATCTTGCTACAAAGAAACCTGCTCTTGGAAGCCTGAAAGGCGGTTCAACATTAGTTTTGAATTGAGGCAGGAATACTGGTTCTTCTACCAGATGTAGTGGTCAATGACATATCGGTAAATGTCACCCAGTTGGTCAAGTGTCTGTTGTTTTTAAGAGACAAAATTCTGTACTTTTTTATTTTAAAGACGTTGGGATATCAAAGTGCACAGCCTAGAGGTTCTTCCTTGATAGTTCAGTCACGTAGTCATCCACCTTTTACTCTGTGCTTTCCTCCTGGACTACTTATTCTTTCCTCTCTGTTTCCATACTTACTGGTTCTGAACAGCTTTCTAAACTCCTCCCCAGGTGCCCAGGCCTCTGGTAATGACCATCCTTTACTTTTGCTGTGAGGGCCCAGTGTGAGGTTCTTGACTCTCGTGGTTCTGCATCAGTGTCTGTATATTGTGTACATACATACCTTAGCCTTCACAGCATGGCTTTGCCCATGTCCATCTTTGTATAGTGAGTCTGTCTAGAAATTCTGTGTGGCCTGCACGCGCTGCAACCATTGCAAAGCTTGATGGCATTGCCATTTCCACGAGGGTGGATTTCTGCATTCAGACTTTGATGGCAGTGAGGCTCATCTCCCCCCCCCCCTTTTTTTCCTTTTAATGGCCCTGAGTAGTCTAGCTCTGCTCTGCTCACACTGTCCCATGTGAAGATACCAGACCCAAGCAAGTCTTACAAAGTCTCAGAATGGGGGGGAGCAAAATGCCCAGCTCCCACCTATTTTTTCCACTGTAGAATCAAATACAGGGACTTTCTCTATGTGTGGTCCTGTGAGCTTGGTAGAGCAGTCTTAGAGTTACCCTGACTGTCTTTCTGCTCATGGTTTTGCATTTCTCTGTGGCCCAGTGGGTACCACAACTTCACTTTGGCATTCAGGGGATTCAGGGTGATGACCTTGCTCTAGTTGGATTATGTGACAACATGGAGAAGTCCCAGATTTCTGCTCTGCCATTTTACTAATGCCACACTCCAACTCTGTGCTTCTGTGTGGATTCTGATGGGGAATCTCAAAGGGAGCCTGGGCTTGTGGGTTTTCTCTAAGCAGTGTTCAACTAGGAGGTGATAAATTAGGGTCACTTGCACATTAGGGAGTGTGCATGCAGTTTGCAGTCTACTATCTGTGGGAAAACTTGAAACTGTTCCTTTTGATTAATACTTATGCTCGTAAGACTTCTTACACAGGTTATAGTTATAGCTGAGCACTGTTATAAATTAAGGATTTCTTAATGTGAATGACTGGGGAATTGGCCCGTGATCTGATCTGTGTGATACAATGTCATTTCCTAATGCTACAGGACAAAGCACTATATGTATGGTAACAAAGCCAGTGGGATGTTGGTGTTCAGTGTGGCAAAGAAGACCAGGAAGTGTACATCTAAACCCAGCTAGCTCTGGGTGGTTTTTATTTCAATGTTTTTATATGTGTATGTTTTCTGGCAATTTCGTAACCAATTTTGTAATGAAAATATTTTTATAGACTTAAATAAATATTTATTATTTGACTATTACTTGAAATATATTTATTAACACACATATTCATCTGGCAACTTTAATTTCTTGAATGTTATAATTTAGGCTTCATTTTCACAGCATATCCTTATTTTCTACAGTGGGAAGTAACATTTTATTTATTTTTTTTTTTTTACCATGTTGAAGTTATACTGGGTTCAGAGTACTGAGCCTGGATTGATAACACCATTTTACAGAAAAAAATTTCTTCTTATCATGGGACCAACATGAATAGGCCCTACATGGACAAGTTAGTTAACTTTCCTTCATTGTGACAACATATCAGAGATAATCAGCTTCTAAAGAAGAAAGGTTGGGGCTGATAAGATGGCTCAATGGGTAAGGGTGCTTGCTGCCAAGCCTGACTGTCTTGAGTTTGAACCCATGACACACACTGTGGAAGGGGAAAACCGACTTCTCAGTAAGTTGTCCTCTTATCTCCATATGTATGTATGCAATGGCATGCATGCATGTGCACAAAGACACACATATATAAATAAATGTAATTTACTTTCTACTAGACAAAAAGCAGAGAATAGGTTGAGGCAGAAATCCCTTTCAAGGGCACACTCCCAGTAATTAGCCTCCTTCCACCACGCCCCACATCCTGCAGGTCCCTCCATGTCCAGGCAACTGGAGATCAAGTCTACATGTGGACTCGTGGGGGCATCCGAGCTCTAACCTGGGTCATAACTGAGGCACAGTGCCTAACACTGCCTGCAGAGGAACCTGAGCACTTTATTAATGTTTCTTAGTCCAAGCATTCTGGGAGAGAGCAGCTAAGCCAGGATTCCTCACAAACAACTGGGCAATCCGTGAGAAGCACAGGGACGGGACAAAGAGAAATGACACGTGCCTATGCGTCCACTGTCCGTTTCACAGAGCAGTGCTGTTGCCAGCAGCACTCCAAACGATGCTGGACTCTACACACTAGCACCCTGCGGTGAGATCTGCCTCTTCCCAGCACCCAGTCTTGGATAATCAGTGGCCACTAAGGGGCCACCAGTGGGTGGTTGGAGCTAAAGAAAATGCGGCACTCTGGTGCAGTTCTCAACTAGAAGGCATACGGCACCACTTGTAGGTTTTACAACCCAACGAAACCTAGAAATTGGCCTTGTTTCCAAGGGACTGATGGCCACGAGCTCCCAACAGCACAGGGTGCATAGGTGCTTTGCCTATGAGTATAGTATAGGCAAAGGACTCCAGTGACATCTGCTACTCTGCAGTTCAGAGCTTCGGTCAGTGTGTCAGGTACACGTGACACCACTCGGTTACCATAGGGCCCTCCACCCAGGTAGCCTGTTTCTAACCCAGCGTTATTAGAAGCTTACGGTTTCAGAGGCTCCGTGTGTCAACACCCTAAGCCCTTTCACCATACACATGTTCATTTATCTGTCATCATCTTCCTTACAGAGACAGCATCCTATATAGCTTGTCCTGTGAGGTTCCCTGCCTGAAGGGAAAAACATGCAGGTGGCCAGAGAGAAGAATCAGAATGAGTTGAGTTTCTGCCTGGAATTTCTGTACTTGAATCTGTTCTTTTCCCTTGTGGGTTGCTGCCAAAGAGGCAGAGGGTATAAGGGATCCTTCTTGTAGGTGGATAGCACAGGACCATTGCCTCTTTCCCAAGGTCCCACTCCACGTTCACACTGGGGCTTCACCAGTTCCTGGAGCACGTTGCATTTTCAAATCAAGAATGCGATGCTCAGCATGGCCTGAATGTTTATTCCTCCTATGTACCCGATGGACCTCCTTGCTGACTGAACAAGCTGTAAGTACCCAGGAGAAGGAACAACCGCTTTACCCCAGATCTGGGGAAAAGAGAAGCCATACACTGGACACCGGGTTTCTGAATTTGCCTTTGCACTATAGGTCCATAATTGTGTGTGTGTGTGTTCTAGATTTAAAAAGGTAGCACAGTGTCTCTAGTGATGTGGTTCATACTTCAATATGGCACATGCATATGTGTCATTGTCTATTTCACAGAGCAAAACATTCTAGAAAAAAAAACAAGGAGTGGAAACAAGGCTATAGGTAGGCACAAGAAGCCAATACGATGACTGTACACTAATCAATTAAAATATACTTATTCTACTAAGACCCTAAGGGCGCAGTGATGTAGGAAGTCCTGCTGTATATGTGTTGCTTTTATTGGTTAATGAATAGAGAATCTACATTGGCCTGTGATAGGACAGAGTACGGCTAGGTGGGGAAACTAAACTGAATGCTGGGAGAAAGAAGCAGAGATGGAGAGATGCCATGGAGCCACCAGAGGAGAAAGATGCAAGCCACCAGTTGGAACCTGCCACTAGGCTACAAACCTCATGATAAAATATAAAATAATAGAAATGGGTTAACCAAAGATAAAAGAGCTAACTGGCAATATACTGGCCAAGCAGTGATTTAAGTAATAAAGTTTCTGTGTGGTTATTTCGGGAGTCTGGGTAGCAAGGAAAGGAACAAGTGGCCTCTTACTACAGTGCAGTAGTAGCACGCATACCTTGTCAGTAGCCATCAGGTCTCTAATTGGACTAAAGACCACTCAACAAAAGTGAGATCACACCTGTACTGGAAACCTAGCCAAGTACCCAGAGATAGTGGAATCATGGATCATAGAAGAGAGCCTACAACCTCCACTTATTAAACCCACACAGTTCTGAGCCACACTCTGAATACTTATCCTTGCCCACAAATAAATGTTTTCCTCACCCTTCAACAAGGAAACTTCTTTGTGCAGTAGACAGACACCATTATGGAAAACCACAAGTTATCAAAATGCAGAATTCTAGAACCTACTCTACATCAAAACTCCTGCACCTAAGGTTTAGGAAACATTGTGGAAGAGGGGACAGGAAGATTGTAGGAAGCAGAGGAACAAAACATTAAGTTATGAGATTGTATCTCCTAGAAATGGCAGAGAAGCTACACCCATGAAGTCTTGACAGCATGGCTTCTGTGTATGACCTAAACAAGGTCAATACTAAGAGTCGTGCTAACATGGATGGGAGAAAGTACAGGAGGCCTCAACCTTGACAAAGAACTAAAGGCAACTAAGAAACAAGTCTTAGTGTGGGAGACAGAGTCTTCCCCAGGGACAAGTATGCCAATTAGTTATCCAGTGCCAAATGATCAGCCCTGAAAACATATACATACAAGTAATGTTGTAAGGACTGTGCAGGTTGTATTTATATATTGAAGTTGTGTGTGTGTGTGTGTGTGTGTGTGTGTGTGTGTGTGTGTGTGTTAGAGAGAGAGCAATTAAAGAAAAAAAGTCAGCCAGGCAGTAGTGATTCATGCCTTTAATCCCAGTATTCAGGAGGCAGAAATAGAGGGATCTCTGAATTTGAGGGCAGCCTGGCCTACACATTGATTTCCAGGGCAGCCAGGACAACAGAGAGAAACCCTGTCCCAGAATGCTGCCTCCCCCCAACACCCACAAAAGGAGGGTAGCATTAATTTGAATGAGACCCAAGTGGGAGGGGTGGGAGAAATGAAGGGGAAGAGAAGAGAAGATGTAATTATAAGCTAGAAAAAAATTTACGTTCTTTAAATTTTGGGGGGGCTGGAGAGATGGCCAGAAGTTTAAGAGCTCAGGCTGCTCTTCCAGAGGTCCTGAGTTTAATTCCCTGCAACCACGTGGTGGCTCACAACCATCTATAATGAAATCTGGTGGCATACATTCAGGGAGAATGATGTGTATGTAATAAATAAATAAATAAATCTTTTTAAAAAATTGAACCAATAAATTTCCTCAGAGAACATATTATATGTATTTGTGATTTTCTTTTAAAGAGTGTTGAAACAGGTTAGATTTTTAAAAAATGTGGTCATGTTGATTCCCTGTTCTCACAAAAGCTATTAAGAGAAAGAAATAACAGTGGTCTCCAAAACCTACAGCATCGTCATCATCTCTACTATGCTTACTGATGCTGTGCACACAAGGAACAGTTAGGGGATGGTGTTTGCCCAAATACCCAGGGGTCAAAGGAGCAAAGGCCCTTGTTCTAGATATTTTTACTTTGAAGTAAATGATAATCATGGAAGATTATAACAGACATAAACAACATTTGTATTTCAGTTTTGTGGCCAATAACCTCATCTCTCTTCTCTCCTTTCCTGCATCAACTCCCCTCTCTCTAGTGGGGAACTGAGCCCAAGGCTTCATACATGCTCTGTCACCTAACTACAGCTCCATCCCTAAAGTTCCCACAATTGGTATCAGATGTAGCAAAACCGGTTTCCTGTCACTTAAAGATGACGTTAAATGTGAGCACTGTCCTGGCATTACAGATGACAGGTCACCCTGCTGTTTTTCACAAAGCCATGTACTTTGAAAGTACTTTAAGCTCTGTGTCCTTTAGCGAGCCACTGTTGATCTCTGTCCTTTCAGGACGTCCTTTGAGGAAACAGCCTCCTAGCTGCCCAGTGCCCCTCTGTGCAGGACGTTTCACAGAAGGAACCTGTCATTGGTTCATTGCCCTTCATATGCTAATGAGAGCAGGGTGAGTTCCCTGCTCAAGCTCCTAGGGAGGGCGGGCCAGGCCTGGCTGGATCAGGACCCTTCTGGGGACATTCTGCACTCACCCAGCAGAGGCAGTTGTGATCTTTCTGCTGAGCAGAAGACCCCATGGGAGCAGGCTGCCTGATGTGCTGGAGGGTGCTCCTCACAGCCTGGTCCCTGTTCTTTTTAGAGCATTCCGCTCCAGGAACCAGCTCAACCAATGGTAAGTTTCAGTTCAGTCACAGTCTCAGTAATCTACTCTCACCCCATGCTGCGCCACCACGATTTACTCAAATTGGCCAGATGCTGTATCTGATGCTCTATGAGTGCTGGGACCCTGAGGGTAGCTGGGTCTGGAGAACGTTGCTGTAAAAGATGCTGAGTATCCAAAGATAGGCAATAGGCGACATCTCCTGTCTTGCTGCTTAAGAAAGGACACAGTAGCCTGTGCATTGCTTATTACTGAAAGGTGGAGTGATGGTGGCCTGCTCTTGGGTGGTTTTCTAGCGAGTGTGGTTTGAAAGTGAATGTTAGCTGTGAAATAATACTAATCGGAATCTGGGATGGAGAACTGGAAGGCAAAGCTGACTTCCTACAAACATCCTAGAGTTATCTTCCCCGTATCTTTTGCTATGCATCTATCATTGCTGCAAATGTGTAGCTGCCCAGAACTAAACCGAATGTCGGATGCCATCCACAGCACCCTAGCATACAAGTACATGTCTTGCGACGCACCCATGCCTTTGGTCAGATGAACTGCTTTCTTTATACTGTGAATTGTATAGATAAATGTTTGCCATTTTGTTTAGACCATTTGAATTCTTGAGGAGATGCTACTTGCATGCAAGTATCTATCTATCCTTTTCATTGCATACAGTTTAAATGTCTCACTCCTTTTCTGCAGTAAGACGGACTCCTTAAACAGTTATCTAAGTCTCAAAGTTGTGTATTAAATCTGAATGGAGAATTTGTGGTTTCAAATGCTTCCAAAAGACATGGCTTTTGTACAAAGCTAAGAAAAGACCAGTAGGAGTTGGGTAGTTGCTTTCATTCTTTGCCTTCTAGAAGATTCTCTTGAGGCCCACTCCAGAGGCGTTTCTGTCCTTATGTATTAATTTCATGCCATCCCTTCTTTTCCCCCTTAACAAGGGATCCTGTCAAGTCTTTGATGGCTCCTAAGTGAAGCCCAGAGGTGGTGGTTTTAAAACTGATCAGTTTTAGAAGCCACTGCATTAACCCTCCCTGGAATGTTTGTGCCTGGAGTAATCTACAGGGTGTCGCCTGCCCTTCTCCAGCTGGCTAATGTATCTGGTTTTCACCATAAGTGGAGCATGCCTCTGGCCTCAGCTGTAGGCCTTCCTCTAGGCCGTGCTCCCTATCGTTCTAGTAAAGTGCTCAGCAGATCCCAGGCCATGGGGAGTCAGGCTGAGAGTGTGGATAGCCAGTGATCCCATTTGTTGGCTGGATAGGGCAGTTTAAGAACACAGCACCCACACGATTAAAAAAGACAGACCCCAGCCACAGGCTACTAGGGTGTTCTGAGGCAAAGGCCATTTCTTTCTCTCTGTGGTTGAGTCATAGCATCGTTATCTAATGATGGGGAAGCTAATTCTTTATCTCACTTCATTTACACCCTCCTAGCTCGGACTGACGGTGTATTTCACTTTTTTCAGTCCTGCCACTTCCTGGAGCCTTGGGTTAGCAAGTGTGACCACCACAAACTTTGAATTTGTCATCTTCATTACATCCAATTCCATTCACAAAGGGCAAAGGTGGTCATCAGGTCCTGATGCTGGGTGTGGCTGTCTCCCAGCAGTCCCAGTGGCAGGTGTCTTTACTCTTGGGCTCACTTTAAAGGTGAGGTGTTAGATCTGACACATGGCTTGCAGGACAGGGTGTTAAGAGAGGAAACTCTGTTTGCTTACAAACAAATTGCAAATTGAAACCAACTCATTCCTTTAGGACAGACCTGCTTTGAGTTACTAATAAAGCTGCAAAGTACACATTTCCCCAAATTCCTGCACTTACCCCGACAAGCACAGAAGAGAGAAAACCACAGGGATTAACACAGAAAGAAGACTGGAGACCACCATTGGCTGTTCTTAAAAAGATAGGACACTGGAGTCAACAGTGGCCCTTTAGTCTCCACGGGGCACAGAGGCCCTGCTTACTCACCCCGTGGAGCTAAAGCAGCTTCCAGCAAACACAGGCTGTTGGCAGGTTAGCTTCCCAGCAGGCTCTTCCTTCCCTTTCTCACCTGGGAAGGAGCTTTGTACAGGAAAAGCATTCCCGCCCTGCCAATTAATACTCTCCTCTGCAGTTCAGTGCAGACCCACGGACAGCTCTAGAAGGAAGGAATTTCTAATTTCCCAAATAAGACAAAACAAGACTGAGTTTTGTAGACTCTCTGGGGAGGTTGAGAAGTTTCTGTAAATTAGGAGAACTACCAAACACTTTCTAAAGCAGTAAGGGGCTACTTTACAACCACAGAGCCCTTGGTCCATGCCTCTGAATGGCAAAGTGGGAAACGAGATGAGAGGTACCCACAACAGTTAATTCTCTGGATCTCCAGAAGAAGGGGTACCTTGAGAGATGATGCAGAGGAGCTTAGAGTGCTCCCCCTGAGTCTGTGTGTGACAGAAATGATTCTGCTGCCCCCTGGGGTGCCTGGGTTTACCAGCTTATAAAGCTGTTTTCCCTACCAGATCTCACTCGCTTCCCTTGCAGTAGCTTGAGGGGTTGATTTATTCCAGACAGTCACATAAAGATCCCCAACCTAAACAAACCTGTCTCCTAAGGAGAGAGTGGAGAAGCATGTTTTCTGATCAGGAAAGTACTGTAGCAGTATATCCTGTCCTCCGTGCATGACAGGTACTCTGACACGAGTTCTCAGTATGGAGAACAGAAACCTCCAGCGTCCCATCGCCCTATGTCTTGCAGTGAGTGTGGGGGGAGGCTGGCGCACTGAGTGTGGTGTCCAGCACCAGCGAGCACAGCACAAAGCCGAGGACATTACTGAGGACCAGAAAAGGTGAGCTGGCCCTGTTCTAGGCTTGGGTGGGGGCGATGAGCTGGACTGCAAACTTTGTACTTGGAAATGCTTCTTGCAAAAGGAATTGGGTTTGGTTTAGATTTGCCTTTGTCATTTGTATGGATGTTCCCTTTCATGTATAGGCATTCCTGGTGTCCGCAGAGGTCAGCAGAAGGCACCAGGTCCCCTTGAGTTGGAATTACAGATGAATGTGAGCCACCATGTGGGTGCTGGAAATTAAATCCTGTCCTCTACAAAAGCCCAGGTCTCCTAACCTCTGAGCCATGTGTCCAGCCTCTCACAATGAATGGTTATAGCTTGGACATGAACTGCCACCAACCCTACAAAGGCTGGGAAGTTGAACACTTGCTCCCAGCTGGTGGCCTTATTTGGGGAGCTCGTGAAGAGGTGGGACCTGGCTGGAGGAAACAGGTCACTGGGAGCACATTCCTGGGGCTCTGTATCTCATCCTTACAAATAGTGTTTGTTTTTAAAATTGCTTGTGTTAGACATTTTGTCAGAGTGACAAAACATGAGCAGGACGGTGGCGACGGTCCACTCTTAGTTCACTGGAGGAAATGTAAGACAGTGGCTATGGTCCACTCTTAGTTCACAGGAGGGAAAGCAGGATGATTTTGAAGGAGCTGCCAAGATTAAATAATTGTTCGTACTCAGAACTGTTTTAACCAGACTGCTGTCTCCATAACCAATTACATGTGCCTGTGCTATCCCAAAGACTAGCCTGGCCCATGATGTCCCAAAGTCTGGCTCAAAACAGCTGTGCATAAATTTAGAAAAGTCCAGAATCTGTCTACCTTTCTCTGCACTCTGCTTCAGAAGGGCCGAGCTCTGCTCTAGCACCCCGGTCACTCATATCCCAGGCTTTCCCTTTGCAGTGCCCTACCCTGGAGGAGGCTCTGCCCCTGCTCACACGGAGAAGCTACTCTTGCCCTTTCAACCGTAGCAGCAGATGCTACTGAGAATGCACGTGCCAGGCAGGCATTTGAGACATCTCCAAGGACTGACTCTCTGCCTTCATCCCCGAACAATGCCCATCACCCTTCCTACCAACCCAACAGGGTTGCCAGCTGTTGGCAGAGGACAAAGGTTGCCTGGCAGCTCCTCTGGAGAAACTAGACACAAGCCATCCGTCAAAGGGCACAGCACATCCTATGTCCCACCACTCCTCCCTACTCTCTTCTAGTTTAGCATATTCGTGCTGCTCTGAGGACGTGTGTCACCTTAAACTCCATTGTCAGCAGGCTGCTGGTGGCAAGATGTGGCACAAACATCTTCCATACCCCTCTTCCAAGGCCTGAACCAGTTACACCAGCTCAGCCTCGGAACACATCTGTGCTCTGGCATGGCACGCGGGGCAGCTGCAATGCAGGCTTGGTGTAGGTGGCTGAGACTCGGCTGCTCCTCTGAGTTGGACTGAACATGTCCCAAATTCCAGTGTGGGACACTTCTCCTCATTGCCAAATCTGAGTACCCTTCCTGTCCCATCTGTCTACCCCATCAAGTTTCTGCAGACAAGAGGTGAAGGAGTATTCAGAAGAATGTTTGCATGCCTGCCTTTTAGCTCACTGTCTGCTTCTGTGACCTGGTCATTCTTTCACTAAAGAAACCAAGAGGCAGGCGACAACAATTGGGCTGTCTTTATTACTGCTTAAAAATACCTTTTTCAGTGTCACTGCTGCCAAAGATTGTTCAATTCGGTGGTTTATTTTCCCCCACGCCTCTTTAAAATCACCTGCCCTTTTGTTCTGAAGCTCTTCTCCCGCCGACTTTGGTGTTAAAACATTTGATACCGTCACTCAGGAGTTATAAGAAATGACCCCTTTGCTAAGAGTAGCAAGTAGACTGCCCCTCCAGCATGCACTGTGGGGTCCACACATCGGACAGACATTAGGAGCTCTTTTCCACAGTCCCCTGACCTCCAGAGTGCTGCAGGCCTTTGAGCCTGCAATGAGGTATGCTGGTTCCAAGGTTTTCTTCTTGTTGACGCCCCCTTTTATGGCCATCAAAAGGCGAGCACAGTGAGGGCTAGACAGCGCTACCTCCGGAATTCCTTCATCGTTTAACGAGACCCTCGCACCTGCTTCCTCTTTTATCTTCACATTTAGGCTGGTTGATCGCTTTGGGGTTTATCCACCTCTTTCCGGCTACACAATGTCCTCGTCTGCCCTCTGCTGGTTGTTGCATCAAGAACCAAGCTCACGAAAATCAGATAAAACTACCCAGGTTTTTTGGTCTTTGTACAACCTTAATGAAATTAAAACACACACACACACACACACACACACACATACACGTCCTCCTCATGCCATCGGCACACACCAAAGCTAGAAAAAAAGCTACAGATTTAAATGAATAAAAAGAGTTGAATGCATTTTCACAAAAAATAGAATCCAGCACCAAAGGATCAGACTAAAGCCCTTAACTATAATGGAACAGCACGAGAGGCCCTTACTGGAACGGCAGCCCCAGAACCAGCCTTGGGATACAGGCTCCTTTCTTTTTTATATAAAGGAAGATAGAGGGGGAGGGAAAAAAAGAGGGAAAAGGGAGAGGAGGAGAAGGAGGAAGGAGAGGAAGAAGGGGGGACCAAGCTCTTGACATGCAGACGAGCCACAGCTTGACCTGAGTTTCTCTGGAGATTAAGCCGGAGGGTAACAGTAGTGCGTAGTTCTTGTAGATGGCTGAATCCCAGTGTTCCTCCACCAAACATGGACTCAGGGGCCGAAGGACGGTCAGTGAGGCTGGAAGTGGGATGCCAGGGGGAGGGGGGGGGGAGTCCCAGAGCCCAGCACAGAGTTTGAGTGGCAGCTCCTTTCACCTGAGCAGGAAGACAACCCGGCCTCTGTAAGAGTCTGATGGGAGTTGTATGAAACCAAAGTGCTTAAGCCACAGAAGTGAGCCGCTCTTTCATTGTGTGACAGTTGCACTGGGCCTGCTGGATCTGTGACAAAACTATAGACACCAAGGAGGGACGGCACAGCATGCCCATGCTACAGGGCAGCACTGTGCTAACTTCTCCAGTTGTCCATTATTCCCATGCACAGGTGTTGCCCACTGGTTTGCTCTCTTTCCTCAAGGGACGAGACCCCAATTGGTGCTGGGGAGAAGTGTCTTCAGCTTTGTGACTGCAGCCCCAGAAGCTTCGGCAGTGGAGTGCCAGTCAGTAATGCCTCAGGAAAGGGGCAAAGCCACCACAGCCAGGCCCCAGGTATCCATGTGTTGACAGTGTCTTACTCCACACGCCATCTGCCCAGCATCCTATCTGGTGGGAGACAGCCTTGCAGTTTGGAGCTCCGGTTGGATCCCCAGCCTTTGTTTTTACCCCATTAACAAATACAGGTTAAAAGCATAGGAAGCAACCAACTTCATGTCTGTCCTCAAAGGGTCCCTGAAATGGTAAAAATAAAAGGCTGTGGACCCCCAAGTGGTAGCAGGCAGCAGGTCCTGGCAAGGATGCACACAAGACCATGCTGCAGGTCTCCGAAGGTGGCTGGTCCCTGGCGGTGAGCCACGTGGCAGCAGCGAGTGAGAGACAGACAGATAGGCATGCCATGCAGAGTGTGGTTGAATATTAATTTAGTGGGTTATGGAGCTATGGAAGGGAAGTGGGAGAAGGAGAAGAAGAAGAAGAAGAGAGAGAGAGAGAGAGAGAGAGAGAGAGAGAGAGAGAGAGAGAAGAGAAGAAAGAGACAGAAAATGCCTCTTCGAGAGGGAGAAAAAGGAAGAGGCTCAGGCTGCAAGCAGGAAGGAAGATCTGCCTGCCTCGGGGCGGGAGTGGATGTGGCTTGTCTCTTAAAGAGACAGAACCGATCATTACAGTCTCTGATGGATCCACAGATAAAATAGCATATGATAGATGAACGGTAGGGAAGCGTGCAGATCAAGTACAAGTTTTGAGGCTCAGAAGCTTTTCTGAGGAAAGGAAATGAAGACACTACCTCTTAGGTCCTAAGTTAGACCACTGTAAGCTGTGATATAGGATAGGTGAAGGCCTGGACTGTACAAATTTATCAGGCAGAGAAGCAGCTAGAAAGATAAGTGTTGGTTTAACAATGAATTCCTCAGGCTTCAACTTCCTGTCCTTGATAAGAATTACGCACTGATCTTACAAGAAAGATGGTCACTGTGAATTCCATTGCGTACTTCCAAGAAACAGAAGGACAGAGATTTTGCTCTTGAAATGGTCACTAGGCTAGGGTCATATACTTTCAATCTCTTCACTGGGACCCACTCCATACTTCTGCTTCAGGAGAACTGCAGGGACCACACCCAGAGAAACCCTGAGTCTACCATGAAATCCACAGAGACCAGTGACTGACAGTATGCAGAGGTGCCAGGACCTGGCTCCGTGGCTCCAGTTCTCCTTCACACAGATGCTTGTTCCACTGTTACTATTGCCATTATGTAGGTGGTTCAGACGGAACCCAGAGTTTGCTAGGCAAGATCTGTGTCCCTGAGCCAAACTCACAACCCTCAATCTTATATCATCACCATCATTATCATCAATAGCATCATCATTGCCAGGCAATAGCGGTGAACACCTTCAATCCCAGCACTTGAGAGGCAGAGGCAGGTAGATATCTGTAAGTGTGAAGCCAGCCTGGTCTACAAGAGCTAGCTCCAGGACAGGCGCCAAAGCCACACAGAAAAACCCTGTCTTGAAAAACAAAATACATACATACACACGCACATCATTTTCATCATTGCAGTAGCAGAGCAGTAATATAGTGTTTTGATGCAGGGTCTTGCTTCTTGGTGTGAATCACAGACTGGCCTCAAATGTGTGATCTTCCTTTCTCAGCTTTCTAAGTGCTAGGGTTACATGCATGTGCCGCCAACCTAAATGATTGTGTGTGTTATTGTTGAGGACTGAACTCAGGGCCTGGGCATGCAGGGCAAGCACTCTACCAGTGAGCATCCTCTAAGCTGGCTGCTCAAAACTTCATTACTAGCATTTGTTAAGAAACGGCATTCTCACTTGGGCCTCTACAAATGACTGACGAGAAGAGCTGACTTGTCTGGGGTATTTCCTCTAAACCTGTAAAAACCATTGTCCTTAGTTCTTCATGTGAATGAATTGCATGGCCGCCACCCAGAACAGGGCAGTCAATTCTTCACCTGCTGGAGCACAGTAACTTGGTGACAGATCAGAGAAACAAGGCATTTTACTCTTCTGGCTCAGTCCAGTTTTATAAATATTTTCCCTGTAGATGTGAACAGTGCATGAAACTCTTTCAGACCAGAACTGGAGAGACCAAAGAGATGGCTTAGAGGTTAGAAGCACTGACTGCTCTTCCAGTGGTCCTGAGTTCAATTCCCAGCAACCACATGGTGGTTCACAACCATCTATAATAAGATCTGGAGCCCTCTTCTGGGCAGAACACTGTATACATAATCATTCAATAAGTCTTTTTTAAAAAGTGGTACATAGAAATATGTGCACACAACACACATACACACACACACACACACACACACACAATTCTTTCAGACCTGAGTTGGCAGCAGTTCATATTAACACACTGGACTCTTTATTTGACATTGCCCTAGAAAGTTGAAAACATGAGGGGACACTGGCTACCTGCATCCTTGCCCAGAGGTGCTGTGATAATTACTGGCTTTGAAGTTAGTGCCTGCTGGGATAGCATCCTCCTCCTCTGATTTGGCTTTAAAACCTACTGCTCTGCCTACAGCAGCCTTCAGCTCTCATGCCTCAACCTCCTACTATGAAGCCCAAATAGAAACTGCAGTAAAGGGCGCTAAGACAGAGTGTCCCTCCTCACACAGAGCACCACCATGCTCCCATCTGTCATCGTCCCTCCTCCAGCATGGCCAGGCTGTGCATTGCTTCCTGCCCTGTCCCAGTGACTCCACACCCAAGCCCTCTTAGACAGCGAGAACATAGAAAGCATCCTGAGGATGGGTTTCCTCATAAGGGCTCCTTAAGAGGCCTTAGGCCTTGTGCTCCGGCCATGGCTCCTCTGTCTCTGCTCTCGTCCCCAGTG
Source organism: Microtus obscurus (assembly GCA_963919715.1). Taxonomy (NCBI): domain Eukaryota; kingdom Metazoa; phylum Chordata; class Mammalia; order Rodentia; family Cricetidae; genus Microtus; species Microtus obscurus. The sequence goes on from CAWTZC010000015.1 coordinate 25,915,510, forward strand.
AGTGGCCAACCTCAGAATGAATGTTTCTCCTTCTCCAGAGATCCAGACAAAGCCAGAGCCCTGTGTGAATGATGAGCATGGCAGCTGGCCTCCATATGTGACAGCAGGAGACAAACAGACACAGAAGCCATCTTCACCAGCTCCCTGGGACAAGGTGCACCTTATACTGGAACACTTAGGCCTTTCCTTCTGAGAACATCTGTGTGTGCATGTGTGCGCGTGTGTGTACATGTGTGTATGTAGGGGCTTACAGCTCCAAATGCCCCTGCACTGTCACGACATAGATGCTTGAGCAGGGGAGGTGCAAGCTTGTTGTGGCCTTGTCATGGGAATAACAGTAAGGCAGAGGAGCCTGTGCCTCTGCCCAGGCAAATGGTGATGGTGGGGGAGGGTTACCCCTCAAATGGGGACTGGGGCTGTCTTTCAGGTGTAAGAGGATGGTGCTTTTCTTCAGATGGAGATGGGGCTGTCCTTCCAGCTAGGATGGGGTGGGGCCATCCTTTAGGTAGTGGTAGAGTGTGGGCTGCTCCTCAGTTAAAGGATGAGAGGGGCCCTCGGGTAGGGGAACGAAAGCATGCCTCAGGAGTGGGGGTAAGACTGCCCTCAGGAGGGGTATGGTTTCCTAAAGTGAGGAGTGGTCCTGCCCCTCAGTCTGGGGGTGATGCTGTCCCACATGTATGTGGGGGGTTACCTCCCACCATGGTTCCAGTGTAGGTGAGGCCGTGAGCAACATTTCACACATGGGGCATGGGAGCTCTTTGAAGGTGTCTACTAAAGAACTACCCAAAGGTGCATAAGTTCACTGAGAGCAAACAGAACTGGAGTCCGAAGTTCTAGGGAAGAGAGGACACTCTTCTTCCATCCAGGGGGGGGGCTCCCTGCCCTCACCACAGCCTCCCATAGCCAGCTTTCTAGTTATCTCTGAGCCTCCCTCTGCACCCCAGGAGCAGAGTCCATCAGTCTGTCGTCCTCACTGCTTCCCCAGGGAGGACGGCGCCTGGTACGCAGGGATGGAGGCTGCCGTTTTATAATGAATAATGCCCCTTCCCAGTGTTCTCACAGCTTTCCTTCGTTTTCCTTACAGAACGTTTTGAACGCGAGTTGTGAGGGGAGACTAAGTGCTAGTAACAGAGAAACACAAGCTCCTGCACACTGGGATGGCGGTACTGACAGGTAGGTCAGAGAAGCCCAGACAGTCGGGCATTTCTGAGAATACAGATGGCATGGGAATCATGGGGACCAGCTCAGATGCCAATGTCAGAATCAGTTCTGCCACCACAAAGTAGATTTGGGCCTCTCAGCACTGAGGGGAAAAAGAATGTGTGTGTGTGTGTGTGTGTGTGTGTGTGTGTATACACATACATGTATGTGTATGTACATATATGTGTGTACGTGTATGTGTATATATGTATACATGTGTATATGTGTGTTACATATACATATATACACATATGTATATATAGTATTAATTATTATTACACAAGGTTGTATAGTAAACTTAACCCCAAATGTTGGGTGGTGCCAGCTACGAGTCCTAATGAGCACTCCATGCTAGAAACACAGATGGACAGACGCATTGCACCTTCCCACAATACTAAAATTCCCTAAGCAATAATAAATTTATGAGCTGAGTTGGCTTTGTTGGCTGCAGTCTGCTAAGAAGTCCTTATTTGCCTTGAAAGCTGGCTGAGGCAGAGGCAGTTCTTTGACTCCAATCTCGTTACTAATATTAACTCTCTGATCATGTGTGGCACGTCGCATCATAATTGTATATACATACACACAGGTGGGTCATAGAATGACTGCAGATGGTCAAAAGGGCTCCAGTGGGGATCAAGGACTTCTCGGGGAGGCCTTTCCGGAGGCAGGCAGAGGGCTGTTGGGAATGCAGAATTACCGCGGGGATTAGAACATGAGACCAGATGGAGAGCCGCTGGTGACACTACCACCAGAGGCTGCAGGGCCTCGGGGCTGTCAGACCTCAGAACTGAGTCCAGCTGCAGGGCTCAGGGCCATGGAAGCTATGGGCAAGGGGTGGAATGGATCCAGAGAGATGGAAGCTTGCTGCAGCTGTGGTGGAGATCGATATAGACTAAAGCCCTGAGGACAGTCAGGAGTTCTCCGCCTGTCGGTCTCTTAATGGTCACACTAGGCAGTCGGATGTCAGGGAAGGTGTCCCCATGGCAGTGTTAGCTTCCTCTTCCTTCTGGAGTCCAGGTAAGAATGTTGCAAACTTGCTCCACCTAGTGTATTTTGCAAATTCTAGGCTGGCTTCCCTTTTTTTGTTCTTTTGTTCTTCTCTCTCCTCTCTCTCTCTCTCTCTCTCTCTCTCTCTCTCTCTCATTGTTTTTATCGAACTATATATTTTTCTCAGCTCTCCCCGCTTCCTCCCCACTCCACTTCTACCCTCTCCCATGATCCCCAGGCTTCCAATTTACTCAAAAGATCTTATCTTTTTCTACTTCCCATGTAGATTAGATCCATGTATGTCTCTCTTAGGGTCCTCTTTGTTGTCTAGGTTCTCTGGGATTGTGATTGGTAGGTGGTTTTCTTTGCTTTATGCCAAAAAGTCATTTTGAGTGAGTAAATATTTTATTTGTCTTTCTGGGTCTGGGTTACCTCACTCAATATGATGTTTTCTAGATCCATGCATTTGTCTGCAAATTTCAAGATGTCATTTTTCTCCACTGTTAGTACTTTTTTTAATTCTATCTTTCCCCCACACACTTTTAAAAATAAATTATGCATATCTCACAGAGACCAGTTCTTTATTATTTTTACTATTACTATTTGTGTGTAAGTGTGGGTACTTGAAAGCCCTGGTATAGGTGTGAAGATCAAGTAACCGTTTCCAGAAGTGGGTTCTTTCCTTTCACCTTATTAACGCAGCATCTGTCTTGTTTCTGCCACTCTGTATCCAGGCTAGCCGGCCTGTAGGTTTCACTGATTCTTCACCTCCACCTCCCATCCTTGCCCTAGGAGGGCTGGCGTCACAGATAGAAGCTACTGCGTCTGGTTTTTTGAAGGTTCTGGGATTTGAACTCAGGTCATCATGCTTGCACGGCAGTCATTTTTACCTGCTTAGCTGTGGAGCCACTTCTTGGGCCTTTTGCTGCTGTGGTTGGGATTGATCCATGCGCCCATCTGCTGCCATGCCGCTTTGATAAATTTCACAATGCTATTCGGTAGGAATAAGCTAGGTATCAGCCATGATGGCACCAGAGAAGTAAGTGGTGGTGTCGTCAATGACAATGAGGTGCAGAATCATTGTGTGTTTGTATTTGCACTCAAAGAGGAGCCAGATGCTGCTTTTAAAATGAAGTCACCTGGGTTAAACCCTGCCTGAAAGCTCCTGCAGTATATACTATGCTGTGGTTTAGAACGAGGCCCAAAATGATCGCAACACCAGGAACGGAGTTGGCAAGCCTTGGGGAGGGGAGGGTATGTGTGTGCAGCTCCTGGAGTTGGGAACAAAGCTGTTTCCAGCCATGAGGACATGGTGCTTTGTGAAATGCGCCAGTTGAAAAAGGCCAGCCTTACTGTGCAGTTCCTACAGGAGATGTCTAAGCCAAAAGTAGACAAGGAGTGGCCAAGGGGTGGGGTGGCGTGATCTGGGGGTTGTTTCAGGACTTTCAGGGTTCCCCAGGAAGTAAAACTCCTGGACACTGGAGGCACAACACTGCGAATATACTGTGATTGTTTAACTCCACCTTAAACACATTGGCCACGCATGACACAGCTTGTATATTTTTGTTTTCTTCTTTTCTTATCCTTGTATATTTAAAAAATCAAAACAATATTACACAACCAAAAATTTGATGTTGGGGGGGGAGTCCTGGAGAGCATAGGATACCCACCCCCACGCTGCAGGGTTTTGTGACCCAGATCTCTGGAAGGGGGGGCTGACCGATAGGGTATTCCCAGCTTCCACTTTGCAAACATGGACTTCCTGTTAGGGACAGAATGTGACAGCTTCAGGCCTTTTGGTTGCTGTTGTCTGTGCCACATGCTTTATTACCTGGCGTCTCAGCATTTTAATGCCATCTCTCAGATTTTGCTGGTCAGATTGGCACCCCATCCCACTCCCCAAGCCCATCTCAATAAACATGTTCCTTCTGGCTCGGGAAGAATGACCTTCTCCAACCTGAGCATCAAGTGCTGGGGAATTAGAGCTTATTTTAAATCATTTAGGACTTGACAAGGTATAACTTCAGACTCTCCCTGGAATTAGCACTCCCTGTGGGCCATCAAGGGAATGCCATTCTTATCTCCGCTGTGTGTGGCCACAGTGAACAGTCAGCAAGAGCAAGGTGGGGCTCTCTTGGGCAGGAGCCCTGAGCCCTGTTTTCTCCTCCTGCCCCGGCATGCAGTCTGTCTGCTGTCCACAGTAGTAGCTGGGTGAGCAGGCTTTGGGGGAATGTGTCTGGGCAGAAGGGAAGGCCTGTGTTTTCTAAAAAGGAGACAGTGAGCATGAGCTACACCCCTAACTCCTGGATTTTTGATTTCAAAACACTTCTGTGCTAAGAAGTAGTCAGCTAAAAATAAAAAAATAAAAAAAAAACAAGACACAAAGCCAGAAAGCAAATATCGAGAAAATGTGACCCATTAGGGATGTACAAAGTCACTTAGGATGCCCCCTCAGAGGACAATGCAGGAGGACATGCCGTCAAAAGTATCAAGGGAACTGGTTCCACCAGTGGCAGGAAAGGTATATGTTTCCTGCACCATGAGAGAGACCGGGGAGGTGAACACGGCAGCAGTCAGAGACCAGAGCTGAATTCTGAAGTTGACCGTTGTCTCCATGAGGACAAGCCTGTCCTCTGCAGACCTCGAGCCTGTTGTGGTCAGAGCGAGGCACAGGACATGAGGTGCGATCCACTGTCTAGGACTTATAACCAGGACCTGCCTTCCAGGACTCCAACTCTGTTGTCTGCGCTATAGCGCACGGACATAGCCACAGTATGTATCGGTGGCCCAGCATGTGTGGGGTGTGACTTGCACCTAGATGTGTGCAGCTCTTAGCAAATGGCTTTAACTATGCTCCCCCTCCACCCTAAAGACTTCTCCCTGGCATCCAGTCTCTGATCGTCTGCCTGTGGGGCTCCCAGCAACAGACTTGGGTGACAGGGAGGGTCTTTTGCATATGCCTGAACGCTTAGCAGTCAGATGTGGCAAGCATATGACAGCATGTCTCTGCCTTCTGTCATGATCAGGAGCATCAGGAACAGCGCCAGTCCCTGCTTCTGTCTCCGGCAGCTGTGCCAGGCTGAAAGAGCAGATGCATCGTTCTCTGGTCTGCAGCAGGTTGGTATCTGACCCCAGCCCCTGGAGAAATATCCTCTGAGCTGATCAGCAGATTCTACTTTGCCCTTCTAACTCTGTTAGAGGCTGCACAGTTGTGCAGAATTGAAATATGTAATTGCAATAAGAAAGAAAAGAGTCCTTGCTTCCCTGCCTGTGGTAATGTCATCTCTCGGCTGCCGGCCTCATGAATGCATGATCATACAAATTGCTAACCTATCACCTTAGCAGAGGCTGACCGCACAAAGTGATAACAGGCCACCCTGAAGTTCCTGGTGCCTCCTGTGTTGTTCTGGGGGGGGGGGGGGGGGGGCGGTTCCTGGCTGGGTGTTCTCTTTACTGGGAACGGCCCCATTTTATTCTGAATACAATGCCATGGACAGGTTGATTTACATGTCCCCAACCAAACCAGAGTCCTCAGTCCTCAGAGGCCGCAATCTCACTGGGCATTTGCTAAATTGACTTTGACAAGGAAAACACGTGACCTAGCAACGGCTGGGGAAGCTCCTGTGACCATACACATTCATGTTGCAGGGCGCCCTCTGCTGCCCGAAGAAGGGAGTTTTTTGCTGCAAAGAACTGAGCTCTGCGGAAGACCTGTTCAAGAAGCTGCTTCTGAGGTCTGTCACCAGGAGGTCCCCACCAGGGTGATCACAGCCCTACAGACCAGCACCCAGGCAGCTCTCTGGGTCTGGCTTTCCCTTTTTCCACCATTCCCAGAATGCAGAAGGAAGGTGGCGAAGGCCACCCTTATCTCAGTCACTTGCTGATTTGGGTATCTTGCTCATTCGATTTTACTACAGCCATGGTTGCGAGTGTGTTGTCACTGCACTCCAGAAGACGTGATTGGCTGCCCCTTGCCACCTGCATCCTGTGTCATGTGGTCCCTTTGTCTCTTAGAGAAGTCAGAAATTCAGACCTCAGCGCTGTCTGTCTGCATTGCTGAGGGATAAACACAGCATGGGCAGACGATGGAAATGTGGAGTATTTTCCAATACTCAGACCCTCCGGTGTTAGTGAGAGCAGTCTCCTGCTGCTTTGAAGGGTTCTGTCCCTTATCCAGACTGCTAACTGGCTAAATGCCCATCATCGGTGTCCTCCTGCAGCAGTTCCTAGGAAGCCAGTGATGGAAGTCCTGTATTCTAGGGAGCCAGAGGCTTGATATTCCAGACTCCTCCCAGCCCCCAGTTCCCAGCACAAAGAGCTACATGTGGAAATGGGGAAACTGGTGGTCATGGGTGAAGACAGCACTGTACAAAGCCAGTAGCTGCTGACTCTTAGAAGGACTGGTTTTCGGCTCATGATTTCAGTGATAGGGAAAAAAAATGTATGTTACCCTTTTTTTTTGTAACTAGATTAGTTGCGCTCTGGTAGCTGACCCCAGCCTCCAGAGTGTTGATCTCCGTCTCTGGGGAGCTGTCCCCAGTCCCTAAAGTGATGTCCTCAGCTCTAAGGGACTTTCTGGCCCTGATTTTAGAGTCTCAGCCAGTGGTCAGAGATGCCCGTCTCACAAGTGACCAGAGATTCTGGTATTACAGGAGGGGAGCCCAGGGATCACCAGGGCCCTTCTTCAGGGTCCTCACACCTTGTTCCCTGATCTATCCTAGACAGTCTTCTCACACCTGCCCTCCCACCCACCCCCAAAGCCCCTCTGTTCCCGGACTCCGTAGCATTCCCTGAAATCGGATAACTGCTTCTTTCTCTTAGTTCCTCAGAGCCTCCTTCCGGCATCGCTTGCACTTGCAGCCTCCCCACATCCGGGTACCATCCCGAGAGTCCCTCTCCCCTCACTCAGTATCCTACTGGGCCCATCCCAGCGATGCAGCCTGAAAACACTGGGCTTCTCATCAACTGCTTCCCAGACACAGACGATTCGGCGCTTCCAGCTCTGGGAATCCGTGTCCACCCTGCTTCCAGAACACTTCTTCGTCTGCTGGTGGACTTTGGGGACGGTTGCGGAGCTGAGATGAGACTGTGTCCAATGACAGGCGCAGCTGCAGTGACTAGTTGCCACCGGTACAGGAAAGGTATGGTGCAGCGCGCCCTTCTCTGAAAGCCTGGGGAGGAGATGCCATCCCAGGACACTGGCAGAGTGACCGTGTTCAGATGCTGGCAGGGAGGAAGCCATATACCCTCTGGATCCTTTAGAACCAACCTGGGGGTTCCATATGGCAGAGGCTCACATTTAGGGCTGCAGGCAAGTCATTAACAGAACCCTCAGGACTGCAGAGTAGGAGAAAGAGACTGAAAAACGAAGCCTGGGGTCACACAGTCAGTACAAGGTTTCCTTCCTACACATGGCGACATCGAAACATCCCTTACATTGCTCACCAAGGACCCACGTGTGATAGAGCATACTCTTTCTTTAGAGCTGAAAATTCCACCGCTTAAGTTTTATCAAAGTAATAACAACAAGCAATGGTAGTGTTTGTAGAGACGTTTTGATGTTAACTAAATCTAAAGCCTTGGAGACAGGTGTGGGATGCGAGCCAAAAGCTTCACTTTGCTGACTCATGGAAGAATTTAATTTTTTCTGTTCTCTTTTGAAAATTGCTGCGCAGGCCCCACAGTCGATAAGAAGCACAGCCAGAGTCTCACTAACCCACCGGCAAGCACATCTTTTATTTCTTACATCTGGTGTGTGTATAAGCCGCTACCAGGTTTATTCTGCTTCCTGTAAACGGAAGTGCATTGAGCACAATGCCCTGCTCTCTACCCACTTAGGGACGAAGCTCCATCTTAGACCAACTCCTCAGCCCAGACCAGAAGGACTTCCCTGCCCCTTTAGGAGACTGCTGTATACTGATTCAACAGGCCACGTCTGCTTAACTGGATTTTACTGGTGGACATTGAGATAATTTCTATCTTCCAGTATTAAAAGTAACATTGAAGTGAGTTCACGGTAGCTCATAGTGAAGAGGACATTTTCCTCAAATGCTGTGTCCAGTAGCAATTTGCCAAATTATTGCCAAATTGCTTTCAATTAGAGCTGTCTGGTCTGTGCTCTACGAACACAGAGATGTCAGTCTGATAGATGGAAATGGTCTCTTTCTGAAACTTGGTGTGCTACTTTCTTCATTCAAAATTAAAGCACCTTTTATTTTATTTTAATTTTTTAAAAAGATTTTTTTTTTGATTATGTATGAAGTGTTCTGCCTACATGTATTCCTGCATGCCAGAAGAGGGCTCCAGATCTCATTTTACAGATGGTTGTGAGCCACCATATGGTTGCTGGGAATTAAACTCAGGACCTCTGGAAGAGCAGTCAGTACTGCTGAGCTGAGCCATCTCTCCAGCCCTAAAAGAGCTTTAAAAAATAACAAACATCTTTAGCCAAAAAGAACACTTTTGTGGTCTGTATAGCATTGGGTTTTGTGAGTATTTTTCATTACTGAGAAAATTAGTCTTCTCTTTGTGAGGGTAATGAGTAGCAAATATTTTTCTTCATTTAATGTCTTTCAGCTTTGCTTTTAGATTTTTTTTTGTGAAAATGTTGTTTATTTATTTTGTTATCTGTTTGTGGAGGTACTAGAAACTGAACCCAGTTTCATGCATTCTAGGCAGGTATTCTACCCCTGAGCTATATCCTAAGCCCCAGTTTCTGAGATACATGTTCTAGTAAAAAAGATCTTCCTTACTCCAAATTTATAAATCAATCATTTCGTGTCTTTTAGTGCTTTCACGATGGAGTTTTGCACATTTAAGTAATTAATATTTTTGAATACATGATTGGCATAATGTCGGGTGCACGTTTCACATTCCTGAGGTCAGAATGCCTGCTCGTGTGGCTTGAATGATCCATTTTTCAGAAGCATCTGCAATGCTCTCTCACGCCACACACCCCCCTTCCACGCTGGATTCTTGTTCCAGGCCACCTGCAAACTTCCTGTTCCCTTTAGTCCCACCTGCTGGTGTGAGCCACTGTTATGTTTTCCTCTGGTTTCACCATTGTGGGTAGCACTCCTGATGCCTAGACTTTTCTGGGATTATTTTGGTCAGATTTTCTTGATGACTTTTCCACATTGGACCTTAGACCCACACTGACTAACATGAAGAGATTGGCAATTCTATCAGAATAGTGTTTAACTTAAAAAATAATTTATGTAGCGGCTTTATGCTCCCAAGCCCCCTTTTTTAATAGAATGTACTCTGTTCCTTTGTACCCTTCCACACACCTTTGGAAACACTAAATTTTTTTTCCATAGTGGAGAGATAACTCCCACAAACTGTACACACACACACACACACACACACACACACACACACGTGTGTTTTAGTTGTTTCCATAGTAAACTTACTTGGCACCTCATTTTTTGTGCTGTCACAAATAAGCTATTATCTTCAGACAGGTTGCCACGGCACTTAGGAAGATGAGGAAGTTACCCTTTGTCTTTTGTCTTCAGTCTTGCTGACCTTTGACAGGGACTTCTGCACACATTCACCAGTGTTTTCTTAGCTGTGTAAACACGCTGTTTACAAATGCTGATGTATCACTTCCCATCTCCAGCGATAGCTTCACAGTCCTTTCTTTTGTCTAATTGCCCTGGCCTGGATTTCCGGAGTATTGTGGGTGACATTAGCAGACAATGTTGGGTGTCTTTGTCTTCAGCTTTTTCTCCTATTTTTTTCTCCAAAATTCATGCTTCAGTTGATCCTGGTACAGAAGTTTTCATCTTTTATTAAAGACTGAAAATAAAAATAAAAGTAAAGGAAATGTTGGATTTGCCAGCTTCTTATAGATTCTATCTGCTGAGGTGTTATGATTGGTGTTTCCTTTAGAACTACACAAGTTTCAAGTCACACTACTCAATAAAGACATTTCCTGAATTCCCAGAAGAGGGAAGACATATGATTTTTCCTTATTATTTTTAAACATTTTGTTGAATTCAGTTTTCTAAATCCTACTCAAGGGTTCTGTGTTGGCGTTCATAAACTGGGCTGGAGTCTAGTTGCTGGTTTGGGGGCATTAGGTTTAGATTTTCCTATCAGTGATACATAGAGAACTTCATCTTTCTCTCATCCTGGAACAGCAAAGGCGGCATTAGAGACCGCAGTTCTCTTTATAAGTCTGCACTCAATCCCCCTGTTGCCTCTGGCTAGCTTGTTGACACCTTTTTCTATTGACATTTGAGATTTATTTGACATGAGATCATGTCATTAATTCTTTTTAAATTTTAGCTTCTTAGAAAATTATGTTTTAATACAAATCTTCAAGTTTAATCACATAGACCTCAACAAAGTGGGTCCCTCTGATTCTTAAATTTTCACTGATTTGACTTATTTCTTTCATCATTTTTATTTAATTTTCTTCTTACTTCTCTTCTAAATCAGATAGGGCTGATGTACATTCCTTTAGTTAAGGAACCAAGATGAATTGTGTTTGTTATATTTTTTTTTCTAGTTGCTTAATTTCTGTTTTGATCTTTTTTCTTCTTGTTGTTTTGTAGTTAGTTTCTTCTTATTTCCCTAACATATCCACATGTCCTATGACTTTGTTTGATTGTTTCATTGATAATTGCCAGTCACCATGTACCATAAGTTTTGAGGTCATCTTTGTGGTTTAAAATGCGGTCAGTGTTAGAAATGAGAATTCAAGACTGCTCAGGAGGTTATGGCGAGCTATACCTTGGGTCCATATTGACAAGGTTCAAGTGGCTCCTGAACCTTCTAGGGGCTGAACTCCTGTGCCACCTTCCTGCTTCATCTCTCCTGCTTTGAATATATTATGCCACCACCTACTGCTCTCTTAGACAATAAAGGCTGTATGAATTCCTAAGGAACAGCCTGAACTGCGCCTTGAGAACATTGTTTTATTTATTTGGCTTTAGTTTTCTATTCTACATAATGTCATTGATCATTTCATAAACATTTATTATGCATGTGCTGCGTGCACTGTGATGAGCTTGCGGGGCAAAGGAGACAGAATATAGTGAACTTGAAAATGCAACACAGCCCAAGAGCTTTGGGCGTTCCCCAGATGAAGGCACTTGTTCTGCCTAAGTGATTTAAAAGGGTCATGGCAGGAATGAGTTGGGGAGGAGATGAGAAGCTTACATAATGGGGATATGACTGAGAGAGGCTGGGAAGGGGACCTTTGTTCTATGTGGATGATAAATAAAGCCTGTGCAGGATAGAGCTGGGAATGGATGACTGGGACCCGCAGAGGGCATAAGCCTGTGGCACAATGGGGCTCACCTAACATTTTACAGCCAAAGCAGGATTAAATGCATGATTTAAGAATAGTGGGTAGGGGGTTGGGATTAGCAACCTGCTAGAGGCCTCTTTAGTCCAACAGAGCTACATCAGTCAGCTGTAGCTGTGTTAGCACGGTGCAGATCAGTGCCTCAAAATACAACATTCTCAAAGAACTGAAAACAAATTAGAAAGCATTCCTGAGTTTTTTTTAGTGGATTCTTTGGATCTGGGCGGGCCTCAGAGGATTCATTGTGGATCTGTAGGCAGCTGCCAGTCAGCTAGATGACTCTTTTCGTGGACATGGCTGGTCCCATGGGACAACTGAGTTTTGTGTCTTCTTCAGCAAGCTAGACCCAGATACTTCCCATGATAACGGTGACCAATCCAAAGACAAGGAAGAAGAGGCAAGTTGGAGGGACTAGGCTGCTGACCATGAGATCGGCACCAATCTAAAAGAGAAAGAATAGCTTCTACCAGTAAAAGAAAAATTCAAAGTCATATTATAGTGATATAGAAACTTCAAGAAAACAGTCAGGATTGGGGGCCATTTTTTAGTCTATCATAATCCTTTGATATAAACTATTCAGATGGTTATTCAAGCAAGCGTGTCTTAGCAAACACACACACATATTGACCTAGCTATTCTGGAATGACCAGGACCTGCTTTCACGCTCACGCACAGATATGCTACATTATTTTCAAGGTCTAGTGGAGAATACAAACGCCAGTTGTTAATACGATGAAGAATTTCCAGACAGTACAATGCTAAGCCACTCCAAGGCATGTTGAACGTGGCATTCAGTGTGCTGTGTGACTGTGTGCCCATGAAATGTCCCTGCTGTTGAAAGGAATTTTTTTTATAAAAAAGTCTTATTTACACTATCAGTCTTCAGATTAACCACCCCACTGTGCCTATCCTGAGGTGTTAGTTCTCATGTCTGTTTGTTAGGCCATCAAACGTCCGCTTTGTCTTCTTTTTCCAGAAGGAGTCTACAAGCTCAGGGCTATTGTGCATGACGTTCATGGAGCTGATATGGAACTGGGGCCGTATTACGTGAACATTGGCCATGAGAACGTGTCTGTATTCATGAACTCCAGCTCTATCCACAAGGGTGAAGCCCTCTCCTTGGCCGACTCCCTCCCACAGCAGAAAGGTGAGACCTGTGCATTGAGATCTCTGCTGTGTATCGAGAGCTCTGCTGTGCGTGCAGCCTGACTCGGCTTTAGTTTCTCTGTCTGAGTCCCAGCCACCCTATTCAATACAGTGCCATCCTTCATATTTACCTCAGGTAGGAAATAGGTACTGTGGGGTATTGTGTGTTAGGAGAGAAAAGATGGAATCACATGGGGATCCAACCTTAGGGGTGTTGTAAGCCAGTAAGGTATCTGGATAAGTGTATTATTAAAAAAAAAATAGGGGAAAGAACAAAAAAAAAGGGCCCAAAGAGGAGCATGGCAACGGGGCTGAGGGGTCCCTTAGACTGTGTCACCATAGGACAGACACTAGGAGTTGGTACATACGGTGAGCTATGAGGAGCGGGCATGGGAGCATTCTCGCAGATGGCATAGCCATAGCCAACTGCTTGTGGTGCTAGATGCTCATGTCAGGAACTCCTAACTCCTGCCTCCTTATCCTCACCGCACACCTACCTGTAGGCGTCTGTTCCCCTGCTGCCATCTTGGGGGAAGGCATCACAAACTCACATTCCAAGAGTCAGAAGAGGGACAGTAATCAAGGATTCTGAAGGTAACAGCTGGGGAACATTGTGGCCAAGCTAGAGCGAAGAGGAAGACCCCAAATTGCTCAGCTCCAGTAGACAGATATAGGCTTATAGGAAAAAGAGAATCCAGTGGGAGGTGCATCCCAAAGAGGTCATTCTTGAAAATCTGGACACTTGTACCATGTATTGACTGCATTTCCCTACAGTCCTCCTGGGGGGATGGGAGGACCCTGAACTAAGCAACACATGACACAGAGCAGGACTTCTAAACCTGCTAAGCAACGTTCTGTAACTAGCCACTGACCACTCATATTGACTTGTCTTATCAAAACTTTGAGTGGGTGAGCACAGGCCACGTGTGTCTGTGAGTTTTGTACTAAGGTTTAAATTTTGTGATTTGAGTCTAAATCCTTTACCAAAGATCAATAATGGGACATCCTTGTGCAGATCCATAACTTTTCTTTCCTTGTGTGTTGTGATACTAGATTGTGATCAAGATTAAGCTTTAGTCATTGTTAATAAGAATATATCAATCTTTATTTGTGGGGCACATTAATTATATATATATCCATTTTTATGCTATAAACATTTTTTCCTTATAATGAGAAAATTCATAGAAAAACAGCAATAATAATTGTAAAGCCTACCCCATTTTAATATCCCAAATGAGTTTATTTCAATCTTGTTAGATATCACAGCCCTCTTCCAGGATCTGATTCAATTTTTTGGAATTTGCTTTCCAATATATACATACATATGTGTATATGTACCTACATGCCCAAATATCCAATATATATATATACACATTGCACATATACCCACATAGACAAATATATACATACATATACGTTAATATGCACTCACATACACAAGTATATAATACATATCTGTATATGCAGCCACATGCACATAAAACACTGCACTACATTTTAGGGGAATTACATGAATGAGGCTTATTGTTGAACCCCCCCCCCCATTAAGAATCTTTATGGTCTGGAAATTGTTTAATATGTACACATAGGACAAACATGTTTAGCATAAAGTCAGCTAATAAAGGAATTAGTAACTTGCAAAGGGCATAATGTATTCATTGCTATGTAGATTTCTCTGAAGAGACAGAAATCATCTAAAGAAACTTTTAAAGAGAAAGATCCCATGACATAATTCATGTTTGCCAGCCACCTCACTTGAGTGCATGCTCTAGATTTCAAATTCCATTAAAATTCAAAGAGGAGGGCTGGAGAGATGGCTCAGTGGTTAAGAGCATTGCCTGCTCTTCCAAAGGTCCTGAGTTCAATTCCCAGCAACCACATGGTGGCTCACAACCACCTGAAATGAAGTCTGGTGCCCTCTTCTGTCCTGCAGACATACACACAGACAGAATATTGTATACATAATAAATAAATAAATAAATAAATAAATAAATATTTTTTAAAAATTCAAAAAGGAAAAGTTGGCGATGGGAAATATTGGGGTGTGTGTGTGTTTATGTTTGTGTGTGTATGCTAAAGATAAATGGCTTAACATTTCTCCCATGTCTTCTCTTGTTCTAGGCACGGTCGTGATGCATGGCTTTTCATCTGTGTCCTCATACAATGTGTCCTTTGTTTCTCAGCCTCCAGTGGGCAGCGGCCAGGCATGGCTTGGTGTGACTGTCGGGTATAAGATGCAGTGTACGTCTGTTTTAGCTCTAGATGTGGCCTTTCTGCCTTAGCAGCTGACTGCTGACCCTTCTGCTGTCAGCTCAGCCAGGACCCATCCTATTGGCTCTGCAGCAGGCTCTTGTACACACGTACTTTGTTCTGGATCTTTCCTAGAAGCCACAGACTCTGAGCTCCCACCAGAGTGTGGGAGATGGGACTATCATGTGGTCACCTGCCACCCCCACTCCACCTCCATTCCCTGCCTTCCAAACACAGTTCCCAAAGGATCATGTTGCCTTGTGAGCCATTCCTGATGGTCCTCAGACTCAGGCTCTACCTCCTGCTTGAGCCCCACAGATCCCGCTTGCCCCCTGGCTTTGCCTTAGACTCGCATCCACAGGCTCATTCTCAGTGTTCATGCTTTGGTTAGGTGGCGGGGTGGGGCGGGGTTCTCTGAGTGGCTTCCGGACCTTTGTGCTGATGGGCCCCCACCTCCTCTCTTTGTCACAGCTGTGTCCATCTACACCAACGGAACTGTGTTTGCTGCAGACACAGACATCACATTTGTGGCTGTAACCAAGGAAACCATACCCCTGGAGTTTGTATGGTATTTCGGAGATGACCCACCTGTAAGGACAACTTCCAGAAGCCTTAGAAGAAGGCTGAGCATCCCTCAGTGGTTGGTCAATATGGTCTTTGGTGCTAACACAGTCAGTAGTCAGGATAAAGACCACCCTGGCACTCTCATGATAGTTTTATCGGTGTTTACATTGCACCCAGCCCCTAAGCACTCTGTGCGTTGAGCTTAGCCATAAAATGTAAAAGAAGAGGGGTCCCCTCCCCCAGTGTACGATAAACACAGCGATGCTAAGTTCAAATTTTATCTCAGCCCTCAGGATAATCTAAACTGCTCTTCTTATAGAGAAGGGCAATATGCTCACCTCAGGTAGAGACATGAACTAAATAATGAGAAAGAAAGCTTAAGAAGAACTCCCTCCGTCTTGGCTTTGATCCTCCCTCACTGAACAAAGCCCACAACTTAAGCTCCCAGGTCTGTCTGTCTGCTAAAGCACTGTGGAGATTCTCAGCAGCCTCGTGTTCTCATCTTGCTTTGTACCCCATCCTCAGGTACCACGTGATGGTCGAGGCCATCAGCATGATGGGCAGTGTGGTCTCTGAGTCCCACCTCATCAGGGTACAGAAGAGAATCACGGCCAATCGGCTCATGTCCCCGGCCTCAGCCCTGGTAAATGCCAATGTGTCCTTTGAGTGCAGACTCAACTTTGGCACGGATGTAGCCTATCTTTGGAACTTCGGAGATGGTACCACCGAGGTGGGCAGCAGCTCCTCCAGCCATGTTTACAGCAGGTGAGCGATGCAGGACAGGTGGCAGCTGACTGCGGGTGGCACGTGCTGCTGCCTTCTGACAGACCTGACGCTTAAAGCCTCTTAGCCAATCTTGCAGGTCATGCAGATGACAAATGTTGAATGGAAACAGGTCAGACGTGCCTAGGGCTCTGGAGCAGCCAGTCCTAGGGAAAGGAGGCAAGCAGAGGCAGAAAGCCACTGCCAGGTGGTGTTGTTTTAGAGGCTACAGTTCTCTTTGTCAGTAGGTGTGCATTCTCTGAAAACTATAGCCCATAAGTATATAAACCAAATGCACAACCATTTTTATCGTCGTTCATATACCAATCATCATTGTCTGTGCTGGCATAGTAGTTGTTGGCTTCACCCCAGTATCGTTCTGTTAATATTAGGGCAGCTATGGTATCACTAGGCAGCACAAAATGTTCTGCCTTACCATAATCCTAGAAGCCCTTGTCATGCCATGGGCATGTGGTGTCATTAACCATGACATCGTTCGGCAGCACCTAGCTAGATTAGAAAGATACGTGGTATCTAATTGCCTTCGACCAAAAGTGTTGCTCCAGAAGGTTTTCTTCAATGTAAAACCACAAGTGCAAGCGGCACTCAAGGTGGGACTGCGGGTGCCACAGACGGACAGGTCAACTGTTCCTCGCTGAGTCTCTGGCTAGGGTGAATCCTGGGTTCTAAGGGGGCCAAGACCTCCCAATGATTGTCCAGTTTTCACAGTTGACAGAGACAAATATGGCCAAGGCCCAACCTCAGACTCAGCTGGCGCAGAGGAGTGTGCAGAAGTGTGATAGTCATGGTGCTGGGGTTGTGGCTAAACACCACGATCAAAAGCAACTTCGGGAACAATTTATGTGGGTGTAGGGGTCCTGAGGACTTGATGGTCACCTGGTGGGGAAGGCACAGCAGCAGGAGCAGGAAGTGTGGTGGGGCTGTGTACCCTCAAAGCCTACTCCTAGTGTCACGCTTCCTCCAGCAAAGCCACAGTTCCATAACCTTCCCAAATAGCACCACCAGTTGGGGACTAAGTGTTTAAACACATGTGTCTACGTGGGAGGGAAGTGTTTCTCATCCAAACCACAAATAGATGAATTTAAAAAGTAAGGCCTCCATGAGCGGTGGCACCAGAAGCCAATGCAGATTTTCTTCAACGCAGGCCCATACCTGTGGCCTCTTCCAGCTCTCGTGGGCAATCTTTAAATGGTCTATCACTAGCCATAATTCATGACGTCTTTTTTGGAAATAGATTCTCAGGTACAGAAGGAATCAACCAAAAGTTCCTGAGGGGTTTTGCACATGGCTAGGCAGGTTCCTAGAGCTCGGGCACCCAGGATGCCCTCTGGGGCTCCAGCAGCCCTCTGCAAATGATAATATGTCTAGGGCAGTTCCACAGCCCAGGACCCCCATGCAGACATCCTTGCTGTGGGACAATGGTCTGTACCCTGTCACTTGTATTTTAAATAAATACTGATTGGCCAGTAGCCAGGCAGGAAGTATAGGTGGGGCAACCAGGCAGCAAGTAGAGTAGGCAATGTGAATTCTGGGAAGAGGGAAGTTTTAGTCTGCAGTCATTTCCTGGACAGAGAGGAAGCCAGACACAGAGCAAGTAAGATGTGACTGTCTTACCAAAAAAGGTCCTAAGCAATGTGGCTAAAACAGATAAGAATTATGGGCTAATATAAATTATAAGAATTAATTAATAAGAAGCCTGAGCTACTAGGCCAACCAGTTTATAATTAATGTAGACGTTTGTGTATTTCTTTGGGACTGAATGGCTGTAGGACCACACAGGACAGAAACCTCCGTCAACACACGCCCCTCCTTGGAGGACCTGCCTTTCTTCCTGAGCCTCCAAGGTAGCGGGTGGCATTCTAATCATGGGCTGCCTAATTCCCATGATCCTCCTGTGCTACTTCTCTCCATAGCCAGGACCTTTTGTCCATAGCCAGGGCCTTCTCTCCATAGCCAGGGCCTTCTCTCCAGAGCCAGAGCCTTCTCTCCATAGCCAGGGCTTCTCTCCATAGCCAGGACCTTCCACTCTGCCCGGGTTCATGTTTAAAACCCATTCTTATCCTTTTTAGTGTCCTAATCCCTAAGGATTATTCAGGAAATCTGACCGCTAGGACCACATGTGTCCAGAGACCCAGAGTTTCAGTCTGTAATGTCCGTCACAGGGAAGAGTTTGAGGCTCAACCTTTGGGTGACTCTGTGGTTAGTAGAGAACTGGGTCAGGTCTACTGGGAGCAGTGTGCCCTCGTCTAGTGTCATGTTGTTTGGAGCATGTAACTGCCAGTTGAGTTCCACAGGGACTAATCCTCACATGATGGGCATCTCCATCACGTAGACAGAGAATGACCTCCGTGGAAATCAACTTCATGACCTCAACCCCTTCTGTCTCTACACTTTGGGTTCACTGGTCATCACAGATGGTGATGCAGAGGGATCGAGGGCCAGTGCAGAGCAACCTTGATCTCTCCATGTCTGCTCTCCACCCTTCCAGGGAGGGTGAGTTTACAGTTGAAGTCCTGGCCTTCAATAACATCAGCTCCGCCGTCCTAAGGAAGTCGCTTTTCATCGTGCACGAGCCTTGCCAACCACCTCCGGTGAAGAACATGGGGCCTAAGAAGGTGCAGGTAGGGCTGGGCTTAGGCAAGCATCCTGCCTGCCTCCAGATAGGCTGCTTCGAAATCGCTGAGCTCGCTGGGGAATGAAGGAGGCTTTGTTGAGCTTGTCTGCTGCACTCAGCACAAAAGCGTCCCTGTGAGGGCTCGGAAGCTGGTGCCTGAGCAGGGAGAGCCTGGATTTGGAGGGAAGCCTGGCTCCTCTCGGGTGAATAAGCCTTTTATTTACCTATATGACTGACATTCAGTGCAGCTTGCTCTGAGTAGCTTTTTTTCTTTTCTTTTCTTTCTTTCTTTTTTGATTATATACAGAATGATGGCATTTTCAGTCTTAAGAAAAATCTGACACCAAAATGAAAAGAAATGACCAATTATATGTTGAGTACTAATTTCAAAATGGGGGAAAAAAGAGAATAAGGCTGCCCTTTATTTCTTGCACTTCTTTGAGGGCTTTGATTTCAAGCAGTTTTACTTTCAGGTCAAAGGTGTTCAGCCTGCCGCTTGGGAATCAGAATTCGCCGCTGGCTTTTGCCAAAATGCGTTCTGTGGTGGGTCAGCTGCCAGCCCTGTGCATCTCAGGTCCCAGCAGCCTCAGAGCGCAGTGGACTTCAAAGAGAGTATGGGGTTGCCCTGGGCAGGCTGTGGCCATCAGGCGTCCATGGCTCGCGAGGCAAGACCTCTGTAGCTCTTAAGGCCAGCATTCCATGGTGTCAGGCTGTTCTGTGCTCTCTGTGTGAGGGATGGACCAAATTGCGAGGGCTTCTAGGGAAAGACCTCACAAGGTTCTGGCTGAAATTCTTGTTCTGCCGTGAAGCCGATCCTGTCTTCTGTTTGATTTTGTTTTGTTTGAAGGAATATACTGTTATTGTTGTTATCTTACGTTCTTTATGTTTATTTTGTTTCAAGATTGGGCATCACTATTTAGCCCAGGCTGTCCTTGAATTCGCTATGCTGCCCAGGCTATCCTGGCCCTCTCAGTTTTCCTGCCTCAGCTTATATGCCGGAATTACAGGCTCACACTCCCACACATGGATGTATTGTTTGTTTGTTTTAATTTATACTTACTTTCAACTGCCTCAATACATAGGAACAAATATTGCACAAATAAATGAGTTTAGTTTTTAATCTGTAAAACGTTTTCTGTAAGATATGGAAAGCAATATTGATGGCACCATTTGTTTTTTATATTTCTTGTGTTTTCTAAAAGTATAAAGAAAAATGAAATTATGCACAATATAGAAACCAGGAGATATATTTATTTATTTTAAATGTTTTTCTATTGCTTAAAATTTTCTTTATTATTTTAAAATTGTGTGAGTATAAGGATATGTGCATATGCATGCAGGTGCTTGCACAGGCCAGCAGAGGGCGACAGATATCATGGCACTGGAGTTAGAGTACATAGGTACTGGGAAGAAAACTTAGTTACCCTGCAAGAACAGAAAACATTCTTAACCACCGAGCCATTTCTCCAGCTCCCTGTTATTGTTTGTTACATGCGGAGACAGAGGGATATAGAAAGAGGGAGAAGGAGAGAGAGAGAGAGAGAGAGAGAGAGAGAGAGAGAGAGAGAGAGAGAGATTGAATGCGTGTTTAATGACAAAATTTGAATCATTGTATTATAGCATCACTGTCTCTTAGTACATCACCATGACTGCTGGTTTTTAATGGTGGCATGTACTGGACCATATGGACACATTCTAACCATTTCCCAGCATCTTTATTAATGAACTCTGATCGTGTCTAACTCTCCATTACTACAAATAGCATGTGTCCCTCACTCTGTGCACACATCATCTTCAGCATGCAACACTCTGGTGCACATGTTTCTCTTCGTGTCCTTAGTGTCTCCATGGCACAGAGCTAAGGGGCAGAATGCCTCTCTTGGGAAATTGATCTGTGCCTCCTGGATGCTCCTGTGCACCCCAGTTTCCCAGCACGCAAAGCCAGCTTCTACTCCAGCAAAAGTTGTATAGTTTTGATGCATTTTAACATCTTGAATGTGTATGAAAATTGAGAGCATTGCAATTGGCCATTCCCCATGGGTGTCTGGTAGCTTTCTTACAAGTTCTACAATGAAATCAGTTCAGAGTAGAAACAATGAAAAGGGCTGAACAGTAGATTAAATAGTGTAGAAAGCTACCTAGAAAACACAAAAGATGAATTTCCCAGTTGTAAGACTAATAAATTCTCCTTTTTTGGTTTTTAAACATTCTAGTCTTTATGCCATTTGTGTTTTCTTTATAACAAACTATACTTCATCTAAATTTTAAGGTTAAAAGTCCCAATCAGTAGTGGGAGGAGGGAAGCAAACACCTCCTTTGACCTTTAAGTATGTTTAATTAAAACTTTTCCATGTGTTTTATTTTGATCACACTCTATCCCCTCCTGCTCCTTCCAGATCCACGCCACCTCTCTACTCACCCAACTCATGTTCTCACTCTGTAAAAAAAAAAAAAACAAGACAAACAGCAGAAATCAAAGCATATGAATAAAAACGAAAGTCAATACCAAAAAGCTATTAAAACAAAACAAAAGAACTCACACAAAAAAATGTGGTCTGTGTTGCATTGGCCAACAACTCCTGATCATGGGCCTTGCGCTGAAGTGTAGTGTAATAAGGAGACAAAGGAGAAATAAAAAAGGAGGAAGAAATGGGGAGGAAAACATGATGGGTGGGTACAAGAGGGAAGATGGGGAGAGACAAGGAGCATTAAAGTTGCTGAATTCTTAAAATCCCATTTCTCCAGGAATTTTTCTCTTTTAAATTAAATGGAGCTACCTCCAGGGAGAGCCCATACACCTAGCATCAGCCCCAGAACAGGAGGGGGTCCCTCGCCGGACAGACTCACCCGGAATGCTTTTCCACATTCACGGACAAATCCCAAAGTCAGGCCAGGATGTTGAGGGGTGCGTTATAGCTAGTCCCAGAGGATGGGGAAAGGGAATAAGGAGCGTGGGAAGCACAGCACAGCTGTGAATACCGTGACAAATACACAAACAAGTAACAATTAAATAAAATTCCAATGTAATAAAATCTAGTAACTTTTTCCTTTGACATTTTCCCATTGGTTTCGTGCTTAAAAGATTATTTTTTCCTGCTATCAGTATGCAAGTGTAAATACTTACTTTTCTTGTTTTTGTATGTTTACTGTTTACTTTTGTCTGTAAAATAAATGTACTAGGTGCTATTTGAAGTCCACTCCCAGGTCCCACCCTGTAATTTTGCAAACCAATGGCGGGGGCTGTACCAGTGACACTTTCTGACAGTGTGCTGTTCCATCAGGGTCGGCGGACACTGACTGACACGACTTCTCATGTTAATTCCCAGATATGGCGCTCTCAGCCCCTGAGACTGGCAGTGACACTGGAAGCTGCAGTGCTCTGTAACATTTCCCAAGGGCTTTCCTACACCTGGACCATTGCGGATGCTGAGGCAACTGCCGTCTCCCTCCCTGCTGCTGTCAACACCCTTGGGCAGACCGTCGTGCTCCCTAGCTACACCCTGGAGTGTGGGAACTACACTGCTATGGCCAAGGTGGGCTTACTCACAGATCCTCAGGCTCGGTTGAGCTAACCAACTCTTTCCACGAGCCCTAGAGGAAAACCTTTTTCAGCCAATGAAAGGGACTTTTGTTTGTTTGGATTTTATTTTGGTATGGTTTGAATTGATTTGGTTGATTGTTTTAAAGGTGTGGATAGGATTTTAAGAGAGATTTTTTTTTTCTTCAACTGGAGAAGTGTCGCAGTGGGAGGGAACATTCACTGTACAGTACAACTGGGAGGAGCCGAGCTCAAATACCCAGCACCTGTGTACAACAGGCAGGCATGGCGGTGTGCAGTGTGCACCTGTAGCCCCAGTACTTGTGGGGAGAGGCAGAGACAGGTGACTCATTGTCTAGGCTGGTGCATGCAGCACACACACACACACACACACACACACACACACACACACAGAGAGAGAGAGAGAGAGAGAGAGAGAGAGAGAGAGAGAGAGAGAGAGGCACAGAGACAGAGACAGAGACAGAGACAGAGAGACACACAGAGAGAAGCCGAGACAGAGAGAGAAAGAGAGGGAATATATGTTCTAATGTTGGCCAAGTAATCAATAAAAAACTTCTTTTATTTTTTTAAAGACACCTTTTCTTTGCACCTACTTTGAATAAACCCTGTGCTGATGGAGGGACAGAAAAATAGTGATACTGCCATCTAGGAGAGAAGAATGGAAGATGTCCACTAGGGGACAGGGTCATGAGAGAAGTACCCAGCGCGACCCTCAGCCAGTGTTCTTACCAGTACTATGTTTGGGGCTGGAAAATGATATAGAACCATGTGGGTTAGAAAAGGGATGCTGAAGGAGAGACTGTAGGGAAATACTACTTACCTTTCCTGGTTCATTCAGTGTGCTTTCTTACACACCCAAGGCCCATCTGCCTAGGAATGGGGCCGCCCACAGTGGGCTGGGCCCTCCCACATCAATCACCAATCAAGAAAATGCTTCACAGACTTGCCTATGGGCAAATCTGATGGGGCCATTTTCTCAGCTGAGGTTTCCTCTTCTCCAATGACTCTGGCTTGTGTCAAGTTGACAAGAATACTGACCAACACACACCTAGATGACTACACATTTAGGCAGACTTGGTTATTAACGGATCCACGCTCTTCCCCCAGCCACACCCTCTGATGAACACTGTTGGTGACTCCTGCAGTTAGAGCTGAGGGTCAGTGTCCCATGTGCAGTTCCAGGAAGCATCTGCTTTCTTCTCCTGGAATACCCCTTGTGTTTGGTCCCTCAGGTTCAGATCAAGGGAAGTATGGTGTATAGCAACTACTGTGTTGGCGTGGAGGTTCGAGCCAGGGCTCCCGTCAGCGTGATCTCTGAAGGCACCCACATCTTCATCCCCAGGACCACCACGACCTCCATCATCCTCAGAGGCTTCCAGTCCTATGACCCTGACAACCCTGGGGCTGCTCTCAGGTAAGAGCCCAGAGCTGCAAGGTTCTCAGGCTCCTACTTCTTCAAACTCTGGCTCAGGAATATTTGGAGAGTTAGTCTGGGAATTCTGCCAGTGTGGTCGAGATAGTTACGTGTACCAGCTTTCTGTAGTTGAAGTGCTCTATTCATTGTCCAAGTGTAAGTCAATATATAGGAAAGGTGAGTAGAGCGTGAGTCACTTTTTAAAGCTCATGCTTAAAATGCCATTTTGGAAGGCACATTGTAAATGCGCCCCTTTCATAAGGACTCCTTAGTGAGATGCCCTTGTGTGGGGGAGGCAGAGAGCTGCCTGTAGGGTGGCTCTGCTCTGTGGTCCTGGGCTCTGAGCCAGACAGCCCAACCCAGTGGGCCTTTCCCAGTCGTCTGATGCGGACCTCTTCCTCCCGGCATACATCCCCCACTCAGGCAACCTTCAACCCTCCCCATCACCACCACAGACTCATGTCTTCTGGGCTGTCTGCAGGGCCACCACCTGTGGGCCCCTTTCCTTTGCCTCAACTCACCCAATCACAAGCTCCCACTGTCCTTCTCATCTTCATCCAGGGAACATTTTTTTAAATTAAAAATAATTTTTATACAAGATATTCTAATTATGATTTGCCTTCTCCCATATCATCCTAAATCCTCCCCGATCCCCCTACAGGTCCAATCCATGCCCCTGCCCCTGTCTCTCAAACAAACAGGCAAACAAACTAGAACATAAAAAAAGAAAGAAAAGAAACAAGAAACACATATACACACTAATGCACACACACAAATGGAACCCATAAAAACACACACTCATAAACTGTAAGAGACCTGCAAAAGCTAGGTTAGGTTTTAAAAAGTGTGCAAACAAAGCAGTATAAGACAAAAAGATTCAAAAGTACCATTGGATTCATTTTGTGTTGCCCTTCCTCTGCTGCCCTTAAGTGTGGTTTGGGGAGGAAAGGGGATTCTCATTTTTGAGCATATGTCAACTGGAGATAGCTTCTGGGTTGGGGTGGGCGCTCATGTCCACTTCCCCTTCTTGGTGCTGGGACCCCAAGGAAACATTTCTTCCCATCACTCAGGCCGTAACTTTCCGCAGCATCTTTCCTCCCGCTCTGTCTCCTCTGTCAGGAGATCTCACTAGGTCTCCCATAGAAACGAACCCCGTACACTTCCCCTACATTGCCTGGGTGGAGACACCTGGGCCTCAGCTTACGTCCATCCTCCAAGGATGGAGTTGTCTAGGAAAAGTCAGAAGCTCTCACTTCCCTGCTCTGACCTTTTTCGCGCCCTTTTGACTCAGAGGGGAAGCCACTGTCCTGTCTGGAGCAAATCCTGTCTTACCTGTTCCTCACTCATAAGACTGCTTGCTGCTCATTGCCCTCCGTCATGGAGTTTGAGTTCAGAACAACACGGCTCTCACTGGCTATATCCCTGGGTCTGGCACGTAGTCCCTATTGACAAATCAGTAGAGAGGTCCCTTTGGGGTTATAACCCCTGCTGTGATGCTTTGTGTTTGCCACACCCAAGCGTGGGACTTGGCACTTCTTTAGTGCCGTGGAAGTGAGAGGTAGACCCCTTCCCGATTCTACTATTGTACATGCTGTAGATACAGCTCTCAGTGACCAGTTCTTCACCCTAAGCCAGACAGACTAAGGCTGTGTCTCCATCATCTTCACACCACCAACTATTAGGAGTCCTCTCAGTGCCTGAACACGAGAGCTCGGTGTCTCCTGCTGGATGTGCTCCTGGGCAGTAAGGAATCTTTGTGGGGAAGGATGGGATAGTTTCTCTATCCAGCTTGTGCACTGCACTGGACACTGAGTTCTGGTGTGCTCCAGGGATGCTTCTTCCCAGAGGAGATTAAGAGAATGCTGCAGCACCTCCTCAGAATGCAGCACCTGCAGGCTACACAAGGAAATGGACTTTTAAGGCTCAATAGAGTTCAGTGACAGTTATGGAAGCAGGATGCCACGGTGGGGCTGGCCCAGCTTGCCAGTGCATTTGTGTACCGTTTCCTGCCTGCCGCATGCCTGTTTTAGCATGTCTCCCCCGTGGATTAAGATCTGCTCTAGGGTGGGATGATGCGGTCCTCCTCCTCCACCCTGATGACATAACCATCATTGTCTGGTGGCTCAAGCAATTACCATTTTCCAGAAAAATGGTGAGATTGAAGGAACAGGGCAGCTCCCCAAGGCCTCCACCAAGGTGTTCTCTTCCTAAACTTGGGATAATGTGACATTCCTGTCTTACTTTGTGGAGTTGTCTCCAAGATGAGATGCACCACTGGCAGAGTCATTGTGAGGGAGACAGTCTAGGCTTTGCAGGGCTGTGTTTCTTATGAGCAGAGGGAGTCACTTTGTACACGGGAGTGGCAGAAGTAGCTCTAGGACCAGGGTGTAAGACACAAGTCAGCCAGAAGCAGAACTCTAGCTGGAATACAGTGGTCTTTGTGCCAGTGAGTGGGAGAGACAGGCCCAACCCTGTCACTGATGTCAAAGAGTAAGGAATATCACCTCTCCCCAGCCGCATGAGCCTTTTACACACAGTGATGCTAACCATGCTCCTCCAATGGCTTCTTCGACAGGTATCACTGGACTTGCACCGCAGCCAGCTCGCCAAAGTGGCCCTGCTTTGAGGACTCTACTCCATATCAAGTAGGCACTCAGGCTCCTGCCATTTCCTTCCCAACAAAATGGCTCAGTGGGTGCTGTGACCAGTTCCTTGTGACCCTGATAGTCTCCAGCAATGGGCAGAACTCTTCTCGGGCCTTGATATTCCTGTCCACCCGTTCAGACCCAGACTTCAGGTACCCTTGCCCTGCACATATGTAGCTAAGCTTTCTGGCTGGTGGTGGCAGCTTAGGACTC
The DNA here is from genome assembly GCA_963919715.1 of Microtus obscurus. Taxonomy (NCBI): domain Eukaryota; kingdom Metazoa; phylum Chordata; class Mammalia; order Rodentia; family Cricetidae; genus Microtus; species Microtus obscurus. The sequence goes on from CAWTZC010000015.1 coordinate 25,942,201, forward strand.
TGTTCATGGAGACCAGTGTAAAGTTCGGCCATGTGGGGACCACACCCCTAAGTAAGAAGGTGGTGACTGGGGAGGGGCTAGTGTCTTGGGTAGCTCTGCTGTCTCCTGGGCTAATAGTGGCACATCGGTGGGTCCTTCCTGTAACAGCACCCGTCCCCTAAATTGAAGACCAGTGCTTAAGGCTGATGTTAGAAGGTGGCTCTGATTTCCAGATTAGGGAGTCTTCTAGAAATTGCATGACTGAAGGGATGCAAGTACAGGTCCAGTTGTGACATCCTGGAGCATGAGAGATCACAAAGAGATGCTAGGAACCAAACCAATAAGCTCTTCATCACCAAGGCTACTGAAGTACTCACACGTACAGCCACAGAGAGCCAACGCAGGTATACCAGGGCTGAGCTGAGTTGTCAGGATGGGCAAGGACATGGAAGCCTCTGGGCTCCCCCTTCTGGGTCTAGGCTATATGTGACTGGTCAGGGGCTGAATTCCAGGGGAACCGACTTTGGGGCTAGCACACGAATCACACGTTTCTGAGAATGGCATACCTGAGCACTTACAACTAGTTCGTTTCTGGGATTTTCTATTTAATGTTTCAGATGTTGGTTGACTGCAGGTAACTGAAAACTATGACCAGCAGCTAGTACATACATGTACACACGCACATACAGAGGTACACACAAACATGTGATGGGCTGATTCCTTTTGAGGAAGCAGCAGACCTGGCCTGCCATGTTCCTTTTTGTCTCCTACACTTAATGATCCATGGTGAAGTCATGGTGTGGGGTGTACCTGATAGTGAAAGACACACAGACATCTGCACACCACCTAGAAAGTCCCCTCCATACTCAGCCCTTTAAGAGTCCCCAAGTCCTATAGGAAAGGAATCCACACGGCAAGGCCCAACATAGTCTCTCTTGCCACCTGATGATGTTCCAAAGAACCAGAGTTTATGAAATGCTTTTGGGACTCAGCCCTGGGCCAGCAAAGAGCCTGGAGAAATTGCCAGGATGTTGCCATAGTGACTCAGAGATGTGTGGATGCAATGGGGAACTGTGCAAGGTGTGGTCCCTGAGGGCACTATAGGGCATGGGGCAGCTCATGACCCAATAGCCCGGCCCAAGTGGGAGGCAGAGCTAAGCCAGATGACTGTGGCAAAGGCAGATGATTTGGAAAGGCCCCGATGAAAGTGGTCTGTAGCTGCGGAGGCAAACGTGTGGTAAAAAGGTAAAGAGGTAACTCAAGTGTCGACGTCTGTGTTTGAACAGCCCGGCCAGAGCCGAGGCTGAGCGACAGAGGAAATAGAGCCCAGGACTGTTTGACACTGAGGAAGTCACAGCTTCCCTGAACCTGGTGAGGTGTGAGTGTGCTTGTCTGGTGTATTCGGTAAAACACTGGCTGTTGTGTGAAGCCTGGAAGCTGGTCACATGGTCCGTGATCCCCCACACAGGCTCTGATGATACATTCAGTTCTCACAATACAGAGCCAGCACAGATGGTTCAAACATGGCCCGTCCAAACGAATGCAGCCTAAGGATGCACGTGGTATTTCCAACAACATCAAAGCAATTGCCTGTTCCAGATTCGTCCACATCTCGTGGGTCAACTTTAAAGACATCCGTGTAAACTGGAATGAAGAGCTGTCTCTCCGAGCTGTGTGTGAGGACTGTGACGATATACCCGACCTCACTTATTCCTGGGATCTCTTCCTGGTCAACGCGACAGAAAAGAATACCATGGAAGGTAATATGGCTACTCTTTTTCTGATGAATAAAAAAAAGTGTTGTTCTGGGGTGGCTGGGACTTCATCCCACCTCAGCCCTCCAGACACCTAGTGACAATCCCATACAATCCCATAATGGTTTCTCACATATGTGCCATAAGGAGGCTGAGCACAGACTCACTTGGGCCATTTTATTGGTTGAGAATCACAGGCAGCCATTGCAAAGGATCTGTGATGGCACGCACTGTCCAGAGAGCAGTGGACTTGGACACTGACATCTGCGTTGGCTCTACAGTCCTCTTTCCAGGCATACAGCTCCTAAAATCCTTGGACTGTTTCATGTGATCATGTTTTCATATGTTAACGAGCTGACAGGTGGCTAGCAGCCACTGAGTATCTTTGAGATGAGGCTTGGCCATCCCAAACACTGGGGCAGGGTGATGTAATCATCCATAACTATGTAACAAATCTTCCAGGAAAGTCCCAGAAGGACTGGGATCACTGGTGGAGGGCGGAGTTCCAGAAAGGACTGGCATCTCGGGTCTCTGCTGCTCTCTAAATGGGAAGTTGAGGCATACTGCGTGTGGAAAGAGAGTTTATTCAAGTCCTGATGAAGATGGCCACAGGGAGAAAACAGGAATTGCAGTTACTCAGAATAAGTGCTCCCGAAATGACGCCATGGTGGTGGTGGTGGTGGTTGGGGGTGTCTGGTGATCCCACCCTGGGGCAGGGCTTAAGAAGATCATAGTGGGTGGACTGGCAGTCACTCAGTGACATGAGGCATTCCAGGAGGAAAGAAGGGGCTTCACTAGGGTGTGAGTTATCTCCTCCAAGTCAGGATGTCTGGAGAAACCCACCAGGCTGATGAGAATGACCTGGAGGGCAGGTGTCTGGGGTCTCCTCTCATTTGCCTGGACTGAAGAATATTGTGAATTTGTTCTTATCCACCCCCGACCCTCGTGTTCCTCCTTTCTCACACCACTCCACAGAGTAGCGGGATGCTGTGGAATGAGACTGAGTTCCAATAGGAAGTGACACAGAAGACTGGGTTTCTGGGCTGGGCATCCAGTTCTGCTCAGCTCCCACTGGCTGCCTGCCACGTTTTTAGTCCATTTGAGGCTCTTAGAAAACATTATAAAGCAGAGTTTGAGGTAGAGCTGCCCCCCCCAACACACACAATGAGGACATCCATTGTGTCTCATACCACAGGAGAGGGGGCTCTGAATTCTTTAAGACAAACTAGACCTTTATGAATCAAAACCCAAAACCTAAGCGAGGACCTGTGGTAGAGACACTGGCTTCGACAAGGCCAGTGCTGCCTGAGGCCAGCATATGTCAGAGAAAGCTGACAAGGGCTCCCATCACCCCCTCTGACAACAGGTTCACAGAACACAGGGAGACAAACCACTAGCTCACTGTAAAGGACACTATGGAGGACAGAGACAAAAAGGTCTGCCCTGTTCAGAAACAAAAGCTGCCTTTTCAAAGAGTTATTTCTGTCCGTGAATTTTTTTTTGTCATTGCTCCTTTATCATAAGCCCTGGTGATGCCTTTTAGAATTATTTACTGAATCCTCATTGTCAGGGAGGGAAATGAAGATCGGGAGAATTTCTTCCAGAATAGAGTCACTCACACAGTGGGCTTGTTGAACCTGGTAGGGCCACCCTCTAGTCTGAAGGCAGACTGGGGAGAGCAAGTTCAGGCGAGAGAAGAGATCAAGAGTTTCCTTCCCTACTTGTTCATGTTTAGGTCATGTATTGGCTTCCTCAGCACCAGGCCACAGCCATGTGCCTGGGTCTTGATCTGAGCATCAGGGCTCCATGGCAGGCTTGTTTACAGTAGCACGGTGCTTCCTGGGAAGATGGGAACAAGTGTTCAGTCACCCCAGACGTGCCACCAAGACACACCCCTGATGAGAAGTCCACTCAAGTCAGGAACATCACTGGAGGGTTAGTGACAGTACCATAGGTGACTTAAAAACAGATGTGTCACCCAAAAGGCCACCACAGCCTGGGTGATGACTCAGGAAAGCTGCCACACTGGAATCCCACCCTATGCATTCTAGCACCTGTCCCCAGACCACCTACGGTTAGGAGAAATGGCTGGAATCTCAGGTGAGAATTTTGGGTCCCTCTTCCTGCTTCTCCTAGGGAGTTTTGGCAGCCAAGCCTCCACAGCCTCTGTTCTGTTTCGCTTCTTGTGTTTCCAGGACTACGTAAGGTACTGCAGCAACCTCAGCCCCGAGGTGGCAATGGTCAGTCCAAACTCTCAGACAATATCTTTGCCCCGCAGGTAGACATGCTTATGTAACCTGTATATGTATGTGTTTTTATTTTTAACGTGTGTGTGTGTGTGTGTGTGTGTGTGTGTGTGTGTGTTGGCTGGGGAATGCCACAGTGCCTATGTGGAGGTTAACCACCATTACAAAACTTCTTGGATATTACATTAAGGTCTCCAGGCTTCTGCAGAAAGCATCTTTATCAGCTGAGTCATCTTGCACTGAGCCCACAGACTGTATATTTTAAAAAAAAAACTATATTTTATATTTTCAGTGCAGAATTTTAACTCTCTCACACCCGTGTTTAAGTCCCCTTCTGCAGCACTGTGGGGCTGCTGGGCGCTTCAGCATCCGGGGCCATTCTGAAGTTGTCTCAGTCAGACCTGCAATCAAGCCTGAGAGGATCCCCGACACGACACTCACCAGAGCGGTCACCCATGCCCCCGAGCTGGACAGCTCTTCACAACCTGGGAAGCATTTCCTCTGAGTCCACAGCAGGTGGACACCACATTCCTGCAGTGGTGGGTCCCATGGCAGGCTCCGGGGAGCCCATGGAGGACTCCAGCTCACTGAGCCCAGCCCCAGGTTCCCTGGATGAGGAAGCTTTGATGATGAGTACCCCAGAAGGAAGCTGGCCTCCTTTTAGCTCCTCCCCTGCCTTTGATGGTAAGTGCCACCATCTCTGCACATCCTTGTATCTACGCACCAGGCTCACCTGGGAAGGAGTGGATCTAATGAGACAGGCTTGAAGTCACTTCCGCCTTTGTCCTACGTCTAAAAATACTGTGTCCATGCTGAGTGCAAAGCCCAGTTTCAACCCCAGGGCAATAAAATAATACTTTGGTTTTGTTACTTTGAGACAGGTTCTAACTAATGTGGCCCAGGCCTCTAATTCCCTATGTAGCTAAGGCTGAATTCCTGATTCTCCTATCTTCACTGGTCAAGCACTGGCATTATTGCTATGTGCTACTATGGTCTGGCTAAGAGATAGTTTATTCTTGACCCAAATATGAGTGATAGTGGTTCAGGGACACGGATAAAGTTTGCCCTTAATACTGCAATCCATAGTAGAACTGGTTATATGATATTTAATTAGATATACAACAAAGAAAGTTGTATCAAATACATGTGTGTGTGTGTGTGTGTGTGTGTGTGTGTGTGTGTGTGTGTGTGTGTGTAGGGGGATACCACCAATTGATGTCTTACAGTCAAATGGGGGAAAGTCCCACAGGTTTTGGACTTACAGCATTTTTAGCTGTGGGTTGGTAGCAAATAGTCCTCTTCTAAGAAGAATATATTTTAAAATTTTTACCTATAGTCAAAAAGACGTTCTGTCAGGCATGGAAGTGAAAATGAATAACAACTTAAGGGAACTAAGAAATGACTTGGCTAGTTTGGCTCTGATCTGCAACATTCTCACTCCGCACGATCATGAGGTTCTACTCCGCCAGCCTTACAGGATCTTGGTGTTGGGGGTTTTAGTCTACAGCACACAGCACTCATTAATTGTGTCTTCAAATGAAATGTAATTCTTCCCTCTTGTGTAGATTTTGAAGCCTATTATAGTGACATCCAAGAAGACGTGCCGTCCCCCGGAAGACAGCCAGGTGACCACTTTTATGATTGTCCCCATGTAGGAGAGTCCTGCACCCAGGCTTACTATGTACAACCATTCTGGACGCTTCATGCTTGCCCCTAATAGCAAGGCCACCTAAAACTCCCCCAAGGGATTTTCAAATGGAGACTGTGAGCCCCTCTTGGGCACAGACCTCACTCCTGGTTCACTTACTGTTGCTCATCTTGAGCCCTCTGCTTGCGAACTCCAGTGGTCTCAGGCCCAACAGTAGGCAATCCAGACCCGAGGTGCCTTGCACGGTGACCGTCGACGTACAGGCCTCCCTAAGTGCTCCTTCGCCTTGTCTCCTTGCTCATCATCCTTCTTGCAGGCTCCCTCTCCCTCCCCATTCTGAATTCTCCCTCAGCACCGTGATGACCCCTGTCACGCTTCCACCCCTACCTCATCTAAACAGGTGGCTTCTGGACCTGTGATGTCTTTCCGTGTCTGTCCCATATACACCTGACATCTTCTCGAAAATTTCACAACTAGCTCATTCCTGTGTCCCCAGAACCGTTGTGATGCCCAGTGCTTCAGTGAACACAGGATGATCAATGTATCGTGTAAATAGGTACTGATCGCACGATCAGTAGGTGATCTATGTTTCTGCAGACTAGACAGACAAGGAGTGAACACTACTCTTTAGTGAACAGATGGGTAATTGGAGTGTGCCATGTCTACCAAATGAATGGGCAGGTGATTAATTTGTTGACAGAACAGGCAGATGATGAATGGTGCTTAGTGGTTAAGTTAATGCATTGGTTCTCTGATTCACTGCTGTGTTTTCTTCAACTGTCTCAGACCGAGAATTTCTTCAGTTCTTTGTGTGAGGTGCTCCTCATAGGCAGTCATAGGAAGAATCAGAAAAGAAACCTGGGAAAACAAACTGTGTTATGGCCATAGGTCCTAGAAATAGACATGTGGCCGACCACTCGGGGCCTTGTGAGAAAGTCTTGGTGGACCATGAGCCCCAGTTTCACTTGGGTTTCAAAGAGAGGAACAAGACAGGCAACAGTCCTTCAGGATCTGGCAATCAGAGTAACTCCAGTGGGCTGTGGACAGAGGGGGTGATGCCTGGTATGGCATCTAGTCACCTAGTCACCGGGCATCTGGCTCTGGGATGAGTAAGAAGGGGATGGCTGCCCAGAGTGTACAGCAGGACCGAGGGGGCCTGGCTGTGGATCAGGTAGACCTGCTCCTGATGAGGCCCTCGATATCACTAGGGGTTGCCTAGACCAGGACGGTGGCCTCTGTTTTTGCTGCTGTTTGGTTTACTTGTAGGATACTGAGACATGATTGCATTGGTTGGCTTTCTGGTTACTGGTTTTGCCTCATGGTTTCACAGGGTTTGGGTTATGGTCACTTGACCCCAGGCTCCTGGGTAGAAGGTCACTTGAGTGGGAGTGTGTGGTGGACTCTTCATGGTGGACAGAAAGCAGAGGGCCAGATAGGAAGAAGCTAGGGACAGCATACCACCAAGGACCCACCCCCAGTGGGTTTTTCACAGTGAGGCTCCACCTTCTAAACTTTCCAGAATCTCCAAAAAGAGCATCGCCAGTTGGGGACCAAGCACTTAACATGGACCAGTGAGGATAACCTAATATTCAAGCCATAAAAATCATACAGAAAAAAACGAAAATTTGTATTACATACGCAGGTCTGTTTTGGGGGTCCTGCTTGGGCCTGGCAGGTGCCAAATCAGTACTAGAAAATAGACAGAATGGGCATGATCTTATCCTGTTCATAGCATGACTCTTTCTGAAAGGGGACATCCTAATTCCTCGAGGTCTTTTGGTACTGTATCTTATTTCTGTGGCCTCGTTTGAAGTCTACAGGCAGTTCAGCACCTTCCCGTGCCATTCCTCCCCAGACTACACAATGGCTTTCTGTCTCTGTGCCTGCCGCCTGCAATCATATCCTCTGCACAGTAGCCAGGGCCTTTCTCAGACACAAACAAGATGGTCACTCTCTTCTGGCTACTAGTGGCTTCCTAACACTTGCAAGACAAAGGTTTCAAAGGTGGCCACAGGCATGTCTTTACTGCTCACCTTCTGGTCCCCATTCTCTTTCTTTGGCCATGCGCGGAGGACCATTCCCACCACACTTGGTCTCTATTCAACCCGGAAACTTCCTCCAGATCTTCACTGAACTCATCCTTTGCTCTGAATCCCTGCCACCGCTCCAACAGAAGCTCCCCCCACCCCCACCAACAGAGGTCTCCTTCTGTTCCCACACTCGCTTTCTCTGTCAATCTGCTGCACTTTTTTCCTCATTTAGCATCACCTGACTTTGCATTATGAAATTCCAGATTGCAAGGTGGAAGGAAGGAAGGAAGGAAGGACGATGAGTGAGGGAGTGAGGAGGGAAAGAATAAGGAGGAAAGGAGGGAAGGTAAAGTGTTGAAATTGGGGTGTCGGGGTTGTGTCCCCAACACCCCAGCCGCTTGGCTAGCTTATGCCCGAAATAACAACACACAAAAACTGTATTCATTTAAACACTGCTTGGCCCATTAACTTCAACCTCTTAACCCATTCCTAATCATCTATGTAGGCACCCCAAGGTGCGCTTACCGGGGAGATTCTAGCCTACGTCCATCTTGACTCGGAGCTTCATGGCGAGTGTGCCTCAGAGAGCTGGGCCATCCTGTCTGCCCGCTAGACAGGAGGCTGCTGTCTCTGAGCGGAGCTGCATGATTCTCTGAGCTCACTTCCTCTTCCTGTCCGCATACTATTCTTTTTACTCCACCCACCTATGTTCTAACCTATAGGACCAGCCAAGCAGTGTCTTTATTTTAACCAATGAAATCAACAGATTCATATATGACACTCCCACATCACTTCCCCTTTTTCTGTTTAAACAAAAAGGAAAGGCTTTAACTTTAACATAGCAAAATTACATAAAACAGTTATCAAGTAAAAATTACAATAATCTTTATCATAACTAAGGAAAAGTATAACTATAACTAACTATTCTTAATTCCATCAAAGACTCCAGAAAGATACAATATCACCTAAGCAAACAAGAAATAAGCAATGTTCAAACTCTAGAAATGACAGAGACATCTTGCTGCCTGTACAGTCACCCAAAGTTCCTCTGTACTGTTGGGGCATCCATCTTCAGCCTACAGGCCCATAGTTTTCAGCAGACATTCCATAAAGCAGGAAATTTCAAAGGCAGTCACTATCTGCTTGTCCTGAAGAATGTCTTGCAGACTCTTTCATGAATCAGGAACCCCGAAAGATCATCTCACCTTTAGGCAAGTTCAGTAGTCCTCTCTCTGTGGGTTCTCTGTGTCCAGTTTATACAATAGTCCAGGCAAGAGCAGTTTCTTGCCCAAATGGCTATCAAACTCCATAAGGATCCTCTTCGATGCCCATCTTCCTCTTAAAGTAGATTGGTGCTGCCAGGAGCAGATGTGTCTCATTGTCATGAAAAGTCCTTAGTTATTAAAACATTAAATGTCCTATTTTGTAGTCTTTGAAAGATATGAAGAATGCCTATCTAACTAAAATATATCTCTATATATCTAGAAAATCTAACCAACATAACAACAAGCTTGACCATTATTGATGATTATCCATTAACAACCTATATACATTACATTTTTAAGTGAACTACACAATCCACTACACCTAATCAAGATCAGAAATACATATACATATAACAAAATTGACCTTAAATTTAAATCACTAAAGCAAAATCCATATCAATGTAAATTATTCATACCTATACCATTTCCCCCTTTAAATGTAAAAGAACACTTATAAACCATATTTGGGAACATGGGCGCAGTTATTTCTCTCCAAACTGCTTCCTGCTGAATGGGGGCGTCGTTAATTAGGTCTTTCATGGTATAACCTGTGTGCTAGTTTCCTCTCAGTTGGCAGTTGAGCGAAGCAATTTTCTGAAGGCATTCACAGCAACCCTTCAGGAGGGCGTGGTCTATCATACCATATCGGAATAGAAGAAATGAACAGGGTCTCATCCTCTGTGAAAATAAAACAAGAAACTCCTTTCCAAAGTATGATATCCTTAGATCCAAATTTCAAAGTCAAGGCATTTTCACAACATCTATGTTGGGTTAGTTTAGCAGCATTTATAATCAAATATCTTTTGGCAGCTCTTGCTCCTTCCTCAGCATTCAAACAATTCAAAGAGAGCATAATAGCATACAGTATCAAGATTCTCTGTGTACTTTCCATCTTTGTACGGCTTTATTTTAACTCTATTTCGTATACTTTTATTTTATGCTTTTTGAGACAGGTTCTCCGTATATCTTTGACCTGAAGTAACTCTGTAGACCAGACTGTTCTTGAACTCTCAGAGATCCTCCTGTCTCTGCCTCCCAGGCATTGGGATTAAAGGCGTATGCTACTACACCTTGAACTCACAGAGATCTGTTTGTCTCTGCCTTCTAGGCACTGGGATTAAAGGCGTGTGCTACCACACTTTGAAGTCACAGAGGTCAATTTCCCTCTGCATCCCAAGTGTTGGGATTAAAGGCGTGTACTACCACAACCAACTTCTCTTTTTCTTCCTTATTTTTGTTTTTACTTTAAGAATTTTAACTTTTAGCTTGCATATATTTTTAACACAGTGTAAAACATTTAAAAATTTTCTTTATCTTTGAATCTCTTTTTACTGTATCTCTGTTTTTCTGACCACATAGGTCTTTAATTTACCAAGCAATCTCAGTAGGACTAAAGGCGTGGCTTTGCCAGCTAGATCCAGTCCATTCCTTAGCTTTCTGCCATTCCAACCTTGTGACTGAGGTACCGGCCAGAGCCGCGTTCAGTGTCACAAGTCTACAGTGTTTCAAGGTCCCTGCCAGCAATTAAGCTGCAACAGACAACACTCAAGTCCTTTCTCTGTAGACTGCCCTCCTGCCTCAAACAGTCAGAGTTTGCCCTGGCAGGATGGCCCAGAAAACCGGCATTTTTAAACGGCGCAGCTTTTTTCCTACTACGGCTGAAAACCGAAAAGCATGCGTTCAGCTTTTCGTCAATACCGTTTCAGTGTTTCATGGCAGGACCTCTTAATGAGCTGCAGGGTTTTGCAGCTAAAGCTGAGTCAGGAAGCCTCTCTTAGATGTGAGCGTTTGCTTGCTTCTAGCAGCGCTAGACCCGAGAAACTGCTGCTACCAAGAAAACATGCTTTACTCTTTCCCAAGCTTTCTCAGACTTTCTGTGGATTCAGTTGTCCACACGTTGGGCAGCCATCTGTTGAAATTGGGGTGTCGGGGTTGTGTCCCCAACACCCCAGCCGCTTGGCTAGCTTATGCCCGAAATAACAACACACAAAAACTGTATTCATTTAAACACTGCTTGGCCCATTAACTTCAACCTCTTAACCCATTCCTAATCATCTATGTAGGCACCCCAAGGTGCGCTTACCGGGGAGATTCTAGCCTACGTCCATCTTGACTCGGAGCTTCATGGCGAGTGTGCCTCAGAGAGCTGGGCCATCCTGTCTGCCCGCTAGACAGGAGGCTGCTGTCTCTGAGCGGAGCTGCATGATTCTCTGAGCTCACTTCCTCTTCCTGTCCGCATACTATTCTTTTTACTCCACCCACCTATGTTCTAACCTATAGGACCAGCCAAGCAGTGTCTTTATTTTAACCAATGAAATCAACAGATTCATATATGACACTCCCACATCAGTAAAGAAAGGATCTAGCCGGGCGGTGGTGGCGCACGCCTTTAATCCCAGCACTCGGGAGGCAGAGGCAGGCGGATCTCTGGGAGTTCGAGGCCAGCCTGGTCTACAAGAGCTAGTGCCAGGACAGGCACCAAAGCTACAGAGAAACCCTGTCTCGAAAAACCAAAAAAAAAAAAAAAAAAAAAAAAAAAAAAAAAAAAGAAAGGATCTAATGGGAGGTTGCTTATAAGACACTAAGGAACATCTCTTGAATACGCACACTTACTAAAGGCATGGCTTTAGATATACCCTATCCAGCAACCACAGAAGTCAGTATTAGCATCAACCTTGACATTCATGCTTCACAAGACTGGGACCTTTCGCTTTCTCTTCTGTGACATGGTTTGTCATCCTAGGGACCAGTACCAACTTCCAGGAATCGGGACCAAGCATGAATGCCGAGGAGAGTGCCAGTGATGGGGACAATCTGCTGGGCCCTTTCCTCCACACAGGCAGAGCAAAGCCAGCTCTCATGATTGACTGGCCCAAGGCCCTGGTCAGCCGAGCTGTCTTCCAGAGCTACACCTCCTCAGGTACGAACATGCTCTTCACACTCCGGATTCACAACCATTTCAGAAGAGTTTGGGACTCGGCCCTCAGGTTCTCCTGAATCTTTTGTCTTGATGAGAGGAACCACTCAGCCTTCCCTGTTCATGCTTGTCCTTCTGTGGACCACAGCCCATCTCGTGGCTTCTTCTCTAAGGATGAAACTGGCTGCAGCTGTCCCTTAGAAGTCCCCAGCTGCAGAGCAGCAGAGAGCTTTGGTTCTGGGTGGGACCTCAGCACATGGTATCCACTGTCCCTAAGACCTTGCATAGAGTACATGTTCCATTTCCATCGACGGATTAGGTAAAGCTGGCCTTGCGGGGAAAGGAATTTTTGAATTTCTCTCCCCCGGCATAGGCATGTTGGTTTGTCTGCTCTCGTGGATCACTGCCTTTCTGGGTACTGCATGTGAGTAGGGTCTCCCCATGCCCTTTTGGGAAACTATGGATTTCATGCTATTTTTAAGGGATTTTCCCCTTGCTCTCTCCAATCACCTGTCTTGTATCTTGTATCTCTCCCAATTTTGAGGAAGGCTAAGCAGGATAGGACAGCTTACTCTTGCAGGGAAAGAGTTAAAATTTTTCATCACCAAAATTCTCCAAAATGCAAATGTCAGTCATACTATATCAGATAAGCCAAATTTATAAAATAAAAGCTCAAATACTGAGCTTGCTGTAAATGCACAAGATGAGATCTTATCAGCATTCTCTTGTTGCTAGGGAAATCTACCTCATCTGAGCTGAGGCGAACTGATCCACCTCAATACTGCTTCTGTTGGGTGAGAATGGCCTGGAGATAAAAATTTGGGCTCCTCAAAGAAGGCTAGTAAAACACAGATTAGTGTCCTTCCCAAGTATTAGTAGAACATGTGTCTCAGGGTTTCTATTCCTGTGAAGAGACACCATAACCACAGCAAGTCTTATAAAGGAAAGTATTTCATTGAGACTGGATTGCAGTTTCAGAGATTTAGTCCATTATTGGCATGGTGGGAAACAAGGCCACATGCAGGCAGATATGGTGCTGGAGAAGGAGCTGAGAGTTCTACATCTGGATTCACAGGCAGCAGAAAGAAACTGTGTCCCTCACTGGGTATAGCCTGAGCATATGACACCTCAAAGTCTACCCTCCCTACACAGTGACATACTTCCTCCAACAAGGCCACACCCACTTTAACAAGGCCATACCTCCTATTAGTGCCACTTCTTATGGGCCAAGTATTGAAACACATACATCTATGGGGACCATACCTATTCAAACCACAAAATGTATTATTGACCTGTTCCCTTGGAGCAAAAGTGGGGCTCATTCCTGAGAGCCCACTGACTGCCACTTTCACGTGGACACTTCTCTTCTGTAGGTATCATGGGACCGGATGTGACAATAAGACCATTCTCACTGAGCAGTGGCGAGATGTATGTCTTTCAGGCTTCTGTAGGTATGTCAACGTACAAGTTATAGCTAGTGTGGGGAACCATGAACGCTTTGGTCTTATCATACTTTTTCCTAGAAATCACAGTGACTCTTTCCTGAAACTCTTTGCCCTGGGCCCTACCCTTCCTTCTCTTCTCCTACCACCACCCCATTGTTTGTTACCCGCATTAGTTGCTGTGATGGTCTTCCTTATGACATCAGGTGCGTGTTTAGAACAGGTTAAACAATGACCAATTGCTGTCCTTCTTATATATTTGTTTGTGTGTGTGTTTTGGTTTTGGGTTTTGTTTGTTTGTTTTTGTTTTGTTTTTGTCTTTGTTTTAGTTTTTTGCTAGATGCCTAATGTCTTAGGGTTTTCGTTGCTGTGAAGAGACACCATGGCTACAGCAACTCTTATAAGAAAACATTTAATCAGGGTGGCTCACTTACAGTTCAGAGGTTCAGTCAATTATCATCATGGCAGGAGTATGGAGCGTGCAGGCAGACGTGATGCTGGAGTAGCTGAGAGTCCTACATCTTGCAGGCAACAGGAAGTTGACTGATACACTGGGCAGTATCCTGAGGATAGGAAACCTCAAAGCCTGCCACCACAGGCACACACTTCTTCCAACAAGGTTATACCCAAGGCATCAAAGCCACAGCTTTTAATAGCGCCACTCCTTGTGGGATTATGGGAGCCATTGTATTCAAACTACCACACCTGACTGGGCCACCTGCCCTGCATATATTTAATCCCAACCATGTGTTAGTGCCATTTTTTCTAAGTGTTCAGCGTGGGCTGGAATTTACCACAGGCTCACCCTGCTTAGTGTCCGGCAACTCTTCCTGCATTTTCATGACTCAATCTGAAAGCATTCTTTTGGGTAATTTTTAAACATTCCCCCTCTTCTGGAGACGAAGGTCCCATTTAACAAGCACAGAAGGTTCCACTGATATGCAGGATTGATTCGTCACCCATGGTTTTGCATTCATTAGAGCCCACTAGGAGCCAGTCATAGTGGCCCATCTGTAATCACAGCACTTGGGAGGCTGAGGGAAGAGGGTTGCAAGTTCAAGGTCAGACCATACCTCAGAGCAAAACCAGAGAAGCAGACTTACTGTGCACTTGCGGTTTTGCCTCCTGGGTTTGTATATATATCACCCAAGGAGGCAGCTCAAGGTTGTTTGTCTTCTGATATTTCAGAGACTGGCCCTTCTGGATTCTCACCACTGCTGTGAATCTCTGCCTGGCCAGTCTAGACACTAAGGCCTGAGACGCTGCTTCTGCCCCCAGAGACAATGTTTGCTTCTGTAATAATAGATACCATTGCTTCTCAGTAGCTCATGTGCCACACTCCCACCCCTGTTTTTAAATCCACCAATGAACAAACTGAAAGCCGTTCTCATAGGCCATGTACAGAAGATGCCTGCAAGTCTTCCCATGGTCCCCCGATCCTGTTCAGTGTCCTCTGCCTCCTGGGAGAGCTGAGCTCAGGCTCCAGGTGTCCTGCTCCGCCGGCCACCACTTAGCCCACACACAGTCTCCCTGACAGCTTCAGTCTCCTGTGTTCTCCATCACACATGGCGCTGTGTGACTGTCCTTGCTTGTGTTATTTCGGGGGAACACGCTTATCCCTATGTCCCTTTCTTAGGCCAGTATGCTATTCCTACCCCAGGGTTGTTAGCTCTAAATGCTTCTTCTGCAGGGATCTGACTGGTCAGCAAGGCAGAACTAGTCACTGCATCCTCTTGGATGTCACTTGTGTTGAAGGGCCCATTCTCTGCGGTCAGTGTTGTCACACCGCTGTTAAATAGGATGCACAGGCAGTGTTCAGCCTTCCAGAGGCCACACAAACAGTCCCCCCAGGGCCGGATGAGGGCTTTTGACAATGTGACAAAGAAAGCTCCAGCCCATAGTTTATCCTAAGAATATACTATTTTCTAAAAAATGTGAATGCTAATAAATTATTGTAGGGTAATTAATAAAGCAGAAGGGATATAACATGGTGTTTAATCACTGGGGAGTAATAACTATGCCTGTTGGGGTATATCTGCCCAGAGAATTCTCAGCAGATGTCTGCGTCAGATTCTAGACACAAGCTGAGTACTTGGGGAATGTGTGTGTTATATATGTGTGTGTCTGTGTATGTATATATATTCTCCACTCTACTTCTCTATGCTGGCTGAAATCCCCATTCTGTCTTTCTCTTAGCTTCAAAGAAGGCCTTACTAGGCAAAGCTCAGCTCTACATAACGGTCAACCAGGTTCCACAGGACATGTCCTGTCAGGTGCGACCCCACAGTGGTATGGAGGCCCATACCGTCTTCAGTGTCTTCTGCATGTCAGGGAAACCGGTATGTGAGAACCCTTGTCTGTCCTGAGGGGTCCAGGCAACCACAGCTCTTGGAAAGCATAGGAATTTTTTGTCTGGCAGGCTGCAGGGCTAGGCCTGCCTTGCATTGTGAGAAAGTTGTTCCTGCCTGAATAGGGGACTTCTCATTAAAAGCAGCCTCCTCATTCGAAGGAGAGGATCCTTGCAGGGCATTGTCACAAAGTCAGGAGACTCTGTTAACTATGGCCACACAAATGGGGTGGGGGATCAACCTGAGCATAACTCCATCACCAAGACATGTCTCTGACCCACACTTGCCCACTTTGACCAAGGCTCCCTTTGAAGTCAGATGGCGGCACAGCATAAGGCTGTGAATTTTCAGTCAGAGTCCTCAGGCTCTGGACACCATCTGACCTGGTCCTGTTCTGCCCACGTTCCTTCTCAGAAACCTGCCCTTGTGCATAGAGAAGAGGTTGTGACCCACAGGTTGCAAACTGCTCAGATAGGAGATCCAAAGACAGGAGAGCTAGCTGACCCAAGGGCAGAATATGAGAAGCCCTTCAGATTAAGAACCGACAAGTCCCACAGCGCCAGGAGGGCTCTTCCATCTGTGTGTACTGAGGATGATGTCGGTACCCTGGTCTAGGCTGAAAACACGACCACCAGTGGCCATGAGGGCAGAGGTGTGTGGCTTTGATTGGTGACTCCATCCACATTGTGCTCAGTTTCCTGTTTATTTTTGCTCCCACGGATTGGATCATAGGACTTCCATTATGAATTTCGCTACCAGGTAGGAAACACTTCTCCACACACCCTGTACAGCGGACGAGATACCCAGTACTACTTCCTGTTGCCAGCTGGTGAGACTTCAGACAATTACAAAGGTAAGCCACAGTGTCAACCATGTGACTCGGTATGCCTACTTATCCCTCCAAACACTGTCTCCTGCCTTCTGAAAACAACGGATTATTAGAAGGGCCTAGAAATTAAAATCATTTATTCACCTCAGTCAATTTAGGCCCTTTACCTGTATTTTTTTTTATTTAAATTTAATTTAAAATGATAGTAGTTAGTGGAATACATTGGGTGGTTACAATATATTATTTTTAGGTATTTAACTTTAATTTCTTTTATTCTTTTTTTATCATTTTTTATTGCTTTTATTGCACTATACATTTTTCTCTATTCCCCTCCCTTCCTTACCTTTCCCCTTCTACCCTTTCTGGTGAGCCCCACACACTCTCAATTGACTCAGAAGATCTTGTCTTTTTCTCCTTTCTATGTAGATCCATGTATGTCTCTCTTGGGATACTTTTTGTTGTCTAGGTCCTCTGAGGTTGTAGATTGTAGGCTGGTTTTTCTTTGCTTTATGTCTAAAATCCACTTATGAATGAGAACATACTATATTTGTCTTTCTGGGTCTGGGTTACCTCACAAAATATGATGTTTTCTAGATCCACCCATTTGCCTGCAAATTTCAAGATGTCATTGTCTTTTTGTTTTTTATTTTTATTTTTTATACTGCTGAGTAGTACTCTGTTGTGTAAATGTACCACATTTTTCTTATCCATTCTTCTGTTGAGGGGCATATTCTTTAGTCGAGGGGCATTTAGATTGTTTCCAGGTTCTGGCTATGACAAACACAATGCTGCTATGAACGTAGTTGAGCACATATCCTTATGGTACGATTGAGCATCATATATATCTCGGAAAGTAGTATTGTTAGGTCTTGAGATAAGTTGTTGTTTCCTAATTTTCTGAGAAACTACCATACTGATTTCCAAAGGGGCTGTACCAGTTTTCACTCCCACCAACAGTGGAGGAGTGTTCCCCTTATTCCAACATTCTCTCCAGCATAAGCTGTCATTGGTATTTTTGTTCTTGGCCACTTTTATAGGTATAAGATGGAATCTCAGAGTTATTTTGATTTGCATTTCTCTGATGGCTAAGGATGTTGAACATGTCCTTAAGTGTCTTTCAGACATTTGAAATTTGTCTGTCGAGAGTTCTCCATTTAGGTCTGTACCCCATTTTTTATTGGATTATTTGTTCTTTTGATGTCAAGTTTCTTGAGTTCTTTGTATATTTTGGAGATCAGTCCTCTGTGAGATATGGGGTTAGTGAAGATCTTTTCCCATTCTGTAGGTTGCCATTTTATCTTGTTGACTGTGTCCTTTGCTTTACAGAAGCTTTTCAGTTTCAGGAGGCCCCATTTATTAACTGTTTCTCTCAGTGTCTGTGCTGCTGGGGTTATATTTAGTAAGTGGTCTCTGTGCCAATGCGTTCAAGTATACTTCTCACTTTCTCTTCTATAAGATTCAGTGTGGCTGACTTTATGTTGAGATCTTTGATCCATTTGGACTTGAGTTTTATACATGGTGATAGATATGGATTTATTTACATTCTTCTACATGTTGATATCCAGTTCTGCCAGTACCATTTGTTGAATATGCTTTCTTTTTTCTATTTTATATTTTTTTGTTTCTTTGTCAAAAATCAGGTGTTTATAGATGTGTGGATTGATATCTGGGTCTTCAATTCTGTTCCATTGATCCTTCTGTCTGTTTTTATGCCAATACCACGCTGTTTTCAGTACTGTTACTCTGTAGTGGAGTTTGACTTGTTCACAATCTTGGGGAAAGTTAGAGCCCAGAATCTGGGCCTCTCAGTGATTAAGATACTTATGTCCTAAGAAGGACTGATATCCAAGTGAAGTCTCCTTTCCAAGTTGGAGCTACTATGCAGATACCCAAGGTTTACATACAAGCTGGTCTTCCTGTGTGGTACACATGACTATACCTGTGGCCATCATCTAAACCCCACCTTCATGAGCTGTTCTTATCACACATTTGAGTCTTTGTTAATTGAAAGGATTCCTAAGTCCATCAAGTTACCATTTCTCGCTAGATACATACAGATGTTTTTATGTAAGCCTCCCTTCAGAATTCTTTAACTTTTCCTGTTAAATCTGCCTCCATCATTTTAACTAGGAACTAGTTAAAATGTGACACTAACACCAGACCATATATTGTGGTCAGGATTACACTCTCCGTGACCCTGTACCCCATTTCAGCACTCCTTACGTTTTTGATGGACAGCCATACTCCGGAGGGCAGAAATATTCCTACCTACCATGACCTTGTGAATGGATGATGACTTACCTGTCCCCTCCTACAGCACACAGTGATAGGCTCTGCCTGTCTGCCCTCTGTGATACCCTCTGTCCCCTGCCTGATGAGCACTCACTGACCTTACTTTGATGTTCAGATCTTGGGTTGGGCTGTGAGGTCTCCCCAGAAGGACAGAAGAATCTTGAGGCCTTTTCTCATGCCGTGCCTTATTTTTGAATCCCTAGTAAACAGGCCATTACCATGGGGCAGCACTGATGTCTCAGTGGTTAGGAGCATGTACTACTCTTGAAGAAGACCTGAATTTGATTCTCAGGACCAGGTTGGGTGGGTGCCTGTAGCCCTAGGTCCAGGAAATCCAGCATACTCTTCTAGCCTCCAAGAGCACCTGCTCTCACATGTACACACCCTGACAGTGACACACACAAAATTAAAAATAAAT
This sequence comes from Microtus obscurus, assembly GCA_963919715.1. Classification (NCBI taxonomy): domain Eukaryota; kingdom Metazoa; phylum Chordata; class Mammalia; order Rodentia; family Cricetidae; genus Microtus; species Microtus obscurus. The sequence goes on from CAWTZC010000015.1 coordinate 25,961,369, forward strand.
CTTTAAAAGACAAAAATCTGAAAATTGCGATCAAGTTTGTTTTGTGTTGGCTGTCCACTCCTGGGTATGGCCTAAGTGTGGTTCGTATACCCAGTGAGACTCTGTCGAACTGATTTTTCCTTTGCAAGCAGTTATCAATAGGCGATAGCTTCTGGGTTCGGGATGGGGGCTCGCGTCCACTCAAGGCTGTAATGCATCTGGCTTAGACCTGTGCAGGCCTTGTGCATGCTTCCACAATGATCGTGAGCTCACATGTGCAACAATCCTATTGTGTCTAGAAGGCCTTGTTCTTTTGGTGTCTTCCATCCCCTTTGGCTCTTACATTCTTTCTGCCTCCTCCTCCATAGGGTTCCCTGAGGCCTGAGGGGAGGGATTTAATGCAGACACCCATTGTAGTTCCAAAGTCTCTCACTCTCTGCACATTGTTCCATTGTGGTTCTCTGTATTTGTTTCCCTCTACTGCAGGAGGACACGTCTCTGTATGGTTGAGCAAGAAATTGATCATTGGATATAGCTTTGTCTGATTTCTTTTTTCTCTTCCTTTCTTTCTTCCTTCCTTTCTTCCCTCCTTTCCTTCTTCCTTTCTTCCTTCCTTTCTTTCTTTTGCCTTTTCTTCAACCTTATATGTCTTTTAGTTACATATTATATAATTTTGGGATGACTGTGTGTTAGAATGTGTATGTTTCTGTCTCTGAATCCATATATGTTTCTTGTGCTTTTTCATTAGCTCCTTTTTTCTGTTTGTTCTCTTCTATTCAAGTTTTTTTGTTTTTATGTTTTCTTATTCTTTTCTTTCTTTCTTTTTTTTAGATGCCTGTTTGTTTTCCAATGAGAGAAAGCAAGAAAGGGTGTGAATTTGGGTGAATGGGGAGGTGGAAAGGATATAAGAGGGGTCAGAGGGCAACTGTAATTAGAATATATTATCTAAAAATCTATTTTCAACAAAAATAAATATTTAAAAGCCATTGCTCCTATAGCTCATAGTTTTGCTTGACAAAGATTCTATTTACAGCTTTGTTGGTATCCTCAGTGTGTATGATGTGGGAAGGAAGACAGTTTGCCTGAGTTTTGCCAGCATCCCCCACCCTGCTACCATTGCCCATGCTATTCAGCTGCTGATGGTGCTTGAAAACACTTCCCCACAGCTAGCGGCTGGGATGACCCTCCTCTGTCATATTCCTTCACAGTCATTGTTTCTACTGAGATCACAGATGGCCAAGGCTCCAAGGTGCAGCCGTGCAGCGTGGAAGTAACTGTGCTACCCCGTTACCATGGAAATGACTGCCCTGACAAGGACCTGTAAGTAAGAGGGTGCAACAAAGACACCCGACAGCAGAGCTTATATTCCCCGGGAGGTGATAAAGAACTGCTAACAGAACAATAGTAATTGCTCTTCTCTTGCTGGGCAAAAAACAGGGTTTCCTGGTCACGGCCTGTTTAATACCTCTTGCACGGCCCTGTGCTGCTGCTTCAGAGTCCATGATGCTCTTTCTTTTCTTTCTAAAATGTTTTTTTTAAATAGTTATTTATTTATTATGTATACAATATTCTGTCTGTGTGTGTGCCTGCAGGCCATCAGAGGGCACCAGACCTCATTACAGATGGTTGTGAGCCACCATGTAGTTGCTGGGAATTGAACTCAGGACCTTTGGAAGAGCAGGCAATGCTCTTAACCTCTGAACCATCTCTCCAGCCCCTCTAAAATGTTTTTAAGATTTATTTTATGTATGCATCTTTGGGAGGGTAGTGGAGGTTGGGGTTTCTCACATGTGTGTGGGTACCTGAAGAGCCCCAAATAAGGCATCGAACACCCTGAAGCTGGGATAGAGGTCAGTATGAGTCACTCTACATAGATTCTGGAAAGTGAATTTGGATCTTCTGGAAGAACAGCAAGCGGTCTTAATCACTGAGCCATCTCTCCAGCCCCTTAAACAGTTTAATTGGGGTATCATTTAAGCATTATATAGCTGTCCGATGGAAATTCCTCACACTCACTGAGCACTGTGGCCTTTAGCATGGTCTAGTTTGGGAACATTTGGTTATCATAACATCTTTGTACCAAAAAGTAGTAACTCCCGAATCACCAACCCCAACGCCTACCTTCAAATCCCCAAAGTCAAAATCTTTGTGTCTAAAAATTTGCAGATTCTAGAAATTTCAGGGCAACAGAATAATGAGAATAAGCTCTTGAGTGTTCCTCTTCATTTCACGTATGAATATTGCTGAATTTCATCCATGATTCAGCACAAATCAGTACCTCATTTTTAATGACTCAATAATATTTATTGTATTGCCTCAATTTCTTTACTGTTGACATGCCTAGTTTTGTCTGTAAATCAGGTTATGCTGAAGATTTCTTTGCAAGCTTTGGTGTGGGTGAACATTTTCATTTCTCTAGGGAAGAACTGCTGGGTCATATGATACCTCTTGCTTAGCACCTCTCCAGGCAGACTGCACCACTTGGTATTTTCACCAGCACTGGCAGAGGAGATTGAGTTTCCTCAGTGCTGACTGTGCTGGGCTTAGTTTTTGTGTCCACTCAATAAAAGCTGGAGTCATCTGGGAAGATGAAGCCTTGAGAGAATGTCTCCATCAGACTGACCTCTGGACAAGCCTGTGGGACATTCTCATGTTTAATGATTGACTGCTGTACTGTGTGCCCCACCACACCCTGGGCAGGTGCTCTTGGGTTATATAAGAAAGCAGACTGAGCAAGTGATGGGGAACAAGCCAGTGAGCAGTGTTCTTCCTGGGCCTCTGCTTCAGTTCCTGCTTTCAGCTTCCTGCCTTGAGTTTCCTCCAGAACAGACTGTGACATGGAAAGTTGTCAGGTGAAATAAACCCTTTCCTCCCTGAGTTGTTTTTAGTTAGTGTTTTATCACAGCAACAGAAAGCAAACTGGGACAAGCCATAAATGCTGAAATGCATTTACTGATGCTCATGTTGTGCCGTGGCTCAGAGATGTAGGTCAGAAGACAACTTTGGAGAACTCATTCTTTCTGCCTCTGTCTAGGTCCTGAGGATCAAACTCAGGTTGTCATGTTTGCCTAGAAAGTATCTTTACTTGCTGCTGAGCCATCTCTCTGGTCCCCAAATTATTGTGTAAATATTTTGAAAATTGATTCTTTGGGGGCTACAGAGATGGCTCAGCAGTTAAGAGCACTTGTAGCTCTTGCAAAGGACTGGGGTTTTATTTCCAGCACCCAGATGCTGGCTCACAACCACCTACAACTCTAGTTACAAGTCATCTAATGCCTTCTTCTGACCTCCAAAAGTACCTGGCAATACATGGTACATAGACACACACTCAGGCAAAATACTCCTATGCATAAAATAAGTAATAAATAAATTTTATTATTTAATATATTCATATGTAATATGTTTGACCACCTTCATCTTGAGTCTTATATACCTTGCTGGTCTCCTGTTGTTCTGTCCATTGTTGATAGCATCATTACCTTTGAAGTCCTTTCTGCCCCTCCCGTGCCATCAGGTTTTGTTCTCTTCGTAGATTCCCTATGTATTCATAACAATTTTGTACAGTTCCACAATGTTATGTATTTGGGCAATTGTGAGCACATTCATAGTGTGATAATGCCGCCTCTGTTTGGCAATGCACCATTAGATTTTTATGTTTTTAAATGTTTTTCTTTGTTTCTGAAATTTTTATATTGTATACAATAAAATATGATTATCTCTGACCCCACTTCCCCCTCTAGTTTACTCTCTATGCACCCTACTTCACATTTTTCTTTTTTTAACAATCCACCAAGTATAGTTAGTATGGCTTATGGAGGTGGGAGTGACCATTAGAGCATGGAAATCCTATGAGTGGCCATATCCTCAAAAAATAATAATTCTCCCTCCCCAGCAACCATTCACTGCCAGCAGATCCCTAGCAAGAGGTATAGTAATCAGAGTTTTGTTTCCCACCTGCTGGTTCCCAAATAACTACTCAGAGGCTTAATATTAATTATAAATGTTTAGCTGATGGCTCAGGCTTATTACTAACTAGTTCTTACATTTAAATTAACCTATTTTTATTAATCTATGTATTGCCACGTGGCCATGGTGTTATCTCATTTTCTGCATGTCTTGTTTCCTCCATGGCTGTCTGGTGTCTCTTATACTCCACCCTTCTTCTTCTCTTCTTTGCTTGGGTTTCTCTGCTGGCTCTATCCTGCCTTGCCATAGGCCAAAGCAGCTTTATTTATCTACCAATGAGAGCAACACATATTCACAGTGTACAGGGTAGAGCTGAGATCATCTACCCTATCTATGCTGGGACTGGGCTTGGCTTGATCTTGTATCGGTCTTGTACAGGCAACCACAGCTGCTGTGTGATGTGGGAGTTTCATATCAATCTGTTGATTTCATTGGTTAAAATAAAGAAACTGCTTGGCTGGTCCTGATAGGTTAAAACATAGGTGGGAGGAGTAAACAGAATAGTATGCTGGGCGGAAGAGGAAGTGAGCTCAGAACGCTCGCAGCTCCTCTCAGAGCAAGACACTCGCGATGAAGTTCTGACCCAAGATGGACGTAGGCTAGAATCTCCCCAGTAAGCGCACCTTGGGGTGCTAACACAGAATATTAGAAATGGGTTAGACCAGGTGTGAGAGTTAGCCCGTAAGAGGCTAGAGCTAGTGGGCCAAGCAGTGTTTAAATGAATACAGTTTGTGTGTTGTTATTTCGGGCATAAGCTAGCCAGGTGGCCGGGGTGTTGGGGACGCAACCCCGCACCCCTATTTCAACAGCTGTGAGTTCATGATTGTTATAACACGTCATGTTAGGAAGACAGCATGTCACAGCGCTCCTCCCCATCCTCCAGCTGACTCCTCTCCTTCCATGTCCTAAGCCTTGAGGGTGATGTGGTTCACACATGAGGGCTGAGCACTCTCTTCCTTATTTTTCACACTTTGACCTATTATAAATTTATAACTTTTACCTTTCTGGTGCGTTGGCCCTTTCTATGATTAGAAAATGTCCCTCTGGATCATTAAAATTTGATCCCCACTCTTGTATTTTTAGCCTGATATAGGTGTAACCATTCTAGGTGCCTTAAGGTATCATTCTAGGTGTCTGAATGGATGCCTAGCTGTTATAGATTCAACCATAGCACTTTATAGACATCACCTCCTGCAATGGATTTGTTGTTAAGGAATGTATTATTTGTGAACTTGCTATCCAGCATATCTACAAATCTGTCTTCATTTTCTTCCTATTCTTTTCTGCTTGCTGTTCATTATCTCTATTGTTTGGTCCCCAAATTCACAGCTGCTTTTCTCAAAATTTGCTTTTCAAACTCTGCAATGAATTTTCATTATTTTTAATATGCACATAGGTCCAGAAATTCCATTTAATTTATAGATTTTCTTCATTGCTAGACTATAATTGATTATAATACTGTTATTTAATCTTCAAAATTAGTTTTCTTTAGTTCTTTGAACATATTTATGATTCCTGCTTTGAAGTCTTTGATCAACCCATCATTTGGGTTTTCTCACAGGAAGTTCCTATTGTCTATTATCTTTCCTGAGTTTGGGTTGGTCTTTAAGCTTGTTTGGCTGTCTAAAAAGGTTTCATTGAAAACTGGACCTTTTGTCTGATATATTCTGTCTCTCTGGGTATGGGCTCAGTTTTCTAAGGCTTCCTATGGCTGCTTTTGTTTCCTTGATGTTTTATTTGTGCGTTTATTGACTGTAGGAGATTAAATCTGTGAAACAGATTTTCCCTAATTGTGCAATCTGTGCTGTTTCTTCTCAGACTCATTTCTGTGTTTTCTCTTTCGCCTGCCTTCCTGCAGTCTTTAGCCAACATGTCATACTGTTTGGTATGTGATTCATTGCTCACCAAGCATTTTATTTAGTTCGACATTGTTTTACCTTTGAACATTTGGGCTGAGTTATTCAAGTAAATGATGTTTTGCAGTCATATGGCAAAGACAGTGTAAAGCAAGAGCTGAAAAAGGCGATGGCTCCATGCACAGAGCTCTGTCTAAGACATGATGTTGCCTTTCCGGGTTTATTTTTCCATTCATAAATAACTTTATTATTCCATTCATAAATAATTGAATGCCGAATTACTAAAATCTGAAGTCATAGACTTGGCGATTTTACATGGAGCCACAAATATGCCGTGAGTTTCCCCTCTAATCTGGGTCTGCGCACAATGAGCTCTCAATGGTTAGGCTGTCTGTACTTTTTCAGCTTACTCTAGCCACTGTGTCTTTGGCTCTGGGCCACATTCCTTTATGTATCATGATGGTCGTATATTGGTATCTGTTTGACGTCTGGTGTTTTTTCAGTTCTAATTGAAGAGGTGCTACTAGTATTTTGGCAACGTGTAATTGTGTTTCAAGTTTCCCCAATATAAACCACCTCTCCTTCATGTCATTCTCTTTGGGTTCAGACCCACTCAAGGACAAACTATATTCCCCCTTTGGCAGAGTAAAGTTTTACAATGCCGTCAAACCATTGCCACCATTCTGTTCCTTCAGATACGACTCCACCCTGGACACCCTATCTTCTCTCCAGCTGGTGGGAAGTTACACGGAAGTCAGGAACTACATCGTCATGACCACTGTGATCCTGAGCCGTTTGTATGTGGAGAGCAGAAACACATCCACCTGTGGCCTATGGTCACAGATACAGGATGTATTGATTTCTTCAGCATGCAGAGTACCTTTAACGGACCAGGTATGTCCCTGAGCAGGGTAGCGCAGTGTCTGTAAACCTGGACAGCAGCTGCCCTCTGAGAGCTGCCTCCTCAGCAACCATCAGTCAAGGGATAAGGTCAAAATTGTATGCAATTTCTATTTTGTAAACATCAATGTTTTTAAAATTTGTAAAGATTTATTTCATGCGTATGGTTATCTTGCATATGTATATATCTGTGTACCTGGTACTCATGGAAGCCAGAAGCAAGCCTTGGAGCCCCTGGAACTGGAGTTATAGATGGCTGTAAGCCACTATATGGGAGCATGGGATTGAACCTAGGTCCTCTAGAAAAGCAGCCAGTACACTAACCACTGATCCATCTTTCCTGCCCCAAGTAGAGTTTCTCAATGAATGACTGTGGCTCAAAAACTACTGCCCCTCCGACATTTCTGCACTTCTGCTTTACAATGGCCACCCAGGAACATTCATGCCCACACAGCAGGCCTTGCATCGTTAGAATTACAGGATATTCTGCTAGGCCTGATCATTTTCCTTATGCTGACATTTCCCTGCCCCTTCCTCTAAGCTCCTTTTAGTCCTGTCCCTTTATTTCAGCTTCTATTGTGTTGGTTTCCTACTGGTGATGCTGGCCAGGGACACATCAGAGTCATGCTGGACTAGAAGGAAACATTGAGGCCAAGGTCATAATCTCACTACAAAAGGGCTAGCCTCTAGGAAGGATTTTCATAGAAAAACACAATATATGTTCCATTTCTTCATATTCATAAGCAAGCTACGTTTGATTTTTAATTGTTTTTATTGAGCTATATATTTTTCTCTGCTCCTTACCCTCCCTCCCTCTTCACCTTCTACCTTCTCCCATGATCCCCATGCTCCCAATTTATTCAGGAGATCTTGTCTTTTTCTACTTCCCATGTAAATTAGATCCATGTATGTGTCTCTTAGGGTACTCTTTGTTGTCTAAGTCCTCTGGGATTGAGAATTGTAGGCTAGATTTTCTTTGCTTTATGTCTAAAAGCCACTTATAAGTGAGTACATATTATATTTATCTTTCTGGGTCTGGGTTACTTCAATCAATATGATGTTTTCTAGATACATCCATTTGCCTGCAAATTTCAAGATGTCATTTTTTTCTATTGTGTACTACTTCATTGTGTAAATGGACCATATTTTCCTTATCCATTCTTCAGTTGAGGGGCATTTAGGTTGTTTCCAAGTTCTGGTGACTACAAACAATACTGCTATGAACATAGTTGAGCACATATCCTTGTGGTATAATTCAGCATCCTCTGGGTATATGCCCAAAAGTGATATTGCTGGTCTTGAGGTAGGTTGTTCCCTAATTTTCTGAGAAATTGCCATACTGATATTCAAAGTGTCTGTACCAGTTTGCACTCCCACCAGCAATGTAGTAATGTTCCCTTTAACCCACAGCCTCTCCAGAATAAGTTATCATCAGTGTTTTTGTCTCAGGAGGACTAGAAGGCAGGAAATAATCAAATTGAGAGCCAAAATCAAGAAAGTAGAAACAAAGAGAACTATACAAAGAATCAATAAGCAAGCTACATTGGAAATAATATGATTTCTCTATAATTTGTTGACTTGTTTCTGCTGTTTAGGAAGCAATGGTGGACTCTATTCGTATACTGAGAGACCTCGTAAGCTTCCCTAATAAGGTAAGCACTATTTTCTTTTATTGATTTTTATTGAGCTCTACATTTTTCTCTGCTCCCCTCCCTGCCTCTTCCCTTCCTGCTTCAACCCTCCCCAAAGTGCCCATGCTCCCAGTTTACTCAGAAATGAGCACTATTTCTTTCTTGGTATATTTTCCTGAAATTTTCACAATTATAAAGGCCATGATCAAGACTTGGTAAATATATGATTCAAAATTTTATTTTGACATTGAGATTAGAGACAGAACTTTCTCCTAAATATTTCTCCTAACATTATCCATCTCAAGCCATGCCTGAGAATCCTTTCTTCATGCAGAATTAGAAGTTCAAAGGAGTAACAAGTGCCTTCCATAGTATGAATCACGTTGGTGGGCAGATTGTTCTTTATTACTAATGTGTGGTACTGAATTTTCTCATGGCCATGCCTACTTGTTTTCTCAAATCTTCAGCATTCCCCAGAGTCCCTCAATAGGTGTTTTCACTCTGCTGTTCTTCAAGAAATGACAGAATAACTCATGGGAGTCCCTCATTGTCACTGGTCAGCAAATCTTACTGCAGTTACATCTGTCTTCACGCCCTGTCGCTAGGAAACAAAAACCCAGGCTCCCAGCAAATATCCTCCCTCCTTCTGTGCTCAGGAACCAACCTACCATCACCCTGTGTGGCCTCAGTTCAGCCTGTATGACTGCTGTCCCTGGGGTTGGAGCATGTTCCACCTAAGTGGTTCCATCTCTGTCATACTGTCCTCCAGGGTTTGTCTTTAGGTTGCCCATGCTCGGCTACTTCCTTTATTCCTCTTCTAGATGATGCCAAGGAAAGTCATGACTCCCACTTAATTCTTTAAATACCCATATGCGGATGTCCACCCTATTCCAGCAGCTCTTGTTTCTAGGCACTTCTTTCCAGTGGAGCATTGAGGTAGCACCTGGGTTTGCAGCATCCATGCCTGCTGTCTGCCCTGCAGCTTTACCTGTAGCAGTGGCTTGGCATACTTGTTAGTACTGAAGCTAAAAGATCCCTCAACTCTGCCAGAAAGCTCTTCTCAGCCTCTTTTTTCCTTCATAGGAGATGCATGAGGGTGCGGTTCATCCCATGGCCTTGTGGCTCAGGTTTTGGTTGCCATCCCTGGTTCTCCAGTTCCTTCCTCCCTGTAATGCTGACATCATAAGCGTTTCAGCAGGGAGTCACATGGACCTCTTCTCCGATACTCTCTCCAGATGACCTCTTCTAGTCCATTAGTCTTAAATCGATGTGACGATATCAGACTGTGCATTTCGTATCCCCAGCCCAGCCTTCTCTCGTGTGCTGTAAATCAGTCTCACATTTCCAAGTTCGGAGCCACTCCATTTTCTTCCTGCTTCCTTTGGCTCAAGGTGGGACCCAGAGTCTGCTACCCATAGTCAAGTCAAAACACGCCTGAGCATTCTTTGATTTCTGAGTCCATCAAGTGCACCTAAACTAGTCAGTTCTTCCTTTAAAAAGATGCAACTAGAATCTCCCTGTCTCTTCCATCTCTACTGCGCAGCACTAACCTACATGCTGACCATCTTTTCATCCAGGCTGTGTGTCTCGTTCAACACACTCTCTGCTTCCTTTCTGCCACCTTTATAACATTTGCCACAACCAGCAGACAGAGCATTATTGTGGAAAAGCCTAAATCAGTTAGTCACGTCCCCTCTCTTAATACCATTCTACAGCTGTGTGTTCACATTCAGGGACACACGAACAGCTCACCATAGCCTGCATGCTTTGGCTGCTTCTGATCTTCACCTTCATCACCTGAGCCCTTCAACCAATCACACTTCTTAAATCTGGCCCATAACTTGTCCTATCGCGCCCTGCCTTTGGCTCAGCAGAGAACTGAGAGCAATCCATAGCCACTCAGCCCAAGTACTTCCCTTGCACTCTCTCTTCTTATTGCCTGGGTTCCCTCATTTGGTAGTTGTGTACTTAGCAGCTGTCTTGCACATTTCTTTAGGGTTCTTCTTTCTCTCACTGGAGTGTGGGTGCCATGACAACAGAGAGGCAGAGTAGAATGAGTGAGAGACACTGTGGCCTTGCTGTCTATTTTCTATTCTTCCTCCTATGTATCTTCTTCATCTTTAATGAAGAGGCCAAATCGGAAGGCTGACCACACATTCCTCTTTGCTTACAGATCTGCCTTCATAAAACACATCCACTCATGTCCCGTGAAACTCAATATGCCTGTGGCTCTCTACATTATAGAGAGGGTTGGGATTCTCCACATGGCACACAGCTCAGTATCTCTGTGTCTCCCTTTGCAAGCCATCTCTTCTATGCTCTGTCATTCTAGGTTTTTCTCATGTTCCTGAAGTAATAAGTTTTCTCTTAACCTGGAACAGGTTTCTTCCTGCTGCCCCTTCGAAAAACTCGTTTCTTATCAAAGATGGTTTCAAATGCCATAACCTCCATGAAGCCCTCGGAGGTCCGATGACAGAGTCGTCTGACTCCACATAAACATAGCACTTGAACTGGGATTTGGGGCCACATCTGCCTTCTAACTCCTTCTCCCAAGGTGCAAGCTGTGCTAAAGTAATGTTAGCTGCTATAACAAAAAGCCCTGGTGTCCGAGTGGCTGAACACAAAGAAGGCGTCTTCTGAGTGACCCTTCCATGGAGACACAGTCACACCCTCCTTATTCTCGTGCATCTGACATCTCCACTCTATGGCTCCCCAGTTCAGAGGAGAAGAATACAGATAAGGTGTGCCACGTGTCATTGATGTCACCCTGGAAGTGACAAGCCTAGTCCTACACATTTTCTTGATTGTTGCACACGTGGCCTCAGCTGGACTCCAGGACCTGGAGTATGGAGTTTTTGCCCAGACATGACTTCTCAGAAGGCTCAGGAGGGTGACATGGTAGAGATTAACCCATGACTCTCCATAATCCTGTCGTGCGTCTCCCAGAAATGAAGCTGAGCACGACTGCCATTTCTGAAGTAACCATTCCTGATATTTTTGCTTGTTTGTTTATAAATCGTGCAACGCAAAAATGGATCATAATGCTCTTATATGTCTAAATGGATGACAGTTCTTTATTTAAAACCCTATTTTGATTTAGCTCTGGAAGTAGTTTAAATGCTCTTCCAGGGCTGAGGAAATGTCTCAACCAGTCAAGTGCTTCCTGCACAGGCATGGAACCCGAGTTTATGTCGCCAACAACTGTGTAAAAAGCTTAGCACAGTAGCTCATACCTATAATCCCAGAACTAGGGATACAGAAACCAGGAGAGGCCTGGACCTCGCTGGTCAGCTAGTCTAGCAACCTGGCAAGTTTCACGTTCAGGGAGAGACCTTATCTCAATACATACATACATACATACATACATACATACATACATAGATGGAAAGTGACTGAGTAAGACACCTATCATTGATACCCAGAGTTCTTCCATATGCATGTATACACACACACACCAAAATAAAAAACATGTATTTGTGCACATAAACACAAATAAATTTCAAAAATAAATTCACTTCCAGGCTAGCTTACTTTTGCACTTTGGGGGAGAGTTTCATTTTCGAAGCTATCTCTAAGCCCCTGCTCACTATTGGTTAAATAAGTGTGACTGTCAGAAACCAGAATCTGCTCACCCACCACACACATTTCTGTAACAGTTGCTAGAAGCTGCTATGACCAAAGAAGGAAATGTTTAATCCCTGTCTTGTAGACACCGATCAATGAAATTAATGTAGAAAGACATCCTTTAAAAAACAGAAAAGAACTATGTTAGCTTGGCATGGTGGCCTTTACTTCCAGCACTCGGAGGCAGAGGCAGGTAAACCTCTGTGAGCTCGAAGCCAGCCTGGTCTACAGAGCAAGTTTCAGGGCAGCCAAGGCTAAACAGAGAAACCCTGTCTCAAAAACAAAAAGGTCTGCTAACAACCCTGTCATTAGGAAAGGGGTACAAGCCCTTTGCAGCACAGACAACTGATAAAAAACCCCAGATGTTAGGAGATGTTAGCTTGCAAAATGAGGATGATAGAATTGCAGCTCTTGACGGTAGCATGGGGAACACGTTTTCAGAATGAGTCCTTCTCTATCAGTATACAGAGTGAAGTATTCAGAGGTAAAGCCAATATCTGAGATTTTCCATTATAAAAAAGAACCTAAGAGGGAATGCAAGAACAAATGTTGCTTGGAGGAGAAAGGGGCTCATGGGTATGCACAGCCCTGTGGACAGCTGATGGCTTCCGGGAAAGAGGAAGGGCGTGGCCCTTGGTGGATTGATCACGCTCTCTTGGATGATCCCTCACCCATTAATACACGGGTGGCATACATGGAACTGGGAGGACGTCAGGCAGTTGTGAGTGCATCTCAGATGAATTAGGCGAAAGGGTGGGTGGGAGACATGATCAAAATATATCATATCTATATATAAAATTCTCAAAGAATAAATAAATGGGCACTAATTTCTTAAACACTGCTAGTGAAGGGTAACTGTTTAAGGTGGGCAAGGGTGTGGTGACAGTAGCCCATCCACTCTGCCTACACAAGCATTTGGAATGGTGCATGGTGAAGGTTTATAAAGAGGGAAGCCGAGAAGGAGGGGTTTGCTAGGCAAACAGAGGGCAACGGTATTGCCAGTAGAGTAATATGCTTGGTATCAGGAAGAAGTTATTGGGGGTTGATAAAAGTCTAGTGCATCTTAAGCACAGATTATGTGTGGGTCATTGAGAGAATAGAGGATATGGAATGATGCTGGGGCCAATATGTCACAGGATTTATGGCATGCTTTTTAAAAAGTGCATGCCATACTAAAGCACAAAGGGCTCTAAGGGAACTTTTGCTTTCCCTTGGTCATTGTGTGAATGAAGAAGCTGAGCATCCTAGAACAAATGGTTGCTGGGAATGGTGTTCACTCATCACCTAACACCAAACACAAACTGGATTCTGTTGCCTTGACACCATGTTGAATCATTTTGATACCTAGTAACAGAGAAAGAAGCAAAAGTCTACTCGCCGTGTGCCAGCGAGCATCTAACCCCATCCCCTCTTCCCTGCAGTTGAGCTCGATGAGTGCTGTGCACATCCTTGAATATGCACAGATGCTCCTGGCCCAAGGTCCGTTCTCCGGGAAGTTGCTGGTCAACAAAAACCTGGGAGTTGAGCTTATCCTTCTCATCTCTGGAGTCTGGGAAGCTGCCAAGGAAGACAGGAGAAAAGAGGACTCTCTGCAGGAAGAAGGCATGAAGATCATCTCTGACATGTTACTAGTAAGATGTTCTATCCACCCACAGAAATTAGCCACAGGCCAGTGTACAGCTCAGTGGTAGAGTGTGTGCTTGGCATGCATGAGACCCTTGGTTCCATCCCCAGCAGACACACAGACATGGACACAGACACAGACACACACACACAGACACATGCACACACACACACACACACACACACACACACACACACACACCAAACAAAATGAACAGCTGCTCTGTTCACACACTAACCAGTATATATACATGCATAAATACACACATACATACATACGTATGTCCCTTTTCCGATTGAAAATTTAGAGTTGGTTCCTGAGAGCTGAGCCACGGTTCTGGGTGGCAGCTCAGCACTTGGGAGTGTTCATCTGGAATGCTAAGTCTTCTGTGGCAGCAGTGTTGTGTGTCCCGTGTTAGGATAGATCTTCTTTGGGATTTGGGAGCACACTTTGTTTTCTGCAGAATGGCATGAAGTCACACAAAAGATTGCTTGGAGACATTAGCTTTAAAAGTGTCCCTGCTGAGCTATGACTGTTAAAAAAAATGTCTATTTTATCTATTTCTGCTGCAATGGTTTTGAGACATCGTCTCGGCTATTTTATTCTGATGAAATGGCAGTGTTCTGAGGAAGCAGTCAGTTAGTAGTAGAAGTCCATTGCTTTCCTTTCCCTGCCTTCCCATCCACCCGAGCTTGCTGGTTTATTTAACTAATAGCTATCACAGTGCTTTGAAAATTGTAGATCAAATAATCCTATGCTTGAATCTGGCCTTTTGTCATCATTGTTCACATGCAGATGTGAAAATGTCTTCCGTCGGAACTTGTACTAAAGCTTAGGTTTGTGTACATACCAACCGGCCTAAAGGTCTTGAAAAGCCATCATACCGTCAAAACTCTGCTTATGAACTGAGAAGCACCAGGAAGCTTAGCAATTTATAAGAAATTAATAAAATATCAGTGCGATGCACCCAAACAGGGAAGAGCCATTTGTGCCTTTAGTGTTACTGCCTTTGGTGTTTTGTACCCATTTGCTCATTCATCTTGCAAGAGTCCTCCCTTCCCTCCTGTGTTTGCAGACTTGTCTTTCCTTGGGCCACCAACATCAGCTTCACATAAGTGCTGGGAAGATGGAGTTCTGGACCCTTCTCCATCACAGCTTCCAGAAGTCTAGTCAGAACCTGGGCTTCATCTGGGTTCATTTCCCTGGCGAGCTGGCCTTGCGCCGTCCTGCTCAAGAGGCATCCCAAAGCCCATGCTACATCAGCCAGCTCATGCTCTTCATGAATAGCCCTTACCCAGAGGGACGAGCTCCTGGACAGGTATGGCACGAGGCCTCTGCCACGTCTAATGGCGGCTTCAAATGCTCAGTCACCCGACTTCCATAAGAAAGGAGAGTAGGTGGACACGTTCGCCCATTGTCCTTGTTTCCAAAGTGAAGCCACTTTGAAGTGGCTAAAGATCACTTTTGCTGTGTCCGAGGTGGCCTGCAGAAGGCTGGTGGCAGGAAAGTGGGAAATGTGTTTTTCCAGAGACAAGGCCAGAGAGAGAAAGGAAAGAGTTATTAGGCAATACCACAGAAGACGCTGTGGGCAAGTCCGGGGGGGGGGGGGGAGTGCTTACTTAGCCTTATGTGGGATCATGAGCTGGGTGAATAGGTGGGCGGACTTCTCACTGTCTTCTTAATTAGTGCAGCTTCCAGCACAAGTGCTCCTTTTTGACACTGGCCATTTGGGCGAAGGTGTCATAGGTCATTAAGAGTTAAACTCTAGTTGTTTACCTAAGATTTACCAGGTGTCTGAAGTCAGGCTCCCAGAGATCATGGCCTGATTGTTCAAATATCAGGATTTCTGTTTTTAGTCTTGGTCTTCTGTCTTTACAAATTTCTCCAAAAAAATCTTAAAACTAGGGCTCCGTGGTCTCTGTTAGGTGGATCCACGCAGTATTCACCGTGGCACCTTCCCATCTTTGTCAGGGAGTCTAGGGCCAGAACATGTTGTGGAGTGGTCATGGCTCAGGCAAGTTTCACTGTTCCTAAAACCAACACAGAGTTCAACCAATACAAAACTTGAGAAGGGGCTTCTGAAGAGCCACGAGTGTTCTCTTCCTCCATGCTAACAGAGAGGTGCATGTGGTCTGTCCCACATTGGGGGTGTGGAAGTCAGAAGGAACTTCCAAGGTCTTTGCACTTTGACATGACCTTCTACTTTCAGAATCCACAATGGTGTCTGGGTCTGTGAATCACGTGGGGCAGGACAGGCATAGCAGTAGTGAGCACAATGATAACCCCACCCTCTGCCTTCCCAGCCAGCTCAACTCAGCAGGGCCCCTCCTCTTCCTCTTCCTCCTCCCCCAGATCCTTCTCCACCTTCTTTTCCTTGTCCTCCTTGCCCTCCTTTTCTTTTTCATAAGATAGGTTCTCACTATGCAACCATTGGAGTCAGAGAGACCCACCTAGCTCTGCCTCCTGAGTGCTGGGACCACCACACCCATCCCAGATACTTCTCTTTATAAGAGCTCTTAATAATTTTTTAACTTAAAAAAGCTGTCATTTCAGCAAGGAAAACATGCAAGGAGTGTTAGCAGTCCCCCCCCACCCCATACACACATCCACACAAATCCTGCCTGCCTATCTCGTTAAACTCATTTTGTTTGATCAGAATTGGACAGTATGACTTCACTTCTTGCTTTTCATTGCTTTGTTTTGGTTTTGTTTGTTTGTTCATTTGTTTGTTGAGATGGGGTCTCCCCACACAACCCAGCTATCCTGGAACTCACTATGTAGACCAGGCTAGTCTCTAACTCACAGTGATCCATCTGCCTCTGCCTCCAGGGAGTGCTGGGATCAAAGGTGTGCACCACCATCCCTATCTGCTTTTCTCCTTTGGGCCAACTGTCAGCTTCATTTTCTTTGTTTCCCAAGGTGGGCAGCGTGGTGAGCCCTAGACTCTACAGCTGCAAGAGCAGAAGCCCCATTCTCAGAGGACGGCTGGAGACACCGGTGACCGTGGAGTTTGGGGAGGAAGCCCACCTGGTAAAGACAGCTAACCCACTGCCTCTGCTGCCTTTAGGCTGGGCAGGCTGCATTTGCCTTCCCCAAGACAAACCGCCTGACTTGCTCTCTTTCCTATCGGCAGCACCAGAGACATCCAACCGTGTTCACCTTGCTTCGGGATGAGGTGAATCTCCACCGGTTCACCGGGCTTTCTGAAAAACCCCAGGAAACCTTACAGATACGCATCAAATTCTTGAAGCCCAGAAGAAGAGCCTTCCCCGTCATGCTGCTAGTAAGGTCGGTGAAAGGGAAATGAGATTGCAGCATGATGGAGTGTCCTTAAGTTAGGGGTGTTTGTGAACAGATGGGTGGATTGGTTCTGAAGGAATAATGAGGGTCATTGTAGAAGAAATTATATATATGCCTACATGTATATAAGTATGTAATCTATTTAGAAAATGAGCTTCCACGCTTTTTTAAAAGTTAGATTTCCGCCTGTTAACTAAACCGAGAAACGCCCGAGTTTCAGTCATACATAGTATGACACCATTTAGAAGTCTGATAACTCAACAGTACAGACCTGGACAGGAATTATTCTATTGTTCCCTCCCTCCCTTGCTTCTTTTCTCTCTTTTTCCCCCTAGGAGAAAAAATGTATTCAAATTATATTTTCCAAAATACTTGATCGATTAATTCTCTCTCTCTCGGAGCTGTTGAGTTAAGGGGTGGAGTTAAAGTGCTAAGTATACCAGGGGCTGAAGAACATTGGTTCTTTTTAGTCCTGACTATCCCCAATTATCCATTTCTAGGTATAAGTACGATCATCACAAAGTGAATAAGTAAAGTCTACACAGAAGAGAAAAATTGTTTCACTACCTCTCGTTTGCCCCTAGGTTCTCCAAGAAGGCCACGCCTTTGGATTTTCTTGTGAAGCAGGTGTACTTCTGGGATGAGCAGACTGTGCAAATTTATGTACCTGCTCTTCCGTGGAAAGGTCAGTGCGTGCATGCTAAGCCTTTGACGTCTGTCTTCCCTAACATCTCTATGAGGCACAGTGTCATAGATTTCCTGGTCATCTAGCTCTTACAGTCTTTCTATTCTTCTGCACTCTGATTCTTACAAACGAAAGTCTTGGTGTGTTTTATTTTCACTGTAAAACCCCCAAAGCAGGAAGAAAAAAAAAAAAAAACAGAACCTGGTGCACCTTTTAGTCCTTCCTCTTTGTCTATCCCCAGTGGTCCTTCCACCTGCATTTGGGATGGAGCATGTTCCTTGCATAGTTCACATGCTTTATTGATACGTTTTACCCCCTTTTTCTAGGAGCCGATGTGGGGTATTTGTCCCTGCTAGATGCTGATTATGATAGGAGACCTCCAAACAAATACCTTGCTGGGGCAGTAAACTACACAGTGCATTTCCAGTGGATCCAGTGTGTGTTTTGGGACAAGACAGAGTGGAGATCCGAAGGTTCCTGTCCTCAGCCCGGAACTTCTCCTGAGAGAGTCAACTGTAGGTACGAGTCTCCTGCTGGGGGGAAAGCCTGGGGGTTTTAACAACTGGTTCCATTTTTTCGCCCGCATTTGTGGCAGTCCCTGGGACCTTCCGTGAGAGGTGTCCTCTCACGAAAGCTGGGCAGTCTTGATTGACGCTCCTTAACAGACCGTGCCTGCTACACCAGTCTGCATGTCAGTCTTGTTGCTCCCAAGGACAGGGGCTGTCTGCTGGGCATCCCGTCTGAGCCACCTGTCATGACGGGCATGTTGCAGGGAGTTGCTGGTGCCCACTGAGAAGTGAGTCTGCAGATGAGCCTGAGTCCATCCAATCCTTACCACAGATAGATGCGGGCATGCTGTGACTACGTGCTTTGTAGTCAGGCAGGCAGATTTGTTTTGTTTTGTTTTGTTTATTTTTTTTTTTAGTTGTTGAAAAAAATTTCCACCTCCTCCCCATTTCCCATTTCCCTCCCCCTCCTCTCACACATCGCCTCCTCCCCCTATTCCTCTCCCCCTTCTCCCACTCTATTCCCCCTCCCTCTTGAGACTGAAGAGCAGTCCAGGCAGATTCTTTACTGCTACAGTCCCTGCCTTTATAAGCAGATGAAGGGACTGGGACTGAAAAGTAACTTCACGTGGAAAGAGAAGTCTCTGCATGGACACAAGCAGCCTTCTTAAGATATCTGGGTCATATCACTAAAGTGAACGCTATTTATCAATCTAATGATCAGTTTAGTCCATTCATTTGTGCTACCCTTTGAGTCTGTGCTCAGAGTGGCATGGCTGGGTCATACAGTAGGTTCTCCTTTTAGCCAGAGTAACTGCACCAACTCCATTCCTACCAACAGTAATAAGGGCTCCCTTCTTGCTACAGCTTACCAGAATTTGTTGTCTCTTGAGTTTTTGATAGCAACCATTCTGATTAGGGGATATAGAATTCCAATTCTAGTATGAACTTCCCTGCTGGCTAAGGGTCTTGAATGCTCTTTCAAATGCTCACTTGCCTTTATTCTTTTAAAAAGTCTCTGTTCAGATACATAACCCATCTGCAATTTCATTGTTTGTTTTCTTAATGCTTAGGGTTTTTTTTTAGTTCTTCACATAGCTAGATTTTTTTCTGCATAACCCTTTTTCATTTTTTCTTTTCCTGAAATAGATTATTTTCTCATGCAATACATTCTGATAATAGCTTCCTTTCCCTCTATTCCTCCCAGTTATTCCCTAACTCTCCTCCTGTCAAGATCTATTTTCCTTTCTATCTCATATTTTAAAAGAACAGAGTTCTAAGAAATAATAATAAAAATGACAAAATAAAATATATTAAAATTAAGCAAAAGTTATCATATCAAAGTTGGAAGTGCCAACCCAACAGAAGGGGAAGAGTCCTAAGAGCAGGCCCAAGAGTCAGAGACCCTCATTCTCACAGTCAGGAGTCCCAGAAAAGTATTATCTAGACAGTAATCCCCTTCCAGATAATAGCTGGCAAAGATTTTCCTCTAAACTGGCAGTTTCATTTGCTGTGCAGGTTTTTAGTTTCATGAGATCCCCTTTGTCAATTGTTAGTCTTATTTCCTACGGAGCTAGAGTTCCATTTAGAAAGCCCTCCTAAATGCCTATGTCTTACAGAATACTCTCTACCTTTCTGTCTACTGGCTTTCCAATCTCTGGGTTTACATTTAAATCTTGAATCTACTTGGAGTTGATTTTCATGGAGGACGGGAGTAGATTAGAACCTTGTTTCATTCTTCTACATGTAGGTACTTGGTTTTTTCAGCACTATTTGTTGAAGATTCTGTCTTTTCTTCAATGTGCACTTTTGGTATCTTTGTCTAAAAAACAGTGGCCAAAGTTATGCGGACCTATATCCAGATTCTCTATTTCAACCCACTGGTCTCCATGTCTCTTGTTTGTGCCAACACCATGCTGTTTTGGAGTAACCTTTTGCAAGCATGTGGTGCCATGGGAAGTTACTGCTAAAGTTTCAGCGTTCCAGTGTTCTTTGCTTTTACATGAAAGCAATCTTTTGTTTTCTGTTACATAGTACTTCTTTCCCAAGAGCCGGGGACGCAAAGGAAGAACATACAGAAACTACCTGCAGGATGATAAAGGGGAGGCAGTTTTGTTTTACAAGAATAGCATTTACCGTAGTTGTCATGCCTGCCTGTAGGTGGCAGTGTTTCCTGATGCAAGACAGCTCCCCACAGTCTCCAAAGCAGCTGACTCCCAGTCCTCATGCTTGGGGCTCCGTGGTACATCAGAGAGACACACATGAAGACATGGCAAACTGGCCCACATCATACCATCGGAATGGCTGCTGCTTCCTTTTCCCTAGCTTCTCTTTGTCCCGTCACAGACAGCTGGACTTAGCCCACATCAGTTATTCTGCTGTTTTCCCCTTCTAGCTACCATCGCCTGGCGCCTTTCTCTGTTCTCAGAAGAAAGCTGAATGCCACTTTCGAAGTGAGCAGCATTTCTGAGTTCCAGAGGTGAGTGCCATTCTCCAAAGCAGAGCTTCATTTCATGTTCTAGTGTCCGCTTATAAGATGTGCATGCTCCGCTGAGGTTATGCGTAACACGTAACGTGTTTGCCTTTTGAGCACAGATTGAGGAATGATTGTCTTCAATGTCATATTATTTTTTATACTGTTTATACTTTATGTCGACTGACAGGAGCTTTATAAACACCAGGAATCCAGAATCCAGTATCTTTCTACTTTTAAGCTCAGCTATATTTCAGTGTAGACTGGGTCAATTTTTATTGATTTAGTTAATATTTAAAGCAATAAAAACTGATACTCACATTGCTTTTCCTGGTTTATACTAAATATTGTAGCCTCATTTCTAATATCAACCTTGTTAGTTAGGGTTTCTATTGCTGTGAAGAGACACCATGACCATGCCAACTCTTATAAAGGAAAAACATTGGGGCTGGCTTACAGTTTCAGAGATTTAGTCCATTATTGTCATGGTGGGAAGCATAGCAACATGCAGGCAGACATGGTGCTGGAGAAGGAACTGAGGGTTCTACATTTTGATCGGCTGGCAGCAGGCAGAGACAGTCACACTGGGCTTGGCTTGAGCTTCTGTGACCTCAAAGCCAACCTCCTAGTGACACACCTCCTCCAACAAGGCCACACCTCCTCCAACAAGGCCACACCTCCTCTAAAAAGGCCACACCTCCTAATAGTGCCACTCTCTGTGGCCAAGCATTCAGCGTCAATGGGGGCCATTCCCATTCAAACAACCACGAACTTCTGCCATATTTTAAGTAAGTTTAAAAGTTACCATAGTCAGTTTCATAATGAAAAACTTTATTTAGAGTTTGGAATATGAGTCCATTGATGGCAAACTTCTTTGAATATTTTTTTGCATTTATATTGGTGGAATATGAAACTGTTCTTCCCTTATGAATGGTACTTGGTAGATTTGCTGGTGGGCCCGATAGGTAGCAAGTAGTCATTCGTTACTAACAACCAATGCTGCCCCATGGAAGGTTCCCAGTCAACCAATTCTCGGGACTTACCGCACAGAAATTCCAGTCCTGGTTTTCCACAACACCAATCTTATTTGTGGGTAAACAGGAGGAGTGGGACAGTGGAGTTAACACAGATAGAAAATGGCACCTGAAGTCGCCCCAAAGCACTGGTGACATCTGAGTGGTTCCAGGAAGAAATGTAGGAATAAGAAGGATGAACTAAAGCCAGGAATCTCAAGTTCATGAGAGCAAGTGTGACCTGGGTCTGATTCTGGTCTGGAAGCAGAAAGGAGGACACCAGGTCGGGGACCTAGAGTGTCTATCAGTCCTTAGATGGAGTCAGAGGGATGAGGCAGGAGACTAGGAAGGTAGCATCCCCACACAGCATGGGCCCTCTGCAATTCTGTCAAATAGCCATAGAGCCCAAATCCAGGTACGTTAAGGTCCAGCTGGAGGGACTTTACACAGACGACTCCCTGTGGATCTGTAGAGGAGGGGGCTGGATGATTGCTCTCCAGGAGGAATTGGTGCTTGAGTACCAGGGACGAGTTGAGTGTAAGCTGCAGGTAGAGTAGAGCAGCCTCACTCCCAGGGGCAGGGGTATGCCAAGAGGGAGTGTCTGGAGCATCTCCTGTCTTGTCCTGCTGGGGGAGGCAGGAAGGGAACAGAAGAATGTCAAGTCAGTATCATGAGACATGTCTCATATAGGGACAGTCTTTCTTTCCAACTCTCTTCCGTTTTTTTCATTATTACTAAAGATTAAACCCAGAGCCTCACATATGTTAGGCAAGTACCTGGCGTTCTTTTTCAATTTCCCAGTATAAGTTCCTCAGACCGCAGGGTGCAGCTTTCTGGCAGCTCAGCTGGATCATCATAAGCCTCCTGGGGCTTCACTGTAGGCTGTGGGGTGCCTGGCATTGGCCACAGGCAGCTCTGTATTTTCAGAGCCCCCTTCCACTCAGCCAGCATCCGATGTGTGAGAGACATGTCCGTGAAGACCAATGAGAGTTTGGGAATTTGGGATGAGCTAATGCGTCTTCCCGAATGCCCGTTCCCATGAGAAAGCCCCTGTATTTTTCTGTCTTTGTTCCCAGTGACCCACATAACTTGCTTCCCGGGATTTTCAGTGTGTTTCTCTTGGTTCTTTATGGAATCCTGGTGACTAAAAGCAGATGTATAGGTTGTCACAAGAAAAGGAAACCTGGCTGTATTTTTCTGGAAGGAGACACCGCGCCTGGCCACCAGCTGTATGCCGTCATTGTTGACACTGGCTTCCGGTCACCAGTCCAATTTACATCAAAGGTAACATGGACTCCTAACAGGCTTTTAGTGAGGTCTAGGAGAGTAGATGAACCTGATGGGCAAAGAAGTGATAAGGAGATGATTTGGTGGCCCTGCCAATCACCCGTGACCACTGTCCCATCGTAATGTCAAGGTGACGCTTATCTACCCTTTCCACTGTCCCCCTGCATATTTGTTAAGACAGGACCCGTACCTCCTGCCCCTGGACTCCCCAGCCCCTTTCTGCCTCCATGGTGAAAAACGGCTTCAAAGATAGTGGGTCTCTGAGATGCTGAGAACTGGGTTGTACTCCTCTGAGTTAACACTGAATCTGTGGCCCACCTCGGGGAAGGATCTAGTGAGAAAGGGGTAAGAAGTTCCTAGGCTAGCCTTCAGGCAAGGTGGGAATAGGGCTGGGTTGGGAGATAGGGGCCATAAGTAGAGAGTTCGCAGGAGAATCAGATAAAGATGAGGTTGTATGTGTGAAGGAAGAGGAAGTGGTTGGAGGGTCAAGGTGGAGCCCAGGGAAATGCCTAGGCCAAGGTGGGCTATGGAAGAGAAGTCGGCAAAGGCAAAAACAAACTCATTCAGAGGTGTGGGTTAGCAATGTGTGCTACAAATCCACCAGGAATTCTCCACGCGTGATTGATACACCTTTTTCTAAAAACATGTCTGCTTTATGGAACCCATAGGACTGGGGGCATGGGGAGTGAGTGTGGCCTCCCCTAGAAGCCAGAAGATAGAGCCATGTGTTCTTGACATGCTTGTCCAAAAGCAAGGTAAAACAATTAGATCTGCTGATTTAGACCAGCTCGTCAGGTTCACGATCAGGGTAGGATTCACTCATCCACACGGAGTCAGTGGCCTCCAGTGCGCATGATTGGAGGCAGGATCCTCCTACCAGTCCCCAAATGATGATTACCTAAGGCGATTGCATCTAACAGAGAATAAGCATAGGCCTAGCAATCTGAAAGGGAACAGCCAGGGAGGAGCCATCACAGTGTAATGTCTTCTGGGGTTGACCAGTAGACTTATGGGACAGCTAGACACCCCCAAAATGACCCAGGTATGTGTCAAAGTCTTATTGACCAGAGAAACTGCTCAGCAAAATGTCTGCAGCAATCACAGTCCCTACAAAAGAAAACAATGTAAAATCTTTAATTGACGTTGTATATACACACACACACACACACATACACTAAATGAATGAATTTCAGAAGTCTAAAAAAAGAAAGATAATAATAATAAAAATAGTAACTATTTAAAGCAAAAGATTATTTTGGACTAGAAAAGGATTTAAAATACAAGAGACGGGCCAGGCTGTGGTGGCGCACGCCTTTAATCCCAGCACTTGGGAGACAGAGTAGGATAATCTCTGTGAGTTTGAGGCCAGCCTGGTCTACAGATGAGTTCTGAACAGCCAGCACTGTTACACAGAGAAACTCTGTCTCAAGAAACAAAAACAATAAAAAAGACAAGAAATTAATATTATTTTAATAAAAGATTAAAATCACTCCGCAGCAAAACTGAAGCTTTCTGAGTGGCAGATGCTGAGAGAGTGATGTATGCAGTGGATGTGATTCCCCAGGGTGCTCCTTGTGGACGTGGGTTCGCCACCCACCAGCCCTGGACCCACTCTGCTGTCCTGCAGGCCCAGTCCAGCCACCATGGCCAAGGGTAGGAGATGCTGCCCTCTGTGGCGTCCTGCCCTGCTGAAGAGAAAGGCTGAGGAATTCCAAAGGGGCTCCTGTTTTTCCATATAAGTTTGTGATGAGCTGGCTCGTGGAGGAGCCTTTACACTGCAGGATGTCAGCCCCAGTCTATGAGGACTCTGCAAGCCATGCAAGTCCCCCACAGTCCCTGAGCTCAAGCTGGGACCAGCCAGTAGGGAGCTGGGACAGGGCAAGGAAACACTGTTTACAGAACTCCACACCCTCAGTGACATAGCCTCAGCTCTTATTTCTGTGTCTGTTTTAAGGTTTTCGTTGTTTTATGTGGTGAAAATGGACTCTCAGAAACAAAAGAACTCTGCTGCCCAGAGATGTCCTTGTTTGGAAGGAATTCCAGGCACACCTTTATACTGAGGTACTCCTGATGCCTTCAACCACATGTTTTGGGAAAGGGGCTGCTCAGAATGAGGTACCACAAAGTTGCTGCATAGAGAACACGGGCTTTCGGAACATAAGGCCTAGGAGAACGCTTGCTGATGAAGAACAGGGAGCAATGAACTTGGCTCACATACTTACAATTTTAGGAAGGTTCTGGTTTTGCTTTTGTTTTTTTAAGGTAGGGTCTTACTACGTAGCCACTGCCGTCCTGAAATTCACTATGTAGCAGGCTGGCCTTGGACTTGCAACTGCCCTCCTGGCTCTGCTGCATGGAGGCTGCAATTACAAGCATGTATGACATATGGGATAGATTAACACGGCTTGTTTACATGGGGTGGAGTGGGGTGGGGGGAGGGATGAAGGCAGAAAAAAAGGTGGAGGCTTACTAAGCTTATGTATTAGAATAAGTGTTCTTTATGTCACAAAACCTGATTAAATTAATTAGTGCCACCACCCCAAACCTGGACGAGCAATGCTACATGACATCCCAGAGATGGAGTAAGGGGAAGAGGTCATTTATCAAGGGAGAGGTGACCTTCCTAGAAAACATGAAAATAATGAAGTCTTTTCTTCTCATGGAAAAATGTATAATGTCTGTTATAACTTACTTATATTTATTATTTTGGGGTATTGTTTCTATGAGGAAAGTACAGGTTAACGTCAGACTAACTCATATTGGAACAGACACATAGAGATCCAGTGACTTGGTTTAAGGAAGCTATAGCCATTGCATTTTTCAAGAAATGTGTTCCAGGCCACCGAGTGGATCCCAGAGTCAGCAGAGAGCCCTGAGCCCTGAACCTGCTTTGTTGTTCTTTGACATCCAGGCCTGAGATAAAGTGTGAATTATTCATGAGGCGCAGCACAAGATAATCAATTAATCATAACAAAGTAGAATGGCTGGAACACCACAGTGCGATGAAACTTTAAAACCTAGAGATCGTATATTTCTAGACTCTTCTACTTGTTTTTGTTGCTTTTTTTTTTAAATTTGTGTTTTTGGTGAATAACTAAACCATGAGAAGAAAACTGATGATAAAGGGGCATTACAGTCACATTGGAGCCCACGGTGCTGAAGGGCCAGATCAGAGTTGGTGAGGTTTTTACAGGTGCTGAACACACATGACCCATGAGACATTTCTTTGCGTCATTAGCACCCCTAACCAGCTAGGTCCACTCCAGAAAATCCACCTGTGGCACGACAGTAGTGGACCGGCCCCAAACTGGTTCGTCAGTCACGTGATGGTGAAGGAACTACACTCAGGCCAAGGCTGGTTCTTCTCTGCCCAGTGCTGGCTGGCTGTGAGCCTAAGTGATGGCCGTGTGCAGAGAGAGCTCCTCTGCCTGCGCCGTGGTCTTGGCTTCTGGAAGGTAGGCCCCATGAGGGTGACCTGTGACATATTTGGTGAGTTCTTCTGCTTCTCTTTCCAAAAATGCTATTTGAACTTTCCCAAAGTTATGTAGCCAACTGTCAAGATAAGATATCCATGTTGTGTGGCTTCTCCTGGAAAGACACAAGCAAGAGCCTACTCATCCCAGATAGGGACTGATGGCACACAAAAGAAATGGCTCCTTCCAAGTCTATCTTGGTTAGCCACTTGGCTTACAGATTACTTACAAGGGTGCGGGTGACTTGCCAGAGGCTACACCAGTAAAAAGTCAACCCCAGCATGGGCGGCGGCATTAAGGTGACCCCTCTGGAGCTCTGCACTACTTGCAGTAAATCCTTTCCACAGCGGTGGCTTACTCTTTCTCTAACCTTGGAGCGGATATCTATGACTCTCTTGTTTCTGGAGCTCCAGGCTCTTAGTCTCTCCCTCCTCCTCCTGGAAGGGCTGCTTCAGCTCAGAGGAGACAGCTGCAGCCCACCACACCTCCCGTGACCTGACACTTGAATCACCTCTCCTGCTGGCATGCAAGCAATGCCTCTGCCACTTAGCAATCTTTACAGGGATGCAGTTCTGCAGTCTTTGAGTTGCAGCAGTAATAAATTTCTCGAGCTGCTGCAGGCTGGTGATCTGCAGTGTCTGAGAGGGCCCAAATTAGAAATTTATTATTAACTCGTGTACCATAAACAAGTTCACTGTCATGGAATGCAAACAGGTCATGGCTGCAATGTTAGAGGGTCGAAGAGTGCCAGTAGGTGACAGACTTGTCATTACCTTGCAGACGAAGTATGAAATTTGGAGTTCTGAATATTCCCATTTACTCCCCGCTAATGGCTCACTGGGAAACATTCACATTTTATATTCAATGTTTTAGAATAACCCTCTTCATGAATTTCCCTTTAACTAATTTACAGGCCATACAACGGCCCTCTGTGCACTGCTATTTGCCCAGGCCACAGCCACAATTTTCCTTTATCTCCATAACAGCAAATGTCACAAGAGACCCTTCTCTGTGAGTTGTGTTTCTAAAGAATGGTTTCTTTTTTAAAAAATCTTACAGCATTTTTAATTATTTGCTTCATGCACGGGTGTGTGTTCATGTCACCATCCACGTGTTGAGGTGAGAGAACAGCTTACAAGAGATGGTTTTCTCCTTCCTACCATGTGGGTCCTGGGATTGGGCTCAGGTCACCAGGCTTGGCAGCAAGTGCCTTTACCCTTTGAAATAGCCTGCCAGACTGACATTTCCTGGCTACTGGGTCTTGTTCTTTCTGTTGCCACTTGGCATTGCCAGTTTAACACAAAACATGGCCAATATGAATTTGAAACAATTGTTTCCAAACAGCCATGGTCCCTAGGAAAATTTTAGCCCTTTAAACTAAAGGCCCTTGCTTAACTGTGACATCCCTTGGACAATAATCGCCATGTTTCCCCCTCCAGCTGAAGGGGGGAAGGCCTTGAGACCTTTAGGTGAGAAACCTAACTTTACTGATTTAGTCATCTGTGAACCCATGTGGCTGGGTCTCTGGAATCAGTGGTCCCTTGAGAATTTACATGCAAAAGATACACCCTTCGTCTAGCAAACCTGTTTCAACAGTGTTTGCTGATTGTTCTGATTGTGTTCGTAATATCAGGTCTGTGTATAGATGGTTCTTTTCTAGAACGTTTATCACCAAAAATTATTTAAGTTGCATTGAGAGTTTTATAGTTCGGAGAAATTCCACAAGATATTACCAACTTCTGGGCAGTAGACCTTGTAAGGCTACTGAGCAGAAGGCAGGTCAGTTCCAGCTCTCGGTGAACCCAGAACTGGTGCCCAGCTACAACGAGATGGTGTTTCTGTAGGAAGTGCTAAGAGTGGGGAGTTTTAGAAAGTCTTTTGGAGATCAGAAAGGACAGAAATGGTGGGATGGCCAAGAGAGGAGGTCTCCACGAGTTGGCACAAACGAAGCTGGGAACTAGTCAGGACTAAACCTTTGGAAGCTTCAGTAGGAGGCTGAACTGGGTCGGAGTCCAGGTGGTCAAAGCAATGTCCAGTGAGGTGCTGCTAAAGAGGTGGTGGGGAGGGGAGGAAGGAGGCAGAGCAAGTGACCATCTTAAAAGAGGCACCCACCTGCACCAACCCAGTAGCCAGGAGGGATCCAGCTATCAGCTAAGAGAGAAAAGCCAAGCAATTTTGGAGTCCCATTCTAAAAGCTGCAGGTTATCAGTCAGGAGGATTTCACTCGGCTCACACGTGTGTCCCTGTCTGGGGAAACACCCGTGCTTTTCTGTTTCAGCTTTTCTATGCCAAGTTCACAGAGTACCTGGAGGATTTCCACATTTGGCTTTCACTGTACAGCCAGCCCCCCTCCAGCAGCTACCTGCACACACAGCGGCTTGTCGTGGCCTTCTGTCTCCTGTGTGTCTATTCGTGCCTCACTGCCCTGGTCACTGTGGGAGTCCATGAACAGGTGGGAGGCAGCAGATTTTCCCACAGTAACTTCCAACTCTCAGGCAGACAGTTTGTCCTTCTTGTAAAGTGCGAAACTCAGAGCTCCCTGAGGCAGGCGTACGCTAGGGGGCGCAATCTAGAGATGTGCTGAGTGGGCCTGCAGGTGACATGACCGGAATCAGAGCCTGAGAGAGCCTGCAAGTCAACCCAGATGCCCTGGGAGAAGTCACATCCTGGGTTCCAGACAACATGGCATTCGGGGTGAGGGGAAAGAAGCTAATCTTTTTGAAGGCTTATTTTTTTTATCATTTTTTTTTAATTATGGGTACATGTGTAACAAGGAGGAAAAGAGAGAGTACCGTTAGAGTTCAGAGGAGAGGTTGGACTTCTTGAGGCCAGAGTGACGCGTTGTTTGTGAGCTGCCTGATGTGGGTGCTAGGAACCAAACTAGGACTCGCTGCAAGAGCGATGGATGTTCTTAACCGCTGAGCCATCGCTCCAGCCCAAGGTTGTTGTCTATGATAAACGCAGGATCATTCATGGGACCAGCCCCGAGGTTCACACGATTCTCCAGACAGCTGGAGGATACACCGATAGTAGCTGGGTCAAGACTGTCCTGTGACAAGCTAGCTGTCATAGGTCAAAGGATGTGATGAATCTTTATGTGGCAGCAGATATGATCACACTTAAAGATACACAGAATTTTAAACTAGAAGATGTTGGTAGAACTTGTGACAATAAGCAAAAGATGACGAAGGATGTCATCAAGCGGCAACGAGACGTCTGCTAAGCTCCCTGGGAAGCTGGGCTTCCCTGACGACCTACAGTGTCTGATCCAGGATGGCACCTCATCCTCTGCTGGGGGCATAATGACGCTCTTGGCACTGCATTATGGGACTGTAGTCAGGACTTGATCAGCTGAGCACAGGTCTTGTGAGTACTCAGTAAGCATTTCTTTGGCTCACAAGAATGTGTCTACGAGGAAAAGCATATTTTGTCTTGTTCAACCCTTGGGGCAGAGGCAAGGCTGGGATAAAGCTGTTTAGCTGAAACAGGAGTCACACTCACATTGAATACATTTGTAACTCTTAATTGCCCTGTAATTGAACTGCTGCAGCGCCCGCTGGATGTGGGTCCCACTCTGGAATCCTTCCGTCTGGGTCTCCTGTGCACCTTTCTGGCCTGTCCAGCTGCCCAGCTATTGTCGCTGCTCTTCAGGTTCAGCAAGGTATGTGGTCCTGTGCTTCTGGGGAGACCCCTGATATAGGGTGCCCTTACCAACCAACCTCTTTATTTCACAGGAAGCCACAGAGCATCGTCAGGGTGCAACACAGTGGTCTTTAAGAGGAGTGAAGACAGAGGTACCTCAGGGTATGGTAAACTAAAATCGGAAGCTTCCCTGGAAGCTGGTCCTCAGAGGGCCGGTCTCTTAAGTAGGCAGCATAGCTCTGCTTTCTGTTTGTCTGATTCATTGACAATAAACATCATCGGATGTACTTAAAGCCACTTTTTTCTTGGACCACTGTCCCTTGTAGACAATAATCTTGTAACCACCATTTTCCAGAATCATATGAACGATAGCCAGCCACCCCATGGCAGAAAAGCATGTGTGGGGAGCAAACCCTTTCTCCAGGATCTCACTTTTCAATAATTACCATGTGAAAACCTTGTATAGCCGCACTGATCACTCTTTCTTCTTAAGGATCTTTAAGCTTTTAACGGCACACTTTTCTCCTGCTCTGTGGCTTCCAGTAGCTCTGGGTGGCTGAGGGCTTGTCAAGGCCCGTACCAGGATGGAGACATCAAAAGTTCTCCTCTCAGCTCTGCCTTGTCTCTCAGACTCTTTCGGAGGGGGGGGGAGAGACAAGAGGGAGAAGCAGCTCTGAGGGTACCATGGTTGTCCTCGGACAGAGTCACACATTTGTTCCCCAACCCCAACAGGCCCTGATCACAATGGGAGACCAGGTTTGAGGCAGCCATCCCAGGTAAGTTGACATGGCATGTAGTCCCTAATTCTGCAGAGTAAGATGCTAAAAACTGGATTTCTCTGCCATCTTTTTGTGGACCAGCTGGGGCTGGTCCTCCAGAGAGTATCGGCCATGTCCCAGGTTGAGGAGTGGGAGGGGCAAGCAGGTAGGGCCAGGGAAGGGCAGCATCTGGAAAGTCCCATGGGTGTGTACAGTGAGATCCTGATATCCTGTAGGAGAGAAGGAGGAGAGATTGTGACATAACTAGACTCTGGTCTGTGCTGCCCTTTCTGTAGACAGGACTTGGGAACCAGGTCTCTATGGACCCAGAACTCTATGCAAATGAATGACAATTTCTAATGTTACTGTGGTTGCATTGCTCTGGGATTTTGCTTTGGGTATCTGTGTGCTGGTGCCCTTGGGTATTGGTGCCTTTGGGGTATTGGTGACCCTGATTTCTGGTGTCCTTTGGTATTGGTGCTTTGGGGGTTCTGGTACTCTTGGGTGTTGTAGGTTTATTACTCTTTACTCTTTAGGTCTTTGGGAGCAGCCTGCGACCCAGTTCCCAAATAAATTCTTAGTTATGATCTCCCGGCCTTAGCTTGGCTTGTTTCTAGTCAGCTTTGCTTAACTTAAATTATCCCATCTATCTTGTGCCTCTGGCCTTTCCCCATTCTCTTACTTCTGTAAATCTTACTCTTATTCTGTGGCTGACTGGGTGGCTGGGTGGCTTGTCCCCAATGTCCTCTTCTTCCTAATCTCTTCTTTTATTTATACTGTCTGCCAGCTCTATTTCTCTCCCCTGCCTTGCTATATAGGCTGTTCAGCTCTTTATTAGACCAGCAGGTGTTTTAGACAGGCACAGTAACACAACCTCACAGAGTTAAACAAATGCAACATAAACAAAAGTAAAACACCTGAAAATAATATTACCCAACACTTGGGTGCTGGTGCCCTTGGGGTGCTGGTGCTCTTCGGGGGTTCTCTGTGGTGGTGCATCAGGGCTAACCTGATTCCCACACTTTCCAGGCAGTAAGTCAGTCTGCTCCACAGGTCCACACCCCCTGTACCTACCTATGCACGGCGCTCTCAGGCCCCACTTGTTCTGTGTGTCACATGGACCCCCGACCCCCAGCACCAACTTACTGGGGTTATGGCCTTCATCCTCCAACCTTTTCCCTCTGGTGGGTTTTGCAATCTATTAACCTCACTGCCTGGAACTGCCTGAAGGCCACCAGCATTGGCCCCATGGTAGGAAGAGGAAATTGGAGTTTAGGTACAAATGGGCTGACTCAGACAGAGAAGACATCCTTCCAAAGCCATCTGAGGCCCCTGCTTCACCAGGCCCGCATCTGGCTCTGCGCTCAGACTTGGCTGCAAAGGGCACTAATGTTGCAAAAGTGGCACTGACTGGGCCTGACCCTGTCACAATTCCAGCACCCTGCGTCAGACATTCTCCCAGGGACTGACAGAGCTTGGAGGATGGCAGCCAATAGCAGTGGTGTGACCTGCTCACCCTTTCTTGCTCCGAGAGAGAAGAGCCACCACCCTCCTCCCAGTTCACAAGGTAATGGCACCCCATGGCTGTATTGATTAGCCCCCATTCCTGCTGACAAAACAGGGGTCTGTGCCCATTCAGAGAGGCAGAACAAGCAGAATAAACTTGGTCCAAATGTCACTAAGCATTCTGGTCCCCTCAAAAATCCAAGCCTGGGTCTGAGTCCAGGCCCATTTGAAGCCATGACATCTGACTTCAGTCCAATCCTGGCGAGTTTGGCTTACAAGCTTGATTCTGTGCTTTTAGAAGTCAGTGTGAGACCCTACACTTGAAATATTCTTTAGGTCAAAGCTCTACTTTTTTCTGTGCAAATTAGAGTAACAGCCCCAGCCTCAGATTATGTCGGATGCTCACTGAACCGGAAGAGGAGGGGAGATAAGAGGAAAGGCGGTACTAGTGGAGTCATTGAGTCCTGCTGGAACCAGAGTCCAGGAACTAGCTTCATCTGGTCTGATCATTTCCTCGTAGGAATGGAGAACAACTGCATTGTCAGGGTACAACTGCAGGGCTCTCGGGCTCCAAAATGTAAGGACAAATGGTCAGGAGAGGCTTTGGGCAGCAACTGGACTGTAGACCGTGGTCAGCAAGGTCTATGTGCTCAAAATGACCAAGGCCGTGCCTGGCGCACACAGAACACACTGGGGGAGAAGGAAAAAGTCACATCGAGGTGCAAATAAGCACTCAGCTAGGCAAGCTTATAATAATAGTACCAGCATTGGCAGGCTGTCCCAAGAATCCTGGCTAAATATTGCTGGGCAGATAGATGGGCTGCAAAGCCAGAGGTCAAAAGTGAGGAGTTCACTGTGGAATTTGTAGAGAAAGGACAGCTCAAGATGACCCAGCTATAGCGGCCAACTCCAAATTCCTCATTTCCCACTGCTACCCCTGCCCTTCAGGCAAAGACTGATGTCCCAGTTCAAGGATCATAGTCAGGCAAGAGGACCTCCCTTTGTCCGTTTGGTCTGTTTAGACCCTGAGCTGATTGATTGAGGCCCTACCCACATGGTGAGGTCCATCTGCTTTGTTTGGCCCACTGACTCAAAGGTTATTTTCTGGATCATCCTCACAGAGAGAATGCAGATACTGTCTGACAGTATGTCCGGTACCCTGTGGCCCGACCACGGTGACAAACTCCCATAGCACTGTAAATGAGGATGACAAGGTCTGCTAACCCAGTGGTCTCTATCTTGCTCTTCCTTAGCTCCCAGCAGTGGTTTTGAAGGGCGTGTGCCCCAGTGGTCAAGGGTCTGTCTGCGCTGGTCAAGCTCTGTGGTCTGGGCCATTTGTGGGTTGGCTTCCCTGGCCTGTGGCTTGGGGATAGGATTCCTAGGCTACAGGTGAGTAGCTGAGGTTTTCAGAGAGCCTCGGGTACTTGGTAAATGTCCAGGATCTGGGAAGAGACTCATGTGTTTTGGGCAACTCATACTCAGTCACCAGAATCACTATTTTCTCCCATACTCCACCCCTTTTGAAGGGGAATACAATCATATGCAAACCCCAAAGGGTCACTCAGCCCTGCCAGGTCTTCAACAGAAACTCTGTCTAGACAGAGTCCTGAGTACCAAACTGTTGGGAGTTGTGAAGCCCTCAGATCCTGAATTTCTTGTAAACAACTTGTAATGTTTGCAGCTGCTCTGAGCACGAGACCCTCAGAAGTTCCTGATGGCAGGGGAGTGGTTTCTGGTGGGTTTGGCTGGGGCGTGGCTATCAGTTAAGGATCCCTATATAAGCTGCCCCTGGACACAATAAAGGGGGCATTCCTATTTCAAGGATGACCTGTGTCTCTGTGTGTCTTTGTGTGTTTAAATCTCCAGCCCCTTACCCAGTTTGTGGTTCACAAACTGTACAGTAGTATGTAGAGCACAGATGGGCGTGGTGCACTACAGCAAACAAGAAGCTTTTGGGGGGGGGCACCAAAAAGGGAAGGGCATTCTGCCACTAAGCTCATCAGAGGATCTTGGCCAAAGTCAACCATTTGTTATCTAGTGTTGTCTGTAAAACAAAATGTATACTGTTGAGCTGGGCTGTGATGATTCATCCAAGATTCCTACCAAACCTTCCCACATGTTACCTCTTCACGTGGCTCCTGTGTGGTTTAGGTCACCCCTGAAGACCATAGGGCCATCCCCTATGGCTCTGGAGAAGCCTACACCATGTTCCTAACCCATGAGGAAGAGACGCCACCCAAGGCCCTTTCTTCCTGGCAATGTCTCCTCTCCTAACTACATTCCTGACCACGTTGTGAAGACAGGACAGACAGTAGACTTTTGTTCACACCCCAGTTTGCTTATCTGTAAAAGAGGGACTCTGGGTGTGCTTAATCCAGAGGTGTGGGGTGAAATACAGAGTCTCGCAACACCATCACCTGCATTTCCCCGTCCCTTCTCTGCTCCCTGTCCTGTCTTTATTTCAGGCCCTCTTACGCTTGGTGCTGGGACGTTTCAGACTAGTTGGTATCCCCTCAACAAGGAAGGACTCTTCTTTGATGGGCAGACAGCCCTGGCACACATCCGGAAGCCCCTCCTCGACCATCCCCCATGTCTCCCAGCAGCAGAAGCATCATTGTCCTCTGACTGTGACTGTCGTCATGGGTAGCGTACTCCCATGATGCTGACGTACCCCTCTTCCGGACAGGTTTGTGCCAGAGCAGTGTATACAGTGGCTGCACCTGCTGCTTCTCTCTGTGGTCTGCTGCGTATTTGTCACCCAGCCACTCATGGTAAGAACTCCCCTGCAGTGCAGGTGCTTTTGGCAGTGGGGGACCGGGGAGGGACCGGTGAGGAGAGGGCCAGATGGGTGTGTTTTGGTGGTGTGAGTCTTCTCTATAGTTTGATTTAGATGTGACAAGAAAATCTAGGAGCCAGGGCCTGGGCTAAGCTCCACCTCAACCTGGTGTTCAGAATCATTTTAAAAATCCCCAAAGAGATGAACCACCTTGTCTCTTGTAGGTAGAGACTGCTTGTTCTTTTTTCAGTTGCCCAGACCCAAAAAAATCACACAGAAATATTATTAATTACAACACTGTTCAGCCATTGACTCAGGCGTACTTCTTGCTAGCTCTTACATATTGAATGAACCCGTTTCTATTAATCTGTGTATTGCCACGAGACTGTGGCTTACCAAAAAGGCATCTCTCTGACTCCGCCTGCTTTCTTTTTATATCTCTGTTCGGATTTCTCACCTGGCTTTATTCTATTAAGTCATTGGCCAAAACAGCTTCTTTAATAACTAATGGTAATAAAACATATTTATAGCATACAGAGGGGAATCCCACATCTGTCTCTATCTGCGGGTTAGGAAGCTGTGCCCTAGAGGCCCCGGGTCTCTTGATAAAGGCCACACCCACTGACTAGGGACTTCAGGGTAGTTGCTCTGGTTATCTATTTTGAACTGAGATGAAATCGGCTGCAGTACAGGACCAGGAAGATGGTTCTGTGTGGGAAGGGCCAAACAGACACCCGTGCCATGGTACCTCTCTTCCAGATCTGTTTGGCAGCGCTGGCCTTTGCTTGGAAAAAGAAACATGACAGCCAGTTTTTTACTGAGTCTTTACGTGATGCAACCAAGAATCTAGACTTGGAATTGGAAGAATACTCCAGAACCCACCTTCGTCTTTCTCCCAACTCCCATAGTCCTGACAGTGCTGAGGAAGCCGAAAGGGTGAGTAGGAGGAAGAGGCTTCAGAACCTTTCCCACCATGCAGATGGGGCTCAGACCTTAATTCAAATTTGGCTGCCCCTCCCCTTTTTTGAAGCCCCACTGTATGTGTATGTGTGTTCATTTCTTATGCTTCTTTCCTTACCCCAATCAGAACCACAGGGAAATGAGTGCACTTAAAAATGTAGAGGCAAATGCAAAATATAATTTCTTGATGTGGGAGTGTCATATCAATCTGTTGATTTCATTGGTTAAAATAAAGAAACTGCTTGGCTGGTCCTATAGGTTAGAACATAGGTGGGTGGAGTAAACAGAACTGGGTGGAAGAGGAAGTGAGGTCAGAAATCATGCAGCTCTGCTCAGAGAAGTCAGGCTCCTCTCTCGTGGGCAGACAGGATAGCCCGGCTCTCTGAGGCATGCTCGCGATTCAGCTCCGACCCAGGATGGATGTAGGCTAGAATCTTCCCAGTAAGCGCACCTTGGGGTGCAACACACTTTATAAGAAATGGGCTAGTCCAGGTGCGAGAGTTAGCCAAGAAGAGACTAGAAATAATGGGCCAAGCAGTGTTTAAATGAATACAGTTTGTGTGTTGTTATTTCGGGCATAAGCTAGCCAGGCGGCTGGGGTGTTGGGGACGCAACCTCGCTGCCTCAATTTCAACAATTTCTGGTCACAGTTTTGGAGAACTTCTAGATCATTTGCTTTTCAATGCACATAGAAAATATATAGCTTCCCTGTCTCCCCTGGCTTCCACACAGACTGTAGCGATCTCTACATCCCAACTGCAGGCCCATATCACGCCTTCTCTGCCCCCATCCTTCAACACCGCGGCTCCTGAGAAACTACTCTACTCTCTACACACCTGCAGGCCCCCAGCTCCCCTTCCTTTGTCAGCACAGGCACCCAGGCACCCAGGTCCAAGCCTGAGGCAGTCAGCGAGGTTCCTTTGCTAGCTGGTGTAACCTCGGAACTGAGAGGCCTTTGAGGAACTCAGTCCTGCTCAGGCTTGACTCTCCAAACCTTAAGCTGTGATGATCCACTTGCGAGTCTCCCTAGTGCCCAGCCACAGTGCGCAGTCCTCAGAACACAAAGCATGGCTGAAGCACAAGCCCAACCCCCAAGGCTCACCTTCCAGTCCTTGCTCTATATTTCTTAGAAGCCCAGCGGCTCTGGGAGGAAGGACTGAGGGCCCCAGGGCTGCGCTGTGAATGTGCCTGAATGGGTAAATGGATGCATGAGAGATGAATAATGGGAGGCCTTTTCCCGTGGGCTTGGCTCTTGCCTAATGTTAGTCCTGCCCATAAACAGATATTGGCTACAACATGGAAGCCATGATGCTTTTATTACACAAGGCAAACAAAGGTCATTTCATACTAAAAGAAACTGCTTTAAAATCGCTTTTCCAGTCTTGGAAGGTCTCGAACAGGAACTACTATGCAAATACCAAAAGCAATAGCTCCTGTGATTGGACAGCAGTGGGCATGCCTCTACTGTGAAGCTCAGCTTTGTAATGGCCCAGATGCAATCCTTGCCAAGGGGGCTGGCTTTGGACATGAGCAGAGTTTTCAAATAGGACTACTGCATCTTCCATTGCCTCTCCAACAACACAGTCTGTATTAATTGCACCAAGTCCCCAAAGGCAGGGCAGAGAGCAATGTTGATGGCTTCTTGGGTTGGCAAGGACACCAAAGGCCTCTCTCTTTCTAGTGCTGATCCCGGTATCATGGTGCTCTCCCTGCCTCACAGGTCTTGGCTGTGCGACAACGAGACCACCACCTGCGCTGGGCTCAGCCACCATCCAGGGCCAAGTTCAGAGTGACCAGGGAGAGACTGAGGAAAGAGAACCGAATGCAGGCAGCACTGAGGTGAGTGCAAGCAGACCTGAGGTGGGCGCAGGCAGCCCCAAGGTGGGTGAAGGTCAGAATACAATGGACTTTTTCTGGCACTACCTTCTTTAAAGAAGGAACAGTAAGAGATCTCAATCTGCACTTGGGAAAATCCTTTCCCAGGTCTCAGCCTGTGCCAGAACACGTGGGACCGAGATTGGAGGAAGAAAGCTAGTCTGTCCGTCACCTGCCTGTAATCAGTGGCCCAGAGTGTTGGCCCTCAGTTCCCGCAGCCATGCAGACTCCCGTGTATCACATTTAACCCCATCACATCCCGCTCTGCTCAGCACTAGACCTGGCATTCTACCCTCCGGCTGGATGCAACAAAAACCCAAGAGCAAATGTTGCACCTCCTCATAGATGTGGCCTGGGCTCAGAGACTGCTGTTTGAAAATAACTCAACATAATTTACACAGACATGTTCTGGGGCGCAGCATAAAATCCAATGCACATTTTTAGATCAAACATAAAGCTTAATAACTGAGACAACCCTCTCCAAATTAGACATCAGCCATGCTTCTTCCTTTCAGTGGTACCCATCCCCACCCCATCTGAGGTGGACACGAAGGAACCTTCTGCAAGTACCAGTGAATATGTCTCCCAGTTCTGAATTCTAGACTTCAGATTTCTTGAGTCTGTCAAGTATTTAGAATCTCCAGATACTTTTTCCACAATAGTGCTGCTAAAGTATATAATGTCACCTCCAATTAATCGTCCCTCTTAAAAATTCTTATCACCTGCACGTGGTCAGCTCCCCTACATAAATAATGATTCTGAAGCAAATCCTTTTCCAAAGAAAAGGGCTGTGGCTTTATTAGGATGTCACATTTAAAATGAATGAAAAAAGAATTCCGGGAAGACAAGGCACTGACAAAGACTTTGAAACCTGTTTGGTCTCCCCATAAAAGCAGAGTAGTTCAATTACCCCCAATTAAACCTACCCAAAACATGCATGACAGACCTAAATGATACCCCCCCCACCCCCACACACACATAGACACACTTACGTGTCAAAATCACATAGATAGGGTAAGCATTGTGTACCCAGTGCCTTGAACACCGCACCTCTGCAAGAGCAGGACATGAAGGGAACTGTAGGCACCTGAGCATCTGAGAGCATAGGGTGGGCAATCGGGAGCTCCTGAGGGGTCTCTCCAGGGACTGTGCTGCCACATACATACCTCTAGTTCACTGCAATCAGCCTGCTGGCAGACAGCAAAAAAAAAGGCACATGCTTCTGAGGTAACAGTCAATGTTAAAATTGAACCATGGGCTGAGAAAGTAGAGAGTTCTGTCTGTAAAATGCTCTCTGTACAGCATGAGGACCTGAGTTTCATCCCCAGGACCCATGTGAAAGGCAGGCACACACTTGAAATCCCAGCACTGGGGAAGTGGAGACAGGAGAATCCCTGTCTGGCCAGCCTAGCAGAATCAGTGAGTCGCAAGCTCCCAAGCTCCGGGGAGAAGCCTTATCTTAAATATCAGGTGGACAGCTCATGCAAAGCAACACCTGAAGTTGTCCCCTGGCTTACACACACACACACATGTGTACCTACACACGTGAAAGCCTGCACACAAGATATAAAGCAGTTATACTGCTACATCCCTGCGGCGAGGAATACTTGAACTTAAGTATAGGGCCATTTGCTGTAGCACTAAGAAACCCAAGTATGCAAATGAAAATGTAAGCAAGCATTAGGATTCTGTAAGCCCAAGCCCACAAAACTGCACTGAAAAAGAAAAAAACTAAAGAAAGAAGACTCTACCTAACTATGCACATCAACCCGCAGAGGGCAGTGCATCAATGTGTTCCAAGGTGATCTGCAGATTCAGGGTGCTCACAACCCAAATACCTTAGGCTATGCAATTCTGATGTCAACAAACTGGTTCCAAAATGAATAAGGGAACAAAAGAGCTAGAGTAACAAAAGTTATGCTGAAAAAGAATGACGTTAGAGGGCTGACTTCGTGCAATTCTAATATATACGATGGAGCTGCAGAAACCGCTGTGGACGAAACAACAGTCACAGACCAATGAAATAGATACCCGGATCAATGGAACAGAAGAGAGAGCCCAGAAACAGCCACGCGAATAGGCCCAAACATGTTTATTGACGAAAGCATAAAGACAATTCAATGAACAAATAAATAATCTTTTCAATAATGGACCTAAGAAAGCTGAATATTGATAAAACAAAAGAACAAAACCAACAGAGAGGTGTTGAAATCCCACCTCTAGCTAAGGATCTATTGGCAGTTGTTATATGGTGGGAGGAGAACCAGTTTTTGTTTTTCTTTCTTCCTTTCTTTCTTCCTTCCTTTATTTGTTTTTAAGGGTATGGCCTAGGTAGGTGGACCAAGCTCCAGTGGTAGGTCACAGTCCAGAGTATAAGGACAGCACTAATTGTATTTGATGAGTTAAATAAAAATGAAGACACAGGTTGGATGGATAGGGAAGGTGGGTGGATCTAGGAGGAGTTGGGCGAGGAAAGAGCATTGTGTGAAGTTCTCCGAGAATTAATAAAAATGGGAGAGTGGTTCTTTCAAAAAAGACAAAGAGTAAAAACTTTAATCCATCCCATGCCTTATCCTACTACATCTCAACAGGGACATGGATGTCCTGCTCCCTAAAACACATTCTGTGAGGGAAACATGCTAACTCTCAAATCTTTTCTCCCAGAGGTATTTCCACGCACAGTCTCATGCTGCTGCTGCTTTTGTTTATAACATATGGGAGAGCCTGCCCGGGTGAATATTCTCTCAACCAAGCCGTCAGGAAGGCATTTACAAGGTAGGAGGCTTGAGAGGCTCTTGCAGATCTGGGGGGTCTTGCACTAGTTTGGGAGGCTCTTGCAGATCTCGGGGTTGTACTAGTTCTGGGAGCTCTTGCAGATCTGGGGGTAGTTGCACTAGTTCGGGGGGCTCTTGCAGATCTGGGGGTTGTACTAGTTCAGGGGGCTCTTGCAGATCTGGAAGGTTGCACTAGTTCGGAGGGCTCTTGCAGATCTGGGGGTTGTACTAGTTTGGGGGCTCTTGCCGATCTGGGGGTGCACGAGTTGGCACTAGTTCATGGTCAGTGTACTGACACCCAAAGAGAACTCCAGGCTCTGAATTTTAGATCCTGTGTCCTTCACTTTGTTCTGAAATAGGGAGCCCTACAGACCCTCTACCACTCCTTCAGTCACTTTATCTATACAGGCTGCTCGTAGAGAAAGGTCTTCATCGCAGCCTGCATATGAAGTCTGAAAAGTCTGTCTAACTCCTCATGTTAATAGAAGGCTCCATTTGCAGACTCTGGACAGGTGCTTGGCATCTTATTTGGGGTCAATGGTGAAAGAAATTCTCAGAAAAAGAGGGTCATACCATCTATTTTGCAGAATAACATGAGTATTCTTTAACCAAAGGCTGCAGTCACAATTTATGATTTGTGAAGTCCAATTTCAAAGGGCCAAGCTCTGTCAAGTCTCAAGTGTTCATTTGCTTTTTTACTTTTAATGCAACAGACGTCTATCACAAGTAAACACTAACCAAGCGGACAGTCTAAGGTCGAGGCATACTCTCACGGCATCTGCCATGTGGGTATTGTTGGGGTCTTGACACTCCTGAGATTAGGATGTGTAAGGCGATGAGTGGACACGCTTAGTAGAACATGCCTTTGTAAGTGAATTGTGCTGACCCAGGCAATTTCTTTAAGGCACTTTGACTCTAGAGATATGAATTATAATTATTTACTTTCTAGTGACAGGTAGTATAACAACGCTACAAGTTCAGGGGTTTCCTTTCTCTTTTTGTAGAGAATATTTTAATGCCCATTCCGTAGCAGTCTTATGAATTTGATTCTCATTCAGTTTTACGTAAATATATTTGTCACCTTTTGGGGGCAGGAGAGTATGATAATAAAATCCACTTCATTCTTTTGATTTAAGGACATATTTTTAGATTCTGTAAGACAGGGGAATACTGATCCCCTGTTAGATGGTGACTCACAGATGCTATTCCCGTTATTTTTATGATTTTAGTGCTCTTTAACCGGGCACAGCCTGGAAGTCCCAGTTCTTGGACTTCCCATAGCTCAGTAATCCCGCCTATTACTGCTGCGGCTCTAGGAAAGCTACATGGAATTTTCTGCGCCCCATTTGGCAAGGCCACAGTTACCTTCCGCTTTGACAATTTGGTTCCTTCCGACTGAACAGATGCATAGACTGTGCCAGGAGGGGGCGCTGTGAGCAAAACAAAGAGACCCTGTCGGGCATTTTCTGTAGACCTGGAAATCAAAACACTAGGAACACTGATTTGGCTAATTGACTTCTATCGCACATTCCCTGATTTCCTTTTTACTCAATATTTTTCATATGCCTCTTGATAGTCAGTTCAGAAATATTCCCGCTGAGATAATGATCTGTAAGATCCCTGTGTGCTCTTGGGCCTGATAAAACATCTCAGGTAAAACACCTCTGAGATGTTGACGCAGGTGGGCTTAAGCGCCTTCTGCTTCCCAGAACGAAGGGAAACCTCACTGCCTCTTGCAGCTCTGGTCACCAGCAGGGCCATATTTATAGACCCTGGTGCAAAATGGAGTGTTGAAAGTGGACCCTGTCTGCCTCACCCATCCCCCAGAACCTAATCCTAAAAATCAACAAGTCCAGAGAGGCTGTTATTTGTAGCATTCCAGAGAGAGCAGGCAACCAAGGGCAGGAGAAGCGAATCCTGTGGAATCCAGGAAGCGCTCTCTTGGCTCCCCGTAGCAAGCAGTCCTTTGGCTCCAGGGTGCAATGTCCTCCTCCATAAAGCTCGAAAGATGGCAGTCTAGATTTCTGTCTTCAACAGCAACAAAATATTACTCTAATAGCAAGTTGTGGGGCATTTAATCTGTATTTGAAGTGCTTCTGAACTCAAAATCTTGGTGAAATCCCAAGTCAACAAAATAAAGCTAAGCCACAAGCAAGGCTGTGGTAACCGAGGCCAAGTGGGGGCTTCATCCCAGGGAACTCGCTCAGAGATGATTGCTCCTGTCTTTCCCCACACTGGCTGCATAGCCGCTGTGGGCCCGTTTGGTAGAATTGCTGTAATTAGTGCACACAGGACCAGGGCATGCTTGGATCCTTCCATTCACCTCCTGTTCTCCAGAGTGCCTGGGACGAGCAGGAGAGGATTCCTGTGGCTGGGGATGTGTGAGCGCAGGGTCACCACACAGGTGTTTCTTGAATGATGGATGCCCCATCGGGAAGCAAGTCTCAGGAAGTGACAACTTTTCTCTGAACTGTGCGAACTTGGACTAGGGGTGCAGTTCAGCCATAGATTAAAAGCTTAGTATGGGCAAAGCTGCGTTGGGGTTGATTTCCCAGCAACCTCCAAAAGTATTATGTGGAACCGGAGAGATGGCTCAGTGGTTAGGAGTAAGACTTCTCTTCGAGAGGACTCTGGTTCTGTTTCTTACACCCATATGGCTGCTGACAACCATCTGTAACTCTAGTCCCGGGGAACCCAGT
The DNA here is from genome assembly GCA_963919715.1 of Microtus obscurus. NCBI lineage: Eukaryota > Metazoa > Chordata > Mammalia > Rodentia > Cricetidae > Microtus > Microtus obscurus. The sequence goes on from CAWTZC010000015.1 coordinate 26,004,676, forward strand.
GCCCCCTTCTGGCCTCCAAAGGCACCAGGCACATCTGTGGTTCACAAACATGTATGCAAGAAAAACACCCATACGTATAAAAGTAAATCAAATTTTAAAAGTTTTAAGTATTGTGAAAACTCAGCATGGCTATGAACTGTCCACTGGTTTGTGTTTTAGAACAAGTATGGAGCGTACTAAGAGATAGGTATGCAGCCCTCCCTGCCTCCAGCTCTTCCACCTTCTCTTTGGATAGTGCTCACTCCCAAAGTTTGTAAATATTTTCAGGGCTTTATCTGCTTTATCTGTGCCCCTACCCCAATTCTGCCCCCCTTTGATCCTCCTTCCCGGGCAATGCACTGTTTCCCCATCGCAGCCTCCGGATATCTCTGCAGCTCTCCCACTTGCTCAGAATTTAGCAAGACGTTTAGCCAAATTTTCAGAGAAGTGTGAGATTGAGAGCTAGCAGTTAGTAGGGGGCCTACATAGATTAGGCTCCAACCATACAAAACAAATTCCTGAATGGGTGGGAGATGATCTCTACTCAAGAAAAGGGAGCTAGAGGGGGAAGAAGGCTCTGTGGTTAAGAATGTGTAGTTGTCTTCTGGAGAACCCAGGTTCGGTTCCCAGCATCCATGTTCAGCAGCTCACAGTTGCCTGTAACTCCAGCTGCAGGGAATCCAACTGGAGTTACATTTGGCCTCTGCAGTTTCTTGCATGCGTGTGTGTGCGCGCGCACACACAAGAGGGGTGCATAAATAAGAACTTTGAAGAAGAGGAGGACATAAGGATGAAAGGAAGGGAGGGAGGGAAGGAAGGAAGAAAGAAAGGAAGGAAGGAGTAACTAAAAGGAGTCAGATCAGTGGCTCCTGGCTATGGCAATGTTGAACAGATTTACAGTGCATATAAACTACTAATGGAGGTATTTCTTTCTCTCTATTAACAAATTTGAAGGCTTTTCCTTACCCTTGGTTTCTTTTTTATTAAACTGTCCACCTTTTTTCACATGGTTTGTAAGGTGTTACAGCATTTTTATTTTTTTGTGACATCCCAAAGCCACCCTTAAGGATTCCCTGCCCACACCCAGGGCTGAGGCTCTCTGGCAGGAAGCATTGGCCTCTTCTCTGGTGTGGATGCTTCTTCTGTGGATCTCCTCATGTGATGAAGCTCATGTCCCTGAATATGGAGTTAAGAAACATCTGCAAATGGCTTCCTGCCTGGTACACACTAGCTCAAGTGACCGGTTCTCTGTAGCTCAGTTAACCTTCCCTGGATCTGAACTCAGCTAACTGTCCCTGGATCCTGGACCTTAGCTCAGCTGACCTCCTCCAAAAGTCCTCAGGACACTCCATCTGCCCACAGCTGGTGACCTCAGCTAAGGCAAGGCCTACTTTATTACCAAGTGTTAAACATTTCATGGAACTGGATACTGCGCTAAAAATGAAACAGAAGAGTTGGCGGGTGAAATTTTGTACCACTCTAAAGCTAAACTATTATCAGTTGAAACTCTTTGATTATAGGCTGCACATACATGCATGCATTCATGCATACATACATATATGCATAATGTGTTTGCTTCCCCACAGCAGGACAGGAATTTGAGCTTGTCTCCCAGTGCCTGGAAGAGTGCCTGGTACTTAGCAGTTACACAGTGACTTTTGTTGAGCGAAGGAGCAAGTAATAAACAAGAGGTTTTTTTCCTACTGTTTCTCTCCCCTCTGCCACTGAGGAGCAAAGTGAATTCTGGGGTTGTACCTCATACTGCAGTTAGCTTTGTCTTAATTCTCACAGAATACCTAGAATGTGAGTAGGAGAAAAAAAATGGCAGGAAAAAAGCGACCCACTTCCCTCCCTCACTTGGAATCGTTCTTATGGGTTCATGCACACTTTTTGTTTTGTTCTTGGATTAAGAAATGCCAGACACTCCTTTGGGGATTTGAACAGCATAGACGACTGGTGGGACTGGACTCTGAGCATGTTGCTGGACGAGCTGCACCCAGAAGGACCCTCTGCTGGAGCCCTGGGTGCTCAGGTGGGCATGCGTTCATTTCCTGTCTAACGGAAGCCATACGGCAGTAAGGGGGACTACAAGGCAGTGAAGGGTCTGCTCATTGGCACCATGGCAAAGAAACCTGTCTGTCTCCTTGCCTGGAGTCTGTGTTCTTCTCCCATGTTGGCCTCCTAAGCTATTCACACCCCCAGTCAACGCTTGCCAGTCCAAGCCGGACCAGGACACTTTAACAGAGGTTCAGGGTGAGACTAGAGAAGAAGCTAACTTACTGCCTGCATGGCAAGGGCTCAGGAGTCCCCAGAGCAGAAGAGGAGCCCGTGGCTAAGGCAGCAGCATCAGGGAAGCTTCCAGACAGGGGCAAGGCTGCTCCTGAGTTTGTGCTGTCCTGTCCGTCATTCATAGTTTACTTTCTCCCCTTTTTGAAAAGTATAAGGTCTTTGTCTTGCATTCCTCAAACATTTTGTCCTCCGTTTCATTTTCTTGTATTCCATGAACGTTGTGGAGATGCCTGGGGTCGTTCACATGGTGGTGGTGGTGGGGACTCCAAGAGGAAGGCATTTGAATGCTTTCTTTATCTGGAGGATGCTGAGGAGAGGGTGCCGATTGCATCTGCAGAAGGCTGGTTCCTGGAATGTCATTGCATCCTCAGAATTGCAGGAGAGTAAACTTCTGATTCTGCAGATGCGGTGACCTGGGCTTCCTCAGCCTTGTCAGTGATTCCGTACTGCAACCATTGAAGTGCACAACATTCTTATACTCTGAGTCTCCCCCTGTTTCAGCCTGCAGCTCTCGGAGGGCAGTGCCACCTCATAGGCCCTGTGGTGATCAAGCAGCTCATGGCTTCTTCTGGTACTGCATGCACGGTAAGTGCACTGGGAGACTCGGGGTTGGCACATCGGTTAAGCTCCCCAGACAGCTGGGAGGCAGTGTGAGAGTTCCAGGTGCCAGGGCCATCCTTCCTTCTGCCCTTTCCGAGAGCCCTCTTGTACCCTCTGCTTTCTTCCCCAGAAGGCTTCTCTTCACTTCTAGAGTTGCCACGCTAGGCAAAAGAAGGCTTTTTCTTCTAAAACTGAAACTAAAATATTCTTGCATTATTCTCTGATGGAGAAGGGTACCCAGAGACAGCATCACTACACAAGGCAATGTTTTGCAGATTGGCCAGCCCCACACAGCTGCAGCCTTCAGCAGTCATAGCCCCACACAGATTGTCCAGCCCCACACAGCTGCAGCCTTCAGCAGGCATAGCCCCACACAGATTGTCCAGCCCCACACAGCTGCAGCCTTCAGCAGGCATAGCCCTGATCCTTCTAGCTTGAGACGAAGCTGAGATCAACAAGTAGGCTTGAGACTTGTCCTCGAGAGTAGCAGGGTCCCTGGGCACAGAGCCTCTGCTGTACTTTGTATGGCGGAGCTTGGGAGCCCCACAATGCCGATGGACTTAGGGACAGGGATCAGTCGGGGTTACTTGATGGGCATTTTGTGCTCTAGCCTTTCAGGCCAGTCTCAGAGCCCACGGAAGATGTGCCACCTACACTGACTCGCAACCTTGACCTTGAGAACCTAAAAGTGACCCCTAGTGGTCCTGAGGCCTGTGGGGCAGTGAAGAAGATCTCCGTGTACAGCCTAGGAAGAACAAGGTGAGAGAGCCTCAGGAAGATGCTCCTGGGCCCCATGTTGCTTGCTGAGGCATTTCTGCTGCAGCTCGGCTTCTGGGCAGGCAGGGAAAGGGCCAGAGCTGCTCAGGCCTGAGCAGTGTTCTACTTGGGAACAATGGTGTGGAAGAACTCAGACTCTGGTGTTCAGACCCAAGTTCATGGAAGAGGACAGAGTGGGACATTTTTTAAAAGTGGCTGCCAGAGCCTGCGGAGTCTTGGAGTCAGGTGAATCTTTGTCCTTTGCTCACTGTGTGGCAAGTGGGGTGCTCACTTGGTCTGGATTATTCCCCCCTAACTCCTAGAGGACCACAGACACTGCCTTGAGCTGCACTGGAGCAAATAAGGAATGGGTATTCCAGTGTGTATGGATACAGCACGCATACACCATGCTTCCTGAAGCTCAGCCTATAGTCAGGTGCCCTGCCAGTTGCACAGGATACCCTAGGCCCACAGCCTTCACCACAGAATGGGGCTTTGTGTAGGAAATCTGTGCTGTCAGAGTAGTGTGACCGGAGGAATTAAAAAACAGGACATGATTTGCTACTAAATATGAATTAGTACAGTGTGGTTACTTTCTGTCCACGCAGTCTACGGTGAAGAGAAGGAGGTGACTATTTGCCAGCCCTTGGGGAGGGCAGCTGGGCTTCTCTCCCTCACAGGGCACAGGTGAGCGTGGACACCATCTTTTGGCTGCAGCTGCAGCTTTCCTGCAGGGACAAGGAGGGAAAGAGGGGCAGTGGGCTCCTGGTGGGGACCCTAGCTCCCAGGAGGACTGTCTGTGCGTTAGTCAGAAACCTGGGGATCGTCTGTCCCTGTGAAGGCTTGCATTGGGTGAACTGGGAACGCTGCCACAATGGGATTTTCCCTGGGCTCCTAAGTCTTGTTTTCTGCCCTCCCTCTGAACCTGAGCTGTTTTCCAGGCACGAAGTCCACGTAGCCCTGACTGCCCTCAGGACCAGCAGGTGGATTGACCACAGCACCAGGGCCGTGTCTGTGCACTTCACTCTCTACAACCCTCCCACGCGACTCTTCACCAGTGTGACCCTAGGTGCAGAGCTTCTCCCCACGGGAGGTCTTGTCCCCTCATCCCTGGTCGAGTCAATCAGCATCTATGGTGACTCAGCCCCACGCTACCTTCTTATGCTTTCTGAGGTGAGTCCACCTGCCCTGGACCTCCTGGGTAGGCACAGGGAACTGGGGCTTCACATGGCTAAATGCCTCTGCAAGCTGAATACCTCTACCGCCATGAAGCTAGGGCCTTTCCATTGACCCACCCACACAATTATTATTATTAGCTCCCTTCCATGTACTATGAATCATAGAATAAGTGTTGGAACTAAAGATAAAGAACATCCCCAATGGGGAAACCAACCACAACATACAAAATGAGAACAAATATTCAACTGCCTTGAGGTACTAAATTCAATGTGGAGTCTTCCCCGCCCCCCCCCACCCAGACAGTGTTTCTCTGTAGCTTTGGAGCCTGTCCTTGAATTAGCTCTCGTAGACCAGGTTGGCCTCGAGCTCACAGAGACCCGCCCACCTCTGCCTCCCAAGTGCTGAGATTAAAGGCATGCACCACCACCACCTGGCTTCAACGTGGAGTCTTAGTCAGCCCCAACTACCATAACAAAATGCCATCATCCCTCACTGTCCAACATTTAACTTTCTACAGTCAACCATGATCTGAAAATATGTAGTGGAATATTCCAGAAGGAAACTATGTTTACATTTTTAAAATCAACCTTATAGTATATTATGGTATAATTGCAGAATGTTGTTATTATTTTTTATTGCTGTTAATCAGTTACTATGCCAGATTTAAAAATTAAAGTTTACCATAGCTAGCTATGTATTTATAAAAACGTTCCAGTATTAATAGGGTTTGTCACTACTGAAATTTCAGACAGACACTGGGGACTACCACGTATCCCTGTCAGGTGAATAAGACTACTTACTGTTCAATGCCTGGGTGGCTTAACTAATAGACATTGGCAGCTAGAATCCCAAGATGAAGGTGCTGGGAGTGCTGGGCTGTAGTGAAGACCCCTCCTTGGTGGGGGGAAGCTGTCTTCTCGCCGTGTCACGCAGCCTGGCTCCATCTCTGCACCAGTGAACAAAGAGAAAGTTTGTGTGCTCTGGGCATCAATGTGTATATAGACCCCAATATTATAGAAACAGGGCCCCACCTCATGCCTGCACTTGGCCTTAACTTCTATTGAGGCCTGCCTCCAAAGAGAGATATTGTGGGGTTTGGAGCTCAAAGAAATTGATTTGGGGATATCTGCTCCCCCAAAGTCCATAGCACCAGGAGTCAGTGGCTCACATTGCTTCATTGAATGACCAAAAGCCTCAGCAGCCACCCACAAAGGCACAGCACCCATAGCTCCCAAAGACAATGGAGAAAGCCCCTGCTGATGGGTTTCAGTTTCCTGCAAACTGGTGAATAAATGGCAGGCTGGCATGATGAGCTGGTGGTGGCTGTGGACACCCCTGTGTCTTATTCCTATGCCTCAGGGTCAATAGCACGTCCTAATGCTGCACATGGAACTGGGTCTCTGGGACCGCTAGGTGTGAAGGGATAGTGAGCTGCCCAGGTGCCTACTGAAGGCTAGTTTGTTATCAAATGCTGCCAAGAGGAAGAGGCTTGTACCATGTCCACAGAAGCAGAGATGGGCAACAGAACCAGGCAGGAGTCTAGACCTTGAAAAAACTACTTAGCTGACCCTTCGTTTGTCTCACTTATTTCTGGCCCCTCCCAGCTGGCGTTTCTAGTCCTCAACGTGATCCACCTCTGTTTCCAGCTCTGGGGAATGACCACCAAGGGCGTCCTCAGCTACTGGAGGAAACCAAAACACTGGCTGGAGGTAACCTCTCTGATGTAGTCTTCTTTATGTAGAATAGTGACACAAAAGTATTTTTATTGGAAAGGGAAAATATTTTTATCAGAAAGTCTTATAGATACTATTTACAATTTCACTGTGGTTCCCCTGTAGAGGCAGAATAGCATTTGAAATCAGGTTCTCTTGGTGTCTGGTGGTATTGGTGGTAGTGGTGCGTGTGTGTGTGTGTGTGTGTGTGTGTGTGTGTGTGTGTGTATCATGTTCATGTGTGTTTGGGTACATAAACATGTGGAGGCCAGCCCTGAGTGTCATTTCTCAGATACTGTCAATCTCTCTTTTTAAGACAATGTCTCTATCTGGCCTGGAAATTATCAATTAGATGAGGCAAGCTAGCTGGAGAGCCCCAGGAATCCACCCATCTCTGTCTCCCCCACACGGGGAGTCCAAGCATGTGCCATGACAGGCATTTTTACACAGGCTCTGGACATTGCATTCACGTCCTCATGCGTCCACTTCGCCCTCCGAGTTATCTCCTCAACCACTGACTAAATGTTTGACAGGCAGCTTGTCACCAGAGGGTCAGGGATGCCAACTGAGTCCTTCCTCAGCCGACTAACAGATCTTTCTCCCCTGTGTTGCAGCTCTCTACGGTTGGGGTAGCCCTGGCCTACCATGCAGCCTCTGGTCACCTCACTACCCTTGCTGAGAATGTCACTGACCAGTTCCACAAAGGACTTCACCAGATGTTTGTGGACCTAAGTCTGATGGTGTCATGGAATCAGGTATGCTAGGGGACTCAAGGCTACCCAAAAGAAGCCATCACTGATATTGCTCAGTGGCATCTGTCACACAAGGACTAGAAGGTTCGGTGTGATGATTTGTCCTGTTGAAGGATAATGCTGTGAGCTCACAGATGGTGACACTTGAAGCACTGAGAGAGTTGGAGAATTCCACGTGTGCCCACTAGCTGGGCATCCATGTATGATATGTGGAGCAGAACTGAAGAGCCAGAGATGCCGATGGACTTGCAGCAGCATGGGGAAGCAGGTGTCAGTCAGCATAGTCTACAGTAAGGAGGCTGGCACTAACATGCTTAGCCATCATGCCTGTCTTCCCTTCCATCTGGCCATGGTCTTAGATGCAGGGATTTTCAATAAGTCATAAGCCTGAGACTCGGAGAAAGACTTGAGGTCACGAAAAAGAGAAACATCGCCTCTAAGTCCTTCTATCTCTGTTCTCCAGACTTCTGACTGTAGAATGGGACCTCTACCAAGAGGACCAAGTGGAATATCCAGGATGGGTCTCATAAGCCCCTGGGAGGAGACCAGGGAATCCTATCATAAGCAGCTGGGCTCCCTGGAGGTCCACTGCCTCATGCCCCAGAGGGTATATGCATACTGAATCTGTATTCCCATCTGCGTAGCCACAGCTAACACCTCTACCTACCCACAGATTCTTTTTTCCTCTGATAATTTTTTATTACATTATAAATCAAAATTTCCACTTCCTTCCCTCCTCCCACTTCCCTCTCGTTCCCCCACTCACCCTCCCCCCACCCCCTCCAGTCCTAAGAGAGGGCAAGGTACCCTGCCCTGTACACACAGATTCTCTAAGTCTCTTTTCTACCTGCCTTGAGGGCTGTCAATGCCCAAGGGTTATCCTGTACCTAGAGTACCTTCATACCCTGGACAAGATGCTCCCAGAACAACCTGAAAAGAGGGGGGACTGGTTCCCCTCTAACCTCAATGCTCCCTGTTCCACCTTCTCTCCATAACTTCCCTCTGGCTCTTCTTTGATGTACCCTGGGGCCAGCTTTCTTTTCTGCTGCGTTAGAGAGCCTTAGAGGGCACAAGGATGGCAGTTGTCCTCCACCACAGCTCCAGTCTTCCTTTCCTGGATAAGTGGTACCACTGTGGTCTCTGTTTCCCCAGAGGGTATATCAACCTCCACCCATCTTCTTGTCTCTTTCTCACCATCTATACTCTGGGCAAACTGTGGAGCAGAAACACAGAGTGTTCCTGAGATAATTGCTACAGCTAGGCAAACTGAGACCCAAATGATGTCGGGACCTTCCTATAACCAGAGTGACCCAGCAGTGGAAGAACCAGAGACTCATCAGCCTGGGGGCAGTGTCTTGAAGGATCCCAAGCAGAGGACAGTCTGAGTTTCTTCCTGGAGGACAATCATCTTCCTTTAGCAGATGTCACTAGACCTGTGACTTAGCCCTTGCATGAGGGAAGCCCTGAAGCTGTACTTCCTACTCCTGAGTGTTGAGCTCCACGGGCGCTTATGAGTCCCAAGGCTAGGCGTAAACAAAATAGACATCATCTTTGCATCAGAGCAGCTGGCACTTCCTTACTGAGCCTGTCTCCTCCCGTTCCTGCTCACCACCCCATGGTGCTGTGAAGCACAAGCTTTGTGCACATTGCTGATCCCAGCGGGGACTCGCTGCATGGAGGGCACCGTAGGCCATTTCTGTGCCAAATATCAGGAGCAGGATTCCAGACACTTCTGCACTTTGAAATATAATTGCTACAACTTGTAGGAGTCTTATATGCCAGTCACAAAAGTCAGGAAAATTATCTTCTTTTTATCCACACAGGTGGTAAGCTCTGTTCCTTTCTGTCCTAAAACAGAAAGTCTTAAGACACGTTATCCTAATACCTCATGGATTCCCCCAGCATGTAGAACACCAGGACACTGAGCTCCAGGTCCTCCCAACTGTGGGTAATGAACACCTCGGGCTATTCTAAGGGCCTTCTGTTTGTTTTGTTCTTTGCCTTAGTTATTTTGAAAAATATGAGCAGTTAAAGAAAATCTGCTTCAGTCATAGCCACCCCAGGACCTTCTTGCAAGCATTTAGCATCTACCAAGATGTGTGTGTTGCTGTATGATTTGGTTGTCTCATACACCAAGAGGCCTGAAGCTCTAAAAAGGAAGTTTACTAGCTTGTTCACTACTGTTCCCCAGATAGATGATGACTCTCAGTTCCACTGTTGGCCTCATTGTCTCATTGTTGCTAGGCCTTCTGGTCTACCTTTCCCGTGTGTCTGTATTTGTCCCTACATTTTCTACCAGGGGGACTCAACTCACTTTCTGTCTCTTCTACCCTACAACCACAGCTATGCATCAGCCTGGACTTTAACTCCATCCTAGCCAAAGTTCCTTTCCTGAGACACTTTATAGGATGCTCTTCTCGCTGGGATGTAGTGAGGAGAAACAAGAGTCTGTCAGGACATCTCAGTGAGCACTGGGCCCCCCAAATGGGTTCCCCATTCACTGCCTCTTTCCTCCAGTGTGCTGTCTTTCTGGTCGTGTTTACTGTCTCCAGAATCTTGCCTGAAATGATTCCCTCTTCCCTGGGGATTCTACTGTAGCCCGGTGTCAATCTCTGGGCCTTCCCTTAGCTCTTGAGTAAGAGCTGACCTGGTCAAGCCTCATCCTGCCCCACACTCGCATTGGCCGTCTGCCCCTGCATCATCTGTGCCATTGCTAGAAAGTTATTCATTTTCACCAACCAGTGCCTGGGTTACAGCTCAAGCAGGTCAGAGCTGAGTGCTTCCAACTCTCCTCTCCACAGGGCTTGGCTTGACAAACTGGAAAGGAGTTTAGAAATTTGGTGTGCAAATATTTCCATTTTACTCTGAATATAATATTATTTTATATAGGTTGCTCTAAATAAAACACTAAGTAAATTTCTCGGCTTACTATCACATGTTAAATTGCAGCTACCAGGAAATTTGCAGAAATATGGAGCCCATAGCTCACCTTGTGTTTCACCTGATGTGGGAGTGACTTCTTATTAATAAAAATACTGCCTAAGCCCATTGATAGGCCAACCCTTATGTGGGTGGAGTAAACAGAAGAGGATTCTGGGAGAGAGAAGCTGAGTAGGAGTCGCCATAATGTTCACACTCCAGAGAGACACAGGCTAGAATCTCCCCGGTAAGCACACCTTGGGGTGTATACAGATTATCAGAAATGGGCTAGTCCAAGTGCAAGAGCTAGCCAATAAGAGGCTGGAACTAATGGGCCAGGCAGTGATTAAATGAATACAGTTTGTGTGTTGTTATTTCGGGCATAAACTAAGCCATGCGGGCGGGCGGCCAGATGCCGGGAATGTAGCCCCGCTGCTCCCTATTACTACATTCACCTACCCAGTGGGGGTTACATTGTCAACCAACTCCACTTTTTCCCAAGCACAGCCATGTCTTACAGCTTTGAAGGGACCACAGGCGTGCCAAGCGTATAACACACAGCCATCCAAGCATCGGGTGATGTACTATCTAGTGAAACAGGTAATGGTGTCCCATCCACACCACAAATGGCACCACCCATACCCCAAGAGGGTGAGCAACACACTGAAGCAGTGGAAATGGCTTCTGGTCCTATAGCCAGTTACCTGAGACAGGAACTGTGATGTAAGGATGGGAGTCCTTCAGAGCACGCTGTCACTGTCTGATCCAGACGGCCTTAGCCTCAGCTTTTCTTTAACCCTATCAGTAAGCTTCCTCAAATTCTAAATATGATAGGACCATGGTACAACACTTAAGAGGTTTTCGAGGATGAGAGAGAGGAAGACTATACATACATATCCCTCTTGGCACATGATAGATATCCTATAAATAAATATGATAATGAAAACAATTAAGGAGGCTTCCTGGTGTCCTTTCAATCCGATATAGGCAAGAAAGGGGTCCATGGAGAGGTCATAGCTGTCTCTCCAGTGTCATGGCCCCTGACTTCTGAAAGCATAGAGAAGTGTGGTTGGCTCAAATTGAGATGTTTGTTGAATTTTACAAATTTAACGTGCAAACGTCTCCATTTGTGCGGGATGCACGTATTATTTATATGCGTCGTTCTAAAAAAAATGCAAAGTCAGTCTCTGCATTCATTTCCCGCCTGTTAAACTGCAGCTACCAGAAAGGGTGCAGTTCTGCGCACGCCCCCACTTTGTAGCTCTCCTAGCCAGTACCGGCTGTGGTCAGTTGTCCCTGTTTCTTCCCCAGCACAGCTGTGTCCTGCTGATTCGAAGGGGCCACAGGTGTGCTAGCCCCTCACAACTTCCCTGGGCCTCTGTTGTCATTTCCCAAACAACCTGAAAACCTTGATCCCTTGCCCACATGGAGTTCTACTGTTTGGCATCCATTTCTTTCTCTTGGGGGGAGAGAGATACATGTGCCGAAAGGCCTTTCGCGACGAGCTTTCAGCAGGGGTCATGGGTACCTGTGCTGCATCTGAACTCCGAGCATGCCTGGGTCACCCTGCTGTGTGTCTTTTGTCCCATCACTGTGATTATTTGAGCCATAGACTTCAAAGCTATAATGTCGGAACCATCCTAGCTATCACAGGATTCAATTTTCAGTATCTTCAAGGCAAGCACTGGTAAAATGTTGTATGATGAGGGACACACACCCTGTCACTGCTGCGACAGTCGTTTCCTTACTGAGCATGGTGTACTGAGGCTCAGAGGGGAACAGCCAGACCCGCTCCTCTGTCTCTACCAACCTGGCTTCCTGAAGATGCCTTACAGTGTGTCCTGACTCCTGTTTCTGACTTGTGCTCCTCTGCAAACACTGATGCTTGGTGTCCCTGAAAGACCTGGTGTCCCTGGGAGACCTGTGGTCTAAACAACTCCTTAAATGGACTTGTGTTTCAGCACAGCTCACAGGTGTGTGCCCGTGTCTGCACCTCCTTATTGTCCTTGGCAGGACACACTGACCTGCTGTGTTCTTCCTTTAGAGGGTAAGATGGCTCCGGGGAAGCCTGCTGTTCCTCTGGATGTTGAAATGTGCTCACCTCCTCGGCCTCCTAAGCAGCAGGGCAGCCTTCTCCGCAGTGATGCGTTCGTCTCTCTCCAGAGCCCTGGCACCAGCAGTAAGAATTCTCTCCCCTTCTCCAGCGATTTCCTTAGTCAGCCAGCACATTGGTTCACCCTAGGCAGAAAACAGCAAACTTCTCACAGGGTGGCACACTATTTAGGATTCTAGTCACCTGATCCATTATGGTGGGGTTTAGCTAAGGGGTATCAGTATTATAAGTTGCGTTTGTGACAGCAATAATCAAGATTTATTAAATAATGGCTTTGTGTTACGCTTTCCCAGAGCATTATTATGGTTATTTCCTGTGGTTATTACCAACGACAGATGTCGGTGTCTCCCTAGGTGTCAGGAGTGCTGTGGAGAGCCTCTTTCTTATGTGTGAGCATGCTTAACAAGCACAATGGGCCATGGACAGGAAGGGTGGTTTTCTCAGATGAGGGAACAAGACACTAAGAGAGGGAATGACACTTGCCTAGGGACTGTAACTTTCAGGTGTTTTGACAGCTGCAGGCTGCTTCTACATGCACTTGTCACCCAAGTCCTCCACACAGAGACTTCTCCACTCACACGCTAGAATCCACTTTGTATTATTGACCTCACATGAGGAACCAAATAGCATGAGTAGAACACAGACAGAAACCCCAATCAGGACAAGAGCGTCATGGGTATATGGGGCTTAGCCACCTGCATGAGTGCTTGGCAATGCCTGAACAGGGCAAGTCTCCATCCAGGGATGGGCCAAAAGTTCTAACTGGAGAGTGAGGCCCAAACCAGGCCCAGAGTGTAGCTTAGGCCCTGATGATGCTCCTGGTTACTGGTCCTAAGCAGGTTCCAGTGGAGAAGCGCTCACTCTAGCCCCATAGGCCTAGCGCAGCACATGTTCATACCTCTGCCACAGACAGCGTTGCTATCAAATCCGAGATAGCCACTTGGCCAGGTGGCTACTGTGAGGATGTTCTGGCTCTCAGGGCCCAGGGCTCACACAGACCCGCAAGGACCCAAGCAAGAGTCTCCTGCTATAGAAAGTATAGACCCCAGACCTTGCTGGACCTGTGTTTGGAGGAGCAGGTCAGCAAATGGGAGCAGAAGGAATATACCTCCAAGTCTAAGACAGCTATATTTCAACCTAGGCTACCCCTACCCAACTCATAGATGTCACCAGAAGCCAGCAAATAAACCTGCCAGGAAACACATGGCTGATGTATGCCAAAGAAGGCTGTTTGTTTTAGAAATTATAGAGATCTATGTGATCCCTACCTAACAGTAAACTGTTATGTATACCATTTAGCATTATATTAAAGTGCTTTTATGTTAAGAAAAGCCCAAGATATAATGAACAATGTCATTTGTGATATTTTCAGTGACACTGCCATTTTAGGAGCAGCAACTCCCTCTACCCACTGGGCAAAGTCACCATCCCTTTTTCATTCTGTTTCAAGACAAGGTCTTATGTAACGCAGCCTGGTCTTAAGCCCACTCTATTGCCAATGATAACCTTGAATTCCCGATGCTCCTGCCTCCAGCTCAGAGCACTGTGATGGCAGGCATGTCCCACCATGCTCAGCCTAGGCTATGCTTTCTTCCTCCTCAGTCCCACAGACATGTGTGCCAAACCACTTCAGAGTTCAGGGTATTCAATGAGTGCCAGGCAAGAGGCAAGGAATTCTAAATTCAGGGCCAGGGAAACAGAGGCCAGTGATCCCCCAGATATCACGATGGCGGTCTGTCATCCAGACATCACACCTGAGAAAATGAGTCAGCCCTGGGGTTGGCTTTAGCAGACAGTGTGAAACAAACTGGGCTACCAACACTACAACTACAACAAGACCCCAAGCCAAGTCCCTGTCTTTATTAGCCAAACCATAAGCTTAACCAGAACCAGTTTGGCTCTTAGTAGCTCTTTCTGATTCTTTTGAAGCCAATATCTTTATATAGCCCATGCTGGGTACTAGACACATACAGACAAGAGACCTTCACGGTAGCAGTAGGTCCCATATAGTAGAGGTCTCATATATAGGCAAGATGCTCCTGGCCAAAGGCTGAAGGGGCAGGTCACTGATAGCCAAGGTGGCCTAAAAGGGTGAACCTCTTTACAGCTGATCCATCACAGGCCCTCATGGTCCATGTGTGTGAACCATGACCTGGCCTTCAGACAGTCTCCCAAGCTTCAGTGGAAGGAGGGTGGCAGGACGGGACTAGAAGAACTCTGACGGCAGAGAAGAGAGCACAGGCCCCTTTTCAGAACTACGAGGTGGCTCGGAAGGTGTAGATACAGGTTGAAACACAGAAAGAGAGCTGGGAGGGGCAACTCTGGTGGAGGTTGGCCTCTTTGGGATAAGATCCTAAACCAGAAAGGCTTGGGCTGCACACAAAATCCTCTTCTCCCAGCTTTTAGCAACTTAAAATAATTGAGAAGTCCCCAAATAGCCCTCTTCCCCAAAGAGAGAGAGTTGATGAGTCAACATCCCGGGGTTTCCTCCCTGCAGCTGTTAGGGACCCTGTCGCTGGCTGCCTATTCCCACTTGTGCCGGTTTCTGCTCTTCACCGGGACGCCATCACCCGACACCTCTACAGATGCATTTCCTGAGCTGCTGCTTCAGTTTCTGGGAAGAAACCAAAAGGACTCACTGCGCAGTCGCTTGGAGTCTGGGCGTCGAGCCGTGGCTTGTTACTGCGGGGCCCTGTTTCTGCTGGTGGCCGCTCTGTGTTTCGGAATGGTATGTGGATACCCCGATGCATCCTAGACTTTAAAGTCAAAGTGTGTGTCCATATAGACAGACAAGTAGAGACTGCATTGGCCAGATCTCATGGGAACAGACCCTGCTCCCAGGATCTAGCTGAACTACCCTTAGATGGAGCTGGGAGCACAATCAGCTTGATTCTTCCTTCGCTAAGAACAGTCCAGCAAGACCACAGCTACTTCCGCTCAGGACACGGCCTTCCTGGCCTCCCACTTGGTGACTCAACGTCTCTTCTCACCTTCATCTTGATCTCAGGCTGCCTCTCCTAAATCTCTCTTCTGTGAAGAGGGCACTTTTACAGCTGGTCTGCCCTTAAACTCTAAGCCGGCTTCGCTGAATCATGGTCCTAGATAGCCCTTTCTGTCTTCCCTTGAATTCTGGCCACATTGAAGCAGCCATACCAAGAGCTCTACCATCCCTAGGTGGTTCCTGGCACACAGTAATGCTCAATACAAGTGAAAGGAATTGGTCAATGCTTTCTCAATGACCTCAAACTCTTTGTTTCATGAAGTTCTGCCTGTGCTCTCGTTGGTGGACTATTAGACTAGAAGTGGCTACGTATATGCTCGCACCCTGACAGTCCACGGACTGGCGCTCTTAGCTCCTTTCAATGGTCCACATTACCCGCTCACTCCTTCCTGTTCATCCATCCATGCTTGATTCCTTCCTCCATCCTGACCACTTACCCTCCCAGCTGCGCATCCCCCATCTGTTTACCTATGACTACACTCATTGGCCCACTCACCTAACTCTCTTTCCATCCATTCATCCATTGTGTGTGTGTGTGTGTGTGTGTGTGTGTGTGTGTGTGTGTGTGTGTGTGTGTGTGTGTGAGCATGCATTTGGAGGCCAGAGGACAACTCTCAGTGTCATTCCTCAGAGACTGCCTTTCTTCCCCTTAAGAGAAAGCCTCCCATTGTCCCGGAACTTACCAGGTAAGCTATACTGGCAACCAGTAAAATCTAGGAACCCATCTGTCTCTTGTTTTCAAGCGCTAGAATTAAAACCGTGCATCAGGAGGTCCAATTTTGTTTAGGTTTGGTTAGATTTTTCAAGACAGGGTTTCTCTGTGTAGCCCTGGCTGTTCTGGAACTCATTCTGTAGATCAAGCCACCCCTGAACTCAGAGACCTGCCTGCCTCTGCCTCCTGAGTGCTGGGATTTAACACCTATAATCACACCAGCTTCTTTGGTTGTTTAACCTGCCTTCTGTGGTTTGAAGCCAGCCCTCAGACGTGCAAGCAAGCTGTGTCCATCTGCCAACTGTGTGTGCTCCCAACTCTTGATGTCCCCACACAATCCTACCAAGGGTTGAAGGGATGATCAAGGGCGGGACATTTTTTAGAAATGTTTTGACATGTTTCCACCATAGAAGCCCCTCACACTGTAGAACCCTGCCCCCCACACATACATGCAGGCTATAGCGGAATCAGGTGATGGAAATCCAGAAGAAAGGGGGAAGGGAGGTCTTAGGAAGGGGTACTGACGTGCTCCGAGTGTGTGGCTCAGCAGCAGTAGGGGGAAGGAGGCTCTGGGTCAGCGAGTTAGCAAGCTTTAGCTGCTGGGGCCTGTCAGTACAGCTTCTCCATTTCAATGGACAGAACCACGTGAGGTTCTCCGAGGCGTCCAAAGCAGACAGGCTCTAAATGGCTAAAATTTTGCTTGTTTGAGCTAGTTTCCAAAATAAACGGGATGTGAGCTAACACGTCTCAGTCAGCAGTGAGGAAATCAATAGCCCAGGGACTCCTATCTGGGGTACAGTGTTGGCTCTGCTTCTTAGCACACACGAGGACGCGACAGTCTGCTGAGTCTCTGGTTCCCTCCCATCTCCCAGACACCGGCCCCCACTCCAGCTGAGGTGGTGTGCCCTGCACAGAAACACCTCCGTGAGATGACAGCAGTGTGCTTCAGAGTAAGATAGGTTCTCACTGCTGAGCTCAAACCAAAGTTCAACACCTGAGTGGCGGTTTCCTAATTTTGTTTTGCCAAGCTTCCTGAGAAGTCCTTGAGCATCAGCAGTGGATGTAATGTCCACTTCATAGTTTGTCACATTGACAGTCATTCCATAGGTTGGTGACACAGAATTCTCTCTCTCTCTCTCTCCCTCTCCCTCCCTCCCTCTCTCTCTCTCTCTTCCAGCTGAGGGCTTCCCTCCTGACTTTTTTCCGAAAAAGAAAGTCTTCTCAAAGAAAATCTCATGTGACACTTACAAATGTCGCTGTTCATGCATGGCATAAAGTCCTCGCCATTCTGGGACTGGAAACAACTCTGGAGGAGACTGAGGTGGCTACGGATCAGGTAAGCTGTGTGACCTTGGAGCAGGAAGCAGTGACACACTCGGGTTGATGACACTACCGTGCAGGCTTGCCTTCTGCTAGAAGAGCACCACTCTGGATCCGTACCAATTATTACCGCAAAGGCTCAACCCTAGTGGATCTCATAGGCTCTCCCCTTGAAATACTAAAGAGCTCGCAGGGTTCGCGGACTCCGCCGCTGCTCATTACATCCTGTACTGTTGAAAACGTAGAGTCTCCAGGTTTTCCTTGAATTACTCACTTACTTTTGGCGCTGGCTATCAGACCCAAACTTCTACCCAAACCGTGGGGCCCTTGACACTTCGGCTTGGGCACTCCAGACACTAATACAAACAAGTCCAATCTAGGTATTTTCACAGTGACTTCTCAGCCGTCATCCGTGACCGCTGTGTATACAGCATTCCGTGTGGCCCCGAAGCCCGCGAAAAGCAGTAATGGCACCGTGTGTTTGGATAGGGCTTACTGCCCATCATGTGCCCATTATGACTTCAGATCCATTCAGTGGCCCTTTGTCAAAGAGTCATTAGCGGTATCACTTATGAGTGAAACAGTGTGTGCACAAACCATACATGAAGGAACCGAGGCCGACAGAAAGAAGCCGACCCAGCACCCAAATCTTCTGAGTTCTTAATATCTTATAACAGGGAAAACTGTCTAAAGTTGGCATCACTGAATAATTCAGATAATGAGGGCAAAAGGAAAATTTTGCATTCTTGTATGCCTTTACCAATCTCGTTTTCTTCCCCTAAGAATTATTACCTGGATGAATTTTCAAGCCTATTGGATGAGCTTCTGGTAAAGATTGATGGTTTGTCTGACAGCCTAGAACTCTCTAACCTAGAAAACCAGTGGGGGAGGACAGTGGAGTCAAGGACAGAGGAGAGTCCTCTTGTCGGCATTCCAGGGTACCATGCTACTGCGGTAAGACTACGCAAATTATTTTTTAACTTTCTACACAGCAATTTTTATATTCTAAAGTTGGTTTACAATCACAAGGTAGATTTGTATAAAACCCCTCTAATGTAAGAATACATTAGTGTGAAGATGTGCTCTGGCCAGAATTACTTAAATTATTTAAAATGTATGGCAAGACTTCAAGTTTCCAGTGGTGCCGTGGGTATCCATATGCCCCATCCTTTCCCATTCTAACTGTAATCAATAAAGGGCCCGAGACGCAGACATGGAAAGCGCATCTCGCAGAGATGAGGGATGTCTGCTCACACAGAATGTGGCAGGCAGTGCTAAACAGCCTGCTGATGAGCGCACTGAGGATTAGAACAGGGAGGGACAGGTGTGCATCTGGATGCTGCTGTGTGCAAGAGCATGCACGGGGCTCCAGATTGGCACATCCAAAGCTACCAATCAAAGGCGAGGGCAAAGGAGCATCATCTAAAAGCAACTGCCACAGAAGAGTGACTACTGCAAGCAAAGCATTCTCTCATGAAAACTAGTGAGGAAAATTATTATTTCAAAGTGGAGTACAAAGCTAAGAAGAAAGAGCACAAAGATGAAATTTAAAAAAAAAAAGAACGAGTTCCCCTGGGCAGTGGTAGCATGTGCCTTTAATCCCAGCACTCAGGAGGCAGAGGCAGGTGAACTTCAGTGAGTTCAATGCCAACCTGATCTATAGAGCAAGTTCCAGGACAGACAGGACTACCCAGAGAAACCCTGTCTTGAAAAACAAAAGACAAAGTTGACGCGAAAGAAGAAAGAAGTTTCTCTATATCCATAGACACAGAGAAATGCATTTCTATACACAGTAAAGAGAAGAATAATAATAGATTTGCAAGAAAATGAGCAAAGAGTGAGGGCCTGAGAAAACTCAGCAAAAGTATTTTTTTTAAAGTTAAAATTTATTTTAGGAATAATAATGTACAAAAAAATCTGAAAAGGAGAATAAGTCAGAGAGAGGGTAAGGATTCAGGTCTATACAGATGTTTCTCCACTGACAATGGGGCTCCATCCCAAAATACTCACCATAACTTGAAATAGTGCACAGAGAGGCATTTGATCCACAGTATGGCACAGAACCAAGTCTCAGTAGAACTAGTCAGGGTCTGTGACGCTTTATGGCCTCTATAGAAAGTGCCATTGTTTCTGAAAAGACCTCTCTCTCTCTCTCTCTCTCTCTCTCTCTCTCTCTCTCTCTCTCTCTCTCTCTCTCTCATTCTATCTACGTATCTACCATCCATTTATCACTGGTTTTTATGTGTATGTGTGTGCTTGCATGAGTTTATGTGCACTGGTGCACATGGAGACCAGAAAAGGTCATGGCTAGTCAGATCCTGTGGAACTGTAACTAAGAGGCACTTGTGAGCCACTAAATGCTGGTGCTGAGAAATGAACCTGAGTCCTTCGCAAGGGTAGTGCTACCTTTTAATCTTTGAACTCTGAGCCATCACCTTAACACTGAAAAATTGTACTTTCAATTATTGTAAGTCAGGGACTATCCATATATCTAAAAAGGAACTCATATCCCAGGGTTAAAAAAAGTGCATTTAGATCTCTTTAAACTAGGGTAAATGTTAGACACTAGACTTAAAGTAACAATGTCATTCTTTTGCTGACGAGATAGTGTTACTGGCTGCTTCTACATGGTTTAAAAAGCTCCACTTTATGATTATTATTCTAATTACTAAAGTGATCCAAAGGTTCATCTCAGCAAAAGTGGTACACGTGAAAGGAAAAGTATAATTTTTGAGAATAGGAACTAGAAGGGTCAACGGCATGATACACTTAAAAAGCCAGAATGCACATATGCAAAGAGAAAGAACAAGAGGTTCCCACAGCCTCTGTAACATGAAAAAACTGAAAAGATCAGAGTAGACTGTCGACAGGAAGAGAACCATGCAAATGTCCATGCCGTGAGATCTGAGGAAAATAAGGGTAGAACCGGGCTGGAGTGTTCTAGCAAATCAGTACTTCTAGGAACAGCTGACTGAGGGAAAATGTCTATTTTCAACCCAGTTCAGCAGCAAAATTTGCATGCACTCAGCAAAGCAGGAGGGTGGGAATGGTCAACATGAGGCGCAACTGAGCGGAGCCAACAGCAAGACAAAGTGGTTCTTTCGAGGCGACCTTGTAAGCCGTCAGCTGTCCTACAGCGAAGTACGTGGGTGATGGCGGATGCAAGTGTATACAATACAAAGGGGAAATAGGAAACATATTTTGGGACATTTAGGGAATGACAAAATCTTAGGGAAGACAAGATGGCTGTCTATAACCCCACGCAGCGAAATTGACCAGAAAAGAGAGGGAGGTGAAGCAGAGTTGGGATGGGCACCCTTGAAACCACAAGCCAGATGTGGCCCGAGTGGGAGTCATGCTCCTGTGAAAAAGCCAAGCCCAGGGTGCCTGCAAACTGTTCCTCGACACACGGAAGAAACCTTTCAAATGTGTTGTCTTAGAACAAGAAATACATTGATTAAAAACTATAGCAAGATATCCGAAACTTCAAAAACCTACCAGCTGTACTGATTTTGACACCAAAAAACCATCTACATAAACACTAGCAAGCAAGATCCAGCATCAGACCAAAAGAACAATATCCCATGATTATGAGTTTTAAATTAAGATTACTTTTTTGTATTAAAAATATATTAACACCCCTTCACCAAAACAAGAGTAAAATATCATTTGACTCGCCGCATCTGTTTTTAGTGAAATTCAGTGTCTCTTCCTAATGTCTAAAGCCCTCTTTTAAAAGGGATTAACCCTTTTAAAGATGGTATCTCTGTGGATACAGACAGTTGGGGTACATCAGACACTGGGCCTCAAGCTGCGGACCTCAAGTGCGCTTGAGGGTTTTTTGTTGTTGTTGTTTGTTTGTTTGTTTGTTTGTTTGTTTTTAACAGTTGAGGCAAGAATTCTAGGCAGAGCTGCATCTCCAGTTCCCACTGGAGTTTTGCTAAGACATAAATCTCCTCCCACTGTCTCCTGTAAGTACACTTATGGACATCAATGTCATGACTCTAAGGGCCAGAATCGCCAAGTGTGTCTGAGGAGTTTCCATATGCATGATGCATGCTCTTGCGAGCCCTTCCGTATTCTCTATGCATCAGAATCCACGCTTGTTTCCTAACACTCTGCCGTGTTCATGCCAGAGACTGCAAAGACTCATACTTGTAATCTGTGCCCCAAGGACAAGCTGTTCTTGTGTGACATGAAGTGCTTGGCGCTACCACAATCATCAATTTTACTCCCCTCCCACAGGAAAACGCAATTGTTTTCTGAACAGTCACTTTATGAAGCATTTATCAAAAGTGTATTACACACAAGCCACCGTAGCTGGGTTTGCCAGCGCCTGTAGCACCCAGGTTCCGCAGCACGAGTTAGCTGTCCTTCTGGGAAGGAGCTGGGTGTCAGTGGTCCCCGAGCAGGCCAAGCCCAACTGGGCTTTGCAGAACAGACTCCCCTTTGTGCGATGGAAACCAAGAACAGGACCCATTTGATTTTCCTAACTCCGGGGCAGTTGTTTTTCATCTTAACCAATAATAATTAAGATTGGTATCGCTCTAAAAAAGCAGGCGAGGCTGCCCGGAGCTATCGCTAACCACCTGCAAGCTGCATTGTTCTTTGTGCTCAAGTGACTCAGAGCACCAGAACGCTGTGGCTGCCAGGCCCACCGCCTCTTCTCACCCCTGGCTCATTGCTCATTCTGTGATTCTTGGCTCTCCCCTGCCTTTTAGCTACCTCCACCTACAGTCAAAGGAAAGTTCCTGCTTCGCTTCTTGTTGTGGTCCAGGGCCCTCGCCACTCAGGGTGCCCCTTCTCTGCAGATGCTAGCCAGGCCTGAATCCACAGGGCAATTGGGAGATGCTATGAAGGTTTTGCCCCATAAGATTTCCTCTCTATTTGGCTTTTGTGATGCGGTTCAGGCAGGGAGAGTCAGCCAGAAAGGGACATTTTATCTCAGGACACAGTTGATCTACTCAAGTGGGGCACATGCAGCTCCTCCACAGAGCGCCTGTCAAGCACACATAAGACCCTGGCTCCCATCCCTAACGCAAAATACTTTTTGTTTTGTTTTGTTTGTTTTTTCGAGACAGGGTTTCTCTGTAGCTTTTGGAGCCTGTCCTGGAACTAGCACTTGTAGACCAGGTTGGCCTCAAACTCACAGAGATCTGCATGCCTCTGCCTCCCGAGTGCTGGGATTAAAGGCATGTGTCAACACTGCCCGGCTCAACACAGAATATTTTTAAGTGTAATTACTTAATGTCCTCCTGCCAGGAAGGAAGAAGAGAAGTTTTTGTACGTGGAAAATTTAGGTTAATGTTCTACATCTGGGGAATAAAGTACAGGCCTCCTCTGCTTGCAGAGAAGCCTCCTGTGCAGAGGCCAGAGGCTCTGATTTTGGGTGGGTTCGAACTATGCACTTGAATTCTGAAGCTCGCTGTTCTTTTCTTGCTGTTCTTTCCTTTACTTTGCCAGTTTGTGAGGTACCATGGGGATAATTTAGAGCACCCAGCTTCACAGTGAGCCTCTGTCTAGACCAGCGCTTCTCAACCTGTGGGTCACGACCCCACATGTCAGATATTTGTGTTATGATTCATATCAGTAAAAAAAAATGCAGCTATGAGGTAGCAACAAACTAATTTTATGGTTGGGGGTCACCACAGCCTGAACTGTATGAAAGGGTCACAGCCTTCAGGAGGTTGAGTGTCACTGATAGACTTTGTGCTTATAGCTGGCATCCACAACACTACCCTTCAGTCATGTGGTACTATCGTACTGATGCGGGGGGGATAAGGTAATTTAAACACTGAGCTGGAATTCTGGAGGATGAGGCAGACTGTGCTTCAAGTAAATCCACCCCAGCCCTCACATGAGGAAAGCAGAGGGCCCTGATTGGTCCTGCTCCTTCTGATGCGGGCATAGAAGTCTCAAGGTCCCCACCACTGAGCTCCGGTTGACAGTGATTCATTTCTAACTACAGAGTGGGACCTGTGGGCACAGAGTGCAGCCTCGTACCATGTGCCTCCTTAAAACAAAGGGCACTGTGTCATTGGCAAACGAAGTTAATATATGAACATATTCTTCTTTCTCTGTATGGGCTTAATCTAGACTACTAAAAACAGGCGTCAAGGTTCATGCATGTGCCTGTCACCACTCTGGGCACTAAGGAGGCAATGGCGAGCAACACTAAACAGCAGAAAATCTCAGAAAGATGAGCAAGAATCTGGCAACGTCTGTGCCCGTTTAGCTCTGGGTGCGATGGGCTTCTTCCATGAAATGGAAAGGAGCCACGAACAGTGCATTCACGAATGAAAGTGAGAGGCTCCCGGAGGAATGCACCCCGCCATTCCCAGGAAATGTTTAACAAACCAGGAGCGGCTGTGTTCTGGGACTCAAGTAAAAATGATCTTCCTGTCTGTCTCTGCCCGCGCTGAGAGAGTTACATCACAATCTGTGTCTTCTCTACTCCTGAAGACACACAGTAAATGCTTAGCAAACTGATTATCAAGCAGAAAGTGATGACAAACCCTATGGCTAAAAAGAGCCCAAAGCTAAGCCAAACAGGGCAAAGGTTGATGGAGAACTCCAAGGGCAGGGTTTGCAAGAACTTTGGGGTTTTTCTTATGTTTTTTTTTTTCTAAGTTTGAAACAATTTTCCACTGAAAAGCTTTTTGAAAGAGTCTCTTGTGTTGCTCAAGCCCGGGGACTGCACAAGGACAGGGTCACCATGGTGACCAATAGTTTTAATAGTTCTTAGAAGACACTTTTTTCCCTTATGCTTTTCTGTGTTTTTAAGTATATCTTGGTATTTTTTTCCCCCTTGGCTGGACATCACAAGAAAAGCTCGTTAAACTGAATAGAACTGCTTAGATGTGATTTACGACTA
The DNA here is from genome assembly GCA_963919715.1 of Microtus obscurus. Taxonomy (NCBI): domain Eukaryota; kingdom Metazoa; phylum Chordata; class Mammalia; order Rodentia; family Cricetidae; genus Microtus; species Microtus obscurus. The sequence continues at coordinate 26,028,882 of CAWTZC010000015.1, forward strand.
TTGGGTGTATCAGGAGTGCAAGAAACGTAAAACTCAGCCATCGATGCTGAAGCCGAGAGCCTTCCAAGATAAGAATTCTCAGCTTCCACACTGTGTCTGCTGCGGTGGCTGCACAGGGAGAAACATTCTGCAGCTCCTGATTTATCCCCTCCTGGCACGCAAGCGCCAGCGAAGTTGAAATATTGGTACGCACACCCCCTTTCTTCGGATGTGTGCTAGCTAGCCTAGCATTCGTGACACTGGAGATAAACCAGGGCTTCTGTGTCACTGCGAGCATGGAATTTATTTACAAAAACGACGTTCTCTGTAGTGGGGGGTGAGCCACAAGACTGGAATCTTTGAATTTCCCAGGATTAGAATGTATTATGAACCAGCTGCTTTTTTGAAGCAGTTTTTGTCTCATTGGCTTAGAGAAAACTTCAGTAATGATTGTCCCCAAATGCTAATTAAAGGGGCTCTATTAGTTCTCTGGAGTGAGGTAACAAATATCACTATCAGAAATATGACATCTCACAGTCTGAAGACTGAGGTCCGTGGCTCGGATGGAAAGAGCTTGCTGGACTTTTTCCCCAGCTTCTGGGTACTCCATGGCTTGGGGCAACCTCGTTCTAATGGATATCCCCCCCCATCTGTGTTTCTCCATGGTAAGGTTTTCTCTTTACATAAGGACATGGTTGTGCTGGATTGAGGCCCACTGTGATGAACAGATCTCACTTCCCACAAAAGCCATAATTTCTGGGCATTGAAGATTAGCACATCAACATTTTCTTTTTGGGGAGGAAATAGCCCATCACAAACATTTATGCCACTGTAAATTTCCGAGACAAGGTTCACACGGTTTCACATTAATTCTGGTGTTCCTAGGAATTCCGCCTCTTGGATAAAAGTAAAGTGAAATACTCAAATACTTTTTTCACTTTCTCCTTTTAGTCTGTAGAGGTTATATAAAAGTGATGCTTGGGACCCACAAAGAATCTTGGTGGGTAAAGGAACCTGCGACCAAGCCAGGCAACCTGAGCTCAATCTCTGACTTCTCAAAGAGAGAACCTACTCCTGCAGGTTGTCCTCTGACCTCCAAACTTAAGATGGTCGATGAGCATACATGTGCATTCAGCACACACCCCCATATATCCATAAACACAATCATATATACATATATATATACACATACCTGCTCACACACACGCATGCACTCACATGCATACACATACACTCACACACATATATAGAAGCAAAATTTTTTTTAAACAGAGAATATTTAAGCTCTAGTACTTGATATGAGAAGCTGATCATCTCAGTTTTGTCCCCCCCCCCCCCCCATCAGACTGCGCAATACCCAAAGATTAATTTCTTCCACTAAAGTGACAATTTCGAATAAGAATACAGTGGTCTTTTCCCTAAGCACTGCATGGTTGCCAAAGAGTATCCATAGGGCCACAAAAGTAACAGAAAACAGGGATGTACGTTGGTGGCCTGTGAGGCAGGAATCCTTGTAGATCATGTGGGAACCTCCTAAGGCTCACCTCAGCCATGTCACCAACACAACACCGTTGGGAAAACACGGACTCCATGTCTCTAGCAGTTTGGCAGCCAGTGTCCCTAACAGTAAACAATGCCCCAGGAGTTTCTCCATTAATGCCACCACTAACAGGCATGCCCAAAGCTATCTGCTATCCAATGGCAAGATGGTGGTTATTTTGTTTCAAGCAGGATCAAGGAAAAGGAAAACTGGAGCAGCTTCAAAGGTTTCTGTGGTACAGAGGTCATCCTGCCTCCCATTGGGTTTGCTTCAAGTGGAAGATAGAGACTCCGGGTTGCAGGTAGCATGTGAGGGCCTCCCATAGCCACGTCACCAGTCACCGTGAAGATGCCGTGATCTTTTTATCTACTGTTGAAACTTTGGGAAAATGTAGAGTGAAGTTGTACAAATTGATTCTGGCCATCAGTCTCCTTGACTTCTCTCACTACTATAGGTTTTCCTTACAGTACACGGAGTTAAAATTATGAACACACTAGCTCTTGTCCTTGATCAAGGTGTGGCCTTAGAAGGCCTTTCTTTGCAGTATGTGTGCCTTGAGTAGTTTTCCAGACATTTGTGGTCACAAGGCCTCTCTCTTGTAGTCTCTCCTTGTATCCTTGCAAAAACTTGTGGTATTTTCCCCATCAGCCTGGTCCTGCTGCCTGGCAAGAGTAAGAAAACTAGATCAGAAAGTTCAGGAATGTGTGCAGACCTTTGAACACACATCAACATCCTTTGCCTGTAGGGCCCAAGTCTCCTGTTTTGAAACCTCTGGATGACACAATTTGTGACTCTTACAAGTAGCTACTGATTCCTTGGATGCTGAGTCATAGTCAAGAGGGAGGAATCTGGTACCTGGCACAGGAAGGAGCTACACTTTACATAACCACAGTAATAAATACTGTGTGACAATGGCAGAGGGGATGGCGCAGATCTCAGAGCAGGTCCCAGAAGTCAATTCACACAAATGTGACCAATATTCTTTTTAAATGTTTATTATTTTATTTTATGTGAACACACATGTGCCTGTGTGTGTGTGCAGTACCCACAGAGGCCAGAAGAGGGCATTGGATCCCCAGAACTGGAGTACCAAATGGTTCTAAGTAGCCATGTAGATGCTGAAGAGAACCAACCAACCCTGACTAATACCAGCAAGAAATATTGGTAGGGAGGGCTATGTATTAACTGAGAAATTAATTTAAAATATTCATGATTTTCCCAGCAGACAAGAGAATGACAGTAAAGACAAGACTATCCTAGACATCAGGTTTCTTCAGCTCCCGGCCATCTTCTCCCCAGCTGTGTTTGCAAGGTGAACACTCCACACAAGATTCCTGCTGAGCCCAGGCAGCTGCCAGCCATCCTGAGCTGCTGGTTGCTTGTGAGATTCCAGCCTCACTGTGACCCTGAAACATGTGTTTCCCTGCTACCAAGCTCTTGGGCATGAGAAGGGAAGGCAGAGGTTTGCACTTTCGGATCCTGTAAGCTGGAGTCATTCTGGAAGCTTCAGAACCCTGAATTCTACGAGATCACAGTAATGAGCCTATATCTGTAAGCAGTGTCTCCTCCACAGCCACAGGCAGGATGTGTGGCAAGGACAAGCTGACCCAGACACAGAGATAAAACCTGGTTGAACTGTAACCCACGTTCAGTGACGTCATGGTTGCATGAGCAAAGACTTGCTCCTTAACAGCACAATACGCACTTTCGTATATTTTTTGCTGTGAAACACTCATCAGTGTTTAGGCAGACTGTGTCCTATAGATACATTGGCATAGGAAACTTAGCCAGCCAGTGGCTACAGAGAATGTTATGTGTATATTACCAGCATACACTACCATTATGATTTGACCTGATGGGCGCTCCTGGATAGAACGTGTACCCCATCTGCCTTGTCAGGAAAACACTGGCAAAGGGTCTGTTGTCAGCAAGGTCTAATTCCAATTCTTTTTGGATGTACATCTTGCCAATGAGCCCCAAAATAAATGGAAACATTTGTGCTGAGGCAAGACCGTGGTCTATTTTGGGTACACTTGGGTTCTTCATTGACCTAAGGCTAGGAAAGAATATGTTTTCAAAACTTGAGATTCTCTCCACAGGACAAGATGTCCTGATTTCATCACTTGGGAAGAACTCATCTTTATTCAGCATCTTTTGCTGTTGTTAAAGTGAGGTCATAACTGTTCTTCAGTAAAAATTCTTCCCCAGATCTTAAGTCTGGCCTTGCATTCAGGGTCGGTCTGCTTCAAGAAGACAAGGGCCTTGGAAATCAAGGGAAGGGCTTGAGTCCTGGGAGTTCTACAGGGTCAGAGGCCAACTTTACAAGACAGGGGCCAATCCCTAAATGAAAGTCTTGGAAGACATACATCTAAACATCAGCAATGTGGTGTCCTGTCTCTGTTGCAGACTGACACACACTGAGCACCAATAAATCCCCACCTACATCCTTCTTCCTGCAACAGACATGGGTTCTCTCTTAGACTGGATCCACCTGGTATCTTGACAATGTCCCATGTTTCTGACATCTCCAACTGGGATAGACATTGCAACTTGAATTTCACCTCTGCAGCTTCACACAGTGACCTCTCTTGACCTCTTCTCTGCAGGAACTCTGACCTTGCTATGCATTGCCTGGCCTTGCCAGCTTTTCCTGAATCCTCATCGCAAGGCTGTGAGACCCTGAAACTCTTACTTTCTACGTCTCTGCAAAGCTAGCAGTGGGCAAACAATACCAGGCTGTGTTTCCAGCTTGAGGCCTGGCCTGGTCCCCTGGGGCCACAGGCACAGCAACCGCTAAGCTACCTGTGGTTGTCTATTTAAGCTGTGTGTCCTGGAGGAGGCTCTGTCTTCTCGGGAATTCTCCTTAGATGGAAGTATTTAGATTAGGTTTTCAGTTTTACACTGAGAGTCTTCCAAGTGTGAGATGGGCCGTCAAGGATCCTTTGGTTTTGTCCCACTGCGAAGTGAACTGTCTCTCTTCAATGGGACTATTCTCTTTCATAATTACAATGTCTTTTTCGGCACTCACCTGATCTTAAACCTGAAATATATTCATAACTCTTTCTTGGACAAATTACATATCATTCACATCTTTCTGCTCTGCTTCTTGCTTTAAATTCTCACCATAACTCAGATCAAACACACTGAGCAGTAACCGTTCTATTGCCCCAAGACTTTGCTGTTTTGAATTTCCTCCATCAATTACTTTTGAATTCAGCTTCATGCAAATGTCACAATGCGAGCGCTATGTAGCCAGATTCTTTGCCAGAGTGTGAAATGGTGGCCTCTCTTTTGATTTCCAGTAGAGTCCCTGCTTCCCTCCGAAGTCCCGTGAGCCTGGCCTTTACTTTTGCAAACCTATTTCTTTGTGGTATTCTTCACTCTCATCAAATGGCCAGCTAGTCTTTGCTTACAACATTTTATGTCTTTTATTTTATTTTTATTTTATAGCCTGGCCACAGTTCCCCCCTTTCCTCTCCTCCCAGCCCCTTCCCCCACCCTCCTCTGTTCTCACTCCCCAATCCACTCCTCCATTTCTGTTCAGGAAAGGGCAGATCTCCCGTGAATATCAACAAAACACAGCATACCTAGTTGCAATAAGACTAGACACTGTCCCACATATGAAGGCGGGGAAAGGCAAGCCAGTATGAGTAGTAGGGTCCCAAAATCCAGTATAAGAGTCAGAGACAGCCCCTGTCCCCACTCTTAGGAGTCCCACAAGAGAGAGGACCAAACTACACAACTGTAACATATATGCAAAGTGCCTAGGTCAGTCCCACGGGGGCTCCCTGATTGTTGGTTCAGTCTCTGTGAGCCCCTATGAGCCCAGGGTAGTTGATTCTTTGCATTTAGTGGTGTCCTTGACTGTTTTGGCTCCTATAATTCCCCTCCCTCCCTTCTACAAGATTCCTGAATTCTGACTAATATTTGGCTGTGGGTACGTTGTCCACCGTGTATGCTGTCCACCGTGTATGCTGTTAACTGTGTGTGCTGTCCCTTTAAGCACCATCTGTTGAGCTGGTTTGGCAGTCACAAACTGATTTAATCTGGGCTTCTCTTGAACTATCCTGATTTCTCCATCAATTTTAAGAGACAGTTCTGCTGAACACAGCAATCTGGGTGGACAGCTATTTACATTCAGTGCTTGAACTATTTTCCTGGCTCCTGGGGTTGCTAATGATCAACTGAGGGTATTCTAGTGTACTTGCCTTTGCTACTTGGCATGCTTATTTACAGATTTTAATATCTCTCTCTCTCTCTCTCTCTCTCTCTCTCTCTCTCTCTCTCTCTCTCTCTCTCTCTCTGTAATGTTGGCATCTTGACTATCGTGGACTAGAGATCCTTCCCTGGCAGGCCAATTTAAGGTTCTAAAAGCATCTTCTACTTATATGTCCAATTCCTTCCCTGGGTTTAAGAGGTTCCTGCCACAGGATCACTAAACCAATTTTCTATGCCTTTTGTTTTTATCTCTGCTTTCTCAATTCTGTGAATTTTTAATATATTATTTAAATCACTGTTTGGCCAATCACTTAAGATAATTGCTAGCTAGCTCTTATATCTAGAATTAACCCATTTCCATTATTTTATATTTTATTACAAGGCTCATGGCCAACCAGCAAGGTTCCTGAATGTCTGTCTCCGGCGGTGGCTCCATGGCTTCTCTCAACTCCACCTTCCTTCTTTCAGCATTCAGTTTAGTTTTCCCCACCTAGCTCTGCTCTACCCTATCACAGGCCCAAAACAGCTTCTTTATTAATAAATGGTAATCACAGCATACAGAGGGGAATCCCACATCACCTCCCCTTTTTTTTAAATAAAAAGGAAGGTTTTAACTTTAACATAGTAAAATTACATACAACAAAACAGTTATCAAGCAATAATTATAGTTACAATATTTATGTCTTTTTATATTTTATCATTACTAAGGAAAATTATGACTATCTATTCTTCAACTCCATCAAAGACCCCAGAAGGATATAATATTACCTGAGTTAACTGAAGTGCCTTGTAAACAACTTCCAAAACTCTAGAATTGACAGAGACATCTTGCTGCCTGTACAGTCACCCAAAGTTCTTATATAACATTAGAACTTTCATCTTCAGCCTACTGGCCCATAGTATCCAGCAGACTTTTCCATGAAGCAGGAAATTTCAAAGACAGTTTGCCTATTTTGGCAGTTTGTCGATCACTTTCTTCTGTGTCCTGTAGAATGTCTGGCAAACTCTTTCATGAAATAGGAACCCCAAAGGACTGCATCACCTTTAGGCAAGTTCAGCAGTCCTTTCTCTGTAGGTCCTGCATGTCCAGTTCATCAAGCAGTCCAGGCAAGAGCAGTTTCTTGCCCAAATGACTAAACAACTTCATAAAGAGCCTCTTTGATGCCCATCATCCTCCTCACGTAGATTGGTGCTTCCAGGAGCTGATGTGTCTCATTGTTGTGAAAAGTACTAAGGTCTTAAACATTTTAAATGCCATATTCTGAAGGTCTCTGAAACACTTGAATACCTATCTAACTGAAATATCTCTCTCTCTCTCTCTACATATATATATATATATAAAACCTAGTTAACATGACTACAAGCTTGACTATTATAGATGACTATTAACCTGTATTTCTTAGTTGTACATTACATTTTTAAGTGAGCTGCAAGAACACAATACCTTAATAAAGAGCAGAAATATGCATATAATAAAATTGACCTTAAATTTGTATCAATAAAGCAAGATCCATACCAATGCAAATCTCTATAGTATATCCCCCTTTAAATGTAAACAAAAATGTATAAACAATCATTTGGGGAATTTGGGTGTAGTTCTTTCCAAACTCCTTCCTGCTTTTTGTGGGGAGAAGTAATTTTGGAGGGTATTCACAGCAACCTTTCAGAGAATATTGGCTCACCAAACCACATTAGTCTGGAATTAATCCACAGGTTCTCATCTTCTGTGGAAATAAAAGAAGAACATCTTTTCTAAAACAAAATATTCTTAGACTCAAATTTTGAAGTCAAGAAACCTTTAAAACATATATGTTGGTTTAGCTATCAGTCCCCAGAATCAAATGTCTCTGCAGTCAAAAAATTTAAAAAAATAATATACATAATCCAGACTCTCTGTGTATATTTCATATTTATGTGGCTTATTTTTCTTTATTCCTATTACTTTTTCTACAAGTTTACTGTCTCTTTAAAGGCTTTGTTTTATTTTTTTAAAAATGATTTACTTCTTTTTATAATTCTCTATACTCTTTTTCTTCTCTCTCTCAAGCCTACATATATTTATCCAATACTATGACCCATTTAGAGGTCTCTTTTTTTTTTATCTGAATCTGTCTTTATTGTGTATCTGTAATTATTTTCTGACCAGAAGCATCTTTTTCTTCCTTCCTTCTTTCCTTTCTTCCTTCCTTCCTTTCCTTCCTTCTTTCTTTCTATGTTTTTTTTCTTTTTGCTAAGTGGGCATGGCAAGGGCCAATGTTTACTGCCTCTGAGACTGCCCAGTGGGAGCCATCCTAAAGTACCTCAACTCTGGGAAGCACCATGCAGCATATAAGCCATTTTTGTCTGAGTAAAAGCTAAATCTGCCATGCAGCGTTCTACAATTCTGTGAATTCTTAAGTTTGTCTCCAGTTGTCCCCCACAATTCATGGATATTATAGTCACACGTTTTTCTTCATTGATTTTTTTAATGTCATAGTCCATTCTTTTTTTCCTCCACCACTTTCTTCTGCTGGATCCAGTCTGATGTGGGAGTCTTCTGTTTTGTGTTGATTTCATTGGTTAAATAAAGAAACTGCGTTGGCCCTTTAATAGGACAGAAAATTAGGTAGGCGGAGTAGACAACAGAATGCTGGGAGAAAGAAGCCGAGTCAGGTAAGCTACCACCTCATGGTGCTACACAGATTATTAGAAATGGGTTAATCAGATGTGAGAATTAGCCAATAAGAGGCTAGAGCTAATGGGCCAAGCAGTGTTTAAAAGAATACAGTTTCCGTGTAATTATTTCGGATAAAGCTAGCCAGGTGGCGGGAAGCGGCCGCCACTCCTATTACTATACCAGTCTGTTGAGAAGGTGGGTTTTATTTTTGTTTTTAATTAGTTGAAGTGTATTTCTTTTCCAGTATTTCTATTTGGGTTTTTCCCCCCCAAAATCTTGGTTTCCTTACTGACACTTTATTATACATGTTTCTGATTTTTTTCCCCTGCATTCCTGAGTTGTTTTTCCATGTCTTGAACTGATTCCCCTACTCCATTCATCTGCTTGTTTATATCTCATCAATGACATTATCATCTCTAAAATATTTTATTTCTTCATTCAACAATCTGTCACATAATTCAGAAGTTATGAATTCAGTAGCTGAGCTGCAGTGTTGGAGGACTCATGTTGCCTTGCTTCTTATCGGATTTTTTTTTTCTTTCACTTCTCCGTTGTGGTTTTCTCATCTGTTGGTTTGATTCTATCTTCTGGTTCTACGTGGGGATCTTATGGAGCTGCCCACTATTAAATACTCAATTCCCAATACCATTCAAGGAGGAGAAAAAGAATAACACCAAGCCAAAAAAGATACACAAATACATTTATAATCCAGTATGAGTGAGGATGAACGTTCAAGGGGAAGTGGAGTAGGAATGAAGTAATTCCCGCTAATAAACCACTATTGATCAGGAACACATACTGGAAAAGATAACGTTGAGCATGATGTGGAGTTGGGAAGTATTACGGCTTAGATAATTTCTTGGTGACACTATAGTGGTTAAATTGTTCTACAACACACGTCAGGGAACCAGGAAAGCAGGGACTGCTTCCAAGAGACTGGGCCCTGGGCCCAGCGTGACTCTTCTCCTTCCTGTTGCTCTGTGCAGTAAGGCAACTTAAACAGCAACAGTCCTCTGCCTCCATCTCCAGGCAACGGATCCGTTCTCCGTCACTAGCAAAGACACCACCCTGGGTCTCAAGCCCTTCTGCATCCACTGCTTTCCCAGAATGCCACTGCATTGGGATGACTGGTGAGGAAACAGTACCTCTTGTGGCTCCTCGGAACTCTGCACCCCTGCCCCTGTGAAGCAGTAGAATGGCCCAATATTTAAAATTCTTTTAAAAATAAGAATATGACCTTTCATGGAGATAGTTTCGTCTTGACAGCTTATATTAGCTCTCTCTTTCTTGCTTTCTCTCTCTTTTTTGTATAATTACTTACTAGAAGTCAAACATTTTTCTAAGTTTGTGAGATCTTAATTGGTCTTTACAAAAGTCTGGTGAAGTAGGTTGTATAATATCATCTTTTAAGATTGAAAAAGTGAGGCCTGAGCCACAGTCTATGAACTTGTCTGGACAATGGCACACTGACTCAGGGATCCATCCAGTTGTTAACCACTGGCTCCCTGGTACCTCTGTAGGGGTAGGGAACTCCTTTCAGACATTTTACACTTACATCTTAGTTAATTTTCACATTACTGTGACATCACTCATGGCAGCATAGCTTAGGAGGCAAAGCATTTATTTGGGCTCATGGTTTCTAGGGGATTGTGTCCCCTCTAGAGGGGAAGGCATTCAGAGCAGCATTGACTTGCAAGGGCCAATGCCCAGAGAGCAGCTCAACTAGAAGCCAAGAAAAATAGTTTCTTGAAACCAGACCTTGGGTCTACCTCCCAAGGCCCACGCTTTACTATCCAACTTGGCCAGGCAGGTGCCCCAAACACAAGGCAGTGCCACTAGCTGAGAAGCAGGTGTTCAAGCACACAACCAACACCCTGCACAGTTTTGCCTGCCACCCCCGTTTACAGAAGAGCTAAGGTTCCGATAAGCTGTTAATTGTTCAGTTCCCACAAGGAACCGGGAAGCCAAGGCAAAAATTCAAGTTCATGTATCATCGGTCTGTGACCCATGGTGACAATTCATAGTTTGTCTTCTCCTAAGTGTTTTGTTCCCCAGTTGCACTTGAGCTGAGCATGGCTGTACTCCCGTTTAATGGTTTTTCGGACTCTGTCTAACGTAGGAAGCCTGAAATCTTATTTTATAGGCTTTGTTCTCCCTGCTGAGTCTGTTTCTGCGAGTTATCATCTAGATCTAATAACACAGAGAACAAGATCAAAACAGAATCTATTTATATAAGATTTCTGAAATAAAGCTCTATTTTGTAAAGTGAACAATTGAATGTTGTTAAGTTAATAGAGCTCTCTCTCTCTCTCTCTTTCTCTCTCTCTCTCTCTCACTCCTTGGCTTGACTAATTCAATATAAAATGGTTACTCACACACAGCTTTGAAGTCAGCTAGGGTACTGTGTTTGAACTCATTTTTAAAGTCCACATTCTCAGATCAAAATTTGCTAAGGAGATTATTACATTTGGAGGACAAGTCTGCATTCTTGGCTACTAACTAGCTGTGAAACGCCTCCGTTAGTGTGTACGCTGTTGAAAGCAGATGGGCCGTGTAGTGTTACGAGGAATTCATTCCCTGGCCAAACAAAAAGCCCAATGATAGATGCTTTGCAGACAGCAAACTTCAAATATACTGAAATCACTTTTGATTTACAGGGAACTTATAATGCAGATTTATATCATGAATCTCAAGCAGTATTTATAACAAAATTTTGTGTTTTGAAAGATGCTTAGTACAAATCAGGAAAGTTCGAAAGTAAAGAATTTTAATATTGAACCCCAAAACCTAAAGGAAAAAAATAAAATAGTCATAAATAACATAGGAATATAGAGTTTAGAAGAGTAGGTTTGAAGCTAATTAAATGGAAAACAGTGGACCAGGGAAGCATCAACACCAAAAGATGGGATTTTGAAAAGAATACCAAGACACGGACGTCTGCAGCAGAGTTAATACAGAAACGCAAATTGCTCAAGTCAATAAGAAGTAAGAAAAAACAAGCAAAAGACAAATTCATCCCACTAGCAAAAAAAAAAAAAATATCATCATCTTGAGTGCAACATTTATGAAAAGATGAATAAATTATCCATTTTCTAGAAACATCCCATTTTTCAAGGCACACAGAATTCTAAATCTAAATTCTAAATAAACATTGAAGAGATAGAACCAGAGATGCAGTGATACTCAGTGTAACGGTGTTAGTTACACCACATCGGTACCAGATGTTCGGGAAGCATCCACCTGCTGATATTCAAGCTTTCATAATATACAAACTCTTTTAGAACATCAAAATAGAAGGGAAATACAAAGAGCTTGTTCTGTGAAACTAGAATTATCTCAAAGAAAATGGCTGAGTACATCACAGGAAGGCAAAGGCAAGAACAGTCTTTCTTGCCTGACGATTGTCGGGGTAGAGCACCTGTCCAGCTCAGGCGAAGCCCTGGGTTTTGTCTCCAGCACGGCAAACAACAAAGGCAGTCTTCCTAAGTAATGCTCGTCATTTCAAACATCTGAGGGAAAACACTAACACAATTCAGCTAGCTATAATGATGACATGAAGAGTGGGCTTATCCTGGAAATGGAACCATGGTTCCTTGGAGAAAAACGGATTTGCACATGAAGGAAAAAAAAAAGGCAATCCATAAAATTCAACACTGATTCATAATCAGATCAAGCATGCTAGTTACAAGGGAAATGGGATGCCTATGCCAAACCCAATAATAAACATCATAACTGACCACACAGCCTTAGAAGCATGCCCATGAAAACGGATGTGTGTGCTCGCTGCCTCTGTCCTCTGAGTAAAAAGCCATGGCTATAAGGTAAGGCACCTAGAGGGCTGTGTAGAGGAGACGAGTAACTTAAACAATGCCCCACCACAAGAGACATAGCTGCCCCTTCTCCTCCCCAGACCATAATGGTATGCTAGCCAAATACCTTAGCAGACCAACACACCGGAAATGACAGCTATCCCCAACCAACTAGGAATTGCAAAAGTGCAGCCTTTATGGGGTGCAACCAACTACTGCATTCCCCTGGCAAACCTAGCAGGAGATGTGCATGCTATCTGCTTTCTGAATTGACTGACCATGGTTGGGAAACCTGAGAGAAAAGCTACATCAATGGAAATTCTGTGTTTACATCACATGTTCCCATCACCTCAGTGTGCCAAATTAATGTGCATCTAACTGAAATACCAGTGAGTCTCTGAAATTTGGGACATTTTTCCAAATTCAAGGCCAGAAGCCCAGAGCCTAGGATAACTGAGAAAAACATTTGCAAAGAAAACAAACACCAGAGCTTGAAGCTCTGCACAGGAGAGGGTTGCCAAAAATGTAACTTTTTCTCAAAGGGAAACCCCATGCCTTCATGCATTCAGTCATTTACCCATACACATTTCTGATTCTAGTTTGTGGCAAGCTCTGCTCTCAACTTTGAGAACAGATCAGTGAAGGAGACCAACAGAATGCTTGTTGGTAGTGGCTTACCTTCCAGTGGAGGGCACATGGGATAGCAAATGAAATACACTGGACAGCTATCAGGAAGCCGGGTGTCAGGAAGAAAATTCAAGTGAGCGGCAGGAGATGTACCAGCTGGGTACCCTACAGTCACTTTCCTATGCCAGTACAGTTCTTAGCTGCGTTCAGAATACTCACCCTTGTACCCACAGGTAAGTGTGGCTGTCAGCTTCCCTTCACACCAGCAGATGGAGACCACTACAGACAGACAACTCGTCAAAATACAGAGACCCTTGACTGTAGGGCACCCAGCTGACACATCTCCAACCATTGTATCTACCTAGAGCTCAGAGAACATCAAGGAAGAGGGTGGAGAAAGATGAAAAGGGCCAGAAGACCAGGGAGTCTGCTGCAAGATTAAGAGTTCTAGATATAACATGGAAATTGCACCCATGAGATCGTAGCAAGATGACTACCTGAACAATGACAAGACCGTTTGACGTGCCAGTGTGGATGGGGAAATCTCTCAGCTCTTTTCCCCTGCAGATGAAGAGCTCTAGGCAATTAAAACTTGCTCAGAGCATGGCAGTCTTCCCAGAGATGAGCACCCTAAAGAGTTACCCAATAGCAAGTGGCCAGTCTTAAGAACATACACATATAAGCAACACTAAGCCCATCTAATGGGGTTCATGTTTCTTTGCATATATATGTAACAATAATAATTAAAGAATAAGAGGCAATGAATTTGAAAGGGAGCCATAGGGAGATGGGATATGAGAGGGGATGAAGAGGAAAAAAGAGGGACAATGAGGTGGTTATATTTCAGTGAAAATAAATAATTTTTTATAAAGAAGAGAGGAAAGATGAAATATTTTAATTAAAGATTACATTTAAAATTAAAAATTAAATGAAACTTTCCACTGAAACAAGAACTCATGAGCAAATTGAGAAGACAAGCACCAAGGAGAACGAGGACGAATCACCTCAGGTAACTGTGGGAAGAGTTAGTGTACTAGACCTACAAAGAACCACTCCCGACCAATCAGAAGCAAGCGCATCTGTAGCCAGATAAATGATGTGTAAAGGCAAAGGGCGGAAAGAGGCAGAATGGGTAGGCAACCCTGCTCACGGCAAGCCTCCTGCAGCTGTGGCTGATCAAGGACACGCTCAGTAAATGGCCGCGTCACTCAACACCCGGCGGCTTAGCCCAAATTAAAGGGTCTCCAACCCAAGGAGAGCTGGGAAATGAAGGAACAGGAAAATTCGCAGACACAGCAGAGGAGTTCAGAGTCCCAGGACTACTGAGGAAAACAACTGGGCCTATCACAAATCCACTTCCCATACCCATGGAGAGAGGGGACAAGTGGCAGGTGGCTGTGCACCAAGAGATCGATCTCTTGCCCCAGTTTCCTGGTGGAGACAGCCAGGTCTTGCCTGCCCTTTCCTGGAGAGGCCAATCAGAGTGAGGCTGTGTCTTACTCCAGGAGGAAACAGGGGATGGGGTGTCCTGCCACAACCCCTCAGGATCCCCATACTCAGGATCTCTTCTGTCACTTGGCTTGCTCTTCATGCTAGGGCCTCTTGGGGCCTCCATGCCACCCTGTGACACTGAAACTTGGAGAACCAGCTTGTTTTGAGTGTGAAGAATTCCTGGAAGAAAGCTGTGTCTGCAAAACAGATTGACTACAACTGCATGGACGTGGAAGGTTGGAATGTTGCAAGTCCAGAGCCAAACTATCTTGGGTACCTTTAGCCACTCCCCCTCTTATAGGCACTTACTGTTCTCCTTTGTATGGGATGTAACACCATTTGTTACCATTGGATAACTTTGGGATGTATGAATAGATCCCTGTTTCTGGTGCTAAGATTGACATTAGATAGCATCAAAGGCCCATAGCAGAGTTTTCCCCGCTTTGCCGTATTCTGCCTACCTGATATACCCACCAGTATATTTGAAAAGTGAGTTGACTTATCCCTTTGCTTGTTCTGTCACTATTCATATATATAAAAAAGTTCATGATATTGATACCATTGGAACATGGAATTTATAGAAACCCGAATCTGCACTCCCTGACCGTGGTTATTCACATTTGGCTCCAGATTAAACTTGGCTCTCCCTTTGCGGTGAGAGCAGTTCTTCTCACTGAAGTAAGCCCTGATGCCTCTGTCTCTGACCCAGGAATCTGGCATCTTCCGCCATCACCCTTGAAGCTGGAGTGGCCTGCCTTGTGAGCCAGTAGGGAATGAAGTCTCACAGCCGCCAAAGCCTTGGCAGCGGCTATGTACCTACCACCATCACCATGGCTGGCTTCTGTGTCATGCAGGAAGTAAAATACTGTATGCTAATTCAGCAAGTGTCATGGGCATTTCAGTTTTATAGTCCACGCTACTCTGTGTATTTCAGAATGACAGTGGACTGGTCCTCCCAACTGTGGATCATCTGTTTGTCTCAAAGACTCAAAGAATGATCAGGTATTCTCTAACAAGTATGAACCTGGGCTCTCAGAGTTAGAACACAAAAATTTCTAGGGCTGGTGTGATGACTCAGTCAGTGAGGTTATGCTCACACAAGCTTAAAGATGAGTTTAGACACCGAGGACCCACATCAAAAGTCAGGTGGGACAGTACACATCTGTGATGTCAGCGTGCGGGGAGAGGGGACAGAAGACTCCAAGATGCTTGTTCGGGAACCAGTCTAGCAAATCAGAAAAATATGATAGAAAGAGTGTCAACTCTGGCCTGCACACACACACAGACATGCACGCACGCACGCGCACACACACGCACGCACAGCCATAAATGTTGGCAAAGTCAGAAATACGTTTTTACAATTGGAAACATCTTTCAAATTAAAACATCCCTCAGACCAGAAGCCTGGGAAAAGCATTGGTAATTTAGGCTAAAAGCAAGGGAATGAGAGACACTTTTTTTAAAAAAAAAATATTAAAAAAAAAAAAAGTCCTCATGTGAAGCCAGAGAAAGGCCCCCTTAGCGTCCCACTGGGCCTGATTACTACTTCTTTCTTCTTCCTGGGCTTGGTCCTGGCTGGCCTCTCCTGACCCAGCTGAATGCACAGAGTGGACCGATATGTACACAGACCCTGTGTCCACATGGCTTTGATTTGGGAGAAAAGATGAATCGCCCCCAAGCTGGTAATCTGATCTTTGCCCTTCTGCTGGTAAACAGTTAAAAGATGCTCAGTGCATTCCCTACCTCTTGAAATGAGCCTAGCAAACAAAAGAGGCCCCGGGAGGGGCCTGGCTCCAAGAGGGGAAGCCATTCATCACCTTCAGGGAAAGGAATGTAAATAGGTTCAGATTTAGTCTCTGGTCCTTCTCCCCCCCCCCCCCCCCCCCCCAAGCCGAGGGGAGGGGGACTCAGAAATACTCACCTTGTTTTGGTGAGTTGACTGAAGGTCAGAGGTCAACAGGCCTGCTCCAATGGGGCCACACAATGAGAGGCTGTTTAAAATTGGAATTCTTTTCACTCTAACTTTCCAAAGCAAAGGGGTCACCCCGGCTGAGTGCTGGTGGGGTCCTCTGTGTGTGTCCTGCCCCTTTGTCATGAAGCAGTTCCAGCAGTTACAGATCCGGATACACAAGAAGCTGTCTCCAGGGTTGTCTGTTATAAGCGCCAGAGTTTCCCATGCCGTCATTGCCAAGGGACGTCTCTCCACTTCAGCGGAGGTTAGGGGTGGACAGCTGGTCAGCTGTGAAGTGGACACAGGATGGCATACCCATACCAGGGGCAGGATGAAGTCTTGTGGCCCTTACCAGTGTTCAGCTCTGACACTGGACACCTGGCCAACTTGTGGCTTGAAACTTGGGCATTGTCATCAGAGGGAGCATCAGGGTGCTGGCACACAGCTCAGTCCAGCTGCTAGTAGCTGGCTGTGAGAGGTGGTGCCCTCCAGGACTGTGACAGTGGTACCACCTCTGCCACCATTGCTGCAGGCAGGAATTGTGGTCCCACGGGCAGCACTGAGATTTCCAGGGTTCTTGTGTCCTTGGTCGGGATTTGTACAGAGAGATGTGAATAGAGAAAGAAAAAGGCATTTCTGGAGGGGGAAAGAAGACCAGGGCTGGAGAAGGGTGGGAGTCTCGCTGGCACCCATGCTGTGGCACTGGGACATTAGTGGAGCCTTTTCCTGCACATTTTGTTGGATGTTGGCTTCCATAGAGAAGAGCTCCCAGTGTGGATTATTGTATATCCTAATTTTGACCTCATTCTTCTGTCCAGGTCTCCATCCAACCCTCAGCCCCAGCTGTGCCCAAGGGTAGTGATGTCCAACAAAACGAGGGGTCGCTTCCCAAAGCTGAGGGTGTCCCAGGCACCTCCCATAGCCTCTGTTACCACTGTAGTTAGGGTCGGAGCCTGGGTCCTTGCAGCCCTAACACACTAGGTTTGTCTACCTCTTTAAAGAGCTGGTTAAAGTGACAACTAAGGAGAGGGTGAGGAGAAGTTTCAATGGGTAAATTTTTCACTGTCCAGGCCTGAGGCTCTGAGTGCAGATCCTGTCTAGATGCCAGGCATCTGTAAGCACAGTCCTGGGGGGATGAAGGAGCTCTCTGGCCAGCCATGGAGCTGAAGCAGTGAGCTCCAGGTTTATCAGTGGGAAACTGTGTCCTGAAATATAAAGGGTTGGGAGTTGGGGGATAGTGAAGTGGCTCGTCAGATAAGGACGCTTGTGGCACAAGCCTAACATGAGTTCAGTCCCCTGAACTCACACAAATGTAGGAGGGAACTGACCCCACAAAGTACACAAGTGTCATGACATACATGTTCATGTCCACACACACACACACACACATACACAGAGAGAGAGAGAGAGAGAGAGAGAGAGAGAGAGAGAGAGAGAGAGAGAGAGATTGAATGTAGCCACAATGGGAAGAGGAACAAAAAAGAGGTTCGGTGATATCCTCCCACCCCTAAGTTCATCTTCAGGATCCTGACATGAGGTTTAAATTTAAACGCTGGGCAAGCGGCATGCAGAAGTAAGTAGCCAGCCAGGTGTGTGGTTCTGCCCAGCACTGTCCAGCACTGACTCAGGCTCCACTCTCTCTGCATGGCGACCTGACAAGCTGTAGAACTATGGGCAATCTCTCTCCAGTTTCTCCTCAGCTGGCATCAGGCTTCATCCTTTCCCGCTCCCAGCAAGAGATTCTGGGGAAATTCTGATTTTGATGGGACCGCTGTTTTAATAGACTGCTGACCAAAGGGAGGCCCTCACATGTCTCCTTAGGATACTTTCATTCCTACCAGGACGGTTACAGATGGCTTCACTGGAGAGGGGATGAGAGGACAGAACACACAGGCAGTCTCCTGAGGCTGATACCCAAGCTAGAGAATACTGGGAAATGCCAGGGAGGGCCTGGGGGAGCTGTCTTCTTTCCTAGTGACCGAAAATCCAAGCAAATGTACTTTTGTCAAGAACTCTGCCAGCGCGCATCGCTTCTGAAGCCACGATGACAGGCAAGAATGGCCCCAGCGAGTGCTCTTAACGGGTGAGTTTAGAACCCACGATTGGCCGTCTTGACAGCCCTGTATCCCAGGCTAGGATTCACCTCAATTTTCCACAATGGAATCCATCCTAAAGCATTAAACATCATCTTTTTTTGCTTAGTTTTTTTTTTTTAACTAAAAAATCCATTCTTAGGTATAGAATTGGATGTTAGGATTGTGCCCCAAAACTTACTAACAAGTCCCCCTGTGTCAGCTGCAATTGACTGTGATGTCCATGGGGTTGCATGTTCTAGACCTAGGCCAGCTAGAGCCACATTGGCAAGGCCCATTTCCAGCCCACAGTGAGCGTCTTACCAGAGGAGGACATTATGAGCAGGTAGAGGTGACATAGGCTCACAGGGGTCTGGGCCTCAGCACTGGCACTTCCTTAATATGTGGCTTCCCAGTCTCTTGGAGGCTTTTTGTAATAGTTAGAATGGACAAGAATTTAACTGCTTAACTTCCTTGTTCAGTTTTTCTGTTTGTTTTGTTTTGTTTGTTTCTGCTTGTTTGTTTGAGGAGCAGAACAGATGTTAGCATATTGCACTTGGTTGTGTGCTGCAGATTTTCCAGTGATGCCCACGCTTCCTAGGGCACCATGGGAAAACCAGACTGTGCACCATGACAGGAACCAGATGATCAGGATTTGCGTGGATTAGCGGGCGCTGTGTGGAGGCAGAGTGCTCCGTCATCTCATTACTGGTTCCATGTGTCAGAATCGAATCAGCCGCGGCCCTACGATTCGATTACTTGTCTTATTTTTTATCCAATCGTTTCCTCCTTTCCTTAGCAAATTTAATTTTTCCTCATCCTAATGAAGCTCTTAGGAAAAAAATTGAATCATTGCTTTCTTTTAATGAGCATGGTTAAGCAGTGATAGATAAGGCCAGCTGGAATGCAGATTCGGGAAGCTCACCTAACGGAAGCAGACAGTGGCTGTGCAATCGTCCCCAATGAAGTAGCCCCTGAAAATGCATGATCAGCTGGGAACCTACATGGACCCAGAAGGCAAGACCGGAAGGACAGGCATCATCACACCCGCTTCTCAGAAACAACGGATGGCTCAGTCACAAACTTCAAGGTCTCTCTTCAAAGCAAAGCCAAATTAATTTACAGAACAACGCATGCCATAAGAATTTTCTCCAATGGAACACATCATTTCAAATTGCCACAGTTGGGTTCGGAAGTGGCAAGTCTTCCCTTTCCAGGCAAAGCCTGACTTCACCAAGTCTCCAGTGCCTGCCTGCGTAGATGAAGCTCGATGTGCCGATGGGGTGCTTCAACAACGATTTCCTGTGAGCTGAGCCCTGATGCGCTAGAACGGCCACCCACCATAGAGGTGCAGGCAGCCAAGGAATGCAGGGCTGGGGTGGGCACCTCCACAGCAAGCAACCCAGAGAGGGAGCTCTCGCTTTATTGACCAATCAGTAGCAGCGGAGGTTCCTGGGGTCTCATGATGTCCCTAGAGTGCTACTCAAGGGCTCCTCTGTCTGCCTCCATCTCTGTGTCTGCCCGTCTGTGTCTCCTCTTACACACATTGCTCAAATTCATGACTTCAGGAGGATAGATTCCTCTTTCCATTCATCGTCCTCCCCAAAGGTGGTTCTGTCTTGTCTATCACCTTCCCAATTCCCAGAGAAACTTGTGCTGGGAATGAAAGAGGCAGAAGTCATGGCCATGCCTCTGCAGCCAGCAGCTGTCTCCACTGCCAATTATCCTGTGTCAAGTGCAAGGGAGAGCTGGCTATGTAAAAGGGGAGGGATGGGAGAAAAGGGGAGAGACAGTATGGAACAAAAAGAATTCAACTAATTCCTGAGAAAGCTTTAAAATGCTACCTTCTATGTTAATTCTGTCTACCCAAGAGCATGGGAGATCTTCCCACTTTCTGGTGTCTTCTTCAATTGCTTTCTTCAGAGTCTTCCACTTGTTTGGTTAAAGTCAATCATGCCTCAAGGACATTGCTCAAGTACGTTCATAGCAGCATTGTTTGCCATAGCCAGAACCTGGAAACAACCTAAATGCCCCTCAATAGAAGAACGGATAAGGAAAATGTGGTACATTTACACAATGGAGTACTACATGGCAGAAAAAAATAACGATATCTTGGATTTTGCAGGAAAATGGACAGAGCTCGAAAACATTATTTTGAGTGAGGTAACCAAGACACAGAAAGACAATTATCACATGTACTCACTCATAGGTGGTTTTTAAACATAAAGCAAGGAAAGCTAGCCTACAAACCACAATCCCAGAGAACTCAGACAACAATGAGGACCCTAAGAGAGACTTACATAGATATAATCTACATGGCAAGTAGAAAAAGACAAGATCTCCTCAGTAAATTAAGAGCATGGGTACCTTGGGGGAGGGTTGAAGTGGGGAGGAAAGAGGCAGGGAGGGGAGCAGAGAAAAATGTAGAGCTCAATAAAAATCAATAAAAAAAAGAAAAAATGCTACATTCCCCTTTCGTTTATAGTTAAGTACAACTGCTCAGTGGCCAGTGTGACAGCCAGTAAAGTCCTAGACAGATGGAATGTCTTGAGGAGGTGCTGGGAGGAGAGAAGAACTTCCCTTTTTCTGGGACTTGGGGGACAAGGAGCTACTGGTCTGACACTTGGGGTCAGAGAAGAGGTATGGAGTTCTTACTCATGGGTACACACCAGGCGCCTCTACGTGTTTCATAAAGCCTCCTGCTATAGTCTGGATCTGAATTGATACTTGTGTTTGACTCCTGGGTTGGAACTCTTTCTTGATATCTAATGGAAGAAAAAAATGTTTGCCCTCATTTTTGGAAATATGTGAGAAACTGAACTTTCACTGAGGTCCACTCTTAGGTAATGACGCTACCCTGTCTTGCCCAGCTGCCTTCTACTCCACTGCCTTGGAGCTCTCTGTCTCACGGATGGAGTGAGTGTTCACTGGGGCCATGGACATCACAACTGCTTGCTGACGTCATTTCCCTACTATGTAGACATATGTAAAGAAAGGCCATGAATAACACACACTGGATCCAGGTTAGGAGAGCAGAATTTGAGCATGTCCATTGCTAGTCACATGGGTTTACAGACTGAAGGCTGCTAAGAATCCTTGAATATTCAGGCTCTCAGAACATCAGGAGCTTAATAGAGGAGACTGTCCACTTCATCTCCTGCTGAAACACTGTAGGACCAAGAGGACCAGATACCTCTGGGCTGCATGAGGTCGGACTGTGCAGACCCTCATCTGAGTCTCACTTTGTCGGCTGTGAACTGGTACTGAACCTCTCCTATTCAAGCTGAACATCAGGCAGTAGTAATCCATCCAGAGGAACCCAGTGAAGTCACCCACACAAGCAGACCTTCTCTCCACATTCTAGTCAGTCTAGACCCTCACGGTGATGGTTCTCATCTAAAGGGAGGGGGGCAATCGCAGAGTAAATCTCAAGATACACCATTAAAGTCATGCGAGATCAAACGCTCTTGGCACACAGTCGACTTCTTGATAAGTACACTGTCACTGGCTTAAGATTTGACTTTTAAAAACGACAGTCATGAAGAATAAAAATGTAGAAGAGGCTGCTCTAGATGAAAGGAGGTTAAAGAGTTATGACGCTCTGCTGCAACGTGGGGTTTTAGACCGGATCTTTGGTTTTATTAGAATATGTATAAAAGACATTTTGTGGAGCAAGGAAAACATTTGGATCGATACTAAATTTCTTAGGCACGATAATGACCCTATAACTATGTAGGAGAATGTGCTTGGTGAGGCATTCACTCATGAAGAGTCAGGATGTTTGTCTTTGTAAATAGTTTTATAAATGTGTGTGTGTGTGTGTGTGTGTGTGTGTGTGTGTGTGTGATGGGAGAGGAGCCACAGAGAGGCAGAAAGTAAGTGTAGATTAATGTTCACCTTAACTAGATCCAGGTGAATGGCTATGGTGGTTCGGTGTGTTAGTATTTCATTCTTTTATAGACTTTAAAATGAAAGAGTTGAGATAAAATCAACATTAAGTTCAAGTCTTCCCCGAGGAAGGAAATGAAGTGGGGCCCTGTGGTTTAATTTCACCATCCCCCCTGGCCAGAGGCTGCAATCACCTGCAACTCACTGGAGCTCTGAATGGCCCCCTACCTCGATGGCAACACAGCACAAGTTGGTAAACTCTGAGAAGCTAAGATGCATGAAGCCTCCTCTCTCCAATTGCAAAGGGCCATACGAGTCCCCCCCCCACACACCCCAGATTACCCTGTTGTCCCAGCACCTGGAGAGGGTAACACTGAAATGCACTTTCTTTACTTTCCTTGAAAAATGTCCCCAGAGAACAAACTGTGTCTGCAGCTACAGAGACTGCTATTGCTCCAGACCCTCGGCTGCATCGGTTCCTAAGGAGCCTCTAACTTCCTGTGACCTAGGGATCCATGGAAACCAAGTAGGCTCTCATCTTCCAGGGTGATGCAGTGTGCACTTCCACTTTCTCTAACAGCTCCCTCTGCTTCCAGGCACCGCTGTGATTTATCTCTCCTTGTGACTGGCCTGTGCCGCCAAGGTGAGCTGGTGGCAAAGAGTGAGTGACCTGCGTGTAAAATACGAGCTGCCTGTGTGTCTGTCAGCTGCGTGCGACTGATAAATCAAGTCCTGGGAGTGGGCTCACAGCAATGGCTTTCTAGAAATCAAAACTGTTTCTGCATCACAATTACTACCATCTAAGGGATAAGTTTCAAATACCAAGTTCCACGACTGCCACCAACAGTTAGGGCTGTCGTTTTAGCCACTTTGACTGTAAACTTTGTGCAAATTTCATATGAATGCTCCTTTTGAATTGGATGCTGGTTGAAACATTTCCTAAAGAAACATTCCTAGACCTAGAGTAACTTCTCGACCATTGGCTGGAATCACATGGGCCTGATCAGTTATTCCATTGCCTCGTAGGGTGGGGACACGCAGGGCCTAGAGCCTGAGCCTTGAACACAGCACAGAGACTGCAAACAGGAGAAGCCCACAGCCCCAAATTAAGTTTTTTTCCTGCATGAATGAAATTCTCGAAGGATAAGTAAGAAAACTAAAATGAGAACGAAACACAAACGTTACAACCGCTCTTCCAAATCATCGCTTGCTCTCAAGATGAATCTGTCAAGTTTCTCCTCAAAAAGATCAGTTTTCCTCATTTCTTAGTTATTTCGCTTCGTTCCCACCAACGTAGATGAAACTTTTGCACAACAAAGGAGAAATTCAGTATCCGTGCCAGAATGCTGGTGGGGCAACAGCATCCCCTGGCCTCCTCTGATGTCAAAACCACAGTCCCAAGGTCATGAGGCCAGGAGAGCAGAGTGTTCACAGGTACCTGGTGCATTCCCTCTTCTGCCCATTCCTGGTTCCTCTCTAGTTCCGAGATAGTAGGTAAAGACTTTCACTGGAACTCGGCTTCCTTACCTACACGCTGACTCCTAATATGGGGGGGGGGGGGGTTGTAAGGCCTGCACACGTGTGGCAAGGCTAGCATGGCTATCATCCTCCATCCTATAGCCACAGTGCTCTCCTCTGCCTCCCATTCGAAGCAGCCCTTGTCCATCCCTGCACTCAGCCCTCTGGCCATACATCGTGTCTAAGTCCCCTTGCCTTTGCAATCTGATCCCACCGTAAGAAAGGGTCTGGGCCCAGCGCTGGTGCATCCCATTTGGGTTTGATTAATGAGGCTGTGGAGGGTCTTTGGGGCAGCGTTCTCTGAGACATTCTTTCCAGCACTAGAAATGCCAGCTATCTCTTGTTTTTCTTGGGGGAGGAGAGAGGAAATGGTCTGCAGCTAAAAACAGAGACTCACTTATTTTAATAAATTGTCGTGAAAGGTAAAACAAACATGACCCAGATCAGAAAGGGTGAGTCTGAGGCTGGAGGCGCCAGGAAGGACAGAGCAAGAAAGGAGCACAAAGAATCTCTGCACCGCTAGGCTAGTGGTCCAGCAGCTACAGCACAAAGCATCTCTCCACCGCTAGGCTAGTAGTCCAGGCAGCTACAGCACAAAGCATCTCTACACCGCTAGGCTAGTAGTCCAGGCAGCTACAGCACAAAGCATCTCTCCACCGCTAGGCTAGTGGTCCAGCAGCTACAGCACAAAGCATCTCTCCACCGCTAGGCTAGTGGTCCAGCAGCTACAGCACAAAGCATCTCTCCACTGCTAGGCCAGGCAGCTACAGTGAATGCATTTTTGGGGAAATCTGTCTGTCAAAGCTGCAGCGTGCTTGGCATTAGGCAATAACACATCACAGAACGTGGGTAATGGTACACCTGTAGCTTGTAGAAATTACAAAAACTGGGGTCTGGGGCAATGACTCACTCTTTAATGTGTCTGCCATGTAGGCATAAAGTGTGTGGTCCTCAGCACCACACACAAAGCAGAGCATGGCAGAATCAATCAACCCAGCCCTGAAGACACAGGACAATCCTGGGGGTTTGCTGGCCAGTCCGAAGAGCTGATTGGACAACTCAGTGAGAAACCCTGTCTCAAAACACAAGGTGGAGAACAATAGAGGAAGGAACCTAACAATGACTTCAGCCTTCCACATGTATGTGCAAACATGTACAATCACAATCTGCACACATGCAAACACATACACCACACATACACACACTTAAAAAAAACTAAAAAAAAAATGAAAATAAATCTGGGCTGGAGAGATGACCAATGGCTAAGTGTGCTCGCTGGTCTTACAGAGGACCTAAGTCAGGTCCCCAGAAACCAACTTGTATCAGGCTCACAGCCTCCTGCAACTCTAGCTCCAGGGGATCCAAAAAACTACTTCAGACATATACACACACACACACGTACGCAGGCAAACGCGCACGCACACACACACACAAACACATTTTAAAATACATAAAAGAGAAATTATGAATTACCTAATTATCAAATAGCTGAGTAATAACAAGAGCAATCATTTACCACAAACAGAAGAAAATAATTATGGGGCTTATGTATGGGTTAAATTCCATTCGTGATAAAAGATGAAAACTGGAAAATGAGATAGCTCCATTGCCTAGGAAATTAACAAAGCATTCAAAATGATATACTTACGTTGTGAGCCCCAGGACACACACACACACACACACACACACGAATATACAGAACAGAAATAAAGAGCTGTTGCCTATGGTCACTGTGCCAAGCAATAGCATCCTCAGTCTCCTATCTGTCCATGACTGTAGCTTCACACCCATTGGCCAGTCTTCCCCTCCCACACCCTTGCTCTCCCTCAGTCTCTAGGAGACACTTCTCTACTCTCGTCCTCTGTGAGGTCAGCAGGCCTTAGAGTCCACAGATGAGTGTAAGTGCTGGGTGTCTTTTTGTGCCTGCTTTGTTTCACTTAACACAGTGACCTCCAGCTCCATCCATAATGCCAGAGATGACAGGTGTGCCTTTTTCTTCTGAGTCTACCACATTTACTTCATTGATTCGTCAGCTCATGGGCAGCTGGGCCCCTCAGTTTCTTGCCTGCTGGGAACAGGACTGCAACGAACATGAGCGTGCAGGTGTCTCTTTGACACGGAGAGCTGCATCACACAGCTCTGCTTTTAACTTTTCTGAGGATCGCTTTTCCACCATGGCTGTGCTAACTTAGGTTCCTCCCAACAGTGTATACAGCACTCCACATCCTTGCAGCTCTTGTCGTCATCAGTCTTTTTGATAGGAACCATTCTAACCCGGGGATGGGATATTTCATTCTACCTAACTATATTTAAAAGTGATTTAGCAGTGCGGTGTACATTGTTTAGAAGAAAAAAAAAAACCAGGTCCCAGTAACATGAACCACCTGTCAGAAGTAAAAGGGATCAAAATACCAAAAAAAGACACAGACAGATCGAAGATTACACAGCCTGTAATTTCTTAGGGACTCCAGGCAGAAGTATGTCCTGGATTGTAGCAGACAAAAGAATCTCCACTCTCCACACAGGAGGGAAGATTTCTGTGCCAAGCTACACGAAGATGGGCTGTGGTCCACCAGAATTCAACTGTCTCAAAAACTGTCAACGTATAAGCATCCATTAAGAACTAGTGTGTCGTCAGTGGCCAAGACCTTCCTTGAGTGCATGCCTTAACCATTTTGCTTGTTCGTGGGTCACCTGGTCAGCCAAATGGCCATCCTGGTGCAGGGTGCTGTAGTTTTGCCAAGCCAGAGTCCTGCAGGTCCTGAGAATCACACAGGGCATCCGTGCTCTTAATCCATGGTTCAGATTCTTCAGCCAGTCATCTGCATGGACAAATCTTACAAAAAAAAATCAAACTTAGTCGTGGAAAAATGATCAAAAGAAACAGCTCTAACTGAAATTCTGTGCACAATGTTATTTATCACAGTATGTTTAGAAATAATCCAGTATCCTCAGGTTTTTCAAACCACTTAGCAAATGCTTGCAAGGAACTGCAAATGCCTTGATTACGTATTTATGGTATGGTGTTGAATTATAAAACGAGATATAGAATCATTTACACAGAGTAGGTTTAATAGTACAGTCATCAAAATAGAGTTGAAAGAAACTGGAACAAAACAGCCACCATCATATCTTATTCTTAGATGTATTTAATTTTTTACTTCCTTTTCTGTTTGGCACTTCTAATTTTTTTTAAATGAAAGTGTGTTTTTAATGAAAAAAAAAATAAACACAGAAGGCAAGAGGATGAGCTCAGCACTTCCAAACCACCCTTCTACCACCCATCACTTGCTGGAGGCTCCGGATCTCTCTGAGCCTGTTGGTGTGGCTGACCACCATGACCTCCGGGTGATGGACTTTTTGTCACTGAGAGTGAAGAGCCGCTTCCTCTCCCCTGGATGACTTCAGCAAGTATGTATCAGTTGGTCACCTTGCCATTACCACCATCAGAATTCCATAAGGCCCAGCTCCGTGGCGATAGTTTAAGTTAGGACTATCGGCATACAGCCAATAGGCAGGATGTAGGGAGAACTGACGTGACCTTCCCACAGTCAGTTGCTCTTGCCTAGAGGTATTCCATGGGGAAACTCCCACGTGGAACCTCCTTGACACATTGGGCCAGTGGGTGTCAAGGGGAAATTGGTGCAGACATGGGACGCTCAGTCCATGATGTGGAGACTTCTCTGTGAGACAGTGTAGCCAGCCATGCTGGGGAGAGGTCAAGACAACATACTCCTGCTCTCATCCTAGGGGTGCACACTCTCAGTGTCCTCTCTCAGCCAGGAATGCGGCTATCACTGCAAACACGGTAGCACCCTGGGGAATTGTCCCACAACCAAGGGCGCGTCCACACACCCTTATCTCAACCTACCTACAAACCACAGCAATGAGGACATATACCCCTCACCGTCATCCGTCACCCATTGGCCTGTTGGTTTGTGCTGATCCTGAAACAGAAAATGGAACATTGCTGAAGGAAAATTCACAAAAGTCATGCTGAGAAATGAAAAGATTGTTGATACATGGGTTCTAGCCAGAACACCACCTTTGAGGCTCTCCCTGGTGCTCTGTGGACTAGGGTAAGCAGCTCCGGTTCCAAGTGGCCATTGCTGCCTTGTGGAGGACATTTGAGTGCCCGGAGTTCCACGTACACTTGCTTAGCTGGGCAACCTGAGCCCAGTTCTGAATCGTAAATAGAATGCTGGGCCCTCAACTATCATGGTAACATGTCTTGTACTAAAAGACTTCCTGTTCCTTCAGCCACCAGGTTGGGACGTTATGGAGAATGTCATACCTTACCCCAGCCTCTTTGAGGGGCATCACCCAGAGCTGTGTAGGATTCTTGTGGGACCTTTCCCTGGAACTTAGATCAATGAATTTACTCATCTATCACCCGAGAAATAGCCAATGTATGCTCTATGGGGGATGCCAGACAGTATTTGTGGACAGAAAGGGGCAAAAATCTCATCCTAGGAGCTATGGCTCCAGTTCAGTGCAACGATCAATAACTCCCCTAGGAGGTAAACAAAGCACTGTCTTGGAGATGGAGACATACTATGAAAATATTGGAATAATTCGAGTAGCGTGAAGGATGCAGGAGGGAGCTGTGGAAAGCCAGCTGCGAAATTCAATCAGAGGCTGCTAGAGACAGTAGCCACCTCAGGAAAGACCTTAGGAGGGGGGATGTATGGGTAGTGGGCAGGAGCGTGAGACATGCGAGGTTCTGGGGACCCATCAAGATCTAGGAGAAGGCAAATGAGAGACCCAATCAAAGGGACTCTGACTTTACACTGAGCAGACAGGGACATAGCATACTCTGAATAGTCAGGACTGCTGTGTGTCCTGAGTGGACAGGGACACTGTGTGCCCTTAGTGAACAGGGACATTGTGTGCCCTAACTGAATAGGAACAGTGTGTGTTTTTAGCGTGCAGGGACACTGTGTTCCCCGAGTGTACAAGAGCATTGTGTGCCCTTAGTGGACAGGGACACTGTATGTTCTTAGTGGAAAGGGATATTCTGCTTCCTGAGTGGATAGACAACACCTACTAGAAACAGCAGCACATGAAACTGCCTTACTAGAGAAATAGTGGAGATTATTGAATCCCATCTAACATCCAAACAGGAGTCCGGGCCTCCCCATGGGAAACATCCTCTTTGGACCTTAGTTTTCTCAGCTGTAGGAGGCTGTTGACAAGGTTGTGAAATCCTTCTCTCTGTGAGCTGGATACACTGAGAATCCACTGTGTCAGAAGGGAGTGGCTAACTGAACACTGGGCCATGCTGGAGAACACAGTTGTCTCCATACCAAAGCCACCCATCACAGTGAGGACGTACTGGTGCCACCTTACTTACCTGTGGTGACGGGCTCCTCTCCACCCACATTCACACCCCTACATCCCAACAAAGCAGGCTGGAGGTGGGTGGGATTCCCTGGAGGGGCTGGCACAGATCTATGGGTGGCACCTTCAGTGTATCCCAGCCATGACTAGCCTGTGTCCTAGGCCTATAGAAGGACATGGCAGGGAGCCAAGGTGGGCAGAAGGCAGGAAACTAGATGTTTCTTTTGCTTCGAAATGCTCTGTACACAGATCTCCATCACCATTCAGCAGCTCAGAGCTGAAGTGACAAGTGACAAAACTGTCTCCAGCCCAACCAACCCCCCCATCTCTGTCATCACCATGTTTAATGTGACCACATCTGGAAAGAGTCCTCTCCAGGCTCATACTCGCCAGCATGAGCACAGGCTTTGCTGAGGGACTGGGGCATGGATTGGTATAGAGGGGCTCAACACAAGCCTGCTCTGGATTAGGGACCAACTATTTTACAAGATAAAGCTTAGGGTATAGCATATCAACACACCGTTGCACATATTTTACAGGCTTGGCAGCTTAGCATAGCTTCTTATAACATGCTTCAATTAAATTATACTCATACAGAGAAATGTGTCTCACCTGAACGATGACTGTTTCCAGAGCAAACTCTCACTGGCCCATGTTCAAAGGACAAGTCATGTAGAAAGTCCCAGCACCTATGAGGCCTCTTTGGACTAAATGTAGCCCCTGATCTCAAAAAGTCTGAGGGAGGGAAGACTTTGAGTGTGCAAACGTGGACAAGTAGCAAGTATGCCCTGGGGACTCGCTCATGCTATATGCTGAGCACTGAGACAGTCTGAGGAAGACAGGCCTGAGGGTTGATGGGTATCACCCTTTCTTGTTCTTGATCCCACTGAGAAAACTGGTGTGCCGCGTTCATGTAGTCTGCTTTGTAAGAATAAAACTTAAAGGTGAAGGAGAAAAGAAAAGACACAGAAGAGACAGATTTACAGGAAGAGTTCTAGGGACAAGGAGACTGGGGTGATATGCGGAAGGCAAACACTGGCTTCTAGAACAGTCATCCGGCTCCTGTGCCTGCTTCTCACATGAAATTCTGCAATGCAGAATGACTACACTCTCTCTGAAGACTCTAATGGAGGAACTATCCTGTCCAGTCCTGGCGGTCTCAGCCAGTCCTAGGCTTATGACAACATCCTTCAAGCTTCTGCTTCCTCCTCACGCAATCTCCTCCTGGCTGTGTTCAAATGTCCGTCTTCTGAGTCGAGAGTCATGCTGGAGCAGGACTCTGCTCGTCACCTCATCTTAACTTGACTGTCCCTGTAAAACCCTATTTCCAGATGAAAAGGCATCCACAAATGCTGGAGAGTCGACATCCCACATCTTTCTCTTTGTTTCAGAGTTGTGTGTCTTTCCACTTGATAGAAACTGTGAGAATATTACTCTTCCCCAAGCCACATATAATTTCAAAGGGATGGGAGACTTCATCCCACATCTCAGATCTTGCTGGTCTGTATAGCAGAGGTAGCAGTTTACGTTCAAGATAAAGGACAAAGATTTTGCTAAGTGGTTGGTTCACATGTTTAAATCCAGATGTGAACATATGGCATCATTTAGTGACTCTCTGTGGGCCACCGCTAATTTGTCCCCTTCTTCAGTTAGCACTCATGCACAAAGCCACACTCCTGCCTTTTTTGGGTCAACTGGGACATGGCAGGAACTTTAACAACAGGTCAGAACTGGCGGTGACACATCTGGACTGCTGCTCAAGGTGTCATCTATGAACTTGAGCTCAAATATCGGTGTATCTCCTCTTAGGGGACACAGTTTGACCCACAGCAGCAGCACTCTAGAAGGGACAACAGTGTCCCCAGTAAACTGAGCACACCAACAGCAATCACCAAGACTGGACTGTCATCAGTCTCCTGTTTCCTGACTGTCACCTATGCCGTTCTGCTTTAGACAGAAAATCATGCCTAGTTCCAGGCTCTGACTGCGGCTTAAGCGTGTTTGCCAAAGACTCACACTATAGAAGCTGAACCCCAATGTAATGTGTTGATTAGATAGTGGGGGCAGCACTCTCAGAAGGGATTAAGGAACTTCTCTAAAGACCGGTTAGTTCCTCCCAGGGTAGGTGCTTATCATAAAGCAAGTCCAGCTTTTCTCCATGCCCTCTTGCCACCTCCGTCTCCATAAGAGCTCTCACAGATACACTCCCACCATTAGTGACAGCTGCCATGCTGTAAGGTACCCAGAGGCCCTCATCAGGATATCAGTGCCGTGACATTCGGACCTTCCAGTCACTACAGTCATGAGCCATGAAAATCTCTGTAACAGTCCCACTTGCTGTAGTTTTTACAGTAACACAGACTAAAATCATCCATTTTCAGGAATTCTTACAAAGCTGATCTTTGGAGAAATATTGTCAAGAAGGCCATGATCTGTGCCTGCTAGCTCAGAGCCCAGCTGGTGTACACACTGATCTCACTCGGGAAAACAGAGCCATGAGTTAGCTCGCTGCCCTTGGAGACGATTAGGTAAAAGTGCTATGAGTTATGGGTAGGAGAAACTATAAAATAGGATGCTGAATACTTGCCAAAGGATTTGGATGAACGTATTGGAAGGGGTGGGAAGTGCTCGCTCGTGTTTTACCAATCACAAAGACACAGTAGGCTGTGGCCCAGTCCACTGACACTAAAGATTTAGGGTAGGTGTTTTTATGTGGCATCGAAGGCTCACTGGGTGGAGTAGGGATGGCTCATTTTTGGTGAGGATTGGCTCTAGCTAGACTGCCTCTTAGTGAAATCTGTTTGGTTGTAGTCATTTTTAAAATATTTGTTAATTCTTTAGGTTAACATGCAAAGTAAAATGTTTGATCATGGCATGCCATACACGTGTGCCATTGCACATGGCCCCCATTGTTTCTTCTCTACCACTTCCTCCTCCACTGCAGCTGGTTCCCGTTTTTCCCCAACTTAGTCCCCCTTCCCACTTTCCTCTTATGTGTCTTCCATTACCCCTTCATCTCCCTCCTTCCTTTGTAATCCCCCTTTGTAGATTTTTTTTTTACCTGCAAACATATAGTTACATATGTGGTTTTATATGTAGGTACCAAATTTGGAATTTGTCTTTCTGAGTCTAGCTTATTTAGCTTAACATGATTTCAACTTAATTCACTTTCCCAGATTCCAGAAAGCTGCCATAACTTCAGTTCCCTTTATAACTGTGGCAAAATCTATTCTGTGTGTTCAACACAGGCTGGGTCCATTCCCTGGCTATTAAGAACAACGGAGTTGTAAACATGGGTGTGTAAGCTTCTCTGTAACATGTAAATTTACACTCACTCAGGTAAATACTCAGTGGCCTACTGGGCTGGATGGGAGCTCTACTTTCAGGCTTTTCAGTAACTCCAGCACTGATTTCCATAAGGGCTGCACCCCTCCCTGCACATGCTTACCAGCAACGAACAAGAGTTTGCCTTTCTCCACATTGTCTTCATCCTGGAGTTCTTCCTGGGAATTAGTCATCATGACCCAGTGGGATGTGGAGAGCACAGAAAGAAGGGGAACTCGTCCGAACTTGTGTGCAACCCTAGTGCAAACCAGGACAGCCCTTCAGGAGACTCATGGGTAGCAGCTACTAACCCTGAAATTACAACTAAGGACCTGGAAACCGTGCACAGATGCAGACATGCAAGGTAACAAGGATGCAAGCCATCCACATGAAAGACATCCCATTAGGATGCTTATGGAGGCATAACCAGCAAAAACCACAAGGACTAAAACGACCCACAAATGCCTGAGTTCACACCACGGAAGGCCGTGGAGAATGAAGAGGAGTGGACAGCACGACCCGAAACCACACGGACAAACCTCATCAATGTGAGGTCAGCCCTAAAAGCCTGATCAAAGGCCCACTTGCTACTTAATCCCCATCTTAGAAACTTCACAGGCAAGAAAGCTCTTTTCTCTGAAAAGAAGCAGAGAGCAGCCCCAGCGGAGCACACGATGTCGACATCTGGACCCCAAAGTGAAGGCTTCTGGAGACACACTCACAAACTGCTTATGAACAATGCGTGCATGACTGCCATGCGTCTACTCAGCTACTGAAGTTCAATCCCTTTTATTTGATTTGCTCTGGTTGTTTTGCGACAGGGTATCACGATATAGCTCAGACTGGCCTTAAACTCGCCTTGCAGCCCAAGCTGACCTAAGATGTGGTCATCCTCTTGCTGATGCCTTCCAAGCCCTGAGCTTGCAGATGTGCACCACCATGCACATGGCTCTGAACTTGAGTTCTTAAGCTGGGCTTTCAACTTTAAAGCCAAGGATCTTGCTGCCAGGATGTCTGGCACTACAGTGGGAGATTTGTTTGTATTGCAATTGTGCCTTTTTAAAGAGGGCAAAGTCTCCTGCTGTACATGGCCTCAAAACTCAAAAGCTTTTTCTGTAAAACTTTGAATCCACCCCTGACTTGAAGAATTAAAATGCTTCTAGCTTATAGTCTTATTCTGTTCTAAACGGTGACCACATTAAACGCAAAATTGTGAGACCTTCATTTGAGCACTCATATTTTTCCTTAAAAATATTTTTAAACCATAGCACATCTGGATCTTTTCATCGTGAGCAGTTCCTTTTTAAAGCTGCCCTTTAACCGTCTTTTCCTCCAAGAAAGGAATTGGATCCTTTTGTTGACTCTAACATTTGGAGAGAAGATGTTAAATTAGTGATTCTCCATGTATCTCGATATTTGTCTTGTGACTGCCGTTCTTGGACTGACTCCTTGGTCCCTCGCCATCCAACACGCTTCTGTGTTCAAGGTAGGTTCGGGTGTGTGGAGTTATATGTGGTGGGGAGAACGGAGGGGGAGAGTGAGGAGGGGCAGTGACAGGAGATTCCAAGAGCAAGGGAGAGAAGGGCCATTTAGAGAAGGAGTTGGTGCAATCTTCCTCCTGAGTTCTCCCTGCAGGTCAATTCAGACACAATCAACTTGCCTGATTTTGACATGGTAATGGAAAACCCCAAGGGTTTCTTATTGTATTTTTTCACCAGTATTCAACTTGCATATGCTGTTTTGTTCTTTCTGCACAAAAGCCCTCCCTACTTCCTGTGTGAACCTAGGATTTCGGCTCCTGAGTGTTACCTCTCCACGGGTTCTCGGTGTGGCTTAGTGGGGCATCTAAGGCTCAAATAAAAGAAAGCAGCCATCTTCCGAGCCGCACAGTGATGCTCCTCCCCTCTCACACCCATTACTTATGTCCCTCCACGAACATTTAGCTTGGAATTAGCCATTCTTTTTTAAATCAATGCCTCTTATACCTGAGTTCATTCTTTCTTATTATTTTTTTTCCTTTATCCCTGCAGCTCAGTTGCTGAATGAGACCTCATCAGCCTCAGCCCCATGGACTAAAGCAAGAGCAGAACTTCTTAAGAAATCTTTGGCCAGATTCTATCATGCTTGCTCTCTGTATTGTGTACTGCGATACCTCACGTGCCCACTGCGATGTGTCATTCATGGCTCCACCCACTGGGAACATGTCTCCACCCCTACCCCACCCCATCCCACACTTCTTGTTACAGAGGCACTTCCTTGTTCCTTCTGCCACCTTAGATAAAACAGAAGAAGACCCTGAAGTGGAAAAATAAATGGCTGAAGCAAGATCTTGGGTCACCAAGGTGAATTCCTTGGAATTTCTTATTGCCTACTATATGCCAGACAGGGGGATGGAGAAGGCCCTGGGCACAGAAAAAAATGACCCGAAGGAGCTACTCTCTGTAGACAAAGTGCTGGTGACAAGGCAGATTAGCAAGACAGAAAACAGAGACTTTCAGCTACCTGTCATCCAAATATGTCATTAAGCAACTGTCTATATACTTAGGAGAAATGAAAACAAAAAAAAAACCAGAAAGCCACAGAAGAAATTAGAAGACATAAAGAGCCAAATGGGAGGTTTAGAAGTAAAAACTGTTAGGAATATTTCTTAAGACGAGCCTCTCGGCCAACACAAATAATTCCAATCAGACCAAATCAGACTGAATAAAAGATGCCCATGTTTAATGCAGCGCTCCCGGGTGGCCCGGAAAAGCATGGCGAAAGAAGAGAGAGAAGGGGGAGACCACACAAAGCCCGGAGACCATGTGTTCCTTTTCTGGGCAACAGCCTAGATAGCCTGTGGGAGTGGTCCACCCCTTGGCGGGCTTTCCCAGAGGTGGAATCCAGACCAAAGCAACTCCCAGGGGCAGGGGCTTGAAATGGAGCTTCCTGCTCCATTCCTGCTCCATTGGCGTTTCAAGGATGAATGCCAGGGGCTGGGGTGATGCTTCTAACCCCAATAAAAACCACAGTAACAGATTCAAAACCTTATGTGTGATCTCCAGAAAAGGAGGAAGAAAGAATCAAGGAGTTTACCTCCTCCCTGAGAAATGGCTCTCATAGTATCTAAAGGTTCTGTGCACATTTCCAGAGAAAAAGCAATCAATAGCCCCACCCAGCTATAAAGCTTGTGAACCAGAAGAAAAGCTGGCCAGGCAAAACATCCTCAAAGTGAAATAATGGCACGTTTCTCCTGAGAGTAACCAACAGTTGTCTAGTTGGACTTGCTCAATAGAATGGAGTTCACACCTGGTGCTATAAACCTAACCAACTACCAAGGCTAGAGAAGTCATAGAACCTAGAGAAGAATCTACTGCTGCCATTTTCCTAAACTAATTTCTTAATGTATTCTAAATGCTTATCCTTATAGCCCCAGATAAGTTCTTACCCTCATAAAAAAAGGGAGGGTTTTTTTTTTCAAAAGATGGAGATTGTTACAGTTATCACAACTGATCAAAATGCAGAGAGTAAGTGACCACTTTGCCCTTGTTGTTATAGCTACACACAAGCACTACACTTAAGGCTCAAGTAACATTGCAGAAGAGAGGGGAACAACGATTGTAAGAACCAAAGGCCCAGGATGCATGCTGCTCCATAGTGTCTTCTATGTGAGACAGAGAAGTTACACCCATGAAATCTCAACAGTATGGTTACCTAAACAAGACCTGTGCAATGGCAACACCAATTGACCTTCTGGTGTGGATAGGGAAATTTTACAAGGCCCTCATGCTAGACAAAGAGCTATAGGCTGTTCATGGCTGCTGAGGGCGAAAGACTCAGTTTTCTCCATGGATGAGCCCCATGATAGGTTGCCTAGTCCAAAGCAGACATCCCTAAACACATTTGTGGTCCTAAAAGAGAAAGAAATGAGTACATATATGACCGATATTACATTTCTATTAACAATGATGTTCTGTATAATAAAATGAAAATGTCAGACTATTTTTTATATAAAAACCAAGAGCTATCAAAAGTAGTAGGATCAGATCAAAGAGACATTCTCAACACTGATGCTCATGTCCCTGCCTTGCTTTGGTTCGCTCATGGGCAGTGGCTTGTAGACACAGGTAAGGCAGTGTTCTTGGCCCTGCCCCATGTGCCTTACATGAGGATGTCACAGAAAATATCAGTGGTGTTTTTCTGGTTATACTGTGCATATTTTGGGTCTATCACTCAGAAAGGAAAGTAGATGGACTATGAGGGACTGTGTTGAGCTTACATTCGTCCTCATCATTTCCATCAAAAATACTTCTGAGAGAGCATCAAAAGCTGAAGAACCTAGAATTCCAAACCAATGATCCATCAGCACCAAAAGAAAATCCTTCCTAACCAATATTGTTTTAGGACTTCTAATGCTGGGAGGAGATACCATGACCATGGCAACTTTTATAAAGGAAAACATTTCAGAGGTTTGGTCTGTTATTATCAACACAGAGAGCATAGTGGTTTGCAGACAAACATGATGTTGGCTACATTTTCATCAGAAGGCAACAGGAAGGGGATTGAGTGTCACACTGAGGGAAGCTTGAGCAGAAGAGACCTCAAAGCCCACCCCCAGTGATGCATTTCCTCCAACAAGGCCACACCTACTTCAACAAGGCCACATTTCCCAATAATACCATTCCCTAGGGGGGCCATTTTTTCAAACTGTCACAAATATGCAACAAAGTCCATACCATAATAAAGCGGTGGCAGTAGCAGAAAAAAAGAAACAAATATTTTAAAAGTAGTCATTATATGAATGTTAATAGGAATAATTACAAATATGCTTGGAAGAAAATGAAAAACAGCAAAGTACAAAGACCCACAGGAAAATATAAGATACAAATACAGGCTGGAGAGAAATTTTAGAACTGAAAGGTGGGCTGGCGACATGTAGGATTGTTTGGGAGTATCCAAGGAGAAGAGTGGAAAAGAAAGAATTCATGAACTTGAAGACAGAGGAACAGGGGTTACCCACCTGAACAACAGAAAAAGCAGCCTCAGAATCCTCAAAGGCTGTACCAAAGATCTAGTCCAATCAGAGAAGGACAGCCATCTGCCGCTCCTGCATCTGAGATGGAGACGGAAATTGACACGGCTTCTGTGTGGAAAAAGAGCTATGAGGCCAGCGCTGCATCCAGATAGGAAGAAGTCCTCCTCTGTGTGTGCACCACTTACATAGGGAACAACAGGCTCTGCTCTGATAACTACCCAAGTCCTGCTTCTATGCTCTCTCCCTTCTCTTCTCTTTCCAAGAGTGGATTTCCACTTGTCTCCTGGGAGACTTGGGGGAGGGAAAGTAAATGCTTGAGAAGTAACCAGGGGTCTCACAATAGTTCCTCAGCTAAAATGGGTACACACACACATACACACACTACTACTACTAACTACTACTACTACTACTACTACTACTACTACTACTACTACTACTACTACTACTACAATAAATGAAATGTCTAGAAAAAGAAGCAAGTAGACTTTAAGAGAAACAGACAGAACAAGACAGAGATAGGATTTGGCACAAGAGCACCATAACTTCTGCTCATCGTCACCCCTGTGTGCTTGCCGCATCTTGGGAAGTCAGAGGCCACCATATGCAGAACTGAGCACTGTTTACTGCTGTGAGAACAGAAAAAAACAAGTCCATTATGATCCCAATAAAAGTCTGGCTTCAGTGCTTAATGTCAAATAACAAGTTGACGCTGCCTGGTTGCTGTTTCAAACACCGGGGAAATGTGATCTCCTTACACTTTCCTAATGACATTTCCTCCTGCTACTCTACAACTCGTCCAGCAGAGCTTTAATTTTAATTTCCTCCTAATAGGGACATTTATGAATTCACCAGGTTATAGAGGGTTCAGAACCAGTCAGGCTGTCAGCCGTGACTCAAATCATGCTCCCTACAGACTCACGCATTAATGGGGACCATTACATCTTCCCAAACCAGAACAGCCACTGTGCAGAGTAATCGGCTTATCCTGCACCATC
This sequence comes from Microtus obscurus, assembly GCA_963919715.1. NCBI lineage: Eukaryota > Metazoa > Chordata > Mammalia > Rodentia > Cricetidae > Microtus > Microtus obscurus. Next base: position 26,067,304 of record CAWTZC010000015.1, read on the forward strand.
TGGCCAGAGTGCCTCCAACTGGCCCCATCTGGACAAAGATGCACCAGGCTAGATGCTAAACTGTCCAAGGAACAAAACCCAGGTTGGAAACTGGATTGGCTTTGGGATGGAGTTGCCGTGTTCTCCGGTTTAAGAAAACAACTGCGCAACAGTTCTGATATGAGCCAATCAGGTTGGGCAGAAGGCCCTTAATCCTGCCCCCACTTCCTCATGTATCACAGCAGGGTCTCTGACATCCACATAGAGAAGGGTGTTCATCATCATTGAGCCCTGTTCTAAAGAGCAAGGAGCTTTACGTTTCCCATCTCATCTGGTCCTCTAGTCTATCTTCCAAAGGAGGGAGGGAGACACCTCGCTCCAGGTGAGGAGCTGATGAGCAGTAAGTAATGTTACAGAAGATAATGGATTTTTTTCCCTATTAACATAGTCTATCAGTGTGGCTACTAAGCAGCACTGCATTTTAACACTTTGTCATCATCATCATAATCATCATCATCATTATATTTTGCAATGCATACCATTGGCCCAATGCCCATGTTTATTGCACTAAATTAAAGAATCTTCCATGGGGTGGAGGTTTAAATTAATGCCCTTAAAATTCACTGATCCAAGGACAGTTTACAAATTCACTGATCCAAGGCCAGTTTACACGTATTCTTCTAGAACCTGACCATGGATTTAAATTTCTTCATGTTCCCAGTGGAACAGAAGGACATGTGATACCAACTGGATAAAGTGTGACCTGGCTGGCCATTCATGGGTGACCTTCGGCCTGTGTGTTCTTTTCTGCTGAGGGAAAACTTGTCAGCAGATGTGCCATCAAGGAGGTGAAAAATGGATGTGTCATTGGAGATGGGAGGGAGCTTCCGTCTCTCTGCACAACAAGCTAAGGGGCACACCTGCCCTGGGGAAGAGGCACTGAACATACCATAAACTGAATGTCTATCTGATCAGATGCATAAATATACCCCACTTTAATGGGTTGGGCCAGGTTTGGAGGTTTCTTGAAAGGCAACCCTGCTCATGGAAGTGTCTTGTGAAGTTTCTGAGCTTCCCACAGATGACTTGAACACATCTATAGGAATGGGTAGAGAAGTTCTACTAGGTTGAGAGTGTCTCTTGCTAGGGAACCCCCAGACCCATTAGCATAATTGCATGAGGTACTCCCATGAGCAAAGCTACAGGGGGCACTCTGTCCACCCACAGGGGCAGGCTGCTCACCTTCTTATATCCCATCCCACCCAAACATCAGGACCTCAAGGTCCAGAGGACATCAGAATCACTCGGACAGAGGATGGAGACTATCCCCACGTATCCTGCACCTTGATGGGTACCTCATGCTCTCCTCTGACCTGTCACTCAGTAGACTGTATGTTTCCACACTGCGTCCACATTCTCCTGCTCATCCTCACTACTGGGAATTCCAGAGCAAAGCCTAAGTAAGCCTGGAGCCCAAATCCCACAGCTTCAACTCTTACTCACTGTCTCAAGATGAAAGGAAAGGGAAGAGGGAAGATTTCTTGACCTTGGATGGTTTTCATCTACAGGCAAAGATCTGCTTGTATGAAAATCTCAGTTACCTGAAATCTAAACTGTATTAAAGAATCCCGACGATGTCATCACCAAATATTTTGAATGACATTCTTCAAAGGCTTCCTGTGGTCTTGTTGTCAGGGATGTGCAGGGTTTTTAAACCAAGCTCTGTGGGTTTTCACATTGAGATATACTGGCTGCACAAGGTAGCAGAGATGAGTGCCACCTGGACATGAGTAGTTCTGTCAGTGGACCAGGGAAATGTCGGACCACTCCTTATCCCACACTCTCCCCACTCTTTCCCAACTGTCTGGGATCCCTTCCCCTCTTCTGAGTCCCAGAGCAGGTAAGATCAGTGGGTCACTCCATGTCCTGCCAATGGGAGACACCAGCAAAGCCAGGAAGGTGGAGCCAGGAAAACAGGAATCTGACCCACCGACCACTCCTCTCGGAGTCTGGCAATATTCACACAGCTTTTGACTTCATTGCCTGTTCACACAGATAGTACCACCCACACTGGGTCATCATTGCACTCAGACCTCAATAGAGTGACTTGTGTATGGGGGAGGGGAGACAAAAGAACATAAGAGGCTTCCACCAAGACAGAAGGGGCTACGAAATGGAAGAAAAAGGCAGATCTCAGATCACGCAGAATACAAGTCATCAGAGACTGAAGCAGTAGCAAGAACTCATGGCAGGAGGAAGGGGTTGTGATGACCTGCAGCCAGCTGGAGCCTACATAGGAATTTAGAAAACCACTAAGATCCAATGTCAGGAAGAAACAGTACGGATAACTGACGGGTACAAAACTGACTGTTAATGATCTTGACAATCCTATTGATAATAATAGTCCTAATCTCCCAATAATAATATTAATGATAATCAGGGCTTGGGCCTTTGAAACGATCACCCAACAAGCAGCAGTTGTCACAAACAAAGCAGCTCTCACCATGTCAAGCTGGAGCCCTGTAATTTGGGATCACGATTCTCTTCTTAAACCAGGACTGAAGATGACCACAGCAATGACAGAAGGGAATTCAAACATTTTTGGGGAAACTCAGACCAACTACAAACTCAGCAGCTATTTCATAGCATCATCAGCCTTTGCCAGATGTGACTCATCTTCATTCACAGCTGGGCTGTGTGGTCAGGAGTCACACAGTTCACCCATGTACTGTGCTGCTGTCTTGGTCTCTGCTCCTACACACTGCCAAAGGGACCCAGCACTCTAGCACAGCCTCTGTCAGGAATCTGCTTCATTGGGCCCCTCCTGCAGGGTTAGGATTAAATTGGAGATTGGGAGGTATTAATTTATTAATTTTTCAGAGTAGTTGATCACTGGAAGGACAATAGAAGGTGAGGGCTTGAAGACGAAACCTGGAGAGCTGGGGTCAAGTACAGGTGAAGTTAATGACAAGGAGCAGAAGCGTGCATAAGGCACATGGTTGTATTCACTCTTTTATTATTTTGCTTCATCTCCATGCTAAGTGCTAGACATTATTGGATTAACCTGTCCCCTCTCCTCTCTTGTGTTGAAGACCTAACTCTCAGACCTTAGATGGGACTGTTATTCAGAAATCAAGTTGTTAAAGAGGAAATTAAAATAGAATAGAACCATTAGGGTGGATCTTACTGTTATGTGACTCTATACATATAGAAAACAAGATAAGGACATGAACACAGAGGGAGAGGAGATGTGATAGCACAGTAGAAGGTGGTGTCTACAAACCAAAGACCAAGCTCCAGAGAAACAACCTTGCCCACTCCTAATCTCAGACATCCAGATCCTAGAACTGTGGCAGAATAGATGTCTGATGTTGGATCCCCTGGTGTGGGGGTATTCTGTTAGTGCAGCATAAGCTGACTAGCATGCCAACGCAGATCCAACCATTACCTTGAACTTGGGAGAAATGAAGTTGAAGGAACTGCCAAGTTTGTCTGATTCCTCAGCCCCTCCTCTTCCAACAGTACAAAGACACAGCCTTCTTTCTACTTTTCAACAGAAGAAGAAGGAAGAGTCACACCTTTCTGTGTTGGAATGCACAAAGATGAGCAGACCCAACAGTAGTCTATGGCAGATCTAAAGAGGAAGTGCTAGGGGCCAGACATTCTGGGAAGGAAATGTATATTGACTCATTAAAGAGCTAATTGTTCTTTCTATCTCTTCAGCATGACGTATGACAGATTCACCTTCCTCATGGATGGTCCTTTGGCCAGGTGTTTGACTGGGCCAACTGGATTAACTCTTAAAGGAGCAAACACTGGCACATCTCCACCTAGAGGCAGATTCTAATATTTTGGCTAGACCTTCAACACTTCTGTAACAACAGGAACCAAAACACATTATGCAAAGACAGTTGAGCCACACCCTAGCCAGGAAGCAGTGAGGGCTCTAATCCCAAATAAGCAAATGTCTAGAGCAGAGGATAGCATCAACACAAACATGAGATGACCTTAACCGGAGGGGGTTGTAAATGGAAAGGATTTTGCCCACATGGGACATTTGACATTGTTTAGAGACTTTGCGAGTGTTGTTCCTCGTTAGTGCTACACACATCACTACACAGAAGCCAAAGTAGCTGGTGCAGAGTGTCCATTCAAGGACAGTCTCTGTAGCAAAAAAATAACCAGACACAAAGACTCTGTGCCAGGGCAAAGAATTGCAGCCATCAAGGGATCTCATTCATTTCCAGCTCTCCTCACTGGGGAGTGAGACACCCTGCACCCCTTCACCTCTGGGAAGATGTGGGCCCGCCTGGGTAAGCAGCTGGGAAAGGAAGTGTGTGCAGACCACTTCTGTGCAAAAGTGTAAGCATGTGGTAAGAAATGTGTAAAGGATCTCTGCATTTGCCCTACCATGGAGGCAGAGGGGATGCTGGAACACAGAAGAAGATGAAGAAGAAGAAGAAGAAGAAGAAGAAGAAGAAGAAGAAGGAGGAGGAGGAGGAGGAGGAGGAGGAGGAGGAGGAGGAGGAGGAGGAGGAGGAGGAGGAGGAGGAGGAGGAGGAGGAGGAGGAGGAGGAGGAGGAGGAGGAGGAGGAGAAGAAGAAGAAGAAGAAGAAGAAGAAGAAGAAGAAGAAGAAGAAGAAGAAGAAGAAGAAGAAGAAGAAGAAGAAGAAGAAGAAGCCACGAGCACGATCCTTGCACAGGGAACAGCTGTCCAGCTCTGGCACCAGCCCTCCGAGGATTCTGCCAGTGTGAGAGGTCAACTCTGAGAGTGGAAAGACACAAAGAGCTGGGAGATATTGTTAGTGCCGTAGAGCTTAGCTTCCTCTGAGCAACACACATGCTGAAGAGTACGTAAGCAGCACACGCTGAAGAGTATGTAAGCCAACTTTGCAAGCTGGTCCCTCAGCTTGGGCTTCCTGAAATGCCAGCTATATTGTATGGTTGCATGAGCATGAATGTGACTGACTCAGTCTGGCAAGGACAGCACAAGGGATGGTCACCTTATCTCTAGACTCTGTGCTATCTACACCCGAGGTTCACCTTCACCATCTACTCGCAGGAAAGAAGAAAATGAAAACTTGCCTTAGAGATAGGCAAGTCTCCCAGCAACTGAGAGCTGCAGACGAAACAGCAGTAAGCCCTGGACTAGCTCTCAGCCCTTGGAGGACATCATGATTGAGGACAGTCTGCCGTTTCCTTCATCCCCCTGCCATGCTACAAGGAATGAAAGAAATGCATTTCAAACCATGAGGACTTGTATTTAATTATTATGATTTATCAGCACGAGTCCATGAAGCAGTCCCTGGACACGACATTTCTCATTCTCCAGCGCGCCTGGGAGTCTGCAGAGCCTCCTGCTGCATCTTAAGCAGTTCTTTTCATTATCGTCATTATTATTTATAGCAGCCTGGCCAAAGGATAGCAGGGTAACTCCAGAAAGTTCGTAGCAAGTTCAAGGCTTGGTCACAGACCTTGAAAGAATCTGTGGCAATCAGAGAACAGTCTTGAAGCTGGGAGAGAGGATTCAGCTGCCTAGGATCTCAGGGACAATGGTCACCAGTCTAAGGGTCTCCAGGGACTGTGGCCATCAGTCTGAGAGCTTCAAGGACCATGGCCATCAGTCCCAAGGTCCCAGGGGCTGTGACTATTGGTCTGGAGCACTCCAGGGATGGAAAGGTGCAACATTTGTCTTTCTTCTTTCAGTGACAACAGCAAAACAATAAATTACAAATCACGTACAATTTACTATTCTCACTATTTTTAATTGCACAGCTCAACTCAGCAGCATTTAATGTGTTCATTAAATAGTAACTGTGCAACTACTGTCACCCCTGGTCTCGAGAATCTTTTCATCTTGTAAGACTGAATGATTCTGACTCAGTATTATAGAGAATTTTAAAATGTGCCCAGAACCTCCCTGTCTTCCCATTCCCCCCTCAGCAACTGCCTTGCTCACCTGGTGGGAGCTTTGGAGCTAGGCCAGAAAAGCTGGACATCATAGACATCCTGTCTTGGAGTAGAACACTCCTGCATTCCCATAACTGCATTCTTAGGAGAGCAGACACACCACACTACATAAAAACAAGATGCAATGATCAGGGGAAAACTTTGACAACAAATGCTTACAAAGCAGGGATCCTGAATCTATCAGAAATAGCTCTTAGCTTGGAGTATTCCATCCTCTCCTTCTAGCTAGGAGGTCACTGGATATGAAGCAGAATACTGAGAGAGAAGGTGGTTCCAACGGCTCACCTCTGAGTCTGAGAAGATGTGAGTCAGTCTTGTGAGCCTAGGCTGGGCACCCAATCCCCCAAGACTGCTGTCCCCCAAGACTGTGGAGCTTGGAGCTAGTGACAGTGGCACTGTCATGTAGTCTCACCAGCAAATGTTTTCTAAGTGTTAGTGATGTTTTCACTAAAGGTGGCTTGTCTAGATAAAATTCACCACTATCAAGTAGTGTGGTACGCTGTATTTGACTCACAAGGCTATGCCACTGTCACCGTGGTCCAACAGCAGAATGTTCTCATCACCCCAAGTGGCTTCATGCCCGTTAGTGCTTTCACCCCATCCCCACTTCTTGCTGCATGGATTAGTCTCCCTTCTGCCTGTTCAGGACATTTGCTATAAATGGAATCATGTCGAATGTGGTTCACTCACTGAGCATGCTTCAAAGGCCCATTCCTGTAGAGATGAGTGTCAGGACTTTACTGTTTTCTGTGACTGAATAACGTCCTACCATACAGACACGACAGGTGTTCCCATCAGGTGAGGGGCATTTTAAAATTGCTTCAACCTTTTTCCTATTAGAAATAATCTTGCCCAAAACATTCACATGAAAAATTTTGTACGAACATGTTTTAAATTTTTGTTTTGTTTTGTTTGTTTGTTTGTTTTTCAAGAAGGTTTCTCTATGTAACAGACCTGGCTGTTCTGGAACTCGCTCTATAGACCAGGCTGACCTCAAACACACAGAGATCCACTTACCTCTGCCTCCCCCCCAAATGCTGGGATTTAAGGTGTGTGCCACCACCACCTGATTTAAATTGACTTTTATATGTGTTTAGGAAAGGAATCCCTAGGTGGTGGGTCATTAGATGTTGAACATTTTGGAGGACTACCAGAGTGCTGCCCTCCAGGTTTCAGCTTCCCATCAGCAGTGGAAGAAGGCTCTTCTTCATCCTCACCAGCCCTTGTTGTTTCGCTTTTTTCCCTTTATATAGCATGTGTTGTGTATGCACGTATATATGTGTATAAATAAAATGTGTGTGCTTGCACATGTATATGTGATATGTGCCTTTATGTTCACATTTCTGTGATATATGCATATGTGTACATATGTGTGGTATGTGTGTGTACATGTGTGTGGTATGTATGCATTATGTGTATATGTGCCTGTATGTGCGTATGTAGCTGTGGTGTGTGTGCATGTGTATGTGAACACAGCCAGCTCGTAGATGAAAGTGGCATTTATTGCAATGTCCTCTGCATGTGCCCTCTGTCTCAGGATGTATCTTTTCCTTGAGTATCTTTTCACATGACTATTTGCATATTTCCTTTGAAGAAATGCCCATTCAAGCCCTTTGCCTCTTTTCCAATTCTATTTTATGGACCAATTACATGAGTTCCTTGGATATTCTGGGAATCATAGACTTATCTCATGTATATAGACAGATATGTATTGCAAACATTTTTTCCATTTCTTAGCCTATCTTGAGCTATCCTTTGGTGCCAGGTCTCCATAGCTTTATTCCCCAGGGAAAGGTGAGTGTGCTATCCACTCACAGCCCCACAACGCAGGACAACCAGACGCGATAGGGAGTCAAATCAAACCAGAAACTCAATTTATTACTGTGATTGGCAGGCAGCTTATATAGGTTAAGTGACATTGTGTGATGTGGGGTACTTCCAGCCAATGAGAGACAGCCAAGCCCTCCTTCTGGCTCAAGGGGCGTCTACCTAGATTTTGCTGTCTCATCTTCATTCGGGAGCTTTGAGACTATCTTTCAAACTTGAGCTAGGCTTTTCTCTGTCCTACAGGCCTTAAGATACAGGCCCTGAGATAATTTTGGCCCAACACTTTGGTGTACAACAGTATTTAATTTTAGGAAGGGTGGAGAGATGGTTCACAGTGAAAAGCACCTATTGCTCTTACAGAGGATCTAGGTTCAGTTCCCAGAACCCACATGGTGGCTCACAATCAATGCATCTCCATTTCCAGGGGATTCAACCCCCTCTTCTAGCCTCTAAGGGCACCAGGCACACCCACGGTGCACACACATATTGCAAGCAAAACACCCAAACACATAAAAAGAAACCTTTTTTAAAAGCACTTAATTTTAATGGAACCTGTCTTTTTCTTTGGTTGCTTATAGTTTTTACCTCATATTGAGGAAGTCGCTGCCAAATGTAATTTTGTAGAGATTAAGCCCTGAGTTTTGTTCTAGAAGTTATGATGCTAATGACCACTCAAAGGTCTACAAACAATTTTGAGTTAGCTGTATATAGGGTAAAGGCACGGTGGATAGAACTTCATTCTTCTGCATGAATCTCCTCCCCGCTGCATCATTGGCTAGAGAGAACAGTCGTGCTCTTCAGCCCAGTTACAGTAGGTTGACCAAGACACACAGGCTTGTTTGGGGCCCAAGAGTTGTTCTGAGTGCTTTCACCTATGTTGATTATTCAGGGAAAGTCAAAACTCTCTGTGATTCGAGTTTTAGAACCGGCATAAGGCTCCTCACTCTGAGTAATTAGGTCAAGGCAATTTCAGAACCCAGAGAATTGTGCGCACAGAATAGCAGTCTCTAAGGATGTCTCAGAAACAACAGCTGAGTCAGTTTGGCAAGGAAGACAGATATAGAATAACATTTTAGAAGTCTGGGGAGATGGCTCGGTAGTTAAGAACATTTGCTGCTCTTCCGGAGGACCACAATTCAGGTCTCAGCAACCACAACCATCTGTAACTCCAGGTCCAGGGGATCTGATGCCCTCTTCTGGCCTCCTCAGACACCAGATACACACACAATACACACATTTACATGCAAGCAAAATATTCATGCACATAAAAATAAAATAAATAAAATTTAAAGTTATTATTTTAATACTTAATACACTTGCCTTAAAAACTTTAGCAAGATAGAGTCATGATTAATTGACCAAGCAAGTAAGAGAATTCAGAGTCTTGGTTGCTATGTAAATATTTGGAAGACAAAGGATTCCCCCAAATCCATCACTATCAACAAAAAGAACATTGTTTTTTTGAAAGGATTTCACTCACAATAATAAAAAAGCGGGTTGTAAAATAGTATGCACAGTTGAACTTTAGATTTTCAGAAGATGTAAGGAGAATAACTTGGTGACTGGGCAGTGGTTTGAACGTCAGTACTATAGGATGAGCCAGGTGGTGTCTTGCAGCAGCTTTGTGAGCCTCGTGATCTGTGTCTCTGCCTCTCACTCTGCTTTACAGTACAAAAGCAGCCAGAGCCAAAGCATAAATGAATGAGAGCAACTGCATTCCAATAAAGCTTTATTTACTCAAACAAGTGGGGGATGGGGAGATAACTTGTCCCATGGGATTAAGTTTTCCAGCCCAGTCTCTGCCATAAAGAGTAGTCTTGTTTTCTACTGTAAAACTCTACAGTGGCTAGCGATGACGCTTCTAAATTGTTCTCTCTTTGGAAATATTTCCTGGGGATAAATTACTGACGTTTGGACTACCGAGCCAAGGAGTATGAAGTATTGATGTCTTGACATTGAGAAATTACAGTGTAAATCACTATTCCTGAGGATAGTCGTTTTATAGTTGCAAGTATTAGAGATGTTATTTTAAAACTGTTAAATCTAAGGAATTTCAAGCAGTCAGCTAAAGAGAGGACTCAGCAGTCAAGAGTGGACACGGCTGTCCCAGAGGCCATATAAGTTCTGTTCCCTCAGCAGTCAAGGGTGGACACCGCTGTCCCAGAGGCCATAAGTTCCTTTCCCAACACCCATGTCAGACTTCTCATAGCTATCTGTAATTCAAGCTCGATGGACTGAAACCCCCTCTTCTGGCCTCTGCAGGCGCTGTGTTCACATACTTCTTCGATCCTACCCACTTCTCACTCATATACACAAACTTAAAATGAAAATAAAATGTTTTTAAATTTTGAGATTATACTATAATTACTTTTGTCTCTCTTCTGAGTCCTCGCCTATGCCCTTCTTTGCTCTTTCAAACTCATGCCTTCTTTTTCACTGATTGCCATCACACGCACATACGTGTATGAGTAGACATATACTCTCCCTAAATACAACCCAGTGAGCCTGCAGAATGTTCCTTGGATGAATGTTTTCAGGGCTGATCATTTGGTACTGAGCAATCAGCTGATGTGCTCTTCCGCAGAGAAGACTCTTTCTCCTGCTCCCAGCATTCCTTGGTGTATGGCTGAGTCCTCAGGGGCTCTTCCTTGTCTACCTTGGCATGTCAATTGGTGTCATCCTTGTTCCTCTCACATCCTACCAGTCATGATGGTGAGGTAGCTTCTGACATTAGGAGAGACACCGTCTCACATAAAACTTCCCAATCCTCTGGCTCTTCAGTCTTTCTGCGCCCTCTTCTGCAATGCTCCCTGAGTCTTAGGTGTATTTTCATAAATGTACCCATTGGGACTGGGCTCCACAACTCTGCATTTTGATTGGTTGGTTTCTTCTGTAGTGTTCTCCATCTTTTGCAAGGAAAAAAGTTTCCTTGATTAGGATGAGGACTACCCCAATTTGTGGGTAGGAGGACAAACATTTAGACTGTTTTAGGGATTACGCAGGCTTATCCTCTAATAGTCATACTCCGCTAGCCTTGAGTAAGTGCCTAGGTTTCTAGTACCAGACACGGTTTCCCTCTTGTTGAACTGGTAACTAAGTCCAAGTAGAAGGTTGTTGGTTACTGTCAAGGTGTATGTGCCATACTGCACTCTTACATTATGATGTCTTGCTGGCCACTTGGTCATTATTGTGGTTCATAGGCATCATTCATACCTGGGAAGCTGGATATGGTACTTTATGGTACCATGAAAGCTAGTCCTCAGGGGAAGAAACATTCAAGTCAATTCCAGCTGAGGGGCCTCTGGGTCCTGTGTCTGAAGTACATTGGTTATATATGTGTTACCCCAGCTTAGGCTGGTTGCTTCTTTGGAGCAGGGAGTTACTACATGATTTTAGCTGGTCTCAATCTCCTGGGATCAGGACATCCTCTTGTTTTAGCCTCCTAAACAGGAGAACATGTGTGCATGAGAGTACTGGTAAGTAGAAGAATTAAGAGACAATGTGCTCTGGCATCCATCTCAAATATCACCTATCTGGGGACTTTTCAAATAAGTTGGTTCTTATGCTGCTGTTCTGATGTCCACTAGTATAATGAAATCCCAGAAGCAGGTTACGGGATAGAGAAAGAGGTTTGATGTGCTTACCATTTTAAACATTTCAGAGCGTGAAATGAACTTGTGTTAGCTGGCTTATGATAACAATCATCTTGCTGGCAGGGTTCCTGGGATGATACACAGCATAAGAGGCAAAGTGTGTGTGTGTGTGTGTGTTTGTGTGTGTTTGTGTGTGTGTGTGTGTGTGCATGAGCACTTGTCTCTCTTGCTTATGAAGCCATCAGGTGGACTCCATCCTAATGACCCCATCTAAAATGAATCACTTTCCATGGCTCTGTCCCACACTATAGGGGCTTGAGCTGTCAGCCTCTTGCTATATGACCATCATCTGGTGGGGGTAGGGGTGATTACAGTCCTGAGTGAATTCAGCAGGCAGAGAGAGAGAAAGAGCAGTGCATGTTCTAACCATAGTGTGTGCTATTTAAAGACGATCTTTTAATGTTTATTTTTAAAGGCTTACTTTGAAGATTTTAATTTGGCCAAGATGGAGAGTCTCAGTTTCGGGGCTGTGAAGTTTTTGCGCATGATAGAAGGCAGGATTTCCCAAGCAAAGTCTCCTGGTAGTTTCCAAGACAGTCCCAGCCCGGTTCTTTTCTTGGTCACTCCTGGAGAAGCCAGCACCCGATGGAGATCAGCTACTGAGACTGAAATTAGCGGAGACTGATGAGAGCCAGTGCTAAGTTCCCGGGCCCCCTGACCTCGTGATAGCCCATGTACAGCTGCTGTGTCTCACTGTCTCACATGACAATTCCCATGCCCCAGACAGCATTTTAAGTGTAATTATTGGGAGGTTATCTTGCTACCTACTTAAGGTAAGAGAAAGCATTCCTTATTCCGTCGCTAACTTGACTCTTGCGAAGAAGTGGGTGCCTGAAAATGACTCAAAATTAACGCTCAGCTACACAGACACAACATCTTACTTGAAATAAACCAAGCAGGTTGTAAACGTGTAGGATTACGACAGAGACGTCTGAAGGGTTCAACCCCCTTTGAGAGGATGTTTCCCACAGTGGATGATAGCAACTAGTACCAAAGTCACGAGGTTGCTGTAGCTTTTGGTTTTGTTTGTTTGTTTGTTTTAACCCACTTAAGTGGAAGCCCACATAAGAACCGTGAGTGTGGGATCTATTTGCTCAGTGACTCTGAAACAGTTGCCAACATCCAATATAAGGTATCACTTCTCACACAGGAAAGCTTCCCTTCACAAAAGCCTATGAGGAAGACTGCTCCGATACTCATTCTGCCCGAGGAGAGTGAGGAGATCCTAAACTAGAGCCATCTTTGTCAGCATTCAACTTGAGCAGTGCTGGCTGTAGTCAAGACACCGCATGGTAGTTTGCCCCGGCCTTCGAGCCCAGAGGTTGCTGTGGAACTCTAAGAGCCTCCTCCCTGCACAATCCCAAGGGCACATTCAGTGTGACGCTGCCCCCTCTTCCTTCTCATGTCTAAACCTGTGATGCCTGGCTGTCTTTTGACTGGAATGTCATACGACCCTGTGTTTCTAAGAAGAACAAGTAAATTCTGTCCTCGTAAGCAGTTGTGGAGTCCCCAAAGGGATCACAGTCGGTCGCTGGCTGTCTTGGATGCGAAGAATTTGTATTCTGGCTGTTCAGAGGTGTTTGGGGCTCAGCAGTTCAGTCCTGTGTCCACCACGGTAGAAGCCCCCATGCTGACTGCTGGTCACTCAGAGACCCTTTCAGCGGATGTGACTCTACATCATCAGAAATTTGCTGCATCCGTATGCTCCATGGTTAGACATCCCCAGTGATGAGAAGATCCAGGGTGCAGCAACAAGCAGCTGCACAGGATCCAAGCGTGAGCCCCTCCCCCACACAGAACTCTTTCTGAGCCTCCGCCTGTTTTTTTCTCCTGCTAGGTGGGTCTCTGATCCCTAAGACTAACCTGACCTTGGGGTTATCTGCTTGACCCGGGCCTGTTCTGAAGGTCCCCAAGCTCTCCCCAGCTCACATAATCTCTGCGCATGGTGGCGATCAGCTGAACCTCGGGCATCCCGGGCACAGCTTTGTCTTCAGCATCTCTGGTATGAAGAGTGGATGCCCAGCTTGATTTCAAGGGGTAGCTTATCTTCAATTTATTCACAGTTTGAGAGCATCCTAGTTGTTATTTGTTTGTTTGTTTGTTTTTTGTTTCCTCTGACACATTAATATAGTTCACCTGAAGGTGAGGACCAGGAAAGTGCTTTGGGCTATTAGGCTGGTTGTCCTGGGCTCCGCCTCAACAATCTGAAACCATGTGACTGTTTCTTCACCTTGTCAGCTCCTGGGGAGATCTCTGTTTTCTTTTCTGTGCTGGGAACTGGCCCCAGCCTCGGAAACGCTAAGCTGAACACACTCAGTTTGCCACCAAGCCAGACCTCAAGCCCATCTCAGGAAACCTGTCTGCACAGAAGGGCAAGCCTCCCTCCTACACTTAGCTTTTGGGGTACAGCTCTCCTGATGTATGTTTACAGCCTCCAGGTCTTGGAATGTTCATCAGGGTGGATTCCCCACTGCTATGGTGCCTACTGACCTCCATTAATGCTAAGAGCTTGTGCACCCTAAAGTGAAAACAAGATTATAGAACCAGAAAGGCCCCTAGGGTGATGTTGTCCCAACAGCTGCAGACATAAGGCCTCTCTAAGCCTCCCTCAACCTCACTGCAGCTACCTACCACCAGTACCAGCATATAGAGACAGTATCATCGAGGCTGAGGTGAATAAGGCAGAAAATGAGGATAGAGACCTGGATGCCATGGACTGAGCCACACACACGTGTTCTGGACTCACTGACGTAACAAAGAGCTTTGTCCATGGGACTTAAGACCAGGTCTGCCAGATGCCCCTGCAAGAAGGACAGTCCCTCAAGGGTGCCTGCAGCTCCTCATTTTCCAGAAGAGGCAGACCTATTTGTGTTGACAGAGGTTTCTGTCCCACCAGGTCCTACATCCGTTTAGTCCCAAATAAACACAGAGGCCCACATTAATTATAAACTGATTGGCCTATTAGCCCAGGCTTCTTATTAACTCTTATAACTTATATTACCCTTGTGTGTTAGCCACGTGGCTTGGTACCTTTTTCGGCGAGGTAGTCACATCTTGCTTCCTCTGTGTCTAGATTACAACTACAGACTGACTCTTTCCCCTTCCCAGAATTCTCCTGTTTTTGATGCCCTGCCTCTACTTCCTGCCTGGTTGCCTCTACTCTCCTTCTTGCCTGGCTACTGGCCAATCAGCATTTTATTAGACAAGTATAAGAAACAAATCTTTACAGGGTAAAGCCATTGTCCCACAGTATAGTTGGAGTAGGGTGACTGGAGTCTCCTCTCTCCATAGGCTCTTCCTAGCCTTGGGAAGGAGAAAGACCCTCACAGGCCTCAGTGACAGCTGACCTCTGAGTGTTCTCAGGTAAAGAGGCTGGCCCATCTGTTTCTCGGGGAACCAGGACTCTGAGGGTAAGCCTATGCTCCACCTCCTTCCTACCTGCTTGCTATTCATACCCCCTCTCTGGGTAACATGGCTCCACCTCCACCTGAACCTTCCATGGCTTGGCATGTGACCTTGTTGATTCTCACCCCTGTCTGTCTCATTGGGTCTCCTAATCAAATAGGGCTTGGACCCCACTTCTCCTTGGTTTGGGGTGTTTGGGTGTGGTCATCTGCCTCCATTTGCCCTGAGACAGGACTGGGCGTTACTGAACTTCAGTGTATTAAATCTCTTGAGACAGTACCCCTTCCACAGACAGTAGCCACTGGAATTTGCTGAGTCGGAGACACAAACAACCCTTAAAGTCAGAGAAGTCATGGGCGCCAGAGGGAATGAGTAACCCCATTCCAAAGGAGCTCTTGAGGGGTCCCTGGCACCAGGAAGTGATCAGGCAAATGGTGGTGGCTTCTCAGAACCACTTGGAAAGAACGTAGCCGTGGCCAAGCAGGGCAAAACTAGGGAGGATATGGGTCTGTCCTGAACCTGGGGCCCAGTTACAAAGGTACCTCCATGAATCCCCACACCATGGCTGCTCCTGTCAACAGACTAGCCAGTCACCCAAGTACTCAATTCTTAAAGTAGGTGCATTCAGAGCTGGAAGTAGTCATTAAGGTTTAAATTTTTAAGATAATTTCTACTTCAGAGGCTTTTCTAAAGCAGATATTAAAGAAAGACAATGATGATGTCATGTATCTTAGTCACCTAATATCTATGAAGTGTGAAGAAATGAGATTCTGTTGAAGGAAATCAGTCCCGGTGGCAAGTGGCTTGGCTGAAGGTACATTCTGTTTTCCTTCGCTTCGTCCCATCTGCTGAAATCGTATGTTTGCCTCTGGGTATCTTCTGAGCTGGTAGCCACAGGCTCACAATGTAACCCCATCTGTTTCTCTTCCTGCTGTTCTCACAACCCCATGCCAAGGAAAGAAGATTTAGGTCCACCACTGGGCTTTCTGTTGGCTACAGTTTACAGGGACATCTTGAGGTCAGATGGTGTCTTTTACAGTTCAAATAGCCAGAGAGCTGCCAAGAATTGAGACGTGAAACACCAGGCTTCTGAGGGCTAAGGAGCATTGAGTCCTTTCTCGGGGAGGGGAGAAATGACGGTTAGCGTACTGCTGTGGCATCTCTTTCACTTGCCTTCTCCTCTGTCACCTCTGTTTCTCTTCTTACAAACCTAACCTATTTTCTTTCTTTTTAAAAATATTTATTTTTAATCTTCGCTTATTTGTCTGTGTCTATGTATGTGTATGTGTACCCACAGAGGCTAGAAGAGGGTGTAGGAGTCCCTGGAGCTGGAGGTATAGGTAGTTGTAAAGCCACTTAGCATCGGTACTGGGAATGGAAGCAGGGTCCTCTGCAAGAGTAGCCAGTGCTTTTAGCCACTGAATCATCTCTCCAGCGCCACAAACCCATATCTTCCGGGTTTCTACCCCTGTGCTTTTTCTCTCTCCCAATCTCCTCCCTTGTTTTTATTCCTTCTTGCTCTCTACCCATTCTGTACTATCATCATTATATAAAAAATACCCTAATATTGTATTTGCCAACTGTCCATTGCTGTGACAAAAATACCTACAATGATTAACTTAAAAGGAAAGAAGGCTTCTTTCCCCCATGGTTTCAGAGGTTTCAGTCCACAGCACATTGGCCACATGGCCTTTCGTCTGCAGCGAGGCAGAGCATCATAGTGCTGAGTACATTGGTGAGATGGGCTGCCCACTGTGGCAGCATAGATCAAAGGGAGATAGGAGACAGACAGTTGTCCAGTAAACCTTTTAGTGATGTGCCCGATGACCTTCCTTTCATCTATCAGGCCCAATACTAAAGGTTCCAACACCTTGCAATAGTGCCAGAGACTAATCCAAGCCTTTGACCTTCGGGGACTCTTATCCAAATCATAACTTCACTCTTTATCTTTGAACATCTACTCTGGAGCTGTTCGTTTATTTTGTCATTTATGTTTATTCCATTTTACACACAATTTTGAATTTCATGTTACCTTTTATTTAGTTTCGGCCGTCACATCACAAATGTAAACCATACAGGGCAGGATGTGTTAGGATATCCATCTTCTCAGGTGTCATTTCCTTACAGTGAAAATCTTCAGAATCTTCTCTCCCACAGCTGCACTGTCAATCACCGCTGTCCACTGTGCTGTAGAGTTCCAGAACCTCCCTGCCTCTAGCTACCACTTTGTACACACTGCCACAGCTCTGTCAGGAGCCCCGAAGTGAGCTCCCCAACACTGCACCTGCGAGGCCCATCACATTCAGTACACTGTGACCGAACCTGTCAGCTTGCTGGCAGCTGTCAAGTGGCATGTAGGCTCCACCTGTGGATGACTCTATACCAGACCCAGGGTTCCTGGCTCTTTCTTCCACTCTCAGCATGGCTTCTCACCAAAACTGCCAAACTGAAGAGGCTTGATTGAGGGATAGCATGGTTCCTACCACCGTCCTGCCAGGGGCAATGCAGAGCAGACCTGATGAATGTTTCTCTCGTCACCTTGAACTCAGACACAAGAATCTCTGACCTTCTAAGCTTTTCAAAAAGAGAAAGACAGAATTCAAAACAGTGAAAACTGAGAGGTGTGTCCTGAAGATATTCTGTGCCTGTGCTTTGCTGCTGTCTGACTTATGTTGGAGCAGAGGGCTAGTATGCTCCAGTTTCCCAACAGAGCCCCATCCTCCGCTGCCAGGATGTCCTCAGCCTACAGCTCAGCACACCAAACTACCATGAGTCAGCTTTTTCAGTGAAGATTGTGTGTGTGTGTGTGTGTGTGTGTAGTATATAATCTGTGTACATGTATATACATATGTAAATATATATATATATACATATTTAATGTGATAATGTATATTTAATGTAAATAGCATAGGGTTTCTTGCTTAGAAAAACTCAATAAAATGAATTTTAGACAGTTCTTAGGAAATAACAAATTTCTAGTATAGAACGGATTGTGCATAATTAACTATCCAATCCCAGGACTTGTCCCGTGGCTTTCGCTGCTTGTAGAAAACCAAAGCGGTTTCTAGGCAGCTTAGTCTACGGTTCTAGGACTTACCACATACCTATCCATGGATGCTCTGGTCCTTCTACAAAATGGTGTTGTAATTACACACTAAATTATTTGATAGCTTTTGATCGCTTTTGGTGCCTACAACAGAGTGGATGTGGTGTGAGCTGTGGGTGTAGTGATATGGAGCGGCGGGCTATGTTCCTGGCACCTGGCCGCCCGCACGGCTAGTTTATGCCCCGAAATAATTACACAGAAACTGTATTCTTTTAAACACTGCCTGGCCCATTAGTTATAACCTCTTATTGGCTAGCTCTTACATATTGATCTAACCCATTTCTAATAATCTGTGTAACACCACAAGGTGGCTTACCAGGAAAGATTTTAACCTGCATCTGTGTGGAGTGGGAGAATCATGGCAACTGCCTGACTCGGCTTCTTTCTCCCAGCATTCTGTTCTGTCTACTCTGCCTACCTTATTTTCTGTCCTATTAAAGGGCCAAGGCAGTCTCTTTATTTAACCAATGAAATTAACACAAAACAGAAGACTCTTCCCCATCACGTGGGGCTGTGTTGTTTAGGGAACTGACAGGGAGAAAGGCTACCTGCTTTGCCACTGTTTCCATTGTTTCCCGTTTGTGGTGGGGTGAATTCATGAACCCAGATAGCACACACACACACAGGGTTGACTGTATGTTACAGAAAAATGCTTCCTCTAAAAGCAGAGGGGGAAACCAATGAAGAGGAGGGAAGGACTGTGATGGGTAGGTAAGGTTTGCCAACTTGAGGTATAGACACCACACTGGTAATGGCCAGTGGCTGTAGTTTGCACAACTCTTGGTACTCAGAAATCACCTCAGAGCACAACCACATGGTGGCTCCAGCACTGTGCATGGTTCAGAAATTAGAATCCTGTGGTAGGTGATCATGGCAGCATGCAGCGGCCTTGGGGTGACCAGGCCAGGCTGAAGTGGGTGAACATGGACTTTTAATAGTATGTAACAGAAAACTGGACATCAGACTGAGTACTGGGGGAAATAAGCTTAGACTAAAAATAAATTATTACCAATGTAAATCGTGGATTATTTCAATGAAAAACATAAAAGAAAATATAAGCAAGGAACATGGCACTTCACGCAAGGGAACAATGTTGACAGGCAGACACTCATGGCTGGTTATTTAACACAGCACTGAGTTCCACTGCTGGGTAACACAGCACTGAGATCCATAACTGAGTAACACAGCACTGAGAACCATTACTGAATAACAGAACTAAGACCCATTGTTGGGTAATACAGCACTGGGGTAAAAGCACTGGGGTCACACAGCACTCGGGGTAGCACAGCCCTGGGGTAACACACACAGCACTGGGGTAACACACACAGCACTGGGGTAACACAGCACAGGCCTATAAGTTCCCTGCTGGGAAGGTGGTGGGGAGTCCAGTTTCCCCTCAAACAAGAAGTCAGTTCCCTTGTCTAGAATTAATAAAAGTAGAGATCAATACAAGAAGTTTTATGGAAGTATGAAAATTTCCCAGAAAGATTTGTTTCAAGAACAAAAAGATGTTGTTCCTAAGACGAAGGGTATGATCAGAGGTACAGGTCATGACAATGTTTTATGTCTTCACAGAAATACTTTAGAATCTTAAATTTTATTAGATTTGGTTTCAGGTCACCTTCCTGAAAGGTGATCTGAAACTAAAATTTATTTTTAAATATCCTTATGTTGACCATCTTTCATGCTGCTGCCCTCCCGTTTGGCACATAACTACCTTATGTTTTCCTTTATTCCATCTCTGCCTTCTTTTTCCTTCTAACCCTGGGAGTCTCAATGCCTCTCCTCGGGGTGTAAAGGGAGGGGACACGGAGCAAGAGGAAACCCACCAACACTCTAAGAATTTGTAACCTCTCATTCTCTAGATAACCAAGACTCTACTGTGAGCCCTGAAGGCCTATGGATTTCAGATTTGGGTTTATAAGTGTTCTTAGTTTTACTGTTAAAACATCCCTGTCATCATTCCCTTAGTCCTTTACCGTGATTCTAAATTCTTCCAAACTCCAAAGTCTACCCTCCATTCTATGGGACCCATGTTCCTAGAGACCTCTCTTCAGGAGCCAGCTGCCCTCTTCATGGGTTTGGTCTCTTTCCCCTCAGTTTAGGATGCATCTTAGGGGAATGTATTAGTCAGGGTTCTCTAGAGGAACAGAACTTACAGAATGAACATATATTATATAATAAATCCTCCCTGACACACACATATGGAATTCATTAGCGTGGCTTACAGGCTGTGGTCCAGCTACTCCAATAATGACTGTCTACCAATGGAAGGCCCGAGAATCCAGTAGTTGCTCTGTCCACAAAGCTGAATGTCCGAGCTGGTCTCTGGTGTATGCCAGGATGCTGAAGACATGGACTCTAATGTGAACGAAGGAAGCAAGGGCAAGAGCAAGCAGGCAGAGAGCAAGCTTCCTTCTTCTGTGTCCTTTATACAGGCTCCCACCAGAAGGTGGGGCTCAGATTAAAGGTGGATCTTCCCACCCCCAAAAACCCAGAGTAGAAACAGATCATCCCACTTCAAATGATTTAATTAAGAAAAAAAAAACCCACACAGGTGTGCCCAGAAGCTTGGGTTTTAGTTAATTCCTGTTGTAGTCAAGTTGACAATCAAGAATAAGAAGGAATTCATTAGGGAAAAGAATGATGGGCCTTTAGACATCTCAGAGATTTTATTCTGTTCTTATATTTGATGGGCAGTTTCACAAAGAGTTAGGCTTTTCCTTTAGAACTTTGAAATCTTTCCTATTGATCTATAACAGTCAGAATTTACAATGCTGGTCTGATGCTAGAAATATTCCTTATATTTATTAGTAACTTTTCTTTTTCCTCTGGGAGATGTCACTGTCTTCTTTTTTTTTTTCATTATTGGTGTCCTGAAATTATATCACAAATTTAACGTGTTAAGTATAAAGCAGTTTAAACATGCAAGTTCCTGGGTTAACGCATTCAGCAGGAGGAAGATTGACTATGTCCCTAGAGGTGGTGGCCATGATGGTGGGAATGATGATCGTGATGATGATGATGATGATGATGGTGATGATGATGATGATGAAATGCCTCTGGTGGTAGCAGTGATGACAGTAACAAAGGTAACGTTAGGAAAATGGTGGTAATAATGAGTCAATGGTGGTGTGAGTAATGGTTAAACTGGAGTTGGTGGTGGTGGTGATGACTCAGCTGATGGGTATGGTGATGGGTATGGTGATGAAAATAATGTCTATGGTGGTGGTTATGATAGAGGTGAAAGAAATAGTTGTGAGGGTGGTGGTAATACCAGTGGTGATTATTATAATGGAGGTAATGGTTATGGTGGTGGTGATGGTGGTATATGTAGGTAATGGCTATGGGAATGGTAGGGATAAAGGTAATGGCTCCAATTAAAGTGATTATATTGGTGATGAAAGTAATGATTATGGATTTGGAAGTGATGAAAGTAATGGCTGTGGCCATGGTAGTAGTGATGATGGTGATAGAGATAATTGTCTATGGTGGTGGTAAGGTGATGGTAAAGGCAGTCGTGGCTACGTTAGTGGTTATGACAATGAGGGGAAGAATGTAATACCTGCCTATGTCGGGGATGGAGGTGATGCTTATGGTGGTGGTGGTGATGATGGCAATGGAGGTAATGGCTATGGTGGTGATGACGATGATGATGATGGAGGAGGAGGAGAAAAAACGGCAACTACTCTTTCCTCTTAAACTTCTATATAGAAGTGATCCACATCATTTTTCCAGTGATAATGGAAAAAAAATACATTATGGACAGTATGAGACCTTAAATAGTATAGACAAAGTGCAATCTCCCTAAAGGACAAGCTGGGAATGCCCCAGTCAGGTCCCTATCAGTGATTCCACCTGACTATGAATGTGACCATGAAAACTCATAGCTTGGCCTTGCTGACAGGAGAGTTACAGCAGCCTCTTTTTCCCATCTTTTCTTCAAGATGAAGCCACCTACGTGTGTGTGTGTGTGTGTGTGTGTGTGTGTGTACTAGAAACAAGGCACACATGATTTCTTGTATTCCAGGCTGGCCTTAAACTTACTCTATAGCTGAAAATAGCCTTAGACTTCTGATCTTCCTCTCTAGTTTCCTCAGTGCTGGTGCTGAACTGCCCCTTTCCTAGCCAGCAGGTGGAGATGATGGGAAAGGACCTTGTTGCTTCCCTGTGAAGAGGACAAAGTGTTAAACACACTTGTTCTCTCTTAGCCACAAAGGTTGTCTAAGACCCCAGTACACTTATTAACCCAAATCCTTCTTCCCTGAGCTCTAGCTCCCTGATAGGACTTTAAAAGATGGTTCTGGTGGTGACTTAGAAACTGGTTTGACAGAAGACAGTGAATACTGCAGTCCAGAAATGAAGGCTAAAGACATCCTGCCATGAAATGATGAAGATCTGAAGCACACATTAGAAGAATCAGACAAGAATGAAGATCTAAAGTCCACACTAGAAGAATAAGACAAGGGTGAAGATCTAAAGTCCACATTAGAAGAATCAGACTAGGAGCTAGCCCAAGGCCATGAGAAGGTTAACACAACTAAGTCCTTCTCATGGCGTGTGAAAATAGCACTATTGCGGGGGTCGGGGAAGAATGCATGCAATTGGATGATTACAAACACAAAATGAAACATGGTTGTACTGAATCCTGATGGTGTAGCATGCACTCCCCACTTCGAGTTCCTTCTTTTATTAAGGAACCAACAGGGGGAAAATTACTTTAGGAATGATGGAGAAGAATGTGTTTAAAGGAAGCTAAAGGAGCTCATGCTCTCAGGCCACAGAGCTCAGCAGTTTGAAATCCTTGGCTAATATATCTGGTTCCAACTTTTCTGTCATTTATAGCCAACAGAGACTGCAGCTTACAGAGACAGAAATTCTTGACAACAGAAAACAGATGCCTCCAGTGGTAGAGACGAAATATTTCCTGTAATGGAACTCATGGAGAAATTTATTGCAAAGCTCCTTGTAGTAGACAATAAATTCCACTACAGTTTTACATGAGTTATTAGACTTCGTAGTGCAGCACTCCACATGTGCAGAAGATAGGCAATGAACGCCGCTCAATGGGGTCTCCACGCAGCGTCACATGTTGGCTGAACCCCAGAGAGCCCCAGGACAAGGGAGATTTCTGTCATTAGTCAGACGCTCTCAGAGTCAGTTTTACTGAGTCCAGCCCTTACGCACACACGAAAACTCTGAGTCTGCTCAAAACACGTTATTTATCATGTGAAGGTTGCATTTTTCCTGCATGAGATGGAGAATCATTGAACCATTTTAATTGGAGAAAAGATAGGATTGGACTTGCGTCCTGAAAGGATCTTTGGTTGTATTGTAGATCATTAATTAGTGTGGAATGGGGAAACGAAAGGGAAAGAAACCAGTTAAGCAGCTTTTACAAAATGAGGGAAGAGATTGCAAGAATGGTCTGGACAAAGGCTAGGTTTGCAATACGGTGAAGTAGAGGGATTTGATTGGAGTGCTGGAAATGAAGTCAACAGAGCAGAAACAAGTGACTAATCGGGTGGTGGATAACGAATTTCTAGTTTTGGGTCCCAGGGTGACAAGTGTGGCCTACAGACATGAATATGACATTCAACAACGAGGCACTCATGTCCCACAGTGATAATCTTAGAGACTTGAGGCTGAACAGAGAGGCTTGGAATGAACTCTGAGGTTCATTCACAGTTGGATGAATTTGTCCCGGGCTCTTAAACAAAGACCAAACAGGTGGAGAGAGAAACTAGATGAGGATCAGTGGCAAGCAACAGAGAAGTCACCAGATCAGCAGCCAAGGGAAGATTTGTGTCCTAACATCAAGAAAGAATCTTGATGTGGGAGTCCCTGCCGTACGCTTTGAATATTTTATTACCATTGGTAAATAAAGAAGCCTCTTTGGCCTATGGCAGGGCAGAATATAGCATTGAATACAGGGAGAAAGAAGAGTCAGGTTGATGCCATGTAGCTGCCCAAGAAGCAAGTGGTAAGAAACCATGGGCCTCATGATAAAATATGAAATCATAGGAATGGGTTCATTTAAGATATAAGAGCTAGCTAGAAATATGCCTGAGCCATCAGCCAAACAGTGTTGTAATTAACATAGTTTTTATGTGATTATTCGGGTCTGGGCAGTCTCCATTTACAGAGTCTAAGTGTCAGGCGGGAGACAACCAGATAGCACAGCTGAGGACTGTGCCTTCCCTAGGGACAAATGTCAGTGGGTTTTCAGATATAAGTGTGGGAGAAGGTAGCCTGTGCCTCAGTTCACCAGCTTGCTAGCCTTCTCCATGGCTATCTCCTCCCAGACACAGACTCCAAGACTTGGGGCCTGTGATGTGGCTCCTCTCACTGGTTCACAGCCATCTGAGACTGAATCTTAGCATTTTCCACAGATCAATTCTACCATATGGGGAAAAAAGTCAAGCTGAGAAATAAAAATTGATTTAATAGTTTGAAACAGATGAAACAGATTTTTAAAAAATACTCCATAAATGCATTTTACATGATTTCACTTGAAAAATGTGAGATTTCTAAGTCTTCAGAATTTTAGAGGAAGATGGGAGTCCTACTCTAAGACTCAAAGACAGAATCTTGCTTTTTCTCCTGAAGAGCTTTCTATAATGAGAAACACTAAAAATATCTGAAGGAAAGCAACTAGGGCAGAGTACTCCCGCCAGCCCACGCCCTGCTGCTTAAGAAACATAATAAATAAGAACCAGCATTGTGGATTTTCCAGAAGTCATAAATTGTTTTGATATTTTTAGTAATGCAATAACCACATGTTTAATATGAGTAAAATATGTCTGAAAATTCCGTGTTGTTCTTGGAGGAGGTTGAATTTTCTACTTGTACTTAATATAAACCAGTGTACTTTTTAGTAGACGATCCAAAAAGGTCACACTTAATGGTCCAAAATTGCATAGCAAAGATATAAGTAAATAATCTTATCACTCCTCTTAAAAATGTTTCACATTTAATAGCTCTGTGGAAACGAAATTGGATTCCAAAAAAGCCAGTTAATCTTCAGGCATGGGGGTGGCGTTCGTGAAAAGCAAAGCTAGGGTTTCCCATCTGGCTGGCAGGCCTGTACACTGCTCAGGAAACACGCCAGGGGTCTGAGGGCCTGGCCATCCTGAGCCCCTGGGTATCATGATCCTGGAATGTTCACACGTTTTCCAAGCCAGTCTCTCAAAACAATGTAGGAAATAATGGATGCCGTACGAGTTCATGGGGAGCACATAACAAGAAATCAGTTCTGAGGCACAACACAAGG
Organism: Microtus obscurus; assembly: GCA_963919715.1. Taxonomy (NCBI): domain Eukaryota; kingdom Metazoa; phylum Chordata; class Mammalia; order Rodentia; family Cricetidae; genus Microtus; species Microtus obscurus. The sequence goes on from CAWTZC010000015.1 coordinate 26,092,517, forward strand.
CAGGGTAACATTTTCTTAGACGAGAATAGGATTTGATGACATCACACAGTCCCTTAGAAAATGGTGGTCCAAGGCTTAGGCATGCCAAGCGGGATGCTCTAATGCAAAATTTCAGTAATCAGAAGACTTGGGTATGTGGATCTTTTGGCGATGCGTGGCAATTCACACAAAGGAAAGGCACATTGACTAAACGTTTTCTGTGTCCTGTTGTCTTGCTGCCCATTTAACTGATGAAATCACTCTGTGAGGTGGGGGTGACCGGGAAATACTGTGCAGAGATTCCAAGTGGGCTCTTCACACAGACTAGAACTTCAGTTACCTACAACAACAAAGCACATAGTTGATATCTATATCTACAATTAATAAGAAGCCTTATAGATAGTCTTTACAAATACATAACTATCAACTGTTATATAAATTGTTCATAGTAAATATCAATAAGCAATTACAAAGCCAGTGATACAGAAGCACAAGACATCTTAATGATCATCTGGTCTGACAACTCCTTGTCATCCTCATCCCTCTTCCTTCTTGTCTTCCTTCTCCCTCATTCTCCTCCTTCTCTTCCTCATCCATCTGTTCTGCCTCCTTTTCCTCCTTTCTCCATCCAGCCCCCAAACACTGATGGCTGCCAGCTATTTCTGCATGGACCATAATCGAATGGCCTGATGTCCAATGAGAGTTGACGAGCATTTGGAAGATACAGTACTGTAACTATTTGAAAAGCAGTTTAGCATCATCTTCCCTGGAGACCTTGTAGCAAATGTCTGGTGTGGTATGGGCATGGTCGGAAGACTGGGAACATAGTCTCTGGGACCAGAGACACATTTGGTTGAAGGCTCAGCATGAGAAGGAACTCAAGGTCCAGCGGCAGTAGCTGGGTAAACAGAGGGATGCGTGTGAAAAGGCAAAGCCGCTGGGTGAGAGTAGATGCACAGCATGCAAAGACTCAAAGGACTCATCTGCCAGCAGTTTCATCCAAAATAAGCTGACCAGAACTGTTGGGACTCCTGTGTAGGCTGCGAACTAGGAAGAGCAAAAGGACAGAGACAGCGTTAGCTCGGTGCTGGTGCTGGGCAGAGCTGGAAGGCAGCAGGCACACAACAAACCCGGCATCGCTGGGTTTGTGGGAGCCACATAATTAATTATCTGCTAAACTACACCTCTTATGGTAATGTGCTGGGTGTCATATTTCACATTAAAATGGTTGTCAAAACATTAGCACCATGCCTCTAAAGCACACACACAACTGTAAGCATGAACCCCTACAAGCATCTGACTGTATTCAGTAATTATGTGTGCCTAGACAAACATTTTCTTTTTCCTTTCTCATCTTTGGGTTTCAAGAGTTTTCAAAATTCACCCAATAAACAACTACCATTTTAGCAAAGTAACAGTTATCCTAAAAATGAAGGAGCAAAGCTCCACCCTGGCCTTGCTTGAGGTCGCTGCTCCCAGACTACAGATACTGAAGTAGGAGAAGAGAGGTAGGGACAGGCCGGCATTCCAGCAGAGGATTTATGAGTCTGCCTGGACTAATAAAACTACCTAGTGACTTGCTCCTGGCCCAAGCCTAGCCTTTGTGTCCTGGGTTGACTGAGGAATGTTCTCTCTGTTTTGACAGTCACGATAGTCCACTAGGCAAGGGGCACCCTGGGGGCTGCGGAACAGAGCCCCTTTTGTGCCTCTCCTGCCTAGCGCCAGGGGGCCCTTCTCATCCCTTCTCTTTGCAGAATGCTTAGAATCCTTTTAAGAAGGTGACTGGATTCAATCACAGCTTTGTAGTGTCCCTACATCTTGCTTCGGCCTTCTCCCAGCTGCAAAAGCTTCAGACTCCCGCAAGCAAGAGCTTCCTCCCAGCCCTGAAATCCAGGAGCCTCCACAGTTTTGAGGAAAGACTGTACCACCAAGGTTAGGTCACCCAATCAGAGGAGAAAAGAAGATGCAAGGACCATAGTTCCCACACGCCTCCACTCACCATTGACTTACAAGAGCAAAAGACAAAGGCTAAGCCACTACCATGATCCTTGACAGACTCTGGAATCACCAGAGACACACCTTCACAGATACCCGTTGGCCTCTGGACATGCCTGTGGAGTATGTCCTTGGTTACGTTCATTTAAGTGGGAAGACACACACACACACACACACACACACACACACACACACACACACACACTGCTGGGGGGGGGGGCACCATACCCTAGGCTGGGTCCTGGACCTTCTGAAAAGAAAAAAGTGAGCTGAGCACAAGCCTTCCCTCTTCTCTGCTTTCTGAGTGTGGATGCAATGTGACTAGCCAGCCTCCTCCTCTTGCCATTTTGCCTTCCCTACCGGATGCTTTGCCTTTCCCACTATATAAACCTTATCACAGTTTAGAGTTAAACCAAAATTAGCTCTTTCTCCTTTAGGTTGCTTCTGTCAGGGTTTTTTATCACAGCGATGAGAGAAACTGAGTCACGAAGCTTCATAAAGTTATCAGTAGATAAGCAGAGCAGCGAATAACTCATCTCAAGACGGACAGGAAGCAGGAAGTGTGAAAAAGGGCAGAGGACAAAACACATCTTTCCACATCTGTCCCTGGGGACCTCCTTCCTCTCACTAGGCTCCGTCTCCAGCTTTCACCCTTGCATTTTGTTGCTGTGATAAAACACCAGACAAAGAGCAACTTAGAGAAGAGATTGTAGAGCACGGTTCAGAGGGTGAGGCCATAATGGTGAGGAGGCCATGGTAGCAGATACAGGAAGCAAAGAGAGTGAACTGGAAGTGGGGTGAGGCTCTAAACTCGCAAAGTTTACTCTGTTATGTACTTTCTCCAGCAAGGTTCTATGTCCTAAAAGTTACAGAATCCCCACCCACCCACCCAACAGTGCCTCCAACCTGGACCACATGTCTAAATACATGAGCATATGAGCATTTCTCACTCAAACAACTGAATACCACATTCCAATGATGTCATCCATCAAGAGATCCCTCCATCTCATAAAACAAGCTATATGTTATACATCTCCAAATGCCTCCAGAGTTTTAACAGCCTCAGAATTGCTCAAGACAGTCTCTTAGTTTGAGGCTTTATAAACTATAAAAGAAAAGAGAATACTCCAAGACAGGCTGATACAAAGCAAGTATTTCCACTGCACAAAAGAGGAACAGATAGGGCATTAAAAGATGGCCAGACCAAGGCAAAACCTGAAGGACAAGAATGTAGTTCTATAGCTCCATAGCCTCAGCAAAGGCACATAGTGACATGACTTAAGATCCAGAGGATCTTAAGCAGCCCTGGCCTTGTCAGTTACAGCATATGAGGCCCCTCTCTTGCTTGGCTCTGCTTGCCCGCTTCAGCTTTCTTCAGCACTCATCCCAGACTCCTACCATCTCCAACTTCTTTGACTCTGCTGCCACTTATGTGTCAGCCTTGTAGCTTCGTGCAGAATCAGCTTAGGGAATACCTCCAAGGACATGGGTCTTGGCATGTATCTCTAGGCCTCCCAAGCTTTCCTTTGAGATCTGCTGGAAGCCTCCATGACCTTTGTACCCTACAAGTCTCTTCCACTCTGCATGGCTGCAAAACCAGCATCATGTGGGTGACACCAGTGTCTTCTGTCAGCTCAAGCAGTGGCTATACCCAGTAAGCAACACCAACATCTTCTTTCAGCTTGAGCCCTATCGAGGCCATTTTTGCACAACTACAGTGTCTTCTAAATGTCTGACAGTTGGGTGATGATGGGAAATGTTTTCCTAAAAATGGCCTGTGCCAAAGGGTGCCACAGCCATCTCTTCTACAAGCAAAGCTTTTATTCTTTATAGTTAATTTACCTTTCTTTCTCACACCCAATTCACCTCTCTTGTCCCCTTTCCTTTCCCTAAACAGTCCTACTTCACTTCCATGTCTTTCTAAGTTACCTTTCTGTTGCCCTGACAAAACACCATGACCAAGGCAACTTACAAGAAAAAATGTTTAATTTTGGACTCACAATTGCAGAGGGTTAAAGTCTATGACCATTGTCTTAGCTAGGGTTTCTATTGCTCTGAAGAGACACTAGGACCATGGCAATTCTTTTTTTTTTTTTGGTTTTTCGAGACAGGGTTTCTCTGTAGCTTTGGAGCCTGTCCTGGAACTAGCTCTGTAGACCAGGCTGATCTCGAACTCACAGAGATCCACCTGCCTCTGCCTCCCAAGTGCTGGGATTAAAGGCATGCATGGCAACTCTTATAAAGGAAAGCATTTAATTGAGGATCGCTTACAGCTCAGAGTTTTAATTCATTATCTTCATGGCAGGTAGCATTCAGCGAGACACAGTACTGGAGAAGGCGCTGAAAGTTCTACCTCTTGATCCTGAGGCAGCAGAAAGCGAACTGTGTGTCATACTGGGTATAGCTTGAGCATAGAAGACCTCAAAACCCACCCTCCACAGTGACACACTTCCTCCAACAAGGTCACACCTACTCCAACAGGCCATACCTCCTATAGTGCCCCTCCCTATGGGGGCTATCTTCTTTCAAACCACCACATTCCACTCCCTGGCCCCCACAGGCTTGTAGCCATATTATAACCAAAAAATTCATTGAGTCCAACTTCAAAAGCCCCCATAGCCTCTAAGAGTCTCAAACTTATCTAGAAGTCTAAAGTTCAAAGTCTCTTCTGAGATTCTTGAAATCACTTAACTGTAATAATCCCCTGTAAAATCAAAAAGAATATCACCTACTTCCAATGTATAATGGCACAGGATATAATTACCATTCCATATTAAGTAAATTCTGGAACAAACAAGGCTGAAAACCAGCTGGGCAAACTCCACACTGTGTGTGTAGCTCCATGTCTGATGTAAAGCACTCTTCAGATCTCTGACTACTTTCATCTTTGTTGACTGCAACACACCTCTTACTCTTATGCTGGTTCCACTCCCTGTTAGCAGCTTTCCTCAGCAAGTATCCCATGACTCTCACATCTCCAACATCTGGGGTCTCCAAGGAAACCTAGGCTTCATCTGCACAGCTTCATACAATGGCCTCTCTAGGCCTCTATACAGGGACACCCTTGACACATGCCTGGCCTCAGTGGCTCTCCTTAGTCACAGAGGATCCTCTTTTATCCTTAACTCTAAATCCAGAACTACATGACCAAAACAGCTCTGTTATGCTGTTTGTTGGGGCTGGAGCATAACCCCTTATTCAATTACGTCTTCACTAGCTTTCTGTTTTCAGTGGTTTCTTTACTGCTTAAACTTGGATATCCTGAATCTCAATCTAGACTAGGTTGGCCTCAAACTCAGAGATCTCCGAGCCTGTGTTTCCTGAATGCTAGGATTAAAGCCATACACCACCACACCTGGCTCTAACCATTTCTTAAATTCCTTTTCACAAGTTGGAAGCTTAGCTAGCTAGGGTCTTGCCCTGAGGTCACCACCTTCTTTATTCTATTTCTTAATCTGTTTATCTCCTAGAACACAGGATTTAGCTCCCTTCCACTTCCTGGTGTCCCTTTTCTTCTCGAGTTGTACATTTTGCATTTTTACTTGTTCAGTTTGTTCCTTTTAATTAAAATCTTCATGTGAGTTAACACTAATAACCACACGACAGTGTCTATATTAGTCTGTTTTCTTCTGCTAATGAAAATAATTCATATATCTTCACTTTAATTTCAAGCAGATACTTCAGACAAAGCAAAAAGCAGCCACTTTCTTTGCCAAATATTACAAGAACGATCTCTAGGCAACATACTAAAATTCTTCTCCTCTGAAGCCTACAGTTAGAAGCACCCTTAGCATCACCGTCTTCCATGACTTTCTAGTATGGTCCATTAGACAGTGCTTAAAGCATTCTACTGCTTTCATAACCCAAAGTACTAAAGAAAAAAATTCCTCCAATCACAGCAATCAATACCCAAGGCCCTGGTACCAATTTCTGTCTCAGTTAGGATTTCTATTTCTGTCAAGAGACACCATGACCAAGGCAACTTTTAAAAAGGAAAACATTTAACTGAGGTGGCTTACAGTCCAGAAGTTTAGTTCATCATCATTGTGGCAGGACATAGCAGCATGCAGGCAGACACTGTGCTAGAGAAGGAGCTGAGAGTGCTGTATCGTGATCTCAGGCAACAGAAAATAAATTGTGTGTCACACTGGGCATAGCTTGAGCATAGAACATCTCAAAATCCACCCCGCACAGTGACACATTTCCTCCTACAAGGCCACGTCTACTCCAACAAGGTCACACTTCCTAATAGCGTCACTCCCTATTGGGGTCATTTTTTTTTTAACCACCATAACCATCATGACTGGGAGCATAGAAGCAGGCAGACAGGTGTCTTACTGAAGCATTAGCTGGCATCCTTACCATAAATAGGGGGCAGAGAGAGAGCTAACTGGGAACAGAATGGGCTATGGAAACGTCCAAGTTTGCTAAACCTCCTAGTACTTCCCAAACATTTCTGTCCACAAACTGGGGAGCAACATAATATAAGAGCTTATGGAAGCCATTTCATTCAGACCTTCACAATATCTTTTTTAAAATCTAGATTCCATATGTGAGAAAAAATATATGGTATCTGGCTCTCTGATTCTGGCTTTTTTCACTTAACATGATGAACTCAGATTTCAGTTCCATCTATTTTCCTGCAGGAAAAAAAATGTATTCTCCCTTAGGGATAGTGAAAATCAATTGTGTATTATGATATGGATGTAAGTAGAAATGTATGTATGTATATCACATTTTTATCCCTTTAGCCATTGATGGGTACCTAGAGTGATTGGTAACTTATTTACAATAGAATTGAGAATGCTAGGGTTTATTACACAGGGTTTTATGTTGGGAGGGGAGATACCCAGAAGTGGCACAGCTGGATTATATGATAGCTCCATTGCTAATTTTGTGGGCAGCCTCTCTACTAATCTCCAATGCCTGAACTAATTTACATTCCTACCAATAGTATGTAAGGGTTTCTGTACCCTAGCATTTGCTGTTTGTTTTCTTGATGGTAGCCATCTTGCCTCTGGCGAGATAGAATTTCACTTTGGTTTCATTTTGCATTTCTCTGATGTTTAAAGGGGTTGAACATTTTTTTTTAATGGATGTACTTCTTTCAAGAGCTTTCTATCCCACTCTTTTACCTGTTTATTAGTGGATTATTTGCTCTTTCGTGGGTTGTGAGGGTTTTTTATTTTTCATGTATTCTGGATATTAATTTCCTGTCAGATAAATAACTTCCAAATATCCTCTCCATTTATAAATTATCTCTTCACTAAATTAGTTAAGTTTTGGTTTTGCTGTGCAGTGTTTTCTAACCAGCTGTAATCATATTTATTCATTCTTATTATTCCCTGGGTCTTTTGCATACCTGAACCTGTGATGAACCATGCTGATTCCTGTAAAGTCTTCAAAGTACATTTCTCACTGTCCAGGTACAAATCATTTATTTAAGTTTAAGGGTACAAATGTCTTTAACAGCCCCAGTGCTTTTTCTGGACAAGCTGTGAGGTTGTTTTTTTTTTGTTGTTTGTTTGTTTGTTTGTTTTTGCACTGGTGAATCAAAGTGGCTCGTGTTTATTTATTAATTTCTTTTGGTTTTTCTTTTTTTTAATTATTATTTATTTATTTATTAAAGATTTCTGTCTCTTCCCCGCCACTGCCTCCCATATCCCTTCCCCTCCCCCAGTCAACTCCCCCTCTCTCATCAGCCCAAAGAGCAGACTGGGTTCCCTGCCCTGTGGGGAGTCCAAGGACCTCCCACCTCCTTTCAGGTCTAGTAAGGTGAGCATCCAAACTGCCTAGGCTCCCACAAAGCCAGTACGTGCAGTAGGATCAAAAACCCATTGCCATTGTTCTTGAGTTCTCAGTAGTCCTCATTGTCAGCTATGTTCAACGAGTCCGGTTTTGTCCCAGGCTTTTTCAGACCCAGGCCAACTGGCCTTGGTGAGTTCCCGATAGAACATCCCCATTGTCTCAGTGTGTGGGTGCACCCCTCGCGGTCCTGAGTTCCTTGCTCGTGCTCTCTCTCCTTCTGCTCCTGATTTGAAGCTGTGAGCTTTTTAAATCCTTCCGTTCCACTTTGTTTCCAGTTTTTCTTCTGAACCTGAATGAAAAGCTAATAACCATGCCACAGCCTGTCACTGAAGAGCTTTCAAATGAAACCACCAGATTTACTAATTCCCACCAGTTTTAGCTTTGTTTTTTTTCTGTTGTTGTTTTCAGTCTCACTCTGTAGCCTAGGAACTAAGTAACCCTGGCTGGCTTCAGACTTTCAGCCATCCTTCTGCTTCAACCTCCTTCATGCTGCTAAGATTGCAGGCGTGAACCACTGTGCCTGGCTGCCACGGATTCCCTCAGTGGTGACTTCTTTCTTGCCATTCACTGAGCACTGATGGTTAGTGAGAGTGTCTCCCAGTCAAAACAGGGTCATTCAGAGAGAAAGAGTCAATTCTTCATGCACACAAGGCACACCTCTGAGGAACATGAAGAATCAGGAAGCACGGACACAACGAAGAGAAGAAAATTGTCAGGAGCCAACACGAAAGAAAAGGGGGTCTGTAGGTAGTTGTCACAAGATGCTCAGGGATGGACCAGAAACTGTAGATAGAGAGGCTATCAGAAAATAATGCATGAACTCAAAGAGAACATCTGGAAAAGACGGAATTGAGGTTTTCACACAAGAGGTCAGTGTTCTGTTGCTTTTAAATTAGCACATAAAATCTTGGGTTCCATCATCAAATAAGCATGTTGTGTCATACTTTTGATCATATTCAGCATTCTGGTACCCTTTCTTGCCCCCTTTTCCTGATGCCCTTCCCCTTTCAACCCACTTCTACATATGTAACACTGTTTATTTGTTTTCCTGTGCCTGATGTCAGACATAATGACCTTCAATTCTAGACATACATTTTAAAAAGCAAACCGCTGATTTCTTGGGCCTCCAAACGTGTTAGGGAGCCGAGTCAAAGCAGGAATTCAGCTTATTACTGTTGAGTGTTAACTTATATAGCTTAAGTGACATGGTGTGTTGTGGGGGTACCTCCATCCAATGAGATGTTCATGGCCAATAGTATAAAAATACAAAAAAGGAGACAAAATAAAGATGTTGGGTGGTTTTTAATATGATCAGTCTTTTTTTTTTTTTTTTTAACAACTTAAAATAGACCCTTAAAACTGAAAGACAGGGGCTGGAAAGATAATTCACCAGTTAAGAACTGCTCCCTCTTCCTTGAGTTTCAATAAGTTTTTCTTCGGAAAGTAGACACCAGCATGCAGAATGTTCTGGACCCTTTATCTCACTTCAGACCCAAAAATGGATCAAAGTCTTAAATATAATACCTAAACTTGAAAACTATGAAGAAAAAAAGTAGGGTAAAAATAGTTTTCACATTGATCTTGATGATGCATTCTTTTGGATCCAGCACCACAAAGCAGAAATCACAAAAAGCAAATGTCTCTAAATGTGACCAGAGTGGAAAGCTGACCTATACAATGGAACTTCTGTCGGGCTCCGGCAGGGCTACATGGCTTCTCTCTGACTCCACCTTTTTTCCCCCAGCATTTAGTTTAGTTTTCCCTGCCTACCTCTATTCTTTTTTTTTTTTAAATATTTCTTATTGTTTATTTACTTTATTTTATGTGCACTGGTGTGAAGGTGTCAGATCCCCTGGAACTGAATCTTCAGACAGTTGTGAGCTGCCATGTGGGTGCTAGGAACTGAACCCTGGTCCTCTGGAAGAGCAGTCAGTGCTCTTAACCGCTGAGCCATCTCTCCATCTCTATTCTTTTGCCCTAACATAGGCCAAGACAGTTTCTTTATTCACCAATGATATTCATAGCATACAGAGGGGGAATCCCAAATCAAATAAGCTCAATTTTAAAATAGGCTAAGGATTCAAAAGACTTCAAAGGCACACACTCAAACAGCAACAAGTATACAGAAAGTGCCCGTGAGCACTAGCAGAGAAAACCCCATCAAAACTCTGTGGAGATATATCTTCTCCAGACAGCACCCCACTGGGTATTAGGACTATAAAGGGCTACCATCAAAAAACACAAAAGTTAGGAAGCTCTGGCTAACAACATGAGAGCAGACTGAAATGATTGGATTTCAAAGGGATATTTCTCTTGTACCATGTAATCTGATCTCACTATTTAGTAAACTGTAATGTGCTGACATTGGCATCCAACATATCTGAGTGAACAAGATTTTATTATCATCTTTAACCTATTAAAATATTTTCACTGCAGTTTTTTGAAAGGTTAGCCAACTGTGTGAAAGACTCAAGTGCACATACCATCCAGATCCTTCTTTCCCTAAAAAGACAAATTTTGTTATTGTTTCCTTGTTTGTTTGTTTTAATTTAATTTCTTTGTGTAGTTGGTTCATTGTTTGCTTGCTTGCTTGCCTGGTTTTTCCAATGTTTGGGATGGAACTCAGGGCCTCACATATATGAAAAGACATTTTGAATGAGGTTTTCAAGAAACCAGGAAAGAGGACTTCACGCTCTTCCCTGTGTTAAAACTTGTCCCAGTAAACTTAGGCTTTTGTAATACATTGCACACTCAGACAGTGAGATCTTTATTCCATACCCAAACACACACACACACACACACACACACACACACACACACACACACCTAGAAGTTCAAGATCAAGGTGACATTAATATTTGATCCCTGTTAAGTGATATCTGTTAAGTTCAAGTGCAATGGCATTGTTACTGTCTAAAAAAGAAAAAGAGATAAAGAAACAAGGAAGTGGGGAAAATAAGAAATCAGAGAAGGCACCATGGACCACCTTCAAGTACTCTTTCTTTGGATCCTGAGACTTCAACATATCATTTGCAGTAACACAAATATTTAGCCTACAACACCCTAAGCACAACTGTCTAGCCATCCATTTGCCAGGGTTATACCATCACCTGCATCCGTCAATTTGTTCTTGTTCCTATCTGCTTGCATAGGGAACAGTATGCCTTGTCTGGACCTAGTGTTCTGCGATCTAAGACTTGGTGGTTTGGTTGGTCTTAGATTAGCCCTGTGTAGACAAAGGGAATCCAGTGTACTGCATCTCCCAGGACCCTGGAGAGCTAGCTACACAGACATTAAAAGCCATCACTGTGGCTCTGTGTTGCCCAAAGCCTCCTTGATGGTTCTCGTGCACTCCTTGGTAGAATGGCTGAGGAGTCTGCTTCATGCCCTGGTCCCACCCATACTTTCTTCAGACATCAAATGTCCCTAGGAGCAATGTACTGATCACTGCTTGAGCTACAGCATAACCCACAAGTTCTCGGGGGACAGTACTGATTCAATAGGACCCTCTAACCCACCATCATTTACATTTCCCTCTCTTTTCTCTTCCTGCTTAGTTCAGACCAGGTTTGCCTATACAGGGGTCTCTGGGTGTTTCAGTGGGCTCTACACAAGCTTATCCGCAACTCTACTTCCAAAGACTGGCCTCCCTACGCAGAACTCTCAGGGCATTGGTGAGACTGAAAATTGTGTCTGTCTTTCTGACTGTTGGCTGAGGTTTCTGTCCTACCTGGTCCTTCAGTCATTCAGTCCCATAGAACACACAGAGGTCTACATTAACTATAAACTGATTAGCCTATTAGCTCAGGGTTCTTATTAACCCTCATAACTTATATTATCCCATAATTTCTTGTCTGTGTTAGACATGTGACTTGGTACCTTTTTCAGCAAGGCAGTCACATCTTGCTTGCTCTGTGTCTGGGTGTCAACTGCAGACTGACTTTTCTTCTTCCCAGAATTCTCCTGGGAAGTCCCACCTCTACTTCCTGCCTGGTCACCCCACCTATATTTCTTTCCTGGCCACTGGCCAATTAGTGTTTTATTAAAATAATACAAGTGACAGGGTGCAGACCATTGTTTCACAGCACTTCCCTGCTTTTTTTTTTTCAAAACAAGAACTCTGAATCTAATCTCCTTTGTTTAGCTTTTTTCCTGACCACTATCCATAACAACTTGTAACCAAAATTCTAAACAAAGGCAAACATCCATAATTCACTTTGGGGGAATGTAGGTGTACAAGCTACTTCCTGATGATTGGGGGTGCTGATAATCTTTTGGGGACCTAAAGAAAATTTAGAATTATAGTCAAGTTCAGGCTGGAATATTCTGTGAGGCTTGATCATCTCAGGCAGCAGTCTTGAATCTGTTCTGGATGTAGAACTCAGACATCTGGGCCATCCATTCCTATCGGATATTTCTCAGGGAGTCTTCCTTGATCAAACCTTATTCTTCTTAATTCATAATGAATCCACAGCCTCTCATTTCCTGTGGAAACAAAAGCAAAACCTCTTCTCCAAAGTAACATATCTTTCAACTTCAATTTTGAAGTCAAGGCATTTACAAAATATTTATGTTTGATTAATCCAACAACATTTATATTCAAATGTCTTTTAGCAGCTGCTTCTTCTTCCTCAACTGTCAAGCAATTCAAAGGCAATATAATAACATACAATATCCAGACTCTCTGTGTATTTTCCATATTTACGTGGCTTTATTTTTAAACTCTATTTCTTTTATTTCTATTTTATTTTTAATTTTTTGCTTTCCTGCTTTTTTGCTTTTACATCATTAGTGCTATGCCTCATCCTATAAATGGAAATAACCAGAGTCCTGCACTATTGAATTTAAGACCAGCTAGTCATTTACCATATTCCCATGGAATTTTGGGAATGTTCAAGTCCAGAAAAGCACTTGATCTACTAGAAATTTAGAATATATGTGTCTTAGTTAGGGTTTCTACTGCTGTGAAGAGATACAATGACCACAGCAACTCTTACAAAGAAAAACATTCCATTGAGGTAACAGTTTATAGTTTTCAAGGTTCAGTCCATTATCATCATATGGGACATAGTGGTGTGCAGGCAGACATGGGCTGGAGAGGTAGCTGACAGTTCTATATCTTGTAGGTAACAGGAAGTAGACTTGGTGTTACACTGAAGGGAAGCTTGAGCAAAAGAGAGCTCAAAGCCACCCCCACAGTGACACACTTCCTCCAACGAGGCCACACCTACTTCAACAAGGCTGTACCTACTAATAGTACCACTCTCTTTGGGGGCCATTTTCTTTCAAACCCCCACAATATGTAAGTGCTTCTACCATGGCAGGGATCCTTGCATATGGACTGAGCAGGCCCTTGCTCTCAGTATCCTAGCCCAGATTCAAGCTTCCCTGGCAGCAACCCCCTTTCCTTAGCCATAACACCATGCTGCACCTCTCCACGTTGGACAAACAAACATGCAAGGACATGAAACAGATGAGCTCCTTTATCTTTAAGTCCTGACCAAGCCACTGCCATTTCCTATACCATGTTCCTTGAGGGACACCACTGTACCAGCCACATTGGCAAGAAGGGGGTGAAGAAAGGAGGTACCCTAATAAGAAAGGTACGTGAGGCCTGAAGTTTCAACTGTCGTTTCCTCCATCCTGAGCTCTAGTTTACCAGTCCACTTCCCATTAACCAAAGCCCAAACATTTCCCAGCACCGAGTCCTAGTGACAGAGCTAATGGTCCTTGACTTGTCAGGCTTGGGGAGACAAAGCCTCACATTCCGGAACCTCATGGGGCAGAGGGGTTACACACACACATACACAGAGAGAGAGAGAGAAAACAAGAGAGAGAGAACGAGAGAGAGAGAGAGAGAGCTGGTGTTCTCCATGCATGTAAAACACACTAATTTTTTTATCTTAAAAAGTTTTCAAAACACTTTGCCTTCCTTCCCACAGCACCTACATTCCCATGTCTCACAGCAGGGAGGGATAAGTCACTGTCGCCACCTCCTGAGGACGCAGGCTAGTGCTGTCCCGCTTTGGCCCAGGCACTAACATCAAGACAGCCCTGCTTGCCTTTTGAGTCGGTGCTGTGCAGATGCAAAACTCCTCTTTGAGTTGTTTCAGTGCCTTGATTCTCACTAGAACAAGCAGACCTGGAGAGTACGGCCCCTGCCCCATCTACCCAAGGCAGAATGTCTGCTCAGTGTAGGGGAAATTTATGTGGACCTCAAACATTGTCACTTGGCTTGGGGTGGGAGTGGGGTCTTTTCCAGAAAGCCTGTAGTGAGAGAGGGCCAGACAACCCAGCAAGAATCTCCCCAAGTTTACCTAGGAAACTATTCTCCTGGGCTGAGCTTCCACCATTCCACGCTGTGTGCTGGGATTTTCCCACAGAGCTAAGATCAAATCAAGGGCTCTCTAGACAAATACTGTTTGGTTCTGTCACTGGTGAATGAGTAGAGACTAATTCATGAGAACCACAAATATCAGGGGGCCCAGGCCCACCAGGCCCCATTGTCATACCGGGCCCTCCCTCACCCAGATCCACCACCCTGGGTAAGTATGGGGCTGAGGTATGGCTGGATCCTCAGCTTCAGGCCGGAGACAGCAAGAAGTTGAAATGCAGAGCCGCCAGTGCCCTTATCCTGGTCACCGGATGCTACGCATCTGTTTCCTGACCTGTAAACTGTGATAGGAACTCCTCCAGGGCATTGTGCGAGGGTGGGCAATGTGTGATTCTGAAGCTCTGAGAACACTTTGAAGTATGGTGGGAATTATTGCTGCTCAATCTTTATCCGTCCCGTGCTCCCTGGGAGACAGTTTAATTTTGTTTCCTGGGGGCTTTTATCACACTTAATATAACTTAAGGGTATGCTGACTTTTTTTTCTTTTTTGTTTTTCTTTCTTCCTTTTTTTTTCATATATACATATAACAACTTGACCCAAACTAGAGTCATTTGGGAAGACAGAGCTTCAGCTGGGAAAATGCCCCCACCAGATTGGCCTAAGGGCAAAACTGTGGGGCATTTTCTTCATTGGTCATCGGTGTGGAAGGGCACAGCTCACTGTGGACACAGCCACTCCAGGGCTGATGCCCCTAGGTGATATAAGAAAGCAGGCTGAGTAAGCCCTGAGTTGCAGCAAGTCAGTAAGCGGCCTTCCTCCACGGCCTCTGCTTCAGTTCCTGTCTCCAGGTTCCTCCATAGTTAACTCCCAGTCATGAGCCAACCCTCTCTGTTCCTGCACACCCTCCCTCCAGGAGCACACTCACTGTCCATGTACCCTCTTTTTCCTCCCTTCCCTGCCCCATCCCCAGCTTCCTCAGTGATCTGCCAATATCCTTTTCTATCTACAGAGGACTGCTCCTCCCAGCTACTCCTCCCAAGCTCCTGTGATCCTCCAACATCCCTTTCTATCCAGTGATCTTCCAACATCCTTTTCTGTCCTGTGATCCTCCAACATCCTTTTCTATCCAGTGATCCTCCAACATCCTTTTCTGTCCTGTGATTCCCCAACATCCTTTTCTATCCTGTGATCCCCAACATCCCTTTTCTACCCAGTGATCCTCCAACATCCCTTTCTATCTTGTGATCCTCCAACATCCTTTTCTATCCTGTGATTCCCCCAACATCCTTTTCTATCTACAGAGGACTGCTCCTCCCAGCTCCTCCTCCCAGGCTCACTTCAGGACCTGACTTGTAAATACTAGATGCTCTGAAACTTCTTGGCTTAGGATCCCCCCCCCCCCCATAGCCAATAGCTCTTCAGCTCCTGGTGTGGCCTCAGGAGCCCCCCACACCTTCCTGCTGGGCTTTTTAACTCTCATGCCGCTGTACAAGTCACCAAAGCTCTTGTGAGTTTGCAAGCAGCTGCCTCGTCATGTTCTGAGGACAGTATTTCACAGTATCCCTCCCCATCCTCTGGCTCCCATTCATTCTTCCTGCCCCCATCCTGCAATGCTCCAAGCCTGGGGGTGGGGTAATATAGATGGCCCCTCTACCTCTGAGCACCCAGAGTGTCTTATCCTCAGGCTTTATAGGAATGCCTCTTGTGGGATCTCTCTGGAGTCTGGCTTCACACATGTGGGATTTTCAGCTTGTCCCTGCAATGTCTGTTGTCACAGGGGGTTCTGTTGAAATGAGACAGTGGTCTCACTGTGGTAAGTCATTGGAAAACAGAGTATTTTAGCAGCGTTTCAGGTTTCTGTGGATGTTTTACCCCAATAATGCAGCAAAACTTGACAAGCACTACTTTCTTAAAGCTTGGTTGCATTGTCAAATCAAACCGCACATCACTGGAGGGGGGGGGGCTGGAGGGATAGCCCTGTTGTCAAGAGCACTTGCTGCTCTTGCAGAGGCCTGGGGTTTGGTTCTCTGAACCCACTTCACAGTGTATAATTATCTGTAACTCCAGTTCCAAGAGATCCAATATCTTCCATTGACCTCTGAGGAACCCACGCACATGTGGGGCACATACGTACATGCATGCAAAACACTCATACACACAAAAAATTAAAAATCCAGTTACCCTGTTCTGTGACACACCAAAAGTGCCCCTACCCCATCTCTTGACTGGGTGTGAATGTGTAAGGCTGCTTGGTAAATGCTGACTCGCTGAATTAAGCAGATTTTCTAGTGTTGATTTGTTTCATTATTTACTCAACAACAACAACAACAACAAAAACCCATTTGCCAAGAGAATTTCCTTCCTATGAAAACAGTGCCCAGCCGGGCGGTGGTGGTGCACGCCTTTAATCCCAGCACTCGGGAGGCAGAGGCAGGCGGATCTCTGTGAGTTCAAGGCCAGCCTGGTCTACAAGAGCTAGTTCCAGGACAGGCACCAAAGCTACAGAGAAACCCTGTCTCGAAAAACCAAAAAAAAAAAAGAAAGAAAAGAAAAGAAAACAGTGCCCACATATAAAGGCTGCTGCCTCACAGCCGCAGTTTGAAGGCATCCAACACAATTATCTCTATGAGACAGAAAATACCAGATCTTGAGCTACTCAATGAATTAGAAAAATCTGAATAATTACAATTATAATAATACCTCTGCCCTTGAAACATTTTCAACCCTATGGAGTGAATGCTTAAATGAAGTGAATGCTTCAGATGGCCCAAGCTAGCATGGGGCACATGGACTCTGCACCAACAGTTAGGGAACCTGCATGGCACCAACCTAGGCAGCCTGCATGTATGTGACAGTTGTGTAGCTTGGTCTGTTTGTAAGACTCTTAGCTGTGAGATCAGGAACTGTCCCTGGTGCTTAGCTGGCTTTGGGGAACCTGTTCCCCATGCTGGATTACCTTGCCCAGCCTTTATACAGGAGGAGAAACTGAGTCTTACCTCAATTTTATGTGCCGTGCTATGTTCAAGTCCATGGAAGGCCGGCCCCTTTCTGAATGGAGACCAAGGAGGAATGAGTAGACGGAGAGGGGGTAGATGGGAGTCGGAGTGGGGAGAGGAATGGGAAAAGGAGGGGGGAGGGGAAACTGTGGTAGGCAAATAAATTAAAGGAAAAATGTTAAAAATAAAAAGACATCTGCACACTCACTAGCTCCCAAGCTTTCTGCTCTGGATGAGCTGGAGGAGAGAGAATAGCTAACAGACAACGTAAGGGAAGATGTGGTCTTGAGGCAGGACCTCCCTCCATCCTCCTCAATGTGGTGCTGTGTCCCATCAAACCATCATGGAAGAGGCATGGGCAGCCTATTGTGCCCTGAGGCAAAATGCCTAGCATGCAACACACAGAGCCACATCTCTCCTTTACCCATAGCTTCTGCCCTGCGCGATCACAGTCAAGGTGTATGGGAGTGCACGGGTGATTGCGTATGTGTGAGTGTGGGCGTGTGAAGGAGTAGGGGCTGGGGTGTGTGCCTGAGTACAAGTCCGTCTGCAGCTTTATTTGCTCAGCCCTCTTCCGCTGCTGTCTCTGCACTTGCCTTCCATATTATTCTTCCCACATATCGGTGCCTTCTGTTTACGGAGTTGCTGAAATCCATATTCCCCTGTTTAAACTCCTCCAGGCCCCCTTTCTTCCTGCCCCAGTCACAGCACTGTGAAGAGTTTAGATTCCCCACTTGCCCAGCCCCCAGCCTTTAGGAGCCTAACTTCAGTGGAGCCCACACAGGTGGTCTTGAGTCTTGTACCCTGGCAAATCCTTCCTTTCTGTAGTTAAAATTCTTGGGTCTCCCATTCACCTATTGCTAGTTATCTTTCTGTCACCCCATTAGAGAATGTAAGCTCCCCCTGTTGAGAATGTAAAAGGTGGCTTCTTATACCCTGTTCTTGGGTCACACTCACCAGGCACAGAGGTGCTCGCCCGAAAATCTGCACGAACAAGGCTTAATCCTGTTGACAGTACTGCTGGGTCTGCTCCCTTGAAGCTGCCTGTGCTATTGTCTTACCTTCTCTGAGCCTCCAGACCTTTCTCACCCTCTCCCCAGAGTCCCCCACCCTTGACCACGCTCTAGGGCTGTAGGAAGGAACTGGGCTTGGTCTGTGGGGAAGACATCAGTTTAACTTCAAATGGCACAGGAAGTGCCAGGTTCATATCCGAGACTTTCAAGACTGCTTCACTGTAGGAATCCAGGAAAAAGGGCTGAGTGGACTGCAAACCTGCCTGCCCTTCCCCAGGGATCTCAGGCCATAAATTCAAGTTCGGTAAGACACGGAATGCGCAATTTCAACCCTCTTGTGCTTTTGCTTGGACTGGCTCCATCCATATACATAGCAATTCATCCCTCTTTATGGCGTGTATCCATCCTCCACCTACTCCTGTTAAAGAAGTGATGGATGCACAAGGGGTTCTCTTGTTCCCTTTCTTCCACGTGGCCACATGTTGTCCCCTTTACAATAGCCGCTCTTCAATTTGCCTTTCGAACTGAAGACACCACAGTCCCCCATCAGGTCCCTGTAGCTTCCCCGGGGCCTTTGTAGGACTCCTTTGATGTGCTTTCTCATTTGTTTGAGTACCACAACGAGAGTCTTGCAGCCTTCAATTGAAGGGCCAGCTGGGTGGCCTTGCTCTTTTATGCAGAAGTGTTGAGAAAGACCTGTCAAACCCTGGGGATAATCAGCCTTTATTTCTTCTCATTAAGAGAGATTGTCACTCAGCACAGATGTGGCCCAGGGGACGGCTGCTTCTCCAACCCCCTGCGTTATGGTTACCTGGTGGGTTTGGAATCCAATTTCCATCTTCACATTCCTTGCTTGAAATTGAACCATTGTTGCTTCACAAGCCGGGCTTGTGTATTTTCTTCAAGGAATAGAACTATAACCCAAACATCAAATGATATGGTTTGGAAGCTTGAGGATAACCAAATAATCCTTAGTGGGAGGAGGAGACCTAGAATAATAAAGACGAGCTTCTGATCCTTCCATGGCCAGAGGGAGCCATACAGACATCTTTTTTAACTGTTTATTTGTAGATCATTGTAGATCCACAGGACTTTGCAAAGATAGTCCAGAGAAGTCCTAAGAATGAATCACCCAGTTTCACACAATCTTCCCCAAACTGGGAACAGCGTGGAAAGCAGAAGTAGGTACTGGTCAGCATGTGTGTAGCTCTACCATGTTAGCATATCTGAGGTTTCGTGGACATTGCAATCTATGTATGTGTCACTTCACAGCACAAGTATCTCTTTCCATTACCTCTTTGGGGATAGGTCCCTTTCTCCTCAAACCCCTAGAAACCACCAATTTGTTTCCTAGATATTATAGCCAAAGGCAAATAAAAGCGATTCTCAATGTAGCCAAAGATTTAAAGATATACCTCGCCAACCTCGCCAATGACAACATAGAGATGACAAGCACATAAAAAGATCTGAGTGTGCTTTAATCCCTGCACTTGGGAGGCAGAGGCAGGCGGATCTCTGTGGGTTCAAGACCAGCCTGGTCTACAAGAGCTAGTTCCAGGACAGCCTCCAAAGCTACAGAGAAACCCTGCCTTGAAAAAAGAGAGAGATCAGAGTGGCACTGGTCAGAAGATGTGCAAGTTTCATCTCTCAGGATGGCTACAGTCAACACCGCGATGACACCAGGTGACTTGCATGGTGCTGCTTGGAATGAGAAACAGTGTCGTCAATCTGGGATTTATCTTCACCATTTGGCACTTCTAGTTTTTATTCTGTAATGCAGATTTCTCCAAACCCAACAATCCATCTCTACCTATAGCCAGGTCACCTCCAGACTCAAGGAGATATACAAAATAATGCTTCCCATAGATGGTGTCATCTTGATGAATCTGGAACAGGCCTGGACACTGGACTCATAGCTGATACTGTGGGAATCCTGTAGTTCAGCCAGAACTGAGCCTCACGGATCACTTGAGAAGCTTTCTGGAGAGGCAGTAGCAGCGTTCCCTGAACACACCATGTGTTTCCTAGGCTCTGTGGCTAACCCAAATGTTTCATGGGGTCACCATATACCATGCCTTGAGCACAGGCATTCCTGCTCATGCTGTCCTGATACACAGAAGTCTCAGTCCTCTTCCGCCTCTGTCCAAATAGTCCCGTGTCCCCAAGAGCACCGTCTCTACTGTCCCAGAGTCCTGAGCCTCATTCTATCATTCCACTCAACACTGTGAATTTCAGCTTCCTGTGGAAACCTCCCTGATGCCTGCCCTCTCTCCAAACTCTGGTCCCCAGAAAGTACTTTACAAGGTAAGTCCTTAGTAAGCCTGCTTAGAGCATGGTTTATTCAGCTGCCTTTTGCAGCTGCTGAAGAACGGAGCCAGGCAGCCTCGATTCCTGGCCGATGTGACAGGTGAATTTCCGTCTTCATGAGATAAGCAGAGTGCTCCTGGGAAGAACACTCAGCACTACCATAGTTTTTAAACTCAATCCCTGCTCAGCTCCACCACTACCCATATGTTGAAGTTAGAACTTTCTGGAGGCTTGAGACAGCCTTCCGCTTGAATGTTGCCTTGAGGAAATGTCAAAATTAGACTAAGAATAAAAGGAACACCAAAAAAAAAAATGGAAGCCAGTAGCTTGAAGTTCAAAGCCAGCTGATAACTCACTGCAGATGGAAATTCAAGGGGAACAACGTGAAGGTTCCATCCGGGAAGACAGCTTGGTGCCCACCTGAGATACACCTGCCACTCCAGAGTTCATCTTACTTAGCACGTTGGGACCTGTATTGTTTTAATGAATTAAGTACATGCACCCAATCCATGCCCAGGGGGGAAGAAGAGGAAGAAGCCGTAAGAATGCTATTGGCGTAAGCACGTAAAAGCTGAAGTTTTTAGGGATAGGAAATAAGAAATAGCATGTGTCCTGGTTCGTTTTTGTTGTCCACTTGACACAGTCTAGAGTCATCTGAGAAGAAGAAACCTAGTTGCAGAATTACCTAGATCAGATTGACCTGTATCCATTTCTGTGGGGCATTTTCCTGGTTGTTAAATGGTGTAGGAGGGCCCAGTCCAATGTGGGTTCCACCATCCCTCAGCAGGTAGACCTGAGCTGTACAAGAAAAAATAGCTAAGCATAACCCAAAAGGCACGCCAGTAAAAGGCATTCTTCCACAGCTTCTGCCTCCAGGTTGCTGCCCAGATTTCCTCAGTCATGGACTGTAACCAGGGAAGAAACATGGAAAGGAAAGGAAAGGAAAGGAAAGGAAAGGAAAGGAAAGGAAAGGAAAGGAAAGGAAAGGAAAGGAAAGGAAAGGAAAGGAAAGGAAAGGAAAGGAAAGGAAACCGTTTCCTCCCCGCAAATTGCTATCGGTCAAGGTATTTTCCACAGCAACGGAAAGGAAACTAGAATCTTACTCAATATAAGGGGCTACAAACTTACTCCATAAAGGACAAACGGCAAATACATTAGACGTTTTTGTCCCAAATGTTCTCTGTTTAAAATATCCAAATCAACACTGTGGTCAAACCAAACGAGATGTAAGCTGATAAGTACAGCCTTGGAAATAAAAATGAAGCGACAGAGTAGGGGAGCATTTTCTGGGAAGCCACACAAGTCAGCTCATTGTATGTTTATTATAACGCTGTCTTTTCAGAGGAAGGAAATGGCTAATGCAGATAATGCATTTTGAGGCAGCTAGACAGAACTCAAGGTGAGTGAAATAAGGCTCTCAATCACAGGAAGTCAGCTGAGTCCTGTTGTCTGGCGTCATCAATGGGCTGTGTGGTGTCCACATGCTTCAAATACGCCTCCACACCTCTTCCGCAGTATCGAGAATATGCGAATGCAACTCCGTGTGCCATCTTGGTACAAGAAAAAGCCATTGTCTTGTCTTCGCATATAAGAATAAGTACCCCACCCCTCCCCAGTCCCTGTGTTTCTTTTGAAGTGATTTTCTACGCACAGCTACTTTCAGTAGGCCGAGTAGGAGCAAGTTTTTGAAGAGCAAGGCAGAAACACTTGGACCTCTGCAGCCAGTTGTGAAGACAAGCCTACTGTGTGCTATTTTGGAAGATGTTTTGGGCTGTGCCCTTACTTGAGAAATGGCTTTTCCTCTGCTTGAGTTATGAACCCACCAATTCCTGTGGTTACTCTGTGAAGTCCTCCCTAACAGTCCCAAGAGGAGTCATCATTGTGGCTGAATTGTTAACTCATCTTCTCCAAAACTCAATTCCTGAACCCTATTGTACAAGATCTCACGACACGACTATGTGGAAAGATTGTCTTTATGGAAGGCATGAAGGTAAAGTGAGGTCAACCGTGTGGGCCCTACTGTAGGAAGTAGACATGACATGGATAGAGAGGACGATGACCCTGTGAGGACAGAGGAAGATGGCATCTACGCAGCTAGGAAAGAGGTCTCAGGAGAGACCAACATGGCCCATTTCCAACCTCCAGCGCTATGAGAACAATCTTGGTCTGTGGACCTTTGCTAGAACTGCGGGGAACTAGACACGCAGTCACCTTTATCCACTCTCCTTCATTACTGAAGACTAGGGTTTGAATCTCTTCTTCATCCACCTTCCCCACAGCCCTCACTAGAATCCCTTGAGCCTCCAGTGCTGCCATTTGTAAAACTGGGCCGTGACTTTCCTCCAGGGATCTCTCATGAGGACAGCCTGTGTGAGGCTGTTGTTGAGGCAAAGCCATCAACAGCAATGGCTGTTATCACTCCTCTCATTCACTACACCAGTGTGTAGTAAGTATCTGCCGCACCTTGGGAAGAAACAGACCCAGCTAACAGTCTCTGCACTTATTGGCACTTGGTTGGTGGGCACAGCTGTATCTAATACATTCTTGGGATAGGTTTGTCAGTGTCCTCCCAGGTCCTGAACACTTGGAGTGGTGCCAACCATACCCAGCATGGCACCCAACAGTCTGCAGGGTGTTGGCAAGCCTAGCAAACATATTTATTTATATGGTGAGTGAAAAGAAGTATATCGCCAGGTGTGATGGCACATGACTTTAATCCCAGCTCTTGGGAGACAGAGGCAGGAGGATCTCCATGAGTTTGAGGTCAGCCTGCCTGGTCTATACAGTGAATTCCAGGGTAATCAGAGCTAAGTAGAGAGACACACACACACACACACAGAGAGAGAGAGAGAGAGAGAGAGAGAGAGAGAGAGAGAGAGGCAGACAGACAGACAGACAGACAGGAAGAAGAAGGAGGAGGAGGAGGAGGAGGAGGAGGAGGAGGAGGAGGAGGAGGAAGGGAGGAAGGGAAAGAGAGAAGAAAGGTGGGAGGGAGGAAAGGAGGGAAGAAAGGAAAAGGGGAAGAAGGGAGGAGGAAGAAAAGAAGATGGAAGGCAGTATTTGTACTCTCTGAGTCCTGCGCTCCTCTCTGTTGTTCAGATGGACATCTGTAGCTTCTCATTACTATGTGTGGTGACACATTCACAGCCTCTGGGACCTGGACTCTGACTCCCACAAAAATTCTACACATGCCACCCAAGTCTAATGTATCAGGTCAGAACTCAATGGGTCGGGCCTGGGCTAGGTGGAGCACTAGCCAGCAGTCTGGTCTCATGACTTCCTGCCAGTACTCTCCTAGATACCCTCTTCTTTGTGAGAAGATCTCATAAGGTAACTTTGGTTATCACACCTAAGAGAGATGGGCCCCACTCCTGGTCCTTCGCTATGCTGATTTGACCCATGAAATTTTTTCTTCGTATGTGCATCCAGGTCCTGTGCTTTCACGTGGAAGTATTTTCGTCCTTTGCACGAGCTCTTGCTCTCCCAGCTCCTAGCATTCTGGCTAGACTGTTAAGTATGGACGCCATTCACCTAGCAAAACAGACTTTGGCAAAAGAAAAGACACATCCCAAAGGAGGCCACTTGAGGTGGAGGACAGGTGAGCAGGCTATGCATGAACAAAAACATCATAACAGAGACACGGAAAGGACAGAAGAGTCTCCCATCAGTCCCGGAGAAAGAGAACAGAACCAAATCGCAGGTTCTGGCAGAAGACAGAGAGCCAGGAAGAACCAGGGGAAACAGCCACAACTACCTTAGGAGCAATAGAACCTCCCCAAGGTGAAGGACCAGGCAGGGATTCCAAGCAGGACAAAACAGAAACCAAACACCGATCTTCGAGAGATTTTCTATCTCTTCTCCTTTGACAACAGCGTGGAGCAGCAGCAGACAGGCAGGAGTAGCAGCAGGTGTGACCTTCCAGGGTTAAGGCTCTCATTCAGGCTTTGAGGGCCAGGGCGCTTAACTCCTCCGATGCTGCAGCTCTTAGACCTAGAAAGCCAGGATGCTCAGTCCTTTGCATTGTGATACTGCCATTGCAGCTTCTGGGCTGTGGTGCTGGGTTCCTCCTCTTTACCGGCAGTCAGGCAGGGCTACAGCTTGCGATGTCTACTGCCACGGCTGCCACTATCCAGGACATGGCTACTTCACTGATTTTGCTGCTGCCATGGTCTCTATGGTGCCTGC
The DNA here is from genome assembly GCA_963919715.1 of Microtus obscurus. Taxonomy (NCBI): domain Eukaryota; kingdom Metazoa; phylum Chordata; class Mammalia; order Rodentia; family Cricetidae; genus Microtus; species Microtus obscurus. The sequence goes on from CAWTZC010000015.1 coordinate 26,117,135, forward strand.
CATCAGTCCCACTCTTGGGGTCCCTCCTGGGCTGCTTTGCTACTTTTGAGGCTCAGCCTGCCGACCTCCTTGCTGTTTGTCAAGACTAGCTGACAGTTCCCAGAGCTCTGCTCTGGCTCCTTGCGCAGGGCTGTGTGCTGTGTGGTTCCCACAGCTCTGCTGCTTGTTGTGACCTTGCGGTTCTCCTAGCGCTACCGCTTCTGCACGTCAAAGCGACCAGCCATTCCAGCGGTTCCCCACTTCTGAGCGTTGATCTTCCCACAGCTCTGTCTCCTCTGTGGATACCAAAGTGACTGTCCACTCTACTGTTTCTGAAGCAAACTGTGCCAGCCCTGCTTATGACTGCTACGTCACCGCTATCACCACCATCGCTGCCATGATCGCCATGACCGCCATCGCTGCCATGTTGCCTCTGCTTCCCCTGCTTCCCTCTTCATGTTACCACCTTAGCCCACTCTATTAACCAGGGAAACCTCTGGTTGGGCCTAATGTTGCAACACCAGGGAAGGAGGGGCATGATGCCTGCCGGTCAACTCACCAAATGAGCGCAATAGCCTGGTTACACAGCAACCAGCTTTGCACATCAGTGAAGGCACATCAGTGAAGGCTTGTGTGTGCGAGCCACTCACGGCTTTGCCCCTTCGCACCAGTCACAGAGGCCCTTCTGCTAGGCTGCCAGGGAACATGCTCCCCTCCAATAAATTATTCAAAAATATATACAACTCGCATCCATAATTCAAGCCTCGGGGTGGCAGGCTGACAAATGGTTCTTATTTCCTGTGACACGCGCGTGGCTGAAGGAAGAGCTCCACAGAGGTTTGTCCGGCCGCCACCCCACCCCAACAACAACTTGAAAGCTGTCCTGAAAGTTTAGAGAAGAGAAAAAGATCACCCAGGATCTCTCCACCGCGTGCCACCAAGGAAATAAACTTTACCCTGTCCCCACAGACTTTCTCCAAGGCAAACCAACACGATTGGCCCTGCGGGTATTTTTCTGTAAAGTAGCTGTCATACAGTGGCTATTTTTAGTCAAGCCATAACCTTTCATTAGGCAGAATTTCCATACTTATTTATTTCCCTTTGTGCCACTGATAAAATGCTGCTGAATTTTTACTGCTGTCCTGTTACCGAGAAAACAAAACGGCTACCCCTGTCCCCAGGGTACTCATTGCCACATTCCCAGAGCCTCTGATGTTTGCATCAACCTTCATATCTATTTCCCTGCCATCAAGGCAATTGGTGTTTACACTGCATTGAGAAGCAGACATTGCTGGACTCTGCCATGGCCGTCTCCAGGCAACAAAGCAGCTAGCACAGGCCGCTCGCCCCACCCAGACCCAGCCCTGTGTGTAAATAGTAACTTTTGCCCAAATTAAAAGCTTGCTTGCTCATGGTCTCCCTCTTTTCCAGGAGGTGCCAAGTGAGAAGTGAGTGACTGAGCCATTGACACTCTCCCAGCATCAGCTATGGAAAGGGAAGATAGTTAGGAAGGGACATTTACCCTCAGGGCTCAGATGAGAAGGCCCAAAGGAAGATGGTGGTGCATGCTTGTTTACAGAGACACTGAAAAATTCATTAATATAGGGGTTTATTTTGTTCATTTGTTTATTTGTTTTGTTTATTGAGATAAGGCTTCTCTATAGTCCTGGCTATCCTGGAGTTAGCTATATAGACCAAGCTTGCCTGGAACTCATAGAGATCCTCTAACTTCTGCCTCCCAAATGTTGGGATTAAAAATGTGTACCCCCATACCCTGCTTGGTTTAGCATCTTAGGGGAGTCTATTTTGATTTGCTACTCAGCTCTGACTGGCCTTGAGTCTGCGGTGATCCTCTGACCTCTGTCTCCCAGGCTGCCGCACCCCCACCAAACACCCCCCCCCATCCTTGCACGCCAGCATTCTACGGACTGAACAATCTCCCCAGTCCCCAGCAATGCATTTTTAAGTCCTTATGAAAATCTCCTGAATCATAATTATTTTTTAACGTGCAGGACTCCCATACACACTCCCTGGGGTACAGGAGTTGTTCCTGTCTCCAAGTCATTTGAGGCCAGTCTGGTGACTGTATATAAGGGATCAGTACACTCCCTGCACACCTTGGATAACTCCTCTGTGAACATCAGCATCCTGATTCCTGTTTCCCTGTCCTGATCTCCACCTCAGGCTTCTCTGGAGTTCCTTGCTTCTGGCAGGTGTGGCAGGGTCCCCAGAAGGGGCATTGTGTCCTAAAGGGACCGTAAACTACGGAGTCAGTAGGAACTCCCCAGCTGACCAGGCTGCAGGGGAAGAAGATACAGAGTGGAAACTATGGGAAGGCAGCAGAGGCTCAGAGAGGACATAATGGGGCCTGGGGAGACACCATCATGGGGAGGGGTAACACCATCGCAAACTTAATTGCTATGACACTTCTGGCCCAAGCTGAGCAAGGACTGTCTGTGGATGTGGGAAGGGACCTTGAGCAGCTGACTAGCCTCTCTGCTCCCAATCCTCGCATCCCTGGCAAATACCTAAGATTAGGAACTGAAGGCCAAGGCTTCACTGATGATACCAGGCCCAGCTAAGCCAAAGCACCGGCCGGAGCCAAGTGCCCCATGAACAGATACAGCAAAGAAGTTGACATGCAGGCTTCTGCAGGAGCCCTTCTAAAGAATGCAACCCTCCAGACATGACGGTGGCTGGGTGGAGACTGCTCTAATCAAGGGGCTCTCGGGTCCAGCTGGATAATGAATGACCTGGGCTTTTCTCTTCCCCCTCGGGCCCCTTTACCACCCCGCCTGCCATGTTCTCCACTCTGACCCCTGAACTTCCCCTTCCCCGTGGACTTACAAATGACTCAGGACAGGTAGCAGAGGGAAAGAGGACTGGCCTCGGGCACTTGGCCCTGCACTGAAGTTCTTCCTCTAGCTGTGCAGTCACAGGTAAGTTGCTCAACTCCTCTGAGGCTGTGTGCTTGCCTGCACAGTGACTCGTAGTGTGTTCGAAAGAAACCTAAATTGCAAGTTCGAGCACGGAAGAAAGGTCTTTTCACAGGACTTGGAGGCTGTGAACATCCCGTCTACGGATTTCCCATAAGCTACAAACTGGATATCAGAGACAACCCAAGTGGAAGACCCTCCCTCCAGTAGACCAAAGAGGGGTGTACTGTCCCCAGACACATTCAAGGGACCTTCCTCCAAGCCAAGGCTTGTGTATGGCACTGGCGATATTACAGTTTTCTAAGACCGCTAACCCCCTACAGGTGGGGGAGGAACAGAAAAGAGAAACCACTGGACCAGCAGGAAATGAACTCTGCAATAGTGTGCAACTCCCACTCCCAGGACCTGGCTGTACGGGAGAAGAGCCAAACACTTGCCAGGCGCTCCCTAGAATTCCCTACAGCTCATAAGCTGAATTGAGTGGAATCGGACTAGGGTTGGAAACAAAGCCCAGCTAGCCAGAGATAAGGCAGCCTGGAAAAGTTGATGAGGACAAGAACATGCAGGACAGAGTTTAGCAACTTGCCCCCGAAGCACTTGCTCTCCTCTGTTCAGATCCCAAACAGAGAAGCCATGGGGAATTCGATATGATTTCCTTTTCAACCTTTCAGAAGAGTGGTTTTGACAGTTTGTAGAGCAGTGAAGAACAGAAAAGGAGCCAAAAGAAAAAGCATCTGCTGTGCAAAGTTTCAACAAAGAGAGCTTCCAGCAACTCCCTGCCCTCTGGCCGATGGAGCACAGCCTCACACTGCAGGCTCACAAAGCTGGTAGTTCTGAAGACTGGCATGTAGCTGTTGATGGGCACACCATCCAGTGCAGTAAGTGTCATCAGGTGCCTTTGGGGGAGGAGACAGTGATGAGTGAACGGCTGAGGAACCTAGAGTTTCAGAATCCAGGCTTGATCCAAGGGCCTGTGGTGGCCTCTCTGGAAGGAGACAGGAAGGAGCTTCATTCCCACTGGACAGTCCCCTAGACTACATACAGATGGATATGGACCTCTTCCATTTCAGCAAAGGCATTTCTTCTTGCTGCTAGTCCTCGCCGTGACAAGCGTCTGAAAGCCAGATCCCAGTGGCCTGTTTCTATCCTGCCATTTCCCTTCCTCTGAGCACCCAACTAAGGCAGGGCTTCTAACCCGCCTGTGTGGGAAGATCACATTTTCTCTAAGCCTTTAGTCGATCACAAATCAGCAGCCTTGCAAAAATATAATAAAATAGGCTAGAGGAATTAGATGAATAAGAAACTAAACCATACAAAATATAAATTCAAAAAATTAAGTGAACTTCCTCCATTTCTAGATTGTAGATTTGTTGATATTGTGGGAAGAAACACAGAAGTTCTCCATAGTAAAAACTGGCAAATCCCTAACGTCAGTGGAGATCTCACAGTGACACAGGCAAAACACAGAAATTCCAACCCCAGGGTATCTGGGGATCCTCAGTTCTGGTCCTTAAGCCCTGGAAACCACAAATCTGCTCTTCATTTCTGAAATTCTCTTTGCAGAAGCATTGCCTAACTTCAGGAAATGGCAAGGAAAAAAAAAGTAAGACATTCAAACTAGAAAGTTCATTGGTCATTTTTTGCTGTGACAAATGCCCCTTCACACACACACAATTAATGTAGGTGTCTTAGTCACTGTTCTATTTTTGTGAAGAGACACCACAGCCAAGGCAACTCTTACCAAAAACTTAATTGGGGACTTGCTTATGGTTTCAGAGGTTAGTCCATTATCATTATGGTGGGGAACATGGTGGCACACACAGCACTGGACACTGGAACAGTAGCTGAGAGCTTCACAACCTGATTTGCAGGCAGAGAGAGACACTGGGCCTGGCATGGACTTTTAAAACCTCAAAGCCTACCCCCGGTGACACACTGCCTCCAACAAGGACACACCTACTCAAACACAGTCCCACCTTTGAATCCTCCTGATGCTCAAACACTTCCACTCCCTAGTAACTAAGCATTCAAATATATGCACCTATGGGAACTCTTCTTTTTCAAACCACCACAGAAGGAAGGATTTATTACAACTCAGTTTTAGAGATTTCAGCATGGTCAACTCCGTGACTTTGGGGAGATAGAAATTATGGTAGAAGGCTGACTCACAGCGGGTAAGAAGCAGACAGGAAGAGAAGAAGGGAACGGGGACGAGATAGACCTTTCTTAGGCTTGTATACAGTCCAATCTGATGGAGACATTCTTTATTGAGGGTCCCTTTCTCCAGATGACTCCAGCTTGTGTCAAGTTAACAACAACAAAAAACCTAACCAGGCCAATATTTAAGTTCATGATTTATTATAATTTTGATGTGGGGTTTGTCACGGTTTTGATCTGGCTTACATGTGATCCCCAAAGCTCATTCCTGGGGTAGCAGTATTGAGATTATGCAACCTTCAAGAGCTGGGACCTTCCCAATTATCTCATCATTTCTAAATTATATCCCCCTTTCTTCCTTTAGAAAGAGGTCTTTGAATTTAACTCCTTTATTTAGTTTTTTTCCCTGACCAATCACCCCTTAAATAATGACACATATCCATAGAATGTGGGTGTTATTTTCTCTAGACTGCTTCCTATTGTCTGGGGGCATTGACATTTTGGGGGAACCCTGAGAAAATTCAGGTTTCTGGTAAAGTCCTGGCTGGGGTATTCTGTGAGGCTGGATCACCTTCGCCTGCAGCCTTGAAGCTGTTCTGGACGCAGAATTCAGAGGAGACTGTGACAAAGGCTGGATCACCTGGGCCATCTATTTTCATTTTCATTAATTTCTGGTCCCCTTATACATAAATTTTAAAGGGAGCACACATGTCTGTATTAATACAAGTATAGACTGTGTATTACACACAAGTAAGTCAAAGATGATTTTTTGTTTTGTATTTGAGCAGGTAAAATACATATTACATGCCATGTCTTGTTTCCATGTTTGTTTCTTTATGTCAGTAGTCAAGGTTTTCAGGTGGTCTCCCTCAGTCAAACCTGATCCATTTCAACCTGAAATGGATGCACAGCCTCTCATCTCCTGGGTGGTGTGTGTGTGTGTGTGTGTGTGTGTGTGTGTGTGTGTGTGTGTGTGCAATAACTTCTTCCTAAAAGTAACTTATCTTTTTTTTTTTTTTTTTTTGTCTAAGACAGGATTTTTCTCTTTAGGCCTTGCTCTTCTGGAACTCACTTTGTAGCCCAGGTTGGCCTCGAACTCAGAGATTTGCCTTTCTTTCTCTGCCTCCTAAGTGCTGGGATTAAAGGCATGCACCACCACCACCCAGAAAATAAATTCACTTATTTTTTTATTTTATGTGTATGAATGTTTAATCTGCATGCATGTCAATAAATTACACCATGCAAATGCCTGTGGAGGTCAGAAGAGAGCGTTAGGTCCTGTAGAACTGGAGTCATAAAGAATTTTGAGTTTCAGTGCAGATGCTGGGAATTGAACCTGGATCCTTTGAAAGACCAATGACTGCTCTTAACCACTGAGCCATCTCTCCAGCCTGTAACATACCTTTTGACTACCATTTTGAAGTCAAGACATTTTTTAAATATATAGGTTAGTTTAATCCAGCTGTGTCCTAGCAGCTGTCATTTCTTTATTAGAAATCAGAAAATCTAAAGGCAACATACAGAATCCAGACTCTGTGTATTTTCCATCTTTACATGGTTTATTATAACTTTACTCTATTCCTTTTAAATGCCTTTATTTTTTTAAACTATTTTTCAGTCTTTGACTGTCTCTACCCTTTCTCTTTTCTCTCCCAAGCCTATGTATATTTTTAAACACCTGTTTAGGGGTTTGTTACCTGTTTAGGGTTTTTTTTTTTTGTCTAGATCTGTCTTTACTAAACATCTGTACTTTTTTTTTTTGATTATGTAAGACGAAACTTAAACAGCTATATTAGTCACCCGCATGGTTCAGTTTAGAACATGGCATTGGTGGCTCCTCCTCCCCTTAGCTCCCTGAGAACTTAGCTTCACAATGGAGGTATTGGCAGGAGCCATGTATACCACCCCAGCTCTGGAAAGTTGTTGGGTTCACGATGCCACCAAGTAGTGCACAGCCTGCTACTCATAAACCCCATTTAAGTGTTTGATAACATTGGTGTGGTGGTGGGATCTCTTAAAAAAGCTGTGCTTGCTAGCAGCTAGCACAGAGCCAAGGAAGCCGTCTCTTAAAGGAGTCATGCCTCTGTTTGCTGTTAGAAAAACCATTTATCAGAAAGCCACATTTGGCTCTATATTTGTGGGCTTAGAATCTTTTATTTTTTAAACTTTGTTAGATCTTATGTGAAAATTCCAGCCCCACGTTGTGTGCCACACATAGGCAGAGGTTCTCTGTCTCAGCAGCTGCTCCCAAATAATTATTCAGAGATTTATTATTATTTATAAATGCTCAGCTAATAGCTCAGGATTGCTGCTAGCTAACTTTTACATTTTAAACTAACTTATATAATCTACTCTCTGCCATGTGGCTGTACCTTCTTTCAACATGGCATGTTCATCTTGCTTTGCTCTGCATCTCTGGCGACTCCTGAGAGTCCTTCTTCTTCCCAGCATTCTTTCTGCCCCTAAAATTCTGCCTAGCTATTAAACAATCAGTTTTTTATTAACAATGAGAACGACACATTTTCACAGTGCACAGAGGATTACTTCACAGCACACACAGTGGCTCTCAACCATCTGAAACTCCGGTGTCTGGGCCTCTGCTATCTTCTTCTATCCCTCCTGAGTACTACATGTGCCTAGTACCCATGCATGCATGCAGACAAAACACTTATACAGTTTAAGTAAATAATTTTTTTAAGTGTCCATCCAGTATCTACAAATTTGGGGAAGTATCTAGAAAGCAAGTGTGTGAAGGTGCACAGGACCATTGTCTTAGAGACCACAGGGAGCCCCTGAAGTCCTAAACCCCAGCATGCAGCAAGACTTCAGTAGTCACGTGTGGGAAAACAGCCTGCCAAGCAAACATGTTACAAGCATATGTGTGCCATCTGACTTTCGGATCCTATCGTAAAAACAAAACAAATGAGTTCAAGTTAATGAAGTGACTTCCTCTCTTTCCTCCTCCCTGAAGTGTTCACAGAAGGATGAAGACATTGGAAAGCTGCCCCTGAGCATACACACCAGCATCTGCTACCCTGCCCCCCCCCCAAGACAGTGGATGCCTGGAAAGCGGGGGTGCCCAGCCAGCTGAAGTAGCTCAGAAGACAAAGAAATCTAAAGCCCTGAAGAAATCTACTTTTTAGCAGACCTGTGAGACCCCGGATGTTGGACCAACAAATCTCCTTATTCTCCCTTACGTAAGACACATGCAGTTTCTTCACATCCTCTGAACAAACTACAGGCAGCTCTGAACCCTTCTTCTAGGCTAGAGGGGAGCTCAGTCCTGTGGTTCTGGAGACTCCCTGCATCCTACTACTTTGCTAAGGCCCTGGGGTTTTTTCCAGACCTTGATGATAACGAATGTATACAAAAAATGAAAAAAAATCATAAATTACCATGAAGAGAACACACCCACCTAACTGTCTCTCAGGTCCAGAAAGAAAGCATCAACAACCACCCAGAAGCACCCCGTTGCCCTCTCCAGTGTCCGATGTTCCTAGTCCCCACAGACGACCACTGTCCTGACCCCAGGCTTGTCCCAGTTAGACAGGACCTACTTTGGTGCAGTGACTCAGTGGGCACCTGCCATGGCCCACTGTCCTGACAACAGGACGCCATCCCAAGAAATGAGCCTCCAACATCCTTCTAAACACCAAAGTGATACAGGAGACCGCACAGCTTCCTCCCTCAGATCTGGAATTCAGGACTAGAGCCGCGCCCCAACATCTGGGGAGTTGTGCTTCTCCTTAGAAAGGGCAAATCCCCTCCTGGTCTTGGAGTCCTCACCCTCCAACAGACAGAGGCTGGGGCGGGATTCCTGTGGGAACCTCCAGGGTCCTGCAATTTTACCCACCTATAATTTCCAGAGCCTGTGTCTATTTTGAGCTCTGCTACTCAGAACGTGGACATGCAAGTGCTGTTTCGGAGTCTGCAGACATGGTGGGCCACGGGCCTGGCTAGCCACTCAGAGAGAGTATGTGGGCTTATTTTTTTATTTTTATTTTTAAAAATCTTTATTATTTTTGGAGGGAGTTAGGTGCTAGAGATGGAACCCAGACCTTGTGTATGTTAGGCAAGAGTTCTACTACACAGAACTAAACTACACCCTCAACCCTTGGGTTTTTATTTATTTATTTATTTATTTTGAGGCAGGTTTTCTCTATAGCTTTAGAGCCTGTCCTGGAACTAGCTCTTGTAGACCAGGCTGGCCTCGGACTCACAGAGATCTGCCTGCCTCTGCCTCTGAGTGCTGGGATTAAATGCCACTACCGCCCAGTTTTGGTTTATTTTTAATTATTTATGTGTATGGATGTTTTGCCTGAATGTGTGTCTGTGTGAGGGTGTCAGAGCCCCTGGAACTGGAATTACAGACAGTTGTGAGCTGCCATATGAGTGCTGGGAATTTAACCGGGCTCGCTCCTCTGGAAGAGCATTAAGAGCTCTTAACCCCTGAGCCATCTCTCCAATCCCAAGCTTGCTTTCAAATAAATAACAGAATTAATTTTTAAAATCCTATGCCTTCCCGTTCATTTTAATTGTTGTTTCACTAAAAATAAAAATACTTATCCACAGTTTGTAACCAAGAGAGAGTTCCCTGCATTAAGGAATGCAGCTGGAAGGCAAGAGAGGGCAGTGACCTTCCTCTCCCCAAACCGGGATGTTAGAATACTCTAATATACTCCCTTTCCTGTAAATTGATTCAACCCAGTGATTGGATTTCAGAAACTTCAAATGCTACTCATTAATTACAATTCTTACTGTAAGCTGATGGGCTTTTAATTATAATTCTACTGAAATACACAAACCCATCTTAGGAAACTACAGAAGACAGCCTGCAGTCTGATGGTGACTCGGACTCCATCCTGGAGAGCCCTGGCAGGGCCAGTTCCCACGCTCTGTGCCAGACTCCTAAGGCTCAGGAGCCAGGGGCCCTCATGTAGGAGAGACCTGACTGGAATACTGGGGCAGAGAGGGCACGTGCACACTCGCATACTCAAAGAGAGATGGGGGACAGAGACACGGGGGCAGGGTGGGCATGGTGAGGGGGTGACCCCTGTGGAGTCAAGTTCAGAGCACCTGGGGTGTAGGAGAGATAGTCTATGGGATGAGAACCAGAAAGGTAGAAATAAGGCAGGTGATCTGAGACAATGAATCATCTTCCGTGCCCTCACCTGCTTGCTCTCAGTTTAGCTGATCCAGTTCAGCTCAGAGCTGGCTCAGCAATTAGATCAAATCACAGGCACAAAGGCCTCTGACTCCCAAGGTGGTCCCTTTACGCCTTTGAGTTCACTGGGAACTGTACAGGAAAAGATGATCATACGTTAATTCCCAATTTTATGATCTTTAAGCTTGACAAAAGCCAACAGGCAGGAAGGAAAAACGCCGAGAGGAGAATGAATGAGAATGTATGCCTGTGAAGAAATGTAATCACGTTTAGAAAAGACCGTGGTCAGGGCTGCTTGTGTGTGTGTGTGTGTCTGTCTGTCTGTATCTGTGTGTCTGTCTGTCTGTCTGTCTGTCTGTCTGTATCTGTGTGTCTGTCTGTCTGTATCTGTGTGTGTCTGTGTGTGTGTCTGTCTGTCTGTATCTATGTGTGTCTGTCTGTATCTGTGTGTGCCTGTGTGTGTGTGTCTGTCTGTCTGTATCTGTGTGTGTCTGTGTGTATCTATGTGTGTGTGTGTCTGTCTGTATATGTGTGTGTCTGGGTCTGTTTGTGTGTGTCCAGTGCCTAGTCACCCCTGCATGGCCTCGATCCTAGGTATCTTGACACTAGGACACACTATGTAGCCCAGGCTAGTCTCGAACTCACATCCCCCTACTTCTGCCTTCCCAGAGCAAGGATTACAGTTGGTGAAAGTGCATTTTTACTCACTTTATACACTAGCAAATAAGTCTCAGGGGTGTTAGATGATGCCATCAGAGCCAGAGAAGTAAGTTTTGTGTTGGATTATAGATCTGGCATTCTGGCATCAAAGCCCCCACACTCTGCTCCAGTCTTGACAGAAACATCCTCCTGGGCCATGTTTCCCTTTCCCTCCATGCTGCGCTCATGCCAGGCCAGTACCCCTGATGCCCCTGCAGTGCGCTTTGAAGCCCTCCGGCCTCTGAACCAAGCTACCTGGACAGCGGCACCATGCACATGACCCTATGTCTTAAAATTAAAATTTAGCTGGGTGTGATGATGCAGGCCTACCTGGGATCTCAGCTACTGATGCAGTAAGATCGTGAGTTCTAGACTAGCCTGGGGGACTTAGGAAGCTCTCCTTTCAAAGGACGAAGGTGGGAGTGCTCCCGGAAGTGCAGTGCTGAGTGCTTGCCTCAGCCCTGAGTTTGCTATTCCCAAAACTGCGAGAATAGAGGAAAACCCTCAATGTTCTTCCTGAACCTTTTCTTCAGAGACTGTCCTGTCCCCCAGGCTGGAGGGCTAGCATGGGATCCACGATTGAGATCTGTCTCACACGTGTATGGAATATTTCAGATGACTCATTGTTTATTTTAGAGATGTTTGTGAATTGGGCATTTAGGCCATAATTCATATGGGTTTATTTTGAGGTTTTCTGTTGAAATGGGTGGATAATAACTAGAGTGACCCTGAGAAAAGTTGTAAACACTTGGATGTGATTTCCTGTGGCCCGCGGTCTTTGGGGACATTTCAAGGGGGGCTGGTAAAAGGAACAGAGGTCTTTCTCGGAACACAAGGCACGGTGACACTGGCTGTTCTGTCCTCTGTGAGAAGGGCAGTCGGAGGGAAGGGGAGCATTGTGTGGCCTGACCCCACCACACAGAGATATTTGATCTCAGACAGGTGGCTTCCACAATCTTGGTTTCTCACCCGATAGTAGGGACCAGTTATCTATGCCTTCTCGTACTAGTAAAGTTCTCCACATGTAAAGCTGCAGTCAAAGACAATACAAATCTTGGTGGTAACCTAGCAGGGTCTTCCTAGAAGTAAGCAACTGAGGCAAATGTCCTGTTACAGAGCTGGCCCAAGCGTTGTCACTGAACCATACAAGGTCAACAGCTGGAAGAATTGCTCGCAGTGCAGGCTCTTGGAGCAAGGTGAGCCATGACACCCTAACAATGTCGCCCTGATAAAGGTTCCTATAAAGGGTTAGTCAGTGGGGTGCAGGAAGATCAGAGTAGGCTGCCCGAGAACAAGGCAGAAGCAACTGAAGATTGAGGTCTACCCCAGACACTTCCCAGCCCCCACAACTACTTGCATTTTCATTTCCTGGCCTCTGAAGAAGGTACGTGCATTCCTGATTATTTTCAAAATCTAAATTTCCCCCCATGATCTCAAACTTCCCTGAATGTATTTCCAAAGTAACTGATAATCTTCAGCTATAGACACATGTAGATGTTTTGAACCTCAGAATGACCTCTCAACAAACATTGGGGAAGAATGTTGGCATGAGAGCCCACGTGCCTCCTGTGGTTTGGGTTGCTGGAATCTCACTGAAACACTAAACCCACACATCCGTCTGGGTCAGGAGGAACACAGGGCTGAGTCCCACCCAGCGAGTCTAGGACATTCCCAGAGCTTGGGTCTCCACGAGTCGGCCTGGGAAGTTATGATTTGCAATCGTCTCTGTTGTCCGTGGTTTTTTGTTTTGTGTTGTTTTGTTCTTGGCTGTTTCATAATCCAGAAAGACAGCAGCCCCTCCTGACTTTAATGTGGCTTTTGTCTAGAGGGTGACTAGGGAGCCAGTGGGGACCCTCTAATTATCAAACATCCAAGGAACGAACAAAGTTTTAAAAACCAAAATAGGCTGGTCAATGGAGGCCAGTGAAACAGGACATTCTCTCCCCGTCATTAAATTTACCATTCCCAGGCTGGTTCGCCCCAGATCCAGGGAAAGAACCACACTATGTGTAAGGGAACAATCTTTCTCTTTTCTATTGCCTTTCTAAGATGGGGTCTCACGCAACCTAGGCTGACCTCAAACTTCCCATGTAGCTAAAGCTGGTGTTGAACTTCTGACCCTCCTGCCTCCACCTCCTGAGTGCTGGGATTACAGGAGTGCACTTGCCTGCTTTGTACAGCAGCGGCTGGAAATTGTGGATCAAGCCTAGGGCTTTGTGTATTCTCGGCGAGCACACAGTCAACTGAGCTACCTCCCAGCCCCACAGCTTCTCTCTTGATGATAAGGAAAAGATAAGCTTCTTCGTGGGTTTCAGAGCATGAATCCATAGACCAGCATAAAACACATCCTAAGTTTGGTCTCAAATGCCTGACCCAGGAGCTCCTAGGTAGTTTGGTTTGTTTCCTTTTTGTTTTCTTGGGCTGCATCCACCATGCTCAGAGCTTATGTTACATCTCATGTTTGTGGAGCACTGAACTAACCATTGACTGAATGGCCTTTCGCTGCGTCTATTTTTTTTTTTTTTTTTTTTTTGGTTTTTCGAGACAGGGTTTCTCTGTGGCTTTCGAGCCTGTCCTGGAACTAGCTCTGTAGACCAGGCTGGTCTCGAACTCACAGAGATCCGCCTGCCTCTGCCTCCTGAGTGCTGGGATTAAAGGCGTGCGCCACCATCGCCCGGCTCTCGCTGCGTCTATTTTTAAGACACTTGCTGAATCTGACTGTGAGACCCTTGCGACATATCGTGAACTCAAGTCAGTCGTGAGCACACACGAGCCTGGAACCTTCCATGTTCCGTGTTGCTGTTTTCCTTCTCTCTCAGGGATTTTCAAAGCCCTGTTTCAGTTCCTCTTGACATCAATAACTGAGTCCACAGGGCATCCGATGGAGCAGCCTGGACAGATGAAGAGGAGCGAAGCTGCGTGTGGGCGACCCCTGCTGAGGCCCTGTGAGAGGGATCAGCTGCAGGAAGTGTGAACTCCTGTTTGCTGTCATGCCATAGTCTTGTCCATGGAAGAGACACAGGCAAGACAGCTTCTGTCCGCTGTCGCTTACGGGATGATCAACTCCTCTGGCATATCCCAGGAGACTGGCTCATCTAGAACATGGGAATACCGCCCAAGGCAAAACCACACTAGCCCAGAGACCACTCATGGGGGGTTCAAAAGAATATTCCAGCGAGTGGACAGGTCTGCAGCCAAGCAGACAAAAGGCAGGCTCTTGGGGACACTCTGAGGATTCCCAGACTGTCCCCACTCCATTCTCAGAGGCACTGTCCTCAGGTAGGTGGCTTGTGGGGAGAGTACAGTAGTGGCCTCCTGCAGAGCAGAGCAGTGACTCTTCATGGCCTCCCGACGCCATTGTAGCCTTCACTTTGCAGTGCCTCTTTGGTCTTGCCTAACTGAGGGGCTTATGGGTGCCCATTGAGAGGCATTTCCTGTCCCTCTGAAGTCATCGTATGGGAGAGCTCCTCAAGAGTCCTTCTAACCAGCAGTTATCAGGAGTCTGAGCAGGCCAGGTGTGGAGGTGGGACCCTAGTGTTTGTACCTACAGCTTAGGCCGCTTCAGACCTCTCCTGATGAGGAGTATTCTGGGATTCCAAAGTTTAGCCTGGGAGTCAGGAATAATGTGGAAAAGTTTAGGGCTTTCATTTAAACTTAGGGCTCTTCATTACCAAGTGAAGAGGTCCTAACAGCCCTGTGCATAGAGTCTTTTCGTCTTCTATCTGTGGAAACAAGGAGACAGCCTCCCACCCAGATATCACTAACTGGACGTCATTGTAGATGCACACCCTACACACACACACACACACACACACACACACACACCGGAAGTCAGGCTGCTGTTGTCACCCTCTGTGGGTCCTCAATGTTGCCCACAGAGCAACAGCTTCACTGTGATGTTTATAGAAACACGGTACCCCAGGTCCTTCCTCAGATCTCTTGAATTTGCATTTGCAGTTTTTCCACAGAGTCAAGTTCGAAAAGCCCCGCTTCACAGAGCCCTGAGAGTTAGCCCGAGGTTCCCCCCACCACCTCCACCCTGTGTGAGTTCTGGATGATCCGGGCTCTAACCACGCATATTCAACTCTGTAGCTGCTCTGTAGTCTTCCTGTCTAATTATGTGGTGACGTTTGTGATCTTTAGGACAGCCATAGCAGAAACAAACCTCTAACAGGCGTGCTTCTGAACTGAGAACAAGACTACAAATTAGGAAGCTCTGGGCCTTGATTTCCATGTAGATAAAGAGACTGGCACAAACGACTCTATAGGTCTCCTGGTGACACTCAAAGCTCTGTAGTAGCCAAGTAAATGACCAGGCAAGGGAAAGCCACGTAAGGGCATTTTAACTTCCCAGGACCCACTCCCTCCCTGGTATGACATGGTTGAAGAAAGTCATAGCCCAGCTAACCCTTTCAGTCCAGGGTGGGCAGAGAAGCTTCTGGGTGGAGTGTTTGATGTGCCTGGGGATGGCCTGACAAACGGGGCTCTTGCACCTCTCTCTGAACTCAGAGAAAAGCGTAGCTAAGATTCCAGGCTGAGAGGGGCACAGGAAACAGCAGGCACCGCACACCTGCAGGTATGTCTGTGTGTGTTGTGGGGGAGGGTTGGGCAAATGAATATAACAGGATATCTGAGGCCCCTAGTGACTCTGGGGTGAGATTCCTTGCAAAATTCGGCTGTTTAAAAGCAACCACATACATAGGGAGATTTAGGAGGGGAAAAAAATCCTAAAGTAGTTCAGAAAAATCTTAAAATAGCTTATGCCTTCATCTGGGCTGATCTCAAAGCTCAGACCTGTTCATTAGCAAAAAGCCTCCCAGTCTGCAAAATAGCATAGCAGACAGAAATCATGCCTGGTATAACCCAGATATCAGACTTTCTAGACAAAGGGCTTCAGCAATTGTTTTGAATGTGCTGGAAGAGTTGAAGGACAATGCAGAACAACCAGAAAAGGAAGATCAGAGAAGGGTGTGAACAACTATTGGAACAGAGTATGAAACCAACGAGACGAAAGGAAGCTAAATAGAATCCCTGTGCTGAAAAATGTAAGAGTCAAACAGAAAATCGGGACAAGCACACTGAGAACAAAGTCTGTGAACCTGAAAACAGGCTGCTTCGGGCCCTCTAAGGCACAGGGAACATCACCAAACTGTGGAAAAGGAAACAAATATATGAATAGAAGGTGGGAGTGGGCATGAATGCCTATAATCCTGACACTGGCAGAGTGAAGACGAAAGGATCAGGAGTTCAAGGTCAGCCTTGGTTATGGAGACACTGTCACAATAAAACCAAAATCAAAAGGCAAATTCAGGGAAAATAAATCTACTCATGAGAACATGAGCTATAAAGATGAAATGTATCTGAAGATCCAGTGTGAGGAGCAGAGCTGTCAAGAGCCAAGTCTTTAGCGGCAACTGAAGTTAAGTTATTATCAACTTAAAAGAGGTTGTTGCTGTTTTAAGACAAGTTCTCTCTACATAGCCCTAGCTGTCCTGAAACACACTAAGTTGGTCAGGCTGGCCTCGAACTCACAGTGATTCACTCTGCCTCTTTCTTCCAAGTGATGGAATTAAAAGCCTGCACCTGCACGCCTGGCCTAAAATGGATTGTTTAAACTTTAATATGGTATATATAATCCTCCAGAGACACTCGCATACAAAATATGAAAGGAAATACCAAGTAAGTATTAAAGGAAAAGAGACAGAGTTTAAAATGTATCCCCACCAAAATCAATTAATCAATCAATCAATCAAGCCCATAACGAAAGAAATGAGAGAGAAAATATTATAAGATTGAGAACAAATTGCAATTGTGTCAACACTAAGGTCTTCCCTACCAACAACTCATTTTATGTACATAATTTACTCTCAGTCCCAAGACAATGTGCTAGTTTTTAATTGTCAAATTATACAACACAGAGTTTCTCCTGAAAAGAGATCGCTTCAACTAAAGAATTGGCTGGACCGCACTGGCCTGCCCGTGGAGAACCTCCTTGTTTACTAACTGATAGTGAAGGGCCTCCCGCACTGTGATGGCAGCAGGCAAGGTAGGTAAGCCTGAGCTGTGTAAGAAGGTTCACCAGGAATGAGCCAAAGAGCAAGCCAGTGAGCAGCCTTCCCCCATGACTTCTGTTCTGAGTTCTGGTGTTGAATTGCTGCCCTGACATGCAAAATACAACACAGAACTTTGTATACTTGTTAAAGAATTAACTTACCAAGAAGTTGGAACAATGACAAACAGAGTCACCAATATCAGAGATCCAACAGGCAGAAGTCAAACAGTGATGGAACCGGAAGGAAACACAGCAGGAGTTCTCAGGACCAGTTTTCAACAATGCCCTAAAAGAAGATCGGTTAAGAAGACGGAGTGCAGGGGTTCGTGCCCTGCCTGTAATACAAGCCCGTGGGAGGCTGATACAGGAGATTGGCGTTTTGAGGCTAGCCTGAACTACTTAGTAAGTTCTAGGCCAACCTTGGCTACAGAGTGAGACTATCTCAAAAACAAATAGACAAACAACAAACAAACAAAACAAAACAAAAAAAAAACCAGCAACAATAAGAAGAAGGTAACGGAAAAAAAAAAAAAAAAAAAAAAGAAAAGAAACCCAACAACAACAAAAACAGGCAAAGCAATGAAAGAAAGGAGAGAAGTAGGGAGGGAAGGAAGGAGTCAAGAAGAATGGGAGACAGACTGGGAGAGAAGAAGGGAGAGAGATAAGACAGAGAGGGAGGCAGGGAGGGAGAGAGGAAAGGGAAAACAATAATTTTAGCACACTATAGATTAAATGTGCCTGACAGACACATGGGGAACAACTCACCCATCAAGAGAAGATTTCATTTTCTCAAGTCCTCTTAGAATATGCATTAGGCCACAAAACAAATCTTTATAAATTTAAGTTTCTATTCAGTCAAAAATTAATCTCAAATAGATCAAAGGCCTAACTGTAAGAATTAAAAACTGTTAAACTCAAAAGAAAGTTTCATGACACTTGACTTGGCAATGTTATTCTTGATACAGCATCAAAACCACAAGCAATAAAAGAAAATTTAGTGGGCTAGAGAGACGGCTCAGCAGTTAAAAGCACAAATTCCAAATGTTAGAAATAAAAACAGGGCTTCAAATAAAGAGACCACCACTCCAACGGAAGTGTCTGGACAAACCAAATTAACTTTCATTTTTATTTTATTTCATTTATTTGTTGGTTGTTTGTTTTTCTGAGTCAAAATCTCTCTATTACAGTGGTTCTCAACCCTTTAGTACAGTGCCTCATGTTGTGGTGACCCCCAAACATAAAATTACTTTTGTTCCTACTTCATAACTGCAATTTTGCTACTGTGATGAATCATAATATAAATATCTGATATGCAAACTATATGATATGTGGCCCCTGTGAAAGGGTGTGCATTCCCCCCACAAGGGTTGCATCCTACACATTGAGAAATGCTGGTCTATTATGTAGCCTTAACTGTCCCAGGACTCCTTATACAGACCAGACTAGCCTCTACCGCCCAAGTGCTGGGATTAAAGGCTTTCATCATCACACCTAGATGCAAAATTTTGCTTAGTCAAGAGAGTGTGTTCAGAACACTGACACACAGAGACAGGAACTGCAGCTGGATTTTAGTCTAATGCATGCAAGAGGTTACTGTAACTTTCCTCCCTGTGGCTGGGGTCCAGCCACACAGTCTTTGAAGACTGGTTACTTTTAGAAGAATTGGTATGGGTAAAGGAAATGAAGGGGTTTAGAGATAGGACACTTTAATCAGAAAGTGTAGCAGGGAATTTGTGTCAAAGACTTTTACCAGGTGGGCGGGATTAAAACATTTGCATAAAAGCCTTGCAAGGAGGTGATGATAAAAGATTTGTATACTTTGTCCTAAAGAATACAAGTTTTACAGTATCTGATAGAAAAGACTTAGAGTTACTGTTTCTTATAGTTTCCCAAGGGATACAAGTCAATCCCCAGCACTCACTTCAGGCAGCCCACCACTTCTGTAACTCTAGCTCCAGATAGATTCAAGAACTCCAGCCTCTACCGCCACCTGCACACCCCCTACAAAAACATACACAGAGACACATGAAATTGAAAATAATAATAAAAATATTTTTTTAAAAAATGGCAGCTTGGACTTCATCAGATTCTGAAACTTTAGTGCATCAAAGTGCACAGTCAACAAAGGGGAAAGGCAAAGTCACAGAACACTAGCAACTACAGGCAGATGACAGATGACGTTTTATAAAGGATTTGCATCCGGAATATATAACAAATTCTACCAGCTCCACAAGGACACAAGCAATCTGATTTGAAAACTGGCAAAGTTCTAAGAAGAAAATCTCTTCTGAAGAAAACGTATAGACTCCCAGCGAGCATATGGATAATGGCTGGGGAGATGCAAATCAGAAGCGTGGTGCCTGCCTGTAATCCCAGCATCCTTGAAGCTGAAACGTGAGGACCACGGCAAGTTCAAGGTCCTCCAGGTCTGCAAAGTGTGCTCCAAGCCAGCTGGGATACAGAAAGTGACCATGTCTCCAAAAGAACAGAGAAACCATTCTATTGGTTTGGAACCCTTACAGAATAAAGAGACAGAGGAGCAAAAACATTTTCCTTTGAGAACTGGGGACAACCTTTTCCCTTCTCCTCACATGAAACTCCAGCTGTTGCTTCTGTGGCTGGTCCAAGCCTGAATGATGTCTACTGTTCTCACATAAGCCCTGTAAATACCCTTCCCAGGCCTTGAGGCCCCTGCAGGGCCAGTCCTCTTCTTCAGCTCGGTTATTCATTTTCTAGCTGGTTTCTTCACGCTTTCAGACAACTTCCTTCTTCTCCACCTCCCCTTTCCCCTTCTCCTTTTCTTCCTCTTCATCCTCTTGCTCACCTTCCACTCTTGAGTCCAGGGACCAAATCCAAGCCATTGCACACGCTAAAGACACTCTGCTGCTGACTGTGTCCCAGTCCCCTGACTTTCCCCTGTTATTTTCTTTGTTAATTTATTATTTTATTTAGAGTAGTACCAACAAAATTCATTCTACTTCAAACTTCTAGTGATAAATGTTTGGAAATCCCAGAATCATCACGACTAATAGAATATACACAGAAATTACAAGTAGTCTTTAAAAATCTCTTACTCTGTGTGTAGCAACTGTGCACATTAATGTGGTATGATGTGGTATTCTAATACATGTATATGCCGTGATGAGATCAGGGTCACTGGCATAACTGTTACCTCAAACAGCAATTAATTGTTTGTATTGCAAACATTCTCTCTATTAGCTATTTTGACAATTTCACTTAATGATTGTGAACTATAGTTACCTGATTGTAAAACAGAACCTTCGGTGTTATCTGTCTTATCCTGTGCCACCCCTGGGCCCGTCCGTCATACTTTCTTCTTCCCCTTCCTGCACACCACCCCAAGTCTGTGGTCAGACCTGCACTCTAGTTCTTTGAGGTCTCACACATAAGTGAGAACATGTGGGATTTGCTTCTTCACACCTACCTTATTTCGCTTAACTTCGTGTCCTGTAGCTCCATCCATGTTGCTGCAAATGACAGAATTCGAGCCCTGGTATGGCTGACAATATTCCATTTGGTACATACATGCTCTTTCTTTATTCATGCACCCATCAACGGACCCATTCGCATTCTGTACCTTGACCATGGCAAATGGTACTGCATTACAGATGATGTCTCTGGCAAACTGGTTTTAAGTCTTTCTGGGGTGTGTGCGTGAGTGTGTGTATGTGTGCGTGCATGTGTGTATATGTGTGCGCGTGTGTGTGTATGTGTGTGTTTCTACCCTTACAGGAACCTCCGTACTGTCTTCCATAGAAGATGCATTAGCATACACTCCCACATCCCTACCAGCAGTGTGCAAGGGTTCTTTCTTCCCTGCCTCCTCACAGGCATCTGTTTGATAACTCTATAGGGTAAGATGTCTCATTAGGGTGTTGGCTTGTTTCTTCCTTGTAATTAATTAGTGATGGTGAACATTTTTCTCCTATAGCTTTTGGTCAGAGAGAGCTCCTTGTGTGTGCATGCATTTGGAAGCCAGAATACAATGTCACATGTCTTTCTTAATCTCTCTCTACCTTCCTTTTTGAAAGAAGTTCTCACTGAGCCTGACACTCAGTGGTTCAGCAGACCAACAGGTTAGTAAGTCACTGGAATTTTCCTGGCTTCTCTTCCCTAGTGATGGGATTTTGGCCACCAAGCCCAGCTTTATTCGTGCATGGGTGCTGGGACTATAAGCTCAGGCCTCATGATTGCCTGGCAAGCACTTTACCAACTGAGCTAGTTCCTTGAGCTCGTCGAATGTTTTTAATTAAATCATTTTGAGGGTCCTTGGTGTGACTGCTGTTTGCTATTGTATTGTTCGAGTTCCTTATATTAATTCTGGGAATTAGTCCTTTCTTGGAGCAGTTGTTTGCTTTTTTTTCCTTCCATTCTACAGGCTGTCTTTATTCTGTTAGTTTTGGTTGTTGTTGTAGATTTTTGATTTAATGTGATTCCATTTGTCAGCTTTCCCCTTTGTTGCCTGTGCTTCTGATGTTGATATTACACACTTACACCACACATACACACATGTGTGCATATGTGAAAATTTTATATATAATTGCACACATTCATTCGAATGCACTTAAATATAAAAATAAAATCTTAAAAAATAAAGCACTTTACCCAGATCAATGCCCTGATGTGTTTTGTGTGTGTTTTGTTCTAGTTTCACTTAGTCTTTCACCGGCTTCACACTGATGGTTTCATATGGTGAGAGACAGATTTAACTTCATTGTTCCACACACAAATACTCAGTTTTCCAAGTGCCCCTCTTTGAAAACATTTTCATTCTTTCAATTTATAACCTTTCTAGCTCAGTCCAAACCTTTCCTTGGCTATGCCTGTGCAGAGGGCTATTACTGTATCTTGTATTCTATTTCATTGCCTTTGTGTCCATTTTTATGCCAATGCCATGCTGTTCGGCTACTGCCACTTCACAGAATGTTTTGAAGTCAGATACGTCAGTGTTGCCAGCCTGTTCTTTTGTTCTGTATTTTGCTTGAGTATTTGGAATCTTTTGGGGTTACCTACAAACTCTAAAGATTTGTCGTGCATATGTGTGTGTGTGTATACATATTCATTTATTTATTTATTCATTGTATGTGTTCAAGCATGGGTGCAGGCGCATCCCTGTGTTGACGAGAGGGTCAGAGTTTTTGAAATGAACTCTGGTTCATTTCAGTGCTACACTACATATGAGAGCTTCTGGCCTTGTCTCCATCCCCCATCTTCCTGTCGAAGTGCTGGAATAACAGACATGAACCACTGCCTTTTATGTTTTTAACCATGTGTGTTTGTGTGTGTTCTGTCTGTATAGGTGCCGTCACAAGAACGTGGAGCTCAGAAAGACAACTTTTGGGAAACAGTTCTCTCCCTCCACCAAGTGCAAGCTGGAGAGCAGACTTAGGTAGTGACCTGGCTACAGTACCTTGTACCCACTGATCCATCTCTGGTCCCCATCCTGGTTTTCTTCCATGGGTCCCAGCGATAGAAGTCAGGTTACTGGGTTTGTGATGCAAAGGCCCTTTGGCCTCTGAACTACCTGGCAGCCATTCCTACCAATTTAAAATATTTTTCTTTTTCTGTAAAGAATTTCACTGAGGGCGAAGGGAATAGCTTTATTGGTAAGACACTGGTATAGCGTGCATGGAAAACTGAATCAATCCTCAAAACCTACCTAAAAGAGATGAAATCTGAAAAATCAGTTCTTCCTCTGCCCTCATCAGAGAAGCTTCTTCTTGCGTTGGATGGGAGCTAACACTGAGAACCATGCATGGACAAGGTATAAAGAATGAAAGACAGTGGAGCACTCAGTCCTAAATGAAATGTCATCATCATCCCTTTAAGGGTCAGAGGAAGTGTAAAGGAAGTCTGAAGGAGCATAAAGAACCAGAGATGGTTGACTCCAGAGAAACAGGGTCTTCCATACACCACACGACCTCTGCACATGTGAACTCACAGATACTGGCGGTACACATAAGGCCTGTGCAGGTTCAATCTAAATGGGGTCCTGGCACGGACAGGGGGAAGTAGACGTGGGCTTCCATCCCTGATCCAGAAGCTGCCTGCAACTGATACTTGCAGACAAATGAAATATCCATTTTCTCCAATGGAGTCTCACTGCATATTACTAATCATAGCTCAGGGCAGGTCCCCCTCCCAAGAGTAGATGGCCAACACAAAATATCAATGGTGTTTTCACAGACTTTTCAGATCATTTTGCTTTGTTTGGACATTTTTTATCTTATTATTCTTTTGCTCATTTATTTTGATATTTCATTTTTGTGTTTTTGTGGGGTTTTTGGTAAGTGTGTTTCATGGTTTTTATTGTCTTTTTAGTTTTTTTTTTAAGAGAAATAAAAAGAGCATAAAGTTAGATAGGGAGGTGGGAAAACCTAGAGGAGGAGAAAAACATGTTAAAAATGTATTGTATGAAAACAATGTTTTTTAATAAAAGAGGCTCTTTTTTGTTGTTGTTTTTGGATTTTTTGTCTTTGTTTGTTTTGAGACAGGGTTTCTCTGTAGCTTTGGAGCCTGTCCTGGAACTAGCTCTAGTAGACCAGGCTGGCCTCGAACTCACAGAGATCCTGGAGTGTTGGGATTAAAGGCATGAGCCACTATTGCCCAGCTCAATAAAAGAGTTTTAAAAAACAAGCAACTAGGTGTAGAGGCTTGTGGTTGGAACTCAAGTTCAAGGAAGGCAGACAGGGCAGGCCCCTGGGTTCACTGACCAGCAAGCCTAGCTACTGGGCAAGTCCCAGGCCAGCAAAAGGTTTCAAAAGAGCTGGATGGTGTCTGAGGAAAGATACTTGACCTTGTCCTCTGATGTCCACACAATACACACACACAGGGCAGGCACTCAACACCAACGTCACTGGTATCTTCATAGGAAGTTCATTGACTCTGTAGATCTC
This sequence comes from Microtus obscurus, assembly GCA_963919715.1. NCBI lineage: Eukaryota > Metazoa > Chordata > Mammalia > Rodentia > Cricetidae > Microtus > Microtus obscurus. The sequence continues at coordinate 26,141,039 of CAWTZC010000015.1, forward strand.
TATATGTGGCAAGAACGTATTGGCAATATCGAGCCTTCCAGTTCACAAGTACAGGCTGTTTTTCTCTGTGTGTGCGCATGCGTGGTCACAATTCTTATTGATGTTTTGTAATTTGCATTGTGTAATCACGCTCTGTTCAAATTTCTTCAAGACATTTTGTTTTCGTCATCACGAATGGAACTGCTTTCTTGATTTCTTCCTCCGGAATTTCATAACTAGTACACAAAAAGCTATTTGTTTTATATATTGATTTTATTTTCCACAAATTTGCCATGTGCATCTATCAATTTTAACAGCCTATGAATGTAGTATCCAAGTTCTGTCTATAGCCATCAGCAGAATAAACTGACCTCTTCCTTTCCTAACTGTAAAATCAACATTTCTGCTGGGTGGTGGTGGCACACGCCTTTAATCCCAGCACTCGGGAGGCAGAGGCAGGTGGATCTCTGTGAGTTTCAAGGCCAGCCTGGTCTACAAGAGCTAGTTCCAGGACAGGCACCAAAGCTACAGAGAAACCCTGTCTCGGAAAACAAAACAAACAAACAAACAAAAAAATCAACATTTCTTTCTTTTGCCTTGTTGCTTGGTTAATCCATGGCAAATAAGATCTTGAGTAAACTTTGTGAAAGTGGACCTTGGACTTTTCAGGGGAGAAGCAGGGTATCTCCAGGGTGGTTTAAAACTAGATCATTAGCTGAAAATGAGAATGACATGAGCTTCTGATCCTCCTGCCTCCGCCTGTGATTACAAGGGTTTTCCACCAAGCCCCATTTGATGAAGAGCCTGAGAATCTAATCCAGAGCTGTGGTCATGCTGGATCAGGTTCTATCACAGAGCCACACCCTCAGCCTCAAAATGAACATTCTTGTCTCGGTCCAGACCTCAGAGAAACAGCGTGGGCTTTCCCCAGTTTGTATGATATTGACTGAGAGTTGTTTGACAATGTCTTCTGAGATAGAAAGAGTCATCCTGCAGGGAAGCTCCTTAATCAGGAAAGTAAACAACTTGAAATAGCTTCAGGAAGTCCCTGAAACTGACCAGATCTGCCAGGCCCCTCCCTGCCAGAGTAAACAATAAAAATTGAGCCCTTGGAGACTAGCAGACCAGAGCTGCAAAGAGGTACCCCAGACGAGCAAAGCAGAAAAGAAGAGAAGAGATTGCAAGCAAATTAGCTGACTAGAAGACAGACCAACCGAAGCACTCAGAAAGGACACTTGTCAACCTTTTGATATGCCTGTAGGCAGTTCATTGTGCTCCAGGTTCCCAGCTTTGTGAACTGTTTGTCACACATGCTGGGTTGGGCTTTAGTGATGCCACTGTCTTTGAGTCATTTCTGCTCCTGTAAGTAATTCCTTACCTTTATTCCTGTAAGTAACCCCCCCCAAAAAAAAATTCTTTTGATTCACCAAGCTGGGCTTTGGTGTTATCTATTCTTTAGTCTGTCATAGTCTTTGTATCTGGGGGAGTAGACATGAGTGTAGTATCTCCCCAGGAAAAGTTTGTTCCTCAACATTGAGATGCGCCCCTACGCTGATAACCAGGGTATTTAGTGAGATGTGTGACACTTGGGCTGAGTATTATCTTTGGCAACTGAAGAGGATCCCTGTATAGTGGAGGTTCCCTCCTGGACCCCAGGTTAGGCACAAACCACACAGAAACACCTGTTTTCAAAAAGAGGCAGGGATAAAAAGTTTTAAGTGACCGCTTTCTGACTCAGGCAGAAAGACAGCAGCAAATGACCTCATACGTAGTTTTTAAGAAGAGGAAAAGGGAAGTCTGTGTTGAATGGGCTAGGATGTGGTGGTAAAGGAGATAGGGGACAAGGGAGAAGGGGAAGAGGACAAGGGAAAGGAAGCAGAGATGATCCCAGAGAGACAAAGGGACTGCCTCTGGATAGAACAGAGACAGACGTGGCACCATAGACAAATGGTGGTTTGTACAGGTAAAGTGGGAGGCCCCATGTTAGGATGAGGGGTTTAATTTTAGTTGGGCATGTTAGTTAGGTGAACCATAGAAGACTTCCGATACTGAACTTCGGTAGGCAGCCTCAGAAGAAAGAAGTGGTCAAAAAAGGGAATAGGCTTTGGTGACTAGCTTTAGGAATGTAATCTAATGGTTTTTAGTAAGGCGGAGGGGGTGGGAGAGAAGGGCATGGCCTGCCAGAGCCATGCTTGCTGCTTGAGTTGGCCAGAGTCCCCTCAGGGCCACCTTGTAGTGAAGAACAGGCACAGATCCTAAGGAAGAATATCAACAGAAATGAGCAACAAGAAGCCAGGCAAGTGAACAGCACTTAGGAGACTGAGGCAGGAGGGTCAGAAGTTCAAGGGCAGCATGGGCTATACAACAAGTTCAAGACTAACCTGGTCAAATAGGAAGATCCAGACTTAAAGCCAGTAAGCAAGTGAAGGTGAGACTGAGATCCCAGCAGGGCTCAGGATAAAGCCTTTGCTTCGGGAGTACAGACACAGGCAAGTGTTAGATCCATCTAGGACAAGGGTGACTCATGGATGCAGGGCTCAACCTGAGCCCTGGGTTAGGAGATAAATCCATCCTGTTGGCTGCTTTGGAGTATACTCACATGTGAGTCCACGTGGATGTATTTCTAAAGACAGGATAGCTATGACTTTTCTTTAAACTTTATCATGCTTTATACTAACTCGCACAGGACTCCAGCAGCTCCCCTGGCAGCCTCAGTCGTGCGCGGAATCCGATGTCTGCTGCTGCCGGGCTCCTGTCAATCACAGTTCTCCCTCCTGCACCTCTGGAGCACGACAGGGGCCTGACTCACAGTACAGGCTCAGTAAACACATAGCTGACCTGCAGCAACAGCACTGCTTTCTGGCATCGAGCACTGGGACTCTGCAAACCTACTTATCCAAGTCTCTTCCACTTTGCGTCCTGTAATCCACAAGACAATGTCTTTCTTTCCTCTGCCAGCAGCCCAAGGCCCTCTGGCTTTGTGTGGACAAGCAGCAGAAGTGGGGTCTCCGATTTTCCCTGCCCCCCCCCCCCGGTTTATTTTATTTTATTTTTTCAGAGATGCTGCCAAGGTAAAGAGATTAGCCCTGTTCCAGGGTTTTGATGCTCTGTTGTGCATTCCACAGGGCGCTCAGGTTACATTCAGAGGTGGGGCTTATTCCTGGGCCAAACTGAGACCGAGCTTCTGTCTGGAGATGGGGGAGGAGAGGAGGGATGGATGGCAAACTGCAAAACAAATCAGGCCATGAACCAGGCTTTTTGGCAGGACTCAAAAAGAGCAGACGTGCACACACATTGGCATTCATGCACACTCACAAGAATGCACATGCCCCACACACATCTTCACTTGCAAAAACATACACTCATAGGCCTGTTGGCACACACATGTGCATACACATATACACCTGCATGTTCATACTCAGCAAACACATGCACACGTTGGGAGGTGTTGTTTATACTGCGTCAGATGCTGTCCTGCCTTATATACCATGTCACTCCTTTTCCTGGCTGCCCTTCAGGGCATGCGTGACCACATAAACAGACGTTCCAGCTCCAGCTCTGACACCGTGACCTACAGCTCACTTGCCCATCCTCCTCTCCCACCGGCTCTGATGTCTTATGCTTTAAAAGGCGAACATATTGCCATCCTTTAAGGTGCCCAGTTGGTTCATCTGATAACAAAAAGATCTCTGGCTATCAGCTGGCCAGATGACTCTGCTTTCTGCCAAGCCTGACAACCTAAGTTCAGTCCCCAGGACCCACATGATGGAGAGGGCCAGCACCCACAGATTGCCCTGTGACCTCTAACACACACAGTGGTACATGCACACACACACATACACACACAAAATAAATATAATAAAGACAGGAAGGAGTCGCGAAGAGTCCTGATTATGAGGTCATGGGAGTCAAACTGCTTCCCTGGGCTCAGGTGTCTGCACTTTTCTCTCTTTCTGATTTCCATCCTGACATTTCAAGAGTGCTTTGGTGGCTGGCACAGCTGAGATGAAGGATACTCGTGTGCAGACGGGAAGCCTTGAGGCCCAATGGCTACCACACAGAGAGCTTACAGCCACAGAAACAGTGCCCCTGTCTCCTAACTTGGTCTTTCTATTTATGAAACTCTTGAAGATAAAAGAGTTAATTCTTGAGCAGACTCTTCTAAGTGGGCTAAGCCTGCTTGGAGCCTGAATCTTCCAGCACACAGACCTCCAGTGCCTGGAGGCAATCAGACATCAGACAGTGTTTCATTCTCCCCTAAGTGACAGCCATAACTAATGCCAGGCTGGGAGGAGGATGCATTCCATGCCACAGCTGCCAGGGACTAGGAGAACTGTTTCTGCTTGACAGCACCTTAAAGAAAGAGAAATGTCTTGGGTGTGAGGCATGGGGAGGAATGGAGTGAAGGCTTGCCCTAGCTTCCAAAGCGAAGGATGACGAGCCCCATGTCTCCTCAGACACAATCCACTCTTGACAGTAAGGTGTGTGTGTGGGGGGGGGACTCCAGCAGCCTGAACTTGCTGGTCCCCAGCCTGGGGGGCCACGGAGGGTGCTCTCAGATTGGAGAAGGCATTTAGCCTGAGCTGGAGGTCCCAGGTTAAGTAGAAACAAGCCTGTAAGCAGCCTCTTCCATGCTGTCCACATTGGCTCCTGTGTCCGCGTTTCCACCAGGTTTAAGTCCCAGACTTGGCTTCCCTCAATGGACTATGATTCAGGAAATGTAAGCCCAATAAATCCTCTCCTCCCCAAGGTTCTTTTTTCATCACAGCAACAGGAACCTTAACTGAGGCAGCACTGGACCAAAATTAGAGGAGAAAGGCATTGATAGAGATCTTATTCTTTCTCCTTCCTGCCTATGCCTCCTCTTCCTCCTCTTCCTTTTTATGGGCTGTTGATATTTCTTAGAAAAGAAAGAGGTGGGGAGGGAGGAAGAGGGAGTGAGGGAGAAAGGAAGGAAGCAAAAAGGCAAAGATAATGCACAAGCCAAGGAAACAGAAGGTTACATTTTATCTTCTAGAGGAGGCCAAGCCTAGTGACAGACAGTCTGAAGGCTAGAGTATGTGCTTCAACCATGATTCTGCTGAGTTGCTGTGAGGGTTCCAGGTTCCTCCACACAGAGTCTTCTCCCCTCACAGAACTGAAGAGCACAGCTTCTTATTTCTATATGGGGCATTGTGGCACACCCTTGTAATATTAACTACCAGGAGGCTGAGGCAGGAGGATCACCACCAGTTAGAGGGTAGCCTGAGCTACAGAATGAGCCCTTGTCTAGGAAAGAAAGAATAGAAGGAAGAGAGAGAGAGAGGGGCTATCGCAGGGGGCAGGCTTGCTTTTAAACACTGTCAGGACAGTTGTCTTGCTGTCTATAAGCAGTGGACGCTCTTGTTAGAGTCAGTGGATTAGGCCATATTTCTTTATCACTCCCATACACAGATGTCCATGCATACAGCCTTAGAGAACTAAGTACCAAGCCTCCTGGGCATTTGACAACCCCTGCCCTGGAGCCAGGCAGAGCTGGCTTCTGTGCCCCTGCAGCCACTCTGCCCTGAACCTCTCCAAACCGCTCCTCTGCTCCTCCGTGTCCTCAGCTCTGGAGTGAGCACTTAGCCCAGGCCCTCAAAGCTTCTGATGACCATCCTCAATCATGTCCAGTGCAAACCAAGCCTTCGGTAATGAGCTTCCATCTGATGGCTGAGACGGTGTCTGGAAGGGTCAAGGAGTGTGGGGAGACGAGTATTTTTAGACCTTTGACTCACACAGCAGGGGTTTCCACATACACCCAAAATGGGAACTTGCTCGGTTTCTCTATCACTTTCTGTGGCACTGAGCATGGTTTTAGTTCCCTCCTTCGCTCTCCCACTTCACTTAGAATCCTCCTACCCACACCTTGCCCACTCTGTCTGCTTCTTAAAACATCCCTGCCCTTTGGACCTCCCGGTGGTTGCCCATTGTCCAGGCACAAGGCACGCTTTTCCGATCTGGCAGCCCCTCTGAAGCCCACACGCCCTACACACCGATCTCCTTGCCAACCCGAGAAAAGCAGACACGGAGGCTTCTGTAGCACTCCGTCCTGAAGGATTCCAGTCTGCTCTGCCCAGCTCCCATCCCCATCTATGCAGTCAGGGCACTGATTGCTCTGACCTATTTGCTTATTCATGCTTCGCCTTCCCTGAAGGTCTCTGACTGCCCTCACACAAGAGTGCAATAACTTGTACAGGAAGACGTGCTAGCAAAAAGCTGTTCAGAGTACTGCAACTGTGCCTGGTCACCAGGCCAGACTAGATCCTGCCCCTACCCATGTCAGTACCCATCCATCATGTTCCCGTTTGCCAGGAGTCCCGCCAAACTTCTGAGTCTCCTCGGTTATTTGCCTGCATGGGCAGGGACTGTATAAGCAAGTGTGGAGTTTATCTAGCCTTGTGTGTCTGTGTCTGAGCGTGCTCGTAGTGACTGACACAGCGTCTCATGGTGGGTCGCCACATCACCTGCCTGCTGTGGGCAGGAATTCAGACGAAGCTTGGCTGTCCAGCACAGACGCTTGTCTTCTCGGGAGACAGCTGGCAGGGGCTGCATCAACCAAAGACTCCGCCAACACTTGAGTTCTTTTTATTTTATTTTTTTTTATTTTTTAATTATGAAAGCAAGCCAGAAGGTAGGTGGTGGTGTACACCTTTAATCCCAGCACTCAGGAGACAGAGTCCAAGGCCAGACTGTTCTACAAAGTGAGTTCCAGGACAGCCAGAGCTATTACACAGATAAACTGACTCAAAAAAAAAAAAAGAATTGAAAGCTCAGCCTCTCAACCTATAGCTTACATTTGTTCCTAACTAGCTCTTATAATGTAAATTAAGCCATTTATATTAATCTACGGTCTATCAGGGTGGCATTACCTCTCTTCCGTCTTGCACTTCCTGTTTCCTCTGTGTCTTCAGGTATCTCCTTATGCCTAAATTCCTCCTCCTCTTCCTTTCTCTCCCAGGAAGTCCCACCTATACCTCCTGTCTAGCTATTGGTTATTCAGCACTGGAGTTCTTACTTCAGGTTCACTCACAAGCTGTTGGCTAAAGACCTCAATTTCTGAGAGCTCAGTGGTTAAGAGCACTGCCTGCTCTTCCAAAGGTCCTGAGTTCAATTCCCAGCAACCACATGGTGGCTCACAACCATCTGTAATGAGGTCTGGTGCCTTCTTCTGGCCTGCAGGCATACAAGCAGACAGAATACTCTATAAATAATAAATAAATAAATATTTTTTAAAAAAGACCTCAATTTCTTGCTACATAGGCCACTCCAGGAAGCTAAGCTGTGGTGTCCAACTGGCTTCTCCCACAGCCATCAGTCTACACTAGAGCCACAAAACTTTCTTAGGACCTGATCTCCAAAGTCACATACCAACACCACTGCCAGTGGTGTTCTTCATCAGTGAGCTCATCCCCAAACTGGCAGGACAGCAAATGGAGTCCCACCCTTTAAGGAAGGCACAACAATGAAGATTATTTCAAATTATATCGAATACTACTGTCGCCTGCACTTCCAGAAATGGGGTGCTGAATGAACAGGGACCTCACACCTTGAATATTTCTTAGAATTCTATGATATACTTTCTTTTCATATTCATACAATTCGGAAGGAAGACATGTTCCCAGAACATATCCAGGTTTGAGTAAAAAATGCTACGTTGTGTGAGGTTCATGTCCAGCATCAGTTGCTGGACCCTCATAACAGTGCTGAGAGGTAGCTACTAAGAGGGGTTTCTTGAATGTGAGGGCCAAGGTGTTGGCTGGAGTCATTGGGTTTCCCGTCTATGCCTAATGCCCAGACGGCTGACTTCCGCGGTTGAAAACTAAGGCGTGCTTCCAAAGCGTCAGCTCATTGGTTCTGCCAAGGCTGCCTTCTCAACACACTTTCTGCGTCTTCTTGATCCAATCATGTTCCATCAGCTCTTGGAACACTCCCAGCGATTCAAATGTCAATTACCAACTCTTGCCTCCTGCAGGCCAGAACTCTGGAGCCCCAAGGAAGGAAGGTAGGATAGGTGGTCTTAGTCACCTTAGGCTGTACCACTTAAAACTTAAGTAAAACACTCATCTGGGTGTGTCTATGAAGGTGTTTCCAGGGATGATTGGCATATAGACCAGTGAGCTGAGTGGGGAGGACCATCCCCGAACACAAGTAGCTCTATCCAAATGGGCTGGGACCTGGATGGAAAGAAAAGGCTGTGTGGGGAGCTCACTCATGTGCATGCTCAGCTCTTGTTGAGCAAATGCCGTTTTTCTTTTGGTAGGCTTTTTGCTGTTAACACTGTGTGTGGGCATTGGAGTCCAGATTGTCCATCGTTGAATGTGGACTTGGACCAGGAAGTCTCCAAGGGGCTTAGCAGCCTTCAGCTTGGTCTGAGACTGCTCTGGTGTTTGTCTATAGCCCAAACTCACCAGCATGTCTTTCAGGCTGGACTATCCACCTCCTCCCTAACCCTCTCAAGAAACCTCATGAGCTGGGTGGAACACACCTCTCCCGTGACCCTTGCAAGTGACTGGAGTGGATCGGGACTTCAGGACTCCATCAAAGAGCACATGTCCCTAGCTGTTAGTTTCTTTTCTTTTAAATATTTATTTATTTATTATGTATACAATATTCTGTCTGTGTGTCTGCCTGCACGCCAGAAGAGGGCATCAGATCTCATTTCAGATGGTTGTAAGCCATCCATGTGGTTGTTGGGAATTGAACTCAGGACCTTTGGAAGAACAGTCAATGCTCTTAACCACTGAGCCATCTCTCCAGCCCCTGTTAGTTTCTTTTCTGTTACTGAAACTGCAAGTCACAAATAGACACATTTATAAAGACAAAGGCTTGCTCTGTTTATGTTCTAAAGATTCAGGGTCAGGTGCCCCATCTGCATGCAGCTCAATAGGTTGAAGAGTGCCCTTTCCAGGTGACTCACTTGGTCTAAACTTCTTCCAGGCAGCTTGGCTGGGTGCTGCTTCTTCCAGGAAGCTGATCTGGTCTAAGCTCTTGGTTGTAGCTCTGTCTCTCTAGTCTTAGAAGGACAGTGCTTTTATTGGTTACTCTGCCAGGGAGGGTTTAGTGAATCTGCTCTGTTTCAGGAACTTCCTGAAGCGCCTTTGATTTGTCTACCTTCCTGCTTAAGGAGCTTCCCTACAAGATGGAATATTCCGCTCTCAGAGGAAACTGTTACCCAACACAAAGCCATACAATCTCTTTGAATCATATGCTCTTAAAGGGGAATTCAACCTTAATCACCTCCCAAAGGTGCCTTATCCAAACACTGTAGAGGATTAAGTTTCCATCCTTTTAATACCATAGAAAGTGTACTTATTTTCAAGGGGAGGTTTTGGTTGATTTTGGTTGAGGTGGAGTCATGCTCGGTAGCCCTGTCCTGACACCATGTAGTTAGGCTGGTCTTCAATTTACAGTTCCTCTGGTTTTCGCATCGCTGGAGCTGGGACTACAGGCATATGTCACCACACCCAACTCAGAGTGGGTTTTGATGGGGACATTCAAACCACAGTGCTGGCTCCTCCTGGACACTGGCCACATGCTTCTCTTCTGCCCTGCAGGAAGCCTCCCCTGCTGAGGCATCACAGGGTTTCTGTTCTAGTTAGTCGGCAGGACCAGCCCTAGCTCAGGAAGACATGCAGCTATTGTGTTCCTATTGGGAGACTTCCTGCCACTCACAGCATCTAGCCAGCCATTAGAAGCCAGACTGCCTACCAAGACAAGGAGCAAAAGAGTCAAAGCCAGAGCCTTAGACTAGGAATCTCTTTTTGATGTCAGCGGCAGGAAAAGTCACTGAGATTTTGCAACCAGGACCAACTTCTCTACATGTGTAGCCTCATTTAACAACTGGGAAGAAGAATTTGATTATTAAATCCCAGCCTTAGTTCCCCCTGCCGTGCTGCATGGCAGACCTTGTTCCGTAGTATCTACAGCGCCCTCCTGAGAACTATATATGCTCTTATTTGGATTTCACCAGAGTAAACCATGCCAGAGTCTTTAAGAGTTGACTCATGTTCATCTTGTCTTCTGGTGTCCAAGGGTCACTGAGGGGAGGAAGGGCTGTTTGATGGTTGGACTATTCCACTTGCATTCTCCCCCATGAAGGAGGGGAGAGGTTCTGGCTTCCTGTTGACTCATCTTGTATGTCTGCAGGTGTCTCTGCAGCTGGATAATCACAGCTGGGTGATTCCTAGAGCTGCTGGTTTCACAACAGCTGGCTCAGGTCTCCTGGGCTGCAGAGTCAGCTCATCTTTCCTCCACTTCTGGCTTGGACCTTGACTTCCTTCTTATGGCCCTCTAGCCAGGCCGGCAACCTCAGATCAAGAGGATCAATGTATCTGTGCTCTCTCACCCCAGCCCTACAGGTACCAGACCTGCATAGGCCCTTGTCATCCTAACCCTAGGGACAGTAGTAGATGGTTCTCAACACTGGGTTCAAGCGCTGGATGGTAGGGTATCCCTCATTCTGTTTCCCATCACCCCGGTACTCTTTGAGATGTCCATCTCAAGGGGTCACCCATCACAATGGTAGGGTGCTGCTCACCAGTGACTGCACAAAGCTCGCAGGAAAGTGGACCAGAGTCTTTCAGCTCTCAGAACTGTCACTCCTGCGTCTCTCTTGTTCTCCCTCAAGGGCCTGAGGAGTGGTTCTTACCTCATTTCAGGGTGTGTATGGGAGAGGTTATATCCCCATGTGACCTGAGCAGAGACCTCAGGGATCAAGGTGTGGAAGAAGGATCCATCTTGCAAGAAGGAGAGATTCCAGAAATTCTTCCTCTACACCAAGCCCCTTGCCTGTCCAGACTCCAGGGTACAGAAGGAAGGAGCAAGTCTGCCCAGATGCAGGAGTTATGGGAGAATTAGGTGCCATGGTTTAATATTTGCTCCCTTTCAAATCTAGTCTGTGAAGACTTAGCAAGGTATAGTTGGGTGACTGTCCAGGAAGCCAGCTGCTTGTCATTTCTCAAATTTTTTGGAAGTTGCTTGCTTGCACTTCCTGCTTACTCAGTTAATAGTGTTTCCTTTTTGGGTCTCTGAGGGAGTTGAAGACTAGATAGTTATAGTTTTCCTTGTTTACCTGACACAGAAAGCAAGTTATGATAGAAAGTAAATTAGGTACAAAAATTTGGACTCACCATCCTAGGATAGATATGGAATATTTTCTCTGAATTTGTCAAATGTAAATGGACTAGACATCATGGATGTATTTGTTGCCTATACATTGTATAGAGTTATTGTACTTATTGTATATAGTTTTTCTTATATTATTTATAGCCTTTTATTTTAGACTAAAAGGGGAAATATTTGTATTTTAATAAATAAATCTTGCCTGAAGATCAGACGCAAAGCTAAAACCACTAGAGGTCAGGTATGATGACACCCACCTTAATCTCAGGATTTGGGAGACAGAGGCAGATGGATCTCTGTGAGTTCAAAACCACTCTGGTCTACACAAGATCAATGCAGAAACAAATTCAGATGGTAGTGGCTCAGACCTTTGATCCCAGTATTGGGGAGTTACATGCCTTTAATCCCAGCACTAGAGGGAATTTAAAATAGGAGAGAGAGGGTGGCGGGGAAGAGACAGAAATCTTTAATAAATAAATACATAAATGAAAGAAAGAAAGAAAGAAAGAAAGAAACCCTAAAAAAAAAATAGGAGAGAGAGGCTTAGATGGCTTAGTTTCAGATCACCCAGCCTTAGTAGAGGTAAGACTTCTCTAGTGGCTTGGCTGACTAGCTTTTCTGGTTTTCAGATTGAAACCCAATTTCTGTCTCCGGGTTTTTATTATTCATGCTACAGTGTAGTTAGTAGTGGAGAGCATTACTTGCAAGTAAGAGGACCACAAAGTTTCTTATGTCACTATGAAGATAATGGTGAATGAGGACACCCAAGAGAATGGCAGTGAGGCAGCAAGCATTATGGTTGGTTCTGCACAGGTACCTGTTAGTGCCTATGCAGCACAGAGCAAGGATGCATGAGCTTGAGACTGAGTGATGAGATCCCAGTGAAGAGGCTTTTCTTCAATCTTCTCACCAGGTATTTCAAATATTTTATGATTAGCCTGGTTTATTTTTAAATTGGAGGATGGCAAAATAAAAACAAACAAGTAAACAAACAAAACTTTCTTCCCAAAATAGGTATTAAGGACTGGAGAAATGGCTTAGTGGTTAAGAGCACTCCTGGAAGACCTGAGTTCAATTCCCAGCACCCACATTAACTGACTGACAATGGCGGGCAACTCTCATTCTCGGAGATCTAATGCCCTCTTCTGGCCTCTATTGGTACCTGCACATAGGTGGCAGACATAGAGGCACATACACCTAAATTAAAAAGCAAAGCAAAACTTTATTTTCAAATATGCACATTAAAATATAAGAAAATGCCCTCTGCCCCATATGTCTGCAATATTTGGGGTGGGGAGTTGTTTGTTTGTTCAGTTGGTTGGTTGGTTGGTTTTTTGGGATAGATCTCTGTGTGGCCCTGGCTAGCCTGGAACTCAATATGTACACCAGGGTAGTCTCTGCTTACTGAGTGCTGGGATTAAAGGCATATGCCACTAAGCCTGGCTTGTTTGGTTTTGAGACAAAGAGTATCACTATGTCACTCTGACTGGCCTGGGACTTGTGTTGAACTCACAAAGATCCACCTGCCTCTGCTTCCCAAGTGCTGGGGGATCAAAGGAGTGCACGATCATGTCTGGCCAGTCTTGCAGTTTTATCTTCAGAACCTGAGCTTCCGGGAAGAACATCACTTCTGTTCTGAGAAAGGCAAAACCTGGAAGACTTGAAGACTGAGAGCTTTTCTCCTTCCCTCCCTGGGAGCCTCTCCTGGACACCCATGAGCACAGCCGAGTGTTCTGCTGTTCTAGGTGGAGAGAACTGAAGCACCATCCATACACTTTTCTCTCTACACTGCATAGTCTTTGCTTCTGCCCGAAATGCTTTGTCCAGTCCTAGGCCCCCTTTCTCATTTTGCCTACTTGCCCGTGAACACCTTCAGCTTCTGTGTGCAGATGCTACTGGGAGGAGACAGCACAATCAGGATTGTCAGAAACCCCAAGCTGTTTGAGAGCCATGGGTCTGTGGGCACTGCTCACCTCCTCGCTGAGTCACACGGTGGGACCAATCCGACCAGTTCCTAAGATACAACCTGTTTCTAAGATAGACAGAAGCTAGAAGATGGAGACCACAGCCACTGCCTGCCTCCTCTCCACTCGAGTTAACTTTAGGATAAGTCCTGGGACATAGATGAATTTAATGTACTGTTCCAGATTTATTCAATCCCTAAGCACATATGACTGCCACAAAAAGGCCAGCCTGTGTCTCGGATCTGACCTTGGACACGAAACAGGAGCAGCTGGGTTTTGATCTCTCTTTGGTCCAGTTTTCCTCACTGTGCTCCTCTTTTGGGATGGTAATGTCCATTCTGTGCTATTGTGTGGTAGAAGTATGGGATTTGCTTTTCCATTTTGATTTTATAAGGGATTGCAGTTAGGAGACTGCATGAAACTCAGAAGAGACTTCGGACTTTTAAACGAATTTAAGACTGTAATAGACTATGGGGACTTTTGAAATGGGACAAATGCATTTCTGCATTATGATATGGCTACAAGCCTATGGGGGGCAGGGAGTGGAAGAAGTGATTTGAATAAGAATGGCCCCCAAGGCTAAAAGGAGTAGGAGAAGTGGCCCTTTTGAAGTAGGTGTTGGAGGAGATATGTCACTAGTGAATGGGCTTTGAGGTCTTTGAAGCTCAAGCCTGGCTAGTATGTCACTGTCACTTCCTTCTGTCTGCGGAGCCACATGAAGAACTCTCTGCTGCTTCTCCAACACCATGTCTGCATGCATGCTGCCATGCTTTCTGCCATGACAAAAATCAACTGAACCTCTGTACTGTAAGCCAGCCACAATTCAATGTTTTCCTTTATAGGAATTTCCATGGTCAGGGTGTCTCTTCACAGCAATAAAACCCTAATTAATACAAAATCTCACAGGGACGTCACCCCTTGACAAAAACCACAAGCAAGTACAGAATGCTGAAAGAGGGAAATATGGTTGTCTCCAGGGAGGAATCCCCTAACTGGTTATCTAATGTCAATTGTTTAGCTCTGAAATCACATAGATATAAGCAACATTCAAGGGTATCAGCAGATTGTGTGTGTATGTATGTTTGCATATACTTATGTATATGTAATAATAATAATACTAATAATAGAAAAAGACTATGAATTTGAAAGGAAGCAAAGGGAAAGACATAGAAGGAAGTAGAGGAAGGAATTGGAAGGGGAAAAATGACATAATTTTGTTTTAATTTAAAAAAAAATTAAGTAGAAGTACCAACCTAGAGGGAGAGCCTAGCCCCTGAAGCTACAGACTCAGAGGGTGATCTGCAGGTATTTAGAACCATAGAGGATGTGTGTGGTTGGGAAGAAGGGGGCTTTGGAAAGAACTCAGATGGGAGGTAGGTAGCTAGCAAGGAACCCAATGCTCTGTGCACTGGGCTACGCTACTACAGAGTAAAGACCAGGAGATGAGTGGAGACATCACACTTCTCTGGGGAGAGCTAGGGAATTTGAGTTGAGGGAATTTCCCATCATGCAGCTGAGTAGTCTCCTGATGTAGATGATCAGTGCCCACTGGGGTGAGCCATAGATCAAGACTGAACGCTGGCTGCAAGCCGTGATTGGCCAGATGGACACCTAGGAACAATTTGCAACTGCTGAGTGCCGCCACAGGCTACACCACGTTCCGAGTCCAAGAGGACAGATGGTGTATGCGCGAGAAACTGAGCTAGTGGAGAAAAGCATCACTTAAGGAGAGGAGCCAGCAATGAGAATGCTGCATTTCACTGAGTCTCAAGGCTAGGAGATTGCACCTTCACTGTACAGATGAGAAAACCGAAGCTCTCTCAGAGAAGGTCTCAGAGCTTATGTGAAGATAGGTGTATCCCTATCCCAGATCCTCAACTTTGCGCGCTCACATGCATAACCACTCCTGCCTGAGACTGATCTGGCTCCAGTTAGTCAAAATGCTAGGCAGGGAAGTCTGAAACAGTGCCAAGGCCTCTCACTCGGAATGTCAGAGCTCAGCTTGCCAAGGCTACGCTGTATATGTATACACATTTTAATGTATCCTATTAGGTATGCATATATGCATTTTTACACACATTCAGATGCACATTAAATGTATGTTATGCACTCCTTTGTGTATGCTCAGAAATTTCTAGACTAATGTGTGGTCAGACTAAACAATGTCATCTTCAAGAAGACACATAGCGTTTGAATACAAGAGAGGGGGATTTCTATCGGCTAGCCTTTCTGCCAACTTTGGGCTTTTACTGTGTATACACTCCAATTGCAGTATTATACAAGCTTGGCTCTGCTCTTCCTTGTGTGGAAGGAACATGGCCTCTGGGACCCATTGTGCTCCAGAAGACTGTGTGGATAGGGCTGTGCCAGTGTTTATTCATGGGGAGGCAACAATACGTCCTTAGAAAGCGTGGGTGACTTACCTCACCTTTACCCCGGAGGGGTCATGAGTATTCCAAGGCCCTATGCCAGCAATCCATTTGCTTGGTCCTAGAAAAGGGGGCCACTCTGCGCACAACTTCTTAGGCTTTAGGACTTCTGCCAGGATCCTAGAGAACTTGGCCTAATAGGTGCACGAATTGGGACAGCGGCTTTTGGAACATTCCCCAAGCTCAACTTCGACAATGAGGAGGGAGTTATTTTGAATCACTGGCCAGCCTGGGTCATCTCAAGTTGTCAGCCTTCAGATGGCATCTGGGCCTCCATCGCTGCTCTGCATGTCTATCTCCCACAGAAATGAACACTGAGCGACCGTGCTCTTGGATGCCTCTTCAGGCAAAAGCAAGATGGGCTTTAACTCTGGCAAAGCTTTAGAGAGCCATCCAAAGGGGGGCCTGGGTTCAAGAAATTCCCAACACTGAAGAGTTACTACAACTACTAATAATAGTTGACAGGAAGATCTCTGTGAGTTCTAGGCCAGCCTGGTCTACAGAGCGAGCTCCAGGACAGCCAGGGATACACAGAAAAACCCTACCTCAAAAAACTAAAATGATGCTGATGATAATGGTAATAAGAAGGTGTGGAAAGTGCCTTTTGCAGCAAGATATTTGCTGGGTATTTTGTGCCATGATAAAAATAAGAACTTGACAATGCCTACCATGGGGGAATGGGAGAGTAACCCCAAAACTGAAACACAAATGGGTTAGGGTGTGATTCAGTGGCAGAGCACTTCCCTGACATGTTTAGGGTTCTGGGTTCAATCCCAGTGGGACAACAAACAGAGGGGAAAAAAAAATGTCCATGGTCCTGGGTGGTTTTTATTGTTCACATGGCAAAGCCTGGAGTCATCTGGGAAAAGGGAATCTCAACTGAAGATCTGCCTAGATCAGATCAGCCTGGGGTCAGGATTGTGAGGGATTGTTTAGACTGATCATTGATGTGAGCCTGGGCCTATGAGCGAACCAAAGAGCAAGTGACAAGTGGGTTCCTTCCATAGTTTCTGTTTCAGTTCCTGCTTGGGTTCCTGCCCTGCCATTCCTTGGTGATGGATTGTGACCTGGAAAGTAAGCCAAACAGACCCCAGTTCCCTCAATGACTTGCTTTTAGTCATGTAGTTGTCATGGGAACAAAATGAAACTGGAAGAATATGTTAAGTTCATCTATGTCTGAGGACCTACCCTAAAGCTAGCTCGAGTGGAGAAGAGGTAGGCGGTGGCTGTGGTCTCCATCTTTCCAACACAGAATCAGCAAGGAGGCTTCTGTCTAGCTTAGGAATAAGATGCAGTGGCCGGGATGAGATCAGGACAGCTTGCTGCTCCAGAACACACCTGGGCCTGTGTTAGGCCTCACAAAACAACTGGAGTCCCCCCTAACTTTCCCCCTTCTTCGTCCAAATGCTTAGCCGTCATCCGCTAACTATTCATTTCTAACCCATCGACAACCCCTCCAGTCAGATCCTAAAGTGCAAACAGGAGAGTCTTCCTTTCAAAGCACACACTTTCAGATGTCTGTACCCCCGTCCAGGTTTCTCTGTCCATAGGCCCTGCCATCTGTACTCAGCTTCCACTGTGGTGTGGTGGTGGTTTGTCCTTCCTGTAACTCGGAGGTGCTTGGAACTGTGCCTGATGCTACTGTAAGGTCCCTGAACATCAAGAAGTTAAAGGAGCACAAGAAGGGCCCGGCCCTTCCTCCTCAGGAGTAGCTCCTTTGAAAGCCCTGGCCCCAGGAGGGCTGGTGAGAGAAGTCACACAGCTGTGTGTCCTCAGGACAGAAGGGCTCAGTCTAGACGTGTTCTGAACAGTGCTGCTGAGAACTGCCAAGCAGAGTGCTACCAGCTTGGGTCTGCCTGGGGTCCAGGACGACAGCAGGAGGATGGACGGTGGGAGTGTGCGGAGACTGACCTAGCAGAGAGAGACACTGCTCAAGAACAAGAGCCTGCCACAGACTTCTTCATAAACAGCCCCCAGTGAGGAGGTCAAAACCCGCTTCCCAAGTTTCCATCGTTGCGACATCGCCGGGGTGTTCGGGAGAGACCACACATTGCTTTTCCGGTTGTGTAAATACAGACGTGCCGGCAGCAGCGACCAGAGCCCCTGAGGGCATGAATCATGAGACGAGGGACAGGCCTGTGCCAGAGGGAGATGCTCCTTCGCCGCATCTGCCCCCCTTACACTGACCATCCCATTGCCCCACTCCTCCAATCCCGCATTCTGTCCCCATCGTTTTGAGGACTCCCTGAGCAGTCCTTCTCACCAAGAATGGAACTGCTTCCCGACCACTCTTTAAAGGAAACTCTGGCTGGGCGGTGGTGGCGCACGCCTTTAATCCCAGCACTCGGGGAGGCAGAGGCAGGCGGATCACTGTGGGTTCGAGACCAGCCTGGTCTACAAGAGCTAGTTCCAGGACAGGCTCCAAAACCACAGAGAAACCCTGTCTCGAAAAAAGAAAAATTAAAGGAAGCTCTGCTCCACCTGAGGTAGATCCAGTGCTCCCTGCATGTGGTTGTCCTGAGGGTGACATTCTTCTGGTCACCAGTGAGGCATCCAGATAACTATTTCAAGTGCACACAGTTGATCTCATCTCCCCTCAAAGCTACCTATCTATAGGCAATCAGGAAAGTTAAGGGCTTTCCTTAAGGGCACTATGAGCTTTTCCTGGTCCTCGGTGACCTCACTCTAAGATCACGTGATCAGCAGTACACTTCTTGGGTAGGTCACTTGAAGGCATGCTTGGAGCAGAGTAATCGAGGGCCTTCAGCTTCGGGACTACAGGGACAGGTGTTCTTCAGAATGACCAAGTGTTGTGTTCACACAAAGGTATGTACCTTGTATCACGGCCCAGGTCCATAGGCCGTGGGACACGGCTGTAAAATTGGGGGTGCCAGGTGTGAGTGGAGCACACCGAGAGACTGCAAAGACATGTCTTGCTTCCTGCTTACCCGACTAGGCTGTCATAAGTAAGCATCGATCCTGTCACTGGAAGTTCATAGTGTTGGTAGGATTGGCTTCTCCCGAGGCATCTCCTCAGCTGCCTCTGGCCGCGTCCTCTCCTGGCCGTCTCCTGTGTGTGTTCTCATCGCTTCTCGTCTTCGGGGTTCACCTCACGTCACTCATATGTTTGTAAAATGTCTGATATAAGCAACTTAAGGGTGGGGGGGAGATGTTCTTCTGCCAGTCTGAGACTTCAGTCCATTACGACTGGGGTGTGGTGAGGTGCGGTGGAACGCGAGAGTGGTAGTGTGGGGTGGTGGGGTGATGTGGGTGGGTAAGGAGGGGCGGGATGGCAGAGTGGAGGTGGTGGTAATAGTGGTAGAGTGGTGTGTGGTGAATAGGGTGGGGGGAGTGTGAGATGGAATGGCGGTAATGGCGGTAGGGGCAGTAATGGCAGTAGTGCCGGTAGAGTACGGTAGGGTGGGGGATGGTGGTAGAGGGATTGGGTAGTAGTGGTGGAGGATTTAGGTGGCAGTGGTGATTAAGCAACTGGCATCAGGCCAGTATAGAGATGAAGCAGAAAAAGACCAAGGATGGATGGACACACACACACACATACACACACACACAAAATAGTGGGCTTCCTCTAGCCAGTTCCCACCTTCCTCAGTTCTCTCTGCTCTCCGCAGTCTATTCAGATGTTGCAGTCATTAGGTTAGCAATCTCATGATTGAATTATCTCTGCAAATGCCCACTTCATGAATCTCATAGGTGTTTATCAGTTGACAGTCAATGAATCACTGTGAACGGGGGATGCAGCTTGGTTGATTGAGTGCTCGCCTAGCATGTACAAAGCCCTCAGTGTTAAATGTGCAGGGTCACAAACGCAGGGCATGGGACACATGCCTGCAATCCCGGCATTCATGAAGGAGGATGAGACGTTGAGGGTCATTTTGCTGTCACAGAGAGTTTGAAGGCAGTCAAGAGACCCACGTGACCCTATCTCAAGATAAAAATGATTCCCGACTGGGCGTGGTGGCTCATACCTTTAATTCCCAGCCCTGGAGAGGTTGAGGCAGGTGGATGTCTGTGAATTGGAGGCCCTCCTGGTCTACAGAGGACAAAGTAAAACGGCAAGCTACATACTTTCGACATACAATGGCATGCCGTGAACAGCTCCATTCTGAGAGGATGGAATAAGAGAACATTGAAGAAAGATCCGACCAAAGATTATGTGGGGGACATCACCCTCCAGTTCTGTGTTCCACGTCTGGGCACATGGTATCAGGACGCCAGCTCCAGAGAACTCTGGCAGCCCCGTCCTACGTCCCATCCAGCTGTTTATATCTGTGTGGCCTCTCTCTTAGGCTAGCTCTGTTCTTCTCGCCCATGAGCTGACTTGCTGTGACAGTCCGAGGATCTCTGAAATGGCAGGCTAAACAGACTTCCTCCCTTGAAGCTATGTGAGCTATTTTGTCACCCTGCTGAGAAGCCTAACCAGAAACACTCTAATGACCTATTTACCTTTAATGACCTCCTTAAAGATCTTAACTAGATGGCTTGGTGGCACATACCAGGCACTTGGTAGCCTGAGGCATGAAGACTATGAATGAGAGTGGAGCCAGATCTAAATAGCCAGTTCCTGGCCAGCCTGGGCTGTAAGAGCCTGTCTCAGACAATAAACAAACTAACTAAAACGATCTTAATTCAAATTCAGTCACACGGGCACTTTCTGAAGTGAGAACTTGAGTCTTTGAATTTGGGGTAACACAAGTCAGCTGACTGTCTTGTACTACTTAATATTTTTTTTCCTGAATGAAATGCTGTGTATACATTTAAGAAGTTAATAAGCATGTGACACACAAATGAAACCCAGGGAGAACTCTTAGCCTGCCTGACCTGGCTTTAATGAGAGACGCAATTTTCCCACAGGCATTGGCCACAGACAGTTGTGGTAAATCTCTGCTGGTGCCTCAGGCTTGCCCACACTCATTCAAAGCACTGAAACCCCCACCATCTAAGAGAAATCAAGACAAGCCTTCTGCCACTGTGCTGCTCTGGACAGGGCTTTTCCTAGTCTTTTGTCTCCTCTGATTCTGTCCTGACTCCAGATTATGCTTCACTTTCCAAATTTTGACTGAGCTACACCATAGCTTCCAACCTCCAGTGATCTTTTCCTCCTCCGCACTGAATTGGAGGCCCCTCAACTCCCCAAAACCATCCACCACCCATGCAAAGCTACACTGGGTCACTTGCCAATCCAGCTGGCCCCCTCCCTTGAGGCAGGTACTTGGTAGGTAGCCCAGGCTGGCCTTAAATTCCAGATTCTCCCCTGGTCTTATAGGCACATGCCACCATGCCCAATTCCCTATACAATTTCATCATCGATACTAGATGCGCAAAGAAGAGAGTTTTCTTGAAGCTTGATATTTGAAATTTGTGTGGGGTGGACAGTGGTGGTGCACACCTTTAATCCCAGCACTTGGGAGGCAGAAACTGGCAAATCTGTGTGTTCGAGGCCAGCCTGGTTTACAGAGCGAGTTCTAGGACAACCAGGGTCTCAAAAACAAACGCAAAACAAAAAAAAAAAAAATATTTGGAATTTTCTCTTTCCATCCAGCATGGCATGGGTGATAGAGGGCCACTGTAGTCCACGAGTAGGGCAGAGTTTTGTGTGGATTCACCTGTAACTTCTACCTGTGTACATACACCAACACAAAGGGACTCAGGGACCTCAGTGCTAAAGAATCCCCTTGATTTTGCTGTTCTGTCTCCGCAGCAGGGCCTCCCTCCCTCCAGTAGTTCACTGCCTGCAGCAACCGCTACTTCTCAGAGAATCAGAGAGGAAGTTAGGATGCTAGGAAGGAATCTGGACTCAGCATCCTTCATGGCACATGTGGGTGTATGCTGTATGCTGCTCACCACGGAGCCTGACACTGTGCAGGGGTTACAGACAGTACACTGTGAAAAGCTGGAAGGCTCACCCCAGAAAGGAATGTTGGCAAGGGAAATTATTTACCCAGAAGTTGACATCTAGGCTGGTTGTTGGGACTTTCCACGCTATTTGAAAGGATCCTGGCATCCCAAATATGTGGCAAGAACTGACCAGGGTGAAAAAGCTGCTTCGTGTCGCTGGTGTTTGGAGAAATGAAACTGGCTTTGCTTGGAAACAGCACCCAGAGGTCACTTGAGTGGGAGGGAACTGGGGAAGGTTTCTGGGGAAGGCAGGATCTAGAGCCCATCGCTCTAAAGACAGCCAGAAGACAAGGGACCACTGTTACAATCACATATTGCCTGGAAACAGTGGCAAGTATTATGAATTCTTTTCTTGTTGCAAAAGTATGTAAGTTCATGGTTGAATGAATACCTGCGAACTAAAGAAAAGCCCATTTTGAGATAAACAATTGTCTGTAACCACCCACCCACAGAAGCCTGCTATCACTATGAGCCTCTGGTCTGCTTCTAAGGTTCCTTCTCAGTAATGTTTTCACTGTTTGATTTTCTTGGACACAGGGTCTCGCTACATATCTTGGCTGGCCTGACACCACGTAGACCCTGGGGGCTTCAAACTCACAGAGATCTGTCTGTCTCTGCCTCCTGAGTGCTGAGATTAAGTGCATGTGCTACCACACAAGCCATGTTTTTAAAATATGCCAACATGTCTTTTCTGTCCACTTTTGAATAGTTTGGTTAAAATCTCCCATGAAGAAAGCCCTGTGAAGGGACTGGAGAGAAAGCCGAACAGTTAAGAGGAGATATAATGCTCATATATTTAGACACACACAAATAAGAATAGTAAAAATACATGTTTGAAGCTACCATGCTTTAAAATTTTTTTAATTTTTATTATTTATATAAGTTTTGCCTTCATGTGTCCACATAAATGCATTGCTTGAAGAGGGCCTACATCCCCCAGAACTGGAATTACAGACAGTTGTGAGCCATGATGTAGGTGCTAATAACCGACCCTGGGTCCACGGCAAGAGCAGCCAGTGCTGTTAAGTACTGACTTGTTTCTTCAGGTGGAAGCCATTATCTTAAAGCCTGTAATCCCAATGCTGTGCTGGACGAGTTCAGTCTTCCTGATCCCTGGCACACGTTAGACAGTAACAGCTCCTGCCTCGTTGGTGCTGTTGAACAAGACACGTAAGACAGCATAATTTATCATGACTAGAAACTTAGGCTGGGGAAAACACAGTCTCTGCTTCCCGGGTGTTGCCTGACCTTGATCTCTCCCAAGATAGAGGGGACAAGAAGGATGAGAAAGGACTAGAATCCTTCAATCCCAGCCTCATAAGAGCAGCTGGTCCCGTGCACAATGTCGGAGCTCTGATGACTTTCCTCCCCAAAGACCTCTTAGTGCACTGGGATGTTAAGTTTCAACATGAAGTTTTGAGGGAGCATCTTCCTTGAGCTCCACTTCAGGTTATTCAGAGGATAAAAGAACTAAAATCTTTAAATCCTGAAGACTACTCCCCAATCACAGTATGTCCTCGGGAAGTGTTTCTAGTATTTCTTGCATTTCTGGTAATTAGGAACTGTGAGCAGTCTCTGTTCCAGATCTCTGATATATTCCTGGGGACTGAGTCTTAACCTTTGCTTTATCAAGGGCTCAGGTAAGGCCCAGAGCTAGAAATGACCTCTCTCTTCTGGAGCTTTGGGGAAACAGTTTAATTCTGAAATACGAGCTTCAAACCTGTGTCCATGGAGGTCAGAGCCACGTGGTGCACCGAAGAAGAAGTGGCAGGCTGTGTCAAGACCCTCCCTCACTTTCTAGTCTCTATCCTTGCTCGTCTTTCTGGACATGTGCTGGAAGCAGCATAGTGCCTCAGCTTGGCCTCTTATAGTTCATTCTGTTGCCATGGCAAACACCATGCCTCAAAGCAACTCAGGAGTGAAAGGGTTTATTTGGCTTATACGTCCATGTCAAAAATCCACCATTGAGGGAAGGGAAGACAGGGACTGAAGTGGATACTTAAAGCAAAAACCATGATGGGATGTTACCTGCTGGCTGGCTAAGAGGCTTATATTTAGCTAGCTTTGTAGAGCCCAGAACCAAGGGCCCAGAGAATGGCACCACCCATGGTGGACTGAGCCCTCCTACATCAGCATTTAAGACTCTCCCCTAGAGACAAGCACACTGACCCATCTGACCTGGGCAACCACTCAATGGAGATTCCTTTCACAGGTGATTTTAGACCATGCAAAGTTGACAGCTAAAACTAAATATGACCATCTCCAAAGCCACACGTGCAAGAACCTTTGTCAACCTCACCCCACTCATCTTGTTCCACAGCCTCTGCCTAGGTTCCTGGTCAAGTCTGGTCACCTTTTATGTGACCCAAGGAATCCCTGGCCTAACCCATTCCTTCCCTGAATAATGTTAAAGAACAGAGGTCAAAGGGTCACAGCTAGCCAGGTTTGCTCCAGGAAAACCTGGAATGTTAGGGAAGTGCTTGTCACCAGAGGGTGCCTCTGTAATGGAATTCTTCCTGGGGCCCTAACTTCACAGTGCTGGTGCTGAATCTGACGCGAAGAACAAGAAATGCGAATTTGGTTAGAGGTCCCAAGAGATGCCTTTCCTCGATGTTCCTGTGGGGATGTCCCCGCCTTACTTTCCTTTCTATTGCTGTGATAAGAAGCTTACCAAAATCAATTTGGAGGAGCTGGGCAGTGGTGGCTCACACCTTTAATCCCAGCACTCGGGAGGCAGAGGCAGGTGGATCTCTGTGAGTTTGAGACTGACCTGGTGTACAAGAGCTAGTTCCAGGACAGGCTCCAAAGCTTCAGAGAAGCCCTATCTTGAAGAAAAAGAAAAAAGACTATGTAAAAAATTTTTGGAGGATGAGGGACTTAATTCCCCTTCACAGCCTATCACGGAGAGAAGTATAGGCAGGAACTCTAGCAGAAACCTGGGGACAGGAACTAAAGGATAGACCAAAAGAGGAGCATGGCTTACTGGCTTGTTCCCCATGGCTTGCCTTATTATACCACCCGTGACTATCTTGCCAGGGTTGGTATTGCACACAGTGGACTGGGCCTTTCTATGCCAATCATGAGTCAAGAAAGTGCCCCTCAGATCTGCCTACAGGCCATCTGATGGCCTCAACTAACGCTCTTTCTTCACAGATGACTCTAGCTTGTGCCAAGTTGACCAAAACCTAACCAGCACAGTCCCCAAACATCTCTTGGTGTCAGCTACACCTTCTTTGTCTGGATTATCCAGATCTCCCACTTTTTCCAGTTTTCCCTCCACAAGAGTTGGCTTCTAGATCTTTTCCCAGGTAGAATCAAGTTCTTTATCTTTTATTTCCAGCCAGTATGTCTAGGTTATAACAAAGGAGCCCCAGGGCAGTCTCTCTCTGCTGAAGGTCTCTAGGGGGGATCACTGTAGAACATTAGGAGAAAGGGACTCTGGGTTTTCATGCTGCTTAGATGGGATAAATGAGACCAGGGCCATCCACAGTAAATTTTTGACCCCAAGCTGGGCCTTCAGGATGAAGCCAAAACTTGGGAAGGAAAGAACCTAGTGTGGTGAAGGCCTTGATTCCACCTGGAGAAAGATGTAGGAGCCAACTCTTGGAGGTCACCCATCCTGTAACCCCTGTGTTCTCATCTGTGGCTTACACCTGTGGAGCCACGGAGCAGTGGTTTCCAGGCTTTTCCAGGCTTTTCAAGTAGTGTGGAGGGAAAGGCACGGTTGAGAGACCAGAAAGGGACTGAACCTGGCCCAGACAGTGTCCGCAGATCAGAAAAGACACATTCCGTTCTGTCCGGGTTGAACAACAGAATGGTGCGGCCAAATGAAATTAGCTGCAATCCACTACGGCAGCTTCCTCCGTCTGTGAGATGGTGGGAACTCTTTAATGCTCACACTCACCGAATGAGGGCTCCTTTAAAACAGAGACTTTCTCATAGCCCGTCACCATTTGCACCCGATAAATCTGCTTGCTTCTAAGGGGAAACGCTGCCCAACCTTCACTGCTCATAGAACCCTGCAGTCAGCCGAATACAGGACCCTGACATTGAAAGGCCCAACTGTCATCCCTGCCTATAAAAGTGTGTATTCGATTTGGAAGACTTCATCTCACACTAAACCATGGGGAAAGGCGCGGGTTGAAGGGGATGACTACAGATGCCGGGGAGCCAGGGAGCCAGGGTATTCTGGCAGCCTCCACACCTACGGCTTCCTCCTTCCATTGGGTTCTGTGAATAGGATTATGAAGGTCTTGAGGCACAGGCAGCCTCCAGCAGATTGTGGTTTGTGGATCATTTGCCAGAGCTTGAGTTGCAGAATGAGGAGTCTCCACTTGACACAGTCCTGAAAGCCTGCGAGGCTAGGAGGAGAGGTTTTCTTTGAATCATCAAGGTTTTCCGGTAGCTTGAGTCAAGCCATCGGGCTCGTACAAGGCCAGTGGCAGCAGGCCAACCATCCAAAGATGTTGTGTGTGCAACACACACACTGTGACCAGCTGTGTTTCGGCTCTCTTGTCTTGGTTGAGCTTGCTCTGGGAGTCAAGAGAAGAGCTGCATTTAGGCTGGTGTGAAGGGAAAGGAGCATTTGGTGGGTGCTTGGTATTTTTGATTAGTTTCAGGTAGGGAGGGGAGAGAGGGCTAGCTGGAATTTCTGTGCTTTATCATGCTGGACTCTGAAGAATTGGAAGAATGGAAGGGAAATAGTTATGGAGCTGGGTGTTTGTTTGCTTATTGTGTCATTTCTAGGAAATGACTTCTGTGTTCAAAACATAAGTAAAAAAAAAAAAAAAGCAGCTATGCCAACAGCTGCAGCCCATCACACTCAACTCCCAGTGTATGCCAGGGAGCTGGAGGGCCTGAGCAGACAGGGTAAGCGTGCGTGTGTGCGCGTGCATGCCCACGCACACTTAGGGTCCAGGTGAGGAGTGTGTTTCAGAGTTTGTAGGTTAATAAGATGGCTCAGTGGATTGAGGCACCTAGAGACCTGAGTTCAATCCAGAACCAGCATACAGGTGGAAGGAGAAAGCCAGCTCAACAATTTTGATCTTTGATTTTCATATGTGTGTGTATGTATGTATGTATATCATTTATGCTCATGCAATAAAACAATGTTTTAAGTTAGCAATGAACATATGAGACCCGATGACCTACTTTATTTATGGTAAAAGTGCAATTCACACATACTCAGAGTCCGTCTTGGAGGACCTGGGGTTTCTTGGGTGTTATTTGAGAGCTCTGAGGACAACTGCTCATTCATTCTGGGATCCAGGATCCAGTGGGATCCAGAGGTCACTGAGGCAGAGACGAGGGAGGTGGGCACATGAGTGAGTGTGGTATGATAGTGATTTGTTTTGATACAAACAGTGTGGGTTGGTAATGGGAGAAAGTCTCTCTTTGTGTAGAAGGCAGAGGTGTCCCGGCATGCCTCCAGAGTCTCACATGACTTGTGTTTAGTGCTTCTGGTTGCCTCTCAGACCATATGAATCTGTTTGACCCCCAAAGCTGTTTGACCCTAAAGTGCCAGACTGGATCTTGGAAGGATCCAAGAACTAACCTGCAGCAGATCCAGATTCTCCCCTTACAATTGCTGGAAAGATATTCAGCTAAATTCTTGTAGCAGACAATGTTCTATAGCAACAGAGTCTCAGGCTAATAAGGAATCCACAGGGATAACCAAGCCTCCTAAATACAGAGATTCCGTCCTTAGATGGATATTACAAAAAAATCCAGAGTACTCCATTCTCAGAGTACATTCAGGAGATGCGGGATGGAAGTGTAAATGTGTAGCCTTCCTGTCTCCAAAGTGATGCTGATGTTCTTCGAGGTTTAGAATCCATACCTGAGGCAGAACATTGATCTGGCTTTGAAAGAAGCTGTGGAGGTCCAAAAGATTTCATAGTGCAATGTCAATCCAATTCAGGTGGCTGGCGAGCTGACTAAGCAGCTCTCTAGTGGAGTTAGTCCTCATGCTCGCTACCTGGGCTGGGTCCTGAAGTGTGAGTGACAGGGGTGTTTAGTTGTGATGGTTGATATTTGCACAACGTGCTACACTGAGTTCTAGCTAACATTCAAAAAAGCTGGATTAAAGTTGACTTCGCTCTTTTCTTCATGTTGTATGGGGAAAAATGAGGTGCAATGAGGCTAATTGCCTTGCCAAAGCCACAGAGCAAATAAATGGTCACTGTAGCATCTGAAACCCAGGCGGCTTGCCTTGCCCCAGGCTATAAAACCAGAGAGCTCAGGGTAAGGTGGAGAAGACAGAGCTGTGAGCAGATGTGGTCCCCAGTGTCTGGATGGAAGATGCAGGGGATGCCAGTTCAGCAAGAGATGCCATAGCAAAAATAAGGTGAGGCCCATGCACCCAAACAGGAAGGCCCTTGGACCCTAGGACTCCAAACAGGTGACATCACAATGCCCAGGGTCAGGGACGGGTTCAGGCTGCCCTGATTGCCTTTCCATGTAAGCAATGAAACTGCCTTCTGATATAAGACGCTGGCACAGTGTGCAAACAGAGCAATGAGGCAAGGGTTATTGTGAGAATTAAAAACATACCCTAAATGTCCTCTGAGGTAGTGACTGAGTCTAAGCCAGGGCAGATGACATCACCATAAGGATCCAGGAAGCTGAGGAAGCTGTACAAGTCCTGCCTGTCCCTGGTGAGTTTTCTGGAATAAGCAGGTCCAAAGAGAGTCACAGAAAGGGGAAAAGAATGCGTGACTTCTAAAGCAGGCCGCACTGCTGAGCCGGCTCTCTTCTTACATGAAGGCTAGGTCCTCCATACTCATTTAATTGTAACGTCCATTCGGGTTCTTAGAGGGAAGCTATGAAAAGGACATAAAATAATGTTTCCTTGTCTAATTCATAACTGCTTAAATATAAAAATGAAATTAAAACCACAGAGCCCCCATCTGACCATCTGGCTGCTTGGCTGTGTATTTCTAGACAGTGTCAAACATGGCCTGTCAAGATTCCAGATGCTGTGGGCCAGCCCTCATTATCAGACTCACTGTGGATGAGCGGTAGTCTTTTCTACCTCCAGCCAGTCTCCGAAGAGACACGGGTGTCCTTCTACACCATTCCACAGCCTGAGCTTTCTCTGTGTTGGGGCCAGTGCTAAGGACTGCTGGGAATCAAACCCATGCCCAGGGTTGAGTTTTAGCAACTTCATTTTGCAGATTAGAAAAGGGAAACTCGGGAGTGTAATGCTTTCCCTTGCTACCCAGGTAATCCAAGGCCCTGGCTTCCACCCCCAGAACCATAGGAGAAATAGAAAAATCAGAGGTGCATGTGAAATGGCTCCTGATTCTTACTCAAGTCTTTCTGGATTAATAGCAATGAGCTTAGCAATGCTGCTGCCTGGTCCTCTCCTGAGTCTTTCTCTTTACTAAATCATGTAACATACAGTCCGTGTTCCCAGTAGGCTCCCATGGGGGCTCACTTTTATGCTAGTTCTTTAGTCCTGTTCCAAACCCTTCTGGACCCATCCTCCCTCCCTGGCACAGGCTTAGTGCCCACACCATGCCTGGAGGAGGCTCTCTTCTCATGCCATGTACATTCTCCCTCCTCCAACCATGTTCTGTCCAAAATGTCTACCCAACACAGGCTTGCTTCTTAGCCTACTGCTTGATAGCGCTTTCCGCAGTATTCTGCCTTGGCTGATGCACAGCCTTGAGGAGACAGACTGTGGCCTCCTTTCTTAGAAAGGTCTTCCCTGCAGGCCCACCCACACTCATTGAATGGGTTTGTTTTTCACAAAACTGGACAGATTCTATCACTGGAAGTTGTCAAGCCAAGGTAACGTGCATCTATCAGAAGTGTCATGGTGAAGGCTGAAGGCTCTTCCATCATCACGAAGAGTCTGAGATCTCATATTCACCCAGCGTGACTCACTGTACTCCATTCAGGCTGTGTTTTCTGCCTGTGACTATCCAATCCAGGAACAGAGGGCCTTATAGAACTACCCCAGGGCAAGAACTCCATGAAGGTTTATTCATAAACTCACTACTCACCATTCACAGACAGGAACAGAGCCCAGGTCCCAGCAAAACTGAACACCCGAGCCTGCATCTGTCGCCTAGTATCCATGCTGCAGATGTTGCCCCATTCGTGCATGCTTAGGGAATATGGTACCACATCAGCAAGGCTTCCCAGGAAATAGAACCAAAAGAATTTATCTATAAGACAGAATTTATTACAGAGATCAGCTAGTGTTAGACTACCGAGGCCAAGAAACCCACCATCGGCTACCTGCAAGCTACAGAGCCAGGGAAGCTGTAGTAAGATCTGTTCAAGGTCAGGACAACATGAATTCACAAGCCCAAGAAGAGAGAACATTTGCTCTTCTGTCTTTTTTTTTTTCCTCCTCAGCCCTCAGGGGACTGGAGGATGCACAGCAGCATCGGGGAAGGCCGTCCTTACTCACTGTGCTGATCCAGATGCCAAGATGCACTTGGGACATCTTCAAAAAAGCTTCTAAATAATGTTGGTCTAGCAGTCTGTGCATCCATTGTCCTTTTCAAGGTTACACATACACCTGACCATAGGTCTGTAGAAAGTTCTAGAGATAATGTAGACAAGGGCCAGGCCAGGCTGTAGTGTTTCCATCTGTAAAATCAACACTTGGGAGGCAGAGGCAAAAAAAAAAAATTATGAATTTGAGAACAGGATGGGCTACATAGTGAGGTCCTGTTTTGTTTTTTATTTAATCTGAATAAATAAATAAATAAACAAAAGTGAGGTGATCCTGCTTGGGATTGGCCAGTGTGGGTGAGGAGCTGCATGTTTGGGGAGACAGAGGACAAAGAGAAAGGACACAGGGTTCAGTGAAGTTTTCAGAGGACGTGACATCTGAAGACCAAGCCTTGGTACGTGTTCACACTCAAACCCGACGGCCTCACCGCACCACGGGTGATGCTGCCGCCATGTGTCTGCTTCCTGTTGCCATTTAGTAGGTCTTTGGAAAACATCCATCTTCAGTGAAAAGGAAAGCAATAAGGAAAATACACGTCATCAATCTCCGAATAAAAATCATCAGGGTTTTATCCTGGTGAGGACAATCCTCATAGCAAAGACAGAATTACTAAGAATATTCCAGATTCTGGTTGGGTAGAGTCAAGGAAGCCGCAGAGGGGCAGAGGAGGGCTGAGAAAGGAAGGAATACCACCACAGTGGTTCCAGCCTCACCAGCCCCCTCCCCTGCCGGGGAACTGGCAGGGAAGGGCCATCTTGGCAGGCTTTTCTTTAGCTAAGTGGGTTTGACACTTCCGTTTTCAAATCTGAGACTTTTTTGGAGGGCTAGCATGGGAAAACACACACACACCACACACACACACACACACACACACACACACACACACACATGTTCTCTTTTCCTGATAATTGTTCATGCTTTTTTTTTTTTTTAAGATTTTGGAAATTCAAAGTCATGGCATGTCAAGTGGGGAGGCTCCATGGGACTTAGCTCTGACCAGAGAGTTGCCAGACAGGCTGACATAGAGTACCCAGGGATACACAGTCCAGCTTTCCTTTTCTCTGTGTGTTTTGAGCACTAGCATTGAATGTAAGAATGAACATTACATGCACTAGTCCCCACGTCACTAGTCCAGAAACAAGGGTCTAGTTAGGATATCCACCCTCACCCCACTGGGGCTACCCCATCAGTGAGGGACAGGGACTGGCGGCAGGGACGATTTAGTTTGGGTAAGGCTAACAGAGCAGGAAGATCTTAGGAAAGACTTCTGTTGGAGGGATGGAGAGCCCCAGCCTTGCCTGGAGTCTTCCTCATTCTGAGCTAGCAAGCATTATTCTTATCAAGAGTGGTCTTAACACCTTGTGGAGTTAATGCAATCAGTCCTTCAGGCAGCAAGGATCAAGCAAGGCAACCCAGTGACTCATAAGAGGGCCGGAGTGAGTTGGCCATTGGAAAAAGCCTGAAGGAATAACCCAGAATCTGGAATAGTTTCTGATCCCAATCAGTTGGTTTTAACTTTAGTCAAGTTAAGTAGGATTTGGGGGTGTTTTCTTGCCAGTTCAAAGGGCAAACAGTCCCTACTTCGCCCCCATGTGTAGCAGGATGGATGTGACCACTTTCCTATCCCCTTCTAAAGGATTATTTCCCAGTGTTCTGTGTCTCCCTCATGACCTCTTGGACACCTAGAGGCAGGGAGAAGAGTTGCTTCATTCCTCAGGGCCTGTGGCTCCTGCCGGGAATCCTTTGCTTCGGGGAACTAATGACCAGATTCTTCTCCTGAAGACCCAGCTATTTCCCAGAGCTTTCTCAAACCTTGAAGGTCTCACACCTGTTTGCCTGGTGGAGGGGGAAACAGAGTGTGGCCCAGGCTCCACGTTCTCACTGATGAAATGGGTTTCAGCAGGTTACTTTTGGATCCAGGGTTTCAGATGAAGGCTGCGCTGAAAACAGAGTTCTTTCTGCTTTCCCATCATTCCTGACCAGCCCGATTCTCCTTGAAGGCACAATAGTTCAAGAAGGACAGTTCTTGATACTTTGGCATCAGGCAGTGTCCTTACCTGGCTCCGGGTAGTACCCTCAGAGTTGTGCCCCCAGATGCAACGTTTGCCTTCTTTTGCAAGATGTAAGGCTACTACCCTGAGCATGTTCTTGGAACAGTATCAGAGATAACAAGAGCTGCTGGTATCCACTTGAAACTGATGGAAGCTCCTTTGTGATCTCTAGGGAGGTACAGTACATCTCATTTCTGTAGAAGTGTTAGACTATGAAATAGCATGCCATCCCTTATAGTTCACAATGAGAAATCTGGGACAGACGCCGAGCTACTTGAATCTTAGGGATGGACAGTCTATTGGTATGCCCTCATCTGAGAAAGGCTATTCAGGGGATCTTCTTCTGGATTTCTGGCTTGCTTCAACCAAGCCTTCTCCTACTAGGTTCATTTGAAGAAATCAAGGGACTTCTAGCCAGCTTCCACCCCTGTGTGAATTTGAGACCCTGCAGGGGCTGTTGAAGTATCTTGAGCTGTCCTGTAAAGACTGCTGTTTTATATGTGTGTGGCCCCCACTAGATATAAGCCACCGGAGGGTACTGTAGGTCCCGGCAGGCACAACACACTGAACACTGAATGAAAGAATAAACTGGTTTTGCAGGAATGGGACTCGAACCTCCCTCTCCAGGTGCACTTGGAACTGATGAGGCTCTAAAGTACTGGGCCCCCGAGGTGCTTAGGAAGCCAGCGAGGTGGGAGGGTGTTTTAAAACCTCATCCTTCTGGTCTGGAACCCTGGGGGGCGGGGAGGGGGATCCAGCCCCTGAAGCGCAGGACATTGTTAGGGTGATGAGACCAGGTGACCGGCAGGGCCCCGGTGCGCGGGCCGTCCGTGGCGATTGCCCGAGCCGCCTCGAGGGGGCCCTGCGGCGGGCGCGGGCGGCCAGCCAGGAGGACGGGCCCGCCCGCGAGCAGCTCGGAGCCCAGCCTCGCTTCGGCCATCGCCCCGCCGGATCGCGCTGCGGGTTCGCCCAGGTACCCGAGCCGGGAGCAGGGCAGGGGCGGCCACGCGCCGCCACATTCTTTGTTTGGGGCCCCGGTTGGGTTTCAGAGCCTGGGAGTGCGGGGTCTTGCAGCTGGGACGCAGACGAGCAGGCACCAGATTTGGGCACGGAGACAGTTGAGGGTGCGGAGACAGGGCGCGGGGAGCACCCGGGAAAGGCATTCGAGATCCAGAACTGGGCATGGCCACGGGGTCTGCGGCGATCCGGGGACTGGGGCTCAGCCAAGTCCCCGGGAAAAGGACGTGGCGCGGGCTGGCTTGCCAGAGCTGAGCAGGGCTGGGGACGCGGCTGGGGCGCGGGCCGGCAGGGTCCGGGCCGCTGGCGCCTTACTAGGCGGGCAGGGGCGGAGCAGCTCTATCGTCGCCTCGGCCCAGCGGACTTTGCTCCCTGAGACTGTTAGGGACGGGGCGACGGAGAGCCGCTTGGGGCTGCAATGGGATATCTCAGAACTTTACTCCCGCCTTTTCCAGGCAAGTGCCCTGCGCGTCTCTTTCCCTTTCCTTTCGGTTGCTAGGGAGGCAGGGGTCCCACCGCGCCTTTTCCCATCAGTCGGAGTTCCCATCAGTCGGAGTACGGGTGCAGGCGCAGCCCTGGGGGCCACCTGTGACACGTGCCTCCTGGCACGCGGGCGTTGTAGCTGACAAGTAAAAGGGAGGGTCCTGGGCCCCCGGGTCGCTTTGCTGTGGTGTTGTGTTCTGCCCCAGAAGACTTTCATTTGAACTGATTTGAGAGTCCACGCTGCGGGAAGAGACCTTGAACCCCGTCCTTCCCCCACTGGCATTCTGGCTGGTGCCAGCAGGTGATCCGGACTCCCTAGCGTGACTGAACACAAAAAGTTCCATCTAGGGCGTGGGGCCAGCCGACCGCACTGTCGAGGGTGATCACAACTGATTGGGATGCCCCAGGCACTGTCTAAGCCCACTCCAACTTTTGTTTTCTGAGGTGTGCCTCCTGCCCAGAATAGAGCTTTAAAAACACAGCCCACGCTGGGAATACAGAAGTGACTCTATTAATATTATATAGCCGGCCCATCAGAACTAACTCTTGACATTTGATACATTTCCTTGAGGCTTTTCTCTGTTCATATTCATTCTTTTTTTAAAGTGCTTTTAGTTTTTTGCCTTTTAAATGAGATTTGAGTGTCCTTGTGATTTCGGTGCCTCCCTCGTTGAGGCCTATGAGGTTATATTTGCAAATCAATCAACAAGTATTAAGAAAGGTTTTTCTGTGTGAGACCTTGAGGCTCAGGAAGGGGGTGGGGTTGACTGCAGCTGGAAGATGGAGGAGGTCAGAACTCCGAGTGTGTATTAGAGAATGTCTATATGTGTGTGGGGGTGAGGTGGGGGGAAATGCAGGGTGGTGCATTTACCGGGTACCAGGAAGCTAACTGGGGCAACTGGCAAGAAACCAGACCTCAGAGAAAGTCAAGGTGACCCCCCAGAGTGATAGAAGGGCAATCAAGACTGATGGCCGAGTGTCCTAAACTCTGCGTGTATTTATCTCATTTCACCCGTGGGACTCTTGGAAGGAAGTGGGATTATCACTCCATTTCGCAGATGGGCAAAGAAATGCCAAGCGTCCCGTTCATGTTGTGGAAGTGTGGCGGGGTAGCTGGGATTCTGGGAGAGAATGTCTGGGTTCTCTGCTGCCCTGCTCCTGCAGGTGGGCTGCCGCTGCTCCTCCCGTCAATTGGATTTGAACGCTTGTTCAGACAAGGCTTCCTCCACTGCGGCTAGCTCCTCTGCTGAGGCTGCTAACGCTTTCCATGGCAGCAGCTGAGTTATTTCTATACAAGTCATAGCCACTAAGAAGATAGAAAAGTAGTTGCTTCGGGAACACCACTCTCTGAATGCAAATTGATTAGCTTTCCCAAAGTGTCTCTCTGGCCTGCTGTGCTTTGAAATTGAGTTACTTGCGAATGTTGACTCCACAGCTAAAGTTCACAAGGTCAAAATATGTTACTGTGCTGCAGGAGGCTGCAGGAGGCTGCAGGAGGCTGCAGGAGGCTGCAGGAGGCGCTATGGGAGTGGTTGCCTGTGGCAGAGCCCTAACCTGGGAAGGGGGCCATAATACAATAAGGTGGCTTGAAAGACACCTACCTAATGGGGGAGAAGACATCTGAGCCTCTGTCTGGCAGTCTCAGCGTCCATCTGCCCAGGGCACAAGGATTCATTTTACAGATGAGGAAAATTGCAAGCAAATTTCCAAAGCCCTGGAGCTACTTGTGGTCTGTCTGCTTGTGACCTGCCCCTGGTGCTTGTGACCTGCCCCTGGCTCTTTGTTTTGTTGCTTTGGATCAACCTGCTGTAAGGGCACTTTCAAGCCTGTTTTGACCTTGTGTTTGAACTTGGACGTGGGGAGGGCTGGGTGCTACTAGCAAATGCTCTTGGCATTTCTTTTTGCAAGCAGAATGTTCTTTATAGGACCATGCCCCCTGCCAGGTGGTCAGAGGCTTGCCCACTGAGTGCCTCAGTGGTACCCTTACCAACAACTCCACACAGGGGCTTCAACAGACTGCTTAGCATATGTTCTCTCTTTTTCTGCGACTGGGTGGAGTCTGGTGGGTCTGGATGGACATGTTGGGTCTAGGCAATAGTTCTTTAAAATGTGCACTCATCCTGGGCCTCCTTCTTGTAGGATCGTGAAAAGCAGTGGGGGAACAGATGGGTTTTCGGCTCACCTGGAAAGAGACCTGCCAGCAGTGACCTAATGCCATAGTGAACCTCATTTACTCAGAGTCCTTTGCTGCCGTTTCTGCTTGTCTAGAATAAGGGGATTAGGTTCGCTGCCTAAGTAGGCGTTTGGTTAACTGATAGCCACCGTTTGCTTCTCACAGAGTAGAGAGCGTTATCTGCCAGAGCACAGTTAACGTCTAAGGTACATAGTGAAGCAGATGTGAACTCACTGGGTTCTCCTCCACGTGGAACCGCTGTCTAAATTCCTTATGGTGAGCGAGAGGAAGTACGGACTTCATTTCACCAACCCCCCCCCACAAGGATGGAGTATATCTTTAGGTGGAGTATTTCTGTAGCCTGTGAGAGCTTGGGTTCAATCACCAGGACTACAGAAGAAATTAAACAAAGTAAACCCCAAGAACAAGGTGCATGCATCTATTCTCTTACTGAACACAAGTGTGGGATCCTATTTTGTCATATCCGCCCCCGTGTTCCGAGCATGTCTAGTTTGCTGAGAGTGCCGCTTGGGAACAGGGACACTGACTTTCTTGATGCCTGTTTCTTGTAAAAGAAGCAGATGCATATTTCCAAGTTTCTTGGGACTTTCTTTTGAAGTCTTTGATCGTGTCTGCTGTTGCGACGGTCGTAGTGCTGAGCTCAGAGTCCCCGGGGTGGCCCTCAGTGTCTGTGTCAGCTCTTCCTGTGGCACAAACTTTTGTATGGCTCACTGTTTTCTCAGAGCATCGCTAGGCCTCTATCTATTTTGTTTATATTTGGTTTTTGAGATGGGGTCTTGCTACATAGCTCAAATGGCCTCAGACTCTAGGTGATCCTGTTGCCTCAGCCTCCCAAAGAGCTGGAATTACAGACATGAGCCACCATGCCTGGTTCTGGTTCCTATTTTGAACCTGTCCTCAGCACAACCATGTTTAAGGTTTTTTGTAGGGTAGCACAGATGCCCAGTGGGGACTGCTTTTACCACATGGGAAGGCAGTGAAGAAAGGGGAATCAATGGGGGGGCATCTTGCTTAGGAGATGAAAGACAGCACAGGTTAGGAGCCCCTGGAATGCTCCAGTGTGTCATGAAGGGGGTCATTTTTCTTTTTTAACTGTTTTATTAATTAATTAATTTATTTACTTATTCTGTATGAGGTGTGTGTGTGCATTCCCGTGTGTTTTGTGGCCTGTGTGTGAAGGCTAGAGGACACCTTGCTGAATGAAGTCAGTTCTCGCCTTCCATCACGTAGATCCCAGGGACTGATCTCAGCTCACCAGGCAGACACTCTTACCTGCTGAGCCATCTTGCTGACCCGCAGCGGCACTTCTTGAGGGTCATCATAATGATCTGTAGGTTCCTAAAATGTATACCGATCTTTTAAAAAGAGAGCAATAGGTTGGCTTTAATGTGTTTTGTCTCAAGTGGGTAACCGTAATGAAAGATATGCAGAAAGCATTATGCCACTGATCTGGGAAAGTTTCCCCTGTGGAACACCTGGCCGAGACGGTCCAGGCACTCCTTGCAGGCATCAACCAACAGGTTTGGACCTTTATCTCTGCATCTACCCCAAGCTGGGGAGCGGGGGAGCGTCTCATTCCCCGGTGCTTGTGGCTTGTGCTTGCTTCTCCCTCTCCCATAGGCTGATTTTTCTCCATTTTCTGGAAGAGACAGCAAGTGTCAGTGTCAGCGAGTGTCAGCAATATGCCCACACCAGCGATGGCAGTTTCTCCACGAGTCCAGTGTCTACAGTTCTTGGTGTGCTTGCTCTGAGGAGGGGCTTCCTCAGCCTCTGGGAAGGCTGCCTCACCCGGCTTGAATGGACCGGCTTGGCTCAGCTGCTGCTGCCAGAACTCTGGTCCCAGCTGCTTCCTCGGCCACCGAGGCCAGCTTTTCTTTACATCTCTCTTCCTTCCTTTCAGCTCTAATTCTGGCACGTTAAGTTACTGGGTCTTCCTCTTCCTTTTCTCTTTGGAGAGAGATAATCACAGCCACACACCCTTACAGCCTGGCCTTGTTTCTGTTTCAAAGATATTAGAAGATAATCTTTGGCAATTCAGATTGCCAGCTTCCCAAGGAGGGCACAGCAAGTTTTAATCTAGGTGCCTGCTGATGCCTGAGAGGCAAGCCACGCTCCGTAGACCAGGGGATACTTCCAAGTAGATGAAATTATTGCCTCTTTAGCAGACAGTTGGTAGAACGTCTCATGCAGGTTGTATTTATTTACTTATTTAAAACACCTATGTTTGTTGTCTATGTATAAGTGTTTGCCAACATGAATTTATGTGCACCATGTGCATGTACAACCGTGTGGTTGTGAGCCACACAGTGTGGGACTGGACCAGAATTCAGGTCCCTTGCAAAAGTGAGTGCTTCAGCCTCTGAGCCATCTCTCCAGCCCTTGTGTGGAGTTTTTATTATTTATTTTTATTCTTTTTTTTTTTTATTGGAACTGTTAGGAGAAATAGGGACCAAGTCCTGATGCTTTTAATGTATCAGAATCCAGTAGTTGGGAGATGAAAAGAAACCACTCTGGAATTGTGGGCAGGGCCTTGTAGGTTGCTTCTCTTTTTACAGGAGAGCCGGGCCTCCTCCAGGCTCACAGGGGCCTGTTATTTCCCGCCCGAGGGTTCAGGAATCCGGGCTCTCCTCATTATTTTGGAGCACAGCTGCAGCTTGCTGCCTCACTGCGGGCCCACAATAAACTGTGCAGGCCCACATCTGGCCTGCCGGCGGGCGGGCAGGCAGCCCTGGGGCCACACTGGGCCATTAGCCAGGGTGTCTGAGCCTGTGCACATTCCTTCCAGAACAAAGGCCTCCCTCGGCCTGGTTCTGGCGTTCCTCTCTACTTTAGTAATCCATCACCTTTCTTAGCCGCGTCTTTACTCACCCACACTGTACTGGCCATTTTGAAAGTAGATCAGAAATGTGCACAGGGAACTAAACAGATCAGCCTCTGGCATCTCACAGACCTGAAGCAAAACGCCAGACCTCAGCAGTTCTCTTCTGGAGTCCAGGCACTCTAAGAGGGCAAGGTGCCGGGTGACCATGACTCTTGCTGCTTGCTGGCTTCAGGTCCAATCCTCTTTGGGTCCTGCTAAATTCCCTGTGGCAAATGGGTCCGAAAAGCGGCCTGCCTGCTCCTGAATGGGGTGTGTTACCAGATCCCTGTCTGGAATGGGAGATGGTTTACACACGGAGGTCAGAGCGACAGAGCATGGGGACAGGAGTGTCCAGTTTGACTCTCCTGGGAACACCTGTAGAGTCAGGTGCTGGGGGTGGAGGAAAGGCCGGCTTTGTGTGTGCGTGGGGGATGGGCCGTCACTCGGGCTGGTTGGGAATGTGATGTAATGGACCTTGAGGTAATGGATGTGTTTTTGTTCTCTTGCTGCTTTTTGACTAAGTTTTTATAGGACCTGCCCTCATTGTCGACTTTGATAATTTAGAAGAATGTTAAGGAAGCTGGGCCAATGTCTTCTGCCAGTCAGCTTTCTGTCATTGGTTCAACACACCTAGGAAGATCTGTGCCAGGGAGAACTTTAATGTTGACTTCTGCTGTCAGAGTGTTTGGCCCATGGTCAGTTTGGCTTCTTTGCTGTTGGTCCCGCAGCAAGGGAGAAGCATCATGGTAGGGTGTTCAGGTCCGGCAACCTGGAAGCAGCGAAAGAGAAAAGGCCCCAATAGCCCCTTTGAGGACACACCCCTCTTGACCAAATGTCCTCACCTCAGTCTCCTGAAGGTTCTACCAGCTCCTGACAGAGGTATCCACCGCAGTCTGGAGACCAATCCTTTAACGCATTGGGCCCTTGTGGGGATGTTTAAGATGCAAGTCACAGCAATTCTGGAGTCTGTTTGTGGGAGCCTTGTGTTTCCTGAGCTTTTTGAATTGACCAAGCTCAGCTCCTTCTATTTGCTTTATTTTATAGCCTGCATTTAAAAACACAGTGGCAGCTCACGCATTTCCCCCTCTGAAAATAACTGCCCCAACAGGACTTCTGTTGACGGTCTGCGTACACCGTGGTTAGTGGGGCTTACCTATTTGTCTGTTGGTCATGACTGGTGTCTATCTTTGCACGTAGAATTTTTTTGGGGACAGATTTGGCTAGTCATGTTCCTGGGAAGCTTTACTGGTGGGTTGAGATAAGAGAACTGAAACTTTCTTCTTCACCGTGAGAAAATCCATGTTAGCATTTTAACTATTCAAATATAGCTCATTGCTTCTCGGTGCCTTCCCATTGCTGCGCAGTCATCTGCACCCGGGGTCTCCAGAACTCTGTATCCTGTAAACCTACATTCGCCCCCTGTTTCTCTCCCCCAGTTCTTGGCAACTGCCATTCTTCTTTCTGTCCCCATGATTTGGGCTGTCCTGTGATCCTCCTGGAAGCAGAAGTACCTAGCATTTCTCCTATGTCTGCCTTATTTCACGTAGCACAATGCCCGGAACGGTCTTCTGTGTCGTACTGCATGCCAACTTTTCTTCGTCCCCCTCCCCCAACTCCTTCCTTCTTCAGACTTCCTAGCATTCCACTGTGGATCCAGCATGGTTTACTGGTCCAGATGTCAGCTAGTGGTACTAAAAGTGCTCCCCTCTCTGGGTGGTGAGAGATGATGCTACTGTGGACCTGACCGTGTTGTCCCTGCTTTCTGGTCTTCTGTCAGACACCCAGAAGCAGTCGACCACAGCTCTCTGGAGCTCCTTGACCTGGTCGAACTGCAGCTAAAACACTGTGATCACCGACTTATCACTGTCCACCGCTGTTTCCAGGCTCTTGGTTGGCATCCACAGGGTAAAGCCTAGGCCTGCAGGAAAAGGATGAAGGAGTACTCTCACCGAGCTGTTTTGACAGACGGCATAAACTTGGTGATTAATAGAATGGGAAAGAGGGAAGAATGGAGAGAGAGAGAGAGAGAGAGAGAGAGAGAGAGAACACCAGCCTAAGCAAGCACCTTTAGGGTTGCTCGGTTTTATTTCCAATTAGAAAGGTCTAACTTTGTTTCAGGAGAATGGTTTTAATTTGGATAAATGGTTCAGTCTGGGAACCACATGCCAGCACTTATGATCTATGAGTGCAATTACACAGGGTTACCTCAGCTGAGATTTGGAAGGAGTAATGCAGAGCCTCGCTTGTTCAGGTCTGGTTTTCTTGAATGGCGCTGGAGGCCCGAGTCGCTGGGAGGAGGCAACTTTTCTCATCAGTATGAGGAGCTCGCTGGGACCAGCAGCAAGAGCACCACCACAACACTATTATGGCTGGTGCTGGTTAATTTTTACCCTTTAAGAATGCATTCACAATTCCAAGTCAGGAGTGTCAATAAATGGACCCCCGTGCCCCTTGGAACACGCTGCACCAGAATCGCAGGCACCTTTCCCAGCATGAGCATTTGCACAATTAGTCAGGGTTCGGAAGGAGGAGGGACACTCGTTCTCACGTTCACCCAGATTCTTCTAGGATCCCGGGGCAGGTGGGAATATGGGCCCTAGGGAAAGAGGGAGAGAACTGATCTACGTGGGTGGTCAGCTCTGGCTTCTCTCCAAGGAGGTGCTGAAGGACATGGGGCCACATGGGTGCAGGGACAGGGATGATGAAGCCGCCAGGGGCAACCACGGAGGAGCAGCCAATGGAAACTGCAGAAGGCCAAGGAGAACGGGGAGACTCAGGGCGAGCATTCCACTCACTAACCTGGGGAGTGAGGTGGGCATAGGGCAGCTCCGCACACTCTTCGCCTGCAAATCTGCCCCAGTGCGCGGTGATCTCAGGGGTGGGGCGACTTTAGAGAAGGTGGTCATGGTGGGGGGGATCTCAAGGGTGTGAGGTGGAGATCTAGAGTGCAGACTGCAGAGCAAGAACAGGAGCCATCTTTTTTGGCTATGGAAAGCCTGATTCCCGTCATGGTACCACAGTAAAGAAAGCAGAAGGGATGGCTAGGGCGTGGGAGGGGTGGCGGGCAGGACAGGGTGGACTCTGGCATTTAGGTCCTGACCCCTTTCCTAAAGAAGGACAGGCAGGTGGGTGTGTCAGTCAACTAAGAGTTACAGTAATGAAAGGCAGGTTGGCTTTTAAAAATGCGGTTTTGAGCCAGGCGATGGTGGCGCACGCCTTTAATTCCAGCACTTGGGAGGCAGAGGCAGGCGGATCTCTGTGAGTTCAAGACCAACCTGGTCTACAAGAACTAGTTCCAGGACAGGCTCCAAAACCCTGTCTCGAAAAAAAAAAAATACAGTTTTGGAGAGTTCGTGTCCAGTAGTCCTTAGACTCTGGTGAGGGTCAGCACAGGGGTGGGAACACATCTGGGAGGAGGTTCACATTTTGAAACAGGAAGCCAGACTGTGATTCAGGGCTATTCTCCGATAGCACAGGATCCCAGGAGACCTACCTTCAAGCTTCCATGGTGGTGTCCCCAATGGCTTAGCCACCTTCCACCCTGCCGCGGAGCATGACTCTGACAACTTAGAATGCACAGACAGCTTACAACATGCCACCTTCTGCCAGGCTCTTTCTCTTACGCGTACATCCTATCTCTAAGTACCTCCACACAGAGAATTGAGGTCCTAGCATGTGATCCTTTTGGGGGACACACCAAACTGTACCCAGACTATTGCAGGCCTTGTCCCTGTGAGTCTGCTATGTACCCCTGCGTTGTAGTGCATACCCTCATTCTCCAAAGCACCCTGGATGTTCCTTAGAGACCCTTCTCCTTCTCCTCTAGCAAGAGTGTAATTTTAACCAGCTCATAACTGTTATGAAATTGAGCTGCTGAGTACCCGGCAACACGGGAGTTATTTGTCTCATTCTTTGAACTCCCCCACCCCACCCCTTTTTTAGTAGGAATAATCTAAAAATATGGGTCATCCGCACACAATGCTCTTTCAAGGCAATTTCTTAGAGATGATAATATTAACAGGATGAGAGAGCGCACATAACTCTCCTCCTATACTAACCCTCTCACACCGTGGCACGTCATGGCTGTCCTGTCTAGCCTTTTTCAGAGACTCCATATTAGAAGCACGGTGTATGCGCTGTCCTCACGCTGATGGGTTTCCCAAAGCTGCCTCCCCATCATAAGGTGCCCCACGCTCCCCGCTCCCTCACTCTTTACATGAGTGGCTGAAATGACTTCACACAGTGCTCAAGGTGATGACCAAGTCTGGTCCCTTCACTTCAGGGCTGATTTGTAAGTGATTCTTGTCAATGCTTCCTGGAAACCTGAAATCCTCTTCGGCTACCGCTGGAGGGATACTGGGTTACCTCTGATTTTGCACATAGCCTGAGCATAGTCTGTGACGTGTACCCCTTGCCTTGTCGTCTTATCTCCAGGTTCTGCATTCCGTCCCGGCCTGAGCACAGACTAGTGTAGTTGTCCTGGTTTCTTGGGCTTCCTGGGTGACTAGCAGCACTCTGATGGAGCTAGACATGCACTGGAGGATTAGTGCTGACTTTGGTCCTGTGGGTGTTTGTGACTGGGTTTGCTGGTAGATGTCCAGCTGGGGTCTCCGAATTCAGCCTTGCGCCCACTGCCAGCCCAGCCCAACTCTAGCAGACTGGGCTTCAGTTCTCCATGCCAGGATGAGACGAGAGGGTAAGTGAGCTGAGGTGACAGAGACTTTTGGCTGACAGTGATCTCTATTGTCCTGTGTCCCTTTAACCTCTGGAATTACTGTCTGTCCTTTTGTTGTTTCCGCCACGTTCTGCCTGTCGTCAGGCCCACGTGCCCTGGGAACGTCAGTTCTCTGGTTCCCGTGGTGCCAGATGGTTTTGTGCAAATAAGAGCAGCACCTCAGCCTTGAGCTGCTAGGGACGAACTGGCCTATTTGTTCTGGGGGGGTGTGAGATGGAGCAGGGGAGACTGTGCAGGAACAAGGTTGCTCACACGCTTGCCTCTGCCCTGGGCTGCCAGGTGGTTCTTGGGGCTGACGACCTTGCCGAATGGGTAGGGGTTGTCTGACTGTGCACCCGAGGGCCTTCCTAAGTAGAAGCTAAGGACACACCTGTGGCGTTTCATTCCTCTGATGTGATTTCCTTTTGGGGAGAGCACTGGGCCCAAAGAGGTCTTTTATAAGAAGGCTAGTGCCCTCACATCAGCCCCTGCCCCCTGACTGGTCAGGCTGGGCTGACTGCAAGGCCTTTTCCCTTCCAGGATGGTCTAGCAGGTGTGCTGACTGTCAGAAGTCAGAATGCTTACACTTCTTACCACGGAAGTAGACGTGCCCCTCCTTCTAATACACCCTGAGAAGTGGGTGGTGACGTGTTTGATCTCTCACTCTTCACTGACATTTGAACTCCAAGGACAAGAACCAAGGCCTTTGCGATAAGAGTTTTGGAAGGAGTTAAGAGATAGCTTTGCGTCCTTGGGCCAGGCACCCATTACCTGACTCAGGGGCTTTGTTTGGCTCTTGTCTGGTGCCCACATGCTTGGCATGAGTGTGTGTGGGATGCTGGTGGTTCTGTGCCCAGCCGGGAACGTTCTAGCTTATCTTCACGAGAAGGGACAGAATGGGGGCGGGGGCGAGCCCAAACTTGCACATTTTCCCAGGGTTTCATTAATGTTTCCAGGGTCGTGATTTCTCTGCTGGAGTTTTGCCTTACAATATGTATCTTTAACATTCAAGAGGGTAATTTGTACTTTATTGAGATTTGGGGAATCTAGCTTGGCATGACTTTCTTGGAAATAAGCCACTTGCCCAGTTACCGTCTTAGTGAAAGTTGATGGCGAATGCCTGCGAGGAATTGCCTGTCAGGCTCCCTGCTGTGAACTGCAGGTCCAAAA
The DNA here is from genome assembly GCA_963919715.1 of Microtus obscurus. Lineage (NCBI taxonomy): Eukaryota > Metazoa > Chordata > Mammalia > Rodentia > Cricetidae > Microtus > Microtus obscurus. The sequence continues at coordinate 26,185,428 of CAWTZC010000015.1, forward strand.
CCAGTGCTGAGGTTCGTTCTTTCTGGGTACTGTGTGGGGAGACGGCAGTCTTCCTGAGATCCAGACGGTAAAATGGCAAGAATTGCTCCCTTAGTCTTCATCTCAGAATGAGTTCCAGTCGTAATACAGACCCGCCAGTAAATGTGTAATCTCTTGTTTAACAGTTAAGTAAAGGTTCTGTTCTCCAAAGATGCCAGGCATCCCGTCAAGTCAGCTTGTGAAGCCGGCCGGCTGGGGCCTCCCTACACACTTATCCGGGTTCTGTTGAGGGCACCCGAATTGTGTTCCTGGATCCTGCATTCAGAACCACACATACTGTGGAATTTTGCAGAGGTGTTTTTATGAAGACACTGGTTCCTGGAAGAGGACCAGCTAGCCTGGGTGAGGTGACAGCAGGTGGCCCCATCCACAACGTGGCCTCCCTTTACCCCCTGTGGTGGGAGATGGCACCTGCCAGTCCTCCCCCTAGTCCCTTGGTCCAGTTGACCTTTCTCAGAGGTTACGGCCTCCTCAGGATCACCAAGCCAATCAGCTGGGTGAGGCCTTGACCCTGGGAGAAGCACTTGGCTGCTGTGTTGTCACGCGGTCAGAGCTCCCAGCTTCTGCCTGAGTTTCCAACACGCACAGTTCTATGGAGAGTTGTGTCAGAAACCATGAATCAGGGGCAGCCGGACCACTAAAATTGGTGGGGGTGAATGACAGGCCTGTACCTTGGGGTGGAGGCAGCGTCAAACATTATTGAGAGGTCATGAGCCTTAAGATTAATTTGTTTCCTTTTTTGTTCTTTAATTCCCCTCATTCTTTTATGTGCGTGTGCCCCTGACACCTTGAACCTTCCCGAACCAGAAGTCCATAGCTGGCCACTGCTACGGGATCACATACCTGCCCACGCTTGAACAGAGCCAGCAGGAACTGCCAGATGCTGCCTTTCCCAGATCCAGGCCTCCATGGCTGTGTTGAGTTCTCCTGAAATCCTTTGCTTGCTGGCTGTGGTTCACAGGGTCAGGGCCTTGTTTCTTCTGGGGCTGATGCCTGCTGCTGAATCACCCACTGCCTGGATGCCTTCTTTTCCAAGGGGGCCAGAGGCTTCGGTTTTTTGATAACCAGCCTCTCCCTGGGTTACATTCGTGACCCACCAAATTCTCAAAGGCTAAGCCAGGGCAGCAAGTAGGAGGCTGCTGGGGTTGCTCCAGGGACAGGCTTTGCTGAGGTTCCACTTGCTGTGGCTATTAACATCAGTGAAGATTCTCACAAGGAGGTTTGGAGGCTGCAGAGTCACCTACCTGAATGCTCCTCGACAGGGCAGCATGGCCCCCAGTTTTGCCAGTAGTGCATCTTGCCCCTGCTCCTATGTTCTGTGGCCCCACTGCTGCTAAAAGACTCCATGTGACTATAATCAGGATCTCTGCCTGTTTTCATGGTTCCCTTGTTTGTCCTTGGGACCAGAAGCTGACGTGGGGCTTAGGACAGATGGTAGTAGGAATGATAGTGCTACTGCCCTGTCTCCTGTTGGCTCTGTTTCAGAACTTTGTCTTCAGCGAGTGGTGTGGCACTTGGACCACGGGACCAAGTCAGTGCAGAGTTGATCAACAGTGCAGAGTTGACCTGGTCACCCGTCTTTCTGGAGTACATACTGAGGGCCTGCCCTGAGCAAGACAACCCAGGATATAAGGACAGGGAATCTTTAGGGACACTGCCTTTCCCCAGGGACCAGGGGAATCTCTCTTGTCACAGAAGGGTCATATGTATCCTGAGGACTGGGGATCAGTGGTCCTGCCAGTACCCAACATGTCAAGGTAGTATCCTGAGGACGGAAGATCAAGGGGCAGCCCCATCGTGGTCTCATCACCTTATTATATAAGACCCCCCCCCCACAGTCACACTGTAAAGGGTCACGTGCTTTAATTTGGTTTGCCAACTAAGTGTTAACATATAGGAACAATCCCTTTACAACAATGGCTGCCCAAAGTCTGAGCTCTTGTGTCTCTTGCAGTAGCTGAGGCACCTTTGCTAGGGCTTATCTTGGCTTCCTTCTTCTCATTATCTTGGATTCGTGGACAGCTGACTTCCCCTCAGTGATGCTAAGTGTTCTTTAGGCCTAATGAGCATCTGTGGATTTGCATAACTGGAACAGCCAGAAGCAATGTGGACGAAAGACTAGGTTTGCTCGAGGAACTCAACCCTTTACTGCCTGTTAGCAACTTTGTTCCTTTTTCAGTTGTCAAGCTGCTTGCCCTTCCTCCTTCCTTCCTTCCTTCCTTCCTTCCTTCCTTCCTTCCTTCCTTCCTTCCTTCCTTCCTTCCTTCTTCTTTCCTTCCTTCCTCCCTGCCTCCTTCCTTCCTTCCTTTCTTCCTTCCTTCCTTCCTGAGAATATGTGTTCCCTGTGGCATTTTACAAAAATCCTAAAACAGCCCTCTATCTGCAGATGCTTTGTACTACCTAACCCAGGCCTGTGTTTCACCCAAAGTCAGTGACTGAGGTAGAAAAGAAAGACACATGGATGTGGGAAAAATTCCCAACAGGATTCCCCTCACTTGATGGATTTAGTGGATAGCTCTCAGGAGATGGAGCTTAGCCAGCGCATGGCTGTGCCCAACAGTGGTGAGCAGACTCCAGAGAGGCAGGGTAGGGCTTCTCTAGTGGGAAGGTCAGGTCTCTGAGCATAGGGCACAATGTCCCCTGAGAGAGGGGCTTCCTGGTAGCAAAAGCCTTACCTCAGGCCTCCTGGCGAGCCCTGCTCCATCCTACACTGGGCCACAGGAGCTTGTGACTTACCCTATATCTTTACAATGGCTTTTTATATTTGTAATTTTAGTAGTTTCTGGGTTTTGCTTCTGGTTGTTTTTCAAAACAGGCTTTCTCTGTTTAACAATTCTGGCTGTCCTGGAACTTGCTCAGTAGACCGAGTTGGCCTTGAACTCAGAGATCTGCCTGTCTCTACTTTGCAAGTTGTTAGGTTTAAAGGTGTGCCCCACCAGTGTGTAAAAATGTCTTTGGGGCACATGTTTTTTGTCGTCTTAACAGAAGTTAGAGTCTTCTGAGAAGAAGCAACCTCAATTGAGAAAATATCTCCATAAGATTGTCCTGTAATTGTCTGTGGGACTCTTTAAATTGATGATTGACTTGGGAGGGCCAGCTCACTGTGGGTGGTACCAAGCCTGGCAAGGTGGCCCTGGAGTCTGTAGGAAAGCAAGATGAATAAACTCAGAAAGAACAAACCAGTAAGCAGCTTTCCTCCATGGTCCTGCTTCAGTTCCTGCATCCAGGATCCTGCCCTGAGTTCCTGCCCAGACTTCCCTCAATGATGGACTTTTAGTTATAAGCTGAAGTAAACCCTTCCTCTCCAAGCTGCTTTTAGTGACAATGTTTTCTCACAGTAATAGAAACCCTAACTAATATAAAAATTGCAATGAGGATCGTGAAATTGCTGTGCCAGACCTGACTATGTGTTTTGGAGAGGACTGGGAAAGAGATTGGAACTTCGGGCTGGAAAAGCCATTGAGTGTGCAGAGCTAAATGAGGTGTTGTGGGAGCATAGAAGACAGGGCCGAGAGTGGTGCAGGTGATGGAGGCTTGGCCTGTGCAGTTTCCAAAGGAAACAAGACTAGTGGGGCTGTTCGTGTGAAAACATTTGCTTTACGGGACAATCAACGGTGGTCAGCTGGGGCTGAGTCATCAGCTGTGCTTAAGAAAAGACCAGCATCACTGAGATGCAATCTAGGAGTGTTTCCTCGGGGTGAGCACACACAAGCTTGGTCCAGAGTGGACCAAGGCTGTTATCTCACACTGGCAATGACTGACTTGCTAATGTGTAAGAGTCTTCCACTGGTGCTGGTGTTGGCAGCATGAAAGATGCCGGATTGAAGTCATGGAGAGCAGCTAAGACTTGGCACTGTGAGAGGCCAGGAGTGGCCATTGGTAAAGATGCAACCTCAGTTGCAGTGGGATCTCCAGATTGGGGTGGGGTCATGGAGAGAGGCTTGTGACAGGATCAGAGTCTCCAGAGAGAATGAAGGTGTAGCTTGTGAAGACTCTAGCATACTGGAGGCTCCAGGACTGTGGGGTGACTGCTAAGGGCAGCAGCAGCTGTGCAGTGGAGCTGGGCTGGGCCTATGAGACGAGCTCTGTGAACGACAGAGTTGGAGAAGCAGAATGGCTGAAGTCCTTTGGAGCTCAGATGACCCTAGGTGAATCCCAGATGTGGGGCATGGAGCACCAAGGTTTAATTTATACTGTTGGGTGCCAGTTTTGCTTTGCTCAATAATAACCAAAAATAAGCATGTAGCTTATTATTGATTTTACAGGAGCCTACAGTTAAGAGACTTTGGATTTTTAACAAGTCCAGATTTCTAAAGAGACACTGGATATGTTAGAGCGACTAAGTTTTAAAAAACTTGGATTTTTTTAAAGACTGAAACTTTTAAAGTTGTGCCATGTTTTATATTTTAATATTACTGTGAGAGCTTGGGAACAAACAGAAAGGGAAATGTGTATGGCAAGGTGGCAAGGGGTCAGTTGTGCCTGGTTAGGTTTTTTTTTTTTTGTTGTTGTTGTTAATTCCACATAGGCTCAGGTCACCTGAGAAGAGGGGACCTCGGTTGAGAAAATGTCTCTATCGGATTGGCCTTTAGGCAAGTCTGTGAGACTTTTTTCTAGATTAATGATTGATGTGGAAGGGCCCAAACCACTGCAGGTGGTACCATTCCTGGGCTCGTGGGTCTGGGTTGTAAAAGAAGACAGGCTGAGAAATCTATGGAGGGCAAGCCAGTAGGCAGCATTCCCTTCATGGTCTCTGCTCCAGTGTCTGCATCCAGATTCTTGTTCTGATTCCTCTTCGTGATTGACTGTAAGCTGTCAGCGGAAGTAAACTCTTTCCTCCCGAAGTTGCATCTGGCCATGATGTTTTATCACAGTCATCTGAAGCAAACTAAGACAGATGTTGTGGAGAGGAGCGCTGAGTGAGCCCCTCAATGAAGGGACTTCGGTGCATCTATGTGACATTTGGGCTGACCCTGCATCTTTGCTCTTGTTAACTGGTCCAGCTCCACTTAGAATGTCTATTCTGGGATTAGGATTGAGAGCCTTTAAAGGGGGAATTCCAGGTAAAAGGGGGCTCCATGCTCCAGCAGGGTCCCCTGCTGCTCTTGGTCTTTGTGTACTCTGTTTGGAGTTACTTGCTCAGGAGACCAATGCATTGGGGAGTACAGTGGGGTGGCCCCCACTGAATGTTGGGGCTCTCGACTGGGGCTAGGTCTTAGTCCATTTGTGTTCCAAGAAGATTCAATGAGTGGAGACAAGTGTATAAGCTTGTCTCTTAGGTCCCCAGACACATAACGTATTGTTAGCTGATTCTTGCCTGAATGGCTGCTATTGGAAAATGGTGTCAGAATCTGGGCCATGACTGGCCACCTTCATTGAGCAGCAGGTATGTGTGGTCTAGGGCTGTGGAAGAGCTGCCATGTGGCTCTGAAATGGCGGCTTTGTCTCTCTGGGTAATCTGCTAATGTGTCTGGATGCTGGGATGGAGGCTGTGAGGTCTGAGAATGTTCCAGTGGTTTGTGGTAATCTAGAAGTAGAAAAGGAGTCTGAACTCCTCCTTGGCCCAGCTGGAAAGGATCTGCTCTGGGCTGGTTTCTGAATCCTTGCAGTGTTTGTAGAGAAACAGCGTTCATCATGCATTTGCTACAAGGCAGGTGGGCAGCCCTTAGGGCTGGGGACATTGAACATTTTTAACAGTTAGTACAAATAAGGGAAAAAATATTTATTTTAGGTAAGCCAGACATGACAGAAGCCGGAGACTCTCTGTGAGAGACCCTGACTCCTCCTACAAACAAACAGTAGATTTTGAAGAGTGGTGTGTGTGTGTGTGTGTGTGTGTGTGTGTGTGTGTGTGTGTGCTGGTGGAAGCCAAAGAGTGTATCAGATCCTTTGGAGGTAGAGTGACAAATGGTGGCAGATCACCTGAGTGGGTGGCAGAAACTGAACACAGGTCCTCTGGAAGAGCAGCAAGGGCCCTTAGCCCCCGGCCATTGCTCTAGCTCTAGGAATGTGCTTTTAGTTTCCAAGTCACGACTGTAGCCCACAAAATCTCTGACTTCTTCTTAAAGATTAATTTTAATTCTCTCTCTCTCTCTCTGTCTCTCTCTCTGTCTCTCTCTCTGTCTCTCTCTCTCTCTCTCTCTCTCTCTGTATGTGTGCGAGCACGTGCGTGCACACTCAGTGCCCAGAAGTTGAGATTCACTCTTGTTTGTTGCACCATCTCCCCAGTCCCAAGCCCTCAGAATCTTATGTTCCTGCCTCAAAACCCTGCCAAGTTCCAAAGATGGCTTTAAAAGCATGCAGAATAAAGCATCTAAAAATAATACACACCTGCAAAGGGAAGGAAAGCAAACCTCTGAGAGATGACAGAGCCCAGGGAAGGTCAGTATTCCGTGGACTTGGTGTGAAGTCTTGCTGGCTAAGTGACTAGGTCATGTGCCCTCTTGAGCGTTGGCTCACACTGACTCTGAGGTGGGTCTTGTCTTCTCATAGAGCTGCGAGTTGAAGTGCAGTCACACCAGGAAGGTCCTTGCTGTCCCTGAGCTGACCTTGGAGGTCGGGCTCACAAGATCATTCTGCAGGGACACCTAGTTGTCCTGCTAGATGGCATATGGGTGACGCAGTCTCATGGGATCGCACAGTCGTATTTTTGCCGTCCCCCACACCTGACCCTCTGAGAATCTTGACTGTCTTTGGGCTCCTCACTGAGGACAGGGAGGCTTAGGTACTGTGTCAGACAGTAAGATGCTCATGGCCTGATTTGAACCTCAGAAGAGAAACTGCACAGCTCAGGAGGAGGTGGCTCTGGTACCGAGAGATGGAGATCTTTGTACCTCAGAAGGGCAGCATTCTGCTGGGATACTAATAAGAAAGGTTGCAGGATCCGGAATGGGCTCAGGAACATAGATTGCTAACAATGATCCATTAGATGACCTTGACGTTGGTGTTGGGAGGTGAGGTGGGGGACCTAGTGTGAAATGAAGCCATGAAGTTCTCTTGGCAAATACACAGAAGACCTTGTATTGTCAGGATTTTATGGTGGTTTGGAATAGGATGAGATCTTATCTGTCAGTCCTGCTGTGGTTTACCTTAGAAATCACCCACACGTGGGCCAGGAATTGGATGGTGTTTGGTATAGTTTCTGCAGGCTAGTGGTCCATGACTTGGATACCTCTGGCAACCGTGGTGTTTGGTAGGGCCCACTCTCTGCTTCACAGAGGCGCTTGCTATACATCTCCGTGTAGTAGAAGAACCAGTGAGCTCTTTGCTGAGGACACCAATCCTGACTTTGGACCCTCCACCATCCTGACCCAAACACCTGCGTCTTCAGCCTCCAGATACGGCCATCTTGCAGGTTAAGTTTCAGTTTGTGAGCTTTGGGGGAGATGTGAATGTTCTGACCGCAACAGAAATGTATAAAAGCCCCGGTCTTAGGGTGACTGGCAAATGTGCAGACTCAGGGTTGGCGCTGCAGTGCTGAAATAGGATGTGTGGGCTGCAGCATCCCCTGCTCTCTAGGGTATGGTTGGCTGCATGCATGCAGGGGCCCTTCTGCACCAGAGGCTGTGGATGGTGTTGGGCTTCAGACTTAGTTGGTTATTGGAATGTGGAAGCATGAACTTTGTCTTTTTTAGACACCTGCACAGCCGCAGAAACTCTGCGGTGTCATACCCAAGTTTGAGATCTGGGGAGGGGAGCCAACTCTGTGTGGAGGAATTTCTGACACTCACTCTTTTGGTAGTGCCTGTCTCAGCAAGAGCACCACAGCTGTGGCTACCCTGCTGCCATGGCTTTCTGAGGAAGACATCCTCAGGAGTGAGGACACACTCCAGGGATGGAGGGATGGAGGGAGGGAGGGATGGAGGGATGCAGGGATGAGAGCTGACAGGCTGCAGCTCCCTGTTGTTGCTAGTGTGCTTCTCTCACCACGGCTTCCCCTGTTTTCTGTCTTAGTCCCTAGTGTGTTACCATAGCATACTGGGATACCTGAGAGTGGGTAGTTGATAAGGACGAAAGCTTTATTGTGGCTGGTAGTTCTGGGGGCTGGAAGTCCTTGGTCAGAGGCTGCCTCTGCTGAGGGTCTTGATCTCCTTCCTTCACAGCACGGGAGGAAGCTGAAGGGCAAGTGTGCTGGTAACAGTAACTCGTCTGACTGGTCCAGAGAGGTAGGAATTCCTCATTCCCTAGAGAAAGGCAGTAATGCGGCTACTACCATCCTCATTGGTTCTGCAGAGAAGAGCTGCCATCGGAAAACCTTCCTGCAGTGAAGGGAAGGGCAATATTTTGCATACTTCCTCCTTCATCCCTCCTTCCTCAGCCCCACCCACCCCCTTGTTCATTCTGTCTGCGGTAGCCCCATCTTTCAGTTGCTTGATTAGGTGGATGCACATTCTAGAAAATATCCTGATTCCATAACCACAGTCCCCTCCAGGCACCTAAAAAGTGACATCATTGCCTGTTTGCCACATTGGTGACTAGAACTTTTGCCCTCATGTCGCGGGGTCGGCCTATCCCAGTTGTCCTTTTTTTCCCAGCAGCTCTGTTGTGGCTGTCAAAGATAATGAAAGATGTGCTAGGCTTGGGCAACACAAGTAGAGGAGTAGGGGGAGGGGGACTGGTATGAACAGAGGACTTGGGAGATAGAGCCAGAATGGCTGGGTGGCTGGGTGGTCTCCCTGATCCTGCCTCAGTGTCCCCACGTTACTATATATTCCACTCTGGATGGGTATGGACAGTATGAAGGCCACCCCTTTGCTCCACTAAGTCCTCTGACATCATCAGAAACTGGCATTATTTTGTTTGAGGTTTTTGTCGTTGTTTCCTTGAGAAAACAGGAGCTAGTTGGAATGTTCAGAAGGTAAAGGCAGATGTGGGACTCAACCTCAAGCCCCGAGAGTGGAAACCAGGTCTTTCTTTGCCTTGGAGCACCTGCATCACGGCGAGATTGGTCGGCCCCTTTGAAGTGGCGTTGATGGACAGTCCGGGGGAAGTTGGGGTGTCCAGACCTGCCAGCACAAGGGTGCGGGACCCTGTGCAGAAGGTTGGAGTGGGAGCTGCACTTCTTGCCTGAAGGGAAGAAAAGAAAACAATGCCGGAGAGGAAGCATTCCTGGCGGGGGATTAGCTGGGAGGTGGCTCTGGGCTTTGATCCTCCCAGCACCTGGCTTGCTAAGGCTTGCTCTGATAGGGACAGCAAATTCCCTGTCTCCTTTTATTCTGGAACCCACACATCTCCGACACTGGAAACAGCTTCCCCCACATCTACCAGTGGTGGGATTCACATAACCAGGGTAGGCATCAGAGGGTCTGCTTTGCTTGACGCCATGGGGGAGTGGTCGGACGGGCTCTGGTCAGATGTGGGAGACCTGTGCTTGCTGCCTCCTCCTGCCCGGACCTCCCTCAATAGGATGTCCTTCCAGTTTGCAGAGAATTTCGTGACACGCTATTGAACCCTGCATGTGGTTCCTCAGCGATGCTTCGTGGTGCTTTCCGTGGTATATTTTGTTGGGGCCTGACTCCCACCTCGTTCCATTAAATGCTGGTGCCCACCCACTTCAGTCCTGGTAATGCCTAAAAAGAGCCATTGTATTTCCAAACATCTCCAGTTATTAGGCAGGGAAATCAGCCATTGATCTAAAAAGAAAATGAAGTTGGTACATACAATATGTTTACTTATTGCCAGAAGATAGCTTTGGGCTGAATAGGTGTGGTAACACTTGGGAGTCAGAGCCAGGTCTTTGTGCTTTGAGGCCAGCATGGTCTAGTAATTGGGTTCTAGGATAGCCAGAACTACAAGGGAGACCCTGTCTAACCAAACAAAACAAAGAAGCATCCAGGGTAGGGAGGGTTGAGAGACTGTCTGGATGAAAACTGTGAGCTCCAGGGATGCTAGACTGGAAGTAATTGTGTGGTCCTGGCTAGTTCAGGCCGTGAGTGTGGCTAAGGGGGTCTGTTGTCACTGTGTACCAGTTATCAAACCATCTTTTACATGTGATGCTATGAACTTTCCCAAGTGCCCTGACAGCCTGGAGGGTGGTTCTAACTGATGCTAGTGGGGTGTTGCAAAGGCAGGCTGCGGAGTCTGAAGTCGCTGATGAGAGGGACTGTGGACTCTGTCACACTCCACTTACCCACTCTCCTGCTCCTGATGATCCTCTGAGGGCAGATATGGGACTGGAGGACATCAGGCAGGTGGCAGGTCTCAGCTAGGCAGTCCCTCCCTGGGACTTTCCAGGTGCCATCCTGCTGTAGTAGCAAGGTCCTCTCCAAGGTGAAAGAGAGAAGTTCATGTTGGGTCAGCCTGGATCCCAGTACTCGGAAGTCTGAGGCAGGACAGTCATGAGATCAGGGACAGGCTATATAGCAAGACCCTGTATCCAAAAGGGATGAGCTGTACCTCTGTGGTAGAGCATTTGTGTAGCAAGATGGTAAGGCGTTGGATTTGATCTTCAGCACCGAAAAAAAAAAAATTCCAACAAGCAAAGCAACGACTGTGCCTTTTCAGAGTGGACAGTCTGTCCCTCATAATGATGCTAGCCCATCCTGACATCAAACTTGAGACCTCTAAAGTTTGAGGTCCCCTGCATCCTCACATTCTGCCTCAAAACCCCTGCTGCCCAGGCCCATGTGCCACCACCCTTGCTTGCCTTATACTTTCTGGACTTGAGGCTGCTAGGGCAGAGAGTATATCCAAGGACATACCTTCTCTGGCATGTCTCAGTCCTCAGTGTGGACCCAAAGATCAGTCTGAGGACTTTCTTGGAGTAGCCAATTTTTATTTTGTTAAACAAAGAAAAACGATTAAAAAAAAAAACACGATTTAAAACAGTCTGTAGGACTTCCTTTAGGCATCACTTTAGAACAGACCTTCCTTCTCCTTAGCAGTCATGGGTAGTTTTTATATAAACACACCTCAAGGCTCGAGAAGAATCTGAACTCACCACTCCCACAGCGTTCTGCCTGCTGCCTTTACCTTTGTGTGGGTGGATGCGTGACTGTGCATGTGAACGTGTGCATGCATGTATCCACACGTGCACACAGATATGTATGAGTGCATGTACATGCCCGAGTATGCAGTGTACACGTGTGTATGTGTGTGTGTGTATTTGTGTGCATGCGTCTTGATTTCTGAAAGGGAGACAGAGGCAGGCTTTTTTTCCTCCCTTCATTCTCACCTCGCTCATATGCTGAACTCTAGACAGCTTCCTAGCTTGGCAGGATTATGACAAACCCATCCTTAAGCATCTCTTTTATTTGTCAAATCCCTGTTGTTTTGTTAGAATCTATCTTGCAGCCAAAATAGCCTGAGGAGGAAAATGACTAACGATGAAATGAATTAAGTGTGTCAGAAGAATGTGATGGGTTGGGGTCCACACAAGTAAACGTTTGTGGGTAGCAAGGGCATGCCTCCCCAGTCTGGATGGATGCTTGCTTTTGAAAACTTCGCTTTTGTGACTGCATCTGTAGGAGGCCAAGACAGGAGTCTGCTTCTACACCCAGCTGGACCTACTGTTTCTTCACAAACGTAATGTTGACTGTCCTTGTCGTTTGCTTTGTGGGTATACCATTTGGAGTTTTTTTCTCCCACTGACAGTCTTAGGAGGAAGGAATCCTGTGTTATTCCACAGTCTGGGGATCCTTCTGCCCTAGGTTTGCTCAGTCCTCCCTCCTCCTCACCTCAGCATGAGCTGTTGTCTGTTAGCTCCAGGGTTGCCTGGGTGCTGGACTTTTTTTCTCCACAGTGCAGGGTGTTTGCACATCCTTGGTTGAGAGGCCCGGGTGAGAAGCAAGGCCAGTGGCTGGAACACCCCAAAGTGCTCCCTCTAGATTGTTCCGTTGTTTCTGCTCAGTCTCTCGGTCAGTTGTTAGACACTGACCTGGTTAAAAGCTGCCCCTGGTGGGATCTGTGACTTTTGTCACTTGCCTCTGACCTTCACGTCCCAAGGTGAACATCCCAAGGCTACATTGCCTAGTTTTTTTTTTTTTTTTTGCCATCTCCTCTGCTTGGGAAAACCCAGTGCCGCAGTAGGATAGGGACTATGTCACAACCCAGATCTAAGCTCGATGACCTTCCACCTCTAAGTATACCTAGGCGCCACCCACCTCCTAAGACACCTATCCCCCCTCCCCCCACTACCCCAACTCTGGTCAGCAATGACTGACCATTTCCTGATCCACGGGCAGTTTGGTTCCTGGGCTGTGGTCCTCGGATTGGTCAGGTTTTTGTTGTCATTCCGTGCCTCTCCTTCAGTCTGTGGCTCACAGATAGGGTAGTGAGAAACTTGTTAGATTTTTTTTTTTAAGTCATATTTCCGCAGCAGCTCGCCCTTCCTTCTGTGAGACCTTCTGATTATTCCAGTTCTTTCCACAGCACAGGCTAGGTCCTTCTGCTGGCTACAGCACCCTGGGAAAGCTGCTCAGGGGTCCTGCCCCACACAGCCTGGCTGCCTGTCTCCGGGAGCTCATCCATGACCTTGGTGGTGTTTGTATTTCTGTCTGAAGTCACCCTATCAGCATTCCCAGATAAACTGCGGAAGCACCCTTGACAAAGAGCTGTCCGCCACACATCTCCGCCCCATTAGCTGCCCTGTTCCCTGCTTTCTCTTCGTTCGCAGAGGACCTCCTGTGTCACTTATCGGAAATGGGAGGGCCCCTGAAGACAGGAGCTGTTCCTGGAGCCTAGCAGTAGGATGTGGGGACACAGATCCACCGTCCTGCAGGGAGGGGCTCAGTGGCACACCTTGTCTGCCTGTTGTGGGATAGACCCTTCACGGCTCCTCTCGAGAAGCAGGGGCAAGGACTTTGAAGAGGTTTCCTGGAGACAACTGTGTCTGGGGGATGGTTTTTCTCACCCCTCAGCTGGTCTGAGCATGGTTGTCACCCACAGGTCGCAGTGAAATTGAGTTCCTGCTTGGCCCTTGTGAGTTAGTCAGTGCTGCTCACCAGGCTCAGACCTAGAGGTGGAGGGAAGCTTAGCCTTCCCACAGCAAAGGACTGTCTTTGCCCAAGTGGTGTGACTGAGGATGGGCTAACATGAGGAATGACTCACAGCTCTTGCGTTTTGTGTACCGTATTGTTATACCTAATTGAGTGTTCTCTGTGGCAGTGGAAATAGGTCTGTTATTGGCGTTATCACTGGTTTCTGATTATACTGAGGATGGAAGCTGGGGGGCCTTCACATGCCAAGCAAATGCTGTACCACCAAGCTACGTCTCCAGCTTCAGTCTATTCTTTTTATTGACTGCTTAGTTGTAGATGTGGTGACCCCATAGGCTGAGAGCTTCTGCCGCGAATGTGACTGAACCTCTGTTTACTCAGGGTCCACACTGTCTTATCACAGGACAGAAACTCTCTATGGCTTGGCTGCCCACCCTCTTGTCTCCATATTTGACTTGTGCAGCAGGCACTGACTGCAGTTCCCTAAGCTCGCTCTGTCTGCAGCTGTGAGTACTGTAGTCATTTCTGCTACAGACACACAGTGAGGTCTCTGTTCACATATCTCTACCCCCTTCTTTGGTCCATTTAGCAAACAGGTCAGGCTGCCATTCTCATTGTCCAGCCTTGGGCTGGGTTGTGGGCATGGACAGGGACAAGAGGGCCCTGGTGGAGCTGAGACCGCAGATGTTCTGTCCAGCACATGAAGAAACGTGAATGGGCAGTAAGGGCTCTCTGTGTTGGACCCATGAGTAGTATCATTCATTCATTCATTCATTCATTGGGCACATCCTAACCCTGTCCTAGTGGATGGAGTCCCTGGCCTCTTGAAGATGACTTTCATGCATCCTTGCAATCATAAGGACACCAAAACAAAACAAAGACAGGAAAGGAAGTATCCACTGGCAGGGACTGTTTTCTGTAGGGCATCCTATAAGGCTTCCTGGAAGAGGCACATTGGCAGACATTTGAAAGAAGAGGGAAGAAAACTGGGTTGGTAGGAGAGAGGGGTGCACCTAGCAGAGCTCATAAATGTCCCTCTGGAGGACTGCTAGTCTGGGAGGTAGGGAATAGATTAAGTTAGCCCGAGGGGCCTATGGCTTTTTAAGCAAACTGATTAGTTGTAGGAGGGGTTTGGCTGATTTGCGTCTTCTTCAAAAATCTGGGCCAGAAGAAGCTCCAGTTGGCTGCTTTTGGATGCAGAGGTCAGTTTATTGGTGGACTGTGTGGCGGGAGAGGAGGTGAAGAGTCTAGCTTCACTTTGAATTTATTCTGCAGGGTTAGGTTGTATGCACTGGAGAAAGGGCAAGCCGTCAAGCCAATGGTAGCATGGTAAAGAAGTCAGATGGGTGGGAGGAGCTCTCAGAGAGAAAGAGTTGATGTTGGAGTCTTTCCAGTCAGTGGGGAGAAGGGCTGCAGCTGAGTTAGTGGTTGCAGGGTGGTAGTTTTGGAGGATGCCCTTAGTGGACTGTCTATAGGACAAAGTCCACCCTGTTTTGCAAGGGCAAGGCATTGAGATAAGACGTACCATCTTGGAGACCAGTCTATATAGAGTAACCCCTATATAGGGTGGGGAGGGGCAATTGAGGTGAGCAAGGAGGACTTGGGTATTCCTTCTTAGACTAAGAAGCTGTGGAGAGATGGGGTCTGAGTGTCTCTGCAGCATGAAGCCTAGCATTTGGATGGCTCAGTGGGATGAGGTGGAGCATCCTGCTTTGGGAGAAAAACGGGGTTACCCTCTACAGGTGTCTTGGGAGGAAAGCGGAGTTGTAAAGCAGAGTTGAGCTGGGAGGGTCCCTGTGCGGTTGATTTAGAAGGACGTTATGCTCTCTAGCAGGTTTTAATGCACAAGGCAGGGAGGGAGAAAAGAGATGGCGTTAGAACGAGCTGGGCCAGCAGCATACGATTGGAGTCTGGGTTCTGTAGTGTGGTGGTGGCCCTGAGTAGCCCGTGCTGCCCTTCTGGACTAGAATTTGAGTTGCGTGTGTTGGTGTCACAGCTGTATGATGGGCAAGACTTGGCAAGGGTAAGGTAGAACTGGAAGTGGCAACCTCGGCTTGCTGCCCCTCTGGCCTTCACCTTTCATTCTCAAATAGCAGATGGCTGGTGGAAGTCAAGTGTAATCCAGGGTCATAACAAGGACAACCTAGGAGGAGAGTCTTCTGGTGTCCTGACTTCCTGTGCCGTCTGCACTTTGAGCAGAAGCAGGCTTGCCCTTCTTCATCCCTGATGTCTACCACTCTAATGAGTGGAGATGTTGCCCTGGGTTTCTCTCTTCAGGTGCCTTCCCTGTCAGTTCCTAGCTGAAGTCATTTCTGAGTGCTGGGTGCCGTGGTTCCCCTAAGTTCTCCCTTCTGCACACGGTTCCCTTCTCCCTCCTCTCAGCCTCTGGGCACCCTTCTCACCAGGGCTCTTTTTATTTTCCAGAGGATGGATTCCCCTTCTCCCTTTAGACTTAAGGCGTCTCTGCCCCTCCCACTCCTTAGTAAACTCCTGAAGGCCTGACTGGAGAAATGGTCCTCACGCAGCTAATCAGAAATTCAAAGGGCAGCTGATAGGAGGCCTTGCATTCCAAAGGCCTAACCCAGGGTGTGACCGAGGGGTGTGGCCCCCAAGTGACAGTCACCTTAAACCCAGTGGCTGTCTTTGTTGATTTACACACTTACTCCTCGTATAAGGAAGCATTTGCCAAGCACAGCCCCATGGGGTGTGGGCTGAGGAACACAGAGCAAACACCCACCCTACCCCTGCAGGCTGGTGTGCTTATGAACTTGGGCATAGATATTGGGCAACAGTAAAGGTGTCATGCCCTAGCCAGCAGCTCCCCTCACCCCCCAACGTGAAGACAGTGATGGCTAGAAACTTGTTCTTTTTTTTTTTTAATAAAGGAGGGCTGGGGAAATTGCCGGTCCTGTGCTATAAGTCCTTATTCTTCAGCGACCTTTTTTTTTTTTTTTTTTTTTTTGTTGTTGCTTTTTCAAGACAGGGTTTCTCTGTGGCTTTGGAGCCTGTCCTGGAACTAGCTCTGTAGACCAGGCTGGTCTCGAACTCACAGAGATCCGCCTGCCTCTGCCTCCTGAGTGCTGGGATTAAAGGCGTGCGCCACCATCGCCCGGCCTTCAGCGACCTTTTAAAATCAAAAGCGAAGTCTTTAGGAAGTTGAGAGCTGACACCTTCGGTGTCTACTCTTTGGAAGGCTTTCCAGCCTTTGCTGAGTGGTTGTGCAGGGTTTGGGGTGGAGGGGTGGAGAGTGGGGGGTGCCCCTTGTGTGGTAGTCGCATGCGTTGGGGTGGTCATACGTGTTGGGCTCCTCTAGCGGTGCTGTGCCAGACCTGAGGATGAATTCTTCAGATCCAAATCTTGCCACGGAAGGGGAAGGAACTGCCAGGAGTGTCGTGGATTCCCTGAGCTATCTGTGACCCGCCTGGAAAGGAAAATGCTGACTCACAGCCACAGAAACAGCAAACTTACCTTTGAAGACTTTGATAATAAGTAGCTAAAACTTGTTGTGTTGATGAAAAGAGAAAGGCTTGGGGAGGGGTGATTGCCAGATGCTGAACAAAGCCCCTCCATCACCACCTCATTAGCATTCACTAGAAGTCTTTGAGGTCTGTGAGCTACAGTAACAAGGGAAGTAACCGTGACTCGGAGAGAAGTTAATATTAAACCCACTTCTGCACAGCTAGCCTGGTTGGAGTCTTCCAGGGCATTCTGGCCATTGCAGTATGTGCTTGCTGCTCACCTCTTTTTAGGCATTTCTGCTGCGGGAACGACCCAGGCTCTGGGCTTCTGTTCCCAAGATCATTGCTCCTAGCCTGTCAACTCGGCTAAAGCTGAGAGCCCCCAGTGGGAGATTTTGAAGACATACTGGCATCTGGAGTTTGTCCCAGGATTTGTGGTGTGAATCATTGGGGTAGAGCTGGTTCGTTTGGGGATGTTTCCATCCACCCCTTCAGGGAAGTTCCAAGGGTGAGTGTGGCCTGCCGTGACCCAGGGTGGCCCTTCTGATGATGTTTTCTGTGTAGGATCCAGATGGGCCTTTGCTGTTGTGTGCTGGCCTCAATAGTGGAAGATGGGTTGTTTCTAGTCTGTAGAGCTGAGGAGGTGTGAACGGACTAGGGCCAGTCTCTGGGCTTCCCTGTGGTTTCTGGAAAGGAACTGGACCAGATCTCTATGTTGGAGGAACTGTCTCAGCTGTACTGGCTGCGCTCTGTGGCTGATGGGAGACTAGGTAGAAACCAGGCTTAGGTTCTTTGACTGCCTGGGCGAAGGACAGGTGTTCCCTAAATTACGTTTGATTGCTAACTTTAATTTTTAAACTCAGATATAGTAATTGTAGATATTCATAGAACACAGCAGTGAGTCAGCTCCAGCATGGTGTTTTGATATGGATGTGCATTACATACTGATAAAAGTGGGGTAATTAGCATATCATCATCTTAAATGCTCATTCTTTCTTTGTGGTGAGCAAATCTATTTTGCCTCCAGGAGGTGGTGGCGCACGCCTTCAATCCCAGCACTGCGGAGGCAGAGGCAGGCGGATCTCTGAGTTCGAGGCCAGCCTGGTCTACATAGTGAGTTCCAGAAGAGCCAGGGCTATACGGAGAAACCCTGTATTCTCAACTATATCAGCCTTCCAAAGAACGATTAAAAAAAAACACACACAACAAACAAAAACTCAGAGACAGAAATTGGGGTTCAACCTGAAGGTCAAAAAACAACAACAACAACAAAACAACAACAACAACAACAACAAAAACCAACCAAACAAAAAAAAACCAAACCAGCCAGCCACTGGCTCTTACCTCCATCTCAGTCCGGAATGGTGATCTTGCCTCCAGGAATCTCAGAATAAGACTCTATGAGCTGTCTCCTCCCGATTTATATTCTTCTCTAGGGCTGGGATTAAAGGCATGCACCACTACTGCCTGGTTTCTATAGCAAGCTAGTGTGGCTACTGGGATTTAAGGTGTATATTATTGCTGTCTGGACTGTAAGGCAGGCCAGTGTGGCTGTTTTACTTTTCTGATCATCAGGCAAGTTGTATTTATTAAAATAGAAATGAAATGCCACTATAGCCTTCAGTGCAATAGAAACTCAGAACTTACTTGCATCTCACAAACATTGTACCGTTGATCCGCCCACTCCCGGGCCCCCTCCTTCCCCTGTCCAGATGGTGCTAACCACCTCTCTCCTCTCAGTTCTGTCAGATTGTATTTTCATAGTAGACATAAAAGTAAGCTCTTGTGGTGCTTGGCTTTCTGTGCTTGGCTTATTTCAATAACCAAAGTTCAACTTAGGTTGTTGAAAATGGCAGGATTTTACGCTCTTTACAACTGAGTAGTAACCCATTGTGTATGTATACCACATCACCCTTATCTATTCTTTTGTCAGTGGGCCCTTAAAGTGCTTTAATCACTCCAGTAGCTGGCCAGAATCTGAGTCTGATCAAGTTATTAATCTTCCTGGAGACAGTATTTTTATTACTTTAAAATTCCTTTTTGTTCTTTTTAAATGTATTTTATTATGTGTGTGTGTGTGTGTGTGTGTCCATGTATGTGCACCGTATGTGTGCTGGTGTCTGTAGGCTGGAACTGGTGCTCCTGATGGTTGTGAGCCACCATGTAAATTCTGGACATTGAACCTGGGTGGCTGTAGTCTCCTCCTCCCTCTGCTCCCTCTTCCTCATCTTTTGAAACAAGGTCTCACTAAGTGTCCCTGACTCGAATGGAATTCCCTGTGAAGTCTTGGTTGGTTTTCACAAGAAAGAGTCCTGTTTCTGCCTCTTGAGTGCTAGGATTAAAGGTGTGCCACATCCAGTTTAGAACACAATGGTGGGTCATGATTCTACAAGTTCTCTAACTCAGTGTGGGGCACACAAGAGCATTTGGCAGCAGTAAAACGCTTCTGGATGCATGATGACCAAATGAACCCAAGCTGAAGCGCAAGGAGTCTGAAGCGTTTCCTACAGCACTTGCTTGGGTCCTGCAGCACTTGCTTGGGTCCTGCAGCTTCTCTGCAGCCTTGGGTCTGAACACAGCATGCACACATTGCAGTGCACTGCCAGTTAACACACGCTGCCTGGAACAGCACAGATTCCGGACTCTTAGCTACATTTCAGTGTTTTTCGTGTGACGGTTTTCTGCCCTTATAGAAACATAATGGCCTCATTGTTGAAAACAAAGTTTTGATATGCTTGGGCCATCATCCTCCAGCATTATCAAACTAGCATTTTTTATATTATATTGTGTTAGAGTATTTCCATGTGTCTTCTTCCTTCCTCTGCAGTGGCTGTGTGTATCCTGGCTCTGTGGGATTGGAAGTCTGTCACCCCAGGCAGGTGACTGAGGGACAGAGGTTCCCTTCTACTTGGTTGGCTCAATAAACACAGAACATTTGTCATGCATTTATTACATTTAATAACTGAATAATTGCTTTTCAATCCCACCACTCCTTTGTTAGAGTTAATTCCTCCCCTGGGAGGGTGAGACTGCATTTGGGTAGATAGCCTGCTTGGTCTGGGCCTCGGGGTCAGAAAGCCATAGGAGGGTGGCTTGGGAACAAAACTCCTGTGTTTCCAAAGTTTCATACCAAAGGGCTGGAGCTCACAGTAGGGATGAGATCTGCAGGAAAAGCAGTTTTTCTTTACTTCTCTAAGTCCAGGGGAAGGAAGTATATGATGGGAGAGAACAGGGGAAGTGGAGCATGTTTCCTCAGCGCTGGTGGAACACCCTGCTACGAAGTCAGAAGTCACCATCTGTTGTTGACAAAGAAGTCTCCAGATGTGGCTGCACAGACTGACAGTTGGCTCTAAGCTGTTGTCCTGACTGATGTCTTGAACTCTGTGGCCAGTGAAGGCGTGTTGGTGAACTGGTAGACTAAGGCCCGCCCCCTGAGGTCAGTGGCTCCAGAATTCTTCCCAGATGCAGTGGATGCCAAGGCAGATTTTATGAGACACAGTGTCCCTTAGAGGTTAAAGCAGTGTTAGGGGTGAAGACACGCAGGCTGCTGTCCTACGTCCATCTTAGTGCTAACAACTGTTTTTCTACCATGTACTTTGGGGCAAACACCTTAAATGCAACATCTTTAGTTTGTTCTATTGCTCTCTGATGTGTGCTCCTTGTCCCCAAGATGTTTCTGGGAACGAGAAAGCCAGGTTTAGAGATTTCTGCAGGTAAGAGCTGCCAGTGGCTTCCTGTTAGCACTGGCAAAGGCTTGCCCCGTCCAAGGTCACGGTTATCTTGACCTCTTGATTGATGTGGGAGTCTACCACCTTCTCAATCATAGACTTACTCTTTTCCTTTTATAAGGAAGGTACTGTGGAGCTCTCTATGCTCCAAGGAGATCAGTGCTACAGTATGTGTCTCTGCCTGTGACCTCACAGTAGCCCCTACAGGATGAGTGGAAGCTAGTCTAAACCCTGCCTTACAAACCCCGTATAGCCCTGCCCGGTCTTCTGTAAAAGCATCTCCTATAGTTCTGCCTATCCCTTCCTGTTGAAGAAGGCCGCTTATTGGTTCCCTGCTGCTCAGCCCCAAAATAATCACACAGAGACTATATTATTTAAAACACTGCTTGGCCCATTAGCTCTAGCTTCTTATTGGCTAATTCTTACATCTTAATTTAACCCATTTCTATTAATCTGTATATTGCCTTGTGGCTGTGGTTTACAGGCTAAAGTTTCAGCATCCAAAGTTCCAGCATCTAAAGTTCTGGCGTCCGTCTCTGGCTTGTCTCTGACTCTGCCTCCTTTCTCCCAGCATTCAGTCTAGTTTTTCCTTCCTACCTACATTCTTCTCTATCAACTGATCAAGGTAGTTTCTTTATTAACCAATGGTATTCACAGCATACAGAGGGGACTCCACACCTTCCCTGTCTTACCAGGTCGGAGGTGCAGACCCCTGCAGACTCTAACTATGTTATTTGTTTGTAACAATGGGGATTCAAGGACCCTATTGCCTAAGGTTTGTGATTCAATATTTTCACTGTTTTGCCAGTGCCATCTTCTGAGGGTTAGGTTATAGGCTCCAAGCTGTCTCCATTGTCCTTATGGTGTGCTCTTCAGTCATTCCTGTGGGTGCAACCTTCTAACCTTGACCCCTGTGGACAGAGCTGAGGGTGGCTGTCTGTCTTATTCTCACTTTTAAGTGTACCTATGCCAAGAGATGAGATTCACTGCTGTCCCAGTGTGTCTGCCTCCTGTAGAATGTTCTCCCTATTCCTCTGAGGCCGGAGGCTCCAGGCTTCATTCTCTTGCAGGTATCCAGTCTCCCATCACATCTCTTCCTTGTCATCCTGTTCACATTTCAAAGCTTTTCCAGGCGGGTGGGGAGAGGGAACTCTACCGCTATTCTCCCCGACATACAATCACCCCTGCACACACTCCAGACTGTTCACAGGATATCTTCATAGCGCCCCTACTTCCACATGACCAGGGGTCTAGTCTGGCCCAGTTGGGGTCTTTCCCCTGTCACTGCTCCTTGCTATCTTGCTCAGTCCCCCAACCTCTTTCCTGCATCCTGTCTCCCTCGAGCATTAGCTGGACATTAGCCACCATGTCTGGCCTACTCACCCAAACACATTCTCACTTCTTCCCTTGCCTGGAAAATGCCCCCCCCCCCATCCAAATCTCAGTCCACTAGCCTCCCCTGCCCCATGCAAAAAGAATGTCATTTTGTTCCTGGGGACCAAGTGCAGCCAGAAGCCAAGGGGAGACCAGTCTGGGCAGTGGGAAGCACTAAGGAGTGGGGCAAGGCAGAAAGGAAGCAGGAGGCTGGGGAGAAAGTTGTCTCTCGCTGCTGTCTGCAGAGTGGGGATGCCAGAGCCTGCCATTCAGGCGTTGGATGGAATCAACCACCACAAGAGCTGGCTGCCTACCATGGCTTCTGGATGTCCCAGGCCATGCTTCTGTCTGCCCACAGCTTGCTTAAGAGGTGGAACTGGGTGGGTAAGGGTGTGACCTTTTCTTATCTGTGTCCATACTACACTGTGCCTGTGTGGCATGGGCCTGCAGGGTGCTGCTGCAGGATCTGGATGGTCAAATGAGGCGTGGTTTTCTCTGCTGTGAATTCCGCTCTAGAACTGGAGGTGTTTAACCGCCGCGGATGGGGACCAGGTGGAAGGTGGATCTTCAGCTGAGCCCAGAGAAAGCAGTTGCTATCAGTTAGAAGGAAAAAGGCCCAGAAGTCAGAAGAGAGCACCATGGCTCCGAGTGGAAGGAACCTGGAGTGTGGAGCCCAGCTGGGAGTCTGGCTGAGGGGGTCAGCAGGGAGGCCGGGGAACGTATGGGAGAGGTGCAGTCTGATGAGGGACTGTGGGCAAGTCCCCTGGTTTCAAGGCTCTGGCTGGACCTTGGCCCAGAGTCTTTGGCTGTAATTGTTGATTCTCCCCAGGATGGAGACAAACCAGTTTGCTGTCAGGAGCGAGAAGGTGTATCACGTTCACGTAGTTTATAACTGGTAATAAAGAGTAGGCGTTTTCTGAATGGCGTGTTCTTTTAAATAACTTCCGGCAGATTCAGGTATGCCTATAATAAAGAGGCACCTTCTGATGTTTGCCTCCCTGTGTGGCAGGTCTGAGCGATGCCTCAGCCTTCCTAATGCTGGGATCACAGACACGAAAGTCCACATTTGGCAGTGCCTGCCTCTTAATGGTAGATCTGAGTGGGCCCCAGAGTGTGTGGAGTCCACACTCTCCCTCAGAGCTTATTACCTTAGGACACCGCATCTTCAGGTTCCTTCTGCTGGCTCTGTCAGCACCTCAGTAAGGCTTGGGGCTGATGCAGTCAACACCTCATGATAGACAGGAGAATCGCTGCTTCCTGCCTTATTGGGTTTGATGTGGGGATCCAGAGTGAATGCAATCCTACTGTCAGGGATCCCCAGGCAGCAGAGGATAGAGACGGTGCATGCAGGACTATGACGGAGAGGCTTGCGAAAACCAAGGCTTAAATTAGTGGCTACAGGGAAACAGGAATGACGAAGGGTTACCGAGACAGTGAAAGATGACCACAGAGGAAGTGGGTAAAGATCTCAGTTGAGGGGGTGAGGAAGAGAACACATGCACATCTACCTGGTGATAACTGCATGACAAATTGGCATTCTAGATGGCATGGTCAGCTTAGGCAAATTCTGGTTTTCTTTCTATTATTTTTGTAGTTCAGACTTGAAGAGCAGCCATTGCTGCCCCACTGCAGAAACAGAAAGATGGATATTTAGCTAGGACCTGAGAGGTTGAATTGATGGCTGGAATTTGCACATGTGGTAACCATAAAGGCCCTTGCAGCCCACCCAGACTGCCCTCCCAGCTAAGGCATTTGGGCACATGGACTCAAAGTCAGTGTGTGAGATCCACAGAGCCTGGTCTCTGGGACACTGCGGGCTATTAGAACGCCACATGGGCTGGGCCTGGCGCCAGGGCCACTAGGGCCTCAGGTTTAGAGCTACATGCTGAGTTTCCCGCGACTCCATTGCAGGGGTCTCCTCTGCTGCACCGAAGAGACCAGAGCAATTGCTTCAACTTGAACCCATCCATCTTCAAAGCAGTCTTTCTGTAGTCTGAGAAGTTAGACTAGCCTTGTCTGAAGCTACACTCTGCTGCTGTGGAGATTGCTTTTAAGGATCCAGTCCCACGCAGGTCCGCAGGTCTGGGGTGGGAGAGAGGCTGCCCTCTTGGCTTTTAAAAGGGACCCTCACTCATTCTGGGTTCCTGGATTGACCTCCTCCATCCCAGTGCCTTCATCCTGCCCCCACTCTTGGTTTTTAATTTTTTTTTTAAGCCACCAGACCATGAGTGGAAAGGTTGAGAAGAAATTTGTCCGGATTGTCCAGCAGCGGGTGGTACTGAGAACCGTGAATGGACACCTACCCCCAGGTGTGCAAAGTTGGGTAGTCACTTACTTTGGGCTTTGCCCGAACCCCCACAGCCAGCAACCTTTTCCAGTAAGGTCACACCCCCCCCCCCCCCTTTATTTTAAAGCTTCAGAAGCAGATTGGTAATAAGCTCTCTCTGCCTTAGTGTTTTTCCTCTTCCTACTCCAAATGCACTCTAGCTGGGCCGTGTACATTACGGGTCGATACTTCCCAGCGCAGATGCAGGGTGGACTGGAGAACAGTCAAGATTTTAAAATGCCAAAAGCCCTGGGAACCTGCTGCGTTTTGATTCTCTTTAAGCCCCTGGGCCAGCGCGCCTAGAGGTTTGAAATCCTAGTAATGCCGAACCCCGAGCCAAGCGTCGGTAATTCCAGTCAGATGGCGGCAGGGAGGCGCCCCCACTCCCCCCACCCCCCGGGGGAAGGCGTTTCTTCGCCCACTTCTCCCGCGTCTGGCTGAGCAGCGGTGCCCGGCTCTGGGCTGCGGTCTGCGGGGGAGGGCGGGCTAATTCGTGTCAGATGGAGGGCGGCCGCGCGGGGCCCGCCACTCGCGCTTGGCTTTTGTTCCCGGCGTCTGACTTCTGACGGCTGGAGCTTTTGCAGAGCCCGCCTGAGACGCACGCGACCCGGGCCTGGCCCACTCAGGACTCGGAGCCGTCGGTGCCCCCCGCGATTGCCCGTGGAAGGGGGGCGGATCGCAGAGGTAGCCATGAGGTGGCGCGCGTTGGCCCCGGGCCCGCCCGCGAGGTTGGCGCGGGAGACCGGGGCGCGTGGGCGTCCGCACCAGGTGAGTGTGGCTCAGCGGGCTGATAGGGCTTTCTCGGGCACGCACGCGGGCGTTCCGGGTGGGCTCCCTAGGCTATGCACTCGTGAGCTGTGAGCGCGCGCATACCCCGGCTGCTGCGCATTCGTCAGACTGTGCTGGGCTGTGAACACGAGTGTGTGACAGTGTCTAGGGACGGAGAACCGGATGCAGCCTGCTGTCCGGGTAAGGCCGGGGCAAGGTGGGAGTCAGGACAGTCCTTGCCTATATGAGTCCAAAACCGCTGGAAAAGGCTTCTTTGCGACTCTTTCTCTGCAGCGGAGGCGGGCCACTGGCCATTGCGCAGACTCGCTCTTTCGCGCGCGTGTTTCTTGCCTAGGTTACTTGCAGATGACCCGGTCGCTCCTGGAAGAGGTCTAGTGCAAGTTTCCGGGTCTTTGCGGACACTGCAGCGTCCTGTAGATTATAGGACCATCCTCTGTGGCGTTCAGATTAAACAGGCGCACGGTAGAGGCCCCACCCCCCTTTTCTATGTCTTATAAATCCAGCATCAACTTCGATTGTTTTCCCAGAAAACTTTTGGGAGATTCTGTATAATGAGAGGTCCGTATGTCAGTTTTGCTTCAGCAGTCACACATGGCTGTTCTAAAGCAGTGGTTCTCAACTTTCCTAATGCTGCGACCCTTCAATAACAGTTCCTCATGTTGTGGTGACTCCCAACCATAAGATTATTTTCGTTGTGCCTTCATAACTGTAATTTTGCTGCTGTTATGGATCGTAAATATCTGATAAGCAGGATATCTGATATACAACCCTCATGCAAGGGACGCTATTGTGACCCACAAGTTGAAAATCACTGCTCTGAAGAGTGAGACTAATGTTGCTTGTGTGTGTGTGTGTGTGTGTGTGTGTGTGGAGGGGGGGGGATCTCTCTTGCCCTGCGAGTCTGCCTTCTGTGGGTATGTCTGGGGACAGCTCTGCAGATAGAGAAGGGTTTTTCTTTGGTTGAGCTGGGAATGTGTTTTTGATCAGTGCTGTTGCCTTAGAATGTTAGCTAGCTACCCCAATTCACCTACATTTGCTTCCTGTGGTGGGCTGAATATTTCCTGAAGGGAAAATATAGCTTGGATTGTGCAGACACATCCTTGTACTATGAAACTACTTAGCCACGATGACCTTTGGTGGAGAGAACCTGGCTGTGGGTTCCCTATGCGGTTTTGCTTTTCCGCTAAACGCAGGGCTTCCCAACCCTCCAGAGACCTCACTATCAAGGTTAATTGCCCTGGCCCTCTCCCGGTGTCCTTGTGGAATCAGCAGCCTTATTGGTTAGGCTTCCACAGTTTGGCTTCTAACAATTAAATGCAATTTAGGTTCCTGAACTGGCTTTGCCAACTGCCTAGCCTTGCTGACCCTCCTCCCCATTTCCAGGAGAAATGAAAGCACAGGATCAGGTGAAGACAAGGGCAGTCTAACTCCATTCAGGCTTCTTTCACAAGAGAGATGTTATGTAGGGTGCACGTGAGCAGATGTTATTACACTATCTTAATAAACTCCCCGGGGAGCCAGCAATTGAAATGGCTGAGCAGGCACCACAGTGCCTCTGCTGTTTCCACTCTGCAGCTTCTAACTATGGACCAGTGAGCAAGAGCCTCGTAGGGAAACAGTACCTCTTTCTCCTCGCTTGGAATAAAGGTGTTTGTGACCAATGAAATGTTACAGTATCTCTCCCTGGCCACAGACTACAGTCGGTTCATTTAGTGCACAAGTCTTAATTGAGGGACTGTGGTCTGCTATCTGCCAGCTGGGCAGGGCTCATAGAGGACAAAGGCAAAAGAGCTTGGTACCCACACCTAGGGTATAGGGGTCTAGCACAAGAGAGAAGATTATAAACAAAGAGCTGCGAGATTGGGCAGAAAAGGTATGTGCCACCCTGGGTGTGATGAAGGGTGAATTCCCGTGCCTGTCTGAGTGTGGCATTGGAGTGAGCCTTGTCCCTCATTGGTTGCCTATGGGCTCTAGGTCTTGCATGTCATTTTCCATCTGTGGGTCTGTGGGGATGGTGATAACTACATGTAAGTGACTTGTTGTGTGAATGTTGCAGACTCTTGCGGGGCTCTGGATACAGGGTGTCTGCTATCACATAGGCAATATCTATTTTGACACAGACATAAGAAGGAGTGGCCAAGC
Organism: Microtus obscurus; assembly: GCA_963919715.1. Lineage (NCBI taxonomy): Eukaryota > Metazoa > Chordata > Mammalia > Rodentia > Cricetidae > Microtus > Microtus obscurus. The sequence goes on from CAWTZC010000015.1 coordinate 26,212,219, forward strand.
TTAAACATAGATGGCAGAGCAATTGCAGAAGTTTTTGTTGGGCTCAGGGCACTTTCTCTTTCTGTGACCATGTTGTCTACATCCTAGCAAAAACAGGGAGATAGGTAGGCTGGGAAGTGTCCACACAGCCAAGGAACTTGAAGCCTTTGAGTCTAAATCTAGAAATGGCCTCTTATGCTCTTGGATGTGGCCACGGTTTCTGAATTTTAGTTGGGAGAGCTCATTGGTGACATGTGGACCGAAGGATGTGTTGGTCCCCCCTCCCCCTTTGCTAAAGGTTTTTGTTTGTTTGTAGATTCATCAGATTTTTCTGTCTAGGCTGTCAGGCTACCAGGAAGAAGACTATTTTACAGCTTTCTAAATGGGGTGCCTTTTAATTCCTTTTCTCGCCTCATTGTACCTTTTAGACTCTCGATGTGAAGTCTTGATTAGCACTACTGCAGATCTTAAAAGGAAGCCTGGGCTCCTCTGACTAAGGATGTTTGCTGTAGGATTTATCTAGCCACATGTGATCAAGCGAGGAAGCCCCTTTTTCTCTCTGTTTGAGATTTTATCAGAAAAGGATGCTAGATTTTGCCAGTGGGTTCTTCTCATTGATTTAGAAGACCAACTGGTTCCCTTCTTATTAATTGTTTTTTTTAGATAGTTTTACTTTTTGAGAAAGGGTCTGGCCTCTACCATGTCCCTGCCTCAGCTTCCAGATTCCTGGTATTTAATTGATTGATATTTTGAATGGATGAACTCTTGTATTTCTGGGATAAGCCAACTTTTCACGACATAGTATGTTGTAGATTATGTGGGCTAACCCATGGGTTATTCATTTTGTTTACAACTGGGAATTTTCTAGAGCTTGCTGTTTGTGTTCCCAACTTTGATTCCATTGTGGTCAAAGAAGATTTCTCTTTTTCAGTGAGACTTGAATGCATTTTGATTTGTTCAGACTTGTTCTGTGTCCACAATAGGGCTGAACACGCCAATGCACTTGAAAGAATGTGTGTTCTGTTGCTCTTAAGTCAAGTATTCTGTTTCTGTTAGGTCAAACTGTTTGATACTATCATCCAAATCATTTGTAGCCGTGTTTATTTTCTGACTGGATCTGTCGATTGCTGAGAGAGGGTTGCATAACAATGCCCCCGACATGGTGGCCTAACAGAAATGCATTCCTGAAAGGACTGAGGAAGGACACAGGCATCATTCATGGTGTGGGCATGGTTGGTTTGTTTTGAGGCCTCTTCTTCACTTGTAGGCAGCCATCTTCTCCCAGGTCTTAACATGGCTATCCCTTTGTGAACACAGCTTCTTTGATGTGTCTTCTTCTAAACCATGACAATTGTTTGTATTATTTTGGGTAGCTCTAAGGTGTCCCTGACCAACATCTCATAGGGAGGTACTAAAAGCCTGACAGTGAAATTTTCATTTAAGAACCAGTGCCTTCTGGGAGCAGCATTGTCTATCCATGCACGCTGCTTCCATTTAAACTTTCTTTAAGAAATATATGTTTAAAATCAGTTCACCTCACAGAATTGTGGGTTTCAATGTGGTTCTTTCTTTCTTCATTCCATAGTTTGGCTAGCTTCTTTCTACCTCCTTTTTCTCCACCTCCCTTCTTCTCCACTTGAACTTTTCCACCCTTGGTGTTCTGAACCTTTATTTTCATATCACACATGTTCTCCCAGAGCCCCGATTTAAGCCCCCTGCTCCCTCAGTGTCCTGAGAGGGCAGCAAGAGGTGGAGCCATGGGAAGCCCAGCCTCCAAGACCCCTCAGGAAAGGATGCGTGGTTTCCCATGCCTCTTCCCCCAAAACAAGCTAGAGAGGGAAGGTACCAAAGGGAACACAGTCTAGACAGTCAAAGGCCAATGCAGGGAAAAATTCTAGTTTCCTTTCTTTCTTTTTCTTTTTTTTCCCTCACTGGGCAGTGCCAAGTTAAACATATAGATTTAAAATTTGAAGCTAGCATCCATATATGAGAGAGAAAATGCAGCCTTTGTCTTTCTGGACCTCATATATGTAACTCATTATAATGTTTTCTGGGTTCATCTGTTTTCTTTTGCAGCTGAATAAAATTCCTTTGTGTGTATTTCTTCTTCATCATCCATTCTTCAGTTGAGAAAACTAGACTGATTTCATTTCATAACTACTATAGCACATTGCTTTGCATTGGATGATTAGTTACCTTTTAGTGGTTTTTAATAGGACAAAAAGTGCATGTTTACCCATGATTTGACGTTTGGGTGCTCTTCATCCTGCTATAAACTCTCTTTTTCCGTCTTCCTTTTATCTGAGGACCATTTTAAATATGTCTGTGGTATTTGCCAGTTGTTGGCAAGTTCTTTTAGCTTTTAGCTTTGGAGTAAATATCTTAATAAGTTTGTAAAAGTCTTTCAGTTTTGGAAGATACTTTGACTGCAGAGTTTAAATTGGCTGGTTTTCTTCAGTATTTTGTACTGTTTCACTAACTTCACCTAGATGTTTTCAAATTTATTATTTTTTTAAACATTTATGCTCATTTTAAAAATTGTGTGCATGTGAGTGTATCTATATGTCATAAGTATGGGTGCCCTTGGAGGCCAGGAGTATCAAATCTTGGACTAGAGTAAAAGGTAGGTGTAAGCTGCCTGTTGTGTAAGCTGATAATTCAACTGAGGTCCTGGAAGAGCAGTCTGTGTCCTAAGGGCTGCGCTGTCTCTCCATCCACACAGCTGAACAATCTTGAAGTGAGAAATCTTGTTAATTCTAATTGTTTGACCTCATATGTGATGTGCTCCCTGCCCCCAGTGTTTTTAAGGTTTTTCTCCTTGTTACTGGGTTTGAATAATTTGTTTTCATGTGCCTTGACATAGTTACAGCCAACTTTTGTTTCTTGGCTCTATGTCTTTACAGTTTTCCTTGCATTTCCACACATTTTGTAGTCATTATGTCTTCCAGTTTCCTTTTTGTGCTTTTGTCCCATTAGGGGCGCCAAGTAAACATTTATTTGTCTTGCGTAGCTCTGGACACTTGTTTGTTTGTTTATATGTACATTATCTCATTTTGTTGCTTTATTTGGGAGGTTTTCATTGTGATAATTTGTGTGTGTGTGGGGGGGGGAGTTTGAGACAGGATTGCTCTGTGTAGCTTTGAAATCTATCCTGGAACTAGCTCTTGTAGACCAGGCTGGCCTTTAACTCACAGAGATCCGCCTGCCTCTGCCTTCCCAGTGCTGGGATTCAAGGTGTGTGCAACCACCACCCAGCTTCATTGTAATGATTTTTTTTTTAAGTTCACTATATCTTTTGAGTCATTGGCCAATAATTATATCCTAAATATTTTTTTACCTCTGAAGATTGCATGTTCTTTTGCCATTGTTTTCTTTGGCTCTCTGTGCAGTGTTTAGATCTTTCCATTTAGAGAATTATAATACAATTGTAATAGCACCCTCAATGTCCTTGTTTACTAATTTAACTTCTCAGTCAATTTCCATCATTTTTTTTCTAGTTATGAATTCTATTTACTTTCTTGTCTCCTTGAGTGTCTGGTAAGTTTTGACTTGGTGAATTTTACCTTGTTTGGATTCTTGGAAATTTTATGGCCTTTGTGGTATTCTGGTGTGCTTTTTCTCTGAAATGCAGTCATGTTACAGGACAGCAGTAACAGCCTTGGGGCAGTGTTTTTCAAATTGTTTATGCAGGCCAAGGAAGGTGTTCAAAGTAGAGCTAATTTTTACAAGGCATGGTCTTTCTGCATCTCCTGTAAAACAGGGCAAAGCGGGGTTCCTGACCTACAGCAGGCAAGCACTGTTCTCAGTTCTGGGGAGCACAGGACCCTGTTTCTCTAATTCTGCTGGAGAGGCATAGGGTGTGTGTTGGAGGGTTCAGGGGTTCTTTTCTATATCCTTGATGGCCATAGATATGCTCTTCATTACTGGTGCTTTTTAAGAGCTTTTCTGCAGGCCTTAAGAATTCTGCAGCTCTTTGTTCAGTGGTAACCTGCCCAGGAAACTCTTCTTGCCTTCCTCAATAGAGATATCTCAGTGGACTCAGCTTGGATCTTCTCTGTAGCCTAGAGAATCTCTTCAGACAGAAGTGGCGGTAGGAGTGAGTGAGACAGGAGGGTCACCCCAACTTATTCTTCCATGTGAAGTGCAGTCATGGGTCCCTGAACAAGGATGCAGTTAGTATGTGTGTCATCAGGTGCGGTTGTCATTGTGATGGTATCACAGAGTGTCTTTACATAAATTACGATTGCCCTGAAATCCCCACGTGGAAGGACTTCAGCCTCATTTCAAGCTCAGCACACCTTGGTGCGTGAGGGGCGTCGCCGACCAAAGCATCCTCATCACAGCTCTTCATTTCCTGCTGCAGTGATGTCAGAACAGTGGTTCTGTTTGTTCTGTGCATGATTTTAGGTGTGTGAATACATGTAGTCTCTAGTAATACTTTTGCGCCAGCAGTGAAAGATCCTGTGGATTCAGAGCTAAGTAAATAAAAAATGCTGTCGTGGTGGTCCACATCACCTGAGGTCCTTCAAAAGCAGGTTGCCACATCTTCCTGGGATTGTTATTTTATTTAGATCTACATTTTCCCCATTTCCTGTAGATCTTTAGCTAGTCTGATGTACAATTCTGAAGCTTAATGACTTGAACTCTGTGCCCTCTGTAGCTGCCATCCAGGGCATGAAGCAAGCTCCCTTCAACAGTGTTCCTTCAGGGTTTGTGCCCATACTGCTGTGCAGTGCATTCTATGGTTCTTACTTCTGTTGACTCAGATGTGCTTTAATGGTGGCAGGCGTCCTAGAACTCTGATATCCTTGCATCTTGTAGATAGCGAGATGGTTTCCATCCGTGTGCCTGCACAGATAATAGGCGCCTCTGTGTTTCCAAACACTATTCTGTCATATTGCCAACATTTTTGAAAAATTCATTCTTCTTACAAGAGCTAGTTAGGTTATTTCTTGTTTGGGACGGTTCTTTTAATTGTCAGGGAAAATAGTATATTGACTACACTGCCTGAGTGCTGGGGACTGTACAGAGAGTAAAGCACTTCCTGCAGCCCCAGATACTTTGTAAACTAGATTGTCACATCTTTTAAAGTTTGTAAGAAATTATCAAGCTTTTTTTCCCCAAAGCAGTTGTTACTAAGAGCATGAGACATGATACATTTTATTTTCTCAGTAAATGTAAGTTGTTTTGGTGGGTGTGCAGTGACCTCCGTGTGTGTGTGTGTGTGTGTGTGTGTGTGTGTGTGTGTGTGTGTGTGCGCGCACGCGCGCACGCTGACAGTATCTGCATGGTTAATAGTTACTGATCATGCCCTGTCATCAGTAAATAGGCATAGGGATGTTTCTTAACACAACGAACTTTTCTAAGAGCCTCAGACTCTGTAAACACTAACTTGACGGATAAAAGTTAATCTTCTCATACAAATACTTGTCATCGTGGTTAAGGACGGAGCATGCGTTGTGCGTCCGGCTCATTCTAGGCTTGTCTTTTCTACAGAAGAGCACATCCCAGCACCGCTAGCCTGCGGATCTCAGAACCTTAGTGGTTATTTTGGGACACCTTTGAAAGGAAAACTGTTCAGTGCCTCTTAACTTCATTTTGGTCTTTGTTAATCATTTGTCCTCGAAGAAAAAGCCTGAGGGTCAGGGAGGTGTGTGTGGTTACTTTGTTATTGCAGTAGATGGTGTCAGGCTGGAGGCTGGAAGGAACATAGTATCACCCAGGTTGCTGCCTAAGGTCTCACTCCTGAAGCATCCTAGAGGAGATGCACCTACTGACAGAGGGTGAGCTGCCCTCTGGATTCCAGAAGGTCATCCACCGACTCTTTTCCGGAACTGTAGTTTGCTTGGTAAAGCTCCTCTTTCAGCCCCTTTCAAGGCTTGCTAGATTTATTATCTTGTAGGAAAGAAATGAAAAAAAAAAAAAAAGAAGAAGAAGAAGAAGACGCCACGAGCTGAAGTGCTGACAGTTTCTTCCTTTATTCTTTCAGCCAGAAGAATTTACTACATGTCCTCACAGTTTTAAGAAAAAGGACTTTAAAAAGCCCAGAGTCTGTGGAGTGTGCAGACAGACCATTGCTGGTCAAGGGATCGCTTGCCGAGGTAAGTCCATGCCCTTGAACCGTTCACTTCTTAGACCCTGGGGAGGGAGGGAGGAGGGGGAGTAAAACGAAGCCTGCCTTTCGCCTGGGAGTTTCCAAGAGTTAAGTCATGGAATTTCCCTGTTGTGCCTCCCTTCACCCCCCACCTGGCAGGCCTTCCCATGTTTATACAGATAAATACTTCTAAGGAGAATTTCTAGAAAGAGCTGAGCTATTACCATGGGAAAGTAGGCTGCCGTGGGCAATTTGTGACTTCATGTCAAGTCTTTTATAGCTTACACTTCAAATCTTACAGTGTGTAAGTGAAGTGCCTATTCTTGTGTTGGGGTCCATTTGTTGTTGTTGTTGTTGTTTTAATGACTTATTTATTTTATGTGTTTTCCTTCCTTCCTTTCATTTTTTTCCCTGAGTGTATGTCTGGATGAGGGTGTTGTTTCTTCTAGATCTGGAGTTACAGACAGTTGTGAGCTGCCATGTAGATGCTAGGAATTGAACACAGGTCCTCTAGAAGAGCAGCCAGTGCAGCCATCTCTCCAGCCCAAGTTTGGGTCCATTGTATGTTGGCACCTTCTTGATGCTTAAACCTTACAATTAGTGCAACTTTGAATTCTTTCCTGACGGTACACTGATAAGTCTCCAAAATGAATGTGTAGCTGACTTCCATCACACAGCCCTTAAGGACTGGGCCATCGGGGAATGATGGGGACAGTTCTTCCGTGTCCAGTCCATTATGGAGGTTTAGGGTTTCCTTCATGGTCACTGTTAGTGCTGCCTAGCTTTGCTTTTTCCTTCAGCAGGCTAGCCTGACCTCTTGTCTGCCTAGCTTGGAATCCGAGTGCTGGGACTGTAGTGTTCACTGCTACCCTCAGCAGTTCCTTTGTGGACGATTTCCAGGGTGTCCCTGGTAGGCCTCTGTAGCGTTAGGACCGCCTTGGCTCTTTTTTCTCTTTTTGACCTCCTGAAGTTTTGGAGTAGAGAGAAGCTGTACCACGGCCAGCCAGGAATGGGCTGAGAGTGGGGCCCTCTTAGGATCTGTGTAGAGTTAAGGGCATCTATCTGCCTGGTCGGTAGTGTTACGGTTGGATGCCCTCTGCCACACAGCACTAAAGAACATGCTAACTGCTGTCCTCTGTGGCTCCCATCCTAGGTCTGCTAAGTGTGTCTCTCCCGTACCTGAGCCCCAGATGTCTCCTCCCGTACTAGGTCTGTTGGGGAGGGGGTGTCTCCCTGTTTACCTGAGTCCCAGTTGTCTCCTACTAACCTATGCCTGCTGGGGGTCCTTCTGTTTACTTCAGTCCCAAGTGTTTCTTTCCATCCCAGGCCTGCTGGGGGTCGTCTGTGTCTCTGTTTACCTCCATCCCAGGTATCTCTTCCCACTGCACTCCTATCCCAGATTCCTCTTCTCATCCCATTTTCATGCCTCTCACCCCGTGTTGTGGAGGGGGGGGGGGGGGCTCTCCTCTCACCCCCTGTAGTGCAGGGCTCTTCTGCCTTTAGCTTTGAGGCAGTTTCCTACAGCCCAGCATGGCTCTAAGTCATGACTTGCCCTAGTGTACAGGGGACTGGGACGATGTCATGGATGCTGAGGTCAACTAGGCAGTGGTGGGTGGGCGGAGCCTCATTGATTGGGGAGGGGCCTCCATGTGCCAGACTGATGTGTAAGACAGACAGTGGCAGTGGCACAGCCACAGAAACAGGCAAAAAGAAAAGGAAAAGAGCTGAGGGCAGATCACTGGTGCCCATGAGGTGAACAGAGCTCTTTGGTTTGTTAGCAGAGGTGACGTTGCTGGGAAAGTGCTCAGGGAGTAAACACTTGCTGTGTAAGAACTGAGGATCTGAGATTAGTTCCCGAAACCCACATAAAGTTTGAAAGAATGAACTGGCTCCTCAGAGTTGCCCTCTGCCCTCTGCCCATGTCCCACACGAAATCCCCTATGATAATGTTAATAAATAAAAATAAATAAAAGCAATTGGACCTCTAAACATGACCCTCAAATCTGAAAATAAGAGGTGAAGAGGAGTTGAGGTGGTCCCTTGAGTCAGCATTAGCTAGTTATGTGCAGTCTGGGGACAGGGTAATAGTGGTTCCGCTGAGTCCGTACAGACCTGGGCTTTCTTCTGAGCGGCAGTCTCAGCAAAGACAAGGTTTGCTTCTCCATCTAGGGCTAGGACCCACAGAAGGATTGAACCAGAGGGATGGACGGATGGGTGCAAAGCCTTCCTCCAGCTTTGGAGTACGCCAGCCAGAGTTGTGTCTCCCAAGATCCCTTTATGGAAAGTGCTCCTACGATGGTCCCACCTGTCTAATACCCACACATGTCTTGTTCTAATATGTAAGAACAGCTCATGCACTGAGATCTGGTGGAAGGGCTCTTTAGATGAAGGACTTTGCTTTCCAACACCTCCAGCAGTGACTGGCATGCGCCATGATCATTGCCCCCAGGAAGAGTCGGTTTATTGAGGAACTAGCCCCCACAGCCTTCTTCCTATATTAATATGCTACCCTTAGCACATGAAATAGTTTCTATTACTTTTACATAAAAAGAATCAGTGAGTAAGAGCAGCAAGGAGAAGCCCAAAGCGGTGTTGAGGCTCTGACTTGCCGTCGGTGTGTGCTGGTTGGATGGGAGCTATTGTCTTTGTTTTTCTGGACAGTGCTGGATGTGTTAGCCCTGTCATAGCCTGGCTGGGGTTCCTTCTGTAAAGTGAGGACTCCAGGCTGGACCTGCAACTTCTGCAGACTCGGTTGGTGATGTTTTTAATAAGTGCTCTGTGAAATGTCAGGGACTTCAGTGGACATGTCAGAATGGTATGTGGTTGTGTGTATCTGACTGCATGTGCTTGGTGCTAACATGTGAACGGGAACCACCTATGTAGTGGTGTTTGTACAGATGAATGGTTGCAGATAAGAAATGCCTGTCTACATGATTTTTTCATTCCTCTGACTGCATGTATTTGTGTGCACACATCTATTTGTGTGTGTGTGTGTGTGTGTGTGTGTGTGTGTCTATACTCAAAGAAGGTTCACCTGAGAGCATCACTCTCGCTCAGGGCGTTTGGTAGGACTGTGCTTCTCTGTTCTACCGTGCCTGTAATCTTGAGCAGAGCCTGCCTGGGAGGTGCTTGAAAGAGAAGAGTGGCGGCTAGTGGTACTTGGAACAGAGGAGGTATCCAGCAAGTTCCTCCGTCATTCACTTGTTAAGAACGATTTGGTAAGGCGTGTCATTCCCAGATAACCATTTCAGCTTTTCAGGTCCCAGGGATGCAATCAGGCATTCATTCCTAAGTGTGAAGGCCTTGTGGCCCAGAGGGCACTAGCATTATGCAGCTTTCTTCCATGTTCTGAAAAGCTGTGAGATGCTATGAGCACAGCCCCCACCCCCAACACTGGGACCCTCAGCTGTGCTGCCTCGGGTACTTTCTCCCTCATCAGTCAGCACCGTGGGCCCCTCCTCACACAACGCTTTGTCCTAGGACCAGAACTATGAGGAATAGATGGGCTGGCATTGCTCAGCCACTCAGATCGTGGTAGTTTCTTATAAAAATAGCAGTCCAGGCCAGGCGGTGGTGGCACACATTTTTGATCCCAGCACTTTTGGGAGGCAGAGGCAGGTGGATCTCAGTGAGCTCGAGGCCAGCCTGGTCTACAAAGTGAGTTCTAGGACAGTCAGGACTGTTACACCAAAAAACCCTGTTTCAGAAAACAAAATAAAACAAAAACAAAAATAGCCAAATAGACCGAGACATCATATTTATACACCCAAGTACAGCAATTCTGTTGTTATGCAGTTATTACTTTAATACCCTAGAATTACTTTTCAGGAATCTTAGTTCTGGTCTTTCTCATGACCTTTAAATTGTTTTTAAAGATTATTATTAATTTCGTTGCCACGGGTACTACTTAGCAGGAGGACGTTTTATCCTGTCTCTCAAGTGCTGCTCTCTGAGGACAATGTAGTGTGCAGGGAGAAAGTGCTATGATGCTGTGGGTTGCGTGTGTGAGGCTGGAACCCTTCAACAGTGTCTTCGGAGATGAAGCACCCTGCGAGTTCCACAGGCAGGGTGTCAGCTGGGTAGTCCCGGGAGGCATAGAGATGACAGCCGCACACAGCGTGGTGGCTCAGAGACAGGCAGACCTGAGGCACATTAGGGAGATGCAGTAGGTCCTGCATGGTATAGGCATGGGAGGGGAGACATCACAATACCAGAGGCAGTGGACTTTCAAAGGGTGCCAGGGGCCAAGGCCTTAGTCTGTTGGCTCAATAAAAGCAGCAAAGCCTGCCTGTTGAGGCCCAGTTTGTCTCAGGAGAAAGGAGAGGAACCCGGCATCCCTGTATTGCCTGGTCTGCATCTCCTGCCTGGGGCATGGATCTGTGAGCTTGCGACCAGATATTGTAACCAGCCTCCTTCCAAGCTCTGGTTCCCTGCTCTGTGCTTGTTGTAGCCTTCTTAGAGGTCAGTGCTCACCCCACCAGACTGCAGAGCTGACGTCCTCCCTCTTAAGTCACTGTCCCTGCATTGTCTGTTCACTGTCTGGGCTGGGTTGCCTTTGAGACCTGCCTTCCTGCTCTTTGATACCTCCCATCTCTGGCCTGTTTTGGGGGAGTGGTCCTGGGAAACCATAAAGCTTCCATTAGGAGGACTGTATCCTTCCCTGAGTGGCCTTTGAGGCTGGGCCTCCCGTGTGCATCCACCTCTCGCTCAGACACCTGAGTGACCCTCTCACAGTCATGATCAGTCATGGCTGTTGCTGTACTGCTTCCTTGTCAGCCCCCATCGTCCTTTGGGCTTCTGTACAAGCTTCAGTTCCTCAGAAGGTACCTTGCTGCCCTGATTCTCTCCTGGTGCCTGGATGGTCAGTGAGTAGCTGTAGAACATTGTTCGGTTTCTGTCCCAGCAGCAAGTCTAGGATATTGAAAGGCTGTCTTTGTGTTGGGGACCTTGGTGCTGAGCGTGTCCCTGGCACAAAGCAGGCGTGCTGCTCTTGAATGTGGCCCTCACTTGTACCACATTGGGTGAGTATGATTACACTTGTGTGATGGATGTGGTTTGAGTATGCTTTGTCCTCTCTTGGTTTCTGGAGACAGGGTTTCTCTGTAGCTTCGAAGCCTGTCCTGGAACTCACTCTGTAGAGCAGACTGGTCTTGAACTCACAGAGATCCGCCTGCCTCTTTCTCCCTAGTGCTGGGATTAAACACATGTGCCACCACCGCCTGTCGGTTTCTCCCCTTTTAATCTCCATTGTGGATGTGAAGAGAGTGGAAACACTCTCACCCTGTATTGAGAAGCAGGGCCTGTAGAAAGTTATCAGGGTTTACAGAGTTATTTCCATGGACCTCAGTGATTAAGTACTGGTGCTTTCTGTAAGAGGGTGCGTGGTTATGCTTGCATGCCTCATACATACACGCACACATGTATGCGTCCTATGTCTCACCACATGTCCTTCTCTGTCTTGGGACTTTGCCATTACGATACCCTTCCACCTTGAAGATGAACTGGACCAAAATCAGTTTCATTCAGTCTGTTAGTTTCATGACAAGCCACACAGAATAGGGCAAGTTAATCAGAAAGACCCCCAAAGGCCCCACGTCCAGTGGGCAGGCATCAAGCACAGGGATGTATTAAGGTAGCCGTGGTATGAGGAAAAGGATGTTAACTCTGGGGAGCGGGCAGGCTCTGGGAGCAGGCTTGTGAAGATGCCACTCCGATCGGCTCTTCTTCACCCTCGCCACTGCCCAGGCTGAGAGCATGTGAGTCTCACACATGCGTCACGTCACTCAGCAGGCACGCAGGGACAGCAGGCTGCTGGGAAATCTAGATCAGGTTGGCAGACGAATGCCTGACTCCTCCAGCTGTTCTTTTCTTGCAAATCCTCAGGAAGTAGGTAACTCTAAACACTTTCCCAAAGCAGTTAGAGGTGACTCCCCTGACAACCGTAGTCTGACCTCTTCCATAGTTTCCTCTGTGGTCTTCCTTAAAATGTCCCTGTGATGACCTGGCCTGGCTCAACAGCCTCCTCCCCCATCAGACTTGCTCCCACACAAGACATGGTGGTGTGATAGAATCTTCCAGAAGAACAAGGAAGAAGAAAAGGCACCCGAGAAACTTCTGTCTCTCTCACGTTACTTATCTGGTACAAAGCGCATGTCTCCCTCCCCCCCCTCCCCCCCATTTCTCCTCAGTTCTGGATTTTGACTGAAATGCTCCCTGATTTCTGTAAAGAAATCCTAGGTTTCTTCCCACTGTTCTTCAAAAGTTTGGGTGGTTAGGATTTGAGGTCTGTAGGCCAGGGACTTCTGAGTCCTGCTGGTCAATTTTGCAGGCAAATTTTGCTTGAAATTTTTTTGCATAGCCTGACTGATAAATTTGAAGCTTCTGCTCCCCAGCAGCTGTGATCTAGACATGTTTAGAGCTGCAGGGCTGCTGATTTCCACCCTATTGCTCAGCCAGTGCTGCTCTCTGGGTGCTCGCGGCTGTTCGGGCCACCCCAGGGGGACAGCTAAAGAAGTGGTTTCTGAGTTCCCACAGAGGGTGTTGGAGAACATGTAAAGCAGACATTGATTCACTCACAGGTTCATTTGTAACTTGGTAAATATCTGTAAAGTGTTGTATAAAAGACTCTTGACAGCCTTGTCAGCCTGCAGCCTGAATTCCCAAGGCTCCTGGAGACACTTTGAAGAATAGCACCTCCAAGACGACATATAGCAATGTCAGGCCTTTTGGAGCCAGATGGCTATGATTCGAGCCATGGTGGTGGTAGCTTGGATTCTGATGCCTGACTTTGCAAACCCTTCTGTGACTAGGGAGTTGAGGTGTGCTGTGTGGACTTTTCCATGGAGCACGGTGTGCAGGCAGGCACTGAATCCAGGAGCCAGGACAGGAAGGGAAGCCCTCGAGTGTCACCTGGAGTGTTGAAGGCACCAAGCCTGGCCCTGGAAGCTTCTGAGCATTCCACCTTGCAATCAATTAAATGCAATTTAAGCGGCTGTTACCTGAAGTGTCTGCCGTGTTTCTGTGTACTGAACAGGCTCGCCTTTCAAATCCTTTGTGTAAAAATTAGATGACTTTTTTTCCTTCTTGATTTCTCAGACTTCATGATGTTAGGAATGCTTCCTCTTTAAAATAGTACACCAGACAAAAACGTTTGCCACTTTCTAATAACTTTGAACTCTAAACAAATCGACATTTCTTACTTTTTCCAGCTTACATCTTGCAAATTCTCATGCCCCTGCTCCCCCCTTCTATTGGTGGTCTTTATAGCATGCAAATGTTGTAAAGGTTTCAGGCTTGCCCACCTTTTTATTCATGTTCTTGTCTCTTAGAGTGCCTACCCCTGCTCCCTGTCACAAAGATAATCTACAATGGCTTATGCTTATTTCTACCTCTCCTGTTTCCCGGTCGCCACATCTGGAATTCATGCAGTTAGCGCTGTTGGAATTTTTGTGGACGAAGCAGTTTGCCTGTTTTATTGCCCTGCCTCCCTTGATGCAACCTGTGATGTTTCTCCTGTGTCAGCTTCTTAGGGATGGACGAGCTCATCATGTTTGCTTTGCATTATACAAAGAGCTTTCTTTGTGTCTTCTAGCCTTGGCTTCTGGAAAGTACTTTTTTTTTTCTTTTATTGGGGGGTGGGAGAATTTTGAGACAGGGCTTCTCTGTGTAGCCCTGGCTATTCTTGAACTCATTCTGTAGACCAGGTTGGCCTTGAACTCAACAGAGAGCTGCTTGCCTCTCTCTCCCGAGCACTGAGATTGAAGGTGTGTGCCACCACCACCCAGTGGAAAGTACTCTCACATATCAAATCTTTACCAGCATGTTTTCTAAATAACTACTCATATTTTACTTGTAGATCTATATGTTTATCATCTTCCCTTCCTCCCTCCCTCCCTCCCACCTCTCTCTCTATATATACACGTATATATATACACACATATATATACATACATATATATATATATATATATGTAATTTTTCTTTCAAAACGGAGAGTTCACTGCTATCACAGGTCTCTTTCCCATTACCGAAAGAGAGGTGGTGGCAGCAGGTGATGATTGGGTCCTCGTCGAGGGGAGCGGGGACAGTCGCTCTTCACTTTGATACAGTTTCTGACAGATGTTTGCATTATTGGTTTAGTGATGGTGGAACCCAGTTACTGCACCAGACATAGAAGAGCCTTTGCTTCTGGTCTCCCCATATATTTAAGTCAGGCTCACTTCAGAGATGTGCTGGCCTGGAACCTACTTTGTAAGAACCAGGTGGCTCCAAACGTGTAATCCTCCTGCCTCATCTCCTGAGTGCTAGGATTATGAGCATGGGCCACCATGTCCTGCGTTTCTATTTATTGTTTGTAAAGCAGACCGAGAATGTGACTGCCTTTTTCTATGATTGCTCTGGGAGCTTTCGGGACAAGGTTTGTCAAGCAAGCGGTGTTATGGCTGCTAGACCTGCAGGATCTAGTCAGCCAGTGTGGTGTGGGGTTTCTTCTGGGCCAGGAGGTGCAGGGGCTGGTGATCAGGGGCACAGCAGTCAGTGTGCCTGGGCTCCCACTGTGCAGACTGACTTCAGTAGCTTTCTCTGTGTAGAATCTAACTCCATTCTCGGAGTGAATAGCCACCCAAGAACTTTTCCCTTCATGTGTGTCTTGTAAGATAGTAAGGGACTTTATAGAATTCGGTGGGTTGGCTTCATTTGCTTTTCCCTCAGTTGGAATAGGATCTCTCCCCTGTTCTCAAAGACGCAGTCAAGAAGGATGAATGGAATTATCGTCTGTCCTAGGGTTGTCATTGCTCGTGTAAGTCGAAATGCCTTCACTGTCACCCTGCTTCGGGTCACTCAGAAGACCATGTAGGTATGATCCATATCTACTTCCATTTAACATGATAGAAATGGAAACAGATGGTACGTAAAGTAAACTGTTTAAAAGAAACAGTAACATACCTATTATATGGTAATATAAATATTTTTACTGAAAAATGACTTCCTCAAAACTGTCATTCGCAAGAAGGAGAAGTGAGACATTGTTCTGTTTTTTTTCTTTAGTGGGAAGATGGGACTCCCCTGCTTCCTTCTGTATTTGGTCTGTGCATACTGTGGAGGAGCTGCAAGTGCACATGGCCCTGTGTTGATACCCAGACGCGGCCCGCTGTCAGCCTCGCAGGGTGCTCTGGTGCTCAGAGGATTGTTTCATAGAGATTGGTCTCTCAGTGTGGAGTCCGAAATGGAATCAATCCTTTTTTCAGCTGTTTGTGTATGGTCTTGTGTTTGGGAGAATCTTTGACATAGCAAGTATCACAGTGCCCCTGTCATTTGGTAGTTCCGGTCAATTGACTTAGATTTCGTAGTCTTGAGGCGTCTTTTTTAAAAATCATGCATGTACGCATGCATACACACACACCAAACAAACCAACCTTTGTATTTGTTGGTAGTGTTGCCGGTGCTTTTATCGGAAGGGTCTTGCGTTGTCAAGCTCCTGGTTTTGAATGCACGCCTTTCGCAAGGAGAATTTCCACTTGAAATCTGAAGTTTTGCCGTTGGTGTGACAGGCTTACTTGGATTAACTTCAAGAATGTGGCAAGCAGCCCCTTCATATTCTGCGTGCCAAGATCCCTTCAAATAAAAATGGTGTTCCTGAGTTAAGTCACTACTTAGCTGACAGCTCACAGCTGCCATGGTGCTGTTGCTGGATGGTCCTGTTCACACATGGTCCTGCTTCAAGTTGTCCCATTCCGGGATGCTGAGACACTCGTGGCAGGCGCCCCTCCCGTGCACCCCCCCCCCACTCTCACAGAATAGTGAAGAGGTGTCTACTGAGGTTTTACATCAGGATATCCTTTTGTGAGAAATATTTATTTATTTACAGACACAGTTGTTTTGTATGCACACCGTAAGAGGGGATCGGATCCCATGGGACTGCAGTTACAGAGGCTGTGAGCGGCCCTTGTGCTGGAGATTGAACTCAAGTCCCCTGGAAGAGCAGCCGGTGCTCTTAGCCGGTGAGCCGCCTCTCCAGCCTTCATCAGGATATTCCTGAAGGCAGCTTTTTAATGTGAGAGGCTGCTGGTAGTGAATGGAGTGGTAGCTAGTGCAAGTTGGTCTTGTTTCCCAGACTCTTGGGGAGGCCTCAGCACTTTCCCCACTGTGTTACACAAGAGAAAGGAGGAAGAGATGTCTGAACATATTTTGGTCTCATCAGCCCATTGGGAAGTCAGGGACCCAGAGGTCTATAGACCCCCTCTGACAATCGCTGGCTTCGACCAGGCAGGATCTGTCTGTCTGTCTGTCTAAGGGTGACCTTTCTCTGACTCACACAAGGAAGGAGTGAGGGGATGCTAGACTAAATATGGCTCCATAGGCGAGGAGGAAGTGGGAGTCATTGAGAGGGCAGCGGACACTGCAGCACAGGGGCACAAGGCTTCCAGAGAGTCTCAGAGCAAGCGTGTGAAAGCTCTCAGAACATGCTGTCTTTCTGAGAAACACTGCATGGGTGTGGGAGTGGCAGAGGGGTCCGAGCCAGCCGGGAAATAGGGTTCTGTGTGGAATCAGTGGACAGATGAGAAGGCACACGGCCATTACACATGGAGCGCTCAGGGACCATGAGTTCAAGGTGCTGTGGGGACTTTGTGGAGAGCCCCACGAGCCTGGTGTTGGGGGGAAAGGTCATGGGCTGGGAGGAGGAAGCCAGTCTGTTAAGTGGCATCTGTGAGATTCTGAGCAGCTGACGATGGCATTGATACATGCCCTGCCCTCTTTCTGGCCATCTTTCACATGAGGAAGCTGAAGGGACTTTGTTCTTCAGTTTCGGGAAGAAGTTGGTTTGGATGCTGAGGGGGCAGAAGTGAGTGAGTAATGGCACTTTTTTTTCAAATTTTTAAATTTATCTTTACTTTTTATGTCTGGATGAGAAAAGTATATAGGTTTATCTAAGACTCTACAAACCAAAATGTTCCAAAATCTAAAATTTAGATGTACAAAGTATCTCAGATTTTGGAGCAATTTCAAACTTTGGGCTTTTGGAATAAAATTGTAAGCCCACATTGTCTATGAAAATGCCCCCAAATCTGAAACCTCTTAATCCGAAGGATTTTGGATATGGGCACTCAGCCTACAATTGTCTTTAGGATGGACAGGACTCTTGCCCATGGATGATTGTGATGAAGTCTTAGAGAAATTGTAGTGTACACATTTATACGATATAACCTTATACCTCCTGGATTTTAATCCACCAATAATGGCTTGGGTGGCAGAATAGCAGCCTGAGGGAATACCCCTGGAAAGGCTAGAAGTCAAGGATTTGTGAGTGGATTTTCATTTGGCAAGATCTGGTAGCTTAAACACCAATATTCCCAGCGCTTGAGAGGCTGAGGCAGTAGTTTTGCCCTAAGTTTGAGGCTAACCTTAGCTATAAAGTGAGACTCTATTCCCAAGAACAACCACAGCTGTAGAGTTTCCCCCTTTCTTTTCTTCCTTCTTTTTAGAAATTTTAATTAGGTGATAAACGAAAGATTTAGTTTCTTTTATTTTATATGTATTAGTGTTGTGCCTGCATCTTTATCTGTGTACCGTATGTGTGTCTCATGTCCATTGAGGTCAGAAGAGGATGCCAGAAATCCTGGAACCAGAGTTAGAAACAACTGTTCGCTCTCATGTGGGTGCCGGGAATTGAACCTGGGTCCTCTGGAAGAACACCAGTATTCTTAACCATGAGCCATCTCTGCAGCTCCATCTATTTATTCTTAGTAGTTTACGACCATTTGCTTAGTAGGCAGCTGCTAACTGTACTCTCTGCTAAAGCTCAGAGAGTAATTGGAGTGCATTGTAATTGGAGTGTATTAAATACATTCTTGAAATTGTTAGAGACCAAATATAGTAGTAATTTGAAAAAAAGCCAGTATTTAAATCAAAACATGATGACTTCTATGCAGATGGGTGGGATTGACTGAGGGTACCCTTGCCTTAGGGAGCCTGTGTGCCTGTTGGTGGGGAGCTCTAGTGTTTTGGGGGGGTCCCATTTGCTGGCACCTTCCCCAGCACAAGGTACAAGGTCCTTGCTGACGGTGGTCTTCTACCAGTGTGCCTGCAGCAGGTGATTGGTTCACAGTTGATGTATGAATGAGTCCTCAGGTTTCATCCAGACTCTGACCTCCCCTCAGCCAAAGAAACAAAGACGACAGTGGCTTCTTGCTGGGATCTGATGAGTTTTTAGGAAAGCCTGTGCATTCTATGTCGTAGACACTGAAGAGTGAGTTGCCTTTGTGTGGTCCACTCGTGTTGCCCTGGGCAGAATCGGATGCTGCACACCAAAGACTGCCTGTCCTCGTGCTCGCAGCCTGCCTTGAGCGATGGACTGTTAAGACGATCTGACACCACAAGCCTTAGGGTCAGAGGCACCAAGGTAGCTGGGTGGGTCCTAGAGGCAAGCATAGGATAGTCAGAACCAACACTGGAACCAGACTGAGGTGGGCAGAGGTAAGTGGGGAGCTGTCAGTGTGGACCCACTGAAGATCTTGAGCTGATGCTGCGGTGGCTGAGCTTTCCCTGTGGGCGATCTGACATTGGCTCTTTTTCTGGGATGGTTGTAAGACAGCAAGCATGTGACAGCCCTGAATGAGGGACAGTGGTGGCTGGATTTCACTGGGCTGTGAACGTGCTTTCAGTGCCTTGCTACAACTGTAAGCATCTGCTCTTTTCTTCTGCATCTTGGTTTGGGAATGTGAGGCTTAGGGGACCAAGCCGTCCACAGTAGGCTTCTTCTCAGAGACTGTCCCTCATTGAAGGCCTGGCTGAGGTTTGCGTCCGCTGTCACTGAGCCATCATGCTCACAGAGTTGGCAGCCGGACTGGCCAAGTGCTGCATGCTGGCTGGTGGCTTCAGTTTCTTTCCAAACTGGCAGCTCTGCAGGGTTGCTGAAGTGGCCCCATAAAGTGGCAGGAACCACACAGCATCCCCACCGCCGTATTGCTCTAACATGCAGACAGTGGTGATTTGTTGTGCATGGGGCTGGAAGTATTAAGGTCATCTCAGAGGCTGCCTGTCATGTGATTGACCCAGTCATCAGCCGCTCCCGGGCTGTGCTGCCCCTCCTACCATAGTACTTTCTGCCTGCCGTCCTCTGCCTGGGCGGGCTTCTGTCTGGGTTTTGAAACTCTTGTGGTTGTCCTGTTATCCAGTGGAAATCTTTCTTGATTGCGAAATCCCTGATCACAATCCTGTGTTGTGCTGATTAGAAGATGAAGAATCAATATTTGTGGTATGTATTCTAGCAGATCTCAAAAGCTTGGGCAGACGATTGAAAAAAATCTAGATTACACACAGATAAAGACCTAAATAGGTCGTTAACTCCTGGGGTACACAAACTCTTAGGCCCTGGGCATGTTTTTCTGTTTCAGCCTTAGTTAACCCTCTGTGAACCTTTAAGTATTGTCTAGAAGGCAGGGTGGAAGATTTCCCCAGCTCCTGGACTCACAGCCCCAAGCTGAGATTTGGTCCTCTCTCTCTCTGACCTCTGAGGCCTTGTTGTCTGGGTCAACATTTCTCTGCCCATTTCTGCTTGGGGCATTACTCTGTAGTTTGAAAGCAGGGCCCATGAAGGATTCCATTTGACACTGATAGTTCTGTGACGGGTCCCCGAGAGGTCCTACGATTGGCCTTGGGCAACCCTGCGGCTGGAGAGAAAGAGCCTAGACAGGAAGTCTCAGGCAGGTGCCCTGGGGAAGGCATCTAGGCCCCTGTGGTGCCCCCGGGAGTGGTTGTGGGGGGCTGACACGCGGTCGCTTCATTTCCCACCGTCCTCATTCTGCCCTCTCTCCCATGTCTGGCCTTGTCACTGCACCATGCTGCTGCTGCTGGCCTTTTATTCCTTGAGGCCCCGCTGCGGCCTGCCTCTGGGCCAGAGGGGAGGGCCTGTGAAATCCACATTGGTTCCAGCACCCCATCTGCATTGTTGGGGCCTCCCATGACACAGGACCCGCTCCGCTCACATAATGGCCCCTGTTGAAGGACTCCTCTGTGGGAATTTAGACATGAATTTATTTTGACAGTGCCTGCTAAGGTCTCCCAGAAGTGAAAACCTGTGAGACCAAATGACCTCAAGATCAAATGACCTCGTGACTTTTTCCCTCCTGGGAGGGCTCTGGTCAAATAAATGCCTGGGGCTTTGTTCCTTCCCTTCTCCTCTTCTTTCCCCAGGGATAAATTATAACTTCTGTGTGTGCGTGTGCGCAGAGGACTTTTGCTCCCCGGGTTCTACTTGCCTTCTTCAGCTTGACTGGATGAAATCTTTTCAAAAACCTGTCTACTTAGGACCCCACTCCTGATAAATTTCTACCTCGGCTGAGTCAACTTTCGCTCTTTTCTTCTTCTTCTTTTTCCTGCTCTGGGAACCGAATCCAAGTCCTGGTATGTGCCGAGCCCGTGCTCAACCACATAGCTGTAATGCGGTTATTAGGTGTCACCTGAGTCTCAGTTCGCCTTCTCGGTGTCCAGCCACCTCTTGTCAGGGAGAGACCTCCCTCCCCAGCCTGCCGGCTAAACTTTCTCAAGGAGGGAGACCTGGCAAGCATCACCTAAGATTGCCTGACTAACGGACATTCTTTCTCTTTCTTCCAGCCTGCAAGTATTCCTGCCACAAGAAATGTGAAGCCCAGGTAAGCGTTCCATGGCTTTCCCGTGGGACTTCGTGGTGGAGCTGGCCTGCACTGACTGATGGGCAGAGGGGGAGGGCGGCCCTTGGACTGCAGCGGGGAAAGGAACTGGCACCGGCTGGAAAGAGGCCGGCCGGCAGATACTGCCGAGTGCGGCATATAACTTTCATCTCAAGAGCAAACCGAAAGAGCTTTGAAATCCATGTTTTTAATTATAGAAAATAATTCCGAAGAATTCGATTTCAGATAAGACCTCAATCATCCTTTTCACAATGGCCATACCACCAGCTCCTTCCTGGCGATGAGTGATCCCGACTTTCTCTGCGTGTTGCCATCTATTCATGGGGTAGAGGTGCAGAGGCAGAGTCAGGGTGCGTGTTTAGCCTAGAGGAGCATGCTGGCTAACTTTGAGGGTAGTTAGCTTTTCACTGTGGTTGGTGAAAACCTGGGCAACCTGGAGTAGGCATCTTTAGGCCTAGTGTCTGTGTCCCCAGCATGCTTGAGAGCCAGGTGGTCCCCTGGTTGCTGTGGCCTAGCTGCCTCGCCTGTGATGAGCAGAGAAGGAAGGTGCCGAGGATGCGGCTCTGGTTCTTTCCCTTCTCTGTGCCTACAGCTCTGGATTTCCTCGCTTTGAGGCTGCTCTTCAGTGTGACTTCAGCCTTTCAAAATCTCGCTGACCGTCAAACCGTCAGGGGTTCTGGCGAGCTGTCCGTCCCTCTGGCTGTAGGACGAGAGAGATGGGCTCTGCTGATGTTGTTCATGCTGTTCGCAGATCTCCATCCTGTGTTCAGTCTCTTAACTAGAGGCTGTGGTGGAAAATTTAAGGGTACCATGAACCACATGACTTCACATACATGTTTTCAATGTGAGGACCAGGAAGGGCAGAGTTTCTCTACAGAAACACACACACACACACACACACACAAATATTTATGTGTACACATCCCATGTCTTAGGGTTTTTATTGCTGTGAAGAGACACCATGACCATGGCGATTCTTTTTTTTTAAAATATTTATTTATTTATTATGTATACAATTTTCTGTCTGTGTGTATGCCTGAAGGCCAGAAGAGGGCGCCAGACCTCTTTACAGATGGTTGTGAGCCACCATGTGGTTGCTGGGAATCGAACTCGGGTCCTTTAGGAAGAGCAGGCAATGCTCTTAACCACTGAGCCATCTCTCCAGCCCCGACCATGGCGATTCTTATAAAGAAAACATTTAACTGGGGCTGGTTTGCAGTTCAGAGGTCTAGTTCATTATCATCATGGCAGTGCGTGGCAGCATGCAGGCAGACTTGGTAGTAGAGGGGTAGCTGAGAGCAGGGATCCAAAGGCAACAGGAAGTGCACTGTCTTTGAGCTGAGGAGACCTCAGAGCCCAACCCTAGTGACACACCTCTTCCAGTAAGCCACACCCACTCATACAAGACCACACCTCCTATTAGTGCCACGCCCTATGGCTTAAGCATTCAAACACGTGAGTCTATGGGGTTCATACCTATTCAAACCACCATACCCCACGTGAGTACACTCATTTTGTTTATATGTACATGCATGTGTATGCACAGTCACCCATGTGCCCTGTGCACTCACAGGCACGTGTATTCACATACACAGAAGTATACCCCCCCCCCCCCCCCCCGCAGAGGCGGGGAAATGAATGGTCTTAGCCCTAGGGCTCTTTCTAGAGATGAATGACTTGTCTTTTAAGTCTTCTATGGGCATATTTAGAACGTGCAGAGAGCAGAGAGGGTTGCACAGTGCTGCTGCTAGATGCTTAAGCTAGCTTAGGACCAGCACCCTCTACCCTCTTCACCTTCTGCCTCTCTTTCTTGAGGTCACTCAGAAGCTTTTCCCAAGCCCAGTGAGGTAGCATGGAGCAGCTCTGCCTGCCCTTCTCCCTCAGCTCTGTGTTGGAGAAGGTCCTTTTCCACCTGGTCACATGCCCTGGAGTGGGACTGATTTCCGAGCCTGGTTTATCTTAGCCTCACTTCTGTGTGCTACCCACCTTTGGTCAAAGGAACCGTGCTGCAGTGGCGCCTGGTATGGGTGATGCAGTGCTGAGTGGGGCTGGTCTGTTTCGGTAGCGGATCTGACTTGGAGAGGCTCCCTTCCCATGCAGGGACTTCAGTGTGCCTTTCCAGTGGCGTGTCTCTTTTGGTGGCCCTTGTTCTCAGGGCGCATGTCTTGTTACTGGTAGGGGTGTGATCCAAGGGCTGAGTGCTTGTCTTGCCACCAACTCCATCCCCTGACTTTAATCCTAGGCTAGTGACCTCTGACCTGAGCTGCAGCAGTGAGCCTCCATGTCTCTCTCCATTTCTGACCACTTCAAAGCATCATCCAGCAGTCTTAATGATATGGCATTGCTAAGCCCAGCAGTTGGCGGTCTGTTGAGAGATGAATAGGTTTTCCTCCTATCAGAGCCTGCCAGGGGGAAGTGTATCCACATTCTTTAAAAAAAAAGTTTTTAATATGGCTTTGAATAACATGAGAGAATGCCACCAGTAGTAACAAAGCACCTTCTCATTCCGCACACAGAGTTGTGGTGTCACGGAACTGAGAACCATAAATTCTCAGCAGCCCAGCAGAGCTTAGTGGCTGGGAAGCATTTCTTTCAGGCACTGGAGTGTGGTTTTTCTCACGTTACTTCTATGAGTTCGGGGTCCTTGCTTGTGTCTTTAGATCTCACTCCTTGGCTTTGGGCCTTTACTGCTGTGTATATGGATCACTGCACAGCCTCCCTGAATGCGGGTTTGGAGGAAAATCGAAAAGCTTTGTGAAGGTTGAGACTTGGCTCCCATGTTAGACCTCGTCTGTCTTGTACTGACATGGTGACATGTGCCCCATGTACCCTCCTCAGTGGTTCCTGAGGGTGGGAGCTAGGAAGGGTCCCTGCAGCGTGTGTTCGACGTGTGATGGAGTTAAATGCCATGACCACTGCTCTGTTCGGTTAACGCCACAGTCTTAGGTATCTGTTGTGCCTGTGATTGCTCCATTAGTACCGAGGATGTGGAGGAAAGGTTCTATAAAGAAGAGCGAGTCACAGTAGGGAGACAAAACATGGTGAGGAGACATAGAAGCCCCAGTATGGTAGATGAGGTTTCTATCTTCCTGAGCATGTCCGTCATTCCAGGTTGTGTGGGCGAATAGAGGAAGAGACCTGGCCCTTGGTCTCCTTGTGGCTTTTGGCTTGAAAGTAGGCCAGTCTACCTCCTGTGGTCCTAGTGTCTGTGTCTCTAGGGTCATGTGTTGAAATATGCATGATGACATTAGGGGGTGGAGCCTCTGGGGGTTATTAGGTATTGTTGGGTGGGGCCTTATGATTGATGGGCTTAGTGCCCTTTTCAAAGAGACACCGGAGAGTTTTATTCCCTTTCCATCAAATAGAGACTGCATGAAGGCGTGATGGAGATCCAGAAAGGAGATCCCTACCTAGCACTAAGCCTGTTTGTACTTCGTTGTTGGAGTGAGTGTCCAGCCTTTTGAACCGTGAGCCATAAATTCCTGTCATTGAAGCCACTGAGTTTGAAGTGGGTTTTTGTTTGTTTGCTTGTTTCTAAGATGACTTGGATGATTGAGGTAGGTCTGCCTGAGCCTCAGTTTCCCCCTGTGTGGAACAGATGGACAATACTGCTTAAATTACACACAACAATGGCCTTCTCTTAGGCACCGAGTACAATAACACTGCGTGTGAGCCCTATGGAAGTCAAGGAGACGATGAGAAAACTCTTTGAGAGTTTGGGATCTCACGGTCCTGCTCCCCGGGTGCTCAGCTGATTCATTTCAGCCCCTGAGCTGTTTGGGCCTCGTGACTTGGTTTTTCCCTGCCCTCAGTTGACTCATTGACATGAGGGCAAAGGGAAGGAGAAGTACAGAAGTTTTAGGAAAGCAGATGTTTTCAAGAGAGAAGAAGAAGAGGGCCTGGGGATGGTCCCCGAGAAGTGAACAAGAACAGATCTTGTCTTTGCAGCCTGTGGCAGCCACGGACATCGGCTATTCTGATGTCTGCCCATGCCTTGAGTCACACTTTAGGATCCTGGATCAGCAGAGATTCCCCCATGGAGACTGAACACAAGTTAGCTGAGCTGGAGCACAGCTGGGACAGCACTGAGCAGCCATCTGGTCCTGGCAATCAGCCCCTGCTTTAGTTCACGAAGGACCAGTCTCTAGTGCCAATGCTCCATAGAACCCTCAGCCTCGAGGCCATCCTCAGTCTTGCCTGCCTGGCTTCATTCTGTCTCTGACACATCCAAGACGCCCCGTCCTCTACAGAGGCCATGGCAGGGCTAGTGTGTGTCTCTCTGTCCTGTTGCTTCTCAGCGTCATACGCAGGACTGGGCTGCCACAGAGAGGTATGTCTATGAGGAACAGGTGACGTTCTGAGGTACACAAGGAAGCCGTGTGAGTTCTCACTTTGTGGCATGTTAAGCCCTCAGTTGTGGCTGTCCCTGCTCTGTCATTGTGTTGTGTCTGGACTTACTCCCCTCAGGCCCCAGAGCACCAGACAGTGCTATTGTGATAGAAGTAGGGTCCAGGTGATTCCTCACTGGGGTGGGTGGCTACACCATGAACATTCAGGAAAGAATGAACTGGCGGTGTTTGCTTGGGCATTAGCATTGAAGATAAGGGTGTCCACCTAATCCCCTACCCTAAGGAGTAGAAGAGGTGGACCCAGATATTTTCCTAGGAAAACGAGTCAATTTCACTTAGTAAAAAACAAAATAAAACAAAGACAAACAAAGAAAAAAAAATCAAGCAAAAGCATTTTCATTAAAACAACAAAAATCAAAGCCCCAAACTGTTAGGAGCTGAGCTCTTGTGCTGTGTGTGTGTTTGCCTGTTTCCTGATACACATTCTGAGGTTGTGTCTATCTGAAGCTGGGTTGGGCAGTTAGAACAGAGTTATAGCAGTGTTGTAGGAGTGACGTGAGACACGTAATGTCTTTTATGAAACTGGCTTGTGGTGTATGCTCAGGAAGAATGTAAGTCAGTCAGTGCTCCCCAGAAGTAACAGGGAAGAGCTGAACCTTCAGGCATGGCCGTTTCATTGCCACATGGCACTGAGGGCTTCTGTTCCTGGCTGGTGGTTCTGTTCTTGAAGATGGCAGCTTCGGAACCAAGTGATGGCACTTCCCTGAGAGATGGTCGCCCCATGCTGCCGGCTCACCATTTACCCAGCATCCTTCCACTTGACTCTCCACGATTTGTCCCAGCCATGGAAGGTGTTGAATTTTAAGCTGGGCAATTCAATAAACAAACACTTCTGAGTTTTGCTGTAGCCAGATGCTGAGCGCCCAGGTACAGCATTGACTTCAGGACAATTCCAGCCTGCCACCGTGAGGACCACTTGGGAGCCATGGTCTGCCAAGAGACTCTTCTCTGCGTTGCTGCAGTGTGTGTGCTTGGTGTTTTAGAGAGAGAGAAGCTGGTGTGTGTGGGGTGGGATGGGGGAAGTGGGGGTGGGGGATGTCCTGAGCAGGGGATGCAGGGTTTTGTCCTTGCTCAGCAGATGGTCTGCCACCGAGATGCCAGTTTGACAGCCTCCTTCACCAATTGTTTTTAGAAGCCATTGAAGTTAATCTTTGGGTGTTTATGCATTTATAGTGAAATTGAAGGGAAAGTAGACAGAATTCTCTGTGGTTCTGCACAACCTCTCCCACCTTAATCATCTCTTTTTGTAGCCGATGGTGTCCACCTGAGGCATCAATACCATCCAGGGTCTATTCTTTAATAGGACTCTTTCTTGGTGTTCTGTTTTCCTTTGCTTTTCTCATCACCGTGACAAAGATACCTGATGTTAGACGATTTAAACGAGAAAGGATTTATTTTGGTTCCTGATTTTAGAGGTTCAGCCCACTATTCTTGGCTCCCTCCATTGTCTGTGGGCCAGGTCGTGATGGTGGGGGAATGTGAAGGAGACA
The DNA here is from genome assembly GCA_963919715.1 of Microtus obscurus. NCBI lineage: Eukaryota > Metazoa > Chordata > Mammalia > Rodentia > Cricetidae > Microtus > Microtus obscurus. Next base: position 26,238,857 of record CAWTZC010000015.1, read on the forward strand.
CTGTCTACCTTCTGGTGGATAGGAAGGGGAGTACAAGGGACTGGCATATGTTTCAGAGATCCTCAGTGCCCTGCTTCCTTCAGCTTGCCTTCATCCTCTGAAGCTTCCTCTACCTCTCCAAACTCAACCATCAGCTCAGGAGCTGAAGACAGCATGTGGGCGTGTTGGAGATATTTCGTCTTTAAACCATGACTCATATTCTATGAATTTGGACAAATGTAAAGTACAGAATGTGTATAATATAGAGTATTTACCCTGCCTTAAAATTCTCACGGGCTCCCTTCCTCTCCTGACTTCTGGTGACCCCCAGTCTTTTTGTTGTCTCCATAATTTTGCCTTTTTTAGGGTATCACATCGTTAGAGTCCTAGAGCAGGCAAACAGTTCAGATCGGTTTCACTTCTCCACAGTACACATTTTATACCTTCTCTTGATGTTTTCATGGTTTTACAGTCTAGTTTCTTTTAGCATCATTGGCTCCTCTAGTCTGGATGACAATGGTTCATTTGTCCATCCATATCTTGCTTGTTCCAAGTTATCACTGGTGTGAGAAAGAAGAGCCATAAGGATCTTTAAACTTTGCCCTCTGAAGGACACTTTCTTCTCTCCCAGGTGGGCCTTTTTCAGGGAGGCTATCCTCACTGGCTTTCTTTCACCCATCTTGTTGAGGAAACTCATTGAAGTGTTGAGAGCTGGTGGCTTTGTTCCTGAGAGGGAGGGCTTTTCTGAGACCTGGGATGTGGGGATGGTCCGCCCCTAGGGAAGCTCACCTCGGAGTCAGCACTTGCCCTGTGTATAAAGATTCAGGTTTTAAACTCAATATAACCTGAGCCCCAGGCAAGGCATTGATTGTGAACTTTTGGAGCTTCACTGGATAGGGGCAGAAAGAAGAAACCAAGGTCATTTTGCTGTTGTTTGTTTTGTCTTATGGTTTCTTTTGTGACAGGGTCTGGTCTTACTTTTTAACTAAGGTTGGAATGAAACTCACCGTGTAGCCCAGACTGGCCTCAAATTCATGCCAGTTCCCCTATCTCTACTTCCTAAGTGCTAGGATTATAGGTGTGAGTCCCCACACTGGCTAACCAAGGGCTTTGAAGCTGGCTATGATGGGTGGCCAGACCGGTAAGAAGGACTATATTGTCTTGTGTAGTTAGCAGTGTAAATGTCACTTTGTGGTGACATGTTTGCTCTTCCACAAGGTTCTGTGTTTAAGCAGTGTTTGTAGAGGATTACTTTCCTTGTCCCAACAATGGGCCGAAAAGGAATTATGGCAGGCGTGTACCACATAATGATGCTTTGGTCAACAGTGGGCTGTGTGTCTGATGGTGGTCTGCGAGCTTGCGTCATCTGGTGATGCTGTAGCGATCCTGGTCGTGCAAACACACGGTGTGGTGTTTGCACAGCAGCAGTCTTGCGTCACCCCTTTTTTCAGAGCACATCCCCGTTGTGAAGTGACGCAGGGCTATGTACTCTTTTGAGATACTACATTTGCCTTAAACTAACACCGGGTTTTCAAAAACTACCGTTTTGATTCTTCAGAAGTTGTCAGTCTGCATTGCGTTGTAACAAATAAAATAGATCTAGATAGATCTCTGGAGTGAATCTGTACCAATTTGCTCTTTAATAGGGTTGTTTAGCTGTAATCTGCTATTGGCTGTGGTTGCCCGTATGCAGGAAGCTGGATGTCTGGTATAGAGATGGCGTCAGCCCTTTGTGTCCTTCACTGGGTTTGGGTCAGGCTGTGTATCTTGAGGACTCTTTAGAGTCTTTCGCAGTGAGGAACTATCTTCCTACAGCCCCTGATGGGATCTGGAGAGAATGGGCTGATGTCAGCTAGGGCACACCATAGCTGCAGGTAGGTTTGTTTTGAGTTAGAACTGGTGAAGTTCCCTGGGAAACTATGCTCCATCCTTGTTTCTCTCAATGGCATCTGAGGAAGAAGGCTCCCTGCTGACCCTTACAGCTTGACCATTTCAAGCAAGTACAATTGTTGGTTGAGATCCATTCAGGTTGTAGACCATTGATGGGGTGTTTGTGTGACAGTGACTGTGGAAGGGTACAAGGCAGTAGATGTCACCTGACCTCCTGTAGACAGGTTGTTACCGGCAAGGAAGGACACTGGCAATTATCAAAACAGATGCCATCTTGTGTGTGTATGTGTGTGCGTGTGTATGTGCACGTGTGCATGTGTGTGCACATGCATGTGTGTGTGATGAGAATAACAAGCACATGACCACTTGCCCTGGCACTCCACAGAACGTGGTAGGACATTGGGTCTTAGATGTCTTGGTTCTAGAGTAGGGGGACAGAACTCAAGACAGCTGTGAGCAGCTGTCCCTCAAATGTAGATACTTGGTGAATATGTTTTGCCCTCTGGTTATATCTTTCGCTACCTGAATTTTGTGATAGGTTGTTCCATTCATTAGTTCTGGTCTGACTTTTTGTTGTTGTTGAGAACAGAACTGTAAAGTGGAAATTCCCATGTATTGCTATATGAAGCAATCTCGAGAACTTTATAAAAACCCTGGGTCTGAATTCTAATTCTACCTGTGTTAGTCTGGTCTTCTTCCATGAAATTAAGGCAAGAACACTTTCCCGAGAGGCTTGCGAAGAGGACTTCAGCCCCCTTGCTGGCCCAGGCCTGTGGCTTCTTTGGGAGCTCTCTCTTGTTCCTCTGAAACAACGTTTTTCAACCTGTGGGTTACAACCATCAGAAAACACCTATTTCTGGTGGTCTTAGGAACTGATACATGCCTCAGTAGCAAGATTGCAGTTATAAAGTAGCAACAAAAGTAGTTTTATGGTTTTGGTCACTACAACATGAGGAACTGTATCAAAGGGCTGCAACATTAGGAAGGTTGAGAATCTTGCTCTGGAGGTACCATGGACCCTTGCAGTGCAGCAGCTGAAGGAACTTTTCCTGAGGCATGGTTAGCCGACACTGCCAGCGATGTGTGTGGGATGAGTAGCATCCTAAAAGTGTGCATTTAGGTAGGAAAGGGCTGTGTGCTTTCTCAGTTCTTGAGAATGCTGCTTGCTTATCTCTTTTAGGTCTCAGTCAGAGGTTTTTTCGAAAGACTGTCAAAGACCCTGATCTGGCTTGTGGCATCTCAGGGCCTCTGTCAGACTGGCTATGGGACTGCCCACCCGTCCTACTGCCATTTTCCCTCAGCCTCAGGATCCTGCATTGTTGTCTGCATGGTCAGCTCTGGTCTGTTTACAGGGAGGCTTTTGTGCTCCTGGTCCATTGGTTATGCAGCCAGCTCAGGGACTGGGCAGTCCTTGCCCACATTTTGGTTACCTGCCCTTTTTTATACCTTTGGCCTCCTGACTGCTGCACCTGGTTCCCTCTCTCCCTTCTCACATGCCTCAGGGGCATTCGTCTACTCTGCACTTTAACAGACGTGTCTGCCTCTGGCTATGCTTTCCCTTTTAGTTACAAATAAACTTTCTCCTCCACCACACCTAGGAGCAGTCACGTTCTTTCCTTTCCTTTATTCAGTGTGTGTGTGTGTGTCCTTTCCTGCTATGCATATGAATGTCTGTACTCTTCCCCTGGACTAACCTGCAGCCTAGTTTTCCAGGCCAGTCCTCTTATGGGTGATACTGCTGTATGGTCCCCAGCGTCTCTCACTTTTCTCTGGAGACCTGACTGGGCTTGCATGGTGAAGGTTTACATCTCTTGGGTGCAGAGGCTGAAGGATGATACTGGCTGGCTTCTGTGCCTCCTTCATATTCTTGTACTCATTACTGAATGAAAAAAAAAAAAACAAAGGAAGGAGAAGGGAAAAGAAAGGAGAGGTCTGCTCCTAGGTACAGTGGGGGAGAAAGTTTACTGTAGATATATGGAAGGGTGTAGCCAGAGGCAGATACATCTGGGAGAGCCCAGAGTGGATGTGTCTAGACTGAGCAGGGCCATTTGGGGAAAGGGCAAGGGAGAAAGTGGAATGAGGGGCAGCAGCCAACAGGGCAAAGGTACCAAAAAGGGGTGGATAACCAAAATATCTGGATTCTATAGGGAAGAGCCTCTGGGGGAAGGGCAGCCCAGCCCCTGGGCAGAAGTTTAGGGTAGGGGGCAGAGTATTGCCAGCCGTGCCCTGTAACAGGTAGGAACTAAGGGACCTGCTTTGGTATGTTAAACAGGCACCTCAGCATTTGTCCCAGGCTTTGAGACCTAACAATTATCAGCTTGGGAAATCTTGCTGTTCTGCTTAGCTCTCTGCCTCCCATCCCTCTTGCTTTTCTGGTCTCAGAAAGACTGTCTTCTTGCTGACACCGGCTTTCCTCTGTGGGAGTCCTATGTCTCCTTGGTTCGTGCTAGGCTTCTCCTTGCTTATTATGGCTGTCTCCCTTCTAAGCCCATGGCATCTCCTAGTCCGCTGAGACATCTTGTTCCTTTTCTCCCCAGACTCCACTCATCCTCTTTACAGGCGGGAAGCCCTGCTGGTGGAGACTTCTCCCCTCACTCTTCCTTCTCTTCTCGTTGGGGAGATTTTCCCTTCAGGCACAGGATGGCGAACAGCATACAGCTAGGAAGCCATCAGAATGCTCTTCTCACACATTAAAGATACTGTGGGACCCATCAGTGTGCTCCCCAAGGAAACACATCTCAGAGAAGTTCTGACCGTCTTAAGAACACCACCCTGGTCCAGTTGCTGGGGGAGAGGGCTTTGCTCCATCTCTGAGTAGAGGCTCTTCCCAGCATTGTCCTCCAGAGCTTAAGTTTAGCCTGGGAAAGACGTTCTGACCTCCTCCCCTAGCAGGACTTTTCTGTCCTGTTTGGGCAGGACACCTTGGTGGTGTCTCTATAGGCTTATCCTTGGGTGGGGGGAGGCTCCATTCACGTAAGACTTCCAAATATTTCACTTTGCCTCCGGGTAGCCCCCTCTCCCAGTGCTGATCTATGCTGTGGACCCTGTGTGCCTCTGGACAGCCAGCTTATTGGGTCATGACTGTGGTGTCTCTAGAGTGACCTTCCCTGAGATTGGCTGATTCTATTTGGGGTCCAGCTGCTGCTATATTCTGTTCCAGCGACTTTTTAGGGTGAGGTTTATTAGAAGAACCCCCCCTTCCCACCCACCACCTCCTTTTTAAGCAGCGGCCTCCAAATGAGTACACATTTTAGTCCACAGAATTTTAACTTGCAAAATCAAGTTTCTTTGCCACTTCTGTAAAGCTATTAATTTTAGGCCAGGATTCAGGAAGTGGCCACCCCCATGTTCCCTTGAGCACAGAAATAGCCCCAGAGCTTCCTTCGGCCTCCCTCCCAGGGACAGATGACAGAGCTCATTTTTGTATATTTCCAGACTTTTGACTCACCTGAAAATTCCCCTAGACTTTCTGAATGAAGCAGTGCGCGGGTCAAGCATGCCAGGATATGGGGAGGAGAATAGGAGGCCGACCCCCCCCCCCCTTTAGCTCTCCCGTTACTGTAAACATCCCCCTGCTTGCTGGATCTTAGGAATGATAAATACTTGCCAGGCTGTCTGGAAGGCTGGGAGAGCCCAGTGAGTGGAATGTAGGCTGTTGGGTAAAATCTGAAATTCCAGTCTTATTGTAAATTTCCTTCGTTTGCATTTAAAAAGCGCTGGAGGTAGTTCACCCTGTGGACGGCCTGACCTTGAAAGTGTTTCAGTGAATGGGGTCAGGATAAGGGAGGTGAAGGGCACCTTGTTGTTTACTGTTGATTTTGCGGTGCTGAGCTCGGAGGCAGAGCTTCTACTACTAGGCCAGCCCTGTGCTCCATTTCCAGTTCCTTTGTGGACACCTTTAAAGGGGGACATCTTAGGCCTGGAGTACTGATCAGGTGGCGCAGAGGTGGGTCTTGTGGGTCATTCTTTATGGTGTAATATGCCCGGGAACAGAGTGACAGCATCAGCAAGGTTTTGTGTGTGTGTGTTGTTGTTAGATGGTAGGGTAATGTCACATGGTGTGAATTTGTTGGTGTTTGCAGAATTATGTAGATGTGAAATGAAAAGTTAGCTAGTTGGATATAAAAGTTATAGTTAATTTTACTTTAATTTTTAAAAAGATGTATTTTTTGTTATATGTATTTTTGTATGTCTGTGTATGGGTATGTAGATATAAGTGCAGGTGCCGACAGAAACCAGGATACCAGGAGAAGGGTGTAGGATCCCATGGAACTGGAGAGGTAGTAACTGGAACACGGGTGCTGAAACGGATCCTTTTTAAGAGCACTATGTACTCTTGACTATTGAGCTGTTATTAGCTATTTATTGTTGTTTAAGTATCAATTTTACATTACATTATTCTTCGACATTTTCTACAAAAATGTCTTAGAGTTTCCTTTAGCATCCTGCTTTAAGTTGAAGTCCTGAAGGCACTACAATTTCTTTCAACTGTTGGATACGCTGTCCTGAAATATGGTATTTGGTTAATCATTGTGGCTGATGAGTGTGTGAATGAATGAATTAATAAATGACAGAAGGCTGAGACCACAGACTCAAGAAGAGTTGGAGATGTGATAGGTCGATGGATCTCTCTGTCTCTAAGATGCTGGCTGCAAGGGAACATCCCCATGGCCTTTCTCAGTGTTTTACTAGAGACCGGATGGCCCAGTCTGCCCTTTTGTGGCCTGTCTCTTCACCTGGTAGCTTTGGCTACCTTTCAGAATGGCAGCTGGTTGCATCCATGGATGAGCTTGGGGTAGAAGCCACAGTTGCTCTGCCATATTTCAGCTTGGTTTATTGGCACACACCAGCACTTAGGAGGTGGAGGCAGGGCAATTGCTGTGAATTTGAGCCTAGCTTGGGCTTCAGAGTGAGTTTAACCCTTCCACTTCCCCAAGAGAAGAAGGAAGACCAGGAGGAGGAAGAAGAGAAGGAGGAAGTGAAGTGTTTTTAAATTGCCTTATTTCATTGGTCATGACAGGTCACAGGACAAACCAGAAAGACATCAGATTCAAAAGAAAGGGCTAGATGGGGCCTCTTAAAAAACAAAAGAGCCCAGATTTATTCGTTTTTAGTTTATGTGTGTGTTTGTGTTTGCTAGCATGTGCATATCGGGTTTGTGCAGTGCCTGAGGAAGCCAGAAGAAGATATCCCTGGAATTGGAGTTATAGGTAGGTGCTATGGAACAGAATCCTGGTCCTCTCGAGGAGCAGCCAGTGATCTTAACTATTGAGCCAGCTGAGCCATTTCTCCATCTATAACTCTTGATGGGGGAATGACTGATTCTGTAAAGACCCTGTGTAGTGCCATTATCTCTGAAACAGAAACTGACGCAAGTGTGGACATGATGGAAATAGTACAGGGTTCTTTGTCATATAGCTAATTAGCGGTCATTTTCTTCTTCTTCTTCTTCTTCTTCTTCTTCTTCTTCTTCTTCTTCTTCTTCTTCTTCTTCTTCTTCTTCTCCTCCTCCTCCTCCTCCTCCTCCTCCTCCTCCTCCTCCTCCTCCTCCTCCTCCTCCTCTCTCACTACATAGCCCTGGTCAAGCTAGCAATTGCTAAGTAGCTCAGGCTAGCCTTGAGTTGACAGAGTTCTTCTTGCCTCTGCCCCCCCCCCCCAGTGGCTGGGATTAAAGGTGTGCAGCACCTTGGCAGTCTTTTCCTATTTAACAAAAATGTGAGTTACCAATGCCAGTGTTCCTTATTGTTGGCTGTGATTGCTGGTGATACATTGCAGGGCTGATGACGAAGTCCCTGGGAAACTGTGGCTATGGTCTGAGGCACGGATTTTTCTGTGGAAATGGGTTTGCTTATTTTGAAGCAATTACAACTTGAACCTTGGCATTTTAAGTGAGGAGAATGGCTTTAGAATAGGAATTAATGTTTCCCTGAAGCAGTTGTGTTTATTGGCTTAGCTTTTCTTCTGGGTTCTTTAGAAAGCATTTTACCCATCATCCTGTAATCTTTGTTTTTCTGTGTGGGAGATAAGACAAAGGTTAAAACATCAGGCTGGACCCCGGTGTCTCCTGATGACGGAGGTCTAGGATGGGCCCCTTCTCCCGTGTGCCTAAGAGCGTGCCTAAGAGCCCCGTGTGCAGACCTTGTCCTGTCCTTCTTCCCTGACCTTGGACTTTCAGACAGACCATTGTACCTGTCCCTGGACGTGTGATTCTGTCCTGAAGTCCTTATCAGGTCTTGAGACTGGTGGGTGCAGGATGTCCTAGGAGGGGACCCCTTTCGTGTCCTTTCAGAATTTCAGACTCTCATTACAGAAACAGACTCACATTTGATTTCTGATCTGGGGCCCATGTTGGGAGCATAGCGGATGTAGAGCGAGACTCGGCTGTTTTAATTCTATTGCCTTCCCCGGCAAGCCCTGTGTGGTTTGCCTGAAGCCAATGGAGACCTGAGCTCCCCTACCACGACCCCTTCTCCTAAAACTCAGAAGCATGGAGGTGGAAGAGAGAACACTGAAGCCTTAAAAGCTGCAGCGGGCTCAGGTCAGCCCAGCCAAAGCTGAGAATGGACTTGTTGATAACTGTACCAGAGGCATAATTTTTACCTGTTACCTTTAAGGGAAACAGAAAGCCCCAGTTCCAGTAATTTCCCCTCCTTTTCTCCCATCCTGATGCCTTGATTGGGGCCAATTATGTCTGCCCCGCTGGCTTGATTCTCATGGGGATTAGAGCAGACTAAATTGGGCTTTGCCATTTAGTGGATAACAGAGCTTCCTAAGGAATGTGAGCCTAATTAGGGATCCTAGGGTCATGCCTAGCAAAGAGATCCCAGGAGCAAAGGTAGAGAGGGCTCTCTCTCTCTTTCTCTCATCCTTGGGAAAGTTAATAAAGTCTCCGCTGCAGCCTGCATTTCATGCCCTTGTCCCTGTGGATGCCTTGTTCTTGCAGGCTTAGGGGGGAGCTTGACCTTGGCATTCACTGGCCCTGGCCTCAGGCGCTGGAACTGCTCCAGAAGTCACCGCCATGAATGAGGAGACTTGTTGCTGTTTGGGGGTCTAGCCCCGACTGATGTTCTGAGAATGCTCTGGTTCTCTCAGATCTTTAATAACGATGCTCCCTTAAGGTATCGGCCCGACTCTCTGAATTGTGTTTGTAGGAATGGTCGTTTACTAGGTGAAGTTTATAAACTAAGTCACCAGAGTGGGTTCTAATCCCATGTGACCTTTGTCCTTCCAAGAAGAGTTTAAGATACAGGTAGGGAGGCGGAAGACCACGCATGGGTGGGGGGGGGGGGCAACTTCACAGGCCAGGGAGCAGCAGGAAACAGCCTTGAGTCACCTCAGCCAGTCTGTCAGTTGGCCTCCAAGGCTGAAGACATAAAAACCTCTATTGTTTAAGCCTTCTGTCTATGGGGCTTCACGGTGGCCCCAGCAGTCTTGCACGGACTGTATTAAAGTAGTGTGTTCCTTTGCTAAGTGACAGGATGGGGATGAGGAACTTCCCTCTTGATTCACCTCCTCCGTATATAGTGAGTGATAATCCTGGCTATAAAAAAATTTACAACTTACCTTTTCTCAAGCTTAATACAATGGGCCAGTTGATTGGTCAGTGATATTTGACATAGGCTGTAAGGGCTATAAAGTGATAAAAGCGCTTCTTGGAAAACTTCTCTGCCCCAGATGCTACACTCAGCAGAGATGAGCAGTGATCTGACCCCCATTGCATTGTGGGTCTCAGTGACCAGTCACCAGTATCTCTGTGTGTCTCTCCCAAGCCCAGGCAGCCACAATATCTCTTCCACCCTCCTGATTCGGTGTTGTTGCCATGGGTTTTGGGTCCTCTGGAAATGGGCTTACAGACAGTTGTGAGCTGCTGTGTGGATGCTGGGAATTGAGCCTGGGTCCTCTGGAAGAGCAGTCAGTGCTTTAAACTGCGGAGCCATCTCTCCAGCCCCCCACTCTCTTGATTATGAAGGAAATTGTTGCCCTTCTTTCTTGCTTGGTGTCGAAGCTGAAGTAAATTTTGCCTCCAGTTTTATGTAGCCGTGAGTCATTGTTCGGATCAAAGCAATTTCTTGTTACTGTGAGCACCAAGATGGCTCTTTCAGCGCTGAGGTAGCTGGTGACTCACCTTTCTCCTCTGTTCCTTTATCTTGCTCCTGAAAGGCCGTTGGTGGATTTATTTATTAGAAGTTATGTGCTTTTATTTACGGATGCATTTGTTTCGTTCAGGGTGCGGTGCATGCTGGGCTCTGCAGCCCCAGCCCTTGAGTGCCTTTGCTGAATGCCTTAGATGACTGATGGCTGATATGGCTGGGTTGACTCCCCTTTCCACATCCCTGTGTGTGCATGCTTGATGCCAGCTTCAGAGAGCTTTCCCATGGGTAGACTTACATGGAGAGTGAACGAGAAAGGGGGCCAGCAAGCACCCAGGCTTTTACTGTAGTGGTTAACCGGCCGTGGAAAATGGAGGGGCCTGTCTCTCCATTCTTCCTCCAGAGTTCCCTGACGTTCTAGGAAACTCACTCACGGGACCCAGCAGGATTGGGATTTTTGATGATTGACAAAAGGTTGAATGTAAACTTACCTTTATTCTGTTTATGTAGTAGCATGTAGCGGTTACAACCATGCATCTCGTAGAGACACTGGCAGGAAAATAATCACTCTTGACATGGTGTGGCCGAAATGTAATTTCGTCAAACATGACAATCAGTGCTGAATTCATGCTTTAATTGTGTGAATCAGAAGGAAGACAGGGTCTGCAGACTGGGTGTTTGTTTGAACTGGGCTGTCCTTTCGCTCTCTGGGAACCGCAGTCACAGTAGACCTGGTTCTCTCCTCGCCCCAGAGGCTCCTGCCGGCCATGGTGAGGGGTCAGAGGCAGCTGGTAGTGGCTGAGTCTTTCTTTTTTAAGGTACACTCACTCGTTGGTCAAAGCTCTGCCTTTTGTCCTAGCTTCAGGACATACTAATACACGTGGATACACACATGAACATGCTCACAGACAGACATTCTGACACAGGGAAGACACACAAACACATGTTCCCACAAGACATGCGTGTACATACATGTGTACACATATACACATACACATATGCACACTTAGCTACTCTCTCTCACACATTAGATCTCACTCACAAAACTCTCAAGACTTCTAGTCAGACAGACAGTTAGACCAACACACACATTTCTCAAAAATGCTCAATTTGGCTGGCCCATCACACATTCTAGGCAAGCCTCGTATCATAGAACCCATCCACTCCACCTTCCGCCCCGTCCCTGAATTTTAAATACGCACACTGCCGTTCACACACTCACTCCTGGGACAGTCCTGAGTGGAAGGCTGTTGGCCCCTCCTGCTTATGCCTTGATGACCTGGCTGGCTTGGAGACAAGGTTATCAACATCAGCAGGTTCCAGGCACCCACACAGCCAGGTGTGGGTTGGACACAGCCTTGTTTGTTTGTGGTTGTCCTTGGTAACCACAGATTAGGCCACAGACCAAGCCAAGTAAAGGCCATAAAATGGCTCTTATGCAGGTCTCTCATATAAGAGGCCCTGCTTCAGGGTAAGAGAAGGACATGGGTCCCAAGATCTTCTGCTCAGAGCTCAGTCTACAGCTCTCTCCTGGGATTTTTCTGTAGCTGCCAGACCTGCCCCTTTGCTGCCACCTTTTGTCCCTCTGAGTCCAGTGGGGGCTCTCATTAGGGGGAGGGGAAGGCATCTGGGACCCAACTGGTGTCTTTTGTCTGTCTGAGGACCAGTTCTCTTTGATTCAGCGTCCCACGCTCAGGACAGAATACGCTCGCTTTCTGTGTTAGTAGGGTTCAGAACCAAGAGCTGCAGACAGGTGTGTCTTATAGGACATATTTATGGCGCTGACTTGAGCCTGCGCATGCAAGGCCCCCTGAGGGTGTGTCCTGGAGCACAGCCTACAGTTCTCTTGTCTCCGCCCTTCTGCAACTTGTTCACGACTCATGCATATTTAAAAATTATGCCCTGGGTGGGCGGTGCATATCATGGAGTCATATACCGAAGGAGCCATCCCAGCTCAGAGATCCCTGGGTAGAAACACCTGTAGGATTGTACCTGAGGGTGGGTTGTCACTGGGCACTTGTCCAAGTCCACTGCATTTGTGTCTGTTGCTCAGTGTTCAGTGCAGTTCATGGCCTTGGGTAGATAGCCTGAGCACAGCCTGGAGATAGCCCGGGCTACCGCGTTTCCCTCCATCATTTGGAAAGGGCTTCAGGACCAGAGTGTTTGATCGAGCTGTAACTGGGGATGAGTCAGAAACAAATACCATGAGGAGCCATTCTGATCTGGACCCCGGGTAGCGATCTTCTTTCTGTCAGCTTATCAACTGCCCGCTCTTGCTATGTCACCTGGCTCTTCATCCTCAGGAGATGGAGTTGGGGAGCTGGGCAGGTGGTTCTGCATGTTAAAGGGACAAGAGAAGCAGTGATGATGAACCCCAGAGCTTTCTGGGCTCCCGTGAGGAGAAGGAAGTGTGGAGAAGCTGTGTCCTGCTTTTCTAGACAGTTTGGATGGAAGGTGGAACCTATGAGCCTACGAAAGCAGCCAGGGAGTCCAATCACAGAGCTGCCGAGTGTCCACGTGTTTCTTAGTGCCAAGGAGACTGGCATGGGTCAGGAACACTGACATCCTGAGGGAGGCAGCCTCTGTTCATGGCCGACTTTGGGCAATTGCCCTCTTTATTCTAAACAAGGAGGAAGAAACTGGAAATACTAGTTACATCCTGGTGTCTCCTGTCCTGATAGCTGCTGATAGCTACGTTGGCGGGACACATCTTGATGCATTCCCTTAACTGTAGGTGGTCTGTTCAGAACTTGATTGAGTTACTCATTTGTAGTCCTAGGACTCCACCCTGAACACCACTTGTTTATATAGGGATGTGGGATACAGAAAACATCTGACACCCCCCCCCCCATTTGTCTGTTTTAGACAATGTCTCATTGTGTGTCCTTCCCCGGTCTGAACTCTCTACGCAGATCAGACTGGCTTCAAACTGACAGATTCACCTGCTTCTATTTCCCAAGTTCTGGACTTAAAGACGATGCTCTCATGGCCAGCCTCTGGCTGTTGTTAAACTCGAGTTTCTGGTGTGGCATAGGAACTCCTTCTATACATCCTTTTGATCAATTACTTGAAAATATTGATAAAGTTTATATTTAGGGTAGTTTTCAATATATAGAAAATTAAGCATTTGTTTGGTGAATTTAAAAGTCTTTGTAATTCAGAATGCTTAATGACTCAATATCGATGCATTGTTAACCAAGGTCCACAACCTATAGTATAGGCAGGGAGTTTATTAGGTGTTGTTCATTCTGTGAGTTTGGACTGTTGTCAGTGACATGTACCCACCATGACAATGTCAGTCCGATAGTTCAGCTGCCCTCAGCGTTTGTCTGGTTTTCCTCTTACTCATCTCTCCACTTAGCCCCTGATGACCACTCATGTTTCACTGTTTCTGTAGTTGTGTGTTTTCTAGAAGGTCATAGTTGGATTCCCGTAGCAGGTAGCATCTTCAGGTTGGCTGCTTCATCTTACTGACAGACATTTAATGTGCCTCTGTGTCCTCTGGTGCCCTCTCAGGCCATTTCTGCGTGGTGATGAGTATTATTCCGTGTTGTGGAAATCAGTTGACATCCTAAGGGAGAGCCTGATTCCTCATGTGTTCTTTCCCAGTGTGACTATGTCACAAGGCACCAGGATGCCTGTGTGCCCCCACTGCAGGCTTGCTAGAATGGAGTGAATCATAGTGTTCCATTAACTATGGGTTCCCCCTGGTCCAGCATAGTCACCGTCCTATAAAGTCCTGTCACCAGTTCCTGGCCTTTCCAAAGCCACATGTCAGTTTTCACTTTACATTTGTTTATGGACTCCTTCCTCCACGCACCCATCAAAATTTAATATGTACATGTGGAGCCGAGGACACACAGATTCGAACTAGGTATTTCTTTCTCCCAGTTGCTGTCTGAGTACAGAAGAGCTGAGGATGTAGTTGGGGGAAAGGTGAGGGCAAAAACAGAGGACCCCTGTCTCTGCCAAGAATATGAGTCATGATCTTGGTGGAATAATGGCGTGTCCCCGATAAATGAGTGGCCGTGTGTCACATGTTTCTGGAGAAACTCACTGGGCAAGATAAGCAAGCGGTCTATAAATAATGTCCTCACCAGGGACCAAGGTCATACTGCTGCCTACTGCTTCAGATTGTGAACTGCAGTGACCAGTCAGGCCCCTTGTGTCTCCTTCTTTGCCAGTTCCAGAAAACTCTTGGAGAACTGGAATGAGCCAGTGTCTGAAGTGGGAGAGCGAGGAGAAAGCTGGGAAGCGTGGCAGGTCATGGGGGCAAGGTCCTCGGCGGCCTCCCAAAGGAACGAGAAGCCAGTCCAATGGCTTGACTCCCACAGGGACTTTTAACTGAGGGCTGCAGCATTCTCTGCTCTATGTTCCCACTACTCTTTGAGCCTTCACAGCTGTCTGGCCAATAAGGTGTTGCTCTGAGCTGGGGAATTAACCCAGCTTTGCCTGGGATGCTTTAGTGAGCTGACTGGGGGAGTCCAAGGGAAGTTCTTTCTCGTCTCACGTGGCGACACAGTCAACAGGAATAAATACGTACAGACTCCCCTTTTAGTTTCGTATGCCCAGATCATAGATCGTTCTAGAGAAAGCAGCCCATTTTGCAGAGAAAATCCGTCTCTGAATGTGACTGTAAAGACTGTGGGCAACTTGAAACCACCCTTCAGAGCCTCCACCTTCTCTGGATCCCACTTCTCATGCTCCCTAACGAGGAACGGCTGTTTCTGGAATTCTCAAGAAGGCTCCAAACTTCCGCAGGGTTAGCAGAGTGTAGGTTCTGTTGAGTCCCGGCATTCCGACACAGCCGCGGGCCTTCAGGGAACCCGCTTTGGCTACTGTGCCCATTGCCTGAGAACCCCTTGCTCATGTCTCTTTTCCCTTTCAAGGTGGCGGTTCCCTGCTCTGTGCAAGTCCACCCGGGCCAGGTAAGACCGTACATCCCTTTGGGACTTGGTGTGAGCAGGTAGGGAGGTCTTCCTGTTTTTTTTCCAGCTCTGCTCTCCCTGGGGACTTTGCTCACCTAGAGGGTGGAAGTACACTCTTGTTTGTTTTCATTAAGATCGAAAATCCTATTGGACTAGGTGGCTCACACCCTTAGTCCCAGCACTCAGGAGGCAGAGGCAGGCAGATCTCTCTGAGTTCGAGGGCAGCCTGGTCTACAGAGTAAGATGTGACAGACAGGACTATACAGAGAAACCCTGTCTCGAAAAACAAACAAACGGAGGTGGAAAATCCGTGTGCCCTTTTGTAGTGGCAACCTTTGAGGCTCCTGGCGAAACCCTCCTGGCGAAAGGTACCATTAGTGTCAGTACCATTGTCCCAGGGTGGCTTTGTAAGCATCCCAACAATGCCAGCAAGGCCACCTCTGACTGCTGTGCCCTGCTTTTTATCTCGCTGACAGCAACACTTTCTCTTTGATGCGTCATTAGGTGAATGTAAAATTTCCCTCTGCTTCTCAAATGAGTCTGCTTTGAGAGCCATGGCCACCTGGTGTTTTCCTGGTCCCCACCCACTGTTTTTAGTGACTTCTTAACTGGGAGGAGGCCTGTGGACTGGGAGGTGAAGAACAAGGTAGTCTTGTTGCTGTCAGTCAGGAGTGGCCCTGAAGAGGCCGCTGTTTGGCTGCCTGTGGCTGTTAGTGGAGTGCACACTGCCCCAGCCTTACTTGTGAGGGAAAGAAGTGGCCTGCCCTCTCTCCCAAGGTGCCTTTCGTGTATCGCTTGACTTTTCCCTACTGGATGGGGTCATGCTGCCACCCTGCTTTTCCTGTATGTAGCACCCGGTGGCTCAGTTGGTGTCTTTGCTTGTTTTCCTGCCTTCATGTCGTTGTGGACAGAGCCCAGCGCTCTCTAGACACGAGGCTGGTGCTGTGTATCTCGTAGGGTGGTAGAATGTTCTCTGAGGGCTCAGCTGAGAGGTGGCACAGCAGCCTTGTTCTCCTGCAGAAGTCACACTGAGGTCCCGCCTCACTGCTGAGCCTCAGCTTCCTTCTGTTTCCAGTGAGGGGGTGGCGGTCCGTGGCCTAGGGGCAGCCAAGCAAAAGCCAAGGGATGCAGCCAAGCAAAAGCCAAGGGATGCTGGATTGGCATATCACAGATGCCTCATTCACAAGATGGCTGTTGTGACTTGCTTCTTTGAGTGCGCTCAAAGGTCTCCTTCCTCTGGGAATGTAAGCTATGCATCTGACGTCATTGGAGGGATTTCTACCCAACCGTAAAGACCATGTCAGAGTACTGAGTGCACAGTACTGTATGCTTAAATCCAGGCTGCTGTGCTGGTTCAGGGCTACCGAGGGCCACTGCCACTTCCTCCCCTTCACTTCTCTGTAAACTGCATAATCAGGGTCCTGAGACACGTCTGCCTGTTTTATGTATGTCCTTGTTATAAGTGTAAGGGTACCTAGATGTATGTATTATGCCTACCTATAATTATTATGTTTGTATGAATATATGTATTATACATGCATTTGTAAATATGTATTATATCTATAAATGTTGTATTTGTTGTTTATAATTTTCCCATGTGTGTATATTGTATATAATTACTGATTGCTATGCCTATGAATTTGCATGCATGTCTATTATATGATTTTTATGTGTACTTGATTGTGTATATTTATACGTATACATAAATATAAAACATACATTGCTTGAGTTCTGAGAAATACATTGCTAGGTGGTATTTACACAAATTGAGGTGGTATAACCGAATGTAATAGCATAGCTGATGCTTAATTTTTTTAAAATATTTATTTATTATGTATACAATATTCTGTCTGTGTGTATGTCTGCAGGCCAGAAGAGGGCACCAGACCTCATTACAGATGGTTGTGAGCCACCATGTGGTTGCTGGGAATTGAACTCAGAACCTTTGGAAGAAGCAGGCAATGCTCTTAACCACTAAGTCATCTCTCTAGCCCCCGTAATGCTTAATTTTTAAAAATGTTTTAAGCTTCTTTTGTTAACATCTAACACCCAAATGCACACATGCATGCACAGATGCACACACACACACACACACACACACACACACATTAGCTGAGACTACCGTTGTCACTGCTGCCTGCACGGGGCTGTGTGATGCAGTCTCCCCTGTGTGACACCTGCAACACGGGAGGGTTTTGTTCCTGCAGTCTCAGCATCATTTCTTAGTACAGAGAGCATCTAGTATTCCTGTACTCCTGGCCTTAATGGGCTGAGAACCCTCTAGTGTTGGCCTTGGAAGTTGAATTGGCTTGAACACTCAGACGTCACGGGGAGAACACTAAACACATGACTGGTCAGGTTACCTGAGAACAATTTTGTTTTCCTGGTTGTCATTCGCTGAGTGATTTCTCTGTGTCTGACACTTTGCCTCCTGAGGTCACCTCTGAGGCTTAGTCAAGGTCCTGAAGGTCGTCCAGATGTGGTGTCTTTGCCTGCAGCTGTGCACTTGCTGAGGCTAGAGGGACATCTTCACTGAGTCTCTTCTGGAGTTAGTCACAGCCTGAGTTCTAACAGCACTAACAAGCTAGGCTTGGCCACCCATCCTCAACATGTCAATTAAAGAGACAAATAACCGGAAGAACCAGGGAAAGGAAACTTACTCAGTGTGCTCATTGAAGTCCAGTACACCCCCATCCCCACCCCCAGTCTGTCTTCATGGGCACTGATACGCAGTTAGGTCTAAATAGAGGTTTACATAATTGAGCAATCCTGTTCAAGGTTGGTCCTACGTGTCATCTTGGGCTTTTTTTTTTCCACAAGGTGGTCTGACTAGTTGCCAGAACCCTGTGAACCCTTCCTGGGAGAGTCCTATGACTGGCACCAGGCTTTAGCTTTCCCCTTCTCCCAGCGTGAGTTTCCTGGGGGAAGTTCCAATGCTTTGGGAGCCATTGTCTCAGCCTCTGATAGGCGAAGGGGGGGCCACTCCAGGCTCTTTAGAGTATCTTCCCTCCTGCCAGGATGGTTACAATGATGCTTCTAGTGTTTAGTGTAACGCATTTGTAAAACAAGGAGCTGTCTTGTGCAAAACTGCTTACTTAGTAAAAGTGGGGAGGAAATTAGTGTTTATTTAGGGCTGTTGTATTTCCTGTCCAGGACTGGTGACCATCTCATGAATTCACAGTCACAGGCACGTCTGTGGGATGTCCATTCTGGGACCAGTATCTGCAGACGGTCTTCCACTGCTCGTGTATGAACTTGACAAGCAGAGGTTTTGTTGTCCTGTGTCTTCTGAGTCCCAGATGCCATTCCTGGTCTCAGTGTCGTCTGAGCTGACATGACACACATGTCCTTTGGGATACTCCTGGCTCTTTCTGCCTGTGACATTAGGGGTCCTGCGTGCCCTCTGGGTGTGCTGTATGCAGTTGTAGGGGGGCAGTTGCTTCTGAGGCCACCCTTTTGCCTTGCCCATGCCTCAGTCCTGCTGCCTGTACCACCTGCCCTGCTGCTGTGATTGGGCTGGTGGCCTTTTCTCCACCTGTAGCGTGTTTGGTAGGTGTGAACCTGCAGTGGTTACGCCATCCAGCACATTTCAGCTCAGTGAGCCGCCAGGTCTGTTCTGAACTCCTGGAGTGATACAGGTTTGGGGAGTGACAGTTCAAAACTCTGGCATACTTCATTGTCCTGGACAGTAAGAAGGGCACCATGCGCCTTGCCAGATGGACTGAGTGACAGCCTTTGATCAGTGGCTGACTCTAGGGACGCCATTTATTTGTGGGAACAAAGGTGCCTTCATGATGGGGTGAGGGACCTTTGGAATGGCTGCCAGACATTTACCTGTGATGCTTGGCCTTCTGTTTTTTTTTTTTCTGATGGCAGAACCTGTTTGTCCTCCTGACTTCCAGCAGTGGGATGTGAGGTTAGAATAATGCATGAACTGAGAGGTAGTTGGTGTGGTTGAGAATAGGAACTGGAAGGCAGACCTCTTTCTGTAAACCATGACGTTGTTGATGAGGCAAGTGTGCAGGCTGTGAGTTCCTGGGAGTCTGTGTGAAAAGAAAACCATGATAATTAGCCGTGTGTGTGTGTGTGTGTGTGTGTGTGTGTGTGTGTGTGAGTGTGAGTGACAATGAGCACAGGGTTTTTACATGTTAGGCAAGTCCTCTATCAGGGAGCTACAAGAGGACTGTTACAGTCCTTCTTCGTTTTTCCTTTGAGACAGGGTTCCACCAAGTTGCTGAGGCAAGCCTCGAACTCGTGTTTCCTTTCTTAGCCTCCAAGGCAGTCAGGACCACAGGCCTGTGCCACACAGCCTAGATGGAGCCAGGCACTTTGTCTGAAAGGATGGAAAAAGGGGAACATATATGACATAGGAAATACAGAGGATGTTGATCCAGGTGATAGAACATGTCCTAACCCGGAGCTGTCTTGTGGTTGCCACGGTTTGCTTCATTGTAACTTTATTCAGACCCAAACCCATATGTGAACAGTGTGATAGGGTTTTCAGAGATATTGAGGGGTATTGTGGGTTTACGGTCTGTTTATATCTGCTTATATCTGATGAGAGAGGCAGGGCCTGCAGCTCAGCTGTCCTGTAGACCTACATATGTGTACATGCCTGTGGTCACATGTACATGTAAGGAATAGAATGTAGTAGTACTTACAAGTGTCAGATTAAACGTAACTCTGGTCCTGTCCAGTCCGTGACACAGAGAATCCTATGATGTTGATCCGGGTTCCTTTTCTGTAAAATGGCATGTCACCGCTTTCCTGTGGGGGCCCTGTAAAGACCGAGAGATGTGTTAAAATAGCACTAGCTAGGCATGGCGATACATGTGTTTAGTTTTCCAGAACTCAGGAGACAGAGGCAGGAAGATTTCTGTGAGTTTGAAACCAGTCTGGTCTACACAGCAAGTTACTGGCCAGCTAGCGAGTTATACACAATGAGACCCTATCGCAAAAAAAAAACAAAAAAAAAAAAAAACAAAAAAAACATCAAAACCTAATGAAACAAAAAAACCCAAGCAAACATATAAACACACAAAAGGTTCCCAGTGTCCTCACGCTACACGGAACACACAGGCTAAATGTGCAAAGCCTGCTTTGCTTTTCCTTGAATTGCAGAGGACAATGAAGTCTTTGAGTTTTGTGGTTTTGCTGTTTGCTTTGTATTGTTATCTTGTTGTTTTGGCGTCTGACAGGGAGAACCAGTCCGATGAGCTCTGGAGAAATAAATCCTCTACTTCCTGAGGGCAAGGTTATGGAGGTCATGCAGCGTTGGTGTCCAGTGGATCCTCTGTGGAGACTGGGCACTCGAAGCCTGGGCGTGGGGTAGTGCTGTCGGATGGGTGTGTGCATCTCTTGTTGGTAGCTGCCAGTTTGCAGTGTCAGATCTTCATGCAGAGACCTAACCGCGCTCTAAACAGTAGCCTGGCAGCTTTCTGCTTAAGTGCAGAGGCAAATTATGTATGTGTGTGTGTATTTACAGAGACACACACACACACACACACATATATGTTGTGTTTTTACTTCACGTACTGTCCTAGGGAGTAGGTTTGTATCAGTCACCAGGGAATCCTGATCGCAGTTAGAGGAGTGGCTTTTCATGTTGGAAAGCAGGCGATCCTTGGGGACAGAAGATCTGGGGAGACTGAACAAGTTGAGGTAGGATAAGCAGAGGCAGGGAAGCAGGCTTATATCCATGCTGCTGTGACTTACTCCAGGTCACATGACTATAAACTTGGCAGGCTGTGTGGTCAGCAGCACCTGGGGAGCTCTTGTCCTTGTTTGGCTAAGAGCCTCAGGCCTATTTCTTTCCTTCCTTCCTTCCTTCCTTCCTTCCTTCCTTCCTTCCTTCCTTCCTTCCTTCCTTCCTTCCTTCCTTCCTTTATGATTTCTGCCTCCTCCCCGCCACTGCCTCCCATTTCCCTCCCCCTCCCCCAATCAAGTCCCCCTCCCTCATCAGCCTGAAGAACAATCAGGGTGGGAAGTCCAAGGACCACCCACCTCCTTCCAGGTCTAGTTAGGTGAGCATCCAAATTGCTTAGGCTCCCACAAAGCCTGTACCTGCAGTAGGATCAAAACCCAGTGCCATTGTTCTTGAGTTCTCAGTAGTCCTCATTGTCCGCTATGTTCAGCGAGTCCGGTTTTATCCCAGGCTTTTACAGACCCAGGCTAGCTGGCCTTGGTGAGTTCCTGATAGAACATCCCCATTGTCTCAGTGTGTGGGTGCACCCCTCGCGGTCTTGAGTTCCTCAGGCCTATTTCTTACCAGCTGGTCCTGTCTGGTCTTCTAGCCCTCTCCACTTTGCTAAGGTGTGGGCATCGAACCTCTTGTTCTGCCTTCTCCCAGAAAGCTCTAATGTGCATTGCAGGTGGCTGGGTTCAGTGCAAGTTCAAGGAGGCATAGAAGCCAGAGATAGACAGAGCTCCCTGTCCCCAGGATTGTCCACACCCTGCGGTGTCAGGTGGCTCCTGGAGGGCAGCTTAGAGCAGCCTGGCTCTCTGGGCTGGCTGATGGAGACACATGCATCCCTTATTTATTGGCTCCTCCTAGCTTCCTCTCCATCCCGTGGGTTTCAGACGAGCGGGATGTCCTCATCATTGTTAATGGATGAGTAGCTGCGGGTGGACAGGGTTTAAGGCCACTGTCCTGAACATCTCTCACATGCTCTTCTTCTTACCTTTGCTTACGTCACCTTGAAGGACCGACCTGAAGAGAGCGAGGTGTGTATTGGTGATAGGGGCGACCCCACGCTTGCCCCTTACACTTGAACTCACACCCAGCCTTCCATGTGAGCAAATGTGTGTGGTGGAGAGAACAAATGGCTGGCACCCTCATTTTCCTGGGCTCCAGAGGACACCTCTATACTGGTGTTGTTGAAGTCCGAGTCTGATCCCTGGCATCCCTAACTAAGTAGTCTTGGTCAAGGTGTGGTCCTGTACATCACTGACCCGTCTTTGGCTCCAGTTTCTTCTACAAGTAGTCAGAATTGTGTGAAATCTCCTTGAGCCCATCTTCTCCTCTGGCTGACACCTGGCTACAGATATTGCTTCTAGCATGAGGTTCCTAGAGAAACTCTTAATTGTGGCATCTAATTCCATTGTCCCAATAGTTTGATAGCCATGGGAAGCATAGATCTCTCAATAAATACCTTGGATCTTGCCAGGAAGTTAGAGAGTATAGAGACAACTCAAAATGATTATAGTTGCACCTACTTTAGACCTGTAACTCAGGGAATGTGGACATGCAGGACGTCCACACGGGGAAATATGCAGGTGTGTTAATTAGGGTTTCTGCTGCAGTGGAGAGACACCATGACCACGGCAACTCTTAGAAAGGAAAACATTTAATTGGGGTTGGCTTACAGTTTCAGAGATAGAGTCCACTATCATCATGGCAGCATGCAGGTAGACATGGTTTTGGAGAGGAGCTGAGAGTTCTATTTATATCTTGATCTGCAGGCAGCAGAAGGAGACTGTGTATCACACTCTGGGCATAGCTTGAACAAATGAGACCTCAAAACCCGTTCCCATAGTGACACACGTCCTCCAATAAGGCCACACCTCCTCATAGTGCCACTCCCTATGGGTCAAGCATTCAAACACATGAGTCTATTTTGGCTGTATCTGTGTAAAGCACCGCAGCAGGGAAAAGGCCATGTGATGGTGGAGGCAGAGATGGAAGCAATGTGTCTCTAAGATCCCAGGACCGCAATGGCTGTGTTAAGGTGCAAGAGGCAGGGCCAGCATTGAGGTCTGAGAGGGGTGTGGCCCTGCAGACTCCCCAGTCTCTCATTTTTGTCCCATATGTGGGGGAAAATAAATGCCCGTGGTTTTAGGGTGTGCAGTGTGGGGCCCTTGTTCTAGTAGGCGCAGGAAGCCAATTCTCTAGGAGACATTGTCATATTGCTTAATTGTTCCCTAGACAACTATGGACTGAGTGGAGAGGAAGCCACTCTGGCTGCAGAGTGGTGATGTAGCCTTCCCAGGAATAGCACGTAGTGGGCACGGAGTCAGAGAGGCTCTGGTGAGGCAGAGCACAGAGAGATAGTTCAGGGAAACAGACACAGCCTTTGGCTTTAATCTGTTAGGGGCCTTGGGCAGGACGGTGACACCTGTTTCTCAAGGAATCTTCAGGGAAGGACTGCAGAGCCGTCTTCCCAGGGCTTCCTATCTTGTCAGCAGGGATGGAGTGAGCAACATCCCGGTAGGCCAGCCAGGACCAGGCCAGTGTTCATGGATGGTTCCCTGGGATGCCTGACTTGAGTTCAGACCTTTGCCCACCAGGGACTTGTTTCAGCTCTGCTTTAAAGGATCCAAAATGTTGTTACCCTGGAGGCCCAGGTCTTTGGGAAGTCACAAGCCAGACTTTGATCCTGCCTTTTCTTTGATTTCACCATTCCCTCCCACACCTAAAATAACATCCATCTTGTGACTGTGTCCAACTGTGATGCTTTTAGTGTTCTGGATTTCTGGGGAGGGCAGCCCCAGAGAGGAGGTTCCTGGCAGCCTGGTGCTGTCATCTGTAGCTGGGAGCTACAAGTCTTAGCACCGATCCCACTGGGAAATGGAAAATCCCCCAACAAACACACCCAACAAAGCCAGCCTCCCAAAGGCAGCCTGGCTGCCTTTTGTCACCCTCATTTGCAAGCCAGGTTGGCTCTCGCTTTGAGCTATTGTCCCACTTCTGCAGGTGGAAGGATTGTGAGGCAAGGCCAGGATGTGTTGACCTTTGGTGGTGTCAGCTTCCGCACCAGGGGAACACAAAGCCTTAGTTAATGATTAAATGCCCGCGGCTGGGCTGCTGGGCCTGGTTAAGTGACTGCTGGGTTCTCACCACCCTGTCCACTCACGGTGTAGATTTAAGGCTGGTAGACTGCCCTAGACTTGCTCTAGTAAAGTGAGAAGAGAGACTGGCAGGGTGACAGCCCTTGTCCCTATGGCCCCCTACCCCTCGTCTCCTCTGATTCCCCGAGGGCCAGCTCCAAAGCCGCTTCCTCTTTGACCTGGATCCCCAGGATACTATAGCCAGCCTCTTTCTGAAGGACTCACAGGAAGTAGGGATTTGAGTGATGGGAATGCTGCCAAGTCTGGTGGCTACTTTGCCCTGCAGTGAGCCAGACAAGTTAGCTGAATGGGATTCCTTTCTTTTTCTCATGGGCGTGCATATTAATATGGAGACATTGAAGACAGTGACCGTGTTTGATCTTTGAAGGAAGGAACTATGACTACTGAGTGGAATCAAATGCTTATTCGTTTTCCTACCGTTAAGCATTTAGAAAACATCTTTACTAATTATTTGAGGATTTCATATAATCTGTTTTGATCATTTTCACCTTTCTCTTCCCACAACTCCTCCCAGATCTACCCCCATCTCCGTATCCTCTTCAAACTCAGTTATTATTATTATCATTATTATTATTTTTAAAATAATAAGTCCATAAAGTTCAATATGTGCTACCCATACATGTATATTCCTTTGTGTGGGTCCGTGCACTGGAGCATGGTCAGCCTACCATGTTAAAAACATGGCTCTCCCTCACCCAGAAGGCATCAACTGTCTGTAACTCCGCAGATAGAGATGGGCTTATGAACCGCTTTCTGCATCCCATACTGGAATGTTGACTGGCCTGGTCTTACTCAGGTCTTGTGCAGGCAACGGTAGCAGCTGGGAATTCATGAATGGAGGGATCCTGTTGTGTCCAGCAGGCACTGTTCCTTGCTCCAGACCTCCCCAGCGTCTTGGCTTTTGTAATCATTCCACCCCCATCCTTTCTGTAATGGCTCTGAGCCTTGGTGGAAAAAAGATAAAGATGTCACAGCTGTGGTTGAAAACTCCACTGACCCTCATCCTCTGCATTTTGATCCGTTGTCAGTTTCTTTGTTAACCATTGTCCACTGTCCAAAGACTCCTTGGATGAGGTCTGAGAGCCGCAGTGTTCTATGGGTAGAGAGATCTGAATTCATAGGCAGTTTGGTTCATTGTGCTTGTTTTAGCAGAATAATGGGGCCGGTGAGCTCCCAGCCATGGGCTCTTGGCCAGATTTACAGGACCAGGTGTGTTTTTCTGCCTGTGGTGTAGGCCTTAACTGTGATTAGCAATCAAAAGTAACAATCATGTTCATGTTGCACTCATGGGCAGATCTGGCCTCACCAGGGTCATTATTGTAGTTCCTAGGGTTCATAGCTGGGTAAGACTGTTAATGACTATGTCCCCACATATCCTCCAGTACCGTGAAAGCTAGTGAGTAGCAAGAAAGCTTCTTGGCCAGCACCTTCTTCATTTCTCCACATCCTATGACTAAAGTGTGTGGTGTATTCAGTCATAGGGTTTACCATCAAGTTCTTTTCGTTTGTTTCCCAGCCCCCAAGACCCGAATAATCATACAGAAACTATATTAATTACAACACCGCTTAGCCAGTGACTTAGGCATATTCTTAGCTAGTTAGCTCTTACATCTTAAGCCATTTCTGTTATTTTGTGTTTTGTCATGAGGCTGTGACTTACCAGATAAAGTTCCGGGATCTGTCTCCTTCAGCAGCTATGTGACATCTCCTTGACTCTGCCTTCTTTCTTTCTGTATCTTTGTTTGGACTCCTGCCTAAATATATTCTGTCCTGCCATAGGCTGAGGTAGCTTCTTTATTAACAAATGGTAATAAAACATATTCACAGCATACAGGGGAAAACCCCACATCAGGACACCTTACATAATTTTTATTCCCGGAATTGGAAAGCTGTTAGTGTGTGTCCTGGTGGCATTGTAAAGAAGCGGGACATCTGTTGGCGTAGTATTTCAATAGTCTGAGAGCATTCTACCTTCAAGAGGGGTGCCCAGCAAGATACCTTGTCCTGCTCCCTGAATTTGTATCAGTGGCCTGTCGAGAGACCTGAGCTGACCTCAGGCTCCCTCCTCACTTACATGTGGCTCCGTTGGCCTTTTTCTACCCTGCTTCCTTCATGTGTTGGGAAGGAGACTACTGTGTCTGTGATCTCCTGTGATTACAGAGTCTACTTGGAGAAGCAGGTGCCTGTAGTTTCCTGGCTCACCAAGAACACGTTTGAGTACTTTCTGTTGCAACAGGCTGCTGTATTTTGGAAGTCTGGAGCTTGCAGACATCGGCATATGCTGTCATAACTGTGTTCCCCTAGTATACTGGGAGCTTCCCCTACGTGAGTAGCTTCTGTAGAAAAAAAAAGTTGCTTTTTGTTTTACTGGAAGCTGTCTGTTATTTTCATAGACTTGATTATAAAGGAAAAGTAAGGAAATTTGTGTGTAATTGAATGTTTAATTTCGTGGATGTTTTACATTTGAGCAAAACGCGCACACATCTAGGACTTTGTTCCCTAGCATGGTGATGATAGCTCTTCCCACCTGCCTACTTCCACGGGACTCAGAAATGTGGGGCTGTTTGTGGACTGTCTTTCTAGAGAGAACTAGTCCTAGAGAGCAGAGTAAGCATAGGGTGGCGGGATTAGGGACTTCAGAGGGACCAGTTGGTTCTGGACCCAGGGAGAAACAGGTATCAGCTTTGTTACTTTAGGGTGACACACGTATTTAGTCTTTATAGCTGACTTTAAAAATATTATTACTTAAGTAACAGTAATACTCTTTAGTTGATTTTGGATGATGCTAGGAAGCTCAGTTTAACAGCTGATAAAGAACTGGGCTGTGGTAATTCCAGTACTTGGGAGGCCAGGTTCTTTGAGTTTTAGGCCAGCCTGATCTACAGAGCAAATTACAGGGAAACTCACATTCTCCAGAGAAATTCTGTCTCAGAAAAAAACAAACAACAAAAAAATAATTGATAAAGAAAAGTAAATCATTTAACTTTTCTTCCTTCTGTGCTGGGGACCAAGCCTAGGGCTCTGGCCCTTGAGAGCTGCACCTCTACTACTCTTCCTTTCTCATAGGATTGTGTCTTGGGGTTTCCAAAGAAAGGAAGAAGGGAAAGTTCTGTTGCTAGAGCGATGCTGGGTCTTAACCTTGATGCTGGGTGGCCTGCATCATCACAAAGAGGAAGTGGGCTACGGGTCATGTGTTGCCTTAGAGGAAGAAAGCACCACCCCTGCAGTGTTCTTACCAGAAATGGAACCAGAATCAGATCCAGCTCAGGTCCATGAGCAACTGACAGGAAACAGGGGCTGAGTGATCCTTGAGATAGTGCCAGAGGGTCAGCTGCCTCTGGAGGCAGGGCAGTCAGTCTACTGGGCAAAAATAGCCCCAGTTCTTCAAGATTTATTTGGTTTCGTCTTTATGTGTGTTTTGCCTGCATGTGTGTACTACAAGCATCCCTGGTACCTGCAGAAGCCAGAAGAGGGCACTGTGTCTCCTGCAGCTGGAGTTACAGGTGGTTGTGAGGCATCCCCGTAGGTGCCAGGACCCAAACGCAGATTCTTTAGAAGAGAATCCAGTGCTTTTAAACTGCACAACCATCTCTCCAGCCCCAACCCTGGTCTTTCAAACATGTATTAGAAAAAGAAGAGAAGGGGGCCTGTTAAGTTAGGGAACCTCTAGTTCTGCCCTATCTTCTGAGACAGGGTCTGTCACACACCTGGAGCTTACTACATAGCTTTGACTGGCTGGCCAGTGAACCCTAGCAACCTGCTGGTCTCTGCTTCCCAGTGCAGGGACTAAAAGCAGGTGCCACCATGCCTAGCTTTTTAACATGGATTCTGGGTATCAAACTCAAGTCCTCATGCACACATGGAAGCAGGTTTTATCAGCCGAGCCATCTGATAAACCCTCCTCCTTCTGGACTTTGAAGGTCAAATGCCCAGGTGCTGAACCCTAAATAATAAAGTAAACAATGGCCGAGAAAACCACAGAGGGAGATTTTGAGGCTGGCCGCTGGCCTCCCAGCACACTGCACGTGTGTGCACCTACACGAAGTCATCGTGTGTTCCTGTGCACGTGCACACACTGGAGTGGCTTCCTGAGAACCTGCCTGGGTCCTCGCATGCAGCTCATCAAAATGGGCCGTGCTTGCTTTCTAAAGCATTTACTAAATCCTGTGGAGGAAAGGGAGGCTTCAGACCAGTGAAGGGGTGTTTCTGTAAAGTTTCCTTCATGGGAAAATTCTGTCCCTTCCTCAGGAAAGAATCAACATGGAGATGAGTTTACCAGGTCCGGTGAGGCCAGATCTCCACTCTGTAGAGTGAGGGACATTGGGAAATGAAGAGAGTTTAAGACACACGTGGGGGCAGTGAGCGCCCTCTCCTTGGTGTTATTCAAGGGGGACCTGACCGTGCACCTCAGTAGCCATCCTGAAGAGATGGAGACACTGAGGGCTGTGACTCAGTGGATATCCCAGGGAGGACAGGCCCAGCAGAGGCAAAGGCATTAGTGGTTCTTAGTGTAGCTTAGGGTCTCAGTGGGAAACCGGGAGTTTAGAGATGTTCCGTGTTGCCCACCCCAAGCCCTGGTGATTTTTAAGATTTTAAGGTAACAGGAAATTAATTAGAGGACTGTGGGGTCCATCCGGCTGGCTCTGGTGTGGAGCTAGGCTGTAGTACTTGTCTGGGAGAATTAATGGGGTGACCCACAGCTTCCTGACCAGCTGGAGTCCTAGAGAGGCCATTTGGGTGTGACTTCATTTATTTGGTTCTGGAAGCCTGGGGTAGAATTTCATTCTCACTAATAACACAAGAGTGGTTGTGCGAGTCCTGCAGCCAAGGCAGTCTCTGAGTCTTCATTTTGACATCTGTCTGCCCTTCTGGAAGATGCTACTTGAGGTCTTACGTATATGACCTGCCTCCCCACCCTGTGGGCCTCGTCCCAGATGTGGGACGTACACTGTGCTGTGACTTTCCTTCCTCCTTAGTCCTCTCTGCACGGAAGTGCTGGAGAGTAGCAGGTACCCCCTCTGAAGAGAGTACTTTCTCTGAAGGCGACTGCAGTTGCTTTGCTGTCTGATACATTACCCAGAGAGACCCCCAAGTCATCTGCTTGGAGGTGACGGTCTAGGGGAAGAAGTCACAGTAGTGAGAGATCCAGTGTCCCCCAAGTCTGTCCAGTTCTCAACACGTCCCAAAGTCTGGCAGATTTTCCCTGCACCAGTCAGGTACTCCACTGAGATGCTCCTGTGAGCTGTGTCCCTGAGCAGTGTTCACGAAGGAAAGGGGATAAAAGGGTATTTCTTTCATATACACTAAGCCAGTGGTCTGATCCACTGCCCAGTACTTCTCTTCAGAAGAGGACAGAACGGTGGACAGGATTGAAAAATACTGGTGTGTTCAAGCCTCCTCTATCATGCTGGGAGGTCAGAGAGTATTCTGCTTGTTAGATCATTTTCCAAATGGCTGCTGGATTTCGTATACTTTAAAGATGATGTCTGCATCAAATTGGGCTTCTGTGATCAAGTACTAAAGGTGTGTTACCTGAGTAATAAGCATTTCCCCCCTCCCACTGTCTGTTACTTGGGTATTGGAGCTCAGGGCATGAACAGGTTCTGGTGTTTGGGTATCAGAGCTCGGTACACGAACAGGTTCCTTCCTTTTGCAACTTATTTTCTTGGCTGTCACACAGCATGCTCTCAAACAATCATGCCTGTGTGTGTCTCTCTGTCCTATCGCATTTTTAGTGAGAACCAGTGAGCTTGGATTGAGACACCACCCCATGACCCCATTTAAATTCTTATTGAAGTCAGATTCCTAGTTCCTGGGGTTAGGACTTCAAGGTCTGAATGCTTCAGGGACTCTTTCAGCCTTGGCCATCGGGATCAGACTTGGTTGGCCTCAGCCGGGACTAGGGTGTGTGTAGTAAGTCCCTGTCTTAGAATTATCATCTTGATCGTAGAAGGTGCTAGTGGGATAAGCAAGTACTTTCTCCCTAAGTTTAAAAATGCTTTGTGAGTGCTTGTGGTGCCTGGCTCTGAGATTTGTGCAGGGAAGTGGAGATCTAACCTGGCATCCTGGTGATGGGACTTAAATTCTAATACATCCTGGGTCTGAGCACTACCATAGGACTGAGTGTAGATGCTGCATGCACGGGGAGTTGGAGGTTTTGCTTTCCCACTCTTGTCTATGGGACATCATCTGATTAATACCCAGGGCCTTTGGGTCCCTTTAATTTTGTCTTGGTAGTTCCCCGTGGGGAAAGGGATTAGATGTACCTACAAAGTGCCCATTTGGAACCTTTTTTTCTTTTTCTCCTTCATGAAGACAGTGTACCTGATTCTGGCTATCACAGGACCTCCAATAGGAGGGAAGTCTTTGTAATGAGTCTGAACCGGTGGCACCTCTAGCGGTTTCTCCTGCCACAAGGATACCACATATTTCACACTACAGAATATTCTCCTCCACGTCATTCACAAGAGAGTGGGAAATTAGAGACGAGACAGAAATCAGACATGGGGGTTGCTTAAGCTGGACCACTGGATACAGTACGGTTTTTAAAAATTGCCTTGTAAGCCTGAGCTGCACAGAAACTTCCAGGCTAGCTTTGGCTACGCAATGAGCTCCTGTTGTAAACAATATAAAGTAAGTTACAGTGGTTGGAGAGATGTCTCAGCGGTTAAGAGTGTATGCTGTTCTCTCAAAGGACCTGAATCCAGTTTCTAACACCTACATGAAATGGCTCGCAACCACCTGTAACTACATTTCCAGGGGGTCTGATGCCCTCTTCTGGACTGTGTGGAGAGTCTCATAAACATCATATGCACCACACAGACAGTGGACATCTACATCAATAAAGCTTTCACTGAAGAAGAAAATTCATTGACTTGCGCTCTTTGGCTCCTAGATGAGTGTGTGTAAAGTTAGGGCGATCCATCCCATGTGTCTAAGTCATCGCGGAGTGTGGAAGGGGCAGTGGATGGGGGTGGTGCTTTTACAAAGCTCCCACAGGCTCTGACGAGATTTGCACTGGCCACTGGGAGCCCGGATGTGACTGTGAAGATAAGCTTGTCGAGAGAGCTCCTGGTGCAGGCTGGTGGTGGGAGGAGGGTGACCGCATGTTCCCCACAGAAGACTGTGTCTGTGCCTGACTTCTGCTAACCTCAGTGAAGCTGCCAATATCAGCCTAGTTTACCATTTTACCATTATTTTCAGAGCAAATTTGTACTGGGAAGTGGTCCTTTCTAGAAGGGTGGGGAGTATTGATGCCCCCAAGAGTCTTTGCTATAATATTTCTTGTGGGCTTTACTCTCTTGAGAGAGTTCCAGATTTAAGCCCCCGAATACAGAGGGCATAACTATCACCGTGTTTAAAGCTCCCTTTCCTGCTGCATGAGTATGTATGGGAGACAATGGTGGTGATGGGTTAGGGAGCAGTTGGCTCTCTTAACCTCGACCAGTCAAAAGGCAGAACTTCAGTAAGGAATTGGGTAGAATTGCCTGTGATTATGGTCTGTAACTGTGACCTGTTGGTGCTATTTTGTCGTGAAATTCATTCATGCCAATAGGTTTCCAGGCTGATCTGGGAAGACATGTTTATGGCGTCTGTCAGGATTCTACAGGAGTTGACCTGCAGTGTCTCCTGTGATTCTTTGGAGGAGACTTGGCTTGATGCTTATTGCTAAAGCATCATGTGGGCCAGAAACAGCTCCCCTAGGGCATGTGAGTTTTCTGCTGTGTGCTGCATGGGGCAGGCATAGGGTTCTCCTGGAACAGCTTAGTGTCAGTGTTGTTCTTTGTAAAATAACACTGGGTAGTAGACAAGGGGGTGGCCTGAATGAGCCAGAGTCATGCCCTTAGAGACAGAGCTAGGCTAAGGGCCTTGCTTCTTGTTTCTGTGCCTTTCCCTGCTCGCGGTCTTTCCACTGTCATGTGCCGCTGTGCAGGCATGCTGTCATGGTGATGATTAGTTTGGAGGGCACCTCTTGGATGGGATGGGGTGTGCATGGTGAGCTGACACGTCCGAGAAGTGGATCTAGACTGAAGTTCATATGTAAGGAAGTATTTTAGGTTCCTGAGTGGTAGAAGGCCGTGATGCTAATGGGTTTTTAGAAGTGTCTTTTGGGG
This sequence comes from Microtus obscurus, assembly GCA_963919715.1. Classification (NCBI taxonomy): domain Eukaryota; kingdom Metazoa; phylum Chordata; class Mammalia; order Rodentia; family Cricetidae; genus Microtus; species Microtus obscurus. The sequence goes on from CAWTZC010000015.1 coordinate 26,270,705, forward strand.
GAAGTGGTAAGTTAGTGGGGAAAGTGGAAAGAGGGGAAGGAAGAGGGAATGCAGGGAGGGGCAGCTCTCAGGTCATCAAAGCTGCATGGGGGCAGGAGGGACTGTCCTGAGACTCGGTGGCTGATCAGTCCCAAGCAAAGCATGCACTCACCTTGCCCTTTCTCCATCCCAGCGCCACAATGCGGTGTCCCGGTTACTTCAGCCTCCTGCCTCCCCCTTCCTTCTCAGACTCTGCTGTTAGCAGAGTTAGATGTCACCACATCTGCTGTTAGCAGAGTTAGATGTCACCACATCTCCAGGGAGAGCGCAGGGGGAAAGTAGTGAGCCCGGCTTGCGTAGCTCAGAAGAGATACTCATTGCCATGACTTGCACATAGTGTTCCCTGAAGGGGTGCTGTGTAGAAGGCATGGTTTTCAGTGCAGAGATCAGAGGCAAGGCTTTGGGGGAAGTGACTGGTCACAAGGGCTCTGCAGTAATCAATGCCTTAACTCTCTGATGGTACAGTCACAACTTGGCAGCATTATTGGGAGGTGGCAGAAACTAGCTGAGATCTAGTCGGAGGAGGTAGGTCACTGGGTGAGGGGTGTGTCCTGGAAGACTGTGTCTTATCCTTGCCCCCTCCACCCCGCTCTTCTCCCTCTCTGCTGACCCCCAGGCCGTTTTCCATGATGCTGTGCCCCCGCCATCAACAGTGGAGCCAGTTGAGCCCTCACCGGAAACAAGGAGCCCACACAAATCTTTCTTCCTCATGTTGCTTTCCCCAGGTTTTGTCATGCGACGGAAAGGGAAGAAAGATGAGATGAAAAAAAAAAGGGGTAGCTAGGAGAAGGGAAAGATGGCTTTTAGGAAAAAGTGTCTTTTTAGTCAGTTTTTATTACTCTGACCGTTCCTGAGAATGTCAACTTGAGACAATAAAAGCTTACTTTGGCTCAATTTCAGAGTGTTCATGGTCACATGGCCTTGTGTACCTGGGTCTGTAGTGAAGCAAACATCACGGGGTGCAGAGCTATAAGGAAAGGGGCAGTGGGCAAGTGGTGTGCAGGGTAAACAGGAAGCAGGAAGATGTCTGACCAGGTAAGAGGGGCAGGAAGGTTGTTCCCAGTGGTCCCAACCTCAGTGGACCCCTCCCCCTAGTGTAGCTAAAAGCCCCCCAGCTTGGTTTTGTTTTGTGTCTGATATAGAGCAAAGCCTCATGCCTGGTCAGTATCCAGGCACACAGCGTGCCCAGTGCTTGCTCTTGCTGGCTCATCCCTCTAAGTGTGGTTATTCTAGGCCGGCCTAAAGCAAGGCTGTGCAGTCTCTATGGGTAGAGTTCATTCCTTCTGTCTCTGCCACTCTGTTCTTGGGAGAGGGGACAGTGTGGTGATAGCCAAGGGGTATGACTGCCTATGCAGTCTGTCACTGCTACCTGGGCAGCCCCTTCTTCCAGAAGAGCGGGACTTCTGCCATGTGACTACTGCTTAAGTCATCTGGAGGACTGCATTTGTACCTGCCATCCCTTCTGTGACTCCTGTGTCCAGGAGCCAGCCATAGGTCTGGCCCAAATCTACGGGCTGTTTGCTAGTCACTGCAGGCCTCTTACCTGTGTGCTTGTCCTTATCCCACCCCAGCCCTTAGCACTGATGTCCTGCTAGTAGGACCCATGTCTGCTGGCTGGTGACTGGGAGGCTGTCCACAGTATGATGCCTGCTCTTTTGCCTATGGAGCTGTGATGGAGGAAGGTCATTGGTTCAATAAACTGCCTTGGCCCTGATAGGTAAGAACATAGGTGGGTGGAGTAAACAGATCAAAATGCTGGGAGGAAGAGGAAGTGAGGTCAGAAATCATGCAGCTCCTCTCAGAGCCAGACAGCGATGAAGCTCTGACCCATGATGGATGTAGGCTAGAATCTTCCCGGTAAGCGCACCTTGGGGTGCTAACACACATTATTAGAAATGGGCTAGTCCAGGTGCGAGAGTTAGCCGAGAAGAGGCTAGATATAATGGGCCAAGCAGTGTTTAAAAGAATACAGTGTCCGTGTAATTATTTCGGGCATAAGCCATGCGGGCGGCCGCGTGCCGGGGACGCAACCCCGCCGCTCCTATTACTACAGAGCTGGGCTACATATTTTGGGGTGATGGGTCACCTAGGCAATAGGACAGGATGCCTCTCTGAACAACTCACTGGAGAGAGGACCCAGCACAGGCTGTCTACTCCTGCCTACTACTACAGCAGCGTCCACACGCTGGCGCCTAGATAGATAGGTGTTCCCTGCCTTCTCAAGCAAATGGTTGCATTTGCTTGTTCTGTGCATTGCCCTGCTGTGGTTGATGCATCTCCTGACTGCTTCTGCCTGTCCATCACTGTAGTGGAGAGACTCATCACTGTAGTGGGGATGCCAATCACTGTAGGGGGGAGACCCATCGCTGTAGTGGGGATGCCCATCACTATAGAGGGGACGCTTCTTTGAGGTTCATTTGTTTCTGATGCATAGTAGATGTGAACTGTTATTAGCTATTGTCTCCCCACTGGAATTCTTTGCCAGCTGTCAGTTTGTGCCAGGCTTGTTCACATGCACTCTATGACACACACACACACACACACACACACACACACACACACACACACACACACACACACACACATTATGTAAGAGTGCATGTACAGGCCAGAGGTTGTTGTTGGGTGTCTTCCTCTGTTGCTCTGCCTTACTCTTTAGAATCTCTCTCTCTGAGCCCAGAGAGCACCAGTTTGGGCTACAGAGGGTGGCCAGCGAGTCCCCAGATCTCCCTGACCTCAGGTCTTCTTGCTTACAAAGCAAGTACTTGACTGATGGAGCCATCTCCCAGGCCCGTTTTACCTGGTTTTGATGGTGTTTGAAGGATGCAGCCTCTGAGTCCTTAGGACTGTATACCACCCTGTCTGCAGCCCCATGAAATGCTCTTAGTGTTTCCTCATTGGAGAAACCAAGGCAAGGACCAAAGATGGGAATGTTTTTTTCTATAGCAAGGTTGGTCACATTGCCGGGCTCTAGTCCTACAGAGGACACTTGACACCCCATGCTTAGGCTGTCAGGCACCATTGACAGTCATTTCCACATCCTGGGCTTTGCTGCCATCAAAGCTACTGGGATTGAACCCAGTTCACAGAGGTTAACGCAGATACTGTGAGGAGTCAATGTCCTGTTAGTCCCTCATCTGACACTGTGGCTGGTAAGAGGGACAGATGGTTCTACTTAACTCCAAACCCTGCTGTTCTTTCTGCCTCCTGTCTGGAGTGGGTGGTGGGGTCCCCCAGCTCACCTTAGCTCAGCATCCCTATCTCTGCTCTGCCCTGGAAGCAGATCCACTACCTTCCTGGGGAGCTGTTGCCCCCAGAGCTCAATGAGGATGCCTAGTGGATCTACCCCCGTCTCTTCCCTATCCCTTTTGTGTCAAGTATTTCATTTTCCCATGAAGTGCTGAAGCAGAGCAGCAGTACCTGGAGATTAGTTATGAATAATCTAACTACAGCCCGCCTCACTGTCAGCTTGTGGGATATGACGACCCTGTCATAAAAAGCCGTTTGAACAGCTGCCGCGGCACTTCTGACGGACAAGGACAAGGACAAGCAGGCTGATTGCTGTCTCGCTCTTAGCCAGGTGATAGATCAAGCCTAACCTCCGACAGTGGCGTGGCCTTTAAAGTCGCAGCTGTCACCAAGCTCTGTGTGCCTAGCCAAGATCTCCCTTTGTAGTCTGGCCTGCAGGCAACTGCGAACCAGCAGCATGTGTACCTGCCCTAAGCTAAGCTTCAGGAGGCCTCTTTTTTCTGTTCTGACCACCTGGTCTCTGACCCTGGTTTTCCGTGTTTGTTTCTAGGTTTGCTTTTCTTGTAAATTTTTTGATTGGTTGTATTAAGTTTGTGGATGAGCCCCCTCCAGTCCTATTTGGAATATAGTGAAGCAGAGGCCAAGGAAGGGGAAGAGACTGAGGGAGGCCAGTTGGGAGGTAGGCAGGTGCCAGCTAGGCACTGCTGGGTCCTCTAAGAGACTTCTGGCAAGGTTTTCACCAGGGGAGCGCTGCTTCTGTACCTTAGGAGAGGTTCTGTAGGCTGTTCTGAGGGGCTCTGTAGAAGGACACAGTCACGCCACCTCCCAGAGCTGTCACACAGTGACTCCCAGGCCAACAGGCAGCCCTTCCTGGTTTGCTGGCTCTCCCCAGTCAGCACTGATCTTGTTCTGTAGGCCCTTGGCAGGCTGGCCCACAGCCTCAGGCTCACAGCGTCCTTGCCAGTGTGCAAGCGTGCGTGCTCGCCTCACACACTTACCCGCAGCTCCTGGCTGAGTTTCTGGAGCCTCCCACACTTGCAGGGCCCTCCTGCCTGCTGGCCACTCTGGTGTCCTCCCCTAGGTTCGGGACAGAGGCTTTCGTGGGAAGAGGGGCATTGACAGAGTGGCAGGGGGAGCCAGAAGTGATGCCAGTCAGAACAGCTGCTCCAGGAAGGAGAAGTAGCCCACAACTGAGCACAGTAAGTTCCCGTCCTTGGCTGCCCCTCTTCTCCCAACCATGCCCCAGCCCCAGGTTATTCGGTGCAGAGAGAAGGTGGACTGTCACGTTGTCTTGTGTACACATTCATCTCTGTCTCCCTGGCCAGCACCAGCCTCCTCCTCACTTGCCTGCCTTCCTCTGCACTCCTGTTCCATATGGCTGTAGACCAGACAGGCCTTCTGGCTGTGGCCAGATCACTGGGAATAATGGGCTACTTATGATCATATGTGAATCCCAGCATGTTTGGAGTTGAACTCAGAGGCAAAGCAGAACGTCTGAACGAGTGTATTTTATCTGGTACTTTCTGCCATTTCTGCTCATGTTAAAAATTCTGAGGGGAGAAAATGAAATTGGTCAATTCTGCCGACTTCCTTTTTGTGTGCTCTTGAACATGGAAATGAGTGTCTTACCGGCAGTGGAACATCCTGCACCCTGAGCTTTCCTTCTCCCTCTGAAGTGGAGACTGGGGTCAGGGCTGCTCTGCAATGAACTTCTGCTAGATACAGGTAAGGGCATTTCATGAGCCCAATACCTAAGGGCATGCAAGTGAAATGACTGGGTGTGTAGCTCGTGTGTAATTATTATTTCTGCTAATTAAAGTGACACTGTGCACTTAACCCCCCCCCCCCCCGCAAGTGCCCTTTTCAGCCTCTCGTGATTTCCCTTCATCTTGCCAAGGCGATTTTGCCTTTCCTTAACAAGTGAAGAAACCACGGGGGGGGGGGAGGGTACTTCTGCAAGGTTGGGCAGCTAGTTAAGTAGGAGAGCCGGCTTCACACAGCCCTTTGGCTTCCAGAGCTTGCCCCCATATCCTGTGTCTTACCTATAACAAGGCAGAAGGCGGGTGGCTTAATTCTGAGTGCCGCTGGGGCCGTTGGGACATGCTGGCCGTGGTTCCTGCCCTCGCTAGGAAGGAAGAGCAGCTGTGGTGTAGTGAGATGTCTCAGTCCAGACACTGAGAAAGTCTTCCCACCTCCAGCCCAGCACTGTGTGTGTGCCTTGTCACCAGCTGCGGAGCCAGCTTCCTGGTACTTCTGGCCATTGCTGCTATGTTCCTTTTCATGGAGTCATGCACACTGCTGGTTGTCTGTGCCAGCTGGGTTGTTGGGAACAGCGCAGAGGCCTGGTGTTATTAAGATGTGCTATTTGCTGCCCACTCAAGCCTAGCCCAGTTTTCCTCCCATGGCATCAAGCAGAGAACTTTCTGTCTTCTTCTTAACTCTGTGGGGAAGATGCAGCAGGGCCCGGCTGTCCTGAGCCCTCATTGCCCTCCTTGGCGCCATGAGAGAATCTGCCATATCTGCCTTGGTTAGTGCCTCTTTGGCTAGCATAGCAGAGAGGGGCCACGACCTATGTTCCGGGGTACTGCACTGCATGGGGAGGCGGTCAAAAGGAGGCTAGTGAATCGTCCTGAGGCAGCCTGATAGAAGGTGGGGAACCTGCAGCCAGCCCCCTGTAGACATAGCACACTGACCTGAGTCACACAGCTCTGTTGGGCTGCCTGATATCTGGGACCGAAATGTGAAAGCAGTCAGGCTTCATACCACCCAGAGAGGCTGGGCTGCTGGACACATTGGGGTCTGTCTATTTCCTCTTTCTTTTGCAGATCCTGCGTGAATGGTGGGTCTATGAGGGCACTGGCCAAAGGCTGAGAGGCCTCAAGGGACCACATTCATTGAATGCTTCTGCTAATGTCAGCATGCAAGTGCAGTGTGCTGAAAGGAACTGACACAGTTGGGGTGAGGGCATGTGTGGCCAGTGGTGGAGAATGTTTGATATATGTGAGGTTCTGGATTCTATAGGCAGACAGATGGACGGCTGGACACACACACACACACACACACACACACACACACACACACACACAGAGAGAGAGAGAGAGAGAGAGAGAAAGAGAGAGAGAGAGAGAGATCCACACAGTTGCTTATTTCCATGTAGCTACAGTCAGTGTAATACATTTCTGTGTTAAATGAGAAGATATAAGCAGAGCCCTGACTGTTAGAGCAGGCAGACCAGGCATCCTTTTGTTGTGAAAGATTTATGTGGCCAATGGGATGAGACCCCCCCTCCCAAAGAGCCATTGGAGTTAGCAGTAAAGCTTGGATTTGCAGGTTTAGAGCATCCAAGGCCACACGCAATGTACCGCGCAATGTGTGCAAAGGCCCTGGGGTAGGAGAAGCAGAGTATTGAGGTAGGCACATAGGATGGCTGGGGACTACCATCAGGTGGGATAGCTCACTGGTACCCCAGTGGCCATGCTGAGTAGCTCCTCTTGGCCTTGTGGCAATAGAGCATTCACCTGCTGCCTTTGCTAGAAGATGCTTTGCTGGAAGTGTGCACAGGTGTGAACTAGAGCACACCATCTTTAACTGCCCAGTGCTGGTCGTGTGCTGTAGGTGAGCTTCTACCCAGTGGATCTCCCAACAGTCGATCGTACCCTCCCAAGACTCCTTCACAGCCCCTGCTGTCACTCCCTGGCCTTCCCCTCCCAGGAGGGTGCCTGCCCACTGAACCTTTTTCTAGAGTCCTTCTCTTTTCCTGGGGGCACTGATACATTTCTAGGGAAAGCCTTACTGGAGATGGCAGTCATGGGTTTATTTACTCTGTGCCAGGCACTATTGGGAGGGTGCAGCTGGCCACACTGTTTTGATACTTGACAGGAAGGACATCACTTGAGAAGATCATTGTCATTATTTAATAATCCATCGTATAGACGAGGAGCCTGAGGCATCCTGGGTCCCTTGCTCCTTCAGCCAGGAATTGATGGAGTACAGCTCCCCATCCTGAGGGTAGCTGCTATAGCCAGACTCGCGGGGAGCAGAGGGTATTGTCCTGGGTGGCTGTGCTTTGAAGGATACTCAGGGTTGCATGGGACTCAGTCTGCCAGGGCTTGGTATAGGTGACCAGCATGGTGAGATGCATGGTTGTCTAGGCTCTGCTGCTGTCCTTGTGACTACCTACCTGACCTGGCTGCTGTGTCATTGGCACTGCTGGGTGTTCACAGAAGCCCTCAGGACACCTGAATCTTCTGTTGGAAGAAGGATATTAAGCATCCACCAAGACACAGATTGCCTGACAGCTATGGCTTTGCATGATTTCTTGTGTCCTTAGATATGATGATAATCTGGCCACAAAGACATAGAGGTGCCCCTCCCATGGGGTGTGTCCCAAGACCCATAGTGCCTGGGATTGCGGAAAATCCCAGTGTGTTTTTTTGTTATAGAAAGCCTGTGCGCTTGACCAAGTAACAGCCATCAGTAATCAAACAGAACAGTCAAGATTGTGTACACATTATGTGGCTGTGGGGTCTCTCTCCAAATGCTCTAGTGTTGGTGCTCACCTTTCTTTGATGGTGAGGACCCCAGCTACCTGTCTGAGACTGCCTGACCCGGTGCTATGATGGGTGTTTTGTGCTTTCAATGGAGGCAGAGAGCTGATGGCTGTTGTACTCTTCCTGGTGCAAGGTCCCTGGGTATGGGCTGAACACAAGCATGGACCTCGACTCTGAACCTGGGTTTGCCCTACCCTGAGCAGTGGCATTTCTGGGGAGAGTCATTGGGCACATCCCAGTATAGCGTGAAGCCAGGGAAGAACAACGGTTGCATTGCCATGGTAGCATCAGGCAAGTGGTGGGCATGCATCTTTGTCTTTCTTCCTTGAAAGGGCCAGTAGTTAAGAGAGCCCTTGTCCCATTCCACATATGAGTCCATGTGGGCTTATGCATGTTTCTGTCCATGGTCCGACAGCTACCAGGTTGATGGGGAGATGGTGTATTATCACACTCAGGGATTCCTGGTGCCAAATTCTGCCACTGTCCCATGATTCTGCTTTGACATAGGGCTGCCACAGAGAAAAAGCAAGCCAAATCCTTGTGTATCCAGAGGTTCTCATGCTGGGCTGGGGTATGTGAAATCCCCGGACCTCATCTCTAAAGGGCATCACTGGTTGCAGGCTTGGAGTGCCTTGCCCTTTTTAGAGGATGGGATACCCAGGGAAGCTTCAAGTTTCCTTTCAGAGTGAGTGGGGCTCTGTTTGCCCTTCTTAGTTCACTTGTGGCTATGGGATGTTGGGTGAATATATATGTGCCTTATGTATGTCTTTGTGTCTGGCTGGTGACTGACATGGTGTTCAGCAAGCATGCATGTCCTTGTGTCTAGCTTGTGTCTGGCACTGTGTTCAGCAAACATGTATGTCCTTGTGTCTAACTGGTATCTGGCACCATGTTCAACAAACAGTTCTGGTGAAGATGATTCTGGAAACATTTTGGTGACAGTTCCCTGGCACCTTTCTCATGGCCTTCTCCTTCTTAGCAGTTATGCCATGCCACCATCCCCGGCCACCACCACCACCACCCTCCCTGTATGCACACAACCCTCCTCTTCCTCCAAGGAGTGTGTTCATCTCTCACTAGGTCTGCAGCAAATTTGAGACATCTTCCTGGTAGGAGCCGTGGTTTGAGCCTGCAGAAAAAAACCTCTTCTATCACTGAGGTCTTTCCACTCTGCCATGCTGGCTAACGTGGCCACTTTTCCAGCCTTGCGTGGGAGGTATGGCAGGGTGCATGGGGAACGGGCATTCACTGCAGCTGTTGTGCTAGAGGATGCTGCATTGCTGTTATACATTAGGGACAGCACTGTAGGATGCCACAGTGTAGCATAGAGCGATGGCCAGTTCACTGGGCAGGCGGTCATTCTGTGAACAGCTGTTTGTCCCACCAGGCTCTGTGTGGATTCCTAGCCCCAAAGTGAGGTTTGGTTAGGCACAGCCTTGGGAGGGTCATAGCAGTGTGGCCAGAGGGACTTTCTTCGGGCTACAGGGACCCTAATGGACCCTTGTAGAGTCTTTGTCCGTGAAGGTGGGACTGGTAGTTGATTCTATAGCAGATGTCTTTGCTTCTGTGACATCTGGCTTGTGTTTCTGTCTTACCTGACACATATGTAGCATGCGCAGATCCTGTGAGGTGTCCAACAGCATCTCATGACTCACAAGGTCACTGTCCTCTCTTGAGAGAGAGGTACCTGTTCTGGCTGGAATGATGCTGTTGCTGCTTCTGCTTCACATGATAAGAAATACCACCTTTAACAGAAGAAGTTAGTTTGAATTACTTTAATAAATATATATTTTTAAAGTGTGTGTGTGTGTGTGTGTACATATGTGCATGTCCATGGGTGTTTATGTGGCACTATGTATAGTTAACCCACAGAGGCCAGGAGAGGACACTGGACCCCCTGGAACTTGAGTTGCAGGCTGTTTCAAGCTGCCTGATGTGTCTGTTGAATTTAGGTCCTGGGAAAACAGTAAGCACACTTAACTGCTGCACTGTCTCTTCAGCCTCCTAAAAGAAATTACGAGTGCTCTAGTTAAATTCTTATCCCATTCTCCTTGTATATCATCTGTGGGTTTCTGGGCCAGCCTGGCCCCCAAGTGCTTTCCCAGTTTCATAAGTGGTGAGCAGAGTGGTTAGGCCAGGATGAGCACCGGAGCTGTGCAGGGAGAACGCAGTGAAGGACAGAGCAGCCGGAACTGGGCGACCTTGGCAAGGCTGCCTGGCACAGGCTTGACCTTCACCATGGATCCTGCCTTGCCTCCCCCACTCTTCCTTCCCTCTGCACTTGTGGACAGTGATGGCTGTGCTAAGTACCTGCCAAGAGGGTGAGAGAGATAGGGGCCACAGACTCTGGGAGTTCCCACCTGCGGCAGGATGTCCTGTGCACTCCTCTTGTGGGAGATCTGCTCATTGCCAGCACTGGGCTCATGGTCAGGATGTTTCTGGGGACAGAGCGGCAGCCAGAGCAAGTGACCTCACCACGTATGTCTTCAGGACGACAATACCTAGGGGTATGACTGCAGCTTCCCTGTGCAACTCTAGGCATGGAACCTTCACACATTGATGTGGAACACGAGGCTGGTAGTGCCTTTGAAAAGGTTTTGGTCTGGGCTCCAGGAATTCCCGAGTACTGCCTGGGTTGGGTTGCCAGTGGGAAGCAAGCAGCCAGGACACACAGGATTGGAGCTTGGGGTCTCGAGGGCATTGAGCTCCCTGTGACCACAGATGATGGCCCAGAAGTATTTTAGAACTAGATTAGAAGTGGATGTGGCCAGGCTGAGCCCCTCTTTCCTAACTCATTCCCTCAGACAGACATGATGGAAGATGCTCCTTCATGCACTGGGGTGAGTTCCCATGGGAGGCACCTCAAGTCACTGGACATTTTACTAAGTTAGCATCTATGTAGCTCAACTCGGGTTGAACTTGCGGGTTGGGGATGGTATAATAAATAGCCTCTTTCTTTTGGCGTCATTCTCTGAAATCATATAGTCATCAGTTAGCAAAATTGTCAGTAGCTGTGATGTGTCAGATTTCCGATTGTGAGCAGTGGCCGTGTCATGTGGTTAGTGTGTGTGACATCAAGCTGGAGCCATAGATGCTGAAATAGAACAGTCTGCTTCAGACATCTTCCTCCAGTGTGCGCGGGCCCTGGGTCCTCACGGACACCCTCACATCTAGAGATTCGGCATCCTTTCTTTCATACCAGGGAGGGTGACACCTACCACACATGTCATGTGAATACTAGTTCTTTTGGGGGTGGTGTGGTGGTGGTAGTGGTGAGGGGTGGTCTCAGTCACAGTTCTTGTTGGCCTGTAACTCATTCTGTATCCCAGGCTGACCTCAGCAGATCCTGCCCAACCTCGCCAGAGCCAGGATTCCAGGCCTGCCCACCATGCCTGACTCCAGTGCCAGGTTCCAACCGTCACACATTCTCCATGTGGGTGTAAACTTTAAATCAAGTTTAGTGGGAGAGCGAAGTGGTTTGGCCAGCGAACCTCATTGTGTTTTTTTGATAAACTACAAGGCTATGGGGTGTGACTCATGGTCAGTGGTATGATTTAAATTCTGAAACCGATGGGATACTTGAAGAAATTGGGTGCAGGGGGGTGTTTTAGTCTGATTTTGTTGGTATGTGTGAGCAAATACCACAGCCTAGGTAATGTATAGAGAACACTTGTTTACTTTTTGAATTTTTTTCAAAAATTACTTTATTTTATGTGTACACATTTTGCCTGCATGCGTGTATGTACACATGTATGTTTGGTGCCCGCAGAGGCCGTCAACTCTCCTGGAACAGGAGTTGCAGGTGGTTGTGGCTGCCATGTGGGTGCTGGGAATTAGAGCCAGGTCCTCTGCAGGAGCAGCAAACATTCTTAACGGCTGAGCCATCTCTTCATTCCTGGAATGGATATTTATTTAGGGATGGAGAGGACCAGGCGAAAGGGCTATCTAGTAAGGAACTACATTTGAAAGGTCTCTCTGAGATTCTACCTCAAACTTGTTTTGCAGAGTTCACACTGTCAAGGACCAATTGCTACTCCTTGGGCTTGACAGGCCTGCTTGCTGGTAGGGTCTCTGCAGAGTCTCCCAGTGGCAGAGGGTGTCACGTGGCAAGAGGAGCCCACGAAGAGGCAGCAGTAAAGGGGTTCTTGTGGCAGACCTGCTGAAGCTGGCCTGTTAGCTCATGAGTCTGTGACTGTCTTAGTCACAAATGAAGACAGGGTAAAGATCCCTCCTGAAGAAACTTAAGCAAGGATTCATCTCAGCCTAAGTCTTGATGAGGACAGGTCATACTCAGACCACAGCCTGGGTTCCTGCATGGTGCCCCTAAGTGAGCAGCCTGGGGTATCGGTATGGTCAGGTGTAGAGGCCAGGGCAGCTTCGTCTGTCATCATTGAACAACATAGGTCAACAAATTACATTTTCCACTCAGAGGCCTCTTGAAAGTTTGATACATGGAACATTTTTTCTTTTTGTTATAAGTTGGGGATTTTGTTGCAATGAGCCCTTCCTGGTTCCAGTAAGCAGAAGTCTGTCAGAGATGCTGTAACTTCAGTCTTCCTCTCTTAGGGTTTCTGTGTTGTTTTTTCTTTGCTTTCCTGGAGAGCTCGCTTCTGCATTCTGTTTGCTGCATCACAGGAGAAGCAGTGAGGAATCTAGGTTGTGTTTTCACTGAGGCTCCTGGTCTTTTTGCTAGCAGCTGAGACTAATTGCTTTATGTGTATGAATGGAACAGAGCCCTCAAACCTGCCCTTGGTACTGAAGAAATTGGTGCTGAGGACAGTGACTGAGCCCGGGCCTACGGCAGCTCCAGAGCCAGAGTCCTGGTACCGAGCCTTCATTCATGCCTTTATTCTGCAGTTATGAAGTATGCCGCCACACCTGGGGTCACACGTCCTTCTGCAGAGTGGTGGCATCCTCCAGCAGGGCGGTGCTGCCTTCCAGTAGGGTACACGTCCTTCTGCAGAGTGGTGACATCCTCCAGCAGGGCGGTGCTGCCTTCTAGTAGGGTGGTGGCCACAATCGCCAAGTCACCTGGAAACATGACAAGACCCTGTCCCAGTGTCAGTGATTTTGATTACCCACTGGGACTGGTATGGAGTCCAAAGGGAGGCGCATCCATCTCTGGAAACTTCCTGTGGTGGTGGAACTAGGCTTGTAAGGGTGGTGGGATGGCCCTGGGCAGCAGATCCAGGCCATGTGACTGGACCACAGCTGCAAGGGAGGTGCAGGGCTCCTCTGAGGGCTCCATAGTCTCTCGGCCAGGTTTGCCAGTGGGCAACTGCATATTGGTGGGGTTCTCACTCCAAGTCCAAGAGCCTCGGGTCCATCTTTTGTGGCTCCTTCCATTGTCTGCTTTGCCTGACACTGTTTCATTGGGAATAAAAGATAGGGAGCCGCCCTTTGGGAGGTAAGGAGAGGCCTAGATGTCACACCTGAGGCTGGCAGTGTCCGCAAGCTGAATGTAGGCATGGTGGCTTTCTCCCTATTTGGATGTCCTCTGTGTTCTTAGTAAAAAGTGGAGCAAGACAAATAAACAAAAGATGAATCTGTGGAAATATAAGAGGGAAATAGTGCATAATTGTGTTCCAGAAAGAAACTGCTTCTATTCCAGCCTATATCAGCCTCCAGCCTGCATCAGCATCCAGCCTGCATCTGCATGGATGTGGGTGTCTATTGTGTGAGAGATTCAGAAAGTTTCTGTCACACCTGGTCCCTTGGCAGTCAGTCCCAAAGAAGCACACAGAGGCTTATATTAATTATAAACTGTTTGGCCTATTAGTTCAAGCTTGTTATTAACTACCTCTTAAATCAACCCATAATTCTTATCTATGTTTAGTCATGTGCTTGGTACCTTTTCTCAGTAAGGCATTCTCATCTTGCTTCCTCTGTGTCTGGGTGGCAATGCATCTCTTGCCATTCTAGTCTGGTTGCCCTGCCTATACGTCCTGCCTGGCTACTGGCCAATCAGCCTTTTATTACTATAAGTGACAAATCTTTACAGTGTACAAGAGCATTATCCCACAGCAATCGATCCTGATTTAGGATGATTGAACTTGAGCCCCACCCCTAGTGGCGGGAAAATGATGAGTTCCTCCCTGCTGGAATGGTTGGAAACTGATGAGCATTAAATGGAAACCGTATTAATTTGAACTTAGATCTTTTCCTGGACTATTGCTATATAGTATGTCTCTAAGATGCACAGTGGTAGTCAGCTCTGCTCTGGTCAGCCATGTGTTCACAAGGGGGCATGGTGACCTCTTAAGTGTTGTTGCCAGGCTATTCTCTAGATTAGATATGTTGAGCTCATTTAAAAAGTTATTAGTTAAATTTTAATGTGTGTGTGTGTGTGTGTGTACACGTGTCTGCACATGCATATGTTTGTGTGTATGTGTCTTTTTGTGTGTAGGTCACGCATGTACAGGTGCCAAAGAGGCCAGAAGAGGGCTCCAGAGTCCCTGGAACTGGAGTTACAGTTGTGAACTGCCCAGTGCAGGTGCTGGGAACTAAAGATCTTCTGGAAGAATAGAAAGCTCTCTGAACTGCTGAGCCATCTTTTCAACCCCTAAACTCAGTTTTGTTTTATGGTATTTTCCACTCTGGGTGGGTTTCTCAGGGATCCGCCCCACTACTAGTGGAGGAGCCAGTGAGGTCAGGAGCTTGAGCAGGATGCTGTCCATCATCTACGTAGGATGCATTTCAGTTGTAGAGCGTCCATGGCACCTGCAGAGCTGTGCGGTTTCCTGGTCACAGTTCTTTCTTTGCTGTTCGCCCTTTGCGGTTATGTAAGCACTGTCTGCATGTCTCGTGCCGCACACTCTTGGTTGTTACTTTAGTACTGTGGGTCCTAAATGCTTGTCATATCCACTCACAGGACTCAGTTTATACTCAGCGACACTTGTGCAAAATCTTCTTAGAAGTTTGTTTTCTTATATTCTAATAAATAACAAATTCTGTTCTGAGAGCATCTAGTCTGAGCCCCAAGTTCAGTTCCTGCCTTCTGAGAGACTTCAGGCCCTCCCTGGAGTCTTTCACAGATTCAAGGGTACAAGAGTGGGTTGGGAGGCCAAGAGGGGAACTTCTGGGGACAGAAGGACTCCCCCGACTGGGAGCGAGCAGTGAAGGCTGTGGTCATTTGGGGCTAGACAGATTTCCAAGCTATGACATGGAACATGCCAGTGACCCCCAAAGGGCCAGGGGGAGGGGTGAGGCCTGGCTCTGTCATCTGATGAATGAGGGAAGCGGCTTCCAGGAGCCTAGGGAGATGGTTCTGTGGAGCACAGCTACTTAAATGCTCTGGGAACCTTGATATCCAACACGGGGGGTGGATTCCGGCCTCTGCTTCAGAGGCAGGGGTTTCCTATTTGGGGTTTCAGGTTTACTGGGAGGCTTTGAGTGGCGATGATTTTGGGAAAACAGTTTTCTTGACGTATTTGTACTGTCTACTTTCTATCCCCACAATCACTCTGAGTGGAGGGGGCCCAGATAAATATAAATTAGAACTGGGGGTGGTCTGATGCTTCTGAGTATTCATAGGGCTCTGTCCCCAAACAGGCTCTCGGCCTCTTAGTACAGTGTCACCAGGAATGGGGCAGGAAGAGTACTTTGGAGTGCCATGGAGGGTGCTGCCTAGGTGTCTGTGTGACCTAGGTGTGTAACACGGCCCTTATATACCACTGTGAACAGGAATTGGAACTTGAGGGTTTTTCTCGTTGTTGGAACACGTCTAGATTTAGCACCCCTGAGAGTTGCCGCCACACATTTATGACTAGCCACCGCGGCTGACATTGATGTGAATGGTGCTTCTGCACCACATCAAAGTCTTCCGTACGTGTTGAGTTTGTGGCCGCCCAGCCCTGGAGGGGGCGCGGTCTCACCATCCCCTGCCTGCTGCCTGGCTGCGGAATCGTGCCATGGGGCAAGCTGAAATGCTCTGATATGCTGCACACCTTCCTGGGTGATAAGGGGGGTGGAGGTGACAGTGTTTGCTTACCATTGATGATTAAGCCGTGGGGCAGCTGTCATTTTTCCTCCTGGTGGTGGTGGTGGCGGCGGCGGCGGCAAGGCTGGGTGGTTGGTCTTAAGTGCCATATGGGTTGGTGTGTAAGGAAATCTCAGAAGGATTCGTGTTTTGATATTTGCAGGCTCCCGAGAGTTCCACCCCACCTGCTGCACTCCGCTGTGACAAGCCTTCAAGGTGAGTGTTCCCTGGGAAAGAAGCTCATTCCTATGCCTCTGGCCGTGGTTTGGGGTGATCTCCAGAGAGGAGACTAGAATATTCCATTATTTATTTTGTAGTGATCGTGATGTTTTTTGGAGGTATGTTAGGTGTTAGACTTGTAGCCTGGTTCACGGTAGGGAAGTGCTCTATCATTGAGCATCCCAGTCCGCCCCCAGTTAATGCTTTAAGATTTAATCAGCAAAAGTAAAACATCTTGTTTACAACCATTTCTGATGTTATATTGTGGAAGCATCTGTGATTGTCTTCTGGTAGACAGCGACATTGCTCACATCTGATTGTATGACGTCTGTAGTGAGGTTGGCATACCCCAGGGATCAGCCTCTTGCTAGCAGGGCCCAGAAGAGGTGGCTTCAGCCCAGTCAGCATGCAGAACCTTTGGGAGGCACCTCCTTGTGGTCTGAGATAGCCAAGAGTTCACATTATCATCATCATCGTCATTACTATTATTGTTGGTGTTATTATTTTTAGTGTTTAATTTGGTTCATTTAAAAAATAATCAAGACTCTTTATGTCTGTGTTTAAAAATATAAGATGGAAAAGAAAAAAATCTCTGAAAATGCTTAGATAAGCCAACTGTAAAAATAATTCAATGGTATTGAATGCTTGATGTTTATGATCTTGAATACTTGGTGTTTATGGTATTGAATACTTGTTTCTACTCTTAAAAACGATAATGGTATAGATTATTTGGTAATAATAAAAGTCTTCTAGAAATCTATACTATAATGGTTTTCCTGGTGGCTGTCTGTCTGTCGTCTGTCTGTCTGTCTATCTGAGACAAGCTCTCACTGGCCGACCCTGGCTGGCCTGGAAGTCCTATGTAAACCGGGCTGGCTAAGAACTCACACAGATCTACCTGCCCTTGATTCCCTAGTCCTGGGTTTAAAGATGTGTGCTACTATGCCTGGCACTATTGGAATTTTTTACAGTGAAAAATAACTAGGCTTGCTTAAAAGTAGTTGCAAGAGTAGAGTGAACTTCTGGACAGAAAGAAACTGGCAAGTGTTGGGTAGAGATTGCAGGATGCTGGAAGGGTGAATAGGGACAAAACCGGCCAAAGTCTGGTGATATGAAGGACGGATGGGTGCATGAAGGTGTGCTGAACCATTTTTTCATGTTTTTGATCTTTTTTGTTTTTTTCTCAAAGCCAAGGAAAGTAGGAAAAATGAACCCAGGCAAGCAGGCTAGGAGTGGTGGCAGCGAGGTCACAGATGACCCTGCTCCGATTTCACTTAGTGATTTCTCTGAGGTTTAGTACTTTGCCATGTCCCTTGGATCCCCTGCATCCTGAGTGCAGGCCCCTGCTGCATCCTGTTCACCTGGGGCTCTCCCCCAAAAAGCCTGTGGGGAGAAGGCACTTGTCCACGGCAGGCCATCGCTTTCATCACGTCCCCGCTCATCCCCCTTCCAGTGCTGGTTCTAGCCTCATCTCTAGATGAGATCTTGCATGACCTCCCCCCCCCCCTTCTCCCCACAGTTGGTCCTGTCTACTTCACTAGCCTCTGTCCCCAGGAGTAGTAGCATGTAGACAGGGCAGCTACTGGCTTCTCTAATCGTCTCTGGGCTCTGCTTACACCATCCACGTTGTCTGAGGTTTGCTTCCTTTAGCTGCTTCTTGCTACCCTGAAACCTTGGAGTCAGGGCTGTGCTCCTTTTCCAAGAGCCAGTCTGGGCACACGGTGGAGCCCGATGTGCCTCCCTGTGTGCCCACATGCTTTCTGCCCATGTGCCTGCACTGTTCCCCAAGCTTCTTCTCTGCATGTCCCCAATAGTTAGGGCCCTGTACCTGCTCAGTGTTGGCCTGCAATAGGTATTATGTACCCCAGTGCATAGGGGAACCGTATATATGGATTCCCAGGAAACTGCCGTTACCAGCTCCTGAGAATCCTAGAGGCTGAGTCTTCATCCCTTTTCTTGTTGTCCTTTGACTCCCTGCCTCCTCATCTCTCGCAGGCCCCTGGTCCTGAGTCCAGCCATGGAGGACAGCCATGAACTGGACCTTACCTATGTCACAGAGCGTATCATCGCGGTGTCCTTCCCTGCCAGTTGCTCAGAGGAGTCTTACTTACACAGCCTGCAGGAAGTCACGCGCATGCTCAAGTCTAAGCATGGAGACAACTACCTGGTGAGTGGGCCGGACAGCCACGGTGTGAGAGGGCCTCTAGGTGGGCATCCTTGAGAGGGCGCATGCCAGGGCCAGGTATGTCATATGCCTTGCTTATAGGTTCTGGACCCTGACTCGCGATTCTAGAAAGTCGGGGTGGGCCATGTGCTCTGCCCTTCCACTGTAAGCTTTGCTCTTATTGGTTGTGTCATGGGTTGTGACCGCTGACTGTAGCGGTGGCTGCTGCCTCTGTCCTGTACTGATAATGACTTCTCATCAGGAAGACTGGCTTCTGACACTGTAGGCATTCCCAGTGAGTTACCACTGGCTAATGCCAGGTGGTGTCCCTGGTGTCAGGAAGCAGCTCTGTCCCCTCCTGCTGTCCAGTACATTGGAAAGGCAAGAGGGTGGGTGTCCAAGAAACAAGGGTGGTCCTGGGGGCAAGCAAAGGTAGCCTGATTTCACAATATGTGTACTCTGAGGCGGACCATATTGGAGGAGAAGTAAAAGAATGGCTTCTCACGCTCCTCTCTCTGATTGGCCCTGTTCTCTTCCAGGGCCGCCTGCCCCACAGAGCCTCTTTCTGCTGCTGTAATCACTGCTTAGATTACACGACAGCTTCTAGCACCTTCTCTCATGCTGCCGCCTTATCTCCGGAGAGCTAATCTTACAAAGCCAACAAGGAGGTTATTGTCACCCTTAGCAGCCCTCTCCCACGGCTTGACTCAGGGTTAGGCTCAGTGGGGGCCGGCTGTAGTTTCCAGGATAGTCTCTGCATGAACTGCCTATGACCTCTTACGGCCCTTGGACTCCCTGAGGCCCAACCTGGTTGTGCATAGGGAAGTAGCATCCTAGTCCCCAAGATGGCCACGCCTTTCATGAGACCCCTCCAGAGCTGCCTCCGCCATCACACTGCCGCCCCTTCAGGACCAGGGCTCCTCTGGTGGGAAGCTGTGCCCAGACCAGTTTCCCCGTCTCCCACCTTTCCCAAAGAGACTGCAGAGGGCCTTCCCAACCCACCAACATTTTATGGAAGGCACTCACAGTGAGGTAGCTGGTCAGGTCGTGGTGTTCTGTGCCCTCCAGGGAAGGGCAGCTGAGCACTGATGATTCAAGCAGGGCATGAGTGGCGTTGGCACTGAGTGGGCCCCGAAGGTAACGGGGGGGGGGGGAGCTGAGTGAAGGAGGAACCAGGCATCCTATGAGGGCGCAGGTGGTCTTTTGTTGGACTCTATTCCACAGATAGCTGTGGTTTGTTAGTGTTGAGTCTCCAGCTGAGGCTTTTCCTTACCTGGCTCCTCTACTGAGGAACGGCTACTCCCTGCCCCCTTGTGAGGAGCAGGCCAGGGAGAGCTACGGACAGAGTCCTGTGTACAGGCCTAGGTTTTAGAATGTTTGCAGATAAACAACAAAACAACGAAAAGGAGACGTTCACCTTGTCCATTTTAGCTAAGAAAAGTGCTCATGTTGGCAACAAAAGGCAAGTGCAGGATTTACAGAGGTCTGGATGCCATCCGCATCTTACTTTGTGTCCTGTGATTACACGCACATCTGCATCTTACTTTGTGTCCTGTGATTACATGCACATCTGTGCATTCAGTCTCTTTTGGGCCTTGATCCTCAGGGACAACTGTCTGAATGCAGTTGTCTATTTTCCTTCTTCTCTGGTAACCATGCATTGTCTAAAATCGTTTTTTGTCCCTTTGTAGGTATTAAATCTTTCAGAGAAGAGATATGACCTTACAAAGCTCAATCCAAAGGTATGGGATTTATTTCTTCATATCTTGCATTTGTAAAATGTAAGTGATGCATGTTTTGTTTGTGCAAAAGTAATTTCTCAGAGGCTTTGTGGAACACAGCTTGGTATCAAGAAATATCAATGACTATTTATATTCTTTGTTTACTTTCAAAATTAAAAAAAAATAATATATTCATGGGATGTGAGGTACTGAACACTTTGCCTCATTCGATGGCGGCAACTTATATTACTTAAGTACAGGTCCAGCATCCCTCATCTGAAAATTTGAAGTTCTAGCTACTCAATAGCTAACACTTGGCCTGGAGCAATGACTCAGTAGCTAAGAGCACTTAGGGCTCTTGCAGGGAACTTAAATTTGATACGTGGTGTTATGTTACATACAACCAAGTTTTGCCTTAAGTAAAAAAGAGTTATTTGATTTTGCATATGTGTGGGGGCAGTATGTACACATACATGCATGGAAGGAAAATTCCACACCCTAGAAACTGCATACAACATTGAAAATATTATGTAAAATTGCCTCAAGGTGATGTACATATGGTGCAGATGAAATGAATGGATTTATTTTGTGTCCAGGCATGTGTCCTGTCTCCAAGATACACGTATGCAGATATTCCAGGATCTGAAACAGACAAAAGCCCAAACCTGTCAGACCCGATGTGATTTGGGATACTCATTTGTAAAAACACCTGAGTCAGAAGGCTTGTGTCCCTGGAGCTCACAAGCTTCATTCACAACTCACTAGTCTGTATTCACATGTGTCTGTGTGTACTCCGCACACGTAGCCTGTGTCTAGATTTGTTAGCCAACACAACCACGGTGCAGGAGCCTTCCCATTGACGCGAAGATGTTTCTTCTGAGACCTCTTAATAGTCCCAAATATCCCCTTCATTCATGATTATTCTTAGTAGCAAAATTTGGGGATGAAATTAGGACTGTGGGACTGTGTTTGCATATATATTCTATATGTTGAAATGCTTTGGAACCTCTAGAGTAGAACGGTACAGTAGAACATCCCATAACCTGGGATAAAAAGGCTATAAAATTCAAAAGTGTTGGAGTGCTGCATGTTCAAGAAGTTTAGATGTTGTTGTATTTACAGTTTTTCAGAGTATGGATTCAGCTGGTAATGTCTATCAAATACTCGGAACCTGTAAAAACTCTAAACTGATTCTGGTCCCAGACCTACTAGGAAAGAGAACAGTCTAGAATTTATATGTATCTTGTTTATTCTGGGTGCAGGAAAGGGACCCAGAGCTTCATGGAACTACCATGCTGGCTGCTTTAGCTGTGGTCCACCTTATTGAACTCCTTTCTACTACTTCCCTCTATGAAAGGGCTTTGCCCCATCCCTCAAAGGTAGAAAATAGGAGGAGAAACAACACCCCCATGTGTCCCTCCCATGTTATGTGGCCAGAGGCAGGACTGCTTGCTTGGAGCCTTGACACTTCTCAGTGATTTCCTATGTTCTTGTGCCAAAATAGAAGGTACTTCTGCTCTTCTAGAGGACTCTCTGTCCCTGAAGTGTGGTCTGTACGGCATGGGAAACATGGGGTTCGCTGTATTTGCCAGACTCCTTTTTAGCTGGAGAGGGCATTATTTGAGAGCAATGTGGGCCACAAATCGCTGTTTCAGATCTTGGAGGTCCTTGGATTACTCTACAGTCGACTCTGAACCATCAGTGCTTTTGAAAGGCCTCTGTCGAATTGTCACCCAGCTACAACGGAACAGACCAGTGCCTGGGAGGCGTGTGGCCTGTGAGCAGTGTGGTGACCATTAATTTCTTTCCTGTAAAGGAACCTGGCCAGATGCTCAGTAGCTTTCAGAAGAGGCCAACAGCATCCCCCGTGACTCCCAAGGGGATTATGTCACTGTCAGATTACCTCCGAACGGTCCAGGCAGTGGAAACTGAGGCAGCTCTCTTCTCTCTCTTGCAGATAATGGATGTGGGCTGGCCTGAACTGCATGCACCACCTCTTGACAAGATGTGCACCATTTGTAAAGCTCAGGAGTCCTGGCTGAACAGCGACCCCCAGCATGTGGTCGTCATCCACTGCAGGGTGAGTGTCCCTGGTCCCCACATGCTCTGAGGTCTAGCTTTGCTTCTAGCGGTTAAGGGGTAGGGAGTTGAAATGGGTGCTGGTCACAGTCACCAGCCGATTTTCTGTGATTCCAGGGTGCTTGTCAGCTGATGCAACATGCTCCATGTAGGTATACATTTTAGATTTCCTAGTCGTCATAAAATAAAATAAAATAAACCCCCAAGCCCGCAGCTTGGCTTTAGAATTCATAGGTCTGAGGTTTCTGGTATTGCTAGACATTTTAAAGGCCCCTTCTGTCCATTTTATTCTACTTATTTGTTCTGAATATTAATGAAATTGAAACAAATTATGATTATAATATGATTGAAAACATATGGATCACCAAAGATGAAAACACCATGTAGATACTCTTTCCTCCCCACTTTCCGTCGGCGATTCTAGGCTCCCTTCGGGTGGGTGTCCAGTGACCGGGCTTGGCATACTCCCTTCTGTCACACACTGTAGGAGGCTCCTCGCTTTAAACTACTTTTGAAGTACCCAGAGGATGTGCCACGAGGGATAAGCTTTCAATGTGACGCCGTGGTTAGTGATGCCATCATCAAGGCCGCAGGGCTGGAATCGGCTTGCTTGGCACAATGAGTGTTTCTTTTCACACATGCCCAGAATGACTAAGGAATGGACCTATCTCAGCTAGGGCAGGGGCCACGTAGAGCTGAACTAAGGTAGCCATTCTGCTGTTGGCTACAAGTTGTGTTTTGTGTTCAACCTGTGCCCAAGCCATCGCCAACCTGAATGGAGCAGTGCTTCTGTTCAGAGCGTTCGTCCATGTTTTAGCCCTTGCATCGATTTCCAGTCGATGGTGGTTGGGTAAGTCTAGGATTTTGTTAAGATTGAAACAGAACTGGACATCCAAAAGGCTGCAGCCAATACTCCGGCCACCAGTATGTCCCACCTACCATGTTTTCCTACAACCTGTGAGCTAAGAGCTGATCTGAAGGTGAAAATCATTACAGTGCACAACCACAGACAGAGCCATCTCTCCAGCCCATGTCTCAATATGTTTGTAAACATTCCTTTTAACCCCTTGTTTGCCTGGATTGCCATTCATTAACATGCTGTTTAACTTGTACATATTTGAGAATTTTGCAAGTCCTCCTCTCCCCCTTCCTCATTCTGATTTATATTTTCATACCACTGTAGTCAGAATGGATACTTGGTAGGATTTCAGGCTTAACTCTCTTGGGAATTGCTTTGTGGCTTCGTGCATGAACCACCCTGGGGGATGCTCCTTATGACCTTGAAACACATTCTGCTGGTGGTGGGATGTTCTGTCTACATGTAATAGGGTCATTTAGTCTGAAAGGCAGTCTGGGTCTGACTTCCTTAGTTATTTCTTGTCCAGATGGTCTGTCTGCTATTGAAATGAACTGTCAAGGCCTCCACTATTGCTGTAATGCTCTTCTCCTCCAGCCTCACCTCTCCTTTGGACCCATCACAAGTGCCACAAAAATGATAAATGGTATCAGCATGTGTGGGTCTGGTTTGGGCTGAGCTGGTGTTTCCTTCTAATTGACTTCTGTTGTTAAGACAAAGACCATTTAATGCAAGAAATACATTAGCCGCCTTATAGTTAATAATGCCAAGAACGAGGATCACACTGCCAAGAATTTGCCAAGCATCTGCATTGGTATCTCCCAGCATGCCCAGCTTCACACGATGGTTGATTTATGAAAATTTGAGTTTGTTCATTTACTCGCTTTTAGGAATAGAGCTGGGGGCTGGGGCTGTCGCTCAGTTGTAAATGCCTCCTTGTGTGCACAAAGTCTGATCTCTAGAACTGACTTTTTAAAAAGGAGAGAGAAAGAAGTGAATAGAGTTGGGTTGCTCCAGGCTGGTGGCCTGCCAGTTTGGCTTTGTATGATTTGGGATCAGGGCTTGGCAAACATTTCTCCAAAGATCTAGGCAGCATTTTAGACTCTGTGGTCCTGCCGAGTTCTTCACGCCTGCTCCTGCAGGGTGGGTGGGGCCTGCTGAAACCGAACAGCCAGGTTCTAGGCAGAAGATGAGGGCATTTAAGTTTCGTGTGATTTTCACATTTTTTTTCCTTTTACAATGCTTAAAAATATGTGATAATAAAAATTAGCTCATAGATGGTAGGAAAAGAGTTGGTAGGCAGAATAGAACGGGCTTATGGGTGTCCGTTTACAGACCCCCGTTAGTATAGTAATATGTCCCGAAGTTTCAGTCCAGTCTGTGGTTCTGAGTGGTGGTGCTTTGCCATAGTGCTTCTTCTTCTACTGTTGATGACATCAGCTCTAAATGTGATTGTGTCTACAAGGATTTCCATAGCACCTGCCTGGGACGTGGATTCCCTCTTGTAGAAGGGGTCCCCCTTGTTGTGTAAAGTATCGTATTGGGCACTGATGGGATCCAGCTCCCCAAATTCAGAGGTCTTGCTACACACGCACGCGCGCGCGCGCGCGCGCGCGCACACACACACACACACACACACACACACACACACACACACAGCTCTGTCACTGCCAGCATCTAAGTAGGCATTCATTCCTGTTTCACCTGGGTAATTAAGTCATGCTAATTGCTGCAGTTGCTGGCACGGTTTCACCTAACCTAATTGGGAGGTGGTGAATGACTGGCTGCCGCCTTGTGGATATGCCCTCTGGGGACTCCTCCAGACACCCAGCTAGCACCTGCTCTTGTTATGGGCCCCTGTGTGAAGAGTCTCTGCGGAGGGAAGCTACTGCTGTGCTCGGTGCCAGACTCTCCCGTCCTAGGGAAGCAGAGGGGTTAATGCTTGTTCTGCCATTCTGCTCGTAATTGAGCCTGCTCCTGTCTCATCCTGTCTCTGTGTGGGTTTCTATAGAAAGAACACTGATTTCTCTGTGGTCTCCTGCAGGGCGGTAAAGGACGCATCGGAGTGGTCATATCATCCTACATGCACTTCACCAATGTCTCAGCCAGGTAGGATGGAGACGGGGGCTCCTTTCTGCAGGGTGTTGGATGTTGGTTCGCATATGTATGTGGGCAGTGATCTTCCTGGGAGCCACCCTCATCTTATCTCTGTCCCTTAGTACCAGAGTCTTCTGTGCCTGAACTCAGCTTTCAGCAAGGCTTTCTATTTGACATGTTCTGTGTGATTGATGCCAGGGGGCTCCACAAAGACGGTATAACTAAGTGAGCCCAGGCGGATGTCACTGTGTTGAAAATCCTCACTGGGTCAATTCACACCCTGTAAATCGTGGCACTGAGAACCATCATCTTTTTTTTTTTTTTTTAAACAAACATGTTCTGCAAAGTCCACTGTTTTCTTCTAAGATAATAAATAGTACCTTGGCCTTAGCATAGCCATCCAGGCACTGAACAGTCAGGGTGTCTCTTGTCTTCTGAGTTCTTTCTCAGTTCAGAAGATGTCACTGTTGAGTAGGAGTGTGGCTTAATTTAATACACTCGCTTAGTGGATGCAGGACCTCAGATTCCTCCCCAGCCCTGCACCAGAAAAGAAAATATCATTCCTGGTGGCTTGTGCATTTGCACACCCCCGACCCTCTCAATGGCTGCGTTGTGTACCCAGGCCATTCCACCCCGAGGAAACCGAAGCCTTCTCATCTCGCTTGGGAACCTTCTCCTCTGCAGTGCGAAGGAGTGAAATTGGACTTTTGGAATGTTTTCTCTGGAAACAAATTGAGAGGCTGGTGCTGCCAAGGAGGAAACCCTACCCCGGGGTGAAAAGCAGAGCCCTGTGGGTTTGAATAAGCGTCATGTGTGTGCCAGACACATCCAGATTCCTAGTCACATTGGCCCCTCAGTTATGTGAAAGGAATTTGGTCGGATACCACACTTTGCCTGGCTCTTTCTCAATACAGACCACCCGAGTGAGCACAGTTGAGAGCAGTTTCCCCAACTGTATTTACTGCTGCATCTGGGAAACCACCCTTGCTCCCCCAAAGCATATCCCCAGAGCTGTAAAACCCTGCACTCCTGGTACCGTTGGTACATCACATGCGAATGGTGGGAAGCATGCACGAGTCTCTCTGGGCCTCAGCTTCCTGTCCTTATCTGAATGGTGGGAACTGTAGCCGAACCTCCTCGTGCTGTGGCCATGCTGCATGACTACTGTAGAGTGCTTTGCATAGCATCACACTGGGGTCTGAGCCGCCGCTGATGCTGCTGTGCAGCAGGGGTCACAGCAGTAAGGGATTTCAGTTAAGTGGGTGACCCATCCTATACTTTCTGTCTCTTGCTCTCTGAAATTCATCCTGCCTCCTGAGCATCTGCCCCAGTACAGCCCAAGCGGCTATGAGACTCTGCAATCCTTCAGTATGGTTATTACATATTTAAGCATTTATTACGTTTGGCTACCAGGTTGTGTTTCCTTTTCCTTAGAACACAGGTTGTTCCCAGAGCTGCTATTCTTACACATGTGCCCGATCCCTCTTACCCCTTAGGTTATATATTAGATGCCACCGGGGACTCACCTGATTTAAGTTTATTACACGCTTCAAATAACATAAAACAGAGACGGCAAGGCACACAGAGAGAGCATTCTTGTTCCCAGCACTCTGAGGAGTTCAGAAGATGAATACCATTAAAAGCTATGCACTCTGGGACTTCTAAACACCAGCACTGGCTAGGGTGTTCTCCTGAATGAATGGGTTTCAGAAAAAGAGAATGTCAAAGACTGGATATGAAACCATGCCTTTCAAACGGAAAGACATATCTATCTACTTGCTATTTGACATGTTCTGGTCTTGGATGGACCCCTCCGTCTGTGACAGCCTCACTGGCCAAGCCCCGTTTTGTGTTGAGACAAATGCATGCAGTGAGTTAAGTTAAGCACTCACTCACTCTGAACTTGATTAAGAGTGTTTTTCTTTGGCCTTGTTGGTCATGTTCAGTATTCTTAATGTGTCATTTTTATGGAGAGTATATACACATTTTTCATGGAGAACTCACATGCTTATCTGATTTTTTGTTGTTGTTGTTATTTTTCCTTTGAGACAGGGTCTTACCTTGCAATCCTGACTGGCCTGGAACTTACTTTGTGGACCAGGCTGGCCTTGTACTCATAGACCTCTGCCTACCTCTGCCTTCTGAGTGCTAGGATTAAGGGCGTGTGCCACAATGCCTGGCTGCTTATCTGATTTTTAAGGATACTATTTGTTTAAATAAATCTTATTTCTTGGCTTAATCATGTCAGTAACCCTAGAGTGCCCTACAGTGAGGTTTCCAGAAGGTTCTGCGAATACCGTCGTGAATATTAGGGGTGGGGTTGAAGATCACTTTGGCTGTTGCAACGTAGATTTACTTTCTGTGGAGTTTCTTTAGAAATACTCAGTGAAGCCCGAGTCCCCACACGCCTTCCCAACCATCAGCCTTGCCCTGTCCTCAACCTCCAAGCCTTTCCATGAAGCTGCTCACCAAGTGTCACCTATTATACTTGGAAGAGTTCACGGGGTGTACGCTGTGTGCACAAAGCTTGTTCCTTGCCTGTTCAGAGTTCCGAAATGGTGGCCTTCAGCCAGTTCCTCTCCTTCTAAGCCAGGGGCACAGCTAAGTCTCACAGCCTGAGATGAGGGTGTTCAGAGGGGAGTTCTGTGTGGCTCCTGCTTTGAACTGGGTGTGCTCCTGGTCAGAAATGTTGGGCTGTGTGTGAAGGTCACTGATAGACGTGGGATTGTGCATCCTGGTCATTCGCCCTTGAGGGGCTGTGGATACCACTGACCTAACATACTTCTTCATTTTCCCACCCCATCTCTGCTTCCCCAGCGCTGATCAGGCCCTGGACAGGTTTGCCATGAAGAAGTTTTATGATGACAAAGTTTCAGCTTTAATGGAGCCTTCCCAGAAGAGGTATGTATGTATCTAGGTCCTCTGGCCTTTTCTCTGCATTGCCTAAGAAGATGAGGGAGGGGTTTGCTGCTTCCCAAGGAAGGATGTGCTGCATCCTATGTTGAGTGAAAGCCGTGTGTCTCTTGAGGCCTGTGTACCGCTGTGGTGTTCTCCCAGAGAGGAAGGCTCAAGGCCCCCTCTCATCTCTGGTCTGAGGATCGTCTTTTCCTTCAGAGCATGAGCACTGCTTTCTGTGATCATGCAGAGATCAGTGATCTTCATGGAGAAACTAGTAGGTAGATGTTCCAGGTTGCATAGGTTTGAACTCACAAGGGTTCGAACCCAAAGCAACCATATCTAGTATGGAAACAAGTGACTATGATCACGTTCTAATTAAACATTATTGACACAAGCGGGGGCTTCAGATCATCATAGGTTGACTTCCACTCTACAGTATCAGCTCCCTGACGCCAGAGAGAATTTCTTTTGCATGTGTCCTGCCAGCCTGTCCTATCTGCAGTATGTAGTAGCCTCCCGGAAGTATTGACACGCAGCTGTTGAGGAGCAGGACTTTCTCTTTTGAGGTGCTCACATAACTCCGTTGCAGTTCTGTCTTAAGCCAAACACCAGAAATTATCCAAGAATTGCAAAAGCAACCGGGCAGTGGTGGCTTACTCCTTTAATCCCAACATTCGGGAGGTAGGTGGATCTCTATGAATTCGAGGCCAGCCTGGTCTACAAGAGCTAGCTCCAGGACAGGCTCCAAAGCTACAGATAAATCCTGTCTCGAAAAAACAAAACAACAACAACAAAACAAAAGAAGAAAAAGAATTGCAATATGGCTCCCATTTTGGAGACCGAGTTTAATTGTAGCCCCGAACCTTTGTATGGAAGTCTTGAGGTTTCACATCTGCTTTTTCTAGTCCAGCTGCAGGCTAGGCCAACTGACAGTGATTCTAGTGGTCTGCATCCGCTCAGTCAGGTCTAGGCTTAGAAGAATGTGAGATACATTATGGGACCCTGGGTTGGAGCCAGGCCATGTCCTGTTTTGGGCAACAGGCCCCACAAGGAAGACCCTTTTTGCAAACTTCAGCATGTTATGAGGATTCCTCTTAAACAGCCCTGTTTCTGTTTTGAACCCATGAAGTATGATTTTTTTTTCCACTGAGCAGTTTCCAAAATGGCAAAATTCCTAAGACTTGCACAGAAGGCGAGGAGCAAACAGGAAGCGGCTCCCACAAATGCCTGGACCCGGCAGGCAAGCGTGGCTGTCAGGGTTTTCCATTTACAAAATCAGTAGCCTCTAATGATATTGGTGCGTGGAGTAGAGACAGGGAAAACAGCTCATTTTCCAATGCTCACAGTTTTCACCCATCCCTGGCTTAGAGCGACACCAGGCCAGGGTTCATTGTTGCATTCCAAGCTACTGCCCTGCCCTTGAGATTAGGGCTGCTTTTTTCTGTCTATTTTCTTGCCACCTTGCTTGGTGCCTATAGCAGAAGACACTAATAATTCTTGAGTGGTTCAACAACTGAGTGTGTGTTCCGGATAAACCCCAGGAAACCTCGGAGACCGGAAGAATGTGTAATGACTGCTCGCTCTCATGGGGACAGCACCTCACTGTTGTCTGAATGCCTGTAGACAGGGGGTACTGTTCTGCAGGTTACGTTAGGACCAAAGCCAAGAAATTATTTCAAAGTTAAGATCATAATTAGTTCTCTGTAAGTTGAGGGAGAAACTTATGATTTGTGGCTGAGAAACTCAACATTCTAAGCAACCATGGACAAAGAAGGAATTAACCAGAACCTCCTGGCAGGGGGACTGGATCTAGATCCTGTCTATAATCTGCAGATACCCAAGGTCTTTACATAAAATGACCTGGTATTTGTGTAGAGCCAGTGTGAGTCCCTCTGTGTTTTTTCAGTTTTATTAGTGTTCAGAATAATGGACTCCATTACAACATTTGATAAACGTATATTGTACATTGTGCTCATATCCAAACCCCCGTTTATTCTATTCCTTCTCCTCTCACTGGTCCCCTTCTTTCCCCCAAGTGTGTGTGTGTGTGTGTGTGTGTGTGTGTGTGTGTGTGTGTGTGAACACATACATGAAATCTGGGTTCACATATAAGAGAAAACACAGTATTTGTCTTTCTGACATGTTACCACGATGGCCTTCAGTTCGTCCACTTTGCTTTCTTCTTTCAGGCTGACTATCCATTCACAGTAAACCTTCTAGATTCCATACAGCACTGAAGATAGTGCCAGCACGGAGTGCCAGTCTGTTACACTGTACTGGCTGCACTGCATGGGGAGTCATTAGAGAAAGATAACTTGAGTGTCTCTAGTAGAGATGCGGGTTCTTTTCCTCCAAGATATTTGGTTGAATCTGTGGATGTAGAATTTGTAGAGACTTACTGAGGATTCTTTTAGTATGGGTCTACTGTGAGCTGAGCGCCCCCTAGTGGGCAACCAGGAAGACGTTGTCCATTAAGAGCAAGTTTCCATGAGGAAATACAGAGCTGGGTGTAGGTGGGGGTCTGCTCTCCCTTTTCGAGTGACTACTTTCATACAGGTGGCTCTCTGTCTCAGCTTCTCCAGGAGGAAACCTTTCAGATGCAGATTTCTGCACAGTGGAAAAAGTAACACTTTCTCTCTTTTTTGGTTTATTTATTTATTTATTTTTTATTTTTTTAGGTATGGACTCAGGATAGCCTTACACTTAGGATCATTTTGCTTCTATCTCCCCAGTGCTGGGATCACAGGCATGTCACCATGCGTAGAAAAACAAAAGACCCAAAAACTCCTAACCAAAATCTGCTTTATAAATTGTCTGGCACATGGATGTTAGTCTCAGACAGACAACCAGCATTGTGGGATCTCCCCCTCTGCAGTACTGATAGGAGCTGGTGACCCCTGAGTTGGGAGGTGTCGCCTCTCTGGATGATTTGTCCCACATAGAGAGTGGGGGTCACAAATCTTCAGGTTGTAAAGCGCCACATACACAACATTTGTCATATATGAGGAAACGTGAGCAGATACCCTGTCCACCCTAGTGCTGGGTAGGGGTGTGCATCAAAGCAAGATGTGACCGTCAACACAGCCCTCACACCTCCCAAGTCCTTGTGTGTCACTATCTGTCTCACTTGGTTGGTCATTGAAGAGCCACCCACGCCAGGCCAGGTCTTGAGTGTCACTGAGTCCCCTTGCAGGGAAGACAAGCCAGGAACACATATTTCCTGGTGTCCAGGATTACCCAATGCTGGGAACAGGGAAGTGCTGTTCTAAACAAGGTCTCAGGTATTCCATCCTGAGCCTGGGTGAAAGTCTGTGACCTTTGTTCAAGGCCACAGAGCCAAGGCAGCTGCTGAGCTCTGCCCCTTCAGGGTGCAGGTAATGGGTCACAAGACGGCCCTCCCTTCTATACCTGCACACAGATCAGGAAACACTGCTGTCAGAGTAAGCTCATGGAGTAGTGTGCTGGCCGGACCCCCATGGGAGTTTGTGGGGACCTCAGGCTTCTATGACTTGTGAGGGTTTGTCCTCATCCTAACAAGAAGAACAGTCTGCCGCTAGAACGGAGGGACACTGTTACCCCCAACTATCACTGTTAATTTTCCATTAACAGTGAAAAGAATACTTGTGAATTATTCTAAAGCTTTCTGAAAAGATAGACCCTAAGTTGGGAAAACACTGTAAGTTTTCTGTTTGGTTTATTTTGCCTCCAAACTCACCTAGTTAACGAGGGATTTAGTCTACACTCCAGTGGGCATTCAAAGTGTTTTCTTATTGAAAGACGAAGCCCATGACTGTGTTGATCCAGGGGCTTGGAGGTATGAGGACCCCCATGTCCCTGTATTGGTGACAGCCGCTTCCTGCTGGGTGCATGGACTATTAATTCGATGGCATGCTTTGGAATCTCTTCTTGTTTGCTTTCTTCCCCCTTTCAGTATATACAGTGCCTGGTGGAGAAAGGCAAGAAGGCAGGCAGATTTCCAGAGAGGTGTTGCAGGTTCTGGTGAAGGTTATTTGGCTATAGTGGAAGTGCTGTCAGGGGCCTTAGGGGGTTGACTGCTTCTGGGCTCCCATGGGATCAGGGTACAGGTATGCAGGGCAGAGGGAAGGAAAGTGGAGGCCAGGGGAGCATCAGAGTGTGACTCGGGAGCAGCTCACACTCCGAGCATGCTGTCATATCATGCCTCACGAGTACCTTTGACCACACACGCTTAGTGTAGAAACTTCTCTCTTGGCTGCCATGTGTGCAAAAGGGTGTGTACATTTCTGTAAGGTCAGCTTGGGTGCCTGAGGTCAGTGCTTGGAATTCCTATGGCAGAATCACATCTTCAAAGTGTGTGGTTGGCCATGGGCGAACCTGTGCTCAGCTGAGACAAGGGGGCTCAGGAAATGCATGTGGAGAGAGCGCAGAGTTTAGGGGCCTTTGGGAGTAGCTGCTCCTCATGGCGTATGTGGAAGCCCTGGGTGGAATGAGCTGCCGGGGCTGTGCAATGTGACTCTGTCTCGGGTGCTGGCCCGAGGGGCTGGGGAGCAGGTGAGGAGACCTCCCAGGTGTAGGTGTCCATGTGAAAGAGATGCTTATACATAAATGACCCAGCGCCAACCATTCCCAGAGCTATGGGTGGAGCTCCCGCTGGGCAGTGACTCCCCTACTCTCAAGCATGGGATAACTGCTACTTTTTGTGTGCAGAGGGACAAGGTGTCCCCAGGGCCTCCAGACACAGTTCCCATTCCCCTCTGCCTGCTCCCGAGTCTCCCAGCATCTGGGAGTCAGCTGTGGAGTCTTAGCCACTGTCCCCCACAGGTATGTGCAGTTTCTCAGCGGGCTACTGTCCGGGGCGATGAAGATGAACGCCTCCCCCTTGTTCCTGCACTTCGTCATCCTGCATGGCGCTCCCAGCTTTGACACCGGAGGAGGTAAGAGACTTCTCATCCCAAGCTGGAGTCCTAAATTAGAAGCCTTTTCCTCAGGTAGCATCTAGATTCTCTACCCATGTTTCCTGGGTGTGTATGCAACCCCAGTATGCGGGCAGAGCTCCAGCTTGGTAAGGTGGGACCAAGTCGTCAGTCACAAACAGCCCCGTGATCCAGGTACAGGAACTCTTGTTAGGCCGGGGTCTTTTTGACTCAACAGCTCTGTGGTTCACTTGTGTTCTCCTCAAGGTTGGCAAAATGGAAAGAAGCTAGCATGGTTGACCATCCCCTAACTCGGGGTCCTTTCTTTTTCCTCTATAGCACATTCCCGTGGACCCTGTCTCCCTATTCCATGTAGGTGCTTATAGCCTATAGCATAGACCCAGGCCCCTGTCCTAGGCAGGTATTCCCAACACGTGTCTCAGGACAGGAGACATCTTCTGCTCCCTGGCTGCCTCTAAGTAGGTGCCATCAGTTGGTCGTATCCGTAGCTTGTAGTTCCCCTGCCATTAGGAGTAAGATGAAGTTACAGAGCTGCATGTTGATTTTGAGCCCCCACGGCCCTCTGGTTGAAGTAGTCCCCTGGTTGGAGGTCCAGGCACGTTACGTTGGTGGTGGGACGTCTGTGCGTGGGTTAATAATCCTACCTTTCCCTGGCACGTGCCTCTCTTTCAGCATGCCGGCCCTTTCTGAAGCTTTACCAAGCCATGCAGCCTGTGTACACGTCTGGGATCTAGTAAGTGCCTGGCTTTCTGGGTGTTTAGGGTGACTTGCGGGTTGGTTGTGAAATGAGTTGTCTCTCCCACAAGAAGAAGCGGACCCGGTGGGCCGGTAATGCTGAGAGCCCAAAGGAGGTATTCATGCTGCTGCTGAGAGGGGTCTGGTCCCCTAGTCTCTAGTTGGTTTCATTAAGGGACTGAACAGGTTGGGAGAGGAATCGTTACTGTCTGGAAGTAGATACACTGGGAGGTGCTACGATGAAGTCCCTTGGGGCTTTCCTTTCTTGTGTTTTGGATATATATCTTCAGAACCTGTATGGCTCTCTGAGTTTGGTTAGCAATTCATATAGCTAGCACTTAGCTATGAGAATGGCAGAAAATGTCCTGGTATTTTGAAAGACCCCTTACCCCTTTCTGGGCTCAAAATACCCCACCCCCTGCCATGACACTGTGGAAATTGCATCCTCAGATTGCCACAGAAGCTGGGTCTGTCCCTAGCTGAGACATCCCTGAGTGTGACTTTTCCAGCCTGGGGCTGTGATGGGGCTAGACAACTCTCCCCAGCTCAGCTCTCATTTCTGTAAGGTAAAGCCGCTGAGCTTGGAGTCTGGGCTGTTTGTGCCAGTTCTCGCCATTTTCTCAGCTTGTGCTACTGTGGTCATGACATCGTGAAACTCTGTAATGATCTCTTTTCTTGTTCCTCTGAAGCAACGTTGGCCCTGAAAACCCCAGTAGGATCCGCATTGCTATAGAGCCAGCCCAGCTGCTAAAGGGTGACATCATGGTGAGTACCCCCGTGTGAAGCACTTGCCCATACCCACCCAGGATAGTGACCCAGAAGGAAAATTGATTTTTGCCTTAGGAAAAAAAAGACTACTCTTTTCTCAACCAGAGGGAAAAGAAAAACAGCCGTCCCTTTAAGGGCTTTAATTTGTGAGTGATAATATTTTTAATAACAGTGACCAATCTTTGTCCTTGCCCATCTTTTCTATCAGAGCTGCTGGGTCTCTGCAGGGTTCCCACTCAGCTTCAGCCCTGCTGAGCATCCCACTGCATGACCTGTGTGAGCCCAGGCCTCCCAGAGTTTAATATCAAGCGCCAGAGTGCAGTGTATAACTCATGTTGTTACAGCGTGATTAATGATCCAAACAGTGATTTCTCAAGATAATTTTGTTTCTTGGAGGAGACCAAACATTACTTTCCACCTCCTGCCTGTCTTAAATGCAGAAGAACCTATACGCGTACAGGAATTTTAGAAAAGGTTTTGTCTGAAAGCCTGCGAGGCATGTGCACAGCTTCTAACATGTGTAGAATAATTTAGATACGATCTTTCCGTGGTCTTGGCAGACCGACTCTGTTGAGATGGTGGGTGATTGCGGAGTTCGTCTTGCATTTTGTTATGAATGACACTCCCGGAGTGGGCACCTCCCCGTTTTCTTGGACAGAGGCACTGACACTCATGTTTCTTGATGAGCCATGGTAATGGTGGGAATCTGAGACATGGAGGATGATGGGAGTCTGGGCTGAAGCTCCTCACTTCTCTACTCCCAGAAAAAGCAATGCTAAACCTCCATCTGCGCTTTCTGTTCATGAGTTCAGATTCTTCTATGACCAGAACATGTCCGTGCAGAGGCTGGATTTTCTGGGGTGCTCTTCTTCACTTCTCCAGCCGCCTCCCCCCCTCTTCCTTCCAATCTCCTTTTGTTTCCCCCCCCAGCCCTTCTGTCTTTCCTTACATTTCTCCCTCCCCCTTTTCTCTTCTCCTCTTTATCCCCCTTCTTCCCTCTCTTTTCACCTCTTCCCCCATCACATCTTAAATTTTTACTCACTTGTCTTATTTTTTTTCTTTCTTGCATTTGGGGTTTTATTTGTTTCCAGTCTTAGCACTGGACACAGGAAGGACAGGAATACAGAGTGATTTCTTTGTCCTGGAGGTGCATCCTGGGGACATAGGCTCTGTTGCAGAAGGGGACCTGAAGATGCTGCATAGGCTAAAGAGATTCTGAGATACCCGTGATGGTCCTTGAGGAAGAGCATGACTCTAGAAGGTCGTGGCGGCTTGACCTCATGCGCCAGGGTGGGTCTGTCTTTGTGAGGAAGCTCATTGTATTGGAAAGAGATATGCCTGGCCCTTTTCTTTTGGGAGCTGTGGCTGCTGCCTCGGAAGGACCATGTTTAGTTTTGTGATCACGAAAGGAGCAAAGTCCCCATCAGTCTTCCAGGACAGTGCCTGGTGCGTGTTGAGAGGGCACAGCATGGGAGATAGACAACATCATGTCATCCTGATGCATTTCAAGCCTTTGTCACTATCAGAGAGGTGGTCACTCAACCTTAATCGGCCATCCCCTCTCCCCTCTAGAGGAGCCCTGCTTAGGCACCCTACCCTGCACTGTGTGTCCCATAGTGGGCGACATAGGCAGAACACAGGCCCCAGTAAACACTATATGCACCATGACCTCTGGAACGTGGCTCCGCGCAGGAGATGCGGGGCGGTGTAGAGGGTCCATGGATGGGAGCTAAATACTTGTCACTGAGGTGGTTTAGAGAAAAATCAGGTGACACAGGGAAGGAATGGAGCTTGGCATGGGTGAGGGGGATGTTTACTGGTGAGCATGCCTGGACCTGGCCTCTTTCTGGCTCTGTGTGTCCTGCAGAGCTGGCTGCTGCTCCAGCTCATGAAGGTGCTCCTGTGGGTTGCTACCATTTGCCAACTGGTTGGGCAAATGGCAATGTGGATGGACATCTAGAGGCCACCTGGAGGCAGTTCTTACCTCGTAGGTGACCCATGGCCACACAGTTATGTTTGTAAGCGGACTACTTGAAGCTGTTCACCTCAGGGACTGTACTGTTCTGGTTTTTTGCAGGAAGTCAGAATTGATTAGGTATGAAGCCTTCATAAAAATTTAATTTCCAACCTGAACTTGAAAGTCCAGTCATTTGGGGGTGGTGGTGGTCAGGCCTGTGGTAAGGGAGGCATTGAGTAAGGGTGTGAATCAATGCTATGATAACATATAGGATATCTCCACAAGGAGTGGCCCCCTCTCTTTATAACATATAGGACTAGTGAGGTTCTTTGTGCAAGTTTCTGTAGTCACTGTAATGGAGGGACCAGGGCAGGGACAGCGACAGCCCCAGTAAGCACAAGGTACCTTGGAGAGCAGTGCTGGCCTCAGAACTAGAAGCAGCCTGACACGAGGTATTTCTCGAAGCAGAAAGTGGGTAGCTGTGGGTGTTTGGGTGAACCCGGGAGCCATGGGGCCTCTCCTGGGTGTTCCCCTAGCTATGAAGCACAGTCAGGGATGGAAGCCAGGAGCCAGCCTCTGCTGACCCTTAGGAGAGCTATAGTGAGAACTGCTGGGATCGAGAGACCAGCAGGTAGGGATGTTGAAGTTTGTTGCAGCTGAGTTCCAGTATGAGACTTGTGTTGAGTTTGTATCCAGAAGAAGGGCTGTTCTGGTTGGCAGTGTTTGAGTGCAGGCCTCTTTCTTCAGGCTACTGCCATAGAATCCTATTGCACTGGGGTGCTTACATGGGTGGGTGTTCGTGAGTGTTTGCATGGATTCCCACGGTGCTTATGTGGGTGCTCACGGATACTTACACTGGTGCGGTCCAATGTCCAGGGCTGGCAGGTTCCATATCTAGCGGGGATCTGGTTTTTTGTTTGCAAGGGCACTGGGTCCCTGTGTACTCACCTACAGGAAGGGGATCTGGAGTCTCGGAGGATGCTGGTGACATTCACAGGGCCTTAGCCTCCTGATCTCCCCGTGTTTCAGAACTCCCACATTTTCATACTGCCCCTGTGGGATTTGGGGGGGTACAAAGTTAACCCACAACACAGGTTGCCATCTCCCCACTTTCCCTGGCTGCTGCCTGCCAGGCATCTGGCCTCTCAGGAGCTTCTCTGTCCTTCCTCACTAGGATCCCCTGCTCGTTTCTGACAAGGCCCCAACCTCCTGGTCCTCCTTTTGTCTAATCCAGGCTTAGAGAAGGGTGACTTGGGCACAGACCATTCAGTGATGGCATCCGTTCCACCCATGGTAGCCATGGTGCCAGGTCTGTGTGCTTGCCTCATGGGCCTGTTAAGGTCCTTTCCAGCAGCGCCTTTTCCAGATGTGTGGCAGCCCCCTTCCAGCTTTCTCTCTCCTGCCCCATTATCTGTGCTGCTCCAGACAAGCTGCAGGTAATTTCTGTAAGAAGTGGGGATAGCTGCTCCATGGGGGTGGGGACGTGACGGGACAGGGAGCCCCAGTGGTGAAGCCAGCCTTGCTGGAAATCGGAGAGCATAACATCTGAGGGTCAGGCTTGAATGGCTCTGGATGCGAACTTCATGCTACAGCTCCCCACGGATGACTCACTTCCATCAAAGTGCTGGCACACAGGAAGTTCTAGATCTTTCCACAAGAGATACTTGATTTTGATAAGACGATTTCCTTCCTGCACCCCTTTGCATGCCCCACATGGAATATTTTTAGGATTGCGTTATGGCTTGATTTACGCTTCCTGTGTTTACAGTTCTTTTCTGTGTACTCTGCGTTTCTTCTCTGCAGTGTTATCAGATGGGGGAGGGAGACGTGGCAGCTGGCGAGGGGATTTTTCCATCGCAGAGCGTCATTTTTCCTTGTACAGTTCATAGAAGCGACTGCTAAGAGGTCAGCTCGCTGTCAGAAATCGGAAAGCACTGTTAGCCTGCTGTGTTCTGCCAAAAAGGCCACGCTGAAGGGACCTGAGCACAGACTGGGCGGCTTGCACAAGGATTTCTTTTCTCTTGCTTTTGGAGGCTGGAAGTCCAAGGTCAGGGTGTTAGCAGGGTTGGTCTTTCCTGACTGTGTCATAGGTGGTCTTATCAGTATCATTTCCCCATGACTGTCCTTCCGTGAGTTCTAACAAGGACACCGGTGGTAGTTTATCCAAGCCAGTCTTGACAGTTTTGGTTAAAACTTCATAAAACTGTCATTCTGAGGTCCTTGAGGCTTTTGATTTATAAATATGAAAGGGCATCACTTAACTCCCAAGTGAGCATGTACCCCAGTGTGTGGTGTGATTGACAGTAGGCTCCAGTGCGTCCGTGTGTGGTGTGATTGACAGTAGGCTCCAGTGCGTCTGTGTGTGGTGTGATTGACAGTAGGCTCAGTGCTTCCGTGTGTGTGATTGACAGTAGGTTCCATTGCTTCCATGTGCGGTGTGATTGACAGTAGGTTCCTGTGCTTCCAGTATGGTGTGATTGACAGTAGGCTCCAGTGCTTTCGTGTGTCGTGTGATTGACAGCAGATTCCCGTGCTTCCGTCTGTGGTATGATTGACAGGCTTCAGTGTGTGGTGTGATTAACAGTAGGTTCCTGTGCTTTTGTGTGTGGTGTGATTGACAGTAGGTTCCAGTGCTATTGGTGATCATCACCTTTGCTGGGGTTGATCACTAGCCTTCCCTGGTGAGCCAGTGCCTGTAGCTTTTGGTCCAAGCTGGGTGGTATAGGAAATTTGTAGAGACATGCTCAGCGCCTACTCCCAGAGCTTAGGAGGCAAGTGCGGGATTGACTGAGTGGGCAGATAACTAACTCAGGCTGCTATGTGCACAGAGGTGAGCTGAACTCTCCAGTCAGAGTGGAAAATGGTCACTCTGATCACATTGATACCTCTGGTCAGGTATCAATGACCACGGCATACCTGGTGGGCTGTGCTCGGCCCAGAGGGTGTAAGATCAGGTGCCCCGGTCAACTCTCAGACTGTATACCTTGCGCCATAGCTCACATGTCCCATGCTGCGGGTCCCACCTCAGGAGTTGAGCAGAAGAAAAGATGCTGCAACATGTTCTGTGCTGGCACTGCTCCCGTGGTAGTGAGCCATATGCCACTGCCGTCATCTGTCCTGCGTCCTGGGGTTTGGCGACTCAGGACTTACCACATTCCTCCTCTGCTGCTTTGCCCATCTCTAAATGAGCCAACTAGACATCCAAAGCATGAGGCAGCCCCGTGGCTCTTCTGGGGTGCTGGTCTTGACTTCTGCCCATTACTGCCCGATGTGTCCTCCTGTGGGTGGAGTGTACATCTGCACAGGTGTGCAGGTGGCTTCATTGCTCATAAGGGACCTGGCAGCCACCACAACTTGCAAAGCACTGCAAGGGGGGCACAAAATGTATGTCTCAATTCACCTCCCAGTGTGTACGGTTTCACTGGCCCTTTGTATGAGCAAGTAAGTCGCCCTTGTGTTTTATTGGTGGACAACTGATGATCTTTCATCGTATTTATTCTAAGAAACACGTTGTCCTCCGCATTTCAGTGAATGTTTACCGTGTGTGCAGTTACATTTGCTGTTTTTTTTCCCCTGCATTGAAACAAGTTGGGAAAGATAACAAAGATCACGTCCAAAAGATGGAATGACCAGAATCAGCTTTAAGCGATTTGGAAACACTTCTTGGGAAACAATTCTCTATTACCTGTTGACTTACAGCCAGCAGATGGCGCTGTTCCTGGCGACAGCAAAGCTGACATAGATGTATCTGCTCTGGGCAGTCCCTCTGACCTTTCTCAGTGGCACAGCCAACCCACCGGTCTTTACAATGCGCTTTTCACAAAAGGTCAGATTTTGTGATCCTGCCACAAAGTATGCTGTGGTCAGGTGCCAGGCCCTCCCTTAGGGAGGCTGCTTGTAGCTTATGTAACCTGCTCAGGAATTCACACTGTTTCAGACCTGCCAGGAACCTGGCAGGGAGCCTGGG
Organism: Microtus obscurus; assembly: GCA_963919715.1. Lineage (NCBI taxonomy): Eukaryota > Metazoa > Chordata > Mammalia > Rodentia > Cricetidae > Microtus > Microtus obscurus. Next base: position 26,310,895 of record CAWTZC010000015.1, read on the forward strand.
GCCTGAGCCAGCTTGCCCCCTCCCCGGCTCAGCACTTGGTCCAGGGCTTGTAAACATCTCTCCATCTGGCATGCTCCGTCTTGCTGCCCTGCCTGGGCAAACCACAGCCACTTGTACCTTGCCTTTATGGTTGCTGGCTCCGTGACCAGTTACTGGGCTTGTGAGCACAGGTGAAGCCTCCTCAAGAGACTGTACAAATAGCCCTATTGCTTGTTGTTTCTTACAGTGGGCACTTGTGTGTGGTGAGGGAAAGTGGAATTGTCCCTCCACAGCTGCCCCCACCCCCTGCAGAGGCCCTGAGGAGGGATCTGCTCTCGTATCTACGGATTGTGTTCTGTTTTTCCCCTTGCTATGCTGTGGGTCTAGAACTGGACCAGGTTGTCATCTGTGCTCCCATTCAGTACCGCAGTCTCAGGTGTGTTTTCAGTGCAGCAGTGTCTTCTCATTTTTCATTGCTTTTCGCTGACGACTTCGACAGTGTTGTGAGCGTCTGGAATCACACTTGGCTCCTAGGGAGATCATGGAGGCTCTTTTGACTTTTAGCCTAGATCGTCCCACCAAGCTGAGTTGGGCCAGAGTGGCGCTTCTGTCTCTCCTGGTGATGCCCTAGTACTCTGGCTGTTTTGCTTAGAGGATTTAGGAGGGATTTTGGGTCTCGCTTGGCAATGCCTTGCACATGGGGAGGAGGTTGGGAACTGTCTTTAAGAGTTGACTAGTCCCTGTCAGGCATTGTTCTTCCTCAGCCTTCTAAGTGCTGTGGTCACAGGCGTGTGCTCCAAACACACTTGGCTTAGGTACCTGCCTTTAGCTTGGGGGACTCAGCTTTTTCACCTAGTCCTGGACCCCAACATCTTAGCATCCAGTTGAGGGTACAGATGCGTCTTCATGCAACTTTAAGGAAGCAAGATTAGGTCAAGGTTTCCAGACTGTTTACTTAGACAGCACAAGGAGAAAACCACGCAGGCCTTTCCATGACCGTCAACACTAACAGCAGGATTGAGCACCAAGAACCCCTCTGCAGAAGCTCTACTTTTACATTGATTATTAAATAATATCACGTACCCGGTTGTTTATCGGCGTGCATGTGTGATTAGCTCTAGGACTTGCCTGATGGTGAACACCTGAAGATGTTCAAGTTCCATATAAAATAACTAAGTGTTTGGACGCAACTCATGTATATTTCCCCATTCTTAAAACAATCTCTAGATTGCTCATCACACCTGCTAATACAACATAAACACCATGTAAATAGTTCTCTCTGTTGATTAGGGAATGGCTATGAGGAAAAAGCCTGTGTGTGCTTTGAGGGGGACTGAATCTGTAGGTATGTAGTAGTCTGCAGTAGGGATGGGATAGCGCACATCTGACCATGGAGCTGTCGCAGAGAGCTAGATTTGCAAGCTTTCTTAATACTTCCTAGCTATAGCCTCTGCTAACCGTCTTTTTTTTTTAATATTTATGTATTATATATACAATATTCTGCTTGTGTGTATGCCTGCAGGCCAGAAGAGGGCACCAGACCCCATTACAGATGGCTATGAGCCACCATGTGGTTGCTGGGAATTGAACTCAGGACCTTTGGAAGAGCAGGCAATGCTCTTAACCTCTGAGCCATTTCTCCAGCCCCCTCTGCTATCCGTCTTACAGCTAGAGAGTGGAAGGTCTCAAGAGGATGAACGTCCCTGAAGGGTTCGGTGCAGATGTTCTTAGGCACCCAAGGTGGGGTCTGTGACAGCTGGTGATGGACTGTCCTCATCATTCAGCACAGTGCTTGCCACAAACTGTGGCCACCACATCGAATTGTTTCAGAGGGAAGCAGAGGACCAGGGCAGTCTAGAAATATTCTGTGGAAACTCAAGCATGTGTTAAACGTGAGGACCAAAGGGAGGTTTCAGACCTCCCAGTAATCATTATAAAATGTTTTCTATCTTAAAGAGCAGCCACTGGGACCCATGTCAACTTTATACTCAACATGTGCCGCACACAGTTCTGATCTTTGACCACTGATGCTACAAAGAGTGATACTGACACTGAGTGGACCTTGTGGTGGTCAGTGTCACCAGATCAGGGTCTTAGTTAACAGGTGGCCTTTTCTCCAGGTCAGACCTGTTGTGGTGCTGGGGTCTGTGGGGAGTCCTGAGATTTCTCCAGGTGTTCATGCCTGGATGAAGATGGGGCGGGGGCAGTGCTGTTGCTCCCACTGACTGGTCCATGGATGTATGTCAGATCCCAGGAATGCAGTGTGGCACTGTTCGGTAACAGCTTGCTCAGTCGACAGCCTCAGGAGGATTTGTGACCTTGGGATATGATAAATAAGAATTTGCAAACAGGAGATCACGCTAGGCCCAAGGTGCTTGAGAGCTGCCCAACCTGTGGATACCCATCCTCCTCCCACGCCTGGCTCAGACAAAGTTGGGATGCCTGGGTTGTGAGTCAAAGTGTTTGTGTGTAGCTGAGTGATGGCCAGAGAAGAAGGTGCACTCAGGACACTTAGGCTGTGGGAAGGGGGAAGGACTGAGGAGGGGACCACAGGAGAAGAAGAGTGTAACTTGAGTGAGTGAAGGGGAGCAGAACAAAAATAACTGTGGCTGCATTAGGTCACCCTGTTCCTGGGACTGGGATCTCCGGATGTCCCTGTATTTACCCAGATAGGTCCACAGGCCACATCCTCCCAACAGGTCCTCACCCACTCTGATGCATGTGCCTGAGTGGGCCCAGCTAGGTCTATGTCCCCTGCCTGCCCTGACTTCGGAGACCTTGATCTGCAAATCTCTGTTCTCCTAAATGTATATATAATTTGAAAACAAGACTGCCTCGAAAAGGGCTTCGCTTTTCCTCTCCCATCCCCACCCTGACCCTGGTTACTTCTCATCCTCAAAGGCAGCCAGTGGAGGATAGGACAGGGTTGGAGGGCGATGTGGAGTCAGCCCTGGCTAGAAGGACTGAAGAGTAAGTCAGTGTTGAGACCTGAGGGCCCAGAAGAACATTCTGGAAGGATGTCTTTGATTCCAAGGACCATCTTGGGTTTGAGTCCTGCTGAAGAGTCAAGGACTCTGGCACAGGGAGTAGGAGACTTGGGGCCAGCATGCCATTGGATGTTGGGAAGCAAGCAGGGCTCTTGGTCGTCATTACTGATTCTCAGTAGATAGCTGCAGATGGACTGCACCACACAATTGGAGGTGATGGGGTCCTTACCTGAAGCCCAGCAGAGGTGGGGTCCTTGCCTGAAGCTCAGCAGAGTGGAGCTGGGGTCCTTGCCTGGGCTTTGGAGAACCTGTGCTGGTCTGGCCACAAGGAGCATCCTTGCAGGCTTGTTTATGCGTTTTTGTTGCTTCTTCAGACTGTTTCCTGATAGATAGCACAATGTAAACAAGTTGTAAGTCTGCCCAAGGGCTGTGGTTCCCAGCCTTCCTGCCTAGGCTTCTTGGCTTTCTGTTTTCTAGAGTTTCTGGGGGCTGGGGTGGGGGGATGGCCATGGTAAGAGGATGCCCCAGGTGTCACCTGCACATTTCCTTGCTGGGGTGATGGGTGTTGACGATTTGTGCCATTTAGCTTTGTGAAGTATGGTGTTTTCCAGCAATCCTTCCCCACAAAGAGTCTCTGACGGAAAGTAGCTACACCGCGTAGGCAGGCCTACCTACTACATTCTCCCATGGCGTGGCGTGTCACCCTGGGCACTGTGGTCTTAGAGCTGAGAGCAGCTCAGTCGGCCTGGGACCCATGAAGACGCTGGCTTGCGGCTCTTCCTTTGCCACCCGCGTGAGGTTCTTTTCATATCATACCTCTTCCTCATTATGGCCCGATGCTGGGAGGCCTTTGGTAGCAAGATGGGACGGGGCACACCAGGCACACACTCCTGCCACAGTCTGTCTCTCGTGTCTGCACCCTGCTTGTCAACATAGTTATCCAGGGTGGCTTGAGCTGCACCTGAGGTGGAGAAGCCTCAGCCTTTGTTCGAATCACAGATGTCATTCTAGCGCTTCCTTTAAAACACCACCTCCAAGACCCCTGGACACCTGGCAGAGAAAACAAAACCAGTGCTTGTCTGTCTGTCTGGGTCTCTGTCTGTGACCCTCCCTGCCCCCACCTCACCCCCATGTTCTTGCCTGCACTCAACAAACAAGACTACAGTGCTAACCACTGCTTCCATGGCGTGAGAAACAAGAGGCATTCAGTGGAAACGGAGATTTTAGATGAAAGGGAAGTGTCCACGCCGCCAGCTGTTGAAATCGAGACTAGAGACCACAGATGTCTTCTAGCACACCTCCCTGTCTGAAGGGTGTGGCCCATGGCAGGACAAAGGACTGTGGTCTTTTGGGATTTTCCTTCTGTTGAGATAACATGGAGGGTGTAGGGGGACAGTGATGTGCTGATAACTGTCGGCCCCCCATGGCATCTTAAGATGTAACTTTCCAGTGGAAACTCCTATCCTGGGGCCACACCATCCACAGTCTTGTGCTAAGCAGCGAGCGCTGCCCCTCAACCATGCCTTGTTTTCTCGTCCTCTCTTTGACCAGGTGAAGTGCTATCATAAGAAGTTCCGCTCGGCCACCCGCGATGTCATTTTCCGCCTGCAGTTTCACACTGGAGCTGTGCAGGGCTATGGACTGCTCTTTGGGAAGGAGGAGCTGGACAGTGCCTGTAAAGGTGTGTGGATGAAGCCCTGGGGGGGGAGGTGTCAGAAGCGGTGTCCTTCCCTGTCTTCTTTCCCACTTGCTGGCAGAGAGACTGCCAGCATAAGAGAAACAGAGTTGATCTGTGGGCAAACAACTCAGAGAAACCAGGGAGAGGTTGACGCTCTGTGTGTGCAGCCCTGGCTGGCTGGCTGGAAGACTCAGGTGTCTACAGGGTGATGTGTTCATTTTTCAGATGACCGCTTTCCTGACTACGGCAAGATTGAATTGGTCTTTTCAGCCACACCTGAGAAGATTCAAGGTAGGTTGCTGACAGGACACAGCCAGACTCTAACTCAGGCTGGAGACAGTTCTGAGCACCCTGAGCTTCTAGTAACACCTCCCATCTTGGCACGTACTTGGGAATTTTTATTATACATGGTGGTGTTGCTTAGAACCTTATGTAGTCTAGGCACGTGCCCTACTGCTAAGCTTGGTCTTAAATGGTTTTCTTAAAATAACATATTGGATAATAAGCGAGAGGCGACTCTGAGACATTAGCTCTCATTTGGAAAAGACCGGAAGGAAGTTTGCTTTCCCGTGGTGACTTCATTAGAGAGCCCTTGCAGGCTAGGGTACTTGTTGGTGTCCCTGATGGTTCACCGCTCACCTGTGAAGTTGTACCAAATGGTTGCTTCTCCCCTCGGAAGAGGTGTTTGAAAAAAGGATTGCCAGTACAGTACAGTACAGTACAGTACACTGAATGTCTGTGTTTCAGAAAATACATTTAATAAGAGAGAATTATCCTGACTGCTGTAGTGAAATGTTCCTATCTGTCACCAAGCCTCCCCCCTATGTCCATTTCAATTATAACTTTTTTTCCTTCTTCTTATTTTGGAACACAAATCACTTTTTAGTCTAGGCTGATATCCTCATCATCTGACCTCAGCCTCCCCAACACTGAGATTGATTATCAGAAGATGTTACCACGCCTCACTACATGATAGCTTTTAACTCCATTTTTTTAAAGATTTATTTATTTATTTATTATGTATAGTGTTTTGTGTGTCTGTATGCTTGCTGGCCAGAAGAGGGCACCAGATCTTATTACAGATGGTTGTGAGCCACCACATGGTTGCTGGGAATTGAACTCCGGACCTCTGGAAGAGCAGTCAGTGCTCTTAACCTCTGAGCCATCTCTGCAGCCCCAACTCCATTTTTAATGGCTTAGGAAGTTATTACTCTTTTACCAGGCTCGTTGTTACGGATTTAGGTAGGAAAGAACCATTAAACCGAAGACTCAGGTGTTATAATTTCCCATGACGTTTTGAAGCCCTAGGCTCTGCTAAGGCTAACACACCTGTTGTGCCCCCACAGGATCCGAGCATCTCTACAGTGACCAGGGGGTGATCGTGGACTACAACACAGCAGACCCGCTGATTCGGTGGGACTCGTATGAGAACATGAGTGCCGATGGCGAAGGTGAGTGCGGCCAGGGTGGAGAGAGCATGTTTACGGCTACCTCAGCAAAGCCCTGCTGCTGTTGCTTACCGTGTAACCATCACCCTGCACCCCACAGTCCAGAAGCTATACGTGTCTGACACTGTGGGATTTGAAGGCACTCACAAGGGTCAGACTGGTGAATTTAGATCAGGGCCTTTATGAAGCTGTAGCATGTCGAAGGTTGGTTGGAAGCCTCCTGACTGGAGCTGGAATGTATAATGCTGAGGCCTGGTGCCTTCTATCTCTTTTTCCCACGAGTGCTGGGGAATGCCATGTAGCAGTCCGTATAATTTGAGTCTGCTTGCTGTATAGCCCCAGACTCAAATTTTCTAGCACTGTTCAGGTTTGCTTGTATTCAGGCTGTAGGTGGACGCCCAGCTACTCAGCACAGTCTCCTGCCCACCCACAGAATGTACACTGTGACTCCTGGTGACCCCTAAAGCAGATAAAGAATAAAAGACAGTCATCTCCTCCTAGGGCTGCTAAGAGAAGCCACTGGGGTTGATTGCTGAGAAGTGGGCATTCCAAGTTTCATTGGTTTTTCACATTTTGTTGTTAACTTTAAAAATAGGGCATTTTATTTACTTATTGTGTGTTGTGGGGAAGTCATGAACATGCCATAGCATGTGTGCATGTGTGTGTGTCCTCACTCGCGCATTGGTCCCATGCATGCATTTGTTTTTTTCTTTCTGTTACATGTATTCTGAGGATCAAACTCTGGTTGTCAATCTTGGTGGCACTAATCGAAGCCCTAGTCCTGAACCTGGGAGGGCACAGGATATATTGACCAGGCAAACCACTGGTTAGATTAGAACCATAGAGCCGTGTATTGAAGTAGCTAGTAAGTGGCTATGTGGAGGGGCCACCAACGACCAACTGGGACATCTCTCTGGCTTAGTCTTTTATATGTTTAAACTACTTGACTGAGAATCAGACCTGCTGGGAGAAAGAAAATTGGAGTAATTTTTGTCAAGTTAAGTACATCTTGATGTCAGGGACCAAACACCAGTGTCTGGAATTACCCATACCAGTCACAGGCTTGTCGGCCACTGGGCTTCCAGACCTGGGCAGATGGCCAGTGCTAGAGACACCAATTCTGTGTCCCCCTTGCTTGTGCTGGAGAACTCACATGGCTTTCTGTGCGGCAGAGGGTGAAATTTCATCAGAAGGAATTGCTGGGGTGTCAAAGCCATCTGGACTAAAAGTAGTGCCCGAGGTAAAGGGTGGGCGCTCTGGGCATCAAAACAGGTGAAATCTGGATGTGAGCAGGCAGGTGTGGACACGGTGAACCTTTCTCTACGTGTCCTCACAGCGTGAATCATCCAGAAGCCTAATCCTTCAGGTGCCGGCACAGAAAGCAATTACAGCTGAGCACGTTCAGAAAACTTTGCACTGTGTCTCAAAGACCCGTGCTGTATATAGGAATTGTTGAGAGTTCCCTGTTAGGTGTATTCGTACACGATTGTCAGCCTCGCCCCGAGGGTTTGTCCTGTTGATGTCTGATAGTGTGCGGCACAGCTCTTCCTCATCAGCCACGCTTCTGCTGCCTTCCACCGGAGAAGAGTGATGGGGTAGCCCCTGCAGTAAGAGTAAGGGACGCTTTGGAGAACGGAATGGAATACCATCAGTACTGGGAGGGAGTGGGGATGGTGGCCAGGCAAACCACTGGCTAGATTAGACCAGGAAGCCAAGCAGTGATGCAGGTTGCTATACATACCGGCCACCAAAGACCAGGCGGATGTGGTCAAGAAGTCTTTCTGGAGTCGTGGAAATGTCGTTCTTTATATGATGGAAGTCAAGTTACGTACATGTAGATGGAGGACTCTGACGGTCAGGGTGCCCTGAGAGTCACTGTCCAAAGGCTCAGTTTAAAGGATGAAGGGCTTGTGATATCAGAGATTTCAGTCCAAGATCACCTTGTCTGCATCACTTTTGGCTGTGACAAATGCATCATTAGAAGAAGGGTGTGGCAGAGATCCTGACCTGGCATCGGGGAGGTAGAGGTAGAAAAAGAGGAAAAAGCGAGGGAGAGGATCCAGCCTTTAAAGACAGACAGAGACTGCTTCCTCCACCAGACCCCTCCTTCTTGGCTGGTAGAGCCAGAGGCAACAGTCAGAAACCCACAGAAAGCTGTTAGGTGGCTGCTGGGAGCATCTCGCTACTGTTTCAGTCTGTCAGATGTGGTAACAGAGTATCAGAGCTTTGTGTCACCCCAGCCCTGGGGGCTGGAAATGGGGATCAGCGTGCCTACAAGGTGGTATTTTGCTTAGGTCTGGTTGTATAGCGCAGCTCTTTTGCTGTGTCTTCGTGGCAGGGAGATGGTAAGAGAGCTTACTACAGTTTCTTTTAGGGCACTAGTACCATCACAAGGGTCCCTTCGAGGCTTAATCACCTGCTAATACCATCTCTCTGGATGATGGGATTCAACGTACGGGATTTTGGAGGACCAGAGGCATTCAAACTATCATAGATATTTGATGTGTTTGTTCAATGAATTATCAGAGAAATGATTTAATCTTTACCTGTCTATTCTGACAGCTCCCCTTGGGGTAATCTTACTCTCAGTGTCTTCCAAGTAAGGCAGCATGATCGGGGGAAATGCTTGTAGTGTAGGTTGTGTGGTTAGAAGTTCTGGGGCTTCACAGGTGGGTGGTCTGCCTGGAAGGACATGATTGAAGTCCTCTGAGTTGGTTGGTTCTGGGCTTGAGTAGGCAAGGAGCTGGACTAAATATGCACACACAGTAGTTGTATATAAGTAAGCATGCACACACAGTAGTTGTATATAAGTAAGCATGCACACACAGTAGTTGTATATAAGTAAGCATGCACACACAGTAGTTGTATATAAGTAAGCATGCACACACAGTAGTTGTATATAAGTAAGCATGCACACACAGTAGTTGTATATAAGTAAGCATGCACATACAGTAGTTGCATATAAGTATGCACACACAGTAGTTGTATATAAGTAAGTATGCACACAGAGTAGTTGCATATAAGTAGGTATGCACACACAGTAGTTGTGTATAAGTAAGCATGCACACACAGTAATTGTATGTAAGTAACTATGCCGACACAGTAGTTGCATAAGAGTAAGTATGCACACACAGTTAGTAGTTGACCACATTGTTTTTGAGTAGCACCTGGCTATAGTTAGCTCAGGTCCTTGAAGAATGGCACATGCTCTAATGAAAATTATCCTGCCTCACATAGCACAGATTCTCTTGGTCTGGGATCCACTGGAAGCAATGCTTTAAGGTCAAGGACCTCTGTTATCAGTGGGCTATACCAGTGCTAAAGTTAAGTTTAAAAAATTGGGTTAGGGGACAGGAACAGGAGAAAGGATCAGAAGGGGTTGCGTTTTTCTCTTGGAATCAATTTGTATTTATACATTTGTACTTTTGTAAAAATGCTGATTATCATTGAAGAAAGTTTTACTGGTGTTGCTGCCTGTAGATAAAGCTCTTGACATTGCTATGTTTTAGGCTTCATTTTAAAATAGCACGTAAGAGGTTCATACTGGGGCTAGCCCCGGCACTTTCATAGCCTTGGCTTTCTGCTTAGCTCACCTGCCCGCACATGCATCTGTGAGCAGTTTCTCTCCTTCTTGCTTTCCCATGTTCAGTTGCATTAGACAGGTCACCATAGTGCATCTGATCCTGTCACTGTCACCCAGTGTGTCCTCTGTGTCTCCATTGTTGTACCCAAGACCAAGGCCAGCACAGAATAGAAATATCCATTCCTGTAGCTGGAAAGTGAGTCCTCTCCCTCAGTGCTCCAGTCTTCCTCAGCCCCTCCCAGGCAGTAAGGCTGGTCTCTGTCTAACTCCAGGCAGTCCCTGGCTCTTGTCAGGGGTCTGCAATCCCTGGCTTGTGTTCCTGGACAAAGCCACCACCTTGGCGGGCAGAAAGCGAAATCTCAGCTGCTCTTGCTAGGGACCAAGCCTCAAGCGGCATTAGTCCTGACAGCTGTCGGAGCTTTGAGGAGCAAAGGGAAACTTGGCAGCCTTTGAAACATTTTCTTTTAGCTGAAAAATGGGGTATTACAATGCTCCCTTTTACCCCTACCCCTGCCTCTTGTTTGTACTGGTCCTAAAAAAAAAGAGCTGAAATACTGGCTTAAGCTGCATTTATCTCTAGAAGCTCCCGCTGCCCTGAAATGAGCCCTCTACAGCTGCCTTCATCAGGGCTCATGTTAGGAAAGCTCCTTCTTTTATGTCTGAGCCTGATGCCCCACTTTCTATACTAAGAAAAGAGCCAGACCCTGAATCTGTTCCAGGGTGCCCCATCTCCGGTATAGTGCTGTTAGTTATTTCTGTCCTCATGGGTGGACAGTGGTCTGCTTTGCTAGTGAGCTGTAGGGCCATTGGCCTCTCAAGGGTCTTCACTATCACCTAGGACAGGGAAAAATGTTCTGGTGTGGCATGGTGCCAAGAAACTCTTGGTATGGGTATGGAAGCCTTTAGTAAGCCTGACTGTGTTATTTCATCTTCATAAGAAGCTGCGAGCCCCTCTTAGAGATAAAGGGAACAATGGTTCCCGGGTAAAGTGAGAAGATAGCAGCTTCAAGGGCCCTGGGAACCTCCTGGATTTTACTGCTGGCAGTCATTGGTACCCTAAGTGAGTTGTGTTATGTTCAAGGTTATGTAGGACTGAGCACTGTCTGCCTTTCTGTGTGACAATTGTGTGGCGTTGGACATCACTGGATGGATTGTATTCTCATCATCCAGAAGCAAATGGGGATTTCTTACCTGGCTGGGAGAGGCAAAATCAGCTTGGTTGTGATGGGCTAAGAAAAGGTCTCGGAGCAGCTCATGACCTCTGCACTTGTGTGTACCCAGCTTGCAGACAGTAGACAGGCTGGATCATGTGACACACACACACACACACACACACACACACACATCTTTCTCCATCGATGGCCTCATATAGGAAGGTTTACAGTCCCACCTTGTCCCAGCATGGGTGGTGTACTGTGGGGGCCACTGTTCCTAGAGTTCTGTCCTTGCTCCTCTCATCCACTCTTTTCTTAGGTGAGTGGTCTGACTTGCTTTTCCTCTTCCATCGTTGGACTTCAACCCCCCCATCGCTGTGCATGTGGTTCTCAGTAAAGCCATCGCACCTCCCACTTAAGTTCCCACAGGGTCAGCACCAGATGAGCTGTGATTGTGTTCTAGCTCCACATCTGTGAAATACTTAGGTGATCCTAAACATAGCCTCCCCTAGCTCCGTGAGGAACTATTATGGTCTGTATCTTCACATCGGTGTACCCCGTATGGACAATCCTCCTTCAGTATTGGCAGGAAATGATTCCAGGGCTGCCTGAGTCACTTGAATACATGGATTCCCAAGTCCCCTTCTTTGAAGTGAGATAATATTTGCATATAATCTATACAATCCTTCCATACGTTTAACCATACCAGGGTTTCTTACAGTGCCTACCATAATATGAACCCTGTGCGAGCCATTGTTGTTCCGCATTCTTTGGAGCAAGGGGCACACAAAAAAATCTTTATGTTCAAAGCAGATTCAGTTTTTAAAAGTATTTTTTTGATCTCTGATTTGTGGAGTCCCTGGTTTCAGAACCTGCAGACACGATGGGCTGATTGAATATCATATCCATCAGTAGTCCTGGAGGGTGTGCCGTGGGTTGGAACTTGGAGTGCCAAAGATTAGTAAAAAACAAAGAGAGTGGTTACTCCATCAGGTGGGGACAGGGTGTGAAGTCCTGCCAGTAGGTGCTGGTGGCAACTTTAGGACAAGGCGTGGGCCTGATCTGAAGTGTCACAACACTGTGGCGTGTCTCCCTTTTACTTGGCAGTGAGACTGGAAGAACCCCAAGGCTTGGAAATGTAGGGTGATCCAGAGGATGCCCCACAGGCATTACAGTCCAGAGGGCAGGGCAGGTAGAGGAGGGACTTATAAAACTCCCTAGTCAAGAACAGAGAGAGCCAGGCCTGGATTGGTGCAGCTCTCGGCCTGGAGCATGGGGGCTTCAGGCCCTCAGAAGTGCATAAATAAGGTCACCACAGGTCAAACAAGGATGAGGGGAAAGGAAAACTCAGGAGTGGCTGAGTTGCACTTAAGAATTGCCGGGCCACTTCCAAGCCCTTGGTTCCCTACACGGACCTAGCTTTCTGATCACACCACTTACCAGTCTAGGGGTGAGAAGTGTGAGGATATATCTAGGTCTGGACTCTGCCACTTTAAGGGGTACCGTCTATTCTGGGTGTTCAGACTTGGCTCCCCAAACAACTATTGTGTGAGAGCTCCCTCTGCGGCTGTGGAGCAGACAGGCCAAAGGGGATTAAGATTCTCCGCTCACATCGCAGTAACCTTCAGTCCTAAAACGGCCATATTCACGTCTCAGAATATTTTATCAGTCTCCTAATATGGGCCACTGATCAGAACAAGTTGGGTCAAGAAGCGCTGGCCATGCCGTACGCAGGGCCGTGAACATGCTATGTCAAGTTGCAGCCATTTGGATGGGGGGATTTAAGGTATTAAGATTGGGAAAAGCAAAGCAAGTTTGGACAGCTGCTGGAAGGAGGGACCCACTGGAGCTTGCCTGTCTGTCACACCGTGGCTATGCTTCTGTTAACTACTTGGAGTCATGGGGTCCCTCCTGGACAGTTCCTAATTTTAGTAGGATGGGATGCTCTTGGCTAGCATCTCTAAACACATTTCTTTTTCTCCTGGTGTTGGCTACGGCTGCTACTCCGTGAATGGTTGACTGGTAGGAGACTTTCTCTTGATCCTCTTTCTGTTGCATAGATTTGCCATCAATGGTGAGATTTGCCAGGTCATAACACCTGCTGGAAATATCACTGTGTTGGGGTGTGTGCTATAGCTAACAATAGCTAATGTAACTCTACAAAGAGGTTGAGGCACGCAGAGGTGTTGAGAAGCAAATGAGGACTATGCGTGCATTACGGGGCAGCCATCTTCTGCCGCGATGGTTCGTAACAAGGACGGCGCCGGCCTGAAGTGGAATAGCACCGATGACCCCGCAGAAGAACTTTCCTATCAGGCTAATGGTCCGTTAACTTTTCTTATCCTTGTGATATAATACCTAGCAGAGGCAGCTTAAAGCCCTTGAGGCTTACTTTATCTCACACTTGCAGAGAGATTTCATTTCAGCCCCTCATGGCAGGAAGATTGGTGATTGTGGTTTGCATGAGGCTGTTCCATAGCATCTGACAAGAAGCAAAAATTACAGATGGGAACCAGGGCATGTAGAGCCTTCAAACTTGCCTCTGGTGAGCTACTCCTGTCCATCTAGTCTCACCACCCATAGGCTCCTGAGCCTTCAAGACAGGGAGATGAATGTGAATTGTGTCAAACGTAAGCCAGTGGGCACAGTTCATATCCTAGCCCAGACCATGGCAGGAACCTTGTGCCATACTATTAGTGCTTCACACTTTTCTGTATTTGAATCAGAATCATGTGTGAAATGTCTGCCTTCAAAATATTCTCTTTCTGTTTATGCTTAACACAAGTGACTCTTTTTTTTTTTTTAATGTTGACAGCTTTCTTAATATAAACTCAGCCCTTTCTGACACCACCTCATGGTAACCTTATACGCTCTTAAGGGATATGACCCATATGGATGAAGAGCTTCTCTTTCTCCTCTTGTCTCTGAATCAAGACTCCGCACCGCTGTCCCCCAAGGGCGCGAAGCCTTTTTCCATTGACCCCGTGGTCTAACACCTGAGTGGGATTTTAGATACTGTGCATTATGACAGGTCAGAGGGCAATGGCTCTCAACTGCTCTTGGAGCCCTGAGAAGCGTCTACTCTGTGTTCAGAGCCACAGTCCAGTCATGGACTATTGACTTTTGAAAATGGATGTGACCTGTTGGAAGGAAGTGTGCTGTTGAGACTGCCAAAGGACAAGGGCCAGGCCATTGCCTGCCATCCCATCAAGAATATTATTATCATTATATTACATTATTGTATAATATGTGCATAATATATTACTATATTATATATACTATACACACACACACACAATATATATATTATATTCCTGAGTGGTACTAGAGAAACTGTCTCAAAATGTACATCATCCTGTAGTGTTGTATGAACCGACCTTGTGAGTGTTCCAGTGAGAGCCCCAGGAGCTAAGTGTCACTCCGGGATTGTGAATGGTGGCACTGAGATTTGAGTGGACTTGACCTTTGTCCTCAGTTCTCAGTCTCCAGCCTGCGGGTCTCCCTCCCAGGAGGACGTAGACTCTCGGGGTGCCGTGTGTGTTTGGCAAATGATGAAGCTGGTTGGTTTGTCTGTGCCGATGCAGTCACTGTCTTTGTGGAGTCCGGCAGCCACGTGCAGCCCCTCCCATGCCACTTTCCTGTCCTCATCACATCGATGCTCAGGGCCTCCGACTTTCTCCTGTGACCTCACCCTCTTAGCGCACACACAGTTATCGGCCTTCGTCCTGGGAACTTTGCACTCCACTCTCACCTGCGGCCTCCGAGCTTAGTTCTTGCTCTGTTGCTGTTTTTGCTGAGATATGAGCCTGGGCGTGGCTGCCTCCACACAGCTCCTCTCTCACCCCAGGAGGCTTGCAGCTTCACATTCTGTGTGAAGTGTGTGCAGGAAACCCTGGTGCTGTAAACGGTTCTCCCACTGTTTCCTGCCAGGAGCTACAGATGGCTTCACGGGGATGTTCCAGTCACACCTGCCTGGCTCTCTGCTGTGGCCTCCCTGGGAACACCCTACCTCTCAATGCCAGTTAGAGGTGGGATTTAAGCTTTATTTCTACAAAGTCTGAGGTTGCGTTTCTCATTTCTGCCAAGTCCAGGAAAGAATCCGACTATAATACTAGCTTACTGGGATGTAAAACAGTAGAGAGCAAGCTGTGTCCAGTGCAAAGCGGTGCTCCTTCCTCTTGTGTATCCACTCGCTGTGCTCTCCCACCCACGCACAGGCTACTCTCCTCTCTCACGTTTGACTGAAAAATGAAGGAAGACTCGCACAGCCCTCTCTTCTCTTGGAGGCTTACAAATACCAAGACAGGCCTGAAGTCAAACCCATGGCGCTGTGTCCTGCGCTCTCTCTTTCAGAAATGCTACAAATTGAGGAGAAATCGGGAGGGAAAGTTTGTGTGTGGGTGCATTTTAAAGGGAAGGGCTTGTAAAAGGAGAAAAACAAAGATCAGCTGGAGCAGTCTTCATTAGGTCCTCTGTGTAGTCATGCATCCCTCACCTGGTCTTGCCTAGTCAGAGTGGCACCTCCGTCCCCCTGTGTCCTGCAGCTCTGGACTGGGAGAGTCTGCCTACATGTGTGTTCCCTTTCTAAGTGTGTCACCTCATGATTGTGGCAGAGCGCTGTTGTGGAACAGTGACATTTTCAGGGTCAGTACCTTTTGAATTTATGCAGCTTCAGGACTCAGTGTTGGTACTTCTGGGTCCTCTCTTCATCCCCCCTCCCCCCTAATCCCTCCCCAGTCTCTGCTCCTACCTTTATTTCTTTATAGTCTTCATATTGGGTCTTTGTGGAGCATTTTATTTGAAGTTCTATTTCTAGCTCTGCCTTCAGCAGTTGGAAACTACCATCCAGTGTGCCTTTTTCTGATCGCTGTAAGCGGAGACTGTTTGCTCGTTCCTGGATGCCCAGATCCAAATAATCTCACAGAAAGTATATTAATCACCACACTGTTTGGTTGATGTCTCAGGTGTATATCTAGCCAGCTCTTACATCTTAAATTAAGCCATTTCTATTATATTTTACCGTGAGGCTCGTGGTTTATTACCTCTTGCTTCTTGGGCAGCTAGGCGGCATCGGCCTCCTTCGGCAGCCACATGGCATTTCTGACTCTACCTATTCTCGCTCTGTTTCTGATGGGATTTCCTGCCTGACTTTGCTCAGCCAATGGCCAAAACAGCTTTATTCATTAACTAATAAAAGCAATACATACACAGAAGGACCTCCCACATCTAGATCACTCCTAGTTGAAACTGTTTTTAAGTTTTCATATACAAGGCCTTTGAAATCAAATACACACGGCAACATTTAAACAGTCTTGCCTTTCCCTGTAGGTCCCAGGACAGAATAAAAGTAATTTCATTCTTGTGGATCCTGTGAAGGGCGGGGCATGAGAACAGAAGGAGAGGTCAAGGCAGGGAATGTGTTCTGCACTTGAACTAGGTTATGTTTTGTTTTTTTTTTTTTCTTTTTATATACCAGAAAGCTACTTGGAGAATCAGGGTATCAGCTGGTATAATGACAGCATGTGGTGTTATGTAAAAGGAGTTGGCATACAGAAACCCTCAGACCTCCTTGGTTTACACTGTGACTAGGATGAGCTTTGGCTACTTTTGTAGATGAAAGGTCTATTTCTACATATAGTTTTCCTCTCTCCCTTGGGGGCTGCACTACGTGGAGAGTGCTCCTTAGTGCTCCTTAGATAAAGCAGAGTTCTGAGACCCCCTGGGATATGGCTTCTGTACACTAATGTCCTGGTAGAATCTCCTGCACCTCTAAGAAGAGCTAGCATGGAGGCCTTAATCAGGGCAGGAGACAGGTGGGGACCCCTTTACTGTGTGAACCAAGGATGAGTGTAACAAGTTAGAAAGATCTGACTGATGTCTAAGTCAGAAGAGAGTGAGTGGTGATAAAACCAGGCAGGTACTGAGGCTGAGATTAGAAGCTAGGGCTTCAGTGATTAAGGCCCCTGACGGGTAAACCAAAAGCCAGAGGAAGTTGCAGGGCCCAGGAGCGGAAAGCAGGTCCTTTAGACATGGGAGGAAGCCCTGGAAACTCTCTTCTGCTTGTCCCTCCCATCGTTTGGCATGTCCCAGATGGGCTAGACACTGATCTACAGGAAGTTATTTCCACAAGAGTGAAAATGAGCCTGGGTTTTCTTTACATACAATAAGGTATTGCTAGCAAGGACAGGTGACGTTATGTTCTTTGAAATTTCGTTATGGAAAACTGAAAAAGTGAAGAATTGATGGTGGTAACATTCTTAGAAAACCAGAGTATGAAAACTTGGTAATGTTCACTTTTGCCACTGAGCTGACGTTTTACCTGGAACCTGCTACTCTCTGTGACATTAGGCCCAGTGGCTAAACTTTTAGTCGCTGTTGGTGGTGTCATACCCACAATGCCTGTGGACTAGGAGAAGGTCCCACCACTTTTATGATACCGCTGGGCTCTTGTGTGGGGTAGGAAGAATGAGAAAGGAAGAGGAGCCACCCAGCGATGGCTGCTCTGAGTGAGAACAGGGGCCGTGAGGAAACCATCCTCTCAGCACTGGGTTCATTCGCTGTTGTACATAAACGCTTCTGTCACTCTGCCTACACATCCCAGGACCAGGTCATCTGCGGAGCAAAGGCTGAGCAGTCAGTGTCTGGAGAGCTGATAAAGGAAAGCCCACAAGTCTATGTGCTCATGAGGCAGGTTTGTCTGGGCTTTGGACACAGTGTGTCTCTCTCCCTTTTAGTATTTCAGTGCTCGGTGTTAGAGACAAAGCTGGAGCAGATACTCATGGCCCACGCAGAAGGCTACTATAATGGCTACTGAATGTTGTTCTCAGAACTCACTGTTTGGAGTGAGTAGCACATTTCATTCTGACCACACCCCCAAAGGGTCAGATAGCCCATTGGTGCATCATAGAGCAGGCCTAGTCAGATGGCTGTGTGATGTTCCACCCTTTGATGTGCACTGGACAGACAGCACATGGGTCAGGCGGGAAATAGAAGAGACTCTTGTGTGTGTGTGTGTGTGTGTGTGGTGTACGTGCACGCGAGCATGCACATGTATGTTCAGACAGGGGACTTGACGTCTGGTAGTTGGCATGGAATAGAGCACCGGGAATGAGCGCCTACACTGTAGGCTTTCTTGACCCATGGAGGAAGGAAATGTTTTCTGTTGGAAGCGGCTGACAAGTGGGTGGGAGCCTCGGAGCCAGAAAGGCTTAGAGGCATTGCCAGTGACAGTGAGGGTGTTGAGAGTCAGCATCGTGTGCCAATGCTGTAAACCCTCAAGGTAGGACCACCTGTGACCTTAGGGGTGTATACACCAGTGTGTATACCGTTGAAACAGCAGTGCCCCCGGTTCTGAATGAGTGAGGGAAAGAAGTCCCAGGGGTTCATGCTACCCTTGGTCTGAATGTGGAGCTGGAATTAAATCTGCATTGGTTCTCTCTCCACCATCCTGAGGGAAGAACCTGATGTATATGAAACTGTACATGGTGGTGTACATAGAGAAGAGGAGGAGCTATCTGGACCCTCCCAGGCGTGTGGGAAGGAGACATTGGCCACCATGTTGGAGGAACTTCACTTTGGTAATATGTCAAGATTATGTCATCAGTAACGTTATAATCAAGCTGAAGTCTAGAGAGTCCAAGCCAGGAACCCAATCAAATGAACACCCCAGGAGGAGAAGCCATTTCTTTTTAAATCACAGTTACCTGTGATAGGTGAACTTAGGCCAAAGCTGATCGTGGATATGGGCATAGGACTGGTCAGGACCAGGAAAGACCAGGTGACCTTGGCTGGAGAGCAGGGCACCCTGAAGTTGGATGGATGAGTCCTGATTTGGGGCAGTTGTGGAGAGGCACGGACTTGGGTGTAGAGCTGCCTAAGAGAGCTCCAGGGAGACTTGGGTCCGGCCAGGGAGTGGAAGGGCATTGCAGTGGGATCTTGGGGCTCATGGATGTGTGATGCAGGGAGGCTAACTCAGGAGAGACAATCTCGAGAAGACCAGTTGGAGAGGGCAGCAGAAGAATAGGGGCCAAAGGGATCAAAATGCTGGGGAACTTGGTAGTTCTACTTGGAAGGGTGAGAACTTTCTCCAGAAGATGCTTCCTTGTCATCTAGGTCTAGAACAGTCCTATCATCCCCAAATGGAGCCTTACACATTAACAGTCATTTCTGATTCTGCTCTCTCTGGTTCCTGAAAACCATTAGTTCTTTCTCCAGAGTGTTCTATTCTTGGCCTTTCACATCAACGGAACCATTCATTCCTCTGTCCCAAATTTTCAGGGTGCATCCCTGTGTGTTTCGTTCCTCCTCATGGCTGATGTCCCATTGTAGGTCACATTGAAGTCATCAGTGCCTGTACATTTGGGTTGTCACCGCTCCTATTCAGTTATGGATAATGTTGCTATGAGCATTCTTTTGTATGTGTTGCCATTAGGATATTATTACCCCTCTAATATGATCAGTTACTTTTTTTTTCCTTCCAATTTTCACATCTTTTATTATCTTTTTGAAGTGCCTTCTCCCTTTCTGGAGTCCCAGACAGGAATCACACTAAACCTCCTGGAGGTCTCCTGTCCACTCACTCACCCACTTTCAGAGATACTTGAGAAGCCCTTTCCAGCCTTTTCTTCCTTAGCTATATGATTTCATGCATAGCATTGCAGCTTCCCGAGGTCAAAGGTTTGGTGCATTTTAAAGCCCTCTGGGCTGCAGAGCTGCCTTCTGGCCAGACTTCAGCAAAACGTCAATGGGCCATGTTGTTTCATGAGAAGCTAATGCTAACAGCCTGGGCAGGCCCATGTAATCAAAACCCACCAGTGGGGAGTGTATGGAAACCGAGAGCACTGGGGCACACCTGCCTGGTGGCCACAGCAGCTGACAAGCAGGAGTGGAGGCCAAGTGGACGCTGGTGGGTGAAGACTTGGAGCAGTTCATTTATATTGTTTATATTGTTGTCATCAGCACCCTCTGACACGACAGAAAGAGGGTGAACCTGAGACCTAAATCATCTCAGTCTCTGTAGTATGCGGGAGCGGCCTGGCTGTGCCCCTGTACCCGGCCGCCCGCATGGCCCAGCTTAAGCCCTGAAATAATTACACGAAAACTGTTTTCTTTTAATCACTGCCTGGCCCATTATTGGCTAGCTCTTACATATCGACCTAACCCATTTCTGATAATCTGTGTAGCACCCCATGGTGTGCTTACCGGGGAGATTCTAGCCTGCGTCTCTCTGCAGTGGGAACATCATGGCGACTCCTTCTGACTCAGCTTCCTTCTCCCAGAATCCTGTTCTGTTTACTCCACCCACGTAAGGGTTGGCCTATCAATGAGCTCAGGCAGTTTCTTTATTTTAACCAATGAAATCAACAGATTGATATATGACACTCCCACATCAAGTCTCACCATGAGAAAAAGTCCCCTGCTGGTATAAACGATTTTTTTGGTTCTCTTTGTTATTGGCGTCCTAACTCTTGTTTTTTCTGTACGGGTTTGAGACCTGAAGATTTATGTTCAAGGTTCTTGTGCCATAGAAGACTTGGCCCAGCAGTAGCTGAACATAGTTAGCTCTGACTCAGGGAGGCCACAAATGCTCTAAAGGGACATAGGCATTCATTTTAGTCCCCGAGCTAGGTTATTCAAACATCTTTTTTCCTTTTGATGTGGATTCTTTGAAGGGAAAGCAGGCTGGGGTTAGTAAGTCCTGGCCTTTATTGCAGTGCCCTTGCTTGCAGAATGGGAACAATGATGTTGCTTCCCTTGCTGGGAAGATGTGTTACCCAATACCCTCTCCTGAATTCCACATTTAACAGAGCTTCTTGCACAAGAACTGCATTATGTCCTATCGTGGAGGAGATCCTTTCTCCCGAGGGTGAGCCGAGTTTATCTTGAGATCTTGTAAGCTGTGTGTGCTTCTGTTGAAGTCTCTGGTGATTTATTGATGATAAATCTTGCCCTCTGCCTTACTCAGAGCCCAGGCATGTCTCCCTTCCTTGCTGAATGGTTGAAGACATTTGTAAGGGCTCTCATTGAGAAGGGGAACCTTGTAGATGTGGAAGGGCTCCCCTTGTTAGTTGTGGTGTCTCTATTCTCTGTTTAGAATAGAGGCACGTGATTGTGCCATGCCTGACTTCAGCCAGAGTGGGGGGGGGCATTGGCTGAAGCCCACCTAAGTTGAATATAATGCAGACTGGGATGGAAAAGGATCTCCTATAGAAACCACAAAGGTACGCTGTGCCACAGTAAATGCTGACATTATTCTCTGCCACACGAGCACGGAGGGCAAGCAGTGCCAACAAGGAGGATGTCCCGCAGAGGTTTTCTATCTGGATCCTTTAAAGAGAGCAAATAAAAGAATAACTTGTTTGTAAAATGTACCGGAGCTGGCCGCTGAGCAGAGTGAGGGCTTCTGGCCCCGCCCATCAGCCTGTAGAGTTCAAATTTCACTCAACCTGATTGCAGTAAACTCCGCCCTCGTGTTTACATTGCTTGGGCCCTCTTGGACAAAATCAAAGTCCCCCCGCAGCCAAGCAGATTTTTACTTTCTGTACTCTCTGGAGCGGGAGGCGAGGTGCCCGGGAAGGAGGCGGTCCCCGGGATGCTGCTGAAGGCATTCTTTCCCAGAACTGGCCTGGCTCTCTGTCGTGGACAAGCTGTTGTTGAGCGTGTAGAGGAAAGGTAAGCACCGAGGAGTGTGTGCCTGCGCCCGTCTGCTTGTGGCTTTTGCGAGGCTTCAGGTGCCTCAAATCCAGCCTTGTGTTCTCCGAGACTTGCCAGCTCGCTTCTGGAGGGGGAGATGATGCTGGCCAGAGCTGCGGGATTGTATAGTGGAATGGGGGAGAGGATCCGAAGTCCCTTGACATATCCAGCAGGACTGGTCTAGGAACGCCTTTATCTGCTTGCTATCCAGAGGAGTCTGTCATACCTGTTTCTTTGAGGGAAACATTCAGAGTGGCCTGAGGTGGAAGGTCTGTTCTGAAGTGTATGTTTAGCTCTTTTGACCAGCTCTGTGGCTGGTCTGCCCAGGTGCCTCTCCTGAGGCTCTGAGTTTTTTTTTTTTTGGGGGGGGCTGAATCTATTTCCTGTTTAAAATGTCTTCAGAAAGCTGGGTCACAAGGTATCAGGATGGGTGCTGCAACCCTGCAGCCAGCATATGTGGGTTGAGGGGATGTGTTTTGGATATGCAGCTGCGGGGGGGGGGGGGGGGGGGCACCCGGTCCCATTTTGGACCTGCCGTCACGGACCCCTGGGATTCACAGCCCTCCTTTACTGCCACATTATGGTGCCTTGCCCAGGAAAAGTCAGGCGCCTTGGATTCTGGGTGGTGGCT
Source organism: Microtus obscurus (assembly GCA_963919715.1). NCBI lineage: Eukaryota > Metazoa > Chordata > Mammalia > Rodentia > Cricetidae > Microtus > Microtus obscurus. The sequence continues at coordinate 26,333,047 of CAWTZC010000015.1, forward strand.
TACTGCTGGCCAGGTATGCTGGTGTGTGGGACTCTTCCTGCTTTCACCTCCGTTCCTTTCCTTGCTGATTTATATTTGTCCAAGACTGTCCAGCCTGCCTGGTTGTCTCCAGTGCCCTGCAAGGTGCTCATTTTCAAGCACCAAGGTCGTTGGCTGCCGGTATCCTGTTGCTGACACCTGTTGGTGTCCCCTGCCCCTGGCTTTCACACCTTCCCATTTAGAAGCTTGGTTTGTGTTTGGGGTTTCAGAAAATGAGGATCATGATGTAGCGAATTATTTCTGGGATTCTGCCTGTGGTGAGAAATTAGACACTGCCTTCTATAGTACAAAAGTTTGCTTTCTTTTTGATTTTTTTTTTTTTTTTTTTTTTTTTTTTTTTTTTTTGGTTTTTCGAGACAGTGTTTCTCTGTGGCCTGGAGCCTGTCCTGGAACTAGCTCTTGTAGACCAGGCTGGCCTCGAACTCACAGAGATCCACCTGCCTCTGCCTCCTGAGTGCTGAGATTAAAGGCGAGTGCCACCACAGCCTGGCATTTTTTTTTAAAAAGAGAAAAGGGACTTATTTCATCCTCCCAACAATAAATGCATGCAGTCGTGTAGAGGTGATACTTTATAAGACACTCGCACAGAGTAATTTTTTACTCCTTGCTTGCTCCGCAATAGAAAATAATTCAGTACAAACCAAGAAATATTTAATTGGTACAGAGGCAGGACCCAGTCAAAGCCAAGCTGGTTCTAAAAGAGGTCAGTGGCGCTCTCTTTACAGATGTATACATGGAAAAAACAAATTCTGACTTGTGCATGTGTGACTAGCAAGGTGACACCAGGAAGTGTCCGGGTTTAGCATCTTTAATGGTGGAAGATGGATCTTGTTCTACCTGAGCCCCCACCGGACCCTAAAAAAGCAGGGTGCCTTTGGGTCATGATCAGAGCTGCCAGCACTCACCCCACCTTGTACTCTGGCACAGCCTTGGTTTCGGGCCACCTGACTTGGTGATAGGCTCTCTCATGCCCAGACATTGAACCCTGATACCCCATCAGTGCCAGTCCTGCCAGCAGTACACATGCTTCTGCATAGCTGCTCCCATCTATCAGCCGTGCTGTGCGTTGGGAAACTCCTGGGTCCATTTATTACACATGCTGTAGCTCGGCTGTCAGCTGACTTGGCAAGTCAAGAAGAAATGTCTGGAACTCAAAGGAGGAAGGGTCAGGTGATACAGTCAGGGCTCCTAAACATTCATCATAAGAGCCACTGGGTTATTCTGGCCCTGCCCCTGGGAAGCCAGATGTGGTCTGTATCTCTCATGACCTCACAGAGTGGGCAGAGAGAATCTGGGATTCCTTGGGGGTAGTTGCTAGCCTCACAGGACACAGTACTTTGAAGTGCTCAGGGCACAATGACTGTCCAGTCATTTTGTTCCTATGATTTTTGCCACCCAGGAGAAAACTGTTTGGCCAAAATGTGTATCTGTAAAGGTCACAGGTCACCTTGGCCAGAAAGCCACTGGGGTGCGGGGTGGGATGCTTAGAATCGGGTCACTGACTTATAGAACTGTTTGATAAATTACAAAGTGAATCCTTGCTCCTTTTAAAGTGTTATGTGTATGTACATGTGTATTGCATGTGTGTATGTATACAATGTGCGTGTAGTGCCTCCAGAAGCCAGAAAAGGGTGTTGGAGCCCCTGACACTGGAGTTAACAGACAGTTGTGTGCTGTCACATAGGAGCTGGGAACTGAACCCTGATCTTCTGCAACATTAGCAGCTGCGTGAATCCCTGAGCCATCTCTTCAGTCGCTTAATCTGTGGCTTCATAGATGCATCTTGAGAAGCAATTCATCAGTGTAGCTCCCAGTGTGGGCTTTTTCTTTAGATGCTCTGGAGTACTCTGCTCACCTTGCTCAGGGTCCTGGAGGGGAGGGGACACAGAAGTGACATCTTCCATGAGTTTGGGTTGTCCTCCAGGGCTGATGTGCAGCACACCCTCATGGTGTTGACTCTGAGGCTGCCACCCAGTGCCTCTTTCTAGGTCACTGCCTTACACAGAAGGAAAACGAGGCACAGAGAGATCGAGCGATTCACCTGAAGTCACAAAGCCGTGACTAATCAGAATGATTACTGCAGGAAATGAAGAAGGGAGTTAAAGTACACACATATTTCTTCAGTGAAACCCCACAAAGAAGCTCTGTGCCATAAGGGTTGCGCAGGGCCCATGCTGGCTACCCCAGCAATGAGATCCTACTCTTTTCAGGGATATGGACAGACAGAAAGGGTCGTGCTTGGTACCCCAGCAATGGCATTCTACCCTTTCAGAGATACAGGAAGGATCATAATGGCCACTCTAGCAATATTTTACCCTTTCATCCCGGGGAACAAAGGAAAATAGGGATGGAATGGAACAGGAGGGTTAGAATAGGAAAAGAAGCCAGAGAGCAAGGTGGGGCCCATTGCCCTGAGTCTCGCTTCCGCTTCCGTCTGCCTCTGCCCATGGCGGTTTTTATGTGTGAGGAGCATTCCACAGCTAATACCAGTCAGGGTGGAATTCCTCATGGGCCAGAACATCTCCATGCCCATTTGCAGCCTGTCCTCCTCTTCCCTGGCCATACTGACCCGTATCCTAGCATTGCATCCCCACAGTGTTACTCTGCTTGAGTCCCACAGTTAAAGCCTTTGAGCCTGACTCTGCTCACTCCTGTGTAGTTTTCAGAGGCCCAGCCAGCAGGCTGCCAGTGCAGTGAGCAGTTTCTTCTTCTTCTTCTTCTTCTTCTTCTTCTTCTTCTTCTTCTTCTTCTTCTTCTTCTTCTTCTTCTTCTTCTTCTTCTTCTTCTTCCTCCTTCCTCCTCCTCCTCCTCTTCTCCTCCTCCTCTCTCTCTTCTCCTCCTCCTCCTTCTCCTCCTCTTCTTTCTCCTCCTCCTCCTTCTCCTCTTCCTCTCCTTTTCTTCCTCCCCCCTTCCTAGGAGGGCCGTTGCTTCCAGGGTTTCTTGGTGAGGACCCATGGCTGCCTCCACTCCTCTCACTATTTGGATGTTGAGTTGATTCAGTAGCCTCGAGTGAGCCACTTAGGACAGCCTGGAGACATGGCTGGGCAATAGCCATGTGCAGAAGCTGCCTGTGCCTTTACGATCCAGGGAGGCCTCCCAATGATAGTGGGGGAACCGAGGAGCCTAAAGCCAGGAACAGAACTCAGGCTGATTAACTGTAAGAGCAGAAAGACACCTACAGCTTCAGCTCAGGCAGCGGACACTAAACTGATCATGAGCACAGATGCATTGACAGTACTGAGTTCTGGCCTGGCTTGATGAGCAGTCTCAAGAGTTAGGGAGGAAACCCCAGCATGCTGAGTGATCTCCAGGGACCGAGGGTGTAGGAGTGTGAATGTAGCATAGTTTGGGTGCTTTATCTGTGGAAGCTAAAGAAAACATTCCTTTCCAAAATTAAATTGCTGATTTTGTGTTTAGTTGGGGTTGGAATGCAGTCTGAAGGAAACAGGAGGCCCAGCTTTCCTAGTAGATGGTGGGTCTTAACTCTGAGGCAGTATTGAGTTAGCCTTTATTTTTTCCTTTCTTTTCATTTCTTTTGTGTGTGTGTGTGTGTGTGTGTATATGTATATGTATTAATTTTCATGTATATGTGTGCACCATATGCAAGTGTGCCTGGTGTCTAAGCAGGCCCTAAGAGTTCCAGCAGTTGTGAGCTACCTTGTGGACCATTCTGCTCAGGAACACCGGGCCATCTCTTCAGCCCCCAAACTGGCCTTTTATAATGGGTTTAACATTAGTTCAGCTGCCCTGTGCTTCTGTTTCCATCTGTAACGTGGGCTTCACATTTCAGTTAGTGAATGCTTGGTGATTTCGTCATCGTCCTGGAGTCACAGGGACAGCAGTTGCAGGAGAGGGATGGTGGGAATTTCTGTAGCCCCTGGTTCAGCTGGAACAGTTCTACCCTTTTCCTTCCATAGATCCTTCCATGTGCCCACCTCCCGTCTATCTCTGATTCTCCCTGAACCCAAGGGCTGAGTCGTTCTGAGCTCCGGGGATTGCAATAATCTCTACACTTCGTTTATAACAGGAAGTCAGTGCATGCTTAGTACACACACACACACACACACACACACACACACGCACGCACGCACGTGTGTGCACACAGTGGCTGGGGGCAGGGCACAGGTTCTCCATTGAAGATACATTTGGCTTTATTTGAAATTATTTTTTGAGCAAATCTGTTACAAAACCACAACATGGGACCAGTGAAGTCAGGGCACAGAGAAAATAGAGTCCAGACAGCTTCTTAGACATGTGAGGCTTATGTTTCCTTGGTGTCAGTCAGCTTTCTACTGGAGGCGGGACCAGTGGGCGGGGTGAGTATCTAGGTTCTTGACATTGACCCTTCTGAAGTCTGGAACCAACATCTCTCTTCTCACCTGATTCCTCACATACGTGTGAGCACAAGTGTGCACTTTCCAGTGTCTTCAGTCAGGAAGGGAAGGGATGTCTTCATCTTTTTAAAAGGTGATTTTTATTCTTTTAATTACGCGTGGGCATTCATGTCTGCATGCGCGTATGCACATATGAGTGCAGGCACCTACACAGACCGTAGGTCCGTATCCCCTGGAGTTGGAGTTCCAGGCTGGTGTGAGCTGCCTGATGCGTGAGTGCCGGGAACTCCATTCAGTTCTGCTTGTTCTTAGCCGCTGTTTTCTCTCTCCACCCGTTTCATCTTGCTGTTGTTTTTGTTGGTGGTCTTTCTCATTTGAAATACTTTGTGGATGCCTCTCCCTGTTTGTGGGAAAGCCACATTATACAGGTAGGCGTGGTGGCTCAGGCCTGTCATCCCAGCTCTGTGGGGTGTTGAGGCAATAGCTCTGTAAATTCAACGGCTGCATAACATGCAGGATAGGTTTAAGGCCCATCTGGGCAATTTAGTCAGACGCTATCTCAAAATGAAAAGGGAAAATTGGCTGGGATAGAGGTCTTTGGTAGAATAATTGCAGTGGGTCTAAGGCCCTAGAATCAAACTCTATTACCACAGAGATGGGAGGGAAGGAGGGAGGGAGTGTGTGAGGTAAGGAGATGGGGAGGAATCTCACGTGGCGATGATGGGACATCTGTGGTCATGGTCCTCAAGGAAATGGGAATGTCCTGTCTATATTTTGTTCCCTGTGGTTCCCAGCTCAGAACCTCCCCTGTATCATGCAACACAAGTCATTCTGCGCTGTATGTGTGTTTGATAAACCACCTTGGCGACAGAGACTTCGTGACCAGTCGGCACACAGGCTGCTTCTGAAGGGGAGGCCCTGTCAGCCTAGCTGGGCCTGTTGACAGTGGTCAGAGAAAGGGGCCACCGAATGGAAGGCTTACCTTGGATAGAGATATATTGAGCATCTTCCCTTGTCTCTGGAAACCTGAGTTCCTGGGCAAAGTTTTCTTCGGCTCTGGTTGCTTCATCTCCATCCTCAGAATGAGGCTGGTTGTAGACTGCTCCCGTACGTCTGTCCTTTGTATGTGGGAAATGCTCAAAACTTGCTATTTAAGCAGTCGCTCTTGTAGCTTCAGATTACACATCCACAGAGTCAGCCAATCAAGGCTTGAAATGAAGAAACAGTGGTCTGAATTTGTAGAGCCCCTTCTCCTTTGTCCTTATTCCGTAGACAGTAATCTCACAGCTTCTGCTTTGAGGGGCTTTTAAGCCTATGGGTGGAGGATGTGTCTAGATTATACTTAAATGCTAAGGCATTTTAAATGAGGGCTTTGAGAACCTATGGGAACCAAGAGATAATGGATACAAAAGGAGGCAGGGGACCTGGGAGAGGCTGTAGTGCAGCTCCCAGAATCTTACGCCTTACACTCCGTCCTCAAACACTAGCAGCTTAGGCAGCACACTGTGTTCCATAGAAGGGTGCTCAGAACCCTGAAGCTTCGCAGGGCTAGGGTTAGCCAGGCTGGGACTCACCTTTTTTGCACCTTGATAGCATAGAACTCACCAGGGGCTTGTTTTTTGGTCTAGATGAAGAAAATAAGCTCCAGCACCATTTTTCCAAACCTGAGCTACGTCATAAGGTGCTGTTTGCCTGAGGGAATGATGGCCATCTTTTAGTGTTTAGTCCAGGCCCATAGGGGCCTACAGTGGTGAGGTCTAGGTTCCCCTTTGGGTTGGTTGGCAAGATTGCAACTGGTCAGTGCTCATACTGATGTTTCATTTCTAATAGGATGCTCTCTGTGTCATTCTTGGCAATTTTTGCATTTTCTTAGACACACTAGCATTTAGATGACATGGCCTTTGTTGCCCATATAGCTTAACGTTAGACTCAGATGTACAGAGAAGATGGGCAGGTCCTCGACCCTGCTGTCAGAGCTGAAATAGTCACCTCAGAGGTGACAAGAGCACATGAGACTGGAAATCATAGCACCATTTATTCTTCTCCTGCTGTCCTCCTTGCTGTCTTCCTCTCCATTGCTCTGATTCAGAGCACACTGGCCAGAGAATGGCCACACATCCGTCACACCTTCGGTGACTGCCTCTTACTCCGTGGGCATGTTGAACTGCTATGTAGGGATTTTAGTTTCTTCCAACTTTTTGGAGTCCCGAGGATGGCTCATTTCAGGGACTTTTCTCCTTCTAATCTTTGTCCAGTGAAGGCCAGCCAAGACAGCAAAGTGTGGCTGCCAGCTCTGCCCCTGCATTGCAGGGACAGCCAGACCTGGTATGTGGTCTGGAAAAGAAAGGAGTCGCTGGCTATAGGTGGCCCAGGGCTGCTAGGCACATCTGTCTTTAGACCCTAGTTGGCTATTTGTGTGACCCAGGTTTTGCCATGTGGCGAGAAGTGGGGGACAATTAGTCTCTCCATTGTTGAATGGCCACTGGGTGTCCAGACGGAGGTTCTCAACCCTTTTGTCAAGAGGGCGACCAGTGGCACTTTGCCCGCAAGTGGGGTGGGCTCAGTGAGGACCAGAGCTGTTTGCTCTCCTGCCTATGAGCCCTGCTGGTGCAGATGAGGAGCTGTAGCCATGAGGCAGCTTCCTCTGCCTTCCTGGGCCCCTGGCCTCTCCATCCTCCAGCAGGAGAAGCCAGCTTGGAAGCTTAGTATGCTTTCCTTGTAGAATTCTTGGCCATGTTGTGATGCTGAGAGCTAGGAGCTACGTGTGCAACAGGAAGCTCAAGAGAGTCCAGCATGTCTCTCACTCTTGTTGTGGTTGGATGGTCCCTTTCTGTTTCTATGATACCACTGGGGTTGCCTGTGGTATCATAGCCATATACGTATAAAACCCTCTTAGGGGCTTAGAACTGAGCCCGATTGAGATTAGGCTTGTGGGCAGGGTGGATACCATGCTGTTTTCCTGCGTCACTGTCGTTTGAAGATCTCTCTGATTTGGAACTGGAGATGTGGCTCAGTGGTTAAAAACACATACCGCTCTTGTGTTTTGAGTTTGGTTCCTAGTACATTGGCCGTGGCTCTCTACCTCCTGGAACTCCAGCTCTAAAGAACCTGATGTCCTTTGCTGGCCTCTGTGACCCCTGTACTCATGCAAACCCCCACACTCTCATATACATGTGATTAAAATTTCAAAAAACTCAAATTAAAAAAGTTCTGTTACTAATAAAAATAACAACAGGATGATTCATGGCTGCCAGCCGGAGAACTAGCCCACTCTTTACCATTTTCTGGGTCTTCTGTGTGCTGCTTGTGTGTTTTCATAGCAGCTAGAGGACTGACTGTAGGATTTTTGAAGGTATTTTTTGGGCTGCCTTCTGGTTTAAACTAGAAAATGAGAAGAGTATTTTTTACAGTTCATTCTTACATTCCCTTCCCCCTTTTTTAAGCCTTGGTACCATTTAATTAAGATTTATGAAGAACTCATGCTTCAGACCTTATGGAAGCTGCAAATGAACTGTCTTAGCAGCCTGCACTCTGCCCTCGAGATGAGCAGACTCCTACCCTTAGCTCTGTGTCCCAGTGATCTGTGCTCCAGCTGCCTGCCTAGTGCAGCGAACTGGAGTAGCAGTCTTCTGGCATTCTGCCTAGTGTGTGCGTGCGTGCGTCTGTGGGAGAGGGGGTGGCGGGGGGGGGGGGATGAGGCAGTGTCTCTGTAATCCTTGTGGAGTAGAAGCTTCTCATCAGTGCCTTTCTCACACTGAACCGAGCAGAAGGAAGCGCACTGGGTCTTCTGCAGTTGAGTTTCCCCGCAGCGGAACACTCGGATGACAGATGGAGCTGATGCTTCCTCGGGGCCCATAGAGATGCCCCGCTGTGCCGCCTTTAGCGCTCAGGTTAGCCTTCATGCAGAATCCCGTTTACCTTTTGTGTGGGAATCGGAAGGTCACGGCAAACTCCGTGAATGGTAGAGCCTGACAGAGCCTGGGAATGAGCCGTGGGCTTGATGTTTTCAGGGACCATTCTTTTACACAGCCTTAGTGATTCTTCCCATGGCTGCCTGGTGATCTTTGTAACAGTGACATTTAGGATCACCTTTCCAGGCATTTTTGTCTGGTGTTCACAGAACTGGGTATAGCATGTACTTTCAGGTTCTTTGTGTCTGAAGCCTGGCTCAGTGCTGCTTGCTCAGGTAGGGCCACCAATGGAACCTCAAGTAGGTACACTCCTGACCTTGGCTGTGCAGGTAGGTGGTGTGGAACTGCAGGTGCACCCAGGCCCTGGAGCCTCGGTTCTGGGCGCCTCCCACTCCCGACAGCTGCCTAATCTTATTTACTCTCCCGGAGCCTCTCATCTTCCTAAACAAGCAATAACAACATGAAGGTCCATAACTCCACACCCCCGTCCAGCGGATGTGCGTGTCTGCACCTGCCTTCTCTCTGAACTTGGTCTCTTTACAGCTTTTCTGTATGATTCCTACTCCCAGAGCTCCCCTCCCCCGAGTTCTACGTTAAGATGTGGTTGGGCTTTTCCAGGCTAGACTGCACGTCCATGTTCTCTATCCCTGTCCTCTCGTCTCTGCATGCTTGCCCTACGGTGCAGTTAAGTTGAGAAGGGAGCCCAAGCTAAGCATGTTCTCGGAGCTGTGTCCTCAGGGCTGTGTGAGCATTTGGTACAGCACCTCCATACCCTTCAGCCCCATTCCCAGTGAGTCAGCCCATCCCCCAAAACGGCAGCAGCTGCTGAGTGTGACTATGTGTCCAGCTGTACCCAGAGGCCATGAGACACATACCCAGGGCTAATCTCTTCTGACCTGCTGCATGAATAGGCTCAGTAACCCCCAGAAAGGTGGATGGTGGCTCAAGCCTTGAATTCTAGGTGCCTAAACAGTTTAGGATTCCAGCCACCCGCAGCTCCCCTGCTGTGGAATGCCCGTGATTCCACAGTGCTGAGAGTCCAGCAAGTCGGGGAGGCTTACCAGGGAGATGTGCTGACTGCGAACTGTAGCTTATTTTAGGAAGCTCTTGCTATGACACGCCCTGTGTGGCCAAGGCAATTGCAGCTGCCAGTCAGCAGATTGTGGCTCGCGAGTCTCCACGTACAGCCGCCAGGGCCCTAATTAATAACAGCAGCAGGCATTCTGCTCTTCCTGCCCACTCGTTTGCATGACTTCCCGTGTGTAGTGCCTGCGAGAGAGGCCCAAAGGATCCGAGGTTCTGACGGTTATCAGATGTCTCTATTGTCCAAGGATCTAGTGCTGTATCAACAGGCCCTTTGATCCCCATACTTTGCCTTCCCATTGGGCTGCATGTTTAGATTTGAGCACTCTGGGATATTTATCAGTGACATGGGGGGTTTAATGATAGTTGGAGCCTTCAGGCTCAAAAAGTGTTAGATGTATTTATGGAAGTACAGATGAGCAGTTGGGTCTTAGGGATTTGTGAGCTGAGCTGGGCTCCACATTCAAAATAATGACATTAATGATTCAAAATAAAACATCTCTATAGAGGTGTATGCGTGTGTGCACCCGCGCATGCGTGCGTGTGTGTGTGTGTGTAATCCTATATCGGTATGTAAACATGAAGCTGGGGTACAGCTCATGAGACCATGGGTTCCATCCTCATTGTGACAAACTAAGCTGAAAAGGCAGAAACGATTTTTGCCGAATATGTTTGATATACGAATCCCCCCCCCCTTTTTTTTTTTATTAATTCTCACTTGATAGAGGATCTGTGGAGTTTTGGGACCCCAGTTGAGTGTGCACCTGTTTACTGCTGAGTTCCATTATAAAGTCACTCCTCTATGGGCCCGCTGTGGTAGGTGGTACTCCCTTTGCTTCCTGGCTCATGGCCTGTCTCTTACTCTCTCTACAGTGCTGCACACACAGGGCCCAGTTGATGGAAGCCTGTATGCCAAGGTGAGGAAGAAGAGCGCCTCGGATTCTGGCATTCCTGGAAGCCCTCAGGGCATGCCAGCCACCAGCAGTCCAGACCACGGTGATCACACCCTATCAGTCAGCAGTGACTCTGGCCACTCTACTGCCTCGGCCAGGACCGATAAGACAGAAGAACGCCCGACCCCGGGTGCACAGAGAGGCCTGAGCCCTCAGGAGAAGGCTGAGTTGGACCAGCTACTCAGCGGGTTTGGCCTGGAAGAATCTTCGAGCTCCCACAAAGACATGACTGACGTGCACAGCAAGTATAGCGGGACGCGCCACGTGGTGCCAGCCCAGGTCCACGTGAACGGAGGCACGGCCCTGAAGGACCGGGAGACGGACATTCTGGATGACGAGATGCCCCACCATGATCTGCACAGCGTGGACAGCCTGGGCACTCTCTCCTCCTCCGAAGGGCCCCAGTCAGCCCACCTGGGCCCCTTCACCTGCCTCAAGAGCAGCCAGAACTCCCTCCTGTCTGACGGCTTTGGCAATGGTGTTGGTGAGGATCACCATGGTGCCCTTTCTCCAGACCTAGGTCTTGGTGTGGACTCTCTCTATGAGCGGGAGCGGATGTGTGGGGGCCGAGAGTCAAAGCAGCTGCAGCCCCTGCTGAGAAAGCCTTCTGCACCCACTCCGCCACAGGCCTATGGGCAAAGCAACTATTCCACCCAGACCTGGGTGCGCCAGCAGCAGATGGTGGCTGCTCATCAGTACAGCTTTGCCCCGGATGGGGAGGCCAGGCTGGGCAACCACAGTACAGTGGACGGTGCTAGCCTTGCCCAGCCCCAGCCCCACCTCCCGGTCACTCCAACTCGTGGAGCCAGCAGCAGAGTGGCCGTTCAGAGAGGCATCAGCAACGGACCAAATCCCCCCGACACACAGCCACTCTGTCCTGGTAAAGCGCTCCAGCCAAGATTTCCAGAGGACAGAGGCATGAACGGAGTCCATCAGGAGCTGAACGCTGGTCATTCCCCAGGCTCTCCGACTCTGGATATCGACCAGTCCATTGAGCAACTTAACAGGCTGATCTTGGAGCTGGACCCCACCTTTGAGCCCATCCCCACACACTTGAATGCCCTCGGCATCTCGGCCAATGGCTCTGTCTGTGCTGATGGTGTGGCAAGTGGGCTCCGGTGTGGTGGCAGGCTGGACCCGGTGGAAGGCCCTAGCCGGAGCCCTGGCCAGCAAGGTGAGCTGATGAAAGACCAAGGTCAGGTAGGAAGTTGTCCAGCTGGGGATTTGGATTTGCTGAAACTCATTTCCTTGACAGTTTCTACCCCGAGCCATGACCTAGGATACAAGTGGTACCTTGGCACTATGGGAGCTTGTTAGCAGATTTGAATGGTGGGAAGGAAGAGATGCAAAACTTGCCTCTAAGGATGTTCGGGGCAGGAATTGAGCCCCTTGAAGAGGAATATTGGTGTCTTATTCCACACATTTGGTCACATCTCTTGGGGAGTACAGTGGGCTATTTGAGAACACAGGGTAGCCACCTGCTAGCTGTGTGATTCAGAACCTACGCATAAATTATCTGAGCCTCTGTTTCCTCATGTGAAGAATAAGCTCAACAATGAAGCTTTTCTCAGCTCAAGAATGTTCCTTTAGGAAGAGGGCCAGGCCTCCCCATGAGTCAGAAGAATTGTTGGGCTCTCAGTCATCCCTGAGGTCTGAGTAAGCAGTCAGGGTATGCAAGCTGTCCTATTTACAGATATATTGTCCGAGTTCTTGAGACACCACGGAGGCTGTTCCTGGGTGGCAGTAGCCACTGTGTGTTAGAGAGAAGTTTGCCTCTAGAGGGCTGAGGGAGACGTGCGCATGGGGGCGTGAAGTAGAAAGTGTGGAGTGGCCTCAGAGAAGCTCAGGGAGAATTGATCCAGGTTCCTGGGTCCTGAGAGCCACAATCTAGGGCCAAGACCATGGGCCTAGGCCTAGTAAGGGAGAAAACGTGGGTGTGAGGACCGTGTATGTGCTACCCCCTCTGAAGCAGATGAGAGTTGGCCAGCTGCTGACCAACTGGCCAGTTGGCCAGAACTGTGTGGGTCTTTCTGCCTTAGACTCAGGGAGTTAGACACCAGGACAGGGCCTTCTTGGGAAGGCCACGATTGGTGGCAGTGGACAGTGGCCTCTGCCAAGTTTGTGGGAGGGTTTCTTGCAGGCTGTGTCAGGGCGATGAGGCCTGCTTTAGGATCAGGTTGCTATCAGATGTTCTCAGTGTCGGCATGGGTCAAGGTCTGATAGCTGCTGGGGTCACTTCGTCTTTGGATGGAAAAACAAGCCACAGCGCATGACATCCTGAGATGTCAGCGCTTTTGGATCTCAGGCAGCGCATCCTGAGAAGGGGTCTGGGAGATAATGGAAGGGAAGAGGCTTGGTCTGGGATCTGCACAAGATTATCCCTGGAGGAGACTGACCAAAGTGAGGTCTCTGTGCGAGGGTGGTGAAGCGGCTGCAGGAAGTGGCAGGTGAGATCTAGCCGTGGTTGTTATTAGGAGCCAAGACGTGGAGGACAAGAAAGACAGCGCCAGGAGAGGGCTCTCAGCCGTTTCCTTCTTCCTCTCATGAGTGCTTTTCTGTGCTTCTCAGAGAGTCTGTGAGCGTCCTCCTTGGTTTGTGTGTTAATGATGCTGATGTTAGAAACCTCTGAGTGTGCTGAATATTGCTTTGGGGTCCTTGTACGCTGATTTAATCCTCTTGCGAGGACTTTCGCTACAAGAGCCTATCTCTGCCTTACCGCCGTGTTTGTGGAGGTTAGTGGGTGATGAGGGGTCTTCATTTCACATGGACCCTGTGGAGTAGACCCATGGCCTCTGCACTCTTGGAAAGGCTGCACCCTGGCTGATGTCTGGATCCCTCTCCAGGTAGGAGCATGGATCCCTGGGAGCAGCATGGATCTTAGCTAACATCATGGTGGCATGGGCTGCCAGCAAACTGGCATGTATGTCATCAAAGAACACACAGCAAGATACTGTAGCTGTTAAAGTGTCTGGTAGGTACGGGTCACACGTGAGGCTGGAAGGAATGAAGGCTTCTTCCCTGGTACAGTTCCGAGGCTGTGGGATAGCTATCCGCAACCCCGGGGAACCAGGACAGAAAGAGTAGCCGTGACGGAGGACTCAGGCCAGGTCAGCGCCAAAGCTGCATGAGCTTGTTGACTTGAATACTTTCAGGAAATTCAGAATTCGAAGTTTTGACTGGAAACAAAACTCTACATTTGTTTAACGAATATTCTTGGAAGACGGTACTTGGGAAGGTTAAATCAAAAGCCTTTTCTCCAGGAACAAAATCTCTCCTGAGGTTTGGAACTGTTTGTGGGTGTCTTATATGTGGGGGACACAGGACACAGACACGGGTGACTGTTTTCTAGTTGACTGACTGCAGTTTCTCCCTTCCTGTAGCAAAGCTGGTATAGGACCAGGAACTGAAGAGCATCACTGTGGCTCCCGCCCTCGCCTTCGTCATTATTAAATTACTGAAGAAATAGGTCATGTTACTAACTAGAGTTTTATTTTAATCTTAGATCCCCTTTAATTCCTTTTCTTATAAAGATAAATATAATTTTCAAATGGAATAACTTTCCTACTTAAACAATAGATTAGCAGTTTTTAAATCCATCTGTGTTTAACAGGCATTCTAGGCCATTATCAATTCTTTGAAACCATAGTGTGGTATCACAGGAATATATGTATCTCACAAAACTGGGACTAGACTCTGAAGGTGTTTTTGAAATCCGGAATCTTGCTGCACATGAGATGCTGTCTCCAAGCAGCAGCTGGGAAGCTCAGCATGAGGACAGAGCTGAGCCGGTGACACCCTTCCTTTAGCCAGGCTTCCTGTGTTAGGTCAGCACCCAGCTCCAAATGCAGTAAGGCCAAATCTTGTACTGTATTACATGTAAGAAGCCTGGGTGTGGTGCAACTGTCTCCTGGATCTCAATTCAGGACATCTTGTTTTGACGAAACCCCATCAAGAGAATGCTTATGTGCTTAACTCCCCCTGAGTGAGGAAGGGGCAGTCTTTCCTCCCTGTTAAGTAGAGAAAATGCTCGAACTCTGTTGATCTCAAATTTAATAATGGAATTTAAAATTTTTGTTTAATTTTATTTTTTTATGTGTATAGGTATTTTGCCTGCCAGCATATCTGTGCACCGCTTGTGTATCTGGTGCCTGTAGAAGATGCTGTCAGATCCTCCGAAACTGGAGCTATAGGAGATTGTTACTCACCACGTGGGTGCTGGGACTCCAACACGGGTCCTGTGGAAGAGCAGCTGGTGCTTTTAGCCACTGAGCCCTCTCTAGCTCCTGATCCGAAGATTTAAATTTCAGTGTCCCCGTCCCTGTCTCTGAATGGAAAAGTTCAGTCATGCATGATGTAAAACAGAAATCTCCAGAAATTAGCAGAGAGATTCAGAAAAATACAAATGGCTAAGCAGCTCGTTTCGAACCCCCTAGAAGTTCTGCAGTGATATAAAACCCTGCACTTAGAAAGATTCCCAGGTCTCTTTATCCAGGTCTGTTTTCTCGGTCAGTTGGGTGGGGAGGGATAAGACCTGCTGAGCTAGGGTCCTCTGTGTGTGGCTGTCAGCTGGACTGTGCTGAGTAAGAGGGGCCCAGTGAGGCAGAAAGACTTCGTGTCGTCCCTAGGACATTGCTATTCGTGAAACCTGGCCCCATAGTGGACATGGGATTGCCTGACTGCTGTCTTTCTGAGTCTTGTACACACATGAAGATTCTGGGCTGCAAAATTCCCAGAATGCTCTATCTTCTTCATGCTCTGTGAGGCCAGCTTCTCCTGTGCTCTCTGTTGTGCTTATAGATGCAGGCCCACTGTAGGATGCCTGGACCACAGCATCCTCAAGTCACTAAAATCCTTCACTTTCCGGATCATGTCTTGAATGCAAGAAACCAGGTGAGGGCAGGCAGTTCAATTGGGGGCTTTTGCTGCCTCAGAGTGCCCACCGGCCAGTAAGATTGCTCCCTCACTCTGGTGCAATAGACTTTGATTGGACCTTGTTTGAGAGCCCAAGTTTTTTCATTGACAGACCCCCCAGCCTCTGCTCCTCTCCCCCACTCCAATTCAGCCTGCACATGGGCTGCCTTCTGGGATCACAATGAAATGGCCCGGCTACCTGAGTAACCAGAGAAGGGAGCCAAACTATGAAGCCTGTCCTTCTATGCATGACAAAAAGCTGGCTGCCATTTCCATACCTTGGGGACTTCTTGCTTGATGCTGTTAAAATCTTTGATTCTTGTTACATTAGGATCCGTGCCCCATAGCAGGAACCTGGCAGGCACTTTTTGTGTTTTTAGAATTCCTGTGCTGTGGGAGGTGTGCGTGAAGCTTGAGAATGCAGTCCTTGGGTGCTTTGATGGCAGGGACTAGAGACTTGTGGAAGGGGAGACCTGTGCACAGTTTAATGTTGCTAACACATTTTAGTCCCTGTCACCACGAGCAAGTCAAGGAATCTAGGGAGTGCTCCATGAGCCCCTCACAGGCTTGTCTGGTGCAGGGCTACTGGCCAGGTAGATGTCCCCAAAGGGTGTGAAATGTTGGGGGAAGCTCAGTGCTTAACAACCACACCAGCAGAGGTGTCAGGGAGTTATGCTGGAGGGGCGGGGTGGGCCCCACCACAGGTTCAGTCTTGTGTTCAAGGAGCCCAGAGGGCGAGCCATGGCCTCTTGGGTCGTTTGGGGCTTGTCTATATGATCAACTGTCCCATCAGTGGCGAAAGTGGATCTGACAGGGGACACTGTGGGTCAGGAGTCATAACCCAGATACTGGAAGGGTGGGACTAGGTTCATGAAAATGCCATGGGTTGTGTTTGCTTCCAGCTCTGCAGAAGAGTTTCAGATGGGAGAGAGTTCCGCACTGGGAATGTAGCTCTGTGGTATAGCATTGCTTGACTGGACAGAGGGGAGCCCTTGGGATTTGTTCCTGCAGGGGCTGGGGAGCTACCGGGTCTCAGGGCTTCTAGCAATACTACACTGATGTACAGCCACCACCATTGTGTGGTTTCTGAACTCTCCCTAATTTCCCCAGAGAAGACCTTTGCCCCTTAGCACCCATTTCCCACCTCAGCCTGCAGCGCACTAACCTACTTCCGGTCTGCCTGGATCAGCTGTTCTTTGTATAGGAATGCAGTTGTATACTGTGTCACTGATTCTTTTTCATAGAGCACATTATTTTCAAAGGTCTGTGGCTAATGGAGACTGTTTATGGCTAGAGGCTACTCCATAGTCGATCTGTTCCCATCAGCGAACACGAGGATTCCGTCAGCATTCTGACTGTTGGGAATATTGCTGTTATGTGTGGGTGCACACAGACCTGTTCAAATACCTGATTGCTAATCACTAGATGTGGATTTGCTGGGTCCCGGGGCAGTTCTTGGTGAGATTCCCGGGAAAGTGCCAGTCAGTTGTTTGAAAGTCTCTTTGGAGACTGGCCAGCCTGTCAGTGGCCAGGTCATCTTCTGAAGCTTCAAGCTCTCAGTATAGTAGAAACATTTGGTCTGTTGTCATCTCATAAGGGACCGAGGTTCTGGGAAGTTCACCCTTGGGGAGAACTGCCCTTTGTGGTCTTGTCTTCCACGTGGTGGAGGTCAAATCCTTTCTCTCCATCAGGAGGAACAGGCTCTGACTGTTCCCAAGCTTGGTGAAGTCAGTGCTCTGCCGTCATTTCTTCTTCCTCCACATGGCCTTGTGTCATGGCCTGGGCCATGCCTGAGGGAAGGGTCTTGCCCTCTGCAGGTGTAATAAAGAAAATAACTTAAGCATAAAACGAAGGAATCAAAACTGGGTCCTGAAACCCTCTTGGGGAGTGGACTCTCCAGTGTGAGTGGAGGGTGACGTGACCAGAATCCTCTTCGGAGCTTGGAGCTCTTTGCAACAGTATTCAGAGTTCTTTCAGCATTCTGCTCGGTGTTTGTTTCACAGAGAAGGCGTTCTTCCTGGGTTTGGGGACTTGTTCTCCCCGTTTCAAACAAGCCGGGCGGTGGTGGCGCACGCCTTTAATCCCAGCACGAGGAAGGCAGAGGCAGGCGGATCTCTGGGAGTTCGAGGCCAGCCTGGTCTAAAAGAGCTAGTTCCGGGACAGGCACTAGAGAAACCCTGCCTCCAAAAACCAAAAATAAAAAAAAAAAAATATGCCTTCACCTACTAAGCACTTGCAGGATTCCCAAGGGAACAGGTCTTCAGTCCCATTCCCTTCCTCATAACTTTGCACACAGAAGTGGCTTTTCCCATTAGGACCAGGCTAGGAACAGAGAGGGGGAAGAGGAGATGGACCCTGCGCATACCCAGAGGGCTTTTCCTGACCTCCTCCTGACTGTCACTCAGCACTGGGGCTACCAGTGTCTTACCCCTTTTCTTTGTGGGAAATTCCCGCCTTTGTCCATTCCCTCTCCATCGAGGTTATGCCTGTTTACCCGAGTAAGCTGACATCAGGAGGCCCCTGCCTCAGCACAGAACAGCCTTTGCTCAATTTGTTTTCATTCCCAGAAATGCGAGGGAGTTTCCCAAACCACCCGCATGCCATGGTGGTGCCAGGCTTGCTCTGTTCTTACATGATCCTGTAAAGACGAATTAATCGCTGATGGGCACTTCTCTTTCCGGGGTCCCAGATAGAAAATAAAGATCACATTTTTAAAAGGGATCGTGCTCCGGGACCTGTTCCCTTTCCTTTGTATTAGTTATGTTTGTTCCCGTGTGTTTGTAAGATGCTCAGTGCATTCTGACTTAATGCCGTTTAGATCCATTTCCCTGCATGTCTATGGAGAGTGCTGGTAAGAGCCTGAACCCACTGTCACCTGGTGTCGCACAGTTTCTGATTTCCTGCTAAGACTTAGGTTCCATCCATTCTTTGCACTGCACTCTGTGGCCACCTGTGGGCTTTCTGAACACAGATGCCAATAATGCCCATGTGTGCTTCTGTCTGCCAAGGGAGGCTGAGTAGCCTGGTAGGGGCCCGAGTGTCTGATGTACTTTATGCTCAGTTACTGACTCGTGGGGTTCAGGCCTGCTGTGCCTACAAGTTGAAAGCTTGACAGTCATGTCCTGACTCCAAGGGAAGGGATAGATGTCAGACAGGAAGCGTGAAGCGTACACGGAAGGATCTTAGGGACACACTACTGGAGAACCACATGCTTTCAGCTGTGGCTTTGAACTGAGATGTGTGTCTGGTCGCTCGTCCCATGGCTCCTTGAGACTGGGATGTTCTCCCCGGTTGATTCCAGTGGGGCCAGAGTTAGGGACCTTGCTGTGCAGCATGTGGAGAACAGCTTGTGGTCCTGTGTTGCCCCCTTAAGCTGCCTTCCACTAGGACTTTATTTCAGCAACAGAGTGGGCCATGTGCCTCACGGAGGAGAAGACTCTACCCTGAAAAGTCAGTGTGGGTGTCACGTTTTCTCCTGCTTGGCATCCCTCTCCCTCTTTTCAGATAGACCAGGTGACACCAAGAAGTGTCCACATGGCCCATAGCAGCATTGGAGGACACAGCTGAATGAGACAGTGAGGAAGGGCTTTGTTCTCTTACAATTGGGAGTTTGGTGCATTTGAACAAGTGCAGAACTGCCAAGAAGCATTATGGGGGATTTCTTCTAAAAATTAAGTTTCCAGTTGAGTGGTGTAAACCTTGTCTCTCCATCCCCCAAATACATACTCAGGAATTCCCAGTCATGATATTTTCTATCCTGGACTGTCATGGCCTCGGTCCTGCATGTTAAACATAGTACCTGACAATCTTAGACCGGACACAGTTTTTGTGGTCTCTGTGGGTGATGCTCTCCTGCCCACGAGTCCTTCAGTGTCTACAGATGAAGTACTTGAGGAAATTCCCTTTCCTGATCTCCCCACTATCATGGTGGCTTTGGTGGTGTGTCCCCTAGCTTGGCTGTCTTTGCCCCGTTGCCACACTGCCCACACAACTGCCTGGACTTGGAACGCTACAGTTCTCAGTGATTTAGCATCAGCTTCTCACGCTCTCTGAGATTCGGTGCTCTCCAGAGACCTATGGTAGCCTCAGCTTCTGTTATGCTTGACATGGTCTGTGGTGGTCCTGCGCAGTGCTCAGAAGGTGTCCTCATATAGCAGGACGTTGGCTTTGGCAGCAGCAATGAAAACACATAGGGACTCAGGCCTTAAACTATAGCTTGAGGTCATGTGGGTTCATAGGGCCAGGTGGAAGGACGGCCCACGTGAGGACAGCTGAATGCTCAAGGAACTAGCCTTGTTGATAGTGGGGTCAGGTGTCCAGTCTTGCTGCCACAGCAAAGCATATCACCACATGGCTGCTGTCTGTCCCTCCCTCCATGGGGAGCCCAGCTGCACAGAGGGATTCTGGAACAAAGCTCATACGCAGAGCTGCCTGCCAGTATGATCCATGCTTACTTAGTCCCGAAGTGGCCTCCGCGTTCCAAGCTCTCTGAGCTTTTGTAAGCACCAGGGTCCAGTTCAGGTTTCCTTTTTACTGCCAGGGAACACACTGGAAGCAGGTGTGACTCCCCACAACAGCTGAGCCCCAGCAGGCACAGGTGGGAAGAGAGCCTAGTGGGTCCCAGCAGGTGCAGATGGGAAGGGAGCCAAGTGGGTCTCAGTAGGTGCCATTGGGTCTTCACAGCTATGGTAGGGGCCCTTTGCCTGCAAATATTCCCTGAGGCCTGATTTTGCCCGTGTTCCCTTGACCCTTCTCAGAACCTAGAACGGTTGGTATGAGTTGTCAGACTGCTCAAATCTTGAGGAGACTCCCACAAGCCAGCACAGTTTCTCTTCGTTCCCATATCAGACCAGTACCAGAAGTGACAGCCATATATTAGCGTCCACCAGCAGTCCCTGCTCCTACTCCCCCCGCCCATGTGACTTCTTACAGGAAAATGAAGAGTAAATATTATTGTGGTCACTTGTATGGCATGAATTTTACAGCTCTGTTCAATAAGTAGATTTACTATTTCCTCATTGACTTGTTAAGTATTTTACTATTCAATTGCCCAAGGCCATCCAGTCAGCTTCGTGCTGGAGCTCCGAAGTCAGTTTGTACTCCATATAAGCCATGGAAATCTGATCTTTCTGCTTCTGATGATGTGGAACCCCAGCTGCAGAGGGAAACAGGAGGCTCTGATGCAGCTCCTCCCCCGGTTCCTAGGGTCCTGCTAGAACAGTGGTTCTCAACCTTCCTAACGCTGAGACCCTTTAATACAGTTTCTCATGTTGTAGTGACGACCCCCAGCCATAAAATTATTTTGTTGCTACTTCATAACTGTAATTTTGCTACTGTTCCGAATCATACCGTAAATATCTGTGTTTTCCTATAGTCTTAGGTGACCCCTGTGAAAAGGTTGTTTGACCACCCCTAAAAGATTTGTGACCCACAGTTTTACTAGGAGCTGGCGGACCCTGAGTCGGGCATGACAGAGGGTGGTGCATAGAAGTGGGCGTGCATGCAGGTGCTTTCGTGGTAGTGCAGAGAGTAACCTAATGAACAGAAACGATTTGCTCCCCAGCAGATGCTCACAAGTTGAGCCTAGAGTGGAAAAAAAGAAACAAGCAAGCCACGTGGCTTCCTTACTGTATGGCACTGTTCCCAGGGAAGGGAGGGAGGGAGGGAGGGAGGGCTGGGAGCATATGCTTGACAAACCACCATGGGCTCTTAAGGGAGGCCAGCTTTCGGCATTGACTGCTGACCAGGTCATCTGTCCCTCATCTGTGCTCCATCCTCCATCTCCTGCTCCCCCATTGCTTCCTGTGGTCCTCAGGAGCATCAGTGGGGATGGACATCAGAGCTGAGGTCTGACGTGACCGGGTAGTGGCTGTCTCCACATTGTCTTCAGTCATAAAGCCAAGCCCAAGGGAGGTGATGGTGCAGAGATACCATACTTGCTGTTTCAGTCCTTCTGAAGAGAGGTGACCTGCTCGGCAGCCACCAGAGATACTAGGTGAAACACCTAGAGAGATGTCTCTGCAGCCACCAACCTCCTCCCTGGCCTTTAGATCACCAGAGCGTGAGGGGAAAAAAAAATGTCTGGTTGCTTCTGTGTCTTTTCTACCTAGGAACATTGGCTCTGAGAGGCCCTGAAGTAGTGAGGAGTCAGAGTGAGGAGTCAGGGTGAAGCGCCTGTGCCTGTGTTTTTGTCTGGGCAGTCCCAGAGCTTTCTTCTGAAGCTCTGCTGTCTGTGTGTGAGGCTTAGGACTGTGGCATGCTCATTGTCATAGGGTCATTGCAGACCTTAAGGAGGAGGTATCAGCACAAGGAGTTTGATAGGCACAGACTGCTTCTTGCAAGAAGGGGGGCCTTTGACCATATGTGTTTCTACACCCCTGGAAGTGCAGATGCTGGGGGTTCCTCATCCTAGAAGCTGCCCATTTCTAGGAATGCCCTCCTTGCTGACAACAGCCTTCAAATGAAGAGTCTTGTAGTACCCAGGAGTGTGGACCCGCAGAAGTGGGGTGCATGTGCTGAAGTGCCCCCTTCCCCCCCCACACACACACCAGTATTGAGAGCACAGAACTTGAGCTTCATCTGTCACGGATGTGCAGACAGAGGCTGTGTCAGCGTGGAGGTCAGTGTGTGAATGTAGAGTGTGGAGGGCTGTGGGAGGGACCAGATGCAGGAGTGTGAGCTGCATGAGTGTGAGGTGTAAGAGAGTGCACATACGGTGTGTGTCTGAACGGCCATATGTGAGAATAGAGGGGAGAATGTGTCAGAGAGTGTGTGGGTGAGAGACTGGCATGTGGTATGTGCCAGCATGTGTACACTGTAAGGTAAGAACCAAAACATGTGAGAACGAGTGCCGTGTCTGTGTCAGTGAATGTGAACGTGTCACTTGAGCCTGTGCGTGACAGCTGAGTGTGTAAGAGACCACGCCCATCCCTGTGGATGTTTCGTGGACAACTCAGTTCTTAGGACTAGTTCAGTTCTCAAGATTTAGTGCCGCCATCCTTGGGGATTCCCTCTCTCTCTTTCACCTCCCAGTGCTGAGGAGGAGCAGCTGCCAAGAGGGTCTCTGTGGTAGATGCTGTCAGTGCATAGTGGAGACAGCTGATGGAGGGTTCCATCTCTAGATGCGGCTTCAGGCCTAGACTTAAGCTCTGCTCTCTCACTGTTCTTGCTGTCTTGGGTCTGTTGTGGAACTTAACTTTGGCATTGTCTTGCCTGAAAAATAGGAAGAACAGGTCCTGCCTTGGAGCTGTTAGGTCTACCTACTGTTTCTGGATAATTAAAGAAGCACCGAGACCACTGCAGTGTGGTACCTTGTGGCACCCGTGGAGTGCATTGCCCTAGAACAGTGGGGAAGTTCACATCCACTTGGGTTCCTGCAGTGGGTTCCTTAGGGAAGAGGAAATGCTTGTTTGTTTATTAATTGATTGGTTGATTTGATTTTTCGAGGCAGGGTTTCTCTGTAGCTTAGGAGCCTGTCTGGGAACTAGCTCTTGTAGACCAGGCTGGCCTTGAACTCACAGAGATCCCCCTGCCTCTGCCTCGCAAGTGCTGGGATTATAGGTGTGCATCACTACTGCCCGACTGGAAATGTTTATTGACTCAACCCCAGAGTTTGTGAAGATAAACAGAAGTGGGTGCAATGTAAGACCAGAGGCTCAGAGAGAACCAGCTTAGGCCAGCAAGTACTGCAGACTAGAGAGAGAGCAGCCATCCATGTAGAGCGTGAAGGGTAAAGAACCTGCAGAGGCAGTCTGTGCTCTGTGCGGAGGAGAGAACCAACAGAGGCCATCCGTGCAGAGAACTGCAGAGGAGAGAAAAAGGAAGCAGGTTTGTTTCTCCCAAAGGGAATCCAAGTCTTGTCTTTCTTAATTTTAGAAAACAAAAATGTTATTATTGAAAATTTTAGAAGAGAGAATCAAAGGAACAGGAACTTTGCTGTGAGATGGTTGGTATCTCCTAGAAATATCAGAGAAGCTACCCCGTGAAATCTTACCGGCATGGCTGCCTCAACATGACCCAGCCAAGATGACACCAATAGACGTGTTAATGTGGATGGGGGAAGCTCAGGAGGCCTCATCCCTACACAAAGAACTTCAGGCAGCTCAGGATTGCCAAGAGCAGGAGAGATAGTCTCCAGGGAAGAGCATACTAAATGTCATCTAACAACAATGGTTAGCTGTAAAATATATAAATTCAAGTAACATTACACAGATTTAGCAGGTTGTTTTTATTTATTTAAGAATATATGTATGTTCACATACCTCTGTGTGTGTGTTGTGTGTGTGTGTCTGTAGCGGCAATTAAAGAAAAAGGCTAGGAATTTGAAAGAAAGGCATATAGTACATGGGAGGGGTTGGAGGGAAGAAAGAGAAGGGGAAAATGATGTAATTGTTCAATAATTAAAAAAAATAAAATTACAAAAAATAGTTATAGTTTGAAATTTTAAAAAAGACAGAAGCATTTGCATGGAATTCCACATCCCAGAGATTGGCTTTTGAATATTTTCGTACCATTTTTTCTTTCTTTGGACCCTAAAGCATTTGCCACTGCCCCTGTGACATTGATACATGACTGTTTATTGACTTGCTGTGCAGTGTAGAGCAAACTCCCAGCCATGAAAGCCCGCTGCTGCTCACCGCTGTGATGACAGGATTATGTCATCTTCTTCTATGTGAGAGCCCCTGCCCAGCTTGGTCACCATGGCTGGGGCAGGTGCAGGGCACCTTGGCTCTTACTGGGGCTACTGCCGTGTTACAAAACTCTCTTACTGGGCTTGTTCAGCCCGCTGTTTCAGACTTCCCAGTCCCAGGACCACACACATTTTAAGAGATAGGAGGGCCACCTATGTCCCTGAGGCTGAATCTTGGCAGCTTGTGTGAAGCCCCTTCCCTATGCAGCAAACTCTTTGTCATCTGAGCCACCTCCCCGGCCCCTATTTATTTACCGTGTTGAGACAGGGTCTTGGCACCTAGTCCAGGCTGACCTTGAACAGCGGTCCTGACTCATGGAATCACAAGCATGCACCATCATACTTAGGGGTTCTCTGTTTTTAACTGATGCCTAGTCTGCCAACAAAGTCTGATTTGTGATGAAAAGACTACATTGTGACTTGAGACGTTATTACTTCTGTATGCTGCTGCAGGTGTCCCCCATTGCCCAATTTTAAGAATTCCCTGAAAGAAATTTTAAGACAGGCTCTAGCCCAGATATACTTTTCTCCCTAACGAGATAAATATCAACTTTGGCTAAATGCAGGGACCATTGGCATCTGGCTCAGGAGTAAAAGCCTGTGGATTTCTGGCCGAGAGTGGCATTGGGCTATTAAATGTCCATTCTTAGTATTTGGTTTGGGGTTTTCCCCTCGATGTGAAGCTTCAGTTTGTCCTGGTAAACTACACACCTGGGTCACTGTAGGGGCATAGTCTTCTCGGTGCTCACACCAGGCCTAGGGGCTGAAGTCAAGTTTAACTAGTCTCCTGTCCCAGCGCTGTGGGCCAAGTCCTAGTGCCTGGCCTTGCCTGTACTTCAAGACCTTTTCTGGATGGAGTGCTCTGGTTCGTCTCTGGGCATCCTAGAGTGCCCCCCCCCCCCCCGTGTTTGTGGTCTGCCCATAGCGGTTCTTGTGTCTGTCTGTCTGACTAGTGATTATGCGCGAATGGTTTAAGATGGGTTTTATCAATGGTCTCTGCACTGTGCTGTGGGGACCATAATCAGAAGGCCAATTGTTTTCCTGCTCACTGGCTCCACAGGTGATGAGTCCATCGGGGGACGGCTCCGGAAGCTGAGTCTCGGGCAATATGACAATGATGCTGTGCCCCAGGTGTCCTTCTCTAAGTGTGGATGGGGAAAGCCTGGGGTGGACCCAGCCCCAAGTCTGGGACCATTTTCCTCTCCTGCAGACATCAAAGAGGTATGTTTGTCCCCATCTCCACTCAACCCCACTTTCCTGTCCTTGGGCTTAGGGCAGTGGCTATGCCAGGTCCTTGTATAAAACCACCAGGCACTGTAACCTCTCTGTCCTTGACAGTCCTCCTTGTCCCATAGACATGGTTCTTCAGTGACAGGCAGGGGTTCTGATTGGAAGCGCAGGTCAGAAGGCCTGTACGGGGTCTGCATATTCCCTAGAGATGGCTATACAGCGGGTGCCTTGCATGGGCCATTGAAACCTCAATGCTCTGATCTGTAGAATGGGTATGAGATGCAAAGCATGCAGGTGGGTTGTGAGGGTTAGGGAGCATGAGCCTGGTGCTAGCAGGACCCTGCAGATAGATAGCATAGCCAGTGACAAATGCAGACTTCTAGCCTGCACACAGGGCTTCAAGTTCCCCATGGCAAATGATGACCCCGAGGAGTTTATAGACAAGCATCTCCTGCCTGGAACATGTAGCTAAGGCTTCTTGTCAGAACCGGAGTAAGACGGGCCACCATTCCCAAGTAGTTAACCCTAATTATACATCTGATTCTCAAGTTGAAAAATTGGGGCTTTCACCGTAACTCCTGCAAACACGCACTGTTGATGTCTGAATGTTTCTCCTAGAGTGCATTCCTGTGCGTTTTCACTTCTCCGTGATAGTGATGTAGCTAAGGATTCCTGGGTGCCCTTTCTGCTCAGTGGTGTGGTGCCTTCTTCCCTTGCACCAAGCCTCCATCGTCTTGGCCCCCAGCTCTCCAGCACTGTCTTAAGATGATGGCCCGTAAGCCCCTCTCTGTGCTGCGGCTTGGGTGACAGCGAGGAGTAGCAGGGGGTCAGTTTCTTCCCTTTTTTCTTCCTCTCGGGTGTGGGCTCTGTCAGTAGGCCATCTTGAGGACCTGTATCTCTGTGAAAAGGGCCTTTGTGTGGGGTTTCACTTTCCTCTTCTCCCTCTGTGCTGGTTTCAGACGATGATCAGTGCCTATCCCCCTGGCCTCGATATGATCGACGGCAGGATTTCCAACAGCAAGGATTCTGTGTGTCTGACCCCAGCGTTCCCTGTGTCTCCAGAAACTCCGTATGGTAAGAAAGAAGAAAAACCAGCTGGGTGCCACTAGGTACCACAAAGTGGGATGTAGACTGTCTTGTTGGACAGTCTTTGTACCACCAGACTGCAAATAATGACCCAGAGATTTATTATTAATTATGAAAGCTTCACCTTTTCCTCAGGCTTTTCCCAAACTAGCTCTTATAGCTTGATCTACTCATTCTGCCATGTGATTCAGTTACCTCTTCTTAGTACGGCACATCCAATAAGCTCTGAGTCTGCTGGTGAAACCATGCACCTAGTTTCCTCTTCATAGCTTCTCCCTCTGCCTGGAAGTCCTACCTACCCTCGCCCGCCTAGCTACTGGCCATTGAGCTCTTTATTAAGCCATTCAGAAGGTGCCTTGGGCAGAGACAGATCTTTACAGTGTAAAGAATACTTCCGCAACAGTGGGGAGTAACAGTCGCCTTTGCTCTGTTTCTTTTCCAGTGAAAACATCCACACGCTATCCTCCCTTTAGCCCGCCTGAGCCCCAGCTGAGCAGCCCGGCCAGTTTGCGCAAAGGAGGACGCGGTAAGAACCCTTGGCTCTGGCAGTCATGATGCCATTGGCATGATTGCTGTTTCTACCAAGGCGCATTCTCTGATGCAGAATTATTTCCATTTGGGCCATGTCTCGAAAACCTTGAGCAAGAACATGTTGTGTGAGGGTGTGGAATGGGTTGTAGATCCACTGGTTGGGAGTAACAGTTGATCATTGATAGGCTTCCTGGCATTGGCAGGAATGTTCAGGTTGATAGTAGCTTGGGTGGCAATTTATGATCAGTTTATTAGATCTGTGTTCAGTTGAGCATAGGTGCTTAGCGTCCTGAAGAATCTCCATGGAGCAAGGGCTTTGCTGGAGGAATGTGATCGACTTCACTAAGAAAATGGGTTCCAGCAAAGAGCAGGATTATCTGCGTCTGTACCCCACAACATGGTCATCTCTTCAGGGTTATCTGAACGTACCCCACAACATGGTCATCTCTTCAGGGTTATCTGAATGTACCCCACAACATGGTCATCTCTTCAGGGTTATCTGAATGTACCCCACAACATGGTCATCTCTTCATGCTGTTTTGTGTGACCCAGTTACGAGCCTAGTCTTCCTGTCTCTAAAGGCTTGATACTTTCTCTTGTTCTCTACAATGGAACCCAGAGAGACCTTCAGTAGTTTGCACTATAGGGAGGGAGTGCTAACAAGCCAGTGTGCGTCTCAGTGTCTCTTCAGGTAGACATTGCCCACCACACTTCTTGGGATCCCAGGATGGGCCCAGCTTGATCAGGTGAAGAGAAGTCCCACATATGTTCTTTTGGTCATTTAATTTTTATAGTGTAGTTTGCTGTTTGCTATTCCCGGAGAATGTGGGCAATCTCAGTGTGCTCGAGTCCTAACCCCTGGCTTGCCCGGGCATCTTGCAAAGGTATCTCAGTTCATCAGAGATCCAAAGCAACATCCTAACCTGAGCCAGCCCTTCCTTGGTGCCTGATTCACCTCTCTTAGGACCTTGCCTTCCGTTTTGATTTCTGAGTGTTCACTCACCTGTCCTGCAAAGGCTCTCCTAAGACTGCTGTTCCTTGAGGCTGCACCCAAGCATCTTGGTCTTCAAGCTTCTCTGTCCAGCAGGACTCAGTACAAATCGATGTACGTAGCCTAAGCTCCAGGTTTGAAGAGTCTGCTCCTGGATAGCTTCTCAGCCGTGAACAAGCAACATGTCTGTTGTCCTGTTCATCGTCACAGATGTGAACTCTATGTGGAACACCAAACTCATGGTGTGAATGCAGGTTTTCTCTGTCATGATTTGCTGTGGTAGCGCTGTGGATGATCTCTTCCTTCAGTGCAGTGAGAGGCTTGGAGATTAGCGGTGGCCACTGTGGACACAATATGCTCAGTCAGTGCCCTGGGGACCAGCCACTTGAGGCCGTGGCCTCCATAGCTAGACTGTGATAACTCAGCTAACTGTCCATACCCTGTTGGGCCAGCCCCTCGCCACCCTCCATAGACCTCATGTACATCTTAAAGTCACTTTTCTCTGTGAATTTGATTCTTGACCCAGCATCTTTTGTACTCTGAGGAGGGCAAGTGAGCGACCCTGTGCATGAGTATTAATTGGCATTTCTTGGGAATGAAAAGTTTTCATTAACTCATATTTAAATCAGTCCTGTCCCTTGACAGATATAATATGGACCCCACTGCACACGAGTCTGGGCCAATGACAAGAGAAGATTGCATGGGGCACTGCCACAGCTGGGGAAACTGCCGAGCTCAGCCCCAGTGTGATGGTGTCAGCCGGGGTTTATCGCCATAGAGTAGAGTGGAATGGGAGGGTCAAGGAGGATGGCAACTTGCTGAAGGAGACTCAGGAATGGGGCTTCTTGCTAAAGCAGTCTAACTGGATTCCTGCCAAAGGAAGACCAGACCTGGAGCTTGGACATGAAAGCTGGGAGATGAGAAGCTCGATTGATCGGATGCCCCATGTGGTTGACCATTAGAGGCGGGATCACTGAGCAGAACTATCACTGAAAACGAGAAGGGATGTGGAAGGCCAAGGATGAGGGTCAGGCTTTGTGAAAGAGAAGACTCAGGGGCGGCACAGGGACAGTCTTTGTACTAGTCTCAAACACGAAAACGTCTCCTGAAGGCAGCCGTTTCCTATGCTCAGGGCTCACACTTCCCCTGTGTCTCTCCCGATCCTTTTATGGTTGGCGTAAGGTTCCCGAGTCAGATGTTCCTAGAGTCAGCCAGCTCCCTGCTGAAAGCAAGCTGCACACCAGAGTGTACCCGGGATCTGCTAGTGGTTAGATAAACTGAAGAAGCCTATTGGTGGTTCTTGGCTTGAGAGCACTGCTTGCTCTTGAGGGCTGTGCCCTGTCCCCGGCACCTGCAAAGCGGCTCACAACCACTGTGACTACAGTTCTAGGGTATGTGATGGCCTCTTCCGACCTTCTTGTACTCCTGCACACATGGGATGTACATACATGTACCCAGGCATGCCCACATACACATAAGAAGAAAAATAAAGAAAAAGAAGAAGCAGCCTCCTTTCTAAAAGGCTGAGAAACTAAAGTGAAAGAGGGGTCGATGGCCAGCACGGGAGATGCCCACGCTTGATGGTACCTAAGAGCCAGCTGTTAGACTCAGGTCGTTGCAGGTCTGTGAAGGGAGGAGAATTTTCCTGCAGGATTTGGGAGCTCTCATAAGTCAACTCTTGACTTACTGGAGATTCTTTTCTTATACCATATAATAGACATTACAACTCCCTCCATTCCCATTCTGTTGCAAAGCAGTGTCCAGAGTTATTAAGAACATGTTTTTACACTTTCCATCTAGAGATCAGTGAAACGTTTTAGCACTGTTAGGTTCTAGCAGGCTCTGCCACCAAGCTGTTCCTCTGTTAGGAATGCCCGTTTGGCTTCTGGAGTGTCCTCGGTGAACGCAGAGGATTAGGTAACCGAGGCAGGTATTGTCGGATGGCACTTGTTCTGTCAGTCATCTCCCTTCAGAAGCAAGACACACACACACACCTGAGCTCTGACACTTTCTAACTGGGTGGTCCAGGGAGGTTTCTGCTACTGGACTCCAGCGTTTATCTGTTCCAGTGCAGCACAGCAAGTGATTCCTGCCACACACCGTTCCATGAGCACTTGTGAGCATGGATAGTTTAGGTGCCTGACTTAGACCTGAAGCAGAATCCGCGAGGTTGTGCGTCAAAACGATAGCACAAACAGCAAAGAAAGGGACAATGTCATAAATAGCGGAGGACCGTGGTAGTCATAACTTGTCAATAGCATGGAGAGTCTTAGTCTACCCTCTGCTTTAACACAACACTATCACTGAGGAAATTTATAATCAACAGACACTTTCCTCACAGTTTAGGAGTCTGGAACGCCTAAGATCAGGGACCAGAGAATGTCTTCATGGGTCCCACCATAGCAGAGGCGTCCCATGAGGAGTGGGGGAGATACCTGGGAAGGTTATCAGGAACCCATGTCAGAGATGTATGGTGCTACCTCGTTCATGAGGACAGATTCCATCTGCCGTAGCCTTTACTTCTGAAAGTTCTCTGCTACCCCAGTATTGATTTCCTAACACATGAACCATAGGGAGTGGCTGTGCTCAGACGATAGCAGAACATAAGTTGTAGGGACACAGAAGCTTCAGGGCCTCTCCCAGCAGCTTATAAGAACATAAAGGGCAGGGGACAGGCACAGGAGATGGCAGAGCAGCCATAGACCCTGGGAAGGGAGCCATAACAGCACCTGAGCAGTGTCCAGGGGGCCTGTGAGCATCCTTACCTTTCTGATGCAAGACCTTGGGCTTGTGAGGATGGTGACCAGGCAGCCAGCACAGGCCAGGAGCACAGCTGTCTGTTCTCGCATCATCGCCTCAGCCAAAGTGTACCCCAGACATGTAAGTGGTCAGGGCACCCATTCATGTCTTAGGATTCCAGAAGTTAGCCTTTTCTAAGGAATTGGCTTTTTTTTTAGAATCTAAATGGCATTGTTTAATCTTGGTCTTTATATGGGTGAATATATTATTTATGAAGTGTAAGATATAAAACATTTTGCAATTTTTTAGATGATACTTAGCCTTGGTATTTCTAAAATAAGTGAAATAAAAGACCATGGTAAAATGTTTCATGAAAAAAAGCCATGTTTCTGACATAACTTACTTTCCAAATTGTTCCCAAATAGTTCATTTGCTACATTCGCAATGTCTTACAACCATTGCCCTCTGTCGTTGCAGAATGTTCCTGTCACATAACAGTTTCTTACGATTGTTATTTAGAGACTTTTGAGAACTTTGGGCATCCGTACAAATGATGAATGGCTGATGTTTGTTTACTTCAAGGGGATGCTTTTGTGATTTAGCAATTCCTATTTTGTATCTGACAGATTGATAGGGGTTGTTGTCTCCACTGGGACAAGGCTTTGTGAAGGTGTTGATGGCTGGGTCCATCTGTTTACTGGGTTTATGGGGAACAAGAACCAGAATAACTGGTTCAAAATAGGGGAGCTGGACATGGTGGAGTTCAGAGGGCAGAAATGGATGGTGTTTGCCAGAAGAGGAAAAAAAAAAAGCAGGGTCCAAGGGTATTTGGAAACAAAGGGAGGAGAAGTTAGGGGGCCCTTAATTGTTCTTATTTAGAAGCAGTATTTTAGTTTTGCTTAGAAAAGTAATTGGGGGGACTGGAGAGATGGCTCAAGAGTTAGGAGCACTAACTCTAACTGTTCTTCCAGATGACCCAGGTTCCATTCCCTGCACCCACACGGTGGCTCACAACTGTCTGTAACTCCAGTTCCAGGGCATCACACACTCTTCTGGCCTCCTCTGCCACTACACACAGTGGTGCACAGACATACATGCAGGCAAAACACAGACACATAAAAATAAAGGAAAAAATGGGTTAGGGTTTGGAGAGGAAAAGGAAGAGGGGAATTATACTATAATCTCAAAGATAAATAATAAAAGCTAAATTAATTCATTTTAAAGTTGCCAGCATAGGAAGCTTGACATGATATAAAATGTTCCAGCCAGCTTTTCCTTTTCTTTCTTTTCCTTTTTTCAGCTCCTTTTCTGTTTGAGTTTTTATGAATTCGTCATGAGAATTTTTACAGAGCAGATAGAAGCACATACTACAGGCAAACACGGGTGATGTTTATGGTAGACCTTGGTGGCTTTGAATCTATTGAACTTCCAAAGCAAATGTGCCAGTCTGTGTATTTAGACTTATGTGCCCATAACATAAGAGTGCCTGTGTGTGGGAAGCATATAGCGTCTGCACACATGCCTGAGATACACTCTGCACTCCAGTTTATGCCAAAGAATGTGTCCTGGGAAGGGTGAGCCCCGCAATGGATGTGGATCAGTAAATTCACAGCAGCCTTCCTGCTCCCCACCCCAGATGAAGAATGTGAAAGAGAAAAAAAAAAAGCGGACAGCTTGTGAATCTATCTGAAAGTAAACATCAGGGATCGGTTCCTGGAGGTCAGAGTCCAGCACTGCCCTGTGAATGGGCTGTTGGGTGTCTGTTTCGATGAGGACATGAATTTGCTTGTATGGAATGTGGCTCAGAACACACAAGCCGCTGGCGTCTCTTACTGACACTTCATCTACCAGGCAGGCCAACGTGAAGGATCTCATGAGTGGGGAGCTCTGTAAACTGGGCAGAGGGCGTCCTTTGATTTGATTGGTAGTGTGGTAGGGAGAGCTTCGCTTTCTGATTGTACTCAACAGCCCATCCATTGTCCAGGCCTGTGGGCTCTTCTCGGGGACAGAATGGAAAAGCTATCTAATCAGGCATGTTGCCAACAGGAGTTTTGCTCTGGTCATGATTCTTAGCCCACAGGATGGCTCTGGCGCATGGTGACAAGGCCCAGGGCTCTCTGATCTAGCACAAGTTGCAAAACCTCTTAAAGCATCTTTTAAACAAAGGAATAAGACTGGAACACTCTGTGTGGTTTCAGGGATATTGTCTTAGAAATGAGAGTCTCTTTCATCTTCTCTCTGCAAGAATGTCTCTCTGCTGCTTCCCACTGGCTATGTAGAGCAAACTCTGGGCCCCAAACCAGAGCAGTGACTTGGAGCCCAGCCTGTGGCAGGTGTGGAACCTAAAATCCATTGCAGACCCAGCCACAGCTAGGGGTGGAGGATGCTGAACCAGGTAGGCGCCGCTGGAGAGACTGCATTCAGGACAAGCGAGGATATTTGTGGTGACATTTCCCCCATTGAACCTGACAGTCATGTGCTTGACTCTCTTCTCCCAAAGCCCTCTCCTCCAGTCCACCGGCCCAGGCTTCTCTCCAGGTGTCACACAGCCTTAGGTGCTGGGACAGTGCAGTACTCTGGAGTCTCCTCTGAAACTCTGGAGCCACTCCCCTCAGGCTAGCATTCCCGGCCAGGGAGCCCCATCCTGCCTGGTTTGTGGAGAATCTGGATTGCAAGAGATAGAGGAGGGGCTCATGAACTGAGTTTGCTAAAATCTAGGAAGATGATGCGAACCTTCCATTTGCTCCCCGCCATCTCCTGGGGCCTGGACTGGTACCTGGTACCCCTCAGATCGGAGAGCTTCCTCAGGAGAGAGAGATGAGGCCTGACAGTTTCAATACAGTTAAGTACGTCAGCCTTTGTTTAGATCCCCTGCTAGTAGTAAGCGCTCTTCCTTCAGGATTTGTGGGTTGCTGGCTCTAGGAACCCAGTGGGTACCATTCTCTGGGTGTGCTGAGCACAGTAGTGTGGACTTGGTCCACTCAGTTCACCTATTCTCCCGCATACTCCGTGCCTTGCAAATGTGGCCAGTAGTTGCTATACTGTATCATTTAGGGATGAATGACCGCAGAAAGTCCATTCTTGTGTAGTACAGGTACCTTTTTTTAAATCAAGTTTTTCATCCGTAATTTAAGCTGTGACGTAGAATTGAGGATTTCAAGAGGACCACTGTATACAGACACAACACAAGAGCGGTCGTGCATACAGCACAGGGTCATGTCTGCAAATTCCCCTGATTATACCTGGACTTAGAGTGTATGACTGTCTGAGTGCTGCACAGGAACTGTGCACTGACGTGCCCGTACCTGTGAGGAAGGACTAGCGAGCACATTTACAGAACAATAAACGCAGGCACGTGTGGTCTTTGTGGGGAAGGTAAGGCAGCACCCGAGTGCTCCAAAGGGCATTATGGGTAAATTTGGTGTTCTTCGGGTTTCATCATGGCACACTGGTGGAAAGTTGGTGTCACCAGCATTTGGAGTTCGATTTTCTTGGCAGGGTATGGTAGTGGGTGATTGTGAGGTGGCAGGCACACAGATTTAAGGGGATCGTGTTTTGTTTTAAATCCCTATTTCTGCAGAACTGTCAAGGAGCATTCTCTTTATGGGGCGGGTGGAAGGTCGATTCCCAGACAGGCAGGAAAAGGACGTTAGAGTGGCTTAAAGATGTCAGCTGTGGTGGTGGCTACTCTGATAGTTTGGGGGTCCGCCTGTCCCTGTCCTAGGGCAGCACCTGTTGGTGCAGATAAGACCTGCAGGCTATACCCACAGCATGCTCTTACATTCCCTGAGGCTGTCAGGTGGGTAGCAACACCTCTGACATACACACACACACACACACACACACACACACCCCTTACACACAGAGCACCTGGTTTCTTTTTCGGGGGGAGGGTGTCAAATCCTAGGGAAAACCCTGCGCATGACCAGCTCCCTGTGAGGAGAATGGTCCATGCTTCTGATTGGCCGCCTGGCACCCCTGAAGTACAATGGGGCAGATATGACTCCAGAGCCTATGAACTGATGCACACCTGGGGCTGAGCAGCCAGAGCTCTGCCAGACTGATGGGACAGTGTCTTAGGAGGGCAGACCCCAGACATGTTCATCCCTCCCCTGCCTGCCGTGGGCACGTTGGCCACAGCTGAGCATCATGGCTTCTTCTCTTCATTGTTGCTGTACTCCAGTCCTCTGACAGCCTCTTCTTCTCCCCCCACCCCGATGCCATCCTCCAAAGTGAGCCTTTCCCCTCAGCTCCTTCCATCTTTTCTTATTTTCCCTTCTACAAAGTCCCAGCCAGGGCCTGCTCCTACTAGCTGCATGAGGAGTGCTGTATCCAGCATTCCTGAGGCTGAGGCAGGAGAATCTCGCGTTGGTGGCCAACCTGTGCTCCATCGGGCTGGGCCTTTAAGTCACTAGAAAAGATATACCTCAGATCATGGATTTATCTCTAGCACTGAAAATCAAAAGTTTTCTAGAGTGAATAGAATTAAAGACAAGGCTTTCCAGACTAGGGACCAATGTGTCGGCGCCACAGAGTAAGCAGAACAAGGCCCCAGGTGTCACAGGACCAACATCCTTGCTGGTGAAGGTAAGGGCTAGCGAAACCCACTGTGGGGCTGTGGCTCTCTCCAGGAACTCTCCGTTTGTGCTCTGCTACATCTTGGCACTCCCCTCCCATGGGCATCCCGGCTCGTTCAGAGTGTCACCTCCTGTCCAGGTACTGGCCCTGCTCTCTAGAAGAAACAGCGTGTTTTATGAGAACAACTTTGTTTCTAAAGGAAGTAATGCTTCCAAATCACCCCAGTTGCTCACACTGCAGCTGAGAAGGGGGTGGGGGATAAGCCAGTCTCTTTCCTAGAGGCTCTTCAAAGCCTTAGGGGACCCACTCAGAACTGTCATGGCTTTGACACGGTCACAAATGCAGTATGTCCAGCTTCCTTCATTGCCCATCTCCGTGGGTTTGCCCCCAGTCCTCTGGCCCGTGACTACGTGGGACCCACAGGGGGATGGACCTGCCGTTGAGAATGTCCTTCCTCTGGCAGTGGACTGGCATATCCACCTCACCGAGCCCCGAGCCTGCTGCTGAGCCTGTTGGGCTGGGGCCAGGCATTTCCGACAGCAGGAGCAGCTGTTTTGAAGGCACATAAACAGGAGGGAGGAAGTGTCTTCACAGGGGTCTTCCTGGCTCTGCCCTAGACACGTGGCCTGGAGGAGCTGGAATGAGGGGCCTCTCCTGATAAGGTTACCAAGTTGGTATTGGGACCTGTTGGATTGGGCAGGCTTAGATTGAGCAAGATGGCAGCTGGTTGTGCTGGAAGCTTTTGTCTTTGTGGAGCCCAGTAAAAGCAGCGCTGGTACGTGCTGGCAAGGAAACATCCCCAGGGGAGCACCTCACCTTCTCCTCCAGAAGTTCAGGGGAACTTTCTAGAAACTCACATTTGCAGAGTGAGTGAGATTTTGCCTTACCAATCAGAAAGGACAAAGCAGGACCGACTGTCGCTCCCTCACGGTAACACCTGGAGTGGTGTGTCTCTGTCCAAGACCAGGCACATGGGCCCCTATGCTCTGCTGTGTAATCTGGGCCACAGCTGGTTTCAGGGCTCAAGTCATAGAACCAATTATTCTGCTTAAAGAGCAAGAAAGTGTCCCAAACTAAATAATAATAATAAAAATAAAAATTTAATGTATTATTTGTAAGCAAATTTGAAGGAGTGATAGGAGTTCGATAGTTGGTTTGGGGGTTCTTTCAAATAGAGAGAAGCACATGCAGAGAGTAGGAGGAAGAGGGGGACGTAGGTGTAGATGCTGCCCAGGGCCTGTTGGTAGAAAGGTTACCAGCCAGAAGAAGAGGCTGATTCCAGTTCAGTTTCTGGAACCAGGAGGAAAACCTGCACAGTTTGAGCAGATACCAAGGAGTGGGTTTTGTAGCTGAAGTCTTCTCATAGCCTTATATAGGGCTATAGTGAAGGTTTTGTGGGGGGCAGATGAACCCCGTCTACCAGAGAAGGAATGAAGAGGGAAAGGACCCTCCCTGGCCAGGCTAGGCGAGGCTCCTGAACCTCCTTTGCCGCGAAGGGCAGGTATGGGGCGTGGTTGCTGGTTCTGCCCCTTGTCTCTGCCGGGCTTTGACACTGGCCTTGACGCCTGCCGCGTTAAGCTGTGGTGGGTTTCTGGAGGGAGGTTTCCAGAGCTTGGAGGGGAGGAGGAAGAAGGGAAGCAGAATGAAGAGGAAGCGAACTGCAGCGGGGAGCGGGCGGGGCCAAGTCTGGAGGCACTGACTGGGCAGGCGGCCCGCTGCAGCCCGCGGCCGCCCAACAATCCGGGGATTCTTTCCTGCGACCCGCTCTCCCGCTGCCCTCTGAATGGGCCTCTTTGGAGGTGGCCGCCCCGCCTCCCGCCCTGACTCCCCCGGGACTGGCAGAACACACAGTCCACCCAGGGTGGGTGGGGGACGCCTCTGGGAAGGGACTCACCACCCGGTGCTGCTGGAGACAGACCCAGCAGAGTGCCTTCCATATGGCTCACAGATTCTAGGCCCTTCTTCCATGAACTGACCAGATCCCAGGTGCCCAGGTAAGCCAACAGCTGGCCTTGTGGCTTCTTGGGGAGCTATTTCTGAGTTCCCGGTGCCTCTGTGCTCTGGCGCCGTTGGGCAAATCCATTTGCTGAAACCTGATCTGGGATGTGGGGGAGGGTAGTGGTGGGATTAGGGAGGAGGAGGAGGAGGAGGAGGAGGAGGAGGAGGCGGCGGAGGTGGCAGCAGCAGCGGCAGCAGACCTAGTTCCAGTGGCTGGGATACCTAGGTGAAATGGTACTTGAAAACATAGCAAGACAGTTTTCTGCTCTGTGTCTCCCTATCACTTAGTGACGTTTCTCAAGTTCCCAGACTTTGGGACAAGATACCCCACCCTTGAGCTGAGCCAGGCTGCTCCTTCAGGAGAAGGCAAGCTTTCTGTCTTTGCTGAGACTCTTTGGGGTGAACAAAAGCCTGGCTTACAGATGTGCGACTTTTTGTGCGTTCTTCTGCCCAAACTGAGGATCATGGGCCCGTGACATTCTCTCGGTCACAGCCCACCCGATAGCCCTCAAGAGATCACTCCCTGCATTAGCTTCCCAGGACAGTAGTGTTCCCACTAAGGAGACAGGCAGCCTGAAGAACGGATTCTGGGTTTTTAACGAGGTCCTCTCTCTTGAGTCTTCTATGCTTGGAGCTGTCAAAGGGAGTCTTTCTAAACAAATCCATGAACTTTGAAACAAAACAGACATTTTCTGAAGCAATCTACTCAGATAGCTAGGGGAGCATCTGCAGTCAGGGGCAACTGGTACCTTCTCTGTCCTCCCCTCTGGGGCAGGGCTGGGGTTGCCTCCCCCACGTGTGGGGTGAGGGAATCTCGGGGCTCTAAGTGGTGTGGGAGGATTATGTGGTCTCTTGCAGCATCTGTAGATCCTTCCATAGACATGTTACAGACACAAGGCTGAGTGTGTGTGTTTCAGCCCACATCATGGGCAAGATTAAGGCAGAGAGGGGAAGGAGCCACACACTTGAGAGGAAGCCCTCCATGAGCAAGCCCGGAGACAAGCCCAGGCAGGTTAGGGTCTGCTTCAAGTTTCCTGGCAAAGATTTATGTATTGTCCCTTCTAAGAGCCAGAGACACTTTAACTCAAATGGAAGAAAATCCCTTCTCAAAAGCCTCCTGCTTTTTTAATGGGATCCACGTAAACTCATCATTTTTCCATGAATTCCATATGTACGTCAGTGCATTCTAAATTGGCCGTCTTGGATGGAAATGTTTTCCTAGTCTGAGGTGAGATGGAAAGTATGACCATCTATTTGCAGTTTATAGAGCTCATGTTTACTAACAGCCTGGAGCAAATGGGGGAGCCTGGGGTCCTAGGGGCCCCCTTCCATGTTGTGTGTGGTGGTGCCTTTCTGAGCACAGCAACAGGGCTATAAATGAGGCACTGAGAACCCCGTGTCTTCCCTATGCTCTGAGCAGTTGTGTGCAGCAGGTTCCCTGTCCTTTCCAGGACAAGTCTTAGGATGAGTGCCTGTGAGGGAGGCCGCTCTGGAGGCCGGCTGCAGAATCACACCTCCGTGGTGCTGACGGGAGGCAAGGGGCCTGTTGACTGCCTTTGAACCAGCTCCCTTCCCTTCTCCAGTCAAGAATCTGTCTCCTGGTGCCTGCTAAAGGAATGGTCATGTATATGGAACGTGTGGTAGTGCCCACTTGCGGCTTAGCAGTGCGCCTAACCCATACATGGAAGGCACTCAGCCCAAGTCAGCTGCTGCACTTGCCTCTTATTCTGTGGAGAAATCTTGTGTGAAGTGGCACAAAGTTTTCTCAGTATCACAGAGGGTGAGTGGTGTTCCTAGCTTATTCAGTCCTGCCCTGAAACATTGAGAAAGTGAGTTGAGGTGGGGTGGGGATCATGGTCACGCCTAGTTCTGGGTGAGAATGAGATATTGAGGAGAGTTTGTCCACTGTTCTCCCCCCTTCCAGCGCCTTCCTTTCTCTACCTCTCTGATTTCCCCTCCCGGAATTTAATACAGAACAGACAGACAAAGGCATATAGCTGCCCACTGATAGGAAACAGGTCAGACTGGTAGGTGCCAGTGATGGGTTTCGGAAGCTGGTCAGACAGCTGTCTCAGCAGGTCTGGGACCAACTCTCCATTCTGGGGTTATAGAGCGCACCGTCTCCGTCCTTTCTGGGACTAACTTCTGTCTTAAAGGTACTAGATCGCAGGCCACAGTGAGACGTGAAGGCCCAGGAGGACCCATTACAGACTGTATGTAACCTGAGAAATCAGGGAACAGGTTCATCCCTAGTCTTACCACTAGCGATCAGTGTGACACACTTTGGGTGGTGGCCTCTGTATGGTATTTGATTTAGACTAGCCTCAGGGAAAGATGAGTACTTGGTTAAACATATCTAAAGACCACTGCAAACAGTAAGATGGCCAACTTCCTTGAGGGACTGGATATGACTAGAAAAGCTTCCAGAATGTTCCGTGGAGCTTCCTCAAAGTAGTAAGGAAGAAAGTGAAAGAGAATGAGAAGAGTCTAAAAAAAGACTAGATCTAGTCATAGAAGATGTGGGCTTTGGGATGTCTCCTGTGTACATTCTGGAAGAAGACACAAGCTGCCCGGCCAGCAGCTCATCTTACTTCAGAATAGATCTTGGTAGGAAGGCATGCGGTTTCCCCAGTGGCCCTACCCACCCTCATATCTGGTATGATCTCCGTCATTACCAAGGTCTCTGTCACCTTTGTAACCCATGTTACAATTAGGCTGGGGGAAATTAAGTTGATATTATCTGAGTGGCCATATGGACTAATAAGTCACTCAGAGGCTATTTAAAATGACACCGTTCATAAAAGGGAACATTTTCAACGCTTGCTAAGAAGTATTTAAAAGTTATAAATACATGGAAAGAGGGGTCATATGTGGGCATAGATATGTCAATGATAATGAGTTTCCTGAGTTTCATCTACACTTGTTATTTCTGTGAGTGAAACTTTGGAAGTTCTTTCTGACTTTAAAGAGTAAGGGCCCTGGGCTGGAGAGATGGCTCAGAGGTTAAGAGCACTGGCTGCTCTTCCAGAGGTCCTGAGTTCAATTCCCAGCAACCACATGGTGGCTCACAACCATCTGTACTGACATCTGGCGCCCTCCTCTGGCATGCCGGCATACATCGAGGCAGAATGTTGTATACATAATAAATAAATACATCTTTAAAAAAAAAAAAAAGATATATCCTGGTGCACTAAAATTTAAAAAAAAAAAAAAAAAGAGTAAGGGCCCTGAGTTATCAGTGTGTAGCTGTCAGGAGGTCAGACCGTTATGACAGTGGAGAGAGACCTCAGCCAATGTTGGCTTAGTTTGGTTCACAGTGTGCAGGTTCTGGTCCATGGGTAATGTTGCCTCCTTTGCTCTTGGTCCTGTGGTGGGGTAGCTTGTCATGTGACAGCAAAGTCTTCATGGCCAGAAGATGAAATAAGGAAGGGAATGTGTTTCTCCAATCCCTTGAAGTCCAGCCCTTCGTGATCTGCAGAATTTCCACTAGGTTCTGCCCCTTAAAGTTCCCACCACATGCCAGTAACTTCACACTGGGTACTGAACTTGTAACGCTTGAAAACATGAACCTTTGGAGGACCCTTCACGTCCAAACTCCAGCAAACAGTACATGTCTATGTAAGATGGGATGGTTGGTGCTGATCAGTGAGGGGTGAAAGATACTCTGTAAATAGAACTGGAGAGGTCTCTGTTCAGAACACAGTAAGCCATGCTCCTGGCATCACACAGGAGCATCGACTCTGAAGGAGCCAAGGACTTTATTAATTTTTCAGTTCTTTGTGGGAAATATAGACACACATGTTTTCCTGTTTGTTTCCCTTTCTCTCCTCATC
Organism: Microtus obscurus; assembly: GCA_963919715.1. Taxonomy (NCBI): domain Eukaryota; kingdom Metazoa; phylum Chordata; class Mammalia; order Rodentia; family Cricetidae; genus Microtus; species Microtus obscurus. Next base: position 26,373,953 of record CAWTZC010000015.1, read on the forward strand.
TCTTTTTTTCCTTGCCGTGACATAGCTTCTGAAACATTACAGAGTGAGCTATTTCTTCTTACGTTGCAGATGTTTTGAGTAGATGCCACCATAGAAATGTCTTAGTGCTGCTTATGAGGTATCTCATGGTATCAGTGCTTCATTGCTCAGAGCGAACTGAGAGTTCTCTCAGTCCCTCACATTTAAATGTAAATGTTTTGATGGGTCTTTTTCCCGAAGGGTGTTGCATCGTGTTGGAAGAGGCTTTGCTTTCTGGTCTCCTTGGTTTTGGGGTCTCTTTGAAACCACCCAAGACATGTGGATGGTTAAACAAACCTTCACCTTGGGTGTCATGTGGAGAGCGTGAAAACTGTGGCAGGTAAACCCAGCCATACTAGGGATGAGCAGGCACTCCGATTTCAAAATGTGCTGCCATGTGATTGGGCAACTCAGCGTTGCAGAGAGGAGACTGAGGCACAGGGAGCTGAGCTGTGGGTGGGTGGGCTGGGGACAGACAGTGCATTGGGGGCCCTGAGTAGGTGATTGCTCCGTGGATTATTCTCCTGCTTGATAGATTTTTCTCCTCCTCGGCCCTGGCCAGGAGGCCACAATGCATGCTGTGGCTGTGTGTTGAGCTGTCTGGGAGGATCAGGGTCTTCAGCACGGGGTGGAGGTGCACAACGCCTGCAGGGCATAGAGCAGGGTGTGGGACTCATTCCTCTTTGGGTTCTACAATCCTGGCTTGGACACATGTGTGATAGATATCTTACCAACTTAGAATGTTCATCTCCAGCTGTTAGTCCTGTGTCACAGCTAAATTGACGACTATATCAGCTTTCCCTCTCCTTCCTCATAATATTCCACCAGGGTGGGGGATATAATATCCATTTTGTGATTACTTTTGGCCTCACTGTCTCTCCCAAACTTACACACTTCTCCACTGTGCTTGATGTCGCTGTTGCCTCCTGCTCCATTCTGTGTTTCGAGGCTGTAGAAAATACCAACACCCAGGGCCTGCATCTGGGCACCCCTTTTGCGCAGTGTGAGAGGTTCCAGTACAGTCCTCTATGCTGGAACCTCCTGCCTCTGTCATGACGGAGGACTGCTGAGAATCCAGGAAATGCCCAGTGGATGTTGTCACCAGACATGGGTGGGTGGCCAAGGGTTTTCTCCAGCGGGTCATCTGTCCTCCCGTAATGGCTGAACGATGAGTAGACACTTTACCATACACTGTGAACTTCAACCATGTGAGCTTCTGGAAGAGAACAGTACATAGTAAATTAGGTCATTGTCAGTTTCAGGGGACTTTCTGCTGTGTCAACCTCCCCCCCCCTCCCGCCCCCACCAAGCACAGTGAACAGCATTCGGAATCCTGAACTCACTACCTTTAGACAAGAATCCTTCCACAAAGCCAGCTGAAAGCCTCAGGCCCAGAAGGTTCTGTCACAGGATGTCCTTCTCTGAAAAGGAATCCTCCATGGCAAAAACTGCAGCTTGCTGTGAATCAGCCTATTGATTAGTTGTTACTTTGGGAGCAATTTTAATGCCCTGAAAACTTTACTGGCAGTCCAGCCAAGTGCCAGCGCAACCTGGCAGCCAGCATCTGGGCAGTGCTGGTGGTCTGGCTGTTTTTTGAGGTTTTGGACTTGCCTAAAGAGCTGGTTGGGCAGTGGCCTCAGCCCTGGTGCCAGTGGCACTCTGCATGTGATACTACCCTACACTGGTCCCAGGAAAGGAAAGCCAGCCAGAAGCAAAATGGCAACCCTGAAGCTGAGAGATGAGTTGACACTCTCGAGTGAGTTGGCATGGATCACTTGCATGCTAGAAATAAGGGAAATTAGAAACCTGTGAGAGAAACACAAAAACCAAAGAAACTGTGATCTGAAAGCTCCCGTTGTGTGTTGTACAGCGCACAGTGTCCGAAGTTCTGGGCAGAGGTACCATTGCCCATTCAGGGCCTTATCCTGTTCAAGGCTTCCCCAGCTTGCCCTGGAAGCCGCAGGCCAAGAAGGGAGGAGAATCAGATGAGAAGGGAGCTCCTCTGGCTGGTGCAGGGCCTCATGGGGTTTAGGACAAAGTAGTCTCTTATGGAGCTGTGACCCAGCCTAGTCAGAATCCCCATCTTGTAAGCCGTGGAAGAGACAGTTTAGACAATTCACGTACCTTTTTGTAGGTTTGACCAAAGCTGAGCTCGTGAAGTATTATGTGCCTCTTGGTATTGTGTGCACTGTAACTCACAGTATCAGATGTTCTGGTCATAGATACCATTGCCTCGTTAGGGGCTTGCTTGGGAATCTGACCAGTGATGTTCCAGTTAAGGAAGGATACAGGAAATCTTCTGCAAACTGCCTATGGTCCTGGGTATTTTGTGGACTGGGGGTGCTGTGGATGCAATAGAGAAAAAGATGTCATCTATAAAGATGACTTCGTTGGATTTATAGTTTCTAAGTCCCAGACAGAGACTTCATACATAGATAACAGGAATGGTGTCTCTGCATCTTGAGCCTGGGCATAGTGTAGAACTCAGAGCAGAGCTCTGTGATGTACTCATTAGAAGAGAAAGTATTTGTCCTGGGTCTGACTCCGGAGCCTTTGTTTGTGAAGCCCTCTAGTACTGACTGATAGTCCCTGCTTGAGTACGGTTAAGGAATAGGGAATAGGGCTCAGCGTCCTTCACGTGCCCCATCTCTAAAGGACAGCTCGATTCTGCAGTGATTCCGCCCACAGACACAAAGTACCAAGACTTCTGCTGTGTGCAGACCCAGTTATGGAACTAGTATTCTTCAGGGGACTGGAAATTTGGAGCAGCCAGAGCTTGCTAGTATTTTCATCACCAATAAGTTCTGGCTGGCCCTGGTCTGGTTCATTCTCCTGGAGACACTGGTCTGCTCTTGATGCAACCTTGATCCTGAGCCCCAATCTGCCCGGTGATCTTGAAGAAACAGAGATGATGTCTCCAGTGTGGTGAAAAAACACTCCCGCTGTGTTTGGAAGTTTGGTGTGTTGGTTTGTTCGTTTCGTTTTTAAACTCTGCATAAGGAGGTTTTCCCTGGGGGTGGAAAGAACTATGCCTTCCTTTTTCTTCCTGGTACCACTCTATTCCCCCTTGCTGCAGCTTGACCACCTTATCCTTGTTGATGGTAATTTGCCTCCATCTCCACTGGGTGGTCCCAGCTCCGGAACAGAAAGCATCTGTTACCGAGGCCACTTTCCGCTACAGTGACCAGTGCCCACTCAAACCGGCTAGAGGTCTAAGAGAGACTGTAGCTAATGGTTCTAACACACATGTCCTTGCAGCAGTGACGGACAGGCTGAATAGGAATTCCATTCAGTGGGTGGATGCTCAGCCTGAGCAGGAGGGGACTTTCTGGCTCGTGCCACCATGTGTGTTCGTTATGCTAAGTCACGAAAGGACAAATGCTGTATAAGTCACTCACATGGTCTGTGAAAGAGTAGAATTTCTCAAGATAGAGAGTGGAGTTGCCAAGAGCAGGGAAGCAAAAGAATTGGTTAATAGAGAACAAGGTTTGAGTTTATAAGAGCACGTTTTAGAGATAGATGGTAGTGATGGACCAACAGCAATGAAAGTTGGACTTAAGGCCACTGGAATTGTCACTTAGAGGTGTCCAGGATAGTAATCCATGCCTGTTTTACCACAATAAATTAGTAACAGTGGGGTGTGACTGAGCATCATGTGGGCCTGTCTTCAGATCTCGCTTTGCAAGGATTTGGTCACCAGGCAAGAGGGGCCTCTCTCTGTCCTTGGTGCGCTGCCCACATTCCCAGTCTCTGAGTTCTGTGACAGCTTGTTTTCCAGCTGCGTGTGGCCTCCAGGTAGCTCAGTCTCCCCACCCTAAGGCATCCTTCTGTCTAATTTTCCTAAAAGTCTATCAGGTGGGAAGTGTTTTTCCTGAGAACTCAGACCACAGATGGTGCTAAGGATGCTCATCTCTTGGGAGCTGCTGGGGCCCTCCAGAGCTGCATCCCAGGGTCCAGGCAGCTTGGAAGCACTCTGAAGAAAAAAGCTGTTGTTTTCAGTGCTTCAGCATTGGAATTCTGTACACAGAATTCCACCCCGAGTGAGCAGCACAGGGTGCTTGCTTCCCAGTTTCAGTTAGAATCTTTGAATTTAAATGGAGCATCTCTAAGGAACAGGAAAACACGGGTCCTTGCTGGTAATGATCCTTTTTATGGGTGCCTCTCCTTTCTTCCTGTTGCTGGCTAAAGGGAAGACTGGCATGATTCTTTTAAAGGAGTCACTCCTGTTGGCATGAAAATGTCACAGAAGGGTGAGCTGATTGTTGGCTGGTGGGAATTCTAACCCCAAAGTTAGGTGTGGTGTAACATGTATAAACTCAGAATTTGGGAGGTGGAAGCCAGAGGATCCAGAATTCAAGGGCTAGCCTTGACTACACAGTAAGTCTGAAGCCAGCCTGGGTTCCATGAGACCCTGCTTAAAATAATTGAGTAAATTAGTAAATAATAATGATAATAATAATAATATTAATACCTCCAATGATAGCTAGGCTACCTCTGACCTCCAGGGGAAATAAAAACCTTGCTTGCGTCAAGAACAGAGTTGATACACCATGAACATTGATTTCACAAATTACCAAGAAGCAGCTTGGCAAGAGGAAAGCACAGACCTTCCTGTTCATATGTTTTCATGTGTGTTTGTATACCGTCTACAGGGCTGGAGATTCTCAGCAAGAAACATTTGCTGCTCTCCAGTGTCTGGGGCTTTCACTTGTTAATTCTCATTAAACATGGCTGCCTGCCCATTTTTCCCTTGCTTTAAAAAAGCTGGTTTAATTTTTTTTTGAAAGTTTGATGAAGTATATTTTCAAAAAAACAGTAAACACTTCATACACTTTGCAGAAACAGAGCACCCCAGAAGTACTGAAAAAGCTGGTTTTAATAACCTTTTATTTTTAGCTAGCAGAATTATAAGATAAGGACGTCTTTTTAAAATTTCATTACCATCAAACCTCCCATAAAAAGTTTTGCCTTCTGGAAATAGAATTCTTAAATGCTTATGTAAACAAACACCAAAAACCACCTATTATGACCTCAATTGATAAGTTTATAAGGAGGAAGTGCTCTGAGGCCCCAGAACTTGAGAGTGTATCCAGTAATCCCCTGTGTTATGCCAGCAAGAGTCAGCCTAAGAGATGTGTCGATGCTGTGATGGCCAGGACTCTCAAGTAATAGCAAAGGAGACTACTTATTTAACTTGGGTCTGACCAGTAAGGAGGGAAGAAGGCAGGTGAAAATGGATAGGTGGGTGAATGGGGGTGGATGGGTGGATTGGTGAATGGATGGATGGGTGGGTACGTGGATGGGTGGATGGATGGATGGATGGATGGATGGATGAGTGGGTGGATGGATGGGTGTGTGGATGAAGATAAAATTCCTACTGTCCAGGCTATCAATGGTCCTGGCTATAAGCACAGAGTTCTTTTGTTAACTTATAAGACACCAGTGACCAGTGTGGAGTGACTGGTGTCCAGCTTCCCACAGAATACTCCTGCAGCAGCTTTTGAAAGAAAGCATAAAAATAGATCGTTTGGAAGAATGCCAGTGACCCCTTCTCACCCTCATTCTGGTACAGGAAGTGGAGGAAATGGAAGCAGAGAGGAGAAGAGTGCAGACATTCCTGAGATCCCAAGAGGCTGGGCATATGCCCCCCAGTTCCCGCCTGGCCTGGAAGGGAGGCTAGGCAGAGTTCTCTGCACTCCGAAACCACAGGGCACCAAGGACACTCACGGGCTTGGAGGAAAAGCCAAAAAGTGGGGTTATCTTGGAATTCCAATTGCCCTTCCTCTGCATTTGACCAGCAGGGGAAAATATGAGTGTGTGGATAAAAAAAAGCAAAAAAAAAAAAAAAAAAAAAAAAAAGATGCTGTCAAGAAGATTGGCAGCAGCTAAATGGTGTCTGGGCAGGACCCCATCAGGCCTCTCCCTGCCACAGACACTCACTTTAACAGAGGAGGACTTCATGCCTCAGGAAGGCAGGGTCTGGAAGGACTGGGGCTGCCCTATAGACCCTATAGAGTAGTTGCTTCTAAACCAGTTGCCCCTTCTGTGATATCTGTAGTACCTTTCTCTGAAGGACAAGGCTGCTACCATCCTGGCTGCTGTCATTTCACCAGCAGTGTTACTGTGACCCTCATGTTGAACTTAAAGAACAGTGGCCACTACTCCGTCTGCTGTCTCATGAGCAGATTTGTAGAAACCTATGCAGAAGGGTCTGAAGACTTCTGCTTGACTGGAGTCTGTATCAGTTCCTTGAGTAAGATTTCAGCATACTCCCAAGGTCTATGGGATTTCTGTCCCATGCACTGCACTGTCGGCAAGGACAGAACACAGGAGAACTTATGAAGGTGTCTCAGAGGAAGCCTCTGAAGATGGCTGCTCTGTTCCTGCACTGTGTAGGTGCCCTGCAAGCTGGTACCTTCACCAATGTCTTCTTGGTGTCTTCATTTGATCATCATCCTGATGACTTAAACAAGCAGCTAGCAGCCCTGACTCTGTGAATGCGGAGGTCCAGGTAGACAGTGAAGTCACCGGTGTGATGCTGTGCTCTGTAGAGGTTGCTTGTTGGCTGGCATGCATTCCCGAGTGCAGGCAAGGGAAGGGGCTCTGCAGTAGAAATTGTACCAAGTGCCTGGGGGTCCCTGACCAAGAGCTTAGCATAAACATAATGCTTAGGCAGCTGCTTCTGGAAAGAAAGAGTTAAGTACTAACACAAGGCCTGGGACAAGAGGGAACCAACCATGCTGCCACAGTGCCCCCAGAGTTGGTGCTGTTGAATGATAAACAAAGCCACTTTCATGGGAAGTGCTGGGCTTGCTGTTTTCTGGGAAAACACGATGATAACAGGAACAAAGTGGGGTTTGATTTCCCTCCGCCTGCTTTCACTTGAAGGGAGTCCTTGGCGCCATGTAAGCATATTCAGGGCTTCCGAATCTTGGCATGGGTTCCCTGCATCCTCAAGGCTAAAGAACTCAGCAAGCAGAGGCAGGAGCAGTGAGGATTGTCCTGTGCTGTGTGGGGCCTCCGGGAGCAGCTGGGTCACAGGGACCGATGCTGAGTACTGCACTCCATCCCCTGCTGGCCGGTGTGTTTGGTTTTTACCAAGAACAGCTCTAAAGATTCCAGAGATCTGTGCTGCTCCTGGGAACTGGATCCAGGAATGACCCACACCTCCTTCCAGCCTCTAGCCAGACTCTAACGGAAGTTCCACAACATGCTCACGACTCTAGCCACTCCTTCTCATCTATCCGGATGTTCATCCATCCATGCATTCATAATATGTGTGACCAGAACCTCATCTGTGTACCACCAGTGGAGGGTGCAGACAGCTCCTCCCCACGGACAACAGGCCAGTGGTTGCTGTTCTCCAAGCCTATGGTACCCACTTGTAGCTCACTATCCTTCTTGGACATAATCAAATGCTGCCTCTGCTATGTTGTGATTTAAATTTGAATTCTGTGGTTACCCCCCCTCCTCCCCCACTCACACACCAGGCTCCTGTGTTTGTGCACACTTGATCCCCAGCTGTTTTTATTGTTCTGGAAGGTGATGGAAGCTCTCAGTCGTAGAGTCTCACTGGAGGAAATGGATCAGGAGGGGCGGGACTTGAGGTTTTATAGCTCAGCCGTGTTTCCTGCCTACGCATTGCTTCCTTAGTGTAGACACATCAGCTGTCTCATTCTCCTGCTTTCTTGCCTGCTCCACCATGGTGGGCTGTATCCCCTGAAGCTGTCAGCAAAAATGAACCGTTCCTGCCTTAACAGCTGCAAGTGGAGTAACCGATAAACTTTCGAAGGATCCAGGCTCCCTCTAGACAGAAAGGAGCCGTCCACGGTCCCCTTGGAAGCCACAGACTCCACCTCCCTCCAGGCCTTGTTCTCTGACAGATGCTCACCTCTGGAGGGCAGGACCATGTTTTATATATATATATATATATGTATATATAGTAAATAGTTATTACTATTATGTTCTGGTCTCCTTCTTTCCATGGGTGTGAATGAAGCTGTGTGTGAAGGGTGTGAATGAAGCTGGAATGAAGGAACGAAGGTGTGAATGAAGCTGGAAAACAGTGAGGGGAGGGATGGTCTAACCATTGTGTGCATTTGTTTATCCACGCAGCTGTCACTGAAAATTTAAAGGATGGGCTTGGAAGACCATGCAGTTAGTTAACTAGCGCACCAAGCATCTATTTTGTCAATGTTTGTTATGGATTTTACTGGGGGAGTGGGGATAAGGAGACTACACCTGTCCCAAGGATGTACAGATAAATCCCAGAAGACAGGGGCATTCACCCTGCGATTTATTCAAATATCACATCAGTTCTGAGTTTTCATATCTATGTAAGAGCTGAAAAATACAGCCCAAAAGTTACTGTCCCATCATGGCCCAACGAGCAAGGCCCAGCATTTAAGATTTTGTCCTGGTTTTTCCAAGGTTTAGCCGTAGTAACTAGCTGTCAGCTCTTTTCATTTATCCTATTCTGGTATCCATGGTAATTTTCTTCTAACTTGAGGTTTGACTTCTTTGGTATTTTGGTAAATCCTCAGTAAATGTCTTTTCCAGCGTGGCTTCTGCTTCTGCCCACTCCCTGTAGGTTTCACGCAGTAGAAGCTTTCTTCCTGGCCCCGGTCTCTCTGGCTGAGTTTGTCTTTTCCGTCCTTGCTTCGGTGTTTCCCCTGCACACTTCCTTCTCACCCAGGTTTGCTCTCCCCTCTGCTGTGTCCAGTTCACTGCTGAAGTTCTTAGCCTCCTATGTATTTTAGTTGCTCTGCTTTTAATTTCTAGAGCTTATATTTGACTATCCTTAGGGACCCAGGTTCTTTGGTGAAATGTCAATTTCCCTATTTTATGTTTCTTTGTAGTATCTGTGTTTTAACTTCAAAATTAGAACCAGCTATGTCTTTTGTTTGGTGAGGTTTTGTTCCGTTTTGTTTGGGAGGGTGGTGATTTGTTTTTTTTATCTTTTTCTTTCACTTATCATATTTCCTGACAATATTTTAATTAGGATTTTAAGATGGTATCAAAATTAAAGTGAGATGGAGTGGGAGGCAGGTTTGAATGTTGGGATATTTCTCAGAGAAGATACAGTTTTAAGTAGGCTGCATGAAAGCTTTTGTATCCTGTCTCTGGTACCCTGGGGCACAGGGCATTGAAAGCTTTTGTCACTGACCAGGGCCATACTTCCTGAGTATTTCCCACACTTAGGTTTTTGTTACCACTCAGAAGAAACTGCTCAAGGCCCTTTTAGCTCCCAGGAGCCACTTGTGCCAACCCCCGAGGCTTAGGACTGAGGTATACCTGACTTGTTCCAAGTCTCCTTTCTCTATGACTTTGGCTTCTTGGTCAATTCCGAACCTGCATCTTCATCTCCCAAGAACTGCGTGTAGCAGATCAGATCCATAGCCTATGGTCTGTGGACATGCAGCCCCAGAGTCACTAATATGGGAGGGAGGGTAAGAAGCAGAAAGAAAGGTAAGCATGCCAGATGACAGCTCTGCAGGCCTGTGCTCTAGGGAAGAGAGGGAAGAGAGCATCTCATGGAAGAAGATGCTCTTCTGGTTTACAGGGTGGGCGGAACATACATGGGCAGCCAGCTCAGGAGAACAGGGCAGATGGAGACTGAGTCAGCTGTTTTCTCCTTTGGTAATAGCGGTGGGTTATAATATACACAGAGAAGCACAAAGCCACCCCTTCAGCCTCCTGCTACTGCTGCCATGGTTCACTGTGGCCATGGGCAACAGAAAAGCTTCAAAAATCAGCTCATTACGGACACAGGAAAGGGCTGAGATTGTGACTCACATAATCAGGGTCTCTCTGCTTTCTGTTTCCTTTCTTCAGAACCACGAGGCTGCCCAGAGATTATTAGCCACACCGTGGGGATGTCAGAGAGCCCCATCGGACCCAAACCCACCATGCTCCGGGCTGATATGCCCGCCACACCCAACTTCCAGCAGAGGTTCGCGTCCTCCTGTACAGTCTCCAGCAATGGACCTGGCCAGAGGAGAGAGAGGTAGGAAGAAGGGATTTCACCCTGTTAGAAGTTCCCCTCGGAGGCCAGAGCACCACGCTGAGAGTAGAAAGGAAAGACTGGGAAGAGCAGGGCCCAACAGTGAGACCCCACTCAGTCATGGTGGAGAAGAGCCTGTGCCCCCGGACTGTGTGACGGACACCGCTACTCATGGAACTTGCTCTTGTGCACTGGCCCTGGAAATATACATGAGCACATAGGAAAACATCACAAAAAGCTTTGCAAAATATGGAAAGGAAGAAAAGGCTGTGGTAGCCAAACGTCCTCTTTTGTTTTAAAAAGAAAACCAGTAAGGCCAACCACTACTTTGGCCCAAAGTAAAACTAAACTCCCCCATGTCTCTTGTATAGGTTTCCAGTTTCCTTTCCCATTGAAATAAAAAGAGTCAGCTGGGCAGTGGAGGTACACGCCTTTAATCCCAGCACTTGGGAGGCAGAGGCAGGCTGTGAGTTCGAGGCCAGCCTGGTCTACAAAGTGAGTTCTAAGACAGCCAGGACTACACAGAGAAACCCTGTCCTGAAAAATCAACGGAAAGAAATATTATTGATAGAATAGATTTTGAAAAGTTAAAAATTAAAATGACTATCACACATAGAGTCTGTACCTAGTGTATATCAATTTAACTGTGTTTATGTTACAAGAACTATATTTTTAATGACTTTCCTAAATTCCTGAATGTGGTAGTTCCCAGTCAAGTTGTCCCCCTGTCTGCAGGAGATATGGTCTGGGGACTGGTTGATGCCTGAGATCCTAAAAAAACACAATATGTTTTTCTAAAGCATTCGTACCTATTCATGCCTTTTCTCAAAGGAAATACATTACAGATTCCCATGGGCACAACCAGTCAGCCAGCATCTTCTCTTGCTCTTTAGGACTACTTTTATTTTTTAATGTTTGTTTGTTTATTTTTGTTGAATGACTGTTTTATCTGCATGTATATCTGTTTACCACATATATGCCTGGTCCCTGTAGGGGTCAGAAGAGGGCATCAGATCCTCTGGAATAGGAGTTACAAGTAGTCGTGAACCACTGTGTGGGTGCTGGGAATCAAACCTGATCCTCTGTAAGAGCCGCCAGCGCTTAACCACCAAGCCATCTTTCCAGCCCCTTTGGGGCCATTTTTAAGTAACCTGAGAGTTAAGTGAATGCAAACACCACACCAGCCAGTCATCTGACTACTGACTAAGAGTGGGTAGCATATACCACATGGATACGCTGAATCAGGGAAGGTATACAACCTGGACATGATGGAGTAGGGTAGCTTATAACTCACTGTTCCACTAAGAGTGACGTTTAAGATCTAGCAATTGTTTATTCCTGGAATTTTCAGTTTAAGACATGGGTTGACCCATGTCTCTGACACACATCTAAGAGATGGGGATACTGCCTCTTTTCTGCTGCCCAACAAGCCTCAGTGTCCAATTCCCCAGCCCCATCTTCTCTATGTCTTGCAATGGTTGCTGATTTCGAGGTAACCGTAAGTCTCTTACGTTCCCTCATGGCTATTTTTGTCTTTTGAACAGCCCGTCTTCTGCAGAACGCCAGTGGGTGGAGAGCAGCCCCAAGTCCACCCTAACCCTATTGGGGAACAGCCACCCTTCTGAAAGTTCTCTCAGCACCCATGAATTCTGTAGTGCTGGCAAGGACTCGCCGGGGCTGCCCTGCTTCCAGTCCTCAGAGCTCCAGGCCTCTTTCCACAGCCATGAGCTGTCCATGGCAGAGCCTCAGGATGCTCTGCCCCCTGCAGGCAGCCAGGCCTTCTTAGGCTTCAGCACTGCCCAGGTAGCAAGTGGCCTTCCACCCAGCGAGGACCCTGGTGCCCTGCTGGTCAATTCCCACGGCACATCTCCAGTTCCGGGAACCTCTCTGCCAACGGCAGGCGCTCCTGACAATGGCTTCCTGTCCCACAACTTTCTCACGGTGTCACCTGGACTCAGCAGCCATCACAGTCCAGGTCTGCAGAACCAGGGGATAAGCCTGCCTGGGCAGCCACCCCTCCCTGAGAAGAAGAGAGCCTCAGAGGGTGACCGTTCCTTGGGCTCAGTCTCCCCTTCCTCCAGTGGCTTCTCCAGCCCCCACAGTGGGAGCACGATGAGCATCCCCTTCCCGAATGTCCTTCCAGACTTCTGCAAGCCTTCAGAAGTGGCCTCACCTTTGCCAGGTATGTCTCTGCCTCTGCCCGTTCCCTTAGGGAAGGAGGGCTCTGTCTGGGGTTTCTTATTTGAGCGGATCTCCATGGTTAACTCATGTTCTGCAGGAACAGGTTAGATTCCCATGGCTCTTTCTCATACTGCTGGTCTAAAGCTTCAGCCACAGTGCTTCTGGTAGATGTGCTCCGCTTCCTCCTTGGCCCACTGTAGACACACTCCAGCAATAGACAGTGCAGATGCCGCAATAGTTCTGGCTTCCCTTTGACCTGAAAATAGAGATCTTTGAAAGTTACTTTCTTTTTCCCAGTTAAATAATTAATCAAATTGAGTTCTGAACTGCTTCAAGTGTTTGACACCAGCCTTGCTTCTGGGGCCTCCTTTCTGGAATTGGAAACATCTGTGTCTTGCACTGCGCCGCAGGGCCATGAGGCACTGGTGTACCGTACTATTCAGTCCTTGGATCTGCGTTTCCTTCCCCGCTTAGGACCCACGTGCCTATCCCTCCCACCTAGGCGTAGATTTAGATTTGCACCCTCGTCATAAATGAGACAGCAATAAAAATATTCTGTATGATAATTTTGCTTCACAGATAGCCCAAATGATAAACTCGTGATTGTGAAGTTTGTCCAGGACACTTCCAAGTTCTGGTACAAGGCAGATATCTCCAGAGAACAAGGTAGGTGGGGACCAGGGACCTCTTGCAGCGTCGGCTGTCTTTGGTCTCTGGGTCCTTCTATCAGGAACTCCTGCGGTACGGATCCAATCAGAGCAAAACACACCTTTCTTATAGGCCTCTGGGGAAAATTCCACAACCTTCACATTTTTGTGAGAAAAATTCAGTACCAGTTAGGATTTGGGTGAGAAGTGGGTTCAGCCATAGACATGCCAGTGTATGGAATGTGAACACTGGCTGTTTCCCTAAGCTCACCAGCCATGCCAGCCCAACACTTCTTTGAGGAAGAGACATTCTGTTTAGGTCTCTACTAAGGACCCCTCAGAGCATTGCAGAAAGAGCGTCACGGAGGAGAGAGATGCACTGTGGGACAGTCAGCTTGGTGGCTACAGGCCGTGAAGGGGAGTGGAGTGTTTGGAGCTCTATCACAAGCTTCCGGTGGCCTGCCTGGTTGTCCCGGTACACAAGGAGCTCACGGGGGCCCTCCATCTCTTGGAAAGTCCAGTCTTCTCCACGAGGTTCTGCCATTAGATCTTAGAGATGATAGACAGAGACTCTAGGCCTTCCTGTGGGTTCAAGGAAGCGGTTGTCATTTTAAACGGAAAGGAAGTGGGGAGAACAACCAGGGCCTGGGAAGACTTCCATTTCCCTGAGGCCACCTTTGTAAGAGCTGCTTAACAAGTCCAAGGGCTCCGCAGAGCAGCCCCTGCTGCTGGTGTTCCCGTGCCCTCCTGACTCCTGTTTCCCTGCGCAGCAGCACAGATGGAGAGAAGACAGCATTTTCCTTACTCTGTGTTTATCTGCCAGGCAGGGCCCCCCACTGGCCCCAGTTGCAGAAACAGCTGGAAGAAGGGACAGTCTCAGTCCATCTTCTGTGGCTGTCAAGAGCCCCTGAGGTTTGGTTGACTTATAAGGAGTAGGAGTCCTGGAGGTAGGGCACTTCAAGCATATCAGCATCGGTTTCACACTGATGAAGAGAGGAGCACATACGTCCGTGCAGAAAAGAGGGGACGTCAGTGGCCACCTTGCTTTGTCACGGTCCACCTTCCAGCAGCTGAGCCATCCCTTGGGACCCCAAGAGGACAGTCGTATTGAGCATCGGGGCTCAGCTGTCAGTGTAATTTTTTTCAGAGGGGGAGCCATCTTAGGGTCCGAGTGGGCAGTGGCCTTTGTCCCCTGCAGTCATCCGTGCCTTTCCCTCCTCCAGCCATCGCCATGTTGAAGGACAAAGCTCCTGGGTCATTCATCGTGAGGGACAGTCACTCCTTCCGAGGGGCCTACGGCCTGGCCATGAAGGTGGCCACACCCCCTCCTTCTGTCTTGCACCTGAACAAGAAAGGTAAGGTTTGGTGGAATAGCTGGGGTTTGTACGTGCTTCGTTTTGAGGTGAAAACAGTGACAGAGAGTGGCAGCTGCTTGCACTGGTCCCTTTAGTGTTTGCTTTAGAAGGTTATTTCCTTAGGTAAGTTATCTTATTTAAAAGCATGCACTATTTATACATTTTATCTTCTTTTGTTTTAAGCAAGTTAGTGTTTTCCATAATACAGCCGAGCCAAGAACCCAGGAAGGCTCCCTGTTTCCGTGTCAGCCCTTCCTTCTTTGGGTGACCACATGGAAGACATTACTGCTTGACTTATCACTCACGGGCAGACTCATCTCCGAAATGATTATTTTTTTCTATTTTTAACTTGCATTGTGAAAACGAATGTACTTGTTCTTATGTGTCTCGGTTTGAGTCAGAACCCTGAGCCACTGACGTCTGAGATTATAGCTTTTATTCTCTTTCAGAGATGTCTTTTTTTAATTATTATTTTTTAAGCTTTTATTTTTATTTTATTTAGTCTTATTTAGGATACAGTGTTCTGCTGGCATGTGTGCCCGCTGGCTAGAAGAGGGCACCAGGTCTCACTATAGATGGTGTGAGCGTCCATGTGGGTGCTGGGAATTGAACTCAGATCCTCTGGAAGGGCAGGCAGCCAGTACTCTTAACCTCTGAGTCATCTTTCCAGCCACTCTGTTTTGTTTTACAAATATATCGTAATATATTTTCCATTGTTGGTCGACTTTTTCCTTGTTTTGCTTGTCTATCCCCTTTGCCCCTATATATAACCATCTTTACCACATACCACCAACCCTGGCAAGGAAAAAGTCTTCTTTGCCTTTTCTTTACCACCCAAATGGTCATTTTGGACTGGGGGAAAGAGCAGTCTCAGGTCATGAGGAGTGTGTGTGGTAGAAGCCCTGTGACAAGATGCCAGAGGTAATTATCATGAGATAAGGTTTGCTGTGGCCCACGGTTTTAGATGGTTCAGCTCATTTGGTTGGCTCTGGTACCGTGGTGGCCAGTGATGAATCATCATGATAGCACGCTTGTGCCTAAGGGAGTACGCACTCACTCTCCGCCTGCAAGGTGAAAGGGAGAGGCTGAGGAGGAAGCTAGATTTCACCACTTCCCTTGAGGGCATGCCCTCAGTGACCCTAAGACCTCCCCACACCTTCTCAAGGTCTGCTGACCACCGGAATGCTTGTCCGAGAGCTGAGCCTTTGCCCCATGGATCTCTGGGAAGGGACATTGATTGCTTTAGCAGGCCAGAGGAATCAGAAACAGCACAGTTGAGGTGCCTCCTGCACATAAGACAGGCGGGTGCCTGCTTTCCCACTCCATGTCTGGATCTGAGAAAATTCATCCAAATCCTTGCATGAAATCTGTGCTGAAAGCTTTCTGGAGCAAACAGCTTCGAGCTGTCCCAAGAATATAAGATGTGGTTGCAGATGGGCCAGCCTCCGGCATGGGCAGCTGACCTGCTTTCTGGAATGTGCTTGTCCTGCATGGCTAGGGAGTGAGGTTGGGAGGCACTTGGGGCTCAGTCAGAGAGGCTCCCCCCTAAACCTGTGGGTGTTGGCAGGGCTTCTGGTGAGGGAACAGGATAAGTGAGATCACACAAATGTGGCCTCATAGAACATCTAGGATTTCTATCATAAGACGCTCAACAGAATGCTATTATTGGGTGAAAATACAGGCCTTCATCACCGAGCGCTCACGCCGATGTGGCTGCTGAAGACTGCCATGTTTTACTTGGGAGCACTGCTTAGGGACATAGCAGGGAAAGCCAGTTAAAGTCTGGGAACGTATCCTGCCTTGGGCCAACTTTATCCTAAGTCCAAGGATAAAGGAACTTATCAAGGCTATGTGAGTAGCAATGTCAGCATGGTGGTCTCCATGGTGGAGACGGATGCAGTCTCGCCTCTGAATGTGCACCCAGGTCTCTATTTGATATTGGCATTTTGCAGTCCAAGGATAGATTTGAGAGAAGAGTTTACCAAATGAGTGAAGAGCCAGTGAGTCACTGTGCCATCTCCAGTCATCCTGAGATGAGACAGTTGTGGTCATTCTAGACTCTGCATTCCAAAAAGTCCTTGGCAGCAGGATCTGCATGGGGCCATTCCCACAAGTAAAATCCAGACCTTCAGTGGGTGTTTCCATTAGACTGGAAGTCCTGCATATTCTCCGCCCACAGAGGATGGACCATGTGTCTATTTCCTCCTTTTTATTGGACGTGGACTTTAATGGGATCACATGATTCCCTTCTCTGCAAGTTTGACTGCCCCTAGAAAATGCTGACATGCTGGATACATTATTATTATATTATAGTATATTATTATTACACATTATTATTGTTTATAAAACAGCATTTGGAGCCTAATTCCAGCTCGGTATCCCTCACCATAGTAATCCCAAGTGTCTGTGGTTTCTGATCAGTTTCAGATTTCAAAGTATTCATACGTGCGTAATGAGTGAGATACCTTGGGAATGAGGTTCAAGTCCTTACTTTTTATTATTACTTTATTATTTTATTTATATGGTGGTTTTTCTGTACATGTGTCTGTATAGTGTGTACATTTCTGGTGCCCATGGGGAGCAGAAGAGGGTGTCTGATATCCTGAAACTAGAGTTACAGACAGTTGTGTGCTGCCGTGTGGGTGCTGAGAATGGGACCTGGGAGACCCAAAACCTTAACATTAAATTCGTTTACCTTTTTGTATAGAATTCATGCATACTTCATACATATTGAAGGTACCGTCATACAATATTTTCTATTAGTTTGTACATGAATTGAACTTTTCATGGTATAGAATCTACCATTTATGGCTTCATACTGGTGTTCCAAATCTTCCAGGTTTTGGATTTGGGACCAGGGATGTTCCGCCTCGTCAGGCAACCCCTCCAAGCACAAATCCAGCAGATCTTGCTCCCATGAGGTTTCAGTAGCAGCAATATTGAGAGGTCACCTCTTTTGGAGGGTGGTAAAGGCAGCAGTAGAAGAGAGAGACACAGCACATGGGGTGTCTATAGACTTGAGCAGCTTCGAAAGCTTCTGTTTCTCATGGTTCCGCTTGTACTTTTCCATCTTCAGAACATTTTCCATTTGGTGGCTTCTCTTTGGATTCAGCAGCTGGCGTGAAAACAAGTGTTCTGTTTGTTATCAGTAGAGCGGAATGCTGCTCCCACAGAGTAGAATACTTGGTGCTGAAGGCGTTTCTGTAGCCAGCTGTCACTCCACCTCACCCAGAGAGCTGGCATCCTTCCAGCTCTTTGCTCAAGTCTTTTCTGCCCGAACCTCAGTGCCCTTTTCTCCCAGAGGAACGTAGCGAGGGCTTCAAAGCCAGTGTCATTCTGAGCTGCTAATCCATCCCTCTTCTGGGAGTTCTTGTAATGTTTGAGGGTGTCTCTGGGGGATTCTTGTAGTGTCTGCGTTGCTACTCCAAGAGGTTTTACTATCCACCTCTCTTACCACACTGCCCACCGACCGTCCCAAGGGTGCTTCTAGGTAGCCCCATAGTGCAGCAGTGTAGTCCTGTTCAGAGGGAGCCTTCTTAGGTGTCGCTCTCAGCTTTTGTATCTGCAGGAGGCATCTTTTTATCTGTCTGTTTGTCTGTCCAACCATTCACCATCTATCCATCGATGTCCTGCTTTCCCTCTTCCTAACCTTTCCCCCTACTCTGATGTTTTAAATTTTAAAAAGTAATTTTTTTTTTTGTTCTTTCCACAGCCGGAGATTTGTCCAATGAACTTGTCCGGCATTTCTTGATTGAGTGTACTCCAAAGGGCGTGCGGTTGAAAGGGTGCTCCAACGAACCTTATTTTGGTGAGTTACTTGAGACTTTCGCTCTCTTGATGCTTACCAGGGCATGGATCCCCTGCTTCAGGTGGCTTGAGATCCGAGGGCCTCTCTGCCGTGGTGGGTTACTCATTTCAGCCCCCAGGTCTACGGCTGCTGCCATTTGAAGTCTTGTATTTAAGATAACCTGAAAGTGTAATTGTCTTCAAAACCCTTGTCAAACCCAAATCAATGGAAAGGACCTCCCAGAGCTAGAATAAGACAAGCGAACAAGTACCGTGAAAGTCAGCCGATGGGTCCCATCAGGGTTGGAAACCAGTGTGTCCCCATCCCTCAGGCACAAGGAAGAACACAGAGCCACCACCAGAGCCTTCCCCGCCTTTGTAAACAAGAGCCTTTCATAATCTTCTGGATAGACTGGGCAACCTCATATCCTCCTCCTTAAGAAGCATGTAATTCATACTTACTAAGGCGACGGATGTGCTGGGAATATACCGCAAGTCCCTTGACCAACCTCTTTACTTATCATTTCTGGGAGTTTTGGGTCACATCCCACAGTGGTCTAAAGGCTCGGCTTTGGGAGTTTGGTCTCAACAGATTCTCTGGCTCAGCACACAGCAGGTGAAGAACTTGGGGAAGTTCTGTTCATTTGCTCTTTTCCCTGCAGGGAGCCTGACAGCTTTGGTGTGCCAGCATTCCATTACGCCCTTGGCTTTGCCCTGCAAGCTGCTCATTCCAGAGAGAGGTATGCAGTGGAGAGCTGAGTGTAGACGGGCCGGGCCGTGTGTGAGGGTAGATGGGTGGAGACGGGCCCGGAGGGGGTGTAGATGCGTAGAGGGCGTGATGGGGGTGTGTAGAGGGGCCGTGTGTAGACGGGGCCAGGTGTAGTAGGCTCTGCAGCATTCCTGCTGCTCCCAGGACCTGTGGAGAGCCTTTAAAAAATAGACAAGGATTCTTTAATGCTCTACATAAACCTCAAAGAAGACAGGTGGCTGCCTGAATTAAGAAGGGAGAAGGCCCTGCTGAAAACAACAGCTCTAAGACATTACACAAGGGAAGGTTTCTAGAAAACAAAGACTCTTCAGCTTAAAGATGTAAGACACTGGGGGACCTGGAGAGACGGCTCAGTGGTTAAAGCACTGATTGCTCTTCCAGAGAATCCAGGCTCAGTTCCCAGCATTCATATCAGGTGGAGAATCTATAGCTCCCATCCCAGGGGATCTGGCCTTTTCTGGCTTCCTTGGGTCCCAGGCATTCATGAGGTCCACAGACATACATGAATGTAAAATATATATACATAAGTAGTTAATTTATATACACGTGTGTATGTGTGTATACATATTCTCAGATTGATTTTCAAGGTCACTTGCATTATAGATTTACAGGCCTACAGAATGGGACATATGCTGCTATGGTTAGATTTAGGTCATGAATTAAACAAGTTTTTTACTTCTGTATTTATCAGAAAACACCCAGGATAATTTTTAGAAATTAATATCCAGGGGATATGTGAGTTGACTGTGTATTCCAGCGTTCCTGGAAATACATGGGGTTTTTCTTTTAAATTTTCATCATTCATGTAAATGAATTCAGAGACCAGAAAAATGTTTCCGGGGAGGGCCTGTACCCCCATCTCTGTTCCGGGTGGGATGGCAGTTTCTGTGGACTGGACTATCAAAAGTTAACGGTGCTGTCACCATCTGCGAAGTCTGTCATAAAGTTGTTCTTGTCGTGTGGACTACTGTGTCAGGAGCACTTATTTCTCTTTTCTTCCTGCAGATCCCCTGGAGGAAATAGCAGAAAACTCTCCCCAGACAGCGGCCAACTCAGCAGCCGAGTTGCTGAAGCAGGGGGCAGGTCAGTGGACACAGCCCTGTTCTCTCTGTCTCTGTGCCTCTGAGTCTCTGGGCAGAACCGAACTCCATGCTAGGACTTCCCTTCGAACAGTCATTTCCTGCTTTTCTGTGGACTGTGAAGGAAGTTTCCTTTTATAGCCGCTTGGCACGGCTGGGTGGGGCACAGCTGTGAGGAGATGGGGTCAGGGCGTAAGAGGCTGGAGCTGTTGGTCTGACTTGAACAAGGCCAGATTCAGTGGGATAAATGTCAAGTCCTGTGCTTAGTGTGGGGGCGGAGGTGGGGACACATCATGGCAGGATGTGGGTGACCGCCTTGCTAGCTGAAAATGCAAAGATGTCTTGAAACTGTGACTCAACAGTCAGGCAACGTGAGTCAGCTGCTGGACCCGCTCTGCCGTCCCTGTGGTGAGACCAGGCTGCTCTGTGGAAGTATCTTCATTAATAGGTTTTCCTCAATCTGTGACAGGATGCTATTAAGGCATAGAGATCCCATATAAATGCTGTTTCTTCACTCCCAGATCCCACACCACAGTGCTACAGCTGATGAGATGGTGTCCTTACAACATCAAGTAAAGTCCATAGCTTACTCAGAGCTCAGGCTTTTAAAATTTGTATTTTCTTAAAAATTTACATCATTTCTCTTTCTCCCTTCCCCCTCCTACTTCTTCCATGCCCCCACTCCCCATCATAATCATGACCCCTACTTCTTTAGTTATGATTATCTCACACGCACACACATACACACACACACACACACACACACACAAGTCCATTCAGTG
The DNA here is from genome assembly GCA_963919715.1 of Microtus obscurus. Classification (NCBI taxonomy): domain Eukaryota; kingdom Metazoa; phylum Chordata; class Mammalia; order Rodentia; family Cricetidae; genus Microtus; species Microtus obscurus. The sequence goes on from CAWTZC010000015.1 coordinate 26,394,573, forward strand.
TTGCTCATATATACATGTATTTAGACATGACTATGTAGGGTTTAATAACTTATCAGGGCACCCATGCATGAAGAAAACGGACTCTCCTCTGTGGGTCCCTATTGATTGCTTCTAGTTTAAATTTCCCAATGCCCCACCCAGAGATGGCGAGTTCACTTTTGGAGTTAATGGGCTTAAGAAATATCTTTGGTATTCACTCATCAGTATAATGTCACACAAAGTATTTCCTTTGTCCTAAAATTCCCCTCTGTTCTCCCTACTTATTCCTCCCACATGGTTGAGACCCTCACTGCCACTGATCTTTTTATGCTCTCTCTAGTTTGGACTTTTCTAGAATGACTTATGCTGTAAACACAAGCTGTGTTGCATTTTCAGATTGGTTTCCTTCACTGGGTAATAAGCATTGAGATTCTTCCATGACTTTCATGGACTGGTAGCTTCTTTCATTGTGTGTAGTGCAGGAGCATATATATGTGTTTGTACGGATACATGTGAGTGCCTGAACATATGTCTGCACTTGTGTTTCAAGGCGCAGAACATATGTTCCGTGTTGTATAGCTTTCTCAATTACTCTATATTTTTTGAAACAGAGTCTCTCATCGAACCTATAGCTCATTGGTCAATGGATAGACCAGCTGGCCAACAAGATTCAAGGATCCATCGGTTTCTATCTCACTAGTGCTAAGATTATAGTCCCAATCACTGCACCTAGCTTTTGTGTGCTTTCTGGGGACCTGAACTCAAATCCTCATGCTTGTAGCTTCCACGACAAGCATTTTTTACCAACTAAGGTATCTTCCCAGCTCTGCGTGAGCCACAGATTATTTATCCACACAGCTACTGAAGAATATCTGGTTGCTTCTAAATTTTGGCAAGTATAAATAAAGTTTCTAAAAAAAGGTTTCTGGTCAATATGTTTCCAATGTTTTTTGATTAAATAAGAAGGAGCCTGATTGCTAGATCATGTGGCAAAAGTATAGAAGATTTTTTTTTTTTCAACACATAGTGGTTGTACCATTTTGCATTCCCACCAGCAGTTGGGAAGCTTCCTTTTGCTCCACATTCTCACTACACATGATGGCGTCACTCTGAAGGATGTGCTCGCTCTGACAGATGAACAGCGGTATCTCCCTAAAGACTCGCTGTCCAGCTAGAATGCCGTTGTAGAGTCTAAAGAAATATCTTTATCTTCTCTGTATCATTTGTAATCTTCTAATGTCGCCTCCTCTATAAAGTTAAACCCATTATGTGACCACTGTACAACCAAAGAAGACTTTCTCATTTATAATGTGGAATGTGTTTTAGATTTCCAAAGAGGTGGGTTAGCCACAGCCACAGCAAAGGTGGCAGGGACTTGTCCCGAGAGAAACGCCTTTCTCTGGGAGCCAGCCTTTCCGTTTCTCTTCTGGTGGCTTCGGGAGACACTGAGTGGTACCACGTAAGAGATCAACTCAAAGCCCCTAATTTTGTTTTAGGTGCTCCCTGGAGCCCTCCACGAGTAACACCCCATGTCATACTGATGCATACCGATGTCTAACACACTGATGTTGTAATATTCTGAGGTTAAGACATCAGCATGGCCTTTGGCTAATTTGGTTATTTGATTCTACCTCTTAAAAATGTATTCAAAAATTAAAATTAAAAAAGCCTGTGATGATTGGTTTTTAAACCACAATTATGTATCAATTTTATTAAAAAAAAAAAAACCCTTTAGGAGAAGGATCATGGTGGCATGGCCGTCTGTGAGAGCTGGCCTCGTGGAGCTGAGTGGAAGGCATGGTCTCATCCCACTCCGTGGATGGAGCTCCTGAGGTAACGAGCGTTGGTCAGAGCACGCTGGCTTCTTGCCTGAAGCACCATCTGCATTTGTGTTAGCAGCAGAGCTCTGCTTCTCTGTCCCGCATGAGGAGTGCCAGAACCACCGTGCCTCTGCGGGCGTCTCTGGTGTAATATTGCTCATCGTAAGCAGTTTCTTGTAGTTCTCCTTGTTAACGACATTCATCCAGTCAGTGTTACATTCGGCCATGTTAATGATGTCCACTGTTGTCCTGGTGTTTAGAAGTTACATCTTCCCTTCCATTCCAGCACATTATTTTAATATAATATTTTACTGAATCTTTGAGACTTTCCAGTGTATTTTGATCATAGTCACCTCAGCTGCTCCCAGATCCTCCTTTCCCATCTCCTCACCCAAACCTCATGTCCTTTTTAATGTGATAACTCACTGAGTTGAGTTCTTCCAATGTACTCATAGGGATGGTCAACCTACCAGGAACCATACCCGCTAAAGAAAACTGGCTCTCCCTTCCTTTACTAGACATCAGCAGTCACTGGTTCTTCAGCTAGGGACTAGGGTTTGCGTGTCTCTTCCAGCTGTGTTGGACTGTTGACTGCCTTGATCTTCTTCTCCTGTGAGCTTATGAGTGTGGTAGTCATGGTATATTCAGAAGACACTGTTTTCCCCAGTCATCCCTGACCTCTGGCTCTTCCCTAATATTCCCCACATCTTGTGTGGAGTGGCTGCAGCTCACTATTTTTAAATACATTTAAATACATTTTCCCATCTTTTAAAAGAACATTAATTTTTTTCTAATGGTTGGATTTTCTTAGTGATAAGATTTCCTATCAAATCTTGTAGTCTGTTTAGTTATCTGGGTTGGGCATTAAGACGCGAGGCTTAATTTAAGGCTGCTTTGAGATTCTTCCCTTTAGTCTGTAACACATTAGGATTGTGAATCTCCATTCCACCGAGCAGTACCTAGGCAGGGATTCAGCTCAGCAGGTCTGGGTGTGGAGCTTGCAGCACCCTCGCCTGAGGATTAGCAATGGTCATTTAGAATATCTGCAACACAGACACTGTAGCAACAAGGTGGAATTCTTCTGATCTCTGGTCACTGACGTTCCCTCCTCTCCCAACTAGACTTCCTGTGTCATCCTGCTCCCAGACTCCTCTAACGCTCTTGGAAATGCCCCATATCTTCACAGTAGAAGCCAAGACTCAGCACCACAGCAGTCAGTGCCTGTGGGACATTTGATACTAATGTCACTATGACTTTCTTCCAATAGCTGAAACAATTTGGTTCTCTATTTTAAGCCTTCAGTTCTTAATTGTTTCTTCTTGAAACTGAGGAGTGTAAGCTAACCCTTAAAGGGGGGGCTTTTCCACCAGGCTCCTGATGAGTCTGTAGATAGGGTGACGGTGCAACTAGTGCCCTGTGTGTATAATTTAATAAAGATGTGTGTTCTTTTAAGGTTTGCCTTTTTTTTTTTTTAAGAATCGAGATAAATGACTCCCAAACCTGTTACTTGTGCACCAACTTCACACCAGGAAGACGGGGAGGGGGCTGGAAGCACTTTAAACCAGTTCTGCCCCTGCCACTTCCCCTCTCCTGAGGTTGTCCTTCGTGTTCATTCTTTTGCATTCTCTTTTGTAGTTGTGTAATGAGTTTGCTCATGGTTTGTACAATTATAATGCAAGTCTCAGGTTTTTTTGTGGTTATATAGTGCTCCGTTGTGTAGTTCAACTCTTCATGGTCACCCAGTTTGCCTGTCTAGTCTTTCAGTGCTATAAGCTATGCTTGAAGGACCATCTTTCTGTCGGAGTTTTCCTGAATTCTGTATATCGTCTTAAGCTAAAGTCCCAGAAGTGATACAAATGAATTCAAATATGTGGACCTGAAACCACCTTCAGATGTAAACTTTTCCCAGCACGGGAGCTCCCTGCTGCTCATGGAACTCCCGCCGTGGGTCTGAAGACCCCTGCTGTCCTGCTTGATGTCTCATGCAGCACTGTGGCATCAGGTTTCCCCGCTCCAGGAACACTGGGCTCTGCTGCCACACAGTACCTGCTAGAGACAGCCTGAGTCTGTGGGAGTCGGTGCTGGCCCACTGTCGTGCCCCAGAGGTGGTATTTCTCCCAGCATCTCCCAACACCAGGCTCTTGCCTGGTACCACAGTTGGAGCAGTCCTTATCAGGAAGCTCCCTGTGGTGCCTGCAAGACAGCAGTCTAGTCTGTGGTTTCCTGGGAATCACATCTAGGTGTGCCAAGTCTATGGGATTTTCATAGTAGTTAGATCAAAATACACAGGCATACACTCACGTGCATGCGTGCACTTATACACACAGACATACACACACGTACACGTGCACACACGCCGCCATCTGAAACTGCATATGCAACATGACAGGATCAGAGGTGGCGTGTTCACCCTCCTGAAGTACGTCTTCCATTTTCCAGGCTTCTCTCCAGTGCCTGTTCATAGCACACATGCTTTTGATTTTATAGTTCTAATCATAGCAGAGACGGTTTATTCTGCTTTGCCAATTACCTGCTAACCGTTTTTCCATGTTGCTATATAATTTTCGTGATTACCATTTGCTGGTTGCTTCCTATTTCGTTGAGAGAATCGATTTAACCCTTTCTTTATTCTATAATCCATCTCCATTTTTTTTCCTGCTGTAATGCATATGCGCAAGAACATTCTCCTCTGTGGATTAGCTGTCTTGCATGCTTATGGGAGATTTTCTTTTTGAATCTTCGAAGAAGTGGAACCCTAAAGTTATTTCCTGGCTTTTCAGATCCTCCTGAAAAATGTGGCTAAATTACCCAGAATGGGCTCGGGTTACCCCAGCATAAAAGGTAACCATTTCATCAGAGCTTTGTGGGCGTAAAGCCTTTGACAATTTTAATTCTAAGAATTTTTGATGCCTTTCTCTATTTTGCCAGAGAACACAGGGAAACCCATAGTTTAGATGGAAATTAACATACAAGTAAACCAGCCAGACTTAAGTTCCTCTTTAGTGATCTTACCTGCAATTGTGAGGCAGGTCTGAACACCGAAGTTCTCTATGAAGTGTGTTCTTGCAAAGTCACCTTGGCCTGAACTCGGGGATGAGTGACTGACTGCCCATATAATCCTTACCGTCTCTGAGCCTAATCTGCAAACTGGGGGTGATAAATATAGGCTGTTCTTTGGGCCCATTACTACTGAGAGGTACTAGGTTAAGCTCAGAGTAGTGAAAACATTTTATTTGGGCTAGAAATTTCTTGTTGACTTTTGCTTCAGAAACAGTGGCATTTAGACACTGGGATGGATGGTCAAGCTCCTTTTCATGAATGTAAGGGTAAATAAAGTTTGCAGACCAGAAATATTTCAGATGAAACTTCTGTTTTATTTGTGAGTTAAGAAATTCCCGTTAAGTTGGGTTGCAGTGCTGGTGCTGGGCAAGTGTTCAGCCATGGAGCTGAGCTCATAGGCCTAGTCCTGCCTAAAAGCAGCGAGGGTGACTTGTCTCAAGTCTCTGAGGGTCTTTTGCCTCTCAGTGTTTGCTCCCTTTTGGGACAGGACAGACTTTCCTCCCCTCCCTTTCTTTCTCTTCTGAGTCCAGCGAAGCTCAATGCCGACTAACTTTTAACTTCCAAATGGAGGGAGGGACTTCCCTTTTCCAATCAGCTTGTCAGTGTAAGACCACATTCCTCTTTTCCTTCTCCGTTGCGTTGCATTGTCAGAGTCGCGGCTACTCTGTGCACTCACTGAAGTTCAGGATCTCAGAGCCTAGGGCTGTGATCCCAGCTTGTGTTATAGAGAGAGCACTGCAGTCCCCTTGGTCCCTGTGCTACATCTCCTTGGAGCATCCTCCTATGGCAGTCCTCCCTGGTCCCTTGACTGGACTTTTGGCAGGTGCTTCTGTCCAAAGGGGTGGTACCTGCTGCTTCTAAGCAGAGAGGGTAGAGCCGCTTCAGGGACCTCACCAAGAGCGAGAGCATGCAGGACAGTTGGCATCCGAATGCACTTCATCTGAGTTTATCTGTGGGTTTGCACCAGAGGGACACTTTTTTTTCTCTGTGTTTTTTTGTATATGATGAGGTCAGAGAGGAGATAACAGATGTGTGAGCGAAACTCGGAGGAAGAGCAGAAATGCTTTCTGAGATGCGCTTTGTGAAACTTTCGTGCAGTGATTCTCAACCTTCCTAACGTTGCAACCCTTTGATATGGTTCTTCATGTTGTGGTGACCCCCAACCATAAAATTATTTTCATTGATACTTCATAACTGTCATTTTGCTACTGCTGTGAGTCATAACGTAAATCTCTATGTTTGCTGGTGGTCTTAGGAGACCCCTGTGAAAGGCTCGTCCAACCCCCAAGGAGTCCCAACCCACAGATTGAGAACCACTGCTCTAGAGGCCTTTAAGGCAGGATTAGCCTAACCCCTTGCCACCTTCTGCAGAGTGAAACAAGCAAGGGCAATTCCATTGTTAATCTCTTCTCAGTGGTTCTAACGTTATACAAGCTGGGGGTCATTTATAAAGGAGAGAGCTGTATTTGGGTTCATGTTTCTGAAGTTTAAGGACAGTATTTTCATCTGCTTGGCTCCAGAGGGTGGCTTTATGCTGCTTCAACTCTGGCAAAATACAGATGAGAGTGGTGTTAAGGGAGAGCCAGAAAGCAAGCCAAGAGACCTCACTTTTGTAGCCACCCGCTATGGTCTGGTGAAAGCCATGAAGCTCTCTTAATGTCCTCATCACCCTGGAAACACTCCACAGTGACTGTCAGATTTCAGTAGGAGTCCCGAAGGGGACAAACAGGATTGTTTCTAAGGAAGGGCCCTTCTCCATCTCCTCACTGGAGACCCTGGCTTTCTTCCTGAGCTTCGCACGGAACCTAAAGCCCTGTGCTAACAAACCAGCTTCTACACTCTCAGATCTGTTAACTGTAGCTTGTAACACAGGAGGAGGAGCTAAATGGGACAGTGGGTCTTCAGGGCCATATTGACACTCAGTCACATTCCCCCACCCACTGGGAGGAGATGATTACAGGGAACACCCTAACCAGGAAGTGTAGGAAGCTGGGACACATGGCGGGTGGTGCTTAGTCTGTGCACTAAGCCCTGGAGAGATGCTGCTGCGAGCCATCTCTTCGTGGCTCCTCTGCATGCCCTTTCAACACTTTAGACAAGGTAGTTTGTAGAACAGAGTCACCTCATGGATGTTTCTCAGGAATTTCAGAGAGTTCGTACTTACTGTATTTTGGGCGTTTGTGTTAACGTGACATTGTCTTTCCTCTTGCTGCGGCCAGGGAAGATCCCGTATGCATACAATACTTCTCTCACCAACAGGCCCACCCACAGTAGCTTAATATATCTTCTGCTTGGCACCCGAGCAGGCGTTTGCTTGATACTGGAAAGCAGGGAGTATGTGTTCGCCAGTGCTCCTGGCCTGGGTCACACATTGAAATTGCTCCTAGTCCTTTCCTCCTCTGGTTGGTCTCTCCCCATGCGCCGGAGCATGTATGTCCCCAGCAGTCCTGATGGATACATTTCTCACCCGCTCCGCATTGTCTTGCAGCCTGCAATGTTTGGTACTTGAACTCCGTGGAAATGGAGTCCCTCACTGGTCACCAGGCGGTCCAGAAAGCCCTGAGTATGACCCTGGTTCAAGAGCCTCCGCCAGTGTCCACGGTGGTACACTTCAAGGTGTCGGCCCAGGGCATCACCCTGACTGACAACCAGAGAAAGTAAGTGTGGGTAGGAGGAGTGTGGAGGCCTGAGGTCTCCTTCCCAGTGTCCTTCTCAGTTATTTTCTGTGCTTTTCTTTGAGACAGAGTCACTTAGTAAACCTGGGACTCCAGGGATCTGCTCAAAGTCATGCGGTTCCCCCAGTCCGTCCATTGCTAGAGTTAGAACTCAAATCAGCACACCCAGCTCTTACGTTGGTACTGAGGATCTGAACTCGGGTTCTCATGACTGCTCTGCAAATGCTACCCATGAGCCAGCTCTCTAGCTCCGAGGCTATTTTCTTTTAAGGTTTTTTTTTTTTTTTTTTTTTTTTTTTTTGGTTGTTGTTGTTTTAAAAAGACCTTTTAAGTTATTGCTTTAAAACCATTGAGATGGACCAGAATCTACTGGCTTCTGTTTTGGCATAACTACTTCCATAGCCGGTGGGCAGCTCATGTTGGTCAAAGGAACACAGTGAGGTACAGGAGCTTTTGTGGCAAATGCAGGGGACAAAGCCCAGGCCATCCTGAGCCCTCAGTGGTAGCCTCCCTGCAGGCCCGCACACCTGCAGTACCTTCTCCAGAGCCAGTTTTTTTCAGTGAGATCTTGTCTTCTTCTTCCTATGTTGCTGAATAGTTTGAATATAGACTCTTACACCTGCCATTTCAGGATGGTGCAGTTGGGGTAAGAGCAGGACCACAGAGTAGAGTCTGGCTTTGCTCGTCAGTGCTTCTCCCCGCATTTGCAACAGGATACCTTGAGCAAACTCCTTACCTCTCTGATGTTTGATTTTTTTTTTTCTTCTTTCATACCTATGTCAAAACACCTACCTGAGGGTTTAGTGACTTGGAGAGTGCAGAGGGCACGTGTCATGCATGGTGCTGTTGATGTGAGCTCAGCCTTGGGAGAGCCAGGAAGTCCAGAGGTCCTGAGCTGCCTTCTGTGTTGCATCATTGGCCCTTCCAGTTCCTCAGAACTCCTTGGCCCCTCCTGACCTTCCCAGTGATTGACACCATCACTCTTGGGGGTGCTTCTGTTGGCCCCTCGCAAGAACCGTTCTGCCCAGTGTCGGGCTGTTGACTGTTTTTCTCCCCAAATGACGAGTGAAGGCATCAGATAGTTCCTGCTCCACAGTCATCCCACCTTCCATCATCCCAGAGCCCTATGACTGGAGCTCCCCTCTCTCTCTACCCACCAACAGGCTCTTCTTCAGGAGGCATTATCCCGTGAGCAGTGTCATTTTCTGTGCCTTGGACCCACAGGACAGGAAGTAAGAATTTTCCATTTTTATCACCAAAATGTATGCTTTCATCCTTTAATTTTAAAACATTAACATGAATTCTGTTTCTCTTCAATTCCCAAGGTGGATCAAAGATGGCCCGTCCTCTAAGTAAGTCTCCAGCTTCTCTTCTCTTTCTGAGGATAATCACAGTGCAGAATGAGCTCAGGTCTAGATTTGCAAAGAAGGGCTCATTTAAAAGACCAAACAAAACAAAGCAGTCATTGTCAATGGGGATGTTTGTTTGGGTTAAACTGGAAGCAGAAAATAAGGATAAGTGTTCAGATTTTGAAGTACAGGCCTGGACCGTGTTGGCTTATCCCCTGTGGTGGGATGGATATGACTGTCTATATTATATCTGTAGTGTCCTTTTGCATACACACTGAGACAGATTTCTTTTTTAATTTACTTATTTATTATGTATACAGTGTTCTGTCTGCATGTATGACTGCAGGCTGGAAGAGGGTACCAGATCTCATTAATTGTGAGCCACCATGTGGCTGCTGGGAATTGAACTCAGGACGTTTGGAAGATCAGGCTGTGCTCTTAATCTCTTGAGTTATCTCTGCAGCCCCTAAGATCTCTTAATGCAGCCATTTAAGAGGGTGCCCCTACTGCTGAAAGCAGGACTGAAATCTGTGCCTGATATTTCCCAAACTCAAAGGATTATGTTTTGTACCTCTGGCCGGCAAGTTCTGATTCCCTACTCAGCATTGCTGTCCAGGTGATCAGGGGAGCCTAGTCCTCACCCCACTACAGAGGCTTCCCTGTGCCCCCCAGATTGGCTTCCTCTGCATAGTCTGCCCTGCTGATCTCCGGTGGCCATCACATGCCTCCTTCCTCGCAGGCCCATTTCAGAGTGTTTCGTGCTCTGGAGAACTGATCAGGAGTAGCAGACAGCCGCAGCTTCCTGAGAGTCTCGCAGGCCTGAGAGGAGTTCTTGGCATATTAGCCTTCTGGGTTGGGTGTCTGGTCTAGGCAGGTTCTGGGAGCTTCTGGCATTCTTCCTAGAATTCCTAAGGCCTTGAAGTACCAGGGGAGACCCTGATTTTGCATGGCCAGCTGGAGCTCGGGACTCTGTAGAAGGTGTCTGGAAGAACCCCTGCCCTCTAGAAGAGATGCTAAGGAGCAAGCAGGGCCTCAGCTTTTATTTAGGGTGGGGTAGCATTCCTCTAGGCTCAGTACTCATTCTCCCTGCAGTTTCCAAGGACCAGAGGTCAGGGTGGTGGATAGGTCTCCAAGCTAGTGCTTGGCACATCATAGGCTCCTGTAGGTGCACTTGCTATTGCTCCCCGGTTGCTGTTTTGTGAAAGTGAGATCCTGCATGCATTTGTGGGTGCTACATGCTTGGTGCATGCATGCGTGGTTCATGCATTTGTGGGCACTGCACGTGTGGTTCATGCATGTGCAGTGCATGCACATGTGGTGCATGCATGTGTGGTTCATGCATTTGTGAGTGCTGCATGTGTGGCGCATGCATGTGTGCTGCTGCACACTTCTGGCTACTCTGACCTATTCTTGTCTCTTGCAGAGTTTTTGGATTTGTGGCCAGGAAGCAGGGCAGTGCTACAGACAACGTATGCCACCTGTTCGCAGAGCATGACCCCGAGCAGCCTGCCAGTGCCATTGTCAACTTTGTGTCAAAGGTCATGATTGGCTCCCCTAAGAAGATCTAAGTCCCTCATAGCCAAGCCCGCCAGATGCCTCATGAAGCCCTCGAAATGGCAGTGGGGTTAGGCGGGGCCCCCATTTGTACCAGACTGAAAATTCTCACATTCCAGACCCAAGAGGGGAGAATATGGCAGCTCTTCAAACCAGGAACAAACAGCATCACTACAGATTGGCCTTTCCTGAGAGTAACTTCTCATCTGACACACCCATATAGTCAGGCGCATTTTGAATGGAAGGATCTTGGGCCAGGAAATGGTTCCCCAGTGTTCCCCAGGGCAAGGGCTATACAAGGAGAGAATACAGAAGACAAGGCGGCCTCGAGTCCCTGACTCACTGGCATCTGTGTGGATGAGGAGCACCCAGCCTGCGTGGCAGGGGCTGAGTAACCATGGTGCCCATTTGTCGGCAGATGCGCTCTGTCCAGCGACTCCTTCGTCTTGTCTTTCTGCAGCAGACGGTGATGAAGCTGAGGAGGGCATGCATGGTTGGGGAAGGTGCGTGCAGGTTGGACCGTGGTGGGAATCTAAGTTAGGAACAAGTGGAAAGGCTGTGAATTGAGAGCAGCGGCAGCCTCCGGTGTCTGGGAGGAGCATGCAATGCCAGAGACACTCCGTGATCCTGCTCGCAGGTGGCCAGCCGGGCTGTGGAGAGCCTAGAGGACCTTAAGAGGAAAGCGAGAAGCCGGAATCAAAAACGCCATTGTGTGTAATTTATATTTTACTCATGCCAAATTATTTATAACCGCTTGCCATTGCCGTACGGTACCCGAGTCAAATGCTGCAGCCGACTAAGCTGTGATTGCTAGAAGGCTTGTCCCCTTGTAGACACACCAGAGACGACTGTCTCCTCAAGGAGTGGGTGAGCAGTGGTCCCAGGGCGACACCGCCCGGTTCTTCTTCCGCAGAACTGCCCAACAGTTTTGCCTCAAGCAGCCCACCCTCTGTTTGCACAGCGATGTGTCTTGCCCAGATGTGGGTGATTTCTTTCCTGAAGGGAATGTCCAGGAGGAATGGGACACTAAGACACCAGGGTCATTCTCCGTCTCCTCTGCAAGACTGGCCAGGCCGTCTCCAGGCCTGCGCGATCTAAAGCGCATATGTGGCATTTCTAAGCTGTTACCGTGATTCTCCTCGTGGCTACTGCAGCTTCTGTGGGGACCTATGTGGATGTCAGGAGGGAGAGAAGGGGGATGAAGAGAAATTCTAACTCTCCCAGGCTAGCTTTGATTCGCTGGGTCATCTTAGCCACTGAGTCAGAGGTGATGGCTCATGCTAAGATTGGCGGTCTAGGGTTGCAGGCTTCCTGCCTGCTCCTCCCAGTGGTCAGAGATTTTTGAAGAAGCCCGTGAGCTTGACACTTCCCAGAGTGGAGGGCAGCAGAGCTATGTGGAGGCAAAGCCAGTATCTCCTTCTTGCTGAACTCTACACCCCAGGAAGGCTCTGATCGTCCCCATTCCAGCCTAAAAGTCTCACTCTGTGATTTCTAAAATCCACTGCCTGCTTGCGCATCTGGTGGCTGGGATGGGCCACTGCTGTCAGGCTTGGGTTTGGAAATCTACGTAGTGGATTCTCTGTTTTAAAAGGAGCAGAGATGTAGCTACATGTAGAATTGAAATCAACTCTGTCAGTGTGTTTGTGTGTGTGTGTGTGTGTGTGTGTGTGTGTGTGTATGGTGTGTGTGTGTACACAGATGGACCATTCCACTTTTAACTCCTGTGTGTGTCTGTGCGTGTGTATACAGGTGGACTATTCCACTTTTAGCTCCTGTGTGTGTCTGTGTGTGTATACAGGTGGACCGTTCCACTTTTTAGCTCCTATTGATGGGCCAAAAGCAAGTGCCTCGTTTCTGTGCCAAATATTTGCCTTGGTCTTTGCGGACCTCCTTCGTGGACACACTCGGATTCAGTGCCTGATTGGGGGAATGCACCTTCATTCCCTAGAGGCCCCATGTCTTCCACAGAGGCTTCTAGTGTTTCAGTTACTCATATGCAGCTAAAAATCCAGATTGGGGTAGGGGTGGGGATGGGGGGCTGAAGTTTGTGCTCTGGCCAAGAAGTGCCATGCCCTGTGGTGGTTTATATGCAAATGTGACCCAAAGACCATAGGCCAGGTTCCTTCTGATGGAGGGGGGAGAGGGCTTAATTAGAAATCAGCAGACCAGAGCTGAAGCAAGCCTAATTAATGGGAGATGTCAGGGCTTCCCACAGTGGTCAGCATGGAATGCTTCCAAGAAGCCTTATACATGTGCTTTGGAAACTGACTGGCCAGGTGTGACCTTTACTCACGGTAAAAGTGGTCAGGGGTATCATGGAATTTGCTCTGAGGAACCGCAGGAAGACAGCTTCACAAGCTGGTAGGCCTTGGTTCTGTCTTCTGCGTGTAGCGTGTGTATTGAACAGAGTAAGATAAGACGCAACACCATAGACTATACTGTGTGCTCAGAAACACTGGGAAAGGGTATTGTTCAGGCGTCAGTTGGGCACGAATTAGTACACTATTCTGGGATTAAATTCAGTGATGCCCCACCACTTTTAATAGATAGTCAGGGTCCCGTTAACCTTCTCATTAATGGTCTTATAGTCTCCAGTGTTGGGCTGTACCCATGTTAGAAGCCCCACTGCATTTATCCTCAGTGTCAAAGACATTGTAATGTTGCCTTATCTGTTAGCGCAGTCTTCACCATTCTATATTGTAAAGAATATATATCCAGTATGTAAATGAGTGTTCTATAAACCTTTTGTATAGGCATTTTCTCTGCTCTTTAAATATCAGCCTTATTCAGAGTATAATAAAAATTATGACCTTGGTAAGCCTAATGAAACAGATGTCTTGTTTGGCTTGTATAAGTCTTCTGTGCGTATGTGTGTTTGTGAATGTGGGTGAATGGGAGCCTTCCACGTGTTGGGTGTAAAGACCAGAAGACAAATTGGTTGTGAGTCCTCAACTCCACGCTTGTTTAAAGCAGTCTCTTTTTGTTTGCCACATAGGCCAGGCTAGTTGTTCCACAGACTTCATTTGGCCATGAGAGCACCGGGATCACGGACGCCACGCCAGCTTCACGTGGCTTCTGGGGATTTGAAGTCAAATTCTCAAGCTTGTGTGACAAGTATTTCCTCCTACAGAGCCTTCTGGCTTCCTAAATGATCACTTTTATGCCCCAGGTTGTATGTTGAGTCTGTACGTGTGTTATGTGTGTGTCTGCGCTTGTGTGTGAGTACGTTTGCACGCACGTGGACACACTGAGTCCGTTTTCACGTACTGCCTGCCGGGGTTTGTATTTGGGTTTCTGTTTTGTCTTTTCTGGTGTCTGTTTTGTGAGTCACTGTACTCAACTACCTACTTACATGTTTTGCTTCTGAGAACATATTTTATGATGGCTCTCCAAAGGCCTTGGGAAAATTATATTCGAATTATTTTTAAGTTGTCAGGCAAGGTACGGTGGCCCACACTTGCAGTGCTAGCACCTGGGAGACAGAGAAAGGAAGATGGCTACGTGTCGAGGACAGCCAGTGGTGCACAGCAAGACCTTGTCACAAACATGAACAGTAAGATGTGAAACACGCCTGGAATCTTGGGACTCGGGAGGTTAATAAAGGGGTTTACTGTGAGTTTGAGGCAGCTGTGGGCTGCATGATGAGCTCCAGACCAGCCTGGGCTACAAAATGAGTGTCCTCTCAAAACCCAGATATCTTTGAAGAAGTGATAGCAGTGGACTGGTGGGGTCACTTAGGAAAAATCCTTGCTGTGTAATGGCCTGAGCTTAGTTCCTGGGAACTACGGTGCAAAGGAGAGCCAGCTAGCTCCTGAAGCTGTCCTCTGACCACCACACCCATGTTCACACAGTACAGAAATAACAAGCATCTTTACAGAACTGATCGCTCTGCGCAGGCATGGTGGTGCCGGGGTGTTTCAGGGCCCTGCAGTTACAGCCCAGCCACATGCTGGCCCAATGGAAAGACTCTAAGGTGTGGCTGCCTACAGTCTGAACATTGAGTCTGGAGTAGCCAGGGCACCCAGCCCTGCATAGCCCTCAGCTTTCCTGCGCCTTCCATGGACTGGATCTGCTGGCTTTCTGCTCCCTTGGGCTGACCCCATCCTTCTAAGTCAGAGGTCAGGAACAAGGTCCGTTGCTAACCTACTAGATTTAAACCCGAAAAGAAGGGCTGCTTCAGGCCCTGGCTGATTATGAATAGACTCATAAATGCAACCAGCAGCCATTGTGTGGCCCATGTTTCCATGTTGTTGGCCTCCTGGGCTTCTAATGACATTCGTCCCATAGCATCTTCCTACACATACTGCAGGAAGGTGGGCTTGACAGGATGCAGATGTTGGTTTCCTAACTGAGTGCAGACAGTGGCAGGTTCAGTCTCAACAGGAAACAGCCAGGGTATCCCTTGCAGCCAGTCACTGACTGGCTCTTAACCAAGGTCCCAACAGGGTATGAACATGAGTCGTGCAGATGTAAAGATCACTTACTGAACGTGATGTCTAGGCACCATGAATGTTCATCACGACGGCGGAGCTTGTAGAATAAACTTGCTCATGTTTCGAAGCCTCTGGTCGCAGAGGATCCAGTCTGGTAGACTGGTAGGAGTTGCAGTTCGTACCTCAGCACTGCCTGGGCTCTCACTACCTATACCTCAGGCTAGTCTAGTGTGCCGTAGACACTCAGAACCACCATGCTGAGATGCGAGGCCACGGCTGCTGTGTGTCATCCTTGAGGTTTTGAGTGACCGGCCGCAAGAGAGTTCCAATGGAGTCTCAGAGATGAACTGGAGTTGCCTGAGAGAATGTGGATCCTGGGACATTGCCAGATAGGATGTTGTGGTGCCGCAGAAATTGACCATATCTGGACACATTGGCTAACAGGTATGTTGAGCTAGCTAACAAAAATGACCCACAAATGACAATAAAGTTACCAAAAATCAGAGGCTGTTCTGAAACCTGGTTAGAGGCAGTTAGACAGAGTGTGAGCTCAAAAAAGTGACCAAGATGTTCCCCTTCCCAGAGACTACCAGGTGGTTGGGAGATTCAGTGAAGGTCCCACGCTGAGAGCACCCAGCCTTACCAGCGAGGCCCTCTTTCCCGTAGGCAAGGGAAATCCACAGCAAATGCCAAAGACAGCCACTCCCTGCATGGGCCTGAGGTGTCCCTCTCCCACCTACAGATTCCCCGCTGTCCCTCTGCCAGTCCGGGGGGTGGAAGTGGGGCAAGGATTCTAGATAAACAGCTAATCAGCCGCGCTGGAAAGTCAGGCTGGTGGAACTGTGCGTGGAACCACAGCCCACAGAGCAGGCCCTTGCCTACCTACTCACTCAGCCTAACAACAGCGGTGGCGCTGTCTCCTGAAATAAAAGATTCAAGACTCAAGTCTGCTGGGCTTGTGGGTAATAGGGAATATGTCTGAAATACGACGGAAAATTATCTGCCATACCAGGAAATGCTCGGCATGGCTGAGGAAGGTTATGCTAATGTCAGGATGCACCAGAGGCTAGATTTCAAGGCGGTCATAAAAACGCTTCAACAAACAAATACACATTGCCTTGAAGGAAAAACGTAGATACCACCGCCTAGAGGAAACAAGGGCTACAAACTTAGAGAAATGCTGGTGGAAATTGAAAACCAAATCTTCCCAGGAGGCTGGGGCAATGGTTCAGCCAGTGAAGCACTTCCCTGCAGGCACAAGAACCTGCGTTTGAGCCACAGAAATTCATGTAAACATGGTGGATATGGCGGCACTCATTTGTAATGCTAGCATTGGGCTAACATTACAAATGCTCCTGTCTCAACAGGAGATTGCCAGCAACATGCTAGCTGGCCAGTCTGGGCTGCCTGGTGAGCTCCAAGTCAATTGTTATTCTTAGGAGACCCTGTTGCAGAGGAAGTGAATGGTGATCCTGAGGATGCCATGGGAGGTGGTTCTCCGACCTACACACACACACACACACACACACACACACACACACACACACACACACACACTTTCTAGGTATGTTTCCCAGCAAAGTGAATATGACAAGACAGAATTTGTGAACTTACTGGCACCAGTAGAATCCATGCAGACTGATCTAGATAGATAGATAGATAGATAGATAGATAGATAGATAGATAGATAGATAGATGATAGATAAAAGCAAGCTTCAGGCATGGGGACCTGCAGACACTAGCCAAAGCTCCAGCATACTGGTCACTGGAGCACTTGAAGGAGAGGAGACGCAGAGAGGTACTAAAGAGCATTTTAGGAAATGGTAGCCCCACACTCCCCAGTCTGGAGACAAAATTTAGGTTTATAGATACATGAAGCCAACTAAATAGTATCAACCAAATTCCACACTGCAGGCTGAGGGAAATATGTCAGACACACACAATACTATCTCTTGATTTCATTTTCTTGCAAAATCTAAAAGATTCAGGACACAGAGGAGTAGGGAATGGACCAAATATATAGAGATGGACATTAGTTATTGTAGGGGAGGAGGAAATGGTAGTTAAGGTTCTGAAAACTCCACGTAGCAGATGGCTGAGCGCTGGGTCGTTACCGTGCTCTGTGATCAGATTTTCGCTGAACGAGTGGATTGTGGCTGATCCTCACACGCTGAGATGGTGAGTATAATCTGAGTTTCTTCCTACTGGCCACTGTAGCTCATCTACATGCACCTTGAATGTGCACAATACATTTTACTTTGAAAACTCTTCACAAGAAATACAAACTTCTGAAAACTAAAGATAAGAAAGCAACTCTGTGGGTGGCCGTTGGGACATGTTGGTCTTGTATGGGCACACAAACTCGAATAGCAGTGAGGCTGGATCAAGTCATGAAAGAACAAACTTTTTGAAAGTTCAAGGAGTACAAAATGGACTGGAGTTTTTATTTTTAATTTTTCAAGGGAGAGGGTCTCGTTTAGGCCAGGCTGGCCTCAAACTCACTATATTGGGATGAACAGGTGTGAACTGCCATCGCAGGCTTCAGCTGTGATTTCTTTTTTGTGTGGTTGTTGTTTGTTTGTTTCTGTTTAGTTATTTGAGACAAGGTTCTGGAACTTTCTCTGTAGCCCAGGCTAGTCTCAAACTCACGGAGAACTGCCACTGCTGCCCGACTCAGTTGTGACTTCTCAGTTTCATTCTAGGTTGAATGAAAGTGTTTTCTGAGGGTAAAGGAAGATAGAGGTGCTCTCAGGGGAAAAGAGAAAGATTCTGACATACTAGCAAGCCTGTGGTTCTGGTTTGCTCTTTGTTGCTGTGGTAAGCACCATAGGAAAAAGAGCCTGCAGATCAAAGGGTTTATTTCAGCCACGGTTACAGTGCCTCATGCAGGGAAGCCAGGCAGGGGCTCTAACAGGAACTGAAGTGGAGGCCATGCTTACTGCCTTGCTCCCCATGGCTTGCTTGGCCGGATTTTTCAATTCAAACTAGGACCACCTCTTAAGGTGTGGTACTGCCCACCGTGGGCTGGGTCCACTTTCCCACATCAATCGTTAATTAAGAAGAGAATTAATGCCCCACCGACATGCCCACAGGGAAGCAGCTTTCCAGTTGAGGTTCCCTGTTCCCAGCTTTGTATCAAGTAGACAGAAGCTAACCAGTGCTCCAGCAGTTGAAGACTGGCAACCAGTGGTCTTCAAAGCAGAAAGGAGAGGAAAGAGAGTGGGTGCCTCAGGAAAGGAAGCTAAGCTACCGTGCGTGCAAATACAGTGTGGCCACCATTTCCTCAGGGCTCCTATAATTAATATTTGATAACTGGAAGGAAACTTTCAATATCGTCTGATGCTCAGGCGAGAACATTTTGAAGTGGGGCTGGCAAGACATGTCGGTGAGATTGGAAGCGCACAAGTCAAACCATGTATTGATTTTTAAAATGCGTGTGGGTGTTTAGTTTGCATGTATGTATA
This sequence comes from Microtus obscurus, assembly GCA_963919715.1. Classification (NCBI taxonomy): domain Eukaryota; kingdom Metazoa; phylum Chordata; class Mammalia; order Rodentia; family Cricetidae; genus Microtus; species Microtus obscurus. The sequence continues at coordinate 26,412,907 of CAWTZC010000015.1, forward strand.
TGTCTGCACACACTGTAGATGTATGATATTTGTGGAGGCCAAAAAAGAGGGCCAGATGCCCTGAAACTGGAGTTACGGATGGTTGTGAGCCACTGCATGGGTGCTAGGAAACAAACCCAGGTCCCCTAGAAGAGCAGCCAGTGCTCTTAACCACTGAGCCATTTCTCCAGCCCCATTATGTAGCAACATTGAATACCCCGAGACAATGTGGAAGTCACTCGTTTTGCTGGAATAAACAGAGCAACAATTACAAAAATAGGGGGGAAAGAGGTAATCTCAATTATATGAAACATACCAAGATAGAATGTCTTAACAATAGGAAGACAGGGCGATAAGAGTAAAAAAAAAAAAAAATCCCAAATTAGACATAACAAGGTGAAGTAAATAGACCAACACATTTGCCCAAAGATAGCGTAATTTCCTTACAAGTCAATGACCAAACTACACCAGTGAAATGATCAGTCCATTGAATGGAGCAAGGAATAGCCCAGTCATCAGCTGTTCGCAAGAGACTTCAAGTTCAGTCTCAAGGAATGACTGAAAATAGAAAAGTACGAAAAAGGTAGATTCTATGAACATTAACAAACCCAAACCATCAGGAGTTACCGGCTGGAGGAGGTTTATTTTCTTTAGCCATCCAGTCAATAATGTGTTTGCCCAAAGACCATGAGAGAAAGAGTTGAAAAGACAGTCAGAAAGGATGTAGAAAAACAGCAATACAGGCTTCCCAGACGTTTCTGAGTAACAATATAGAATGCCCCACAGACAGAGTAAAGTTGGGCATGCTCCCAGGTCCTCATAGGCTGTTCATCAAAGCAGATCTGCAATCAGACAGACAAAATTCCACAAATCTAAGCGTGCACACCACAGACTCTGTTCCTGGATCATAACAGATTATACTTCAAATCAATAAAATGCCCTGTGGAGAAAATCTGCAGACATAGAGAGAGCATTCTTCAAAGTAGGCCTGGGGGTGGGCTGGGGCAGGGGCAGGGAAGAAGCCTAGAAGGAACAGTTTTCCATAGAACTGAATGGAGTCTATAGAAAATAAACCCAGCATCCACAGGATGCGGCTAATGCCACAGCGAGAGTGAAATTTCGAACTCCAAAGGCTTGCACTAGAAACAAAAGCTCTTCCAGCTGTGACAGGACGTGACCTGGGCTGGGCTGCACAGCACCGAGGCCTACTGCCCCCGATTCATGTACAGCCCACCCCTGCTACCGGAACTCCTCTGCTCCCTCAGTGCTGTGTGGGGCCTCAATGGACCTCCCGCTTGTAAACCCTTCAGACACCCATTTCAAGAGGCTTAGCAACATCCAGGGCTGCTTCACACAGACTTGCTAAGGCTTGGCAGTCGGGTGAGTCACACACAACTGAGAAGACATTTGAGCAGCGTGGGCTGAAAATGACAGGGGCTAAAGCCTCCTACTAGGTGATTTACTTTATATAATATAAAAATAACCCTCGAGGGCAGAGGGCGCCTGTCAGGGGAGGACTCAGACGGAAGTAGGGATGTCGGCGGTGCTCACTGGCTTGAGAATGTTCACACTATTGGCAGTGGTTCTCAACCTGCCTAACCCTGCGACCCCTGAATACAGTTCTTCATGTTGTGGGGACCCCAACCATAAAATTATTTTTGTTGTTATTTCATAACTATCATTTTGCTACAGTTATGAGTCGAAATGTAAATATCTAAAATGTAGGATATCTGATATGTGACTGCCGTCAAAGGGTCGTTCGGCCCTCAAAGGGGCCATGACCCACCCATGGGGCAGAGAACCTTCGCACTATGCCCACGAACTGATCTGCTTTCTTCTAATTGGTGACTTTTCTCTGTGCCTCTCTAATTTCCAAGCTCAAATTTTCTTTTAACGTGGGCGTTTTTCATCCTAAAAGGTAAATTAGCTTTTTGCTATTCGTTCCTCTAGACTAATGGGCAAAGAGGCCAGAGCAAAATTCCAGGGGCACGTGGGCAAGCGACACGCATCTGTCGTCCACCAGCCATACTGCTTGGTAGCATTTGCTTCTCCTCATTCAGTGACTGGCTTATCAGTGTAAGGAAGCTATTTTCCCAGCCTGTCGCGGAGGACGAAGATGGGGAGGGAGGCGTGTCGCTCACAGGGAGTGCCACCCAAAGCTTTGCCACTTTGTTGGCATCTAGACCCTTGTTACGTAGATGTGTCTGTATCTGGCAGATACTAGAGAGCCAGAAGCTCCAGTTTCGTGGACCATGCCAGGTCTCCTGGCTTCTGATTGACCACAGAGCGGGTTAGGTCTTTAGAGCAGACACCAGGTAAGTGCCTGCCATTTGCTGAGTGCTGGGCACGTGCTATGGTGTGGGTTAATTTCTGTATCCAAGCAGCTGCCAGCTGCTGAGGAGAGTCATAAGAAACTCCAGCCTGGGCACAAACACCGTTCCCCTCCCTCTCCATGAGGATACAACTTCCAATTGTAAGTCAACAAGAATTACCTTATGTGCTCTGGGTTGATAAATCTCTTACCTCCTGCAGTAAAAACTGGCTGATGATTAACTTGTAACAGGTGGAGTGCTTCTGCCATTGTTTAACGGTTTGGGAAAAGGGAGGTGACCTCAGCTTCTAGGGCATGAGTAGTGGCGGGTGGTCAAGTTCCCTGAAGCTTGCTTCTCGGACTAGCTTGGCAGTGGTCCAATCTCCATTCAGTGATCATGAAGCTTAGGGTTGTGTCTCGACCACCAGGAAAAGAAAACACACAAAGAACGTGTTGTTTTACATTGTGCTTCCTACACTAGGCCTTCCCTCCCCACTGCCTGGCCCAGGACTCCCGGCAAAGCGGCTGAGGACACCGCAGGAACTCAACCCCTGTCTTTCCCAGAGTAATGCAGTGTCTTTGTGTCCACACACTTCCTGGGCTTCCCCCAAAGTTCAGGCTGCCTTCCATTCTGATGCCAGTATTCAAACAACGCCTCCATCACCAGTGTGCCATCCTCCCTCTGCCGCCAGCATTGTGCTGCAGGGAGCCAACGGGTCATTGAGAATTCCGTGAGACGGCTCTGCCCCCTGGCGGACAACGTAGCTTCCTACAGCAGGGCATCGTCATCATCTGCTGACTTCAGTTGGCCAGTGCTGCCAGCTTAGAAGGGAGGACATTTGAAATGGCAAATATTAGTCATATTATAGCGGCAGCTCTCAGCTTGTGGATCACGACCCCTTTAGGTCAAACGACTCTTTCACAGGCGTTTCATATCAGATATAGCGTATATCAGATAATTACATTGCGATTCCTAACAGTAGCAAAATTATAGTTAGGAAGTAGCAACAAAAATAATTTTATGGCTCGGGGACACCACAACTCAAGGAACTGTATTAAAGGGTCGCAGTATTAGGAAGGTTGAGAAATCCTGCCTCAGAGGGGACAATGTGATTGCTTATGGCCAGGGTTGGACCTGGATTCCATGACAGATGTTGAACTCCTGCTCAGGGTCTGCCAGTTATTTTACAGCTCCAGGACTCAGCCTTCCCCTTTGTCACAGAAGAAACCTGATCGTGGGCTTGTAGAAGAAGCCAAAGTCACTGAGACAACCATATGAGTGAGCCCAACGAGGAGTCCTTCCTTAGCTTTAAAAAGTACGAGCAGGGTGGTGTTATCACCCCCACACTTAAGTGAGAAGGCAGCAGTTGCAGAAATCCAGCATTCAGACTCTGAAAACAGAGGTTGGGCTCCTACATAGTGTCATACAAATAGTCATTTATTCTCTGCAAGGGAAACTCCCCCAGCACAGAGGTGGCAAATGTGAGCTAGTGAGGATGGAGACCCAGCTGGCTTGGAGAAGGATGGTCACAATGGATCCCTCACCGAGAGCTGAAGTGACCCTACACCCCTCAATACCTAAAACACTGTTCTCGGGTCCTCGTGGTCTCCCTGATGTCCCCCAGGAACTGAAGTAGATACTATGGAGGTTGCTTATACCTAAAACACTGTTCTCATGTCTTCATGGTCTCCCCGATGTCCCCAGCAACTGAAACAGATACCGTGGAGGTTGCTAAGCGAAAGAGAGGGACCACTGCTATTCTCTCCCCATATACATCCTATAACCCTCCTGTCTGCACTGTTTCTTCTTTATTGCCTCACTGGAAGTGATTTGGTCCAAGGCATGAAAATGGTGCTGTTCCTAAACCTGAACCAACGAGGACTCATGCAACCACCAGTTTATGGAAAAGCCTGGGTCCTTGCAGCCCCCACAGGTTAGGCTCAGTCATGATTCCATATGCTAATGGAAGAGAGAAGTGGGCAACACAGAAAATCACAGAGAGACGACTTGAGCACTGTGACCACATTGGGAAGAATAGCAAAGGGGTCCAGTCACCCTACTTCTTCTTCCAGACATGAGCCCTAGGTTTTAGTAAAGGCAGAACTGGGCCAAGAACAAGAGGGCTGCCTAACTAAGCAGGCTGGTCAGCTGCGGTCCAACTGAGGTCAGCTGACTGAGGTCAGCTCGGGTTCCGTACGGCTGTCAGGAGAAGCACCTCTCACCATGCTGCAGGGACAGAGCTAGTTTCTGCAAGGTCACCCCTACTGTTTCAGAGTGCAGACTCATCCTCGTGGGGAGTTGTCTTCCCGGGGTGGGGATTGGGGGTCAGTCCTGCTTTGAAATCCAAAGTGATGGCAGGTTTAGGTTGATGGCATCCTTGTGCCTTCAGCCTGGGACTGGGGTGGCTTAGGTTAGATGAAAGGATACTTTGTGAATGATTAGCACTGACCCAGAGTGAAAAACACAAAATGAAGGCCAAGGTGGCAGACTTTTATACGGCTTTTGGTTATCTTGTGTGACTAAAGAATCAGAGCTTGCAATAGAGCCAACCCCATTGGCAGATGTATGGATGATTCAGCCTCTAAGTTGTGAGCATGGGAGAGCTGTCACCAAGACTCATCTGTGATGTGACAGCATGGGCAGAGGAGAGAGGTGTCCCCTCTCCTGCCCATTAACACCTGAAGTAGGTAGGAGAGCTGGCCCTGCACCCCATCAGCTGCAGCACTCAGGAGAGTGACACCCTATGTCATGCCTGGGCACCACAGGAGAGCTGACCCTGAAGGTGTAGGTGTGAGGGATCTAACCCTGAGGACGTGGAAGCAGAACTTGCCCTACCTCTTGCTCATTGCTGCACGGACATCACTCATTGTTTCAAGGACAATGCAGGAGAGCTCACCCTGGGTGAGGACAACGGAGAGCTGGCAGGCTGACCAACCCTGCAAACTACCTGGGCCCAGAACCAGGGTTATGTGTTGGCTCACCCCAACATCCACACCATCTGTGATCTGCTGGAGCACATGAAGGAACCAGTTCTGCAGACCCAAATCTGCAGGATCTCCACAACACAGGGCAACAATGGGGTATCCAAGAGGAGTCCCAGTGAGGGCCCAGCATTGATAACGTAGCAGAAACCAGGGGCCTTGAACTAGACCAATGACTCTATAATGAACACTTGCAAGTAAAGATACATGGACAAAAGGGTTCACGGTGTGACTCGCTGTGTCACACCACGGCTTCCATGACGAGATTGACTTGTTTTCTTTTTCTCTCTTTTTTCTTAAATTTTACTTTATTTTGGGGGGGGAGGGAGGTTGCAGAGGCAGAGGGTGGATATGAAGGGACTGGAGATGAACGAGATGGAGATGCATGATGTGAAAGACACCAGAATAAATAAATAAATAAATAAATAAATAAATAAATAAATAAAAGGAATCTTAGACAACGTGGCTTAAAAAAAAAAAAACCAAAAAACATTTGTTGGTTATCTGGAAACTAAAAAGAGAAAAAGTATCATGCTCCAAAGCAAATTTGCCTCATTCATAAAATATTTTATAACAAATGGCTGCATTAGTGTTTCTTGTGATGATTTTCATGCTGAACTACTTTTGGTGATGCTTGATTTCTTGGTAGGAGACTCTGGCCCCATGCTCTATGTCTGGATCCATTTCTCAGATATGCGGGTGACCTTGCCAGCTATGAGTTTTGTATATTCCAATTATCGGGACTCTCTCATGGCTAATATTTAGATATGTGAGGACCTTTTCCAATTCTTCATCAGCTACTAAATTTACAATAGTTTACACTTACCAGGACAAAACAAAATTCACTGTAACATTAGGCCCTATGAGGTATGTTTTTCTATTTATAAAAGTAAGATAAGCTGATGGTAGCATTTTGAAAGATAAAAGGTTGAAACAATTATGAACAGAGTTCATTACAACAATGTAACAGCTTATTCATTCATGGGAAATAAATAGAACCAAAATGGGAAGCACATTTCGTATGATCGTCTTCTATAAGTGAAGTGTTGGTGCCATATATCATAAACCAACACAGTAATATATTGGAGGGATAAAAATGAAGTGGCAATGTTATCTTAGGTTTATTTATTTTTTTCCTTTTTTTATTTATTTATTAAAGATTTCTGTCTCTTCCCCGCCACCGCCTCCCATTTCCCTCCCCTCCTCCAATCAAGTCCCCCTCCCTCGTCAGTTAAAGATTCTGCCATTATTATATTTCAATTATATCATATGATGAATAAATATAATTATTACTTGAAAAGACTTTGATTATAAAAGAGTGTAAGAGAATATTAAGGTGAAGCCAGACTCAAGTATTCAAAATTTAAGTCAATATCTCTTTCTGAAATTTTTTTCTTCACTCATTCAGAACTGTGTCAAATCATTAAAAGCAGACACTTGGGATAAGGCAGAAATAGTTCTCACAATAAATGCACCCCCTTTCTCCTGATCCTGCTTTGCAGCAGGGTCAGATCCATGTAGCCAGAGCTGTCTGATGAACCATTAGTGTACATGTGGAATTCCATGACTAGGCAGGCTAATGACCATTGAGCTCTGCATCCCTCTGTTCCCCGCCACAGTGACCCTGAAAGCCACGCGTTCACCTAGTTAGCATCATATGAAGAAGGAAGGACATGGGCTGTCTATATTGGATTTTCTGTGAATAAAAAACACTGAGAAGTTGTAGTAAAAGTATATTGTTTTAACTAATCCTAGATAAACATTGTAGGAAAGTTATTGCTGATAACAGATGCTCACAGGAGGGTTTGTGGAAACCGTGTTTAATGAGTCTGTGACCATCTCTACCAATATCTACTTTCTAAAAAAAATCAGTGCTTGTTTGAAATGTTTTTTCTAAGTGGCTGTCCTAACCACATGGGTCCTCAGACCTGTGCAGACTACCTGTCACAAGCTTCCTTCAATGCTAAAGCTCCTTGCCCCCCTACATGCACACGCACATGTGTGTGGTTGCGGTTCTAGCCTACTTGCTTTCCCCACAGTAGAATGACACTCTTCCCTTCCTTTCGCCTCCAGCTGTCGCCTCTAACCCCTTTTCTGCAAAGGCACCTGTGGTTCTGCTCTTCTCCCCACCTTCCCCACACCCCTGCCTGGGCATCTCAGTTCCAAGTCTTTGCGTTGCCCTCACCATTTCAGTTGTTCTGGTGTCTCTTGAAGGACACTATTCTTGGAGAGACATGATCAGACATCTCACTCCAGGTAAGGAATTGATGGCAGACCAAATTAGGGATAGCACCAAGTCTGACTTGATGAGCCAATGAGGTTTAGTGTTGTTATTTACAGGAATATGGGTGAGGGGTAATGTCCTAGTTAGGGTTACCATTGCTGTGATGAAACACCATGATCAAAGCAACTTGGGGAGGAAAGGGTTTATTTCACTCACAGTTCCATAAAACAGTTTACCATCTAAAGCAGTGAGCACAGGAACTCAAGCAGGGCAGCGATGCTGAAGGTGTCGAATGGGGGGAACGCGAGCCAAATGATCCCAAGCTAACTCTTGTTGGGAACAGTGAGATCCCAGATCCTGAAGTTCTTGTAATCCCCTGATCTGAGTGCCTACAGCTGCTCTGAGCACGAGACCTCAGGAGTTCCTGATGGCAGGAGAGTGGTTTCTGGTGGGTTTGGCTGGGGCGTGGCTATCTATATATAATCTGCCCCTGAACACAATAAAGGGGGCATTCTTGGGAAATCAAAGGATGACCCGTGTCGCTGTCTCTCTGTCTGTGTGTGTCTGTGTATTTTAACCTCCAGCCCCCTAGCCCGAAGCTCGCGAACTGGGTGCCAGTGCATAGAGCGCAGACACCGGGGCGCCATGCGCGGCAATTGGAGGTCTCCACCGAGATATCGGCAAACTTTCAACAGAGTATCCTAAGGCTTTTCTTTGTTAAAAGGAAAAACTCACGGAAAAGGAACAGGAGTTCAACATCAAGGTACCGAGTGTGGGAAGAGAGAGGGGCAAGTGGGCCTTTTGGTACCCAAAGCAATGCCTCAACCTGATCCAGCCTCTCAAAGGCTATTGGCTGAATGAGGTTCCCCATTACCTCTCCCTTTTGTTTAAATAAGATAGTTCCAAACCCAATAAAAAGCTATATATAATAAGAACATATCAAGTATAAAAATTATAATTATAACCAGCATAAACAATATTAAGCAAGAAACATTTGTTAAATGTTTTAATAATCATTCTATTTTAAGGAGTCTAAGTCTTGGATTAGAAATGGCTTGGCTAAATCATAAAAGGAAGTAACTATGACTATCTAATTTTAACACCACTGAAGGCCTGAGAAGGGAGATATATTATTTGAGTAGGCAGGAAGTACAATCAAAAAGCTTTTAAAATGTGCAGTAGATGACAGAGACAACTGGCTGCCTGGGCAATCACCCAAAGTCTCATTTGCAATGTTGAAGCAACCAACTTTGGCTAAGGCCTAGAGCAACTGACAGACCATTTTTTTTAATTTATTTATTTATTATGTATATAATATTCTGTCTGTGTGTATGTCTGCAGGCCAGAAGAGGGCACCAGACCCCATTACAGATGGTTATGAGCCACCATGTGGTTGCTGGGAATTGAACTCAGGACCTTTGGAAGAGCAGGCAATGCTCTTAACCTCTGAGCCATCTCTCTAGCCCAGGAAATTTTTTAAAAACTGTTTTGCCCTATCTTGGCAAGGTTTGGCAGTCTTTTTTTTGTATCCTGTTTGTATAGTCTGGACAATGTGCATTTTGTCAGTGGTTGAGGCATGGGCAGTTTCTTGCCCAAAGGCCAGTTTTGCCAAGAAGAAAACAAGCTTCAAGTGGAGTGTCTTTGGTGCTCAACATTCTCTTGGAAATAGATATGTGCTGTCAGAAGCAATTGTGTCTTAGATCAACAGAACCCTAAGGTATTTAAATATCATATTTTACAGTTCTTTGAAGTGATTGAAGATTATCTATCCATACAGAATACAATCTCGATGTATCTAAAGAACCTGATTAGTCTAACTATAAGTATGACAAACATGGATGACTATTGACCTATAATACTTAATACTACATAATGTAAAGACTAAAACTTTATATTAAAATATTAAACAATCTTTAAACAACTGTGCAGCAATTGAGGACAATGACCTCAAAATGTAAACAATGTACAGGTATCTTGATCAGAGCTAGAAATGTATAATGCAATATAATAAATAAAACTTAAAATTGTATCAATATACAAAATGTCTTAAATAGAGGTAGAAACATGTATGCATACAATCTGACAAAATAACTTTGTCTAGGTGTACAACTATTGTAAATAGAAATAGGAGCATATTTAGTATAACAAATATAATTAGAATTGTATCATTATATATGAATCTATACCAATGCAAGTTGTCCATAAATAATAGCTCACACTAATATACCTATTATCCCATCCAAGGTTTTTCTTTATTAAAAGGCAAAACTCAAGGAACAGGAATGGGGCCCAACATCAAGGTGTGGACCGTGAGAATAGAGGGGTGAGCAGGAGGGACCATAGCCTTTTGGTACCTCGTGCCATATCTCTACCTGGTCCAGCCCCTCAAAGGCCATTGCTGAAGGAGGTTCTCCATCAGGGCAGGAACCTAGAGGCAGGAGCTGATGATGCAGAGGGGTGCTGCTTATTGGCTTGCTCTGCATGGCCTGCTCAGCTGGCTTTCTTCTAGAACCCAGGACCACCAGCCCAGAGATGGCACCACTCACAATGGGCTGGGCCCTCCCCCATCAATTACTATAAGAATATGTTCTACAGGCAGATCGTACGGAGACATTATCTTAAAGATTTCCTCTTCCCAGATGAATATAGTTTGTGTCCAGTTGACATAAATCTAGCCAGCACATGTTACTTACAGAAACAGAAATGACTTAAAGGCAGTGGTGTCACCAAAACCTCGCCTCAGCAGGTGTGACAGCTCACTGGCACTCACTTGTAGAGCTCACAACTTAGCATTAGGGGAACCTGGAATGTTAAACACACAGGGTTGTTCCTTCAAAGGGAGGACTGTATAACGTAGTGAACATGTTAATAGCCTGGTGACCTTTATGCTGTGTGGCAGAAACCACACTGGACTCTCTCCCCCAGACCTGTATCAAGAGCTTGTTTTTCCTCAGTCAATCTATAGAACCTATTTTTATGGAAGATGTCACATGTCCTTTACAAAGAGTTACAATGTAGTTGTGTCTGACCTTTATTTAGCTTAGCTCCTCAAGGAGATTTATGTATACTTTATTTGTGCACGTGAGATTAAGTTAATTATCACCAGGAATGTTTTCACCAAATTGTGCTGTGCTTACAAATGCCTAAAATAACTTACTCAGGGTCAGACTCCTGAAGTTTGAGCCAACACGTGCTACTGAGCTGTGGTGAACTGAACTACTTGCTTGCAGATGATGTCACTGATTGTCATCATTCTGCGGATGTGCAGGCTGCAGACTTTTGGCACTTGCTGAATGACTTGCAGGCGACTCAGTGGGTTGGAGAATTCCGTCTATGTAGCTCAGTTGCTTTCTTCTTCCACGTGACTTAGCTGGCATCAGCTTCCAGGTAGCTCGTCTTTTCCGAATGTGTCTCAGCTGTCCTTGCTGCTTATATATGCTTGAGAAGGGAGGAGCCTAGGAAATCTGGTCAGTTTCAGGGACTTCCTGAAGCTTTTAAGTTGTTAACTTCTGAGCTTAAGGAGTTTCCCTGCAGAAATGTTTCTCTTCGCCCTTTAGAAGTCTTATTGTTGTACATCCCTATTAACTTCCTGTGTCTTAATGAACTTCCCTCCAAGATGGATGTTTATTTCAGAAGAAATTGCTATACCGTTTTTATTCTATTTTTATTAAAAACTTTTTTTTGAAGTGAGATATTATGTCATCCAGTTGTCCTTGAACTCACTATGTAGATGAGCCTGGCCTTGAACTTCTGATTCTTCCTGCCTCCAACTTCCAAAGTGTTGCAATTATGTGCTAATGATTTATGCAGTGTGTGTGTGTGTGTGTGTGTGTGTGTGTGTGTGTGTATAAGAGAAAAAGGGAGGCTTAGGAAAAGGCTAGCAGTTGCTCAAATGTGGGTGGGGCTTCTCAATAGAGAACTTACATGTCTGAACACACACACACACACACACACACACACATGATTAGCAGGACTACATATATAATTTTGGTGGTTTCTGAAGGTCATTTCAAAGAATTGTTAATGATTTGTGTGTGTATAATGAATGAGGAAGAGAGAGAGCATGTGTGTAGGTGTGTGTAAAGAGGGAGGCGAAGCAATTATGCACGTGTGTGTGTGTCCCTCTGTGTATAAGCCAGATCGTAGGATGGTAAACCCTAAGGTGCTCTGGATAGTCTATAATTGACAAAGAAAAACCAAGAGTGAAGACATGTCTTTCAGCATAAATGGGAAAGGAGGAAGGCCATACAAACTTAGGTTCAGTACTATCATAACATTCTTATTTTAAGCCTCTCCACGAGAAGAATATTAAGTCTATGTGATTGCCTGGAATTCTGGCCTCTCACCTGGGAGAACCTGCAAGCAGACTTCAGTGGATGGCTCCTGTCCTCTCTGTGACCCTGGTTTCCCTGTCCCTCTGTCCTGTCTCAAGCAGTTAGGCTGCCTCACGGGGAGATGATCACTGAAAACATGGATGCAGCAGGTCCAGAGATGAACAGCCTGGGGCTATGCCAGCCCCTTCATGGCCACTCATTGCCCACTGCTGTGTCTCGTGAATATCGTGAATATGAAGGAAATCATTTGGGAAGGCAGTAGCAGACCACTGGTGTCCACCAATTCTGATGCTAAGAACACCGTCAGACAGCATCTGTCTCCTAGAGCCTAGAGTGCAGATTCTGCTTGCCTAACCCCGCCTACCTGATGTCCCACCTATGTATCTGCAAAAATACCTTGATTTATCACTCTCTTTTGTTCTGTTACTAACAAAAACTTTGCAAACTGTCACCACTTTGGAATGTAACATTTGGGGTAACCTGAATCTGTTCCGAAATCCATGGCCGCTCAGATTTGATTCCAGAATAAACTTTCTCTTATTCTCTTGGAGGAAAAAATTGTGTTTTTATGTGGACCCAACAAACTGCCTATATTCCATCACACCCTGCCATGAACCTGCAAAAATCAGTTTGGGTAGTGTGTCGGGGCAAGATAAGTCAGAAGGTGGCGCTCGCGCTCTTCTGGCCACGGACTCCAGACGAACCAAAGGGCCTGACCTAGGAGCCGAGAGCTCACAGTTCCTTAGGCTCTGCTGGGTTTAGCAGTTCCAAAAGGCATATGCTATCCCTGGGGTGGACGTTGTAGAAAGTCTCCTGGTCCAGCACTGAGCTGACTGGAGGGCCTCTTCAAGGTGCTCCGGGTGAGGTGACAGGGAGTCAGTCCCTACACAAAACCAAATAGGAAGCCTTCAAAGCCCGCGCTGCGGGCCCTGGAAACAAATTAAGGAGCCCTTTAGTTATAAACGCTGATGGGGCCTGCAGCATCTCTCCACAGCGTTCTGTCCGCGAGGGCCCCTTCTGAAGGGCTTCTAGTGGGCTCATTTATTTTCACAGCTTGCAAACAACAGATGGAGCTCCCTGGGCTGGAAGCCAGCAAAAGAGCTCGCGGGCTCTGCCCCCACCAGCTGGCTTCTGGAGGGATCCACTTTCCTGCTCTGCAGAGGGTTGTGGGAACTGATTCCTGAGATGTGTGGATTTAAAGTAGAGGCACAGAAGAGGAGCGCTTGTAAGCAAAGAAAGCATTGCGGCTAAAATTTAGCGCTGGCATTCTAGAAACCGGAAAAGTCTAGTCTTTGCCTTGAGGGAGCGGGCTCTGGTCCAGGGGCTTCTCGGGTGTGTTCTAGCGCGCCCCTGCTGGTCTCAGATGGCTGCACCACCTTCTCTTCTGGACCTAGACCCCTCTGCCTAAGACTTCACCCCTTCTGGGAGTAGGCTCAGCTCAGAATGGTTCAACCAGCGAGGCCAGCCCTCAGAAGGCTGTGTGAGCTTTGCTGTGCACATAACTTCCTCACGGGACTTCCCCCACGCGGCGTCTGAAACTTGTGCTTTGAACCTGCTTCTCTACATCTCAGGATTCTGAAGCTTCATCTTCTTGACCATCATGAAAGTGGTCCAGAGAATATCCCAAGCGGCCATGTGTCTTCCTTTTCCAAGGCAGCTACGGTTACCCCATAAACATTTGCACGCTCGACTTGTCAGCTCTTTGCGATGCTGATGTACAGTTTATGCAGGAAAACCCAGGCGCTCTCGAGTTTCACTCTTTACTGCTACATTATCTAAAACTAACTTATACTTTATTTTTTTTTTCACACAAGATGACCGAGTGTGACTGGTCGTTGGTCTGCCCATCTTAGTGTATTTCTAGGTCCTCGATTTCTGGCAGAGGTATTACCTATTGCTGTCATGTTCCGTTTTTAACTGTCCATACCTTTAGTATCAAAATCCAGGGCAGAAGACATCTCATTCCGTCTATTTTATTTTGGGATATTGGCCCCAAGGGAATCATTAATACACAAATATATCCAGATTTTTGTAGTGGTCTATGGACTGATGCAATTAAGATTACGAAGCTCCTGAAATACTTTCTGCATGTGCCTAGGGGAATGTAGTGTGTCTGTTGAAGGGAACAATGCATAGCAGGCAAAAGAATACTTCTTGAAACTGTAGATTATTTCATCAAACTAAGGCTGAAAAGAGAGATTGGAGACATAAGAAAGAGTCCTTCAACCTGGAATCTGCTGAAGCATCTTTCAAGCTAGAAAACACGAATTTCAGCAAAATCAAGAACATTTTCTGTGAAACTTGCTGATGGATATAAGGTTTCTTTTGCATTAAAATACTCATATTCTATGTTACTACAGCAACAAAACAGATGTCATGTCTCTGTGGCCAGGTTTCTTCCCTGGTCATTCTCTAAGAATCGTGGACTCTGTTTGCAGTGAAGAAGGTATCCCAACCCCCTGGTCCTCTGGGATAGTTCACTTTACTATTGGGCATCCTCCCAGGTGCTCCTTGGGAACCATCTCGTAATCTAAAGACCCACGAAAATGCTGTGCATGACTACTGATTGCAAAGACAATGAGGTCTGAACTCTGCGAGAAGCCCACACCCATGCTGCAGGCCTGTCTTCCCAAATGCCTCTTTTTCTCTTAAGTCTTGTGCTTAAAATCTCCATTAAAATATCTTTTAATGAACTACAGGCCCACTTCATAGTGGCTCACCCTGAACTTCTTCCCTGCAATGAAGCCAATAGTCCATAACTGAGCCAGGGCCCAGAAAAGATGGCAGCAGTTTCCCAGGCTGCTGCTGGGGGAATGAGGGAGTGTGGCACTGTGCCTCTGTTCATGCTGTTACTGACAAATATGATGAAATGCCTCTGATTATATAGGTATGATCAGTGACTTCAGAAAATTTGCACAGGCAGGCAGCCATGGCCACAACCTAGTCATGGCCACAATCCAGCCAGGACCACAATCCCCTGATCTTTCTTAGCTCACACATTGCCTGCTGTCAATTTGCAACAAATCCCTGCCACCTTTTGGGATGACACTTGCTGTTGTTTTTAATGTCCACAGAGAAGAGCTGGCCCAAACTTTTGCATTACTGGAATCACATGGTCATGGCTTGTGAGCCGGCCTTCTTTACCTAACATGAGTTCGAGTCCATTTGCACGGCTGACTCTGGGTGTTAGTGATCTGCATCCTTAGCGTTCAGTTGTGGCCCTCTCTGTAGGGTAATGCATTGTTCTGTTTATATATTCATTACTTAGTGGACGTCTTCTTTTTTTTTAAGAGATTATGAATAATGCTGCCATGGAACAGAAGTCTTCCTTGCATGCTTTCATGCATGCATGGTGTGAGTGAGTATAGTGATATAGCACAGCAGATGAAGCATAGTGCCTTCCCTCCCTCCATTCTTCCCTCTGTCCCTCTCTCTGTTCCTCCCTCTGTCCCTCCCTCCATCCCTCCATTTCTCCCTCCCTCTCCTTCCCTCCCTCTCCTTTCCTTCCCTCCCTCCCTCCCTCTCTCCCTCTCTCCTTCCTTTCCCTCCCTCACTTCCTCTCTTCCATCCCTCCCTCTCCTCTTCTTCCCTCCCTTCTTCTCTTCTTCCCTCCTTCCCTCTCTTCCTTTCTTCTTGAGGCCAGACATCATGTTGTGGCCCTGAAATTCAGGCAGTCCTCTCACCTCATCCCCACAAGTCCTGGAACTACGTTAGATGGGGGCTGATGGAGGCAACATGGGAGGAACAGAGGAGCCTGACCTCTGCAGAAGCAGATTGCCCCTACTCAGAATCATGAAGGGCAGCAGCCTCGCCCAAGGAGTGGAGATGGTGCCCAAGTGTAGGTTCTCTCTCTCTCTCTCTCTCTCTCTCTCTCTCTCTCTCTCTCTTTTTCTGAGGTAGGGTTTCTCTGTGTAGCCCTGGCTGTCCTGGATCTAGCCATAGACCAGGCTGACCTCAAACTCACAGAGCTCCACCTGCCTCTTCCCCCTGAGTGATGGGATTAAAGCGTGCACCACCACCGCCCAGTGACTCGGGGGTTTTATAGGGAAGAAAAGGGAACTTTGCGGGTGGGAGATTCCCAGTGCAGCTCTGTCCCCTACAGCCTCAAAGCTGTAATTACCAGATAATTGGTTGGTGAGTGGATCTTCTTCTCAGGAACTTCCCAGCTGCAGAAGATGTTTTCAGTGCATCTCCTTCTCTATACTGTTAGAAGAGGCAAATGCCACTTCAACAATTCACTGGAAGTGACCTGACTGGTCTCATATGGCTCAATTCACTTTAGGAGCTCAGAAAACTGATTGTTTATTGTCACATGTGTGCATCCACCCTCCCCGTGTGTCATTGGAGGTCACTGCGCCCATCTTGAACTCTTGTTTCCTTTGAAGGTGTCTTGTACCTAGCCAATTGAGTCATTCCTTTGATCAGAGATGGACCCAGCATTACCTCATCCAATAAGAATCAGGAGGAAGAATGAGACTCCAGGTTCTTGGGAAAGTGTGTTCCATTCTGGAGAACCTGGAAGCCAAGAGAATACTGGACCTGCATCTTGCTGGCATGGCACCTCAGGGTAAGGTTTCTGGGAACAGACAAAGGCTTGGAGTTTCCAGCCAAACCGTGCACTGTGAGTGGCAAGGTTGGAATGGCTGAGGCCAATTCCTGGCCAAATTGTGCCCAAAACAGACTGGGGGTTGGACGAGGGTCATTGCTTTCTCCCTATCCTTCTTGCTTTGTGTATCTTTTTTCTCTTTATCCATCCCATTCAGGTTGGATTTTCTTCTGTAGCCCATGGAAAACCATATCAATGTCTACATTAAATCACCACCCACCCTGTGTAAACAGTTCAGGGCCACTGCTCCACTACTAAGCTTCCTAGTCCTGAGAGGAAGCTGATGTCATGCTGCTGGAAGCCATTAAAAGAATATGCAGCGGTGACAACTAGCGCTTGATAAGTCTACCCACTAGACGGTGTGGGAGAGCCATTTGGCCAAGCCGACTCACCAGACGTTTTTGGGGGAGCCCTACTTGGCAAAGTTGGTAGGGCTGTTGACAGTGACTGACTGGTTGTTCCTGTCTGCAATATTCCCGAGTGCCTTTGCTTACCTCCCTCTTAAGAACAGCTGTGGGGTCCTTTCCACAGTCCTTGGATGGTGCACTTTACACTTTCTGGGCATAATTATGATTTGTCAGAAGGATGACTTCTTCTTAGACTGTAATTTCGGTGAAATAAAATCTACTTTCACAGCCCAGTCTTTAGTTAAGGTCTCAACAAATTCAAAATAGACTAGTTACCCTGGAGACGGCGTGCTCAAAAGAAAGTTCCCAGGAGTCTACCAAGGTCAAACATGAAATAACTTCAGAGCCAGTTTTTCACTTGTCAAAAAGAACCCGGCAGATAATCATTGGCTTTCTGCGTATATTTCTAACCTCATTTTTATGTTATAAAATTCAAGGTTTAACTGACTGACTATGCAGAGTGGGAATATATCTTAAGTTTTGGGATGCCCTCGAGGTCACTGTTTCTCACCTTGTGCCTTTTTGCCCCTTTTGAAGGGAAGCTGGCTAACAATCAAGCGTTGTCATGGTTACAGTCAATGTGACTTTTTCAAGACTGAGAGGACAAACTTTGTGATGTCACAAGAATGGCTCTGTCCCTATCATTACATAAGAACTGTATTACCACCTTGAATATGCAGCTCTTATACTGACGAGAGTTTTCTGTGAGAGGATCTTTTTGCAAGATGAAGTAAAGAGAAAGACCAACAGGAAGTGTGTGCTCTCCTTATTTACCCCGCAGATAGGAAAGTCTAGCCCTTGCCGTGTTTGTGGATTTGCTTTGCGTATCCTGGTGCTGACTTCCGGAGGCTGGCTTCCAGTCAGTGATAACATGCGACTTGCTCTAGCCAATGGGATATTAGAATATGCGGCAGTAGTCATGAAGTCAGAGGCATTTGCCAAAATGTGATGCTGCTTTCTTCCCCCTTTGCTAGGAAAACAGAGTGTCCCCCACACAAAACAACTTTTGTCTTGCTTTAGAATCAAGAGACATGAGATGGGCCCACAAGGAGGATGGAGCTGGCGTCAGGGTCACATGCAGGGGTCAGACCACTCTAGGTTGATGTGCTAGTCCATCAAGTGGTGATGCTAGCTGGCTTCTGTCAAATTCATGAACGATAGCTGATGATGGAGAGTCTCACTGACAGTATGATCAGCCTTGTTCCTCACAGATGGCCTCCTTCAGACTCTGTGGCTGCTTAGGAAGCACACATGGAGGCCAGAAAGACAGATCCACATGTAAAGATGCTCTCACCAGCCTTATGACCTGAATCAATCCCTGGAGCCCATATGATGGAAAGAGAAAACCGATTTCCACAGGTTGTCCTCTGACCTTCATGTGTGTGCTATGCCCCGTCCCACATACACACTCACGCACATAGAATAAATAACATATAATAACAGGGATAGCAAGATGACTCAGCAGTTCAGAAAGCAGAATGTTCATCAGATGATCTGGCTTTGGTCCCCAGAACCATGTAAGGCAACTCACAACCACGATAGCCTAGTTCCAGGGGATCTGATGCCCACTTCTCACCCCCATAGACACTCTACTCGTACACATGCTTGCACGCAGATATATACGTGCACATAGTTTGAAAACAAAGTTTTTTAAATTGTTTTTTAATATAATGAAAATATAAAAAGAGAGCAAAGAGCCCCGGGCTCCCTGTTGACGCCTCCTCTTGGCAGAAGTCACTCTCGGAGCTAGCTTCACTGGCCGCTTGCACAGGTGAACCCTTTCCAGAAACAAGGTCGTAAGAGCCTTAGAGTTGAAACTTGTCAAACATTTTCCCCAATTCTTTCCAGCTCAACGTCTTTAATCGCATGATAGAAAGCTCTGCTGTTCTCGAATGTGTACTTAACATCAAAGGATGCTGCAAACTGGTGTCTTTTGGGCACTGCCTGCTTTGTGAGGAAGAAAAGAGAGGCTCTGAAATGAGACGAGCCTGGTGCTTCAGCTTTTAGGTAAGAAGGGTGACAGAAATCCTTTTCTTCTTATGGTTCAGGATAATACCACATCTTTGAAGAGCTGTCACTTCCTCCAGAGCTAGGCAGTCACATGGAAGGAAATTTAGTTTGTTGGCACAAAAACACCCCATGATAAAAGCAGGGAAATAAACTATCTTAAAATGGGACCAAATAGCCCACAGAACTCCAAGGAGGCTGGTGGGTCATCTGGTTAGAGATTTCCCCATCCCAAGGGTTTTCTGGGCAGCATCTTTTACGTCCTTGGAGGTCTGGAGGCACCTCACATGTCTTTATGTAAAGCACCCGCTCACAGGGTGTGGGCAACTCCTCATAGATTCCTCATCCTAGCCTTTGCTCTGACAGACAAATGGAAGAAAGGATGAGGTTGTTCTTTGCTCAGAAGTCAAATGATGATCAAAGTGGACCAGATACCTTAGGGCATCCCCAAGATGATGACTCTGCTATTTCCTTGTAAGGTTTGTTTGCCCCTGAAACTAATCACTCACTTGTGGACAAGACTGTGTTCATGTTGGGGCAGTGAGAGTTGGTCCCAAGTACAACCCACTGGCATGGAAGCAGGTGAAATCTATATCATTGCCCCTTTGTTGTAACTGCTTGCCACATCTAAAGTTTCTCCCATGCAAACCCAAGCCCCTAAATTTGTTTCTTGATACTTCTTCCTTAGAGGGACACCCATCCTCTGAACAGAATTTAAGGTCAGCCCATACTATGTGTTAGCCTTCACCGTGGCATAGTACATGAGTGTGGGGGGTGGAGAGGTCCTTGTATCTCTTGTAAGTGCTAAGGAAATCTGGAATGCTAGGACGCAGGGTTACTCCTCTAAGAAAAGGAATACAATACCTATTATGTGCCCAGAAGACTGGAAGTGGGCATGTAGTCTAGCCTGGTGACATCTATGCTATCTGTATGGCTGGGAAACCACAGCAGAACCTCCCCTGGACCTTATCCTAAGTTATTTTTTCTCAGTCAGTCTATAGAACTTAATCTTTCTAGAAGGTGTCAAATGTCGTCAATCCATGGAGCCTATCTTTCTGGAAGATGTCACACGTACTTTACAAGGAGTGTGGATGTAGGCGCAGCTGTTCTTTAATTCATTTTGATCCTCAAGGAGAGTTATGCACGTGGGGTTGACTTAATTATCACCAGAAACGTTTTCACTGAATTGTGCTGTGCTTAAATATGCCAAAATAAGCCGCTCAAGGTCAGACTGCAGAAGTTTGTGCCAACAGTGACTATTTAGTTGTGTTGAGCCCAACCACCCTCTTGCTTCCTGCAGGAAGTTACTCTGCTGAACCTGGAGGTCAAAGAGACACCTGCACACGAACTCCACAGAAATCTCTCATTTCTTTCAGTATTTCAATGCTAAAGGAAGTAACTGTGATAGCTTTTCTTTTTTAAACTTAATGTGCTACCAGAGAAAATAGGAATCTAGAAATGTTGGAGGGATTAATATTCTATGACTTCCAAGCTGGTTAATGATTTGACTATCTACCTAACAAACCATAAGCCAAGATAACCCTTTCTTTCTTATTGTTGGAACCAAAAGACTGAAAATACAAAGACAAATCCCCCACTCTACCAGCCCCTGTTTGCTGAGGGCCTGACCCAGAAACTTGTGACACCCTATACAATTACAGCCTAAATCTTAACAACCCCTAGAGTTCACCTCACAGTGCTGGCATGGAGAAGCTAGCAGACAGGAGGCAGAGTGGTCTAAGAATCTTTATCACTCAACTCCAGGCAACTTGTTTGTACCGAGCCAGATGTTTTGTTGGTATCATGTTGCTAAGACTTCCAGATGGCGGGGGATCCTGCAAGGGGCCTTTAGAAGCAAGCTTTTTGATGGTGAATAAAGGGAGGGTTGGCATTGCTTTTGCCTTGTCCAGCCCTATCAACGCTGGCCCCAAACTTAATCACTGCATCTTGCATGGCTCAGGAATTGACATGATTCTGGTGACAACAGGGTGAAGAAAGTACAGGCACACCAACACAAGTACAGGAAAGCTGGGATTGGGTGAGTTGTGCAGGCTCTGATTGGGCCACACCAACTATACCACCTTTGAAATGGGAATCTCAGTGTTTATTATGAACCATTTGGGAGGAGTTTGCTAGTGTTCTTGGGATGAGGTTTCTGCAGGAAGTAGTCTCGGGATGTAAGCATTTGGAGAAAGGAAACTGTAGTCCATAGCTTTTGCCATCAATGATGCATAAAAACTCAAAGCTGAAGTAGAGGACCCTTCAAGTTTCCTGCAGTTACATGGGGCTTAGAGCTTCCCTTTGGTTGGGAGCAGAATTCTATGCATAACAATTATCAAACAACTCAGTAATCCAAATCAGGGCTCCTTCTGATCCTGGAGGCAGGTGATCCAAGGGAAACTGTGTTCTCCACTGAGAAGGAGGTAGAGACCATACAGTCATAGGAACCCTGGGGGCTGAGCACAAAGGCAGGAGGAGCTGGGCCATATGATAGGAGGAAGCTAGGGAGGGAGAGCATTGGGCGTCTCTATAGTGTTTCAACTAGAGAAGAGATTCAAGTAGACTTCTGTGGACTATGACCACATGGAAACTCCTATGCTCTCTCTGGAGGTTCAGCATGCAGGTACCTGCTTATGTCTGGCAGGATGCAAAGGCCGTCCAGAGCTTGGCAACAGGATGCAGTGCTGGCTCTTTCAGTGGCACCAGGACCCCACTCATCAGGATCCATCCATTGAGAGTAAAGGCCTTGGCTTTTTGGCAGCTTTGCACCGAGGTTGAGGTTGCAAAACAGAGCACACTGGTGGGAAGCTGTGCCTCTCCCACCTTGTTTTTTATTGTAAACAAAGAAATTGCCAAAATGGAAACACTCTCCCTCTCTTGTCCTTTCAGAGGGTGATAATGTGGACGATCCATCATTTTTATGTTGCGTGGTGAGTGGTCACAGAGAGACGGACACTCCTCTCGCTGTTGGCTCGTGCGCCTTTGTCCCTATCGGCAATCGGGTCTGGCACCTACTAATGTTTATTTCAACTTCATAATTAAAGAAGAATGTTAAGTGTGCAACTTGATTTTATTCTAAATGCTGGAAAAGATCATGGACAATAAAAAACCCTTGAGAAAAGCTTAGAAAGGAAAAAGAAACACGTTTGCAAATAACAAATTTGGAAAAAGCAGAGTATTTTAGTTTAGGACCCACGTAGCGTTCCCAGTCTGTCATTATTTATCTATTTATTTTTAAGAAAATAAGGTTCTTGTGCAAAATCAACAAGAGGAGTCAAATGTAGTAACGGTTTCAGAATGGCCATCGAAAACAAACGGGAAAAAGAACATCTGGTGATGACGGATGAAAGGCTATGGCAGTCTGCATTTTTAGAATGTGACTGATGAATAAAGATAAAAAATGAATCCACAGAGCTCCCTATGCTCGCTTGTGTCCAACCACAGACTGTCAGCATATGATTTCCGTCATGAGAGGAGTATCATCATCTTCTATGCCCACAGCCTCTCAGTGAGCTCTGCAGCTCCTAGAAAGGGTCTGTGTCTTAGAACTGCCCACCAGGGTGCAGGGCTGACCTTCCAAATCACAAGGGCGCTGGATGTGCGGCTTAGGCTGATCTCTGACTTTCTCCATCTATGTCTCTTTGTCTCTCCCCCACTTTCTCTCTCTATACTTGAGAGGTGGCCTCAGGCTTTTAGGTGGTATGGGGAAGGGAGACTTTGGTGAGACGCTGCTCAGGTCCATAGCTTAGTCCAGGGCAATGATTGTGTTGTATTTATAGCCCAAGCCTGGCACCTGTACAGATCTTTAATCTTGCTGTGGAGCTCACTTGCATTTTTGTGTTTCAGAATGTCCCATTTGTCTAGGGTCTGTATGTCTTCACAGACATTTGAATCAGCCTGTCAACTGTTACAGAGGACTCTCTAAGAGGTTTGCAATCATTAGATCAGATCCGTATACCTATTTTGGGAAGATGGTCATCTTTAGACCCAATATTAGAAACAATCAATATTGGATATCAAATTACTTTAAAAATTTTATGGTTAGATCATTGTTAGCATATACATACTTTTTAAACTAGTTTAGTTTGACAAGTTCATGGAGTTCTTAATTTTTTAGAAAAAAAAGAAAACATACGCCGTGCCTTAATCCCAGCACTGGGGAGGCAGAGACAGGCGGATCTTTGTGAGTTTGAAGCCAGCCTGGTCTACAAGAGCTAGTTCCAGGATAGGCTTCAAAACTACAGAGAAACCCTGTTTTGAAAACAAAACAAAACAAAAACAAAAGAAAAAAAGAAAGGAAAAATTAAACAAGCATGCAAGGTTTTTACTAAAATATATCTTCAATGAATATAAAACAGTTTGGGTTATTTCTTTATACTTTTAGTTTCTAGGTTAATTAGAGTCTTTTATCTGGTACAGTACATGGGTAATGTGGGTCCTCCTGTTTCTCCCTTGATTTTGCCTGTGGGTCTCAGCCCTATGGCCTCTTATGTCTGACGCCTAGATTTTCAGTAATCTCTCTCTTAGCCTTGATATATCTTATTGATTGTTTTCAAGAGCTGGGTTTTCCCTCATGGTTTTCATTTTCAATTTCCTGTACTATAATTTGTGTTTTCTTGTTTCCTTTTATCTGTTTGGTTTGCAGTTATGTATTTTCTAGATTCTTTATGTAGAAGCCTAAATGGTTACATTATTGTAACCTTTCAGACCTTTCTTATTTTCTTCCCCTCTCTCTTTTCATATTGTTCTTTCTGCTGGGGGGGGGCAGGGATTGAACCCAAAGCCCCACATATGCTAGGCAAGCACTCTGTTGCTGAACTATATCCCCAGTCGTTGTCTTCTTCTTCTTCTTCTTCTTCTTCTTCTTCTTCTTCTTCTTCTTCTTCTTCTTCTTCTTCTTCTTCTTCTTCTTCTTCTTATTCTTATTCTTATTCTTATTCTTATTCCTCTTCTTCCTCTTCCTCCTCCTCCTCCTCCTCCTCCTTTTCTTCTTCCACAATCTCGGTCTCCAGGCTGTCTTTGAACCCCCGGCTTCCTGCCTCAGCTTTAGAGCAGCAGGGATTACAGACCTGCACCATTAGACCGGACTCTGATTTTCTAACTAAAGTCCTTGCTATCACAAGTTTTCCTCCAATCAGTGCTTTGGTAGACGTTAGCAAATACTTCATTTTCAGTCAATTCAGAAACTTTCTAATTTCCCTGGAGACTTCTGCTTTGACCATGGCATTGTTCAGAAGTGTGTCATTTAATTTTTTAAATACTTGGGGATTTTCCCAGATTTTCTTTCTTTTTGTTTTATAGGTTAAGTCCATGTTTGTTAGGGAACACAATTTGTACATATCAACTTGATGACATTTGCAAACACTTGCTTTATGGGGCTGGAGGTGCTGTATGGTAGGGAATCTTTCCGAAGTATGTTTTTCTCTGTGTGCTGTGCCATTGAAAAGAAATAACTTTTTACTAACATGGAGTGAAACACAGAGACTGTGGAATGATGCAGGACCTCTGCCCTCTTCACTAACATGACCACTGTCACGGAGCAGTGGTCTCTTTTTGCTCCTAGTGATCATATGTTGACAGAGGTTTCTGTCCCACCCAGTCCCACAGCTGTTCAGTTCCAAAGAAACACACAGAAGTCTACATAAATTTTAAACTGGTTGGCCTAGTAGCTCAGGCTTCTTATCAACTAATTCTTACATCTTGAATTATCCCATAATTCTTGTCTGTGTTAGCCACGTGGCTTGGTACCTTTTATCAGTGAGGCATTCTCATCTTGCTTCCTCTTGGTCTAGGTGACAACTAGAGACTTAGTCTTTCCTCTTCCCAGAATTCTCCTAGTATGGTCACCCTGCCTATAATTCCTTCCTGGCTACTAGCCAATCAGTCTTGTATTAAACCAATATGAGTGACAAATCTTTACAGGATACAAGACCATTGTCCCACAGCAATCATACGTAAGTTAAACATTGTGAAAGACGAACAAGGTCTATGCAATTTGCTAGGATATTTATAATTTCTGCTTTTCTTCCTTAAACTCCAACTTCCTCTCTGATATCATCTCCACACAGCATTTAGAACTACCTTCAGAGTTTGTAAAAAACATTTTTAATTGGATTTTATTTGCTATGCATCATGTGTGTCTGAGGTCAGAAGAGGGCCTTTGGATCTTCTGGTTTTGGAGTTACAGAAGGTTGTGAGCCACCATGTGAGTGCTAGGAATTGAACCTGTGTCCTTTTGGAAGAGCCGCCATTGCTTTCAACTACTGAGCCATCTTTCCAGCTTCCCTTTCTTCAGTATTCTGAAACACATTTCTCTTCACAAACTCTCTGAGTGCTAAGACATTGGAGGATGCCCAGTCTTTATCTTTAATTTCCTTATTTCTCAAGGATACTATCACTCTATGTAGACTTTAGCATAAGCATTTCTTTTCTCCCAGTGCCTAACAGATCTTATTCTTCTGGTCTCTTGGGTTCTGATGAGAAATCTGTATTCATCCATATTGTCATTACCCTGTCTGTGTTCCATACCAACCTTTGTGCTCCTTTCAAACATCTGCCTTTATCTTTGGCTCCTGGAAGTTGGATCATGATGTGTGAGGCCTGCTTTACTTGGAGCGTATCTTCCTTGGTGTTTCTTGGGCATGTCTGGATTTGTATGTGTGCATCTTTCACTGAGGCTGTTAGCCTAATTTCATATTATGTTCAGTCATCTCTGGCCCCAGTCTCTGCATTCATGTCAAGTCAAAGGCTGTGACAAGCATGGGGAGTGTGTTTCTCAAGTGTCCCAAGACCTTCTGAATTTTCATGTTATTTTTCCGTGTTCTTGATGCTGTTTGGTTTCCTCTGCTCTATCAGTCATTGGCTCTTCTTCTGTTATTACTATTCTGCGGCCAAATCCAGGGCAGATCTTAGATCCTGTGCTTTGCAACTTCTAATATTTTCCTCTTAGTTTCTCTTTTATGTAGTTTTTATTTGCCGTTGAGAATTTGTATCTATTGTGTCAAGGCTGCTCATTTTTAATCTCTTCAGTTATGAGGAGAGTGGCTGATAGTTTCAACATCTGGATTATTTTGAAGTTGAATCTAGGTTATCCTTTCCTTCAAGAATTGGTCATATTTTCCTGATTCACATACATCAAGTGATTTTGGATTGTGTTTATGACATTTGAGTATGAATCTTCTTAGATGTCACTGGAGAATGTTGGTGCTTTTGAAACTGGCTCATTACAGTTCCCACGTCAGGGCTGTTTCAGCCTTCTGTGAGTGGCAGGTTCAATGTCAGGTCAGACTTTTCTGTTATTTCCATGCACCATTCCGTGTTTGGTCTGAGGTTAGGAGGTATGGGTGCTGTAGTTAACTTTGTAAACCTTATTTGTCCCCCAACCTCACAGGCTACGAGTGAACCTTGTTTTTGTGTTGGGTCAGGCAAAGGACTGGGGCTCTTATTTTCAGTTCTGTCTTCTCCTCTCAAGGATTTCCCTTCTCCAGAGGTTTTCTGTTCCTGTAGATCTTTTGCTGTGGTTCTTTTGGAAGACAGTTGGATTTGTACTAATCAGGACATGTAACAGAACTAAAAGAATACACTGTGGTGTGTGTGTGTGTGTGTGTGTGTGTGTGTGTGTGTGTGAAGCTTTATTAGATTGCCTTATATTGTGGTCTTGGTAGTCCAACAATGACTGTTTCATGCTGGAAAGGCCAAGAATTCAGTAAGTTATCCCTCTGTGACCTTGTATGTCTCAGCAATCTCAATCTGGAGCAAAAATCTTGGTGGATTTCTGGAGAGCCACTGGTCTTCTGTCTATGGTGGAATCCCAAAGAAGTTGGTTTAATATTGGCGAAGGAATGGCAGAGCATCTCAATAGACAAACTTGTCATCAAGAGTGAAAACAAGCAGGCAAAACCCAAAGTTTTTTTCTTTAGTATCCTTTTGATTGGACTGCCACCAGAAGGTGCCTCCCACATTTAGGGCGAGTCCTCCTGCTTCAAATGATCTGATAAAGAATACCTTTGCACAAGTGCCCAGCTGCTTGTGGTAGAGTCGACTCCATGTGCAGTCCCGGGTCCTTTCAAAACTTTACTTCCGTTTTTGTTTTCCAGGTCTGCCCAGCTAGGTTCCCACACAAGTGTAAAGACACAGAGGAGAAACAAGGACACCACATAGCGACATGTCAAAAAACCTCTCCTCTCTAGAGCAGCAGTTCTCAACCTATGACCCCTTTGGGGGTCAAATGATCCTTTCACAGGGTCGCTTATCAGATATGCTGCATATCAGATATTTCCATTATGATTCATAACCGTGGCAAAATTATAGCTATGAAGTAGCAACGAAAATAATTTTATGGCTGGGGTCACCGCAACATGAGGACCTGCTTAAAGGGTCTCAGCACTGGGAAGGCTGAGAACCACTGCTCTAGAAACATAGGTTTTATAGTGGTGTCAGGTGACTCTGATATTGTTGCCAAGACACAAGATAGTCTTGGGACACTGAAAGAGGGACAGGAGCACAGACCAAGACAGAAACAACTAGCAGTAAGTGTCTCTCTATACTCTCCAGATTGGGGAACTTCCTTTTTGAGCCTCTGCCGTAAGATTGTCCTGGTGTTTTTGTCAGTTTTTCCATTAACCAGATTCCAGACATTTTGGTCACGTGTGAGAGACACAAGTCTAAGGAAAATACAGTCGCTATCCTGATCATTCTTTGAGCTTTAACTTCACTTTACAGTCCATGTGCTGCTATTTACAGAGTTCTCAGGTCGTTGGTGTACATACATTGGCCAGTGTATTCTCTGCACTCAGTAAAGAGACAACCAAAGTGTTCTCAGGTCTTCCTGGAGCTAGTCGCCAGAGCCTCCAAACTACTGCTTCTCAGTAGAGCTAAAATCCCCTCTGTAGTATGTCTGTGCCCTCAGGTATATAAAAATGATACGTAAATGTTTTCCTGAAAGTCCATACTGGGGATGTTGTCCCTTTGTCTAGAAGTGGTGTTAGTTGATCAAAAAGTTTGAGCTTTGATTCATTTTGATGAGAATTTCTTGTTTGGGGTGGTTTGAATGAAAAATGTCCCTCACAGCCTCAGGCATTTGGATGCTTGGTCAGTTTGTGGCATTGTTTAGAGAGATTTAGGTGGTTCAGTATTGCTAGAGGAAGTAATGTCACTGGGGCAGGGCTTTGATAGGAAAAGCTACCGGTCATTTCCATCTGCTCTTTCTGCTTGTTGGTCAAGATGTGAACTCCAAGCTTCTTGCTCCTGTTTCCATGCCTACCTGCTGCCATGATGGACTCCAAGGGCACCTGCACACATAGGCACACAGACACGTTCATGTGAATGTATAAGTTCAAATAAAAATTAAACAATAGCTCTTTTAACAGGCGTGAGGTGATATCTCACTGTGGCTTTGCCTATGATTAACAACTCACTCCTTTGAACTGGTAAACTATCAGAGGATGGATTTATATTAAGTGTTGCTGCCAAAAGACAACCAACACCTACAAAATGACACAAAGACATTTTTAAAGGCGATAGATGTGGGTGGTACCTTAACTGTGGTGATGGTATTATGGTACCTGCAAGATGTTCAGATTCATCAAGATGTATATGTTAAACATATAAAATTCTCATATATAACTTATATTTCAATAAAGCTTTTAAAATCCAAAGATCAATTGTATTACCTGAGAGAATAGAAAAGCTAGATGCTACCACAGTTCTCTGTAGGGTCAACATTGACATCTGTTAAGTAAAAATTCTAAAATAACCACTGATTCAGAGTAGAAAGTTTAGGAAAGATGGGTTAAAAAAGGAACAGATCTATACCAGTGGTTTCTCTTTGCCTTCAGAGACTTCCATAGATATAATGGCAGTTGCCTGAAGAAGGAATCCAAAGTACATTAGTAGTCTTGTCTCCAACACTAAGACATCAAGGGACATCTGTAAGGTTTGTAGGTGGCAGTGCAGTACAGTGAACCAAAAGATAGTGTATTAGATACTTTTCTGTTGCATGATAAATCATAACTAAAGCAACTGAAGGAAGAGAGAGTTTATTTTGGCTTCTGGTTCTAAAGGGATAAGAGTCCATGATGGCAGCAGGCTTGTATGTCACTGGGATGGGCTTTGAGAGTTCAGAAGCCCAAGCTGGGCCCAGAGGCTTTCTCTCCTCTTCCTGCTTTCTTCAAATCAGGATGTAGAACTCTCAGCTTCTTCTCCAGCACCATGTCTGCCTGTGTGCCGCCATGTTTGATGTGATGCTGTCAATGGAGTGTACCCCTAAAACAGTAAGCCAGCCCCATTAAAATGCTTTTTCCCTAAGAGTTGCTGTGGCCATGGTGTCTCTTCACAACATTAGAACATTGACTACGATACTGATTTTGCAGAGAGCCAGGAACTGATTCCTAGCTTACACATGTAACTGCCTTTAACTCCAGTTTCAGGGGAACTGATGGTATGCAAACCCTAAACTGCATTTGAATGTGTAATCCTATACATGAACCTCTGTTCAGCTGAACTCTTAGTGACTATATTGTGCTTAAGTTATCTTTCATCACTTCATGGACTGTTGTTGGGAACTTCATTGTGGAAAATGCAGATATTACAGTAGAGCTGATATTAGCTAAGCTAACCCAGGACTTCTGGAAGCCAAGGGTGCATGGTCTTGGTGGGCAATTATTGTGTTCAACATCTGAACTAACAAGGTGTCTGTCTTCTGCTTTTTGTCCTATCAAACAAAATGATACTGTGTCCTTACTAATGCCTTTTATGGTTTGAATGTGCAGTGTACTTCATAGGGCTCATATTTTGAGCATTTCGTCCCCAGTTGGTGGTGCCGGTTTGAGATTATGAAACCTTTGGGGTAGGAGGTACAGCTTGGGGGGGGGGTCATAAAGAGTGCGACTTTGAAGGCAGTAGCCTGATACTGTTCAGGAATGAGCACTTTGCTTCCTGATCTGCCAAGGTGTGAGGTTCCACCCTGATATGTCCCCAGGGCGATGCGTTGCCTTTGCACTAGACAGTGTGATGTAAGCCATGACCCCAAAGTGACTTTTCCCTCCCTTAAACTGTCTCTGTCCCCTATTTTTTCATGGTGACAAGAAAGTAGCTAGCACAGGTGCAGCGAGCAACCAGCTAGACCATACGTGGGAGCAGCTAGCACCAATTGCTTGGCCCAGAAGATGTACTGAGTTTGCTTTCTTCAAGGCATCTGATAGCCTTGTTTATTTCCCATGGGAGAGCCGGCCCTGCCATCAGTACATCCTGTTCTTGTTTTCAGTTCTTGTCTCCTTGATATGAACACATCTGAAGGTATGAGAGACAGCCTCACGGGAAACTTCTGTCTACCGTATTATGACAGAAATTGCACGACCATCTGACTGTTTGTGAAAGAATGTTGCACCTAGCATTGATCTCCTTCACTCGGGATAACCCTAAGTATGAACATGCTGGAGTAGGCTGGGCGTCTGTTCAGATTTTTCTCTTTCTCAAGACTTTTGGCGCTGGCTATTCTGGAGGGACAAGCTCTCAGTACAGTTCCTTGGGAAATTTCAACACCTCAGGTTACAACCATCTCTTGATTTGTGGAAAAACAAACTTTGGCAGTTCCCCCAACAGCTCTTGCTTTGTTCTTTCAACTTGTAGATGAGCTTATCCATCACACACAGGACAAAGTTCAAATGACCATGATGATCTGTTTTTGACTTCCCAGCATCCCACTGGCAGAGATGACCTTGGCGGCTTTTGTCTAGCATGGAGGGAGTGAATCGTGGCAATTCTATCATCTCAGAGTGGGACACTCCCGAAGCTCTCATCGTTTCTGCTGTGTTATTGTTGTACCACTTGGTGGTTGTTTCTATTTGGAGCTGTCTCCAGAAAATGGATGTCATGTTTTACCAATTAACATAAATAAGACAAAGGAACATAATAACCAGTTCATGAAACTAGAATTAGATGAAAAGGTGAAATGTTTGGTATAAAAGTACAACACTTGTTCATAGATGAGTGAAAACCAACTAGTTTTCTATCTATTGATTGGTTCAAATTTTGAGCTATTCTAACTGTAAAGTAGCTGCTATTGGATCATCTTGTCACTTCCTGTGTTCCCCTCTTGAAATCCATGTTGTGGTAATAGACCTTATAGTGATGTAGGCAAGAGAAAGAGAGTTGTCTTAACAACTTAGGAAACTTAGGAAATTGCATTCCTATCTCAATGAGTACTGGCATCTTGGTGGCAGGTTATCTACAAAAGTTGTATTTGAAGAAATTGTTTATAAATATCTCTTCGCCCACTGAAACCACCCCAGCATATTAACTTCTGGCAGAATATGGTAGTGTTCCAGGCAGTGGTGAGTCTTTGCTCTGCATTCAGATCATTGTCTTTACCTCAAACATAGCACTGTGTCACCCCCTGCCCCCCACATATCACAGACAGGCTAAATAAATGTCGCAATCACCTAATCTACAAGCCCTCTAAAGTGATAACTGTTTCATTCACTTATGTCTGCAGTATGCTTACTCATGAACTAGTGCCAGGGTCTCTGCTTGATGCTGGGGAAAATTATGAATAAGGCAAGACACGCTTTGTGCTCTCATGGACTGCTATGGACCGAGTGTCCCTCTGTGTGAAAGTCATTTGTTGACACTCTGAACTCTAGCATGGGTGTCTGTGGCAGTGAAGCCTCTGGGGAAGCAATGAGTCATAGGGTGGAGTCCTGATCAGGCGGGATTAGTGTTGTTTCTCCTGCCTTTTCTTTCTCATTATCAATTTTCCTCCTCTTTTTTGTGCCTCCCTCCTCATTTTCTTCTTCTTCTGTGTGTGTGTGTGTGTGTGTGGGTGTGCATGTGTGCAGGTGTATTCTTCTGTGTGAATTCATGTGGGGGCCCAAGGTTGACAACCAGATAGTTTCTTCAATTATTCTCCATCTTTAATTTTTTATTTTTTGAGACAGGGTCTCTCTGACTTGGGGTTGAAACTGACCCTAACTGGTGAGCACCTAGGTCATGCTGGTTTTGACATCCACCCTTGTCCAAAGTTCCAGGATCAGGTACTTATGCTCATACAGGGGGCTCCCTACTTACTGACCGGTCTTCTTAGCTTCCTCCTTCTTTTCATTCCACTCTTCATCTTTGTCTTCTTTCTCATTCTCTTTTGCCCCTCCCCCTTTGCTCTTTCTGTATTTTTATTTTATTACACAATAATGAAGTGAAAACCATTTCCCATCAAATCTGTAGAAAACGTGACATTGATCTCTCTGCAGCTTTGGAAGACCTTGCCTCCAAAGGAAAATTGTTGTTGGAGATTTAGCTCAGTGGTAGTGGCTTGGCTTGTGAGACCAAATCAGGAATAAGAACAATACACCTTACACGTTAATGGGAGACCAAAACAGAAAGAACACACCTTTCAGGTTAAGAGTTCTGTTTGCAGTTAATACGTTCCTGTTTGCACTGTGTTTGACCCATCTGCTCTGGCTGTGCTTGGTCACATGTGAACAGGAGGGACACATGCAGGAAGTACACCCAGATATATTGCTTGTCTCTGACTGAACCTGATGGAAAATATGAAGGGCTGGTAGATTTGTCTTTTTAAACCTCTGCAAAACGTGACTCATGGTCATTTCCTGGGAAGCCCAGAATGAGAATGGTTCTAAACAGAGTTCATCCTCCTGAGCAGTATTTAACTAAAGCTTGCTTCAAATGTGGCTCAAAAATCACAGCAGTGGTCTTATTCTCAACCAGTGGAACTAACAGGCTAGCAGGCTAGAGGCCTAGTATTCAATTCCCAGTACTGGAAAACAAAACAAAATAAAAACATCTTTCTTGTGTTTAAACACCATAGCTCATTTCTTCAGTTGCTGTGTGTTTAGAATCTGGGTATGCTTACTGACAAATCTGTGAAAAACTGTGGCGTTGGTGGTCAAGTAGAGAGTTCCAGGCATGGGATAAACAGGAGACAGAGATGACACTATCTGAGAGGGTCCTGGAGTAGTGATCTCCTGGGCTTTATTCCTATTCATAGGTCTTTGGTCACAAATCCTTGGGGAAGTAAGAAAATATGGTATATTTAGAGAAATGAGACCATGGGCTTCCAAATACACAGACCTGTGCAAGTGTCTTCTGTGCAGCAAAGAGCAAGAGCAGAGAGTCGCCATTTGTGATTATGTCCAAAGAAAGATTCTTGATGAAGACCTCACAGATGGAGCCTTGGTCTTTGGGGGTATCTAGTCTATTCAGTAACCAATTAGTGCCTGAGAGAATTGCTTCTGTATTTATGATTATTTTGATTCTGTTCATGACTTCACTGGTTATTTTGTCTTAGTTTTAAATATTTGTAAAAATATATTTTACTTTGCTTTCCCCAAATTGTCTTTTTGAGATAGTCAGTCTTATGTTTTATGAAGAAATGCGTGTCTTTGAGGAGGTACCAAATAGCTCAGATAGGGACAGTTGTAAGTTTGAGCTGTTGACTCTGGCAGAAGATGTGTTGATAAGTTTGAGACATCTGATGTTATATATTTTATACTCCCTCCCCTTCCTGATTGGTCAGTGTCCTTATCTGACTTTAAACACCTGGAGGAATACCCCGGTGTGCTTGCCATTTGCCCCTCTCTCTAGAGGGAACACAGATGTATCCAAAATCTTCTCTGGAAGGCCTGATTTCACAAAGCAAAGCTAATATGCTTCTTTGTTTTTTGAAATAACTTTGTAAGGTCATAACAAATGCATGCAGGTGCTTCAGAAAAGAGTTCTGTGGAATATTTCTTTACCCTGTGTAAATAAATGTCACTGTGATTGGTTTAATAAAGAAACTGACTGGCCAATAGCTGACAGAATAAGGCTAGGCAGGAAAGCCAAACAGAATGCTGGGAAGAAAAGGGGTGGAGTCAGAGGAGTTGCAAGTCGATACAGAGAGAAGCAAGATGGACATGGCATACTGAGAAAAGGTACCAAGCCTCATGGCAAAGCATACATAAGAAATATGGGTTAATTTAAATGTAAGAGTTAGCTAGTAATAAGCCTGAGCTATTGGCTGAGCATTTATAATTAATATTAAGCCTCTGTGTGGTTACTTGTAAAAAGCTTGCAGGACAGAAATTTCTGCTTAAAGAGTTCCATTTTGGAAAATACTAGAAATGACTAGGGAATTATGGTCTTTGCTCTGATTCAGCTGAATGAATCTTTTATCCCCTGAGTTATTATGACTCTTAGTTTTCTCCCCCTTTTATCTAAAATAGATTATTTTCTCATACACTATATTTTGATTACAGTCCTTTCCCTCTCCTCCTCCCAGCTCCTTCCCACCTCCTCTCCCATCCAGATCTACTCCCCTTCTGTCTCTCATTAGAAACGAGCAGATTTCTAAGAGACAACAACAAAACATAACAAAATAAAATACAATAAGATAAACCAAACTCCATCATATCGAAGTTGGTCAAAGCAAACTAACAGAAAGAAAAGAGCCCAAGAGGAGGCACAAGAATCAGACACCCACTCATTAACACACTTGGGGGGCATAAAAGTACTAAGCTGAAAGCTCTAGCATACGGACAGAGGACCTGGTGCAGACCCATGCAGGCCCTGCGCTTGCTGCTTCTGTCTTTTTTTTTTTATTAAGATTTATTTATTTATTATGTATACAACATTCCTTCCATGTACGCTTGCATTCCAGTAGAGGGCACCAGATCTCATTATAGATGGCTCAGGACCTCTGGAAGAGCAGTCAGTGCTCTTAACCTCTGAGCCATCTTTCTAGCCCAGCTGTTTCAGTCTTTGTGAATTTATATGAGCTATGTTCAGTTGGTTTAGAGGGCCTTGTTCTCCTGGTACTCTTCATCCCTTATGGTTCTTACATTCGTTCTGCTTCCTCTTCCGTGAAGTTCTGAGGTCTGAGGGGAGGACAACCCTCAGATGGAGACAACACATTTACACATTTATAGCTGTGCATTACAATCTTTCTCTCTCTGGCTGTGAGTCTTTGTATTTGTTTGCATCTGCTAAAGAAGGGCACTTCTCTGATGTTGGTTGGATAAGACATAGATATATGTGTATAGCAGAATACCTTAGTCATTTTATCACTACTTTAAAAAAATCAGTAGTATTTGTTTTACCCTAGGTCTCTGGGATATCTAGTTTCTGGTTCTTGGTCATCTAAGCAGTGTCAAGTATGAGTTCCATGTCATGGAGTGGACCTTAAGCCAAATCAGATATTGGTTGGTTACTACTGCAAGCATCATGCCACCATTGCCCTTGCATAGTTTGTAGATAGAATAGTACTGTAGAGCAAAGGTTTTGTGGCTGGGTTGGTGTTTGTGTTTCTCTTTTGGCAGCCTACAGAGTATTTTCCCATACCAAAGACTCTAGAACTTAGGGGTGAAGATTCTATGTAAGTACCAGCTCTAGCTCTCCAGGTTCAATGAGTCATGTGGGTGTTGCTTTCACCAAAGGGCCTTGCTATCAGTTTGTGGAGAGTAGCCTACTGTCTTGGCAATGCCTGGGTTGTTTGGGGATTTCTATAGGATCCTTTTGGCAAACAACTCAGTTGGATAAAAGCACAGTTGTGGTACTGAAAACTTTATTTGTGGTAAGAGATGGCCATTATCAGAGACTTCATTAGGATTACCTTCATATATTTTTAGGAGGCTTCCATTGCACTAGGTTTCCATACCACCCCTCAAATGACCTTCAATTCTAGTTGTCTTTCCCCTTATTCCCTCCTTCAATTCTATTTCCTCTTCCCTTCCCCACTTGATCCTCCCATTTTTGTTGCCTTTTCCCCCAGTTCACCGATAAAATCTGTTCTACTTTTCCCTTCCCGGGAGATCCAGGTGTCCCTCTTCGTTTCTTTCTCTACATCTCAGTTTGTAGATTAGTTAAAGTTTTTGGACTCTTAATGAAGTGGGAATTAGCTCTCTGTAGGGAGTAAAGAAAAATGCTTACTTTAAAATTGCAAATTGGACATATGCTCCCACCCCAAGCCAGAAGCTATTTCCAATTGATAGCCACTCAGAAATGAAACATTGGTTTTTTTTCCAACAGAATGTCACTGGGTATATAAATCGCTCTTAAAGGCAGGCCCAATGCCCAGCAGTAGATGGCCAATACAAACTCAATGGCAGTTTTGGAGGTGCTTTGTTTGAGAGAAAGAGAGAGGGAGGGAGGGAGGAAGGGAGAGAGAGAAAGAACATTTTTTCCTCTCTCCCTCCCTCCCTTCTTTCTTTCCTTCCTTTCTTTCCTTCTCTTCTTCCTCTTCCTTCTCATAGCATCTTTTCATATATTGTGCTATTCCAGTTTGGGGATTTTATGAATGCCTGTGTATGTGAACATATGTCTCTATATGTGTTTTATTGTTTCTTTGGCTTTTTTTCCTTTTTTGTTTTGTTCTATCTTTATTTGTTTTTGTTTTATCTTATTGCATTTTATTACTATTCTTTAGATTGTTAAGTATTTTTTTTTCTTGGCTGACAAACCACTCCAACAATACATTAATCCAAATCAAACCAGAGAGACTGAATTAGAAGATGCCCAGGTTTAATGGATGGTAACACTCCCAGGAGGCCCCCCACCTGCCCCGAAAAACACAGAGA
The DNA here is from genome assembly GCA_963919715.1 of Microtus obscurus. NCBI lineage: Eukaryota > Metazoa > Chordata > Mammalia > Rodentia > Cricetidae > Microtus > Microtus obscurus. The sequence continues at coordinate 26,449,324 of CAWTZC010000015.1, forward strand.
AGGGAACAGAGAACTGACAGACCATGGAAAACTGGGAGACCATTTGTTCATTCTCTGGGGTTCAGTTTAAATAGCCTGTGGGAATGGTCTTGACCTTCCCTGGAGAGGGGTCACTGTTTGGCTGGCTTTCTTGACCCTCCCTGGGGAGGGGTCACGGTTTGGTGGGCTTTCTTGGAGGTGGAATCTGGACTGTGGCCACTCCCAGAATGGCTTGGAATGGAGTTTTCCACCCAACAATTCAATATGGATGCCAGGGGGTTGGGATGAAGCTCCCCAAATAAATATAGATGCCTGTTTGTTTTGAGAGAGAGGAAAAGTGGAGATTCAGAAGGGGAGGTGGGAAGGATCTTGGAGGAGCTGGCAGAAGGAGAACTATAATCAGAATATATTGTAATATGTCATAAGAAAAAATCTATTTTCAATAAAAAATAAAAAAATAAATTGCAAGTTAGCCATGTAACCAGGTAACAAAGAGAGTGTAATTTAATCAACAGCCAACAAAACAAGGGAAGATCAGAGACCAACAACACAAGGTCTGCCCAAGAAATGGCTGCCCAAAGAGTAAGCCAACGTCAACAACTAACAAAACAAGGCAAAGGTAGACATAGGGACTCCAACCTGTGACCACCTCCCTGATAGAATGAGCAGCATGCAATCATTTTCCTATTTGGACCAGGGAACATGCACAGCTTCATACATAATATGTTCCAAGATGAACAAATTTCAATAAAAATTACCCCAGTGTTTATCCAGTTCCTGCCTCAGATCCTACAAAAGGCCTTAGGCAAGCAACTCAGTGGTGTCCCTCTCAAACCCCCCCCCCCCGCCTTGAAAATCATCTCACTCGTCCTTTATTTTCCTTATTCAAATTAACTTTTGGTGACTATTGATTGTCTGGCATCTTAGTCCCCAAGTCAAGCCCATCTGATTCAGGAGAGGGCCTACCATTCTCAAAGATCTTATGTCACAGACTCAAATAGAATTTGTCCCTCCTGGCAGTATACCAGAACTATAGAATACACACAAAATCATGTTACTATCTTCTTATGAAGAGATGATCTCAAGTCTGTATTGATAAGTACCTAAGGTTACATCTTTATTCCATGGGAAAGTTTGTGCTAAATTAGTAATGTCTACCATAGGTGAAAGGGAGGAAAAGGATATGTTCTGGGTGCAGACCTTGCTATCTATGAGAAAATTGGTGATTAATTGGTTATACTAACCCAATAACTGGCCTCAAACCATCCTTGTCCTCACATAATAATAGATGAGGGCCAAAGGGTGAGTGAAGCCCAGAGTTATTATCACATAACATCCGTTACAAGCACAGACTTTATATATTTACCTTGTATCCATGTTTTTGGTAAATTCACAGTAGGAAGGACTCTTTTTTGTTTTGTAAATCCTTGAGCTCCTTCTACATGTGTCACATACAAATTGTGACACTCAAACTTCTTTTTTAAAAAAATTAATTTTATTGAGCATTTTTCCCCTCCCATTTTTCTCCTCCCCTTCAACCCTTTCACATGGTCCCCATGCTCCCAATTTACTCAGGAGATCTTGTGACACTTCAACTTCTTTCTTTCTGTCGGAGACCAGCCTTGACAAAAATATCTCTTGCCAGGGTAGGGGTATTGGGATTTAGAAATATAGTAAAGAATATGAAGACAGAAAAATAATAAGAGAGAAAAACATAGAATAGTGCAGGGAGGGAATTCCAGGGAATACTGAAATTTCCTGCATCTAATTTCCAATTGCTTAAAATACCCCTGGCCCCAAAAGGTAGGAGTAGGACAAAAAATTACATTAATATGATACAGGAAAAAGAACAGACTAGTTGAAGGTCACGAGCTACATCCATAGGTAAACCTTCTGTTGCTAGACCAAAACAAGTCACGCTCACACCCTAGACCAAAACATTCTGTGGGCAAACTGTTCCCTGGAGGGAATCCAATGATATTTCCTTAAGGGAACTAGAACTTAGTTGGATCCTTAGACTTTAGTTTGGAGTAGAAACATATTTACTCTTCTATACCTGAAATACAAGGTCTGGCTATTAGCCACACCTGTTGACAATAACCTTGAGAGAGCAGAATTCTCTGCTGGAAATCTAGGTGGGACCCTTGTTTGAGGTAGAAACACAATAACCTTAAAGGTGTTGGGTCCACGAGGTGGGAGGAAGGGTGTGGGGGGGGTCATGCAAAGATGAGGGAAGACCACAGAAGTCTAATAAACCAGAAGCAAACTTTATTCCAGAACCCAGATTCCAGGAAAAAATAAAAAAATATAATAAAAAAATCTCCATGGGGGCATAAAAAGCTTATTAGCTTGCTGAGACCATAGCCAGAGATGGATTTTGTAAGGCTGTGACAAAGGCCAATTTCTGAATTCACCTTTTTATAGTAGGAGCACCAAGCATTAGGTCTGAAGAAAAGAATTTTTACAATCTCAAGGTAAAATTTAGATATTGATTGCCTTACTTTACAATCTTTAGTAACAGAGTTTTTCAGTTAAACTAGTGTTTGTACTTAATCTATTGTCTTCCTTGGTACTTCCAGGTGGTGTTTACTGAAGCCCTGTGCTCTCCCCTTTGATGCTGCCAGTTTCACATAGCAGGGATCATGCATAACCCAGAGATCATATATCTATTTCCTAAAATTTAACTCAGCTCATATCCGTTTTAATCAAGGTTGGCTGGGGGTGTTAGACTCTCATTTTGCAGAGAGATGCATCAGTCTTGTAAATAGAACTATGGGTTGTAAAGTGGAATAACCCACTGTTAATAGTTAAACCTTAAGCTGCTGAGAAAGCTGCTGACAGTCTGTTCTCATTTTCCTAGGCTTACAACTTTTTTTTAAAAAAAACTTTTATATTCTTATTTTTGGAATCTGTATTTTTATTCTTGGACCCTTCAGAAAGAATAGAGGTAAGCTCCAACTCTCTGACCTTTGGTCAATGTGGCTCACATTTTTGGGCCTCCACATCTTTCCAATTTGCATGCTTAAGAAATCCTGTTGAAGGGGCTTGAGAGATGGTTCAGTGGTTAAGAGCACTTGTTGCTCTTGCAGAGGACCCAGATTTAATTCCAAGCATCCACATGTCAGTTCATAGCCATATGTAATTCCAGCTCCACAGGATCTGATGTCCTCTTCTAGACACAGCAGGCACCAGAAACACATGGGCTACACATACATACATGTAGGCAAAACACTCATATACATTAAAAAATAAAATAAATTCTATAAATGTGATATATATACCAGAATGTCACTTTCTGTTCTCAGAGTATGATTTCTGTTTAACTACCGTGCCTTTTACATTGTGTTACAATTGATGGAACCTTCCCTGTCTTTTGTGATCTTGACAGTCCCCAGAGAACTAGTAAGTCTGTTATGTGGACTGTGTCTGAGGAGTTTGTCTGCTATTGTGTCATAATTGCTCTAAGCTCAGCTCACACTCACAGATAGAAAAATTAAATAAAATTTTCTGAAGGAGTGATAGCTACATATATTCTTTATAATCTATCTGGTTGCCCAGGAAGTTCTTTGACCTTTTTGTGTGTCTGGAGTTGGCTGTGGCTGTCCTTGGAAAATGTTCATTAGCAGGGGTTGAGAAGGAACTTGACCACCACCTATAGAGAAAGGTGTGAGGAGACCGCCTCCTGTGCAAGAAAGGGAGGAGACAGCATAAGGAGAAGGCCATATGTGGAGGAGCAGCTCTCCTGCTTCAGGTGCAGTTTTGTCAGGGAGGAAATTAGACACCAGAATGCTTCAGGCATTGGACTGCTGGAGTGTTTTCCAGAAGAGGAGGGATAGGAAGGGGAGAGATGAAGGGCCGTTAGGGGAGGGATGTGGAAGGGCTTGAGTAAGAAGGGAGGAACTGAGGCAGAGTGAGGCAGGGTTTGAGGGGGCACAGGCAGAACCTTGGCGACAACCTTTCAGAGCATGGAATTCGCAGACCTGCCTCAGCCAGAGCCAGTGCTCTGAGGTGGTCTCTTAGCACACACACCATCAGGCAACCCCTGGGGCAGCCCTAGTGGGTGGGAAGGCCTGTGAGCTCCTCTCTGTCTCTGGTATTCCTGTCTCTTTTATCATTGAGAACAACCTGAAGGAGGCTGTTAATATTTGGTGAATGCACACCATGGGATAATATATGTGGAATATATTCATCCTTTATTCTTTTCTTTCTGGCAGTATTGGGGATTGTGTTGAAGGAGTGGCGGGCTGCGTTCCTGCCGCCTGGCTCCTGGCTGCCTGGCTAGCTTATGCCCCGAAATAACAACACACAAATTGTATTCATTTAAACACTGCTTGGCCCATTAGCTCTAGCCTCTTACTGGCTAACTCTCACATCTTGATTAACCCGTTTCTATTAATGTGTGTAGCACACTGGGAAAGAGTCTAGCCTACGTCCATCTCACAGAGGAGAGCTATGGCGTCTGACTCACTTCCCTTCTTCCCAGCATTCTGTTCTGTCTACTCCACCCACCTATGTTCTGACCAATCAGGCCAAGCAGTTTATTTATTAATTAACCAATGAAAGCAACACATAGAAAGAAGACCCACCTACATCAGGGATTGGATACAGGGTATTGTGTATGCTAGACCAATCTCTGCAACCAAAATACATCCAGCCCATCTCAACAAATTTTGTTTTATTTTTTTGAGGTAGGGTCTTGTTACATAACTCTTGATGTCCTTGAACTCACTGTGTAGACCAGGCTATCCCCAAATGCACAGAAATCTGCCCACCTCTGCCTCCCAACTGCTGGGATTAAAGGTGTGCCATGGTACCCAGTTTAATAATTCTTAGGAAAATAATTCAGTGGGAATGTGGAGGTGGCTCTGTAAGTTAAGTCCTTGATACAAAGGCAGGGTATCCAGACATGGAGAACAACTCCCTGTGACAGCAGAGGAAGGAGGATGCTCAGCCATATATACTCCACAGGGCAGTAGAGGTGGGGGATGGGCTGCAGATGACCCATGGTAGGCTGCCCGGGAAGGGAGAGTCATTCAACATGGTGTCAGAGGCAGGGACTGACATGGGGATGACTTTTCAAGGTCCCAGAAAGTAGAGTGCAGACACAAGCAAGGCTGATCTCCAAGGCAGTTTGGAGTCATGGAACTTAGTTTACATAGGACACACAGTTTAACTCACCTCCCTTATCTGGGAAATCCAACGCAAAAGGCAGTGCTATGCTTTGGCAGAACCATGAACACCACTGGGGGGGGGGGAATCTGGTCCACAGCATAGGCCTTTATGTCTGTCCCCTACCTTTCTACAGCCATGGAAATTTTCCTTTCATTCCTCCTGTCAGCCTAATACTAATCGCTAATCCCACTGTTTTTTTCTCTTTTTGCCCTGGCTCATACATTTAATAATTAAGATATAAATACACAAAGCATCATCAATACCCCCACAACACACACCATACTCTCTAAAAGTACTGATACTTCAACCAGGATTGGTGGTGCACTCCTTTATTCCCAGCTCAGGAAGCAGAGGCAGGAAGATCTCTGAGTTTCAGGCCAGCCTGTTCTTCCTAGCAAAACCAGCAGGCTGTGTGACCTTCATCCTCTGGCTCTCGGGTGTCTTCGTTCCAGCTGGTGACAGCTGTCCTCTGGGGTCTCGTTTCATATCCCCACTGTGAAGCGAGTCAGAGATGAGTCACCCTCATCCTCAGAACCCTGGAAGCCACCTCTCCCAGTGGCGCCTTGTGTCTCTGCCAGGACAGACTCTCTGTAGCCGAGGACAGGCGAGGGGCCGCTGTGGTTAGGTTATTTATTGCCGTGAACGTTGAGCAATGCTGAGAATTACTAGGGCAGCCCATGCGTGGGTTCTGTGACTGTGCTTATTTCCTACCCTGGGTATCCTGGACTCCAAGTGATGATGGGCCTACCGCTAAAGGCCTCTCAGGAAAGTACAAGGCCCAGTTCCTCTCAGTCTCACTGTCTCGCATGGAACAGGAGTCACACACAGGAAGCCCCTGAAAGGTGGTATTGGTTTGGGAGACAGAGTGGGAGCAGGCATGTTGTCAGTCCATAACTGAGACACCCAGGATAGTGTCAGGATCCTGAGAACAGGAAGCTGCTGAGGGAAAGCAGGGTGCAGAACTCATGCAATCCGTGGAGCTGCAGTCACACATGCATAGGCAACCCAGAGGGGCAGTGTGCATCCTCTTTGCTTGCACAGGGCAAGCTGAGCTGAGCTGAGCTGAGAGATCCAGCTGCTGAGCTGCCTCCCAGCCCTCATTCCAGGCAGATGACCCAGGGAGGCAGGAGAGTCCAGCAGGATGCAGCAGCGGTGGCAGGAGGGAGTCTTGCTGCAGCCTGGGAAATAGTGAGAGGACTCTGGGCTATGGAAACCTGCCATGAATGCCAACAGCATCCAGCACTGGGAGTTAGGAGTGCAATCAGGGCTCGGTGGCCAATGAATTATAAAGAACAGTGCTATATAAACCTTTGCCGGGGAGCTGTGGAAGAGGTGGATAGTGTGTGGTCCCCAGAGAACAGTCAGGGCCTGATGTAGACCTGTCTAACTTCCCCAAGTCCAGGTCTGAGAGACACAGGGTATTCTTTCTTCAAACCGGTGAAGTAGGCCTTGCATTCAGAAAAACTTCCCAGGTTTGCACGACTGGAGGCAGAGCCCCACTGACGGTTGCTCTTTGTTCACATGCATCCTCAGTGGAGCCTGTCTGTGTTTACTAGGTTTGCTGACAGCTTCTGAAAGTCCAAGGCTCAGTTCTTCGTTAAGTTGATCCTAAGTTAGATTTCTCAACAGGGGATGAAGCCAGATGGGGAACCGTACAATGAATGAACGAGAAACAGCTTTCCAGGCTCCATGTTCCACACCCCTTGCTCATTAATGTCTTTTCAAAAATGTTAAAACATTTTTTATATTTATTAGTTTTATTATGTTATGTGTATGAGTGCTTTGCCTGCATGTATATGTGTGTACCATGCGCATGCCTGGTGCTCAGGATCAGAAGAAGGTGTTGGATCCCTGGGACTGGAGTCGTGCTTGTGAGCTGCACGTGGGTGTTGGAAATTAAACCTGGGTCCTTTGCAAGGGCAGCAAGTGCTCTTAACACTGCGTCAACTCTCCAGCCCCCATTAATGTCTTGATATGCACGTGTTTCTATGATTTACCCTAGGTAAGTGGCCACTTGACTTAGGACAAGCCTGGATCCCGCAGTCTGGTGGATACATGGGTAAAATTATTTTTTTCTAAGCTGAATACATCATTTTGAACAAGCAATCTAGAAACTGCCTGTGGAAAGGACAAAAGGATATGTCGGAAGTGTTGATTATTTAATGCAATAAAGTATGAAAAAGGAATCCCCATTTTGTGTTCTTCCCACTTCCTCTATGTACTACTCCTTGAACAGTTATCATATATTGGATTTTCTTTTCGGACTCCTCCTCTGCATTCCTGGGGTGATCCTGGGGAGGCTGGGCTCCTATGCCAAGAAGATAACTCAGTAGGGTTAGATGGGGGCACAGTTGGAAAGCCTGGCTCCTGGTGTGAGGATGTTCTAGACTGAGTTCTGCTATATCCTGAGATGTTTGTGGCCCTGGAAAAGTTCAACACAGCAAGAGACAGCCAGATGACTAAGGGGCAGTGTGCTCTTCCAGAACCATTTCTTGTTGGGGCTGAGACAAAGATAGAGGGTGCGTCTTAAGTCTGTGCAATACAGGAAGAGAAAAGGTGGGTTGTGGGGTCAAGGGTCCACTTAAGGCCAAGTTCTCTAAATGAGGTAACCTGGGGAACAGGTTAGGGCATGTTCAAACTCTAGACCTACATTTTCATCAAAGGTATTCAGCTACAAAGACTCTTAGCTCTGGCAGAGACATGAGGCGCCAACAGGAGAGGCCGTTTCCAGGGACACGCTCTGGGTTGTGATGTGTTCCACTTTTCGTGCAGGGAGCATGGCTTTTACTCTAAGCTTTGGAAGCTGGAAAACACTCTTCTGGCTTCAATCAGGAATGACTAAAACATTAAATGAAATTGAGTTCATAAACTATGGAGAAGCAAAAAGCATCCAGATTGGACAGAAGAAAGAAAAATAACCTGTTTTTCGATGGCATGATCTAGGGCGTAGCAGGCCCGAAGATACACACTCGAATGCTATTAGAGACAGTGAAAGAGTTAGGCAACATCACAGGACATGAAATACACACATAATATCCATCCTTCTGCATGCTGCCAGTGGACCATACAACGTGTGAGTTAATACTTCTATTTCTAAAAACATAAACAAAGTACTTAGTAGTAAAGCTAACAAACTGTCACACCTAAACATGGGACACTGAAAACTGTCCTTGATGCTCATTGTGGAAGCCCTTGATGGAGGGACAGCCCATGAAAGAGGTTTAAACTCTCACACTTCCCAATTTCAAAACTTACTCCAAAGGCCTTGTGGGTCAGGACCTGGGAACACAAGGATCCGTGTTCCCAATTTGACAATCTAGGAAAAGGCTCATACAACTGAGCTGCAACAGGGTGCCCATGAACTTCAGTAGAAGCAAAAAATATTTTCAGCAAATGAGACTGAGCTTGTGTCTTGATATCCCAAGAAGCCATCACCTACCCCAAAGCCACTAAGACTATATGTTCTCAGAGTTTTAATACTTAGAGTTTTGATCCATTTTGAGTTGGGTTTTAGGTAAGGCCTAATTAATTATTATTATGTGTTACATATGTTTTTATTGCTGTGATGAAACACCAAGACCAAAAATCAGGTTGGGGAGGAAAGGGTTTATTAGGCTTACCCATCCACACCACTGTTCATCCTTGAAGGACGTCAGGACAGAAACTCAAACAGGGTGGAGTTGATGCAGAGACCGTGGAGGGAGCTGCTCACTGACTTACCTCCCATGGCTTGCTCATCATGCTTTCTTATAGTACCCAGGATCACTAGTCCAGCAATGGCCCCACCCACAATGAGCTGGAACTTCCTACACGAATCACCAGTTAAGAAAATGCCTTACAGGCTTGCCTACAGAACAATCTTACAGAAGCATTTTTTCAGATAACTCTAGCTTGCGTGTCCAGTTGACACAAAACTTGCCAGCACAAGAGGTCTGCACAGACTTGTTCAGAGTCTCTCATGGCAGCAAGTCCATAACAACCCAAAGTGAAAATGCAATTACCAATTAACCAAGAGTGGCGGATCTCTGAAATGAATTCCCATCCACGAAAAGGAACGAGAAGCTGCTGTGCTCTGACAAAGACAGGCCCTGAAAGATGCGAGAAATAAACCCAGTACCCCGTGAGATGGCGCTTCTGGGAGCTATCCAGTACAGGGTGGGCACGGCAGAGCAACTTTCTGAGAACAGTTTCTGGAGTGATGGTGAGAACGTTTGGGGATGAGAACGTGATGCAGGCCGTCCATCTCGGTGACACTGAAAGTCAGTGAATTTATAGCATGTGAGTTCTTCTTTTATTGAAGAGGAGCGCTTGGGAAGGAAGGTAAGTGTTTTGAAGAGAGACTCAGAAAGTAAATTTGAGTCCATTTCTTTTGGTGGGGAAAGGAAAAAAATATTTTAGACCACAGTGGCATGAGCTGGATCTGCTTTCAAGGAACTGTTCATTAAAGCCCAGTGATCCTGCTGGTAACTGTCATTAGAATAGTACCAGTTATTGTTGGGGAATATTATTTTCAAGTGTGTTACATTTGTTTATGCCGTAGAGCATTTGTTTAATGACGTAAACGTGTGTTGCTTTTGTTTATGATGCCTTTCTTTAACTCTGTGAAGCTGTGATTCTTTGCCTATCTAAAACACCTGACGGTCAAATAAAGAGCTGAACGGCCAACAGTGAGGCAGGAGCAAGGATAGGTGGGACTGGCATGCAGACAGTATAAATAGAAGAAAAAGAAAGGAACAGGAAAGAACAAGGAGAGGAGGATGTCAGGGGCCAGCCACTGAAGTAGGAGTGAAAGTAAGATATACAGAAGTAAGAAAAGAAAAAACCTAGAGGCAAAAGGTAGATGGGGCAATTTAAATTAAAAAAAGATGGCAATAAACAAGCCAAGTTAAGGCTGGGTGTTTATCAGTAATATTAAGCCTCTCTGCATATGATTTATTTGGGAGTTAGGTGGCAGGACCCCAAGAGAATCAAAGAACAAACACAACTAAAAAAGTTATTTTGTCATTTAGCACAGAAATACATGAAGCAAGGGCAATTATTTTAGTCATATATTACAATCTGTAAGAGAGGATTTAAATTTTTTAAATTTATTCTACATCCTGACTTCCATTTCCTTCCCCTCCTCTCCTCTCAGTACTCCTTCACTCCCTAAGTCCCCCCCCCCCCCCCAATTTTCTTCTCCTCTGTTTCTATTCAGAAAAGGGCAGGTCTTCCACGGATATCAAGAAAACATGTCATATTAAGTAAGACTGAGCACCTCCCCATGTATTAAGGTTGGGCAAGGTGACACAGTATGCAGAATAGGGTCCCAAAAACCAGCCAACGAAGAGTTAAAGATAGCCCCTGTTCCCACTGTTAGCAGTCTCACAAAAGACCAAGATACACAGATGTTACATATATGCAGAGGACCCAGGTTAGTCCCATGTAGTCTCCCTACTTGTTGGTTCAGTCTCCATGAGCCCCTATGAACCCAGGTTTATTGATTCTGTGGGTTTTTTTGTGAAGTCCTTGACCCCTCTAGGTCTTACAATCCTTCCTCCCTCTCTTCAGCAGGATTCCCTGAAAATGGCCTAATGTTTGACTGTGGGTCTGTATCTATTTCCAGTAGTGGCTGGGGAATCCTTCAGAGAGGCTGTTGCTCATGGCTTCTCAACACTAACCATATAAAGTTAAAATACGCAGATCACTTGTGGTTTTACCACTGGAGACAAATGACAGGTAGTAAATGTCTTTGTCGTATGATCTATCTATCTATCTATCTATCTATCTATCTATCTATCTATCTATCTATCTATCTATCTAATTTTTTTTTTAAAGACAGTTTTTCTTTATATAGTTCTGGCTGTCCTGGAACTTGTCTGTAGACCAGGCTGGCTTAGAACTCAGAGATCAGCCTGCCTCTGCCTTATCAATTCTGATATTAAAGGTGTGCACTGCCATGTCCGGCTTGTTCTTTATGTGGAGGTTTGAATGAGAATGGCCCCCACAGGACCATAGGCTTGAATGCTTTGTTCACAGTTAGTGGAACCATTTGGGAAGGATTAGGGGATGTGGCGTTTTTGCAGGAGATGTGTCACTAGGGATGATTTTGAGGTCTCAAAGCCCATGCCAGGCCCAGTGTTTCTCTCTCTGCCCTGTGTCTGTGGATCAGGCTGTAAGTTCTTAGCTACTGCTCCAGTGACAAGCCTGCCTGCCTACTGCCATGCTCCCTATCATGATGGTCATGGACTCACCCTCTGAAACTGCAAGAAAGCCCCCAATTAAATACTTTGTGTCATAAGTTGCCTTGGTCATGATGTCTCTTGACAGCAATAGAAGAGAAACTAAGGTATTTTACATGACTGAGACCCCATTTAACAGGTGCTTAAAGTAGTATAGATTTATCTATATTCATTTAAATGGTATGCTGTAACCATTTTCTATGAAATTCAAGCCTTGTAATCATTAAGAGGTTATTGGGTGGGTAGATATTATCATAAACAAGACACCCAAATTTATAACATATTACATCCAGTTTTCTCTTTGTGTGAACTAGTGGGCTCTCTCTTGATGGCTCCTCTGGCTTTTCAGGTGGAGCTGAGGATACAGCTAGGATGGGGCCTCTGAACATACCATGATGCAGGAGTGTATGAAAACAGAGATCACATGGTCAGTCATGAGCCTGTAGTTAGGAGAAGGGCTTTTTTATAGAGATGGTTTGTGATAACTAGTTCAGGGTTCTCTGAGAATTATCTTAGCCCATGCTGAGAGTCCTGCCCCTAGTGATCCACATGGCTCCCATTCAGCACAGGTCAACATGACCACCTTAGAACTAAGTTCCCAATCTATGAACACCCGAGGGAGGACCCACATCCCAACCACAGTCATGCAATCTCCATGCATCTGATTGTGCGTCCTTACATTATGGCCAAATTTTGGAACTGGTAGCTGTACTTCCCCAGAATTCATATTCTACATGAATGAGACAGAAGCTTCAGATTCCTCCAGGGAACAGCTGTGGAAATCAAACATGTTGCTTCAGCCACACTCTGTTACCTGAATAGGACTTACATCATTCATATGGAAGATAATCAGGGCAGGATACAAATACAGTGAGATGTGGTTCTTTGGTCAACCTCTTTTACAAACTATTTAAATTTCATTTTTTCCCATTACTTTGCTGTTATGGATATGCTGCAAGATAACCTTCTGGTGCTTTAAAAATCTTAGTTCTTATTTCTGTTTAGAAAATGTTCATATGATAGTGGTCTAACTGTGACTTAACTCAACATAAAATATGTTTAAGAAAGAAATTTATCTACTTTTAAATTGTTTTAAATATTTTTCTGTAAGTGTGATGGCAGAAGATACAAAATAATCCCACACTAGTTCAGAATTATACATAATAAAGGGTTATTTATTTAGAAGAGAGTTACATATCACTGTCCTAGTTTACAATCCTCTTCATGAATGGGGAACAAAAACAGAGTCTAGCAGCCAGAAGCAAGAGAGCAAGCACAGGCTTTACAGCTGCATTTATAGTATAAGAGACCATGCCCAGGTGGGCTGGTAGCTTAAAGGCTATTGGCTGAAGGAGTGGAAAGAGTTCCCATAGCACCTCCCCCTTTTGTTTAAATATGAGCGTTCCAAACTCAATATAAACCTATATGCACTAGGAACAGATAGCAAGTATATGATTAGAATTGCAAACAGAATTAACAATATTAAGCAAGGAATATATGCTAAAAGTTTTAATAAACATTCTGTCCTAAGGAGTCTAAGTCTTGTATTGTAATTGGCTTGGCTAGATCATAAGAGGATGATAACTACGACTATCTAATCTTAAACTCCATTGAAGGCCTGAGAAGGGAGATAATATTACTTGAGTAGGCAGGAAGTGCAATCAAGCAGCCTCTAAAATGTGCAGTAGATGACAGAGACAACTGGCTGCCTGAGTATTGAACCAAAGTCGCATTTGCAATGTTGAAGCAATTAACTTTGGCTAAGGCCTAGAGTAACTGACAGACCATTTTTAGAGGTAGGAAAAAATTTTCAAAACCATCTTACTCTGTCTTGGCAAGATTTGACAGTCTTTTTTTCTTGTATCCTGCTTGTCCAGTACAGACATTATACACTTTGTCAGTGGTTGATGCATGGGCTGTTCCTTGCCCAAAGGCAAGTTTTGCAAGGAAAAAGACAAAATCTAAGTGGAGTGTCTTTGGTGCTCAACACTCTCTCAGGAATAGATTGGTGCTGCCAGGAGTAATTGTGTCTCATGTCAACAGAACCCTAAAAGTTATTTAAATACCATGTTCTACAGATCTTTGAAGTGGTTGAAGATTACCTATCTATGCAGAATACAATCTCTATGCATTTAAAGAACCTAATTAGTCTGACTAAAAGTATAACAAACACGAATGAATATTGAACTAAAATACTTAATGCCTATATAACTTAAAGATTAAGACTTCATATCAGAATATTAAAAATCTTTAAACAACTGTGCAGTAAGGAGGACAATGACATAAGATGTAAACAATGTAAAATGCTTAATCAGAGGTAGAAATATGTAATGCAATATGATAAATATATCCTAAAATTGGATTAATATACAAAGTGCCTTAAACAGAGGTAGAGACATGCATACATACAATATGACAAAATCATTTTGCATAGGTGTACAAATATTGTAAACAGAAATAACAAATATAATTTGAACTTGTATTAATATACAAGAAACTATACCAGTGTAAATTGTCCATAAATAATAGCTCAAAAGTATTTGCTCTATTACTCACTATTATTATTAGTGTGCAAAAGTTCACACTAAATTACCTATTATTCCATTCAATCTTCCTTTTTTTGAGATCTCTAGGCCTACATAATTTCCACTCCAACCCCCAACCCTGTGTGAGTAATAATCAACTCCTAAATGGAGTCTCTAGCCATGAGGACAAAGTTTGTTGGGAGAGGGGGCATTGCTCTCTAAAATTGTTTCCTGCTGCCATGCGGGTGATGATTTTTCTATGGGATCCTGTAAAAGTAAAATGATGGTTAAGTTTCAAGATTGTGTTTTGTATAATTACAAATTGTCTCTAAGTAGTTGATAGAATCTTTTTTTTTTGTTTTGAAGTTTTTATTTGGAGTTCTGGCCAGAACTTTGTAATAAGGTGCACCATTTCTGCAGCTGGTACCCAAAAAACTGGTCTCATAGTAGTGCTATCAGCATCATGACATCATATCAACAAGGTGAAGTCTTTGTGGGGCCCCATCTTCCTCCTGGAAGCTTCAAAGGTTACAGCAGGAAAATCTACTGTTCATTGTGGAAAACTTAAGCATTATTCATACAAATATATATTCAATGAAAGATATGATATAAACAAAATGGGTATGGAGAAAAGTAAAAGATTTTCTTAAAATCTATCTTCTTTCATTCCATACCAGATGGCACCTGACATGAGACAGAAATTCTAAATTTTTCTTTTAACAACATGCTTGGATTTAGAGATGGATAGCTGTTGACCAACTCCAAAACCAGCTCTTATTTTTCAGTAGAGATGTATACATGTCCAAATAATTAAAATTTTCCATGTTGATATTATAGCATCACAAGGCAGACTTCTCTTTGCTAGCTGATTCTTTCTGGATAGCTATCTTTTTATCTTTAGGTATATAGATGTTCAAGGTCTCTCCACTCTTTGAAGATGAATATTTTCCTGCAAAGACAAGAACAGAACCCTGCCCCAACCCTTAGGAGGTTTTCTTACCACCTGTTTGATTGCCATCTCTGTGTATGAGCTGTCATTTCTTTTTCTCAAAAGGTTTCTCTTTTTCAAACTGAATATTTATCAATTTTGATGGTATCTCTGCTTTTCTTCTCCTATGGAAACAAGAGTGAAACCCTTTCCCAACATAGCACATCTCCTGGTTTCCATTATGAGGTCAACACATCCTTGAAATATACCAGCTGATTTAATTCAGAAGTTTTTCCTACTATACTGTGCCTATCTATTGCTGTTGTTCCTTTCTCATTAGCATTAAGAAAATTCAAGGTTAATAAGGCATTATGCAATTTATTTCTAGGGGTATATTTCATCCCTTTCTGTTTGTTTAGCATATCCTTTATAGTTCAGTTTGATCTTTCTATAATTGCCTGACCTGTAGGATTGTTTGGTATACCTGTAATATGCTTTATATTATAATAAGCAAAAGATTGTTTCATTTTCTTAGACACATATGCTCAACCATTGTCTGTCTTTATTTGTGTCTTTATTTATGTACCTAGGATGGCCATAATTTCTAATAAATGTTTGATTACTGTATCAGCCTTTTTTGAGTGCAAGGCAGTTGCCCATTGAAAACCTGAATAAGTGTCAATGGTGTGGTGTACATATTTTAATTTTCCAAATTCTGCAAAGTGGAACACATCCATCTGCCAGATCTAATTCCTCTCAGTACCCTTTGGGTTACTCCCTGCTGGTAATGGTGTTTGGTTATAGAAAGAGCAAGTAGGACATCTCTTTATAATCTCCTTAGCTTGTTGCCATGTAATAGGAATCACTTCCTTTAAATCTTTGCTATTGACATGATGTTTCTTATGAAATTCTGAGGCCTTTAGCACACTTCCAAACAATAATCAATTTCTGAATTACCTTGTGCTAAAGGACCTGGCAGACATGCATGGGATTGGATGTGTGTTTTGTATATGGCATAAAGCCTATTCCTAATTATATCTTGAACCTGTATGAATAATGATGCCAATTCAATCTAGTATTAATTCAGCAGTTTCAATATGCAAGACAACTCTTTCTGCATATTGCAAATCAGTAACTATATTGAGAGGTTCTTTAAAATCCCTTAGTACCATGCAAATAGCATAATAATTCTGCCTTTTGGACAGAATTATAAGGGTTTTGTTCCACCTTACTTAATTCTTTTGATTTGTAACCCGCCTTTTCTGATTTATTTGCATCTGTATAAAATCTATAGGCTCCAGTTGTTGGTGTATCACTTACAGTTATTGGTACATCATGCACAGTTTGGGGAAGAATCCATGTAGTTATTTTTATAAGGTTACTTCTATCACTTTGGGATAATTGTTATTAATTTCTCCCAAAAAATCAGCATGAGCTCTTTGTCAAGGTTCATTGTCTTCCCATATTTTCTTGATTTTATCAACAGTAAAAGGCACTATAATCTCAGGGTCTATACTTGCTTGTTGACAAAGTCTCAATTTTTCTTTTATAATTAGTTCAGAGACCTTTTTCCACATAAGTTCTTAATTTTTTTTACTTGGTTTATGTGGTAAAAAGATCCATTCTAAGATAATATCTTCCCTTTGCATTACAATTTCTGAAGGAGAAATTCTGGAAGGCAATATGACTAGAAAACTATTAAGATTTGGATAAATAGTTTGAATATAAAACTATTAAGATCAATCTACATGTGACTCCAGTTATTTCTCTTCAACATTCATTAATTCCTTTTCCTCTTCAGCTGTTAATTCTCTAGGACTATTTAAATTTTTGTCAACATCTAAGGTTTTGTTAACTGAACTATTAGGTCATGTGTTATCCCAAGAGGCAGTCGCATACTGGAAATATCTCATAACAATCTTTGAAAGTCATTTAAGTCATAAATTGGTCTCTCCTAATTTGTGCCTTTTGTGTTCTAATTTTCTGTGAACCTATTTTGTAACCTAGGTAATTGACAGAATCTCCTCTTTGTATTTTTTTTAGGAGAAATTTGTAATTCTCATTTAGGGAAACCTTTTTTAACTTCTTCAAACATTCTTTCTAAAGTTTCTGCATTTGAGTCAGATAACAAAATGTCATCCATGTAATGGTAAATTATAGACTTAGGAAATTTCTTACATATTATTTCAATGGCTGATTTACAAAGTATTGGCATAGGGTGGGGCTATTGAGTATTCAATATTGATCCAGTGGTAGGTATCTCCTAGTAGGCACTGTGAAAGCAAATTCTCCTCGATTCTTTTCTTGTAAAGGTACTGTGAATAAACAATCTTTTAAATCAATAACTATAAGAGGTCATCCTTTGGGTAATAGAAAAGGCAGAGAAATTCCAGACTGTAGAGGGCCCATAGGCTGGATAACCTTGTTGACAGCTCTTAGATCTGTCACCATTCTCCATTTACCAGATTTCTTTTTAACAACAAATACAGGAGAATTCCAAGGGCTGGTTGATTCTTTAATATGGTGAGCATCTAATTGCTCCTGTACCAGGTGTTATAAAGCCTGAAGTTTGTCTTCCATTAAAGGCCACTGTTTAATCCATATGTGTTTCCCAGTTAACTATTTTAAAGACAAGGCTGTTAGTAACTCTGAAAGTTTGCTATTGCTTTGTATTCTTGTACAGCCTGAATGGCTGGTGACTTTTTTTCTTTTTTTAAAAAATAATATTTTATAATATACTTCTAAGAAACATGAGTTTTGGGGACTGCAGGAATGCTAACCTGGGTATTCCATTGCTGTAGCAGAACATGGCCCCATAAATTCACTGCAATATTAGCTACATATGGCCTTAACCTTACTTTCTGTCCTTCTGGACCTATGCATTCAACCTACTTTGTGCTTTGTTTTACTTGAGATAGGGCTCCAATTCTTAGAAATTAAATATCTGCCTCTCGAAGAGCCCAATCTAAATGCCAAGATTCTGGAGTAATAGTAGTCACATCTACACCTGTGACTATTAATCCCTCAATCTCAATGCCATTTATATGCACTCTTAGCTTTGGTCTTTGATCATTTATAGAAGTCTGCCAAAATATATGTTTCCTATTTTCTACTGGAGTTTTTTTGACTCATCCTCCTATTCTATCATCCAGAACAGTATGGTTTTTCTACAGTAGGCACTGGATTGTTTAATTTTCCTAGTGAGACATGTTCTCCACAGTGACTGGGAATTATTGGACCTTGTTTGACATCAGGGCCTGTGAGAGACCCCCCCAAGGAGATTCCTAGTGGTATTGGGTTGCCCTCTTTGTCTCTTGTTGACCTATATTCAATAGTCCAATATCAGCCTTTGCCACACCTCCTACATATAGCAGAGGGCTGAGTCCTCCTATTCTTGCCATTCCTAGAGGAGACATTATTCCTAGGAATTTCTTGTCTACAGTCCCTTCTTAGATATCCTATTCTTCCACAATTAAACCATTTGGCATTTTGGTGTCTCCTCATACCACTGGAAATTGCTTCTCCTACACAAACTTCAGTACTATAGCCAAATGTTTCAACATTCATTGTATGTAAGGTCCATTTATCTATGGCTGCTGATCTAATCTTTAAAGGCCCAAGGATCTTCTTACATTCTAAGTTGGCATTTTCAAAACTAAGGATTCAATTAGTACATGTACATTAACTTCAGGGTCTGTCACTCCTAATTCTTCTTTGTAAGAAGTCTGTAAAGGCTTCTCTCTGGCCCTGTTTAGGCCCAATATATGTCTCAGTCCTATTTTCTGGTTCCTGAATCCTGTCTCAAGCATTTAAATCTGCTGTGCTACATAGGGACAAGGTGTGTTTGTCATAGTGAGCCTGTTCCTGAGGATCAGAGTAATGACCCTCACCAAGAATTTCATCTTGGGAAGTCTCAAATCCTTCTGCTTTCCACTGTTGCTCTAAAATTTTTGCTTCTTCTCCTAGTAACATTTCCAAAGCAGCTGAGGTCCATTTTCTAGGACTGCTGAGATTAATTGTAGCCAATTTCTCTGACAAATGGTGAATGTAGCCCATAAGAAACTATCGCTTGTTTTTATTTCTTTTAGATTGCTAATATTAATTGGTTCCCATGCATATTCTTTGACTACCTTAGGGTACTTTGTGCCAGATGGTCTTTCTGAGGAAATTACCAGATATGCAGTCGAAACTCTGTGGAAGTCATTCAGGGGTCTGACATGTACTGATGAGGCTAAATCCTGTCCTTGTACCTTCTGTCCCTGCTCATCAATTTCAATAAATTTCTCAGTCTTTTCAAATATTTTTACTATTGCCTTTTTTAAAGTCTGAATCTCTTGTCTGGTGTTCTGTTCTAATGTCCTCACTGATGATTCCAACTTGTTCAGTAAAGATAATGACTCATCCTTGAACATATTATAACTTTTCAACAGATTCCAACAATTTGATTCAATAACACAAATTCTTTCAGGTAATTTTGGCAAATTGATGCTATCCCTCTCTGTAGCATTAAATCAATTTTTTAAATGAGATAATATTGAAAACAAAGCTAATTCCTAGAATCAAATAATAGGAAGGAAAACAGCGTAAGTCTTGCACAATACCTTCCATAATATAATCAAAATAATTATTGAACTTCTGGCTGTTTCAGTCATTTTTTGTAGTTTTTCAGATCTTACCTGTCATAATAATTACAATGAATTGGAGTAGGTGTAATAATCGTTATCATCCAGCAGGTGTCGCAGTTGCAGCCACATGGCAGAGAGATGCTAACAGCAGTGAACACTATGTGTTGCATACTTAGATACTAAAAAATATGCTTTGTTTAACAAATCAAGAACAGTTATTAAGGCGATCAAATGATTCAAAGAGTTGGAGCCTACGATAAAGAGAAACCCAAAGTTTTACATCAGTGCAAGTTGTAGACTATGTGCATTGTGGAGATCACAGGCAGCAGTGTGTGGGCTGGCATGTGGGTCACAAACCAGGGAGAGCTGAGCAGCAGCCTGCTGCATCGGAGGGCTGGCTAAAGCCCTGGGCAAGAGAGTCAGTGCCTAATGCACTATGTTGCTGATGGACTGATCCCAAAAAGTGTGGACTTCTCTTCATTCTCTTCATGTTCAGGTGCCAGATGATGGTGGAAGATACAAAATAATTTACCAGTAGTTCAGAATTATGTATAATAAAGGGTTTTTTATTTAGGGGAGACTTACAAATCACTGTTCTAGATCACAGTCCTCTGCATGAACAGGGAACAGGAACAGAGTCTAGCAGCCGGAAGTGAGAGCCGGAAGCAAGAGAGCAAGTGTAGGCTTTACAGCTACATTTATAGTGTAAGAGACCATGCCCAAGTGGGCTGGTATCTGAAAGGCTATTGGCTGAAGGAGCGGAAGGAGATCCCACAGCATAAGTACATATGTATACATCTGTATGTGTATATACCATATGTGTGCAGAAACCCACAGAGGCCAGGGAAAGGCATTGAGTTCCCTGGAGTTGGAGATAAAGGCTGTTGTAGCTATCCAGCATGGGTTCTAGGAACTACGTGTGGGTCCCCAGGAAGAGCAGTGGGTCCTCTTGACTACTGATTCATTTCTACAGCCCAAGATTTATTTATTAAACACAGAATGATAGACACTTGTATTACATGAGCTAAGGAAGGATGATGGCTAATTTGCCATCCTGGGACTCCAACTCCTTGCCCTCTAGCATATAACCCAGCTGTGTCGCACTGGCCTAGTCTTGATGCAATGCAGGCAGGAAGCTCATCTTGATGGAACTGCTCCTCTAGAAGATTTCTACTTTTGGCATTATTTTTATTTCATCACATTTCTCTTGAATTTTCTTTGATTGTTTTTGGGTTATAATCTCTTTGTCCTTAGGAGTCAGCTTGGTTCCTTCTGACACCCCAGGGGCTGCGCACAGTAGGACTCATTACCACTGTTAGTACCATGTGCTGTCAATAAGTATGAAGCAATTCTTCACCAGGGTCTTGGTGAGGACCAGTTCTGTATTGGACACACTGTAGACAAAATTAGTGATCCTTGTTTTACAAATACTACACTTAGAGCTCCAGAAAAAGTCCCCTACATCCTATCTCAGGGCATTTTACTTGTGACTGCCTCCTGGAACTTGAACTGTATGCATGCAGCAGAGGCCAATTTTAGTGTTGGCAGCAGTCAGTCGCAGCTCAGACTTCCACTTTATGTGGGAGGGCCTTGTCTTACACCTGGCCTTGTAGTACTTGTCCTTGCTGTTCTGAGAGATCTTTTTTTTTTTTAACTCCCAAGACAAGGTTTCTCTGTATAAAAGGCTTGACTGTACTGGAACTCACTTTGTAGATCAAGCTGGCCTCAAACTCACTGAGATCCACCTGCCTCTGCCTCCCAAGTGGTGGGATTAAAAGCATGCACCACCACCACCCAGCTTGTCCTGAGATATTCTCATTGCTCATCACTGGCTGAAAATCTAACCCACTGTGTGTTTGTGGTGTGTGCTTGGGCCAGAGAGGAGGCCAGAGGAAAATCTGCTGGAGTCACTTCCCACCTTGTACCATCTGTGTCATGGGCACTGAATTCCATTCTTCAGGCTGGGTAGCAGGAACTTTAACCTCCTGAGCCATCTCACTGGCCCAGCAGATTAATTTTTGAGACAGAGTTTTATTATATGCATCCCATGTTGGCCTCAGATGCAATCCTCCTGTCTCTACCTCTCCAGTTTACAGATAAACACCACCCTATCTGTTCTTTCTGTAGCTTTATTATCCTTCATATTTCCTCCTTTCACATATTCTCTTGTACACAAGTGTGTATGTGTGTTTCTTTTGGACATCAGACTATAATACGTTTTGTTTGCAATTTTTGTATATAATTCACAGTTTTTGACATATAAGTTGCAAATATCTTGCACAAATATTTGGTATTTTATTTGCAATATGTAAAAGTGTAATACTATGAGACCGGGTTTTTCATTTTGTTTTGGTTTGCTATGTTTTATTGCTACATGCTTCGTATGTCCGTCATCCACCATAAGTCACTTTGATAGAACACCCTAGATTGAATTTTCTGATCAATTGGCAATTTATTTTGGAAATGATGAAAGAATAATAAGTTTTTGGTTACAAATTATAAGTCATTTTTCTATAATTTTTTTCCATGCCCAACTTTCCTCCTAGAGCTCCTTCATCTAATGAAATAAATTGCAATATGTACGATAGTAAATCACACAGAATGTTACATATACACGCATGATGTGTGGTGTCAATGGCTCCATTCCATTAAATTCATCCAGCACAAGGGAAGAAAATGGGTGTCCTCTCTCTCTTACATTTGTAGCGTTTGTTGATGTGTAATAATTGTGCATGCACATTTAAATGACCTCAACAAAGAAGGCTAAAAAATTCAGTTGTACTATGATTCTAGAAACCCCTATGTGAGACCTGGCAGCCCCTCCTTCCCATACAAACCAACCCATTGTTATCTTTGGTAAGGTCCTTCCTAGAAACAACGAGACAGGAACATCTTAGCTCAGATTTGCTCTCGGACAGGACTATCCTGGAGGGAGAGACAAAATTAGAGAAAGATTTTTTTTCTGGAGACAACTATCTTGGAGGGTCATCCTAAAAACAGTCTGAATCCTAGAAGAGGAAGGACCTAACTAGGAACAGTAGGAAAGAAACCCAGAGTTGCCTTCTGGTCAGGCAGCTGTGCAAATGCATGTGGCCCAGAGATGCTACAGTCTCCTCTTCTCCAACAGCACTGTTCCTGGAATCAAGATCCAAGTTACTAGAAACCAGTGGTTTGGGAATGCTTCCTTCTTTTTACAAATATCCCGAGGGCCAGGGCTGCATGGTAGACAGGGTGGAGGGGCAGTAGAGGGCCAGGGGTACAGAATAGCAGCTTATTCAAAGTTTCCCACTGCCTGAAAAGGTAGATGTGGGTACCAAGATTGGGTACCAGCTGTGGGGGTGAAGGCAGGCTCCATGAAAACTGTAGAGATGCTGGTTTTTTTTTGCCCCCATCCCTAGCAGCTGTGGGCCTGGGTGAGGTATGCTGTCAGACATGGTAGTGGGCAAGCTGGCACACTGGGCAACTCTGGAGGTGCAAAGGACAGAGCTGGAAGGAGGCTGATCTGATAGGTCAGATCAGGGAGAAAGAGCTAGCCTTTAAGAGGCATAGGCAGGAGGATCAAGAGTTTAAGGTCATCCTTAGCCATAGAATAATGTTCAGTGCCATCTTGGGCTACAATAATATCATGTGAAACCAGGTGAATTAAAGCCAACAAAACTGATGACAATCGGCTTGGGAAGTTCTGTGAATCACCAAGTTCTGGCATTGTGAAGCCACAGAAGTGAGTCTGTCTGTGCTTCTCATGTAGCTTGCTCACAGCACTCAGACCTGGGAACCTTGTATCTGGTCCCAATTACCTCCCACCAAGCCTTGCATTTACTGTTGGCTATTAGCAAGTGGTGCGTCTCCCTGCCACAGACTTGGCAATGCCTTCCAGGATTACCAAAAGGGTGAGCTGATTAATCTTGGGGACCTGTGTGATCATTGGTCCCCCACCCCACCCAGAAGGAGTCCCTACAGCAGATGCTCTTGTCACTTCTCTTGCTATTCTTGACGACACTAAACATACCAGACTAGGTCCTATGCGTTGGTACATGGCCCCTATATAGTACTGAAATCTGTGCCCATTGCCCCCCACAAACCTCTTGCTTGGGTTGAGCTTTCTCACCTCACACTGACCATCAAGTACCCATGGCTACTTCCACCCCAGGTCTCAACAAGCATTGAACATACAGTAGAATCACAGGGCTCCATAGAACCATATAGAGCTCTAAACATGTCTCAGTGTAACAGGCTGGATGTGCTGCTTCTGAGTACAGTGATGGATGCTCTTCTTCATGACTGCTGGAGATTTTGATTGGTACGTATTCAATCATTCCCTCAGCCATTTTCTCAAGACAAAAGCGATGTGTTCCTTGTCATTGAAAAAAAAAGGTCCTTTGATGTAACAGGTGGGAACTTCCTACGGGGAAGCTTCTCACACATGGTCATCGCGGTCATGTGACGGCTGTAGCTGATGCCTTTCAGCTGGAGTTTGTGCTTAGCACTCAGGCTTGTCTTCCGGTTTCCAGCCTAGAATTTTCAGACAGAGGACCAAGGATAATGGGACCTATGTGGTCATTGATCTCCCACCCCACCCAGAAGGAGTCCCTGTGGCAAATGTTCTTGTCACTTCTCTTCCAATTCTTGACAACACCAAACATACCAGACTAGGTCTTATGGTCCATTTCCAGTGCTAATATCAGCTTTACTGTCTGAATTCCCATCCGCACTCTGGACTCCTGAGCCTGACAAAATCGCCCAGTAAGTTGGGTTTGCAGGATGCTACACACCTTGAGCATACTAGGCATCTTCTAGACTCCTCCTTCCAAACTAGCTCTGTAGTGCTGCCAGCAGCACCCCAGGCATTTTCTATGGTATTACGTTTCCCATCACTGTAACAAAACTCCTGGCACAATCCACTGAATGGACAGATTTATCTGGAGTTTGGGTCTGGAAGGTTTCAGGACAGAGCTAGGTAGACCCAACACTTTTGGGCCCATGGAAAAACGATACATTGCAGCTAAGGGGCATGGTGGAATGCTGCCCTTACTGTGGCCAAGAAATGGAAGAGGAAGAAGCCAACATCACATAAACCTCTTTAGAAAAGAAGCCCCAAGTGATCTAATGTCTCTCACTAAATCCAGCTCTTAAAGGCCTTATCTTTTCTCAGTAGTGCCAAACCAGGCACTGTGCCGTAGCACATGAGCCTTTGAGGGCCAAAGAAGATACAAATTATAGAAAATTACACAGGAGAACACTAAAATGAATTATAAGAAGAAGGAATAACAGGTTGAAAAAATTATCTACATAAATATCCTCCCAGGGTAGAGAAAGACAAAAGAGCCAGCAAGATAGAAAACTGACTCAGAAACCAACAGTGAAAGAGACATAGAAGAGAAAAAGATAGCCCTGGATCTAAAAAGGAGCTCGGAGAAGATAAAACGTGACAAACAGGGCCCAACAAAGGCGAGGAGGGTGCCAGGATCCGACAAAATAAAACCAGCAGACGGAAAATCAGCAAGATGGATGGCAGAGGGCGAGAATTGGAACGAGAAACTAGGGGGGTAACGACACGGATCGGCACCACAACACTATACCACGAGAGCCACAGAGATCACAATGTCCCGAGACCTCCGTGCTAACAAGCCAAACAAACAAAGTAAGAGAAAAACACTTGAATTGAAAGCCGTCTCTGGAGGGTGTCTTCAAGTGGACCCTTGAGCTAGAATGCCTGTTCAGAGCTGGTCACACACGGGCTGGTGCCAGCCCTTCGTGCCATGGCTTCCGTGGAGCAGTTAGAGAAGGGGATGAGAGCTCGGGCAGTGCCCACAACTGTCAAGGGGAGGCCGCCTGAAGCAGCGTCCTCTCAAGGACATTGTTTTGTTCAGCGTCCTTTGTTTTGCAAAGGATTAGTGATGGTTCATTTTATGCCTCATCTTGGAGAAGCCATGTTATCTAATTTTATGTTCAGATTCTGGACTAGAAACTGCTATGATTTTTTTTAAAGATATGATTAACCTTTTTACCCAAGGCACTTTGAGTAAAGCGGATGGCCCTCCAGACTGTGGGGCCTTGACCAGTCTGATGAAGAACTATGTATTTCTAGCTGAGGTTTCCTGGAGAAGAAGCATTTCTGACAAATTCTAGGTTTGCCACCTGCAGTGCCTCTCCTGCGAATTTCTGAGGTAAGATTGCCTCATAACTGTATCCATTAGAATCATGTTGATGAGCTGTACACAGGAAGATTGTCCCTGCCCTTGTCACTTAGAGGAGTTTCATGCTCTTTTGCTGCCCGTTTGTATTGACATCCACAACACCCCACTTGACCGTGTACCAGATGAGAAACCTACGAGCATGTGATTTCCAAAAGCATTCATTTCAGGGACCGAGTGACTCACTGCAGGTAGGATTCTGGAGGACAGGGAGATTCTTCTAAAATTTGCAATACCTGAAATCGAACCCAAGCTGGAGGCCTGGAGAGGTAGCCAGGGACACTGGCAAGGGTTCCACGTTCTGTAAGCTGAACAGACTCTCGGGAGAGCTAGACAGAGAGAACATCGGTAAACCAGTGGTGGGATGCCGTGGTAGTGTTGACACTGAAGTCTGGGAGGTCAGGGAACTGCTGTTCTGGGATGTGACACTGGGGAGATACAGGAATTGGGGTTCTCCAAGCACCTCCACTTGGACACCAGAAGGTCGGAGATGCCCTCTGCAGCAACAGAGTCACTTTTTTTTTCTAGAATATTTCCCCTGCCCCGCCCTGCCCTCACTTAACACCGAGGTTACTAAATCAATATAATTACTATTTTTAAATCCGCCTGTTTTCCAAATGAATATTTTAAAAAGGTCTTCCTGTCACTCAGATAATTAAGTTGAAAATCTATGAGAAGCAGATTTGTTCTGAAACCAGAGTGCAAATTGAAATCGTATGGGAAGAAGTGCCAGCAACATACTTAAGGTGACATAACAATTCTCTTATGAGCAGTGACCAGCTCAGAGGAGACTTAGAGCCCATGGCCACTTCCCTTCTCTTGGTCCCTCTTCCCTGGCACAGAGGAGACTTGCAGATGGGCAGAGTCACCTGACTCCCCTACCTCCCAGCTGGGATTGAGGGACTAGAGTCTTTGCAGCTGGCAGTAGTAAGGAGCTTAACAGCCCAGATGTCATCCACGGGGGTGACAGACACTTACTACAGAGGTTTCCTGTGTCCTGGAGTCTCTCCTTGGAAGTGGAGCAGCACCAAGAGAGGAAGGCTGAATAACTGTGTTGTTGTCTTATGGAGGTATCGAGGCTTATTTGTTATGAGGCATCTAGCAGCCTACGGTGGCCAGCAGAAGCTGAGGAAACGCCAGGGTGTGTGCAATTAAGAACAAGCACTACTTAGCCTAGCCTTCCATCTGCTTTTGTTGTTTGCTTACTACTGTTTGCAAGTAGACGTTTATGTGGGACTTCACGGCGCTGGAACTTCTTTTTGCCCTCCGAGCACTAACATCTCCTTCCTTGACTTTCCTGCCAGCCCTGCCTTTACTGAGACATTCCTTATGCTACTTGACTGTCGTCACCGTATCCACCCCACACACACTTTCTTCAGCGTTGCCATGCCGTGCAGTGGGTTTGGAGTTCCACCAGTAGAGACTCATCCTCAAAAGCATGTCACCTTCAAAGCCAAATTCACCCAGCACTTCCCTGAGCCCTGTACCACTCGCAGGGGAGATTTCTCAAGTCTGCTCTCCACACCTAGGAATCACACTCCCTCTGGGACTGATGGCACTCCACCCCGGGACTGGTCACTCCCCACTCTAGGTGATTACTCTCTGCTCTGGGACTGGTCCCTCCCCACTCCAGGTGGTCACTCTCCACTTGGGGGCTGGTAACACTCCACTCTGGGACTGGTCACAAGGACTGGTCACTCTCCGCTCTGGGATGGTCACTCTCCGCCCTGGGATGGTCACTCTCAGCCCTGGGATGGTCACTCTCTGCTCCAGGACTGTTCACTCTCCACTCTGGGACTAATCATGCTCTGCTTTGTGACTGAGAACACTCCACCCATGCTCAGTTCTGACAGTTAGATGGGAATGAAGATGGATGTGGCCTCGAGACTGACCCGCCAGACATTCCAGGGCAGTTAGGGTTAATGATCTTCTTCTCCTGGGCTTTTGGAAAGCTGTAGTCATGAACTGAGGTGAGAGATCAGTCCGCACTGTGCTTTCCCTGTGGGCAGCAGAGCCCGAGTTCCATCTGCAGTGTAAAAACAGATCTGGGTGTGTTTTTATAACCCTGGTGCTGTGGAGAAGGAAAAGGCTGGATATGGGAGGGTTGCTGGACAATGGGGTATTTGGTAAACACCAGCGCAATGAGGGATCCTGTATCAAAAATACAAAACTTAGATGGCGCCCGAGAAATAACATCCGAAATTGTCCTGTGGCCTCCACACACACCTACACATGTGTTCATGCACCTGGGTGTGCGTGTATCATATCTACAGCTAAGAGCAGAGAAAAGTAAGTTCACGTAGGGATACCTTCTTGCTTGATTTTTTTTCTGTCATACAATTCAGGGCCTCCTGACTAGGGAATGGTGCTATTCACAGTGGGCTGGCTCTTCCTGAATCAGTTACCACTTAAGATAATCCCCCAGAGACATGCTCCCTGGGTCATGGTGTAGACAATTCCTCAAGACTCTATTTTCAGGTGATTTTAGTTGGTCATTAGGGAGATGAAGTGGTGGCTCAGTAGTTAAGAGCCCCTGATCTTTCTTAGTTCTCAGCACCCATATAAGGTGACTCACAACTGCCTGAAACTTTACTTCCAGGGAATCCAACACCTTCCTCTGGCCTTCTGAGGCAGTTACAATCATGAGGCATATACTCACACAGACACACGCATATGCATTAAAATACAAAGCAAACCGCAACAACTTGTGGCAATCCTCCTGTTTCAGCCTCCAGGGACTAGGATTAAACTCATCCACCACCAAACCCAGCTAAATAGTATTAAAAGAAAAAAGAAGGGCTGGAGAGATGGCTCAGAGGTTAAGAGCATTGCCTGCTCTTCCAAAGGTCTTGAGTTCAATTCCCAGCAACCACATGGTGGCTCACAACCATCTGTAATGGGGTCTGGTGCCCTCTTCTGGCCTGCAGGCATACACACAGACGGAATATTGTATACATAATAAAATAAAAAAAAAGAAAAAAGAAGCACAAAGATGGAGAACTTAGATTCTCTGATTAGAAGACAAAATAAAATCTATCAGGAAAGTATGGCATTATTCTAGGATTAGACATATAGATCAGAGTAGCAGAACCTAAGAGTGAGGGCCCAGAATGTGCATTCAGTCTTTCCCGGAGGCTGAGGCAATGCAGTGTCTTAGGGTTTCCACTGCTGTGATAAAACACTGTAACCAAAATCAACTTGGGGAAGGAAGGATTCATTTCACTTTTACAGCTAAGAGTCCATCAATTGAGGACTCAAGCAGGCAGGGACCTGGAGGCAGGAGCTGATGCAGAGGCCATAGAAGAGATGCTCATTGGCTTGCTCCCTATGGCTTTCTCTGCACACTTTCTTACAGTACTCTCAGTGGTTTGAAAGAAAACGGCCCTCAAAAGGAGAGGTACTATTAGAAGGTGTGGTCTTGTTGAAGGAAGTGTGTCACTGTGGGGGCGGGCTTTGAGGTCTTTTCTTCAAGTTCCACTCAGTATGACAGTCAGTTGACTTCCTGTTGCCTGCAAGATGTATCACTTTCTGCTCCAGCACCATGTCTGCCTGCATGCCGCCATGCTCCCCACCATGATGATAATGGACTGAACCTCTGAGACTGTAAATGAGCCCCCTCAATTAAATGCTTTCTTTATAAGAGTTGCTGTAGTCATGGTGCCCCCTCACAGCAATAGAAACCTCAAATAAGACAGCGCCCAAGACACCAGAGTTAGCACTGCCTGCAGTGAGCTGGGCCCTCCCACTTTAATTATCAATCAAGAAAACGCACCACAGGCTTGCTCACAGACCAATATTGTGGAGACATTTTCTCAATTGAGGTTCCCTGTCCCCAAATGACTCTGGTTTGTGTCAAGTTGACATAAAATACAGCCAGTACACTTAGTAAGAATGTTTCTCTCCAAGCAAATGCTTCTGGATCAATGGAAATCAATTTGGAATGAAAAGGAACCTAAATCTTTGTCTCACGTGATCACCCACCATCACTACAAATGGACTAGAGACCAAACTGTACAGAATCTCCAGAAGAAATGCAGAAAAAACAGTGTCTGGCTAGGATTAGGCCTTTGCCAGGCATATACAAATACCACAGTCCATGGCAGAACAAGCAGGTGAATGGAGCCCACCAAAATTAAAATTACTATTTATCTGTGCTGGATAGTTTTTATATTAACTTGATACAATCTAATGTCATCCTGAGAGCAGGGAGTCTCAATTTAAAAATGCCTCCATGAGACCTGGCTGTAAGCAAGCTTGTAGGGCATTTTCTTAATTAATGATTGATAGGGAGGGCCCAGCCCGTTGAGGGTGGTGTTATTCTTGGGTTCTATAAGAAAGCAAGCTGAGCAAGCCATGGTAAGCAAGCCAGTAAGCAGCACCCCTCCATGGCCTCTGCATCAGCTCTTGCCTTAAGATTCCTGCCCTGTTTAGGTTCCTGTTCTGACTTTTTTTTTCAGTAATAAGCAGCAATATGGAAGTGTAAGTCAAGTAAATCCTTTCCTCTCCAGGTTGCTTTGGTCATGGTATTTTATCACAGCAATAGAAATCCTACTTAAGGCATGGTTAACAGCACTGCAGATTAGCTAAACACTAGGTCGTGAAACACAAGATGTGCAAAATAGATCCAATAGAGAACTCTCCCAAATATACATATTAGTCACATATATGGACATGTACATATAAATAAGACAGCCCTTAAGAAGAAGGGCAAAGGACTTGAATAGACAGTTTGTGTAAAAAGACATACAATGGACGTTTAAGCACAGGCTACATAGTGTATTTCATCTTTTAAGGAAATGCAAATTAAAGCCATAGCCCATAGATACCTGCTAGCACGGCTAGAGTTAAGGCAGGGGAGTCAGCAAAGCCGGTGAGTGTTCAGCGGATCAAAGCTCATGCATTGTGGGCTAGGATGGAAGCAACCCAGCAGCAGCACCCCAGAAAACAGTTTTGTGCTTTTAAATGAACACCGGTCCTGGGCATCTTAGCAGATAGCCTGGTGTTGAACTTCTGCGACTGTCATTAGGGCTGAAGGATGAAAATGATTCAGTCCATCGTGCTTTCAAAGTCAGCGCTATGCTTCAGCTGTGTCCTGACCTCTTCCCCTCTCCCCCGCCCCATTGGCCTCCAGTGACACAATCAATGGGCATAACAGAAAAGGGCAAGGCTACCTACCGCAGCAGTCAGGGTTGGGCTGAGGACTAGGCGAGGACTAGGTAAGTACACAGGGGGCACCCTGCTGCCAAGTCTGCAGACACTGAGAGCCCTTTTCCTGTTCCCAGTGCAGGGGAGAAGAGCCGAGGCTGATGAGGCAGTGACAGCTGCTGGCCCGGGAGGACCAGTCTGTGCCATGGATCGTCTCCAGGTGCCTGGCAGCTACCACTGGAATGTCACCCTTAGCCCTGCCAAAAGATGAGTTCTTGATCATCCTGATTTATAGCTCTTAAAGACAAAGCCATCCAGAGTTTTAGTTCATGACTATGTTGGGGCTCATATTTTCATCTATTGTACCCTGCTTTTCAGAGTGACTGTTTGCCATGGGGCAAGATCAGTCATGTCTGTGTGCTTTGGGATCACTCAAGGGGCCTTGGTCTCCCATCCTAAAGCAGTTGGGAAGGGGCCTTGGTCTCCCATCCTAAAGCAGTTGGGAAGCACTCGTGATCCTGGGCCTCGTGATGTGAGCAACAGAGAAACCCGAGGCTTGGCTGAAACCAGGGCTTCTGAGCCACACAGCCTGTGGCCTCTGGAGCAAAGAATCCAGGTCTTTCTTTCTTCTTTTAAACTTTATATTAACAGACAAAGAATTAGGTTTCCAGATGGCATTTTCAGACAAGATTTATCTCTGTTGATCCCCCCCCCTTTGACCGCTCCTCTCCTGTGCCTTCCATCCCCAGAAGCCTGCTTTTAGCTTTCTTTTTTTTTCTGAAAATTTGAATTTTCATCCCTGAGTGCTATATTTACACATATTCTTCCTTCTCCCTGACTCCTCCTGTTTCCCCCGCTCCCTTTAACGTGATTGGCCTCTTCTTTGCTATTGTTTCACACACACACACACATGCATACACACATGCATACACTCACGTGCACACACACATAAACATACACATGCATACACACATACACATGCATACTTGCACACACACATAAACACACACATACACACTCATACACACACACACACACACCCTGCTGAGTTCAGTTAGTCTTTGGTGTTTACATGTTTAGGGCTGACAACTTGGGGTTTGATTTGTCCCGGGAGAAGACTCTTAGACTCTTCTTCCTTTCTTTGCAGCCACTGAGGGCCTGTAGCTATTATTTAGGGCAGGGGCCTCATTGGTATTGACATGTCAGTTGGTGCTTTAATTGTTTTTTTTTTTTTTTGGTAGCCATATTGTTGGGATTTCATGGCTGCAGCTTCCCTTCGTATACAGATGATACTGTCTGTCAGTAGGCATCCTGGTCCTCTGGCTCTTGTAATCTTTCTACTTCCCTTTCTGAAATGTCCCCTGAACCTTCAGTCTGGGGGTTGAATAGCAGATGTATCAGTTGGGATTGGGCTCCTGAGGTGGTTTGAATGAGATGACCCCTATATTCTTATCTGTTTTAATACTTAGTCCCCAGAAGGTGAAAATGTTTGGCAGGGATTCGGATGTGTGATCTTGTTGAAGGAAGTGTGTAACTGGGGGGTGGGCTTTGAAGTTTCGAAAGACTCCTGTTAGCTCTCTCTCTCTCTGTATGTGTGTGTGTGTGTGTGTGCACGTGTACATGTGTGCATGTGTGCGTGTCTAACTTGTGAATCAAGATGTAAACCCTCAGCTTGGTCATCCTGGCCTCTAACCTCCTGAAACCATTAGCCCTAAACTAAATGCATTGAAGTATTTAGAACACAGCTAGGAATTACATGGATTGAAGAATATGGTGGTTATAAGTTCTACTCTAGGGCCTACGGTAGCATCAGTCATGGCTAGGTTTACAGTATCAGGTAAGAATTTCCTCCTAGTAAGTAGAGAGGTCAGGAGCACCATGAGAACCTGACCCACAGACTTAGCTGACTGGGACTCATGGGAGCTGAGGAGATCAGGGAGTCTGTAGGGATCTGACCTAAGTCATCTGCATCTATGTTATGGCTGAGTTGCTTGGTGTTCTCTCTTGCCTGCTTGTGGTTCCTTTTTCTCCTACTGCTTTGCCTTATCCATCCTTAATGTGACGGCATGTGCCTGGTCTTACTGTAGCTTCTTATGCTACGATTGGTTGATGGCCCAGGGAGGCCTGCTCTTTTCTGAGGGGAGGTGGAGGGGGATATAGCTCAGGGGAAGAGGGAAGGTGGGGAGCAGATATTGGGGGGAGGGAAAGAAAAACAATGGTAGGAATGTAATATATGAGGGAAGGATTAAAAAGAAAATAACTTCATAAAACATTTGATTAAAAACATCCCTTTCTATTGAGAGAGCCTTAAGTCAAACTGGATCGCAGTTGGTTAGCTTCATGTTGTAAGTGTCATCATTGCGACACCGTTTGGGCTTCTTCCTGGCTTTGCCATTGGTTTGGTTCATAAACTTTACAGCCACGTATTGATTGCTTTTTCTCCCCTGGAAGCTTGGGTAGCACCTTTGGATGCTGGGGGAGCCAGTCCTCATGAAGGAGGCTTCCAGGGCAGTCCATCTCAAATCCACTAAGTACTGTGCCTGAAGTGTGTGGTATCTTTAGCCATAACGGGGGTCTTGCCTTAGTTCTGGAAGAAAACCAAGGCTGAAATGCAACAGCCTCTATCATTTTGTGAATCTCTAGGCAACCCTAATCAGAAACATAAAGGGAGGTTTGCCGTGCCTGGCCGTGCGGTTTTATTAGATAGTCAATGGCTCTCGGGGTGTGTTATTATACCCCAAAGGTCAGACATAACTTTTTCACCGTGTCCCTTCTCATTTCTCTTGGTCTCTTCTCATAGTTTCACATCTAGCTTCATAGTCTATCCCCATTTTCACTAATTTAGGA
This sequence comes from Microtus obscurus, assembly GCA_963919715.1. NCBI lineage: Eukaryota > Metazoa > Chordata > Mammalia > Rodentia > Cricetidae > Microtus > Microtus obscurus. The sequence continues at coordinate 26,482,960 of CAWTZC010000015.1, forward strand.
CTGGGCAGCCCACAAGGGGATTTGTCCCTGAAGAAAACTGACTCACCCTGTCTCAGCTGCCATTGGTCAATTACAGCTCTTCTACCAAGAGCGAGGCCTTGTCAACCTTCCCTCCACCCAGGTTGGTGTGTTGACTGGTGTGTTCTTGTGCAAGCAACCGTATTCTAACATACAACCTTTTAAAAAAGACTTTTTATTGATGATCTTTTTTGTGGATTTCCCATCATGCATCCTGATTCCACTCATCTTGCTGCCCCCTCAAATCTACCCTCTTCCCTTCCCCAAAACAAAATTTAAAAGAAAAACTAAAAACCAAGCAAGCAAGCAAGTAGACAGAAATTCTCAGCATGGAAGCTGTAGTGTGGCCTAGTGAACCATACAGTATTACACTTTAGACTACACATCTTTACTTGTTCATTGCAATGAATCTCTGGCCTTGTTTGAGGCCTCCAGCTTCTGCTGCGCTATCTATAATGGGCCCTCACTGGGACTCCCCTTAGCTATCTTGTCCTGTGCCATAGAGATCCTGCTGTTTGGGGTTTCTATGTATGGCCCCTTCACATGCTCCTGCAATTCACAGATAAAGTGGATATTGGGGTAAGCCACTTTATAGCCCTGGTTCTGGCCCAGGTGGTAGCTGGGTTGGTCAGCTTTCCCTCATCCATACCACTTTGGGTGAGCTCTCCAGCACGGCTCTGGCTAGCTCATCCAATGTAGCAGGCAGCAGCGAGCAGGGCCAGTTCTCCTGATTTCAGGCCCTTGGGTCCAGCAAACCTACACGCACACCACCAGGGCCAGCTCTGCTGCGTTGTGAAGGATTCACTTTAGGGATCTTGTTTGACTCTCACAAGCTCTGGTCAGTGACATTTCTGAAATCTATGAAAGCCAAGCTTAAAGCTCTCTGGAGCCCTGTGAAGACCACAGAGTCTGGGGGCAGCAGTGGTAAAGTATACCTACCATGGGGAGAATAAAGATGGTCATTGGGTAGGCAAGCTTGCATGCATGAAAGGCCAGATTGTAATTGTCTCTGACATGAGCACTGGCTTTTCTGCTGAGATGTCATAGTCAAATATTCTTTGGCAGCTTACTCTTCAAGTACCCCTCAAGTCCATCTCGGTGTTTTCAATTCTGATGAGGCATAGTGAGATAATCATGGGAATTCTCCCAGCCTGAAGTTCCTCCGCAGTTGGTGTGCCCACGCAAAGAGTAGACCAATACATAGAATTGGCAAGTTGCTGCCCAGTTCCTGAGTTCCGTCTAAGTAGTAATGGATCAACATCTTTTCCTTAAATCAGATCTTTAAAAAGTGAGCAAGTGAGGACACACAGCGAATAATAACAAAGTGTTCAGTATGAAATCAGCTACATAAAGTTCTCTCTAAAAGTGGTCTCTACTCAGAGCCTTTACTTTCTCTGCATATCCTGTGATTTCTGGTCCTTCTCCACTCTGAGCTCATGAGGGACCAAGACTCTCTCATCTCTCTTCACTCTCAGAAAAGACGATAAATATTTGTAGAATAAATTAATGAATGAGTGCATTGAGAAATCAGTTAATAAAGTGGAAGTTTAGCTTCTGTGTTTCCCATCTCAGGGTGATTAGAAATTGGGGTGTGGTACTCCTGTTGTCTTTCTGTTCTCAAAGGGCTCATTCTTTCCCTCTTCCCTCCACGTCAGCCACCCATATAACTGATGAAGGGTGCTCCCACTGTGCTCTGGGTGTGTCCAGAAAGTTAGTAGATTAGAAACTTTTGTCTTTTTGTTCTTTGAGATGGGCTCACTATGCAACCCAGGCTAAGCTTCAAACTCAAGATCCTCTTGCCTCAGGCTTCAAAGTGTTGAGGTCGTAATACACCCGTTTATATTAGGAGCAATCTTTAAATTCATATGCTGGTTTTCAGAGGTGGGACCTTTGAGAATTCTCAGGGCTAGAGGAGGTCAAGAGGGTGGGGTCTCTATCATGCCATTGCTGGTTTGGTCAGAAGAGGACAAAGTCTGAGCCAACAAACTTGCTGTCTTTTTGTGATATTTTCCATTCCCTTAGTGCACAACAACAAGATCCTTAGTGGTACCATGACAATGGAATTCCCAGTCTATAGGAGCATGGGTTAAATACACCAACAAATGTACACTCTCATAAACCACCCATCAGGCCCAGAAACAGAGAACAACTTAAGTTACTTAACCTTTGCCTCTCTAAAATAAGAGTCGTAAGGAGTTGTCACAAAGTACCGCAAATAGGAGAAACAACATGTAAGATCTTTATTCCAAGGATCTCTAGAGAGCAGAAGAACAGATAAACAATCCATTCAGGATACCAGAGAAGCCCGGACTCCAGGCAGATGAAGTTCGGCTTCCGTTTGACTCCTCCACTCCTTACTGAAGGACTGAGTGGAAGACTCAGAAAAGCTGGTTGGGGGTTCTGTGTGAGTAAGCCTCGCAGATGTACACACCCCATGTGTTGAAAGAAAGTGGGAGTGGCCCGATTTGATGACAGTGTCTTGATTGAATGTGTGACACATCCTTTCACCAAGGACATGCGTGAGGAAGGCTCCCTGGTGCCACATGAAGGCCATTTGTTTTTTAAACTTCTAGTGTTCTTGGCAAGGTTTTGGTGAAACTGGAACCTGTGCTTTTAGCTCGCCACAGAACCTTCCTATTGCCAGGAGAATGTGAATCTCCACAGTCAGTATTAGCTAGACCCTCTGTCTGGAGGGCTGGATGCCACCCACAAAATGAGTCCTTGGACGCAATAAACTAAGACCTGACTATGAGGCCTTTGGAAAATCCTGTCATTGAATGTGAAGTAGCATCACCCAGTTCCTGAAAACCCACCGGCATCCTGGGACATCTGCCAGCTTGCCTGGTTCCCAGGAAGCTTCCTCACCAATACAATGGGCCGTCGAGGGTTAAGGGCCATGCCACATCTGTTCAGCCAGACAGCTGGAAGATTAGGCCCCAGCTCTTCTTCCACTCCTTCTGTACACATGAGGGAAAAGAAACCACACACTGAATGCCAGATTTCTGTAGATAATGGCTTGACAGGAGCAGAATACAGAATACAGCCTGTCTGGTGTGGCTGGCAGAAGTAAACCAGAAAGTCTGCAAGATTGCAGAACATCGTCTCACTCAAGTCTGTGAATTCATCTCTGTCCACATGGTACTTTACCAGCTGGGGAGTTATGTTTTACAAATGCGTAAAGAAAAGAGTTGTTTTGATTGTAGAAATGTATGTGTGGGGACCATGCATCAAGGTGGTTTTGAAATGGGTTGAAATAATTTTTAAAAAGGAGTTTAAGCAGAGGTATCCTACATTAGCAAACAATGCTTTTCCCACAAGACATGGACTATTAAATGAAAGTCTCAGTGCAAGTCGTGGGTTATTTCCCTACCAGTTATTGGTTAGAAGGGTCCCGAAGTGCCCTAAACAAAACAAGCTACTGCCATTGCTCTTATTTGTCCACCATAACTAGATGCTACCGCCATCTAGTTGCTGTCGATACCATACATACTGGTTGTAGATCACAGACAAATCATGAATGGATCATAAAACTCCCTGCTGGCTAGCTTTCACAGTGCTGGAAGGTGCTATGCCAGCAGCTGGAGGGCAAAGACTTTAAGAGCTGGACCTTGCATGCTGCATTACCAACCTGCCAGTCAAGATGTGTCTGTGGGTGCAATGTGGTTTACTCTTTATGCCGTAGCCAACTGATCTCTTGATTGGATTTCAGGCTTGCTCTGCAGGCCTCATTCTTGGTACTGTGAACATGGTCAAAACTCATGACTATGGAAATCATAGGTCCTAGTGAAGAGCTTATTAACACTGTTTTTCTAAGTGGTTATGTTGTTAACTACCTTATAAATATCTACATTTATAGCCATTGATTTCTGTGCTTGCAGCTTTGGTCAGAGAAGCTTCTAATTATGGTAGCCATTGATAAATGCAGAAACACGATACTAATCAAAGTACTGACAGTAAGCGGCTGTGTGTGCTCAACTCTCCATGGGACATTGATAGTAACCATTCCTTTCCCAAAGGCTCAGAGGACATGGCTGAAGATGGGGTAGAAAGAAGGCAAGAGCCAGGGATGAGGAGGGACACTATGAAATGCTGTCCTCTCTATGCATGAATTCACAGTAGCTATGGTTACCCACAAAAGACCTGCACAAGATCAAACCAGTTAAAACTTCCAGTGTTGAGGGGCACCTAAAGCCTCATCCCTAGTTGAATAGCTGATGGCTTCTAAGTGAGTGAGAATCAAATTTTCTGGATATTAAACCATGTATTTCTAAGTTTCATAAGCCAAAGATAAATTCAGATAAGAAATAAATATAAGCTAATGAAAGTTGAACTTATTAAAATTCATGGGCTGGAAAGAAGTACTTAGAGGGAGAGTGATGGCATTGGATGTAGGCATTAAAAATGAGCTTGTGATAAGTCTGTGATCCAAGCTTTTTGGGGAGCTGAGGCAAGGGGATTTCCAAGTTCAACGCCAATCTAGGCAATTTAGGAAGACCCTCTTTAAAACAAAACAAATCAAAAAACTAGAGGAACAATCGACACTAAAGCCCAGTGGTAGAGTTATTTCTTAACATATCTGAAGACTGTCAGGTCCAAAGGAAACTCCAGTGATACACAAAGGAGCTAAGCCTACCTAGACTGTAGGAGGATTTCTGGTGGTTAGATAAAAGCCAGCATTCCTCAGGAATTTGTGTAACTAGTTCTCCTCAACCAAAAGGAGTCATTTTCTTCTGGCAGAAGGGACATATGGCTCCATTAACATATACCTGTGGTTGCATATCAAAGCCCAGGTTGGCCTTTAGAGTCCTTCAGTATCACAAGTGCCATTTCAAAGTATGTGCTAGCATCCTATCCCTTCTCCCCAGGCTTCCCTCATCCCATCTGTTCTTTTTATAACAGCAAGACCCGCCCCCATCCCCGGCTGCTAGTCTCACTATGTTCTCTCTATTCCCTATCACTGGTTAGTCTCCCCTCTCTCACAGATGGTCTTGGCCATGTCCAATCTACTTCTTCCTCTCTCTGCTCTGGACTCTTCCAGATGCCTCTAGATCTCTCTCAGATCTGCAATAAAAACCTTAATTGTATCATGGAGTGGTCAAGTAGACAGTGTCTTCACTACGCCCCTCACATACAAAGACAAGGCACTACATTCAGTTCCTAGCACAAAGAAAAAAGAAAGATTTCTACCCAAGGGATTAGAAAAATGAGAAATCCAAAATAATTAGAAAATAAGAAAAATAAAACAAAATTTTGAAAGGAAATTGAAAACAGAAAATCAATAGAAAAAAATCAACAAAATATAAGGTTAGTTTCTTTAAAAAAAGATCACCAGGATTGAAAGACTTCTAGTTGTATTAACTAAGAAAATAAAGGGTGAGAACATATATTATCAGAATCAGAAATGAAAGAGGGTACATCACTACAGACCCCATGGACATTAAAGGACTGTAAGTAAATACAGTGAACGAATTTTTATGTACAAGTTTGACACCCTTGATGAAATGGATCCATTCTTAGAAAAACACAATCTGCCAAAATCCACACAGAAATAGTCAAGCTCAACAGTCGCTCAACCACTAACTGACATACAAAAATACTAATTTAGGTGTTGTCTAAGTTTCTTCTTCTGTTCCTATGATAAAATATGTGGACAAAGATGACTTAAGGGAGGGCTTATTCAGCTCACAGCTATAGCCTGTCATAGCAGGGAAGTCACAGTGGCAGGAACTGGTCACATGACACCCCAGTCAAGAATAGAGAACAATGGTTTAGTGCATACCAGCTTATGCTCAGCTTGCTTCTTCCCCTCTTATTCAATTCAGGATTCATTTCCAGGGGAATGGTGCCACCTGCAGTGGGAAGATATTTCCATTAAGGTATTTATGATAATCCCTCACAGGCACGTTCACAGACCAATTCAAGGTAGACAATCTCCATTGGGATTCTTTTCCCAGGGTATTTTGGATTGTGTCAAGTTGGCAGTAAGACTAGCCATTGCATTGGTTTCTAGCCATAAATAAAGGACATTGAGCCTATAATTCGTGATCCTAGAGAAGCTAAATAAGAAGGTGAACCCAAAGAAAAACATATAGGCATCCTCCTGAATATTAACCTTCATCAGGCAATGAAAGGAGACTGAGACAGAGACCCACATTGGAGCACCGGACTGAAATCTCAAGATCCAAATCAGGAGTAAAAGGAGAGAGAGCATGAGCAAGGAACTCAGGGCCGCGAGGGGTGTACCCACACAGTGAGACAATGGGGATGTTCTATTGGGAACTCACCAAGGCCAGCTGGCCCGGGTCTGAAAAAGCATGGGATAAAACCGGACTCACTGAACATAGTGGACAATGAGGACTACTGAGAACTCAAGAACAATGGCAATGGGTTTTTGATCTTACTGCACGTACTGGCTTTGTGGGAGCCTAGACAGTTTGGATGCTCACCTTACTAGACCTGGATGGAGGTGGGTGGTCCTTGGACTTCCCACAGGGCAGGGAACCCTGATTGCTCTTTGGGCTAACGAGGGAGCAGGACTTGATTGGGGAAGGGGGAGGGAAATGGGATGCGGTGGCGGGGAGGAGGCAGAAATCTTTAATAAATAAATAAATAAAAAGAACAGAACCTCACTTGGGAACAGGAAAAAAATGAGAGAAAAAAAAAAGAGTTAAAAGGACATGCAGATGGGAGGGAATTGTGCTATGGTACCCAATAAAGTAATCAGTGGGGGAAATCAGGAATGAAATAATAAAGTTAGACTGTACACATGAAATTCTCAATAAATAAATAAAATATAGTTTAAAAATTAAAAAAGAAGACTAGCCATTGCAGATGGGATTCCTAGTAAGTCCTACCACCTAATTAGCAAACCAATTGTGCCAGCTCTCTATAGTTTCTTCCAGAGATAAGAACAGGAGAAGATGTTACAAGAAACAGAGTTCTCTATAGTTTCTTCCAGAGATAGGAACAGGAGAAGATGTTACAAGAAACCGTATGAGTTATTTTGTTGCCACTGTGCAAGATACCCAACAGGATCTGACAAGAGAGAAAAGCTTTATTTTGGTCAATGTTCGAGAGGTGTCAGTCAATCACCATAGCAAAGGAGTTTGCATTGAGGAAGAGAAAAGTGGGACATAAAAAAATCCTGCCTGGAGGTGCGGAGAAGTCCTGTCTTTGGAGTCTGATGGCCAGAACTCACGGAATGTATATTTCCAATAATCTTAGGAACCCCCAGCCCAAAGTTTATTTTCATTGTTACTTCATAACTATGATTTTGCTATTGAGCAGTTTCACGACTCCTAAGACCATCGGGAATATGTGTTTTCCATTGTCGCAGCCCACAGATTGAGAACCGCTGGTGGGGCTTGCTGCTCCTGCCCATCTGTGTGTTTCTCCTTTTCATCTCTCTGCCTGCTGCTGCTGGGAGAGCGACCCTTTCACTGTGCTGGGGCTCTAGCTCACACCTGTTAGGGCACAGCTAATCCTGTCTGCCCCTGGCTTTTATAGCTATAATGCTAATTCCCAATTACTGGGCAGGCCAGAAGCAGATGTGTCCACCAGGGATGAAGTGTGGAAACAGCTGCTGTTTGCTTTCCACGGCGGAAGAAAAAGCCGAGCTGAAGATGAGGGCGATGGGAGTGGGGTGTGCGTTAAAGCCAGCGGGTGACTCAGTAGCCGGGCTTGAAGGACGTTAGCAAGAAACACCGAACAACTGCATGGGAAACCGAGGGAAACACGACATTAGCAGGAACAGAACCATCTAGAAGCTGGCTGAGGAATTCTGTGCGCAGGGGCCATAATCTCATGGGATTCCTTTTGATAATGGAGAGGGGAGAATGATGATGACAGGCAATGTAGCAAATCTGTAGAATTATTAGGCCTAAGGTCAATGTGAAAGCTGCCATTTGAACTCAACAGCTCAGCTGACAGTGGTGCTTGGCTGACAGTGACGTAGACATCAAGATCATTGCGGCAGCATCAACCTTCTCCTTCCTGACAGCCACAGGGAGCCTCTCTCTGAGCTGAGAGCGAGAGCGTGTGGTGTGGATGGTACCTTTGTGCCTCCCCTCCCCACCCCCAAGTATAAGACTTAAAATAGAAGCCATAATTTTGATAGAAGGAGCTGAAATATAGGCCATATATACCCTGTTGAGGGTCAAAAGTGCCCAGTAGTGTCTGTCTCAGAAGTAATGGACCAAAGTTATGGGAAGGCAAGATCAAAGCTCCCTGAGCTTGTCAACCGTTCCCAATGAGATGCTGGGTGGAGGTGGGACTCACAGAGATGGGCCCACAGCACAGAAAGAGGCAGACAGGACAGTGTCTGCTGGAAGGAGCAGGGGGGAGATGACAGTTTGTCCTCTGTGCTCCCTCAGGGTCACCACCCAGATGCCCATTTGGGTTTCAAACGTGAGACCCAATGGAATGAAAAGATCAGTTTATATGGATTTTCATTTTTTACTATGGTCCCTTGGTCTGGCCAATCCCATATTCCTCAGTTCTTTCCCCCGACCCATCTCTCTCCATGTTCTTATGGGACCGTGGGGCTCTGACGGGTTAACTCTCTGCCTCAGCAACCTAAGGCCACTCTTCCTGCCTGTGGAAAGGGCAGTCCCAGGGATTCTGAATAACTAGACTCGGTGATGCATTCACAGATGTTCTGGTTTAGCTTTCTCGCATCTTCTGCCAGCTTCTTTAAGAGCATTTTATGACGGCTTTCTTTCCTGGCATCAGCTAAGAAACAAATAAACGACAGCTATTTTCCTAAGAGGTAAGTGCAGCCTCCTGGACAGCGGTCCCCGCCAACACCTTGCCTGCCAGGCTCAGGTTGTGGATTGAGAGAGAAGAGTGAGGGAAGGAATGGGACAGGTAGACCCTATAGGACCATAGAAGCCGCGGTGGGAAGGTGTCCTGGGATGTGGCTGGTCCGTTGTCTGATAAGATAATTCAAACCTAAAGCAGAGAGAGAAACTCCCACACAAACAGTAAAACAGGCAAGCAGAAGATAGCTTATGTAATGGTTCTTTGACCATGACCCGATTATCTACTTGGCTTGCTAAAGCCCAGGGTGCATACAGTGCAGAGAGGGTCGGCTATTGTCTGTCTGTTGTGGGCGGCTCTGAGAGAGTTGCTGTGTTTTGTTCATTGTGTTGTTCATTCACACATTCCTTCGATGAACCCTCCTAAACCCAATCTGGGCTCAGGAGCTGAGCAGAAGAGGAAGAATGGACTTTAGCGTTCTTCCCAGAGAAGGGCTCTGGATTGAGCTAATCGAGCAAGCAGAGATGGAACTGCCCAGGGATGACAGACTGGGAGAGGCACAGCCCAAGGCAGAGGGGGAGCAGATCCTACAGATTTGCTGGACCCATGCTTGGAATGAATGGTTTGTAGGTGATGTTTTCTGCAGATGGCCTTGGAGTTTGCTGGATGGGAGTGCTAGGGGAAGAGGTGACAGATCACGCGTGGCTGAAAGCGGAGACATTCAATTTGCAGAGCAGAAAGTGGTTCGCTGGAGCTGGAGGAAGGCCAAAGGGCTGCTGGGGAAGATGCTGGAAACACACAGGTGCTATTACATGGGAATTAAGCGCGCGTTCCTTTGGCTCAAGCCTGTTTCCTGCATTTAAAATCTGTCAAGGATAGGCTACACACATGTCAGCAAAGTATTCCCCAGGGACAAGAAAGCAATGCGACCCCATGTTGAGCTGACATGTGATAGGTCTGAGCTGAGGGAGAGTGGAAGGATGGCGTTGCAGGTGGGGCCATTGTGGAAACAGATGCGAGCTCAGAGTCCCCGTGCACAAGAGTTACTGCAAGAGAGGAAGAAGCATGGGAAGGCAAGGTGAGCCGTGAGGGAGGACTGAGGACTCCATGGTCTATGCAGGTCCCCGATCACCCCTGCGTGAATAGAGAGCTGGAGGCTTGGGAAGGGTCTGCTCTGGGCCTCCGACCTATCCCAGACCTCTGTAGGAATCTGAGTTTGTTTATCTAGGTTTCAGGTCGGAGCCCTGAGTGCCAACAATGTAAGATCTGACAGCATGACTACCAATGGAGATGGGGCAGTTGGGTCTGTGTTTCAGAGCAAGCTCTGCAGCCGTGTGCAAAGAGGACTGTATGTGAGCGCAGCCTCCATCTCTGGCCCAGGGTTCATCTTTCCTCTATAAGAGAAGTACTCATCGACAGATCTGTCTGGAATGTGCCATGCTAATGTCACACATGTTCTGGCCTGAAGGATTTGGACAACTCTTGGGATCATAAGTTAGTAGCTCATGAAGTTGAACATCTTCTAAAACTCCATGAAGACTATTACAATGAGCTGGCACAGTCCCCGAAGCTCAGGGCCTTGGGGTGATCCCAGATGAATGATGGGTCATTCTCTTTCTCAGCTTTCTAGCTGACTCTCATGTGCACCATGTAAGTGTGATAGTTCATGGCTTACTTGGACGGATTATGCTAGGCTGACTGTTAAGGACATGGGGTTGTGCTGTGCTTGCCTTTGACCCAGTAGTGATTTTGACTTAATGAGTCCATCTGTCTTATGTGTTGAATGACACTCTTGTGTGATGGTTCTTCTTAGCCATCGGTCGTTCAGTCACCTGTATTTCCCTGTATACTTGGCATATGAAAAACACACCTTGGCCTATTCTTTTCACCCAAAGCCACTGCTGGGCTTCCCTTTCTGTCACTCTGGTTTGCTTTGACGGAGTGCCATTCTGCTCATTCTGTCATTGCTCCTGCATAGCGACCTAGGCTTTTTTTTTTTTCTTTGTGATTCCATGCAGGTTCTGCTCATGGAGTTGCTGACTGTCCTCAAATTCCCAAGTTCCCCTCCCATCACATGTGGACAGTCTTCACCGCTCCATGCCCTCACTGATGCCGGCTGTGCCCAGAGATGCACTATTTTGCCAGTTTGATGGCTCAGAATGGCACTGGATTGTGGCTCAAGTTTATATTTTTCTGCCTACTAAGCAACCTGTTGAAGAATATTAGAGTGTCTGCCTTTGGCTAATCAGATTCTGTAGAGCAGGGATAGGAGAAGGGAGCACCAGGGAGGGGGAGGCAGAGACTGCTCATGGCACCTTCATCTGCCTTCTAATCTTGTTGCCATGGGTTTCAAGTTCATCTTCCAAAGAATTACATCCATTCTGACTGATTTGAGAGGTTCCTATTCTCTAAACATTTTTAATGAAAATCTTCCACACTAGAAAATTTAGATTTTGATATTTTCCCTAACAACTTAGACTACGAAATATTGGCATGAGAAGGGTTTTGGGTCTTGGGAAAGCTCAAGGCTATAGCAGTGCACAGATTTCAAGCAGCTAGACTCTGCAAAGTGCAGCACACAGGCTAAGACCGCATCTCTTGTCTCTGCCACTTCTCCATCTGTCTTCCCTCGCTGCTCCTCTTGATGAGATGAGATTCTGGGAGACCTAGATTAGGCCTCCTTATTTGCTTAAAAAGTTACCTGTATGTCTGTAGAAGTGGTCTGGGGGGGTCTCACTTCATGGAATTGGTCTGAGAACTTCCATTAAGGAATCCCCAACAGCAAAATTGACCTTTACTATCCATATCCAAAGAAAACTGGTTCCAGGACCTTCTGTGGGTGCTCAATCCATGAAATAAAAGGAGCTGACCTGTGATCAGATCAAACATGGTAGGAACTGGCAAACAACATCCATTGACGTTTGGGAAGCAGCTGTTGCTTTTCTGTGACTTGTACCCTGGGCATCGCGGTATTCAGAAAAGGCCTTTGGTCAGGAATTTGAAGGGGCTGAGTAGAGAGCTGGGTCAGGGTCCAGATTTGAAGTCGTCAGTCAAGGCCACTCTTGTGGTTGGATAATGGGAAGAGGGGCTGGGTTGGTTTTCTTTTCCCTACACTACTGCGACCTCTCTTGGGGTCATTGTCACCAAAAATCTTTTGTCCTAAAACAGAGGGGTGGTGACCTGGGCCTAGGGAGGCCCTGGTCCTCACCGATGGTGGAAATCCAGAATCCTTGTAAAGGGGACTCCTCTCTAGTTTCTTCTCACAAGTCACCATGCCCACCCCGCCTTGAAATGCACCACAGTGTCCTAGAGACAGTGCGCTTCCTCCCACTAGCTAGTTAGCTGCTATTCATTTTGTCCCGGAGCTATGACATCCTTAAAGAGCTCTGAGGGACCACTGACATCCATTCCTTGCAGCCCATCCTCTGCTCACTCTGCTGATGCACATGAACATTGCAAATGCAGCAGTAGGATCACCCTGTGTCCCCGGAGAGGACTCCGCGAGGCTGGCTCTGACCCCTCACGTGGTGACCACAGTTTGTACGTGAGTGAGGCCTCATTTCTAAAGTACTGCACTTTTCTGGCAGCCAGCCTGCTTTTCTCACAGACTCAGGAAGTTTCCCAATGCCTCCCTGGCTCCTCCGTTCATTGATGCCTCTATTTCAACTTCCAAAGCACTCATCCCTTGTAAGAGTATGGCCTACCTCTACCATGGTATTCATCCTCTTTACTCTGTCCTGTGCATTGTCTGTCTGCACACAGCTTCTGAGCTCACCTCATTCTTTGATCTATTGAGGTCACTCCAGGATCCCCCACGAGATTTCATCCCTTCTCTACTACTTCTCTTTACCTTCCTCATTATCTCACTACCAACTTCCTATTTTCCACCCTCTAATTGCCTTTACTCTATCTGAGGTGAGCAGAGACTTTCAGTGTGGAGCTTAACTACCCAGTGATGTATCCTCTTTGGGCCGCTTTTTAGCTGGACAACGTCGTATTTGTAGTTTAGCTTTTTTTTTTTTTTTTTGCCTTAATTTCCAGTTTGCCAAATAAGGCCATGACCCTATAGAGGACTAACACAGGAAAAAAAAAACACCCTATAGCTGATTCAGTGTCTGTGGCAGCAATGCCAATTTTCCCTGATAATCACTGGTAAGGTCACACCCTTCTGCACAGTAAGATTCCACCTGCCCTAGGAGACTCTCTTTTGACTTCAAAGCAAAGCAAAACACACTACTAAAATGAGAAGAGGCGCTTCCACTTTGATCCAGCAGATGGCAGTGTTGAAACAGAAATGTCACAGAGTCTCCAGTCCCGGAGTTCTGTAGAAAGAGAATTTATTCAAGAAACCCCAATAAATGAACGTCATCTGTTCCTTGCTGGGGAGGACTTGTGTGCATGATGAAGAAGAAATGTTTTCCCTCAGGCCATTAAATGTGAGCTTCTCCTAGATTTCTGGAAAATGCTGGCAGTATGTAGCGTGCACACCCTCCCTGGCCCAGGTCGAAAGTCCTCCGGTTTCCCATCACCTGAGGCCCCAAGGCTGATGGTCTCTGAGGTTTTCTAACAGACATCTTCCCCTAGTTCTTCCCGTCATTTTCCTGGAAGGACAAACAAAGAGGGACCGCATCTCTGGCTGTAGTGATGGCTGGGATTAGGCCCGTCAGGCGGGAGAGGGTTAGGGTTACTTTCTTGAGAGAGAACGGAAAACATCTGGCATGGACGCGCTTCAACCCAGCTGCGATGGAAGATCGGAAGTGGAGGAGGCTGAGGGGCCATTCTTCCGGCACACGCAGCCCTCGAGAACGAAGTTCTGCTCATGTGGACGGATAGAGATCTTAGAGCTCCCTGCTCCTGCTGTCCGCAGCTTTCCTTGTCTCTCTGCGCACACTTCATTGCTCTCAGCAAGGAGACCCAGGTGTACGAGGGTTTATAGTGACCAGGATCACACTGTGTCCCCACAGTGGGATTTATGCATTCTGTGTTTTAGGCAGAGAGAGAGGCCCCTTGCTTCCAGCCATGAAAAGTAGACAGTCTCCTGTCACTGTAGCTGCAGGGGCTGAGCTAGCTTGCATCTTGCAAGAGGCATTTTTTTTCTCCCTTCAGTACATGCACGGCGTGCCTCAAAGTTCATCCTGCTCTCCAACCCATGCTCAGCATATGTCCCGCAAATACAGGGACCCTTAGGTATTCGTGCTGGTTCTACTGTCCTAAGACAGTAGAAAGCCAAGCAGTATGGTGACCCTGCATCCGCATTCATAACCTGCTGTTGTGCTGCTCAGACAGGAAGCACAATCAAAGACCCAAAAGTCTCTCTCCATCTTCAGAGAATTCATGTGTGTGAAGTTAAATTAGTGGTTGCTTCTCCTCCTCTAGCACTGAGCCTCTCCACTGTCTTCCTGGAGATGCCCCCCACTGCCCCCGGTTTATACTTTCTTCTGTCAACTCTTATAATAGCCACCTTCGTGATACCCTTTCTGTCTTTTATATTGGTGCTATAGAAATGCCTCCCTGTTTACACTAAGCTCTTACAGCAGGAACAATTGTAATCTCATCCCGAGATTCCACGATTGAACAGTGTAGAGCAGGAAGCTGCAGGATTTGTGTCCGTCGCCCTGGCCCTGGATGCCTAGATTACGGTGTGTGTGTGTGTGTGTGTGTGTGTGTGTGTGTAAGGGAGTGTCCAAAGGAGACTTGATGAGGCCTGATGGACTCATTAGTGCAGTTTCCCTCATCAGAAATTGCTGGATTCGCCCAACCTCTCAAAGACCGGAGAGCAAAGCCTGGTTTCCTATCCCGGTGCTGAGCTGGGCCCTCCTGTCTCTTGCCCTTGGGCTGAGATTAACTAGATCATCTCCCTGGTCCCCATGCTTTTGCCTGTAGCTTGAAAGCCAGCATGTGTCTGTGTGTCTCTGGTTTGCAGGCTGCAGATCGCGGGACTTCTCAGGCTGGAGGATGGTGAGAACCAATGCCTCATGGTAAAGTCTTTATGTCACATGGAGATTTGGTCAATTGCATCTAAAGAAGGGCTAACATGTATGGGGGATGTGTATGAGTTCTATGCAAAAACTGTTTTCACAGATGGTATTTGAATCCTTGGATATTGGTGTATGGGTAGGGGAGAGCTATTTATGAAATAAAGAATCTCCGATGGTTCCCGAAGGATGACTGCATATATGTAAACACACTTGAATGTATGTATGCACATGTATATTGCACACCTATAAATGTGTGTGTAGGGAGCTGCGTGGAACTGTGCCTCTCGCATATGTGCTTAGGGCCAATCCCGTGGCCAGGAGCATTGGCAGGCACGCATCGTAGGCACAATTCGTTTCCATGATAAAGGTTGCAGTTCTTCCACCAGAAAACAGGGTGAGTTGTTGTGATCTAGCTGCCCACACTTCCCCTGCCAATGCTCCTGGCCACGGGATTGGCCCTAAGCACATATGTGAGAGGCACAGTTCCACGCAGCTCCCTACATGTGTGTATGTAGCTGTGCATTCTATTAAGATGTCTTTTCTGATACAACAGAATAGATGAGATAAAACCTAAGTTGTGTTCTACACGATCCCAGCAACTGCACCCGCTTGTCTACAGTCCTTCCTTCCAGAACCTGAATATTTGCACAGTGGCCCAAGGAGTGCTTCTGACCGCGTGGGATACAGCTATGGGAAAACTGCTTCCTCTGCTAAAATCATTTGTATTTTACAACGCTCCACTCTCACACCGCTTTCTTCCTGGACTTCGTGCAGCACGGGTCATACAACACACTACCCGTTAGCAGGGCGTCTGAGAGATGCTGGGGGAAAGGGAACTTTCAATGGTTTTATGTAATAAACAAAAAATTTATGGGAATTTGGGGAGTCTGCTGGTTTTTATTTTAGGATAGATCTGAGATTTTGTATTCTAATTATGTAGACATTTGGCTGTTGAAGCTTGAGTGTGTGTGTGTGCGCGCGCGGGTGCGCGAATGTGTCAATGGGTCAAATGCAAAGCAATATCAACTGCATTCAATGTATTTCTTCCTGGGGTTTCTGGGGTCTGCCAGCTATAACAAACAGGACTTTGCCAAAGAGTCCAAGTGTAAACTGAGGTCTAGGAGGGCTAATACAAAGTTTTTCTAACTTCCGTTTGGGTGTTCATTTTCTATTTACAGCCAATTCTTTGTATATGGCTTCTAAAATCTTATCTTTCCCTCCAAGCATTCACTATGTTATTTGCTGAAACTATGCAATGCTCCAAGATACTGACATCCTGAGGACCCCGTGTCTGGGGAATGTGATCACATTGGGGAGTACTCTTTGCAGATGATCTGATGAAGATGGGATGGAGGAGGACCCGTCCCAATATGACCTCAGTCCTTCTGTCTTTCTTCCCACAGAGGAAGGTCTGCCGTGTATCCTGCCGTAGAGTCTTAACAAAGCTGTGGCTCTTCCCTGATTTCATTTCCACCCGTTAAGCCATCTGGATTCCAGTCCTTCCCTGGGCAGACACTAGCATTTCTCATCATCCTTCCCTGCAGGCAGTAGGCTACAGGAAGGGGCTGTCTTACAGAGTGGAGGTGACTTGATGTCTAACTCAAGGGATGGAGCTGCCGGCAGTTTCTTGTCACATTATCTCACTTTTGCTATCTCACCTCAGCAAGAGTTTGAACTTCCTGGAAGACTGGGGTGGGAAAGCAGCAACTGTGTTACATATATTTGTGTTCATCCATGTACCAAAGAGACACAGGCTCCTCACTTGCTGAAAACGCCATCTCCTCTCTATCCTGTGATTTTGACATCCTTGCAGAAAAGCACTGCTGTCACCGTATGGGTTTATTTCCTGGCTTTTTGTTCCATTCCCTTGGCTTGTTTTTATGTGGAGACCATGCCACTTTGGTTGTTAGCACTTTATAGTATATTCTGGAGTTCTTTTTGCTCAAGATTGCTTAGATTACTTGAATTCTTCTGATTCTATATAAACTTGAGGACTGTTTTCCTCTTACAGAACACTGTTGCTGTGTTTTTGCTTTGTTTTTGTGGGGATGACATAGGTCTCTTCCAAGCACCATGGGTATTTGCCAATCGTAGTTCTAGTTTGCAAACTTGGGAGTAGCTTTTTCTTTATCTGTATCGACTTCATTTCACCAAGACGTGGCAGTTATTGCAAAGATCTTGACCTCATTAAATTGAATCCTAAGTATATTGTAGCTGAGGTAACTGGGTGGCTCTTGCATTTGTATTTTTCTAAAGGGCTGCCTATTTGTATGCAAAAATGTTGCTGATTTGTGCATACTGATTTTGTGTCCCGCAACTTTGTTCATTTAATCTGTTCATGTCTTCCTCCATCAGTTTTCTAAGTAGTTGAGACTACAGACACCTGCCATCAGCCTGGGCAAAACTACTCTTGTTTTCCTTGATCACTACCTGTTCAATGTTCATGTATTTGCAAATGATACCTTTCATGATCTCAATTTTTAATATTCTCAAGCTTAGTTCACAGTCTAGCATTGGTGCTTGAGAATGACCAATCTATAGTTCAGAAAAATGGAAGTATGTTGGATACAATGTTCTATGACTGTTTCTAGGTCCATTTGGTCTGGTGTCTGATTATTGGCTAATGTTTCAGCTTTCTGTCTGGATCTGTCTACTGCAGAAAACAGGTTTCAAGCACTCCCTTGTTTGTACCATGCAATCTCTCACCGGGTCTCTTCAACCCAGCACTGGGTGTCCAAGCCAGTGGACAAGAGGAAGAAATAAAAATCCTCTAAGAAGAACCAGCCAAGAATGAGTCAAGTAGCTCCTGTTTGTAGACCACATTAATCTTATATATCGGCAATCCTAACAACTCCACCAGTAAACTATTAAAACCAACAGATTGGATCAGAAAAGCCAATTATATTTTACTTTATGTCTTTCTCCTAAAATGCCTTTCTGTCTTGGGATTTCTATTGCTATGATGAAACACTGCGACTAAAATCACCTTGGGAGATGAAGATTTAGTTCATCTTACAGCTCATAGCCCATCATCCAGGGAGGTGAGGGTAGGCACTCAATGTGGGACTCTGGATGCAGGAACTGATGCAGAGGTCATGGAGGAGTGCTGCTGACTGGGTTGCTCAGTTTTCTTTCTTATACACCCCAGGACCACCTACCTGTCCAGGAGTGGCATCTCCCACATCAGTTGTCAGTGATGAAAGAGTACAGTAGGCTTGCCCATAGTCCAAGCATTTTCAATTGTGGTTCCCTCTTCTCTGACAGTTCTAGCCCATACCAAGTGGCTCTAAAAACTAGACAGCACAATTTGCCTCATGTCAACATAACACGTAACACACCACTATTCAGCTACAACCTTTACTTTCTTGTTCATCCCCAGCATCTCATATTAATAATAATATTACACACTAAAGCACATAAATAGCTTTGAAAGTCCTGGTCTTTAAATATTCAGTCTCTTTAAAACATACAAAGCCTCTTTTAACATCTGTAGCTTCTCCAAAATATTCAAAGCCTCTCTAAAATATGTGATCTCTCTAAGATTCCAAAGTCTCTCTAAATTCTTCCTTCCTTCCTTCCTTCCTTCCTTCCTTCCTTCCTTCCTTCCTTCCTTCCTTCCTTTCCTCCCTCCCTCCCTCCCTCCCTCCCTCCCCCTCTCTCTTTCTTTCGTTTCTCTGTAGCTTTGGAATCTGTCCTGGAACCCACTCTGTAGACCAGGCTGGCCTCAAACTCACAGAGATTGACCTGCCTCTGCCTCCTGAGTGCTGGGATTAAAGGCATGCGCCACCACATCCTGGCCCAAAGTCTCTCTAGAGCACCAGAGTCTTTAAAAAGTTTCAAAATCTCTCAACTATGATTTTGTAAAATAAGAAAATAGGCTGCCAAGACCAGCCTGGTCTACAAGAGCTAGTTCCAGGACAGGCTCCAAAACCACAGAGAAACCCCGTCTCGAAAAACCAAAAAAAATAAAAAATAAAAAAAAATAAAAAAAAAATAAAAGAAAATAGGCTGCCTACTTTTTCACTCTAGGAGGAAGACCCAGGGCACGGTCACAACCAAATCAAAGCTATTGTCTGACTGTCCTGACAGCATCTCTAAACTTTTCTCTTGGAGGTCAACTGCCTAGGGGTTCCTTCAGCTTATTTGTCTGAGAAAGCATTTTACTTTTTCACACTGTGCTTCTTTATGAGACAAAGCCTTGCTACATAGTCCAAGTTGGCCTTGAACTTGCCACCACCCTGCCTCAGTCTTCAGAGTGCTGGGCCTACAGGTTGGTGCCGCCATACCCTGCTCCAAGGAAGCCTCTTCATTTTCAGGATCTTCTACCCAGCATGCTGTAGGTTGATGCTTCTTTCCCTCTTTTCATCTTATAAATATATTTCACTCCATTTCCACTGGTTTATTTCTATCATCACTATGAGGAAATTCTTTTTATTTATTTTATAGGTAAGGGGGTTCCTCCTCCTTCTTGATTGATTTTAAGATTTTCTTTTCATTTGATCATCCGCAGTCTAAATATGTACATTTTGGTAATTATTTTGCTCTTTGTTGTCTGAACTTCCTAAATCTATAATTTGGCTTCTGTCATTAATTTTAGAAAATCCTTAGTCATTATCACTTCAAATTTCCTTCTGATCTAGTTCCTTTCCTTTCCCCTTCTGGCATGCCAATTATGCATGTGGGACTCATTTTGAAGTTGTTCCATAGTTCTAGAATGTTCTATTTTTTCATTCACCCCAGCCCCACTCTGTATTTTGGATGAGGGAGTTTCCAGGGAGTTGTGTTTAAGGTTGCTGACTCTTTGTTTTTATCATGTCCAGTCTTCTGAGGAGCTCTCGGGGTACTGGATGAGAAAGTTTCCACTGAGCTGTGACTAAGGTTGTGACTCTTTTTGTCACGTCCAGTCTTCTGGGGAGCTCTCGGGGGTTTAGAACCATCAGAATGGTCTTGCTTTCCATGACTGGTTTCTAACTCTTTCTTAGGATTTCCATCCCTCCTCTTTCCTTGCTCGTCTGATACAGATGGGGGAACTCCTGTTTTGGCATCAATTACAGTTATTTTCAATTCTCATAGTGACCCAACCTGTGGCTTACTTGAAGTTGGACCTACTGACTGCTTTGTCTCTTTGGGTGTGTTTTTCTCATGCTTCTTTCAGCCTTGTAATTGTGTCATTGTCGTGTGCCCAACAGGACCTACTGGGTAATCAGAACTGAGGTGAACAGGCAAGGGCTCTGCAGGTGTGTCGTCAGTGTGGGCCCTGAGCACTTAAAGTGACTGGCACCCAGGAAGGACGAAAAGGACTGGCCATGTTTGCTTATAAAATGGGAAGACAAAGATGTATAAGGAGAGTCTTTGGGGGGAAGGTCATGAGCCCAAATCCATGTGTCTTCTTTTCCAACTCCATTCCTTGGTAGGATTGCACAGTCACGTGCTTATGAGTGAAAATGATGAAAGAATGGCCTTGCTGTTCACAGACATATATCAGCTCATGATGAAACAACAGCCTAGTGAGTATCCTGATGCTCCCAGACAGATCAGCTCATGATGAAAGAACAGCCTAGTGGGTATCCTGATGCTCACAGACGTATATCAGCTCACGATGAAATGAACAGCCTAGTGGGTATCCCGATGCTCACAGACGTATATCAGCTCATGGTGCACACGTGGCTCTCAAGCTATATCCCCAAGGAGACGCCCAGGTCTAAAGACTGTAAGCTCAGCAGTGGCTTGTAGCAGCTTAGCTTTAACTCAGTCTGTGCTGTCCATGCTGGCACACACCGCCCCAGCTCTGTGCTCACTTCCATCTTCTTTCCCAGCTTTGGCTTTCCCGTGTCTAGCTAAGCTTCTTTGTATTTCCATACTGTTTGGGGAAATTTGCACTCTTTGGAAGCTGTCCAAGACCTTCCTGTTGTGGTGGTTCTTGCCTGCCAGGGTAGGGGCCAGCCCTTGAGTTTTGTTGTGTCCTGGGACTCACAGGGAGGCCTGTAAAGCTAATGCTACCTTGGGCCCTCAGGTTGTATCAAGAATGCTGGTTTTCTCTGTATGATCTGCCTTGGAGTAGACATGGGGCTCCCTTTGCTTCCTCTCTTCTTTCCCTCCTCATGATTTTGGGGAGTTGGTTTCTTTTGGAATGCAGGTCCTGCCAGCGGAACCATTTCTAGACACCCTGGATACTGAATGCCGCATTGCCTATGTAAGATGAAGGAGTTTCTGCAACCCTCCCATAACGGTAAATCCATCTCTACAATCCAGATGCTGTAGAAATTGTTGTACTGTTTAGTGAATAACGATTGGGCAGAAGTATGGACACATCCAGGACAGGTACAGTTGAGACATCCATGCTTGGTAGACTTGTCCATCGGGAGGCCAGCTCTACACGGAATTAATTTGTTGACTTTTGAGATGGCGAATCCAATGCTGATTTCTGTGTGCCATGCTAACAAATGCTTCCTCCAGAAAAATAAAAAGTGAACCACCTTCTAATCTAAATGTCAAAAGAGATCCTGATGTCTTGGGGAGCAATTTCTATTTTATTTTTTATTATTATTTATTTATTTATTAAAGATTTCTGTCTCCTCCCCGCCACCGCCTCCCATTTCCCTCCCCCTCCCCCAATCAACTTGGGAAGCAATTTCTGTTAGGATACAAACTTTCATCTTGGACCGAGGCTCTAAGACACTGGATATTCTAAAAGGAAGTGGAATCTTCCAGCCTACAAGGAAATTCCTGCTGATAAGAAACTAAACAACTCAAAAACACCCGGAAGTCCCTGAAATTAATTGGAACACAACCTCTCCTCCAACAACACATGTGCTACAAGAACTGCTGAGCCCAGCTGAACTGCCTAGAAGAGTCTCAGAGCAGCTGTCCTGCCTGAAAAAGATGTCTTCCAAACTGCCGAGCCACCTGAAGGCTGTGCCGTGAACTCCAGGTTTCCAAATTTCAAGAGCCATCAGCCGTGCTGGGGGAAAGGGGGGACCAGGCCTTGATGCTGTAGCTATCATGAGGCATTTTTTGCTCCTCTGAGGTGTCACCTTACCCATACCATAATCCTGTAAGTGACCCCAATAAAATGCATTGGTTCACCAAGTGGGACTTCAGTGGTAACTTTACTTCAGTCTGTGGTTGGCTCTCTATCTGTGTGAAATAGAGATTAGTTCACACCTCCCAGGAATATAACATGTGGAAATGTCAGGAATAAAGTTTGCTTGCACTAACTCAGCAAATAGTATTCTTTATCTCTGTCAAGTGTAGTGCTCTGATGGCCAGGATGTTAAAATACCTGAAATGCCACAGGGTTGTGAGAACAAAGAACACAGACTGTCCAGTGTAGACGTGCACGGAGAAAGCCATGTTTTCAGATTTCACCGGTTCTTTACTCTCATTGCTGAGATGGAGTAAATATTATGGGGGAATCATCACAGATGGAGAGCCGTAGAAAGGCCAGCCATTAGAAAATGAAGCAAAAGTTCAGACCAGGGAGAAACTACTCAGTCTTGACCTAGAGCCTCCCAGGTACTCCTTGACCCTCTACATAATGATAATAAAAATGATGTTTACTGAACGTTTCATTATTTGTTCTCTTTTCAAAGGTATCAGAACTCTTTCTACCTAGAACAGTGTTTCTTAACCTTCCTAATGCTGAAACTCTTTAATACAGGTCCTTGTGTCATGGTGACCCCCAACCATGAAATTATTTTTGTTGCTGCTTCCTGTCATTTTGCTACTGTTGTGAACCGTAATGTTAATAACTGTGTTCTCCGATGGCCTTAGGTGACCTCCATGAAAAGGTCATTCAGACTGATAGGGGTTGTGACCAACAGGTTGAGAACCACTGATACATTATAAGTACAGCACTATGATCAGAGCTGGAGAGATAGCCCAGTAGGTAAGACCACCTACTGCTCTTGAAGAGGAGTGGAAAGTGCTTCCTAACCCCAAGGTCAGAGAGCTCCCAACTGCCTTGAACTCAAATTCCAGAGGTGGATGATCTCTTCTGGATTCTGAAGTACTCACACTCATATGTGCATACACACAAGCACACACACACACACACACACACACACACAAATTAAGTGAGATCTTTTTAAGCAAGCTTCTAGGAGCATTTTTACTGTCTTTTGTTTTCCATTTACGCTGGATTGATTGTTGGAATATATGCCATTATATCTTTACAAACCAACTCCCAAGTGGATCTCTGCAGCTCACTGGCCAGTGTTTCTCGGGAGTAATAACAATTTTAGCTATTTGGACAACCAGTTATGTTAACTTCTTGCATTTTGATTATAATTTCAAGGTGATTAATTATCTTCTCAGTCCTTAAATGCAACTTTTGTTCATTTTATGTTCCTTATTTGAACTGCCTGCATGAGCATTTTAGCAAGATTTTAGAATAGAAGTTATGTCTGTCTCTATCACAACATACACATATAAATCAGCTCCAGACTTTTTGCTTAGGTTTGATTTTCTTAATGATGTTTTGGTGTGAAGCATTTAAACTTTAAACTTAAAAACACTGAAGTGAAATTGTCTACTTGTATTTATTTCAACATTTTTAGAACGGCATTTTGTCTATTCATGATGCCACCACTTTATTTACTTATAATAGTTTTCATTCCTACAAGAGAAACACATTTTTGTTTTAAACACTTAGTACCTATCCCTGTCTATCTCCAGAAACAGACAATGTCTAATCTGCTTTATGTCTTCAAAAGTCATTTAACATAACTGAGTATTTAATATAACCGTGATATTCAATATCTACTCTGGGTGTGCAATTCCTTTCATTTAGCATAATGCTTTTGGGTCTCATGCATGTGGGAACTTGTAACAGTGCTTCTTTTTACCTGGAGTTCTATTGCATTGCCTGAATCTGGCACAGTTCTATAGTTATTAATTGGATAATTTATACTTGGGTTTTTTCCTACCTTTTAGTTTATGTGACTATAAGTTTTCATTTTATAAAGACATATTTATTTTTCTTGAATGGTAAATCCATATGTCCTACAGTAATTATTTTTTGCTTTTCAAAAAAATATAAAAAATAAAAGTAAATGAATAATGTCTACTGAAACTTTATCAGGAGCTCACTTGGCCCGATGCTTCCTATGGATTAGTTTATACGTTATTCGTAACTGAGAAAATATAAATACATAGCCAAACACAGCAGAGCAGGAAGCTGGTGCAGCGGGCTTCAACTTCCCCTCTACAGCTCCCAGGTGTGCATTCTTTCTCTGGAGTCATGTGCCTAGTTGTCATGGAGATGCAAATAGGCTGGGTGGATGTGGATAAGGCAACATGCCAGGGAATCAAATTACTGCCCCTATAGGGCCTATGGCCTTGGACATGGGGTGCCAACACATTTGCCAAGAGCAGATCTGGGTTTTCAGGCAGCTGAGACTGTTCAGCTATACTTAGGCCATTCCAGACTGAGTAAGACATCATGTGATTTGTTCTTGGAAGAGAGCTGTTATTTTTACACTCTGACCTTGTGGATTTTAATTCTAATTAACCGTTCTACAAAACCTGAGTAAGGATTTCTGAATTCCTGAGGGGAAAATTCTTTCCATCCCATTTCGCGGCTGTATTTCCCCCCTGTTTCCAATGAGCTGTTACAGGACGGATCAAAATGATTGAGTTCCAAGAATTTTATTGCTGATCGGATGGGAGTGGGGCTCTGTAGCATCTGCAGTAGTTTCATGAGTTTTACTAGCCACTCAGTGGTTGTCGTATGCAAATGCCATGCACGTCTGTTAGTAGGTGTTCACATGTAAAGGACGGGGTTGAGGATGGCAAAGCCAATATCAAGCTATTAGTTTAATTTGTGTTTTTATAACTGTTATTATGATTGAAGATGTTTTTATATCTACTTATATGTCACAAATAGATTTTTATGTATACATATATATGTATAGATATTACACACATACACACACACACACTTTAATGAATGTAGGACCTATGAGATGAATCAGCAGGTAAAAGAACTTGAAGAACTGAGTTGCATCCCTGGAACCCACATGGTAGAAGGAAAGAATTGAGTCCTCCAAGTTGTCCCCTGACTTCCACATGTGGACACATGTATGTAGGGACACACACACATTAAATACACATACACATACATACATACATTATGTAAATGTACAAACAAATAAATGTTAGAAGTATGATGTCAAGGCCTGATAGCCTTTCTTCCCCTTGATTCATTCCTGAGGTCCTGTTGTAATAGGGGTGGCCGGCTGTGTCCTCCCTGTATCCGGCTGACCGCATGGCTTACTTATGCCCCGAAACAATTACACAGAAACTGTGTTCTTTTAAACACTGCCTGGCCCATTAGTTCCAGCCTCTTATTGGCTAGCTCTTGCACCTGGACTAGCCCATTTCTGATAATCTGTGTAGCACCCCAAGGTGTGCTTACCGGGGAGATTCTAGCCTGCCTCTGTCTGGAGTGCGGGCATCATGGCGACTCCTACTGACTCAGCTTCTCTTTCCCAGAATCCTCTTCTGTCTACTCCGCCTACCTAATTTCCTGTCCTATGAGGGCCCAGGCAGTTTCTTTATTTTAACCAATGAAATCAACAGATTGATATATGACACTCCCACATCAAGGTCCCTGAGTATTTATTGACTTACCCAACATCAGTTCTAAGATCTTCGCTTGGCTCTTTTCCAGGGTCGCCATCTCTTTGTTGGCTCTCTCTGCCACCTCATTTTCCTTAGCTGTTTATCTGCAACCTGTCTGAAGCCGCCTATCATTTTTAAAAATCAGTCTTTTCAATTCTCTGTCTGGCTCGTCACCTATTTTGATATCTTTGGATTTAGTTACTGAAGAGTGAAAAGCATTTGGAGATGTCAGGAGGCCTTCTTATTCAGGGTTGAGTTTTGTATACCTGCTAGCATGAATCTTCTTCACTTTTTCTTGGGAGTCTTCCTTGCAGCTCTCTTCTGAAGGCCTTGTCCTCATTGCCACCCAAAGCAAAAGCAAACACTCTTAACAAGAACAATACAGAAATTAAAGAAGCTGTATTTCTCTGTTAGGGCCAGCTCATCAGTTGTCAAATATAGGCTTCGCTAGTTAGTAAGCTAATTTTCTATAGTCTTACTGTCCTTTGGGTCTTAAATGTCCCCCCAAAGGCACTTGTTTTAAAGGCTCTGTTCCCTTCTTGGAATGGTTGAGAGGTTCTGGTAGCTTTAAGAGGGGACATAGTGGGAGGTGAGTGACTGGGCTTGTGCCCTTTGAGGGGACAGTGAGCCCCCTTTGCCTTGTCTTTCTCTTTTGTTCTTGCCCATAGAAGGTGCACAGTTTTCCTCGCTACAGGCTCACTCCTTAATGTGTCACTATAGCCAAAGTAACAGGGCAGGTCAGACACGGGCCAGAGTCTCCTAAGCTAATTTATTTCAGGTACTGGTGACAGTGTCCAATAACTGACTCACAGGCTCATTTGAACTTCCAGTTGGCCAGGAGTCTCTTATATGGGAATGCAGTATTCCTGTTCAGTAGTAAACATAGTCATGTACTTTAACTCTGTGATTCCATTCTTCTAGTGTATGCGTCTGTGAGTAAAGGTCAGTTTTTATATTATGTATTGAAAAACTTTAAAAAGCTTTTAATAGCATATATTACTATGTATAATAATGAGTTTCCTTATGACATTTTTAAATATGTACATCACGTTTTTTGATTACTCACCCTCTATTACCCTTCCTTGTCCCATCCCTATTGACCCCACTGGCTTTCCAGCTAGTCCTCCTAGCAGGAGCACAGGTGAAGTGTTATGTGCAGGATCAGGGGTCACGTACCTGTGACTGCACTATTGAAGGCAACGTCTTCCCTCTTCCAGGACCCATTGCCTGCTGTAGATCCTTTGGGAGTAGAAGAGCCCGTGCAAGCCTCCTACTAACAACCACTAGCTACTTATAAATCACCAGGAAGAGGTGGAACATTGTGAGTCCCTCTCTAGGCCTATGAGTGTTGATTGGAGGTCCAGCCTCATGCACACCTGTGCCAGGAATCACAGATGCCAAGAGTTCAAGAGTGCGGTGGCCATGCCAGGCTCAGAAGGCAGCACCCCATGGCACTCCCTTCCTATGGCTCTTGCATTCTTGCAGCCCCCTCTTTGACTATGCTCCCTGAGATACTTAAAAGGTAAGATGTAGAAGCTTCATTAACTGGATAAAAACATTTTGTTGATATTTGTGAAATTAGAGGAGAGTAAACCTCTTGCTATCTAAAAATAGATCTATATTTTTACAATGCCAGTAATGTGAGACTGACCAAGAGTTGGCTAAAGTATGCAGATTCATAAGAATGATGTAATGTTCATTTTTGTGACATCCATATGTAATATGTATTTGCCACTTATTATATATTATACTCTTTAAATAAATAGTGCTTATAAAGCATTACATATTTACCAATTATCTTCCTGGATTCCACCACCTCCTTTTTTTAAAGCTCCAGGATGATTTTATAGAAGTTTAAAAGAAAAACAACCCAGGGCAGACAAGCTGTAAACCTCAGTGGCTTCCCAGAAGAAGAATATGGAGGGAAGGACAAAAAAAAGTCATGGCATTTAAATCAGCACAAAAGTCAGACACATGGTAGACAGGCAACCATACTGTGAGGAGGGAGGCCTTAAGGAAGAGTAAGGAATTCCAAAATATTGGGGAAGTCCTAAGTGATAGGGAAGCATGCTTAGAGCAGAGAAAGGAAAATGAAAGTTTTGCTCTTCTGAAGAATTCTGAGTAAAATAGACTTTCCTGAGAAAAGTGGGTAGAGCCAGCATGACTGCCCTGTGAGAAACTGTGCAGGGGAAGGGAGTTTGAGAGAGGAGGCTACAGCATCTCATTAGAGGACTGATTGATTCTCCCATCTCTTTAGCATTAACTAGGTTAACCTGCCTTCCCAGAGATGTTCTCTTGACTAGGCGATTGAACCAATCCAGCTGGAAGGTTAGGCCTTTCCAGGTTCTGAGAGTCTATCTCCTAATTAGAAGGAGTATTTTTTTCCCTTAATGTGAAGTTCAGATCCACGTGGGTGCCAGATGAAGACGGACGCTAAAAAGAAATCCCACACTAGCTCAGAAATGAGTACAATAAAGGGTTTTTTGTTTAGGGGTTGATTCACAGATCACAGTCCTTCGCTTGAATGGGGAACAGGAACTGAATCTCGCAGCCAGAAGAGAGGCTGGATTATAGTATAAGAGGCCACTCCCAAGTGGGTGGGTAATTTCAGGGCTACTGGAGGTAGGAATTCCTACAGCACCTGTTGGCTGGCTGAATGCTCTCCTATCAAGCACAGCCTTAGTGTAATAAAGCTATTTGTTGTAATTAGAATCTTGAATTCCTATCCCCCAATCCATATGCCAAATGCGTGATCCTCAAGGATATGCTGAGTCCTAGGAGGGGGTCATTAGATACTTTGGGTGATCCCCTCAAGTAGGCATTTGTGAGATCCTAGTCTTTCTCCCGTTTGCTCCTTCCATGACCTGCCACTGTTACTACAGCTAAGTCAATAGAGACACAAGCTATTCATCTCCAAGGCTGTGTCTAGCTAAACTCCCTCCCTTTGTAGGTTAGTATTTTGTAGTGGTTATAAGAGACTGACCAATCCCTGTCTTACTTTCCAAAGGCAAGCCCAGTGATTGGTGGGTTAACTGTAAAGTTGGCTTCTGCACACCTTTCTGTTGCCACATTGTCTTTGATATGCTCTCACCAAGAGGCAGAATGAATTTCCCGAGGTCTTTATTGCAGGCACCAAAAAGTGGGAGGAGTGATGCCAGGCAGCTTCTCTATTCTCTCTTGGAGCTCTGCTTTTAGCAGCCACCTTAACTGAGTCTCCAGAGATGTGCTATTGCTTTGGGCAGATCAGCAAAGACAGATAGCCAATGTCTCACTCAACCCACCACTGAACCCCACTCTCAGAACTTCAGAGATATCAGCTGATCTGCAAGTCATGAATTCAGATGTTTTCTCTTGTGTGCTGCTGGGACCAGGGCAACTCTTAACAAGTCATTTTTTTTTTGTAATTAGTCTTTTTTTAAACAGTCAGCATGTATGCAATTTTAGACCAGCCAGCCTATTGATTGTGGTTCTTGGTCCTGAACAGTGGATGATGGGAGAGAGTCCTGGAAGTGCTGCCTAGAATTCTGCGAAAGCTTGAGTAGAGTGTCCAGTTGTTAGGTGGCTGATGTTTCTATCTTCAGGTTGTTAGGTGAAAGACAGTAGAGAAGTAAGATTTGCATGTTATTCCAATAGCTGCCGTATTTATCGACTTGTCTGATTTGAACAGTCCCATACACACCAGGCAAAATCTCAGCATCATTGCCTTCTTAACATCTTTCCTTGTCTCATGTCAGCTGGTATAATTTGAGGGAATTCTTATTTGCTGAGCAGTTGTTTGCTGTGTATCTTTTCCTTCAGCTGGAGTGCATTCCTTCTTCACGGTAAAATGAGCCTGTTCTTAGGTCAACCAGCCTCACTGCATCCTTACCCTGTCTGTCTTTTCATCCTTACTGGTGAAAGGGATGGGAGTCTCGTAATGACCGAGTGAAGGCAGGAAAGCCTGCTTGAATTGATACTGAGTAGCAGGAAGGCTGTAGGGTACCAACACAACTTAGCCACACAAGCTGCCCTTGCCACACAGGAGCAAACACGCACGGGACTTCTCTATTTCTCCAACAACGGCAGTAGTTTCTCTTTGATGCCTTGACCTCCCTCATAGTGGTAAACAAAACTAGGACAGGCCACTGTGTGGGAGCAGGTGACCTCCTCTGTCAAGTCCCTTGTTCTGTCATTATGTTATGCAAAATAACTGGCCATTTAAGGAGGGAGACCACCGCTCCATGAAAGATGGAAACATCAGTCAAAGACTTCCTTGATAGATTCCACGCTATGGAAGGAAGCCTAGAGGGGACCAAATATGTCAGGGCAATAAAAGAAATGGATATAATCTTGCCACAATTGTTCCCTCGGTTTTTCTGATTTGTTTTGCAGGTAATAGGTAGTAGGAAATAATGTTTCCACTCTGAAACCAAGAGTATTATGCAGGGATTGTGTTTTATTAGCGGTGAGCTCATGGATACCGTTCTATTATCTGATTTGAAATATTTCCAATCTCTTATTTTCAGAGGCGTGTGAAGGAAACTTGACACAAAGACTGGAATACACTTATTTGTGAGCATGAAATTGTTCCCAGCACTGTTGAAAGTGGTAACAACTGGGATCAGCATAAACGTTTAGCAACAGATAATTAACAAAATAATGTACTGGTTGGTTTATCTAAAAAAATGGCAAGATGGAAGTCATTACCATCTATGAGAGTCTCTTTATTTTACATCTCTTCATGTATTTTTCCCACTTATTGGCATTACAACAGAATGTGCAAAGTGTACTTATTCGGTGATGGGATTTCAAGTAATTTTAATATGTTTCTTATACTTCAAAATCAAGTTCAAAGTAAAAACATGAAATACAGACGCTTCTAAATTTAAAGAATGTTTAATAGTAACTATTTGTTAAGGAAAAAAAATCACAAAACTAGCATTAATTTTTTCTTGTTAATTTAAATAGCTCTATGAAGGCAATAAAAGAAAGAGGATGGTTTGGTTTGCAGCTCAGATGACCTTGGCTCAGCTAAAGTGCACACACACACACACTCACACACACACACACACACACATGCACATACTTTGTACTTGGCTTAGACGGGGAAGTCCTTCTGGCATTGCAATTGCTTCCCTTCTCAAGGACTCTGCAAGGAACACTTTCTTGGCATCAGATATTAAGCAATAACGAATTGACATGTTGCACTTCGTAGTTTGCGGGCTCAGCTTTAGTTTATATAATTAATTGACCACAGCTCTAAAACACCTCATCCATTATATGGGGGAACGTGTCCTTGGAACTAAAACCATAGTACTCATTGGCTGGTCACACCAGCCTGGGCCATGGTGAGCCTCCTTCTCCTTTCTCTTCCCAAGGCACTCTGGAAGTAGCTTGAGTTCCTGTCTGGAACTGGTCACACTTGGCTCTCCTCTCAAGACAGAGAGACACTTTACAGAGAAGAGCATCCTGAAGGTGACAGCAGCAGTAAGTGAAAGTGATTCTTCAGGTGACCAAAGGGACCCAAAATGAAGTCAGTAGGAACTGTTCTGACATGAAGAAAATTGCTTGTTAAAGCAAATTATAAATCTAAAATGCTACTGGTAAGTTAATTGGGCATATTTTGAAAATCACATTGTACTTATAAATGTATATAATTACTCTCAAATACAAAATAAGGCATTTTGTTCCATTTTATTTCATGTGTGTATGTGTGTGTGAAAGAGAGAGAGAGGGAAGAACCATTTTCAGGAGTCTGGCTGGCCCAACAAATCATTTTTCTAAGCAGTATTAAAGAGATACAGCTACACATTATGGTTATCTTTTGTCGACTTGATACAAAGGAGGAAATGTTAACTGAGAAAATGGTTCCCTCAGATTGGCATGTGAGCACATCTACGGGTAGCATTCTCTTGATCTGTGGGTGGTGCAGTCCCTGGAAAGGTAATCCTGGAAGGTATGAGAACGCTAAATAAATGTAAGTTGAGAGAATAATCTAGAAGGCAGTGTTATCTGATAACCTCTGCTTCAGTTCCCACCTCCAGCTTCCTGCCTCTAGTTCTTGCCCTTCCCTTTCCTCATGATGGACCGTGGCCTGCAAATTGTAAGTGGAACAAACCCTTTCCTCCCCACGTTGCTTTTGGTTGTGGTTTGTCCCAGCAACGGAAAGCACAGTAGGACAAAAAAGTACACTGAAAGGTCACACACTGTATCCCTCGGAGAAATACTCACTTCTGAGTGAAAAAAGAAAAGCTATTGGTTATCTGAAGAACTCCCAAGGACTACAGAATGAACTCTGAGGTGTATTTGTTTTAAGGAATTCATGGACAGTTCTCCCATGTTTGCCGTGGGCCGATCATACATCCCGTTCCTCACCTTTGTTTCTAGCTTCTCTATTTGCTTTGGGCCTTGCATGCTGAATGAACTTCTTCCTGACATGCTTCGTCTCTTACTTTTGGGTCAGTTTCTGAAAGAACACATTTGTCAGCGTCTATAACAGTGACAAAGTACCCGCTGCTCCTCAGGAGGAAAACAAGGTGACTTTCGCTCACGGTTTGAGAGGTTCCAGGCCATGGGTCCCGGTTCTGGTGCTCCGGGCTGGTGGTAGCCCAGGACTTCATGGCAGCAGCATGTGGCACAAAAAGGCCTGTTCGCCTGCCTCACAGTGAGCAGGAAACAGAGGCAGGATGGGCCTGAGTTCCTAACATCTTCTTTAGTTGTGTTTACCTTGTGACCCAACTTTCTCCTCCTGGGCTCCAGTTTTTACAGATTTTTTTCCACCTCTTCCCAATGGTGGCACAAATTAGGAACCAAGCTAAAGGCTTGTTAAAGACACCGTTATCTAAATGTAAAGAGTTACCCACATGTGCCTCTCTTGACTGACCCCTCAACCCTCACGAAAACCAAGCGGCCCCGAATTCTACGTAATGTTGCGTGACCGTGTGGCTGAGACTGCTTTCTCAAGGAAAGCCACTTTTCTGACCGTGCGTCTCTCCTTTTTCACAACCAGCTTCCACATGTCATTTTACAATTCCCATCATGAAGTCTTTCCTTTACCAGCCTCCTTTCCTTTGGTATCCTGGTTGTGTTTCTATCTCTGTCTTGCTCCTTTGTTCCTTCTTTCTCCCATACGTCCCTTGGCTGACACTATACTCCAGCTAGTGGCTTCAGACTCCTCACACTGTCCTTCTCTCTAGGTCAGCTCAGCCTCCCTTGACTTCAGCTCATGTCTTCTCGGGACACTGTATGAATAGCATCTGTCACCCAAATCCTCCTGTGAGCACAAGCTCCAATCTTTCATCTGTGTATAGAAGTGTCACTAGCATGTTCCCCAAAAAGTTCCGAATAGACTCCTGATCTCTGGAAGTGTCTGTCCTGGGTAGTGTTATGTCAACTTGTCACAGGTTGGAGATATCTGAAAGAGAGGTACCTCAATTGAGTAAACACATCCTTAAGATCTGGCTATAGGGCATTTTCTTGAGTGGAGATTGATGGGGAGGACCCAGCCCACTGTGGGTGGTGCCATCATGGGCTGGTGGTCCTGGGTTCTGTAAGAAAGTAGACTGAGCAAGCCATGGGAAGCAAGTTGGTGAGCAGCACCCCTCCATAGCCTCTGCATCAGATCCTGCCTCCAGGTTCCTGCCCTGCTTGAGTTCCTGTCCTGACTTCCTACAATGATGAACAGTGATATGGAAACATAAGACAAATAAATCCTTTCCTGCCCAACTTGCTTTTGGTCATGGTGCTTCACCACAACAATAGAAACCCCAGCTAAGATTGTGTCTTATTTTTTACGGTCACTGTCTCATTCAGTGTTGTCCCAGTTGTGAACAAGAATTCTTGGAAAGAAGCTGTGTTTGCAGAAACTGATTGATTGATTAGAACGGCAGTGAGGGGGAGAGGTTGGACTGATGCAGATCCAGAGAATAATTACTTTATCTCCTGTCCCTTGTCCACCCCGTCTGAACTAACATCCTATGACTAACAGATAAAAAAACCTTTGCAATCCATAAGCAAATCCTACCTTTCACTGACCCAAAGCTATGACGGTCATCAGATGGCACTTTGAGCCTATAGAAAAGCTTACCCTCCCTGTCCTGCTGTAGCTGCCTCACTGATGTACCCCTCTAGCTGCCTCACTGATGCACCCCAATGTATTTTAAACTTGTCTTGACTTATGACTTTCTTTGTTCTGTAAAACTATAAAATGTCATGAAACTGCCCTGACTTTAGACCGTAGAATTTGGGTAACCCAAATCTGTATTCTCTGACCACAGTCATTCAGAGTGGTTTCAGAATGAACTATCTCTCAGTCCCTTTAGTAGGAGAGCTGTGTTTTGTTGTTGTTTGTTTTTGTTTGTTTTTGCATCAACAGCACCCAGACACATCCTACCAAACACATCTGCCTCGACATAGCCCTTCTTCTTAGACCCCCGTCTTTCCACTAACTGTGACTGGTGCTTCTGGCTTATGTAGCTGTATCTGTACCCCTGTTTCTTCTAAGTACCTGTTTACAACCACTGTCCATTTTTACTCATCTTTGCTTGGCCTATGTTCATCAGCATCTTTTATAAACAGAGTCCTAACTCTGGAGCTCAGACACTGCACTGGTTCCTCCCATCTGTGACCTAATGGATGGACAATGGCTAGGAACCCCTGGCACCTGTGAGCATCTTTCCCGCTCACTTACTGAATGTGTGTGCAACCACCGCCCCATCATATTTCTCCTTCATTTGAAGCGTCATCATTTCCTTTGTCCTCCTATCGTGCATATGTGAGTCCTCTTCACCCCGGTGACCTGACATAGTCAAATACACTGGTACTTAGGGACACGAGACTGTGGTCTGAGTGCATGTAATATGCTGATTCAGGGCATTCGTGATTCCTGGAATTGCAAAACTACTTTCTTAAATAAAACCATTTCATGATACTTTTCAGCTGTGCCGCTGGGTAAAGGGAGCAGTAAGCAGCCCTTTCGAGGGGATGACAGAGGACTGTCTTTGCAGACTGCTACGGGGAAGACTGTCTTTTTTTTATACAATGCATTTTTAAGCACAATGGGAGGGGGTGTTAGTACTGTCAATAGAATTTTAAATACAAACAAGTAGAGACAGTTTTCTCAAGAGTTATATTTTGAGGAATGTCCATAACTGCTATCCAGCTTCAAAAATAACTCATAGAAACTGGCAAAGAATGAACAAAGGGCAGCTTATGATCTTAAAACAAACACAGCCAAAGAGTCTTGAGAACAAACTGACAGAGTCTCTCTGCAAAGCTGTGCGCTGGGGCTGCGAGATGTGGGTAGAAAATAGGAAGAGAGGGTAAGCTGGTCTCGGGAGGCGGCTCGCTTGTCCCCAGAGATGTAAGTTGGTGCCCCACAGGTGGTTCATCCCCATGTTCAGAAGCCCTCATCTTATCTAGATGGAGGCCACATTGCCCCCAGAAATCATGGTCATTTTGTCAGCAGACCAGCAGCTTGCATTTCCTGCATCTTTCATGTTGTGAGGCTTAAGGGCAAAGGCCTTTATCTGCTGAGCAGTCTTGCTAGACCTTCATTATGTCATTAATGGTCCTCTCTTCAAATCGGTTCACAGTCTGAGGTGCTTGTGGTTATAAATTTAACATATAAACTCGAGCTAAGAGACACAATGGAAAACGTAGAGATGCAATGAATGTACATTTTGTATGTGAGTCATTTTTTCTAAGATTTATTTTTTTAGTTTATCTGTACTAGAGCTTTGTCTGTCTGTCTGTCTGTCTGTCTGTCTGTCTGTGTCTGGTGTCTGTGGAGGTTGGGAGAGGGCATCAGCGTCCCTGAAACATGAGTGATACATTGTTGTGAGCTGCCATATGGTTCTGGGAACTGAACCCAGATCCTTGGAAGAACAGCCAGCACTCTTAACCAC
Source organism: Microtus obscurus (assembly GCA_963919715.1). NCBI lineage: Eukaryota > Metazoa > Chordata > Mammalia > Rodentia > Cricetidae > Microtus > Microtus obscurus. The sequence goes on from CAWTZC010000015.1 coordinate 26,518,220, forward strand.
TGTGCCGTCTCTCCTGCCCCTGGCTCACTAGCTGTTGAGCGGTGAGCTGGATTTAAACACACTTGGAAGCCTTGTCTAGCTTTCCTCAGAGGAGTAACCAGTCTGTGAAGTTTCTGAAATGAGAGACTTCAGTTTAGTCATCGGTAAAATAGGAAAAACACGCCAACCCCTCCCTTGATAACTTTACTCAAGAACAGAATAACTATGGAAGATGAGCATGAAGTCGTGCTGTAATTACTGAAGGCACAGAACTGAGCACACTTGTTAGGCCAAGCACAGTTAAGAGGGACAAAATCTCCATGCCTCTACTGCTGGTAAGCGAAACCTTCGAACGAAGTCTTCCAAGATCTTCGTGGTGGCTTCAGACAACAGCGCTATCTCCCACTGGTAATGACTCACCATGGGCGGTGTGAAAGAGTGAACACTTCTGCCCATCACACAGTATGTGCTTGATGCCTCCTTTAGGAGATAAACAAGATATGAGTTGCAGGAAAGAAAAATAAGTTAAAGAACAACCAACAGATTTTCAGAACTTGTATTTATTTCAGATGGTTTTACATTATTTCCTGAAGAAAACTTTTTATAATTATGTATTTGCCTCTCTCTCTCTCTCTCTCTCTCTCTCTCTCTCTCTCTCTCTCTCTGTGTGTGTGTGTGTGTGTATGTATGCATATGTGTGTTGTGAATACCAGGGCTATCTTTCTTTCTTTCTTTCTTTCTTTCTTTCTCTAAAACAATTAATTTATTTATTTTCTATCTTTCCTCTCCTCTCTTCTCAGTTCCTCCTTCCTCACCTTCTCTCTGTTCCCATTCCTCAATCCTCTCCTCTTCCTTTCCTGTTTAGGAAAGGGCAGGACTCCCATGAGTATCAACAAAACATAGCAATCAAGTTGCAGTAAAACTAAGTACCTCCCCATATATTAAGGTGCTTTATAAATATTAATGACAATATTTTGAAGTGTTATTATTTTCATCAGCATAAAATATTACCCCTTATAGTATTAAACAATCTTTTTCCTAAATTTCAGCATACAGAAATTGATGGGAAGATTTTTATAGTCTGGCATACACAAAAGTTGGATCATAACACAATTGTTTTTAGAGGTATTATACTGTAATTAACTTTACAAACTATTTACTTTAAATGATCAAAAAATGATAGAACACTTAACTTAGTTTCTGTCCATCTCCTGTACCTATTAGATACACACTAATTGATCACACATGACAAATGTGTCTTACACACTCACCCCTACGGGGGTACCAGCGGGGTTAGTTCTACTTGGCAAAGCCTCCACGGTTCCTTCTGAGTGCTGGCTCTTGCTGTCACTGTTGCTGCCCTGGGGATGGATCTCAACCACCAGCTGTGACTCTCAAGAATGCTTCTACACACAAAACTCAGAAGCTCTTCCATTTCCCAAGATGAGAACACGGAAAAGCAACCCCATTTCCAGTGGCTCAAGGACACAGGGGAAGAAGCCTGACTAAGCAGCAGAGGGACTGTTACAAACTTACCTGAAAACCACCAAAGAGAAACTGAAAACACTCACACGCCGAGTTCTTGCTTTCGCAAATGAAGAATATTGGTAAAACAGCTACCGCCAAAGCATGGTGTGAATTCATTGCAACCCCCTCAAAATTCCAATGCTTTCTTCCAGAACTATCTAAATTCATGTAGGAGAACAAAAGACTAACTAACTGAAGACATTTTGATGGGGGCCAAGCTATACTAGGTATATATGTCCAAAGGAATCAAAGTCAACATGAATTGCCTGACCACCCATGTTTATTGTAAGACTATTTATAGTAGCAAAGTTATATAAAAATCAGTGTAGGTGTCCATCAATAGATGATCAACTAAGGGAAATACGGTGGATCTAAATGACAGCACACCATTTGACTATAAAGAAGAATAAAATTCTGCCATTTTCAGGGAAATGGATAGAGTTGGACATCATCAAGTTAAGCAAAATATGGCAGACACAGGGGCTAGAAAGGTGGATCAGTGGTTAAGAGCACTGGATGCTCTTCCAGAGGTCCTGAGTTCTATTCCCAGCAACCACATGGTGGCTACAACCATCTATAAAATATGGCAGACACAATTATCACTTCTTCATATATTAAGTCTAGCTCTTTAAAAAGGACATAGAATCTTTAAAGTAGCTTTAATTTATATTTGTCCACTCTCTAAGGCTATTGAGCACCTTTAAAAGTGTTTTCTAGCCACTTGTAGTCCTCTCTTGGGAATTTTCTATTTATTTCTATACCCCTTTTTAAATCAGGTTGTTTATTGTCTTAAATGTTTATGATTTGTTTTTCTTCTTGTTTTTTTATATTATAGACACTAGTCCTCTGTCAAATGAGTATGTGGCAAAGATTTTCCCCTATTCTGTGGAATGGGGGACAATTTAAAGGAGGGGCTTAATAGTATAGGCCAGCAAAGATAAACCAGTGGAATATTGGAGGCCGAAATGCTTCAATAGGGAGGGGTGCAGGATAATGGGGTAAACCAGAGAGTGGAGTGAACTAATATAAAGGAAGGCAGGATGTATGAACAGCTATTTGTCTTCTGACCTCCATACACGCACACACATCCACACGCCCATATATATGATAACTAACTAAAAAATAAATAAATACAATCTCTAAACACTGCAGTGGAAACTGAACAGTATGAGAAGAAGAAGAGGCAAAGGAAGTGCGAGAGAGGACAGGAGAGGGCAATGCACAGGAGATTAACTTAAGTAAATTTTCAATCATAAATATCAACCCTAATGAAACATATTATATTAAACAAGTCAAATATGCTATAATAAAATGATAAAAAAGCTGCATTAATCTCACTGTGGTAGTGCCAGCCAACTGTTCCATTGTCAAATGAAAGCATCTGTGCACACAGTAATTGTAGACAGGTGTTCGCTGCAGCTTTGTTTGTGGGGCACTGAAACTGAAAACAGCAGCCCGGGTTGCCACCACACTGCTCCGAAGGCTATGCAGGACAAGGCTCCTCCCTATACTTTTTCAACTGCTAGGAGTCTGTAGTCATTCCACAATAGAGAATGTTAAAGACATAAGTAAAATGAAAGTCAGAAGAAAATAGCTCTTAGTATAACAAAACACATGCACGCAGGATGTAGAATACATAGAAGTAGATGTGATTGTATTTAAATATAACTTTTGTAAATCATTATCAGACAGAAAGATACAAGTTAAGCTGGTAGAAGATAGTTTTATGAAGGCAATTAATGAAAACAAATAGTATAGAGAGTAGATTAAAAATTCCGAGACCCACCAGGAAAAGCACAAACCACATAGTAACAAAGCAGGAAAAGTCAGCCATGGTGGGGATGTGCCTATGACTGTCAATGTCTGCAAGCGCACAGCGCTGGGGAAGCCATGCTGTGGGTCCATTTCACGTCCATTTGATTGGTCCAAATGGAAGGTGTGACTTTACCAGGGACAGAGAAGTTCTGCTGTTCAGTGCTGTTAGGATTGAATGTTCTCACAGGCAGTTTATTTATTACTTCTTCACACACTGGGCAAGTAGGGAGGGTGGTCCAGAGGAATCGCATTTATAGCTGAGAAAAACCATTGTATGAGAGATTGTGTGTGAGGAAATTCACACTAGCTCAGGCGTGCCTAGAGAAATGCTGAAGATGACTGTTCTGGGAAGAGAAGGGATGAACAACCTGGTGTGTTTGTTCACACAGTGACTCTTCTGAAGGGGAAGATGGATGAAATAGTTATACTCAATGGGGTGGATTATAGTAAGTTAAATGAGCTGAAAGTTATAAACACCGACACTGGAGCGTATAAAAGTTGAATCTTTTTGGTTGTGAGCCTAGCCTTTAAAAACTGAGCCTTCTCTGCAACTCGTGAAGCTTCAATATGAAGTAAGTTTCACAGTACGCTTAAGGGCATTCATCACCACCTTCGGCACTCTCGTCTCTGCAGAGACCGAAAGAGCAAGCCAGGAATAGCAACAGAAGCGATACAAACACCTCTCGCATGCATTTGTTTCATTTCTGTGTGTGTGTGTGTGTGTGTGTGTGTGTGACACAGGATTCGTGTGCTGGTCAGAGAACAGCTAGCGGGAATTGATTCTCCCCTTCCATCATATGGGTCCTGGGGATGGAACTCACGGTCATCGTCTTAGCAGTAGGTGTCTTTCCCCATTGAACCATCTCAAAGGCTCTGTTTTTACCACCTCTTTTTGTTCATAATGTGCTCAAAATAAATCCTTACGTGTTTTCATCTGCCTAGTCTTTAATAAGTCAGATGCCCCATTCATGACAGTTTAAAACTTCCGCTGAAACATGCTCTAGGAACACATGCTCTGTCAGGGTAAACTATGTAGGAATTAAACACTGTGAAAATGATAGTGTCAGGGATTTATTGTGGCTTGGAGTGATGGTTCTAGATGACGGAGAAGAAGGAAAGCGATGGGGAGGAGCCAGGGAGAGAAGGGGAGGAGATGAGAGAAAGAGGGGGAGGGAGAGAGAGAAAGAGATGTGGAGAGGAAGACAGGGATAGAGACAGGGAGAGAGCAATGTGGAGAGAGAGAAAGAGAGGGAAAATAAGGACAGAAAATGTCTCTTTGATGTAGACGGAGAGAGGGAAGGTGAAGATGGGACCTGGGTGAGGACTGCTCAACAGGAAGAATTTGACTTCCATTCCATCAGTGTACATGTGTGCTCATTCATATGTGCATGTGAGTGAGTGTTCATATATGCACTCATGTGCTCATGAGTATATGTGTGCATTCATACGTGTATGTGTGTGTTCATGTGTGCATTCATATATCCACATGTATGTGTGTTCCTATGTGAATATGCATGTAAGAGTGTGTTCACGTGTGGCTTGTGTGTAAATTGCATGTGTAAATTAAGGCATTAAATGCTCATTAAAAACTGATCCTGAAAGAAGATTCAGTAATTAATTTTTATTTAATAGAGAACTCAATACATGGTGGTAGAGTGTGGCCAGGTTAGCATCAGTCCCACAGTTCACAGTGTATAATAGAGTGTGACCAGGTCAGCAGCTTCAGCCCCACAGTTCATACTGTATAATAGAGTGTGACCATGTCAGCAGCATCAGCCTTAAAGTTCATACCTTCACACCTGTCTTGGTGTGGCTTCAGCTCTGGGGGCTCACAATGGAGTTTTTCTTTCTTTCTTTCTTTCTTTCTTTCTTTCTTTCTTTCTTTCTTTCTTTCTTTCTTTCCTTCCTTCTGGTGTACAGAAAATTTACTTTAAAACGTTCAAAGCAGTTTTTTCTGGCCTGTTTGTAATTTAGTAATTAGAGTTTTTAAAAATGTCATTCAGCTCATAGTTGAAAACAAAATTCAAGTCAGTCAACTTTTGTGTGCTCATTATAGACAAAATGGGAAATCACTAGTGAGAAGGAAACCATACAGGAAACCCTGTCATGTGAGGAAGAGGCTAAAATGGTGAGCATATCACTACCCAGGGATGCTGAACATCCCAGTAGAGGGCTCCCAGGTACCTCCGTGTACCTCAAAGATGGGTCTGAAATCCCTGGCTGGCACTCTCCGTGAAGCCTGAAGCTGAGAATAAACCCAACCAGTTAAACAAACACAGTACCAACAGAAGCAGCCAAGATGATGGCTCCTCTCTGTTTAAGCTTTAACACACATCGCTTCCTTCACAGACCCCTGGAGGAGTGCACATCATGTACACAGCACGGACATCACTAGGAAAACTGGCTGTTTCAGTCAAATTATCAACCTGGATGGGACTTTTCTTTTGCCTGAGTGGACACGTCAAAGCATCACTATGACACAGCGACTCTGTGCTGACACATTGCATCTGCAAGAGACACACTGAGGATTAATTCATTTCTTTGCAAGGAAACCATTATGTACAAATCATGTCTTGGACTGAAATATCTTTTGTTTGGTAATTGTCCAGGAGAGACCATTTCAATTCCAAGGATGAATATTATTTCAATATGAGTTATTAATTAGGAGGCAGTTGTCATCATGAGCATTCTGAGTTTAAATAAGTTATTTACAAGGATAAGAGGCAACTGTGTCATGACATGAAAATGAGCTTGACGCTCAGTCTTACACAGCCTGTCGAGAACCACAGTCAGCACTGGCTGCTTGACATCCATTGGCTTAAGAAACTGGCAAAAATTTGACAGAGTCAGTGTATTTACACACGCATAGTATATGCCTGCAATGTGCCAGGCACCCCACTCAGGCTGAGTTTCCTGCCAAGATTTGCAGCGATGGTCCCAGGCACACTAGGCATCACCAAGTTTGTTCTATAGACTACGGCTGCAGGACAGAGACTGTTGGGGTGCAGAGACCTGACAGGGTCCTGTCATTCATTCAGAAGTATGGATTTAATTCATTAGGGTGGTTCTCATGATTCGCCAACAAAACACATCCCTAAATAGCAGGGGTGTAAATGTCTGCAACCAGGTGTAAGTGGGTTAGTCCCAAAGCAACCTCTCTTTGAAACTTAATTTTGAGATTTAGTTTTTTGTACTCTATGGTTTATGTTTGGTCGGATGTCATGATCTTGTGATAGCAATGCCACTCACAGCAATGTGAGCTCCGCCCAAATAATTCAGTTAAGATGTACATCGTAGATTTGAGCTCCAGCCTGGGAGGCAGTACAGGCTGGGGGAGGGTAGAGCTCCCTCCCAGAAGTGGAGTGGAGCCCCAGGAGGATGCAGGGAGAAAGTGATGTGCAGCTCTTTTACTTACTTTTTGTTGGTTTTGTTTTCAGAGACAGCGTCTTACTCTGTATTGTAGTGATCTTCCTGTCTCTGCCCCTTAGGGCTCAGATTCTAGGCCTGTGCCACAGTGGCCACCAAGACGAATGTCTTTGAAGAATGATTTGGGAGAGTGGACTTTCAATGAGTTAGAGGCAAGATCAGCACATTCTACTGGTTTGAAGATGTTGTTGCAGAAGAGGAAGCAGACCCGTACCTGAAACAGGAGGATTGAGAAAATGAACCTCGTATGAGATAAATATAAACGCTGCTTGATTTTATACTTGTAGCAAATCATTAAAGAGGTTGGCCGAGTCTCCTTGACAGCAATTTTGTAGCAAACCAAAGATTCAAAAAAAAAGATCAAATAAGAAATATGTATGATATTTATCATCACATTAACCTCTTTTCCAAGTTATGATTCAGAAGCCAGCAAGAGGGCTCTGCTGTTTTAAAAGTGTTTACCCTGGCAAGTCTGAGACCCGAGTTTCACCCAGGGAACCCATGCACAGGTAGAGGGAAGCAACTTTATAAAGCTGTTCTCTGAGCTCCGTATGCATGCCGTGGTGCACACACACACCACCCTCCACAAAAGATGATAAATAAAAATAGATTATGTATCAATGTCTTAAACGGCAATATTCTCCATTTAAGTCAGTAAGCTGATTCTAAAGTTTGTGTGGGAGATATGCACATGAGGATAGCAAGATGACACGGGAACAAAAGACTGTAACCCTCTTGGGTTGCTCTTGTTCCCTGTCATTTCCTCAAGGGAACAGGCTTTCATAGCTGTAGCCCATTGTCTATTGGTGTCAGTGGAGACACCATCCGAGGCATTGCATGTCTCAAAGTGTATAGGCCAATGTTCAGCTACTGTAGGTGGGAACCAAGTAGATACAAAAAAAAAAATCTTCACCTCACAGCTAGAGTAAGAGAGAGATAAAAAGTCTGCAGGTCAGGTGTTATGTCTGAATGCAGTTTTCCATTGGTATGACCTTATCCATTGGAGGTTTGAGTAAAAATGGTCCACCTAGGGTCATGTTTGAATCCTCAGGCCCGAATGAGTGGAATAGTTTGGGAAGGATTGGGCATGGCCTTGGTGAGGAGATAGATCACTGAGGGTGTGGCTCAGGCAACCAAAGACTCACACCATTCCCAGTGTGCTCTCTGCCTCCTGCTTGGGGATTAAGATGTCAACTCTCAGCTGCTGCTCCAGTCACCTATCACCCTGCCTTTGCGCTGCCATCATAGACTCTAACCTTCGGGAACCATAACCCAATTAAAGTCTTACTTCTATGAGTTGCCTTGGTCATGGTGTCTTATCACAGCCATAGAAACGTAATCAACCTGCCTTCTTTTAGAAGGAGCGAGATAGTGAACGAGACAGAGGCCGGATGCATAAGAGACCACCAGTTAACCTAGTGGTAAACAAAGCCCCTCTGTGCTCCTTGATATGTAGCTGTTACTCAAACCCCAGTACTCCAAACCCATGACTTGCAGTTACATCCATGGCTTTTGCATAGTTCGCTTCTTCTTGGGTGTTTATTGAGCATCTTTTACGCACCAGGCATTGTGTTCATAGGTAAGTCTTGGCACCGACCCCTTCATGATCTGAATGAAAGTACAAGAAAGAGATACCACACATGAGTCCATCTTTAGGAGCCTTTTTAGACATCTGGTGCATTCATAAGGAATCCCTGGGAGAGGCCTGTTTTCACACTCTTCACCTTCCTCCACCTGCAGCCTCAGGGAGGCAGCTGGCTATGTGCTACAACTGTAGTTCTGTAAATGAACACAATTCAGCGTTGTCTTTTAGAGGGTGCAAAACAAGTGCTAACTCCCTGGAATGTGCTTCTACTTCCCCTTAATCTAGCAGAGGTGAATGGGCCCCTCTGAGTCATTAGCAATGTTTTGAGAAGGTTCAGGAGTGCAGGTGGGAACAGGCAGGAAGTCTCAGGGCCTTCTGGAGGCAAAATAACACCTGCTGGTGAACGAGATGCCTCAGTGACCCAGTGAGGTGATTTCTTGGCCACTGAGAGAACTCCCAGCAAAAAGTCAAATTCCTCCCTATCCCCCAAACACCACTGCTCCTGGGAGTGACTTTCTACACTGTTGAGAAGGAGAGCTTGATGACAAAGCAGAAAATAATTCTCTGTATGTCTACTTCATTTTCACGCCAGACACAGCCGCTTGTCTTTTCTCTACCTTCCAACACCGCTGTAGACTTCAGCCAGCAGGTAGATTTGGGTCATGTGTGAGCAGGACTCTTTATCGTGTTTAACAACCAGGAGGAAACATGATCCCCCCCCATTGAGACATTTCGTGATGTCTAGGAGCACCAGGGCCAGTGCACTGGTGTTTGGGTTTTATGCTTAGCTTTTCCTATCCCATCACCAGTGGGAACCCTGAGCAGCCATCCTGTTGGGGAGTCTTCAACATCCTTGCTTCCACGTGGATACCTCTTAGTCTCAGATATAGGAGAGTCTGTTACCTGCTGGCACCTTTTGGGAGCTGGCCATGATGTCACCTGTCTTTTGTTTCTTGTGTGTGTGTGGTTTCCCTAGGACCTTTTCAGTAGCCCCTCTCAGAGTCTCCAGGCCACTATGGTCTGAATGAATGCAAATATTTGGTTTCCATGTCATGAAAGATGCAGAGAGGTCAGCGTTACAGAGTCAGATTATAATCACAAGATGCAAGGACTCCATAGCTGAGCAGGCTCTGAGATCCAGGAGCAGCCACTTCTTCAGGCAGTAGCATAGGGTCTAGAAATCCCAGGCCTTATTTTGTACCCTCTGGTCTATACTTCTTTTTTTCTTGGCCCTGATGTGGACGTCTAGGACCAGAGAGGTACCCGTGTTCATAGGGATGGGGACAATGCTATTAATCATCACTGTTAGGAACTTAGAACTTCTCAATTTAACAACATTGGCTTCTGTGGCAGGACGGTTCTGTGTGTGTGGTGGAGGGAAGGCTCACACACACTGCAGGATCTGCGAGATGGCAGTAGTACTTCTGTTATGATGACCATTGATGTCTTCAGTCACTGCTAGATGTCCCCCTAGTGAGATCTGCCCTGAGCAGGACCAGTTTCTGTAGACTCCTGCAGGAAGAGGCTCCATATAATCCAGCCATTTGCTGGTCCCCAATACTGGAGACAAGAAACTCAGGGTCATGTCTGCACGTTGTTCCATCCACTGGGACAGTCCTCTCTCTATTCTGTTGGGAAAACTCATCCTGACCCCACGACCCTCTTGAGCATGTCTCAGCAAGCACTTCTCCTATCAATCCCGCCAGAATCAGAAGCTTCTTCTCTGTATGATATCTTTTTGGGCTCATCATTCCGCAATAGAGATGTGTGTCCCATCTCAACAGGAAACAGCTCCTGTGCCATTTCACTGAGGGCCATGGGGCCTGCGCGAGCAAAGTCCAAACGGATTGCATCCTAGATTACGGGCATCTGCCTTTGCAAGGGGTCTAACCAGGCTCTTAAGGCAGCAGTGATGTCGTCCAAACTGGAAATGAGGCTGGTTATCCAGAAGAATGGCAAGTGTGGAGATGATTCGTTAGAGTAGGGGTGACTTTTGAAGTAGTCCTTAGAAGGTCAGACTTTATTAAGCACCTGATGAATTCCAGGTTTTCTGCGTAGGGTGAACATGAAGCAAGTGTGTTACTATGTCCTGAAGCGTTCATATAACATGCACAGAGCCCTCGCCTGCCTCACTGACAAGGTGAGGGGGCCTGGCTATTGTCAAGCTGGTCTCACGGATGCCCTGTATACCTGGCTTCACCTTACGGAGACTTGTGGGTCATGACAATTGGTGCTTCCTGACTTTGGGAACTAATCAGTCTGTCAAACTCCTGGAAAGTCAAGAAAGAAAGCACTATCGTGAGCAGACCAAGGAGAGCTGAGATTCTATGGTTTTCATTCCCTTTCTGGAGCATGGACTGAATGCTCACAGTCCCCTAAACACACAGGTTTGGCCACTGTATTGGGAGGGGGAGCCCTCAGGTTAGCGCCCTTAGGAGAGATCTAGAAGAGGCGACTTTTCCACCATGCTATGACGCAGTAAGGAAATGACCAGCAGTCTACACATCAGGCGGAGAGTCCTCTCCAGGACTGATCAGCCACGGCCTTGCTTGGGCCTCCAGGCATCAGAATGATGAGAAAAAAGGTCTCCATTTTAAGCACCCAGTCAACAGAATTTTAGAGCTGCCAGAGTACACACACATGCACACACATATGCACACATACATGCACACACACAAACACGCGCTCACGCACACACAGGAGAGATAGACAGACAGTGACAGACAAAGAGACAGAGAGATAGCGAGATCACAAGGCCAAAGAAGGGTTTTCAGACCCCCCAGCTCTGCCACGCCTCATCCTCAGGTGGGGATAGACCACGTGAAGAAGCTGTAGCTTCTTGAGAACAAGTCTGAAACTTGTGTCCAGGACGCCCAGGGAGCCCCGTGTCCTCCACAGCAGGTGTCTGAGAAAGGCTGGAGGGTACACATGCCCACGCTGCCCATGCACCCGGGAACACTGCCCTTTCTAGTCAGCTACTGCTAAACCTCTGGGAAGGGAGAAACTCACAGACTCAGAGATGAAATTGGTAGGCTGAATAACCGTGGGCTGTGTAGTCACAATAAAGACAAAGGGAAAACTCCGAGTGTAAATGCGGGAAGAATGAAAACAAAGTTGTTAGAAGGTTCTGGGTTTGTTCACAGTTCTGGCCGATGTTCAGGTGTGCTCAGCAGCCTGCAAGTCCCAGCAGAGCGGCAGGGCCTGCAGGCAGAACCCATGAAGATGTCGAGAGAGGCTGTCGGTCTCATTGTGCCCCCAGCTTGACTGGCTGTAGGCTCTTGTGGAGACAGAAATCTGTAGGAGGCACAGTCTTCTGCAGGGCTAGGTGAGAGGAAGACTATAAACCAGTAAGGGGGACACTAACTCAGCTTGTCGAAACTGAGGTGGCCTCACTGCACATCATACTGCGAAGGAAGCTGTTTTTAAAATTTGATCTATTTTTATTTTATGTTCACTGGTGTTTTGCCATGGGTGTCAGATCCCCTGGAACTCGAATTATAGACAATTGGGAGCTGCCATGTGGGTGCTGGAAATTAAATTTGGGTCGTCCAGAAAAGCAAGCAATGATCTTAACCACTGAGTCACCTCTCCAGCCCCAGAGGGTAGCTATTTTTAAATAACACAGCTGTGCAAAGCAACAATCCGGGCCCCTCTCCGTGAGTTCCATTCACTTCCGAGTGATTCCAGTTTGACAGCCGTTGGCTACCATACTCCCAGATTCCCAGACTCCTTAGGGTGAGGAGAGGAGAGCAGACACTCCTATTCAGTGGGACCTCCTGGTGACTCTCATAGGAGTTATTTCCCATTGACCAAACGTTTTATTCTTTGAAACAAAGTCTCACTATGTAGCCTTGGATGGCCTGGAACTTTCTAAGTGATCAGGCTGACCTTGGACTCATAGATTCACCTGCCTCTGCCTCCTAAATACTCGGAGTAAAGCTATGCACTTCCACATGCAGCCCAATTGACACATTCTTGCTTTCATACCCCACTCCAGCTGCCTCCCCACTCCAGCTGCCTCCAACACAGGGCTCTCCTTCCATCCTCTAATGCTCAGGGTAGTCCTTCAGGTTGGGTGCTTCCTCTGAAGGGGCAGGCATCCCCCCTCCCTGCCATTTCCTCCTCTGTGGTTTCAGTTAAACACAACAATGACGGCCTAAAGATAGTAAGTGAAAATTCATTCAAATAAGAAACTCATGAGCTGGGAATAACTTATCTTATGGCGTTTTGTTATTATTGCTCTGTTGCTGTTGTTGTTAGTGCCTTTCTGTGCCTGATTTATGAATTAAATTCCATGGTTGATGTTTCTGCATAAGAAATATAGAGCATAAATGGAGTTCAGTATAATCTGTGAGATGAATTGATAGGCATTCCCTGTAAAGAAGGGGAGACGACTGTAATTCTTCACCCAAATCCAGCGTCACAGATAGAAACCGCTATTATTTATGCAGAACTTGGGTCACTCCGTGGTAGGAACTGTGCTATCATTATTTTACTTAATTTGTCAAAAGCTTGCTGTGGTGTTGCTCCCATCCCCCCATCATTAGTTTGCTTCCAATATGTGCTATTTTTATTTTTAACCACACATTTATCAAAATTAAATAAATGCAAACAATTCAAGTAATGTGACTCTCAACACAAAATGCTTCACCAACATCCTGCTGGCCGCCATCTTGCCTTCCCACATCTGAGCTAGCTTATTCCTACAGGAGGCCAGCTGTCTGGAGGCCCTTTCTAGATCCGCCGAGGTCTGATATCTTCCTTCTGGACGGCACTCAGCCTGCACTGCATCCCACCCTCACCTGGGAGGACCAGGGTGATCTTGGGACATTTTTCAAATGTAAATTTCTGATGTGAGGTTGGGTGATAATGCTAACAATAGTGTCTACATGAAGATGGTGGGCAAGGACATTGAGGGATAGATGGTGGCACGTGAACAGACGCTGGTGTCCCCTAGAATGTGGATGGGACATAGGGAGGTCCATAGCCTCACTGGACACAGAGGCTGATGCTGGTGAGGATGGGTAGAAGGGGTTCAGAAAAGACCTTTCTCTTTTTCATGTAGATGGAAATCCAAAGATGCTTCACAATGTTCCCCTCAAATTTTGATGGAAAACTTGAAAAAACAAAACAAACAAATAAAAAAAAAAAAGGGAAGGCAGCTCTGCTAGCGATGGGTGGTTTAATTGCCTAGTGGGTTGCCCTGTGTGTATAAACACTATCGTTATTTGTTCTTTTGGCCTTTAAGTTTAAATGCAGGGCACATCTTTCAGGGACTTTTAGGGACTTTCCAAGGCCATTCCTGCATAAAAGTCAATCACATGACAACCTTCTCACTCTATCACACTTAAAAACAACTTAAGAGAAACTTGTGGAGCTCTTTGATTCCTTTGAATTGAATTTTTTTCCCCCTAAACCTGGAGAAGAATACTTTCAGGGAAGAATGGCTTTGGTAGTCATTTAATTTTCTAAACCTAGGTAGGCTAAGGCTTGGTTTACTTGGATGCTCACAGGAGACAGCTCAATTAGGAGGAGAAATTGCCAAGGCTTTTGCTCTGAGCACTGCGGGACAGCTTAGTAAGTAACTGAGTGACAAGCACATTTTTGCCTGGCACTGGTGTCTCTGCCAGCCCTGAGTGACATGGTCCAGAGGACTTGTAGGTCCCCTTCATTGGAAACAAAGACACTGAAGCAGAAGGAGGGCTTTGTTCTAGGAACCCCACGAAACTGAACTACAGTAAGATAAATGGGTGCTTTCTCTTGAGCTCATGAAACAATCAACTAACAAATAAAGGATTCTTTGAAAACTGAAGACAGGATGATGTGGCAGGATGGGTTTGGTGTGTGCGGTGAGCCAGGCCATAGCTGGCAAAGTCCGGCTTCCTAATACCAGATCCTTTCTCCAGGATTATGGCTGACATTAGGGTTGCACTAAACTCAAGCACGGTGTGAAGCATCCGTTCCAGTCTGCTCTAGGAGCACGGAGCGTGGTCGTTGCTCTCTCCACACTCAATCTCACCTTGTGCTGCTCTCAGAGCCACCTCTCCACTTCTGTGTGTGCAAACCCTATTGCACACCACACTCTCACAGATCGTCCTCATTTGAGTTATTTTGTGTTATTTCCTGGCAACACCTAGCCCTGTGCTCCACGAAGTTGAGTCCTTAGGATGGCTGCTCATGTCTTCAGTCACACATCATTCCCAATTCTTGGTCTGTAATGTCTTTACTACTTCTGCAAGCAGAATCCTTCCTCTGGATCACGCGGGCCTCTTAGACTTGGTTGCCTGGCCATCCCAAACCTTTGTATGCAATGCCAGTGGTGCCAACCCCACATATTTGCACTGTGGAGTCCCCGAAAAGAGTAGGTGCCACCTGCAAGCTGAGGTTTGAAAATCAAATAGTTGGCCCAGAGCATGGAATGAACCAAGATTTAGTATGCTGTTTTTAAACTTATATTGCTCCATGACATTCTTTGGTATGTGTCAAATTCAAAATACAAATGAAGCCCAAATGGCAGCTGAAGTAGTTCAATTGATCTCTCTTGGACTAAATTGAGGAACATTTTACTGAAGGCAGTAGAGGCTAACAAAACAGAGAATAGAAAGACAACACTCAAGTGAGAAAGGAGACCAGAAATGTAAGCCAGAATTAGGGATGACCTTCCCCTTTGGGGTCTGTCTACTGCAATGACTGAAGGTATGGGGGGGCAGTGTCTGGCCACAGCAAGCTTCCACCCCCACCCCGATGACCATACCAAACTCTAGCTAAGTCTTAAAGATCTGGGCTGTAGTACTGAGAGTATAATAGAAATGGCTTAGTTTTTCCTGGGACCGGCACTCATCTGTGAGAAATGCAAGTCCCCAATGGACATAGAAGCATGTGTAGACATTCACTGTGCTGGCCAGCTGGCAAAGAAGGGCAAAATGCTGATGGAAAAATTAGGTCGTTGGACAACTTTTTATACACAGTGTCATTCACACAAGGCACAGAGAAATGTGTATGCAGACAGAAAATTGCATGATTTACAATCGAAAGGCATAAAAGAAAAGCCCCCAAAAGTTCTAAAGAATTGAGGTGCTGGGGTCAAATATTTTGATTTAAAGTAGTTAGGTTAATGTAGTCAAATAAATAAACAAGAACTTAGAATGTTTAAAGAACTTCCAAGTGAACATTGTATGCTTTTAACAGAAGAGAAAAATAGAAACAAAAGAATAGTTTAATAATGAATTAGATATACTTAAAACAAAAAAATTATTATTACTGTTTTCTTTTAGATTTTTGAGACAGGGTTTCTCTGTGCAGTCCTGTCTGTCCTGGAGCTCTCTTTGTAGACCAGGCTGACCTTGAACTCAGAGATCTGCCTGCCTTTGCCTCCCAAGTGCTGGGATTAGAGGCGTATGCCACCACCATCCAGCAAGAACAAAAGGACTAATGAAAAAAAAGAAAAGGCACAGAGAAGACATGGATTAAGCAAGTTAACATGCAGATAGTGGAATCCACAAAACGGGGAGAAGGGGGGAAGAAGGAGGAAGAGGAGGAGAAGGGAGATAAGAAATAGGAGGAGGAGAAAAGGATGAAAAGTGGTGGCTGGGAAGAATATCTAAAGGAAGGGGAAGGGGAGAGAAGAAGGGGAGCAGTGAGGAGAACTTGAGGAAATGGGATAGTCGAGATGGAGGAAGGACAGAGATGAGAGCAAGAAAGGAGATATCTTGATTGAGGAAGCAATTATGGGGTTGGCAAGAAACCTGACTCTAGAGAAATTTCCAGGAATCCACAAGGATGATCCCAGCTAAGACCCTAAACAATAGAGGAGAGGGGGCCCGGACTTGCCTTGCCTTGTAGTCAGACTGATGAATATCTTAAATATCACCATAGAACCTTTATCCAGCTTCTGGATGGAAGCAGAGGCAGAGACCCACATAGGAGCACTGGACTGAGCTCCCAAAGCCCAGTTGAAGAATGGGAGGAATGACAATATGAGCAACGAAGTCAAGACCAAGATGGATTGATTCACTGAAACAGTCTACCTGAGCTAATGGGAGCTCACCAACTCTAGCCAGACTGGGAAGGAACAAGCATAGGACCAAACTAGTCCCTCTGAATGTGGTTGACAGTTGCATGTCTGGGTCAGACTGGGGGGCCATTCAGTGGCACCGGGATTTATCTCTATTGCATGTACTGGCTTTTTGAAAACCCATTCTCTTTGGATGGATACCTTGCTCAGCCTAGATATAATAGGGAAGGCCTTGGACCTTCCCCAAAGCAATGTGCCTTATCCTCTCTGAGGTTTGGATGGGGATGGGGTGGGAGGGTTTGTGGAGGGGTTGGGAGGAGGGGAGGGAGTGGTAACTTGGATTGGTATGCATAATGAAAAAAGATAGTTTGTTTTCCTTTTTAAAAAAAGTTAAAAAAGACAAGCTATAAGAAAAAGAAAGGAATTTCAAAACCAGAAGCAGCTCCTTTGGTTCTGTCTATTTGATTGGAAACCACGATGAAACAGAATCTACTAGAAGCCGTATGACCTAAGTGATTGCACGGTTTGTTTCTAGAAAGGCTAAAAAATGGAGCTGGAGAGATGGCTCAGTGGTTAAGAGCATTGCCTGCTCTTCCAAAGGTCCTGAGTTCAATTCCCAGCAACCACATGGTGGCTCACAACCATCTGTAAAGAGGTCTGGCGCCCTCTTCTGGCCTTCAGGCATATTCACAGACAGAATATTGTATACATAATAATTAAATAAATATAAAGAAAAAAAAAGAAAGGCTAAAAAATATATTAAAAATTATTTACAGACAACTGCTAGTCCAAGATGTCTACCAGACTTTTACCAGCATAATGAAATGTCCAGTTCTTTCTCCTTATAAAAACACAGCAATGATACTTATACACAATAATAAAACATAAAAACAAAAATTTCAAGGCTATATAAACTTTAAATATTGCAGAAAATTAAATAAAATGTTAGCAAACAGAATGCAATGCCACATTAAAGGTGAGAATTCTCTAAGTCACTTCATCTTTTAGCTTAAGGTTGATTCAGTATTAGGAAATATATTACTATTGCATTAGTAATATGTCTGAGGGAAAAAGAAATCATGTAACTCTCTTGGTAAAGGCTGAAAAAATATATGATAAAAAAATCACATTATCATTTTAAAATAGAAAAGTATGGAATTAAAAGACAGTTCCTACAGAACCAGATAAAAGATAAACGTCACTTAGAGAAAAACATTTAAAGAAAATGCTCAAAATCTTTGCTCAGGAAACCTGGGAAGCATTTCTAGGGAACGTGGAAGGAGACTGCAAGAAAAAAATCCTCTTGTACTTTCGTGTGCTGTAAACATAAGCAACAATCTGCATTATTTCATAAGCTTAATGCAATCCTGTTGGCTCTGGTCAGCGACATTCTAACTGGCCTTGAACATGGGTCGCTTTAACACAGGTACAGCCTTTCCTTCCTCTGAGAACTTCAGTTCACACACAAAGCAGTCTCACAGGTTTCACAATGGAACAGTTCACTTTCCCTCCCCATGAGTGTGGCAGAGACACCAGAGGCCTGGCTGCCCATCACAGAACCCCTCTCTCTAGTTCAGAAGCTACGGACCAAATGAGAGCATTGCCATGGGGTTGTGATCTGTTGAGGGATCACTAGTACTGGGGTATTCCTGTGATTAGAATACTTTTAAGAACTGGCCCTGCCACCCCCCCCACCAGCTACAGCACACAGGCACAGCACCTCCTCAGGGCAGCACACTAGAACTGACTCTTGGCTGTTGTTGTGAGGGCAGGAAAACTGCCCCCACCCCCTTCCTTGTATGCCATGGATTGGCGAGCTTAGGGAAATCTTGCCACCAGTGACAGGCAGGAGAATCAACCTCTGGGGTGTGAGAACAGGAGAGCTGTTGGCGGAGGGTGCTTGTTGGTTCCCGGCTGCCCAGCTAGCTTAGACCCAAAATAACCACACAGAAACCGTATTAATTAAAATACTGCTTGGCCCATTAGCTCCAGCTTCTTAATAGGTAACTCTTACATCTTAATTTAACCCATTTCTAGTGATCTGAACATCACCACGAGGTTGTGGCCTACCAGCAAAATTTCAGCATGTCTGTCTCTGGTGGCTCCGTAGCTTCTCTCTCACTGCACCCTTCTTCCTCCCAGCCTTCAGCTTGGTTTTCCCTGCCTACCTAACTTGTGCCTTGCTATGGGTCCAAAGCAGTTTCTTTATTCATTAATGGTAATCATAGCACACAGAGGGGACTCCCACATCACCTGTCCCTCACCAAGTGCAGCAATCCAGAGAGCATACATACCCTGCACATCGCCTGGGTGAAACAGTAGAGTTGGCCCCCATAGAATGAGTGTAGGGGAGCTGGAATCAAAGGTGGAAGCACAGGAGAACTGGCCCTGGTCCTTGTTGTATGCTACATTGGATGAGCTAGCCAGGACAGTGCTGGAGAGCTCGCCTGGATGGTGGCAAGGGAAAGCTGGCAGGCTGACCAACCCAGCCACCACCCAGGCTCAGAACCAGACGTTGTTTGTAGCCACACAAGGGCAATATAGCAATATGTAAACTGAGCAGAAAAATCAACCCATTGCCAGAGAATCAATAACCAATCAATCAATATAGCCAAAGCAGACTGTAGGCAGACTGTATGCACACTGCGCTTGGCCACACTGTGTTGAGATGCGGGGAGGTGCAGAGGTTGGGGAGGATAGCTGGGCCCACATGCTTCATAAGAGCTCATATTTCTGAGTATTCCGTGTTTCACTTGCTGCACAAGAACACGTTTTCACACCAGCAGGTGGGCAAGGATGGGCCCTCGATCTTTCTTGTAGTCTCACCTGGGACACTTCTCCATGGCTGCCATGAGAGGCAGCACGTGTCTCCTGCCCACTGCAGCCTCCCCTGGCATAGAAAACCGAGACTCTTGTCTTCCCCACCCTCCTGGAAGGATGAGCTCACTGCTGGGTCTTGGGGGTAGAGAAGTGAGTTTTGCCCCTTCCTATGAATTGATGAGAGAATTTTCAGCAAAAACAAAAACACCCGTACCCAAAACCCAAACCATACCAACAACAGCATCAAAACCCATAGTAGAGATACTTTGGAAATTAAATTTCTTCATTAGATTTGTACATTTGTTGCCATAGGCTGTTAGTATGACTTATGGAAAGGAAATATTACTTAATTTGTAATTCTTAAATTGTTGGTCAGATCATTAGCTATTTTATCAAAAACTGCTGACATGATTGACAGGGGGAAATAATTGTGCTTAAAACACTGTATCTAATTCTTCATAAGAGACACAAAAACTTTTAAAGAGTAATACAGATTTTTTTAAAGAAGCATAGATAACAGAAAGAAAAATAATAGGATTAATAAAAATTAATTTTTATATCAAAAAAGAGTAATACAGATATAAAGGTTTATTTTCAGTTCATTTTAACATTTGAACACTATCGAGCACTTAGAACAGCCTGAAATGTTACTGTTCTATTTTCAGTCTTGCTGTAGAAACTAAACACTCTGACCAGACTTCGGAGAGGGGTAAGGGTTGGAAGGGCTTATTTGGCTTCCAATTCCACACCACAGCCCACCGCTTCGAAGATGCCAAGGCAAGCACCCACATCTGTAGGCAAGAGCGATGAGGCGTGAGTGCACCCATGCACCTGCATGCTAGCCTTACTCTGGGACAGTTCAGAGGAGCCCCGCCTGGGGGATGGTGCCTTCCACAGTGAACTGGCCCACTCCACATCAATTAGCAATCAAAACAACCATTCTCCGCAGACATGGCCACAGGCCAGCTGCTTCCATTCAGAGTCTTCCAAGATGACTTCAGGCTGTTCATCCTCAAAACTGACCATCACAGGTAAGGGTCCTGTGTCTAATCTTACCAGGATTCGCCCTTGAGTTCCATAATCTTAAGGCACTGTGAATCCAGACAAGATTACGACCCTGTAAAATAAAACATCTAGATAAGTGTGAATTAGTGTTGAAAGAGACTGTGTGCTTGGAAGCTTTCTACATGAACTGACCCCAGCGATGGGATCGGTGATGACATAGATATGTCACCTGCCATATCTCAGCTGGGGCAAGTGAGTGACCATGAAACTCTGTGCCATTCACACAACTTCAGGTGAAATATGGGAAGTATGAGTACATCTTAGCAAAGAAAGTATAGACTTTTCCCCTAAAATTATTTTTGGGGCTAGCTAGTGGTTAAGAGGATTTATGGCTCTAGCAGGGAACCAGTTAAGTCCTCAATACCTGTATCACACAGCTTGTAACTAGTGCGGGAGAATTGTCTGTATTCTGTCAATCATGTTTTAAGTAAACGCTGATTGGCCAGGCAGGAAGTATAGGCGGGTCAACCAGACAGAAAGTAGAGGCGGGGCGATGAGAACAGGAGAATTCTAGGAAGGAGGAAGCCCACTCCTCTGAGTCCTGCCCAGATCATGGAAGAAGCAAGATGTGACCTGCTCTGCAGAAAAAGGTACTGAGCCATTTGGCTAACACAGATAATAATAATGGGCTAATAATGGGTTGATATAAGTTACACATAACTGTCTATAACTCTAGCTCCAGGGGATCCAATTGCCTCTGGCTTTCTTGGGCACCTGCATGCATGTGGTACACATAAGCTCAAGTGGGCACACACACAAGAAAATAATAAATACATCTTCAAAATGATTAGTATTGATTATAACCAAACTTTTAAAAATACATTTTAATTGTGTGGAAAGTTCTCTTAGTTTTTGAAATGACTGATTTGACAATCTTGTTGTGTAGGTGGAAACCACCAGAATGAGCCAGGTGCTAGGGTTTAGTACAGTAGTCAGCATGTGGGGACCAAAGGAAATGGCTTGGAATGGGGGAAGGTGGAGGGAATGGGCAGCAGCACACATCCTGAGTGTTGGGAGAGGCTTGGTTTCTGCCTTCCTCCAACCGTAGCTGTGACTTAGTCAGGGGCATGAAGGGGAAACGTCCTCTAACTCTCTGCTCCTTTACGTTGCATGTTGGCTGTGGGGAGATGAAGCAGAGAGCAGGGTTCTGTTTGCTGCTTTCTGTGTTAGCATATGACAGGCCCTGCAGAAGGACACAAGTATATGTGCAGAGTGGAGCACACAGTTTAACCTGATCACCTTCAGTTTAATGGGGGAGGGGGGGAACTTTCACACTATCGGCTCTAAAAACACCCTAAGAGGTTATAGAAATCCGAGCAGCATAGTACTCCCAGAAATTGATGCAAAGACCAACCAAAGAGAACAGTAGCTCCAGAAACAAATCCACATGTTCACAGCCAACAGAGGTGCCAGGAACGTATGGCGGAGAAAGGACATTTTCTATAAACGGTTCTCCCTGTAGGCAGTACCTGTGATCCAAAGATGCTATATGCTCACCATTTTATTGCTGTTCTCCTTCCTCAAAAAGAGGGCCAAGGAATTAGAAAAAAACAACCAGTAGGAACACATATGACCTTCTCTAACACTCAGGATACTGTGCGTGTGGAGTCCTCATGGTTCCTCACTAGCTGTGCAACTCTAGGTGATGGCCAAGTCTTTCCCCATCAGTGTTGACCTGCCAAGGCTGCCTGGAAGCCGCTTAATGAGTGCACACAAGATCTCAGCCCTGAGGGCACCAGTTCTCTGGCCGTGTCAGTCACTTGTATTAGAAAATCTTGAGGACAGGGCATTACTGACCTGTTATCAATATTGGTGTATTTGGGCCCTTAGTTCATGTTAGTGGCTATTATTAGCAGTAGTATATGTATGTAGAATGTGGATCATTAAAATGGCTGCCTGGACTGAAAAAGATGACAGTAATAGACATGCTAGCATGGAAGAGGGACATCTCATGGGGCTGCAGCCACATCCGGAGAACTCCAGGCAGCGAAGGCATGCTGAGCGTGGAGACACAGTCTTCCCCCAGCTGAAGAACCAGACTGGTTATCTAATACCAGATACTCAGGCCCGAAATCATATACATAAAAGGAATATATTCCCAATATATACATACACCTTGGTTATATTATTATTATATATATTCCTAAATATATAAACACACCTTGTTTATTTCACGATTACATTTGAGATATATATATATATATATATATATATATATATATATATATATATATCTGGATAATAAAAAGAACAGGGGCCATGAGTTTGACAGCGTGCAGGGTGGGTGCACAGGAAAGATTGGAGGGTGGAAAGGGAAGGGGTAAAATGATGCCGTTGTGTTTTAATTACAAAATGTAGATAAATTTTAAGTGCATCTTAGTTAAGGTTTGCTGTGATGAAACACCATGACCAAAAAAAAAAAAAACCAAGCTGAGGAAGAAGGGGTTTCTTTGGCTTATGCTTCAATCTCACTGTTCATCATTGAAGGAAGTCAGGACAGGAATTTAAGCAGGGCTGGAACCCAGAGGCGGAGCTGATGCAGAGGCCATGAAAGAGTGCTGTTTATTGGCTTGCTCAATCTGGGTTCCTGGTGGAACACACAGGACCACCAGTGTGAGGGTGGCACCACCCATAATGGGCTGGGCCTTCCCCCTTCAATCCTTAGTTAAGATAATACCCTACAGTCTTTCCTACAGTCAGATCTTAGGGAGGCATTTTCTTAATTGGGGTTTCCTCCTCTTAGATGACTTGTGCTTAGATCAAATTGACATAAAAAGTACCCAATTCAAAGTGGTTAGGTACATGCTGTTATTTCTGTAATTTTTTTCAGAACATTTAATGGGGATATGCGTTTAGAACAATGCATTGTACTGAGATTGGAATTAAATGGCCATATTTGCATAGGGCAGCAGAGTGGAGTTTTGCTCCTAAGAGGTGCACTCTCCTGGGTCCTCAGAACACTAGGGTGCTCTGTGCTGAGTTTCCGGAAGCAGGGGAGTAGCCTGGTAGTAGATAGGGAGCTGGGAGGTGCATGCTCAAAAGGTATAAGGCATGTGGCATGGGCCTCCATCAAGACTGCAGGGGGGATGAGCAGGAGAGCTTTGAACGCGCCCCGTGGGGGCGGGCTGGCTAGACTGTTAAATATTGCTATGCTGGGCCAGATTATTCAGAGGAGAGGCCTTCCCAGCCACAGAAGGCAGTGTCAGTGTGGGAGTCAAATGCTTGAGGCAAAGCAGGCAGTCTCTTGTTGTTTGTTTATTTATTTATTTATTTATTGCTTGTTTGTAGTGATTTTGTTTCTTGTTTTACCTGAGAAAAGAGGAATTACAAACCGATTGTTAATTTTTTTTCTTCTTCCAAAAAGCACACAACTGAAAAATCGCTAACCTTCATAACTCACGGAGGCCATTTGCTGCTGCTGACTTTTCTTGTGAAATTTTTGCTACATGTGTTTTCACATAACCACTATGTGTATGGATCTCCCGACATAATTTTGTTCTATATTCAGTCATCCCTCGGTATCCGTGGTTTCTGAATCCCAGGGTTTATTTAACCACAAATCAAAAAGTATTCACACAAATCACGCGATTGTGTCTGTGGTGCACCTGTATACATTTTCCTAACCAGTCGTTGTTTTTAAACAATATGGAGTAAGAATTAGCAAGGCTTTATAATATTGTGCTCAGTATCATAAGTCAGGAGATGACGTAAAGCAAAAAGCTCTGTGTGGATTCTAGATGTCTGGCCTATGTTTTATACGAAGGCTTTGAGTCTCTGAGCTTCTTTTTATGTTTGTCTACACAGTAAGGTCCTCAGCTGGTGGCCAGATTTCCCCGTGAGATAATGATGGGAATGACATGTCCTGGATGCCAGCTTTCCACAGTTTGCACATCTTGGCACAGGACTTTGGCAGCTGCTTTGCCTGGTTAACTGATGGCATTCTTCAGGATTCTGACCAAACGGCTTCCATGACCCTCTGTGCCGATTTTCCCTGCCGTGGCTTAGCGAATAAGAAGTACAGCTTCTACTCTTCCCCCTCAGATGTGGTTGATTTGTTTTCGGAAGGTTTTGTTAATTTAGTCAGCGAACTAAGTATAAATCTCTGATTATTAAATTATGTGAGCAAAGGACTCATGAAAGGGTAGTTTTAAAGTCTAGTTACTGGCTGCTTATCAAAAGGATCTGTTATGTACTTATATTTTCTATAAATAATGTTGAGAAGCTATTTTTGTTTCATTCCCTTTAATTATTACATCAGGTTTTATTGTGGTTGTCAGCATATTTTGCACAACACATATTTTCAAATCTAAGGATTTGCTTACGTGGCTTGGGAGGGGGCAAGTTTAGCTTAAATAAATGGAAACATGGTACACTGATGTGTGATGAACAGCGACTTGGCCATACACAGCTTGGAATAATACTGGTTTCCTTTTAAGTACAACTACCCAGGCTCTCTGGAACTGATTTAATAGTTCTTTGAAATGTTGTGTCCTTACATTTTAACACACGTATGAACGCCCATGTCAGAAACACACAATCTCCTAGACCTAAGGCCCAAGGTGCAAGAGCAATGTTCTGGAAGATTTTTCCAACTCAAATATTTCCATGTTAGCCTCAAAATCAACATTTTCTCAGAGAAGAACTGTTAAGAAATCGGCCATGCTTATACTGAGCTTCAATGGCCAGTCCCTCCATGGTGTTCAAATCAGCAGAACCATTCTGTCAAATGGTTCCTCCTCTTAGAAAGAAGGATCTGGCCAATGGAGAACATGTATGAGACTCTTTAAAAAAAGGATTTATTTATTTATATTTTCTGTGAATTGCTGTTTTGTGTGCATGTATGTCTGTGTGAGAATGGCGGATCCCCTGGAACTGGAGTTTCAGACAGTTGTAAGTTGCCATATGGGTGCCAATTTGAACCCAGGTCCTCTCGAAGAACAGCCAGTGCTCCCAACTGCTGAGCCATCTCTTCAGCCCCAATCTTTAAAGTTTATTTTATGTGTATGTCTGTGCACCATATGTGTGTCTGGCAGCTGAGGAAATGGTGAGCCTCCATGTGGGTGCTGGGAATCAAACCCGGGTCCTTTGCAAGGACAAAGAGCATTCTTCACCACAGAGACAATTCTTCGGCCTGCAGCTTGTGTGACTTTTTATTCTGGGACATTTACCTCTCACGCCATCCATTCCAGGATCACCATTTAGTGATGCTGAGGATGGGTGGGCAAGGCATGGCTCTCTTCTAACATCTCCTGTGTGATGGAAAGGGCTGATGTTTCTGGTCCTGAGTGGACCCATGCCCTTGTGAATGGGGAGGATGGCAGGGCTGGGTGCTGCATGTACGTTCATGGTTCCTTTCAGACCCCTGGTATTGTGTCTGAGTTTGGAAGGGGTGGGGGTGGGGGTCTGTCTCAAATGCTCCTCCTGAGCCTGCCTTTCCACAGTTACCCTTTCGTTTTATTCAGTAATTCTTTGGTTCTTAACTGTTTTTATGGAAACATGTAAAAATAGAACATTTTAACTAGTTTGTTTATCCCATAAAACCATTACTGGGTTTCTGTGTTGCAACGGGCGCTCCATTCGCGTTCATTGGGTTCAGTTACCGTATACTGACTCCTGTTTCAGAGAAGCTTTGCATCCCATGACAGGAAGAACCAAAGCAACCGCGTCAGCAGGACCTGGTAGATTCTTCGAGAACTGTATAAATATATTTCCCCAGAGTGTTTGAGAGAAGCGCCTGATTCTAGATGAACACATCTGAAAGGGACGGCCCTAGAGAGGAATGCTCACTGGGGCCATGACAGCAGGCTGGTTTGTCTTCTTTTAGAACCTGGGGTAAGGTGAGGAGTTTTGCTATTATAAACGATTCTGCAGATATATGCCTGCTCATTTTAATACCATGTCTGTGTCAATCTGCATCAATATTCGCGGTCTGGCATGAACAGAGACCTGAGCAAGCGTGGAGGTCTGGAGTAGGAGGCCAGTGGCGAGCCGACCTAGGTTTCCTGGGATAGCGAATTACAGAGTCTCTCAGTCTCAGACCTGTCCCCAGGTCCCTGGACAACTTATCCTAAAGTAATCTTCTTTGAGTTGGAACAAAGACATTAGTATTTTAAAAATGTCCCCCAACTGATTCCAAAGTAACCAAGCTGGAGAACTGGGACCCCATGCCATGAGCCATTAGAGATTGAGACCCAGGGGATGGAGCATCTGGTGTGTGTTACGGCAGTGCGGGGGTGGAGTGGGGGTAGAGGGTGGTAGAGCCAGAGGCAGGAAAAGCCTCTGCAGGAATCCATGAGTGAGATTGACCATGGAAGCCCCAAGTGACGGCGGAAACTATTAGCTGAGGAATCATATCAGCTGAGAAAGAAGCAGAAGGGAGAGGGTGGATTCTAACGTCATGGTTAGGTCCTGGGGCGAAGGGCAGATCCACCTAGTAAGACAGAATGGCATGTATATAAGCTGCTAAAGGACTGGCTGTTGATCCAAGGGTAGAGAGGAAAGCCCACAGTGCATTTGGCCTAGAAAGATGTGTGTCTGGCATAGGCTGCTGGGAGGGTCTAGCCACAGAGATGGATGCAGCCTCCCACTACAGGGTCAGTTGGGAAGCACTTGCTGAGCCTCTGAGACAGCCTGCCTTGGACCAGTGAGCTTGGAAACTCCCACAAGCAGCTGGCAGAGGCCTTGTGATTTCAACAGCCACACTCCACAGCAGATTGTACAAACCACTTAATGGCTCTCCACAGACTGACCCATCTCCATGTCCATTCCACGAATCTTGAAACCAGAGGTTAAGAGAAAAATGAGTCAGCTGTAAGGGGAAGCGAGCCCAAAGGGCCACTCCTCACGGGCTCTGGTCCAGGGCCAGGAGTCTTCTCATCCACTGGGTTCTCAGGCTCTTGTACACAAACACCCAGGGTTCAGGGACTTTCTTGAAACTCAGAAGACTATGGTACTCTTGGCTTGTGAGGTGGTTGCAGTGTGTCATTCCTGGTCTCTTTAAACTTTCTTGTTTCCTTATATTCTCTTACTTTAAGCTCGTGGGCCTTGCAACTGCTCCTCCATCCCCAAACGCACAGACACGCACAGCACAAATGTCATTTTGATGGCAGATAGCCATCTCAAAATGCCCATTTGATGGGGGGGGGGGGATGGGACCGAGAACCAACGTTAAGAAAGAAAAATAATTCAGATTCAAAATGTTATATTATTCCTCTATCTACAGTGCTACGCTCAGCTGGGTATTTCTCATCCTCTGTGACTTGTTTTGTGTGCTTTCTTTTCTTGTAGAAAACTGAGAATCTTTTAAGCATGTCCGGTGCCTTTGAGACAGTTTCTCCAGACTGTTGAAAGTGGTTAGGGCAGCTTGGTAAAGTGGAACATGAAATGTAAATTTGAAAGACTTGCGTTTTAATAGCTAATATGTTTAACTGTTGTCACATACATAAAGTTCAGAAGGGCTCCCAGGTAGAGAGACACAAAGCACTATTGACCCGAAACCAAAAGCCAGCTCAGCTTGCCTTCCAAATGCTTCCCAGGAGAAGTGTTATTGGACATACTTTGAAATTTCCCCCTTAGGTTCCTGACAGGTGTGTGTATGTGTGTGTGTGTGTGTGTGTGTGTGTGTGTGTATCTGTCTGTCTGTCCCTCCATCCATATATGCACACCCATGACAATATCAGGGATCTATTCATAGCCCATTTTAAACAATTGGTACCTCCATTTAGCTTTTAAATTCCACATCTGTTAGGATTTATATTAACACCAGGTATCCAACGTCTGCTGTCTTTTCTTTCTGAGGCCCTGGCAAGTACGTAGCCTCTGCTGTGAACCAGTACCTCACTAGCACAGCAGAAAGGATCTCCAGGTCTGTGGGAGAAGGGCGCTCACTCTCTACAGTGAGGCTTCCTAGTTGCTTCATGAGTAGGTCCTCCCCTGGAACCTTCACAAACTTGGGCTGTGACAAGTTCCATGGGTTCCAGGCCTTGTTTGGAACATGACACTACTTTAAAAGAGAACCTCCACAGAGGTCTTGTTTCTGTCTCCCCAGGTTCCCACTCCTTTTCTTCCTTGCCTTATTTTTCTCTGAAACTTGTGTGAATGCACCAGTGCTGTGGAGATGCCAACTGTTGTTCCTAGAACCTTCTTCTCCCATAGTCTCTCCTTTATAACAGTGTATCCTGAGACGGCTCACTGATATCTTAAAATGCTCCTGTTATGTGGGACACCAGCACCCTGAAGGACCTCTGCCTGACACTGTTGATTCCTGTATCTTGAAGATGAAGAGACTCAGGTCAAGAGCAGCTGAAGATCACTCAGATGGTTAGGGTTGCTAACCCTGTCTTCTCCTTCCCATATCCCCAGCGAGCTCAGTGGTCAGCCTTAGAGTAAGAACTGAGACATCGCACACACATTCCTGTGTTCTGCATGAAAGTCTGCCCAATGGGACAGTCGGCACTGTGCCCACTGAACTCTTTCTCTCCTGTGATTGGTTGTTTCCTCTATTCCCACTACTGGGGGGTGAGGATTGGTTACTTAGTTGGGTGGAGAATGACCCAATGGCTTTGTTAACCTATATTGTTAATGCTCTCTGAACCTGACTCATGCTTCCTCAGACCTCTGCTCACATCTGGGCGCTGTCATCACTGAAGTGATGTCTTGAATGAAGGAAGCAGATATGTGATTACTTATAGATCACCTTTTCTGTGAAAAAGGAGAGCCTGTGGCTGAATGCATGGAAAGGAGAAGTTGAGATCCTTCAAGGAGGAAATGGTTGTTGTGATGCTCAGTATCTGGGACTTGACTAGCGAGCCACGTGGAGATGTGCTTGTGTGTTCCTGTATTAAAGGGATGAGTGACTTTTGAAAATCTGGTGAACTGTATAGTTAACGATGTGTGGATACAACTCAGGCAGCTTCTCATCTGTCTGAGCCACATTTTGAACATCCTAAGAGTTTGATACTTGTGGTACCTCTGGATGACACCTGAATGACATTTCATCTCATAAATCTAGATGGTACACGTGCTTTCAAGAGTGTATAGAAACGTGATCAACTATTGCTGCTTGTATTTTTAATGGGTGTGCCTGACAACTGACAGGCACACACCTCATTGTCTCATTGGCTGTGAGGTAGCAGATGTGCAACTGTTTGTGCGTGCCCCCACACAACATACATGGATACATAGAGACAGTCACAAAAGACACATCTCTCTCTTTCACACTCACCAACACACACCCATGTGATCATTCTCATATATTTGCTCACACATGACACATGTCCATTCACATGTCAACACATATAGACTCATCTGTCCCCTACATGTACACATGGTCACAAACTCAGACATACACATTTGCTCACACACATGCACAGTGTACGCATGCGCACACACATGCACAGTCCTGTGCACTCCCAGATATCATCTGTTCATATCATACACTTGCACAGCCCATCACATCCATTCCCTCATGCTCGCACAGTGCACAGTTCTAAAACTATGCTTTTAGACGTGCGTGTACACAGGGACGCAGTTACTCAACTGTTAGGCTCTCGCAGGGCTCCCCTCCCCATTAAGAGTTTTCTGGCCCCATGTGCTTTGTGAGTCAGCTCAGCCCTTTCAGAAGGGATCATCAGATGGCAGTTTTTATCAGATGTTTCCATTTTAAAGTATAGAACATTCCAGGGGAAGGCTTGCCATATGAATTTGTGAACACAGAAAAGGGCTCTCACAGTGAGCAAGAAAATCCAAATGAAGCAGAGTTAAGTCCAAACGAAGCCGTGTTAAAACACCATAACCCCAGGCTGTGAAGGGCAAGGGTCTCAGACAGCAGGCCATACAGGGGAAGATGGATGGAACCCATTTGTAGAACACTAAGGCAAAAATCCAGGAGGGAACTCCCCCACGGGCCAAAATATCCGTTGTCTTACTTATGGCCAAGATGGTCAAATACGGCCAGCATCCTTTTATTTGTGCAGCAGGGGTCCAGGACACATGTGCAGACTGGTGGCCAGTGAAGGGCGACTGTGGGACCAGAAGATCTCAGGCAAGAACTACTTGTTGTCCAAGGACAAAACTTGATGTCCACACGGGTCATCTCCCCCGATTCGGTGTGTGAGTTTAGTTAATGAACTTCTAGGAAATTCTAAGTAAAAAGAACTTGTTAATCTTCTGCCTGAAACCTCCAGTGTTTTCACTGGACAGCTTTGATCTCCCAGAATTCCCCAGCAAGAGTTAGCTCATTTGGATGACCCGCTGTCCTTACATGACTATCGTGTTCCCAGTCACTGTCCCTTCCCCTGTGTGGCCCACTTGACTGCAGAACTCCCCTGTGAGAGTCAGCCCATACCTACGACATGTTGGCATGGCTTCATTGTTTCCTTCCTCAACACACGAGCAACTGATGAGACACTGATGGAGGCTGTGCTCTCTGCCGACAGCCAGCCAGCGGCCTGGACTCTCCGTAGGTGAAGCGAGGACACAGGGTGTATTTTTCTAGAGACATGTTGTTTGAATCAAGCAGGCTCTGAGAAAGCATAGTAACCTGGAAGTGTGTCCGCCAGCAAGAAATGACTCACAGCCCAGCAGGCAGCCCGACTCACCCCTCATCGAAGAACATGAGAACCATCTCCCAAAAGGCCAAGCAGACATTCTTGGAGTCACAGAGCCAACCCAAGAGCCTTTTATACTCGGTTTTAATACCACGGGGAGAGAGCCCCTAACTTCAGTACGTTCTTTGCCCTGTCCATGTAACTCCCAACAATGCTGTAAGTCTAGTGGAGCCAGGATTGATCTCATTTCACAGACAGAAGCAACCTGTTGTTGGTGCATCCATATGTATGTGTGTCAGGCAGTCACAGCAACACTAAGCAGGGTGGCTTGCCAGTGCTCTGAACACTGAGGAATGTGTCACATTCACAGACACAGATGACACATGGCTTAACTGTCGCGAAGGCAGTGTCTCGGGGTGTACCAGGCCTGGTAGGATACAGATGCTCAGGGCATCAGCAAGCTACTCACTGCAACATGTGGCTCTTGGGGAGCCTGCTGTCATGCGCCCTAGTGCCTTGGAGCCTTTCAAGTCTGCATCGGGAGCTCCACAAAATGCTCCCGTCCCTCTTCAGTGAGGACGTGGTCACAGCCTGGAGCTCCGTAAGAATTCTGAGAAGATGAGAGCTGAAGTTCAGGGTCACCGTGGGGGTGAAGAGCCCTCTGTGGTTTCCTGAGCCTTTCTTTCCCCTACAAACTGTAGCAGGAGTCCTGCAAATAGAAGGCTGGAGACTCCTCCTGGGCGGTGAGGAGAGCGGGGCCGCGATGGTTTTTCACCTGGGGAAGGAAGAGACTTCCACAGAGGCCTGGCAATGTCCACTTATACTTGTCTCTTCCTGTTTCCTGGTCCCCAGGAAAAGTCACTACCCACAGTTCTCTGTTTCCCTGAGCACCGTGCCCTCAAGGAAGAGCCCGAAGAGTGCTTTTGAGATACATTCTGTGTTGGCAGTATCAGAGAGCG
The DNA here is from genome assembly GCA_963919715.1 of Microtus obscurus. Lineage (NCBI taxonomy): Eukaryota > Metazoa > Chordata > Mammalia > Rodentia > Cricetidae > Microtus > Microtus obscurus. The sequence continues at coordinate 26,549,957 of CAWTZC010000015.1, forward strand.
GGCAGGCTGAGAATTCAGTAGGCCTTGGATGTTGGACTAACAGTGACTGTATAAAGAACCGGGTATGGAAAGGAGCATGCCCTTTGGTGTGCTTTGTCCAGGTGCCTCTATCCAGGCTGTGGCTTAATCCTCACTATGTTCTATGAAGCAGATATTGCTGCTCCTGTTCTGAAGATGAGGATGCCATACCTGGAGGTTTAAGGGATTCTGCATGATGTAGAGAAAACATGTTAAGAGTATATGTCTCGTACTGAGTTCTAGAGAATTCCTCTACCAAATCCAGACTGTGGGTTCATTCTTCTCCCACATCAAGCACTGCTTCTCATCTGAGCCATCACTCTATGCGTTCTGTCATCAGCGTTTCCCCTTCTCAAATGAGAAAGAGAGTTGGAGCCGGAATTCCAAAGGGCAGTCCCTGCTTCCTTCCCCATTCTCTCATTAAGATGAGGTAGCAGGGGGCAGCAACATGGGAGACCACGGGGCCGGAGGGAAGCAGGGGTGATGGAGGGCAATGGGCATCTCCTGCCACAGCTAAGGGTCTAGCCTGACACATCATGGTTTACTGCTGAGGAGAACAGAGGAGGAAGTGGGAGTCAGAGCCTCATCAGCCAGTAACTCAGGGAAGGTGCTTGAGTCCATGTGAGGTGCCCCTCCCAGCTTCCACTGAGGGCCAGTGATAGACACTTGAAGATACACACACACACACACACACACACACACACACACACATTGGACATGGGGGCAGAGGAAAGACAGACAGGGAAGAGTTCCTGGGAAGTCACCATGATTTTAAGTAGGAGAAAGACAAACAGAAGCCAAAGAAGCACCACACCCATCCAGGAAGAGCCAAGATGTACTACAGAGGAGCGAGTCTTAGAACCCTATCCTGTGTGACAGTGCTCTGCAGGCACGCAACTTGGGACTTCCAAAATCACCAGGATCACACAGTTCTTTGAGTCTCCAGTGCTGGCAATTCCTGAGACAACTGAGGATCTGGAGTGAGCGCAAGCAAGGGAGAAAGAGAGAGAGAGAGAGAGAGAGAGAGAGAGAGAGAGAGAGAGAGAGAGAGAGAGAGAGAAGACAGGACTGACCACAGTAGGCTTCTCATGGGAGCCATGGGCAAAGACAAATGTTTTTATTATAAACATTCGTTTTTGACAACTTACTGGTGGACATATCTCAGGCATGAAAGACACACTCCAGATGGGGCGGCTGACCAATGTGCACTCTATGAATGAGAGACCACAGACTACAGCTGCAGGAAAAGCTACCCTTGCTGTAATATAAAATTGGCCGCCCAGATGCCCATGTCCTGAGCATCTAGGACAAGCTCAGACTACTTTTGCAGATCCCTTTCTCACATCTCTTGGTCCTATGAAGGAGTCATGTTACTCTGACCTTGGGATCAAGAATATGGGAATTCATGACACACCCACGTAAATCATCAGGAGGAAACCAGCATGCCTAGATACACAGCGAGTCTCGTGCCCCTCCTCCATCTAACATCTGCTGATGTTATATTGCTCACTTTACACTGAGCTAGACTGTTGGTAATGAGCTGAGGTTTAGCGTGTGAGGAGAAGCAGCCATCCCATGAGAGGTACCAGGGTAAATCTGTGACTTCAAGTATTAAGTCCTTTGTGATGGCCTTATTGTTTGTGTACCTTCCAGGCTGATAATGTCAGACACAGTCAACTTTACAATGTTTTATTTTAAAATAGAACTATATATTTAATTGTTATTGTTTACTAGAAAAGGATGCCTTTAATCTTTATGATTTCATCCCTTTAAACACAAGGGATAAGGTAAGAGTTATAAATGGCATTCTATAGCCACTAGATGGCACTGTCCGAGTATGGAGTCCAAGTCTGGGACTTGGGTAGAAGGTTCAACAGGGTCTTTGGGATGATGGAAGGTCTCAGCCAGTTTGCCGGTGGCCTGATCCTAAATTATAGCCCATTGTACCCTTTCTAAAATGAGGCTCTACTTAACCTTCCTCCCTTGTTCCTCTTTTGAATTAGTCCTTGTTTCTTTCCGTGTTCTCTGCATGTGTCAGAGTGTGGTGTGATTAAGGCCCATGGGTGCATACGAGCAACCTTGGGTACCACCACACTCCCATCTTCCCACTCCAAATATTCTTGGCGGGGTATCTTTCGTGCGTCCACTGTGCTTGATCACTACCAGGTGTGGTCAGGGTTTCTGTCCTACCCGGTTCCCGCAGTCGTTAAGTCCCAAAGAAATCACACAGATGTCTATATTAACTATAAACTGATTGGCCCATTAGCTCAGGCTTCGTATTAGCTCTTATAATGTATATTAGCCCATTATTCTTGTCTATGTTAGGCACATGGCTCAGTACCCTTTTCAGCGAGACAGTCACATCTTACTTCCTCTGTGGCTGGTCAGGACTGCAGAGGAATGGGCTTTTCTCTTCCCAGAATTCTCCCATTCTCATTGACCCACCTCTACTTCCTGTCTGGTTGTCCCGCCTATACTTCCTACCTGGCTGCTGGCCAATCAGTGTTTCTTTAAAATATGACAGACAGAATACAGACCATTCTCCCATACCAACCAGGTGTATCTACTTCCTGCCTTCTGCCATCCACTCTCTCTGGAAGGTGAAGCACGGGCCTCTGCTGGAGAAACCCATGGCCTTTCAGCTCTGGAAAAGCTCTCATCTGCCTTCTGTGCTCAGATACCCAAAACCATGAAGTCAGTTGAGGGCTCTCTGGATGGTATTGGAGACATGCACAGTGAAGTTGAGGCCATTGTGATGTCACCGTCCATACGATTGTCTATTGCCCCAGGTTCTCTCACCCACCCATGACATCTTGTGGTTAAGGTCTGGTTCATGCTTGCCAGAAGCAGGTCATTGAGGCAGAGGGACAGTAGAAGGGACCCTTCTCAATGAGTATGTGCAGAGGAAAGCCAGTACTTGCAGCATGGGACAAATAGAGCAAGGGGTTGGGGGAAAGCTTGTCAAAAGGCAGAATGTGTGCACTCCTACCAGGCCTGAAAGAAGACCTCATTCCACTTGCTCCTTTTTTCTTTTCTCTGTCATGGTCCCCAACTCCTTTTTCAGAATTTTGGGGTTGATGTGTGCTCCTCTTCAGCTAATGTCCAACACCTCCTGCATTTCTGTGGGGCCTGAGTCCTTTCCCTTGGGAGCAGGTGTGGTGTGACTGGGATGGGTTTTGGTTTCTTCAGTCTGAGATGGGATACTTCACCTGGTTATGTCCCCGGGGTGGGTGTACAACCTTCCCTTTTTAGAATACCTCTGCAGACTAGCTTCAGCCAAGACACCACAGTAGTTATCAGTTACCAGTTACTCTGTTACTGGTACCAGAGTAACAGGCTCTGGTTGGGATGAAGAAGAAATTAGGAAGTGTGGTCGTTGCCATATTGGTTCTAAGCCTTGGCTCATTAAGCCCTACAAAACAGCTCTGCCTGGTTGGGAAAGTCATTGTGTTTGTACTGGGGCTGGAAAGACTAACTCTCAAAGCAAAGAATGTGTTTCCCCTGGATTTTTCTCAGTGGATATGACCTACCTACCTCTCAGTTTCCACAGGCTCTCCCTTGTAGCCCAGGCTGACAGCCCTCTGCCTAAGCTGCGCTAGGTCTGTGATTACAGGTATGAGCTACTATGCCTAGCCACAACTTTTGTTTTGTTTTGATTTTTAGTTTGGGGAATCTTGTATCTACTTAGCAAATTGTTATTTCCTCTTTTGTGTAGCATATACTTTCAAGGAAAGGTCGTATTCTTTTATTCTTTTGAGTTCGACTCTTTTAAATTGTTAGGTAACCAGGCAACTGGATAGGTATTGTTGGAGATGTGTTGTCAACTGTGGTTTTGAGGTGGCCAGGCGTGGTGGTAGAGACAGTTGGATCTTGTGAGTTTGAGGCCAGCCTGGTCTACAGAGTTTCAGGACAGCTAGGGCTGCAGGGAGAAACCCTGTCTCAGAACAAACAAGGCAGTTGGAGGCTGTTGGGGGTCTCCGTGCATGTTTCACTCTGTCTTGACTCGACAGAGTCTTGTGACTAGTAACAGAAGAAACGTGCAGAACTCACGTGGGAGGAGACCAGAGTTTGGGCTTGTTTTCTTTTGTTATTGTCTCCCCTGCACCGTCTTAGTTTGGGCTGCTGTTAAAACAAAACAGAAAACATCAGATGGTAGCTTAGCAATGACAGGAATTGATTTCTCAAAGATTCGGTGGCTGGAAGCCCCGCACCAAGGCACCTGCAGATTTGGTGGCTGGGGAGAGCCCCTTCCTGGCTCATAGATAGTGCCTCCTATCTGTCCTCACACAGCAGGGCTGAGGGAGTTCCCTTGGATCCCATTCACATGGGCGTCCCTCCCAGTCCTAGAATGAAGCCCTCCTGATCTCATTGCCTCCCAAGGGCCACATTTGCTTGTTGGTTAGGATTTCAACACATACGTTTTAGGAAGACACAATGTTCAGGAATGTAAGGACTACCATGAGACGGTCCTAAAAACTGAGTTAGGAGAAAAACTTTGAATAAATGTCTAGAGGAAAAAGAAACTTCGCTTCAGTGTGTCTGATGGAGAAAACAGCCTTAAGCTAATGGTCTATGAAAATCTTTAATTACCAATAAATCCAGTAATTTCTGTCCTGTTCAACATGTATCATAGAGAGACCCAATATAGAGAATAGCAACTAGGTTTTTGTCTTGTTCTGTTTTTAACATTTAGATTTCGCATGTAGAGTGTGTTCCTGATCTAGAGCATTTTTCTTAATGGGACATGCAGATGTGGTCCTTTTAAAGCAGTTATGGGTGGACAAAGCCCCTTACTTGTTGGGGCACACATCCTCACCTCTGGAAAGAATATTTGACTGGGCCTGACAGAGTGAAGGCAACTGAATTGTGCCTTAAAGGCATTAGAGACCCTATGTAACTGATACATGTCACATCATGAGTGATTGACATGAGATCCTTAAATGTTTGCTTATCAAATAGAGTGAAATGCCCATTTTTATTTTAGTCTGCATGTTCTTAAAAGGAGGCGAACCCAAGGGGGAAGAGAGGGAGGGGAGCAGAGAAAAATATATAGCTCAATAAAAACAATAAAAAAGAAGGTAAGCCCTTGGCTTTGTGTTTATATTCCATTAGCATTTCTTTTTCTATAAATTGTTAATATTCCTTGCTCATTATTATATCATATTGTTTATGTTTTTTATTCCAATTGATAGGTCCTTCTTGCTCTGAAAATCTAGGCTAAATTTATGTTTCATGCTTTCTGATGCTTATGAACTTTAGGGAGACCTCTGTAATAGAAATAACACTGAATTGAGAGTGCGCCTCTTGGTGGCTAGGCTCTTGCCATGGCCCTGGAATGAACCCTCGCATGCAGACCAGCCTGTGCTCATGCTTCATTAGTATTGTGATGAGTCCAGCTTCCCCAGAATTTTCCTTTTGTTATGTTTGCAGCAAATATTTTCACTGTAAAGACATTTTAACTTTTCTGTTTGCAGGCCTGTCAATACTTTCCATTACAGCTTATTCTCTGATGACCCTGATCCTTTTCTGGGGTTCTGCAAGTTACTGTCTTTGTGTGTTTAGCTAGCATCTCTGTTTGTCCCACTGAGGTCCTATGGAAATAAATGTGGTTGGGCTGAAGTGTCAAGAGGGGGGCCAGCTCTGAATCTGGGTCCAGTGTTCAACTTCCCCCACCTTTCCCCGGCTCTGGGATCTGCAGCCTGAGCGGTAGTGTGTGAAGGGCTCAACACGATTGCTTGCCCAACTCTTGGCTGGTTTGCCCTCCCCAGATGAGATGTTGGTGGACTATAGGAGGTGGTATATTGTATGAATCAAGTCTTTAACTTTTTTCCCTCCAGTATTAACATCAAATTCTGTTTTCTTTTTTTCCCTTATGGTGTTGAGCACTGACACCAGGGAACCAAGTCTTTACAGAAAGTACCCGACTACTGAGCTATATCCAGCCCTCTTTTCTTTTTTGGTTTTGAGATATAGTCTTACTAATTTGTCCAGGCTGGCCTCGAACTCACCGTATAACCCAGTAGTCCTTGAGCTGGTTGTCCTCTTGCCTCAGTTCCTGGGTAGCTGAGATTGCAGGCCTGTGCCCCTGAGTCCAGCTTTAGTACAAAATAGAAAATATTCTCTATTGGAATAAGACGTAGGTGCCATATGCAGATTTAGTCAGCTTTGTGTAACTGGAACAATACCTCAGCCTGGATGACTTATTTGGAAAAGAAATTGCTTTCTTATTGCTGTGGAAGCCAGGAGTTTGGCCGATCATGGTGGCAGCATACTTGGTGTCTGTTGAGGTCCTGTTTATGCTCGATTGAGTCATCCTCCTGAGTAAAGGGTTTCTTCCTTACCTAGCATTACAGCTAAGCTTCAGGAACCTTCTTTACCCAGCAATAGTCTATCTACAAGTCTTTACCTGAGCACCTCCCACCAGGCCATACCTCCCGGATGTGATGTACTGATATAGAGGTAAGTTTCAGTTTGGGACATAAACATTGGACTATGGCAGTGGCTGCACTTTCAGTGTGATATCAGATCTGTCCTCTCAGACCTGATGGCCTTTACAGAAAATAGACACGCTGCACTCCCTGCAGAGCCAGAGGACTCAGTTTTTAGCATGTGCTAAACGGGCAACACAAAACCTTTTAACCCACAAAATAAATATAAAGTTGGGATGAAGCACCCAGAGGAGGGTTGTCTTTGGTAAAGGTATACTCATCCTGTTTCCACCCCTGCCTCCAGCCCTAAAATGCTGTGTTTTTTCCAATTCTGTCCCCATAACTGAATGTCTGGTTTGTTTTGTTTTCTAAATCATTTTATTGCAAGCTGCCAGATGCCAGTTTCAACTTATCTTGAATAACAAGGCCTCAACGTTTCTTCCTTAATAAAATATGGATCGCAGTCAGGGTTATCAGATCAATTAGGCAGGCAAAAATGTCAAGCCCTGGTTCTGCAGAATGGAGAATGCAACATGGGACAATTATAGCTCCTCTTAAGACAGGTGGCGGCCCCACGGCCCCGGGACACCATCTCCTGTCTCCTTCTCTGCTCGTCATTCTTGTAGCCTCCACATCCCTGCTTCCTCAAATGGGTGATGGGTTTCCCCCCTTCCTCATGACCCAAGCCTGGGTATCCAGTGAGAGCTCTTTTTTTTTCTGTCAATAAGTGTGGCAATAAGCTTTAGAGTAGCTTGTATTTTTCATCATTAACACATGTGTTTATTTTTAAATGAGGAGATTAAATTTCAGGACCCAAAAGAATCAGAAATAGATGAGTTCCCTCCACCTCTCCCAGTTCTCTCCATACGCTGAGAAGTTCTTCCTTCATAAAATACGGATCGCAGTCAGGGGTATCACAAATAAAGTAGGCAGAGAAACGCAGCCAGCTCAGTAATAATTTCCACTGGTCAAAAGGACTGGGAACCATTCCTCTGCTGGCTTGCTTTCATAGCCCGGGAACACGTTGTGGGGGCAGTTAGGAACAGCCATATGGATCCCACTACCAGCAATATACCTTGGGGACACCATAGAAGAGAAGTGGAGAGAAAGTAAGAGCCACAGGGTGGTGAAGAGTGTTGTGACATGCTGCCTTTTAGACATGACACACGGTCCTCTCGACATGACATGCTGTTTGGATCTGGCATACTGTGTTCTAGACATGACATTCTGTACTTTCGACATGACATGCTGTTCTCTGGACATGACACACTGTCTTGTGGACATAGCATGTTGTCCTCTGGACAGGACACACTGTCTTCTGGACATGACTATATTCTGGATATGACTCACTGTCTTCTGGACTTGACATGCTGTCTGGATATGGCACACTGGGTTTTGTACATGACATGCTGTCTTCTAGACATGACATGATGACTTCTGGACATGACACACTGTTTTCTGGACATGACACGCTGTCTTTTGGACATGACATGCTGTCCTCTGGACATGGTATACTGTCTGGATACAGAATACTGTCTTCTGGATATGACTCGCTGTCTGGATATGGCACACTGTCTTCTGGACATGACATGCCATCTTCTGGACCTGACATACTGTCTTCTGGACATGACATGCTGTCCTTTAAACATGGTATACTGTCTGGATATGGAATACTGTATTCTGGATATGACTCGCTGTCTTCTGGACATGACATGCTGTCCTCTGAACATGATGCACTGTGTTCTGGACATGACTTGCTGTCTTCTGGACATGACATGCTGTCCTCTGAACATGATACACTGTGTTTTGGATATGACTTGCTGTCTTCTGGACATGACACGCTGTTGTAGTCATGATCTTACAGCAGCTGTGGTTACTGCACAAGACCTATATGAAACCAAGCTGTCAAAGTATCAATAATAAATATGGTTGATGAGCACTTCTGGGCTGGAGAGAATCAATCTTTATTGAGGATAAAGCACTAATAGGTTTCCCCTGTTCTAGTGAACGGCTAGCTCCACACCCATGCACATATGGGCAGCACTATGTGGACTTAGTAGCTTCTCCCCACCCTCTTCTGAAAAGAAAAAAAAAAACTTGGGAGAAGGAGCACTCATTGTGGGGACAGGAAAATATTTGGAGGGGACAAATAGAGGGTAAATATGATCATATTTCATTGAATACATGTACCAAGCTCTCAAAAATAAAGAAAAAAAGTTTTTTTTTAACTTTTATTTATTTATTTATTTTTATTTATTTATTTATTTATTTATTTAAGATTTCTGTCTTTTCCCCACCGCAGCCTCCCATTTCCCTCCCCCTCCCCCAGTCAAGTCCCCCTCCCTCGTCAGCCCAAAGAGCTATCAGGGTTCCCTGCCCTGTGGGAAGTCCAAGGACCACCCACCTCCATCCAGGTCTAGTAAGGTGAGCATCCAAACTGCCTAGGCTCCCACAAAGCCAGTGCAGTAGGAAAAAAAGTTTTTTAAAAGAAAGAATTTATCCTAATAGCACACAAGCCTGAAGACTTCTGAGGAACCTGGTCCCTCGGTTTATCTGACTATACACTGTTTCCCTGGGGACATCTTCCAGGTTGTCTTCACCTTCTGACTGGCTAGTCGTCCCTGGAGAAGGCCTGTGACAGAGGCAGAGACACTACAGACTCCTGTCATATCATAGACCAAGTCATTAGAGCTTCATTTTCTCTGAGAACATTCTCCGCAGGCACACTATCGCTAAGTATTTTGAGCTGGACCTCGGAGGTCAAGTAGGACCATAACAAAGACCTCCAGGCTGAGCCGCATGGGAGCCATTCAGTCCGCTCTGGAGGAGCTCCGGCTCATGCGGCTCACAATCCCCTGGAGTCAGGGGTTGTCCAGCCCGAGCTCCAGACCAAATAGATTAGGATAAACATAAGCAAGATGGCAGGGTCCAACACAGGAGTCAGCAAAGGTCAAAAGCTCCCCAGACAAACGTCTGACTATTCCAATGTTTATTTACTTTTACAACACTGGCGGCACTCTGTGAGGGTCCAAGGGAGCAGCAGATGGATAGATAGGGCGTTTCCTGTCCTTCTCATACCCTTCCATACCACTTCTAATTCGTCATAAGAGAAACATATTTTCTGGCCCCAAGACCCCAAACAACCACAAAACTTGAATGCCAGAACAAAACAGGACAATATCTCCAGACAAGAATAAAATTCATATTGTCATTAAGATTGAATAGATTTTAAACATTGGTAATCAGCAACACAGACTCACAAATGCCATCTTCTGAAAAACTCATGAGTTCAGTCTTGATTATAAAAATGACTGGTTCACTCATTTAACATGCCTTTTCTGTGCATCTCTTGCACACTGGGCCCTAATGGCTATGAGTTAGAGACTCAGGGACTGTTTCTTCTACTAGGTCTTATCACAGAGCCCAGACAAATGTGGCAAACAATACTACAGTTTAGAAACCTGGTCATGCTTATAATACAGAGACAGCATTCTGGTGATCCAGCCTTCGGAAAGCTCACAGACAGAGTTTTAAGCCTTGCCCATGCAGTGAGTGAGGAGAGAGGTGGTGCAGAGGAAAAGGTCTGCTCAGAGGGAGAGGAGGGGGCTAGGCAGGAAAAGCAGGCACAATGAGGGAGGATCCAGTGTTTGGTGCTATGGAAAATGACTTTGATGCCGGGAAGCATCATAAGGTGCTGGCGTTCATGTTACCATTGCTTTGGTTTATCCATGGTTCCTTTGGGACAGGAGAAGCATTTTTAGCTGTGTAAATTGCAGAGTTTTCAAACAGCCTATTCAGTTCATCTCCATCTTACAGGCAGATTAAACAATCCCCCAGATCCCACAGCTAGTGACAAAATTCACTTTGTGTGCACTGGGCCTGCACATCTAGTGCATGTTCATAAAGAAATCATAAGGGAAGCCTGGTGGGAGCTCATATTTGCATCCTAGATGTCCTGACAATCACTTCAGAACATCACCTCACCAGGATTTGCTGTTTTCCATTTCTCTTTGTATCTATCAGTTATGTTTATGCCAAAATAAACACATGTGAATCTTTCAGGCCATTGCTGGCCTAAGTATTCTGGCTTGTTTGCCCTTGACTTCAGAAGTATTCTCACAGGATCCCACACAGTCAGCAAGGCCCTTGCAATGTGTTGGGTAATGGGTTTGCCAGCTTCAGAGGCTGGGATCTTACCTAGCCCTTCTGAGTGTTAGCAAGATACCCTTCTTTAAGGTATCTCATGACCTCTGAGTGGAAAACATACCTTCTGCAGATTTTACAAAAAAGGTTTTATTGAGATAGAATTTTGTGCCAAAATTTCAGTCATTTTCGGCCTGCTCAGTGTTTACCTTTTGTTTCCACGGGAGTGTAGTGGTATCTAGTTGTAATTTACATTTTCCCAGATACTAACTAATGCCCCTGAAGACCATGTTTTGCTAATGTCTGTATTAATACATTGTGGTGGTTTGAATGGGAAATGTCCCCCATACTCTTGGGCACTTGGATGCTTGGTTTCCAGTTGGTGCCACTGTTTGGAGAGATTTAGGTGGTATGGCATTGTTGGAGAAATAATGTCACCAGTGGTGGGCTTTGAGACTAAAAGCCTCATGAGACTTCAAATTCTCTCTCTCAGTTTTCAGCTTCCTGCTCCTGCTTCCGTACCTGCCGTCTGCTGCCATTCCGTCCCTGCCATTATGGACTTGAAGCCTTTGGAATCATAAACCAAAATAAACTCTCTATTCTACCAGTTGCATTCCTGGTGTTTCACCTCACGAGCTGAGGAGCAAGCAATACATACATTAATATGTAGCATGTATTAGTATATTAATATTATGTTGATATCAACCCATCATATGCCGATTGACTTGATTATCTTACTATGCTTAAGTTTACATCAGAAAGTAATGTTTCCACAATTGTTTGTTAAAATTGTTTTCGCTATAGGCTCTGTGAGTTTTCATACGAATTTTAGAATAAACTTGTATATGTTTCTAAAAACATTACTGAGATTTCGATAGGAATCTCACTAAGACTGATTTGGCAAGAGTTTTAACTTTATTGTGTTGAAATTTCTACTCCATGAATATGCTTTTGCTACCTTTTATTGGCTTTTCTTTATCTAACCATGACTGGTTTACTACCCAAATTCTACACATGCTTACTCTATGTGTACCTAACTATTGTAACTGCAGTTTTGCTTCGGTTCCCACATGCTTTGTGGACTTGGAACCATTTGTCTTGCTCTTGCTGCTCACTCATTCTGGCGTGAGGTGGAACTGTCAGGAGATCTGGGCTGAAAGGAGGAAAATGTGGACCCAGGCTCTGCTTTTTCTTTTTCTGGTCCTGGTCTGGGGTCCTGGGCAAGCTACTGAGCTTCAGGCAATGGTTGCTGCCTAGCTCGCTGGAGTCAGAATATCATGCATTCCACATGTCAGTGAGTACAGATGCTCTGCCCTTGGATTTCAACATTTGGAGAGATGTCTGCATGCTAGTTAAATGCTTTTGATAATCCACCTTTTAAATGAAGAGCCAACCTGGTTTAAAAAGAGAAAGACAATGAACTGATAACATCTGACTACTGACATTCGTGTTTTTCTCCTTCTTCCTGCTCATCTTCACCTTCCTGACCCCCTCTCTCCTGTTCTGTGCTGTTCAATGTTGTCCTGTTGCTCAATCTTGTCACTGAGAATCTTCCTTAAAATCTGGAATGCTGGATGGGACTATAGTCAGTGGTAGAGTGCTTACCTGTTATACATGAAGGCCTAGGTTCATTTCTTAGTGCTCCAAACGTCAAAACACAACAATAAAAAAACAAAAAATACCCAAGTGCTGTAGATAGATGGACAGGAAAATCACAGTAACTGGGAGATAAACAGAATCAAAAAAACAAGGCTAGACCCATATCTACTGTGGGCAATAAGACCATCTTTTATGCGATGAGAATAGAACAAAATTTCAGACAAGAAAGGAAATTAGAGCTAAATAGAATAAGCAACCAGGAAGTGACAGAAGTCAATACAGATACTGCCAAAATAGTACCTATAGATGTCTTAGAGCTATCAATGGTCCAGCCTATAGAAATATCAAATGCAGGGATCTATCCTAATGAAGTATCACATGCAGAGTCCATCCTAAAGAACTGTCAATTGCAGGAGATTCCCACTGACTTAGCCAACATCTACCAGGCAGCCGGTGTGACATATCAGCATCTGTGTTTTCTGAGACCCGTGTGATAGCTGAGGGAGGAAGTGCATGTCAAGGCTCTCCCTATCATGGTGACGATCAAGGCAGTCTGAGAACATATTCCAGGGATGAGCTCAGTCTATTCACTTCTGATAGGAGACAGCATATATTCTTATTGGAGGGTGTTGAGAAAGAAAGTCACACACAATCCCTTTGATTATGGCCCACATTAAAGTCAAGTTTAATTAACAGGGATATGGATTGTTCTGCTAGATCTCAGAGGAATTCTGGTACACAGGGGACAGCAGGAGGTGTGCAGAGGCAAAATGTGTGCAAAGACAGAATGGATAAACTAATGTGAGCAATTCTTGCACACACTAAATCTGTAATATCTTTGCTGGAGGATTCAGTAATTCTAAGTAGGTGGTTAAACTAGATGCTATAGATAAGTATTTGCTATTTGAAACCAGCCTAAGTAACTCAAACAAAGCCCTAGAAAAACAGACCTGAGGGACAGAAAAAGAAAGAATGTTTAGGGTCACCTCAAGTTGCTTGCAAAATGTCCTGAAGAACAGGCCACTCCTGCAAGGAAGTGCCCTATCCCTCACGCCAACTATTCTGCATGCAGGATCCAAGAAAACACTGATTTAAAACTCTGCAATTCAAACTTAACCAAGAAGTAATTTTACTTAAAGGAGCTTTTGTATACATTCCAGTGTTTCCCTCTTTGAGAGCACTACCTTGTTATCCATAGTTCCTTTGATACAGTCTCTTGAAAATGAAGTGGAGAACTGAGAAAAGTGGCCCGTGTCCCCTCAGATAAGTGAAGTTGCCTAACAAAATCCAGGCTTTGACATTTGTTATTTAGAGGGTCTTTTCATGGTCAAAATATTTGCTTTTTCTTCCGGCGCCTTCCAAGAGAGTTTATCTTAATACACAGGCTAGCTGGGGATTTTCAGTTGAACCAACATTAGTCACACACGTTGCCTGGGTCTCCTGATTTTTTTTTTTTTCTGAAGCCACAACAGTACTGTTTTGTAACAGGCCTAGCTACGGAGCCTAGAAAAAAGAGGGTGGCTTTGGATTGTCATTAGCAAGCCCCTTGCTCACCACTCTGAGGGACAGAGTGCATCTGTTGTCTGCAAGCTGTGTGAGTGCCGGTGATGGACACATTGCTGTTTGACGACTGTGTGTAGTGCATAAGTCTGGGTTCTCGATCCTGTCTTGGAATGCTTTTGAGCAAGAAACATCTAACAGCACACATCTCTGCAGAGGAACTGATGGTTGGTAACAGATAGAGCACGAGCAGTCAGTGGACTGGGATCAGCCTGGTGGACAGAGCTAGTGATGCAGAAGCTCACAGCCTCTCAGATTCAGTTTTTAATAAAGGCGAAATGGCCATAAAATGTTTGTGGGCATCTGAATCTCCGTCTCAGTAGCGAAGGGTTATACTGTTAAAATTGAGCCCCAAGTTTTCCCATGCTTGATAACTTGAAAGGCACCTTTCTAGTGCTGTGATGAGGCACCATGACCAAAGCAACTTGGGGAGGAAAGGGATTATTTGGCTTATACTTCTGTTTAATAGTTCATTGATGGAAGTCAAGAGAGGAAGTCAAACAGGGCAAAATCCTAAATGCAGGAGCTGGTGCAGAGGCCATGGAGGGGTGCTGCTTACTGACTTGCTCCCTCTGGTTTGCTTAGTCTGCTTTCTTGTGAAACCCAAGACCACCAGCTCAGGAATGGCACCACCCACAGTGGACTGGGCCCTCCTCCATCAATTACTAGTTAAGAAAATGCCCTAGAGGTTTCCCTACAGTCATTTTCTTTTTTAAAAATATTTTTAATGACTTTTATTGAGCTATACACTTTTCTCTGCTCCCCTCCTTTCCTCTCCCCCCCCCACCCTTCAACCCTCTCCCATGGTTCCCATGCTCTCAATTTACTCAGGAGATCTTGTCTTTTTCTACTTCCCATGTATATTAAATCCATACATGTCTCTCTTAGGTCCTCATTGTTGTCTAGGTTCTCTGGGATTGTAATTTGTAGGCTGGTTTTCTTTGCTTTATGTTTAAAAACCACCTATGAGTGAGTACATGTGATAATTGCCTTTCTGGGTATGGGTTAACTCACTCGATATGATGTTTTCTAGCTCCATCCACTTGCCTGCAAATTTCAAGATGTCATTATTTTTTCCTGCTGTGTAGTAATCCATTGTGTAAATGTACCACATTTTCATTATCCATTCTTTGATCAAGGGTCATTTAGGTTGTTTCCAGGTTCTGGTTATGACAAACAATGCTGCTATGAACATAGTTGAACACATGTCCTTGTGGCATGATTGAGCATCTTTTAGATATATACCCAAAAGTGGTATTGCTGGGTCTTGAGGAAGGTTGTTTCTTAATTTTCTGAGGATTCACCATACTGATATCCAAAGGGGTTGTACCAGCAATGCAGCAGTATTCCCTTTACCCCACAACCTCTTCAGCATAAGTTGTCATCAGTATTTTTGATCTTGGCCATTCTTACAGGAGAAAGATAGAATCTCAGAGTTATTTTGATTTGGATTTCTCTGATGACTAAGAATGTTGAGTATTTCCTTAAGTGTCTTTCAGCCATTTTAGGTCTGTACTCCATTTTTTTTAAAGATTGGATTATTTGTTCTTTGGATGACCAATTTCTTGAGTTCATTGTATATTTTGAAGATCAGACCTCTGTCTGATGTGGGGTTGGTGAAGATCTTTTTCCATTCTGTAGGCTGTCATTTTGTCTTGTTGACCATGTTCTTTGTTTTACAGAATCTTTTAAGTTTCTGAAGGTCCCATTTATTAATTGTTTCTCTTAATATCTATGCTACTGGGATTATATTTAGGAAGTCGTCTCCTGTGCCAATGCATTCAAGTGTACTTCCCATTTTCTCTTCTATGAGGTTCAGTGTGGCTGGTGTTCTATTAAGGTCTTTGATCCATTTGGACTACAGTTTTATGCATGGTGATAGATATGGATCTATTTTCAATCTTCTACATGTTGATATCCAGTTATTCCAGCACCATTTGTTAAATACACTTTCTTTTTTCATTTTTTTTCACTTTGTCAAAAATCAGGTTGTTATAGGTGTGTGGATTAATATCTGGGTCTTCGATTTTGTTCCATTGGTCATGGGCTTTTTTGGTTGGAAGACTTTTGATGACTGTTTCTTTAGCAGTTATAGGTCTGTTTAATTTGCTTCTCTGGTCTTGATTTAATTTTGGTAAGTGAGATTTATTCAGAAAGATGTCCATTTCCTTTAAGTTTTCCAATTTTGTGGAGTACTGGTTTTCAAAATATGACCTGATGATTCTCTTGATATTTTATGTTGTTATGTCCCCTTTTCATTTCTGATTTTGTTAATTTGGATATTCTCTCCATACCTTTTAGTTAGTTTGGATAATGGTTTGTCTATTTTGTTGATTTTCTCGAAGAACCAACTCTTTGTCTCATTGATTCTTTGTATTGTTGTCTTTGTTTCTATTTTGTTGATTTCAGCTCTCAATTTGATTATTTCCTGCAGTCTAGTTCTCTTGTGTTAGCTTGCTTCTTTTTGTTCTAATGTTTTCATATGTTCTGTTAATTCACTAGTGTGGGATTTTTCCAGCTTCTTTATGTAGGCATTTTGTGTTATGAACTTTCCTCTTAACACTACTTTCATTGTGTTTCATAGATTTGGGTATGTTGTATAGTCATTTTCAGTGAATTTTAGGATGTCTTTAATTTCTTCCTTTATTTCTTCCTTGACCCATTGATGATTTAGGTGAGCATTGTTTAATTTTCATGTGTTTGTAGTCATTCTGGAATCAATGTTGCTTTTGAATTCTAATTTTAAGCCATGACGATCTGATAAGATATATGGGGTTATTCCAATTTATTTGTATCTGTTGAGGTTTGTTTTGTTACTGAGTATGTGGTCAATTTTTGAGAAGGTTCCATGAGGTGCTGAGAAGGTATATTCTTTTATATTTGGATGGGATGTTCTCTAGATGTCTGTTAAGTCCATTTGAGTCATAATATCTATTAGTTCCCTTATTTCTCTGTTCTGTTTATGTTTTTTTGTTGTACTGACCTGTCCAGTGATGAGAGTGGAATGTTGAAGTCTCCCACTATTAGTGTGTGGGGTTTAATGTATGATTTAAGCTTCAGAAGTGTTTCTTTTACATATGAGGCTGTTCTTGTATTTAGAGCATAGATATTCAGTATTGAGATTGATGGATTTCTCCTGTGACTAATATAAAATGTCCTTATTTGTCTCTTTTGATTGATTTTAGTTTGATATTTTGTTAGATATTAAGATAGCTACACCAGTTTGTTTCTTAGTTCTATTTGATTAGAAAATTTTTTCATAACCCTTTACACTGAAGCAATGTCTGTCTTTGAGGTTGAGGTGTGTTTCTTGTATGCATCAGAAAGATGAATTCTTTTTTCATATCCAATCTGTTAGCCTATGCCTTTTCATAGATGAGTTGAATCCATTTATATTAAGAGATATTAATGACCAGTGATTGTTATCTCTTGTGTATTTAGTTTTCATTGTTGGTGATATTATTTTGTGTGTTTTCCCTTCTTTGGGATTTGCTGCTGTGAGATCATCAATTGTCAGTGATTTTATTGATGTAGCCAATTTCCTAGGGTTGGAGTTTTCCTTTTAGTGCTTTGTGTAGGGCTGGGTTCTTGACTAGGTATTGCTTAAATCTGGTTTTGTCATAGAATATCTTGTTTTGTCCTTCTATGGTGATTGAAAGTTTTGCTGGGTATAGTAGTCTGGGTTGGCATCCGTGGTCTCTTAATGTCTGCATAATGCTTGACCAGGACTTTCTGACTTTCATTTTCTCCATGAGAAGTCAGGTATAATTCTGATAGTTCTACCTTTATATGTTACTTGGCCTTTTTTTGTTTGCAACCTTTTTGTTTGTTAATATTCTTTCTTTATTCTGTATGTTTAATATTTTGATTATTATGTGGCAAAGGGACTTTTTTTTTGATCCACTCTGTTTAGTGTTCTGTAAGCTTTTTGTATCTTTATAAGTTTATCTTTCTTTATGTTGGGAAAGTTTTCTTCTATGATTTCGTTAAATATATTTTCCATGCTTTTGAGTTGAACTTCTTCTTCTTCTATACCTATTATTCTTAGATTTGGCCTTTTTATGGTGTCCCATATTTCCTGGATATTTTGTGTTAAGCTTTTGTTAGATTTAAGGTTTCTTTGACTGATAAGTCTGTTTTCTCTACTATATCTTTAGCGCTTGAGATTCTCTCTTCCATCTCTCGTATTCTTCTGTTTATGCTTGCATTTGTGATTCCTGATTGTTTTCTGATGATTTCTCTTTCTACAATTCCCTCGGTTGGTATTTTCTTTATAGTCTGTATTTTGGTTTTCAAGTCTTGAGTGGTTTCTTTCATATGTTGATTGCTTTTTCTTGGATTTCTTTAAGAGATTTGTTGATGTCTTCCAATTTCTTGTTTGTCTTTTCCTCTATTTCTTTGAAGGAATTTTTCATTTCCTCTTTAAGGACTTCAAACATTCTCCTAAAGTCATTTTTTTTAGTTCATTTTCTTCTGCTTCATCTATAGTTGGCTGTTCAAGTCTTACTGTTGTAGAGTCACTAGTTTTTATTGGTGTTGTGTTGCTGTTTGTGGTGATGCATGTGTTCTTACCTTATCTACCCATCTTTTCCTCTGATTGGTGTGGTTGAGGCTCTCTGTGACTCTGTTGATCAATCTTCCAGTTGCTGGCGGATCCAAGGCTCAGATGGTTGCTCCTTGTGGTGCAGTTAGTGCCATGGTTCCAGTCACCCTATTGGTTATTCTGTGTTCCTGGAGGTTGCATGGTGCTCCTGGGGTTTGCTCTGCTCCTGCTCCTGTGGAGTTTTCTATCTCGGACCTACTCTAGTCTAAGTTGCTGGCTCAGTCCTGTTTCCATAATGTCTCTGGTCTAGATATTCTCCTGTTCCTGTGGAGTTTGCTGTCTCAGTCCTGCTCTGGCCTAGGTCACTGGCTCAGTCCTGTTTCCATAAGTATCCCTGGTCTGGATCTGCTCCTGCAGAGCTTGCCATCTCAGGCCCAGTCTGGTTTAGGTTGCTGACTCAGTCCTGCTCCCATGGAACTTGCTGCCTCAGGACACTAGTCATTTTCTTAATTGAGTTCCTCACCCCCCCAGGATGACTTGAGTTTGTGCCAAGTTGATACAAAACTATCCAGTACAACACCTTTTTACCTCCTTGAATCATGATGTCATTAACTACTGTTCTGTGTTGATTAAATCAATGTTTTCATTAAGGTGAGTTCTCCTAAAAATACAATAGAAGAGTAGCTCATTTCAAGTCAGCTCTTCCTCCCTTTTAGTAGACCAGCTGAACTGTTTGAATGTATCTCGTTCATCCAGCTCTATCCTTCACTCTGAGTCTTCTAATACAAAAAAAAAAAAAAAAAGCTATCCAGGTCAGCTTCTTAGGTTAGAACTCAGAAATTTGGGAGCCCTGTAGAGTCTGGAGTCCAGATCTCAAATCTCTTGAGGCTGGTGGACATTGTTTTAATCCCCACTCCACCCATTGTCCTTGTTAATTTTGTCAACTTGACAAACCCAGATTCATCTGGGAAGATAGGCTCAATAGAGGAATCACCTAGATCAGTGGCCCATGGGTATGTCCGTCAGATATCATCTTGATCAGTAATTGATGCAGAAGGGCCCAACCCACTGTGGGTGACACCATTCCCTATGCAGGTGGGCCTGGGCTATATAAAAAAGCTAGCTAAACAGAACCTGTTAGCAAGCCAGAGATTTCCTGCCATGGTTTCCATGATGAAGTGTGAGCCAAATACATTCTTTCCTCCCCTTAAGTTCCCTTC
Source organism: Microtus obscurus (assembly GCA_963919715.1). Taxonomy (NCBI): domain Eukaryota; kingdom Metazoa; phylum Chordata; class Mammalia; order Rodentia; family Cricetidae; genus Microtus; species Microtus obscurus. Next base: position 26,569,468 of record CAWTZC010000015.1, read on the forward strand.
AGCAAGAGTGTTCTGACACTGCAAGAGAATAGAAGCTAGGATATCCATATATCATTCATTCACCCTCAGAAGGAATTACCCTGATAAGATTGAAGCTGATCTCATAGGCCAGGATAGTTAACTTTACCAGACCAGGAAGTAAATGCTGATGTTCACAGAATGAAGAAGAAACTCTGGAACTTGAAATATACTTGTGAGTCTTTGCCTACATCTTCAACTAAGCTTTTAAAGTTTGCAGCTTCTGAAATCAAATGTCCAGTGAACTGTGAGGGAAGCTTAGTGTTCAGCTGAGAATAAATACTTTGTGGTCAGAGATCTCATTGAGCTACAGATCAATTCTGGGCATGGGGGATGTGTCCTCCTAGAACACTTGCCTATGAGGTTAATGGTTAGGAATATGATTAAGGGTGAAAGCATCAAAGAAGGTGCTACCTAGGGAGGAAATGCTCCTCAAAGCAATAAGATCAGTCTGCACATCGTGGACACTATGAACTGTTCTCAAGAAGAAAGATGAATATGATGTATGAGCATGGGGTGTCAGCAGGTCTGTGCACAGGAGTGTTGGGGCCCACTGGGCCATGGTGGAGGGTACTATCCTTTTCTTCTATTCCGTAGGATTCCCTGTCCAAGCTTTCTTAGTCTTGTTTTATTTAAAGATGGCTGTTTAGTTTCCTACAGGAAACAATAATAAAAATACTGCGTCCATTTAACCTCTCCTTTGTCCCATTCTTCTATCCATTCAATTGCACACGTCCGTCAGAGGGTCATTTCTCCATTCTGCAGAATGCTTTTCCAAACCCCAGCTTTGTGACAGTTGCTGGAACTTAGAGCCTCATCCCATACCCATGTCTCCCTTTTCCTCTTCACACAATATTAGGCATTCTCTGTTTAATCTAGAGTCTTCTCTCCCATTTTTCTTCATGTGCTGCTCTGGGCTCCTTCTCTGAGCTGGCAAACACATGCCCCCATTATTCCTCAGGAAAACGTTTAGTTGGCTCCTTTGGAGCATTTATGGGTAGGACCAGTCAAACCCTGTGTAGATGGGGCATAGATTTATTCTGTCACTCACAGTTCAGGCATAGGAACCCATTCTTTCTAGTGTAATTAGCAGAACGGTGCTCCAGTAGGTGTTCCAGGGAGATTTAGGCCCTCTGCTCCACAGGAGCCCATTTCCTCAGAGGCTTCTGCTGCTATGGGCTCAACCTTCCATGCTTCTGCGTCAGGGTTCAACCTGTTTTTGCCATTCTGTGATCTGTGGTCTAGTTTTTCTAGATGTCATTTTTGGTCATTTTGGGACATCCAAGACCTACTTGCTAGTGCCACTATCTTTTCTGATTCTTTGCTGCTCCAGTGTCTTTCTTCCTGTCTTTGGATTTTTACTTGTTGTTAACTTAAACAATCTAAGAGAGATTCCCCAGAGTATTATAATAATTAGCAATAGACTAGTACTGCAAAGAGAACCTAAGACATGTGGTAACTACGGGTGTATTCAGGGGAGTTGGAATAATGGGAATTTGTCAAAAGCAAGGAGAGTCACGAGTGACTTGTGGATATCGGTTTGGACATTAACGGCAGGCTTAGGGTCCATGCATTGAAGTCACTGCCTGCCGAGAAAGTAGTCCATCCAGGGCACCTGGACCTTGGTGAGGCTCCTGGCTAAATGAGGAAATGCTGCACCAGGGACATCTGGTTTGGATTCTTCAGTCTCTCAACATGCTGAAGATCCGCTTTTCACAAAACTCTGTGCGTATATGCAAGGCTCGCAAAGCAAGGGGAAAGGAATCTCTCACGACTTCAGACTGTCTTGTAAATGTGCTTCAGTCAGACAGGCAGGCAGAAGCTGCCATACTCCCTAAGATGCTGTCCAGTTTTGTCTGAGTCTGACAAGGATGACACCTCAATGTGGTGTCCTCACCCTTTCTTCCATAGAATGAATATACTAGTAAACTAATTTTTACTTTTCCCCAGTATAATATTTATATTTCATGTTGTGTTGTGCTAGCTGTGGTTTCCTTAGAATGTAGAATCATCGCGTGATGCTGCGACGTTCTCTGCTCTCTCCGTTCTCCCCCCTTCTTCCCCCTTCCTCCCTGTCCTACATAGTCCTTCTGAGACTCATTTAGTGTGTTCAAGTTTAGGGAAAAGTTCTTCGCAATGAGAACTGTTCCTTTTGTTCAGCAAATGCCATCCCCACCCCCTAGTCTTGGTATTAGAGTTCTTAGGACTATTTTCAAGAGCTTTTATGAGTTAGAGAGCTTTGCCTGAATGTATATATGTGTACCACATGTACGTATGCTATGCCTGGTGCCCTTGGAGTCCAAAAGAGGGCATCAGAGCCTCTGGAACTGGAGCTCAGACACTTGTGAGCTGCCATGTGGATGCTGGGGATCAGCCCCTGGTCCTCTAGAAGAGCAGCAGATGCTCTTGACTGCTGGGATGCCTCTCCATCCCCCTTTGAACTATCTTTTATGCATCCCAGGTCTTGTCCTGTAAGACTGGTCCTGTTACTTGTGTGGTTTATAGTTATTCTATTTTGAAATCAGATTAAAGTTTGCTTGGTAAAATAAATGTGATATTTGTATATTTGTTCATCTTTTAATATCATCTAGAAGGTGATTTTTACAATTTTAGAAGGAGCCCTTTGTGGCTTTAAGTTCCTTGAAAGGTAGAGTTTTTCCTGGAATCTTCTATCACTTTTGGTTGTGACTTCCATTAGGTCATCGCAAATCACCCTACTAGAGATCATAAAACTATTCCAGAGTCTGATAGGAACCATGGGCACTCTCTCTGCACCCCCAGGGCAGGCCAGCATGTTAACAGCCCTGCCAGCGGGTATCTGCTAATGCTACAGAGGAAGAGACTGAGGCTTGGAGTGTGTCCCTCTAAAGTCTCCCCGGTCCCTCTAATGTCTCCTGGGGCCCACTGAACAGTTAAGCCGTGGTGGTGTATGAGCCTGGCGGCCAAGCCTGTGCTCTTCAAAGGCTTCTGCTCCTCTGGCCAAGTCTGGTGACTACTGTTTACATTAATTATTATCCCTTCCAAGTTGTTAAAGGAAACGGCTCAAAGAACAGTACATTCTCGGCCACGGCGAGTTTCCCTTCCAAGCCCGCTCCAGACAAGCAGAATGCTTTCCTGACGTTGCCACCCAGAGCGCTGCTCCCGGCTCCTTCCCTGTGAACAGGCTTGCTCCAGTTACATCTGATTGCTCGCATCCTCCCAAGCATTTGTTGTGTCTGAGGCTTCTGAACCAGGTGGCCCATTTCCCAGCTCTGTGGCTGCAGTTCCATTCCCAACATTCCTACTCGACCCCTGAAGTCAGAAGTTCGGTCTATAGCCTTTGTTAGATTTCTTCTCCTTGGCCTTCTTGACAGTCTTCTAGTTTTTAATAGCCACAGACAAGCCTTATGGCCAAGCAGTCTTCTTGACTGTTTGTAGCACTTCCAGCTGCTCACGGCCAGGACTTCTGTTTTTTCCCAGCCCATCATTGTCTGGCTCATCACTGACCCGTGCAGCCCATGGAGCCAGGCTGAGAGGGCGGCAGGAGCTCTTTCAGATGGAAATGGTATACAGCCCTTGTCTGTGATGATCAGCAGAGACCTGGCAGGGGTGGTCTCGGCTCATTCTGCCTTCTGTGCCGCTTAATTCCATCCTCAGGGCAGCCAGACCATCCGAGTGAGAGCCATTCCTCAGTGTTAGCTTTTTATGTGGCATGAGCAAACATCCCCTCACCCCAGAAAGAGTAACGATGATAGGACAAGGAAATGCCACCCAAGTCCACTTGACTGTGTTGAATCCAGTTTCTTAATGCAACCTGAACTCTATTAGGTAACTAAATATTACAAGGAGAGGGGAGGGGACCTTAGGACCACTACCCCAATCTATCTCCGATGAGGCACTGTGGACTCAATCTATTGCATGTCTCACATAGGAATTACAGCTGCATAGAGTTCAAGAGGGAATGGCCCGAGGACAGTATTTCACAACGCTGGGGATTCTGAAGTTTTTCAGTTTCTCCTGCACTGTCAAATAACTCGTTGATATGATATGGATGCTATGTATGATATGTATCATCTATGACTTGTTGATATATAATGGTAATGATCACAGAACTTGAAATCTAACCAACCAATGTTGGAGTACTGTCAGGTTATTATATCCAAAGGAACACAGGCTGGGTGCCTTTGAAAGAAAGTAATTCGTCCTTATACTTCTTGAGGCAGGGTGTCCAAGATGAAGATGACAAAATGGTTGAGTTATGGTGAGGACTTCTTTATGGCTTCTGAACACTGCCTTCTTATTGTGTCCTTGTGTGACAAGTCCAAGGAGCTTTCGGGGGGTCTCTTTAATAAGGTATCTAATCCCTTTAACTTGCTTTACCATTATGACTTACCCATCCCTAGAGACGCCCCACTGAATCCATCTTGGGGTGAGCCTTTCAACCTGGGAATTTAGAGTTGCACAGAGACGCAGTCCATAGCATCCTGGAGCCGTTTTCTCATCTGCTACCCTGGCTGTGTGAACTTGAGAAGACCAAACAAGCTCCCTGAGCTCCAGCTTAACTGTGTACTTTGCATGGTGCCCACTGGATGCAGCTGATAAATGCTGAAATGATCTCACGGAGTGTTTCTCAAGACCATTCCCCCGAAACCAGCACACGGGAGTTATGGTGCAGTCGCTTCCCTGGTGAGGCAGGAAAAACACGGTGCTTCAAGGCCTGGTCCCCTCCTTTGACCCCATGCTTCCTCTTTCCTTCTTGTTCTTATTGACCCAGATGCAGTCACAAGACCAACAAGGTTCTCTTGGCTTGCTCATGCCCTTTGAATGGCCTTCTTGCAGCAATCCCTCGGCACAATGCATTTCTCCTGTCCCCTTTCCCCCATGTTTATGAGGATGCAGACAGTGGAAGGCGGGCTGCACCCTTGCAGGATGTCTTCCCTCAAGGCTGAACACTCCGCTGCACTCAAGATTGAAGCACTGCCTTCAGGATGAAAAGCTCACCATGTTGATTCACTGAGTGAAATAACCCCAGCGTTTTTTTTGTTTCTTAGGAAGTTCCTGTAATTCTTAAATGTTTGGAGACTTTATGGTTTGGTTCTTCTCGTCTGTTAGCCATGTCCTGGATACGGTTTCCGTGCGGAGTGTAAACTAAGTTGTAGAGTCAGCTTGTTGCGTGGTGAACAAAGGCTGGAGAGCTGGTTGAGGTTTATTTACGTGGCAAGACACATATGCTGGGAGGTCCTGGGATGTGCAAGGGATCTGGTCTCTATTTGACTCGCTCAGAGGAGACTGACAGGCTTCATTAACAGCTGAATTATGAGGACTGTGTTTTCTGGTATGGCAGACAATCTAGGAGAAAATGTGTGTGTGTGTGTGTGTGTGTGTGTGTGTGTGTGTGTGTGTTGTATATGTGTGTACACAAGTATGTGTGCTTTTACCTGTGTGGTTGTGTATATGTGGAGGCCAGAGGTTGATGTCTGGTGTTTTCCTCTGTGGCTCTCTATATTTATTATTATTATTATTAATTGAGACAAACTTTCTCATTGAGCGACTTTGTGACACTGGCTGGCCAGCAAGTCCCTGGAATCTGCCTGTCTCTAGTCCCCAGTGCTGGGGTAACGTGCTCACACAGCCCAGCTGACGTTCACATGAGTCCTGGGATCCAACCTCGGGTCCTCATGCTTGGGAAGCCAGCATGTCTCCCCCTGAATCATCTTACCAGACCTTGGACGTGTATTTAAAAGTTTAAGGTTGTCTTAGCCTTTTTCTATTAGTTTTCTCTGGATTAAATTACTCTGTGCCAAAACTTAGCAAAAGTCAAGGTAGTTTTGCTTCTAGACAAGCATCCTAATATTTTAAAGGTATTTAACTAACTTGCATATGTGTTACTAATGAGCTTCATATGTTGGACTGCAATGTGCTCTAGAACTCAAATTCAAAGATGAGAATGGTCCAAGGAGGAGCTACTTCTGAGGATGACGGATGCATGAGCCCATGCAAGCCCATCTTGTGGTCAGAAGCACTGATGAAGAATACTCTCAAACTGTGTTTTGGAAGTCGCAAGGAAGTGAAACTTCACTAATATGTCTTTCAGATGTGAAAAGGAAAAGATGAAAAAATGGAGGCACGGAGATGGGAAGGTGCGGAAACAGCTGTTGCCTGGGGACTCTGGACTCAGACCCAAGTCAGGCCTGACTCATCTGTCTTTAGAAGACAATTGAGAGGCTCCCAACAAGATCACAGGAGCTGCTAAGCAGAGAATACACTGTGGCAATATGGAGATGGGAGTCAGAAGATCATGTCTGGGCTTGAGCAGGATTAGCGAGAAATCACCAAGGGCTTGAACCACAGTACTTGGGAGTGAAAAGCCAGAGTTTGAAGAATAATTGGCAGGAACTGAGAGCTATCAAGGCTGATGACTGCTTGCTTCATTTTCATCAGAGTTGAGTGGTGGAGACATTTATTTGAGGGGAGATATTTTTTAAAATGCATTTCTAAGGAGGATAAAATAAGGTTTTGGAAGAGAAACACATAGTGAAATGACTGCCACTCAAACAAGGGCCTGAATGATTGGCTATTGGATTCTGCTAGGAGGGATAAGGATGAGAATTTATCCCTTCAGGGATAGAAGCCTAGAGGTCCTTGTTGACCTTGGCTAGAGCATGTCCTGTAGGACAGGAGGCACAGAAGCCAGATTAGAGTTGAGCAGGAGGAAGAAGTGATGTTGTGCCCGAGTGGACAGAGTGCCCTTGGTACTCTGGCAATGCAGGGAACCCCCAATCAGGAAATGGAGAGAGTGCACTTCCTTTGACCTTGAAAGTGGGTAGCAGTTGAGTAAGATTAAATAATAAAATGGAATGAACTTAATGAAACAAGGACAAATGGGCATTGGTGGTGTGAAATACATTTACTTTTTAAATCTATTACTATTTTTTTTAAAAATTTGAATCACTTCTTATTTGTCTTAGGTCATATTATACTTTAAATTCCATTATTTATTTTGATAAATCAGGATAATTGGTTTTTATTGTGGGTCTGAAAATTGCAAAATTCTGCATACTTTGTTTCTTGCCGCTGTTCTGATTCTTGGTGGACGTTTCTGTTGACTCTTGTTCGTGGTGGTTCATATTTACATGCCCTGTATAATGCTTTTTAAACTGCAGAACCTTGTTTTTGGGCCAGCAACATAGCTCAATAGGCAAAGGTTCTTGCTTCCAAGTCTGACAACCTGAGATTGATCCCTGGAACCAATATGGAGGAAGGAGAGATGCAATTACCACAAGCTGTTCTCTAACCTCCACATGTTCACAGACAGACAGACACACACACACACACACACACACGTACATGTAATTAAATTGACTTAAAATGTAAATGAAACCATATTCTTTAGAATGTCACGTGTAAAACTCCAGTGAGGCCCAAAACTGAAATATCCTTTTCTGAAAATATTATGTGTAAATTAAGGATACTACTAGCATAAGACAACATGAAAATGAGTCATAATTTAGTTTTGAGATTTTCCTCTGAGCAATGTTAGAAGCAATGGAGGGTGTCTTAGCTTGGGTTTCTTTGCTGTGAAGTGTCACCATGACCAGGGCAGCTCTTGTGAAGCAAACATTTAAATGGGAACTGCCTTACAGTTGCAGGGGGTTCAGTCTATTTCATCATGGCAGGGAGCATGGCAGCATGCAGGCAGTCATAATGCAGGAGTAATAGCTGAGAGTCCTACATCTTGCAGGTAACAGGAAGTCAACCAAGACACTGGGAAGTATCCTGAACGTAGGAAACCTCAATGCCAACCCCCACAATGATACGCTTCTAGCAAGGCCATGCCCACTCCAACAAAGCCATAACTCATAACAGAGCCACTTCCTATGAGATTATGGGGACCAATTACATTCAAACTACCACAGATTTGTTTTTTTCAATCTAGAGGTGTAATTTGTTGTGGTAGAGCATTCAATTTCATTGAGCCATTTCCTGGGGGCACAAAATGGTAGATGGGATTTCTTGACCTGTGTGGTTTTCCAGGATCATATAGTCAGAGGATGTAAGTCACAATGTTACTAAGAACTGACCCGTTTTGAGGCTGACATTGGTTTGCTTTATTCATTTTTCCCCTCTAGCTTTTGGCTCCTGGAAGACACGAATGAGAACTGCTTTCTGTTTCTCACGTGTGTGATCCCAGGAGTGAAATGGTGGCAAGCAAACCTGTGGCACTCCATTTTTTTTTTCTGACTCTTGCCACACCTTGTCATTGCGGTCCCCCAAGTCAGCCTCCTTCCCCGACCCCTTACTGAAGTAATAGGAAGTAATCTTGTTTTTCTTCCTTTTCCTTCTGAGGGCAGCTTCATATCCTGCTCACATACATCACACCTGCTAAGCACATGTTCTGCATCTAAGATCTACGAAAGCCTGTCTGACATCATTAATTGTATATAAAAGGCTTTTCTTTCCTTAATGCAGATTCAAAATAATACAAATTTTATTATTTTCTGAAAGAATACCACTAGTTTCGTGCGTGCGTGTACGTGTGTGTGTGTGTGTGTGTGTGTTCGCGTGCATAAAACTCTCACTCTTGGCTTTTCTAGTGACAAGAGCCACGTGACAGGGTGGCTTTTGGTGTCTGAAACATGACATGATTAGAAATGCTAAATTAAACTTTCCTGCCAAATATCAATGCAGTTTTTACTCGTTCCACTTCAGACAACTTCAGTCTGCATTTCATCCTTAGAACTCATGAAATATAGCACGTTTCATGACTGCACTTATTTTACATAGGAAATTATACCTGGAGAAATGACTGGTCTGAATTTGTACAGCTATTGAATATCAGAGGCTAGATTAGAGACCAGGTGTTTTCTCCTCTGGCTTTACCATCTATTATATACATAGCTCCACTCCCATCACCAGCTCCCAGCCTTCAACTGCTTTATTTTCATAATGACATTTGGTGCTGTCTTTTTTTTCTTTTCTTTTTTATTGGAAAAAAAAGAAATTTCTGCCTCCTCCCCGCCTCCCATGTCCCTCCCCTTCCTCTCCCTCCTCCTCCCCCACTCCTCCCCCTCCCTATCCAGCCTGAAGAGCAGTCAGGGTTCCCTGCCCTGTGGAAAGTCCAAAGTCCTCCCTCCTCCATCCTGGTCTAGGAAGGTGAACATCCAAACTGGATAGGCTCCCACAAAACCAGAACATGAAGAAGGATCAAAACCCGGTGCCATTGTCCTTGGCTTCTCAGCAGCCCTCATTGTCCGCCAAATTCAAAGAGTCCGGTTTTTTCCCATGCTTTTTCAGTCACAGTCCAGCTGGCCTTGGTGAGCTGGTGCTGTCTTAAACTCATTCCATTCTGGCTGGGTTCTCAGCAAGGTAAGCTGTTGGCTAACATGCACAGTGGAGCCCAGACCTACTACGTTGGTAGACATCCTCACTGTGACTAGGGAGATGGCATCATTCCTCATATCAGGGATCTGATTGTTGCCACATCTGCATCCAAAAGTTCAGGGAGGTGCACCTGGGGGTTTCACAGGGGCGTCACCTACAGGTTTATGTGTCCTGCCTCTCACAATAGTACAGAAGAGAAAATGGAGGTCAATTAAGCAGTTTCCCCAAGGAGACAAAGCTAATAAGTGCTCGAGTCTGAAGTGGGTTCTAAGAATATTGTCTCCAGGTCATGGCTGGTAGCCTATTGTCATTGAATAGTTACATATTAAAATCTGTAACTAATATTTGGGGAAGGAGGAGTAAACATAGGTTCCCGTAGAGTTATTTCAGCTATAATAACATCTAAAGGAAAGCCAATTTTGCCTGACCTCAATTCTATACATTAGGCCCTTCAGAGGTCAAACACATTTACATTCGAGAGGCAGGTTTGACACTATCTGTCTACGCTGGCCTTGAACTCAGGATACTCATGCCCCAGCCTCCTGAGTGCTGGGGTCATGGTTGCTGGCCACCAAGACCAGCCTTTCAACACATTTGTAATTCAAACCTGCCTTAACTTGTTTGTAGATTCACAAGAAGTCACAAGGAATTGCAGGGTGATCTCTTGTGGCTTATACCTGGTTTCTCCAATAGGTAACATTTAACAAGACGACAGCACAGTGCCATGACCCAGTTGTCGACATTGGTGAAATCCATGAATCAGAATGCCGCCTTTCAATGTGCCCATTGTTGGTTTAGATCTGTTGCACGTGTGGACTCCTGCAACTACTGCCACAGGCGCACCCTCCCTTTTGTTTCTCGCTAGCTAGGGAATCAATCATCAAACAGTCTAAACTGACTGACTGCTGAGCCCCAGGTAGTCACAGGCTTCCACTCTCCTCCCCAGCTTTGTGATTGCAGACATGTACCACCTTGCCAGTAATGTTTTGGGTTATGGTTTTGTTTGTTGGGTTGGTTAGTTTTCTACATGGGTTCTGTGGATTGAACTTAGACCTTCACACTTGGGTGCAGATGTGGCAATAATCAGATATCTGATACTAGTTCCTTCATACACATGTCCTGACATCATCATAAGGGTGTGTGTGGGGGGGGGGGGGGTCCAGGAACTTCTGTAAGTTAGACTGGGCACGCACCACCTAATAACAACCTTTGTTCATAACCCCAGTAAGGCCACACCCTGCTGCAAATTTCAGATGTTCCTCTTTACACAACTGATGGAGGTGGGTCTTGTATCTTATCTGTTGCTTTCATTGGCTAACTAATAAAGAAACTGCCTGGGCCCTCATAGGACAGAAAATTATGTAGGCAGAGTAGACAGAAGAGGATGCTGGGAGAGAGAAGCTGAGTCAGTGAGTCGCCATGATGTTCGCACGCCAGGCAGAAGCAGGCTAGAATCTTCCCGGTAAGCACACCTTGGGGGTGCTACACAGATTATCAGAAATGGGTTAGGTCGATATGTAAGAGCTAGCCAATAAGAGGCTGGAACTAATGGGCCAGGCTGTGTTTAAATGAATACAGTTTCCGTGTAGTTATTTCGGGGCATAAGCTAAACCATGCGGGCGGCCGGATGCCGGGACACAGCCCGGCCGCTCCTCTTTCAACACACAACTCAAGGTGCTGCTACTGCACTTATGACCAAGGGACTTTCCAGGCCCTGGAACAAGTCCAGTTCCAATCAGTGAAGGAGGAGTGGGGAGTGGATCCTGCCTAATTGAACAGGCTTGCCTCTCATTCCTTGAGGCTCCATGCTTAGTGTGTGCTAGGCTCTTTCCTTATATTATCTTATAATACTTTCAATTCAAGTCTGTGATGTCAACAAATTATATGGCTCCTTGAAGGTGGTGGTTGGGGGCCACGGGTCAAACCTGGGCAGCCGTTAGTACCCTGGCCAACATGGCTGTCAGTGTTGTTTCTAAGGTTTGCTTTGACCTTGCACCCAAGGTAGAAATGGAGGAGGGTTGAGGTGACTCTGTCACCTTCTTCCTGGGTCAACATCTATGTAGTTATCTTCCCCCTCATGGGCCTCAGGTCACACGCTCTCCTGGCTCTCTTGGGTCAGGTACCCAGTGAGCTGCTTCCCTAAGAAGCCTTTATCCTTGCTCTCCATTCTTCATCTTTCAGGTGCTTCAAATTATTAAGGGAACAGAAAAGTGCTCTTATAAGGGTGACATATGACAGTGTCCTTGGACACTTGGGCTTGTTTATAGTCTAGAAAATCCAGATACTGCTTTAAGTGAGAACTTGGGAGCTTGGCTCACAACGAAGGAAATCACCATTCAGCAGCTCTGCCAAGCAGGGTACCCTGAGCAAGGCTGCACCTAGAGGCCCATGAAGCTGAGTGTCTGTAAGGAGGAAGCTTCTAACGGGAAGCTACTTATGTCTCAAGAGAGCACCCCACATTCATTATCTAGCGTTCTCTTTGGAAAAGTAAAGTCAGGTTTGCCTCTCATCAGAGGCAACCATCTTTAGAGCCAAATCTTGGCAACATGGTACGATGGCTTTTCAATTTTGCAAGAACTCCTGATCTCTTAGCTTCTCATTATCATGGGCAATGTGCTTTCCCGGGGTTAAGTCCAGAAAGCTAAATAAATCATTTGCCTAACCTCCTTGTTTAGGTTCCCCTGTGGGATGGCTGTAAGCATCTCATTAAGTTTTTGGCAGCGAGCTCCAATCAGCTCAGTGCTGGTGCGGCCAAGCCTCTGCAGCTGCTTATGAAGGCACACGGGCTGAAGCGGCAGAAAGTTCTGCTGACCTTCACCTCTCCACTCTCAGACTGTGCTCTGAAACCCTCACTTCCAGTGCAGGCTACCTTTGAGGGAGATTGACCCCTTCTAAGAGGCTTGATAAAGGGTACTGAGTGTCCGCGCTTGGGCTTGCCACCTTGGCACAAATTGTCATGGGCAGGAAGTACAAGTGATTGTGGCCTCCTGTCTGCTCTGCACCCACACCAGGAGCTACTCAGCCTCTGTAACTTGACTCTTGGTCTCGTCAACCAATATTGTGTGTGCGTGTGCACGTGTGTGCGTCTAGGGGATACTGGATGCTGAGTCTCTTGCCCTGAAGGGGTCTAGAATTTGTTGAGATTCTAGAAAGGCAATGTGACCTTCTAGAGCCCCAATTCGCTACTTCTTGGTACAGGAACCATCTTCCTTGAAGATATTGCAAAAATTGAACATTTATTGACTTAAAATTACAATATCATGCACACACACGGGAGTGGTGGGGGAGAATCTGCACAGTTTTGCTATGTGGCTGACCTCCCCACACTCGACACTCCAGTGTCTGGAACTCTGATGTCACATTTTCATTCCCCCGTTGGGACTTACCTGTTTGAATGTGTTTTAAATAGGTTTGGTACATTTCCTGCTTCTGAGTGGAACTTGATGACCGCGCCTCTTCTTGCCCAACAATCCCCGCTCTGACTCGTCTTCCCTTTGGTCACCTGAGTGTGAAGGAATTGCCCAAATATAGGCCCTGAGAGCAATCAGCAGAGACAGTCAATCTGGGCACCACCACGAAGACATCGTCGGACTTGTTTGGTGTCCTCCACTCAGCAGCTGATGCTTTCTTAATAGCAGAAACATTTTGTGTGCCGTGAGAATTCCACTGCCGCTCTCTTCCCAGACCCAGATGATTGGAAATGCTACCAGAGTATAAGCCTTGGTGTATTGTCTCCTTTCTGATGATGAACAGTTTAGCAACACTTTCCAGCTAGAAGGTTAAGTGCAATTATCAAGTACAGGTAGAAGGCAATTAAAGGAAGGGGCAGGTTTCCACCCTGCCTTTTAACCAGACGCTGAACCAGAATCTGATATTCTGTGGGTTCACCACTATGTGCCCAATGCCAGCAGAATTCTCACTGGGTGTCCATATCTCCCACTGTCTAAACCTCTGCTGTGAGCTCACTCTCTCACCCTTGGCCTATGAGTCAGATTTGCTTCTGATTTCTCTGCTATCCGACCTTGCCTATCAACCACATCTTCCCTGGGTGGTCAGTGTAAAGTACAGAAAGAGATAGATGTCTTGCGCACTGAATGCTGTTAGGGCCCAGGTACTTTTTTGATATTGTGGTACTCTTTATTTTGCAAGTGAAGAACCAGGTGTGGGACTGTCCAAAAACTGTAGGGGCAAGTGGCGAGCGGGAAGTGGAATTCAGGATCAAAATTCCACAGCCGGACTCAGAGCTGTGCTCTGGTAGCTGGGCATGCCTGGATTCCATTTCAACTCTAGCAGCCACCAACAAGCGTGTGGGGAGCTTCTGTGTAGCAGAGCCCTCGTGTCCTGAGATGAATGGATGAATGGACGCCATAGGGATACAGCCCTGTGTATCCACTGTGGCCAGATGAGAAGATGCTTCATTTGAATAGACAAGTTGAGCTTATTTTTCCTGAAAATGGGAAGAAAGGGGACAGTGGGAACAGGATTTGGTGCAAACTGTTCTTTTCTTTTTTAAACATCTCATAGCTGAGAGGGCTGCAAGACCAGTTGCCAGGGCTTGGCAGGGAACCTTGCTGTGTTTACTTTCTCATATATTCTCCTGTGACCTTCCCTATCTGTCCTCCCAGGGTGCTTTCTGGGAAGCAGAGAGCTGGGAGCCTACTCAAGAGATCCTGGCCCTCGTTTCAAAAGACACAAGGCTGCAGAGCTCGGTCCTGCCCTAATTATGCACCAGGCATCCTGCCCCAGCTGTGGGTTTTCTCTCCGCTATGTTCCCAAGAAAATGATATTTTGGTAATAAAGTATACATACATATACATATGCATATACATATGCATACGCACATATGCATATATGTAATGTTTATCCGTCCTGTCATTGTTTTGTTTCACACACACACACACATTACTGTATGGTTTCCTTTTTTGGTGATTTTCAAAAAATAAAAGCCATGAATAGCATGCTTGGTGTCGTGGTGTACATACACACGGCCAGTACACATTGATACATCCAATAGCCATAAAATAGTAGTTGTTCAACATCAGTATGTCTTAATTGTTTTTTGATCTTACCATTGGGCTTGTGGGGAGTGCAAACCCTTCTACAGTGCATGCAAAAATCTGCAGCATAGAAGCTGCTCAGGAGGTAGTCTAGCAACCTAGAAAATGAACAACACCAACGTCGTGGCTAATGGGCCGAAGTCACAAATGTCCTGGGACCTGCATGGAAGCCAGCCTGTAAGAGACCCATGATGACAAGATCTGAAGGCATAAGGTGGTCAACCCTTGACTTTTCCCAGAGTATCCCCAACTGCCCTGACTCACTGTCAGCAGTGGCCCTGCTGTGGGTCACTTGCCTGGTTCTTGGTTTTGGAAATAGCTGGTTTTCCCACCAGTTGTTTGGGTCCCTTCCCTTTGCAACATCTCTAGGTGTTAATGTGACTTTTCTTTGATACTTGTCTTTTTTTTTGTTGTGTGTACAAATAACAGAAAGAGTAAGATGACTGGATTGAAGAAAACCCTAGAATAAGCCATGTATTTGTGTGTATATGTATGCAGGCATATGATCTGAATGTGTATGCTCGTGTTATTCTGTGTATATTTGTAATTATGATGTTTCTACAATTTTATGCATATTTGTAGGCATGAACACATGTGATTGTATACATGCATATTTCAGTGCATGTACACACACACACACACACACACACACACACACACACACATAAGAAATGGATGGATCTGCTGTTTTCTCTGAATTTTCCTTATTGATATTTTGGTTTCTTGTTAGCCCAGGCCCTCTTCTAAGAACCTGTTCAGATGTATCATGGTTCCCAGAGAGCAGGAGAGTTTTCTGACCACAGACTAATTCCTTTTTCCTTTTTCTATGGCTAGAGGTTAGCTCTCTCTGTTCTCCACACACTCATGTTTCCTCTCCTGCCAACCCCATAGAGTGACTTACGCACTCTGTCCCCCGGGTTTTCTCAGCAAAGGCTCTCAGGTCTGAGGGCCCACCCATGTGCGTACTTGTTCTATTCAGAAGGGTGGGGGTGAGGGGGACTCATGGGTGCCAGTTTAGGGTAAAGCACACCAGCAATATGCACGCGGAGTGCACTGGGTTCACATGGCACTGACATGAAGGCAAAGGCAAATCTATCATTGTTAGTAGAAGCAGATGTGTAGTGAGAAGCTGCGGGCTGCGTTCCTGCCGCCTGGCTCCCAGCCACCGGCTAGCTTTAACTGAAATAACAACACACAAACTGTATTCTTTTAAACACTGCTTGGCCCATTAGCTCCAGCCCCTACTGGCTAATTCTCATATCCCGATCAACCCATCTCTAATAATCTGTGTAGCACCAGTCTTACTAGGAAAGATTCAGCATGTCTGACCTGGCGGCTTGCTTCATCGTGTCTGCCCTCGAGAGCAGCGGCATGGCGTCTGTCTGAGGTGTCTTACCTCACTTCCTCTTCCTCCCAGCATTCTGTTCTGTTTTCTCCACCCACCTATGTTCTAACCTATCAGGGCCAAGCAGTTTCTTTATTAACTAACCAATGACCTTCCTCCATCACAGATGCTCGTGATTCTGCCTTATTGTATATAAGAATATTGTTAAATTTCTGGCTATTCTCCACACCAGGGCACTGTACCTTTTGGTAAACAGTTCAGGCACCCAGAAGGCTGTAAGGTGCAATTGAGTGTTGGAATCTCCCTTATGCTTTGTTGAGTTGTGCCATCCCTTCCCTCATCTGTGTCTGCCAAGAGGGCTCTCTGAGCAATCTGAGCTGCAGAGACAATGATTTCTAGAAACAGATCACTTGGCTGGTAGGTGGTGAGCACTGAGCCACTTTTCAGGTGCCTGGGACACACTGAGTCTCACACAGCAGCGTGGAGAAGGAGGTCAGGAAAGCAGCGACTGTTCTGCCTCTTTTCTCAGGCCATCCCAGGGCAGGGTGGGGAAAGGATGCTGATTTCTTGCTGCTCTGATGACACAGATTTCCATGAAGGTTGGAAATGGAATTATGCTCCCCCAGGTGTGTGCAATGATTCTGCCTTCTTTGCTAAAGTTCGCTGCATCCTTGTAGAGCAGATTCCCAAGCCTTCTTCCCCCATTGAGGAATCGGAGGTCTCAGAAAGTCACTCAACTCTGGAAACCAGTACTTGTGGCAAGCCAGTTTCCAGCCCCTACACCAGGGATTTGCTTTCTTGGGCAAGATGGAGTGCATTGAAGGCAGGTGGCCCCGAATTGATGGGAGAGGTTAAAACATCACTTTTTGGGAGTTCATGAACTTCAGCCCACATTGAAGGTGGAGCTGGAGAGAGTAAGGGAGGCAAGGGTTGCTATGGGCTTTGAGGAATTCCCTTTGGCTAAGGCTATGTGGAAGACCCGCTGATGCACAGTGACAAATCATGGACCACGAGCCTACACCTGGGCTCTCACGCTGACCATCCCTCATACAGTGACCATGCCTCTGGACCCTCACTGCCCCCCCCCCCCCCGACCTGCTTTTCCCTGTCCTGGGTGTGTACATTCCAAACTCATAGTTTTTCCTCCTGGGTGTGTACATTCCAAACTCATAGTTTTTCCTCACACATTCTACCTGGCATTGTGCTCTAATGCCCCTGGAACCCTTCAGATAGCTCCATCAGGACCATGGTCTTTATAGTTTTTGGCATTGTGAGCATCGCCCCACCCTTGCGTGTTTCACATGGCCAGAGTATCAGTCCACATCCTCCCGTGGGCATGCCAGCCCCTCCTGCACCCATCCTGAACTAAGGCTTTTTAGACCTCCCTTCTACTGGGTGGCTTCTGGAGAGGTTGCGGCTGCCAGAGTGTGAGGTTCAGTCCTTCTTAGGGACTTGAAGACACTCGACTCTGACAAGTTCTTCCAGTGTCTTCTGTGGGGGTGGGGGGGTAGAGGGTGTATCCACATGGTGGTCCTCATCTTTGGTAAAGTTTTCATCTTCTGGGACAGGAAGAAGGCAGGGGTGTGGGCTACAGCTTTTGATCTACAAACATGGTTTGTGTTAAATTATTTAGATGAAGAGGCTGGAGAGGTGTGTCTAATTCTAGTAAATGTCAAACCCTACTGAGCACCGAATTTTACATAATTATATAATACATAGATGTTAACACATTCTTGTTGGAGAACTGTAGAGTTTGCTTCCTGGAGAAGACCTAGAAACAGGGCCTAAATATCAATTATATAGACAAACAATCTTAAAGACAATAAAATAATTTTTAATGGTATATATAGAACCCCTCAAAGTGTCTATGTTTATGAACAAGCAATTCATGTTCTAAAAATAATATGCTTAATAGATAAGCAAGTTCTCCTTAACAGCAGTTGATTTTCATGTTATCTGACTCTTACGGTAGTCAATTATAGTGAAAATATCCTTATATTTATTTTCTAAACTATGAAATATTGGCCATTACACTGGTCATTTTTGCAGTTTCATTAAATGGATATTGCTGGAAAGCATTGTGAAGTATGGGATACATGTTTTCTAGAATTTTAGCCTTGAAAAAGAAGATTCCCAAAGGTCTGAATATATCTATACACTTGTGTCTCCTGATAGTATCTTTGTTATTTACATAGTAAGTCATGCAGGCAATGCATAGGTGCACATATGTAGTTATACAGAGCATCTCATGTGTAGATAGACTCTATCAATTTGCTGATATATATAAGGCAACTCCTCCCAACCTATACTCAATTTATTTGTCTGTTGTCTAGCTACATTTTTGTCTATATCATTGGATTGCAAGCCACCAAAATGTTTACTGGAATTGTATCGGAACAAAGCAAAACGTCTCTGTAGAATTAACTTTCTAAATTTTTGTCTTCAGACTTTGCTCTTGTGATCTTGTGTATTGCTTTTTTGAAAAGGCAAACAATGTACTTTAAAAAATTGCTTTACCCATCATTTCACATTTATGACCCTTAAGACTTTCTGAAAGTTGGAATGTGCTTTAAACAAAAATAGCAGTAGCCACGACAATGGGCATTTTCCCCTCTGGCAGCCACACAATGAGAATGCGCTTGACACACAGCCCAGAACATTCCAAGTGAACCAACAGCAGGAAACACACTGGAGCTGAGATCATTATAAGTTACTAGATGACAATTTGTCCTGAGTTCTGAAAGCTAACCCAGCAAGTATGATTTGGCTCCAAGAACTGAATACTAAAAATCATTAAGGCCCCAACGCTTCCAGTGTTGGACAACATTTCTGTTGTTGTTTGAACATGGCCCCAATGTCTGTGTTGTTGTTTCCAGCCCCTTGTGAGAGCCACTGGAATAGCCCAGGGGGCCCTGCAACCTAAGGAGAGAGTTCAGGATGCGAGGATGCTTGCTGAGCCTTTTAATACGGTGTCCTGATATCATTAACAATCTTACTACACTATGTTTCTCTTTGTTGTTCTTTAAGTAAAAGTGACTGGAACTCTCAGATGGCCCCAGTGTCAATGATAGTGCTAGTAAAGTGCCCATTTCAGTGTGTAGAGTGTAATACTTATTGGACATTTAGGGGAGCAGATTCCCAGTCTTCTATATACTTCTAATTCCAATCAAGGTAACAACTAAAGCTAAACATCACAAAGACCTCTCTGCAGCAGTGTGAGATTTTGGTCAGCACAATCTCTGTAGCCTGGGTTTCCATGGACACAAATTGCCCTCATGGAAAGGGGAGTCATTTGGATGGGAGTGAGCTCATACCCGTTTGCCATAGTACTTCAAGAAGGGCAGAAAGTGGGAGAAGGAGGAGGGAAAGAGGAGGGGGAACACAGTAAAGAAAATAAAGGCTAAAGACCTACAAGACATCATGGGTCCCTGGGTTAAAACTGTTGAAGTTGTATGCATGAAAAAAAACACAGAAATTCACTGGGCCTTCTGGTTCACTTCTTCCGGCTCTGAGGGTGACGGGCTGCTTATGGCTTCAATCCCTTCTCCATATTTCTTCTCAATTTTTCCCAGGTCCCCTGTTCTCACAGAAACCCACATTTGAAGCACTTTGTTCTCAGCATAGGAAAGAATTTCGAGAGATTCTGTCACTGTAGTGGAATCTAGTGTTTTTAACTTCGGAATATTTTCCCATTGTGAGCTCCACAATAAGTCATATGGAAAAGATGGCATTCGTCCATCTTCCCAACTCCTGACCTAGATTTTGGAGATTGTAACCCAGGGATTCAAGCATGCTAAACTAGGGCCATAGCTGATCCACACTGTTCTTTGTACTTTATGGCCAGCTTACCTGTACCTTGCCTCCCTGTGGATGTTTGGGTTTTAGCTCTCTTTTCTCTCCTTGCAGAAATATCCTGTTCAAAACGGGGACAGAGCCTATATGACTGTATTAACTGGCCTACATGGCAGGGGTTACATTTATACATTTATGAGATAAATAAATATATTTTAACAGAATAAAGAGAAAATGAACCTGAATATGCCCAGCACCATGGATCAAGTTCATTCTACCCATTAATCATGTTTCTGATAAAACAAAAAAGAGCCAAGGAGTTTGAAAAGAAGTAGACTTCTGCTGAGATTGGTTAATTTGTTCATCCCATTACTGTTTATAACTGTGCTCCAATACTTGCGTGGTGTCAAGAATTCAGGGCCTCTTCTGTCCTTTTGATACATCTTTTCTGGTCTGTGCACTATGGATCACATGTCTAAGAACACACACACACACACACACACACACACACACACACACACACACACACAGAGGCTCATGTGAATCTTATCCAGCCTGGTACTATCTAGCTCACTATCAAACTCAGAGATTTCCCCACTGAGAAAAAAGATTATAAGCTGATGTATATACTTGACCCAAGATCAATGTACTCCTGTGTCCCAGAGGCCAGAGAGTACCAATGTCCCAGCCAGTCAAGAGGAAGTAGTACCCAGTGTGCATGCTCTATGAAACAGTTTGTGGTCGGCTCCCATCTAGCACACGTGGGAAGCCAGAAGTCAACCCTCCTGGTAAAAACTTGCAAGAGACCTGGCCCTTTGGATTATTCTCTCATGCATCTCCTTATTTATTTGGTGCCACAGAAGAGGAGAGCAATCCAGGCAGAGAAAAGGAAAAAAAAAAAAGAATCACATGAAGACTGATGCATGCGAAAAGACACAGTGCTTGATGAAGGATAAGAAATTAGAATTGGGGCTGGAGACTCCCAAAGGATGCCTCATTTCATGCTCTTTAGAGGCGAGGATTTGAGACACAGAAATGAATTTGATTGTCCAGTGTGAGCCTGGATACCAGGCTGGGACCAACAAGTTTCTGGGCCACAAAGGAGAGAGCAGAGACACTGTTTTGTCTTGTTTTGAATTGGGTTGGATTAGCTTAGGGTTGGAATTGGCTCAAGTCAGTTTGTTGGTCAGGAAAGACATTCCGGGAAGTGTGAAGAAGTATGTTCTGGCATAAAAGCTGACGCAGAGACACCACTTATGAAGGTCAAAGTTAGAGGCACAAAGATGGAAGCAGTCATCAGTCTGGTGACATGAGGGGAAACCAAGGCTCCTGCGTACTCAAACATCTGGAGGCTCTGACATCCAGAGACAAGGTCAAGGATGGGGAAACTATTTGAGAAGGGAACCTTCCCTCTGTCTTATTTAGAGAAGGGACATGTTATCATGACTTGGTTGTGCATTGGAGTGGAAAGTGTATCTTTGATTGTTGAAATGTCAAGGTCTTACCATGTAGAGGGAAGACTCTAGGAATCATGTCTTTTCAAAGGCAAAGACTTAGAAGCTCCATTCTTATTCAGAGAGCAGACTGTGGCTACAGATGACAGGATACAGCCATTTTCCCCACAGATCCAAACAAGGCCCTGGAGTTTGTCAGCCCCCTTATTGCATGAACTCACACATGGAGCTCTTCCTCTCACAAAGGACTTCTGGATCTTTGGAGTACAAGTTTTTGAACAATAAAAAAAGCACTCAATTCCCCAGAGAAATATAGATGAGGAGCCTGGCTTTAGGGGGCCCCTTCTTAGCCACTCTATGATACGGCAGAAAGAACTATGAGATTGTAATGCTTTGGAATCAGAATTCGGTCTCCCAGCTAAATAGTGCTTTGTTTCTGGGAAGCTGTTTTCTTACCTATTAAATTGGCAACGCTTATGATCCGGTGCATGGAGCTCTTGCGATGGTAAATGAACTAATACAGGCTCTGTTGGCTAGTTTTGGGACAACTTGACACAAGCTAGAGACAGTTTGAAACAGGGAGGCATTTACTCAATTTATAATTGACGTGGGAGGGCCTGGTTCACTGTAGGTCGTGCCATCCCTGGGCAAGGCAGTGAGCAGCTTTTCCTCCCTGGTGGCTGCATCACTTCCTGCCTCCAGATTCCTGCCCTGACTTCCCTCAGTGATGGACTGTGACGTGGAAGTGTAAGGTGAGATAAACTCTTTCCTACTCAAGTTTCTTCAGTCCTGGTGTTTTCTCACAACAGTAGAAACCCTAACCAAGACACAGGTGAAAACAATGGTTTCTTAAATGCAGATTGGACACATCCATCTAGCCATCAAGTTCTCTCAGACAGAAAATCCATGTTTGGGGACTGGAAGTTGGTGTACGAGTATAAATGGAAGCACAATCTTGTGGGAGACATTCTTGTCAGAGACAACCAGAAACCCCCCCAAACCGCTGCACACACAAGGATGTCTAGTAGGATGAGGATGGAGCCTGGGGAGCCAGGTATGTGGTGTGTGGTGGGGGAGACTCCTGTACCCATCTCCTGTTGTGGACGTCCTACCACTCAGGACACACTGGGAGAAATTCATTCTCATGTGAATGGTATGCGAACAGTAGTGGGACATACTGTGTGAACAGGGGCCAACATGGGAGAAGCTCTGGGGAGGACCAGCACCAAAGATCCAGTGTGGCCCCAGAGAGCAGCCTCAGCTCTGGGTTTGACCAGTAGCTGCACCCTAGGACATTGTCTTAGCTGCTTTCTGCTGCTGTCATAATATCAGAGTTGAGGAGGAAAGGGTTCATTTGAATGACACTTCCACATCACAGTCCACCTTTAAAGAAAGTCAGCAGGACCTCAAGGAGGAACCTAAAGGCAGGAACTGAAGCAGAGGGTATGGAGGAACGCTATTCACTGGATTTCTCTCCATGGCCTGCTCATCTATTTTTATTACAGGACCCCCAGGACCACCCAACCAGGGATGGCACCACCCTCAGTGAGCTGGGCCCTCTTTATCAATCAAGAAAATGTCCCACAGACCTGCCTACAGGGCTCAGTTCCTCAACTGAGGCTCCATCTTCCCAGATAGAACTGGGTTTGGGTCAAGTGGACAAAAACTGGTCAGCACAGACACGAAGTCGGCTTTGAGTTTGTGAACATGGGAAGCCGCAGCCATCATGTCCCTGTCTGTGAAGGTTTCCTACAGCTGTATATGACAGACACTGGAAAGACTCAGCAATCTGGAGCGTGCTGAGGCAGGCTGGTGGAGAAACCATTTCTCTTCCCAGCAGACTTTCTTCCCTTTGTTCTCTTCACAGCACTTTATGTTTTCTGAGGAGATGGAGGGTCATAGTGACTTATTTTAGCCCCTTCTAAACTTAACTGTCCTTTAGGTAGTGTTCAGCATTAACCTTAACGTTTTTTATTGCATTTTATCTGTGTGTGTATGTGTGCGCATGTGCAGCAGGTGTCTATGTGGGTGCGCGCACGTGCGTGCGTGTGCGTGTGTGTGCGTGTGCGTGTGTGTGCATGTGTGTATGTAGACTAAAGGAGACCTGTGGAAATCATTTGAGCAGTTCTCTGTCTTCACCATGTAGGTCCTAGAGATCCAACCTGGGTTTGTCAAGCTTGGAGTCAGATGTCTTCACCTGCCAGATCATCTAGGTAGCCATCCGCTAGCAAAATTTAGAAAATAGCAAGTGTAAAATATACAATTTCCTTGCTGCTCTCATGATGAATGAACATATCTTGCCGAACTAAACTACCATGTGTATTTCTGAGAAATGGAAACACTGATCTGACCCAGGAAACTCAGCCCAGACTTTTACCACGATGCTCTTAGTGTCCTCAGAGGACTCTTGTTTCACTAGAGCCCTGGTGAAACAAAACAAACAAACTCCAAATAATTGTTTCCAAAGACACTTAGAGATCAACGTTCATTTAATATCAACATTTAAATTTATTACATTTATCTACTTCATTTTTTATGTATGAGTGTTCCGCCTGCGTGAATGTATGTGTACCACATGTGTGCAGTGCTCCACAGAGGTCAGAAGAGAGTGTCAGATCCCTCTGAAATTTGGATTAATATAGTTGTGAGCTACCATGTGGGGGCTGGAAATGAACCTGGGTCCTTTGCAAGATGTGAGTGCTCTTAACTGCTGAGCCATCTCTTTAACTCCTAAGATCAACAATAGGACACTAGTTAGTAGAACAAAATTCTGAAGGGAAAGATTAGTGGAATGTTCTAGAGATTTTTTTACATCTACTATTAACAACGGAGTGAAAGAGTTTTCCATCTATGGAAAAATCCAGCTATCTTGATACTTCAAGTATATGTACACTTTATTATCTATGAGAAAATCCACAACTATCCTGACATTTCAAAGCATGTGAGTAGTTTATTATCAGCTTCCTATTCTAAAATGCTTCCATCTTGATTTGCTATGCTAACTTGTGTTTGTGGCAAATAAAGAATTTAAGTAATTTATAACAAAGAAGTTCTTGAGAAATCTATTTTTGCATGGAATGAGATTATCATTTTAGTTTATGTCTGCTTATATGTTTTTCTTGAACGTATTTATTTTTCCCATGTATCTTGGAAAAACAAAGCAAACGAAAATGCACACACAAAATACTTGTAAAAGATCATTCCCTTTATTCTACTCTTTAAACATTTGGGGGATGATGTTTGACTGTCTTTCATACAACACTTCAGTAACTTCTAAAGTGCTTCACGGGTATGGTTAAAAAAAATCATTCTAAAAGACTAATCAGAGAACCCAAATTCCTGTTTTATTCTTTCCAACTTGCGTGTCGATGGTTGGAGTATGAAGCAAGCATAACTTTTAAATCGCTCTTTTTCAGCCTGTCTTCATAGATTTACTACATCACAACTGAAGTAATTGTGTTAACCAATCAGCTGCCCAGGGATCCTTGCTCTCCTCAGGGAGAAATCATGGGTGGCCGAGGAGAAGCTTTCTGTCTACTAATCTGTGACAGCCTTTGTTTCTTGCAGTGTTCTGGGATCAGGGACCCATAGCTGCAGTAGGCAGGTGGAGGCAGTGGCAGGTGGCACCTGGTAAATAGCTCTCTAGTCTCTGTGAAGGCCTTGGCCATCAGAATCCAGAGCTGTACCATGTTACAGCTTATTCCTTCACGCTGGCCAGCATTAGAGTTCTTGGCCTGGCTCGCGAGCTCTCTGCTTCATTGCTATCTCTCTATGTCCACTGTTTCCCTTCTCCAGCCTTGGCTACTTTGCGAGCATTGGTAGCCACTTCTTCCCTGTCCAGCAGCATAGTCACAGCCGTGCTGCTGACTGCTTACTTGTCACCACCACTGCTGCCCTAGCATCTGCTCTTGTCCGATTCCTATTTCTGCTGTTTCTTTCTTTATGTGCCCAGCTCAGCCTACACCTTCTTTGGGGGCTCTAATGTCACATCACTAGGAGAGGCAGCTTGCCTGGCTAGCTAGAGAGGGGGGTGTTCGGTCCATCACCGTCTCATCCCTTTACACCAGACAAGCAGTCCCTCTTCTAGGTTACCCAGTTCTCCCCTCACGGCTTAGGTGGAAATGGCACAGAGTCATCGGGAGTTCACCAAGGCTTGCAATAGCCCAAAGTCTGGTACAAACTGTTTCTAACAGGCCCTGGCTCAGACTGCGCCTTCAGCAGCTGCAACTGTTGTGTTATTCTCAAGGGGTCCACGCAGTGCGTCCAAGACGGCTGATGCTGGCATCAGGGTAGCCTGGCTGGCTGTTTGACTGACAGTCTCTCAGTAGGGAGAGTCCAAGAGCTATTAATGGGAAGTGTGAAATCAGATTGCCCAATCCCTCAGCATCTTTGCTTATTTATAGGAAACTGAACATCAGGAGTGCTTATAATAAGAACATAGTATTTAAGCCAATAATGGTTTTAACAGATTTTTAAGGAGGCTTACCACCTGCCCAGAACCCCCAGGCAGTGGTAGGTCCTCTCTTTCTATCTCACAGAGACTTCTGGCTCTGGTTTCCTAGATTTCGGTCAGAAATTTCACCATCCCAAATCTGCATGTCAGCTTCATTGTAACCCTTTCAAATGATTAATGATTTCTCTTTGCTCATAAGGTTTTAGGGGGAGGCTAATCCTCCAGGCTCAGCATTTGGAATGTTGCCTGAAGCTGGGTGGGAGTCCTAAGGGTTTGTTTCATAGGGTGTTAGACCACTAACCAGAGAGCTGTTGGGCACAGCCCAATCTTCCAGTCAACAACGGAGGAAAGCCAAGAGTCTGTGCAGTGTCTTTGTCTGGATTTAGATACAGATCAAGTTGTCTTTGAAAACCTGCTTACTCATTTTTGCGAAAGGTGTTCCTTCTAAGCAGGTATTTTCGGGTCAATCATCATGTCTGTGGGAATGGGGACTGCTGTCCCACTCCTGACCGCTGAAGCTTTGGAACTTATTCTTCTGTTTCAAATAAGGAACAAGCCCGACCTACCGAGTCTCTCTGACTCATTCTTTCAGGTGACCTAGAATCAACTTCCTCAATTTAATAGTAAATTCTCAGGGAGGCCTCCTACCAGCCAATTTTTAAATAGGTATATATGGAAGAAGCCCAATTTTGAGCTTAGCATGTTCAGGAATGTTTCTGTATTACATGGCTGTCCTATATGAACACAGGTATGCTTTCTGATAAAAGACCTTTGCTTTGCTTGTTCTGGGAAACATTTGTTTAGGGGTTATCCCCATAGCACTCCCCACTAGTTCAGGCAGTGAGCCCCTGCTTCAGTTTTCTCTCCTGGTTGTGCGCAATGGCTTTGCACTTTCTGAGGGCTGGCCTCTTGTGCTCTGGCGTGAAGGAACCCATGGAACCTGATGCTAATGGCAGCTCAGATCATTGTGTTCATGAACATTGATGTAACTTGACCAATTAGGGATTTTGTCTGTCTTTATGAATACCAAAATCTTTGTAAAAGAACTCACAGATTTGGATGAAGTCTGTGACCAACATGTCCTCTGAATGCTGTCCTCTGTGTGATTAGTGCTAACTTCCACTACTTGTCCCCATGCCCCCTCCCCCAAGCCTAGACCTAGTCATCACACTAGACTCCATAGAGTGCTCTGAAGCCTCAGGATGTATCTCACACCTCTGTCTCAAATGGATCACATAGCTAGAGACTGATAGACCTGTAGATTGTAACTTCTTAGATTTTTTTCTGGTTAAATTTTTTTTTTAAAAAAATATGATTCTTCAGAAGGGCTCTGGGGATGTTTCCTATGTGTTTTGGAAATATCCATATTTCTCTATTATGAACACTTCACAGTTGTTTGATTCGCAGCTCCTTTTATGAAAGTTCATTCAGAAGTATTTCCAGGAGAACTTCTGCCCTAGAATATCTTATTCTTCTTAGTACAAACTAAAAATCTTTGGAGTAAAACACAAACAAACAAACAAAAACAACATAAATTTTTAAAAATCTTTGGAATACAAATCAGTAAGTATAGGCATTTTATTCTGGTGTTTGAATATAATATATGCTTTCATTATTTACTAATTTAGTGTATTTTTGCTTTTCCAGTGGAAGGAGGGATCAAAATCATTTCACAATTGTGAAAAAACACGAGGCTATAATTCTAATACGGTCTGTTAGCTTTCCATATTATAACAAGTGACTGGGATCATTGACTTATGAAGAGAAGATAGGTTATTTTGACTCACAGTTTTGGAGGCTCTAATCTATGACCAGTTGATTCAGCTGCTTTGGGTGGGTGGGAGAAGGAGAAGTAAAATGGTCACGTCTCAAGCCAGAGACAACAGAAAATGAGGAGGGGCCCTGAGGTCTTCAAAGACACATATTGACTTAAAAACATGTCTCTGGTTCCCATCTCTTAAAGATCTGGACAGTCCTCATTAACACCACTCTGGGGACATGTCTTTAACTCATGGGTCTTTGGAAGCCTTTTGGGATCCAACCTGTAAGGGGACTTGTTGGGCTGTCACTTGGATTCTTATTAGCATGCCCATCTATAAACTTTGTGACAATGACACTTCAGTGTGCATTTCTTCTGTGTGCCCATCTTCCTTGCCAACGAACGCACAGGAGATTATTAAAATATATGAACTAGTCTGTGGAGGAAAGCTTATTTATATAATGTCAAACACGTAAGTATTTGGAAATATCTGAAATAACTCCTAGATTTTTGTTTTATGTATAAACGTTGTCGTAAAGGTTTCAGGATCTGACTTGCCCGCTAACTGTATATTTGGAAACATTTCTTCTCTGGGGACCTTATTCCACAGGCTTCCTTTGTATAATTTACCGTCTTCGGTGCTCACCTGTTACATTCTAGAGCCCTGAAATGAGATCCTTTATGAGGTCACTGATGCATAGGTGAAGGTAAACAGGAGCTCCACAGACAGAGATAATGGATGCCTGCACCAGTCTGCTCAGGCTGCTGTGACAACAAACCACGAACCATGTGATTTTGTATCTTCTTGTTCTTGGAGGCTGGGAGTGGAAGACCACTGGACTGGCAAATTGGTTCCTTCCAAGGCCTTGCTCCCGGGTTTGTGGACGGCCCTCATCCTCAGTGGCTTCTCACATCTCCTTTTTTTATGCACGTCCCTGTGTCAGAATCCTGCTTTTGGGTCAGATTAGAGCCCATTCCTTCATTAGCTTTATTCCTCCTAGCAAGAGTCTGTCTCTAAGATCACACCTGAGTCCATAGGAGTTGGACCTCAACACAGAAATTCAGTCCTCAACAGGATCTCCATGTTACCAACAATGAGGCTTGCTTTCTTAAAAATTATATTTTTGCCAGGCAGTGGCGGCACATGCCTTTAATCCCAGCATTCAGGGATGCAGAGGCAGGCAGATATCTGAATTCGAGGCCAGCCTGGTCTACCAAGTGAGTTCCAGAACAGTCAGAGTTACACAGAAAAACCCTGTCTCAAAACAAACAAACAAAACATTTATACTTGTATAGATATTTAAGTTGGTCTCTCATATGATAACTTTAAGTTTGTATGTTTTTCATATAAGAAGAATGAATTAGTGCTTCGTAGCCGGAAGATACTGATAATCAAGCAAGAAATGTTTGTTTTGCTGGGTCAGAAATGTAAACAATCTATTATGCCTGGGAGTCTTCTGATAGTGTTCCTTGGTAAACATAGTAGATTAGTTCTCCAGAACCCAGACACAGAAAGACAGTTATCACATGTACTCACTCATAGGTGGTTTTTAAACATAAAGCAAAGAAAGCCAGCCTACAAACCACAATCCCAGAGAACTTAGACAACAATATGGACACTAAGAGAGACTTACATAGATCTAAAGACAAGATCTCCTGAGTAAATTGGGAGCATGGGGACATTGGGGGATGGTTGAAGTGGGGAGGGGAGAGGCAGGGAGGGGAGC
This sequence comes from Microtus obscurus, assembly GCA_963919715.1. Classification (NCBI taxonomy): domain Eukaryota; kingdom Metazoa; phylum Chordata; class Mammalia; order Rodentia; family Cricetidae; genus Microtus; species Microtus obscurus. The sequence continues at coordinate 26,598,433 of CAWTZC010000015.1, forward strand.
AGAGAAAAATGTAGAGCTCAATAAATAACAATAAAAAATTATAAAAAAAGGAAAAAAAAGATTAGTTCTCAATAGTACTCAAGGTTGTTTGTGGCCAGTATGTCCTCTGCCCTTTGCTTTCTGATGAGAGTCTTCAATGGCTTGGTTTCTGTTTTATTTTATTTCTTTTGGTTGTGGCAAGGATCATTGAGTTGTTTCCTTTCCTGGAAGATGGAAACAGTAAAGTCAGGAAGCAATGCTGAAACCCTTTGTCCTCCTCTGTCCCTAGACAGAGCCCTCTCATTAGGGAACAGAAAGCGGAGGGCCCAAGATGACCATCACTGTGTTGGTGGGGAGCCCCACACTGTCTTTTGCAGAGTTCTAGCACCCGTGAATTCACCAGTGAATTACAGAGAACTGAGCGGTCACATCAGAAGCTGACTCTGCCTGACTGCAGGATGTGGGAAAGTCTCCTCACTATGGGACAACCTTACTTCTGGGCCTTCCTCCTGGAATATAGTATTTAATTCATTTTGTCCTCATCAAAGGTCCCAGGTGCAGGGCATAGGGGCAGTGAAGCCTCTCAGGAAGCAAGACTGAGGTACCACCTGTGTCTTCTGGGAAGGCGGAGATGGCCATCTGTCCCTGTTGGAGTGGTAGTGCCCAGTGTTCTTTCACACATGACAGAAGTAGGAAGTTCTGAGGAAGAAGCGTGGGCCTACGGAGAGGGTCTCAGAGTCCTTACCATGTCACCACAATCACCTGGTAAGAGCGGGTATAAATCAAGCTTGTGTGGTTTGGGCCATTATCCTCTGTGAGTTTTGTTTTCTGTGTTTGTATGCTGTGATTGGACATCTGGGTTTGAACAGAAAAGGCCATCTGTTGACTGGAGGGACAAGTCCCCCATGAGAGCAATGTTTCAAAGTAAAAGGTCAACACACACCAGTGAGTCCTTCTTCCTGAGACTCTCACCCTCATAACGACTATCTTCTAGCTGCCTGTTTACCTCAGAGTCAGGTGCTCTGTAAGCAGGACAGGCCCTGAAATATCAAACCAACCAATGGTCATTGTACTCTGCCTTCTTCAGCTTCTTCCTCCTGCAGATACCACAGCAAAGGCCGCTATTCACACTCCATGCCTTTTCTCTGCTGCTAGTGTCTCCCTGGTGGCCTTGAGGTCAGCTCAGGCCTGCTTTTTAATAATAAACCCTTGTATTCCACCCTCAACGGCAGTTGTTTCCTGACATGTTGACCTCATTGTACATTTTCTTGTAATATCCTATAGTTTAAAACCCCAGAACCCTAGACACTACCGTACAGAACCAAGACATGTGTCTAGAAAATGCCAGGGCTTGGTCATGTCTGCTGCCTGTCCTCAGGCTCTCTTGCCCCTGTGATCCCTTCCTTTGAGGACCCTCAAGACTTCCTCCAAGGGCTTCTTCTCCATTCCCGAGAACCATTTGTCCTCATGACTATTATAAAAGACAGTAGGTTGAATTGTGTTTGGCTATGCCAGTGTTTTCCCTGCTTCATGAAGGTGAACATAAATTTTTTGAATGTAGAGCCCCAGACAAATGTCTTTGGAGCTGGAAATGCTCTAGAGTCTTCCATGCAGAGAGGTCTTCTGCATAGCTGGAGAAGAACAGGAGATCACAAGGGGTTTCACAGGTAAATCATGGAGAGGTCAGCCCTGAGAGCAATTTTATTTTCCCAGCTCCCTGTTCCTGTCACAATGTAGGTTGATGTTTTCAAATAAACACAATAAGCCCAAAGTAAGTAGTAAAGATTACGGTGTTATTGTTGCGTGCCCCACCCCTACATTAGATGGGTTCTCTCACCTGTGTTTACTTGGGGGAAATAATCTCGTAAACACGGCACGGAATGCCACATCTCATGTTCCTGGAAGTTTCAAGAACAAAAGCCAGTGTGTATTTTCTTCTCTAACCACCTTTCAACCGAGAAGCCCAGTGTTTAATTCTCCCAGTCGTCCTTACCCATATTGAGTCTGGCTCTCAAGTCATTAACCCATCCGGGAAGGTCTGCCCAAGGGGTGGCTGTGGCTCTCATCTCCTGATGGGGAGGGACCAGTTGAGCTCTTCAGAAGCCAGAGGACTTTTAAATTAAGGAGAAAGCTGTGTGTGTATATAGAGATAAATCTTTGGGTAAATATTTTAAAAAAATGAAACCAGTGAATTATTTTGCACATAAAAACGCCAGAATTTCAGTTGCTTACAGATGTCCAGATGGCGTGAGAGCTGGAAGACATGATCCCCGTGGAGGAAAACATACCAGCCTACCATTAGCTCAAGAGCCAGGACCTAGTTATTGTAGGTCTCCTTGGTGCTGGTCACAGTTGAGAAACATGCAACAGCAGTTCTAATGTAGTTGATAAGATGTATGTATATTCAAAATGAAATGTCATGGTGAAATATTTCATGTTATCTCATTAAATAGATGCCTTTCCTGAGAAACCCTTCATCAGTCAAGCTTGCAGAAAAATTCCTTAGCAATCTTATAATTCTGCCACAGTGGGGGACCCAAAGTAGAGAAGAGAAGGTGTTCTGAAGGGTCTCAATTTCTTTTTTTTTCTCCTCACCGTTCACTCCTACTTCTTCCCTAAACAAAGCATAATCTTAATCAGAAATGTCCCATACATGTGCCAAATATAACCTAATTTAAACACAAATTTGGACCCATGCTAAGAGGAGAAAACGAAAGCCAACAGTTGGGTCTTATCAGGAGAAACTGTCCAGCCTTAGAGAAGACAAATTCTGAGTGTGAAAGTGGAGGATGGCTGATACCAATGGTCATGGCAGACTATTAACCCACAGTGTCTGGGGATCTCCAAGTGCCTTGCAATATTTGCTGCACCCTTATATGAGCCTATTGTATTCTTTTTATATTATTCATTTTTTATATGCAAAATATAAGGCAGCAAAATTGACTTGAGAGTAGGAACCCCTGACTTGACCCGCATATTGCATTGTGTTTGTCATTCTCGGCTGATGAGCAACGCCTTGGTAAGAGGAGGATGTTGGCATGCGTGTATCAGTGCTGTCCTAAGGTCTAAGGCAGAGCCTGCTTGTGCTGCAGGGTGTGTCGTGTGCTCGCCATCCTCAGAGGTCCTGGAAGATGCTAACATTCCTCTGTAGGAGGGAAATTGTTCTTCTCCCAGGAGTGCCAGAGGCTGACCGGCCATTGTACAGGACAATTAGGAACAGTGACCATTCTAGAGGCATTATTTTCTGGTTCTTTTTCCTTGTGTCTCTTGAATAGAGTGAGAAGTGTAAATTAGAAACAGGCCGTGGCACTTACAGTCAACTGGGCAAAGTTTCATGAACAGACGATTTAGAGCACTTTAAAGATGCGCTCTGAATTCTGGGGGGAATTAGTGTTTATTAAGCTCTAGTTTGGTCTCATTTCATTGCTCAGCCTCAAGAGGAAAAAAAAGACAATAAAGGATTTAAATATAAGTGATTTTCTGCAATTAAATTCTTCTGGAATTTTAAAAAGCCCAATTATATTGGCATTTGCCAAATATAAATGCATTTTCCACCAGCTCAGCCAAGAGAAGCCGTGATGGACCATCAGGTTTTCAAGGAGCTGGGTGACTTTGCAGTCCCCACCTTGGGAACCAGGGCTGGTCCTTTGACTGGTGATGGCACAGCAGGACACTTAGAAACTTTCTGTGGGGAGAAATGCCCTGACAGCAGGTGTTCTGTGTTAAACTCGTGCTCCTAAAGCTGTCAGATGTAGTCAGGTACTTAGCTGGCTTTCCGTCAAAGGGTTAAGCATCCTCAGAGCAAAGTCCAGCCTCAAGGTCTAATCTAATCCTGGAAGGCAGCCATGAAGCTCTTGTATATCATAATGCTGGAGCAACAGGATAAACAAGCCCCAGGGGCTCTCCAGAGCCTGCTCAGGCAGTGGTGCAAGGTGTGAAGAAGCGAGTCCGTGGCTCAGCCCTCCCCAAAGGAGCCCACTCCCCTGACTGTGACCAGTTCTGTGACTTTACACACACCGCTGGATCCCTCTGTACCTCTGTTTCCACACACATAAAGTGGGGCGGGTTGTTGTGTAGATTTATGCCTGGTTCACATAGGCATAGACTACCATCAGGTGCCCACCCCTACTGCAGAATTGCTAGCCAGCAGTGGATAAATGACTTATTCTAGACTCTTAGAAAGGGGACTGTTCCTGACCAAGACACTATAGCAGGAATGCCATCCCACCCTCTTGAGATGAAAGGGTCAAAGGAGGCTGGGAAACCTGGGTGTTCCAAAGACCACAGAGATTGACTTGTCCCTAGTCCTATCTGGAAGGCTGACCAAGCTCGAATAGATTATTAGAAAATTAACCACAACTAGTGCATCTTCTGTCTTTATATTTTACTGTGCTCTGCTTTACATGTTCATTTGATATTATTTTTTCATACAATATATTCTGATCACACTTTTCCCCTTCCCCAACCCCTTCCAGGTCCTCACCACCTCCCCACCAACCTAACTCTATGCTTACCTTTTCTTTCTCTCTTTCTTCAAAAAAGCAAACAAACAAACAAACCAGAAAGACCACACTAAAAAAGACCCACAAAAACACACAAAAAAGGAAAATAAAACATAGAAGCAAAAAGACCAAAAGACAAAAAAAAAAGTTCAAACAAAGCAATATGAGGTACAAAAATACCACTGAGTTTACTTTGTGTTGGCCAACTACTCCTGGGTATGGGGCCTGTCCCAACATGAGGTTAATATAGTCAGTGACACTTTATTGGGGAAAACTAATTTTTTCTTTGCAAGTAGCTACCAATCACACATAGCTTCTTGGTTTGGCGTGGGGGAGTTTTGTTTGCTTGAACTTATTGATACCACAGGAGCAAAGGGACATGGGTGTGGCCATCATTTGGCTCTCCTTGTAAATTGCTACCTAGTTTTACATAGCCCTTTCTCATTACAAAAATCCCAACAGTATGCATGTGATAGCCATATTGCATGGTATGACATTCCAAAGTCAAAATGCCTAAAAGCAGATTTTTAACAAGCCACGCCTGTTTAAAACATCACTTTCAGCTGGGCAGTGATGGCACAGGCCTTTAATCCTAGCACTCAGGAGGCAGAGACAGGTGGATCTCTGGGAATTGAGGCCTTCCTGGCCTACAGAGCTAGTTCCAGAACACCCAAGGCACAGTGAAACCTGTCTCAAAAAACAAACAAACCACCAAAACAAACAGACAAAAAAGAAAAAAAAAACATCACTTTTATAGTCCCCATAAGCATCTGGTAAATATCACAACAATGGTAGCAGTCAAATGGGTGAGAAAATAACTTATTTCCAAGACAAAGAGATTACTGTACGGGTGAAGGAAAGTGTCAAACCAAAGAAGAATGGATACATTATAATGGGAATTTATATTGAATTGATCATGAATCTGTTCACCTTTCTCTTCTAAATGACAAAATGGAACTTGCTGTGATATTGGGTAGCCAGACACTTGGGTGCTAACACTCATTGTACCCAGTAATGAAGAAACATATGACCAGGTACTCAAAACCAGATGAGAAGAGAAGCCGGAACCTCAGGAGCAATCATCAACAGAGCAGCCGGGCCAAAATTTCCCAACAGCCACAGCATAGCAGCCTCCTCATGGCCCTAGCATCGGGGGTGAAACAGTTGCATCCTCTAAAGCCAGAGAAAGAGAAACGGTAACATGTGCCTCGTATTTGTCACGTAGAAAATGCAGTCTGAGTTTACAAGCATGTTACAGAGTAAAATAATTAAACTTTTTTTTCATGTGCTAAAAACAAAACAAACAACAAACAAAAAAACCCCAAAAACTTAAGCTTCTGGCCGATATGCTGTAAGGCTGCCTTGAAACCTATGGTGGCCATTGCAAAGAGCACACGCTCCTCAGAGTGCCGCGCAGGTTTTGCCTCTGCTCACCTCTGACTGAGAGCCCAGGGAGGCCAGCCTGGCTCTGCCCATGCGAACTTGGTGCAGGTGTTCCCATGGCACTGAGAGAGCCACACGGGGCTGGTCCAGACCAGACAGGAGAGCAAGGAAGGGTTCGCAGATTCCTGCAGTGGTTGCAGTACCTTCACGTTCCTCCAGAGGAACCCCCTAAAGGTAAAATGATTGCTCTCTCCTAACTCTCTTCAGTAGCAGCCTCAGCAGCAAACCTTGCACAGTTTCTTTCCTATTAACACTGACGTACCAGGGAGGTCCCCACCCCTTCAGAGAACGCCTTGAGAGTTGACCCTGCTCTGTCTCTTCTGACTTTGTTTCTGTATTCAACTAGAGGAACTGGGACATGACTGGTTATGTACCTGTATCTATTAATAAAGTTTCAGGCTAAGGCCAATTCTCCTCTCCTTTAATAAATAAAACAAATGGAAAGAAGAAATCCCGCGAGACCGGCTCCTCCCCCCCCCCCCCCAGCCTCTTGCGCAGACTCTGTGTGCTCTGGTTCTTTGATTTGCTGTCAGATTTCCTGTCATGGTCACTTACAGACTTCCGGTGAAATGGGGAGTAAAGAGCTCTAGGGTTGAACACGGTGAGCTGGAGAGGGAATGTTCTTCCCATTGGCACTTAGTTGTCCTTCACCCCAAGCTTGGGTGGGTTCCGCTCTAGGAGGACTGACACCAGGAAGTGTCCTCTGAATTCTGTGCCAAGGCAGCGCCATGTGCAATCCATTTTTGTTTGAAGTGCGTCAATAATCAGATGCAGCCTCGGCTGGGAAAGCTGGTGCAGGTTCCTCGTCTTCCTGTGGTATTTAGTCAAACACTAAGGGATAAAAATGGAAGCGGGCTCTCCCTAGGGTAATCACAAGCTTTTATTTACCCTGGAGGCCACTGAGCATCAAAGGCCGGGTCGATCTGAGCGCTTTCTAAATAGGGAAGGCAGTTTCTGACTGTCTTCTCAGGAGATGTTATGGCCAACGCCGGCGAATGCTGGTCAGCCGAATCAGAACTTCTCCTTCCATAAATAGAGCAGAAGCAGACAGAATTAGTAAATGGACATATGGTAGCATAATTTAAAATGACGGCTGTCCAACCATCTCTTCCCCAGTCCTGCAAGCATTTCCTTCGGGGCTTTGCTCTATGTGGCCTTCCATATTTTAATGTTCTACTTTAAGATTTATTTATGTATCTGAGTATTTTGCCGGCATGTATATATGTGTACTGCATACGTGCCTTGATGTTTGCAGAAATCAGAAGGGGCTATCAGAGTCCCTGAAACTAAAGCTATGGATGTCTGTGAGCCACTATGTGGTTCTGGAAGCTAAACCTGGGCCCTCTGCTAGGCAACAAGTGTTTTTAACAGTGGAGCCTTCTCTCCACCTTGCATATCTTTTCACGAATGGAGAAATCTGAATGGGCTGCCTCCAAAGTCAACTCCGGCCAACCTACAGTCTATACTGAGAGGGCAGGGCTTGGTCTCATATTCCAATTTAAGATAGAGCACATAATCAGAACAAACATATGCACGGTGATCAGTGTTTGCAGCACAGATAGGATGAGTATGGTGAGGGAATTGCCCATGTCCACTACTGGCTGGAGTATTAGTGGAGAGCGCGCACTGGAGGCTAACCTCGGGTTTCCATGGTAAAAGGCATTAGAGGAAGTTCCCAGCCATAAAGCTAAAGCTCTCTCTTCACACTCTGCATGGGTCTCTGGGACTGTGTGTGTGTGTGTGTGTGTGTGTGTAGGGGGGAGGTGCCAGCGTCAAGCCCCACTGACACCAGGTGGCTGTCACTCCTCACTGTGCAGTGACACCCTGAGCAGGAACTTCTGGGTGCTAAAGAGAGGAGGCTTTGGGGCTGTTTTCTGAAAACTGTCAGGGCAGTTTTCCTTTTTCTCAGGACTAGTTCTCCAAAGAAAGACACAAAGGCAACACAAAGTATCCTTTTTCCATTTCATGCTCCCGGAAGAACTAATTTGTCATGCATTTTCTATTTTAAATAAAATCACCACAGTCCCTCATTTTGCTGATGTGTTGCTTTGGCTCAAAAGCTTTAACAGATCTTTATTTGCATTTTATATTTTGTTCCTCCGCTGTAGGGTATATACAAGACACTTTAATTCAGTGACTATGACTTCTCAGATCTATGAATAATACCACTTAATTTCATTGAATATAAACTGAAAGTTGTATAGCTTTGTATGATATACATCTTCAAGTTTAATGACAAGGTCTCTTAGTTCAGGTTTCTATTGCTGTGAAAAGACACCATGACCACAGCAACCCTTATAAAGGAAAACATTTAATTGGGTGGCTTACAATTTCAGAGGTTTTGTCCATTATCATCATGGCATAGTGGGATATGATGGCGTGCTGGCAAAAATGGTGCTGGAGCCAGGCGGTGGTGGTGCACGCCTTTAATCCCAGCACTCGGGAGGCAGAGGCAGGCGGATCTCTGTGAGTTCGAGGCCAGCCTGGTCTACAAGAGCTAGTTCCAGGACAGGCACCAAAAGTTATGGAGAAACCCTGACTCGAAAAAAAAATGGTGCTGGAGAACGGGGTGAGAATTCTAAGTCTTGAACTCTAGCCAACAGGAAATGAGCTGAGATACTGGGCATATCTTGAGCATAAGAGACCTCAGTGTCTGCCCCCGTAGTGATATATTTCCTCCAACAAGGCTGCACTCACTCCACCAAAGTCACGCCTCCTAATAATGCCACTCCCTACAAGCTTATGAGGGCCAATTACAGTCAAATTACCTCACAAGAGATCGTATTTTATAATGATCATTAGCTGCAGTTTTTTTAAAAAAATTATTTTTATTTTATGTATGTGAGTGTTTTACCTGCATGTACAGATGTGCACTATGTGCTTGCAGTACCTGTGGGGGCCAAAAGAGGGCATCAGATTCCCTGGATCTGGAGTCATAGACAACTGTGAGCAGCCATGTGGGTGCTGGGAACCAAACCTGGGTTCTCTAGAAGAGCAGCAAGTTCTCTTCTTAGTCGCTATTGCAGTTTTAAAGTGGCTTGGTGGTGAGAAAACTTTCAGACACAAGGAATTAAAAGTATGCTTCATGGTGATGTAACAAGGCAGGAAGTTGTAGACATTGGCAGTTACTAGCTCTGACATGCCACCTAGCATTGCCATCCTGAACCCAGCACTTTCTAAGCCATTCCTATCATATTGGTCAATTGTGTCCATGTTAGGCTCATGGTGGCAGGGAGGTTGCTGTGAATACTGCCAGCACTTCCAAGTGAGTACCAGGGGCAAGGGAGGAAAATCTCACTCTAATCCAAACAGGGCAGAGGCATCACAGCATGAAGTGATGCCCAACATCTGCTCCGCTTATATTAGAAAACGCGACAAGAGAAAGGTAGAGAGATGGTTTATTGAGAAACCAACAAACAGTACCCACCTGTAGTCTCAAAGATAATCTTACCAATTCAGGCTAATCTCAGACACCCCAGGAATTCCTGTGATGTTTGGTATTGCTGCTTCTCTCTCTGAGGGATATCGTCAGGGTGTTGGTGGGGAGCTAAGCCTGGGGCACATCCGTGGGAGCTGGCAGTTTCCTAGTGTCGTGTGTTCTCACGCACCATCGTTCTGGCCTGGATTAGCTGTCTGCTTTGCTGAGTCCCTTGTTCACGGTCTATCGTCAGGAATTTACAGAGGCTTTGACATGACTACCAGCGGTTGCACACTTCACTTCTGTGGGTCTTATCAGCAACTCCTCTCTCTCTGTTCAGGACATGAGCATTTCCCAGGTGTTGATGCAGACCACCCCCAAGGCTTCTAGAGAGCCTAACCATGGTCCAGTGCCCTCTCTCCCCCAGACACACATGGCCATCACTGCTTGTACCCCATCCCTGACCGGGAAGCTGCAGCAATGCTCTATCATGTTTGCAGCCTCCTCTGCTCCAAGTGCTTGTCCTATGTCCTTCATCCTCCATCCACACACATGCTGTAGCTTCCTCCCATCCAGTCATCTCCTTCCCATCTTTCTCGTTGCTCCTGCTTCCAGCCTCTCTTTCTTCCCCTCTTACCTTTGAAGACTCTTTTATGCCTAAATCTTGTAAATTTTGCGGCAATCTTAGAATGTTCATCTCTCATAGTTGCTCCATAACCAATTGAATTGGATTCACCTGAAAAATTTAACTTCGTTTATAAGCACATGGCTTCTTAAACTTGTTCAAAACAAATCATAGATTTGTTATTTCTGGTTGTGTTCAGTCCATGGCCTGAGTGTAGAAGCCTTGCCAGTAAACTGGAACATATATATGATCACAATAGGCACATTGGGTTGAGTTTAAGCATGTATGGAAGTATTTATGTATAGTCACATTTCTGAGCTCTAATGCCCTTCTTTGAAGTCAGCTTCTGAAATGTTTCTAATTATAGCTATGAACTTACGTGGCACTGTCTACCTTCAAAGGCAGGTAGACTCTACCTAAAATTCGTCTGGGGCCTGTTTGACTCCACAGATGTTATACTACACCAAGAGGGAACGGAAAGTTCCAGTACTGGTATACTTGAGGTCCCTGAGGAGAATAATGTCTCCTGCAGTCACCTAGCTCCAGAGAGCCAGAAAGGGAGACTGGTCTGGACTTCCCTGTGACAGGAGAATGGCAGGAGTTGCTGTCCAAGTGAGGGTTCCCACAAGCAGGGAGAGACTACATAATCTTTATCTCTCACTGGCGTGGAAGAATGGATGCTCAGCCATCTCCTCACCTAGAACAGCATCCCTCATGAAAAGAAGTGGTGGCGACAGGTGCTAGCAGCTGCCAACTGCATGCAGCGGGTGGGATTACCAATGATGCCGCGAGCAACTGACTTTCCTTCAAAGAGAGAAAATGTCCACAAAGGGTAGCATCACACCAGAGGAATCATAGTGTTTCTTTCACGCTAGCCTCCATGCCTGTGTTAGCCCTTCATTCTCCCTGACACAGACGGGACTCCTCAGGTAGTACAGAGTTCTTAGGACGGCTGGATTTCAATCTACCTTTCTTGAATTGAAACTGTCAAACTATTAAGAAAAGTTTTTCCATTATTTTAAAACTATTTTATAATGTTTATGCCAAGGGAAGGTGCAATGGTTTGAATAAGAATGGTCCCCTATAGGCTCATACATTTGAATGCTTAGTTATCTAAGAATGGCACTACTGGAGAAGGATTAGGAGGTGTGATCTTGTTGGAAAAAGTGTGTCACTGGGGATGGGCTTTGGGGTTTTGAAAGTCCAAGCGAAACATGGTTTCCCATGCTTCCTGTTGCCTGTGCGCTGCCATGCTCCCTGCCATGATGACAATGGGTGACACCCCTGAAATTGTAAGCAAGCCACAATAAAATGCCTTATTTTATGAACTGTCATGGTCATGGTGTCCCTTCACCACAATAGAACATTGAATAAGAGAGGAGACTACTAGATTTTATAAGTCAGGCTAGTTCTGACTCCAATATGTGGGACAGTGATGTCCCAAGAGCACTTCTGACAGGGGAAAGCAGGGCAAAAGTATCAACACTGAGTGACTAGGGTTCATAGTGACGTTTCCTTACAGGAACCTGTAGATTTGTAATGAATCTAACTTAGTTCTGTTGCGCTCAAAACATCACTTGCTTACCCCAGTGCCCATCACGCACACCTCCCTTCCCCACCACTTTTGCCCATGTGTGCTCGTGGTCAGACCTTCATTTCTGTCTGTCCATCAGCAATCTGTAGCACCTTTCACTTCTAGAAAGAAATGAAAAGCTAGTCTAGGAGTTACGGCAACGAGTAACTTAGCCATTTGAATCTCTCTATAAAAGTCCAAATTTTGGTAGCAATTTAAATTTGCTCAGTGTATAGTTTGTGAACTGTATGATACAGTTAAAAAGGTCACAGACATTTCAAGGCAAACACCATAAATAGGGATGAAATCATTAATAAAACACACATAAAAACAAAAATGAAATGTTGTACTCAAAATGAAGCCTCTATTCCGAGAACAGAGGTTGATATTTAGAAAACAATAACAATATAATGTACTCATACATACATTCAGAGGATGAGAGAGTCAGCTGTCCTGGTGCCAGAACTCAAGGCAGAAGAGACAGAGCAGGTGAGCTTTTGAGAGCAGGAGGCCAGTCTGGACTACACCGTGAGTTTCCGGTCAGAGAGAAGCAGCATGTCTGATAGAAATGAGCATCTGTTGTATGCTTTTGAAAAGTTATAAGTCTTTGACATAACATGCAAAACAACACGTTTTAGATATTGTTCACAAAATCTCCATCGTTCACAAAAACATCATACTTAAGTTTATCAAGTTTTCCCCTAGAATTAGGAAATAAAAATGATTCATAAGATTCTATTATCCAGCATGGAGTCGGAAACCTAATAAGTCAGCAGGACACATCTTTCACAAGACCAGACATCAGTGACTTCTCCAGCTGGGCGAACCGCAGTGCACTGTCTTAAACATTATATGGAAGTTTCCATTGCACTGACTCCTTGCCAACGTTTGGACTTGCCACTTTTTTTTATTTAGTCGTTCTTCTCAATGAACTGCCGCTCAAGAACATTTGAATTTGCTAATATTTAATAAGTTTGGGTACATGCTGAATTTAATTTATTTTCTATGTGTTTTCTCTTCACTTGATATGTTCTGGCCTCATGCACATTTTTCCTTTTTCATACTTTACCATGGATTTGAAAGTTTATTTTGCATTCTAGATACATGTTTTTTTTTTTTTTTTTGCTTTTGTGGTAAAAAGGACAATCTCTCACTCTGGCTTGCTTTTTCTATTCTGCTTTCATTGTCTAAATGAACAGAAGTTCTTAATTTAATGTGGTCAAGCTTATTGCTTTTCTTCCATGCACTGCCCTTTGGATCCTGTTTAAAATGTTTCCATCTCCCCAAGGTCCTGGGAACAATTTCACTGATGTTATGTGCTGAAGTCACTATTCTGCCTTTCAGTTCTACCTGTAGCCTCTGGGCTGTCCACTGGTTAGAGTTCTCATATTAGTGCTCCCGAGCCTCACCAGACTCGGCTTCATATACAGCTCTTGGCTTTCTTGTCCGGAAGAGCAGAGTTTTCCCAGTGAATGGGTGCTGTCTGTACTTCAAGCCTGGGATGATGTTGGTATGGGCAGAGAGCTAAAGGCTTTGGAAGCTGAGCCCACAGCCCAAAACCACGTGGTGAGATCAATTTTCATCATGTTTCCTATGTTAATCAAATCTTTTGATTTACTGAAACTCAGTCTAACTAGAATGCACTTAACAGCTCAGAAGACAAAGTGCTGACTTTCTGCACAGATCCGCTCCACTTACCATCGTAATACCAAGAACACTCTCTAACCATGGTTCTCTAAGATGCTCTCCAGTCGCTGCTGAGATTCTGTGGGAAGAGCTCAGGCCCTATGTTTTCCCATGTTTTTCTCTACGAAGGAAAGGCTTAGTTCCCTCACAGGAAGAGCAGGCACACACAAGAATGCCCTTTCTCTTATAATCAGAGGAGGAGAATCATAGCTGACAAAATTATAGATGTGAAGCCACAGTGCTCGGCATGCTCGTGATGACTGGATGGCTTGCTCGAGGGTCATCCCTTCTGTTAGAGGGCTTAAAGATAACACATTTTAGAACGTTGAATCTCTTCAAGCTTCCTCTAAGTGCTTCAAAGGAGAAGAAGCCAGAGGACAAAAAGCATACCTGGGATCTTCAAGGCTGGAAACCTCATGCACAGCTAACTGATTGTGTTAACTAGCTTTCTGCTACCATTAACACTTCCAGAAACAATCAACTCAGAAAGAGGGAAGTCTTGTTGTGGCTCCTAGTTTTGGGGACTTTGCTCCACAGCCCGTTGCTTTGGGCCTGAGACACATAGCACACCATGGAGGACCCACCCAATGGAGAGAAATGTCTTATCTTATGGTCAGAAAATAAGAAAGGCAGAAAAGATGAAGGACCCACAGTTCTCTCCTTAGATTTGATTCCATCTTCCCAAAGACCTTGCTGGTGGCCCCACCTCTTCTATAGGCTCCATACTGAGTTCCCAATACTGAGTTCCATGTAACAGATCAGCCTTTACTGTGGGACCAGGTCCAGACTGATGCTTTGATGGTCTGTGGACAGGTAATCTGCTATAGAAATGCCTCAAAACACTTTTATATTTACATTTAGGGTTCATTCTACCAAATGATACCTGGGTCATGAAACAACACAAGGGCTAGAACAGACTGATCTGAAGTTATGAGTTGAAACTGATTTTCTTTGTGGTTTTTGCTAAACTGGTAGCATCAGAGACCACAGACATCATCATGGTCTTGGACCTCAGCATGATCCCCAGTGGCAGCGTGGACCTTGGACCTCATCATGGTCTCTGGCAGCGGCACAAGCCTCACAAGTCAACATAGCCTCCAGCTGTAGCACAGACTACAGAGGTCAACAAGGCCTCTGGTGGTAGCAGAGATCACGGACATCAACACAGTCTCCTGGGGCAGCCATGATCATAAATATCAGCATGGTCTCTGGTGATAGCGTGGACCATGGACGTCAACATGGCCTCTGGCGGTGGTATGGACTATGAAAATCATGGTCTGGGATACCACCTGAGGTCATGTTGATGTCTGTGGTCCATGTTGCTTTCATACTGGCCACATAAGAATCAATCACATACCTGAAAGAAACCTTCAGACTCCGTGGAGTGAAGCTACCTCCCACAGGTAGCTCTCCCCTCATGTCATACTCACTCAGCCCTTGATGCTGATATGTTTCTTGATGAAAAATGTTACAAAAGTAATACTTAGACATCAAACGCATGACATTTATCATAAAGGAAACAATTACCTGGGACTAAAATATCTCAGGGATGTTGGTCACATGTTGGTCTTTCATGTGCATATTGAATGGTAGGCCTCGAAGAAACTTCTTTTAGAAGCCTCATTTTCATTGGTACTGTGGTGATACTGAAGGTCAAGGAATTCAGCTTGGCAGGAGAGAGTGATTGTGCTATGCTCTAGATGGGTTTTGTTCTTTTAAATGTACAAATTTTCCACAGTCCAGATACAGGATTCTCCCTTTCCGTGCCATGACATCCTTGAGGAGTAGCCTGGCAAAGTGGAATTTTTGTTTTTATAAATGTCTCACAGCTTAACATCCTTAAGGAAAGAGTATTTCTTTGCATGAATCTTGATAACTTATCCAAGGGTTTGTTGAAAAAAGTCTAGCCTGGTAGCTGGTGCTCAGAATTTGAGTAGGAATGCATTTTTTGTCTGTTTGTTTTGTTTTGTAATGTTTCCTGTGCTCTTTGGGATCTGGTTTATTTAATACTGCAACTGATAAATTCTCACTAGAACAGTTTGTTTGAAGTTCATGAGGCTGTTCCTTGATCACGTCACAGGGCCATGGGATG
Organism: Microtus obscurus; assembly: GCA_963919715.1. Classification (NCBI taxonomy): domain Eukaryota; kingdom Metazoa; phylum Chordata; class Mammalia; order Rodentia; family Cricetidae; genus Microtus; species Microtus obscurus. The sequence goes on from CAWTZC010000015.1 coordinate 26,613,751, forward strand.
ATGAGGAAGTAATCGAAGGAAGATGCATTTGAAATAAAAACTTTTTAACAGGCGGAGAAAATACAGAGCTAATGGACTTGAACTCAGATATCGAATTGTATGACAATAATGTTTAGCTTTGGCTTCAGAATTGTTCCCTTGTCATTCTTAGCTGCAAATCCATCGTGTACTAAAAGCCAATTTTACTAGGTAAGAAAAGGAAGCAGGAGACAATACACAACTTAATTATCCCTAGTTACTAGAATTATAATAAACATATAATAAACACATCACCACCATCCATATAGACTATTAGGCTACTGCATTTGCCCAGGCCACTTACCTCACTCACATTACATTCAAAGCCAACTTTGTTTATATTAGCAACAAATAAAAGACACAGTAAATGGTAGAAAGGTTAAAAAAAGTATAATAATAGTGATGGTGATAATAAATATTTGGCTTACCACTAAAAACTAAAAAGAGTTAGCGAGTAACAAATATCTTAGATGATATTTCCATCAGAAAGTTGTAGAATCTTTACAATGAAAACAGTGATATTGAAAGAGTACAGAAGCAGCAGAGCAGATTCCCTTGGCACGAGCACAGGTACCACAATTGGTAAAATCTAACGCTTTCCTGTTGCATGCGAGTGTATGGAAACAGAGGCACTGCTGTGGAACAATCTTTTTGTCCACTATGAATATGTGTTAGTCTCATTTGCTAATAAAAAGCTGATTGGCTGATAGGTGATTAGGAAGAGACTGAGATCAAGAGCCAGACTAGAATTCTGGGAAGAGGAAGGGTGGGGTCAGGGTGTTGCAGGTAAACACAGAGAAGCAAGATGAGAATGCTGTTCTGAGAAAAAGTACCAAGCCACATGGCAAAGTATAGGTAGAAATATGGGTTAATTTAAGTGTAAGAGTTAGCTAGTAGCAAGTCTGAGCTAACAGTCGAGCATATAGGTCATATTAAGCCTCCAAATCAATTATTTGGTAAGCAACTTTTGGGTATTTGGGAACAGGTGGGTGGGAGAGGAATGTCCTCTTACAGAGATGCTGCTTATGAGATTATGGAAAGGAGAATTCCAGGTACCAGCTTTGATAAATAACTATCATTTCCCAACTCCAGGACATAGTTTCCCCACTAATGACCACTGGGTCTCCAACCAAACATACAGTATAAGCTTTGTTTTAATAGCCGACCCCCCACACCCTCTTCTTAGTTAGTTGTTACTTGTATAAGACACGGTGGCAGAGAGTATGATCTCAGTGAGTCCCCATACCTGTGAGCCAGCAGTGCTGGGTGGCCTAGCCTGGTTTCACAGGGATAGCTTTGCTGATGTTGGGCAAACTTGCATCTGTGGGTAGCAGGTAAATGCCTGCGTTCAGTTGTGTGGATGAACCTGGGGTAGCTCTTTTCTTGCTGTTCATACTCATCCTCTCCTGGGATCCACGAGCCAGGCCATGTGTTTTTCATGGGGAAAGAGAGATGCCAGAATCCCAGTTCATCATTATAAACACAGCCTTGAGTCCAGCTTGCCTGCTGTCTTTGCGTTGCCAAAGCAAGTCTCTTGGGTTTTGACAAATGGTAATGAATCATGAGGAGCGTTTTCATGGCTCCACTCATCTCTGCCCACTCATCCCTCCCCGATACTGAAGCTGCCCGCAAGAATGGGCATCATTACTGTCTCCATAAGCTGTCTGTATGGTATCGGGGAGTTGAAATAACCTGTGTGTGACTTCAGACTTGCTTCTCTCCCTTAGCAATGCACCTGAAGGTTATTTCAGGTCTTCTCAGGCCTTGACAGCTCCACTTCTTTTTAGCACCATGTAATATTCCACTGACAGGCTACATAGCACCAGTTTATTCTTTCTGTCATTACAAGATATATCCAGGTTGCTGTGATAGTTAATTCCTATTAAGGGATTAAGGGGTGCCTTGGCCTTAGGCACACCTTTGAGTGTGCCTGTAAGAACATCCAGACAGGATTAACTAAAGAACAAAGGGCAGGGCCTGAGTGTGGGTACCATCCCAATGGCTGGGGATCTTAGACCGAATAAAAAGGGAAAAAGAAGAAAGCCAGCTGAATGGTGTATTTTCCCTCTGTCCCCGCAGCCTGTGAAAAGGTCCAGTCATGCCTTCTCTACTGGTCCTGCCACAATGGGTCATACCTTCAAACCACACAACAAAATAAACTCTTTCTACCATAAACTGCTTTTCTGCTAAGCATTTGGTCATGACAATGATAAAAATAACTGGTAGAACTTGGAGTTTGAACAATCTTAAAAATGGCGGACAATGAGGGCTGCTGAGAAGCCAAGGACAATGGCACCGGGTTTTGATCCTACTTCATGTTCTGGCTTTGTGGGAGCCTAGCCAGTTTGGATGTTCATCTTCCTAGACCAGGATTGAGGGGGGAGGACTTTGGACTTTCCACAGGGCAGGGAACCCTGACTGCTCTTCAGACTGGAGAGGGAGGGGGAGGAGTGGGGGAGGGGAAGGAGTGGAGGAGGGGGAGGGAAATGGGAGGCGGGGAGGAGGCAGAAATTTCTTTTTTTTCCAATAAAAAACCAAAAAAAAAACCAAAAAAAAATGCTGTAATAAGAATCTGCATGCAGGTTTCGCTTGAACAAAAATGTTTAAGTCTTTTGGGTATACACTGTAGTATAGGACCACTGGATCAAATGCCAAAAATGGCCCTTACTTACAATTCTTGAATGGCATATGTCTCTAGCACCCTTTCATATGCTAATGCCCATCAGAATTCAACTGAGTGAAGAGATAACACATAGACTTGAAGCAAAGACATGTCTCATAAAGGACTATTATCCAAAATATATTTTAATAATTTCATTTTTGATTATAATATAATGACATTTCCTCTGCCCCTTTCTTCCCTCAAAAACCTTCATATGCCCTTCCTTACTCTCTTTCAAATTCATGGCCTTTATTTTTTATTACTTGATGTTACATACATATATGTATATACACATACATGTTCCTTAATGTGTAAATACAGCCTGCTAGGTCTATATAATGTTGTTTGTGTGTATATTTTTGGGGCCAACCCTATGGGTTTGGCTAACCAGTTGGTGTACTTCTCCCTAAAGGGAGATAATTTTTAAAAATTCAAAAATTTACAGTAGAAACGACTAATTTAAAACAAATAGAAATAGATTCGGATAGTGGCCATCTCATCAAAGACACATGTAGATGAGAATTTTGAAGTATTAGTCAAGTCTAGCTTATCAATTAATTATTCTTTTCACAAATTATGCCAGTGATGGTCTCACTAAAGGACACCCACAGCCCAATGGCCTTCACAATTTTTCCTGGGTATTCTCCCAGTAGGTTTATGATTTGTGTTTGTACTCAGGTCAAGGCTTCATCTGGAGTGGGCAGAGGATCCTATGCAGGCTCTTTCGTGTACGTAGGCGTGTGGTTCTCCTATTTGTTGAAGACTACCTTCACGGCGTGGGCTGCCTGCTCCTCTAAGACTGTATTTCTCTGAGGCTCTGTCTCCAGCCTTTCTGTCTTGTCCTGCTGATCTAATGCTCTGATTTTCATGCATGACGCACTATCTTGGCCATTGTAACATAACATTCAGCCCTTTGCTCCTTCAGTACTATGCTGGCTTTCTGCTAATGGCATCACATTCTGGTACTTTCTTGGGATTGTCCTGCATCTGTGTATCAAAGTGAGAACAGATGACTAGTATCCTGACAATACTGAATCTTCCCAACCAGGGTTTGGACATAATTTCTTTCTTGTTGTTGTTCTTTGATTTTTCATCAATTTTGTACTATTCCTTATTTAGATTGTATAAATATCTCATTGGATTTATATTCAATTCTTCCATTTTGTGAGTGCTGATACAAATGACCTATGTCTTTAATTAAAAAATTTTGTTAATTCTTTGCTGAAATACATTCAGCTTCTTTAATGTTTAGACTTTTTTTGGATGAACTTTTCTTTGCGTGGAAACAGCTTGCCAGTGTGTTCCTTTCAATAAATCATTCTTTTTCATCTAGATATGTAAAATCCTTGGCATAGAATTGTTTGTAATATTTTTATTGTCATTTTAATACCCACAACATAGAGATGGCTTTGTTTTCATTCTGATGTCTGTAACCTGTGACTTCTTTACATTTTTTTTTTACCTTCACTAGAATCTTGCCATTCTTTTTGATCACCTTTTGGTGGTATTGATTTTATCTATCAGTGGTCTTACTTAATTTCATTGACTTTTGTTTTCATTTTTATTGTTTCTTTTCTTCACGTTTTTTCAAAATTTCATCTTCTCTACTTTTTCTAGTTTCCTGAGTCAGAAGTTCCAGTTCCTGACCTTAGATTGTTCTTCTTTAGCTGATGAGTTCAGGTCAAGAAGCTCCCCAGCTTTTGCTGCTCCCCACCAATGTCCCCATCTCGTATTTTCATGTTTGTTTATTTCACAATGTCTTTCACTTACTCTTGAGAGTTCTTCTTGGTCCCATGTGGTACTTAGAACTGCCTTGTTTAACTTTCAAGTATTTGGGGGATTTCCACTTCTCTCCCTGATGCCGATCTCCAGTTGAACTTCACTGCTTGGGGAATAGATATTAGGTAATTTCAGCTTTAAAATGTGTTATGGTGTGCTTTGTGGTCCAGAGAATTCTCACTCCTGTTAGCAATTCACAAGGGCTGAAGTACAAGGTGCCTATCCTGCTAGTGTTGACCGAAACACAGTTGCTTGGTACTGCTGTGATATAACCTTACCTATTCCCTTGCTTTTAGTCTTTATGTTTTGTTTCTTTATGTTTGAAGTTAGTTTCTCTTAGACAGCACAGTGAGGTCTTTCTATTGCACTTTGATGGTCAGTCTTTTAATTGGCTTATTGTAGCATCAGCACTTAGCTCTTGACTGATTTGTTTGAATAACAAACCTCCCTTTTACTACTCTTCTTTACTAGGTCTACATTTGTTTTCTAGTCTTCTGAGTTTTGTTTGGGCATTATTTATTTACTTAGGTTGTTTGGCTACAAGTCAAAACTAGCGCTCCATGCATGCTGAACACTTATTCTACCATTGAGCTACATGCTCGCCCCTTCTGCAGCATCACTTATGTATTTTCTACTGGTCTACTTGCTCTCTCTCTCTTTATTATATTGGTTGTAGTCCTTCATGCCACACAGTTCTCTAGTGGTTGCTCTTGTGCATGCAATATTCATTTATAATGACATCAAGTTCATTTTCAGACATCACTGTCCTGCTTCATGGGTAATTTGCGTAGCTACCAGTGAAGCTCACTTAACCCCTCTCTGCCTGAGACGTTCGTTTAATTCACCCTTATCAAATGCAATGCTGCTCTTCTAACTAGTTATTATTTATCAGGTTAATTAATTTTTTTAAAAAGTCCTCCACTTATTTATGTTTACACTCTTCATTTCTTCATGTAAGTCTGAGTTTCTGTCCCAGGTCATTTTCCTTCTCTCTGAAGGATTCCTTACAACATCTTTTAGCACAATATGTTTTACCTCACTCACTTTGCTTGTTCAGTATAGTGCTCAAAGTCTTAGCTATAGCGATAGAGAAATGAAGGGGATATAAGTAGAAAGGGAAGATGTCAATTTCTCCCTATATGCAGACAGCATGATACTATTCTTTAAAGACCCTGAAAACTCCATCAAAAAAGTCTTGGAATGAATGAGTCCTTTCCGAAAAGAAGCAGGGTACAAATAAACATGCAAAAACCAGTAGCTTCCCTCTACACCAATCACAAACTCAATGAGAAAATGAAAAAAGTTACAACAGCAACAAAAGAAATAAAAATTCAACTCATCTTCATGGGAATAAAAGTAAACTGTCTAGGAATAAATATAACCAGGAAGTAAAAGGCTTGCACAAAGAAAGAAAGCCTCCAGACACCCTTAAAAGAAAACCAAAATCAATACTAGATGATGGAAAGACCTTCCATGCTCATGAAGGATTACTATGAAAATGGTTATTTTACCAAAAGTCATATACAGACTTACTTATCAAAATCCCAATGTGATTCTTTTCACAAACAAAAAATAACCTCAAAATGTATGTGGAAACACAAAGGGCCCCAGACAGCCAAAGAAATCTTTAGCAGAAGGAACAATGCTGGAGACACCAAATATCTGATCTCAAATTAATATCACAGAACTATCTGTAGTGACGAAGACAGCACAAGACTTGTTATCAGAGAGGTTCCTGTCCCACCCTGTCCTTGTACTGCCTAGGTTCCCACAATCGTTAATTCCCAAAGAAATCACACAGAGGTCTACATTAGTTATAAACTGATTGGCCCATTAGCTCAGGCTTCTTATTAACTTTCATAAATTATATTAGCCCATTATTCTTATCTATGTTAGCCACATGGCTCAGTACTTTTTTCAGTGGGGTAGTCACATCTTGCTTCTTCTGTGGTGGGCTCACAACTGCAGAGGAATTGGCTTCTTCCTTCCCAGAATTCTCCTGTTCTCATTGACCTGCCTCTACTTCCTGTATGGTTGTCTCCCTATACTTCCTGCCTGGCTACTGGCTAATCAGTGTTTATTTAATATATAATTGACAGAATACAATTGTCCTGTACCAAAGACTGGCATTAAAAAAAGAGGTACACACCAGTGGAATATAATAGGTGATCCAGAAATAAACTCATACAGCTACAGCTTTTGACAAAGGTGTAAAGAACATACATTGAAGAAAGACAGCCTCTTCAACAAAGGCTTCTGGACAAACTAGGTTTCTACATGGAGAGAGAAAGGTCTTTCTCACCCTGAACAAAATCCAGCTCAACCCAAATCACAGACTGTAATGTGAGACCTGAGACTTTGACCCAGTCAGAAGCAAAACACGGGTAAAGGGCTTCAAAAGAGAAGCACAGGCAAGAAGTTTCGGAGTAAGACTCCAATAGCACAGAAAATAGTACCAAGAATTGACAGATGGGATTGCCTGAAATCCAAAGCTTTGGCATAAGCACAAGAAATGATCAGCCAGTGGGTGAAGCAGCCTGCAGGCTGGGGAAAAACATCTTCACTGACTACACTCAGACTTGGAATTCAATATCTAAAGTATATACAGAACTGCAAAAAATAAGCACCAAAGTACCCAAGTCATCCAGTCAACAAATGGGCTGATGAACTGAACAGGGCTCTCTCTGCTTCCTTCAACTCCAATGCAGTCAGCCATCACATATATTCTTGGGGCTACTTTCCCCTTTGCCATACATTTTCTATCACTGTGGACTGGAACCCTTTGAAACTGTGAGTCGAGCTAGGCTTTTGACCCTAACATTGTTTCTACCAGGTGCTGTCACATTGGTGACAAAGGTAACTAAGACAGCACAATATTGCCGCGAAGCTGTGCGAGTTGTCTGCACCTCTGCTTGGTGTTTACTGTTAACCTCGGAAAACGCTTCATCAGTGTAGTCTTAATGTTCTTTCCCCCCTGCTGGTTTCTTCATTTTTTCCTTCTTCTGGTATTCTAATTATGCCCAGATTCTACATTTTAAAATTATCCTCTTTGGGTTCTTTTTTCTTATTAGTTTTCCTTTTTTAGCTATGTTTTGGGAAATTTCTATTAATAGAAATTATGGCTTGAATATGAAATGTCCCCCACAGGCTTGTGTATTTGAACACTTGGTACCCAGCTGGTGGCGATATTTTGAGACTTTTGGAATCTTTGAGAGTGTGGCTTAACAAGCCAACTTTTTATATGTGATGGGCCTTTTAGTTGATACCCACTACTAGTTTTGACAGAGTTTATCTTTGGGCTTTCTGACCTGACAAGGCATCTGCCATGGACAGAGCACCCAAGCCACCATGCCTTCTCTACCATGGTACATAGAGCCCGAAGGAATCCTTTCTCCCAGTAGTGTTGCTATCAGTGAAGAGCAAATCAACTGCAACATGTTCAAAAGTATCGATTCCTTTCTCTATTTTATCCGCTTTAGCCACAAAATCATTAAAGGTCCTTGGATTAATATATTTTAAGTGATTTATCATTTTCTTGGCATTCTTGTGTCTATGTCTGTGTTACGCATTTGCTTTTATATCTCGCCTGCTTTTTTCCCACTAATGCTGTTGACATACTTGGATATGGCTTTGGCACTACTTTTCCTCACAGTGTGACTCCCTGCCTTTTGCTGTGTCAACCCCTGTGGTTCAATGATGATGACATGAGGAACTAGTACCTAGGCAGACAGGATGGGCTTTTAATTAATTTACCTTGGCCTTGGGATGTACTAGATGCTTGTATTAGTTGTAGAAACCGTCAAGTTGTTCCTTGTTCCTTATTTTGACTCTTGTCTTTTCTCTTTCCAGAACATTCCTGCTCGAGTAGTACTCTAATATGTATATATTCCATACAAATGGACGGAAATAGAAAACACTATTAATTAGTTTGGATAGGGGTTTGTCGATCTTGTTGATTTTCTCCAAGAACCAACTTTTTGTTTCATTGATTCTTTGGACTGTTTTCTGTATTTCTATTTTGTTGATTTCTGCCCTCAGTTTGATTATTTCCAGTCTTCTACTCCTCCTGGGCACATCTGCTTCTTTTTTTTCCTAGAGCTTTCAGGTGTGCTGTTAGGTCCCCAATGTATGCTTTCTCCGTTTTCTTTAAGTGGGCATGACCCAGGTGTGGTTCAGTAGTTGACTGTTCAGTTTCCATGAGTTTGTCGGCTTTCTGGGGGTAGCATTGTTGTTGCCTTCTAACTTTAATCCGTGGTGATCTGATAAGACACAGGTCGACACTGATATTTTTTTTGTATCTGTGGAGGTTTCCTTTGTTTCCGAGTATGTGGTCAATTTTTGAGAAGGTTCCATGAGCTATAGAGAAGAAGGTACATTCTTTCCTATTTGGGTGGAGTGATCTATAGATGTCTGTTAAGTCTATTTGCTTCATTACCTCCAACAATTCTCTTAATTCTCTATATGGTTTCTGTCTGATTGACCTGTCCATTGATGAGAGAGGTGTGTTGAAGTCTCCTACTACTAGTGTGTGTGGTTTGATGTCTGCCTTGAGTTTTAGTAATGTTTCTTTTACATAATTGGGTGCTTTTATATTAGGGGCGTAGATATTCAGGATTGAGACTTCATCCTGATGAATTGTTCCTGTTATGAGTATAAAGTGTCCATCTCGATCTCTTCTGATTGATTTTATTTTGAAGTCAATTTTGTTAGAAATTAGTATGGCCACACCTGCTTTTTTTTCCAACCCTTTACTCTGAGTAGATGCCTGTCTTTGTGGTTGAGATGTGTTTTTTTTTTCTTTTTGGTTTTTCGAGACAGGGTTTCTCTGTGGTTTTGGAGCCTGTCCTGGAACTAGCTCTTGTAGACCAGACTGGTCTAGAACTCACAGAGATCTGCCTGCCTCTGCCTCCCAAGTGCTAGGATTAAAGGCATGCGCCAGAGATATGTTTCTTGCAGACAGCAGAATGTTGGATCCTGTTTTGATATCCAATCTCTTAGCCTGTGCCTTTTTATAGGTGAATTGAGACCATTAATATTAAGTGATATTAATGACCAGTGGTTGTTTACTCTGGTTATTCTTATTGTTTTTGGTAGTAGAGTTTGTGTGTCTTCCTTCTTTGAGTTGTGCTGGTGAAGGGTCGCTAGATGCCTGAGTTATTGTAGTCAGTGTTGGCAATGCTGGATTCCTTGGACTGTGATTTTCCTTCTATTACTTTCTGTAGGGCTGGATTTGTAGGTACGTATTGTTTAAATTTGTTCTTATCCTGGAATGACTTGTTTTCTCCATTGATAGTGAACGATAGCTTGGCTGGGTATAGTAGTTTGGGTTTGCATCCATGGTCTCTTAGTTTTTGAAGTACCTCTATCCAGGATCTTCTGGCTTTCATGGTTTCCATAGAGAAGTCAAGTGTAAGTCTGATTGGTTTACCTTTATAAGTTACTTGCCCTTTTTTCTTTGCATCTCTTAATATTCTTTCTTTAGTCTGTATATTTTGTGTTTTGATTAGTATATGGCGAGGGGATTTTTTTTTTGATCCAGTCTATTTGGCGTTCTGTATGCTTCTTGAATTCAAAGGAATAGCTTTCTTTATGTTGGGAAAGTTTTCTTCCATAATTTTGTTAAAAATATTTTCTGGGCCTTTGAGCTGTGACTCTTCTCCTTCTTCTATTCATATTATTCTTAGGTTTGGTCTTTTTATTGTGTCCCATATTTCCTGAATGTTTTGTGATGAGAATTTGTTGGCTTTGCTGTTTTCTTTGATCAGTGCGTTTATTTTCTCTATGGTGTCTTCAGAATCTGAGATTCTTTCTTCTATCTCTTGTATTCTATTGATTATGCTTGTTTTTGTAGTCTCTGCTCATTGACCTAGATTTTCCATATCCAGCTGGTCCTCAGTTTGTGTTTTCTTCCTTGCTTTCATTTCAGTTTTCAATTCTTGAACTGTTTCCATTACCTATTTGATCATTTTTTTTCTTGATTTCCCAGGGTATCATTTACGTATTTACTCATTTCTTCAAACTTTTTGTTATACTTCTCATCCATTTCTATAAGGGCGTTTTTTACATGTTGTTTAAGGGACTCTATTGCTTTCATAAAGTCAATTTTTTCCTCTTCTTCTGTGTTAGGGTGTTCAAGTCCTTCTGTTGTAAGATCATTGGGTTCTGGTGTTTTCATGTTGTTTTTCAGATTGTTGGGTGAATTCTTGCCTTGGCGCCTGCCCATCTCTTTCTATCAATGCTATCTAATGGGTCTTTTAAGACAGGATCAGGTTTCCCTGCTGGCCAGGGGCCCTGCTTACAAAATGCCCTTGCTCCGTTTCCTGGCTCCCGCCCCGGGTCGGGATCCCTCTCACCACTCAGAAGGGTCTTCAGGACCAGGACCAGGCTCCCCATTTGCCAGGGACCTTGCCAACAAAAGGTCTACCTCTCTGCAGGCCAGTCACCAAAACAGAGAAACTCCCACTGCCCTCTGTCCCAAGCTCCCGACCCAGCACCCAAACAGGCTAAACTGGGTGATCCCATGGCCCCATGGAAGGGAGGGGGAGTGAAGGAGGCCCTTGGGTACAAGCTGGGATGGGTCAGGGAGAGAGAGGTCGCAGCAGAGGAGGAGCAGCCCCAGCAGAGGGTACCAGCCCTCGCAGACTAACGGGGGGGGGGTGGTCAAGGGGGTGAGGGAATGGCCCCGCTCCATTTCCTGTGTCCCGCCGAGGGCCAAGAACACTCTCCTCACTCAGGAGGGTCTTCAGGGGTAGGACCAGGCTCCCTGTTCACCCATGGACCACGCCTATAAAAGGCCTATCTTTCTGCAGGCCAGGCCCCCAAAAACCTACTTGATTTAATTGTAGTGATGTGATCTGCTCTCATGTGTGCTTCACTGTTTCTTGCTTGGACTTTTCTGGTGCGTCTGCTCGCAGGTGTCTCTGCTGCTTCTGCCAAGTTAGGACTTTAAAAAAAAAAAAAACCCTGTATCTCTTGATTGACTTGAACTCAAGCTCTTTCTTCAGCCTCCCACATGCCGAGAGTCCAGGTGTGCAGCACCATGCCCCATTCTAGTGCTTTCTTTTCTTTTTAAAACAAAATGATAATACTCTAAGAGGCAGGTTTGCTCTGTCCTTAAATATAAACAGGTCTAGAAATTGGTAGGGGAGGATTGATCTTGTGTTTTACTTACAGAAGTTTGAGCAAACTTGAGAGGGTGTGTTCTTCCAATTTAGCAGATATAAAAGTAAGACTGTGATTTGGAATCCACTTGTGCTAATTTTTTTCTGTATTCATTTTATTCCTCTAATTCTTAGAGCAAATGTTCATCATAAGCATTTACTTTTGTTTCTAGCATTTCTAACTAATGACTGGTTCATTTTAAGGATCCCCCATTTTTTTTAATTTGAGTAATTTAAGTAATTTAGAATGTACATGTAGAGTTTGCCACAAAATTAGCCAAAAATAAGTATGTTCAGATCTTTAAACAATTAAATACCCTCATTTTTCCCAAAACAAGCAAAACCAAAAATCACCTTTGGGTAAAAACTAAAGATGGAAAATTTTCAACCAAAAAAAGAATTATTTATAAAATTCAAGTGTCCTAAAATTAAAGTGTATAGTGGAAACTGTTTCACAATTTTAATTATATTGGCCATTCTCTCTAATGTTGGTAATGGGTTTCAATACCTAAAGTGGATGAGAAAAGCCAAGGACAAAATGTCAAGCCTAGAAACCACATGAAGGCTCTTAAGATTTTTGCTAATTTCTGCTCCCCTTCAGGCATGCGTTGTGAAATGCAGACATCTTCTGCAGGCGACTGGCACACCCACACCAGAGTCCCCACTGAGTCCTCGAGAAGTTTCAAGAGGTAAAAAGTTGTTCCCCTCTTCAGTAACTAAAATAAGAAAGCCTCTATTTTTCATTATTAATTGGAATACAATAAATGTCTTTATTTTGGGACATGTTGGTGCCACGGGCACAGACAAGATCTACTGTATCTATGTCTGTGTATGCAGACTGTAAAAATCAAGAGATTTTTGTCCAAATGAGAGTCTGGTGTGCCGTGGAAAGGTGGCTTTTCTTAGCTGTTCTGCAAATAGAACTAAATTGCAAAAGGAAGGGACTATTGAATTCATAATCCCCAATCTAACCAGCTGTTATCTTCTAGACACTGACCTGGCTTAATTTGCTGCCCACTGTTATCTTTGCTATAATATAAGGAGATAAATATGTTTCTTCTTCTGTGAAGGCAGATGTTTAGTGGTCAATTTTTATCAACTGCTCTTTCTTTTATTGTTTTTATTAAGCTATACATTTTTCTCAGCTTCTCTCCCTTCTTCCACCCTCCCCTTCTATCCTCTCCCATAACCCCCATGCTCCCAATTTACTCAGGGGATCTTGTCTTTTTCTACTTCCCATGTAGATTAGATCCATGTATATCTCTCTTAGGGTCCTCTTTGCTGTCTTTGTTTTCTGGGATTGTGAATCAAAAGTTGATTTTCTTTGCTTTATGTCTAAATGCTACTTATGAGCTAGTCCATGTGATATTTGTTTTTCTGGGTCTGGGTTACCTCACTCAATATGATGTTTTCTAGATCTATCCATTTGCCTGTAAATTTCAAGATATAATTGTTTTTTTCTGCTGTGTAGTATACCATTGTGTAAATGTACCACATTTTTTTTTATCCATTCTTTGGTCGAGGAACATTTAGGTTGTTTCCAGGTTCTGGCTATGACAAACAATATTTCCATGAACTTAGTTGAACTCATGTTCTAGTGGTATGATTGAACATATATTGCTGGATCTTGAGGTAGGTTGTTTCCTAATTTTCTGAAAAATTGCCATACTGATTTCCAAAGTGGATGTACAAGTTTGTAATTCTACTAGCAATGAAGTAGTGTTGCTGTTACCCTACATCCTCTCTTGCATAAGTTGTCACCAGTGTTTTTGATCTTGGCCATTCTTACAAGTGTAAGATGGAATCTTAGAGTTGTTTTGATTTGTATTTTTCTGATGGTTAAGGATGTTGAGCATTTCCTTAAGTGTCTTTCAGTTATTTTAGACTCACCTGTTGACAGTTCTCTGTATAGGTCTGTACCTCATTTTTTTTTTTGTTTTGCTGGATTATTTGCTCTTTTTATGACCACTTTCTTGAGTTCTTTGTCCGATGTGGGGTTGGTGAAAATCTTTTCCCATTTTGTAGACTTCAGTTTTGTCTTGTTGACTGTGTCCTTTGCTTTACAGAAGTTTCTCAGTTTCAGGAGATCCTACTTAATTAATCATTTCTCTCAGTGTCTGTGCTACTGGAGTTATATTTAGAAAGTGGTCTCCTGTGTCAGTGCATTCAAGTGTACTTCCTACTTTCTCTTCTATTTGCTGATGATATATAGTTTACATAAGTGACCCCCAAAATTATACCAAGGAACTCCTACAACTCATAAACACCTTCAATCATGTAGCAGGATACAAGATTAACTAAAAAAAAATAGTAGCACTCCTTTATACAGATGGTAAATGGGTTTAGAAAGAAATCAGAGAAATAGCATCCTTCACAATAGCCACAAATAACATAAAATATCTTGGAGTAACTCTAACCAAACAAGTAGAAGACCTGTATGACAAGATCTTTAAATCTTTCAAAAAAGAAATTGAAGAAGACAACAGAAAATGGAAAGATCTCCCATGCTACTGAGTAGGTAGAATTAACATAGTAAAAATGACAATCTTACCAAAAGCAGTCTACAGGTTCAATGAAATCCCCATCAAAATCCCAGCAAAATTCTTCATTCTTCACAGTGCTCAAAAGAACAATACTCAACTTTATAAGTAAAAGCAAAAGACCCAGGGTATCCAAAACAATACTGTGCAATAAAGGAACTTCTGGAGGCATCACAATCTCTGACTTGAAGCTCTACCACAGAGCTACAGTTGTGAAAACAGCCTGGTATTGGCATAAAAACAGACAGGTGGCTGGGCGGTGGTGGCGCACGCCTTTAATCCCAGCACTTGGGAGGCAGAGGCAGGCGGATCTCTGTGAGTTCGAGACCAGCCTGGTCTACAAGAGCTAGTTCCAGGACAGGCTCCAAAACCACAGAGAAACCCTGTCTTGAAAAACCAAAAAAAAAAAAAAAAAAAAAAACAGACAGGTGGACCAATAGAACCAAATCAAAGACCTGGATATCAGTTCACACACCTATGAAGACCTGATTTTTGACAAAGAAGCAAAAAATATAAAATGGAAGAGAAGAAAGCATATTCAACAAATGGTTCTGGCATAACTAGATATCAGCATGTTGAAGAAAGCAAATAGACCCATATCTATCACCATGTACAAAACTCAAGTTAAAATGGATCAAAGACCTCAACATAAAGGCAACCACACTGAACTTCATAGAAGAGAAAGTGGGAAGTGCACTTGTCAGCTGATCTTTACTGATGAGATATCTCTTCAGTCAAGAGAAAAGGCTCTTGGGAAAACAAACAGAAGATCTTTAAAAAGGGAAAGGGCCCGTTCCAAAGGAGAAAGAGCTATCCTCTTAAAATCTTCTCAGCATCACCCCAACATATCCTCCATGCATGTGCAGCCTTAGTAATTCCACAGAGGACCCACTAGTCATGTGATTGAGTCCACATTTTCTTTCTGATTGCCCCAGGGCAACTTCAATAAACTCACAGTTGGACCGGCTCACTGAGTGTTGGAGCATTAGTTACTGTTGCTGTGACATTTGGCTGGCTTCAAGGGAACTAGAGGCGTGGCTGTTGCCTGTTCTGCAAAGAAGACAGTTCTCAATGTTCTGGACCAAAGAGTCAGTCAAGATTTTGCATTCTCTTCAGTCCTCCTACCTCCTGATACCTGGAAATCCATATAATTCTCCTGACTTTGTGGGTAATATTCTGGAGAGAAAAATAAAAATTAGTCTGTTTTTCCTAACTTCAGGAAGACTGTTTGGATTATTGGAGAGATCATTTCTTCTTCTTCTCCCGTGGGAAGGCTGGATTTCTCATCTGCTGTCTATCTGCAAGCTTGAAGTCCATTGCTGTTGTCCATCACCTGAAGGCGATGATGTGGCTTGATTCTCTCCATCTTCTATCCAGTACCAATAGAGAACACAATGTGTACAATCTCCTAAATATATCAGCTCTATGAACACAACAGTTCTAATGTTCCTTAACTGCCTTTATTTGAGATGGACATCATCCTACTGGCTCCAAACTTCTCCATGAAGCTGCTCTCAACATGTGGAAATAGAGACCTTATCCAGAGAAAGTTAAAACATAGAGAGTTAAGCCAAAATGAAAATGAACTATGAACACTGACTAGGGAGATGGTGCTTACTAGAAATGACTGTAAAACTTAGCATTAAGTTCTCTGATGATCAAAAGGGAAAACAAAGCAAAAAACCCTCAGGCATGGATAAACATACATGTCTAAATGTATGTGCATACACCTATATACATGGATGAATATATATATATATATATATATATATATATATATATATATATATATATATATACATATACACATACTACACATCTGGAATAGTGACAACAGTTTATCCTTTAGTTTTCTAAACACTAGTTCTGAAGATATTTGTGCTTGCTAGAAAGATCTTGGGACAAATTCCACTTCAGCAGAACTTTATTAGAGAGTCAGAGCATCATACCATAGATAGCCATGGTGACAATACTGTGCCTTTATAGTGTGTGTGTGTGTGTGTGTGTGTGTGTGTGTGTGTGTGTGGTGCATTTGCTGGGGCATGGGAAGTGTTCCATGCCCGTATTTGCGAGGAGCCCAAAGTCAGGAAGGCAGTAGCCAGGACAGGAAAGTCCTGTTGTTGATCAGGGAGCTGGATTTGTCTCCAGGAGCAAGGGACCGGGAGGAGGGTGCAAAGCTGCTGGCTTTGCTTGTCAGAGCTCTGTCTGAAAAGGGACAAGCTGCAGAGAGGGAATGCTTCAAGTTTTGGGAGCAAAATAGAAGCAGTTGTAGGATCTGTGATGTAACAATGACAAACTATGGTTTTGCTGATGGAGTTTTGTGCAATTATCTGAGAAAAAAAAATCTTCCTCAAACATAGATGATCGGAAGAAGGAGAACGCAGCCTAAGTGGCCATCACACTCCTCACTTGGGATTCTGTTTCTGGGGAGACTTGCTTCTGTCTTTGAGAAACTCGTGTGTCTGAGAAACTCACTGTGTATCTTTGATTAAAATTGTTTCCCTCTCCTCTTTCTTATGTGCCCTTCAATACAGCTTTAACTCACGTCTCTGTTTCTAACCCCTCGGTGAGTTTCTAGATCATAATCGCATACACAGTAAATAGATAGCCATATATCTGTTGGGCGATTTGATGGAGCAGCCTCCGATTTACAAAGTAAAGACAATGGTCCAATCTGAAACAGCACACACACGAGGGGAAAGTGCTCAATGGGATTGCCACAGCAGCAGCGTCTTTTTCTCACACGCCTCAGCCTGCTGTGTTACTGTAATGAAATACCTGAGACTAGGTGACTTACACAGCAGAAATGTATTCTCTCATAGTTCCAGGGATCGGATGTCACAATGCAGCTTCTTCCAGGGTACTAGGAAAGGGAAATTCTCTTCTGATCCTGTAGGAACGATCCCCCATGTCAAGGGCAGTCAGTC
The DNA here is from genome assembly GCA_963919715.1 of Microtus obscurus. NCBI lineage: Eukaryota > Metazoa > Chordata > Mammalia > Rodentia > Cricetidae > Microtus > Microtus obscurus. Next base: position 26,630,837 of record CAWTZC010000015.1, read on the forward strand.
ATTAATCTAATCAAGACTCTACCTTATAGTCTTTTCAACTAAAATTGCTTTGTTATTGAACCTATCATGGGGTATAATGGTTTGAAGCTCAGATCTTCACCTATGACTTTGGGGCAGGCTCAATGCCTGCTACAACATCTATGTACACCAAGGTGAACTGATTCAGGGTGTTCTGGTAGTTAAGCAGATGAAAACAAAACAAAACAAAAAAACCCCAAGCAGTTAGAGCGGTTCTCCAGCAAGGCAGTGGTGGGGGATATGACAATCCCTGAAGAACAATGAGAAGTCTCCAGGATACATTATCAACTGAATTCTAATTGCTAAACCCCTAGTAGACTTTAAGCCAAAGTCCTTTTAATCCAGCTATGCACGATGTCCTTAGAAAAGATACAGCTCTCTCAGGATAACAACATGCTTATGAAGGTGAGTATACAATTTTAGTTTTTATTTTCTCATTGCTCAATGTTGGTATCCTTCCACGGTTAGCATATTTTGAAATTTAGAAAATGTTCTGAAAATTAAATGGGGCCATAAAGTCAAAACAGGAAAAGTTACCAGGGCCAAGTAAAAATATTTGAAAGCTAAGAAAAGCAATAGAAAAGATGAAAAACAATCCTGATTTTCTCTGCCAATTAGCATAATTTGCCTAAAGTCATTGGACATCACATCTAACTCTTTGCTCGGCTCCATTACTTAGCAAGAGAGATTCCCATTTCCTTCTGTTTTGACACCTTTGTTTTGCATTTGGCTCCTCAGCAATGTTCTTCTATTTTTGACTTATTATCTCTTAAAATCAGCACTTTTTCATGAGCAAGCCTTCCTCAGAAAGATTTTTAATACCAGCACCATTGTGACATTGCTTCTCAAATATGCATAAGTAGCTTTCAGTTCTTCCTCAAGCTCTGCTGTCCCACAAGCCTCTGCTCCCTGGTCCTTCTGCTTGGCTTTCAAACAAGCATCCAAATCAAGTGAGTTACAGACTTTATTCTCAAGTACAGTGCACAGTACTGGTGGTTGAAGTTCGAACACACAGAATCTCATCCAGTTTTTCCATATCAACATTACAGACCAGTGTCACCTCTGCTGGTCTGCTGGCTGGTCCCAACCTTCCTCCTGTGCAGACTATAGGTCCAGCCTTTCTTGGTTAAACAGTGAGACGAGATGCAACTGATGTCCAGGTCATGGTACATTGGACCGACCCCCGTCTCAGAGCAGAAAACAATGATCCCGTGTCCTTTATCCGCTACTTAAGTTGGTGTTTTCTTCCTGAACTCTCTGAGTGGGAGAGACACTAATGTTTGCCTGATGGTTGTCAAACTTCCTTTGCTATATTGGAAACATAAGGCTTATTTGTTCTACAGGGGCTGACTGCTTAGAGTTCACCTTAGTCTTAAAAACGACTATAGAGGCCATGGACTGGATTTTTGCAGTGTTGAGACTGTTAACATGATGGAGATGCCTGACATCAGATTTACATTTAGCATTTACTTTTGTAGGTGGCCACCAGCCCAGGGAGACGAGTGACAGAATGCTGGGGTTCGAAAGCGTTGCCTTCCAGTGTTTGAATTCATGGCCTCCAGTTGGTGCTGGTATTTTTGGAAGCTATGGGAATATGGGGTCAGGTGAGCTGAAGTAGGTCACTTGGGGCAGGCCTTGCAGATTATAACCACTTTTCACTCCAACTGAAGATCTCAGCTTCCTGTTTTGCTACAATGTGAGAAGCAGTAACCATGTGGTCACTTCCATAACTTCCCTGCCATAATGCGCTATACCCTCTGAAACAATGCACAAAACAATCCTCTCCTACTTGTCATTGTCTTTTTATGATATTGTCACAGTGGCAGAAAGTACTGAGAACCCAAATCTTTAATAGCAGACAGAGGTTCTGATCTCATCTCATCTGCATGTCCCATCCAAAGAGGGCGGGGCTGAGTTTTCAGCATTAGATAAATAATGTTAAGGTCCCAGAGCTCATTGTCAGAGAGGTCTCCTTCTGCAACAGAGGGGAACAAATACAGAGACCCACAGCCCAAGCAATGCAGAGAGTGAAAGACCTCAGAACACTCAGCCCTAAAAGGGATGTCTCCATCAAATCTCTGCCCTCAGGACTCAAGGGAATCCTGCAGAAGAGGAGACAGAAAGAGTTAAGAGTCAAAGGGGATGGAGGACACCAATAAAACAAGATCCTCTAAATCTGTGTGCAAAGCTCATCTGAACTCAGAGACGAAGGTAGTAACTACACACAAGGCCTTCTCAGGTCTGCACCAGATGGGGTCCTAGAGCTGAAAGGAAAAGCAGACAAATGCTCCCAAACCTAATCCAGACCCTAATCAGCCTCCAGTTGATGAGCACTTGGGAAAGAAAAGTTAGTTTTCTCCAAGGGAGTCTCATTAGGGAAACGACTGTGTTTAAAGGTGGGGCTGATGCCCAGCAGTGGATGCCAGGGGAGAACAAGCAATGGTACCTTTGGAGGTTCCTCATCTCATAAAGTCAGGCTAGGGCTTTTGGTTTGTTTTGTTTGGCTTTTTGAGACAGGGTTTCTCAGTGTAGACTTGGCTGTCCTGGAACTCACTTTGTAGAGCAGACTGGCCTCGAATTCACAGAGATCCACCTGCTTCTGCCTCCTGAGCACTGGGATTAAAGGTGTGCGCCACCACCACCTGTCCAGGTTAGGATTCTTTACTTTTTAATTTGATCTTATTTTTATCTTTATTATTTAAATATATATATATTCTCTTTTTACACCATGTGTCTTTTGTGTATATATTGTGACTTCCAGTTTAGCATTTCTATGAGATTCCTGAGTGTGTGAACAAGTGGGTCTCTGTATTGGTTTCTTGTGATTTTTCTTAGGTTCTTTTCCTTCTGTTTGTTTTGTCCTATTCCAACATGTTAGTTTTTATTGTATCTTATTTTATTATCATTCCTTATAAACCTGTTTGCTTTTTAACAAGAGACAGAAAGGATAGTGGATCCAGATGGGAGGAGAGGAAGGGGGAATTGGAAAGAGTAGGGGAGGGAAAACCATGGTCAGGATACATTATATGAAAAAAAAAATCTACTTTCAATAAAAGGAGAAAAGTTCCCATGGCTGATGGCATTTCTGGCTTTTCTTTATATTAGTGTATTCATGGATGTACACATGTGTATCCCTTGCATATAGTTGTCTCCTGTATTTTTTGGGAGTCAATTCCAAGGCAATTCATTGCCAAAGGATAGTAATTATTTGTGGTTGCTCAAGGTCTATGTATAAAATAGCTGTTGTTATATATGACCTACATACACCATAATAGTGTACATCAAACCATCTGTAGGCTATTGGTCATGCTAGCTCAGTGTAATGTTAGGTAACCAAGCTGCTCAGAGAATGGGGACATAAATTATCTACATCAATTCAGTGCAGATACAACTGTTTTATCTGAATAATTTTAATCTGTAAGTATGGGTTGTGGATGCAGCAGGCAGTTGCCAGCTCTTTCTCTCTCTGCCCCTCCCCCAGGACAATGCTCATTAACTCCCATGTGCCCCCCTTTATTTTTCCTTCCTCTCCCCCTTTATCTTTCAGTCTTCTTTCATGTCATATAAACATACATGATTTCATATCCCAGTATAAAATCTAGGCAATAAAAATGAGAGAAAACAGGTGGTATTTGACTATCTGTTGTTGTCTTGAATCATTTAATGTAATTATCTCCCATTGCACTCATTTTCATAGACATTATATAATTTCTTTATAGCTAAAAATGCTATTCTGCACACATATATTTTCTTCATCTGTTACTGGTTGATGGGCACCTATGTGGGTTCCATAGCTCGGGTGAAGAATAGCACTGATAGCCACACTTAGGGAGTCCTTCAGGTAAGCGCCCAGGATTGGTACTGCACATTCATGCTTTACATCTATTTTTCCCGTTCTAAGACATTCCACAGTAGTTTCAATAATGACTGGATGTGGCTACATTGCTGCCAGCAATGTATAGGGCTCCCTTTTCTCCACAGCCTCACAAGTATTTCTAGCTATTTGTGTTCTGAGTAACTGCCATTCCCCAGGGGAAAAGATGTAAGTTTCAATTTACATTTTTCTGAAGCCTGCTGCTGTTGGCCATTTGCACATGATTATTGGATATTTGTATTTCATTCGTTGAAGGTTGCCTGCTCATTGCACCAGTCCACTCACTGATAGAGAGGGTTTTCTTTTTAATATTTATTTGTTTACGATCTTTATACATTCTGGGTGCTAACCCTCTGCTGGGTATATAGCTGGCGAAGATTGACTCTCCATTCTGCAGGGCATCTCTTCACTTCTTTCTTTTGCTATATAGACATTTTCAGCTTTGTAAAATCCAACTTGTCAATTTTTGGCATTATTTCCTGAGTCCTTTTCAGAACCCCTTTGTCTATGCCTATGTCTTGAGGTTCTTCTATAATTCTGCCAGTTTCAGTTCTTACGATACGGGCTTTATCCATTTGCTGTTAATTTTACAGGGTGGGAGATGTGGATCTAATTCCATGTTTTCCCAATGCCATTAAAGAGTTCATCTCCTTTTTAATGTTTTGCTTTTAACAACTCTGTAAAAGTTAGGTGACTATAGTTGTGTAGGTTACATAGGATTCTTTCTTTTGTGACAGGGTTTTGCTGTTTTGTTACTATATATTCATTATATAACTTGAAATCATATATGGTAATACCTTTATCAGTGTTCTTTTTGTTTCGTGTTGACTTTATTATCGTGGGTCTTTTGGTCTTCCATATAAATATTTTTATATTTCTGTGATAAATTATAACTTTGATGGGAATCTCATTAAATCTGTAGATTGCATTTGGTAGCGTAAACATTTGTTGACAATATTAACCATTTTAATATACCACCAAAGGAAGCTTTCTCATTTTGCAACATCTAGAATTTATTTCTTCAATAATTTAAAAATTTTGCTGTACATGTTCTTACATTTCCTTGTGTTGGAAGGAGAAAGCTGCTTGTAGGTTCCTGGCCTCTTAGCCCCAAAATAACCACTAAGAAACTGTATTAATTAAATCACTGCCTGGCCCATTAGCAGTGTTTTGTTTGCCAACGCTTACATCTTAATTTAACTCATTCCCATTAATCAGTGCATCACCACAAGGTTGTGGCCTACCAGAAAAGTTTCAGCACATCTCTCTAGCAGCAGCTCCATGGCTTCTCCCTGACTCTGCTCTTCTTTCTCCCAGCATGCCATTTAGTTTTCCCTGCCTACTTAAGTTCTGCCCTATCATCAGGCCAAAGCAGTTTCTTTATTAACCAATGGTATTCACAGCATTCAGAGGGAAATCCCACATCACCTCCCCTTTTCTGTTTAAATAAAAAAGAAGATTTTAATTTTAACATAGTAAAATTTCATGTAACAAAACAGGTATCAAGTAAGAATTATAGTTACAATATTTATATCTACTTTATCTTTTATTATAACTAAAGAAAACTATAACTATCACTAAATTCTTCAACTCCATCAAAGACTCCAGAAGGATATCATATTATCTAAGTAAACAGGAAATACATTGCAAGCAACTTCCAAAACTCTAGAAATGACAGAGACATCTCACTGCCTGGACAGTCACCCAATGTTCTTCTGTACCATTGGGGCATCCAATCTTCAGCCTCCAGGCCCATAGTATCCAGCAGACTTTTCCATGAGGCAGTTCCACCTGTATTGGCAGTTTGTCAGTTACTTTCTTCTGCACCCTGCAGAATGTCTAGCAGACTCTCTTATGAAGCAGGAACCCCGAAGGACTATCTCACCTTTAGGCAAGTTCAGCAGTCATTTCTCTGACTGGTCCTGCATATCCAGTTGAAACAACATAATATCAAACAGTCCAGGCAAGAACAGTTTCTTGCCCAAATGACTAGCAAACTCTATAAGGAGTCTCTTTGTTGACCATCTTCCTCTTAAAGTAATTGGTACTGCCAGGAGCAGATGTGTCTCACTGTCATGAAGTTCTTAAACATTTTAAATGCCATATTCTGAAGGTCTTTGAAAGATTTGGAGAATCCCTATTCATATGAAATATAGCTCTGTGCATATAAAAATCTAACTAACATCACTACTGACAATTATAGATGATTATCTATTAACCTGTATTTCTTAATTATACAATACATTTTTAAATGTGTTGCACAAGTATAATACCTTAATCAAGAGCAGAAATATACATATAACAAAATTTACCTTAAGTTTATATCAATAAACCAAGATTAATTCCAATGCAAATCTCTATAGCATATCCCCCTTTAAATATAAAAGAACATTCATAAACAATATTTGGGAATATGGGCATAGTTATTCTCCAAACTGCTTCCTGCTGTTATTTGGGAGAACTAATTTTTTGAGGGGTTCAAGGCAACCTTTCAGAGGGTCTTGGTTCATCAAACCATATTAATCTGTGGTTTAATCTTAATTAATTAATCTTGTGGAAGCAATCCACAAGTTCTTATCCTCTGTGAAAATAAAAGAAGAAACCCTTTTCCAAAGCAACATATCCTTAGATTCAAATTTTGAATTCAGGATACCTTTGAAATATATATGTTGGCTTAGTTTAGCAATCCCCAGAATCAAATGTCTCTCTGCAGTCAAAAATTCAAAGATAACACAATAATATCATAATTCAGACTCTCTTTGCATATCCCATCTTTACATGGCTTATTTTTATTTATTCTTTAAAGACTGTTTTATTTATTATAAACCATTTACTTCTTTTTGTAACTCTCTATACCCTTTTTCTTCTTTCTCCTAAGCCTCTGTACATTTATCTAACACTGTGACCCATTTAGAAGTCATTTATGTCTGAATCTGTCCTATTGTGTATCTGTAATTCTTTATTGTCTTGAAGAGTTTTTTTTAAATATCCTTTTTAATATTTGACTCCATTAATTGAAACATGAAAGAATACAAACTTCACATTTTATAACGACTAAAGTAGCTGAAGAGTAAATAATTCAGAATACAAATGTTAAATCTTCAGGAATGAACTTTGCTCTTGCATGTAGTAAAATACAGAAAACGATCATAGTGTTTGCTTATATTTTTTTTGTTTTTTTTTTTGTTTTTTTTGTTTTTTTTTATTGGAAAAAAAAGCAATTTCTGCCTCCTCCCCACCTCCCATTTCCCTCCCACTCCTCCCTCTCCTCCTCCCCTTCCCCCCACTCCTCCCCCTCCCTCTCCAGCCTAAAGAGCAGTCAGGGTTCCCTGCCCTGAGGAAAGTCCAAAGTCCTCCCCCCTCAATCCTGGTCTAGGAAGGTGAACATCCAAACTGGGTAGGCTCCCACAAAGCCAGAGCATGAAGTAGGATCAAAACCCGGTGCCATGGTCCTCGGCTTCTCAGCAGCCCTCATTGTCCGCCAAATTCAGAGAGTCCGGTTTTATCCCATGCTATTTCAGTCAGAGTCCAGCTGGCCTTGGTGAGCTCCCAAAGAATCAGCCCCACTGTCTCCACAGCTGGGCGCACCCCTTGTGGTCCTGACTTCTTTGCTCATATTCTCCCTCCTTCTGCTCCTCATTGGGACTTTGGGAGCTCAGTCCAGTGCTCCAGTGTGGGTCTTTGTCTCTATCTCCATCCATCGCCAGATGAAGTTTCTATGGTGATATGCAAGATATTCATCAGTATGGCTATGAGATAGAGTCATTTCAGGTTCCCTATCCACAGCTGCCCCAGGAGCTAACTGGGGATATCGCCCTGGGCACCTGGGAGCCCCTCTAGATCCAAGTCTCTTGCCAACCCTAAGATGGCTCCCTTAATTAAGATGTGTGCTTCTCTGCTCCCCTAACCCACATTCCTTTATCCCAATCATCCCATTTCCCCAAGTTCCCCCCACCCTCCCCTTCTCACATTTCTCTCCCCTTCTCCCCTTACCCCCCTCCCACCACACCCCCAAGATCCCAAATTTTTGCCCGGCAATCTGGTCTACTTCTCATAACCAGGAGGATAGCTATATGCTTTTCTTTGGGTTCACCTTCTTATTTAGTTTCTTTAGGATATCAAATTATAGACTCACTGACCTTTATTTATCTCTAGAAACCAATTATGAGTGAGTACATCCCATGTTCATCCTTTTGGGTCTGGGTTACCTCGCTCAGGATAGTGTTTTCTATTTCCATCCATTTGCATGCAAACTTCGAGAAGTCATTGTTTTTTACCGCTGAGTAGTATTCTAATGTATATATATTCCATACTTTCTTCATCCATTCTTCCATTGAAGGGCATCTAGGTTGTTTCCAGGTTCTGGCTATTACAAACAATGCTGCTATGAACATAGTTGAACAAATGTCCTTGTCATATGATCGGGCATCTCGTGGGTATATTCCCAAGAGTGGCATTGCTGGGTCCATGGGTATGTTGATCCCAATTTTCCTGAGAAACCGCCACACTGCTCTCCAAAGTGGCTGCACAAGTCTGCACTCCCACCAGCAATGGATGAGGGTACCCCTTTCTCCACAGCCTCTCCAGCAAAGGTTATCATTGGTGTTTTTGATTTTAGCCATTCTGACAGGTGTAAGGTCATATCTCAATGTTGTTTTGATTTGCATTTCCCTGATCGCTAAGGAGGCTGAGCATGACCTTAAAATTGATTATTGTCCTTTCAAGATCAGTGAAGAATTTTAATGGGATCATGATGGGGATTGCATTGAATCTATAAATTGCCTTTGGTAGGATTGCCATTTTTACTATGTTGATCCTCCCAATCCACGAGCAAGGGAGATCCTTCCATTTTCTGGTATCCTCTTCAATTTCTTTCTTCAATGCCTTAAAGTTCTTGTCAAATAGATCCTTCACTTCTTTGGTTAGCGTTACCCCGAGATATTTTATGCTGTTTGTGGCTATCGTGAAAGGTGATGCTTCTCTGAATTCCCTCTCTGCTTCCATATCCTTTGTGTATAGGAGGGCGACTGATTTTTTGGAGTTGATCTTGTATCCAGCCACATTACTAAAGGTGTTTATCAGCTGTAGGAGTTCTTTGGTGGAGTTTTGGGGGGTCGCTTATGTACACTATCATATCATCTGCAAATAACGAAAGTTTAACTTCTTCCTTTCCAATTCGAATCCCCTTGATCCCCTTGTGTTGTCTTATTGCTATTGCTAAAACTTCAAGCACTATATTGAAGAGGTATGGAGAGAGTGGACAGCCTTGTCGTGTTCCTGATTTAAGTGGGATGGCTTTGAGTTTCTCTCCGTTTAGTTTGATGTTAGCTGTCGGTTTGCTGTAAATAGCTTTTATTATATTTAGGTATGACCCTTGAATCCCTAATCTCTCCAAGACTTTTATCATAAAGGGATGTTGAATTTTGTCAAAAGCTTTTTCAGCATCTAATGAAATGATCATATGGTTTTTTTCTTTTATTTTATTTATATGATGGATTACATTGATAGATTTTCGTATGTTGAACCAGCCTTGCATCTCTGGGATGAAGCCTACTTGATCAAAATGGATAATTTTTCTAATGTGTTCTTGGATACGGTTTGCCAGTATTTTGTTGAGGATTTTTGCGTCGATGTTCATGAGTGAGATTGGCCTGTAATTCTCTTTCTTGGTTGAGTCTTTGTGTGGTTTTGGTATCAGAGTGACTGTAGCTTCATAAAAGGAATTTGGCAATGACTCTTCTGTTTCTATATTGTGAAATACCTTAAGGAGTATAGGTATTAGGTCTTCTTGGAAATTCTGGTAGAATTCCGCATTGAAACCGTCTGGTCCTGGGCTTTTTTTGGTAGGGAGGTTTTTGATAACAGCTTCTAATTCTTCGCGACTGACAGGTCTATTTAGATTGTTCACCTGGTCCTGATTTAACCTTGGTATATGGTATTTATCTAAAAAAGTGTCCATTTCTTTTACATTTTCCAGTTTTGTGGCATACAGGCTTTTGTAGTAAGATCTAATGATTCTCTGAATTTCATCTATGACTGTGGTTATGTCCCCCTTTTCATTTCTGAACTTATTAATTTGCAAATTCTCTCTCTGCCGTTTGATTAGTTTGGATAGGGGTTTATCAATTTTGTTGATTTTTTCCAGGAACCAGCTTTTTGTTTCATTGATTCTTTGGATTGTTTTCTGTGTTTCTATTTTGTTGATTTCTGCCCTCAATTTGACTATTTCCAGTCTTCTACTCCTCCTAGGTGAGTCTGCTTCTTTTTTTTTCTAGAGCTTTCAGGTGGGCTGTTAAGTCTCCAATGTATGCTTTCTCTGTTTTCTTTTAGTGGGCACTAAGGGCTATGAACTTTCCCCTTAGGCAGCTATAAAGTGTCCCATAAGTTTGAGTATGTTGTTTCTTTATTTTCATTGAATTCAAGGAAGACTTTAATTTCTTTCTTTATTTCTTCTTTGATCCAGGTGTGGGTCAATAGTTGACTGTTCAGTTTCCATGAGTTTATAGGCTTTCTGGGGGTAGCATTGTTGTTGAATTCTAACTTTAGTCCATGGTGATCTGATAAGACACAGGTGGTTGTGGATATTTTTTTGTAACTGTGGTAGTTTGCTTTGTTACCGAGGATGTGGTCAATTTTCGAGAAGGTTCCATGAGCTGCAGAGAAGAAGGTGTATTCTTTCCTTTTGGGTGGAATATTCTATAGATGTCTATTAAGTCCAATTGATTCATTACCTCCATTAATTCTCTAATTTCTCTGTTAGGTTTCTGTCTGATTGACCTGTCCATTGGTGAAAGAGGAGTGTTGAAATCTCCTACTATTAGCGTGTGCAGTTTGATGGCAGCCTTGAGTTTTAGTAATGTTTCTTTTACGTACGTGGGTGCTTTTATATTAGGGGCATAGATATTCAGGATTGAGACTTCATCCTGATGAATTGTTCCTGTTATGAATATAAAATGTCCCTCTCCATCTCTTCTGATTGATTTAAGTTTGAAGTCAACTTTGTTAGAAATTAGTATGGCCACACCTGCTTGTTTCTTAGGTCCATTTGCTTGATAAACCTTTTCCCATCCCTTTACTCTAAGTAGGTGCCTGTCTTTGTGGTTGAGGTGTGTTTCTTGTAAACAGCAGAATGTTGGATCCTGTTTGCGTATCCAGTCTCTTAGCCTGTGCCGTTTTATAGGTGAGTTGAGTCCATTGACATTAAGGGATAATAATGACCAGTGGTTGTTAACTACAGTCAGTTTTTTAGTCATAGAGTTTGTGTGTTTGCCTTCTTTGGGTTGCACTGGTGAAGGGTTTCTAGATGTTTGAGTTATTGTGGTCATTGTTGGACTCCTTGGTTTGTGATTTTCCTTCTATTACCTTCTGTAAGGCTGGATTTGTGGCTACGTATTGTTTAAATTTGTTTTTATCCTGGAAAATTTTGTTTTCTCCATTTATAGTGAACGATAGCTTGGCTGGGTATAGTAGTCTGGGCTTGCATCCATGTTCTCTTAGCTTCTGCAGTACATCTATCCAGGACCTTCTGGCTTTCATGGTTTCCATAGAGTAGTCAGGTGTAAGTCTGATAGGTTTACCTTTATAAGTAACTTGACCTTTTTCCTTTGCAGCTCTTAATATTCTTTCTTTATTCTGTATGTTTTGTGTTTTGATTATTATATGGCGAGGAGATGTTTTTTTTTTTGGTCCAGTCTATTCGGTGTTCTGTATGCTTCTTGAACCTTCAAAGGAATATCTTTCTTTAGGTTGGGAAAGTTTTCTTCTATAATTTTATTAAATATATTTTCTGGACCATTGAGCTGTACTTCCTCTCCTTCTTCTATCCCAATTATTCTTAGGTTTGGTCTTTTTATTGTGTCCCATATTTCCTGAATGTTTTGTGATGAGAATTTGTTGGTTTTGCTATTTTCTTTGATCAGTGTGTTTATTTTCTCTATGGTATCTTCAGTGTCTGACATTCTTTCTTCTATCTCTTGTAATCTGTTGGTAGTACTTGTCTCTGTGGTTCCTGTTCGTTTACCCAGGTTTTCCATCTCCATCCTTCCCTCGGTTTGTGTTTTCTTCATTACTTCCATTTCATTCTTTAAGTCTTGAACCGCTTCCCTTATCTGTTTGATTGCTTTTTCTTGCTTCTCTTGGTTTTCTTGGGTATCTTTGAGCGATTTATTCATTTCCTCTACTTTTTTGTTTGTCATCTCTAATTGTTTATGGCAGTTTTTCACCTCCTGTTTAAGGTCCTCTATTATTTTCATATAATTCATTTTTGAGTCGATTTCTTCTAATTCTTCTGGAGTAGGGTGTACAATTCTTCTTATTTCGGGATCCCTGGGTTCTGGTGATGTCATGTTGCCTTTCAGGTTGTTGGAGAATTCTTGTATTGTCGCCTTCCCATCTCTTGCTTCAAATGGAGCCAGGAGAGGCCTGGTGTCTTGGTCCAGTCTTTGCTGTGACTGACTCTCTGGGTGTATCTCTTCAGTGTAGAAACAGGAACCAACCCGTCCAGATGGAACTCCTCAGCACAACTCAGATGGCAACCCTGGAGCACCAGCTGTAGGTGCCCAAGCTCCCTTACTGGGAACCTTGAGACCTGCCTGGAAGGCAGGCACTCCCCGCTCTGGGTGGATAGCCTTAGTGAAAGAGCTTAAAACCAGTCTGAGCACTGGTCCTAGCAAACCACAGGGCAGGGTTGGGGGTGGGGTGCGGGGGGATTGGGTTGTGCCTAAGAAAGGCAGCCCTGCAGAAGGAGCTGGGGGAGGGGGGTTTGTGCTAGCTTCTGAGGCACACCGCGCCTGGATAGTAGACACTCACCCATCCAGATGGAATTCCTCAGCACCTAACCAGGGCCGCCTGGTAGCTCACAGATCCAGGGACAAGGAGAAGGAGGTGGGAGGCAGCACGGGGTGCAGGAGAACACTGGAGATCCTGGAGCACCAGCTGTAGGTGCCCAAGCTCCCTTACTGGGAACCTTGAGACCTGCCTGGAAGGCAGGCACTCCCCGCTCTGGGTGGATAGCCTTAGTGAAAGCTTGAAGAGTTTTTAAAATGGTAAGCAGCTTGGTTGCAATTGCTCTGGATGCTGGCTCTGCCTCTCTCCACTTTCAAAATGGTGGAGGTACCATTACAGCCAGCTCTGGGACCACCAGGTAGGACCTGTGGTCAGCACTTTAACTCTGAGAATGAGCATGCAACACATAAATCCTTTTTTTAAAAAAAAAACTGAGTAATAGCTAAATATGCCATGCAGAGCATTGTGAAACCTGGAAATATCTCTGTGTATGGCAGCATGAATCCACCACGCTCTTCTGCTTGTGCACTCCTAGCAGTCCTGATCCTGTTGCCTGCCGAGGCAGGGGTGGGGAGTGATGAGCTGAGGGCATGGTCTCAGCTACTTTCCCAAGTGGGTATACAAGCACCCAGGCCCACAAACACCATTCAAATGCTCCATAGCTGTGCTTCCAGAAAGAGTCAGAATTTGCACTGGCAGCACAGCCCAGAAAGCTGGCATTTCAAAACTGCTGCTTTTTTTTTTTCTTCTGTTATCGCTGAATCAGGAAAACCTCTCTTAAAGGAGCCACAGCATGCTGCCAGCAAGCAAAGCCCATTTGGGAAAATAAATGTGGGTAAACTTTGTTTTTTAGTGTCTAGAGTTCCTTTCTAAGTCCTCTCAGGTTTTACATGGATTCAGTTTACCACGTTGGTATGACAATTTGTTAAAGGGAGGGAGCTGCTTGTTGCTTCTTGGCCACTTAGCCCGGAAATAACCACTCAGAAACTATATTAATTAAATCACTGCTTGGCCCATTTGCACTACTATCTTATTGGCTAACTCTTACATCTTAATTTAATCCATCTCCATTAATCTGTGCATCACCACAAGGTTGTGGCCTACCAGCAAACTTTCAGCATGCCAGTTTATCTGGCAGTGGCTCCATGGCTTCTCCCTGACTCTGACCTTCTTTCTCCAAGCATTCAGTTTAGATTTCCCTGCCTACATAAGTTCTGCCCTATCAACAAGCCAAGACAGTTTTTTTATTCATTAATGGTAATCACAGCATACATAGGGAAATTCCACATCATCCTTGGTAGTGTTCTTCCAAGGTATTTTATTTTTGTTTTTGAGGTAATTATGGATAGGATTATTTCCCTGAATTGTTTCTTAGCATATTTATTATTGGTATGTAGAAAGGCTAATAAGTATTGTGTGTTAATTTTGTATCCTGCCACTTGGCTGGAGGCATTTATGTGATGTAAGACTTTTTTTTGGTGGAGTTCTTAAGCTCCTTCATATAAAGAATCACTTCATCTACAAATAACAGTAAACTGACTACACCATTTTACATTTATATCCTACATGTTTTCTTCTCTTGTCTTGAAGTTCTAGTTGAGATTTGAAGTGCTATGTTGATTTGAATGGAAACACAGCAGTATAAATTTTCTTGCTATGTCTATTTTCATTTTCTTTTCTAATTTCTCTCCTAATTGTCATTGTTAGTTTCTCTAAGGCTTTGACAATCCTGTTTACCTTTTCACAGAAGCATTAACTTCCATGGATATTCTGTAGTTTTTCTTCATTTTATTAACTTTTCACCGATTGCAGTTATTTCTTTCCATCTCCTAATTTGGACTTTGCTCCCCCTTCCCCCCCCCTGCCCGCCAATGCTCCAAGTTACATCATTAAGTTGTTTGCTTGATAACTTGTCTAATTGTCAATATAGGCACTTGTGGCCATGAAATTCCCTTTCAGGACTGCTTTTATCATATCTCAGAGATTTTGTTATGTTGTATTTTCATTTCATTTAATTCTAAACATATTCTGATTTTGTTCTTGATTATTTTGGTAAACAACCTATTATTTCACAGTGTGATGTTCATGCTCTAATAGTCTGTATATGTTCTGTATTTCTCCTGCTTTTGATCCCAATTCTGTTCTATCATGGTTAAACAGAATATTAGAAATTATTTCAATTTTCCTTGCTAAGACCTGTTTTGTACACTGTTGTCACTTGCTTTAGAGAAAGTTCCATGAGTTTCTGGGAAGAATGTGCATTTTTTAGGTTCTGTAGATGTCTTTTAGGTTCATTTGATCTATAATGTCATTTTACTCAAATATTTGTTAGAATGGCATGACTTTTAGTAAGAATGGGGTATTGAAGTCACCACTATTATTGTGTTAGTGTTAATCTATGTCTTAAAACCTAGTAGTATTTGTTTTATAAATTGGGTGGACCTCTGTTCAGTGTGTACATGTTTAAAACTATCATGTGCTCTTGATATATTTTTAATTGATTTGTTTTGATAATCTTTATCTCTTTTAACTAATTTTGGTTTGAAGTGTACTTTTTCAGAGACCAGATACCTACTTCTTGCCTAGCTCCATTTCCTTAGAACACCTTCTTCCATGGCTTCACTTTCAATTTCTGTCTGTCTTTGTCTGTGAGGTGCTTTTCTTGGAGTTTGTCAATAGACGAATCCTGTTTTTAATCCAACCTACCACTCTATGTCTTTTGATTATGCAACTAAGACCATTAAGAATCAAAGTTATTTTTGAAATTTTCACTAATTTCTATTATTCTGTCAATTTTGTAGTATTTGGTACTTTCCTATCCTCATTTACTAATTACTATTCTAGTATGGTTTATTCTTTTTGCAGCTTCATGGATGTTTTTAACTTTCAGTTCACTCAAAAGCATTTCTTAGCTGTCTGGTAGAGCTGGTTTAGTGGTTGTTAATTCTGTGTTCTCTGTGACCTGTAGTAGTGTGTGGCTTTCCATGGTGCTTTTAATCTCATTACTGACTTTTTTATTTCTAGTATTTTATATTTTTCAACATTTCTCTTTATTGAGTACCACTGACACAGACTATACTGGCTTTCCTGTCCATCAGTTTTGTGTCTTTTCAGGAGTCTCTCTCTCTCTCTCTCTCTCTCTCTCTCTCTCTCTCTCTCTCTCTCGTGCTCACGCTCTTTCTCTGTGTGTGTGTGTGACATGTGGAATGTGCTCACACTTGCACTCTACATGTGTGTGCACATGGATGCCTGTGGAGTCCAGATCAGGTTTTTGGATGCCTGGAGCTTGAGTTAGAGATGGTTAGGAACTGGGAACTGAACTCAAGTCCCCTGTAAGAGCAGCAAGTACTCTTAACTGCAGAGCCATCTTCTAATCATCTCCAGTTTCTTTAAATAGATTCATTCTTATGATTCTTTTCTGGGATTTCATCTAATTCACTTGCAGTGGAGGACATTGTTGTAGGATTAGTGGTTTCTGGAGGAGTCATAATGACTTGGGTTTTCAACTGTCTTCTGAATTTTGTTGTTGAGACTTGCAGGCCTGTGGCTAGGTTGTTGGTTGCATTTTTTTTTCTTAAATCACCTTTATTATTTCAGCAGCAGAGTTTTCAGTTTTCAAGATAGGTAGGTTATAAAGGGTTGAGGGCCTCTTTTTCCTAGCTTCAGTTTTAAATACTCTTCTGAAATAAATCATAATCTATAATAGCAGTCACCATTGGCGTTTAGGGCAGCCATGAACGTGCAATAATAACCAGGTAACAAGCATTTACCCCTAAGTTCCGATCAAGAACATTGATATCATGTATTATATTAAGGTAGTAATTACTACTGGCTTGAGTGGAAAGAGCTAGTGACTAGTATTTTGGTGGCAGTGGGGGTGGGCAGTGGGGATAAAAGGTGTCTTAAGGCAGGTTCTACTGAAGGTAGAATAACAGAAAGGTAAGGAAACGTCGTTAGATATTCTAAAAGAATACCACATCTCAGTAGGCTGGGCTGTGGAGACTCCACAAACCAGCCTAGGCTTTTACCTTTGGAAAGCTTACCAAAGGGGGAAAAGCAAAACAAACAAAAGCATAAATTAAAAAGGGGTAGGGAGAGGGCTGGCAAAACAGTTCAGTGGACATTTGCTGCTGAGTTTGCTGACCTGTGCCAGAACATGGGTATGGAAAGAGAGAACTGACAGCCAAAAGTTGTTCTTTGACTTCCACACATGTGCCGTGCATGTGGATACACACACACACACACACACACACACACACACACACACACACAAAATGCAGTTTTAAAGCAAAGAGGGTGGGGGAGCATGGAGTAGAGCTGGCTTCTTGAATTGACATGGGATGTGAACGAGGACAGAAAACTGTGAAGGGGAAAAGGCTGGCTGGGGGTGCAGTGTTGGAGCGCAGCCTGGACTCTCTGGGCATTCCTCTCCCAAATCCTCCCAGATGCCCGTGGACTTCCTGGGTATTTTTTCACCAGGTAGATCCTATCAGTGAGCCATCTTTCACAGATGGGACCACAGTTGCTACTCAGGTCATGGATGCTTCTAACAGCTCTATATTGCACCTCACAGTGCTGACCCTGCTCATGGATGTTCTTCCCTGATCGGACAGTCCATATGAGACTTCTGTCTCTCTCTTCTGAAATGCTGTGTAGTACCGCCTCTGATTCTTCCCCAGGGTCATAGCTACAACCTTCTCATAGTTGTTACTGGGATCTCCCCATTTTAGTTCCTGGAGATTCTGGCTGACCACGTACGAATATCACATGTCATCTTGGATCTCCCAGTTTTACCACTTTCTGTCAACATATTTGAGAAATCTCTCCACCATGAAGGTTACTGATGTTTTCTTTGTCAGCTAATATCTCCTCTATTTTGTGAAACACTGTTTGAGCGGAATATGTATGTATTCTCCGCTAGCAGACTGTAGATTTTCTATACAACCCCAAAGATAGCTGATACCGTTATTATTCTATCTATCTATCTATCTATCTATCTATCTATCTATCTATCTATCTATCTATCTATCTATCATCCATCCATCCATCTATGTATCTATCTTTCCTTGAACTTGCTGGCCTTGAACTCACTACGTAGCTGGGGATGACTTTGAACTATGTATCCTCCTGCATCCATCTCTCCACACTGCTGGGATTATAGTGTGATGCGCATCCAGTTCTTTAATATAGTACGGGGGATTGAACTCACTGCTTTGTGCATGCTAGGTAAGCACTCTATACCACCTGAACTATACCCTTGGCCTGAATCTTCTTGATCTGTTTTTCCCCTGCAGCATAGCCTGTAATATTTTCTTGACAAAAGTGAAAAATTTTATCTCTGTTAACAGAGATAAATGCTAGTAGCATTAAACACTTTTTTTTTTTCCCTCTTTGCAGAACTATGGGCTTAAACTTCCCTCTTCCCAGAATTCTCATTCCCTGGTCTTTACTTCCTGGCTAATTTCCCCTCCTATACTTTCACCTCTGGCTTTCACGGTATACACCACACATAACAACATCAATAAAGTCAGAGATGGCTCAGCCGTTAAAGGCTAGGCTCACAACCATAAATATAAACACTGTCTTTTAATGTCACATTTAGTACTTAGGGCCTTGAGATCTGTCTGATAACATAGCTGTTCTTCCAGTTTAAATTTCTTTTTTTTGAGTTTTTGATACACTCCCCTTACCCCCAAATCTAATTAGACAGGGCTCGACGGAGGTTATGTGAAGATAAATGAAGCTGACAGGCCTCTCCAGAAGCCGAACCATGCTTTAAGCAGAGCAACTGCAGGGCTGCTGTCTCTCGAAGTGAGACTGTGGCCTGGGGGGGGGGGGCAGGGGTCGAAATTCTTATCCGGTGGAGAAAGGAGAGCTTTGGGGATGGAAGATTCCATCTGCAGGTCTGCTGGCCTGCAATCTGGAAGTGGAGATATCAGTGGGTTTGGTGTGTGGCCCTCCTTAGCGGAAGCTGTCACAGGTGTTAGCTACCCATCAATCAGCTCCCCTGTCCACAGTTCCTCAGTCCACCTGAGGCTTTAGGTCACCAACCCTTCTCCCTCCACTTTACCTTTTCTCAATTGCTATGTGTCACTCATGCCTTTAGTTCACGTATATTGAAAGACCACTGGAGTGGGGAAACTCTCACTCAAGTCACGGGATAACACAATCCCCCCCCCCCTGGAACTCACGAGAGACCGTCCTTGCTGCAATCACACGAGGTTTATTGACAGGAACCAGCACGCTGGGGCCGAGACTCATATCCCACGCAGGGGTAGAGGAATTCGACCCCTAGAAGCTGGGAGAAGGGGTATTTTGGGGAAGAAACCACAACCCAAAGGGTGTAGGGAGGGCATCATTGGAAAATTCTGAAATTACCAGTGATCATCACAGGGAGTAACTCCCCATCTCTCAAGATTAATCTCAAGATTATAATCTAACTTTATGGTCAGCTAGTTCCTGGAACAGAGTCACTGAACCGGCTAACTTAGATTTTTGGCTCTGTTCTTCCTGCTAGAGATTTTTGGCTCTACTCTTCCTGGTCTTTCAATATAGCTGGATTCTATTTTGTGAGTCAAATTGTATATACTTTTGGCAAAAGGACATATGGACCAGGAAAGAGGAATACAGTCTAGACGTGAAGATAGAGGTGCGGAGCAGGAGCGGCTGCAATATGAGGGAGGTGGAGGAAGGAAAATCACGAAATATATTTTGTTAGACTACATCACAATGGCGTCGCACACAGTCTATGCTGATAATAACAAGTCAAAACCAAAGTGAAAAGAATTAACTGTTCACAGTTATGCTTTGTTTGTGCTCAACTTTAGCATGTTTTATAATTATGTGTATTTTGTTACAATTTTTGGTGTTTTGTGTAGAATATGCTCTATTTAATTTGAGGATTGAGAAGGGTTGTGCTTATTGTACATCTTCCTTGTGTGACTATGTATTTTCATCTCCTTACTTCCATCTTTCATTTTATTACTTGGCTTCTCTGCTTTCTGTTGTGGATGAACATACCCTTGATTGCCAGCTGACAAGCTGATTATAAAATAGCTTCATTTTCCCATTTTTCTTCCTTTCTGCCTTTTTTTTTAATTTTTGAGATTATATTACAGTCACAACATTTCTCCGTTCCCATTCTCACCTCCAAGCCCTTGCTCTCCACCTTAGTTTGGATCTTCTAACTGGTCTACTGAGGCTCAACCTGATGCGGGACCCAGGTGTACTCTTTAGGTTGATCACTTTTCTTATTTAAGTCTATACTCTTTTAAGAAGCTTGACATTTTGTTTACTTTCCCATAAACTTGTCTTTTCCTTAAACTTCTTTTCGAGATCAGATGAATATATCTTAAAAATTTTAAGTCTATCTTTATCCACTTAATTTTTTTCAGTTTCTGATTCGAGGCAATTTTCATAACTTCAGTGCTACTTTGAGGGTGTGAAATTATATTCAAAGTATTGTGCTCACATTCCTTGGAGAAGGTTTCCCGAAGTGAAGTGTGTGCCTCCCCACGGAGCTTGGCAGTCCCTGTGAAACTGGTGATTGTCCAATCCCATAATGATGGAATATTGCTTGGCAAAATATTTCACAGATGTAATTAAATTACCCATCTGACTTCAAGCTGGGTAGGCCTGAGCTAAAGAAGGAAGCCTTAAGAAGACAAAAAGGTTGGCCAGTTCTTCACTCCTGGTTTGCAAGAAACCAAAAGCCACTGTGCTGAAAACATGTGTGTGGTCTTCAAACTGGACAGTAGGGAGATGATGGAAGGTGAGCGGCCTGACATTGGCAGTGGTGGCTGAGGATGAAGTGAGATTGGCCGCTGGACACCAGAGGAGGCAGGATCCTAATGCAGAAGCCGGGAGCTCAGCAAGATTGCAATGGTGTGGAAAGTAAAAGAAGCGGTCAGCAGATTTGTTCTATATGTTAGGGGAGAGGGCTGAAGGGGCCATCTGGTCTGTTGCACTGGGAAGATCTGGGCCAGGAAGCTAAATGGAGGAAACAGCTGCTAAGGGGGAGCCAGAACCAGATGAGGCTGAGAGTCCTTAGTCTCTCTAGATGACAAAGGAGCCTAAAAATAAGAAGTGGCTGCTGAGAGCTTTCATCTAGGAAAGGCTTAGTATGCATGAGAATGCAGCCTTTTGCAAAAACTGCAGGACGACCTGAAGATTCGCCTATTCACTGCACACAAAGAGCTCTTTCAAGAGATTAGGGGCGGGATCCTCTCAGGAAGTGTAAGCTCCTTGTCTCTCAATGACCTCCGCAGGCGCCAAAGGCTGACTCATGATTATCTTGAAAAGAATTGTGGCTATGGCTTTTGTTTAATGAAGTCTAATCCGTGGAAAACCCACAACGTTTTTAAGAAATTATTTCATCAGAAACCAGCAAGTTTGGACGACAAGGGACAAAGAGAGGACAAAAGAAAGGAGGCTGATAAAACATGAATACCATTCATGTCTACCTTTCATGGGACCAAGAAGGGAGGCTGAGGCAGTGGGACCAAAAGCTGGGGGACAAATCTCAGAGCATCTAATCTGAAACAGGCAAGCCTCTCATTCTCCCAGGCTTTTTGTCCTGTCATAGGGACCCTTAGCTAGTTTTCTTCTCTTTCTTTCTTTCTTTCTTTCTTTCTTTCTTTCTTTCTTTCTTTCTTTCTTTCTTTCTTTCTTTCTTTCTTTCCTTCCTTCCTTCCTTTCTTTCTTTCTCTCTCTCTCTTTCTTTCATTCATTTATTCTTTCAATCTTATTGCATTCTAGGCTTATTAAAGACATATGGCTTCCAATTTTATAGATTCACAGATAGACGTGGGACCAGGAAGTAAGAAGTGGGTTGGGTACTGAACCCCACAAGAACTGTTCTGAGCATACCCTTGCCTAAGGCCAGGAGCAGCAGAGCGGGGAGTACTGCTGTTTCTTTGTCATTTCCTAAATGTTCCCTTTGCCCAAAGGGGCTGTGCCTGGTTGTGAGATGGAAGCTGAGGTAGGCACCTAGAGGCCGGGGTAGAGAGCTGACCTGAGCAACAACCCCCCCTCTATCCCTCACCCCAGTTTCTGCCCTGAGTCCTTTTAAAGGCCTCTGTAGCAGCAGCTCCATGGTATCCTATTTCCATCTATACAAGAGCACCCACACCTCACCCCTTCCCACGCTCCGACCTACGCATTCATAATGAACCTCTCCCTGAAACTCATCCTCTGTGGTCTGTGAATTTTGGTATTTGGGTATGTCGAACAGAAATGCCATCAACTTGGGGAAGCTATGGTAGCCATCACATTTGAGCAGTTGTCACTTCTGGAGAGGGCTCTGTTCTCAAAGACACCTCAGGATTCTCATGTCCATACAACGGACTCACTGGACTGCAACCCAGAGCTTACTTGGAATCCAATACAGATCCAAGAGAGGAAGAGAATGTGGGACTCAGGCTGAAGAGATGAGGAACAGACTAGATGGGAAGGTTTTGGGTTGGGGAGACTGAGATGGAACCTAGATAATCCCGGCTTAGATTCCTGATCTTTAGATATTACAGATAATGAATAGTTGTTCTTTGTGGTAGTTTTACTCTGCGTGGTAAAAATGAATTTTCCGTTGCTTTCAAGGGAGGGAACTACTTTAGCTTCCTTATGTGTAATTCTATTTTCTATAGACGGTCCTTATGGACTCAACTTTCTTTGTTTTAAATTTTGTATTACACTTATGGTATTGTGGGGGGGGCACACATGTGCCATGCCATGCATGTGGAAGTCAGAGGATAATCAGGGGACTGTCCTCTTCTTCCACAGGCTTGGTGGCAGGCACTCTTACCCACTGGGGCATCTGCCAGACTTTGGACTTGATTTTCTACTCTTTTAGAATATTGTTTCTGCCTCAAGCTAGTATAACAGTTGCATGGTAGAGAGGTCAAGCAGTAGAAGAAAAGTAGGTACATGAGACATTTTGTTTAGTTTGTTTTGATGGGAGGAATGGTGGTGATTCCCCCTCAGACTTGGTAGCTTTCTTTTATCTTGAAGAGCTTTAATTAACTCAACGTCTGTACTATGCAATTGCCAGTAGACATAGCTTCTTTCCTTTTTGGTAAGTCTGAAGAGCTATGCAAAACATGTCAGCAGTTACTAGGTCTGAGAGATCCTTTTTGTATTGCTGTTTGTGCATGTGTGTGTGAGTATGTGTGTGTGCATGTGTATGTGATGTATGTGCTAGGATATGAATGCTACAGAGCATTCATGAAGGTCAAAGGACAAGGCTGTACAGTCAGTTCTCTCCTTCTAGCTTAATGTAGGCTAGGGCTCGAACTCAGGTTTCCAGACTTGCAGAGCAAGCATTTTTCCCAACTGAACTGTCTCACAGTCAGCCCCAACCCAAGGGACTCTTATTGGCAGTTTTATTTAAAACTTGTCCCATTGGACATGCATTAGTGATATAGCCCTATTAACAGAAATGGTGACATCAATAATAGTTACTGGTTATTATGGGTCGCTCTTTTATTTGTTTTTATTTTTAAAGTTATTATTATGAATTATGTCATAATACATCAAACAAAATATTTTACACAAATGATTTTACTGTGTGATAAAATTTCTTAGTTAAACATTGTAATTCTCTTTTGAGATTATCTGATAAAGTATTGTTTCATATGTCATAAATCAAAATAGTTTTTACTTGAACCCCAATTAAGCTCCTGGGATGAGGCTCCAACTTTTTACTTCTTGTATCTCATCATTGTGGACGTACTGAACGTTTACTGTGGGCCACACACTGCGGAAAGTCTTCCGCAAACATGATCCTGTGTAGTGTTTCCCATATAGAAGAAAAGCTACAGTTTGCAAAGCATACACAGTGCAATTAGGAAGGAAACCTAGGTTTTAAATATAGAGTTCTAGGTGCTCCCAATGACAGCAACTACCACAGACATTTGTGATTCTTCCTACCATTGTCTCGCTGTTGCTTGTGTGAGAAAGATGTTGAATGTCGCGGGGCTCTGCTGAACTCGGATGACAGGATACACGTGGAGCCTGGTGGTCCACTGTGGGTCATGGAATGTTCGAGCACTTTCTTAGGGTACAGCAGGAATTTGAGGCAGACCATGTAAACTAATTTCTCAAGCTGTTTTGTATGAAGTCAGAAGAGTTAGTGACCCTTGCTAGAACCTAATTTTTTGTGCTATGACTTATAACACTCTGCTTGGTTGACTGTGGATATGGCCAGTAATTTATCTACTCAATGTGTCTCCTGGGTCCCGTAAAGCCAAATTATATTCAGTTTTGGATTAGGAAAATGTTTGATTAGGCTCTGCTTCACGTTTCCTTCTCCCTGGTACATTCCACTCCGGGAATGCTCTTACTGAGAGAGTTTAAAAACAACTTTCTAAAGCGTTCCTCAGTCTGGGTCAGACCTTCTTCATGGCCCCACACCTGGGATGTGGCCCACATTTACCCGAAATACCTAGACCACTTTTATCCAAGGACTTTGTAAGCATTGCTTGGATCACATCCCACCCCCTAACCCACCCACCCCTGCTCAAGGCCTGAGCAAATGCAAATTTGTTTCCAAAAGAATTGATCTTTTTCTCTTCTCGGGGCTGGTGGGACACAGGCAGTGTTTTGCCTTTTCTTTTGATGGAGGCATGGCTTTGTTTTCTTTTGGGAAAGCAGTTCCATGTTGTCTCATCAGAAAGGTGAACGCAGAAAGGGGTGTGCAGAGAGCTGTTGACTTCGCTGCTGGGTCTAGGAGGTGCTCACTGTAAATTCTGAGCTGGCCTCAAGCTGCCGGATGGTTTCTCAGGCTGCCTAGCCGGTGACTGTCTCCCTCTTTCAGTCCTGGCTTCTCCTTCTGGAGAACTCTGCTCACTACTAAAAGTCTCCAAAACGAACAGCTTAATTTTTGCGTGGCCCCGAAGTGATATTTTAATCCTGAGTAAACAGGAGGTTCGGTGATTGAATGCAGTGCAGATGTTCCTAACTGGCCTCTCAAGCCTCGAAGTAGTTCATGCTTTCAAGAGACAGAGTTACCGAAAGCTTTTATAAATATAAAGGTATCCAGCAATATCTGGAAAAACACATTTTCTTCCTTTGAAATTTTGTTCTAGAGCTTAAAAGATTAAAAAAAAAGCAACAAAAAAACCCATCCTAATTTATACAGAATATTGTAGTAGTCTCAATGTCTGTTTAATAGATTTACAACCTTGGATGTAACTTGGATGCATCAGAGACTTTTTCTTTTTTTGAGATAGGGTCTCATGTAGCTCAGGCTGTGCTATGTACTATGTAGCCAAGGATAGTGTTGAAGTTCTGCTTCTCCCATCTCTATCTCCTAAGTGCTGGGGTTACCAGTCTTCACAACTAAACCCTGTTTTCAAAAACACAATGACCCTTCTTCCTCCTTCTTTGTTGTCTTCTTCATACTATTATGAAATAGCTAGCCGGCGCGAGTGAAGACGGAACACACAACGAAGCCCACTTAAGAGTTTATTAAGAGAAAAGAGACGTGCATGCAGGCCTGAGAAAGCTGGTGAGAGAGAGCATGGAAATGGCGTGTCCAGTTTTTAAAGACTGCCTGGTGCATGTGTGGGCGGGGTGGGGGGGGCTGACATAGCTATATCATATGCAGGTGACGGAGCCCACGCGTGTACGCAAGGGGTGCGCCATACGTAGGTGATGTGACCATGCCATATGTAGATCACGCAGAGCCTTTTTTTTTATTGGAAAAAAAAGAAATTTCTGCCTCCTCCCCGCCTCCCATTTCCCTCTCCCTCCTCCCCCTTCCTCCCCTCCCCCCACTCCTCCCCCTCCCTCTCCAGCCTGAAGAGCAGTCAGGGTTCCCTGTCCTGAGCAGAAGGAGGGAGAATATGAGCAAAGAAGTCAGGACCACAAGGGGTGCACCCACTCACCCACGGAGACAGTGGGGCTGATCCATTGAGAGCTCACCAAGGCCAGCTGGACTGTGACTGAAAAAGCATGGGATAAAAACCAGACTCTCTGAATTTGGCAGACAATGAGGGCTGCTGAGAAGCCGAGGACAATGGCACCGGGTTTTGATCCTACTTCATGTTCTGGCTTTGTGGGAGCCTACCCAGTTTGGATGCTCACCTTCCTAGACCACGCAGAGCCTTTTTAAGGACCCTAGGTGGCTATGTATTTTGCCTGAGCACTTATCTGTACCTGTGTGACCCCGGAACCTGAAAGTGCCCCCCTACTGCTGTGTGGCTGAAACCATAACACTATGTCTAACTATGTCCAACAGCATCAACCACAGTACTGGGGGGAGGGTCTTCAAACTGCCTTTGTTTTTCAGGGCAAAAGATAGGAGTCACTAAAACTGGGAAGAGGGAGGAAAACGAAGAAGAACAGCAAGTTGGGAGGCATATTACAATGGAGGATGCAGGGGGGCTTGAGAGACCTCACTGATTTAACAACTAATGGAGTGGGCTACATTTGCACCCTCGGTGTGAACTGAGTTTTCTTAGCCTTATGTAAAACTTTGTAGTCCACACACATTGGTTTGACCCTGTGTTCCTCTTAGCTATATGGGGTCACTTATTCAAACCTACTTTTTTAAAAGTTGAGGATCATTTGCAAGAAATCTTTATTATGTACCTAAGAGGCCATTGTGAATACCCTTGAAACTGACTTGAGTTTAATAACCTAAAGAGTTGTCAACATCCAAAACAGACATCATACACCTTAGATGGAAGTGTTGTTGCCTCAAAAACAATTACCTTCAACATATTAGAAGCAATCTCAGAATCACAAAGAGAGACCACTAGTTGAAGTGTCTTTGCAAGGTAAAATTTTACACTATCAAGAGGATGGGCTGCTCACAAAATTGGAGGAGCAAGCACAAAGAGTCAGGAAGTGCATTTGACTTTTCTTCTAAGGAAGGTATTGACTGTGTCTATTAGTCCTTGGACGGGGTCTGACCTCACAGCCTTTGAGACTGATTAGTAGATTAATTAAGATTATCTAGAGATACAAACTAATAGAATGGATATCTATCTATCTATCTATCTATCTATCTATCTATCTATCTATCTATCTATCTATCTAAAGGGTATTTATTAGAGTAGCTTACAGACTGTGGTCCAGCAGTCCAACAGTGGCTGCCTACCAATGGAAAATCCAAGAACCCAGTAGTTGTTCAGTTCATGAGACTGGATGTCTCAGGAGGTCTTCAGTATATGCCAGAATCCCAAAGAAGTAGGCTTTATGCCAAAGAAGGAATGGCATAAAGAGTATGCCAAGAGAGAATAAGAGCAAGTAGGTAAAAAGGGCAAGCATCCTTCTTCAATGCCCTTTATACAGGCTGCCAGGAGAAGATGAGGCCCAGAGGAAGGATCTTCCCACTTCAAAAGATCTAGATTAAAATGGGATCTTCCCACTTCAAATGATTCAGTGAAGAAAAACCCCTCACAGGTGTATCCAGCTGCTTGGGTTTTAGTTCATTCCAGATATAGCCACGTTGACAGCCAAGAATAGCCATCACAATTCATTTGAAGGAATTGATGCAAAGAAAATGAGTAGGGGAGGGGTCAAGAATGTAGTAGGGCCTTTATATAAACCAAAGTTTTACTGGTAAAGGATTTTAAAACATGTGCATAGAAGTCTTACATAGTAAGGGAGAAAAAAAATTGAATTCTTTATTACAAAGTTATGTAATATTTGATAGAAAAGATTCATGTTTAATTTCTTACAAATACCTACTCTTATTTTTAAACATTCTTTTCTTCACACTCACTTCAAAGGAGAGGTTGGCTCTCTTTTCCTGTTCTGTCTTGGGATAAGAAACTGCAATAGGGAGGGCATGTTAGTTTAATAATAGTTGACTCAATAAGCTGGAGTTAGGCCCCTAGTACAAGGAATTGTTTTATCTATTTCATTAGTAAGGTTTATGGTACGCCTGCCTTCTTCGGGGGTCTCTTGCCTAGGAGATTGACCCGACTCCCCTAGAATGCTAGGTCTGCACCCAGCCTGGAGATTCTATTCTCTTCATCAGGAAGAATTTTCTCTTAACAGGTTTTCACTGCTATTTTAACACTTATATTTAATTTCCTTACAGATACCTACTCTTACGTTTAAACACATTCTTTTCTTCAAACTCATTGAAGAAACTGTTTCTCTAAAGACTAGAGACATTTAGGAACCACGTCATAGATCAGAACTCTCCAAATGCCATCTTTGGCCTCTGGTGAGGATGAAACTGCCAGAGTCCCAATGACACCTCCCCCCCCCCCACACACAACTGCTTATTTCTACCTCCTGTTCTTACTATTGATCTCCCCCTGAAGAGGTGACCCTAACTGCTCCATGGTATGAGGGTGATAACTGATCTGCCTTCTTCAAACTGAATTTTAGGTGTTGGGTGTGGCCATTTTGGGGTACCCTTCCAGAGGGCCTGTCTAAAAGATTCCAACTACAAGATGTAGGAGAAAAGGATGCCCTTGACTCGTGTCTAGAAAGAGACGTGAGGGAGAAGACGAATTGCCAACATGACAAACCTCAAGTTGGGAACCAGAAGAGGCTAGAGTACAAGCTATTTTAAGACATACAAATCTAAATCCATTAACTGGGATCACAAGGGCGTCTTCCTTCTCTTGGGATCCTTACTTTTCTTAAATTTATTTTATTATTATTATTTGACTTCCAAGGTTGGTTTCCAGTGTGATGAACACATAACCTGCTTTCATGCCCTTTAATGCTGCCCAGAGTGACGTCCCTTCCATATGACTTCCAGGTCAGAAGGGAGGCATTTAACCATCATTTAAAATTTAGGTTAAAAACAATAGCAGAACTCTCTCTTTTGGCTGTAGGTATGTCTTATAACTGGGCAACATTTTTTTTTTTGTTAAGAAGGAAATGATTAGTGAGCTCTAGTTGTCCAAATAACATCTCATATCAACTGATGCCTAACATCTGGGGAAAGCAATCCCTTGGACTGTTAGAAAATCATCTTAGTCATTCTTTCCTGCTGGGTGTTTAAGGCCATGCAGGTGGCCAAAATGAAATGTTTCTTTCCTGTTAGGGCCAACGGAGGGTCTGATCCTCAGGAAACACTTGGGATTGAGAGAAATCTCTTGACTCCTCCAGCCTTTCTTTACCAGTTGTTCCACGTATGTGAGGAGAAGTCCAAGGTCTTGCCTGACCACCGCTTTACTTGGAAGCACTGAGGAAAATCTCCCTCTGTATTGACGCCCCTCTTAGCCAGCCTGAGGGCACATCAATTCTGATTTCCCTCGTGTATTTGACACTGAAGTTTGAGGTGTGACACAGAGTTACCCAACAGCAGTGGCAGCTTATTTATGTGGCTCTAAAGATCGACAAAGAGGTTGGTGAAGAACGTGGAAACAAATGGAAGCGACATGAGGAAGAGCTGGTTGGTAGCACCGGCTGTACAAGAGAAGGTAGAGACCAGGAAGAGGGCAGAGGAGCAGCCATTACAAAATGACAGGAAGGGCAGTCCTTCTAGAACCAAGAACTGCAGCAGTCTACCTCAGCACGAGTTTCTGGAAGGGGCAGCCCGCCCAGGAAGACACAGTGGGATGTGGTGGATAATATTCATGGGGCTGTAGGTGGCCTCAGAGCAGAATCTAAATCAGAGGACTGGAGAAATGGTTGTAGGTGAAGTTGTAGGCCAGGGAATGCAGACAGCTCCAAACTGGATTCCAGTTGTGCTCCCCAGCTCATTCATAGGGAGAGGTCTTGAGGTCTATTTTATAATCACAAAATAGCTATTAGTTGGAAGGCTCAGAACTGCCATTAAGGTCCAACCCCCAAACCTGTTTACTTTCTACTACATCTTGATGATACTGTTCGGAGATTGCTTTCATCTGATTAGATTGTGTGTGTGGTCCAACATGGTCACTGATGACACCGGGGTTCTGGCTGGGGACTGGTGCCTGACTCCTCTGACCTCCCCCTCTACCACACAAAGAAATTTCAGATGGCCAGTAGTGCGCCTTGCTAAGCACCTTGGAGCAAGTGTTCAAGCTACTAACTTCTTAAGAGTCCAGATAGTCCCAGGTAAACAGCAATTCTGACCTTAAAAGTACATCAGCTGAACATGGGGTTAACTTTGTGCAAGTAGGAGTGGCCTATGATTTAAAGATACAGCAATGAACTTGTAACTCAACAGAAACAGAATGTAAATCTTATTAATGTGTCTGCGGGCCAAGAACTGTCAACAGCAAGCAGATTGATTCTTGAGTCATTAGGTTATCTAGGAAGACATTGGGTGTCTTTTATAGTTTTGGATTTCAGTATGGTTTGGGTCTTCAATGACCCCAAAGGACCACATGTCAAAAACTTGGATAATATGATGCTAAATGGAACCATGAGAAATGGTAGATCTTCAGAAATCAGCAGTCTGTCCTAGGCGCATGTGATAACCTCTCTCTCTCTCTCTCTCTCTCTATATATATATATATATATATATATATATATACATGACACATAATTTGTCCTTCTGGATTGTCTCTTGGAAGACAGCAGGAAAGAAAGAAGAAAAAAATTATAGAAAGGAGAGAGAGAAAGAAGGAGAGAGATAGAGCAGGGGTATTCACTAGGTTAAGGAATTCACAGGTGACAATTCAGAAATAAATTTAATGTGTGAGCCTGCTGTGACTTTTTATTTTTGTTTAAAACCTACTTTCTTTCATTAGTGGCCTGGACTTGGGGGACAGAAAGCTCACAGAGATTTGTGAGGACAAGATTCGGAATCTTCTTGCAGAAACATATTTGACTAATGTAATCAAATTCTGTTGAAATTTAATCAGTTTCTAAAAGCAGTTAGCAGCTGACGCACTGCTGGCCCCACGGGCACTTAGAATCCCTTTGTGCTAACAGAGACAGGATCCATCCGGATTTCCTCCTGTCTGGCTTGTCTGTGACCGTGAAGGGCATGCCAGGTGCCACACACCCTTTCATCGTCACCAGCGGCTGCCGACTGGCCTCCTCCAGTCATTTCTGGGATAGATCAGGAACTAATGTGGAACTAATACCAACTTTTCCCACAAAGACAGTAGGGGGAGGATTTTGCCAGCTGTTGGGAAAATTCCAGTGTCCTATTATTTGCGTGTAATTTCCTGTGACATTTTCAAATTTTACGTAAGGATGAGCCTGCTGCTTATCTGAATTTCTAGTTTCAGTCACAGTGCAAAGGGATATAGTGATCTCAGTGTGTCCACAGTCTCAAGGAGTCACCTTTCTGATTTTAGTAAATACTCTGCAACACGGAATCGCCCCCAATCCCATCACTGTTTTTGAAAAGTGATTCATATGGCCAGCTAGCAGAGAGCATTGGCTTCACTACAGGCAACTTATAGATCTCCTTCATACATTGAAATATGACAAAACAAACAAACAACAACACAAAACCACAGCTCTTAAAAGAGAAGTCACAAATGAATAAGGGGGAATTGTGGGTGAAGCTGATAGCTGTGATGGCTAGGACTGATGCTGGGTTGCAGCCAGGACTGGCTTTTAATAAAACATATAGGAATGTCTATATAGGTCCAGCAGGATGGCTCAGTGGGTGGAGGCACTTGTCTCAAAGACTGAAAACCCAAGTTTGATCCCTGGGAATCATGATGTGAACAAAAGAGAAAAAGAGAAATAACTGCTGAGTTGTCCTTGTTCTCCACACATGCACACACCCCCATGTACACACGTAATAAATAGATATATAACACACATATTCATAGATTTATGTGGCATTAGGATTTTACTTAGCTCAGAACACCTACAGTGTTTGCAGAATTTATATGTTTGTCCAGCTAGCTCCTGGTCCACGCTTGTCACTGCATCCTTAAGCTCTGGCAGACACTCCCCAGAAACACGCTTGCCCCCACAGAAAGCCTACAGTGTCCCCGCAGGTTACCATCTTGTAGAACCTGGGCAGAACATCCCGGGCTCAGGGGAGAAGGCCTCTAGAATCCTGACCAGCCATGCACCCTGCAAGCCAGGTCCCCTCTCACACTCACTGACTGGATTGTCCACTTGATGGCGACAGAGTCATAAAGCTTTTTTATTAGCTTCCCTGTTGAGACCAGCAAGTTCCAGTCTAGGAAAGCAAACCCCCTACAGCTAAAGCCTGCTTCTGCGAGGATTTTGCTATGTTCTTAAACTAAATTATTAATGAATTTTTTTCTCACTAGTAAAAATTCGAGGTACTTTTGAATGAAACCAGTTGTTAAATTTTAGTAACTAGCAACATGAATATTTGATATTCAGTTGCAGATAAAATAATCTTATGCATTTGTCTCTGTGGATTGATAATGATGTGATAATGGCCAGAAAAACTTGTTTAAAGTGAAGTTTTTAATTTCTTTGTCTAATAATTTGAGTTATGCTTTTCACTCATGGCTGTTCTATACTTAAAATACTAAAATTGATAAATTGCTCTACATCCTTACATTTTCTTACATATCAGAAACAGCTGTTGGGATTGCAGAGTGACTATACCTCTCAGCGTTAGTTCTAGCTCCTGTTTTGAATCATTTCACAAAGACTTCGTTCTGTTTTTAACTTTACTCTTCGAAGTGCAAGTCTTTGCAGATGCTTTGGGAAGTTTCTACTGAGTGACTGAGAAACTGCACTCTTTTGCCACCCACCCCACATTCAGAGAGCAGCAGTTCTGAGACTTCCAGCAATAGACTCACCCTTAGAAGGGGCCCACCTTCTTCAGACCATTGGACTCTCAGTGCACAGTGGCCAGTCTCACAGTCTACACAGAGTGTGTTTCTGAAGTCGGTACAAAGGGCATAGGCTATTCATTTAATTCCTCTTGCTATTATTATTATTGTTGTTGTTGTTCTTGTTATTTTGTAATCTAGACTCTGTGTTTTTCTGAAAATAATATTGAAATAAATGTCACCAAATCTGATGCTATTATCTTCTCTTTCTAAGAAGCTGTATGGTTTTAGATAAATTGTCTAACCCAAGTGTATCTCAAAGTCTGATTCATGAAGCAGATGCTGTAACATGAAGGCAGACTTAAAACAATCCCTAAACAATTGCTCCGTGAAAACAGACATTCTGGGCTACTTTTCAAAACCAGGACCCTCTCACAGCTTTTCTGGACTCTGGGAAATGGTACAAGGCAGGGCACAGGGTTTATTAAAGATGCCCGAGATGATGAGAGGGAGTAAAATCCGTGTCAGGGTTCCTTGGGCTGCTTACCGAAAGAAAACACCCGCAGAACTGTGGTTCTCAACAAAGGGTGCAGATCTTGGTGCAGGTGGGATTGTCTCATGAAGGATGAGAAATGAATGACCCCCTCTTCGGACCTGGCCCCTAAGGCCAATCTCTGTGACATCATGTTGACATCATGGCCACTGCGCTCCAATAATAATGTCCACCCCTCCTAACAAGGAGTAGACAACAATAATGAGGAACAAATAATCCTGCAGGGAGAATTAGATAATTTCTCAACTCTTCCTTTCAGGCTTTGCTAGCAGTTGCAACAAGAGGAAATGCACCTAGGCAAAAAGGAGGAACACAAGACGTTCTCAGAGGCATTCTCTTTGTCTTTCTCTCTCCCTGTTCCTCCTTCCCCCACAACACAAACTTAAGAATAGTTTTGTCAGAGTTTAAAAGAAAAACATCAGGGCAGGCAAGTAGAAGCCCAGAGGAGGAAAAAGGAGAAGAAAAGAAAAAAGAAAAGCAAATATGCTGTTTGAGTTGAGACAGCATGGAGGCCAGCAATGTGGTGGACAGCCAGCCACCCAGAAGGAACTTTAGAGGAAGACTAGAGAAGCCCAGAGTACCAGAAAAGTCTTACTTGGGATGCAGTCAATCTAAGCACTTGGAAGGCAGAGGCAGATGAATCTCTGTGGTTTGAGGCTGGTCTACATCGTGAATTCTAAGCTAGCCAAGGCTACACAGTGAGATGAGAGAAGTTCCTGGCCACTGGATGGACCTTACCAATAGTGTCTTATCCTGGATGCTTTCTTGGGTTGTAAGCCAGTTGGTGAGCACAACCTTAGCCCTGTTAGTGATGAAGGGAGACAGGCAGTGAGTGGCAGGGGCTGCCATACTCTGCTCCATTCAGAAAACTGTACCGAGTTAAGCTGCCTTTTGGTAGGAAAGGCTGAAGCTGCCTCAGCATCTGTGCCGAGTGGGAAGTTTATCACTAAGGTGTCCCATCAGCTTCCAGACCCCATCCTCCAGCACTGTAAATGCTTGTGGTTAATATTAATGCAGCTTTAGCATTCCAAAATGCCTTAGTAACATTGCCTTAGTAACAAGTCGTTTTGATAAAGCATCCTGACAAAAGCAACTTAGTGGAGAAAGGGCTTAGTTTAGTTCAAATTCCAGGTTGCAGGGAGGTTGCCAATGTGGCAGAAATTGAAGCAGCTAGTTACATCCCCAGTCAGGAACAGAAAGAGCAAATGCATGCATGCCTGTACTCAGCTTGCTCTCTCTACTCCCACACATTTGAGCCTAGGGTGGGTGGATCTTCCAGCTTCAGTTGGTATAATCAAGACATCTCCCTACTTACCTATCTATGGGTCAACCTTATGCAGACCTCCCCTCAATCAGAGCTTCCCAACTCTAGACTCTAGATTATGTCTGGTTGACAGTTCAAACTCACTTCCCCAGCAGTCAACATAGGAAGGCTCCAGCGCATAAAAATTTCCTAGGTTCGTAATGAAATCTGCAAATGGAAAATAGCAAGTGCACCTTAATTTCATTAGCAAAATTTCATTATGACAAGAGTCTATAGGTGTCCACACTATAGTTAGACATTGTGGCCCATGCCTGTGCATGCCCATAATCCCAGGTACCCGGGGGCTGACGTAGGAAGCCTGTAACCCTGCCTCAAAGAAGAAAATGAAGCAGGAGCTAAGTTTGCAGCTCAGTGAGAAAATATTTGCCAATTTGTGGGGACACCAGCTTCAAACCTCAGCCCCTCGCGAGCATCAATTGAAGCAGAAATGCCTTGCAGCTGCAGAAATGGAGGTGAGTCTATGCGACAACATAGGCAGCAGCTCAGACTTCCTGAGTTGCAAGAGTTCTGAGCAGCGCAGGCCGCAGGGCATGGTCACATTCCACACTCGCCTTCCGTCTCAATATTGCTGATCTTTCAAGTGACCTCCATGCAACAGCTTTGGCGACCCCTGTTTTCCATGTGCGAGAAGCTTAGGAGAAAAAGCAACCTGTGTGAAACTCGGGAAAATGGGGATCTTACCCGAGGAAGTGACAAATTTCTCTCTCAAAATAGACCCAACCTGAGACAAGAGAAAGGGCGTTGGCCTTTGCCGGGTCATCCAGACAATGCACGTGTGTTTATTCATTCCTTTTACAGGGTTTCGACTTTTGGAGCATCTTTTGTTCACTTTAAACCTCTGCAGAATCTTCTTGGCTCCAGTTGTAACTGAGGGCAGTGGGCTCGTGTCTCACACAGCCAAGCAGCAGGAGAGTGGGAAAAGGCGAGCAGCAGCAGGCATGGGCAGCATGGGCTCATTTCCAGAGGGATGCTCTTCTTAAACAAAGGGGGTTTTGCTTAGGGCCTTAAACACATCCATATAGGGGTGGGCCAGTTCCCAAGCATTCTCCTTTGAGGACGACTTGGTGACAGTGTGCAGTGTGCATTACAATGTTTCATCTGAAAATAAAAGGATATTCTGCAAGCCGCACGGGAATCTGCCTTTTGAGTGCCTGCCCTGCTCACTCACTAACTGTTTTGTGGACCAGCGTTGTTTTTGGTCTTGGGTCCCGGGTTAGACTATACCTAGGCTGCTCTTGGAAAGCCTGACTGGAATAGCACTACTGCCCCTCACGCTGTTTCTTCCTTGGCCCAATCTTCCCTTCTGTCTTCAAACAGGGCAGTTGGGAGCAGACCCACAAGGCACCTTGACTACCAGTTCAGCTCTGTTTTTTTTTTTTTTTAACATCTCTTGCCTGTACAGCAATCTTCTACCACAATCTTTGATGCTGTCTGATTATAAGATGTTACATGATTTATGTTATCAGGTAAATATCACAATTTAGAATTGGCAGCTAAAATAGCAAATAATCTAACTAACTAACTAACTAACTAACTAACTAACCCATCCAAAATGTCCCAAGAAACTGACTTTGCTGTTGGTTCCTGGCTGACTTTGGGATGTGGAGGGGAGGTGGACATATCTCACTCCCTCAGGGGTCTTCCTGTTTCCGAACAGAGGTTTTTGGTAGTCTCCGTGAGGCAGCTAGCATCTCATCTCTCCCATTTGGTGACCGTTTGATTTCTCAGTGTCCTTCTGCCTAAAGATTCATGGGAACTGGACTCCCTTAGTGACTCCCAGGAAACATGGAACCCATGATTGAGGCCGAGGGTCCGGAGATTGCGCAGGATGTAGCTCGCGCCGAGAGCAGAGGTATGTCCTCCAGAGAACCTGTAAATGCTGAGAAGTCACTAGCCAAGAGTCTACATTACCAATTTCCAGAATGAGAGTTGGCATGCTTTGGTTGGACCCTTGAAAAGAACAACTGCTGTAAGGTGCCTTCAAGGTGTGCTTGGCACAGAATTGTTCAGCAGCAGTCGACCCGATAATGAGACCATGGGAGGAGGACTCTGAGCAGGGCGGGGTCTGTAGGGCGGGGTCTGTAGGGCGGGGTCTGTAGGGCGGGGTCTGTAGGGCGGGGTCTGTAGGGCGGGGTCTGTAGGGTGGGGTCTGTAGGGCGGGGTCTGTAGGGTGCTGCTTTAAAGCAGAACTTCCCTGCAACTGTCCCCATCTGATTCTTGTGACAGCAGCTAAAAGTTTTCATTGGTTCTGATTCCCAGATCTGGAGAGATGGGTTTCCTAGACACGTCCAATGGCCAGCTGTTACCCTAGAGATGGATGGAAAGGCTCAGGATAGAGCTTTATGGTCCCACTCTCCAAACGTAAAGTTGCCCTATGCAGTGTGCAGTCTCCAGTCTGGCCACTGGGCCTTGGGTGAGACTTAATCGCAGTAGACCAGAACGCTAATCTGCAGCATCAGTGACACTAAATAGTGAAACCACATCTTGGGGCACAGGTGAACGATCGGGTAGGAAGAATGCCATAAAAACAAGCATAGTCTGGGATTGGGTAAAAATGGTGAACTGGAAGATAAAAGCAGCTTGAAGGCTGGGATGCAGGAGGAAAACCAGGACCCACAGGTCACCAACGTGGAGCTTAGCCTGTAGTGAATCTTCTAGCTCCCCAAACTGACACACTTTCTTATAAGCCTCATGCCAGTTTCAACTGGGTTTCTCTCTGCTGACTTCATGACCAAACTCAGGCTATGGAATTCTAATGTAACCAGCCTTTCTTGGTGGCATTAGCTAGGCTGGAATTTCCTTGCAAGCCAATTTCTTGTTCTTGTTGTTTCAAGATTCCTACTTGAAAGGTTCCTATTGTAGAGTCTCCTAGACTTTGCCAAGTGTGTGTGCGTGTGTGTGTGTGCGTGTCATAAACACGAGAGTGCATCCAATGTGCACACGCCCATTGCATGAGCGGGAACTGCCTTTTCAGGTCTAGAGGCCTGCATCTCAGCCATGAAGGATTCACTCTGTGATTCACCCTGCCATTTTGGTGATTCATTGTTTTCAGTTTGGAAGTCTGCTTTGGAGCCTCATTTAAGAAATCCCAGTTTAATGAATGAAGATATTCTTCCATGTAATCTTCCAAGAGTCTAAGAGATTTTTTTTTTTGACATGAAATCTCATAGCCCACATCTAAAGTTTGTTCTGAGGCAGGGTGTCATGGCTGTAATTTATTACTGTTTCATAATGGGACAAACCATGGACTCTGCTCCCTACCTATGGAAAATGTCTTGGCTACTGCACAGACAATGCCCTTCTTTCCTGGGACTACTGTCTTCACTGGTATGCTCGCCTTCCCCACATCATCCTCATGTTGTTTGCTTAGCTTTACCAACAAAGTTAATTAGTATAGCTGGTAAGTGAGTCTGGTGGTCTTCTCTGTTAGCTCTCCAAGCAGGGCATGTCGATGAAGACTTTTAAAACTCCAGCTACCTTGGATGTCAGCATAGCCCTCTCAGCCATTTTGAAATCCTCAATCCAGTGCTTTGCTGTGCTCATAACAGTTACGACTGTCATTGCAACCCAATTCCAGAACCATTTCATCAACTCAAAAAGTAACCT
This sequence comes from Microtus obscurus, assembly GCA_963919715.1. Lineage (NCBI taxonomy): Eukaryota > Metazoa > Chordata > Mammalia > Rodentia > Cricetidae > Microtus > Microtus obscurus. Next base: position 26,668,612 of record CAWTZC010000015.1, read on the forward strand.
TATGTCCTTAGACAACCACGGCCTGTCTCCTCCTTTCCGTGTCTGTAGAAACCACTGTCTATTTCCTCTGGGTGGATTAGTTTATTTTACACAGTGTATTCAAGGGTAGTCACATCATAGGCACCACCTTTGTCTGGCATGTTTATTCTTTATTTTATTTTTTATCGTGAGGATTGAACCCAAGATCTTGTGCAAAGCTAGGCAAAGACTTCTATCACTGAGATAGTGCCCCTGTCTGTCTGCCTATCTATCTCCATATGTATGTGTGTGTGTGTGTGTGAGAGAGAGAGAGAGAGAGAGAGAGAGAGAGAGAGAGGAGGGAAGGGGAAGGAAGGAAGGAAAGGGAAGAGAAGGAAAGGGGAGGGGAGGGGATGGGAGAAGATGAGAGGAGAGGAAAAGAGAGAAGAAGAGAGGAGAAAAGGAGAGGAGAGGAGAGGAGAGGGGGAGGGGAGGGGAGGGGAGGAGAGGAGAGGAGAGGGGAGGAGAGGAGAGGAAAGGAGAGGAGACTTTTCTTTGGAGACTGCTGTGTAGTTCAGGCTGGCAAGGAATATATTTTTCTGTCATTCTTCTGCCTCAGCCTTTTCAGTGTCTGGAATTCTAGGCTGTGTCACTACATTTGGTTGGTGTTTTTCATCTATCATAAATGTTCTCAGCTTCATTGATGACACCTTGTATCAGTCCTGTACATCAAATTCCATTTGTCACCAAGCTGGATCATACAGGGCTTATGCTACCATTGGCTGATGAACATTTTGTTGCTGTGTAGCACAATTATTTAAAAACTCAGAAAGAGAAATTGGGGTTCAACCTGAAGATCTGAAAAGCAAAGCAGCAAGCCACTGGCTCTTACCTCGACCTCAGTCTGAAAATGGCGACCCTGCCTCCAGGAATCTCAGAATGAGACTGGCTTGCTAAGGGATCCCCCGTCTCTACCTTCTGAGTGTTGGAAAGCAGTCCACCGCACTGACTGGGCATTTTCCTGAGTGTAGGGATCTGAACTCTGATCTTTACACTGGGACAACAAGCGCTTTATTTGCTGTGACTCTCCCAGCCATGGATTTTTATCTTATTAGATTTGTACAAATTACTGACTCATTGTTTTGGGGTTAATTTTTATGCTTCTTTATTAAATCATTTTTGATAGTCTGTATATTTTTGGAATGTGTTTATTTCTCCTAAGTTGCCTAATTTTTGACATATGCATTTCAATTGAATTTTTAATTTCTTTTTCTTCTGTAAGGTCTTTGAACATGTCGACAACTCATTCCTGATTTAGTAAGATGAGTCTTCACTCACTTTTGTCTATTTTTTTCAATTTTCTTCAGGAAACCAGCTTTTGTTTTCAACTATCTTTCGTACTGATTTGAAGCTGTCTGTTTTGTGAATGATTATTCAAGCCTTTTTTTGTTTGTTTTTTCAAGACAGGTTTTCTCTGTTTAACAGCCCTGTCTGACCTGAAACTCACTCTGTAGACCAGGCTGGCCTCCAACTCACAGAGCTCCATCTGCCTCTGCCTCCCTAGTGCTGGGATTAAAGGTGTGCACCACCATGCCTAGTTGATTTATCCAAATGTTTTTGTGTGTATGCTTGCATGAATGTGATGGGAGTTGTTATATGTGCATGTGTGGAGGCCAGAGGTCAACATCAGGTGTCTTCCTTAGTTACTCTCCATTATACTTATCTATCCATCTATCTGTCTGTCTATCTATCTTTTGTCTACCTAATATTTATCATCTGTTACCTATCAACCTGTCATCTGTCTGTCCGTTCGTCCATCCATCCATCCACCATCCATCCATCCATGCATGTATCTATCTATCTATCTATCTATCTATCTATCTATCTATCTATCTATCTATCATCTGCCTATCTATCATTTATCTATCTATCTATCTATCTATCTATCTATCTATCTATCTATCTATCTATCTATCTATCTCCCTATCTATCATCTGCCTATCTATCATCTATCTATCTATCTATCTATCTATCTATCTATCTATCTATCTATCTATCTATCACTATCTATCTATCTATCTATCTATCTATCTATCTATCATCTGCCTATCTATCATCTATCTATCTATCTATCTATCTATCTATCTATCTATCTATCTATCAATCATCTATCTATCTATCTATCATCTGCCTATCATCTATCTATCTATCTATCTATCTATCTATCTATCTATCTATCTATCTAATCTAATTTCTTACTTAACCTAAGTTTTCATTAATTTGACTAGTACTGGACAGCAAGCTCACATGATCCACTTGTCTCTGCTCCTTACAGATTACAGATGTGTCCTTTGTGCCCAGATGTGCAGAATTACTGAAGTCTGAATTCAAACCCTCACGTGTATGTGTGTGTGCGCGCCTCTCTGTGTGTACATGTGTGTGTATGTGCGCAAGGCTGTATGACAGATGCCTTCCCCTGAGTCGTCTCTCCAGCCCTTGCTCTAGTGTTTATTCATCTATTCCTTTTTCTGTCTTTGGTGTAGTTTCATATGCTTTTCTACACTCTTGAGAAAAGTGCTGAAGACGGGGATTTGAGACTTCATTTCTTAATGCCTATTCCCGAGTCTTGATTGCACTGCTCCTTGTGTTTTCTTTAATGATAGTTTAAAGAAGTGGAGTGCTTATTTTGATATACTTAGAATACTTCAAATTGTATTCATGGATTTTAATCCATTTATTTATTTATTTATTTATTTATTTATTTATTATTAAAGAGTTCTGTCTCCTCCCCGCCACTGCCTCCCATTTCCCTCCCCCTCCCCCAACCAACTCCCCCTCTCTCATCAGCCCGAAGAGCAGACCAGGTTCCCTGCCCTGTGGGGAGTCCAAGGACCTTCCACCTCCTTCCAGGTCTAGTAAGGTGAACATCCAAACAGCCTAGGCTCCCACAAAGCCAGTATGTGCAGTAGGATCAAAACCCAGTGCCATTGTTCTTGACTTCTCAGCAATCCTCATTGTCCGCTATGTTCAGCGAGTCTGGTTTTATCCCATGCTTTTTCAGACCCAGGGCAGCTGGCCTTGGTGAGTTCCCGATAGAACATCCCCATTATCTCAGTGTGTGGGTGCACCCCTCGTGGTCCTGAGTTCCTTGCTCATGCTCTCTCTCCTTCTGCTCCTGATTTGGACCTTGTAGTTTCAGTCCAGTGCTCCAATGTGGAACTCTGTCTCTGTCTCCTTTCATGGCCTGTACAACTAATCTGATAGAGTTAATCCCTTAACTGAGGTTCCCTCTTCTCAAGTGACTCTAGCTTATGCAAGTTGATAAGAACTCATTAGTACACAGCCAACCTACCGACCAACTAACCAACCACTTTTTCCATCTTTGCAGAAGAACTTTGTATACATTGGGGGCTGTAGAACTCAGATAAGGTAGATACATACATTCATAACACACACCATCCCCCCACCATCTCCAAGTACACCATCCACATACACCATCCTCACAAACCATTCCCACACAGCATCCCCACACACCACACACACATACCATGCCCCTACTACCATCTCCAAACACACCATCCTATACCATAACAGCAGCCTTGAAAAATCCCACATGCTTTTTTACTACTTCAGAGAGAGGAATTTATTTACACATGTTTGGTGGATTGTGGGAAACTGGCCAGTGTAGTGATGAGGTGAGCAGGCCTGCTTTTCATCCTGCCTGGTTCCTGCATGGCTAGCTTTACACCCAAAATAACAACACACAAATTGTATTCATTTAAACACTGCCTGGCCCATTAGCTCTAGCTTCTTACTGGCTAACTCTCCCACATCTTGATTAACCCATTTCTATTAATCTATGTTTACCTACAGCTGCTGCGGCCTCCTGCAAAAAGGAATTTCTCTGACCTGTGCAAGCAGTAATCTATTGGTATAAACACCATTTTAAAAAAATATTCATGAGATTGTGTTACATGCCACATGTGTGCAAGTGCCTAAAGATGGCACCAGGTGTCCTGGAGCTGGCATTACAAGCAGTTGAGTTACCTGAAGTGTGTGCTGGGAAGTAGATTCAGGTCCCAACATTCTGTTAGGTATACTCTGCCTATCTAAGCTGCTGTCCTATCAAAAGGCCAAGGCAGTTTCTTTATTAACCAATGAAAGTAACACATAGACAGAAGACCCTCCCACATCAGGCCAGAAATGTAGGATTTTCCTGCCTAACTCAGAATTCCCTCAGTCTGAAAGCCACCACCCAAGGTCATCCTAGGGATGTTTGTTAAAACAAGAACAAGCAAACGAAAACCACTTACCTATGGTTTTGTTGTTGTTGCTGTTGTAGAAAGTAAGGACTAAAGACTGAAAAAAATTGATGGCGGAGTACAGTTTTGAGAGGAAAATCCAGAGGATACGTGTGTGGGGGAGTAAAGTCATTGGAAAGCTGGCTAATGTCTGAGAATCCAGAAGGCCATACGCACTCACAGGGATGTATGTGAGTTTGGAGAAGACAGAGATGGTTCTAATCTTGCATCCCTGTTGACTCCAGGGCTGAAAAAACAAACACTTTATATCTATATGTACATTTATATACATATATGTGTGTGTTATATATGTGTGTGAGATGGTGTCTCTGAAGGGTGTATTTGGGGATGCTGGGAGGGATGGTATGTGGGACGGTGTCTATGGAGAGTGTGGTTAGGGATGGTGTGTGGGATGATGTATTTAGGGATGGTGTGGGAGATGTTGTATTTGGAGATGGTGTGTGTGTGGATGCTGTGTTTGGGGATGGTGTCTGGGACAATGTGGGGGGACAGTGTGTGGAACAATGTCTTTGGGGGATGGTTTGGGGACAGCATGAGGATGGGACTAAGGAAAGTTAAACACATGCAAATTTCCCTGTTCTTGCTAAAACAAAGTTATTATTATATAAGCCTGTTTCTACTTTTGAGGCTCTTGGTTGATTTCCAAGTTGCTAAAGTTTGATTCTCACAGTTTTGCCAGTGCTTGTGTTTCTGTCCAGAAAGCCAAGATTTCAGTTCCTTATTCTTCCATATTTTAGAAACTCTCCTGAGCTTTCTAAATAAATGTGAATGTCATCTTAGAATAGGATCAGTTTCCAGATCTTTTCTTTTCAGATCGTTTCACTGCAGTGGCTAGCAACAGAATGTGATGACAGAAACGAACTGTGTGATACTTCTGATTTAAGGGAATGGCTGTGGTTTGGGTGTGGTTTGTGTCCCCAAAGGGACATGTGCTGGAGGCTTGGTCTCCAGTTAATGATAGTAATAGGAATGGGACCTTAAAGAGCCTTGGACCATCTAAGGAGTTATGTTTTGAGCTGAAAAATGACTCAGTGGTGTCTTAGAGGGTTTTTGTTAAGTCTCCACTTTCAGAGGTCAGAATGTTTTGGTTCCTAGATAAAGAGAGATAATTGTGCAAACAATGCCAGATTGCCAATAAAGTTGTAGGAGGCATCGTAGCATTAAATACAGCAGTTACTGAGCGGCCATTAAGTCTTTAAAAGTATATTTATTTATTTACTTTTATTGTTTATTTGAAATAGACTTTTTGTTCAACATATTCTCATTATTGTTCCTTCTCCCCCAGTTCCTCCAAGTTTCTACCCATCCACTCAAATCCATACCTTTTCTTGTTCTCACATTAGAAAACAAAAAGATATATAAATAGAAAGACATTGAAATAAGATAAAATAAAAATAAACAAACAAACCTAATAAGTGAAAACAAAGCAGCAAAAAAAAAATAAGCCAAGAAACACATATGGGCACAGAAACACACACACTAGCAAACACAGAAAATCCATAAAACACCAAGTTGGAAACTATACTTTATAAATGAAAGATCTGTAAAGTAAGGTGGGGAAAGGCCACAAAAGGTATAATGGAGCAAAAATACCTCCTCAAATGCCATTAAGTTTGTTTTGTGTTGGTTGTCTAATGTTGGGCATGAAGGTTGTTTTTAATAGTGTTTTGAATACCCATTCGTGTCCATTGATCAATGTGTCTGTTTTTATGCCAACACCTTGCTGTTTTTATTACTATACTCCTGTAGTGTATATACTTTGAGGTCAAGAATGTTGATACTGCCAGCAGTTATTTTGTTATTCAGAAGTTCTAGTTATCTTTGTGTGTGTGTATGTGTGTGTGTGTTTGTGTGTGTATGTATGTTTCCATATGAAGCTGAAATTATCCTTTCAAGTTCTATGAAGAATTGTGTTGGAATTTTGATGGGGATTTCATTGAATTTATAGTTGGTTTTGGTAGGATGGCCATTTTTACATGAATCCTACCAATCCATGAAGAAGGAAGATCTTTCCATCTCCTGATATTTTTTTTTAACTTCTTTACTCACTATCTTAAAGTTTTTAATTATACAGGGTTTTCACATGCTTGGCTGGAGTTAGTCCCATGATATTCTATGTTTTTTAAATCTATAATGAAAGATACTACTTTCTGAATATTTTGAATGTTATTTAGTATTTTGCTACTTTGCTGAAAGTATCTATCAGATAGAGAGGTTTTCTGGTAAAAGTTTTAGGGTCTCTTATGTATACAATTCTTATCATCTACAAATAAATGTACTTTAACTTCTTTCAGTTCCATTTGTAGCTCCTTAATCTCCTTGAGTTGTCTTATTTCTCTAGCTAAGACTTAAGGTACTATATTGAATAGCTATAGACAGCCTTGACTTGTTCCTGATTTTAGTATAAATGCAGGCAAGTCTCTTTTGGTCTTTCGGTTTGTTTATTTGGTTGATTACATTTATTGATTTACATATGTCGAACCATCTCTGCATTGCTGGGATGATGGTGGATGATCTTTTTTGATGAGTTGTAGTATTTGGTTTGCAAATATTTTATTGAGAGTTTTTGCATCTATGTTGATAAGAGAAATTGGCCTATATTTTCTTTGGTCTTTATGTGGCTTTGTAATCAGGATAACTGTGGCCTTGCAAAAACAATTGGGAATTTTTTTTTCTTTTTTTCCTTTTTTTTAACTTGTGAAAGATTACCTTTTCTAGTAATCTTTTTTAATTAATTAATTAATTAATTTATTTATTTAAGATTTCTGTCTTTTCCCTACCGCAGCCTCCCATTTCCCTCCCCCTCCCCCAGTCAAGTCCCCCTCCCTCTTCAGCCCAAAGAGCTATCAGGGTTCCCTGCCCTGTGGGAAGTCCATGGACCACCCACCTCCATCCAGGTCTAGTAAGGTGAGCATCCAAACTGCCTAGGCTCCCACAAAGCCAATACGTGCAGTAGGATCAAAAACCCATTGCCATAGTTCTTGAGATCTCAGTAGTCCTCATTGTCTCTATGTTTTTTCCCAAGATGGTTTTATCCCAGGCTTTTTCAAACCCAGGCCTAATATGTGATCTTAGAGAAGCTAAATAAGAAGGAGAACCCAAAGAAAAACATATAGGCATCCTCCTGAATATTAACCTTCATCAAGCAATGAAAGGAGACAGAAACAGAGACCCACATTGGAGCACTGGACAGTAATCTCAAGGTCCAAATCAGGAGAAGAAGGAGAGAGAGCACGAGCAAGGAACTCAGGAACGCGAGGGGTGCACCCACACACCGAGACAATGGGGATTTTCTACCGGGAACTCACCAAGGGCATTTTTTTTCTGTTTCTATTTTTTTTTTTTTTTTTTTTTGGTTTTTCGAGACAGGGTTTCTCTGTGGCTTTGGAGCCTGTCCTGGAACTAGCTCTTGTAGACCAGGCTGGTCTCAATAATTTGAATAGTATTAGCGTTAACTCTTCCTTGAAAGCCTTGTAGGATTATGTAATAAAAGTACTTGGTTCTGGGCTTTCTTTGGCTGGGAGTCTTTTAATTAGTGCTTGCATTTTACTAGACATTATAGATCTGTTTAAACTGCTTATTTGACTTTTGTTTAACTTTAGTATATGGTGTATATTGAGAAAATTACCCATTTCTGTTGTATTTTCCAATGTTGTTGGTAAAGGTTTTTAAAGTATGTTCTTATGAGTCTCTGTATTTCCTTCCAGTAGTTATGAACCTCTTTAGGAATTTCACATCATGCACCCCAATCCCAGCCATCTCCCAGTCCCTTTGCATCTGTCTCTGATTCTTATAGTGCTCACCCACAGCACACACACAAGGAAAGGTAACCCAGGTTTTATGACTTTGCTTGTGATGCGGGCCCTGGACATCATCACAGACCCTGACTGCTGTATGAACATAGACCTAGACAAAGTCTTGAGAAGCAGCCTGGGTCCAGATGCCATTGTGGCCCCAATTGGCATCATCCCTGCTACATGGTGGTCACCAAGCCCAACACTACCCCAGGTGTGGGTCTACTCCCTGACATCCACACTACCCCAGTGGTAACCCATAGCATGGATATTAACACTGATTCTGAGTGCAGGGGGGCCCAGACATGACTCCTGGCCCCAGCTCAAATCCAAGCCTGGACTACTCCATTGGCTGAGGCAGAAGTCCAGGCTGTTCAGATCAGAATAGGTCCTGCATTAGCATGGCCCTTGGGCACCTACCTGGATACATGTGGCAGCTTCAATGCCAACCATCTTCACAGCCCTGGATAGTAGCAGGAACCATGGACATTGTCACAGACTGAGGCTTCAGTAGGGACAAGGACCCAAACATGGTCCTTGGCAGAAGCCCAGGAATGACCAACGCCATGTGCATTTGTGGCAAAGAGGCATCCCACATTAGCCTGTTCTTCATGGCCTTTGCCTCTTCAGATATGTCTCTCTCTATAGAGCATGGACATTTCTTTGCCTCTCTCACCCTCCTATACCCCATCATATACTTGCTCACCATAGTGGTGCTGGACTATCTGGTGCTGCACGGCCTCTGGCCTGCGGTGGCTTCTTCTCGCTGTGTGAGTTCTTCTCCAGGTGCTCATTTTAATGGCACGGAACAGCAAGTTTTGACTATTTTACTGTTTTCCCCAAAGAACCAACTCTTTGTTGCACTGATTCTTTTTATTGTTTCATTGTTGGTGAAACAATGTTTTATTGGTTTAGCCCTGAGTTTGATTATTTCTTGTAGTCTATTCCTTTTGTGTATCATTTTTTGTTGTTGTTCTAGAGCCTTTAAATGTGCTGTCAAGAATATGAAATCTCTCTTATTTATTATTTATTTATTTATTTATTTATTTATTTATTTATTTATTTATTATGTAGACCCTTAGTCTTCTGAACTTGCCTCATAACTATCTTCATTGGGTACAATGTGTTTCATTTTCATTCAAATCTAAACTGTTTTAAATTTCCTTTCAAATTTCTGTCTCCATTCATTCTCTACTCCATTTCCATTAGTTTGTAATTTTTCTGTTGTTTCTATTTTACTTTAATCCATGGGGGTCAGATAGGATGTAGGATATTCTTCAATTTTCTCACATCTCTGGAGACTTGCTTTGTGTCTGAGTGTATGGTCAATTTTGGAGAAATTGCATGAGGTACAGGGAAGAAGGTCCATTCTTCTGTGTTTTGGTGAAATGCTCTGTAAATGTCTATTAGGTTGACTTGTTTTGATGTCAGTTACCTCCAGCATTTCTCTATTTTGTGTCTGGATAACCTATCTACTGAGTGGGGCATTGAAGCCTCCCAGTATGATTATGTGAGGACTGATATGTGAAACTGTTTCTTTAAGAACTTGGGTGTCTTGCAAACGTAAGTTATAGATATTTAGAATTTCAAAATCTTTTTGATGGATTTGATCTTCAATGAGTATGTGGGGTCCTTCCCTATCTCCTCAAATTATTTTGAAGTCTGTTTTGTCGGATATTAAAATGACTACTCTGACTTGACTTGTTTCTTGGGTCCATTTGCTTAGGTTCTCCATCATTTTCCTTGAGATTATGACAATCCTTGACATTTAAATGTGATTCTTGGATACACCAGAAGGATGGATGCTGAATTCTTAGGCAGCATGTTAGACTGCATCTTTTCATTGGGAAACTGAGACCATTGCTATTGAGAGAACGATGACTAGTGTTTGTTCATTCCTACTATTTTGTTGTCGTGGTGTGAATCCTCACCCCTTGATTTGCTGTCTGAGATTATTTGTCCCTTATATTTTCTTGGTTGTGGTTAGCCTGTTCAGGTTGAAGTTTTCCTTCTAGTCCCTTCTGTAGAGCTGGATTTATACATAGATATTGCTTAAATTTGTTTTTATTGTGGAATGTCTTTTCTTTCTTCATCTCTGTGACTGAGAGCCTTGCTGTATATAGAAGTCTGGGCTGACATCTGTGGTCTCTTACAGTTTGTAGAATATCTGTCCACATGATTCTGGATTTGAGTCTCCACTGGAAAGTCAGGTGCTATTCTAATGAGCCTGCCTTTATATGTTACTAGGTTTGTTTCTCCTGCAGCTTTGAATTTTCTTTCTTTGTGCTGCGAATCTTGTGTTTTGATTGTTATGCAGCTAGGGGAATTTCTTTCCTGGTTCAATCTATTTGGTGTTCTTCTATATGCTTCTTTATAGGTAGCTCTTTCTTTAGATTAAGGAAATTTTCTTCTATGATTTTGTTGAAAATATTTTTTTCTACCTTTGACCTTGATGGAGGAAGGTCATTGGCTAATAAAGAAACTGCCTTGGACCATTTTGATAGACCATCCCTTAGGTGGGTGGAGTAGGCAGAACAGAATGCTGGGAGGAAGAGGAAGTGAGCTCAGATGCCATGCTCCCCTCTCTGGGGCAGACACGATGAAGCAAGCTGCCAGGTCAGACATGCTGAATCTTTCTGGGTAAGACTGGTGCTACCCAGATTATTAGAGATGGGTTGATCGGTATATGAGAAATAGCCAGTAAGGGCTAGAGCTAATGGGCCAAGCAATGTTTAAATGAACACAGTTTGTGTGTTGTTATTTCGGGGCATAAGCTAGCTGGCAGCCAGGAGCCGGGAGGCAAGAACGCAGCCCGCAGCTCCTTCTACATGACCTGGCTCTGTTCTCCTTCCTTTATTTTTATTATTCTTAGATTTGGTCTTTTCATATGTCACAGATTTTCTGAATGCTTTGTGCCTGGAATTTTTTTTTTTAAGATTTAAGATATTCTTTGACCAAGATATCCATTTCCTGTGCCTTGTCTTCAGTGACTGAGATTGTCTCTTCCATCTCTTACATTCTGTTGGTGAGGTTTGTCTCTGAGGTTCCTGTTTAAGTTCCTAAATTTTTCATTTTCAGTGCCCTTCAGTACTTTTTAAATTGATTCTATTTCCACTCTTACTTCTTGAACATTTTTCTTCATTTCATTTTGCTGTTTTTGTTTTTATAGATGTCATTTATGGATTTATACTCTTTAAGGCCTCTGATGACATTCATAACTCTTTTGAAATTCTTGTCTTGAACTTCAACTATATCTCATTTCTCAGGGCTTACTGTAGTGTATCATGCTTGCTGTGCTTTAGTGAAGACATATAGTCCTGGCTGCTACTGATTGTGTTTTTACTCTGACATCTAAATATCTGGGCTTGGAATGACTGTCATTTTAAGTGTTGAAGTCTGGTCTTGTCTTTGTTGGGTGGGTTTCCTACTCCATTTTCTGTTGCCTTCTCTGGATCCTAGGACAATGTGGTGGCTGTTTGCTTCTTGGTAGAAAGGGCTTCTGAGTCCCTACCAGGTGTGACAACTAGAGATGCTGGGTAGACATTGTTTGGGAGCTTGGGATGTACTAAAGGGGAGTGGTCTGAGTAGGTTCATAGGAGGGAGGAACTTGTCTACCAGAAGGATCTGATTCCCAGTGAGGCCAGTAGGGAGGGAGGGAGAGAGAGAGAGAGAGAGAGAGAGAGAGAGAGCTCACCAGACTGTCTCCACAGAGGTTTGAGCTGAGGAAGGAAGGCTGCAGGAGTGTATGTGCTTAGTCCCAGAAGGTTGGGGACAGAGAGGAAAGACAAGCACAGCAGGCAGTGTGCTACAAAGCTGGGGGTAAGACTGGGGAACTGAGTTAGAGAGATTGGGAAGGAGAGTGAAGATCTCTTATCTATTTCTCTGGTTAGCATGGCCAGCGGGTTTCTAGGAAGAGACCGGCTCAGGTGTTGACAGAAAGATGGGTAAGGAAGGAAGACCGATTTTCTGACTGTTGTAGCCAGCCAGTCACAAAGCTCTTAAAATACAAATGACATCATCCCTCTCTCTGCTTATCTGATCAAATACAAGAAAACCTACTAAAAAGTCTCACCATGGTCTGCAGAACCCTAGGTGACCAGTGCCATGTCACTTCCACTGACTCTGCCCTCTCTCCAGCCCTACTGCCCTCTTGCTGTTTTGTGAGAGGGTACCATCAGAAACACCACATTTATTCTTTCTTCTCTTTGAGCCTCTTTTCTCACAAATTTTATTCTTAAGCTTCATTTCATGAAACCCCAACTCTATAAGACTAGAGTCCAGCTTTGGCTTCTCCTTGGACTTGTATTTGTTGACCTCCACCCAAGGCAGTCTCCTTCAGACTGAGTTGGGGTCCTTGTCTTTGTGTCTGGGATGCAGCACACAGGAGGCTTGTTCTCCTTTTAGGTAACCATGTATTGGATACTGTATGAGAACGACTGTTCCAAAGATAATAAACATCCCAACTCAGTCTGTAGGAATTAGGGAAAATTCCAAAGGGGAGTAAAAGATAGACTATCCAAGCCAAAGCTTGGAGGATGAGACAGAAGAAGATTCTTTGCAAGAGATAGACACATATTCTTCTTAGGCCTAAAACAAAACCCTATGTGTAAATTCTTCTCTAATACACCGAAAATAAAATGCTAAGTCAAGACATGGTTTGGAAAAGAAATCTATTCAACCCAAGTTTTAATTTAAGGCTATTTTCAAGTCTTAATATTTTTTTCATTTCTAATTTTTAAGTGGGAAGACAGCATCACAGGTTATAACAGGCTTTTGGCACCAGTGAACATTTAGTCAAGTCAAAGAGACCAAGACACTTAGAAGAATGTGGAAGGTCCACCCAAGACTATTGAAGTCTGTAGTAATTCTTCTGTGTAGACAGGAAATCCTCCAGTGGGGAATGCAGGCTGATGTGGGACAGTATGGCAGAACCACAGTGCCTTACTGTTGGGAAATGATATCAAGGAGACCAGGGTGGTCCTGGCTCCCTTCGGATTTGCTGAGTATCTTGAATGGGCCTTATGCAAGAGCACTAGAAAACAGCTGTAATCACATTTAGAGAACATTTTTCATGATCCAAAGCTTAAGGGAGATACCTGCTCTAATGTGATGAAAGCCTTAACCCAAATTGTGGAGTCACACAGCACTTCTGCAGTCAGACGTGCAGGACACAGTGCACTGAAATGGTCCCATTTTGTGTGTTTATTCCAACAACTCACCACGGAAAACCAATTTGGGGTCGTTCTGTTTGCTTTCCAATTCCTATCACAGACCTGGATGAGGATTTCGACATTTGAGAAAGCTAAGGTCAGGCACAGGTCAAGTCTCTGGTCTTATATGGAAGGCTTTTAAAAATGACCTGTGCTTATGGCTATGACTGTTCCAATAGTTTTTAAATGAACTGTATGACTTACCTGCAAATAATATGTTTAAAATGCATGTATGAGCGCGCGCACGCGTGCGCACACACACACACACACACATATGGTATGTGGCAGAATGTGTATGAAGGTATGCATATACATTTATGTGAATGTGGTGTGTATGTGCATGCATGCGTGCGTGTGTATGTGTGTGTGTGCGTGTGTGTGTGTGTAAAGACACATGCATGCTGCAACTTGGATATGAAGGTCAGTGGAAAGCCTTGGGCCAGACTTTTCCTCCCTGTTTGAAGTTATGTGTCTTTTGCCATTTGCCTCTGCACTATGCACTTCAGGCTAACTGGTCCACCACCTTCTGGGTGATCCTCCTGTCTCTGTTGCTATCGCATCCTAGCTTACCAATGTGACTGCACTTGTGACTTCTACCTGACTTCTGAGGGTCTGACCTCAGTTCATCAGGCTCACATGGGCAAGTTTGTTTATTTTGTTTTTTTGCCACCAACCATCTCTCTGCGTGTGTTAAACACCTGTGAATCTCATTTGACAGTTTTCCTTCCTAACCTTGCATTATTATTAGCTGCTAGGTTTTTTGTTTCTTAATCGGAAATTTAGCCTTTTGGAAAGTTAATAAAAAAAGATGCATTTCTATATTTTTGTGTCACTGTTACCATAAATATTTGGTCACAGACTGGCCAATGTCCTGGTATAAGGTTAGCTGAATTTCCATTTTTGTGAGTAGAGTAGAAAGAAAATGAGATTTTACAAACACGAGTCTGCGTCTGGACCTTGTTCTGGCCCCCAGAACATATATCATTTCCTACATTTCAAGTTAGTATGTTTTATCCTTGCTAACTTTTTTTTTTGTTATTCCAGTTTGCTTTATTTGCTTTCCCAAGCACCTCTTTCTGTGATTCTATTGTACTCAACCAGATATGAGTGAAACTTCAGTTCTTCCTAACTACAAGCAAGCACTACTTCCACAGAACACACACATATAACAGCAAAAGTGAGCTGAAAGGAAATTAAGCCTGCTCCTCCCCACCAATGCTTAGGAATGGCTGAAAGGTAGCTAGCTAGCCAGGACCATGGTGTGAGAGGCTGCCGAGTCCTGGCTGATCTTCAGTTCTCATTGTCCATCACAGTGGCCATGCTGCCTGCTTTTGTCACTGGCTTTTATTTATTTTTTTTTTATTGGAAAAAAAAAATTTCTGCCTCCTCCCCGCCTCCCATTTCCTTCCCACTCCTCCCTCCCCTCCTCCCCTCCCCCCACTCCTCCCCCTCCCTGTCCAGCCTGAAGAGCAGTCAGGGTTCCTGTGGAAAGTCCAAAGTCCTCCCCCTTCGATCCTGGTCTAGGAAGGTGAACGTCCAAACTGGATAGGCTCCCACAAAGCCAGAACATGAAGTAGGATCAAAACCCGGTGCCATGGTCCTTGGCTTCTCAGCAGCCCTCATTGTCCGCCAAATTCAGAGAGTCCGGTTTTATCCCATGCTTTTTCAGTCAGAGTCCAGCTGGCCTTGGTGAGCTCCCAAAGACTCAGCCCCCACTGTCTCCACGGGTGGGCGCACCCCTTGTGGTCCTGACTTCTTTGCTCATATTCTCCCTCCTTCTGCTCCTCATTGGGACTTTGGGAGCTCAGTCCAGTGCTCCAGTGTGGGTCTCTGTCTCTATCTCCATCGATCGCCAGGTGAAGTTTCTATGGTGATATGCAAGATATTCATCAGTATGGCTATAGGATAGAGTCATTTCAGGTTCCCTATCCACAGCTGCCCCAGGAACTAACTGGGGACATCACCCTGGGCACCTGGGAACCCCTCTAGATCCAAGTCTCTTGCCATCCCTAAGATGGCTCCCTTAATTAAGATGTGTGCTTCTCTGCTCCCCTAACCAACCTTCCTTTATCCCAATCATCCCGTTGCCCCAAGTTCCCCCCACCCTCCCCTTCTCACATTTCTCTCCCCTTCTCCCCTTCTCCCCCCACCCACCACCCCCCCAAGATCCCAAATTTTTGCCCGGCAATCTGGTCTACTTCCCATAACCCAGAGGATAGCTGTATGCTTTTCTTTGGGTTCACCTTCTTAATTAGTTTCTTTAGGGTATCAAATTATAGACTCACTGACCTTTATTTATCTCTAGAAACCAATTATAAGTGAGTACATCCCATGCTCATCCTTTTGGGTCTGGGTTACCTCACTCAGGATAGTGTTTTCTATTTCCATCCATTTGCATGCAAAATTCGCGAAGTCATTGTTTTTTACCGCTGAGTAGTATTCTAATGAATATATATTCCATACTTTCTTGCTAACATTTTTATCTGTAAAATACAATACTGTAATTTCAAACAGATGGGGTGTTAGGAGACCCCACAGCAGGGACTGTGTTTGTAGCTCACAAATCTTGTTGCTTTGTTTCAGGGCAGAGTCTTATTGTTAATTATCAAATATCTTTGAGCTTTGCTCCCAAGTGTGTGTGTGCTAGATTTTATCAGTCAGTGGAGTTCATCAACCCATGATGTTTTGCTTTTGAGTCCAAATTTCTCAGAAATGAATTTAATGATTGTTACAGGTGTTATTAATGATTTTATTAATGTGAGTTTTGACTTATAATCTATGTTTCCCTGTAAGGCTCTATCTAATAAAGGTGTAGCAAGTATCCAGTCCTTTTAAACAGAGTCACAGTGTATATTATGAATAATAAGTGATTTTGTGATGAAATTTATTTTGTTGTATCCAGAGTAATAAAATTCATTCATAGTAACCATGATCATGCAAATGCTCCTAGCATCTTGAGAATGGCTGTTGATATTAAGAGTGGAGTAGAAAAAAATTAGGCTTTAATAAGCATCCCTAGTCTTTAGAGAGCAAGAATATCAAACTCAGTTCATTTACAGTAAGACAATAGAGTCAAGAAAGAATACTTTGGATTATTAAGTGTGATATGGTGGTTTTGTGTTGGGGAAGCCAAGGCTGAGTCAGTGAGACAATGTTCATGATGCTAGAGAAAGCACCACCCTTCAGGCTCTCAAGCAGCAGAGTTTCACTGTGGCCCAGGCTTCTCCGTACACTGGATCCTCTCTCAGGCCTATTGCTCGAGCTCCATGTTCTCTACTATACTGTCAGAACTCCGAGGCTTGAGAACACAAAACACATCCTTCTCCTTAGGTTACAGGTCCTGCAGACTAGAAACATGAGTAAAGCCTAGTTAGTGTGGTTGTCCTGTCTTTATTCACCAGATGATTTAATAGGTACAGGTAGTTCAAAGTGCATAGTGCTAGAATCATATCAGAGTATTCTTTTCTAAATCTCTGGCATCACAGAAAGGGCTGGGTCATGTGATTCGGGTCTCTAAGAACAAGAGCCATACTGGATGAGGCAGGAGTTGCTTAGTCTTCAACAAACCATTTAAATACTGTCCCCAGTAGTTCAACAACCACTTACACTGTCAGGCTTAAAAGAAGAGAGATTCCACTTCTGATGGGAGAAGCATTGCATAAGAAAATATTGGAGCACATGTTTGCTGAGAACATGTCAGGAGCCAGACAATAAGCCCTTGAGGAGACAGAGGCTACTAGGATCCATTCTCCATCTTCAAAGCCTTTCCGGTGTATAAAGAACCAAGGCAGATATTGCCGAGTTTATCTGTTAATGACAGCACAGAAACTGATATTTCGGTTGTGTAGTAGGGAGGACAGGTGAATGAATGAAAACCACAGAACATGCAGAAATTCAAAGGACAGATAACATTGTGATAGATGGTGACAGTGTTACGGCAGGTTACTCTTCAAAGGGAGGGCGGAGTAATATGTAGAGCTAAGAAAGTGTTTTTCTGTAAGGAATTCATCAAGTAGATTCTGATCTCTCACTTGAGGGAAATTAAGTCCAGATGGGTCAAGAACTTAAATGTCAAAGGAAAAGCTTTAAAATGAGTAGAAACAACGTGGGTGAGATCATTCTGCCCTTGAAGTTGGGAAGGGTTGCTTTATCAGGACCCCAAAAGTATTCACTGCAAGGCACCAATGGAAATGAAAAACATTTGGTTACCAAACAATATCTTAGAAAATTAGCATACATATAAAGACAGGAAGATGCTTGTAATACTCATCACTGAAATATAAATCAACCTGCTTATCTATAAATGCATTTATCTGTTATCTACCTGGATAGCATTGATCTATCCATTTACCTGTATCATCTACCAACATAAAAATAAATGAAGAAAAGACCTTTCAATTAACAAAAAAACTCACACAAGGAATGCCAATTCACTGAAGGGAAATGGAGATACGAACAATTAAAAATTAAATGCTACTTTGTTTATTAACAGTTATGACACAGATTCAATCGGCAGAAACTATCATGTCCCACCATCATGAGCTAGGCAACGGGAAAATATACCAAAGGAAAAACTGATCTAGCATTTGAAAAAATCTCATGACGTTTGAGTAAAGGATGTCCATTCCAGCCCTCAAGGCGTCCAGTAGTCTTCTTTTGCAGACACTTCACTTGAAATGTTTTGATACCATTACAGAGCGAGGCATTAGAAGTGACCGTGGAATGCCTTGGCAAAGGTAACATGAATGAGAATTATGAATTGAAAAGGGAAATTAGGCCCCTTACACCTCTCAATTAAAGCTATCCTTTAATTTTCTTCTTAGAAACAACCAGCTGTTCCCCTTTCAGCGGTTCAGTTGCCAGTATTTCCTCGGCTCAGGGTGGGATGTTCTGACCATCCTCCTCCATGCTGGCATCGTCTGGCTTGATTTTTACACAAGTCTGATGCATGCATCCACATTTTCTGTGAGTGCATACTTACAACTTTCCTGGTGTGTCCTGAAAACAAGATTTCTTTTTGTCATCCACCACCTCTGGTTTTTGCCTCCTCTTACACTTTGACCCCAGAACCTGGAGAGGTGGGTGTGATACAGATGTCCTGTCCAGGGCTGGTTATTCTGCAGTCATCCATTCTCTGAACATGAACAAGTTGTGGCTCGTTATGTTAATTGTCATCTACTGCAAAACATAGCTTTCTTGATGAGGGCTGGCCACTCTTCGGAGGATGGCCTGACACCCGTGATTATATGGACAGCAGAAACTGTGCTCAACTTTTTAAAAAGAGGACACACGGTAAAGGTGAATGTGATCAAAATACATTGCATGAAATTTTTACATAATTAATACACAAAACAAAATATAATAAAACTATTAGACTAGTGGTGGCTTCCACAGAGAGAGGGGTGTATATGCAAGTGAGCTGACAGAACTGGGCTTTTAGGAAATGGAATCCCACTCTTGTGATGTGTTTATGGTATTGCATCCAGTAGCCATGACGAAAGGGTTACCTTTTAGAAAACGTTCATGTAGACTCTTGGATGAAGTATAAGAGGCAGTTCACTTTCCAGCTGCCACCCAGCATTATTGGAGAAAATATATTAAGTGTGCTATACAGAAATTGATCAGGTTCTTGTGACATATGCTGTTGTCCTTTGCTGCCCAGTTTATTTGTAGGGAGAAGGAACGTGAACCGATGAACAGGGAGTTTTCATGGGAGCGGAGTAGTGTTGGCCAGAGAGGATATTTGTCATGAAAACGCATTGCTGGGCATAGACCTTGTCAGACTTGACCTTGAAAAAAAACTGAGACAACTGAAAAAGTCATCATTGACTTGGTAGAAAAAGATGACTTAGGACACACATCTGTAAGATGGAACCCACACCCAACATTGCTTTGGCAACTAAGAACCAGAGACTATATAGCCCAGAGATGTGGGGGTGAAATCAAATACAAATGGTAAAAAAAAAAAAAGCAGTGAAAAAAGGTCCCACTGATATTCTGTTGTACTTGATAAATCAGTGCCTTGTACGTCCTTCATAAGAGAAGCTTCCTCCTGTTGCAGATAGAAACAAATACAGGGACCCACAGCTGGACATCACACAAAGATAGATAGATAGACAGACAGATCTCACACACACACACACACACACACACACACACACACACACACAGAGAGAGAGAGAGAGAGAGAGAGAGAGAGAGAGAGAGAGAGAGAGAGAGAGAGAGATGATTGGCAGACAAACAGAAAGATGAAATGTCTCATCAAATCCTTCCCTTCAGAGCTTAGATAACCCTGCAGAAGAGGAGGTGGAAAGAATGTTAGAGCCAGAGGGGATGGAGGACATCAGGAGAACACAGAAGTCCTCTGAATCAACTTAGCAAGCCTTATACTCACAGGAACTGAAGCAGCAAGCACAGCAGCCACATGGGGTCTGCATCAGGACCTCTGTATTATGGCCTTCACTTTATATTTTTATGGGACTCTCATGTGTGTGAACAAGTGGATCTCTGATTCTGATTCTTGTGCCTTCTCCTGGGCTCATTTCATTCTATGGGTTTGTCTTGTCCAACTTCCTTGTGATGGTTTTTATTTTATCTTATTATATTTTATTTTGTTACGTTTGGTTGTCATCTCTTAGAAACCTGTTCTTTTCTGATGAGAGACAGAAAGGGAGTGGGTCAGATTGGAGGAAGGCGGGGAGGAAGTGAGAGGAGTAGAAGGATGGGAAAGTAATCAGGATATATTATATTAGAAAAAAAAAAAACTCTTTTTAGTAAAAGTGTGTGTGGCCAGGAGAAATGATCAGGGTGAACAGAGTACAGGAGAGGAGTGTAGGACGGAATTCAGCTATCAGAACAGGTTGGTAGCTGGAGTGAGGCTTGGATTCAGGAGACTGTGGGGAAGTACAGGGCAGCAGAAAAGGTGAAGGGCTCATTATATTGCCATCAATTTCTGTGACAACCAAGGCAGATTGGCAATGTCCAGAGGTGGGAAACCTTGCCAAGGAGAAGGGTTAGTGGGATGGTAAAAAGGAGTCTGAGTTTGCTAGTTGCAACAGAATTCTAACATCAACATGACCTTGATGACTTCATCGAGCAGATACCGTGTAGGCTCCAAACTTCTGCATAAACACAAAGGGAACAGAGTCTGGACCACTGCAAACTCCCAGATAGCCCCAAGGGTATTAACATGGGGAATGTTCCTGGCTACTGCAAGCCTGGCTTCTATTTTAACTCCAGATCCAGCTCTCGCAGCCTTCGATTCTTTACAGGAACTCCTGATTCTAAGCGCTTGGTTTGGAAACATCTTATTTGTATCACCTTTTCCACAATGGCTAAACCAGAGCACCAGGAACTTGAAAGGCCAGTCAAATAGAAATCATGCTTCAAAAGCCTGACTGATGACAACCACTGTCCCGACATCCAGCTTCAGAAATCACAGAGAGTGAGGGAAAAGCCAAAACCATGTGGGAGAGCATTAGGAAGCGGGTGAAGGAACTGTTCAAAGACGTGAATCAATCCTCCACAGGAAATACCTCTGTGTGGAAAACACTGGTAGCCTTCTTCCTCACCACGCCAAAGATGAAATACGAATTTGTTAGTCCAGTGTTAGTTTGCAGTGATCACGCAAATGGCCTGTAGCCTTTCTCACTGCCTCGCTAAATGCTGCAAAGCTCCCGGAGCGGTTCTGCTTCATCTCAGCACTGAGTGAGGTCTCAGCTGTTGTGACTATAATAATAGGTTTTTATTTGTGTAAAGCATGAGGCATTACCGTGCCATGTTACCCATGGTTACAGTACTGCTCTGCCCTCATGGCATCCTTTCAGTTATATCAAGAGAGCAGATAATTTTTAAAGCAATGGAACGCATGTCAAGTGGTTCGTTTTTCTGCGTTGGGCGATATTAGCCAGCTCTAACGGGAAACTATTTCTAGATTTGCACATGGGTTCTCTGACATTACGGCATGTTCTGCAAAAGGGCTTTTGTTGAGCTCATGCATGACCTTTGCCAAGACTGACTAAAGCAGAGAGCTTCCAGCACTGGTTGCTTGGCCTCCTCCTCCCTGTCTTTCCCTCAGAAACTACTGATCATTTCTGCTGTCTTTGGAATTTCCCTTTTCCAGAAGGTTACATTGTTAGAATGCTTATTTCTTATGAGTATATTGCATTTGTATATTTTGTTTGTATATCTTGCTTGATGAGATATTTACATCTCTGCCCATTTTTAACCAGGTGTTCATTTTCTTTCTGGTTCTAAAACTCTTAAAAATTCATTGGACTTAGGGCCAAGTTGGCCAAGGGCAGCCTTTTGCAAATGCCAACAAGAGACCCGCTTGTTTTATCTTTTTCTATCTCCCATCACGAGTTCTCTTCTTGGACCACACTTGTTATTAGTTTTCTTCCTTTTTCTTTTTTCTTTTTGTCAAATTAACAAATCTAGAAAGAGCAACCCTCAATTGGGAAAAATGTCTTCATCAGGTATTCTGTTGGTCAGTCTTTTCGGACATTTTCTTGATTAATGATTGATGTCAGTTCTGCCACTCCCGACTTCTAGTTCCTTGCATAAAACAAGCAAACTGAGTGGGCTATGGAGAGGAAGGCAGTAGGCAGCATCCCTTCATTGTCTCTGCTTCAGTTCCTGCATCCAAACTCCTCCCCTACTTTAGCAGTTCCCTTTGCTTCCTTCAGTGACAGACCTGGGACATGTAAGCCAAATAACCCTTTCCCTCCTTAAGTTGGTTTTAATCAGTGTTTCCTCACAGCAACAAAAAGCAGACTGATATAATGTTCTTCTTTTTATACGAGGAGCTCCTTCCATCCTTAGAGCTTCACCAAGACAGGAGTTCCTTAGGAGTCTCCCTACCGCCAGATCAGATCTTCTCTGTGTTGTCTTAATCAAGTTCTAATCAAGTTCTATACATCTAACATCTGTCTTTCACAGTAGATCAGAACCCTGTGAATGCCCATTATTCAACACCGTGTTTTGCTTTGACTTCACATGAATATTTGTTAAGTGAACAAACAAATGGGAAAATCTGCACAGCCCTCTTCTGTCTCTTGCAATGTGAGACTGAGAAGCTGAGCAAGGCAATTGCTTTGGACAACTTGGTAGCTCTGCACAGCCCTCAAGCCAACCATTGCTCTTTCCATTTTAAAAATCGGAATAACCTCCTCAAGACAAATACAAGGACCATAAGGATATGGGATTTAATTTGTAGAGATTTTCATTATGTAAGTTTAGCATGGTAATTGAGTTGTGGAGACTTGTGTTGCTAAGTCACTTCTTGGGATGTATTTTAAAATTTTTAAGGTTTTCTTGATTTTACCTGTCATAGAGTGATAGCTTATAATAGTTGAATTTAGCCTGAGGGGAGAAAAGTCTACTCTTTAATAAGATATTATTAAATTACATTCATCATTACCAATAAGGACAAAGTGAAATCTAATAAACTAAATTATTTTACACATACACACACACACACATACACACGCACTTACACTATGAAATGTTTACCTTCAAGCTTCAGCCCTCTTCCACCCTAATGTCTGCGACAGGACTTAAATATTGCAAGTGGAAGCAAACACTGCAGAGAAAGTGGTAGACATTTTGCACTTTCTTCTTTGAAAGTTTGTTTCCTGTACTCTGTAAAGGGCTACACGAGGAAAGTGCTGGAGATGCAGGTGAAGCGTCTCCTGAATAGGCAGAAGCTGCTAGATAGCTGTGTTAGCTGATAGGAGAAAATTCAGACTCGGCCTCTAGCTACCCTAGATACAGAGGTTCATTTTGGTGCCTGAAATATCAAGTGAATGCCCTTTATTATGCGCCTCTTTACTTCTTACCTTATTTCAATGTTCCTCTACTGCGATTTTCTCTGTAATTATGAGAAATTTAGATAAGATTCTTCAGCCTAACTTTTATCTCTCTGGAGTTTTGTCCATGCCTTGGACAGCACCCATTTTTGGCCCACACCAGTGTTTGGATGCCTTCTGTCTGGCCCAGAAGTTTCCAACTGGCTTACCCTCAGAAAAATGGAGTGAAGAACTGGATGTGAACTTTGAGGTGGGGGAGGGCGAAGGTTCATTCGCAGCATAAACCATGATGTGGGCTGAGGAGCGATTTGCAAACTGTTGAGGGCCTGCTGGTATCAGCAGACTTCTATTGCTTAACGATGCTTGCTCTAAACTAGAGAAGTCCTCCTGAGGCACCAGGCCTTTGTCTGCAGTTGGGAGATTGAGCAGAACCCAGGAATCCTTTTCAGGCCTCATCTACATTCAGGCTTCAAACAAAGTTGTGGTAACGGGTTGCTTAAGCAGGCCTGTGTGTCATGCAGTGTTTTTTTTTTTTTTTAAGAAGATTAAAATTGTTGCAATCAATTAGTTATAAACAACACTCCTTTCGGACCAACCTGGTGGTGCACGCCTTTAATCCCAGCACTCAGGAGGCAGAGGCAGGAGGATATTTGTGAGTCTGAGGACAGCCTGGTCTACAAAGTGAGTTCCAGGACAGCCAGAACTGTTACACAGAGAAACCCTGTCTCGAAAAATCAAAATAATAATAAGAAAAAGACTAAACTGTGCTGTACACACACATGCTCACGAGCATAGATGGACTTGGCACACACAAAGGTATGTTTATATGTGTAGTAACATCATCCTTAACGTCTCAAAATCTATAAAAGAGCTGGCTAAATGTGTCTGTCTTTCTTTGGTACTCCTAAACTAGGTTGTAGTGGGAAGCAAATACATCTGTCCCTTTTGCTGTGTTCCAGGGAACTCACGGACAATAGCTGTCTGTCCAAGGCTAATCTGGCTCACATTGCTTCTGTAATGAAACAGCTTCTTCCCAGAGCAGACCCTTTAAAAGATGGTACTACATGGCATTCTGCACCACAGGGGGTGGGGGAACTAAAACCAGATTCCAAATGGATGCTTAAAGCTCCTGGTGACCACCAGGTAGAGTCTAACGTTGGTCCCAGGTAATCCTCATTCAGGTAAGTTAGGGATGGTTGAGGAGAGTATATTGGAAAATCTTGGTTAAATAATGATATTAACCAGTGCTACATTTGGAACACAGAGCTTAGGCAGGTGACATAATCAAGAAATATTGACTGCAGGTGGATAACTTTCTGTCCTTTCCCTCTCTTAGACACCTGGGACAGTGTCAGCTGTGGTGAGAAGGTAGGGGCCACACACTGATGTGTTATTTGTCACACTGATGTCACACCTCAATGCTAAGGAAAGGCCAGAAAATCATGTCCACAAGTCTGTCCCCAAGGCTGGGCCCAAAGGGGGTCTTTCCTCAGACCTTGTAGGCAAGCCTGGGGGCCCAGGGACTGCTTTTGTATACACACTGTACACAGTAGGGTACTGATTGGAATGAGGTCTGATCTACAGACCCTTAGAGCATCCATTTCTGATGAAGGTGGTCCAAGGGTCAGGTGGATGTGGAGTACTGCCATCAAAAGTGGCACAAAGGGCCAATGGGGAGGTGGAGCCAACATAAGGTACTGTTTGCACACAGAACTGCATTTGCTGAACTTGGGAATGGCAGATACTAGCCCAAGCATCAAGGCTTCTGGCTGTATGATTTTCCATTCATGATATTATTTTTCAGGGTAAAAGTAATTTATGTTTATGACTTAGAAAGGCATCTACAATGTTGGTATCTCCCATCACACTAACAGGAATTTAGTTTCTCTGTCAGTGGTAGAAATCTGTCTGTAGTGGTAGAAAAGCCCACATCTTGTACTGGAACAGTGGAGGAGGGATATTTGGTCAGCAGATTGTGGCTACCTGGACCCAAACCAGTCCAGATGTAGGTGTTGGACTAAGGGATATTTTAAATATTAATTCTTGCTTGGAAATCTCAACTGCTAAAGATGATGGGGGGCTACTAAGAGAAGAAAGTCAAAATACAATGCAAGTACGGCTTTAGATTGAGCAGGCTGGTGCATGACTGAATTCTAGTAGGGGTGTTGGAAAGAGAGGGAGGAAAGAAGAGCATGAGTTTGAGGCTAGCCTGTACTACATAGTAAGATCCTGTTTCAAAAAATTATGTAAAATAAAATAAATTATATAAAAGAGTATTCTCAGTGTCTTGGTGCTATGACCATGTGTACAGGATCTGGGCAAGATGAAGGCAGTCAATATTCTAGTGCGGATGCGGAGGGCTCGTGATGGTTTACCCCTAGAGGAAAAGCTGTTGGCAGCTGATGGCTGCTGAGAAAGGGAGAGGTAGTTTCTTCAGGGCTGCCCTTGTGAGGCTATCTTCTTTAGGTTTCTACCACTGTTACAAACATCATGTCAAAAATCAGCTTGGGGAAGCAAGAGTTTGGTCAATCATCAAAGCGAATCAAAGGTAGGGATGGAAGCAGAGACCACGGAGGAATGCTGTTCCTGGCTTGCTCCCTGTGGCTTACCCAGATGGCTTTCTTATACACCCCATGGCCACCTATCCATGGGTAGTGTCTCCCACAAGCTGAGCCTTTTCACATAATCAAGAAAACGCCCCCATAGAGTTTCTTAATGGCCAGTCTGATGACGACAATTACTACGATAAGATCTCTTCTTTTAAGATGTGTCTAGGTTTGTGTCAAGTTGACAAAAACCAGCTGCCACATTAGCCATTAACCATGCTCCATATATCTATGTACACTGGTAGCACTAAGTAGACTCCATGCATTTTTAAAAACAAGAACCCATGAAGTTCAAATGTTAAAGGAAAAATAGGGGATTATTGGAAAAAGTGAGTATAGGTGATAGATTTGATCAAAACCTTTATATGCTGTGAAGACTGAGAAGACAAAGATCCACTTGCCTTCCAGACACTCCTCTACCTTGGGCCAGAAGGAGACCACAAAGCCCTGCCTGGTGTGATGCTGGGCAGTCAGGCTCTATTAAAGCTAGTAAATCTAGAAGAGGACATGGAAGAGAGAGACAGAATGGTTCGTATCCTGTGGAGAGAGGCAAATCTGAAGAGCAAGAGGTAAAGTTGGTGAGGAGTGGGCTAAGGTGTGTAGCCTGTTTGCTACCTGGAGCCATGGTAATATCCAAACCTGTGATATTGCCAAGGGTCATGTCTGTACCTGTGGCCCTACAGCAGCCTTGGTCTGTGTTGAAGTCTGTGGCTCCTGCTACCACTCAAGGCCCAGAATAAAGGACTGTGCAAAGATGGCCCCACCCCCACTGGCTACAACACTAGGGAGAACTGGCCCAGCACCTCACTAACTGCAGCACTTGGGAGAACAGGCCCTGCACCTCTCCTTGGCGACACAATGGAGACAATTTGTCTGAAAGGGGCACAAGTGAGCCAGATATAGAACATGTACATGAGAGCTCTGGTCCTGTCCCTCAGCTGCCGTATGGTGGCACGAGTCAAGGGGAGATGCTTCTCTCCCCTCCTGTCCCAGTCCGAGGTAGGCAGGAGAACAGGCCACTGGGTCATAAGAAAGAAAGAGCTGGCCATGGCCTTCACTTGCTGCAGCACTAGGAGAGCAGGTCTGACATCTTATCTGGGCTGCAGAGCAGGGCTGAGCAGCTGACTATGGTGTGGGTGAGCCTGCCCTGAGAGGGAAGAGATAGGAGAGTGGGAGAGATAGCTTCACAGTCCTCATCTGCCTGGTGGTGCTGAGGGCAAGGGAGAGAAGTCCATCCCCCACTGCCTGAGATAGGAGGGAGAGCTGTCCCTGAGGTCACAAGAGCAAGAGAGCTGACCCCTGCCTCTCATTAGCTGCAGCACTAGGCAGAGTGTCCCCTGCACCTTGCCTGGGCAGCACAGTGGAGCTGGCCTTCGTAAGTGTATGTGTAGTTGAACCACCTTAAGGGCCTAAGAGCAAAAGAACCAGCCTTGCCCCTTGCTGCTACTGTATAAGGTAAACTAGCAGGATCTCCATGACACACAGGGCAATGATAGGATATCCAAGATGTGTTGGCCTGAATGAAAATGGCCCATAAAGGGAGTGGTACTATAAGGAGCTGTGACCATGTTGGAAGAAGTGTGTCACCATGGGGGCAGGTTTTGAGGTCTCTTTTTTCAAGTTTCCCTCAGTGTGAAGCTAACTGCTTTCTGGTCAAGATGTAGTTAGCTCTGTGTCTGTTTGCACGCTGCCATGTTCCGCATCATGACGACAATGGACTGAACCTCTGAAACTGTAAGCCAGCACATCAATTAAATGTTTTCTTTCTAAGAGTTGCTGTGGTCATGGTGTCTTTTCACCACAATAAAAACCCTAACTAAGACACAGGAGAAGTCCCAGTGAGGGCCCCAAATTAATAGGATAGCAAAAACCAGAGGCCTTGAACCAGACCAAAGACTCATTACAATGAACACTTGCTAGTAAGATCTTTAGACTAAAGGGTGACACAATGTATTATATTAAAACCTCCAAGATAAGATTTTTCTCTTCTTTTAAATTTTATTTATTTTATATTGAGGGGGAGGTTGCAAGGGCAGAGGACAGATGTAAAGGGGTGAGGAGATGAGTGGGATTGGGATGCAGGATGTGAAAGCCACCAAAATCACTGAAAAGTGAAATTAAAAATATATGCATATATGAAATTCTCAAATTATATATCATAAAACATGTATTTTCCTTTTTCTTCACCTGTGTTTCCTGATTTATCAATCTGGTCCTCTGGAATGTCACTCACAGCTAGAAGTCTTGTTTTTTGAAGCTATCTCCACTTGTGGCTATTTTGACACTGGTTATATTCCATTTCACTTATCTTTAGCTCCCTAGATAAAACCATAACTCCCATTTTTGATCTAACACACTGAGCACTAGTTACGCAGCAAACACAGTTTGGTGAGTGGCAAGTACTTCAATATTTGTGATTATCATTGAATGTGCAAAGCTTTTCCATTATAGTTAATTGAATGATCCCCGCGTATTTGTAAATACCAAGTTCAGTAAACAGCGCTAGAGCAGATCCCCCACACCCCACACGGAGATAGAGGAATGGAAGTCCACTGTGCATCATGAACAGAGCTAGACACGAGACGGAGATGAGAACCAAACATGGGGTGACTTTTAATGACTGTGTGTTCAGGCAGAATACAAATATTTGCGTGTTTTCTATTTTGGTCCTTTGAATATTTCCCAACCGCCTAAAATTCATCAAAGCTTAGTATTTGCATGTGATTTTTGTGGACTTTTGTTTTAATTTCGCACACGCATGGTTGCAATCATTGTGCGTGACAAAATTTTGCAGATAGTGTCAGTCTTCAACAGGGCCATAATGGGTATAAACACATTGATTTGGGCCACCTCGATCCTCTCATTTTAGGGAACCTGTTATAGACTTCCATGGAACACAGAAACTCTATCCAGAGATTTTGTAAGGATGTACCGAGGTAGATGGTCAAACTTACCACAGACAGGAGGGTTGTGGAGTCAGGCATGTAAGAACGGAGTCGTTGTTGGCATCTTTGCCTAATGGAGTCTTAAAAGACAGCATGCCATGCCTTCAAACACAATTCTCTTCCCCAGAATAACTTCCAATACAATTCATTTTGTTTCCTAATGATTGTGAACACAGTTCTAAGGTCATTTCAATTTAACTTAGAGTAAGAGTTTCTTTCCTGGTCAAGTGACTTTTAAAATTATATCCTAAATAAATAAAAATGAATTTATACCCTCCCCTTTCGCATCTCTGCTATTTTAAAACAATCTCTGAGAACTGTTGAATCAAACTGATGTTTAATAAAATGTTTTGTCTTTGCTTTCCTTTACAAAATCTATAGGTCACTGATTTTGCTCAGGAATACAAACCTAAGATGGCTTAGGAGGGTTGTCTTCATTCTGTGTTTATCTGACTGTGGCTGTATCAGACAGCAGCTGGGGCCAGGGTCTTCTCAAAGTCACCTGCCTTTTGTCTTAGTTAGGGTTCTTATTGCTGTGATGAAACATCATGACCACAGACACCTGGGGAGGAAAGGCTTTATTTGGCTTGCACTTCTACATCATATTTCATCATTGAAATCAGGACAAGAACTCAAGCAAGTCCCCAAACTGCCTCCATAACATTAGGCTACAGGCAAGCCTGTTGGGCATTTTCTTAATTATAATTGATGGTGGAGGGCCCAGCCCATTGTCGGTGGGACCATCCCTGGGCTGGTGGTCCTGGACTCTATAAGAAGGCAAGCTGAATAAGCCATGAGAAGCAAACCAATAAGCAGCGCCCCTCCATGGCACGCCAGTTTTTGGTGGCATTTATTTCTTGGATTCCTGCCAGTTTTCAGAGGCCAGAGGCTACCCACAATTTTTTGTCCGAGAAGAGTAGACAGTGAGAACGACTTCATCTCCTGCCACTAGCTAGAGAGGACTCACACCACTTAGGGGGTTTACCAGTTGGGTTAAGCTCACCTTTCTTAAGGCCAGTGTGTTTTGGTTCATAATCACTACTGAGTATGCTCACAGATTGATGGAGGTAGGTCTTGTATCTTATCTATTGCTTTCATTGGTTAACTAATAAAGAAACTGCCTTGGCTCTCATAGGACAGAAAATTAGGTAGGCGGAGTAGACAGAACATGATGCTGGGAAAGAGAAGCTGAGTGAGGAGTCACCATGATGTTCCCATGCCAGGCAGACGCAGGTTAAGATCGTTCCTGGTAAGCCAGCTCATGGGCTACCCAGAATATTAGAAATGGGTTAGATTAATATGTAAGAGCTAGCCAATAATGGGCCAGGCAGTGTTTAAAAGAATACAGTTTCCGTGTAATTATTTCGGGGCATAAGCTAACCATGTGGGCGGCTGGGTGCCGGGAACACAGCCGGGCCGCTCCTCTTTCAACAACAGATGCAGCTAGATTAGAGCTGGGCTGAGTGGCTGGGGCTAAGTTCACAGTCTACAGAAGCTGGGATCTGATGGTTAGCTACTATAGAGTTTTGCCCACTACATCTCCCCTGGCAGTTTAAAACCTACGAGACCTTCATTTCCATATTCCCTGAAATACTCATGTTTCCACAGAGCAAGCATTTAAAAAGATTTGGGGGATATCCTACAACCCCCGAATCTATTTTACCTAGGAGGTGCCTAATCACAAACTCTCTGCCTCTGGTCTCCTGTACATTGGTAGTTGGTGTGGGTGCTTCAGAGTCCAAGAAACCCTATTATCCATCGGAAGAGGCTGAGAGGCCCAGACCTGAGGATATCTGTTCATGTCAGGCCTAACTCTGGCCGCTGATTTGAGCATCCATATCATTTTGTTGTTGTCTGCAGCCTATTTATGCTAAGAATGGGAAATGAATTTTATTTTCAAACCTGGGAGACTAGGCAGCTTCTCTCTTACCTGTAAGTTTTCATGAACAAGAGTGGTTTCTCTTTTCTCACTTCCATGTTTGTGCTTGCTTTGTGTGTGTGTGTGTGTGTGTGTGTGTGTGTGTGTGTCTATTTTTGAGACAGGACCTTATGTAGCTTAGGCTGACTGAAGTCTGCTCATGGTTTTATGCTCATCTTAATACGTACCTAACTAACACACACCGATCACACTTTAACTAGGCTCCTAAACCCACGCTGGACTGCTCTGGAATTTGCTCTTTGCTGTATCATTGCGTGTTACCACATTGCTGACTGCTCTGCAGCACGGTGCCTTTGCCTTCTGTTTCCAGTATCATCTCCCTTTCCTCAAGCCCTATCCAAAGAGGCCCGCCAACCTGTCCACCCAGCCTCGCCTCTTGCACCTTGCCTTCCTCTCTTAGGCTTTTGGGTTGGCTGTGGCATTTCAGGCTTCTTCACTCCAGTGTCTGACATCTGGGTCTGGACTCACTTGGAGGCTGGGTCTCCAGGCTTCATCCTGCATCCCTCCCTCCCTCTCTCTGTCTCTCCCGTTTCTTCCCAGCTCTGTATCTCTCTAGGTGTGATCTTTCTGCAGCATCATTAGCATCACCCCCCCCCCCAGTGTGGCCAGCTTTAACCTTTGGCTAGATGCTCCTCTAGGGTATTCCAAAAGGAGGCCGTTCTTTTCTCTTTTAGTCTCTCTGATGAGGAGCAGCATCTCACAGCACAGACTCAAGAAGACTGACTTGGATGAGTGAATGCACGTGAGGATGGGTGGAGAGTAGCTGGAGGAGTTCTTCCACGGCACACACCCTGTGCAGTCCCACTGTTAAGGAAAGGGGAGCCGTATGAGGGAAACGATGCCTGGCATTTGACTGCTGTGTTCTTCTTCACACCAGTTCCTGGA
The DNA here is from genome assembly GCA_963919715.1 of Microtus obscurus. Lineage (NCBI taxonomy): Eukaryota > Metazoa > Chordata > Mammalia > Rodentia > Cricetidae > Microtus > Microtus obscurus. The sequence continues at coordinate 26,700,080 of CAWTZC010000015.1, forward strand.
AAGCTGCATAGACTACACAGCCTTCACAGCTCACTCTCCCCTCCCTTGGGTGGGATGCTGCTGAGAAGCGAGTCTGAATCGCAGACCATGTGCTGGGGTCTACTAAATGCTTGAATGTGCTCATATACGGCTCTGCTGGTCCTTAGTTTCTCAACATCTATGCCACATGTGTGGTTATAGTACTTTTCCTGTTTTCTTACTTCTAATTAGTTTTATTATTCGATAAAGACACCAATTGTCCTTTGATACACTGAAAAAAAAAAAACCCAGTTACTAAATAGTACATCTCAGTCACCGTCCTGTTCCTGCCGTACTGCAGTGTGGACATACCGATTGGAAATGGTGTCCACATGACTGAGTCCCTGCCAGGAAAGAAAAAGAGTTGTTCCTATCCACAGAGAACTTACTTCAAGCAGTGGAGGAGTGGAACCAAAATTTGCATATTTCTCTTATCGTATATTGAGGGGTTATCTTGCTATGAAGGCTCTCACATTCTGCTCTGTGCCATTAGGATTAGCCACCAAGCTTGCTTGAAACTTGAACTGTAGAGCAATCCAGCCTCAGACTTTCCTGCCTCTGCCTCCTGTGTGCTAAGACTAAAGGCGTGCGCCACCACAGCAGTCTAAGAAGTGTATCTTCCTGAGCAGAGGAGGACTCCAGACAAACTTGCCTGCACTGAATGGCCAGTGTCACCACTTCCCCTGCTACACGCAGTAGGGTACACCCAGTAGCAACTCAAGAGGATCCCTCTTTAGTAATTCAGTCCATATTTATGTGTGCCACACTGCCCAGAAATACTGAGGTACCGAAGAGGAATACATCTTTGATACCCTTCAATAAATTTGTTACTGCAAGGTGAAGGCAAGCAGGGGATTGGTGGGGAGGAGAGAGTACACGGGGGAGAGACTGGGTAGTATTTTGTGAAGAGAGGGCCCGTTCCATTCTGAAAGACAGCAGAGGATGTAGCAGTCCCTGGAAGCTACTCTGGAGATTCTGCGGAAGTCATTCCTCTCCTGCAGGGCCAAGAAAACGAAAGAACAAGATGTGCTGACCCATTAGCATCTTCTAATTTCCTTTCATCTAGTTTGTCTCCGCTGTCTTCATAGACTCTGTGATCCGGAGATACTGTGACAGGAACAGAGCCTCAATTCTAAAAGTCTGCTCTCGGCTGCAGCATCTTATTAGGACCCAGTGTGTCCCAGGCTTAGTCCCTTTGCATACAATTTAAAGACAACATCAGACTAATCCTTCAGACATTTGAAGAGTACTCAATGCTTAGGAAAATTACCCCATTTTAGTGATGACTCAGCCAGGGCTGTGTTTCTGTGATTAAAAGCAATTAGTTTAATTTCTCCTCCCCCAACCGCTCTTCACTCCAAGCTTCCTCTGCTAAGCTGTTGGGTATTGCATTAGCCTTGCACGGAAACCCAATTTAACTTTTGTTCGTATGTGTAAATATGAGAGTTTGTTTAGTAATACAGGGGTGTATGAGCCTGCAATACCCCCTTTTCCCTCACGGCGCCTACCTTTGAACCTGCCATTTTTATTAGTCCCACAGTTATAAATGTTTCCAGGAAACGATTTCCCAAACCATAAATACCTTTCTTACCTCATTATCAGAAAGTTCCCTGCATTCCGTCCCTACATCTCCTTCTGGTTTCCTTCGGGGATGAATTCCCAAGCAGCCTTTGTGGATCAGACAAACCTAAAACATGAAATTCAGAAAAAGAAAATGCATGACATTAGTAAATAGTCAACAATAGTTTTTGTCTTCCAGCTATTTCCTTAGTGGAGTCTGTCACAATAAAAATTATTATTTCAAGAAAGAAAGACGATGTCTTTATCTGTACAGCCCACAGCTTCCCACCCTTTGTCTCATATACCCACCACAATGTGGGGGCACTGATCCTCCCTCTGCAAAGGAGGGTGCACAGGTCAAAGGGAAGGGAGGTGACAGGCAAAAAGAAGTGACAACTAAGAGTACTGCATCAAAGCCAAGCTTGTCCCCAAAACCAGCTTTTCTGCCATTGCCCCTCAACTCAAAAGCCATATTTCTACTTAAAAACAGAGCAAAACAAACAAATAAATAAAGCTTCTTTTCTACCTCTGGATTCAGATGACAGGAATATTTTACCCAAGAATGTTGAGCAATCGTAAATGACTTTTTCTCCTTCCACACTGGAAACAAACCGCAACTTAATATAACAAAACTGGTCATTGCTCTCGCCAAAGTATTTCATCAGCTCCTGGCGTCCGTTACATCTGATATGCTTACCCAGCATGACGGATGGCTTGCTTCTTAATAAGCAGGCTAGTTAAGCAGAGCAGTTAATGACAGGAGATTTTTCTTTGGCTCCAGGGCTCAGCATGCACAGACAGGACCCTGCATGAATTCCCCTTGCATGTGACGATAAGATGCTTCCACTCTGCCAGCAGAAAGCAACTTTATTAATTAGAAACACATTGTGTGTTATCACGAAAGATGCATTTTTTCCAGGAAGAAGTGCCCCTTGGCACTGAGGATGAGTATGAAGAAGAACAGATAATGAGGTTACAGACATGACTTTATCTCAATTTAGGATGCAAATATTTAGGATCAGGATTAAGACTTTGGTAGAGGCAGCCTTCAAGATATCTGCAAAGGAAATACTTGAGACTGTTGTTTTCATTTTGTTTACAGTAGCTCTGGGAGGGAGACATTTACTCAGCCCTATGGGGTATCAGCAACTCAACAGAACCTGGTCCTTACATTTTACATTTCAAAGAGTCCTTTGGAATAGTTCAACTTGATGTGCTTTAAGCAAAATGCAAAGAATCAATAAATGGACCAATAAAGTAACTACAAAGATATCACATACTGAAAACAGTTCTGCAAAGTCAGCCCGTTTTTGGTGGTTTTTTTTTTTTTTGAGGGGAAATTGTTCACATCTTCAGCAGAAAGAACAGTGTTTAGAACTGAGCTGTGTGATACTAAGCACGCTGCATTCAGACATGTATGCAGATATAAGAGAATATGGTCTCTGCGGCCCCATGTAGACCATCTTGATTGGCATCCAATCCCAAATGGAATTCTTCCAGACTCCATCCAGTAGCTGTACCCTATTGCAGACCTATCTGTTTTATAAAAACTCTGTTTAACTAGATTTCCAGCCTATGGGAGTTCTTCTTACACTGCAATGTATCCTGTTTTACTTTCTGCCATCACAATAAACATTTTTATGTGACAATAGCTACCCTCTCTCATAATTTTCTCACATTCCCATTAAGTATCCCTATATTAAGTCAGTTATCTTACTAGTTGGATTATTTTCTGAATCCTCGAGTCTTCTTGGATTCCCTCTTCACCCACACCACAGCTGACATAATATCTGGCCCTATAGGCCAATGTCAGGGTCAGTTGGGCATCTTATCTCTACACACATGGTGTGCAGGTCTGTGAAATCTATGCAGACTTGGTGTAGATGTTTGTCCAGCATATCTTGGATACTTCCTCTTTGGAGGAGATGGTGAATACTTCTACGGTTTCTCTACAATAGGTTGCATCGCAACTAATCTCTCTTTTGCAAGGGACTTGCAGAATAGGAGGCCCCAGGGCACTGGTTCCCACCTCATCAGTTAATTCTTTCTGACGTTTAAATTTGATACTATGCAATATGCTTATATCCTTGCTAAGTGGCCTTCTTAATCTGTTAGCCTGCCTTTTGAGAACTATTGCAGATGCTAAGGGATGCTGTTCCAGTAGACAGAGTGGTATCTGACTCCATACTACTAGGTGTGTACAGAGATGAAGGAAAGTGACACCAAGCATTTTCTTTTAATACCTCCTGGGAACATAAAAGAGCACTGGCATGTTTACATGTCCTCGAATGTAAATCAGTGTTATAATAGCCATAAACATGGAGAAGATAGACACAATTGAATTATTCATGTCCTACATGAAAAGAAAGTTATTTTACTGAGCATATGATGGTGTGAAATGACTTGTTTTGATACTCAATGCAGTCAGTAGGTGTTTAGATGGAGGAACAGGGTGGGGTAGGGCTATTTCTAAGAGTCTAACTGTAAAAGGTGATTGACAATAGATTTGCATTGTTGTCGAACATTATTGTAAGGCGTGTTACTTTTGTTTATGCTGCATTTGTTTAGCTCTGTGAAGCTGTGATATCTTGCCTGTCTAAAACACCTGGTGGTCTGAAAAAGAGCTGAATGGCCAATAGTGATGTAAGAGAAAGACAGGTGGGGCTGGCAGGCAAAGAGTATAAAAAGGAGAAGAAATCTTGGAGACGGAAGAGAGAAAGGAACAAGAAGAAGGAGAGAAGGACACTAGGGCCAGCCATCCAGTCACATAGCCAGCCATGGCGTAAGAGTGAAAGTAAGATATAAAGAAGTAAAAAAAGGAAAAAGTCCAGAGGCAAAAGGCAGATGGGTTAATTTAAGTTTAAAAAAGCTGCCTAGCAACAAGCAAAGCTAAGGCCAGGCTTTTATAAGAAAGAATAAGCCTTCACGTGTAGACAGAGTATTCCTAGAAATAGTGTTTCTTCTGGGAACAACAAAAATAGAAAGTCTCAATCTTCTGTATTAAGATGTGGCAAAGATCGACACTGGACCAATGAATGTAGATCAATAAGAGACAAACAGGAACAAAACCCCTTCCCCAATGAATCAAGAATGAGAAACTTTTAGAAATGATATAGTCTTCAAAAACTGGTAATGAGAAGATAGCAGAAAGGATTCATATTATTGAAAAGAATAACCTTAATTTGGCAGGTAAAATTCAATCCATATCAATGGGTTATAAAACCTTACAAAACGGTACTGAGAGATTATCTGAAAGTATTAATTAACAAACAATTAAAATCTGTTAAAAAGTTATGATAAGCTAGCAGACAGAATATCTCTCCTGGAAGGCAATCTACAACATGCCATCCAAATAATCTCTAAGGATCAGAAGATATCCTTCATGAAAATATTTAAAACCTTGGAATCACATGTACAGAATGAGAACCAGAAATTAATTCATTTGATAAATTATTCATTAGAAATATTTACAGGTCAAGAGATACAGACTTTACAAAAGACAGTGATAAAAAGATTTGGATTGATAGAGGAACTTGTCAGAACTGATAAGGAGAGAAGGTACAGGCAAAAGACAATAGTAAAGATTTAGCATCACCAGTACCTCTCATAGTCAGAGATAATTTACCAAGAGTGTTAGCTACTGTTATTACCTCTGAAAAGCCAGCAAATACTCAATACACAAAAGGATACAAAGAATGTAAATGATAACCTATACGTATGAAAGATCTAAAAGATATTAAACAAGCAGTAGTATTTTATGAAATGCATTTACCATATGTCTAGGTATGAATACTGTACATTGGTATGGATCTTAGTTTATTGACACAAATTTAAGGTCAATTTTGTTATACCATGTATATGTATTTCTGATCTTGATTAAAGTATTGTGTTTGTCCAGCTCATTTAAAAAATGTAATATATAACTAAGACATATAGGTTAATAAAACATCATCTATAATAGCCAAGCCTGTAGTCATGTTAGTTAGGTTTTCTAGATATATAGAGATATATTTCAGTTAGGTATTCTTCAAACCTTTCAGAGACCTTCAGAATATGGCATTTAAAATATTTAAGAACTTAGGACTTTTCATGACAATGAGATACATCTGCTTTTGGCAGCACCAATTACTTCTAGAGGAAGACAGGCATCAAAGAGGTTCCTTGTGGAGTTTGCTAGCCATTTGTGCAAGAAACTGCTCTTGCCTGGACTGCTTGATGTTATGCTGTGTGAGCTGGACATGTGGGACCCATGGGGAAATGACTGCTGAAGTTGCCTAAAGAAGGTGAGACAATCCTTCGGGGTTCCTGCTTCAAGAAAGAGGCTGCCTGACTGACAAACTGCCGATATAGGTGGAACTGTCTTTGAAATTTCCTGCTTTGTGGAAAAGTTAAAATCTTCCTTTTTTGCTTAAACAGAGAAGGGGAGGTGATGCAGGATTCCCTTCTGTATGCTCTGAATACCATTGGTGAATAAAGAAACTGCCTTGGGCCGGGCGATGGTGGCACACGCCTTTAATCCCAGCACTCGGGAGGCAGAGGCAGGCGGATCTCTGTGAGTTCGAGACCAGCCTGGTCTACAGAGCTAGTTCCAGGACAGGCTCCAAAGCCACAGAGAAACCCTGTCTCGAAAAAAAAAAAAGAAACTGCCTTGGCCTGTTGATAGGGCAGAGTAGAGCTAGGTGGGGAAAACTAAATTGAATGCTGGGAGAAAGGAGGTAGAGTCAGGAGAAGCCATGGAGCCACTGCCAGAGACAGACATGCCAAAACTTTGCTGGTATGCCACAGCCACGCGCTGATACAAATTAATAGATATGGGTTAAAAATTAGCCAATAAGAAGCTAGATCTAATGGATCTAGCAGTGATTTAATTAATAGAGTTTCAGTGTGGTTATTTCAGGGCTGAGCAGCTAGGAACAAACAAGGAGCTTCCCTACAACATGTTAGGAAGTTGGTAAAGACATGGGCTTCAAGAAATACGGTTATCCACATGATTGGTTTCAATTAATCTCAGCTGTACTGGAAGATGATCTATAGCTACAGTGGAAGTGCTATTGGGAGAAAAAAAAAGAAAAAGGATAAAGAAAGTCCTTTAAAAAAGAAATAGAATAGCTGAACATGGTGGCACATGACTTTAATCCCAGCAACTGGGAGGCAGAGGCAGGCAGATCTCTATGAGTTAAAAACCAGCCTGGTTGACAGAGTGAGATCCAGGACAGTCAAAGATACACAGAGAAACCCTGTCTCAAAGAACAAAAATTAAAAAATGAAAATAAAAGAAATAAAGTAAAAAAATTCATGTAAAGATGAAAATACACAGAGTCTGAATTATGTATATTGCTGTGTTTTCTTTGAATTTTTTAACTGTGAATGAGATAACTATGGAGAGACATTTCATTGGACAGGTTGCTAAGCATCATGACTAGGTATAGGTGTATCAAAGAGCTCGACAATATCCAGGAATGGAATATAATGAAGTTTTCTTTCGGGGGGAGGGGGGGCGGGGATAAACTCACAGTAAGGGTAGCCATCTGAAGTCTTCTGTGTTCACTGGAAACTTGGAACCAAATCCAGCAGATTTCAAGTGCACCTATAGTACTGAGACCACACCCAAAATGGGCCAATGACTAAAAAGGTTATTGGTTGAAAGAGTTCCCACAATCTCCATGTGTGTGATTTATTTGGGAGCTAGGTGGCAAGACCCCAATGAGCAAAAAAGTAAACAAACAAACAAAAAGTCACAACAACATTTTGGCATCCAACATGGTCCTAGAATAACAGAAAATCTAATAATAAATTTAATAAATGCAGAAAACTGCACAGTTTTCCTTCATTTGCTGAGCTAATTGCCATATCTTAGAGGACCTTTCTTCCAGTTCTTAGCTCATGACACTCTTATGTAACTTCCCCTGCACTGGGTTCATCCTCTGAAATATTCTGCTTGACTTCAACTTCAGCATGACTTCCTACTTCTAGGATGCTCTCCAGACTTTGTAAAGTGTTCTCATCCTTTTTCATACTTAGTTTTTGCCAACTTGAGAAAAACATACACATACCTGGGAAGAGGGAACCTCAGCTGAGGACACTTCCATCAAATCAGCATGTGAACGTGTCTGTGAGAACATTTTCTTGATTAATGATCAAATGTCTACTCCATTGTTAGTAGAGCCATTCTGGAACAGGTTGGCTTGGACTATATAAAAAAGGTAGTTGAGCAAGCCAAGGGGAATCAGCCAGTAAGCAGCACTGCTCCCTAGTCTTTGCTTCAATTTCTGCCCTGAACTTCTGCCTTGGATAGCAGATTCTTGGCTTGATTTGCTTGCATCTTCTTTTTCAGAGGAGATAGTGTGACAGAGTTTCTGAGTTAGCAATGAACTGAGTGGATTCGTTCTGGGCATGGGGGAGAGACATAGGCATGTCTAAATTGGTGCTATTCTCATTTTGGTGATGGAAAAAGTAGAACCAGATCCCCAGGGTCATTACAAAGACCTCACACTCAGGTGGAAGGGTTTCTCCAAACTGGCTTGAACTGGAATAGAAAGCACACAAGCTCATTTTAATAATTTTTCTCTAACTCTTTCGAAATCAACACCCTGTTTTGGAGGTAAGAGAGTCTTCGTCATCGGCAGTTTATCATCTGCTGTCCACTCCTCCATGGGTTATCCCAAGAGTCTGGAGCACAGCACTGGCCTGATCTGTTTCAGCTTCCCAGTATATACAGTAGGAGTAGTGAGAACTTTGAGTGAACATGTTTGTTTTGAGAATGCATAGACATTTCAATAAGCTCAGAACTCTATGCATTATAAAAACATCAATAAACTCAATTTATTTCCTGTGGGAAAAATTTCTACAAATTTTAGATTTTCCTTTATCCTTATTTCTAGCAAATCCAGACTTTTTTCTTCACACATGAACCCTGGGCATTTTTCATGGGTAAGAGCAAAGTGTCTCTGTCTAGACAGATGAGTATCTAAAAAAATCCACATTACTAATCAGTTTAATTTTTTTGTTCACCAAATATGTGTCCTTGTGCCAGTGACCTGAATTTGGATCTTATCATTACCATGTAGGCACAATTGCCATATAGTATATAGTTTTGACGAAAAAATATTTAGACATAACGTCAGTGTCTCTATTAATCGCAAGAAACCTTTGGGGTCTTTATTCCTCTGCCTCTGAGCACCCATCTTGTACCAGTTCTCTTCTACACAGCAACCACAGGGTTAGATGCAGTGCATTGTGACTTCTTTCTTGTGGAAAATATCTTCTGTTTGGGGAAGATCAATAGCAAAAACAAAACTGGGAGACATAGTAACCATTAAATGAATGGACTAGTTCACCTGGGTGCAAGGAGATATTGCAGACAGGGTGGTCAGTGCACATATGTTTAATGGGTGCCACCCAAGCAGAGTTAGTTACCAGAACATGTGAGGTTGGCAGTCTTCTGCAGAAAGTGTCATGCTTTGTGTAATAACTGGCCTCTGTCTAGTTCCGGATGCAGAACTTCAAACACTCTGCTAATGTCTAAAGGGCTAGGTGACTGATGAATCTTTTGTTCTATTTATCTCAAGTCCCTAATTCCTAACACAGGGATGTCAAGGGTTCCTGTAGTCTCCAGAGTGATATAAACTTTCTGCATATCAACAAATGATATGCCTGGTAGCTGGTAGACCTTAGGTTGCTCTGACTTGCAAGGTGACTACTGACTGTGGTGACTTGGAACTTCATCCCCTGGCATGGAAAGGCACCTGAGACTGATTTCAACTATCACTTGCCTGCAGGTTAATCAATCGTGTCTTTACAGTAGATGTGCAAACCACACATGGCATGGTAGAAGAGCTTCCAGTCCTTGGAAACAGGAACGTGCCTAGAGTGAGGTGTTGGGGCAGCAAGGGGCAGCTCCCCTTCCCGAACCCCTAATATGCTTTGAACTGTGCATCTATGTCTTCCATTTGGCTGTGCATTAGTTATGTCATATAATTAGCAGTCAAAGTAAAGCATTGCTTTGAGTTCTGTAAGCTCTTGTAGCACACTATGGAACACGAGGAGAATGTCATGGAAAGCAGACGGGTGCAACTAAGTTTTAAAAATGTTTGGGTGACCCAGGGGCTACTCCCTTGATTGGCATCTGAAGTAAGGAGATGATCTTGTAGAACTGAGCCATTGACCCACGAGGTCTGTACTAACCTTGGGCAGTGTCAGCAGCACTGGGCTAAATGCAGACACTCAAATGGTACATGCACAGACTTGAGAAGTCGCTTGATGTGGGAAACCCACACATTTGCATGTGGGAATGTTGTGAGTATACAAGAAACAGCTTGTTTCCCTTGGATAAGGAAAAAGACATCAAATGCAATGGTTTTTCCCATTAGGATAAACTGAATGCAGCTGGCAGGACAAAGGTGGCAGAGAGGGGTTTGAGAGACTGTGATGGAGACTGTGAAGCTCATACGACATGTCCCTCACTCAGTTAGCATGGACAGCAGAGTTTACTGTAGGTGTGGTGGAGATGTTTAAACATGATCAGTCTATGGTTTGAAAGCCATACTCATATGTAGAACAGATGGCAAAAAGAACATAGGAGACGGACAGTGAGTTCAGATTGCTCTTGTCCAGGGAGAGTAAAAGGACAAGTGGATCCATTGAGTTTGGCATATTCGTGGGCCAGGGTGATGGCTCAATGGGTAAATAGACTTCTGAGCAAGTCTGGCGGTGTGAGTTCAGTCCCTGGAACCCATGTAGAAGAAGTAAGAGAGGATAGTCACCATACGGCTATGGAGTTAGTGCCTCTCACCTCCAGACACAGTGACATGCACACCTATATATGCATACATACACACACACACATAACATATACATATACACACCTTATATTTATAAAACCACAAATATAATAAGTGCAGAATGGAAAGTTAAGGAAATAGGCAATCTGCTAAGAATTGCATGAGTTTACCTCTTGGGACTCACTTGCAATCCTCCCTGCCAAAGTGATGTTTAGAAGTAATTAGGATTAGCTGAGGTCATGAAGATGGAATGCTGAGGATGGGATTAGCACCCTTGTAAAGGTTGTAAGTGTGCTCCTCCATTCTCTGTCTCATAAACACACAGTTGGCAGTTTGCCCCAAGGCTCTCATCAGAACACATCCAGGCTGGCCCCCCACTGCAGGAGTCCGGTATGCAGAAGGAATACCTTCTGTTGTTTTTAGGTCACTCAGTCTATAGACACTTTGCTACATCAGCTTCAACTGGCTAAAAAACATACACACACTCACACACAAACAAACAAACAAGCAAAAAAAACAGAAGGACAATCTAGAGACAGTGAACTTAGCTAAAATCTAGTTTTTAAAACAAACTCAATATAAACTGTTAATACCATTGATAAAGAAGAAAGGAGAAGACACAAAGGGAAGATGCTAGGAATGAAAGAGGATATCAGTACCAAATTCACAGAAATTCAAAGATAATAAGCTGGATGTGGCGGCATGAGACTTTAATCCCAGCACTAGGGAGGCAGAAGTAGGAAAGTAGATATCTATATGAGTTAGATCAGCTAGGGCTATATAGTGAGACCTTGCCTCAAAAAATAAAATGAAAGGACATTCAGCATGATGAACAATTTACTGAATGAGTTGAACAGCCTAACCAAAAGGGACAAATTCTTCAAAAATCACAGGCTTCTAGAGCAGATGCTGGAGGAAGGTGGTCCAAATAACATTATAGTGTTTTATAACATGACTTTTCAGGTGAACACACAATGGAAGGTCATCCTTAGGCTAGAGGTTTCCATGGGATTTAGGTCAGCTTCATTTGTACCCTCTCTCTATAAGAATGGGGATTTCCCATTCATTTCCTGTGGCTGTGATTACTGTGATATCAAAACCAGGAAGATATAGTGGAAGGGAAGAGAGAAAGAAGGAGGAAGGAGGAAGCAGGAAAGACTAAAGAACAATAGTCAAGACAGACAAATATACAAAACCTTTCATCAAAATAAGTAGTCAATTCCATCCACATACCAATTCACTAATACTTCATAGCCAAGTGGATTCTACCTTTGATTTATAACATTTAAAGAAAACCAATATAATATACATTTTGTAAAATCATATCCTATCAATTGATCCAGATAATTCGTTTGTCAAGACTCATTATCTAATTGTATAAAAACTCTCCTCAAAGTAGGAACAGGGGACTGCTTAACTTGAAAGATTATATATATAAAACCCAAACAAAAACCCTTCAGCTAACATTGTATTTAATGGTAAAAGACTGAATATTTCCCCATAAGTTTACGGGTAAAGTAAATCTGTCCACCTTTTCCTCCATGTTTACACAGCACTGCAAATTCCATCCCTGTGGCATCGCATTCTAGTTTAGTTGTATAAGACAAGAACACAAGTCGGGCAGTGGTGGTGCACGCCTTTAATCCCAGCACTTGGGAGGCAGAGGCAGGCGGATCTCTGTGAGTTCGAGACCAGCCTGGTCTACAAGAGCTAGTTCCAGGACAGGCTCCAAAACCACAGAGAAACCCAGTCTCGAAAAAACAAAAACAAACAAACAAAAAAAGACAAGAACACATAGAGATGAAAAAGGAGGAGGTGTTGTAGGATTCCGCTCTGTATGCTGTGAATACCATTGGTTAATAAAGAAACTGCTTTGAACCTATAGCAGGGCAGAACAGAGGTAGGTGAGGAAAACTAAACTGAATGCTGGGAGGAAGAAGCTAGAGTAGAGAGAAGTCATGTAGCCCCACCAGAAACAGATGCTGGAACTTTACCCTGTAAGCCACAGGCACGTGGTGATACACAGATTAATAGAAATGGGTTAAATTCAGATGTGAGAGTTAGGCACTAAGGAGCTAGAGCTAATGGGCCAATCAGTGATTTAAATAACACAGTTTCTGTGTGGTTATTTCAGGTCTGAGCTGCCGGGTGGTTAGGAAATGAACCAGCAGCCTCTTACAACAAGTATGTATACATTGTTGAAATAAAAATTCCATGAGTTGAAGATGGATATGCTCTACATGATAGCTCCATGTAGAATAATGAAACTAGATTCTTATTGCTCACCCTACATAAAACTCACATGGTTCAAGGACCTCAACATAAAATACCCTGAATCTGCAGAAGGAGAAAGTAGGGAATACATTTGAACTCATTGATTCAAGAAAGGACTTTATGAACAGGATGGTAAAAGCATAGGCCTTAAGACTAACAATAGATAAATTCGATCTCACGAAGTTAAAAGCTCAGTATAGCACAGGAGGCCATCACTTGAGTGCACATGCAGTCTAGAGAATAGGAAGTCTTTAACAGCTGTGTTTGTCTCTGAGTAGTGTGACATAAGCTAGAGTCACTTCAGAAGAGGGAACCTCAACTGAGAAATTAACTTCAGATTGGCCTATGGTCAAGCCTTTGGTGGATTTTCTTATTTAATGATTGGTCTGAGGGTCCAGGCCTTCAGGAGTGATGCCACCCCAGGGAAGGCAGACGTAGGGAGTATAAGAAAGCAGCCTGAGCAAGCCTTGTAGAGCAATCCAGTAAGCAGTACTCGTCCATGATTTGCACTTTAGTTACTACTTCCATGTTCCTGCCCTGACTTCTCTGGATGATGGAATAAAATATAAGATGAAACAAAACCCCTTTTCTTCCCCAAGTTGCTTTGGTTCATCGTGTTTTATCACAGCAATAGCAAGGTAACCAAGATAGGTTGTATCTTGAATATGCAAAGAACTAAAAAATTAAATGCCAAGAAAGCAAACAACTTAATTTAAAAACGAGGCATGGAACTAAACAAAGAGTTATCAAAGGATGAACTACAAACATGTGAGAAACATTTTTCAAAATGTTTGACCTTGTTGGCTACCATACAAATGCCAATTAAAAAATAGTTTAAGATTTCATCTTATCCTTGTCAGAGTGGCTAAGAACAGACAAACAAACAAAATGATGATAAATGCCGGCATGGTTGGTGAGAAGGGGGAACATTTATTAATTTCTGTTGGAAATGCATAGTGGTGAAGCCAGTATGAAAGCAATAAAAAGTTAAAAAAAACTATCTACGACATGATCCAGTTCTACCACTTTTGGTTATATACCCAAATGGCTCCATGGAGTCTACTACAGAGATGTTTGCTCTTCTATGTCCTTTGCTGCTCTATTCACAGTGAGCAGGAAATGGAAACAGACTAGACATCTATTCACTGATGAATGGATAATAAGAATATAGTTTATTTACACAATGGACTAAGAAAAATGAAATTATAAAACTCAGAGGCAAAGGGATAAATCTGAAAACAATCATCTGTGTGAGATAACACAGACCCAGAAAGAGAAACATCACATACTTTCTCCCATTTGTGGGGATTAGTTTTGAATCTTCAGATTCCACTTCTTTAGCAAAGTTAAAATGGAGTTACCCTATATCATGTCAACAATGTCCCTACTAGACACCACAGGCTAACAAATAAAAACTCCAGTGCCAGGAATAGGTTATTTCGTAGGGAATGGTTGGCCAGTAAAGTCCCATAGGCCTCTAACATTCCAGGTTATTGCCAACATTCTTGGTTACCTTCCAGAACCCTATAGTAAGACCTTATTGCTTAAAACAACACCTGCCTGAGTCATAGAATATGAAAAAAAATCAAACATTGGTAGAAGGTACTATGCACTCTGTGAGGTTGGATAAGTGATCACCAGTCTCATCCAGTTGTGAATTCTGTGGGTTACAACTATGACTAGCTCAGCAAGGCACGCCCACTTGTGGAATAGTGATGCAAACAACTGTGGAAGTTGCTAACAACCTTCTGATTGGATTTAAGTCTGATTCATGAGATAAAATCCATATCTACCACATTAATTACCCAGGAACCTATGGATATAAAAATCATAGGCCCTAGGGAAGAACCTGCTATTATCACTCTGCTAAGTGGACATAGTATTAAAACTTCTCTGAAGAGCTTATCATTATACCCATAGAATAATGAGCCTTTTTACCCTATTCAGAGAAGCATCTCATTTCAGTAGATGATGAATGACACAGAGACTCACAACTGGCCAAGGAAGAGACTGTAGAACACCTATGGCTAGGTGGAACATGTGTAATTCACCCCTTCCTCGCTAGGCTCAGGGGTCATTGCAGGCAAAGGGGGAATGGAAGAATGTAAGAGCCAGAGGGTCTTCTGCACATGGCAGAGCAGCTGCAAATATGAGCTCACAGTTAACTGTGACAACATTAACAAGATCTGTGCAATCCCAAGTCAGCCAAAATCCCAGGATAGAGAAGGAAGTTGGGTATGACTCTCCTCCCTTAACTGAGTTGCTTATTGGCTGCTGGGAGAGCTCAGTTTCAAGCATGGAGTCCCTGGTAAGACAGTCATGCTCCAGTGGAAGGCCAGACATCCATGCTTATTTACACAGCACAAATTGGTCTTGATGTTCTTTTTTTTTTTTAAGGACATAGAGTTAGGTGGGTAGGGAAAAGGAGGAGCTGAGAAGAGTTGGGAGAGGGATGGATATGATGAAGACATGTTCAAAATTCTCAAAGAACTTACAAATTTTTTTATATACATTAGGTTAGTACTGAAGGGTAAAAACAATACCAACTTCTATAATTATTTATCAAATACTGTTGTTTTAACTTCCAAGGTACAATAAAGAAAGACATGACTGAAGGATTTAAAAATTGCCTGTGGAGGACATGTTTGGAGTCCAAGAGGGTGGGGGAAAGTATTTTCCTTTGCTACTTTGGAAGTTCAAAGAACAAGTTCCTTTGTAGTGTTATGTATAGAATTTGATAAAATGATGGTCTCTACAACACGGAACTAAGATGGGTGGTTTCCAACAGCATCAATGACACAAAAAATGCTGTATTAGAAACAAGATGAGGCTCTGGAAGAGCAATGCATGCTCCTATCAGATGAGCCATCTTTCCAGCCCCATATTAAAGAGGTTGGATCACAGCTGTTCACGGGTAGGAACATGGAGGCTGAGACCACCGCCATGCGTGACCTTATCACGGTGGCTTGCATATTTTCTCTTTGAAGTTCTAACAATATCTGTCTCTCACACTTTGACTTTATCAATTTAGTGCAAACCAATATAAAGCGGTTGTCTTTGGAGGAGCGTACCCCCTTAGTCCTATGAAAAACCTCTTTGAACTTCATAAGGATCCTTCCTCGTATTCTCCCCCTTAAATCAATGTGACTGCTTCCATGTAGAGTAGAGCCAGCATGCCATCTCCTTTCAGTTTCAGCCTGTGTGAGACTTAATCAACACGTGGTTCCATGAGTGGTGGGCTGTGTCTCGATAAACAATTTATCTTGTGTCAAAAATGACTTTGTCTTTCATTACAATAGTGGCACAAATGTTAACAGAGACAAACATTTTTTTAAGATTGCATTTAAGACCCACTCCATGAGAATGGGCCTGAGAGAGCACAAACAAGACCTGTTCCAGTTTAAAAGGGTCAGGACCTCAGCACTGACAAGGGAGAAGTGTATAATGTCTGCCCTTAACCAAGAAGTTGTTTGCAGTTGATACCTGCTGGAAAATCAGTTTTCCTCAAAGACTGTAACTGGGTATATCAACTGTACTCCAGAACAGGACCATGTCCAGGAGTTGTCCAATACAAGACAAGCTCCAATTTTTGGGTGCATTTTTTGTTATATTATTTTCTGTAGTACTGTAATTTTTTTTTAGTTTTGATTTTCACTTTTCTTTTGAGAGAGAGCAAGAGAGAGAGGCAGAGAATGCACGCATGAAGTGGGTGGGGCCAGAGGATGTGGAGAGAATGGGAGGAGGGGGTGGGGGAACAGAAAGAAAATGATAAGCATACTGCATAAAATCATTTATGAATAAAAATTAATTTAAGAAGGAACGCATCAAACACACTAACAAATCCTTTACAAAGTTGAAAAATTGTTGAATTGTCATAACTTAGGTATTATTGATTTAAAATGAGTTCTGCAGGCAACATGCAATTGAATCTTGTTTAGTTTTCTAATTTTGACAGAGTGTTTTATTTGATGGCTTAGATCATTCACATTTAGGGTAATTATTGATATTTAGACCAAATCTACTATGTTTGTGTTTCCTTATTACATTTGTTTCTTGTTTATTTTGTCCCTCTACTTTTTTCCCCTGTTTTCTCTGGTTTAAATTGAAAACTTGATTACTCAATTCCCTTGCTGCTCATAAAATTTTAATTAGATTTTCATAGGAAAGTAATTCTGAGAGTGATAGAGATAGCTCAGCTGGATAACACACTTGCCAGCAAGCCTAAAACCCCGAGTTTGATCACTAGGAACCAATTCCTGAAAATCATCTTTTGACCTCCACACACGTGTGTTTGCACACATTTGTCCACCAACATAAACAAATGCAATGTAAAAGGAAAAGAGAACAGCTATGACCTCCATAGACATACATTCTAGCTAATTTTTGGCTGATGAACCATGAGCAGCAATCAATGTCCTGCTTCTCATGGAGAGTGGGAGTCTCACATGAGAGGGTCTGTTATATCGTCACAACATGTCTGCTCTTCCTTACTGTTCATTAAGTCCCCCTTTATCCATTTCATTTATATATCTGACATGTTGCGAATATTACTTTCAGAAAGTTACTTTTAAATAAATTAAAAGAATAACATACAACATTTTTATTCGTTTATTGGGCTCTTTCCTTCTTTATATAGATTCTGGATCACATCATTATCCTCTTCCTGGGGAAGGTGAGCTTCTCCTTATTATTTCCCAGAAGACAAGCTTCTGGTGAAGTTTCTGTCTTTGGGAAACATTTTTAATTACGTGTCTTTCAATTTTGAGGGGTAATTTTGCTGGATCTAGAATTTAAAGATTTGCTCGGTTTTCACTCGTGACTTCAAATCTTTCACCCTCCTCTACCTTGGTTGCATGCCCGGATGTAACTCTTACCTCTGCTCTCCTTGTTAGCTTTTCTCTTTAGTGACGGGCTACAGCCTGGAGATGGGTGCTGTTTGGAGTGAGAAACGCTCCCACAGGCTTGTGTGTTTGAACCCTGGTCCCCTGTTGATGGCACTGTTTGGGGGAGGCTTAGGAGGTGCAGCCATGTCAGAGGAAGTACGTCATTGAACTTGGGTTTTGAGAATTTAAAAATTCCTATAATTTCCAGTTGGCTCTCTCTGCTTCATGCTTGTGGTTTAAGCTGTGAGCTCTCAGCATTCTCCCCCAGCCACCATGCCTGTCACTTGCTGCCCAGCTCCCCTGCTATGGTAGATGCTTGCTGGCAGTAGCACCTTAGAACTTAGGAGAAGAATGAGCGAGCGATGGCAAAGAGAGCCCACTGCAGACCAACAAGGTGGTTGGCACAGGCGTTCAGGGACCGAAGGTCCTGAGGAGGAGCTTCAGGGAGAAGCACCTCCTGATCACCAGCCAGTTGTTACCTCCTGTGAGCAATGAAATAGAGAGGGGAAGCTGGGGGGCTACCTGAACTGCGCCGAGAACCTTCTGGACAAAGGAAGAGCCACTAGAGACTTCCTCCAGAGCAGTGGCAAAGCCAGACTTGTGGGTTTGCAGTATTACCCTTGAGGTTTTCAAGAAAGCAAAGAACTTTGTTTGCCTCTGCTTTCACCGTGCTCCCCCCCCCACAAACACACACTTCCGCCATTATGGAAGGATAGGGCTAATTCCGGGGTACCCACTTCCGGTAACAATGTTGAAAGAAGCTCATTAGCCCCAGCTCACCTTCCATCCTCTTTCTTGCTTGAGACTGTGTCCCATCATCCACAGGCAAGGAATGGACCCAATCAGGAGGTTAAGTCACTCCCTCTGCTCGGATCTCAATCCTCCCTCAGGCCTCCACTGGTGTCTCAAGCCTGTCTGCTAATTACCCGGGGCCTTGGAAAGCAGGCTGGAGCCTTCTCCACTTCAGACGTGATTTTCAGTAATTAGTAATCAATTACCACTCTGCTCCCGAGACAAGGGCGATTCCTTTTCCATGATGTGTTCGCCTCAGCAAAGCTGTGCTGACAGGCAACTGAGTCATGCTTCTCTCGAGCCCGCCAAAAGCCACACACTAAACAAAGTGGGAGAAAGAGGAGAAAACGAAGCGCTACGCACTGGATAACAGATAATTAGATAATTACCCCTAGCCCAAAGCACACCTTGCATTCAAAATGAAGAGATTTGGCAAAAAGAACGCTGATGTCAGTTAGTGGGTGATTTTATTTCGGAGAAGCGCTCAGCGGGGAGGGTTGAGTCATCTCTTCTTGCTCGGCCTCATCATGTGTCGTTAGCCTTTCCTCCCGTAATCCCAACTGAATGCTATCACCAAAAAGAATATTTTGAAACATCATGCCACCTTTACAAAACCGACACACGTGAGTGTGAGAGGGGCTGAGGGTGAAATTCGGGGGTGCAAGGCCTATGTTTTCAGTCTGACCACCCCTCTGGCCTTAGCCTGCTCAGATGTGACACCCCCAGCAATACTGAGGTGCGCTTGGGCCCCCAAGTTCGGTGTTGTCACAAATCCCTGACCTCTACTGTTGAACCTGTCAAGAGACCACCTGCCTTTTGGGCTCTTAAACTCCATGGATCACATTCCTTGTGTTTTAAGTGGTCCAGGCCCCACTATTGCTAAAAAACTGTTTAACCACACTCTGCTCTTCCCAGATCATGCTACTCGCCTCTCCTCCACAATCTACTCCTTAGATACAGTCTCTAAGTGCTCACAAAAGTGCTGGCATCCTTGGACTCAGTTGAGACAGGTCTCCCGAGGGTGGATCTTTGGGGAGGGATACACAGCCCTCTGCCTAGCTGTCTGGAATTGGCCAAGCCTCATGCTCCTGAACCAAAGTGTAGCAGCCAGGGCTCAATGGCTCTCCACTCCTCCGGCGTGAAGATGACCTGTACCAGGAGCTACCAGTCTACATGTTATCAGGATGAGCAGCCAAGGGTAGAGAGAAATGAGGCTTCTATCAGAAAATAGTGGAAATAATCGGAGAATGCATACAGGGGGTCATTCTGCCTACTAAGGTCAACTTTAGTAGAGGGGAAGAAGTAAGGATTAGAACATACACTCAGAGTCTTGGAAAACATCAGGCAAGCCCAAGGAAACTAAAAACTATGTTTTTTAGAAATGAAATAGATAAAACTTTACCGAAGAAGACAAACACAATCAAAAGAGAAGAGCTTATACTCTAGAACACAGAGGGTCATGGGGTCACTGTGAACAAGGGCACGTCAGCAGCTAGATAAATGTGATGGTTTTTTATATTTATATTAGATGTTTGTTTGTCTGTTTTTTTTTTTTTTTAAACAGGGTTTCTCTGTGTAGTTTTGGCTGTTTTGGAGCTGACTTTGTAGGCCAGGCTGGCCTTGAACTCACAGAGATCCGCCTGTCCTTGCCTCCTGAGTGCTGGGATTAAAGGCGTGTGCCAACGCTCACCTGGCTTTTTTTAGTGAATCAGCAGTGTGAGATGAAAACTAAAACTGTCCTATGGGCTGCTTAAGGTGTCTCTCAGGCTCTAGAGGCACCTGTGGTGGGGTGGTTCAGGAGACATTGCCATTTTAGAGAGCGCCAAGTTCAAGGTCAGGGTTAAGAAGCAGGTATAAAGGCAAATAGAAGACGAATGTTAGGGTTCAGGGAAGGGAAGGAAAGATGGGGATAGAAATTCGAGATAAGCGAAGGGTAGAGGAAGTCTGAGGCTCCTGCCATCAGCAGCAATTGGGTTCCCACAGCAGTCTGAAAATGCGGGCGGGACTCAGGGTCAGCCTCCTTTTCCAGGCTTTGTTGGTCCACGTTGCTCACAGACTGCAGTGTCTACGACTTACGCTTTCCCACCATTGCTCACTGGTGCATCGGTCCCCTTCTTCTGTCTGCACTATGTGGCCTTCGAAAAGCCATGATGCTTCCAGAATAATGGGGATACAGTATGGACTGTTTATTGGTGGCAGTGAGTGGGATTTAGGGAGAATGGGGCAAAGAGAAACAGGAGGTCTGAGATGGACAGGCGAGGTGTATGAGAAATTATTAAATCTGAAAACCCGTGTCTGGAAGAAAGCTTGCCAAAATTGACTCCTAGGTGTCCAAAACCCTTCCTATTCTCACTGGTAACCCACATCCGATCTTCTAGTCCGTGTGTACTCCTGGCTTGGTATGATTCTGTCTACAGATGATTGGACTAATTTTCATTTGAAAGCCTTTCCCTGCAAACCAGGAGCACATATTGGGTTGGGTCTACCAAGAACAATGCAGAAAGCCCCCCTCCTCCACATTCTCCTCCTTTGATTTGTCCCAGCATTTCTTGAGCCCTGAGTTGGTGTTGAGGTACCACCTGCAGGGACCATGTGTAGAACGTTGGCACACCCCTTTAATCTCAACACTTGGGAGGTAAAGGTAGGCAGATGTATGTGTGTTGGGGGTCAACCTGGTCTATAAAGTGAACTCCAGGACAGCCAGAGCTGTTACACAGAGAAACCCTGTCTCAACAAAACAAAACAAAACCAACCAACTAACCAAATATATTAAACAAAGAAGAGGACTCTCAGCTGCAGATGATCTTCCTTAGGCAT
Source organism: Microtus obscurus (assembly GCA_963919715.1). Taxonomy (NCBI): domain Eukaryota; kingdom Metazoa; phylum Chordata; class Mammalia; order Rodentia; family Cricetidae; genus Microtus; species Microtus obscurus. The sequence continues at coordinate 26,721,204 of CAWTZC010000015.1, forward strand.
ACATGTGAAACTGAGAAGTTCCCCCCCCCCCCTCCAACCTGCCAGGGCAGCGACAGATCACTGACAACAGATGGACACAGAAACTAAAATCAGTCATATGCTCCAGAACCTGTAACTCCCAACTCTGCAATGCTTGTATTCCCTGGAATTCCAGTTACTTATTTTATTTACTTGTATCTCTAGCCTAGCGTCGTCTGCCCTCTAGGATTGGACAAGCTTCCCATGCCAAGCTCATCCATCCTCTATCACGATCATTCAAATAAACAAAACAAAACAGACATGTTTCCCACAGAGGGGTGCTTGTTTTCCTCTGATTGTGGGATGGAATGAAAGCACAAGATGACCCATCTAGGTTTTCATAATTACCTCAACATGGAAGGACTCCTAAGCTAAATAAGCAAAGCTTCCCATTGATATATTAATGATTGGTTGGATAGCAGGAGGATCTATTCATAGCTTTTAGAGGAAGTATCAAATTGCTTTCTAATATGACTGGGTTATTTTTTTAGTCTAAATTCCAGTGTGCCTGTGTCTTTAGCCACCTGTTTAAGAAAAGTTGTTTAGACTGTCCTAGAAAGCTGAGATTTTGATTAATGTTTCCCAAGGGAGTAATGATGATAAACAGCTGTTATGTGTTCCTTGTCACTTGCATGCCTTTGGAGAAATTTCCACTCATATATACTGATCATTTTAGAAATTGACTCTTTGAAAAAATATTAAACAATCTATTTGTCTAGAGATAGATAGATATAGATATTCTGCTACTAGATTAATATATTCTGACTATGATATTGGCAAATATTCTGTCATTCTGTAGATTATTTCCCTCAATTATGTTCTTTTTAAAGCAAAAAGTACTTTTACTTTTAATGAAGTTCAAATTACTTTTATTTGTTCTCTCCCACATTTCGTGTAATGAGAAACTGCTTCCTCCTGTAAGGACATGTGCTGGTTTATACTTGATATGTGTATCTTTAATCAGTTTTGAATTAATTCTTTTTACAGTTTTAGGTCCAAGTGCACTGTGTTGTGTGGGAAATGAGTGTTTACTGCTCTGAGTGTCTATCACTCTCTGAGTATCTACTGTTCCCTGTGAGTGTCTCCTGTTCTCTGTGAGTGTCTACCACTCTCTGTGAGTGTCTACCGCTCTCTGTGAGTGTCTACTGCTCTCTGTTAGCAGGACAGTTGCTTTCCCATTACATGATCTTGACACCCTGGCTAAAAGTCAGCTCACCATAGAAGGGCTTGCCTCTAAGCCCCACTTCTGTGCCATGGCCCCTGCTTGTTCTCACACCACCAGCATCACACAATTTTGCTTATTTGAGCAGGTTAGTGCACCTTGACATCCCAAAACATGGGTCGGAGAGATGGATAAGTTGGTCGAAGGTATTAGCTCCCAAGCCTGTTGGCCTGAGTTCTGTCCCTGCCACACACATGGTGACTTTTCCCTTTTTCAGAACTGTTTATACATTCAGCATGGCATGAATTTGGGAGTCAGATTATCTATGTGCCAACATCACATTTATAATTTTGAAGGAAATTACATAAACTCTGTAAAACTGTGTGAGCATTGCAACTTTAACTGTTCTGATCTCAGAGTCCTCTGGATATGTACGTAGTATTTAGGCTTTCTGCTTCTCTCCTCCTCTTCCTTTTTCCTTCCCCCTTCTCTCTTTTTCTTCATCTTCCTTCCCCTCCTTACCCGTCTTCCTCCTCTTCCTCATCTCCTTCTTGAGATAGAGCCTCCCTATGTAGCCCAGGTTGGCCTCAAATTCACCATTCATTCTCCTGCCTCAGCCTCCACAACAGCTAGGGTTTTAGCTTTCTTTTAACAAGTTTTCTCAGTACAAGTCTACCACTTTTTGATTAAATTTAGTTATAAGTATTTTCTATCTAGTGATATTTATTTTTCCACTTTCAGATTATGCATTCCCAGTGTACAAAAATACAATTATAATTTTATCATGCAACTATAATGAATTTATTATTGTAAACATATGGGTTTACGTGCATACCTGCATATTGTGTGTATATATGTATGTATATGTGTATGTACATGTGTGTATGTCTGTCATATGCGTGTATGCATGTATGCATGTGTGTGCACATGTGTATGCTTGTGCATGTGTGTGTGTGTGTGTGTGTGTATTCCTTAGGACTTTCTATAGAAATCATGCCAACTTGAAACAGTTTTGTCCCCATTTGGGATCTGGATTCCTCTTGCTTCTTTTTCTTGCATAAGGCCCATGCTAGTAACTCTAACACAGCACTGGCTGGCAGCGATGAGAGGGCCCTGCATCCTCAGAGGTCAGACACTTAGGACTGAGGTTGGGAAGAAAGCCTCCAGCCTCTTTCACCATCAGCGCGATCTTTGTTCTGGGCTTTTCACAGGTGCGCTTTATTAGGTTGAAGCAGTTTCTTCGTAATCCCAGTTTGTTGAGTGTTTTTTTTTTTTTTATCATGACGGCTTATTGGCTGTTGTCAAATGTTCACCCTGCATCAATTAAGATGAATTCCTTTCTCTTTTATTCTGCTAATAGGATGTGCTGCAGTTGTTGCCTCTTGCCCCTTGGGCCAATATATTCCATCGCTGGAATGACTCCTTCTCTGTTGTGGAGTAGCATCTTTTAGCTACTGGGTTTGGTTTGTAGTACTGTCGGCATCAGAGCACATGGAATCGGGTAGAACATATCTGTGAAGGAGAGCTGAGAAGGGCGCATGGGAGCTGAGCTATCTGGAAGACAGTTCTGAGAGAGCCTTAGCTGGAATGATGGTGAGAGCTCAAAGCAAATGGTGCCGATTGACAGACTCGCATCAAACAGAAGTCCAGATCGGTGCCCACTTCATCCTTTCACAGAAGGTGGGATCCTGGCTAGGGTACTCTGCTTGTTCTGAGGACTTTGTCCTTGAATGCCAGCTGGCTGTGTTTGCCAAGGCAGATTGTTCTGGACAACTCAGTGGCTTATGTGCATGACTACCGTAAATGGAGAGGAGCGAGGATGAATAGCAGCAAAGACAACTCAGATACCTGCTGCCACGCCTATGACTCCCCGTGAAACCATCCCTTTGGCAACCAGAGATGATGCTCGGGGGCATTCTTGGATGGTCCACCATGGCAATCACACAGGCCATGGAGCAGGTCTATAGCTCCCTCCAGGCCAGATTCCAGCATTTTCTCTGAATCTGATGGGCCAAAGCATGGAGCCTCATTGCTTATCCAAGAACGTCTTTATGAGTCGCTTGCTTTGAGTGCTGGCAGATGTAATTTGTTGCCTTTATTATCTTGTAAAGATGTTAATCTCCCAACCACAGTGAGGGGGTGCTTCTGTGACTGATTCTGCTTTTCTACTTGACATGTTAAAGGGCCTTCAAGGACTCGGTGCCACCTTGCCAAGGTTCCTGCGTTCCTCACCCCTCCTAGGGAAAGCGAAGAGAATGAAGCTGCATGCGCAACACCTTGTCACACTCTTGCCCTGGGCATCCACCGTGAGTCACACTGTGAAGGGTGGGAAGGCATCCAGATGTTTCGTCAGCCTGTGTCTGGGCTCCAAGGAAAGATCTGGAATCCACAGGGCTCTCACTGAGCTGGTGCTATTATGATGGTCCCAGTCCAACATAAGTCTTAGTCCAAACTGTCCGTGGAAACACATGGGGGATACAACTTTTGTTTAGGACCTTTCCACTCATGCTTCCCACATAACTCAGCAAAGGTCAGCCCTATTGATTCTATGTCTGTAATATACACTCTTCTATCCATCAATCATTTTTGTTAATGGTCCACATATATTCGTGTGGCCATGGTGGTGACAGCTTGCAGACCATTTAGCAAGCACTGGCCTCAGACATCTTTACATGGTTGTTCTTTCTGAGGGTTCTTCCAATATTTCACAAGTAGAGTTTTGTATAACGCACCTGCTCCTTGAGCTTTGACTCTCTTCTGTCTCCTTTTAATCCTTTAAGAACAGGTTGGAAAGTATTCATTCAGTTAGATCCTTATCGTGCATGCATGCTTCATTTGGGGGACATTAGAAGTCAAGGCTTGAGCATGATAGCCTGAAGCTATGGTAACTAAGAAATCAGAGCCAGTTGGCTAAACCGGTCCTTCCCAGTGTCCAAACACCTTTTCTCCGCTACTGACTTGGCTGTCGTCTGTGTTCTCATGAGCTCTTTCTGTGATCTTGCCATAGTAGGTAAGAACAATTCAATGATTTTCCTAGACTCTCCCCAATACAATGGGTATGAGGAACAAGAGCTGTGTCCACAGCATCTGCAGGTATGTCTCTGAGTTGCCAGGTAGAGGGCAAAGATGTGAAGGAAGATGAAGACAGAAAGACTACCTGGAGTATGCTTCTGTGTGGGACAAAGGTGACCAAAGACTCGGGGGCTGAGGGTAGAGAGATCTCTGCAGTGGGCTGCTTGCAGGTGCAACCATGTAACACTTCTGTAACGTGACCCCTAGGATACTGATTACTGTGTTTTCCATTTCTTTCTTTATTAATGATATCCAAACCAGCTAATACTTAGTGGGATGCTGTTATGTGATTCAGATACTCTCTTAGGAGATAAAATCAACTAGGAATAAGGGGAAACTGGGTAAGGCTTTAAAGCCGTTGCTTTCAAGTTATTGTACTTCCATTTTTATAACACTGTCATACACAGATGCACACACACACACACATCTCAGTGGCACAAAACCAAAGGACTCAGCTGACTCACGCATTGGCTGCCCCTGCTGTTAGCTCCCACTCACGTGGTGCTTTATAGCGGAGAGGACATGCCAGCCAGGTCCCGTTAAGAGTTTAAAGAGGGAGAATGAGTACACTGAGTGTGGGTTGGTTGTACTGCAATACCAGTAGTCCCCTCTTCCATTCTGTTGATTTGACCTGTGAGGATTTTTTTTGCTTTGCAGTAATGGAAAAGTATAAGCAACTTTTCTGCTTTTAATGTTTAGCAAAATATTCAATAAATCATTGGGTACATTTAAAACTTTCTATAAAGTTGGCTTTGGATGCACTGGTCCTCTAGCAGTGTGCTGGCTTATATGAATGTTTTGGATCATGCTGAAGTTAGGCTGGACTAACCTGTGGTTTTATGTAGGTTAGGTGTTTTAAAAAGCATTTTCTGTTTGTAGTGTTTCTTTTCCCCCCATTTTTTTTTGTGTGTGTATGTATGTGTATATGTGTGTGTGTGGTGTGCATGTGTGTAAATATATGAATGTTTGCAAGTATCATGTGTGTGTATACATGGATTTGGACAAACACACATGTGTAGTAAGAGGAGCGGCGGTGCTGCTGTGTCCCCGGCACCCAGCCGCCCACATGGCTAGCTTAATACCCGAAATAATTACACGGAAACTGTATTCTTTTAAACACTGCCTGGCCCATCAGTTCCAGCCTCTTATTGGCTAGCTCTTACATATTAATCTAACCCATTTCTAATATTCTGTGTAGCCCACGAGCTGGCTTACCAGGAATGATCTTAACCTGCGTCTGCCTGACATGGGACCATCATGGCGACTCCTACTCACTCAGCTTCTTTTTCCCAGAATCCTGTTCTGTTTTCTCCGCCTACCTGAGGGTGGGCCTATCAATGGGCCTAGGCAGTTTCTTTATTGATAAGAAATCACTCCCACATCATTTCCCCTTTTTCTGTTTAAACAAAAAAGAAGGCTTTCATTTTAACATAGTAAAATTACATATAGCAAAACAGTTATCAAGCAAGAATTACAGTTACAATATTTATATCTACTTTATCTTTTATCATAACTAAGGAAAACTATAACTATCCATTCTTCAACTCCATCAAAGACTCCAGAAGGATATAATATTACCTAAGCAAACAAGAAATCAAAAGCTCTAGAAATGACAGAGACATATCGCTGCCTGGACAGTCATCCAAAGTTCCTCTGTACAGTTGGGGCATCTGTCTTCGGCCTTCAGGCCCATAGTATCCAGCAGACAGTTCCGTGAAGCAGGAAATTCCAAAGACAGTTCAGTCACTTTCTGCTGTGTCCTACATCCTGCAGAATGTCTCGTAGATTCTTTTATGAATCAGGAACCCTGAAAGATCATCTCACCTTTAGGCAAGTTCAGCAGTCCTCTCTCTGCGGGTTCTTTGTGTCCAGTTTATGCAACAGTCCAGGCAAGAACAGTCTCTTGCCCAAATGTCTATCAAGCTCCATAAGGATCCTCTTCAATGCCCATCTTCCTCTTGAAGTAGATTGGTGCTGCCAGGAGCAGACGTGTCTCATTGTCATGAAAAAACCCTAAGTTATTAAAATATTTAAATGCCATATTCTGCAATCTTTGAGAGATATGAAGAATGTCTATCTAACTGAAATATATCTCTATATATCTAGAAAATCTAACTAACATGACTACAAACTTGACTATTATGGATGGATTATCCATTAGCAACCTATATTTCCTAATTATACATTACATTTTAAAAATGAACTATATAATCACAATACCTTAATCAATATCAGAAATACATATACATATAACAAGCTTGACCTTAAAATCCATACCAATGCAAATTATTCATATCTATGTCATATCCCCCTTTAAATGTAAAAGAACATTTATAAACAATATTTTGGGAACATGGGCGCAGTTTTTTCTCTCTAAACTGCTTCCTGCTGAATGGGGGCGTCGTTAATTAGATCTTTCATGGTGTAACCTGTGTGCCAGGGTCATCTCAGTTGGCAGTTGAGTGAAGTAATTTTTTGAGGGTGTTCACAGCAACCTTTCAGGAGGGCGTGGTCTATCATACCAAATCGGAATAGATGCAATCCATAGGGTCTGGTCCTCTGTGAAAACAAAAGAAGACCCTCTCCAAAGCATCATATCCTTAGACCCAAATTTTGAAATCGTAATACCCTTATATCCATTCTGGTTTAGCTTGGCAGCCCATGTAATGAAATGACTCTCTGTAGTTAGCTCCTTCACAGTCAAAAATTTTAAAGAAAACACAATAATACAAAGAATCCAGACTCTCTGTGAATTTTCCATTTTTACGTGGCTTATTTTTCTTTATTTCTCTTAATCTATAACTATCTGTATTCTGTCTCTTTAAAGACTTTGCTCCCCCCCTCTTTTTAAAAAAAAAAAACATTAACTTTATTTTCTATATTTTTTTTTCTTCTCTCTCTCAAGCCTACGTACATTATCCAACACTGTGACTCATTTAGTGGTCTTTTATGTCTGAATCTGTTTTATTGTGAATCTGTAACATTTTTTTACTATCCAGGAGCATTTCTTAAAATATTAAGCACTTCTTAAAAACTTAAGTTGGGACTGTAGGCTGCCAAGTCTAAACCTTAACTGCGCTATTATTATGATAATTATGGAAGTTCCTGCCTGAGGTCAGCACAGATTAGCATGGAGCAGCAGCTCCTGCCTCAGATCTATTTGTTGTGCCTGAGCTGCACACAGTTCCAGGCACACAGCAAGTCCACATAGGAGCCGCACTCAGCAGTTTAATTCTGAGACTGAGCGTGCAGCACAGAAACTCTTTTCATCCAAGTTACAACCAAATCTGACATGCAGAGCATTGTGCAGTCTGAAAACTTAGGAGGCGGATGGACAGGTCTCAGAGCACTCTTCTTCGGATCCCAAGCGGGAACAGAAACATCCAGTCCCATAAAAGCCTTGAAATGCTTTAAAACCAGAGTTCACACTGGCAGCACAGCCCCAGGAAGCCGCACTTTAAAATGACGCAGCTTTTGTTTTACCTGCTGCTGTTGCCGAATCAGGAAATCTCAGTTAGCACGCCACCAACAAACAGCAAAAATCTGTGTCAAACTCCGTTTTTTCTCTGTTTAAAATTAAGCTCTCTCAAGTTTTTAAGTGGATTTAGCCCATCACGTCTGGGCGCCACTCTGTAGTAAGAGGAGCTAAAACTGTCATACACAGATGCACACACACACACACACACACACACACACACACATCTCAGTGGCACAAAACCAAAGGACTCAGCTGACTCATGCATTGGCTGCCCCTGCTGTTAGCTCCCACTCACATGGTGCTCTATAGCTGAGAGGACATGCCAGCCAGGTCCCGTTAAGAGTTTAAAGAGGGAGAATGAGTACACTGAGTGTGGGTTGGTTGTACTGCAATACCAGTAGTCCCCTCTTCCATTCTGTTGATTTGACCTGTGAGGATTTTTTTTGCTTTGCAGTAATGGAAAAGTATAAGCAACTTTTCTGCTTTTAATGTTTAGCAAAATATTCAATAAATCGTTGGGTACATTTAAAACTTTCTATAAAGTTGGCTTTGGATGCACTGGTCCTCTAGCAGTGTGCTGGCTTATATGAATGTTTTGGATCATGCTGAAGTTAGGCTGGACTAACCTGTGGTTTTATGTAGGTTAGGTGTTTTAAAAAGCATTTTCTGTTTGTAGTGTTTCTTTTCCCCCCATTTTTTTTTGTGTGTGTATGTATGTGTATATGTGTGTGTGTGGTGTGCATGTGTGTAAATATATGAATGTTTGCAAGTATCATGTGTGTGCATACATGGGTTTGGACACACACACACATGCACATGCATGCCCAGAATTGATGTTGAGTCATCCTTGATCCTTCTTTGATCTTGTTCATAGAGGCGCAGCCTCTCAATCGCATCTAGAGCTCACTGGTAGGACTGGTCTCAAGATCAGCTTGCTCTGGGGATATCCTGTCTCTGCTGTTGTCGGTGAGATTTCATCTCCATGCTCCTGGAATTTGTGTGAGTTCTGAGTATCTAAACTCCAGACCTTGTGAGGTACATGTTTAACCAGTAGGCCATATCACCAGTTCAGTTTGTGAGTTTTTTTTTTTTAATTGGGATATAGTTCATGGTAAGTCGAGATACACATGCATTTATTTTAACCAGCAGGGGCACTCTGGAGCTTTATAATATGATATAAACCACTGGTTTAGTTCTTGGATTTCGTGTACTGAAAGAATTGTAATGGGACTAATCCACCATTCCAAGTTCTGTGCTCACCATTAGCTTGGTTATGAAAGGTCACTTCAGTATCCTGATATCCTTCTACCTTACCATAAAGAAAGGAGGGGACTGGCAAGATGGTTCCAAAGGTAAAGGCATGTATGTTCACATGTGAGAGAGCACCTATACACACACACACACACACACACACACACACACACACACGCACACACACAGTAAATAAATACATGGGAAAACTTTTTTTAAAGGGTATAGGAGTGCGGCAATAGCCATGTGTAGATCTCAGCCAAACAGCGTTCAGACTCTTCTACTCAAACTAGTGTGCAAGGAATGAATGCCTGGACTAGTTAGAGAGACTGGGAACTCTTCACTAACTTTCATGGTGCTTTTTGGCAATTTATGTTTTTTGGCTTTTTTGTTGGTTTCTGTGTAAGTGGTTTTCTTGGGAAGGATGTGGGCACTTGAGTAAACATTGTGATCGAGTCACCATGGATTTGAGAGTATGTCAGGGTGATTGCTCAAAGATATAAACACATTATGGGACTTGATGGCTCTACCTTGTGGCTGGCCACTCTCTGGGAAAACATGGACCTGTACCTTTAGGCTAGAATTAGCTCGTGGGGTTTCAGCCCTTCCTTTTAGTTTTTTTACTTTATTTTCTTGGTACTTATCTTTGTGTATGTGCATATATATATATGACATGTGTTTGCCTGTGCAGGTGTGAGAATGTAGATATGTGCAGAGCCTGAGTCAGGTCACACCTCCAGAAAGGGTTGTTACATTTTTGATGCCTGGCTCCTTCATACGTTTTGTCCTTGCATGTTGTATTGAATGAAGTCAATTCTCATTCATTCTCAGTCTTGATGAAGATCCTCTCCAGGTTTCAGAGGGGAGCCCCTCCTTTCCCTCCACTTAAGGTCCCATCATGTTTAACTCTCCACATACTGTATTGTTTATGGCCAATGCTTTCTCCCAAGCCCAGAGCCCAGTCATGGACTTGAGAGCTCCTCATTATAATCCACTATCTCGAGAGGACAGTATCAGCATCAGCTTCTGCTGTGTTCCCAAAAGCTGTGATTATGCTAAACTTCCTTCTTTACAGTCGCCAGTTCTTGTCACCCAGCCATTTAGAGAGTGGGTCCCTAAAGGTCAATTTTGGGATGTGTGGCCACCTCTGAAACTGTGTTTCTTGCTCCTTGGATTCCTTCTCCCCGACCGATGGCTGGTTATGAGGTAGTGAATGCTACCACTCCGACCAAGTCATTGTCTCCACAGAGTGAGAGATACCTCTGAAAAGCTAAGTGCCCAGGCCCTGACACAATACAGATTTGCACTTCTTGGAGTGTGGGCATTTCCGTGACTGCGCTTAAGAATTTAGCACAAACTTAGCTGCTTCAGACAAAAGTCACTTACTCTCACATCTGATCTGTGTGAGTCTGAAGCCAGTGGCAGGATGGCTCAACTGGGGCTTGCTGCTTGGGGACACACACTGGACCAAAGTTGTTACTGTCCTTGATGTCTCTGGCAAGGAGACTGTCTCCAGGCTCAAGCAAATTGGCAAATTTCAGTGCCTTATGGTTACAAGATTGAGTTCCGGTTTCTTACAGGCTGTCAAAAGAACTTGGGTCTAGCTTCTGGATGCCATGTGTGTTCTCTACGCTTCCGGCCTTGTTCCTTCAAGCTCAGAATAGACACTGGACAGCCAAGCCCTCTCACACCCAGGATCCTTCTAACTTCTATTTCACCTCAATCTTTCTGCCTCCCAGAGCTGCAGACAGTTTCTCGGGGCCCACGGATTTGACTAAACACACTTAGAAAATGTGTGTAACCTCCGAGTTTTCAGGTCCTTAACTGAATCACACAGGTTTCATGCCATGTTTCACATTTATGTGCTCTGGTTATTAGTGTGTTGGCATCGTTAGTGAAGGACATTATTCAACCTAGTACAAAGACACTGAGAAAAGCCAGGATAAAAACAAGCAGACAAATTCAAACAGTGATAACGATGACAAAAAGCCACCACATGTAGTTGTAGAAACTGTGTGTGTGTGTGTGTGTGTGTGTGTGTATGTGTAGAAAGAGTTAGAAATGGGAAGGATATCTCAGGTTCTGAATGCAACAGGGGCTTTAGCAACAGGATCTCAGCAGTCATGTCCATTTTACTTCATCCGACCTGGAGACAATGGGTCGTGTCATTTCCATGCTAGGCCCGCACAATTCAGCGCAATCCCTATGCAGTTCTGCACCTCCTGCTCTGTCTTGGTGAAACTTCACAGGCGCATTGAGGCCCACACAGAACTTCATCCACCCGCTCATACACAGCAAAGGGTAGATGACTCTAAATGATGGCTAACCCAGGAGTTCCTCTGAGTTACACCCATCTGTCTCTGTTTGAAAATGAGACCTGCCCATAGGAATGGAGGCCAGCACACACTTTCTCAGGGGTGAGGCCCTCTGTCAATATGCTCGCATTTGGCACTGCCCTTGGTAGGGGGAGGAGGCACACCTAGGTGACGGAGGCACGTAGAGTGAATCTTGTCTAGCCTGAGGCATCTGGGGCAGCTGGGGCAGCTGGGGCAGCTGGGGCAGCTCCTCTATCTGTTTCGTCATCTCAGCTGTCAGGAGACATTTGATCTGGAAGATTTTGATGTCTCCAATGTGTGGCAATGATAAGCCATTCCTAGACTTTCCCCTTGGGCTCAGGTTTTCTCCTGATTTGGTTCAAAATGAAAGGCGGCAGGCAAAGTTCATTCTACTTCTGAAATGAAAGCCAATCATGCAAACTGGGTACCAGCTGAAAAGGACCATAAGAATTATTTAAACTATGGAAATAAATGGGGCTCGATTTTGAGTTCTCATTCTTCCTCTATCATCAACTTTTTCCAATCATTTCTCACTCCTGTTGAGAATCAGATTCTCCAGCCCCAGGAGACCGAGCTCACGAGTGCCAAGAAGAGCCCAAGTAGCCTGTGATCTTCCTCCTGCAGGCCTATGTGACTGAAGGAAATGAAGTCATTTGTGTGTGTACGCGCATGTGCGTGCACGTGTGTTTTGTACTGGACCAAGCAAGAGAGAAACATCACGATTAAACAGGGCATGCGCAGCGGTTGAGGAGACAGAACGTTACTTTATTCTTGGCCCTTTTGGGTTCATGCCTTGCTGAAACTGTACGGGGAGTGAGGGGGAAGAATGAAGAAATGGGAGCTGGTTGAGAGAGCTCAGGGCACTTAGTTTCAAGCCAGATGGAAAGGAGGAGTCTGAGTCTTCCCTGGAGGTTTTAATAATGCATCATCCTTCTGAGCGTTTTTCTTTATGATGAGAAGACTTGATAATCCTGTTAAAACGCTGCCTGTGATCTCAAACCTAGGAGGGGGAGTGTCCGAGCACAGCAGCTTTGTAGATGAAAGAGGGAGGAGATGTGTATCGCAGGAGGAGCACTCCAGAGACTCCACTGGGCTTTTACTCCGTCTCTGTCTCTCCAAAGTTTTAGTGTTTGACAAAATTACTTTGGGAGGCCAATTCAGCCTGTGAGTCCTCCTTCCCGGAAAGAGGAAGATAATATCTGACAAATGATTGTGCCATTGTCGTTGAAATAAGGGAAGACATTGAGATTGAAGAATGTCATACCTCAATTCTAAGTCTTTTAGTGTTTAATTGATGCTTTTCTATCTACATTTTCTTTTTCAAGTTTATGTTGCTTTTCTTAGGTTAATCTTTTATAAACATTTATACATTTAAAGCCCAACCAAATACTTTTATCTAGCAGTTCTTAAAGAATAATCTTTGAAATACCAAACTGAATATGTGTGTGTAATATCTCTGTGTGTGTGTCTGTGTGTGTGCGTGCTGGGGTCTTAGTTTATTTTCTATTACTATGGTAAACACCATGATCAAAAGTAACTTGGAGAAAAACATGGATTCCTTTCATCTTTTAGCCTACGTTCCATCATGCAAGAAGAAGTCAGGGCAGGGACTCAAGGCAGGAACCTGGAAGCAGGAACTGGAGCAGAGAACAGAAGGAACTTTGCTTACAGGCTTGTTTCTCATGGTTTGCTCAGCATCTTACTTGCTTTTTCACCTGCCCAGGGGGTAATACCACCCACAGTGGGCTTGGTCTTCCCACATCAATCATTAATCAGAAAAATGTTCCCATAGACTTGCCTATGGGTCAGTTTGATGGAGGCATTTTCTCAATTAAGGGTCCTTTCCCAGATGACTTTAGCTGACCAAAAATTAAACAGCAGAAAAAATACATTTAAAGTAAGTAAATTGAAAATTATCCTCTGTCCTCTTCTGCCTTCCTTCCTCAGTCTCACTTTTTTTTCCCTTTCTCCTTTCATTTTTTACCCCCCCCCAAAAAAAAATCCGGTCTTCTTGTTCAAACACTTGTGTGGTGCTTGCAGGGTGTGCGGATGTTCTAAGGTCTTCACCCCAGCTCTTGAGGGAGAGGTGCTGCCAACTATTTCTCTCCTGCAGATGAGGAAACAAAGAGAGAGACTCCTCTCATGCTCCCAGGAGCCCCTAGCCCACATAAAGAAAGTTCCTGCAGTCTAGCTCTGAGGAGCACTGTTTCAATAACCAGACACAGACATCTGGTGCAGGGGACAGAAAGACAGAAAGGATCCTGGGAAGAAGGTTTACAGGTTCTGGTTCTATGCTACAAAGGCTCCTGGGCCAGAAGTGCTCCTGACGCAGAGTTCTCATTGGCAGCCCAAGCAGGCTACAGCAGGCTCAGACACCTGGACACAGCTGGCAGCCTAAAGGTCAGCCTTGAGGCCATACTGATTTGAGGTAGGGAGCCTGTTCTTGTCTGGAACAGGCAAGTCCTGGGAAATTAGGCTGAAGCTATCATGTTTGCATGCTATTCCTATGATCATTCAGAGACCTGGAGTAATAGCCAGGCCCCAGTCTTTATATTTGTCTGTATTTGGCTAGTGTTAAAACCAGCCAGCCTATAATGGCTCCCAGGTAGTATTCCTTGACTTTTTTTTTTTTTCTCTAACTTCTTGTTCTTGATTGGGAGCAACATAAGAAGGGCGGTGATTGGCACACACACGAGACTGCATCTTCACTGCAGGCCAGATCTTCTGCTGTGTTCTCTCCCTTGCCCAATGGAATCACCCTCCTGCATGGCCTTCCCACAGACCCTAGTGATCACCTCCCCTTCCCTTGGTTGGCACTGCTTGCCAGACTCTAGCTTGCTCACCTGCCTTTTGCAGACAGATGAGCCACCCCCTTACTCTCTGATCCCCAGCTTCAGTTGTGTACATTTAGATGACAGGGCTGGCTGGAGCTCAGGAAGTGAGGTCCTTCCCAGAGCAAGAGCCTAAGGAGTGAAATTTCTCTGCACTCTGGTGCTTTCGAGGCCCAGGTCTCACATTCTCCTCTGAGATAAACTGAACACACTACAGTTTCTGTTCCTCAAGGCGACTCCACCAGAAACCACATTACCCCACCAACCTTTCTCCACTTTAGTGTGAATTAGTTCACTCTCAAGGAATTAATTCTCATCCCAGAGGGGTCTTGCTCCTCTCCCAGGGAGGAAAATATGCTACAAGCAAGAGGAGCAAAGAGAATAAATGATTCTTGCTGGGTTTCTCTCCATTCTGCTATGATGAGCTCAGGCCCCGTCTATCCAGTCTTCTCTCTACCTGGCTGCCTAATGCTTCATTTATCCAAAGCGCAGAGGTGGAAAAGTCCACCTGGGGTCTCCGGAGCTTCCCTCCGAAGGCTCCCGTGCCACACAACTGTGAGGGAATGAATTTGGAATGTTTCTTAATTGTTGCCTTTGTTCTAGGGGCTTGAACATGACCCTTTACCGGTCATGTAAAGGATCACCCCCCAGTTTCTATCCCAGCAGCTCACTCCGTGGGAAGACCTTGCAGACACATAGTAATTATTGGAAGCTGACGACTGAATGGCTGACAGCACAGGATCCCAGCATCCTGTCTTCCTCTGGGTGTCAGGCTGAGGGGGCGGCTGCTTCCTGTGCTTGGGGTTTCTGCAATGCCTCCGGGCTTCGCTGTCTTCTCATTCATCCCCCCAACATCTGTGCAACCAATTTTCGTTGTTAAATCTCCCCTGCTTAATTGCCTGCTTGGTGTGCTTTTAGAGCAGTCAGCAAGTAAGGAAGTCAGAGAGAGAGGGGGAAGGGGCAGAGTGGCTGAACTGGGTCAAGTTCACTCCAGGGCTTTGGGTTTGGCTGTTGAAACAATGAACTCCAAAGCCCAAAGTGACCGTTTTTACGACTGTCTGGAACACCTGGGAGAATAAAACATGGTTTTCCCCGCTTCCTGTTCATACAACATTCACTTCTGACACTAGATATGGTTGAGGCCTTTCTGGAACACCTTCCAAGCAATGCTGCAGCAGATTCTCTAGGCGGAGCCGGTTGGTACCCTCTCTACTGTTCTACTACGACATTGTCTACCCGAAGGCCTCAGACCTATGAGACTGTCCTACTGCTGGGGGAGGCTGCTTGTTTGTTTCCTGGCTGCGAAGACTCTGAAAATAACAACACAGAAATCTGTATTAATTAAATCACTGCTTGGCCTATTAACTCTAGCTTCTTATTGGCTAGCTCTTACATCCTAAATTAACCCATCTTTATTAATCTGTGTATCACCACATGGCTGTGGCTTACTGGCAGGGTTCTGTCATGTCTGTCTCTAGCAGTGGCTACATGGCTTCTTCCTGACTCTGTCTTCTTCCTTCCAGCATTTAGTTCAGTCTTCCCCACCTAGTTCTTTTCTGTCCTATCACAGACCAAAACAGCTTTTTTTTATTCATTAACCAATAAAAGCAACACATATACAGAAGGGCTTCCCATACCACCCTACTTCAGACTCCAGTCATGTTTGAGTATGCAGAATTTATGAAGAACTAGTTACAGATGGAGCACCCTTTAACCTCCACCCCATGCTGGATTAACTGGCTACATAGTTGTTACAGACACCTAGGATCCTTTCACTCCTGTTTGGTAGTTCATCTGAAAGGCTATTACTGCTGAAGACACAACTGATGTTTAACATCCATAAGCATTCAGCGGGGAGGGGGGCAGAGTTCCCATGCCCACTGCTGCCCTGCCTCCCTCCATGTGTGGGCTAAACTAAAGCTAAAGGTTTCAAAGCTCATGGGAACTCTGTCTTAGTGGGTTCCCTATGGAGAATTCATTAATACGTTATACAGGCATGGTTGACGAAACTGGTTTTGGTCCTTGATGATTGAACTCAGTCTCTAAGTGTGGTCTGGTTCCAGAGATTAGGAATGGGATTGAAAATCTTAACCTTCTAATTAAGCCTTGGTGCCCATGGCGGTCAGCTGCTCAGAAAGTTAACCCATGATATCTAAGACAAAATAGCTTAGTGGTTGTTTTTTTTAAACACTCAAAAATCCTTTTATTCCAAGTAATTTGTATTAGACTTTGAGCATTAAGCATATAAAGCATTGCAAATCAAATGCTTTTATTGATTAAAAACCCTAAATTTATTTCAGTGCAGTTGAAAGGCATATATATGATTTTATCATTTATTAAAGATGAAAGCAAATTTGCATAGTAACGGGACAGATGCATTTGTTGGTTTTCATAAAAATAATTGAATTTTCATTGAGTATCTAATATTATAGGACACAGTATCTTCATGTTTTTCCAAACTGATCAATATCTTGATCTATAATTATTAGAGCTGAGACTGTCATCTATCATAAGTCTGCAAAATGATAGATATATAATTAGGACCATTTCAGGTAATATTAAGAATTTGGTCCTACCCTCAACTCAAAAAGCTTTCAACATTTAAAAAATGAAACTCAAGTCAGCAACTCAAAACAGCAATTTGTAAATTTAAATACTCTAATACTATCCAATCTAAAGATATACTGATTTGATAATTATAGTCTAAAGACTGATGGCAGTAAAACATTGTGTTTATTTTTCATACCTAAACCACTATGGTTTTGGTCATTTCATAATCAAAACCTTTTTTTTTGTTGTGGTCAATTATTTTTGACTCCCTACATTTCCTGTGTAACCCCTTATGGTGTCAAAATGTATGATCTAAAAGCCACACCCAAGTGCCGTCTCATCAGGATGCCAAAGACACTCTAACCGTTCTATAGGCTTCAAGGGTTTTTAGTATGTGTAATACACAGTTCAAAAGAGAAATTTTGTTTCAGCTAGAAATGTCAACAATATGAGGAGGGTCTATGTAATATGGAAAGATGGAGAATAATTGAAAGTCCATAAGATAAACGTTCAAGACACATGCCTTGTACTGTCGACCCCAAGTACAGAGTGACTAATAAGTTGGCGTGGTGCGTGCACAAGAGCTGTGCCCAGCAATGATAAATAACCCCATTTTGCTGGAGATTGATCTACTGATGCCCCTCTTACACCATCAGTGGAATGAAAGACAAGAGTCAGGATTCCTAGAGTTGGTTTGATTATAGGACACCAATTGCTGTCTCCTGGAGAATCTTCTATAGATGCTTATACATTTCCATATAAATAGTTTCCATTTTTTAAGAACAAAGGCCCCTTATCCAGAGATAGCCTCTGTCTTTCAGTGTTTAGACCCCATCTTTGATTACCCACATCCCCAGATCAGACCAAAACCAGTCTCAAGCATAGGAAATCTGGTCTTCCTGATGGCAAGAAACCAAGCAGATGGATGAAAACTCTATAGCAAAGATTGTTGGAACAAAACAAATGGTAAGGTTTATTGTTGAAAATTTATGAGATTGCTGGGGTTAGAGGCTCACACTTGTAGCTGTAGAATTTAAGAGGCTGAAGCAGGAGGATTGCTTCAAGTTTGAGACCAGACTGGGACATATAGTGAGACCCAGTCTCAAACAAATAAACTGACAGACCCAAAAAAAAGAGAAATAAAAAGGGAAAAAAAGACAGAAAATCTGTGAACATGTTGTCGATTACCAGCCTAAAGTATAAGACCATGGCACTTTTTTCCATTGATGTTTCAAGTTCTCAAAACATAGTTTAATAGCAGTTTATTTTAAACAAATAAGAAATTATTTATTTTTAATTAAATAAGAAAGATGTTTGATTAGTCTTGATTTTATGTCTGTATAATGTTTAATTCTTCTACATACTGCACCAGATTTTCAGAACCTGGTTCACTGATAGGTATTGTTTCGTTACACTAATAATGCTAGTGGATAATCTTTAGATGTTGACTGACGACTGATCCTGTGGAATTACCATTGGATACGCTGGTTAGAGAGGAGGTTTCTGTGTTCATCATGGAACACAAGGGCTGGAATGCTGCAGTTGCCATGAACACCTGGAGTTAACCACAGATGGAAGCTCTCAGTGCTCTCCAGAGGTTTTGTTCTCTTAGGAGTTCTTAAGGACAGCAATTTTCCTGCATTCTCAACAGGTCTGTATTTACTCATTTAATAGTTACAAAAGATACTGTGATTTTCCTTCAGTTTGTATTTTTTAAATTAAGGGTTAACCTTTTGGAAATGTTGCTCATTTCAAAGATGTCTCTTTAGATGTGTGGAAGAACAGACTATGGATGTCTGCTTGGACTCATGTTGATCTTAGATATGTCGCGATAAGACCATCTTTTATTTTACATTAACCTACTAGGCAAACCTTTATGCAAAATTATAGCTCTGTGGGTACACCCTAGTAAGTAAGAGATAAGCCGGAGCTATTTATTAAGTAAACCAATAAACTTTCAATTGAGTTGCCAAGAAGTTTGAAATTAAAACTAAATGGCTACAATCAGGAATTTATGGAAGAGCTATTGGGATTGTGAGAACTAAGAAAGGACTCAAGAGAATGATGGTAAATAAACATGGAAATGAATAGCACAAGTTACATGTAGAAGCAAAATAGTCAAGAAAAAATTGGAAGAGTGCAGAGATTATGGTATGGATGGGAAGAATATTAAATTCCAAATTATGGCTCTCATCCAAGTCAGCCCATGGCTATTTTCTCATAGTACTCTAACGTATGGCCTAGAGGCAACAATCCTGCAGAGGCATCTAGCACATGGTTCTCAAATTATCTCATGATTCTGTATAATTTTAACCCTTCCTTCACCCACTAAGCATGCTCTGGGGCTGATTAATAACTTGTGTTTGGGGAAAGGAGTCTCTTAGTCCATTCAGACGAGGTGACTCATAAGTAACAAATGTGTTTATGCAGTCCTGAATACTAGGGAGTTAAAGTTCTAGCTGCCTGTAGATTTAGGGGCTGAGAAGAACTGGTGTCCTGGCTCAGGATGACACAATCTCGTTGTCACAGGCTAGAAAGAACAAAGCAGCTTCCTGTCTCTTGTACAGGGACAGTGTCCCTTTCTGAGGACTCCAACTTTGTCATAAGGATGCTTAGAGATTCCCCCCAATGCCATCACATTGGGGACTGAGTTTCAGCTGTGTTTTGTAGGGGAAAAAAAAAAAGAGTCTGTAGCAAGTCCTATGTCCCCTAAGATAAGAGAAAAAGAAAACAGAGGAAGAACTGTGGCTATAACTCCAACAAGAAGTAAGACGGATTAAGAATATTATTAGTCACATTGTGACTAAGAAAAGAGACGAGTTGCCAGAATCCACCGTCACTCTGTCTCTTCCCTATGAGGGCAGGACAGGGAAGGCTTTGCTTACCATGCTCCCGGTATCCTCCGAGCAAGCACAGCTCTGAGTTCTGCCTCTACTTCCACAGGGAGGCCATTCTTCACTCTTCAATCTGCTGGACTTCACTCTGAGACAGTCACAGTCATCCTGTTTTACTGACGGTGTTGACCATATCCTGCGCTAAGTTCTGTTCTAGTTGTCCCCATTCTCAGTCTCTGTGCATGTACACTGTGCCTGTCCCTGTTCTGGGTCTTGGTGTCCTCTCTGCACTTACACTGTTCCACGGAAGGCTTTTCAATTCCTCTCTGACTCCTGTAATTTTCCTAAGCTGTGTCTTTAAAGAGACTTTCAGTGTGTTTTTAAACATTTGAAGTTCAAAATTGAGAAACTTACTACTACACAAAAATAAGCTACAGAATCTTGTAGATGGTGAACGGAGCCTGCTCTTACTTAACATGTTATGCTGTATGTATATCCAGGAGCTATTTTAACACTGCTGGTTAGTCAGAAACCATTAAGCTCTTGAAACACAATCAGGGAAATAAGTCAGGGTACATAAAATCCACAAATGAAGGTAAAGTTGGTCAACTTAAATATTTATTAAACCATCTTCTAGAAATTTCAAATACGACAAATTCATGATTCACCCAGTATAAGAATGATAGCAAGTGCTCTGGAGGTTGAAACAATGTTGTGGGTAATTAGCAGCTCCTTAACAAGGGGGAGTTGGTCTAATAGCAAATGATAACACCTGTATTCTCTATTTCATTCCTCTTTTGTTCTCATAGTACTAAGTATTAGAACCTGGGCTGCACGCATGCTATAACATAATTCGATATAATAACTTTATCTTATTTTATACATGAACATATATAAGCTCCTTCTCCTCCTTCTCCTTTTTTTTTTTTTTTTTGGACAGAGGGTTTCTCTGTGAAACCCTGACTGTCCTAGAACTCTCCCTGTAGACCAAACAGGCTAACCTCAAACTCAGAGATCTGCCTTTTGATCTGTGGGAATAAAGGTGTGCGCCACCATGCCCCATGCCTGATGCCAAGTGTTCTTTAATGCCATCTGATTATAATACAAGTAAAAGCTTCTTTAAAGTTTTTGGGTTAATTTGAGGAGTTTGCCATATTGCTAAACTTTTTCCTCACAATAGTTCCTGAGAAGTAGCCCATTTGCTGAATTTTTGTATCAACCTGAGGCATTTCAAGCAAAATTCTTACTTGTGAAGAAAACAGATTGAGAAGCACCATGCAAGCTCTTCTAGAACTGCTGAGATAGGACCTCAAACCCTCTCTTTGACATGAATATTGCAGAGATAACAACAAAGTGGAAAAGTAAGAAAGAAAATAAAGTCAAACATTTTTTTCTGAACTGAAGATTTTGACTTTTTTTCCCAAAACTCTGAAGAGGCAGGGATACTGAGTTTCAGCCACGACAAAGGATGCTGTTCTGCCTCACCTCTAGCAGTGATGAGGGTTGAACCCAGAGCCGTGGATGTGCCAGACAAGCAGGATAGCACTTAAGCTGCACCCAACCCTTTGCTATTGCAGGGCAGTGACTTGGTCTGCTTGCTCTTTTGTCTCCAAGCTCCATTGGAACAACTACAGCAGCTCCATCTGCAAAGTGGTTTTGGAAATGAGCAGCTTCGCATCCATTAGACAGAACACAATAGCCCTGTGCTCCCCAAAGCCCCATCTGAAGGCAATGGTCAGTTTTGGACTTGTCTGGCTATACCTTGGAACCCTCTGGACAGGGCTTGTCTTGATTTGAATTCATTGCCTGAAAACATGTTTCTTCCTAAGAAATAGAGATCCTGTCCCCTTGAAGTACCACTGACAGCTGTGGGCAAAAGTCCAAGGCACAAGAGGTTCACATACACTTTGCAAAGCTTGACCCTGTTTATATGGGGTTGAGGAAGTCTCAATGTAAAGACCAGAGCCAGACAGAGGGGCACGTGTTTTTAGCCCGTACTACACAGAAGGCTGATCACTGGAGCACAGGAGTTTGAAGATAGCCTGAGCAACATAGCAAGGGCTTATCTTTATAAAGAAAAGAGGAAAAAAAACCCTTAGACTCTCGCTTCTCGCCAATCCCAAGACTTTTCATAAACTTTATATGTTCAAACTGAGAGTGCGCTCAAGAGCCTTCTGAGGACAGAAGACATGTTATGACATGAACAGACTAGCTGGAAGATAGATAGGTTACTTTGAGTCGTTAGAAAATCTATGGCTGAAGACATGTTATAGCATGCACAGACTGTCTGAAGATACGTTATTTAGAAAATCTATGCCCAATTATGACACAACTAAGCTAACTGCACAGAGACTACAGCGGCCACACATGACAAAGCATGAAAACCTGGACGGTTTCAGGCTGGTAAACAAAGCAACACCAACAAGGAGATGATGCAGTAACAAACCTGGAAATGGGCAGACAAGGAGGGTGTGATCGCAGGTCCTGGAACCCACACGGTGGAAGGAGAAAGGGAACCGACTCCCACAAATTGTCCTCCACATGGGCACCCTGGCATGTACATACAAACACCAAATGAGTAAATTAATATAAAAAAGGTGGATGCTATGTTACAGAAATTATCACTCAATAACAATTAATTATGTAGAATATTTGTTAGAATGTGATTTTATACACAGTGAACAGGCAAAGGTACTTGATGAATTAGCATGCCAAGAAGCTCACAAAATGGCCAGGGGAGGCAGGTAGGTCCTTTCAGCACAAGTCTGATCTGAAAAGATCAATGTGGTGGCTACTGCAGCTGCTGGGACACCGACCATCTCTGGGCTCCTGCCCTTTGACTTCCAGTCGTCCCCTTTGTACACAGCAGCCTGCCACCAGGCCACTGGCCATCTGGAGTGCCTGGGAAGGGCAGGGCCGTCTGATCTCATCACTCACCGGTAGCCTCTTCCATTAAGAGGCATGGGAATGTGACAGGCACAGCCAGGCAGCCAGAAAGGCAGGATCACTTCTATACGGCCCGACTACAATGCCAAAAGTGAGAATCGGAGTCTGTCCATAGCTTAACTTCAAGTTCTTGACTTGATTTCCACTGTAGAGTCACAAAAGGCATAGGGTAGTGCCTCATTTTATGGACAATATAGCTCCATATGAAGATGAGCTTGCTATTTTAAAGTTTAATTCCTTTGCTGTTGACGTATTCCTTGTGCGTGGTACTATGTATCATTGGAACATTTTCCATACAGGGATGCAATGTATTTCACTCATATTCCCCTGCACCCCAGAGGTCTCCCCTTTCCAACCCCTCCCCAAACTCATTAATCATTTCCCCATCCCCTAGATAACTCTACAGACACAATTTTATGTAACCCTACAGAATCTAGAAACCACAAGGGGGAGAAAATGCAATCTTTGCCATTCTGACCTCATTGGTTTCATTTAATGTGATTGCCTACAGTTGTATCCACTTTTCCTACAAGTGGCATAAATTCATTCTGAATTCCATGCATGTACACACACGTCACATGTTTCTTTGTCTATTCCTCTCCTATTGGACACCTAGGTTGCTTCCACTCACGGCTGCTGTGAAGAGTGCCACGAAAGCTACCAATGTGCCTGCCAACTCTGCTGTGGACACTCGGACTCCTGAGGGGAAGCACCCTCAGGTCCCGGCATAGGCCTGGTCTAGATTTCTTGAGAAACTCCAATTCTGACTTCCAGAGTGATTAGGTTGCTTCCCATCTCCACAAGCAGAGTGCAAGGATTCCAAAGGGTGAACGGATCTCTGAAAATGACAGGCAGTCAGCAACGTAGACTGTTGGGGTGGAACACACAGCTTACCAGTGAGTGCTGGCGGTGGAACTTTGGCTGGGGTGTTCCATGTCTTCTTCCGGCCCCAAGTTCCTGGAGCACCTGATGAGTGTTCGTTAACATTTCACACGCCCCTGCTCTGCCTTGCTGGTTTCCAGTTTGTGAGTGGGGGAAGCTGTAGTCGCTGAGCGAACGCACTGGACACCTGCTTCCTTGGAGCTTGGAGAGCTGCTGGCTGCAATCTGCTGAGCGCCTTTCTGTGGGATGGGAATGGTCAACCTTCTGAACTTGAACTCTGAATAACCCACAGCAAGGAGAACCGCAGCAGGGAAATCCATCCAAAGTCACTCCTGAAAACGAAACAGGGCTTTAGGAACAGAGAAAACAGAACAGTCATTTTGATACAGTGGAACAGCCAAGATAAATTGTGCACTCGCTCCTCTGTGAAAAGTGAACTTTCAATGTGCTCTTCAAGGCAGAGACTTTGGGCTTCTGATTTTACTTTAGTGGCCTGGAAATAAAGCCAGACATAGTTCTAGCTGTCACACTATCTACAACATACTAGTACTTGAAATAAAGGTAGGTTAGCATCCCTCACACATTCTAGTAAAACAGGCCTGTCTTTTTTCAGACTCCGAGGCTTTGCTTCCTTAACATTTAAACGTTGCTCGGACAGGAACTTTTATTGGCTCCTGCCAGAACAATCTGTTTTTGAATCAATTTCCTGGCTTGCATTATAAATTTTGTGGATTTCTGCACACGTAATTTGAGAGAAGCAAGCTTTAATTAAGTCAGTTGACCCTAGAAATTGGACCGGTTCAAAGGGAAATGGTCCACCCCCTCTGTCAAGTCACCGGCTGTGCTGTGAGCTTTCTGCCCTGTAGGTTGTCATCCTGGGCCTGGAGGCAGGTTCCACAAAGATAGCACAGACCACAATGGGCTATGTTTTGGCTTGTTTCCCACACTGGAATTTTGTTCAAAGCAGAACAAGACACATTATAACACGTTCATGATCAGTGTAGAAAGTCGTAACAAGGCACAGCCTGCTGCTCTCTTAATACACATATCTTTCTTGTCATTCTGTGTGTGTGTGTGTGTGTGTGTGTGTGTGTGTGTGCGTGTTTTATGTTTTTGAGCTGTGGACACAGCAATTCAACTCTCAAGTTACAATGAATATAATAATCAAGAGAGTAGAAGTTACTTTAGAAACTCCCTGGACCCTGAATGTCCCTGCAAAATATAAGCCATGTTTTACTTCTTTCTCTCTCTTTCTCTCTCTCATTCCTTCTTTCTTTTTTCTTTTTCTTTCTTTCTCTTTTGTTGATGTTTAAGTCATTTAAGTCATGTCTTCTCTGTATTATGCCTTTAAGGAAGATTCCTAAGCATTAAGCTATGGAAGCAGAAGGCATGTATAGTCATCTAGGGAATGAATGCTGGAAAGGAAGATTTTAATTTTTATTGTTGTTCCTTTGAAAATATAATAGCCACATTAAATTGCTACCAGAAGCACAAATATGCAGCAGATTAGCGTCTCTTTCAGTATCTAATATCATGAATGTTCATGTGTATCTGTGCAGTCAGAATTTTCAAAATTTACAAATTACAAAAATTAAGCGTTATCAGTCAGAAATAACATTACTAATAATAACAGTAAACAGTTCAAAACAGTTTAGCATTGCTTGCTGAGTTGAAATCCCTGTCACCTCATCTGATGGGGGCTCCATGCTTTAATCATCTCAATGTTCGAATTAAATATTAGAAAATAATTAAACCATGCAAACACTGATAGAATTTTATTTTCTATCAAAAATGAAAATATTTCTATTTTATACACTTTAGCCTATATAAAACTGGGTGTTTAAACCATAAATATTGCAAAATTTATTGTTTTAATATTTGAAAGTCAGTATCTCTTTCAGAGTAAGACTCTTGTGTAGGGGTACATTATTTGTATTTTGATAAATCAGTCTTGCCTGAAGACCAGAGGCAAAGCTAAAGCCCTTAGAGGTCAGACAATGGTGACACACACCCTTAGTCCCAGGATTTGGGAGACAGAGTCAGATGGATTTGAGTTCAAGGCCACCCTGGGCTGTACAAAATCAATGCAGAAACAAATCCAGGTGAGGGAATATAAAATGGGAGGAGAGCGAGGCTTAGTCAGTAGTCTATGCCCTTTTTTCAAACAAACCCAAACCAAAGCAAAAGGCTTTTACAGGGCTGAGAAGGTCATGTTTGCCACCAGCCCAGAAGGTCGAAGGGAGAAGGCCTGGAGTGCTCTGTTACTCTGTCCATGTCTCCACAGAATCAATAAGGTTGTTCTGGGAAGTTTATCCCATCTTTCTTATGTGCAAGGGTGTCTGTGCACAGGTGTGTGGGTGCTAGTGGAGTCCAGAAGAGACTGTCAGATCCCACTGGGCTAGAGTTAGAGGCAGGTGTGAGTCACCTGCTGTGGGTGCTGAGACTCTAACCAGGTCCTCTGAAAGAGCAGTACATGTTCAGCACACACCTGGACTCCATGTGTACTGTGAAGATGCTTGATTCTAACTTGGAGTGAATTAGCTTTCGTCAAGAAAAGATGGCTGCCCCTTCAAATAAGCACATCATAACACAAACCCACTTTGTTCTGAATAAAGGGCACAGCCTACTGATCCTACTGCTTTTCTTAAGTTACTCTCAAGTGCCCAGGAATTTAAGAGCTGCCCAATGACTAGACTGCTATAAAACCATAATTACTGGAGAAAAAGTAGCAGAGTATTATGCAAATGAATCATTTTAATGCAGAAGAAGAGCTTTATTGTATTTGCATACTTCCTTTCTTGCAGTAAGAATGACTTGACCTCCGTTCTTTCATAATTTTCAATACAACACCTGCTTCTAACCATAGTCACCATACTGTGTTGTCTCCTGAACCAAATTACTTCGATTTAACAGAAAATTTGTATCCCCTGCCCAATAGTTCCCAAGAACTCTCCAAATTTTCAACCCCAGTCCTAGCTTCTGGTTGCCATTTGCTTCCCATCACCCCGTTAAAATGACATTTTAGATTTCACACATGAGACGATACCACAATATTTGGTTTGTTGTGCTTGGTTTGTTTCACTTAACAAAATGTCCTATGCTTATCCACATTGTAGTAAAGACTCTTTTGTCTTAAAGGTGAAAAAATGTTTCATCATGAATCTTTTTATTTTTTGAAAATGACTTTCTACATGAGTAATCTCTAAGCAAGTGTTTTAAAGGCTTCAATTATAAAACACATCCCTACACTATGCTTTTCTAAATGTTACTCTTTTGATAACCTTACATGTAAACATAATGTATTTTGATCACATATACTCTCCACTCCCCTCCAGCTCCTTTTGGGTCTCCTTTCACTTCTCCCTCACTATGTATTCTGTCTCCTTGTCCTCCTCTCTAAATATAAAACTCACTGAGTCCAATTAATATGCTGCCGTATGTGTTTGGGTGGAGGGTTGTGCATTGGGGCAAGGGCAACATACAGGAGGCCACATCTCCAGACAAAACTGACTCTTCCTCCCCCAACATTTCCTCAACTAGTAGGGAGGCCTTGGGACTCCTTCCCTGACCCATGCTGGAATCCTGGCTACTTTGATCTAGCAGAGCCTGCCATGGCTGCTGAGAGTTAATGAACCCAACTTTCCTGTCATAGCTGGAAGACACTAATTTAGAGTTGTCTTCCCAGCGCTCTGGCTTTTACAAGCTTTCTGCTTCCACTTTCCTGATGTTCCCTGAGCCTTGAGGATGGGGTGTGACATAGATATCCCTTTTGGGGATGAGCACTGTTGTATTAGGAAGAGTGGCAGGCTGCATCCTGCCCGGCTCCCGGCCGCCTGTCTAGCTTACACCTGGATTTTGCACAGAAACTGTATTCATTTAAACACTGCCTGGCTCATTATTTCTAGCCTCTTATTGGCTAACTCTCACATATTTGTTTAACCCATTTCTAATAATCTGTATTGCCACTTAACTGTGACTTACTGGCATGACTCTAACCAGCGTCCTTCTCAGAGAGGAGGGCCATGGCATCTGCCACACTGCCTTCTTCCTCCCAGAATTCTGTTCTGGCTACCATGCCCATCTAAGGGCTGCCCTATCAAAAGGCCAAGGCAGTTTTCTTTATTCAACCAATGAAAGCAACACAAAGAAAAAAGACCTTCTACACCATTTACCCTTTTCTGTTTAAACAAAAAAAGAAAGGCTTTCACTTTAACATAGTAAAATTACATATAACAAAACAATCATCAAGCAAGAATTGCAATTACAGTACTTATATCTACTTTATCTTTTATCACAACAATGGAAAACTATAACTATCTATCTATTCTTCAACTCCATCAAAGACTTCAGAAGGATATAATATTACCTAAGTAAACAGGAAGTACATTGTAAGAAACTTCCAAAACTCTAGAAATGACAGAGACATCTCGCTGCCTGGACAGGCACACAAAGTTCTTTTGTACTGTTGGGGCATCCATCTTCAGCCTACAGGCCCATAGTATCCAGCAAACATTTCCATGAAGCAGGAAATTTCAAAGACAGTTCAGTCACTTTCTTCTATATCCTGCAGAATGTCTCGTAGACTCTTTCATGAACTGAGAACCCCAAAGGATCATCTCACCTTCAGGCAAGTTCAGCAGTCCTCTCTCTGTGGGTTCTTCATGTCCAGTTTATGCAACAGCCCAGGCAAGAGCAGTTTTTTGCCCAAATGGCTAACCAACTCTGTAAGGAGCCTCTTCGATGCCCATCCTCCTCTTGAAGTAGCTGGTGCTGCCAGGAGCAGATGTGTCTCATTGTCATGAAAAGCCCTAAGTTATTACAATATTTTAAATGCCAAATTCTGTAGTCTTCGAAAGATATGAAAAATGCCTATCTAACTGAAATATATCTCTATATATCTAGAAAATCTAACTAACATGACTACAAGCTTGACTACTATTGATGATTATCCAATAACAACCTATATTTGCTAATTACACATTACATTTTTAAATGAACTACACAATCACAATGCCTTAATCAAGATCAGAAATACATATACATATAACAAAATTGACCTGAAATTTTTATCAATAAGGCAAAATTTATACCAATGCAAATTATTCATATCTATATCATGTCCCCCTTTAAATGTAAAAGAACATTTATAAACAATATTTGGGAATATGGAAGTAGTTATTTCTCTCCAAAGTGCTTCGTACTGTTTGGAGGCACTGTTAATCAGGTCTTTTATGATATATCCTGTTTGCTAGGTTCCTCTCAGTCAGCAGTTGAGCAAAATAATTTTTGAGGGTGTTCACAGTAACCTTTCAGGAGGGTGTGGCCTATCATATCATATTGGTCTAAATACAATCCATAGGGTCTCATCATCTGTGAAAACAAAAGAAGAACCTCTTTTCCAACTTAGACCCAAATTCTGAAGTCAAGATAGCTTTATAATATACATGTTGGATTAGATTATCAGACCAGATAATGAAATGTCTCTCTGTAGTTAGCTCCTTCACTGTCAAAAAATTCAAAGAAAATACACAGAATCCAGGCTCTCTGTGAATTTTCCATTTTTACGTGGCTTATTTTTCTTTACTTCTTTTAATTTATGACTATCTGTACTCTGTCTCTTTAAAGACTTTACCCTTTTTTAAGGCATTAACTTTATTCTCTATATTCTTTTTCTTCTCTCTCCTAAGCCTACGTATGTCTAACTAACACTATGACCCATTTAGAGGTCTTTTATGTCTGAATCTGTCTTATTGTAAATCTGTAATTCTTTACTATCCAAGAGTATTTCTTAAAATGCTAAGCACTTCTTAAAAACTTAAGTTGCACCATGTATATGTAATACGGTACCGCTTGTTTCCTGCCCAGTCTAAACCTTAACTGTGCTGTTATTATGATAATTATGATAGCTCCTGCCTGAGATCAGCACAGTTTGGCAAGGTAGAGCCGCTCCTACCTCAGAGCCATTTGGTGCCCTTGAGCCATGCACAGTTCCAGGCACACAACGGTCCACATTGCCATCAAGCAAGCCATAGCATTTTACTCACAAAATCCCATTCAAATGCTTTGCCTCCCACAGGAGCCAGAGGTTGCACTGGCAGCACAGCCCAGAAACTGGTATTTCAAAACTGCCACTTTCTAGTAGACCTGATCCCGCTGCCTACTCAGGCAGGAAGAGCTGAGCCATGGGCATGGTCTCAGCTACTTTATTCCCAACCCTGAGTGGGCACACAAACATCTGAGCCCACGAATGCTCCATTGCTGGAGAATGCACCAGGGGCAGGGCCCAGGAAGCCTTGTTTTAAAATGGCATGGCTTTTTTTCTGCTGCTATTGCTGAATCAGGAAATCTCTCTATGGCACAAACAGCAAAAAGCTGTGTTAAACTCTGTTTTGTGTGTGTGTGTGTGTCTGGAATTCCTTTTTAAGCCCTCTTAGGTTTTATGTGGAGTTAGTTACCATGTTGGAGCACCAATCTGTAGTATGAGAAGTGGGCCCCTTGTTCTGCCCCGCCAGAGCACTCCACAGTTGTTTATTCTCTGCATTTTGGCCATTTGTGGTTTGACTTCTATCCACTGCCAAATAATAATAATCATAATCATAATAATAAACAAATGAAAAATAAATAAACGCTCTCTGAAGAGGACTAAGTGATGTTCCCATTTATGGGTCTAGGGATAAATAATTTAGAAGGCAGTTGATGTCATATCTATTTAGCAAAAGACTAGTAGTTGGTTCTCCTCTTGGGTCTGTGAACTCTCTGATCATGGGTTCCTGATCAGGTCACAATACCAGGCCTAAGTGCCCTCTTGTTGAGTGGCCTTCAGTACAAGCGGAGAGTCACTAGTTATCCCTCAGACACTTGTGTCATGGCTGCATCAATGCGCATATCTTTCCAGGCAGGTCATTGCTATAGCCCCCAAAGTCCATAGGTTCCTATCTACCTACCTGCTCAGTTCTGGTACTATGAGAGCTAGCCAACAGAAGAAGGCTTCCCGAGCAGTACCAACTCAATTTCTCTGCATGACAGAGTGTGTGGTATCCTCAGTAACAGGGTCCTATCGTCAAGTTCTGGAAGCCAACAAAGAACAATAGCAATAGCTTGCTCTCTTCAAGAGTCATCGGTTATATTATGTCAGTATAGATTTCCATTTCTAAACTGTTTTCTGTGCTAAGCATTGTGTTTCTTGACATATCAGTCCCCGTAGGTGAAATAGTCATTCTGGTTAACTCTGAGTGAGTCACCATTCCAGTGTGACTTTTCAAGGACAAACAGGTTCAGTGCTTTTCAGGCTAACAGACCTAGTTAAAGCCAGCTGGGGAGATCCTTGGCCCCCAACAAAAGCCAATGATCCTTCCAGTGGCTTCTTGGTTCAAAACAGAGGTTTCCTAAGCATTCACCAAGGCGTTCTTAGCATTTTAGTTATCCCCATGTCTGGGTTGTTGGGCCAGCACACAAAGGCCCTTCCCGCCCAGAGTTTCCAGGAATTAACTTGCATTTTTAGCCAGATGTGTCAATCCAAAGTGTTGGAAACATGCAAAATGCCTAACATGGATCTGAGAAGAAATTACCAGGAGCACCACTATGTCCTCACCTTAACTCTAAAGGAACCAAGGAGCCAAAGGAGAGAAGGAAACTCAATGATAAACTGAAACATTTTAAATGGAATGAAATTTGAATGACACTTTAAAACTTGTAGAATGTCCCAAAGGCCCCTGTAGAAGCACATGCAAAGCATCATTGCATACATTGCAATGAAGAAAGACTTAAAATCTGTGGTCTAAGGATCTAGATCAGAAAATCAGACAAGTAATATAAAGTTCAATAAAGAAGAAGACACAGAAGAAGATGATTATGATGAAGAAAAGAATGAGAAGGAGGAGGAGAAGCCCAAAATTAAAAACACCTGAGTACAGAAATTAACAAAATAAGAAATAATAACAAAGGAGAAATTAATGATGATGACAATGATGGGCAATGCAAAATCTCTCTGAATCATTTCCTTGACCAGACAAGGGACTTAGAGCTACCCAAAGACCACTGACAGCTCTGCAATACAGAGCTAATTCAATCAAAAATGGGTAAGGAGTTGCATATGTATTTCTGTATTTGCAATATACATGTGTGTTCACCAAACATAAGGAGGAGTGCTCTTCGGCTGCTTGTGCGCAAATGGAAATGAAAAGGCGGTTGGTTCTTTGCTGGTGGTGCTGTGGGTATAATGGATAAGTTACCACACAGTGTGCTGATGAGAAATCTGAGCCTTGCCGCCCCACATATAGGTTGTAAAGTGTTCCAGCCCTTTTGAAAATGGAAGGCAGATTTCTATAACAGTGACCTTAGGAGCAGTTTTACCTCTTGGAGCTAAGTACAGTCTAAAACCATGTATTCGTAACAACAATATTCCTATTTTAGCCTTTGTTCTGTTGCTATGATAAATGATTATGGCCAAAAGCAACTTGGGGAAGGAAAGGGTTCATTTGGCTTCCAATTCCAGGTCACAGTCCATCACTGAAGGAATTTAAGACAGTACCTGAATGTAGGTTCTTGGAGGCAGGGACTGAAATGGAGGCCATGGAGGAGTGCCATTCACTGGCTTGCTTGCTGTGGCTTTCTTCTACAATTTAGGATCATATGCCCATGGATGACACTGATCACAATGGCTGATCTTCTCTACATTCATCATTGATCAAGAGAACGCCTTTACAGACTTGCCTATAGGCAAACCTGAAGTAAGCATTTTCTCACGAGGTTTTCTCTTCCCAGCAAACTCTAGCTAGTGTCAAGTTGGTAAAATTTAACTAACTTAGTCCCTAAATTGATAAGACAAGTGAGGGTCATGAACTATTAATCATAAGTAAAAGAATGAGGATTCAAAATACGTTCATTATACGGGACCTTGAAATGATTACGCTAAGTGAAAAAAGACAGAATTCCATTCATATGAGCAAACAGCCTCCATAAAAAAATTACTTGGACCAGGTTTGACTGTACCCATGTCGAAGAGGGCATCAGAACATCTGGTAGGTGGGTCAGCACTGTTCGGGAAACTTGGCTGGGTACAAACCTGTGAATCAGCCAGTAAACAGTATCCCTCCATGACTTTTGCCCTGAGCTCCTGCCTTTGCTGTCCTCAATGATGAATTGTGACTTGGCAGTATAAGATGACATGGGCCCTTGGGGTCCCAAGTGGCTTTGGGTCATGGTGTTCATCACAGTAACAGAAAGCAAAGTGGGACATGTATACCATTCTCAGCATTTCTACTCTAGATATTAGCTACTAAGAATGTGTAAAAACATGAGCAAGAGGCGCATGCAAGAGTATGCATGGAGTATTACTCATAAGAACTCAAGCTTCACTTTAGGTCATTAGATGGGCATGTTGTGTTATATTCATGTAAAGGAAAGAACGACCTCATTGGAATGAAGGAATCACAAATATACAAGTGAAAAAAAAAGACATCTTCAAAAGATTGTCACAGAGTCTCTTCATTTGCACCAAGCACCATTGTGGGAGAATGCCGATGGTTGCATGAATTCTTTCTTCTCCTCATCTATTATGTCCCTAACATAGTTTCCCCTCCTTCCTCTCTTCCCAGTCATTCCCTTCTCACCTCCCCTCTCCCCCAGATCCACTCCTCCTCTGTTTCCCTTAGAAACAAGCAGGTCTTCCAGGGGTATCAACCAAATGTGGCATATCAGGTTACAATAAGACTAGGCACTTACCCTCATATCAAGGCTACACGAGGCAGCCCAGTGGAAGGAAAGGCAACCCAAAAGCAGGTAAAGAGTCAGAGACAGCCCCTGCTCCCACTTTTAGCAGTCTACAAGACAGCAAGCTACATAACCATAACACACATGCAGACGACCTGAATCGGAGTCACCCAGGCTCCCTGATTGTGGCTTCAGTCTCTGTGAGCCCCCATGGACTTGGTTAGTTGATTCTATAGGCCATGTTCTTGTGGTGTCCTCCAACCTATGGCTCCTGTGATCTTTCCTCCTCCACTTCCTTGGGATTCCCCGAAATCCACCTAATGTTTGTCTGTGGGTCTCCACATTTGATCCTGTACAGCAGGATGGAGCTTCTTTGATGAGATTATAACAGGCTCTGGTGTTTGAGAAGAGCAGAGTACCATTAGGAGTCATTTCATTGATATTTTTTTCCAGTCACGTTTTGTTCCATTCTAGGTCTCTGGACTATCTAGCCTCTGGCTCTTGGCCATCCAGACACTATCAGGCATGGGCTCGCTCTCACCCTTGCATGGCGTGGGTCTCACATTAAGCTAGTCATCTGTTGGTCACTCCCACAAGCTGGGCAACCCATTTACCCCAGCACATTTTGCAGGCAGGGAAAGTCGTAGGTCGAAGACTTTGTGACTGAGTTGGTGTCCCCGTCCCACACTGGAAGTCTTGCCTGACTACAGAAGATTGCCTGCTCAGGCTCCATACCTCCATTACTATGAGTTTTCTTTAGTATCACTCTCATAGATTCCAGGGAGTTTCCATTATAAGATTTCTACCTAACCCCCGAAATGCACCCCAATTCCAGTCATCTCTCCCAGTACTCTCTGCCTCCATTAGCCCCCTGCCCTCTACATACCTAATCTCTACCGATCGCATCTCCACCCACTCTCAGTTCATCAGTAAAATCTACTCCGGTGTGCACTCCTACCAGCAATGCAGGAGTGTTCCCCTTACCCCACATCCTATCCTGCATAAGCTGTCATCAGTGTTTTTGATCTTGGCCATGCTGACAGTTGTAAGATGGAATCTCAGAGTTGTTTTGATTTGCATTTCTCTGATGGCTAAGGATGTTGAGCAATTCCTTAAGTGTCTTTCAACCCTTTGAGTCTGTTGAGAGTTCTCTGTTTAGGTCTATGCCACATTTTTTAAATTGAATTATTTGTTCACTTGATGCCGAGTTTCTTGAGTTCTTTGTATAATTTGGAGCTTAGTCCTATGTCTGATGTGGGGTTGGTGAAGATCTTTTCCCATTCTGTAGGCTGCCATTTTGTTTTGTTGACTATGTCCTTTGCTTTATAGAAGTTTCTCAGTTTCAGGAGGTCCCATTTATTAATTATTGCTGTCAGTGTGTTGCTATTGTGATTATATTAAGAAAGTGGTCTCCTGTACCAATACATTCAAGGCTACTACCCACTTTCTCTTCTATGAGGTTCAATGTGGTTGGTTTTATGTTGAGGTTTTATATCC
Organism: Microtus obscurus; assembly: GCA_963919715.1. Classification (NCBI taxonomy): domain Eukaryota; kingdom Metazoa; phylum Chordata; class Mammalia; order Rodentia; family Cricetidae; genus Microtus; species Microtus obscurus. The sequence continues at coordinate 26,755,772 of CAWTZC010000015.1, forward strand.
ATTTGGACTTGAGTTTTGTGCATGGTATTAGATATGGATCTATTTTCATTCTTCTATATGTTGATATTCAATTATGCCAGCACTGTTTGGTGCTTGTACCACATTTTCTTTGTCCATTCTTTGGTTGAGAGACATATAGGTTGTTTCCAGTTTCTGGCTATTATGAATAAAGCTGTTATAAACATCTTTGAGCATGTGTCCTTATGATAGTAGGATTGAGAATCCATTGGGCATATGCCCAGGAGTGGTATAGCTGAGTCCTGAGGTAGTCCTTCTAGCTTTTAATGTCTCTGCTGAGAAATCAAGTGTGATTCTACTAGGTTGGCCTTTATATGTTATTTGGCCCTTTTTCCTTTCAGCTTTTAATATTCCTTCTTTGTTCTGTATGTTTAATGTTATGATTATTATGTGCCAAAGGGACTTCCTTTTCTGGTGCTGTCTATTTGGTGTTCTGTAAGCTTCTTGTATCTGTATAGGCATGTCCTTCTTTAGGTTGGGAAAAATTTCTTTTATTACTTTGTTGAAAATATTTCTGAGCCTTTGAGCAGATATTCTTCTCCTTCTATTCCTATTATTCTTAGAATTGGTCTTTTCATAGTGTCCTCAATTTCCTGGAAATTTTGTGTTAAGAATTTTTAGATATAACATTTTCTTTGACTATGTATCTATTTCTCCTATCATATGTTCAAAACCCTGGGCTCTCTCTTCTATTTCTTGCATTCCGAAGGTAATGCTTGTGTCTTTAGTCCCCATTCACTAACCTAGATTTTCTGTTTCCAGAATTCCCTAAATGTGTGTGTGTGTGTGTGTGTGTGTGTGTGTGTGAGAGAGAGAGAGAGAGAGAGAGAGAGAGAGAGAGAGAGAGAGAGAGAGAGAGAGTTTACTACCTCTATTTCCATTTTCAGGTCTTGAACAGCTTTATTCATTTACTTCAACTCTTTGTTTCTTCCTGGTTTTCTTTAAGGGGTTTATTTATTTCCAATTTTTGTTCGTCTTTTCCTAGATTTCTGATGTGGGAGTATCATATATCAATCTGTTGATTTCATTGGTTAAAATAAAGAAACTGCTTGGCTGGTCCTATAGGTTAGAACATAGGTGGGTAGAGTAAACAGAACTGGGCGGAAGAGGAAGTGAGGTCAGAACACACGCAGCTCCGCTCAGAGAAGCCAGATGCTCCTGTCTAGCGGGCAGACAGGATGGCCCAGCTCTCTGAGGCACGCACGCGATGAAGCTCCTACTTGGGATGGACGTAGGCTAGAATCTTTCCGGTAAGCGCACCTTGGGGTGCTTACTCACATTATTAGAAATGGGTTAGTCCAGGTGCGAGAATTAGCCCGTAAGAGGCTAGAGCTAGTGGGCCAAGCAGTGTTTAAATGAATACAGTTTGTGTGTTGTTATTTCGGGCATAAGCTAGCCAGGCGATTGGGGTGTTGGGGATGCAAACCCGGCGCCCCTATTTCAACAGATGGCGCCCACGTGGACAACTGAATCCACAGAAAGTCTGAGAAAGCTTGGGAAAGAGTAAAGCATGTTTGTTTTCTTGGTAGCAGCAGTTTCTCAGGGCTGCTCTGCTTGCTAGAGGCAAGCAGCGATCTCAGCTAAGAGAGGCTTCCTGACTCAGCTTTAGCTGCAAAACCCTGCAGCTCATTAAGAGGTCCTGCCACGAAACACTTAAACGTTGTTGACGAAAAGCTAAACGCATGGTTTTCGGTTTTCAGCAGTAGCAGGAAAAAAGCTGCGCTGTTTAAAAATGCCGGCTTTCTGGGCCATCCTGCCAGGGCAACTCTGACTGTTTGAGGCAGGAGGGCCGACTACAGAGAGAGGACTTGAGTGTTGTCTGTTGCAGCTTAATTGCTGGCAGGGACCTTGAAATGCCATAGACTTGTGGCAGTAAACATGGCTACAGCCTGTATCTCTGCCATGAGGCTGGAAAGCTAAGGAATGGACTGGATCTAGCTGGCAAAGCCACGCCTTTAGTCCTACTGAGATTGCTTGGTAAATTAAAGACCTATGTGGTCAGAAAAACAGAGAGAGATACAGTAAAAAGAGATTCAAAGATAAAGAAAATTTTTAAATGGTTTACTGTGTATTAAATATATATATATGCAAGCTAAAAGTAAGTTCTTAAAAGTTAAAAAAAAAGAAAAAAAAAGAGAAGTTGGTTGTGGTAGTACACGCCTTTAATCCCAGTGCCTAGAAGGCAGAGACAAACAGGTCTCTGTGAGTTCAAGGTGTAGTAGCATAGGCCTTTAATCCCAGTGCCTGGGAGGCAAAGACAGGCGGATCTCTGAGAGTTCAAGAACAGCCTGGTCTACAGAGCTATTCCAGGTCAAAGATATACACTCAAAAAGTTAAAAGTAAAAATAAACGAAATAGAGGTTAAAACAAAGCTGTACAAAGATGGAAATTAAACAGAGAATTTTGATACTGTATGCTATTATGCTCTGTTTGAATTGTTTGAATGCTGAGGAAGGAGCAAGAGCTGCTAAAAGATATTTGATTATAAATGCTGCTAAACTAACCAAACATAGATATTGTGAAAATGCCTTGACTTTGAAATTTGGATTTAAGGACATGATACTTTGGAAAGGAGTTTCTTGTTTTGTTTTCACAGAGGATGAGACCCTGTTCATTTCTTCTATTCGGATATGGTATGATGGACCACGCCCTCCTGAAGGGTTGCTGTGAACGCCTTCAGAAAATTGCCTCACTCAACTGCCAACTAAGATGTAACCAGCACACAGGTTATACCATGAAAGACCTAATTAACAACGCCCCCATTCAGCAGGAAGCAGTTTGGAGAGAAAACTGCGCCCATGTTCCCAAATATGGTTTATAAGTGTTCTTTTATATTTAAAGGGGGAAATGGTATAGGTATGAATAATTTACATTGATATGGATTTTGCTTTAGTGATTTAAATTTAAGGTCAATTTTGTTATATGTATATGTGTTTCTGATCTTGATTAGGTGTAGTGATTGTGTAGTTCACTTAAAAATGTAATGTATATAGGTTGTTAATGGATAATCATTGATAATGGTCAAGCTTGTAGTTATCTTAGTTAGATTTTCTAGATGTACATAGAGAATATGGCATTCTAAATGTTTTAATAACTTAGGGTTTTTCATGACAATGAGACATGTCTGCTCCTGGCAGCACCAATCTACTTCAGGAAGAAGATGGGCATCGAAGAGGATCCTTATGGAGTTTGATAGCCATTTGGGCAAGAAACTGCTCTTGCCTGGACTATTGCATAAACTGGACATAGAGAACCCGCAGAGAGAGGACTACTGAACTTGCCTAAAGGTAAGATGATCTTTCGGGGTTCCTGATTCATGAAAGAGTCTGCAAGACATTCTTCAGGACAAGCAGATAGTGACTGCCTTTGAAATTTCCTGCTTTGTGGAATGTCTGCTGAAAACTATGGGCCTGTAGGCCAAAGATGGATGCCCCAACGGTACAGAGGAACTTTGGGTGACTGTACAGGCAGCAAGATGTCTCTGTCATTTCTAGAGTTTGAAAGTTGCTTATTTCTTGTTTGCTGAGGTAATATTGTATCTTTCTGGAGTCTTTTATGGAATTAAGAATAGTTAGTTATAGTTATACTTTTCCTTAGTTATGATAAAGATTATCATAATTTTACTTGATAACTGTTTTATGTAATTTTGCTATGTTAAAGTTAAGGCCTTTCCTTTTTGTTTAAACAGAAAAAGGGGAAGTGATGTGGGAGTGTCATATATCAATCTGTTGATTTCATTGGTTAAAATAAAGAAACTGCTTGGCTGGTCCTATAGGTTAGAACATAGGTGGGTGGAGTAAACAGAACTGGGCGGAAGAGGAAGTGAGGTCAGAACACACGCAGCTCCGCTCAGAGAAGCCAGATGCCCTGTCTAGCGGGCGGACAGGATGGCCCAGCTCTCTGAGGCACGCATGCGATGAAGCTCCTACTTGGGATGGACGTAGGCTAGAATCTTCCCGGTAAGCGCACCTTGGGGTGCTTACTCACATTATTAGAAATGGGTTAGTCCAGGTGCGAGAATTAGCCCGTAAGAGGCTAGAGCTAGTGGGCCAAGCAGTGTTTAAATGAATACAGTTTGTGTGTTGTTATTTCGGGCATAAGCTAGCCAGGCGATTGGGATGTTGGGGATGCAAACCCGGCGCCCCTATTTCAACAGATTTCTTTAAGGGATTTATTTGTTTCCTCTTTATGGACCTCAACCATTTTCCTAAAGTTGGATTGAAGGTTATTTTCTTGTGCTTGGACTGTGTTAGAATATTCAGGGCTTGCTGTAGTGAAACAGCTGGATTCTGGTGGTGACAGATTGCCCTGTGTTGTTGACTGAGTTCTTAAATTGGTGTCTAGGCATCTGGGTTTGGGGTGTTTAGAGGTCTGTGTGCCAATTTCTGAGTTTGTCTTTATTGGATGGGTGTTTTGTTCCTTGTTTCTTCTGTGGTCTTCTGGTCTTTGTGGCCTGAAGTTTTGGCAGCTGATGTGACCTCTGTTCTAGCTGGGAATCTCAGTTCCTGTTGGGGCTGTACTTCTGGTGGCTAGCTTGCCCTTTGGTTCAGCAGGGTGTCTCTGCCTCAGTTGTGGGATGGGATAAGGTGAAGAGGAGGGGAGTGGGGGATATTGGGGGGCAGAAGGAGAATGGAGGAGGTCTGTAGGTAGGCCACCTCTCTGGAGGTCTGGTGTCTGGGGTTGCCTCTATTTCAGCAGTGTGTCTCTGCTTGAGTTCACTGATCTGTTCTTCTGACTGGTATGGCTTCTTTTTCTGACTGGCATTGCCTGCACCTGATCAGCAGATATCATCTGGGACAGCGACCCAGGGAGAGTTCTTTACCATGAAGAGCCATTTGCCCTGGGTCTGTGGGCTGAGTCCTTCAAATCTGCAGCTGAGCGAGACTAGAAAAACTAGGGCTCAGTGGCATCATCCCTACACACAAGTCTTCCTTGACACATTATCCTCATGTGACATTTTGCCATCCCATGAGCTCTACCTCTGTGGTGGCCTGTGCCATATTTATGATGATGTAGTTGTGTGTTGGAATCCCTCCCAAGGGCAGTGCCTATGCCTAATCCATTCTGTTCTTCCAAGGCCAACCACATAGACACATGAGATAAACTCAGTAAAAGTCGGTCACTTTTCAGTTCATAGACTACTCTGGTTTCTAGTTGGGAACAAACAGGCATGAATCATTGCCAGCTACAGAGAGAAGTATTTATTCAAAGATTTGGGATATGTCTGCGAGTTTGCTTCTGGCTTGAAATGCCCTCGTCTTAGGTTATTGGTTTGTCTGAAGTGGCTAAGAATTCATAAGCAAAATGTACAGAATTAGGAGTTACTTGCAAGCCCAATTAACATGTCCCATTCATTGTTTTTCTAGTTTGTGTCTCGTCTATTTTGGTGAAGTTTTGGTACATGTTGTTTCTTGGGTTTTTTGGAGGTTTTATTTGTAGAACTCTAATATTTGGGGTGGTCTGTTCTCTTGTTTCTAGGCATTCCCAAGGGATCGTCCAGGCAGAAATATAGAAAAAACAAAAAGCACATTTTGGTTGTGAGTTATGAAACATTACAGGAATCTTCAGCCTGCAGTCGGAGAACATTCTGTGTTCCTACATTGACGTTCCAGCTAACGTCAAGAAGGCTTTAGCCTGTGAGAGCGTTCAGTTACTGGGGAGGCAAAACGGTGCTTTGGGAGGGTGGGAGACAGGCATCTCCAGGGAAGCTTAGTGTCTCAGTTTCCTTAGGCTTTTCTTTATTTGATCAAGATCGATGCAGTCTCTCTGAAGACAGAGCAAATGCCTGCTACTCACCAGATGGAGAACTCTGACGAAATCAGAGAATTTCTCTGAGTCCCATGTCCTTTTTTTTTCCATCTATAAAATACAAATCATAAAATTAGCCTATGGAACTAGATCTTGGTATGGCCTACCCCACTGACAGCACAGAAGGGGACAGATCTGTGCAGCTGAGGGCAGAGCTGCAGCCATCACCTTCTCCGTCGCTGTGTGTGTGCTTCCCATTTCAAAGAATAAAATTAGGCACATGAGGAAATTTCGTCTTTCCTTTGTAAGCCCTTCTGCTGAAATAGGCCCAACGGCAATCGACACTTTATAATTCCAGTGGCTGTAAGAACAAAACAGGCTGCCTCTGCTCCTGACTGTTTCTCCTTCACTTCTCTGAAGTCCAAAGGAACATACAGTGATCTGTTTTTCTTTGTACTGATGAGTTAACAGGAGACAGTACAGAAGATGGGGGCCAGATGGGGCCATATGAGGGTCCCTAAGTAAAGCATCTAGGAAGAAGAGTCACCCCCACGTCTTCTAAACCACCTTGGAATCCTTCTGGGAGCCCCCTCCCCAGGATTCCTGGTTCCCACTTCCCCGTGGTTTCTCGTTTTCCCAAACAGTGACATCATATTGCCTTCCTCAAACTGAGGCTCTAAGCCTGTTTTCACCCCTTAACACAGGGAAGGTCGCTGGCAATCCCCCAAAAAAACGAATCAAAATCAAGGTCTGTTAGTGCTTTTCAGTACTGTCAGATTCTACACACACACACACACACACAGAGAGAGAGAGAGACAGAGAGACAGAGACAGAGAGACAGAGAGAGAGAGTGGGAGAGAGAGGTTTCTTTTTAAAAAATTTCAAATGCATATATGTGAGTTTATGTGAATCACATGCATGCAGGAAGTCATGTGTCCAGAGGGTGACAAAGCTCCTGGAGCCAGAGTTACATGTAGTATTGCCTCCTGCCATGGGGGCTGTGAACTAGGTCCTCTGTAAGAGCAGTAAGGGCTCTAAACTGCAATGCCATCTCTCCAGCTCCCACCCCTACTTTCTACACCCATTTTTCCCCAAATGCCAGAAAAGAATCATAGCCTTTCTCTAGCCATGGAAATCCTGAAGTGCATAGTCCCAATCCTTCCTGCCCACCTGCCTCAGCCACTTTCTTCCTCCAAATCTTCTTTGGTCCTTTCCTTCCTAAAATAAAAATAAAAATGCGAACATTTTCCAATCCTCGGACCAACCTCTCACCTTCTTATCCCACATCCTCTACTTCCTGTGTCCCCGTCTGAGGTTCTCTGCCTCCTGTCCCAGTTCCTTGACTCACCTTGTGGTCTTGTTGCTATGGCTTGAATCTGGCTGCCTTATGTAGTCTCCTGTTTAGAATGGTTGGTCACCAGCTTGTGGCACCATTTTAAAGGCCATGCTGCCTTTAGAGACATGGGACCTGGCTGGTAGAAATAGGTTGACACTTGTGGCCACCCTTCGTTTCAGACTACACTCTCACTTCCTGGTTTATTACCCATGAATAGCTCTGTCATACCCTTCTGTCAGTGAGAACACTGCCAAGGCCCTCCTGTTATAATGGACGGAAGTCCCCCTGAAACACCAAGGCCAAACAGACCTTTGTTCCTCGAGCTTGTGTTTGTTATGTATTATGTCATAGCAATACAAAAGTGACTATAACATACCTGGACACTGTCCCCTACTTACCACCCGGCTTCCCTAATCACGGTGCATGCAAAGCACTCTCGTGATTGCATCTTAGGTAAATCAGAACAGATGGGATAAAAAACAATTCAGAGCACACAGACACCAGAGCAAGGCTGCTGGGCAATAGTGTATGAGGCTCTACCTGCTGCTGGTCATAAGGTGAAATTGCTCCAGGCCACTGGGATGCAGGCCAAGTCCTTAGACTTAGACCTTCTCTAGAAGAAATCATAAAGGAAATCCTGGTGTCACAGCTGATGAAAATCAGAGCTGCTCTGGGCTCCCGTGTTGCATTAGGACAGTGGGTTTCAAACCATGGGGACGAGAGCGTGAAAGCAGATTCAGTGGTTGCTGCAATGAGTGGATGTTACCAAGGGGAAACTCCAGGCAGCTAGTGAATAGAAACCAGGCTGATGGTAAACATCCCACAGTGTGCAGGGTGGTCCCTACCGCAAAGACCAGGAACACCGAGCATGCGCTGTGGCTGAGAATGAGAACAGTAAGAATAAAAAATTCACCTTTTCCCTTCTTGTGTGATGCAAGGAGGAAAATATAGCGAAAGAAAAGAAAGTGGTGTGGACCAGGGAGAGAGCAAGGTAAAGAGCAATGGTGTTTGGATGTGGAGATCCACAGGGCAGGGGTGGGGAATCAAAGAACACAGAAAGCAGCAGTATCCTCGGATAGTCTGTGATGAACCATACTGGAGGAAGAAGGGGCCTGTCTTCCTGTGGCGAACTATACCTGCTGCCTCTACTGTCAGGGTAACAAACTCCCAGAAATGCAGAGCCTCTAGTGCAGAATGAAACTTGGGTGAGCTCACCAGCCTGTGGTTTTGATGCTTAGCCGAGGGGCCTAAAGGCAATGGCTTCATCACACTTCAGGGCACTACACATGCATTTGACAACTTCTAACCAGAAGACTTGGGAAATGGTGAAGGGTGGTGGCCTTTGCGGCTAGGGAAAGGTGAGTGCCTGGGCAGGCAGGGGAATAGGGAAGGGGTCTCGAAATCAACAATTCGTTGAGGATAAGAGGAGAGGAACAGGAGGGAGAGCTGAGGCAGTAGAAGGGAGGGGGACAACTTAAAGGTGGAAGAGCCTAAAACAATGAGAGATGGTACAAAGGGGAGCCCATAGACAGAAAGCACTGGGCAGTCTGTGTGGTCGGTGGCAGAGGCTCTTCCAAAGGTCCGAAAAGCTTCATGGACAGTAAGATGTGTTGGCTGCTGGGAAGGAGAACGGCACAGCTAAAAGGGGATGCTCAGTGCTCTGTGGAGAGGCACAATGAGAGGATTGGTGGGGCAGAGCTGGGAGAGGAGCAGGTGGCGACGCCGCCACATGGGCGACAGAGCCCTCGATGTGAAGGATGCGGCTGGGTGGCGGGCAGGGGAGGAGAATGAGTTTACTGGGGCTCCTGGCATGGAAAGCCTTCTTCCCAGAGAACGGCTTTCCAGGACGGAGTCAGCCCCCTCTGGGGTGTAAGTGGCCTATAGCATGCTTCTCCTGATCGCCTTGTTCGCTCGTGAAGGATGGAGCCAATTCTTTCATCACAAGGCACAATGGCCATGTTTTAGTCTTTCCAATGATACCCCCTTTGGATGGAAAATCCAAATGAAGTCTTCCTAATTTTTTTTCCCTAAAAGTAAAGTATCTGGTTATATGTTCTTGCTTCCCCACACCACAAACCTAAAATGAGTATTACAAACTCATCCAAAGGGTTTTAGGGTTAGACTTTGGAGACATGCCCATGTCGGGCAGTTTTGCAGAGTACAATTCACTAACATTACCCCCATCAGACTATGTGATGACAGCAAAGGAAAGAGCCCCAAGCAGGTTGGAAAGGAAGCAGAGGCCAAGCACAGATGGAAACATGTTCTAGAAAACAGAAGGCTTAGGAAGCATCCACACAGTTCAGATGTAAACAACCCAGGACCCAGCAGTCTTCCCTATCCTTGCTCACCTGCAGGCCACCGCTGCATCTCTTTGTCAGAATAGCTTAATAACCGATCTGCTACTGTATCTTGAATGTGTGCCAAAGTGCTGTGAGCTAAATCACCAAATTTATATGTTAATAGTATTTGGAGAGGCACCTTTGGAAAGTGGTTAGAATCACACAAAAACCTGTGAGACCAAGACCCATGTGATGTTATCAGTGCAAGAAGAGCAGAGGTCAAAGCCAGCACATTGGTCCACTGTTGTCTTGTGATATCCTCTGACATGTCACAGTATGGCAAGAAGCCCCCATGAAATGCCAAGCAGATGCAGATGGCATGGTTTTCTAATCTTCAGAATCATATCCAAATGAGCTTCTAGTATTATAGTCTCAGAAATAGAATAAAATATATTGTAGTCTAGCATAATAACTTCTTATAATCATTATATATCATTATAACTAATCTCAGTTGTTATGTTATAGCAATAGAAGAGACATTGTACAAGATGGAGGCCTAAGTGACAGATCTGCCCAAGGACCCAGGTCACCTCAGAGAACCTCTGCTTCTTCTAGATCCAGAATTAGAGCTGTTAGGTCGCAAGAAATTCCTTTTCCCAAAGTCTGCCATTTAGACAAAGGTCAGAACTCCCTCAGGGATTTAAGAAGGTGTCAGAGGCCATGGGCATATACAACAGGTGACAACTAGTGTTCAACAGGCCAACCTACCAGATAAGTGATTCCCTGTTGGGGAGCCCTACTTGGTCAGGCTATAGGCTCACTGGCTGTAGACAACTGTTTATGTCTGTCTATAATTTCTCTCATGAGTCATTTTATTTCTTCCCCATGTTTTCCCACTGCTTGTGTGTTTATCTTGTGAAAATATTCCTTCTACTGGGCACATATATACCTGTGGATGATCAGGAACATGACTTCCCTCTACACTATATTATTCTGGAAAGTAAAACAAGCTCTCCACATTACAATGAGAAACTTGGAAGCCTGTTTTCTATTGTTAGCCTGGAGAGAGTAATTTGGTCAGATATGTATCCTTCTGGATAGACCACAAACAGAAATTTCATAGATTTTGCTTATGAAATTGCAGGTGTCTGGCCTTGTAGGATCTAAGCCCTTCAGAAGATTTAAGGCAAACTAGGGTGATAGTACAGGTATCTGTCTTTGTTATATCATAGTCCTTCAAGAGATCAATAGCGACCTATGTTATCCTAAACTTCCTTCATTGGCTCCTCCCTCCTCTGACTCAAAATAGCAATTAATACCTTTTTGATGTAAGTATTTGATGTAAGGCTTTAGATTCAGTAGAATCTAAAAGCCCTGAGATTCAAGTGATAAGAAAAGGCTCTTAACCAACTAACCATGTACAGATATTATTAATCACAATTAAGAATGTAAAATAGTATGTGTATTCTTTCTCTTTTTCTTGGATCTGTCAATGGATTACTTTCCTCCCTTTGTAAACTGTAGTGGTCCCTTTAAGAGATGGAAGGAACCTTCACTGCTGCTGCTGAGATCAGCTGCAAATTAGCTGATACGTTTTACAACCTATCATCAAAGAATTCCTGTGTCCTTAGGAATTTGCTTTGTAGTTTTTTTTAATTACCAATAAGTTACTAATGAATGTGTGTGTGTGTGTGTGTGTGTGTGTGTGTGTGTGTGTGTGTGTGTGAATTTGGAAAAGCAGAAGAAACAAGAAGTAGAAGAAATACAAATGGAGAAAAATAAGGAATGAGAGAGTGAAGAATGAAGAGGAAAAATAGGGTTGGAACAAAGAATTCAAACAGAGACTTGACACCAAAGATTTAGAATTACAGAATTGGAACTAAAAAATTAGACGGTAGAGAATTATAAACAAATTGGACAAGAGAATTAGAATTAAATAAGAAATAAAGAAAATGACCCTCAGATCGAGTGAGTGAAATTACTATAGAAATCTTTTATTTTCCCCACTCCCGAGAAGCATTTCTGTTTTGGAACTCTGGAAAGGGCCTGGGAACTCGTCTTTCAGTCCTTACAAGAAGGTGGTTCCTACGTGCTAGGAGAAGTCATTTCCCTGACCTCTGACTAAAGGGACAATTGGCTCTTCCATTAACTTATGCCTGTGGTGTGAATTAGCATATCTAGGTCTATGCTAGCCTCCAGGCTCCCTCAGTTCCTACCTGTTACAGCAGCATCCTGACTCTCATGCCTGCCCCCCTAATCTAAATTCTCCAGCCCATGAGCTCCACTCCCCTTCTGCCATTACTAAACAACTCAGTCATTTTGGCTACGTGTGTTTTGTTATTCTCTTGGTTCTCTTTTCCCTGTTGCTCTTCCTTGCCACCATCTCTTTCCTATTCCTCTCTTACTCTTCCCCCACTGCACTGCTCCTCTCATGACCAAGTCTATTCTGCTGGCCCTGTGCATCTCGACCCATCCAGATGTCCTGGCTGCACTCTCCTTCATATCTACAATCAAAACCTTCTTCTTAACCACACCTACAAGCAGTCATGTCCTCATTTTCATTCAAGACCATATGCTGGACTCACTAGTGCTTGGCTTTGTCAGAATGCCTCTGTGCATCAATGAAAAGGACTATGGTGAGCCAGTTGGAGATGTGGTGGTCTGGTGCTGCTGTAGGAGATTGTGGCTATGTCAGAGAAAACCAGAGACATACCGGACACACAGGATCAGCACACGGTGATCAGGACAGGTTATCAGGTCCTCAGGGAAGCCCACTCATAACTCCTACGAAGCTTGGAAACCTAGGACCTAGATATTAGATATACTAGAGTCATAGTAGGCGAAGCCAGAGATGAGATTTTTTTTTTGATGGGATACATGAATGACTATTTTATTATTTTTTTTATTGAAAAAAAGTTTCTGCCTCCTCCCCGCCTCCCATTTCCCTCCCCCTCCTCCCACTCTTCCCCTCTTCCCCCACTCCTCCCCCTCCCTCTCCAGTCTAAAGAGCAGTCAGGGTTCCCTGCCCTGTGGAAAGTCCAAAGTCCTCCCCCTCTCAATCCTGGTCTAGGAAGGTGAACATCCAAACTGGCTAGGCTCCACAAAGCCAGAACATGAAGTAGGATCAAAACCCAGTGCCGTTGTCCTTGGCTTCTCAGCAGCCCTCATTGTCTGCCAAATTCAGAGAGTCCAGTTTTATCCCATGCTTTTTCAGTCACAGTCCAGCTGGCCTTGGTGAGCTCCCAATGGATCAGCCCCACTGTCTCCATGGGTGGGTGCACCCCTTGTGGTCCTGACTTCTTTGCTCATATTATCCCTCCTTCTGCTCCTCATTGGAACATTGGGAGCTCAGTCTGGGGCTCCAGTGTGGGTCTCTGTCTCTATCTCCATCCATCACCAGATGAAGGTTCTTTATCTCTAGAAACCAATTATGAGTGAGTACATCCCATGTTCATCTTTTTGGGTCTGGGTTACCTCACTCAAGATAGTGTTTTCTATTTCCACCCATTTGCATGCAAAATTCAAGAAGTCATTGTTTTTTACCGCTGAGTAGTATTCTAATGTGTATATATTCCACACTTTCTTCATCCATTCTTCCACTGAAGGGCATCTAGATTGTTTCCAGGTTCTGGCTATTACAAATAATGCTGCTATGAACATAGTTGAACAAATGTCCTTGTCATATGATCGGGCATCTCGTCGGTATATTCCCAAGAGTGGCATTGCTGGGTCCATGGGTAGGTTGATCCCGAATTTCCTGAGAAACCGCCACACTGCTTTCCAAAGTGGTTGCACAAGTTTGCATTCCCACCAGCAATGGATGAGGGTACCCCTTCCTCCACAGCCTCTCCAGCAAAGGCTATCATTGGTGTTTTTGATTTTAGCCATTCTGACAGGTGTAAGATGATATCTCAATGTTGTTTTGATTTGCATTTCCCTGATCACTAAGGAGGCTGAGCATGACCTTAAGTGTCTTTTGGCCATTTGAACTTCTTCTGTTGAGAATTCTCTGTTCAGATCAGTGCCCCATTTTTTAATTGTGTTAATTAGCATTTTAAAATCTAGTTTTTTGAGTTCTTTATATATTTTGGAGATCAGACCTTTGTCTGTTGCGGGGTTGGTGAAGATCTTCTCCCAGTCAGTGGGTTGCCTTTTTGTCTTAGTGACAGTGTCCTTTGCTTTACAGAAGCTTCTCAGTTTCAGTAGGTCCCATTTATTCAATGTTGCCCTTAATGTCTGTGCTGCTGGGGTTATACCTAGGAAGCGATCGCCTGTGCCCATCTGTTGTAGGGTACTTCCCACTTTCTCTTCTATCAGGTTCAGTGTGTTCAGATTGATATTGAGGTATTTGATCCATTTGGACATGAATTTTGTGCATGGTGATAGATATGGGTCTATTTTCATTCTTCTACAGGTTGACATCCAGTTGTGCCAGCACCATTTGTTGAAGATGCTTTCTTTCTTCCATTGTATACATTTAGCACCTTTATCGAAAATGAGGTGTTCATAGGTTTGAGGGTTAAAATCCGGGTTTTCTATACAATTCCATTGGTCGACTTCTCTGTTTTTATGCCAGTACCACACTGTTTTCATTATTGTAGCTCTGTAATAGAGTTTGAAGTCAGGGATGGTGAGATTTTTCTTATTTCAGTTATGGCCCCCTGACTTCCAAACTGCTAACAAACTGCAGAAGCAAATGATGCTCATCTTTATGAGGGTGTATTGTGACCTATTTAAATGTCAAGTCATTCAAGAAGCCAAGAACTTCTCCAAAGGAATAAACTATGAAATTTGTGGACTTTGAATCCATAGCACCTCACAGAAGGGCAGAAGATCAGAAGCTGTTCAGTGAAAACCGGTTGAACACAGCAAGGAGCTGCTTCCTAGCACAGTATAAGAACCACAAACCTTCCTGAGAATGTATATTGTAACCGTGCCAACCTGCAGGCACTGTCTTGTTTCTGAGAGTATGGTGGTCCTATCAATAGAAATCTGCTTTTCCTAAAGGGGAGATGAATTATTTGTTGACATTGTTCTCTGGAAAGTTTTTATGTCCAACTCCCCATCCATGTTCTTGGTCGTTCAGGATGGGATTGGGCATGCCCAGCTTCCTAAGACGTTCAGAAAGGAAAGGCATGACAAGGTTGAGTCTTCTGGAGGGATTTACAGGAACTGAGGGCTTCCGGACATCCAGCACTGTGTGATGCTTATGAGATGAGCTTTTTGCCATAGCTTTGGAGAGCAGTATGAAGAGCAGCTTTATTTATTTGTTTGTTTGTTTGCTTGTCTGTTTGTTGTTCTTTAGTGAAAATGGACTGAAAACATTTCTAGACAAACCTATTTTTCTCCACTTATGATTTTCCCTGTACACTGGAGGAAAAGGAGGAAACTTAAATCCATTTATTTTTTTTCAGAATCTTAATAGGATCCATATTCTAAGTCTATAATAACCAATCTGTAGACCTATGAGATTTTCTAAGAAAACGTGTATATTGCTTTGTTTATGTTCATAATAGAGAGTTGTAATCCTTTAAGAAGTGTTAAAAAGTAGCTAGGGAGTAGATGTGTATTATATTCAAGATGAAACAAGCAACAGGTAGCTAAAGCCCAAAGTCTTGGCTTGACAGAAAGAAACTACAGTTAAGAGTGGCGATGACTTGCCAAGGAGGACCGAAATGATTGAGTCCATAGAAAGCCAGGCCTCCCCTTACAGCTCAGGTCTTCTGTGCACTGAAGATTCATAAGTCTTATTTTCCACTTCTGGGAAATTGAAAATTTGGAAATTAAAACATTTTATTTTCTCAAGTATAAGTTGAGATTTGTATCAAGTCTGGTATATTTCTTGTTAGAGTTAAATCTTCTTCTGATTCCCATTATATGATTACTACATTTCCCCATAGAAAAAGAGGAGTTTTAATCATCAAGCTGATAGGATGACCCATTCTCCAGAGGAGTTAATTTCATTCCCCAACTATCTCTGGAACCACTCCATGGGCTCATAACACAGCAGTTATGGTAGCAGGGATGGAAATTATCTATGGAGTCGGTCTGGCCAACCATCTCTGGAAGCCCTTGATGGGCTCATGAACACAGTAGTTATGGTGGCAGGGATGGAGGTTATACATGGATTTGGTCTAGCCTAGCAGTCTTGAGAGGCGTACATCATAGGCTTTTCAGGCTAGAGTCCATGGCTCCTAGGACACAATGTGCCTTCCAGTTCCTGAGAGACCAACACTCTCCCTCATGCAGTGAAGTATTCAGGCCACTTTGCATTTCTCTGTCTATTCCCTCAGAATTCAAGGAAATGTGGAAGCTGGACAGGACAATTGCTCTTAGATATTAATTTTGTGTACCCTGTCAAGTTTGCAAACATCATTGTATCCCGGAGACTACAATTGTATTGATCCCAGCAATCGCCATTGTATTCTGTTTCTGATAAAGGCATAAAAAGTTTGACTGCTCTCAATAAAATTTTCACAGACCTAGTCTTTCTGTGACCCTCCTAACCATCCAGGTTTAATTCCTCAGGGTCATATCAGGTGACCTTGGCTCGGTACGTATGCATGGACTCAGCAAATGGACTTCCAGTTATTGAGACCAAGTTGGCTATAGACATCACTGAGTAGCCAGTGTATGAGAAGTTGAGAAGAATACTGAACTTCGGTGCTTCATTCTCTAGGGTGCTTAGCCAGCCAACTGGTAGCAGGTTTGATTATACTGGGAAACCTCCATCATGAAGGGGACAGTGTTTTGTTCTTCAATTACAGATATATTGGATATGCAATACTTTTCACAAATCTAGTACACGAGCTTAACAGTATTTTGTAACTGGGAATGGCATTTTATATAGCACTGTTTATGAGCAAGGAGCTCACTTCACAACACTGAAATGTCATGGTGGATGCCTACCCTTTGAATTCACAAATCTTACCACACTCTCCACCACTCCAAGGCAGCTGGTATACTAGAACGGTAGAATAGCCAGCACCAACTAGGCAGAAATACTTTGCAAAGGTGGACAAGACTTTGCAGCTAGTGTATATACTTTAATTCAGCATTCGGTGTATGATGCTGTTTCTTCCAAAGCCAAGTGTCTTAGTTAGGGTTTCTATTGCTGTGATGAAACACCATGACCAAAAGGCAAGTTGAGGGAGGAGAGGGTTTATTTGGCTTACATTTAAGTATTGTTGTTCATCTCTGAAGAAAGTCAGGACAGGAACTCAAACAGGACAGAATCCTGGAGGCAGAAGTTGATGCAGAAGCCATGGAAGGGGACTGCTTACTGGCTTGTTTCCCCTAATTCGCTCAGTCCACCTTCTTA
The DNA here is from genome assembly GCA_963919715.1 of Microtus obscurus. NCBI lineage: Eukaryota > Metazoa > Chordata > Mammalia > Rodentia > Cricetidae > Microtus > Microtus obscurus. Next base: position 26,772,477 of record CAWTZC010000015.1, read on the forward strand.
TATGAGCCAGGATCAGCATCCTGGGCATGACACCACCTATCATAGGCTGGACCCTTCCCCATGGATCACAAATTGATCCATTAAGAAAATGCCTTGCAGCTGGATCTGATCGAGGAATTTTCTTAACTGAGGCTCTTTTCTCTGATGGCTCTAACTTGTGTGAAGTTGACACACAAAACCAGCCAGTACACCAACGTCCAGGAGTTCAAGAACCAAGAGTTGGGAATAGGAGGAGCCTACTCACCATCACTTGTAATTTACCTTAGTAAACTCAGCCTACCATGTTCCCATGACTCGAAACTATGATAAGATACAGGTTTCAGTTCCCCAGAGAAGAATTCTCTTCCTAGGAGATGCAATATATTCTTTTGAATTAAGTGTTAAAACAGATTGGAGGGAGGGGGAGGGAAATGGGAGGCGGTGGCGGGGAAGAGACAGAAATCTTTAATAAATAAATATAATAAATAAAATGCCATTCTACCACTTTGAAGTCCTAAAGTCCCTGGAAGTTATACTGGTTCTGGCTCAGGCTGCCACTGAGAAAGAGGACTGCCGCTTCACAAAGAAGCCAAAGAAGAGCATGCCTGGGTGTTCAGATGATCCCTTTGGGAAGTTCTTATTATTGTCTTATTCCTGGGGTAAGGAAAGCAGAAAACTACAACTCCATTCAGAAATGCCTACAGTTGACCAGTCCCTTTATAAATGAAGGTCTAAGTTGTCTTCTGGCTGAAGGAATTCTCAAAGGCATACAGAACTGCAAAAGAGTAGTACAGAAAGGCAGTTGTTCAACTTTGGTACAGACTTGTAGAAATGAGAAATATAGTCATGAGTGTCTCGCCTTATATTGTTATAAACACACCTTTATCACCAACCTATAAACTATACATGAGGCAAATATCTTTGTTGGTTCTTCTTGTTCTTTTGTTATATATGTATCATATACTTATTATTATATAAGACACTTTGACTTTTCCTCTTATAATGAGTACTGTGCATTTTACATTATGGTGATCAAGTTGTGAAATAACTATCAAGAAGAGTTATCCTCTCTCAAGAGCACCTCTTCTGGGGAAAGCCTCAGTATGTGTTCTACAGTGTTCAGGATATCTGTTATTACACTAGGTGAGATTATGACATACTGTCATCCAGAAGTTAATTATTATTTCAGAGATGAACAACTTTTTGACAATACATATAACACTCTCGTCTATAAGTGAGTTGGGCCCCCTGGGTATCTATCCTGGACTTATGCAATCTATGAGATGCAAATGGAGGTGAGTTTGGTGGCACAAGGCTGAATTCCAGTGCTCAGGTAAAATATAGACTAATGGCTACTGAAGCATGTGTGGGCAGTCTGTATATGGTGGCTCTGTTGAACTAAGTTGATGAGGACACCTGACCAGGTCTCTTCCTCAAGAGGGCACCAGATCGCATAGAAATAGGTTAAGTTGTAAGAGTTTGTTAATAATAAGCCTGCAAATAGGCCAAACAGTTTGTAATTAATATTAATCCTCTGATTGTTTTTTCAGGAACTGGTGGGTGGGAGAGAAACTTCCAGTTACAATCCAAACTAAAAACTTCAGTGTGCCCAAAAATTCATTCAACAGAATGAATGGGAGAAATACTTGTAAGTGGCAGATGTGACAGATTTGAAATTCAGAACGCACAAACACCTCCTAAAACTCAGCATCACTAAGAAAGGGGCACAAAGAGCTGGGCAATACATTTTGCCAAAGAAGACAAATGAGTGCCCAGTACAGGAAGAAGAGTGTGTGTCTGCACATCACAGTCGATAGGACGAGGCACATTGGAACTGAAATAAGATATTGCTTTGTACCCACTGAGATGAATGATGGGGAAAAAAAAACGATCAGAAAGAATGACAAAGGTTGGAAAAGATGTAAGAAACACTTGCACTTTGCTTATGTCTAGAAGTGCAGTTATTATGGAAAACAGTGTTGTAATTTCTCAAACAACAAAAATAGAATTAGTAAGTTCCATGGAAATTCCACTTCAAGGTATACCCTAATATACCAAAAGAAAGGTCCTAAGAAATTATTTTTACACCATAGTTATGGCAACATCACAATGTCCCAAAGCTGGAAATAACCCAAGTTACTGATAAGAAGGTGAACAGATACAATGCCCAACATTGAACTGGAAGCAAATACTGCTTGTGTTGCACCACAGGTTGTGTGAAAAAATTATTTGAAGCAAAACCAGACAGTCACAGACAGAGCTACATACTATATAAGGCTACTTTCACAGATTGCTGGCCTAGTGATATCCGCACAAGTACCAGGAAGAATGGTGAGGTTCTTATTTAGTTTCAGGTTGGAAAGAGAAAGAAAGGGCATGACTGATCAGAGTGGTGGTCGCACATCATTATGAAGACACATAACACAGTACTTTCTTAAACATGATTATAATGGTGCATTTTACTTTTATCACGGTAGTAATTTAAAATGGAAGAGATCACATCCCACCAAGCTAATTACTCTAAAATTGTATTATCTCCAGGAATCATGTAGAGGACATCCCTATGGTCCAAAAATGGTCGACTGGCAACCTCAATGACTTTCAGTTCTGATAAGAGGCGAGACATGGGGTCTGCAGACTTGAAGTTCATGGTCTCCCCTGGGAGGTTGCCAGCACAGGAGAAAGGAGAGAAAGTGAAAAGATGGACTCTGTTTTACTTCCACAAATTATCCTGAAGTCTATTTCAGAAACACAGTCTCATAAAAGACGTGTCCTGGCTAGTTGTATGTCAGCTTGGTTCAAATTGGAGTCTTCTGAGAGGAAGGAACTTCAACTGAGAAAAGTCTTCCTCCATAAGGCTGACCGTAGGCAGGCAAGCGTACCAGGTATTTTCTTAGAGACTGGATGGGGGAGCGCCCAGCCTATTTTGGTTGGTGCCATCCCTAGACTGGTAGTCCTGGGTTATGTAGGAAACTGGGCTAACAGCCTACTAAAAGCAAACCATTAAGCAGTATTTTCCCATGGCCTCTGCATCAGCTCCTACCTACAGGTTCCTGCCTTGCTTGAGTTCCTGCCCTGACTTCCTCTGATTATAAACTACAATGGGGAAGTAAGTATAAGCTGAATACACCCCTTTCTCCCCAAGTTGCTTTTGATCACAGTGTTTTGTCACAGCAACAGTAATCCTGACTAAGACAACACAGTGATTGTGTTTTAAGCCTTGAAAGCAGAATCTAGGTTGGTAATGTAAACTCCCTTGTGTCTCGACATTCTCAGCCTATTAGGACATAATGCCCTGGTCTCTGTCCTCAGGACACATGTGTGAAGGATGCTTTTTTCAAGGTATGATTGTTTACTTGTTACTTTTAGAGACGTACTTTTGACTAGATTCAGATTTAGGCATAGAAGCTCTTAGTGACGACAGCCTACATTTCTTGGCACTATGTTCTTGGCACTTTTCTTTGACTTTCTTCATTTTCTTGACCACAAGTTCAGCATCTTCTGCAGCCCACTCCTTGTTTTTCTTAGTACATTGTTTCTTCAGAACAAGACATCAGCGCTTGTGCTACAGGACACATGGAAAAACATGATGCTTCGTCTTGGGTGCATTGGTCCTGGACTCCTGGACTTCTTATGGGCTTTCTGATGTATTGGTGGACATTATCTTCTTTAGAGAGATTATAAAACTTTAAGATTCTACTAGCTCTTTTAGATCCTAGCTGACGAGGTACAGTAGTGTCTATCAGTCCAGGAATATCATTCTCTCCCCACCTCCCCTTTCTTTAAACAATTGAGAATTGAAAACACTCAGATTGGCAGCCACAGTGCATCCGCAATCATCTGTGCTCTTTCTCTATCCAGTTATCCTTGGTCTATAATAAGAATGACCCTCACTCAACAGCAGGCACACTCTGCCATGCTTCCAAACACCTTGCTTCATGGGAAAACCATGGTTGTTATTCCCACCACTGATTGGGACCACATAATCCTTCCACTCTTCACCCAGAACATCAGCACCTACTTCTGTGGTCATGTGCTTCTCATAGAATGTAGGGATCTTGTGCTCACTGTTCACTTCAGTGAGTTTCTGGCAGCCAGTGGCAGGGAAGGAGATATTCAGCTTTATCTTGACTGTGAAGGATACTTTTCTTTGGATGGGACACAAGCCTATAACAAGCACAGTAAGGGAAAATGGCCATTTATATTTTGTGGGTTCTTTTGTCACATCTGAAGATGGGCTTAATGGCAGTGTCTCTCCCTCTGGCTTTCTGTGGCATGAAAATTCTCCCCCCAGTGGAGAGGAGGCTTATACCACTGCCTGGACTCTGGGTGGATTGTGCCATGGCTGTGCCAACTTATCTGTGGGATGTGGACAAAATGGAGTTTGCATTCTGAAATCAAGCCAATGTATGACTATGTCATTGAAAAACTTGTGCTTGAAGTTGAGTCTTAGGTGCTTTGGATGACGTTCAGCGATGCAGAAGACATTTGTGTCTGAGAGGTTTAAGACACCCTTGTCTGAAAAGCCAACCTCTTAGAGAGCACAGGAGTAGGTTCTTCCAGTGATAATTCCTGTCTTTAATTCCTCTCAGCCTTGGCACCTCACATAGAGAGTCTTTAACTCCCAGTCGTTGATTCCCTCTCTCACCTAGGGTCTTTTCACCAGGGTCTGCCTCATGACCCCATCCTGGTGCATGGGGTATCGAAGGTCAATGTGCCTGCTGGACTGCCGTGTTCATGTCCTTAGGCCATGGATCCATGAGTAGATCAGAGAGTTTGTTTACATTCCTGCTCAGGATTACTTGTTATACAGTGTTACTGTGCTCAGAAGAAAAAGCTGAAATTCTCAGAACATCGAAACGTGTTTATCCTGTTTTCATGGAGGATATCCTTTGGCCACAAATCTCCTCTTCATGTAGATTTTTATTAGTGTTCCAGAAAAAAAAAACATTGGTTTCTGAAACTCATTTTATAAATGTGATGTGAGCCTGCATGGCAGGGCAGTGAAGTGCTGAGTGGCACTTGGAGATTATCATGCATCTTTCTATGTCAGCAGCTGGATGCTTGTCACATTTGACACAATTCAGTGTGACTGATACTTCTGTGTCAGGAGTCCAGCATTGGTGCAATTTAGAACCGGCCCTAAAAAGCCATTTGACTCACATTTTGGCATTTATATTTTCATCATACATAAGGGACACTTGCAATATTGTGAGGATCTAAAAGCGCTTGAGTAAGGATCTAAAAGTTGGTTCTCCCAACTATGAAATTGACCTCAGCGTAGTTTCTTCATTGGAGAGCTCATGGTTGAATGCAAGTTCTACCCAAGAACTGAAACCCAATACCCAAGGCATAATTTCCATTGAACATGTTAACCACTTGATAGGAACACACACACACACACACACACACACACACACACACACACACACCACTTAGCATGAAAAGAATATCATTAGTTTCTTGTTGCTGGAATTATAGTGCTGAATGAATCACTAAACTCAATGTGTCCCCACTACCTGGTTAGTCCATGAAATAGAAAATGGAACAGAAACTAGAAAACAGCAACAAACCAATAGAGTAAAAGTGACCAAGAAGAAAGAAAGAGGTCATTATGACAGAATTAAAACGATCTTAGCTTATTCTTTTCGATGCAATGTGGAGTATAATGAAATTAACAGGCGTCAGTGCTCTCCCATGCAATGCAGGAAATGAGTGGGGCAGGGGTGAGGCTGGGGTTGTGGATGCTCTATACAGGAGGAGCTCAATGAGGAATAACTGCAGCTCTCCGCTTCGAAGACAGCGACTTTCTCGTCAGTGTAATCCAGGCTCTGAAGGATTTGCTTATTCCAAGTAAGACTGAATAAAAAGGAAGTTTACAATTTCCTTCCAAGAGGTTATAAACTTCCTTAAGATAAATACAGCAACAATCATGTCATCTAATTGCAGGATGTTGTAGTCATGGCAACAGGCCTGAGGGACTCAGCTTGAATTCAGTTTTTCTTGTGACATGTAGCGTGGGAAACCCCACATTTTGGGGGCAATTGTTCACTAAACTTCAATTTGAGGCTCAATAAAGAGTCTTTAAGGATCATTGTAATTACAAGCAAGCAGTGTCACATTTGGGGGCACATCTGTTTTGAATTTCTCTAACTTGCCCAGTAATCTGGAGGGCGCCAACTGGTCCCAGAAAAGCTTTAGATAGTCACCATGGTAGACACCTTTATCTACTCTGATAACCACAGACTGGGGCCCAATCAGAGAAATGTCTTCCTTTCCAGGTAAGGTTAGTCCTATGTAATATTTCGTAAGTACATAATTCTTTTTTTTTTTTTTCCATTCTTCAAATATAGTGCCCTGTACTTTGCCTTGCAGTCCTGCTTTATGAGTAAGATGGGACAAAGACAAGGCCAAGCTCAGTCCAGGTGCACAGTTCTACATAAATATCCGAAGAATATGGACAGAAGCTGTGCTGCTTGTAGCACTCCCAAAGGGTACAAAGAAGACAGCCCAGATACTCAAACTCAACTGGAGACCTGCCCCCTCCCTCTCCTTCCTACCCTTGCCCCCTCGCTCGCTCCGCTCCTCCCTCCCTCCCCCCCATCTCTCTCTGTGGATATTTATATGTACACACACACACATATACATATAGATAGATATCTGCATGAGTGTGTACACACATATTTACTGACCATAACAATTTGGTTTGTGATAGGCAGTGTGAGGTACAACCAAATCACAAAGATGCCATGCTCTGGTGGGGATGTAGCTTCCCATTTTGCCGAGTCATTGTCAGTTGGGTCCTGCCTGGATCTTTATATAAGCAAGCCCATAACGGACCTGGAGCTGGTTCTTGATGATGGTAACAGAATGACGAAATCTACATTCTGGGATCCCAACGATGTGGACTGTTTTCCACAAGTGTTCTATATAAACAAGCATCTCTAAGCTGTTAGTGTGATGGAAGCTGACTGAGTTTCATATCCCCCAGCATGCAGGCCTTTGATGCGTAGCTAGGGAACTACCGCATCAGTTTCAGATTCTGCCTGACTTAAGGCTTTGTTGACATCTGAGCCATGGGGAGCTTTGTTCCCATGTCATTTATGTCAAGAAACTCATCAGCCAGCCTTCTGCCCCAGAAGGCTTCTACTATCTCCAGAAAGCAAAAGGGTGAAATGTCCCTGGTCTGGAGATAGCAATGTGGGATCTGTGTCTAGGAGTATGAATCTCGCCATCTGCAAGAGCTTCTTCTCTCAAAGTCCAGGTTGGAAGAGCTTGTTCTAACTTTGGACTTGTAGAGACTAATTCAACCATCCTTACAACAAGGCCTGGTACAAGCAAAGATCTTCTTGGAACTCCGTGTCCCCTTGGCAGCACCCAGGATTCTCTTCGGTCAGGGTATAGCAGCCAAGAACACAGGTCTCCTCTGATCTGAGTTCTCTATGCCCACCGTGGTTTTGTTTTTTGCTTCTTAGGTCATTTGAGCTAAGAGTAGTTCTAGAATATTCCAACAATTTGATTAAATAGTTTCAGCTGAGGCTCAGGTTACAACCTAGATTGAAAGCTGTTTGGGTAACCAATAACCAATAAAGGTAACACAGTCGTAGGAACAGCTTATTCTTGAGTACACTGAGACAGACGTGGTAGCCTCACAATCAGTCCCCGTCCTCCCCCCCCCGCCCGAGAGGGCCCCATCCCTTCAGAGTATGCCCTCACCTTTCACCCAGGTTTGTAATAAGCCACACAAAAATCCACGCTGTAAGACAATTCTAACTGACATCTCTCCTTGGACACGTCTTGGAGTTTGCTTTTTGGTAGAGTTTTAAGAAATTTAAAGGGACATTGGCCTAGAAAAAGCACGAATGGAGGGCTTACTGCGCTTTTAGGTTGATGACTTGGGATTTAGATTCCCTTGGTCAGTAAGCACAAGCTTACTGATTTTGGGCTGGGATCGAAACAGACCCATTTGGAGTTCCTGGGCTTCTCTTCACCATCAAGCTGTTTCTTCTCTAGAAGACAGTGGGCGGCAGGATTTCACAGGCAGTAAGGTATTAACTGGAGACAGTTTGCTTTTAGGTCTGCCAAAGATTCAAGGCCAAAGAAGGGTCAAGGTCAAATGGTGTGGCATTGTAACAATGTCACAGTTCCCTTGTGTTGTGTCACTTGAGTCAAATACACTGCCTGGGATGCTGCTATGGTGAAGGGATGATTCATGCTTCAAATTCTCAATATTGGGATCTTGTTCTCCGGTGTGTTGGGGTTACAGTGTTAAGTCTTTAAAAATGGGACTTAGCGGGGAATGGTGTCCCTGCTAAGGGAAGTTCTGATGGGACATGGTGTCCTTAGGAGTCGTTATTATTGAAGAACAAGAGTGCCCTGCACCCACATCCTGTCTTACTGTATGAACCTTTTCTCCCACATGCACTCCCACTACTGTGATGATATCCACCATAGGTTCCTGTTCAGAGCAGAGCTAAGGCTAGGGCCATGCTTTGAGCCTCAGAACTATGAGCTAAATAACGTGTGTGTGTGTGTGTGTGTGTGTGTGTGTGTGTGTACTGTATGGTGTATGCAAGTATCTGCATTTGGATGTGAAGGCCCATTGTTGATGTTGGATAACTTGACTACTCTCTCTTTTCCTTGTTTCAAACAGGGCCTCTCCCTGAACTTAGAGCTAGTGATTTAGCTAGACTGACTGACCAGTGAGACCCCAGGATCCTCTTGTCTCCACATCCTAGTGCTGGGGTTACACTACCACAATGAGCTTTCTACCTGACTGTTGGGAGTAAACTTGGGGTACTCATGCTGACTCAGGAAGCCTTATGTGCATTGGGCTATCTCCTCAGCTCAAGCCTCTTCTTAGTCAAATCTTTACCTTGGTTCTTTCTTTCTAGTATCACAAAGACAGCATCTTTCTACAACAAGGGGCCTAACATCAGCAGCAAGAACTCCTAGAGAGCCTTCTGCATTCACTTGGGCTTTGTTTATGGGAAAAACACTTTTATAGAGATGCTTAGGTATTAATACCTTGTAATTCACAACACATGTTTTGACCATAAAAGTGGCAAAAGGGACCAATCATTTTTAACTATTTCTCATGCACGTATTTACAGCTAACGCAAAGCATATGTTTTAAATATTTAAGACAAATCTAGCACTCAGTTTTAAAAGCAACTCTAGTAACTAGATGAGGCCAAAACCAGAGTACATAATGGCTTACCAAAACAGACAAATGAATGACAGAAAAGTACCCACGAACACCTCATTAAAACATTAGTTTAATTTGACTATTTTTAACCAATCACACAACTAAGTATTTGAACTATAGATGCTATATACGCAATGGAACTTTTTTCAGCCATAAGAAGAAATAAAGTTATGTTGTTTGCAGGACAATGGAGACAACTGGAGATAATCATTTAAGTGAGTCCAGAGAAATCTTAGGGAGAAACATATATGGTTTCTCTTTGTGATTCCTAGATTTCAAGTTTCAGTTTTTATTTTAACTTAGGAGCATGTGTGCACCTGTGTGAGTGTATGCATATATGTGTGCAGTGTCCACACGAGCAAGAAGAGGGCATTCGGTCCCTTAGAGCTAGAGTTGCAAAGCTTGTTGTGACCTGCATGAAATGAATACTGGGAACCAGACTTCAGTCCCCTACAAAAGGAGCTGGTATTCTTTACCTGTAAGCTAACTTTCCAGGCCCAGGATTCTGTATAGGTACATAAAATTATACACAAACACACACACACACAATGACTACCTAGAGGGACAAAGGGAATTATAGGAGCAAGACGAGGCAATGATGGGGTGGGTAGGAGGGAGAGTGAGATGTGTTAGCTACTGGTCACTAGGACAAAATACTTGGCAAAACTAACTTGTGGATGGAAGGGTTTATTGTGAAAAAAGAGTTTCTCACTGAAGCCTTTAGGAGTTTAAGAGTAGCATGGCTGCCGAAGTAGAAAGCAGCTGGTCACATTGTGTCCCCAGCCAGGAATAGGGGAGATGAATGCTGTTGCTCAGGTCCTGTTCATTCAGTCCCGCACCACCTCTGTTTAGGGTAGGACCTCACATCTCAATTAACCCACAGAATTTAATTTCTGAGAGACACACCAAGAGATTTATTTCCGTGGTGATTTTAGATTCCATCATGCTGACAAGATTAAACATCTTGACATATATATGTGTCAAAGGCTTTAAAAGTTCTTACTGATGAGAAGTTTAATCTAATATGTTCACTGTATTGGAAATCTCAATAGTAATCTCATCATTAACTCATCATATTTTTAAATCAATTGACAACCTGCTTTGTCAGTGAGGAGTCACTTTTACCTACACGGACTTGAACATGCGTTTGTAAAACAGAAGAAAATACCTTTACCCAGGTAATAATGACCACACCTCACAAATGTGATTACACCACCACAGTTCCTTTGAACCCATTTTTCCTGGACCTTCAAAATATTGATTTGTTTCCTCTGTTCCTGCTTGCCAATAAAGGGTTGAAGAATTCCCACCAGTGACTCAGTGGGAGGCTCCACATCCAAGCGAGACAGTGTTTTCCACCAGTGTCTATTACTTGTTCATTTGCTTCTATTTCCCGAGTCCTGGTTGCTCTGTTTCCGGTACTAAGATTATCAATTGGCTAAGTTATTTCATTTGAGCATGCACAATGATGGCTTCCTTGCTCCCTTTGTGTTGTGATAGAATCGTCTATAAAAATGTCTTGTTTCTGTCTGAAATACAATTTACATCAGAAGAAAATAAAAGATGTACATGCCCTTCTCCTTCTGTTGCTGGGTTTCCTAGTGACTCTCAGTGCTGCCCAGTGGGTTCCTCACTTTATTCTCTGTCTTTATAGGTTCATGGACACTCACTTTTTCGATACCTTTTAATTGCTTACAGCCATTTTGTTTTTTATTGCTTAAATCATCCCCTCCTGCACACATTCAGTTGCTTTTTTTAAATTTTTGATCCTTATACATTAAATAGCTCTCTAGCTCTGTCACACACACACACACACACACACACACACACACAGAGAGAGAGAGAGAGAGAGAGAGAGAGAGAGAGAGAGAGAGAACAGATGTATCCCTCACTCACTTTCTTTCATGATATTTCCATGTGCGGTTCCATGTATTGAATCACATGTGAGACACAGGCTACTCCAGACTGCAGACACACACACTTCTGCTCCTTAATCTTGTTGTGCCCTTCCCACAACCATCTCAAACCCATTCCCATTGCCTCAGCTTTGCCTTTTACATAAATAAGTAAATAAATAAATAAAATGTTAACCCACCTTCAAAATAAAAATTACCAGCTTCAGATAATATTCTTATTACTTCCCAGCTTGCTGCCCTTACAGTACATTAAAGGAACCTGTTATCTTTCTAAACATAAATGAAATGACCAGTATAATAAAACCAGGAAGCTTAAAGGAGAAAGCATCTCCGTTTAAAAAAAACAAATGTCATAGCAAGGGACTCATGTGTCATGTGACTCTTGGCTATCACTATGGTGTCCTGGAGAACTGGCTCTATTGTCAACGCTCTTCTTTGCAGTCATTTGTTCTCTGAGTCACAAGCTTGCTCACCTGGCTTGCAGTTTCAAGTCGGACTGCCTGCTTGCTTACCTTTGCACTGTGAAAATCTGAGGGTTCTTTCTAGATCTTAAATAGAAGAAGTTAGTCAGGTATATGGCTTGCTAAGTTATTCTCCCTGTCTGCAGCTTGTGTTTGGCAACTGTCTAGACTAGCTTCTGCTGGATGGAAAAGCCATGGGGGCAGCAGAGAGCACTCTCCTGCTCCCTGGCTTTAGTTTGCTTCTCGTTAGCATTTATGTTAGCATGAAACATTTGTTACGTGAATAAGCCGACACATTAACAAAAACCAAGGCATTATTGCTAATTAAAGTCCACCACGGTGCCCTCCATCTGTTCCAGATCCCACAAGAAAGCCACATTATAGGCAGTTCATCGTGATTCTTTAGGCTTTTATTGGCTGTGATCTCCCTTGTTTCTCGTGACTCATAAACATGAAGAGGACCGATCAGGAATTTTGCCGAGTGGTGTCTGTGTTGGAATTTATCTCATTTGTCTTCTGGTTTGATGGAGGATATGGAATGAAGATTGTGTAGGCAAGGTATCATTTTGGCTCATTCCTGTTAAGTATTATATGGCAATCTACTAACTACCTGGAGTTAGGTCAGTCTCCACAAGTGAAATGTACAACCTACTTCAAGACTCCACTCACTTCACATACCGTCTTCAAGCATGGAGTATTAAGGCCATCTTACTTCTGATACAAAGGGACTCAGTAACTCCACAAGTTTAGTGACTTGCTAGAACGACTCACAGAACTCAAGAAATCGCTCAGTTACACGGCCATTAAAAAGCCATCAAACTGGGAGCAGCCAATGGAAGAGGCAGAGTAACATCTGATAGATTTTAAATACGAAGCCTCCTACCTCAGAGGCAACCGCCTTTTGGTACACTGATGTTAGTCATCAACCAGTGACTTTTCTTAGTGTTTATAGTACAGAGGTTTGGCTCAAAGTGTCAGGTCCTAGGAATGACTGACTCTCGTCTTAGAACAGGAGATTGAACTCAGCCTTCACTTCCCTCCCTTTCCTGAGCTTAATATGAAGCCAAGTATCCTAACCTTCTGACCCCTTTGTGGAGCTTTTTGACATAACCAGGCTCCCACACTCCACGTTTCTGGAGCCTACTCCAAGACTCTTCATTAGAAGGAAACCAGGCATCACCAAAGTTGAATGACAAACTCAGTAGACTCCAAGGAACTGGAGGTTGCTTTCCAAGAACCATGGACAAAAGCCAGCCAAGTTCTCTAGAAGGAACCATAAAGAGCGGTGATTAGTGTTAGAGAGCCGAGGTCTCGCATGCTGGCAGTTACAGTCTCGTACAGAACAGTGTGATCTGAACATCTCAGCATCCCCTGTGCTTCGGGACATGCCCACATCCCTGACACATCCACAAACGTCTGGACAGCGCTGATCACTCACTGCCCTGCAGTTACAGCCTTTCAGAATGTCGTGCCTTTGGAATTGTACAACACCCACCCTTTTCGGAACTTTTTCATTTCATAGCATATGCCTGAAAATAGTTTTTGTTATTCAATAACACTGTTTTGTATGGGGAGATAAGGTTTACATTTTTGTCTACTGAATGAAACTAGGTTGCTTCCAGTCACTAGGGACTTGAACCTAGCTAGACTCAAGTGTTTGAAAGGATATGTAATTTAGATCAGTTGAATAATTGCATAGAAGCTCTGTGTCTAATCACTATGTTATGACACTAGTCAAGTCTGTCACGAGGGACAAGCCTAAGTTCTGAAGTCCTGAGCTGGAAGATGAGAGAAAGAATTGAGACTCAGCATGCTCATAGCGTTTGGTGTTATCAGAGTCTGGCTTAAGCAGCTCTGATGGCTGCGTAGTCGAAGTTCTCATGTTAATTGGCTGTCCTGTTATGATGGATGCTGTTATACCTCCTTCTATATGCTTAGCTGCCTCCAGTGTATCCTGTATTCTGAAATTGCTACTGAGAGCTTTGCTCTCATTTAAATTGCTTTCTTATTTTATTATTGTGTTACTTTTAAAGAATCTTTGTGTGTTTTGTTTGCAATCTTTTATCAGACAAATCTGGTAAATTTTCTCAGTTTATGCCTTATTAAAAACAAACAAAAAAAACATTTTATCTCTTTTTCAGACAACCGAAACTTCTTGTTCAAACTTCTCTTCCCTTGATTCTTCAAGAGCAGAGTGTCACGGTACAGGCCTGGACAGCCTAGAACTCCTGATCACACTACCTCTGCTTCCTGGGTGCTGGGACTTTAGGTTTGTACCATCATGCCTGACTTGTATCTGATTTTCATAAGATTCTGATTATTGTTTTTTCTTTCATGAATTATGTGTTTTCATGTTTCACTCAAAACTCATTTTCCAGCCCTGTATCTTCCAAAATATTCAAATTGTTTTTTTGCATTTTGCATTGTAGTCAGTTTGAGCTATTTTTTTGTGGGAGTTGAGGGGTCTATGCCCAGATTTGTCTGCTGATATACATGTCTATTGATTTACCAATGCAGATGTCTGATTAGTTTAATTTAGGACAGAGACTTTGAAGTCCCTGCTATAACAATGGTTTATCTATCTCTTCTGTAGTCTTCTCGGGGTTTGCCTGATGTTCTGACACCATGTGTGTATGTGTTAGGAAACGCTGAATCTTCTTGGGAAAATGCCAGCGTTTATTGTTGTATAATGACTTTTTAAGGTTTTTTGAATGAATGAAAGTCCTTCATTTTCCTTTGAAATGCCTGTCTTAATTAATATTGAAGCACGGAAGCTAACATTGCTGTAGTGCTCCTTTAAGATAAGTTCTTTATTTTTTTTAAATTATTTATTTTACTCTATAAAGAAAGTTAGATAGACAATACAGCTAACACTAAGGCTTTATGAACAATAGACCTTCAATTCTTGTTGCATAGGAACATGCTATTGTCAGAGTGGAAAGAAGCCAATGTAAACTTTGGAAAAGCAAATGGTTGAGTAGTAAGAGGATGTGGGGATTTTAGAGAAAATGGCCCCTACAGGCACATAGATTTGAATACCTGGGAGTGGCACTGTTTGAAAGGATGAAGAGGTATGGTCTTGTTGGAGAAAGCATGCCATTTGGGGTGGGTTTTGAGGTTTCAGAAATCATAGCCTAAGCCCAGAGTCTCTCTCTTCTTGTTGCCTACAGATCTGGATGTAGAACTCTCAACTACTGTCCTGCACCATGTCTGCCTGAATGCTGCCTTGCATCCACCGTGATGAGACCTTTGAAACTGTAAGTAAGCCCCAAATAAATGCTTTCTTTTATAAGGGTTGCTGTGGTCATGGTATCTTCCTGTGGGATAACCCTTCTGTACACTATGGATATATGTTGCTCTCATTGGTTGAGAGTAAAATCCACTTTGGCCTATAGCAAGGCAGAATATAGTTAGGCAGAAAAGTCAAACTAAATGCAAGGAGAAAGAAGAGTGGAGTTGAGGGAGACACCAGCCATCTGCCCCAGAAGCAAGATGCCAGCAGACTGGTAATGCCATGGTCATGTGGTGATGCATAGATTAATAGAAATGGGTTAATTTAAATGTAAGAGCTAGCTAGTAATAAGCCTGAACTATAGGCCAAATGTTCTGTAATTAATATTAAGCCTCTGCGTGATTATTTAGAAATGTCTGCAGGACAGCCAAACCTGTTTACAGTATTTAATCACAGCAATGGAACACTAATTGAGAAAAGTGGGTTTCATGGATTTTTTTAGATGCATCTCCAAAGGTGACTGTGTTATAAGCAGTCTTTCTTCCCAGTTCACCTGCACTATTCACTGTAGATAAAGAGCTCTATATGACTACTTCAAACAGCATCCTTTGCAGAATCCCATGGCTGATTTTCCTTATTTAATTTCAAAACAAATAGTAAATGAATAAAGTTCCCCCTTTATCTCTTAACCTTTAATTTGGGCCTTAATCCTTAAAATGGGCTTCTGGTAGGTAACTTATAATAGATTTTTTTAAATCTTCAGGACAAAGACACATACATGAATGCGCGCGCACGTGCGCGCGCGCGCGCGCGCGCACACACACACACACACACACACATATATGGTGGGGGAAGAGAAACAAACTCATGACATTTTAACTCTACTCTGAAGAAAGAGTAAAAGTATGCCAACATCATCTTCCAGGAACAGAAATCTACCTTCTATAATATCATTTCCCGGTTTTCTTAAGTGTATGAAATCTTTTTTTGTACAGATTATGGATTTTTATCAAACATGCCTTTTTATATTTTTGGAGAATCATATACCAGATGATGTCAGATTCCAGACAATGATATAACTCCTTCTTCCAGGGTCTTGGACAGAGGAGCCCAGTAATGTCATATTTTAGTCCCCTTAAGGGTAGCCCCCCTGCCTCAGAAAGAGTAAAGAGTGAGCCGGCGGTTTCCTCACTAGTTCCTTAGGTCACCTCCTAGGTATGCTCTGTGTAAGCAGTCCAAGTGCCAGCTGGGATTCAGCCAACGCTGCCTGCCTGCGGCATCAGCATTAGTATGCTGCTGGCAGTCTCTCTGGGTATCTTTCCCACCATCAGCCCCTCCCCCATCACGCCAGGTCTTCTTAGGATGGCATTCCCCTTATTTTACATCCCACTGTCACTCACTCACAGTGGTGTGCTTCTGGGGCAAACAATACAATGGCAGATGCTCCTCAAACCATTATGTTCATGGCATCTGTATCCCCACTTTTGTTGCCGAGAAGGCACTGGCCTTAGTAAACTTGTCTCACCAATGGCATTTTTAGAACAGTGCATCCCCCATGACACAATCGGGGCTGACTGAGACTGTAGTCTTGATGCTACTACTAATATACATGATCTTTATGCCAGTCCCTATTGCGAATTCTCTTCAGTTACTTCTTCATTCTGCAGATTTTGCTTGAATTCCCAGGCCCCGAGTATCTTTATCCGCTGAGGCACATAGAGTTCATGTGAAGTGGAAAAGATGAATCCATTGTAATCCTCTGTATTGTAGTCATGGGATCTTGTGGCAGACTCAGGCTCTAGACTGTCCCACAAAGCACTTGCACCATCAGAAATACACCACTGAACAGACTTGGTTATGCCAAAACCTAGTGGGTATGGCTCTCTTCCCTCTCCTTTCTGATAAGGTCTGATGAGCCCAGGTTGAATTTGAATTCACTATGCAACTCTCTTAGTTCAACACATCTATTGCTGTGATGAAGCACCATGACCCAAAAGCAAGTCGAGGAGGAAAGGGTCTATTTGGCTTATACTTCTACATTGCTATTTATCACTGAAGGAAGTCCAAACAAAAACTCAAAAAGGGGAGAATGCTGGAAGCAGGAGCAGATGCAGAGGCTATAGAGGGGTGCTTCTTACTGGCCTGCTTTCCATGGCTTGCTCACCCTGCTTTCTTTTAGAACCCAGGACCACCAGACCAGGGATGGCACCACTCACCATGGACTGGGTCCCCCACCATTGATCGCTTTTGAACAAATGCCTTACAGCTGGATATCATGGAGGTATTTCTTCAACTAAAACTCCTTCTTCTTTGATGACTCTAGCTTATGTCAAGTTGATACCCCAAACCAGCCAGTATAGTAACCAAGAAAGATTTTGAACTTCTGATTGTCTTGCTTCCACCTCCTGAGTGCTGGGATTTTAGTGGTGTACTGCCATAGTTGCCTGTTTGTAATGTGGTACTGGGGATCAATTCTAGGCTTTCATACACACTAGGTAAACAGGACACCAGGTAAGCAGCTACCCTAGCTGCCTTCCCCTTTTCTTTTATAAAAAGGCGAGAGTGGAAAGATTATGAATACTTCTGCAAGAGTGTGTGCATGTGTGTGTGTGTGTGTGTGTGTGTGTGTGTGTGAGAGAGAGAGAGAGAGAGAGAGAGAGAGAGAGAGAGAGAGAGAGAGAGAGAGGATCTATTTTGTTTATGGTCTAAGGAATAAAGCTTGCCTGAAGGTCAGAGTGCAAAGCTAGCTGCATCAGTCAGCTGTACAACCCAGGCAGTGGTTGCACACATCTTTAATCCCAGCAGTCACACTAGTTAGCCATAGAGGCCACGTGGTGGTGGTGCAAATCTTTGATCCCAACACTAGAGAGGAATATAAGGCGGGATGAGACAGGATCAATCTCGTGTACCACAGGGAGGCCTTGAACTCACAGAGATCTATCTGCCTCTGCCTCCTGAGTGCTGGGTTTAAAAGCGTGTGCCACCACTGCCTGGCTAACTAGTGGCTCGCTCCACACTCTGATTCTCGTCCAAGCTTTATATGTTATAGCACAAACAAAGTATCATTACATATGTGTGTATGCTTCTCTCTCTTTTCTTATGTGTGTGTGAATCCTAAGCAGACAGCCTAAGTGAAGATTTTTTCCTTTTCCTTTTTTGGAAAGATTCTTTATAAAAGCCCATTTTTATAAATGAATGAATGAATAGATAAATAAAGCCAGAACATATCAGCAATGCCCTCAGCTTCCCCAGGCAGGGGATAAGTCCTACTGTTAGTAACTATTACAGCACAGGCAGCCTGCATTCCCCATACGGCCTGCGTTCCCCATGCAGCCTGCATGCTCACTGGCACAGTGTTGAGCAGCAGGAGTCTAGGGCATCACATTTTCCTTTGGTGTGCAGAGAAAAATGAGTTCTCCAACACCTACATCTCGTTAAAGATGGACATAGGCACAGTCGTCCTTACTGTTTAGGTTGTGAACATCAAGTCAGTTCCTGGCAGCACCTGAGGGACATCATGGGCTGCCTATCTGTGTCTAGGTGTAAATTTATACATAGTAAGGACATTTTTAGCTTAGGGAGAGATCTAAGAGAGATCCCTCATCTGATGTTTCCTCCAGTCTCATGCAGTACCAGCCTCTCCACACCATGCAGGCTTGTGCTGTGTGGCTAAACCACCAGGTGTGCTCAGAGGGGATGCCTCTGTGACGCTCTGTTTGAATCTGTTTCTAAGGCCACGGGTTCTGGGACCTCATCACCTAATAGTTAAAGCTATAGACAGATGTTTCCTGCTTGCCACCAATGGTCATTTCTTGAAAATAGGATGCTTTTCCTTGTGTGCTCAGCTATTCATAGATGCCAGGCCAATGGGACAAAGTTGCCCTCGGAGTGTATCCCATGGTGCCCTTTTCTGGTGCCCATGTGTGAGTCAAGTAGGGCGTGGGCCTCCGAGAACCCGCCATGCTTGTAAGCCAATCTGGATGGATAGGGCAGGATCTGCTCAATGAGCACACAGCCAGGCCCAAATGTCACCCAGATGCTCCAGCTTTGTATAGGGACCAGAAACTCTCGGGAGCTCAGCTGAGCCTTCCTGATCAAATGCTACGGTCACCCTGCACTCCCAGCTGTCCCAACATGGTCTCATGCTTAATATTAGCACACCCCGACCTGGTCTCATCTTTAATATTAGCACACCCCAGCTTCAGCCAATTGCGCCAGCCTTCTCTGCTCGACAGCACCGTGAGCAGCCTTAATTGCCCATGACCTTTCTGAAGCGTTATTTCCATTAATTAACATTCACCCGTGGTTGTCTTGAGATGAAGATTGAGGGCTGTCAGAATCTGCTGTGAAGGAGCCAAGTGGAAGCTGCGAGAGCGCTCTCCTGATTTGGTTAACGGGAATGATCAGTCATCTCTGAGATGAGAAAGACACTCCAAACTCTTGCCCAGGAAGTCTGACTACACAGGGTGTTCTTCCTTAGGCCGCCTTACCAGGCAACAGCATGGTGGTAGCTTTCTTCCTAGCAATCGTGACTTCACTGGCTACCTTGACCTTCATCCACACTGTTGTCTCCCTAGCTTCTAACTTTCCCTTTTTCCCGATGGCCTTCCCTCTTGTCTTTCCTTTGATTTCCACCTCTGTCTCTCTAGCTGATCACTGGGGTCGCATATCCTTGGACACACTACAGTCACCCTCAGATTTTACCTAGCTGCACATGTATAAGGTCAAAGAGCATTTGATGTTTTGAGAAATCAGGAAGCGTCCTGGGCCATTGCTGGGTGTGAAATGCACCATTGGCTGCATTTCAAAGCCACTATCCAGAAATCCTTGGGAAAAATGCATGTTGGAAAATTGTCTTGAAATGGTGGAACAGGGGAGGAAGAGAGAGAGAGAGAGAGAGAGAGAGAGAGAGAGAGAGAGAGAGAGAGAGAGAGAGAGAGAGAGAGAACAGGAGCCATCATCACACAGAGTTTTGATATTCAGACTCTTCCCCTGGGATAATAGATCCATTTTCATTAATCTGAAGCTACTTTTCCAAGTTGAGGGCCAGGAGAAGCTGGTGACACAGGAGACAAGCAGGGCTCCCTTAGCCCATGACAGGAATGACAGACACAACCAACATCTAAAGCATGCAGCCCAGACCACACAGTGTCAAATGTTGAAGGGTTTTATGTGCAAAAGACCCCAGGAATTACCTTTCCTATGACCTGATCAGATCAGCACTTCCTCAGGACACCAAAATGGAATTCGTGTGTGCTCTCTGGAGCATTACACAGCCTTTAGTCAAAGTAAAATAACCCTGGTCAGGTTAGGAAATGCCTGCAGCTGGCCATGCTGGAGAGCCAGTCTCTGAGCCTACAGAATGTAGGAAAAGGTGAGGTGTGGGGAGGTGCTGATGTTAGCTCCCACTACCGTGTAGCTTGCTCCTCCCGGGTTATCCTTGGGCTAAACACTTTAAAGGTAAAAGAAAGGGAAGAAAAGGAAGGAGGAAGAGAGGAGGGAAATAGAGGGAGAAGAGGAGGAGGAATGAGGAAGAGAAAAAAGGTCAGTAAGGATACGAACCCAGATGAGAAGTAGGGTAACTGGAGAAGCTCCTCTCACTTTACAACTCGTTGTGCACATGGAAGTCCCACCTTCAATCATAGGATACTTACTGCCTTGACCACCCTTGCTTTTTCCTCTCTTGTATCCTCGGGCTGTGCTGAGTAGCCCTGGCTTCCCAAACATGATGCGGTGTGCACTTGGTCACAGTGTGCTTGGTCCACCCTTTCGCCTCCACTGGAGCTTCTGGCCCACGTTCTTAGCTGCTCTCTGCTCTTTGATCCCCTCCACCCCCTTGTGGATGCTACTTTTAGACTTCCCATCCACTGCTACGGAGTTATTCTCTTTATCTTTCTAACAACAAAGGGCAGGTATAATGTAGATCTTTTAAAAAGGATATTTAACTAAACCTTACGGAACACACACACACACACACACACACACACACACACACACACACACATTGGCTTTCATTTAGTTTGGGCTTTCTTGTCCCTACCAATGGAGACCTTGCTCCCAGCCCCATTCTTGGCTAAGAGATTGAGGATGTTATCATAGCTTCTTTGTTACACTGCACACATTTCTTTAATACTTTAATTTGTATGAAATAAACGTGTGCTTTTCTTTAATGTGTATGTGATTTTTTTTAATAAAAGAAATTAATACATTTAGGAAATGCCTTAAAAGCAAATCATGACAATCTTTGTTTAGCAACAGGGTTATTTGAGAAAATTTGAGTTTTGTATATCATAAAAATACCCCAAAAATCTGGACTTCTTTAAGTAGAAAATAAAATCATACTAGTGACCATGAAATTAGGGCTTGTTCTGACTTTTTAGACAAAAATAAAATAAAATAAAATAAAAATTTATTTCTACCTAAGGTACCAGTCTCTAAGTTTGGCATTTGTGTCAATACAGTATTTTCTCAAAAGGCATGATGTGATGGGGAATGTGGTTTATGGTCTATTCATGGGCTTATAGTTTTTCCATTAAATAAATGGGATTCTTTCCAAGCGAGTATAACTGAACTGCCACAGGCCTAGAGGTTTACAATGCTAAGTGCCCCAAGATACATACATTCCAGCCTGCTGGTGGGTGTGGCATGTGGAAAAAATGATGAAGACATTGTGAGTAAAGGGGAAATGCCAATTGGACACACTGCTGTGCGTTTGGGAAAAGTGAGGCACCAAACCCAGCAGCCTGCTCTGCAGAGCAGCCAGATGTCCCCAGGGAGACATGTGCTGGGTTGAGTTAGGGCATATTGAGGATGTGGGGTGGGAAGAACCACAGGAAAATGGGCAATGTGGGAAAAAAATTAAAACTCGCAGAGGAATGGAAATAACAACAATGGCCTCAAGAGCAGAAGCTGGCCTTGTTTCCAGGGCCATCACAAAGACATCGTGGTGTCGCGTCTTCCTGGGGGAGACAGTTGTTTGCTTACTGAGGTGCCGCGGGCTGTGGAGGAGGGTAGACCGCAGAGAGATTCATAACTAGGGCAACACAAAACTAGAACTAAGTTTGGCCCATCAAAGTAAGCGCTCTGCCTGATCCTGAGGTGCCTCAAAGGCCTGGGGTTAAGCAATGAGAACCGTCTAGGGACACACACTCAGGGAAACGTATCTCCCTGGAGGCCCATTGCTGACTAAGCATATTGACGTCATAGGCAAGCGAGAGATCAGGAGATAGAGGTCTGACTTGCAGACTGTATAAGCTTAGGCTGGGGAGCAGAGTCCCTCAAAAGAGCTTATGGTGCCAACCCCAAGGCTCCTTACCATGAGGTAGACTCTGCACTTCTAGAATGAGGTGATGATATCAATGTGGATGGCTTCTTAAGAGAAGGGAATGCCTGTCACAGGAAGTGTCCAAGTCTGGGCTGTGTGACAGCTATTGAAGGTTAATAAACCATCCAGAACAAATAGGCAGCAGAACCAATGTTCGTCACCCCACTACACCTTTGCCATTCCTTCCCAACAAGATTCTTTTCTTCATACTAGAATTCTTTGCCATTTCATCAGAGAGGTTCTTGTACCTCTGAGTCGGAGAATAAAATCAAATGAGTGAGTAATTCAAATAGGCCCAATCCTTACTATGTCTTATGTAAGCACATTTCAAAATACCCAGTTGGCAAAAAGATTCAGTTTCCTTATAGCTCCATTGCCTGTCAATCTATTTTTATGAAAAAAGCAATTACAGTAAGATCTTAGACAGCTGGAAAGACAAGAAGACCCTAAAAGTGAAAAAAACTACGGCCAGTACTTGGGTAACATACTCTTTGTGCCAGGATCTACTATAGTTCATTCTATATAGGAAGCACTAGTGACCAAAGGAGGGGCAGCAGTATTTATGATTGAGCATTATTTGCCCACTAAATGTGACTCGACTTCCTTCTTCACATGGGGCCTGCAAACTCCCGAGGACCCCCCACAATCTCTGACTCTGCTGGCCTGGTGCTGTACCTCCAGCTGCTTTATCCATCCATGGAAGACCCGTTGGTCCCCACATCCTTCTCAGAGACCTCAGCTGATGTGCAAAGTCATTGACCTTCACAGCTGTATCTTGTCCCTCCCTATGGTAGACAATGGTTAAGAATTCCAGCTATAGGAAAGCCATGCACCCTACCAGAGTCAACCATGGACTTCAGAATTGGGGTGTCCTTCTCAGAGGGCTCTTAGCAACCCACTCATCTTCTGAGGAGTTGACTGTCCCTAGTGAAAATGAAGAATTGGGGAAGCTCTCTGGGATTTTTTTTTTTTGGTTTTTATCTGTGTCTTTACCTGATAGATCTTCATTATTTTGTCAGCTAATATTACCTGTAAAAACATTTAAAGAACAGCTTTTACAGTTTTTCTGTGAGAAGATTTATAAGGATTCTGTAGTCATTCATCACTAAAAAAGAAATTCCCATCTTTTGTAATTCACATTTACAATATGTTAAAGACAATTGGCTATTAACCAACAACCAATGCAGTTTAAAAATACAAAGAGAAAGTCCTACCTTTTAATGCTTTAAATATACAATGTTAAGTTAAGCTAACCATATCATTGAAATGAGCTAGCATTTCTAGGGAAAGATGGTGGCCAATCAGCAAAAGTGAAATATGTGGTTTTGACATGGTATTCCTGGAATGGTGAGAGAAGAAGTGTGAAGACCCTTCTCCCAATAGCTAACAATCTGGTAAAAATTAGTAAGGACCCACATTCAAGAAGATTGGCATTACCAGGGGTGGTGGCATATGCCTTTAATCCCAGCACTTGAGAGGCAGAAGCTTGCAGATCCCTGTGTTTGAGTCCAGCTGGTCCATAGAACAAGTTCCAGAATAGCCAGGGCTATGCAGAGAAACTCTGTCTCAAAACCAACTAATTGTTGTTGTTGTTATTGTTATTATTATTATTGGAATTTTAACGATAATCTTAATTGGGTAAATTATTGCTCAGAGGTAACAATAAGAATATTGTGCATATTATGGCATAACGACAAGTCATCTGAAGGTCAGTGCTCTGTCGGGAACAGCAGTGAAGAACTGTGAACTGGGAAAGCAAGCCTGTTACCCAGAGCTGGTGGGGCCATCTGTGAAAGTCAGTCGAGATTATTTGCAAATCTATATTACAGACTCAAAAAAAAAATAAGTGTTAGAATAACTTCAGTGGCAACTAGAAGAGAAAAACGAAATCACAAACTTCTTAAAACCAAAGATGGAAGATTGACAGGGAGGAAAGAGAAATAAAGGAAAAGGGGAAGAGGGTTAGCATTGCATTTTAAAGATGCTCTCCACTTGTTCCAGCCATGCCAATCATACTGCAGGTGATCTAAGAGGTTAGCATTGCGTTTTAAAGATGCTCTCCACTTGTTCCAGCCACGCCAATCATACTGCAGGTGATCTAAATGGAAGGCTAAAAGAGAAAGGGATGGGTATGAAGATTGCACGTGTGGGAAAAGGGTTATTTTAAATACAAAAGTACTGATAAGTTTGAAGTCAGGAAGAGAAGGGTTTACTGCCCACAGCTCGTTTCCTATAAGCAGACAAGAAATTATCTGGTCTAAGTATGGAGCAATTGTCTAAGCATGCCTCAGATTCCATCAGTCCTGAAAACCAAGAACCTGAGCACAAGCAGAGGGCAAAACCAAACCAACCCAAAACCCTGGCAGGCTACAAAGCAAGTGAAAGAATGTAGCATTTGCAACTGAGGACTCCTTGGAGCAAATAAGTCAAGCAGGTCTAGGCAGAGTATCAGTAATGGTGGGTCCAGCCTGAGGAGCACCAGCCATCAGCTTGGCCAATCCACAATCATCCTACGGGCTATCCAAGAGTAGCTCTGTTCACAGAATGCTAAGTAAGAAATCACAGCATTCACAAAAGCCCTAAGGAGGCCAAATATGTTGATGTGGGTCTAGCAAAATACTCACCAAATCTATACAGAGAAAGTCAATCAATTCTGTAGCTATTGACAGCATATAATAATCAATAGCAATTTCAAGTTCATGGGGCAAGGGAAAATAACAATATAATACTGAAAGATAAAAAGTCAGAAGGCCAAACTGTCCAGCTGCTGGAGGTAAAATGACAAAATGCCGTGGTAACAAAAGAAACAGATCATCTCAATGGAATGGAGAGCCCAAGAATACACCAGCTAAATACCTGGTCTCGAACAAGGAGTCAAAGCAAGCCAATGGAAAATAAGCCACTTCCTCAGCCAAATCATGCTACAAACATTAGTTATACTGAAAAAGGAAACAAAGTAAACCTAAACACGGATCTTAAAAGCTTAATAGCAGCAACAACCTTCATATAGATCATAATTCTTACCCTAAAACACAAACAAAAAATAGTCTAGAAAATATGGGTTATCTTGAGTTTTACATTGAACACTGAATGATAAATCACACATACACACATACACACACACATACACACACACACACACACACATGGTGGTGGGAGAAGTGGGGGTATAAACTTTGTTCTTTTAAAGTAAAATTAAAAAAAAAACCTGCTCTTTAAAGGGAACTGTTAAGAGAATTAAAAATAGATTAGAAAAAGATCTCTGTAAAACACATACCTTGTAAAGGGCTGACAATGTACTACACAAAACACCTTGTAAAGGACTGACAGACAATGTACTATACAAAATACCCTGTAAAGGGCTGGCAGCTCTACCATACAAAGAGACCTTAAAACCAAAACAATACAAAGGATGAGGTAAAGCCTGGCGAAGTGCCCGAGCAGATATCACAAGAAAGCCATACAGATGGCAAAAGCATGGTTTTTCCATTTGCCATTAGGAAATTCCAAATTAAAACAATATGAACTTTGTCAATACCTATTGGAATGAGAAAAAAGGTGCCTAAACTTTTGATATTAGTTATTTCTGCTGGAACTGCTGGATGTCCAGTCGCTTTGGCAGGCAGCTTGGCTGTTCTTACAGAGTTGGTCACATTCATGGCATTTGGACCATCTTTGTGTTCCTAGGGATTTAACTCTACTACCGAGAGACCTTACCTGCAAACAGAGTGTGCTCATGTGATTATTCCATGGAGAAAATAGCCAATAAGCTGATCTTTAGGTGAGTGGATCAAGAAACAGAGGTATGTCCAAACTTTACAGTATTCTTTCAAGTGATCCTGGGAAATTGTGAAACCACAAACCATCATGAATAAAGCTTAAACATTTACTTTTAAGGAAAAAACAGGCAGTTCCAGAAAGCTAAATGACACATGGTTTCTATTATACAGCATACTAGCAGGAAGCAAAGCTAAGGCAATATTATCAATGCAATCATCCCTGGAGGTCCCAGGGAAGTACAGGACAAGGTTTTTTTTTTTTTTTCATTGTTGTTTGTTTGTTTTTAGTGTTGTGGGATGTTGGATCTATTGTTTGTGATACACTACCGTAGTTATATGACGTGACACATTTGCCAATATCCACAGAACTTTACAGCTCAGAGAAAGCAATACATTTAGGAATTTGGTAGATCTCAGAAGTGCATGTAGATAAGATAACCTAATGGAATTATAATTCTTGAAAAGAACTGCCTGAAAGAGTCTTTCTGATGAGGGAGAGTGGGGAAAGGGTCTTGATCTGGATAACTTGGGGACTAAAGAGAATGCCCCCACCCCAGCTCTGGCATACGGATAACAAAAATGTATCTCAGGGGTCCAGAGTTCAGCAATCTCAAGGCCTTTGGGCCTGGGTCCTGGTAAACACACTGCAACTTTTGGGAGTTAGCCTGGAGAAGGACTTTGCCCACTAGTCAGTGGAGGAAGCTACTGTGTACTGTGGCAATGAATTAGGGCTGTTCATAACCCCAGGGACACTGCTTAACCTGATGTATAGAAAGATATGTGCATCAGAAAATGTATGCAGGTGTGTTTTCGTAGGAATTAAGATTCCCATATCCCCTCATCTCGATTCTTGTACTGCTCTTCTCCAATGCAGAAAGGGGTGCTTGCCGAGAGGAATAATCAACTCCAGAACTCAGGGAGCAAGTCTGTACGAAAGTCAGAGCAGAAGTAGTGTGTGTGGACAGAAGAGAAAGCCATGCTCCAAAATACAATGGCCTTGTCTTGACTCGGGTGTGTCACATGGAACCAACAGACAGGACCTGCAAGTTCACAAAACACTTCGGCAAGAAAGTAAGGTGGTATTGCTATAACCAAAAGATAAAACATGTCAAATAATTTCTTGGTTCAAGCTGGTTGAAGAAGAAAAACAGTTGGAGATAAAAGACCAGTAGCGTATTTAGAAGATTTCTGAGGTCTACGTGTATATATTCCAGCCTCAGGGGCAAGTACACTCTCTGCTCCCTACATGCAGGCTGTGCAAAAGTGACTTCCCTCTAAGATACACTGTAAAGGAGGTGGCATAGGCTCAGCATTTACAAGGCTCTGTGTTCGACTTCTTAACATCTAAACCACACACACATACGCACAAGCATGCACACGTACATACATACTCATATGCACAAGTAATTGCCCTAATTGCGTAGTTGGGCCCATGGCACATTCAGCAATAAGCTTTACTGTTGTGCAGGGAGCATTGTCTCCCTGCTTCCTCTCAGTCTGTGTCTTTCTCCTCCCCCTTTCTTACCCACCCCTCCAGGCCTGTACTTTCCCTCCCATCTGCCTCCTTTCCACCACTCTCCCCTCTTTCTTTAGCCCATTCTTCTCTTAAGTAGCGCACCCAGCGCCATGCTGCCCGGCGCTTTTCACACCTATAGGTGATGGTCAAGGTTGTCAGCACAATTTACTCTCAGCAGCCCTGTGCTCTAAACTTTAGCAACACCCTCTGGTTTGCTGTGAGACAAGTACTATTTTTATGTTGGTTGGCTAGTGCATTTTCAAACAAGGAAGCTAAAACAAAGCATGGAAAAATAGCTTTGCCAACTCTCCCAGCAAGCGTCAGAGGCAGCTCCAAGGCCTGAAGCTGTGCTTTGGGCATGTGAGCTGGCTAAGAAACCAGCTGCACCTCCCACTGAGACACTGGTGTGGGGTTCGCTCCCTGAGGTCTGATATTCTCATGTGCTTTCCCTGTATCCCTGTCTTATCTATAACAACACTCTTTATCTTATTTTATTTTTGCATGTGTTTTTTTCTTTATGCCCCCACCCTTTTGTTCTTTCTTATATCCATCCATTCCCGATAGCCTTCCTTCTGTTTTCATGTCCTATGTGTTCTCTTGTCTTCCCAGTTTTGCCTAACACATCCTTCTTTTGTCCTTCTTGTGATTACTTACTAGTCTAATAGCATATGCGCACACTCACAGGAACAACTACAATCTGCGCATGAGCGAGAATAGGCAAGCTTTGTATTCCACATTGTTTAACATCGCAATTTCCTGATCCATTCACTTTCCTTCAAGATCATAATTCCATATGTCTTTATAGTTGAATCAATTCCATCATGCATGTGTGCCATATGTGTCCAGTCATCTGTTGATGAACATCTAGGCCAGTTCCACTTCCTTGCTGTAGAGCAAAAATAAACGCAGATGCGTAAGTGTCTCTGTAGTAAGACATGGAGACATTGCGGTAATATGCCCAGGGATGGTATGACTGACTCACCAGTAGTTTTCTGAGAATTGCTGAGAATTTTCTTTATTGATTTCATAAAGGCTGTAGAGCTACACTCCCACTGATGGTGGAAAGGGTCCCCTTTCCCGCACCCTAGCCCAGCATTTGTTATCCTCGGTTCTGATGATAATAGCCCTTCTGACTAGGGTGAGATTGGATCTTAACGTGCTTTCTATTTGCGTTTTCCCAATGGCTAAGGATGTTGAACACTGGTAGGAATACATTTCTTGGTCATTTGTGGTTTTTTTTTTTTTTTGAATGATCTATCAACCAAGCACAAGTCCAGAGCCAACCATGCACCTGTCCAGGGTCAACCATGTTCACTCTGTGCTACTCAAGATTCTAAGTATAATAGTTTCTTTTTTCTTTGTCTTTATTTTTTATTAAGATATTTTTAGTATAATATTTTCTCATTTTACATAATTATCCCCATTCCCACTTCCTCCCTCCCTCCCACCCTACCCTACCTCTCCTTCTACTTCCTCCATCCGTTCATCAGAAAGAGTAAGGCTTCCCATGGGGAGTTAACAAAGTCTGACACTCCACTTTGAGGCAAGACCAAGGCCCTCCCCGCTATATCTAGGCTGAGCAAGTTATTCCTTCAAAGAGAATGTGCTCCTAGATGCCAGTACAAGCACTAGGGCTAAATCCTGGTTCCACTGCCAGTGGCCCCACAGACTACCCAAGCCTCACAACTGTGCCACATTCAATGGGCCTAGATTGGGCCTATGCTGGTTCCCCCACTATTAGTCCAGAGTCAGTGAGCTCCCAGTAGCTCAGGTTAGCTATTTCTGTAGGCTTCACTATCATGGTCTTGACCTTTTTGCTCATGTTACTGCTCCTCCCTCTTTTGGACTGGTCTCTGGAAGCTCAGCTCAGTGCTTTGCTGTAGATCTCTGTATCTGCTTCTATCAGTTGCTGGGTGAAGGTTCTATGATGACATTTAAGGTAGTCATCAATCTGATTACAAGGGAAGGCCAGTTTAGGCTTTTCAATTTTGCTGCTACTGAATACAATTTACAGATTAGGTTATTTTATTTAGTTTTTAGAATACCCAAAGAGATGAATGTGTGCTATATGAGTGTGTGAGAGTATGTGTATGTATGTGTATGTCAGAGAGAAAGAGAGATAGAGATAGATAGATAGATAGATAGATAGATAGATAGATAGATAGATAGAGGATGGATGGATGGATGGATGGATGAATGGATGGATGGATGGATGGGCGGGCAGGCAGATGGACAAACAGACACAAGTGTCTTTCGTATGTGCAGAAATTATGAGCTTGGTCAGTGTAATACAACTGAAACATGAAGGAGTCAAAATGTCTGTGCAGTCTGATTCACTCTGAAGCATATGCTCCTCATTTCATTGTGCTTCCTTCTTCAATCAGTTATCAACATGTATTCCACATTTTCCTTATCTGATTTTATGGCTGACAGGCTCAAAATGCAGAATCTGTCTGCTGTGTTTAGTAAAAAAGACTATATGAGCCATTTGCCTCTTTGTGGTAGAAAGTGACTATCTATCATGGTTTGGGACTTTATATGTTGCAATTCAAGAGATCAAATCGCAAGTTAATTTATACAAACTTTATATGGATAACTCACAATGGCAACAGTTATAGGGTTTGATTCATATACCTCAATGCCAATTTGTGCAAAGAGCAGTCTATGAGCTGTAAACACTAAGCCTTCATTGAACAAAGCCTATTTTGTGTGTGTTTGTTGTACTTTCAATCTCTGAGCCATTTTCAAGAAGACACCTTATTATCACTACCTACATGCACAGAATTGCACAGTAGATCTCCAGTAACAATTATTCCTATATCACTGAATCTTTTGTAACTTTTGATACAGGCCATCGTGGGGTTTCCTTTGAGAGCAATAGAAACCTCCTCAGTTCTTTTTGAGCTTATGTAGGAGGAGGTTAAGATACAGGAAAATCTGGTGGCCACCCAAGATGTCTGAACTAGTGACTTTCAAATTCTTGTCTCATAATTTCAAGAATGGATTTCATAGACTACAGTGGGACCTTTGGTTGGACGCAAGGACAGAGCAATCATCTGCAAGTGTATTCCTTTTCTGTTTTCTCATATTTATTCTCACCGAGGTAAGGTGATTGTGATTTTGGTTTGCATTCTATGTGATGATTAATATTGTTGATCTTGTTTTCCTACAGCTACTGGCCATTTGTTTTCAAAAGTTAAAAACAGATACATACAGTGATCTCAACGGCTATCACACTAAATAATGAGATTAAAGACTTTTTCCACTTGATTTTTATGCATTTTGTGGTTGATGTTTCCATAACTAGCTTATATAACCTTTGTGACTAATGAAGTAGTGAGGTCACAGACTGTCCAGTGTGCTTACCTAACACAGAGCATGATTAATTCTATTCAAGGCCCAAGTGCATTCTTGTGAGCAGGGTTCTTGGATTGCTGAGGATGCACCAATGCCTTTCTCCACGGGACAGTGTGGACATAGCAATCCTGCACCCAGTGATGAAGACAGAACTCATTGGTGGTAGAACACAGTCAATGAGATCAATAGTATAGTGTGAAGACAATCCAGAAGTGGAAAACACAAATATGACTGACTATTGTTTGACAAAATACAAAACTCAAGGGAAGAAAATTTCTGGAAATAGCTAGAAATTTACACACAACGGACGGAAAAGAATCTAAGTACAGGTCTTACCAAAATTTAACTCTTATTGATTCATAAACTTAGAAAACTGCTAGAAGAAAAAAGATTATTAAGTGTTGAAAATGAATATTAAGACCTAGATGACCTATAGGGTACAATAAGAAAATTTTAGGTATGATAGCAAAAGTGTGGTTTGTGAAAAAACAAAGTGAAGCTGAATATAATAAAATTTTAAAATACATTCTACGAAAGACAGTCTTTTGAAAGATTTTTGTTTCATTTGGTTTTATTTATGTGTATGTGTGTGTGCTTGCGTGTCTGTGTACGTATCATCTGTGCTGTGTGCAATACAGGTGTGAGGCCAGAAGGGGACACTGGATCCCCTGGAATCAGGGTTACAGATGGGTGCTAGGAGTTGAACACAAGGCCTTTAGAAGAACAACCAGTGTAAATACTGAGTTGACACTTCTCTTAAAAGTTTTCAGGTAAATGGATGGAGCTAGAAATTATATATGGAATGAAGTAACCCCATCCCAGAATGACAAATACCACACAAAGTGGTCATGATTTTGAGTAGAGTGGGTGGAGGTAGTTGAGGAAAGGGAAGAGTTTGAGGAAAAGGAAGGAATGATAGCAATTGTGCAAATACAAGCATGTATGAATATGTCAACAAAATCACAAGTTTAAATTTAAAAAATAGGAAAAATTATTTTCATTTCTTTTTATTAATATTAAACACAGAAGTGTTATTAATAGATACAAGGCTTTTTATAGCTAATAAGCCAAGTCATTTCATCCCAAATTAAGCTCTATTGTATCTGAAGTAATTGTAGTACCCACTTGAACATTCGTTTCAACACAAACTGTGTAACAATACCTGTCACGCCAAAGAAATATTAGTTGAAACAAAAGACATGCGGCGGGTAAGTGGCACATGAAAAGGTGACGAACCACAGCTGGACGCTGGCAGAATCCACGTTCAAAACAAGCAGACCCACATCACACCCTTTGGAAGGACTAAAATAAAAACAAACAAACAGGAAATCCCAAATTCTGGCCACAAGACCGAAGACCAGAAACTCCTGCCCATGGGTAGGAGCAGTGGGAACTGATCAGTCATTTTGGGAGACAGTCTCCAAAGCTGGCCCCAGCACGAACAACGGACACGGCAATGTTCTACTTGCCCAACTAAACTGCAAGGCCTGTTCACACAAAAACATGTGAATTCCGGTCTGAACTAGGTGCACAAACACCCAGTCGAAAGTGATCAGGACTTGCAGGGTGAGCAATGAGGGACAGTTGTGCTCAGCACTGCCGGGTCATTTTCTCACCCAGTGCTTTGTGTTCTAAGACTTTTCTGAGACAAGAAAAGTTGCAGTAATTCTAGAGACTTACCCTCGTGTTGGGTATCCAGACCATAAAGTCTCTTTCCTTAGGAAAAGAGAACGCCTTGTGCTAGCATACTAAAAATTAGTTTTTGAAGTTTCTAAAAAGTTGTGAATAGTGTAAGATAATGCCCAATCTCATCTGAAGGTGAATTTAGCCATATCCCAAGCTGCCTAGTGATCAACCAAACACAGCCTGAGAGCCTCACATGCTGGACCACTTCTTCTTCATCATCACCTCTACTGTTAATTCGTGTGTTCAGCTGCGCCTGTGTAGCCATAACTTGTCCCTCACCAACACCCTTAGCTGTCCAGAAACTCTGTCAGCAGGGGAAAAATCCTTTCAATGATTCTTTCAAGACTTAATTTTGACCAATCAATCTCGGGGTTCAGCAGAACAGAGATGAGGTTTGCTGTTCAGCAACAGCTCCTGACAGCTGCTGATGAGCGCTTAGTGTTCAGGTATCTTTATTTTGGTACGCTTGTGACTCCAAAGAGTCTGCAGGCTGGTCACGAAAGCTCTTAGGTCATGAATGCCCATATGCCATAGGTGTAGTTTGGGGTCCCTTTTTATTACTGCACATGAACACCCAGAAACCTTTCTAAGTGGTGGTCTCTGTGGTGTGTGCTTTGAGTTCCCTGTCGAGGAGGTGCGGGCGTGAGGACACATCATCCTGATTGGTTTCATCCACTGGTTACATCTCTGCTTTCTGCAAATTCTCACCCAGGCTTGAGCAGAAAAGGAGAGGGCAGTGCACGCCAGGCCTCCTCACCGCATGGCCTGCTAGTTTTACAGCCACATTTAGATAAAGGTGAGAACCTTGACAAGAAAGGATGGCTAAGCTGTGTCTGCTGGATCCCTTATCCCTGACATTCCCAGTGCACAGTTCAGATAGAACATGGAAGAAGGGTTTTTGCTGGTGGATCCCTTATCCCTGACACTTGCAGTGCACAGCTCAGATAAAACCTGGAAGCAAGTTTTGCTGGTGGTGTTTACTTACGAGGCTGGCTATGGAGGCTAGGTGTGTGCGCGTGTAACACGCTGCGCTTGAAGTCAATATTTTCATTCTGTTCACTGTAATCTTCATCTCGTATCTTAAAATCTTAGTCTAACCCACACTTTCTAAGTGCTTTGTAGTTTCAGGTTTAACGCTGAGGCCTCAGATCTGTTCTCAGACAATATTGAAGCTGAAGATAAGGTCTGAGGTCAGTGTTTTTACCAGCTGATTTGTTTTTCCAGATGATGGCTCAGTTTTTAAGCATTGGGCGTTTATGACACTGTTTTCCCCTATTGTACTTGCTCCACGAAGCCTCTACCATTCTGTTAAAAATCTACCCCACTGTTTCGCTAGGAGTTCTAATTATCTGCGTCCCTCCTTTCTCCAACACCCAAAAACCATGGTTTCTATCATTTGTAAGTTACAGGAGTGCCCCAACACATTTGAAACACAATAAACTGACCAAAGTGAAATGAGTTTTTCTCTTTATTCTTTCAAACTTTAGTTCCTTTAAGACTTCAAATAAATTTTGTCATGAATTCATTACTTTCCCCCAATCTTTCCTGGGATAGATAATATTCAAAAATGTAATAAGTCTAGATATAATTGGAAAGGCTGGTGTGACAACCTAGCCTCCAACCCATGGACAGAACTCATTACTCTGGTTTCCCCTTAATTCCTCCTAGTTGTGGGTTATAACATGATTTTCTGAAATATTCCATTACTCATTTCTATTTATCCTTAAAATAATCTAGACCTATTTCAGACTGCTTTGTTGTAAACATCCAGTTTGTGGCTCGGAGTAAGGGCTGTCTTGGTGACCCTTGTGTACAAGTGTGAGTGCTCTGCCCTCTGATGGCATCTGCCCTGCTGCTCTAAGTGGCAGCTGATGCAAGCTGGGCATTGGCTTGCGCATTTCTTCTGTATTCTTCTGTCTTAGGCTTCCATTTACTCTCTCACTACATTGATTTCTGTCCATTACTGAAAGTGTTAGAATTATAACTAGAATTATGGATTCTTTTGTGTTTTCTTTCGGTGGCGCACGTTTCCAGGCCATGCTGTCAGGTGCACATATTTTACAATATCTGCACATTCATGACCAACTAACTCTTTTTAGTATTTAATGTCTTCCTTATTTATCCCTAGTAATATCAGCCTACTTCACCCTGTATGTTCACAACACTCATGACACACATCTATATATTTCACTTAGCCTGTGCCTTTATTATTTATTTTTTAAAATGTATGTGGGTGTTTTGGACTGCATGTGTGACTGTGCACCATGTGTGTATCTTGTGCCTATGGAAGCTAGAAGAGGGCAACAGATCCCCCAAACTAGAGTTACAGCTGATTGTGAGCCACCATGTGGTTTTGGGAACTGAAACTGGATCCTCTGAAAGAGCAGCCAGTGGGCTTAGGCACTGGTTATCTCTCCAGCCCCTGTGGACCTTTATTTCTTAAGTGAATTCTACTGCACCATACAGTAGTGGGTCTGGAAATCTCTTAATCAATGTTGAAACTGCTTGCACATAATTTAAACATTAAAATATTTTAATGAAAATCTATGCTCATGCTATGTTTTCTCTTTATCCTATTTTTATCTGTACAATTTTGAAAAGTACCTAGGCCTTAAATCTACACTTCATCAGAACATCTCCACCCAGCTGGAATTTCCTCCTGTCCCTTCCGAGGCCACTGTTTGCAGTGTCCCCACCAGCACCAGTGATCTGCTTTGTATTACCATGGAAGAGCCTTGTCTTTTCTAGAACTCCAGTTAAATATAGTATGACAGTATGTGTTCTTTTTGTCCTGGCTTTTTTGTCACTTTCAATCCATCTGAATTTCCTTGTTTTGAAACCATCTCAAAATTACATAAATATTGCAAAACCATGCAAAGTAATTTTTTCCTAAACCGTGTAAAAAAACAAGTTTCTCACCACTTGAGTGTGTGCTTCCTACAAAATAAGTGAGTGACACTCAAAATGCCATAGCACACGCTTTCTACAAAAGTTAACTTTCTTGCATGTATGGGGAACAGCACTGTCAAAATGATAAAACTGACATCACACATTGCATCTGTCGTAATGATCGCATCCCAACTGTGTTTTCCCCACTTGCCCCTGCATGTGGAACCCAGAACCAGAGTCTGCTTATCCCTTTGTATTTACTCTCTGTCACCTTTACAGATTTGAAGATTACAGCATGTTACTTTGTAGCCTGTCCCTTGAGGGCATTCTTTAAGACCTGATTCAGCTTGTGTTTTGTTGCCAGAGCTGTCTAAAACCTGATACTGCCTTCTCTTCACGTCAGGTGGCCTGTGGATCCTTGTACCAGTCATGCTATACTGGTGAGGTTAACTTTGTTAAATTTGCATATGTCAGGTTTTTCACCAATCACTCTTTATGACTGACAAGAATTTGGGGGGCCCAGTAGGGGAGCGGAGGCAAGTTTCCTTTGCACTTGTGCAAGTATCCTGTTCCTCAATGAACACTCAGTTCCTTTCTTCACTCCCTTGTTTCCACTTGTATAAATGTATGGCTCTCTAGTCTGCTCAGTGAGTCACTACTACCGTTATTAGCGCCATTATCTTAATCTCAACTGTTTCTGTTTCAAAATGGCAACGCTCTCAGCTCAATCTCATGGTGATTTTCAATGCTTAAACACTGTCTCCTCCTCGGTACAGCATCAGCCCCAGGCTTATTTTTATCTCACTTTCCCCGGACCAGACCAGCTTTCCAGGATCACCAGTCTCTGTTGAGTGGAAGTAGTAGTTAGAAGCTAAAATCTAAATGCTGTTTGTGTTCACTGCTATTGAGAGCATCCTCTTCCCATGTTTCTCCTCGTGGACAAAGCAGGAAATGAACACCAATGAACACACAGGCAATGAACTCTTCTATTCCGGAATATATCATATATATGGAGGTATGTTCTACTTCAACCTCAAAGTGTGAGTCTTAAGCTTAATTGTCTTGCTTCTCACACCAATAGCAACTAATTCCAATTCCCTTCTCTTTGACTCTGCTTGGTTACTCAATCAAACCTCTTTTTTTTTTTTGTAACTAATATGTCTTCTCATGGGTACTCATCCTGCAAAGGAGAGGTGTCTCACTCCTTTCATGCTCTGGACAGAGGGGTCCCCTTAAAGAATGGCCACTTCACCCAGGATCGTCCTTAACAAAACATAACAAAGCCTGACTAGCCCACTGGCCAAGCCTGACTAGCCTCCCTTGGTTCTCCCACCGAGTGTGTGTACTCCTGAACAGGTACACGGGTAGAACTCTAGAGCTGGCTTCATAAGGATACCCTTTAGATTTTGATAGAACTCTAGTGCCTGGACCACAGCCATTGCCAATATCCCTGGAATCCCATTTTAGCACTACCACCATAGATCAGACTATCTCCCAAGGTGAGCTCCTTCCATAGCCTGTTTTAGGCTCAAAATCTAGACTGTCCATATTTGAGGATGGCCTCTTCACCCTACTGGACTGTGATTCTCTGCTCTGGACCTGCTCTGTGGACCTGTTGGTTGTCATTCACCATCTTCTTGGGTTCTCATAGTCTGTACCAGACATGATTTTTATTCAATGCACTCATTATTTCTCATTGCTATTGTGAGCAAATATTTTAAAGTACTTTATAGGCTTGCTACTCTTAACACCACTTAACTGATGACATCATATGCTAGAATGCTCCAAGTAATGGATGGTCACTTATTTCTGCTGGTCCTCGGAGATGTTGACCACATGCCAATCACAGCTTTCCAGTTCTGCTTAGGCAACAATAGTACATGCCACACTGGTTCTTCACAGTGATGCTTGTTTCATTTCTCTAGCACACTTCTTAGAAGAGGCTATTCCCATCACCTGAGTAGACCCATTCCTGACATCTTTTGTGTCTAATGCAAATATCTAGCCATGACTCTGCACAAATACCTTCTTTGCTGCACTAGTGCCCTGATACTTACAATGGAACCCTTGCAATAGGGGAACATCCATACTAATCTCTGCTCTGGTTGGCTCTTGTTAGGGTCCTGGAGAGGTTCCACAAAAGACCACCGTGCTGGGTATGCAATCAGTAAGAATGATTATTATTCCAGCATGCTGGGGCCATCCATCCCACATAAAGGCAGAATGGAAATGACCCCCAGAGAAGCTGTAGGCTTCTTTTAAGCACAGCTAAGGGGAGTTCTTAGAGCAGTTAGGTCATTTTAGCTATGACTGGCTTAAGCAAGTGGCAGCCATATTAGTACATTCTGATTGGCTAAGGCTAGCAAGGGTTGGTTAAGGTTACAGTCTTTCCTTTTGGGGGCAGGCCTGAGTGTAGCTCAGGTCTGGCCTGGCTTGGTGTATCATGTACCAAACCTCCAAGTCTTTGGTAGAAGGTGTTGGAGATTGATTTTTCATGGCTCCCTCAGAAGCTGCTTACTCAGTCTCAGAAAACCAAAACTGAGGCCTGATCTCTGAGAGAAGACCAAATGATCTGTTATGGCGTCTGCTCTGTCTCATCAGTTCTGGCACAGCTGAATAGGTGCCCATCCACGGTGCAGGAGAATTGTCTGTATTCTGTCAATCATGTTTTAAATAAACGCTGATTGGCCAGGCAGGAAGTGTAGGCGGGCCAACCAAACAGGAAGTAGAGGTGGGGCTATGAGAACAGGAGAATTCTAGGAAGAAGGCAGCCCATTCCTCCCATTCCCGCCCAGACCACCGAGAAGCAAGATGTAACCTACCCGTAACCTACCCGGATGAGAAAGGTACTGAGCCATGTGGCTAACATAGTTAAAGATAATAGGGTAATATATGTTATAAGAGCTAATATAGAGCGTGAACTAATGGGCCAATCAGTTTATAACCTAATGTAGACTCTCCATGTGATTTTCTTTGTGTGATTTTCTTTGGGACCTTGCC
This sequence comes from Microtus obscurus, assembly GCA_963919715.1. Classification (NCBI taxonomy): domain Eukaryota; kingdom Metazoa; phylum Chordata; class Mammalia; order Rodentia; family Cricetidae; genus Microtus; species Microtus obscurus. The sequence goes on from CAWTZC010000015.1 coordinate 26,810,824, forward strand.
AGCTGTGGGGTACTGGGCAGGACAGAAACCCTAACAAATCAGGCCCTCCATGTTACACACCCAATGCTCCTCAGTTACCCATTTCTGACTCCCAGAGATGGACAGTCTTCTCTTCTCCTACTCTCCTCTTCTCCTACTCTCCTCATTCATCCTTGACTACACACAGAGGGTTCTCTTTTTCTTTGGGTACCTGTCACCCCACTTGTTTCTGACTCCTGCTCTAGCTCATCACAGGTCCTGTCCTGTTAGCGTGGATGCCATTCTTGCTGTCCTACTCAACAACTTCAGCTGACTCAGAAAGGGACCGATAGAAAACTGTCCGTTATTCTTTTTAAGCATCTTCAGTTTGGCAACAACACTCTGTGGTTGCTTTTTCTTTAGTGGGAAAGAAATATCTGGTTGTTCACAACCTTTGAACCTGGGATGCAAGCCCATGGCCAGTATGTGCCTACTTTCTACTGGTTGAAACTTTTAAGTAAAACAGACAGGTTGTCTAGGGCTCCCCATTTCCACAGGTGACTTCTTTCTGTGGGGTTATCTGAGAAAACATACTGATAGTAATTCTTCCACTAAAAAGATTTTGAATGTACATTTTTCAGAGATATTCAATTAGCACAAAACATTTCTGTCTTTTTATTCTATTTTATATTTTTTTTTGGTTTTTTGTATCTTAGCCTTAATTATCATTTTAAATGGAAAACATTTACGTTTCCCCACAGGCATGTTTTAGAAGGAAATCCTTGTCAGATCTACATGGCCAATGCTAAGTTTCGCAGCTCTCATGAAACTCTGGTTTTATGGCTCCAGTGAATGTTGTTTTATATAAACAAGTAACATTGTAAGATTTTATAGACTTAAAATGGCATTTTAACAGGCTTTAAGATTTTCTTAATTTATAAGACAGTGGGGTGCTTTAATCAGACCTTTTAGTACCTTGAAAACACACACACACACACACACACATTCCAAAATAATAACTTTAGTGTACAAGGAAAAGGGAAAAGAAATAAAATGACAATAAATTTTCTTAATTATTATCAAAAGTTCTGAAGGTAAACTGAGTTTTATCCCATCCTGTCTTACACACAGTGAAACACAGAAACCATTGATGGAATCAACTATTTATGAGATAATAACATTAACAGAGCACAAAGATTTGTAGGTCTGTCTTTGGAAAGAACAAAAACTTTTTTGCCTGCTGGTCTACTTGGGAGGGACTTTTTATCTCGTACGGTAGATATTTCAGGGCTTGGTTCTTTCCTCTATTGGCAGACAGCTAAATCCTATGGGTCCTTATATAATAAACAAGGCTGGGGGAGGGGGAACTTGGTGCATGTGTGCACCTTATTGCCTGGAGTTTTGCATCCGAACCAGGTCTGGTTTCAGTCCTTTGATTACTGAGGCTCATCAGAGAAGTTCCTCAGAGGATGGGCCTGGCCAGTGGTACCTACAGCACAGGGCAGTGCAGGGCATAGGAGAGGATGAGTGACAGGAAGAGCCATTCCCTGCGTGCCTGTGAAGCACTTCAGGCTATTAACTTTGATTCTTCCAAACTTGGCATGGCAGCAGGATTGGTATTGGAGATTAAGATCTGTGTCTTGGCTGAAACTCTTCACCATATAGCTCAATTGCTGCACTGGGGTGAGTCTCTCCTGGGGTTATGGCACTGTGCATTCCCCAGGGTCAGCCCTGCCACAGTGGATCTGCTCAGGCATCTTAATTTACATGCTAGGCCCTCCTCCTGCCTCCCTGACTTCATATCCACAAAGACCAGGTCCTAAGTTTGCTGTCCACTCCATTTAGTTTCTCATGACCACCTTGTTATTTCTATTCAGGTACTTGGCATGCCTTTCCCAAGCTCAGGGTCTCACTGCACAACTACAAAATGCAAATCTATTCCATATTTATAGTAAAGCTGGAATCTATCACTCAACTACATTTTTGTCATTCCAAAGAAGAATTGAAAATGACTCAGTAAGTTTACATTTTATTTCTTTCTCCTTCCCTCTTTCCTTATCTCCTTTCCCCTTCTTTCTTTCTTTCTTTCTTTCTTTCTTTCTTTCTTTCTTTCTTTCTTTCTTTCTTTCTTCCTTCCTTCCTTCCTTCCTTCCTTCCTTCCTTCCTTCCTTCCTTTCTTTCTTTCTTTCTTTCTTTTTCCTTCTTCTTTCTTTCTTTCTTTCTTTCTTTCTTTCTTTCTTTCTTTCTTTCTTTCTTTCTGTCTCTTTCCTCTCTCTCTCTCTTTCTTTCCTTCTTTCTTCCTTTCTTTCTGTGTAGCCCTGTGTTGCATTGTCAACATTCAGAAATTCATGCTGTCTATCATCAGGACTGAACATTTCACACAAAGATGTCACATAACTTTGCAATCCCAACAGCCTCACACCCAGACATCCAGAGATCCTTCCTCTTTTTGCTGTTCTTGTTGTATGGATGATCACATTTTCTACAGATTCCCAGGTGAGATTGTAGATTTTCAGGGCTTAACACATCTCCAATTCTTTGCAGATATTCATTGCCCTTCGAATCGAGCTAGAGGTACAATCAGATCTTCACAATTTGGTAAAATCAGTTCACCTGAGGTGAACAAATGATGTGAAATTATATTTCTTGAATCCACTGATTTCTGGAGATAGCTTTGGCTTGACACATTAAAAATAACCTCTGAGAAAACTATGAGCAACTTCAGGGAAAAACATAATACCCAGATTTTGGGAAGAGAGTTGCCAAGGACCATCAAAAAGGGCAGCACAAAGAGAAATGAAAATTATGAGACTTCTTGCCCTGTCGTAAACATCCCTATTTAATAATGTCCAGTTGTTGCTTACAGAAAATAAAGGATATTCCGTGGTAGGGCTGGGTGCCTGCACAGGCAGATGCCCAGTACTTAACACGGACAGGACAAATTGTTCTATTTTATTTGCTTTAAATCGATTCTTCCACTTCAGTGGAAAAAGGAAAAAATAAGACCGGGACAGTGTGTGTAAGCAGCTCATTAACAACGCAGGCCTGAGTGGTTGTGGGGCAGAGTGACGACAGCACAGCTTTGTGTTCCTTCAAGAGGCAGCATTGAGCACAGGATGCTGTGGGTGCTTCCAAGGCACTGCTAGTGTCGAAACGCAGCGTCAGGCAGGGGTAAAACCTTTCCTGTTGCAAGAAGAGTCCCTGGACGGAGAGAGGTGTGAACAAATCATCAGCTCAAGTGTCTGCTGAACTCCATTTCTCTCTTCATTTTTATTAGTTTTGTTGTGCTGTGCCTGAATGAGTTAAAAAGAAAAGAGATAATTAAAGGGTATCTGTTGTTGTTTTTTGTTAATCTAATGACAAAAGGAAGCATATATCTAAAAACTTAATGTATAACTCTCCATGTGATTTCTGTCAAACATATATGTGTTAGAACCAGTGAACATAAAGCCAGGCAGAAATTCAGACCTTTTATCGCCCTTTGCTGAGAGGAGACTTCCTAACACACACATACTCACACGCTCATACCATACCACACTCACATAATCACACTTACATCTCACACATACGATGTGGGATTTTCTTTTGTATGCTGTGAATACCAATGGTTAATAAAGAAACTGGTTTGGCCTGATAGGGTAGATAGGTGGGAAAAACTAAATTGAATGCTGGAGGAAAGGAGACAGAGTCAGGGAGAAGCCATGGAGCCACTGGACACAGACATGCTAAAACTTTGCTGGTAGAGCACAACCTCATGGTGATGCACAGGTTAATGGAGATGGGTTAGCATCTCCATTAATAAAGATGTAAGAGTTAGCAAGTAAGAAACTAGAGCTAATGGGCCAAGCAGTGATTTAAATAATACGGTTTCTGTATGATTATTTTGGGGCTGAGCTGCTGGGCAGCTGGGAAACAAACAAGTGGTCTATTTCAACACACATACGCACACACACTCATGTCATACACACACATGCTCACATACATGCTCACACATTGACACACTCATATCACACACACATGCTCATACACATACACTTACACATTCAGCCACACTCACACACTTTTGCTCATATACATATATTCACACATACACTCACATACATATATTCACACCACACACACTCATTTTACAAGACACTCAATGTTCACACATATGTGCTCACACATATGCACATACTCTCACACCACACTTATACAAACACACACTCATACCACACACACACATGCTCTCTCTCACACATACACACTCATATCACACACATACATGCTCATACACTTACACATTCAGCCACACACACATATGCTCAATAGATAAACTCACACCACACACATAGTCATATCACACCACACACATTGCTCACACATACATGCTCACACATATGCACACACTTACACCACACTCACACATAAACACCTTCATACCATACACACACATGCTCTCTCTCACACACACTCATATTGCTCTCTCTCTCTCTCACACACACACACCTCAGAACAAGAGTATTTGTTAATATTATTCCCTCTCTTCCTGTTTGTCACAGGGAGAGTGTGATTTTTCTAAACTAAATGATAGACTTCATGCTAAAGCAGTTAAAAGCAAAGGCCACTTCTTGAGCCTTGACAATCTCACTATTTTTTCCAACAAGACAAAGGTCTCTTGGTGTTTGTGGTGGTGTGCCAGACCTAGTGTGGACTGTGAGCGCACATGCTGCCCATGGCTTTTGCAGTCTCAGGAGGTACTTCCATTTCTAGATAACATAACAACCAATATCCTTAAGAAAAATCATTTTTCTCCAACCAAGTATCACTGGATCTACCAAGCACACACCAGTGCAGGCCACATGCCCAGGACTAGCTGACCAATACAAGTGAACTCGCCCAAGAGAAGCTGACTAATACAAGTGAACTTACCCCAGAAGAAGCTGACAAATACAAGTGAACTCGCCCAGGAGAAGCTGACCAATACAAATGAACTCACCCAGGAGATGCTGACCAATACAAATGAACTCTGATATTTTTGTAGACCTTTGGTTTCATTTTGCTTTGTTTTGGGAGATTTTTTTTTGTCTCATTCATCTTTTGTTTTTTGTTTTGATTTTCATATTTGTGGGGTTTTTTTTTTTGCTTTTTGTTTTTGGAGAGAAAGGGAGAGTAAGAGAGAAGGAGATGAATAAAGAGAGAGGGAGGGAGAGGAAAAGGGAGAGAGAACCCAGAGTTGCAGGGCGAGCAGAGAGATGGGGAGCTCTGTGAGGAGTTTGGAGAAAAAAAAAAAAACATAAGCAAAATGCATGGCATAAAAACTTAAGAAAAAGAGAAAGAAATGTTGATGGTGGTTTGGGACATGGCCATGAGCTGACTCAGATGTTAAGAGTACTGGCACAAATTCCATTCCCCGCACCCATTTCAGGCCACTCAACCACCTGTGAGTGCAGCATTCAGGGATCTGACAATATTTTCCGACTTCCACAGACACTGGCACACACATGGCATGTGCAGTCCTGCACCTGTACATACACGGACACACAGACACACAGACACAGACACACACACACACACACTCGGCTGGAGAGATGGCTCAACAGTTAAAAGAATCTGCTGATCCTACAGAGGACCTAGCTTTAATTCCCAGTACCCATGTCAGGCAGTTTGCAACCACCTATAACTTGTAACTCCAGCTCCGGAAATCTGATGCTACTTTTGGTATCTGAGAGCAGCTGTATACATGCAGATATGCAAAAACACACGCACACATCACACACACCCAAATAAAATGAACATGTCCCACTGTAGTTCTCACACACTGTTGGCACCATGGTGAATGTGAACATGGAACACACGGAAAGGGTCTGGAGGTTCAACACAATTGAAACAAATAAAGTTACCAGAAAACCTACCACAGGGTACAGATCTGAAAGAATTGAAATTAGAGGTCTTCACGCTTAGTCGAGTATAAGACTGTTTCACAATAATCAAACTATGGATTCAACCAAGGTGTTGAATAAATATAATAAAAAGGTGATATGTGTACACAATGGAGTATTATTTGCCAGTTATGGCAACCTGAGTGAAACTAGAGGAGAGTATGCTAAGTGTAACAAGCAAAAGACAAGACATAGATGCTCATGCTGGCCCTCTTTGAATATAAAGGATGACAGTGATTTACATAGAAGAGAGTAACATGCAGGTCACTAGAAGAAGAGGGGGCAAAGGAAGGAGGACAGAGAGGAAGGACAGCAGGCGCCTACAACAGCAGGGGCCTTCTAATGCTCTGTACTGTAAGGCATCTTCAATGGAAACCAACTTTTATGGCAGTATTTCAGGCTACAGAGATGCCAATCACTCCTTTTCTCATCACACACTAGATGTGTGTAGCGAATTATACAAAGTACCCAACAGCCCGGAAATAGGGACAAATAATGTCTATTAAATAATAATAAAACCTAAACGCCTCCTTTACTCCCAGCCTACCTCTGATCACACCCATGACCTTTGACATTCCATGTACCTAAACACATGGTTGAAAATAACGTGAAAAGATGAGGGCTGTCTAAGCAGAAACTTGCCTGGTTTCCCATTGGTTTACGATTACCTTACACATGGAAGCTTTGTGGCATTTATACGTATTTTGTTCATTGGTTTTAGAGAAGGTCTCTGCTTCAGCCTCACTTTGGCAGGTCGTCGCTGCCCTGCTCGGTACGGAAAGCCACAAATACTCTGCTTTTTCAGAATGAGATTTTGAGTCACTTCCATCGCATCCTGTCTTTGCAGCTGCTGATTTATTTAATCTCACGTACGTCACATGTTATTGGTGAGCGAACCCTATATATCTGTGAGGCACCTGGATGCCTCCTTGGCTGAGCCGGAGACACAGAAGCTCACACGCTAGTAACAGAAGCAGGATGGCTGCTGACGACAGATAGGCAGCAGGAACTCTGGAAGGCTGGGCCCCTGAGTTCCAGGAAAGCTGTAGGCAAGGACCGGGATTCTTCTATGTGTGGTGTTCCTGCACAGCTGAGTGTGGGACCCTAAAAGGTTGGCCTCTTGGGATTTCATCCCAGGGTACTCTTGGTCCTTTGGCCACAGTTTTGATGGAAGGTGTCCTTTGGAGAGAGGTGAGCAAGCCTGCTGCTATGATTGACTTTCCATCATAGGACGTTGTTCTCTGCCACATCTACAGTGTGTTCAAAGCCCCTAGGAACCTGTTTCTAAGCAGCCCCATAGCACGGTGTCAAAACCTTTTCCATCTTTCTTCTGCTTTTCTCATAAGGCTTGTAAACCCCAGCAGTGAGTGTACCATCTTTAGCATGCCTAGCCCTGTCATCTGTGTCCCTGTTCCCATTTCAGTACCTGACATCTTTAATTTTGTGGCTTTTCCTTGCCACCTTCCTCCATACTATTTACTTTAGTTTTCATAAAAGAAACCACAAAAAAAAAAAAGACTTTTTGTTATTGTGAAGTGAAGCACAGACAGGGAAAATGAAAAGTAAAACAATCCCCCCACTCAACTGACCCCGATTGTATAGATCAATAGCGCATCACAGAAAACCAGCCCTGACTCGTTGGGATCAAACCCTTCGGGAGCCTCGGTGACTCCTCCCCTTGATGATCCCATCCCTGAAGCTCAGTTTTGCTTATATGGAACTTTATTCCACTTGAATAACAAAGGATGTGTTATTTTATGTGTGTGTTCTTTTATTTAATATTGTGCTGATGAGTCCCATCTAAATTATCCCACATCCAAGCAGTTTGTTCCCTCATTCAGTGCTGGGGACTCTCCCTTTGTCTGAGTATGCCACAATGCACTCACTGCCTGTAAATGTCTGTAGACATCTGGGTTGTTTCTGAGGTTGGGCTCTTACAAATAGCACTTTAATTAACATTCGTTTACGTGTCTCTTGGTGCAGATGTGATGTGTTGTTTCTCTTGGGCACATGCCTACTGGAAGTGGAGTTCCTCGGTCTTAGGAAAGGTTTACTTCTAAATTTAGTGGTGATTGCCAAACACTGTGTTAATTCTCATTCTCCCCCCAAGTTTATCACCCTATTAAAAGCCAGTTTTTCTCTATGTGATGTTCTTTTACTACTTAAAATTTATACTGTGGACATTTTCAACTGTGAGTCATGTTTTAGGAGTTACAAAGAAGTTTGCAAACAAAGTAGTTGTAGCTTTTTAAAGATGAAATTAATTTCAAGAATTTAATATAGTCAGTGTATTTGTTCACTGCCTCCTCAAATTCATGGATACTCTCTCTCACAGATGATACATATATATAGGTGTATGTAAATAAATGTACAAATACAGCTTGCCGCGTCCACTTAGTGTTACTTATGAGTATTTGTTTCTAGGATGGAGCACTTGGCTAAACACTGGATAACCATGTAGGGGGCTTCTCCCTGGGGAAGACTGATTTTTCTCTCCCTCAGCCATCATTAATTGCCTAATGGCCTGTAGCTCTTCACTTAGGGCTGGTGGCCCCCCTCCAGCCACACGGGCATGTCATGGGATGTTTTGTGACCGAGTTGTTGTATCCCATGGGTACAGCCCCCCTCCCCCACCACCACTGCCCCAACTTGGACTTTTTGTACTGTATGTCAGGGGCTTAAATTCAAGGAGAACAAGAAAACTTCTAGGAGCCAACCATGCCTTTGTGTGGAGGCTGGTCGCACTTCCTGAGCTAAATTTATTATTATTTATTGTTGCTTCCTTTACAGTCAACAATTTGAAGTACGTGTTGAGGGGTTAAGACTGCGGCAGGCATTTTCTCTGTGGGATTCGTGCTCAGGGTCTCCGGACTGGTTGGGATAACACGTGGGTGTGGCCTCAGATTGTACAGTTACGTGCACTTTCGCTTTTCTTCACACAACCCTGTTCGATTTGGTAAATGTGGGGTTTAGTTTGGCTTTTTGTTTGCATTTTTTTCTCACCTAACTGTTGCTTATTCTCCTATGGGAAAAATAAACCCAAACTATGGAAAACAATTTTAAATCTCCCTCCAAATTGATTTCTCCCTTGTACCTGATGTTGTTGTTGTGCGGTTACATCAGCTACGGAAAATTAATAAATTTTTTGAAAAGAGCGGCCTTAATATTCATTCAGTTAAGAGCAGTTAATGTGGCTTTAATGCTGAGAATATCTAATAATGTAGTAGCATTCAATTCAGTTGAAATACAGCATACTTCAGATTTTATTTTTATATTAGAATTGGATCTTGAAAAGAAACCATATGCAGCATAAAGCAAACTATTTAGAAGGATTTAATTCTTAGTGTTTTATGGCTTGCTTGGTTAAGTTCAGTCTACAGTGCTCTCTGTGCCGCTCAGGAGGGAGTCGAGTTGACAGCTGTCCACTTAATCCACAATGCTATGGAGAGACTCAAGGGTTCAGTAACAACTCCTGCAATAAGAGCAAGAATGGTCAAATGAAGTGATTAAGGGGTGACAAGCCCCAATGTACAGAGAACCTACAAGTTCCATCCCCTCTCCTTACCCACGGGGAAAGACACGAAAGAAGGAAAGTCAGTAGTGTGGAATCAATGATCTTGGCCCTAGGCTGCATTGCGGCTTTAAACTCTGCAGAGACAGGTGAAGAGAGAGTCACGCCCAGAACCAGTTAACCTGGAAATACCCAGGCCCACGGGCTGTAAATGGTGCCATCACCTGTTTCTTGGAGGTTGGTGGTACTGTGGTTCTAGAGTTAGGAAATCCTGGAGGCACAGTCTTAGTGTTCCCGTGGTTTTCTTTAAGAATCCCACTGCTACTATGGTGCAGAGGCAACAAAATCACACCCATACACTCACATACCCACACACCTCCACACTCACATGTACACACACACCTGACAGAGTCCTGGTGACATACCTATGAAATAGGCCAGCACATGACTGGTGTGGGAAGTCCTTCTGTATATGTGTTGCTTTTATTGGTTAATGAATAAAGAACCTGCTTTGAGGGTAGAACAGAGCTAGGCAGGGAAAACTAAACTGGATGCTAGGAGAAAGAAGGTGGAGTCAGAGAGATGCCATGTAGCCTTGCCAGAGACAGATGCCAGACAGAACCTTGCTGGTAAACCACAGCAATGTGGTGATACACAGATGGATAGAAATAGGTTAAATTAAGATGCAAGATCTAGCCAATAAGAAGCTAGAGCTAAGAGTCCAAGCAATGATTTAATTAATACAGTTTCTGTGTGGTTATTTTGGGGCTGAGCAGCTGGTAACAAACATGTGGTCTCCTACAACAAGCGACTGTAAGGCAGAATTGAGCTCCAGCAGAAGCACTGTAAAAGAGGCTTTCACGGGAGTCCTGCTTTTCTATTTCATGCAAGGCAAGAAAAATCCAAAGTAAAGAAGACTAGTGATAGTGTATCCTAGGGACTTGAGCAAACAAAGATGAAATTTGGTCATAAGACTATAGGGTGTTTCCTTCCATTCCCTTCAGAACAAGGACAATGACTAGTGACAAAGAGGTTGTGACAGCATTATAAATTGATATATTCTTCAAAGGATAGAAAATTCTCAGCATATATATATATATCTTTAAGTTTATATTATGAAAATATTGCATTATATTAAAAACAAAATATCTATGGTTAGTTAACTAAATCTTCACCTTTGGAATTGATGTCAGACTATGTGACACAAAACTTGATGTCAATGTTTGAAAGGCCCTTATGGCCATAAACTGTAGGAACAGAGTCAGTTTGGACATTTGCTAGAAAACTTCATGTAACAACAGCTAACTCCTGTTTTATTAATCTCATCATGTGACATGGTCCCCAAACAGAGATGCTCTGGAGCATTACCAAACCTTTACAACAAGGAAGGCAGAGATCAACAGGCAGATCCTTAGATCCCAATGAAACGAACTAGGAACCCATTCCGTGAAGGTGACTAGAAACAAGCAAATACTTAGAGAGTGAAATGCTTGTCGCCAACTGACTTGAGTCAAAAAAAAAAATCTCAACAAGCAAACATGTTTTGAACTAGCTGAAAGTAAAAATACAACTTATCCACATTGGTTGGATGCGGCAAATGCAATGACTAGAAGCTGAGTACTTACAACTTATGAATCATAAATTAAACCATATTAGAAAAGAAGAAGGAGCTATGACTAATGCTCTAATCTTGGAAACTAAGTGAATAACAGCAATTCCAACCTAAGCCAAGCAGAAGGAGATAAATAAGGAAAGTCAGCTCAAGTCAGTGAAGCTAAAGAGAGTTTATCAATTAGGGAAACTGGAAATCAGAATTCTTAGAAATGATTATGAGAATGTTTAGCCGTGTAGTCCGACTAGCCTAGAAAACCCAAATTACCATCAGGAAAATGAAAAAGAAAGTCATCACTCCTGTTCTTATAGACATCACAGGTATCATAAAAAAGCATAATTGTGAGATTTTACATGAAATAGACCAAAGGCACAAACTCCAAAATTCACTTACAGAAATAGATAGCATAAATATGCCAGTATCTGTTAAAGAAACGAAATCAATAATTGAACCCAAAAGAAATATCAGTTTGATTGATTTCACCAACTTAGGTAAAAATGAAATTCTATTTCTAAAAAAATACACTGTTGATAAAATAAAAATAAACCATGTTGGATAATAGGACAGTAAATAAGGGCTTGTGAGCTGCTCAGAAGGTAAAGGCACGCACCACCAAACCTGATGACCTGAGTTTAAATCTAGAACTCACACGGTGAATGAGGGAATCAGCTTCTTTAAGCTGTCTTTTGACTTTTACATGTGTATGGTAGCATCTGCACACATAAACACTTGTTGTGTGTACACACACACTGTCAAAGAATTATAAAGAAAATGTATTAACAGTCGTAAAATTCAATAGTAGAAAAACAAAAATCATTTTAAAAATTGGGCAGAGATCTGAAAGCGAACCTCACCAATGAACATGTACAACCACCAAGTAAACACGTGGAAAGACAGTCATCTCATGACCTGCAGTGTCACTCAATGGCCTTGAATAAACGTGTAAGTGTGTGCTTATGTGAGGAGAAGGGCTGCTGTCCTATCACACTTTGCACATAAATGGCATCTTTCCCCACATGGAAAAACAAAACCATTCACAAACCCTGAGAGAACTAATATTAAGTCCATGTTAGAGCTGCTGCTTCTGGAACTCTTGTACGTGTTGCCTGGAACCAAGCAGTGGAGGAGGCAGATGCTGCCTGTGGCAGATAAATGGACTTAGAAGACAATGTACAGACTCTAAGCAGATGTAGCTCGAATGATCCTTGTTCTGGTTTAAACTCATGCCTGGCTAGATACAAGTATTTACATATAGAAATAACTATAAATACACACATATCTCTACGTGTACACAGCAATCGATACATAGGCATTTTTTTCAATCTCTCAGATGTGAATGTCTGGAAGTGATAAGGTTATAGCAGCAGGAAGCACACCTGGAGCCTTAAATTTGATCTTGGATTCTGAATTCTGGAATGCTGGAACTCAGGCAGGAAGTAGAGATGGTGATTCTGGAGCAGCCTGTAGTGCCAGGAAGTGAGGAAGCTATCAAAAGCAGACTAACAAAAACATATTCCCGGTCAACAGCATCGTGATAGATGGGCACAGAAGTTGGCAAAGGAACTTCCAGCTGACCAAACTTGGAGCAATTTGGCCACAAAAATGTAGTATTTTATAACTCCAATTATAAAAATAAACACAAATGAATTAATAATAACTTCTTCAAGAACTAAGTCTAAGAGAGATATTTACAGAGGACATTTTTGTTTGGATACTAAATTTCTTCATAGCCCCATGTGTCAAATGTTTGGTTGCTATTCTGTGGTGCAAGTAGAGACTCACATATCAGATAGCCTTCATATCAGATGTTTACATTATGATTCATAACAGCATCAAAATTACAGTATGAAGTAGCAACAAAATAATTTTATGATCAGAGGTCACCATGCCATGAGGAGCTGTATTAAAGAGCTGTACCATTAGGAAAGTTGAAAACCACTGACCTGTACCATGACTTCCCATAATTTGAAAGCTACAGGAGATTGACCATAAGCTGAAACCTTTAAACCAAGAGTCAACATACATCATTCTTCCTCATAAATTCATTACCTCTGGTCTCTGGCGTAGTGGGTAGAAATTGACTAGCAGAGGAAAAGAGACAAGTCTTCCATAAAGAACCGTGTGTAATTTATAGACATTATACATTATATATAGATATCACCACCAAGAAAAAGAAGAATAAATCTTCACATTTTAAATGAGGGCTGACATAATGACTTTGCCAAGAGGCTATTATGAAAAGAGGATCAAAAAGTAACTTTTCATGGGGAAGAAATCTGAAAACACCGTGTCCAGGTGATCAAGGACAGGAACAACCCTCAGGTAGAGTCTGCATGCTTGATTTGTCATGATGGGGGTAAAAATTTATCTCTATGGCCTCCTTCCTCAAAACTCAATACCTTAGTTCCAATATGATAAAGATATCACATGTTTATTGTCAGAAGTTTCTCATGTAACATAATTGCCCAGTGTGTCCCTTTGGTGTGAAGGTTTGAAGGTTATCAAAATAAAGAGCTTGAGATATTGTCAGAGCCAAAAGGAGCCTAAACAAACATTCTAATGATAGATAACTCAGGACCTTGTATGAGATGGTGGATCAGAAAAAAAAAAGATATTAGGTAAAAACCAAGGAATTCAGTAGCAACTTTAGCACACAATAGTACATCCATACCAACTTATTAATTGCAACAAATGTGTCATTTAAATACAAGACATGCATGGTAGAGAAAACCGGGTCTGTGCTTAGAGGTGAATCTAAACATTGTGAACAATCTTCTCAAAGGTTCCTGCAAGTCTGAAACTCTTCTCAAATACATTTATTATTGTAAAGGTGTGTTTTCTTTGAGACAGGGCTTCCTATGCTGTCTACCTGATCTGGAATTCCGGGGCTCAAAGGATCCTCATGCCTTAGCCTCTTAAGTGTCTAGGCAGGGGCCATGCCATCTAGCTAGCCAACAGCTACTGATGAGTGGGAGGTGTTAGCACCATTATTGAGTCAATGGTATGCATTTCAGTTTGGATGTCTTCGTTATGTTGACCTCTTTCGTGATGGGTAGATACTGCTCTCCTTGGTATCCAGCTTCTTTCACTGTCTTCTAAAAGTAGAAACGTCTCATGCCACACTATTTTTGTGGTCACCAAACACTTCACTGTATGATAGCCAGAAAGCAATGAGGGGACATTTTTGTGTCACAAAAGGGAATGATCAGACCATTGTAAAACTGACCTTTTTCTCTAAAATACTGAGATATATAGTTCATGGCAGCATCTCTGTTCATAAATATCTTCTGAATTCTCTTCCTGCAGAGTGTCAGAGATTTTTTTTTTTCCCATGTTGTAGTCAAGTTTTACTTACGGACAGATAATACGAACATTATGCTAGCTTTAAAGGAAATGACATTTTTTGGTAACACTGATCATCCTGTGTCCACTATCCAGAAGCCCCCTGAACTATGACATAGCAGCCAGACTCTTGTTCATTGGGTGGACAATGATACTAGACCGGAGGTGATCTGAGGCTTGCATAAGCCAAGCCTAGGGGTACTTTGGCAGGTTGTGTCATTAAAAGGCTATTTCCTTCTAGTCCTCTGGAGATCTTGTCTACCCTTTCTTTTGACTCTGGGAAGCTCTGTTTCTTAGTAACAAGTTGTTGCTATTTGTCTGCTGGAATTAGCTTCACTAGACTTTTTTTTTTTTTTTTACAATATCTATTACAGGATACTGAAGAGGAAAAAGTCTGGAATTAAGATGTGTCCTAGCTAGTTTTGACCGTCAACTTGACACAACCTAGGGTCACCTGAGAAGAAAAGCCTAATCTGAGGGATGGCCTGGATCAGTTTGGCCTGGGGTACATCTGTGGGGATTGTCGTGATTAATTGGCTCAGGAGGACCCAACCCATTGTGGGTAGTGCCATACCTAACAGGCAATCATGGATTACATATGAAAGCTAGTAAAATAGGATCCTGTGGCTGAGCCAGGAAGTAACATTCCTCCATTGTTTCTGCTCAGGTTCCTTCTTGAGTTTCTGTCCAGACTGCACTCAGTGAAAGACTATGACCTGGAAGTCTAAGCCAAATAAACCCTTTCCTCCAAAGCGGCTCTTGCTCATAGTGATTTTTTTACCATAGCAACAGAAAGGAAACTACAGGTTATTTCTGAACTTCATCTTCTGAGAGCCGGATTGTCTGGTCGTCTGGAGGGTGGTGTAATGAACAAGTTTTTAGTAAGACCTCAGTTGTCTCAGGTCTCTTCTTAGCTGCTCCTCAAGCTCTATTCCTTCTGACCTCCAACACACCTCTTTCCTGGGGACCTATCAGCCCCAAAGCCTGCTTCCCTCTCCGTCTTCCTTTGAAGTTTTATTCTGGTTGCACCTTGGCGCTATCAGACAGCCATGGCAGCCTGTTCCAGCATCACTCGCAGCAAAGGCTGTAAGTTAACCCACCCTGAGGATGGCATTAGTAGAAGCATCCTGCCCTGCCTGCATATATTTCGGATGAGCGCCATCTCCACGACTGTCCTGCTTCCCTGCCTAGACTCCCAGGACCCATCTTTTAACTAGTAGGTGCCCAACCGTTGCCTGTTTGCCTAGAGTGGTGTAGTTCACACTTGAAAGTTTTGCCGCTGCATTCTGTAGCGTGTTGGTACTGTCTGGTTCACGACCCGGAGCTTTAATACTTTACTTTCTTGTCTCACATTGTTGCGCATTCCCTACTCTCTCAGTCCTCCGGCACTCTGTGTTAGCTCAAAGTCCAATTTAAAGTATCGTATCCATCAGGAGTCTTTGAGAAGTAGTTGTGAGAAAACCAAAAGGCAGATGAGCTTAACTGACGACTACATTTGAGACTACCAGTCAGGACGTGAAGTGGATAAGTCCTGGGTCCGCCCAGTCAGAACCCCATTTAGATTCTCTCCGGGCCACTCTAAAGCCCTGACTGGAGAGGCCAGCTGTTTTATTTAGTGGGAGTAAAGGGAGACTGAGGAGGAGAGCAGGCAAAACATTTTCATCTCTATGCATGCCCGACTCAGTAATGGGTTTGCCTCCTTCACTAAAGAACCTGGGACTCCCAAGGGGGTCCATCCCCTGAAGGAGCTTCAGGTACTAGAGGCCAGCGGGGGCTAGGCCTTGGGAAGCCAGAGCTCCTGCATTCAGGAAATGAATTCCTTACAGGAGCCTATTTGGTTCTTTCTGGTTCTAAATTAGAGTCAGGGACTTAAGTTAGGGGAGGTATTAGTTACTAATGGAAACCTGGTTATTTGGGGCCAGTTTATTTTTATTTTTTAATTTTTAAATTATTTTATATAAAGGAATACTTCTCTGTGTAAAAAATCCTGTTTGTTTTATGTAGACCAGGCTGGCCTTGAACTCACAGAGATCTGTCTGCCTCTGCCTCCTGAGTGCTGAGATTAAAGGCGTGTGACACCACACTCTTTTTCTTTTAATTATCTGTATTTATTTGTGTTTTATGTGCATTAGTGTTTTGCCTGCATGTGTGAATGTGTTGAAACTTCTGAAGCTGGAATTACAGACAGTAAGGACCTCACATTTGGGTGCTGGGAACCACGCCCCAGTCCTCTGAACCTGCCAGGGCTCTTAACTACTGAGCTATCTCTGTAGCCCAGGAATACTTTTCTTATTGCATGGGTTGTTGGAAATATGGTTCTCACATCCTACAAGACTGACAGGCATCCTATACAGGATGCTGTAGAGAACAGACCAACTTCCAGGGCTGGCTGTCAAAGACTGTGGGTCAGAATTCTAATTTTATATATGTTAAGACATCTTTCATTTTTATATTTAGTCTCACAACTTTGTTTAACAGTAGAGGCAGAGAGAGAGGAGCAGACGCGCGCACGCGCGCACACACACACACACACACACAGAGAGAGAGAGCTAATGATTTTATACAAACAAATAGAGCTGACACACAGAAAGACAGAATGATGGAGATAGAAAGAGGGGAGGGTAAGAGAGAAGAAGAAGGAAAGGCAGAAAGAAAAAAGAGGTAAGGGGGAATGAGAAGAGAGAGAGGAGCAGGAGCAGGACCAATGGAAGGGAGCAGGGCTAAAGGGATGGAAAATAAAGAAAGACTTTTCTGGAGGCCTCAGGGAAATACCTTCATGCATTTATTTGGCTTGTGTTGCCTTTGCAAGCCCATTGCCAAGCAAGGGTAGGGCCTGAATCCTAGAAAAGTCTATCTGAAGAAGACAGAAAATTCATCTCAAAGTTTTGTCTTTCTCAAGATGATTTTTTCTTGCACATGTTCAATGATTTAACTTTACAACTCTGTCCCCGGCACCTGGAACAGTTTTGGGGAGGAAAAGATGCCATGCCCAGTGTTTCACTGTCAGAGGAAGCCCCCCAGCACTCTTACACATGGAAGCATTTCAATGCCTAAACATAGCTGCGTGTTATTATTTACACATGGTGTGGCCCAGGGGGACGCTGTGCACACAGATTTTCTTGTGAAACAATCGATGTTGCCTCAGGCTTCTGAAGTTCATC
Source organism: Microtus obscurus (assembly GCA_963919715.1). Lineage (NCBI taxonomy): Eukaryota > Metazoa > Chordata > Mammalia > Rodentia > Cricetidae > Microtus > Microtus obscurus. Next base: position 26,828,329 of record CAWTZC010000015.1, read on the forward strand.
CACATTTATTTTGCTGCTAAAAAGTTAGGAGGGGAAAAAAACTGAAAATAATCAAATCCTTTGCAACATGCTTGGTGCATTTGAAGATTCCATTGCTAAATGTCTTCTTCTTTGTTCAATGCTAATTATAAAGGCTACTTCTGCCACAGGTGAACTTCAGCAGTATATGCTTAGGTATATAATAAAGTAATAAAAATACTAATAAATGAGAATTTTGTCATTCATTTTAAAAAGTCTAGCTATTGAGCAATGCCATGACTAAGATATATTGTAATATCCAAACTTCAATACCATTTTAACTCACAACACAAATTATCATCAAGAAAGGCCAGAAAACCACTTCAAATATGCATATTGATCACAATTTAAAGATAAATAAAAGTTTTTCAAGCTTGGGGGGGGGATTCCCACTATGAACAGTGGTGTATGTACGTTGTGATGCCGAGGGGTTTAAGTTGCATACACCCACCAAAATTACTTCCAAACTCACTGTAATTTGAAGGCCCAAATATTTGTCTTTTCTTTCTCCCTCACGGATGTATACAGTCATGATATACATAAAACAGATGGAAAAGAAAAAGAAATGCTGAGTTCCTGGCAATGTCTCATCTCTTAATAGTTCCAGTTTGGAATAGTTATCCTGGGAAGCAGAACCTTACTTTGATGGCGTCCTCTAGCCAGGACACTATCGAGATATTCCCTTGGAGCAACTGGTGTTGGTTAGTCAGATATCTGCCTTCATCTGTCAGTGCAGATCAATTGCACTGAAACTCTTAGAATTCCTTCTAAACCAGTTCTGTCGGGCTTAGAATTTATGCATCGTCTAATCGGGCAGTGGGTGTAGCAGTCAGTGTCCCATAGAGGCATGAGGCACAAGATGAGGGAACAGAGGAATGTGGTCTTTAGTAAAGGGCAAATAGAAACACCCTTTATTAAATTCCATGCTCATAGCAGCACGAATGTGAAATGCAACGCTAACTGTAAAAGGAAAACTGGGAGACAACCCAAATGCTGCTTGGTGGAAAATTATTATATGTCCATTATTAAGCAAGCAACAGAGTTCTTGAATTCTGTGTGACGTTTGGTTCTTTGGAGCAGGGCCATGTGGCTTGTAAGTGTAGCTTCTTGGGACAGGGGGTCAGGAGTTTGAAAGGAGGTACTGGGTGCCCTCAAATGGAGCCAACTTCTGCTGGAGGCTGTGGCTCATTCTTCTTCGGTCTGCCTGGAATGGTTTATGGGATGGAGGGGATCCGGTTAGGATGGGGAAGAGAGACTATGGACTCTGTTCGGGACTCGTTGTCCTTGGCAAGGCTTCAGGAAAGACTTCCAACAGGGAAGTCGGATATGTGAACTTGGAGAGCTACAGTGGGGCCGGACACAAAAGTTCAGTGTGGAATGGCTTGCATACAAGCGGGGGCACGGAGTATAATACTGGTTATCATCACTTTGGAAGAATTGCAGGTGAATTAACTTTCATGAATGTGCCTGGCCCTGGGAGCCTCAGAGACGGCTGACAGGTTTTTCGGGTCTATTCTTTTAGGCACAAGCTACAAAGCTTGATCCCCTTCCACCCGTCTCCTATCATTCTTTGTGAACGTCTGACCATGGTCAGCCAAGAGCTGAGATACGCTCAGATGTCACCAGTGAGAGCGAGACTTTGCACAACTGATAGCAGCCATGTGTGAACATTTCCCTCCTCCCCATTGCCCACCAGCCACACCCTCAACATCACAGAAGGGGCTTGGCGATTCCGGGGAGGGAGGGCAAAATCATGAAAGAAAGGTAAGCTGCTTTTGAATAAATTCAAATGTAGTCCTCACAGTTTTAACTTGGTTGTTTATTAATCGGGGAGGAGAGAAAATTGATGAAGTTTTGGGACTGTCGTCCCCAAAGATTCGCTGTTCTAGTTTCTAGCACTGAAGGGAAATGCTAGGCATATTCAGTTAGCTCTATATCACATCTACTATGATTTTGATTTTTTTTCCAGTAGAGATGAGAAGAAGCCACATTTAAGAACTGCATGATTGAGCTGAAACCAGAACAAACCCAACAGGACAATCTGGCTGATGTGATCCATAGTGTTTTCTCTCTTCAGCCTGAGAGCTATGCCTATAGGGAAATAATGCTGGGTAAGCTGGATCTCAGCAAGGAAAAGCCAAAGGTTGGGATTGCCCAGGTCTGAGGTTCAGGGAATTGCTTCCAAGGTGAGCTTTTTAACAACTGCCCACACGTACATTTCTCTTCTTGGACTGTGTTAGTTTGCTGTCATTAAGCACACTCATTGGATTGAAAAGTTCAGATTATACAGATGATATGACTAGAATTTAATGCCATTTCTCTTCCAGGTTTCTAGCAAATAATAAATTTTGCCCTCCAAAATGGAGGGCAAAACTTGACATGATCATGGGCTAAGTTCTATCATTCATGATGACGTATTTTCATATTTGTGCAAATTCATGTAATTTCATTTACTAGTCCCTTCTCTCTGTCTTTTCTGTTCTGTTTGAAGCATGTACACACCTCATCCAGGGGAAGCTTTGAGGCTTATTCGTTGTGGTTATCAGCTACCAGAAATCAGCACACAGAAAAAACAAAACAAAACCGTCAGCATCAGATGCCATGCCAGGAATCTGCCTTTCCCAAGGACATTTTGGGAAACAAGCCATAGGAACATCCCCTCCTTCCTGCCACCTAAGGAGTCAGCTTAAATAAAGAGGCACTGTTATTTAAGGCAAACATCCTAAATTAAATGCTTTTGAATAGCTTAAGATTTTTTTTTTTTTTTTGGTTTTTCGAGACAGGGTTTCTCTGTGGCTTTGGAGCCTGTCCTGGAACTAGCTCTGTAGACCAGGCTGGTCTCGAACTCACAGAGATCCGCCTGCCTCTGCCTCCCGAGTGCTGGGATTAAAGGCGTGCGCCACCATCGCCCAGCAGCTTAAGATTTTTTAAGCAAAAATATTTGACGCAATTTAATGAAATGGTATATAATTATTGGTTTTATTCTGATGTGTCTCTTTGTGATACTATCACCACAATGAAGGTAGCACCTCTCTCTGTGATCTCTTGTTTGTTTATTTATTGCAGCAAAACACTCCACACGAGACCCCTTCTTATGTTTTAAGCATAGCATACTGCATCACAAGCTCATGACACTGTGTTGTGTGCCTGGCTTCTAGAATGAACTGACTTCAGCATGCCCACTGAGCTTCAGTATGATCCATCCAGCATATTGAAATCAGGACCGTGAGATTATCTACAAATGTGTGTACAATATTACTTAACAATAGCCAAGATATGCCCATCTGTAGGTGGATAGATTAGAGATAACGGTCTATATACAGGCTGGTACATGACTATAATCCCAGCACTCTGGAGGCTGAGTCAGGAGAATCTCAAGTTTGAGATCATTACGATCTACATAGGGAGATTGTTTCCAAGCAAACAAACAGGAAAGCAATAGACACACAGCAGAAACCCTGTACTAGAGCGTGCACACACAGTAGAGTGTGATTTAGCCTTTAAGGAGCAAGCACCTTCCGACCACGTGTGTTTAGACCGATGAGCCTGGAGGACATGGCACTCAGTCCATCACATACAATTCCACTAAAATATCATCTTTCAATAAAAGGCATCCTGAGGGCAAATATGTCTGAGCCCAGCGTCTGGAGGGAGGCACACCCTAAGATAGCCACTGTCAGACCTGCCGACACTTCATTTTGGTATGTGGCTAGCTATGAGGGGCATTCACACTTGCAGAACTTCCTGAGGAAGCCCTTGATAGAGCTTGCTCTAGCAAGCAAACCAGCCATGCTAGTGCAGCAGGGCCAATATAGAGGAATCTGACTTCATTCAGAGGTATGAATACTTATAAACTAGGTCCCTGTTGGTAGGTTTTATTATTGAAATTTTTCATTTTTATTTCATTTTATATTATAACAGAAATCAATCCAAATCAGATGTGCAAGGCAATGGGACGATGAAGGTGTACCAGCATGACCCTTATTCTTAAATTAAAATACAAACATGTTCATAGTTCCTATGTGGAGAATGTTCTAGAAGTCAGTCCCTCTGCTATCTATTAGACCCTACACAGATGTGTCTGTTGTGGAATAATCTTTTTATACACTGTGAACATGTGTCAGTCGGATTGGTTTAATAAAAAGCTGAACAGCCAGTAGCTAGGCAGGACGTTTGGGACAGAGAGACTGCTAGGAAGAGGGCAGAGTCGTAAGGGAGTCACTAAGAGGCAGAGAACAAGTAAGACATGCAGGAGATGAGATAACAATCCGTGAACCTTGTGGAACTATGTAAATTAGTAGGAATACATTAATTTAAGCTAGAGAAGCCAGTTAGAAATAAATTTTTGGCTGAGTTTTCATCATGACTAATAAGTCCCCATGTGATTTTTGTGAGTTGGTGGCCCAAAAGAGAAGTTCGTCTACATGTGTCAGTATTTCTACCACTATTGTTAAATATGAGAACCACAAGCAAGGATTCCAGTTATTCAAAGACATATACAAGACACCTAATTGAACTTGGATCACATAGGCTACAGATGTCTTATACGACCATTGCAGAAAACCACAGCCAATCAAAATGAGGAGAAAAATGAACTGTGTGGTGCCAAACTCCAACCACTTCATACATCACACAACTCCTGCACCTGAAGCACAGAAATGGAAGAGGAGGGCAGGGAAAGATAAAAGCCAGAGGAACAGGAATTGTGCTTGAAGAGTTCCTCTCCTAGAAATGTCAGGAAGCTTCAGTTGTAAAGTCTTGGCATCAAGGCTGCCTAAACACAATCTGGACAGAGTCAATGTCAGTTGCCATACTAATATGGAAGAGGGAAATTTCACAGGCCCCAGCTCTAGGAAAACTCAACTATTGATATTCTAATACTAGTGGTCAGCCTCCAAATCATACATAAATGGACTGATATATATTGATATATATATGTATATATACACACACACACTTATATATATATTTATATATATTCACTCCAAATAATAACTGTGAACATGTTTGTGTGTTAATTTAAGAATAAGGATTGAACTTTGCATGCAAATGGATGGAAATAGAAAACACTATCCTGAGTGAGGTAAGCCAGACCCAAAAAGAAGAACATGGGCTGTACTCACTCATAATTGGTTTCTAGCTATAAATAAAGGACATTGAGCCTATAATTCATGATCCTAGAGAAGCTAAATAAGAAGGTGAACCCAAAGAAAAACATATAGGCATCCTCCTGGATATTAACCTTCATCAGGCGATGAAAGGAGACAGAGACGGAGACCCACATTGGAGCACCGGACTGAAATCCCAAGGTCCAAATCAGGAGCAGAAGGAGAGAGAGAGCACGAGCAAGGAACTCAGGACCGCGAGGGGTGCACCCACACACTGAGACAATGGGGATGTTCTATCGGGAACTCACCAAGGCCAGCTGGCCTGGGTCTGAAAAAGCATGGGATAAAACCGGACTCGCTGAACATAGCAGACAATGGGGACTACTGAGAACTCAAGAAAATGGCACTGGGTTTTGATCCTACTGCACATACTGGCTTTGTGGGAGCCTAGGCAGTTTGGATGCTCACCTACCTACACCTGGAAGGAGGTGGGTGGTCCTTGGACTTCCCACAGGGCAGGGAACCCTAATTACTCTTCGAGCTGATGAGGGAGGGGGACTTGAGTGGGGGGGGAATGGGAGGCGGTGGCAGAGAGGAGGCAGAAATCTTAACTAAATAAATAAATGAATTAAAAAAAAGAATAAGGATCATGTTGGTATAGCTTCATAGTCCCATTGTCTTGAACATTTGATTTGGATCAATTTCTGTCATAATATAAAATGAAATAAAACAAGAAATTTCAATAATAAAACCTACCAACAGGCACCTGATTTATAAGTATTCATACCTCTGAATGAAGTCAGTTTCCTCCATGTTGGCCCTGTTGCACCAGCACGGCTGGTTTGCTTGCTAGAGATGGATGACAGAGCAAGCTCTATGAAGGGCTTTCTCAGGAAGATCTGCGAGTGTGAATGCCCATCATAAGTGTGTATGTGTGTCCTAATCCATGCATGAGAATATATATGTGTACATGTATCAACAACTGAGAAAAAAGGTCATGAGAGAGAAAGCAGATGGGATTGTACATGGAAGGGCTTGGAGGGAGGAAGACAGAAAGTGATGTATCTGTATTTTAAATTCAAATAATTTTTTAGTTAATTAAGAGTGTTCTGGTTTTATATATTATTATTTCATTACGCTGACACATAATTTGATGCTTGTTTGATATCTGGCATCTAGTATTTTACCTACCACCTTTGAATGTAGGGCCACAAATGAAGTCACTTTTTTTTCCCTCTCCAAATACTTTGTTTTAGTGAAAACCAAGGCTCCAGGCCTAGTCAACTAATTCTAAACTTTCGTACCAGCCCATTTCCCTCTGGAATTAAAGTGTATCCGAGCATGTCATGAGCATAGCAAGAAGAAAGGTTTGGTTTTTCAGAGGAAGCCTTAGTGCCTGTGTCCTCGGTCCCTCCCCAGTGCTCAGCTCTGCCTGCGACTACATTCTTCCTCTGCTTTGTCCATGAGGTCAGCATCTTTCCCACTCCAAGTTAATTCCAGATGTCCCTTAATTTCCCCTTAAACTATGAAATAATATTAGGGTTTTTTTTTCCTATTTGCCTTTGATGATTACATCGAAACCAGTGGGTCTTCTGAAAATGAAGGATCTAGTACAAGCAGTGTTGGCGCTGGCTGTGCCAGGTTTTGTGTGCTACAACTGTTTGTCCTCAGAGGAGTTGAGGTGTAAGGCCTCCTGAAGTAAGAACCTGAGATCCGTGTCCCTGCTCTTCTGGACCATAAGGTCACCCTGTCCAGCTTATGGGACAGTGATTGACCCTGACTTCTGGCTGAAGTGAGAGTAGTAACTGAAGAGCAGACTTCCCCTAAGTTTGAGTTTGCTGTTATTGTTTTATATTAGTGCAGTTTGATTTAACTCAGTGAAAGCTTCCTAAACCTAACCTTCCGGTGCTCGTCATCTTTCCTCCCGGCACACACTTCAGCTGCTTCTGAGTATGTCGCTTTTGGGAGTGACACGGGTCTTCTACTCCATGTTTTACGGTCCTGTCATTTGGCTGACATTGCACAGCACGTCTTCTTATTTGTGTCCTATATGCTGACTTAACCTTTCCATCTAGTGGGTGTCTTGATGAGGGAGCCTCTTCCTTTGTTTGTGTTGTTTATGTTTCTTTGGGGTCGTTCTCCCCCCAAGAAGAAGTGGTTATTGTCCATCTGTTCCCTAGGAAGTGTGAAGCTAGATTATGGCGTAAGCCACATGCAGGAAAGAAAGGAGAATTTAGGAAATAGTGCTGAGATCATAACCTGAGTAATGAGTTCCGTAGGTATTTAATTTGTTCCTTGTAACAACCTAGAACAAGCTTTATATCAGCATTGCCTTTCATGGTAAGAAAACTAAAGTCATTGCCTCCCAAATCACCTCCATCAGCCTCAGAGTGAGAGGCTGTGGGGTTGATTCAAGGTCCTACTGCGAGCACAAACTCGGGGAACAGCTGGACACAAAACGATGTTTCAAAAGGAGGGAAAGAAAAACAAAACTTCAAAAGAGGAAGAATTGTTGCAATTCCTTTTCATGTTCCCGCCACAGTCTCCATTGACTAGTCCAAGACAAAGGAGGGAGGGAGAGAAGAGCGCCAGGTCCTCCTCCTCCTCCCTGGCTTGTCAGGGTTATTGCACGAATCCCATTAGAAGGCATCAGGGCAGGGCCTGGGAGGCCAAGAGTAGCTATCCAAAGTTGGCCTCCTTGCCCCCCTCAGTGCCATTACAGCTTTCAACTGTCCCCATTGATCTGGACAGTGATCTTGATTTCCACCTCAGTTTAGTCCTCTCGCACACAATGTTGACCATCAAACCTTGTCATCTATGGCCCTCTCATCTGAACTGAAGAGTCAGAAACACCCCACAAACGTGCAGGGAAGTCACAGTGCCAGCCTCAGGGTTGTGCCTTATCCTCACGCTATTCTTTCTGTTATTTTTTTTATTTAATGTCATATTTAAATTTGTAAACATTCCAAGCAGTCCATATTTTATGTGAGAAGATTGAAATCTAGAGAAAATGTGTGATGTAGAAAAATGGGGGAGATGAGCCCAGGCCCTGCCTGATATTAGAGTCTTTCTAACTATAGTAATGGACTCCCTATCAATCTGTATACCTTGCCCAGAACTCTAACTTGGGAGTATTATTTTTAAATTGTAGTACCATCCATTGTCCTCTTCCTAAGGTAGAGTTTCTGTTATCATTTATAAAGATATGGTAGGGGACTGATCCCACGAGGGGCAGCAGCAGGTCACCCAAGGTCTTGACGGCAGCAGCAGCAACAGGTAGGAAACCACAGCAGTGAGAGACAAATAGATACACCATGCAGAGAGAGATGGGGTATAGAGTTTATTTAGCGGGTTATGGAGAAGAAAGAGAAAGTGAAAGGGGGAGGAGAAGAGGAGGAGAGAAGAGAGAGAGGCAAAAGCTGCCTCTCCAGAAGAAGGAGAGAGGGGGGAGTGACTGGAGAGGGCATCAGGACTTCTCAGTTCACATTGGCATGCAGGACTTCTCACTTCACACTGGCATGCAGGACTTCTCACTTCACACTGGCATGCAGGACTTCTCAGTTCACACTGGCATTCAGGACCTCTCCTCACTTCACACTGGCATTCAGGACCTCTCCTCAGTTCACACTGGCATTCAGGATTTCTCCTCAGTTCACAGTGGCATGCAGGACCTCTCCTCACTTCACTCTGGCATGCAAGATTTCTCTTTGGCACAAAGTCCACTGCAGGCAATGCCCTTTACTCATATACATATCTCTCTCCAGTGGATGACTTTGATTTTTTAAATTTTTACTTCTTAATTTAATTGTAAAAATATGTTTTAATTAAAATATAAATAATTATTTCTTTTCCCCCATCCCTTTACTCCCTCATCCCACATCTTCCCTTCACTCCTTCTCAAAGTGATGACTTCTTTTTCTTTAATTGCTGTTGTTTCTCTCTCTCACATACACACACACACACACTAGAAGAAGGGATAGAGAGAAAGACAAAGAGAGATGTACAAATCGCTAAATCCAACCTTCTGAGTCTGTTTTGCTGTTTATGTGTTCATGATTTCATGGCTAACTGTTTTGCATTGGATAGTCAATTAGAAAGTCCTTCTCACCAGGTGATGACGGTGCACACCTTTAATCCCAGCACTTGGGAGGAGGCAGAGGCAGGCAGTTCTTTGTGAGTTCGATGCCAGATTGGTCTACAAGAATTAGTTCCAGGACAGGCTCCAAAGCTACAGAGAAATCCTGTCTCAAAAAAACAAAAAACAACAATAACAACAAAGTCCATCCCCAGAAAGGGCTAACTCCCCCTCAGCGGTCATTATTTGTTTTTTTGTCTAGAGGGGGGAACTCTGGTGATTTTTCCATTTTCTGCCTTAACAAGTCTTGTGATAGTGTCATTGTTCAGGTCCTGTTTAGGCATTTCTAGGAGACACATTCTCTTTGTGGTCCTCTGGGTCCTTCAGTCTTCTACAATGTTCTACAATGCAGATGTGTTCACTAGATTATGGGGGAATCCACTGATTATGGGGGTACCAGCCATGCCCAGTCATGGTTTTCTGTTTGTTGTAAGAGAAGCTTCTTCAACGAGGAGATGAGAGCAACAGTCATCTATGGGTATAAGGATACGTTATAGAGTATTATGATGAACGACTTTCATCTTAAGCTGAGACTCCATATTGACCTTAGGAACCTGTGACCTTAGTGACTGTGGTGAGTGAGTAAGTGGACATTCAAAGCGGTGCACTAATGAGCAGGGTGTATGTCAGCTCAGCACACAAGCGCACACACAGTACACACACATGCACTCAGTCCTAGGAATACTGTTCTTCTGCCATGTTCAATAATGTGGCTAAATAAGCCAGAAAGATATATGTTAAACTAAATCAGCCAGGCATGGAGCGTCAAACAGTTAAATGATTCTTCTAACATGTAGAATATAAACATCATCCTCATAGGAGGAGAGAAAAGAAAAAGGGTTATGGGAAATGGAAAAATAGTCAACGAAAGTATAATATTTAAGTTATAAAATGGGCAAGTTCTTGAGGTCTCCTGTGTATCATGGTAACAGTAGTTACTTCATATACTTGAAATTTGCTAAGAACATATCTTAGTGTATTCACCATATCCAAACATACATATGTTGTCATGTATATCTAAATTGACTTGATTGTGAAAATCATTTTACGGTGTATGTATATTATCAAATAATCACTGTTTAAATGTAAACATTTTTTTATTTATCAATTCTACCTCACTGAGCTGTAGAGAAGGAGAAAGAATGATGGTAGCTGATGAGTGTGGAGTGGGGTAGGTGTAGAAATGACACACATCTACATCTATTGGGAAGGCAGATTAGAATAAACCGAGGAAAATGGCAGACTCGGATGCTTCTCAAAATCGAGAGCAGCCACAGTAAGTTTATTCTATATTCAAGAGTACAAATTAGTACTGGACTGGTTGACAGACAGCTCATCAGATACTTAAGATTGTGGATTTTACCAAGTGGGCAAGAGAGAGTCCACTTTATCTACAGATTTGAAAGTAAAGGAGTAACCAAAACAAGGGACAGGACAGAGAAAGACCGACAGGTTAGAGCCTCTCTGTTAAGAAGCAGGGAGTCTGGGTTAGCCTGGTGCTCAGGAGGGAATCACAGGAAAACATGCTGCTGTCTGAGGTCTCAGAGATGCAGCTGTCTGGCTGCTCAGCTGAGGGCCAGGCTGCTGTGGAGCAGAGGAGAAACAGTCCTGGCGCTGAGGGAACTGAATAGCCTTTCCCCTCGTTTCTGGTACCTTTGAGTGTTCCAGGAGCTCCCAGAAACACAGGCATGTCTTCTCCACTTAGGCAGCCCCAGGACCCAGTGGCCGGTTCAGGAAAGAAGTCTCCTGAGAACTGCTTGCTGTGGGGTGAGTGGAGGAATAGACATTTGCAGACAGTGTGTGTGAGCAAAACTTCGCTTCTAACCCAGGGCTCCGCGTTCAGCTCCAGTCCTTACCACGATCTTCTGTGAGCTCCTGGGACATACTGCAGACAACTTCAGCTCAACGAGCATGGTATGGCATCCGGCTGAGTGAAGCCTCCTCTAGATAACTCGCTTGCGTGATAAAGGCCCAGACTGACACCAAATGACGGCTTTCCATTCATGCCTTTGCCTTCCTCCCAGGACTGCAACACTGTCAGATGTGTTTATGTCTATTATTCTGCAGTAGCCAGCTCTCTTTGCTGTGGATCTCCAAGTGGATCTCATCAATATGGGAGGAAAACTTATATCAACATTCTGGATAGCATAATTCTGAGGCTTTGGGCCTTCTGAGAGAGCTACCTCACAGAGACACAGCAGGTAGGTGGCCATATTCTGGGGCATGTTCTAGGGAGTAGGAGGGACCCATGAACTTTTCTTGATATAATGCTCCTGGTTGTCTTTCTGTTCTTCAAGACCTTGGATAAAGACCAAGACTCCATTTGAGAGTAATTTTTCTGAAACTTCTCCATGGCTAAAGGATGGTACACAGCAGTTCAGCAGCCTGACTCCGCTGCAGCCCTGAAGATTTCGACGTGAAGGGATAGTTCCCACAGCACTCTCAGCCACAACCTTCAGGAACACCGCTGAACTTTCCCCTGCTGCCCAGGTCCTCCACAGTTCCCCCTGATAGTCTCCTTCTATAGAGCTGGAGTTTGTGTTTCAAAGCCCAGCCATGTAGCAGCAATATATGCCACACTGTGTCCCACACATGTACCAGGCATCAGGCGAGTGCAACCAGAGGACCAGCCAACTCTGCAGGCCGACCCCTGCCCTCACACTCCTCTTCTCCTGTCTCTCTCCTGATTGGTCTACTTGTTATCAATGAAGTTGATAGCAGGCTACCTAACCCCCTGTCACTGCCTCCACTACAAGGTATGACTTCCTTTGTGCCATGAGCAATTCATTCATCATTCTCACTAAAAAAAAGGCCTGTGTTCCTTGGTGGTAGAAATGATCTTCCTAATCTCTGGGCTCAGGCTGTCTATAATACCCACTCAGTAGGGGCCCAAGCCCTGCCTCCTTCTTTTCTCTACTTCTGCCCACTGAGGGATATATGCACTCTCTGAAACATTTGACTACTTAAGCCAAGGTCAATATATCTAAAACATGATAATTCTGTTGGGAATACGTTGCCAATCCTCTAGCAGCTGCAATCCTTAGGAGAATACTTCTAAGTATAACTTGGGGTCAGGACTTGGGTAAAGCATGGATTTGAGGAAATGGAAACACATGTCCCAGCTCTTAATAGAGCATGCGCCGTGGCTGAAGTGTGTGATGAGTGCTGAGGGGTCATGGACATAACCCCCCGGGGCACCAGATGGAGCCCCTTCATCCTGCATGAGGTCAGGTTCAGGGACCAAGCACTTGGCCAGATCTCCAGGTGCAGCCTCAGCTAAGCGCAGGCACCTGACTAGTACCGAGTAAATGTCGGGTGTAAACGGAGAACAACCTGTTGTGGGAGTAGGCAGTTCACATTGTGCAGTGTGTAGGGAGTGGGCACTGTGTCCGTGGGGAAGCTCACCCGGAAGGAAGGCTGCTCTGGTCAAATTGGAAAATCAAAGAAACGGTTACGCTGAGACATTTGAACTTTATTGCCAGCCCTTCTCATCATTCTGTGATACCTTCTCCCGTTCCGGTAAATCATGAACAAAGTATTATGTCATAGCTAAGATCTTAAGAGTGGTTATCTAAGCACTCTGGAGATAACAAGTCTGCAGGCACTGCCTGTGCTTTTCTGTCTCTTAGCATGAGTGCACGTGTGAGAGAAAGGGCATTTCGGGGTCACTCAGCAGCCAGGGGAGTCGCCAAGCGCATCACTGTGAGCCAAGAAGGGCCATGAGAGACTCACATTGTGAAAATGGCAGGGATGTTGAAGATGTCTTAGGGTAGCACTGGGCAGAAGGCAGATGGAAAACCAGTAGAACCTGTGTGCCCTTCAGCTAGAAAGAGAGGCAGTTTGCACAGGTGTAAACACAGTGGCAGGTTTAGGCCACAGCCCAGGTGTGACTCAGACACACTGCAGAAGCCACTGGGTAGGAAGTCAAGGTGGAAGATGTCATGCAGACAGAGGCTTCAAGTTTGGGTGACCATGGATGAACCAGATTAAAAATACCGTTTTCCCGAAGAAGTATGTCTCCCTCTTTCACTGCCAGATTTGAGTTTTTCATTAAGATGGACAGATTTATCCATAAAGAAGTAAAGGACCCTGATGGTTGCATCCAAGACCCAAGATTCCTCCATGTGATTAGCTCAGGTCATCTGCATAACTCTTAGGTAGGCCATTATGTATTCGGATTTGGGTGGGAATTCTGGTAAGGTCCCAGTGCTGGTGTGAGAGATGATGACACTCAGATTCAGAATCCTCAATGCTGGCAATTCTGTCATACTCACATGTGCAGCGCTTGTACAGCATTTACGGAGCGATTGCTGTAGGTTAGACATTTGACAATGGACGGAGAGAGGCAGACAATTTCTTTGAATGAAAAAAAAATGTACTTCAAGGTACTTTGGCTTAAAGGGAAGCAGTCTACCTTGGAGGGACAGCAGATGCTTTTGTGTTCCTTGTGGCTAGAGGGGTCCTTAAGTTGACACTGCAGCAGACATCTGAGAGAGACTCTAAATCTTTTGGAACAAATGCGGCTCAGAAGAAGGCAAAAGCAGGCAGAAGCCCCCAAGGCAGGGGCCCTGAGCGGGAGGCTGGGAAACCTACAGCAGAAGTTGGGAGCTGGACTAGGTGAGGTTGTGAAGACATCAAAGAGAGCTGCTGGGGCCTTGGGCAAGCCGCACTCCTCGGTTTCCTTTGCTTAGAGTCTGAGGGGAGTAGGAGACCACATTCTTCTAACTCCAAGCTCTTTGATTTTCCTCTGTTCCTTGCATATAAGGCCAGCACAGTACTTCCAATCCCATATGATTATTACTGTCATTATTGAGAGAAATGCTAGCTTTCCAAATCCAAGGCTGGGTGTGGAAATTCAAAGCTTTCTCAAGCAGGAAAGAACGTCATGCAAGCATACATTTTCCACGCAAATTCAGAAAGGCAGATTTGACATTTAATCCTTAAAACCACAACAATCTAACAGAGTTTTATTCAGTGACTCCACGGAAACCATACAAAATTGTATACAAATAGCCTGAGTCCAGCTAGACGCTCTTTGAGATGAACTCTACTTTGGGAATTTAGGAGGACTCTAATGATATTTACAAGACAAAGATAAGGACAGGATGGGTTCCTAGTTTCAGTGAAACCTGGGGAATGTTGTTTTGCACTTGGCATGAGGACTCACAATGTGGTTTAGATCTTTCGGGAACCGTTTCTCTAAAATGGTGTGCAATTGGGGAAGGTGGGATTGCAGAATGCCACAGTTGTTAACACTAAGTCACCTTGACCTTGACCTAACCAGGAAGGAAACAAAACACAACAAAAACTTTGGTTGACAGAGTCTTTGGCAAGCCCTGCATCCCCAGTTTTGATAGTTGCCGGAAGCCCACCCTGTTTGAATAGCTACTTGCAAGGAGAAAAGTTTTTCCCTGGGTCAAAAGATGGCCACCTTGACTTCCTGTCCTCTTAGGGAAGAATCCTCCAGAGTGACCGACTTTTACTGAGGTCCTTTTGGGGAGCTGGATGAAAGCCTGAGAAGAGTAAAAGTTGCATAAGAGCTTAGCTCTGGCCTCAGGAGACCAGCTTCATTGCCTTTGGCATGTTGCTAAGGCCCTGACTCCCAGGCTCACGGAAAACATTTTGCTATCACACACTTGTTGGCTCCAGATCTAGACTCAGTTCACAGCTTTTTATACTCAGTAAAACCCAGTGGCTTTTGCCCAGGGTGGTGCTATTCTCTTTTCTAGGTCAGGCATGGGAAGAGGAAGGAACGCATGGATTTCGATGCACTGTCTCAAACATGGATGCCACCCGTGTGCATTGGGCCCACTGTATCTCATTATTCATCACCAGGATTTGGATGAGCTCAGGGGGATCATTAAACTTGACCCATGAAGTAGTCAACAAGCTTTGAGATCTCTCAGTTAACATGACAAAAGTAAAAGCAAAGTTACCAGTTCAAAGGTCTATCTACAAGCTGTGATGATCCACATATCTGCTTGGAATTCTCAACCCCGAGGGAACCAGAGGCCAGTGGTTAGTGTGATGTTCTTGAGGCCACAATGAGACCACAGCAAGGCTAACAGAATTCCCGAGGGGCTGCAATGTTCGTACTCCCTTTCTTTGTTCTGTCGGGTTTGCCCTGACCCGTATGCCTGCTGTTCTTTCTTAGATGTTACTGATGACTTCAGGAGCATAGATTATGGTTTTCAAAATTATCCAGGAACAAACATTCATGATGCCTTAAACCATGCTTCAGGATGAAAAGAGAAACGCACAGAGTCCTTGAAAACACCCTCCCTTTTTCCCTTGGGCTGAGTTGTGAGCTTCAGCCTGTTTCCTGCTCTTGGTTGCAAGCTGTGCACCATTGTTTAGAGTGATTCTTTACCTCCTGCACGCAGTAACCCTCACTCAGATTTGGTGGCCAGTAGCAGTGTTTCCACAATGCACTTACTGCTCTGCTTCTGGGACAGTTCAGTCTGTCAACCTCTGGCCATTGCCCATCCTTTTCCCCAGAAAATGCTGCAAGAAGGGCTGTGGGATAAAGCTCTTGCAAACTGTAGTGATTTGTCCCTCATTTTAGTTTAATAAAATGCTGATTGGCCGGTAACCAGGCAGGAAGTTTAGCCAGGGCAACCAGATTAGGAGAATTCAGGGAAGAGGAAAGGCAGAGAGACTTGGCTGTCATCCAGAAATAGAGGAAGCAAGATGAGAATGCCTTACCAAAGGTACCAAGCCATGTGACTAAACAGAGACAAGAATTACGGGATAATTTAGGTTGCAAGAGGTAGATAGTAATAAACCTGAACAATAGGTCAAACAGTTTATAATTAATATAAGCATCTCTGTATTTATTTGGGACTGAATGGCTGTGGGACCACGTGGGACAGAAGCTTCCATGGACAGTTAGGTACACATATTTTTTGTGTGTAGATTATTCATTTGATCCATCAGATTAATTTTTTTGCTACTTTGAGTTTTAAAAATTGATAATTTTATCTGTCTGGTTTTTTTATATGTCCTTCAGCTGAATATATAAGCATTCCTATGTATTGTGTTCAGTATTCAAACTTTTTTTAACATTCCTCACTGAAGGTACACGGATTGTAGGTTTAAGGGTGATAAACTCAGTATGTCGTAGTTGTAAAAGCTGTCCAACAAATGCTTTAAAGTAGCTACAAAAAAAATATGAAAACCTTTGAGTAACAAATGCCGAAAAAGAAATGATCAACCAGAAAAGCAATCATGTGAAAAAAGAACCAAATGAAGTTAGACACGTGAGAAATGAAATAACGTGGGGTGGGGGTGGGGGAGTAGCTGCCACTGAATGAGTCCAACAGTAAATGAGAGATGGAAAGGAGAAACTAAGTGGAATGAAGACAAACAATTTGAATTCTGTCAAACACCAGAGAAAATAGAAAGAAAGAACCTTAGGGGTTTGAGGCAAATCTTCTTACAACTAATGTGGAGAAAGGAGAGGAAACAGAGGGTGCGGCTGTGAGACTTTGGGATAACCTAATTAATGACTAAAAAGTGTCAAGATTTTGCAAATCCAAAAAAAGGTTAAGTAAACCTTCATCAGAATCACCCCCCACCACACACACACACATACTAGGTATGTTACAATTCAAATTGTAATGCTACACACACACACAAAACACACACACACACACCAGACAAAAGCAACAATTGAAGGGCAGACAGGTTACCTGCCAGGGAAGACCAATTGGCAGGATGTGAGAGGCTCCACCGAAAAGGAGGAAGAAACAGAACGAAGCATCCGTCAGTCTGTGAGTGAAAACTGCTGCAGCTCATGCCAGCAGAGTTCTTCAGGAAGGGAAGAGAAATGCTACCAGCCTCTGATAAGAAGAAAGTCCAGGAGCTCTGTGTTCACAGACAGACTTGTAAACACGGACTCCAAAAGTTCTTCCTAGAGGAAGGAAGCAAGGAAAGACTGGAGCTCGAAGCATCAGGAGGGAACATGGGGAGAGACAAACAGGCTCAGGAAAGATGTCTATCCGCTCACCATTCATTGGTTCCTTCCACACGCTGGTTTGGATTGCAGTTTCACCGCCTTCAAGTTAGAAAAGGTTTCATCATGAAACCACAGGTCTGAGTTTGGTCTTAAAGGGAGACAGGTACAGGCTGTGTAATTCTTACAAAAAGAAACCGAAGCGAACAGTAAATGGTATGACAGGCGTCCCTTCCGTGTGACTAGAAAGACATGGTTTCAGTGTGACGTGCCTGGAAAGCCACCCTTTCGTTAACAGGCTGAAGCACAATAGTGCTGTGGCTCAGTAGTCTCTCAGGTCTCTAAGATCGGGTGGGTTGCATGCTTCGTCCCAGGGTCCTTCATGATACATTTATAAATTTCCCGGCTCAATATATCAGGGACATAGTAAGCTGGCCTCACAGCAGGAAGTGGAGATTCTGCATTTCCAGATGTTCAGGAGAAACAGAGTGTGACTTCGTGTTTTCGTGGAGGATTTAAATGGGAAAGATAAGGGCAACATTCATAAAAACTATTAACAGCCTCAGCTTCCTTCCTGGAAGGCTTAAATTTCCTGGTATGCCTTTTTTTTTTTTTTTTTTTGCTATGTGATTTTGGTTGTTGCTGTGTATTCTGTCTGGTTTTGCTTTTGAAATAAGGTCTCACCATGTTGCTGCGAGAGGCCCAGAACTTGCTAGAAGTCTAGCTGCCTGTCTCCCAAGGGCTGGCATTAAAGGCACGTGCTACAGTGCCTGGTGAGCTTAACATATTTTTACTTTAGCTAAATAGGAAAATGGAGCCATCTTATCTTTAAAGTTTGGTGTTTTTTTTGTTTGTTTGTTTTTGTTTTAACATAAACAAGTGAAGAATGAGGAATGCCGCCTTTCCATTCTAGCTCTGGGATCCCAAAGTCACACTGTGGAAATAGAAAATACATTGTAGATCCATACTGGCTCTGTGTGCGCTTTCATGACTCGACTCTGAAGTCATTGTGAAGAGACATGACTTACCTGAAATTCCCTCAAAATAAACCCACAGCAGGGAGAAGAATTCCAGTGTCAAAAGCTAAGGTCCCACAGAGTCTGACATAGCCTCACAAACCCAGCGGAGTAAAAATCCCACCTTCAGGGGATAAATTATCAGGATGATGAAGACACCCCGGACCTCGTCTCCTCTGTGGATGATCTTTATGCCCCTGGTATTCTGTGTGAGGCCGGCCCATGGCAGGTTCTGGCTGAATGTCATTGTGGAAATTGTCTTATGACAAAAGCCACTTGTCCTTTTCTGCCTTATTTTACTTCAGCATTCTTTAAAATAATGGTGTTTCTCAAAGTTTCGCACTAAGAGGTCTGCCAGTGAGCTCAGCAACTTTCTCACAGGGCTGGCACCACCAGAAGCATTTTTATACTGTGTTCTTGTGTGCATTTATACCTGGGCTTGCCCAGAATGGTGGCGCCAATTTCATCACATATGCACTAAGTAATCCTGCTGCTTCAAAATGTCCCTGTAACTCATTGTTTGCTATAGTGGGAATTGGCTGTGTTTTGTTCCTGGTGGTCAATCCCATCCATGGGCTGTTTAGACAGAAAGAGAACAGGGAACTGATGTCAAGCTGCAGGAGAAAGGATGAAGGTACTTCAGGGATCTCCCAGATGGATTTGATAAAAGAAATGCAGTTAGGTCCTTGGAACTGGTGCTTGGTCTAGACCCTAGAGCCATTTCTCTCACTACTTACGTCCATACAGATAGGCAAGTCTAGGTAGGTTAGATTTAGACTTACACCACATAGGCCTCCGAAGCTCCTCATTGGCTAAGCGCATGTGCTTGATTCCGGTTTCCCCAGTCTCCCAGCCTTACATACAACAGCATCGCTGACTCAGCAACACGTGACTGCTCTACAGTGGACTTAGCTGTGTATTACCACCCTGTTCCTGCTTCTCTCTCTCCTAAGGTTCTGATTTCATAGCTTTGCACCCAGCCTTTCAGGGAGAACCAGAGTACTGTCCATTTTCTTCCCTCACCGTATTTCCTCAGGAGCACTGGTTTTCCAATCATCAATTTTTATACTTAAAATTGCAAAATTAGTTAAATACCTAGAATCAGTGTCTATATTTGCTATGGCAGCACTTAATCCAATAACAGCTTTATAAAATTGGTCTTTACAGGACTGATGGCAGGAGAAATCCCCTTGATAATTTTAAGTGGAGATCCCTTCCTTGTGAATGCACTCTACTTTTTCTCAGAATCATTATTCTCAACTGGATTTTCTGTGTTTCCTCTAGGATGCTACAAAGGACACAGTTCCAGTGAGACCACTAGTTTCAAATTATCTCTATCTTCAGTTCTATAGGGATCGCCCGGCTTCTGTTTCTCACTGCATTCTCTCAGAAAATGTTGAAAAATCAGATTGCTTTAGTGCAGCTGTATTTATATCAGTCAAGAAAAATTGGCTTTTGTGAACTAAAAATTACCATGATTTAGATGTGTGTGTGTGGATAAACATATGAAAAATATGTATATATGCTTTTGTGGATTGATTTTGAATATTTATAGCTATATATTATTGGGTTGGTGATTCTACATTAAAAGAGTTAGGATGATGGCTCAGTCAATAAAGTACTCTCCACACAAGCATCTAGATCTGAATTTAATCCTCAGTTCCCACATGAAAGTCAGCTAGCAATGTACATTATAATCCAAGCACTGCAGAGGTGGAGACAAGGGAATGTCTGGGGCTTGCTAGTTGAGTAGGTGAGCAGATACAATAAGAGATTCTGTCTCACAAAATAAGATGGAAGATAGCTTTAGAAAAATACCTGACATGGATTTGTGTCCTCCATATATACACATGTGTGCCTGTGCACACATGTACCTGCACACACACAAACACAAGTCTACATATATACACAAAATAAATGAGGAATAGTAATGCCCTTCTCAGCAGAAGGGGCAAATATTATGACCCCACTATTGACTCAGATAAAGCCAATACAGAACAACTCATCCTACAAGGAATCTTACAAATCAATATGTTATGGACATAGTCACAAACATCCTTAACAAAATAAAGGATTGCACAGAAATGATTGTGTGCCATAAGAAGACTTTCCTCATTAATATGTGAGTTACTGCAGAACACTGTAAGGGTAGGACAAAAATCACATCACCTCAATAGACAAGGAGCTTTATCTAAAATTCACCAGCCTTTTAAGAGAGTAAGACCACTTATTTGTGGGCAGAACTGAAACTCTTTAACCAGATAACAGCATTGTAAAAGGAATTCATAGCTAAAATCCACTTGTGATATGAACTGGATGCTTCCCTTGAGATTAGAAACAGAACAAAAGGAAATCTGCTCAGCTCTTCTAGTCAATACCTGACTGGAATACCTAGCCAGTCACTCGGGCAAGAAAATCAAAATTCAGACATTTTGCAAGAGAAAAAATTATTTGGTTTTGGAGAGGATATGATATCTTATGAGGAACCCACTAAAAATAGTTAGAACTACAACATGAGCCGAGCAAAGCTTCAGGATACAAAGTCAATTCACAAAATCAGTTGGACTGCCATGCAATTTCAGTAGGGGAATTAAGAATTGAATCCCTTCAGAGTATCTTCTAGAAGAATAACGTAATGGGGATTTGTGACATGCATCTATAATCCCAGCTCCCTGGGAGGCTGGGGCATAGAAATTGCAGCGACAGGCTGGACATGGCAACTTGTCAAGATCCTGTCTCAAAATAAAATTCTAATTTTTAAACATTTTATTAATTACTTATTTTGGTGTGTGTGTGTGTGTGTGTGTGTGTGTGTGTGTGTGGCAGGAGTCGTCTCTTTATTGGAATCTTGTTTGCATTTTCTACATGTTTCTCAAACACCTTCTTTGTCTAAGCAAGAGATCACCACCAGTGAAATGTCTTCTTCCTGAACCCCCCCCCCCCCCCGAGAAGACCAGTTATAGTTGTTTTTCCTGGTTTGGTTTGCTGAAGTCCACCAGTGTAGAAACACACATCGGTGAAGGTTTTCTGCAATGCCCAGGCTGGGACATGTTTGGTACCAGAAGAGTCCTCAGCACTGCTCTCAAATACATAAATCTAGGAACACGTGAAACATGGCCAGAGAAAGAGACACAGAGATTATTAACATAAAAGTGAAAATAGCAAAGGTCATACAATTAAAGGAATGAATGTTAAACTGAAAATAAGCTAAATGTCAATCAACAAGGGCTAGGTTACATAATAAAAGAATCATCCATATGCTTAAATACAACACTAAAATGTATCAAAGAATCTATAATATTATGGAAATGAGTTCAAGGTATATTACGTGCAAAAGGAAATGACATAGTAGTAAAATCACGTTTATATAAAAACATGTTTAACATATAACCCTATGTTCATATTTATATCGCAAATTGCTAGCATTCATATGAAACATAAGAACGGCACATGAGTGAAGTGGCCTTTTGCTTTTGGCTGCAAACCCTTTAAATGTTAGCCACTTATTGTTCTGATATGTTTCACTAAATGTATTTCATACAAACAAGAGTTATGCATCTTAGCCTTGGATAGATGAAAATATTACAGGCTCTGTTTGCCCAGTCCACCTTCTTCTTCTAGGATTTTTATCTCATTTTGATGGTTCTGGAATTAGAAAAGTCTTGAATTTGTCAAAAAATCGCACACCTATTGCAAACTCCATGTTGACTTATGGCACATTTTTCTAGCCGGGTTAGAGAAAACTTAGAGAAATGAGAAGGGATATGATCAGTAACAAGAGCAATACAGGTGCCTCAAGTTCAGTCATGAGGTCCAGATAAGCGGAGACTTCACTTTTTGTGCCCGTGACCATGTAATATCCATGTCTTTAACCTCTGTGTCTTAGGGACACGTTGAAAGGAGCTTTCATTTGTTATGTTATACAGCATTTCATGGATGTGAACAAGCATGGTATAGGAGTTTATGTAAGGAATAGTTGACTGGATCAACAATTTACCCTCTGTCCCAAGACCTCTATCTAGGCCCAACAATACACCAAATGCTATTCTTCCCTATAAGCAATACCTTCTTGGTCAGACAGAAGAGCAACAGAGATATGTCCAAACATGCCAATGTGATAACAGTCTTTCTACTGAGAGCCTACTGTCACCTGAGCACTTTTGACCTGGACAAAACCAGAATTGGTTTCAATTATTTTTATTCAAGAGTTAAATCACTAAATTCATCTGCACCTATATAACTATATAATGTTTTAGTTCATGGAGTGAGTCTTATCTGAAAGCAAATATTATCATAATTTATGAAAACAAAATATTAGTTTAATAAAGCATCCAGAGAATTCAAAGAAAGCAAAGGGAAGAATGGGGGGGTGATTAATGAGTTGGTAGGCTATCCTTAATATTTTAAAGAGAGGCTGAGTAGTCATAAGGCAAATATTGAGTAAAATTAGGTATCAAAACTAAGACAGCATGTGGACGTGTAGAGTAAGGGATATTTTTAAATGTAAAATTTCCGATCTCTTTCTTTTTATTGGGTGTAAAGAACTTCCTACCCCTGGACCTGTGGCTGTTACCATCTTGGCAGGAATACAGACATTCTAAAGAGACTGCTTGTGCCTCTTGTCTCTCAGACTACTTAGACAGTGGGCCCAAGACATTGTAATTTCTCTAGGAATTAGAAGAAAAGGACCAAACTTGTTGCTAGGCAAAAGGAAATCATCTCCCAGGAAGAGATTTAATGTGGTTCTGACAACTGAGACCACCATCTAGGACAGCAGTTCCCAACCCGCAAGTCGTGGCCCCTTTGGCAAGCCTCTATCTCCAAAAATATTTACATTATGATTCATAACAGTAGCAAAATGGCAGTTATGAAGTAGCAATGAAAATATTTTTATGGTTGGGAGTCCCATAACTTGAGGAGTTGTTTTAAAGGATCACAGAGTTAGAGAGCTACCATGTTGTTGCTGGGAATTGGATTCAAGACCTCTGGAGGGGCAGCCTGCGCTCTTAGCTGCTAAGCCATCTCTGCAGCCACAGTATCAGGAAGGTTGAGAACCACTGCTCGAGGGAATCAGTCATGGGTCAGTGATGGGTAGAATCACACAGTGGTTGGAACTAGTTAGTTATGCATATCCCTAGCCTTCCTTTTAAGTCTAAACTTCATGTGAAGGTGGATTTGAGTTATCCATCAGTCTCTTTGTTCCTTCTCATAACTAAGTCACATTGGATACATAGTCTTTCTTGGCTTTTCCCTATTATTTGTCTCTTTAATTATCATGCCATGGACAGGTGGCCTAGCCTTAATAGAGCTTCTGGAGCCCAGGTTCTGAAACAACTAATGGTTGAAAGTGACATATTTGTTGAATGAGGAGCGGCCGGGCTGTGTTCCCGGCACCCGGCCGCCCACATGGTTAGCTTATGCCCTGAAATAATTACACGGAAACTGTATTTTTTTAAACAATGCCTGGCCCATTAGTTTCAGCCTCTTATTGGCTAGCTCTTGCATCTGGACTAGCCCATTTCTGATAATCTGTGTAGCACCCCAAGGTGTGCTTACCGGGGAGATTCTAGCCTGCCTCTGCCTCTGGTAGGAAAATCATGGCGACTCCTGACTCAGCTTCCTTCTCCCAGAATCCTGTTCTGTTTACTCCACCCACCTAAGGGTGGGCCTATCGAATGGGCCTTAGGCAGTTTCTTTATTAATAAGAAATCACTCCCACATCACATATTTTTTGAAGAAATTATTTAAAGACATCTTCTAGGGGTGTGGTGACCTGATGCTCCCACCAATGAGAAGAGTCCTTGCTTCAGATACTCCCAAATAGCAGGCGGTTGATGACACTGAGAAAATCTAAGGAGGAAGAACAGGTGGCCGTAGGCCCAGTCAGCCAAGAAACTAAGTATGAGATCTGGGTCCTGAGCTCTCAGGATCCACGTTTCCATGCTGACTCAAGGGGCATGAATGACAAACACAGAGTGTGGAGATTTCTAGTATGTAGACAGTCTATGGTAACTGAGAGGGGGAGAATAGGCCAGATATTAAGAAGTAGGCTACTAGTGCAAAATGTACATATCTATGCTGAAATATGTGTAATAATATCTCACTAGGATCTAATACCATCTCACTATCCAATAATATATCTATTATTATTTTATAGGCCTGTATAGAGTATAATTCAGTAACACACACACACACTTGCTTCTGTGGGTTTAGTCACTTGTGCCCACATAACTGCTTACCAGTAAAATTATGGCCCCTGTATCTAAAGTCAGGTTCTTTTGCTGGGGGTTTGGGTTCTTTGAAGAGAGAACGAAGACTCCCACTTCTGAAGAATGAAATCATTCTATCTTTTCCTCATGATGTTGGTCACACCCATTTCCAGAGAGGATAGAGAATCTTGAAAAAAAAAATGCTCGAGAAATTTGCTGATGGGCTTGGTAAAAATAATATCTCTTTCTGGGAGGCAGTTTTGCCCTTTCCCAACCACAGTAAGGCTTCTTAGAATAAGACATTGAAATTCAAATAGCCAGTGGTTCTTCTAACCCTTTGAGAAAATGCTCCCCTGAGCACCACTTCCTTTTGATCAACACTGCACCTTAGTGGACCTCCTTATGACAAGTTAGCTCTGATTTCTCTCTGTCGAGTCTGCTCTTTCTGTTCCTTGCAATAATTGTCAAAGCCCATATGGGAGCAAAATGAGCAGATTTGTCAACAGCAGGGCAGAATGAACCTTTTGGTGACTTTTCTTTCTTCTTAATATTTGACCTTTCTGTTGCTAATCGGGGACTTCCAGCCCAGAGCTGGTAAGAATAATTCCTTGGACAAGAAGGGTTTATGGCTCTAAAGTGAGATGTGGAAAAGGGGCATCAAAACTCTCACTAATTTCTAAGTGAAGTTTAAGCATTTCAATTCTTAAAAAAAAAATATCTGTGACTCTTCCTCAACTAAATGGTAGATATTTTCCCATTAACTTAATAGTGTTGTGTGTTTTGTTGTGTGTACTTAAAACTGTTGCTCTGAGCAGGCGGTGGTGGCACACACCTTTAATCCCAGTACTCAGGAGGCAGAGTTAGGCCAATCTCTGTGAGTTCAAGGCCAGCTAGGTCTACAAGAGCTAGTTCCAAGACAGGCACCAAAGATACAAAGAGAAACCCTGTCACGAAGAGCAGAAACAAAAAGAGAAAGGAAAAAAAACCTGTTGATCTGAAATCAATTCCTAGATTTTGTTAGCCCAATATATAACCTTCAGAATGAACAAAATAAAAACTGGAGATTCAATGAGAGGTAAAGAATTAGGAAGGGATATTAAGAATAAATCATAGCTGGGTACAGAGCCACACTCAAACAGTCCAGTTACTCAGGGGACTCGTGTGGGGCATGAATCCAGTTCAGTATTATGAGACCAACGTGGACTACTTGAGACCCTGCTTATAAAGAAAACAAAACCTAAAAACAAATGATGAAAATGCTAAGTTCTTCGTATTTCTCAATCTAATCGCCAGACAATGAGATGTTTCCTATACCTCGGAAGCTTAGTCCACAGAGAATCCTCTCAAATGATGGGCTTTGTGCAGACAAAAGCAAGGCATTGGAATAAGTTCCTATTAACTCTGCATAGACTCCTGCTTTCTAGGAAACCACTTCAGTATGCAGATATTTAACTTAAAAGGGGACTCTCGTTAGGACTATGCTGCTGGACTAAGGTTAAAACTTAGCAGCGGAGTGGTGGGTCTAGGCCAAGGTATGGGCTACATAGACCATAGACCACACCATGCAACAGATAACATGTAAGAGGTTTATTGGGGGGGGAGCAAAAGCCATCTTGGAGTGGGGATGAGGGAGAGGGAGAGAAGGAGAGAGAGAGAGAGAGAGAGAGAGAGAGAGAGAGAGAGAGAGAGCAGGAGACAGAGAGAACAAGAAAGAGAACATGTGTCATTATGTCCAGAGGGGCCTTATTAAAGGTGCTCATGCTGCACAGTGGCAATCCATAAGCTGCTGGGGCCGAGTTGCTGAAGGCATGCTGTGGGAACACTTAATTTTTAACAACTCAGACTCAGACTTGAAGTCACATCATTCATATGCCATTGTTTAGTCACTTTGAACCTTTGTCTGTCCATGAATAATTTGAGCTTCTTCAAGAATTGGGGTCTAATAGGAAAGAATGATCAGGACATACCAATACATAACAGAACATATAATAAACCCACGGACGTGGCCCTGAACATTGCTACCGACAGTGGAAGACTCAAATCTGCAGCAGTATGGAAGCCATGTGGCCCTAGTTTCAACTAATAGTTCACGGATAGAGTCAGAAGCCTGATTTCTTCACCCACAATTATTCCCATGCCACATCTGAGGATAAGAAGTTGCCACCAAGGTCCAGGAGGAGCTTGAGAGCTGATATTTTATATATAACCTTGGTCTCAGAGCTCTTAGAACCAGCAAGCAGCAAGCACAGAGGATACATTTCTTAGAAAATTTTTACTCAGTTGCTAACTGCTGGCTGCCTGCCAAAGCTCACCAGCCTTTCGAGCAATTGCAGTTCTGTAGGGGGAAAAGCAGTATAACCGGGAGCCCTGAAAAACTGAAAGCCTGCTCCGGGATGTTGTAACCTTAGAGCCAAACCTTCTGAGGACCGAGGAGACAGAAATGAGAAACAAAATGCACAGCATCCCTCCTCACAATAACAAATGTGCTCATTCGGATAAAGGATTTTTGCTTCATTCCTTTACCCTTTCTGCCCACAACAGAAGTTCACATTTCTGGTACCTGATCAGCCGGGCTTCTTTGCTCCCCTGGATGGATGAATGGCTGTGGAACCAGCACAAGTTCTCTCAGTTTCCATTCCATGCTGGGTCCTAGTAAGGGATAAGAAGTAGAGTTGAAATCATTCATATCTCAATGTCTTATAAGTTCCATGTGAGAGTTTTGATTCTCATATCTTTTCAAAGATAGTTTGCAAGTATTCTCTTCATCTGTATTGCTGAAGTAAAAAAAACTTTTGTATTTTTCTAGCATGTCCCTGGATCTTTTCTATAAAAATCTACATGTATGTCTCTCAGAGGGTAGGGAGCCCCACCCTGAAGGTTCTCCATGAATAATATTAATTTTGTTTTTTCACTGAGACTCAGTAAAAACTGCAAATAAAGCCACAATGGACATAATTTAACCCATGAAAGTCCCAAGAAGTGTGACCCTGCTATATTCTCTTCAATATACTGAATCATCTTCATTCTCCTGAGAGAACAGAAGAAATATCATTCTGTGTATTTAGGATTAAATCAACCAGGTCAAAGAAACTGATAGGGAAGAAAGAATATCTAAAACCTTGCGAGAGACTTTACAGTGGGAACCCTAAGATGTTTGCTTGTATTTTAAATTACACTTGATTCTGAAAATAAATTTGGAGAGAAAGTTGTCCTCCCTTTCGTCTTTTCATTCCTTCTTCAGGTGGAGGATTGAGAATTTAATGACTTTTACATCAGACCTGTCTGACTCCATGATCACTAAAGCAAAATGGATCACATTAATGTAGATGCTGCAAATGGTTCCAAGAAGGAACAGAATGCTGGGAAGAAGGGAAGTGAGGCGGATGCCATGGAGCCAGCCACCAGGTCAGACATTGTTGCGGGAGGTCTTTCCGCCCCTCCAACCAATAGCTGCTGAGATACCAGCCCATTGGGGCGTGGTTTCTCTCCATTCACAAAGCTTCTACTTCCTCCAGTCGCTCTCTTGGCTTCCTGCTCGTCTGGCGACTAGACTCCCTTTCTAGTTGTGCAGAGAGCTGTTGTCTGGGATCGTGATCTGTAAGTTTTTCCTCTTTAAATAAATACTACCCTAATAATAATAACTCCAAACTGGTGTGGCATTGTTCGTGGTTTACGCCTTTAAGACATGCTGAATCTTTCCTGGTAAGCCACCACCTCGTGGTGCTACACACATTAATAGAAATGGGATAATCAAGATGTGAGAGTTAGCCAGTAAGAGGATAGTGCTAATGGGCCAGGTAGTGTTTAAATGAATACAGTTTGTGTGTTGTTATTTTGGGCTAAGATAGCCGTGTGGGAGCCGGGCGGGACAAAAAGCAGGCCTGCTCCCCGCATCACTACAATTTCCTTTGGATGGTACTCAGGTAATCTCAGTTTGTGGTTCTTCTTGCAACCAGGTATTGGCTCCGGATAACTACTGACACTCAGGCCTCCATTGAGTCCTACTCTGGCAGGTGATAATGGTTGGAAGTAAAGAACTTCCTTTGGGTGGTCTGTTTCTATTTAGCATATCATGCCTGGCTTCTACAGTCTAAGCAACTATAATATTAAATACGTCAACCATGATGTCAAAGGATGTTCCTCATTAACCTTGTCTTGTCATGAGGTTATAGTAAAAGAAACTCGGCGGCAGATGATTGCTCCTTGAACTCTTAAACCAGAAAAATGGCCTCCTCCATGATGTATACTTTACAGTAGACAGTGATATCAGAGAAATTATCAATCTCATTGATACCTATGACAAAACCAACCAAGGATTCTTTAGATGGTTTTCTTGCCTTTTCTCTTCCTCTAATAAGGAAAAAAACTGCCCCAATTAGTTTTATAATGGCACTCTTTGTAGGAATTGTAAAACTATTAACAGTCTCACTTTTTATATGTTATGGCTGTTATTTCACTCGTATGACAAGCTTCAAAGATACACACTATCATTAAATGGCTGTCTCATGTTGTCATCATTGCCTTTGGCTAGGTTTTACACTTTTATACTGGCTCCTTAGACCCCAGCTCTTTTTAGTGTTGCGCAGCCCCTTATCAATCCTTCCTCAGTTGAAGCAGCCAAGAGCAGTTGGAGCTCACAAGATGATAACAGCAGTTAGGAAGACTTCTGAGAGAGAATAAGAGACTGAGAGCTAGGCAGACTCCCTGGCTAGATACTAAAGGTGACAAACTTGCAAGTTGGCAGGCTTCTTTCTCATTCTCCAGACGTGAGACAAAAACCTGGCAGCTTAAAACAAAGGTCTTGGTAGGCATTAGTCTCAGCATCAGCAGGCCCCCTGCTGATGGACTGGCTTGACAAGCTCAAGGCCAGATCAGGGTATGGTACAGGACAGTTGCTGGCCAATCAACAATCCTATGGCTCTTCAAACTGAGCAACCTGAAATTAAAAGTGCCAAGCCTTGAGAAGAGCCTGGATTCTTCAGCTTTCAGAGTCCCCCCTGCTGCTTCACAAAGGGTTTTTGTTCTGTGTGTCTTCTGTGTGCCTGTGCTTCCTCACTCCTGATAAATGCTTTTCTCCAAGGGCTGATGCTGTCTGAAGCTGTTTGAGATTTCTCTCCTGCCACCTGTGGTACTTGAGCTATTCCCTGCCTTTTATTTCCGTAACTGATGGGGAAAACAAGCTTGATAAAGACTCTTAGACTTTATCAATAGGTTCAGTGTCCTATGTTTCTAGTGTAATCCCAGCCTCTGGTCTCAATCTTTGGAAGCTTCCTCCTCTGAATCCATCAAACCTTGACTCCTGTCTTCCCTCTTCCTCTTTGGTGGTCCTGTTGGCTTTCTGTTCCCCCTCCCTTGGGCCACCCAAGAGCAAGGGCATCTAATTAAACCTGGATATCTTTTAATTTGGTCTGATTCAGTCTGGTTGGGATTATTTGCATTGGCGGGAGGCTCATCTTTAGGAATATTCCTAACATTTTGGAGGTCCCGCTGGGAGACAGTTTTTTCCCACGGGCTCAAGGCCACATGTTAGAAAACACCCTTATTGTGTGTGTCTTCTGCCAGGCTAAAATTGGCTTCCAGGCTAGATAGACTTTTTTTATTTTGCTTGTGCTACTAGGGTTTGGGGGACCCATTCGTGTTTACTTTTGTTGATTTTTGGGCTTTCCATTAAAGTTGCGATCACACCGCAAAAGTCCAATAAAAGCAGCTGAGCCAGGCTTAGCTGAGGTGAAATTGCATGGCCCGGGATGCCTACCACTCAGTCTTCACAACACTTGTTTTTGGCTCAAAGGTTGACCCAGTGGATGCACTGTGATAGACTAGAGCCCCACAATTGGACATAGGCTTACAATTGGGTTCCTGCAATTAGAAACCAGATCTGTTATCGCCCCTGGGCTGCCTTCTACAAAATCCTTATAAATTGGGATTGTCAGATACAATCTGTCCCAAATGTCTAGTTTCTCTGTGCACTAAGATTTGGCCTCAATATGACCTTGACAATGGGATGCGATGGCCACCAGAGGGAACTCTTGAGTTTTCTATCCTCTAGAACCTAGAAATTGTTGCGCCTTGGCGATAAATGGACAGGATTCTCATATGTCCATGGTTTCTGGACACTATGCTCTCACCCCTCCCTCAATAGCCAGTGTCATGCAGCACAGGTTTTAGTCACTAGGGTCACGGTGCCTCTAGATTCCCAGCCATCTGGAACTTGGGATCCTGATGACCATGCATCCAGAGGCACCAGTCCCTCCCCCACTCCCTTGAACCCTGCTACCCAACCCCCTCCTGAAAACTACATTCTCCACATTTCTCCCTTTACCCACCCCTATTTACTCTCTCCCCAGCCAAACCAGAAATTCAAGGTCAACTTTCTCCCTACCCACCTTCCTCCCCCTCCCTTCCCTCCTATTGCATCTCCCTACCCCCCCCCCATGCTTCAGTGCACCTCTTGCACCCCCTCTACACACTGGACTAACCCTTTCCAATCCTTCCCTGTCTTCCCCCATACCAGATCTCACCATAACCCTGCCCTTCTCTGCCCTCTCTAGGAGGTAGCAGTAGCCAATGGCATTATTTTTTTTATTATTTATTAAAGATTTCTGTCTCTTCCCCACCACCGCCTCCCCTTCCCTCCCCCTCCCCCAATCAAATCCCCCTTCCTCATCTGCCCAAAGAGCAATCAGGGTTCCCTGCCCTGTGGGAAGTCCAAGGACCACCCACCTCTATCCAGGTCTAGTAAGGTGAGCATCCAAACTGCCTAGGCTCCCACAAAGCCAATAGGTACAGTAGGATCAAAACCCATTGCCATTGTTCTTGAGTTCTCAGTAGTCCTCATTGTCCACTATGTTCAGCGAGTCCGGTTTTATCCCAGGCTTTTTCAGACCCAGGCCAATTAAAGTCCATGTTCCCTTCTCCTTTCCAGATTGTTCTCAAATAGAAAAGCCATTGGGTTCCTTCCCTATAATCCTTCTGTTTATATTAAGGAGTTTCTCTATCTGTCCCTGGCCTACGTTCTAAACTGGCACGATTTCTATGTTATCCAGGGTTCCACTCTCATTCCCAAAGAGTAAAGTAGAATTCAGGCAGCAGCTAGAGAGTCTGCAGATCAAACTTACCTAATAGTTGTTACAGTCCCTGTGGGGGAAGTAGCTGTGCCAGCCACAGAACCATACTGGGATTATCGTCCTGGCCAGAATGGCTGACAGAGGCGGGGCATCATGGTTTGTTGCCTCCTTCAGGGTATGGAGATGGTCTCAGAAAAAGTAGTTAATTTTGTCACACAGCTAGCTGACAAAAACCCAGCCATTTTTTAAAACTTATTACAAGAGACCATGGTTCAATATACTAGACTGGACCCAGCCTCCCCAGCAGGACCCATGGTCCTGGCTACCCATTTTATTTCTCAGTCAACACCAGATATTAAAAAAAAAAAAAAAAAAGTTAAAAAGGGCCGAGGAAGGTCCCCAAACCCCCATACAGGAATTGGTAAAAATGGTCTTTAAAGTTTTTAATGCCCGAGAAGAAGCAGCTGAGTCTTCCTGACAGATGAGGCTGCAACAGGTGGCAACACTCTAAGCTCAAGCCCTAGCAGCTGCCCTGAGGCCACCGCAACCCACAGAATGGGGAACAAGGGAAGTCAACCACAGGGCCCTGTCCCACTGAAGCTCAGCCTAAGTCAACCTCGTAGGCAGGCTGCTTCAAATGTGGTCAGTGGCCCAGGGGCTGGCCTCCAGCTCCTCTGATTCCACAGGACATATTTTGTTCTTGACTCCCTCCTATCAGCCCTGTTACCAATCAAAAGAGAGGGACGAGCTCATAAACAAGGGGGCCACAAGAACAAAGGATGGATGGTTCTATTTAAATAACCATCTCAACTTTCCTCAAGACCAGGCATTGTCAATTATTTCAGACATCCACCAGACCTTACACACAGGCCCCAAAGCTTTGGAGCCCCTCTTTGACCCTACCCATCTCCAAGATTGTATTTCACAGGTTCACTCCTTTGCCAAATGCGTGCCCAGTATAATGCACAGGCAGATCTTCACATACATCAGTCTCTACATCAGCTTTGTGGACATCAACAGGGTGAAGATTGGCAGGTTGATTTCACCCATATGCCTACTGATAAAAAACTCCATTATCTCCTAACACTTGTGAACACTTTTACAGGATGGATGGGAGCATTTCCAGCCTCCAGGGAAATGGCAGATGTGGTAGCTCAGCTACTCCTGGACCACATCATTCTTCAGTTTGATGTCCCATGGACCATTCAGACACACAATGGGCCAGCCTTCACTTCCAGGGTCATGGAGCTTGTGTCAGAAGCTCTCAACATCTCCTGGAAATTTTACATCCCCTACCATCTACAATCCTCAGGAAAGGTGGAGAGGGCCAATGGACTCATCAAACAACAGCTAATCAAGCTCTCCATTGAACTCAGATTATCTTGTTCCTCCCTTATCCCCATTGCCTTTACTAGTCTCAGAGCCATCCCATGTTATCCTATGGGCTTGATCCCTTTCAAGCTCCTTTATGGCAGCCCCTTTCTCCTCAACCATCACCTCCCAGTCCAAATCCCTCCACTGGTGGGGTACCTACCCTATCTCTCCCTTCTGAGGTCCCTTCTCCATTCGCATGCTGACAGTTGTCTCCCTGCGCCCATACTAGTGGACATTAATGCCCCTAAACCTGCCCCACTCTTCCTAAGGGGCAGAGTACTCCTCAAAGATCTAGCTCCTAGGTCTTTTAAACCTCAATGGACAGGACCTCACATGGTAATCCTCATCACCCCCTTGGCTGCCAAGCTCTTGGGACATCCATGCTGGTACCATCTCTCCAGGCTCAAGCAGACACCTACTCAGGACACTTGGTCTGTCCAGCATCAGGACCTTCTACCCTCCAGTTTTCCAAGATGCAA
Source organism: Microtus obscurus (assembly GCA_963919715.1). Classification (NCBI taxonomy): domain Eukaryota; kingdom Metazoa; phylum Chordata; class Mammalia; order Rodentia; family Cricetidae; genus Microtus; species Microtus obscurus. Next base: position 26,861,689 of record CAWTZC010000015.1, read on the forward strand.
CAATGAAGGACCTATCTGCTCCTCATCCTGGCACACTCATCTTTGGTGATACAAACAAGATGGGTAATAACAATATTTTGGTATGGGAGTTCCTTCTGTCTATGTGTTGTTTTTATTGGTTAATGAATAAAGAAACTGCCTTGGCCTGTTGATAGGGCAGAACTTAAGTAGGTGGGGAAAACTGGAGTGAATGCTGGGAGAGAGAAGGCAGAGATGAAACACTATGGAGCCACTGCTAGAGTCAGACATGTCGAATCTTTGCTGGTAAGCCACTGCCACATGGTGATATACAGATTAATAGAAATGGGTAAAATTAAAATGTAAGAGTTAGCCAATAAGACGGTAGAACTAATGGGCCAAGCAGTTATTTAATTAATATAGTTCTTGTGTGATTATTTCTGTTCTGGGTGGCCGGGAAAAACAAGCGGGCCCTCCTCCTACAATATTTTTTTCTCCTAGTCACCTGCCTTCCCATCTCCCTCAAGAAACAGATACCTGGCATCTCCAGGATGGCAGTAAACAGGATGCTTCTCCAGCCACACCTGTTCCTGAGTATGAACCCACCAACACCCAGCTCTCCCCTTCACCATGTTGCCGCATGCCATCATAGGAAGTAGCCAGACTTGAGTCAACACCCCTTTATCTAAAGAGAGCTTAAAATGTTGGTCATAAGTTTCACCTCAGCTTCCTGTCACCCCTTATACAAAGAGTCTGGAATGTAATCCCAGCCTCCAGCCTCTATCTTTGGAAGCCCCCTCCCATTAAAGCTTGACTTCTCCCCCTAGGAAAGGTCAAAATCCATCCTACGGGCTATTTAAACTTCTCCCCAGAAAATAAAGATGAAGTCTTCCCTCTTCCTCTTCGGTGGTCGTGTTGGCTTTCCATACTTCCTTCCCGGCAACCTGAGAGCATAGGTGTCCAATTAAACCTGGATATCCTTTAATTTGGTCTGATTGGGATTATTTGCCTTGGTGGAGAGGCTCGTTTTAGAAATATTCCTAACACCTAGGAAGTTTCTTAGTCTGCACCTAAATTCAGTGACAAAGTTGTAATTAATGGGAATGTCTAATATGTGGTAGTAGATTTTTGCAAGCATCACCATGGAAAATGAAATCAGACAGAATGCTGGGGTTTAGACTCTATGGGTCCTAAGATTGGCATTATGAAAATCTATGGACAGTTTCCATCTCAGGAATGAGCCTTCTCCTTGCTGGAATTATTTTCCACTCTTTCTTTGACAAACAGTCCCCTTTAAAAACTTCCTTGAGAATTTCGCTTAAGAGCCAAGAGATAGCCCAGTAGCTAAGATCCCTTGCTGCTCTCCCAGAAGACTTGAGTTCAGTTCCCAGATCTGAATCCTAGTTCCAGGGGATTTAACACAGCACCCTGACCTGTCTGCCCCTCCCTACAACACACACACACACACACACACACACACAAGCACGCATGCACACATGCATACAGCATACCACACACACAAAGAGTACTCATACACAGACACACATGCATACCCATAAATAATAAAAGACACACCAGAAGCAGATTTAGCTTAACTATTATCTCAATATTGGGGCGTATTACATACAACAAACTTTGGTACGTTGAGGAACTCATTCATGTCGTCTTGTTATAAAAGTGATACATCTTGTGATAAACGTGAACATCATTAGGATCTGATGCTAAGCCTTAATGCTATAGACATCTGGCAAAGCAAAAATCATGCAGACTAGCTTAAGATGCTATACTGAAAATACCCAGTGTTTTAACGAAAGTTGATGGCTGCTTGCTTGGGTCAGTCAACATCAGTGACTAGCAAGCAAGATAAAGCTCCCAGTTTCAGATCACTGAACAGCCCCCTCTGTTTACAACCACAGCTAATCACCAAGCTCCTCAAGGGCTGGGCTTGTATACAGCCAGTTGCATTCCACCCTCAACAAACATTTTATTTAGGAACACAATCCTCTTGCTTTTTTTGCTTGCTTTGTAATTCTTCACAATCGTGAATTATCAATGCACAACTCTTGTCTGTATTTTGCAGGGCACTGTGGGCATCCTCACTCCCCGGGGAGTCTTTGTTTCCTAAGGCAATTCACACTTCGGTAAGAGTTAATCTTGCTCTTTCTTTTGATGTCACCTGCAAAGTGAAAATTTGAACAACCCCCCCCCCCCCCACAACGTCAGTTTTCTTATCTTTCTCAGTGATAAAACAATATAAATCTTAGCCTGGAGCACATCTACAGGAAAGTCTGTGGGAACCAACCAGAGCTGGTTTTATCAAGTCAAAGAGGCATCTTCAGTTCAGTGCTCACTGGTATGTAAATAGAATCCCCCTGCTGTAGTAGTTGCTGACAATTAGCTTCCCCAGCAACATCCTCCAGAAGAGGTGGTGTGTGTATGAAGGCCCCTTCTTTGGATGGGACTGGGAAGGGAGAATTCTTGAGTATGTCTTTGCTTCCCTGTCCTAAGGCGCCTACCACGTCCTCTCCCCTCAACCCTCTATATAACTAAGGCTGCCTTGGACCAACTCAGACTCAGCTCACCATCACTTGCTCAGTGTGATGATGAGCTAGACCAACGTACTGCCATTTGGGGGCCACAAATATAAGTAATTGAAGTGATTTGCACACACCGTAAATCTCACCATTTCTTCCTTTGTGGTTGGCCTCACTCGCAGGACCCAGGCTATCCTATGATTGCTGGCCCAGAGACAGTCACTTTTACTCACCTGCTAATCACCTGGTCTCTGCTCAACCTCCTTGTAGGACTGTTGTCTCTGCTGGTGAATTATGAGATGGAGACACAGCAGGGTCTAAGTTGCAGAAATTGGAATTTTAATTTTTGCTAGCAATTACTTTGTGCATTAATTTTAGTGGATATGTACATAAGAAATTTAAATGTAAGAGTTACTTGACTGCAATGGAACAGAGGCAGGGTAGGCGACAGGACCATCAGAAGTAGATGTCCCTTACTGGCAGTGTAGCCTTAGAGAACTTGATAGGTGTGTGTTTCCATATCTGTACTGGTGCTGATGATAATCCCATCTCCAAGCCCCAGAAGTTGGTGGGAGGGTTAGAGACACAGGGCTGGTACAAATTAAGCGTCAACCAACGTGGACTGTAATTTTCCTCTAAAATTGGTATACAAAATGCAAAATCTTTGAGACTAAACAAAAATACTATGAAACTTTGAGCTTCCCAACGCAGGAGCCCGGAGGAGAAGAACCTAAGGGTTAGGTTGTTCTTGATGCTCAGTTGAAGTTGCTTAAGAAAATGAGCTCTCCCTAACGAAATAAATACAACATTGTAAGAAAATGCAGAGCTGTCCAACATATAATTCTTCTCTCTTTGGTCCATGATCCAAGCTCCAGAGTTCATGTAAACTGTAGAAGAGGCAGGGCAGTTCTTCAGGAAGCAGCAGGGTCCGTGTTTCTTCCTCATCATTCCTGTGCTGTCTTGACCCATGAACAACCCCGAGAGGTGAGGAAATGAAGGGAACCCACAGTGAGCATGTAGCCAGGCACTCCAGAGAGACTGTCCCTGCCTATCTCTGAGCCACAGATAATGAAATTTAGCATATTTCCCTCTAGGTAGCAAACCCATTGCTCGTTATAGTAAAAACCCCTGCCTATTACTAACAGTAACACATTGTATGATAGAGAAGAGAGGAAGAAAGGAAGAGCATGCATGCACCTGTGTTCATGTGACTATAACTGGCTGGAAGCTCTACCAGCAATTCTTGATCAATTAGGCATCGCGATTGAAGTTGAATGTCGACGGTTACATCATCATTTTACTCAGGCAAATTTAGTTTTAACAAAACGACGTCATCAAATTGCAGCTCGAGGAAGGAAAACAGACTTGGACCACAAAGCACACTGTGGCGCACCTTGTCCCATTGGGCGCAATTCCTGATATCCAAGACAGAGCAGCATTTCAGCAGACACATCTGTGGAATTCATGTGACCCAAGAAAACCCTCACACCTGATGGCACCTACAGAGATTATGATGAGTCCCGAGACTCATCATCTGCCCGAGCCATTTGCTGATGAAATTATTTTAAGGTTACACTTGCTGACTCCATACTGGGGAGAGGGTTCACTTACATCTTGAAGGTGGCTGACAGCTGTGGACAGAGAAGAGCCTTGCTTTGGGAAGAATGGGGAGAGCATTGGACAGCCTTTACCTTCTTCCTGACCTAGGAGGTCAGCCCCTTTGTAGATTTCTGTGCCCAGTATAAGAATGTTGAAGGTTTTAGAAATCTTGGTACCTGTCCTGATTTCCTAGCCATCCTTGACCATCTAGAACGCCCACCTGGCAGTCCATGCCCACTAAGAACACCTGCAGATATACAGTACTAAAATAAAGGGGTGAGTCCCTTTCCTGTCACCCAGTATACCAAATGAATTATTATTTTGCCCCACATTTCTAGAATGTTCCTTTTCAAAATCTCTGTCTATAAAGCTATTAAGTTTCTGTTTATGTGCAAATCCTATTGTGCAATCCTTTTATGTGTGAATATCTGCATGCCCCTTAGAATATACTATATTTTCTAGTAGAACAGTGGTTTCTGGGCTTCTAGAGATGGATGGCTCAGCAGTTCAGAGTGCATGTTGCTCTTGCAGAGGGCTTGTATTCAATTCCCAGAACTCACACAGTGGTTCACAACCACCAGTAGCTTTAATTCCGGGGGATTTTCTTCTGAACCCTGCTGGTAGCAGGCATGCGCATGGTGTAATACATGGCTGCAGGCAAACATTCAGGCACATAGAATTATCAAATCTAGAAAGGATAATAGAGGCAGAGAGATGTCTTTCTGTAATTATCCCTCTAGGAAGCCTGTTCAATGGGTGATTTTCATCTTCTCACTCTTCCCGACATGCTAGCTGTCCTTCCATCCCTGAACAAGACAGCATCCTCTAAAGCTTGTAGAGACTCTAGAGAACAGTTTTATCACATAAACACCGAAGAGATCTCAGCCTTAGGGTGAAGTCCCCAGAGGGACTGCCATGTAGCCCGGCTGAGGAGAGCTGTGGCTTCCACCATGGCGGATAGGTTGAGCAGCTGGTTACCGGAGGGCATCATTGGATTTAGTGTGCCATCTTAGGGACCATTTAGGACTTGGCTTTGATTCCCAGAATACGGTCTTAAATCCAACTTGGAAAGTCTCTACTTTCAGTGGAAAGTGGATTTGTGATAGTTCACGATTATTTTTTGTTTCAGTTCAGCTTCCGTCTTTCTGGGCACATTTGCACGTCCATTCCTGGGCATGGATACCTTTCTTGATATTTCTGCTAGAGGAGGGAGAGCACAAGCAATGTATTTGGAAAAATGATAATCGTAAGATAGCACTTTCTTGGGTTACTTGATATCTTATACGTTACTGAACAGGAAAGAAGTCTTACCAAAATTTCCAACATTTATTTATTAGCAAGGACTTAGGTTGTTACAAATTCAAAATTTGCTCATCTTTGATAACTTTCTAAAATTAAGCAAAAGCTTGTTTCTATTTTGTCTAAATCCTATTCTTCAGTATTTGAGGAGGGAATTTTCACTGATCTCACCCAGTCTTTATTTCCACATTCTTTTTCTTTGTTACTTTAAATTGGCATTTTTCCTTTTTGTGTGTGTGTGTGTATGTCTTGCAGTGCTTTCCCAAGAGCTTATTGTGTCTTGCATTCCTTCTAATTTCTGATTTTTTTGTTTTAATTTTCATCCTAAACTTCCTGTAATCTGCTGTTTCTTCTTTCAAATCTCACAGTCAAGTTTTATAGTTCAGTATCTATTTTCTCTAATGAAACATGCTTTTCTTCATTCCTCTGATAATTCCATAATGCATGTATTTCAAGCTTATTCTGACATAAGTAATTTTAAAAGATATTTTAGCATCCTGGTTTGGGGTTATATATGCAGTTCTTCTTCTTCTTCTTCTTCTTCTTCTTCTTCTTCTTCTTCTTCTTCTTCTTCTTCTTCTTCTTCTTCTTCTTCTTCTTTTTCTATTTTGTTGATTTCAGCCTTCAATTTGATTTTTTCTTACGATCTACTTCTTCTGGGTGAGTTTGTTTCTTTTTGTTCTAGAGCTTTCTGGTGTTCTATTAATTCACTAGTGTGGGAATTTTCCAGCTTCTTTTTGTAGGCATTTAGTGCTATGAACTTTCCTCTTAACACTGCTTTCATTGTGTTCCATACGTTTGGGTGTGTTTTGTCGTCATTTTCATTGAATTTTAGGAAGTCTTTAGTTTCTTTCTTTATTTTTCTTTGACCCAGTGGTGATTCAGTTGAGCATTGTTCAGTTTCCATGTGTTTGTGTGCTTTCTGCAATTAATATTGCTATTGAATTCTGACTTTAAATTGTGGTAATCCAATAAAATACACAGGGTTATTCCAATCTTTTTGTAGCTGTTGTGGTTTTCTTCGTTGTCAAGTATGTGATCAATTTTTGAGAAGGTTCCATAAGGTGCTAAGAAGAAAGTATGTTCCTTTCTGTTTGGATGGAATATTCTGTAGATGTCTGTCACATCCATTTGAGTCATATCTGTTAGTTCCTTATTTCTCCGTTAAGTTTCTGTCTGGTATTCCTGTCCAGTGGTGAGAGTAGGGTGCTGGAGTCTCCCACTATTAGTGTGTGGCTTAATGTGTGATTTAAGCTTTAGTAATATTTCTTTTATAAATATGAGTGCTCTTGTATTTGGGACATAGATGTTCAGTATGGAGTTTTCCTCTTGATGGATTTTTTCCTATGATGAATTTGAAATGACCTTCTTTATTTTTTTTTTGGTATATTTTCGTTTGAAGCCTATTTTATTCTATATTAGGATAACTATACCAGCTTGTTTCTTAGGTTTACTTGATTGGAAAAAATTTTCCCAACCCTTTACTTTGAGGTAATGTCTGTCTTTGAGGATTCTTGTACACTGCAGAAGAATGAATTCTCTTTCTGCATCCAATCTGTTAGCCTGTGTCTTTTTATAAACAAATTGAGTCCATTGATATTAAGTGATATTAATGACCACTGATTACTAGTTATTTTTGTTTTTGTTGTTGGTGGTGGCATTGCATGTGTGTTTCCCTTCTTTGGCATTTGCTGTTCTGAGGTCATCTATTGTCTGTGTTTTTGTTAACTAGTTGACTTTCATGGTTTGCACTTTTTCTTCTAGTACTTTGTATAGGGCTAGATTTATGGATAGGTATTGTGTTCTCATGGAATATCTTGTTTTTTTTTTCCCCACATATGGTAATTGAAAGATTTTTTTTAAATTGATTTTATTGAGCTACACATTTTTCTCTGCTCCCCTTTCTTTCCCCTCCACTTCAGTTCACGCCTGTGGTCCCCATGCTCCCAATTTCCTGAGGAGATCTTGTCTTTTTCTACTTCCCATGTAGATTAGATCCATGTATGTCTCTCTTAGGGTCTTTAGTGTTGTCGAGATTCTCTGGGATTGTGAATTGTAGGCTGGTGTACTTTGATCTAAGTCTAAAAGCCACTTATGAGTGAGTACATATGATAATTGTCTTTCTGGTAAAGGTAAGAATGCACTCAACATCCTTAAGAGCAACACGGCACTTCCAGAAACTTGTGGCTCTACAACAGGAAGACCTGAACACTCAACGCCCAACATAGATGAAGAGAAGAAATGACCTTAAATAACTTTATGAAGATGAGTGAGAACCTTAAAGAAGAAATGAAAAATTCCCTTAAAGAAGTGGAGGGCAGAACAAGCAAAAAAATCAACAAATCCCTTAGAGAAAACCAAGAAAAAGCATGTTGATATCCAGTTATGACAGCACCATTTGTTAAATATGCTTTCTTTTTTCCATTTTATATTTTTTGCTTCTTTGTCAAAAATCGGGTGCTTGTAGGTGTGTAGGTTAATATCTGGGTCTTTGATTCAGTTCCATTGGTTTGTTTTTATGCCAATGCCAGGCTGTTCTCAGTACTGTAGCTCTGTAGTAGAGTTTTAAGTCAGAGATTGTGATACCTCCACAAGTACCTTTTTGGACAGGATTGTTTGGCTATCTTCGGTTTTTTTGCTTTTCCATATGAAGTTGAGGATGGCTCTTTTAAGGACTGTGAAGTATTTTGCTGGGGTTTTGATGGGCATTGTATTGACTCTGGAGATTTCTTTTGGTAGATTCTACCTACCCAAAAGCATGGGCGATCTTCCCATTTTCTGGTTTCTTCTTCAATTTCTTTCTTCAAAGATTTAAATTTCGTGGCATACATATCTTCCACTTGTTTGGTTAGAGTTATCTTCACAATCCCACATCAGACATAAGACTGATCTCCAAAATATACAAAGAACTCAAGAAATTGGTCATCAAAACAACAAATAATCAAAAAAAAAAATGGAGCACAGACCTAAACAGAAAACTCTCAACAGAGGAATCTAAAATGGCTGAAAGACATTTAAGGAAATGCTCAACATCATTACCCATCAGAAAAATGCAAATTAAAACAACTCTGAGATTCTATCTTACACCTATAAGAATGAACAAAAACACTGATGACAACTTATGCTGGAAAGGATGTAGGGTAAAGGGAAAACTCCTGCATTGCTGGTGGGAGTGAAAGCTGGTACAGCCCCTTTGGATATCAGTATGGTGATTTCTCAGAAAATTAGGAAACAACCTTCCTCAAGACCCAGCAGTATCACTTTTGGGTATATATGCAAAGGATGATCAATTGTACCACAAGGACATGTGCTCAACTATGTTCATAGCAGCATTATTTTGGGGGGAGGTTTTCGAGACAGGGATTCTCTGTGGTTTTGGAGCCTGTCCTGGAACTAGCTCTTGTAGACCAGGCTGGTCTCAAACTCACAGAGATCCGCCTGCCTCTGCCTCCTGAGTGCTGGGATTAAAGGCGTGCACCACCATCGCCTCTCCCCATCTCTTCCTCTAATAGCTATAGGTGGAACCCGTGGTTCAGGGAATCCCTCTACCTCCACTTGGTGTAGTTGGGCGCTGTAACTCTGTTGAACACTCCTTCAGGTGTAGGCAGAGCAAAGCTTCTAGTGATCTCTCCTCTAGATGTAGGCGGGGCTGAGGTTGCAGTTGTTGCTGCAGTAACGGGGGTATCTTGTATCATGAATGGCAGTAGATGCTGGCTGGGACACAGGTGCTCTTTCCCAGAGGAATTTCCTATGTTAGCTTCTGGGAGCCACTGCTGGAAGCAGCTGCTGTTGTCATTTTCTGTGGTGGTGGTGGTGGTGGCGGTGGCGGTGATCCTTAGCTACCCAAGGCGCTCTCTGGCCTCTGACAACTCCTGGGCAAGTTGCTCTGGCCTCAATGATTCTCAGAGCGTCAGCTACATCTGGGAGCTCTTTCAGCAGTAAGTGCTAGGTTGTGCCCTTCCTTTCTCAGCTTAAAGGCTAGCTTGATCTTCATCTCCTGCTCCATTCTAAGCTCCCACTCTATTCTAAGCACATACAAAACAGGAATACAGATGTTTGTAGCATTTCCAGCTCCATGCAAGTAGAAGGCTTGCAGGGTGACAGAACCTCTTGGAGGCCACCTGTGTCAGTACTCATGTGAATGCTCACACTCGCACAGCACAAGCCTAGCATTCACAAGGCCTGGAATTTCCTCCTTGGCCATTTATTGCTGATGGATTCAGGATCAGTTTATGTCCAGACCAGATTAAACACATAGTGGTAACAGAAATCATGGAGGCAAACAGTATCTGAATGTTGAGAATCTTTGCTGTTGTCCAGCTGTTGGGATAGCTGGCCTCTGGGTGACGGACTTCCACCAAGAATTATTTCTAAGTGGAGCAAGTGCTCAGCCAAACTTTAGTGCAGCTAGGGGCAGGTACACAGCTCCCTTAGGTTCTCCCTTCTTTCGGTGTGGTTCGAGAACAGGCCTTTAGAGGTTTAAGCTTGGCCCTCACTTCCTGGCTTTTGTTTTTTTTTTTTTTTTTTGAGACAGGGTTTCTCTGTGAAGTCCTGGCTGTTCTGGAACTCACACTGTAGACCAGGGTGGCCTCAAACTCAACTAGAAATAATTCTTAAGGCAGAAAGGAACTTACAGTTAAACCTGAGGAAAATAAAATGGGGTTCTTATCTCATGCTTATCCATAAATTATTTTCTGTCTTAGTTTAAGAATTACTTCCATGTACCTTAATAACAAGCCATCCATATTACCTTAGCCCATTGCTCTAAGTTATACATACAGATAAATACATATGTTTTGTCCGTTTTCACATTTAAACATTATTTTTCTATATTCAAAGCTTTGTAAATGGTAGATATCAACATCATCATAATTTTTCTTACAGTTGCTATTTATTTATTTATTGCTAATATATTTGAAAATGCTAAGATTCTCTCTAGAGTTAAAATGTACATTATATATTTAAAGGTAATTTGTGCAGAAAGCTCAGGGTTCCCCCCAAGAAACTTCCCTTCTTTATGGACAGTTTCTCTATCAATAGTTTACGTTTATGAATTAGTCATGGATTCTCAGAAAAGTACATTTGTGTGTGTGTATGTGTGTAAGGAAAGAAATAGAAGAAAAGAAAGAGAAACAAAGGAGAGACTGAAAGAGATAGAGGGAGAAATGGATTTGTGATGATACATTAACTCACATGTTTGTGGAGGCGGAAACATACCAAAATATTCAGCTGAAGTCCTGGAGACACAGAAGTGTAGATGAAGTGCTCTGGTTTGAATCCAGCAGATTCAAGCCCCAAGACAGGGTAAGCACCACTGCCCAGCTCATGAGCACCACAGAAGATGTTTTCTGTTCCTTCTATTCAGGTGTCAGTGGAGCAAATGAGGGAGGTCATTCTGTGTTATCTAGTCTCTCAATACAGATGTTCTGGTCTAGAAATACCTCCAGGGACCTAGATAGAATAAAGTTTCACCAGCGCCTGGCCAGCCGGTACCTGTCTCAGACTGACATAAAATTAACCATCGCTTTTAATGAAGGAGGTTTCCTCAATCTGTACACCACCGTTGGTGCCCTTGGTTAGCTACAGTGCACAATTTACATAGCACTTGGTCTTTCTCTTACGAAGGACTGAAAGTTATGGCCAGTGTTTGGTAGCATGAATTTGGCACAGCAGTGTCATTTAAAATAAAATCCGTTCTCTGCTTATTCAACCTCCTCCTTGCACAGGGCAACCACGGATCCTTTACTGAGCCCATGGTAGTTCCTCTACAAAATGTAATGCAGTCAGAATCATATACTTCATAGTATATACTTCATACTTTATGCTGGACTCTTTCCTCACCAGCAAGATTTCTGTCTTGCCCCCAAGCTGGTCTTAGCAGATTGTGAGAAACTTTCAAATCACCCTTTAGAGTGGCTTCACCAGCAGCAAAGTCTCTGTTGGCAATTTTGTCATTCTAATTAGTGAGTACAGTTTCCTCATGATAAACTTAACTTGCAGCTCAGTCTACCAGTGCATTTTTCTAATGACATATGATACTGGGCATTTTTTCATAAGCATAATTGCTGTTAGTAAACTCTCTTGGTTAACATGCCTGGTCATATATTTTCCCTTTTTTATTGGGTTGTCTCCTTACCATTAAGATTTAAGAGCTCTGTGGTCAGTAGTTAATGCAGAGACTCATCACCGGTCAGAATGTGCAGAATAAGTGTGCCGAATGCTTAGCAAATTGCATTACTCATGACCTAACTGACGTTGAGGTTACCTACATAAGACCTGTACGAGATGAAGCCAGTAGGTCAGCTGGCACTCTAGCGGGAAACAGTAATTAGACTCTGGCCTGAATGAATTAGGCAGGGAGAAGACGACATAAAGGTGCCACAGAAATGTGTTGGGGGTGTCTTGGGGCAGAAGAAGGGGCTTAATGATGGATGTGATGATGATTTGCTGTGTACTCGTGTGAAACTGTCAAGGAATAAATAAAATATATTCTTAAAAAGAGAACTTAAAGCTGATTTTTATGGGAAAAGAAGAGTTGAGGTGTACGCTTTGTGCCTTCACACCCATCTTTTGAGATACTTACTCCTTAGTGTGTGGCTCTTCTTTTCCTTGCCTTGACAACATCAATGCTGAGATTTTTTTACTTTTAATTTAGATAAGCTTATCCATTTTTTCCATTTTTTTTCTTTCAGACATCATGCTTTAGGTACTGTGTTTAATCAAACTTCTCTCAAAACATTGTTAGCTGTTTTTTCCTACATTGCATTCTAAAATTATTATGATTTTAAATGTGTTCTTAAGAAGTTGCTAAAGGTATAAAGCACACATTGAGATTTATGCTCTATAAGTGAATGGCAGTTTTTCTAGAACTGCTGAAAAGATGCTCTTTTCTCTTTTATTAAAGATCTACTGTCCTGGTCTGGGGGTAAGCAGGTTCTTTTCAGACTTTCTATTTGGTTCTGTTAATCTTTTGTCCACCTTTGTCCAACACTACCCTGTTTTATTTACTGTTATTTTGGTGTTGGTCTTAAAGAACGGGAATGTCAGGCTTCTTGTTTTGTACCTCAGGAATATAATGGCTACTCTAGGCATTTTCCTTTTTATAGTATTAGCTTTGGAATCTTTTTTTACACACAAACGTACATATATGTATTCACTTTTTTTTTTTTGGATTTTGATAGGATCTGCCCTGAGTCTATAGACTAAATGGGAAGAACTGACATCTCAACGTGAGTCTTCCTATCTAACATGGAATAGTCCTTCCGATACTTTGATTTTCTTCTTTCATAAGTTTTTGTTATGTTTCCAGATTATGCAGATGTTTTAGGCTTTATTATTTACAATAATCATTGTAAAGCACTGACTTTTGAATCCTAAGATCTTATTAACATTGCTTGTTATTAGTTCCAAGATTGTAGTTGATTCTTTGGGTATCTTTTATGAAAAATCTCCAAGTAATGGAGATCTCTTGCCACCATAATATGTGTGTGCTTTATTATCATTTGCTTTCTTGTCACACTCAGGAGGGTTTTCTGTGTCATGCTGAACAGCAACCCTTGCTTTGCACCCAACTTAAAAACAAAGAATTCAGTGTCCCACAAGCAGATGTGATTGATGTCAGTGGTAGGATTAGCTGGGGATCTATCTATTCTAAATGCTAATGGACTCTGTCTATTAAGATCACGACTAGGGACTGTGGCAGTGGTTCAGTATGCCTGCCACATAGGCATGAGAACATGAGTTTGAATTTTCAACATTCACATAAGACTGGGCATGGTGGTATGCATTTGTAATTTTTGCATTGGGATGAGAGTTGACGGATTCCCGGGATTCAGTGACCTGTCAGTTTTCTAGTCCCTTGGTCTTCTTTCTAAGAGTTCTGATCACAGTGAGGTGCTCATCTTTTAGCAGTTCTGATTTGCATCTGCCCTATGTTTGGTGGAGTTGAGTTGCTAGGCAAGAAATAATCCAGAGAGAGACTGTGAGAGTCTAATTCATAGCCATTGTTCTTGCTGACCTGCAGAAATGCATTTCCATTTTAGTGACTTGTCTTCTTCGGCATTTTGAAGGCAGTATATTGATCTGTTTCCCTCACTGAAGGGCTCTGATTAAACGAATGGAGAGCATCTGATAGTACTTCTGTCTTTAGACTCCAGGGAAATACTGGGGAGAACCTGAAGTTGCACTTAGTCCTTCAGATCATGAGGTAGAGTGTTCTGGAAAACAGCACAATGATCAGAATGGTAGTCTGTCTGGTCAAAGAATCCGTGGTTTTCCTACAGAGCCCTGTTTGCTTATTTCCTGTGTGTGTTCATGTGGCTACTCAAACATGCTGTTGGACTTTTGTTATTGAACTTTTGAGCTCATGAATTTTACTTTGTGTGCTTTCAGAATATCCCTTTAATCATACTGCCACGAGTTCCTATGCAATTCTTCTGATTACCATTATGAGTTTGTTAATAGTCTCTTTTAGGTTTCTTTTTTTTTTTTGCACATATTTGAAACAGTTGATATGTAGCTATTAACTCCACACATGGCCGTCATAAGGGGAAATTCCTATCCATTTATTTCTGTTTCCAGTGAATTTGCCACACTTCCCAGTTGTGCCTGTGTGTGTTTCTCTCTCTTTGTGTGTGTGTGTGTAGTTTTCAATGGGATTGGAATTTCTCAACTCACTTTCTTTTTATGCAGTCTGGGCTCTAGAACTTAGAAGGAAGCTGCTTACAACTAAAGTGGGTCTTCCTGTCTCAGTGAACCTCATCAAGATAATTCCTCACAGGTGTGTACTAAAACAGACCATTTCAATTTCTCACAAGAGTGCCTCAAGATTTATCTCCTAGGTGATTTTAGATCCTGTTAAGTTAAATGAATTAATGACCACAGAAGCTAAGAATGGGAAACAAACAGAACCCCGACCCTGAGCCCATACTGGCACTAATAGACCCATTGCCACTCTTGTAACACACTGTTCTCTACCAATCACACAGGGAGTATATAAAACAGGCAATGATATAAACAAAAACATCTTATAATATTTGTATGCCTAAATAGCTGGAGACACTCCAAGATCATGGACAGACTAGAAATACAGAAAAAACATTAGTGTGCCTCAGTAGCCTGCAGTCTGGATATTTGATAATGACCCAGAAGGAGGATGGCAACAAAAGATACCTTTTAAAAATTATTAAGTTATTCATCTTGCTTCCTCAAAATGGCACAATGTCATCACAGGAGAATCCCTCATGTGGTTATTCTTTGAAGAATAGGTACATGCCATTTATAATTTTGCAAGGTGACAGCAATCATAATTTTAAAGCAATGATTTTAATCAATCTGTGTACATACTAAAAATGGCCAAAGCATCATATAAATGAAAACTATTATGAGAAGGACCTAGCAAGGCACTCGATTGCAGAATAAATGAGGTAGAACTAATTATTAATATCCCCTTTTCCAAAGCTCTTGCTTTGGAAATGTATCTTACATCTGTGGAGCCACTTATTTTCCCACAGAAGTTCTGAATTTTTTAATAAAATGTCAGTGTCAGGAACGAGGAAGAGAGATGTTTATATAAAGTTATTGGTGAAAATATGAAGACTTAAGGAGTAATTTTAACAAAGTAATAATGTTAATTCCTACAGCTGAAGATGGATTCTAGACTTTCTGCTGTAGTTCTTCTAAGTTTGTTCTTTTATTCTAGATTTAGTAGAACCTGTGTTTAGTGTTTCAAATTAAGGTGATGTAAGTGGCCGATTCCTGCATCTGAAGTTCTGTTGGGTACAGAACCAAAGGGAAAAACTGCCAAGATGTATGAAAAGAGAGGTCATTACTCTCCAGAAAGAAATGCAATGCAGAGTGGCTACACTGGTCTAGGGCTATTTGTCTTATTGTAGCCTATAAGGGTTGATGGCAATGTCCAGGTACAGGGTCTTGAGATCCACTTACCTCCATGGATTAATCCCAGGCTTTCCCATCTACTACCAATGGGATGTCTTGACTTTAACATTTCAGATTCAGTGTTTTTAAAACCTTGGTCTGTGAGTTGGTTCTCTTGACTCAGCACTGATAATACATTTCTGTTCATGGTTAAGAGATGAGAGAATCTTGATTTCTTAACGTGTTATGCTTGGAAGAGTCAGAGAAGGACTCAAAGATGTATGATACTCACCTAGATTTTAAAACATAGGGAGTAAGGGGTGTTCTCAAAACAGAATTAGACATACCAGCCCATATTATAGAGACAGTAGCAGAGACTCAGAGAAGCATCAAAGCCCAAGACCTGGGGCTGGAGAGATGGCTCAGTGCTTACCAGCACTTGCTGCTGCAGAGGACGTCTGTTCACAGCACCCATGATAGACATGTTAGACACAGCTCTGCCTTTGATTCTAGTTTCAGGATTTTTGATGCCCTCTTCGGGCCTCCGTGAGTAATTGCATGCATGTTGTATACACACATACACACAACACACACAAATAAAAATAAAATAATTAAACAATAGGACCTTCTCAAGAGAGTCGTGACCGGGTACAGCTCAAGAGTGGCATGAGACATTCGGAAAAAGACATTATTCAGTTCCATTGACACCAAATCACCAAGGCCCTCAGGTTTCAGGACTACCAGTAACTAAAGTCTTCCCTTGGGCATTGGACAGTCATTAAAATACTGGGTACCCACAATCCAGCACACAGTCCAACCCTTGTGCATATACAGGCAGCACTATGTAGGCTTGATAGATGTTACAAAAATAAAACTCATGAAGTCAGAGTTAGTAATAGAATAGATATTAAAGGGGATGGGGAAATTTGATCAAAACACATTATATGCATGGATGAGGTTCTCAAACAAAAAAACCAAACATGATCAGAAATGTATTCTGGTGATCTTAGCAATAACCATGGATGATACAGTGACTTTCAGAATCAACAAACTGAAACAGATATCTAATAAAATTTGAAATTCAGATAAATTAGACATACTCAGCAAAGTGTTTCTAATGTAACGTACTATGCCACAGATAGACTAACCTCACTTGTTACATATCTGAAACTCAAACTTAACTGGCCATCCTGGCAACCTTGTGACCCGGGTCTCCTAAGTCAGGGTAAGGGGTCTCAAAACACCAGTTATAGAAGCATATTGCTTACCAGTCACCTTTTTGCCTTCAAACCATATCTTCATGATACTCAGATTAAAAGAGAAAAGACAGAGGTGAGAAATCCACCCTGTATGGCTTGTGTAAAAGAACTGCCTGGGACAAAACTTTCCAAAGTGACCCGGGACAAATCAGAAAATGCTATCTGGACTCCTTGGTCCCTACTGTTGACTGCTCTTCACTTAATTCTCAGAAGCCACCCATGGCCTTGATTGCTTTGTCCTCAGATTGCAAAGAAATGGGAGAAATGGATTTGTCATTACAAAGTTGAAAACTGAAGCAGTTTCTGTGATTTTAGGCAGTGCTCTTAATAGCTCCAACTCTTGGTCCCATAAACTTCCCTGAGTGCTCAACTGTGGCCCTGATTTGTCTGTAAAGTCTCAAAGCTCCCCTTAGCTGAACTTTGCTCTGCTTTATTCAGTGTACCTTTGAATGAACCGACGATTAGTTTAATTTTTCTAAAATCTACAGTTGAGTCTGACTTTGTTGTGTTTACCTACATGTTGAGCCAAAGTGAACTAAAATTGTGGGTTTACTTCTCCATGAATGATATTGACCATAATGAAGGTCTTTGATAGATGCCATATTCAGTCGGGACTAACATGACATGAGGATTATTGGAACTTCCAGAACCATCCATAGAGCCACAGGTTCGAGATGGGTTACTTATTATAATGACCCAAGACATGTTATGAAAGGGAACCGTGGTTAAGGTAAAGAAAGATTGAAATACTCCAACCTCAGTCAGACATGAGGGAGTGTTTAATGAGCAAAAGGAAGTTAATTCCCTGGGTATGGCTACTCATAGATGAAGGAACAGGACAGGTTCTAACCACATAATCAATGCCAGTGGAAAATGCTGGACAAGGGCCATATCCTGGGGACTGCACTGGAGGAGCTCTGGTACTCCAAGACACTCAGAGGTAGGGGCTGTGGGACAGTCATGCTCCCAGGGCAGCAGGATTCTGCTTACACTGTTGGCCCTCACTGAGATGTTTATAAAAGACAAGACCAGGTGTTTCCAAGTGTGGTTTCCTGGGACATCAGAAGCCTGGCTGCTGACCCTGATTTCTGCTCCTAGTATTACATGGGGGGATCATGACCCATTCTCTGCTCTTCTCATGGGATTTATTGGGTCATGTCACTATGGCTATAAGTTTAGCTTTGTGTCAACTATATGGAGTGTAGTAATGGAGTTTATTCAAAGTAAAAATAAACTGGACTATGTTCTCTAACCATGAACAAAGAACAACTGAAAATGGATTAAAGACTGGAACCATAAGACTTAAAACCATAAAACCTGCTGAAAGAGAACAAGAGACAACTTCCATGTCATTGATATTGAGTTTTTTTTTTAATACAAAATACATTTTAAAACATGGCCAACAGATGCAATGAAAGGTGCCTAACATCACAAGAAAATTCAAATCACAATTACAGTTATCCCTCACCCCCATACCTCCTGTTAAATTATCTACTGTAAATAAAAACAGTAGCTGAATATTGGATGTGGGGAAATTGTTGTCCTTGTATTATTGGTAAAAGTGGCAAATGGCAAGTCTATTATTGAAAACAGCACAGGATTCCTCAAAGATTAAAAAGTAGAAGTATCATGTGATCCAGAAACCAAACTTTGGACAGATAGCCAAGATAACTGACACTGCCACCTGACAGGATGTCTGCACATACATGGATCCTGCGGCACAATTCACAATAGCCAAGATGAAGAGCAGACTAACTGCTCATTGACTGACGAACAGACAAAGAAAATGCAGTATATGATTCAAGCTTACTCTGTCTTCAGCGTATCTTATTGTCTGCATGGATGAAGACAGAAGAGTTATCCTAAGTGAAGTCAGTTAGTCCCAGGCTGTGTGGATGTGCAAGTATGAGATTATCCAATGAAAATGGAATGGATTATGCCAGGAGAACCCACCATAGAGATCTGCTGTACAGCATCGTGTCCATGGTTAAAACCACGGACATCAAAATGCTACATTTCAGGCCACGTTCCTGCAAACAGCTTTACAGGCCGTACATACGGGTATTCACCTTAATTTGGGTGATGAATTCACAAGTTTATGCATATGTCACAACTAATTAAATTATATATCAATACATACAATTTCTTCTATGCCAGTTATATCTTGATAAAGCAGGGAGACAACTTTTAAGAATGAAAGAAATGCCAAGCAAATATGATCATCTTTATGTATGGAAAGTTTCAATATTTCAATGAATGGGACAAAAACTAGAACATTGTCAGTTCTGAGAACAAAATGCTTAGAAGAGAATCATTATTTCCACTAAATCACAATCAACAACTCCCCAAAGTTCATTTCACCCAAGTTCCTCTGCTTTTCTCGGTCTTACTGGGGTCACAACTTTAGGCAGGCTCATGTCTCCAAGGAAGGGCGGCTGTTGGCAGCTGGTGGAAGGATTTTCCCCTGCCTAGATTCATTAAAAAAAAAAATGGTGATCTTTGAATTTCTAAAACAACATAATCTGCAGCCCAAATTCAGTTTTGATTTTTGTTTGTTGGTTTGTTTTCTATAACAAGATGAAAGAAATTCATTCACAACATTTGATTATCTCCTAGCTTGGCCCATCATGGTTACAAATGTACCCTGGTCCTTCTAACCTGTCCTGCCGAAAACATTTTAAAGGGTGGAGCAAATATCATTTTTCCATTATGGATTGCTATTTAAATTATAGCCACAATGCAAACTTTAGCAACTGCATGGCTTTTTCTTCCCCAACACGGAGGTAGGTGGCAGAGAGAATGTTGGATGCAGTGGCCAAGTCTGGGCCAAACAGGAAGATATGTGATTTTCAGTCAGGGGAAGGATTGAGGACGTCACTGATCACATAGGCTGAGTACTTTACTCTGGTCAGCTTACGGACAATAAAACGTTTGAAGCTGGTTTGTTGTTTTGTGTTTATAAAAATTCACCTCTCCTGGGGTTTATGAGCACTGAGTATGTCATCGTGGAAGGATGGCTGTACCCATTTTGAATAATGGGGCAGAATGTGATCTTTAGAACGAGATGAAATCAAAGAAACACCTGAGGCATCCATGGGGGTCTTAATGGCATAGGACAGAAATCCTTCAAATCAGAGATAGAAAGAGCAGAAGGTTGAGGCCTGTCTGGGCTAGAGTGAATTCCAGGCCAGCCTGGGCAACTTAATGAGATTGTGGAGAGAGAGAGAGAGAGAGAGAGAGAGAGAGAGAGAGAGAGAGAGAGAGAGAGAGAGAGAGAGAAAAACATATGGGCTGGTGGTGAGAGAGAGACAGAGATAGAAACAGAGAAATAAAGATCTGGGCTAAAATTTGGTGTCCCAACTCTGATCCCAAGCACAACAGAAAATCTACTCTAGATTCAGGTTTAGCTTATAGTACCTGACTGTTCACAGCAAGGACTGCAATCCCAAGACTTCCAGTGCTGCCTGGAAGGTGGGGGAGGGAGGCATTTTCCAGCTTGAGCAGCCTCATCTGTGATATAAAGGAGGGCCATGAGTCTCCACCTTGCTCACTCTCAGACATTTTCATTTTAAAATCCAAAATTTCTTTCTCTTTTCATAGCTTGTTTAAAAATGGAGCACCCAGTACTACAGACATAGAGCCTTCCAATTTCTTAACATCCTAGGAAGTGCTCCTGGGTGCCCGTGGTGGGGAGCAAATATCCCCTTCCTGGTTTTGGTATGTTGCAGGGAAGGATGTGTTGGCAGGGGTATGGAGCAATGGGAGAGGGCCTGTGTAGCACCAGCAGAGCACTGGATTCTGTCTCCAGCACCGCAGTAACAACCATCATTAGACTAAATTAGAGGGTGCACCATATATGCAGAGTTCAAAGACTAGTGTTGTTCCCGAGGGCTGGTGGTGTCTGTGAAGCCCTTGCAGTGACTCTCCCACATAGCTGGCCACTGTCCGGGACTTGGTCCTAGTTATTTTCATGTTTTGAAACTGTCCATCTCATTTGCACATGTTTCTGAATGAGACATTGTTGTGCCCCTGACCCTCAACACAACACAGCTTCCCTTGTGCTTGTTTCTCCTGTTCCACATGAAGGGCCCTCGGCTGAGCTACATCAAGATAACCAATGTGCTATGCAGTCATCTTCCATTTCTGCAGCTCCATATGTGTTTTATAAGGTGTGTCCCGTACTCACCATGGTCTTGTGTTCTCTGTTAATGGACAACAGTGGACTTTCCACTTGAGTAACGTGACCTGTGGGAGGTACTCCCTGTTCCAGAAGGTAACTGTGTGAAGTTTTCTTTGGGATAACATCTTTGGGGATGCACTCACTGTGTCAGGGGTCTCTCTTTTTTGCTTCCAGCCTCAGTAGACGTGGTACTGATGACCACGTGCAGGACCTCTCTATGGCCCTCGCCAACCTCAGTAGAAGTGGTACTGATGACCGTGTGCAGGACATCTCTATGGCCCTCACTAGCCTCAGTAGACGTGGTACTGATGACCGTGTGGATAACCCACCCCCTCCATGGCCCTCGCCAGTCTCACTAGAAGTGGTACTGATGACAGTGTGCAGGACCCCTCCCCATGACCCACGCCATCCTCAGTAGAAGTGGTACTGATGACCGTGTGCAGGACCTCTTATGTCCTAGCTTCAGCACTTAACAGTTTTCTCCAACTCCTGACAAGGAAGTGGTCTAGAAATTCCCCCAGCCAGCGCTTCTCTGAGCCCCAGATGTTTGTTCCTGCTTAGCTCAGTGGCCCATTCCACTCCCCTGCCCCCAGTTCCTCTCACTTACTTCTAGCCCAGCTACTTGCAGATGCTATCTGTGGGTAAGTTCATCTGCTGAGAGGCTTTGCAGTGGGCACTTCCTCAGACTCTGCCCTGTTAAGTTCTATTTTCTACAGAAGAAAGACAAAGACTCTCTAGCATAGTGCTGACCCAGGACCTACAACTATCCCATAGCCAAGATTATATTGTACCGTGACAAATAGTTAAAAATAATTAGCATGAACTTGGGATTTCAAAGTAGCCAGCGGAGAGGGTTTCTAATGTTCTCATAAAAAAATAAGATGTGTAGGAAATGACAGATGACTAATTATCCCTGATGAGACCATTCCATAGTGAATACATGTCTCCAAACGGCGTGTTGAGCTGTAAATACGTGCCGCTGTTGTGTGTCAACCGAGACCCAAAGAAAGGATTGATCTACTGTGCACGCACTTTCTTAGCCCTTCACCCTGTTTGGTGATTTCACTCAGAGCCATTAATTCTCAGCTGTAGTTATTGGATAAAATCTACCCCGCCGGCATTTATTTTGCATACGCGTATTTTTCTTGGAATGGCTAGCTACAATTCAAAGGCAGTTTCAAACATCATTCTCACAGCCCTGTTGTGGCATAGCTGACTGAAATGGCATGCAGCAACCTATACCTGGTTTGTCAGCGAAACCTCCAGTTTTCTGCTGAGGAAGGAGGAAGTGAGTGAGTACTGGCAGGTGAGAGAGAGGAAGACAGAGTGGACCCACAGCAGCGAGGCTTAAGGTATCTTTTCGAATCACTGAGTAAATCAAAGGCAGATATAGAGAAAACCACAGGACCCATGACGAAACAGACTCCGCTCACCTCTTCCTTCGCATACTGCTTGGGATTTTCCCAGACAAAACCTCACCACTTGTGAAAGAGCTCAACGTTGAAGTTCAGTACGGATGAGCTTCCAGCTGAAGATGCCATGGCTCTGCGGTGAGGGGAGCCTTGAAACTGACTCCCGTTCCTGTCCTGAATCACCCAGTGTGGGCTCCGGTGAGCTTTAAGGAATAGTGTGCTCATAACAGAGCAAATGGCGGGAGATGTGTTCCTATAACCCATGGTCCAGGGACCATGGGAAGGACGTCTGGAAGTCTTTCAGAAACAACTGCGGGAGAGAGATTTCCTTTCAGCAAGTGGGATTGTGAGAACCTGTAGAATTTTCTAGCAAGGTCTGAACCCACACAGGCTCCCTGCAGCTCTAATACAAAGGTGCTAGATGTTGACTTGATAGGCCCTTTACGGCTTCAGGGACCGAGCTGCTGATTCAGCACTACTCAGTGGTCCTGTTTCTCCGTGCTCATGATTAGAAAAGGACCCTTGAGAAAAGATAGTGTTGCTCTCCTGTGCATCAGTAGACATGAGTCTTTCTGCAGCTAATTGGGTCTGTGTCCACGTGGAAGCTGGGTTGCATACCAGACTGGGCAGTCTCAGGACTCTGGGGCTCCGTGGATGGTCTCCGTTAGGGAGCAGAGGTCAGGGAATAGGAATTGGTCCAGAGATACAATGCCCAGGAGGAACCAGGCGGGGAGCACTCACAGATGGGTATACTACAGAATAAATTAGCTTGTGGTCTCTGTCTCTGCTTTGCAAAGACCCTGAAAGAGTCTCTTTCCCACCTGAACCCCCATTCTCCAGAACCTTCTAGAAGGTCCATGACATTATAATTTTGAATAGAGAAATTTAAGTTGCCATTTGAATTACCTGTCGTGGGAGGATCACTTTGGAAGTTTTGGGGAGTACTGGAGCAAAGTCAGGGAGATTTTTAACTTATTTAACTTTGGACATTTATAATCCCAAAGGCAAAAGAAAGCTAGGTCACCCTCCATTTAGTCTTCCCATTAAATTGTTGGAGCCACTGCACCACCAAGCCCGTAAACAGGGTGGGAGTAAAAGGGTTGGATGGGAAAGTAAGTAAATATTTGACTTTGCCAACTTGATCTGAGAAGCTGGTTGGAGTCGCATGATCTAATGGGTGTTCTGGCAAAGCGATGACACTATCTTTGTTTAAGGTATGCCAAATAAGGGGATGATTTGTTTGGTTTCCTCTGTAATTACCATAATGATGAGCATGTTTGCCAGACCAGATATTGTTTTAAAAAAGTTGTGAGGGTCACGTCTAGGAGAGGATTGCAGTGAGGAAAGGCAGATGTGAGAACAGGCTAGCTCCTGAGAGCTTAGCAGCCCCCTCTGGGAGACCCCTACTTTTTCCCCTCGTTTCTCAGTGAGAAGTCAGTCCTCTGTCAGTTGAGGATGTTATGCCAGGAGACATTTGGAGCATTTGCTGGAGGCGACATCTTGCACGTTTGGTTAGACAAGTTTTACTGTTAACAATATTGAAAAGACTTATGATTTTTAATACTCAAAGAAAAAACCCTTTATTTCAATTCAGTTCCACTGCTTTTGTGGGAAAGAGAGCAGAGCCATCAAGAGGTACCTTAGTGCTAAGGAAGAGAAGTTGGCGCAGTGAAGGCCGAATCTCAGTCAACTAAAATCTAACGAGAATTTAACATATGCCAGAGATAATTAATACTCTAGAAAAGTAGATCTTCACTCATATTAATTTGCTATTTATCAAACACAGTATAACCAGCCAAGTCATGTTTACATTTTAAAACACATCATGAGTTAATATGGTTTATAATTACACTGAAATATCATGAGACCAGGGTTCACAATCCAGTAGCAATGGCCTACAAATGCTGTGGCTCGGACCCAGGGGCATCGAGCAGTCTACCTCAATGCATAACTCTATCGCCTCTCTGACTCTGTGTGTCTGTGGTGTGTTAATGGGTATTTGATGGCTACTTCAGCACTGTATATTTACATAAATAGGAACCAGTCTGACGAATTGTCCCTCGATGTCCACTAAGTCACCTTTATTTGCTCATCTTATCAACGCACCAGTGTCTCCCTCCCCATTTCCTGTCCTTCAGCACTCTCTGCTTTAACTTTTCTTCATTTTTTTAAGATCCAACATATAAGTGGAATCAAACAGCATTTGTTTTTCTCCATCTGTTTTATTTATTTAGTAAATGTTTAACATTCATACGTATTGTGCCAAGTGATGGCAGTCCCTTCCTTTTGATGGCTGGATGATATCACATTACATCACATAATGGTATCCAATATAGTATGCGTAATGTTTCATTTCCTATCTAGAGAGAGAGTTGGATTGAGAACAGAGGCCAATGAGGTACAGTAGAGTCTGAAGCTTTCTCAGTTTGGAGTCACTCATAAAGAAAAGACTATAAACCAGGTGGTGGTGATGAACACCGTTAATCCCAGAACTCAGAAGGCAGAGGCAGGAGGGTCCCTATGAGTTCGAGGCCAGCCTGGTCTACAGAGCAGGCTCTAGGACAGCTAGGGCTGTTACACAGAGAAACCCTGTCTTGAACAACAACAACAAGAAAAAACGAAAACGAAAAAGGAAAAGACTATAAAATTACAAACATAAAGATCAATGCAGAAGTCAGTATTTTATAATAATAAAGAAAATGATGCCACAAACTAGTTTTTAAATTTTTTTAATTTTAGACCTTTTATTCATTTTACATACCACCCACAGTTTCCCCTTCCTCCTCTCCTCCTATTCCCTCTCCCACCTCCTTTCTAGCCCTGCTTCCATCCACTCCTCAAAAAAAAAAATGCTAAGACCTCCTGTGGAAGGTCAACAAAGCCTGGTATATCAAGCTGAGGCAGGACCAAGCTCCTTCCCCTACATCAAGACTGAACAAGGAATCCCACCATAGGGAATGGGTTCCAAAAAGCTACCTCATGCACCAGGGACAGATCCTGGTTCCACTGCTAGGAGCCCTACAAACAGACCAAGCCACACAACTCTCACCCACAAGTAGAAGGCCTAGGTTGGTCCCATGCAGGCTTCCTGGTTGTTGGTCTGGAGTCCATGAACTCTCAGGAGCTTGGGTCAGCTCTCTCTGTGGGGGTTCTCTGTCATGATCTTAGCCCCCACCCCCTTGCTCAAATAATCCCTCCCTCTCCTTGACTGGACTCCTGGAGCTCAGTCCAGTGCTTGACTGTGGATCTCTGCATCTGCTTCTGTCATTTTCTGTATCAAAGTTCTATGATGACAATTAGTGTAGTTGCCAATCTGGTTATAGGAGAAGGCTGGTTCAGGCATCCGCTCCACTTACTACGGGTCTTAACTGGAGTCATTCTTGTGGATTCCTGGGAATTTCCCTAGTACCAGGTTTCTACCTAATCCTATAATGGCCCCCTTTATCAAGATAGCTTTCTTTCATTGCTCTCCCTCTCTGTCACTCCCCCAGCTCAACCATTCCAGTGCCTTGTGTTCACATGGCCCATCTCCTCCCCTCTGCCCTGTCCCCTGCCCCCAATCTACCCTGGAGATCTCATCTATTTCCCCTTCCAGGGCAATCCATGCATCTCTATTAGGGTTCTTCTTATTACTTAGCTTCTCCTGGGCTGACAAACTGCAATTTTAACAAAATGACAAATATTACAAATGGTAGACTTAAGAACATTACAAATTTGCTTTTTGATACAATACTGGAATGTCTTTTCTTTCTTTCTTTCTTTCTTTCTTTCTTTCTTTCTTTCTTTCTTTCAAAAATATGCTTAATTTTTTATGCGTGTGCACGTGTATGTACCTGTGTAGATATTTGTACCTGTGTCCATGTAGAAGGCAAAATAGGTTGTTGAATACCCCAGAACCAAGGTCACAAGAATTTGAAGACCATGGGCTCTGGGATGTGAACTTTAGTCCTCATGATGTCGTAGCAGGAGCTTAGCCCTAGAATACCTTCTTTTATAATTTTGTTTGCAGACCTATTAAAGTTCAATGGAGAATATTTGTCATATTAAAAATCTATCATGCAATTGAATCATCCTTTTTAAAAATTTTTGCATTATGTGTCTTTTTAAATGTCTATTTATTCTTCTCTCATACAATACATTCTGGAAGCAGATTTCCATTGCTCCACTCCTAGCCCCCTCAGTCAGACACACACACACACACACACACACACACACACACACACACACCCCTCTCAGAAAAGAGTAGGCCTTTTTAGAGAGATTAACCAAACACAGCACAACATGATGCAATAAGACCAGGCACAAACCCTCATATCAAATCTGCGCGAGGCAAGCCAGTAGAAGGAAAGGATCCCAGGAGCATACAAAAGAGTCAGAGACACTCCCATTATCAGGAGTTCCCCTAAAACACCAAGCAAAGAACATAACATATATGCAGAGGACCTAGCACAGACCCATGCATCCTCTTCAGTTGCCTCTTCAGACTCTGTAAGCCCCCATGACCCCCACTACTTCACCTTTTCTACAGGGCTCCCCGAAGGGAGGGGCCATATGGGGACTCCAAGCTTGGCTGTCTCTCCACCTAATGTTTGGTTATGGGTCTTTGTATCTGTTTCCATCAATTGCCTTGAGGCAGTTTCTCTGATGACAACTAGGATAGGTATTGATCTATGAATATAGAAGAACATCATTAGGAATCATCCATTGATTTAAAAAATTAGCCAATCATGTTTGGTTCTACCCTAGGTCTCTGGTTTATCCAGCCTTCACTGGGTCATGGTCATCCAGGTCGTGTCAGGCATGGGCTCCCTCTCATGGTGTGGGTTCCAAATTAGACCAGTCATTGGTTGGCCACTCCCACAAGTTCTGCCCCACCATTGCCCCATCACATCTCACAGGCAGGAAAGACTGTAGGTCGAAGGTTGTGTGTCTCGGTCAGTGCACCAGTTCCACCGCTAAAACCTTGCTTAGTCACAGACGATGGATGTTCAGGGTCCATATCCTCCATCACTACAAGTCCTCTCTAGAGTCACTCTCCTACATTCCAGGGAGTTTCCACTGCACTAGGTTTCCACATCATCCTTTAAGTCCTCCTATAAGTCCCTTTATTCCAGTAATCTTGCCCTCCATCACTCCCATCTCATCCCTCCTGTGCCCATCCTCGCCCACCACCAGTCTACCCTCAAAATCTATTCTAGTTCCCCTTCCTCGGGAGATTCATGTGCTGCCCCAGATCCCTCCTTGTTACCTAGCCTCTCTAGTTCTGCGGATTGTAGCATGGTTATCCTTTACTCTACAGCTAATATCCACTTATGAGTGGGCACATAGAATGTTTTTCTTTCTGGCTCTGGGTTACTTCACTCAGGATGAATTTTCCTCATTCCAAACATTTCCCTGCAAATTTCATGACATCTTTCTTCTATTTTAACCGAGTAATGCTTCATTGTACTTTTACATTTAACCTTGGTAAATGGTATCAATCCAAAAACAAATGTCCATTTCTTTTTGATTTTCTTCTTTTATGGAGTACAGGTTTTTAAATTATGACAATGACTTTTTGGATTACTTTGGTGTCTGTTGTTATGTGCCCCCTTTCCCTTCTGATTTT
This sequence comes from Microtus obscurus, assembly GCA_963919715.1. Lineage (NCBI taxonomy): Eukaryota > Metazoa > Chordata > Mammalia > Rodentia > Cricetidae > Microtus > Microtus obscurus. The sequence continues at coordinate 26,889,414 of CAWTZC010000015.1, forward strand.
GTTAGTTTGAATATTTTCTTTGTGTCTTTTATAAGTTTGGATAAGGGTTTGTCTATTTTGTTGATTTTCTTAAAGAACCTTTTCTTTGTTTCATTGATTCTTTGTATTTTTCTCCTTGCTTCTATTTTATTGACTTTAGCCCTCAGTTTGATTACTTTCTGCTATCTACTCCTTTTTGGTATACTTACTTCTTTTTATTCTGGAACTTTCAGGTGTTCTATTAAGTTGCTAGGATGAGATCACTGCAGGATTTTATGTAGGAGTTTAGTGCTGTGAACTTTCCTTTTAGTGCCACATTCACGTGTCCTATAAGTTTGGGTATATTGTATATTCATTTTCATTAAATTCCAGAAAATCTTCAATTTCTTTTTTATTTCTGACTTGACTGAGTTTCCATTCAGCATAGTAACTTAGTTTCCATGAATTTGCAGGTTTTCTGTTGCTGTTGAAAATCCATCTCTAATCCATTGGTTATCTGATAGGATGCAGGGAATTATTTCAATTTTCTTCTATCTGTTGAGACTTGCTTTGTGGCTAAGTACAGTGTCAATTTTGTGGAAGGTCATGTGAAGTTCTGATAAGAAGGTATATCCTTTTGTTTTTGGATGAAATGTTCCATAGATATCTGTTAAGTCCATTTGATTTATAATATCTGTTAGCTCCAGTATTCTCTGTTTTAGCTTTTGTCTGGATGACTTTCAGTTGGTAAGAGTGGAGTATTGAAGTCTCCTACTATCAATGTGTGATATAAGCTTTAGTAACTTTTTGTTTTGTCCTTCTTCCTTCCTTCTTTTCTTCATTCTTTTCTTCCTTCCTTCCTTCCTTCCTTCCTTCCTCCTCTTCCTTCTTTTTTTTTTTACACAAATGTGGGTGCCCTCGCATTTGGGGAATGATGTTAAGAACTGAAATGTTATTTTGTTGGATTTTTCTTTTAATGAGTCTAACGTGTCCTTTCCAATCTATTTGATTAAGTTAGTTTGAAGTCTATTTTGTTAGATGTTAGAATAGATATATTTGCTTGGGAAATCTTCTTCCAAGCCCCTAAACTGAGATAATGTCTATCTTTGATGTTGAGGTATGTTTCTTGTATGCAACAGAAAGATGGGTTCTGTTTTATATCCATCTGTTAGTCTGTGACTTTTCATTGAGGAATTGAGACAATTGATATTGAGAGATATTGATGACCAATGATTGTTAATTTCTGTTATTTTGTTGTTAGTGATGGTGGTGGTGGTGGTGGTATGTACATGCATGTGTGAGTGCATGCGTGTGTGCTCGTGTGTGCTTCCCTCCTTTTAATTTTTCTGGTGTGAGATTATTTCCTGTGTTTTCATGGGTGTAGTTAATCTCCTTGAGTTGGAGTTTTCCTCCAGTGCCTTCTGTAGGACAGTAGGTAGATAGGTGTTGTTTAAATTTGACTTTGTCATGGAATATCTTGTTTTCTCCATTTGTGGTGGATTGAAAGATGGATAGTTTGGGTTGGCCTTGTGGTTCCTTAGGGTCTAGAGGAGGTCTGTCTAGGTCTGCCTGGCTTTTAGAGTCTCCATTGGGAAGTTTGGTGTAATTCTAATAGATCTCTATATATTACTCACTCTTTTCCCCTTGCAGCTTTTAATATTCTTTCTTAGTTCTGTACGCTTAGTGTTTTAGTTAGTATGTGGGAAGGGAAATTTATTTTCTGGTCTATCTGGTGTTCTTTATGATTCTTTTATCTTTATAAGCATCTTCTTCTTTAAGTTAGGAAAATTTTCTTCTATGATAATTTTTGGAAAATATTTCCTAGGTTTTTGAGCTGGGATATTTTTCCTTCGGTTCCTGTTGTTCTTAGACTTGGTCTTTTCTTGGCATCCCAGATTTCCTGGATGGTTTGCACCAGGAATTTTTCAGATTTTACATTTTTTTCACTATGTGCATATTTCTTCTATCATATCTTTAATGTCTGTGATTCTTCCACCTCTTGTGTTCTGTTGAAGCTTGCCTCTGTAGTAACTTACATAGATTTTTTTTTATTTCCACAATTCCCTCAATTTGTATTTTCTTTATTGCTTCTATTTCCATTTTGAGAGCTGAAGAATTTTGTTTGTTTCATTCAACTGTTTGTTTTTTTCTTGGCTCTTTTAAAGGGATTTATTCATTTCCTCTAATTTTTTTGTTTGCCTTTTCCTTGATTTCTTTAAGGGATTTTTTTCCTCTTTAAGACTATTAATCATTTCCATAAACTTTGTTTCAATGTCTTTTTCTTTTTTCCTTTTTTTGGTGTGAATATATTTTAATTGATGCAATCTGATCAAATAGGAAGAAATCCAAAAGAAAATAATATTGAAAACTCAATAAAAATAATAATAAAGAGTGACTGTCTAAAAATAGTATTAGATAAAAAAGAAGCTTTTGCTTTATTTCAGGGATGATTAATCTGAGAAAGTAGAAACAATGAAAACTTACATTAATATTATAGTCCATATATCACTGTGTGGAAAAATAATCCATCATAAGGTTTTAGTCATTTTCCCCCATGTCTCTCCCTCTGTTACACACATAAGCCTGTAAAAATTATTCAATTAAAATCCTGATAAAAATAAAAAAAATCTATGGGAACAGAATGGAAGAGAGGACAGAATATAAAATCTTTAAAAGATGAAGCAAAAACTGGGCTCCAAAATTCTGCGTTTTGACAGGCTGTGGTTTTCTGTAGTGCTCTCTGTTGAAAAGAAGATAAGTAGTGAGAATTAACACTTATCTGTGGACATAAGGAGAGATGTTTGTAGATTGTTGTTGGAGATGATGCTTGTTTAGTAAATTAGTGGTTATAGATTCTCCTCCAATAACCATGACTTCACTGGTTGCCACTAAGTAGTTATCTTAGTTTCTGAGGCCAGTCATGGTTTCCCTCTTGTTGAGCAGATAGGTCTCAAGTCCAACTGGAGAGTTGTCTGTTACTACCAATGTGTGTGTGTCACTACCGTACCCTCAGAGTCACCATGCCATGCTGGCCTGATCTGCTGGCAAGTTCCAGGGCATCCAAGGCTACACAGAGAAACCCTGTCTCAAAAAAATCAAAAAAAAAAAAAAGAAAGAAAGAAAGGTCTGGTAGAATTTCCATGTTGTCATTATAGTGTCTTTTTTCTGTGATTCAGCTGTGTTGGGGTATTCAGATGTGATATAGCAGGGTAGCTGGACTCTAGTGGTGACATATTGCCTTGGTTGTCTCTGATTGTGTTCTTATGATAGTATCTAGGCATCTATCTGGATTTTGGGTGATTATAGGTCTAGGTGCCAACTTCTGAGTTTGTCTTTATTGGGTGGTGTTCCTTGGTTTCTGTTTCCTCTCTGATCTTTTGACTGGTATGGCCTGTGGCTGAGCAGAAAGTCTCCACCCACATTGGGGCTGGACTTCTGGTTTACAGGGTAAGCTCTGGTCAAGCAGGGAGTCTTTGCCTAAGTTGGGGGCTGGTATATGGAGCTGAGGAGGGGAGAAGGTATTGGGAATGGTGTCAGAGGGTGTGCCAAAAGAGTGGGGGGAAGATCCATGGGTGGGTGGCCTATCTGGAGTTCTAGCAGCCAAAATTCTTCTTAAATTGCATGAAGCAGTGAACACTCATGTTTTTAGCTTGCTTGGCTATCCAAGGACTATGGCTGCATATTCCCTCAACTGGGACAATCAGACATTTTTGAAATATGGTATTTCTCATCTTGCCTATTAGGATGTATATACAAAACGAGACATCCTCATAGCTATATGCATTTTCTAAAGGTCTTTGCCCTTCAGACAAAACACATGGATGTTATATTCTTATCACCATAAAAGAAACCTTTGTACATTTCAGAAACCCATACATATGACCATGTCTTCTTCCTGTGCCTTGGACGGTTCAGTACCACCACTGCATTGTGATGCTTCTGCCTCCACAGTTTCATGCAAATCTGCCTTGATGGCTGGGAGTGGGTTGGGACTTGCTAAGAAGGGCAGTATATCTCAGGGATTCACTTGCCTTGGTCTCCCTAGCACTGAAATCTATTTTATATCATCTTAAGACTTGATTTATATGCCATTCCAAATCACTCAGATCTCCCTGAGTCTCTTCTACTTTGTAAAAGTCATAGCCGTATAATAGCCCAAGATTCCTGCTATATTAATCTCTTATGTGTCCTGTGAACACGGTGCTATCTGGACCAGTGAACTGGGCATCAAACCACCTCTTTCATGGCTGACAATGCAAGTAGTTTCATTGCTCATATGGCCCACTACTGTGATTCCCATAATGCCTCCGATTCTGCAGCCTTTGTCATAAGGAAATATGGAATGGGGTTTTAGTTACATCCTTAGTTTCCCTGTTTACATAGTATTCAGTCTTATCATCATCTGTTCCCATGTCCCATAGCTTCATTCTCCAAGTCAAGCTGTTCACATGTAAAGTATTCTGAGATTATCAGAGTATATTAGAGTTTTGGATTTCTGGGGGCCGTTTTGGAAAGAGATCAAATTTCTCCTCTCCACCATGCCCTGAAAGAAACAGAAAGAAAAGCCTTCACCTCATCCTTCCTTCCCTTTACTTTCCCCTGGATCAGAGGCAGATGCACAAAATGGTATCCATCAGTCCTTTGTAATTACTGGGAAAAAATCACTCTGGAGAAAATACCTCAGTTCCATATCTTACTGACCCCAGCAAAGGTGCTCCAATGGCTGCTGCATCCTGCTTCCAATGCTGCCCTTCCATACTACATTTATTGCGGGATTGCAGTCTAGTCTGTAGCCCATCAGTCATGAGGGGAGCATTTCCATGCTCAGGTAGTGGGCTCGTTCATTAAGGAGACATACTAGATCATACCACATAGAGAAAGACACCGTCCTGGGATTACCCCCAATGATGCTCTAGCCTTAGACAAACAAGCCCCAGTCCCATGTCTTATTACCCATTGGAAGAATCATACAACCCTTCCTCTCCAGCCCTTCTGTGGTCCATTCAGGCCCTGCTGGGTTTTCTGTGTGTTATATGACTCTTTCTGGGAGATGTGAATAAGTAAGAAAGTGTCTGTTTACTCAATTTAGGGCATCAGCAGCAAATCAAAGAAGCACACAAAAGTTTAGGTTTGCCAGCTGCCCAGTTTATCGGGAATATTAACAGAAGCATGGCTGAAGAATTGTTTGCAGGGGCATAAGTGGTTCAGAGGCACCTGTTTTTACCAAAACACCCACCACAGCATGAGTAACAACCCATAAAAGCCACATTTCTGCTGTTTCCTGCTCAGATTGCAGGCAACTCCACCATAGAGTATCCTCTCCTCCGGCAATTGCTCAGTGGTATAACATTGGGAAAGAGTCTTTGAAGTCTTCTAAACTGAGTTATGAGTGTCTTGTAAATTTTGCCATCTTCCTGGGCCTTATAGATTTCATCAGCTTCCTGAGTTTGTTTCCATTTTGTTGAAAATGGTTGCCCAGCAGTAATCTACTGATGCAAATGTGAACTTCATTCAGACACACTCTCATAGAAACACCCCCACATACATTTGAAAAAGGTTTCAGTGTGTCATAACACAGTTAGGTTGGATATAACATTAGCTCTCACAGTGTCCCCTTCATTAGCCAGACAGTCTTCATGATCACAGAGAAACCCCTTTCCATTTCTGGTCTAAGATTGTTTCACATGTATCGCAAAACCCAAGACTACTTCATCCCATCCCTGGGAAAATGAAAGCAACACAGAAAATCAGTCAAAGGAAGGGATGTCACCCCCATTCACCATCGTACTGCAACTCAGCTGTGTTTGGAATACAAGACATGTTCAGCGTCCAGGAGACAAACAGGCTAAATGGGTGCCTCCCTTGAGCCCATCTTAGTTCTGAAAGAAGAGCTGCAGTGTGGCATACTCTGGGTTTGTGACTGGAACCTGCCTTCCGAGTGTCTGTGGCCTGGGGAAATGGCTTCCTGAGCTACTGGGTAGGTAGAGAGGCACCTCTAATGACCTATAGCATTTACAGTAGAAGTTAAATGTTCCTTGAGAAGGTGAATGTAGAAACAGTCATTAGAGATGAAGGGTAGGCAAATCTCTGTGCTGCATGTCATACAGATAAACTGCAGCTGCAATGAAAGTTGGCAGGCATGTTGTTTAGCTGATGGGGTCCCATGATCACCTATACAACATGGGTCATAGACACCATGTGTCTCAGCCCTAAAGAAGGCTTCTCAAAATGGTAGTGACCACAGCTTACCTCTGACAGTGAGAATAAAAATCTGTCATGTTGGAATTACAGAGCTTTAAATTTTTTTTTTTTAGTTTTTTGAAAAAAATTGAGATTATAGTATAATTAGATCTCTCCCTTTTTTTCTTTCCATATACTGCCCCCACTTTCCTTCAGATTTAGGGCCTCCCTTTTCTACTTGTATGCATATATAATATGCATATATATATATACATATATATTCCTCAATTTTGCCTGCTCAGTCTTTAAAGCTCTTGGGATGTTTATAGGGGGTGACACCCTCCATGAGAGGGACTAGGGATGTATAACTCACACACTCAGTGACAACTTCATATTCAGTGTGTGAAGCAAAGCAATTCTTTGAACTTTTGACATCTGGCATTTTGTAAAACATACTAAGTGATAATGCATCTGGTCAATATCTACTAAAATTAGTGACAGCCTATGACTAATCTGTTTCTTGACATTAACTATTTAAATCTTATTGAGCTGAAGCCATCATCAATTGCAAATGTGAGGGCAGAGAAATGCCTTCCTCATTGTTAGACAGTGATGCCTTCTAACTTAAACTACTGTAAGGCTGGGCACCATCTTCTACTTCCTGAACGTGTAGCTCAGGAGTCAACCCCCCAAAATCATTTCTCGTGGTATTCCATCTCTCTGCTGAACCATGAGCTGGCCCAAGTGTATACATCTTCTCAGGGATTTGCTCTTCCCCCTTTGAAGTACGTAAACATTTTCGTTCCTGAGGTGCTTCGACCTTCTAAGAGGAAAGAACTGGAGACAACAAGAGCTCTGGCAGCCTTCCTGCCGCCATTGACTTCTGCCCTGCTTCACAACGTTGACTTCCTAGAGAGAGGCTTTTCTCTGACCCTAAAACGTACTTGGTTTCGTGTGACTCCTGGGATCATGAAATTGCACTCTCATTTTCCACACACAGTGTATTCACCAGAGGGCTGCCCATGTCTGTGTAAATAATGCTTCAGCGGGGTAATGGCTAAATGCTCTGTTTTCCTCAAATTTGTGCCTCTCAATTTCATATCAGTAATGACCTTGCCTCTGAGGTAAACTTCTGGGGTAGTCTTGAACTCCATAGAACAAAAGCTTGAGTGAACCCTGCGCTTTTGTTTTTGTTATTGTCAAAACTGGTGTTTCCAGTAAGAGCTACAAAGTGAAATCAGCCTGCAATTCAAGAGAGGCACCTGGGAGCTGGCAACTCTGGCTTGAATTTGAACCACTGTGGTCTGCTGGCACCAAAACAGCTGCCTAGGGCATTAGAGAACGGGCATGGCTGGGCTCAGTATAGCCTTACTTACCACACTGGCTGCTGGGCAGTGCCTTTTACCCACCAATCCTCTTATAGTGTCTATGGCAGCTTTTCCTCTCTCTACACAAGTTCCTGCCTTCTCCTCCCAAGTCCTAACACCTTCAGCAGTGTGGTGGGGGTCCACTCCCTGTCGCTGAGCTGTGTGAGAACAGTCATGCTTTGTTCATAGTTCAAAGGGACTCCAGCACTTCCTATAGGGTTCCTTTCTACCCCACTTGGTGTTAACATACCTAGACAGAGGGCAACTGCTTCTTCCGGGGGAAAAATATAGAATTAGCTAGAAAAAAGTTTCTTAGTCAATTAATTTTATGGTTAGTTTCCTAACAGAAATGCCAGTTTTTCTATATTTTATCAATTTTAAAGATCAGTGATATCTATGTGTAGTATCAAATGATTGGCTGTATTACAGTATTCTCATATTTGTATAGTATTCTCATATCTGCATATGAGGCATTGTGATCTCCTTCTCACCCAATTTCTTCTTCTGTTACCCTCCTCCTCCCGCCTCACTCTTCCCAGACAGTCTTTTCAGCTTTCAAGTCTGTTTTTTATGCCTAATTATTTCCACACTTGACACAGCACATAGCATTTGTGAGTCTGACTTATTTCATTTCTCACTATGATCTCCAGTTGTCATAGTTGTAATCTGTTATTTATTCAGCTAAATAGCATTCAACTATTGTGTGTGTGTACAGATATACTAAATAGTTTTTGTTTGTCTTTTGATGAGCATTCTTGATTACTTTGTCTATTGTAAGAAGTGTTGTAATAAACATGTGTGTTCAGGTAGCTCAGCTATAAGTGCCCATAGATTCTTTGAGGGAATGTATTTAGCTGTGATATGGCTGAGTCATAGGGTAGTTCTATTTTTGGATTTTTGAGGAACTTCTATAGTGAGTTTTCTAAGGGCACTGGATTGCATTCCATCTAATACCGTATATGTTTGTTTCTCACCTCTTTGCCAGCATTTGGTGGTATTTTCTTGGTGTTAGTCATTGTATCTTGAGTGAGATGAAATTTAATACAGATTTGATTTGCATTTCTTGGATGGCTAAAGGTGCTGAACTCTCTTGACATTTTTTAATCATTTCCTCTTCCTTTGAGAACTGTCCAGTTTACTGGCCCCAATTCATGAATTATTTGTTGTGTTTAATATTTTTGAGTTTTGAAAATGTATTCTCAGAATCATCAAATCATACTTCAAAAACCTGTACTCCACAAGATTAGAAAACTTAAAGGAAATGGATAATTTTCTGGATAAATATCACTTCCCAAAAGTAAATCAAAACAAGACAAGCAAATTTAATAGACCTAAAAGTGCTAAGAAATAGAAATAGTCATCAAAAGTCTCCCAACCATAAAAAGCCCAGGACCAGATGGTCTCAGCACAGAATTTTACAAGATTTTCAAAGAAGAACTAATATCAATACTCCTCAAATTGTTCCACACAATAGAAACAGAAGAAACATTGCCAAACTCTTTTTATGAGGTTACAGTTATCCTGATAACAAAACCACACAAAGATATTACTAAATAAGAGAATTACAGACCAATCTCATTCATGAACATTGATGAAAAATATTCAATAAAATACTGGCAAACTAAATCCAAGAACATATCAAAAAAAAAATCATCCACCATGACCAAGTAGTCTTCTTCCCAAAGATGCAGGGATGATTCAACATACAAAATTCTGTCAATGTAATTCACCATATAAACAAACTGGAAAAAAAAGCATGATCATCTCATTAAATGCTGAAAAATCCTCAACAAAGTACAACATCCCTTCATGATTAAGGTTTTGGAGAGAGCAGGGATACAAGGAAAATACCTAAACATAGTAAAGGCAATGTACATAAAGCTAACAGCCAACATCAAACTAAACAGAGAGAAACTCAAAATGATCCCACTGAAGTAAAGAACATGACAATGTTGTCCACTCTCTCCATATCTACTCAATACAGTACTTGAGGTTCTATCTAGAACCATAAGACAACAAAAGGAGATCAAGGAGATACAAATTGGAAAGGAAGAAGTCAAACTCTCACTATTTGCATATGATATGATAGTTTACATAAGTTACCCCCCAAAATTCTACTGAGGAACTTCTACAACTCACAAATACTTTCAGTAATGTAGCAGGATACAAGATTAATAAAAAATATCAGTAGCCCTCCTTTATACAGATGATAAATGGGTTGAGAAAGAAATCAGAGAAACATCACCCTTCACAATAGCAACAAATAGCACAAAATATCTCTGAGTAACTCTAATCAAACAAGTGGAAGACCTGTATGGTAATAACTTTAAGTCTTTAAAGAAAGAAATTAAGAAGACATCAGAAGATGGAAAGATCTTCCAAGGTCTTGGTTAGGTAGAATTAGCATAGTAAAAGTGACAATCTTACCACAATCTTACTACAGATTCAACGCAATGCCTATCAAAATACCCAGCGAAATTCTTTAAAGACCTCGAAAGAACAATATTCAACTTCATATGGAAAAGCAAAAAACCCAGGTTAGCCAAAACAATCTTGTGCAATAAAGGAACTTCTGGGGGCATCACAATCCCTGACTTCAAACTCTACTACAGAGCTACAGTACTGAAAACAGCCTAGTATTAGCAATACTGGATTTATAAGATGATTTTAGTAGTGTATTTCTGTTTGCTATTTTGTAGGATAATGTAAGGAACATTGGTATTAGTTTGTTAGAAGTTCATCACTTAATCTATACAGCCCAGGGCTTGGTTGCTCACTTGTGGGTTATGGGTCTCTTTCCTCACATGTGGCCAGTCTGGGTATTCACAGATGGGTAAGTGGATATAGTCATGGTTCATAGGTCTCTGACCATTCAAGGTGATTGATATTTAGAGTCCCAGTTGGTTTTTGTAGGACTTTGAACATAAGTAAAGAAAATGGTCACATTTCATTGGTCCCTAACATTATCCTGGGCTGTGGGTCCTCACAGAAGTATAGTAAAAATGATGGTTTCGGAAACTGGGTCTCATATATCTTATTCCGCAGCGGGTTTGTCAGAATCTCTCTGGGTCCCACTAGGAATGTGGAGACTAGGAAAGTCACTCAGTATCATGCTGAGACCTATCTGTCCTGGTATGTCTGATGGGCTTTATAGAATTTGGTCTATCAGTGTTTAGACCATAAATGCTTTCTGTTGTCATATGTTGTTTGTATATTGTTTGCCTTTATTAGCATGTAGTGCCTTCTTTATCTGTTCTCATTATTTTTGGCTTAATTCTGATCTGTCAGCAAAAGAATTGTTACTCCTGCTTGCATTTTGCTTTAGCTTTCTTGGCACACAATTCATTTTCCATCCTATAACTCCACACCATGTGTCTTTACTGCTTTGAGACAACAAAGAGCTGGGTCTTTTTGTTTTGATCCAATTGCCCAGTCTTTGTCTTTTAATTACAGGGTTTAGACTATCTACACTTAGGGTTATTGAGCGATATTGCTGATTGCTGTAATATGTTGTTAACAGCCTTGATTAGTTTTGCTATTTATTGTTTGTTCTGATATTTCTCTTGGGAGTTTGCAGGAATACTGAGCTGAGCATGCTTGCCTCTTTCCTGTTTCTCATTTATGTATCACTCTAATTTAACACATGCTTCCTGACCCCTCATATTTATGACTGCCTTTCTTCTTCATCACCTGCATGTGGAACCAAAGTGCATTCTGCAGTTCTGTCCTACTAGTCACAAGCTGTGTAAGTTTGTATATGTTTCTCATATAAGGTCTTTGTTTCTCAGTTTCAAATTTTAAAGATAACTTTGCAGTATATATACTAACCTTGATTGACACTTACTTGTTCTCAGAGCTCCGAGTGTATTACCCCATGATTTTGTGGCTTTCATGGTTTCTGTTGAGAAATCTCATTGCTATTTGGATAATTTTGGCTTTATATGTAAGTTGGCAGGGTTTTATTTTTGCATTTTCAATATTATTTACCATTCTGTAGTTTTAGAATTTCAACTTTATACAATTTAGATATTCTCTTTCTAGTCCTTTAATAATTCTACATGTCTCCAATAACTATGCATCCCCATCTTTCACTGGATTTTGGAAATCCCTGCTAAAATGTCACTGAATAGATTTTCAACACCTTTAGTTTGAAATTCAACCCATTCAAATCTGTGGCCTCTGGAAGATTATCTAAGGACCAGTCAAGCTGTGGGCATTCATGGCTAATGTTTTCTTTCTTGCTTTCTTAATATGATATTTCCTTGATTTTGCCTTACATTCTCAAGATCCTCGTTTTCTGTTTAATATTGACAATTGGTGGTGTTTTCTGCCTTGATTGTGACAAGCATGTCTTTCATTTAAATGTCCTTAAAACCACTTAGGAGTCCCATGAGGGAGGCCCCTTCTCCTCACACGTGTGAGCTGAGGCTTCTGAACACCAAAGCAATGAGCTCAGCTATGACCGTAAGGCAGATGCTCACCTTTGCAGCTAATGTTCATAGGGCATGGACAAGGAAGTAATAGGGATTTCTAAGGTGTGGTGGGGTATGTGTGGAGACATTAGTCAAGTCAGAAGCTCTAAGCCCGTAGATTCCTAGATTCTGATTCATGGCTTTTGTTTTGGGGTTTTGTCTTCCTTCCTTCCTTCCTTCCTTCCTTCCTTCCTTCCTTCCTTCCTTCCTTCCTTCTTTCCTTCCTTCCTTCCCTCTCTCCCTTCCCTCTCTCCCTCTCTCCTTCCCTTGATCCCTTTCTCCCTCCCTCCCTCCCTGCTCTCCCTTCCTTCCTTTTTTCTTTCCTGATAAAATTTCTCCAGTTCTAGCAGCACCCAGTGATAGCCGCTTGTCTACCCCAGTGGTGTTAGTCTGTGGCCTTCTACCTCAGAGTGTTAGTCCTGCATTGAGTGAGGAGGAATGGGGACTTCACCCGAGTCAGTTTCCGTTTTACACAATGCTGTTTCTCCTCAGGATCCAGCGTCCTTTGCCTCTGAGACTCACGACTGCACTAAGAGCAAGGCACATGGTGTGACTGAAGAGGAGCTGTGCTGTATTCTGAAGGAACTGCTTCCTGCCTTGCCATATTCTGCTCTGCCACAGGTCAAAGCAACTTCTTCATTAACCAATGGTAACAAAGCATATTCACAGCATACAGAGGGGAATCCCACATTATCTCCCCTTTTCTGTCTAAATAAAAGGGAAGGTTTTTAACTTTAACATAGTAAAATTACATATAACAAAAGAGGTATCAAGCAAGAATTTCAGTTGCAATATTTCTTTGTGAGTCTAAAGATTCATATCTAATTTATCTTTTATCATAACTAAGGAAAACTATAACTATCTGTCTTCAACCCCATCAAAGATCCCAGAAGGATATTATATTCTAGAAGTAAACAGGAAGTGCATTATAATCAACTTCTAAAACTTTAGAATTGACAGAGACATCTTGCTACCTGGACAGTCGCCCGAAGTTTTTCTGTAACATTGGAACATCTGTCTTCAGGTTACAAGCCATTAGTATCTGGCAGACTTTTCCATGAAGCAGGAAATTTGACAGACTTGTTCACCTATATTGGCAGTTTGTCAGTCACTTTCTTCTGTGCCCTGCAGAATGTCTAATAGAGTCTTTCATTGAGCAGGAACCCTGAAGAACCATCTCCACTTTCTTTAGACAAGTTCAGCAGTCATTTTTCTGTGGGTCCTACATGCCCAGTTTATACACCATACCTTCAAGCAGTCCAAGCAAGAACAGTTTCTTGTCCAAGTGGCTAGCCTTGTCCAATTGAAGGCAAATTCCATAATGACTTGCTTCAATGCCTATCAACTTCTCTGAAGTACTTGGTGCTGCCAGGAGCAGACATGTCTCTCTACCAAGAAAGTCTAAGTTCTTAAAACCTTTTAAATGCCATATTCTGTAGATCTTTGAAGTGTTGAAGATTATTTATATAACCGAAATAAATCTCTGCATATCTAGAAAACCTAACCAACCTGACTATAAGTTTGACTATTATAAGTGATTATCAAATAATCTATACTTTTTAGTTATATATTACATTTTTAATGAGCTTCACAAACACAATACCTTAAACAAGAACAGAAATACATAAACACAATGTAACAAAATTGACCCTAAATTTGTATCAATAGACTGAAGTCCATACAACTGCAAAGTATTCATTTCTTTATCATATCCCCCAATTTTTTTTAGAAATTGACTGTGCCCATTAAACCATTTATAATCATCCTTTTAGAATGAAAACACACCTTATAAACAAAAATTTTGGAAATTTGGGCACTGTTTTCTCCATACTGCTTCCTGATGTTTGTTGAGCAAAGTATTTTTAGGGTCTATAGAGACCTTTCAGGTGGTCTTGTTCTATCAAACCACATTAGCCTTGATTGGATCCATAGGTTCCCATCCTATGCAGTAACAAAAGCAGAACCTATTTTTCAAAGTAGCATATCCTTAGACTCAAATTTTGAAGTCAAGATACCTTTAAAATATTATATGTTGGCTTAGCTTGGCAGCCCATACAATGAAGTGTCTCTCAGTAATAAGTTCATTCACAGCCAAAAAGTTCAAAGAAAACAGAATGGTTTGCATAATCCAGACTTTCTGTGTATTTTCCATCTTTAAGTAGCTTTTTATATTTCTTTTACTTTCTCTTTAAAGACTTTGCTTTATTTTTAAAAGCTATTTATTTCTATGACTGCCTATACCCATTTCCTTTATTTTTCTTAAGCCTATGTACTTTTTTTTTTTTGATTTTCGAGACAAGGTTTCTCCGTAGCTTTTGGTTCCTGTCCTGGAAGCCTATGTACATTTTTAAAACTTATTATGACCCATTCAGAAGTTTATTTTTGTCTGAATCTGTCTTTTTGTGTATCTGCGATCTTTTTTGATCACTCTTTTAAACCGTTAAGCTGGCATGGCTAGGACCAGAGCTGCTTTGCCTGTTGGTTCCACCCTACTCTGCTTTCCAACTTGGCAGAGGTCTGTTTATCACCAGCTCCGGAAGCCATGCTTACCAGCCCCACTCTGGGGAGCAGTTAGCCCATGCTGCCACTAAGTCTCTTTCAACACACTACCCACAAACCCCATTCAAGTGCTCCATAGCAGGACCTCCTGAAAGAGCCAGAGTCATTTGTGCCACTAGCACAAACCAGAAAGTTGTCTCTTAAAGGAGCCACACAGTTCTTGCTGTTAACGCTGAGTCAGGAAGCTTTCTCTTAAAGAAGTTGCACCTCTGCTCAGCAGCAGCAAACAGAACCTATCTGAAAATATGCTTCTATCAAGAAGCTCCAATTGACTCACATTTTTGTGGGTCTAGAAGCCATCTTTTTAAAGCTTTCTTGGGCTTTATGTGAATATTCTTGCCAAACGTTTGGTTGCCATTTGTAAGTGCACTTATGTCTCCTGGCTGCCCTGGCCCAAATAATCACACAGAAACTATATTAATTACAACACTGATTGGCCTATTAGCTCAGGATTCTTAATACCTAACTCTTACATCTCTTATTAACCCACTGCTCTTATTTTATATTTACCAGGAGGCTCATGGGTTGTTACCTCTTGCTTCTTGGGTGGCTACATAGTGTCTTCCTGACTCTGCCTTCTCTATTATAAATCTAGTCATTAAGAGATTCAAAAGCACTTGAACTGTAGTAATAACCAGTGTGGACAATTACGTTCATGGGTGTTACAGTGGCATAAACATTATGAGGTAACTAACCCCTTTCTGATTGGATTTAAGTCCTTCCCCACAAGGGGAAGCCTGGCAATCTGGCCAGGAACGCATGGTTTGGGAGCTCATAAGTCCCAGAGGATGAACTTCTTACTACTATTTTGCTTTATTACTACTGTGCTAAATGAACATGGTAGCAAAGCACCCTCTAAATTCATATTCCTCTACCTGTAGTTAATGCAGCTCTCAGACTCCATCTGAGATTTTCTTTGTGCAGTGGATGGTGGCTAATACAGAAACTCACTACTGGTTAAGGTGAAAAGAATAAATGACTGTGGAGGGTTCAACCACAAGCAAGACATCTGTATCACACCTCTTCCCAAGACTCGTGAGCCATTGAGGAAGAGGAGAAAGAAAGATGGTAAGAGCCAGAGGTTGGGAAGAACTGAAGTGAAACACTGTCTTCTGGTCTTGTTAGGACTGCCACACTCATGAACTCAACACCACTATGGTTGACTGTGTAATACCTGCACAAGGTTAAGCCAGTCAGCATTGTAGAGTGGAGGGGGAGGGTTTCATGAGCCCCTGCCCCTAATTCAGGAGCTATCGACCGCTGACGGCTTCTGAGGGAGTGAGAGTCCATCTTTAAGAGTGTGGTTCCTGCTGAGTTGACCGCTTTCCAGTGAACGGCTCCAAACACAGAAGTATATAGACGACACTCACTGGAGTTGACAGGCGATTAAGTAGTAAAATTCATTACTTTCCAGAAATGGGTCCACTGTGGAGATGGGCACTGATCTTGGCACTGTGGAGATATGGCCCATGCTTTGCCTCCTCTGTCTCTGGAATGCCACTGGGGACTTAGGGCTGCGTTGCCACACTTGGGGAAGGTTCCTGGAGAGGCAGAAGCTCCTCATGTACCATAGGACAAGTCACCAAGCCAGGGTTGAGTCCACCTGGAGCAGCCTTTCTCTCTGTCACTTGGGCCTCATGGGTACAACAGTGTTGCTTCTGGTGGCCATATGTGCTCCACACACCTTCTCAGCTTCACAAATCACACACGGGATGAGGCACAAACACCGACCTTCCTTTATCCAAATACCCTGGGACCAGAGATGACAGACAGTTCTAGAAAAACAGCCTTCTAGCTGCACTGCTTATAAACTTCCCCTTCCTTTGCTTTCTGCAATGTGAATAAAGAAAACACTGAATTTTAGGAACATTCAAATCTGTGGCTTTTGCCCTGAGGGCACATTAGGTAGTGCTAAATTACAGTCCAGTAGTGATCAGGCCTCCACGCAGGTTCTGAGGCCATCCTAAATGTATTCATCCTTAAAGCTACCTCCAACATGGGGAGTATGTCTTTTAAGTTGTGCAGACCCCAAAGTTGATCTGGTTCTTTTGTTTGTTTGTTTGTTTGTATGTTTTCCTGTGTTTTTCATTAGAAAATACCCTCTTAGACAGTTCAGACACTTCAACTCAGAGAGGGAAATTTATGTCCAGAGGGTTCCTGTGATCCAGTTCATAGACTGGGTTCAGGAACATGGCAGTCTGAATGCCTGAAACACATAATCCAGTAACTGCTCAGTCCCCGCTGCTGGGTGTCTCAGCATTTCCTGTCTGCTGCTGAAGACTTGTAGCTCCCTAGAAGGTCACACGTATCTGGTTCGAGTTGGGAGGCTGAAGAAGCTGGATCTTAAGTAAGCAGAGGATGGGGGCAGCAGTGATGGATACACTCAGGAAGAAGCAAAGGCAGGGCACACCGTGTTTTTCACAGTGTTTCACAGCCTTAGTTAGGGCCTTGGGCTTATAGGGAAGATGTGTGTCTCTGAGCAGGTACCCTGACCCTCCTTCCAGAGCTGTGAAGTGGGTGATTGACTGGTTTCCTGCTATTGTCAATTGAGGTCCTAGCTAGTGTGAGAGTCTTTGTTACTGTCTTTGTTAACTTTGTTTTTGTATTTTCATAAAGCTCTAAGGGCTCTTTAGAGCTGTTTTGCTGTTTGTTTGGTTTTTTTTTTTTGAAGAACACAGTAATGCACATTGAGATGAAGGTGAGGAGGAAGTCAAAGCTTTAGGCACTATTTGGAGGCAGGGATATGTAATTTGTGGGTGTCTTGGATGTTGAGGTCACACAAAAAGCAGAAGAGAAGCTTTTTGTACAGCTTAAGGGGAGGAAAAAAATCTCATTGATTCAAAAAGTCCCCCGAGTCTTTAATGCTGGCTATGGTCCCAGATTTTAGCCTGGTCTGGCTGCAGACTTCCATGAGGCAGCCAAGAGGTTCCTGCATGGCTGCAGGTCACTGCCAAGGGGTGACCTCTCTAATCTAGTCCATTGTGGACAGCACAGGGGTCTCCAGGAAGTCACTGTGACCCCTGCTGGCCCACAGGTAAGGAATGGGAAGAAGGTAGGAACATGGGTGAGGGCAGGAGATTGCGGAGTCCATAATCAGGGACAGCAGGACTTCAGGTTGAGGGAGCCCACTGAATCAGGCCTTCTGGTGATGTTGTTCTGAGATCCTGAGGCTGAGACACTGGGAACAAAATCCACACATCAGACACTAGCTAACACATCAACAGGTACCACACCCATAGACACTACACGTGACAGGCACAATACCCACCAGCAAACCCCACACACCATGAAATACCTACCACACACATACCACACCCACAGCCACAAGTCCCACACACCACATTGCACCTTCGACAGCACATACCACACCCACAGACACTATGCACTACAAACACCATATGCCCCATCCACAAATTCCACACACAGTAAGTTTTGTTCTCTACCCACAGAACAGATGTGTATAGAGATATCACTCCCAAATAGCAGGCATGTTACATACTACACACATGCACACCACTAACATCATAAATCTCTCTTCCCGCACAAATAAATTTGTATCATGTACTTCATGCATACTTTTGGCAGATCCTTTGAATTTACTGTTTGTGCACATAGTGTATGACATGCAATGACATTTATGTGGACGGTGTGCATTTGGATGTGCGCATTAACAAGTCACTCACATAAACATTGAAATGCCAGCATCTCTTCCGCCTGCCATAGATCCTTTTGGGCCCAGGCCCTGTAACAAAGAGGAGTAGTTTAGGGTTTGTTGTTGGTGTTTTCCTCATCTGAGCCCTGGCCTTGTTTTTTTTTCATAGTAAAGAGTCAGTTCAGAAACAATCGCTTTGGGCTAGAATGTGGTTTATCTAGCGTGGCAGAGAATGAGGAGGCAAGAGGTCAGCCCCCCCTCTTTCTTTTCCACACTGAGTGGCCCTGTCTGTCAGTCCTGTCGTGCATAGTGGCTCTAGTACACGACAGCAGTGCGCTAAGAAACATAGTCTCAGGCCTTGAACTCCATGGAGCGCCAAGGAGCATCTGCCTTATTCAGTGGCCTTTTAGGTTGCTCACAATGTGGGGTGTCATTGGAGGGAAACCCACAAATTACCTTTGCCTGAAGCCTGCTGCTTTTCACAACTCTGACGCCCTAGCTCAAAGGTTGGTCTGTTGGCACAAGAATCTTCTGTGGGAGAAAGGTCTTCCCGCATGTCTTCCTGCATGTCTTGGTCTCAGGGACAGAGTAAAATGCATTTATGGCTCTGCAGCCAATCCAGGCATCTTTACCAGAGTGCTGGTGTGTTCCTGGGAACAGGCTTTTCCAGGGGGAAAATGTAAGCAAGACCTCAGAATAACTTGACAGTTTCCTCACAGCCCTGCCACTTCCTGCCTTCGACGTCTTTTCCGGCTCATTGTACGAATCCTGATGTCACCCTGAAGTCTTAATCCTGAGAACCAGCACGCAGCCCCGCAGCCTTGACGTAAGCAGACCAGTCACCCGTGCACTCCCTGTGGGTCAGAATGATATTTTATTGATCATTATCCCAGTTCTCAGGGAAGCAGGCAGGCGCGCACCGCCTCTCCTTGACCTGTCCTTATTATTTAGTTTCCTGTACTAACTTTTCCTCACACACCCAGACATCCAGCAGGCCACACAGTCTTCCTTCAAACCCCACACCCAATTTCACAGTTCCCGCTCCCCTCCTTACTACTGACAGCTCAAGTTTGCACATTCATCCACGGTTCTGGGGCCGCCTCCCAACCAAGCAGCCATTTCCACACTGGTGCTCTTGTCTGGCCAGACAACATTCAGACAGTGTTACTGCCCTGGGCTTCATTAACTCCTAAGACCATTCTACCTGGTGGTAGCCAGTTCTAGAGACAGTAAAAGATTTGTCTTGAATGGTCCTTTTCAGGTGGGGACCTACCAGGCCATGCCCCTTACCTCCTCTGTGACTCTCCTTCACACTGGCCACTCTCGGCCACCCTAACCACCTGTGGCCTGGTGCCAGACAACACAGTATATCCTCAAAGAATATCTATTTACAAAACTAGCAATGTCTAAATCTGTTACCCCTGCCTCACACGTTCTTTTCTACAGAAGAACAGCAATGGCCCCCTGGTAATGTTTTCCTGAGGTCTCCCTGCCTTCTGATGGGCCCTGGTGCCTCCCACGTGGCACTATCATGTTACTGTGAGTGACATACTTATCAATGTCAGTGTCTCTTGACCTCTGGGTCTTGCCAATACTCAAATAAGAATACACCACATTTGTTTATCCTTTACATTTTCTCCCTTTCAGATGCCAAGGCTCATTAAAGCCGAGCCCTTGTATGTGGTTCCTATTTGTTCCTTTGATGTACAATTAATAAAACCTCAGGGTCAGAAACCCGGGTTCCACCTAAAGATCCGAAAAGCAAAACAGCCAGCCACTGGCTCTTACCTCAACCTCAGTCAGAAATCGCAATCTTGCCTCGAGAAATCTGAGAATGAGACTGTGTCTGAGAGCTGTCTTTCCAGCTGTCCCCTTCCCTGATCCCCACCCCCTGGCCCCTCGTCTTATTTTGCTCTCTAGGCCTGGGATTAAGGGCATGCACCACTGGGATTAAAGGCATGCACCACCCGATTTCTGTAGCAACTAGTGTGGCTACTGGGATTAAAGATGCATGTCATTATGGCTACTGGGATTAAAGGCTGGTCTGTAAGGCTGACCAGCATGACTGTTTTACTCTCAGATCTTCAGGCAGTCTTTACTTATTAAAATACAATTGAAATGCCACTACATTCCTTAGTTAATATCCATTAAATGCTTTAAAAAACAGCAAAAGTGTTTTGCGTTTAACCTTTAACACTCCATTTGGGTGTATTCCACGGTGCTTTTTCTTCCCCTCCCAGGGCCAGGCATTAGCTAGGAGCTATTCCTAGCTGTGTGCTCATCTTGCTGGCACTTTAGCTGTGGTCTCAGCAGGCATGGTGACAAAGGTCATCTTCCCTGACCTGAGGAAAGCTACTGGTCTGCCTGCCCTCGGTGCACACCCCTCTGGAGTCCGCGGTTGGCCTCAAGTCAGTATGGTGCAATCACTGACCCCAGCTGTGGGTACTCATTGAGAGGGCTTGGATCACATCATGGTCTTCATAGTTTAGATGCTGAAGTAAGGCCTGGATTCGATTTTGAGCATAAAGTCAGAAAATGGAGTTTGTATTCCAACTGGGTTGATCTGCGTACTCCTTTCTGTTACAGCGCTCCGTCTTAACTTGTTAATTGGTGAAAGCAAAACACAAATTGTTTCTTGACCTGTGACCACAGCATGGCTAACCAGACCAGAGACCAATGGCTCTAAAGCAGTGATTCTCAACTTTCCTAATGCTGCAGCTCTTTAATACAGTTCCTCATGTTGTAGAGACCCCTAGCCACAAAATTAGTTTTGTTGTTACTTCACAATTGTAATTTTGCTACTGTCATGAATCAGGATGTAAATGATATGAAAGGGTTGTTGAACCCTCAGAGGGTCTCGACCACAGCTGGAGAAGCTCTGCTCTAAAGCATATGTGCACTTTCATCTAGGCCATGGGTGGGCAGACTTCCCTCTGGATGCGGTCAGCTCCCTTTCAGTGGAATCTCTTGGCATGTCACATCTCATGGCATTTTCAGTTCAGAGAGAGAGGCTTCCAGACCGGCCCCTTTGGGATCACGTACCTGGACTCTTCCAGTAACTTCTGTTCAATGTTTTCCATGTAGGCTCTCAAGAGAAGTTTCTAGAGTTTATAGGATGGGTCAGCCTATTCAGCTCCACCGAGGAGGCTCTGCCCCATTACTACTTAGACTCCATAGGGTGCTCGGAGGCCACATGACATAGTCATTTAAGACACAGCGTTGGAAGACCTAGGGGAACATGGGAGGTCCTTCTAAGGCAGTAAGATAGGGAGGTTTCAGGTCAGTTGCCTTCCACATTGACCTTCTCTTACCTTCTTAGAAACCAGTAGCCCTCCCATTGGCCAGAGCCAAGATATGGCCCATTAGAGAACATGCTGGAACCCGTGGCTTCTTTAAGAAAAACTGCCTTGGCTCTTTATTTGCCTGATGGCCTGAGGCTCACTCTGCCTGAGCAAGTCAACTGTTTAGAAGAGCCTTCTGTGCGCTCCCAAACTGCATGCTTCTTTTAAGACCTATCTTCCCCCAATTGCTACATAACCTTCCAACAGGGATCCTCTGATGTCATTACCTCCTCCAAACCTACCAAGGGCTCTTAATTCCTAACCCCTCTTCCTCCAAAGTGCTACTCTGCTTCCTATAGAGCCTGGACCATATGCTTGTGTCTTAGTGCCAGCCTGGCAAGACTCTTAAGTCTGTCAGGATCATATGGCATGATGTACTATCAATTCTCATGTTTCTCAAAGGAATGGGGAGGAGAACATTCTAAACAGCTCAGATTGTTCTTCTGACATTAATGCTGATGACTCACAAAGCTCTCTCTACTCCCTCCTCTTTGCTGCCCCCCCCCCACACACATAGACATCAACTGGCAGACTGATCAACACAGCTACCACTCAGGCCCAGAACCAGGGCTACAAATTGGTCCATCTCAACATCCGCCTAATCTAGGAACTGTTGGAGCATGTGATAGGGACAAACCTACAAATCTAAAACAGTAGAATCTCGATGACAAAAGACAACAATAGTATACCCAAGAGGAGCCCCAGTGAGAGCCCATTATTGGTGGTGTAGCAGAAGCCAGAGGCCTGGAACCAGACCTTGTGACAATAAGCACTTGCAAGTAAAGATGAATGGACTGGAGGGCTCACTATGTGACTCACAGGCCACACTATAGCTCCCATGACAAGAGTCTTCTCCTATTTATTTATTAGGTAGTTACTATATTGTATTGTTTGGTTGGTTGGTTGGTTTGGTTTGGGGGCTTTCTTTTAAATTTTGTTTTGTTTTGAGGAGGGTTGCAAGGGCAGGGGGAGATATGAGGGGATGGGGAGATAAGTAAGAAAAGGGTATATGATGTGAAATCCACATAGAATCAATACAAATAAATAAACCAAATACACATATGGAATTAGCAAGTAAGCCAGCAGTTGGCTTGTTTGCTGATCCTCTTGGGTCTTTTTAGTGGCACCAGGTGATGCCTATGTCCTCTCCACAGCAAATCCAAGTCAGATTTTCTTCACTTTTCTCAGTTTCTTTTTCCCTTCCTTTCAGTAGTGGAGTTTGAATTTTACACATAGTGAAGTTCACTCTTTCTGGTGTCGAGCTGTTGATTGTGCATTTTGTGTTTCTTCTTCATTTTCTACTATGGTCATAAGAATCAAGAGTGATAGTTGTCTTTAACAGACTCCAGAGCAGTCACTTAACTTTGCATGATAACATACACACCAAAGCAAGAGTTGGTAAGAGTGGGATCCAATATTTACAAACGTGTCTGTGCATTTGTAGAGAACTGGGTCTCCACAGCTTTTGCTGATGCAAGCTCCTCATTCTTTTTAGGGTGTGCTTCTGTCTCATGCTGTCCAGCAGTCTGAACACTTTCCCTGGAGCTTCTGTCCCTTTCCAGAACTTTCTATCTCCCTTTTCAGGTTTTTCTCATTTTCTCATTCCTTCTTTTGTCTCTTCAATAGAAATCTCTGCACATCATAGTGGACTTGACGTCCCCATTCTTAATAGTGTGTATGAACGGTGTGTGTGTGTGGGGGGGTTGCAGAATGGTGTCCGTGAATGTTCCCCTGACAAAGTCAAGAGGAGTATGAAGAAGACAAAACGCGGCACATGGAGGAAGGCTCCATTCATTTTAATTCTGTTAGCAAAGAAACAAAAAGTTATAGTGCAGCTATAACATAACTATAACTATAATTACAACTATAGCTATAACTGTGTCACAAGATCCCAGGCAGCACTGAGGAGAGCAATGCTCTGTGACCATGGAAAAGAAGGTGAGCAGGAAGGACATCAAGCCCAGATATCTCCTACTGTACATAACACAAACCAAGCTGTGTCCATGTCTCATTAGTTGTAATCCTAAATGTCTTCTCTTCTGTGACAGCTTGGATGATGCCTTCACTCTAAAACAAACAAACAAATGAACAAAAAATGCCCCTGCCTCCGACGTGTAGACTTGCCATTCTGCACTCCTGAGAGTCTCAGATTCAAGGCAGGGGAGAAATGGAGCCAAGAATGAGCTGTTCTTGAGGACTTGCCAATTCAAATGCAGTTATCCCTAATAATTACAGCAATTTTCACATCAGAACTTCACTTGACATGTCTATTGTGTTTTTCTTTCTAAAAGTCCTGATTACAACTTTGAAGCTAACTCTACCACTCGTTGCTCCCGGAGCCCTGAGCTCAGGAGCAAACTATGCATGCGCTGGGGGTGAGACACAAACCAGCTGGGAAGTCACTGGCCTCGAGAAAGTCACGAAGGCATCAGCCCCTTTAGGGCATGGCTGGTCATGGGATTTCTGGATAGCCTCATGAACCTTCAGAACGTATGTCCAGAGATAGAGTTCCCAAATAAGGAATGCTCATCTCAGTACAAATAGACACAAGTCAAGGAGCTTAAAATGAAAAATAAAATATTGGAAAGGTAACTCCTAAGGAAAAAACCTATTACTGTTTTTATTTTAAATTGTGATGGAATATTTTTACCTGGTAAGCTTTCCACACATTTGTGTACAGTGATGATCTAGCAAGAGCAAACTTGGTCTTTGGGACAGATGCACGTGATGGAGGCCCAGCATCTCTTCAATGTACTTAGTCATCATTACACTTCTTTTCTTGGACAGCGTGTGCATCATTAACAATATGATTTTTATCGCAAATAGAAATCAATATAAAAAAATAGTTGTGCTGATGACAAAGTTTAATGTACTACAAACTGACCATATTCAGAGAAGGATCAGTAAGAGATATAAGAAACTCCTAATCAAGAGACACTATGGAGATAAGGGATTTGGATTAAAATTAAAGGCTAATTAAATTGCAAACTAAAGCCTTGTAGGATGATGTTAAAATAGGAAATATACTCGTATCACCCTAGGAAAGAGGCATTACATCTGCAGACTGTGGGGTTTCCTGAGACCTTGTAGTGTGCATGGGTCCTTTATTTCCCTCAGGCCGGAGTTTTTCTGCTCTGTACTTACAAGGGGCAGATTCATGGCACACTCTTGTCTTCACTTTCTTCGTACCTCCATCTCATAAAAATATTTCCTTTTCCAAAGGGAGCAATCATGTACTTTCCAGTACCACCCCCATAGATGAGCATCCACCAGACACAGGAAACATAGTTTTCCTGTGTATATACACGCACCATTCTTGTTTCTGCATCTTTTGTTTCCTGCAATTTTATTCATTTATCCCTAACAGTGTGCACTTCCTTCAGTGTCAAGAATGTCGCCCTTCTGTTGCATGGAAGAGTGCTTATATAAACCTTCACACATACACATTCAGATCTTTACACGCGCATCTAAGATTGACATGACACAATGGTGATCTTCATTACAAAGTAAAAGGCATATTTTACAACAGCCCATCAACTCTGTGGTTCAATCATGTGCCTAAGATTCGTGCCCAGTGTGAGAGTTGCCCAGGTAATGGCAGCTGTTAGTCTTTAACTCCCATGAATGTAGCACACAGAGAAAAGTGGCTCTGTCCACAGGCAACACCCAAGCACCAAATTGGCTCATCCTGCCTGAAGGTGGGGAGAAAGAACATATCTGATTATCACACAGGTGAACATACTACCTACTGAAGAGTTGCTTCAGAGTATGTAAAGAAGGTGCTTCAACTTGTCAGGGCAGCATGGATGTTCCATGTATCAGCTCTTGTATGCTGGCCTCAGCAAACAATTTCCAGCTGCCCCAATGCATCATGGGAGATTTCATTTCAGTAGTAATGATCTACTTGACAACCACAGCTGCTTCTACAGCCCCAGACTGACAAGCGCACACATTTTAGTTGAAATATCATATGAATAGTGTATGTTCCTATAAGAGTCCTTGTTCCTATCTAAAATCTTATGAGGTGGACCTCAACTGTCCACATTTCTCTCTGTATTACTGTCTTTTAAGGCTCCAGGTAATGGCTCCCTAAGCTCTATCCACCACATTCAGTAGATTTCTAGTCTAAAAGTGTCAAATGCTTCCACACATCTCTAACAAATTACTTCCTGTAGACTTAAAAGCCACAGTCAACTTACGTTTTAGCAATTACTCCACTTCCTCAGTACCAATTTTTGTTCTAGTTTTGTTTCCAAGGCTGTGACCTAATATCCTGACAAAGGACAGTAAAGGCAAGAAAGGGCTTATTTCAACTACAGTTCCAGGTTGCAGTCTGTTATTGATGGGAAGTCAAGCCAGGAACTTCAAACCGCTGACCGCATCACATCCACAGTCAAGAAATGAATGTACCTATGCTCATTTGCTTGCTTATTCTACTGTGCATTTTCCCATTATTGTACAATCGAGGATTTATTGCCTAGGGAATGGTGCCACCCACACTGGGCTGTGACTTTGAACATGAATTGACTTAAGACAGTCTCCCACAGATATGCCTACATGCCAATCAAGAATGCCTCATTGAGATTCTTTTTCCTAGTTTGATCGCAGATTGTATCAAGTTAACAATCAAAGCTAGCCACCACAATACCCTTGTCCTTTCATGTCTTTTGTGGGTGCTTTGCTGTAGCCTCCATTTGAAAGCTGCAAGATTTACCTGACACACGTCAACACTGTACTGGGTGGTTTTGTGTGACATCTTGACACAAGATGTAGAGTCATCAGAGGAAGGAGCCTCAGCTGAGGAAATGCCTCCTTGCAGTCCAGCTGCAAGGTATTTTCTCATTTAGTGATCAATGTGGGAGGACCCAGTAGGGGGCACCATCCCTGGACTTGCTGGCCCTGAGTTCTATGAAAAGGTGGGCTGAGCAAGCCAGGAAAGGCAAGCCAGTAAATAGCTCCCCTCTGCGGCCTCTGCTTCAGCTTCTGCCTCCAAGATCCTGCCCTGCTTCAGTTCCTGTCCTGACTCCCTTCAGTGGTGACCAGCAAAGCGGAATTGTAAGTCAATAAACCCTTTTCTCCCCAACTTGCTTTTTGGTCATGGTGTTTCGATGCAGCAATAGAAACCCTAACTAAGACAAACACAACTGGCAAAGGGGAAGAAGCCAGGCTTCTACCTTCTTCTACTCTGACTTTGATAAAAATATCCTAGGATCTCTGCTGAAATCTCAGCTGATGGTGAATCAGGAGATTTTGGGTCGCTTTTGCTTTGATAGCTGGGTTGTCTCCCCTTGGCTTCAGTTTACACAGGTGCTCAGACATCTTCAGGCAATACATTGACCACAAAATTACTTCCTAGAGACCAGCCCTCTAGGACTATCCAGAAGTGACCTGAATCACCTCCTCTCAATCACAGCTCATCTACTACCAAGCATTTAAGTTTGGCTTCCTTCTTCTTCTCCCAGGATCGACAAGCCCTTCCATTTAGACACAGTAAGCAACAGTTCCTTCCAATGTTTACTTGTGATGTAAAAGTCAGTTGACTTATTTTTTCATGTTATATGGGAATTGGCATTTATAGTTATAAGAATATTTTACAATGAAGCATTTTATACTATACACTTTAGATATCTGCATATCTATCTACCTAATTAGCCCTAACTATATCTATATCTATCTATCTATCTATCTATCTATCTATCTATCTATCTATCTATCTATCTATCTATAGAGCTTAACTTGAAAAGACTAATACATTTGAATGTAAGAATGAAAGACCAGCAGAAAAATCAGAAGTTTCCTTTCATTTCCAGGGCTAAATCTTGAGCCTGATCTAAGTAGCATCTTCATTTTATTTATCTATTCTCTATTTCTTCTGTACTTGGAGGTGACAGATAACTACTTTTAGTTACATATAAGAGCAAATCATGGGGTAGGGCCAGCCCAAAGAGCAAGAGTCTCTAGAGACTATGGTGCTGGGTATGTATGGAGTGGAGCTTGCTAAGGCCAGATTTGACAAGACTTCCGTGTGCTGGGAGGCAGCGTTGTTCCCTCTCAGGCTTCATAACACCTAGTCTTCTTTATTCAGGAGAGAAGACTCCACAGCAATAACTCCTGTGTGGCCAAATACGTCTAAGGAAGGAGAAGGGACGGTCTTTAGTCCAGGAACTTAAGACCTGTGTTTGCTCTGCAACTGAGTGCTCGCCTCCGGTGGGTTTCTGTACCTGAAGTGTCCACTGAAACTTTGGCCTGGAGGCTGAGAAAGGATCCTAGTCAGGTTCAAGAGTCAGTTTTTCTATTCAGACTGGGAAGAGGAGGTCCCATGTTTCTAAAATAAGACAGCTTGAGAAAGGATCTGAGTTCAAGTCCAGACCACCACAGTCCAGAATCGCTGACTGACATGAGAGTGCTGTGCTGGGTGAAAGATGTACATGACCATGAGTCTGCTGGAAACACGAGACAGCAAGTGCCTCATGCCTCACTGCATATATGCAAGCAAAAACAGATCAGTGGTAGGCTGGGGTGGCAGGAGAGATGCATCCGAGGAACCATGTATTCTAAGCCGGCAATATCATGTTCTTTGAAGTAGCCTAATCCCACCACAGACTCACTTGCTGAAAGCACAGGAGAGCCAGGGAACAGGCCACAGCCATCAAAAGTTACTATGAGCACCAAGATCTACGCTGTTATTAGACTTTCCATGTAGCTGTCCTGCTGCAGCTCAGAGCTCATTTATGGCGTATGCCAAAATGTCTGGCTGTAGGCATCCAGGCCTCTTGGGGCACCAACTCTCCTAGGTTCAGATTTTCTGGGAAAGTTAGGATCTGCCTTTCTGGGTAGCTCAAACACAAGCCATGTTA
This sequence comes from Microtus obscurus, assembly GCA_963919715.1. Lineage (NCBI taxonomy): Eukaryota > Metazoa > Chordata > Mammalia > Rodentia > Cricetidae > Microtus > Microtus obscurus. The sequence goes on from CAWTZC010000015.1 coordinate 26,917,800, forward strand.
AAGACACCAGCATTGACAAAAACAAAGTGGCTTGAACATGGGGACAATAACATCTACAAAACTTGGCCAATTTGTATAACATGCCATTCTTGAGTAGCTATCATGTACCTGGGATAGTATGAAGCATCCATTCCACGAGGATTAATATTATGTATCAACTTTACTGAGACACAAAATTTAGTCCATAAAGTTCAGTAAATAGAATGAATGGATGTTATTAACATTCTCATTCATCTTCATTTAACTCCAAGTTGAGAGAGGACCCACCACAATGTCGACACATGTCATCTATTCAATTGCAGTTTTGCATAGCAAACCCAAGCTTTCCTGGAGAAGTAGCAACTCTGTCTCAATTTTCAAGATATCCTGCCTCTGTTTATTTCTTGCTGACTAGAACCATAGATTTTAGACTTACTATCACCCAAAGTCCTATGAGCCGATCCTACAAAGTCAATTACTTTCTTTCTCCCTGTTCGTATAGAGTTGTCTCTCAGTATTCTCCATCTGGTTCCAAGACCTCCCTCTATGGGTAATCCCCTGCACAGACGCTTGGGTCCTTGTGTGAAGTACTGCTATGTTTGCGGATTCTTTGGAGATAGCCAATACACTATAAATCAGCTCTAACTGACTTGGAATGACTACCACAATGTGTTGGGTAAATGGTTGTCATAGAGTATTGTGCATTGAATAGGACCAAGAAAAAATTATGTGCCTGTTTAGTATAGAAACATGTTTTACAAGTGTTTTTGATCTATTGTTTGTGGAATCCACAAATATAAAACCCATGGGGGGAGAGAGGACCAGCTGTCTACATACATCTACATGTGTGTGTGTGTATGTGTGTGTGTGTGTGTGTGTGTGTGTGTGTGTGTATACAGCTCCATCCTATTGTTCTGTTTCTCTGGAGAAACCTGAAAGATACACATCAGCACCATTCAGAAGCAAAAATATACAGCAGATGTCTATAAAAGGTATATGGAACACTTTATCCAAAGTGTTGCTGTGAGAAAACAGGATGTTGTCACAGAGGCAAGGAGAGAACTCCAACCTGGAAAGGCCAGATTGAGCCAGCTTGCCAGGAAGGTTACATAAGATGGAGACATGAAGACGCTGAAGTTGTTCTCAAATCCCTCATCCCCTTAATCAAAGCCAAATAAGAAGATATTAAGGGAGAAATGCAGATACCAAGAGTCTCAGACCCTAGAACAGAGCGAGGGCTGTAGGGAAGGAAGAAAATGGCTTCTATGTTGTAGCCTGCTAATTACCAAGTTCTCCTGCTATGTGTATGTGTGCTTATGTGTGTGTGTGTATGAGTGCATGCATGCGAGAGAGAGAGAGAGAGAGAGAGAGAGAGAGAGAGAGAGAGAGAGAGGAGAGAGAGAGAGACTTTGTCAGATCTGCAGTAAGACTCGTTCTTCAAGTCTCATTCCATGCACTCAGCAGCAGTTCACTGGCTCAGCTGTCACACTGCCTCAGTCTCACAGCTTTCCAAGGCCCCTTTCCTCAATCCTCTTGTTCAGACAGTGAGATGATGCAAGGGACAGTTCATGTTTGAGACAGCTGCAGGCCGTGGTAATGCTCTGGACACTCTCTTTGTTAAAATGCTGTGCCCTCAGAGAAGAGATTCCAATGTCCTGCCGCTGTGCTGATACTGTGACCAAGATCAATGAGCACCTGTCGTCTGCTTCTGACTTTGGCCAGAGTGCCTGTGGATTGAAACACCATTGGAATCTGAGGAAACAGGTGTGCTTAAGCAAGATCTCCCAGAAGCAGTGCAGCGTTGCAGCCTTGAATATTTAATTAACACGCGTTGCTCTTGAAAGTGAATGTCTAGCCCATCTTCACGTCTGGGGCTATCACATAGCACGTAAAACCTTATTTGGATGGTGTTGGACCAGTTGTACCAAGATGCCTTGGGAAACACCTGTTGGGTTTTATGTGTAAAGAACCATTTAACAGCATGGGAAACACTTGTCTCTATTGTGCTGTTATGATCCAGCAACCACACACTCCATTCGGGTCCAGTTGTTTTTCTCATGTCCCTTCATATACATTACAGAGATGCCTTTCTTTCTAGTATCTATCCTTCAAGATGGCATCTAAACATCTCAGTGCTTTAGGGGGAGCCTGAAAATACTGTATTAATAACATAGTAACAAAGTAGAAAGCTTTTATTTTATGGAATAAATGTCTGTGAGTCACTTGACTTTCTTCTGTGGCTATTGTTCAGGATACAAACCCAAGCATTCTCCGGGATAGTGACTTTGATCTCCTTACTTGATACCTTGCTCCCGTGTGAAACAAGAGCTTCCTCAGTGCAGACCTATTTTGGCTAAAGCAGATATCTGTGTTATCTGCATTATAGAATCAGGTGAACTTGGGCTGCCTGGTTGACGCCCGGTTGTCTGCCTAGCGGTTCAGCTCAGTGGTGGGAGCTGGGGAGTAGCTGTGAAGAGGGGAGAAAGAGGGAGTCTTGATCCACCTGGTGGGGGCATTTCTCTCTAAGCCTTACCAATATGCTTCTAAGTTTATAATTCCAAGAACATTTGAAACAGATTCAAGTTGAGGACTTCTCTCTTTGTCTGACAGAGAAAATGAGGAGTGAGGAAGAAGAGTAGCTGCATCTTCTTACTCTGCCTTATTAAGTGGTGTGGGAGTGTGCATAAGTGTGTGTGTGTGTGCGTGAACATAAGAGTGTATATAGTGCATGTACATATATGAATGTATATGTGCATTGTGTGTGTTTGTAGTATATATATATGTGAGTGTGTTGTGTTTGCAATGTATATGCATATATGTGAAGGTGTATGTGTGTTTATGGTGTATATGTATATATTGAAGGTGTGTGAATGTGCTTGTGTGTGTGGTGTATATGTATACATATATATATGTGAATGTGTGTGTACATGTGTGTTTGTGGTGTATTGCATGTGTGTGTTGGGGCTTATCTCATTTTAAACATTCTAAATGATTTAGTGCTTTTTTTTAACATGTTGAAATGTATGATAAAGATTTTTGTTGTTGAAATTTTCCATTTTGAAATGAGCTTTTTATGCTAAAGAACTTTACCTATTCTGGAATGCAATGTTTGCAGTCTATTTTTATAGGGTTCGTGTACACAGGCACCTCATAACTTCCTGAAGTGCATGTTCAAGAGCAAGCTGCACAGCCAGTGTGCAAAAACACACTTCTCACTCTCCCAGCCAAGCTTCGAATTGATTTTGGAAGACTTTGTCTTTGTGTGCAGTTTTGCATGGGAGTTTTTAAAGAAAATGTGAGTTAACCTCATTGACGTATAAGATGGGGAAAATGCAGGACAACGTGCAATTTGTTTTAAGTAATTATGAATGAGCAGTATTTTCTGATGTCTCTGGGTTCTAGCTTTGAGATGGCAAAAGCACATTATGGGGTGCAGGAGAAAATGGGCCTTTTGGGACATCGCTTCCCCTTGTCAAAGGAGAGTGGAGATGCCATTCTCCTGAGGGTGCTGCAAAAGAGCCCTGAATTCAGTGTTCTGCCTCCCCTGGAGGGTTTGAGGAAGTGCCCACAATCAGCTCCATTCCAGAGGCGCCTTTCAGCAGAGCTGTGTTTCTCCCAAACTGTACTGTGAGTATATGTTTATGTGTTCATTTTACTCTGGAAATTACACCAGAAAAGAAGAAAATAACAATAAATGTTAGGGTGAGCTGCTTGTTCATCCTGGCAGCCCAGAATCGAAATAATCACACAAAAGTGTATTAATTAAAGCACTGGTTGGCCCATTAGTTCTCGCTTCTTATTGGCTAACTTTTACATCTTAATTTAAACCATTTCTTTTAATCTGTATATCACATGATGTCATGGTCTACCAGTAAAGTTTTTGCAGCTCCATAGTGTCTCCCTCTCTCTCTGCCATCCTTCTCCCAGCATTCAGTCCAGTTTTTCCTGCCTAGTTCTGTTCTTCCCTGACATAGGCTCAAAGCAGTTCTTTATTCATTAACCAATAAAAGCAACACACATACAGAAGGACCTCACACACCAAATAAAACAAAGCAAAGAGCAGCCCTCCAACATCAGTAGATGTGAGAACGTTTACTCAGAGAAATTCTTCCCTGATGTCACCAAATGAGGAGAGTGGGGGGCCCAATAGCCTGGCAAGAACTTCCATGCCCCTATAATACGCCTATCCCATCTCAAAGCTAAGATACAGAGACTATCCAAATATACTGTTAATTCATAGTTAATTAAAATAAATTGTATTTTTTCCTGCATCTTTCCCATCTTATATGTCAAGGAGGTTCCCTCATGTTTTCTTTAAAATTCCCAGGGAAGATTGCACACAAAGACAAAAATCTTCCAAAAACCAATTCAAGATAGTTGTTAAGAAGTATATGTAATCATGAGTCAGACAGCAGGGACAGGACCAGTGCAGGGAGGATGTGGGAGAAGACACCCTCCTGTGAACTAAGTCTGGGTCACTCAAAAGGTCAGAGTTGGCCCACGGGACAGAGAGCCACTGCTGAAGGTGGGGTGAAGCTAGTGGATGTTCCCAGCCTAGCCTTTCGCTAGGAAAAAAAAATAAACAAGACTTCCCTGAGAATTGGTGCTGCGAACCCTGCCCTTGCTGTGCTTCGGACATGATGTTATACTATCTTCCTCAAACAAACAAACAAAATCCCAAGCTGAGAAGTGACCTGGCAGTCATCCAAAGCCTGGTGACAAGTCGGAGCCCGAGAAAATGTCCAAGAGAGGAAGAGAGGTAAAAGAGCCAGAACAATTGCCAGCAATAAAATTCCAACAGCAAGGGGGAAAAAATGAACTCACAAACCAAAAAGAAAGGCTTCATAGGATATGAGGCAGCAAGAAGCCATGAATAAGCTTCAGCATCTAGAAAAGAAAAAGAGGAGCCAGATGTTCAAAGCATCCTGGTATTGGAATATCTGACACAGAAGTCTTACAAAGTCCGTTTAGTAATTTAAAAGAAGCATTAGTGAGCTTTGAATTATCTGAATGAATGTCAAGCCAAATAAAGAGAAAAAGACCAAAACTTGTAGAAATGAAATGAAAAGTTATTGATATTAGGGGCTGAAAACTTAGAACAGCAGATTAAAATATATCAAGAACTAATAACGTTTAAGATAAGAATATATTGCATAAGAATTATTTTTAATTTAAAAAGATATGAAAGCCTGGTGGTGGTGACACATGCCTTTAATTCCAGCACTCAAGAGGCAGGGACAGTTATACCCCTGTGAGTTTGAGGCCAGACTGGTCTACAGAGTGAGTTCCAGGAAAGTCAAGGCTCTTACACAGAGAAACCCTATATCAACAAACCAAAATGAATAAAAAAATTAAAAAAATATGACTGAAAAAAAATCATGATTTAGTAAGAAGTTATTCAATGTTTTTAATGAAAGACAGAATAAGTATATGTAAGGAACAAAGCAGATGTGATTTCTCAGTAAGCCAGAGAGGAAGAGGAGAACAATATGAACAAACTCAATTCATATCAGCAGCAGAGTTCCTCCCACACCCAACAGAACACAGAAGACTGGGAAATGTATTCAATATGCTGAGAGAAAAGATAGGCCAAAGTATAAAGCTGCTGGGATTTTTGCTTTTCCATATGAAGTTGAGTATTGTTCTTTCGGGGTCTCTGAAGAATTGTGCTGGGGTTTTGATGGGCATTGCATTGAGTCTGTAGATTGCTTTTGTTAAGATTGCCATTTTTTCAATGTTAATTCTTCCTACCCAAGAGTGTGGGAGATCTTTCCATTTTCTGTCGTCTTCTTCAATTTCTTTCCTCAAAGATTTAAAGTTCTTGTCATATAGGTCTTCTACTTGTTTGGTTAGAGCTATTCCAAGATATTTTATCTTATTTGTGGCTATTGTGAAGGGTGGTGTTTCTCTGGTTTCTTTCTCAGTCCATTTATCATCTGTATAAAGGAGGGCTACTGCTTTTTTTGAGTTAATCTTGTATCCTGCTACATTACTGAAGGTATTTATGAGTTGTAGAAGTTCCTTGGTATATACCTAAAAGTAGTAGTGCTGAGTCTTGAGGAAGGTTGTTTCCTAATTTTCTGAGAAATTGCCATACTGATTCCAAAATTACTGCACCATATTTCTCTCTCACCAGCAATGGAGGAGTCTTCCCTTTACCCCACATCCTCTTCAGCATAAGCTGTCATCAATCAGTGTTTTTGATCTTGACCATTCTGACAGTTGTAAGATGGAATCTCATAGTTGTTTTGATTTGCATTTCTCTGATGACTAAGGATGCTAAGCATTTCCTTAAGTGTCTTTTAGCTATTTTAGATTTATTTGTTGAGAGATCTCTGTTTAGGTCTCTATCCCATTTTTTTATTGGATTATTTTTTCTTTTGATGATAAATTTCTTGAGTTCTTTGTAGATTTTAAAGATTAGCCCTCTGTCTGATGTGGGGTTGGTGAAGATCCTTTTCCACTCTGTAGGCTGCCATTTTGGCTTGTTGCCTGTGGCCTTTGCTTTACAGAAGCTTCTCAGTTTCAGGAGGTCCCGTTTATTAATTGTTGCTCTCAGTGTCTGTGCTACTGGGGTTATATTTAGGAAATGGCTTCTTGTGTCAACATGTTCAAGTGTACTTCCAACTTTCTCTTCTATGAGGTTCAGTGTGGGTGGTTTTATGTTGAAGTCTTTGATCTATTTGGACTTGAGTTTTGTGCATGGAGAGAGAGATGGATCTATTTTCATTCTTCTGCATGTTGATATCCAGTTATGCCAGCACCATTTGTTGAATATGCATTTGTCTGAAGAAATAAAAAAGTTATGGGAAGACAATGAACCGTGGCAAAGAGCTTATGCTAATTTTTTGGGAGAAATTAATAGCAACTATCCCAAAAGTGGTAGACTTAACCTCATAAAGAGAACTTCTTGGATTCTTCCTAAAATTGTACGTGATGCTCCAATAACTGGAGCCCATACATTCTATACTGATGCAAATAAATCAGGGAAAGCAGGTTACAAGTCAGATGAATTGAGTAAGGTGGAACGAAGCCCTTATAATTCTGTCCAGAAGGCAGAATTATATGCCATTCTTATGGTACTAAGGGATTTTAAAGAACCTCTTAATATAGTTACAGATTCACAATATGCAGGAAGAGTTATCTTGCATATTGAAACCGCTGAATTTATACCAGATGACATAGAGTTGACTTCATTGTTTATCCAGGTACAAGACATAATCAGGAACAGGCTTTGTCCGATGTACATAACACACATCCGGTCCCATACAGGTCTGCCTGGTCCTCTAGCACAAGGCAATGCTGAGATTGATCAATTATTGATTGGAAGCGTGTTGCAGGCCTCAGAATTTCATAAAAAGCATCATGGCAATAGTAAAGGCCTAAAGAAAGAATTTTCCATTACTTGGCAATAAGCTAAGGACATTATAAAGAGATGTCCTACTTGTTCTTTCTATAATCAAACACCATTGCCTGCAGGGAGTAACCCAAAGGGTACTAAGAGAAATGAAATCTGGCAGATGGATGTGTTCTACTTTATGGAATTTGGTAAATTAAAATATGTACACCACACCATAGACACGTATTCAGGTTTTCAATGGGCTACTGCCCTGAGCTCAGAAAAGGCAGATTCAGTAATCACACATTTATTGGAAGTTATGGCCATCATGGGTATACCTGTACAAATAAAGACAGATAATGGTCCAGCATATGTATCTAAGAAAATGAAACGCTTTTTTGATTATTATAATATAAAACACATTACAGGTATACCAAATAATCCTACAGGTCAGGCAGTTATAGAAAGATCAAATCGTACTATAAAGGATATGCTGAACAAACAGAAAGGGACCAAAAATACCCCCAGAAATAGATTACATAATGCTTTATTAACCTTGAATTTTCTTAACGCTAATGAGAAAGGAACGACAGCAGCAGAAAGACATTGGATAATGGAAAAGTCTGCTGAACTAAATCAACCGATTTATTTCAAAGATATGCTGACCTCTCAATGGAAGCCAGGAGATGTGCTACGTTGGGGAAGGGGTTTTGCTCTTGTTTCCACAGGAGAAGAAAAATTATGGATACCATCAAAATTAATAAAGTTTCGATTTGAAGAGGAGAAACCTCTTGGAAAGGAGAAATGACAACTCATCCACAATGATATTCATACAGGTGGTAAGTAAAACATATAGAATGGGGGCAGGGTTCTGTTCTTATCTCCACAGGAAAACACTCATTAAACCATATTTCTAAATTTATAGAGCTGGTTTTGAAGTTGGACTCTGGCTCAGTCCCTCTCCAATTCCAAGCCTGTTAGTAAGAGAAAAACCCAGAGTTTCTGGAGGTTCTGTCTCATGTCAAGAGCCATGATATGGGACAGAAAGAAATATGAGTTTAGAAAACATCTTTGCTTTTCTTCATATCTATCATACCTTTCATTGAATATATCTATCATGCCTTTCATTGAATATATGTATATATATATATGCCTATATGATTAATGTTTAAGTTTTTTACAATAAACAATGAGTCTTTTCTGAAGTGACATTTGAAGTTTCCAGGAAGAAGATGGGGCCCCACAACAACAACTCTACCAGGTTGATATGACGTCATGATACTGATAGCGCTACTACAAGACCTGTTTTGGGTGCCAGCTGCACAAGAAGATCCCAACTTGGTTAGCTGAAATGGTGCACATCTTGTACAACATTCTGGCCAGACCTCCACAAAATACTCAGAGACTATTTGCAATTTTAAAAGACATTGATCTTGAAATTTAACCATCATTTTACTTTCACAGGATCCCCCAGAAAGAACGTCGCCCCCATGACAGCTGGAAATAATTCTAGAGAACGACGTCCCCTCTTCCAGTTAAGTTTGTCCCCGGGTTTAGGGACATCATTTAGGGGTTGGGAGGTTGGGGAGGAATTATATAAGCTCAGGGATCATTTTGAAAAAAAAAAAAAGAGGGTGATGGGATAATAGATTTGTAATTGTGAGTTACAATTTTTAGACAAACATATTGGTATTGATACTTGTATATTGATACAAAGTTAAATTATATTGACTATTGTATGCATGCATGTTTCTACCTCTGTTTAAAATATTTTTTATGTATTGACATATATTGTATCGATATTTACCATATTGCAATGTATATTTGTACATTGTTTATATTTGGAGGTCATTATCCTCATTTGTTACACAGATGTTTATTGTCTTAGTCTTTAAGTTAGATAGATATTGAGAATTATATAGATTAATAGTCATCTAAGTTTGCCTTTTATAATTAGACTAATTAGGTTATTTAGATATATAGAGATTATACTCAGTATAGATAGATGATCTTCAACCTCTTCAAAGAGCTGTAGAAAATGGCCTTTAATCTAACTCAGAGTTTTGTGGTAGTGAGACACAATTGCTCCTGGCAACACCGCTCTATTCTCGAGAGAATGTTGAGCACCAAAGACACTCCACTTGGAGCCTTTCTTTTTGACAGAACTGGCCTTGGGGCAAAGAAATGCCCATACCTTAACCACTGACAGAGATACAGAGCCTGCATCAATGGATAAAACAGGACTGTCATATCCTGCCAAGACAGGGTAAGATAGTTTTGAAAAGTTGCTTGCCTTTGAAAATGGTATATCAGTTATGTTAGGCCTTAGCCAAAGTTGGTTGCTTCAACGCTGCAAATGTGACTTTGGGTGATTGCCCAGGGAGCTAGTTGTCCCTGTGATTTGTTGCAGGTTTTGGAAGTTGTTTTACTGAACTTCCTAATTACCCAGGTAACATTATTTCCCTTCTCAGATCTTTGATGGGGTTGAAGACTATATAACTATAGTTACTTTTCTCTCATGACTTGGCCAAGTTATTTATTATACAAGTCCTAAGCTAGTTAGAATAGGTTATTTGTACTTATTATATATAATTTCATAGTAGGTTTAGAACTCTCTTACTTAAACAAAAGGGGGAGGTGTTGCAGGAGGTCTTTCCGCCCCTCCAACCAATAGCTGCTGAGATACCAGCCCATTGGGGCGTGGTTTCTCTCCATTCATAAAGCCCCTATTTCCTTCCGCTCGCTCTCTCTTGACTTCCTGCTGGTCTGGCGACTAGACTCTTTTTCTAGTTGTGCAGAGAGCTGTTGTCTGGGATCGTGATCTGTAAGTTTTTCCTCTTTAAATAAATACTTCCCTAGTAATAGTAATTCCAAACTGGTGTGGCATTGTTCGTGGTTTACGCCTTCATTTGTCCATTTTATATATTTTGATTTTTATCAAAAATCATGTGTTTCATGCACAAAACTCAAGTCCAAATGGATCAAAGACCTCAACATAAAGCTAGTTACACTGAACCTCATAGAAGAGAAATTGGAAAGTACACTTGAACACATTGGCACAGGAGACCACAACCTAAATATAACTTCAGTAGCACAGACACTGAGAGAAACAATTAATAAATGGGACCTTCTGAAACTGAAAAGCTTCTGTAAAGCAAAGGACATGGTCAACAAGACAAAACAGCATCATAAAGAATTAAAAAAGATCTTCACCAACCCTACATCAGACAGAGGACTGATCTCCAAAATATACAAAGAACTCAAGAAATTGGTCATCAAAAGAACAAATAGTCCAATAAAGAAATGGAGTACAGACCTAAACAGAGAACTCTCAACAGCGGAATCTAAAATGGCTGAAAGACACTTAAGAAAATGTTCAACATTCTTAGTCATCAGAGAAATGCAAATCAAAACAACTCTGAGATTCCATCTTACACCTGTAAGAATGGCCAAGATCAAAAACACTGATGACAACTTATGCTGGAGAGGATGTGTGGTAAAGGGAACACTTCTGCATTGCTGGTGGGAGTGAAATCTGGTAAAGCCCCTTTGGATATTACTATGGCAATTTCTCAGAAAATTAGGAAACAACCTTTCTCAAGACCCAGCAATACCACTTTTGGGTATATATCCAAAAGATACTCAATTATGCCACAAGGACATGTGCTTAACTATGTCTATAGCAGCTTTGTTTATCGTAGCCAGAACCTGGAAACAACCTAAATGCCTCTCAATTGAAGAATGGATAAGGAAAATATGGTACATTTATACAATGGAGTACAACACAGCAGAAAAAAATTATGACATCTTGAAGTTTGCAGGCAAATGGATGGAGTGGGGTAACTCAGACCCAGAAAGACAATTATCATATGTACTCACTCATAAGTGGTTTTTAAATATAAAACAAAAAAAAATCAGCCGACAATTCACAATCCCAGAGAACCTAGAGAACAATGAGGACATACATGGGTCTAATCTACATGGAAAGTAGAAAAAGACAATCTCCTGAGTAAATTGAGAGCACAGGGACCATGGGAGAGGTTGAAGGGGATGGGAGAGTCACAAAGGGGAGCAGGGAAAAATGTATAGCTCAATAAAATAAAAAAAAAAAGAAAAAGAAAGAAAAAAGAAAAATCAGGTGTTCCATGGTGTGTGGATTGACTTCCCAATCTTGGATTCAGTTCTGTTGGTCCTCCTGTCTGTTCTTATGCAAATGCAAGGCTGTTTTCACTACTGTGGCTCTATAGTAGTGTTTTAAGTCAGGGATTGTGAAGCCTACAGAGGTTTCTTTTTTATACAGGATTGTTTTAGCTATCTTGTGTTTATTGTAGGCATATGGATGGATCTAGAAAACAACTTATTGAGTGAGATAAACTAGATCCAGAAAGACAAATATCATATGTACTCACTCATAAGTGGCTTTTAGACATAAAGCAAAGGAAAACCAGCCTACAATTCACAATCCCAAAGAACCTAGACAACAATGAGGGCCCTAAGAGAGACATACATGGATCTAATCTATATGGGAAGTAGAAAAAGATAAGATCTAAGTAAATTGGGAGCATGGGGATCATGAGAAAGGGAGGGAGCAGGAAGAGAGGGGAATGAAAAGTATATAGCTTAATAAAAACAATAAAAAAATGACATCAAACTTTAGAGTTGAAGCAAAACAGTTCTACACTAGTATTTTTTTCTTTTCTTCTTTTTTTTTCACAAGGTGAGGGAAGAAGAGTTTTCTGTCTTAAATGGATCTCAAACAAAACGAGACAGCTGAGAATGGTCTTCAGAGAGAAATCTCTCATGAAGCAGAACAACCCTTAAATATTCTGGGATGTTTAGGTTATTGAGAAATACAATTCACCACTGTATTGTACTTCAAGTATATGAGAATATATAGTTTAACTCACACTAAAATTTGTTGACCAAAACATTGCATTTGCTTTCTTTTGAAACTGTGAAACCAAAGCATACGGAATAGAAATGTCTGGAATCCACTTGCTTTGTGCAAAGTTTTGGTGTTTTAAAGATGAATAAAGTTTGCAAATAGCTTAAGTAGGTAGAACATACAGTCAAAAACTCTAAACAGAACGTTAGAATTCCAGATTCAGCAATGAATCCAAAAAGTATCATGTCTTAAGCAAGCTGGGGTTATTGCAATGTAGCTTCCTATAAAAGTCCAAAGACTTTTGTGGTTTGAAAATGATACAGGAGAAAACCATTTTTCAACAACAGCGAGACTAATAGAATGAATTTAAAATGTGACTGTTAAATTATTTTAGAGTCTTACTTAAGATTATAATATTCTAAAATTCATAAGAATATTCAGTAAATACCAGTACAAAGTATATGGATAAAATTAAAATATTTTGAAAGAAAGTAAAGTAGTATTAATGAAAGCAAAGGGGTGCATAGTCTTATGAAAATTTAATGATGGAGAAAAGGAGACATTTGTGGATTCGTGGTGACTCCTCTCAAATCTTTAAGGTGTTTTGTATGACTAGATAAGGTATTCAGTGCTTTAAATGGGCTTCTAAATAACAACAAGGGGTAGGGAGTTGTTTTCTATAATACAATGACAAAAATGAAATGATGTTTTCTATAATGCAATGGAAAAATGAAAAAAGAGCCACTCAAAGCAGAATAGAGAATCCAAAATTACACATAGGTCCTTAAAATCCACAAGGAACAGAGATTCCTCCTGAGAGAGGAGGCTTGGCGTTATTGAAGTGAGCAAGGAACACCATCGCTAGAATAGGTTCTACTGATTCAAAAATAAAAACACATCTCCTAAATGTCTCAAAGTCTTTCCTTCCACATATAAAGATTTAATCCATGAGTAATATGTAGGGAAATTTCTTCATGACTTCAAAGAAAAACTTTGTCCACAAGATACAAATATCATAATGAAAAATACCATCTTAAGTGTATCAAATTGAAAACAAAGTACATCAAACTACACCACAAAAAATTAAGCAGGAAACCATTAGCAGTGGGAGGATGTCTTTATAGAGATTAATATGCCAAGTGGTCCTGCTGCAGCTGTGGTCTGTGTTGTTGTCCATGGCCCCTGTTACCACAAGGAATCATAGGAAACATGCCTGTTGAAATCCGAGGGATTGGCTGAGCCACCACTCCCTCATTGGCTCTGGGAGATCTGGCTCCACCCTTCAGTGGACACCACAGCCATAGAGCTGGTCCCACTCCTCACTCCTGGAGTGGGAGAGCTGGCTCCAGTGGCATGGGTCAAGGAGAGCTAGCTCTGCCCCTTACCTGAGGGGGCTGGTCTCAGTGGTCCAGATCAACCATCTCAGTTCCCACCTAGACCCACATCCTAGGCCTTGTGCTAGCCCATCCTCACATTTACCCCATCCAGGTCCTGCTGGAGCATGTGAAGGGACTGGTCCCGTGGAACGACAGCTTGAGGAGGAACATCAGGATATCTGCGGGGATCTTCGTTGGAGGTCCAGTGATGGCATTGCCAATATTTGGACGATGTGAATGGTTCTGAGCTTATCTCCTGGGGGACGGGAACATGAATTGTCACGTGATTCTCCACAGTGCTGAGGGGTTCACTCTGCGTTCTCTCACTTTTCCTAAAGAATCTGGTATTGCCTGTCACCAGGAACGGGTTTCACAGATTGCCTAACAGCCTCACAAGGGCATGATGGCCAACACTCAGGTCTCACTCGCAGAGAAGCAAGGTGGTTTGTGTTATTTTGTTTTATTTTTAATTAATTTAGGGAAAGGTCTTTTTTGAGAGACTCTACAAGGGTCGATATACAGGGACTGGGAGGTTTATAGGATTGAAATGCAAGATGTAAAATTCCCAAAGAATCAATAAAGAATTGTGTCATAAAATAGATATGTGGCCTTAAGGGGGCTGTTAGGTTGGGAACACTTTATGATGGGAATAGGTTCCTTACTAAAGGGCTTGGCAGAGGGAGTTGATCCTCTTTGTCTTGTGCTCTATGAGGACTCAGCTTCCTTCCCTCCAGAGTATGTGGCATCAGGTGACATCTTCAAGCAGGGTGCACACATCACTGGACAATAGAGCCCACTGAAACTTTGACATTAGCCATTCAGTCTTTGGAACCATGACATATATATTTTTGTTCCATGTAGATATCCAGTCTGTGCTATATATCAAAGAAGGATGGAATGGAGTAAGATGTAGATATTATATGTGTTCCTCTCTGTCTTTCTCTCTCTCTCCTTCTCTGTGTTTCATGATGAAATAGAATAAAATGAATTTGACAGTGGATGCGAGGTGAGTAAATGCTGAATAAATAGGAGAAACTGCGCAGCAGGGTGTCAGTACAACATGGAAGCTGATTCAGGAGTTCACAGCGATCTAGTAACACCTGGTTTCCTCATCACAGGGGTGCGTGCAAGGCCCTGATGGACTTCACACCTTGGGAGAAATTGGATCTCTCCCCAAAAGATGGAAACAAACTGACAGGAGCGATGTGCAGGCATCAGTCAGGTGATTTGGATGAGAAGGAGTTGAAAAGGCTCAAAGCAGTGGTCCTCTCGTAGCTGGTCTGTGAAACACATCTGGGCTTGCTTTCTGGGAAAATGAAAGACACAGGTAAGCATGGGGCTCAGAGAGCAGAACCCCTTATCGGAAATGTGGGGCCTGAGCTGGATACCAAAGTTGCTCCCTTATGTCAGGACTTAGACCCTTCAGCAAAAAGTGGATATTAAACAGCCAAACTTCCAGGATTTTAGGAAGCAATATTTCCTGGTAAAAGAGAAACCATCAACCACCCCAAAGGAGTCAATAAATAATTAAGGGCATTGGACCTGTTTCCCAAAGTGATGTGCGCTTGGAAGACACACACTTCTGGCAGTTGTGCAGCTGAGGGCTCTTGTGTTTTAACTCAATTTAGTGAACCAGTAGACACATGAAGGCTTGTTCCAGCATAGACTAGAAGGGGCCAGTGAGTCGACAGGGAACACAAATGAGGGCATAAACAGAAGCAAGCCACTCCACTTCCCATGAGAGGTGGCTGTAAGTAAGGGAAGACAAGTCTCTTTGAATTCAAATACCACACTCTCCTCTATGTTAAACAAAGCCGTCACCACATGTGAGAGACATCAGAATGAAACTTTAGAATTCTCTAGAGCAAAAGGCAGGGTGTTGATCTAGTAATGACATTTAGAAAGACAATGGATTTAGTCAGAAGTAAATGACACAAGACAGAGGGATTCCAACCACTCTACTCAAGTCCCAGGACCATTGAGAGACCTCCGCAAAAGTCCAATACACAGAAAATAATAGTGTATTCTTATTCACAGAAAACATTATTTTGTAACTTGCTTGATTTGAGCTACTTGGGGGAAGCCTGAGTTTGGAAAAGGATTCTACAAGGGAAGTGAAGCGGCCATGACAACAGAGCTAGGAACCAACAACTGCTTCCTGTTGTGGACAAGTTTACTGGGGGACTGCTCTCTCACTCTTCCGTGTCATCCGTTCAGCCCCGATGTTGCAGTTTTTCTTCTTCGTATTCTGAGGTTTTGTGACGGCTCTAGTCTAGGAACGGCATGTCTCTGGACCCTGAGCTTCCCAGGAGCCCTTCGTCAGGCTTATGCCACTGAACGGTCTTGCTTTGTGACTTTTATTGATTGATTAGTTGGTTTGTTTATAATTTTATATTTATTCCATTTATTTCATTACATTTTGTGTGCATGCTTCTTTTGCCTGCACATATGTATGTGTACACATGTGTGCCTGCTCCATGATGAGGTCAGAAGAAGGCATCATACATTGCCTTCTTCTGATACATGATACACAGGCATCATGGAACTGGAGTTATGGATGGCTGTGAGCTACCACATCAGTACTGGAAACAGAACCAGGATCCTCTGTAAGAACAAGTGCTCTTAACTGCTGAGTCATCTCTGCAGCCCCCGGTGTGACTTGTTAAAAGGTAATTAACCTCATAGTTGAGAAGACCAGTTTACTACAGTGGTATATATAATAAGTGTGTCCATGATTTCCCTGGTTCCCAACGAGTGCCCTGCATGGGGTATTGCAACTGATAACTTAGAGAAGAGGATGTGTAGCTTTCAGCAGACAACACAAGCAGTGGAAGAATTTGTGTGTGAGGGGACTCGAGACTCAATATCACATTGACACTATTCTTAGCATCTTGGAGTCCTATTAAGCCAGGGCATGAATTTGAAAGCGAGAAAGGATGGGTATGTGGGAAGGGTTTGGAGGGAAGAAAGGGAAAGGGGAAATCATGTAATCATGTTATAATCTGAAAAATAAGAGAAAACAATTTTAGGAGGATGTCTCTGCAGCTACCTCCTAGACTGCATTCCCTAGTCCTCACTGAGCACAGGGATGCCCAGTCCCATTTCCATGAATGTGAATTGTGTGGTTCTCTATGCTGATGGCGTCTCCCAGGTGAATCTTAGGACAATCCGTTCCCACTCTTGCTACCTCCTCTTAACTTTGGGGAATAGATTTCTCACCAACAAAAAAGAGACAGGGTAAGATCTCAGGGTTTTGAATAAACAAGGAAATGGCGGCGTGAGTTCTAGAGCACCATACTTCTCAACCGTCATGGGAACCCTCTTCCGGAGCAAAACATTGGCTCATTCAGCAAAGTTTCTGCCTCTTTATACATCTGGTTTACATCTGCCCTAGACTGTGTAAAGTTGTTTTGTTTGTCTATATTAGAAAACCAATAACTAATGTTCAATCTTAGTTCAGACAACCCACCTAGAAAACCATCATTAATGCAAGTAATACCTGACCTATCATTTTGGATCAATGTTTAAGATTTTCATTACAATTGGGGAATTTTGAACAACCTTTAGAAATTAAACGGGATGTTTATCTCTTTCTTTCATTTCTACTAGGTTGTAAGTTATTTATTTATTCTTTCCATTGGAACATAGAGTAGGCACATCCTTCTAGATATCCCTAAAACTAATTCACAAAGGCCTTCCTGTGGGATGAACCTTTGCAATCATAGTGCAAAAACCACTTCAACATAAATCTTCAGGAGACTAGCTTTCTATCGATCAGTCAAAGAATGTTAACCAACAGCACCTGGTATCTCGATTCAATAGATTAATCTGCTGTCCTTGTTTACAGTTCATGACCTCTGGACTATCACACAATTCCTCCTACACCTGAGAGGCCACACCTGTTCCCAGGCTCCTGGAGAACTGAATGGGCTGAAAAGCTGATTGGCCTATTGTTCTACTTGGTTTTGGTCAACTTGGCAAAGGCTGGAATCACCAGGGAAAAGAGGAGCTCAGTTGAGAAAATGCTTCCATCGGATTGGCCCTTGGGCAACTCTGGGGGCATTTTCTTGATTGGTTGGTGATGGATGTGGGAGAGCCCAGGGCATTTGAGGTGATATCACTCTTGGCAGGTGGACCTTGGTTGTATAAAAAGCAGGCTGAACAAGTCTTGAGGAGCAAGGCTGTAAGTATTGCTACGCTATGGTCTCTGTTTCAATGCCTGTCTCCAGGGCCCTTCCCTGACTGCAGTCTCTGACTTTTCTCAGTGATGGACTGTGACCTGGGAGATGAAAGAAATCTTTTCCTCCACGAGTTGCTTTTGGCCATGCCGTTTATCCCAGCAACAGAAAGAAAACGAATATACCTCTCCTCTAAGCTCAGTTTGATCTCTGCTCCAAACAGCATCACCTGGAATCTTGCCATATTTCTTTGGTTTGGATCAAGGTCCCACAAGGTCTAGAATTTAGAAGATCTGCCCCAATCCTTTATGCGTTCAAAAATAGAAATAGAAAATGCTCTGAAGAGTACTGTTGTAGAACACTTAACTTTTTAAATTTTGGAAAATTTTTAAACTTTTAAATTTTGGAAAATGAGTACTTAAAATTATCAGTTTGAGTGAATTAATATTATCACTCTGTAAGGAAACCATCTTCTATAATTGCCATAGAACTGATTATCCTTACTGCCCTCTTTCTCTCTGTACACACATATATACATGCACATATATTTATATATGTACACATACATATATGTGTGTCCACATGCATATATACAAACATATATATACAGAAACATGTGTGTGGGTATGAATGTATATGTATACATATGTATGTACCTACATAGTAAGTGTGTACACATAGAGACCATAATACAGTTACCAAATCTGTGACATTATTTGAAAGGAAGTTAGCATTTGAAGAGATGTCTGTAAAGGCCCCCAGACCTTAGCACCACTGCTGCCGTCATGGAAATACCATTCAGGTCTTGAATCCCAGCATGTAGGCAGCAACACCAGCCAAATCAAGAACAAAGACCTAATCTGTCAAAGTCCACAGTTCTAGGAAAGTCCTAAATGTACCAACCTTGCCTTTGGTTTTGTTGTTCTGCTTCTGTCTAACTGCTTTTGCTAACTGACGTGTGTCAGCCCAAGATACGGTTTGTGTGTTTAAAAGGTCACATGAGTAAGGCTCTGAACTGCAATTTGTGACCCAAACACCTGGTGTAGTTGTCAGCTGGCTAATAAAGACTTTCTGTGGCTTGAACAATATATTGGCATTGTAAAGGGTAGAAATGTATAATATAGAGTGCTTATATATGCATATATAGTTTCATATTCCTACTGCATATATGTTAATGTATATATGTATGTCCTTCTGTTTGTGTATATAAAGAACTCCAGTGTATAGTCATATTTTCCTGTACCTATTATTTTCCAAAAACTAGGATGTGAAAATGTAGAACCTATGCTGTTGGTGGGAAGACAAGTGAGTGCCATCATTGTGAAGAAGACTGAGAATGTCCCTCAAAATGTAAAGACACATCTGCCATGGCTGCAAAAACCTGACTACTGGGAATAGCGAGTCCCCTGTTACTCTACCTGCCCAAGTCAGGCTCCAACACTAGGCTCGACTGGTCCAGGTCAGGCTTACTGGACAGGCTGCTCCCTGGCCCTATCCAAAGTTAACATAGCTGCCTGCAGGAGCAAAGTCGTAGCATCGAATGGTCCCATAGCTTAGGCTCGAGGAAGAACTTCTTGTGCTCCAGACACTTTTTGATGGCCCAAAGGACTTTGGGAGTTGACAGCTCTAACTGAGGCCCTTCTAATTTGCCTTTGCTCTGTAATCTCATGAAATTTGCAAGTAGTGAGATAGCACAGAGCAAGGGATCTGGGACTAATTTTTGGCTTTTCTTAGAAACATCTGCATGATTTGGGGCAAGCTATTTAGCCTGGCTGGACTTCAGGTCCCAGCATTGCTTCAAAGAGTTGTTATCAAGCCTAAACAAAATGAGTATAAAATTGCTCAGAACTTTCTGTATTGGTTGGTAGGAACATTTCTTCTTCAAAACGGTGCCTTTTATAGGAATAAACCCTCTTCAGTTACAGGAAAAAACAGATCGTTTTATTTTTATATACTTTGCTACCTGGTCAACAACCCAGACTCTCCACAAATGTTTATTGGATTAGTCCACGGCTTGCATAAAACTGTAAGACTGGACTGTACAAGCTGGAGTCTACAGAAGCCAGGGGTTTCTTGTTCATTCTGGATTGTGGCCCAAGAAAGTCACAGTGGAACTGTATAGGGCACTTTGTGAAAATGTCTTTCCTGTGGGCTGTGCATTTTTTAAAAAAGGTGATTGTGTGGAGTTGCTTCCTGATGACTTGTTGATTGGCAGTGAGGAGTTTCTGCTTCCAAAGAAGAGTCCACTCTCACTAGGCAGAGTTGTGAGCACAGGCCAGAGGAAGCCATGCAGGGCTTGAAGAGGGAGGCATTGGTAAAATCAGCTGGAGTTCCTGGCAGGCACCTGCAAAAACAGTGCTAGGGCTTTGTTCTGAAATCCATTACTCTGTTTATCCAGAACATAGACTATGGATAGTAACACAGCCACATAGACACTGATACACATGTGTGGACACCATAGACAAACTTGATCTTAGTCAAGAGCCAAGAAACAATACAAACACGCATATACACATGCACAAGTGCACAGATGTACATACAGATATAGGCACACCCTGAGGTACATGCACAAACATATGAACACACATATAGACATGCATGGGTACACAGATGTGCCTGTGTATACCTTATTGTGCACACGGACCTAAACTCATGTGCAGAACACATATGTACACAGAGGCACATAAAACAGCTTTCTTAGCAATGGGATTATGTATTTTGATCATATTCACAAGTAAAAGTCTGCACAAATGCCTGTCACTCAATATTTGCTTGACATTTACAAGAGATTCTTAAATAAGAGCATAGGTTATTGTCCTTTCTCCCCTAAACAAGTCTGTCTCCTGGCTCCCATTACAGAGTAGGGAGGCACTGGGTTGACCTTATGCCCCTCTTTTAGAAAAACTGGCTAGATTCACCAAAGAATTGCTCAAGTTCACCCCTCTTAGCCCAATTTACAGGCAGCATTGGAGTGGAAGGTCACATTTTTCCAAACTTAGAATCTTGTTTGAAAGCAAAGCTTCCTGAACCACAAGATGAAAGAAATACACACACACACAGCTTCTTGTGACGAAGGCTCTTTGGACATTAAATAGCTTATTAAATAGCACTTTGATGGATTACAGTAAGTGTAAATAAATTAGAAACATATGGACTGGGTTTCACTGAAACATGAGTGGATTTGGTTCACAAGAAAAATGACTGTAACATAAGAGACAAACAAACACAACCTTAGGAAGCCCTCACATGACTGAGAAGTATCCGTGGTCAGTTGTAGCTTCCATAAAGCTAAATTATCAGCAAATGGGAGAAAGCAAGTCATTTTCTTGATTATGATTCAGTATAGATGCTTATGAGTGTAGATTTCGCTAACCACATTGTTCTCCTTTGAAGACACCACATGGTTACTGTCCAGTTCATCTGGCACAGCCTTAATCTCAGGCTGAAAAAGATGCATCACTTTCTCTGGGTCTTTCAAAGCAGGCATGTCCATCATCTCCAGTAACGTTCTCACAGATGACTGAATTTGAATCTTTTTTGGGAAGACCATGCTGTTTACCCCCCCTTAGAGCTGCATTTTGTAAAACCAAAGAGGAGGGTGGGTGGCCCAGGCTGGTGGGAATCCAGGCCTGTTCTTGCAGAGTTGAGAATCTTCCGACAAGCCTACCTGTTTCCAAGACAGAATAGTGGAGAGCCAGTGTGGAAAGCAGCGATGTGGGTTCTAACTAATGGTGGAACTAGCTTGAGGCTTGCTAGCCTCGCCAGTGGCAACTTCTTATGGGGACCAAGCTCTTGTAGCTTTCTCTGCACATTGCCGGTGTCAAAAGTGTTGTTCTGTGGAGCTGAAGAAAAAAAAAAAACAGGTAGAGAGGGGGAAAACTTTATGATGGCAGAGCAGCTATTCCTATAAGCTCCCATTATTTCCTCTTGGTTCATTCCTTGCTGTCAAGTGTGATGGTTTCTTCCTATTCCTTGCCTTCTCTAATTTTTACAGAAAACTGGTGTAGACAGAGACATCTCCTTCTTTCTCTCCTGAAGCTCATGGAAGCCCCCAAGAATCACCTTCTCAGTCTGTTGTGACCTGGGCCCCCACAGAAGAGGAGTAACTTATAAAACTCCTTGGCCATTGTCAGTCCAGCACAAACGACCTACCGTAGGTCAATGCAAAGACACCCCAGGGAGACAACTAGAGATGTCTTTCAATGGCCTCAAACTCTAGGTACCATTGCTCTTCCATTTCAGAATAAAGCAAAGCACCTGCTTGCCATGCCATTGCCAGCTGTGCAGCCTCCTCCAGTGCCCACATCACTGAGATACAAAAGGCCCTACACTCCCAGTGCAACTTTGTGATGGTTTCTTTGGAAGGCTCTGAGCATCCAAAAGATGATGTTCAGGGGCTGGTGTGGACATGTTCATTTGTCCTAACTTCCTCTGGCATCCACCCAGCACCAGCCGAGAGCATGGCCAGAGCTGTCCTGGACATGACTTACAGTTGTCAGCTCAGATGTTACAGAGCTTTTATGGAAAGGTCATGTGATTTTTCCTATGAAGAGAAGAAAATAAAAGCATTTTTTTCTTCATTTGAAAGAAAGGTCAAGTTGACAATTTGAGAATATTAAAAGTCTTTTCTCAAAGAATGTTTCCATCCCTCTTGGAAATTTGAAATAATCATTTCCTTATATTCGATGGCACTTTACAGTTTATAAACACCTTCTATTTTTGTCACATGATAATATCATTTAGTCCACAATTCCCACTAATGGTTTCCTAGTGTGGCTGTGTTCCTTGATTTTTCCTGAGCTCATCAGGTCCCAAGAGTGACATCTGAATAGCCACCACAGGGGCTCTTGAAAGCGGCCAGAACTTGGAAACAGGACATCAGTTCCCACAGGAATTATTACCCTTGTGAGGCAGAGGTAGCAAGGTTAGTACTTAGCTTTGATGTTGGTGCACTTGGCAATTGAATAAAAATTAGCAAGCAAGCCTTGTTTGAAGCTCCATTTTCACATTTGGAAAGTGAAGAATCTGCTGTCTAAATCCCAGGGCTGTCATGAGAAGAAAGGGGACATGCCTTTGAAGTCACCTTGGGAACTGCTCCAGGCTCTGGGCTGCACTCCTGTACTTCCTCTGTGGATACTGATTGTGGATGGTCAAGAGGACCAGTGAATGAAGGGTGGTGTAACTGTGGAGTCATCACGGTACACAAGAGGCTTGGTGTATGAAGGGCTATGCTGTAGTTACTGATGGGCATGCCTTTGAATTGCTGAACATTAAGTCTTAAAAAGAGCCCACAGTGAAATTCTTAAACTTCCCCCTAAATAAGCATTCTGTTCCCTTGGAAAACAGCACCACTGTTATCCAAGCTGGAAATAGGAAAAAAGACACTGAAAACTTTTCCTTTGACTTCAAGATCTAAGCCATCCTGTCAAATCTAGTTCCAAACACCATGCAAATGTAAAATGACAATCTTCCTGTTCCTGGGTGTTTTGAGTTTCTGTCTACTGCTCTGATAGGGTAGGAGCAGACTTTAAGGAACCTGAGTCTTGACTTTGGCTCACATTAGAATTCACAAGCAGCAAGGAGAATGGTGCCTGACATATAGATCACAATCCTGCCACGTTAAGCTTCAGAAAGGACAGATTGGCCATAATCCGTCCTTCTATAAGTCTTTAAAACATGGAGCCATTTTGGTCTAACTAATTAAGGGCTTTAATCCCAATAGGTTGAGCAACAGAAAGAAATGGATGTCCTTTGCCTTTCCTTGTTGAATATAAGATTCTAAGCACCCACCCACTGAGCACACAGTTCCCCTCTGGAATATCAAGGAGGAAGTTCAGCCACCTCTTTATATGTCTAATGACACCTTGGGTCAATCAAATAATGGTACTTCCTAGGCATCCAAACAAGTGTGGCTGCTGTGCAAGGAGTGTTCATCTTTCTGTTTTTCTCAGAGTCATTATAGTGAAGGCTGTGCAGTGACACACCCTTCATGCTGTTGACCCATATCCAATATGGAGTAACAACGCTGTTGGAAATAGTAACAGGAACACAGAATGTTTCTGGAAAGAAGTGCAAAAGTGATGGTAAGTACACCCTCAGCATCTCCATCTTATACATCCGTGGTAAAGAGCCAGTGCTTGAGATCAACCCTGGTACAGCACAGATTCTGCAGAGTTTTGCCAGTCATATGTGCTCTCATCTGTGCACACATGAATGTTTGGGGGGAAGATCTATGCCATTTTATCATATCAATAGCTTTGAGAAACTATTACCAAAAACACTCCACTGTAACATTTCATCATTCAAGAGAGGCTTCACCCCACACTCCAATCCTGGCCACCAGGAACCAGGGTGTCCTACCTTTATCACACCATTTGGAAATGGTAGATAAAAATTCAATGGTACCAGGAGTCCTGTCAAAGATGGGGTGTATTTCAACACTGTGTTCCTTTTTATTGCCGAGTCTCATTCCTTGCAGGAGCCTCCTGGCTGATTGCAACATCACTAGAACGTGGGTCAGAAAATTTCAGCAAAGACACCACTATTGTGTATTGTGTAAAGGTATCACTGTTTTTACATAAATCCCAACCAGACCTGGCAGAAAAGAAGTCAAAACAGAAGTTAGGAACAAAGACACAAGTAGATATCTTACTGAATATGGACTTAGCAATAGAAAAAATATTTATTATTATTTAGTCAATTTGATAATTATGAACATTCTATTAATTTTCATAGTGATATCACTTTTCCAAGATTAGTGAGGTATACATCTTTTTATAGAAAAGAAAGCTGTGGCTGAGGTCAATATAGAAAAATATATGTCTTTATGTGAGTTGCATTCTTTTTTTTCTGTTGTTTTTTGTTTTTCGAGACAGGGTTTCTCTGGTTTTGGAGCCTGTCCTGGAGCTAGCTCTTGTAGACCAGGCTGGTCTCGAACTCAGAGATCCGCCTGCCTCTGCCTCCCAGTGAGTTGCATAGATTAACATGATATTATTATGGAGTTTTTTACAAAGGTGTCTAGCAATTTAGACACTTCTGAATCTGTTATTTATTGCAATTTTTCAAAGTTGATATAAACTCTTCATCTGAATGTAAAGCTGTAATATACATATATAAATATATTTATATTTTATATGTACATATGCATCTAGTATTTACTTACTAGGTGTACATGTTGATATGTGTGCAAAGTATAACTGTGTGACTATATATATGTGTAAATATGTATATTGCTTTGTTATAAATGTGTCATATTTTTGTGTTATACAACTTTATGCTGTATACATATTAAATACATAATTCTATATATTGTACAAGTCAGCTTTCTATTGCTATACCAAAGTGTCTTAAATGACCAACTTAAAGAGCGAAAAATTAACTTTGGCTCATGGTGTCAGAGGTGTCTTGGTTACTTGTTCTTGCTGCCCATCGGCCTGTCACAGCACAGTAGATCAAGATAAGGGTGCAGAGTAGAAGTTGCTCACCTCCAAGTGGCAGGGAAGCAAAGGAAGACGAGAAAGTGCCAGGATTCTGATAACACCTTCAGGAGAACATCCCTGGGGATCTGTCTCTTTCTATGTAGGCCCCAACTTCTAAAGGTTGGGTCACCTCCTAGTAGAACTATGTAGGTCAAACCTTCAACATATGGGCAATGAGGGATATTCCAGATACTATCTTATGTATACAAAATATTGCATACATGGAGAACACGTAAAAGTTATGTGTGTAATATATGATCATGGGGGAGAAGTCTATCTAGTATTAATGTCTTGGAGAGTAGAAGAGCAGGAGTGAGTGGAAAACAGGAACATTCAAGAATTCTCTATTGTGCTAGGCAGTGGTGACTCCTTTAATGCTAGAACTCAGGAGGCAGAGGCAGGTGAATTTCTCCAAGTTTGATGCCAACCTGGTCTGCGAATGAGTTACAGACTAGACATGGGCTCCTAATGTAAACCTTGTCTCAACACAAAGAAAACATTTCCCTAATGTAATGAGCAGCAAAGTCTGCATAGTAAATAAAAAATGTCCCCAAATTTTGTAGCATGAGCAGATTAGGGTCCCTGATCCACAGATTCAAGAGCCCTAGGTGTCTCGATTTCCCGTGACTCCAAACCAGGATGACTGAAGAAGCCTAGGAACCATCACAAAGTAATGCAGCCTTTGGCAGAAACACCCTGTTATTGGAGTGCCTTCCTTTGCACTCTTAGGGACTATTTGCCAACTTCCTGTATGTTAGACAATGCTCTAATTAGTGCAGCTAAAAAAAGTTAAACAAGACATACATTCTGCCTATAAATACCTCATCATCTAGGGGGAGGTGCCAATCTATAAAGAGTCAGGCACCCATGTGGAGGAATTTGTGAATGGGGATGCCCTGATACCCTGTGTGGGAGGAAAGACAAGAGGCCTTCACACCAGGGAGGAATGTATATCATTTATTCTTTGCACCTGACTCAAAGTCTCTCTCTCTCCCTCTCTCTCTTTCTTTCTCTGTTTGTGTGTGTGTGTGTGTGTGTGTGTATACTCATGTGTGCATATGTGTGCTCTCATGTCCTGAGTATCATCAACTCTGAGTGCTTAGCTCTATCAACTGTCCCCTTTCAAGGATCAGGGAACTAACTATGCAGAAGGAATGCAGGATCCAGGTGAATGGCGAGAAGAGCCGTGGGATACAGACTTCATGACATAATATAGCAGTTGCACACAACAGCTGCTCTTGTGGGCCCAAAACCTGCAGAAGATCAAGCCAGTCAAAATTTTCTCATGAATGGGGAAAGGTCCTGAGGCTCCATCCCTGTAAGAAAAGCTATTGGTAGTTAATGGCTCCTGAGGGAGGAAGAGTACCTCTGTTTTGATGACGTGGCTGCTGGGGGGTTGCCCACACTTTAGTTGGTGGCCTTGCATGCTTGTGCATATGACTAGCGCTAATTACACTCAAAGTGTTATTAACCAAAAGTAAATAAAAAGAGGACAGGAAGTTGGGAGGAAGAATGAATCAGGACCTCAAGGGAATTGGAGGGAGGTAGAAGTGATGGGTATGGTTAATATAAATTGTATAAATATAAGAAACTTTCAAAGAATAAAATACATTTTTTAAAAATAGGTACTGATGATACTGGGTATAGATGGTAAAAGAAAGAGGTGGGCTCAGCCGTAACTGACCGATGTGCCTACAGAGGTATCTCGTCTCTACCCTCTACAGACCCCAGTTGTCTAGGTGCTTATGGAGACAAGCAGCCTGTGTTAGTGGATGGAGGCCTGTGTGCACCAGCATTCCATGGCAATGTGTGAGCTGCCTATTGAGGCTGGGAAAAGGGGATCCTAGAGGACACTTGGAGGTTCATACGAAAGGTAGTGTGCATCCCATCTGTTCTGCCAACACGTGGAGGCCCCTCAAAATCTCAGGGATCACATAGCAGTGAACAAGGACAACGTAGAACAGCATTAGAAAGTGTGGTCCCTGTCTTCTGAGAAGCACGGCTAAGTTAGTGTCTTCATGGTCGCAGCCATAGTGTGCGGCTTTCGTGATTCCATTCCACCTCCTTATCATTCACAGATACAGATCTGAGCCAGCTGCTGTGACCTTCTTGCTACTGTGGGCTTTATTTAGGCACCATGGTTACAGAAACCATTTCAAAAAGGCTATATTAGTTATGCCTTCTGGTGTGCCTTACTTCTAAGGCACTTGCTCACAATAGAGTCTAGGCTTAAAGTAACAAGCCTGGCTGTGGAATCATTAGATTTCAGCGAAAAAAGTATGCTAGTTCCTTGAAGCGGTAACTCAGACTCACTCTAGTTTTCCTTTCCAGACCTGTGAAACATCATTGTTAATTGGTGTGCAGCTGTACTTCTGCAGAGATAGTAATCAATGCGAGCGCATCTTGTGCAGCGTAAGTCACTCTTCTGGCAGAGCAGCGATGGCTGCTATAGTACAATCAATCCTTGGCCTGGTCGTGCTTCCTTTGAACCAGCACAGCTAAGAGGGAAAGCTCCCCGAGGAAGTGATTAGACTCCACAAGCATGTCAGAAGCATGCATTCCTCAGATCAGATGTGAAATGTGCCTCCTTGCTTGCCAATACAGTCAAGACGAACCTCCTACCAGTTTTGATTGACGGCTGGAAAACATGTGCCAATTGTTGAGAACCGAAACCCTCCACGCTTAGAGCAATCGATCATGAGTTTGTTGTTTTTAAAGATTAGAAATATGGAAAATATTAATTCAATAAATGTTTATAGAAAGACAACTTGTGTTGTCTTTTGTGCTAAAGATTCAGAGAATATGACCCAGTTTCTATTTCCAGGAACCCACAACCCCCTGAGGGATGCAGCCATGCAAACAGGGACATGGTGGGGTAAGAACTCAGAGAGAACACTGAATGCAATGTTCTGGAGCTGCTGGCTATTGACCAAGACAGAGACTGGGAGGGCTGTTCTGTGCTGACAGGAAGGAGACAGCTATGACAGAGTAAAGGCCCAATCAGTGCTAGCTACTGTGTTGTCGTAGAACAAAGGAATGTCAGGAATTGATGAGGGAGGACACAGTTGTAAAGGTAGGTCAAGGTCATGAGACAGTGTGGTAGCTTCTATTTTCAATTAAGTGTTTCTCAAC
Source organism: Microtus obscurus (assembly GCA_963919715.1). NCBI lineage: Eukaryota > Metazoa > Chordata > Mammalia > Rodentia > Cricetidae > Microtus > Microtus obscurus. The sequence goes on from CAWTZC010000015.1 coordinate 26,946,167, forward strand.
CATGTTCAAATAACCTGACATGGTCCATGTGTACAGGCAGCGGCGGGTGGACATACCTTATGCAGAACTTACAGAGAACCCCATGTGCTTCTTGCTGATACTCAGAACAAACAAAAGTGACTCATAAGAGCCCCTGACACATTTTCACAGAGCCTGTCACATGCCATGGTATCATGCCTTCCATGGAGTGTCTGAACTCCAGGAATATCACCCTCATGGCAAACCTGTTGATCAGTCTCCTGTAAAGAAACATGAACGTCCTACCTAGGGGGCGGGCAACCCCTGATCTATGGAAAACTGAGATACGGTTCTCAGTGTTTCTGATCAGTAGTGTGGGCATGCCCTGAAACTCAGAAATGCCCCTTACCAGACTTGCTCAGCAACTAAGACTCACAAATCCAGATGGCACCCTGCTCTCTGATTCCACAAGCACTCCAGAGGATGCTATCATGCTTTGGGAACTGCACTAGCCCAGATTCCATAGTACTGTACACCTTGAGGACCACAGTCCTTGGACATAAAACTATCACAGTAGAGTGACCTTGGACTGCTGGGAATTCGTCCCTGCTCTGGTAAGCCCTGCCATCAGACCTGAGGCTTTGCAGGAAGTCCCTGGAAATGGTCTGGAAGGTGTTTCTTGTTGCCAGTGTTATAGCTTTTCTTTCCTATAGTGTCTTTCAGAGGCAGGATGCTATGAGTTCCAGGAACTTCTCTTAGATTTCAACTGATCATGCCTAAACAGTAGAATTCTGGATCACTGGGCTTAGTCTTTGTAAGCCATGGTGTCTCTTCTGCAAAATGGTCGTGGTAGTAGAATACTAGGTCCTCTCATTTTTATGAAAATAGAATGACTTCCTTCATGGAGAATACTGAAGGGCTTATAACATGCCATACTTGCCGGTATGGGAACATCATGTTGGTGACTGCATGGTTCTGTAAACAGATACTGCTTGTTTGTTCCTGGCCATGCAGAACCCAAATACTCACACAGAAACTATATTAATTACTACACTGCTTGACCAATAGCTTAGTCATATTTCTAGCTAGCTCTTACATTTTAAACTAACCCATTTCTATTAATCTGTGTGTTGCCATGAGGTTGTGGCCTACCAGTATGGTTCTGGGAAGGTGTCCTCTCCTTTGGCAGCTACATGGCATCTCCCTGACTCCACCTACTATCTCTATATATCTCTGTTTGGATTTTCCACCTGACTTTACTCTGCTAAGCATTGGCTGAAACAACTTTATTCATCAACCAATACAAGCAACACATATACAGAAGGGCATCTCACATCATGGTTCAGATGTATCAAACTGCTATCATTGCTGCTTTTGTGGTTCTGTTAATACTCACACCACCACTGCTGACTACTGCCTTAGTATTGCTGCTGCTGTTACAGCAGTTACTATAGCAACTCTCTTTGCAGTATGAAATGTCTCCTATGGGCTCCCACATTGAATGCTTGGTCCAGCTGTTGGTACTACTTTTAGGGATAGAGGATATTTTAGAAATTTGCATCTTGATGGGGAAAATAGGTGTCTGGGGGCATAAATTTGAAGGTTGTAGAATTTCTTTGGGCTGCCAACCAGCTCCCAAATAAAGACATGGATATGACTTATTAATTATGAATGCTTGGCCTTACTTAGGCTTGTCCCACTAGTTATTTTTAGTTTAATCTTGTTTTGCCTCAAGGCTTTTTATATTTCTTTCATTCTGAATGCCCTACTTTCCTGCTTTGTGTCTATCTGTCTGGCCTCTGGAGTCTCTCTGGCATCTTCTTTTCTTTCTTCCTAAACTCCTCCTACTACTTACTCTTCCTGCCCAGAAGTCCCACCTATACCTCTTCCTTCACTATTGGCCATTCATTTTTTTATTAGACCAATCAGGTGCCTTAGGCAGGCAAGGAAAAAAAAGCAATATACCTTTACATAGTTAAACAAATATAGCAACCTTTACATAGTTAAATAAATGCAACACATCTTAGCATAGTTAAACAAATATTCCATACATTTTTCATTTCTTCTAAATAAAAAGGAGGGTTTAGCTTTAACATAGTAAGACTATATATAATAAGAACAGTTATCAAATAAGAATTTCATTAACAATATCCAGTCCCTTTGCATTTGGCAAATTTAGAGAAAATACCCTATTATCTGTCCTATCTTGGTGAGGAAATAAAGGACTGTCCAATCTTATCTTGGAGAAGTTCAGCAGTATTTTTCCTTTGTGTTTTGCTGGTCCAGTTTGTACAGTATACTGTCAGCAGTCAAGGCAATGGCAGTTTCTTGTTCAAATGGCCAGCTTTACCACAATTAAGCGAACTCCATATGAAGGTTCTTTGATGTTCATTATCCTTTTATGAAATAGATTGGTCCTGCCAGGATAAGATGTGTCTTACTGTCATGAAAAGCCTTAGGTTATTAAACATCTTAAATGTCATATTCTGTAGATTTCTGAAGCATTTAAAGATCAACTATCTATCTAAATATATCTATTTAACCTTGAAAATATACCTACTATGACTACGAGTTTGATTATTTTGGATGACTAACTGCTAACCTGCATTTTTAATTATTCTAAACGGTTTGTAATAATAGTTATCAAGGACTAGAACTTCATATTACGTTTTAAATGAGTTGCATAGGTACAATACCTTAATCAAGAGTATAAAAGTATACATATAACAAAAAATAACCTTAAAATTTTATCAATATACAAAAATCCATGTATATATAACAATGTCAAATATTTTGAGATTCCTGGAAACAGGATCACCATTTCAAACTAAGGTAGTGGTAAGAGCCATTGGCTGGTTGTTTTGCTTGTCTGGTCTTCAGGTTGAATCCCAATATCTGTTGCTGAGTTTTTATCAATCATGCTTCAGAAAATGGGTATAGACAGTCATGGGAAAAATAAATAGTTTAAAAATAATTAAGTAAAGTCTTTAAAGAAAGAGTAAAGTAATATTTAAAATAAGCCACATAAAGATGGAAAATACACAGGGAGTCTGAATCCTTTATGGCACTTTGTTGACTTTGAATATTTGAATGCTGATAAACAAATGACAGCCATTGAGAGGCATTGCATTGTGGAAGTTACTGCTGAATTAAACCAGTCTAGATTCTTTAGGGATGCCTTGGTTTCAGAGTGGAATTCAGTAAATGTACTGTGTTGAGGGAAAAGTCATGCTTTTATTTCCACAGAAAATAAAAGGCTGTGATTTTCCTCCAAATTAATAGAGATCAGATTTGATTGGGGAAGACCCCGTGAAAATCTTGGCTACAGACCTAATGAAATAAACCAGAAAAACTCCAAGACAGGTGACATATGTGCTGATCCCTTAACAGGAGATCAGCCCTGAGACTGGATGAGCCATGATTAATAATGGCTACAGAGTCTTAATGACTTATTACATGCCGTCCTTTCATAAGGTATTGGATAGAGGTTTGGTTATACAGTCTAAACAAGCTGATAAAGTTGACAGATGCCTTTCACCTGCTCAAACATAAGATGAAAAATCATCTTTGGCTGGCATGTGTACAGCATACAGTCCATACTTGTGTTAAGGTAGATATGAATGTTACCTTTGAAAGTTTATGTGTTTTAAGAGCAAGAGGACCAGACACCAGTGAAAGTTGGTGATCCACCCTTTAAGAATGCCTCATTTCAGTTTCTTCAGAGTTCTGCCTTCAGAACAACTTCAAGGCTCTTAGTTAAGATGCTCCAGTCTCATGGACTATTCTATCCAAAACTCTAGATAAGGCTTGTGCTTTCCCATTACACAAAGGCTGAGTATCAAATGATATAGCTAGTTTTCTCATTACTTGACCATTATCTCAATTTTATCAGGGTCCTCTGGGGATATCATTGCCCTCAGATAACAGGGAACAGTCTAGAGAACACAACACCCACATTCCCAAGAGGTAGGACAGATTGTTTTGGGTCATTTGGTGGGTTATGGATGCTTGCCATCAGTTAGTGGGGATATGGCAATCTAGCGTGGCTACTGGGATTAAAAGTGTGTGTCATTACAGATACTGGGATTAAAGGTGTGTGTCATTGCTGTCGTTGTTCCCTGGTCTGTAAGGCTGGCCACTGTGGCTGCTCTACTTTTCTGATCCTTAGGCAAATTTTATTTATTAGAATACAATTGAAATGCCACTACATTTCCCCTTTTTGTCTAAAATAAAAGAAGGCTATAACTAATATAAGAAAACTATATATAATACATACAATAACTACATACCATATATACAGGCAATAAACACACCAACAGTGTCTAGTTCATTTGCACTTGACAACTTCAGAGAAAATACTCCATATCCTATATTGGTGATAATTATGATACTAATGTTATTGCAAATGATGTGACTGCTGCTACTCTTACTACCATTGCCCCATTCTGATAACACAGCCACTGTTCCTGATGCTGCTAATAGAGACACCTCCTGCCCTGACACTGTTGCTGCAACCACTGTAGTCACGGCCCCTCTTCCCTGCCCTTCAATCCCATCAGTGCTGCCAGTGTTGCTGTTCCTGCTGTTATTGTTCCTATCCCAACTCAGGACATTCCCTACTGATACATTACCACTGCTGCTAGGGCTGCTGTTGCCATTGCCACTCTAGCCACCTCTTGTCGCTAGATGGATCTAGCCGAGAGACAATTCAGTGATGTGAAGGAGGTCAGGAAGATGTGCAGAGTCCTTCTTCCAAGAGATTTGTTCATGCAAGGTGCAATCAAGAAATTATTTTTTTAAGTATTGTAAACAGTACCAAATGGGAACACAGAAGATACTCTCTCTAGGAAGATGACCAAGACTGGGTTTCTTGCTCCTCATTTCTCCTTCTTCGCTGCTGGCTTTAATGACTCTTGTTCATTCAGGTGAAGATGAGTATGTTGCTGATGTGTGTCATTTGCAGGTTGTGCAGGCTTTCCTGAGTTAATCAGTCTCCTGCTGTTATATGAAAGCCCTTGTCACTCTGGAGCGGTCTGTTGTTCGTGTGCAGTACTATGTTCATCCATCTTTGGTGGACACTGTCTAGATGATGCGCGGAGTGAAAAGTAGATGAAAGCAAAAGTCCTTTCTTAATATGCAAGGGGGCACTTCCTTTGGAATGACAAAGGAATAATTATTCTAAGGTTATTTTGTGTATAAGTATCTAATAAAAGTAAAAGAGCAACATTAAGTTGCAATTTTCAAAACTCTGCCTGATTTAAATACCATAAGTGCATTTGTTTTCCTTAAAACCCACAAGGCTGCTTTCCCCACAGAGGTACTTTACTAGCCTGGAAAGGATGAATGTTGCTACAGAAACAAACAGACCCCGGTCTGGAGAACTTGAAACAACAAAGTTCAGTTTTGCTTTCCCACAAACTGTACATCTATTTCAAGTTAGTTGAGCATTCTGATCCATGCCCTGTGTATTCTGAGATTTTAACAGCAAAGTCTTCACTGTTTGGACAGTAGCTGGCTGCCATATCAGAAGAAAAAAAAATAACTCATCAATTATACACACACACATACATACACACACATACATACACACACATACATATACACACAGCAGCTTTTAAATATTACCACCCATAATGATCCATACCATTTCCTATAAAGTAGATGTGTTTACCTTTGTGGAGAGATGAGATGGGAGATGCTAACCTAGGTGTGTAGCTGGAAGGGACACCAAAGCATCTACATATATAATTCCAAAAAACCACATTCATTCTCCCACCAAGTTAAATCAAATCCTGTCTAAAATACATAGCACTCAAGGTACAAGATTGCTTGGAGAAAACGGAAGATGGGAGGAGAACGAAAAAGACAAAATCTCCTACGTTCTTACCATGCATTTCTACATCAAAGTGATGGAATAAGCTCAATGTAAACCTGTGTGGAAGAGAAGAAAGGAAGCCACACAGAGATATTCTGGAAAGGAGCAGTCTGGATTTCCCCTGGGTATACGTTTTGAAATCTTCTTACCTGTTATCCAAAAAAATGTTCTGAATATATCCTCTGTGGTGGTTTGGATAAGAATGGCCTCCAGTGGTCCATATGTTTGAATCCTTTATTCCCCAGTTGGTGGAACTGTTTAGGGAGGATTGGGAGGTGTGGTCTTGTGGAGAAGGTGTGTCACTGGGGGCTGATTTTGAGGCTTCCAAAGCCCATGCCATTGCCAGGTGTCTCTCTCTGCTTCACAGTGCTCCATCACCATTCCTGCCTGCCTATGTGCTTCCATGCTCTGCAGCATGACATACTTTAACATACTTTAACTCTCGGAAACTATAAACTCCAAATAAACACTTTGTTGTATAAGTTGCCTTGGCCATGGTGTCTCTTCACAGCAGTAGAAAAACAACTGAGACATTCTCTGGACCTTATATCTTGTCAGAGCCTCTTTGGTCACTTTACTTTCTTGCTATTGGCTCTTCTGTGTGGAGAGTTTCCTTCTACTTACATCACCCATGCTTAGTGTTGCCTTCTGGACCCCAGAAATCTGAGAGCATCCCCTGCTCTAAGTTGCCCCCTAATCAAAAGTGGGGTTGTATATCACTTTATGCCTGTGTAGATAAGATTCCCTTAAGTGTTGTGCTTCTGGTAGTAGACTAGTCCCAGATAACTTGCATGACATTTCCCTTTATGACTTTTAATGTTAAAGCTGTACCCACTCACTGCTTGGAGAGATAGGCTTCAAAGTTACCAAATGTTATTGCTAATCTTCCTTCAGCTCTCTGACAACTTAAACCGAAATTATTAGACTTAAGAGAAAACTGCATTTAGAACCTTTTTCTTGAACAATTGCACAAAATCAAAATATCGTATTCTTGGATACCACATTTTAAATTATATTTTTCTTATGGATATCCATTCAGTTTTTTCATGCTGGGTATAACAGGCATAGCATTCATTAGATTCTTGCTACAATACTAAGGCTGAAATGCATTTAGAAAACATTTCCTCACATTAGTGGTGACCTTGGGGTGAGATATTGCTCTCCTTATCTCTTGTGAGGGCCTGAAACGTGTGGCCTTTCTGATTCCTTCAGCCAATTTGTTTCTCAACTCTTATCTCCTTTTTTTTTTTTTAATGCCTCACCATAAACAACATCAACCAGCACCCTTTGGTTCCCAGGCCCTTAAGATCTCCCAAGTTACCAGAGACAGAAGGTTCAGAAAGTTCACCAAATATTCCAGTACAAAACAGTGGAACACTGAAATCCAGCCGTGTCCAGCCTCTTGAGTTGCACACATCAGAATATGTATATATTTTCTGTTTTCATTGTGCCAAACTTTGGGTTTTGTTATGGGTCTTAACATTGATTCCCTTAGAATGGAATAGGGATCAAACTCTATTATGGAAATAGAACCATTGCTTTTGTAATGTATACAGCTGAGACCATACAGGCAGCTAATCCAGTACAGCTGGTGTATGGCATGCGAGGCCTGTTAATTTTATGGCAGCCAGGTTGCAAAGAATGAGATAAGAAGGTGTCTGGGCTCTCAATAGTGCCTTTGGCTGGGACATAAGCCTTCAAAGGCATTCAGGAGCCGTACCATAACAGGGCTTTTCTGAATCTTATCTTTTTACACAGTGGAAAAGTCCCTAGTCTTGAATCAACATCTACAGGGCCACAAGGCCATACACAGACAGATCATCAGCAAACAAACAGTGCTCTTATTTAGCCAAACGTGTGTGAGATTTCCAGACCCTCTGGTTCCTGTAGTCGTCACTGAACCAGAAGGACGGCACAGGGGGTAGCCATCTGGGACTACATGCTCAGCCATTCACTTTACCTTTTCACACTCAATGTAGCAGTCAGTCGCACCACATGGGCAGCTTTCTGAGCTGTGCCCACTGTGGAGTCTGTTGGAGACAGACTCTTTGAGTCTCATAGACCTGACTACGTTATGTACTTAGCTGTTTCAAACCCTAGCTGTTCTGGCACTCACAGCTACTCCACATATCAGGGAAGTGCATATTCCGAGACAATGTTTCTCTAATTCAAAGTTTTCTGTTTCCACCAGTTGAGTGTTACTGTAGTGACCCAGACTTGAATTAGACTTAAAGTACCCCTCTGGCACCAGGAGCTGTCAGAATGTCTTTAATTTCACACAAATTTCACTTAGGATGAATTTTTAGCCTTTATCTTTCAGCTGTGACCAACAGGCTTCCTGAATCCCAGTCCTGGACTCTACATTAGCATTGCCATAGAAAAAGAGGGAAAGCCCCTAGTGGACTGAGTTTGAATTGCTTTTAAGATCTCTCTCTCTCTCTCTCTCTCTCTCTCTCTCTCTCTCTCTCTCTCTCTCTCCCCCCCCCGCGTGTGTGTGTGTGGTCTGTATGTGTGTATCTGTGTGTACACATGCACATGCATGCGCAAGCCCATGTACACAAGAGTACAGGTACCTGTGGAGGTCAGAAGAGGGTGTCATCCCTTCGGAGCTGAAGTTAAGGCAGCTGTGAGCTGTCATGGGGATGCTGGGAACCAAACAGCAAGTGTTCTTAACTGCTGAGCTGCCACAGCTTTCAGGGCTTATCTAACCTCCCACACAATCCTCACCTTCCTGTGTTGTTATTGTTGTCATTGTTGTTGTAGGACCAATGGGATTCATTACCCTGAATCATGACTTCAATTCGGGTGAGTGAATGTGGAAATTGATGCAAACATTGGCCTGTGGGGCTCAAGTCTCTTAAGCTCCTAGGACAACCTGTCGCTGAGCAACTAGGTCCCCAAGATTCAGTTTCGGGGTGCCTGCACTTCTGCATGCCTTCTTTCTCTTCCATCCCTGGACAATACTGGTGATGCAGCTTGTCTCACTATGACCTGCTTGGGCAGAGCTGAAGGCAAGCAAAATTCCTACAGTCCTTTCCTAAGAAATGGTATCCATCCGTTCTTCCAGGAAACCATCAGAAAATAACGCAATGTGAACAGTTAAAGACAGTGGATCAGGCCCTTGTGCTGGAACTTCCTGGTTGTGGAGTTCTGAGAACTTCTGAATGGCCTTGTAAATTCTGCACCGTCCTCCATCTGCGTCTCAGCAGCCAGCCTGGGAACTGGCTGCAGTGTCTACAGACCAGGCTCGCACTGGGAGTGCCCCTTCACCAGCTTCCAGGCCTTATATCTAGACTCTCACTCTGTCCTCCTCTTCCTGTGCCTCCCTGTTCTTTCCCCTAGGTTTAGAGTAAACATGTGTGTTGTATCAAGGAAAAATGAGATGGAATTAGAGTTAGTTAACAGTTACTAGTAATTATGAACATTTTTTCCCGGGCCCTGTAGATCAGCTGCTTTCTAGTCCTTAAATCCTTAATGTTGTTTGTTGTAGCCAAAGCTTGTGACCTCAACTACATTCTCAGAACACTTAAAATACTTTCTTGTAACAGTCTCCTACTTCCAGATGGGCACTGCTTATCCTGGGAGGCGCTCTGAGTTCCTTGCTTAGGATAGTCTGGTGGTTTGGCTGGTTTTTCCTTAGCCCTCTTCCTTGGGGTTATGTGTAACATCACTGCCTTTGGAAGGCATGCTGAAGTCCTGCAGTCTTGCTTCGCCTGCGTCTTCCTTACTCATGGTGACCTCTTCAGAACAAGTTCTATCAAGATATTGAACAATAATACTTTGTAGACTTATAGCACTGATTACATAAACACATTTTTAATAATCATTTAGATCTATGAGAGGGTGAAAATTAGCAGAATAATCCTAAATCAGTAAGGGAAAGCCACAGAAGAATGAGTATTCAAGGTAGAATTCAAAACCAGGGAGGGGGCTGGGCCAGGAAAATGAATGTTGATCCAATCCGGTGACTTGAAATGAAACACAGTTTCCCTGTTTCTTTGGCAAGTATCAAGTTGTATTGCTCTCACCCTTGGCTTTTTGCAGCTCAGACATTCTCTGATGTTAAATTAATGAATTTTTTTTTGGTGGGGGCTCCAAAGATCGAACCTTCTTTTTGTTTCCTTCTTCCCATCCTCCCTCCCTCCCTCCCTCCCTCCCTCTCTTTCTCTCTTTCTCTAGGATCTAATTGTATAATCCAAGCTCTCTTGGGACATACTATGTATGTACGCACTATGTATACTTGAACTCACAGAAATCTGCCTGCCTCTGCCTCCCTAGTGCTGGATTAAAGATTGTGCCACCATCCTCAGCATTCTTTAATGGCTTTGAAGAAACTGACAATTACTTTCTTCATGTGTAGTTCCTCTCTAGTCATCAGCACATGCTCCAAGTCCCAGGGCTGGCAGCCATGACAATAGCCTCTCAACCTCGCTGCCATTATGAAAATACCTATTCATGTGTTCCCAGGAAGAATTTAAAGGGGACAGCTTGACAGAATAGTTTTATGGCCGGTTCTTATTTACTTCGAGAACAAATTGGCTTCAGCAGTGGTGTCTTCTGAAATCTATCATCTATGAAAACGGAGGTGAAACAACTATTTGTACAATACTCACATACATTAGCTTGTAGGGCATGCAGGCAGCCGTGCGCAAGTGCAGTCCTGAGGGAATGTCTATTTGACATGGCCATGGCCATGGGGGCAAAGCCATTATCTATAAGAGCCAGGTGGAAGAGGGGTGGCAGAGCTCTCCTCTGGAGTCCAAGTGTAAGTGTTTATGAATTATGATTGATAGTGTATGCAAAGACGAGCAAAGACTAGCTTCCTCCTGAATACTTACCACCTAAGATTGCTCACCTATGAAGGTCTCCCACCAAGACTCATTAATCTCCTCATTCATGTACTGTATATAATAAATACGCTGAGGTTCCAGGGTGTGGGGTAGAAGTTAGAGAAGCCCACCTGATCTCAGATTTACCCCATCTGTGTTTGTCTGTCTGTCCTTTCTTTATTACCTTTCCTTCTGTGGGGGCTAGTCTTGGTTGTTAACTTGACTACATTGAAAATTTACTAAAACCGACATAGTTGGGTACACCTGTGGAGGGATATTCTCTTAATTAAATCATTTGTAGTGTGAAGACCCATTTTTAATCTGCATCTTTTGAGGTGGAAAGAGACACCATTAATCTTTATCTCTCGAGGTGGGAAGATGCAGTTTTAACCTGGGCCGCACCCTCTGGTGGCAGCCTATGTAAGGATGTGGAAGAAGGATGCCTTCTCTTACTTTATCCACCTGTCCTACTCTTGCTGGCAAGTGCATTCCTTCACTGTCATTAGAACCTACTTCTTCAGGATTCGGGGTACACTGATGACCAGCTGAGACACCCAGCCTTATTGACTGAACAACTACTGAATTACTGGAGCTTCCATTGGTAGACAGTCACTGTTTGACTAGCTGGACCCCAGCCTCTAAGTCAGTCTAGTAAATTCCTAGTCAGGGTTCTAGTTCTTCAAGCCAAACCATGAAAGCAAAGGTAAAGGTTTCTTTGGCACCAAAAACAAAACAAAAAAAAAGAACAAAACCACAACAAAACAAAACCAGTAATTTTGGAAGCACAGAAAGGGTCATGTGTGAACACCTAAGATCACCTAAAATACATGTCAACAGAAAATGTCACCTGCCTTCTTCCCATTGCTAGGTCCTAGCTGTGAGGTTCTGGCAAAAGCTGATTTCCAACTTGTCCTCTGACACTACTCCCTTGACTCTTGCACTCAGCCCCTGTGCTGTGGCTTATAATTAATCTAGATCTTTCTCCATGAATAATGCTGAGGGTGCAAGGACCTTTGGCACTACCCATAATAGTCCTATAGCTTCTACTGCCTGGTGAAAAACAACAGCAAACAATCTGCAAACAAACTCAGGGGTAAGGACACAGGGAAGTCTGAATCAGACCTCAGCTCTTAAGGATGGATTATTGGGCTCCGCTCTAGAGAGTATAAAAACAAGAGCCAGGAACAACAAGGCCACTGTGCTGCTAGGTCTTGATCTCAGAGTCAGCTTTCTTCTGTGAGAATCCATGGGTTTGATCCTCCTACCCCAGATTCACCTCCTACTTTACCTCTGTGATTGTGCCTGGGTCCTGTCACCTCAGTCTCCTCGGCCCAATATCCTACTGTGAGCCAAACCTCATGGACTCAAACCTCCAAGCCTGTGGGCCAAAAGAACCTTTTCTTTTTATAAACGGACATAAAATGCCTAGGGTGTTTGTGATAGTGATGGAAATCCGGCAAAAGAGCCTACCAATTACCATCAAGGTGGCAGGCTTCATCTGGTTACAGCCTGCTGTTTCAGACATTTTAGTCATAGCAGAGGTACTTCAACATCTGTTGAAAGATGAGACATCCTGAAGGGGAGGCTAAGTCACTCTGATCAGAGACTGTCACAATGTCCTTTACTTTGCGTGTTCCAGAGCTCGGCTTTCAGGGGCAGGGTCTCATTTCTTCTTTAAGCTCATTCATTTCTTCATGTGCTCCATACATATTAGTTGGACAGCCCCCACAAGGCAAGCAACCGCATACTTCCTTGAGGGAACGGAAATGCAGATTCCAGGCTAGGTTGCTAGTCTTACATAGGAGACTGCCTGGTGAGGAGCAGTGAGCAGGTCGCTTAGCCTCCATGTACCAAAGGTGCCCTGACTTTTTTTTTAAAAAAAAATTCTATTGGTTTCATAACGAAGAGTAACTATGTTGAGCATGTGTGTGTGACACTCAGTGTTGGCCAAGGCACTGAATGAATACTACATGTATTGATCATCTCATTTCATGCGCACAATTTCTGCAGTCACCCCCAGACTTCCGGGGTAACATGTATACACTGTAGATTTATCTCTGGATAGATGGTTTCTCTTCTTTTGACCTCTAGACTCACCTCCAATTACCTGTTGACATGATATTTCTAACTACTGCATGATATTTTATTTGTATTTTAATAAATAAGTCAGAATGCAAAGCTAAGCCACTAGAGGCTAGGCAGTGAGGACACACAACTTTAAACCCATGAGACAGAGGCAGACGGATCCAGGTGGTAGTAGCTCACACCTTTAATCCCAGTGATTGGGAGTCACACACTTTTAATCCCAGCACTAGAGAGGTGGAGACAGTAGCAATATGGCTGGGCAGAGAGAGGAATATAAAGAGGCAGAAACAGGAACTCACTGGAGTGCGGAGTTGGAGGATTTGTGGAGATGGGATCTCACCCTTCTGGTCTGAAGATGTCGTAGAGGTAAAAGGTCTCTCTAGTGATTGGCTGCTTTGCTTTTCTGATCTTCAGTTTAAACACCAATATCTGTCCCTGGGTTTTTATTATTTGTACTATAAACTACGTATCAGCAGGGACCTTATAATCAACCTGTGTAACAATATTCACCACTTCACCTCTTTTCCTCACTTTGGTGAAATAGATCATGTTTAATTCCATGGACTGAGCCAGAAACTCGACGGCCTCTTGACACTTCCATTCCCGATCTCCTAGCAGGATCCAGTCTCTGCAGACCTCTCTCTTCTCTCAGTGTACACCTTGCTTCTAGCCCTACCCCCTCGCATCAGGGCTGTGTTCGAATATTGATATCTCTTTTCCATTGGTAACCCTATTGGACAAACTCACTTCTGTTCTGCCTGCAAAAGATTGTTTATAGAATTCAGTGTTGATCTTCCATTTTCATATCGTGTAAGCACACTGGAGATGCTCAATGTCAAGTCTAAAAGCCTCGAGAGAACACACAGGCTTGGTGCTGTTTGACCCCCTTGCCTCTTCTAACTCAGTGGGCACAGCTTGCCTGGCTCTGTGTGTGTGTGCGTGCACACGCCATTTCTCAGTCACTCCGTACTTCCATACACCTCCATTCATCCTCGAATTCTCATCTTGAGCCCTGGTTTCCTGGGACTTTCCCCTGAGCCCATCCATCTTTGTCCACGTCATTTTCTCCTCCACTGGAAGCTTGTGCTCACTCCTGACCTCTCAGCCATAGAGTTTATGGTCAGCCTCATGCAGTTCCACTCCTCATGCTAACCCACTGAGCCCTCACATTATAGTAGAGAGAATTTCTTATTATTAGATATTGACATATAAGACACAGACATATAATTGATGAATGGGGCAGGCTGATGGAAGGAGGAGTGATAGGAAGACGTTGGGGAGACAGGCACAAGTCCACTCACACAGAGGAGGAGAGCTCCAGTTAACCACATGAAATGACCATTATGTCAGGCTCAAAAAGAACACTAGTAAAAGCTACTATTCCCGAGATGAGATCCACATGTCCAGTGCATGAGTTGTAGGTAGGGTGGGGCTGCAGAACACAGCTAAGGGCATCATGATGTAGAAGGTGGGATCAATTCTCCTGTGTATTCAGGGCTCATAACCTCTTGAAAGTTGAGTTTGTCATCAAAGCCAAGCCTGAAAACACGCCTGTTTGACTTTAGAAACATGGACAAACTAAAGTTAGGGAAACAAAAGTCCACTAAGTGACTCACTGATGTTCAGGGAAGGTTTTATTTTGGAACCAAGACTAATATTATATGCGAAATGCTTAGAAATGAATTAGGCGCCCATCACACTGAGGAACAGATGGGCTTAAGTTATCTTTCTGTATCTGAACTATTTGGGATGGAATTTGGGTGGAATGCTAGCCTTGTGACCTCAGCAGGCAAGTTGCAGGACACTGAAGCATTTCAGTCATTTCTAATTTTATTTCATTTGCAAAGTGATAAGCACATGCTTGACCTTCAAAACCCATATTTGGTAAATTCCCCGTTTTTATAAACAGAAAGTTGGTGTGAACTCTGTAAGGAAGCAGAAGGCGAAAATAGAAGGTGTCTACAAAAGTGAGGGCTATGCTTTCCTTAAGCAAACAATGACATTCAGGTGTCCGTGGCACAGTGTGCATACAGCCCTTTGAATAACAAACACAAAATGATTCATAAACCCAGGGGAAGCCTGCGCCTTCTATTGTGTAGAGAATCCAGGTACACCTACCAGCAACTGGCTCTGGGAGCCTCGGGTATTTGTAGTTTCTCTATTGGCACAGAACATTTAAGTCCAAATGTCACTTTTTGCACCCTGACTTGGCCAGAGCTGAGAAGAATCAGAGGGCTGCTATGCAGAGACTAAAGCATTGGGATTGGCTTCTCATATATGAAGCTGACCATCACCCGGATCCCAGCTCAGTCCAGCGTCTACTGACACAGTCCTAACAACTGATGAACAAGGACCTCCATGTTTCCATTATATTCCAGTCCCTGGATATTAAGTTGCTAGCCCTGCTGACTATGTCCGGAGAAAGTCATGTGAGCTTTTCCATCACTTCCCCACTGGAAAATAAGAAGAATCATCCTGAAGAAAGGGACTCACTTGGATATCAAGTAAACTGATGGGTAAGCTTTCACAAAATACTAGAAAGATCTGTACAATTGTCCACATTGGTTAATGTTGTTACTCCTATGGGCAAAATGGTAACACGATTAATAAAAACCCAGAGACCGATATTGGGGTTCAATCTGAAGATTAGAAAAGCAAAACAGCCAACCACTGGCTCTTACCTCTAACTCAATCTAAAATGGCAGTCCTGCCTCCAGGAATCCTGAGAAGGAGACTCTGTCTGAGAACTGCCTCCTCCCATCTTATAATCATCTCTAGGGCTTGGATTAAAAGGCGTGTAACACTACTGCCCAGTTTCTATGACAAACTAGTATGGCTTCTGGGAATAAAGGTGTGTGTCACCACTGCCTGGTCTGTAAGGCTGACCAGTGGGGCTGTTTTACTCTCTGATCTTCAGGCAAGCTTTAGTTATTAAAATACAAATGAAATATTACTGCACAAAGGCTTTCCTTTTCTGTCTCTGATGACTAAGGCCTCAGGGAAGTCTTGTTCAACAACTCTCACACTTAGTTTCTAAAACACAACATGTTTCATTACTGAGAAGTCTTCTGAAGCTTCCTAAGGGACTTGCCTGAGGCATGCATCCAGAGATACCCTCTTCTGATTTTGGAGCCTTGATATGATGATAACCCTGTCTTAACCTCTCTCTTCAGACTTCTGGTAGCTCTGGCATTCTTAAAATAATAGTAGCAGTTTCTCAACACCTAAATGTTGAAAATATAGAAAATATACCAGAGAATAGCCAACAGCCCTTCCTTCACACACACCCATTGCCAGTGATTTACAGCTGCTACATAATAATCATTTTTGTGTTTTTTTTTTTAATCTTAAGGTTGAAATCAAATATGGTGGGTGACAAAAGCCAGCAGCAGAAACAAATGATCTGTCAATACCTGAGGAGAATCAAATCATCAGTTTGATTCAGAGTGTCCAAGTCCCTTGGAAGGGAGCTCCCTTCTGGGTTTTGAAGAGTACAGGGTGAACATGGTCAACAGACTAAACTGGACCAGGAGAGGAGAAATGGGGAGGGAGAAGAAGAGAGGGGCTGCTGACCAAGAAAGGCAACCCAGACAGGGAGACCAAGAAACTGGCATAGCCAAAATGGCTTAGTTATACAGGGATCTTGCTGGGAGAAGGGGAGTGAAAGCCCCTGGAAGGGAGATATTTAGGATAGGAACAGGATAAGGAGTGCTGGGAGGAGCTAAAGGTACTAAGGGATGCTGGAAGAGCTGGCCAGCATCCACTTTGATATATTAATAGACACTTATCAGTTGTCTATTTTCCCAGAATCCTTTGAGACCTAACAGAATCTAAGTTGCTTGCATTTTAAAAAGCATCTATTGGTATAGGCTGTGAAGAGGGTAAGAAGTCACCAGTAGAAGAAATGGCAGGCCTTTTCCTCAACAGTGGCAGGAAGAGTAAGAATAATAGATTTTATTTTCCTAAGAGTAAAGCCACACTTTACTGAGTGTGTCCAATGGAAGAAGCCCGGATCTAATAACTGAAACCACACACTATCTTGGCAATATCCTACATAGGATGAGAGACAGATATCCAATACAGTCATCAGCGCTCATGTACCCTGATGTTCAAAGGTGGGAACAGAGAGCTGTATTCCCAGAACATGATAATAATTAAGATGGAATATAGAATAATCAAGATGATTTCCATAAACAAGCAAGTAGACTCCTGTTTGAAGTGTGCCAACCACTAACTCTGGAACTAGGATGCCAAGGGTGCATGAAAGGAAAGGACTTGGTGGGGCCATCAAAATGCTGGAACCATTCTGTCTCCATCTGCACCCAGGAAAACCCATATCCTGTGTAGTCCAGCATTTAAATACTTACCCTTCATTTGCTCAGCTGTAGGGTTTCACACATTCCTTAGATTCCATTCAGATAATGATTTATAACACTGGCAAAGTGAACACATCCTGGATTCCTCAGTTTGAGACAGTTGCCCCACCGGAATTGTGGGAAAAGTCATGTCTGCTTATGCTGCTTCTACAAAGGAAACAAAGTCAACATGACATTGCGGCAAGCATTTCTTGTTACAAATAATAGGTACAAATTCAATACCTGTAAAAATACACACACCTTTCTCTTAAAGAGGAAAGCTTTTATATAAACAAGGAAGAGAATTATTTCAATAAGAATGGATGCCCTATGTATGTAAGGCACAGAGATTAAAAACTGAAAGATACAACTCACACTAACCAAGGAGTCTAAAAATAGACGTTTCTAAACTTCCTGCCAACTATATTTACAGGCACAAAGGTAAGCAGTTCTCTTTGTCTTTCTGGTTCTGTTTCCTTCATCTACAAACCAAATGACTAGAATTTGGTAAATATGAATAAGAACTCTTAAAAAGAAACCGAATCTGCCAAGGTCAACTGACTGATTAGAATATCAGTCATGTGAGAAGTTGGGGCGATTCAGGTTCAAAGCCTAATTGCAATTCTCTTGGGCTAGCTTTAGCCCACTAAAAAGCCATTCTTTGCCCCTCTCTGTATCAGAATAAATATCCCCTGACTAGCAGATAAAAACATGTTGGAATGTAGTAACAAAATCTTAGTTTTCACCAGCCCAAAGGATAATAGTCATTGTGTTCCCAGGCCATGGTCACTTGTATTTGGCTCCAGAATAAGCTATTTCTGCTTTCTTTGAGGTGAGATTTGTGTTTTGTGTTGATGTTAGTCCCACAGATGTGAAGAAAGAGATCACCAACACAAATCATCATGGTCAAGTTAATTATAGCAAGAAATTAACTAAAGCAAGCTTTTTTATTCATGTACACAGATTGTCTCTCCCTAAGTTGAAATTGAAGATGTAAGCACTGGACATGGGTAAGATAAAGGTTTTTATGGCTCATGAATAGGGGATTTCCAAATAAGGCATTTGACAGACAAATAAGCAGGGCTACAGGAGCAGCATAGCAAGGTGGTCATAATATGGTAGTCATAACAACAGGTAGTCATAACAACCTTTGGAAACAAAGGCATGGTTTTCATTTCCTGGAACAGACAGGACAGAACCACTTCTAGTTAAGGTTATGGGTAGGGCATAGCCCTAATCCTTAAGAAACAGATTTAATCATAAACAGGAATGGACCTAATTTGTCTTTACTATAAAATGACATTCAAGCCCAAGATGGAAGTGGACTGATTTCATCATTGACTTATATTGTGTCTCATTCCCGAATCCCTATAATTTCATTAAAAATTATTTTACTTACTTAAGCTTTACATGCTTTAACTTTTCCCTCAGATGTGGAGGAATTTGTTTATACATTTACTTACATATGTTTATATTCTATTCCTACCTATTTCTGTCTTTTATCTAAATATGCAGCTGATTTTAATAGCTTTATGTAGCAGACGTTACTTAGAAGCTACAAATAGAGACACTCTTTTCCCTTTGTTGCACAATACCAATAGGCATTCCTTACCTTCTATGGATGGAATCAATTAAAATATTTTTCAAGAGATTACAGAAAACACAGCTACATCTGACAAGATGATGCTCAGTCTGTGATCTCATAATTCATTCAGAGGGAAAAATAACCACATGACGATAAAAAGAAATACACAAAGTTAGCAGTTATGAAGGCAGTTTAACTGTCTTTGTCATTTCCCAAGGTGTATGGTGATGAATGTGCCAGTCTTTATTAAACCAAAGAAGGCTGTGACAAATGATTAATCACCAATAAGGAAGTGATTCGGAATGTTCCATGATGATACTCTACATTCTTGTCTCATTAGACAACCAAGAAAGGTAGTGGTTGGCTAACAAGCACATCACCTCCCTCAACCCAGATAACCACATTCATGCACTGAGCCTTTCATTGCCACACCCTCAGCAAAGCCCTTGCAGGCTGCCCTACATGTTTCCTTCTCTTCCATACTCAAAACACTTGCATGTTCCACATTGAAGCAATTTCTTATATAATTCACTGTGATGAAAGCTGTTTGAAACCAAGAGAAAGCTTGTGAAATTATTATTGCTTTTCTCAAGTGGTTTTTCAGTAGACATATCTATATACCTACTGAAACTTATCTGTGGTGGATCACATAACCAACTTGACAAAAAGCACAAGGGAAGTCAAGATTAGAAGGTGAAGGACTGCTGTTTAGGTGAGGGGCTCTTGAAGTACATTTAAGCATTGTTTCCTTTTTAGAAAGGTAAGCTGGTGTATAGAGAGAAAAGGAATGAAAGGTTATGGGTGAAAGAAGAGCCAAGTAAATAAGTGACTCTTACAGAGAGAAGGACATCTTTGTTGGAATCTAGTAACATGAGGTTTCTACATTTTGCCAGAGAGGTTTTGTATCGGATGCTTGTACTGAAGTCTGTGCCTTTGGAGTTGGTTAATTGATGGCCAAAGGCTGATGCTCTGAAGACTGCTTTCCAGAGCGGGAAGCCAGGGAGTGCACATACCGTCTCACTCCCACTGGAAAACCCAGGGAAAACAGCACCAGGGAGTGAGTACACACCGAAGGACAATATCACTGTTTCTTTTTCTCTACCTACCTCTTATGTTCAGTTACGTTCATTTACTTATGTTCATTTGCTTGTACTGCTACCTAAGGCAGACAAATTGCATATCCAGTCAGACATCGTATTTTAGAGATATTCATTGTTTTCCAGATGTAACTACAAATGAAAGGAAACTTTTGACTTCAGCACAATTAACTTTAACAGAGTTCATACTAGGGGATGGAAAATGCATCCTGTGGGTGTTTGCCATTTAGCAAAGGTGACCAGAAGACACAGGAATAGTACACAGATAAACTTACTGTGGAAATCTGGTATTCATTTCCCATTGTTTCTAAATAGCAAATGTGGAATCCTAACTGGCCATGGATCATCTCTCCCTTGGCTACACCCAGAGACTTGTCTTCATTGTAGACATCTGTATTCATGCTCTCTTGACTTCCGTGTATAGACACTTGACTCCATGCACCCAAACCTCTGCTAGGAATCTTTGGGACTCAGAACTACAGTGCTGAAGCTCTTTGCAGAAACCCCAGACATGGCTGACAGATTTCCTGAGAAGGGCTCATCATGGATAAGTCACGAGGCCAGCCTGCTCTGTGGAGCCTTTGGACATGAGAAGGGAAGATCTGAACGCTGGGTGGACTCCCACGCTCATCAGATCTGGCTTACACAGTAGTGTCCTCTCTTAATCATAACTGGACACCCCCCTTTTTTTTTCTTAGCACGTCTCTAAAGTAGTTGAAACTAGAAAAAGCCAGTTTCTGAGGAGATGCTATTATCTGGGGACTTACGTGGTTGATATTATTACACAGAGGTGGAGGGCCTACTCGCGATGTGGCAGGAAGGACAGGTGAGGGCTGTATTACTGAAACCCTGTGTATCATATGCAGGCATATCAGTTGTCTTCCGGAACTTGTTCACTGAGAGCAAGACGATATCACCAAGGTTTATCCTTTTTCTCCAAACACTCAAAGATATTCAGTGCACAAAGCTTTAAACTCAGTGAGTGGGGATTCAGGTGAAATCTCAGAAAATACTGATAGAAATCATCTGTATGTTAGGACTTCTCTTTGTGTTTGTATCTGGCTTAAGAGACAGTGAAGGATACAGTTTTAAGATAGAGAGATGCTGACATGTTGACATCTTGGTTCCTATCAGGAAGTATGAGGACAGAGAAGAGAAAGCCTGGCAGGGTGGGGACCAAGCCTCCCAGGGGTCAGACACAGTTCAAATTGAGTTTAAAGTGAAGGCACAGACATTGAAGGTCTTATCTGAGCGAGTTATCTGCTTCTTAAGAGTGATGAGCTCATTTTTATGATCTTGCTTTTGACTCTCAGCCTTCCCATGAGAACTTAATAAAAAGCCCATAAATAAGTGCCTATCTCTGTCTCGAGAATGATGTTAGGATTTTTGTTGAGCTGGACAGTATAGGAAGCAGCAATTTTTGTGTATCTAGATGAAGACAAACATGCTGCCACACAGGTGATCAGTGCACATATAAAATGGCCTTTTCCACACTAGGGTTTTAAGAGATAAGTCAAGAATAGAAACATCTTTGTTTAGTGGATTACTATTTATTTTTGTGGGAATTAAGTGATAGATTGTGAAAATGTGGATTATACTCCCTTTCTTTAACAAACAGATTGATGTGTGACACTATGAAGAGATGTATGTAAAATTTCTAGTAACTTCTTGAATATTGCTATGACACCAGCTGATCTTCATCCAGACATTTTTTACATATTTCTTTTTTCACATCAAAACTCAGAAAAGGAAGAAATGGGTTTTCTGTGTCAATGGATAATTTCTAGGCTTGAAGATAATAAGAATGGTATACACATTACACCAAGGTCATGTTCCTTACTGTGACATTGCACTGCACTGATGTAACCTGTGGAGGAAGGCAGAAGAATATATGAGTCTCCTTATATCCCTGTCTCTTCTCATAGGAAAGGCCTGTTAACCGTTTTGAAATTTCAAGACGATCATGCCTGTATTTCCAAGTTGACCCTTTTTTGATCATACTGTGTTTTTGTTTCATAGTTTGCTGGATTCTATTGATAATATTTTAAAGGATTTTATGCCCACCTCCCCAGAACTATAGTTAGAAATACACTTCAAAATCATGGGATCGTGCTTGTTTTTGCTACCAAGTAACACTAGTCACTTGAAATTTAGTTGCAAAGTGTTCCTTTTCTGCTCTCAAAGTTTGTGCATGACAGTATTTATTCTTTCTTAAACATTTGACAGAATTCTTGGCTGAGACCACTCAGACTGGATCAGGATTTGAGACAGTCTTCAGAAGATATTTGATTTCATTAACAGATACAGGGCTACTTGGATTTCATTTATTCCTCTTTGGAAATTGAACCTTTCAAAATGTGTGTTCATTTCATTTAAGTTGCTTCATTGATTGGTTTCCACAATAATATAGCAATTCTCATACAATTAATAGTAATAACATAATTTCAGGGTCATATGGTCTGTTGTTATGTCTCATTTTCCATTGTATATAGAATGATTAATGCCCCCAGTCTCCATCTGCCTGCCCAAAAGTACATCTGCTTTGTTCATATTATTATTCTTATCAAAGAAAAATGTTTCAATTATATTACTTTTTATCCATCAAGTAAGATACATATAGCAAATTCAGATATGCCTGATTAGGCAAAAAGAGGTTGTTTTCGTGGTATTATTTTTCTGATTTTAATGACCATCCCTTTCTTCTATTTATTTTGTGATTCATTACTTCACATTTTCATTCTAAGAAAGAAATTTATACCATAAATTTTAGCCTTCTTTTCTAATTTAGCCATTTAAAAGCTACTTATTTTGAAAAATATGAGGTACATGCCTTCATTTTTAAAACTCTGTTCATTTATTTTGGTAGTTTAATTGTGGCTTTCCTCTTTGGCCATTACTATACATTTAATTACTAATTCCTCAAGGCCTGTGTAGAGCTCTTTTGATTATGTTTCATGCATTCTACTGGGATAACATGGGATGGTAAATCACGTGACATACAGCATCACAAAGTAGTTTATCTCATAAACTCCCATGGGGAAGAAAATGAAAAGACTGTCCCAGTGTTAATGTTGTGCCTTGTGTCATTCGGGAAAAATCACAGCCATATCAAATGTTCTGTACACATTTATTAATAAACAAGAGCACAAATTACTAAGTCATCAGCTTCTCATCCATTTTTTAATTTTTCATTCCTTTCTCCTTTCCTTCCTTTCCTCTTGGTGTTTTGTCCATATATCAGAATCTTATTTGAACTAATTTATAATGCGCTGAGTAAAGCACTTTGAAGAGTTTATTAGTGGTTATTCTGAGATTATAATACACAACATAACTTTATCATATTTTCATGACCTTGGTTGAGGGAAACTTGCTCTCACTGTCATCTTATCCCCCCTCATGCACATAAAATAAAGCATTTTCTTCTAGTGGATGAATATCCCTGTAGCTGCCTCCAACTTTTTCCTTCAGTCATCGAGTATGATTTCAGGAACTCAGGTAGATTGGGCTGGTTTCTCATGTTCACCACATTCCACAGCTTGCATTGGTTCTGCCTCACCACCACACAGGGCACTCAGAACCACTTCTGTGGTGCTAGAAAGAATTACCATAGCCATGTAAAATAATTTATTAATTCCAGTATGTGTGCATTTGTGTGTGTGTAAGTATGCATGTGTGTGCATGTGTGTGTGTGTTCATGTGTGCGTAAGTATGTGTGTGTGTGTGTGTTTATAAGTACACACGTGTGTGTGTGCAGCTTCTGTTGAGGATCTAACACCACCACAACAGCCAAGTGGACACTGAATAGCCATCCCTCACTGCAGACAAATGTGGGAGACATTCAAGTTCACTCAGATCCACCCGTGTGACACTAACTAGTACAGCTTCTGCTGCTTTTACCCCACTCCCTGCTTGCCTCTGCTTTTCACTAGAGGAAGAGAGGAGTGCCAGTTCATTCTGTTTCCCCACACTGCCTATATTTTTCACATGGGTAGGACTTAGAACTGTCTTTGTGTACTGCTTACCCTAAGAGAACAGGAAAACGTAGACTTATTGTCTTGACTTATAGATGTCATCTGGTTGTGGGCTTATGTGATGACTGAAAACTGGAGATAAAGGACAGGACCAAACACAGGGAGTTTTAATAGCAGTTTCTATAACTTTTCTGTGGACAGAAAATGTCTTCTTAATAGCTACACATTTTATCCATTGTCTCTGTCAAAATATATACGATATATAATCCACAATAGGAGCAATGTGATAATTGCAGAACAAACTTATTGAGAAATTGTATTATTACCATTACAGAATAAATTTATTAAGAAAATTAGATGCATACATCCCTGTAGACAATTTCCAAGTAAATTCATTAACCCACAAAATAAGATATAAAGTCATTAATATTTATTAGAAAACAATGAGAAACAATCCTACTGCAATGCTAATTAAAATAAACTAGCACAGTATTGCTAAGCATAATAGAATTTCAGGATATGTGTGTGTGTGTGTGTTCTTCTCTGAAACCGGTTTTTGACCCAAATGGAACAAAACCCTCCAATCTTATTAAGACCTAATTCTAATTCATATAAATATACACACTCAGTGTACAACATGGTGTTTGAATATGCATACGTGTGATGACGTGGCTAAAGTGAGTTAGTTAACTCAGCCATTGCTCTCATAGCCATCACTTTTAAATGGGAGCTACGTCATGCATTAAGGACCTGATTTGTAAGGTACATAAGGGACTGCCGTGAGTAAGTAGCACTGTCAGTCTGAACTAGATAGGAGTGTTATGTGCAAACACCTTCTCAAAGGGATGTAAAATAACGCTTGATTTGTTGCCTCATGCTTTTGTAGGTTTGTGATGATTTCTGCTCTATGTTAGACATGCTCATGGTTTTAGGCTGAGGGATGTTCTCTGTTGATGCTCCAAGAACTTTCAAGGGCGAGAAAAGACTCCACATTGCACTCCAGTCCCTAAAGTCTCCTTTTGGAGGTGAGAGTGGACAGCCGTGGTCTCTGTAGAAAGTGGAACATAGGAAGGAAAAGGCTTTTCCAGCAAGTGTTGGGAAGAAACCCATTTTGCTGCTCTTGTTTCTAGACTGTTTCAGTTTGTTCTGTGTAATTCACTAGGAAAGCCAGCCTGAGGCTGTAGGCCTCTTTCTCTCCTGTATAAAAGGCTGCCCATGCTCTTCAGAGACCCTGGTGTAATCTTACAAAGCATTCCTCAAAAACAGTTAGCAGGCCAAACCCATGACTTAATCTAGCCGTGGTAACAAGTCAGGCTAGCATCGACTGTCTCAACAGCAACCCCCTGGATGCTGCATAAGCTTGTAAGATGTTTAAGGAGTTGTACGATGCATGAATAATACTCTGACTCCAGAAGCTTCAATGTTTCATACACAGGTGAGAACGTGCCTAGCGACACTGTATTCCTGTGCAAATCCACACCGACCGTGTTAATTAGAAAGCTGAGTCCATGCTCTAGATTTTGATTCGGGGGATATTTTGTTTGCTTGCTTTTTGCTGTTTTCTTTCTTTCTTTTTTCTCTTTCCCTTCTGGGCAAGAAAATATGAACTTAGCTTTTGAGAAAGAACGTGTTTCAACATCGCCCAAGCTGTGGAGTTCTAACTTGTTGAAACTCCTTCTAGCCTATGTTTGAATGCCGTTGGAACCCAAAACGAGGTGAATAACGCTTTTGGCAACTGCATGAGCTACAAGGTGGGTACAGTCCTGACCTCTGCTCGATGGAATTTTGTGTCAGAAACCTCAGAGTCCAACCCATTTTCTTAAGTTGTGTACTTTCAGGCCAAAGAGAAAAATAATACGGCTTCTTTTGTTCATTGTGGCATGCTAGGACTTAGGGAAGACAGTCTAAGTTAACCATAATAGCAAATCTCTAGGCCATAGATGACATCAGGGGAGAGAAACCTAGGGAAGACCAATATGAGATTGCCTGGGCTGGTGGCCAGTGTGCCACCGAAGGCAGTTTCTGTTACTAACAAGGGAATTTCTTATAGACAGAATTCTAATAAAACACACAAAAAAGGGACACAACCAGTGGATAATTTAGGACTAAATCCAGTTGTCACTAGGAGTGGGCAAGGTGAAATGTTTTTTGTGATTGCGACCCTGTGGCAGAGTA
Source organism: Microtus obscurus (assembly GCA_963919715.1). Lineage (NCBI taxonomy): Eukaryota > Metazoa > Chordata > Mammalia > Rodentia > Cricetidae > Microtus > Microtus obscurus. Next base: position 26,972,097 of record CAWTZC010000015.1, read on the forward strand.
TATTACAACTCAGGTATTGAATCTGCTCCCCAGACAACATGTACTGTAACACTGTCCTTCTTTACAGTTAAGCAAAACTATTTAACAGCAGAAATGCCTTAGTTTTTAGAAGTAATATAATAGATATGGATCTTGCCAACATCCAACCTAATCAATAGATACTTACATATGTACACTCATATGTATGCATTCATGATGTGGTATGTCCTACATATAGTTTGCTTTTATTGGTTATTGAATAAAGCTGCTTTGGCCTATGGCAGGGCAGAATATAGCCAGGCTGGAAAAGATATATATAGAGAGAGTAGAAAGAGTCAAAGAGATTTCATGTAGCTGTTGAAAGAGAAAGATGCTGGCCAGAATTTTACCAGAAGGCCACAGTCTCATGGTAATACATAGATTAATAGACATGTGTTAATATAAGACATAAGAATTATTAGAAATATGCCTGAGTCATTGGTCAAACAGTATTGTAATGTTTATATAATTTCTGCGTGATTATTCAGGTCTGGGTGGCCCGGAAATGAACAAGCAGTCTCTGCTTACAAATGGGGCAACTACATCCACATAAAAATGGCAGGGCAGAATATAACCAGGTTGGAAGAGATATATAAAGAGAGTAGGCAGAGTCAAAGAGACACCATGTAGCTGCCTAAGGAGAAAGATGACAAACCTTAGCAGTAGGCCACAGCCTTGTGGTGACACATAGATTAATAAAAATGGGTTAATGTAAGATGTAAAAATCAGTTAATAAGAAGTCCTAGCTAATATGCCAAACAGTGGTGTAATTAACATAGTTTCTTTGTGATTATTCAGGTCTGGGCTGCCGGGAACAAAAGAGCAGTCAGTAACCTGTATCCTGTGCCTCCACCCTGTATCCATCTATAATCTTTCAGCTCATCACAGTGGCTTTACAGAGTCTCCCTTCGAGACCTGAGTAGTCCACTGCACCTCACAGGACCCTTGATTCAATCAGTAATGTTCTTCAACCATTTGATATTATTATTGTAATTATACAAATTTATGTGGTACCCAGCCTTAATTTAAACAATCAACGTCTAGTTATCATTTCCACCTGCTTAGGCATCTTTAAGTTTTCTGGTTAACATGTAATAATATTCATATTTATAGAGCACAGCATAAGGTTTTACTACATTGATAAACACAAACTAAACAAATCAGTTTTGGTGATGGATGGTACCTGGGCTGAATTCACTATTGAAAGAATTGAGCTTACCTTGAAGCTCCAGAACAGGTTCTGAATGCCTGTTCTGGATGTATAGACGTTGGATTTGGAGAACTTGGGTGTGTGATGTTTTTTATTTATTTCAAGGATTTGTAAAGTGATACGATTTGTTTGGATGGGTATACTTGGGAGAGATTCCATGGTAGGTGAAGCAGGGAAATGGGGAGAAGATATTTTCATGTTTCCTTCTATAAACTTAGGAAATCTGAAAAGAATATTTTTAAGGAAAAGAAATCCCAAAAAACTGTCTCCATGGAGAAGCAATGGCCAAAATCAGCCTGGAAAAAGAATCTCATAATCATTTCCTACTTAAAATAATTATTTCAAATGTTTTATGTTTTAATCATTTATTGACTCATAGCTGCACTGTTCCTAATATGAATCTTAAAATGACTTTGACTAGATAAGAAACTGTAAGGCTTTCAGGGAGGATGATTATACAAATAAAAAGATAAAATACAATAAAGTGGGATGAAATGTAACTAGGAAAGGACATTGTTTTCAGAGCTTCTTGTTTGAAAAGAAGTATACAAATAAGATATTTTATTCCAATTTCCAACTTGCATCAAAACTGAGACTTACAAAGTGTCCTACCTGTCCTGTGTCCAAGAGTCACAGGTCAGGATCCCAGCTTCTTTACTGCAGGACACTCTGTTTTTAAATTTTTTAATTGATTTTATTGGGCTATACATTTTCTTCTGCTCTCCTCCCTTTCTCTCCCCTCCCTTTCAACCCTCTCCCATGGTCTCCATGCTCCCATTTTATTCACGAGATCTTGTATTTTTCAATTTTCCACGTAGATTAGATCCATGTATGTCTCTCTTATGGTCGTCATTGTTGTCTAGGTTCTCTAGGATTGTGATTTGTAGGCTGGTTTTCTTTGCTTTATGTCTAAAAGCCTCTTAAGAGGGAGTACATATGATATTTGTCTTTCTGGGTCTGAGTTACCTCACTCAATATGATATTTTTTGATCCATCCATTGGCATGCAAATTTCAAGATGGCATTATTTTTTTCTGCTGCATAGTGCTCCATTATGTAAATGTACCACATTTTCTTTATCCATTCTTTGGTCGAGGGGCATTTAGGTTGTTTCCAGGTTCTTGCTATGACAAACAATGCTGCTATAAACATAGTTGAGCACATGTCCTTGTGTTAAGATTGAGCAGCCTTTGGATATATACCCAAAAGTGGTATTGCTGGGTCTTGAGGAAGGTTGTTTCCTTATTTTCTGCGAAATCATCATACTGATATCCAAAGGGGCTGTACCAGTTTGCATTTTTGACAAAGCATTGATAATCAGCCTTGTGTGCTCTACGAGAGCTACCAAAGCTCAGCGAGCATCATCCTGGTCCAGGCAAAGGAAGAAATAAGCTCATTACATACACAGTGATTCCCCAGAGTGCCTGTCAAGGTACTCCAAATATGGAGAGGGTTTTTTCCCCTTACAGAAACAGTTCTGCTAACCATATAGCTGCAGGAATCTGTATTTTCCAATGAGAATGTTGTTCATTCTTCTTCACTTACACAGTAATCCTTGGGATTGTTAAAGTACACATTAATGACAAAATAGTAACTTTCCACAGACAATTAATAAGGAATAACACTGTAAACTGGTGACAATATTCAGAAACAGGAAAATCTAATTAGGGGTATTTCCATTCATTGTCCCCACATACACAGTTGAAGTTTCGTGGCGGGTGTTCGGGCCCCATGGTGGTTACTTGGAAGTCTAAACACCTGCATTTTTAGGTCTTAAGTCTGATTTAGCTTTCATTTTCTCTTTTATTAAGCATTTGTTGCACTGAAAACTGTTTAGTTTTTAATGAGGGTAGCATGTTTTCATCCCCGGGCACTGGCGCTGGGCCTTCACCAGCTAACTCAGGTCCAGGAGGGAGGCAGCAAAGTCTACGATGGGAAGCTGAAGTGGAGGATGAAGAGCAGCACAGCTGATGGCCAGACACATGGGCCTGGAAATGGAGCAGCAGGAAAGGCAGACCGTGGCACATGCAGAGAACACCAGGTGACAAAGCAGAGACCAGAGTGTGGCTTATCCGGAGTGTCAGCAGCCACCAGGACTGAAGGACGGGGTCTGGGGAAGGTTCTGCAGAATCATGGACAGAACAGCCCTGCTGACAGATTGCTTCCTCCAAACCTGTGAGAATGACTTTCTGTTAGTCGAAGTACTCGGCTGAGTACTTAGCTGATAAATAAGATTCTTAAGAGCCCACCCCTCTCTTTCCAGTTTTGTATTGTCTCTATCCTCCTTTTGTGTGTGCAATGCCCATAATCTTCTGGAAAATTCCACATCATCTTCAAGACATAAGCCTAGGCTGTGTCTTTCCCCTGCAGCCCTTGGGGGCCATCTCTACAGTCATCTTTTCTTTCTTCTGTGTTCCAAGTGGACCTGATTCATCCCTTAGTAGGTACCACATGATTCACTATTGCGTCCTTGATACTTGAGCTGATATTTTAGTTGGGCAGGCCAAGCCTGCTTGCTTTCCCTACTCCTGCTATTGATCGCTGAGTGTGATCCAGGAAATGTGAGCTAAATAAACTCATTGAAATTTGATGAAATTTTTGTCTGTTCCTCCTTATTAACATAGTGATTTCAGGAGTTTATAAAGTACACACCGCTCGTCTCCTCGGTTGGGCCACAAAACACACAGTTGTTGCCCCAGAGAGGTCATCAGAGGGCCACCCATCTCCAGACACCTCCCTTGTAGCTGTATTATTTCAGCTGAGCTCAGACGTCACCATGAGCTGGTGGACGTGGACACAGGTGCTGCCTCTGGTTCACCATCTCTGCTGCTCCTGCTCACTTTCAGGGCAATCATGTATTTTCCTTCAACTCCAGTGAAGCCAAGGCGCTGATAGAAGCATCAGAAGATGGTGTTATTGTTGTTGGCTAAAAGAACAATTCCTTTCTTTTTTTTTTTTTCATGAGCAGGACATGTGTGATGGGTATGATGGACATTTTAGAGGAAAATTGCTAGACTCTAGTAGGGATTGAATATAGATTTCAGAGTGGCTCGGATCTTTCTAGCGTGTTTAGTTTGGAGGACGCCTAGGAAAACATTGGTATAAGACTAAGCAGATTTGATGGTTTGCACATGTCTTCAATTAAATCTGTCTTGCTTCCCACACAGTCAGCCTGACGCATCTTCCATCATACAGATTCCCAGGGATACTCATTGGCATAGCCCCCTGCTCGTCTTAGCTTCCAGGAAGAGAGCATTAACCCCATATTACCTGTCTCCTCTTGCTAAGCATTTTCGTGCCTTCCCTTCTGAATTCAGCCTCCATGGCTTGAGCACACCATACATACACGGCCATGTAACTGCACATCCCTGTGTGTTGCTTTTCTCTAGATATTCAGATGATCTCCTTTTCTGATAGATGCTTAGAGTGTTGTTGAAGTGTTTTTATTTAAAAAAAATTCAAGCTTCCTAACTTAAAATGTTCTTTAAAATCGCACCTTGGCTAAATTTAAAGTCATTTAAAAGCACTTTGAGAGTTACAAATCTTAAAAAACAAAACAAAATAAAAAAAAAAACCTGTTAATCCCCCAAACAAATGTGTTTTTTTTTTTTTAGGTTTTTTTTTTTTTTTTTTTTAAAGAAAAATCTCATGCTGCCTAGATGATGCTGCTGATTCTAGCTGCCTGGCAGACTAAATCAAACCAAAGGTCTTTAGCTCCAGTCTTTCCTTCATCACTGAGTGCTGAGCCACCGCACGGCCTCCTCCTGGTCGGATGATGGGAGGTAAGAGATACTGCTGTCTTGCAATTGTCCTGCTTAGTCCCAGGTGAGTGAACTCTCAACTGTGGATCCACTGCTTCTGTCTCCTAGCTGTCTTGTGATGTAAGTTCTTTTGTGTATCTGTGCCATAACTGAAATTGTAGTGGTCCTGATGTTGAGGCATTGGTTGACCTTAGGTCTTATGGCCTGGATTATCTTTACCGTCTCTGACCTCTCTAATTGGACTTTGGCCTGGAGCCAATCTATACCCTCTCCCCTATGCATTTACTCATCTTGGTCTCTCTTATCCTTCTGCACTGTGGCCTTCAGAACCCCCCTACAATGTCATGGTGGTTCAGATGAGAATAGTCCTGACAGGTGATGCATTTGAATATTCAATCCTTATTTGGTGGTGTTATTTGGGAGAGGTTTAGGAGGTGCAGCTTAGTTGAAGGAAGGATGTTGATAGAGGCAGGCTTTGAGAGTTGAGAAACCCATGCCATGGCACTACCAGTAGCTTCCATTTCTTAGGGCTTCCAGGCCAGTGAGAAGGCTCAGCTTGCTGGTCCAGCCACCATGGTTGCCTCCTGTCAGGCTTTCCTGATGAGATAGTGGTGAATTCTTCTCTTTTAGGCAGCACAAGCCTAAATAAAATCTTCTTTCTTCAAATTGTCTCAGTCATGATGCTTTATTAGAGCACTAGAATATTAACTCTTACACCTATCTCTCTAGACAGGAGGGTGGGGCTAGTGGTCTCTCTGTGCAGTCAAGTGGGACCTTCCTGTCAACTGGGAGCAGATTCCCAGCAAACAATTGGGTCATATTCTTCTGTTCTGCCCAGTGTGGTGGTCAGAACTTTCAGAAACTGAAGCATCAGCTTGAAGCAAATGAGAGGAAGGAAACAGGATCTCCACCAGGACTGTGGCCACTCTATTACTCTCTCAGTCCCCAGGGGAACGTTGGCAGTGATTCCACTCCCTTGACAGAGTCCTGCCAACACGCTAACGGTGCCAAAAGATGAGCTGGTGGATAAGCAGGCCCTGAAGGAAGATGGCTATTCCCCAACCAATAGATATGACAAGAAAACACCAAAATCCAGGTGAACCCGAGCTAACCCAGAAAGGATTTGAGTCATCCCAAGAAGAAAACTGGTATCATATGTGCTTCTGAGGGGTCAATAAAAACTGAGCTCCCAGTGATACCAGAACATATGAACTTGACCTGACAGCTTAAAAAAAAGAGAGAAAACTTAAGTTCTTCGTGGCTCTTTTTAAATCTCTGATTAAAAAGTGGGAAGGGGTCCAAATTTATATTCTGTAAATAGGAAAAGATGCAACCTAGCGCAGCCATCAACATATCTCATCTCAAGCTGGGGACATCAGACGCAGACTCAGTGACAAAAGTAATCAGACAGTTTCATTGTTCCTCTCAAGTGAGAAAAGTGGAATATTCTTCTCAAGTTCCGGAACTTCTCATCAAAAAATAAAGTCTTAGAACACACGCAGGAACACTAATGAAGAGCAAGGCACGAATAACAAATAACAACTACGGCAATAAATGGCCTACAACCCACAAAATGCTCTGAAGAAGCATTTTCAGTAGTGAAGAGTTTTAAAGATGTTAACCTTTATTTATGTGTGTGTCTATATGCAACACATGTGTAGATGACCTGGGAGGCCTGTAGAGGCTATTGGGTGCATTAGACAATTCTGAGATGCCCCACATGAATACTGGAAACAAACTCAAGTCTCTGGAATAGCAATAAGCATTCTTAACTGCTCAGTCCCTTTTTCCTTCTCAGTGATTAAGATTTTAAACAGCATAAAAATTTTTTTAAAACATCTAAATATAACCCTATGGTATACAGACTATTACATTGAAAAAAAAAAACCAACCAGAATTCTTTGAAATCCTAGAAAATCAGAAAAAAAAAATGTCCACTGAAGAAAACTAAGTGTTGAGATGAAGAAGCAGTCTAGACAATCAATTAGCAAACTAAAAGAATATTATTCAACTTCAATAAAAGGGGTGACGACAATGGGAGACAGGAAAGAGCTGAAGTTCAAGGCATGTAGTAATAGGAGCGGCAAGGCTGCTGTGTTCCCGGCACCCGGCCGCCCACGTGGCTAGCTTAATACCCGAAATAATTACACAGAAACTGTTTTCTTTTAAACACTGCCTGGCCCATTATTGGCTAGCTCTGATCGGCTAACTCTCGCACCTGGACTAGCCCATTTCTTATAAGGTGTGTAGCACCGTAAGGTGTGCTTACCGGGAAGATTCTAGCCTGCGTCTGTCTGGAGTGGCAACATCATGGCGACTCCTCACTCAGCTTCTTTCTCCCAGAATCCTGTTCTGTTTACTCCACCCACCTAAGGGTGGGCCTATGGAATGGGCCTAGGCAGTTTCTTTATTAATAAGAAATCATTCCCACATCAAAGGCAAATATAGTGAATTCTCATAAGCACATCTGATAGCACCTTCAGAGGACAGCAGAGACAAGAGCATTCATTGCTCCATGAAAGCCCCTTCATGTACTTCCCAGATTCTTTCCTTTTCATCTTTACTTACTTGCAGCTTGGGAGTAGGGTCCCTTGGATGGCACCTTTTGGACTTTGCCCTATGAACTAGAAAGAACAATCAGGGCTGGTGACTGTCTGCCTTCCCATTAGCAATTCCTTGGTGTCGTGGTTTAATTAAGAAATGTCCTCCATCGGTTCAGTTATTTCAATTTTAGCTTCCAGTGACGGACACTGTTTGGGAAGGGCCAGGTGGTGCAGATTTGCTGGAGGAGTTACGTCACTACGGCGGGGTGGACTCTGAGATAGCATAGCCTCTCCTGCTTTCAGCTTGACCTCTCTGATTCGTGTGTGCTGTTAAACATGTGATCTCTCTCCTCTTCCGGCCTTTGCCACCTTGTCTGCTGCTTGCTGCCATGCCTTCCTACCATGGTGGACTCTGAACCCTTTGGCATCACAATCCCTTCTTTTTATGAGTCTCTGTGGTCATGTGTTTTGTATAGTAACTAACACACTTGGTGGCCGTAGTAACTGTATGGAGCTGGGTGTGTTTAAATACAGCAACCGCTCATACTCACATGTTACACATCTGTGATTGTAATCAGTTGAAGGTCAGAAATTCTCAGAAAAATATTGATTCTATACTGAATATGCACAGATGATCTTATTAATCATTACTATAAAAATCAACACTATTACAACAGTCACAGAGTATTAGGTACATAGAGCTGGTATAAAATAAATGCATGATATCTGTTATGTAATATGCAAATGTCATACAATTTTGTACAAGTATCTCAAGGATCTCGGGATTTTGATTTCTTGAAGGGGTCCTGGAATCATCCCATGGTGACTGAGGGCCAATATCTCTGCTGATAATTATCAACTCTGTTCATTATCTCCTGCTTATAGGTCAATCCCAAATCTTTCCCCTTAGAGAACATTTTTTGACACCCAACTGCCCTTGGTGGCTTCCTTGCAGTGTGTTATTGATATCTCACTCATGAAATCCCAAAGCACAAACTATTCTTTTATGCAAGTGTTCCATTGCTGCAGTTCTTGGGAATGGTGAGACTATGATCGCCATCTAAATGTGTGAGGAATTTCTCTCAGACCTCATTTCTTAGCCAACAGAAATCGCACTGGCATTTCTGAGTGTGCTCATATTTGATTCTCATATCCCCCTTTAGCCCAAGGGCATGTCACCATCCAGGTTAGGTAGATGCTTCTTAAGAATCCTTCTGACTTGTCCTGACCCAGAGAAGGTTTATTCTAATTACAGAATCCAGGTTAATCTTATAATACAAAAGTCAGCTTCTGCTGTCTTGCCTTAAGGCAGGATTTGAAATATTGCGATTGTTCATTGATCATTTGCTGATGCATAGAGAATAAATACACAGCAAGGAGGCAATTCGTGGTTTCTTAAAAGTATTGTGTTGTGGGGCACACCTTTAATCCCAGCACTAGGGCATCAGAGGCATGCAGATTTCTGTAGTTCAAGGCCAGCCTGGTCTACATTAGGAGCCAAGATTATACAATGAGACTCTGAAGAAAGGAAAAGAAAGAACATAAATCTTGACAGTAAAATATATAAAAGAAAATAATATAAGTGAACATTAAAACACCACCTAGAATGTCTGTAAAAGTTAAAAAAACATGTTTAAAAGATTATTTATTTGCTTTTTATTTATTACTTATTTATGTATATGGGTATTTTATCTGAAGGTATATCTGTGTACAACATTATATATATACCTGTTGCCTGTGGCAGTCAGAGAGGGCAGATAGTTGTGAGCCACCATGTGGGTGCTGGGAGTAAAGCTCAGGCCCTCTGCAAGAACAAGAGTTCTTAACTGCTGAGCATTTTCTTCATCCCCACAATAAGGTTTAGTATTTATGGATATAAATGTTTTAATATTTACAAATTTATTAGTAAAACTCACCTGTGGCAGAAAACAGAAAAATATGTGATACCCTCAAGTGAGACAGAGAAACATTTTATGAAACTGAATCCTCTCAAACAAGTAAGAGGAGGAAGCCCTAGAAAACCTTACTCTTGTGACTTGGAGGCACCATGCCCTCCATAGACAGAAAGCAGAGGGTGGTCTGGTTGTATCTACAGCACATCTTACAGAGCATTTGCATACAGAAGTCATGGAGACATACTGGCAGAATGGAAACTTGTCATCATCTGTCAGGAACACAAATTCTTACTCAGGAAGGCCAAGGAATCTGCAATGCTCCATTAGGCCCAATAAGAGTATAGCCAGATAAAAAGAGCCATGTGGGTCAATGGAATCAAATCCTGACATAAATCCACATAGTTATGAACACCTGATTTTTGATAAAGAAGTCAAAATAATACAATGAAGAAAAGCACCTTTAACAAATAGTGCTGGCATAACTGGATGTCAACTTGTAGAAGAGTGCAAATAAATCTATATCTACCCCCAAGCACAAAACTCAAATCCAAGTGAATCAAAGATCTCAACATAAACCCAGTTACACCAATCTTGATACAAGAGAAAGTGGGAAGTAGCCTTTAGTGTGTTGGCATAGGAGACCACTTCCTGAATATAATACCAATAGCACAGACACTGAGATTGATAATTAATAAATGGGACCTCCTGAAAATGAAAAGCTTCTGTAAGGCAAAAAACGCTGTCAACAAGACAAAATGGTAGCCTATGGAATGGGAAAAGATCCTCACCAACCACACATCTGACAGAGGGCCACAGAGAAGTTCAAAAACAAGGAGGACCCAAGGAGGGATACTTGGATTTCCCTGTGAGGGGAAAGTAGAGAAGACATCTTAGGTAAATTGTCAGCAGGAGATGGAGAGATGTGTAGGCAGAGCCTGTTTATTTGTTTACCGGCCACCCACACCCAAAATAATCACACAGAAATTATATTAATTAAAACACCGCTTGGCCTATTAGCTCAGACTGCCTAATAACTAACTCTTGCATCTTAAATTAACCCATTTCTATTAGCTTATGTATCACCACTAGGCTGTGGTTTATGGGTGCCAGCATGTTACTTGTTCAGCAGCTACATGACGTCTCCCTGATTCCACCTTCTTTTCTTTTCTACCTCTGCTTGGAACTCCTGCTTTGTTCCATTTTGTGCTGCCATAGGCCCAAAACAGATTCTTTATTAACCAATGGTAATTAAACATATTCACAGCATACAGAGAGGAATTCCACATTACCTCCCCTTTTTTGTTTAAATAAAAGGAAGGTTTTAACTTTAATATACCAAGATTACATACAACAAAACTGTTATCAAGCAAGAATTATAGCTATAATATTTGGTCCATTTGCATTTGGCAAATTAAAGAAATTACTCTATCATCTATTCTATCTTTGTGAGTGTAAAGTTTTATATCTAATTTATCTTTTATCATAACTAAGAAAAAGTATAACTATAACTATCTGTTCTTAAACTCCATCAAAATTCCTAGGAGGATATAATATTGCCTAAGTAAATAGGAAGTGCATTGTAAACAACTTTCAGAACTGTAGAATTGACAGAAACATCTTGCTACCTGGACAGTTACCCAAAGTTCTTCTGTAATATTGGAGCATCCATCTTCAGCCTATAGGCTCATAGCATCTGGCAGACTTTTCCATGAATCAGGAAATGTCAAAGACATTTCAGCAAATATTGGCAGTTTGTCTGTCACCTTTTTCTGTGTCATACAGAATGTTTGCCAGACTATTTCATGAAGCAGGAACTCTGAAGGATGGTCTCACCTTCTTTAGGCAACTTTAGCAGTCATTTTTCTGTGGGGCTTGCATGTCTGATTTATACAGCATATTATCAAGCAATCCAGGCAAGAGCAGTTTCTTGCTCAAATGGCTAGCAAACTCTATAAGGGACCTCAGGCTTCAATGCCCATCATCCTCTTGAAGTAATTGATGCTGCCAGAAGCAGACATGTCTCACTGTCAAGAAAAGTCTAAGTTCTTAAAATATTTTAAATGCCATATTCTGTTAAGTCTTTGAAGGATTTGAAGAATATCTATCCATCTGAAATATATCTCTGTACTTCTAGAAAACCTAACTAACATGAATACATTATAAAGGATTATTAATCTGTGTTTCTTAACTATACATTACATTTTTAAATGAGCTAAACAAACATAATACCTTAAACAAGAACAAAAGTACATATACATAGTTATTTTTCAAGCTCTCTCAGATTTTATGTGGATGTAGCTGCCCCACATTGGGTACCAGATATAGTCAATTATAATAAAGTATTCCACACTAACTCAGAATGAAGTATAATAAGGTCTCTTTATTTATGGGTAGACTCACAGATCAGTAATCCTCTGCATGAGTAGGGAACAGGAACCAAATCAAGCAGCCAACAGAACTGCCCACGCCCCTACCTCTGCATATATAGTACCCATGACCATACCCAAAGTGGGCCAGAATGTCAAAGACCATTAACTGAAGGAGTTCCCACAGCATACAGAGGGGAATCCCACATCAAGGATTGTGGTATGGGAACTAGGGAGACCAGGTTGGGCTGGCTGGCTGGGTGTGGGAAGCATGTGGAGGCAGGATGAAAGGGGAGAATAAGAAAAGATGTCTTGATGGGGGCATTTTGGGGTTAGGGAAAATAAGGTGCCAGGAACCCACCCCTCAAAAGCCCACAAGAATGACCCCAACTAAGACTCCTAGCAGTGGTGGAGAGGTCATCTACTGTAAGCAGATTGGTGACTTCCCTAATTAGCATCAGAGATACTTTATCCAGTAACCGATGGAAGCAAAGGCAGAGATCCACAGGTAATGATTGTGCTGAGCTCTGAGAGTCTTGCAGAAGAGAGGGGAGTCATGATGGGGAACCCACAGAGATAGCTGACCTGAGCTAGAGGGAGCTCATGGACTCTGAACCAACAGTCAGGGAGCCTGAACGTGACTTACTTAGGCATTCTGCATGCATGTGACAATTGTGTAGTTTGGTCTCTTAGTAAGGCTTCTCACAGTGAGAACAGGATTTCTCCCTGGTGGCTAGCTGACTTCTGGTAACCTATTCCCCATGCTGGATTACCTGGCCCTGCCTCAAAGTAAGGGGAGAAGCTTGGTCCTGCTTCAGCTTGATGAGTCATGCTTTGTGCAAGTCCATGGGAGGCCTTCCTTATTCTGAGTGGAGATAGAGAAAAAATGGATGGGTATGTGGGGGTAGATGGAAAGGGGGGTAACAGAAGGGAAGGAGGGAGAGAAAACTGGTTGGTATGTAAAATAAATGGCAAAAAGCTATTTAAAACAAGAGCAACAATAACAAAAGAGTATAGCCAGTTTCCCAGCTCTCAAATCAAGTGTGTCTTTATAATCTCTAAGAACAATAACTTGGTAACAGCAATCCTGTTCCCTGACCTTGTGTCTGAGAACAGTGACCTTGATGACCAACAGGACTTTCCTACCCTCTGAGGAGGATGAAAAAAACAGAACAGCACAAAATACAGAGGAGAAATTCAATAGCAATGGGTATCAATGAATGTCCTGAGAAAATGAGGTTGGTGGTTATCCTTTCTGTAATGGCTTGTTTGCAGTGTGAAAACTACACACACATCTTAGATATAGGGGATTCATTCAGAAAACAGTAACACTTCTGTCATAGACAATGGAGTGAAGAAAATTCCACAAAGTAATAATCACATTTGTATTATCAGAGGGAGTGGTTTTATACCAAATGAAATCATAGCATCAGAGTGGCTATTGACCTGAGAAAATTATCCCTATTTAATGCTATTTTTCATAAGAGAAATCAGAACAAATTTTCAGGGCATGGTTCATGAAAATTGAAAAATTGACTCATGGATCTGTTAGTTGTTCTAGTTTTACCAAAATATAGTTGGGAGGAGTTTTGATGTAGGCATGGAGCATGATGTCCCTGTTGTTTGCATTGAGTGAACATCCTCAGTGCATCTGAGAAGAATGAGTGGTAATGCCCGGAGTTCTAATCATGTGTCTGATTGTCATATGTATGAAGGAGACATCGTGGAAAAGTTTGCAGTCACATATATACTTGATGCAGAATGAGTCATTATGATGGGCTGGATTGCCCCCACCACCACCCCCTTCAGGTGGCATATCTGAAGATGAAGGCTCAGTAGTAGTTGGCTCAGTGTGGTGCACTCTGTAGATCATTGAGTCCCCTGAGGTGACATATTTGAAGGTGATGATTCAGTAGTAGTCAGCTCAATATGCTGCACTCTGCAGATCATTGTCTGCTGAAGAAGGAAAGAAAACAGATTTGGAAGAGGAGGATGCTGGGTTTTCAATCATCTAAAGACCTTAATGACTAGGAGGCACTGTGTATTAGTTGTTTTTCTGCTATAATATTCAAGGAGAGCAGCAGAAGGAAGGAAAGGTTCATTCTGGCCACAATTAGAAAGGATAATCTGGAGAAAGTATGGAGAAAGGAGTATGCAGTAGTTGGTCCCATTGAATCAACAATCCTATTTCAGAGTGGGATGAATTGTGACAGCCCACTCATGTGTTCCCTTTCAGTCAAGGACCCTAACTATTGTATATTGCCACCCACACACAAGACAGGCCTTTTTATCTTGATGAATCCTTTCTGGAAACACACTTCCTAATGTGCCAGAGCTGTGATTATAAATACAGTCAGGTTGCAAACAAAAAATTAGCCATCATCAATTTGATATGCAATCTGCCCTTCATCAATTTGATACCCAACCACATCTTATGACATATTTAATTTCAAAATAAAGTCATCAACAAGATCATGATTTCATGTAATATGATAAATTTTCTACATACAGCCAAAAACCATTTCATTCTTTATCAAGAGAAGAAAACCAAGTCCCTGGACCCCAAGTTTTCATGTTCCATGAACATCTACTCCATCTCTCAAACTCTCCAAGGCCTTAAAAGTGCCAACAATGCTCACATATTCAGCAACTTCTAAGTTACCTTAACTGACAGCTTCTACATAATTCAAAACAAATATTTTTATTTATCATTTAATCATTTATATTAAATATTTCCAGTATATAATGTCAAATAATAAACATTCCCATTCCAAAAGGGAGAAATGGAGGCTTATCTAGCCAGAATTAAGTCTAAGCCATTACCAAACTCAAACTTAGCAGCACACACACACACCAATTCCCATATCTTCTTGTCCCACATGCAGGCCTCTTGGTGCCATCATCTTGGCTTCAGAGCCCTGGGTAACCCTGTCATCCAACATATTTCTGCCACCTGTTGCACACATTGCCTTCTCTTGGGGCAGCTTGGTTCTGTGTCTGTAACTTTCCTCATCAGATTTCTCAAGGTGTGGCATCTCCAACATCCTGTTGTTGGCCACTGTGCCTTCAGTTTCATGTTTATAACTTCCTACAATGGTCTCTCATGGCTTCCTTTAGGAATCTGACTCTGCCATGCATGTCTTCAGAGAACTTCTGGAACCTTTTTTTGCAAGTTTTTATAGCCCTCCATCCTTGCATTACACAAACCTGAGAAACTAATACCACATGAATCATGCTGCTAATCTCTACTGCTACCTCAAGATATTCCACAGTCCCCTTCTGCAGCAGTTGAAACAGCCTCTCTGTGTCTGGGCAGCTGAGTCTGAAAAAATACTTGCCTAAGCAGTTCTTTCTGAGTAAAAAGCCCTTTGAGTGTCTCTTGCCTTTTACGTGGACCTACATTTTCCTAACCTGGAGGCTTCAGTGGTAAGTTACCTACCTTTTCTATCATCCCGGTGTAGACTGCAAAATTTGTCTTTAATAGCGTTAATCTCTTTAACAAATATGTTTTGTCTATTCTCTCCTTGTCCACAGTTTTAAACTGACTCATGATCTGTTCCAAAGTCAGCTTTTTTTTAATGATTTTTCTTCTATTTGCTGCTTTTTATCACTATAAATCTGGGTAAAAATAGTGAACAGCAACCATGCCACAACCTGAATGCAATTCTGTCATGAACTAGTTTCCACCAAACAAATTAGTAAAATATTTTTAGAAAAATCCTCCTTCAGACTTTCAGTACATAGGCAGAATGTAGCTGGGTTCTTTTCCAGGATGTAGCATAAATTAATTTTATCCCATTCCCAAAAGTCTTTGTTCACCTCTAAAACCTCATGAGCCTGCCCTTCACTGTCCATACTTTTCTCAACCTTTCTGTCTTCCAAACTCCCACCAGAATTGCCCATTAGTTTATGTTTATAGTGTTACAGGGATTCTCTGCTGGCAACTCCAAATCCTTCCATATTGTTAATGTAAAGTACTTCTAAAAAAAGTCCACATTGTAAGATTTACCACACCAATAGTAATCCTACTCCTTGGCATCAATATTCTGTATTAGTTACCTTTCCCGTTGGTGTGAGAAATACTTAACAAAAACAGCTTAAAGAAGAAAACTTACTTTCCCTCACAGTTTGAGGGCACAGATCATGCTGGTGGTGAAGGCAGAGTGACAGGGACATGAGGTGGCTGGTCACATTATATTTGCAGTTGGGAAGCAGAGAGAGCTGGACTTTTAAGCTCAGCCCACTTTCTCAGTATTGAATATAGGAACTCCTACATTCATGGTGTCTTTTTGGTTTCTACTTAAGCCTCTCTGTAAATGCCTTTATTAGTACTCAGTGTGATTCTAAATCCGGTTAAGTTGACATTGACTAATAGCCATGATAGGCTAGAAAGAGAAAGAAAGGAGTGGTGTAGGAAGTCCTTCTGTATATGTGCTGCTTTTATTGGTTAATGAATAAAGGCACTGTCTTGTGCTTGACAGGGCAGAATAGAGGTAGGTGGGGAAAACTAAACTGAATGCTGGGAGGAAAAAGGCAGAGTCAGTGAGGTGTCATGTAGCTGCCACTGGGAACAGGCAAGTAGGAAACTTGTTGGTAAGCCACAGCCATGTGACAATACACAGATTAATAGAAATGGGTTAAATTAAAATGCAAAAGCTAGCCAATAAGAAGCTAGAGCTAATAGGCCAAGCAGTGATTTAATTTCAAGTCTGGGTAGCCAGGAATGAACAAGTGGCCTCCCACAACAAAGGAGGCCTAGTTCTACACCAGTGTTTCTTTCTAAGTTATGAACTGTATCCTCTGCTCTATTCTATGTGTGCACTAATTCAAATGGGAAGACCAGGTGGACACAGCCTTGATGTGGCCAGTTTTACTGCCCACTATAGGTAGGATGGCAGGAACAAATCCTCACAAGTTACTAGCTCCTCCATTCTAGAATTCTAGTCTTATAGGTGGGCTAAACCAATCTTCACAGTACTCTTGAAGGGAAATGGGATCACATCTGTGGTTTTGGTTTTTGTTTCTGTTCTGTCTTTTGTTCCCCATTTGAAACAGTGACCCATTATGTAGCCCTGGCTAGCTTAAAATTTACTATGTAGAGCAGGCTGCCCCTGAATTCACAATGATCTGCCTGACTTACCTCCCAAGTACCAGGATGAAAATGCACTACAACACCCAGAAGATCTGTGTTTTTAAACCTCAGTCTTTCTTCCTGAAATGGTACCTGGAGTCACCTGTCCTGTGAGAAGTACCAGATACCTTCAGAAAGAAGGTTTAAGGTTAGTGGAGAGAGAAAAACTTGCTCTGAGTCCATGCCTTGGACAATGGAGACTAAGGCTCATAAGAAAACATAACTCTATGGAGGATGGAGATAGGGAGTTGATCACTGGATTCTGGGCAAAAACTGGGGGGCCTAATGATGCAGACAGGGATGGAGAGATATGAAAACAAACATCATCAGAATTTAAGCATCCACAGCTTGGATGTGAGGAGAAAGTGGATATGTGGCCACAGCACCAAAGTATTCAGAAGAGTCAGGATAATGTGAGGTACTGGCAGGTTATGGAGTGCCTGGGGTTTTACTGAGGATCTGTGGAAGTCATTATTCTGTCTCTGCTAGGATCTGGCTTCACTTCCTGCAATGGCCTGTTTGCAACCCCGAAGTTCTAGAGTAAACACTCATAAATCACTGTGTGTCCTTTCTTTCAACTCCCAGCATCAGGCAGCACCCGGCGCGACTCCTCTAAGGAGTGCAGAATGAGGAAGGGAAATAAATCTGGCAGATCCTGGGATGTGGACAAAGTGGCATTTGGGTGGGACCTGAGGGCAGGGAGAAAAGACTTTGAAGTCACATGAGCTAATGTGCTTGGGTGGATGTCAGCCTCCCTCTGCAACTCCAGTTATGTCATCTTTATTTAGCTAAGGAGCCCAGATAAGCAAGCTTTTCACTCCCCATTGGGTGTGGAGAGGTCATGTAAACTTGCATGGGAGGCAAGGCTTCATCTGCTGCCTCCCATATCCCTTGCAGTGTCCCAGGCCTGCCCTTCCTTCCTTCTAGGCGAATGTGTAACCTCATGCTATTCGCAAATCTCTCTGCCCATTTTCTCAAGTGAGTTCTTCCCAAACATTTACTTTTTAACAGCATGCGTCTCAATTGTCTGTTGTGAAAGATAACATATTTGCAATGTGAAATTCCTAAGTCGGAACAAAGAGAACTCGGGAAAGTAGCAGAGGGCATGGAGAGCGGCTGAGAATGAGCTATCCCGAAGAGAAGAAACAAAACCAAGAGCCAAACTGATCAAGGATGGGTCCATGTTTATGAAATTATTGTACAGTGCTGTTTAATAGGATCAACAGACAATTAGCAAGCACAGGTCACTCTGTACAGCTACACTTCAACACACAGGCCCAGAGGTTGGGGGAGGGTGTGATGGAGGAAGGTCATTGGTTAAGTAATAAAGAAACTGCTTGGCCTCATAGGTTAAAACATAGGTGGGAGGAGTAAACAGAACAGAATGCTGGGAGGAAGAGGAAGTGAGCTCAGACTCGACAGCTCTGCTCTCTGGAGCAGAGGCCATGCTCCCCTCTCCCGGGCACACACGATGAAGCTCCGACCCAGGATGGACATAGGTTAAGATCTTCCCTGGTAAGCCACCTCATGGGCTACACAGATTATTAGAAATGGGTCAGTCCAGGTGTGAGAGTTAGCCGAGAAGAGGCTAGATATAATGGGCCAAGCAGTGTTTAAGTGAATACAATTTGTGTGTTGTTATTTCAGGGCATAAGCTAGCCAGGCGACCAGGAGCTGGGGCGGCAGGAACACAGCCCGCCGCTAGTATTACAACAAGTGTGTGTACTATTAGCATTTCCCTGGGGCCTTTCTGGATTTTATGAAATGGTTCCTAGACATCCAGCTGCACAAACGCCTTCTGGATAGCAGGGCATTTCCATTTTCTTCTGGGTGTTTTGATCTTCACCAGCTCTGCTTGTTTTTTGCAAAGTTGCAACTGCTAAATCCTATCTTGAAGGGAGGGAAACTGAGGCTCAGAAGATGAAGTGGACTCTCCAAAGTCAGAAAGACACATTTTTTAAACAACATTTTTTTGTAATGTCTTTCTTTAATGTCTTTCTAGATGTTATGAGAAGAAAGCTTTCAAAATCCTCTATGAGGAGCTGGAGAGATGGCTCTGAGGTTACGAGCACTGGATGCTCTTCCCCAGAGCCCAGGTTCAATTTCCAGCACCCACATGAAGACTAACAATTATCTGCAATTCCAATCCCAGGGGATCTGATGCCCTTTTCCGGCCTCTGTGGGCAATGTACTCATGTAGTATCTAGACATACATGCTGACAAAACAACTACACACATGAAAAAAGTTTAAAAAGTTCTCTGTGAGACTTGGAAAAAATGAGGCCAAGTGGCATAGCAGACATGCCCGGATAATGGAATCAAGTAGACTTGAGTGAGAGCCTAGATCCCCATTTTACCATTCTAGAGCTTGGAAGCACTCAGTCAGAACCAGTCAAGACCAGACTAGGGTAGGCAACACAGCACACCTGGGTGAAATCCAAAAGAGAAGAGCGTACTATAGCAAAAGTTCTGGGAAAGATAGGGGTGATAACTACTTCTTCTTCCAGTAACTTCTGTGAGAGAAGGACACATACATCTTGTTTGCAAAGAAGGGGTGTGTGTGTGTGTGTGTGTGTGTGTGTGTGTGTGTGTTTTGCTTTTTTTTTAAGGAAGGCAAACTCAGAGACTCTTTGGATGACTTACAAGTGGGGTTGGTTACTAAGTCTTATAATCTGATTAGAAGAGCCTCAAAGTGTTGATTATTCTGAAGAGGAGACAGGGGATATCTGTCTTAAATAGGTATGCCAGTCCCTGGTCAAGACTATCAAAGATCATGTGTAAATAAAAGGTCAAAAGTGTTGGCTGCAAGCTCGGAGAGAAGAATCTCATTAGATATTGAGAGCCCAGAGGAGCTCAAAGAAAAGGCAGAGAAGGAGAAGTCCCATGGGTGATCAAGGAACTGGCAGTTATGACTCAGCATCCAAGGGAAAGGCAATGAATCCTCCATATGACCAGGCGAGGAAAAAGAATTGGGCACCCACATGCAGAAGGTGGCTCAGTTCTGCCTCTGCTTGGCCCTTCTGGTTCTGGACCACCGACACTACAAACAGAGATCCCAGGGGGAATGCAAAATAACCCCACTAATAAACAAAGTCTGAGGTGGTACTGAAACTATACAAATTAAATAGTCAGCCAGGCAGTGGTGGTTCACGCCTTAATCTCACACTCCGGAGACAGAAGCAGGCAGATCTCTGTGAGTTCTAGGCTAGCTCGGTACTCAGAGCTAGTTTTAGGACTGATTCCACAGCTACTGAGAAACTCTGTCTTGAAAAACCAAAAATTAAAAAAAAATTAAATTAAAGAATTCAGGTCATCTATTATCATTAAAGAACTTAAAATTTTTTTCAGTTGAAAACTATAAGCATAAGAATTTAAGAAAAGTGCTGTGTTGATCACCATCTACTGCAAAAAGGATCTTCTTTGAAGAGGTTTGAGAGATTCACTATGGGTATTAAGTCATTAGGAGTCAACTTAATATCACAACTATTTAGCATAGTAATAGCAGTAAGTTCTCCCATAGGGCCTAAGCCCTGTCTAGTGGCAGGTTCTTAGCCCTGGTAACACTGCTAGTTCTGGATTCCAGCTTGTGGAACAGGCTTCAAGTCCAAACAGAAAGTGCTTGGTTTCTCTCATGACATCTGTGCCACTATTGTACCAGCTGCCATCTCTTCCCAGGCTGACCATTTCCGTAGCTCACGGGGATCACATATGGATAATATTGATCACATATGGATAATATTGTCTTCTCCAGTAGTATGCCTTACACCTTCTAGCACTATGAAAGATTTTCAGTGAGGCGCTAAAGTTGTAGAAAGAGTAAGAAGAAATGTAAAAGATAACATTAAATAAAACTGTTTGTTATTAAATAAATCTGTTCATGTATGCGAAAACATTTTTGGAACATAAGAAGGGTCATACCATATACATAAAAATAATGCACATTTTTTGAGTGAAGCCTTGGATGGATTAATATCCCATGCCTTATATCAAAGAATTATTACTGATTCATTATTTAAATGTAAAAGGAGCAAAAAGAGGGATGGAGATAAGGGTGTAGCAATTAAAAGCACTTGTTGCTCTTGTGGAGGACCCAGGTTCCATCACCAGCACCCACATGGTGGCTCATAATCATCTATAACTCTAGTTCCAGAGGATCTAATGCCTTCTTTTGACTTCTGGAGCACTAGGCACACACATGGTGCATTTGTATATATTCAACAAAAACACTTATATACATAATAAATAAGTATATCTATCTTTAAACAGAGAACAGAAACATTGGTATAAGCACAGTGTCGGGGATGCCCTTTTTGGTGGGAGGAAATGTAGGAAAAGACAGATTCCATCTGCAGTCAAGCTAATCTGCTTCAAGAATGGCCAAAATAAGCAGACAGAAATCATGTGCAATAAATAGTTACCAACACATTTGGTGACATTCATTCATTAATATAGCTAGTTTTCATAGACTGCTGTGGCAAAAACGTTTACCCTAAAAAGAAAGAGATATTAAAGAGAATAAATCAGTATTCCTCAAACAAGTTTGAATCAACTACACATATAACATTTTATCTTACAGCTAGCAAATAAATACAAAACAAAATCAGGTGCAAGAGTCTCTGTGTGTATCAAGATTAGATGTGTGAGTAAATGATTACATAAAACACAGCCAGTCGTGTGAATGAGAAGTAATTTCTCTTATATAGTGAGTCTGAGAGGGGGCACCCTGGCTCCACTGTGACCACCTGAACACTCTTCAGATACAGAATTAATGATCAACAAGGAAGCATTTAGACTACATTGTAATTTTGTATAACTTTAAAAAATGAGAATTTCAAAAATTTGTGTTTTGGTTTTATATAGTATGTTTATAGACTTTGAGTTAATTACTTTGGACAAATAAAACCCACATAGAAATAAAGAAAAATGAGTGAGGATGCCCACAACTGATATGTCAGGAAGTTGAAAGTAATGATGGTACATTCTACAAAGAAATGGAAGGGTCCACACCTAAATCTTGATAATGGGGGTTTCAGGATGGTTCAGCAGTAATGGCCCTTGTTGCTCTACTAGAGGTCCTGAGTTCAGTTCCCAGCTGCCTATAACTCTAGCTCCTGGGACTCTGATGTTTATTTCTGCACACACATACAGAGACATATAGATAGACAAACACACGTACTTAATTAAAAATAATAAAAAATAAATATTTGAAATCATGACAAGGGAACATATATAGTACTGGCTGCAGAAAAGCTGCAGCTTTTATTATTGACAGAAAAGCTGGTATTTCATGAGAGAAGATGAAGACAACGTGTTGACTGTATCATTTACTCTTGATCTTCCCTAAAACAACAGAAGCAGTTTTAAAGGCACAATTTTGGTCATCTGTGGCTAAGTTATTGTCATGTAATAACCACTACTCTCTGGAGACAGCTAGTTCTTTCTCACTTAGAGCAAGATGGTCAACAGCACCTGTTCTAACCCATGAGAGGCTTTGCACTTCATTATGGGTCTGGGTTTCTGCTTGTCTCTCAACCACTTGAAATAGCAGCTTCCTGAGCGACATGTTCCTTTTGTAAAAACAGGCAGCAAATCATAGAATTGCCTCAGGTCCTCTGGGTATTGGCCAAACCATGTCACATGGTCAAGCTCAGGATCAGCATGTCCCAGCAAGAAGAATGAGCTTAAGACATAACCCACAAGCTCACAAGCCCTCAAGAACAATGAGGAGCCATTCAGAACAATACGTGTCGACATCATAGGCTTCTGGCATCTGTTTATTTTCCAGTAATGTCCATGAGTAGTCTATAAGTAGTAGCCTCTGTGTAAAATCCAATCAACTCAGGAGAAAAGGATGTAAAGATACACTGGGGAATCATCAGTGGGATAGATCATTCCAGATGCTGCACAATAAAGACCAGACACATGGGGCTCACCAATTACATCAGTTACTTTCCTACTGCTGTGATAAGACACCAGGATCAAGGAAACCTATGGAAGTAAAGATTACTTACTGTTCTGGAGGGGTATGAATTTTGCAATGCAGGGAGGTCTGGAACAAAGCAGTAGAAGTGGCAGGTGGAGCAGAAGGTGATGCCTCACATCTTGAGCTTCAGACAGGAAGTAGGAAGAATGAACTGGGAAAGGTATGAGACTTTGAAACTTCAAAGCCTGACCCCAGGGATATACTTCCTCAAGCAAGGGCATGTCTCCCAAACAGCATAAAGTACAGGGAACCAACAAAATGCTGGAGACTATGGAGGACTATTCCTTCAACTCAAACACCCAGCACTCTGAAATCCCCATCTCTTTTGAGCTAATATTTATTTTGAAGTGTTTTTTAAAATATATTAAAACATACAGGAGATGATGAAAAAGAGAGGGCCTTGGATCAGAAGAAAGATAATGTATCGATTTTATCTAATACATGGAAACCATACACACACACTCCATCAACTTAATCAGAGGGCTTAGAAACATAAATTCTCTCTCTCTCTCTCTCTCTCTCTCTCTCTCTCTCTCTCTCTCTCTCTCTCTCTCTCTCTCACACACACACACACACACACACACATACACACACACAATTACCTTAGCTAGATGACTTAGACACACAAATTTTCTTCTCACAGTCCCTCTAGGTGGAAATTTAAGTTTAGGATTGTGGTGGGGTAGATTCAAATTCTAGCACTTAGAAAGCTGTGCCTTCACTGTGTCCTTGTACAATGAAGGGAAAAGGGAGCTTTTTGGGGTTCCTTTCACAAGAATACTAATGTCATTTGGGATGGCACCACTCCTACAACATAATCATCACCCAAAGGCTGCCCTTCCAAATATCAAGCTAGTAATCAAATTTCAACAGCTGAATGTTGTCAAGACATAATATTTTACAAGGATGGGCAACTGAATATGAAGAGTCACCAGCTCAAGGCCACCCTTGATGATGCATGACATGCAGCTAAGGATGTTCTCCTAGGTTGCCATCCTACAGGCACCATATGGGCAGAGTCCAGAAAGCATAAGACAAGCTTGTTAAGGTCTGCATGGGAGAGTCCCTAAGGACACTAATAAGAATGTCTCTTACAACAAAGATAGATTGCAGGGTCTCCTTTTCTGGGTACCGCAATCAAGATCTGCCTTTGCAAGTTAAAGAATAAATGGGTTTATATAAATGTATAAGATATGAGGAAAGAGTTCACTGGAGCTGGTGGGCCTTGACCACTGTGGTTTTAAAGGACCTTGAGTGACTTGTCCTTAATGAGTGATCAGATGAACATCCTCAAAGGAATATGTCATTAGTATAAAATCATACCTGTGCTTCTGAGAAAAGGAGAACACGGATAAGATCCTGTAGGCCAAGACTACTTAGAAGTCAGGCTGTGGGCTCATGAGTAGATTGTTGGGTATGAACTTTAAGCTTTTGGAGGTAAAATCAGACAGCTATTGGATGATCTGGAGGCAGACATGTCAACTTAGTAGTTGGCAGAAAGTAGTTTGGTTTGATTATTGGATGGTTCTGTGGTTTGGATACAGGTTGTCACCTAGAAGTTTGAACACTGAAAGTTTGAGCTCCTGTGTGACAATGGGAGTAAGATGGTGGTACCTTTAAGATGTACCTTTAAGCCCTGAGGCCAATTGAGAGGCAATAAAGCTATGTGAGTATGATCTTTTGAAGAGATTAAGGCTCTTCTTTTAGGGTCAGGAGCTCCTCCAAGAGAGATTGCTATGAACACAGCCATTCTGGCCCCTCTCATGTTTCTTATTTCCAGTCTTCCCACAGCATCTCTCCCTCTTTCAAACACCTTGCCATGGTGATGTTATCCACCAGGAGACCCTAGCTTAATCTATGCTGATCATGTGCCATACTCCACAACTTCTGGAGTAGTGGGCCGAAGGAAGCACTTTTCTATATCATTTATGCAACTTTGAGTGGCAAATGTAGTCAGTATGGGAATGGGTTATGGGAATCTGTAGTAGATAGTAACAGGAATTTAAAACTGCTTATCTATACTGAGGCACAATTTATTCTCTGAAGGTATAATAAAAGTTCAAATCGGGTTAGTTAGAGACGAAGCAGCAAGTTCACGCACCTCCTACTCACTGAAGTCTCTGTTTTAATTTACATTGAACCACATTTATTACTTTTACTGAGGAACTTGTGAGCTTCCTTTTGGCAAGCCAATTAAAAATGACAAAGACTTAATTAAGTTTTAATTTATTGTTCATTGGGCCAAAACAGTCATAACAACTATATAACATCCTAAGACAGTTAAGTGCTACGATTATAATCAGTCAAGACACTTATTCTTACAGTTAAAATTAAACACTTCCATTGGTGTTCTTGTTGTATTCAGTAACTCTTGTAAAGGCACAGGACATGACAATTTTGGTTTGAGTAGCTCCTCAGATGTAATGTGAGCCTTGGTGTTGCCTGAATCCATGCAGATTTCCCTGCTGGTGGTTTCCAATACACACTGATGTTAATCTAGAATGTATGTTGTCATAAAGTGAAAAGTCAATGATTTTTTTCAATCTTTATTTTAAGAATTCATGTTTTGGGGGAAGGGGTTAACTGTTTGTTGGCAGAGACTGCTTGTTCATTTCCCAGACACCCCGAACTGAATAATCACCCCCAAAACTGTATTGATTACAAAACTGCTTGGCCAATCACTTAAGCATATTGCTAGCTAGCTCTTATATCTTACATTAATTCATTTCCATTATTTTGTATTTTACCATGAGTCTTGTGGTTTACTAGTAAGGTTCTGGCTAGCAGCTAGCAGCTTTCTCCTTCGGCGACTATATGGTGTCTCTCTTACTCTGCCTTCTTTTCCCCAGCAGTCAGTTTAGTTTTCCTGCCTAGCTCTATTCTGCCTTTCCAGTAGACCAAAGCAGCTTTATTCATTAACCAATGGTTCACAGCATACACATCAATTGTTTCATTTCCAATTGCTTCAAAATATGGAGCTCTATTTCAATTACTTGTTTTCTGTTCCTGGAGCTCTTTCTCCCCTTCTTCCTTCATTCCTTCCCTTCTTTCTTCTTTTCCTCCCACCTACCCCATTCCTGCCTTCTTTTCTTCCCTGTCACTCTGTACTAGGGACACCCTTCGGAGTGACTGCAGAGGTCTGGTCTACCTTAGTTCTATTTTTCAATTTTCTTGCTGTTGAGAGTCTCAGTTCAGTGTCACTGAGTTTAACAGTTACCCTACTCTAAGCAAGTGTTGAATCCACTACTTTGTGGTTGTACGAGTGCCTTAGGCCATTTTCTCTGTGACTTTACATGTTTGTTATTGTTATAATAGAGAGCTAGAAGGGCAGCAGAATCAATGGTTGTCTCAGTTAGGGTTTCTATTGCTGTGAAAAGACACTATGACAGCAACTCCTACAAAGGAAAGCATTTAATTGGTGCTAGCTTACAGTTTCAGACATTTAGTCCATTATCATGGTGGGACATGGTGGTGTGCAGGCAGACATGGTGCTGGAGAAGGAGCTGAAAGTTCTACATGTTGATCCATAAGAAGCAGAAGAAAATGTGACATTTGTTTAGCTTGAGCATAGAAGACCTCCAAGCCCACCTCCACAGTGACACCCTTCCTCTGTTAAGACCACACCTACTCCAAAAAGGTCACATCTCCTAATAGTACCACTCCGTGTGAGGGCTGTTTTCTTTCACACCACCACACTGCCATCTGTTAGACCCGAAGACTTTGGCAGACTGTGTAAGAATTTGCTCTCTCCCCATCCCTCTCTCTGCCAATATTTTGTGTTTGTAATCATGTAAGAGTATATACATATATAAATATACAGCTTTCTATCTCTGTCTAACAACACAATAAATTGGACTTCTTAGGGATTGTGTGCAGAGTTTACGAGATTAGTGGCTCCCTCTTTCTCTACTGTAGATAGTCACAGTTAGTTCCCTGGTACAGAAATCTACAGTCAAAATGTCACTGCATCTAGAATTTCACTGGGGGATCTGCCTATGAATACAAGAATATCCCTTCAGCCCACTGGTATGCAAGACACTGGCACTGTGGACACCATAGCCAGAGTCTTTGAACTGGGATGAAACTGAGTTAACTATTGGAGTATTTGTGGGGCTAGAAGTAAATGCTCACCCCTCTTTTCTTAAAAGATTCTATATCATGAGCTTTCATAGATACATACCCCAATACCTTGAGGGTCACGAGAGCTGGTGCTGCAGCTGCCAAGAAAGTGACAACACAGATCATCAATGTCACTGCCCTTATTTGAGCATCAACAGCTCTCATTAAATAATGGCATTATCCTTTTTATTTATTTTTGTGTTTATTTTTATTGAAAAAAAATCTGTCTCCTCCCCACCTCCCATTTCCCTCCCCTTCTCCCCCCTCCTCTCCCCCTCCCTCTCCAGTCCAAAGAGCAGTCAGGGTTCCCTGCCCTGTGGGAAGTCCAAGGTCCTCCCCCCTCCATCCAGGTCTAGTAAGGTGAGCATCCAAACAGGCTAGGTTCCCACAAAGGCAGTACATGCAGTAGGATCAAAACCCAGTGCCATTGTCCTTGGCTTTTCATCAGCCCTCATTGTCCACCATGTTCAGAGAGTCCGGTTTTATCCCATGCTTTTTCAGTTCCAGTCCAGCTGGCCTTGGTGAGCTCCCAACAAATCAGCCCCCCTGTCTCAGTGGGTGGTTGCACCCCTCATGGTCCTGACTTCCTTGCTCATTCTCCTCCTCTCCCTCCTTCTGCTCCTCATTTGGACCTTGGGAGCTCAGTCCGGTGCTCCAATTTGTGTCTCTGTCTCTATCTCCATCCATCGCCAGATGAAGGTTCTATGGTGATATACAAGATATTCATCAGTATGGCTGTAGGATAGGGCAAGTTCAGCTGCCAAAGGAACTAGCTGGGGACATCTCCCTGGACACCTGGGTCTCTCTCTAGAGTCAAGACTCTTGCCAACCCTAAAATGGCTCCCTTAATTAAGATATATACTTCTCTGCTCCCATATCCACCCTTCCTTTATCCCAACCATCCCATTCCCCCAAGCTCTCCCCATTCTCCCCTTCTCACTTTTCTCTCCCCATTTCCCCTTACCCACATCCCACCCCACCCCCAGGTTCCCAATTTTTGCCTGGCAATCTTGTCTACTTCCAATATCCAGGAAGATGACTATATGTTTTTCTTTGGGTTCACCTTCTTATGTAGCTTCTCTAGGATCACGAATTATAGGCTCAATGTCCTTTATTTATGGCTAGAAATCAATTATGAGTGAATATATCCCATGTTCATCTTTTTGGGTCTGGGTTATCTCACTTAGGATAGTGTTTTCTATTTCCATCCATTTGCATGCAAAATTCAAGATGTCATTGTTTTTTACCACTGAGTAGTACTCTAATATGTATATATTTCATACTTTCTTCATCCATTCTTCCATTGAAGGGCATCTAGGTTGTTTCCAGGTTCTGGCTATTCCAAGGTCCTGAGATCTACACAGCTACACATGCTTACTGAGAGTTTCAATAGAAGGCATCACAAAATTTATGGAAATTGTTGCCCACTATAATACAAGTTAGGATCACCACACTGGCAAGATATTCCTGACCAATAAAAATTATTTGACATTGTACTCCTCTTATAGTCTGTTACTATTTCTGAATGAGGAAGAACAATTCATCCAAAAATTTCAGATCTCTGTGTTCTAAACACAGAATCATTTATTCTTTTAAAGACACTCTTAGGATAATTATTACTTTCTTGAAGATGCTGCACATGCAAGGGGATGATTACTTGTTCCTTTCAGTCCATCTTTCTAAGCAAGAGAGGTTAATTGACACATGCAATGGGACAGCAGCAGCCTACAGGGAGGTCACATGATGTTCTGATGAAGTGATCATTTTAGCTTCTTGTGAAATGTGCTTTCTTTGGTTCAGTCACTTAGCAGAGTAAAAAAGAAAATCATAGAAATCCAGTTATCTCATAATAGAGTAAAATTGTCTTGTCCAGCTGGAGGGTGTATTTTTTTTGTAGATCATTAATGTTTTATTCGGTGATCTTAGAACAAGAAAACAAAAATTAGAACGTCCTGAGTAATTGTGTAATCTACAATAACTTCTCTTTTGGGTAGAAACGTTCACTTTTACTTTTAAAAAACTTTGCAATAGGTATAATTTTGTTCTTAAATATTGGGCCTATTAAAATATTTGTTTAATTTTTCCAGTTCGGCCTGCCTTAGAATCTGAACAAGATCTCAAGCCAACCTTTCCCCAGGCAGGTCATCGGATTGCACTCAGTCTCCTTGGAGTGCAGAGTAGAGCTGGGCATAGCAAAGCAAGCTTAAAAATCTCATTCATTCATTCATTCATTCAGCTTTATTTATTTATTTATTTATTTATTTATTTATTTACTGGTTTAGTTAGTTATATGTGACTGGGTCTTTTGCCTACACATATTTCTGTGCACTACATGAATGCCTGATACCCCCCAGAGACCAGAAGAGGACATCAGATCTCCTAGGACTGGAGTTACAGGCTGTCATGTGGGTGCTGGGAATCAATTCCCCATCCTCTGGAAGAGCATTCAGTGCTCTTAATACTGAGATATTTCTCTAGTCCATCCTAATATTTAAATGGAAAGCCCTTTTACTCCTTTTACTTTGTCTGTATCTCTTTTAATATTTTCAAGTTTTAAAGTATTCCATATATAATACACATTATTGCCTTTTTTTTGTTTGTTTGTTTTGTTTTTCGAGACAGGGTTTCTCTATAGCTTTGGAGCCTGTTCTGGAATTAGCTCTTGTAGACCAGGCTGGCCTCAAACTCACAGAGATCCACCTGTCTCTGCCTCCTGAGTGCTGGGATTAAAGGTTTGCGCCACAACCAGCTGGCGCATCATTGCTTTTAGCTCCAAGCATGCAACTGAATTTTGTTTTATCTCACAAACTAACCCACTTACATAACATCAGAGAAAACTGGCATGCTATTTTGTTTTCTAGCTTCCAGCCTATGTTGCCAATGGCAAAAATCACAGTCTGTATTTTGAAGTCTTTGTCTTATTAAAGTTGCCACTTCAAACTTTCCATGTAATACTTGTCCAGTGTCAAGATCTCTCTCCATGTAATCCAAACCTGGCTTTTGATCAATCTTGCCAGACACTGTGCAAGCTAAATAAAGATCATTAGCTGGTAGTCCTGCCTTAAATGCCCCCTTTTCCCTTTGTATATAAAATAGCTCTTCAATTAATAATATTAATAATAGTATTTCTCAGAATAGTGACAACAATAATAAAATCTTTCTTTTCTTTAAAAACCCAAGCATCCTCAGAAACTATATGGATACAGTAGTCTTGTTTGTAGTGGGCACATTTCAAGAGCATCTCCCTACTGGATGCTGGAGACCATATATGGTACCAAAGCTTTCGACTTTTTTCTACATATATATGCACAAACTTAACCCCTTTCCCTCTACAACTAAGAATTTAGTGCACCAGTGGTCATTCTGGTCACATTTCAGGACACCCCAGAGAGAGTACCGAACACTTCTCTCTTTCCTCTTCTTAATTTCCTAGACCAAATTTATTCTTTCTGTAGATCTTTTCACCCTCAGAAAACAGTTATTTTTTTTCCTTAGGAAGTTGAGAAAGTTTTTTTGCCCGTTTCACTTTAAGATAGCATTCTATAGCTTCTCTCTGGTAGATCTGAACCACTGGAATCATATAGGGTGCAGGGACACTGCAAAGTCGTAGAAGCCAGTCTAACAATCAATGTCTATGAGGTCACTAGCAGGAAGTAGCACACAGACCCCCCACTCTGAGGAAGGCTTCCCTTTCCCAGACAAACATCATGGAACACGTCAGACTGCCCCGCAGCACACACAACAGTACACAGTTACAACCTACAGCTTGTTTCTTGGGTTTTTTGCCTACAGATAACAAAACCGCAGGAAACAGGGCCTAAGGGGAAGCTATTGCTGTACTTTACCTGGCTCCTTTGTGTCTGCAGTGAAAATACTTTATTTTTACAAATGGAAGTGGTGTTAGGGTATAAATATTACCATGTTTGCTTCTATGGAGATCTTATAGAATAATTAACCATGATTCCTCTGCAAACTCTTTGATATTAGTTATAAGAAAAAATATTAAAAAATTACCCTTGAAATTTTTCAAATGATTTATAAGTCCCACCATTGTCTCCAAGTGGGTTCTGTCATACACAAACATGGACTTCCATACCTTCTGCTTACCCAGTCAGAGTTACTCCTTTATGTCTCGGATATTAGGACTGGGACTAGCAAGATGGTTCAGTTGGGTAAAGGTGGTTGCTGAAAAAGTCTGACGACATGACCTGCCTTCAATTTACAGAACCCACAGTGGAAGGGGAGAACCAACTCCTGAATGCTGCCCTCTGTCTGCATACTGTGGCGTGTGCACACCTGTAACTGGAGTTTTTCTGTGTTTCAGCAGCTGCTTCCCAAATAACCAAGAGAGAGACTTAATATTAATTGTAAATACTTAGTCAATAGATCAAACTTATTACTAGCTAACTCTTACATTTTAATTTAACCCATATTTCTTATCTATCCTTTTCCATGTGACTTGGTACCTTTGCTCACTACTGCACCTCCATCTAGCTTTTCCCTGCTTCTGCTTGCGACCTCACAGACGCCTGTGACTCCCTCCCCTTCCTCCCTTAGCATCCTTAGTTTGGTTGTCCCACCTATTCTTCTTGCCTGGCTATCGGCCAATCAGCTTTTTATTAACAATGAGAGCAACACATTTTCATAGTGTACAGAATTATTCCACAGCACATACCTTCACTACACATACAAATTGCACACAAAGAGATACATATATCACATATAAATATATATATTTATGTCACATAATATATCATATATATATATATCACATGTCACACACATCATATGCATCACACTTATCACACCTCACATACCCAATACATTGTGCTTATGTGAGCACTTACACATACACACACACACACACACACACGAAATTAGATACTTAAAACCATACTCATACCTAGGGCAGACCTGTTTCATTTGGTAAAAATGTGAACTTAGAGCTGATTAGTTTGCATTAGGAAAGATTGACCATGCTGAACAGAGTAAATAAAGACCAGAATCTGATCATGCAAACAAACTCGAACACATTCCAACAAAATCAACTGCTTTGGAAATTCAGAGAATATTATTTTTTTGGTAGTTAGAAGACTCATGTATTTTTTTTTTACCTCATTTCTCACACTTACCTCGTGAAGTGAAACAGAAAACCACCATGGTGAAAGAGATAAGCAAGGAGAGGAGCAGCCTCTGGTCACCTTCCAGGTTCCAAAGCCTGCATTGAGATTTATGCTGTTCCATAGAACGTGCATGTCAGTGGGTTCCAAGTCTTTGCCTCCTCTTTTTCTGTCCAGCACAGGGAACAGGAAAGGCCTGCAGACCCTTATTCATCCCATCTTCAGACAGAAGTTTCCAAGCATGCCTGTCACAAGTGACATGCTAAGACTCTTGCATGTATACACCAACTCGTCCTTCTTCCCAGCAGCTCTCTCAGGTTTTATAGTTATAAAAGTATGGATTGGAATACTCAAAAAACTTCCAACTAAAACTATAGAGTCAAAGAATTTGACCTGAAATAGATGGTTGCAGAGCGATTTAACATAGGAGAATTTGAACCTCTAGCTTATACTGCCTTGAAGGCGTAAATCACAAACAATCCCACACCAGTTTGGAATTATGACCAATATAGAAGCTATTTATTTAAAGGGGAAAAAACTTACAGATCACCATCCCAGACAACAGCCCTCTACACAATCAGGAATGGAGCCTACTCGCTGGAAGCGGAGCCGGAAGCCAGAGAGAGCACAGAGGGAAGTGGCTGCTTTTTTAAAGGGAGGGAGACCATGCTCCAATGGGCTGGTATCTCAGCAGCTATTGGCTGAAGGAGTGGAAGGAGCTCCTGCAACACTGTCTTCCTGCTGAAGTCAACTGATATTTTTCTCCATAATCAGTGAGTGCTGCTGCTGCTGGCCTTCCTGACTTCTGTATGCCCCCCATATCTGTTGTCATAAACTGAGATGACAAGGATATCACTGACAATATTTGTCTTGTAATTAGTGACTATGTTGGTTTTCCTTCTACCACAAGGCCCACCAATAAGTGCACTATGAGGCTGTTCTTAGTGTGGCATTGCACCATATCATTCAAAACATGGTAGACAAACATGCACCTGGGGTGATTTTGACAAACTAACTGGGACCTGTCACTGAGGAGATTGTGCCTGCAGTTTTAAGCATAGTTTTAAGTCTGTGTTAATCAGAGATGCAATATCAAAGCTATATCAGATCTGGGCCTTGATATTTATCTTTCCTTTAATTTACCATGTGTTCTCTCTATAAATACCTCAATGTTGTTTACCTTGCTGCCAAAGTATTGGGTTGCTATGCATACACCCTGTCTTCAGCCCCTACCACGAGGCAGAGACCCAGACAGTCTCAGACTCTGGAAACCAGTGTACAATGTCTAGTTTGTATCCCTTCTGTTTTTAATTATTATTCTGCATTTATTCTTCATGTCATCCCTCTACACTTACTAATGCACAGTTTGACACTCATGCTCTTCCTCTACCAGTCTTTTCACGTTGTAATTTTTAAAACATTTACTTTTATGTATTGGCATTTGACAACATGGATATATATATATACACTGTGTGTGTGTGTGTGTGTGTGTGTGTGTGTGTGTGTGTATGATGCTCACAGAGGCAGGAAGAGGACACTGAATACATAGGAAATGAGGTTACAATTGGAGATGGTGAAGCCACACTCTGACGCCTCACATGTACATCAAAGACTGCAGTTGATATTTCCATTTTAACTTAAATTTCGGCTCTTGATTCTTTTCCCATGAAGCCCCATTGCCTGACTTTTACCTAAACATTCAGCCTTCCCTCTGAAATTCTCTTTCCTGAGGTCTTGATCTAGACTTTGGTCACATCATGGCTGATTTGTGCTGGAATGGTCTTCCTTCATCCCGAGTCAAGTGTCTTCATCATTGCTCCCTGAGGCATTAACCATGACCAGTATTTTTATCTCAGGCAGCTGTACGTCCTGTATTTATGAGGCAGAGCCTACTGTTCTAGGAGTCAAGTCACAGGTGGATACTCTTGGGCGGCTCACATATGTGGCAGGCACGTAACAGGAGCTCATTGAGCAGAAGAACCGATAGACTGCTCTAAGGACAAAAAGTCACACAAATAGGCTGCACCGAGACCTCAGTGAGTTTGAAAACATGACCGCATGAAGTAGGAAGGGAAAGCAGCAGATAGAATGGGGGGGGGAGAATTAGAAGGAAGAATTTGATAAAGAATGTTATATGCATGTATAAAATTCTCAAACAATAAAAAATTAAAAAGAAAAATGCCTTCAGAAGGGTTGAGGAATGCTTGTTTTTCTCCTTCAAGTTAAAGAAAAAAAGTAGACAAAGGAAC
This sequence comes from Microtus obscurus, assembly GCA_963919715.1. Lineage (NCBI taxonomy): Eukaryota > Metazoa > Chordata > Mammalia > Rodentia > Cricetidae > Microtus > Microtus obscurus. The sequence goes on from CAWTZC010000015.1 coordinate 27,006,491, forward strand.
CCACATAGCTAAAAGTGTAACCGACTACTTGATAAGGGCCTAATTAAAATTGCTGAGACCACAGAAGCTCTGTTTTCTGGTCATAAGCTTCACACATACCTGTGGTCACTGATAATAACTGATATATACATAAAAATATGTGTGTATGTATATATTATGTGTATATATTATGTATATATATACATATATATACATATACTTATGCAGTGTGACACTTGAATTAACATATGCATAAGCTATACACAGGCATGTCACCAGCATGTTGGAGGTTTCAGCACTTCACTTTCCATGATCCACAGAGCGCTATGAAAACTACATTCAGCACCTCTCCTGCTGTATACCCTACTCATTTTGCTACTTCTGAGAATGATGCCTTTTTATTTTTTTTAGTTGGTTATCAGGATCATGTGTTTTCTGACTCTTTCATAGCCAGCTCTTGTTTTTAGCTATGACATCTGGTTTCTATAATGAAGAAATTCAGCCACGCATGTGATGGGCAAAATTCAGAGTGTTTTCTGAGTTGGAAAGCTCTGAGAGCTAGTTCTGACATAGGCGACCAGAGAATAGTAAAAACCTGCATGATAACTATTGTTAACAAAACTATAAGAATAGCTGGGTAAAAATATGCCCATTATTTTTCAGAAATATGATGTATTTTACAGAAAATAAATAAATCTAGTAATAATGTTTCATAAACTATATATAAGGCTCACCCATTTAAATTTATAAACTCACTAATATGTATAGTAATAATTCATTAAATATTAAAACATTACATATTTATCACTTGAAAAATATCCCATAGCTATATGTGTGTCAATAATAAATGGAAACTTTGGGGAAATATATTAACATATTAGTTGATCCATATAATATACACATATATGTACACACATACACACAAGCACACACCACAACTTGGATTTGAATAACCCTAGATCTCCAGATTAAAAGTATTTGGGGCTATTTCATTTCCCCCTAGGAATTGAGAATGGAGAGCAACAAGAGGAGAGACATGCTAGACAGTCACGGTGCATCCCTTGCAGAATCCATGCAGACTATGAGAGACATGCTAGACAGTCACAGTGCATCCCTTGCAGAATCCATGCAGACTATGAGAGGCATGCTAAACAGTCACGGTGCATCCCTTGCAGAATCCATGCAGACTATGAGAGGCATGCTAGACAGTCACAGTGCATCCCTTGCAGAATCCATGCAGACTATGAGAGGCATGTTAGACAGTCACAGTGCATCCCTTGCAGAATCCATGCAGACTATGAGAGGTATGCTAGACAGGCATGGTGCATTCCTTGCAGAATCCATGCAGGAAGTAAACAGGAGATGAAGATGAAGATGAAGTTGCACAGGAAATCCAGGGTTCATTAGGTCAGAACCTCACTCTGAAGCTGAATAATTTTGGACCAAAATCTTTAAAAAATTTTAGATGTTTATCTGAAAAGAGTCACAATCCTTCCAAAATCACTTTTATTAATACTTAAATAGCCTAGTGGGTAGTTTAATTTTTAAACAAATAAAAAAGCCATTATTTCTATCAGAGGTTTATGATTCTGGCAAGAATTCCTATCTTAAGACTTCCAGGTCCATCTTTGTCTCAAACAACAGTCACTGCTTCACCTTTACATAAAACCGAGTTGAACTTAGTTTTAAGAGTACTTGGGTTTGTCAAAATGGTAAAAACAAGCTGTAAATATCTGTGATCTAAAAACAAAACCAAAAACAAGTTGGTGATGTCCAAGTCCCTAAAGCAGAAGTTTATTTCACTTCCTTTTGCTCAGAACTGATGTGAAAACCAGGATGATCTGACCCTAGTGTGCACTTGGAACAGCATCTATGATGGAGACCCATTTGTGTGCTGGCTTCTTCTCTTCTTAGAGTTATTACTAAAACACTTCTCAGAGGGAAAACCAGAGAAGAGGTCCAAATCACTGTTCTTTGGAGAAGATCATAGCAACTGAAGAGTTTTAGAAACCGTTCGTCTTCCAACACTAGCTAACATTATGCAGCAGAGACACCATTAGGTATCTCTGACTAGTTGTGGAAAATTTCCCAGAAAGAAGTATGAAATACTGTAGTCAGCAAGTTGAGAAGGTTACACTGGTTCCTGGTAAAATTTAGAATGAGATCACCGTGGTCTTGGTTTTAAGATAGAAAAAAATATATATGTTAATAAGCACCAGCAAATTGCAAAAATAAGCTCTGAGTGGGGCAAGGGAGTGCAGCTGTGTTGTCAAGGGACACAGATGTTGAATTGTTCATTGCAAAGACTTTTAGACAAATGTTTTAAATAGCCTACTGGGTAGAATGGACAGGCTATTCGTTTGGGAAAGACTGTATTGCTGAACATCTAAATGAAATTAGAATTGCTAAATAAGGTACCTGAATGTGCAGAGGAAGGAGAGAGAGAGAGAGAGAGAGAGAGAGAGAGAGAGAGAGAGAGAGAATCCACAGCTCCACAGGCCCAGACCATTAAGATCAAGAAATTAGAAAGACAACAAAAGTGTAATTTGAGCTAACATTTACATCCTAATTTCATTTTTTTTTTAAAATCTACAATATTTTTTCTGAAATCAGAACAGAATTCGGGAGACAGTGTGGCCAAGACAAGTACTTTCCAAGAGGCTGACGCCTGTAATTGCAATGCCAGAGCTAGAAGAGTCCTCTTAGATTGTGTCATTCCACTGTTATCTAATTGAGTTTCACAATGTCTTGCTGTATTTCTTTTCCCAACGCGGAGACAAGTGCTTCTGGACTCAATCTGTACTCCCATGTGTGGGAATTGGTTTCTGTTGAGCTGATTGCTTGAATTTTTCTATTTTTTGTCCCTTTATGAAAACTTTAGTAGCACTTTTAAATAGCGTTATTATTTATTTATTATTCAAATTGTTTCCTTATGAAGAATCCTAGATATCTTAGGTGGTAGGAAGATGGCTCAAGGCAAGAAGCCGCCTGACCAGGAAGGACACAGCTGCTCTTCTGGGATCATTACTGGGCAGATCATTATTAGAAGGACTATTTGACCAGTTTTCTTTCTTTCTTTCTTTCTTTCTTTCTTTCTTTCTTTCTTTCTTTCTTTCTTTCTTTGTATCTATCTTTTATTGTTTGTTTTAAGAGGGCAAATTAAGAAAGGCTTGGGAGGTAAAGAAGATAATAGAACAGTCTACCAAAACAGAGTCTCCATTGCGTGTGGATGGGAGTTAAGGCTTTGCATTAGAGGCCTTGAGTTGTGAAACTCGGCTTTCTTATAGCACCTTACCCCACGGGCTGAGGACAAGAGCTTGGCAGCAGGTCACAGAGGGCTGGCAGGTAGAGGATGGTCTGCAGAAATATCTGGTGACCCTTGTATGCCATTTAAAATATTTTAGAAGTCACAAGAAATAGATGGAGCAATACAGTGATGTATTTTATTGAACTGAGCACATCCAAACTTCCATTTAATATATGTTAAATTAACTCATATAGAAGTTTTTATTTTCCATATGCCATTGTGTTTATTTGTTTTTGAGACAGGGTCTTGCTGTGAGGGAAAAGTATCTACCTCAAGCCCACAAGTACTAGTTATGACAGGTGTGCACTGATCTAAACAGCCTGAAAAAGCTATTGATAACAATTGTGTTACTTTTCTTCACCAAGTCTTCAAAATCCAGTTTGCAGTTTATGTATGGGTCTTATTAGAATTAGATGGTGAATTCTCATGTATGGGTCTTATCAGAATTAGATGGTGAATTCTCATGTATGGGTCTTACAGAATTAGATGGTAAATTCTCATCAGGCATATATTTGAATCATGCTCTAGAGGCCATAAAACTCACACTTAGAAGAGAAATTGGGAAGTAGCCTTCAATGCATGGGCACAGGAGATTTCTTCCCAAATATAACCCCAGGAGCACAGACACTGAGGGCAACAATAAATAATTGTGACCTCCTGAAACTGAGAAGCTTCTGTAAAGCAAAGGGCATAGTCAATAAGACAAAAAGGCAGCCTACTGATTAAGAAAAGTTCTTCACCAACCCCACATCAGACAGAGAACTGATCTCCAAAATATACAAAGAACTCAAGAAATTAGACATCAAAATTCCAAATAATCCAATTAAGAAATGGGGTACAGAACTAAACAGATAATTCTCAACAGAAGAATCTCAAATGGCCAAAAAACACTTAAGGAAATGTTCACCATCCTTATCCATCAGGGAAATGCAAATCAAAATGATTCTGAGATACCATCTTATATCAGTCAGAATGGCTAATATCAAAAACAGCAACGATAGCTTATGATGGAGAAGATACAGAGTAAGAGGAACACTCATCCATTGTTGGCGGGAATGCAAACTTGTACAGTCACTCTGGAAATCAGTATGGTAGTTTCTCAGAAAATTGTGAATCAACCTACCTCAAGACCCAGTAATACCACTTTTGGGTATATACTCAAAGGATGCTCAATCATACTACAAGAATAGTAGCCAGAACCTGGAAACAACCTAGATGCCCCTCAACCGAAGAATGAGTAAAGAAAATGTGGCACATTTACACATTAAAGTACTACTCAGCTGTAAAAATGAAAAACCAATGACACCTTGAAACTTGCATGCAAATGGATGGAACCAGAAAACACCATCCTGATTGAGTTAACCCAGACCCAAAAAGATGAATATGGTTTGTACTCACTCATAAGTAGATACTAGCTATAAACAAAGGATATTGAGCCTATAGTTCATGATTCTAGGGAAACTAAGTAACAAGGTGAACCCTAAGAGAAACATATACAGATCCCCTAGGTAGGGGAAATAGACACAATCTCTTCAGAAAATTGAAAACATGGGGGTATGGGGAGAAGGGAAGGCAGAAAGAGAGGAGGAGGGGAGAAGGGAAGGGGGGAAGAGAATTTAAGGGAACTGGATACTCAAGATAAGGGAAGGATAGAGATGGGGAACAAGGAAAGAGATACCTTAACTGAGGGAGCCATTATGGGGCTAGCAAGAAACCTGGCACTAGAGAAATTCCCAGGAATCCACAAGGATGACCCCAGCTAAGACCCTAAGCAATATTGGAGAGGGTGTCCAAACTGGCCTTGCCCTGTAATCATATTGATGACTATCTTGAATGTCACCATAGAACCTTCAGCCAGCAACTGGTGGAAACAGAGGCAGAGACCCACAGAGAAGCACTGGGCTGAGCTCCCAAAGTGCAGTCAAAGAGTGGGAGGAGTGAGAATATGAGCAAAGAGGTCAAGACCATGATGGGGACACTTACTGAAACAACTTATCTGAGCTAATGGGAACTCACCAACTCTAGCCATACAGGGAAGAAGACAGTATAGGACCAAACTAGACCCACCTATTGTGGGTGACAGTTGTATGTGTGGGACAGACTATGGGACCACTGACAGTGACACCAGGATTTATCTCTACTGCTAGTACTGATGTTTTGGAACCCATTCTCTTTGGAGGGATACTTTGTTCAGCCTAGATATAGTAGGGCGGGCCTTGGTCCTGCCTCAAAGCAACATGCCTTATCTTCTCTGGGGAGTGGATGGAAGGGTGAAGTAAGGGGGAGAGTAGAGAGAATGGGAGGAGGGCAGGGAATGGAAACTGGAATTATGTATGTAAAATGAAAAAAATAGCCTGCTTTTTTTAAAAAAAAATAAAATTACTTAAATAAATAAAACCTTACATTTAAAGGGTAGATTCACATACTCAGCTACTTTAGGGAGTCACTTTCTAGTAGCCAGATGAAATTTCAGTTCTGTTTTAACCTGAATAAATAAAGACATCATTGCCAATGAAGTTTGAGATCATTGGCTTCACTTAATACATTTCGAGGACCTGGTAGCTACCTGTGGCCAGTTACTAATGAAAAAAAAAAAAAACAACTGGGAAGAACAGATGCACTCAGAAATTTTGAGTTGGTATCACAGACTTAGTGACAAGGGTTTACTCTGGGTAAACTGGAGCAGAACAAAAGCAAGAGGAGATAATGACAACTTAGAAAGCAGCAAGGCAGTGTGATGAGGGAGTTGGTAAGAAAGCAGTTGGAGGGATTCTAGAAGCATGTAGCAATGAGTGAGTGGGAAACACTGCAAGGAAGGAAGGTGTAGCTAAGAGAAGTAAAGGTAGGAGGAAGGAGAGAGGAAGACAGACAGGCAGAGACAGACACACACACAGAGGCTCTGTTTTCAATAAAAAGATTCAAAAGCATTATTTGCCCATACTTAAACAAATCATGCAGGATTTGCTCTCCAAAAAGGAATAGAAAGTAGATCTGGGCTGTTAAAAGGTTATTGGTAGGTAGAGGCAACACCAACCCATGGAGTTTCTGGTAAATAAAGTTGGTCCCTGATGTAAGTAAAGATGACCAAATAATGGCATCTGCTCAATAGTAAGTTAATGCCTTTGGGCAGCGTCTAATTGCTTAACTCTACTCAGTATTTCCGTGGCAAATTTTTCTAGGTACCAAGACCTAATAGCCATAAGAGTGCACAAGAAATGTATTTGAGACATTCTTTTATTACTTATCATTGGTAGATACTAGTTCTATGTCTTCTAGGATGCACAATAATTAAACATTATGAATGGCAGACCCAAATGTATTAAACAAGCCCTAGAATTATTCTTGAAGTTGTGAAAGCTCTACCAAGAGCATCCATCCTTTTGACACTGCAAAATGACATTGTCATCTAAAACTATGTTGAGCCACATTCATAGCCATCCTGGTACACATATGCCCCATGGGCGGCAAACAATATAAGTTGTGATGAACTAGTACAATAATTTTGTAAAACATTCTGTTAGCTGTTGACACCATTCAGAGAAATTTGAGCTTCACAGTGGATGTGTTTCTGTCTACTTTCATAAACGGAAACATTTTTCATCTTTCTTTCAACCTTCATTGTTTATAAGAAGTTGAGCATTATTTCTTTAGGAATTTTCTTTCTTTAAAGAGTGAAATTATGAACGGCAAATATGAAGAGAAAGGTTTCCTAGTAGCTAAAGTCATTATGGATGACAAGTTGAACCAAATCAAACAAAATGAGAGAGAGATTGAGAGCTCAGTCTCAAACTCTTTAAAATCAAGGACTCAGAAGAGTTTAAACATTCAGAGGAAAAGGTTGCCTCAGGCTACCGGCTGATTCTAAGGCTCTGTATGACTCAGATAATGGGGATTACCTGGGACACTTGATATACTGAAGAGAGGAAATCTATGAAACATGGGGCAACAGCCTGAGAATGCAGTCACCAAGGGGAATGCACTCTTTCCCAAACATCCTGGAGCTTTTATGTAGGAAAGAAGGGGTTTGAGGTTTCATTTGCTCGAATTCTCAAAGATAAACTTCTACTCTCAGCAATTCCTGGAAAATTTACAGAAAGATTAAAGAATATGGATTGTACATAATCTCTTCTAGCTAACAGGAAGGAAGAAACATTTAACAAGTAATTTTCTAGACCAATGTTACCCCCAAACCAAATTCATACAAAATCAGCACAAAACTAAAAACAAAAGAGCTATGTGCTCCAAAACATGGATGTTAAAGTTGTTAACAAAATATGAATATAATTCAATATTGTATGCATTATGTAACATGAACCTATTAACATTATTGAATTGTTATATACTAATTATATTATGCATAACTAAGACAAGTTTGTTTGAGAATATGCAATTGGAGTTAACATTTGGTTCTTAATGTAATGAATCATGCTTAATCTAAAAAAAGGGAAAAAATCACATACTTAATGAAAAAATTACTTAACAAAAATTGATATCAATGTATTATAGAACTCACAGAGAAACAGAAATTAAAAGAAAAATCTCTAAAATATCCACAGCATATGATCGGGCACCTCGTGGGTATATTCCCAAGAGTGGCATTGCTGGGTCCATGGGTAGGTTGATCCCAATTTTCCTGAGAAACCGCCACACTGCTTTCCAAAGTGGTTGCACAAGTTTGCATTCCCACCAGCAATGGATGAGGGTACCCCTTTCTCCACAGCCTCTCCAGCAAAGGCTATCATTGGTGTTATTGATTTTAGCCATTCTGACAGGTGTAAGATGATATCTCAATGCTGTTTTGATTTGCATTTCCCTGATTGCTAAGGAGGCTGAGCATGACCTTAAGTGCCTTTTGGCCATTTGAACTTCTTCTGTTGAGAATTCTCTCTTCAGATCAGTGCCCCATTTTTTAATTGGGTTAATTAGCATTTTAAAGTCTAGTTTCTTGAGTTCTTTATATATTTTGGAGATCAGACCTTTGTCTGTTGCGGGGTTGGTGAAGATCTTCTCCCAGTCAGTGGGTTGCCTTTTTGTCTTAGTGACAGTGTCTTTTGCTTTACAGAAGCTTCTCAGTTTCAGTAGGTCCCATTTATTCAATGTTGCCCTTACTGACTGTGCTGCTGGGGTTATACCTAGGAAGCGATTGCCTGTGCCCATCTGTTGTAGTGTACTTCCCACTTTCTCTTCTATCAGGTTCAGTGTGTTCAGATTGATATTGAGGTCTTTGATCCATTTGGACTTGAGTTTTGTGCATGGTGATAGATATGGGTCAATTTTCATTCTTCTACAGGTTGACATCCAGTTGTGCCAGCACCATTTGTTGAAGATGCTTTCTTTCTTCCATTGTATACTTTTAGCACCTTTATCGAAAATGAGGTATTCATAGGTTTGTGGGTTAAGATCCGGGTCTTCTACACGATTCCATTGGTCAACTTCTCTATTTTTATGCCAATACCACACTGTTTTCATTACTGTAGCTCTGTAATAGAGTTTAAAGTCAGGGATGGTAATGCATAGCAGCATTATGTGTAATAGCCAGAACCTGGAAACAACCTAGATGCCCTTCAATGGAAGAATGGATGAAGAAAGTGTGGAATATATACACATTAGAATACTATTCAGCGGTAAAAAACAATGACTTTGCGAAATTTGCATGCAAATGGATGGAAATAGAAAACACTATCCTGAGTGAGGTAACCCAGACCCAAAAGGATGAACATGGGATGTACTCACTCATAATTGGTTTCTAGAGATAAATAAAGGTCAGTGAGTCTATAATATGATATCCTAAAGAAACTAAATAAGAAGGTGAACCCAAAGAAAAACATATAGCTATCCTCCTGGATATGGGAAGTAGACTAGACTGCCGGACAAATAAATGGGATCTTGGGGGTGTGGTGGGAGGGGGGGTAAGAGGAGAAGGGGAGAAAAATGTGAGAAGGGGAGGGTGGGGGGAACTTGGGGAAACGGGATGATTGGGATAAAGGAAGGTTGGTTAGGGGAGCAGAGAAGCACACATCTTAATTAAGGGCGCCATCTTAGGGTTGGCAAGAGACTTGGATCTAGAGGGGCTCCCAGGTGCCCAGGGCAATGTCCCCAGCTAATTCCTGGGGCAGCTGAGGATAGGGAACCTGAAATGACCCTATCCTATAGCCATACTGATGAATATCTTGCATATCACCATAGAAATTTCATCTGGCGATGGATGGAGATAGAGACAGAGACCCACACTGGAGCACTGGACTGAGCTCCCAATGTCCCAATGAGGAGCAGAAGGAGAGAGAATATGAGCAAAGAAGTCAGGACCACAAGGGGTGCGCCCACCCGTGGAGACAGTGGGGCTGATTCTTTGGGAGCTCACCAAGGCCAGCTGGACTGTGACTGAAAAAGCATGGGGTAAAACCGGACTCTCTAAATCTGGCGGACAAAAAGGGCTGCTGAGAAGCCAAGGACCATGGCACCGGGTTTTGATCCTGCTTCATGTTGTGGCTTTGTGGGAGCCTACCCAGTTTGGATGTTCACCTTCCTAGACCAGGATGAGGGGGGAGGACTTTGGACTTTCCACAGGGCAGGGAACCCTGACTGCTCTTCAGGCTGGAGAGGGAGGGGGAGGAGTGGGGGAGGGGAGGAGGAGAGGGAGGAGTGGGAGGGAAATGGGAGGCGGGGAGGAGGCTGAAATTTCTTTTTTTTTCCAATAAAAAAAAAATTGTGAGTTGTGTCAACCTGTTCAAAAATATATGAAAATGATTGCCTGTCTAAAAATCTATATATGAAATACATTTTGTAACTTTAAAAAAAAAAAAAAATAAAATATCCACAGCAACTGTTGTGATGCTTAGTGATGAGCTCTTTTCCTAAGATAACAAATGAAAAAGATGTCTGCTTTTACTGTTCTTATTCAATAGAATACTAGACATTATGGAGAAAAGTAAGGAAAAAAATTAATGAGTGCCAGAGAGTGCAACAACAATGACCAAAGAATATTACTATTTATAGATATTGTGACCGTCTTAATAGAAAAGCCCAGGGAAATAAAATAGATACAAAAAAACCTCTGAGAGTCATTGAATAAGTTCTAAAATTTCAACACAGACACACACACACACACACACACACACTAACTTTTTATAAGCTAACATTGGATGCATGAGTAATAAAATTTGAAGTAAGTTGGGTGACAGTGGTGCACACCTTTAATTCCAGCAATTGGAAGGCAGAAGCTGAGGATCTCTGTGAATTCAAGGTCAGCCTGGTCTACAAAATGAGTTCCAGAATAGCCAGGGCTATTATACAGAAAAACCCTGTCTCTAAAAAAGAAAAAAAAATTGAAGTAAAACAACATTTAAATTGTTTGAAAGTAAAAACAATGTGTAGGTATAATCCAATCAACATGAGTAGGATTTGCTTCTGACAACTTAAGAAACCTTAAGAAACAGATTTCCAAACAAATGGAGAAATAATCCTGTTAATGTGAATACAGGGTAAGGAAAAGAGATTGGTTGTTCTCAAATAAATAAACAGGGCTCTTGGTAGGCATAGAAAGTATTGTATTAATCATTTATGGAAAGGTAAAGGAACTAAACTAAAATAATTTGGAAAAGTGAGGATAAAATGCAATAAAATGAAACCATGTTTTTAAATAAGGACTTATTGTATAGTCAGGATAATCAATACTGAACCGTTGCCTGTTAGGAAGATAGATATCAAGAGAATAAATGAGAATCCAGGCATACTGTCACATAAATGTGCCTGATTTTCCACATCAATACAAAAATAACTAAATATTCAATAACATCTTTTACAGCCAAAGCCCTACTAGCTGCTTTCCAGGCATCCTCTAGCCAAGAGGAGCAAAAATCCTTCTGGCTGTCTACCCAGGACCCTCCAGCTGTGTTTTTTGGCCCAGAGCTCCAGGACCTGTCCATAGTTAGGGAAAACTTGCTCCAAGCATCTGGCCCAAGCAGCCCGAAGCACTAGACAAGAGCTAACATAAAGAGAAAAATATGGTACAGAACCTGAATCCTTAAATACTAGACCAACAGAACAAAATAGCAGTTCAACCCCACCATGTCTTAGCGCCCTTCTGAATACTGTTAGCACCTTCATTGAAAGAAGAAAGGGGACTTGAGCAAAAAGAAAGAAAATTCAAGCTAAAAAAAAAAAACCAAAACAAATTTCAGACTCACAAATCTCAGCACAGAAATAGAATAAAATGAGGAACCAAGAGAGAATGTCTCCCTGAAAAGCTGCTCATCCTATAACAATGACCCCTAATAAAAATGACCTGAAAGAAATTTTGGACAAAGACATTAAATGAATCATTATAACTATATCCAAACAATTCAAAGATGACATGAATATCCTCCAATAGAGCAAATATAAAAATATAAATAAAATTAAGGAACAAATTGGGTCAGTCTGTGATATGAAAATGGGATTGAACAGAGTTAGAATTGCTGAAGAAATTTGAAACAAAACAACATTGGCAAGGAAATGTCAGTAAACCCAGAGGTGGGGGCACCTGAGCAGAAACCCTCATCAGTAGAATGAATCATGCGGAAACCTGGGGTTGAAGACAAGGTAGAGGAACTAAACCATGCCACAAAAGTCAATTGCAGATTTAGAAAAGTGCATGAATAGAACATGAGTGAGTTATGGGGGCACCAGAAAAAAGATAATCTTCAGACAATGGGTGTAGAAGAAGAAGGCCATACCAAACCTAGAGAAAGAGCTGTCCATCTCAGTACAAAAGGACTACAGAGTGGTAATTATAGATGACAAGAAGATATACTCCCCATGTTATATTATACTTCTAACATTAAAAAATAACATAAAAGAAAGTAAAAACTAAAAAAATAAAAATAAAAAGCAAAGGCCAAATTGGAGATGTTGAAGCACACCTTGGGGTGCTACACAGATTATCAGAAATGGGTTAGGTCAATATGTAAGAGCTAGCCAATAAGAGGCTGGAACTAATGGGCCAGGCGGTGTTTAAATGAATACAGTTTGTGTGTTGTTATTTCGGGACATAAGCTAAACCATGTGGGCGGCCGGGTGCCGGGAACACAGCCCGGCCGCTCCTCTTTCAACAGAATGGCGCCCCACATAGGGCGCCAATTGCGGCGGATTAGATTAATGAAGACAAATTGTACTTCATAATTGTACCACTTTAATGTAAAGATCAAACTCACGGACACAAAGGTTCCCGCGGAGCACAGGAGACAGGAAGCAGGGAAGGGAAGCACAGCGTCTGTGTGCCCCCTTTATCAGTAAAACATTCGCCCGAGGCGGGCCAGCCCCCAAAGTGGGCGGACTTGCCTCTACATGGAGAGACAGTTCAGCTGTTAATGGCTGGGCTCACAACCAAAACATCAAGTTTTAAAGGCAAACCCATCTTAAGAACACCTTAGCATTTTCAAAAAACTTTTAAAACCAGAAGGGCTTCAAAAGGTATATTCCAAACTCTGAAAGATTGCAGCTGTTAACCCAGAGTATTATATGAATATGATACTATCTCTTAAAATTGAAGGATAAATAAAATATTTCCATGATCAAATAGATTCAAGGTGTTTATGACAATTAAGCCAGCTCTGCAGAGGATATTGGAAGGAATACTTTAGTCTGAAGAAAGAGTGAACATACCTAAAGAGTCATAGAGATTAATACAGAATGTTAGGACAATAATTAGACATAGGAAAATATCATATAGTAACCAGAACGACAGAGATTAATGCACATGTCTCAAGTTCTCCAATAAAGAGATAGAGACTGGTAAACTGGATTAGAAACAAGAACCATCTAAGACAATAAATAAATATATAAACATGTCTCTGAGAAACATACCTCACCATCAATGATAGGGATCACTTTGGGGTAAAAGGATGGATGAAGTTACATCAAATAAATGTAACTACAAAACAAAAAGACATAGCTATTCTAATATCTAACAAAATAGGCTTCAAACAAGAACTGGCCAGGAGAGATGAACAAGGTCACTTCATACTCATTAAAGCAACAATCACCCAAAAAATTTTAAATGTACACGCATCAAAAACAGGTGCTCCCTATTTCATATAAAGAAAACTGCTAGATCTAAAACAACAGATTCACCTTGACACACTGATGATGGGTAACTTCAGTAACCCACTCTACTTAATAACTGGGTCATCTGAACCAAACACAAATACTGATATTGGAGATAAAGGACGTTATAAATCAAATAGACCCAAAAGGCACCTACAGAGCATCCCACAAAACACTAAAGAATATGCATACTTCTCAGCAATCAATCTTTCTTCAAAATTGATCACATAGTAGGACACAAAGAAAGTCTCAAAAAATAGAAGTGAAATAATACCCCAATGTCTAAGTACATAAGTTCATGAAGATTAAACAGTACCCAATTAAAAAACTAAGAAAGAATTTTTTTAAGTTCATTAAATTTAATGAAAATAAAACTACAACACACTAAAACTATAAGAAACAATGAATACAGAAGTAAGAAGAAAGTTCATAGGACAAATGCTGACATCAAAAATTGTGGGAGATCATAGATTAGTAACAATGATAAACCTAAAGGCCTTGAAGAAGCAAGAACAAAGAATGTACACCCAGAAATGATAGATGGAAAGAGATAATTAATATTAGGGCTCAAATCAATAAAATAGAAATGGAAATATATAGAGAAAAATATATATAGAAAAATATAGATAGAGAGAGCGCAATGAAAAAGCTGATTCTGTGAAAAGATAACACTGACAAACCCTTAGCCAAATTAACTAGAAGAGAGAAATGAGCCAAAATAATAAAATTAGAAAAATTAGCCAAAAGGGGGAGATATTAAAACAGATACCTATGAAACTCAGAAAGTCATAAGGACACATTTTAATGGTCACTACTTGTTTTTTATTTCCATCACTTGGAGCACCTTTTTCAATTATTTTAACCTAAGGTAGTATCTATCTCAAGAATAGCTACATAAATCAATAAATGTTATCCATCTCATGAACAGACTTGAAGATACAATCAGCCAGTTTAAAAGTCCAGGAGGGAGGAATGGATCCCCAACCACCACTCTTAGTTGAAGAGATACTGACATTTAATGACTGCTGGGTGAAAGACACACTTTTCTTCAGAGTGTGATCACTGGTATTTGTTTACCCCCAAGGGTGACCCCATGGCTTTGTGCAGAAGGACAATACTAGCTGGACTCAGTGGGTTGAGAGAAGAGCGAGGAGAACAGACAGAGACAGACAGAGAGAGCATGGAAGTGGAAGGAAGATGTTTAAGAAGTGAGGAATGCAGATGATATGATAGTGTACATAAGCGACCCCAAAAACTCCACCAAAAAACTCCTACAGCTGATAAACACCTTTAGTAATGTGGCAGGATACAAGATCAACTCCAAAACATCAGTTGCCCTCCTATACACAAAGGATATGGAAGCAGAGAGGGAAATCAGAGAAGCATCACCTTTCACGATAGCCACAAACAGCATAAAATATCTCGGGGTAACTCTAACCAAAGAAGTGAAGGATCTATTTGACAAGAACTTTAAGGCATTGAAGAAAGAAATTGAAGAGGATACCAGAAAATGGAAAGATCTCCCTTGCTCATGGATTGGGAGGATCAACATAGTAAAAATGGCAATCCTACCAAAGGCAATTTATAGATTCAATGCAATCCCCATCAAGATCCCATTAAAATTCTTCACTGATCTTGAAAGGACAATAATCAACTTTATATGGAATAACAAAAAACCCAGGATAACCAAAACAATCTTGTACAATAAAGGTACTTCTGGAGGCATTACCATCCCTGACTTTAAACTCTACTATAGAGCTACAGTAATGAAAACAGTGTGGTATTGGCATAAAAATAGAGAAGTTGACCAATGGAATCGTGTAGAAGACCCGGATCTTAACCCACAAACCTATGAATACCTCATTTTCGATAAAGGTGCTAAAAGTATACAATGGAAGAAAGAAAGCATCTTCAACAAATGGTGCTGGCACAACTGGATGTCAACCTGTAGAAGAATGAAAATTGACCCATATCTATCACCATGCACAAAACTCAAGTCCAAATGGATCAAAGACCTCAATATCAATCTGAACACACTGAACCTGATAGAAGAGAAAGTGGGATGTACCCTACAACAGATTGGCACAGGCGATCGCTTCCTAGGTATAACCCCAGCAGCACAGTCATTAAGGGCAACATTGAATAAATGGGACTTACTGAAACTGAGAAGCTTCTGAAAAGCAAAAGACACTGTCACTAAGACAAAAAGGCAACCCACTGACTGGGAGAAGATCTTCACCAACTCTGCAACAGACAAAGGTCTGATCTCCAAAATATATAAAGAACTCAAGATACTAGACTTTAAAATGCTAATTAACCCAATTAAAAAATGGGGCACTGAGCTGAAGAGAGAATTCTCAACAGAAGAAGTTCAAATGGCCAAAAGGCACTTAAGGTCATGCTCAGCCTCCTTAGCAATCAGGGAAATGCAAATCAAAACAGCATTGAGATATCATCTTACACCTGTCAGAATGGCTAAAATCAATAACACCAATGATAGCCTTTGCTGGAGAGGCTGTGGAGAAAGGGGTACCCTCATCCATTGCTGGTGGGAATGCAAACTTGTGCAACCACTCTGGAAAGCAGTGTGGCGGTTTCTCAGGAAATTTGGGATCAACCTACCCATGGACCCAGCAATGCCACTCTTGGGAATATACCCACGAGATGCCCGAACATATGACAAGGACATTTGTTCAACTATGTTCATAGCAGCATTATTTGTAATAGCCAGAACCTGGAAACAACCTAGATGCCCTTCAATGGAAGAATGTATGAAGAAAGTGTGGAATATATACACATTAGAATACTACTCAGCGGTAAAAAACAATGACTTCGCGAATTTTGCATGCAAATGGATGGAAATAGAAAACACTATCCTGAGTGAGGTAACCCAGACCCAAAAGGATGAACATGGGATGTACTCACTCATATTTGGTTTCTAGAAATAAATGAAGGTCAGTGAGTCTATAATTTGATATCCTAAAGAATCTAAATAGGAAGGTGAACCCAAAGAAAAACATATAGCTATCCTCCTGGTTATGGGAAGTAGACTAGATTGCCGAGCAAAAAACGGGGATCTTGGGGGTGTGGTGGGAGGGGGGGTAAGGGGAGAAGGGGAGAGAAATGTGAGAAGGGGAGGGTGGGGGGAACTTGGGGAAACGGGATGATTGGGATAAAGGAAGGTTGGTTAGGGGAGCAGAGAAGCACACATCTTAATTAAGGGCGCCATCTTAGGGTTGGCAAGAGACTTGGATCTAGAGGGGCTCCCAGGTGCCCAGGGCAATGTCCCCAGCTAATTCCTGGGGCAGCTGAGGATAGGGAACCTGAAATGACCCTATCCTATAGCCATACTGATGAATATCTTGCATATCACCATAGAAATTTCATCTGGCGATGGATGGAGATAGAGACAGAGACCCACACTGGAGCACTGGACTGAGCTCCCAATGTCCCAATGAGGAGCAGAAGGAGAGAGAATATGAGCAAAGAAGTCAGGACCACAAGGGGTGCGCCCACCCGTGGAGACAGTGGGGCTGATTCTTTGGGAGCTCACCAAGGCCAGCTGGACTGTGACTGAAAAAGCATGGGATAAAACCGGAATCTCTAAATTTGGCGGACAATGAGGGCTGCTGAGAAGCCAAGGACCATGGCACCGGGTTTTGATCCTGCTTCATGTTCTGGCTTTGTGAGAGCCTACCCAGTTTGGATGTTCACCTTCCTAGACCAGGATTGAGGGGGGAGGACTTTGGACTTTCCACAGGGCAGGGAACCCTGACTGTTCTTCAGGCTGGAGAGGGAGGGGGGAGGAGTGGGGGGAGGGGAGGAGGAGAGGGAGGAGTGGGAGGGAAATGGGAGGCGGGGAGGAGGCAGAAATTTCTTTTTTTTTCCAATAAAAAAAAAGAAGTGAGGAATGAGATGGAGGAAGGGAGTGGGTGCAGATATAAAAAGATACATAAATGAAATTTTCAAAGAATAAATTTTATAGGATAAACTAAATATAAATGGTAAATTTTTACAGGACTTGAACAGTATCGGCATTTCAAAAAACATTTTTTTTTATCAATGCATGAATATTGATCTAAAATGAAGTAGATAATCTATTTCTGAGATTTAACTATTCCGTAAGAGGCTTTGTTGGAGTAAATGTCTCAATAAAGTACATAACAGATGAGAGAAGACATATTTCTTAAAGAGTCCTTCTGCCAGCCAGCCAGGGACACAAAAAGAGAAGACACATCAAGGTTAACTGTCAAACATACAAATTTCCTTTTTATGTAATGTGGAATTAGGTTCATAAGTTTCATAGTAAATATAAAAAGACACACTAAATGTCAGTTCAAAGGGGGATGGAAGGGGAGCTGAGATACAGATGTAGTTTAAATAGACTCTGTGTCTCTAGAAAGACAAGGTCTTCAGAGCCCAGTGATTTTGATCCATATTTTTCTGCACACCCTATGACATCACCAGTGTCTACTAACAGTTGTGCAATAAGTTATGTAGTGCACACTCTAAGACAACTGGGGGCACCTGAGAACCACACTTGGATTGCCAGGCTGGTGAACATTTAAGTGCATGTGGAGGCTGCTAGGGCTTTGGAGAAAGAGAAGACAAACTTCTTACCATCTTCAGCATTTACCATCTCGTGGTCTCTTAGTTAACAGTTTCTGGGATTCCAAGGTTTTCAAATTGATTGTGAGAAACTGTTGAGATAGCACAAGATTGCTTAGAACAGACACACTCTTAGCAACTGTATACTCACTAGTTGAACATTCAGAGCCTTTCAAGGACTGGGTACATCACACCTTTAATACACAACAATAGAGGTGGACTAATACTGCAATAACTGAAACATGTTAGGGAACAGAGCAGATGATGACATCCAAAATAGTACAATCCCTGCCCCCTTCCTTCAGGAAGACTCCCGGAGCAGCCTTATTTTTTAAGTAATAATACTTATGTACTTCAAGTGTACTTCAAGAAGCTTAGGGAGGCAATAGAAAGCAAATGAAGGTCCCATTTTCAAAAGTGTCCACCCTAATCATCAGGGAAGTACAAATAAAAATGCCTTTGAGATATCAGCTATCCTCAGCCGTAATGGATGGATAGGTGTGTTTCATCTGAATATGCATGTATAGGTCAGAAATTACCAAGGGACAATGAAGAGGGCTGATTTCAAAGAAGAAGTGATAGGATAGACTGGTATAAATAGTTAAAGAGGAACAACAGAGGAATAGGTAAACGAGCTGGAGTCTAGAGGACAAGCAGAGGATGGAATATAGCAGTACACCGTGAAGCTTTAGAGAGATCTTTTAAAGATTTATCAGGACCATTTTCATTGTGAGTTAAGATTGTGGTTCTGGTAGCTGAGGCTGAAAAACCAGTTCTGATTAACAAGATACCAGAACTACTGAAGTAAACCCTTGCTCTACTGGGAAACTTGATGCTGGAGTTGAGAAATTAGCAGTGATTAAGAAGAAACTAGCATTGTTTAGAATCTTCTGGAAAGTGTTTCCTTAGAGTGAGCACACAGAAACTGTGTTCCAGAAGTGGCCATGATGGTATCTCATGCTGGCAGCCAAACTTGGTAGTGTAAGAGTCTCCCAGATGCCCAGTTTTGATGGCATGAAGATGTGGGTTGTGAAGAGCAGAGGCTTGGCACTATGAGAGGCCAGGAGAGGCTCTTGGTGAAGGTGCAACCTTGGTAGCAATTGAGGGTCCAGGGTTAATGGGGTCCTGCCAAGATGTTGAAACTTTACACCTTGAAGAGAGTCTATGAGAAGCTATTTTTGAAAGTAAGGCCAGTGGCCAAAGAAGACACTCAGTCATCTCTATTTTAAACTTTCAGGCTGCAAACCTACTAATCAGCAGGGTGTTTTTTTTTATTAAATATATCAGGAAGCTGAGGGCAGAAACGTGTACAAAGAATTAGGCATTACCTTTGATCACTAACCCATCCTAGCAAGAAAGGTACATCTGCCAGCAATAGCCAGGCTGCCGTTGTTTTTGTTTCCTGGTTTCCATGAGTCCCTTGCTTAACTATTGAAAGTATGCCTTTCTAAACTTTAAATTGTTCCTCAAGATTTTCTACCTCAAAGCCATTAACAAAAGCATCTTAACCTGTTCCACAAGCTGGAGCTCATACTTGGCTCTGGTAGTTTATCCAAGAACCCATAGCTGGACTGGCCGAGGATGCAATCCTAAGATACAACCATAGGGCTATTTGCACACACTTATTTGGCTTTGCTTTAATTGCAACAACAAGAAAATGGAGCCACCTCAAATAAAAATAAAAACATCAATAAAAACAACCTAGAAAAATGTATACATATATAAAATCAACTATTATTCAGCTGTAAAGTGAAACTAATATCATGAAGTTTGCAAATTAATGGATGGATTTGGAAAGCCTGATTTTAAGCAAGATGACTAAATTCAGAAAGACAAAACAATATAAAAACCTGTGTATGTTCTCTGTCATATAAAAATCCTAGCCTACAATATACATATGTGTAAACAGCTGTTATGTGTGGGTGGGTCCATAGCATTTGGATATTAGGTCCAGGTGATGAGGAAGGAGAGAACACGGGCAAAGGGACACGTGAGTCATAAAAGAAGACAAAACTAAATGTTTTCCAGTCTTAACTCTATAATTGTTTATTATTGGTGGATAACTGCATAAAAATGCAATTGATAATGGAAATGTAAAACCCTAAATGAAGCTCCACAGCTTCAGAATTGCCAATCTAACTGAAAATCGCCGAGCTACACACCTTGGGGCTGGGCAACTGACTGAGTGATTTCCATAGTCTAGCTGTGTGATGTTTTTCATGTATGAATTCGCCATCATAAACTGATTTTATTTCTGAAAAGTAATAAACAATGGAGCAGATTAAAGGCCACCTCTCCATTACTGATAGTGGAAGTTTTTGAAGAACCATCTGTACTCTAGTTGATCAGGATTTACCAATCAAGAAACACTGATGACTCTTGACTGAAGACAGCATCTATAAGATGAATCTGCTTTAAAGACTCTGTTTAGCTTCAACTACACAACATAAACACAAATCTAATGAATAAGCATGGTTCTTATACATGTTTTAGATAGGATCCTTTTATATGGATAGTTTCTAACACAAAGCTAATCAAAAATGCTTACCTTTGGCCGCATGTCTCTCTCTCTTGGTATGTGTGTCTGTTGCTGTCTGTCCCTGTCTCTCTGTATTTGTCACTCTCTCTGTGTGTGTCTTTCTCTTTGTGTGTGTGTGTGTGTGTGTGTGTGTTTAAGGGGTGTAAAGTTCTAGCTTGGATGAATAAAAGCATTCTAGACATTGCTGGTAGAAAAGGTTACATAACCCTGCCACCGACCTGTACCATTAAAGATGGCTAAAAGATGTTGGAGTCATTTCATGCGTGTTGCACACACATATTAAAATATCCTGTTGACTTCACAGATAGATCTGTGTTATAAAAATAATCAAAATATAAAATATAATTTTAAAGTACACTATTTTAAAAATGGGAAAGATGATACATTTTATATTAAATGTATTTTACCACTGTAATTTAAAAATCAAAGCATGCTATTTGTAAATTTTTTAATAAGCAAAAAATAAACACTTTTCTGCCTTCCATATGTGCAATTATGATTAATCAAGGTGAAGACACCAGAACTAATATCACTAGATATTAACTATTATCACTAGATAATTTTCTCCTACACCTGAACTGATATTGACCTGTCTCCAAACTCAAGAGCTGAACAATCTCAGAACTTCAGCATTACGTACATCTCTTTTCCTTGAATGGAACAAAAGGAGTGACCAGCACCATGATTGGTTTTGGAGAGTCTGGCAAAGGATGTTAGTCAGTGTATTAGTTGCTTTATCTGCTATGATGAAAACAAATTAAAGTGATGGGTAAATGATTCAGTGGGTAAATAAAGTTATGCAGGCATGAGGCCCTGAGTTTGAATCTCCAGAACCTGTGCTTAAAACAAAGAAACCTAGACTCAGTAATATGTGCATCTGTAATCCCAGTACTCCAATGTATATAAGGAGGGCAGAGACAGGGGAGTTCCTCAAAGTTCATGAGAAGATGGCTTGGAGTATGTAGCAATGAACTATGTCATATGCGAGGTCAAAGGTGAAGACCAACAGCAAAAATTGTCCCCCAGCCTCCACACAGACACCATGGCATCCTCGTGCTTGTGGTCATACACAAGAAAACACATATCGAACTCTCTCTCTCTCTCTCTCTCTCTCTCTCTCTCTCTCTCTCTCTCTCTCTCATACACACAAACACGCAAACACGTGCACGCGCGCACACACACACACACACACACACTTTTTAAAAGAAAGTTATGCAACGTAAGAAAAACAGAGTTTATTTTGGCTCATGGTTTAAAGATTCAGTCCACCACTTACATGGCTGCAGAAGCATAGGGGTCATTGGTCATATTTCATCCTGAGTCAGGAAGCAGAGAAACAGATGCAGCCTCTCCACTTGTTTCTACTTTTATTCAGGCTGTGACCCCAACCAATGGGATGCTACTGCACATTATCAGTATGCTGTCTAGCTTTATGTCAGCTTGACACAAGCTAGAGTTATCTGAAAAGAGGGGACCTCAGTTGAGACAATGTAAGATCCAGTGTAAGGCATTTTCTTAATTAATGATAAACAGGGAGGAGGGAGGGTCCAACCCATTGTGTATGTGGATAGTGCCACCCCTGGTTCTGGCTTCTATGAGAAAGTTGGCTGAGTAAGTCATGCATAGTAAGCCAGTAAACAACACTCCTCCATGCCTCTGCATCAGCTCCTGCCTACAGGTTCCTGCCCTATTTGAGTTCCTTCCCAGATTTCCTTCAATGATGAACAGTGGTATAGAAGCCTCTCCAAGTTGGTTTTGGTCATGGTGTTTTATCACAGTGATAGAAACCCTAAATATGACACTCAGGATGGGTTTTCCTTCCTCTGTTAAACCATTATGGAAACAGGCTCATAGATAAACCCAGAGCTGTGTTTCCATGGTGATTTTAAATGCAGTCCATCTGATCAGGAAAAGCAAGCATTAGATTGGGTATCTTCAATAGTCTTCTGCCAGGAGCATCTTCTCTTTTGTGATACCCTGCTTTTCCTTCTCTTTCCCAAACACAGATTGCTTTGGAGACACAAATGCACAGATCATGGGATTGGGATCATCCTCCAGGGCTCAATTGGCAAGTTAGTCACTCATTTTCCATTCTACTAACATATAACAGCTTTAGATAAAACGTGGAGTATGGTGATGGCAGCAGGACATGAGATTACCTCCACTGAAGAAACAGTATGCTATTCATAGTCCCCGACATGAGGGCTATCCACTCCACATAGGACCTGCTGGGAAGTGGTGAGTGGCTCAGGTGATAGCTAGAGCTAAAAGACAAGGTGGCACAAGCATTCCATGTTTTTTTTTTTTTTTTTTTTTTTTAGATTGGCTGATTTCAGGGCTGTGAGTTGAATGTTTCTCTCTGGTCACTGACCCAGGACTGATTAGGGTAAGTGGACCTTGGAATAAGTAATAGATTCTTACCAGAGACCTAACTGGGATGTGAGTAAAGTTGACTGCTTTGTTTAGAAAAATCGCCCTCATGAGAAAGACAATCTAGAAACTAGTGAGAGCCAATCTTTCCAAGGTCAGCTGAGCCTCAGAGCACAGAGAATAGAAGGCTCAGTCACAATAACATTTAACCCAAAAGCTGTCACCCAAACCAAGACTTTCAGAACCTGGCATGTGTGCTCAATACAATGAGGGCTGATTTTCATCCAACCTGTGTATGGGGCTTTGATCATAAACAACCCAGTTGCGTTCCTTCCAGGTCCTCTGTTTGGTAGAGCACAAATGCATACTCCCTACATGTTTTGACTTTTTTTGTTCTTGGACCCACCAGCTTCTTCGCACAGCGTTAGCTCTCCAGTTCTTGGCTGCATAGTTTATAAGCCTTGCCTAACCAATAACTTTGGCACTTCATATCTGCATAGTTCAGCCAAAGACTCCATTTGAGCATCTGATTATTCTCTTTTCTTTCACCTCCTCAGAAAACCTCAAGAACAATGCTTGTTTCAATACAGATCAGTCAGAACCTTTTGTCCTTCGTTCCCATCATCATGACTGCTATGATTCTAGTCATTGTTAATGGAATCAACACATATCTGCAAAGTGTTTAAAGCTCTTTTTGAGAACACCAGCTAAGACAATGATTAAAATGTAAAAGAAAGTGAGAGTAAGCAAAAGACTTGATTTGTGTTCTCCGCCTCCCTTCAGCACAAACCGTTAATTGCAAGTGTTGTGTAATTATGTCCTGTGCTACTTATTACTATATTTCCTTGACATGCTGAGATAAAATATCTTCAATGGAGGTACCTCAAAAATAACATAACAATTCCTACAGTTTCCAATAATCTCCAAGTTAATAATTCAAGAGAAATTCTTCCACATTTCTCTGGTCCATGTTATTCCCGTGAATGACAATGATCTCTTCGTAGTGATAAATGATTGTTAGACCTGTATCCTTTGAGCTCAACTGGAACTAGAGCTTCATCTGCACTAAACACACTTTCTAGTTGAGCTACAATCACAGCCAAGAACCATTTCATTAAACCACAGAAGCACTAAGTATTGAGATAAACAAAATCTTCCTAGATAGTATGGCTGAGCAGAGTTCAGCTTCCTACGCTACACACATATTCTGAATACTTAAAAGTCAGATTGCTCAGCATGCCTTGTTCTTGGCTGGTGTTCAGGTCCCAGACCCATAAGCACAGTGTTCTTCCCTAAGTGCAGTGACACTGTGACAGTGCCACCAAACCCGCTCACTTTCTTCTTAGATACACTGTGTCTTTTATGAACATTTAGGCTGTGGATGCATCTATACTACTAGCTAGAGGGAGAATACTGGACAGGCCCCAGCTTCTTTCTTCCCATTTCCAGCTCCAGGCATGATGCCAGGACAGAACAGAACAGATCCTCATGAATTTTTGTGAAGTACAGTAATGGGTACATTTCACCAGAAAACAGCCATGCAGAAATGAAACCTGATACATGTGATAAGCCAAAGATTGTGTGTTTGGCTTAGACCCAAGAAGGGTGTGAGCCAGTGGGCTACTGCAGCTGGCTCTCCTACAGCTCCCTGATGAGTGTCTTGGCAGAGAAGCTGCCAGGGTTCTGGGTGCCCCATGCTGTGCCCTGCTCTGATTACAACACAGTGGGCTTATCCTTTCTATGTGGAGCAGTGACAACATGAAATATGCTCGCAGGAGAGGAGCCCAGTAATGATGCAGAAATGACAAGACACTAGACAGGGCTAAGGACAGGATGCATCCACTGTGCTCCAGGAGCTAATGTGAAATTCAAGACCATTTTCAATCTGACTGATTTCAAAAAGTGAAGTAAAATGATGTGGTAAAATAGGAATTAGTATATCATGATAGCTACTAAACAACTGAGTGCTCTAAAATGATATGACGTATACGCTTTTAACATTTATACTCATAATCAAGATGGAAAAGATTTTTAATTTTTAATTACTAAAATATAATGACATCATTAACCCCTTCCATTTCTTCTCTCAAAACTTTCCCATGACCCTTTCCACTCCCTCTCAAACTGATGGCCTCTTTTCTGGTTATTATTACTTCACACATACATTCATAATTCTATAAATACAATCTGATGGGTCCAGTTATGGGATTATATATATATATATATATATATATATATATATATATATATATTAACGTGTGTGTGTGTGTGTGTGTGTGTGTGTGTGTATTTGTGTGATTTCAGGGACCAGTTGGTATTTGATAACCAATTATGGGGCTCTTCACTGGAAAAGACTAATCGTCCCTCCCTCAGTCATTAATTGCCATAGTATTTCCATCTAGGAATGGGGCCCTGTGAGATTTCCCCTTTCCACATTTTGGCATCTATTGTTGCTGTCAATTGTTCAGGTCTTTTTTAGGTAAGCTGTAAGGAATCAGGGATTTAACTTCCCTGTCACTTCCAGGAGACACAATCTCACTGCAGACTTCTCAGAGCTCTGGCTTTTACAATACCCACCCCCCCCCCACACACACACCACTTTTCCATTGTATTCCCTGACTCTTAGGTATAGGAGCTGTGTTTCAGACTGATCCTTTTGGGCTAGGCACCTCATGACTAGTTGATGTCTGTATTTTAGCAAGCGGTGTTTTGCTGTGATGGTCGGTGGGGCATGAGAGACACATGTATCTTTGGGTATACAGAGAAGCTTTAGAATGCAGTTAGGAATTAAGCTGGTTTTACTGAAGCAGTGGCATTAGGTTCTCTAAGATCCATACCATCACTAGTGCTCTGGAGATAGCTAGGTTCTAGTACCAGGCAACATTTCCCTCGGATGCAACTGATCCTGAGTCTAATCAGGCAGCTGTTGGTAACTGTCGAGGTATAAGCACCACTGTTGTGCCTTCAGGGATGTCTTGCTAGGCAGTTCATTGATGGAGGAGGGTCATCTGTCTATCTGTTGCTTTCATTGGTTAATGAATAAAGAAACTGCTTGGACTAATAGGTCAGAACATAGGTGGGTGGAGTAGACAGAACAGAATGCTGGGAAGAAGGGAAGTGGGCCAGTCGCCATGCCTCTCCTCTCTGAGATAGGTGCAGATTAAGATCCTTCCTGGTAAGCCACCACCTCATGGTGCTACACACATGAATAGAAATGGGTTAATCAAGATATGAAAGTTAGCCAATAAGAGGCTAAAACTAATGGGCCAAGCAGTGTTTAAAAGAATACAATTAGTGTGTTGTTATTTCAGGTATAAAGTTAGCCGTGTGGGAGCTGGGCAGGAATGCAGCCCACTACAGTTCATTGTTGTGGTTCATAGGCACCACACACAGCTGGACAGGGCCAATGGTTACTTCCCTGCCCTGGCATCTTGCACAGCACCTTCCGGTATATGATAGCTAGCGTTTACACTGTGGCATGGGTACTGTTCACTGCTTTTATCCAGAACTACTGTGAGAGAAAGCAGAAAGATATGAAAACCATGTGGATTGTCGAAAAAGGGAAAGTAAGCAAGTTTAAAGTTGCCAGCAAGGCGCAGGGAGAAAGCAATTGTAAACATCAAAGACATTAGCAGCATTAAAGACAAGCCTCTTTTGTAGTCCACACTAGGAAATATAAAATGTCCCCTGAGGATAAAATCACTTGCAAAGTCCAACTTCTGAAAATGAATATTATTTTGAAAGAAATGAAGCTTAAATAAGAAAGTTGTTGAGCAGATTGCTTACTTAAAATCAGTTACCAAGAGAAGTTTGTTTCCCCTAGGACAGTGCACAGAGATCACCGCTGCTGTGGCCCAAAGAGGAAAGGTAACATCTTGAGCTGGCAGAAGAAAGTGACAAAACTGTCCATGTAGTTGGGGAGGCAAGAGTTTATTTGGCTTCCACATTCACATTACTGTTTATTAATGGAGACAATCAGGACAGGAACTCAAACAGGACAGGAACCTGAAGGCAGGAGTTGATACAGAGTCCAGGGAAGAATGCTGCTTATTGACTTGTTCCACGTGGCTTTTTCAGCCGGATTTCTTATAGAACCTAGGAACACTGGCTCAGGGATGACTCAACCCACAATGACCTGGACCCTCTCCATAAATCATTAATTAAGAAATGTCTACATGCTTGTTTACAGTCTGAGCTTATGGAGACATTTTTTTTTAATAGAGGTTTCCCTCTCTCAGATGACGTGGACTTAAGTCAAGTTGACATTAAACTCTCCAGAACATCATTTTCCAGGAACAAAAGATTCAAGAGTGAGTTATCATGGAGTCTGGTATCAATGATTCTAAAATCCAATTAAGACAGCCAATGAATGGCAAGGTTAGCATGCCTGAAAAGAGGTATTGAAAGGCATTGTATGAAGCTGACAAAGTGAAGCCTAAAATATAATGTAGCCCCCAGGGATTCCAGAGATACCAGGACCATAAGACATACGCTAAGTTAGCTGTAGAAACTATAGCAATAGAGAAACTATGCATACTGAAAAAAGAAGAAAGAGAAGGGTATGACTGCCTTTGATCATGAGTCCAAGATGCTATATATAGTAGGGAATGGAGGCCCTCTTTGAATGAAGTCCTGACTGAATGTGGATTGTTCTCACAGGTACAACCATGTCAAAGTTCAAGGCTTTGAGTCCCTGGGAAATTGGCAAAGCCTTTCTCCAAATAAGACAGGCTTGTAACTGGTAAATCTCCTCCCAAGTGCATTTAAGGATGATGGACAGATGGGTACAAAGACTAACATCTGCAGTGTCTTCAAACAAAGATCTCCTATGAAGTCAAGCTTACTTCTGCCTGTGCTGTACCTAATAGACACTCTGAGCTTCTTGGTTGCTTACAGTAGTAGGTACCACTCCATCATAATGCTATACGTGTGTCTGTGTGTCTGTCTATTCTTCATTCCCTTGCTACTCCTAGTCTGTGTTCCAGAATCAAGCCACATGAGTTGCAGTCAGGGGTGTTAGAGGAAGCTGCTCATTTAATTCCTGGCCACCCTGACTCAAAAATAATCACACAGAAACTATATTAATTAAACCATACTTAGCCTATTAGCTCTAGCTTCTTATTGGCTAGCTCTTACATCCTAAATTAACCAATTTCCGCCATTTTGTGTATAGCAACATGACTATGGCTTACTGGCAAGGTTCTGGCACATCTGTCTCTGGTGGTGGCTATACGGCCTCTCACTGACTCTGCCTATTCTCTCTATATATCTCTTTCAGTCTGGCTTTACTTTGTTAAGCAATTGGCCAAAAGCAGCTTCTGTATTAACAAATGGCAATAAAACTTATTCACAGTGTACATCACCTCCCACATCACAGGGGGCTTTACAATTTGATGCCTCCTCTAATATAGACTGTCATTTTGTTTGCTCTAATTGTTAGGAATATTTCTTAACACGAGCTCCCTGCTGACACAAAATTCCCAATCAAGCCATGGTGTGGGAGAATTGTTTGTATTCTGTCAATCATGTTTTAAATAAACACTGATTGGCCAGGCAGGAAGTATAGGTGGGTCAACCAGACAGGAAGTAGAATAGGAGAATTCTAAGAAGGAGGAAGCCCATTCCTCCCATTCCAGCCCAGACCACCAAGAAGCAAGATGTAACCTGCCCAGCTGAAAGGTGCCCAGCCATGTGGCTAACATAGATAAGAATAATGGGTTAATATAAGCTACAGGAGATAATAAGAAGCCTGAGCTAATGGGCCAATCAGTTTTATAACTTATGGAGATTTTCTTTGGAGCTTGCCAGCTGTGGGGTACTGGGCAGGACAGAAACCCCAACAAGGGGCCCTTCATGTTACAAAGCCAAATTAAAACAAGCCAAATTAAGAAATATCCAGGTTTTATGGGAGATCTATGCTCTCAGGTGGCCCTGAGGGGGAACCAGAAAGCCGCAGGAATGCAACCCCTGGGAAGAAGAAAGGGAGACCATGTGTTCCACTTTTTGGGGATCACTTAAGTACCCTGGGGAGTGGCTTGCTGGGATTTGGAGTCCAGGCCAGGCCTGGGAGCTGGGATAGATGCGAGGGGCAGGGGCCTATGCTCCCAACTTGACACTAGTATTTCCTTGCTTTGCCCATAGTTCTTTCTCTTTATTTCTGTTTATTCTGAGCTGTCATCTATTGGAACTCTACGTGACTTGCAAAGAGATTGGCTTGGGTCTGAGAAGAGACACAGACTTTTCTTTTGAAACAATGGTTGAGCTATTATTGAATAAGGGGGCTTTTGAAGTTTTAAATTATGAAATAACCATGAACCTATAAGGATGTGGGTTATGACTTGAAAGTAATATGTGTGACCAGCAAGTGAGCAGGGTAGACCCATGATAGTTAATATTGACCACTAACGTTTTTTTTTCCCTAGAAACATCTGCAGAAAAGTTTCTATATTGGATTAATTGAGGTGAGAAGACATAGTCTAAACATAGGTGGTATCATTCAATAAACTGGAATCTCATACTGAAAAAAAAAAAGAAAAGAAAGAGAAACTGGATTTCGCAACAACATTCATCTCTCTGCTTCCTAAATGCTGAGGCAGCGTGATGAGCTGGCACATCTGCTTTCTTGCCACAATGGCCCCCATCATGATGAGCCATGCCATCAACCGCAAGAACAATTAAATTCTTCTTTCAGTTGCTTCTTTGATCACAGCCTCTGAAAAAATAACTGAAAAAAAAAAACAAAAAATTTTCTATAAGAAAGATGCAATTTCCTTCCTTGCAGACTTAGTAAAGAATGGTACTCTGTGGAACTGTGTCATGAGTTCTTTTTGTTAGTCATTTAGGTAAGGGCTATAGAGAGCAGATGTTTAGATTATACGGACACATTAAAGTTTGCTTTGGTCGTGACTGCTTCTGCGGGTGAAAGATAGCACACACCAGACAGTTTCAAACATGCCAAGACCCAGTTGCTCATTGAAACCCCTTGCTCTTAGTCCTGCCGATGGTTGGAATTAATCAGCAGCATTGGATAATTGCTGCCGCAATGGTCAAACTGTGTGCATCTGCCACATTTGTAGTGAAAACGCCACACATGTCCCTCTGGTCATTGCTTCCTGGAAATGCAATGCATCCCCTGAATTCTCCTGCACTCCACATGTGTTCACTGGGGCACTGAGCGCTAATGCGTTATTCCTTTGCCCTGGCAAACCTTATACCATTCCATCACTTACATCAATGAGGATAAGCTCTTCAGACTCTCCAAATCTCTTGCAACACTTTCTACTATGTGACGTCCTTTGTGCATTCTTGGTTCAACATGAAGGCTCCTCTCTTCATGGCCTGAGCAAACTTTTTTTTTCATCTGTCTATTGTTCCCACTCCTGCTTCGGCTGCTACCTTGTGTTCTGCATTGCTGTCACAAGCTGTCCTAACTCTCAAGTCACTGTGAAGTGCCACTTCTTCAATGAGTGTTCCCATGAGTAGCATCAGCTTCCCCAAGCCAGATCTCTCTAGGCTCTGAAACTCCAAGCAGGCTTGTTTTCAGTATTTTTTTTTCTTTTTTTGTGGATGCCATCTGCCATTCTTAAACAGAGTAGTGGGTTTCTCACATTTATGGGTTAGTCTTCCAATATCTTGGATGCTTCTTGAATACATTTACTAAAACAGTCCCGGCAATTTTTTTCTTAACAAGCACAGATTCTTAGAACAGCAAGCGAGCTGAGTTTCTCAATTCAGCCATCATCACAATATTATTTCTTCGCATAAAGATTTACGTGATGACTGAAACATATAAAGAAAGAGGTGCACAGCGAGAAAGGCGAGCGACTGGGAAGGAGAATAAGAATGAAAACACAAATGCCTCAGAATAGTTAACTGACTATTAATAACTGACTAATAATAATAACTACTTGTTATTCTGGCGGTCAGTCTTTATCAGCTTGTTTGATTAAGACATTCCAGGGAGAGAAGCCAAAGGCTAGTGCCAGGACAGGCAAAAGTAACAGAGAACTGTCGCAAAAAAAAAAAAAAAAAAAAAAAAAAAAAAGACATTCCAGGATGACGCAGCTGGAGAGATTGCTCTGTGGTTAAAAACACTGATTGTTCTTCAAAAGGATGGGGTTTGATTCCCAGCACACACGGTAGCTCATGACCATCTGTAACTCCTGTTTAAGGGAGCTGACATTTTTTTACACCATTGGCATCAGCCATATGCACATTACACAGACATACATACAGTCAAATAACCAAATACATAAAATAATTAAATAATTTTACAAAAAACCCGAAAGAAATACTTAGAGGTTAATGGAGTAAACCCCCAAGTGTGTCTGTGATGGAGTTTCCCAAGACAATGAAATATTGAAGCTTTGACCCATTAATGGATTTATCCCTTGAAAGATTATTAATATAGTGACATTATTTGAAGATAGTGGAAAATAGGAGGTAGGGTCTTGCTGATAGAAGCAGAATACTGGGGCCTCATTGGGGAGCTGAATCTTGTATTGTCTCCCCTTTTTGTGTTCTTTTTACTTCTTCCTCTTCCCTCAAGGAAACTGGTCTTCCACATGGTCCCTCAACCATCATTCTTTGCCATAAAACTGATCCAAAAATGCGAAACCAGGTAAACTGAGGACTGAACTCTTCAAAACTATTAGTCTAAAATGTACTTTTGAAATTTATCTGTTTCTGCCAGGAAGTTCCATCACAGTTATTCAAAACTAATTAATACAATTTCCATACTGCACAGGCACATAGGCAATCACCTAATCATCCATCATGCTGTCTATCAAAGCCTGTCTCTGGCTCTCCATGGCTGTTGAGAACATCTTGCTAGAAGAGATAAATCTGGCTTATAAGATAGCAAAACCCAAATATATTGTGATGGCTTTAGGCCTCAGGATGGAATTTTTGAAAGAGCATCTTTCCACCCCGTCATTTTTTTTTCAAGAACAAACAAAGTGTGAATTCCACTTCCAGACTACCTAGGTTTAAACACACACTAAATATACATTAAATCCCAGCACTCGGGAAATAGAAGCAGGCAGATCTCTGTGAGTTCAAGACCAGTCTGGTCTACAGAGCAAGTTCTAGGACAGCCAAAGTTGTTACATGGAGAAACCTTTACCCGAAAAGCAAAAAACAAACAAACAAAATGCTACCTCCTTTCTTCTTGTCAAGATAGAAGACTGCTACCTACTCTCATCAATTTGCTTGTTATATTTAAACCCAATGATGTTAGCCTATAGAAGAAGAGGCCAAATTTGTCGATCTATTTTAATTATGAATACTTGAAAGATAATTTCATGGCCATTCTAAACTAATAAAATTACTTTAAAATGAAATAAAATATTAGTCTTTCTGCTAGCTTGTGTTTTTCTTAAAGTTTTTAAATAGCCATGCTCTTCAGTAAGTTAGAAATGTTCTTAAATCTTTCCCTTTGCTTTTGGATTTTGTGGGATCACATGGTTCATTGTCATATTAAATCACTTTGACATATTATTAAAAACACATTTAAAAATTTTTAAGCTAACAATTTACTTGGAAGAACATAACCAATATTACCTTCAGATTCTTGGAGCTAGAAAAAAAGGCAAATTGGAATGTTTAATTTCTCCATTTTTCCTTTGAGAACTGCATTGTATCTCATTTCTAAAGACAAGCCCTCCTGGGGTGCACCATGATTTTCAAGTTCTGAAAAGTATAAATATTGGATCTCATCATGTATTTGGGAAAGTGGGTGCTCCTAACCCAAAGGAGAACTTAGAGTAGCAATATATAGAGCATGAGCCAGTGTAGTACATGTCTTGAATCTTCTGACTTTATGAACATTACACTCAACTTTCGTATGGGAAGAGCAAGGCACTGAAAACCATGTTAGCTTGCCTGAGTTTCCTAAACACTGGAGCCAGGGACAAGAGCCATGCTATGTGGTTACAGACACAGTTGTGGTCCACTCTCATGTCTTGCATTAAACAGGGTTAGATGTTCGCTTGTGTGAGCAGGAAGTGGGCATGCCTTTGGATACATTTCTGCTATGATTGGTTTTTGTTTGTTACAGTTCTCATAACAGCTTTTATTTGGTTACAAAAAGAAAAATTGTTCAGTTAGTCAATAGAATGCTAGGAGAAATGGTTTAGCTTTCCATGATGAATAAAATTCCGTAAACATTCAGCAGTTTGGAAATTCTCAAGGCCTGTCCTAAGGCCTTCCATAAGAAGGCAAAGAACAGAATATGCAGAGATGAGGGGAAATGGTATTGTGTAAGACATCAGCTCTTGTGCCATGCCTCAGTATGAGGTCCAGGTACATACATCCAGCTTCCATCATCAGGAAAGAGAGAGAGTGGAGGGGAGCACAGAGAGGCCAGGAAAACTCAGTCCAAAAAACATTTCCTGAGGACTTTAATTTATATTCCAGGGCATGTAGGATACTATTGCAGTGTTCTTATCCTGTGAATCACACATGAATATGTCCTGATGTGAAGACAAAAAAAAAAAAGGAAGACTATTCAAAAGGTAATCTGGCCATGATAGGATGGGGACCTTGAGTAACACATGGATACCAGGGATGATTGCGATGTGATCAGTTCTGAATATTTCCTGAAGGTTGAGCAAAATGACTTCCTGAAGGTTGGGGTATGGGAGACTGAGAACAAGATGAGAAACATGAATGATTATCAGTATTTTTCCAGGTTCTTAGAAGCATGGATTTCCAACATCCATAGAGAAGTAAGCTGAGACTTTGTATAGAAATCTCCTCTGAAGTGAATGAAATAGTCTGTCTTAAAGGGATGCTTGTTAAGACCCAGGAAGTAAACAAGCTGTAAGTCTCAAAAAGCTCCTGAAATCAGCATGGTCCATACAGCCCATCCACAGGGATATATAAACGCTAACAACGGCTGGGGAGAAGAAATCATCTCCTCTATTGAACTGACTGAAAGTCATGCGGGGTGCTCCAAGACTACTGCTTTTTTAAGTCATCACCAATACTGGGGTGGTCTTCGCATTGAAACAGTTATTTCAGAGTCCTTCACTCATGTCTCTACAAGAGAGCCAAATAAATCCACTGTCTCCCTAAGATAGGCTTAGATGAAGGTCTTTTGGGGTCTACTACCAATGTCCTATTTGGGAAAAGGGAACATTTGTTCATTCGTCTCTAGTCCCAGGAAATCCCAAATTAGTCCCAAAAGTCTACAATGCAGTGCTCAAACAAGGATCCACAGAAACATAATGAGTTAGGAAAAAAGTGTTTTCATGCCTCCTGCAGTGGGTGATGGACCCTGCTATGACTGAGGCTGATCCAGGTGAAGGTGGAGCATCCTTGGGAACAATTGCAGCGTGGCTTTCTTTCTGCTTTTGTGGGATAGTGTTTCTTTTTGCTGAAATGGTAGCTACAGGCTTGCTGAGATGAGTGATAGGATATAAAATCAAGGTGAGCCAACCTGTGAGTACAGAGTCATTGGGGTATTCCAAAGGTGGGCATCTTCCTCTACTTGGAATGAAGTGGCAGAAAATTGAAAAAAAAAAAAACATTGCATTGCCGAAAGTAACATGCATGAGGCATGAGGCATGATTGTAAGCAGGCCGTGGTGTCATTTGCATGACCTTTATTATAGGCAATATATCATGCAACCGAGTCTCGGCTGTCTCCCAAGGAAAGAGTTGCCTGGACAAAACAGGTAAAAGGCATGCAGTTGTTAGCATCTGCACTTTTCTTTGGCTTGGAAAGGAAACTAGAATACAGACTGAAGCAAAGTTGTTTTGCTTGCTGTTTCTTAAAATGCAGGATCTGTGATAGGGAGGATGAAAGTTCAATCTGTATTAAGGAGCCTTTATTGGGATCCAAATCTCTTTATTATCCATTAGATGAGGAAGGAGGAGGAGGAGGAGGAGGAGGAGAAGAACATGGCAGAAGTAATAGAAGATAGCAATGGTTGGTTGAATAAGAATGGCCCCCATAGGCCCATATATTTGAAAGCTTATTCACCAAGGAGTAGGAAGTTTTAAAAGGAATAAGAGGACTAAGAGGTATGGCATTGTTGAAGGGGGTTTGTCACTGGGAATGGGTGGGATGTAGGCCATTTCGCCAACACCATATCTGTATATGTGCTGCCATGCTTCCTGCCATGATGATAATGAACTAATCTTTGATACTGTCAGCAGGCCCACAATTAAATGCTTTCTATGATAAGAATTGCCTTGGTCATGGTGTCTCTTCACAGCAATAGAATAGTGACTAAGACAATACCCATCAGATATGACGTTTAGTGCAGAGAAAATGAAAACTCATGGTCCTGAAGGCAGCTTGGGGCCTTAATAATGAATAGCCTAATGCAAGAGATAATGGCAGTCAGGAAATACTCTCTTTGTTTCCTCCAAATTGTTTGCCTTGAGAAGACCTTGCCAACACGAATTGAAAGAAATCTCTCATGTCTTGATTCATCAGGCTGTCAGACTTTACATTTAAGGGTTCATTTTGGGTGCTATAAAGAAGAAAAAAATCAAATATGCTAACTGCTTGTCTCTCCTCAGAGATATAAGCTATGTAGCCTGGAGGAGTAAGAGGAAAATCAGTCCCAGAAAGACTGAACTATGCAAACCATAAGTACTGGAAAGAGGAAGAAGGAAGAGCATAGCTGAGAACACAAGGCAGGACAGAGGTAATTTTGACCTGTGCACTGGGTCAGATAGGACTTTGCTCACAGGAGATGCAAATAGAGATTGATTTGCAGGGGCCTCAAGACTGGGACAGAACTCTAGGTGCTCCATGGAGGCCCAAGCTAGGATGTAGTCTTTGTTTGTTTGTTTTGAGACAGGGTTTCTGCTTTGGAGCCTGTCCTGGAACTTGCTCTTGTAGACCAGACTGGCCTCAAACCCACAGAGATCCACCTGCTTCTTCTTCCTGAGTGCTGAGATTAAAGGTGTGCACCACTACCACCCAGCTAGGATGTAGTCTTCACAAGCCAGAAGAAGTCTGTCAGAGTTGAGTCACTTTGCCAGGCTTGTCAGTTCATAAATCTCAAAGTCAGTAAAGGGGATGAAGGCTTGGAAAGCAAAGAGGTCTGCATGGGTCACGCAGAAGCAAAGATGCTGGGTGTGGCTCAAGCTGGAGTTCTTTGGGAAGAATAGCAAGAAGCCAAATGCTCTCCAAGGGAGCTTCAGGAATGTTTCAAAGCCTGAGCAATAGTCCATAAAAGACATCAAGGATAAAACAAGGCAGATAGAAAACTTAAGCCTGACCTAAGGGTGGGCAGTTATCCCTTCTCTCCCTGACAAGTTTACTGGAGGTGGAGATTGTCCACCTCAGAGCCCTTTCAGCAGCCAGGTGTGGCTGACAGAAAGGTAAGAGTCATGGTGCTGTCCCAGTGCCTGTCAAGAGCTGAGTTTCCAGGAGCAGCAGAGGCACAGCAAGCTAAAGCATGCCCTGAGCCTAAGCCAATCCAGGCCCCACAAGACAAACACTCCGGCCATTGGGATGGGGAAGGATACAGTGGCACCGTGGCAACAATTATAAGCCAGGATGAGGGCATAGGATGGAAAAGTATCTATGGACTATGGAAGTCTAGAGTGAGCAAATTCCCTGTCTAAGCTTCAGTACTCAGCATTAGCATTTCGATGAAGCAATTGATAGAAATAATAATATCTCTTTGTAATGCACTGGCTCTTGCTAATATATATTTTTTAATCCACTTGACTACCCAAGGTTAACTTGCACTTGTTTAGAATGGATAACTGTGATCCTTCTTCATTGATTCTGCCCAACCATTGAAGAATAAAAGTAATGTTTCATTAAACAATGCTAAACTTACATGTCTAATGGATTTGTAAAAACATCTCAATGAACAGTTGATCTATTTTGCCTCCTATTGCTGTGACAAAATATTCTGACCAAATACAACTTGGGGAAGAAAAAGTTTATTTGTCTTACATGTCCCTGTCACAAATCATCACCGAAAGAAGCCAAGGAAGGAAATCAAGCAAGGCAGGTACCTGGAGGCAGAAACTGAAGCTGAGACAATGAAAAAATACTGCACACTGGTTTATTCCTCAGATTTAATTAAAACCATCTTGATTACACTTCCTAGGTCCACCAGACCTAGAGTTGCACTTCCCATCAGAGCTGAGCCCTCCAGTATCAGTTATTAATTACAAAAATGCCACACAGACTTGCCTACAGGCCAATCTGATAGAGGCATTTTCTCAGTTGGGGTTCCTTCTTCCCAGATGACTCTAGCTTGTGTCAGGTTGACAAAAAACTAACTAGCACCACAGTAAAGAAAGCAGCTAAGGAGTTTAAATGAAGCCATCCCACAGCAGTGAGAAATGATATTCCCAGTCAGAAAATTGTTGGGTAAACATCACAGTGTTAGGCATTGGCTATATCCCTTATGAGTCGTTTGGCCAAGAAGTCATATAACTCTTCAGAAGCTAATGCTGGATGCCTGTCAACACCTATTGCTGAAGATGCCCCATAAGTCATGAAGTATAAGGCTGCTATTAAAATGGAAGCTCCTTCCCTGTTGGCTTGCTTTCATAGTAGAGTAAGATGTGATGTAGGTTACTTTGTCTCCATCAGTCCTTTTTGGCTATGGGACAACACACCAGACAAGATGTGCCCACGGGTATAATTATGGCATAACAGCTACAGCTGCTTCCAACTGTTTTCCTAGTGGACTGAAGACCTACCCTACAGAAGAGAACCCACTGGTACTGCACACCAGAACAAAATGCCATGACTAGAAGTTATAGGCCCAGTGGGGAGGCCACTACTACTATTTGCTTAAATATATGTGATGTGACTGTCAAATTGTCTTCTCCACATCTGTGCTTATGCCCATAGATCACTATTGCTGTCGGCCTAAACTGATCTTGGATGGATTTATCCCCACCCCAAGTGGAAAATGTACTACAGCAATGTATGATCAGCCAAGATCCTAAGAACAAGTGATTCTTCTGTGGCATAGTTCCTAAATGTTTAGACGCATATAGAAGAAACTAATCAGATAGCCATTACCCTTTCTAAGACTAGGGTATGTAGTGGAAGAAAAAATATAAGAACCTAACGAGATGGTGGGTACTTGATAGCAATTTCTTGTGAATTCAAATATTCCACCCTGTAGGGAGAAAAGTCAAGTCTCAGAAAGGAAACAGAACCTACAAGGCTCAAGAGGACAATAATTAACAAGTCTCAGAACGTTTCTGACACAAACAAGTCTCAGGTAGTCTTTCTCTAACATTATACACATAGAAACTTCAACGGAAAAGAAGCTTTCTGGTCTATAGAACTGCCTCCAAGTTGTACAGGGAATTTCAAGGGCATAGATTCTGCGAATCATCACCTATTCTGTGTGGAATTTTCAATAATACAGCTACCTTTGAATTATCCATACGTTTGCAAGTAACCCCAATAACTAGCTTGTTCACTAAACTAGGCTTTTGTAGCCTTGCTTCTTTGATGTGTCTTTGGTTCCTCCTCTGGGTTGGATAAGCTTTTAGTTCACATTACCTCAAGAAATAGCACGCAATATTTCCTCAGATATTTTGGGATTCTAACATGACATCCTGAAAGTGAATAAAGACCACATGGCCATCTGAGATGCTGTGTGGGTGTTTGGACACAAGTGTGGGTTTCAAAAGAGCCAGAGGCCAACAGTTTGGATTTACTCCAAAAAAATAAAGCCAAGATACCAGGAGACATTTTCAAATGAGCACCAGAGAGGTAGATAATTAAATGAGAAAAGATCATAGCCAGACCCTGGGGCACGCCAATGAGAAGCCCTCCCTGAAGAAGCTTACAACAGCACAAATGGATTCTGACTGGGGATTCACATTGACTCTGCACCTGACGCTGAGGCGTGGAGCCTATGTCAAGACCATGTGACTTGGGAAGGCTACTCCCTCTACAGTCCTGTCTGAGCATGGAATGCTATGGCAGAAGAATCTTTTTCATCCTCTTCTAGAGAACATATCTACTCCTTTTGCAATTAATGAAATCTTGTTGGTGCTTTTTAACAACTTAATTAGGCATCTAGGGTTCAGGCATTTGGGGAAAAAGTTTACATTTATTCAGGGACACAATCAATAATGCACATTACCGAAGCTCTTACATACCATAGTGAGAAGGACCACTAATTAGATCCACAGAGGAAGGAGATAGAATTTAGGAAATAGATTACTAACTTTAATTAAGAGAAAAATGTGTGCCACAGGTGAAGTTTGCCCTGCCCGTTTTTCAAATTCACAGAAATATGTAATTTAGAAAAAAAAAAGATATAATGAATCATGTTGTCAATGTTCCCAAGAAGAAGAGTTTGAAGATGCTGTGTAAGAGCGTGCTTGGCCCCGCTTGAGAATGTCAGTCTATTCCTCAAGGCAGCCTCCATCGCTATGTATTGGGAAGAAAAAGCAGTGAAGTGGGAGCTTTCATTTTTATTGTTTTGGGTTGAAACTTCACTGACCCCTGTCACTGGGATTCTTGGGTTCCTGCTGTAATGGGGATACCCTTAAGCTGAAAGACAAAGAAGTTTATTTAACTGGTGGCTTGAGGCAGGTACAGAGGCTAGTTCACAGAGGGATGGGGAAGAACCTTTGGTCCTGGACATACTGGTGCATGCAGAAAGAAATATGACAGCAAAAACCGGAGAGGGACATCACACGGTGTGAAGGAGCCAAGAGGACAGCCTTGCTTGCCCTTAGAATCTTGCAAATTGTAGACTTCTGTCCCTCCTGCAACACTGAATACAACATGATTCTCAATGGCAAAGAAAAGAAAACAGTAAAAGCCCATATAATTAGCGTGTTTTCCATGAACTCTTTCTTGTTTTCTTTTCTAAAGGATAACGTCAAACCACTGAATGACTTCCATAGAGCTATCTAATTGTACAAATGAATGAATTAAGCATTCTTCTTTCTCTACTTAGAATTTGACTAAAACATTTAACTTTGCTGGTTTCTATTGAGAAAGATTGAACACCTCATGTTGTGTGATGAGGATTCTCTGCCCAAAAGCCATTTATTTCAAAATTTCATTCAGTTGCTTTTCCTGGAAAAGTGTGTGAAGCCAAATACTTCAGGTGTGAATAGGGGATTTGCCAACGTGGAGATGGAGGCAGAGTGGTGAGCTAATGATAGTTTGTCAGGGGCCTTGCCCTCCATAGTAATCACTGAACGACACATGAGACACGTTGACTATTACTAATATTGGAGAAAAAAATGGTTCATGCCAAAAAGATTTGACAATCCATAGCCACAGGGAAGGGCAGGCTCTTTAATCCAGTGCCGACCTGGCAAGGCCCATGAGGACTGACGAGAAGAGGACAACCAAGCATGGCAGTCATTAGGTCCAAAGCCCGCAGGGAGTCTCACTATGTTCCAACGCAGGAACACACAGAAGACAAAAAGGCAGAGTGAGCCTAGTGCTTCAGAGCTGCACAACAAGGCAGACATGGTGCACAGCCACACAAGCGCTCTCCCATCTTTGTCCGTCACTAATACAGAAACACACTATTCCAAATGGGCCAGTCTGAGGTAATTGCAAGGTGAGCCACACTCTTAGAAACCATAGCTCAGTGCAAAATCTGGAGTAATCATCAAGAGCTGAGCTCAGATTTCTTAGGCTAACTTTCCATCATGTCCATGTTCATAAGCAAGTTCAGTCAACTCTGAGTCTTCCTGATAGGCATGCCTGCCTCCTTGTATTAGGGTCTCACTTTGTATGTCTGGGCTTACTGTGCAGACCAGGCACCTCAGACTCAGAGTAATGCTCCTCAGCTTCTCAAATGCTGGGGTTCTAAGCGTGAGCTCTCAGGTCCAGTTTATGTTTTGAGTTCCTTTTCTTTTTCTTCTTTCTCCCAGTCATATCATTTCTGCAGTTGCCTGTGGGACACCCCACTCAGTCACCATATGGACACACACTAAAACTGAAATTGAGAGTTGCCCGTCGAGTTTATTATACTTTATTAGCTTTTCTTTGTTCTCGATCAACCTACTTCTCCTGGTCCGCTTAGCTGCTATGTCTGCCTCATCCATCCCATCCATCCCTTCCCATGTGGAGCATGCACGTTCAGCAGAGAGCTAAGTATTAAGAAGACCAAACAGGCAAAGAGTCTTGTGCCTGCTGAGAATGAGTGCATGTATGCAACACGCGTTTGTGTGTATGTGTATGTGTGTGTGTGCTCGCTCACATGTGTGCATGTGCGCATGTGTTTTAACAACCACTGTGTGTTGTCTTTAGATGTGATGACCAATCAGAGGTGATTCAAGTTCCATCAGATACACTTAAAGACTCCTTAATATCCAGCTTCTTGGCAGGAGTCTAATTTTTTCTTTGTAAACAACATTATTATTCACTATTCATTTGATTGTATTGTCCTAGAAACGGGCAAAATTGCCAAAATAGACATTAGGTTTTTTTTTATTATTGCTTTGCGATTGATTATGGCAGCATTCAAAACATCATAACCATGGAGAATAATTTTGATTAAAAAAATCATATGACATTAAGATTGACCTTTATCCATACACAGTCACACGACGATGAAAAACAACACTACTTCTCCTCTGGGTCTGAGCTGCTGTCCCCTGCCCAGTGAAAAGACCGGCTCCCTCACCTATGTTCTCCTCAATTCCCTTTATCTTCAAAACTCTTGGTGCTTATTTGTTCTAGGGATTATGACAATTTGGGGGATGCTGTTCTCTGATGCTTGCTGCCCAGTTTGAAGTTCAGACCCTGGCCGAGCATCTGGCTCCAACCTCAGAACATTTCGCAATATGACCCTGGTGCTATCCTCTCTGATGACAATGTCCCAAGGCTTTTCAAGAATTTTATGAGAGATTTAAAAGCAATTGCTGTTGAAAGTCTCAGAAAATGCCAAGGAAATCATTAACTCACTGAAAAGGGTGCCAAATACACCAAGTCCTGGAGTCCTGCACAATCCTAAGTGCTTTGGAGCTGTTGACTGAAGGTGCTAAGGGACACGTTTGATGAGATTTTGGTGTGTGGAGGTTTTTGTTAGTTGTTGTTTTCTTTTTTCAAAGTACACCCAAAGATACAGAGATGGTCTCTGGGGAATAACTTCCCAGGAAATTTGAATTTTTATCAAGAAAAATGAAATTGCCTATTATCTGTCTATTACCTATCGGCCTGACTACATGTGTATAAGACAGTCATTCCATGCATGATCAAGAGCATGGGCATCTTAGAAAGACAAGATCTAATCCTGGTCTCGCTTTATCAATAAAGCTATATACCTTGTTTTAACTTCCATCACTTACACTAATGATTTCCTATGAAGAAGAGAGTGTAGTGCATGGGGGTCCTGGCAATTTCCAGAGTAAGTATCTGATGGTACCAAGGAATTAAACAAAGATTAAAACCAAAAGTAAGTATAATCAACTAGCATCAAACACTGCTGTGGCACCTGGCCTGGGCAGCTGCTTCCTCAGGATGCTAACGCTGAATGGGCGAATAGTAATCAGGTCTGACCTGACTTCTTAGAGAGGAGGTCATGGGCATACAGCAGACCACGGCCACACCGTAGAGAGAGATCTTCAAGGACACAAGTGAATTCCCAGGCGCTAATGTCACCAAACATTGT
This sequence comes from Microtus obscurus, assembly GCA_963919715.1. Taxonomy (NCBI): domain Eukaryota; kingdom Metazoa; phylum Chordata; class Mammalia; order Rodentia; family Cricetidae; genus Microtus; species Microtus obscurus. The sequence continues at coordinate 27,048,971 of CAWTZC010000015.1, forward strand.
AAGCATGTTATTTAACTCTCCTGGCTCAATCTTCCTTCTTTATAGATCACTATATTAATGGCAACTGGCTTGTAAGGCCACTGACTACATCAACATACATCAACAGTCTACTGCTTAACACTTGTGAAATACAGCTATTAACTGTGAATGTTTCTGTTCATGGCCATGAACTGCAGCTATTTCAAGAGACCACAGCAGCAGCTTCCCCAAATGGCAGTTTTGCTCATCACACTTTTCATAAGAGAGAAAGAATATGTTAGTATGAAGACACATTATCCTAGGCTAGGTCACAGCCAAGTCTGTTTGTTGTTCACTGGGACATAATTGCCTAAATAATCAAACAACAGCATTTATAATATATGTATGTGGATAGGTGACAACTGTAAATTAATAAATATATACACATAGAATGATGTAAAATAAAAGGAAAGGATGATTCAGTGAAATATCCATATTTTATAATAGTGGAGTTTTTTTCTCTCTTTGTTCTTTGGATCTCCTGCCACCCAGCTCCCGAATAATCACAAGAAGACTTACTCTTTTTCTAATGAATGCCCTGCCTTAGCTTGACTTATTTCTAGACAACTTTTCTAAACTTAAATTATCCCATTTCTCATTAACTATGATTTGCCTCTGGGCTTTTACCTTTCTCTATTTCTACTTGTCTTTTCTTTCTTAAGTGTCTGGTTTTCTTTTCCTTCTCTGTGTCTGGCTGGGCGGCTGGGCGGCTGGGCGGCTGGGCAGCTTGGCGGCTGGGTGGCTGGCCCAGCATCCTTCTCTCCTTCTCCTTTCACTCTTCCTCTTTTCTTTTTCTCTTTCTACTTATTCTCTCTACCTGGCAGCCTATCCCTATTATGCTTAGCTATTGGTGATTCAACTCTTTATTAGGCCAATCAGGTGGTCTAGGCAAGCAAAGTAATACAGTTTCACAGACTTAAACAAATGCAACATAAAAGAATGCAATACATCTTTGCATCATTAAACAAATGTTCCAATGCAGAAACAAATATGACATAGCCAAGACTAACAGTCTACATTTCATAAATATAAGATACACACTTCTTTACACAGAAGGATTCCACATTAAACAAGAAATAATAATTTGTCTAGATAAGTCTTGATGTTTAACATAGGTATTAATTATTTTAAGTTAATGACATGGTTAATCTTAGAGGAACTTATGGGAAATATAATTTAAATATAAGTGCATTCATTAAAATAAACATTTTAATCAACTCATAAACATCTTTTATGGTCTACTATTCAAAAATCATATCTTATCATATCATATCTTCTTACAGAAGACATTTGCTTCACGTTCATCCTGAAGGTGGGTGTTCTTCCATTCATCAATATCATTTTCTTTTCTATTTGGAAATAGATCCCGTGTAGTCTAAGACAATCAACGGTGATATTTTGTGGTCACTTCTTGGGGTTCTTAGTCTCATTACTGATGGAAGGTTGAGGACGATTATATTTGAGTTTAAAATTTCAGATGAGTTCAGAGAAGACGGAACACTTCAGGGGCTGAAGGCTGAGAAGAAACCTCACATGTCAGCGTGGAAACACTGTCCTCCACACCAACACCATGCGCTGGCTTCCAGATCACTGCGTTGCGGCTGCTGCCCCAGAACTGCCCCCATTATGCACACCCCTGGCAAATCGCTGGCACAAGAATTCAGCAGTGTTGGAGGAGGGATGGGGCTTGCCCACAGCCATGGTTCAGGTGTGTATGGGGAGGGGACAGAAATGCTTATACATTTATTGAAGATCCTTTTGTTTAAAATTCAAATCATTTGATAAACAATGTTTGCTAGTTGGGGAGGGTTTGAGGTGGGAAAGTTTGGCTATTGATAAAGCACAGGTGTATTGCCCCTATAGCTATTGCTGATAGGAGGCTTTCATCCTGTACATGATCCAATCTTTGTCTTGTTTCTTTTATTCAAAATATCTAGGCATCTAACTCTTTCAACCAAAATTGCAATTATATACTGGGATTTCTTTGGGAAGATGGTATTTTGGTTTTTAGAGACAAGATTTCTTTGTGTAACCATCCTGGCTGTCCTGGAACTTGTTCTGTAGACCAGCCTGGCCTCGAATAGAACTCCACCTGCATGTCTCCTGAGTAATGGAATCAAAGGTGTGCACCAGCACTGCCCAGCAACACTGTGATTTTTATTTGTAAAAATACATTGAATTTCAGAAGTATTTTGGGAACTCAAAAGCTAGGATTTCCAAGTCAGTACGTGTATTTCACGTAATAAGCTGTTGATGATGAGCACAGTTTCATATACTAACTGGATTTTTCACAGCTATATAGCATGTTATATGTGTTCTGTGGTTTTAAGATTATTGAAAGCTTAGAGTGCCATACCTGCATTTTATTGTGTGTTTTATAAGAAATTTATGACAATTAAAATATTTGGAGACATAGCCGGGCGGTGGTGGCGCACGCCTTTAATCCCAGCACTCGGGAGGCAGAGGCAGGCGGATCTCTGTGAGTTTGAGACCAGCCTGGTCTACAGAGCTAGTTCTGGGACAGGCTCCAAAGCCACAGAGAAACCCTGTCTCGAAAAACCAAAAAAAAAAAAAAAATATTTGGAGACATACCATATTTCAATACACACTATTTTTAAAGTCTGTCATTAAGAAGCTTTGTATAATACCAAACCTACAGCTGGAGAAACTAAGTTTAATAAATAAAAGATGGAATTCTGGGAAAGAAAACATATATGGAAAGCTGCAACATGCATCAACTGCCCAGAGGAGGAAAATGGAGGCGACATGGACAAAAGCCACACTATCTGAGATAAGCAGACATGTGAGGGACCAGAGGAATCCAGACAAGCAACCATGTGGTAGCCACCCTCCCCTTTAGAGAAAGACGCTTAAAGTATCAGAAAACAAAACAAAAACAAAGAAACAAAAAAAAACCTAGGTTCTGGTAGAAAAAACACAAAAAACAACCAAACAGCAAATAAACAAACAAAAAATACAATAATAGAAAAGTTGTACCATTTTGAATCAGAAAGGTGGGTGGGCATATCTAAGAAACCTCATCGCATTCTTGTGGTATGGAGCCTGGGCTGGGGTGGGAACTCCAGGAAGAAAAGGTACAGGAATAGTTTATTCAGCCTATCTCTTTATCAAGTTGGTCCCTCCTTCCTAGGGGTAGTCTCTTGGCCAGGGGGTTGACTCATGCCACTGAACACAAGGCTTTCATCTGGATCAGAGACTCTATTCTCCTATTTAAGAATTTCCCCTTAATGATCTCTTCTTGCTACATTAACAATGCATTCCTGGCCCTCTTGATGAGGGGGACACAGCTATGTGATAGAGACTAACCAGACTTCTGCTGCATGCCCACAGGAGCTGCCTGAGACCTGAGCCGTCAAGGCAGCTCTGCCATCTATGTCTATTGGAGTGTATTAACTGTATCTAATAGAAATGATGTCGGACTGGCTGATACAGCAGTGGTTTAACTTTTTCCTCAGTAGCATCATTTGCGGAGGCTTTATGTACCACTGACCCTGTGGAGCTACAATGACCACACACCCTATGTCCTATTGCTCCTGGCTTCTGTCTTTATGTGCAGTGGACTCCATTTGTGAACTAATGGTTCTTTATCCTCAGGGAGCTTGCATTTTCTACTTTCAACCTTGTAGCTCCTTCCTCTACGCAGGGAAAAGCAAGCATAAAATTGATGCCCTGTGCCAGGACATCAAGAAGTTTTCTTGACAGTATCAGCTTAACCATTACTGGCAGAAACCATTTTCTTTAGGCAAAGCAATAGAAAATAGAGTCAGGGCTGTTTATTTTAGTAGCAGACGTTTTGCTCTAAGACCAGGGCAGTATTAATGATTCTAGAAGGTGAGGGGATGTGATGTCCATGATTCTGTAATGCTCAGATTCTTGGATCATCTCAGGATTTACTCTCAGATGCCTTGATTTACTTGAGTTGCCCTATGAGTAGGTCCAAGAGAGTCCTACAAAGATCTACAAACAGAGATGGATGAAGACATATAGAAAGAAATATATAGATGGGTAGAACATGCTAGCCAACAAAAGAAGAATACTCATTTTTCAAATATTCAACAGACATTTTAAGAATAGCCAATGAAACAAACACCAACAAAATTTAAAAACTTGAAATGGTAAATTGCTCTTACAACATAATAGATTCAAATTAGAAATTAATAATATGAACCTAAAACACAAATACCTTAAATATGTAAGAATTAACAAACACACTTAGAAATAAGCCATCATTATAAAGCCTGTACCACAGGCTTGCCCACAGGTGAGTTGCAGCGAACTCCCTGGCCAGCAGGAAAGAACAGCCACACGACGAGGATTCTTCTCAAATCACGCTTTATTGGAGCCTCTTGATTGAAGGGAGAGCAGAAAGCAAGGGGCCCCGAGCTCTGAACTATAGCTGCTTATATAGGGATTCTGCCTAGCAACCTTTGATACTTTGATACCTTAACTGCCTTTCCGGAGACCCACCAGCAGGAAAGAAAGCAGGGGAACATCCCTGTCAATTACAGACCACAAGGAAGTTCCCCTGCCGGTCAGGGGAAGTGTGGGCAGCTAGATCACAACAACTCATCCTGTTTTCTGGTAGAAGAACTGCAACCTTAATATGGAGTTATTTATCAAGTGAGGCCGGGGCCAAATGCCATCTTGTAATGGCAGCCACTCAAATCGGCTCCCTGCAGTTCCCCCTTTTTGTTTTTCTCTGTAGGCCAGTGAGGTCTTACTCCCGTTCAGGTCCTCACCTCATGATGCGAGGACCGATCAAAGGAGGCCTAAAACTCCTGATACTCCTCCTGTGCAATGGAATAAACTCCTGGGAGGTGCAAAGGCAGTACTCAGAGTAAAAATGCATACCTTCCTCAGTGCAATGGAGAATTTCTCCCTGAAAGTGCAAAGGCTATGCAAGGAACAAACCTACTGGCCTTTTAGGACAGATAACCATACTTGGGGAGAAACGCCATTCTCCAAAGCTGCTAACGCTCTAGAACAGCAACCTTATCTCGAAATGTCTGAGCTCGGGGGTAGCATTTTAGCCATAGGCAGATTATACATCCCCAAACAAGAGGGGGGGGGCTTCCCGCTGTCATGAAACCACCTCCTCAAGTCAAGCCCACCACCAAAAGGTTATCTCCCCAGAAAGTCAAGATGAAGGAGAGGCTGAGCACACGGCTCTGAGGGGGAAGGAATAGCCCCTCTCAAAGTAGGGACTGAGGAAGCCTGCAGCCAAACTGAGCTTGTCCACAGTCTCCACCTCAAGTGTCCCATCACATAACCATATGAACGGCATTATTTTCGCAGCTTTGTAGATTCTTGCCTCCAGAAAACCCCTCAAGATCGAAAGATGAAGCCAGCGGTAGAAGCACAGCAAGAAGAGGAGGAGCAAGATCATGGTGTTGGCCGAACAGGAATTGGCTTAGGGAAGGCAGACAATATTCCCCTTCTCTGCTCCACCCTAATCTGGATTGTCACCGCCATCATCATCAGGAACAGCAGTGGCATCATCTTCCACCGGATCAGCAGTATCAGCATCCTGAAGAGCGGTGGGGTCATTGTCATGATGGACTTTAACAGTTCTGGTCAGGCGGCACTTCTCTCCTTGGGGGCAGGGAAGTCCGGACCAAGGACTTCTCTCCAATCGCCTCTGGAACTCCTTTGTGGAATGTCTGCAGCCATGACATCATCAGGTCCAGATTTTTTTCTTTCTGTGAAAAAAGCATAAACATACCCTCGACCCCAAATATATAAAGGTCGGGCTTTTTCATAATGCATTGCAAGGACTTTTCCACCTTGCCTTAGCAAAGGTCAGCTTGGTGTTAGCACGCCAGATCCGTTTGCATCAGGATCTTCCTGCAACATTCATGAGTTGCTTTCAAGGAGCCTTGTTACGTTCCATAATCTTTATTTATTTATTTTTTATTAGCCATATATGCAGTTCTTCCATCGGAAGAAGCATTTGTAAAATTAAGCATAAAATCCTTTAAGGGATTTTTTTTTTTTTGCTATAACATTAGCAAAATACAGTTGTGTGAATTGTAGCAATGATCATCTGGGAAAAGATTATTGCTTTTGGCCTTTGAATTGAGCAAAGGCAATTGTCCAGGAATCAATCCCAAAATTATCAATGAATCTATTATTTAGTATAAGAAACATTGATCATAGTCAATATTTTGTCAAACCATAAGCAAATATCGTTTAGCAGCTGTTGCTCTTTCCTCAGCATTCAAATAATTCAAAGAGAGCATAATAACATACAGTATCAAGATTCTCTGTGTATTTTTTATCTTTACGTGGCTTTATTTTAACCTCTATTTCTTTTATTTTTAACTTTTGGCTTTTTGAGACAGGTTCTCTGTATATTTTTGTCCTGGAATTCCCCCTGTAAACCAGGCTATATTTGAACTCACAGAGATCTGTCTGTCTCTGCCTCCCAGGCTACTCTCTCTCTTTTCTTTTCCTTTTTTTTTGAAAACTTTAATCTTTAGCCTGTATATATTTTTAACACAGTGTAAACTATTTAGAGGTTTTCTTACTCTTTGAATCTCTCTTTACTGTATCTCTCTCTCTCTCTCTCTCTCTCTCTCTCTCTCTCTTTTTGACCACATGGGTCTTTAATTTACTAAGGAATAAACAACAGTCAAAAGCTCCCATGGCGTTTTCTTGCCAGGAAGCAAGCTGCAACAATGTATCCATAGCTCCAGAGTCCGGACTGCCTGCTTGAAAGAGTCAGAGTTTTCCCTGGCAGGAAGGCCCAGAAAGCCAGCCTTTTAAAACAGCCAGCTTTTTTCCTGGTAAGGCTGAAAACAAAAATGCTTTACTCTAGTCTTTTCAAGCTTTATCCATCTCCATAAATTTCTATGTCCTAAGGCAAGTCCCGATGTATGCAGCTTCACAGACCCTCAGTGCTGCTTGGCTGCGGAGCTACCTAGAGCTCCTTGGCCTTGGAGCCGCAGCTGCTCACACTCCACTGCAAACTCCGGAGGCCTCGGTAACTCAAACCAAATGAATATCACTCCCTTCCTTAGCGTAAGATTGCCGGAGGCTGAGAACCAAGGTGCAGTGGTACCGCACTCCTCCAGGAACCTCTCTAAAGTGCTCCCTTTTATCTTCAAGTTTCCAGAACGAAGCAGCTCATTGAGAGCCAAAAATATTGGGTGCGAAGATGAAGCGCCCATTTGACAACCCGTTTGACGTTTACAACCGGTCCGGTTTTGACATTTCGCCCTGTCCGCTGTGGTAGCGGCTCTACTACCCCACTCTCCCTTCTACCGGTGAGAGCGGAAAACCCACTTTTGTCGTGGATCCCTAGCTTTACCTGGGGACTGTCTTGAGTTTCTTTTTTTTAGGTATACCTTTTATCTTTTTATCCTTTTCCTTTTTACTATCCTTTTTTATGTTTATTCTTTTCAGTCTAGACCTGCCTAAGTCCCCCCCCTTTTAAATCAGACTCTGATAGGCTGTCCTGGTGTGCTTGCAGTGCCCTCCTCCTTTCCCAGTGCAGCCAAAAGCAGCACAGAAAAACAACAATGACGAGGGCCACAAAGATCAAGCAAAATACCTCAGGTGCAACCCCAGCAATCATCATAATTGGGAGACTCACCGATGTCGCCGCTCCACGTGTCGAGTTCTGAATCCTATTTGGCCCCTCACTCGGTACCAAAGCTTGTCCCAGCGTCCTGGGATTTCGGCACCAGTTGCAGCGAACTCCCTGGCCAGCAGGAAAGAACAGCCACACGACGAGGATTCTTCTCAAATCACGCTTTATTGGAGCCTCTTGGTTGAAGGGAGAGCAGAAAACAAGGGGCCCCGAGCTCTGAACTATAGCTGCTTATATAGGGATTCTGCCTAGCAACCTTTGATACTTTGATACCTTAACTGCCTTTCCGGAGACCCACCAGCAGGAAAGAAAGCAGGGGAACATCCCTGTCAATTACAGACCACAAGGAAGTTCCCCTGCCGGTCAGGGGAAGTGTGGGCAGCTAGATCACAACAACTCATCCTGTTTTCTGGTGGAAGAACTGCAACCTTAATATGGAGTTATTTATCAAGTGAGGCCGGGGCCAAATGCCATCTTGTAATGGCAGCCACTCAAATCGGCTTCCTGCAGTGAGTGAACCTGATTTGGCATTTTCTCAGGTGAGGTTTCCTCTTCCCAAATTACCCTAGCTTGTGTCAGGTTGACATAGAACTAGCCAGCATACTATGTTACCAGGGTCTTGTTCAGGAAGTCTTTCCCATGCCTCTAAGTTGGAAAGATACTCTTGGCTAAAGCAAATGTCTTTGATAATTGAATTTATGAACATCTTTGATAAGCATTGTTTATAATGTCACACATTCATCATTTTCCTTTTGGTGGCTCACGAAAGGAAGATAATTGTTTAAACAAATGTATAGCTGACTCTACTCTGGGCTACATTCTCTGCATAGGAAAACAGCAGAAGAAAATGAAACATAAAAACTTCTCAGTCATGTGGTGGCACTCACTAGTGCCAGGGTTTAGTATAACACATTTGGGAAATATGAAATGATCTGCATTAACTGCTTAGTCAATTTCGTCTGAAGAGAGTTTAATATAAATGCTCTATTTTTCTAGAAGCAATAAAAATAAAAATTGAGCTAAAATAAAAAAGCAGCTTGCAACCACATTAAGGCTATCTAATGACTAGAATCAATTTCACAAAAAATAAAATTTAATATTTCTTGAAAATGCACATGCAATATTTGGCTTGGCATAGAAGGAACAATAAATTTTCTTTTGGTCATTTTTTTTATTAGTCAATTTTCTGCTGTATTTGAAGCACTTGAAGAGATGTTTGAGATTCTGTATTACTGAAACCATAGAGGAAGACAGTAATATTCAAAATCTTCCCAGCAAGCAGGAGGCTTATATCCAAGGTTTGACCTCATAGATACTGTCCATATAAACTTGAGCTCTTTTTCTGCTTTTCTTTCTTGTCTTTAGTTTCCTTATGTGTAAACAAAACCAAAGCCTACGATAAAGGGGCAGACTGCATGACATTCTAAACGGAATGGTTTCTCAATTGTAAAACACTCTGAAGAAGTCAGCATAGGTTTTATGAAGGACACACACATGAATAAAACATCATATGGACAAGTTTGACAAAAACACAAGTGGACTCTGGATACTAAATTAAATATATTATTGCTAAATTAAATAGAATCTTAAATACTAAAATTAATATATGGAATGCAAGTAATCTCATCTTCACATATTTTAAAAGAATGTGAACTTTAAATATACTGTAAAAATTCTTGGCACTAAAAACTACTTTATTTCCTATACTGTGAAGAAAGGCCAAATTTTAATTTCATTAAATGGATCACAAATATTTACTTAGAGCTTTAAAAAAATATATTCATGAAAGCCAAGGAATGTAACCCCTTTTAGATAATGAGAACAGAAACCCAGCCTCCATTTTGATTTATCCATACTATGGCTGAAGGCAATGCTGTGCTGCTTGTAAGCCAGTGCTGTGGGTATTCAATCTGTGCCTTCAGTTAGTCTAATAGCGTCTCCCTCCTCCCTGCTTAAGGGCAGTGCAGACAGATGTCTTCACTTCCAGTAAATTCACTGTCTACCTTATGAAATGTATATTGTATCTTAAATGAATTTGTTATTTACATCGAATGTGATCTCAAACAGTGTCATGGTTTTGACTCTGCCTGTCAAACTTATTTAAGAGTGTCAGTGAGAAAAGGAAGCATTGAATTTATCGGCATGTTTACATTTTCATCCTTAGTTTCTGCACTTGAAGATCTCTTCTCTCATAATTTCCTTTCTGTAAAAATATTTTAGTCATGAGGAGAACCTCTCATAGTATCCCATGCTCTGGAATGCCAGGTTTCCCTGGAGAATTCTGGATTCAAAGCTGTTTTTGTGCCTTCTCTCTGTGCTACCATTTATGTCTCACTGCCAAAAATTTAGCAGAAATCTGCTGTCTTCCAAATGTTTTCCAATGCATACGTGTCATTTGTCTCTTGTTGACCCTGGTGCGAGTTTGTAGAGATTTGTTTGGTTTTATGATGTTTGGAACTTGTTCCCCATCTTGGATCTGAATATGTAAGTCTCTGTTTAAGGGAATGTTTTTACTCACCATTTTTTATTTAGGTTTTAATGGTGTTATAAAACTTCCATATTTATAGATCGCCATGAAGTATCTTTGCATGCATGTACTTATGTAGTATTCAAATCAGCATTAAGTATATTCATTTCTTCAGACATTTTTATTCCTTTGTGATGAGCACATTCAAATGCCACTTATGCAGCATCTTTGAAATAAACTATGTTATCACCGTGTCCTTGAAATTTCTGTGTGTGAGAAGGTACCTGAGAAAATCAAAGGAAGAGAGAGGAAGACTTGATTTCAGCCAGTATTCTAGCTTTCAATATGTGGTCAGCTTTGCCTTGGGGCCTGTGAGAAAGTCGGGCATTCTGTTGTGCAGTGTGTCCTGGTACAGACTGTCCACATCACAATAGTCAGGAAGCAAAGAAAGACATAAAGTCAACACAATGAATATTTTCTTATGGACTTTTGGACTGTGTTCAATTTACTTTCATTCTGGCTTCTTCTGAAAATTTTCAGGAGAAAGGAATATACAATCATTTTAATGTTTGGAGGGGGCCATTCAGGGACTCGAAGCCCCCCGCCCCATGGGTCAAGTTGATCATTTCTGTTGGCTGGAATGAGGGTCTCGGCTCTCACATCGGCCTTTGCTGCTCCAGTGTGACAGGATGGTGACAATAAGGTTCTGACTTTTTCCACTGAGACTTTTCTGCCACTGCTCAGTGGGCAGCTGGAGGGACACAGGATTACTGAAGTAGAAATGAAAGCTCAGATTCCCCTGTCAACACTATTGGGTTGAGGGGTATGAGTGCCTGGCAAAGACTGAAACACACACACACACAGACACACACACACACACAGAGACACACACACAGACACACACACACACTTTCACTCTTAATTAACCACCTCACCTTCTACCACATAGAGAAAGGAAAGAGGGAGTTGGGGGTGCCCTGCCTCCTTCCTGTAACAGTATGATGGAAATTATTATAGAAAAGAAAACCTTTGCATTACAACATTAGAAATCAGTTATGGATGCTTGAATTCTTCATTAAGAAAACAACCTTTTGTAGGGCTACTTTTATTGTGACTGAACAGAACACTTGTGTTTGTTGTTTCTGTTGCTGTTTTTGTTTTGCTTTGTTTGGGTTTATATGTGACAGGGTTTCTCTGTGTAGCCCTGACTGCCCTGGAACTCGTTCTGTAGTCCAGGCTGGCCTCAAACTTGGAGATCTGCCTGCCTCTGCCTTTTGAAGTCTAGATTGAAGGCGTGTGCTACCGCCACCCAGCATGAAAATGCTGTTCCTCATGAGGAATTGGAAAGGTCGAGTTGAGGGAAGGACAGGGAGGGAGGACAAGGAAAGAGATATCTTGACAGAGGGAATCATTATGGGCATAGCGAGAAACCTGACGCTAGGGGATTTCCCAGGAATCCACAAGGATGACCCCAGCTAAGAATCTAAGCAATAATGGAGAGGGTACCTTAACTGCCCTTGCCCTGGAAGCAGATGATGACTACTTTAATTGTCATCATAGAACCTTCATCCAGCAACTGATGGAAGTAGATGCAGAGATCCACAGCTAAACACTGGGCCATGCTCTAGGAGTACAGTTGAAGAGAAAGAGGAGCGATAATACGAGCAAAGGGGTCAAGATCATGTTGGGGAAACCCACACAAACAACCGACCTGAGCTAGTAGGAGCTCATTGACTCTGGACTGACAGCTGAGGAGCCTGATAGGACTAAAATATGCCCTCTGAATGTTGGCGACAGTTGTATGGCTTAGAAAGTTTGTGGGACCACTGCCAGTTGAATCAGTATTTATCCATTCCCTATGGAGGGATACCTTGTTCAGCCTAGATACAGGGAGAAGGCCTTGGTCCGGCCTCAAGTGATAGGACAGATGTTGACTCCCCATGGATGGCCTTACCCTCTCTGTAGATGGGGGATTCCCCACCATGGTCTTGACCCCTTTGTTCATATTATCGTTCCTCTCTCTCTCTATGACTGGACTCTAGGAGTTTATCCCAGTGCTTAGTTGGGAATCTCTGCATCTGCCTCCATCAGTTCCTGGATGAAGGTTCTCTGATGGCAATTCAGGTAGTCATTAATCTGCTTACAGGGAGCAGGAGGAGGGGAAGGAGGGAGAACTGGGATTGTTATATAAAATAAAAAAGATTGTTAAAAAAAATTATAAAACAAAATAAGTTTAAAAAAGAAAAAGCTGTTCCTAAATAACTGGAGTTTGAGCTCCTGTTCTTCCAGCATCTTTGAATTACTACTTCCTATATACGAGGAATAAATAAATAAAAACAAACAAAATTTGCTAGGCAACTACTTTCAATAGTTGAATTACTGTTCCCTGCCTATTTTGTATGAGGCTCCATTATGAACGCCAATTCTGTGGGGGGAAAGATGTCTGAGCAGCCGCATTTGGGTTAAATGGCCGTTTAATCATTTCCTGCTGTTCCGGAGCAGCAGAGAATGGGACGTAAATAGCCGCTTCCACTCGAGAGACTGTTGCAAGTTTCTTTGAAAAGACCCCTTGCCCACTTGGTATCGTCAGGTCCCCATTCTCACAGCCAGATTCTTAAAACAAAGGAAAACTGATAACCCTCAGCAGCCTTAATGGCACATTAGGACTCAGCTGAACAGTTGCGGGGTGGAGGGATGTAAGCAGCAGTAGTGACCTGAGTCCCCTATTGTCCCACTGATAGAACTCACAGGACACCTGGAAAGTTACAGAATCCAGGGACTCTCTTAAACACTCAGCCATTCTTTCTGTTGTAGAAGTAAAAAATAAAATAAAAATTTTGATCACATTATCTACTGAGCCCACCTCAATCTCTCTCTCTCTCTCTCTCTCTCTCTCTCTCTCTCTCTCTCTCTCTCTCTTTCTCTCTCTCTACCTCTATCTCTGTGGTGGGGGATGGGAGGGAGGGAGAGAGAGACAGGGGTGGGGGCAGACAGATATTTAACAGCTTAACAGCAATGCAATGATAACGTGTTAGTGTCTTTGGCCTAAACTTGAGTTGTGGGCCCTAGAGACAGATTTCAGTCTTCTAGAAGGCCTGCAAACACAAAAAACCATGCAGCTTCCCAGTCTGCCTGAAAAGGCCTCTCTTACTCTGAGGTTCCTTGAAGAGAAAATTGGGAGCAACCAACTAAACAAATTGCCCACAACCAGCTCTCATGAGCTTGAGAAGTCTCTACTTTGAAATGAGAGTAAGTCTGCCCTACCCTAGCAGAAATGAGCAAACAAGACTACAACACATCTGTTTGATGAAAGCCCAGAGAAACACAAGAAACAGACTTCCACGTAAGAAGGGGAGACATAGGAGGAAGAGCAGCAGCTGGGAGCAGGGAGGGTGTGACCAAACAGGCCCCGAGGTTTGGGGGTTAGCATGATTCTAGAGCATTCCTACTAAGGGCTAACATAAGAATACAAACAAAGTTTTAAGGTGGAACCTAGAAACCAGAGCAAAGTGGTTCTACAGACTTGGAAAAGGACCAAACAGAACCATTGAAACTGAACACTAAAGATGCAATGGACAGCATGAAGCCAGCGAAGAGCCCAGCTGAGGAGACAGCACAGTGTCGGGTCCTGAAGAAACCTGGGACGGGTTTCACTCAGTACCTCTGGCTTTTGCCGGCAGTTCTCACCCCCTTGAGCCCCCAAACACCCTAAACCTCTCTACCCCAGGGGACTGAACTTCTGTTTCGCTTCATCCAGCTTGTGATTTTAATATAACTCAAACTCAACCCTTTTGATAACAAGTTGTTTTGCCCCTCTTGGTTTCCATGAGCTGTCTTGGTACTCTTGGCCCTTTTTCCTCTCTCTTCTCTTTCTCTCTCCCCACGCCCCACCCCCATGGCCCTGTTCAGTCTGGTCCCTTCCAGATGCACCTGCTATATCCTCCTCCTATCTACAGTGATACCCTTCTCCTCCACCATGCTTTGGGGCACTCGTGTCCTTGTTTCCATGCAGACAGAATGGAATGTGGCTTGGGGGCTATGTGAGACAAAAAGAGAGAAGCCAGAAAAAAATAGAGGGATGGGTACAGAGGGCACTCTGTACTGAACTGGAATTTCAGAGAGGGAGATGGCAAAGGGACTTTGTCTTCAGGGATAACACTAGCGAATATCCCCAAACCGAGATACTGCCTCATGAATTTAAGAATTATAATTGACTCCTGAAAATCACATGAAATTTACACAAAGGCATAGCCTGTGATGAGGCTATTTCTGTAGTTTAGAAATAGCAAATACCTGCAGCCTTACTATGGGGAGGAAAAAAAGCCAAACAAATCCCTAACTGAGCAACCTTCCTGAAAATTCTCAAATATGCGAAGTCCGAGACAAGCCCTGACTGCAGTGTCCCAGGTGGGATCCTGGACAGAGGAGGACAGGAAGTAAAAGCTAGGAAAACGTAAAGAACCTTGCTTTACTGCTAATATATTATTTTATTAACGGCGAAACGGAACTCGGGGTGGGGTGGGGTGGGGCGGGGGACTCTTTGCTCTAGGTCTCAGGTTTTGTGATGGTATTCCTAGCTTTTGGTACAAGTGTCCCGACTGCAGCAAGACATCCTAAAAAGGGCTCTTGTGCCCCTCCCCCAGCTACCAACACTAGAGACAATAGATACCAAGGGGTTGAATTTTTTCCCAGGGGTCTGAAAAGGTAAAGGCTGCAGAAGGGGGGGGGGTCTTTCCTCCCGGAAGGAAGGAGTTTGCGCGCACATTGGCAGATACACCTGGAACTGGGAGCATGCGCAATGACGGCTGGAGGATGGTTGATAGCACCAGAACCAGAGCTTACTTGTACATACTTATGACCCTTTACTTAAACTTAAATCCTATGTCAGAACCCCAAAGACAGACTTGGGGTCTCCAGAGGGGTCGCTGGATTTCTGTATTGGTTCTTCTTCCCAGTGAGACTGATGCTGTAGTTTTTTTTCGTGTTGCTGTGATGAACACCATGACCCAAGCCACCCGCGGAAGCAAGGGTTTGTTTAGCTTACACTAAGACATCACCGTCCATCAGAGAGGAAAGTCACGGCAAAAACTCAAGGCGGGAATATGCTGTCCAGAGCTGAAGCAGGAGCTCTGGAAGAATTCTGATGGCTGGCTTGGATTTCACGGCTTTCTTAGATGCATCCCACACTGAGGACTAACTGCTCACAGATGGTACCATTCACAGTGAGCTGGGGTCCCGTCTACCAATCATGACTCAGGGAAACAACAATAGCTTGCTTGCAGGGCAATCTGATGGAGGTATTTCTCACTTGTGGTTTCTTCTTCCCAGCTGACTCTAGCTTGTATCAAGTTTGCAAAAGAAAAAAAACAAAAACAAAAACAAACAAACAAAACAAACCAGCCAGCAGGGTCAGATTGAGTAACTCTCTATCTCTACTACTGCTTATCTCTTTAATTGATCCATGGTGGTGTGGCCAAGCTTAGCCTGTTAGGACCGCTCAAGAGCCAGGACTTTGATCCAAATGACAGCAGCAGGTACTGGGGCCTGGGTGGGTATCTGCAGTGTGTGCTGGGCTTCTGTGTCCTGGAACAAGAGATTAGACAGAGACCTGTGGAAAGTAGCAAAAGCAGGGACAGTTGACCGGAGAAAGACGGACTTCTAAGAGGTGTGCACGACTTAGGCCGGCTGTGGACCTGCCCATCTGTGTCAGGCTCCAGTCTTCCTTCCAAAGTGCTCTGAAAAAGTTGCAAGAACTGTGTTAAATCTTTGTGGACAAACACATTTCCCCTCTGCTTGGCACTAAGCTTCAGCCTTTTCCTTTCCCAGAGTGAGATTCTGGGAAAAAGGATTCCTGGAGGTCCATTGTTTCAAGGGCCTGATAGCCACAGGGAGGGGCACAGGGGCTCCTTAGGGAATAGTCCAGTCCCTCCTGCTCAAAAGGCTAGAATTTCCACCTTCCTCTTTACCAGCAGGTCTTTCTTGTATACTCATTTCACACTCTGCATAAAGCTTTCCTGGACCACCTTCTCCATCCAACTTTCCCACCTCCTTTAAAGCTCTGGTCACACTGCTAATACATCTTAAAAGGTCTCGTGTGATACTCATAATGATTTAGGGCCAACACAGAGGTGGACAAAGAAAGCCTGTTGAGGGGCTAAGATATCTCCAGATAATTCAATTATACATTTGCAACATTATGACTCTCCCCAGATCTGAAATTTATAGTTGTTGGTCAGCCAGCTTCATAGAATCCTTAATATATGCATGACTTTTTCTGGGCCCTTAAGTTTATACAAATAGAAGATCTGAGTAACAGGATAATGGGTGATAATTGGTAATACCGAACTTCCTATGTGGCATTCTTAATTTTTCCGTAAACCTAAATTCAGCATTCCTCAGGACTCTCAAATGATAGGTTCCTGTTTACCAGGAACTTCGCTTAATCTACCTCCATAGGTCAACCACCTAGGACAAGGGCATCTAGTTCTCAGTCAATCTGAAGAGCCTTTGTCATCCCAAAGACCCCGGCTTGCTGGCTGCCATAAAAGGCACTTGATTTTTTTCCATTTTGCTTCCCTTTGCTCCCAGAGCAATAGCCCTGGCAGTTGCTCCCCCCAATAAAACTTTCTATCCCTAGAGTGGACCAGTTGGGTGATTCCAGTATACCCTAATTTACATTTAATGCTGAAAATAGGAGAGACACTGTCTCTCCAAGAAAAAAAAAAAGCCCTTCCCTTCCAAACTACCAATTTGCCCCCTTAACTTCCACCATCCACTCTATCCAACTATAAAATTTGGAGTCTATCATTTCAGCTACGTTTTTCCTCCATTGCTCTGCCCACTCCTCACATACTTGGGTAAGTGTCCTCCTAGAGCTGCCTGTGCTCACATGCTCACTGGAGCCTTCTCAACAAAAGTCATACCAAATGCAGCTCCCCTACCCCTTACTGGACACCTATTGTACAAAAATTGTATACAGCCTTCTGACTGTGATACCAGGCATCTCTTTGACAAGTCTCAATCTCTTTGGGATCACCCTTGGATTGAGACTTTATCCCTAGGGCACTTACCTGCCTCCACTGTATGTACTCCTATGCTTCAAAGGCATCTTTCTTTCTCTGGAAAGATTCCTCTTTAACTTTTTCTCTGTCTCCTTTACTCCCTCAAACTAGATTAGACCTATTCACTTCTGATTTCTCTTACCTGACTTCTCTACTCTCTTTTCCTCCTTGGATTCAGATCTCATTAAGCCTTGATGCTTTTTTTTTTCTATTACAATACAGCTCAGCCTCAGTACAAACTTGATAATCAGTTCCAATGACCAGAAAATGGAACATTCAATTTCCAAGTTTTCACAGATTGTGATAACTTCTGCTTCTCCACAAGTAAATAATATGAAAATCCCCTTATTTCTAAACTTCCTTTGTTCTGTGATGTTGTCTCTCCCTCTGATCACTGGGTTCAGTCTTACAGTGATTAAAATGTCCTTTTGGTATGGATTACATTGGAAAAATTGTCAAATGTTGTTTTACTCTATTAAAAAGCTAGCTCTGAAGATGGGAGTTGGCCTTCCTACTCTAGACCCAACTATGTTTGCTCTGTCTTGGGTCAGCCTATCCACCAGGCTCTATGACAGGGAGAAGGTGAACAGCCAAACAGTCCAGGGAAAAGACCCTTTGCACTTAAGAACGGCTGCTCAAGCCAGGCCAGCTGCTCACAGTCTCTTTGTGCTGCTGTAGATCCAGCTGGCTGTAGAACTCTCAGCTCCCTCTCTAGCACCATGGCTGCCTGTTCACCACTATGCTTCCTTCCATGATGACAATGCACTAAATCTCTGAACCATAAGTCAGGCCCAATTAAATGCTTTCCTTTATAAGAGTTCATGTGGTCATGGTGTCTCTTCATAGCAGTAGAAACCCTAAAATAAAAGTTAGTACTAGGGTATTGCTGTGATAGACTTGACTGTGCTTTCATTTGGAGGAATGTGGACTTTGGAAGTTTGGATTATAAAAGTAATTGTATGCTTTTAAGCTAAACTTCATGGGCTATTCTAGTAGGACCATGGAAGACAGTGTTGTCAAGGGTTATTTGAGCCTGGCTCAAGAGGTTTCAGAGGAGGAGAATTTTAGTATGTGACCTAGAGACTGTTGTTGTGATATTTTGGCAAAGAATGTGGCTGTTTTTTGCCTTTGTCCACAAAGTCTGCCTGAGGCTTAGTTGAAGAGTTTTAGATTCATTGCATTGGCAGAGGAAATCTCAAAACAGCCTTGTATTGACTCTGTCATGTAGTCATTAGTGGTCATTCTCCTACAGATCAAAAATGGAAAAGGGCAAGCTGAGCAAGGAAAATACAAAATGTACAATTTGAGGAAAAGGGAGCACCAGAAAGTGAAATGGAGCTAAGTCCTGTGTTCTAAGAGATAAACAGTTTAAGAAAATCCTGCTGTTAAATGGAATAAAGAGAGTAGTGATCTCAGATAAAGATCCCAGCCAGCGAAGCTTCCAAATTGTCAAAAGAATACAAAAGAAATCAAAAGTATGATCAGAGAAAGAAATTAAAGCAAAATAAATTAAAACCAATCATAACACTTTAAATCAATAAGTTTTCATATTGAAACAAAACATTATGAAGACTAATTTTATTAAAATATGTAATAACTTACCTTATTTGTTTAATTATAGTGGGGTTTAAATACTTTAATAATAAAGAATATAAATACAAGAAGTAATGGCTAAATGTGATGTGTCCCTAGTAAGGTTTCTATGCATTGGAAAGATAGGTACGGTGACATCAGTTGGTGAGCTTTCCCTGAAAATATAATATCAGTGGTCCAGTGAATAACTCTGACAGAGAGACATCTGCCCAGTGAGATGTGTTTGAGGGCTCAGCTGGTGAGGAACAAGGTGAGAAATCTCTAAAAGGATGGGACACAAGGAAGATAATGCTAGGCTCTCAGAAACACAGACAAGGAAACAGGAGAAATGAAAAGCATTAACCAGCAGAGAAATTTTGAGGATGACTGCTTTAGGGCAGGACATTCATCTTATTTTTTTTCAAAACCTTGTAGAGTTTCGAGTCTAGATAGGATACTGCAAACCAAGAGCCTCCTGAGAAGTGAAGACACTTACCTTCCTCTAGCTGTTGGCTGTAACTAAATTCAGATAAGCTGCCACTTGGATCCTGTGTCAGAAGAGGAATCGGGGACTAGATTTGGAATTAGCCTAAATAATATCAAGCTAAATCTTGGCTTGAGATTCCCTAGTCATCTGACACCACCCTCCAGGCTGTCTGACATATGTGCTCTTGGTCAGTTCCCTAAACACCCATTTGGCCTAGCCATTTCTGCCTATGACCTTGAGCACTTTCTTTACCATCTTCCAGGTGGCTTCACAGAGTTGTTGTGACCACAGAGTGAGGCATAGACACTGAAAACTGCCCCTAGGGCACTGCCTAGGGCACTGTCTGTCACCCAAGTAAGAGGACAGAGTAAGAGACTGTTTACATTCTCTAAAGCCCACTTATTCTAGGCAGGAGCAAAGCAAAGACAGTTAATGGGGGATAATGCTGGGGGTCCCACTGACCAAATGCACCTCCCCTAATGTGGTGGCTTATCATTCACCTCCTTGTTAAATTTATTTAGAAATTCACTCTGCAGGATGAGCACTGAATTCCGAGAAGGATCGTCTTGAATTTGAACAAATTCTGGGGAAAGGATTTCCAAATCTGCAGAGGCTAAAATGCAGGATAGTGCAGTTTTATTACTTGATGTTCAACTATCTCACAGCAATAAAAATCTACTGGAGGAGCAGATGTGCCCACTTTTAAATCTCCGAGGGCTTTGAAATAGCGCCATTCATTTGGAATTATCCGCCAGAATAAGAAGAAAGCATACTTCAGGTCATCCATGTCCCAAGCCCCCGAACTCTGTTGCTCTGGCTTTCTCCTTTGAAAGCAAGCTTTAATTGTGCAGATGGAAGAAAAGTAAAGCAGAAAAGACTGTAAAAGGGAGGCTTAACTGGACCCTACGCTCTGAGAACCTCAAGCCCCAGTCTGTGTATAAACCCGTCCTCACCACCCATACCCCAGCCTGCACCACTAGTTGCCTGTGAAACAAAGAGGCCACATGACATCTCCAGCCCCACACAACCATCAAAATAATCGGTGTTTAAAGGCTGATGTCAATTTTCTAGTGGAATAGACACAGAATATTCCAGAATTCGTGAAATCTAAAACTATCCTCTTTACCGTTTACACAAGATAGTCAGTCCTAAAACCTAGTTTCATACGGAATAT
The DNA here is from genome assembly GCA_963919715.1 of Microtus obscurus. Taxonomy (NCBI): domain Eukaryota; kingdom Metazoa; phylum Chordata; class Mammalia; order Rodentia; family Cricetidae; genus Microtus; species Microtus obscurus. The sequence goes on from CAWTZC010000015.1 coordinate 27,069,362, forward strand.
TGTAACTACCAAAAACAGACCTCAATTTTTCAGTTTTAACACTTTGTACATATTTTTAGAAAGTTCTTTATTATTTATTTTATTTTTGTTGCATGTGTTTGCTTGCATAAAGTTCAGTGCACTGTGTCCATGTAGGCGTCTACTGAAAAGCCAGATCCCTGGAACAAGAGTTGTAGCGGTTGTGAGTTGCCACGGGGCTGCTGGGAACAGTACCCCAGCCATCTGCAAGAACAATAAGCTCAGTTAATGACATAGCCCTCTCTCCAGCTCCTAGAGAACTGTGTCTAAAAGAACAAGATCAGATATTTGATTAGCTGCCAGGCTGTAATGGTGCATGCCTTTAATCCCAGCACTTGGGAAGCAGAGGCAGGCAAATCTCTGTGAGTTTAAGTCCAGCCTGGTCTACAAAGTGAGTCCAGGACAGCAGGGCTACACAGAGAAACCGTTTCTTGAAAGAGAAAACAAACAAACAACAACAAAGGTATTTGATTAGAGACTTCAGGTAACACTGATTCCCAGCTGAGAGTACAACTCAAAACCCTAAACAATGAGAAAAATAGTTTCATTAAAATCTAAACCAAAAATTCTTTTAGAGCTATGTTAGTAATAGTCAAATAAATGATAACAAAGAAGCACACTGATATTCCAATGCCCATTCACTCCAATGTCACCCAAAGTTTAAGAATGTCCTATTAGCAGAAGAGATAGCAGTACCGTTTAGCTGCCTGAAAGCAAGCAAACAGATGGCGTTCAAATACATCACTTTCTGCCACCTCCTTCATATATTTTACATACTGCTTCCAGTTAAACATGATTCCAAGGCTGGACACGAAATGTGTAATATAATCCAGAGAAGTTCTGTCACTCCAGAAACCATGAAGTATCCAAGACTACTTGGATCAGGTCAATAGAACTCCTGAGTCAACCTGCAGAGGTCACTTGGGAAGGATAGTCTGGGCATTACGCTTGGGATAGACGGGAGTCTGACCACCCAAGGGCTATCTGAGTTCTAACTCCAGGGGGATGTTTCTCTTCTTCCTGCTGATTGCTAAAGCTGGGAAGATTGCTTCCTGCAACTGCCTGAGAACAGATCTGGAGAACTGTGCAGAAACATCAGGGCTTCTCAAAGGCATCATTCAAAGGATATAAGAAAATGATTGTGATCATGATTTCTCCATTAATGTTGCGGGAGGTCTTTCCGCCCCTCCAACCAATAGCTGCTGAGATACCAGCCCATTGGGGCGTGGTTTCTCTCCATTCAAAAAGCTTCTGCTTCCTTCCGCTCCCTCTCTTGACTGCTGCTCCGCTGGCGACTAGACTCCCTTTCTGGTTGTGCAGAGAGCTGTTGTCTGGGATCGTGATCTGTAAGTTTTTCCTTTTTAAATAAATACTACCCTATTAATAAGAATTCCAAACTGGTGTGGCATTGTTCGTGGTTTACGCCTTTACATTAATAATCTACATATGTAATTATTCCTTCCGCAGTTCTCACTGTCCACTAATCTTCAACCTGGAAACCTGCATTTCTGCGCACTACCCTTGCAATCATTGTTTCTTCCAATTACATGGCATATATGCAATCTAGTCTTCATGTGTCTCAAGTCCCAGTCAGTCCACAGAAATCCACGACTAGATTCTCTGCCTACAAACACTCTTGAACTAAAAAAAAAAAAAAAAAAAAAAAAAAAAAAAAAAAAAGTTCTTTTCACTCTAGAGATTTTCCACAAGAAAACCACCTCGAGAGTCCAATCAGTCTTTCCAGCTTGTTGTTCGGCACCCTCGGCTGTGGAAGGAAAGGAAATTCTGGACTCTTTTCTCCAAGAGCACCAACTGACAGGGACAACATTGATGCACCCCCTGTAGACCACATCTGGACACTCTGTCACTTATGTAGTTAGCATGTCAACATGGAATTTTGGAGAAACATGTATATTCAGAGTTCAGCTTCGGACCGTGGGTACACTGAATTAAGGTTGAAGTTGCTCCTATTGATGTCACTCAATCTTAATTATTGCTCCAACTGTATTTACAACAAGATGGCACTCTTGTAGGTGGCACTGGCTTAGTTTTCTATGACTCTTGCTCCCTCTGCAACAGTTTGGGCCATAGCAATACTCCTCAGCCCCCATCCATGGCCTTTCTTGTCTTTCAGCAGAGGCCAGAGCCTCTGGGCTAACGTGATGTATCCTTGTCTACCGTTTGCAGGCCTGCCTCTCTTTGTGGCTTCCAAAGAACGTTCTGTTCAATAGCTCAGTTCTGAACATAGAATTTCCTCTGATCTCTCTAATCCATTGATTTATTTTAATAACCTCACATGACATACGCTGTGGAGCAACTATGTGCTTATTCCGGAATGCGGCTTATCTCGCTGGATCTTAGCATGAGTTCCCAGGTTTGCAGTAAGTGGCAGTTCACAGATACAGAGCCTAAGTGAAGAGAAACATAGGTGTCTGGAGCAAGACCACAGAGACTGTGTGTCACACCAGACACCAAGATGCTCAGGAGGTTTCTGGAAATTCTATGAAGGTTTCTGCTGAATGAGGTTTTTAAAAAGAGTTTTTTTTTTTTAAAGGCTATGTAAGCATGTACAAGATAGCTCGGTGAGTAACGGTGATTGCTGCCAAGTCTGAGAACCTTAGTTTGATCCCCAGAACCCACATGATGGAAGGAGAGTACCAACACACACAAGTTGTTTCATGGTGTAGGATGTGTTGCTTTCATTGGTTGAATAAAGAGACTGCCTTGGCCTTTTGATAGGGCAGAAACTTAGGTAGGCGGGAAAGACAGAATTGAATGCTGGGAGAAAGAAGGCAGGCCGAGAGAGCCGCCATGGAGTTGCCAAAGCCAGACATGCTGAATCTTTCCCAGTAAGCCACAACCTCGTGGTGACATACAAATTATTAGAAATAGGTTGAATCAAGATGTGATAGTTAGCCAATAAGAGGCTAGAGCTAATGGGCCAGGCAGTTTTAATTAATACAATTTCCATGTGATTATTTTGGGTGCTAAGCTAGCTGGGCAGCGGTATGCAGACAGCTGCTCTTACAACAGTTTCAGACCTCCCAACGTATGCCTCCCCAGTAAATAAATTATTTTAAAGCAACAAGTTCGAAATTCCATCTCTGAATCTCATCTCTATGGAGCTTTGTGGTTCATGACGTTTGAGAGGAGCCTCAGCAGAATCTCCATTTAGCTTATTTCTTCTCTAGACCTGACCTGGGGAAACTGGTGCAACTCGCTGGCTTTGACTTCCAGGTCTGTGTAACAGGATGAAGAATAGCACCACTCTAATAAAAGCTGCTGGGGCATTGACTAAAGTAGCTTATTTAGGCTTTAGAATGCTGTGTGGGCCAGCAAGATGGCTCAGTGAGTGAAGGGGCCTGCTGCCAAACAGGAAGACCTGAGCTGGAATCCTCGTTAGGAGCTATATGGTACAATGAGAGAACCAGTTCCTACAAGCTGTCCTCTGACCTCCATGGTGCCATTGCCCTGTATCCCTAACACAAACAAATGTAAAAGCTTAAAAATAAAAGAATAATAGGTTTCAAACAGTCCGTGGGGACATTTGAAGCTTCAGACTCTGGACTCCCTGGGCCTTTGTCCTTGTTGCTGAGCTTTGTTGCTCAATCGTGCAATAAGAATGAGGAGGAGAGGATGCCACGAGATTGATCAATAATGTCCATCTGGCAAGGTTGCGGAAACGCGTCCTGGAAATCGGTACGTGTCAGCCCTTTGCAGTTTTATGAAACTGACGGCCTAAAAAAGACAAAGGGGACGAGAGTTTATGAAGGATTGCTGGGGAAGTGGAGGGGTCACTTCAACAACTCAGTTTCTATCTAAATACTTAGTGGGAAAGGTACAATGTTTTAAAAAATAAAGTCCTCAGTAATGAGCAGGAGAATGTTTTTCCTTAGTTATCCCCACCAGATTTTCCTACAGACAAATGAGTTCTAGAAAAATGGCTGCCCTCCTCCGTATTGACATAGTCCTCATAGGGCTGCTCTTAGGGAACTTATGTGTGATGCATGGGCTTCCTACTGCTGTTCATTCCAGGAGTAACAGCTAGCACCGGGGCGTACACAATTCCCAAGCCTGTATCCATGCTGATGCCAAAGTTCCTTAATTAAATACATCATCGTATACATCTGCATATTGCATTCCTGGTTGAGTGGCAGCCATGTGGAGCAGAAGGCTGTGTTATGCATTTCCACATTCATAAGGGCTGGCTATCGGAGCGTGCTCAAAAAGTCACTACCCATCAGTACGGGTGTCCAGAAGTATTGTCTTGTCAGCCCCCAGTCTGGGGACTGATGAGCAACCAAGGTTAAAGCAGAAGGTCTATGTGAGTGTCTTGGGCCTCTCTTCCCTGGGTTGCAGACAGACATGCAGTCTGTGAACGCACTCCAGCCTGCTATGGCCAGCTCTGTCTGTTCTTAAATCCCTCCCTTCCCCCACCTCATAAAGTCACTTATCTATGGAAAGGCTTGGCTACCACATTAGAGACATGGCCACAGTCATGACAACCAAGACGTCAGAGGCAGGTGGTTTTCTGTGAGTTTAGAGCCAGCCTGGTCTATAGAGTGAGTTCCAGGATAAATAGTGTTTCTATAAAGAAACACTATCTCAAAAGGAAAGAAAAAAAAAATAACAAAGAGAGAGGGAGGGAGGGAGGGAGGGAGGGAGGGAAGGGAAGAAAAGTCATTGACACTACCTTACAACTGTTTGTATTCTTTTCTGTACTCATAAACAAGACGAATGGAATAGTCTACCCAAAGTATGACACCTCAGCTGAGTGTTCAAGGGTAAGCTCGGGCCTGCTAACGAGTCCAAACTGGTTTTTTTCGTGGTCAAGATCCTCTACAACATGCATTCTGTTGGTTCTGGGAAGATCTCACCTTCACCTTTAGCCCCTCTGCCCCATTCCACCTGTCCATCCTTAATACCCATCTCTGCCCACACTGCCCTCAGCCCATCTCCAGGGGTACATTTTCCTTTCCGTCCTGCCTCATATCATGGATCCTTCTGTGATGGTTAGCTTAATTGTCAACACAACCTCACACCACCTGAGAAGTAAGAGACTCTCAGTGAAGGATGGGCACAGCAGACTGGCCTGTGGGCATGTCTGGGGGGTGGGGATTTTCTTTACTGCCTTACTTGATGTGGAAAGATTCAGCCTGAAGGGGGATAACCCACCTCCCTAATTTGTGGCTCTAGACTGTATAGGAGTAAAGAGAGATAAGGACATTCATTTCTCCCTGATTTTGACATGGGTGTGATGTGACCAGTTTTCTTAAAGGGCCCGCCACCGTGACTTCCTGAGGATAGTGAAGCATTGCCTGAAATTTAAAGCTCAAATGAATCTTGTACTCCATATCTTGCTTTCAATCAGGGTATTTTTTTTTTTATTACTACAACAAAAACGAAACTAGGACAGCACCCTATCCAGCAGGGCAGCATCATGTCATGTGACCCCGTCTCCTCTGGCTCAGCGTGTGAACACATTGACAAATAACCACTTTTCTGTTAAAGGAGGCTTGCACCTCCTGCCAAAGGCCAACAAATGCTAGCTGGGTTAAAAGTCCCTAAGTCATAAATTTCACATGGGCGCAGTATGTGGAGAATATTTCTCTTCCCCTATGACTAAAAAAAGAAAAGGAAAAAGTTCCACCCAGCAGCCCCCGAGCACCTGAGGGGTCAGCGCTGGACCTGGATCCTCTTTAATGGCTTGCCCATGTGTGGGGAGAGAAAGATGCATCCCTCGCTCTCCGTGTGTTTTACTTCTGGCAACTGCTTCCTCTGGCAAATGTGGAAACTCTTGCAACAGCCATGAATAAAACAGAGCTGCAAAGTTTCCATTTCATACACAAGCCAGGATTTCCTCAGAACATGGAAGCCCGGTAACATCACATGCTCCTCCCGGCATCCAGCTGGCAGCCCTTCTCCACCGTGGTGGAAAGAGGTGCTCTCTTGAGCTGCAGCCAAGAGCTTCCTGATCTTACCTACTTCTCAGCTGTCCTCTTCCTGGAGATGAGCCGGGCAGCTAGTCAGAAATACCCCAAAACACAACATACGCCACCCTCAAGGTTGAGCCTGACAGTTCTCATTTCACTAAGTCCAAGAGGAGAGACACGGAGTCCAGCATCAGCTATCATCCACGTGGCTTTCTTGCCTACGTTTTCAACCTCATTTGTCACGAGTTCAATAACACACAGTTGAACAAGGCCACATCTCTGTGACAGCAGCTTTTTATGACATGTCCTCAGTACCTCCCACCCCATCCATATCATTGTTTTCTCAGTAAGTGTGCATCTTGCATCCAGCTCCACCCTCCACTCAGACAGCTCCCTTAGTCATCTATGTGACTGGCTCTGTGACATCCACTGTGTCCCCACTGCGGCTGTGCCTCCCATCCAGCTCCAGAACTCATCAGCTTTCCAAGCAAACACTGGCTGTTTCCCATGATAACTCCTCCACCCCTTTCCACAGCAGCTGCCAATCAGAGCCTCACTTTCCGTCTGCTCGGACTTGACAACTGGTACCTCATGTGAAGGGAATCATGCAAGAGAGGAGAGGCACGGGCAGAGACGGTGGGAAAGGACCGACAAAGGAAACAGAAAACTGAAGGGTGCACAACCGAGTCCTTCAAAGAGATCAACCTGGTGTGGGACACAACACTGGCAGATACCATACTACCCAGATTCAGAGACTGGGAGGATCTAGGCTGATCTGAAGCAAGGGGCAGTGTTGGTTGGGGTAGAGTGTCATTGTGGAGGCAGCATAAGCATAAGGGAGTAAGGGAAGAAGCCAGAGGGTATGATAGTGAATGGCACAGGATAGCGCTTATAGGCCCGCAGAAGAGTACACCAGCAAGCCAAGGTGGGGGGAAAATGAAGAAGGCTGAACGCAGGAGTGGCGGGGTGACCAGGAGTGGCAAGGGTAACACAGGAGCAGTGGGGTGACACAGGAGCGGCGGGGGTGACACAGGACTGGCAGGATGACCAGGAGTGGCGGGAAACTTCTACCTCAGAACTGAGTATTGCAAAGGCAACTCATTTAGGTGCAGGTTGCTTGTTGTTAAAAAACAAGAAGCCAATAGGAAAGGACAGTTGGGAGATGGTCATACTAACCCATGGGAGATGCAGAGGAGGTCTGGGAGAAAAGTCTTGTCTGCCAGAGTGAAGGCTCGTCGTACAAACGGTCATGGGATGTACTGCTGACCACTTGTGGAGAACAAGAGAAGAGAGAGAGAGAGAGAGAGAGAGAGAGAGAGAGAGAGAGAGAGAGAGAGAGAGGCCTATGTAGATCCCATTGAGGGAGATGGGGAAACTGCAGGAGTGGAGCTGAGCCAGGCAGGTAAACTATCCCCGATGCAATGCATGGGAGAGGGAGAACTTCTTGGCCAGCGCTCACAGACCATGTGAAGTACAGAACACAAAAAGCAATGACATGGGCAGAGTTCTACCTACCCAGGTATGGCAAATGGAAAACGGGAGAAACGAAGGTCACCTAAAGAGAGGCCTGGAAGCGGAGGAAAGACATCATCAGAAAAGGAGACCAGGGAGCTTTGCCATCTTGCATCTAAGGGGCAGCAGGGGCCCTGCCTCGGCGTGAGTGAACAGCAGCATATGCTGACTTTATGAAGGACTGAGCTGTGGATTCTTTTCAGTCTTAGGTTTTCACTGTTGTTCCTTGTAACCTTGTGTATGTGTTACACAATGAGAAAGAAGAATGGAGTCTGAGCATCCCTCTGACAACAGGTGTTGGGCATTCAAAACCACTCTATTGGTTCACAACCAGGGAGAAGCTGAGAGTTCACTGCCCTGACCCTCTGGGCCTTCCGGACCTGCTAAAACCAAAAGCACCACAAATTGTTTGCCTCTGCCTGAGGCCAATCTTCCCCAGGCTGTTTTTCCTATGAAGGGAAACTCATCCCAAGCGGAGAGAGGACATTGACAGTGACAGTGGAGCTGGATTTGATTTCCGCACACGGAACTACTTGCCAGCAGTTGCTGTTTCCCCACCTGACCCCATCTGGAGTGGGTTTCAACCTCCAAGCTGTGGGCTGACCCCACGGAGGCTTGCACAGTTCCCAGTGTTTACTTCTGTCCACTTCAGGATGTTGCAGGAACCCATAAAAAGCAAGCTGCTTTCTGGGATATGTGACCTGCTCAGATGGGAAGAGATTGGCCGCAGGCTTCACTAAGGTGGAAAAGCAGGGCAGAAGCGTTCATGTTGCTCCTGTGCACCTTTCCCCCAAGCTGAGAGCACAGCCCAGCCAGGGCGAGTGGAGGTTAACTGCTTATCCTTTCCAGCCTAAGCAGAGTGGCCATAAATCTCAGAGGGACAGCAGGGCACAGCGTGGCCAGCTCTGCTCTTACTGGCCACGGGGTTTCCAGTAGTTCATATAAGGCTAAAGTTGCTAATGCAGAGGCCTCATCTGACCTGATTTCCACGTCCTGCTTCTGCAGGGGAGAAACACCTATTACCAGGAAGCAATTGCTAATAGGGTTAGTACTGGGTTTACCTATAAGGAAATGCATGATCTCCCTTTTGTCTGCAGAGGACACAGTCTGGGGCTTCAGTGGACTCTTGACACAGCAGGTGGTGCCAGACTCTATAGAGTATATACTGTCTTTTCTACCAAGCTGTGATAATTTAATTTAAAAATTAGTCACATAGCAGTAACTGATAATAAAAGAGACCAGTTTGAAGATACACTGTAAGAGATTTTCCACCATGACTCATGTTTGCCTTTCACCCTTCCTTCTCAACTTTTCTACCTCAAATACTAGTTGTCTACAAAGAATAACCAGAGTCAATTGTGTTTACTTCTTACAGCTCAGAATCCTGCCCTTCTAATGGTCCTGCTGTTTCTGGGGATGGAGGGGATGCCAGCAGCATTTGATATTGGTGCCCAAAGCAGCAGATGGCTCAGTGGGGTCATTATTAGGTAAAACAAGGGCTCGCTGGACTTGAACACCGCGACACTGAGAGAGTAGACCTGATTGTCCGGGTGTCTCGAAGAGCCTGACGTCGGTCTGGGAAATGAACCTGGGTCCTCTACCAGAGCAACAAGTGCTCTTAATAGCTGCGACAACTCTTCAGCCCCTAAGGGAAAGTTTAAAATTAAGGAATTTAATTTTAAAATACTTCACAATGGGCCCTTGAAATGCTAGGCATGCATGTCTGAAGACAATATCTGTTAATTTATGCAAGTATTTGAAAGGCCCAAGATTATTTCCAATTTATTAACTTAGAACTATTGGAAATTAGGATAGATTTTTATATATATTAATATTGTTTTCACATACAAACATATATTACATATAATATATTTTATATATATATATATATCTACTCTCTCTCTCTCTCTCTCCTCTCTCTCTCTCTCTGGCAAACACACACATTTGTGTGTGAACAGGAAGGGTAAGAAGCCTGCAGCACATACATGAAGGTCACAGGACAACTTGTGGCAGTCAATTCCCCCTTTCAACAAAGTTGATCCTTGAGATGAATTCACGTAGTACAGGTTGAAAGTAGACTTATGAAAGAGGCACTAAAGAGTCTCTCTGTCACAGATGGACAACGAGAAAGAAGGGTGCCTTGCCCTATCTTAAGATTGGAGGTGAGTGGGGAGAGGGTATGTGGAGGGAGTGGGAGGAGGGGAGGAAGTGGGACTTTTGATTGGTATTTTTTAAAGTAATAAAATAAAAATAAAAAATCTATCTAAAAATCTGCATTTGGTTAATGATATTGAGTCAGCATTAACGTCTCCATTTTGAATTGTGCTAAGGTCATATGCATATGAGCAGCTGGGTGACATGTGCAGTCTACATCTTGTCATCAACTTTTAGGTTAAGTCAATTTTGGGCAAAATAACTATAATAAGATATTTCCTTTTTAAATGCTAAAACAACATGATAGAACAAAGAAATAAAAGAAAGGAGGGAGGTAAAAAGGAGAAAGGGAGGGAGGGAGAGATATAGGGAAAGCTAGAAAGTAAAAGAAAGGAGAGAAGGGGGAGGAGAAGAAGGGAGAAAAGGGGCATGGAGGAGAGAAGGAAAGAAATCAAACAGTTCTTACATATTTCACAGAAACTAGCTCAGAAAGAATGGTCCTAATGAACACAAAACACTGCACTGTGACTTCCAGAAGTGGATGTAAGCAAGCCTAAGTGAACTTGGCAACGATTTTTTTAGACACAAAACTAGAAGAACATTCCCTGAAATAAAATCTGATTAGTTCATCTTCATTGAGTTTTAAAAGAGTAAAAGACACTATTATGAGAATAAAAAGATGAACCACCAAAATTACATAATATTTGCAAAACACATGCTGAATAAAGGACTTGTATCCAAACTGTGAAAATAATTCTTAAAGCATAGCATTGAGGGAACATCTCAATTAGAAAGACTATAAACAAGAGGCTTGAACAGACATCGCAGCAAAGACAGTCTACAGGTAGTGAATGAAAATGCATTTAGCATCACACAGCACGAGGACATTTCAGATGAACACAGAAGCTGCCTCTGTTTATCTGCTAGAATCACTGTCTTAGGGTTTCCATTGCTGTAGAAAAATACCATGACCAAAGGCAACTTGGAGAGGAAATGGCTCATTTCATCCTACAGCTTGGAATCAATCTTTCTAACTTCCAAAGTGAGAGCAGAAACTCAAGGCAGGAGCTGGTACAGAGATCATGGAAGAGTGCTGCTTACTAGTTGGTTCCCCACAACTTGCTCAGCATGTTTTCCTATAGCACCCTGGACCAAAAGCCTGGGGGTGGCAACATCCTTAGTGAGGGACCCCTTCCACATAAATCTTCAATTGAGAAAAATATACCACAGGCCAATCTGGTGGGGCCAGCTTTTCAGTCAAGGTTTCCTCTTCAAAGTGACTTCATCTTATGTCAAGTCTACATAAAACTAGCCAGCACAATTATTAAAACCTAAGATATCAGTGATTACCAGTGATGGCCAGGATGTAGCAATGAGTAGTCTCATTCACTGGGCATAGAAAATGCTGCAGCTACTTAGGCAGGCATCCAGATAGTTCCTTACAAATTAAGAATGCTATCATGACAAAATGTAGCAGCCACACTCTTGTATTTGTACCGATGAATTCAAAACATGTACACACAAAATGTGCGCATAAATCTTTATTACAGCTTCATGCATGAATCCCAAATTAAAATCAACTAAGATATCTTTCAGCCAATGAATAAATAGACAGTGGTGTGTGACAGTTATATGACAGTGTGTGATGATGGAAAGAAGTCCCAAACCGAGGTATAAAAAGAGATGAAGGCTTTCTGAATTCACAGCACTAATTGAAATAAGCCACTCTGAAAAGTACTATTGAATGTACATAATGTTCTATAGTGGGTGGCAAAAAGATTGGCAGGTTGCAAGAGTTTGGGAACATGAAGTCTAAGATGCATGTTCTTGCCAGGGTGACTTCTTGAGAGTGTCTTCTTGGTTTGTTCATAGCTTCTCAACACGAATTGAGAGGCTGAGCTTTTTGATATCTCTTATTGTAAAGACACCAGTCTTATCGGATCAAGATCCCACCCTTAAGACTTCATCTTAGTCTCACTAGGGATTAGGGCTTCAGTGTAGGAGTATTGGGGAAAGGGTAACAATCAGCCTATTACATTTGAATTCCTACCCTCTCATTTTATTGAGAGTAAATTATGCAAAGATAAGGTCTGGAAAGAGAAGGGAAGGGAAACATGGAGTAAACTGACCCTGGCAGTTCCTGTATAAACAGCACATAGGACCATTACAGAGAATGAAGTACCACTTCATCTGTAACTAGCAAAGGAAAAATACAGTAGAGCATGAGAACAGACAGAATAAGAAGTTTGTGCAACAAAATGATCCCCTTGATTTGGCTGTTAGATTGCTGCACGGTGCTGAGATGAAAGGGAGAAACCCAACATAAAGAGGCACCACAGAAAATAAAGGGAGACCAAGAGTTGGTGCTATAGAGCCACTAACTGTCACTCTGAAGTTTCGAACGTAGGACAAGTATGACACAGAGAAATCTACAAAGAGAAATCAGAAGACCAGACCTCCCATGAAGAGCAGACTAGCTCCCCACCATGGGTGCTTAAACAGTGTCCTCGAAACCCCAGGCATGCTCAGCTACATGAACCTGGACAGCAGGCCCTAGGCTTGATGAGTCATGAGTTCTAGACGTGCAAGCCAAAAGTGAAGGGGCAAAAGGCTTCAGTGAGCCTGTTCCCAAGGGCACCCATCCAAGGCTCCGTTCTACTTTTCTTCAGAAAAAAAAGCCACTGGACCTGCACCAAATTCAGAACACTTTATCATTTTATTTTGTAAATAAACCCATAATTATATCTGAATTAGAGAGGACAAACATTACGAATTCTTTCTCTTCCTGTCTTTTTGTTGTTGTTGTTGTTGTTGTCTTTGGCTGCTGGGCTATAAGTCAGCACAGATGACTATCACACTTGTGAGCTCGGGCTTCCTCCTCACTGTAAGCCAGACAGCTTTAGAGTAAACACCAAGCAAGCAAGAAAAATAAGAAGCTGACTTTATTTTTTCTCTACATGGTCCCTCAAGTGTCCATTTCCCAAGTCCACTCATTTATGACTACAGCGTAGTCACTGATTTTTTTAAAACTGAAAATGCATGACCTGGCACATAGGCAGAAACACATATATGGTTTAGGGAAAGCAGAATGTAATAAAAATAATAATAAAACACATTTAACAAGAGCCTAGAGAAGAAACTAAGCAAACAACTGCCGTAAGTTTGGGTTTCTAGAGCTAGTCGTCCCAGACCAGGTGATTTGTAATTCCGGGGAAACTCACTCTAACTCACCTGGAGGCTTTAAGTCCAAGGTTAGGATGCTGGTGCAATAAAGTTGAAGATGAGTTCTTCCTAGTTTACAGACATCCCTACTTTCTCATTGTCCATGTGTGACAGAGAGACTCTCTACAGCCTCTCTCATAAGTCTACTTCTACACTGTACTCACGAGTGTTCCACCTTCACAATCTATTCAACTCCCAAAGGCCTCTATATCCTCGTGCCACATGGAGAACTAGAGTGTCAACATATGGCTTTGGGGAGACACAACTATCCAATCCATAAACACCACCCAAAAGAGTAGATGGGGCAGAATCGATGAAAGGGGTACTCTAGCCTATATCACAAGGTAACAGGACTGCAGTTTGAGGTAAGTCAGTTGACTGTATACATCTTAGCATGCCTTGTACCGTTATGGCACCAGGGAATTAAAAATCACGTCACTATTAAAACCACTGGAGAGTTAGAAGCTCCTGAAGCCATGAAACTTCTTAGGCAAAGCAATTAGTAAGCAAACATTTGATAAAAATCAGATAATAATAATAATAGAAAGATGAAGATAGATAGATAGATAGATAGATAGATAGATAGATAGATAGATTTTTTTCTATTTGTCTAGTGTTTCAAAGGAATGAATGTGAGGGGAGAAGAGAGGGCCACTGTTTAGAATAGCTGAATAATGTGAGGTACAAATGAATATCAATAGAATCCATCCATCAGAGCTGCTAACAATACAGATGGAAAGAGTCACAAGGAATTAGCTCTTTTGGAGCTAGAAATCTCATACTCTTCTCATGGTGTATTAGAGTTCTCTAGAAGAACAGGATAGATAGCCTGGATATATGTATAAAGAATCCCTTTAGTCAGCTTTTGTTAAAGTAAGGGCAGTAGTTATCTCCTGCTAGAAAGGCCAACAGTCTGGAAACTGTGCAGTCGATGAGGCTGGGGGCCTCTGCAGCCCCATCTGATCTGGAAAAGCTGGAAGGTCCCTGGAGGGCCCTAATCTTGTCTTTAGTCAACAGTGGGAGCCTGGACACTCTGGTTTTGATATTAGTGAAGGCACGAGTAGCAGCAGCAATGGGAAAAGTCAACTGGATGACGAGAGGGAGGGCCAACCAAGGAAATAGTAACACATTTTCCTTCCACCAGGTCTCCTTTTATCTGGGCTGCTACCAGAAGGTGCCACACACACCTGTGGGTCTTCCCACATCAGTTAAAGTAGGCTTCTTCAACTGAAGCTTCCTATTTAGGTGATTCTAACTTGTGTCATTAATATTAAAACCAACTATCATAATCCACCCTCTGTCAACTAACTTACACAGAAGCACATCACTTTAAAAACCATAATCTTGTACAAGTACATATACACATACCACCCAAAACTATATATACACATACACATAAACAAATCAATAAATCTTAAAAATAATGATTAAAGTAAATCTTAAAAACCATAATGGTGTTCCCTTTCCCCAAGTCTCAGGTTTATTTCATAATATAAAATACAGTCCACTTTGGAGCAAGAGGAACACCCCTCCATGGCTATTGGGAGAGTAAACTTGTACAGCCACGTTGGAAATCAGTGTGGCAGTTTCTCAGAGAACTGGAAACCAACCTACCATAACAAGACCTAGCTATACCAATCTTAGGCATATATCGGAAAGATGCTCAACCATACTGCAAAGACACTTGTTCAACTATGTTCACAGCAGGTTTATTCATGATAGCCAGAACCTGGAAACAGCCCAGATGGCCCTCTTCTAAGGAATGGATCAAGAAAAGGTGGTAATTTACACAATGAATACTACCCAGCTGTTAAAAACAAGAAGATCAAGAAACTTGCAGGCAAATGGAGGAAACTAGAAAAAAATCATCCTGAGTGAGGTAACTCAGATCAATAAAGACAAATACGGCATGCACTCACTCATGACTGAATATTAGCTGTAAAATAAAGGAGAACTATGCTACACTCCACAGACCAAGAGACTAGATAAGAAAGGGTTCATGGGGAACACCTGAATCTCCCTGGGAAGGGGAAATAAAAGAGATTTCATGAGTGGACTAAGGGCAGGTGGGGATGGGAGTCATGAACCATCAGGTGAGGGGACCTGGGGTGGGAGAGTACTTGAAGGGAACTCCTGGGAGAGGTGTTTCAGGGTCAGGAGAAAGTTTGGTGCAAGAGAATATCCCAGGAGTCTATGAGGAGGACCCCTACTTAGCTTGCTAGCCTGAACTGGCCATCTCCTGTGACCAGATTGGTGCCTGGCCCAGTTGCCATCAGAGAGGCTTCATCCAGCAACTGATGGAGGCAGATGCAGAGAGACACACAGCCAAATGTTAGGCAGAGTTCTGGATTCCTGCCAAGAAGGAGGAGAAAGGAGTGGAGGAGCCAGAAAAGTCAAGTACACCACTGGAAGGCTCATAAAATCAACTAACCTGGACTCACAGGGTTTCACAGAGAATGAACCAATAACCAGGGAGCCTGCATGATACTGATCTAGACTCTCTACATATGTTACAGTTGAGTAGCTTGGTTCTCTTGTGGCACTCCTAACAGCAGGAATGGGGGTTGTCTTTTTTACTGGGACCCTACTGCTCATAGTGGGTCGTCTTGCCTAGTCTTTTTTTTTTTTTTTTTGATTTTTTTCGAGACAGGGTTTCTCTGTGGCTTTGGAGCCTGTCCTGGAACTAGCTCTGTAGACCAGGCTGGTCTCGAACTCACAGAGATCCGCCTGCCTCTGCCTCCCGAGTGCTGGGATTAAAGGCATGCGCCACCACTGCCCGGCTTGCCTAGTCTTAACACCTGGGGAGGAACTTAGTTTTACTGCAACTTGCTATGCCATGTTTTGCTGATACTCATAAAAGACTTGCCATTCCTGGATGGAGACGAAGAGGAGAGGCTTGGGGATTGGGAAGGGGGGTGGGGGAGAGGGTCTGGAAGAGGAGGGTGGGGGAGGCTTTAGCCAGGATGTAAAAAAAATAGATGAATAAAACCAGGAGGAGAGGTGAGATGAATGGTCTCCAGAGCTAGTTAACTCAAAAGCCACAAAAATTAAAAAAAAAAAAATATTGTCCACCTTAATTCCATCAAATTCCTACAAATCTCAATACTTAAGAAAAACTCCAAGTTCCTTACATGCAAGGCTCTAATAAAGATTAAAAAAAACAAGTTTTGTATTATGGTATCAAGTATACATTCTTCTTTTTTTATTTTTATTTATTTATTTATTTATTAAAGATTTCTGTCTCTTCCCTACCGCCGCCTCCCCTTCCCTCCCCCTCCCCCCAGTCAAATCCCCCTTCCTCGTCCACCAAAAGAGCAGTCATGGTTCCCTGCCCTGTGGGAAGTCCAAGGACCACCCACCTCTATCCAGGTCTAGTAAGGTGAGCATCCAAACTGCCTAGGCTCCCACAAAGCCAATAGGTGCAGTAGGATCAAAAACCCATTGCCATTGTTCTTGAGGTCTCAGTAGTCCTCATTGTCCGCTATGTTCAGCGAGGCCGGTTTTAACCCAGGCTTTTTCAGACCCAGGCCAACTGGCCTTGGTGAGTTCCCAACAGAACATCCCCACTGTCTCAGTGTGTGGGTGCACCCCTCGCGGTCCTGAGCTCCCTGCTCGTGCTCTCTCTCCTTCCACTCCTGACTTGGACCTTGAGATTTCAGTCCGGTGCTCCAATGTGGGTCTTTGTCTCTGTCTCCTTTCATCGCCTGATGAAGGTTGATATTCAGGAGGATGCCTATATGTTTTTCTTTGGGTTCTCCTTCTTATTTGGCTTCTCTAAGAACCCGAATTATAGGCTCAATGACCTTTATTTATGGCTAGAAACCAAATATGAGTGAGTACATCCCATATTCCTCTTTTTGGGTCTGGCTTACCTCACTCAGGATAGTGTTTTCAATTTCCATCCATTTGCCTGCAAACTTCAAGAAGTCCTTGTTTTTTACTGCTGAGTAGTACTCTAATATGTACATATTCCATACTTTCTTCATCCATTCTTCAATATTCCCAAAGAGGAAAAACAAGGCCACAGGAAATAAGCAATTGTACCAAAGCAAAAGAAAAGCCATCAGAGAAAACAGTCATCTTGGAGTGACAATGACTGGAACGTGTGGAATTTGGAATGTGATCTGGACTCCTAAGAGCTTGGGCACCAAAATCTTTTGAGGACTGTTTTACCTTTTAATGTCCCATAGCTTGAATGTGACAATATAGATCTATAGCGCTTAATCTCTAATATCTCAATTGATGCTATACTGTGTGATAAGAAACTAGAAGAATTCACAGATATTGACTTAACATATGTACAAGGATATTCTTAACAAACTGAAAACACTCCTGTGAGTTACAGTCCTCCTTCCTGTAATAGTCACGTGGCCTTAGCTGTCATTTACAACTTCCTCCACCCTCAGCAAGCACTTTGGCAGCTTGCTCCATTAACTTGAGTGGTGGGTTGTATCTTCATTTCTGAGGGGTCTGGACCATTTATCATCCTGACTGGTTTGGACGGTTGTAGTTTCCAGTTGCAATTACAGAAAATGGCAACACCAAGAGACACTCCAGGAAAAAGTCTTCCTTACCTCCATTCTGGAGAAGCAATCAGATTTTCCCTGGTCATCTGGATCAGTCACTCCTCTTAACACTATTAGTCCTTCCCTAGCTAGTTGTCTTGGGCATCAGCTGCCTAAATTGGCCAGGAGGAAGTCTTAAATTTCAGTTCAATAGAATATTTGTTGTGTTTCCTGGAAGAAGCATTTCCCCCCTTGGGACAAAAACTCATAGCTCCAAGGAACCTAAGTTTGGGGGGACAGAAAGTAAAATTTCTCTTCTAGTGAAGGATACTTAGAGGGTCATAACAGACAAGGAAAGGGAAAGAAGGCTTCTGAGGTGGTGGCTTCTTGTTCCTGGAAGTTCCAGGAGAAATAGAGGTAAGGCACAGGGTGAAGAGGGCAAGGGGAGGACCTATGAGACCCAGAAACCCTTGAGTTTATTTGCTGGCCTCTCAGCCTTTGGGAGCTCAAAACCCAGAGGGACAAAGCCATGGCTTACCCTTTCTCCACATCAATCTGGGTGCTCTGCCTTTCCCTCATATTCAATTCTCTGTCCCTCTCAGAAAACGGATCTGGTGGCATTCTAGATGAGCTCCAGCACACCTGTTACATGAAATGGGGCCTCTCATCTGGGATTGAGAAGACCTCTGTTTAATGTTAAGTAGTTGACTGGAAATCATAAAGAAAGACTTATAAGTGGCCGTGGTTTTCTGGCATTCAGAGTGTCCCTTTTGAGGAAGGTAACCCCTCCATCATGAATGACTAGCAGTGTTGGAACCCCAATAAGCCCCAGCTTCAACTGTCACTAAGGACAGAAGGGGCACAGACACTGACAGGGTGATACACTTTCATCTCTCATGGTTGGATGCAGATTTCTTAGGAGGACCAGGGGAGAGGCTACCCGCCACACCTAGACCAAGAGATGGGGCAAACAGGATCCCAGGGAACTGATCATCTCACTGCAGAGGAAGGGTGGAGGGGGGGCAGATTTCACACTCAAATGCCTTGGGAAGGTCACACCTCGGCTAGCTTCCTCAGTCCTTAGTTGGCTCTTCTGCCCTTGAGTGTGAATAGCTAACCCGGGGCACCTGGGGTGGTCTGTCTAGGGGAAGGGAAGACTTGCCGACTTTCTGTATCTTGAGTTGTTCTAGCATGTAATCATGAAATTTTCAGAAGTAGATAAAATAAAATGACCAGAAGAAATGGCTGCACATTATCATGACAGGGAATAAGGAATTCTGTATGTCCTTGGGTGATAATTTTTGTTGTTTTAACTTTGTCACCGTGCACCCTAATCTACTGGTATTTCAGCCGGCCACTGCAACTCCACAGTTACTGGCCTACTTCTATAGCAGCCTGGGGTTGGGGACTGTATTACTGTGGGTGCCAGCTCTGTTACTGCTGCCAAAGGTAGCTTTAATTACAAAGGTAAGCTTTAACTAAACCTCTATTGGTTTCTTGTTCTATTTATAAATAAGACTTGATATTCAAAGGCTGGGAAGAAAACCTGCTAGGTCGGAGAGGCTGAGAAGCGAAAAGCTAACCTGTCCTCCTTGATGGCATCTCAAAATGAATCTTCTGCTTTGCCAGACCAGAAAAAACCATGCCACTCCAAATCCTGTGCCTATCTCTCCAGGGTACTCTTTGGCACTCTAATTGCTTTCTGTCAGTTACTCTGTGATTACTAATTGCTAACTCAGCCTCCTGACCCAAGGAACAGAATTGATAGAATGTGTCTGTGTGTGTGCACGCACGCACGCACGCACATGAGCATGTGTGTGTGTGTGTGTGTGTGTGTGTGTCTTCTGCCACCAGAAGGTATGGCCCACTTTAAAGGTGGATCTTCTCACCTCAAAAGATCTGGATTAAAGGCAGATCTTCCAACTTCAAATGATTTAATTAAGAAAAATCTCTTACAGGTGTACCCAGACATTTGGCTTTAGTTAATTCCAAGTTGACAACTAAGAATAGCCATCATAGTTATCCTCATACTCCTCCTCCAAATTTTCCAATCATGCTCTTTCCAAGTCCCTAATCATCCAGCCAAGCAATTGGCTATAGCCCGAGAAATCAGTATGTAGTCACACACTTGGCCATCTCTTCTTCTGAGTAAAATGTACAACTATGTACACTGCCTGGAGTTTTTCCCCACTGTTTGGGTTTTCCTTCACTGGTGTCCTTCATGATGGCCCCAGAAAAGAGCTGCATTGCTGCAGCTACCCACTTCTGGGTGGTGCCTGCATAGCACGAGAAACCATCTGTAAGCCAGGAGCTAGTCTTTGCTTCGTCAGTCAAAAAAAAAAAAATCATAGGACAGACTCCACATGGTGATTTCAAGGAGAATGTCCCCTCAGCAGGCTCAGACATTTGAATACCTGTTTCCCAGCTGGTGACTTTGTTTGCTTTGGAGGAGAAGCCTTAGTGGAGAAAGTATGTCACTGTGTAACAGGACCCCAGATCTTAGCACAACTAATTCCATAATGGAATTACCATCAGATCATAAAACTCAACACACAGACAACACCACCTGCCAAAATAGAAAGTAAATTTAATCCATCAAAGTCCATTTTTCTGGAAAATCTCTAAATATACCAATCTTGCTCTTTAGCTTCTGGCTAACTGTACTTGTTAACTGAAGTATGTCAACCTAGAAGATGGTTTTGTCCTTAGAGTCTCACCCTGAGAAAAGCTCGGTGTCACTCTGGGATCCCAAAGACCCAGTGAAGCCACTGGCTAGCTAATAAAGGGCTCTATTAGTTTAAACCCACAACCAAGCAGTCCAAGTGGAGATGGGTTTTAAGATTTCAAAATCGTGCCCTAGCCCCAGTTTGCCGTTTCCTTCTTGCGGGGTGACAAGTGAGAGCACAGCTGTCCCAGCTGCCGTGTTGTCCTGCGATCATGCTTCCTTGCCATGCTGACTGTGAACTCTTACCCCTCTGGAACCATTGTTGTGAAGCATCCACAAGAGAAGGACACAGACACAAGTTTTCAAGTTCAATCCAATAGCGAATGACTACACTGGGGGTTCAGGCCCAAACGAAATCCTTATATAGACCCCCCAAAAGGTATTTAGGAATTGAACTACGGAATTGATGTTTAGGTGTTTGTTCTTGTTTTAGCAATTGTTGCTGCCACTGCACTGGTTTTCAAGGCCTGGATGGTACTTCCATAACAGAGTCAGTTGTACTAAAGTCTTGCAGTCTACTAAGTTTGGGGCTTGTTAAATCATAAACTCAAATAAGCCCTTCCTTCTATATGTTGTCTTGGTCATGGTGTTTTATCAGAGCAATAGAAAAGTAACTCACGCAATCCATATTACCATATGTAGATATCTGGGAACAGAAGGTATTGCAACAGGAGTAGGAACCATTAGCATTTTGGCAGCTTCTTCATCTAAATTACTTGGACTCAATCAGTACTTGCATTTGATGATGAATTGCTGTTGTATACGTCCAGCTTTGTGACTTGGTGGGTCCTACAATACCTAGCTCAGGATAGGAAGCTCAGGTCACATGGTAACTTGGTGGCCCATTGACAAGTGTTCGGTTTTTATGTAAGAGATGCCTCTCAGAAGGAGACTAGTTTTCTGCAAATAACTTTGCTCCAAAATACCAAGGACCTCCATCGTGATCCACCTACAGAAGCCTTCACAAGTCTCCATAAAGTATCCCTATCTGTTATTGATACTTCAAGGACCATCATGTCTGCTAGATTGCATGCTAAGTGACAGAGCACCCTGCATAGCAGTCTGGACCCTTTGAAGCGCCTTCTCCTGCTTCAGGCCTGATTCAAAGCTGCCGGCTTTCATAGTCACTTAGCAAATGGGCAGAAGCTAACACGCCCAGGTGAGGAATGTGCTGCCTCCCAAACCCAAACAGGCCCACTAAGTTTTGCGCTTCTTTCTTGGCGGTGGGAGGGGCCAGGTAAAACAGTTTATTCTTCACCTTAGAAGAGATATGTCTATATGCCCTATACCACTCTAATCCTAAAATTTTCAACAAGGTAGAAGCCCCTTGAGGTTTGGTTAAATTTATTCTACATCTTCTAATGTATATGTTTTATCAGCAAATCCAAGGGGTTGATAGCACTAGTCCATTTCGTTCATGCAGCATAATACTATCAAGATAGTGGGGCAATATACTACCTATGGAAGAGGCAAGGAAGTGGTTCTTAACCTGTGTCTATGTGGGGAGTGGTCATATATCAGATATTCACATTACAATTCACAACAGTATCAAAATTACAGTTATGAAGTAGCAACAAAGTAGTTTTATGGTTGAGGGTCACCACAACATGAGGAACTGTATTGAAGGGTCTCAGCATTAGGATGGTTGAAAACCACTTAGGTAAGTGATCAATATCCTTCTAGTTATGGGGCAAGGCTGGAGAGTTAATATACCCTTGAAATAGAACTATGAAGGTATACTGCTGGCCTTGCTAGTTGAAAGCAAACCATGCCCAGGGGTCCTTGTGAACAGACAGAAAGAAAAGAACCAAGTATTCCCCAGCTGCATACCATGTACCAGAAGACTTGCTAATCTGTTCAAGTATGGACACCGCATCTGACACAACAGCTGCAACTGGAGCCACTGCTTGACCTGCACTTGTGAGTCAGCTGTCATTCTCCATAACTCACAGGTCAAACAGAAGAGCTAAAGGGAGATGAGGTAGGAGTGATCGCCTCTGCAGCTTCCAAATCCTTGATGGTGGCTCTGATGTCTTTTATCCCCCCAGGAATGTGATGCTATTTCAGGTTTGCTGTTTTCTCTGGTAGAGGCAACTTCAGTGATGTCCAGTTTGCCTTTTCAACTCCGTAACTGTTGGATAGTTTTCAGTTTCAGGCCCTAAACTAGGGTATCTCCGCCTAAGCATCATCATCATACAGGACCGAATAATTCTGTTTTTACAGTAGTGATCTGATACCTTTCGAGTAACATCAAATCCCACTTCACTTTGAACAATATCAATTTTCTTTCTCAGAATGGAGACTGATATAACAGCCTTCTCAGAGAATCTGCCACATATTCACTCAACACTGACACATTCTCCATGACAACCATGGCTGAGGCTACACAGCCATGCTGCCTTTGCTCCTCGGACTCCACCCAACCCATGCGATTCCCATTCACCGAATCAGAGATGGGAAACATGTCATGCATGAAGCCTTGGGACAGTTCTTTACCAGTTTGCTATACTGATGCCACTTAAGTACGGTGACAATTGTATGACAAAATGCAACAGAACATAGTTTCACCATTCTGAGTGCTGAACACAAGACAAATGTTTCAGTGGGATTGATTCCTCCTGAAGGCTGTACGTGAGAATCGCCAGAGGTGTCTCCTTCGCTTCAGGTGCTTGGCAGTCTTCTTTCTGCCTCCCTGGGCCTCTAGATGCAGCCTCTCAATCTATGCTTCCGTCTTCACCTGGTGTTCTAGTTCTCTGTCTCCCTTGTCCTGTAGCAGTCAAGCTGAATTTGGCTTACCCGCATTCAGCATCGCCTATTCCCAATTTCATTCCAATGAGAAAGTCCATGTTTCCAAATAAAGCCATATTCACAGGTCATACTCTCATGAGGCTGTTTCCTGCATGGCAAGATCATATATAAGGGAAAGCCTATTTCAGATTCAAACAGACTTGCACAGCTACCCTGGTATCTCCAGATTGGCAAAGCTAATATGATGTGGTTAGAATTTAGGCAAGGACCAGGCCCCACTGTTGAAAGAGGAGCAGCAGGGACTGGGTTTCCGGCACCTGGCCGCCCATATGGTTAGCTTATGCCCCGAAATAATTACACGGAAACTGTATTCTTTTAAACACTACCTGGCCCATTAGTTCCAGCCTCTTATTGGCTAGCTCTTGCACCTGGACTAGCCCATTTCTGATAATCTGTGTAGCACCCCAAGGTGTGCTTACCGGGGAGATTCTAGCCTGCCTCTGCCTCTGGTAGGAAAATCATGGCGACTCCTGACTCAGCTTCCTTCTCCCAGCATCCTGTTCTGTTTACTCCACCCACGTAAGGGTTGGCCTATCAATGAGCTCAGGCAGTTTCTTTATTTTAACCAATGAAATCAACAGATTGATATATGACACTCCCACATCACCCCACTAGCCAAAAAGAGGTCTGGAGACCTAATTGTCAGCGGGGTTTTGGCAAAACATCGGGTGATCCAGAACACACCATGTATTTACGGCATTTTGCATGACGATGCTTGTGAAATGTTGGCAGCCCTTCAGCATTTACCTGTCACAACTCTAGCAATAGTCAAGCTTTTATCCAATTCCTGCTCTCCTTCTCAAGGTGAAATCCATGCCCTTTGCAGACAAGACACACCCTTCCCATAAAGATTACTAGCTTCATCCCAATCAACTTGCTGATTTGATGATTAAATTTAAGTGATTACTAAGTAAATTGCAGATTAGCAAGAATTTAAAAGAGACTAGCAAGCCTCTCCATATTGCAGGGTAACATAAGAGACCTTTTGGCTTTTTTATAAAAATTCTAGACATTTCTTCTTACTTCCTCTGTGACTTTATTGTTTTAATTTTGCTCACTGACTTCCTAAGTGGAAGAATGCCTTTCTTTCACTCTAAATTGTTATTATTTCAATTTGCAATATGAAAGGATCGTTATTGTAAGTTTTGAACATTTTAATTTCTCCCTTTACAAATATATTTTGCTCATTTTTTCTAGTGATGGATGGAAACTTTTAATTCTATTAGTAATGCATTTGAACTTACTAATACGATTGTTGAAGCTGAGGCTGGAGATATGTCTCAGCAAAGAAGATGGGCTGCTCTTCCAGAGGAAGCGAGTTTATTTCCTAGCATGCAAATGCTGGGACTTGCAGTCAGCTGTAACTCCATTTCCGGGAGATGGGTGACCCTCTTTGGTTTCTGAGGGCACCAAGCATGCATGTAGTGAACAAACATACATGAAAGCAGACACCCATACACAAAATATTTTTTTGGGAAAGAAAATAAAAGGTCTTCTAAACTATGGGTTGATTTTGCCTCCCACAGAGGAAGCCTTTGTTTGTTTGTGTGTTTTGTCCTGTGGTTTTGTTTGTTTGTAACTAGACAGATGCAAGTCCAGTGGTGTGCTCTCTCTTGGGGCTTCTTGAGTACACCATATGTGTCTTCTTTTTGCATCCTAACATTCTAGTGTCCCCAGAGGAAGCAGCAGATACCAAATAGTGATGCCAGAGTTAGAAGGGTAATACATGCTAACTGGTTCATGAGCCAAACCCCAACCGCTCCACCCCAGAGAGGCACATCCAGACCTGCAGACAGGAGTCTGCCTTCCAGTGAACTGTTGTGTTCATGACCTCAGTCTGCTTTGTCATGGCTTGCACACTGAAAATTCCCTAGTCACTGAATCTCAACATTGGGCCTGAAATTAGCCCTTACACAAATGAAAATGCCCTGAACATCATGATAAAAATTAAAACCTTATGCTGTTAGCAAGGAATACTTACTCTTGTTCTTCTGAACTTGCCTGAAAAATATCAAAATGTGTTCCAAAGTGATTGTGCTTATTTAAACTTACAACAGCAACACGGGGCTGAGGGTTGAACTCTTACTTCTTTTTTCTTTCTTCATTTATCTATTCCTTGTAGTGTGTTCTCGAAACACAATAAAAATAAAATAAAATGCTTCCCTAGCTCTGCAGTTAAAGAACTTTCACTCATATCTCCTATTTTAGGAAGAGTGGAAACCACTTACTTCCTGGTGGTGTATGACCACTGCCCCTCTTCAATGGAAAACAAACCTTCAGCTGCATAGGGGTTCCATTCTGAGCCTTCCTTGCAGACAAATGGGGAATCTGACCAGTATGGGAAGACTGCAGGTAGTGGAGATGATGCCTAATCTGCGCCCAAGGAAAGAGAATGAAGGGCTTCCATCCTGCTATCAGGGGATGAAGGACAGTAGCTGAAACAGCATCAGAGATCACAGCAGACGCCTGCAGAAAGAACCGAAGCCAGATACAATGCACGTCTCCTGTAAGGGCTCAAACCCCACTCCCAATACTGATTTTTCTCTTAGTTAGGGTTTCTATTAACATGATAAAACACTATGATCAAAAATAACTGTTGAAGGAAAAGGTTTATTTCATTTATACTTCCAGGAAACAGCCCATCACTGAAGAAAGCGAGGCAGGAACTGAAGCAGAGGTCAGGGAGGAGTGCTGCTTACTGGTTTTCTCTTCGTAACTTGCTCAGCCTGCTTTCCTAAAGCAGTCAGGACCACCAGCCCAGTGGCATCTGGGTCTTCCCTCATCAATTATCAAGAAAATGCACCACACGCTTGCTCACAGACAAGTCTGCTAGAGGCGTGTTCTCAATCCATATTCCTTCTTCCCACATGACTCTAGTTGTGTCTAGTTGACATAAAACTTATAGAAGACAAATGGCTTCATGTTAGTTTTGGTAATATCTGAAACAACTTTATTGAACCCTGTTTCTATCACCTGCCTACTACGTGGTCAAAACTACCATACATTTGTGTGTGGGTCTCAAATGCTTCATGATTTGGGACATTCATATCTATTTCATGCTCATATGGCATGGGTTACAGAGAGTGAACCCTAAAATTTTGTTTTCTCATCCTTAAAATGCACTCCTAAAGATTTGTCTAGATATGTAGTATGAGTCAAACGTTGTGGCTTTTTCATGTGATTGGAAATTCAAAGAGAAACAGGAAGAGTCAGCTATGATACTGAAGTTTATCATCCTCTTAAGTATATGAAATTCAAAAGCTCTGCATCAATTTCTACAAGTGTGTATGAGTTTAAAAATGAAGTATGTTATCTTATGACAGCTGATGCTTCTCTAAAAAATCTGAAGTGCTCTCTGTTTGCCCTGGCTTCTCCAGGGAAAATGGTGAAAGTTCTCTGAAGTCAGCAGGAAAGATTTGCATGCTATACACTTTCTGTTCTGAGAGTACTCTGTTCTGAGACCCTCCTTCTGAGCAGTCCTCAGCATGGAGCCAGGATGTGGACTGACAGTCAGTTTCTGCTCTAAGACATGTTATTTCAGTTCTGAAACTGAGACTTAACTTGTTCAAAGAAAAAGTATGAAGTCAGCTGTGACTTTGCAGGTGATGATGAAACCAAAGCCCACCCAATGCATTTTAGACAAGTAGAGGCATTTACTTTGTCTCCCTCATGGTTCTGCTAGAGGCACTTTGCTTTGTTTTAGCCTCTTTTCTCACCCATACAGTGACTAGGGTGCTTCAACCTCCCTCTGTAAGCTACAACTTCCCTCTGTAAGCTACAACTTCCCTCAAGTTCAAGCTCACTCTAAAGTCCTTCTTTGTGCTCAAGTGGCTACCAAATCGATCCAGTACTGCAGGCACAGCATGACCTAGCTCACCTCAAAAGCTCCCCCAATTCTTTGTCATCACTTTTATGGACCAACCTCCACCTTTTACCAGCTACACCAATCAATTGGATGAATACAAGTTTGATCATGACCTCATTCTACAGCAATCTGGAATCCAAAGTCAGCCATAATCTCTTACTCCCCTTTCAGCTGTCTCTCCTCAACTTTTATGCTACCCTTGGTTCACAATGCTTTTATTTCTTCTTTATTGTCCTCATCCTAAGATTGTATCTACCACTTCCATCCTAAAGACTACCCAACCATAAATGCACATCTTTGCACCCTAAGTCCTATTCTGAAGGCTGTGGGTCCCTCCAATGAATCCAGAATCATCTGGCCCCAATCTTCTTGTTGGTAGTCTTCTTGTCTATAACATTGAGGTTCTTATAGAATGCATCCATTTTCTCTGAGTCCAGAACCCACAACCATGGAAATTCTATCAAGTTTGGGGCATGTCTTCCTAACATGGAGCTTGTGTCTGTCAAACTGTGCCTTACCTGCCCTGCTCTGTGTTCTTGCAGACACAACATGGTAGGAATTTCCAAAGCCCCCAGCTTCGAGATGCTTCTTGAATGCATCTATTAGCATGAAAGCCGCTTACTTATATGTTTCTATATATTGCTAAAGGGTGTGGCAAATCTGAGTGCATGGAAACTCCTCATGAGGATGAAAGAAGATGTCATAAATTGTTAATTTTCCTGTGCTATGACTAGTAGATTTAGCCCATTCAGGATGCCAAAGCATTAGTTTTTAAATTAAAGTTCTTAATTCTAAAGATCAAATGAAAAAATTCAACATGAGAAATAATTGATTTTTTTAAAATAAACAATAATTGGAAAAAGAAAGAAAGAAAGAAAGAAAGAAAGAAAGAAAGAAAGAAAGAAAGAAAGAAAGAAAGAGAGTGGGGGAGGAAGAAAGAAAGGATAGAAGGAAAAAAGCAAAGAAGAAAGAAAGGAAGGGGAAAGAAAAGAAACCTTAGTAAACAGAACAGAAGAAGAGATCCAAAGTCCACTCTGGAGAACTCAGAGTCCCAGTTAGGGAGGACTCTGTTCTCAGTGTAGAATGCAACTGAAGACAGGAGACATCAGAGAAAAAGCCTAAGACAATTCATACCCAGTTCTTCAGGATATAAGATAATTTACAGAGGTTGGGGTACAGGTTTGGAGTAGGGAGAGGCATGAATGTGTGAAAAATAAGGGGGAAAAAGCAAGACTAAAATCATCAGGGACACTAGACACATCACTTACACACTTACAGTGTAAGCAAACAGGAATCTTGGCATCCATAAGCCACACGATCCTTTTCCTTTGGATTGGACTAGAACAATAGCAAGGGGCTATTCTAGGAAGAACCCTGCTGGGTGGGTGGCCAGGTAGCTCTATAGACAAATTACATTTCAGTGGGGCTCATCTTGCAAAGCAAAGGCAAGCATCACAGGACCACTCTCCAAGTCCTGGCATGAAAAGCAAAAACTGAGTCAGAACTCTGAGTCAGTATTAAGCCCAGTGGGAATGTGGTCTGAGCCACAGACATCAGTGAGACTAACTGGGCCTTCCATTGAGGGATAAGCAGCGGCAAGAAGTTCAAGGTGCCTAGCACCAAGTCATGTTGGTAGAGGGCAGGCCCACAGACCTTTCCAGTACTAAAATCTGAAAGACTAGTTATTGTGCCCACTGCCTGGCCCACAAACACACCCACTGTTCTCAGTTAAAAAAAAAAAAAGTCATACCAAACAAGTTCATCCTTCATCCTCATTGGAAGACACCAACTCAAATAGCCAAAGAAGCAAAACCAAGATGTTTTAGAGACAGGATATGATTGCTTCAAAAGTTAGCAGTTTCACAATAATGGATTCCAATGAGAATGAATTAGGCTAAATCCTAGACAAAGAAGTCAAAAGAATGACTACAAAAATATTCAGTATGATCAAAAGGAGACAAAAAGAAACTCCTAAATGAATTCAAAAAGAATAAAAATTCAAAGCTAGATGAAATAATGAAGTAAACACCAGCTATAAAAGAGAAATTCACTGAAGAGCAATTTTTAAAAATCAGATTTAAAATTTGGAAATGTAAAACTCAAGAAATGAAATCATAAGCTCAATTCAAAGCCTTACTAATAGAATAGATCAAGTAAAGATGGAATATGAGAGCTAGAAGACAAGGTAGAAGAATTACAGCATTCAGACACTAACATAAACTATTAAATATGAACAGAATGTGGAATCTACTTGGCCTCAATAGAAAGAACAGATTTACAAACCATAGGCATAGAATAAAGGAAAGAAGAGCAGAACAAAGTTATAAAAATGTATTTAACAAAATAATAGTAGAAATTTATCAAATATAGAATAAGAGATGATTATCCAGATAAGAGCCATTTAGAAAGCCCAAAAAGACCAGAGAAGACACTTCCACATGAGTCCACAATCAAAGCATTGAACAGACATAACAATGCCACACTGAAAACTGCAAGATGGAAGTCACATACAAGTCACATACAAAGACAAACCTACCAGAGCAAGCCCACAGAAGATTCCTAAACAGAAACTAGAATTTAGAAGAGCATAGAAAAAATGTATTTAGAATTCTGAGAAGCAACAACTGTCAGAAAATATGATATTCAGCAAAGCAACTTTCATAATTGAGGAAAAAATATATTTCCATGATACATAAACCAAAGGAAGCATGACTGGGAACCCACAACATACATAAAGGAATTTCACATACCAAAGAGTGAAAATTCAGCATGAGGCCACAGGAAAGACTGAACCGTGCCTGAGAGTAGGTCATCAGTTGTATTTTATCTCACCCTTTATAGCTTTTAAGGTCAGCAGTAGAATATAAAAACATAACAAACCAAAAATTGGCAAGAATGAAAATATGCCTTAGACTACTTCTTAATGAGAGGAGACGCAATACTTCAATCAAATGACATAGATGAACATGTTGGAAACACAAGAGCCGCCTATTTGTTGCCTACAAGCAACATTGCTTGCTGAAGAAAAACACAACCCTGGGGTAAATGGATAAAGAGAGATTTTCCAAACAAATAGAACAAGAAAACTAGCAAGTGTAGCAATCCTGACATCTAAAAATAATACATTTCAAACACAAATTAATTAGAAAATATAGAAGATTTCACTTCATATTAATCAATATAATAATCTAACAAGTATATATACATACACCAAATATCAACACACAGAACTTCATAAAACAGCATTAATGGAGGTAAAGAAACATATTGACCTCAAGAGAGTAATGATGGTAACTTCAATAATCCATCCTCAACAATATATATGTCCCCCATATTAAAAAAACACAAAGAAATGTCAGAATTAAATGACATTACAGATCAATGGATTTAACAGCCATCTACAGAATATTGCACACAAACACTTGGGTGTATACATTCTCCTCAACAGTCTATAGAACTTTCTCTAAACTAAGGCTCAATTTAGGATGTAAAGTAAGTTTTAGCAAGTATGAAAACAATGAGATAATTTCTTATGCTCTGCCTCATTAACATGGAATAGAAGGAAAAACCAAGAGATGGAGAAATGAATTAGCACTACTGAATAATGCTTGTAGAAGAAATCAAGAGGGAAATGGAAAAACTTCCTGAACTTTAATATAAAGGAAAACATTTATGTTGTGGGATATAGTGAAAAAAAATTTAAATATGGAAATTTATAGCTATAAAAAAGAAATTTAAAAATCAGAGAGCTCTTCAATAACAATGATGTCTTCAGGTCTTTGGAAATCAGCAGATGTTGAAATAGGGAGCAGTGCGGCTGTGTCCCTGTACCCGGCCGCCCGCATGGCCCAGCTTATGCCCCGAAATAACAACACACAAACTGGATTCATTTAAACACTGCCTGGCCCATTAGTTCCAGTTGCTTATTGGCTAGCTCTCGCACCTGGACTAGCCCATTTCTTATAATCTGTGTAGCACCCCAAGGTGTGCTTACCGGGGCGATTCTAGCCTGCTTCTGTCTGGAATGGGAACATCATGGCGACTCCTCACTCAGCTTCTCTCTCCCAGAATCCTGTTTTGTTTACTCCACCCATCTAAGGGTTGGCCTATCAATGAGCTTAGGCAGTTTCTTTATTAATAAGAAATCACTCCCACATCATTTCCCCTTTTTCTGTTTAAACAAAAAAGAAAGGCTTTAACTTTAACATAGTAAAATTACATATAACAAAACAGTTATCAAGCAAGAATTACAGTTACAATATTTATATCTACTTTATCTTTTATCATAACTAAGGAAAATTACAACTATGTATCCATTCTTCAACTCCATCAAAGACTCCAGAAGGATATAATACTAAACAAGAAATAAGAAAACTCTAGAAATGACAGAGACATCTCGCTGCCTGGACAGTCACCCAAAGTTCCTCTGTACCGTTGGGGCATCTATCTTTGGCCTTCAGGCCCATAGTATACAGCAGACAGTTCCACGAAGCAGGAAATTCCAAAGGCAGTTCAGTCACTTTCTGCTGTGTCCTGCGTCCTGCAGAATGTCTTGTAGACTCTTTTATGAATCAGGAACCCTGAAAGATCATCTCACCTTTAGGCAAGTTCAGCAGTCCTCTCTCTGTGGGTTTTTTGTATCCAGTTTATGCATCAGTCCAGGAAAGAGCAGTCTCTTGCCCAAATGGCTATCCAACTCCATAAGGATCCTCTTCGATGCCCATCTTCCTCTCGAAGTAGATTGGTGCTGCCAGGAGCAGACGTGTCTCATTGTCATGAAAAACCCTAAGTTATTAAAACATTTAAATGCCATATTCTGTAATCTTTGAGAGATATGAAGAATGTCTATCTAATTGAAATATATCTCTATATATCTAGAAAATCTAACTAACATGACTACGAGCTTATAGAGGTGGGTCTTGTATCTTATCTGTTGCTTTCATTGGTTAACTAATAAAGAAACTGCCTTGGCTCTCACAGGACATAAAATTAGGTAGGCGGAGTAGACAGAACAGGATTCTGGGAGAAGGAAGCTGAGTCAGTAGGAGTCGCCATGATTTTCCCACTCCAGGCGGACGCAGGCTAAAATCTCCCCGGTAAGCACACCTTGGGGTGCTACACAGATTATCAGAAATGGGTTAGGTTGATATGTAAGAGCTAGCCAATAAGAGGCTAAAACTAATGGGCCAGGCGGTGTTTAAAAGAATACAGTTTCCGTGTAATTATTTCAGGGAATAAGCTAAGCCATGCAGGCAGCCGGGTGCGGGGACACAGCCACGCCGCTTCTCTATTACTACAAGCAGAAACAAAGAAACAGAAATGACTGGGGCACAAATAGGAAAGAACAGGACAAAGAGTGGGTGAAGCAAAGCCTTGGCTCTTTGGAAAGTTGAGAATGACAGCTAACCAAAAGAAAGAATTAATACCGCAATTAAAAACTAGAGAAAAGGGAAACAACAGATACCAGTGAAACTCAGAGGATAAGTAGGAAATATTTTGAAAAACCTATATCAAATAATTCTTTGTTTAGGGCTGAGATTCCACCAGCTTTTTCTCCCTTCATAGTAACATATGTATTGGTATTGTCCTCATTCAGGTCTTATTTAGGCAGCTATATTGGTGAGACATTATATGACAATTTCTAGGAAACTAAATCACACGGCAAAATTCTGTTCTTCCGGCTCTTGCAACCTTCCCTACCCCTCTTCTGCTATGATTCCTGAGCTTTAGGCATAGGAGCTGGGTTGTAGGTACATTAGTTGGAATTGCATACCACATAGTTTCCAGTTTTCTGCATTTGGATTAGTTTTGCTTTGCTATAATAGTCTTATTCAGCTGCAAAGAGACATATTTACTTGATGAAGGGTGAGACCTATACTTATCTGTAGGCATCAGGAAAATATCGAGACTATAGTAATTATGCTAGTTAAGTAAAGAGCCAGCTATATGTTCTCCTCCAAATCCCATGACTTCACTAGTCCTGTGTAGTTGTTTGAGTTTCCAGTACCAGGCATGATTTCTCTCTTGTTTAATGGGCCTTTTGTCCAATTAGAGAGCTATTGGTTACCACTAAGCTATCAAGCAGTAAAGTAATACTGGTAGTTCAGAAAACAGTCTTCCTTAGCAAAGAGCTCTCAGATTGGTTATCCAATACCAAGTGGTCAGCCCTGAAATTATATATGTACACGTAACATTATACAGACTGAACAGGTCATATTTCTGTGTTTAGGTGTATTCATGTATGCACACATGCACATGTACCAAAACCAACTCAAGAGGACATAAACAACTTAGTTACAAAAGCAACAAACTGAGGAGGCAGCAACATCTCCTAAGTTGGAAGATGCCAGGCCCAGTTAGATAGACTATGGAACTCTATCAGACCATTGAAGAAGAATTACTATCAGTGCTCCTCAAACCATTCCAGAAAACAGAAAGGGAAGAAACTCTTTCATGCTAATTCTGCAAAGTTGGCTAAAGAAGCTTGGTAGGGACAAAGCAACAGAGAACATTGTAAGCTCATCTCTATGACAAGCATAGACATAAAAACACTCAGTAAAATTCTTACAAGCAAAATTCTACCACACGTTAAAATTATAATTCATCATAGTCAAGTTAGTTTCTTTATAGGAATTGAGAATGATACAAAATCTGTAAGGGATGTGATATAGCATATAAAGCATTTGGAAGTCACACGGTTATCTCAATAGATGCAAGAAAGTCCTCTAATGAGGCCCAACATGTCTTCATGATGGGAACTCTGAAAAAAAATGGGTACATCTGGAAAATCACCAGCATAATGAGGCCTACCTGTGACAAACCTATGCCCAACAGTGTTCTAAAGGGAGAAAAACTAAGAGTGTTCTCACTGTAACCGGGAATAAGGCAAAGGTATCCACTTTGTCAGCTCATGTTCCACACAGTGCTTGAAGCCTTAACCAGAGCAACAAGGTAGTAGAAAGAAATGCCATAAACACAAATTGGAAATAAAAGTTAAGATATCCCTATTGCGGACAACATGTTCTTATATATAAGATACTGAAGACTCCACCAAAAACTCATGGAATTGATAAATATTTTCACTTTCAGCCAAGTAGAAGAATAAAATAATCAACAAAAAACTGCAGTCAAACAAACAAAAATCTGCTTCATTCAGAGTCCATCTCATGCCACTCGAAATTACTGACATCAAGAAATACTAACGAGTGCATGGTGAAGGGAGGGTAAGTGCATCCTTATACACTGAGGGTGGGAATGTAAATTTGTTCAGCTGCAATATCAAGGTTTCTCAGAAATACTAACATACACCATCTATCTTTCCTGAGTATAAACCAAAGGATTGTAACCCAACATGCTATAGACATGCGTACATAGTCACGCCTACTGAAGCGTTATTCCCCCGTGTAGTCATTAAGGTTGTATTACATCATACCGTGTGTGCTTTAGAACATGGGGGAAAGCAAAAGGAATAAAGTCCCATCAAATCCTACTTGTCTGGAAAATTATTCACAGTAGTTCTTTGAAGATTTTGCTCCATACTTCCCTCCCATGGTCCACCTTCCAGGGAGATCTTTTAATGGTTCTACCTTCTTTCTCCCTCTTGCTCTTGCTCTGGCTTTCCCTCTCCCTCTTCCCCTCTGATTTTCTTTTGGGTTGGAAGCAACAGTAACTTTTGTTATTTATGCTACATTTTAGAGTTAGTGATAGGCCTTGTACAATTTCCCAACGTGTCCACAGTTCTTAGTAGCGTTTCATCTAATGGTTGCCTATTAATCTGTTTAAGTTTCTTTTTCATAGCCCTGTTGACAATTGTGTGATCTATTGTAATAGTGTAAATAGAAGAGCTACATTTCTGCCATTGTTCAATCCGATAATTATTTTAAATTTTTTTCAATACATGAATATAGAAAATTTTGCATGCAGATAGAAATGTCCCACACTTAAATGGAAACAGCCAGTAGACCATGATATTCACAGGTGAAAGGCAAGCACTTAGATGCTAGATTTCCTTTCAGAAATGATCCTGAGCATAGCTGTGCCCTAGAATGCTCAATCAGATGTCTGCCATCGCCTGAAATTTCCTTTAAACCTGATCCAGTGTCCTGCAGACACTATTCCTTGTCTTCCAATAAATTATGTCTCTTTCATCATCTTCTTACCTTCATTGACAAAGTTGTAGACTTTTTCTCCTTCTAGGGAATGTGACGAGAGGAGTTGAGGGGCAAAACTTTCCCTCGTGTAACTCTACAAAGCTCATAAGTTTAACCACCAGAGTCCTTCAGATAGACAAAAGTGAGTGTCTCCTAGGCAGACAATGGGGCTTGTTACCCAGAGCAGGGCAGAGAGTGTGGGATTTGCTGTGCTTGCACTGGATTCCAGGCGCTGCACCCCAGGGCAAGATGTGTACTCTCTCTATTAGGTCTCATGATGCACCGCCTCTCTCCACCACTTCAACTGATTCACAGCCTCTCCCCATCACTGCAACTGATGCACAGCCTCTCCCCATCACTGCAACTGATGCACAGCTTTCATTTGGTGTGGCTGACTTTCTTTCCTGTTTGAGAGACTGCCTTACAAAACAGGCTACTCAGTGACGTTCAAGAGGTTCAGTCAGCATAAAAGGGTGGTGAGCCTTTTATGAGCCACATCAGGGGTCTTGCTAAGGACATCAGCTCCTTAGAATGTCATGGACTATGCTAAGGTAGTAAATGCATTTGAAAAGGCAATGTTTAACTGAAGACTCACGGATGCTGATGCAAGCCTGGGTGAGCTATAGGTACACACCATGTATTTTACTATCTATTAAACTAGATCTTTATATAGTAACAAATTTTGCAGGTGCATAAAGCCACTGACTAGCCCATAAACTAGCCACAGAATGCAGGATTCATCCAAATTGGATCTTGGGATTCTGACAAAGGATTCTTGTGCTTAGCTAGGGAGGCCATGAATTCTCAGGATTCTCCAGAGTTCCAAGTAGATAGCTGTCTCTCTACCCCCTAAAATGGTCTGCGTATTATTCACATGATTACCCATACTTTTAATCCCATTATGAACATCTGTGGCAGGCAGAGGAAGTGAGGAAATGAAACCCCATGTCTTACAAATGTCCTGTTAAGCTTAGGATAATTTCACAGGACACAGACAGGGGCTAAGTACCGTATGCTGAAGATGTCAGTACAAACTTCTCAATGGAAGCAAAATAATGCTTGTTAAGCCAGGAGGGACACTGGAAATAAATTAGTTATGCTGTGCCATGTTGTCTTTTCCAAAACATAAGAATAAACTCAAGTATGATTCTTTGGGGAAGCAATTTGTGATTTTAAATTTCACCAACTCCTGACTGGTGTGAGGAAAGATGGTACTCGTTGATTCTCTACTAATATTTTCATCACTCATTCCCTTGTGCCCTCACCAATCTTTCACCAAGTAGATAGAAGCAGCATTCTGTATCTTTCGTTCATCTCTGTTTCTTATCCAGCACTGGAGTGGACTCCAGCAGCTGATTGCTGCCATTGTGGGAAACGGCAGCCCATCGTGTGCTCTCCACATGGCATTATTCCATCAGTTCAGCTCTGCTGGAGAAAGGCATGCAAAGGTCCTTTGTTAGAAAAATATATGCGAATGGCCTTTGTTCCAGCCAGTTACCAACCTAAACAATAGACATGCAGATGTTGTCCAACTATAATGCTTTCCACAGCCGACTAAACCCTGGCCCCTACAAACCTAGTCTACTTTGTTTCGCTCTAAGCATTTCCATATGTCAGTGACAGCCCATCCAAATCATGCTGTCACTCGGGTGAGAGACCTGGAATCTGGCTTCAAAATGAAGATGGAAGTTACAGAAATAAACTCAATAAGCTAATGGATTCACACATAGGGAAATACTGATTCCCTCCAGAATTACGTCACCGGGGATAATGCTAATGGAGTAAGAGAGAAGGAAGAAGACTCAAGATGCTTACTTACATGGGTGGTAACAATTGAGGAATGAGATTTACTTCCTGTATGCATACAGTTTCCCTATCATCTTCTGAATCACATCTACCATCAACGGAAGCCTGGAGTAAGTGAGCACACCTAGTGTTTAGATTGAAGAAAAATGGCTGATCCTGTGTCTGGGGAGAGTCACAGGCAAAAACGTCCTATATATGAAGAGCAGGAAATGCCCAGAGAAGCAGAGGCCCTTGAAGTGGGCTCCCCTGCAGGGCATAAGAAAATTATAAGAGAAATAGTGACAGTAACGAAACTCTGAGTTTTAAAAAAGTTCAATCTACAGTGAAAATTACAGAGGAGGAGAAAATCCACTCTACTACATGCATGTCAGGTGATAAACATAACAGGAAGGTGCATCTTGAAAATTGGAACTGTGGACCATGAGTGGAATGACTGGTTGAAGAAAGGGTCTTCAACTTAGGTTGTAAATCATTGTAGGGGTTTTGGGGAAAGGCAGTCTGCATTCTCTCAAAGTGTTGCTTCTAGATTGTAATCAAGCGTCAGACTAAGTACCAGTAACCATCAGCAGGGAGCAGAAATGTGTCTCATGGTATGAGACAAAGTGTAAGAAATGCAGCTGTGATTCAATATTGATGGTGCTTGTGGAGAACAGACACATTGCGACGATAAGACGTTTGCAGACTACCTGACCTAAACGAAACACGATGCGTCATTCTTGATTTAATTCTGGTGAGATAATTGGCATAATTAATTACTGTTTTCCTCTTCTTTCTTCTTTTCCTCCCCACTCTTCCCTTTCTAGGAGCAACCCAGGCTAACCTTGAACTCATAGAGTGCTCTTTTTGTATCAGCCATTTAAGCGCTGGGATTACAGGTTTGGTTAATTACTCGTTCAGGATTGGATACATACAAACAGATATTCTATCAGTGTTTAGAGTTTTCTGAAGAACATGTTTCTTAAATAAAACATAGATAAATGGCATGGTGAAATTAAAGACAGGGAATAAAATTTTCAATTGAGTGTCTACTTTTGAGAAATTGAAGTAAGCATCAAACATAAACATATTGTCAATGAAGGCAACAAAAATCGAATGCTTGACCAGATGTTATTTGATTGGGAGGTAGTGTGGAGTACCAAGGAAGTATAAGAAAGCACCTTGCTCTTCTTTTGAATTCTGCCTTTGCTTCTCCATGGCTAGACGATCCTGTGAGAACTATTCTGCTTTCTTTTAGCCTTGCCTAGTCCCTATTAATATCAAAGAGCATTTGAAGCTAAGGGACTACCATGATTAGAGCACAGATATGTGGACAATAATTGAGATAGTTCAGTGTGTCAA
This sequence comes from Microtus obscurus, assembly GCA_963919715.1. NCBI lineage: Eukaryota > Metazoa > Chordata > Mammalia > Rodentia > Cricetidae > Microtus > Microtus obscurus. The sequence goes on from CAWTZC010000015.1 coordinate 27,107,398, forward strand.
GTTAAAATTTAGTGGACCAGTGCTGTAGAGGTGAAGTGGAGAGATAAGATGGTAGACTAGATGGCAACCCAGACTTAGCCTAATAGAGGGGAATGAAGGCCATTTAGAAAACTGTAGAATTATCTTGTTTGTTCCATGTTCTTGGCTGTTCATCTTTACTCCTCTTCATTTGATACATAATTGGATAAATTGTTGGAAGAAGACTGAGAAGAAGTGCAGAGACAGTAGTTTGGTGGGAGCTATGCAAGTAAGCAATCTGCTTTGGTACTCTATGTGTACATGGGAAGGCTCCCTATTTTGCTCTTTTGGAAATAACAACTTTGGTTTGGCTTTATTTACCTTACAGGAAGGTGTATAAATCTATTAATTAAGGTACATAGGTGAATGTTTATACAAGAAACATAAAATGTTATCTTTTTCCTAGCTGTGCAATAGCTGTCTTGGTCACTCTATCATGTCTTCAGCAAGTTCAGTCCCATGCTAGTCAAGTCAGGTCCCAAAGAAGGATTTGAAAGTGTCTTAAAAGTTGTCATGTTGGAAATCAGTGTGGCAGTTTCTCAGAAAATTTGAAATCAACCTATGACAAGACCCAGCAATACCACTCTTGGGCATATACCCAAAGGATGCTCAACCATACTACAAGGACATTTGTTCAACTATGTTCATAGCAGCATTATTCATAATAACCAAAACTTGGAAACAACCAAGATGCCCCTCAACTAAAGAATGGATACAGATTGAGGGAACTATTATGGGACTAGCAAGAAACCTAGTTCTAGAGAAATTCCGAGGAATCCACAAGGATGACCACAGCTAAGATCCTAAGCAATAGTGGAGAGGGTGCATGAACTGGCTTTGCCCTGTAGTCAGATTGATGACTAACTCAAATGTCCTCATAGTACCTACATTCAGCAACTGATGGAAGAAGATGCAGAGAACCATAGCAGAGCATTGGGCTTCCAAAGTCCAGTTGAAGAGAGGGAGGAGTGAAACTATGAGCAAAGAGGGCAAGACCATGATGAAGATACCCTCTGAAACAGCTTATCTGAGCTAATGGGAGCCTTCCAATCAGTGAGGGTACCATCATAGGACCAAAATAGGCCCTTTGAATGTGGGTGACAGTTGTATAGCTGGGGCAGACTGTGGGGCTACTGGCAGTGAGATCATGATTTTTTCCTACTGTTTGTTCTGGCTTTTTGGAACCTATTCTCTCTGGAGGGATACCTTGCTCAACCTAAATATAGAGAGGAGAGCTTTGGTCCTGCCTCAAAGCAATGTACTAGACTTTGTTTACTTCCTATGGGAAACCTTGCCCTCTCTAGGAGTTGATGGGGTGAGAGGAGGGGAGGGAGTGGAAAATGGATTTGGCATGTAAAATGAGAAAAGATAGTTAAAAAGAAAAGTATTGTCCTGAAGACTCATGATACCTGACTAGTTTCAGGGTCAGGTGTACAACTGAGCCTTGACCCTTCAAAGGAGCCCGTAGACTCATAAATGTGTTAAATAGGTATATCTTCTTCACCAACCCGAAAAAACAACACAGAACCACACATACCTAAAGATCTAGCATGAAAAAGACAGGCAACACAAGAATTCAAAACAAGACCCTTGAATCTAATTTCCTTTGTTTAGTGTTTTTTCCCCCGATCATAATCCATAACAACCTGTAACCGACACACTAAACAAAGACAAACATCCTAGTTTATTTTTGGGGGGAATGTGGGTGTAGATTTCTAGGCTCCTTCCTGCTGACTGGGGGTGCTGATAATCTTATGAGGACCCAAAGAAAATGTAGAATTATGATTAAGTCCTGACTGTAGTATTCTGTGAGGCTGGATCATCTCATTCAGCAGTCTTGAGGCTGCTCTGGAAACAGAATTCACAGGAAACTGCAACATTTCAGATTCAACTCTAAAACATTGGATCATCTGGACCATCCACTTCCATTGGAGATTTCTCAGGGGTTCTCCCTTGATCAAACCTTATTTTTTTAACCCAGAATAAATTCACAGCCTCTCACTTCCTGTGGAAAAAAAAGTAAAACCTCTCCTCCAAAGTAGCATTTTTTAACTTAAATTTGGAAGTCAAGGCATTTTTAATACATCTAGGTTGGATTAATCTATTAGCATTTTTAATCAAATGTCTTTTATCAGCTTTTGCTCCTTCCTCAGCAGTAAAACAATTCAAAGACAACGCAACAACATACAGTATCCAGGTTGTCTGTGTATTTTCCATCTTTACATGAAAGCTAAACCAGGGAGTATGAAAGCTGGGAGCACTAGTTTTTCTCCCAAACCCAGGTAGCTAGGTTTGGGTTCCAATTCCTAGGGCTGGAATTCCAATCCCATCTCTGACCTGGGCTGGTGGCTAAAAAGGCTCAGACAAATGGCTTTCTCGTGAATTCATATTCCAAAAGTTGGGCGCCAAATGAAACACAATAAATAAAACCCCAGAGACAGAAAGTAGGCTTCTGCCTGAAGACCAGAAAAGTGAAACAGCTAGTCACTGCCTTTTACCTCTACCTCAGTCTGAAATGGTGATTCTGCCTCCAGGAATCTCAGAATGAGAATGAGACTGACATCTGTCTCCTCCCATCTTGTAATTCTCTCTAGTTTGGGGATTAAAGGAGTGCACCACCACCACCTGGTTTCTATTGCAAATAATGTGCCTACTGGGATTAAAGGTGTGTGTCATTACTGCCTGGTTTGTAAGGCTGGCCAGCTGTTTTACTTTTCTGATCCTCAGGCAAGCTTTATTTATTAAAATACAAATAGAATGCCACTACAGGCATGTAATGGCCGTAGCAGTTTGTGTTATCTATTAGGCTTGAATATACACAAAGTCTATGCTCAAGCCTCTGGCTTTAGTTGTATACCCAATGGAAATACAATTTTTATGAACAAAAAATGCACTCCATGAATGCTCAAGGCTGCCATCAAGTTTAAACAACCCACATTTCCATGGAAGGCAAAATAGAGGAATGAATATAGAATTTTGAATACCATACTGTAATACCATACGAAGATAAAAGCTACAGAGAACACATGAAGGACTTTATCTACGGAGAGATTCTAAATAAGAAAACCTTTAGAAATACCTTTGATGTTGGGGCAAAGGTCCATTGCCCACAGATCACTATGGAAAACAGGAATGTTAGACACACGCAAGCTTCTTCTCAATGGAGAAGATAAAATACCCGTGTCCCACCTAGATGACTGGGAGTGGATATTGTTAATGACCTTGTGACCCTGCTGTTATTGGTGAAGGCAGACGTCACCCATCCTTTTGCTATAGAGGAAGACTTCACCCCAAATCCCCCAGAATGTTTACTCCAGACTCTCCCTCCCTACACAGTAGTCTTTAGCTCCAGTTAAACTCATCCTTAGAGGCGAGTCCACATATATTTTATAGTCTGCTGACTTGTATGCTATTAGAGACTACACGACATTTTGGCCCTTTAGCTATATAGAACCCACCCTCGGGTTTTATGTATTTTGTAAGGGAGTACACAGTACTCCTTTCTAAGTAATCATACCTTAAGCTGCATTGTGCACCTGGATTTGAATGATTGCTACCTGAACTGTGTTTTAAATACGCTGACAATGAACTGCTTAGACTTCCCAAAGTCTGACCCCGGATGACAAAGTCAATTGGAACCAGTTTTTAATTCTCATCTCTTCAGGGATCACTGCCTGCATGGACACCTGCAGGGTTCCCCTCCTTTGAGAAGGATGGAAGAGAAGGTGGGAGTGTCCTGGATTCTGGGTACATTCTAATGGTAACAACACAACAAGCTGCTTCTCTGCTTTGTGTGCAGACACTCTAAACACCCTTAGGAGTTTGTCACAGATCAAACCTTGCAGATGAATACCTCTTTTAATTCCTCACATCAACTTGGTCTGGACAATAAAACAAAATTTTATTCCTGCTTTGGGAGATCCCCAAGTGCCAGTAAGTAGACTCTCATGAGGGATAGGATTGGGCAGGCTGTGATGGAAGTCTCCTCTTCAAGGCTGAGGAGGCTTCGTGCTGATTTGCATCAGTTGTCAATACTTCCTTTCACGGGCCACCTTCTGGTTCTGTCTCCTGTGTTACCCCCATGATATCTACACCCCCTCTCAGCAGCTGCCAGCTCCTTCACACATGCCTTGTGCCCTCTGTGGTGCATGCTCCACTCACCACTTCTGAGATGCCCCCCTTAACTAAGTCTGTGCTGCTTATGTCAGTCCTTCATCTGCCCCATGAGTCATCCATTCCTTGTGAAATGCAGTTGTTCCTCAAGCGAGATGGCTGGATCCTCCAGTGTAGAGCCCGACTGGGTACATGCAATCTGGGGGACTCAGCATATAAAATACTAGTAAAATTTTCACATATTCCTTCAGTCTGATGAAATCTCCAATGGCCTATGTGCCTTTACTGCCCAGGTACTGAGGTCTGATCATTTGGAGTCATTTGCAAAGTATAAAGTACATTAAACCATGGTGGAGGCATAAACTACAGAATATGAAGCCAAGGGCATGATGTGGTAGGGCTTTGTGAATGGATCCCCAGGACATACGCCAGAGAGGCTATCTTAAAGGGGAGGGGCAAACAAAGAGAGAGCCAATGATGGCAAGGATTTATTTTTTTTAAAAAAATGGGGCCTTGTCTAGGGATAAGGAACAATAAGGAGATATGGAGTAGGAGAGAAGAGAGTATCATGTAAACTAAGTTCAGAGGTGCATGAGCAAGCAATGGTTCCAGATTGCCCTGGATGAAGCTACTGCAGGGGAGTGTAACAGGCAGTCATGGAGCAGGCACCTCAGGGAAGGGGACTGTCATGGGAGCTGTGTGCAGTGGCGACATGGAAGCAGCATTCCAGAGGCAGGATTAATGAAGATGTCAACCATGGAATAAAAGGTAGTGCCAGACACCCACCTCCTGCTTACCTGGGTGCTATCACTTGGAGCCCCTACCAGGTGCACCCTCGTAGGTGTGTAGAGCCACTCGTGAAAGGCAGTGTGAAGTCAGTCCAGATTCCACCCAGAACCCACCCACCTCGCCCCTCCCTTGAGCTGTTTGTGTGGCACTGTGTGGCACTGGGCTGGAGAGAAAAGCAGGAAGGACACATGGCCCTTATGTTCCTACGTAAGAGGATACTAGCTAAGGCCACCTGTAACTGTATGCTTGTGATGAGAAACCACCACACAGCTTTCCATTGATTTCCTCTCCCTGGCCACCCACCTACATCTCCAGGAATCTGCTCCCCACATGTATTACCAGACAAGATCAAGGACCTGATTTTTTCTTAAGGACGTCATTATTGCTCTAGAAGGAGGCTAGCCAGGCCTTCCCAGCCCTCAAACTCTCTTCCATGTAGTCATAGGAGCCCCGGTCTCACAACCAGTAGACATAGATGTGACTTCTCCCTGTCTCCTCAGGACAGCTTCGCCCCCACACACTCAGTGCTATCATGGCCATCCAGCAGATCACCTGACTAGCATGGCTGTCCTTTATTAGGTTTAACTACCTTCTGCATCTATGTTGCTTTAGAAGAGGCCAGCCTTCTGCTCACACTGTACCCCCAGCTCCACATCTGCTAACCCACAACACCCAGGACAGCCTTACACAGCTTCCATGGCACCCTCTCTGCCGGTTCTTCACAGCTCAAGGTGTTTACTGCCTTCCACTCATGAGCAAAGCTGGCTTGGGTGACCCCTTTCACCCACAGTCCATTGTTGGTCCTAGAACTAAATTGATCTTTCTGACAAACACTTATGTCACAAACAGACAACATTCTCTCTAGTTAGGAGCAGTTTTTCACGTCATTAGACTTTGGTTCACAGGATCTGCTAACAAGACAGATGTTGGATGCTGTTGTTCCCGGAACTGGAAGTGCACAATGGAGTTACCCTTCACTCACAGAAATTATCATAGTAGCAGAGGTCCTGGAAAACTGTAGCAAGTCATAGAGAGGTCAAGGGACTTACAAGTGCTCTGGTAGCCATATTCAAGGTGGCTGCCACACCTCCTAAGCAAACCCTGGGGCCCTTCTCAGTTCTCCCACCCCCACCTACTGAGGCGTTTCTGTGCATTTCCTGAATCATAGTTGGTAAAAGTGATCTTAGACACCTTCCATGTGCATCTAATAGTCTTTGATTGGAAGCTGGGGTCCTGTAACAGCCTTCATTCTTGCCCCCTTTTCCCCTGCTCATCCACACTGATCAAGTTTTGTTTGAATTTTGAAATGTTTGGGTTTGTTGTTTGTTTGTTTATAAGGGAGATTAATTGAAAATCTCCATTTATCCTAGGCTCTCTGAAACTCATAATCCCCCTGCTTCAACTTCCCTATTGCTGGGATTGCATGAGTGTAAAAACTTATGTGAATCAGTTTGATTAACCATTTACAGTCCAACAGGGGTTTCTCTCTGCTATGCAGAGTGTTTTTTCTCCAGTTCTTACTCACAGCTACCTGCTTGCCTCTTAAGAATAAAAAGCTTGCTGTTCAATTCTCTTCTGCTAGGGAACTGCACACTGACAACCTGTCTGCTTCTTTTCCACCCAGTGTGTGTGTGTGTGTGTGTGTGTGTGTGTGTGTATGTGTGTGCGCACGCATTTGCCCACATGATGTGTGGGTGGGTGGGAGGGGAGTAGGCATACCACATGTTAGGCAAACATGCCACCAAATGCTTGAAGGTCAGAAAACAACGTTGTGGAATTGATTCTTTCTAGCTACCTTTATATGAGCTCTGAGGATCAAACTCAGGTCACCAGGCTTGTATAACAAGTGTCTTGACCTCCTGAGTCATCTTACCAGCTATGGTTTGTAATTCTAAATATATGGACAAGGAAATCAAATTCCCTCCACTCAGCTAGGTCATACATTTCTCTAATACAGTGAATAGATGCTGCCTGTTTGTTTTGATTTTTTTTGTTTTCCTTCTCCTTTTTGTTTGTTTTTGGGGTTTTGTTTTATTTAATTTTTTGAATATATTAGATAGGATGACTTTGGCCATTGATGGAGTCATTGGACTTCTTTCTGTGATCCACCGCTCTGCAAAAGTGAACAATTATAAACTGGTACTTGTGCTCCCATGAGGCAGTGCAGCATATGTGTGCTCTCCTCCCATGTTGAGAACATGTGCAATTGAAGTGCATCCTATCCAGACGCTCCCCCAAGGCCTGAAGTATGGGCAACACACTGATCATCTATCCAGGTTTGCTCTCTTGCATGAGACTGCATTCAGAGGCATTTCCTTTGGTGACACGTGCCACTAGGTGCCAGTGTTGTTCTACCAAAATGACCCTCAAAAGCTACAGGTGGTCCCCACTTTTGGATGCCCGCTATCCTTCAAAGAGCTGACTTTAGAAAAACATTAGAGGATCAGGTCCTATGGGGAAATAGACCATTGTAACCTCCTTATGCATAGGTGTTTGCAAAAGTTGAGGAAGGGAGGTACAGTGTCTATAAGCCTGGATTAAATCAATTCAAAGGTAAGAAGGAAGGAGATGCTCTTGTCGCTGCAGACTAGGTACCATTGTTGTTCACTGAGCAAATGCCAAGTGAACTCAAAGTTAACATCCAGTAACCTTACTCCCCAATTCTCTTCTTCCCTTCTATTACTTCTCTTTCCCTTCTTTACTCCCTTATCCCCTCTGTGCCTCCCACATTTCTCCCTCTTTCCTTTTTCCCCTCTCTCCCTCTTTCTCTCTCTCTCTCTCTCTCTCTCTCTCTCTCTCTCTGTTCCACTTTGAAGCTTTCCAGTAAAAATTTCCATGTACAGCAACGTAGAGCACAGGTGTGCTTGTTTCGACATCTCTTGCACCTGAATAAGTACATTACAATGCATGGTCCAATTATAATCAATTAAAGGCAAGTTGATACCAAACTTAACTTACTCGTGTTTCTAATAAATTCTTTGGCTGTGTGTTGAGCTTGTGTTGTGGTATGTACGGAACAGCCTGTGATCATGGCCTCTGAAAAATCAGTAACAGTATTGGTCACATGAGGTTAATAGCTCATCATCAATGCAATGTTGCCTTCCAGAAGAGGTGAATGAAGGAGATTTCAAACACACACACACACACACACACACACACACACAGAGAGAGAGAGAGAGAGAGAGAGAGAGAGAGAGAGAGAGAGCAGACAACAATCCTAAAATGATTTTGTGCATGTGTGTGAGCATATATATGAGAAATCACATGTCCTGAGTATTTTCCCTCTGGTTGCAAGATTAGACAGCTTAACATGTGTGAGACACTTGTTTTGAGTGCTAGGAATATGGGGGGGGGGAGCAGAAGAGGAAGCTGGAAGGAAAGGATTAACAGAGATAGGAAAGAAAACTGTTGAACCAAGAGGGCACGTGAGCTGAGAGAAGTGCTGAGAAGAACTAACTACACCCCACACCCTCCCTGGTCCCCTCTGTGATAGACACCTGTGGTGAAAGTGATCTGGAACACTGTGTCGTCTCCGAATGCACCAACTTGCTTAGCCATTCACTTAGGTGTTGAAGGCCTATCAGCATTTTCCAGCTTGAGACGGGGTCCTTTAGGATATGTTCCCTATACTCACAGATCTTTGTATTTAGAAAGACTCTCAGTGGCTGCCCACCTCCTCTGCACTGCTGTTTCCCAGCAGTCCCCTCATCTCTGGACCTAAGAGGCAATAAACTTTGAAGGCTATGTCCTCCTGGTGAGATCCTTCTCTGATCTTCCCTGGTTGCCTTGGCGTTCCTTGATGACAGTCGGTAGTGACAGAGTGCACGTCCCTGGCTGCTGCTGCGAGTAGGGCTCTTTCAGATCCTCTCAGCAGAAGTTTCAACAACCTCAGTTTATTAGAAGGGCAAGGGGGAGACCTGAGAACCGGGGTCAGAACACACAGGCTGTGAGGGCTTGCTGGCACCGGGTGCAAGGAAATGATTGACTTCTGGTGGTTGGCCCTTTCTTCTTGGGCCCAGAGAATGATAGGCTTTTGGGCCAGGGTTTGCAATTGCATGAATGAATAGTCTTAGCTTTATTCTGCTCTTCACTGACAGAATAGGTGGACAAGTTTGCGGGTCTAGTGTGATGTTTTGATGTGTGTATGATTTGTGTGATGACACCACTGCATTTGGCAGGGAGGCGCACGGAGGAAAACATCCCCTCTTTCTTCTTTAAGCTAATGGCAGCCACTAATGCACTTTAAATAAATTAGACAATTTCCCTTTCCAAAACTCATTAGAAAATGCATTAAAACCTCCATGGGCCCTTGGCCACTATGATGTTAAGTGAAATAACACTTGAGATATCTGTGCAAAACAATGAAGCTTGCATTCATTAAGCAATTTGTGAGTAGCTGGGGGACACGGACATGTCCTCTTTAAGCCTTCCCAAGAGGATGGGAAACGGAATTTGAACAGTTCTAAAAGTGAAGCCATCCTAACACAAACTCCAAGTTTAAACTGTGAGAAGACAAACTCCAGATGAAAATTCCTTACGTTTTTCCTTACGTATTAGGATAAAAGATCCTAATAGCTTTGTAGAAATTCCAGCCACGAATACATTGAAAAGATAAGATTCAAGTTGAGTTCTTCTCAGGACTGTAAGGCCAGTTCCAGAGCACACAGCCTTTTCCTGGGATTCAGGTGGAAAGACACTTGACTTTTACACTTTATGTCAAAAAGGTGCTTTCTCTAAGAACTACAGAAAGCAAAGTAAGATGTCATCCTCGGTCATAAGTTACCATCACCTGGAGCTTCTGAATTCCAAGGAGAAAGGAAGCCACAGCCCAATGGTTCAAGGGGAACTCATGATGGCTACCACAGTCCACGGGGTCTCCATCCACAAGGAATGAAAGCAGGGCTCTAGAGTGCAGCCCTCCGTGTGTTCAGAACAGAAGAAAGCAGTCTCTTCTCCTCATATGACTAAACTTGGTAATAATTCAGAGACAGGAATTCTGGCCTCATACTTCATAACACATAAGTCAAAGGAAGAAATTCTGCAAAAGAAAGTGGCTCCAATATGAAGCAGGGGAATCTGAACACTGTGCAGACAGATCTGGAAGCTGAAGAGGAATTTAGCAGAACTCATTAAATAAGAAAATATATAACCCAGCAATTTCACTCACCACACTATCCCAGCACAGTATCTGAAGAAAACTTAAGCAAATGAACATGCTTTCTTTCTAGGAACACTATAAGCAGGAAAACTTAGTGTCCTCATAATTCATACATTCATATGAAAAGAGATTAAAACCGTGAGAAAAATAGGAAAATGTTAGAAAATGATTCATGTAATAAGCTGAAAGAATATGTTGACCTCAGGAAGGAGATAATAATGACAGAAACAAAACTTATAAAAGTACATGTATATCACATTTATTGGACAAATACAAAAGCATACAAAATTATCGCTTGTGTTTACAGATTCATGCATACTGCGTGACTGTATCGGCTCTGGACTTTGCTGCTGACCAGGCCTATAAGGCACGCAGGAGGCTTCCCGAACCACAGCTGGATTCCCTCCACATAAGAGCACCACCTTCTGGTCCCGTATGAGGTCTTACATAGACTGCACACAAATCAGGTCACAGTGGTGGCTTCCTCGAAAACGAAAGGATGCAGCAGGTCTTAGCCACACGGTGCAAAATGTCCATTTAAATTAAAATTACAGGATGGGATATGTCTATTATAGTATGCTTTTTTAACTATGTTTTTATTTGAAATAGAATTTTTCTCTCAGCAGTCATTAGTCCCCTCTAGCTGTCTAGGGGCTGGACCCCTTGCTATATTTCTCCCCTGGGCATTAGCATGTCTTTTGATATTCCTATTGTTCTGGTCTTGCTTATGCAGTCTTTTCTAGGTGAGGCTATTTCACAGCCCAATCACTAGTGTTCTGGTTCTTTCGCTCTTTCTGACTATTCTTCCCTGACCCGTAGATGCAGGACCTATTACAATGCAGATGCACCCACTGAGTTTGGGTTCACGTGATATCTGAAGTATTTCATAATGTAGATACCGTAATTGTCAGGCTTCAGCTGACATCAAGTCCACAGTCCTCCTCCCTGGAGAATTACCAAAGCTCTCGGTACAGTTCTTGAGGGGCTATCTCCACCCTGCATCCTCAGACAGCTCCCTTCACTTAACAGTCTTTCTCTACCTTCACCATGACTTATGCCCATTCTTACCTGACACTGGCTCTTTCTCTTCTTACATGCTTAAAAATATTGTGGAGAGGGGCTGGAGAGTCCTTTCTGCTCTTCCGAAAGAACCAGAGTTAGGCTCTCAACGCCTGTTATCCACTGGCTCACAACGACTGCAACTCCAATGTCACGTGGCCCGATGCTCTTTTCTGGCCTCTGAGGGCTCTCACACACATTTATTCCATACACCCACACAGATACTCACACACACACACACACACACACACACACACAGAGAGAGAGAGAGAGAGAGAGAGAGAGAGAGAGAGAACAAGCAAATCTAAATATGCACATGTGAGTGTGTGTGTGTCCTCCTTTCTAGTTGATGCTTTAGCGAACATTTAAATTCCTCAGCATTACTCCTCTGCCAGCTCATGCCCACATGTTTTGCTATATTTCCAAGGATTGTCATAGATGTAATAGACGTGCTCTCTCCTACTGCTTCCTGAACATGTGACCATAAAAGTGTTTTACCTGAAAGTAGGTAATGGACATCAGATACAAAAGAGGATGAAAGACTAGTGGATTTTCTAGTACTAAATCTGCTAGAGGTTGAAAATGAAGGTATAAAATCCAACGTAAAACTACCCAGTATCCGTTCCAAATGACTCTTGGAATGGGCTAGAAGATTACTGAGGTGGATGGTCTTCAGGAATAATAATTTGGGCATGGAATTTCAGTGCGGGTGTATTTTCTTCAAGTTTATTCTAACACTCGTCATGAAACTGGGTCTCATTCTTATTGAAGAGAAAGTCTGAAGATTGCCAGTGTGGTCTTGAGAACGTGGTTCCTTCCATTACACACGGGACATCTCATTACTTGTGCACGGCCAAGCAGGTCATGACTTCATTTCCCCACAGCCATTTGTATTTTCCTCACACTCAGCAGATGAAGGTTTTCTAGAATAAACTACAGCTTAACTCCTAGTGCCAGGGTTGGCTCTCTCCCCTGCCTTTGGTTTTCTTCTCATTCATTAGTGCATTTTTGAAGGAAAGGCTCATGGCCTGTTCATCTCTGAAAGGTACTCACAGAGACTACCGGTGATAGCCAGTGAAGAACAGTCCAGTATTGTGTGTTACACAGAGGAAGGCTGGCAGTTGATCCCCACCTTACTGTTCCTCAGAAAAAGATGAAGACTTACAAGGTTCACCTAGTAACAGAGACAAGGTAAAGGGATCAGTATCATACACAATTGCCATCTCTGCCATCAGACAAGGTGGAAATTCCCTCTTGACCTGACAGAGCAGCCCTGCATCAATCGTAACAGGTCATTTCCATCTCTCTTGCAGGGTTTAGACCACTGTGCAGCTCCTGCCTCCTGTTTCCTTCCTGGGTGGCCTCGGACATGACTCAGTGCTTCTCGAGCCTGTAATCCTCTGGAGAAGATCTAGCTATTCTTATAAAGATGCAGTGTGGATTTTGGGGGCACACCTTAGCACTCAGAGCATGTTTGCTAACTAATATTTTAAATTAGTATTGAATTAAAGACTTTTTGTACGATGATGATGAAGCATTGTTCTCTCCTGCTCAGAACTCTGTACCAAAACAATGTGATTGGCATTTTAATCATCTTGACTCAATAATCCCACACTATACACATAAATCGCAGCATTATATTATAAATGATACAGTTATGCAAATATGCTTACCCAATTAAAAAACAACAGTAAAAAACAGCTCATATTTTTACTTCACTGCCTAGAAATAATCTAAGCTCCTGGGTCTAACACTCACACACATATATACAATCTCATTATATGTTAATCTGTTGAATGAATTCAACCCCATCACTTTTTCCTATCTGCTATATTGCTAATAGCAAATCCATACAAAATCCAGCAGTCTAGACCAGCATAGCTGTATTATCTTAAGACTGTGGAGCACCAGGAATCCAGGTACAGTTTAACCAGGTCCTCTGTGTGTGAGCGATTCATCTCAATCTACAACCTTTCCTTTCTTCAACACAGGAAATTCTTCCTTCTGGGAATTTCCTCAAGTCCTTGCACAGCCATGGTCCAGAGCCCATACGGATGTGGAGATACCCACCCAACCCCACCGGCAGAGCTGACATGAGAGGGTCATACAGAGGAGGGTCTCCATCCTAGGCAGCACCCCCTGTCTACCATTCATTTCTGATGGCCCTTGACTACACTGTGGGCTCTAGCACCACAGCTGCTTCACCAAGTCACCAACTGAGAAGCCCGCAGAGACACAAGAGCAAGACTGAGCCATCATTGTTCACACTGTGACTTTGCCAATGCGAAGTTGATTGGGTATGGAAGTCATTAGGGAGTAAGCCCAGAGGCTGAATAAGAATCAAGAGGCAGGGATCTTTGGGGGAAGTTTTTTTTAAACTTAAGATTTTAAAACTTAAGATTACCTGAGACAGCCCTCCACTAGGACCCCGATTCCAAATCTTCACTGTGACTGGAATCTTCCCAGAAGCCTCTTAGATTTTTAGTATGTTTATTCTCTACTGATTCCAGTAACCGCCTTAATTCCCCATATCTACTTAAAATATAGCTTTTCTAAGTAATCAAATCCAGTTTTAGCTCCACTTGTAAACATCCATGATGTATTAGTCACTTTTTTTAGGCTTAAAGAGAACTCCATGATCAAAGGCAACTCGAGGAAGAAAGAGTTTACAGTTCTAGAGGGCTAAGAGCCCACGATGGTGGAGCTCAGGCAAGGTAACCAGAAACAGCCTTGACAGATGGAGCAGGATGCTGAGCACCCTCATCTTAAGTCACAGGCACAAAGCAAAGGGAAACCAAGTGGGGAGGGGGAGAACCGGAGATGGAGAGGGAAACCGGAAGTGGCACAGAGTCATTGAACTCTCCAAGCCTACTCTGAGTTCCATCCTTTCTCCAACAAGGCTGTGGGCATCTCCTAAACCTCCCAAACAACACCACCCAGTGTTCCATAGCTGGGCCTATGGTGAATGGTGAACCTTCTCAGTCCACCCACTGTGCCTGATCGCGCTTTCTTTCATCAATTCTCTGTGCATCCTGCATCATCTGACCCTTTCGTGCCCATCCCACCAGAGGTAGCAATTTAGTGTTTGTTGTGCATGATAATTGTTTAGAGATTTTTGTTCTCTAGATGGTCAAGTCTCCAAAAAACAGTCTTTAAAAATAAAATAAAATAAATCTGTGTCCAGAACACTCTTTTTCACACCTTACCTAGACCATAAGCACTCCTCACACCCCCGCAAAGAGAACACAGGGCCTTGATTGCCATGGATCCTGCTGACATGTTAGGTCAGGAGCATCTTCTGGGATTGCTGGCTTAGAGGCATGAATAATTCAGAGGACCTCTCAGAAGTCAAAGGATGACGTCAGAGCAGGTGATTTAACGCTGAGTCACCTGTGCTAACAGAAGTGTCACACCCTCCTGGTTCACCTGCTCTCAAAGTTTCTGGGGGAAATCCTGAGGATAGCTAAAGCCCACAGTGTTCTTCTGAGTAACTCATCGCTGCAGCTAGACTCATGGCTGCCAGGGTGGAGAGCTTGGCTGGTCCTGATGGCATATTTGTCAATCAACACCAACGTTACTTGTGGCTTTGTTGAAACCTGTAGGGGACTCATAGAAACACAGAAAGAATTGAAAGTAAAGACACTGAGGGGGAGGTTGTTTGTTTTATTTTTGACGATAAGGCTTTGCAACTGTCTAATAAAAGAAATACATTGTCCATACACAAGAATAGACAAAGATTCCCAGAGAGACCTAGAGTCTCACGGCAAACTCCATTTGAGAGGGTTTCTATCTCAACAACTAACCCTAATGAGAGTATAAAGAGAGTGATTGTGCTGTCTCTGGATACATGAAAGAAGATGCCCTCTTTTGTGAATTGGTAATTATTATCACACAGGTGTATTTAGTTATTACATCTGTATGTTAAAGCTGTATTTGAGAAGAAGCATATTAGCAACTAAGCATTAAAAATAAGAATCTCTAATTATAACTTGAAATCACAGTTTCTGTCTTCTCAATAGACTATGATATATTGAGAGATGTGAAAGCAAGTAGGTACACCATCTGGGGACTCACGGGAACTGTGAAGACGCAACACTGATCTCTTGTGCGTCTTCTAAAAGCCACACCGAGGGAGGTTTATAGGCTGCCTCTCAGCACAGGGAATACCAGCTTCGCTTTCAAAAGCAACATAGGGTGACTGACTTTGAGATCTTATGTTGCCTTGTGAGAGGGAATGGAGGGATTTGCCAAAAGCACAGTCTTCGCTTGCAATGTACCATCAGGCTGGATGAAGTCACCCAACTAAGACTAATCCTTCCTCTGTGGGAGAGGTGGTACAGACTCAAGCCATTTAGGAACATCAAAAATAGGCAAAGCGTATCTCTTTGACATGTTAGCTTAGTCAAAGGTCAACATCACCAATTAGAGCAAGAGTTGTATATAAGACTCTGCGTATCCTGGCTTCTGCCAGGTGTGCTGAGGGAGAATGATGTCCATAAGGGCTGTTCCCGGAGGAAGACCTCTGTCTTCCCATGACTGCTGATGCTGGCAGGGTGCAAAGGCAGACTCTGGTTTCACGCTCTGAACTACATCCAGAGAGGTACTGTATGGAGGCAACCAATCCACTCACACTCCAGTATCCTATGTGTACAAATAAATCCTGTGAGACTATGAAACTTCTGGGAGAGAGTGAGGAAGGGCTAGCAAGCTTCATGCAAGGCTCTGGCTTCTATACCCAGCATAAGGGGCAAGGAGTGGGGAGAGAGAAGATTTCTGGATTTCTATATTTCTCAAATATAAAGAGCCAATTAGCAATATTAGTGTCAAGCATTTAATGTAACATAAAGGTACACAATGCTGTTGTTATATATAATACACATACATATGTGTACAGCACATTAAAACAACAGCAGGGAATTTCTCCTGACATTTCTCACATCTACCATTCACAGAATCTTTAATGCTTAATTTTAACTTCTTTCCTTGATGAAGAGAAATCAGAATCTTATACTCTACCATGTGGTTATTGCTTAAATACTCAAGTCTAGGGTACATGTTTAGCTGCCTCCAAACTACTAGCCCGTATTCTTGTAAGGAACCAATGGGCAAGGCCAAATGTACTTATGTAGCTTCTTTCTTCCTTTGTCCCCAGCACTCCATCAACACACTGCTTTGTAGAGTCACAGTGGCCTCTGCTTATCAGCCAAGGGAAGAACCCCAAGATCTGCATCTCTGGATGCTACTGAACCTTATATATTGCTTCTCTGCAAATTGTGCTAAAGTTGAGCTAAGCTCAGAGATAAACAGCAGCATACATAACCAGCATTTGATAACCCGTGTTTGTCTGCGAGGGCTATTTGTAAGTAGAATAGGGGCTAGTTGAACATAACCAAGGAGTTGTCCCCATAGTCAATTTAAAAAACCTACACAGTAGCTAACTGGCTATCGGACCAGCACCACAAACACTACAAATACATCGAACAGATGTCCAGTTTCCTTCCAGCCAAAGTGGGGAACAGCAGTGAGAGATTTTAATCACACTTCTTACAATAATGCATGACTTAAAATATGTAAAGTGGTTTTAGGCTGGATTTATTAATATTTTGGAGATAGCTCAAACTTATTATGTAGCCTAGGCTGGCTTCCAGTTCACCATCCTGCTGCAACAGCCTCTTGGGCACTGGGATTACATTTAAGTACCATTATTTCTTTTTTTTTCATTTTCTTTCTTTCTTTTATTTTTTTGAACATCCATTTAACAATTTGGGACTGAAGCTCATAGTGAGTGTTCTGGTTAGGTTTTTTGCTAACTTGATATAAGCTCAGGTCGTCTGAGAAGAGGGACCGTCAGTTGAGAAAAATACATCCATCTGATAGGCCTACAGGCAAGTGTGTGGAGTCTTTTATTGACTAAGAATTAATCCAGAAGGACTGAGAGAGACGGTTGAAGTTGCTATCCCTGTGCAGGTGGTCCTGGAAGCCAAATGTGAGCCCAAGGAACAAGGTGCTATGCAGGGTTTTATCATGGTCTTTGCGTCAGTTCCTGCCTTGCTTGGGTTCCTGTGTCCAGTTCTCTCAGTGATGGACTGTAATTAGGACGTACAAGCCTTTTCTCCACAGGCTTCTTTCGGTCATGGCCTTTGTCACAACAATAGAAAGCAAAGTCAAGACAGTAATTGATTCCACAGACAAGGACAGGGGAGGCCCAAGATTTATGTGGCCCTTCATTTCTTACTCCACCCATCTTGAATTCAATAAGGTTTTCCTTTGCCATACATTCTGGAGACCTTAGCAATGTTTACAGTTTGAAAACACCTCATCAAAGTACCATGTGGAGTACATCCTTCATCTCAGGACTTGCCATGGGCAGCTTTGCTTCATGACCCTGCCTCTCTCCCCCAAATACCGACAACTGCTCATGGTGTTTGTCTCTTTATCGTTTCTCAGGGAGTCATGCGTGTAGAATCACACAATACACCCTGGTCTGGATTCTTTAACTTCACACCCAAAATTCATTATTCATACTCCTGCGAATGAAGCCTGACTTCTTTACTTTGCCAAGCACCACTGTGATGTCTGAACGCACCGCGACTGGTTAATCCAGTAGGTTACCGGAGGGCAGCTGGGCTACTTGGGCCGTCATGAACAGAGCATCGAAGTGCTTGCACGTAGGATGCTGTGTGAAGAGTTTTGCTGTCGGCGGGCCCGAGCATGTTAGGTCACGTGGGGACTGTGCGTACTTGAAGACAGGAGACTGCCAGGAGACTATGCCGAGCAGTTCACACTGCGTTCCACTTGTAAAATAAGTCAGACATCACCAGTTCTTCCCCCACCCCCACCCCCACAGGGACAGTCAACTCTCAGCATGGGTTGGAAATGATCTCTCTACTCCATTGATCTTTACAACTTTGAAAAGAGCAGGCAACTGTTCTGCCATTCACTTCTGAGCACACTGCTCTCTTCTGTCTCTGTCTGCATCCTTTAGGTTACTGGGAAATCAGATAATTCTCCTCTCCTTCCTTCCCCCTCCATCCCGCGCCGAATTTAGCAAAAAAAAAGTTTCAAGTTTATTTCAGCCCTTTTCTTGATGTGTGCCACTGGATGAATAGCTATAATTCTGAAAAATTTGATTCCTTCTTCAAAAAAATCAATTAGGGTCTTTCCGTTGCAAGGCAGAGGATAAGCAGAAGCTTTTCCACACTCTCCCTCTCATTCCGTTCCCTACTCTCCTCTAGGGTGGGTAGACCATCTAATCCTCCCAGTCTGTCGGTCAGAGGGGTCAAGGCAGGACTCATTCTGGAAGATGAGGTTTTGGACGGAGCAACAGTTTCCAGCATCCGCATTCAGACTTCCTGACTTTATAACTCAACAGCGGGCTTTTCTATTGGGTTTTTTAACAAGGAACAAATTAGTTTCTAACTTAATTTGGACCTCACTGAGGAAAATAGCCTAAGAATGGCTTCCAGACATAAAAACAGGAAGCCAGCACATCCATAGTGTTCTGGTGCCGTGATAAGCACCATGACCAATGGCAACTTGGGGGAAGAACAGCTTTCTCTCGCTTACAGGTTACATAGTCCACCCCAACGGGAAGGCAAGGCAGGCAATCAGGGCAGGAACTGAAGCAGACACACAAAGGAAAGCCGCCTGTTGTCTTGCTCCCATGGTCTTGCTCAGCTAGGTTTCTTATACAGTCCAGGACCTCCTGGCCAAAGGTGGCATTGCCCACACTCAGTGGGCTGAGCCCTCCAACGTCAGTCAACACAACCTCTTCCAGACATGCCTACAGGCCAGTCTAAAGAAGGCCAGTTCTGCAACGGAGGCTCCTCTGCCCAGGTGTGTCAGGTTGACAACCAAGCTTAGTCATCACAACGCAGACACTGAATCAAACTGAGGTAACTGGCTGAGACGGTGAGCTCGCAAAACATTCCCCATTCTGGGAGAGAAAGGGGGGACATTGGTTTTCCATGAGTATTCCAGTGGTTTGAGAAAGATGCAGCAGCGGGAAGCCAGGGGTACATTTTGAGGTCCCTTTCGCATGTGTTCCTTTTTCCCTCTCTTCCACAGTGGTGCCCTGGAAAAGGGGTACATTCTTTTGTGTTAATTCCTGCTAACTCCATTATGAGCAATTTTTGTATTTTATTTCTGAGAATTTCATGCATAAGCATTACATCTATGTCACTCCTTACCTCCTTCTCCAACTTCCAATTCTTTCCTTGTCCCTCCTACCTCTCAAATTTATGGTTTCTACTTCAATTATTATTGTAACATGTATTACCTATGTGCATAGACCCAACCCTGGCTTCTTGACAGTCTCGTGATCACCCAGAACCCTCTATACTCATTCCCTCGTGTATAAGCAAGAGAAATTTAGTGAGGAAAACGAGAACTCACTGGGCTCTGTGAGGGAAAGTCTCCTCAAACTTCTAGAAACATTTTCTTTCCGATCATCAGATTGTGGTTACCCTGTGTCCTGACATTCCTAGAACACAGAACTTTCTGGAAGCACACTTCCAGAAGGCTGTGCTGTCCTGTCATCATCAGCTCATGGTACTACAACAAAAACACATTCAACTTGGCAAGAAAACCTGTGTTGTCCTTATTGTACAGACACTAAAACTGATTCTCAAAAGAGCAGGCTCAGGTTTTTCGGACCAGACCCTTGATTGTTTTCCTTCCTTGCTACTAATCAGGCTAATTATGGCAATAATTAGCCCTAAAGAAGACAAGAAGAGGAGGGAGAGGAGGAGGAGGACAAAGCTGAGGAAGAAGTAGAAGCATGTTGAATGCCTTTTTCCTAGCTATATAACAGCACAGCCATTCACTCACTTTCTAAACCCATCTCCAGGCATTGCGGTTTCAGGGTCAGATGCTTCCAAAAACTACGTAAATTTGGTACTATGATTTGGATACAGGACATAGTGGGGACATTTGCCAAAAATTCTCCAACACTTAGGAAACATATTTATCAGTTGTTTCAGTCTTTTAGCACCAAGAGACTGAGCTGCAGGGGATGATGGTGTATGCAGAATGGCTCTGAGGATCTTGAGCCCCCTGCACTGGTTCCTGGTATTCCTCACAACAGCCCCCTGCAGCTGAGCCATTCCTCACAGCCTTGCCCACAGTCTTCCTCCTCCTCCTCCTCCTCCTCCTCCTCCTCCTCCTCCTTCTCTTCTTCTTCTTCTTCTTCTCTCTCTCTCTCTCTCTCTCTCTCTCTCTCTCTCTCTCTCTCTCTCTCTCTCTCTCTGTGCCTGCCTGCCTCCCCTCACTGTAATGCCCTGTTCTGAGCACTCTTGGCTCTCTGCCTCTCTGTGGCTCTGGATTCTATTATTTTCACACCATTCTCTTTTGCTCGTGTCTCCCCCATGGAGGGCATCCTGTATCTTTGCTTGTATTATGAACCTTGTGTCTAACTTTAGCATAGTCGTGACCAGCTAGGCACTCGTTGTCTGAGTTTTATCTGGTCCTTATCTCTTCCATCACTCAGGAACCATACCTACCTCCCATTGCCCACAGGAATTTCTAGATGGACCTCCACCCACAATTGGGCTCAGCATGCTTGCTAACATCCTTACTTCCCACTGGGGATTTCTTTGTCATTCGCCTGAGTTCTGACCTCCCTCTACCACCTCCAAGAAGGATCCAGATCTGTGTCCACCCATGGAAAACTTTATCGATACAATGTCCAATGCTGAGCTAGATAGAAGACAGCATCCCAGGAAAGAACTGGAAAAGCCCAAAGCTGGGCTCCTAATGCCCAGTAGTCAGGGTCCCTTGCAGCTCAAGTGTGAGCAATGGTTTCAGAAGGCAGTTGGGTAAGAAGCAGAAGGGAAAACTTTGAGAACAGGGAATTTTCAGCAGAAGGAAGATTAAGAACAAATATCAAGTTTTATTAGGTAAGACATCCAGGAAATAGAAGACAGAAATAAAATAATTTAAAAAAAAAACGTAATCTGAAACCTGCTTTGCAGCTGCTCATGATTTTCTATAACAGAGCCCTAAGAAATGGGCTCCGTGCTGCTCTCTCTCTAACCTGACTTAAGAGGAAGTCGCTGGAATACCAATTTAAAAAAATAAAAAATAAAAAAGCCTGCTTCAATTTGGCTAAAAAATAAAAAAGGCAGAAGAAAAGAAAAGGAAATGTAATCCATTAGTAGTAGTTTTGGCAACGGAAAAGTAAGAGATGAGAGTGAGTGAGCGAGTGGGGGAGGGGAGGGGAACCAGGGAGGGGGAGGGGGCGACCGAGAGAGAGAATTGATTCAGAGTACAACAATGCCCATACTGAAATGTTTTTCGTCCCATTTCCACAGAAGTTACAAAAATGGCGGCTGTATGCCACCCCCTGCTGAGATAGTTGAGGGTTTCCCGAATGTGACCGAAGTGACACCCCACGTGAAAACAAACAACCAATCAGCCAATGGCTGGTGTCAATCTAGTTCTCATTCCCTGCGTAATTCCCGTGGGCTCAGGACTCCAGCACATCTCTAAGGTTTGCGGCAAAAGCAAAATCGCTAAGAGGAAAGAATTGACAGGAAAGCTTGCTGTTCAACGTTGCCCTCTCTTTACTGGGCCGCGGTAGTACGCGCCTTTAATCCCAGCACTCAGGAGGCAGAGGCAGGCGGATCTCTGTGAGTTTGAGGCCAGCCTTGTCTACAGAGTGAGTTCCAGAACAGGCTCCATAGCTATGACCTTTCTAGTCCCAAATTCGTCAGATGAGCATGCGTGTTCACACTTTATCAAGACATGGAGTTGCTTCCAATGAAATCAAAGCACTGTTTGTGGGGTTTGGCCACTCATAGACCGTTTTTGGAAAGCTCTTATCTTACCTAACACATTTATTTATCTCTTTCCTTTTCTTTGCTTGCTAATGAAAATTACTTGAGGAGACTACCCCACTCTATTAGTAATCTTTTCCGTGAATATCAGAAATAAGTCAGGAGTTGTTGGGGACTGCGGACCACCAGACCCTGAATTTCTTTTATTTATTTATTTATTTATTTATTAAAGATTTCTGTCTCTTCCTCGCCACCGCCTCCCATATCCCTCCCCCTCCCCCTGAGACAATGGGGATGTTCTTTCGGGAACTCACTAAGGCCAGCAGGCCTGGGTCTGAAAAAGCATGGGATAAAACCGGACTCGCTGAACATAGGGGACAATGAGGACTGCTGAGAAGTCAAGAACAATGGCACTAGGTTTTGATCCTGAATTTCTTGTTAACAACTTGTTTTCCTCTGCTCTGAGCACGAGGCCCTGATGGCAGGCTGGTGGATCTGAAGCTGATAAATTCCCAAGATCTGGGGAGTGACCAGAGCTCTATATAAGCTGCCCCTGAGCATAATAAAGTGAGCATTCTCGGCATTCTTGTCTCAAGGATGTCCCCGTTGCCACGTCTGTCTGTGTGTATGATTTTAAATCTTCAGCCTAGTTCCCATAGCGCAAAGTGCATAGAGCGCAGAACGGAAACAGTGTAGTTTTACAATGCGTGGACTGACACAAAATATAATTTCTCCATCAAGTAAAAGACTTTTGAGAGAAGGAAGCTGAGTCTCCCAGGGCCTCAGCATCTCCCTTTCTGTGCTGCTCTCCATAGCTCCTGACTTCAACACTGAAAAGTTCCTCATGGACCCCCATGGCCGCCAGGGTCTAGTCAGGACTACTGAGAAGTGGACCAAGGAGACAGAAAAGCCTTTCTTCCTTTAAGGATGAATGTTTGGATTGGTTTGGTTTGGTTTGGTTTGGTTTTTCCTGGAATTCCTTCCAGCTGCTCTTGACAGACAGCAAAGTCCCACGACTTATCCCTACCCAAACAGCAGGAGCTGGGGCTCCCAGGAGTTCCCAGATTCATCACCACCCAAACACCAGGAATGGTGGTCCCAGGTGGCCGCATTTACCAGAACCTGGAATTCTGCCCCCGAAGAGAGGAGAGCGGATGATGGGAAGTCACATGGTCTCTGTCACTTCTCACACATGTGCAGATTTATCCTTGAAATGTACCCTTTCTTGGATTACATTTACTTAGGTAACAATATCACTTTAAGACATGGTATCTTGGAGTTCAATTTATAGTCTCTGATAGAGAGCAACACTTAGCTCTTTTCTGCGTGAAGAATTTGTTCATACACATTTTCTCTTACGGTTTTAAAATCAGTTCTTCAAATTGCGGTTTTCCCTTCCACTGAGAGTTTTGTATGATGTTTAGTATATGGTAGAGCATTGAAATAAATAGGTAAACAGACAGAGGCTAGCCTGCCTTCCCAGCATGTTGGTGCTGCGCCCTATTTTTGAGTGTTCACCCTCCCGGAATGCTAGCACCCTGCTCCCTTACCCCCCCCACCCACCTCCTGCACTAGCCTCCCAAATGTCTTTCCTGCTCCATTCTTGTTCCCCTAGCAAATCCCACACCCAAACCACAGACACACTCTAAACAGAACTCAGACACGATGGCTCCATGAGAACCACACTGTTTTATTTCTTATAGAGAAAGGAACGATTGCCCCGACACTACTCACAAGACCCTCTGAGATGAGGGCACCTACTGGGATCCCTTCCCAAGGCCACCCTGGCTCCCTTACCGCACACCTGCACTGCTGCAGTGCCAACCTCAGGCCCTGGCGAAGGGCCAGAGTCCTATAGTGCACTCACCTGGAAGGCTGGCTGTTTTACAGGTCTTCCAAATATTTTAGATTTTTTCTGTTCTCTCTCTCTCTCTCTCTCTCTCTCTCTCTCTCTCTCTCTCTCTCTCTCTCTCTCACACACACACACACACACACACACACACACTCTCACACACACAATGCTTAGCTGTTTTATAGGTTTCTGCTACCGTGGAAAGAGTCTTTCCTTTGCCCTGTTTGGCACTAACTAGGCCTTCTACATAGGAAACGTATGTGTCTATGCGTTTACTCTTGACTAGCCACACTTTTCTGTACTCAGGGATCAACCACAGTGGCTTCTGGATTCTCCACCCCAGTCTTCCAGTGGGACCATGCTATTACCTGCAGATAATGATGGCATTCTTTCCTTCCTTATTTTTATAATTAGATGCATTTGATTATTATGTCTGGGTTTGATCTCATTCCCTAGACTTTTCAGTGTGATGCTGAAAATGTCACTGACAGAAGACTGGAACAAGTCTACAGTGACACAGCTGCTTCAGGGAGCGAGGCATTGTGCTGCTCTAATATAACGCAGAGGGGAGCGTGCCTTGAGTCACATACAATACACTTGTGCCAGCCTCAGATGGAAGCATCAGTTTCCAATGTGATGTTCCTTCCTTTGCTATTCCGGGAAACCTCTCCTCCAACCCTTGGGCAGTGTTCAACATTGTCCAGCCCCGCAAGTGCACAGGGCATTCCCTGGCTGTCCAGTCCAGCAACTGATTGTCCATTGATAAGAACGGTTTTCTTCATTCATAAAGGCTGTCAGGAGCAGTAGCTCTTTACACAATGTAGGACGTCATGGGAAGTCCAAAGGTGCTTCCTGAAAATATAACAGAGTGGTAAAATAAATTCTAGAAGTGCTAGGAGACACAGCATCTAATTGTTCTTTTGTAAGTTGGGGATATCCTTAGGGGCTGGCATTGTAGACACTCACGGTGAGTCAGTCATTCGGGAGGAAGCGGTGTACACGTACCTTCCCACACTCTGGGAGACGATGAGGAGCGTCCCACACCCACTACCAATCTCTGTTGCTGAACAATGTGCTGGGAGACTTTAGTAAAAGGTTGAAAGAGGGCAATTTGTCAGGCATTTCTGAGCCTCCAGTTTCCAAAGCGTCCCTGGGAATGGCTTCCTCTACCTTCTCCTTCCAGTGACCCTGCAGTGGGACACGAGAAGTCACAGAGTTATAACGGAGTTCACGGAGAGTTACAGGGCAGCCCAGTCCAACCTAGCTTCTGTCCACAGTTCCCACACACTCTGTCTGGTGAACTCAGGGTGACACCTGCTTATGTATCTGTCTCTGTGGCCATGCTAATTGTGAGATACTTCCAGGGAATGGAACTCAAGGGTTCTCTCCTCTCCATCAGCCTAGTGAACAAAGACAAGTGCAGGACAACGTTAATGCTACCTAACTTGGAGCTCTGCAGGGACCTGCTGTGTCTTCAGCGTTACCTTTAAGATACATAGACACATTTTCTACCCACTGCTTACTCAGTAAATTTTCCTGTTTCCTTGTTTCTTTTTAGAAAACTGAGAAGAGAGACCTGGTGGTAGTGAATGCTTCTGGGCTATTCCTGGGCACTCCACATTATGCAAGAGATGAGCCTGGAATGAGGGGATCCTCTTACAAATCCAAAAAAACCTACTATATGGACTGCACGGGCTCAGCACGTCCTGGGGTGGTTGATCTCTGCCAGACAGGTGGTTCTCTTCTATGAGGCTGGTCCTCATAAACACGTACACTCTCCAGAATCCACTGCATGTTCCAAAGTCCACCTGCTCATTCTTAATGAATCACTGGGCACTCAATACAGAAAGCAAGGCTCAGTTAGCATACCTCATAGTTGTCTTCTAAGTTCTTTATGTCTTCTACCTTTTTAAGTATCGAAGATTAAAACAATTACAGGGATGGGGCGATGGCCTGGGAGTTAAGACCTCTTGCTGCTGTCACAGAGGATCCAGGTTCTGTTTCCATCACTCACAGGGCAGTTTACAACCATTGGCTACTCCAGTTCTAGAGGAACTAGCACCTTTTACTGGCTTCTGCAGGCCCCTGGGACTCATATGGTGCACTAACTTACATTCAGGCAAAAAAGAACAAAAAAAGAAAATAAAAATTATACACATAAAACAAAAACAAATCGAACTAAAAGAATCGAAACAAAGCCTGCAACACCAGAGCATTTAGGGTCCAGTAAGTATCGAGACAGAAGCTAAAGGCCTGAGTAGATTTAGGCACAAAAGCAGCAAGACGGAAAACAGGTGAACAAAGAAGATGGTCATGGCAGAGGCCCCTGTGGATGTGTGGCGAAGTTGTAGGATTGGGTGTTGGAAAGGCGACCTCACAAGTCAGGGTGACAGTAGACCTGCCATGTCGATCAAATTTGTTCCTCTCCTCTTCTCTTTGTTTATCTTCCTTCCTTCATCCTTCCTTTCACCTGAACTCTCTGCAAAGTCACAGAGCTTCATCATGAGCTGTGATGTGGACAGCTCACCGCCCTCTCACCTCCTTCTCTATGTGGAAGCCAAGGCCTGCGCTACTGCCTCATAGAGATATTGCTACTAGAATGTGCTGTGGCCCCAAAGGGGCAGACTGTGGTGTTTCTTTGCAAGTAGATTTGATGCTGCCAGATCCTGCCAGCAAGCGTGGTTTGCGCCCAGCTTCAGTAGACGCCTTGGTCACAGTAACAAAACTGTTGCCTCAGGATCCTGGGCAATTTGATGTGGAAAATGAAGTTTTGAGCCATCCTCATTTCTATAAACATGTTAAGAAAATGCCAGATAAACATAAAGGAACAGAATGTTTGTCTCTTGTCCAAATACAAAGTTGACTTTTCTCGTGGGTGTAAGCGTTTGGCAGGAAGCACAATGCAGACTTGGGCAAACTTAGCCCACTATGCCATCTTCCTACCCAGTGAAAGGAAAATCTCTTACCGCCTTATGTGCAACCCATGGCTAAATGGCACGTGATTTGGCATCCTCCACCCTTTCTGGAAAGACTGAGATGATTGGAAGGTTATGATGGGGCACATTCCACAGAGGGGCCGGACAGAGTGCTGGCATTGCTCAGCGGTGCCAGCATAGGGTGCAGAGAGAAGTTCACATTTCATTTCACCAAATTCTGACAGCGCCTGGAAGAGGGGTCCTGACAGCCCAAGTGGACAAACAAGCTGTCAGCTCCTGGAAACACCTGCTCCCGCAGCTCAGTGGGCCTGCGGGAGTGGAAGAGTCTGAATCTTCGTGAAACATCCCCGTTCTTCCCAAGGAAATCAATTGCTCTCATTAAAGAAGGTAAGTAAAAGCTTAGAGCTATTGAAATCTGACAGCACTCTGAAGAATGCACTGAGGTTCGGGTCTTATGAAACATTAATGTAAATGTATAGCCATTGTTTTCATTAAATTGTTAATTGTCAATTATAAAATAAAATATATTAAAATAATATAATATATATAATAAAAGAAAAAAAGGCAAATCCTTAGGAGGAAATGACATTTTCTCACTGTCAGGGTTTCTACTGCTGTGAAAAGATACCATGCCATAGCCACAACTCTTAAAAAGAAAACATTTAATTGGAATGGCTCACTTACAATTTCAGAGGCTCAGTCCATTATCATCATGGTGGGACATGGCGGTGTGCAAGCAGGCATGGTGCTGGAGAAGTAGCTGGGAGTCCTATACCTTGTAGGCAACAGGAAGTTGACTGAGATACTGGGCACTACCATGAGCACAGGAAACCTCAAAACCCACATCCACGGTGACACACTTCTTCCAACAAGGCCATACCCTCTCCGACAAAGCCACACCTCTGAAAAGTGCCACTCCCTGTGAGCTTATGAAGGTCAATTACAGTCAAATCACCACACTCACCTAATAACAAAGGCAGAATCACTTACAAAGTACTTGGATTGGGTTGTAGCTCAGGGGCAGAGTACTTGCCTCATAGACATGCGGCCCGGGGCTCTGTTTTCAGGCTCGGAGTAGATGGGTGAATGAGCAAATGAATGAAACTAAGTTTGTAAGCCCCAAATTCACCAAACAAAGGTAAAAATTAAGGGCCAAATGGGATGAAGCCTGAATAGCACACTGAGAGAAAAGTGGGCCTCTCTGGTCTATTGGAAACTCTTATAGGGCCTGTGGAATGGATCATCAGGTAAAGGCTCCTCCTCTAAGCCTTATGACCCACAAGTTGTCCTCTGCCTTCTGCAGGCATCCTCCTGACATACATGAGCTATGACATATCTGCACGAGGTGCGGATGTGCACATGCAGAGAGAAAATAAACAAATGAAAGCACAGAGAAGAAAATTGTTTATAAAATTAACTGAGAAAGAGCAGCAATGGAAATAAAACCAGAGAAGTATGCAATGCCGCCCCTGGAAAACAATGACATTTAATAAAATAAACAATGATCCAGGTCATCTGCATGAACTCACAGCCTGGGCGCCACTTCTCTTCTGAAATCCAGTTTTCTCACCTAAAACATGGCACCACCTGCAAAACTGGCTGTTTGATGCTCTTACCATAGTAAGACCCACGTGAGGAGAGTTTGCATTCTCTGGGAACAAAATCAATCAAAAGAGAGAATTTGAATAAAATTCTAGAAAGCTGCCAAGAGCAAAGTTTGAATTTCCTCCATGGTGAGTGCTTCCCTGGATCTGTGTAAAGTGGTGCACAGGCGTTACGTCCGTGTCATAACTAAGATATCATAACTAAGATAGCAATGAAATAAAGGGTATCAGAGCAGTATGTGCAAAGACAGTGCCATTTATGCAAAATACACAAACACCTCAGATTCGGGGACTCATGAGGCCCTAGAACATATTCCCGGTGATACTGAGGGCTGTCTTCATTAGATGACTATGTTCTTCCACCATTCAGGTCCCTGGTATTATTTCTAGGCTATCCCTCCACTTCCCAACTACTGATGCTCCTCTTGTCTGATGACCTCCATGTCGCACATGGGATGGGCGTGTCTCTGCTTCAACGGTTTTCTCTAAAAAGGCATCAGAGAAGCCCAGATCTTGTGACTGTAACAGCCAGGCCCACTTGTCATCAAGACCCATGGATGTGTAGTGGAGCGTGATGGTTTTGACAGCGTGGATCACCCCTGCGACATGACAGCTCTGCAGATGGACAGAGGACGGCTGTGGAAATTATGAGCAGAGCATAAAGGTGCCAAGAGAAATTAGCAGAAACACATGAGCCAGATGTGTGTCTAGACACTCAAAGAACAAGACCAGAATCCAGGCCCGTGCCTTCAATTGTCTTCAACCCTCCATCCCACGTCTGTAGCCACGGAGA
Source organism: Microtus obscurus (assembly GCA_963919715.1). Classification (NCBI taxonomy): domain Eukaryota; kingdom Metazoa; phylum Chordata; class Mammalia; order Rodentia; family Cricetidae; genus Microtus; species Microtus obscurus. The sequence goes on from CAWTZC010000015.1 coordinate 27,136,495, forward strand.
GGGTGGCTGGGAGGCAGACGTGGCCAGCATTCATGAATTCACGTGCCATCCCGTTTGGTGCCCTGGAAAGTCCAGCTGTGCTCCAAGCACACATGTTGAAAGGAAGACTGAGACTCGTTCTTGAATGCCATCCTAGAAGGAATGACTGGATGACTGGCATCCCTAAAAAGCAGGGAGAGAGGAAAGACTGCCCATTCCCAAGCTCCTCAGAGGCTGCAGGAACCTGGAATGCTGCAAAGGAACCCCTGAATCACATGGTAATATGATAGTGCTGATATATTTGTGACACTGCTGTTGCAAGCGGGCGGGGCTCTGCCTCCTCTGTGACTGTTGAATAGCTGTACATTGTACAGTCCACGTGATGGGAGGGTCTCTGTCTTCAGGGAAAGCTGGAGGCCACTACACCACTACACTACCCTACTACTGCACAGGAGAGATTGCTGCACCAGGTTCTCTCTGCCATGGGAACTTCAATAATCATTTCCTGCCTGGAGGTGTTTTCTCAGTAGGCACATGGGAAAGGATTCTTCTCACACAGATGAAAAGTCACGGATTTTTTTTTTTTTGGTCCTTTCTTCCGTTACCATGCCAACTTCCCACCTTTCCTGTTGTGACTAACTGTCCAGAGACAGCCTACTGGGAAGGGCTTAAGTTTAAAGATAAGAAAGGGACTTGGTGAAATGAACTATAAAATAATACATACTCATCAACCCTGTGGACCTTCTTGAGTTATGGAACATATCAAGACATCTCCCCTGAGACTCACAAGGATCCAGAGAGGAAGGGGACAGATGGAGGACCTCACCTGACTTGTCCCATTAGCATTTCCCCAAAGTGTTTGGCACAGATGATATTTTTGTCCACAGAAATAGAAAAAATCCTAGTTTGAAAAACATGAAGGTTAATTTCTCTTTCAAATAAAAGGCACTTGGGAATACAATGTCTAAAGATCAGGGACAGTTCCATAATTTTATCCAAAAACTTAGGTCTTGCCGGGCGGTGGTGGCGCACGCCTTTAATCCCAGCACTCGGGAGGCAGAGGCAGGCGGATCTCTGTGAGTTCGAGACCAGCCTGGTCTACAAGACAGGCTCCAAAACCACAGAGAAACCCTGTCTCGAAAAAAAAACAAAAACAAAAAAAAAACTTAGGTCTGCTTGTCTTCAGGATATGGCCTCTGTCTTCTAATGTGCCTTACAGCCTCAGATGACTGCTGAACTTAGACACCATGCCCTCTGAGAAAAGGCCCTCCAGTGTTGCCCACCCTGCACTTAGCTGGATGGAGGCATGGAAAATCATCTTATAACTGGGATACCGTAGCCCCACATAACATGTTCATTAAGAAAGGACAACTTGAAATCCAGCAGGTATAAACCATCACCACAAATTACTGGGATCCATAGTTCTGTTCATCAGAGGTCTTCCGCCTATGGAGCAAAAGGAGCCTTCCCACATCCACCTGAAGATGCCCATGCAGAGTGCTGTCTTACACTGTGGTAAGTGCACTAACCATCTGCAAGATAGTGAGATGCAGGTGATGCCTAGGCCCTGAAACAGCTGCCTCTGCCCTGCTGCTGAATGGCCCTGTTGTCTTGTAGCCCTCTGTGGTGTTTTGAATGAGAATGCCTCCCCACAGGCTCATAGATTCTTGGTTACCAGGGAGTGGCACTAATTGAAAGGATTTGGAGTTGTCGCCCTGTTGGAAGTGTCACTAGAGTTGGGGCTTTCGGGTTTCAAAAGCCTAAGCCAGGCCCAGTGCACATTCTCTTCCTGCTTCTTATGGATCCAGATGTAGAACTCTCAGCTACCTCTCCCGCACATCTGCCTGCATGCTGCCATGCTCCTCACAATGATGATAATGGACTAATCCTCTGAAACTGTAAGAAAGCCCCAATTAAATGCTTTCTTTTCTAAGAGTTGGTGTGGCCATGGTGTCTCTTCACAGCAATAGGGCACTGACTAAAACAACCTCATATCCTTCATTGGGCCACATTCCCCCTGTTCATTAGGAGGAAAGATCCACCCAGCTTAGGACGACCATCAGCGGTTCCAGGCTCTGCAGACATGCCATGGCCCTGAATCCATGGCTGCTCAACCCCTGCCCACTGCCGTTCTCAACAGAGGATTCCATCTGTGGCCACTGGCTGCATGCCAGGCAGTGTTCTCAGGATTCCACACAGACTTGGTGGATGTTTTCACAGAAACTTCATGGCGAGGTAATTATTGCCCCTATTGAAATGAAGAGATTGAGCAGAAAAGCCTCAAATCTCACACAGGGACAGCCACAAAGCTGAGTTCTACCCAGGAATGCTGGTGCACTCTGCCTACCTCTGGGAAACCCTCCAGCACCCCCTGGAGCCGTTCCTGGAGGACACAGTCATGCCTGCTATGCCCTGGGATTCAGTAGCTGAGTGGTCTTTGTCGTGGTGGAGGAGGGGGAGTTTTCATGAGTCATTGCGGCTCAGAAATTTCTCTTCACATCCCCTGGATTCTGCCAGTACCCTCACGGCCCACGGGCAGCACATCACACTTTCTGTGAGAGATTTCCTAACTCGTACAGTGTGTAACTTGAATGCCCCCCCCCTCTTTAGAAGATTGCCATACTGAGCAATACAGTTCCTCAGGAATGATACCAAGTCTTGGGAGGCTGTCAGAACCCCACATTCATTGCTCAGAGGCTGTGGTCGGTGTCTCATGGGCAGCCTCCTGGATCACTGAACCTGACCTGAGCACATTTGCATGAGGAGGAAATGGAAGTTGGATCCATCCATGATTTGTCTCCTCAGCCTTGTGACCACCCCACAGTTAACCCCACTGTGTGCCACATTCAGAGGCACATCCTGTCTCTCTGCCCCTTTGTTTCTTCCTGTGTGGAATTTTGTTTCTCTTTGTACACTTATTTCTTTACACAATTACATTATCATATCATCTTCCAAGGATCCCCCCCACCCCGGAACTGGAAGGACTTTGACCTCCATTCTAGTTCTTCCTACTCACTCCTGGCAGAGGCTGAGGAATCATCCCTGCTCCCCAAGTACCTTCTTCCCTATCAGCCTTGCCTTGCTTTGCCTTGACACCCCCCCACCCACACTGTTTTTTTTTGTTGTTGTTGTTGTTGTTGGTTTTTTTTTTTTTTTTTGAGCACACCACCAGAACATGTGACCTCAACTAAGTGGACTGCAGTGGCCAACCAGCTCTGTAGTAGTCAGTGTTCCCTAGAAGAAAAGAACCAATGGGACAAGTTTATATTTGTGTGTATGAATATATGTATAGAATTATGAAATATCAACAACAGCCATCTGGATCCTGAGAGGATGAGAACCTTGAAGTTGCTCGGCCCTTGGGACTTGATGCTTGGTAGTGGGAACAATCCCACACTGGTTGTCTTCACCAGAGAGGTCGACAACCTGGCTTTGCTCAGTCTAAGAGGCTGTCACCTCAGCAATCCCAATTTGGCACCAACAACCCGTAGAGTTCCCAGAGCTGCACCAGTCTGAAGTCCACAAGGAAAGCCTGAAAATGCTCCTTCTGCTGCCAGCAAAGGAAGTAGTAAGGGGATCAATTAACACAGTGGCAAGCAGGATGGCCAAAGGAGCAAAAAATGAATAATCAGTCTTTTTCCTGCCATCTTCTTATTTTTTGAGTTTGGACAGCTACTAGAAGGTCCAACCCACATTTGGGGTATGTCTTCTAATATCCATTAAGGCAACCAGGACAATTCTCTACTCATGCAAATTCTCATTTGTGGCAAGTTGACTCTAAAGCCAAGCATCACAGCACCTGCTGTGGTCTTGGAGGGTAACTGTGGCCAAGGCACTCAAGATGTTTGCTCCTGAGAGTACAGCCAGAGGCCGGCTGCAGCCTCTGGAATGAGCCCATCAAAAACTTGGGCTCTAAAACCCCAGTCCAGACCATTTTCTAAAAGAAGACCCTAAGATTCACATGGTCCAGGCTAACACTAATATTGAAAGAGTGTTAGTCATAGAATGACTGGGTCAACGAAGGCAAGTAGTCCAAGAGAACTGGAGCCGAGCAGCCTCTGGTGCAGGCTTTGCATGCCAAACCTGCAGGCAAGAAATGAGAGGCTTTAGAGATGGTTCAGCAGTTAAGACTCCTCTTCCAGAAATGAAACTTGGTTTCATTTCCAGCATCCACATGGTTGGTAGCCTACAACTGTCTTTGCTTCCAGTCCAAGAGGATCAGGCCTCTTCTGGCCTCAGTGGGCTTCAGATAATCAAGTGGTACACAGACAGATGTGTTGGCCAAACATCCAAACATGTGAGAGAAAATAACAGATAAGGGAATGGGACGTCCCTAACTCACCCAGACAGGCTCACACACTTAGGAATATACTCCTGGTAAAATCAGAGAGTTGTAGAATGACCTGCGCATGCCTGTGCACTGTGCCACTTGCAGCAAGATACTGATGTTTCTCTATGATGTGTGTGTGTGTGTGTGTGTGTGTGTGTGTGTGTGTGTGTGTGTATTCTCCATATACAAGAGTTATTCCAAAACTTAGAGGGGACAGTCAATCAAAGCTTTAGGATGAACATGTTTTCAGTGATATTTATGAGAGAAATTTTAGATAGAAATAGAAAACAAGTTAGCAAGTTCCAAATGAGGCTTACAGAAGAGTGCAGAATCTTGGGTGACTTACTTTAAGGTGACTTACCACTAATTATGACCACAACTTCAACCAAATGGAAATAGCTCCCCATCACACAGGAGTCGGTGACAGGGTGATTTGGGCTGGATACTTCTGTGGGGTTCCAACTTCTGAAAATATAGAAAGAAAATGAAGAAGTTTACCAGAATGTAAAGTCTGTTCCTTTTAATCAGCTTCTTTTTTCGAGATTTCTGTGCTTTCATTCCACTGTCTGGTGAAATTTTAAAGGAACCAGTGGTTCCACAACAGCTGTCAGAGAGAGTGGGGACAGTATAGTCCAACATTTTGCAAAAAGGTTTTGCATAATTATGACACAACACCACACCTGAATGATGGCATCAGTGTGAGTCACCAGCCATCCTGAAATGCTGCTGGTTCTGTCGCTTTCCTGGAGTTATGTGTGTTCACACAGTCTCACCACCAGGACGATGTTGTGGCTCCACAGGCCCAGTCATGGTACTGAACAGTTCTTAGACTATAAAGATGACGTGGGTTGGACCCCATGCTTAATCCCCTGGCTCTGTCTTCTGACAAGAAAATTAATCAATTGCCAGTTTTTCATTTTGGCATTTCAAAAGTACTATGAAAATATGAAGGCGGGTTATGCAATCATTTTCAATTTTGTAAACTCACTATGATTCTTTGGAAATTCATCTTGGAAGCCGATGACATGTCTTTATCTGGTCCTTTTGTGCTGTCATATTGCACACAGATGCTAACTGCTTGCCTGCTCCTGAACATCTGGGTGACTCTTAGCCACCAGCCATAAAGATGCTGTGAATGTTCCTTCTCAGGCTTCTGTATTAACATAGGTTCTCAGTCACCAACTGAGGACAGCCCCTGACATCTGTAGGATTTGAATAGGTGTGTGGCTGACTGTGTGGTTTTGCTTGTTTATTTGTTTTTGCTTTGATCTGAGAACAATGATGTCAATCTCTCCAGGTGGAGGCTGACCATCAGGTGCACACACTTCATGCAGCATCAGTTAATGTCCTTTGCCAATTTTCTAACTAGTTTGTTTCTGTAACAGTGTGTTTTGGTTGGTTGGTTGGTTGGTTGGTTGGTTGATTGGTTGGTTGGTTGGTTTGGTTGAAGTTTTCTGTGTCTTACAGATCAAGCCTTTGTGGGTTTGCAAACATGGTTTAGACATATGCTCTCCTGGTCTATGGGTTAACTTTAAATCCTCACTGTGGTCTTTCCTAGAGAGGAGCCTTTGATGAGGTCTGATTTACCTCTCTTACTTTTATCTATTTTAATTTCATTTTGCATTCCATCCACAGTTCTTCCACCACCTCTCCTCCTACATCCTCTGCCCCTCCCCCAGCCCACCTCCCATCTACTCCTCCCAACAGGTAAGGGTTCCCATGGGGAGTCAACAAAGTCTGGCACATTAAATTGAGGCAGGACCAAGCCCCTCCCCCTGCATTAAGGCTTCCCATGGCATGACATCCCACCACAGGGATGGGCTCCAGCAAGCTAACTCATGCACCAGGTATAGATCCTGGTCCTACTGCCAGGGGCCTCTCAGATAGTCCAAGCTTCACCAGTCTCCCTCATATGGAGGACTTAGTTTGGTCCTGTGGAGGCCCCACAGCTGTCGATCTAGAGTTTCTGAGTTTCCATGAGCTTGGTTCAGCTGTCTCTGCAGATTTCACCCTCATGATCTTGACCTCCCTTGTTTATATATTCCCTGCTCACTCTCTTCAGTTGGATTCCTGGAGCTTGGCTCGGAGCATGGCTGTGGAAAACAAATTATTTAGTTATTGATGACAGTGACTATATCAATGATATGAAAGTAACTTTTACAGTATTTCATAAGCCATGAATATTTATTCACGAGAAGCACAAAACCAGAAATAATTTAAAACCTTTTAATCTGACTCCGAGGACTCTATGTAATTCCTTGGTAAGCTGTAGATTCTGTTTCTTCTTCTAGATAAGAAAGAAAAGGAGGTGTGCAGAGGGTGCCTTTGATCATGTGTGCTGGTGGCAAGTCGGCTAAAGGTGGGAAAAGATGGATACATAAGAATAAGCAAAGTACATCAAACAGGCAAGATGTAAAGGAAGAAAGCCAAATGCCACTTAAATCTGAGATAAATGGCCTTCCCTCCCCATTAGTACACTGCAGAGGATAAGACAAAACTGATGTGGGAGTCCCCTTTATATGCTATGAATGTGTTTTATTACCATTGATTAATAAAGAAGCTACTTTGACCTATGGCAGGGCAGAATAAAGTCAGGAGGGAAATCTGAAAAGAGATATGGAGAGAGAGAGAGTAGGTGAAGTCAAAGAGATGCCATATAAGCTGCAGGAGGAGACAGATGCCAGAAACTTACCAGTAGGCCACGACCTCATGGTGATACATAGATTAATACAATTGGGTTAATTTAGCGTGTAAGAGTTAGCTAATAAGAAGCTTGAACTAATAGGCCAAACAGTGTTGTGATTAAAATAGTTTCTGTGTAATTTTTCAGGTCTGGGTGGCTGGGAACAAAATGCAGTCTCCGTCTAGATAATGGAGCCAACATGAGCCAGCTACATCCACATAAACCCTGAGAGAGCTTGGAAAGAAATTCAAGATACAAAAGAACAGAGTTAAGCACAGCTTCTTGGTAACAGCAATTTCTCAGGTGAGTTCTGTTTGCTAGAGGCAAGCAGAGGCATGATTTCTTTAAGAGAAGGCTTCTTGACTCACTGTTAGCAGCAAAAACTGTGTGGCTCCTTTAAGAGACAGCTTCCTGGTTCCTGCTGGTGGACCACCCTGGAGCTGGGGAGGTAAGCATGACTTTCAGAGCTGGTGGTCAATGTACCTCCACCATAATGAGAGGCAACATCTGCAACCAGGGCCACTGCAACCAAGCTGCTTACTGTTTTAAAAATGCTCCTGATTAGAAAATGATTACAGATATGCAAGAAAGACAAATTCAGACAGAAATATACCTCTAAATGGATCATAGTGTGTTTAAAAAATGTATATAGGCTTGGGAGAGAGAAGAAAAAAAGTAAAGGCAGCTATAAAAAGAAATAAATAGTTTTAAAAATAAAACCAAGTCCTTAAAGAGACAGTAAAAGTAATATTAAAAAAGTGCAGACAGTCATAGATTAAAGGAATAAAGAAAAATAAGCCACATAAAGATGTAATATACACAGAGTCTGAATTATGTATATTACTGTGTTTTCTTTTGAACTTTTTTACTGCAGAGAGACATTTGATTCTGGGAGCTGCTAAGTTAAGCCAACATAAAGGTATCTTGACTTCAAATTTTGGGTCTAAGAATATGTTGCTTTGAAAAAGAGGTTCTGCTTTTGTTTCCACAGAAGATGAAATCTTGTGAATTCCTCCTGGGCTAAGGTGATTTGATGGAAGAAGACCCCCTGAAAGGTCTCCATGAACCATAAAAATACTTTGCTCAACAAATAGCAGGAATCTTGGAGAAAACTATTCCCAAATTCCCAAAAATTATTGTTTATGGATGTTTATTTTCATTTTAAAAGTGAGTTGATTATAAATGGTAAAATGGTTACGGTCAATCTCTTTCTAAAAACAGGGAGGAGATATGATATAGAGGTGAATACTTTGCATTGGTATGGATCTTGGTCTATTGATACAAATTTAAGGTTGATTTTGTTACACTGTGTATATGTATTTCTGCTCTTGTTTAAGGTATTATGTTTTATATAACTCATAAAAATCTAATGTATAAATAAAAATTATGGATTAATAGATAGTAATTTATAAAAGTCCAATTTGTAATTATGACAGTTGTGTTTTCTAGCTAGAGATATATTTCAGTTATATAGATAATCTTCACCACTTCAAAGACCTACATAATATGACATTTAAAAGGTTTTAATAATTTAGACTTTTTATTTATTTTTTTTATTGAAAAAAAATTTCTGCCTTCTCCCCACCTCCCATTTCCCTCCCCCTCCTCCCACTCCTCCCCCCTCCTCCCACTCCTCCCCGCCTCTCCCCACTCCTCTCCCCCTCTCTCTCCAGTCTGAAGAGCAGTCAGGGTTCCCTGCCCTGTGGAAAGTCCAAAGTCCTCCCCCCTCCATCCTGGTCTAGGAAGGTGAACATCCAAACTGGCTAGGCTCCCACAAAGCCAGAACATGAAGTAGGATCAAAACCCAGTGCCATTGTCCTTGGCTTCTCAGCAGCCCTCATTGTCCACCATATTCAGAGAGTCCGGTTTTATCCCATGCTTTTTCAGTCACAGTCCAGCTGGCCTTGGTGAGCTCCCAATAATCAGCCCCACTGTCTCCGTGAGTGGGTGCACCCCTTGTGGTCCTGACTTCTTTGCTCATATTCTCCCTCCTTCTGCTCCTCATTGGGACATTGGGAGCTTAGTCTGGTGCTCCAGTGTGGGTCTCTGTCTCTATCTTCATCCATCGCCAGATGAAGTTTCTATGGTGATATGCAAGATATTCATCAGTATGGCTATAAAATAGGGTCATTTCAGGTTCCCTCTCCTCAGCTGCCCCAGGAACTAACTGGGGACATCACCCTGGGCACCTGGGAGCCTCTCTAGGTCCAAGTCTCTTGCCAACCCTAAGATGGCTCCCTTAATTAAGATATGTGCTTCCCTGCTTCCCTATCCAACCTTCCTTTATCTTAATCATCCCGTTTCCCCAAGCTAATTAACCCAATTAAAAAATGGGGCACAGAGAATTCTCAACAAAAGAAGTTCAAATGGCCAAAAGACACTTAAGGTCATGCTCAACCTCCTTAGCGATCAGGGAAATGCAAATCAAAACAACTTTGAGATATCATCTTACACCTGTCAGAATGGCTAAAATCAAAAACACCAATGATAGCCTTTGCTGGAGAGGTTGTGGAGGAAGGGGTACCCTCATCCATTGCTGGTGAGAATGCAAATTTGTGCAACCACTTTGGAAAGCAGTGTGGCAGTTTCTCAGGAAATTCGGGATCAACCTACCCATGGACCCAGCAATGCCACTCTTGGGAATATACCCAAGAGATGCCCGATCATATGACAAGGACATTTGTTCAACTATGTTCATAGCAGCATTGTTTGTAATAGCCAGAACCTGGAAACAACCTAGATGTCCTTCAATGGAAGAATGGATGAAGAAAGTGTGGAATATATACACATTAGAATACTACTCAGCGGTAAAAAACAATGACTTCTCGAATTTTGCATGCAAATGGATGGAAATAGAAAACACTATCCTGAGTGAGGTAACCCAGACCCAAAAAGATGAACATGGGATGTACTCACTCATAATTGGTTTCTAGAGATAAATAAAGGTCAGTGAGTCTATAAATTGATATCCTAAAGAAGCTAAATTAGAAGGTGAACCCAAAGAAAAACATATAGCTATCCTCCTGGTTATGGGAAGTAAACAAGATTGCCGGGCAAAAAATTGGGATCTTGGGGGTGGGGTGGGAGGGGGTAAGGGGAGGGGGAGAGAAAAGTGAGAAGGGGAGGTTGGGGGGAACTTGGGGAAACGGGATGATTGGGATAAACTTTTTTTGACAGTGAGACATATCTGCTTCTGGCAGCACCAACTGCTTCAAGAGGATGATGGGCATCGATGGTGCTTCTTATGGTATTTGCTACCCATTTGGTGAGAAACTGCACTTGCCTGAACTGCTTGACAGCATGTTGCATGAATTGGACATGCAGGACCCACAGAAAAATGACTTCTGAACTCGCCAAAAGAGGGAGAGACAGTCTGTCAGGTTTCCTCCTTCTCAGAAGAAACTGCCAGACATTCTATAAGGACACAGAAGAAAGCAACTGATGAACTTTGCCATTACAAGGCAGAACAGATCTTCAAATTTTCTGTTTCACTGAAAAGTCTGTCAGATATTGTGGCCTATAGGCTGAAGATGGATGCCACAATGTCACAAAAGTACTTTGTGTGACTGTCCAGGCAGAGAGATGTCTCTGTCATTTCTAGAACTTTGGAAGTTGCTTACAGTGTACTTCCTATTTACTTAGGTAATATTATATCCACCTGGGGTTTTTGATGGATCTCTTTCAGGCTCTGGCCACTACCTCTTCCTCACCATGATGGATTGAATCTTTTCTGACGATAAACCGAAATAAGTCCTTTCTCCCCCTTACATTTCTTCTGTTAGATACATAGTCACAGCAATAAGAAAAGTAGGTAATGCACAACGCTGGTTCCAAAAGTAGAGCTGTGCTGTGGTAGCCCATTCCTGTGGTTCTGAGGCCTTTGGGACTGGTTTGTGGGAAGAATGTAGAAGAGATTGGAGATTTGGGTTACAGAAATTCTAGAGTACTCTAAGAAGAGTTTACTGGATCTTGCTGGTGGTGATTTGGAAACCCAGAGCATCAACAGAAATGCAGACCGTGACTGTTCATAGGGAAACAAGAAATCTATCAGGAGCTACTGACCATGAGGCGATATTTTGGCAAATAACCTGGTTATTGTCTAATAACTTGGGTGAGGCTAAATTAAGAAGGAATGGATTAATTTCCACCCTTAACTAAGAAGGTGAAGGTGTCTCCAATTGATATCCACTTGCAAAGGAAAAAAAAATAGTTTTCTCCAACGGAGTCTCCTTGGGTATATTAACTGTACCCAAGGAAACCTCTGTGATTGTTAAAGATACTTACAGCATTAGAGAGACGATTGCTGCTGCGTAACTGGGGTCGATAGGAAAGGTACATGAAGGTAAGACCCATCCTTTGAAAGTTCATCTTGTGAAAGTAAAAATTTGTTCAAAAAGAAAGAAAAATTGAAAATGCTGTTGAAGGGACTATCTGCTCAAAACAACCACCTAGGAATGTGTTTCTCCCGAGCGGCAACAAGTGACCACTGCAACTGTGATCTAAGGCACCTAGAAGACTTGCTTAGCTGCCTATAGAACTTATGAATGTTGTCTATGTGCTATGTAGACTGCCTGCTTTGGAGATATGAAAAATATAAGCTTGAGAAGATCACAAAGTCTTACAACCCGGGTAACACGTGGTAGATAACAAACCCCTGGAAAGAAATCTAATCTAGAGGGACCATTGCATGACGGTGTGACAGCAAAGCCTAAGTTGCAATTTAGATCCCCGTATATTGGAAAAAGCAAACCCACGGGACATTTTCTGAAGAAAACTCTAGACAAGAGTGGACCCTGCTGAAGTGAGTGTCTATTTCCGCTGCAGTTAGCCAAGCTGGGTGACATAAGCCCCTAAAAACTAAGGTGACAAGGAGGCAAGCATGAATCGCTGGACACAGCACTCCAGGAATTGATGCTAGGGTTCTGAGACATGGGATGATTATACTTTGTGTTATGAGAATGAAACTGAGACTTTGGGACCAAAGAATAAGTAGAATGTCATAATTTAACATGTTTGGTGTCAGGCTGACAAGGGGTGGAAATCTGGTAATCTAGATTGTCAAAGTGATGTCATCCAGGATCCTCGTGAAAGCACACATGTGGACATGTGTAAGGGGTAGTTTCCAGAGAGCTTAACCCACTAAGATGGAAGACCACTGCTGCGGGTGGAGAGCGCTACCAATAGGGTGTGGTCCCAGGCTGAATCCAAAGTCTAAAGTGATCTAAGCATACATATTTGTCTGTCTGTATTTACTCGCTGTGGACACAATCTAAGCTGCCACTTCATGCCCCTAAGGCCCTCACTTACCGACTGGGATGGATGGCTCTACTTGATGATGATCTGAAATAGATTAATAACGGAGCCCCTGAAGGGAGGGGGAGAAGTCCTTGCTCCCATCTCTTGTTCACAGCAGTTGTGTTTTCTAACTGAAATATCATACTTGGAAAAGTCATATGCTTTTGGTATGTGCACATTTCTGTGATTATGCGTGTATGTTTGTGTGGATACACACGTGCATGCAGGTTCACAGGCACACATGCACATGTATGTCTCAAGGCCAAAGGTCAACCTTAGGTGTTCTTCCTCAGAAGTCATCCATTTTATTTCCCAAAGCATAGTTCCCCATCAGCTTGTTGCTTGCCAAGCTGACTGGATTGGCGCCTCAGTCAATACCAGGGGGATCTCCCTGTATCTGCCCCTCTAGTTTGCCTTTTTTAAACAAGGGTTCTGGGGACTGAAGTCAGATCAAGAAGTTTAGGTAGCAAGCACTTTACCAACTGAGTTTATTATCTAGTTTCATAAGCAATGTGTTTTTAAAATTGACTTTCAAAGACAGATATGAATCCTCGTGGGAGGAAATGTTAGCATGCATTTGTTCCTTTCCTTGTGGTGATGGATATCTCTGAGGGTAGCAACTTAGGGTGCATTTTGTTTTGAAGATGAAATGTCCCCCCCGCCACAGACTCACATATTTGAACACTTGGCCCCCAGCTGGTGGCATTTGGAGGTTATTAAACTTCTATGAAATAGAGCCTCAGTGGAGAACATGAGGTATGAGGGTAGGCTTTACACCTGGGTTCCTCTTCCTGATTGATCGCTGCCTCTTGTTCTGCCCACCTGTGAGGAAAACATGCCAGCTTAAAACCCCTGCTGCCACAGGTGTGAGCCACTCCAGTCATGGGCACCCCGTGCCAGGGCGGACTGCACCCTCTTTAGCCACAACCCAAAATTAATCCTTTCTCTCGTAAGTTGCTTCTTGCCAGGTAATTGGTAACAACTCTGAAAAAAAAAACACCACAGAGAATTAAGACTTTGTTCTTGCTCGTGGTTTGAAAGGATGGCGTCTGTGGAAATGGAGAAAGCCTGGTGGTAGGAGCAGCTCACAGTTGGGTGGTCAGCTGGTCATGCCAAGTCAGCGTTTGGAACCAGAGAGAAACACTTTCTTTTGTGATTAAATTTTGAGTTTTTCATGTAGTATGGACAGGAAACTCTGTTGCATGAAGAGTTGTAAATATTTCTCCCCCAGTCTTTCAGCTGTCTCATCTTTCTGTCGATTTTATCTTGCTAAGCAGAGTGTTTTGATTTCATGCAGTATCATTTAACAATCTGGCTATGACTTTCTGAGTTATGTAATTCTTTTCCAGAAAGTCCCTGTTATGGTCAGACCTTCATTGTTTCCTCTGAGTTCTCTAATATTTCAAAGTCTCAGATTTTATATTAAAACTCTCAGTCTATCTCAAATTGGTTTTTGGTACAATGTGAGAGATAAGACTGGCTGCTGTCTTCCACATGGGGATAGCCAGCATCATTTGTACCAGCCATGAAGACATCTGCCCTGTCAGCCAGTGGAAGCTTGTTTGTGGCACTTGTATTAAAAATAAGATCATACAGTATGGGTTTGTTTCTGGATCTTCTCTTCCATTGTTCTATATGCCAGTGACACTTTTTATTATTGTGTTGACAGAGGTTTCTGTCCCGCCCAGTCCTGCAGCTGTTCAGTTCCAAACAAACACACAGAGGTCTACATTAATTATAAACTGGTTGGCCTATTAGCTCAGGCTTCTTATTAATTAATTCTTACATCTTACATTAACCCACAATTCTTGTCTGTGTTAACCCCTTGGCTTGGTACCTTTTATCAGTGAGGCATTCTCATCTTGCATTCTCTGCATCAGGGATATGACTGCAGACTGAACCTTTCCTCTTGCCAGAATTCTATTCTGGTCACCCCACCTATACTTCCTGCCTGACTACTGGCCAGTCAGCATTTTATTAAGCCAATAAAAGTGACAAATCTTTACAGGGTATAAGACCATTGTCTCACAGCATTGTGGAGCTGTACTGAAATCTCTCAAAATAGCTTTTAATCCAGTATTTGTTATATTTCCATATAAACTTTAGGATTATTTTTTAATTTTTTGAATATTGTTACTTGAATTTCAATGAGGGACTGCATTTGTTCTAATCTGTAAGGGGAATAAAGCACATATACATTACTCGGGAACAAATATCACATGATGATTTCAATAGATTCAGAAAAAGTATGACTGAGCTTGAACTCCCTTCTGGGTCAGCTTCACCAAGTACTTGGCACAAATAACAAGTGTAGAGCAGTTCATTTTGGCTAATGGTTTCTGATGCGTAAGCTCATAGTCCCTGGATTCACTGACTGCATTTGTGTGATGAGCAGAACAGCAGTCTGGAACATGTGGAAGAGGCTACTCACCTCGTCACAGGCAGGAAGCAGAGTGGAGCAACAGGAAGTAGAGAGAAGAACGCAGCCATGAACCTCACATAACCTGCGAAGTCCTATATCCAGCCATGAGCCACTTGCTACAGCTAGGCCCAGCCTCAAGTTTTCAGACCTTCCCACTTGCGACATTAACTGATCATCACATGGAACTTGCGTGGATGGAGACATGTTATATTGAAACCATAACACTTACATGACAAAAACCCTAATGAAACTATGAACATACGTGTCTGGTCCCAAATAAATCCAGGACAAATGGCTAACGGAGATGCCTCTTAACTTACCAAAGCACATGCTGGCAGCCAGGTTCACCAGCACCCATAGCCCCTCTCTGCTCCCTGCCTCTTACCTGAAACCTCTCCAGTCCAGATCCTTCCCTCCCCCTCCCCCAGCTTCTAAATCCTATAAAACCTGCCATTTTGGCCAACCTGGGCTCCTCTCATGGCTCTCTTCCCTTCCTCTCTCACTTTCCCCTCACCTTACCTCTCATGGCCTGGCTCCGTCTGAACTCCTCTAGATGCCCTGACTGTGCTCTCCCTCATATCTCCAATAAAATCCTTCTCCTCAGCCATACCTTGGAGTGGCCATGTCCCCATTTTCCTTTGATAAGGATTGCACCTGAACATAGAACAGTAAAGATTATGTATGATAAATCTAGGAGTCAACATTCATAATGGGGAAAGATGGAAAGCATTTCCTTTAAAACCAGGAACAAGACCAGCGCATATAGTCCCATGATTCTTATTCATATGGCTCTTGAGATCTTAGTCAGGTCAACAAGAAGGGAAGGATGCCTTGGAAACCCGCTGCTCCTGGGAACTGAAAGAGCTGTAACTCCCCAGGAGCAGCATGTCAGCTGGTCACCGGGAGCTCAAATACATCATTGGACCCACAGGACAATGTCTTTTTTTTTTTTTTTTTTTTTTGAAGTGTGAATTCTAATTGGTTTTAATTTTTTTGTTTTTTTTTCTTTCTTTTTTTGTTTTTATTTATTTATTTATTAAAGATTTCTGTCTCTTCCCCACCGCCGCCTCCCATTTTCCTCCCCCTCCCCCAATCAAGTCCACCTCCCTCGTCAGCCCAAAGAGCAATCAATGAGGACTACTGAGAACTCAAGAACAATGGCAATGGGTTTTTGATCCTACTGCACGTATTGGCTTTGTGGGAGCCTAGGCAGTTTGGATGCTCACCTTACTAGACTTGGATGGAGGTGGGTGGTCCTTGGGCAATGTCTTTAAAGTTGGTTCATCCTCTTTAAGGTTGTTAAGCCTGAGTTGATAATAATGAAGGACAGGCAAAAAGAGAACCCTTCTAAACAATTTATATATATATATATATATATATATATATATATATATATTCTGTTTGTCTCTGCTCTTCTGTTCTTGGAGAATGTCAGACAAGGACCCTATCAGAGACTAGAGACAGCACCACTTGTTCCCTCAACATCATGGCTGTGGAAGTATGTGTGTGTGTGTGTGTGTGTGTGTGTGTGTGTGCGCGCGCGCGCGCGCGCGCGTGCAAGTCTGCGTGTGTGCATGCGCGGGAATGTACACGGTGTATATGTGTGTGTGCCTCTGTCTGTGTGTCTGTGTGTGTTTGTATCTGCGTGTGTGTCTTGTTTATAGAAATCATGTTTTCAGATAGGATATAAATGGCATCTTTGACCTAGTCACCATGGAAGCCGCCCAATGTTCGGATTTCATCCCCAGTGTTAACATGCTAACTCAAAAGTCTCAGGATTCAAACAGCAACAGCAGCCAGGCAGTGGTGGCACACACCTTTAATCGCAGTGCTCAGGAGGCAAAGACAGGCAGATCTCTGTGAGTTTGATGCTAGTCTGGCCTACTAAAGAGAGTTCCAGAACAGGGTGCAAAGCTACGTAGAAATCCCGTCTCGTAAAACAACAACAACAAAAATCAAACAATAACATCTGTAATAAGCAATGTAACAGAGACAAATAATAAGACTGAAAATAAGGTGACACAGAAAATACCATTCGTGAGCCTGTTTTTTAAATGATATTTTATTTATTTGAAAGGGTTATAATATTTACAATGTATCCTGATCATACTAATTCCCACTAATCCTCCTCTTTCCCTAGATACAGAAATATGCATTCGGTAACACAGACTGCAAAATATACATCCCTAACGAGAGATGGAAACATCTCTTCACAGCAAATGTGAACAAGCCTATAAGCAGAGAGCATAGCTTGCCCCCTGTGTTGAGGAATTCACTGTAAATCATGTTCATTGGGTTTAGAGTCTGAACCGTGGGAGCACTGACCTGCTAAGTCAGTGTTCCCCCAAACACCTAGTATGTACAACCACATAGCAATTGTTCATATGTGTGGGTGACAGTATCACTAAAACCCTTCCACATTGATAATGCAGATGGGGGGACAGAGGTGTTCAGTTGCATATCCCCCATCCAGGTCCTAGGGCTGGGGATCTTCTAATGATACATTTCAAAGGTAACCAATGAGTTATTCCAACCTGACAGCATTTTTTTTTCAGTTTGAGAAAATTATTTGCCTGAAAACCCTGATGCATTTCTCATCTGAGGAAGAAGTTGCCAGAAGATCAAGTGGGCAACGGCGAATTACTCCCAAGGGACCTGTTTCACCAGCCACCCACATGTCCACAAGAATTTCCTTGAGATGCCTGGCTGAAGCAAGACGTCACCTGCCCCTGGGTGAGTCAACTGTAACCAGGCAGGGTCTGTACCTACGACAGTGCAAAGGACAAAACTCTGTCGTTCTTGTGTGCCAGAGAATTAGTTGTGGGCTCTGTGTGCTGGGAGGAAAAGTCTGAGACATGGTGACCTGGAGCCTCTCCCAAGGGTGGGTCTCTGCTCTGTCCTGGAGCAGTAAAGCAGCTTTGTAGATTAAATCATAGTTGTACCACACCCTGACTCGAGCAAGCCAGAATCAGTCTACAGGCACTGCTGCAGACCGATGTTCTGATGGCCCATATCCACATGCCACCAGTGGCTGCCACTTGACACCAAAGCTGGGTTCCACCTTTGAAAGACAGTTTTCTTAAGCAAGGGTTATCAAAAGCCATCGCTTCTCTTTAATACCTCATAAAAGATGAGATGCTCTATCCCAAGCAAGTCACTGGTGTTCGAATGTTAGGACCCAGCTCATTTGATGGCTATGAAACTTTGATTCTCAGAAGTTCAATGCAGAGCCAATATCTACTCCATGATTGTTAAATCAGAGCCACTTTGCAAGAGGGCAGAGATGGGCATCTTTTTCAGGCCATCAGAAATTCAGACTCTCTAGATAGTGACCACTGACTTCTTCTTGGTTACAAGTGGAAGGCTGGATCTTCTCACCTTGGTGTGCGTACTTCAGGGAGGGTCCTAATTACCCAGGGTGAGAAGAACAGGAGGGCACAGCAGTTATGGGGCAAGTGTGCCCTCAAGCCAAGGTTTCTCTCACCAACCCTCATCTCGATAAACAAAGATGGCGTATAAGAATAAAGATGGTCTTTAAGGCTTATGACAACATGGGTGTTTTAGCAAAATGTAACAACAAAACATGAGGAATCCCAGAAATGAGATCATGTGTCATGTTTTAGCAAGGCTTAGAATAGAATGCCCCTGCCCTCACATAGGCAATAAGGGGTACACTGTTCATAGAAAACCTAAGAACAATCCCACAACTCAATGTCAGTCTGGGTTTTATTATCTGCCTGTCTACAGCTCCAAACTACACTGATAACAAAATGCTTCTTCTCCCCATCCCCCCAAAACAATGTTGTTTGTCCGTGACCAAAACAACCTCACTAGCTACACACCTGCAGTCCTATCATTCAGCTCAGACCTAGAGTGAAACTGTCAGGGTTGGAAGTCTGGAGGAAGTCAGTGCATTTGGGTTTGTGTGTGGTTGCTGGGGTATAGCATCTGAGTTTTAAGCCACAAGTTCTAAATCAGTAGTGTCTTTAACTCCCCCATTCCTTGAGGCTAATTAGCAACCTTTTGGGGTTTGAAACTTGAGAGATTGATGGGCAAAGGATCTGAGGGGTGGCCCCCTAGTTAAGAGGCAAGCTGGATCCATGTAAAAAAAAGAAAGAAAGAAAGAAAGGAAGGAAGGAAGGAAGGAAGGAAGGAAGGAAGGAAGGAAGGAAGGAAGGAAGAAAGAAAGAAAGAAAGAAAGAAAGAAAGAAAGAAAGAAAGAAAGAAAGAAAGAAAGAAAGAAAGAAAGAGTCTGGGCATGCATGGCAGCGAATGCCTGCTGGCCTTGAGGATGGTGTAAGAGGTGGTCCTCAACAGCGTGTTGGCTAGCCAGTCTAAACAAAATGATGAGTGTCTAGTTCAGCATGAGACCTTATCTCATGGTCTAGTGAAATAGAAGAAATGACTGAATATTCTGTTCTTGGGTCCACATGCACACACACACAGGTACTCAAGTGCATGTAACACACACACACACACAGGTACTCAAATGTATGTAACACACACACACCCTAAATTGGCAGCTATGGCTTGGTGCATTTGACCGTTTCACTCCTTGAGGGCCGTTGGTGGACACCCCACTCCAGTCCTGTGAAGTGCTTTGTACGCAACTAGAAAAGACGTCACAGGAAACCCAGTGCTGCACGTGTTGCTTTCTTCTTCTCTATTTTGGTTTTCTAATAAAGGTGAACTAACACATAGACAGAAGATGGAAGACTGCAACTTCTTTGTGACGGAAATCTACATGTCAGTTTTAATGGTAAATAATTCAGAGTAGTTATTTTTGTTTGTTAATTTTACATGGTGTGTGTGTGTCTCTGTGTGTGTGTGTGTTATACACAAGTGTCATGACATTCATATGGAGGGCAGAGAACAACTTGTGGGCATTAGGTTTTTCTCCCACTGTGTGGGCTCTGGAGAGAGATCTCAGGTTGTCAGGCTCGGAGATACACGCCTTTACCCACTGAGTCATCTTACCAGGCCTTACTTTGTGAGACCTGATTCCATAATGCAGCCTGGATGACTTGGAACTTGAGATGCTCCTGATTCAGCCACCTGGGTGTTAGGAGAGGTAGGTACCAATCTAGCCAGCTTACAGAATGTATTATAAAATACTACCTCGTCTACTGTAAATGTATTTTTCCACTAAACAGCAAACCTAGAAAATGGCTATTGTTATTGATTAGCTTGTGACTATTACTAAAAGAAAAAAAAATATTAGTCTTGTACCATATGCAACCCGACTGGAAGCTTAACATGTAAGGTATACAGCCGGCTCCATGGCTGGAGCTATGGCAATTATTTCTATAATTAAACCAAGGCACAGAACAAGAGAATAAAGTCACTGATGCAGCAAAACTGTTCATTTTCCCCCCAAATTTTCCTTGTGCCCCCCCCCCAAGATCTAAATCCTACAAGAGCAGAGAGGGGCAGAGACAGTGATTCGGATGCACTCTGTTCTCTAGTTCCTGACTGAGAGCCCTGTCACCTGGTCCCACCCCACCCCTGCCACACGGACCACAAAACCCAAAGCCAGTTTTTTGAACTTTCAGAACTTCAGCTCTCTGAGTTCTGAAATAGGCATTGTTTAAAGTGGTTCCCCATGGCCCCTGGGTCATTTCTGCAACTTAGAAGAACGGGTCACAGTGGTCCTGTCTTGCCGTGTGGGCAAAGGGAAGGTGAAGCAAGTTCTGATAGAGAAGAGGGTGGGTAACAACCACAGGGAAGCCAAGCAAGGGACAGAGCCGCTTCCTGCATGTTTCATGTCACAGTTTCAGGCATTCACATTTGTTTTTATTAATTTGGCACACAGAAATAGTGGGATGTAAATGACTCTAACGTGCCAGTTGAGAAACATGCGAGTGGCGGCCCCGGGCTGTCATGTTCCTACAAGTCGAATGTCACTGGAGACATAATTAGAGTTTCACCTGCTTTCTGACAGCACACGAATGCTCAATCGTGCAGCGCCTTGCACGCACATGGAAAAGAGGTTCCCGAAAGCATGGACGTTGCTGTGCTCCATGATGACTTTTTATTATGTACTGGCTTCCTTCCTTTGAGAAAGGCTAACATGTGATCCCCAAATCAGACCTTTGGGGGCTGTGTGGAGATCTCCCCTCTGGAATATTCAGGTAAGCACACGCAAACTGGCTCTTACAGTCACCATGTATATTGTAGATAAAGAGGAAGTTGTCCTTTTTTTGAAGCAAAAACTGTTCTGAAAGCTGCATGGGTCAGTACCACTTTATTCTCCCCTGAAATCGTCCTGCCTCACATACAGAAAGACAGACATCACAAGCTGTAACGCAGGGTTCCTACTGCCTTTACAATGTTCTGACCTGGTTTGATCTCCCATCAGCTCCCAAAAGCCAAGCTGCTTAACAGACTTTGAAGAAAACAGAGTTCAGTTTAGTACAGAGAATTGGTCACAATGGCCCAGTCAAATAATAAAGCCCAGAATCTCCAGTCTGAAGACTAGCTGTAAAATCTAAGGCATAAAACTCCTAGAACAAACAGAGGATTAACTATTTCTGACCTGGGTTTGCACAACTGTTTCTTAGATACAATGTCAAAGACTTAATTCACTTAATGAATGAGAAGAACGTGGAAATACAATCTGATTGCTGGTCTGTCATGTAAGGTATACTGCTGGCTCCATACTTGGGATAAACTGAGGATTATTTCTGTAGTTAAAACCAAGGCACAGGGCCAGAGAACAAGTGATATACTAGACTCATCAACATTAAAAAAAAAAAAAAACTTTAGTACCCTCTACTCTTTCTTTCTGAATATACCAAAAGAGAATAAAACATATGAAGCCCAAGTTTAAAGATTGAAAACAAGAGCCATAGATGAGGATATATTTATAAACAATCCCCTGATAAAACCCTTGAATCCAGCCATGCGGCAAGCAGGCACACATTGAAAAGTTTCAGATGTCATTATTCCCTGGGGACGTGCAGATCAAAGCCACTGTGAACTGCACTTCACACCTGTTAGAGTGGCTGAAACCAAGAACAGTCCCTCACGTACCACATGGGCAAGAACTTGGAGGATCCGAACCTGCCCTCTACTGCAAAAATAACAAAGGGTTCAAACACTTTGGAAGTTGGGGCTTTTTATCTCAAAAAAGCTATAAACACAATCAGTGTGAGACACAGCTATCACACCCCTAGATCATTCCTTAGGACAAATTAAATCATATGCCTATGTATAGATATTTTTGTATTTTATTTTTTATTATTTACAAAAAATTTAAATTTAAATATATTTTGATCATACTTCTCCCCCTCCCTACCTTTAACAGGAGGAGTAGGCTGCTTGTCTTCCTGACCGCCCGGCTATCTTACACCTGAAATAATCATACAGAAACTGTATTCATTTAAACACTGCCTGGACCATTAGCCCTAACTTCTTATTGGCTAATTCTTACATCTTAATATAACCCATTTCTAACAATCTGTGTATCGCCACGTGACTGTGGCTTACCGGCAAGATTCTAACCAGCGTCCATCTCAAGCGGGAGATCCATGGCATGTGCCGCTCTGCCCGTCTTCCCAGCATTCAGTTCTGTCTACTTCACCTACCTAAGTTCTGTTCCATCAACTAGGCCAGAGCAGTTTCTTTATTCATTATCCAATGAAAGCAACACACAAACAGAAGGACCTCCTACACCACCTATCCACCTTAATTTACTTTCTAAACAAACAAAAACCCAATATCACAACAAATCACCCACCCCCCCCAAAAAAACCCCAAAAATATAACTATGGCCCCCTAATAAATCACCAAATCATAGTCAAATAAAAGCACACACACACACACACACACACACACACACACACACACACAAATATAGAGTCCATTATATGTTAATCAACTTCTCCTGAACATAGACCTGTCCTGGAATGGCAGATCAGTGCCATAGAGCTTAGAGCGTTTTTATGGGAATCTTCAGGGAGCAAATAGGTGGGTCTCTGATTCTTATGATTTCACTTGAGCTGTTTTCTCTCTGTTGATTTGTCTTCTCCAACACTGAAGTGATAGTTTTTGTTTTATTTTACTCTGTTGTATTTTTTAAAGTAATGAATGAATGAATGAGAACCTAGCCACTACAGTAAAGGCTAACAACTGAACTGTCTCTTATTCCTTCTAAATGAGGGAAAGTCAGTTTTCTCCACATATAGATTTTTAATGACTACTTATAACAACTTCATTTCTAATCTGCAGATTAATCAACCAAAAATGTTCATCCACAAGTGAATAAACTATGACATGTCTGCACAATGGAACGGAACTCAGCAAAAATCTCAAAATGAGTTTATCAGTTAAACAAAAGACTTACAAAAGTACAAAAATGTATGTTCCCAGTAATATATACTCTAGAAAAAATGTTAATTGTCCTATTATTACCAAAAGAACAATCATTGCTTAAAGAAATGAACACTAGAAGATAGAGTGGGCTTCAACAAGGTAAAAAGACACATTTAAAAGAAACAATGTATTCGTTATATTGATAGTTGTTTTAGTTTAAGTTACTACTGCTGTGATAAAACATCATGACCCAAAGCAACTTGGGGAAGAAAGGGTTTTATTTCTCTTACACTTCCTCATTTATAGTCAGTAATCAAAGGAAGACAGGACAGCAACTCAAAGCAGGAACCTGAACGCAGTTCTGAAGCAGAGACCATGGGGGAGTACTACTTGCTGGCTCGTCCCTCATGGCTTTCTCAGTTTGCTTTTTTATAGGACCTCATGGTCTGCCCAAGGGTATTACAGCTTACAATGGGAATAACCCTCGCATATCAATCATTAATCAAGAAAATCTTCTATAGGCAATCTAGATGGAGGCATCTTCTCAATTATGATTCTCTCTTTCTAGATATGTTTAGGTGCATGCCAAGTTGAACAAAACAAAGAACAACCAAACAAAGAACCTAAAAGGACAATAGTTCAACATGCAATGAAGCATCAGGTTGGCGCATACATATTCTCTTCTACTAATGATGGGGTTAAACCCTGCCCATTAGAAACTGAAAGTATTCTAAATAAAAATGTAATAGTATTGGGATAAGAGGATAGTAGAGGGTTTGCCTGCTATGTATGGGACATTAGGATCAGTCATCAGACTCCAGAAAAATGCATCTACTACTTAAAAACACTTCTTAAAACAACATACTGTATAGAGTCTTAGTCATTTCCTCGTATGACCACATGGCTATCTGAAGTTGCTGCCCCATGTCAGAAGACAAGAGTGAACAGTATCTCATTATTCAAATCAAAGATTCAAATTTAAAAATGTACTTATGGGTGTTACTGAAGGCATAATGTTCTCACACCACCACAAAGGAAAATACTGTAAGTTGAAGCATTGGCAAGCTGTAGCCCATCATCAGTCAATTTTGCCTCTGAGGAAGTCTTGATTCTCTTAAGCAGCAGCACGGTGAAGGATAAGCATAGTATCTGAAGCATTGCTGGTTTGTGTTTTTTCAAATAAAGTTCCTACTTCTTATAGTAAAGCAATCAACAGTGACAACATGTATTCATACACAAACGTGCGTGTGCACGAGCACACACACACACACACTACATACATACATACAATGAACTGACGCTGTGGCACCACAGAAGTGGGATTGACTGGAGCCAAAAGCTGAGCCTAGCAAGAAGCTACATGACTAAGTGCTGAGAGCTTATTGACACATTTCCATCTGGAAGGAATACCCAGACAGGTAAGGAAACTTGTCAGGTTCTGGAAGTTCTGGAAATTTAGCAGGATCAGAAGGCTCAGAAAGTTACTGGATTTGCAAAGCCCCTTCCCCAGATGTTCTGGTTAGCTTTGATTGCTGCATTCATACAGCCTAGAGTTATCTGAGGAGTTTCAGCTGAGGAATTGCCTAATTGGGTTGGTCTGTGGGCATGTGTGGGAGGGACTATCTTGATTGACAATTGATATAGGATGGATTGATAATTGGTATAGAATGAGTGCAGCCTACAGACGGTAAAACCATTTCCTGGGCAGATGGTCTTGGGCTATATAAGGAAGCTAGCTGGTCATGAGCCAAAGTGAGCAAGTCAACAAGGCAGCAAGCAGCATCCTTCATGGCCATGCTGTAGCTCCCTTAACTGTGAATGAGCTCCCTGGTGAGAGGTAAAACAGCATGAACTAGACTACCAGGAAAAGAATACTGTCCTTCAGGTTCCTGCCTTGAGCTCTTGCCCTGACTTCTTCAAAGATCAATTGTGACCTGGAATTACAATAAAATGACATGTGCTCTTTCCTCGTCTAAGTTTCTTTTCATCATGATGTTTTCATCACAGCAACAAAATGAAGGTAGACCACTAAGTTACAAGCAAACAGATGCCTGGGAAAGGAGACTGTCTTATGAAGCTTCCTGCTAGTGGATCAGGGAGACCAGAGATGCCATTCCCAAGACATCAGCCATACTGAGGTGGGTTTGGGGCAATACGGCTGTTTTTGAGTCTCTCTAGATTCTGTGAGTGAAAACAATAAACACATTGGTCAGCCAAAGTATTCTGGGGCAGAATATCTTCTTTGCTATGTCACTGGTACTGGGATTAATAGAAAACCATGACTCCCCCCTTGAGAAATCACACAGAGTTGATGAGAAATTTCTGCATAGACTGTGAGCCTAGTGTGAAGAATTCTTAGCTTCCAGGGAAAACAGGACGTGATTTCTCTGACCTGCAATTTGGATTCCATAGATTCTACTTCCAATTGGGGTTTACTGAGCAATAGAGCCAAAACCCATTTCAAAAAAAATCTAAGAGAAAACAAGTCATCAGGATTGAATGTCTACAGAAACAACAAATAACAGACTAGATAGTTGAAGGCTGTAGGGCTGATAGTAGAGGGAAGGTCTAGTAAAGAACAGAGAAGCAACATGCATATGTTTGAAGACAAATAGTATGACCCAAAATGGTCAATTCACATGAGAGTATTTAAAGGAACACTTGTAAAGCCAGGCGGTGGTGGCGCACGCCTTTAATTCCAACACTTGGGAGACAGAAGCAGGTGGATCTCTGTGAGTTTGAGGCCAGCCTGGTCTACAAGAGCGAGTTCCAGGACAGGCTCCTAAGCTACAGAGAAACCCTGTCTCAAAATAAAGGACACATGTAAATAAAATATAATTAACACATTAATTTGCATGTCAGTCAATTTAATTAAAAACTAGTGAAATGGAAGGATTTTGAAAATAAAATGAAATAGATATAATGGCCATGGACAATAGAATGAAAAGTTTCTCAGTTTCACTACATCAGAAAAAAAAAAAAGATGACAAAATTCCCAATGTTCCAAGGCATTGAACAACTGAATGTAATAAGTCTGTGTCATTTCTTCTTAGCTTTTTGAAGCCAGCACCATGTCTCCCAGAGGATCAGCTATGAGACTGAACACACCTACAATGCCATTCTTCATCTCAACTGAAGATAGGCTTCAGGAAGGTGTACCCTGCCATCCACCATCCAGTGTTCCATGCTGGAAAGTGGCCCATCATGACTGCTTACAAGTCACTGAATAGAAGGAGCCACGTGTTAAGCAACTGAAAAAAACACAAACTATCACTTAGACAGGTTTCAGGGGCTGTGCAAATGACTAGTCACATTTTAGACACAAATCTGATCAGGACCCAGCAAGAGAGAGAAGAAGAAATGGAATGGGCAATCCATCAGTGTTCTAGATTAGAAACTTCCTGGAACGTATTTTTTGGATGCATAGAATTAAACTTGTGAATGCATACCATGCAAATTGAAAACTAAGAAATCTGCTTCCAAAGACGGCTTTGAGACTGTAAAAAAAAAAAAAAAAAAAAAAAACAATGAGGACATCTCAAAAACAGTGAGAGTGGGCTAGCAAGGTGGCTTAGCAGGTAAAGACACTGCCAAGTCTGATGACCTGAGTTCAGTTCCCACATAGTGAAAGGAGAGAAGCAACTCACTCTGTCTCCTGACCTTCCTGTATGGGAGCAAACGCACACACACACACACACACACACACACACACACCAGTAAATGAAATAAAAAGAAGACTTTCTAAGATGTGAAAGCTGAGATAGAGATTTTTTGAAGTACCAACTGAATTAATTGATTATTAAAGTAATCAAATCATCAATAACTTAAGTCATCCAACATGGAGAAGTATTGAGTTGGTCCTAACTAGAAGCATCACCCATACTGAAGACTATGCAGAGTGCTTAAGGTGCTTTGCATGCTACCAGAGGGAAAATGAAATCATTCGCAGCATCCAGAGTCAGCACTGCAACCTGCTGGGAGCACGAAGGTCCTTGTACCCACAGGTCACCAGCGAAACCAGTAAAGTTAAGCACATAGAATTGTCTTCTCAAAGAAAATATAAACCAGTAAAGTTAAGCACATAGAATTGTCTTCTCAAAGAAAGTATCTGTAACCTGCTTTTCCACCCAGAAGGCTAAGAATCAGACATGATTAAGAGCCTGTGATCTGTGATATCTGTAGAGCTAGGCTGTATCAAGCTCCTGCAACCAAGTTGTTCTTACTGTGACAAGAACATTGGGGGAGAAAGGGTTTATTTTGCTTATGTTTCCAGGTAACACCAAGGAAAGTGAGGGCAGGAACTGAAGCAGAGGCCCTGAAGGGGTGCTGCTTACTGACTTGCTCAACATGGCTTGCTCAGCCTGCCTTCATATAGTACCCAGGACCATCAGGACAGAAGTGGAAGTGCCCACCACGGACTCAGTTCTCCCATACCAGTCATTAATCAAGAAAATGCCCCACAGGCTTGCTTTCAGGCCAACCTGGTGGGGTTTTTTAACCAAATGAAGTTCCTTCTTTCTAAGTGACTCCAATTAGTGTCAAGTTGACATAAAAACTGTCTAGTACAATAGTTAATCAAATCTAGAGAACATAAACAGCAAAAGAAAAGAAAAACTAACAATAAGTATAAAACATCAAGTCAATATTAATTAATTCCAAGCATATCAACACATATCCTTAATATGATGAGGCATAAAAGTACATAAAGAGATGGATTATCAGGTTATATCACAAAAACAAGTTCTGATTTTATATCCTATAAAAATTGCACCTCAAGGCTTCTGCTTTACTAGAAGCCAGACTGGATCTAGGGACCTGGGGTAAGACACCAACCACTACCAGCTAACACTTCTTAAACCTGCCCACTAATCCCAGAATGTATTCCCCACACAGGGCTCTATACTAGGGCCCACACCCCTAGCATCCCTATGAGAGGCCAGAACGGTCCTAGGAACCCCAGGTATGACACTGCCCACCAACCACAAAACCTCTTTAAAGCTTGCCAAACAACCCCAGGCTGCACAGTCATCATCCCCTAATCCATGGCTCCATATGCTGGCCTACAACCTCTAACCCCAGAAGGGACACCCTACTGGACCTGAAGGCATTCTAGTCACTAGAACCCTTGGTCATTTAGGCCAGAAGACCAGAAATGAAAGAGAAAGAAAGGAATAAAACATCCATCTAACAAAGACAAGTGCAGGAATCAACACCTAGACTTATATGCCTAAATGCCAGTGTAAGAACACAGTAGTGAAAAGGCAATATGGCATTACCAGAACATAGCTATACTACAACAGCAATACCTGAACAATTCAACACAACTGAAACACAAGAAAACGACCTTAAAAAACACTTTATAAAGATGATAGACATCTTTAAAAGGGATATGAACAAATCCCTTAAAGAAACTGAGGAAAAGATAAACAAAAATGAAAGAAATCAATAAATCCCTAAAAGAAAGCTAAGGAAAACCAAACAAACAGATGAAAGAAACTGTTCAAGGTCTGAAGATGGAAAGAGAAGCAATAAAGAAAAACACAAGTAGAGGAAATCCTGGAAATAGAAAATCTGGGTTCTTGAACAGGAACTATAGATGCAAACATCACCAACAGATTACAAGAGATGGAAGAGAGAATCTCCAGCAAGATGGAAGTAAGTCTCTCAGATGTTGAAGACATGATAGAGAAAATAGATTCATCAGTCAAAGAAAATGTTAAATGTAAAAATTTCCCAACACAAAAATCCAGAAAACCTGGAACAATATGAAAAGATCAAACATAAGAATAATAAGAATAGAAGGAGAAAAAACTCTGTTGTACTAGGAGCGGTGGGCTGCGTCCCTGGCACCCGGCCACCCGCATGACTAGCTTATGCCCCAAAATAATTACATGGAAACTGTATTCTTTTAAACACTGCCTGACCCATTCTCTTATTGGCTAGCTCTTACATATCAATCTAACCCATTTCTAATATCCCTATAACACCACGAGGTGTCTTACCAGGGAAGATCTTAACCTGCATCTGTGTCTGGTAGAATCATGGCGACTCACTGACTCAGCTTCTTTCTCCCAGCATTCTGTTCTGTTTACTCCACCCACCTAAGGGCTGGCCTATCAATGGGCCTAGGCAGTTTCTTTATTGATAAGAAATCATTCCCACATCAATACATGATGATAAAAAGATAAAAAATAAATTTTGAAAAAATGGTCAGAACTTCAGGTGAAGCAACATCGTGTGAGAGAGCCACACTGAATGAGTCAGTAATAGAATGAACACGAATTGCTTTCAGTTAGAAAATCCAGCAGCGCTGGTGGGCTGCAGACATCAAGAGATGCATTCAGGCACCCTGCTCTAAGTAGTGATTATCATATCCCTTGTGGTATTTATTAGCAGTTCTAAAAGGATGTCATGCATCATTAGTGTTGCACACATTAGTGAGCTCACAGTGAACGGTGAGGGCTGTGATCTTCACTGGCAGGCAAATCACAAGCAAGCAGAATAGAAGGCAGAGCAAAGCTAGTGCCATTCTAGAGCCACATTCACACGCACACACGTGCGTGCACACTCATACACAGGAACCCACATAAGCACACATGAGCACACACTGACACGCACACGTGTACACATACACACTCACAGTCACGCGTCTCATGAGACTGTGTCAGTTAGCAGTGGCCTGTGTGTGACAGCAGCTATCAGCACTGTGGTGATACAGTGTCAACAAGTTTGCTACACTGCCAGTCGTGAAGAAATCACAGGACGGCATACCCATGTCTGCAGTAAGCTTGTAATAAGGTTCCACATTTATTTTCTAATTATTTGTGCACATATGTGCCTGTGTGTGACACTGCGCACGTGAATGCTGATGGCTGAGGAGCTAGAAGAGTACATCAGAGCCCCTGGAGCTGAAGTTAAAGCAGCTGGGAGCTGCCCAGTTGAGTACTGGGACCTAAATCTGGTCCTCTGCAAGAGCAGCGAGTGCTTTTAACCACCGAGCTATCTCGCCAGCCCCTGATACTTCTTATATATTTGAACCTCCTAATATGTTTCCATAGTAGCCTACATTGTGAAGTATTTTTCCCTACCAACATTGCCTTGTCTGTTCAGACACTGATGGTTGAGATGGAGCTGTGTTAAGGATGAATAACAGACCTGTAATGAGAAGATCCAAGTTCAAGCTTGATCACTGAAAACACCTCATGCTTTTGGGTGGAGCACTCAGCTGCTCAGGTTGCCTCTCAGTCTGTCAATCAGGAAAAGCCACTTCTACCTCAGGCTGCCATAGAAACAAAGCTAAAGCATACACATGTTATTTAAAGTATCAGGAAAATTGAATTGATATCAAATATGTCAATTGCAATTTTAATGTATACACAACAATGCTTTATATATTAAATTAATATTAAAATATGAATGCCGCAGCATTATTTGCCATAGCCAGAAACTGGAAACAACCTAGATGCCCCTCAACTGAAGAATGGATAAAGAAAATGTGGTACATTTACACAATGGAGTACAACTCGGAGGTTAAAAAAAAAAAAGCAATGACATCTTGAAATTTGCATGCACATGGACGGAACTAGAAAAAAAAAAAACATCCTGAATGAGGTAACCAGACCTTAAAAGATAAGCATGAAGCTTCATCCAGCTACTGATGGAAGCAGAGGCAGATGTTCACACTGGAGCACTGGGCTGAAAAGTCCAGTAGAAATGTGGGAGGGGTAAAAATACGAGGATAAGACCATGATTGGGACACCCACTGAAACAGCCTACCTGAGTGAATGGGAGCCCATCAACTCCAGCCTAACAGTGAGGGAACCAGCATAGGACCAAACTAGTCCCTCTGAATGTGGGTGACAGTTGTATGGTTGGGGCAGACTGTAGGACCACTGAGAGTGAGACCAGAATTTATCTGCTATTTATTTTTACTGACTTTTTGGAATCCATTCTCCTTGGAGGATATCTTGCTCAGTCTAGATATAGTGGGGAGTGTCTTGGTCCTGCCTAAAAGGAATCTGCTAGACTTTGTTGACTCCTCATGGGAAGCATTACCCTCTCTGAGGAGTGGATGGGGAGTGGGGTGGGGGATAAGGTGGAGGAAATAGGAGGAGAGGAGGGAGTAGGAACTGGGATTGATATGTAAAATAAGAAAAGATAGCTTTTTTAAAATAAAAAATTACAAAATAATGTATAATATCTACAAAGAAAGTAAAATGAGGACTAGCTATGTCAAAGTTTGGAGCTGCATGTTACGTTATGCAAGTTCAACTCACAGAAAAAGAGTCATTTTGATCATTTTGCTTTTGAGGCTGGATTTCCCACTGTATCTCAGGATGATCTTGAACACACTATGTTTTCTAAGTTTGCCTTGGATTCACAATCTTCTAAACATAGTCTCCTAGGCTCAATGCTCACAGAAATACATCACCATGTCCAATTCAAAGGAAGATTTTCTAACCACAGGTCTTGGAGACTTGGTGAGCAATGGGGAGTTTCCTGGCTAGGAGCATCTGTACATGGGAACACTCTAAGAGCTCTGGGAATTCCCTTAGATGATGGTGTGTCCACCATACTTAACCCACCACTGTATGAATGCCTCTAATTCAAACACTTCTTCGTTAGCTATGAGGCAGGGCAGAGACTAAGAAAGACCGCCTCCACGCATGTGCCTGCAGACTGGAAAGGCGATTCTCAGAAGTCTGAAGTTCTTGCCTATTGGGCAGACATGAAGCGTGGTGAAACCAAAGTGAGATAGTCACACCTTGACTGGCTTGACAGGTGAGAACTTCAGACACCAGTTTATGACCTTCTTGGGATTCCCTTAAGTATATACAATGGCAAAACCACAGCAACTCAGCTTCCTTCCTCAGCATCGGCAGTCTCTGCACATAGTCAAGACCACAGTGTGGTTCAGTGCCTCCTTATCAAAGATCTCCTTGGGGCATGTGATGTCCAGGCGCTGAGTCCTGCAGATTTTTTCTTTCCCCCAAATGTAAGTCACATCTCCCTTGTCATCCTTCCCTCTGGAGCCATGAGCACAATCCATTCCTATTTTATAGGGTCTGAGGTATTGGGTAGTTCCGGGAAAAGAAACAATTTCTTTTGCCTTCAAACTTCTACACAAATGTTCCTCTAATCACCAAAGCCCCATTTATGTTCTTTTTTGGGGGCAAATATTCAGTTGTTTTTACGAGTGTGGAGATATGTCATTTAAAAATACATGTGGTTGTTAGGAAAGTATAGATTGGGTAACACAGAATGTAAGCATACTGGCCAAGCTAAGTATATTCTTTAAAAAAAAAAAAAGAAGACCTCAAAAACCGTCTCTGAAGCTTCCAAGTAGATCCAATATTGATTTTATCAGGGAAAAATATCTTAGAAGAATGTCAAAGTTTATGTTTGATTCACAGAGCTGAAATGTTGAGCCAAGGAAAGCACCTTGTTGGGATGCTGTATACTTCCCAGTCTTCACTGGGGCACTTAAGCAAGTGCTTCCCTAACAAACTTAAGTGTGAACCATGGAGTGAGAATGATACAGTCACACACCAAGTATACCAACATGTGTCTCAAGATGGGAGTGGGAGTCTCCTGAACAGAGCAAAAGCCTTGCTCCAGGGAATAAAGGGCTGAGGGGACACACTGGATATTTGGTAGGAATTTGTGTAGAGATCAAACATCTAGATTTAAATCAAAGCTAGCCCCTGCCCAGGGTAAGACCAGGGGTATGTAACCACCTCTGTGAGCTTCACGGTCCAGATCTGCAATGAAGCATCATCTTCTCTTCCCAGATGGAGTATTGTGAGGGCTAGGAAAGAAATGAAGAATCTGGTAAAACTTCAGTGCTCTGACTCACACAGAAGATTCTAGAATCATAACAACTACTCCAAATTATGGTTTTCTATAAGAAGCTCTATTTAAAGCATTTGACACCAAAGGGTGACTCCTAGCAAGGTGGGACAGGAGAACTGGGCCAGCCTCCCCAACTGGGGAAGGAGAGGTAATTCAGAGGAAAGCTCCTGGTTAAGAATGAGTATCCTGAAGCCATCAAAGGGCTCATGACCACTAAACACCACCCTGGGAATATCTCTACCCATGGCAGGGTCTGAAGAATGGCTAGATATGAAACATCTGTCTTAGGAATGGCAGGCCAAGGACAGCTCCAGAGACTGCCTTATATAGTCTTCCAGGCTCAGTCATTTAAATGTTCATTTTGTCAAAATTTCAAAGCAGTCTACTCTAGCAATATTTGGAGAAGGACTCCAGCTCTATTAACCATTCAACCCCTTCCACACATTTCCAGAAGGGCCATAGTATGAGTGGGACTGCGGAGTCATGAGACAGATGCTGGTTGGGCTCAATGGATATATTTGTGTGATTCCTAGTTTTTCTTTTTTCTTTTTCTTTTCTTTTTTTTTTTTTTTTTTTTTTTGGTTTTTCAAAACAGGGTTTCTCTGTGGCTTTGGAGCATGTCCTGGAACTAGCTCTGTAGACCAGGCTGGTCTCGAACTCACAGAGATCCACCTGCCTCTGCCTCCCGAGTGCTGGGATTAAAGGCATGCGCCACTACCGCCCGGCTCCTAGTTTTTCTTAACAGAGCCTGGTTACTCTTTTCTATCTCAAAGAGGGCCATCTTTTGGAAACAGTTTAGAGCACAGCAAGCCTCCCAGGAAGTATCGGTGTCTGCAATAGAAAAGGAAAGTCACACAGTTCCAGAAGTTTCTTCACACAGAACCTAGTTACCAAGTGGAGAGCAATGGAGGTTGGGAATGTCCAGAGAAGAAATAGCAGGTAGACATTAGGAGGAGCTCTGATTTCTGGTCACTAGAGATGAGGGGTTCATGTCTTCACACCTTGACTGAAGTCAAGTCGTCAGGCTAGGACCACCAGCAAAGCTACCCAATACATGCACACACACACACACACACACACACACACAGACACACACAGAGACAAACAGAGAGACAGAGAGAATACAAATCTTTGATATCCAGAGTTTCAGTAATTAACTAACTACAGAATCAGGACATGTAGAAAAAGAGAAATTTGATAACACAGTTTAGAGCTTCAGGCAACACAACAGATTAAAGTATGGCTTAATCATAGTTGTATAATCTGAAGTTAACTTTTAAAATAATGATCATGCAAAAATACAAATATGATTAAAATAGTCACATACACACTCCACCCCAGGAAAAAAAAAGCTAAGCTAAATGCAAATGACGTTTTTCAGAGTTTTAGACTTGGTTGTGACTTCTTTGGAGTAAATGTCCTCATTTGCAACTGATTACAAATGCGCTAGTTGGCATTCATGGCCATGAGCTCATCTTCTTTTTCAAAAGGATTCCCCTGAACTGCATAAGCTCCAGGTCCCACAAAACCAGATCAGCACATGGGCAGGAGCATGTCCAAGCAGGAACGGATTGAGTTGGGCAGAATCAAATGGTTCTTATAATGGTGTAGCCAAGTAAAGGCTTAGGGAGGAAAGAGCCACAGAGAGAGTACCTGGGGCATGCAGAGGGCTCTTGTGCCTAGGAGCTCAGATCCACACATGTAACTGGGAAGGTGCACAGCATGTCAGAAACCATC
Organism: Microtus obscurus; assembly: GCA_963919715.1. Taxonomy (NCBI): domain Eukaryota; kingdom Metazoa; phylum Chordata; class Mammalia; order Rodentia; family Cricetidae; genus Microtus; species Microtus obscurus. The sequence goes on from CAWTZC010000015.1 coordinate 27,171,106, forward strand.
CTAACGCTCACATGAGAAGGTGATTTCCTCACATAACATAGTGAAACATTCTCCAGAAGAGCGAAACGAGCAGTCACAAAAACACAATTTCTGGATCCAGGTCACCTCACTCAGGATGGTTGCTATCAGTCCTGTCCACCTGCCTACAAACTCCATAATTTCATTTCCTTAACAATTGAGTAATATTCTATTGTGTAAGTGTAGCAGGGTTTCATCATGCACTCACCAGTTGATGGGCATTTTCTGTTTCCTGGCTATTGTGAGGAGAAAATAATGAACATGGACAACCAAGTGACTCTGTAGAAGGCTAGACCAAATCCTCTCAGCACATGCCCAGGCCCACCCCCAGCTGAGAAGCTGTTAATAATTGATAACTACTGAAAGAAGGGGAGGCAGATTTTCAAAAGATGTGATCCTAATAAGAGTCCACACTCTAGGGGCTGACCCCACACTCTGTAGTATTTGAGCAATGCAAATTGGACACTGTGTACTTAAAAAGATTAGAAGAAGACACAAAGTTAGGTGGGGAGGAGGATGATGGTGGATCTGTGAGGGGTAGGAAGAGGGGCCGAATATTATCAAAATATGTTGTAGGAAATTATTCTGTGCTTTGAGTGACCTTACTTCAAAGTCAGAGAGAGACTGAAGAAGACACCTGGTGTCAACTTCTGGCCTTCATGCATATAAACACAGAGAGAGAGAGAGAGAGAGAGAGAGAGAGAGAGAGAGAGAGAGAGAGAGAGAGAGAATACCATAATGAAGCTCATCTTGTATGCTAACTAGAAATTTATAAAATTACCCAATAGAAATAAAATACCCTTCCAAAAATCTGATTTTTTTCTATATTAATATAAAAGCATCATTAATCATTAGTATTTCAAAACTAGTATTTCTAGCCATATGGATAAGATATTTATCTAAAATCATAAAATTCCTAGCAATGTATTACCTCCCAGGACAACGCTCAGGAATCATACCAGTAGCAATCCACAGCTACCATTCTGCACTTTACAATGTCATCTTGCTCTTTCATATCTACTGGAAGTGCTCAGACACATGAGGAGGCACTATGCTAATGTGGGGATGATGGACAGATGATTAAACAAAGACAATAGTGTGGTTATTGCAGCCAGAGTACATAGATTCCAAAAGCTGGAGACAAGATGAGCTTCAAGGGCAAACATGAATGACATAAGAAAGATACAAATGAGACTTCTATCAGTTTTGATGGCAGAAAGTCTATAATCCCAGTAGCTCAGGGGTCTAACACAGTAAGAGTGGGGGTTTGAGGTGGGCTTGTCTACAGAATGAGTTCAAAACTGGTCTGTTTTAAGATAAAAAGTACAGGGACAATGAAGCTATAACTCAATGTTAGTGTCTGCCCAACATGTGTGAGGCCCTAAGTACAGCCTCTAGTACTGAAGAAAGGAAAGCAAGAAAAAAGAAAGGATGGGAAGCAAGGATAGGTGGGTGAGGGGCAGGAAGGGAGGGAGACAGAGACAAAGAGCAGGAGGAGGGAGGGAAGTCAAGAGATGAACACTGTACTGTTGGGAGAGGAGCGTGGCATGGATGATGTCTCTTGGAGATTAGACACTGTAAAGGAAAGTCTCATGACAGGTAACAAGCCATTAAAAACTACACAATGGCACCATGAGTCTTCAGTCAAGCTTGGGATGACAGACACATGGGCACCCAGGTATTAATAAGAACATACATTGGGCAAAGACATCTGTGGTCTCAAATGGTGACTCTGTGCTTGCTGCGTGTGGCCAGGACCTCACTCCTCAAACTACCACCACTCGGAATGAAGTTAGTCTTGTCTCTGTCTTGAGTTTCTTGAGATTAGGACTGTGAATGAATGTTCATTGAAAACCTAAAATCCATGAGATGCAAATCCTTCCGTGTTGCTATCACTTCAGAAAGCTGAATTTATCAAAATGCAGGGCACAGTGCTTATGGCTCTGGTCAGCTGTCCATGGCCAGTGTGGTGAATGCCAGTCATCGAGCTTCTGTGAGCCCCAGTTCTCTCGTCTATGCCCTTCATCAGACATAATTATTTTAGAGAATAATCTAACCAACAAAATATTCTCTCTGCTCAGTCTCCTAAGTGGACAGAGCTATAGGCCTGTGCCACCAGGCCTGCCAAGGAGTCCTATGCTTTTTTAAAAAATATTTTCAGATCTATACTTAACATAATCAGTCTTTAGCCTGTAAAATGTGTGGAGTACACAGAAGTCCTGATACAAGTAGTCTCTGCAGAAGTTTGCATGCCTAGGAGAGCATTAGTACAGGGATGAGAGGAAAGGGAAGGAAAGCAAGTGATTTAGCACCAGAACTAAACCAGACTGAATGAATACAGGCTCGTCTCCCATCTACCCCCGTCCTTGCCCCGTGATCCATACACAGGCACGGCGAATGAACCAAAGGAAAAAGCGTCGAATGCAATCAAGGCACACAGATGTTAATGAGGTCAGTTGCCTTGGGACCCAAAACAAAGCATATTTAGAAAAGTGTTGAGAAACTGCAAGACATTTTGATTGTAGATTTTTAACTAAATGAGGTCAGTTTCTTGACATGCATCGCAGATTATCGGCTTTAGCATGCTCGGGAAGAAGACCTGTGACAGCTCAGCCTCCACTCACTGCCCCGTGGCTCACGGAATCACCGTGGCACACTGGGGCCTGGGAGCTTACTGGACCTCTGGTATTTGAGACCAAAGTTCGAAACTTTGCACAGTTGATAAACATTTAATTTTGCTTTGAAAATTTCATAGTGATTCTTTTGGACAACAGAAAATAAGTATTTGGGACTTAAGTTTTCTTGGAAATAAATGGCTCAGTTGTTCTGTGATTGCAAACTCAGACTCTCAGCCACTGGGCCTGGGTACTGGTCTCCATTCAAAGCCCCCCATCACATGGCTATGGCCAAGATGCTACAGTTCCCTGTTGTTACCTCGGCATACAGAAGCGCAAGTGTCTGTCTCCTAGGCTGCTGTGAGAGATGAGGATTAGAAATAGATTCCTGCATAACGTTCCTCACAAAGATACTGGGCTGGAATACCTTCCAGGTCCTGCAGGAATCCGCAGGGAACTAGAGCGATAGTCTCCTCTGCTACCCGTGCAGGAAACCGTGGTCCTCATTTAAACAGTGCACATGAGTAAAATACATGAAAGAAAATTCTATTAGACATCATCATAAAAACACTCAAGAACTGAGTGGAAAAGAAAGGTGAGAATTCTGTCTATAGAAGGTAGTTTCACTTCAGTGGTAAAATGTATGACATTCTTGAACCCCAGGGTCCCAAAAGATCAGCTGTTACATCTAGCACACTCCCAGCAACACAAGCAACAACCTATTGAGAAACGTATTTTGTATTGGTGGTATTTTGAAACACATTCAGAAAAAGTAAAATTCTAAAATTAAGAATGAGCTGCATAAAGAGGCATGGGACTTACCATTCAGGAAAATACATGGTAGGAATGATGGTTTAAAGAGATTAAAAACCAACACCATGCACAGACCCATAAACTAAGGAGAGAAAAGTACATGCACTGAGCAGAACTCAGATGAAAAGTTTGAATGTGGGAAGTCAGCATGCCAGACATGAGGGGATAAATATTTCCTTCTCAGCTGGTCTACACCAGAGACAGCCAGGCACCATGTGCCCGGACACTCCAGCAAAGGTGCCAAGGAAAGCGTCCCTCAGCTCCCACGTCCAGCCTTGCTTCTCCAGCGCCTCAAGGACTGCTGAACTTGCATACCTGGGAGAGGTTTCCCACAGATCTTCCTAATGGCCATACTTCTGGAGCCTTGGGCCCACACTGGCAACCGAGCCCTCTGGCACGGTGAGCAGACCTTGAAGTGATGACTCAAATCCCTACAAAAGCATAAACCAGGCTTGGAACCTTGGGGGGTCCATGCTTATGGAATAGAGCCATGCACGAGAGATATCTGATCCCCTGGACTCCTAAGAATTTTGGCTTGGAGAGCTGCCTCATGCATTGGCCCCATGCATGGGCAATTTTCCCTCTGGACATCTGGATAGAGGAAATGCCTGGTTTATTTTCTGTCTATTTTCACTTGGTCTCTACTGAAGAAAAGTCAGATTTAGAAACCTAGAAAAAAACTGTTCCTCAAACCTCCAGATGTAGGGATGGAAACCTGCGTTCCTAAAACAGTGAGCTTCAATTATACTTACAAAGTAGGCACGGGGGCTTGAGACACCAGGGCCCTGATCGCCATTCAGCTGCTCTTCTTTAAAAACAGAGCTATAGGTCTGAATTGTGTTTCCTTTAGGAAGTTGTTGGTTTCTAAATCTTTTAACACTAGAAAGCCTCCATAGATCTTTCTGTAACAAGCTAATACCACAGGCAGGGCAGTCTAGATAACAGACATCTGTTTGTCACTGTTCTTAATGGCCACAAGTCTAAGACTAGGGCCAATGGTGTTCAGGCTGTTGGTGGTTTGAATTAGAACAACCCCCACAGGCTCATCTATTGAGTGCTTGGTCATCAGGGGGTGGCACTACTTGAGAGGGAATACAAGGTGTGGCCTTGTTGGAGGAAGTTGCCATTAGGGGTGAACTTTGGGATTTCAGAAGTTCAAGCAAGGCCCAGCATTGCTCTCTCTGATGCCTGCTGAGCCAGATGTAGACCTCTCAGCTACTTTTCCAACACCATGTCTGCTTGCACAATGTCATGTTCCCCACCATGATGACGATGGATTAAACCTCTGAAACTGTGAGCAAGGCCTAATTAAATGCTTTTCTTTATCAGAGTTGCTGTGGTCATGGTGTCTCTTCACAGCAGTAGAGCACTGGCTAAGAAATGGCCTCTTCTCAGTTTGTTCAAGCACCTCCTTGCCGAGTCTCACATAGGGAAAAGAGAGAGAGAGAGAGAGAGAGAGAGAGAGAGAGAGAGAGAGAGAGAGAGAGATTGATTTTGATGCCTCTTCCTTTTCTACAGAAAGTCCTACTGTAAATGACATTTTACCAGCATCAATGGCTCTAACATGAGCAGGGAGCACACACATCAAAGTGGATGGATGTGAGCATGCGTATACAGAGGGCACTAGGAACAAGAACAGGATAATCTGAAGCTAACATGTCTATAAAGCTTCGCTGAGATGTGCAAAGATCACTGTGGGTGTATTTATATTGTCACATTTGAATGCTTAAAGACTATATTCTGGGAATGGATGGAGACTTCTGAATTACAAGGCAGGACACTGAGCTGGAAATAGGTCAGAGTAGAAGGGGGAACTCAAAGTGAGGGAACTTTTCTCTCTCAAGACCCCATGTGTCCAAGGCCCTATATTTTGATATGGGAAGACAAATGTCCAAGCAGTTTATCAAAGGAAGAAAACTGGCTTCATGCTCCCCAGGACAAGATAAACCTGGCCTTGCCAATGGTCCTCAGGGAAGATATAGAATTGCAGGATTTGGCTTCTGATCTCAACTACTCAGCTAGAATCTTTCTACCTGGTCTTCCTTGAGGGTGGCCCTTCATTGTCACCCACTGCCATCCCTAGTGTCAACTACGTCCCTAGGGATAGCAATGAAGTGGGCAACAGAGTCTTCATCAAGGAAGCAACTATAGGGAGCATCACCCACAGTCCCTTTCATCCTCACCCCCAAAATCATCATAGGAAAATGCCTAGCTGCTCAGTGCAACATCCCCAATGCCAGGATTCCAAGTTCCATTAGATTAAATAAGGGTTCAGTCACGTTCCTCGTCTTTACTATGTTTTCAGGATAACCTATGCTCATAGTGTTCACAACACAGACACATTGAATTAATAATGCAAATGCTCACTCCATTCTGAGGATTACAAATGAACCAAAGAGGCGCTGCCCTCTAGGGTCTTGTTTTTCTAAGGTTTCCTACCTGAGGGACTTGCACAGATGCATGGAATACAGACAGATTGAATGGTTCTGACTATGGGACTGCCATGGCTTTCAGTCCTAAGACTGTACACAGTCTAATTCAACACCAGGTGGCCTAGAGATCTGAGCACTGGAAGGTTTGAGCCTTGCAACTCACAAGATGGGAAGACTATTGTGTAGTGAACTGTACAAAATCATAGTCCAGAGGGCAAGAAAAATTAAAGGTGGAGAGACCTAAGACATTTTAAGTACCCAGGTTTAGACTAAGATGTTCACAGAGAAAGAAAAGAAATACTGAGTTGGTAAAATGAGAATGAATGATTGACAACCTTACCTGAGTTGTACATTCTAAAATAGGGAGGGAGGGACTGAGATTTAGTATCAGCTATGACCCTGGCTCTACGCTGTGTGCCACTAAGTGTGTACAAAACAAATGATACTCTAAATGCAACCTCATACCTGTAAGACATCTTGAATATGGGGAAGGGGATATCCAATTAGGGACAGAGTTGCTTTATCCTTCATACATGCATGCTCAAGAACAAAGACAAATAATATTTAATAAATCGACATGAATTTGAATTGTGATGGCCTCTCTTGAGTGTTGGATGACATGACAGTTCATCTAATCTTTCTAATCTTGTCTATCTCATAAGAAATTATCAATGACCCTGCCTCATTGGTTACCAGTTCTTTGTGACTGATAACCACAGAGCACTGGATGAGACTCAAAATGTCCCCATCCTGCTCAGCACCCATCATCATCCCTAGATGGCTTAGATAAAATAGTACCAACAGCTACGGATGCTTAACGTGATTGGAGTTTGATTGTTACTTGTTGCAGACTCTGGAAATAGCAATTGAAAAAAAAATGCTTCAAGTATTTTCAGAAGAGGAAAGAATTTCGGAGTGGGAATTTCATTCATCTTAGAGCGAGCCAGGAGCAGATTCTTCCACTTGCTGTTGGCCTTACCATTTCCACATCTTTCTAGGGGAAGTTCATCTGCCCAAGCCCACATCAAAGCAGGCCAGGAGACACAGAGACTGATGGGAGACTGGCAGCTGGGGTCAGCTCTTTCCAGGGCTGTCAGTCTTTCTGGTTAGCATGCAGGCACACTTCTTGATACAGACATTCACTTAGAATGAGGAGTACAGGCAATGGAAAATGTGGTAAATTCGCACGCTTATCATTGCCCCTGGATTGTAATACTGAACCCAGGGCAGGGCTTCCTTAGATGTGACCTGTGAGTACACTCTAGAGGCTTTCTTCCTGGGGTCTTCTGAGAGAAAGGGTTCTTCATCACGAGGAACTTGGCACTTCTAGGCTGGAAGCAAGCCCCTGATTCCTTGTGGGGTTCAATTACACCACTAGCAGCTGAACAGAATTCCCTTCATCTTCAATGACCTGAATAAATCTCCCTCGGTGTCCAGAAGGGACCAGTTCCAGGAATTCTTCCTTTCAACATGCAACCCGGAGTCAGAGCACACTCTACCCTTTATATACAATGATATCGTACTTGCTTAGTGTGTATGTACTTTAGATCATCTCCCATATATTTATGATCATCCCCACAAATCCAGCCTGAATATACTAGCTCCCTTGTGTTTGAAGTTTTTCCACCGAGGTTTTAGTTGTCTGAAGTCAGTGTAGTCTAGGAACACTAAACAAAACATTCCAAAGGTAAAACCTTTACACATTTCAATAATTAATACTATATATTGATAAGTTTATTTTATTACTAGTTATTATTAATCTTTTGGTGTGATTAATTAATCAATTAAACTTCACCATAATAATGAAAATCTGGTTCCAGCTCCCAGAACCACCACTTGGCTGCTGCTTGGGTTCCAGTACCTTCCATATCTTGTGTTTGTTTATGGTTGATCTTGGCTCTGTGACCAGGCTGTTGAGAGTTCTAGCTTTAGCCCTAGAATTGGCTTTCCTCGTAATTTTCTTTTACTTCACACCACTGACTTGACCCTCCTCACCTTCAGCATTCCACGATTCTTCAGCTCAGTGAAACATAGCGCTTTTCACAGTGTGCATGGGGTGGGAACTGCGCGCTTCTCACGGGGAGTACCCCCAGTTATGCTTGATGATTTCATTCAGTTCCTGACTGAGTGCAGCGGAAATTCCTCCTCACAGTTTCCTGAGTCGCCATCTCCTCTCTTAAAACTGCTGCAATCCAATGTCTCTCTTCCTGCTGCCCAAGGTGTTCCTCACCACTTCGGGCCACTTCCCGCTGCCTCATGCTCTGCCCTCTCTAAATTCAAACGCAGTTGAAGGAGAAGACCTTCTCTTGCTCATTTTTGTGGTGCCCTCAGTTCCTGAAAGATCACCTGGCACCTTCCAGGTTCTCAACAAACACTTCTGGGACCGCTGACAAGCAGCACTAAAGGATGGCGTTCCTGCCCTCATGCAGCCTTTTGTGTGCACGCAGACGGGCACACGTTGCCAGACTGATTCTTACAACAGAGTCCTGTAGAGGAGAGGTGGACACTGCTCATAAGAACATTTGTTCTGATTCAGAGATTTCTTCTGAAAATCCAAATCCAAAGAAAAAGACTCATTAAGTAGGAGATGCAACTGGAGAATGAGAAGCAAAGGCTATGTTGATATTTTATGGTATTGGCTTTGTGGGAGCCTAGCCGGTTTGGATGCTCACCTTCCTAGACATGGATGGAGTGGGGGGGGGGGGGGGGGGGGAGAACCTTGGACTTCCCACAGGGCAGGGAATCCTGACTGCTCTTTGGACTGGAGAGGGAAGGGAAGAGGAGTGGGGCGTGGGGAGTGGGGGGAGGGGGGAGGGAAAAGGGAGGCGGGGAGGAGGAGGAAATTTTAATAAAAAAAAAAAAGAACAGACGTGAGAATTCTTTAATTTCTGGAATCTGAATCTTCAAAATAACGACCTTTCTTTCTATTCTGCTTATTAAGACCATGTAGTCCACACCATACTCCGTGTATACTCGATGCCCTCACATGTACCATAATAGCACCTTCATCTCCCCAAACGCCATCCTCTCCAGGTGTGTACTCCGGGCAGCTGAAGGGCATAATTAGTGTGCTCACACGCTTACAGCTGCCAGTGTCCAGTGGCACAAGATTAACTCTGCTTTTAAATCTTACCTGGCTAGATAGCCTAACTTGGATCCTCATTTCTTTACCTCCGAATCCCTTCAGGAAACAAATGTATTAGTAAGTGTTCACTCAGTGAAGAAGAAGTCTCATAAATATTTTGAGAGAAGATACATTTGACATAAACAAAATCTGATTAAAAACTTCAAACTCTTTGGAAGTTAGGTTAAAAAACATTTTCAAAACTGTAATATCCAAGAATTATATGGGGGAAAATACTGATGCCCCCCCCCCCACCAGCTACTTGCAGTATCAAGGCAGATAATGACCGGAGAGACATTGGAGTCACTGTCAGCCAAGCGCACAGTCCCAGCTGCTGTTGAGGGCCAGTGCCGAGGAAAATGACCTCCCCTCTTGTTTGACTTACCAAATAGCACAAGGCCATCTGTCTGCCTTTGTGAAATCAACAAGGAATGTTGCAGAGATTTTGAAAAATGCGGATCCAGAATTTGCCCCTGCTAAGTAGAAAGTAAGGACCAAAAGAGCTTAGTCTTGCCTTTATACCAGGTACCCGGCACAGGGACTCAGGGTCGGCCTTCAGACCAGAACCTAAACCACTGTCAGAACTCCTTTTTCTGGCTTGCTTCTCAAGTAGGAAACCCCAACTACACTTCAGTTTCAAACACAGAATTGCACACAAGCATTTATCCTTGATCAATATTTGAAGAATCAATGCTTCTCGTTGCTTTGTATTTTCTCTCTCTAGTTCTTTCTGTAACCCTAAAGTACATATTTTTTTATTTACATATGAAAACAATTAAGGAAAAATTCTCATTCTCTTAGATGAATTCATCCTGTACTTATTGTCCATACATTTTTTAAAAAGAATTCAATTCTAATTATACTAATTGTAAAGTCCTCCTAATTCACCCTGACTCTGCCATTCCTTATCTTACATCAAAGGCTTCAATCTGACCACCATTTTTCCATGCAGATATATTTCACATATCATGGTTCCATATCTCACATTCTAAATTAATAGCAAATGGAGCCATTACTCAACAGAGTTTAAGATGTCAACCTTTGCCTGTGTGAGGCTTTGCTTATCCTTGACCCTCCAAGTGCACGTCAGTTCCAACTTATTACTACTGACCTTGACCTACATTGAAGAGACTCAGAGCCCAGTAGGAAATACAGGCCAATAGTGGCTATTGAGTGCAGAAACGGTACAGTCAGAAGAATGGCCAGGCACAAGGAGAGTACAGGGTGCTTTCCTACTGGAGCAACGACATCAGAAGGATGTTTCATTGTTCCCTGATCAATGTGTATAGAAAGAGAGAAGACGGGGCTCTCCTTAGAGAGTCAAAACAAGAGGAAAAGCAAATCCCTTTTCAGATGAAACTGGACGATGGTGGAATGAAGAAGCCTCCGAGCGAGTACAGAGAGACGGGTGTGGAAGCACAAACAGTCATCCTCTTGTTGAATAGTGAGGCCAGGCCTCAAAGCCAGGGCTGAGTCTCAAAGACAACAGACGGCGTTAGCAAAAAGTTAATTAGGAGAGCGACAGAAAAAATTCAAATTTTCACAAAGTGACACAAACTTTGGATCAAATAATTTTGGAGATGCTAAGCTCAGAAGGTTGTTCTAACAACACATGAGAAATGATGAAGTCTCAATTACACAGTGGTGTAGCACAATTAATAAAAACCCAGAGAAAGATGTTGGGGTTCAACCTGAAGGTCAGAAAAGCAAAACAATCAGCCCCTGGCTCTTATCTCTACCTCAGTCTGAAATGGTGATCCTGCCTCCAGGAATCCTCTGAATGAGACTGCTCCTGAGAATTGTCTCCTCCCATCTTATATTCCTCTCTAGGACTGGGATTAAAGGTGTGCACCACTGCCGCCCGATTTATGGCAAACTAGTGTGGCTACTGGGATTAAAGGTGTGTTTCACCACTGCCTTGTCTGTAAGGCTGATCAGTGTGGCTGTTTTACTTTCTGATCTTCAGGCAAGCATTACTTATTAAAATACAAACGAAATACCACTACACAGTGGCATTTATTGAAACCCCATAAGAAATACTAAAGGTTTTGTGAAAAGAATAGGGGCAGTGATGGAGGAGTTCTTCAGAGGGAAAGGAAGAGGGCTCAACACATCATAAGCAAATGGGAATCTGTGGTCAAAGATCAGGTAGGACGCAACAGAGGGCAGTTACCCAGAGGAAATTGGTATAAAAAAGATTTTGCCAAAAATTAAGAAATATTCTTGCTAAAAGCTGTCCAGGGGCTCAAGCATCACTGGAATAAGAGTGGATGGGGAAATCTGATCTTATTGCAAAGTTGATCACATATAGAGAAAGTTCCTGATAAACAGGCTTTAGCAAGCAGTTTGCTAAAGCTGGATTTTATACAGTGTGCAGTCAGTTCTAGGAAGATGCTCAAGAGCCCTAGTAAGGTTTGGTCAAGAATTTGAGGGAAAATGAAGAGGAGTTCGGCTCATACAAAAATCTTGGGAAATGAGAAAGATGAGACCCATGGTAGAGATGGGGAGCCAAGACCATGCGCCTGTGGAGACAGCAAATTCTGCAATGAAGTTTATATAGAAGCTGAGTTCAGTCTGGGATTTAATGAGTCTGAAATATCAGCGAGGAATATCCGAGAGCCAGTTGAAAGTGCAGACAGAGCTACAATGAAGCGAAGTGTGGGCGCTTCTCTGCGACTTACTGAAGCACACATGTAGGCCTTGACGTGTCCCTGGGGGGGGGTTATACATACAGTCAAGGACCAGAGGGATGTGATACACAGAAAGGTGTATGACACAGATAAGCAAGGAGCTGATCTTGCCAGAAATTGCTCAAGGCAGAATGAGAGGCATATGCGCAAAGGTAGCAGAGAAGCCCGAGGGAAGAAAAACAAAATTTCTCTTGAATTCCATTAGCCAAGATTGTTCACAGCCTTAGTGGGAGGCATACCCACTAAATAACACAGACAAAATGCTCACTAACTTCTCTGCGGACATGCTTTTGCTAATTACCCACTCCAAGGTCAGGCATTTGTTAGGGACGCCAAAACAGCCCTGCATCACCATTTAGGCAGAAGGAGATACACTTCACAAACGCTCCTATCATCAATAACTCAAAGCCTGTCAAAGAAAAATCCAACCACTTTAAAGAAAGCAAGCAAAATCCGGTCATTTGAGAAGGTAACAGGCATGATTTCCAGACTCCAATCAATTTTCCTGGATGCATGGTGAGGGCGGGGGCCTAGGAATTGCAGCAGGGGGCTGGGGGTCGGAGTGGGAATGGGAATGGCTAAATGGCATGATGAAGCCCGGAGTGGAAGGGATTATGGGACAAAGATGTTTATTATAAGCCGTCTCAAGAAATTAAAATATGTGAGCAGAAGAAGAAAAATTGAAGGCATAAAAATTCATCGCGATTTCTAGAGATAAATACAGAATTTGGAATAAAAAAGCAATTGGCTAGGGTGAGCAGCAGATTAATAGCTGCATGGAAACAGAGGAGAAAGACTAAGCTTTTAAGCACACACACTCCTCCAGGAGGAGACGATGCCAAGTGATTGGACAGACTTTTGTTTGGAGCCCCAGAAAGAGAGAGAAAAGGATTTGAAATGATGGGGTTTTTTTTCCTGAGCTCAGTAGAACAGACATGGCCAAGAGTGCCATGATAAGACCACAGACTCCACATAAAGAAAAAAGTCAAAGCAACTAGAAAAAAAAAAAAAGAAGAAATATTACATATAGGTATCCAGGTTTAAAATTAGCACTTCCTTCCTGATGCAAATATTCCAGACCAGAAGGAAATGAAACAATATCTTTAATGTGCGGAGATAATGGCCAACCACAAACTCTGTTACCCACTGATTGCCCTTCACAACGTCTGAATAATGACATTTCCAGATAAATAAAAGCTGAGAGAATATTTATGTTCAGCATAACTGTTCTTCCACAGTGTACTAAAGTCTTAGTTTTTCTTAGAAGAAAATGATTTTTTAAAGGCATACAAAATGAGTAAAATTTTCCAGAGGCAGTAATTACATACATAGAAATTACATGGAATCTAGTAAGGACGACTAAAAATTATGAGTGTATGTCTGACAGTAGTCTAAGATAAAATTGAAAAGAGATCATATTTGTACAAAGTAGCATCAATTAAAAGTAATTTTTCTAAAAAAAACATGCATGGCAGCCTATAAATATAAGCCATGCAGGAATAAGGGGGGAAAAGACGTGTTCAGACTTGCACACTAAAATGATAAACGACACTAAGAGAAGCTACAGATCAAAATATATTCAAAGTGTATCAGTTGGAAGATTAGAATCTAAGTCATACCGGCCCTTCAATAAATGTGTATTCGACATATTTCTGTTAGAAATCCCGCCAGAATTAATGGTAGGAGTTGATAAGGTGATTTCACACTTTTTAGTAATGTATACATTATTAAAACTCCAGCGCATCTCCAAAGGACCATAGTAAATTAGAACAATTGGAGGGGGCGGGGTCAGTTCGTGGTCTGCCGTTGGTACTGAAGTGAAGGGAGCTGCTGGCAGACTGCTGCATGACTAGCTGGAGGCAGTCCCACAGAGCACGGAGAGATGGCCACCGTGCATGTGGAACGGAGAGTCTGAGGATGCTGGCTGTGATGTGGGATTTCCTGCACTTCACACTCGGTCCTAAAATTGAGCAGGATGCTCAACACCTCAGGGACCAGATGAGAAAATGAGTCATTCAGTGAATGAAGTGTATTCCTACGGGGGCGGGGGGGAGTTCACACTTTGAGGCAGGCCAGCACGGACAGGAAATCCTGAGGTATGACCCCACGGGTCAAGGGGTGGGTGAGGTCACGGCGTACACAGGTGTGGTCAGCCTCCCGGGAGACTGTCCAGGGCTTCACCGTGGACTCCTCCGTGCCTTCCTTTCCCACAACTGCTGGCCATGACCCCAGGCCTGAGAAGATGGGGGTTTCTTCAGAGAGGAAGTGGAGGCACAGCTGCTCCCAGGAGGAGACACCGGGCATTTGGTTTCCAGTCACGTTTCTTTCCAGAGAGAATTTTCTCAGTAGAGGAGGGAAAAAATAATAATACTAAATCCTGTGTGGAAAAAATAATAATATTAAATCCTGTGCGGAGCATGTGGAGGGAAAGGGAAGCCTGAGTTATGAATGGCTAGGCTCCCCTTTCATGTGCCTGTCTCAGATGGCTGCCCTGGCTGCTGGGAGCGAGAGGAATGCTGGTCATTTCCAATCCTTACTCTGAACCCGTGGTGTAGGCCAGGTCTGTGCCGTGCAGTACAGTGCGGTGTGCCTGGAGTCTGAAGTCGCCAGGCCTGTGTCACTAGGAACTGGAGTCATAGAAGATGAAGTTCTGGCTTTGGGGGCATCGATTTTACCCTCCCCAGACCCCCATCATAGAAAGTCCTGCAGTGATAGTTTACTCATACCCACCAACCCCCCTGGAAACCTGAACACACAGCAGGAAGACCGTGGGAGCCTTGTGCCTGATGAGGTGGTCAGGGGCTACCATGGGTTAAGTACGTTACTACCTAGAGATCCTGAGAGTCTGGCTTAGGCTACACTGCAATCAATTTTAATTTATTAAGACATTATATTTGCATGTTTATGAGGTACATTTTGACATTAGATACATGCAAGGAATGTTTGATGTCAAACCATGGTAAGTATGCCCATCGTTTGAACATGAATCATTTTTATGAGCTGCAAACCTGCATACTCTTAGAATTGTTCTGTATGGTATGGAGTGTTGTCTCATTCTTCCTGCTTTTTTTTTTTTTTTTTTTTTTTTGGTTTTTTCGAAACAGGGTTTCTCTGTGGCTTTGGAGCCTGTCCTGGAACTAGCTCTGTAGACCAGGCTGGTCTCGAACTCACAGTGTGCTGGGATTAAAGGCGTGCGCCACCACCGCCCGGCTCTTCCTGCATTTTTAATGTGCTTTATCTAATCCCCCCTTTGCCTTCTTTGATGACCACTGTTCAACTGTATTCTATTAACTTTCCAGTTCACGCAAATGAGTAAGAACATTCGGGATTTCCATCCCATTAGAAACCATTTGCTCCATCTCACTGCCAACATGGAACCTGGAAGTCTTGCAGTGCCAGGCGCTCCGGTGCCTGTGCAGCACTAGCTTGCTAGGTTTTGAGTTGCTTTGTCATGAAGGCGGATGACAGTCGGCAGATTTTCCTACGCTTGTGTTACCATTCGTGTTTGCTCCTAACTGAAGCTCACTTTTTTGGTATATAGTGTTGCTTGTTTTTTCGTGAGTCCTGCACCATCGTTGTGATGTAAGTACACTCCCTTCTAGCCCACGATGTGGTTTTTATTCCTCAATAACAACTTCCCAAAGCAGAGGTTCTTAGGCTGAAGGAGCTCTCTTCATTGTTCTCTTTTGCTACATAGGTATTAGAGTTGTTTACTAGGAAGCACAGCCTGATGGAGAAGTTCAAACATTTTCTCTGTCTTTCCAGAGACATTTTTTATTTACTTATTGATTTACTAAATTACAGTATGTTGCATAGGCTCACTTCAAACTCTTAGACTCAAATAACCCTCCTGCCTCCGCCATAGAATGGCTAGAACTATAGTCACGGAAGCCTTAACAGTTGCATGTTTTTATAAAAGTCTACAATCATTTTGTATGTTTTTATTACTTTTTGAAAATTTAATAGAGTATTCTGATCATATCTGCCCTCCTTCTGCCCTTGGCTCCACTGCGACCTCCTCCTGCCTTCCTACCGTCCTGTATTAGCCAGATTTCTACTGCTACAATAAAACACCATGATCAAAAGCAGCTTGAGGAGGAAAGTGTTCATTCGATTTACATATCCTGAGTCACACTCCACAGCTGAGTGAAGCCAGGGAAGGAACTCAAAACAAGAATGGCGAGGCAGGAACTGAAGCAGAGGACACAGAGGAAGGCTACTGACAGGTGTGTTCGCCATGGCTTGCTCAGCCCACTTCTCTTACAACACAGGACTACCTGCTGCAAGGAGGTATTTCCCACAGGGGACTGGGCCTTTCCGTATCAGTCATCAATCCAGAAAATGCCTACAGAATTTGCCATTGGTTGAACCATTTTCAAGCCTGTGCTGAATTAAAGAAACCTAATCAGAACAACCCACCCCCAACTTTGCGACCTCTTTATTAAGTTAAATGTTTTATTTAATATTCATATATGCAATATGTGTTTGTATCCAGTTCACACCCCCATTACCTCTCCTACAACTCCTTCCCTATTTCTCCCTCACTTTTCCCTCCTGTGCTCTCTCTGTTTTCAGAAGCAAGTACTCAGTGAGTCCGATGTGTCTGTCCATGGGTGTGGGGTCATCTTCTTGAGCATGGGTAGGTTTCTAGAGTCTGCAGCCCTGAAGAAAAGTGATTTAGCAGTCATCTGCTGCCAATGGTAGGAGTTCATGTGCCCCTTCATCCATTCAATCTAGATCTAGATTTGTTTGATCTTACACAAGTCTTAAGCATGCAGTACCAGTCATGGATGTCTTTGATGAAACATGCCTTTGCTGCACATGACAAAGTGGTTATAAACATGTCTGTGGTTGGTCTTAGTTAGGTTTTATACACTATATGAAAGGGAAAGTTTTGTATACATGGATATCAACTTGGTTTTGTACACTCACTGCCAAGTTCATATGCAGTACCACATCCATCTGACTGATGGAGATTTAAAAAGGGGCTTGCAGCCGGCAAGCATAAATCTTCTAACGTTGTTTTGTTATGGTTTTCTTGGAGTTTGGCTTTGGGGAGGGAGGAGACAAAATTGTTTTATTGAGTCTTTTGAACTTTTGTATGAATTTTCAAATCTGCTGTTCAATTGGGATGATGCTGAAGTTAGAAATTGATCTGTGGATTTTTCTGCTGTTGTAGAAATCAGAAAACAGTGATTTTCGAAGTCAGTGAGTGTGTCGTACACATCCATTTACTTTCCAAAGTCAGTGAGCTTGTTGTACACATCCGTTCACTTTTCAGGCACTTACTTTTCTGGATCAAATTTTTACAGTCTCCACCCCTTTGGGCTGGCCATGTGGAATTCCTAGGTACAACTTCATTAGTTCTTAGAAGGAATTGCAGCTATTGTCAGGTAAACTGATCCATAAATGTCATTAGATGATAGATTCCAATTAAATCCATATATGCCAGTTAGACCACAGATTCCAATTAGATCCATAAGTGTTGATTATTGGAGACTACTCTACAGTTCTTTAAATCATTACTGATTTTCTTTTTTCCCCACTTTAATGATTGAGCAAATGCCGTGAAATCACTCAGCATGATCATGCCTATTGTCCATGCAACTCTGGGATGTTTTTTAGTAGGAACTGTGATGCCTTATGACTTACTGCCACAAAACAGCATTGCTGATTTCCTAACAAAATCACTCTACTGTGAGTGTGAGGCAATTTATGTCTGATAGTGTTCTCCACTGTGAAAGCTACTGATTTAATAGTTGTTACATTGTTTGAAAAATTTATACATGAAGACTCCCTCTTAAATTTATGATGTCTTCATTAATCATTGTTACACACATACTCACATATACTCACCTATATACATTCATCTATACACACAGACAGATATACTTATTCACCTATATACACACTCACCTATAGACACACTCCCCTACACACACTCCCCTATATACACACTCATCTGGTGTGGGAAAATTCTGTATTCTGTCAATTATGTTTTAAATAAATGCTGGTTGGCCAGTATCCAGGCAGGAAGTATATGTGGGACAACCAGACAGGAAGTAGAGGTGGGGCAATGAGAACAGGAGATTTCTGGGAAGGAGGAAGCCCACTGCTTCAGAGTCCTGTCCAGACACCAAAGAAGCAGAATGTGACCTACTGATGTGGGAGTGTCATATATCAATCTGTTGATTTCATTGGTTAAAATAAAGAAACTGCCTGAGCTCATTTGATAGGCCAGCCCTTAGGTGGGCGGAGTAAACAGAACAGGATTCTGGGAAAGGGAAGCTGAGTGAGTCGCCATGAGGTTCCCACTCCAGGCAGAGGCAGGCTAGAATCTCCCCGGTAAGCACACCTTGGGGTGCTACACAGATTATCAGAAATGGGTTAGGTTAATATGTAAGAGCTAACCAATAAGAGGCTGAAACTAATGGGCCAGGCAGTGTTTAAAAGATTACAGTTTCCGTGTAATTATTTCGGGGCATAAGCTGGGCCATGCGGGTGCCGGGGAAACAGCCGGGCTGCTCCTCATTACTACAACCTACCCCACTGAAAAAGGTACTGAGCCATGTGGCTAACATATACTAGAATAATGGGTTAATATATGTTTTGAGAATTAATAAGAAGCCTGAGCTAATAGGTCAATTCGTTTATTGCTATTTAGACTTCTCTGTGTGATTTCTTTGGGGTTTACTGGCTGTGGGAACTGGGCAGGACAGAAACCCCAACAAGCAGGCCCACATGTTACACTCATCAATATGCACACTCATCTATACACATACTCACCTACACAGAGACACATACTCACCTACACACACTCATTTACACACACTCACACATACTCACCTACACACAAACACACTCACAGACACACATACACATCCTGCTGAGGTAATATAATGTTGTTTGTGTATATATTTGTTTAGGACACCACTATCAGGGTGTTTGTCCCTGGAGAAGACAGCTTCTCTCTGGTTCAGGAGCCATTAATTGCCTTTTACTGCTGCTGCTGCTGCCGTGGCATGTGAACTAGTGTTAGAATTGCTCAGGCCTTGCTTAAATGACAGCATTGTTGACATTTCATGGGTGCATCTTTTCTGTCATATAGAGAAGACTTTATCTTGCAGCAGACACTGGAGTCCTCTGGCTTGTACAGCCTCCCAGTCCTCTCTTCGATGGTGTAGATGTGTCACCTAGGCCTGGTCTACCCAACACTCAATTTTCTTCTGCATTTTGATGGGTCATTGATTTCTGTAGGATTATCCATCTGCTATAAAGAAGCCTTTTTGATAAGTTTGGAGCCATGCATATCTATAAACACATTGTTAAGCATTTAGAATGAAGTTAGAAATTACACAGACTTAAGGAAGCCAGTAGCAGGTTCTCCCTGACTTTTGCCTCTGACTCCTCACAGACCTTCTGCATCCTGTCTCCCTCCCAACTCCATGTCTGCTCTCCCTTAAAATAACATATTGAGTTCAATTAGTGTTGTCCATATGTGCATGGGTGAAGGGACAACCATTCACGGTACCATGAATAACTTGTTAGGTAACACACCCCTAGAGAAAACTGATTCTCCATGCCCCACCCAGCCATCAACTGGCAATGAATCCTCAGGTAGGGGTCAGGAGCCATGAGCTTCTTCTTCATCCCCCGGTGCTGGAATGCCAGCTGGATTGGTTTTGTACAGATTTTGTCTAGGTAACCAAAGTTGCTATGAGTTCGTGAGTCACACCCAGATGACACCATTTTCACAGCCATCTCCATCAGCCTCTGGTTCTTGTACTCTTTCTGCATCTTCTTCCATGAGGGTTCCTGAGCCTTAGGGGTAGGGAATGCATTATATATGTGACACTTCTGGCTGAACACTCCACAGTATCTTATTCTCTGTAATACATATTTTATGCATACATATTATTGTAATATGTGTATATGTTATACATATGTATATATTACATATGTGTATATAGTACACACACATATATATTTATATATTTGAGTTTACTCTTTATGTCCTTGATCAAAATGAAAAGACCTTCTTTATCTCTTCTGATTAATTTGCTTTAAGTCTGTCTTGTCAGATACCTTATTGCTTCCTGGCCTCATTTGCTTAGAATAATTTTTTATCCTCTCATATATTCTCAAGTAGAATCTGTACTTAAACGTGATGTGTATTGTTCTAGACAACAAAAGAATGGATCCTGTTCCTTAACCCAATCAGCTGGCTTACATATTTCGTTTGGGGGCTTGAAATCATTAATGCTCAGTGTTATTTTTGAGAAGTCTGTGTTGGTTGGTGCCATTTTGTTGTTTTTCTGCTGTTAGATTTCTTGATGCGCTAATCTACCTGCTAGTGTAGCATCATCTCTTCTTCCTATAGTGTCTGGGCTACACTTCTGGTAGTCTGGCCTGTTCTCTCCAATATTTATGTAACGCTGCCATGGTAAACATGAATTGCTTTACTTTATTTGTGACAGGGAAATTTCTTCTTTCTCCTTCAGCTATAACAGATTTTCTGGGTATGGTTATCTGGGTTGGCATTTGTGGTTTCTAGGACTTGAGGTACATTGTTCAAAGTTCTGAGTCTTAAAGTTAAACCAGGTAATCAGCCATTACCCTCTCAGCTATGCATTTATATATGACTTGCAGCAGCTCACATATCCTTCAACACTCTTTCTTTGTTTGGAATATTAGTATTTTCACAATAATATAACACGAAGTGTTTATGTTCTAGTCCTGTCGATTCGATGTTCATGTTCCCATGACTCAATAGGCTTATCTTTCCTTAATTTTAGAAACTACTTTGATAGTTCTATTAAAGATCTGATTCATGCCTTTGACCCAGAATTCTTCTCCCTTGTCTTTATTCATGATCATAGATTTGGTCTTTTAACTGTGTTCCAAAGTTTCTATTGATTCTGCTAATGAGGTTGTTGTTTTTGTAGTAGTTTTTAATAATTTGGCTTTTTTTGTTTTTGGTTGATGATCCAGTTCCTTTACATTCTGTCTTCTATGTGATCCCATATCTAGGTGAAACTGCTCATTAATTTTTGTAATTGACTTAATTGAATTTTAATTTTCAACTTTATTTTAGCCGGGATTTTCTTAAATACTTCTATTTCTTTATCAAGTCCATTTTTTCATATCTTGAAAAGGTTTTACTATTTCTTTTAGCTATTTGTCTGTGGATTTTTTAAATGTCAATTAGGACTTTATTTCTTTCCTCTTTAACTTCAGCTGGGTGTTTGTGTCCTCTCTGAACCACTTAACCTCTTTAAACAAGTTTTTATTTTTCTGTGAAAGTCTGTCTTGGGCTTCACTGGGTTGTCTCATCAGAGGCCATTACTGTAGTATTGAAGACCTCAAGAATGGAGTGGATATATTGTCTTAGTTTTTTAAATCAAATATGGTATTGAGATGGGACTTGGGCATCTGGAATTATATTGCTATCTATACCTTTGACATGAATTTCTAGATCATCTATGTTGAGTTTTTGCTCATTTCTATGTATATTTTTATCGTGACTGGGCTGGTTTTGGATTGGGAGAGAGGCTCAGTCTTTCAGAAGCTTAATGTTGGTTCATGTGGGGGAGGGTTGAAGCAATTCCACATAGTGGTCACTGTGGGATCACGGGCTTACTGGCTACATGTGAGGCTGATTAAGTAAGACCCAGAACGGCAATGAGATAAGGGGGCTTCTCAGCACTGACCACTAGCTGGACCATGAGCATGGCTGCTTGGGCAAGGCCTAGGGGAAGATGACATATTTTCTGACAAGTACTTATTTCCTGTCTTATTATTCTGGCTTCCATTTCTAGTGCTATGGCAAATAAGCATATTGAGAGCATGCACTTACTATGCCCCGATCTTAGCAGGAACTCATTCTTTCTATTTTTCTATTAATATTAGATTATTTGATTTGTTGTTTTAATACATTGTTGTCAAGTTGAAAAAGATCAGATTATCTTTCATTAACTCATTAAACTATTATAAATAGATTTTTACATGTTGTCAATTTACTTTTCTCTATTAATTGATAAGACCGTGACTTTTCTTGATATATTGAAAAAAATATCATGATACATTGTGATAATTATTTTACAAATAATTAACCAGTATTTCATTATTGTAATGTAATTCACTAGGTCATAGCATTAAATTATTTTATGCTTTATGTGTTGCCGCATTTTATTTGCTAATATTTAAGCAAAAATTTTCGCATTTGTGTTCAATGATAGAATCAATAGATAGAATCTAGTTCTCTCTCTCTCTCTCTCTCTCTCTCTCTCTCTCTCACACACACACACACACACACACACACACACACACACACTTCTTGTCTGCCTTTGACAGCAGAAAATGTTCTTTTCATTATTCAGGTTAGGTCATTTTCTATATTACTCTCTGCACTTGATTGCAAAGGACTGAAATAGATGTTGACTGTTTTAGAACATCAAAAGAACATTGAAAGAGTGGTCTCCAGTGACACCCCCAAGCCTGGAGATTTTGGAGGAAAGAAAGTCAAAGACAAGTTTCAGAGAAAAGAAATTGCAATTCAGCTTTATTAATAATTATAAGGCTACTCATATTATTCATTTTAAATTGGGTGAGGTGTGGTGCTAAGTGTTTCTGGAAGAGTGGATTCCTATCATGTATCAAATTTCCATACATAATGCTGTTGCTAATGTTTTTCTGTTTTTGTTCTAATGTTCCATTTCTTTATAGTCAACTAATGATAGACTTTGATTAATTCTTTAGCAGTGTAATTAATGCCTATATCTTTTTGCCTTTATCAATCATCTTAGAGATTGTCTATTTTATTGTTTTTTAAAGGAGTAATTACTTTCTTGTGTCCTTGTTTTTCTTACTATTATGTAATCGATTCAAGGGTTTTACTCCTTGCTGCTGTATTCATTAAGCAATAAAAAATATATCAACATCATTTGGACATTATTTTGCAAATTTCTACTTATCATACATTCTCATAGATTTATTTTAACTCAAATTAATATATTTTTCAACTTGTTTCGTGTCTTAGTTACTATTCTACTGCTGTGAAGAGACAGTACATTATAAAAGGAAGCATTTAGTTAGGATCTAGACTCCAGTTTCAGAGGATACATATATGATCATGATGGTGGGAAGCAGACAGGCATACAACTGCAGTAGTTTCTGAGAGCTTTACATCCTGATCCATAGGCATCAGGCAGAGAGAGAGAGAAAGAAAGAGAGAAAGAGAGAGAGAGACACACACACACAGAGACAGAGACAGAGAGCCTCATGTGTGCTTTGAAACCTCAAAGCACACCCCAAATGACACGCCTCCTCCAAAACCACATCTCCTAATCCTTCTTGAGCAGTTCCACTAAATGAAGACCAAACATTCAAACGTATGAGCCTATGGGGGCCATACTCATTTAAACCACAACACTTTCTTTCGGGTTTCCTTCTTGAACAACCAATGGATGATTCACAACTTATTTAGTTTTTAATCAGGTGGAGATTTTCATGATGTTTTTCTTTTGTGGAGACCTGGTTTTATTTTCTTGGGGCTAAAGAATAGATTGCACTACTTCAGTTTGGCTGACATGACTGAAGTGTGTTGTGTGGTCCAGGATGGTGTCTATTGATCTTGATAAGTTTTCCACAAGGGATAGGAAACAATGTGCACCTCCTTTGAGGTGGATTAGATTGTGCATGCTGATTGGACTCTTTGATCTGGGAGTGTAATGACTTCAGTGATGTCACTACTGCTCTGATTTCTTCTGTGGGTCACAGAGACATTTGCTGAGGTTCCTGGTTTTAACTGTGGCTGTGTGTCCTCATTTCATTCCTGTCAGCTATTCTTCGGTGAAAATTTTAGCTATTTTATTTAGTGATTATACCAAGATTGCAGAAGCTTTTTGGTGTATGGGCCTTTTCATCACAATCATTTGGATTTCTTTATGTATTGTGTATTCTTCTTTCTCCCTGGCAGTTTTATTTTATGTCTGCTTTAATTTTACATTCCATAATTACTCCTTTTCTGATATTTATGTGCTGTACCTTTGTGTGTGCTTTTCTTTCTAACGGCTTATGTAATTATATTCAAAATGAGTATTTTTTTTCAAGGAGTTTTCTGTTGGCTCATGTTTTTAATTATAGTCTGAGAAATTTGTCCTCTCGTTGCTAGGTTGAAACATTTATCCCCAATACAGTGGGTGAGTTAAGACTTGAATGCACAATTTCATGTGCGTTATCTCATCTCTCGCTGCTCCCTGCTCAGCTTTCTTTCACTGCATTTCTCTGTATTGTGGGTTTTTTCAGAGTTCCAGTTCTGGGAATACATAGTCTCTGCTATAGACTTTTAGCAGTCTATCTGTGCCATTATATTTCTTGCTGATGTAAAGTCTAGAAACCTGATGCCTTTGGTCTTATTCTGGCCTTCATCGTGTCGTTATAACAAGAGTGCAGTGCACACTCGTGTGAGGGGCACTGGGAACCACGTATGACAATGTTGGTTCTGCTTCTCTTCCCACCATTGTTTAGAGCTCCCCGTGGCCAGCAGCATTCAAGTCCATGTTTGTGATTTCTTTTCTATTTTCAGGACTTCCTTCAGTCATTCTTACAAGGTATGTCACATGATGGTGACTGACATTTTTAGTTTCCTTCTGTGTGAGAACTTTTGCGTTTCCGGGAGCACATTTCTGATGAATGGGTTTCCGGCTCTTGTGCAGCACTTGAAAAATGCTGCCATTTCCTCTGGCTTCTGTAACCTCCAATGAGAAATCTTCTAAAACCTGAATTGGGTTTTCTAGTCTAGGCACCATTTTCTCTTCATTTTTAACGGTTTTTCTTAGTAATTTATTTTTAGACATGTGATTGTGATCTTCCCTGGTATGGATTTCCTTAGGTGTGTCACAGTTGAGCTTCCTTTAGTGCCTTGAGCCTTTGGTTTATGTTGTTCTAAAACTGGGAAGTTGGCAGCCCTTATTTCCTTAAGCATTTTTAAACCTCCCCTTCCTCATCCATTTACCTTCATAATAAGGAATACGTGGAGTGTACAGCCAGCCCCTCCACTCTACTCTTCGCTGTCACCTATTGGTCCCCTGGGTTCCTCCTCCATTTCTTGCTGGTCCCCTCTTTCCTTTGAAACAGCCCTTCCTTCTGCTTTCATGTCACATACACTCCATGGCCTCACCTTTCCCTCACTGTCTCTTCTTTTTAGATCTTTCGGGTGCCTCTCACAGGCTTATTTCTGCTTTTCCTCCCCAAACACACACACACACACACACACACACCTACATACTGCATAGGAGAAACCCTGAGATATTTGTCCTTCTATGTCTGGCTTATTACATTTAATTTAATTATCCCCGGTTCCACCCATCTTCCCACAAACTTAATTTCACTTTTCTTTGAAGCTGATTAAAAT
Organism: Microtus obscurus; assembly: GCA_963919715.1. Taxonomy (NCBI): domain Eukaryota; kingdom Metazoa; phylum Chordata; class Mammalia; order Rodentia; family Cricetidae; genus Microtus; species Microtus obscurus. The sequence goes on from CAWTZC010000015.1 coordinate 27,196,212, forward strand.
GTGAATATCATTTTAGTATGTTGACTTAGAATCTTTTGGGTGTGTATTTAGGGGTGTTTCTGTGTTCTTTTTTTTTCTAACAATCACATTGATGTTCATAATGACTGATAATTTATATTCGTACCATAGGTAACTGTGCGTTCTTCGATCCTTGCATCTTCGCCCACACCTGATCATCTGTTTGCAGCATTTTCCATGACCTGCTTTGTTGTATTGAATGGAATTTCTGACACAGCGATAAGAAGTGGCAGGAAGAAGAAAGTGTTCTATAGACCTATAGCTAAGCATCTTAATGTTTTTGTGTTTTTCTTTAGGAAACAAGTCACTGTCTTTAGCAGTAAAAAGATAAGATATGTCACATAATATTCCAAACTAAATCATTATTAAGTCATGTCTGTGTGCACAAACTAGGGTAATTCATATAAGATCGATATTTCAACTCAAGTGAGAAGAGTGGCCATAACACACACTGCCACAGAAAAGTACGTTATCAGAATTGTTCCAGTTTGCTCCTATGCTGCTGTTATAAAAGACTGAGCAAAAACAACTTGGGAAGGACAGGTTAATTTGATTTACGGGCTACAGTCTATTATCCAGGGAAGACAAAGCAGGAACCTGGAGGGATGCTGCAGTGGACTGGGCCCTCCTGTATCAATTGGCAATCAAGAAAACGCCATACAAACATTCTCGAACTCCAATAGGATGGAGTCAGTTCTTCAGGTAAGGTTCCCTTTTCTCAGGGATTTTGAGTTAGCAATCAAGAGTTACAGTCCGGTGCTCCAATGTGGGTCTCTGTCTCTGTCTCTTTTCATCGCCTGATGGTTAATATCCAGGAGGATGCCTATATGTTTTTCTTTGGGTTCACCTTCTTATTTAGCTTCTCTAGGATCACAAATTATAGGCTCAATGTCCTTTATTTATGGCTAGAAACCAATTATGAGTGAGTACATCCCCTGTACCTCTTTTTGGGTCTGGCTTACCTCATTCAGGAGAGCACCGGACTGAAATCCCAAGGTTCAAATCAGGAGCAGAAGGAGAGAGAGCACAAGCAAGGAACTTAGAACCGCGAGGGGTGCACCCACACACTGAGACAATGGGGATGTTCTATTGGGAACTCACCAAGGCCAGCTGGCCTGGGTCTGAAAAAGCATGGGATAAAATCGAACTCGCTGAACATAGCGGACAATAAGGACTACTGAGAACTCAAGAACAATGGCACTGGGTTTTGATCCTACTGCACGTACTGGCTTTGTGGGAGCCTAGGCAGTTTGGATGCTGACCTTACTAGACCTGGATGGAGGTGGGTGGTCCTTGAACTTCCCACAGGGCGGGAACCCTGATTGCTCTTTGGGCTGACGAGGGAGGGGGACTTAATTGGGGGAGGAAGAGGGAAATGGGAGGCGGTGGCGGGGAGGAGGCAGAAATCTTTAATAAATAAATAAATAAATTAAAAAAAAAGATCAAAAAAAGAAAAAGAAAAAAAAGAGTTACAGGGATGCATTCTTAGTCTTAGAACATAAGTGAAAATAGAAGAGAATAAGTGAAAAGCTGTACTGGCAAGTTCTACCTCCATAAATACTGAACAATCACTATTATTATTATTATTATTGTCATCCCCTAGATATATGAAGATGAGGTTCTGACACTTGAATTAGAATGACACTCACATTCCCCAACCTTCACACTCCTCTTCATCTTCCTGCTCCTCAACTAATTCACTCCCCTGAAATATACAACCACAACCTTACAATAAGTAAGCAATCTGTAAACTGAATTCTTGTTTAATGAGACAATGGTATAGTTTAGACTGGGTGGTGGGCTCTTCCTGGGCTGTAGGTGCCTTCAAAGTTCTTGCTATTGATTATATAAATGATGTCAATAACAGACAGACAGAAGGCAGACAGACAGAGTGCTTCCTTCTCTATTACATCCCTTGCCATCAGCACCTCCCCCCAAAAAAATCAAACTAAAGCTCCAGTACTTATGGTCTTAATTCCACAGAAAAGTAGGGTTAAGTTAGACAAATAAAGGTGTTTTCTTTTAGCAGCTACCTGGCACCAGTTTGGAAAAGCTCTTTCATAATGGTTTGAATAATTGAGTACACCCTCCACGATACAAGATCTTCAGGCTGATAAACAGAAATTGTGTAACACTAATTTGCTCAGTCCTGAGTCATGTTTCATGTTTTCTCCACCCTTCTTTTAAGAAAGAGAGCGAGAACCAAAATCTGAGATTCTCAAAAGGCTCTAAGAGATACTAATTGACTTACAAAATTGACCTGACGTTGATGGAGAGGACTTTAGTCTTACACTGCAAAAACCCTCTGTTTTGCACAAACAACGATGGCAATCAGCCGTTGGCTTTGAAATTCATCTGGTGGCACATTCTCTTATGGCTCAAGAAAATTGCCCAGTGGCTGGCTTTCTCTTTGGTCTCTCATAAAATTTAAGGTAGAGACAAAGGTTTGGGGAAACTATGGAAAAATCTGATTAAATCCTTCTAACCAAACAGTTGAACATAGTTATTAGAACACTACTTTATTCTTGAGCCATCTAAATGGGAATATAATTTATTTTTAAAGAATATATTAACTATCAGCAAAATTTCAAGACAAGAAATGAAGCAAGATAGTTCAGAGCCAAGGGTACAGCGTATAATTAACAGATAAATTCATACAGCTGGTGACTTCAAGAGACGCTCTGGTTGTCACCACTGTGGCAGAATTCTAAATGTGCAGTCCTGTGGATGCTGTACCTTTCAATAGAAGTCAAAATTCTTTGGCATGTTTTTCTTCTTTATTTTGACACATGCCAAGTTTTGGCAAAACTTTAAAAACTTTCTGTGTGTTTGCATGTGTGTATGACGAGCAAAGCTTGTTTGTGTGCATGCAGGCTCAGGAGGCCCCTGGAGTGTCTGGAGATCAGAAAACAGCGTCGGTTGTAAATTCTTACATTCATTCAACCATTTTTGAGATGGGAGGGGTCTCTTTATTATTTGCCACCTTATGAACTAGGCTATCATGATGTCAAGCTTCCTAGACTCTCCCATCGAAACCTAGCATCTCGCCATAAGAGCACCGGAATGACAGGCGTGTGATATGGCTCCCTGGTTTTCTATGTGGATTCTGGAGATTCGGATCTCTTGCTTGTACACTTAGCTATATTTGCAGCCTCAGGAGTAGCTTTTTCAAGGAATTCACATACTGTACTAATTAATATTCTCGCCAACCAAGATTGATACTTCTCCTTCTTTTATCTTCCTTTTATAAAACCCACCCTAATTTGAACAGGGATTATTGCGATTTTAATCTTTATTTCCTTGATGATCCGTGATATAGATACAAAATTCCTGTGTTCATTGCAATGAACATATAAAAGGAAGTATATATACATGACAGAACGCTGTCAAGCCATTAAAAAATAGAGAATCATATCATTTTGTGGTAAGTGGAGGATCCTAGAAGACATCTAGTAAAATAAGCCAAGCATAGCAAGATACCTGGTCACATGAATGGAATAAGTCCACATATGTAGACTTATATGTAGAGTTCGAAAGGTTAAGCTTGTTGATGCAGGGTGTAGGTGGTGGCTACAAGGAGTCGGGAGACCTGCTACAAGGGGTTGGTGAAAGTTGTGTTGAGGTGGCTGGGATGCTTTCTGTTCTTTCAATATAAGAAAGCTATGGTAAACAATACTGTATTAAATATTTCAAAATGGCTAGAAAAGAGAACATTGACTCTTCTCAATCCAAAATTTCTTGATGAATATAGGATGTGACAGACATGCTAAGAATTTAGTCATTGTATCAAAACATCACATATTGTCCCATTATGCACAATGATGCGTTAATTGAAATATATATATATATATATATGATTCTAAAGACAATTTTAAAGTATAAGTACTTTTAAAATAATATATTTTGAAAAAAAAAAAACCACAGGCTCCAAAGCTACAGAGAAACCCTGTCTCGAAAAACCAAAAAAAAAAAAAAAAAAAAAAACTTTTAAATTTATGACTGAAAAAGTAACACTTCCCAAGGACAGCTTACTGGAAGCTAACATTTCCACTAAGGATAGAAATGAAGACGCATTGGAGAGAATTCTGCTAACAGCCTCCCTTCTGTTTCCCTCCCAGGCATAAAATTGTGTGTCAGATCCTGTCAGGTTTCAAGGAAAGTCTCAAAGGTAATAAGAAGTGCTTTTAAATGGGAAGCAGCCACCACTTTCCCAGGCCTGGAGGGCTTTGGGTTTCAAGTTAGGGATATTCCAGAAGCACAGAAAGACCTTTTTCTTTTCTAGACTTGAGGGGTTCTCATCATTCCATGTCAGAGTGATGGCAATGCCAGCCAGCCAGCACAGACAGAGCCCTAGCTCCATTCACTGTCCAAGTCTCCTGAGTCACAACCTGAGCCATTCCCTTTTAGTCTGCCTTGCCCTCTGCAGATGGTCAACTTCCAATTTCAATGAGAACTGTAGACAGCGAGATGAACACATTCAGGGAACCTCTGCATCTGCAGCTGTCCAGTCACGCACTCTGCCCTCCCTCCCACGCTCCCCAACCTAGCCACAATACCCCATCTTCTGTCCCTTGCTAAGGACAGGTGCCTACAAGTCTCTCCTCTCTTCTATGCAGTGCCTACAAGTCTCTCCTCTCTTCTACGCAGTTTTACCACTCTCTGCTGCAAGGTTCTCATCAGCATAAAAACATGTTATCATGCCCATCTGAAAACACACACACGCACACACAGGACTGCATTTTCCATACCAAGCATATCCCCCGTCTCTCTGTTCCTATGAAGGAACATCCAACGCTTTCCGTCCTCACCATAGGAAAGGCTTTCCTTCTTATGCTAATCTGAAAGTTAAGCGTCTGTGTTTAGCATCCCAGATTGACTCATTTGCAGGCTACTAGCAGTGTCATTTAGCTGAACACAAGGGTCAAAGATCACTCTTTTTCGAATGTGCCACATTTGACACATTGTCTCTGAAAAGATATCTAAACTGGCATCTAGAGAGCTCTACTAATCTCACTAGCTGATCTTCTGTGAATAAGCTGCAATTCTGCATACAGGCTCATATTAATTATCTCGAGTATCTTTCGAGCTATGAAGCACAGACTCACTGGAGACACCTCACTCCATGGCTTCTCCGCTTTGACGCTCTCTGAAGATCAAAGGACTGATTAACATTCTGGACTGGACATACCTCTCTCTAGGTCCCTGAACTCTTCCACAGGCTGGAATTTCTATAACAACTCCAGCTGATGTTAAGGAACCAGAAAGTCTTAAAGCTTTCCAGAGTTTTTATCAGGTAACTCGGGAAGAGTTGATGTGCTGAAAGAATGGTGTCAGATGACAACAGGATGGACATTTGGCAGTGGTCTGTGAGGGATGCTGTCCAGCCAGGTTCAGAATCTCACTGATATACTTCTATCAGTTCTTCCTTTGGTTTTCATGGTTTCAGTGTGTGAAGAGTCATGGTCGTGTATCTTGTAGACCAGTGAGAAATTCTGGCTTGGCTAGTATGTTCTCTCTTGATTTCCCTGTAATACATCCTTTCCAATGATATGTCTAGACTGCTCTCAAACAGTGCTGGAACATACAAAGAAATCAGTAAATATCCTTTGTGCATGTGTGTGTACACATATGTGCTGTGTATGTGCGGCACTGTGAATGAACATGCATGCAGAAGACAGAGGTTGACTTAGCTGTCATTCCTCAGAAGCTTTCTGCATTGCTATTTCCTTTTGACTAGACAGGGTTATGGATCTGAAAACTGCATTAATTACTTTTCTGTTTCTGTGTTAAAATATCACCATAAGCAACTTGGGAAGAAAGAATATGTATTTTGTCTTACAGCTTCAGAGGGATGGAGTTTGTTTTTGATGTCAAGGAAGGAACAACTATAGGAATAGAAAACGGAGAGATCACATTTTTTTCTTTTTTTTTTAATTTATTTATTTAAGATTTCTGTCTTTTCCCCACCGCAGCCTCACCCACATAGGAAACAGAGAGAGAAAACAGGAAGCAGGTTGAGGCTATACCTCTCAAAGCCCATACTCAGTGACACACTTTCTCCCACAAGGCTCTACCTCCTAAAGGTTCCATAACTGTCCCCAAAACACTGTCACCAACTGGTGATCAAGTGCCCAAATACATGAGCCTGCTAGAGTACATTTCTCACTCAAACTACAACAGAAAGGAAACATGGAGAAGGCTAGACCTTCTCATCTGGCATCAACACACTACACACCTGCATTAGGAAAAATGGTCAGGCAGCATAGGTGGTGGCTTCCATTTTCTCCATTGTGACATGATTTCTATGAGCACCCGTTTTCTGAATGTCAGTCACACCTTGTGAACTGTCTGGGCTCTGAGGCTCACAATTAGAGAGAAACTTGCCCCAGGAAGGCGATCTTCAACTGTACCCACAGGCCCACAGGCAGGCAGATGAGTGTGTAGTTGATGACCCTGTAGTTCAGACAAGGAATGTGATTCTCCCAGCCAGTAACTCCTAAAGTAATTCCAGGTATACCTGGAGGGTGTGTCTGCAAAAGATTCTTTCCAACATGATCACTATTGGACAACCAGGAATGCCAATGTTGACATTTGGCACCAGTCAAAATTAAGGCTGTGTCCTGCCCCTGTGCAACTGGTAGGTTGTTGCCACATTTCTAGCATGAAAATCCACCTTTGAAAAAATAAGCAACAGAAAAATGAACATCTGTGGCTGTCCAGCTGTGGTTATGAGGGTACGTGTGGAGTCTAGATTGAGAGATGGGAGAAATTAAACCACAAAGGTAAGAATGCTTTTATGAAAGGCACTCACTTGGAATGGGAGCATTGTTTTCAAAAGCGAAACAATCTAATATCCAAGAGGACTGAGAGCCGTACTGGGAGAGAAAGAAAAGAGAAAAGACCACTGAGGCTGTAAGGTTAGGTCACTCCCCTTCCACTTCACACTCCCTGGAGAACTCAGGGTGTCCCCATGCCTACCCTCCCTCAAGCCATTGTCTCTTCTCAGCTTGCCATCCCGCCATCTGCCTCCTCGCCCAGCTGTCTCTCCAGATGCCCTCCAGTCCTCATCCTCATGAATCTCATCACTGTGGCACAATCTAGAATATTCTTTGAAACAGATGTCAACTTCTATGCCTTCTCCGATTCCTTAAAGTACCCCTAGCTTCATAATAAAGATAAGTACCCCTGAGTCTGCCCTTCTCCTCCTTGCAGCTTTGTTGCCCTGAACTCCACCACCCCACATGCCACTTACGGCTTCCTTTCATGGCCGTGCACTGCACTCCTGCCTCTAAGATACCCCTGCAGCTGCATTCTTTGTACTTACTCCAACCAGTCATCTAGGAATTCCTGAGTCCAACTCCCAGCCTAGGGTTCCCTAGAGTCTGCTCTCTGGGATGTAGCATTCTCATTCTTGGGGTATCTAGTAACCTGCTTCTAGGTCACTAATCAAATATGGTATAGAATGGATACATCATTGTGCACTTCTAAGTCTTGGAATGATAATCTCAAGAAAACAATTTTAATATAAAAAGTATAATCAGACATCCTTAGGTTCTGTATCCACAGATTAACCAAGCGCAGGTTAGAACTGTGTAAAAAAGACCAGCACAGGTCTGTACTATGGATCCATGCGTTGTTATTGCTGTCATTTGTGAACAAGAGAGCCTAATTATTGGCTCAGAGAGAAACTCACGTTGGGTGTTAGAAGTATTTTAGAGATGATTTAATATGGGAAGATAAATGTGGGTTTTATAAAAATTCTACCCCTTTTCTAGGGACCTGGTTGCTCTTGGATTTGAGCGTATGTGGAGGGGGTCCGGGACCAATCCTCCATGGATACAGGGAAGACGATATAGACAACAACAGACAGAAGGTCCGATTGGCAGACTCCACTAGCTCCACATTTCCCACAATATTCTGACCCAGCACTGTTACTGTGATCAGTGTCCCTGTCAGTCTCCCCCATGAGGTTCCAGAGTCCCAAAGGGCAGTAAAGATATCTACATCATCTTTGAATCCACATCAAAGAGCCTGTTGCTTGTCCCATGGTTTCGGGAGGAACATGACAACGGAAGATGGAAGGAATGTAACAAGTCAATTAGATGGTTTTCAATCCCAACAAGCCAAAGCTCCTCCTGTGTCTTCCCCAGACCACTCGGTATCTAGTGCATATAGAACTGGGAATCAGTGATAATCACTGTTGATCAACAATGAAAATATTCCGAGGGGCCCACACTAGAACATTACAATAGTTGAGGAAATCAAAATAGAAATAATTGCTAAACTCTGTTTTCCGCTAACAATGTCTTTCCACAAACATTTATTTGAGAAAATAATGAGGCAGTGGAAGAAGTTATGAATGGAAATATCTCTGGCAAGCCAGAAACGCCTGAAGATCTCTAATGCTAGACCACTGGAGAAGTGTCTTAATCGCTGTGAACAAGGCTCTCAGAAAATGTCTCCTGCTCATCCAGACACACGCCTTGATGCTACAAGACTGTAGCTACTGCCTGACCTGCCATATGGAGTTGAGAAAGACAGACAGAGACAGAAAGAGAAGGAGGGAATGAGGGAGAGAGGTAGAGAGGGAGGAAGAGAGAGGGGGGGAGAGAGAATGAATGCATGTGGCAGTGTCATAACAACCCAGCCATCCAGAGATGCCATTGGATTGGAAAGAGAGCCAGGCTCGGTGCCACCATGACCGTGGTCAGGAGCCAGTGTGACAACTGGCTCCAGCGAGGAGCACCATAGGGCTTCTTTCCATGATTCATCGCTGCTTCCTGGAAGGATTAATTCATAGCACAATTAAGTAGAATTTCAATAATATATCAGAAATCGAATGTAAATATTCATAGTTTATTTGCAAGAGATTTTAGAATCAGCACATCCAATCATACCCTGTCAATATCTAGGAGACAGGATCAAGCTCCCCCTCCCCCCCAGTAAACTCAGAACCCGTAATGTCACAGCATCCACAGTACTTCAGGACCCCTAGGACCCTCAGTATCCTTGGTGTTCTCAGTACCCTCAGTACCACTAGTACAATACTAGGCACATTCTCCACCTCTTATTTCTTCTCTACACTGAAACTCCTTGAAATATTGGCTTCTTTTGTTGCCTTCCAGGTGTGCCCTTCATTCTCCAGCTCTGCCCTGTCAGGTTTCCTATCTTCCAGTGAAAAAAGGTCTCATCGGGGTGACTAACAATTTCTACCTTATCCGAAGAAACGGGAAAATTTCCATCTTCATCATCTCAGGTCTTTCAATACCATTTGACAGCTAATATATTACCTTGCAAATATTGTCTGCTCCGTTTGAGTAACAGCCTCACCAGGACTCCCCAAGCCTCTACCTCCTCCCATCCTATCCCAGCTCCTGGTTGCTCACACTCAAGTACCCCCTGTTTCCTACCACTCATTCTCCTTTGAAGAAGCACTTGTGCTGGCTTCCTAGACCTCGAGTGTCTACCACAGGGTGAGCACACACACCTGCCTGCTGACCTCTGCATAAATGTACTAGCAGGCTGGTATTCACACCTGCAAAACTAAATGCTTTCATTGATCCCTCTTCGTGAAATATTCCTTTACACTGTGTAAATATACATCTCTGTGGTTGGTTTAGTAAAGAAACTGACTGGCGAGTAGCTGGATAGGATAAATTTAGGCAGGAGAACCAGACAAAGTATGCTGGGAAGAAGAAGGGTGGAGTCTTGAGGAGATGCAACAAAAAGCAAGATAACCATGCCAAGCTGGAAAAAGGTACTATTGCATGTTAGAGGGTGATAAGAAATGTGTATTAATTTAAGTTGTAAGAGCTTGCTAGTAAAAAAAAAAAAGCCAAGCATTTATAATTAATTTTTGAGACTCTGTGTGGTTATTTGGTGGGGCAGAAACTTCTAATTACACCTCCTGTGGTCCTAGACCTGAGGCCTATACCAGCTTTCCAGGCCATGGTACACACTCATTCAATCCTTAGAACCCACAAGTCCCCCTCAGCAGCTCCTCATTGACCATACCCCCCAGCTCCAGTATGTGACATAAAATGGCAGCACTTGGTGGCTTTTTGTCCTTTAAGGCATCCTAAAAGAATCTCCTAGCGCCAGCGCAGCACTCGAAGAATGAACTGAGAGGCAGACAGTCCAAAGCACAGAGAAACCTGTCTCGAAAAAAAAAAAAAAAAAAAAAAATCTCTAGCCATGTGTCCATGTGTGACAAAAAGATTTGAGGCAGAAGAATTACCATGAGTTCAAAGTCAACATAGGCTACAGAGAAAGACTATATCATCATCATCATCATCATCTGAAGGGAAAGAAAGAAGGAAAAAAGGAAGGAGAGAAGGGAGGGAGGGAGGAAAGAAAGTAAAGTAATTTCCCTATTTCAACACCTAAGATTTCAAATTTATTGGCATGAAGTTTTTGCTAATATGGTCTCATTTTCTTTGTAAGATCTGTCTCACTCCCATGTATGCACACATATACAAGCATACACACAAACACACTTGATTCTTTTTTCCACATGCCCGACTTTGGTTCTCTCTGGAATTTTCCAGAAGTTGCTGCTGAGTTGAGGAGTGTCTAATGGAGAAGAGAATGAAGTTTGCATCTCAGGATCCTCCATGCTCTGGTCCAGAGCAGCTCTTTGTGCTTCACATTGTATCATCCACTGCTGGCATCTCTGTGCCCGTGTCTTCATCTCTGCGTGCACATTTTACTGATGGGAAGGGATGTTTGAGGGGAAATCAGCAAGTGCTACTAAATACAGATTTTCCCCCAACTTAAACAATTTGGACTTTTGTGAGTTTTTGGTTGTTTGGGTGGTTGTTTATGACAGTTCAGACATGATACTACTGCAGTGAAGGCCAGTCAAACTTCAAATTCTGACCCATGATCTTTTCCCAGGTTAGCTGAATATGATGCAGGATTGCCATCATCATCATCATTATCATCAATAATTCAAGCCATAGGTTACAGGTAGCCTCAGCACCCTGGGCATCCTATAATAAAAAGGAAAAACTGTTGGTGCTCCGTGGTGCATGTTGCTGCAATGTTGTGTTTAGAAAGTTCAAAATATTAATATTTTGTCAAATTAGGATATATCTAACTTCTGGTGAGTGTTTAGGGGTGTGGCTCTGTAGTAAGCCAAGAAGTATCTGTATCAAAAGTGAAGCCTTATCCTACATAGAAACCTTTTACTGTGCCTTTCTGAGACATTCTTCATGATCAATTAGTGTTACTTTGTATGTATGTTTTCCTTAGATTCTCACAATCAGAAGTGATCATTTCCTCTTGGAAGCACCAGCAGCTCCCAATGAATGCTTTATGTATCTTATTTCATCCCAGACTGGCATTTCCCACTGCTCCTGAAGACAGTATATTTGAAGAAAGAATGCCCCCTCAGCACAAAACCAGTCCTGCAAATTTGGAAAGATAAAAGAAAAGTAAGGAAAGGAATTGGAAGGAAGGAAGGAAGGAAGGAAGGAAGGAAGGAAGGAAGGAAGGAAAGAAAAGGTTAAAAGGAAGGAGATTAGACATCCTCAATCCTGCTTTGTTTCTTGGCTCCTCTGTGCTCCATCCATGAACAAGCTCAGCATTTCCTTTGACCTTGGTCTCCTTCACCCTCACCTCAGCCACCTGTACACACTCTGTGAATTCAGGTTAGAAATCTTCTTTCCTGTGTCCATCTGGTCCTGGAGTCGACAACCAACACTGGAATTCTACTCTCAGCAAGAGGCCCTGTGTGGTAGTTTGAATGTAGTTAACCCCATAATCTCATAGGGAATGGCACTATTAGGAGGTGTGGCTTCATTGTAGTATGTATGGCCTTGTTGGAGAAAGTGAATTTCTGCAGGATGGACTTTGAGGTGTCCTATGTCCAAGCTACATTCAGTGTCACAGATCACTTCCTGTTGCCTTATGGGTCAAGATGTAGGGCTCTCAGCTCCTTCTCCAGCATCTTTTTTGCCAGCATGCCATCATGTTGCACCATGCTGATAATGGACCAAACCTCTGAAAATGTAAGCCACCCCAATTAAATGTTTTTTTTTTCCTTTGTGAGAGTTGCCATGGTTATAAGGTCTCTTCAGAGCAATAGAATTCCTAACTAAGATAGAAGTTGGTATAGGGACTAGGGAATTGTTGGGATAGGCCTAACCATGACTGTCCTATGGGATAATGCTCTTGCACCCTGTAAAGATTTATCACTTGTTTTAGTTTAATAAAACTCTGATTGGCCAGTAGCCAGGTAGGAAGTATAGGCAAGGTAACCAGACTAGGAGAATTCTGGGAAGAGGAAAGTCTCGGTTTGCAGTTGCCACCCAGATGCAGAGGAAACAAGATGAAAATTGTCCACTGAGGAAAGATACCAAACATTGATAAAAATTATGGGTTTATTTAAGTTGTAAGAGCTAGTTAATAATAATCCTGAGCTAATAGGTCAAACAGTTTATAATTAATATAAGCCTCTGTGTATTTCTTTGGTACTGAACAGGTGCAGAACCAGGCAGGACAGAAATTTTCATGCATTTGTTTGTTTAGTACTTTGGGTTAGAAAAGCAGTGAAATGCTTTAAGCACTGCTTAATGGGTTATACTAGTAGGAGCATGAAAGACAGAGGTGCTAACAGTTATAGGGGCTCACTCAAGAGGTTTCAGAAGAAAATAATTTTAATATGTTGCCTGGAGAACTTTCTTATGATATTTCAGTGAAGAATGTGGCTGCATTTTGCTCTTATCTAAAGAGTCTGCCTGAGGCTAAAGAGTTTTGGAGTAATTCCATTGGCAGAAGAAATCTCAAAATAGCCTAGTATAGATTTTGCCACATGGTTACTAGTTTTATGTTTATGCTTATAAAGATCTATACTGAAAAGGAGCAAGCTTAGAAGGGTAATTACAAATAGTTAATTTTGTGGAGAAAAAGAGTACCAGGAAGTAGAATAGAGCTAAATCCTGTGTCCGAGGAGATAAATGGATTAAGAAATGGAATATAGGGAGTGATGACCTTAGAGCAAGATCCCACCCAGCTAAGTTTCCAATTTATAAAAAGGAACTAAAGAAAACCTTAGAGTTGAATGTGGTGGGGCACACCTTTAATCCCAGCATCTCTGAGTTTAAGGTCAGCCTGGTTTACAGAGCAAGTCTCAGGATAGTCAGACTTAGGTAGTAAAAGACAGAAAGCTGATGAAGATGCAACTGAATGATGTTCCAGCCCCAGTAAGCAGCAGAGCTTGGCAGTCTTGGCCACATGGTCCTGGCTTCAGAGTTAAGGATAAAAGAAAAGAGTTATGGAATAAAGTCACTGAGGCCAGGCATGGGTCATGGGTGTCTGAATGGGGATCTCATAAAGAGACCATTGTGTGGAGTTGAAGCCTGAATTGCTTTGGAGAACTCAAGATATTAGAGATGCCAGAGTCATGTAATATCTGTCAAGGAGAGATATTAACAGGGGGCGGCACCAGCCAAAGAGAAAGAAGTGTGTTGCATTCAATAAAGTTGAATGGAGCTGAAATATGAAGAATGTTTTGACATCAGATGTAGAGTTTGGAGTTTGCTCATTGGTTTTCATTCTTGCTTTACTTCAGTATTTCCTTGCTATGCTCCCTTCCCTCCATTTTGGAATGGTAATGTATATCCCATACTATTATATGTTGGAAATTTCTAATCTGTTTTTTATTTTGATTTTTATAGGTGATTACAGTAAAGAGATTACAAGAATCTCAGAAGAGACATTGAACTTTGGACTTTAAGACACTGTTGAGATTATGATAGACTACAGGGACTTTTGAAGTTAGACTAAATGAATTTTCCATTGTAATATTGTTACAAACTTATGGTGGCCAGAGAGTGGAATGTGATAGTTTGAATGTGGTTAGCCCCTATAATCTCATATGGAGTGGCATTATTAGGATATGTGGCTTTGTTGGAGTGGGTATGACATTGCTGGAGGAAGTATGTCACAGTGGGAGTGGGCTTTGAGGTTTCCTATGCTCAGGATCCCATTCAGTGAGTTAGTTGATTTCCTATTGCCTGCAAGATGTAGGACTTTTAGCTATCTCTCCAGTACCCTGTCTGCCTGCATGCCACAATGCTCCCCATCTTGATAATGGACTGAACATCTGAAACTATAAGCCAGTCACCCCAGTTAAATGTTTTCTTTATAAGAGTTGCTATGGTCATGGTGTCTCTTCACAGCAATAAAATCCCTAACTAAGACACCAAATTTGCTGAGTTAAAGAGGTTTTCCCAGATACTCATTTTCCATTTGTTCAACATATCCAGCAAGTTATGGGGGAGTTCTGTATTAGAACACTGACACTCTCTTTGTCCATCTGTCCAGCATATCCACCCAGCTATGGGGGTCTGTTTTAGAAGGGTGGGATTTTGTATCAGAACACAGCACCAATTCTGAATTCTAGAGTCAAAGTCCTGAGTTTATATCACAGTTTGAGGTCCCTTTTTCTCTTTTTAAGAAACTCAAGAAGAAAATGAAGACCTCTTTTCAGATTTAGTCATACCTTCCTTCCCTCCTTGGCTGAATTCTTTGATCCTGAGTATCTCCTCTCTTCTGTTGAACTCTTCAGTCTTGCAGGCTCACACCAGAGGTCCCACCCTTACCCTGCAGGCTCACACCTGAGGTTCCACCCTTACCCTGCAGGCCCATGCCTGAGACTCCACCTTTACCCACCAGGCTTCCTTCTGTCCATCTTTGGCCTCAGGAGGACTTGCTTGACATCTGTACATCCACTTGAAGTTCCTAGACAGGCTTCCTGTAGACCCAGAGGCTATGAATATAGGACCCAGAGAACCTCAAGAACATAGAGTTGAGAGCATTGTTGACGGCTCCTGAGCACTTGGTTGGGAAGAGAAGGTGTCCAAATTAATCCTGTGGAGAAAGGCCAGTGAGCATCATGCAAGGGCCCTGAGGCTAATGCTTTCCTCTCAGCACAGGAGTCTGTAATGCATCAAACAATTTACCCACTGTTCAAGTAACTGAATTACTTCCTTAATTCTATTTCTATTTTTGATCCTGGGGAAACTTTACTAATTTTCCAGGGCAAATATGGAGAGAGGGAGAGAGAGAGAGAGAGAGAGAGAGAGAGAGAGAGAGAGAGAGAGAGAGAGAGAATCTAGCAAGCTTAGTTTCTCCTTCATCCGCATAGAGGCAGATCCCCCTTAAAGGCCCTCGATGTCTCTTCACTACTCAGTTGGCAATCCCCGGTCCATACATACCACCTCCTTACACTCACCCACTTACCTCTGCAATTACATACCAGAGGATTAAAGTGAAGCCCAAGCAGCTGCGTCATGAGCCTGCTCAGACGCCAGTCACCTGTGCCCTCTTCTTGGAGTCTGCTGGCTGTGGGTGGGCAGCAATGCCACACAATGACTCTGCCTTCATCTGATACCCTCAAGGGGAGACACTATACGGATTGAGCACTGAGTCATGCACGCCAATGTTCTGAACACACCTGAAGGATAGACACATCCCAGGCATGATAGAGGGCTCAAGGAAGCACATAGTCTACTATCATTTAATCAGTAAACGATCTGGCACAGTTTTGTCATAGGAACATTATGATTTTTATTAGTGGTTGTTAATACTATTTTAAATTTTGTTATGAGAAAAATGTGCCACATACGATCCATATTTTTAAATTTTCAGTGTCATTTATTGACTGTGGAAGGTTTGGGGACCCACTCATCTCAATGCTAGTTAGTAACTTCCTGTCTCCTCCCCCTCAACCCCTGGCACTTTCAGAGCCTCTGCCTTGATACTGGTCACATCATATGTGGGATACTGCGCTCTTTGTACATTCTTGGCATCTGTCTCACGTTGTCCCTCCCTGTTCCTCCATGTTTTTCTTATGACATCTGAGTTCCTTCTTCGTCAATGTTGAGAAAAAAGTCTCACATCTTCATCACTTGCAGCACTGTTCTCCATAAGCACAGCATGCAAACACGCAAATACACGTGTAGGATTGAATGATGCCAAAGGGAGTTGTGCGTGTGTTTTAGTTAAGGTTTCTATTGCTGTGAAGAGACACCATGATCATGGAAACTCTTATAAAGAAAATGTTTTATTGGGGTGACTTGTTTACAGTTTCAGAGGTTCAGTCTGTTTATCATCTCAAGGGCAGCATGGCAGTGATGCTAGAGCTGATACTAGTAGATCTTGCTGGCAACAAGAAGTCGACTGGCTATCACACTGAGGGATGCTTAAGCAAAAGAGACCTCTGAGCCTGCCCCCTCAGTGACTACTTCCTCCAACCTCCACACCTCCTAATAGCGCCACTTCTGTTGGGGGCCATTTTCTTTCAAACCACCACAGAGTGCAATTCTTCCAACTGGAGGTCTGCATAGAGACCCTGCACCAAAGGGGAGCCAGATCAGCTCAAGCAAGAGAGGGGAGCAAGTGGTGGCCAGTCCAGCAGAACGAAGGGGAGTACTTGATCTTCCCACAGGGTTCTACTCCCACTCTGAGCAAGACTGTGGAATTCTCGACCTGGTGAGAGTCATTGTCCACAGATCAGTGATGTCAAAGATTGAAAGACAGAAGCATCTGCTTCATGGAGCAGAGCCAAACAGTACCATAACTAGAAAATTGCAGCACCATTTCTCAATCTGTAGTTTAAACCGTATTCCTGGGGAGAAGTTACTGCCTGAGGCAGCCGACTTGGGGGAACAGGTGATGAATCTGACACTAACCCTGATGGTGAACATTTCTCACTATGACAGAAGAGATGGGTATTTGACCCCCAGGAGACATTTGCTTGTTTTTTTTTTTCTCTCTCTCATCAGGCCTTCCTCCCCTAGATGACTGAACCACCCCCAGAACCCTCATCTGTCTGACTGGGGAAACGCCATTACTTCTAGGACAAGCCTCATATAACCAGGCACAGTGAATCACTGTGAACCACACACCCCTTTCCCACTCCCACTACACATTAACATTCCTAGTGTCAGGAAGCCCTGGGGAATAGGTGTCAATTCTAGAGAAAAGGGCTTATCTTCTGCCGTGCTATGGAATCAACAGGCAGTATAAACAGCCCTTACTCTTTCACCTCTCAGGAGACAATACATTATTTAAGACTGATGGGAAAATGGGAATGTTTCCCAGCTCACACAAAACTGGAGATGAGCAAAGAGCGCTTGGGAAGGAGACACTTCAGAAAGGTTGATACACTAAGATGCTCCTGTTTCTGTCCGGCCTTCATCCAGGGGGCTCATCTTGGCAAAGGAGTGGCTAAGGTTTCCAGGGTACCAGCATTCAGAGTCAACGCTCAGAGCTTGATTTCTCAGAGTCCTCTTTCTGGCACGGTTTCCAAGTATTTCAGTAGTAACAAGAAAATTCGCGTTTGGAGCCTCAGATCATCGATACGGTGCTAAAATTCTGGAAACCTATTTTAAGAATAGTGAGCTGGAAGGTTCTAATTAGGGACAGGATAACTGTTCTCAATTAAAACCTGGCATTTTTTGAGGGGGAAAAATAACAATTGCGGCAGATGAATGAAGCATGTTCATTAAGTATGAGGCAATGGAAATGTTGATGAAGGAGTCAGAGAAAGATGACTTCCTTAGAGAGCAGCAAACGGCTCAGATTCATAGACAAAATCCCTTGTTTCCCACGCATGGAACTCTTGAGAAGTTAAAATCTGGGAAAATGATCAGGACACACCACCCCCCAAAGGATACAAACTTTAGCAGTATACAGCAAATCCAGCCAACAGAATTCATTTCCCCATGAAGGATACAAGCAGTCACAGTGAGTGGCATGACAGAAGAACAAGGAAAGGAGGCTCCCAAAATACCAGTGGTGATGTAGCAAAGTCACCAATGCAGAACATGTCGTAAGACTCAAGAGGGCAGTGATTGACAATGTGCACATGAATAGAGAAACAGCCGTGCAGCTGGAGC
The DNA here is from genome assembly GCA_963919715.1 of Microtus obscurus. NCBI lineage: Eukaryota > Metazoa > Chordata > Mammalia > Rodentia > Cricetidae > Microtus > Microtus obscurus. The sequence continues at coordinate 27,214,136 of CAWTZC010000015.1, forward strand.
CTGACCCACATGGACTGTGACAGCTGTCAACTGTTTCAGCCAGGCACATGAACCCAGCATCGCCTTTTGGAAGAGGCTGCAATGTTTCATCTGAAACTCATGGCCGAGGGATTTCATTTATCTCAAGGGAAGTTTAGATTTCTCAAGCCTGAAGCTTCCTTATGAGCTAAGGTTCCCTGCAGATCCAGCAAAGTTGAATCTTCCTTGAACTTTAGAGTTCATTTTCATTGTCTACTATTTTCTCTCCAAATTTCCCCTTTTCAGGTTTTAATTGAAGAACGATGTGTTGCTCCATTGTCTGTAAATGTATCCCAATGCTATAGAAGGGCATTTTGATGGAATGGTCAACATGTTGAAGCTAAGAGGACCTGTGGACCACAACCCTGGCTTCTTACTCAGGATGTGACCTAGTTGAGAGGTTATATAAATCCCTGGTCACTTTAGTTCACAAAAACATAATACATTGATAACAATGTATTGATCATAAGGATTAAAGCAATCTTAATTACTAAGGGTGTATTTGAGATTGAAATAATAGGCATTATCATTATATTGCAAGCAGACGGTGAATTCTAGTTCTCTTCAATGGACCAGAACTTACATGTACAACTCTGCATCCAGAAGAAGGAACTGGCCAGTTGAAAGCAGGACAGCTGTGAGGCTGGGAATCTCCAACGTGAACAAAAGAATGGATTCAGTTTCCACTGTGTCAGAGATGGTTCCTATGCTAAAGAAAACAGCAAACTCAGGCGAAATCCTGTGTCACTGAATAGGACTATATGATTACAAAGTGTGTTGTGCCCTACATATGACAAGGGCCTATAGCTCACCTCAGTGCTGTCAGAGGCTGATCTTATCACAGACATCAATAGCAGAAGTTAGGGTAGGAGAAAAGAGGGCATGAGCATCCCTGTGGGTCCCCCAAACTCACAGCAAGTCAGGTGTCTTAGAATGGGCCCAGTTAAGCAACACTATGTAGAGGATGGTCCAGAAAAGAGACACAGGGATGATTTAGCTCATTGGTATCCTGCCTCACTGATGTGTGCCCAAACACACATCACTACACACTTCTGCTGAGTCAGAGAGTAACTGGTCAGACAACCATTTGGTAGCTGTCTGTCAGATAGACTTATTTTGGATCAAAGGTTGTCCCCAGCATCCCACATAGGTTGTTCCCATGCCTAGGTAATCACTAGGGCTCCCACTGCATCTGGGCACTTCAGATTCCCTGGGAAGCCCAAGAGCAGAGGGGAGGTGTGCATTACCTCATGATCCTTGCAGACCAGCATCTTCTTTGTGCAGTAGGATATCTGGAGTTGGCATCCATGAATGGGCCTTTATTTCTACAGAGGCCCTGCCTCTCGCCACATTTCACTGGCTCAGTAAGGTACAGAGATGGGAAAGGTCAAGACTGACAGTTTATCGATAAGCCCCTATTATCTGACAAAAACTTCCTTTCTATAATCCTCTTGTGTAAGACTCCTAACTAGCTCAGGACATTCACAGAGAGGTCCAATAAGAAGACCCACTCAACCAGGGCCCTCTGTCCAGGAACAATGCTGTGTGTGCTAGAATTGCATTTGTCGAGAAGATAAGATGCTGGAATCTAACTTAGCATCCCTTGTCCTGACCCTGACGTCATCCTTCTCCATGCAGGTGAGATGGGCAGCTTTGTTCTGGTAGAGTCCCAGTGGGCGTTGTCTGGTTATTGTGTCTATGGATTCCCAGCTCTCCTTTTGTGGCTCTGAGGTCATTTTCACCACACCTAAAATTAGTGGCCTATTCATGAAAGAAAACCATGAGCCACACAGTGAGAAATGCTCTGTTCCCATGCTGACTCCAAACCAAGAGTTGATCCTCTGAGAGCTGTCTTCAGAACAGTGAGAATCATTTTCTAAGCAAAGGCCAAGACTCCTAAACACACTTGAGACTTCCACAAGTCTGCTGCTTGTTTGTTTTTGGGCCACCAATACCTAAATAATCACACAGAAACTATATCAATTACAACACTGCTTGGCCTATTAACTCAGGCTTCTTATTAACTAACTCTTACTTAAATCAATGCATTTCTATTAATCTGTGTGTTACCACAAGGCTGTGGCTTACTGGTAAGGGTCTGGTGTCCTTCTTGTTTGGTAGCTACATGGGGGTCTACTTGACTCCACTTACTCTCCTCCTCTATCTCTGCTTGGATTTCCTGCCTTGCTATATTCTGCCCTGCTATAGGCTAAAGTAGTTTCTTTATTAGCCAATGGTAATAAAAGATATTCACAGCATACAGAAAAGAATCCCACATCATCTCCCCTTTTCTGTCTAAATAAAAATGAAGGTTTTATTTTACCTTTAACATAGTAAAATTACATCTAACAAAAGAGCTATTAAGCGAAATTGCAGTTACAATATTTCTTTGTGAGTTTAAAGTTTCATATCTAATTTGTCTTTTATCAACATTGGAACATTCATCTTCAGGCTATAGGCCCATAGTATCTGGCAGACTTTGCCATGAAGCAGGAAATTTGAAAGACTGTTCTTCCTTTATTGGCAGTTTGCCAGTCACTTTTTTTCTGTGTCCCACAGAATGTCTGGCAGTTTCTTCTGTGAAAAAGGAACTCTGAAGGACCATGATATCTTTTGGAAGTTCAGCAGTCATTTTTCTGTGGGTCCTCCATGTCCAGTTCATATAGCATATCATCAAGCAGTACAAGCAAAAGCAGTTCTTATCCAAATGGCTAGCCTTGTCCACACTGAAGGCAAATTCCTTAATGAGTTTCTTCAAATCCCATCAATCTCTCTAAAGTAATTGGTGCTGCCAGAAGCAAATGTGTCTCATGGTTGAGAAAAGTATAAGTTATTAAAACGTTTTAAATGCCATATTCTATAGGTTTATGAAGTATTAAAGATTATCTATCTAACTGAAATATATCTCTGTACAATTAGAAAACCTAACACGACTACAAGTTTGATAATTATAGATGACTACCTATTAATAAACACAATTCCTGATTCTTAATTGTGTTTATAAACATGTATAAATTTGTATAAATAGACCATATCAATGCAAAGTATTCATCTCTATATCATGTTCCCTTTATTTTTCTAAGAAATTGACTGTGACCTTTAACTATTTATAATCAACTCCCTTTAAATGAAAACAAACATAAATAATCATTTGGGGAATTTGGACATTGTTTTCTTCAAACTGCTTCCTGTTGTCTGCTGGGTGATATAGTTTTAGGGTTCATGGAGAGCTTTCAGGGAATCTTGTTCTATCAAACCACACTAGCCTGGAAGAAATCCATAGGTTCTCATCTTCTGTGGAAACAAAAGCAGAACCTCTTTTTTAAAGTAAGAAAGATATCCTTAGACTCAAATGTTGAAGTCAAGATACCTTTATGTTGGTTTAACTTAGCAGCCCCCAGAATCAAATGTCTCTCTGCAGCCAAAAAAATTCAAAGAAAACACAATTATACACATAATTCATATTCTCTGTATATATTTCATCCTTATGTGACTTTTTTTACTCCTTTAATCTATGATTGTTTCTACTTTTATATTACTTTTAGTGTCTTTTAAAGGCTTTGTTTTCTTTTTAAAATTTTTTATTTCTTTTTATAACTTCCTATACTCTTTTTCTTCTGTCTCCCAAGCTTATGTACATTTAGTCTAACACTATGACCCATTTAGAGATCTTTTTCATCTGAATCTGTCTTTATTGCATATCTGTAATCATTTTCTAACCAGGAGAACTTTATTTTTTTTTAAATACTAAGCAGGCATGGCTAGGACCAACTCTGCTTGCAGCCCTGCCTGTTTGCTCCACCCAGTCCAACTTGGCGGAGGCCTGTTCACCACCTCTGCAAGTCATGCTCACCATCCCAACTCCCTCTGGAGCAGCAGGTCTATGTTGCCATTAAACAATTTGTAAATGCTGCTCACAGCCCGTTTAATTACTCTGTAACTGCATCAACATGAACCAGGGAGCTGGCTCTTAAAGGAGCTATACAGTTTTTGCTGCTAATGCTGAGTCGGGAAGCTTTCTTCTAAAGGAATCACTCCTCTGTTTGCCTCTAGCAAACAGAGAACACCTGAGAAAACTCTGGTACCCAGAAGCTGTGCTTAACTTTTTTCTTTTGTGTCTAGAAATTCTTCCCAAGCTCTCTCGGGTTTTATGTGGATATAGTTGGCCCATGTCCGCGCCATTTGTAAACAGAGTCTGCTTGTTCATTTCCGGCCACCCAGACCTAAATAATCACACAGAAACTATATTAATTACAACACTGCTTGGCCTATTAGCTCAGGCTTCTTATCAACTAACTCTTACTTAAATCAATCCATTTCTATTAATCTACCTACTGGTAAGAGTCTGGGGTCCTCCTTCAGGTGTGACATGGCATCTCCTTGACTCCACCTACTCTCCTCCTCTATCTCTGCTTGGATTTCCTACCTTACTATATTCTGCCCTGACCTAGGTCAAAGCAGTTTCTTTATTAACCAATGGTAATAAAACATACTCACAGCATACAGAGAAACCTCACAGCAGCCAGTGGTCCAAGTTCTGATGAAGACAACTGTAGAGGGTAAGGGTGAGCTGATGGAAGGTACAGAAGAAATTCCTCCTCTTGCCACTCTGAGTCCACAAACTTGGGAGCAATCCTCTGACCTCAGTCCTGAACTTCAGTGTTTTTACTTTGAGGGAATGTGCACATGCCACCCAGTGCATGTTCAGTATGCCCTTAGGACTAAGGTACAAGTCTGAGGGGAACACCACTGTGTGTTTCTCTATGGTATAGAGTATCAGCATAAGCAACAGAAGACAAACCAAGACAAACATGTTTGGGCATTCAGTGGGACCCACAGACTATAGGAAATAATGATTTCTTTATAAATTTAGCTTTCCCCCAAAGAAGAAAATCTTCCCTAATCAGTCTGTGAGTCAACAGGATGAGGAATGGGTCACATAGACACAGGGAGGGGTCACTGTGGAGGTTTGGATGAGAAATGTCCCCCATAGTCTGGGACATTTGAGCTCTTGTTCCCCAGTTGTTGGTCCTGTTTGAGAAGGTTCAGGTTGTGTAGACTTTGGGGAGGAAGGATTTAACAAGGTGGGGCTTTGAACCTGGGCCACTTACAGTTTTCTCTCTATGCTTCCTGCATGTGCTTGAGGTAGGAGCCCTTTGTCTTCTGCTCCAGATGCCATTCCTGACACTTGCTGCCACACTTTCCCACCATGATGGGGTCTCATCCCCTTGTAACCATAAGGCCAAAGGAACTCTTGCTTCTAAAAGTTACCTTGGTCATGGCATAGGCACAGGCAGTATCTGAAGCTTGGTGCTAGGATTGGCACACAGGCTGGGACGAGATGAGGATCACAGTGCCCACACACAAAGAAAAAGGAGGAAATGGAAGCTTCAGCTTTGTACCCAAGTAGAAACAACTCGTGTTCTGAAAGAAGTAGACAAGGATGTAACTCAGGCAGATGCTGGTAGGAGTCCGTGGGTCTCAGAAGATGCCTGCCCAGTAACTGAAGCTGAGGGCCATGGCCCTCTGGGCATATAGCACTTCATAGACTGGATGGTCATAGTGTACCAGCCTAGGGCCTGCTCCGAGGCCTCCTTCTTGCACTGGCCTGGCACATTTAGAGACAGATTTTCACTCACTGGTGTGTAAGCAGTTGCCCCATGTCAGTGGCAGAGTATAGCAGAAATCCTTCTGATCCCATTTTGGCCTGTTGCTTTCTTTTGACTCTGTACATGGTGACAGAGAAATTGTGTAAGGAATAACCCGGGTGCATTATTTGGAATGCCCTTGACTTTGAGAATCATAGAACCTATGATATCGGGGAACCCAAGCTCCCTTATATGCCCCAAAGAGGCTGGCAAAACAGGGGCCCGGATCTGAGGCATCCCTGAAAACATCCCTCTGTTCATAGTGTGCCTCAAGCACCCAAGGGCAACGGATGGGGATAAAGGGGCTCTGGGACGGCATCATTCTCTCCTTCTATCAAGAGAAAGGTTGCGGTAAGAAAGATGTGCAGAATTTGCATTCTGAGCTATCACTTAATTTCCTTCTGATGCAAATCGTGCCCTTGTGATGGATGATGAAGGAAGCAGGGTTGAAGGAAGGAGAGGGCGTGGCCAAGGCTGTGTCTGTCTGCCCAGACCAGGGGCTGGTAGGGAGTGAAAGCAAGTGTTTCTAAGGAAACCCTCTGGTCACTACCCTTTGCCCTCGGAGTCTTGAGCTACAGTGTGAATGCGGGGATGTTTCTAGGGAGGCTTCACACCAGGACCACCCTTTTGCCAGCCTCTTCGGAGTATGCAGGGGCTTGAGTTGCCTGGTCACCAGGTTCTATTGTTCCCACAGCCAAGGGCATCCCAAACATGCATGCAGGTGATTTCTGCCATGCTTTATTCTTACAAAACAGACTCCAGCAGACCAGTTCCTTCCCAGAACCCTCCAGTCTGACTTCATAACCCCCAGTACCTCCGAGACTCACACTGGATGCCTGACAACATAGGTTATTGCTCTTTGCCCGAGAACATGGGTTTATGGCCCCTTAGTGGGATTTTGTGAGCTTTGGGTGTCCACACATGTACCCCCAACAATAACGTCCCATCTGGATTAGGAAGAAGAACATTTATCCCAAGCCAAAATCCCCAAGCCTGAGGTCCTTCAGTGAGACCTGCTTAGTAAACGCTACTGGATTTACGTTCCTGGAAGTGGAGCTCTGTTCTCCAAACACTGCCATGTGTCCGACAGTGCCATTGGCTCTGAGGAGTGGTCAGTAGCAGGCATCCTGCAGCACAGCCTGTGCTGATTACAAGAATCTCAGTGTGAGGTCCGGGGAGACTCATTTTCAGGGAGTCCCTGTCGCCAGCTCCCTGGGACCCTACTTCCCTGTTCCCCTTCCTAGTCAGCCTGTGACGCCTCTCTTTCACCCCCAGAAACCTGGCTTCTGGTGCCAGACATGGAGGAATTTCCTCTCCTCAGACCAGTGAGCTCAGAAGGGAACCAGAGATGTATACTGCCTGGGAAATAACCAAGTCCGCTCACCTCCGCCCAGCCCTCAGGACGAAACTGACACTGCCTTCCCCAATTCATTTGTTTTTATTTCCATAGCATTTCCTGGCAGTCGTCAGGAATTTAAAGCAAAATTCTGGGAAATGAGAAGGGTGGATTCCATGGGATCTTGGTGTGTCTGAGGAGAAATCTTAGGCAGCCACATCTGTGGGAGGCCCTGGCCCTCTTGCCAGCCATAGAGCAGGGGCATCACACAGAACACTCAAATGCCTTTGCTGGCTTTAGCATGCCTTTCAAAACAGCCTTTGTAAAATGTTCTCAAAATAACATTGTGAATAGAAGATAATAACTTTTCCATGTCACAGGTCATATATGTAGCAGGTTGCAGACACTGGAACTGAGAAGAGGCACACACCGGCTCTGGAGGACAAAGAGGCTGGTGTAGCACACTGGTCCCTGGGGTTGGAGTCCCCACTCAGTCGGATGTAGAGGAAGGGGCTCTCCTTACTTGATATAAGTCCTGGCAGACAAGTAGCTAAGCAGAAAAGGCCCAGGGCAGTGAGGGAGAGGGGAGTCTTATATGGATTGAGGACAGTGACTTTAGGAAGCCATAAAACACCTGTCTCCTAGAAAGTGGGTCAGGAATGAGAGGACATGGTGGGTGCTGGAAGTTCCTTCACATGAGTGACAGGAGGCGTCTCACTGAGGATTAACATCTAGAGGTTTGGGGGCCTCACAGTCCCTCTCATAGGCTGATGTTTTCTCTCTGTGTAACTTCCCACGGGGGCCAAGGTCCCTGTCAGAGGCAACGTGGAGGGAGGGAGGTTGGGGAGTGGGTTTATTTGGGTTTAAGGTTTCAGAGGAAAGCAGAGAAAACAATCCAGGAACCAGGGCTGACTTTGACCTTCAAAGACCTGGCCTAGTGATTTAGTTGGCCAGCCAGGCCCACATTCTAAAGCCCCTGCAGTGTGGGATATTCCCAATTCCAGTTCTTGTGGAGTATCCCAGTCCCTGGGGCCTCCTGATGTGATTGTGTTAGATCAGGCCTATTAAGACCTGATTAGGACTGGGGATACTCAGGGGGCGCACAGGTGTGGCATGTGTGAGACCCCAGGTTTCCACATTCAGCATCCCCCAAAGGAACTATGATAATTTTTTTTAGCTCTAAGTTTATATTTTCTCAAAATTATTTTTTTGCTTTTTTTTCCTTTTTTTATTGAAAAAAAAAATTTCCACCTCCTCCCCGCCTCCCATTTCCCTCCCTCTCCTCCCACTCCTCTCCTCCTCCCCCCACTCCTCTCCTCCTCCCTCTCCAGTCTGAAGAGCAGTCAGGGTTCCCTGCCTTGTGGAAAGTCCAAAGTCCTCCCCCCTCAATCCTGGTCTAGGAAGGTGAACATCCAAACTGACTAGGCTCCCACAAAGCCAGAACATGAAGTAGGATCAAAACCCAGTGCCTTTGTCCTTGGCTTCTCAGCAGCCCTCATTGTCTGCCATATTCAGAGAGTCCGGTTTTATCCCGTGCTTTTTCAGTCACAGTCCAGCTGGCCTTGGTGAGCTCTCAATAGATCAGCCCCACTGTCTCCGTGGGTGGGTGCACCCCTTGTGGTCCTGACTTCTTTGCTCATATTCTCCCTCCTTCTGCTCCTCATTGGGACATTGGGAGCTCAGTCCGGTGCTCCAGATAGAACTACGAAAATTTTAAAACATAATTTTTGAAGATCTCTGCAGAACAGGTCTTCATATGATCTTGTAGCCTTATCAAATGAGATACACACACATACATACACACACATACATATACCCCGCAGGACAGGGGAGGAGAGACAGACAGGTAGGTAGACAGAGATAGACAGACAGAAAAGGGCATCTGTGTGAAGGCACAATTAGAATATATGATCAGATTAAGAAAAATGGCCTAGAGAGGAAGCAACTCTTCTGCCCAGCCCTTGCCACACACTTCCAGCTTCCAGTGACATGAGAAAACCCATTATCATTGAGTAAGTGGGTGGCACTTGGTTAAGGGAGCTGGAGCCCAATATTCAAAGCCTTGCAGACATCCACTAAGAAAGTAGAGCTGGGACTTGCCAGTGTCTGCCTTATGAGGAAGCTGCCCATATGTTTAGCCATGGTCTTCCAATAGAGCACCTATCAAGAAGACTGTCTTTCTCCAGGAGACAGTAGGTTTTGAGAAACAGGTCACATGCTGTTTATATTGAAGACTAAGGTGCCCAGGTCCCCAGAGAAGGTTTAAAGCCACAACTCTACATTGCTAATAAATGAGCCAAGAGGAAAACTGGTAATCACAGAATATCACATCTGAGCAGTGACAAGGACTGAACAGAAGCATGCACCTTTGTCATAATACTACTCCTCCCAATGTCTCCCTCATCCAGACTGGCCCCATTGGATCCTAGGAGGCTAATGCTGAGGCAGAGTGGAAGCCCCAAGCGCAGGGAATAGGGTTGTCTGTCTTCTCACAGATCAGTGAGGATGGTGGAACATTGTGAAAGAAGAGGCTGTCCTGCATTCGGGTTGGGAAGGCTCGGGCAAGCGCCCTGAAGCAGACTTCCATTTGAAATTTAGGCAAGAATGAAAAAGGATAAACAAGAAGGGCAGTTTGAGGGACAAGGATGCTCACAGCTGCTCAGTTAAGAGACAGAGTGCTTTCTTCCAGAATGTGCACATCAGCATCACCAACCCTTCCCCCACACAACTCGACCCACTCGTGCTGCGGGCCAGCTCAGTGTGGCCACAAGCTGCTCAAGGTCTCCCTAGCCAGAGGAATCACAGGACTCCTGGAGGGTACCTGCCCAGATTCCCCAAGCCATTCATTGAGAAAGGACCCACGCGACCAGTGAGCTGCCTTCTACAAATGTCTGACACTTGTCTTTCCTTGGTCCTTCTATTAAGTTGATGGTGGTGGGGCTGGGGCGCCACTGCTGCTGTGTAGTAGCCAGAAACTGGCCACTTCGAGCTCAGCTTTTACTAAAAGGGAATAAGAGCTCGTTTGAGCTTAATACAAAAAACTGTGGCTCCTGGAATTAGGATTTAGGTTACCCCTCCCTCCCCCAGTGGCATGTGTCTTTGTAGAAGTTGTTGCTTGAGCTTTTATAGTCACTGAGCAAAAGGAAGCCATTAGTGACTGCATTTGCCAAATAAAAAGACAGGGCATCAAACTGGCAGGTTATTGCAGAGCAAGGGAATCACCCCCAGAGGTTCCAGATGCTAACACTCAGAACTCATAGCCTTGTGGAAGCTAGATCTGACAAGCGAATGGTCATGAGGCCATCCAGTCACAATACAGAGGTTGGTAGCTATGCCTCTTAAAAGGGACAAAAGATAAACAAACACAGGTATTTCTGGGTCTTCATGGGCTCAATCCCTCTCTCCGCAGTCATGAAGTCTCAGCAGTCATCTCAAACATCAATATCACTTTTACAGAGAAGTTCTGTTCACAGAGCAAAAGGTTGCAATAACCAACATGCCAGGGCTCCCGAAGACAGGGCTCCTCAGGCTGGACTACTAGAGACTGTGGGCTACTGGGTCATGAGCACTAATGGGCATCCTACCCACAGACAGACAAACTTCCTAAGCAGTATTGATTCCTACAAAGTCTTCTTGAGCACAGGCCCACATCTTCATTCAGATTCCGTCTTTATTCTTCAAAGAAAACCGCCATAGATTATTCAAGTAGGTAGCACACACTCCTTCCTGCTAAAGTCATTTTTGCTTACTCTCCGGGAGGAAGCAGAGCATCTCACAACTCAAGGCCTGAGACACTAGTCAGAGCCTTGGCCGCAGTGAGCCTCAGCTTCCTCAGCTGTTAAAGAGCTCATAAACAAGAACAACTTGGCTTCCATTATTTCATTACTTCCACAAATCCTTTCATTTTAAGAAAGTTTACTGCAGCCTACCGAATGGGAAAAGGTCTTCACCAACCCCACATTGGACAGAGGGTTGATCTCCAAATTAGAAAAAGAACTCAAGAAATTGGTAATCAAAAGAACAAATAATCCAATTAAAAAAATTGGGGTAAAGACCTAAACAGAGAACTCTCAACAGAGGAATCTAAAATGGCTAAAAGACACTTAAGGAAATGTTCAACATTCTTAACCATCAGAGAAACACAAATCAAAACAACTCTGAGTCCCATCTTAAACCTGTAAGAACGGCTAGGATCAGAAACACTGATAACAGCTCATGCTGGAGATGATGTGGGGTAAAGGGAACACTCCTGCATTGCTGCTGGGAGTGCAAACCGGTACAGCCCCTTCGGAAATCAATATGGCAATTCCTCAGAAAATTAGGAAACAGACTATCTCAAGACCTAGCAATACCACTTTTGGGTATATACCCAAAGGATGCTCAATCATACCAGAAGGACATGTGCTCAACTCTGTTCATAGCAGCATTATTTATCATAGCCAGACCTGGAAACAACCTAAATGTCCCTTGACCAAAAAATGGACAAGGAAAATGTGGTACATCCACACAATGGAGTACTACACAGCAGAAAAAAATAACAACATCTTGAAATGTGCTGACAATGGATGGATCTAGAAAACATCATATTGAGTGAGGTAGCCCAGACCCAGAAAGACAAATATCATATGTACTCACTCATAAGTGGCTTTTAGACATAAAGCAAAGAAAAACCAGCTTACAATTCACAATCCCAGAGAACCTAGACAACAAAGAGAATCCTAAGAGAGACATACATGGATCTAATCTACATAGGAAGTAGAAAAAGGCAAGATCTCCTAAGTAAATTGGGAGCATGGGGATCTTGGGAAAGAGTAGAAGGGAGGGGAATGAAGAGAAATATATAACTCAATAAAAAAACAATTTAAAAAGAAATAAGGTTTGGCCTAAATGCCAACCTGAGGCCATCCTAGAAGATGGAGTGAGAGAATTGTACTTGACTGGAACTATGAACGACATGGCTGCTGTCTTGTGGGATCCCAAGTTTGTTACAAGGGCATATTTTCCTGTAGCTTACCCAATTACCAATGCCTCTACTCATCTCTTTCGTCTCTCCCAACAAGGGGGGCATGTTCTGCGCTTGTCTTCACGTTCCCAGTGAGACAGGAGATTCCCAAGGGCTGTGTGGCCAATTAGGAATTAAATACTGGCTCCATTTAACCCCAGCGTTACTCCCTGCACCCTGCCCAAAGCGAGGCACACCTTTCTTAAATAGCGTAGCTTGATGCATTTCATGGTCTTACAGCACTCCTCCTTAGGGCGCTAAGTTATGACAGGCCCGGAGCCTATTAATAGCTGTGGTGAGGTGTGTGCTGGCGCTCACGCCTGGTTTCCAAGGGGGCAGGTGGAGGAACAAAGAATGCAGGAGGGTGGGGAGAGGCATTTAAGTTCAAGGAGAATTCCACAGCCTGAGGTGGCTGCTCAGACGCACTGGTGACTACCATCTATAGGCAGAGACTCAGAAAGAGCCTGGGATTCAAAAGTTTGACAGAGATCAACAGCCCTGAGTTCCTGTGAGCCCAGCTCTGTGTTAGCAGAAACCAAAGGCTGGAGTTAGATTATTGAATGTCTTCAAATAGGAAGTGGGGCCTGAAGGGAGTCTGCATACATACATCCCTTAATGCCAAGGTAGCAGGGGACCTGAATGAAGTCACTGCTCACACACGGTGATGAGCCCCACTGTGCCCAGGGCTTTTCTCATGCGTGCATGTGTGCGTGTGTGTGTGTGTGTGTGTGTGTGTGTGTGTGTGTGTGTGTGTTTGGCCTTTAGATAGCTGCTGCTTCCCCACTCTGTCTCCATGTCTCAGCAGGGAGTCCTATTGGTAAGTATCTCTATACGGTGAGCATGGCCTTGGGTAAACCAGACCAAACTGTAGAGCTCAGACATCACTGGGGACTTCCGAGTAGTCTTTGGAAATGGCCCAAAATTATAAACGCAAGCATGGGCTCAGTATCTTTAAAAAGAGGGACCAACCGTGTGGAGCATCATTAACCTCCTGATAACCTCTATGGATAGGCAGAGAGTATAGCCAAGCCCCACCCTGTCAGGCACCTGTACTTCAGAGAAAGAATAGCAAGCACAATCTTGGGAAGTAGGTAGGGAGTGAGTCTGGGAGGCCTCAGCACAGTAGGTTAGAGGAGCCAGGGGGAACAGAGACATGGGGAAAGAGTCCAAAATATCACACTAGCAAGTAGGACATCCCAGAATCTGGGATGACCATGCATGCTGACCACTAAGAGGAGGCACAATAGGTGAGAATAGGCAGGGGGAGCTAAAGTCAGAGAACCCACACTGGGAAGTGGGGAAACACACAGGTCTTACAGATCATGGCAAGGCCCTCTTAGCGAGATGGTTTTATCCTTCTGCAGGGTTAAAGGATAGACTTAGACTTGTTAAACTTTTAATGAGTAGATTCGGCGTGCAGTGATTCACAGCCATCAGTGCCAGACCACAAACTGCTTAGTGTTCCACGGAGGGGACACACTGGGAAACTTTTAATAGGCGTTCCAGGAAACCAGACGGAGAAAATATCTGATGAACTAAAGTGGAAAGTTCCTAAAGGTTAGTGGCAGTTCCCGACAGGTTAGGCTGATGTTTCTCTTTATCATTTACAGGGAAACTGATCTTTGGTTGGTTCCAAAAAAAAAAAAAAGTGTCCAAGGTTTTCTTCCACCTAACAGCCTCCCAATCTGTTATCCAGGCAACTGCGTCCTGTATGTATGACCAGCCTGGAAAAGCCTCAAACCAAAGGCATGTCAATCCTTACCCTCGTGCTCTCCTCCCCTCCTTGGCAGGTATTCATGAAAGGTTTCTTTATGCAAAGCAGAGGAACATGAAAACGTGGTTCTGGATTCTCTTTCTTTGTTTCAACACAGAAATAGAAACCACTCAATTTAGAAATTGTCCCTGCAGGCAGTTTTCTGCCAGGCACATCACTAGGGACTTTTAAAGGCATTCTCACAGGCTGCCAGAACTGTGCTTGCTCAGGTGTTTACCCAGAAACCAACCCGAAGCATTCTGTGGAACACACAGCAAACAGTGATCTCACTTGGTAACTCTCTAGAGAAGCGGTCAATTCTAGAGTCACAGCAAGAGCTCACACAGGGTGGGAAGGGCCATAATTCTAAGAGGCAGCCAGGCTGGACATGGAGGTACAGGCACAATAGGGGCCACTCAAGCATGGGCCTTGGCCGAGGGAAGGAAGCAAGTGAGGATAAAATGGCTTAACATGGCTCGGTGGATGGAGTGTTCATTTAAGTGCCTCTAGCTTCAAAACTCAAAGTGATTGCTCTCTGATCCCCAGGTATTTGTTTGTTTGTTTTTCCTTATTCACTCACATAAAAAAATGTTTCTGGAAATAAAACGGACTTGCAGCACTAATGGCCATGACCATAATGTTAGCCCTGGCCTCGAAGAGCCCCACCCCAAAGAGACCAAAAAGTCCTTCCTTAGGCAGCTGATTGGAGAAGCTCATGCTCTGTGAGGGCAGTCAGAGCATAGAAAGAAGGCTTAAGAGCATGGGGCTCAGCTGTGAAGCAAAGGAAAGCTCGGAACACCATAAGGAAAGGAATCTTGGGTCCGTCCTAGCTTGTGGGTATGTACATGTTAAAAAGAAGTTGGTGCTAAAACAGGTCAGCAAAGACACTGGACAGAATAAATTTATATCAGAACCCAGAAACAAGGACGAAAATCATCACGGAGCAGACACAAAAGAAGGATGGGAACAGGTGGGATCTAACTAATGGAGAAAGCCTAGACGGAGGAATTCAGGCATGGGCACACAGGAGAGGGCCTCAGCAGTAGTGAACACCGCCTTCTGGAGAATACAGTTACACACATGTGGAAAATGATAAGATGAGCTGGGCAGTGGTGGCTCCCACCATTAATCCCAGCACTCACGGAGATAGAGGCAGGCGGATCTCTGTGAGTTCAAGGCCAGCCTGGTCTACAGAGTGAGTTCCAGGACAGTCAGGAGTATTACACAGAGAAACATTAACCTCCCCCACCAAAAAAAAAAAGCCAAGGTTGCCAAGCTCACTCAGTACTCCGCCCTGAGCAACAGAACAGTCACTATCCTCTAGACAGCAAGGAGCAGCTGGACACTCCTTCAGGGAGGAATGAGGCCAAATCAGCTGCCAGGTCCTCAGACTGCATGGTCTCACCCTGCTAGAAGCTTCTATCCCAGAGCGCACCCTGAAGGTCCTCCACAAAGACACATTTCAAATCACCACACGTTTGACGGAAACCAGTGTGTGTGATGCGCATCTGCAAAGAAATAACTCATTTGAAATTTGAATTAAGATTAATATCTTCACGGGCATTTGAGAGCACAGGCTGCTCTTTCTCTTGTTTCTCTCTCTTTCACACACATGCACACACAACACACACACACACACACACACACACACACACACGCATGCATGGACACATATCAAGTAGTCCTATGAATTAAAGAAAGGAATTTTTAAAAAAAAATCAACAGATGGGCCCAAACCCAGATTGTTTTAAAAGACAAGAACAAAAGCAGAAAGATCAAGGGAGAAATTTTCCTAAACTCAGAACAAAAAAAGCAAGTAGAAATTATTACAACAGCAAAAAGTTAACAAACAAAATACACACACAGAGAAATTCACAAAAATTCCAATAGAATAAAATTAGAGATTCGGGAGCTTTGGTGTTAAAGAGTTGCCCAATACTGATGATTACTAACTCTGAGGACAGGAGCATCAGGATCCACTGGGTTTTAACTCCCAGGTGTTTCCAAGGAACCTAACCTACCCTCAGGGGCTTCTGTACCTGAGCTGCAGGAAACCCTTTCCTCACCTGGGGCTTAGCCTTCCTGAAGTGTCTCACAGCTGACAGCAAGCAATTGTATAAAGACTCCTGCTTCACTTCTAAACTTACTGTCTATTGGAGGCCACGGTGTAGGGCATCTTAGCCCTTCCCACTGCCCCCTTGCCCATAAAAGACATCTAGTTCAGTAGCACCCAATCAGCAATCACGTTCCATCCAACCTGCAATGGACCCTTGGAATAAAGAGACAGCCTAACGTTAGAGACACAGATCAACTTCCAGAAGGGTTTGGGAATACAGGAAAGCTGGTGTGTCTATATAAGAATGAAAATAAAACTAGTTCAAAGACTCATAGCACCATTAACTAAAAGTACAGTGGCATCTCCAAGGCAAACGTCTGCAAGCCTGCTATTGTTTTTGCAACCATTGATCCTGTGAAGAAGGGGGATGTGGGAGAGAAAAAGGGGGCACGTTCTGCACAGATGAGGACCAAAGAAACTTGCTATAAAAGACCCTTTGTGAAAGAATTACTCAAAATTTGGGGATGGGAGTATAGTCCAGTTGATAAGAGTGCTTGACTGGGGTACTTGAAGCAACCTATAGACTTGTTAAGCTAGGACATTCCAGGAATACCAGCATTGAGAAAGTGGAGGCAGGAGGATCAAGAGTTCAAAGTCATCCTCAGATATATAGGGCTTTCAAGGTTCGCCTGGGATTCATGAGCCAATTCTCAAAAACTGTTAGAAACTATAATCCAACAAAATATAATTTTAAAACCTGCAAAGAGGATAGCAGGCCCAAAGCCATGATAACGGCAGATGGACAAGCGCAACTGTGCCTCTGTACAATTTCTGTTGAACAATGGAAAAGAAGAACTCGAAGGAGATTCATAGACAATAAAATTTGAAGTTCCTAAAGCAAAATTTGGGGAGAAATTGAGAAAAGAAGAGGGAGGTGGGAGGAGCAGATATAAAGGGCACAGGGTGTGAGAGAAGAAAAGCAATAAGCAAGTTTCCACAGAAGGAAAGAGACAGAGTTGAGGGAGAGAACTTCCCTTGTGGCCTTCGGGGCATGGCCAAGGTCATAAGGTCTGGCTGAGGCTTACGCGTGTTAGTACCAGACGAGTAGTTGTATCAAGGGCAATAGGCTATGAGGGAGTTTGAAAGAATCCGGCTAGGTGTGTTGTGTTCTACCACTGAAGACAGCCCAGAGCCATAGAGTAAAATAAAAGGACCTAGCCAAGGTGAGGTATGAGTGCTCGCTCAGCACGGGGCACACCTGGAGCACTCCATGTGTTCTGTGCATCTTGGCCTCAGCTCTTCCAATAATTGACTCTGTTCACACCTCCTCTAACCCTGTGTTCTATGGGGCTCTTCGACCCCTGACTATCCCTGGGCAACTCTTCAATCCTGACGTTAATGTCGAGGAGTCAATGTCTTCAGTGGATAGCAAAAGCTCTCCAGGTGGCTGCCGTGCTGCCTGCAGATAGCTGTCTCTGGGATGGAATGGCTGGGCGTGCATCTTCACTCCAGCTTCTATGGTTTCTCTCTCGGCACTACCCCAAAAAGTCAGTAAGACAATTCCAGTGTGGTGTTACCCATCACTGGACTGCCTCACGCTGAACTGAGAAACTTTATGGCAAGTCAGGAAATCCCAAATCTTAGAGACACAGGCCACAAGCAACCCCTCTACTTCTAATACAAAAATTACAGAGGCAGAATTTCAGAAGAATGTCGATCTCAGTCACTATGAAAGTGCTTTTAGACTTGCTATGAAGTTTTTCATTCTTTTAACCAGACCTGTATTGGAGGAAATCCCTGTGCTCAGCAACTGGTGGTATGCACTCAGTGCTCTTAACAGCTCCTATGGTATTTTAAACTCCTACGAAGTCCCTAAAAAGGTCACAGATGCTTAAGCAGAGAGTGAGTGCTGTGTCCCAGTGTCACCATGTCACCAGTATTCCGTATTCGTTGTGCCAGTTAGGATCCTGCAAGAAACAACCAATAGGAAAGGGTTCACATGACTGTGAGGCTGGCAAAGCCCCGGTGTGTTCAGTAAGTAGAGAGGAGGTCAAATCCAAAGACAGGCAAAGGATGCTGTTTCCATCCCGCCGTCATGCAAAAGTTTTCTTACTCAGTCTTTTCCATTCTGGCCAAGACCTCCCCTTGGAGAGGGCCACCTCACTCTGTCGCTTGCTTCAGCTCTGCAGAAACACCATCAGAGTCACACCCAGAATGCTTGACAGCCTGCAGTCCAGACAGTGGGCGCATACAACTAACTCGCACATCTACCAATGGGGATTACTCACTTTTTCAATGGGAAGAAACCAACTGTCCCCTAACAACATGGAACTGATTACTATAACAGAACATCTGTGCCTGCTTGCCACGTGACCACACAGGCCAAGAGAAGCAGGTGCCTTGTAACAGACAGAAACAAAGACGACGGTGAGGCTTCCCAATCCCCAGAATGACGCTGGTTCATGGGGGAGGAAACAGGTAGACAGAACTAACTCCACAGATGGTTAAAGTTAGCAGCCATCAACACTGCATGGAGATAGACGTCAGAGACTGGGAGATCTTGTAAGAGCTGGCAGGAGCCGGTTGGCATAGATCACTGTGAAACAGAACATCTAGAAGCTACGGGTTACCCTTGAAAATGATGTGGGAACCCTACTCAATAATAAGGGCAATAACTCAGTGAAGAGGGAGGACACAGGAAGTAAGGAGTCCAGAAACACGGTAACCTAAGTCTCTGGGTGGTGAGTGGCAGCTGATAAATGGGGACAACAATTCCTACCTGGCAGGGGTTGAGGAGGACTCCATGCCTGCGTGGTTGTGATGTGCTGGGCACAGTGCCCACCTGGCACAAAGAGTAAGGAAAGCTGGCTTGCTGTACCCATTGCTTCACACCCACAGATTCAGACTTTCCATCAAAGACAGTAAAGAAGCAACGGTGCCCACTCTAACCACAACGGAGCCATTTTTAGCCACTCTGAATAACCAAGACGTGTGAAGGTCTCAATGTCGTAAGTCAAGGGAGGGTTCTGAGTAGCCAAGAGGCTCGCACAGGTTACACACGTCATTGCTTCTTTGGATAAGGGACTGCAACCTTCAGATTCTGCTGCAAAATCAATTCCCTATGGCTGCCGAGGGGCAACTAAACTTGTCAGATAGCTCAAATTATAAATTGTGCATTTTATTTAATAAAAAAAATAATTTCTGTCTGAACATCCCCCCTGCTTACTGTTGTTCCTATGACCTCCCTGGGAAAGCAAAGGAACAGTATTCCCTGACTCCCCAGGGCTTCACCAGTGTCTCAGAGCTGGAGTCAGCATCCCATGGTCTCTCTCCACGCTGGCTTCTCGTTCTAAGTGGGGCTCATGTGCTCTGACTCTCAGGGAACTGCTTGAGTCAGCTTTTCCCACCCCTCACAGGTGTTAGGGTCTATCTCAAAGCTCCTGCTGAAAAGACACTGTTGTGTGACCTCTTTGGGGGCCTTCCCCCGGACTTCTTTACACGGCCCTCTGGATGATATCCTACACCTAACTTCCTCACCTTAAATCTTTGAGGAATGTCCTGGGACCCAACCCAGGCTCGCCTGGACATGCTCTCGGGCTTGGGTTGCCAAAGACGAGATGTGAGCTCTGGTCACGTTTCCATGGTGAAATTCTGGACAAGTTTATGTGGTCGTAAGTAGTCTTTTTTTTTTTTTAATTTGGTAAGGAGTCTTGAATAATAACAGAATAGAACTGAATAGAGTGGGACTCTGGGGGGACTTTTAAAAAATTAATCTTGTCCCTTGATAATCTCAGGCATATATGTAATGTATTCTGATTATTCTAACCCCACTTCCTTTATCTCTCGCTCAGTCTGCCAAGTCCTCCCCCCTCTACAAGTCCTTTTACCAATGCAGTCCTTTTTCTTTCTTTTGTGACCCACTTAGTTTAACTAGGGCCAGCCAAGTGACCATGGATTTCCAGTTGGCTCCCTGTTGATGACAGTGACAGCCCCTCTTCCAGAGTTTTCATTGTGCTAAGATGAAGTGCCAGTTCCCAAAGGTAATCCATTCTGTCCTGTGGTCATCAAAAACCAACTTGATGACCTGCCAAGCCTCATTCTCTGTCTCTCTCTCTCTCTTTCTCTCTCTCTCTCTCTTTCTCTCTCCCTCTCCCCCCCTTGCATGTGCACACACACACAGACACACACACACACACATTTAAAACCTACCTCTACGATACTGCTTTGCCTTCAAACCTAACCTGTTGAAAGTCGCTCTGTATGGTGGAGGAGCTGAGAGAGGTCAGGCACTTAGATGCAGATTCAGTTGTCCTGGCACTTTTTGTACAAGTTAAGGATTTACTAAAGATGAGTGGGCCTTGGAAAAGATGTAGCCTACCTGCCTCTTAGGACACACTAGCCACTAGCAGCACTACAGGCAAAACTGGCTCTGCAGCACATGAAAAACCAGAACTTTCTCATGCCCGTGGTAACCACTCAGCCTCACTCTAGGGTCTCCTGGACCATGTGTTTGTCCTCTTCCTGCCTTGCTGCTGGGGTCCATGACAAACCCAAGACCTCCCAGGCTAGCCCAGGTACTGTTTCTTTCTTTTTATTAATTTTTTCATTTACTTTACATACCAAACACAGTTTTCCCTCCCCTTTCTCTTCCTGCTCCCTTCCCCCATCTCCTCCTCTGCTCTGAAAGGGGCAGGTCTCCCATGGGACATCAACAAAGCATGTCATATCATGTTGAGACAAGACCAAGCTTCTCCCCTTGTATCAAAGCGGGGCAAGGTATCCCAGCATGGGTAATAGATTCCAAAAGCCAGATCATGTGCCAGGGACAGGTCCTGATCCCACTGTTAGGGGCCCCACAAATAGACCAAGCTACACAACTATCATCCACATGCAGAGAGCCTAGATTGGTCCCCTGCAGGTTCCCTAGCTGTTGGTCCAGATTCCGTGAGTTCCCATTAGCGCAGGTCAACTGTCTCTGTGGGTTTCCCCACCATGATCTTGACGCTCAGCCCCATCCCTTGCTCGTATAATTCCTCCTTTCTCTTGTCAACTGGACTCCAAGAGCTTGGTCCAGTGCTTGACTGTAGATCTCTGCATCTGCTTCCATCAATTACTGGTAAAAGGCTCTCCGTTAAAAAATTAGGGTACACACCAATCTGATTACAGGAGGTCAGTTAGGTACCCTTTCCAGTATTGCTTGGAGTCTAAGCTGGGGTCAGCATTGTGGATTCCTGGGACATTCCCTGGCACAAGATTTCTCCCTAACCCTAGAATGGCTCCCTCTATCAAGATACCTCTTTCATTGTTCTTGCCCTTCATTCAGCCTCCAAATCTACTAACCTGATCCTTCATGTTCCCATCTCTCAATCTCCTCTCCTTTACCTCCCCCCCACCCCCAGTTTACCCAGGAGATCTCATCTATTTCCCTTTCCCAGGGAAATCCATGTGTCCTTCTTAGGGTCCTTTTTGAAAGAAAATGTGGTACATTTACACAAAGGAGTATTACTCAGCAGTAAAAACAATGGCAACATGAAATTTGCAGGCAAATGGATGGAACTAGAAAAAAATATCCAAAGCGAGGTAACCCTGACCTAGAAAAACAAACATGGAATATACTCACTGCAAAGTGGATATTAGATATAAAGCAAAGGATAACCAGGCTACAATCCAGATACTGTCTCTACAGCAGTGGTCAGTGGCTACATTCACACTCATCAGAGAACATCAGTGCTTCTTACAGTCTCTCCTTTAGAGGGGAAGCTCTTCTGAACACAGACCTTTCCTGCTCATTTGATGGTCCTCCAGAAAGACCCAGCTCTTAACTGGGTTAAGTAGAGGCCCGAAGTCAGCCAATTTGTTGAACCAGGAAATTCACTGGGCTACCTACATAAAGATGGATTCAGTTTTTATTTACAGGAGCAGAAATGACACAGAGACAACTGCATCACCAAATACACCACAGCCACGGTGAGAGTTCAGCAGAGTTGGGAAACTGAGGCACACTGCACAGCATGCAGGCCACTCAATAGTTTGGAGAGTTTCCCTTCCAGACAGCTCAGCTGGTCTGAGGTCTATCTCTCAACAGTCTTCATTGTTATTGAAGCTTGTGGATAGAGAATCTCAGCACATCTGGTCAGTTTCAGGGATTCTAAGTAGTTTTTGAGTCGTTAACTTCCTTAATTTAAGAAGCTATTCTTCAGGTTGAAATATTTCATCTCTCTTTAGAACATCCTTGGTTTTATGAGCTTCCCTCCAAGATAATGTTTCATTTTGGAGAAAATTGCTATATAGCACACATAGACTCACAGACACACAAACACACACACACACACCCTATCTATAGTCCAGGATGTGGGCTTTTACTGCATACAAAGTTAGCTCCATCCTTAAGTGATCATGGGCTTTGAATTCCCAAAACTGTAAGAAATTTATCTCCGTGATTTAAGCTATCCAGTCTGTGGAATTCAGCTATAGGAGTCTAAGTTGACTAACACTGGATTCATCCCTTTAACTTCAAACCAAACTCCGGCACTCAATCGCAGAAGTCCCTGCTGATAGCAACCTATCCACTCTGTCTCACACAAACAAGCTCAAGCTCATGGAGAATGTCCACCGAAACCCTCAAATCAAAGTCCACATTTGGAAATGAAAGAAGAGGAGCGTTAGAACAAGAGCCAATGAATCGATCTCATCTAATGCCCATCAGTTGTCATTGTCAATTCATCACAACCTAAAGTCACCTGGGACAAGGAAACCTCAAGAATTGTTAAGACTAGATTGGACCATAGCCATGTCTATGAGACACTGACTTGATTGATGACTGATTGATGCATGAAGGCCCAGTCCACCACTGTGGGCACCATCTCTAGATGGGGGGTTCTGGGCTACAGAAGAAAGCTAGCTAAGTATGAGCTGGTGAGCTACCAGTAAGCAACATTCCTTCATGGTTTGTATTGAAAACCCTGCTTAACTTCTCTCAACAATGGGCTTTGTGTGACCTGACAATATAAGCCAAATAAACCCGATTCTTCAAAGGATGTTTTTGGTCATGGTACTTATTACAGCAATAGAAAGCATACTAGACTGTGTTGACGTTTGTAGCTCCTGAGACAATCGAGGGCTGTGCCAGTGCTAGGGGTCTGAGCAACCACCTGGGGCCATGTTGGTATCCAAGGGCCACACTGCCATGGGTGCCATGCCAATCCAAGTGGTCTGCACTGCCATCTGAGACTATGGTCACATCTGGGCCCAGGCTGATGCCTATGACTATGTCTGGGTCTGTGGTCTTATCAAAGCTGGGGGCTGTATTGATGTTCATAGGCGATGTTGCCACTGAAGACCACACAGATACCTGGGGTCTGGGATGCAAATCTTTAGTCATGAGGATATCTGAGGGCCATGGTGTCGTCCAGGCCAGGGCTGCTGCCAAGGACCATGTCTGGGCCCATGAACTTACAGAAGCCAGGGTATAAATTGATGTCTGTGTTTCTTGTAACCACCAGGGCCACGTGGATGACTGGGGTCTGGTCAATCACCTGAGACCATGTTGGTGTACAGGGACCATGTCACTGCTAGGGCCATACCAATCTGGATGGTCATTGTTGCTACTTGGGGCAACGGAGGCATCTGGGCCCAGGATGCTGCCTAGGGCCATGTCTGGGTCCTGCCCTGCAGTGACTGGGATCTGGGGGTGATGTCCATGGCTACTGTTACCACTGAGGACTCTGTAGATGCCCAGAGTCTGAGCAGCCATCTGAAACAAATTCTGATGCCCTGGGCCATACTGATCCAGGTGGCCTGTACTGCCACTGGGGCCATGGTGACAATTTTGCCCAAGTTGACAGAGAGAGGGCTTTGAATTATAACTGAATGTCCAGCATCATACACAGTACCCTCCACTTAACTTCAAAAATAAATGACAATCACTTTCAAAATATATCAAGGCATCGGTAACTTTTTCTCTGAATAGGACGAATAAAGTTTTAACATACTGCTATGGCTATGGTCTATGGCTACAGACCCTCAGACCACTCACTCCAGGTAGTAGAAACCATCCCATCCTTACTCAGAAAGGAGCATTCGGAAAAGTGGCATCGATGGCCCTGGCTTTCTGATGTAACAATGCCCTGGCATGGTGTTCTCATTAGTATCAGCTGTCAACTTGACACAGCCCAGAGTTATCTAAAGAATCTTAGTTGGTGGTTTGCCCAGGTCAGATTGGTTTGTGAGCATGTCTGCGGGGCATTTTCTTTATTGCTCATTGATGTAAGTGGGCCCAGCACACCATGAGTGGTGCTATGCCTGGGCAGGTGAGCTGGGGCTGGATAAGAGAGCTAAGTGAACGTGAGCCTGGAGTGAGCCAGTAAGAACCATCCCTCCATGGTTTGAGCTTTGGGTCTTGCCTTGAGTTATTGCCCCAACTTCTCTCAGTAATGGTTTATGACCTGGGTAGTGTAAGCTGAAACAAACCATCTCCTCCTCTACTGGTTGGCTTGTCAACTTGATACAAGCTAGAGTCATCAGAGAGGAAGGTGCATCAACTGAGAAAATGCCTTCACAAGGACAGGCTGTAGGCAGGCCTGTAGAGCATTTTCTTAATTAGTGATTCATGGGAGGGAACATAGCTCGTTTATTCCTTTAAAATTTATGTGCATGGTTATTTTGCCTGCATGTATGTATCTGTACCATGTGCATGCAGTGCCCACAGAGGCCAGAAGAGGGCACGAAGATCTCTGGAACCAGAGTTACAGATGATTGTGAGTCACACCATACAGACTCTGAGAATCACATCTGAGTCCTCTGCAAGAGCAGCAAGTGCTCTTAACCATTGAAGCAGCTCTCCAGCTCCTCTAAATGCTACTTTAAGCTTTGCATGGTTCTTCAATTTATCAAGATACCTTGAGGGTAAGTCATATCTGATTTTTTTAAATGTTTACAGAAAATATCTTATTGTCCAATGTGCACTATGTACAATTTCAATCAGGTAATTACAAATGGGAGAGAAAAAGAAAGAGGAAACGGAAAAGGACAGACAAAAGGGAAGGGTGGAAAAGAGGGAGAGAGATTGAATTAATTCTGAGCTTCTTGGTCTTGTTGAAGGAACATTGAGGTGACACAAGATAAAACCAGGGAAGTTTCCCCACTCTCCTACCTTTCTTTGACATTTATAGAACAAGAATTATAAAACAAAAGTGACTAATTTTGTGTTCAGACATCACTAATTTTTAACAGACAAAAACTCAACTTTAGTTGCATTCAGGTCATTTCTAAATTAAGCTATGGTGGCTACTGGTTCAGAGTCCTCTCATGGTGAAGTGTGGTTACCGACCAACAAACCATTCTCTCCTGGTGGTGTGTGATTACTGATCCACAGTCCTCTCGCAGTGATGTGTGGCCCTGGTGTAGGGTGTAGGAGGTCCTTCTGTCTATGTGGTGCTTTCATTGGTTAATAAGGAAACTGCCTTGGCCTGTTGATAGGGCAGAACTTAGGTAGGCAGGGAAGATGGCACTGGATTCTGGGAGGAAGAAAGCGAAGTTAGAGAGACACCATGGATCTGCCAGAGACAGATGCTGGGAATTTTACCTGATAAGCCACTGCCATGTGATGCTACACAGATTAATAGAAATGGGTTAAATTAAGATGTAAGAACTAGCCTATAAGAAACTAGAGCTAATGGGTCAAGCAGTGATTTAATTAATATAGTTTCTGTGTGGTTATTTCAGGGCTAAGCTAGCCAGGCGGCCAGGACGAACAAGCAGGCCCTCCTCCTACAAGGCTACTGGATGAAACAGTATTTCCTAAGTTTCTAAGTCCATCTTTAGTCCTCACACACTTCTAGATTTAACAACTTCTTTCTTCTTTCTGATTTAGGAAGACTTTAGAGGAAATACAGTTTGGAATTCTTCAGCATCCAAGGACAGAGTTATTCTAATATGACCTTAGTCCACAGTCAACTCTTAATCCTCTGTCCTATGGTGTGATAGACACCAGTCCAAAGGGCACTTTGAATACAAAAGACAGAATTACGGGATCTTTGGTGCTTATTGATTAGACCCCTGTTTGCATGATTGGAAAGAAAGTGAAAACTTCAAGATTCACTTTTGTCAGTATGCTACCTGGAAAGTCCTCTAGGATGCACCAGTCAATGAGACTGACCCTGGATGGGATCTATAGAACTGAGGAATTCTGTTACACACACACACACACACACACACACACACACACACACACACACACACATACCTAACAAACGCTGCTGCTTAAGTACCAGTGATTATCCTTGTGAAGAGGGGGTCAGCAGTCAGTGCAGAACTTAGGGTGCTCTGAGATGAGATAATGAGGGATTGAAGTAATTTACCACTGAAATTTTGTGACTGGAACTTGATCGCTAATCAGAAAATTACAGAGAGGAACAACATAGCCAAAATTAGATAAGAGTTTTTTATTACTAACAGTGGGGAAAAGGAATCTAACACGGAGGGAGAGAAATAAAATCTCCTTTAGAATAGAAAATTGGACTCTTTCAGTGTGGGATGCAGGGGGCTGGGGGCCATAAGGGATGCATAAGTGTGGGATGCATCAGTTACCTTGATTGAGAAGAAATGGTTAGAATAAGATTTAGCAATTACTACAGAGAATGGGGAACAGGCCACCTCCACACATCAACACCTTCCTTCCCTACTTGGAAGCTCATGGAGGAAAGAGGCCAGACACAGAAAGGGCAGTGATGCAGTCTGAGACTGTAGGATGGCAGCACTGGAGTTGCAGGTGAGGCCCAGGAGCCAGCTGCCATTCCTGCAGCCTGAACCTGGTCCTGAGTTTTGACTCCAGTCCTGCTACAATGCTAGCTTGTACAAGCAATGGTGCACTTTAAGCATACAGTTAAGTATAGACACTGTTGTGTATGTGATCAATCCCCTGCTGAGAGATAGCATTATAACTGTCTCTTGTGAGATCAGACTGATAAGGAAGGATTATATAAAATATTAGAATCTGGAGGAAGGGGAAATGCAGGGAGAGGAGGACTTTGGGAAAAGAAGTTTGTATCATGGTGAATCCTAACGGGATCTGAGGTGGCACTGCATCTTGCATTCAAATTGGGCACATCACATGGGAGGCAAAAGCGGGGATGACATTCAGTTTACAAGACTCTGCATCCAACACTCACTCCTCCTTAGACAAACTCCTTAAGTTCTACCACAGAGTAGCGATGTGGGATGCCCCTCTGTATGTTGTGAATATGCTTTATTACCATTGGTTAATAAAGAAGCAGCTTCAGCCTATGGCAGGACAAAATAAAGCCAGGCAAGAAATCTGAACAGAGATATGTAGAGAGAGTAGGCAGAGTCAAGGAGACCCCATGTAGCTGCCAAAGAAGAAAAGTACCGGAACTTTACTGATAGGCCACAGCCTTGTGGTGATACACAGATTAATAGAAATGGATTAATTCAAGATGTAAGAGCTAGCTAGAAATATGGCTGAGTCATTGACCAAGCAATGTTGTAATTAATATAATTTCTATGTGATTATTTAAGTCTGGGATGCTGGGAAACAAAAGAGCAGTCTTCGCTTAAAAATGGTGCCAACATGGGGCAGGAATTATCACATAAAACCTAAGAAAGCTTTAAAAATGTGCTTTTAGACCCACAAAAATGGGAGTCAATTGGAACTTCTTAGTAGCTGTATATTTTAAGATAGGCTCTGTTTGCTGGTGGCGTGCAGAGGCATGGCTGCTTTAAGAGCAAGCTTCCTGGTTCATGCTAGCAGAACAGAACCACTCTTGCTCTTTCAGGAGGTTTTGCTACTGAGCAGTTAAATGGGGTCTGTGAGCATCATGTTACAAATTGTTTAATGGCAACATATACCCACTGTGTCCCTGGAGCTGGGGCAGTGAGCAGGGTTCGCAGAGGCAGTGAACCTATTTCTGCCATACTGGATGGGGCAGAGCAAATAGGGCCTTGGAGTTGGTCTTAGCCACACCCACTCAGCATTTAAAAAGTCGCACTCCCGGTTAGAAAATTGTTACAGATACACAATAAAGACAGATTCAGATGAAAAAGACCTCTGAATGGGTCACAGTGTTGAAAAAATATACATAGGCTTGCGAGAGAGAAGAAAAGAAGTATAGACAGTCATAAAATGAAATAAATAGTTTTAAAAAGTAATATCAAAGAGTACAAAGAGACAAAGATTAAAGGAGTAAAGAGTAAAAAAGCCACGTAAAAATGGAAAATGCACAGAGAATATCGATTATGTATATTATTGTGTTTTCTTTGAATTTTTTGACAGTTAATGAGTTAACTACAGAGAGACATTTCCTTGGACTGCTAAACTAAACATATATATATATTAAAGGTATCTTGACTTCAAAATTTAAGTCTAAGGATATGTTACTTTGGAAAAGAGATTCTGCTTTTGTTTCCACAGAGGATGAGAACCTGTGGATTCCTTCCAGGCTAATGTGGTTTGATGAAACAATACTCCTCAAAAGGTCTCTGTGAACCCTAAAAATACTTGCCCAATAAACAGCAGAAAACAATTTGGAGAAAACAATGCCTAAATTCCCAAAATGATTGCTTATAAATCTTTAATTTATAGGGGGTTGATTATAAGTGATTAATGTTCATAGTCATTTTTTTAAAAAGGAGATATGATATAGAGATGAATACTTTACATTGCTATGGACTTTTGTTTTTTGATACAAATTTAAAGGACAATTTTGTTATATGTATATTTCTGCTCTTGTTTAAGTATTGTGTTTGTGCAGCTCATTTACAAATGTACTATATAGTTAAGAAATACAGATGAATAAATAGTCATTTATAATAGTCAATCTTGTAGTCATGTTAGTCAGGTTTTCTAGATATACAGAGACATATTTCAGTTAGATAGATAATCTTCAACACTTCAAAGACTTATGGAATATGGCATTTAAAATGTTTTAAGAACTTACATTTTTCTTGACAGTGAGACATGTCTGCTTCTGGCAACACCAATTACTTTAGAGAGGTTGATGGGCATTGAAGAAACTCATTATGGAATTTGTCTTCAATGTGACAAGGCTAGCCATTTGGGTAAGAAACTGTTCTTTCCTGTACTGCTCAGTGTTATGCTGTATTAACTAGACATGCAAGACCCACAGAAAAGTGACTGCTGAACTTGTCCTTCAGGGTTCCTGATTCACAGAGGAAACTACCAGACATTTTGCAGGACACAGAAGAAAGCAACTGATGAACTTTGCCATTACAAGGCAGAACAGATCTTCAAATTGCCTACTTCGTGGAAAAATCAGCTGGCTACTATGGACCTGTGGACTGAATATGGATGCCCCAACATTACAGAAGAACTTTGGGTGACTGCCCAGACAGCAAGATGTCTCTGTCAATTCTAGAACTTTGGAAGTTGCTTACAATGCACTTCCTGTTTACTTAGGTCTTTGAAGAGTTGAAAACAGACAGTTGTGATTATAGTTGTCCTTAGTTATGGTAAAAGATAAATTAAATATAAAACTTTAGACTCACAAAGATAAAATAGATGATAGAATATTTACTTTAGTTTTGCCTAATACAAATAGATTAAATATTTTAACTATAATTCTTGCTTGATACCTGCTTTGTTATATGTAATTTTATTACTATGTTAAAGTTAAAAGTCTTCATTTTTATTTAGAAAGAAAAAGGGATATGATGTTGGATTCCCCTCTGTATACTGTGAATATGTTTTATTACCATTGGTTAATAAAGAAGCTTCTCTGGCCTATGGCAGGGCAGAATAAAACCAGGAGGGAAATCTGAACAGAGATATATACAAAGAGTAGGTAGAGTCAAGGAGACACCATGTAGCTGCCGAGGAAGACAGAGCCAAAACTTTACCAGTAGGCGACAGTCTTGTAGTGATACATAGATTAATAGAAAAGGGTTAAGTCAAGATTTAAGAGCTAGCTAGAAATACACATGAGTCATTGGCCAAGGAGTGTTGTAACTAAAATAATTTCTATGTGATTATTTGTGTCTGGGCAGTTAAAAAAACAAAAGAGCACTCTCTACTTACAGATTAGGGAGGAAATGATCTCAGAATGCCCTGATTTGTAGACTAATGCTAGATTAGTCCCTCACTTGGAGCTTTCATGCCCATTGATATTTTCAGGGCTTAAAAGCTAGTCATTAAATGCATCCACGGGAGATAAAGAAGAAACATCTTTAGTTCCTGTGTCCCTAAGAAGAATCGAAAAGAACACAATGAAGTTGTTGTGACAAAGGGTTTAAGCTGCAGACAATGATTTCTTTCTTAGATGCATAGATTCTCTGGCTCAGCTGAAGTGAGACAGGATGCCTGTGGCGACCAAAGCTGGGGTGCAGCATGTAAGAGAGAATCAGGAGACACGGTGAGGGGGCTAAATCCCTAGTACATCCCAAGGATCTCTGAACTTGATAATGGCCAAGCAATGTTTGGATGCCAGTGATTGCTAGTATATCAGTTAGGACCAAGAGTTGAATGTGTGCACACATGCATGCACAAGTACACACATGTGCAAGTGGTTGGGCACATACATACAAAGAATTACAGCAAATAATTTGTCAAAAATCAAGCTACTCTCTTCCACTGAAAGAACTCACTTGACTGTCACAGAGAAGGAATCTTTTTCTCCCTCTGTTGCTCTTGCTTTAAAGCCTAACTTAGCTTGCCAAGTTAAAAACAACTTTGTGAAACTAATTAGAAAGTGTTTCCAAACATTTAGATGGTAACTGGGAGCAAGTCTTTCATGAAAAATAAGATCTTTAAAAATAAGAAAGGACTTTGAAGATGGGCCTGACAATTGTTGGCTAGCAGAGACCCACTTAGGATTGTTTATTGGTTGTAAGTCAACACTGCATGTGTGTGGACTTTGGCCAGCTCATTTGTTAATTTATGATTAAGATGTAGGACTCAGAATGTGGGAAAGGATCCAAGAAACAGAAAAGTTTTTCATATTTTTCTCATTGCCCAAAGGGACTCTGGAAGGTCCTGAGTGAAACCAACAAAGCCAGTGCACAGATGGAAGTGAGCACAATGTGTTCAGCTCTGTCATGTGTGCTCAGCTTCTCTCATGTGTGCTCTCTCATGTGTGCTCAGCAACTCTCATGTGTGCTCAGCAACTCTCATGTATGTTCAGCATCTCTCATGTGTGCTCAGCAACGCTCATATATATTCAGCATCTTTCTTGTGTACCCAGCATCTCTCTTGTGTGCTCAGCATCTCTCATGTATATTCAGCATCTCTCTTGTGTGCCCAGTATCTCTCACATATGTTAAGCATCTTTCATGTGTTTAGCATCTCTCATGTGTGTTCGGCATCTTTCATGCCCTTACAGTGGGCTTCAAGTAATTGTACAGTGCCAACCCACTCATTAACCTGCACAAGAGAAAATGTCATTCCAACTGTTACTTGTCCCCAGAGATTCAAGGATGGAAGATGAAGTTCAAGTCCAGGGTCTCGCAAAGGCTTGCCACATGCTTCCTACAGGTCTTCCCTCATAGTTGGATCCAAGGTCCAGGAACTCAGAACTGATGGTTTCACATCCCTAGGTGCTTTGTGGAGAGTGCTCGTTCCGAAAGTTCTCATTGCTAATGGTGATGTGCCTCTTCCCAGCACTGTGAGATCTCAAACTCCCTGATCCTGGATCTTTAAGCAACCTAGCAGCTCTCATCTATAGGCCAGCTCTTATCAGCATTTATTTTGATCCAGCCTTTCTGAGGTCTGATGTTTGTGCTGTATATTTTGTTCTAAACTAAGTCCATTAAAATGAAGAAGTTCATGCAAAGAGGACCAGAGAAACCACTTGGAAATGTTTGGAGGGAACCAAAAGGAAGTTCATGACCAGGGGAGCGGGTCTAGTGCAGTGGGTGACAACATGCTCACAATCCATGTCAAGGTCAGCTTAACTGGAATTCGGGAGCAAGAGGCCAGGCCACAGAAATCTGGTTCTCCTAGTCAAAGGGCATCAGTCAGACAGACTTATCGTGCTTCTGTGGAATGAAGCAAAATCTTGAACTCTAATATGTAAAGAATTCCTCCCTGGACACTAACCAGACCCAGAAGACGCTGATCTGGCCATTAGTAACTGCGTGCCTCAGGGTTCTGTGTCCCAGGCTCTTAGCTTCTTATTGGTCCATTTGAAATAACATTAAGACAACACAGTGCAGGAAATTGCTGGGTTAGAAGTCAAGATAAGCCCAATCAATTCCATCCTGGTAATTATTTCTGATGTGACCCAACAGCATTAGGGACGAATGACCCAATGACACAGTGTCTTAGTTATGGTTATTATTCCTACTTCAAAACACCATGATCAAGAGCAAATTGAGAAGGAAACAGTTTATTTGGTTTGTATATCCTGAACCATAGTCCGCTCAGGGAAGTCAAGGAAGGAACCCAAATCAGGTAGGAACCTGGAGGCAGGAGCTATTGCAGAGGCCATGGTGCAGGGATTGGGGGAGGCTGCCTCCTGATTTGTTCCTCATGGCTCAATCAGCCTGACTTACTACAGATGCCAGAACCACAGCTAAGAAGTTATACCACCCCACAGAGGGCTATGACCTCTCCCATAAATTACTAATTAAGAAATTGCCCTACAGACCTACCTACATACTGATCTTATGGAAACATTTTCCCAATTGAAGTTCCCTCTACTATGATGACTATATTTTGTGTCAAGTTTACATGAACCTAGCCATCACACACAATAACTACCTTCTACACACACACACACACACACACACACACACACACACACACATATTTTCTCTGTGGCTCTTTGTAAAGACATGAGTGTGATGATCTTGGAGCACTGGCCAGGGTTTATCAAGGCTCGTAAGTGGGGGTTTCAGATGTAAGGGATAACACTACCACAGCACCTCACTGGCACCTCATGTCTTTCTGGTGAGTGTAAGGGGCTTCTCTAGAATAACCTCCAGGGTCAAGAACAACTATTACTGTGGTCAGTGACTTGAGGGGCTCTGAAAAGTGGAGACACTGGTCTCCTGCTGGCTTATTACCATTCTCTATGCTTACCTGCTAGCCTTTGACGGTACAGTCTTTAAAAGATGAGACTCTAATTTGTACAACCAGATACTCTGTTCTGCCTCTCATTCATTTCAGGAATGTTAATTGATACTGGCTTGTGTCAAATACTCCAGTTTATGTTATATTGACAGTATAAAGACAATATGGCCACTGTCCACATCACTGCTGTAAAGAGTCAGGCATGTCTATCTGTTGTGGGAAAATCTTTTTCACTGTGAAGATGTGTTTCTGCCTAAGGAGCCTTCTGATTGCTTTAAGAAAGAGCTGAATGGCCAATAGCTAGGCAGGAGAGAATAGGCAGAACTTCGAGGGAGAGAGAGGAACTTGGGAAGAATCTGAGGCATGAGGATTAAGCCAGCCAGACACAGAGGCAGTCAGACATACAGAATGGAGGAGAGGTAACAAGGCACATGACAGAGCATAGATTAATATAAAGGGGTTAATTTTAGTTTTAAGAACTAGTTGGGGACACATCTAAGCTAAGACCAGGCTTTCATAATTATGAATAAGACTCCATGTCATTATTTGGAGGCTGGAAGTCCAAATAAAGTCTGAAAAGAAAGGCCTGCTATGTCAGTCAACCAAACATATCAATCAAACAAACATGGAAGTGTTCAGTAGAGATAAGTGCCCTGACTCAACATATGGTTTTTGGTTGCTTCCTACATGCTACTCAGAACAATTGGAATCAATCAACAATCCAAAGGCAAAGAAAAGTCTGATTCTTCTTTGAACTTATCTAGCAGGGAACATCCCTGATAGAATGAAGGAGTAAAAGGCAGATGAGGCCACAAATACCATGAAGAACGGAGGCCAAGCTTCCAAAAGATAAGGAGAAAGGAGAGTTGGAGTGCTGGCTGACAAGACACCTTAGGGTGGATTTTAAAGAAGCCGAATATTTGGAGAGATTTCCAGATGACTAGAGTCCAAAGTTCTGCCAGAGCGAAGAAAAGAGTGGGTGCCCACCTGAATGCTTGCCCTCAGTTTGCAACTCAGCATAAAAATCTATAGCAGCTATGGTTGACTCTCAAATTCCCCCATCCCTCCCTCTCTTGGTTGGTTGGTTGATAGGTAAGTTAGTTGTTTGTTTGTCTGGTTGGTTAGTTGGCTGGCTGGCTGGCTGGCTGGCTGCTGCTGGCTGCTTGCTTGCTTGCTTGCTTGCTTGCTTGCTTGCTTGCTTGCTTCTTGCTTGGTTGGTTGGTTGGTTGGTTGTCCCCTGTACTGGCCCACAGAGCCTGAGCTCCCGGAAGGAAAGGGGAAAGTTCCAGCTCTGACACATGGGAAAAGCAGACTAAATAAATACATATGGTGGACTGTTCCATTTCGTGGGTAGAAAGAACTGCCCAGTGTGAGCTCCACCACCACCCCCCCCCAGGAGAAAAATGGTGGAACTGCCAGGAAGAGCTAGCTACAGCTTTGTCAAAGAAATGAGTAATGAACGCTATGTGGAGGTGTCTATCTGCTGGTTAAGCAAAGCAGGCTGCACATTGTACATACTTCTCTGTCTTAAAAGTCTGGTTATCTGAGGCAGATGGTTAAGGTTGTTTTAAAATCATGGAGCTCAGCTGGGCATGGTGGCTCACACCTTCAAACCCAGCACTTGAAAGCCAGTGGCAGGCAGATCTCTGTGAGTTTGAGGCCAGCCTGGTCTACACAGTGAGTTCCAGGAAAGCCATGGCTTTTTGCACAGAGAAACCCTGTCTTGGAAATTAGACAGACAGAAAGACAGACAGACAGATAGATGATCATAGAACTCAGATACAATACCTGTAAAGGGGTTTAACATTTATCTAAGAGTGTGGGATCTTGATTTTAGTATTAAAGAGGAGCCACAAATAAAAAATGTGCAAAGTCAATTGAAATACATAAGGTTAGAGCGTAGAAAATTGAGATGGAATTTGGTACTTCCTCATCACTAATTCAAACCAAGCCATGGTGTTCAAATAGGAACAGGCTGCTTCGTTACAGACTTGTAAAATGACTCATTCTCACGGGGGTTAATATTGGTGTCCTACTGCCCTGAGTTAAAGCCCTTGCTAGATGCTGCTTTTTATCATTGATTTCCTTGGAACATTCCAGATAATTATTCTCTAAGGTTCTGGAAATGAAGAGCCACATAGGCAGACAGTTGCTGCTGTCATGGGCTAGATGGCTCCATCTTCATACCTCCATGCATGGCTCCCTGCTTGGAGATAATTCAGAACAGCAATGTGGGCTAGGAACCTGGATATCGAGACACAAAGATCTGCATCGCTTCAGTGTCCCGTGCCATGTGGGCAAAAAAAAAAAAAAAAAATGAAGAGATGGTGAAATGAGCATGCATGCAGTGTCTGGGAGAACACTTGTGCAAACCATGATGAGAAGCGCAGCTGTCCCTGTGGGTGTCTCCTGATGGCTTTAGTGTTAGCTGGGTGGGATGATGTGAAAGCCAGGGTTTAAAATAAGTAGCATCTTGGGATTCTGTCTGCTAGGACAAACAGATGTGCACATTAATGACTCCAATAAAAGCAAGATGAGGGCTCTACCACAAAGTTTAAAAGGGTCTTGAAATAGCATCCTGAGGAAGAGGCAGGGAATGCTGGTCACAGATGATAGACAAGAGCTTTCTGGAATGAAAGAAAGCATGAAATTAAGCAGACCTAGGAACATTCAGAGAGTGGCCCCAAGAAGCAGTAAGTTCTGGAGATGCTTCTAGAATATTTGACAGATTCTGGGAGTGGGGAGTGAGGAAGGAGAGTAGATGGAACAGATCTGAGGACAGAGGCAGGATTTCAACGCAGGAGCAAAGGGGAGCCATTAAAGGTCTTTCAGAAAATGCACACTCAGAGAGGAGAAGAACTAGGCAGGGGGCAGACAGACAAGCAAAAAAACAGGCAGCTGGCCTAGGACGGTGTGATCTGCCAGCATTCCCTTCCCCAGTGACTCTCCTATACTGCTTCCTATGAAGGTAAAGGCACGTCTGTCTTCCCATTAACAGTGCAACTGAAACTGTGACAGTCTCCTTTTAAATGTAATCAGTGTGATCATACCACCCCATATGTGGCAGGAGGGTCTTCAGTGGACATGAATTATGTCAGTTTCTCTCCTTCCATGGAAAATTAGTTGGGGAAGATGACACACAAGTGAAATACATCACTTGGAACTTGGTAGGAGTGTGTGTGTGTGTGTGTGTGTGTGTGTGTATGTACACATATATTGTGTATGTGTGTGCATATATACATGTGTGCACATTGAACACACATGCACACATTTAAACATATACATGAATTCCTGATCACAAGAATAAGCTCCTACCCCCCGACAACATTTATACACATCCATACTTGTTCACATGCACATGAGCACACACTTGTGCCCCACAATGCAAATGATCACTACTGTACACCACAGGTAACACTGATGGAGGAAGGTCATTGGTTAAAAAAAAAAAATAAAGAAACTGCTTGGCTGGCCCTGATAGGTTAAAACATAGGTGGGAGGAGTAAACAGAACAGAATGCTGGGAGGAAGAGGAAGTGAGCTCAGACTCAACAGCTCTGCTCTCTAGAGAGATGCCATGCTCTCCTCTCCCGGGCAGACATGATAGCTCTGTTCTCTGAGGCAGATGCCATTCAGCTCCGACCCAGGATGGACGTAGGCTAGAATCTCCCCGGTAAGCGCACCTTGGGGTGCTACATGCCTTATTAGAAATGGGCTAGTCCAGGTGCGAGAGTTAGCCGAGAAGAGGCTAGATATAATGGGCCAAGCAGTGTTTAAAAGAATACAATTTATGTGGTGTTATTTCGGGGGCATAAGCTAGCAGGCGGCCAGGGTTCTGGGGACGCAGCCCCACCGCTCCTATTACAACATAACACCATCAATGGCCCAGGTCATCAGGGCAGTAGGTCATCCCCCCCCACTCATCATTATACCCAGACCAGTGTTGAGGCTTTCTGGGTGATCTGATAAAAATGGGGTAGATGGGTGGGAAAGGGATAGTGAAGTGACTTCAGGAGAGTGAGGGGATGTTTTCATTGGTTTCTGAGAAATATAAGATGGAGACAGCACAATCGAGACAGAACTAAATGGCAATGGCATCTATCTATAGGTCAGGTGCGGGGAGCTGGCTGCAAGCCTAGGGGAGGGCTGAATGTTGGCGCCCCATCATGCTATAAAAGGCTTAAGGTGAATACATCATGATGAATTTTAAGTAATAGAAATACTTCATTAATGGGACCAACTTCACCCCCAAGTGAAGTGGTCCCTGCTTAATCCAGAGCAGGGCCATATGCAGGCAACTAAGTAAAGCAAGAAAAAGGCAGCGCAGATCCCTTGGAACATTGGAGGTCAGGAGAGAGAAGAGTTTGACGGAACAGTTCCAGATGGGAAAGTCCACGTAGGTTTCTGCCCATAGGCAGGCATATAGGCAATTTAGAAGCAAGCAGCTGACTCCATGCACATAAGAACTCCTCATCACAAGCCTGTTAGTCACCACCACCTGCCTTCCAATAAGGAAGATCATATAGAGCGGTTCTTCGAAGGAACTTTAGATAGGTGATTTTCAGGCTAATTGTGTGAATGAGTAATTCCATTTTCCTTTGCTCTATAATAGTCCAGCATCGACATGTATGAGAAACTTTTCAAGTAAGACCTGGTGTGAAAGAGCTGGGACACTTTTTCCCCTAGCAGTCCTTTGGTTAAGTGTGTAGGGCAGACCTGTGGGTTTAACATTTGAAATATCAATGCCGACTCAGAAGATGTGTGTGTGTTCAGTTTTAACTGAAAAAGAACATAAGACTCAGCAAAAGAGAGAGAGATAATAAACAGAAAATTGGAACACTTCTGTATAAAGAAGCATAAATCCAGGACACTGAGGAAGATTATCACATGGAGATGACTGATGACATCATAGTGAAAGAACTGATGACATCACAGTGAGGTAACTGATGATGTCACAGTGAGAGAGCTGATGGTGTCACAGTGAAAGAACTGATGACAGGCAGAAACTGCTTCTGTCACCCTGCCAAAGAGCTGTAGTATTCAGTCAATTCCTAAGGACTTCTCATTGTACCACAGGTGAAGGCATCTCGCAACCCCACCAAAGAAACTTCGTAGACAGTGAATAATTCAGAAACCCACAACTGGTCAAGGAGCAGAGACTGAAATATGTAGACTCCCAATTTTGGCCTATAATTTCATTCTGGTTGCATTGGACATTGGTTTGAGTCAAAGACAGAAGACTCTTATCATTGTCCAAGGGAGTCTAAGCATGTCATCAAGGTCCTCAACGGGACAGTGCACTGAGTCATACCACACCATCACAAGCACTCAGTGAAAGATGATGCTGGGGACCCTGACATCAGAAAGTAACATTTCTCTTGCTTCCCATTTTGTCTTGTGACCATTGTTACCTTGCATCTTCCCATTCTGTTTTGAGGTTGTAGCATCCCTACGCCTTCCCAATTGCCCTTCAAATCACTTCTCTTGGAAGTCTCCCATCACCTGCCAGCAGTCTATCAAATGCTTTCCCATACACAAAGCTATGGTGTGCTCAGCAGGTGGATACCTTAGACAGTGTAATAAATGTGGACCTGAACTCAATACCAAGAAGCTGATCCAAGCAAGTAGACATGAGGGTATTCTGCTATGTCTTAGCAAGTCATCTTGTCAAGACTTGTTCACTGGAAGCAGTGCACTCTCCTGGTAGCCTTTGTGTCTACAGGTCTGGCACTGTCCTTGCTTCAGTTTTTCTCTGACTTGAGCTTTGTCCACCCTCTCAGGGGGGTGGGAATGGGCCCTGGTGGTTTCTGTGTTTGTATGCTGACCACCACAATGGAGAAACTTCCCATGTAGTCTCCCAGTTAACTCTTGTCAAGGCTCCAGTCTCTTGAGAGAAAGAATTCAATTGTTTTCTGTGTCCCCCTCTATATAAATTTGTTTTTCATAAACAAACATATTTTGAAACCAAAGAGGCCCATGTTAAGTCATTTCTTGGAAACACAAGAAAACACATTAACTGGAGTGAGATGGCACTGTACAGTGTAAATTAGTGCCAGTGGATACTATGTCTCAGATCTGAGCTCTGAGTGCTTCTGTGGGACTGAGTAGAGGCTAGAGGATCAAACAAGCCACCAGCTTTCCATGAAGAAGCAGTCTTGTTCCATGAACCTTAGCTTTTCATTCCTGGCTCCAACAATTCTGAACTCTGACCAGAGGCCTCACCACCCATGTCCACACATCTCATACATGGGGTGCTCTGTTTTGCTATAGGTTTCTCCTAATCCCCCATCTTCATCATCTGTACAGTGCATCCAGTCATGATAGGAATCACCTATTGGCCAAAGTCTCTTACACAGCATGAGACACAAGAGACTTGCCCCTCAGTCGCTGTTCAAAGAACAGAGGCCTTTTATGGGAACTAATATACATGGCAAATGATTAAAGTTTGAAAACTGAGGAAGTCAACATACACATATAGACACATACATACAGATACACACACACATATAGATAGACACACATATACATATAGATACACACACATTCACGACACATTCTCACACACACACATACACTCAGGAGCACACAAGCACACATTTAAATCGCTTATATTGTGGTGGCGCACGCCTTTAATCCTAGCACTCGAGAGGCACAGGCAAGCGGATCTCTGTGAGTTCGAGACCAGCCTGGTCTACAAGAGCTAGTTCCAGGACAGGCTCCAAAACCACAGAGAAACCCTGTCTCGAAAAAACAAAAAACAAAAAAAAAATTGCTTATATTGAACACACACACACATACAATGAATATTCATATTCACACAAAAGACCTCAAAGGTACACTTGCAGTTAAGCAAGCTGGGTCTGCCATGTTGAACACACATCCATCTCAACAAAACAGAAACTTATAAGAAAAAAAGTGAGCAGGGAATTGGGGTTGAGTGATGTAAGAGAAGATCCAAGGAACAGGGCTTGTCCTATATTAGATACTGCCTGAAATTGTAGGCAGTTCTGACTGGCTTGAGTATTAACAGATATCAATGAAGGGTAATGGTTGGTACTTCATGATTACATGGTGATCTTTTATCATATTTTAGCACAGTTGAGAAGGAATCTCGCTTTGTCTTATTTGGGTTTTATTCTGTGATATTTTTGTATCTAAAAAGAGAATTATCTGTTTTCTAGCCACTATAATTAAAGCTCAGTCATTACACCTTTCCTGCTCTCGTGCAATATCTGAAACTATGATCAAAATAATCTTCGTTTCCCCTAAGTTTTCTAGAAAAGGAATTGTGCTCACAACAATTGTAGTCACAAAAATGGCTAAGAGAGATAAGTATATTGGTATAGATAGATGATAGATTGACAGATAGACCTATTGGTTGGCAGATAGATAGATAGATAGATAGATAGATAGATAGATAGATAGATGATAGATAGATAAATAGATAGATAGATAGATAGATAATAGGTAGATGTTTGATAATAGACCATATACAAACAGGAATCAACCTCTCCCAGCTTTAGGGAATGTAGTTCTCCATAGAATCAAAATATCAGCTATCTTGTATGTGTGGCTATAAGCACACAGCTTCCCACCCAAAGGAAACTGTGGGGTTGCCTAGTCTATCTATCTATCTATCTATCTATCTATCTATCTATCTATCTATCTATCTATCTATCTATCTATCTATCTATCTATCTATCTATCTATCTATCTATCTATCTATCATCTATCTATACCTAGCTAGTCTGCAGACAGCTTTCTGTAGTCATAATGGCAATAATCCTAAGAGTTTGTAACTAGCATGAGAGGACAATTTTAACAAGATTGTTGACGTGAAAAGGCCCTGAAATAGTGCTGATGGCAATTAGAACACAGTGTTTGCTGCTGGATGTGCACCTCCCCCTTTTGAGGGAAGCTGTAAACATGGAGAAGGACTGGTTACCTCTATGCAGACAGAGGCTCAATTCACTCAGTTAAAAGCCCATAAGCACTTTCAGAAGTTGACTGCAGATGTCAACTTGCACTTTAATGTATCTAGGGATGTTCACTGTGAACACTGTGTGCCCGGCTTCAGGCTCCTGTGCCCTAGCCTTCCCCATCATGATGGACTGTAGACATCAACTTGCACTTTAATCTATCTAGGGATGTTCACTGTGAACATTGTGCGCCCGGCTTTAGGCTTCTGTGCCCTAGATTTCCCCACATGATGGACTGTAATCTTGCACTGTGAGTCAGAGGAAACCATTTGGCTCCTCAAGTTGATTTTGTCTCTTTTATCACAGCAACAGCAAAGGAAACTAAGATATCATTTATCTACCTGTCTTTTCCCCAGTC
This sequence comes from Microtus obscurus, assembly GCA_963919715.1. NCBI lineage: Eukaryota > Metazoa > Chordata > Mammalia > Rodentia > Cricetidae > Microtus > Microtus obscurus. Next base: position 27,255,326 of record CAWTZC010000015.1, read on the forward strand.
CATTTTATTGACCCTGTCTCTCTGGAGATTCCTGACCTTTTCCTCTCCACATGGATTCTTCACCCTTCTCTGGGTCCTTCCTGAGGACCCCTTCTCCTAGGACCCAAGTCAGGGAGGCTTCCTCTACCTCCTCCGGATCCTATCCTGAACATGTGAAGAAACCCAATCCCTATTCCACCAGTTCTCAGAACCCTATCCAACCTTGTGTATCTATTCTTTCCCTAGTCTATCATGTCATTTATTTTCCTATTGGGTCGAGCTCCATCTCCTCTCCAGAAACATTAGATCTTTGCCCATCTTATTATCTGGGAACTTAGACCAAAACCTGATGTCAGGCAATGCTTGAATCAAGTGGAGGCAAATGAACCTATCAGAACACACGAGAGCATGTAAGAAAGTGCCACACAGTAGATGATAGTATAAAGCCATGGTTCTCAACCTTTGTAATGCTGTGACCCTTCAATATGCTCATGTTGTGCTGACCTCTAACCATGAGATTATTTTCACCACTACTTCATAACTGTATTTTGCTAGTATTATGAATCATAATGAAAATATATGATATGCAGGATATCTCGTATGTGATCACCGTGAAAAGGTTGTTTAACTGTAAGAGGATCCTTTGGCCCGAAATGGTCAAGACCCACAGGTTGAGAACCACTTCTCAAGAAGACCTTGTCATGAGAATGCTGAATTACCTTTGATCCCAACTGACTTTTCCTTTCTATGTACCATTTAGCTTTACTTTCTATGTGTAGTTTTGAGCTTTCAGTTCCTATGATGAAAATTAGATAATAAAGAGGTTCACCTCTTCCATATCCATGTATTCTTTCACTAAGCAAACATTTCTTGCTACTAATTCTCCTGCCATCAAGACACAGATGCACAGAAGTAATGATGAAATCTTTTGCTGGATCATAAGTTCAAATGCAAAATTGTGTGTGTATGTGTGTGTCACAATTTCAGTACAGAAATAATTACTATTCATTTTTATATGACTTGTGCAGATATTCATACACCAAAGGACTAAGGAAAGCAACCAGCATCCTAAAACCAGCAGGAATGGAGTGTGAGAAAGAGAACCTGAAGGAAAGCTAGTGTCATGATAGGAACTTCTGTGCCACCCCTCAGTGCCACTAGTGATTGCCTTGAATGACTTTTCCATCTTACTGTGAGATGCACACATGGTCCTGACCTGGGAATGTTCCTAGAAAGTCTTATCATGAGGAAACTTCCCTGTTCTGTGGTAGTGGGCCATTGTGGGAAGGGTCCTATGATGGCTTTGTCATGATGCACAATGTAAGTCGGTTCTCCCCTGCTAGATAAAGGCATGTGATACATAGGGCCTGGCCTCTGTCTGAATCGCAGAGGAACGAATGCCTCTGGAGCAAATGAATGGCCATCATCACCACAGATTATACATGAGAAAGACCAATGTGTTGCTGATGAGAATACCAGTTGTTGTATGATGGTATAATCTTGGGAGGTTGTTTGATATAAACCCAGCATAGATGATGAACTAAAAAGCATTTCAAAAACCATACCATGCCCTACAAATACACCTACCTACTCCGAAAAGCATGCAAGTCTTACTGTCTGGTACACTGTGATGGCCCCACTGAGTCATATCTCTCACGAGGTATTCAGCTCTTCCTTCATAAACACGAGCCTGAGTACCATGAACTGATCGTCTGTGAGAAACAAATACATGGATGTCAGTAGAGGTTCTAAACAATCTTGAGTGTTGCGGCTCATCTCATTTCTGTTTTTGAAGCCAGCCTACATGAAATGAAAGCATAGCAACCTATAGATACCTGTAGCTAAAGAGAGGTGAGCTTTATCAAGCAAACACAGAAACAGGAGGTATTCTGGGCTTTCTGGATCCACGAGGCTTGTCAGGGCCAAGGTTGCCAGGTCGAATTCTGTACAATTGTGAGAATGTCCTCTACATGGCTTGCTTGGCAGCTTTCTCCCTCAAGGACCTTGTAAGCACATACTGTGTGGCTGCTCCAGCTAAGGAACAGAGATGAACTTTTTCTATGAATTAATGATTTCCACATTTGGCTGGTGACTACCGTTCTGTGCACAGATGATCACAGCTGTCTGTGGGACCTAGGCAAGCCTAGCCAAATTCTGAACCCAGGACAAACATAATAGCTATTTAGTTAGCTGGAAGCCACTAACTAAATTTTGGAGTCATCTGTTGTCACCCACCCACTGATAATTAGTTCGCTGACTGACACCAAGCATAAGGCTAACTTGCCTTGAAAGGTATGCCTGGTGATTGTCACTTTAGTATAGAAATCTTTACTTATTCTAGCTTTTCCTATATTACTTTGAAGTGGTATAAACTATTACCTAAAGAAAGGTACTACCCAGGCTCCCCAGTCTTCATACATTCCCCTGAAAGTCACATGGCCTCTATTCTTTGGCCAAACAAACTGTGTTTGAATCTAGGAGCAGCAAGTAAATCCAGGTAATAAATTATAGTTGATATGTATCTATTACTGAGAAGGCATGAGGACCCACGCAATCGTATCCCCTAACCCATCTCACGACTCCACATTTCAACTTTAACATCTTGGAGTCAAGTCAAGAAACAGCTGTGAAGAGATCATAAACAGGATAAAGAATGAAAGCATCAAGTTGAAACTGAAGACCACCCAGAAGCTTCCATGTACTACAAAAACAGCAACCACAATTTGGCCATGGAACAACTGAACAGAGCGTCTGCAAAGCTCCTTTCCCTTTGGTTATAGAGGGTCACCTACTGATCTTAACAAGAGATAGTTTCCATGTTTGGAACTCAATCCTTCTACAGAATCATCTCTGGGGATTTACTCCACAAGACAAAGCTGACTATTCTCATCAGACCTTGTTAACAAAAGCTGGCTGGTTGGGCTAAGGGAAGGCTCCATGAATAAAGTGCTTGCTGCATAGACATGAGCATCTTAACTCACATAAAACTCCAAGTGTGGTGGTACAAGCCTATAACCCCATTGCTGGAAGGACAGACAGGGGGATATGAGCAGATTGCTACCCAACCTGTCTAGTCAATCAGTGGACTTTGAGGGAAGTGAGAGACCTTGCCTCAAAAATAAAGTGAAAAGAAATAGAACCTCTGGCCCTAATTTATAATAAAAATACTACTAGTAGTAGTACAAAGAAGAAGAAGGAGGAATATGAGAAGAAAGAGGAGGAGAAGGAGGAGGAGAGGGAGGAGGAGGAGGAGAAGAAGAAAGAGGAGGAGGAGGAGAAGGATAAAGAGGAGGAGGAGAAGAAGAAGAAGAAGAAGAAGAAGAAGAAGAAGAAGAAGAAGAAGAAGAAGAAGAAGAAGAAGAAGAAGAAGAAGAAGAAACAATTTGTTTCATTAAAATGAGCATAAGGCAATGGCTTCTTATGATGATAATGAAATAATAAAACCTGGAAGCAGATCTAGAGCTTAACCACTACCAGGAGAGGGTGCATACTTCTACCAGTCATGCCCCAACCCACAATATTAAAGGCATTTTCAACTCTATCATCTATGCTAACTTAAATGTTCCTCAATACTCATCCACATGGTTTTTAATCACCATGACAATGCTTTCTATATATTAGTACCGACAGATATACAATCTGCTCACACTGCAGTCATTTCCACAATATCATTAATAGTAAATAGCTTTTTTACACATAATGGAACAGGGCTGCCTGTCTTCCCTAGCCTTAGTCCCTCTTTCCAAGGGTTTATGCTCATGGGAATAAGAACAAGATTCCAAACAGGATGTGTAGCCTTATGTATGCCTGTGTGACTATGTGTGTATATAGCATATACTAGTAGGAGTGAGTAGGAGTGTGTGTAAGAGACAGAGACATACAGGGTGAGAGAGGGGGGATACTGTGAGGTGAGAGTGTATCAAGCAGGTAATCAATTGTTTGTGGCATTGCATATAATCTGCTCCTATGACACCTGACCTTCTTTGCATCTCTATTCTTTGCAGCACATTGGTGTCCATGGGCAATACAGGAATACTCAGCCATCATTTATTCCTTCATCTGTTGTATTGAACTCACCTTGTCAACAGCCAATAAGCCAACTTTACAAAATCACACCCATCTGTCTTTTCCTGTTCACACCACCATCTCCCTGGCCACGATTATCACCAAACTGACCTGCTCTCATCTCACTTCTCTTGAAATATCCACATCCCTTGAGCTCATGGTGGGAACATGGATTTGGGGGGGCAGGAATTAAAGGATAGGTCTTCAGACACATTCAGAACCATCCTCTGAATAATGTGGCTCTTAGAAATGAACTCAAATTGCATTAAGAAAAACAACAAATCCTGTAGACTAAAATGTATTTTCAGGAGTAAAGGCAAAAATTATGGTTGGTTAATCTCTTTTCATATACATCAGAGGATAAATTCACATTGCTAGCAAATTGTACACCATGATTTCTGGTGCCTCTAGCAAACAGAGCCCACCCAAGAAAATGCTGCTACCAAGAAGCCATGTTTAACTCTGTTCTGTTGTGTCTAGAATTCCTTTCCAACCTCTTTCAGGTTTCATGTGGATGTAGTTGGCCCATGTTGGCACCATTTGTAAATGGTAACTGCTCATTCATCTCTTGGGCACCCAGACACTCTTTGGCTAATAGCTTAGGTGTATTCCTGGATAGCTCTTACATCTTAAATTAACCCATTTTTATTAATCTATGTATCACCATGAGGCTGTGACCAACTGGTAAGGTTCTGACATTTGTCTCCTTCTGCAGCTGGAGCTACATGGCAGCTCCTTGACTCTGCCTACTATATTGTGTGTGTGTGTGTGTGTGTGTGTGTGTGTGTGTGTGTGTGTGTGTGTGCTCAGATTTCCCACCTGGCTTTACTCTCATAAGACATTAGCCAAAACAGTTTTATTCACTAACTAATAAAAGCAACACATATACAGAAGGACGTCCCACACCTTGGCTCTCCGATTCAGCTCCATTCTCCTTTATTTTACATGGTCTTAGTGATTACACACACACACACATTATATTATTATATTATATTATTATATAAATGGGGTCTAGTGCAATGTTTTTATAAATACATACATTATATAATGATCAAAAGAGAATATTTGGCATGTCTACCCATTTTCCATTGAGCATTTCTTTGTGGTATTTATAGACAAAACCCCTTACTTCACTTATTTAAAAGTAGACAATTTAAAAATAGACACTACTTTAGCTTTAACTAGAGTAAGGCCTGATACCAAAGAATGCCAGTTCTTATTGTTCTATGCAACTACAATTTTGTGTCTAGTATCTTACCTTCATACCCTCCCCACTGTCACCTACAACCTCAGTGACTGCTGTTCTTCTCTGCATGTCCATTCACGGACACAGCTTTTGGGGGTGCACAAACAGGTAAAAGCAAAAACTCATTTCTGTTCAACCCCTGCCTCAGTTAATGTTTTCCACGTTGCCCTGCGTTGCTGTGAAGGACAGAGGGTTTTGTTTTGTTGTACTGTGTTGTGTTTCCTATATTTTACTAGTATTCAACTGTGTGAAATATGGCAAAACTCTGAGATTCAATTTCTCCCACTAAAGCTTCATGAAAGAGATGAGAGATGTGACCTCAGACGTGTATGAACTTCTCCCACTGGCAAGTAATGAATCAGGTTTTCAGCAACGCTTAGCTGACGCCTTCTCATTTTATTCAGCTCTGACACTATCTACTTCAAGAAAGCCTAAGATCCCTTTGATGGAGAGGACTCGGTCCCCATAACTGCTTTTACTTTAGGCCCAGTCACAAGCCTTGGGTTATCCTACCCAGGCTTCTGCCTTACTGGCTGAAAGTCAGTATTCCTTACGTCTTTGTATACGAAACTGAGGAGTCTCTTAAATTCTGTATTCAGAGGAGGACACAAGAAGAGATCCTCAGGGTGAGCTACAGGAGAAAGCATGGTACTTCTAAGTCGGCTCTGATGGCCCCATGTGTTCAGCTAGGCAAAAGCTCCATCCTCTGGGTTTTATGGTGACTCTGTGATAAAGGTGTAACTTTAACAGTGACAACCAAGCACATGTCATTGGACACAAAAGGTCTGAGGAAATGACTTGGGCTGGGAAATCCAGACAGGCCCATCTACTGCAGAGATGGGAAATCCAGTCAGGCCCATCTACTGCAGAGATGGGATATCCAGACGGGCCCATCTACTGCTGGCGCCCTTTCCCACTTGCAGCAGAGGATCAGAAATTCTAGTCTCCTGGCCCTACCTGATTTTATGGAGAAATGGGAGCCCAGGTTCTTGACCAGAGAGCAAACATGCTGACTGTGGTCCTTCCCAAGGCCTCACGCATCATGGATCTAGATCTTTGATTGAATCTTGCTTGGCCTATTTCGCTATCCCTTTTGAGTCCTTTACTAATTTCCTCTCAGAACAAATCCTTGTGAAACCTCCTATTATCCCAGAGGTCTGCTTTGAAAGAACTCACCAAAGACAAGCCTATAAGAAAAGCCTACAAGTCAGAACACCTGGAGAAACCAAGGCAAGAGAACACATGTGACTCAGCGAAGAAGCAAAGACCTCCCTATCCCCTAACCCCATCCAGAAGGAATCATGTTTGCTTTCTCTGATGGGGCATTTGGGACACTAACAAGGTACCAAGAAAAGTAAACTATTCTATAAAAATTAGAACATGACCACATGTGTTCCCTCTGGCTGCTCTGGCCATAACCTGGATGAACATAAAACTCTTAGTGAACTTTTCAGATCAGTCACAGGGTCTCATGGTTGTGGTACCCAATTGAGACCACACACATCTATGAGGTACCCCTAGAGTTGTATTGGTATAAGCATCACCAATAACAATCGCATAAAGCATCAGGTCTGCACTCAGGTTTAAAGTAATCATGGTGGCACTGCCTGACAAGATGCTACAGAGGGATGCTGGAAAGATTTGCATTCTGGTGCCCCAGGGTCTCTTTCAGCTCAGGGAGATGATGCCTGCGTGATTCCTCACCAGCTGAAACCTGAAACTTCTTCATGACTCACCTTCACCTGAGATGCCTCATGAAGGAGCGGCAGGTGTTTTTGATCAGGGGCAACAACTCCATCTTCCAGCAGCACTGAGCTGGGAGGAGTGACAGTTCTCCTAAAGCTCTCAGATAGCGTAGCTTTCCTGGCGCTGCCACTGAATTGCCAATCGCTGCACAGAAAGGAGCAGAGCGATCCCCGTACCTGCCAAGGCCTGAGTCAGGCTGACTCCTACCTGAAGCTGTGGGTAACACACGCATCACTCCAGGCACTAAGTCATAGCTCTGTGTCATAGCTAATCCAGGCCAAGATGGAACCCGCAAGTTCCAACAGTGGAGCTACACAGACTGGAAAATACCCCTGAGTTGCCCAATAATTCTCCTATCCGCCTTGCACTTTGTGGAATGTAGTGAGAGAAGCCCCATGTGACTGCTGAGTCACAGGCTACAAGAGGTCGTTTGCCCAGATCAGGAGGACCAAATCCAACCCTGCTCCATACAAAAGCCTCTGGGGCTATGCTAATCATTCAGCAGGAACCACCCAGTTAATCAGGCGTCTCCTCCCAGGAGACAGCAAGACAACGCGTGTTAGGAGTGGAGTTTACCAGTTTATTGCAGTCATTAGCATCAGGAAAGTGTCCTCTACATTTGGTGGATTATCCAAGGACCCAGGGCTTTGCCTTCTGACTGCACAGCCCCAGACGCTAAAGATCCCTCCAGCAAAAGGATCATGCCCATTGAAAATACCATTATTTCATTTAAAGACTGATAGCCTATAGCTTAGGTTTGTGCCACTGGCTCTTATAACTTAAACTGACATATTTATATCAATCTATGTTCTGTTTTGTGGCCTTTTACCTCTCTTCCATGTGCTCTGATGTCTCTTCCATGCCAAGATTCACCTCCTCCTCCTCCTCTCCTCCTCCTCCTCCTTCCTCCTCCTCCTCCTCCTCCTTCTTCTCTCTCTCTCTCTCTCTCTCTCTCTCTCTCTCTCTCTCTCTCTCTCCTCTCTCTCTCCTTGGAAGTCCCACCCAATCTCTTCCTGCCGAATTATTGGTCATTCAGCTGTTTATTAAACTATTCAGAAGGTGCCTTGGCAAAGACTCATCTTCACAGTATACAAAAAGATTATTCCACAACAAACCATGGAAGGAGAGATGATGAGGGATCTTCATAAAGAATTCATAAATTAATCCAAGTTTCAATGACAGTCATCCTGATCTGTCTTTGAGGCCACTGTAGAAACAGCCAGGGGGAAGCTTGGGAAGCATGATGGGGTTCTTTTTATATATTTTTTTAAATGAACCAGGAAAATGATCGTCTCCCTCCCAAGGTACTGAGCGATGTAGCAAAGCCGGCACAGCGATGGGCAGATGGGTCAGGAGGGAGGACATGAAGGTAAACACTAAAGCAAGGATAATTTGTACTGATCTGGGCAAACAGAGACTCCATAGGAACTCCAGGAGATGTGAGTGATGGGAGGAGCTAGATGAGAACTGTATTGACAGCGGATGCAGCAGTAAAGCCAGAGGGGGGAAGCTGGCCGTAGATTCCAGAGGAGCCTCAAAGCATCCCGGCAAAAGCTTGGTGATTCCAGATCCAGCTACTGGGGCCTTGGTGGGCTGACCAATGAGCCTGTAGATTAACGCACTGCCCTTCTATTGGTCAACAAGAAGCCTTCATCTTGAGGGTGTTTGGTAGATGATCTACCTTCCTGCTTGTTCTGGTCATCATGTTCTGTCATCTGACTCACGAGCAACCTCCAATGGGGGTCCTGACTTCAGGATCTGCTCTTCCCGGGCATCAGATAAGGACCAGGTGAGTCTATGTCAAAGTTCCCACAGGGCAAGCCCAAGCCCCAGTTCCCAGCAAAGAGCTTGAGGACATACATTCCCAAAAGGTTCCCAGCTAATACTGATATGCTAGACAGGAGCCTGAATCATAAGACCAGGGATGGAAAGCTAAGAGGCCAAACATGGGCACTAAGGCCAGACACAACACCCTATAGCCTTGAGATTATACTCTCCGAAGTAACCTTCTAGGACTGAGTCCTTGTGCCTGCTGGTCCTATGTCAACTTGATACAAGCTAGAGTCATCTGAAAGGAGGGAACCCCATTTGAGAAGATGTCCCCAGAAGACCCAAGTAAGCAAGTCTATAAACATATTCTTAATTAGTGATTGATGGGGCAGGGCCCAACTCATGGTGGGTGGTTTCATCTCTGGGAAACAAACCAATAAGCAGAATTTCTCCCTGGCCTCTTTATTTGCTCCTGCCTCCAGTTTCCTGCCATTTGAGTTCTTGTCCTAGCTTCCTTTGATGATGTGATGGAGTATGATGTGGAAGTGTAAGCCAATAAACTCTTCTTCTTTAACTCACTTTTGGTCATAGTGTTTCATCACAGCAATAGAAACCTTAAGTAAGATAGTCCATCTGGGCTTTGTATACACTTTGGGAGTATGAAAATGGATACCATTTCACATTCCACCAAACTCCCAGCTTGCATACAAACACAAAACGAAGATGGTCCCAGTCATGAGGGTCTCCAGGGCTGGGAACAAAGGTGACAAGCTGCAGTTCTGCTTGTGCTCAAGCCCTTACCCTTAGAGCTTCCTCAGTCTCCCAGATTCCTTTGCTCTTCATACTGGGGATAACAGTGAACAGGATCAAGTCTGCGCCCGCAGTTGAGGTTCAGGGCCAACCAGACTTGCAAATGAAAAGGCCACTAGGAGCCACACATCTAAAAGGACTAAGTGGGAGTTAGAGAAGGAGAAAAGATGTGAGTGTCAAAGGCCCACAGAGAGAGGTGTGGATCAAAGATACCTGGATCAGTAGCAAAAATACTATTAAAAAAAATCTAAAAAAAAATTTAGATTTCCTGATTGCTAATGAAGGAACAACAGTTGCTAAAACATATTGGATTATAAAAACTGCTTGATTAAAACAACCTATGTATTTTTAAAATGTCTTGACTTCAGAATGGAAGTCAAAACATACGTTACCTTGAAGGAAAAGTTATGCTTTTATTGCCACAGGAAATAGGAAACTATAGGTTCATTCTGGGTTAAAGAAAATCAGGTTTGAGTGGGGGATACCTAGTTACAGACATAAAAAACTGCAGGACATGTAATATATATTTCACGTGCTCAAACATAAAAAAATCATCTTTAACTGACTTTTACACACATATTCCATGTTTGTAATGTATGCTACATTTAAAAGTTCATACATTTTTGGAATAAGGGAATGAGACACCAGTGAAACAGAAAACCCAGCATCCCATAGCACCTCTGTTAAAGTTCCCTCAAAGTTTTGTATCTAGAACAGCCACAAGGCTACTGCCTGAAATGATCCATCCTCACAGACTACTACAGTCAAGACTTAACCATTATCCTAAATTTTTTCAGAGTCCAAAGACACCAGCACCCACAAACAGCAAGAAGTAGCCTAGAGAACAATGCCCACATTCCCAAAAGATGGTTTATTGATGTTTATTATCATTTAAGCAAGATTGATTACAAGTTGTTACTGGTCATAGTAGAAAAAGCTAAACAAAAGTTAAATTCGAAGATCTCTTTCTAAAGGAAAAGGGGGAATATGATATAAAAATGGTGAAATAAAAAGTTAGATTATAGAATATACTTTAGCCCACAAGATGACCATCAATCTTAATAATATTTTACATTGGCAATGATTTTAGATTATTGATACAAATTTAAAGTTAATTTTGTTACACTGTATGTAGGTTTTCATTATGTAACTCATTTAAAAATAAATGTATAATTAAGAAATACAGTCAGTAGTTAGTCATCTAGAATGATCAAACTTGCAGTCATATTAGGAATGTTTCCAGGTTAAACAGATAAATTTACATAGATAGATAGATTGGTCTTCAAACACTTCCAAAATCTACAGTATGTGGCTCTTAATATGTTTAATAACATAACCTACGACTTTTTCATGACAGTGAGACACATCTATTACTGACAGTATCAATTTACTTCAAAAGAAGATGTTGGGTATTGAAAAACCTCCATATGGAGTTTGCTCTCTTTATGGCAAAAGCCAGCCATCTGGGCAGAGAAACTGCTCTTGCCACAATTGTCGACAGTATACTGTCCAAACCGGACCAGCAGGATGCAAAAGAAAGTGACTCTCAGACTTTGCCAAGACAAGGTAGGACATCCTTTTAAAATTCTATGCTTCTCAAAACTGGCTGTTAGATATCTTGGATAGCCCAACACTACAGAAGAACCTAATGTGATTATCCAGGCAGCCAGATATCCCTGTTACTAGGTAACATTTTACCCTTCTGGGATCTTTGAAGGTGTTAAAGACTAAATAATTAGACATAAAGTTTTTCTTAGTTTTGATAAAAAGGTAAATTAGATATGAAACTTTAGACTCAAAAAGATAAGATAGACAGTAGAATATTTTCTCTGATTTCTCAAAATACAAATGAATCAGAAATTGTAAATGTAATTCTTATTTGATAACTGTTTTGTTGCATATAATTTTACTATGTTAAAGTTAAAACCTTTTTTTTTAATTTAGTAAAAAATGGATAAATGAGAGCTGGGCAATGGTGGCATACTCCTTTAATTCCAGCACTCAGGAGGCAGAGGCAGGTGGATATCTGTGAGTTCAATGCTAGCCTGGTCTACAAGAAAAAGTTCCAGGATTGGCTCCAAAGCTACAAAGAAGCCCAAACAAACAAACAAAAGAAACATAAAGAAAATAAAGGAAAGAAAATGAGGAAATGCTATGGAATAATCCTCTGTACACTATGTTAATTATACTTTGATTGGTTTAATAAAGAAGCTGACTGGCCAATAGCTGGATAGGATAAGGTTAGGTGGGAAAACAAAACTAAAGACACTGAGAAAAAGAAGAGCAGAGTCAGAGGAGGAAATGCCACATGGTAGAATGTAGATTAATAGAAGTGGGTTCATTTAAGCTGTAAGAGCTTTCTAGAAATAATAAGAGTTGTCAGCTGAGCATTTATAATTAATATTGAGTTTCTATTTCAGTTATTTGGGAACTGGTGGGTGGGAAAGAAAAGTCTACCTACAGAGAGGCAGGGTTTGGAGGAGGCTCTGACATGAGCAAGGACTCCTTTGTAGCAGAGACAGAGGAAATCTGAGTGCGTCAGCAGTGATACCACAAGAGACAACACACAAAAAAAAGGAGCCATGTGTATGTGTGTTCGCGGTGCTGACAGAGCCTCTGGGTCTTGAACAAGACAGGATCCTGGGGGAAAAGTTGGCTGTGAGGGTAAAGCAGGGCACAGCTACGAACCCAACCCAACAGAGAATCAGAGTGTGGTGGAGCAAAGGTTAAATGCTTGGCCTTGAATGGGAAGAGGGAGGCAGAAGCAGACAAAACCTTTGTGAACACAATTCTTACACTTGGCATCTGCCCCAGAGTTACTAGTAAGCTGAGCCACTTCCAGCCAGGTGTGTGAATCTCCTCCAGGAAGCCAGGGGATGCCCCCTAAGAAGACACATGAGACGTATTGCAGCAAGTTGAGCTCTCAGAGGCTCATTAATCTGTACAGCCCCTCATGACTGCGACTGAGGAGACCCAAGTCTTGGGTATCCCAGATGACACAAGGACCACACCAACTGCATGCTTCAGCTGTTCCTCTCCCCACCATGAACGACCCAGTACCCGGTCTGAGAAACAGCACATCTATTTTGTATTTGAGAATTTGCACAATGCTACCTCTATTTTGTCATTATATCCCTTGTGTTTGACCCTGCCTGACAAGAGGGGAACCCAAAGGAGGAAGGAAGGATAGGAGGGGAGGGAGGGAAAGAGGGGAGAGAGAGAAATAAAGAAATGAAACAGATGAGCTCACTGACACTGTCATCGGGGCAAGCAATTAGCAAGGAATGTTGTGAGGATTTAAGCATTGCACAGAAAATGCAGATACAAGATAAACTCCAGGCCAAAGAGCATATCTTTGATTTTAAGCCATTGGTTAGCCATTTTTCTGGGATTCTTTAAGGAGAAATGTCTTCAGACCCAGACACACCAGACCTCACACCTGCTCTCTGCCAGAGCCAGGTTGTGCCCTGGCTCATCCCCTCCATAGCCCTAGGGCTGGGTTTGATGTCCCTGCTGTAAAGGTGAGGAAAGAAATGTCTGATAGTTTGGGTAATGCCCCACTGTTACAGTTAAGCCCAATTCTGCCCTGTGGGCCCAGGACTCCCTTGCTTCCAATGACAAGCCGGGAATTGCCTTGTGAGGTGGGTTTACTTTGTAAAAACTAGCCAAAAGCAGCTGGTGAGATAGCTGTTGTCTATCACGGTGACTGTAAATGCCAGGAATGGATTGAGCATTTCAAAAATTGCTAAATTGGTACCTGTGACATGTCTTCACCTTAAATGGATTTGTGTGTAAGAATGTGTCATCCCTGGGCTGGACAGATGACTTAGTTATGTAAAGGCACTTGCCATCAGCCTGATTTCAACCCTCAGACTCTACATCACAGAAAGAGAAAAGATTCCTACAAGTTGTCCTTTGGCCTCCACACATGCACTATGGTATTTGTGCCCATATACACAGGATAAATAAATGTAAAACAGTATTTCAATAGCTTGACCTAGTCATTCTTTACTGTACACACATTGATATCTTGTTGAGCACTATAGATATGCACAATTTTTATTTGTGAAATAAAATACTATTAAAATTAAAAGTATCCAGAGATAATTGAGATAAGACAAAGTCAGACTCCTCATGGCACCTGATGCTACCTTCAAAGTTGCGTGCCCCTCCCTCTAAACACAAACCTCCTCTCTGAGCTTAGCCCCGAACTCCTAGAGCCTCACAATGCCCATTCACCCTGCATAGCACTTGGAGCACCAGGACCTGAACCATTAGACCTCTGTCCTTCCCCTGCCACACCACCTGCTTCCTTCCTGGTCCACCCTCCCCACAGCAACCAGGCTGCCCTGGATTCAGAAGCTGCCTCCTCAGTATGAATAAGGTGGCCATCCCAATGCTATCCCCATCCTCTCCCAAGGAAAAATGTCATTCACAGGCATGGACACTGCTTCTGGATCAAGTAAGATTTTATATGCCCCGTAAGTGAAGGATGTAGAAAAAGTTTACATGGGAATTTAGTATATTATCATGCCCGAGGTTCACCTCATTGATCCCTTTCAGATAAGGAGGGAGGCAAGTTCAAAACACCAGAATAATGATGGAGCACAATGTGACCATTTTTTTTTCACAGATCCCCAGATATTAACAGAGGCCAACGCTGGTATCCCTAGCCCTCCACCCACATATGGACACTACACAGTTAAAATTCTTGCCCCTGTACTGATGCAAGCTATGGGCCCCAGTACTCATTGCCTCTATCCTAAGAGAAAATATTTTGGCTACATAAATTATAAATTTACTTCTGGATAATTTCTGTTTTCTTCTATCTCCTTTCTTGATGAATAATCTTTTCCCCTTGATTAGGGGTGAAGATGGGCTGATCCCGTTTTCTTAGTCAATATTTTATTTCTTCAGACACTGAGCCCACGATGTACATGCAGAAGAAAAGCATGTATCTTGAGTGAATTTTCAAAGTCTCCTGATGTGTGGGCCCTGAACCTCCCCTGGGCAAAACAACAGAGCTGGCCCTGGTGTTGTGAGTTTGGGTGACCTGGACTGCAGGGCATGAGAGAAGAACTGGCCCCTCTCTTGCTGTCCTCCACACTTGAGCTAGCCAGAGCAGTTCTGAGAGCTTGCCTGGGTGGTGATAAGAGAAAGCTGTCTTGCTGACCAGCCCAGTTACCACCCAGGCCCAGAACCAGGACAATGAGGTAGTCCACCCCAATATCCACCTCGTCTAGTAGCTTCATTGCCATTGAAAATCAGCAGAACTATGAGTCATAAACTTCTACATGGTTTCTGGAGACAGCACAGACCACAGACAGCCACATGGTCTCTGGTGTCAGCATGTGCCTTGGACCTCAGTATCGTCTCTGGAGGAAGTACAGACCATGGACATAAAAATGGTTGTCTGTTGCTGCATGGGTCATGGACGCCATCATACCCTTGGAAGCAACACAGGCCAAGGCCATCAACATGGCCTTAGGTGACAACACAGGCTGTGAACATCTACATAGCCTTCCGTGGTGACATGGCCACAGGCATTAACACAGACCTCAGGTGTAGTAGAACCATGGACCCAGATATGGCACTTGGCAGAAGCATGGGCCTTGACATCACCATGGCCTGAGATGGAATCACAGGGCACACACATCAACATAGCCCCTGGTGGCAACATGGCTCATGGACACCAACATAGCTTCAGGCTGCAGCCCAGACCAAGGACATTTATATGGCCTTCAGTAGTAAGTTGGTTGAGGAACATCAACACAGCTCCCAGCTGTTATAGGACCACAGATATCCACGTGAACCTTGGGCTTCAACATGGCCTCCAGGCAAAGTGTGGTCCACAGATGTCTTTTGAGGAGGTCCAATCCAGAAAATGAACTGTTCTTCATCTTGGTTATCCTACTGCTGTTCAGAACCAGGGCAATCATATCCTTAGACCTTTAAATACATTAAAGCATTCTTAGACCCTCAAAACTTGAGAACATTTTCTTAAACCCTCAAACTTGTATAGAATTTTATATTTTAGGACATTTTATCATCTAATAATTTATCAAAGATACAAGTAGTTATTATTGATAACAGTCATTGCAAAGCCTGTTCCTTTAGTAGAGAGTGACCTTTGAAACCTGTTTGTTTTTCTATAGAAAACCTAGTAGCTTTAGAAAAAGCAAGGCTTGGTTTTTACAGGTAAAATGAGCTAACAAGCTGGTGATAGCCCTGTGGAAGAATCTGGTTGCCCGTTGCTGCTAAGCTGACAAAGTTGCAATCAGCCTAGCTGTCAGTTCCATCAGAGATCTGTAATCTGAATAGACTGCATTTCAGTTAAAATAACAGAGATGAATCAATTACCTAGACAGCCATCCAGCCTGCTGTGGTCTCCATAACACTTGGACAGAGGTACCAGGACAGCATCAATCTTCAGCTGTCAGATTATAAGGTAAGAGCGTTTTCTGTGGAGGAGGAACATGGGGAAGACCTACCTTATTTTGTCTAGGAAAAGTGGATCAATCAATTATCCAGTGTTCTCTTTGTCCACAGTCTGGGCCGGGTCCTGGCCACAGGTGTTGCATTGGCACATTTTGCCCAGGGGTCAGTGTTAGCAACAATCCAGGTAGAGTTGCTGTGTTCCATTAGCTTCTTTGGAGACTTCGGGGTCATTGTTAGGTGCTAGAATTCTCTGTCTGTCAAAGTAAGCTTTCTTAATTAAACAATTTTAATGTCAGATTTGTCAGATCTTTGACAGGTTTGAGAACCACTATCTATATCTATTAAATATAGCTGAGCTAAACAAATCTAGACTTAATCATGAAAATACATCTAAGTTTAGCAACAAAACCCAAGCCATCATGTTACCTTGTAGTTATATTAGTCATACGGACCTCTCAGATCCTGTTTTTTATCTAATAAGAATTTCTTACCCATAAACATAAGTATATTCTTAGACATTACAGGAGCAGTTAGGCTGTAGTTTTCATTTATAGACCATAGACATGATGATGACAATTTCTTTCTTAGTATTGATTTTTTGAGCTCTACATTTTTCTCTACCCTCCTCCCCTTAAACCCTCTTCCATGCTCCTCATGCTCCCAATTTACTTAGGAGATCTTGTTTTTTTCTACTTCCCATATAGATTAGATTGATGTATGTCTCTCTTAGGGTCCTCATTGTTGTCTAGGTTATCTGGAATTGTGATTTCTGGGCTTGTTTTCTTTGCTTTATGTTGAAGCAGGTTTGGACTCCTCCATAAAATTCTGAACAGCTGAGAACTTCAGTTCTGTCATTTCATAGGAGGCCAATCACATAGAATCCTGAAATCCAGTGGGCTGTAATATAATGATTAATTATTAACTTATATTTTAAATTATATATTATAATTTTAATAAGTTTAGCATGGGACCTCAGTCCTTCTCCCTCCTTTAAAGAGCATGACTCTGTTTCTAATAAAAACATTTTGCAGTGAAGAGTCATCAGCTTTTTAAAAAGAAAACAAACAAAAACTAATCTAATATGGTCAAATTTTCAATATATTTTATAGTTTGTTCAAATTCAATATTTGCAGGTATGAGAAAGCAAAGCAAATACAGTTCGCATCCCCTGTGGCCCTCCATAACTTCTTACATATCCTCAGGTCGGTTTCCTTTCTCTGCTCCTCTGGTTCAGTCAGACATCTTTACTTTAGACATAAATCAGTTCTCTTTATTTCATTATTCCAGTCTCCTGCCCTCTCTCTTGCTCTCCAGACAGCATGAAAACCTTCACCAAAGTCCTTTTTGTGGTTTCTTCTAGTAGTCTAGGATACTGTACAGGTAGAATACCTTAATCAAGAGTAGAAATAACCTTAAATTTGTATCAGTATATAATAATCTGTACCAGTGTGAAGTATTTGAGTAGCTTTATCTTACCATAACCAATAATATTTTGTAAATACCTCCCAAATGATGACAAAAAAATTATAACTCATCAAATCTAAATGACCAAAGCCATCTATCTTGAGAACATTTGAGATAATGGCCAAGTCCTGAGAAAATTAGTTGTGAGATTTGTCCTTCTATCTCAGAACTGTTTTCATACAGAGGGATTACCATCCATGTCATCTGTCCTGTAGTCTTTTTTGTAGCTTTTCCCTTCCTCGATTCAAATCTAATCTTTATTAATTTTAGAGGAATTCCATATTTATTTTTTCCGAGTGGAAACAAAAGCATACTTTTTTTTCCCCAAACATAATATGTCTTTTGACTTTTATTCTGAAGCCAAGGCATCTTAAAGTATATAAACTGATTTAATCTAGCAGTTGCTTAGGCAGTGTCAGGACAGGAAAGGGTTAAGGTGCCCGTGTCACCATGGCAAAAACCTTGGTGGAGGACAGTGTTATCACAAGGCTGTAAATTGTATCAACAGTGAAGAATCTGACTTAGGAAGGGAGGGGGAGTAGTGGCTGCAAGGGCAGTGCAATAGTTGGTGGGGACAGAGCAGCTGGCTGTCACTATTCCTGCAAAAGATTGTTAGCTTCCCTAATCAAATAACCCTAGACTCCTGACTTTGCGTTCAGGGTCCCCGAAATGTGACAGAACTAGGTCCAGGGGGTGGGTCTCACTGCCTTTCCCATAATAGTATTTTTTTAAGAACACAGAAGAGGGTGAACAGAACACAAACATTTACGTGTAAAACAAACCTATCCATATTCAAAAAGGAAACTGAAAAGATGTAGGAGGGGGCTATCCTGTGTTTGGACTCTGCTTAACAGGCATGACCTGTCAATAGGCATCAGAACCAAATTCAGATAGGAGTCTCCTAACTTAGACAGACAGGAACTCCTGGGTTCCACCAGAAGGGAACATTGAGCGTCCTTAGAACTCCCTGATCAGAAGGGAGTTAATGGTGTGTCTGCCATGCCTCCTTTGGTCTCCAGCTTTGGTCTGGTCACCAGACCAGAACCAGTTTTTTCCTTTGTCTAGTCACCAAACCAGAACAAAGACTAAACAAAGACACACCCAGACACACTGATCAGAGAAGAACAGAATATGCTCTCTTTCAAATGCTCTGCTAATGAGTTGGGGGTTCCCAGAGTTCCTGGACAATATACCAAATGTAAGGTCTGAGGAAATGCTGAAGGAAGACCCCAGACTCATATAGTGTGCAAGAATAAAGAGCATTTAATATTCCAGCATGCTGTTGGGTAGATATCTGTACAAAATGGTGACAACCATGAGAGGGGCATGCAGGCTCCTTTTAAGCACGGCTAAGGAGAGTTGCAGGGACAATTAGGTCATCTCATATATAATTGGTAAGCAAGCAGCAGTGACATCTGTATATTTCTAACTGGCTGAGTTTTGTCTTTATCATCTATTTGCACAAGCTTGGGAAAGTCCAGTTGTGACTCAGAAAGGGGCTATTGGATATGTCCTTGAGACACTGTGAGGCTGACTCAGGGCTTGTATTGCTCTATCCATCAACCCTGATTGTAAGGGCATTGTGGATAAATGGCACTTTATTGGAAGAGACACCTGTTTTGCCCTTTTCAGAGAACTGAAACCTAAATTCAGAGTGAGGTTAATATGAATGCCCATTTGGTTGAGCATTCATAGTCTCTGAATCTCATAATCTTTACCAGTTAAGACTCTTTATTAACTACTACGAACTGCAATAAGAAGTTTCTCTGACCAAGGCTGTAAGCAACACAAATCTATGGCTATAAACATAAATATAAAAAGGGGTAGTTTGAGAATATGACCATTTATTGAAACACCAACAGTAAGTCCTCCCCCAATAAAGACTTTGGCTTTCTCAGACATAGGCTTTTGACAAATGCTACAATTTTAGAATGATATTATTCCAATAGGCCAGACCTGAAATCCAATCAGAAAGTAGTTGGTTATCCCTGCAATTGCAATGCCACTATTGTACCAAAGGGCACAACTTACCCGGAAGGTCTCTGTTGTACCATACATGATTCAGCACATGGTAAGACCACTAAACTGTCTTAGTTAGGGTTTCTATTGCTTTGAAGAGACACCATGAGCACAGTAACTCTTACAAAGGAAAAGCATTTAATTGAGGTGGCTTGCAGTTCAGAGGTTTAGTCCATTATCATTATGGTGGGACATGGTGGCATGCAGCAGATGTGATGCTGAAGAAGAAGCTGAGAGTGGAGTAGGAGCTATATCTTGATATGACAGGCAACAGGAAGTGGTCTGTTTCACTAGGTATAACTTGAGCATAGGAGACCTCAAATCCCACCCCAATAGTGACACACTTCCCCCAACAAGATCATATCTGCTTCAACAAGCTACAACTCCTAACAGGGCCACTCCCTTTGAAGGCTGTTTTCTCTCAAAGCACTACATTCCACTCCCTGGTTCCCAAAGGCTTGTAGCTATATCATAATGTAAAAACACATTCTGTCCGACTTCAAAAGTCTCCATAGTCTATAGCAGCCTCAAATTGATTTAAAAGTCTAAAGTTCAAAGTCTCTTCTGAGATTCATGCAATCTCTTAGATGTAATCCCCCACAAAATTAAAATAAAAAAGCAGATCCACCTACTTCCAACATATAATGGCACAGGACTTACATTATCATTCCAAAACATAGGACAGGGAACATAGTGAGGAAATACTGGACCAAAGCAAGACTGTAAACCAGCTGGGTAATTTCCAAATTCTGAATCTCAGTGTCTGATGTCAAAATTCTCTTCTGATCTCCAACTTCTTTTAGCTTTGTAGACTACAATACACTTCTTTCTCTTGTGCTGGTTCCATTCCCTGTTAGCAGGTTTCCTTGACAAGTTCCCATGATTCTGGCATCTCTAAAATCTTGGAGTCTCCAAGGCAACCCAGGGTTCAACTTCACAGCCTCTCTCAATGGCCTCTCTAAGCCTCCATTCAGGGACATCTATGACACATGTCTGGCCTCAGCATTTTTTCTTAGTCACTAAGGCAAATTCCATAACTCCTTTTTTATATCTTTGACTCTAAAACCAGAACCATATGACTGAATCTGCTAAGTTCTGCTGTTTACTGGACTGAAATATGGCACCCTCAATCAATTACATCGTTACCAGCTTTCTGTTTTTGATGGCTTCTTTCACTGCCTAAGCTTGGCTATTCTAGAATTTTCCTATGGACCAGGTTGTCCTCAAACTCAGAGATGCACTTGCCTCTGCCTTTGGATTGCCAGGATTAAAGACATGTCCTGGTGTAGGAGGTTCTTCTGTTTATGTGTTGCTTTCATTGGTTAATTAATAAAGAAACTGCTTGGCTTGGTAGGGCAGTACTTAGGTAGGCAGAGAGGACAGAACTAAATTCTGGGAGGAAGAAAGCAGAGTCAGAGAGCCACCATGGAGACACCAGGTCAGACATGCTGAATCTTTCCCAGTAAGCCACAGTGATATACAGATTATGAGAAATGGGTTAAATCAAAAAGTGAGAGTTAGCCAATAAGAGGCTAGAGATAATGGGCCAGGCAGTGATTTAAATAAATACAGTTTCTGTGTGATTATTTTGGGTGTAAGATAGGCGGGTGGCCAGGACAAAAAGCAGGCTTGCCTTTCAATAATGTACTATCACACCCAACTCTAAGCTTTTCTTTAATTACTTATCACAAGTTAGAAACAGTCAGTTGGGAGCTTACCTTGAGATCACTCCATTTATTCCTTTTCTTAATCTATTTCTCTCTTCGAACACAAGTCTTATTTCTATTTCACTTCCTGATGCTCTTTTTAACCTCAAATTGTATATTTTTTTTATTTTTCTTTGCTCAGATTTCTCCTTTTCATTATAAATTTGTAATCGGAGGTTACTCATTTGTTCCTGATCACCCAGACCCAAAATAACTACACAGAAACTGTATTAATTAGAACATTGTTTGACCAGTCACCTATGTGTATTGTTAGATAGCTTTTATATCTTAAATTAACCCATTTCTATTATTTTATATTTTACCACAAGGCTCATGGTTTACCAGTAAAGGTTCCCCAGTGTTGGTCTACTTCGGCAGCTACATGGCTTCTCTCTCACTCTGCCTACTCTCTCCTCCTCTATCTGCTTGGAATTCTCATCTTACCCTATTCTGCACTGCAATAGGCCCAAAGCAGATTTTTTATTAGCCAATGGTATTCACAGCATATAGAGGGGAATCCCACATCATAAATCTTTATAAGCATAAACACTAGTAACCACACAACAGAATATATATTAGGCTATTTTGAAATTTCCTCTGCCAATGTAATTAATCCGAACCTCTTCACTTTAGCCTCAGGCAGACTCTTTGGCCAAGGGCAAAAAGCAGTCACTTTCTTCACCAAAACGCCACAAGAATGATTTCTAGGCAACATACTAAAATTCATCTCTGAAACCTCTTCAGCCAGCACTCACAATTCAGCAAATCACATCAGCACCACAGTCTTCCATGCTCCTACTAGTCTGATGCATTAAACAGCACATAATGTGTTCAGCTGCTTTTCTAATCCACAGTCCCAATGTCCATATTCCTTCCAACAAAAGCATTTTCAAACCTATCAGAACAATACCCCATTCTCTGGTATCAACTTCTGTCTTAGTTAGGGTTTCTATTGCTGAGAAGAGACACCAGGACCACAACAACTCTGGTAAAGAAAAAACACTTAATTAGAGTAGCTTACAGTTTCACAGGTTTAGTCCTATATCATCATAAAGGGACATGGCAGCATTCAAGTAGACATGGTGCTGGAGAATAAGCTACTTCTTGATCCCACAGCACTGGGGAGTGGCTTGCCTCACAGGGTGTAGCTTGAGCATAGGAAACATCAAAGCCCAGTCACTCAGTGGCACACTTCCTCCAACAAGGCCACACCTATACCGATAAGACCACACCTCCTAGTAGTGTCATTCCCTATGGGTGCCAGCTTCTTTCAAGCCACCACAGCTGCTGATTCCCCACCCCCCGCAGTCTACATTGTGCCTTTCGGCAGGAGTGGAGTTTCCCCAGCAGCTTAAGATGGATTGCTTAATGTCCTGCAACCAAAACGGGTAGTGTCTTCAGCAGTGGGATCTTAAAATAAAGTTATGGTGGGAAATGGTAATAGCTTGAGTTATTTCAGGTGTCTCAGGGACTCTTTGACCAATAAAGAGATATCCCAGGCCTGGCACTGAAATTTTCATCAAGTGAACCATATTTTCTAGGAGCAGAATTATCCAACTATCCAGGGTACCACTGATCAAGCTTTTTGTTTCATATTATATCTGAGGAAGTTTTTAAACTGAGTGTATAAATATAGATGAATGTGTAAAACCTCAAAAGTATTATTTATTGACAGATGATAGTTTGGCAATTCTATATGGGCTATAAAAATAATGTTTATATATGATAATTAATCCATAAAATTAATATTTTCATCACTTCACATATTTTCTGTGGTGAAAGCATTTAAAATCTATCAATTTGGTATCTTTCAAATGTACAATATGTTTTTAAGACATATTTACAGTGCTATTTGATAAATTCCTGAAATCATTCTTTTGCTGAACTGAAATTTGTATTCTTTAACTGGCATCTTATCTCTACATTTGGCCCCTGGTAAGAACTTCCCACTCTCTGTTGCTCTGAGCCAATCTCATCCAGATCCCACACATGGGCTCACACAGTGTCCTGTTCCTGGATGACTTCATTGAGCAAAATCACTTTCAAACTCATCCATGATGTCAAATGACAGAATTTCCTTCTTTGTCAAGGCTAAGCAGTACTCTAGTTCATTCACAATCTTATAGAACTTAGGCTGATTCATCAATTGGCATTGCCATAAATGTAGCCACACAAATTGGTAAATCTTTCTGATGTACTCCCAAATGTGTGACTGCTGGACTGTGTGGAACCTCAATTTTAAAACTCCCACCCCCCCCAAAGTATTTCAAATATAGTTTAAAACTATGTCTACACACACACACACACACGTTGGGAAATATTATTTTAAGGTGTGTTACTTTTGCTGCATTTGATTAATTGTAAAGCTGTGTTTCTTTGCCTGTCTAAAATACCTGATGATCCTAAGAAAGAATCGAATGGCCCATAGTGAGGTAGGAGCAAGGATAGGCAGGGTCGGCAGGCTGAGAGTTTAAATAGAAGGAGAAATGAGGAGAGTGAGGAGCAAGAGAACATGGAGAGGAAGACATCAGGGGGTCAGGCACCCAACTACACACAGCAAGCCATGCAGAAAGAAGTAAAGAAAGGTATACAAAAATAGAGAAAGATAAAAGCCCAGAGGCAAAAGGTAGTTGGGATAATTTAAGGAAAGCTGACAAACAAGCCAAGCTGAAGCTACTAGTTTATAATTAAGAATAAACCTCCATGTGTGATTTATTTGGGAGTTGGGTAGTGGGTCCCCCCAAAATGAAAAGGATAAAATGTCACATACACACGTACACACACACACAAACATACACACACACACACACATCCATTATCACCGTCCAATCTCTGTCATTTTATGATAACTATCAAGAACTACAGGTACTGACAGCTCTAAGCTCAGGTTAACCTGGCTGCCATGCTCTCCGGTGCAGAAATATGTTCCAGATGGGCACTGGGTTTTTATGGTAATGGCTTTCTTTAATGCTCGTAAACTTGAGATCAAAGTTATTTTCTGTATTTAATGCACTCTCAGTCATAAGCAGCCTAAGAAAGGGGGCCAGCAAGTGAAAGATAAGCCACACCTGCCCTGAGAGCTCTTCCATGTGTAACAAGTCTCTACTTCATCCACTGATTGATTCTAAATGTGTCTACCTAGCAGATTGGTCTTGACCATTCTGCTCCTGATACCAACTGGTTTGTAAGGGCCTCTAAGTCTCCATGAGAGTTGGCTTATATTTCTATTTTATACCCCCTTGTGGCTCTAGTGCAGTCTTAGTTGTAGTTAGAAGGCTAAAGAGTTATTTGCCCCCAAAGATTTCGGTATGCAGTTTAGCATCAATAGTGCTCTGAAGAGCCCCACATTCTGTATGAATATCCTGCATGAGGAGAGGATTACAGACCAGGATGCCTTCCTCAGAAGAACACAGTTTTACCCAGTAGAGGCTTCACAAGCTGGAAGTCCCTTCTGCTCTCAGTCAGGAACTTAGCAAATACTCAGGCTGGCAAAGTAATATCTGAGTTTATGGCTACAAAAATGTATCAAAAGTACTTTGTGGCGATGTTTTTCAATTGTTTAATCATGATTTTTATTATTTATAGCAAGGTGCAATATAGACCTAACACAAAAGAAGTAATATAGCAACATGTAAGTTCCCTTAATTCCAGTAAGGATAATATGGTTGTGCAAACTGGCCCTTTGTGGCTTATGGGTGAACACAGGGCCAGTTCAGGAGAGACTTTGAAATATTGATCCTGCTTCATTTTACCTTGTCTGATAGAAATAGGAGACGTCAACCCATTTTAATGTGTGCATTCTTCAAGATCTTTCTTTTAAAATGTTATAATTTGTTTCCAAACAATTTCTATATGAGTTCCTGTCTTGCCTTCCTAACCTTATTTTACAAGTCTACAAATGTAATGCAGCCATCATTGGGAAACCAGCCACATCCTGCCTTCCTAGGGCAGCCATGAACAAGGCCAGCTGCGCCTTGTCAATCAGAGTCAGAGACCGGCTGTGGCGGGGGAGCCTGGGGCTCTCTCTGCCTTTGCTCCACCTGTGACAAGTTCTCTGTTAAAGCACACAAGCCGCTGCTTGAAAATTTCAGGAAGTTAATTTGGCCCCCAGACTTCCTGATGAAGGATTAGAGTAAACTTGAGCTACTCAGTGGCTCAACTGAACCTTTGTCTCCACAGCTGTGAGCCCTGGGCAGTTGTCAGCCCCAGTGTCATGTTAACCCTCTGGAGCCCATGGAGCAACTGCAGCTGTCACAGACATTCCCATAACTGTCGGGTTAGGTGCTTAGAAAAGATACTTTCCTTCCCTTTGGTAGACCATTACAGAAATACAACATTATCAGATATTAGCTGTATTTCTATACCTTGAACCAAGGAGAAAAAATAAGCAAACTTTTAGAAAATTGAATAGCTCTTCATGAATTTAGTTATTTTGAAGGAAGACCTAAGTTCTCTCTCTCTCTCTCTCTCTCTCTCTCTCTATATATATATATATATATATATATATATATATATATATATATATATATATGGAAACTTGGAATATATGTTTACAAATCACATACTTAAGTTACTTTTTTTTTTCTTTTCTGTCATTTTTGGGAGAGAAGCCTAGAATATTATCTGAAGATTTCAGAGCAATTACAGTCATATTGATGATTTGTGTATTTGCTTCCCTGTACTTTTTCATCAATTCCAAATAGGAAGTTTTCTCTTCTCATTAAGGTACACCAGTGAGGTGGACTGAGCAAACACACACACACACACACACACACCTGCACACACAAACACATATGTAAGCTTGAACATACCCTCAAAAACACACACAAGTATACACACATGCATAGACACATGCACAGTCATATATTAACACAATTGCAAATTCATACACACAGGCATAAATTGGCCTTATAAGGTGTGCACAAGGACCTGGGGAAGATGCTGACTCATCCTTCATGAAGATCAGCACCAAATATAGGGAGCTCTCGCTTCAGGGAGGGCTCCCCAAACTTTTAAGGCAGACACATACTACCTACACAAATTCCACAGGAAAGAACGAATGAGCAGAAAAATCTAGAGGCAGTTGGAAAACCACATATTAGAAAGATATTTGTCCAAGTATAAATAAAAGCATTAGCAGGCACAGTGACCAAGAAATTAAAAGGAGGAACGAGACTACACATACTCAAAAGAGAATCCAAGAGCCTGGAAGACCAAGCTGAATAAACAGGTCAAATATCCCTTACAAAGAGGTGAAGGATGTAGAAATGAATACTGATGACTTTGTTTTCTTTTTATTTAATAAATGTTGTAAATATTTTAGATCTATTTTATGTTTGTGCACACCCTGTGCGTGTCTTGTGTCTGTGGAAGTCAGAAGAGGGTGTTGGATCCCCTGGAACTGGAGTGATAGATGATCTCTAGACACTGTTGGTGCTGAGAGCTAAACCTGGGTCCTCTGCAAGAGTAGCTGGTGTTGTTAACCACTGAACCATTTCTCCAGCCCCTGTAATGGGTTATTATCAGGAAGAGGCATCCCCCCTCAAGAGTATTACCATCCAATGGTGTTCAGGTCCTAGCAACTAGCTCCTTGCTATTCTCCCGCCTGCCTTCCCAGCCTCTCACATTCATTAATGAACAATCCTCATAAACTTGTTTCTTAGCATCCTCATAGGAAGGAAAGAATATCTGGTACGTGTTTTCCTGCACAAAAGTAAAAAGGCACAAGCATTAATTACATTGATTTGACCAGCCCATATCATGTACTGCTAATAAAAGAATTCACCACATTCCAAAAATATGTACATTTACCATGTGTCAATCAAAAACTAATGCAGCTGAAGAGATGTCAATGTTCATTTCCTAGATTTGATATGCTATACATAAGTATCAATTTATTACGCTGTGCTTATAAATGTGTATAATTAATAAGAAATTTCAGATTCCAGCAAAGCCAAAATATGCCTCATACATAATTAAAGATAATTAAACCTTTTCAAATGCCAAGCCCTTGCTCTTTGTGCCCATACAAACAAAGAACCCATCTAATGACTGTGACTTTGGATTATCCATTATAATAAATTCTTGGATTTAAAAAAGTTAATGTAAGATAGACTGAAACACAGATAAAATAAGATACAAAAAAGCAAACAAAAAAGAGAATTACCCAATATGTAATAAAGTCCATTTTAAAAAGCAGCATAGGTTCAAGAGGGAAATTTTAAGATATGATTCAAATTTTATGGAAAAGGTGAGAGATAAGTGTAAAATTAAAAAGACAATCAAAATCCAAGGGAAAGTTTTCATGGGACAAAGATACCTACAAATATATCATCAAACACTGATCTTCAAGGACAAATACTCTTGTTCTGCTACTTGAAGTATCAAAAGTAAAATATAAGATGTCATCATTATTATTTATATGTTATGCTATCCTTAGGGTCTCTGTGGCCTAATTAAGATAAAAAGAAATTAGAATGACTGTAGAATGATATGCAAGAAGCTTATAATTGTAATTGTCCCCTTCCAAAAGGAGACGGGGTGGCAGTTTGTCTTCAGTTATCCTAGAAGACAGATAAGTGCCTCTCTTCTTCATTTTATAGGATGCTTATGTGTGGGCAGGCACCACCAGCATGGTTTGGCATCGATAATGGAGAATGAAGGAATGATGTATACGCATACAGAAAAGCTGAGGTTGGGTTGGCTATGTGTGCAGGTGGAGATGCCGCAACCACTTGGAAACCCAACTGCTTGTTACGCACAGCACGAATGGAGAGGAAGCTGGTTAATCAAAACTCAGTTGGCAGTCTGTCTAGGAGCAGCATCCAGTTACAGACATCGAGGACGAGGAAGCTATGTGCTATAGTTTCTCTATAAATGTTGAGGCTGATAGTTTCTGCATACAGAGTCAACATTCATACCTGGATCAGGGAAGACTTTACCATTCCTCTGAGCCTTTATCGAGGGAAGGCTGTGCCATTTCCAGGGGTCTGAGGCCTTGGGAGTTCTTGACCAAGCCATGTTCATATTGTTAATACTCATTCACTTAGGGTTTCTTCTGTTACCAAAAGTAAGCAATGACCCAGAAATGTGTCTGGGCAGAATGAATCACCAATGGTTTATAAAAATTAGAATTTAAATAGAACGTTCCAAAGAAGGTTGAGGGATGATTATCAGCACCCAAGAAGGGACATTCCTGAGTGCCTCTGCTACAGAACTGGCCCAGGATCTAGACTTCACCATAACCATCACTAAATTTGGGATATTGTCTTACAGCATAAGAAAGTGCCAGGTTGCGGTGCTTGCTGGGGCAATCCATACCGTGTTACAGTGCTTCCCTGCCTGATGGGAATCCTTTGCTCAGAATCCTTCTTGACTGAGTGACTTGCCCTCAGGGCCTCACTTTTCTTTCCCTTACTCACAGGTGATCTCACCAGCAAGGTGGAGGAGGCATTGTGCGTCCTCTCTACTCTGTTTGGAAATCCCCTAACAAGCATTACTAAGCCAAGCCCTGCTTACTTGGTGAAATCACACTAATCTCCTGCCCGGGGCACCCATTAATCTCTTGCAGCAGTTCCAATACCTGGTTCGTGCACATGGTTACAAAAGGAGGTTTCTGTGTACGTTTCAGTCGCCTTGGTGTGGAGACAGTCGGCAGGTGGCATTGCCAGGTCGCCAGCCTGGAATGCTACCCAGTCCACACCTTCTGTCCACAAACTCAACATCAACCTGTAGCGTGGTTGAAGAGGAACAGTACTTCACGATTCTCCCCATGTACCTGGGCCACGATTCTGCCCACAGAGCACTCTGCCCATGTCCAGCACAGATTGCCTCTGAGTTACTTTAGGAAATCTACTCTATCCCAGCTGTTACTGAATCTCACTGTTGGGAACAAGCCAATCTATAAGGTATACCTGAAAGAGGCCCTTGAGTTGGGGTCTCATGAGGCCCCCAGAGCCGGGAGCCAGAAGGGAACCTGAAATGAGCTAACTTTTATTTTGTAGACTGAAAGCATTGCCCCAGCTATGAAATAACAGTCAGGAGACACACCACTTTTATAGAGAAGAAGCATCACAAACCAATTTATTTACTAGAAAGAGAAAAGGGAAAGTGAGCTGGCACGTGGGAAAGACTACTGAGGCCAGTTCTCTACTGTAGCATGTATATTTGTTGGATGCTATTACTGTAGCGTTGTCATAGTTAATGTCCCCATTGCTGTGACAGAAATACACAGCCAAAAGAAACTTAAAAGGGAAAGGAGTACATTTTGGCTCACAGGTCCAAGACACAGTCCATATTATGATGGGGAAGTAGAGGCAACCAGAACTTGAAGTGACTAGTCCCATTGTATCAGCAGTCAGGAAGCAAAGAGGTACAGTCGTGTGCTTTCTCCCATATAGTCCATGATCCATGTCCATGGAATGATGCTACCCATGAAATCTAGATGATGCCCAAGGACTTATCTCCAGATGATTCTAGATCTTATCAATTAAAAAATTTGGTCGTTTCATTCACTCGCGTAGGCAAACAATACTGGACAAGACAGAGTTAACTGTCAGTAGATCGGTGTTTAGAAGACTGCTGGGTTGGATAGCTCTTATGTCAACTTGACACAAGCCAGGATCATGTGGAAAGAAGGAATCTTAATTGAGAAAATGTGTCCATAGGATTGGCCTGTAGTCTGTGGGGAATTTTTTTGATTTGTGATTGATGTGGGAGGCCCAGCTCACTGTGGGTGGTGCCATCCCTAGTGAGGTAGTCCTGGGAGGCATACGAAAGTGTGCTGAGCAAGCTATGAAGAGCCAAGCCAGGTGGGCAGCAGTTTTCCATGGTTCCGCATCAGTTCCTGCCTCTCGGTTCCTGCCCTGCTTGAGTTCCTCCCCTGACACCCTGAGTGATGAACTGTGACCTAGAAGAGGAAGATGAAAGAACCCCTTTCCTCCACAAGCTGCTTTTGGTCTTTGCGTTTCATCCACAGCAGTAGAACGCCTTTGTAATTCTTTTGCTGTGAATAAAATGCCTCTGAACCAAGACTGTCAGCAACAAAATTATAACACGCGAATTATCACCAGCCAGGGAAGCACAGTGTCATTCCGCACCTTCCCACAGTAAGAGAACTCAAAGCCTTTACTACACTAAACATTGCCAAAGTCTGATGGGAAAATAAAATAGGACAACACCTTTGTGCTAAGAAAGTTAAACACACAATTACCAGGTGCAGCAAGTCTGCTCTTGACTCTTCAGTCAAGCAGAATGAAAAAGAAGTCTCCAGGAAGTTTTTGTCTATGTGTCCTGAGATAAAATGCAAGATAGGAAAAGGTGGAAAAAGAGAACACACACTTGCATGCACACACAGTGCATGTGTGTATAATATTTTATATATATATAATATTATATGGTATATACATATATATGTGTGTGTGTGTGAATATATATACTCCTTGGCAAAGTCTCCAAGTCTTGTCTCCATACCAAAGCTAGACCTACCCACAAGCCTGCTTTTCCTTATAAAATCTCATCCGAATTTTATGGTCTCATGTATACATATTAAATATGCATTGCTTAGAACCATTTTGGTGTACTAGGAAAATATGTCTGGTAGCACTAAAAGGAAGACACTGTGAATGTAATGACAGAGACCTGTACACATGGTCTGAGATGACATTGAGATGACATAATGTCAAGCTCATGTTGGACATGAGCTACCCTCTTCCCTGTAAGAAAGAAGAGGAAATTGTGTCTTTGTCATGTGACTAGATTCTCCATGGGAATGAAGGAGAAGTCTTCATAAAATGAATTGATGGGTGCAGAGAGATGAACTATAATCATATCTGTACTCTGCAGGTAGCTTCAACATTCCAGGAATTGATGCTGTTATCCACCCCTCAATACAGAATCCAGGATTTATTTGTTCAACATCCTTGACAACATGAAAGCCTGAAAAGTAGTCATGGCAAAATCCAGGCAATAAAGACTACATAAAGCAGCATTCCTTTTTCGGGAAATTTAGAACATCAAAGCTGATGTATAGTGACAGAAGAAAAGTTGGTTTTCTGCAAGCTTGCATCAATGGTATGATCAGTAGCCAAAGACACAGGAAAATTTGGGAATTGGTGGAAACGTGCTGTGCTGTAATTTAGTAGGAGCTCCACCACCATCACAGATGTCAAAATTTATCAGACTGAACATTTGAGCAGAGTGTTCACTTGCAGTCACATTATAGTCCTTGAGCCATCTACCTAGAGGCTGGCTTCCAGCCATACTTCCCATAACAGTCACGCACATATATAATTCCTGCTTAAGTATGTTGTAATAGGGGCTGCTAGTTCATTTCCCTACCACCTGGCAGCTCAGACCTGGAATAATCACACAGAAACCATATTATTTAAATTACTGCTTGGCCCATTAGCCCTACTTCCTGTTTTCTAACACTTACATCTTAATTTAACCCATCTCCATTAATCTGTGCATCACCATGAGGTTGTAGCCTACCAGCAAAGTTTCAGCATGTCTGTTTCCAGCAGCTCCATGGTTTCTCCTTGACTCTGTCTTATCATCTCTCTCAGCATTCACTTTAGTTTTCCCTACCTAGCTAAGTTCTGCCTTGCTATAGGTCCAAAGCAGTTTCTTTATTAATCAATGTCATTCACAGCATACGGAAGGAAATCCCACATCACCTCCCTTTTCTGTTTAAATAAAAAGGAAGGTTCTAACTTTAACATAGTAAAATTACATATAACAAAACAAGCAAAGATTACAGTTACAATATTTATATCTACTTTACCTTTTATCATAACTAAGGAAGACTATAACTATCAATTCTTCAACTCCATCAAAGACTCCAGAAGGATATATTACCTAAGTAAACAGGAAGTGCATTGTAAGCACCTTCCAAAACTCTAGAATTGACAGAGACATCTCACTGCCTGGACAGTCACCCCAAGTTCTTCTGTACTGTTGAGGCACCCATCTTCAGCCTACAAGCCCATAGTATCCAGCAGACTTTTCCATAAAGCAGGAAATTTGAAAGACTCTATTGGCAGTTTGTTAGTCACTTTCTTCTGCATCATGAAGAATGTCTGGCAGACTCTTTCATGAAGCAGGAACCCCAAAGGCCCTTTATCACCTTTAAGCAAGTTCAGCAGTCATTTCCCTGTGAGTCCTGCATGTCCAGTTCATCAAGCAGTCCAGGCAAGAACAGTTTCTTTTTTCCAAATGGCTAAACAACTGCATAAGGAGCCTCTTTTGTGCCCATCTTCCTCTTGAAATAGATTGGTGCTGCCAGGAACAAATGTGTCTCACTGTCATGACAAGTCTTAAGTTCTTAAAACATTTTAAATGCCATATTCTGAAGGTCTATAAAAGATTTGAAGAATAGCTATCTATCTAGAAAACCTAACCTATCATGAGTACAAGCTTGACTAATTCAAAACCGAGTGGCTCTTTTTCTGCTACTGCTGAATCAGAAAGCTCTCTCTCTCTCTCTCTCTCTCTCTCTCTCTCTCTCTCTCTCTCTCTCTCTTCTTTTTTCGTTTTTTGAGGCAGGGTTATTCTGTGTTGCTTTGGAGCCAATCCTGGAACTAGCTCTTGTAGCCCAGGCTGGCCTCTAACTCACAAAAATCCACCTGCCTCTGCCTCCCAAGTGCTGGGATTAAAGGCATGTGCCACCACTGCCAAGCAGAAAGATTTCTCTTAATGAAGTTGCAGTATACTACTGCCAGCAAAATGCTGGCTACCAAGAAGCCATACTTAATTCTGTTCTTTTGTGTCTAGGATTCCTTTACAAGCTTTCTCCTGTTTTTGTGTGGATGTAGTTATCCATGTTGACATGCCAATTTGTTGAAACAGGGGCTGCTAGTTCATTTCCCTACCGCCTGGCTGTTCAAACCTGAAATAATCACACAGAAACCATATTATTTAAATCACTGCTTGGTCCATTAGCTCTAGTTTCTTGTTTGTTAACTCTTACTTCTTCATTTAGCCCATCCCCATTAATCTATGCATCACCATGAGCTCATGGCCTACCTGCAAAGTTTCAGCATGTCTGTATCCAGTGGCTCCACGGCTTCTCCTTGACTCTGCCTTCTCTTTCCCAGCATTCAGTTTAATTTTCCCTGCCTAGCTGGGTTCTGCCTTGTTGTAGGTCTGAAGCAGTTTCTTTATTAATCAATGGTATTCACAATGGAAAGGTTCATGCTTTCCATTTTTGTCTCATGTTATTCTCACAGTGCTGGGAATTGTACACAGGGCCTCAGGTGTGTTAGGTAAGAGCCTCACCACTATGGTACACCTCCAGCACGTTTCCCTTCTCTTATACTCGCAAATTTCATGTTTCCCATAGAGCAAGCATGTCGTTCACAATCATGGTAACAGCATCTCAGGTTGGAGGCTCGCTGCTGCTGTACCAGGGGTTCCATAAGCTCAATCATGAGAACAACAGCACTGGACCACATCCAGCTCTGGGCTCTCAGTGTCTGCAGCATGATGTTTTCATGCTCAAAGGGTTTCGGGATCTTCCTTTCCACCTGTCGGTAGAATAATCAGAGTGACAACTCCTGTTCCTGCAGGTGAAATTTGGCTCTTTCCATATAATCAGGCCTGTGGTGACAGGCATGTGCCACCCACCCTACACTTTATATGGGCTCTGAGAGATTGCAGTCAGGTCCTCAGGCTTCAGTGCAAGGGGCTAAGTCAGCTTTCTACACCCAAGAGCCATAATTTATTTCTCCTTACCCTTGGAACAGCTTCATTTCTCTACCTTGAAGACTCTTTTATCTAAAGAGCCTAGCAAAAGTTGTGATTTTTTTGTTAGTTGTTAGTACATCTTAAGGATAATGGGTTAAAGCCTTGTTGTTTCTCATTCCTGTGTAAATAACAAAGACTCTAGATGGAACCCATATAGATAATTTTCAGTAATTGTTCTGGAACACCTTGTTCATGCCAAGCACTTCTAGTTATGTCCATACCCATCACCACATGTTTCCATACCCATCATCACATGTTTTCTTGTTAATGTGAGTCTCAAATTTGTATCCTTCACACATGGATGGAGCACCTGCTCCTACCATGGTCCTATGGCAAAAGGTTCTGTGCAAACTGACCAAGGACTGAAGGACAGTCACAAAAATATTCACATGAGTCAGACTGAAGACAATTGACAGATTAATAAAAATATAACAATTCTGAAATCAACATACATATTCAGTCCAATGAAACAACTAGGTAAGTGTTTGCTAGATAGTAAGAAACAGGGTTTCCATGGTTAGAGGAGAATTTACAGACAAGCTTGTATAAAGTACAGGAAGCTAAAATGACACTTGTTGTAATAGACTAGAGTTGAGGCATCAATATAAACTCATGTATTACTCCACATAATTAGGAAAGATACACTAGTATTGCCCTGTTCTCAAATTCTCCATCTTGTTGGTTCTGTATCAAACCCTTATTTGGTATATAACCTGGGACTTAAGAGTCTGTCTTCTAATAATGGTCCAGTCATACAGCAGACTGCCTGCAAGTTTTCAACCCTGGATGAGCTGGAAGTGCCTATAAGCAGGCATCATCTTCCAAGTATGGAAGATAGGACACTAGTGACTCCACTTATCTGTAATTCTCTGGTCATATCATAAATTGAACATCATGATTTATCCTATAGCATAAACACTTTTTCTCAATTTCTTGATGATTTCCTCTTTTGCTGATAGATGGTTAAGGTGTAAGCTAAAATTCAGTAAAATCTCTTAATTGTTTTTTTTTTATTTTGTTCTTACCCTGTGTCTGTCACGCATTAGCATTTGAAGTCATGATATTGGACAACTTCTATCATCCTGCCCTTGATATCAGTTTACAGATTGAAGCCTGGTGTGGGAAGTCCTTCTGTCTATGTGCTGCTTTTGTTGGTTAATGAATAAATCTGTTTCAGTCAGTGGATTAGCAAAATAGGGCAAGGCAGGAGTTTTAACCAGATAAAGGAGGAAAGAGTAGCTGAAGCCAGAGAGAAGCCATGTAGCCCCACAGGAGACAGACACTGGACGGAACCTTGTCAGTAAGCCATAGCCATGTGGCAATACACAGATTAATAGAAATGGGTTAATTTTAAAATATAAGAGTAAGCCAGAAATATATTTAAGCTATTGGCCAAACAGTATCAAAAATAATATAGTTTCTCTGTGATTATTTCAGGTCTGAGCAGCAGGGAACAAACAACAGGCCTTTCAGAACGGTTCATTTTCAAAGCATCCTTGTCTCAGTCTGAGTCTTACTCCCTATGCAAGCCCTTTCCCTACATGGTGCTCCTAGGTGTTGAACTTTGTTGAAGCTGGAATTACTGAATACATATTTCTTCATCTACAACAAGCTCCACATCACTTAATCTTACAATGTTTGTTTTGATAACGAAAATATAAAGTAAGAAATTTGTGAAATCTATTTGTTTTGTAGTCAGATGCATTTATATTGTATTCATGTCTATCCTGGATGTCACATTGTTGATTGTCTTTTTCTTTGGATTTAAAGAATTCCATTTTACTTTTCTTGCCTTGTCTTATTCCCTTCCCTCTTAGAATGTCCTGAGTTTGTCATTATTCCTGGTGTGTTCTCTTGGTAGTCTTAGAGCTCATGAGTTTGACTCTTCATTGAATAACTAAAAATACATACTATATAGGATGCCATCTCCTTTGGCTTCTGTGATTCCTACAAAAAAAAGTCAACTGTATTTTGAATAAGATGTAGCTGACTTAACTAACTTCAAG
Source organism: Microtus obscurus (assembly GCA_963919715.1). NCBI lineage: Eukaryota > Metazoa > Chordata > Mammalia > Rodentia > Cricetidae > Microtus > Microtus obscurus. The sequence goes on from CAWTZC010000015.1 coordinate 27,291,319, forward strand.
ATGGCTTTCTGTTTTCATAATTCCAACTAGGTTGTACTTTTTGTGTGCACTTATTTAGACTTATTCTCTGGAAATTTGCTCAGTTTCTTGAGTGTGTAGGTTTTATACTTTTTATCAAAAGTGGGAATTTTTCTGCTTATATCTCTTCAATTGCCCCTGCCTTTCTGTCTCTCCCTGTGTCTCTTTCTGTTTCTGTATCTCTCTCTCTCTCTCTCTCTCTCTCTCTCTCTCTCTCTCTCTGACTCTAAGGATAGAAACATTATGTCTGTGTTGTTATCATACAGTGTTTTCACAATTCTAAGTTTTGTTCAGGAGAGAGTAGCAAGGGTAACTAAATCTGTGTCATCTTTTCCCCATCTCAGGAGACAAGACTGCAGAGATGTTTGTGTGAAGCCAGTTGTTTGTGTGAACCAAGTTGCAGTAAACACGGTCATGGTGTCCATTGACATTGATTATGAAAGCAATTCTTGCTGTCACTAAAGAACCGAACAATTGCAACACAGCCCCTCTGGAGCACAAAACTAAAAGTATTTACTTCTGAGCCCTTTACAAAAGATTTTTCTGACCTTCACTACATAGCTTTCAAATGTGCCAGGATTTTATAGCCCACAACATACAGGGAAGTAAATCTAAGAATTTCCACATATTTGTGGCAGACACTCTATAAGCTGGAAGACAATGGATGGATGTTTTGAAAGTATTAGAAGAAAACAATATTGCCAGCTTCAGTTCAGCCTTTGAGGTTACAGTGCCTGTCTATGTTCTGGTCCCAGCTCTAGTCTGCTGTTTGAGATAAAGTTCCCACCTAAGCTCTGGCCTCACCTCCAGGTCACCTTTTAAGACTATGATGCCCCAAAGCTCAAGCCCCAACTCTAGTCTGTTATTTGAGGTTAAAGTGTCCACCCAAGTTCTGATACCAGCTTGGATTCCCCATTTGAAGTTGGAGAGCCTACCTGTGCTTCAGCCCCCTACCCAAGTCACCCTACTAAGCCCCAGGAAGTCAGCTGAGAGTTTGGCCTCAAACCCACTCTCTACCCAGTTCCTATGCCCCTCTATAGTTCTTACCAACTTATATAAAAACCCCTAGTCAATGTAGGCTGGTGCGGGAGAATTGTCTGTAATCTGTCAATCATATTTTTAATAAACGCTGATTGGCCAGGCAGAATGTATAGGCAGGAAAACCAGACAGGAAGTAGAAATGATACAATGAGAACAGGAGAATTCTGGGAAGGATGAAGTTGATTACTCCCACTCCTGCCCAGACCACCGAAGCAGCAGGATGTGATCTGCCCCACTGAAAAAAGGTACTGAGCCACATGGCTAACATAGATCTGAAAAATGGGTTAATAAGATGTGAGAGTTAGCCAGTGAGAGGCTAGAGCTAATGGGCCAATAATCTTATAATTTATGGAGACCTATGTGTGATTTTCTTTGGGGCTAAACAGCTGGGGGTACCGGGCGGGACAAAAACCCCAACAAAACAAGCAGGCCCCCTCATGTTACAGTAGGCAGTGACCACTTTTTGTCAGTTAGTTAGTTTTTAATTTTCTTATAATTCTGTTTTTCTTTTTTTTTTTTTTTCATCTTCCAAGAACATAGTCTGCCTTAGAACGCAGGCTGTCTCAACTACATTATTGGGTGCATATCTTTTTCTCGCCTACCTTTAGCCCACACTCTCACAGGTATCCCTCACCCTTTATCTTCTTTCACTCCTCTTTCCGCGTGTGTCCCCGTCCTCTGTGTCTCCTATAGCAATCTAATGCCATCACTTACTCAATGTGATTTCTTTCTTCGTTTGTCTGCCTCACCCACAGTAACACACAGTGCTGCTGTCCCCTGTCTCCCCATAGTGTGGGTGCTTAAAGAATGACTGTGCTGTAGCCGGCTGAAGCTACATTTTCATGGTGAGCTTCCTGTGACAGTGATTGGCTGTAGATAGTCCTAAGCCACTAAGGGAGCAGAAGTCTGGGAATACAGCCTGTGCCACAAATCAGAGTCGGAAAGAAGAGGATGCCAGCTCAAGCATACTACAACCTAGTCTTTCATGAATACTTAAAAAAAAAAAAACAACTAGAAGTAGATAGACCATGTAAACTGAAAAAGAACAAAAATGGTAACTGGTGATCCATCCCCAGAGAATGAGCTCTAGTGCAAAAACAGTGGGAATGTGAAAAGCTGGACAACTTCTCTCACCCAGGAATTTCCAACTCCAGAGCTGTGAATGGCCCCAGTGAAAATTACCAACAAGCAACTTCAGACACAAATCCCAAAGAACAATTACAAGTGTGTTCAAACAACTCAAAGAGGATATGATGTAGTCCAACACTACAACTGATGATGATGAAAGAAAAAGTGAATTCAGGATATTAAAATAGGCTGTAATCAAACAATACTGAAGACAAGCTATGTTGAAATAATGATAGAAATGGCAAAAATTACAAAATAAGAAGTTCAGAGGGAAACCTCAGTTTTAGAATGGACCATGTAAAGAATAGGATTTTAGTCTTCAAGAGAAAATGGAGGAGCAACTTAGTAAAGATCAATGATACATTTTGTAAGTCCTGTGAAAACAACATGTAGTATTTGGAGGAACCCATGAAAAGATAAAATTTATTAACTTTAGGTAGGCAAGAAGTAGAGTAATTTCAAACCAAAGGAATATGAACAGTTTCTGTAGGAACATAACTTTTGTGTTATTTAAAATGCCATTGTGTGTGACTTGAAATAATATGATGACAGAGTTTGCCACCAGACAGCTCTGATAAAAGCTAAGCCTTAGAATGAAGGCCCAGGCTGGCTACCTCTCAGCTCAGACCTGGGTCTGGCGCAAGATAAGCCTTGCTATTCCAATGAACTAACCCCCAGAGTGGTGTCAATGTAGTCATGAATCAGCCCCAAACTGTGGACCCCAACAACACAAAGACACCATCCAATGAAATGATACAAAATTGGAACTTTGGAAATGGTCTCTAGAACCGCACTGTCATACTCTAGGGACCTGATGCCATCCACAAGAGGACTTGAAACTCTGTGTGGCCTCATCTTCCGTGACTTTTGAACTTCCATACTGTCACTGGCCTTACGCAGGTATGCATATCAGTGCTAGCTTCTGGACAGCACTCTCCATCAGTACCAGTCTCTCAGCCTGGCACAGCTGAAGTTTCAAAGCGGACATGTGGCAAGCATGTAAGCTTCCAAAGCATCCTCATTGGAGAAGATTCCCCAATGGAACCCTGCACTAGCATTTATCTTCATACAACTGTTCCCTGCTTGGAAAGATAACTGATTAACTTTTATATTAGTATGATATGCTAGGAAATATGATTGGTTTGTGTGAATAAACCAATCATATTCAAAAAACAAATCTTGTACAGACATATTAATAGTTGAGTGCCCCACATCTCACCAGCCATGCTCTCTATAGTTTCAATAAAATCATAGAATAAAATTCTCCAAATCTAGAGAGATGCCCAGAAAGATATAAGAGGCACACACCATACCAAATATTTACATACTCCAAACAGGCTTACCAAATTTAATAAAGCAAATACTATTATATATATATATTGTCACAGACTAATCCCAACACAGTACCAGTCAGTGACTTCAATATCCTAATCTAACCATTAGACATAGAAATCATAGAAAACATTAATAGAGAAACTCTGCAATTAAATGATGCCATGTATCTAATGGAACTAATAGGACATATTCAGACATTTTTCCCAAATATGGAAGTCATTTTTCTCAGCACCCCAACTTTATCTAAAATATACCACATATTAGGACATGAAGCAATTCTTACCAAATTCTGGAAAGTTAAAATTATTCTTTGTGTTCTTTCTGGTCACAGTTGAATAAAACCACAAATCAAGAGCAAGAAAAATTGCAAAAAATATACAAATTTGTGGAGATTAAGCACGACACTATTGAATGATCTATGTGTCATTAATGAAGAAAAAAGTGTTAAAATGAATAAAAATGAAGACAGAATATAGCAAAACCTATAGGATATGATGAAGACAGTCCTGAGGGTAATTTATGAGTACATATATTAAAAAATTGGGGAGATCTCAGATAAACAACCTAATGATGCACCTTAAAGCACTCTAGTAACAGAAAAACCATACCCCAAATCAGTAGACAGAAATACATAACCTAGATGAAGGCAGAAATTAATGAAATAAAAATGAGAAAAATTTCACTGAAACAAAGAGTTGTTTTTTAAAAAAAAGAATAAAATTGAGAAACTCGTAGCCATACTAACCAAAAGAGAGAAATGACTATATTAAACTTGAAATAAAATGAAAGACACTACAACAAATACCAATAAAATCCTGAGAATCAATGAGGACATATCTTTAAAAAATGATATTCCACTAAACCAGAGAATCCAAAAGAAATGAAGTTACATATACATATGACCTACCAAAATTCATTCAACATGAAATAAATAATTTAAACACTCTCATAACAGCCAAGGAGAGAGAAGCAGTAATTTTAAACTTTCCAACTAAAACAGCTCAGATTCAGATGAACCTAGTGCAGAATTTTACCAACCATAAAACATAATAGCACCAATATTTCCCAAAATTATTCCATGAAACAGAAAAGGAAGAAATGTCCCCAGTTATTTTTAGAAGGCTAATATTATCTTGAATGTAAAACAAGACAAAGACAGAGCAAAAAAAAAAAAAAAGATCACTGAACAATCTCCTTCATGAACATAGGCACAAATGCTCTCAATAAGATGCTACAAAGCTACATCCAAGAACATATCAAAATGTCATTCATAGCTGGTGGGGGCCAGGGGTGGGGTAAAAAAAAAGAAAGAAAATGTCATTCATAATATTCAAATTGACATCATTCTAGGAATGCAGGATGGTTACAGATACCTAAGTCAATAAATGTAATTTTTTACATAAATAATCTCAAGGGCAAAACCCAAATGAACAACTCATCATGTACAGAAAAAGTTTTGGTAAAATCTAACATCCCTTCATGATAAATCCACAGAGAGATGAGGGTTGGAGAAATAATACCTCAGTTTAGTAGAAGTTGGATATGTCATACTTGTAATTAAAAAAGAAAACTCAATACATTTGCACTAAGATCAGAAACAAGACCATCTCCACTGTTTCACTTCTAATCAGTGCAGTGCTTCCAATCTTAGAGAAGACGACAACAGGAGGAAAGAAAATGGATACAAAAGAGAAAGTAAGAAGCCAAAATATCCCTATTTTCAGACGACACAATCTTATTTATAACAGACCCCAAGGACTCTATCAGGAAATTCCTAAAGTTGATTAATACTTCAAGAAAAATGGTAGGTTCCAATACCAGCATACAAAAACCAGTGGCCTTCTTATATACCACTGGCAAGTATACTGAGAAAGAAGTCAGGAAAACAACCTCATTCACAATTTAAAAACAAAAGCAGATACCTTGGACTAAACCTCTGCAATGAAAACTTCAAAATATTGAAGAATACAAGAAGAAAAGACTTCCCAGGAGCACTCACACACACACACACACACACACACACACACACACACACACACACATGTTCTCTGGATTTGACACAGCCCTTGAACTCATGAACTCACTCTGCCATTGTTATCTGTACACATCCTGCACAGAACTGGACCTATCAGCACTCCATCATGGATGAGGGAGGAGTCCAGCGCCTCCCAGGGGCTCCTCCCTCTCAGAATGACCATCAGCAGTTAGTACTGACAGGCTCATAACCCCTTTGTCAGCAGTGTGCCCACAGACAAACCGCCTTTACTCCACTATACAATCTCCCACCCGGAGCCAGACAAGTAACTCTACTTAAACTCAGTGGATTATGCACGAAAACTGGAGGGAGTCATTGAGGAGGACCGGGATGCCTTTTCAGGAAGAGAGGGGAAAAGGGAGGGGAATGAAGGGTGGATGGAAATTATGATATTCATTATATAATTACCAAAAAATGAAGATGGAAAACAAAGTCAACCAGTAATTTTAGTGAAATGTTTACAAAGACGAAAGCAGCTTGGTGGAAATTTATGGACGAAAGCAGCTTGGTGGAAATTTATGGACTTCATTTACCCAAAGGCAAATCTGAGTCTTCGCTGCAGACACATAAAAGCACACACACAAGTAAAAGTTGGCTTGAAGGTTCATAGCAGCAGTGCCGATAGCTACAAATGAGAAGAGCCCCAAATGTTAAACACTGGGTGACTATGCAAACCGGGCCATGGATCGAGCATGGAGAAGAAAGTGTTAGAAAAAAAATCCCAAGGTGAGCGGCTCCACCGGCACAAAGAAATCCAATTAGGTCAGATCAAACCAAATTAAAATGCCTATCGTTTTTATTAAATATGGCACTCTGGGGTGGCCAAGCAGATGGTAGGGAGACAGGAAAACCCGGAGCACATGCAAACCCGGAACCACGTATTTCTCCTCTGGGAGCCCACTTAAATACCCTGTGGGAGTGGTCTTGACCCTCCCCCAGGGAGGGGTCAGGACCTGGCATGCTGGGATTTGGAGTCCAGACTAATGCAACTCCCAGGCCAGGGGACTGGGATGGATACCAGGGGCTGGGGCTACGCTCCAGACTTAATAGTAAGGTCATCAGAACCTGATGGCCTACATAGTACATACTATGTGAATACAATTTGCGTGTTAAAGTCTTAGCCCCCAATGTGTTGATAATATTAGGAGGTCCTCCTTTGGAGACATGATAGAATCCTCAAGGTGGAGCCCTCTAGCTGGATTCCTGCCCTTGGGAAGGAGACCTCAGAGGCTGCCCTATCTCATCTACCATAATGGCATAGCAAAAGGACACCGCCTAAGCCCTCACTAGAGAAAGAATCTGTTGCTTCCTTGATCTTAACTTTTCCAGCTCCAGGGAATTGAGGCATAAATTTCTGCTGTTTTACATCATACAATCTAATATATTTTGCTATAGCAAGTTGAATAGACAAAAACAAGGGCACAGGCAGCTTGAATAAATCTCCAAAGTACCACGCTGGTGACAGGGAATGCCAGACATATTTGCATGTCGCAGTGGTCCATTTCTATTGCCTCTGAAGTAGAGAAGTGTCATCTGGAGAGAAAGACAACAAACCGGCAGTTTCCTGGTACGAGATTTATGGCACAGCCAATTTCCAGCTTACCTTGCAGCCAGGAGTGGGAGAGAGAGAAACTATACCTCACAACCCCTTTTGGAAACTCCCCAGTGAACCCTCCTCCAGCTAGACCCCATATCTCAAAGCTTCCATTACCTACCAATAGCCCAAAGATAGGTACCAACCCTTGGGAGAACATTCCAGATCTAAAACTAGCATGTGAGAAAGGGAGGGGATTAGGGAAAATAATAACCAAGAAAGGAGACACAAACTCTTTTTGGATCTTGGGGATGCATTTCATTGTGTTTGGAGTGGAGGTTGCATAGGTAAATAAATTCACTAAAACGTATCTTAATATGCACTTAAAATAATACATCTGTGTACACCATACATACACATACATGTGTACTTATTTATAACCATAACAAAAGTTTTTGCTTTAGTCTTGTGTTTTAAGAAAGGAGAGGTTGATGTGCGTGCATGTGCACACACACATACAATCATTCACAACCTCCCCCCTCTCAGCACACACACAAATGGAAATCAGCTTTGAGAAACATGAGTGGGCAACTCCCAGCCACGCACGTGCAAATTGCCACTTCACCTAGCATTTGTGATTAGGAGCGGAAAGGACACTATCTCTCCTGGAAACTTTCCTAACACCAAAGAGCACTGTGTCTTGAGACTTTACAGGCAGTCTTGACAGGAGATAATGACTGAGCAGTAGGTTCAGGGCTCTCTGGTGACAAAGAGCAGGTTGGTGGCTCAGGGCACCTGTGTACACTTGAGAGCATTGTGCAGGCCACACCCACAGTCCAAAGACCTGGATATTACAATTCTACTACTGTGTCCTTCTACCTGTTCTTCAGCAGCCCCATCTCTATCCTCACTGCCAACACCCATGTTCCCCAGGCCCTGGTGGCACAGGATGGGGCTAGTAACAGCTAAGCCAGAGCCTGGGTCTGGTTGCCACAGTTTTCTCTCTGTCAAGGAAGTGTTGGGATGGGAGCGTCTTCTACGCTGTATTCTCTCTGTTGGGTATGGGGTAAACCAATATGGCTTCTTTGAAGAGGAGAATGCCAGGGGCCATGGTGACTGTTGAACAGATACCCTGGCATCTTTCACCAGGAATACTGGCTGTGCTGACTTCTCTGTTCCCCAGTGAGGATATCTGGTATCTCTGTATCCCCACCAGACAGACAAGCAGGACAAACAACTAAGGCTTGGCTGCTGGAGCTTTTGTTCTTATAGGTGCAGCCTTATGGCTCCCTCGAGGGCCTGGTCTGACCACACACCCATAGCCCCTGACCACAGAGCAAAGAGGGAAGATCCCTGAACTTAACCACAGAACTAACTGAACTGTCCCAGGATTTGGTGCTGCTAAGCTCAGTGGTGGTTACTGGTGCTATGGTGATGAGCTATTCATGAAATCCAGACTTCCTGAATCTGATGGGGGAGGGGGGGGCGGAGCAGGGCTTATTTGTGTTTTCCCAGGTCCTTCTGGGCAAGGCTGACACTAGTGTCTTGGCAATCCGGAATCCTGTAAGATACTGGCTGTCCTTCCAGATCCGACAAAGAGAAAAAAAAATAATGAAAATCTATGCTGCCATAAAACGAAGTTGCTATTGTTAAGATGCAAGCCAAAATGCTCAGCTTGAAGGGCTCTCCAAAGACTCTGACAGGCCTAGATAGAAAAGTCATTCTTTGCCACAGCCCCGTGTATAAACTGGAGAAAGCATGTTTGTGGTGTGTTGACTAAGACACCAGCCTGTCCTTTCTTGTGGCGTTGGAGGGGAACATGAAAGCACCTGCCCAGCCTAGCCATCCAGAGCCAGGGAGTATTTCTGAAGGAAGAGAAATCGAAGACAGCTCGCATCAAACACATCAGGCAGGAGAGAGAGCTGGCTGCAGGATGCAAGGAAAGAAAATTCCCAGGAAAAGTCACCTGGAAACATCTGTTCGATCCTCTCCTGACCTAATGTTGTTCTCCCCCAGCGGGATATGAATATATGTTTTATTACTGAATTTTTGACAAGAGCATGCTCCTTTCTCAGGGAATATTGTAGCTCTGTGCTCAGGAACGGTTCAAGAATGTTATCACAGACCCAGAAGCTCTGCTTCCCCAACTTTGCTCTAGGTAGAAACCTTCCAACACTACACAGTCGTGATTCGCCTTCCCTGTGACTGGCATTTGGTTTTATTTGGAATGTTAAAGGTTATTCCCCTAGCTTACAGAACATAAGGGAGTCAAAAGGACTAGTGTGTCATAGACAGTAGGAGGACCTCTCACCTGACTTCCCAGGACCTGTGTTTCTCCTTCCCCACTCACAGCCCAGGTCGGCAGCTTCCTGCTCCTACGTTCTGCCCTGCCCTGCTAGAGAGAACCCAAAAGTGCAGGTCTGCACAGGCTCCTGCTGCATCCCAGGGATAACACAAAAGCACAAAGCTGCCCATGAGATCACTGGCTTAAAATCTGGCTCTTCTGAGAAGGTTCCACTTCCTAAGTTGGCCTTCCAGCCCTGGAGTTGAGCTACTTGCTGTCAGAACTTCTTAGAACACACCCAGGTCCAGCTCTTTGCATTCCTCAATTCCCTGGCTCCATTCTGCTTCAGCTCAGAGCCCCTTCGGAGGGCCCTGCCAGGATGAGGAACATCTTCATTGGACCAATAAAGATATACCAAACATCCCTTCTTCATGCCCTGCACACACACTCGGCTGCATGTGCCAGCCTCTCTGGCAGCTCACAATGGCCTGTGGATGATTTCTTGTAGATGCCTTGAATAGTTGTGAGAGCACCTTTCCTCTCTGATGCTTATTAATTTCCCAATACCTCGCCATTCCCAAAAGATAATGAAACTTATGGTAGTCATCAAACTATATATTGGAAATGACCCTGGGTTACAGTTGTCTACATGAAGAATGACCAGGGTACCAGAATGCTAGCCCTAGACTTTTACATAAGAGAAACAACTGAAAATACTCGTTTGTTTGTTCTTGACCTTATCCTTTATCCCTTCTCTGATCCTTGCAAGCTAAGGGAGGCACCTTTTCCTTATCTCTCTGATTGAGCTCATTCATCCAGAAAAGCATTTATTGCACTTTCTAAAATGACATAGTTATTATGGACTTAGGCTTTCCTAAGTGGATATGTCTTTGGGAAGTACACACTTCATGGAGATTCTTAGTTGAAATCTTGGACAAAAAAAATCAGTAAGTACTTACTGGTTAACTTAATGAGTAACTGATGTAAAAGTTTAAAATTTGTATTATGCCACTTGATTTGTTGAGCGACCTAGTGCAGAAGGTACCATGACAAACATACAAGATGCATGTGAGTTGGCAGATCTCTTAGTACCAATGTTGGTGTAAGATTTTAACCTAGGACCGACTTCAATATATATGGTCCTAGGATATGACTCTTCAACAGACCTCACCTACAACAGGTATAGAGTACCACTGAAATCCAGAAGGAAAGAGGCTTGACGCAGTGAGAAATGGGTGAGAGTTGGGAAAGATTCCTAGTATGGAATTTATGAAGATGAAGCAGGAATGTGTGAGAGAAGGGAGAGGAGGGGTATCAGGAGATCACCAGGCTCAGTCTCTCTGGTTCTCATGCTGGGAAGCATGGACTTCATTCTCTAGGCAGGTGTGTGGGGAAAAAGCAGGGTGGTGATCCCTGAGGTTTTTATGAAGAATTTTGATGAGTCATCAGTTCTGAAGTTTAGAACATGACTTAGCAGCCAATACCAGGTCCACCGAGCAGGTAGAAATAGAAGGGTAGGCCAGAAAATTAAGAAAACACCACAGTGTGAGAGGAAGCAGAAGTGGCAAGACCTTGTGGGGATGGGAGCCAGAGGCATCTCTGGGGTGGGCCATCATGGCTATGAAGAATGGCAGAGATACACGGAAGGCGGGCCAGATGGCACAAAGGGCATGGGGAGGTGTTGAGTTCCGTCATGACATCCAGATTGCAGACCCACGGACGCCACTGAGTCAGCCAACTGTGTCTGCCCCTTTGACCCGTGTCTGTCTCACACTCTGACATCGGAGGTCGCTCACACCAGACTTGGAGTGAACTGTGCGTCCCTCTTCAGGTAGACTGAAGTGTGAGCTGTTGCTTTGCATTCTGAAATAAAAGATTTTTTTGAGACAGGCTCAATCTTAGCTGAAAGGCAAAATGTTCACCTTTAATTATGTTCCAAGAAAACAAGACATGCAACTGAGTACTGTAAGCCATTGCTTCGTCTAATTTTCTTGTGGCTGGGTAACCGTGTAGAGAGAAAGGAGCCACACCTGATTTCTGGGCTTTAGGTGGAAGCACAATGGCTTATTAACTATGCATATGTTAGTACCTGATTTTCCCTGATTGTCCTTGAAACCTTAAGAACTAAATGATTAGTTCTCAGAGTTACTGGCAATGTTGCTTCTCTTGAGACATGCTAGGAATAAGAATACATTCACTCATTTAGTAACCCAGTGTTCCAGGGATAACTTAGGAATCAGGCAAGTTCAACCATTTGACACTAAAATCAACACTGTCATCTCCAAAGTTTATGCTCAAAAACCACAGGACTCAGGATGGAGAGATAGTTCAGTGGTTAAGAACACTTGCTTCTCCTACAGAGGACATGTGCAGTGCTCAGTACCCACATAGTGGCTCAAAACCATATGTACCTCCAGATCCAGGAGGCTCAACATCCTCTTCTGGCGTCCGTGGGCATCCACACACATGTGACATGCACACAGAGATACACATACATAAAAAAAACTAAGATTTTTAAATACACACACACACACACACACATGACCAAGTTAAACCAAAAACTATTTGAAAACTGAAATTCAACCTTGTTTTAAATAAGCTCACAATTCCATGCTGAACCTCATTCATAACTAATCTGGGGTGCCCACAGACCATGAACCATGGGTTGTTATTTGCGGAAAGAAGGTCCTATTTATTATGTGCATATGTGAGGGGAGACAGAAAAGTCTAGAACCCAGGGAAAGACATCAACCGCTTCCTCTGCCTACTCTGTTTTCCCACAGGACTGCCCAGCTTAGCTGCATGCACTACTTACTCTCCACCGTACCTGTGGCAAACTTCAACCCTACCCCCGCCAGCCTCCATCTGGACTCCTGAAACTGGTTTGTTCATCTACAAACCTGAATGCTAACCTCCTCTCCAAATATACTGCCACTACTGCCCCTTAGACCTGAGTCGGTCTCAGGACCCTATGCCAGGATCAACCCTAGCTCCCCTGACACTGAACTCACCTAGTGCCAGTCTGAGCCTCGTTCTGAAGCCACAATGACCTTTCTTGTCATTGCTTCCTCAGCGTAAGATAAATGTGAATAATTCTGGACACTGCAAATCCAGTATTTTCAGGATCTAAGAGGGACAACCAGCTGCTGAAAACCCTTTCTCGAGCTAAACAGTGAGACAAAGCAAGGTTAAAGAAGTGAGTGGATCAAATGGAAGGTAGACACAGTGTACTAAGAAGCAAATCGATTAAATGGAAGGAAGACACAATGCACATGCCCACTGGCCTTTCCTTATAGTGGACAAACAGTTTCTATTTCCACACACTGATGGGGATAAAGATGTCACGCTACATCAGTACACTGAAGCTGTATCTTCATCAGCAGAAATGTATGGCAAAAGGACATATGCTACATTGTGTTCCTCAAACACAGATCAATGTTGCAAAAATCAGTGATGATTTTCTTGCAGATATGTACGCGGGTGAGCAGACTGAAAGCTGGGAAAAGCCAACCCCAAAATGTCCACTGGGAGTCTAGAGAAGCAGCTGGAGAAACTGATGGAGACATACATCCTCAGAAGCTCAGCTGGGACTGCCAAAACCAGGCGCTCTGTCCATCGTCTTCATATTACCCTTAAGTAAGACAAATGTGTTCATATCCTTTCACACATTCTACAAAAATAAAGTAAAGCAAAATAATAACGGACTCATTAGGACCGTTCTACAAAAGGAACATAGCAAAGAAATGACTTCTAAGGATACTCTGCTATACTCACAGATCAGTGTCTTGCTCAGCCATCATCAGAGAAGCTTCCTCCTGCAAAAGATGAGAACAAACACAGAGACCCACAGCCAGATAATATGCGGAGTGAAGACCTCAGAAAATTCAGCCCTGAATGGGGTGTGTCCATCGCATCTCTCCCTGCTCAGGGCTCAAGGAAACCTGTAGAAAGTCAGGCAGAAAGAGTGTAAGAGCTGGAGGACACAAAGGAATCAAATCAAGGCCTTCTAGACACAACAGGGCCGGCACACATTTGAACTCACAGAGACTGTGGCAGCATGCCTATGGCTGTACCACATGGGCGTCCTAGAGATGAAAGGAGTAAACATATCCCCTCACCCCTAATACAAAAGCTACAGCCATTTGCAAATGAAAATTCGGTTTTCTCACTTGGGGAAACAAATTGCCCTTAAGGGTAGGCCCATACCGAGCAGTAGACCATCAACAGAAAACAAACTTAGCAGCATCTCTGGAAGGCCCTTGTCTCATAAAGTTGTATCAGGGACATTTTTTGACTTTACTATAATATAATTTAGGTTTTTTACTATTATCAAATTGTTGCATATGTATATTATGGCTTCTGGTTTTGTATTGTTTATGGGATTTCTGAATGCACAACCAAGTGTGTCTTTGTGTCTGTATGTTTCCTGTGCCTTTCCTTGGGCTCTTTTCCTTATGTTTGCTTGTTTGTTTGGACCTATTCTGATTTGTTTGTTTTTGCTTCATCTTACTATCTGTTATTTTTAATTTATTTTAATAATATCCCTTAGATACCTGCTATTCTTTTAATGAGAGGCAGAAATGAATGAATCCAGATGAGAAGAGAGGTGGGGAAGAATTAAGAAGAGAGAAGGAAAATTGAAATCAGAATATATTGTACCTAAAAAAAAATCTATTTTCAATAAAAGTAAGACAAGGATTTAGTGGGAGCCTAGCCCTTCCAGGAGAGACATGAGCTCCTCAGCCTGGCTCAGTGATTGATTGCCAATGGCCCTCCCTCATGTCCTGGTCACCTTCCCCGTAAAACTTCCCCTGCTCTTTGCACTTAGCCCCTTGCCAGAAGACTCTGGAATGCTCCTCTTCTCCCATGTAGAGGGACCAGTCCCACCAGACCCTAGCAGCAGGCCATGGGAGCCAAGGTCCTGGATTTCTTCAATAACCTCCTGCTGGCACTGCCATTGAGTCAAAGACTCCAGTGTTCTCACCAGTCTTTAAATGAACATTGCTGTCACTGGCCATCATTCTGGAAAGGTGAAGTGTGCAGAAACCAAAAAGGAAGCAAATGAAAGAGAGAAGATGAGCTAGAGGTGGATGGAGGAGAGAGTGGATTTGAGGGTTAACACTTGAGCATACAGCCTAGCAGCGACAAGTTTTATCTGTGTGACACTCACAATTAAAGACAGTTTATCTGGGCAGAAAACACAGATCCTTATTCAACATTGGGAACATTGTGTTTTTCTTAGTCAATTAGATTTTAATTTTTAGCTTCCTATTAAACATGATTTTAATTGCACTAAATTCGGGGGTTCAGTGGGAACATTCTTCTCAACAAACAGGCTTCTGCTCAGCTTCCCCGTACGCCAAGATAAAATGCTGTGTTTGGTATTTTGCTTTTGCATTTCTCTCCTTCCCCTCTGACCCACTAATTAGCAGAGCATCTGGCAATTAGCTTTCCACTGGCATTATTTGACGATGTCTTAAAGCTACGGCTACACATGTATGTCATCCAGTGCCAGGAGTTGAAATTGAGGCAGACAGCTGCAGAACTCCTGGTGCCAGAGGGAGCAAATGGCATTGCATTAACAAACTCACTTTCAGCTGATCCCAATGGCCTACTGACTACCGGTGTCTTACAATGCTTGGTAGAAGGCAGAGCCATTTAATTTGGGCTACTGAGTAGAATATAACTGACATGAAATGAATTCAGGTCTAAGCACAGAGCCTAATCTAAGGATCTGTCTGCCTCACGTGCCAGGAACTATGAGAGGTGGTAGCTACCACCCCAGCTTCAGTGAACTCTCTTCTGAGATGCTCATGAGCCACATTTTAATGTCAAAATCCACTGTCAGCACAAATGACGGTACTACAGATATAAAATAGTGAGCATGTATCAGACATACAGTGCCAAGCACAGCTCTCAAGGTGTAGACACATGGATTCATGAAACAGCTATACTGATCCCATATATAACATATTTATAATGTCTATACTATAGCTGAGGAATAAGAAGCACTCAAAGGTGTCTGCATCTTGACCATAATCTTCCCATTGATTCTAGGCACAGCAAAGAGCTGAACTTGGCTCCACCCATCATGCTTGATGTCTCTCCAGCAAGAATCACAGGGCCGGCTCACTGATGCCGTGAATGCTTCTGAGTCCTCACCCCATCAGGGCGTCTTTCTCTGGATGTTGTACCTAAACTTTTTGTTTTTATTGTGGAACATTTTCAAAGGTAGGGCAGAGCAAGAGGTTCAGACTCCTATATGGGAACAAACAAATGCTGATTCCATCTCAAAGCCCAAAGCTAAACACAGCCTCATCTCTGAGGAATCTACTTTGTAGGCACAAAGGCAAATGGGCCATCAGATAGCAGCTATGGCAGGCGGCAGCTGAGTGGGCCGCCACACCTGTCCCCTCTGCTTGTGCCTGCTGAAGATAAAATAGATTTGCAGAGCCAGGTGTTCCTATGGGTATGCACTGAGGGTCACAAAGAAACTCTTACATGCTCTAGGGCTCATATGAATGATGAGAATTATTGGATAAATGGGTAGTAGAGACATGAAGTAAAGCTGGAAGGAGCCTGAGAGACCAACTATCAGACCCCTATATGTGTGCTCAATTCCTGCATCTCTAATGAGCCTAATCTATCCTGGCTGGGACTCTCCTAGAAACAGGGACTGTCCTGCTCCCCTGTTGCAAAATATAGAATTTTTCTACTAGGCATGATAATTTGCTTTGTTTGATTTTTTTTGCTTTTACATATTTTGTAGAATTTAGAATCAGTGTAAGAATATATCCTCAACTCTGTTTCTCTCTCCTTCCATACCCGTGCCTCTCTACAGAGTTTGTTTGACATATATATTACATGAAGCATATGGAGTTATAACAATGGGACAAATGCTGCCTTTTCTTGCCAGCTTGAGAAATCCTCAGGGAAAAAAAATAATAAGTTCACATCAACCGACTACCCATTGGAGAAATCTTGCAAAAGTACATTTAGCCTCCGTGACAAGATGTAGAGGGTGTTGATCATCTGCAGTGAAGGGAATCACATACGAATATCAGCCCCAAAACTTAGTTGTGGTAGTCAATAGCATTGATAATAGCACTGCTACTGAGAAATCAGAGGACAAATGCTAGTCAGATAGACTAAGCCAAGGCCAGGGTCCTAGCAAGCCAGGGGTTGAACCCCTGAGCCTAAATAGATCAAATAGGTGGTTGACCTGAAAATCTCTCTGACTTTCTACTGACATAAAATTTGTTCATATTGGAACGCACGTATCTTTATAATTCAACTAAGTGAGCTTGAGCAAACGTGCAGTCGTGTGCAATCTATGCTCCAGTTAAGAGATAAAAGATCATTGTCACACTAAAAGTTCCCTGTGGTTTCTTCCAATCAGTCCCCAGCTCCCAAGGGCAGCAAATGTTCTGATGTCTATCACCATCAGTTTGTTTGGCTTGTTGCTGATAATTCATATAAACACAGTCATACGGTGCTGGCTTCTCTCACTCAGTATGATTTTTTTAAACAGCCCATGCCTTTGCATTCTTCTTCACTGCTGGGCAGAATCTGTTTTCCCGTGGAAATTTTGTGACATCAAGTTGGTGGAAGCTACACAAAAGCCTCTTTCAATATCTTGCATAATTATTTTTTTAAGAAAACAAGTTTTAATTTCTCTTAGGAAGCATTTTAGAAGCGCTAGGCCATACAGTATCTGTTTTTTGTACCAACATAACAAAAACTTCAAGACCATGCCTCAAAACAATTGTACCTTTTTTTTTTCACATCTGTGAAGTAGCAGAAGTACGCTACTCTCTAGGGCATAGAAGGCCTCCACTTGGGGATGGGATGGGATGGGATTGGAGGGGAAGCAGAATTTCATAGCAGCTCTGATGTGCTTTCCTGGTGCCCATGACACCACTTTTTGATCGTTTGCCCTCTCCTCCTGTGAAATTGCTGTTCGATATTGCTTTATCCCCATTGGTAAGTTGTAGAAGGAACGGTTGCATTTTGGTTGCAGAAGTTCATTATTTATATTGTGAGGTCTTCCTCACATTTTGGGTTTGACTGCTAATGTTACTCATTATATCTTTTGAAGAACAGGTGGTCTTAATTCAGCAATAGGTATGACATTTTATTTTCATGTATAGCTTATAATTTGACATCTTTTCTATGCATCCTACTTTAGGATCCTAAATACAGTTTCCAGCTTTTTCAAAGGATTATGGCTGGATGTATTTAGATCTATGTCCCATTTCAACTTAATTTTTGACTATGGAGAAAGATAAGAATCAAAGTTTATTGTTCCATAAAGATGTCTATTTATTTCAGTACCACTTGTGAAAAGTGGTCTGTTGGATGTTGGGCATCCAGATAATTTTATTCTGAAATTTGCATATATCAGTTCCACAGCATCTTGCAATGCATGTGCTGTGTCTATATGTTTTAAACAAAGTTCTTAAAAATATCAAGATGTCCAAACTTGATTTTAATTTTTTTCATTTTAGTTTTTTGTTGTTTGTTTTTGTTGTTGTTTTGTTTTTGTTTGGTTGTTTGTTGGTGGTGGTGGTGGTGGGGTGTGTATGTGTATATGCTGACTTATTTGTAGCCTAGTTGAATAGTTGGTTGATTAGTTGGTTGGTTTTGTAAAACACAGTCTCACTCTGTAGCCCAAGCTGGGCTGGAATTCACAGTCCTCCTGTGTTAGTCTTCTAAGTGCTGGTATTATTGACCAGTACCACTGTGCTCATGGAAGCTTGATTTGTTTTGTTTTATAACCTGCTCTCCCATGGCTTATGCACCAGAATGTTTATGGCATTACTTACTTGGGCAATCACTCCTTTGTAGACAGAACACCATATAGTCAGCAAACACAGGGATCTACATTTGTTACGGGGTACTATTTTTACAAGAAATGTCAAAACATTCCATGTGTATTTTGAGTGGTTTTATCAACATAGCTGCACACCTTTGGAAGGGATGCAACAGCACAGATCTCACCATACCTCAGAATGTTTTTGCCCACAAACAGCAAGGTGATGTCATTTATGGGCACACACATCTGCCATAGAGGTTTATAAATTCCTGCCAGGGAATGCTTGTTGCACTTTTCTAGCAGAAGGACAGAAAGATGTAACGAATGGACCATCTTTAGAATGACAATTCTAAGCTAATATCATGTGGACTTGCATCTCCTCTTAATAAATGGACCGTTGATAATTCTAAGCTAATATCACATTGACTTGCGTCTCCTCTTAACGAATGGACTGTTGACAATTGTAAGCTAATATCATGTTGACTTGCATCTCCTCTTATTCTTCAGAAAGAGAATCTTGACTATGTAAGCTCTAAAATGCAGTGCTGGAAGAGCTTATGACCGTTCACACTCATAGGGAAAAAAACTGCAAGACCTTTATCCCACTGCCACTGTACAGATGTGGGGAGTGATAAGAGTATGCACTAATATGCCTCCCTTTGGACCCAGGTGGTAATCAGCCCCAGGTTTTTGGCTCCTTGAAAGGTGTCGGGGTCCAGTGGCAGCCCTGACCCTAAATTTAGTCTCTTTGGACCAGACTCCAACATAAACTATCTTTCTCTGGACCGGCATGGAGGCACGAGAATAAAGACACAACTCACATGGCTTCATTGGGAGGATGATTCTTTGTGGTCCCTCATGAAGTTCTGAGTTCACATCCTAAAGAATTCCCCTTGCTTTATTCTCCAAACAGTCTTTATACCAAAACTTCACTGAGTGGGAAATATATTAGCGTTCTGTCTCCTAGGTAACCAGGTAAATGGCTTTTAGTCAAGTCCACCTGTGTGCTCTGTATGCTAGCTGTCACGTAGGCTTGAATCAGCATCTCTATCAGGCATCCTCCAAATTACAAAGAAAGGAGCAAAACAACATCCTGACCTTTTGTTAGGGCAATGACAGCCTGTCTGGAAGGCTACGTGACCCTCCTCAGAGACTAAC
Organism: Microtus obscurus; assembly: GCA_963919715.1. Taxonomy (NCBI): domain Eukaryota; kingdom Metazoa; phylum Chordata; class Mammalia; order Rodentia; family Cricetidae; genus Microtus; species Microtus obscurus. The sequence continues at coordinate 27,310,667 of CAWTZC010000015.1, forward strand.
TATGGCTTTAGGGTCTGGCTGCAATACTAAAGAGAAATATGGGCCTACAGAAAGGCTCAAATGCCTCAGGACCAGCTGCTGATGAGAGAGACCTAGAGTACATTGTCTGGCGATTGAGACAAAGGATAGGGAAGAATGGAGGGGAGAGAGATGCGGCCCTCAGACTGTCTCAAGGGTCAACAGCTCTGAATCCACCCACTGGGATGGTTAAGAGAGGAATGCAGAGGACTAGGCATGAAAAAAGTCTTCCAAGCTTTTCAAGTTTTTGAACAACATTCAATCCAAAATTACCAACACCACACAAACCCAAATCTGGTTCAAATCAGTTATTTCTTTTAATACTTTTTGTCAAGAAATAAAGGTGTGTTACCTCAGACATCGCGACATGCACAAGGTAAGTAAAGACACCGAAGGAAAAGAAGTGGATAGACCAGGGGCCTACAGAGAAAGTAGGCCATGTAAGAGCAAGAGTTGGATTGTCTCTGGTTCTTGACACCATGGAGTTCAGGTTATAATGTTCAACTGAGATACCCAGGCCAAAGATCAAAGATGACCTCTAAAAGGTGCCTAAATATGATCCAGTGTAACCAGGGAACATTTCTCATCTGCCTCACACAGGCACTCAGATGAGCAAGGATGAGAACACATTTCCTTCCCACTTGGATGGGGTCTCGGAAGACACCGGCAGACCTGATGGTTTAGCAAAGCAAGAAGTTATTCCAAGCAAAGGAAAAGAAACCAAATAGATACCAGAAGCAGACTAAGAAGAGGATGTGGTAAAGACTATGGATTGAAGTCTTCTAAGCCTTTAAAGAGAGAAATTTCAACATGATTAATTTTTTAAGAGCTAAAACAATACAGGAGACGTGTACAATATCAGAGTGCAGACATGACCAGGTGGGAACCCTAAAAAGTTAAAGCCAGGCTACAGATCAAAGACAATGTTCTGGAAGTGATGACACGTTGAGGGGTCCCACTGAGGAAAGAAGCAGTGAGCCTGAGAATGTCCACAGAAACAGAACACTTTTCGTCTAAGATCAGGAACAAGGGTGCCTGATTTATACTTTCTACTCAGTGTGGTATTTGGAGTCCCAAACACAACAATTGAGCCAGAGAAAGGATCCAAGTTATAAAGGAAGAGGTTAAATGGTCTCTGCTTTCAAATAACATGGTATTTTCAGAAAATTCTAAATAATTTCAAAAGGGAAATTCTTTTAGTTCTAGTACATAAATTCAATCAAGCTGTAGAATACAAAGCCAACATAAACATCAATAGAGTTTCTGTAGACTCACAATGAACTATAGGAAAAAGAAACCAAGAAAACATTCCTGTTTTCAGTAACTACAAAAAATATTCTGGAATAAATTTTTTCCAAAGTAATAAAATATATTGAAATCTATATGCAATAAACAATGATGGATCACACAGATAATGCATATATATGACTACACACACACACACACACACACACACACACACACACACACACCAGCGATCTGGAGAGATTGTTCAGTGGTTAAGAACACTTCCAAAGATCCTGGGTTCAATTCTCAGCAACCAAATGGTGGCTCACAACCATCTGTAATAAGATCTGGTGCCCTCTTGAGGAAGAGACCTAGTCAGTCACATTCATCAACTCAGACCTCGAAAGCCCGTATGAGTAAGTTCAACAGAACCACCATATACGGGCTGCCCATGCATGTTTCAGCATTGCGAGAGCATACATTTCATTCATTTTTTTCATATATTCATTAAAGAGAGGAGGAGAGAGGGAGGGAGGGAGGGAGGGAGGGAGGGAGGGAGGGAGGGAGGGAGAGGGAGATTCTAAATGGATAATTCTCATAAGATTGCACATGGCTTGGTGTGGTATTGCATACCTTTAATTTAGCATTCAGGAGGCAGAGACAGATGGATCTCTGAGTTCAAGGCCAGCCTGGTCTGCATAGTGAGTTCCAGATTAGAGTTACACGGTGAGACCCTTTCTCAGGGGAAAAAAGAATATATAAAAATAGTCAAGAGAGTATGAAAATTTTTCATCATCAATAGCCATCAAGGAAATATGAATCAAAACTACACTGGCAATTTAAATGTACCAATGGATGGATGTTCCAACAATATTGTTAAAAAGATGTAATGGAGGAGTTGAAAACAAAGCTTCCTACTAGCATTAGTTAAATGAATATAGCTATTATAGAAAGCTTTACAGAGGTTCCCCTAAAAGCTAGAAATAAAATACGGTCCAGGTGTGATATTATTGAACATACACTTAGTGCAAGGGAAGTCAGTGTGTCAAAGAGACATTTGTCCTTTCGTGTTCCCTGCAACACTGTTAATAATGTCAAGATACTGGATCCATCTAAGAGTCCATTGATTAAAGGATAGGGAAAATATAGCTTATATGCACAGTGGGATGACATCTTACCATGAAAGGACTCAAGTGCTGTAGTCATGTTAATGAGACTAAGTGAAATAAGTCAGCCCCAAAGGACAAAGAGCACACACTCTCTCTTATTTTAGAAAAAAAAAAAAAAAAAAAAACACTGTACTCATAGAAGGAGAGAGCACACACTGGTACAAGAGCTTGGGAGTTGGGGTAGTAGGTAGACATCAGCCAGAGGATGCAAACTGTCGGGGAGATAAAATAAAATAGAACAAAAGATTGATTACAAACCTTGGTGACTGAAGCCAGCAATACACTGTGTATATGAAAATAAGCATATGAGGCAATGCTTGTGGAGTAGCTCTAAGTTAACCCGTCCTACACTAAGGCTACCCACCCAGAGCGGTGAGTGCCTGCCTACCGGGCAGGTCTCAAGGTCCCCTGTAAGGGATCCCTGGATTCTGGTGATCTCATGTTGCCTTTCAGGTTGTTGGAGGAATTCTTGCATTGGCGCCTTCCCATCTCTTCCTTCAAATGGAGCCAGGAGAGGCCTGGTGTCTTGGTCCAGTCTTTGCTGTAACTGAGTCTTTGGGTGTATCTCTTCAGTAGAGAAGCAGGAACCGACCCGTCCAGATGGAACTCCTCAGCACCACAACATGGACGCCTGGTAGTCCAATGACCCGAGGACAAAAGGGGGAACTTGGGGGGCAGGGCCGGGATGAGTAGAACACAAGAGACCCTGCCGCCCCACAAGCTGAAGGTGCGCCTGCTCCCTTTCGGGGGTCCTTGAGGCCTTCCTGGTAGGCGGGCACTCACCCCTCTGGGTGGGTAGCCTTAGTGTAGGAGCAAAGGACCTTGCAGAAAACGCAGGCTGGGGGGGGGTCTTGTGTAAGAAAGACAGCCCTGCAGAAGGAGCTGGGGGAGGGGGGTTTGTGCTCTCTTCTGGGACAAACCGCCCCTGGATAGCACACACTCACCCGTCCAGATGGAACTCCTCAGCACCTAAACAGGGCTGCCTGGTAGTCCAATGATCCGGGGACAAGAGGAAGAACGTGGGAGGCAGGGCGGGGTCCAGGAGACAGATGGAACTCCTCCTATAGAACCTATTTTTATGGAAGATGTCACATGTCCTTTACAAAGAGTTACAATGTAGTTGTGTCTAACCTTTATTTAGCTTAGCTCCTCAAGGAGATTTATGTATACTTTATTTGTGCACGTGAGATTAAGTTAATTATCACCAGGAACGTTTTCACCAGATTGTGCTGTGCTTACAAATGCCTAAAATAACTTACTCAGGGTCAGACTCCTGAAGTTTGAGCCAACACGTGCTACTGAGCTGTGGTGAACTGAACTACTTGCTTGCAGATGATGTCACTGATTGTCATCATTCTGCGGATGTGCAGGCTGCAGACCCTTGCACTTGCTGAATGACTTGCAGGCGACTCAGTGGGTTGGAGAATTCCGTCTACATAGCTCAGTTGCTTTCTTCTTCCACGTGACTTAGCTCTATTACTTTTTCTACAAGTTTAATATTTATTTTGCTATCTTTACTCCTTTAATCTATGACTATCTGTACTCTTTTATATTACTTTTTTTGTCTCTTTACTCTTTTCCTTCTCTCTCCCAAGCCTATGTACATTTTTTAAAACATATGGTGTCTCATTTAGAGGTCTTTTATGTCTGAATCTGTCCAATTGTGTATCTGAAATCCTTTTCTGTCCAGAAGCACTTCTTAAAATGCAAAACAGCTTGGCTAAGACAAAGGTTGCTTTGTCTTTTGGCTCTGCCCAGTCCAAAATGGTGGAGATTCATTCACTGCCTCTGAAAGCCATTCTCTCTGCCCCATATCCAGGGTCAGGTTGCAGCAGGTCATGTTGCCATTAAGCAAATTATAGCACTATGTTCACAAATTCTATAGCCAGACCTCCCAAAAGAGTCAGAATTCATGCTAACAGCATGGCCCAGAAAGCCACCACTTCAAAACTGCACAGATTATTTTTTTTCTACTGCTGAATCAGGAAAACCTCTCTTAAAGAAGCTATGGAAACAGAGTAAGAAGCTGTGTTAAACTGTGGATTTTATGTCTTGAATTCCTTGAAGCCTCCTACTACAACAGATTGGCATGCCAACATGTGCTAACTAAATCTACTTAAAACCTCAGAGAGTTTGGTAAGGAATTTTTACAAGTAGATGACTTGTGTGTTGGCAAACTAAGAATATTGAAGTCACCGCTGTTGCTGTGTTGAGGCTAATCTTTGTTAAAAAATCAGTAGTACTATTTTATAAAATTGGATATTCCTACATGGTGTGTACATGTTTAGAATTAATTGTTATATTCTTTGATGAATCATCACCTGAGGACATACTTGGATAGTGATGCACTTACTTAGCATGTGTGATGCCCTAGATTAGTATTGATGACAAAAAACAGAAAGACAGGAGAGAAATAAAGATGGTGAGTGGGTGAGAAGGAGTAAGAGGTAAGATGGAAAACAGATTTATTCAAAGTAAAATAATGTCTTGCTAAATATCATAAAAACAATAGAAACAATACCATTATATAACATTGGAAAACGAACAAGATAACAGCCAAAAATAAATAGATGATAGATGATGGATGGATAGATAGATAGATAGATAGATAGATAGATGATAGATAGATAAATAGATAGATAGATAATAGACAGACAGATGATAGATAGATAGATAGATAGATAGATAGATAGATAGATAGATAGATAGATAGAAACCCAATTGTCACTGTTGTGGCTTTCAAGTGAAACAGCCGCCTAGGTCAGATGTTTGAACAGTTGTGATGTGGGAGTGTCATATATCAATTTGTTGATTTCATTGGTTAAAATAAAGAAACTGCTTGGCTGGTCCTATAGGTTAGAACATAGGTGGGTGGAGAAAACAGAACTGGGCAGAAGAGGAAATGAGGTCAGAACACATGCAGCTACGCTCAGAGAAGCCAGACGCTCCAGTCTAGCGGGCGGACAGGATGGCCCAGCTCTCTGAGGCACGCACACGATGAAGCTCCTACTTGGGATGGACGTAGGCTAGAATCTTCCCGGTAAGCACACCTTGGGGTGCTTACTCACATTATTAGAAATGGGTTAGTCCAGGTGTGAGAGTTAGCCCGTAAGAGGCTAGAGCTAGTGGGCCAAGCAGTGTTTAAATGAATACAGTTTGTGTGTTGTTATTTCGGGCATAACCTAGCCAGGCGATTGGGGTGTTGGGGATGCAATCCCGGTGCCCCCATTTCAACAGATGGCTGCCCAACGTGTGGGCAACTGAATCCACAGAAAGTCTGAAAAAGCTTGGGAAAGAGTAAAGCATGTTTTCTTGGTAGCAGCAGTTTCTCAGTTCTGCTCTGCTTGCTAGAGGCAAGCATGCGCTCTCATCTAAGAGAGGCTTTCCTGACTCAGCTTTAGCTGCAAAGCCTTGCAGCTCTTTTAAGAGGTCCTGCCACGAAACACTTAAACGTTGTTGACGAAAAGCTAAACACATGGTTTTCGGTTTTCAGCCATAGCAGGAAAAAAGCTGCGCTGTTTAAAAATGCTGGCTTTCTGGGCCATCCTGCCAGGGCAAACTCTGACTGTTTGAGGCAGGAGGGCAGACTACAAAGAAAGAACTTGAGTGTTGTCTGTTGCAGCTTAATTGCAGGCAGGGACCTTGAAACACTGTAGACTTGTGGCACTGAACGCGGCTCTGGCCGATACCTCAGCCAAAAGTTTGGAATGGCAGAAAGCTAAGGAATGGACTGGATATAGCTGGCAAAGCCACGCCTTTAGTCCTACTGAGATTGCTTGGTAAATTAAAGACCTATGTGGTCAGAAAAACAGAGAGAGATACAGTAAAAAGAGATTCAAAGATAAAGAAAATTTTTAAATGGTTTACAGTGTGTTGAAAATATATGCAAGCTAAAAGTAAGTTCTTAAGAGTAAAAAAAAATGAAAGAAAAAGAGAAGTTGGTTGTGATAGTACATGCCTTTAATCCCAACACTTGGGATGCAGAGGGAGATTCACCTCTGTGACTTCAAAGTGTGGTAGCACACGCCTTTAATCCCAGTGCCTAGAAGGCAGAGACAAACAGATCTCTGTGAGTCCAAGGTGTAGTAGCATACACCTTTAATGCCTGGGAGGCAAAGACAGGCGGATCTCTGAGAGTTCAAGAACAGCCTGGTCTACAGAGCTATTCCAGGTCAAAGATATACACTCAAAAAGTTAAAAGTAAAAATAAACGAAATAGAGGTTAAAATAAAGAGCACAAAGATGGAAAATACACAGAGAATCTTGATACTGTATGCTATTATGCTCTCTTTGAATTGTTTGAATGCTGAGGAAGGAGCAACAGATGCCAAACGGTATTTGCTTATAAATGCTGCTAAACTAACCCAACATAGATATTGTGAAAATGCCTTGACTTTGAAATTTGGATCTAAGGATATGATACTTTGGAAAGGAGTTTCTTGTTTTGTTTTCACAGAGGATGAGACCCTGTTCATTTCTTCTATTCCGATATGGTATGATGGACCACGCCCTCCTGAAGGGTTGCTGTGAATGCCTTCAGAAAATTGCCTCGCTCAACTGCCAACTAAGATGAAACCAGCACACAGGTTATACCATGAAAGACCTAATTAACAACGCCCCCATTCAGCAGGAAGCAGTTTGGAGAGATAACTGTGCCCATGTTCCCAAATATGGTTTATAAATGTTCTTTTACATTTAAAGGGGGATATGGTATAGGTATGAATAATTTGCATTGATATGGATTTTGCTTTAGTGATTTAAATTTAAGGTCAATTTTGTTATATGTATATGTATTTCTGATCTTGATTAGGTGTAGTGATTGTGTAGTTCATTTAAAAATGTAATGTATATAGGTTGTTAATGGATAATCATCGATAATGGTCAAGCTTGTAGTTATGTTAGTTAGATTTTCTAGATATATAGAGATATATTTTAGTTAGATAGGCATTCTTCATATCTTTCAAAGATTACAAAATAGGACATTTAATGTTTTAATAACTTGGGACTTTTCATGACAATGAGACACTCTGCTCCTGGCAGCACCAATCTACTTCAAGAGGAAGATTGGCATCGAAGAGGATCCTTATGGAGTTTGATAGCCATTTGGGCAAGAAACTGCTCTTGCCTGGACTATTGCATAAACTGGACACAGAGAACCCGCAGAGAGAGGACTACTGAACTTGCCTAAAGGTGAGAGGATCTTTCGGGGTTCCTGATTCATGAAAGAGTCTGCAAGACATTCTTCAGGACAAGCAGATAGTGACTGCCTTTGAAATTTCCTGCATTGTGGAATGTCTGCTGAAAACTATGGGCCTGTAGGCCGAAGATGAATGCCCCAATGGTACAGAGGAACTTTGGGTGACTATACAGGCAGCAAGATGTCTCTGTCATTTCTAGAGTTTAAACGTTGCTTATTTCTTGTTTGCTTAGGTAATATTGTATCTTTCTGGAGTCTTTGATGGAATTAAGAATAGTTAGTTATAGTTATACTTTTCCTTAGTTATGATAAAGATTATTGTAATTTTTACTTGATAACTTTTATGTAATTTTGCTATGTTAAAGTTAAAGCCTTTCCCTTTTGTTTAAACAGAAAAAGGGGAAGTGATGTGGGAGTGTCATATATCAATCTGTTGATTTCATTGGTTAAAATAAAGAAACTGCTTGGCTGGTCCTATAGGTTAGAACATAGGTGGGTGGAGAAAACAGAACTGGGCAGAAGAGGAAATGAGGTCAGAACACATGCAGCTCCACTCAGAGAAGCCAGACGCTCCAGTCTAGCGGGCGGACAGGATGGCCCAGCTCTCTGAGGCACGCACGCGATGAAGCTCCTACTTGGGATGGACGTAGGCTGGAATCTTCCCGGTAAGCGCACCTTGGGGTGCTTACTCACATTATTAGAAATGGGTTAGTCCAGGTGTGAGAGTTAGCCCATAAGAGGCTAGAGCTAGTGGGCCAAGCAGTGTTTAAATGAATACAGTTTGTGTGTTGTTATTTCGGGCATAAGCTAGCCAGGCGATTGGGGTGTTGGGGATGCAATCCCGGTGCCCCCATTTCAACACAGTTGGTTGCTGTACTGTTCGGAAAGGCTATGGAAACTTGCAGAAATAAGCCTCCATATAGCAGAGCTAGAGAAACTACCCAAGGCCTTTGAAGCACAGAAGATGCCAGCAGGGGTTACAAGGGCTTAATATGAAACTTCAGATTTGATCTTGACCCTTCCGGGTTTGGGTCTTGCATTGTTCTTTGAGATAGGGTTTCACTACACAGCCCAGGTTGACCTCATATTTGATGCTCTCCTGCCCAGATTCCCAAATGCCATGACTACAGGTTTGCATCATCCTCCACTGTGTGTGTTCTTGGTAAGCTTGTCCTCAGATACATCCTCTATACCCTGAACTTGATCTCTTCTCTCGACCCATGAGAAGGTAAACAGTCAATAGTTTGGACCCTTCCACAGACGGCTCATTTTGTAGGAATCTGTTATGCTATGAGAATCCGAGGATACTCTTACTGCCTTTAGGAGCTCAGAAATCCCACTGAGGATGGGATCTCTTTAAGAATGACACCCTCTTTTGTAGAAACATAGTAAATTAATGGATTGTAAATCCCCGAAACTAAATGATCATGGGAGCGCTAAGTAGACATGCAGCTGCGGTGGAAGGCACCAATGCCAGGGGACACCAGAGGAATGAAGCTACCAGAATCCCTTTCCCTGGCACTGGGGATGCAGTGTAAATTCCCTGGAGCAAGTTTCAAGGTGACATATTTAAGCACAAGCTGAATATGATTCAACACAGTCATGAAGTGGTGACGTTAACATCAGGAGAAAGCGACCCAGGGTCTTCGGGAAAGACATGCAGTTTCTTTGGTTTTGTTTGTTCCATTTGCCATTCTAGTCACAGAAACCAGGGCTTCCTGTATCCTAGACTAGTGTTCTACCACCAAGCTACATATGGTACCCTTGTAACACACAGTTTAAAATATAGTTTGCATTATGTGGGGGCCTGGAAACCTTTCTAGACATCTGGACACTGATGAGTGCCCATGATGAAGGTCCTGTGTAGCAGACAGCTACAGAGGGTCCTCCACCCTGCACAGTCTCCTTATTATCCAGCGTATACAAACTTTTCACTTCTTTCTTTCTTCCTTACAGGGGACCACTGAGAGATGCTCTAGAGTCTCACAGGAGACAGCAAAGAATGTCTGCAATTGGGCAGTGGCTGGTAACAATATTCTTACTGAAACAAATACTTGCCTAAGAAATGCAGCTTATACTAAGAGTCCAGAGGGCACCAACTGTACCAGATTTGATCAATGACATCATTGTCACCACCTCCACCATCATCCTCACTATTTCCTCATTGTTTGAAATCAATTAGAAGGGGGTTCATAAGCATAGTTTATGCATAGTTACAAAAGTGAACCAACTTCCATCTTGGTTCCTGTTATATAACTAGATATATAACCTGCCGTTCTAACCTCTTGCTACATTGGGTGCATCCCCAGACTGTGGGGAGGTTCAGAATATATTCAAGAAGATATGGAAACCCAATCACCATGAAGGAAACTATTCAATGGACTGCCCCCAATTTGAAAAACAAAAATCAAAGCGCCTGGATGATGTGTACAGCAAAGTCCAGTAAAGGCTGCTGAGAACGGGTAATTTAAGAGATTTTAATTGTTCCTTGCCATTTAGACATGGCTGCTTTTTTAAGTCATCAGGAAAAAGAATCCCCCAAGAGAAAAGCAGGCCAGGGAACATGAAGGATCAATTGACAAAAGAAGAAATTCAGAAATCTGTAACAATAGGAAGAGAGATGGGAAAAAAATGGAGTCATGCTTTTCCCATGACAAAATGCAGTTAGTTTACAAAAGAAGCCCCTGCAGGCCGGTGAGTGTCAGGTCCTCATGGAGGTGTTACAGCTCCCAAAGAAAGGGAGTGCCACCATTAGCCTGCTCACCTGACACTCCCTGGGGACAGGGACTGTTGAGGGTGGTGAATGGGCTCCTCCCAGGTCCAGAACTGGAGGCTTTCAGTGACAGCTAGCATTGAGCTGCACAAGGCCTTCAACCCCTCCTGCAACCCCCTTCCTGACCACCGGCTCCCAGGAACCTGACCCCATAGCCCATCCTAAGGGGCGAGAACTCTGAATCTCACAATTGACACATACACATGCACACATGCACATATTCACACACACACACACACACACACACACACACACACGGGGGGGGGACAGAGAAAGAGGGAGGGGAGTGGGAGGAGGCCATAGAAAGAAAAGTTTTTTTCTTGAAAGAAAGAAGGTAATGGGGGCGTACCAGCTTTCACTCCTGAAGGTGGGTGGGGCCCTAGAAAGAATGATATCATCCCTCCAGAGCACAGGAAGGCACAGGGGCTGGCAGGCATCAGTGAGGTCTCTCTCTTCCTGAACTCTGGCAGACACTCTGCCATGCAGTTCCTTATTCTTAGGCCTCATGTCTGCCTTCCACTAAGCCAAAGTCTCAAGCAGCAGAAACTCGAGAATTAGGTCCCCAGTACCAAGCACCAGAAACTTTTTAACACTGTAGCACAAGTCCTTCTCTGAGTCCATGCAAATATATGCTAAACAGTTGTGGTTAAAAAGAATGCCCTAGCAAGGTGGTGGTGGTAGCCCACCCCTTTGATTCCAGCACTCAGGAGGCAAGGGCAGGTGGATCTTTTTGAGTTCAGGGCCAGCCTGGTCTACAAAACAGGTTCCAGGACAGCCAGAGTTGTTACACAGGGAAACCTTGTCTCAAAAAACAAAAACAAAACAAACAAAAAAACAACTAAATAATTCCCCAATGGCTGGAGAGATGGCTCACACAAAAACCATCACGTTAAGAGTCCTTCCTGCTCTTCCAGAGGACCCAAGTTTTGTTCCCAGCAACCATGCCTGGTGACTCACAGTCACTGTGACTCTAGTTTTAGGGAGTCTGATGATACCCCTACTGCTGGCTTCCTAAAACGCATGCATACACACACACACACACACACACACACACACACACACACACATAAACAAAAAATAAGCATTAGAAAACTAATGCACTAGAAGTGTCCTAACATTTATCTACTGTCATGTGAGAGAAACTGAGGAAGGAGTCTGGAGAGCTGTTGTGCTGCTCATTCCTCTGAAGATACTGAACGCTCCTCCCACAGCTGAAGCTGGGAGGGCTTTAAACAGCGCCAGGCTTCAAAAGAAGGAACTGTAGCATGCTCTCACTTCTGGATTGCTTCTGGTAACTAGAAAAATGGTGTTCTGGGACAGCCCATTTCCCTCCTGCTTTTAACAGTAATAAGAGCCAGATGAGGGTTTTGAAGGGCTTGGCCCGGTGCCTGGCTTCTCTTCCCTGCGATGGTTAGTGCCTTCACCTGGGCTCAGCCTCCTGCAACCCTCTCTGGTATCTGCTCCATTAACAAGTTCTTCTGACCTGGTCTTCAAGACACAACTTCTGACTGACTCTCACTTCTTCCTCCACTCTGCTTTGGGGATCCTCGGACCGCTTCCACTGCTCCGAGTCTCAGCACTGTCTTCCCAGGGTCCATGCGACAACCCAGCTGGATACTCCTCCACCTCCCTCATGGAGGCAGCATTTCCCATGGTGCTGCAGACATTTCCACCACCTTCCAGAACCAGCTGACCAATCACTCTGTCTTCTAAAACTGTGTAGATTTTGAGGAGGAGAGGAGAGGCAGTTAAGGTTATGTTGGGCAGGCACTGGTAGGTTCGGGGTGAGGTGGGGTGGTAGCTTACCTGGTTTTCAGGGAGCTGGTCTGGTCTCTGATGGGGAAGAAGGCTTCATTCAGAGGTGTGGCCGGAAGTTGTTATAATGATATTGGGGTGTCACTAATGTCATTGTCTGCACTGACGACGTGCTTAGCTGAGCTGTGATGTGTCAGTCATGATGCAAACAAACCTAAGACCAGAATAATGGAATACTCGGTGCAGGTACCCTCAGAAACCCAGTGACCAGTGTCTCAGGAAGTGGCTGTGCATCTGGTCTTTTTCAATTTTTGCCCTCAAAATTTCCTCTGCCTCCTTGTCAACACCTCCAGAGCTTCACTGAAATTGTTCCCAGTGTTTGCCATGACCCAGTGCTTTCTTCATGTTTAAGAATCCTTTGGCTCCAACCTCGTTAAGGCCTTTTGTTTCCTTTTAATGAAGAAGGGATGCAGTTTCGAGCTTTTTCACCTTCTCTGTGGATTACAATACTGTTGTGATGCATGTAGTGAGTTATAATATATTTTGATGTATTTTGACATGCTGTGTTACACAAAAACATTATCATGTTATAATGAAGTATTCAGGAAATAAAGTCCTTTCAGGATAGGGCTAAATTGTTCGCCTGGATTCTGTCTTCTTAGAGTATTTAGGGTTCCCTTCATCAACATTTGAGGTGAGGTCATGTTTCAATTTTCAGTTTATGTTTTAAAGTGTGAATAGCAATAATATGGCAACTTCAAAAATATTTTAAGATGTTTTCTTTCTTCCTGATTTTGAAATAATTTAAATCTCATCACCACCAGCAATTTTAAGGTGAGCTTTCTCTGAAGAATGGATCTTTGATTCTTTTACTTTTTTAATGATAAAGAATTGACCCAATTTTCTCAGGCTTGGGGGACTATTTTTCACAGAAATATGCATGTTTGATTCTTGCTTTTAATATGTTTTTAATGCGTAGTATTCAGATGGCATTTTAAAATTCTCTGCAGATTTGTTTTCTTACTGACTTCACCAGTAAACCAGATTCAGCCTTTATTTCCATCCTTCCCAAGGCTCTTGTATTGTTCTCTGGGCTAATCAAGAGCTCTTCCCCTTGTGTGACTTAACCTAACATAGTGGTTTTTTCTTCATGTGTCCTTCCTCCTATTTTTGGAGGGGTGTATTTCTCCAGCTTCTTAAGTTGAATTCCCAATTCAGATATATTTCCATCCTTTCCTTTTACACGGATGCAAGCATATTTTATTACATAAGGCACACAACCAACTCTTTAGGGAACTTGTTGGTATAACAAATTCATCCTATTTATGAAAAAGTCATCTCTACATCAGTTTAAGTACATGTCAAGGACTTAATCCATCGCTCTGAGGAAACACCTGTTAAGACAGCTCATTGTGAGAGGGATTTACACTGGGTCATGCCATACAGGAAATGAAGTCCATCATGGCCAGAAAAGCATCTTAGTGACTGTGGCACCAGGAAGGTGAGGCAGCTGCTTTTTATATGACATTAATCAAGAAGCAGAAAGAGAGATTCATCTGGAACGGGGCCAAACTATAAAAAGGCATGTTCCCCAGGGACCCACTTTCTCTAGCTAAGCCCCATGTCCAGAAGCTTCCGCAGGCTTCCAAGCTAGTGTCGCCAGCTGGGGACCAAATGTTCAAACATGTGAACCTGTGGAGGACATTCCCCAGTCAAACCAGAACATCCCACCATGACCTTCAGTCTCACAGCCATCCTATACGGCAAAAACACATTCAGTCCAACTTCAAATGTCCCCATAGTCTTTACAACCCAATATTGTTTAAAAGTCTAGTGTCTTTTCTGAGACTCAGTATAGTCTTTTTAACTATGAGATGAGACTATATAAAAAGAAACAAGCCAAACAAAACAAAAACCAACAATAAGATCAAGTTATACCCTTCTAAATACAATGGTACAGGATAGACATTTCCATTCCATAAAGGAAGTATTGGAGACTTAGCAAGAAAAAAATGGCATCAAAGGAGGTCTACAGCTCCACCTGTGGTGCCTGGTACTAGACCTGTTGCCACCTAGGGATATAGCCTGACCCCATTGGGTTACAACTGCATTGACTTCTCTGCTAAACCTGGGGTTCTCCACTGACCCTAGGATTCTATTTCTAGCTAAGAACTCCTGAACTCTTTACCTTTTAGGAACTCCCTTTTTAAATGATTCTTTGCTATACCCTGGAGGTTGAGACACACAGAAGTTTAGCCTTGCACGCACATGTGCACGCGCACACAACACACACACACACACACACCTCTACACCTTTCCTATTGTCCTCATGCACAGGGAATTTGTATCTGCCTTGTCCTTTAAACCACACATTTCCTTGTCTGTTTTTCTGTCACTTGCCTACACCTCCTACTCTAGTCCCTCTCTCCCCAGGAACCTGGCTAAAGGCAGGAAGCCCTTACCAGAAATGTTACATCGTCTTGAAATACACTCAGCCAAACAAAGTAGTCTTTCTCAGAGTTTCAGGACAGAAGCAGAACACAGGCAGATCCTTTGCCAAAATATAGTACAAAAATTGGCCTGTAGGCTAATTCCTGACTTTCTCCCTTTGAAACCCATGCTAGCTACCACTGTTCTCACTTCTGTAGGAGTCCTGCCTGCTGAACTCACGCCGAAGCTCCATGCTCAGCTTTGCCTACAGGGCTCTAGCACTCTGCTAGCCTGCTGCTCCAAAGCCTCCTGCCTTCCGCCCACATCTCGCTTCCCAAAGGCCCTGCAACCACAAGGTCAGGTAGGCATAGCAACAGCCCTGCTCCTCAGCACCAGTTCTATGTCGTGGTTTCTTTTCTTGCTGCTGTTAACCCAGAACCAGACAAAAAGTAGCCTAAAGGAAAAGGGACATGTTTGAGCTTATGGTTTGAGGGGACACTATCCATTATGACAGGGAGGGAGCTATTTTATGGATGATACGAACTAGGTGTCTGCAGTTTCTACCCACAGCATTCCTTTCATTTAGAAACGTTCTTCAAAGTAGATTTTTGTTCTTATTTTGCAAAACTATTGCTATTCTGGGTCCCTTATGTTTCCATACACCCTGGAAAGCTTTTGGTAGGGAATATGATCAGTGAACAATACGGCATCTCCAAATATCTAACATGTACCGCTACCCGGAGGCTTTCGGGTTTTACTTTGGTTTCTCTTTTTCTTTCATTTCTCTCATTGATAGGATTTGTAGGTTTCAGCACATAAGAAGTATGTTCTGTTAATTTCTTTTCTAAATCCGTCGTTCTATTTGACGTTCTATAATATCCCTACAATTGTCATTTTTTTTTCAATTTTGTTTTAATAGTATTTGTTTTTTTTTAAAAAAAAATGCTGCAAGATCCCCGTGGCAATAGGCAGCAGAAATGCTGTGGGTCCCAAATGGTGGTAGCGGGCCATGTGGTGGCAGGCAGCGGGCCCTGGGAGCAGCCAGTCCCAGGCAGAGACGGCTGCTGGTCTCAGAGCAGTGGTGGCAGGCCATGTGGCAGCAGGCAGTGGCCCCCAGGCAGAGACGGCTGCTGGTCCCTGAGCAATGGCTGGTCCCAGGAAGGGAGACACATGGCGGGCGGGCAGAAAACAGAAACATTGATAGACACGACATGCAGGGTGAGGTTGAATGTTTATTCAGGGGGTTAAGGAGGAGGAAGGGTGAAGGGGGGGACAGGGAGAGAGAAAGAGAGAGAGAGAGAGAAGGGAGACAGAGACAGAGAAGGGGGGAGGCAGAGAAGAAGTGGGGAGAGAGGCAGAAGCGAAGCTGCCTCTCCGAGAGGAAGATGGAAAAGAGAGGGAGATCAGGCCTGAAGCTGGAGATCAGCCTGCCTCAGCGGATGGGGAGGGAGTGGGCGTGGCTTTTCTCTTCAAGGGACCAAAACCATAACAGTATTCACTCCTGGTATTTAAAAATGTGATTGATATTTGCATATTGAGCCCAGTCCCCACTAATCATATTCTCGTTATTTGATTTTTAAGTTTTTTTCAGAATTTTATAGATAAAAAGGTGTTGATGAACAAATGGCAGCAGTTTGACTCTTTCACAGTTAACATACCTCCAGTTCCGCTTCCTCTCGCAGTTACATACCTTCAGTTCCACTTCCTCTCCAGTATCACCTGCTGGCAGCTGTGGCGCCCTGTGGTGCTGCAGTGGCAAGAACAGATGTTTTCACGATTTCCCAAACGTTGGGAAGGGAACTCAGTGTTTTGTTTTTAAGATATCAGTTGTGGGCTCTCTTAAGATAGCATTCTCAGATCAGAAAAGTCCATTCTATTCTGTCTGGTTGAAAGTCTCCATCACAAAGGCAATCGTGTGGGGTTTTATTTTTTTCTACTAATGTGATAATCTGTATTAACGAATTTCAGAGGTTGAATAATCGAACATAAAGCATAATCTTTTTATGCAATGTTGGATGTGATTCCTAAACAATATTTTATTGAGTTTTAAAATTTATTTTCATGGAACACACAGTTGTATCTTACCAGCTCTCCAACAAGCTTTTTGCACAAGGACATTAGCGACCTTATACAATGGCCCCATACAATGAGTGAAGTCATTTTACCTCCCGTCCTGTTAAAGGTTGAGACTGAAAGACCCCCCAGTGCTGGGGAGACTCTCACTCAAGTCTCGGGATAACACGACCCCCCCCCCCCCAGTAACTCACGAGAGACCGTCCTTGCTGCAATCACACGAGGCTTTAATGATGAGATGAGACGGGAACCAGTGCACTGGGGCCGAGACTCCTAACCCACGCAGGGGGAAGAGTTCGACCCCGAGTGACCGGGAGAACTGATTTTTGTTTTTTTATTTTTTTTATTTTTTGGTTTTTCGAGACAGGGTTTCTCTGTGGCTTTGGAGCCTGTCCTGGAACTAGCTCTGTAGACCAGGCTGGTCTCGAACTCACAGAGATCCACCTGCCTCTGCCTCCCGAGTGCTGGGATTAAAGGCGTGCACCACCACCGCCGGGAGAACTGATTTTTAAGGGAAGAAACCACAGCCCAGTGATCCAGAATTGGCAGGGAGTGTGTCACAGAAAATTCCGAAAATACCAGTGAAGATCATAAGGGGGCAATCTCCTTGCCTCTCAGGACCACTCCCAAGGTCATAATCAGCTAGTTCTTAAAACACATTACAATGACAATCACAAGAGGGAAACTCCCTGCTTCTCAAGATCACAATCTAACTTAATCTTCAGCTAGTTCCTGAAACACAGTCACGAACTGGCTAATCCTAGACTTTTGATTCTTCTCTTCCTGCTTGGATTTTTGGCTATTTTCTTCCTGCTGGGGGGGGGGGGGGGAGGAGACCTGGATTTATCCAGGGCTTTCTTTGGGGATACCTGGAGTTATCCAGGTCTTTCAAGACTATTTCTTCTTTGAAGTTTTCCAGAACTTCGTAAGAGCAGACTTATAACTCTGGGCTTTGTGTGTGTTTGTGTGTGTGTGTGCGTTCATATATATGAGTATGTGTAAATAATTTAATGTTTTGTTTGTATGTATTTTGTATTTCATATTCCATATTTTCTTTTTGTTCCTAACTCAGTTTTAACAATTTGCATCTTTCTAGGAAATAGTTCATTTCGCTGAAATTGTCTAATTTGTTAGTTGAGTCACATTCAACTTTGTAATTGGCATTGTCTTGTAATCATTTTAATTCATCCTAATAACAACCATGCAAACTGCTTTCTTTCATATTTGCTTGGATAATTTCTGTCATTTCTCCCTGCAATCTCTGTGTAGCTAAGCATTTCTCAACTTATTTTTTTATCATTTTAAGTAAAGTTTTAGTTTTGGTGTTTTATTTTTCATTCTTTTTCTGCTTCATCCTTTTAAATTTATTTTCTTCATTCTTTGTTTTTGAGTTTTGTTTTCAGTTTTCCGCTGTTAAGTCGCACAGGTGGCCACTGACACTCATCTTCCTAACTAGTATTAGCGTTCTCAACTGTCAGTGTGGGGCTAAGCACTGATTTGACTTCATTTTGTTTATGCTTTAGTGTGTGTGAGTGTAGGGCACATAATTGCTATAGTGTACATGTGTATGGTACAGCATGTATGTTTTATACGGTAGGTGTTACACTGTGTATATTACAATGTGTGTGTCATAGTGTGTGTTATGGTATCGGTCCCTTTAAGAGACAAGCCACGCCCACTCCCTCCCCATCTGCTGAGGCAGGCTGATCTTCAGCTTCTGGCCTGAGTTTGCTCTCTTTTTCATCTTCCTCTCGGAGAGGCAGCTTTGCTTCTGCCTCTCTCCCCACTTCTCTGCTTCCCCCCTTCTCTGTCTCTTTCTCCTCCTCCTCTCTCTCTCTCTCTCTCCCTCTCTCTCTGTCCCCCCCTTCACCCTTCCTCCTCCATAACCCCCTGAATAAACATTCAACCTCACCCTGCCTGTCGTGTCTATCCATGTTTCTGTCTTCTGCCCGCCCGCCATATGTCTCCCTGCCTGGGACCAGCCATTGCTCTGAGACCAGCCGTCTCTGCCTGGGACCGGCTGCTCCCAGGGCCCGCTGTCTGCAGCCACATGGCCCGCCACCACCACTCAGGCCACCGCTCTGGGATTGGCAGCCATTTCTGCCTGGGACTGGCTGCTCCCAGAGCCTGCTGTCTGCCGCCACATGGCCCGCTACCACCATTTGGGACCTACAGCATTTCTGCTGCCTACTGCCTAGGGGATCTTGCAGTATTTTTTAAAAAAGAACAACAGTGTGTGTTACAGCCTGGGTGTATGACAGTGTATGTGTGTTCTAGTGTGTGTGTGTTCGATGTGTGTGTGTTACATATAGCATGTGCTACATACCATATGTGCTACATATAGTATATATTATAATGTATGTATTATAGTGTGTGTTCCAGTGTATGTGTGTTCCAGTGTGTGTTACAGTGTGTGTGTCACAGTGTGTGTTATAGTATGTGTGTTATAGTGTGTGTTACAGGGTGTTATAGACTGGTTTATAGTGTTTGTGTTACAGTGTGTATGTTAGAGTGTATGTTACAGTGTGTGTTATAGTATGCATGTTACACTGTGTGTTACAGTGTGGGTTATAGTGTGTGTGTTACAGTGTGTTATAATATGTGTTACAGTATGAGTTATAGTATGTGTTACAGTGTGTGTTATCATGTGTGTTACAGTGTGTGTTATACTATGTGTGTTACAGTATGTGCTACAGTGTGTTACTGTGTGTGTTACAGTGGTGTGGAGGTCTGAGGACAACTTCAGGAGTCAACGCTCTAGTTTCACTATGGAGTCAAGGGTTCGCATTTAGATTGTTAGGTTTCCAGATTGATTATTTAGTTAATTAATTAATGCACCTCTATCACCTCATGGGCTTCAGCTTTTGCATTCTGGTAAGTTCAATAACAATTTTGATTCCAGTTCAGCTATTCTATATTTCCTCTTCTGGTTTACTCTTTGCCACACAATTTATAAATTCATAAATTTCCAAGTATTTGTGGATTCTAAAGTTTCCTTCTTGGGTTGATTTCTGTTTCCACTCTCATCCAAAACACAGTTTGATGCTTTGTAAATATGCGTTTTCCATTCATTTCAAGAACGTTAAAACAGCATTAAGGATAACATCAAAAAAAAAAAAGGTGAGTGGGGGCTTCTGAAAGCCTTAGCCTCTATACAGCATAGTAATATGGACAGAACATTCGATATGAGAAGTATCATTCTTACAGCTGTGGGATGGGGAGAGTGGACATGGGAGGCCTTCTAAAGTTCTCTCCCCGAGAGCTGCTTCTCTGTGTGCTGTCATGATCTCACGGGGAGACCCACGTATAAGCCTATCCACACTTAGACTAGCCAGGACTTTGCCTGTCACCCAGTGCATTTGATTTAAAATAATAATAATAAGCAAATAACCAGAGGCAATTAACATTTCAAATCGAGAGGGGGGGAGAGAGAGAGAGAGAGAGAGAGAGAGAGAGAGAGAGAGAGAGAGAGCAGTCTAAGTAAGCAGCAATGGTCTAGCCAAAATCAGAAGAAAAAAAAAAAAACACTAATTAATGAGATGTCCATATGGACCTTCAAAAGTTCCAAAATATTTCTGGAATTCAAACATCCAAACTCATGTGTAGATATGAATTCATGTACAAGGATACGTGCTCAGAAGAAGGAAGGAACAAAACACACCCAAGCATGCAGTTTTGCACAAGGCTAGATTGCAGTTTGCCAGTACTCATGCCAGGTAACTCACAACCATCAATTGCAGGAGGTTAATGTCCTTTCTAGATTCCACAGGCACCCACACACATGTGCATAGACACATACACACATGTACAGACACACACGTACACACCGACACGTGTGTACACATGCGTATGCACAGACACGTATGTGACTGATATGTACATGTACACAGACATGTGCACACACATGCATGAGCACAGACGCACACAGACACACAAGCAAATAATAAAGATACCTGTTTTAAAAATCAGAGCAGGCTGTAAGTTATGCCACTGATGACCCTTCAACTTCTTCATGATCTTCATTCTAAATTCTGGGATTATAAGCCTCTGTCACCCTGATCAGCTGTTCTATAGCCTTTTGATGCTCAGAGAAATAAGGGATCTGTTTCCTTAATAATTACAAGAAAGTACAGAAATAAGGCCCGCTTCCAAACAGAAGAGACTGTGAAAGCTGTCCTGTGTAACATGTAGGCCTGCTTCTTGGGGTTTCTGTCCTGCCCAGTTCCCACAGCTGGTAAGCCCCAAAGAAATTACACAAAGGTCTATATTAATGATAAACTGATTGGCCCATTAGCTCAGGCTTCTTATTAACTCTTATAATAACTCTTATATTAACCCATTATTCTTATCTATGTTAGCCACATGGCTCAGTACCCTTTTTAGTAGGGCAGGTCACATCCTGCTTCTTTGGTGTCTGGACAGGACTGCAGAGGAATGGGCTTCCTCCTTCCCAGAATTCTCCTATTCTCATTGACCTGTCTCTACTTCCTGTCTGGTTGTCCCACCTATACTTCCTGTCTGGCTACTGGCCAATCAGTGTTTATTTAAAACATAAGTGACAGAATATAGAATTGTCCCACACCAATAGTGCTAGTCTGGGCATGGTCTGCTTTAGAACACGTGTCTAGATGCTCACATGCATAACCTGTAAAAAGGCCCAACTGAAAAGTATCCTGAATGGAAATGTATCCCTTGATCAGCTACAGTTTCAAATTAGCAACAGCAGCTGAAATGAAGATGTGTTCCTTGAGGTTATCTAGTATGGGAAACGAAAATAATAATAAAGAAAAAGGTGGCTGAGGAGATGGCCCAACAGGAAGAACACTTGCTCTAAGCACCAGGATCTGAGTTTGGAGCCACAGAACCTGCAGAACAGCTGGCTGTATGTGCTTGAATCCACTCCTGAGGGGACAGAGACTAACCGCCAGACTAGCTAAAATCAGTGAGCTTCAGGCTCAGAAAGAGACCCTTACTCAAAGACATAAGCTGGAACGTGATGACAGGGCAGGACAGCAGCATCCTCCACTAGCCTTCTCAAGGCACACATGGGTACACGAACAAACACACATATGTGCACAAGTGTGCATTTACCACACAAAGGTGAGTGTGTCCTCCAAGGTCATGAAGTATAACAGTTTATGTATAATATGAACCCTACAAGGAGAAAAGAAAGGCAATGAATCAAGAAGAAAATAAAAAAAAATCAATATCCGCCAATTTGTTGAAAAATATTAATCTAGGTAGTCAATATCTAGCATACTCAGCGAGATCCCTTGCATACACTTCCTAGAGGAACTACTGGGAAAGAAGACACAGAAAATGTCTCAGAAGCATCATGTCTTCCAAGTGATCTTGAGTTGATCAAGAGCTGTTTTCTCACTGTGGTCTGTAGAGCATGAAAAATGCTGGACAACATAGCCATAGGGATGAAAATAACATGCTGCAAGCCACAGTTTCTAGACCTCGCAACACTATCCTTCAAAATGTAACAGAGAAGAAGATGTTCCCAAGAAACCAAAAGCTAAAATGATCTAATCCTTCGCTAACAGACCTACCCTGCGGGGCATAGCAGAAGACATGCTTGAGCGCGAAACGACACAAGCTGCATTCATGGGTAGAAAGAAGAGCTACTCTATGTCTACATGTAAAGGGCAGCACGTCTGTGAGATGTGGGCACAAATGTGTCTGTCTGGTTTAAAAGACAATTGCATGCAGCAACAGTTTTACATTTGTGCTTAGTGGGGTGTAGTCACCTGATAGTGAGACAAAAGGTTGAGACCAGAAAATGGAGTTGCGTTTGCTGAATATTTTTTTTGTGTGTGTTTCATTGTTATTCAGTTGATATTATTTCAAACTCTACGGTGAGTGAAGATGTTTCTTATGATTTCCAAAATACCTACTGAAGAAATAATTTTTAAATGGTAATAAAGAACTAGGCGTGGTGATTTCACATCTACAACCCCAGCATTTGGGAGGTTGAGGCAGGAGGACCATAGTTGGTGAGTTAGGGGTCACTCTGTGATACACAGTGAGTCCCAAAAGAGTCTGGGGTATAGATTGAGGTGCAGTCTCCAAACAAGAGAGAGAGAGCAGCAGGCAGGCAAGAAAAGTAAAATTGTTAAGTAGAGACATCTATTGAACTCAAGGAAGATAATAC
Organism: Microtus obscurus; assembly: GCA_963919715.1. Lineage (NCBI taxonomy): Eukaryota > Metazoa > Chordata > Mammalia > Rodentia > Cricetidae > Microtus > Microtus obscurus. The sequence continues at coordinate 27,333,466 of CAWTZC010000015.1, forward strand.
TGAAAAAAAAATCAAAAGAGAATTACATTTCAAACAAATTTAAAAATTACAACTATAGATCTTTCATATCAATAACATTAAATGTAAGTGGATTAAGTACATCTATTATATGGCAATCACTGGAAGAATGGATTTAAAAGATGGTCCCACAAAATATTGCTTATAAGATACACATTTTAAATTCATGTTGACAAACAGATTGAAGATAAAGGGACAGAACAGATATTACCCCGAAGACACAACCCACAGGAAATGAGATGTCTCTACAGGTACAAAGCAGACAAATTTAAGCTCAGAAAAAAATTCTGCTCTTGACAAATAAGTAGGCTTTGTAAAAATAAACTGTGTTCACAGGAAGACACATCACTTCATGCTTACAAGTACCAGACAACATAGCTATACAGTACATAAAACGAAAGTGGCCTAACTAAAGGAGGGAACTGCAATTGAACAATAATAGATTGAGGTGTTAACATCACGCTTTTAGTAGTAATATAGACCCTGAACTCTAACCAGTATGTACATGTAAGATATGAAATACTGACTGGACAAACTGATAAAAAAAAATAGTCCCCAGCTCAACATGGCTTGACTTAATGACTTTTGCTCTTTTTGATGGAGCCTGCAGAGTAGCTGGGCCTGGCTGTTTATAGGAGCTCATATCATAAGCCGAGGGGCAGCTATGTTCACTCTGGGTCAACTTGCAAAGCTTTTCTTCTTTACTCTGGATTTACTGGGGGCTATTAAATGCATTTGGGCTTGCCTTGTTTTCAATTATAATAGATTTCCCAGAATATAACCTCATCGTAAGTCAATGGGCGCCTTGCTTCACAGGGATACAAATCAAAAATAAAATTTACCCTTTTAAACTTAGGGGTTATTTAATGTCTTTAGTATATTCATTGAATTGTGCAAACATTGCTCCTACACGATGCTAGAATATTTTTTGACACCCTCCCCCATATCCATGAACACTATTCCCTGTTTCTTCTCCACACTGACTCTAGGGAGTGCTAACCTGCTTTCTGTCTCTGTGGATTTGTCTGGTTTAGATAGCTGAATTAATAGAACCTTAGATGGTTTTCCACGTCTGGATCTGTTAATTTACCATAAAGTTATCCATATTCTTCAAGTTATAGCTGAAGCCAGCCGTTCTTTCAGCTGGAATATCTGGATAGTAGTCCACTGTTGGGTTAGCCTATATTTTGTCTATCCATTCTTCAGTTGGGATGCATTTTGGGTCTTTCAACATCCTGGCTATTATCAAACATGCTTCTATCAACACTCATTATAAGAAAGGAAGTTTTCAGAGGAAGTTGGTCACAGCTGTAATCTCAGTACTTGGGAAACTGGGGGAGGAGAATTGACTGTTAAAGACCAACCTGGGCTTCATAGTGTGTTCCGGAAAAGTCTCACCTATAGAGTGAAATCCCATGTAAAAACGTTTTGTTATTTTTTTTAACTTTTTATTAGTTTTAGAAACAGAGTATCTCTGCATAACTGCTCTGCTTCTCTGACTGTCCCAGAACTCACTCTGTAAACCAGACTGGCCTTGAACTCAGAGATTCACCTGCCTTTGGGTGAGTGCTGGGACTAAAGGTGTGTGCCACCAACACCTGGCTCCCACCCAGAAAACTATTAAGTAAATAGTTAATTCTATTTAATTCTAGGAATATAAAAGAAATAAACTCAAACTATGAGTGAGGGCACGTGCGTGCAATGCTAGCACTCAGGAAGCCAAAGCAAGAGAGTCAGAAGTTCAAGACTAATCTGAGTTACATTACACACATGGGCAGACTATCTTGGGCTACATAGTAAGACTATCTCAAAAAATTATGCTTCAGTATAGATCAGTTTCTTTCCTGAGTCTTCTCCTGTTACTGTCACCCACATTACAGCAAACACTACAAGTATGTGTTATATGAACCTAACAATGTCAGTTCATACTTACTTGTGCAATTTTCCCTTTATATTAACTAGAAAACCGAAGTAGCATTTACTTTGCCATATTCTTATTTCCTGTGTGGACTCATGGTTCCTCTCTTATTTCCTTGTGATTTATGTTTCTGATAGTCGGCTATTAACGAATATGCTAGATATTCACTTATTGTGGAATATCTTTATTCCATTTTTAATTTTGATGAACTATTCTACTAGATACATACTTTTTGATTGATATGGAAATTTTGCAGTTTTGTCAGCTTTTTTAGTATGTCATCCTCTGACCTCTGCTCTCCCTGGTTTCTGACAAGAACGGCTGTAGATCTGGGAGGTCCCCCTGCACATAATGGACCACCCTCTGCCTGCTCCTTTTACACCTCTGACTTTGACTTTGTGTTGTTGACAATTTGGGTATCAAATGTTTAGCATGAACGATTCTTAACTTATATCTCTCAATACTTTCTTAGCTGCTTGAATATATTACTGAAATCCTTTGTGATCTATGGAATCACATAGACATTTCATTTCTTTTTACTTTCTCTTGTTCATGCTGAAGAGTTTCTGTTGACCAACCAGTCTTCAAGTTTGCAGAATTTTCCAACTCGAATCTTTTTTGAGTTTCTCCAGTAAAAGTCTGATATCAGATGTTTTATTTCTCAACTTCAATATTTCACTTGGCTATGGATTTTAATGTCTAAATTATAGTGTATAGTACATTTTCAAATCGTTGCAGTCATACTTTCCTTTGTTTTTGTATGCTTTGTGAAGTCTCTAGAATTCAAAATGAAGCCAGTCTGCTAAGAACGCCTGGCTTTTTGGGAGTTCATCTACTTTTCTTTTGCACACATGTGTGTGTGCATGCGTGTGTGTGTGTGCGCATGCGTGTGTGTGTGTGCGTGCGTGTATGTGTGTCCTATTCATTTGCATTCCTTGAATGTGTTGTGATAGTTGGAAACTGGACATTTTTGATAATATATGGAAGCAATTTTGAGTTCTTGTTTCCCTCTGGAGCTTTGCTCCTCTGGCTTCTTTATTTCTCAAGTCCCAGTCTAAGGCTCTGTCTTTGCTGATGCAGTTACTACGGTCGGTCTCTGCTTAGTAGTTTCTTTTTAAGTTGAGGTTTTGTTTTTGTTGTTGTTATTTTGATTTTACATCCCAACCAAAGTTTGCCCTCCCTCTTCTCCTCCCATTCCCCACACATCCCACTCCTCTTCTCTGCTTCTCCTCAGATGAGGGCAGACCTTCATGGTGTATCAAGTTACATTGAGAGTGGGCACCTCCTCTTCTAGTAAGACTGGATGAGGCAATCCAGTAAGAGGAATAAGCCTCAAAATGCAGGCAACAGAGACAAAGAGACAGCCCCTGCTCTTACTGTTAGGAGTCTCACAAGTTACACAATTGTAGCCCCCAAGGAATTTTCTTTATTTTAAAGTAGCTTAGTTTTAAGAAGTTTTGCTTACAATACACAAACCAGTGAACCATCTACCCTTTCCAAGTTTGGCAAGTGCACTCTAACCCAGGTAGTTTTCATTCCCTACTTTTTGCCGTCCGCATGTGCAAGGCTTCACATTCACTGGAGATTGCTAGGATTTTCATACCCAGAACACTTTGAAGTCTTGCACCTTGCATGCCTGTGGCCTCAACACCATCCAGGCCATTAGGCTGCCTACCAAGGCTCTCTTTGATGTTCTCCCTAATTTTCTTGATGTTCTACTAGTTTCTTGTCATCATCACTATTGCAACTTCATGGATCCGCCGCCAGAGATAGATGTGCTTGTGGTGATATACAGATTAATAGAAATGGGTTAAATTAAAATGTAAGAGTTAGCCAATAAGAAGTTAGAGCTAATGGGCTAAGCAGTGTTTTAATTAATACAGTTTCTGTACGGTTATTTTGGTTCTGGGTGGCCTGGACGAACAAGTGAGCCCTCCTCCTACAACAGTATACTTTTTTGAAGTTGGGTGCACCAGATGGTGGTGTGTATATCTAAAAGAGTGAGTTTCTTCTTGGTTAATTGTTACTTTGGTTAGAATGAAATGGTCTTCATTATCTATTAGCTAGAAGTCTATTTTGTCATCTATTAGGACAGCAATGTCCACTTATTTCCTGATCCCATGTGAATTTTCCCCATCATTTCACTCTAAAACCATACGAGATGTATTTCTTGTAGACAATAGATAAATGGATTTTGTTTCATGATCTATTCTCCCTGTCTGTGGTTTTTGATTGGAAAATTGAATACTTAAGTTCTTGTTGGAAAGTGTGTGTTGATTTCAGTCACTGAATTGTTTATTTTGTGTGTTGCTTTTTTTTCTCAGTGGTACTTTGTATTTCAATAATTATAGCTTCATTTGCTTTATTTCAGATTTGGTACCTAAAAAATAAATCATTGTCCACTCTTGGTAACCAATTTGTTCCTGGTTCTCTTCCGTTTCTGAAATACAAAGACTGTTAATAAAAAAATTAATGCAACCCCAAAAGTGAAACAAAAAAATAAACACTTGGAAAATTGAGAACTAACTTAATAGTGTAATTTGTGGCAATTAAGAAAAAAATCAAAAAGAAAAACTGAAGAAACACAAAACAGCCAAAGAAACAGAATTCCTGACATATATCACATATATACATATATAACATTCATATATTTGTATATAGTGGTATGTTCTAATTAGGTCTTCTAAAGCTTTGAACACTACAGATGGAAGGGAAAACCACATAATACACCACTCCTGAGAACTGCTGGACCTGAGCCCTGCAGTTTGAGCTCCTTAGCAAGCAAAGTTGCCCCATCTTATTTGGTCAGTCAACATTTAAGTCCCATTAACTTAAAGTTTCTCTTTTGCTTCAGTACATCAGTTCCTATAAACTATGTTTGGTAAATCCCTCCTGTTTAATGCTGATTGAAGTTCAACACTCAAAAATTGAAACAGCTGATATGAAATTCAGCAGAATTCCATTACTATCACAACATACACTTACAGGGTGCTGACCATTCAAGGTGAATAGTACATATTGGCACAGCCAAGGTCAGACCACAAATTGGTAGTGGGGGCACGTGAGCAAGGTACCAGCATGTTACAATTAAAATATGTCACTGTTAAGTATTTAGGAATTTGGCCAGCCTGTTTTGAACTCTTTGGTGCTCTCAAGTTTTGAAGTCACTCACAATGGAGAATTTACTTGTAGAAATAAGAAATCAGTACAAGAAGAAGAGGAGAAGGAGGAAGAGGAGGAGGAGACGGAGGAGGAGGAGGAGGAGGAGGAGAAGGAGGAAGAAGAAGAAGAAGAAGAAGAAGAAGAAGAAGAAGAAGAAGAAGAAGAAGAAGAAGAAGAAGAAGAAAAGAAGAAAGTCATTTTTAAGGATGTGGCAAATAACCCAGAGAAAATATAACATATATTTGGCATTACAAATTTTTATACTACCCTTTGATGCTCCCATTAAGTAACAATTCTACCTAAAATGTCTCCACAACTTAACATTAGAAAAGGGAGAAACACAAAGCAATTAGAGGGTTTTGATCCCATACTAGAAATATGGAAGAGAGTGACTGTGTTCTGGATTTCATCTCTATTTTTCCCATATTCAGAACTTGATGGTTAAGAGTCTATAACCAAAAACACTACATGTTTGCATCATAGAGCACAGAAAAAACAAAAGCTGACATTAACCCGGAAGGTTCATCCCTTCTTCCCAGTTTTCATTGTGTCAGAAGATGCTAAACAGACTATGGAGGGGGAAATAATCAATGCTTTTACCCAGCTTTGGAGCTGGAAGCACATGCCCATTTGATGCAGTGGTGGCATGACCGTTATGTCAGTAACCAATCATTTTCTGAATGGATTTAAGGTCCACTCCCCAGGATGGAATTTGTGCCTGGTACTGTAAATCTGGCCAAAAACCCACAACTGGAAAGGCCATAGGTCCTAGGGTATACTACTGTTACTATTCTTTTGCTAATTCTTGTAATATCAAACTGATTACCAAACACTTATCTGTGTGACCATAGATTAGTACAACTCTCAACCTTCAAAGAGAAGTGTCTTTTTCCAGTGGATGGTGATTAAAACAGAGTGTTGTAGATGACCGGATTGTTTTAAAATGAGTAATTCTGAAGTATTTGGTCCTAAGGAGAATATCTATATTATAACCCTTCCTCATACAGCTCAGGGAACATGCAGAACTATCTTAAGAACCATCAGTTGATTAGAGCCTACTGTGAAGCAATGTTTTCTGGAGAGGACATGACCATTGTACTCATGACTCAAAGTGACTGTCACTCTCTACACAAGACCTGCAAAAGATCAAACCGGCTAAAATTCCAACATGGATGGAGACAGGTCTCATGAAGCCCCATCACTGACTTACAAGTTTAGGCATTCTATAGCTACTTGGGTAGTGAGAGTCAATTTTCTGCAGGAAAATGGCCCCTGTTAGATTGCCTGTGTTCCAATGGATAGCTTTACACCCATGCATATTAGTATAACACTGATTTAAGTGTTGTTCAGTCTCCAGGTATTCACATAGTTTCTCTTGCTGATGGTTTCTGGTATTATTCTACCATGCTTTTATAAGATACATTAAATAATTCCAAATCCTTTGTATTTGTTAGGACACATTCTGTGGTCTAAGGTCATAGGGAAGGTCCCATGTACAAGCATGTGTAGTCCATATTCAATGATTGGAATAACCTATAGGTATCTGTTGTCAATTTCATCTGTGGTGAAGCTTAACTCTGAAGTTTATTTATAATTTTTCAGTTTGGATGATATAACTAAAGATTGAGCATGGGACTGAAGTGACTATTCTTGTATCAGGACCAACGGGACCATTCATGACCATGAGCCAAGAGCCCTTGACTGTCAGGGGCCATGAGAGTAGGAGCAAGTAACAGCTAGTGTTCAGATGTCAACTCACCAGAGGAATGGTTATCTGATGGAGGTTAGTCCTGTCCAGACAGGGTCTGCAGGACCATCGACTCTGAAAACTGTTGTTCACTATTTTAAGGCAATTGGTGTCTCCCCAATACCTGCACTGTAGTGTACAATCTCATGGAATGTGTATATGTAATCTCATGATTACATCTCAATCTTATGAGCACATATATCTGTGGATGGTCAGGAAGATGACTTTTCATTTACCTATATAGTTTTGACATATAGAATATATAATGAGACATGTTTCATAATTATATCTATTTGTACTGCTAGGACTGTGGACATGTAAAAGGCTGTCTTGTTCTTTTGCTTATTGTGTGACTTGCCCCCACTCTGTGGGGACCTCTGGTGAGAGAATTTAGTCACATAGTCAAAAACACATTAGGACCGAGCTCCCTGAAATTATTTCCCATGTGGCAGGACATGTGGTCAGGGAAGGAGTATTCCATATAGATCACATTTGGGACCTTCAGAGATAAAAGAGTATGGAATATCCAAGCTTGTTCAATTCTTAGCCCTTCCTGATAAGGAGATTGGGTGTCCCATATTCTCCCACAGCTAACTTGGGAAAGTGATAACCTCAGGTGATCTTCAGCTCTCATTGTAAAAAAGCTATTACACTCCCTATACCAACTCTTACCTCCATTAATCAATTCAGGATTTCAACTAGGAATGTAGTATCATGAACAAACTCCCCTTCTCTACCATTAGAATTTAAAGCCTTCTAAATCAGCTTTTCTCAACTCTTAGGGCTGCCCAGGCATCTTTCTAGCCACATTTCTCTGGGGCCATAATGAGACTGACAATGTCACCCAGGACAGCGTTTATCTACTTTATGACCCTGGAAAATTCTAGCTTTGTAACTTTGCAATTACCAGAGAATTGCATTTGTATGTGTGTGTGTGTGTGTGTGTGTGTGTGTATAAACTGGAAACTTTGCAGCATGTCAGAATGGTAAAGAAACTTGCACAGAGAAGCACAGAGTGAGAGAATTTTTTTTTTTTTTTTTTTTTGCCCTCAGACCCTTTGAGTCATATGATGGCTGTGGCCTTTCTTCTTACCCCAGAGAGAGCATCTGAAAAGCTGGCACTTAATAGCTCCTGTTACTTGACCAAACTTACAGAAGCAGGAAAAGTTCTCTCCTGTAGAGAAGGACTCAAATCTAACTGAAAGCAATTGGTACCCTGTAATAATTGGAGCAGCGGGCTACGTCCTCAGCACCCCGGCCGCCTAGCTAGCTTATGCCCCAAAATAACAACACACAAATTGTATTCTTTTAAACACTGCTTGGCCCATTAACTCTAGCCCTTACAGGCTAATTCTCATATCCCGATCAACCCATCTCTAATAATCTATGTAGCATCAGTCTTATCGGGAAAGATTCTAGCCTACGTTCATCCTGGGTCGGAGTTCATTGCATCTGCCTCAGAGAGCAGAGCTATCGCATCTGCCCGGGAGAGGGGAGCATGGTGTCTCTGCTCCAGAGAGCAGAGCTGAGCTCACTTCCTCTTCCTCCCAGCATTCTGTTCTGTTTACTCCACCCACCTATGTTTTAACCTATGAGTGCCAAGCAGTTTCTTTATTACTTAACCAATGAAATCAACAGATTGATATATGACACTCCCACATCAGTATCCCTCAAACAACTTAGTGCACTATTGCTCCAGAGGAAATTAATATCTCATCGTGGATGAGAATGGGTACAAGATGATCTGGCCCTCTCATAGTGATCATTGGAAATTAACACTTGTTGGGGGAGGGTTTTCACTTTCTTCAGTGGCATAGCCACAAAAACATTGCCCTTACTCAACCGACTACTTTCCCGCCCACACTCAGGCAGCTAACTCTGATTAAATTCAGTAGATCACACAGAATAAGACAAGAAAGTCGGTGGAAAACTCCTCAAGAAGAAAAGTACCAGTGGGATTGGGAAGGGGACGATGAAAGGAATAGAGGATTAAAATTGTCTTAAAAATTATTATTTTATAAATGTATGAAAATAAATCAATTTCAAACAATAAAAAAATTTTAAGAGAGTCTATTACTAAGGAAATGCTGATTCAGATCTATTCCCAAAACATCAAAAAAGCTCCTTGTAGAAGAGTCTAACCCCAGGTATTGGATCAGGACTTGAAGTCATTTTATAATGCAATAATGCAAAGTATCTATAGATGAGGGAGATCATGTCAGAAAACTCCAGAAGCCCCCAACAGAAAGAAACCTCCATTGACAAAGTAGTGTTTATTCATTCGTACACCTAAGAGGACAAAACTGAAAACTGGAGTGAATAGAGATATATTCTGTATGTTTAAATTCATATAACCTTACAAAAATCAAATCCTTCACTGGTCACTTTTAGATGAGGTCTAATAACTAATGCATTTGAAAAATAGAATTTATGATCTATGTATTTTATATCCACTTATCAAATTATTATCATGAAACTATCATTTTAGACAATTATTATACATTAATGAAAAAGAAAAACTAGAATATAAACAGGAAAAATCAATCATTTACATTACTTTACCTAAAGGAACATAACTAAAGGAAAATAAATTTATGAAAAACAGATCATTTTTAAATATTTTAACCACTGAGTTTCAGGACAGCCTGGTCTACATAGCAAGTTTTAAGACATCCAGAGCTACATAGAGAGACTCTGTGCAGTTGGACTTTTCCTTGGGCCACCAACCAGCTCCCAAATAAAGACATAGAGACTTATTATTAATTAGGAACACTTGGCCTTAGATTAGGTTTGTTTAACTTAACTTGTTTCTATTCATCTACTTTTTGCCTTGGAACTTTTTATCCTTTCTTTAATACTGCATGTAATTCTTTCCTGCTTTCTCTGTGTCTGGTTGGCTAGCCCGTGGAACCCCCCGTCATTTCATTTTCGTTTCTCCCTTGAGCCTCTATTCCTCCTCTCCATGCCTGGAAATTCTGCCTATACCTCCTCCCTTGCTATTGGCTGTTCAGCTTTTTATTAGACCTATCAGGTGCCTTAGGCAGACAAGGTAAAACAGCAACACATCTTCACACAATTAAACAAACACAACACATCTTTACATGGCTTAAACAACAAAAGCAACACATCTTTACATAGTTAAATATTTCTCAATAACCCTGTTTCAAAAAAACTAGCTAAATAACCATAATTTGCAACCACTATTGGTAGAAAGGATATGTAAAATGTTCCCCAAGATTGCTCAGTTCTCTGCAAGACCCATCAGACATTCCAGGTACTCCATGTTTAGGAAACTACGTTGCAAAATTGCTTCCACAAAACTGAGTCTGAATCTGATAAATGTCTCTTAGCCACTTCCCAAGGAATGTAAGAGACAAAAGGAGCACAAGAGGGATAATCTAGTTTTCTTATCAAGTAACTTAGAAAACTGAGGAAGGGGAGGAAGAAACAAAAGGGAGAAGTAACTGAACACTCATCGAAACAAAGTATCGACGAATGGCAACTGTTGCAAATTCCATTTACAAATCAGTGGCCCCTACCATGACTGAAACTGCATTAGAACAATCCAGGGATGGAGAGGTGGTGCCCTGATTGACCATACCCACTAAGATTCACTCAGCTCTGCTTCCTAGATGAATTGATTCAAGGACATCTTGTAGGAGGCATTAAAGAAAAAAATGATGAATACATGTATACATACACATGTACATGCTTACATATTTGGATACATTTAATATTTCCCATAAAAGAGAAAGTGTATAGATTGTGGGTAACTCATTCTGGTTCATCCTGTACTCTAGAATTCTTCTATGGATAGCGCTTGGCTGTCATTCCACTTTCTTGTGTTGGGTCATTAGGGAAAATAAACACACTGGCATCTGCGGTTACTGTTTTATGCTCACTTACAGTAAGAATTATAACCAAGTGTACAACAGCTCTCTAAGTGGAATGAGTCTCTTGTGCCACAGGCAGCTACAATAATTGCAGAAGTGAACTAAAAGGTCACCCTCTTGAAGTGTGGCCATTTGGTTGCATTCAGAAACCACAGAAAGAGCCAGCATGCAAGGCATTGTCACTGAGGTCCCTGAGCCTGTCTCTTTAGATCTCACAGTTTAGTTTCCTTTCAGTCAAAATTTCATGTTTTCTTTTATTTTGCTTTCACTTTAAGGTTTCTCAGGTTTTTTTTCCTCAAGAAAACTTAGTGCCCATTGTTCCTCTTGAGATTTATTTTGTTTACCTTTATTTTTCCATTAGCTTCATATACTTCCACCTAAGTATTTCTGTATTAATAACAATTAAATAACACTGACAAGAAGGCTAGAAATGTCAGTAAATAGCGATGCCTGTTTTATTCTGAATGTAAATAAAGCACTGGGCATTTTAAGAATGTTTTTTGAGTTAAGTGAGGTAATGCACGTCTTTAATCCCAGAACTTAGGAGGCAGAAACAGGTGGATCTTTGTGAGTTCCAGGACAGCCTGGTCTACATAGAGAGTTACTGGCCAGAGAGAGCTACATAGCAAGAGCCTGTTGTGAAATAACATAGATGTAGTGCGCTACCCGTCAGTCATTGTAAGAAGATGAAGAATCACACATAAATTCCCAACATAGAGACCACCCAGTAAGAAATATTAACTCAGTTTTGCTGCAAGATTTAAATCTGGAGAAAGCAGGTAAAATTCCCTACATTACATGAACATAAAGTGATGAAGATTGGTGTCGAGTCCATAGTTTTACATATTACAAAGTCCAAGACTTTAAAAAGTGTGCACTGCTCTCTCTCTCTCTCTCTCTCTCTCTCTCTCTCTCTCTCTCTGTGTGTGTGTGTGTGTGTGTGTGTGTGTGTGTAAGACAGAGAGTGAGAGATAAAGAGATGATAAGATAGGTGATGTGAGAGAAAGAGAAAGAGAGAGAGAGAGAGACAGAGAGAGAAAGGTGTTACTGGAAGCAATGTAATACTAAGATAATCTAAATAAGAACTGGAAAGTGAGACTTGAAATAAAGTAAATGGAATCGTATTTCCCTGTGGAAAATCCCTCCTGATATTTCTTGGGAAAGTATGTTGTTGTTCAAAATCCAGAAAAAAAAAAGAAAGAAAGAAAGAAAGGGAAAGGAGGAAGAGAGGGAGGGAGGAAGGGAGGGAGGAAGGAAGGAAAGACGAGAAAGAAAACCTGGGGAATATCTGGTCATCCTGAGCAAATTAAAGAACATTTGTCAATGTAGAGGTTTTCAATAAACTGAAGAGCTCCCCTAGTAAAATGCACAAGTGGGAAAATGTGGACACGGAGAGTTAAAGGTTCAGAAACAGACAGAGAAATCCTGGAATCTAAATAGCTTACCTTGACATTACCATACCAGTGGCCCTGTCTGCTAATAACAGTAGGTCACCCTTACAGCTGAAACACACAATGATGAATTTTGGGCATAGTCTTCCATGTACAAAATCTATCTGTGATAGTCCAAGAAGTCCAAGAAATAATATGTTTTTAAAGAACAAAATGATTCTTAAATAGGCAACTCTGCACACTCTTTTACTTATGCATCTGACATGTTTAGTGGCATTAACTCTTTTTAGTAGGTACAGATGTGCAATGCCTAAGGTTTGTTGACATTGGTCAGTGCTTGACTAGTCAAGACCAGATGAGTTCTATGAAGTGATATGAGATGAATTTTGTGTATTGCATAATTTGGGGTATTAAAAATGTTAAAAATATAAGATAAAGCAGTAACTCATCTCATCCCCAGAGGCTTCATATCTCAGCCAAACCAAGTGTATTTGCACAGTGGCATCTTCCACCAGAGCCTTGGACATTCCAGTGTTCTCTACCCGTACCTTGGACAGTGCCACTACGCTAGAGGCATGAAAGTGGCAAGGTAAATAACACAACCTTCATGGATGCCAACTATTTTTAAGAAATAATATACAGGGTCAGAGATGACTTCGTGGTCAAGAGTGCTTGCTGCTCTTGCAGAGGAGCCCAACTCAGTTCCCAGCACCCACCACTGACAGCCAATCAACAACCACCTCTAACTCCAGCTCCACAGGATCCAGCACCTTCTTCTGGCCTCTATAAGCACACACACACACACACACACACACACATAACTAAATAAATACATGAACAAACAAACAATAAATAAAAATATTTTTAAAAGAAACAATAGGTGATTTTATAGTAAATAGATATTTACCAACCAGCTCTCCATGAAAACAAAGGCTTTGTCATGTAGCATCCACCAGACTCCATGGTGCAAACCTCACTGATGTTGCCAACTTTAAGCAACAAACACGATGTCGTCAGATGCAGTGCAGAAGAGATGAGAGCCACCTGCTCTCAGAAGTCACAGTAAGCCTGCTCAAGTTCCAGCACACCCCTGGGAAGAAAACACTTTGAAAATGAATGAGTTCATTAGGACAAGGTTGTAAAGCAAAGGGTTTTAATGCCAAACTCTCTATTATCGATTATGGTCTTAACATGCAAATGCTACAACAAAAAACACTTGTACAGCCATTGGGTGCTTGCCAGTGTAAAAATGCAGGAGGAGGATGGAGGAAACACCTTCCAGGAGATGAGTGGACCAATTGTCAAGATCAAAAACATATGAAAATTTGTGCATGCTCCACCAAGACGCCCTTGATCTTGGTTTAATAAGATGTGTGGGGAGCAGATAAGCCCATGCACTATGCAATGCTAACAGCCCCAGTGGGCTGCTCTCAGTAGGGGAAACAGGCTACGAACCAGTGTGGAACTGCTGGGTGCTTTGCTGCTACTAGAAAGACTTCACAAAGGGCGCTGAGGCTCCTGACTGGGTGGTCCTTCTTGCTCTTTCTTGAATCTCTGGCTGTAAGAGCAGCCAAGGCCAAACCGTCATGGGGAAGCGCACGAGAAGCTGATTTATGGGTGAAGTTAGCAATGTGTTTTCCTTACTTGCCACCTGGTTAGGACTTCCTTGAATGTGGACAAACAGATCTGTAACTATTTTAAATGTAACTGGAAAAACGATAGGCTGTGCTTTGGGGGATTATGATACATACACCAATAGTATCAAATTTTCTGCTTTTTTTCCTTTTTTTATTTAAAAAAATTTACTTTTTATTTTACATACCAACCTCAGTGGCCCCTGTCTCCCACCTCCCCCGCAGTGGGGTAAGGCTATCCTTGGGGGCATCAACAAGATCTGGAATATCAACTTAAAGCAGAACCAAGTCATCTTCACCGCCCCCCCCCCACACACACACATACACACCACTCCAGGTATCAAGATTCAGCAAGGGATCCCATCATAGGGAATGGGCTCCAAAAAGCCAGTTCATGCACCTGGCATAGGTCCTGGGAATAAATGAAAAAGGCTTTGTTTTTATGTTGTTTCTGTTAGAAGCAAGGTTTTTGGTGCCCTTAAGTAGTTTTCGAGGGCAGTAAAACTGTTTAGAGCTTAACAGTGCTTTTAAAAAATTAATATTCAATTTATTAAAGTTACAGATTATGAAAAAATCCTGTAAGGCATTTTGGACAATAAAACACACTAGAGTGTATTAAAAAGAACAATCAATTAACTTGTGAATGTTTTCCCTAAGAAGAAAATTGTTTCAAGACAGCCAAAGAGTGCCTATTTACATAAAACGAAGTATGGAGTTAGGAGTGATTGATCTTGCACTGTACACAAAGTAGAAAAGAACAGTTCTGTTGACGTCAAAAAATAAATCTCTATTTCAGCAAAATGGTTACCGAATACAGTTTAAAAAGCAAATGTGCTTCCACAGAAGACATTGGTGGCAACATGGAAGCGGGGCTGATAAGTACACAGCTAGGACCAAGGAAGCAGGCAAAGGGAAGACACAGAGGAAGCAATCAGAAGTGCAGGCAAACCTCCTACCCGGTCACGCCGCCACACCGTGCACCTGCACAAGTCAGTCACACTGCGTTTTCTAAACGCAGTGCAACTATAATGCCAAGGAAAGGGATTCAAAATTGGCATCACGCAGCAAGGGCTAGGCTTAAAGCTTAAAGTAGCACTTCCATTTCTGAAAGACTTGGACAGATCCTAAAGGACTTGGAGATTCTGGAAGGTTTGGACTATGTATCTTTCCTCACGTTGTAAGTTGGGGGTTTGCATGTTTATGGAATGATGCTGCCTATGTTTGTGGTGGATCAGCCCATCTCAGCGAACATGATACAGAAAATCCCTCAAGGACTTCCCCAGAGATTTGTCCCAAGGTAATTTGGGTTCCTATCAAGTGGACAATCAATATTAACCACCACAAATAGTAAATGTTATCAATGTTTTTTGTGGTTCAATCATTCAAACTTTGACTGGTTTTGGTTTTTTTTGTGTGTGTTTTCTTTGATCAAATGGCTATATTCTTGTAAAGGTCATGTTCCGAAACCATGAACTGTATGAGCATATCATGTTAGTTTGTAATAGGAACAAACCATGCATGGCAGTTTTTATTGAGGCTTTGCTTTCCAGGCAATCTCTGGAACGCTTAATACAAGTTTACTACAAAAAAATTAATTTGCTGTTTGTTATTTAGCCACTTAATATATAAAAGCATGTAAACAAAGTGCTACAAAAGACAGCTGTGTTGTCTGTTCGTGTGCTAGCTATTTCTATTGTCCGTGGCCACTGGGTATGTCTACAGTAGTATGTGGCATCGTATGATACAGAAAAACTGTTACTATATTGTCTATATCCTTATTTAAAAAGTGAATGGCCTCTGGAAAAACTATGTCCCATAGTTGTTGCAATTAGGCAATGAAGAAAGAAATTGTGTAATGAGCATTAATGTCTGGTAAGTGGTGCATTCTAAATGATAAAAATTAGCATAGCTACTTTGTTAAAATAATAGTGTTACATTAATCACATGAAATTCTGCATCCTTCAATTGCTCTTTTTGAACAACAAAGATAAAAAGAACCAGTAGGTTTCAACATAAAGGAATATATTCTCCTCATTCCCCTTTCTAGCTCTTGGTAAGAACTAAGAGAGACATGAGGGAACCAGCAGATGAGCCATCCAGCAAAGGGAACAAGCGGGAAACTGCTCCAGCTCCCAGTCCCTCTGACTGCAGTAATATATGAAGAGCTTTCATTAGTTGCCTCTGACCTTCATCTCTACCTCCTGCTCGAGGAAGCCAAAGCATCCTTCACAAATCCTATAGACTCAGCATAGTTCTTGCCCACTATGACTCAGAGTGACCCCAGCATGTCAGAACAAAAGTGAGAGGTCTCGGCATGACCACGGGGCCCCTGAGAAGATGACACCTGTTTGCTCAGCCTCTGAGGTTTCCTGTGGCCAGATGCAGGTCCAAATCAGAGGCTCTAATATGCACAGCCTAGCTTCGCAGGGTTTTTGTACATTTCATCCTTCTGCTGAGAGCTTCGTGCCCGAGTTCCCACCAGGTCCTTTTCAACCCATGACTGCCCAAGAGGACTTGTATTAAGATGAGTTTTCATCACCTCAGGGGCTGGTGTATCTTTTCCATGATACCAGATCTTCAGGAGTTGGGCTACAGGGATGAAAGACGGAGTGACAAACTGCTGTCCTCAGAAGAATGTTCCAGTCATAGGGTTAGCCTGGGCTTTTCTGTCATTGGTAATGTTGCCATATGTTGATAAATGTCACCCCCCACACAGTGTTAAAGGTTGGTATCGCTACTAGTAGAGGCCTAGGAGAAAGCCTTCTGGTTTACTGGGGAAGATGATTCTGGGACCAGGGCCCCAAGCACACCCTCTTTGCATCCCTGGCTTGTAATATAAGTGGTTTTGATCCATCATTTGTTTCAGTCATGATGTGCCCAAATCTGTACTTTTTCCAATCTTGGAGTAGAACAACTGATATTAATTGTTACCACAAAAGACATTGCAGAGACTAAGGTGAAAAACCAGTCTTTCTTTAAGCCAATCGGTGAGTTCTGCAAAAGTACAAAGGTATGCCATGTGCCGATAAATTTCAGATACTGTATTTCTATAAACAACATACGTGTGTATCCTAGAAAAATGAACTGTTTTCATAGACTGTGAATACAACGCTGGGCACTTGGCTATGAAAAAAGCGGGGCATTTGCCCACACCAACAGTTCCGTGACTCTGCTTTTATACTTCAAGTAATTCCTGACACTAATGGGAGATCCAGACTGTGCAGGTTAGGAAATAATCCTACAAGATTGCCTCCAGGTCATGTTGCAGGCACAGACCCAGTGTGAGAATTTCTAGCTAAGCCACCAGCTCAAAATCTGGGGTCCCACAGCCCCTTCTCAGGCTTGGTGGTTGTGAAAGTGGTTCATAGAACTGGTGGTGATATTTGTATTTTTCTGGTTTATTGTAAGGGTGTGCTACAGGTGAACAGCAGAAGGGGAGGTTCATGGGAAAGAATCTGAAGGGTCCTAGGCATCTCAGCTTATGATTTTTGTAGAATTTGGCAAAGTTCTGCAAGCTCATGAGTCTTGATTTTTTTTTAAATCTTTACATATGTAATTGTGGGGTGGATGGCCATGAGGTGTATGTGTATGATTTGTGTGCGTGTGGGTATGTTTGCATTTACATATGTGATCATGGGTATGTACGTATCATGGCCATGCATGTTCAGTGAACAATCTAGGTTTTGATTCTTCTTGGCTTTTTTAAGAGATTTATAGATTTCTTCCAATTTTTTGTTTGTCTTTTCCTCCATTTCTTTAAGGGAATTTTCCATTTCCTCTTTAAAGGGTCTCTATTGTCTTCATAAAGTTATTTTTAAGGTTGTTTTCTTCTAGGTTAGGATGTTTTGGTCTTCCTGTTGTATGACCACTGGGTTCTGGTGTTGCCATTTTACTCTTTAGGTTGTTGAATGTATTCTCATTGGCGCCTACCCATCTCTTCCTCCAGGTAGTGCAGGCAGTGTCTTTGCCTCTTGGTTCAATCCTTGTAGTTGGAGTCTGTGTCTCAGGGATCTTCTCTTGGAACCATCTTTGGAGTTGCTGTCTGTGTCTCAGGGAGCTGATGAGGTCTCTGGGGATGGGTGGGTTTGGGGGCAGAGTGAGACTTGTAGATTATAGGATCCAGTACAGGGATGTTGGAGCAGCCTCCTTCAGGAGGCTTGCCCTCTGGCTGGCTAGTACAGGTGAGGTGGGTGGGGGAGAGACCCGGGGTGTTGCTCTGTTTCCTAGGGCCTAAAGACTGGGTTAGCCACCTGAGGGGCCTGATCACTTACCTCTTGGTCCCCTCTGTGCAGTCCCAGTCTGTGTCCCCTAGGCTTGGCTTCTTACTTTCTACCTTTGCTGTAACAAGGTCTTTTGTTGATTGTGTTGGGTATTCCAGGCTAGTTGACCCATGAGCTTCTGGGGTTCTCCCATCTTGCCAAAGGAGCACAGGACTGTTAGGATTTTAGTTACTATGACTTAGAGCAGTAGTTCTCAACCTTCCTAAGGCTGTGACCCCCCCAGCCATAAAGTTACTTTTGTTGCAACTTTATAACTGTGATTTTGTTATTGTTGTGAAATGTAATGTAAATATCTGTGTTTTCTGGTGGTTTTAAGCAACCCCTGTGGAAAGGCCAATAGAATCCCTGAAAGGGATTAGAACCCTTAGCTTGATGCTGTGGGAGCTCCTTCTGCTCCTTCAGCTAGTAGCCTTTAAGATACCAGTCTATTTGGGTGTGGTTTCTTTCACTTTAAAAAGCAGCAGTAGCTCCTCCCTCTCCTCCTCCCCTCCCCCCACTCCTCCCCCTCCCTCTCCAGCCTGAAGAGCAGTCAGGGTTCCCTGCCCTGTGGGGGGGGGGGGAGTATTAAAAAAAAAAGCAAGACTCCATTGAAAATTGCTGAACCAGTTACTTCTTAAATAAATTAGTGAGCAGAAATAAAACTTTAAAAAATGAAAAAAAAAAAAGCAGCAGTATCCCTGTTCTCTCTCTCTTGCTTTGGGCTCCACTTCTGGCTACTAGACTCCTTTCCTGGTCAGAGGGCTGTTGTCTAGGACAGTGATCTGTAAGTTTTTCCCTGTAAATAAATAACCCTTTTACTAATCATAATTCCAAACTTGTTTGGGATTGTTTTGTGACTCATGCCTTCAAGTTGAGAACCCTGTTCTGAGCTTTGCATGAGTACTAGGGAGCCAGACTCAAGTCCTCGTGCTTACTCAGCAAGTGCTTTACCCTTTAAGACATCTCCCAAACCAAGGGCTGGGATTTTTATGGGAGCTTCCTCACAAAGTTATGGTTGGTTATTACCCCACTCTCTGCCCCTTTGTCCTTCCCAGGGGACAGGGTGGACTGAAAGTTTGAAATCGCAGGTTTCTGTTAGAGAAACACCACCATACAGGAAGACACCAATAACACTTTGCTGGAAGAGAGGATGCTCCTGCCACTAGGAAACAGTAAAAACTCTGTTCCAGGAATGGAGAAGAGCCCAAGTGTACTTTGTACCAGTGAGTTCATAGATGCTTCTAACCATTTAAAATCTCAGTTTAGATTTCTGTGGTGCCAAATATCAACAGATACACTTCACAGAAACAAAATCCCTTGAGGTCCTCAGTGATGCTTAAGAATTTGCTGGGAATCTGAAGTCAGGGCCAAGAGCTGCTGTAAGAGCAGATGGCCCTCTCCAATGGGAGGAGAGAACCCCCCAGCCCCTGAGACCCCCAGCTCCAGAAACCCCACAGCCCCCAAGGCCCCCAGTCCCCTGAGGACCTGAGGACCCCCAGCTAAAAAAAAAACCCAGCCCCTAAGGCCCCCAGTCCCCCCAGCCCCCAGCCCCCTCCCAGGCCCAGCAGTCCCTGAGTCTCCTCCAGTCCCCAAGGTCTCCCAGTCCCCGGAGGCCCCACCACTGATCTGGAGCTGCTGAGACTTTATGGATTCCCAAGTCATGTGTGCTC
This sequence comes from Microtus obscurus, assembly GCA_963919715.1. NCBI lineage: Eukaryota > Metazoa > Chordata > Mammalia > Rodentia > Cricetidae > Microtus > Microtus obscurus. The sequence continues at coordinate 27,353,158 of CAWTZC010000015.1, forward strand.
TGTCATTGAGTGTGCATCTGGGGTGATGTCTGATAGTGCCTCTTACACTCAGTGATGTCACTACTTTCTAATTGGAAAATGTGCTCTCTCCATGACCAAATGAATCTGGCCAAGCCAGAGTTAAGTGATTCATTTTTTGTGTGTTTATTTCAATATATAAAAGAGACCTACATATAGTATTAAAATACAGACTGATGGATACATTTAGAACAATCTGGAATATCCCATAAAGGGTTTCTAGTGGTATGTGCTTCAGTATGGAAAAGCTTTTGGCCTGGGAACAAGTTTAAAATTTTTGTGATTTCATACTTTCTAACACAGGCTTGGTAGGCCATGAATAGTTACCCTGGTGCTGAAATCCAAGGTACTTTTTAAAATGGAGATTCTTTTGGCATGGTGGCAACATGCCTTCTTAATCCCAACCATTGGGGAGCCACATTAGAAGGATCTCTGTGAGTTTCATAAAAGTCTGGTCCAAGCCCTGAAAACGTACATGCATACAGGAAGAATTATAGGCACTGAACAGATTATATTTATAAATATTGAACAGGTTATATTAGGAATGTGTGCAAACATGCATACATAAAATATACATTGTATATATACATATGCAATAACAATTAGCCTTTAAAAAGAGGCCATAAATTTGAAGGAAAGTAGGGAGGGGTATGTGGAAGAGTTTGGAGGGAGGAAAAGGAGGAACATTGCAATTAGATTATAATCTCAAAGAGAGAGAAATAGACTGGTTTACAAAGTTCCAAGCTAGCCAGAACAACAAAGTAAGACTCTAAAAAATATTTTAAGATATTTATATTGATTGAAATAACTCTAGAGTTTCAGCTTATAATATGGAAGCTAAAAAGAGAATTAATCTGGAATGGCTTAATATTTTGTCATTAAAATCTTTATTCATTAATGTAAGTCCTTAAATGAAAAGTAACTCTAACTTGTGGTACCTGGCTCATAAGTAGTATGAAATGAAATAGCTATCACACATAGCTCAAATTGTGTGGAAAATAGATGTTCTCAGAGACAGGTACCAAGAGCAAGGGCAGGGCTATTACAATAAAGTCTTTTATTTCCCTCTCTCTGGAAACCAAAATCATGACTATATTGCCAAGAGGGATTCCTCAGAGGAACTGTTTGGTACTTTTAAAAGCGTAGCCTTTGCTCTTAGAAGATAAGGTCTATCTAGATTCCTTTCATTATGTTTGCAACCTCCACACTGCTCAATCATAGCTGATAACTTTTAACAGTGTGAACGTAGTTTTGGGGAGGAAACAAACCAGGAAGAGCTACGACCACACATGTCCTCCTGCCCTGCTGATCCCACCACCCCAATGGTTTGGTGGCCAGAATAAACACAAACGCGGAAAAGCCGAAGAGAATTCACTTGCTGTTTAATGGCTCCTATGAAGTCACCGTTTTCCCACTGGCGAGGAGCGCATTTGAGTGAAGACTTCAACGGAGTGCTTTTTATAATACAGCCAAATAAATAAAGATGAGCTGCAGAATGCTTGAAATGAAGCAAGTTTCAGATGAAACTATAACCCCTGCAGTCTCTTGACTGCATAGACAGCAGGCTTCGTGACGTTTTCTCTTGGAAGAAGAAAGCTGCTCCTGGAGCAGCTGTGCAGACAGAAGATACAATGAACTCCTTGTAGTTTCATGAAAAAGACCGTCCTGATCACAGTGTTTGGTTCAAACGTGTATGTCCCGAGAAAGTCTACATGTTTGGAGTCTACAGTGGCTGCCTGATGGGACCTGGAACTCCATTCCTGACATGTCAAGCAGGAAAAACTAAAGCTGTTTTGTAAAGTACTTGAAGTCTGCAGACTTGCATTAGGACCCCTCAACAAAGGGTAGAACATATACAGAAAAGTATGAAGCAAATCCACCTGATTCCAGGGGAAGGGTGGTTTAGGAACCCTTTCCGCTATTGCTTAGATTTTTTTTTTTTTTTTTTTTTTTTTTTTGTTAACAGACTTAATTCACTTTTATTTTCCTTGTATAAAAACCCTTATGTGGTGGCCACAGCTGGAGCCTGGGTCCTCTGAACAGAGACTCTGGTGTGGGTTTTCACAAGATGGTCAGTGAATTCCTGATAAGGAGACTTGGTGAACACAGTCTCTTTCCAGAGGTCGGGGGTCAGGTAGCTGTAGGTTTTAGAGATGGCATCAAAGGTGGCCTTGGCAAAGTTGCCCAGGGTGGCAGTACAGCCCCTGGCTGATGTGTAGCAGTCATCAATGCCAGCCATCATCAGTAGCTTCTTGGGCACAGGAGCAGAGACTATGCCAGTGCCTCTGGGGGCAGGGATGAGACGCACCAGCACAGAACCACAGCGGCCTGTCACTTTGCAAGGAACAGTATGGGGCTTGCCAATCTTGTTCCCCCAGTAGCCTCTCCGCACAGGAACAATGGAAAGCTTGGCCAAGATGATGGCCCCTCGAATGGCAGTGGCTACCACCTTGGAGCACTTGACACCGAGACCTACGTGACCATTGTAGTCCCCAATAGCGACGAAAGCCTTGAACCTGGTCCGCTGGCCTGCCCTAGTCTGCTTCTGCACGGGCATGATCTTCAGAACCTCATCCTTTAGGGAAGCTCCCAGGAAAAAGTCAATAATCTCAGATTCCTTAATGGGCAGGGAGAACAGGTAGATCTCCTCTAGGTACTTGATCTTCATGTCCTTAACCAGGCGGCCCAGCTTGGTGACGGGAATCCACTCCTTGTCTTCAGCTTTACCTCCGCGAGCCCCGCGGCCTCGTCCTCGGCCACGGCCTCGACCACGGCCGCAGCCCCTCAGACCGCTGCCGAATCCTCCGCGGAAGCCGCCACGGCCTCCTAATCCTGGGCCCCCGGGTCCTCCGGGCCCTCCCGCTGCACCGGCGTCATCCGCCATTTGGTGTTTCCCAGAAGAAGAAGCTATTGCTTAGATTCTTAGCTGGGGTCATCCTTGTGGTTTCCTGGTAGTTTCCCTAGTGCTTGGTTTCTCACTAACCCCACAATGCTTTCCTCTTTCAAGGTATCTCTTTCCTTGCTCTCACTCTCTGTCCTTTACCCAATTCGATCTCCCCATCCCTCATGTTCTCCTCCATTCTCCTGTCCCCTTCTTACTTCACACATGCGCACACACGCACAGAATGAGAGAGAGAGAGAGAGAGAGAGAGAGAGAGAGAGAGAGAGAGAGAGAGAGAGAGAAACACACACACACTACCAATTTACTAAGGAGGTCTTGTCTACTTCCCCTTCCCAGGGAGATCCACGCATGTCTCTCTAAGGGTTCTCCTTGTTTCCTGTCTTCTCTGGGGTTGTGGACTGTAGCATGGTTATCCTTTGCTTTATGTCTAATATCCACTTAGGACTGAGTACACACCATGCTTGTCTTTCTGGGTCTGGGTTACCTCACTTTTTTTTTTTAATTTCATCCATTTGCCTGCAAATTTCAAAATGTTATCATTTTTACCACTGAGTAATACTACATTGTGTAAATGTACCACATTTTCTTTATCTATTCTTCAGCTGAGGGGCATCTAGGCCCTCTGAATGTGGGTGACAGTTGTGTGGCATGGACATTTTGTGGGGCCACTAGCAGTGGAACCAGTATTTATCCCTAGTGCATGATCCAGCTCTTTGGAGCCCATTCCCTATGGAGGGATACCATTCTCAGCCTAGATACAGGAAGGAGGACCTTGATCCTGCCACAAGTGATGACGGACTTTGTTGACTTACCAGGAGAGGTCTCCCCGTCTCTGAGGAGTAGATGGATGGTGGGGTGGGGAGAAGGTAGGAGGAATGGGAGGATGGAAGGGAGAGGGAAACAGGAGTTAAGGTATGTAAAATAGGATTGTTTTAAAAACAAAAATAAGGGAAAGAAAAAATTCTTGATGGCTAAGGCATTTTAAAAAAGAAAATTCAAAGTTAATAAAGCCTTATGCAATCTAAAAAATATGCAGGATTCATAGAATCAAGAAAGTCAGCAAGCAATAACAACAGAACAAAGCGGGGAGAAAGTCTAGAAAAAAAATACCATGGGATATCAGTTGTTGAGCTCCGGGTATTATCTAAAAGTCTCAGTCTTCTAAGAAAAATGTGTGAGATGAGACGAAAGAAAATGAGCAGAAAGACTTCTGCATATATTATAAAGCAGCCAACAGAAAAGCCTGTGAGGGTGTAACATTTCAGACCTAGTACTTGAAGGATTTAAATAAGCTTTTAAAATGCTCGAAGATTAAAAATAAAAAAAAAAGAAACTATACTTCAAGAATTAAAGGAAGCCAGATAAGAGTGGAAACATCTGTAGCTCCAACGACTTGGAAGACTAAGAAGACTAAGCCAGAGGGACATGAATTTGAGAGTTGTCTAGGCAACAGAGCAGGACTCCATCCAAATGAATAAATAAATAAAATATACTTTTTGGCAACAATGCCTGACCTTATAAAGAATATAACTAAGAAGGGAGAAATTATAAAAATGGAAATCAGTGTAAGACCCAGTGCTAAAAAATGTAATAATCAGCCAGGCGCTGGAGTTGCATAGCTTCAATCCCAGCAGTCTGGAGGCAGAGGCTGGCAGATCCCTGAGTTTGAGGCCAGCCTGATCTACAGAGAGAGTTCTAGGACAGTGGGGCTACTCAGAGAAAACCTGTCTCAAAAAGCCAAAATATAAAAGAAAGAATAGAACAGCCAAAACCAAGAAGGGTTCAACTGAAAAATGAGTAGGCAGAAGAAACACTTGAGGGTTTTCAAATGAGGGAATAAAGAATGAGGAACCGAATTTTAAATGAATGAAGGAAAAGAACCAAGCCCGGGAAGTCCATAGATTCTATTAAGTGCCTCAATATGAATTTCCAGAGAAAAGGTAAACATTTGAAAAACACGAAATAAAGTTTCCAGATATTTCAAAACCTAAATGTAGTTGGTTGCTTTCATTCTTTACTCTTCGGCTCTTTGCTCTTGGGGCCGCCACCACCCAGCTCCCAAATAAATACAGAGTCTTATTTTTCTTATGAATGTCCAGCCTTAGCTTAGCTTATTTCTAGCCCGGCTTTTACCTTTCTTTTGTCTGTATGCCTTTAGACAGCTAATTTCTTAGCAAAAATTATCAAAGCCAAAGAGAAGACCTTCATAATTTGAAGCATTGTGTTTTAAAAATAAATAAATGACTGTGAACTGAGAATTCTTTATTTAGCTGATCTGATGCATTCTGTCCGTGGGAACCCACAGGCCATTCTGGCCAGGGAGATAGGTAGGCTAACTGTAGATCTTCACTTGTCGCTCCTCTCCTTCCAATCCAGTCCCCAAGTCATATCCCTAACTCTGAGCTCTGCAGCCGACCACTCACTGCGGCCTCCCCTTCCTCTGCACCCAGTGGATCCAGTGAACCGTTCACATCTACCCCTCCAAATCTCCTTTCCCCACTCAAGGCTTTATCCCAGCCCCCAACTCCAGCGGGCATTCCCACAGGCCACTCTGGCCACTGAAGCAGGTCAGTTGACCACCTCTCCTTTGGTTTCTCCAAGCTTCCTCCCCAAGTCTTAGTCCCAGTTCTGTAGTAGATCACCTTTTATGGCCTCTCTGCCCCCATCCCCAGGGGACTAAGTAGATCCTGGTTGAACACCACGCTTCCCTCCTTCCATCTAGGTTGGACATCACCTCAGGGTAAAAGGATGGAAAGAATATTCCAAACAAGTGGACCCAGAAAACAAGCTAGTATAGTCATTTTAATATCTGACAAAATAGACTTCAAACCAAGCTTACCAAGTTACCTCAGTTTCTTCAAAAACACAGACTTGTCCTTAGAACGTGCTTTTGTGCCCTCTCAGGTCTAGCAGATATTACTGTTTACTTCAGATTATTTATTACTAATGGCTGCTACTACTATATTCATATGTCTCTATGAAAAAAACATCTTGACATGTGTCACTTGTCTCTGTAATTGCACACGTTGCTCATGTGATTCTTCTTAACTCCCAGAGTAAATATTGTCTAAAACTCTATAAATAAATAAATAAATAAAGCTAGCTGTTGCATGCGACTCTAGTTTGCCTTATTTATAGGCTCCTCTCTACCAGGTTCCGCTGACATCCTAGAGCAATAAACAGCCACACAGTTTGTTTTACAAGGTCAAAGTTACACTGACACCTACATCACATAAAAATTCAACATAAAGAGAATTATAACCCAGTCTCCCTTTCGAACATTAGTGGAAGCATCTTCAATAAAATATCTGCAAATCAAATCTAAGAACACATCAGAAGGATCATCCACCATGATCAAGTGGGCTTCATCCCAGAGATGCAGGGATGGCTCAGTATACATAAATCAATAAACATAATCTACATATAAGTAGGCTGAAGGACAAAAACTACATTATCATCTCAGTAGATGCACAAAAGAACTCTGACAAAACCCAATACCCTTTTATGATAAAAGTCCTGGGGAGACTAGAGAGACAAGGGACATACCTAAACATAATAAAGGCAGTGTACATCAAGCCTATAGCCAGCATCAACTTAAACAGAGAGAAACTCAAAGCAGTGCCACTAAAATCAGAAACAGAGCAAGGTTGTCCATTCTCTCCATATCTATTCAATATAGTACTGAAGTCTTAGCTAGAATAATAAGACAACTGAAGGAGATCAAGCAGATACATATTGGAAAGGAAGAAGTCAAAGTATCTTTATTTGTAGATGATATGACAGTATATATTAGTGACCCTAAAAATTCCACTGGGGAACCCCAGGGGTTGATAAATACTTTCAGCAAAGTATCTGGATACAATATTAACTCACAAAAATTAGTAGCCCTCCTATGCACAAATGACAAATTGGAGCTTACAAAGAAATCAGGAAAACAACCATTTTCATAATAGCCTCAAGTAATACAAAATGTTTCCAGTTAATGCTAACCAAGCAAGTGAAAGACTTGTATGGTAAAAAAAAAACTTCAAGTCTTTGAAAAAAGAAATTGAAAAAGATATCAGAAAATGGAACAATTTCTCAGGTTTATGGATTGGTTCAGTTAATACAGTAAAAATAGCCACCTTACCAAAAACAGTCTATAGATTTCATGCAATCCCCATTAAAATAGCAACACAATTCTCCACAAATCTTGAAAGGACAATTTTCAGGTTCATATAGAACTACTGAAAACCCAGGATAGTTATAACAATCTTGAATAATAAAATAACTACTGAGGTAGCACTGTCTCCAACTTCAGATTGTACTACAGAACTATAGTAACAAAATCAGTCTGGAATTTTCCTTTCCAAAACACTTTGGACTGTGGTCATATTCCTGAGAGCTCAGACCTACTGTAGCCCTGGGGTTTTCAAGTATGAAAACGTTTTGAAGTATGCTTAAACTTCATGATGCATGCTTTAGTAGGTTATCTTGTAGACACGTGTTCTCTTGTGATAACGTGAAATTGTATGTATTCAGTGACTTTTCTCTTTTGGTTGACTCCTTGGTTTGGGGTTCCTTGTATAATAGTAAGTTAGGGGTAAAGAGAGAGTGCAGAGGGTCAGGGCCCCCCATCCTTCTATTTGACAGGTCTTCTACTCTAGAGGGTCTATACACTGTCACCCTCTGGCTTACATTCTCACCCTACTAGCAAAAGGAAGTCTTAGGAAAATTGCCAATTCGTTTCCCTTGTACCTACATAGAGGCAGAGATGGCTGATGGGAGGTGTTGTCTGTCTGGTCTCAGATATGTGCTCAGAGCTCTATCCTGCTAAAATTACCTGGTTCCCAGCAGCCTGGGGGTGTCACCTTTAGTTTGTGAGTGTTCTGCACCTTCTAACAGCATATAAGGCCTGCAAGGCTGTTTAATTCATTTTTCCATACCCCAGAAAACTACAGTTGTGCGACAGGCAGTGACACTTGCCTGTAACCCCAGTACTCTGGAGGTGGAAGCGGTCATGAATTTAAGGCCTAAGTTATATAGCCAGATCCTGTCTGAAAAATTCCAGGGCTGGAGTGTGGATCATTGGTAGTACATTGCCCTTACATTAGAAAGTACTTGTAATCTACCCCCAGCACCACAGGAAGAAGGGAAGAGAAGAAATGAGGGCAATAGTGGGGATTGAAGGGGGAGGGAAAAAGAGAGGAAGGTGAGGAGGGAGAGAAGAATAAAAGATCAGGAGAAAACTACAGTTCCAAAAACATACACTCCCACACTAGCCCTGGCCTACACAGCCTGGCAGACATATTTGTTCCTCCATCTTTCTTTAGAAAGTAGTACATGACCATCGTGGGACAGACAAAAAAAGCCACACACCTCATTTTTCTCACCTTCCCCTTCTCGCTCTCACAAGGAGGTCCAGAGAGCATTTCCAGTGATTTTTCTCTCACTCTTTGGCTCTTTCTGTATGAACTCTCTCTTCTCCTGTTGAGTAATGTCCTTGAGGTCAGCTTCCCCTCCCTGCTCCATGGCCTCCTAAGGACCCACAGCCCCTCAGTCATGGTTTTGTTCCTGGCCTGTCATATAAGCAAGCTCCGTATAAATTACTATTTGGGTCTCACTGCATATTTTCCAAAGTCTCAGAAGCCCAGAGTTGGCTGCAGTTGCAGCCTGGTTAAACTTTCCAAAGACTGAATAAGGATCCGTATATAATTGCTGTTGAACATTACTCGAAAGAGAATTCCAAGAAAGCAGTTTAAGATGGAAAGGGAAGCCAAGTTTCATGCTCCATATGTGGGCTCGAGTTAAAGGGCATGTTCCATTGCCAAATCAATGCAAATAATATTCTGAGTGTAGAGTACAGACATCAGTGTATCACATACTTGCTCAGGTGGATCATTTCAGACAGTTGTGAGAAAAGACAGGGATCTGTAATAGAAACTCAAATTATATGGCTGACTTAGTTAGGGTTACTAATTGCTGGAATGAAACACCTTGACCAAAAGCAAATTGGGAAAGAAAAGGTTTCTACTTCTACATCCCTGTTCATTGTTGAAGAAAGTTAGGATAGGAACTCAAACACAGAAGGAATCTAGAGGCAGGAGCTGATGCAGAGGCCATGGCAGATGCTACTTGCAGGTTTGAACTTCATGGCTTGCTCAGCCTGCTTTCTTATAGAACCAAGGACCACCTGATGTGGAATACCCCGCTGTATGCTGTGAATATGTTTTACTACCATTGGTTAATAAGAGAAGCTGCTTTGACCTATCACAGGGCGGAATATAGCCAGGCTGGAATATATATATATATATATATATATATATATATATATATATATATATATATATAGAGAGAGAGAGAGAGAGAGAGAGAGAGAGAGAGAGAGTAGGCAGAGTCAAAGAGATGCCATGTAGCCACCAAAGGAGACAGACACCCTGGAACCTTACCAGTAAACCATGAGCCTCATGATAAAATACAAAGTAATAGAAATGGGTTAATTTAAGATGTAAGAGCTAGCTAGAAATACACTAGAGTCACTGGCCAAGCAATGTTGCAATTAATACAGTTTCTGTGTGATTATTTTGGGTCTGGGTAGCTGGGAACAAACAAGCAGTCTCTGCCTACAACCACCAGCTGAGGGGTGGCACCACCCACCATCAACCACTAATTAAGAAGTGCCCTGTAAGCTTGCCTTCACCCCCATCTTATGGAGACATTTTCTCAATTGAATTTCCCTCCTTTCAGATGACTCTAGCCTGTGTCAAGTTGACAGGAAAGTAGCCAGCACAGTGGCATTATGTTGACATAGGGTAGAAAGATGGAGAGATTATGGAGAAAGGAGAGGACTGGGAGGCCCCATCATCCCAAAAGCTGACTGAAGCCTCTTGGCAACTAAAGAGCCAGGGTTCCCATTTTAAGGCTGCAGACATAGAGTTACTGCTCCCTTTGGGCTAGTTAGTTTTGTCCACTCCACATGAACTAGAGTCACCTGGAGGAGGGAATCCTCAAGGCAAGTGTATGTGGGACACTGTCTGGATTGAAATGGGTGGGTGGAGGAGGGCCCAGGGCAGGGTCAGTGGTGGCCCATCCAGGCATAACAAAGGCAGCTCAGCAAACCTTAAGTCGCTTTCCTCCATGGTCACTGCTTCAGTTCCTGCTTCCAAATCCCTGCCTTAGCATCCCTCAATGCTGGCTGAACGCCAAATAATCCTTTCCCTTCCTTAAGTTGTTTTTGGTTAGTGTTTCATCATAGCAGCATACAAACCATACTAGGATATGATATTCTATATTATATTTCATTTGTCCTAAGGGCTGAATGAAAATGACCTTGGAAGAAAAGGCTCATTCCTTTCTCTGACATTACCTAAGAATCCCGAGCAACACTGTGTTAAGAAGTCCCATTCTCTCTATCCCCAAGAGCTAGACTTGTTCCTTAGCAATTAGAATTCTGTCAAGTGCTGGTCAGAACAGGAGTGTGGTGGCTTGAATAAGTTTGGCCCCCGTAGACTCATGTGCTTGAATGCTTGGCCCATAGCAAGTGGCACTATTAGGAAGTGTGGCCTTGGAGGTAGCATGTCACGATGGAGAGGTGCCTCTTCACAGCAATAGAAACCCTACCTAAGTCAAGGAGTTACAAATGAGGTAGGCAGTTTAAAGTCAAAGCTCCCCCACCAAAAGAATAATTTTCTTTTTTCTTGTCTAAAAACTAGGAATGTCCCTGGACCTATAGGTAGACTTGTCCTTTGCTAGAGGTAAGAAGTCTGAGCCACAAATCTCTCTTGGTCTGCCAAGCCAGAGGCTGGACATCCAGAAAGGAGATATGGCTTTTCCACAACTCTTTTCTCCTAAGTGAATAGCCCTTTCCAGGAAAACCATATGGAGGGTGTGGTTGAAACTGGGAGCTACCTCAACATCTGGGAAGAAAAATGGACTGACAGGCTCATGCCAGCTCTTTCTTTCCACCCCCATGTATGTAAAAACTCACAAAGGCCAAGGCTTTGAGGCTCAGTGGTATCCCACTCCCGCAGGAGCCCCTGCTACCCTGCAGCTCTGCTCTCCCACCAGCTCCATAAAATAAAATGCTTCTTTTTGAAACCCACCCTCTGTGGCTTGTAAATTTTATTCTTGGAATTTGCAAGAAAAAGAGCCCTAAAGCCACGGGCTCTGGCAGCTTCGGTGAACATGGAGTTTCCAGGGCCTTAGCTCCCTGAGCCAAGCTCAACAGATCCAGGAAATACTCCACTGATCTCAAAGCCATTCAGATATTCCCATACTGGTGACCCAAAAATCATCCGATGATAAGACAGCAACTTCAGACCCCACCAAAATCCAACACATGACTGTTGTAACTATAATGATCGGTACCTCTCCCTTGAGGAATCCATGCCCACACTTAGGAATGTCTTACTTTCATCTAAGGACCCCTTTTCTCCTAATTCTCCTACTTAAGCCCATGTTAAAATATCTTCAATTAAATCTCTAACTCTGTTTCATAAACCGTCTAGTCCTGAAGCTTTTTAGTATTAGAGCCACAACGCTTGCTCTGGCCTGAACTGAGGTCCTTAAAACTCTGATTGGGCCTACTCGGCCTCCTTGAAGTCTTATCAACAATCAGATTGATTCTGTGTCTTTAAAATCAAGGGTCTGATATTTTCTATGTATTGAAATTCATTTCTTTAAACAGATCCTAATAAAGGCTGGCGTGGATTTAGGACGAGGAAACACTGAGACACTGTTGGTGGGAGTGAAAACCGGTACAGCCACAATGAAGTCAGGGTAGAGGTTCCTCAGAAAAGGATATATCTAGCCCATGAGCCAACCATACAGCTCCTAGATAAATGTGCTTCTCTTACATAATGGAGTGTTATTTGGATATTAAGAAAAAGAAACCTATTAAATTCACAGGTAAATTGATTTAACCACAAAGAGTCATTCTGAGCGAGTAGGCCAGACTCAGAAAGACACACAGTGTAAGTCTCCACCCATTTGTGGATGTTAGCTTTGAACCTTCAGACTGCCGCTGCATTGTCGTCCTTCTCATTTCCCCGCTCCAAATTCATCCCCTCTCCCAGCACTAGTAACATTCTCACACTTGCCCAAGTCCTCTCCCCTAGCCTTCCCTTTCTAGGAATCAACCAGTATGGGCATCACTTGGTCAGTTAGCCCACGGCAGCTGCAAACTGTTCTAGCCTCAGTCTTGTTTAGAAGATAAAGATGTAGTCATTTTCCGGTTCCAAAATGACAAAATGTATTTTTTTCCCATATACATATGGGATTTTGTATGTGTGCACATAGTCTCGGTAGAGAATTTCAGAGCTCCCTGAGACTACCCAAATCTACAAATGCTTGAATTTCTTACAAATGTATATAAATATAAAATGGCATAGTATTCATGCATTCTCCTGTGGACTTTGCATCACCTTTAGATGGTTTATAAACACCTAACTCAATGTCAAGCCCATTGGAATAGCTGTTACACTGCATTGGTTAGGACACAGTGATGGAGAAAGTTTGTGCACTCAGTACACAGGGAACTTTTATTTTACAACTCTAATTATCAACCTGCAGCTTGTTGAGTCTACAGACGTGGAATTCAAATGCATAGGTGCAGAGGCTATGTTGCACTGATGGCCGTCTAACAAAACAGTAATGCCATGGATGTCATTAACTGGGCAATAACTATATTCTAATTACCACCTGTGACCTTCTAGGCTCCCAGAAGAACACACTTATATGAGGCCACATACTCAGAATATCCCTTGTTACTGCCAGAACCCTTACAGCTTCCCTCCATGGCTCTGCTGCTTCTCAGGGTAGCTGGGCCTCTCTACTTGACACTGTTCTAGTCCCTTACCTTAAGGGGAAAGAACACCTAAGAGAGAGCACTAATGTCTGCCTGGAGCTTCTTGGGTAAAACAAGAGAAGGGGGCTATTGGAGAAGGAGTCCATAAATCACACAGTGGGAGAGCGGCTACCTTGAGCAGACTGCTACAGGCTGAGACTGGACAATGAGCTCCTGTCCCTTTACAGAGTGACCTATGCATTCCAGCACAACCTGAGTGTATTTCCTCAACAAGATCCGTGTCATTAGCTCATTCAAGATGCTCCCTGGTACCTGCTCCGTAGACAATGCTGCAATGTGACTTAGGAGAACGAAAACTGGGGAGGTTGTTTTCAGAGAAATCTTTAGAGTGGCCCCATTCTCTGCGTCATTCCCAGTAAAGGGTCTGAACTAGCTTGAGGCATTTACCACTCAGACATACCGTCTCTGTGGAGATGGTGGCTCTAGGCCCCTGTGTCATCTCACATCCACCGTGATTTAAAGTCAGTTCAAGTTCACGAACATTTTCCCAAATCTATTTCGGTTACCGTGGTGATTTCCTTCGCTGTGCTGTGCATTGGGATATGGAAATGTCATTGCTAATGAAGCTGGAAACAGAAATAGTGAATAGGAGCCAAGCTCATACTGAAGATCCTGCCCAGGCATTTGCAGAAGCAGATGGAGTGCACTCAGATAGAGGAGCTGGGACGGTAGCTGACACTGCTTCCTACGAGAGGACTCAGGCCTGGCCCCTGCTAGCGCAGCTCCAGAGAGGAGCCCAAGTGCCACGCACGTGGGTGCAGAACATGGCTTACAGGAGCCATCCTGACTCCTAGAGATGAATGGCAGAGGCTGCAATAAGAGCTGCAGACTCAGAGAAATGAAATTTTCTTGGCATGTCCTTGCGGCAGCTTGAAAACAACTTCATTACAGAAGACATCATTTTTTTTCATTTATAACCCAAGCAGGTGGTTTGAAATCTTTCCAGTGGGAACTGGTGTGATGTTGCTATTCTTCATGGCAGTGAAACTCTACCAGAGCAGAAGCAAGGGTTTTTTATTTAATTTTATTTTTATGTATTATGTATGTATGTATGTGTGGGTGTATGTATTTAGTTCTCTCTCTCTCTCTCTCTGTGTGTGTGTGTGTGTATGTGTGTGTGTGCTATTACTTACTCCCATATGAGCACACAGAGGCCAGAAGATGACATCAGGTGTCCTCTGTTGTGTGATGCTTTATTCCTTTGTGCTCTTTAGTCTTTTGACTTTTGGGGGGACACACAACCAGCTCCCGAATAAGTCACACACCGAGGCTTATTCTTAGTTATAAATGCCTTCCCTTAGCTTGGCTTGTTTTTTGCCAGCTTTTCTTAGCTTAAATTGTCCCATCTATCTTTGACCTTGGGACTTTTCTCTTTCTCTATTCCTGTCTACCTTTTCTTTCCTTCTTACTCTGTGTCTGGCTGTGTAGCTGGGTAGCTGGGTATCTGGCCCCTGAAGTCCTACTCATTCTCTCTTGTTCCCAGATCCTTCTCCTCCCAGCTTTCTCCTCAGATTTATCATCTCTGCCTGCAAGCCCCACCTATTTCTCTCTCCTGCCTTACTATTGGTCGTTCAGCTCTTTATTAGATCATCAGGTGTTTTGGACAAACACAGCAACATGGTTTCACAGAATTAAACAAAAACAAAAGTGACACACCTTAAAATAATATTCCCTAACATTCCTCTATCACTCTTTGCCATTTCTTTGAGGCAGTATCTCTCCATGAACCTGGGGAGGCTCTTCTGAACACTTGTGTGCACACACTCACAGGCTAGGTTTGAGATCTCTGTAGATCCATGGTGTTTGTATCAGAATTCCTATACACAATTGTTCAGCAAGTGCTCTTAATCACTGAGCCATCTCTCCATCCCCCTTTTTAATGCCTTTGACTTATTAGAGAAAGCAAGGGAATGCTCATGATTAATGAAAAGTCATTTGGTGCTGTACTATAGTCTGTGAAATAAGTCAGGCCAAAGGGATCGATGGCGATCTCAAACCTTGTATTTGAGTGTGTGCATCCATATGCTTATGTGGGACTGCATATGTCTACTCAACCAAACCAATAAAAGAAGCATAAAGCTATCTGCCAAGATAACCCAGGGACAGATCTTTCCAACATGCGACAGAACACACAGGTGGTGGCGTGTGGGTGTCTTTGGTCATTGAGCTGATTGAGAACTGTTAGGAAGCAGTAACTCAGTAGCAAGGCAAGAACATCTCACCACAGGCTAGGCTACCATTGCCAGATCTTCCTCAGCCTCTCCTCTGTTCGCAGAAGAGCCTCCTTCAGCTATATGCACAGATCACATAAACTCTCCAGACAGACTTGATATATTCTTCGTGCCCAAGTGAAATTGCCCTTGCACTCATTCAACTACCATTTGTGGAAAATTCCTCTGGAGCCAAAGGCTCAACTAGATGTTGAAAGAAGTCTAAAAACATTTAGTTCTCATGAGTTGGGTAATTTTTCTAGAAATAAAGCCATAATGGTGTATCTCTACATGTGGTTAGAGATATATATGATCTACATGTATCATATTTACATAGCTAGATATGTTCACACACATAAATGCACAAAATTCTATACACCCCAAACCTCAGAACACAAATTCCACTTTCTAAAAATGTACTCTTCTTTTACACAATACATTCTGGCCACAGTTTCCCCTCCCTCTGCTCCTCCCATTTCCCCCTGCAACATCCCCACTCCCCAGATCTACTCCTCAATTTCCCTTCAGAAAAGAGCAGGCCTCCTCACTCCACTCTTTTGAGATGTTCCCTCCACTGCCCCAAATTCTCACAGGATGCTCCCTATTGGGTCCTCTGTGGAGAACTGACCTGCACAATTTATTCAGTGGGATCAGCATTCTGTCCCTCAGTGCACATTCTGCAAGACCTCTGCTTCACTGCGTTTGAACAAACACATGTCCAGTCATGACAACAGGTTGTATGCTACCCCGGGTTTATAGTTTCCTATTTCACAGCACCTGGTGTGGTGGATGGGACTGGAGTCGTCCAGATAATAGAGTGGCGTCCAGTGACCCCTTCTTGGAGTAGAGGCTCTATTTAGCAAACAGTTACACAGCTCACAGCGATTACGGAGCAAAGGTAAGTCATGAAAATCTGTTAGGACATTTTTTCCACATTTCTGTTCAACATATGATGACAATAAAGAAATAAAATGACTTTTTAGAAATAATAGCAAAACCTAAAAACTTTTAAATTATCTATATTACAAGGCTGTGGAATCAACTATATATTACCAAAGTATAAAAATTTTGAAATATGAAAAAAATGGCATGTCATATACATTTGTAAAATATATTTTTTAACATTTGGGGTGCATTGTAATACTTTAACCCATTTACATGTATTAAAAAGATAGCCATTCCCATGTAACCTGGAGATACTATAAAAGCCAGGATATGAGACAGTTATAAATGTTCATCAGAGGACTTTAAGACAAAAAAAAAAGATGGAATTTCTATACACTGAACTAGATTCTAGCCCTAAAAAACACAGAAGTCCTGTTACTGAGCCAGCTGTCATGAATGACCTTTGGGGCATGGTAATAACTGAAATAAGTAAGACAGAAAGAGAAATGGTTATAATCGCCCTCATGACTGGAATCTTAAAATATTCTGCTCACAGAAATTGAGCACAATGATGATATAATTTTGGTGTCTACAAACAAACAAAACAAAACAAAAAAGAAAGGGCAGATGAATGTCCCAGAAGAGTCATAGCCAAGTGAGAAGTAGCAGACTGTGGCCAGCACAACTCAGGTTCACTTGAAGTCAAGACATGCACAATGAGATCCTTCATTAGCTAAGCAAAAGGGCACAAACAGAAAAAGAATAAAGACCCAAGTTATGCCAATCAAGGACACTATATGTAGCACTGTTTCAAAGAACACAGTGTGGTCCAGGCTTTGGATTGAGACCTGCTGATGCTGCACCCAATCTACAGGCTTTTTACAGCATAGTTATATTTTTAGGAATATTTCCAAATATCATAATAATAATATCAAAATATGTTATTTTGTATAGTCTGGAAAATGTATCATTTGTACTTTCTATAGAAAAATAATAATTTATTCTTGCATTACTTTTACAGGTAACATATATTATGGTGTAGTTTATATCATTTGAGAAATATCATTCTTAAATTCTGGTATAAGTGTATGCATTTGTTTTTTTATATTGAATTTACAACTAGGAGACCTAGATATATGTAACTTAATTGAATATATTTGTGTATATGTATTTATAAACATGTGTATATGTAACTAGACACACAAATTCCATGAATACTTACTTGCCCCTACCCTGACTTTTCTATTCAGTCTCTTAATCTCACAAGTATTTATCTGATGTAGGTGGGTATTCTATCTTCTGTTGTTTCATTGGTTAATTAATAAAGAAAACTGCTTGGCCTGATAGGTCAGAACATAGGTAGGCGGGGAAGACAGAGCAGAATGCTGGGAGGAAGAAGGCAGTGAGGCAGACATTATAGCTCTCCTCTCCGAGATGGACGCAGGTTAGACTCTTCCCAGTAAACTACCAGCTCGTGGTGCTACACACATTAATAGAAATGGGTTAATCAAGATGTGAGGGTTAGCCAGTAAGAGGCTAGAGCTAATGGGCCAAACGGTGTTTAAATGAATACAGTTTCCGTGTTAGTATTTCTGGGGCTAAGCCAGCCATGCAGGAGCCGAGTGGGATGAAAAGCAGGCCTGCCCTCAGCTCCTTCTACATTTAATTTAAATATATATATTTAAATTAATATAAATACATATAATTTATTGCCAAATACAAAAGAAATCCAGGCCATAAAGAATACGAATGTGTGACCCAAGTTCACAAAGTACATGTATCTGCCCAACACTACTGAGTCTAGGTGATTTCTGCAGCCTGAATCCAGTGCCAACTGGGGTACAGAACAAGGACCCTGCTGGCAGTGCTCAGCAAGCCCGGAGCCCTTTAGCAGGTGTTGGCCCAGGAACTTGGAGGTCTGAGAGTCAGATGTTGGTGGCCCCAACTTTGACCCTCTGCCTTGAACTCATGGAAAGATGTATCATTCTGTGGAGACACCAGACTAATGTCTTTTCTCCTTCTCTAAGTCACTTAGCCAGCCACCGACCATAGCCTCTGGGACAACCACGCTAAGCTAAGCATCCTTCCCATCTCTGGTTCTTGCACTGGTGTAGTATGGCGCTATGGGTTAAATTGTGGCCCCTTCAGTTTTAGTTGTTGAAGTCTTAATGTCCCAATACCTCAGGATATGACTTTATTCAGGGTGGTTAGAGAGGTGATTCATCAATATAAAACTATCAGGACTGTGTTCTCTTAAAAAGGAGGACTTTGGACCTGTCACACCTGAAAGGAAGAAGAGCAGGAGACCCTGGACAGACCAGTCACAGCAGAAGGGGAAAGGAGCTGGAGACAGGGCACATTTACCTTAGTACAAGGAGGCTTGGAACAAACCCTCCCTCAACACCCTTCACCCTTTATGTATTGGGTGTCTAAATGCCCTATCAAGAATGCAAGCTGTTGCTGTAATCACCCAGAAGGTGTTCTGTCCACAAGCCTGGGTGTCTCAGCTGTCCCAGTCTAGGGCGAGAGTCCTGGGGAATTACCAGGGAGCTGTTGGTCTTCAATATATGTCAGAATCCCAAAGAAAAAAAGGGATACCTTAGCAACAAGGTAGATAAACTTGCCAGAGACAGTGAGGGCAAGCAGGCCAACAGCAGAAGTGTCCTTCTTCCATGTCCTTGCCAGTGGGCTGCCACCAGAAAATGGCCCAGGCTTAGAATGAACCTTCCCACCTCAAATGATCTGATAAAAAAAAAAATCCCTAGCAGGTGGGTCCAGCTGTTTGGGTTTTAGCATATTCCAGACACAGTCATGTTGACAACCAGCACAGTATGCCTATGGTTGTCATGTGAGCTTCCTGGAGTGGACAGCAGATTCAGCAAAGTCTTATCTTGGTGTCATTCACCAGAGGAGAGAGAGTAACTGACTTGGGGGACTGCCCTACTTTGTGCATGTGAGCCACCTTTTTATGTACGTTTTTATATGTAACATTTAACTTAAATGTTAAAGAAGGAGTACATATTTTAAAATAAGTAAATTAATCTACCTAAAAGAGTGAGAACAGTGAGGAAATTGAGATTTTGAGTTGGTCTTTCCTTTTCTGCAATCTTCTTTGGGGGAGAAATATAGGCACAATGTTGTCTTATTCTCTAACTTCTCCCACTAGGCAGAGAACTCGGCACCTCTGAGTCTCAGGCCTGGACCTCTCTGCCTGATGGCAAGAGGTGTCAGCCTGCACAGACTTCCCTTCAATGGTCCAGTAAATGACCTTTGGTCATTATCGGATGGACCTTTTTCAAGCTGTGAAGCCAAAACCTCTGCTTGTCAAACAGCCCAATGTGACCCAGGCCAAAATGGCACATGGAATGTCACCACCATGAAAATGTCCTTGAGACTTGCTCATTGATGGCTGTCAATTTCTGTACACACTAGTAACCAATTGCTTGCAGCTAGAACCAGGCCCAGGACCACACCTGAGGAACGTGGGGGCAGAACCTGAAGGAGAAACCTGCTTCTGCAGTAGAGGATTGGCGCTTACCTTCATGATCAAAGGGGACTGAGAAGATGACACAGCAATGCATGATACTTTAGTCATATCTTACAGGCGTGAGATGAAAACAATCATGGATGCTTTGAATTTAACTTCCCAGAAGAGCTACATATAGGTACACTTGGACTACATCCCTATGCCGATGCTGGAAAGAAAGGCTAAGTATGTCAGCCATCAGGTGAGAGCAAATGAAAGTGACTCTTCCCCATCCCTGCATGCATTTCTCTTTTTCTTTTTCATTAGTTTATGCCTATAAATGCACATATGTATAATTTTATATGAAAATCATTAAAATTCCATTTTGTGCCAGGCAGCGGTAGTGCATGCCTTTAATCCCAGCACTTCATAGGCAGATACAAGCTGATCTCTGAGTTTAAGGCCAGCTTGATCTACAGAGTGAGTTCCAGGACAGCCAGGGCTACACAGAGAAACCCTGTCTCAAAATCAAAAGAAGAAGAAGAAAAGAAAAAAAGAATCTTTTTTAAGTGAAGGAAGTCAGAAGAGGGACCAAAAATACCCAGATTTGGATAGTAAAGATTTTGTGCTTTATAACTGCACAAAGCTCCTTCATGGTTATTAAAAGGTGGACTGGCATTGAACCTGATACAATCAAAACAGTGACCTGTCGGGTCACACGCTCCCCAGTACTGTAAACCTCTGGAGAAGTTTCCAGAATTGTCAGACAGCATGGTTTGGGATCATTTCTTCTAACGGAGCAAACTAGAGGAAGACAAATGAGAGATCCTTCCCTTTCTCTTTGCATTCCTTGGAAGGGTTTGAAAATCAGAAGCAAAGCCTGCTCCGTGTCTTGCCAGCCATGGACCTTGAGCAAGTGTTTCAGTCTCTTGAGTTGTCTTCTTGGTTACAATGGGGAGCTGGTCCTTAATGCACATGACTGAGGCATGGGTGACAAACAGCATGGAAGGAGCTGGATATAACTGTCTCCAGGAGCACAGGCTAAGTCATGGGGAGGTGTTTTATCATGAGGGTGGAACATAGGTATCCACGGTGCCCTCCAGTAGGTGAGTTAGCCAGAGGAGGTGAGTGTCTCAGAAGGCACTTTAGTGCAGGCTGATATCCTTGGGGGTTGGAGCGGTAACCTTCTCTGAGGGTCTTCCTGCATTTACCACCCAGGCTTGAATCCTCTGTAACACAGAGAGAACACATAGCTTCTGTGATCTCTTCATTTCTCAAATCCAATGAGGCTTCATATGCTACTATATTTCCCTTATAAATCAAATCCCACAATTATTTGCAGATTTGAATAAATCACATCCAGAATTTTTGCAGTTGAACCAGAAGAATTGTGCACACCCTCCACCGCGGCTCTTGTGTTAATTTAGCGGATTGCTCCCTGGAATGCCACAGCCATGCGAATACCAGACTTCCTTGCACTGAGAACCAACTCCTCCCACAGCCCTCAGGAAACATCTTGGCTGCAGCAGAGGAATGTGAAACCCAAGAGGGTCTTGTTCCACCCTCAGTAAAAGAAAGAGAATAATTCATTACCTGTGGCAGAAATGCAATTTGACCAGACAATTTGTCTGACAATTCATGGTGAGCTGTGAGACACAGAACGGTCAAGTCAGGAGGCCTGCACTGGACTGGAAACCTTAGGAGCTCCCGGCCACACCTTCCAGTTACAGAGTGGTCAGCCATTCACCAAGTGCTTTTACAGCATCTGAATGGAGACTAATAAAAACGGAACGGCCCCTTCCAAACAGACCGTTAGATGAACACGTTCTCCCAATGCTTTGACTCATTTCATCTCTCAAAGGTTGTACACTAGTGTTAACTCTGTCTTCAAATGAAAAACAAACAAACCAACACATATAGATGCAGCAGAGTTAAGCAATATACCTCAAAAGAGGAACAAAGATAGAGCACTGGCTTTTACAGAAGGGCTATGCTTGTTTCCCCTTTGTCATACCATCCCACTTAAACTTGACTCCAGTAACCATCAATGGTGACTTTTAGAAGCGCCACCAAACTAGTGACTTCTAGGCCAGGGATGTAATTCTGATACTCAGGAAGCTGGGACTGGAGGGTTAAAAGTTCAGTGTCAGTCTGGGATACACAGAAAATTCAAGGCTAGTCTGGATGAAGAAGTGAGACCGTCTCAAAAACAAAAGCAAACAAGGTATTAGTGAGTCCTGATAGTGTGTGCTACTATGTGGAGGAGATGACTCGGGCAAAAGATCAGAGCTGGTCCAGCCAGGTTCCCATCCTTCAGTCATGTGGGGAAGACTGGCATGTCAGTCAGAGCTCTCTAGAAAGTCCTAGATCTGCAGGCAGGGGCGTCAGAGAGGGCCAGCCCAGGCATGTCATGTAGTGTGCATCAGAAGTACAGTTGTCCATCTGTAGATAGCTAGGGGAGCAATACAAACCATCCCCTATAGTCCCTGCCACACACCTCTTCATGTTTACTCTGTGGTGTTCCTAAGTACCACATAGTCCTTGGCCACACCATCAACGGCAGGCTGTCCAGACCCCATCGAGCAGTGGTTCCCAACCTTCCTGAAGCTGCAACCTGTTAAAACAGTTCCTTGTGTTATGGTAACCCCCAACCATAAAATTGTTTCATTCCTTCTTCATAACTGTAATCTTGCTACTGATATGAATAGCAATGTAAACCTCTGACATGCAGGATATCTGATATGTGGCCCCCCCGTGGAGGAGTTGAGACTCACGGGCTGAGCACCACTGCCATGAGGGTCGTCATCCACAACTCTCCGTTCCCACACACGCTGGATCCCACACACAAGCGAGCCCCGATACTGTTATTACTGAAAGGTAACACCAACCCGCCGTCTCTGCTGTTACCGCAGAGTCCACCATTGCCATGGGCCAGACCACTGCCTCCTAGTTAGCATCTGTTTCTCTGCTGTGGGCCACTCACCACAAAGCCCCAGGCAATCATACTAACAGTTTTGAGCTTCATTCGATGAAATCTAAACTCTGAATGCACAGCGCATGCTCTCTAGTGTCTCTGGTTTTCTGACTCCACCCGAACTTCGAACTTGTTTCTCCTCAGAATGAGGACTTCTCAGAATATGGAATCTGGACCAGCAACATCACCAACACCAGGGCATCCTGTTACAAACACAGACTCCTTGATCCTACCCCTGCCCCGACCTTTGGAATCAAATCTTCCATGGTCGGGGCCCCAATGAATACAGAATGAGCTGATTCGTGTGAACCACTGATCTAACCCACATTTACTCTGTGTGCATCCCTTACTCAGGACGTTTGGCATTCCTGTTGCCTACACTGAAAACTGCATTGCCCTGCTCTCCTGAGTCACCCCTGATGTGGTAAGCACTTGCCTGCTTTCTGTTTCCCTTCCGTCCTCTCTCCCTCAGTGAATGTGCAAAATAAGTAAAAGTATGGTTTTGGGCCTGCTTGTTAGTTTCCCGAAACAGGTTCCCTTCCATACACCATTGAACACATGTGTGAGTACAGAGGCACCTGCTCCCACCACACACAGAAAGTTCACTCTGCATCACAGCTAAAGAAAGTGATGGCTGGATTTGCTTGTCAAACTCAACGCATTAAGAAATTGAGGACCTGCTTATCCACTGCTGGCTTAGTTAGGGTTTCTGTTGCTGTGAAGAGACACTATGACCACAGCAACTCTTTTCACTGTGGTTGGCCTACACTTCAGAGGTTTAGTCCATTGTCATCCTGGCATCAGGTAGGCAGGCATGGTTCTGGAGAGGTAGCTGAGAGGTCTCCATCCAGATCGGCAGGCAGCAGGAAGCGAGTGACACTGGACATGGGTCTGGCTTGAGCATCTGAAACCTCAAAGTCTATCCCCAGTGATGCACTTCCTCCAACAAGGCCACACTTCATAACAGTGCCAGTCCTGTGAGCCTATGAGGGTCATTTTCATTCAAACCACCACAATTGCCAAATATTGTCAATCACACCTTCTGAAAGAGTCACTTTGACCAACACCTTCCCATCTAGCCAGACCCAAGGCAGTACCATAAAATGAGACTTACAGAGACACTTCCCCTCCCTCCCTGGCTGGGGCCTAGACCTGGAGATATGCACATGACAGGCATCTGCAGATGACTGGCCACCTGTGCCTGTCTATTAGTTTGTCCAACTTGAGTGGCCGGCCTTGATGTCCTTATATGGTAAAAACCACAGTTTGGGTTTAAGTTCTTGCAAATACAGAAGGAAATGGGAGGGACATCTTATGAAATGGTATTGAAAAATTGCTCGGACTTGGCCTTGGCATTCAGATGACCTAGGAGTGCAGCATAAAAGGTTTTAAACGACTTTCTGCTTTGATCACACTGTGGAAGTTTAACTTTGGCTGATTTTTTCCATTTTTAACATTCCTCTTCATTTTGCACTTTTTCAACTACAATTTTTCTTTCTTAATGTAAAAAGCACTGACTCTTTTCAGAAAAAAAGAAAAGAAAAGAAATGCCTAAACTCAAGTCCTTCTGAGAATTACTTAAGAAGCAACAGTTGTGCTCTGGGAACTTGCCATCTCCAGGGTTGCAGACATCGGGGCGTAATCCTAATTCCCTGTATAGACTTCTCTGGTTGTTTGAAGTCCACACTTGCATTCTGCTCTAATAGCTTGAAACCCGAGACTTCAGTAACTGCAAAGCTTTGGTTCCCACACTCAAGGATTTCAAATTCAGAACAGCTGGCCCCAAATTGCCTCTGCATATTCTTCCTTTTCCATTATCTTCGTTTCTTTTTGGGACCAACGGACTAGATGCTTTTCTTTCCTACAATTGAATACAAGTCAACAGAAACTAATAATAATTAGTGGTGCCAACAGGGACTAAAAATGAACAGGATGCTTTTATCTAATTGTGGCTCATCGCATTGCACAAAAGGAAAACCATGCATCCGAAGCTGTGATGCATTGATTTTATGGCCTACTTTTCCCGAGTTGTTTCAGAGACCCTGGAACATCCTATGAAGTATATGTAGAAAAATTGTATAAACAATTAGCTAATGAAATTAACTTTCTGGGATGTTATATGGCTTGACCAAGAAAAGAAGAGACACAATTACTCATGTTGGACTTCAGTTAGAGATCTGATGTGCAGTGTTGAGTGGCTCAGCCAACACCGGAACTACTTCAGTCTACAATTCCTCTTAAGTCGCATTCAGTTGGTAAGCCTAGGAGCGTTATCTCCTTGTGGTTGTCACATCTCAGGCTCCAGTAGTGTCAAACGGAGATGACCATGAGCATCTTGAGATACAGCTTCAGTGACTGTAAGGTTCCTGATGTTTGATCATGCTCCCCGCCAGATGGGTGAAGCCTTAGAGAATTCAAGCTGCAACATGCAATGGGTCTTTGGCTATGTTTCTGAGCTTCTAACTGTTACTGTCGACAATGTCTACATACACTACATCCCTGGGCTCCTTGACCTGTGCCTGGCCCTTGGTCATCTCACCTGCATGAAACATGACACGCATTGGTCTCGGCCTCAAGCTTCCTTCAGCTGTATTTAATCATCGCAGAGGATTTAGAGCTAGCCTTGTCTCCTTGGCAACCCCTAAAGCAACTTACACCATTTGACATCTGGTGGCATTTCCGTCTCTAGCAGCAGCTGTGCCAGCTGTCCTGGCTCTTCTCATACCTCCCCGCTTTGAATAGCAGCCTGCTTTAGTTTCCTCAACCTGGAGGGCTCATGTTTCCTTCTCTCATTAAGCTCAGTCCCTGTGATTCCCCCTGGTGAATCTGAATCCTCTCTGGGGTCTCGGCCGACAGGTTGTCTCGTCTCATGATGCCTCTACAATTACATACAGCACCCAAAGAACTCGATCCAATGAAAGGAACCCAATGGGAGGACTTTTTGAACAGCAGCCCTTGTCCTGTGGCAGTGAGAAGATGATGTCTCCCTTGTCTGTGTCTCACTGGAACTCAGTAACCACTTCCTCAACAGAAAAGAGTAGAACAGAGAATAATGTCTTAGTTAGGATTTCTATTGTTGTGAAGAGACACCATAGCTGTGGCAAATCTCATAAAGGAAAAGCATTTAATTGGGGTGACTTACATGTTCAGAGATTTAGTTCATTACCATCAAAGTGTGACATGGTGGCATGCAGGAGACAGAGAGATAGAGAAGAAACTGCGAGTCCTACATCTTAACCCGCAGGCAACAGGAAGTGATCTGTGACACCAGATGTAGCCTGAGCATTGGAGACCTCAAAGCCCTACAGCGATACACTTCCCCCAACAAGGCCATACCTACTCCAACAAAGCCACGCCTCCTAATAAAGTACTACACCCCATGAGCTTATGAGGCAAGTGCATTCAAACTGCCACAAATACACAACCAAAGTAGTGTATGTAGGGGGTGCTCCAGAAGTCAGCCTGTCATAGTGAGAGTTGCTTCTGTGTATGAAGTTAAGTGTTGTAATAGGAGCGGCGGGGCTGTGTCCCCAGCACCCCGGCCACCTGGCTAGCTTATGCCCTGAAATAACAACACACAAATTGTATTCTTTTAAACACTGCTTGGCCCCTTATATCTAGCCTCTTCTCAGCTAACTCTCGCACCTGGACTAGCCCATTTCTAATAATCTGTGTAGCATCAGTCTTACCTGGAAAGATTCAGCATGTCTGACCTGGCAGCTTGCTTCATGGCGTCTGCCCAGGAGAGGGGAGCATGGCTTCTCAGCTCACTTCCTCTTCCTCCCAGCATTCTGTTCTGTTTACTCCACCCACTTATGTTCTTACCTATCAGGACCAAGGCAGTTTATTTATTACTTAACCAATGACCTTCCTCCATCATTTTAGTCCCAATTAAAGTGTCTGAATTTGAGTCTGAAGTCCCTGACTTATACCAGAAAAAAAGGTGCTTTGGACAAAAGCATCTTCCAAAATCGATATGGCTTTCCAATATCAGGAATAATGAAGAAAGGAGATCAAAGGTCCTACACCATCTTTGATGGGCTGAATGTTCCAGCCATTCAATAGGAATGGAGGGAAGATATTTCTACGTCATCAGAAAATAGTGGAAATATTTAGCACTGAGAGGTTACCAACTACCATTGGAAGTACATTCTTTTGACTTACAAACTCTTACAGCATAAGCAGGGTTAAAGAGTACAACATGAGAAGGAGTGCCCCCTAGAGGTCAGACAGACGTCACACTTCAGAAAAGTATATGAAACAAGGTCATGAAATATAATTAGATGAATATCCTTCAAACAAATGTGGACATAGTCTTACTTTTGTATAAGTCATGGAGAATTAAGCCAGAGTAATTCTTTGAGGAAAATTGGTAGCATCCAAAATAGATTAGAAAAAGCTAAACATCTCATGGACACTTCATGAAAGGGGCAGCAGAACCACATCAGGCCAAGGCAAGCAGAGAAAGGACATGATGACAATTAGATCAGAAGTCATGGAAGCTAAAAACACAAAAAGAACATATTTAATTGAATTAAAAGTTGATTGCCAAGTTGAGCATGGTGTTACATGTCTTTAATACCAGCAGAGGCAGGCGAATCTCTTTGAGTTTGAGGCTAGTTTAGTCACCATAGTGAATTCAAAGGCAGCCAGGGCTATGAAGAGAGAACCTGTCCCAGCCTCCTCACACACACACACACACACACACACACACACACACACACACACAAAGGAAGTTGAGTGTCAAGAAAAACATCTACCTTTCCCGAGAGCCCATACTGACCTTGAAACTGGTAAGAATCTCTCCTTTAACCTCAGTGGGCTACCTAAGACCCCACCAGCCTCTATCATGAACCCACACTGATGCTGCTGCTAGGTAGTGCTATATCCTTCCTCCATTCTATGCTCAAGAGCCCACCACACACTCCAGGACAGTAACCCAGAACTCCTCAAACAGTGCCCAGTTCACGCAGCCAGTCCTCGGTAAGAGAACTGACCCAGCTTCACCTTGCTCTCGTACCTTCTGACCTAGGATTCTCTCCAGGCATGCACACTACCTGCCTGACCTCATAATAATAATTAGTAATAATAATTGTTATTATTTATTTAAAAACTTTTCCATGCCACCCTACATACTGCCCAACTTAGAGAGTCACACCATATACACAGGTAAGAGACCTACTATCTCTTTGGCTCCACAACCCCAGAACTCTCTCAAGTTTCCTTGCCCACTTTTCTGCCTTGAGACTCAGATCTTGTGAACCCAATGCTTTTATCAAAAGACACAACCAAAAATCTAGCCCCGGATACCCAGGTTCCATATTAAAGACACAGGTCATATGAAAAGCCAGTATGCCCAAGACAATATGCTCTCCCCAGTGAACACCAATCTCTTGAAATTATCCCAAGGCTATCATAATCTCCTTATGAATTTTTGGTCAGAGAAACCCCAGAGACCCCTCAAACAATAATATCCCTGCCATTGCTCTTGGTTTCCCAAGAGAACTAGGTGGTAAGACCATGTTTCTGAAGATACTTACACACATTGGTTTTATAACAGAGAAATCAAGTGGAACAGATCTAAAACCATCTTCCCCACTAGCTCTTTTTCATCATTGCAGAAGGTGGTGCTTAGGCCGCTGGGTGAGAAAAATGCAGCAATGATCACAGTCAGCTGTGAACGTTATATGCCAGTAGACTAACCTTCCAGAGAAGACGCATTCACTTATGCAGTAAAGGCATTGCTGTTACCAGGGGAGCCAACCATTGTCTGATTGGATTTGAGGCTCGCCATAGATGGGAATATATGCATGACGCCATAAACCTAATCAAAAATCCATGGCAAGGGAAGTCGTGGGCCTTGGGAGAACTGAATACTGTTTTCAGTTCAGTTGACATAGCATCTGCCTTCTAAATACTGATGTTTATATCTATAGACAAATTGTACTCTTGGCCCTAATCAGAGAAGCCTCTCTTTCCAGTGGAAAGTGATCAGCATAGAGACTCTTGGCTACACGAGACCCTGAGTATAAGTGATGAGTGTTAGCACTGAGCAAGACATTTCTATCATCTTCTATTATATATCTTCTATTATATCATCTTCTCTAAGTGTCAGGTAACGTCAAGGAAGAGGAGAAGGATGTATGAGAAGAGAAACACCAGCTTCTGAGGAAGACACAAGCACAGCAGCCCACATTCAGACAGCTGCAGATGCCTTCAATGTTCGCACAGGAATGGGCCTGTCAATAGTCGGGTGTGATTGAAGTCCTTTTATATCACTGCTGAGATGTTTGCTACTGATATTTTCAGGAATATAGAGAGAGCCATTGCCTTCAGCTGTATGTTTGCTGATGATATAACCAGTTCCAGTCCAAGGGTCACACAGATGGCCTTTGTTAAGTGAAATAGGTCAAAAAAATGTTATGAGTTTAGAATGGGGCTAAGGAAGAGGAGGAGGGGTTGTCCAGGCCAACATATAAGGTTTCTCAGGGGATCATTTCCCAACTCTTTGGAAGAGACAAAACACATTCCAAGAGAACTACAGAGGAATAGGAATGCAAAACCCTGCATAGACACACA
Organism: Microtus obscurus; assembly: GCA_963919715.1. NCBI lineage: Eukaryota > Metazoa > Chordata > Mammalia > Rodentia > Cricetidae > Microtus > Microtus obscurus. The sequence goes on from CAWTZC010000015.1 coordinate 27,382,036, forward strand.
GATGCGACATTATATAGAAATAATCTTACTAGGGTGGAACAAATCATGAAATGGAATGAGTATAGAGGCCGAGCCAGGTTTCTCATTGTCAGAGAAAGGGGAAGGCTAGACGAAATGCTGTGGTTTGGACTGCACCGAGAGAGATTGGTATGAACTCCTGCCTGCTTTAATATAAAACAGACGAACTCCAAAGTGAATATAGCTGTGTGCATGTATGGGTCAGTCTATGTACAGATACTTTCTAGCCCTGTGCACTGAGAGGACCTGCAATGAGAAACCCTGTGTAACTGGGGACCAGAGCAACCAGAAACCCTGTGTTAGATGGAAGCGGGACATTCTCTACAATGAAGGGAAAAGAATAGGAGCGGAATTTGGGAAGCCTCGCTGTGACCATGGTTAAATCAGTACCAAGAGGGCAGGAGTGTGGTGGGGACAGAGAAAGTCAAGACAGTGCAGAAGTCAATCTGCAAGTCCTCTCCACAGCTATCTCTTTAACAATTTCAGCAACAAACACAATCCCACTGCAATATACCCCATATCTAGTCGCCCTAACTCATACAAAAGGGCAGGAGTGAATGAAAGGATGTCTCTTCCAATCAGGACCATGCAGAAGGGCTGAAGACAGGCATGGCCATCCTTAGAACCTCATGGTTGTGACTCTTCCATCCAGGGACTATTGACACTGGCCATGGTCAGTTGGAGAAGCTTTAAGTAAAAGCAGGCTATTCTCCAAACTTCGAGCTTCTGCATGGAAGTCAGGCATGGAGCAGCTTTAATTGTGCCCATCAATTCTTTGAAGTTTCAAGCAAGACTGAGTCCCTTTCCCTGGTATGCTGGCATGGAGGCTAAACACAGTGACTCCAGCGAACAAAGAACAGAAGAAAACAAAAGTCACAGGATAGCACAGAAATTAGCCACGTGATCCAGGCTAACCAACCTCAGAGAAGTGATCGAGGCTGCTGTGAGGGGGTAAGAAGTTCCAGCACCCATGGCCATAGTCTAATCATGAAAAGGCACCAGACGAAGCCAAGGCCATGAAAGGTGAAGACAGGCTGGTAACCTACAGGCAGAAGATTTGGGGGATGATGACCAGATCCACCAGTTTTCTCAGGACCAACATGGTTTCCAGGATATGGGACTTTTCAGAAAATATGCACTCGTGTTTCATCTGCATGCATGTCTGGGCACCAGGTATATGCTTGGAGTCTTTGGGGACCGGAAAATTTTGTCAGGTCCCTAAACTTCTGGAACTGAAGTTATGGGTAGTTATGAGTCACCCTGTGGGTGCTGGGAGCTGAACCCTGTTCTTCTTCAAGAACAGCAAGTGCTCTTAACCACTGAGACCTCTTTCATAGGACATTCCTTTTAAAAAATAGAGACAAGCAGAACTAACAAGGATAAGCTCCCCACTGCTAAAGATCCTTGACAGCAAAAAGTAGTGTGGATCCTGGGTGGGAATCGGTGGAGAAACAGATTATATGAATAAGGCCTGTGGTGTCTCTAATACTGATGAACCATTATTAACATACGTCTTTTCCCTTAAGCAAAGAAAAGTGAGGCAGGGTCCTGCTATGTGGTTCAGGCTGGTCTTGAACTTAGGACCTTTTTGCCTGTCTTCCAAGTGTTGGGATATGGGGACTGTGCCACCAACCTGACTTGGTATTAACTTCTTAACTTAAAATGTCTGTGAGGCAGGGCAGGTACAGTGGATAGTGGTATGATGATAGGAATCAGGGTCTATGTTCACCTCTCTGTGTCTGTCTGTCTGCCTGCTTGTCTTCTAGTCTGTCTGAATGTATGTAATAAAGTCTGGGAAACTTCAAGCTATTGTATCAGTGACTTATTAGATGGGTGGCAGGGACTGAGTGACTCGTCTTTTCTTTATTGTTCATTATTAATATTAAATGTCTTAAAATACATTAATATTAACGAACAAAACACATGTATTTATTTTATTCAACACTGATGTTAAAAATTACATATAGCAATAAAACATAAATGTGTGGGTTGGTAGATAATTATAAACAAATGACTGAGAAACTGCCAAGCAGTTAAAATAATAAAAAGTACTGCCAGGACCAGGAAGCCCCCATGGGCTATCTTACTGTTTGAGAGAAACAAAGGCTGAATGTGATCAAACGCCACCAAGCACTCACAGTATCTATGCTTTCATTGACATTTTCAATAAAGAACATTTGGCCAGAGTTATACAACTGTCCCTACCAACTATCATTAGGATGAAAGGGTGCCCATGCCATCTGAGAAAGAACCCAGAACATGAAACTGGGGCGCCTTGAGCAGTCTTCAAACACAGACCGAGCTTGGCTCTGACAAAGTATTTAACTGCATGCCTTAATGTGGCATTATCACACAGAGCATCTCCACACCCATGATGCTCAGAGCCCCAGGTTCAGCACTGGAAATGTCAGACCATTGATCTCTGCCCTTCTGTTTGGTTGATATAGAGTAAATATCTTTACAGATTACTCAGGCAGGGGTAATAAGACAGAGGAAGGAAATTGCTACAGGATGCTTCTATACGTTATACGTATGTGTTGTTCCCATTGGTTAATAATAAAAGCTTTTTGACCAATAGCCAGGAAGGATAGGGTTAGGTGAAACAATCAAACTGAAAACTTGGATGAATAGGGAGCGGAATCGAGAGAGACACAAACAGCAGCCCAAGAAACAACATGCCAACAGATCAGTACAACAACAAGACCAGTAAAAGCCATGGCCATGTGGCAATGATTAATAGAAATGGGTTGATTTAAATGTAAGAGCAAGTTAGTAATAAGCCTGAACTATAGGCCAAACAGTTTGTAATTAAGATGTTTCTGTGTGATTATTTGGTTCTGTGCAGTCAGGACACGAAAGGTCTGCTTTCATTAGCAGGAAATGGGTTGCTATTCAGTAATACTATTATAGGAAGCTGGAAAGATAGCTCCGTGTTAAGAGCACTGGCTCCTCTTACAGAGGACCCAGTTGTGATTCCCAACACCCATGGCAGCTGACAACCATCTGTAACTCCAGTCCCAGATGACCCAACACTCTCTTGTGGTCTCTCTTGACACTTCACACATACAATGCATAGACATACTTGCAGATAAAACAACCATACACATTTAAAAAATAATAATCATAGCATATACACCTTAAGAAAGTGCAATGTTCTATGTGGCCTGTTCCTGAGGAAATGAAGAAATGGTGAACACAGGAGAAATTGCAGGCACACATACAGAAAATTGAGATCAGGTGAGCCGTGCTCACTCTGACAGAGGATACCTCCTGTGAACCACACTGGGCACATTTACTATGTACAGAACAAGGAGAAGGGGTTGGCTAGTCTCCACGGGAGCTAGGGAAGCAGTCCCAGGTTACAGTCCTTCAGGGAAGAGAGCTGCAGTGGACAGCTTCCATATAGTAATAGGAGCGGTGGGGCTGCGTCCCCAGCACCCCAGTCACCTGCTAGCTTATGCCCCGAAATAATTCCACAGACACTGTATTCTTTTAAACACTGCTTGACCCACTAGCTCTAGCCTCTTATGGGCTAATTCTCATATTTTGCCTAACCCATTTTTAGTAATCTGTGTAGCACCAGTCTTACCGGGAAAGATTCAGCATGTCTGACCCTCTGCCCAGGAGAGGGGAGCATGGCCTTTCTGAGCTCACTTCCTCTTCCTCCCAGCATTCTGTTCTGTTTACTCCACCCACCTATGTTCTAACCAATAAAATGGGCCAAGGCAGTTTCTTTATTTTTTAACCAATGACCTTCCCCCATCACTTCCGCACACGTGGTCAATCACAAATGCTACTACCTAGACCAGAGGAAAGCTGGCCATGCCTCTGAGCTTCACGCAGGGAAGGCTTTTCCATGTCCATGGGTCTGTGGCATTGGGCTCCTTGTCATAGCTGTGCCTGGTGTCAGCAACACACATTCAATCAGGACTTCATCTGCTCCCCACAGACAAGAAAACTCCAGAGCGTTCCTAAAACTGAATTTCTGCTTGATGAAGACAAGCTCTGGTTGCTGAAGATAACACATTCTAAAGCCAGAAGAGTAATAGTAAAGTCTCTGGTTGGGGACACACACATGCGCGCACACACACACACACACACACACACACACACAACCAGAATAAAATTTTAGACAGCAGATCTGCATGCTGCATGAAGGAGAAGTTTGCTGGGGTCCTGTCCTCTACCAGTTATGCTAGAATGAAGGAAGAAGCTTATCCTGAGAAAACATCTATATACTTTTATCAGAGAAAATAGAAAAATTACATCTTCAGGCCCAAAAGACCTCCCCCTCCCCTGACTCTGGAAGGGAACAGCCCAGAAACCATGAGAATACCCCATGAGAGATGGCTGCACAAAAATACAAATAGATTCAGGCAAAGACTACAGAAAGCTGGCAGGTAAACGGCCTGGGTTCTGCAAGATAAGGACACTTAGCAGGAAAGATGGCTCAGTGGTTAAGAGCACTGGTTGCTCTTCCAGAGGACCTGGGTTCAATTCTCACATGGCAGCTTACAATTGTCTGTAACTGCAGTTCCAGGGGACCCAACACCCTCACACAGACATAAATGTAAACCAAACAGCAATGCAGATAAAATTAAATTAAATCTTGAATTAAAAAAAAAACACTCAGCTATAACAGCTGGAACGGTAAATACAGACAAGGGAGCAGCCCCTCAGAGTCAAACAGTGAAATCCTGTATGAAACACCTCCCACTGTCCAGCATACAAGGAAGACAGTACCTGGCAAACTTTTAAGGGTGAGCCGATTCTGACACAGAAACTCAGGAGCCAGGAAGACAGACAGAAGGTACCCCACCTAGTCTGACTTTGGAATCCAGAGAGACACTTCATAGGGCCCATTCTGGTCTAAGTGTTTGGAACTCCAGGGACACAAGTAGCTGATTTTCCACTAGCAGAAAAGGTTCCAAAAGACAATTCAGAGAGAGAAATGACACATGCCTACCAGCAAAGAATAAATATGGACTACTGCTAAGGTTTTTGATTTTGATTGCACTTTTTCATTTTTATTTTTTAATCTTCATATATATAAACTAATATATATATATATATATATTAGTTTTGTCTTTCTTGATTACATTTTTTGATTGTTCTTTTCTACACCCATCATATTCAATTATTTATTTCTTTCAACCTATCTACTTTTTGAATCACTACTACTTTATTTCCTATCTCTATTACACCAGGGCGCTGCATGTCTGTGCAATACCTGCAGAGACAAGAAGAGGGTGTCAGATTCCCTGGAACTGGAGTTACAGACAGTTGGGAGCCTTCTTGTGGGTGCTTGGAATTGAACCAGGTTCTCTAAAAAGCAGCCAGTGCTCGTAACTGCTGAGACATCTTCTTTCCAGTCCTCCCGCCCTCTTTAAACTTCTCAATTACAATTTACTTGGACTTTAATAAGAGTCCCTAAATGTAGAGGGGAAAAAAGACTGCAGAATGGAGCAGCGTATGTAGCGGAGAGGAGCAGAACTAGAGACAAGGCGGCGACAGGCATGCGGAGGCATGCCATTAGACTAGAGCTGGTCCTCAGGTCTCCAGGAGGCTCAGGCCACCACTGGCCTGCATCCTGAGATGATGCTGACCATGCTGCTGCTGCTGCTTCTCGCACTGCTCCACCCATGGTAGGGAGGCACTGCAAACATGGTAGTAGGGCCCAGGTACTGGCAGGGTAGCTGGACCCAAGGACAGGGTAGTGAAAAGCAGTCTAGAGTATGTGCAGGGTTTATCCCCAGACACACTGCCCAACCACACAATCACCCTGACTCTGAGCAACAAGATATCCGAGATGAAAAATGGTTCGTATTTTGGGTTAAGTCTCTTCAAAAGACTTATGTGATCCTTGCTGCCACTGAAAACCATGCCCTTGGTCTGTGCTGCCACGGGCTGCTATGGGCAGGGAGACATCTATTGCAATGACATCGATGACTGCAGACTCTCAGCTGGGAAGGAGAGACTTGAAGGCTTCTGTGCCATCCACTCCCTCAGGAAGAGAGAGAGAGAGAGAGAGAGAGAGAGAGAGAGAGAGAGAGAGAGAGAGAGAGGAGGAAGCAAGGAGGGGGAGAGAGGAAAATAAGGAGAAAGAAAGAAAGAGAAAGAGGGGGAGGCAGGGATGGAGAGGGAGGAAGAGAAAGAAGGGACAGAAGGAAAGGGAAGGGAAGAGGAGAAGGGAGAAAGGGAGGAAAGAGAGAGTCCAGACATGAAGCCCATTGAAGAGAGTCCTTAAAATCATGATAAAGATGCTGAAGACTAGCTCAACACAGTTGATGGCTTCTGGAGGAGTAGGGTGCTCAGTTCTCTTTAAAGGCTAGCCCCTGGGAGTCTAACCAGGCTCCAATGAGTATACAGGCAACATAATTTGGACTTGGTATTGTTGTTTGTTTCTTATGGTGGGTGTGAAAGGGTGAGAGGGTGAACTTGGGAGGAATGGGTACCAAGTGTAATTAGGGTTTGTTGTATGAAGTTCCCAAATAATTAATAAAAACATTATGTTGGGGGGAAAAGAATTCCTAAACTCCATTTATCCTAATACTATTCTCTTTGTTTCTTAGCTTTATTAAGGATATAATAGACCTCATGTGTTTTTACTGCATTTCCATGCTGTGTTATCTTGTTACTGCTGTCTGCCTCTCCCCCTCAAAACACTGTATCCACTCTTTGAATGAATATTCCCTTGGCTACAGTGCTGTGTGAGCTCCATGATGCTTAGTATGTTTTATTCTTTTGACAATAATTTTAGCTATCCAAATGATAGAAAGTGAAGTTTGTTAGACATGTATTTAAAATAATAATTTTGAAATTTTTGATACTTCCTGGGAATATTGATCTATTGCCCCTGAATCTCAGACAAACACAACAGGAACTTGAGAGCACTGAGATACTTGCTTGTTTTCACTGCATGTTATAAATCTCAACTGTATTATTACTGCCAAATAAATGTACTTTCAAAATTCAAAAAATTAGTGATTAAGAGCACTGGTTGCTCTACCAGAGAACCCAGGTTCAATTCCCAGCACCCACATGGCAGCTCACAACTGTCTATAACTCCAGTTCCATGTGACCTGACACCCTCACACATTCAGGCAAAATACCAATGTACATAAAATACAAATAAATAAATTATCTTAAAATATTAGAATTAAAGAAACCAACAAATATTGCTCAGTAATAACTACATTTTAGTGATCTCCAGTGAAAAGATGCAGACCAACTGGATCAAAATATAAGACTGAGTAATCTGTCCTTACGAGAGCCATGCCTTATTGGCAAAGATTCACACAGATGGAAAGCTGAATGAGGAAGTCCAGAACACCAAGCAAATGGGAGTAGCAGTAACCATTCTTATTTTCAACACAGCAAAGTTCAAGCCAAAAGGGTCAAAAGATAGGAAGATCACTATATATTAACAAAAGGAATGTTCCACCAAGAAGATATAAAATATAACTACATATACATATTTGTCCACCAAATTTCATGACATGAACACTACTGAATATAAGAGAAGGTCCGGATACAATAATTGTAAGAGACTTCAATACCCTACTCTTATCAAGAGATTGTCCAGATCCCCTCCCCAAAGAAAAGTCAGAAAAGAAACTCAGACTTAACTAACTCATAGGACAAATGGACTTAGCAGAAGTCTGCAGAATATTCCACCCCGCCTCTCCAGAATAGGCGCTCTCCTCAACAGCACACAAAACCCTCTCTAAACTAGGCTGCTTTCTGCACCACAAGTCAATTTCTAACAAAACAAAAGAACTGAAAGAATTTCTTGTATCTTACCAGATCATAATGGAATAAACCTAGATACCAAAACAAGAGTAATTCTAGAAACTATACAAATGGAAGTAGATAAGTACATCATTGGTGACATCAGGAAAATAATTTAAAAGCTCTTTGAAGCAGATGAAAATGAAAACACAACTTACTTCAATCTTTGAGAGACTGAAAAGACTGTTCTAGAACAAAGGTTCATAGCTAGAGTCCCCACACCAAAAACTCAGAGAAACCTCAAGTAAGCAGAAGAAAAGAAATAATAAAAATCAATGAGTAAATTAATAAAAGTAGACTACAGAAATAAATCAGTGAAACTAACATGACAAAGAGTTGATTCCTTGAAAGGGCTAACAAAATTGACAACCCCTTATCCAAACCAGTTAAAAGGACCAAGAAAGTTCAAATTAATTAAGAAAATTAGATGTGAAAAGAGAAATATTACAACAGTTATCATTATGGGTACTTTGAAAAAACTGTATTTTAATAAAGTGAAAATTTCAGCATAAATTGATAAATTTCTAGATACATATGACCTTTAAAAATTAAACCAAGAAGAAATAAACGGACTTATCACATGTAATGAGATTGAAGAAGTCATAAGGAGCCCTCCCAATTAGAAAATGGCTAAGGGCCAGATGGACTGACTGTTGAATTGAATTCTAAATAAAATAATTGCAAAAAGAACTTAACAACACATTCAAAAAGTAAAATAATGTGGCCAGATTGTTTTGGCTCAAGGATAGCTTAGCAAATTCTAATCAATAAATGCAATGCAGCTCATGAATAGGTTCAAGAACATAAACATGATCATCAATAGACACAAATAAGATCCTTGACAACATTCAATATCCCTTCATGACAGGAGAAACTAGAAATATAAAAATTATAGTGAATACAAATACAGCAAAGTTTCTATGTGGCAAACCTATAACCAATGTTAGACATCAAGAGGGAAATGAAAATAGCTCCTCTAAAATCAAAAATAAGATACTCTCACCACCTTTATTCAGCATAGTTGCCGACATCCTAACCATAGAAATAAGACAATGAAAATGGGGGGGGGGATATAAGAGTTGAAGAAATCAAATTATCCCTATGTGCATATGATATTATTATGCACTTGGAATAATCCTGAAGTCTCTACCAGAAGTTCTTAGATCTGATGCTATCAGTAAAGTGGGAAGTTACAAAATCAATACTCAAAAATCAATAGCTTTTCTATATGCTAGTAACAAGCATGTTAAAGAAAAAACAATCTGGAAATCCATCCCATTCAGAGACCCTCAAAAACCACACAGTCATAAATCCAAAAGACACTTGTGATTAAAACACTGAAGAAAGAAACAGAAGATGGAAGCATGCAAACCTGACCCTGAACTGGTCGCATTGATATTGTGAAAACGACTGTGTGGTGAAAATAAAGCTGCACACCAGTGCTGCTGTCCCCAGCAAAAAATTCCAATGACTTTCTTCACCAAAATAGAAAAAAAAATCCTACATTCCATTAGTAAGCCCACAACCTCCAACTGCAAAATCAATCCCGAGCAAAAAGACCAATGTTATTCTTTGAACAATTCTTAGTTCTATTATAGAGCCATACCAACAAAAGCAGCATGGAATATATAAAGGAATGGAAACTCTCACAGCTAACTTGGGCAAATGTTAAAAAACAGACATTGGAGAAAAGACAGTTCTTTCTCAACTGACACATAAAAACTATACCCACATGTAGAAGGGTGAAACTAGATCCATACCTCTCACCCTTTACAAAAATTAATTCAAAAGGAATCAAAGACATTAATATAAGATATGAAACTTTGAAAAATATGGGCAAAATACTTCACCATATGAACATAGATAAGGACTATCTGTAAAGAATTCCAGTAGCACAGTAAGTGATATCAAGAAGAACAAATAAGATTATATAAAATTATGTTTCTATACAACCAAGGATGCAATCAACTGAATGAAGAAATAAACTACAAATAGAAGAAAATATTTTATGCCTATATATTGGTAAAGGTTTTACATTCAGACTATTTAAATAATTCAAAAAGATTAAACATCAACCTCACCAAATTATCTAATCATTGGATGTACAAGCAAAATGATTTAGCACCTCTCAAAGGTGAAATAAAATAGCCAATAAACATATAAAAACTGTTCAATAACCTTAGCCATCAGGGACTTGCAAACTAAAACTACATTAGGATTCCATGTTACTCATATTAGAATAGCCACCATTAAAAGATAAACTAACAAACAAAAATAAATGATGACAAGGGTACGGGGAAAGAAGTCTTTGCCTACTGTTGGCAGAAATGCAAACCATACAAACTCAGTTCACAAGTTAATATTGTGATTTCTCATAAAGCAAAAATGGAGCTACCCTATTTGTCACCATAGTACAGAGGTACCTGCTCATCCATATTTATTGTGGTACTGTACACAGCAGGAGTGCACCAGTACATAAAACAAGTAATACATTGTATTTACAGACACTGGAGTTATATGCAGCCATGAAGAAAAGTATAATATGTTATTTGTAGAAAAATATAGAATTTGCAGTCTTTTATATAAATTGAAATAAACCAGACATAACGTGATATTTTCTCACAGATAGATAATGTAGAGTGTGGAGGGTGAGTTATGGTGGCCCTCATAGGCCCATAAGTTTGAATGTTGCTTTCCAGTTAGCAGAACTGTTTGGGAAGGATTGGGAGGTGTGGCCTTGTTGGAGGAAATATATCGCTTAAGAGTGAGCTCTGAGGATTCAAAAGCCAAAGCTCACATCCAACCCAGTCTTCTTTCCTCTCTCTTTCTTTCTCTCTCTCTGTCTCTCTTTTTCCCTCTCCCTCTCCTTCCATCCTGTAGATAATATGTAAGCTCGTCTACTGCTCCAGCACCGTGCTACCTGCCTGCCTGCTGCCATGCTTCCCACCCTGATGATCCTGGAATAATCCTCTGAAACTGTAAGCATGCCCCCAATGAAATGCTTTCTTTTACCAGATAAATATAGCATATGTACTTATATATACATATACTCATACAAAAAAATATGTTTTATTCTATATAGTCTTATTCACTTGGACAGGCTCAAAGCCTATAGAAGACTACTGTCTCACTCTGGAGAGTAAAGAAGAATCAGGCAGAGGCACATGTAGGTGGAGCCATAGTCGGAACACTGCTGTCGCAGTCAACACACCCAGTCCTGAAATCCCAGCAGTGTAATAAGAGGGAGATACTTCTCACCTAAGTGGACTCAGCTATGGGGCAGGCGATCTTCCAGCAGGTCATCCTTCGTGTGGCAGTCGGGGGTACAGATGATTTTGTCCTGTGTCACCCTATCCAGCATGTACTTGCAGTTCTCCTTGGAAGGGGAAGCAAGTAATAAGGTCATGCCCCTGCCCTGAAGTGTTTCAGAACTGAAAAGAACACGCTGCTTCTGCTACAGCCCTCTGTCCACAGCGATATGAGAATCCTGCTTAGCTTCAAGGGGACTCAGCCTCACAGAGGAGAAATGCTGACCTGCTGAGCATGGAATGTCCTGACAAGGAGCTGGGATGAATATTTGCTCACACAAACTTACAGTAGTCTGCTCAGAGCATTCCAGGTTAATCATGGCTGAATCGTGGGGATCAAAAGGGAGTGAAGAGCAAGCTGGGAGAAGGGAGAGGAAGATGAGGACATGAACCACATGTTAAGAATCTAGACTTCATTTCACAGGCAGTTGGCACAGGTTTCTGCCGGGGTATGAACTGACAATGCAAACCAGACATGGTGTGATTCTGGATCAAAGATCTCCTTACATGTCGGACCCTCGGTGGGTGTTTCATGACAGAAAACAGGCAGATGGCAAGCGGAATTTGTTCTTCTGCTCACACTCCTTCCTTTTTAGGATAAACCCACATACCTGTGATGCACTCTGAATATTCCTGGCTTCAGTTTGCTGACGCTTATTTTGGTTGGGTCTCTCACATCTAGATTCATAAATGCTTCTGTAGTCAAAGTCAGTGACTCCACACAACCAATTCCAAAATCAAGTCTTCTTCTTCATCACTACTATGAGATGAAGTTAGCAAGTAAAATGTGTCTGTGGGTGCAACAGTGGCAGGACTATGGTGGGCACACATCAAATGCTTTCCGACCGGGTCTGAAGCCTACTCTACAAGAAGGGAACCATGTCTGGCCATGTAAACCTGGTCAAAAGATCAGAGCAGCTTCTCTTTGCAGTGAAAGGTGGTGTATGTGGAGACCTGAACTGCTCAAAGAGCTTAGAATGATTGATGCTTGAATACTCAAGACCTAAAGAGGACATTTACACCACCTCCTTCTGGGGACCCTCCGAGCACATACGGAAGAGAGGAATGCAAAGAATTTAAGGGCCAGAAGATATAGAGAAGGGCGGAAGTGCTACCTTCTGGGCACACAGCAATTATAGACATGATCTTATAACAGCTGACTGCCTGCAGCAAGCTGGGCCTGAACAAGATGAGGCTTGTCAATAGCCAGTCACGCACAAGCAAGGAGAAGGATGAGGCAAAATCAAAGGCACAAGTCTGAAGAAGCTGAGAGAAAGTGGCTGCAATGCAAAATGTACAGCATGAAAAAGTATTCACTAATAACCAGAGACTGGCAGTGAGTCATCCCCCTCTGTGCCCATGCCATCTAAGAATGCCTTGTAACCAGAACCACAGTCCCCGTCACCACAGATGGGGGAAGTGGCCCGCATTCGGATGAAATGCGGATGAAATGTGTGAACAGAAACATGGATCCTCTCCCCGCAGTGTAAAAGAGCAGATGAGTTCCATTTGTCGGAGCCTGGTACTATTAGAAGAAAATCGGCACATGTTGTTTCCTTATGAAAGAAACAGAAGACAGGGACAGCATGACAAGCCTGTGCCGTCGAGCTAGCAAGAAGCCGATCTGCAGAGTCTGGGAACTGGCAAAGGGTAGCTGCAGGCCCACCGACAGCCTTCTCCAGGTCTGTAGGGTCTAACTGGTGTGCCACCACACACTGGCTACAGCTGCTCTCCCGCTAACAGGGCAGAGCTGAGTGAGACAAGAGGCCCCAGCTGGTCCTTGTCAGAAGTGGGCTGACTCTTAGCCGAGGACATTTTTTCACCGCTCACAGTTTTAAAACCCCAAAATAATAATTCCACTTGGTTTATACTTATTGGTATTTTATACAAGGATTGTCAGTGATAAATTTCTTCAGTTTACTAAAAGACAGTAGAATAATAAAGGGATGAAAAATAAAATTGGTCCATTCAACCTGTGACCTCGTTTCCAGAAAAAAAAAAAATACAGAAAAACAGATGCAGAATATCCACAAGCATTGGGCATATGGTGTTTCAAAAATTCAAAAATGTCAAATGGAATGCTTTTCAGGCAGCCTGGGTTTAAAGCCTATTTATAAAATATCTTTTCACGTATACGCACGTGTCATATAAAATAACAGTTGTCATAGACATAGTGCATCTGATGAACTAGGAGCAGCAATTTTCCGTGGACTTTGGCATTTTCCCGAGGAAGAAACTGATTCTGACGAGATGGGTACTGCTATAGCTGTGCACCCCCACCTGGAGTCCGCTCCTCATGGTGAAGCAGTAACCATGGAAACAACCTGTGCTGCTAAGAGGTGGGACTTTGGTGAACTGACTAAGATTCGACACAGGTTTTAGAGTTTAGAGAAAGAGAGAGATGTGGTGGCTTCAATGAGAATGGCCCCAGAGACTCATATACTTGAATGCTGGGACCCCAGTTAGTGGAACTGTTATGAAGGATTCGGGGATGTGAACCTATTGGAGGAAATGCATCACTGGGCACAGACTCTGAGGTGTCTAAAGCCTACACCATTCCCAGTCTCCCCTCTCTCCACACACCCCCCCCTTTTCTTTGTTCTTGTGGATCAACTATAAGCTCTAAGCATTAGCTCCAATGCCATGGCTACCAGCTGCTATGCTCCCCATTATCATAATATGGAACCTAAACCTCTGGAACTGTAAACTCCCAATAAACTCTGTCTTCTATAGGTTGTCTTAGTAAGAGTGTCTTGTAACAGCAATAGAAAAGCAACAAACCAGAACAGTGTTCACATGCATGCATGCACATACACACACACAAACACACATGCACACACATACATGCACACGCGCACACACATGCATGCACATACATATGCACACATGCAACACATTCCCTGCCTCTAGCTACCTGGTGCCCAGTACTGCCTGAGACTCTGTCAACAAGAAGGTAGTTAGCAGATGATATCCTTTGACTGAAACCTGCAGAATTCAATTCCTTGCTCTTCTTAACAATGCGCCTATTCTGTGGAGCAGTGATTAGCAGAAGAGAGCAGACTAATGCACATTATTTGTCCACAGATAGTTATGATGATGAAAGCCCCCCCCCCCCTTTAACTTTAGGGCTGTGGTACTTGACAGTCACCCACCATGGTGTGGAATGAGGATTTGATACTGGAAGATGGAGAATTGCAAAAGGTGAGCGAGACTGATCCTAGATTGAGCATCAGCCCTCTGCAGCCACCAGAGATGAAGCCACATGCAAACACTCCAGCACACATCCTTTACCCCAAGACTCTTCTCATTCATGGAAGATTCCTCCTTGCCCCGGTGTTTTCGATCCAGACAATCCATGTTAACATCACACAAGGGTCCTGGATAATCAGAAGCAGTGTAAGATTGGAAATCCTTCCTTGCATCTTCTACAATAACACTGACTGCTCTTGAGTGGCTCTGTTTTGAACATGTCTAACAATCTCATTAATGTCAGAGATGAACTGTGTCCACTTGGAGAAGGACAGGATCCAAACTGATACACAGGGAGAGAATAATATGCCCTGGGGTCATCTGATAAGGCAGCCAAGATGCTGAACAGGACCCTTTGACCTCTATCTTCATGCTTTGACCTTGAGATGCCATGGCCAAACATATTGGAACGTACAGAGCATGTCAAGGGCTTTTTCACCCCATTTACTTGTCAGTATCCTAGGAAACAGACAGTAAACATGAAGTCAACAGACAAGAAAATAAACTCTAAGCAATTAATTATTATAAGAAGTTCTGTGTAGGTCCAAAGAATGAGGACTAACAAGGGCAGGGCAGAGTGAATAAACACGACTTTTTGTGGACTATATTCTTCCAAATTTTCTCTCCATGCAAAGTCCAAACACAAGCTAATACTTTAGAAGGTGAGCTGTTTCACACAGTCATAATGTTATAGGCATGCCACTACGCTCTCAGGGAATTCTGCTGCCCAAACTGGTACCTGGAACACTTCCTTCCTGACCCAAGGTGGGTATGAGTGTGACGTGTGTTGACACAAAGGCTTCACCCATGAAGCATTGGGGTGACATGAAAAACATCACTGCACACTCTTCCTCCGACGTGGCAGCACCTTACATTTCTCCTTCACAATGGTAAGCAAATAAGAGAACTTTCTTGTTCTCCCCCAGTTTATAGCCTGATGAGAAAGCTGTATTTCTAGGAGGGAAACTATTCCAAAAGTCATTGGAAATTGTGAATAAGTTCTGGGAGGCAGTAGTGTTATTCTAACTCTCTGAAAAAGAGGAGTAGGATGTTTTGATGGGCATCCAAAGCATGGGAACGCGTCTCCTCGCCTCAGTTCACAGAAGGCTTTCTTGGTGGATCTGTTTATCTTTGAGTGACATTATAGTCATATCAAGCATGTGAAGTGAAGCAGACCATCAAAGGGCTTATAAGTTGCTTCAGACCGGAAGGCTAGAGTACCACCAGTCCCCCGCTTGCATTTCGCAAAAGTAGACCACTGCACATTGGAGATAATTTACCATTCAGATTCTCTCTTTGGTTTACCACTGAAACTGGGTTCTTTCTCTTGAACATGTTTATTGAGCGTATCCCAGATCCTGGCTATTGTTCTGGATACTGAGAACACAGGGTTAGAAGGCGAGAGCCAGATCTGCAGGAATCTTTGAGTGAAGTACATTTGGGGAAAGACCCTGCAGGTATGGTTCACCCCGTGGCTAGCTAGCTACACTCTAAGGGTAAAGTCCATCCTGGGCACAGGGAGAACTTCTCCCCAGTCCCAAAGTGAAATCCTGAATAGGATTGGGGTACCCCATGGGACACAGAAAGAAATGAAGGCAGAGGCTCCAACAGAAGAGAGCCCATGTCAATCAGCCCAGCAGGGATGCCATGGGCACTCCATCCAGAGACTCAACAGCGCACATGTGTTTTTCACAGCTGTGGAGGTAGAAGTTCAAGATCAAGGTATAGGTTGACAAGTCCATAGTGAGGGCTCTCGTTCTGTATTTCCTACTACCACCTCTCTGTGGCCAGCAATCTGAAGCCTGCTTCTCTTCTTACAGAGACACTGGTCCCATCCTGAGGACCTTTACCCTCATGACCTCTCATAATCCACCACATTGAGGGCTATAGACTCAACTCAGGGCTTTCTGGGGCAGGACACAATACAGTGTACAAGGCCAGGATGGGCAGCTGACATTCAGATGACCGAAACTCCTTTCTCTGGGAAATGAAGGGAGCAGATCCTGGCCCTTACAGTAAAGCCACATCTGTGCCCACCACCACCAGGCACCACTGAGCTCCCATCTCCTCTCCCAGGCCACCCTGAGAAGTCCCAGGACCAAGTTAGACATTCTTCCTGCATACCACACAACCTAAGTTCTGACTCTCCTGGGTTTCAGTTCTTCAGGCCGTGATATGCTCAGTATGGATGTACAGCTGGATCCCACATCTGCCTTGGATACTAAAGTCTTACCCTAGTCATGTTAAATTCTGCACCATGGAGTGAACATGAGAGAGGAGGAAGGAAAACAAAGTGTGCTCGCAGGAACAGTTGGCTTCTCTCATTTCTCCCCCGCCCCTCTTGAAGATGAGAACAGCTGGACACATTTGCTCACACAACCCCTGAGAAAGCGCTTTGAAATCTGGCTTGTCATGGTCTTGGAGGAGAAGAAGGTATCTGAAATGGAAGGATTCGAAGTTGAGACAAAGTGAATAAATGGCCTCATTTAAAAGCAGAAACAACTGGTGTCTCAGGCCCAACCTTAAAGGACACTGCTCAAACAGCACCTAGATATGGAGTCGTAGAATTGCCTTTTAGCCCTTAAATAATCCAATCAATCAAGTCCCAGCTGAAACAAGGAGCCGTAGCCTGAAGCTCCCCAGCAACTAGATGAATCAATCTGAAGTTTTGGAGAAAGATCAGGTGTGAGTGTGCAAAACTGGCTTCCCTCTGTCACACACAGATAATAAACCTTGTCACAGTTGCGGCTGTCCCTGGAAGACCCAGAACATAGACTTGTGGGCTCATAGGTACTGTTATGGTACCACGCAATGCAGAGGGCACACCAACTCCAGTGCCAGACAGCAAGCCAAACAAGTAGCTGTGTTCAGTATTCTACTTACTTTCCAAATAGGAGGGGATCATTCTTCTCTGCCTTTCTCATATGCCTGCAGGCTCTGAAAGACATCACACATCTGCCAAGATCCTCATCTGACTGAAAGGAAGCCACAGAGAAGAGAGTAAAGTTGAAGGCATCATATTCGTGGTTGTTAGAGAGAACACATCGGTTCCAGGTCTAGCCAAGGCTCCAGGTAAGTTCAATGGAAGAACTCAAGCCGCTGCTACGTGTAACATGATGGGCTGCCTGCTTGTTGGGGTTTCTGTCCCGCCCAGTACCCCACAGCTGGCAAGCCCCAAAATCACACAGAGATCTCCATAAGTTATAAAACTGATTGGCCCATTAGCTCAGACTTCTTGTTAACTCTTATAGTTTATATTAACCCATTGTTCTTATCTACCTTAGCCACATGGCTCAGTACCTCTCTCAGCCAGGCAGATTGCATCTTGCTTCTCGGTGGTCTGGGCAGGACTCAGAGGAATGGGCTTCCTCCTTCCTAGTATTCTCCTGTTCTCATTGCCCCACCTCTACTTCCTGTCTGGTTGACCCACCTATACTTCCTGCTGGCCAATCAGCATTTATTTAAAACATGATTGACAGAATACAGACAATTCTCCCGCACCAGCTATGGTCCGTTCTCTAACCCATGTGTTCATTCGTTCATTAAACAGAGTGCTTTAGTCAGTTGATTGCATCTCTGTGTGATTCCCCAGAAGGCCCAGAGCTGGTCCTCGTCCATACAGCCTTCTCGGATGCCGGCTTCCATTCACTCCAACCCTTCATGGTTTCTCATCAGAAAATACTGCCCCTTTTTTCAGGCTCCAGTTGATGTGGGGATCCACACAGAGAACATATTTCCCATCACCTCTGCTCCCACCCCCAGTCACTGATCTATAGGTGTCCTGTTACTGACATTTCTAGATCATCCTCCACCCTGGCACCTGCTGCCACTAGGTGTCTGTCACCGAGATGACATTCTATCATTTTCATAAGTTGGGATAAGCATGGTTCCCTCCATCTTCATTTATTAGCACGATGCCTTACATTGAATTTTTTTTTTACCATCCTGGAATTCTTGGATAAATCACACTTGGCTGTGATGTACTATCCTTTTAATAGCCAGTTCCTTCAGTCTGCTAATACTTTCTGGAAATATACTCAGGGATATTCCTGTAGTGTCTGGCTTTTATATAAGACTGTATAAGGCTGGACTCATAAAATGAGTTCAGAAATGCTCAATCCTCTTCCACTTTTGAAAGAGATCAGAGGGATCAATGCTGGTTTGTGCTAAATAACTCACAGACATCATTGATAAGCTAGACAGCTCTAGACGTATCTTCATTGAATGATTTCCAAGTCACTCTCTTAATACACCAGAGAAATATCAAACCAACAATCTAACTGTGTATCCTAGGTAACCAAGCATGAACAGCAGTCTAAAGCTAAAGCAAGGAGGTGTATTAATCTAGACACTCAGTTTAATAGTTTCCCTGTGACCACTGTTTTCTCTGAACTCATGATTCTTAGTTGTTTGATTTACTATCTTTCACCTAAAGAAACTCTTACTTTCTCCTTTGATTTATAGCTTTCTAAGCATTTTGTTTAATTTCTACGTGTGTATAAATTTTTCAATTATCCTTCTTTTATTGCTTTCTAGTGCCAGTCCTTTACAGACAGATGATATGTTTTATATCAACATAGTGGTGTGATGAGTTTACTCTGTGGGCTGACCTAGACAAGTTCATCCTGCAGTGTGTCCCGTGTGCACTTCAGATGAATATGTGCCCTGTTGTTGGTGCTGACTGGAGTCCTATCCATCTCTGTGTCATTCATGTCTTCTGTTCCCAAGCTGACACCGGGACTGGACCATTGCTGAAAGTGGAAGGCTAAAGCCTCTGACTGTTAAAGAACTTTGCTGTTCTGTTCAGCCATGTCACTTTGTGCCTTATATTTTATGGTTCTGTTCTGGGTTCAGATATGTTTATTACTACTGTGTCATCTTGATGATTTTTTCTTTTATGACTCAATCTCATGTTTTATAGCCAATTTTGATTTAAAGTCCACTGGACTGATGCTAGTAGAATTGATGTAGCATATATATGCCTCAACATTTCATGTCTTATATTAAAAATGGGTCTTTTGGAGTTAACATAGGGTTTATATTAGTTTTAATGCATTCTGTGCAACTCTGTTTTTTAAATGAATGGCTTAGGTTGTCTAAATTTAAAGTAATTCCTGTCAGATGGTATGCTCGCTACTTTTGCTTGCTGTAATAAAACATCATGACCAAAAGCAACTTGGAGAGGAAGGGGTTTATTTCATCTTCTGCTTTACAGTTCATCATGGAGGGACGCTCGAGGCAGAAACCTGATGGCAGAACTGAAACAGATGGCACAGAAGAACACTGCTACTGGCTTGTTCCCCCTGCTCACACTCAACCAGGGTTCCAACACAGCCCAAGACCACCTGTGCAGAGGTGCAATCTCCTACACTGGGCCGGACCCTCTCATGTCAATCATTGACCTAGACGGTGGTCCCACGGACACGCCTACCAGTACAGTCTGATGGAGATAATTCCCCAGCTGAGGTTCTCTCTTCTAAGATGTCTCTAGTCCGTGTCCAGCACAGAGAGCTCTCTCTCCCTCTCTCCTGCTCTTCTATTTATCATTTGCTTTTTGGACTTACATTTCTCTCCTCCTCCAATATCACCTTAGGTTTTGTTTCTAACTCAACTTACCTAAACATTTCCAGTTGTTTTGTTTACTGTTTCAGACTCTAGACTCCTAAAAGCTGTAATTATTTCTCTGATTTATGATAATGCAGCTTGAATTAGAACCAAGGCAGATTTAACTTCACCTGAAAGACTACTTGCTACGAAACAGCCCTGTCCATCACACTTCATGTGACTTCTATCCCAAATCCTATCTTTATACTTTAATTTTTGTTTATACATTGACATCAGCACATTGCCTTACACATTTAAATTTTAAAAGGCATAGAGAAAGGAAAATTAGAAAAAAATCTAGAAAATAATAACACTAGCTTTTATAATTACCCTGGCAGTTACCCTGAGGGACTTTTTTTTACTGGTTCAAATGTCTTTTGTTTCAACCTGAAGGAATCTCTCTGCAGTATTTCCTGGAGTGTGTCTAGAAGTCTAGCTCTCCTTGTTGCTGAAGAGTGTTGTGTAAGAGAACTCTTGGTTAGCAGCTTCTTTTCCTGCCAGCAATTTGAATATTCCACTTTCCTTGCTGATGAGTATGTGACTGTCCTAGTGACTAAGAATCTACACAGACTATGACTCTATCATGGGGAGTTTCTCATGGTTACGTAAGGACAACAGGTCCTTTAGTTTTGTGTATGTGTTTTCCCCTTTTACTGAAAATAGATTATTTTCTTATACAATATAATCTGCTTCCAGTTTCCCCTCCCCCTACTCCTCCCAGTTCCCCCCACCTCCTCTCCCATCAGGATCCATTGTCTCTCATTAGAAAAGAACAGGCTTCTAAAAGATAGCAACCAAACATGACAAAATAAAAGATAGAACAGAAACCATCACATCCAAGCTGGACAGCACAAACCAATAGAACGAAAAAAGCCTAGTAGAAGGCACATGAGTCAGAAGCTCACTCGTGAACACACTCAGGAGTCCCACAGAAGTACTAAACTGAAAGCTATTGTACACACAGAGGACCTGGTGCAGACTCACGCAGGTTCTGTGTCTGCTGCCACGCTCCTGGGTATATACCCAAAGGATATTTCATCATACTACAGAGACACTTTCTCAGCCATGTTCATTGCTGTTCTTTTCATAATAGCCAGAAACAACCTAGCTGTCCCTCAACTAAAGAACCAATAAAGAAAACCCAGTACATTTACACAATGGAGTAATTTATATTACTCTGCTGTTTTTTTTTTATTTTTGAAAAAAAAAACGGCATCATGAAATTTGCAGGCAAACAGATGTAACTGGAAAAAAGCCATTCTGAGTGAGATAACTCAGACCTAGAAAGATAAACATGGTACTCACTTATAAATGGATGTCCACTGTTAGGTAAATGAGAACCAAGCTATGGTTATCATAGACCCAGAGAGGCAAACTATAGAGGAAGGGATTGGGGGATGGTTTCATGGCTCCCCCTGGGAGGAGGGATTAAAATAGAATTAACAGGTGGACTGGAGGCAGGGGGGGACTGGAATAGGAGGGTGAGGTAGGGGGTGTAGATGGGACTGAGGTTTGGAGTGGGGAAGCTAACTAGAACTGAGGGGCATTTGAGGGTTGGCATTGAAATCCGGTGCAATGGGAAATTCCTAAAATATATGAAGGTGACCCTAATGATCTCCAAATAGTAGTTTTGCGTTTTAAAATCTAGTTGTGACATCATGGAGGTTTTCTCTTACTTGTCGGCATGTAATCAATGCACACAGTGATGGTAAAGACATTTCATTCAAGGTACATGACCACAGTGACTCCTGTATCTTTCCCCTACTTTGCCCAAATAGTACTACTTTTATTGTCATGTTATAAAATAAATTTTATATATACACGCAATCTGTACATATAAGAGGAAACATGCAATGTTTGTCTTTCGGAGTCTGGCTGATGCCACTTAAGTGGATAAGTTCTAGCTACATCCATTTACCTGTAAACAACAGAATTTCTTCCTTACGTCTGAGTAAAACTCACTGCACTGTGCTCTTTATGTTTAAGCTTTCGGCATTTGCCAAGACCTGGTTATCTGCCCTAACCCAAGTTTGGGGGAAGTTTGGGGTACCATCACTTAAGGTTTTGTTGTGCCCCTTCCTCCTCCTTCTGGAGCTCACTTAGAGAACCCACAGATCTCTAAGTGTTGTTTTGCTCTTTTTCTTCTTTGGCCTTTCCGCTTCACAGACCGGATTATGTAAATTGAGCGATTCTGGGAGACCCTTTCTTCCTCCAGCTCAGGTCTGCTGCTGAGCCTTTGTTGAATTTTCCACCTCAGCTAATGGCACCGTTTAGCTTAAGAAGTTCAGTCTCATTCTTCCCTTTCCTGCATTTCCATGTATATCCAGTTGTCGGTTCCTGGCTTCCTTCTGTCCTTTGTCAGTGGTATTCGGTTAGCTCTTGGAATATATTTAAGACGGTTAATTCTATGAACGGTGCCGTTTTAGCTGAAAAATAGGAGTTCCGTGTTCAGGAAGAAACCTTGCTTCAGAGTAATAAAGGGAAGAAGGATAGAGGAGGACACCCAGTGCCCTTTTCTGGCCTCTATAGCCTTGCACACATGGGTACATGTACCAGCACACATAGGTGAGTACACACCATATGCATAACAACATATTATCCCCTTTCTCTCTCTCTCTCTCTCTCTCTCTCTCTCTCTCTCTCTCTCTCTCTCTCCCCTCCCTCCCTCTCCATCTCCCTCTCCCCCCTTCTCTGTCTACACACACACACACACACACACACATACGCACACAATGGTATAAGATTATATGACTCCTCTGCACCAATGCTCTCATTCCAAATCCTCACAATGGTCCAAGTCTTCACAATGGCCCACAGGCTCTAAATGATCAACAAATCTTCAGCCTTCCTGTCCACATCTCCTAACTCACAGTTCGGTAATTCACCCTCTGGGCTCCAGTCTGGGGAGCTGGCACTTGTCTACCACAGTGTGCACATATCCTCCTTACTCCCTTACCTGCTCTGCATGCCACTTTATCAGAAACACCTTCCCCAACCATCCTGTGTAAACAATCACATTCGCCTACTCCAGCTGTTCCTTGTTTGAATTAACATGGTATGCTGCCTGCGGTTGGCTGCCTCCACCACTGCCCACTGGAAGGTCCCAAGGTTTGCTCTGTCTCCTGGACTCTAAAACAAAGAGGTGTCGGAGAGGGTCTACTCTGTGCCAGCCGTGACCTTTACCAGGGAGTAGTGTGAAACCAGAAACACACAGCAAAATGAGATCATATGCAGACTACCGAGGTATACTGGTTACACCAAGAATTTATCAACAACCCTGTGTCCCCCAGGAGACTCTCCGACTTCCCTGTGCTCTGATCGCTGTACGTTGGGATTAAGTTTAATGAGCAGATGTGACCTGTGTTGTGAGTTTATCATCGTCTGACCCATGGTACTACATTTCTCATCATTGGCTCCCTTGCATTTGGGATATCTGCACTGGATGGGAGAGATGCTTTTCTGTTTTGTTTACAACAGATGCTAGAGAAATGTAGCCAAGAGACGGAAAGTAATGATCATCTATCTCCATAGACGCCTGTTGGTTTTTCAAGTAGGTCTGAAAAATAACTAAAGACAGCCACACAGAGGAATGCAGAGAGGTCATTCTGTCTTAAAGATACACAACCCTGTGTTTGCATTTGTAAGCACTTTGATTTTGCACTATTGTTTATTTACTCAAGAGCTATTTTTGATAAACATTATAAGCTAGTAATATAAAAACAAATAGCATGGGGCCTCTATCTCTAAGAGCCCTGTAGACAGGCTTAAAATAAGAGTAACTGATATTTTAAATAACCATAACAGCAAATGTTTTCTAATAAGTATAGAGTATCTTTTAGTGGGTGACAAAAACATTCAAAACTAAGGGATGACTATACAACTCTGTGGACACACTAACGCCCATGTGGCCACCCAACTTCCACGAATAAACTCTATGGTAGATGAATATCACTTCTACAAAGCCATCTGAAGTGGTCATGCCAGGGCACAGCCTCAGGTAAGAACACAAAGATACAGTGGAAAGCACTTGGCAGGAGAGAGGTGAGAGAGGCAGAGAGAGAAAGACTCCACACAGAGGTCAGATACAAGTATTACAGCAGTCACCTGTGCATGTGTCCAATGACATCTCATTCTCAACGTGCCCAGACCCTGGCACAAACCTCACTAACACAGGCTCCCCATCCAGCTAAGGCTAGTTCCCTCATTTCGGATGCACAATGACCTTAGTTAGCATCATCCTTCATATTGACCTTCTCCCTGGGGCTTTTATCTAACCTGCTATGGTTGACCTTTGGCTTTCTAACATCTACTGCTGTGTGCACCCTCAGCCCACACTTGCATTCCCGTCACATCCTTCCTGTGGGTCTCACAGCATCCAAAGTCCATTCTCAACACTGAGGCCCAAGGGATATCCTCCAAACTGCTCAGCATCCTTATGGCTACTCTCAAGGGTCTAAAGTGTAAACGCTGCACAGATGAATGCTAAGGCTGGTCCCAGCTGCAAGCCTGTCCTTTCCAACCTACCCTCTACAGTAGGTGGAAATGGGAAAGGGTATAAACATCCTCTCTCCCCAAGAAGTTCCCTGACACTAGTCAGTTCTGCAGCCTCCCTACTCATCTGGCTCCTTCAAGACTGAAATCAATGTTGTTAAGACTGTGTTAGTTTGCATTTCTATTGCTGCAACTAAACACCAAGATAAAAAGCAACGTGGGGAGAATACAGTTACCTTCATCTTATTGTTCTCAGTCCATCACCCAGAGACCTCAGGGAAGGAACCTGGAGGCAGGAGAGCTGCTTATTGACTTGTTCAACCTGACTCACTCAGCCTGCTTCTTATATCACCCAAGACCTCTGCCCAAAGATGTCACTACCCACAGAGCTGAGCCCTCTTCCCTAACCACTCTACATCTCAAGCTCAGACTGATCTTCCTTGCACAGGCCAATCCCAACAACATTCTTGGTCCCACTTTTAACTCTTATCCCTCGTAACAAGGCTAACAATCCTGAGAGTCTCATGCCCTGGGTTCGCCTGAATGAGTAGTCCCAACCCAGACCTCCTATGACTGTAGTGCTGTTCCTCTGTCTGAAATGCCTTCTCAGGGCCCGCTGGCAGGACTAGTCAGAAGCTTCACTGACTTGCTTTCAGTGTGGTAATCTTGTCTACCTGCTGGGCTAAGGAAAAATGCAAGGGGGTGATAGAGAAAGCACCATAAAAGCTTGTGCAAGTGCTGGCAGTGACAGCGGCATGGGTCATACCCGCCACTGTGGGAAGCCCCGAGGAAGTAAAATCCTGAGTGAATGCATATTGTTGACATCTCGAGGACCACACTCTGAGATCCATGGGGAAATGGGCAAAGCCTTGCCTTCCCAGGGCTTAGGCACAGGGTGAGGTCAAAGCCTTCCTTTGCTCTGTGTGGATGTTAATAGTTATACAGAAAATGTCCACCATAGCTTTTTCTTTGGGGATATTACAGCCTACAGAGTGTTCCCCCATAGACACTGCTCCTACCAAGAGTAGCTAAACCTGCCCGCCAGTCAGTTGTGTGCAACCACCCCACCTCCTTGTTTATCTGTGTGTAATAACGCCACATCTCTGTTCAGACGGCTCTCAGAAACACACTGAGATTCTGGGGCGCTGTGGTTCTCTATCAGAGAACCCGATCCATCTGATCCCAGCTTTTCTGTGCATTTCTGTGTTTATCTTTTCTCTGTTCTCTCACCACCCAGTCAGGCCTGACCCTGAATCCATGGTTGGCCTGGCAAACCACAACAGAGCAAAGGATCAGGAAAACCGAGATACAGGGCCACTTTCTTGGGAACTTCCATCGATAACCTTCTTCATAATCACAAAATCTTCCCATGTTAACAACAACCACTGTCTTGGTGAGACAGAACAAACCCAAGTTTTTAGACCTGGCTGGTCAAGCATGAAGTTAGAATGAGACCCAGACTTCTGATCCACAACACAGCATCCCTGAAGAATGTGTGGTTGGAGTGGCTGAGTGTCCGGGATCCTGATGTGGGAGTGTCATATATCAATCTGTTGATTTCATTGGTTAAAATAAAGAAACTGCTTGGCTGGTCCTATAGGTTAGAACATAGGTGGGTGGAGTAAACAGAACTGGGCGGAAGAGGAAGTGAGGTCAGAACACACGCAGCTCCGCTCAGAGAAGCCAGACGCTCCTGTCTAGCGGGCAGACAGGATGGCCCAGCTCTCTGAGGCACGCACGCGATGAAGCTCCTACTCGGGATGGACGTAGGCTAGAATCTTCACGGTAAGCGCACCTTGGGGTGCTTACTCACATTATTAGAAATGGGTTAGTCCAGGTGCGAGAGTTAGCCCGTAAGAGGCTAGAGCTAGTGGGCCAAGCAGTGTTTAAATGAATACAGTTTGTGTGTTGTTATTTCGGGCATAAGCTAGACAGGCGTTCGGGGTGTTGGGGACGCAACCCCACACCCCAATTTCAACAGGATCCTTTCCTAGGACTCCCTCAGCAGGTAGAAGAGAAACGCCATGATTGGTATTTTGTAATTGAGGTTACTGTGGAGTTGGTCGTGGTGAGGTACCACACAGACAAGCAGCATTATCTGCGTCTTTGACACCTGAATCAAAGGAGGCTCCTGGTCACACGTGCCCTTCCTTTGTCCTCCTGCTCTGAATCCCCCCTAGAAAGAGCCCCACCACTCAGACCCAGCAGACTAGACTGCTGTTCTACCTCAGCTTATGCTTCCTGTGGCTACTAGAGTTGGGATGGGCACCCCACTTTCACGGATGACTCACTAGACTGGTGTATCATGTCAAATGCATCCCTGGGATTCCAGGCTAAGGAGCACAGCAGGGACACTAGAGGAAAGGCGAGTCTGTAGAATTATTCATTGTAATGGTGCTGATGACATCTGACAAAGGTGCCCTAGAGCAAGGAAAGACTTGAATCTTAGGGTGGGAGCCAGGGAGTCGTGATGGATAACAAGGCAGAGCCTGGTGGGATGAACTCAGCAGCTACAGAGTGGCCCTCCTTGTGATGAGTCAGGTCATCTGTACACAGCAGAACCAGGGGAGTACCCAATGGGACTAATCCCAACATCCTTGTGCAGTGGCATAACAGACAGGCAAGAGGAGGAGGGTACCCTTCCACACAGCATCCCCCAGATGGGCCCAAAGAAAGAAGGTGGGAAGTTGTATCCCATCAGAAATCAGGACAGAGCCCAGCATCCTTGCTACCAGGAAGACGATTGAGAAAATGCACCTGCCATAAACAGCTATGACCAAGCCCATGGTCTGGAAAGATCACAAGATAGCTTGCAAAAATTTCAGTCTGCTCCTTGCCATACAGCCTAAGTAGATGTACACGAGGTTGCCAACATCCCACAGAAGTAGTCCAGTCCTTTATCTACCTGAGGGATAGAAACACAATGGGTGGCGGTAAGTAGGGGCCATAAATACCAAGACTGAAAGGTGAGAAGCCTACTTATAAGCTAGGATTCCCACAAAAGAGGAACTGGAGCCCTCCAAAGATTCTTTAAAGATTCATATATTTACTTATGGGTAAAAAGTCATAAAGAATTTAATTTGAAATAATTATTTGGTATGCATGCATTTTACTATATTAAAAAATAAAACAAATTTGCATATGAATGAGTTAGATATGTTTGTTTACTGAAGGACATAGAGTATGGTCAACGAACTTTATTTTTGTGTGTATGAGGATTTTGCCCACACATCTGTCTATCACGAGTCCAGAAGATGACATCAGCTACCCTGAAGAAAGCAACAGTTGTGAGCCATCATGTGGGTGCTGGGAACCAAACCTAGGTCCTCTGCCTCTGCAAGAACATGAGGCACTCGTAACTTCTGAGCCACCTCTCCAGTCCCATCCCACCCCCAATGGAGATTAAGAAAAACAATCACCTAATAAAGTTCATGCTAGCTAGATCTGACTTAGTTTTCTGAAAAAAAAGATCTCTAAGGAAAACGAATAACTAAGCCACCTCTTAAAAAGGATAACTTACATTTTAAAATTTTTTTTTAGTTGTTGTTAACTAAGACTAAACAAGAACAGATTTCACATTTGGCTCTGTCTAACATCCTGAACAATTTCCATTATTCAAGAAGCTAATAAAAACATTTTTTGAAGATTTTTCTTACTGAGTTATGATTTTTCTCTGTAGTAAGAGGAGCGGCCGGGCTGTGTTCCCCACACCCGGCCACCCACATGGCTTAGCTTAAGCCCCGAAATAATTACACGGAAACTGTTTTCTTTTAAACACTGCCTGGCCCATTAGTTCCAGCCTCTTATTGGCTATTTCTTGCACCTGGACTAGCCCATTTCTGATAATCTGTGTAGCACCCCAAGGTGTGCTTACCGGGGAGATTCTAGCCTGTGTCTGCAGGGACTGGGAATATCATGGCGACTCCTTCTCAGCTTCTCTTTCCCAGAATCCTCTTCTGTCTACTCCACCCACCTAAGGGTTGGCCTATCAATGGGCTCAGGCAGTTTCTTTATTTTAACCAATGAAATCAACAGATAAGATACAAGACCCACCTCCATCATTTCCCCTTTTTCTGTTTAAACAAAAAAGAAAGGCTTTAACTTTAACATAGTAAAATTACATATAACAAAACAGTTATCAAGTAAGAATTACAGTTACAATATTTATATCTACTTTATCTTTTATCATAACTAAGGAAAACTATAACTATAACTAACCATTCTTCAATTCCATCAAAGACTCCAGAAGGATATAAAATTATTTAAACAAACAAGAAATCCAAACTCTAGAAATGACAGAGACATCTCGCTGCCTGGACAGTCACCGTTGGGCGCCAATCTGTAGTAAGAGGAGCGGCCGGGCTGTGTTCCCCACACCCGGCCACCCACATGGCTTAGCTTAAGCCCCGAAATAATTACACGGAAACTGTTTTCTTTTAAACACTGCCTGGCCCATTAGTTCCAGCCTCTTATTGGCTATTTCTTGCACCTGGACTAGCCCATTTCTGATAATCTGTGTAGCACCCCAAGGTGTGCTTACCGGGGAGATTCTAGCCTGTGTCTGCAGGGACTGGGAATATCATGGCGACTCCTTCTCAGCTTCTCTTTCCCAGAATCCTCTTCTGTCTACTCCACCCACCTAAGGGTTGGCCTATCAATGGGCTCAGGCAGTTTCTTTATTTTAACCAATGAAATCAACAGATAAGATACAAGACCCACCTCCATCATTTCTCAGACACCATTGGACTTCCTGCTTCTCTGGAGTTTAATGTAGTTCATTTATGACATATGAGTTTTCAACAAGTGCTCTGAAAAGAGAGGGTGCATCCTACAGAAGAAAGGATTGGGAAGCTATTAGACACTAACCTTGGCAAGAGAGAGTGGTCAGTGTCATATTGGTTTGCTCTTGCGAAGAAGGTTGGTTGTGAAGAAGACTCACTGGTGTGAGTCTCAGGAAGAACTCCCCTATTCTTAGAGCCTCCTGTGAGACTTCTGCTCCTCAGCCAGGAGCAGGAGGCGTGATATAGCAGGCCTGTCAGGGGCATATGGCCACAGTGAGTGTGCTCGGCCCATCAGAGGCACAGAGGGACAGCTGCCTGGCCAGCGAGGTCCACAGAGCAAGCCAGGCATCCACTGTGAGGATCCCCAGACAAGTCGCCAGAGCATCAAATACGTGCAGTTGAAATTCAATTAGATGAAGGTCCCTTTTCCAGAAAAGGAAACTGAGGTTCAAAGCAGTAGGTTATCCCAGAAGGTCACAAAGGCTGGGGGTGGCCTGAATCTCTTCCAAGTATATGGCATGTAAGCCATGACTACTCTGAGTCAGGACGCTGTCTGGCTCTTGTCCTTTGTGTCTCCCTTATTGGTCTGCACTGTGCCCGGAGGTATGATAGAAAGCCATGGGCATGTAAAAGTCCACAGGCATATTTTTTTGTTTTGTTTTGTTTTTTTAATGGAAGCCATGAAATCACTTTGGGCTGGTGGTATCTAGACTGCTGGAGTCTCGTTTGGGTTCATTTTCAAAGATCTCCTGATCCAGCCCAGCTAAACTGGATTCCTCTCATAGATATTAGGTCCAAAGGAGTCAGATAGGACTGCCTGTCCTTCAGCCTCAGATCATCTAACTCAAGATCTTCTAACTAGTCAAGAAGAACCAGTGTAGTCCACACAAACATCTCAGAAAATAATAGCAGAGATAGGGACAGACACTGGACACCGGGGAAAAGGCTACATCTGGGTGGTTTGGGACCAATATCTCCCTCATCAGCCACCTGCCATACAGATCACTGTTACTGATTTTCAATAAAAGAAATTTCACAAAATCATATAACAGATACAGTGGTTGGCAAGGAGATACTAAGATTTAAAAAAAAAAAAAAACTGCTAATGGCTCACCATGACATTTCAACCAACTTAACTTTATTTTCCAGAAAATTCTGTTTGATGAAATCAAAATCATAGGATCAAGGATCACAGTCAGGAAGACACATTTTAAAAGCTGTAAGTTCTCTCATAGAAAATGAACCTCTGGGGTTTCCAGTGGGTTCATCTCATGATCCACTACAGCAAGTCATCCCTTATCTACAGTTTGGGGTTTTATTTACAGTCAATCATGTCCTAAGAGCATGACACAGGACATTCCAGAAATAAACGGCTTGTAACTTTGAACTGTGTAGTGCTCTGAGCAGCATGATGCAATCCCAGACCTTGTTACTTTACCCACCAGCAAGGCAACCATCCCACTGCTCAGCATAGCCACGCTGTATACGCGACTTGCCTGCTAGACACTTAGTAGCCATGTTGGTAATGGGACTGATCGTTGAGGTGTCACAGTACTTGTGTCCAGATGACCCTTATTTCATTCAGTGGTAACTCATAGTCACAGTGGGAGATCACGGATGCTAGCAATCCAGGTCTGACAGAGGAGCCAAAGAATGGAAACATAATGTATTAGTCAGGGTTCTTTATATGAACAGAACTTATAGAGTGAATATATATATTATATTTTTATTATATATACCTATATATGCAAACAATATTTACTGGAAAGGTTTTCAGACGGTGGTCCAGCCAGTCCAACAATGGCTGTCTACCAATGGGAGCTTCAAAGATCCAGTAGTTGTCCAGTCCCTGAGGCTGGATGTCTCTGCTGGTCTTCAGTATACACTGGAATCTCAAAAAGTAGGTTCTAATGCCAAGGAAGGAAGGAATTTACTACCAAGGACAGAAGCAAGCAGGCAAAGAGTAATATCCCCTCTTCCATATCCTTTATATAGGCTTCCAGCTGAAGGTGTGGCCCAGATTAAGGGTGGATCTTCTCACCTCAAAAGATCTGGACAAAAAGTGGGTCTCCATACTTCAAATGATTTAATTAAGAAAAAAAAAAAACCTCATGGATAAACTCAGCCACTCGGGTTTTAGTTAAGTCCAGATTGTAGTCAAGTTGACAACCAAGAATAGCCATCATATATGATATATTTTGACAGAAAATTCACATACTTTGATTATAGCTTGTCGTCATTGATTTTTGTGAGCTTTTACTGCATTTGATTTGCGAGTTAAACTTTATGCAACGCCTGTGGGGGGAGGGGGTGCCATTTAGTCATCCACTGAGACCCTGAACATACTTCCTGTGGACCAGACAGGAGAAGGGTACAACGACACATAAATCCATCACATGATTTTGTGAGTGCCATCCCTCTATCATGTATGTGTGCCCTTGCTTCTTGTGGCATTATCTGTAGAGCCTAACCATGACCATTAGTGGGACTGAGTCTAGACATGCTGACCAGCTGATTCTAAATGGCGCCTCAGGCTCCAGCAGCCCACCCAGCCCTCCCTGCTCCTCCTTGGAAGAGCTACCTCTTAAGCACATGGGTTTCTTTAGAATGAGCTAAATTCGCCACCTGCCTCAGGGCCTTTGCATCTGACCCCTTTTCTACTATCATCTCCTGCATTGCCTTTTTGCAGTCAATGCAACATTACTGGAGTCTTAAATCTGTCTGTCTCCTTGTAGTTGTCTACATTTGCTCCCAACCCCTCCCCCCAGCAGAGGTCATGGCCCAGAATCATCTCTGTTTTGCCAGTTTGTTTCCATTTCATTCAAACATCTTTTTTAACTACATCAAGACTTTTGAGAGACAGTGCATAGTTAGGAGGGTCTTTGGAATGGTGAAATGCCCCTGATTAACCATTAATGGTTTCTCTAATACCTACCTAACTATACTTTGCACAGTGGCCCAAAGGGTTTCTTTGATTGTATATTAATTTTATCTCAATTATAAAATACTTCTTCCATTTCTCCTATCCAAGTATATTTCAAATTCTTTTGGACAAACATTTTAGAAATATTGTTGTTACTTTGTTTTCCTTTGGTTTTTGTCTTCCTTTTTAATGTTATTGTATTGTTATCTCATAAATTAGATTAGGAGACTCCTAGAGAGAATAAAATACAGGTTGGGAACCTCTAGCCCAGTTTATCCTAAAAGCTCTGTCGCCTGGTTTTCTTAATCACAAACAAAAACACTATCAGTTTAAAACTAAGATGGGACATTAATAAAACACTTGTTTGCACAAATTTTATACACTGGATTAGGGGATAAAGCTCTGTTTGAAAAAGAGTAGTTCTCCGCTGAGAACTTTTAAGTCTTTAGAGAGAATACCTTGGAAGTTGTCCCACTGAAAATCTGGCACATACCTGTCCAGTCTGTGGTCCTCCCACATGGAAGGCCCTGAACTCTGGGCAGAAGCACACGTTGGCTGGCATGGTAATGGGCACTTACTTTTCTCCATACCTGAGGAATGATTTGGCTTGATCCAACCAGTTAGGGTTAGGGTTCATAGTTCATAGAGTCAGAGTCCATAAGTTCAGCTGGGAGAGACAGAAGGGGCAGGAATCTCTTCATTTGTAGTATAGCTACAGCAGATGCAATAGAAACGCTGGGATACTGCCAGGCTGGCCAAGGGACGTGCTGGAGACCATGCATGTTTGCTGGAGGCAAGTGAGATTAGGGGTGGGTGTGTTCAGACATTCAGAAATGGGTGTAGATAGAAAGAAATGCCAACCGGTGGGCAGACCTAGGCACCCAAGCCCAGAGAAAGGCAAAAAAAACATTATGAAGGGAACAAAAAGCAATGACCAGGGTCACCTGCAGACTTCTCAGTGTTAGGCCAGAAAGGGACTTTAGAGGTCACCAGCCCCCGACTTACAAATGGACAGAAAAGACTCAGGAAAGGCAAGTGTTCCCTCTGAGTCCCATGGTCGGTCCGTTCAGTGTGGGGTTATGTGTGAAGACGCAGAGTCCCTCTTACCTACCAGGATGTGATGAACAAAGGCAGATAGGCTGAGCAAGTAATGGCCTCACTCAGGATCTGTGTGGTCAGGCACACTGACCTGTGCGGGCTCTGCCCAACTCACACGGAAGGCCCCCGAGGAACAGAAGACTGTGTTTAAGCACACAGAGAACGTCTGTGCAGTCAGCTGAAGCAGATCGAAGGGCCTCCTACCCAGGACCCCTTTCATCCGGAGCCCCGGAAAGCACTAGTCCACTTCGGGGGACCCTTCAGGGATACCAGCATCTATGGTACCCACCTATTCACCACCTTACACTCCCTGCACTAACGGTGCCTGCCCTCTGTCCCCAGTCAGCTCTTCACCTACACCGGATCACTGCTGTGTGTGGTTGCCTTTGTTATGTTCTCTGGATAATCCTACTGCCTCTCAAACCCCTTGTACTGAAGAGACTTCCATGTGTGTTTTAATTTCCAATTCATTGGGAACTGTTTTGGTTTTGTGATATAAAATAATCTATTTATAGAAAAGAAAAACGAAGGCAGCCCACAGAAGGCAAAGTCTAGCTCCTGAGAGGTTCAACAGATAGAAGTTACCCCATCAAATTGCTGCATGGATTCTAATGGACTTAGCCTCAGTTTCCCTATTACAAGCTAGTGACACCCATTACTAGTCGGACTACCACCACCCCCCAGGAGCATGGATTGTCCCACACCCTTCACCTCATACCTGGAAGCGTGACCCTGCCCAACCCACAGATGGGAAAACTCAAGACGGAGGTCATAGGCTCTCATCCCACGTGTGCTGCCAAACACCTCAGCTGTTCAACACCCCTCGGTTTTAGCTTCTTCCTAGAGAACCAGCACGGAGAAAGCCAGCAGCTGCAAAAGTGAGCTGACATAGGGAGGGCCACAGCGGCCAGAGGCAGCAAGGAGAGCAAAGACAACCCATCATGGTGCCATAGACAAGAGCTGCCAGGCTGTAAACAGAGCAGCGTGGGCATGGCATCTTTTGAACCAACCACCGTGGGGGCCTGGTTTCACGGTTGTCAGTCTGGAGTTGGGTCCTGGCCAGTCTGTAACAGCCCCTTAATCCCCTAGTCCCACCAGACCTGGACTCAGTGATACCTGCTCGGGCCCTCAAGCAGTTAGCAGAGAGCTCCAGATCGGACTGGGGGGCGGGGTGGCGACACTTCCACAGACAGGCAGCTAGGCGTATGCTCCTGTAGAACTTCCAGGAGTGTACTCAGGTAACTAAGGCTAGCACAGAAGACAGAGTCGGAGTGAAGTGGCCACATCCCCAACACCAATTGCCACTGCACTTTTCCAGAACCTTGAGGGGGCATGAAGAGCAGAAACAGCCTTCCCAAATGATGACTCCACAAGAGAAGTCCTGTTTCTCCCTCTCCCCCTCTCTCCTAACAGCAGATCTCAACCTCCAAAGAATCCAAGTGCTTTTGGGAAATGCAATTACCCAAAGTACTGACCCCTTCTAGGACGCCAGTCCTGTTGCCAAGACTAACATCATCACAGAAGCCGTCACCTGGACTGTCGGAAGAGCGTTGAGGGCAGAGCAGGGGCACCCAAGAACGACTTTCTACCCTGTAGACTGCTGCAGGAGAAGGATGTGAATGCTTTGCATCTTAAGGAACTAAGGTGTAAGGTCTGGGATGGAGCAGACTGCTGTCTCTGCTTCCCCTGAGCCTGGGACTGCTCGAAACTTTCCCACAATCAAGTTGCTCCCTGAGTCTGACCACGTACCCACGCCTACGTGTGCTCCCTCGATTGCACTCCTGGTGACCTGCTCGAAATCCCAGCCAAAGCCTCCTCTTGGGTGAGTCTCACATCGCCTTCCAGATGTTTATGTGGGTGGCCACTGCTGCTGCCAAGACAACCGCGGTGTCACAGGCCATTCAGACACTGACGCGGTAGACGTGTTCTGCCGCACGGTAAATCAACATTCTCTGACTCTGAAACAAAGTGAGGAAACTGAATATCAGAAACTGCTAAGGCGCAGGAGGACAGAGGAGAGATGCCCGGGCGGTGACTCATGCTGCCTTCGTTCGCTGGGGCACAGACCTATGTTAACCCTGCGATGCCATCCCAGAACTAGCTAGCCACTTCATGCCAGGTCCTGACGGAGATTTGGGAGCCAGAAAGCAGCACCACTAAGAAGTGAGAGTTGCAAACCAACGGCCACACCCAAGACACTCCTGATCTTATCTACGGGATCCCTGATGGTGCTGGGTCCCGGCAGTGTCTGAGGAAATCGTTCCTGTAGACAAACCTCCCATCACCACTGTGACGACCTCTGCAGATCTTGAAGATGTCCTACCAAGGCAATTAAACAGGGATCCCTGCAGACCACATACCACTGGGGGAGGAGGGGTAGAAAAAGCATGTTTTCCCAAAACCAGTGACAGACCAAAAACAGTCTAAACATTAGTTTATGCTGGATTAAAATGCAGGATTCTTTACCCAATAAAAGGTGTCTCTCTAACAAAAAGAGAAAATGCCTGTGAACACATCTCCTATACGCTATTGTTCTGGAGATGGTGTTCTACTCCACCATGCAGTCCCGCCAATTCTTTACCTGCAACGCTCACTTTGGCCTTTAGCAAATCAGCTAGAAGGTGCTGACTGCACTTACTATATGGGGCAATTAAGCAGGCCCACCCTCAGGGTCAGACCATGAAGAGAGCAAAGGAACGAGGAGCTGAGACCATTCACCATTGGCAAGCAGTATTGAGACATGGAGCCAAGTCACCACTCTGTGGTTATCTGGTCCCCATCTCCCTCTGCTCGAAGAAGCCACCATGGCTAGAGGTGACAGTTAAGTGGCCTGTGGAACTGGAGGAACCGTTCTTCTGGAGGTAAGGAAGGGCACCAAGTTTTCCATTTGGGGCTGGTTGTCCCCTCATGCATCATTCCCAGGGGCCACATGGCTGAGTTCTACAGGTATCAGTAAATGTCCTACTCCATACTGGCAGTCCCTAGCCACACGATCTAATCTCATTCCACGCCTCCTAGAAACCCACAAATCCCAGAGGGACCCACTTCTGCAGTTCTCATTACCACCAAGAATTTCCTTCTCCCTATTCTTTCCCCAAACCCCAGCTCTGAGAGAGTACTGGAGAGGAGCGCCCTGACAGAGAGAAAGGAAGACACCCAGAGCCTGGGAGGGCTGCAGGCCACAGGCGCCCCAGCCACTCACATGACCTCAGTGAGCTCTGCTCTGAATTGCCCCCAGAGTCTCAGGGCCCTCAGAGGAAGCAGAGATATCAGTGACACCCATCAACCTCACTACAAGCCAGAGAGTAGTGCGCATGTATCCAGTTAGTCTCCTAGGCAACCAACACCCAAGAGCATCCATCCCTGAGGAGAGAGGCTACCTCTCTACATTCTTCTTCACAACTGTCTTCTTGGGCCCGGGGCCCTCCCCACCTCTCAGTGAAAATAAGTAACTGAGAATGAAGATGCCTTCAGGCACAGGTGAGCCAGGCCTAGAAATCCCTTCCACCTCTGAAGTCCAGCAAATTGGTAGCTCCTGGCGTGATGATGCCCAGCCAGGCAAGGGCTCAGCAAACAGCGCTACTGCCCTTCCTTGAGGAGTGGCTGCAGCCCTGCTTCAGCACCACAGACTTCTGCAAATTCACAGCTCATGTACTGGGTGTCACCTGACCCAGCTCTGGGGCTCGCTCACCTAACCCCATTGTTCCGAGATCAGACATCGATGGCTACAGTGGTGGCAAACACCAATGCAAACCCACTGATCTGTCCGGGACAGGTGGCAGGATGGACACGGGGACTCTGATTTCTGAATATCAGCTCCCGGTTCTTTGTTTGGGAAGCTTTGCAGATACTTCCCAGAGACCAGAAGAGATGCTGGTGAGCATGC
The DNA here is from genome assembly GCA_963919715.1 of Microtus obscurus. Lineage (NCBI taxonomy): Eukaryota > Metazoa > Chordata > Mammalia > Rodentia > Cricetidae > Microtus > Microtus obscurus. The sequence goes on from CAWTZC010000015.1 coordinate 27,419,185, forward strand.
TTAGGCTGAGGGTGCCTAAGGAGGAGACAGCAGACTGCCGTTGCTATAGTAACATCCATGACAAAAATCAGAACAGCTAGTGAGTTTGGAGCAACAAAAAGCTCTACAAATGCCCTTATCTCAAGAGGCACAGCCGCCTTCCAATGGTCTGTCTCAGAGATGTCTGAGCCTTACACAACAGGATGGTTGAGTGTGCGTTTCCATCTCCTGTTGAGGCAGGAGGTTAGGAACAGGAAGGGACCAAGTCTGGGCTGCCCTGTCGATACTGCAATTCTAAGACACTATCTAAACAAATACACAAGCTTTCAGAAGGAGTGGGGCTGTATACATTGTTCATTGACTTTGGCATTTTTGACACTATCATATCCAGCCACATAGTCCATCCGGGGGACCTGCTCAGTATGTAGGTCACTCCATTTCATCCCATCTCTGGGCTGTCACTATCATCCCTGGCAGCATCTCTGACTGGCCAAAGGAGAAAAACCTGTGCCAGATCTCAGAGTCCAGTCACATAAGAGAGACAGAGAGTAATTACAAAAGTAACAAACAGCCCAAAGCACATAGAGGGGCATCGGGGTAACATGAATGTGGTGTCCACATGTCCAAATCATGATTCTCCCTCCCCCAGCAACTGCCAGCTCCTAAGAACTCCTTAGTTAGGAATGGGGGCTCTCAAATTCCACCCAATCTGTGCTATAATTTTGGCTGACTTACCTTGTGGAAGTCTTGTACAGGTAACCACAGCTGTTGAGATTTATGAGCATAATAATAGCCATGGTATTTCCTTCCCAGCATTCCTCGGCATCCTCCAGCATTTCCATCCTTTCTGCCTTCTCGTTCACACTGTCCCCCAAGTCTTGGCAGAGAGGTTAATAAATTGTAACATTTAGAACTGAGCACTCTTTGGAAGTCACTTATTCTCAGCACTTTGACCAGTTATGAATGTCTGTAGTTATAACTGCTGCCCACTGCAAAAAGAAAGAAAAGAAAAAAAGAGGAAGCCTTGTCCCTTGGGGAAGGCAGTCACTGGGGGGCTGCTTTAGAGAAAGGTGAGGTGAGACCAGTTAGAGAGGCACCCAAGGCGTGTGTGGACAAGAGTACTTTTTCCTGTCAGCTGCATGAAGAGCCACACTGCACCCTGAAGGAGGTATCTGAGGGTGTTCTCTTCCAAGGCCTCAATTTTCAGGGTCCACCCCACTGCCATCTGAGCCTGTTTCGTCCTGGACAAACAACCTTACCTGGATCCACACTGCAGCCCCTGCCTCTACATGCAAGGCCTTCCTGTCTCCCACCAAGTGAAGCCCTTCAGCACCATGTAGGAAAATGCGACCAGTCAACTAACATGTACAATGTAAGCTTGGCAAATAGGACCAATCGACTACCGTGAACAATGTAGGCATGGCAAATGCGAATGACCAACTAACATGTACAATGTAAGCGTGGCACATGTGACTGATCAACTAACGTGTTTAAAGAAGTGCACATGAAGTTTTGGCACTCAGGGAGCAGCACAGGCATGAAGTGGAGGAGAGGCTAGTTCTCCCCATGGCATCTTCAGGCTGAGCTCTGATGAGGGCAGCAAGTGCACTCCAGCTCCTTTACTTGTTTGGTTTTTATAGCAGTGGGGATTAAGCCAAGGGTTCCACCCATGCTAGGTAGGCACTCTGCCCTCAAGCAGCCCTCAACCCTCACTTATTGCTATTTATTCTGAGACCCTCACTTCTCTGCTGTTTATTCTAAGTTCACTAAGCTAGCCTGGAACTTTCAGTCCTTCTCCCTGGGGGTCTGGAGTATTTAGGATCATAGGCCTGCTTCACCAGGCATGCCTGTGTGTTTTCTCTTTCTCTGCAATTTGGGCTTTGGCATCTGAGCTCCGCCAAGTCTGGAGCAGAGCAATCTTTGGGTGGTAGAGTTGCACATAGTTCTAATAGAAAAGGCATTTTAACATATTTCCATCGGTGACCAAAGAACAAAAGCCACAGCACTGGCCCTGTGCTGGGACAGGAGGTCTGTCACCATGCACTGCCCACACAGCCTGAAGCATCTTCTCTGTGACTAACTCTCACAAGTCAGAAAGAGATGCCCTCCCCCATGCTACACACTCAGAAACTGGAGTGGGGAAAGCCTGAGTGCTGCTGCAATACAGGCCGAGACAGTGCTTCAGAATTCAAAGCGATGGGTGCAAACCCTTCTGTAAAAAGACCCTGAGTCAGTAGGCTAACCCTTTGTCAACATAAGTTTAAGCAGGACACCGTATGATTAAATGCTCTATGCAAGCTAGTTTGTGGCTTTGGTCTTGGTTTTCACTAGATACCAGCAGAAAGCTCAAAGGAGACCACGGGTGTGGTTGCTTTGCATGTAGACACTGCATCTCCAGTAGGCTGAGACCCATTGTCTGCTAGACATCCCAGCTCTAGCCAGACATCAGCTAGAGGAGACACCTATGGAAGGTCTCCCTGCTAGCCTTTACTGTAACGAAGGCTCATCAACATCCCCCTATAATACTCCATAGGCCACTTATGAGCACAAACCATCTCTGCCTTACTCTCCTTGTCTCAGGATCATTTATTTCCATGGCTGGTCTCCACTGAAAGAAAGTGTGCACACTGAGCTCCCTGGTCAGGTCCCAAAATTATACATTGTTAATTCACTCTGGGCTGGATAACAGCATCAGCCTAGCTCTCTGTTAGCAGGGAGTCGGAGCCAGGAACTGAACTGAACCCAGTGTGTGTCGGGGTGGGGGTGGGGTCTGCCTAATATCTTTTCCTCCCTCATCATACTAACCGAAGTCTAAAAATATCATCAAATTAGGTAAGAGTAGGAGGGCTTTCAGCCCTGTGACTTTCTTCTGGAAATGAATACATTACACATCATACCCAGCAGAGACTGTGGAAGTGTGGGGCTCCCTGCATCTGGCCTACCCCTGGAGACTGGGGATCTCCCAGTTTGTTTGCAGCTTGTTAGAAAAGTTACTTGTTCTTACTCATGAATAATTTTACATGTTATAGTGTGTTTCTTTGCCTCTTCAGAAGCCTCTGGAGTGATGCTCTAACAGCGACCACATCGTACACAGCTCGTATTCATCCAGTACCTGCCTTCCATAAAGGAGAAATGAGCAGAGGTCTTCGCCAAAGCTTTTTCCTGCATTTCAACAAAATACAATCTATCTTTGGCCATTGAAATGGTTTTCGAGTTAAACTGATGCATCTCTGCTGGTCTTGATAAGTATCACTTCCTCAATTATTGGCAATTATCACTTCAGCTAATACTTTGCTCAAATTTTAAAGTAAAAGATAAAATGATAAAATCATGGGTTTCTATCTCCTTCAAACCCATTCACACAAAATTCACATTGGGGTGACAGACAAACTACTGTGTTTTTGCCGGCGTACATTGACTGTCTGTCTGTCTGTCTGTCTGTCTGTCTGTCTGTCTGCCCGCCCGCCTGCCTATCTGTGTTCTTTGGAAGAGGTTGTTTAAATGTCATAGGAATAAAATATCAGATCAGAATTCTTTCCCTTTGCGTCACTAGGAAATGGAGTTTTATCCATTAATAAAATTCCACGCAGCACTCCAGAAGGAGCTGGTGGTGTGCCCACACTATGCCAGGAGCTTCACTGGGTTAGCATATTTGCCTGGGCCATCCCCTTCCCTCCTCTAATCTTCCCGGGTTTTCTGTCAGTCCCTGAGCTTGAATACAGGACTCCCTTGAATAATAGCCTCCCTTTTCTGATTCAAGGTCTCAAACCCAGAAAGCAAGGGCACAATTTATATATCTACTTACTTAAAAACAATACATTCTTGAGCTAAAAAGTAGATACTTGAATGGTTCCCAGTAAAGACATGGTCATATGATAGAGAAGGGCCTGTCCTCCAAGGGCGGGGATCATAGGCTCTCTGGTGCGGGTGTTGCCCGTTTCTCCCAACTTGATACAAGTTGGAGTTATCTGAGAAGAGGGAGCCTCAGTTGAAGAATTGTCTCCATCAGATTGGCCTGTAGGCAAGGCTATGGGGCATTTTATTGATTAATGATTGATATAAGAGGGCTCAGCCAGCTGGGTGGTGCCACCCCTGGGCAGGTGGTCCTGACGTGTATAAGAAAGCAAACTGAGCAAGCCATGGGAAACAAGCCAGTAAACCTCCCTGGTCTTGGCTTCAGTTCCTGCCTCTGTATTCCTGCCTTGAGTTCCTGCCCTGACTTCCCCACACTGGTTGTTTTTAAGTTCTACAGTGGAATAAACTTTGTCCTCCCCAAATTGATTTTGGCCGTAGTGTTTATTACAACAATATAAAGAAAATTAGGGCAGAAATTGGTACAAGGAATTTGAGATATTACTGGGATAGACCTGGCCATGTTGCTCCTGGGGAGGACTGTGGCAGTATTTGGCATTTGGGGCTGGAAAAACCGGAGTACAACAGCTGGTTTATGGGGTCTTGGAATATCACAAGGGTGAGAAAACTGTAGATGATAAAGTCCCAGGATGTGAAATTTCAGAGGGAAGTCGCAAAGCCTCTCAAGGACTATATCTGGAAAGTTTATGGGATTTATTTGGACTGAGAATCTGTGGTTCTCATCAGCTGGGGTTGAGGAATCAACAGTGATGACCAGCACCACTGAAGTGAAACCTTTGCTTCTGGAACAATCAGTGCTGGTTGGCTAGGGCTAAAAACTAAACTGTGATTTAAACAAGACCAGTACCACTGAGACGGAACCTTGTGGGGAATATTTCCTCAAGGCTATGATCTGAAGTGGGACAAGGCTGTGAAGTAAAGCATGCTGTCTGACGAACCTGGCAAAGAGTACTCATGGTACTGCTTGAAAGCATGGAGGGGTCATGGAGAAAAGCAGAAGCCTACACTGTCAGAGGCCAGGAGCGGCCATTGGTCAAGTGTAGGCTGAGACTGCTTGTTTGTTTCCTGGCCTCCTGGACACAAATAATCACACAGAAACTATATTAATTACAACACTATTTGGCCAATAGCTTATGTATATTTCTAGCTAACTCTTACATCTTAAATAACCCATTTCTAATCATCTGTGTAACACCACAAGGCTGTGGCCTACTGGTAAGGTGCTGTCTGGTGGCTAGCTGCAGCAGTTATATGGCGTCTCCTTGACTCCACCTACTCTCTTTCTATATCTCTGTTCAGATATCCCGCCTGCCTTTACTCTGCTAAGCCACTGGCTAAAATAGCTTTATTCATTAACCAATAAAAGAAACACATATACAGAAGGACATCTCATATCAGTGAAGGCCCAGGTTCAATTGCAGTGGAGGCCCTAGAATTTGAAGGTATTGTAAAAGGAAAGGGCAGGCTGGCACCATAGTCAGGGTCAGAGTCTCTGCAGAAAGCCCAGGGATAGTTCCTGGTGAAGCCACAGCCTGAGGTGCAGTAGAAGCCCAGCATACTGGAGATGTCTAGACCCATGGGACAGACACCAAGGGTAGGGGCAGATAAGAAGTGAAATCTGAGTGCATGCACCAGACAAGCTGTGTGTTGCAGGTGGCAGAGCCAAAGGAGTGACTTTCCAAGCCCCTTGGATCCCAGAAGTTCATGAGTGAGTCTGAGATGTCAGATGCTTAGATTTTTACACTGTTGGATTTTGGTTTCAGTCAGATTTGATTATAGTTGTGCCTTTTTTTCTCTTGGAATATGATGTATGTAGCTTATTTTTCATTTTGTAAGAACCGATAGCTGAGAGACATTAAAGAGACTTTGATCTTTCAAAGTACTGGATTTTTTTATATGTCCCCAAGGGTTGAAATTTTTAAAGACTGTGGGACTTTTAAAGTTACACAATGTTTTATGTTTTGATAGTAATATGAGATCCTAGGGATAAACAAGAAAGTGAAAAATGTGGTTTAATAGTGATGGTTTTGTGTGTCAAATTGACAAGGGGTCCATTGTGCTAGATCTTTGTCTGGTTGGTTGGTTCAGTTTGGTTTTTTTTTTTTTTTTTTGTCAATTTGATTGGCATAGGCTGGATGTATCTGGAAAGAGGGAGATTCAGCTGAGAAATTCCCTCTTGTAGATTGACCTGTGGGTAAACCTTCTGGTCATTTTCTTAATTGATAATTGATGTGGGAGAGCCCAGCCCACTGTGGGTGATGCCATCTCTAGGCAGGTGATCCTGGGGTGTATAATACAAGAGACTGAGCAAGCTGTGAGGACCAAATCAGTGAGGACCATTCTTCTAGGTCTTGACTTCAATTTCTGCCTCTGGGTTCCTGCCTTGAGCTCCGGCCCTGACTTCCCTCAAAGATGGACTGCTAGCTGTAAGATGAAATAAATCCTTTTCTCACTAAGTTGCTTTTGGTCCTCACATTCACCATAGCAACAGGATGCAAACTATGAAACTCTCTGAATAACACCTTCACAGTCCTCATCTGTAAATGTTCTCTATCATGTGCTGTTAGCAGAGAGGACATATTGTACACCATAGGCATACCTTCGAGATGCTCCAGGCCCAGCTCCAGACTGCAGGAAAGTCTTACAATAAAGAGGGTCACATGAGTCTTTGGTTTCCCAAAGCATATGGAAGTTATAATGAATTTACAGTGTAATCTATTATAAAGTTTCATTATATATAAAAACAAGGTACACAGCTTAAGTTGAAATACTTTAATGTCTAAAAACAATTCAAAGACAGTCATATGAGTCTTCTGTGAACCATGAACTCTCTGTAGAGTGTCTCCCCTTAGGGTTGAGGTCACTCACTGTTCAAGAGGTGGTTGCTAAAGATTGGGCAGGCTCAGCAATTTCTTAGAATAAGACAAGAGGCAATTTCTTAGAATAAGACTAGGGAAAGTTGGGAAATGGAGAGGTGTTCTTCCTCAGGGAAGAGCACACCAATTATGCCAAGTGGTCAGCCACGAAAACACAATTACAAGTAACATTTTATGGGCTGAACAGATTATATTTAGGATTAGATATGTACATACACATATGCATGCAGGAACAATTAGTGAAAAAAGAGACTATGAATTTGGAGAGGAGTGGGGAGGAGTATGTCAAAGGCTTTAGAGGAAGAAGAGAAAAGTTGTAATTATATTATCATCTCAATACAAAATAAAAAAAACTTTAAAAAATAAGACAACAATGAATTTTGCCACATTGAGTTCCTTTCACAGAAGGTTTCTCTGTGGCAGCTGGTCCGTGTGAGCTGGTCCGTGTGAGCATGCCTTCCCCACAGTGGCGCAGCCTCAGGGGTGGCGCCCATCCTCTCCACTCTCCCATCACATTCTCAACTAAATTGATGTGGCATTCTGAACCTCTGGTGTCATCCCAACAGCGGCTACAGAATCTCCACCAGAACAGTTTCCATCACAAGCAACTTTTCTTTCCTAGATCTTTTGTTATTTCCACCATGGTTGTAGCTACCTCTTCCACTGATGTCTTCATCCATAAGGGTTAGGATCATCTTCTAAATCCCTGCATATGTTAAAATTCTGACCTCTTCCCAGGAATCCCAAGTTTTCTTAATGGCATCTAGAATGGTAAATCCTTCCCAGAGATTCTCACATGACGTTCGCCAGAGCCATCAGAGGAACCTGTGTATGGGAGCTATAACTCCACGAACTGTGCTTTTCTATGATGAGACTTCCACCTTGGAGTCCCTCTTTGATCCATGGGCTGAGAGCGGGTGTACCAGCAGCCACTAAACCATCAATCTCATGGGACATCTCCACCAGAGCTTTGGGTGGTAGGCACATGAATGAGAAGTGGTGTTTGGAGGGAATCTCTCTCTTTTTCTGAACTCTGGGTCTCAACAGTGAGATTATCACGTTCCACAGGACACATCCTCAGCCGCACGCTCCCAGCTGGGCTTCATTGCTAATCTCCTGAGCACAGACTGAGTAGGTTTCATTTCAGCCTTGAGGGCTCCTGGGTTTCTGGGTGATGAATGAGCATTTGCTTCTCCTAAGTTCTAACTGCACTTATCTCTGGAAGAGAGCCCACACCGTAAAGCACTGACTCCAGGCATCGGCTCTTCCCCTGTAGCTGTGAAAGCCCTAGACGGCATTGAGGAATAAAGGGCTTTGGGAAGAGCCTTTGGAAGATTTCTGCAGTGCTTCTGCCTTCACCCGTTTGCTGAGATAGATCCTCTGGATAACTTACTGCAGCTTCTATGTCGACAGCTTCTACATCAACTCTGGCTGTTCTACCTTGCACTTGGACGCTGTAGAAATGGTGGCTTTCCTTAATCCTCATTACCAGACTCTGTTCTCTATAGGCTGCCCTACTGCGGGGTCTTCGCCTCTCTCCACCTTCATAAGTAAAGAGTGTTGGGGCCTTGCCTGGATTAAACTTTGTATAAGGAAATGTTACGGCTGGTCCAATCTTCTGTCTATACCACTGAAGCTCTCCAATAAGATCACTTCTTATCATCTCATTTACATATTCATAGAAGTACTAGAATTTTCTGCTTTCTTTGCCTTTCCACGCCAATCTCAGTGTCCTGTGCTGCCCCTGGGGCTATGGTGACACCCAAGCCTGGGCTGCTGCCAGGGACCATGTTCTGTGGTTCTATCACAGTTGGGATCTGTGATGTCTATGGCCCATGGTGGCACCAAAGGACACACAGATGCTCAGAGTCTAGGCCACATCCTGTGGCCATGTTAGTATCTGAGGACTATGCTGCCACTAAGGCCATGGAGTCGTCTGGGCCAGGGCTGCTGCTGAGGGCCATGTCTGGGCCCTACCACAATCAAGGACTGTGTTGAAGTCCATGGTTCATGATATCATCAAAGGCAATGCCAATACCAGGGGTCTGAGCCACCATCTGATGCCATGTTGGTATCCAAGCGCCTTGCTGCCAGAGTGGCTATGCAAATCCAAGTGGCCTGCACAGTCAAACAGGGCCAGGTCAGGTTTGCTGCCTTGGGCCATGTCTGCATCCATGGCCCAACAGTAGCCAGGGTCTGGGCCGATGTCCATGGCTTATGTTACCACATAGGATCATAAGGACAACACATGTTAAAATCCGAGGGCCACAGTGAGCCAGCCCTGTCCCTCACTGGCCCCAGGATAGCAAACCCTACCCCATGCTGAGCACTGCAACAGGAGAGATGGTCCCACCCCTCACCACAAGTGTGGAAGAGTTGACCTGATGGCATGGACCTAGGAGAGCTGGCTCTGCCCCTTGCCTGAGGTGGTGGTACCAGTGGCCCAGACCAACCGAGTTACCACCTAGACCCACATCCTGGGCCTTGGGTTGGGCCACCCTAACATCTGCCCCATCAAGGACCTGCTGGAATTTTCAGAGACTGGTCATTCGGAACAATAACCTCAGACTGATGTCCAAGAGGAGTTTCATGGGGATCCAGTGACGGTGGTGTGCCAGAGGCCTTGACCAGACCAATGTCTCACTGCAGTGAACAGTTTGCGGGTAGGGCTGATTGGACAAAAGGGTGACACATGGCAGCTTCCAATGCCACTAGGGTGAATGAAGAGGAGTTGGAAAGATGGAGAAGGGAGGTAGATTGCTTGCCTGCTTGTTGGTTTGTTTGTTTTTAATTAATTTTCTTTCTTGAGGTGATGTGGGAGTGTCATATATCAATCTATTGATTTCATTGGATAAGCAATAAATAAACTGCTTGGCCCAGTTGGTTAGAACATAGGTGGGAGGAGTAAACAGAATAGTATGCGGACAGGAAGAGGAAGTGAGCTCAGAGAATCATGCAGCTCCGCTGAGAGAAGCCAGCCTCCTCTCTCGCGGGCCGGAGGGGATGGCTCGGCTCTCTGAGGCATGCTCGCGATGAAGCTCCAACCGACCCAAGATGGACGTAGGCTAGAATCTTCCCGGTAAGCGCACCTTGGGGTGCAACACACTTTATAAGAAATGGGCTAGTCCAGGTGCGAGAGTTAACCAAGAAGAGACTAGAAATAATGGGCCAAGCAGTGTTTAAAAGATTACAGTTTCCGTGTAATTATTTCGGGGCATAAGCTGGGCCATGCGGGCGGTCGGGTGCGGGGGAACACAGCCGGACGCCCCAATTTCAACAGATGGCTGCCCAATGTGTGGACAACTGAATCCACAGAAAGTCTGAGAAAGCTTGGGAAAGAGTAAAGCATGTTTTCTTGGTAGCAGCAGTTTCTCGGTTCTGCTCTGATTGCTAGAGGCGAGCAAGCGCTCTCAGCTAAGAGAGGCTTCCTGACTCAGCTTCAGCTGCAAAACCCTGCAGCTCATTAAGAGGTCCTGCCACGAAACACTGAAACGGTATTGACAAAAAGCTGAACGCATGTTTTTTGGTTTTCAGCCGTAGCAGGAAAAAAGCTGCGTTGTTTAAAAATGCCGGCTTTCTGGGCCATCCTGCCAGGGCAACTCTGACTGATTGAGGCAGGAGGGTCGGCTACAGAGAGAGGAATGTTGTCTGTTGCAGCTTAATTGCTGGCAGGGACCTTGAAACACTGTAGACTTGTGACACTGAACGCGGCTCTGGCCGGTACCTCAGCCACAAGGTTGGAATGGCAGAAAGCTAAGGAATGGACTGGATCTAGCTGGCAAAGCCACGCCTTTAGTCCTACTGAGATTGCTTGGTAAATTAAAGACCTATGTGGTCAGAAAAACAGAGAGAGATACAGTAAAAAGAGATTCAAAGATACAGAAAATTTTTAAATGGTTTACAGTGTGTTAAAAATATATGCAAGCTAAAAGTAAGTTCTTAAAAGTAAAAAATAAGGAAGAAAAAGAGAAGTTGGTTGTGGTAGTACACGCCTTTAATCCCAACACTTGGGATGCAGAGGGAGATTGACCTCTGTGACTTCAAAGTGTGGTAGCACACGCCTTTAATCCCAGTGCCTAGAAGGCAGAGACAAACAGATCTCTGTGAGTTCAAGGTGTAGTAGCATACACTTTTAATCCCAATGCCTGGGAGGCAGAGACAGGCGGATCTCTGAGAGTTCAAGAACAGCCTGGTCTACAGTGTCCAGGTCAAAGATATACACTTAAAAAGCAAAAAGCTAAAAGTAAAAATAAACAAAATAGAGGTTAAAACAAAGCCGTACAAAGATGGAAAATACACAGAGAATCTTGATATTGTATGCTATTATGCTCTGTTTGAATTGTTTGAATGCTGAGGAAGGAGCAAGAGCTGCTAAAAGATATTTGTTTATAAATGCTGCTAAACTAATCCTACATAGATATTTTCAAAATGCCTTGACTTTGAAATTTGGATCTAAGGATATCATACTTTGGAAAGGAGTTTCTTGTTTTATTTTCACAGAGGATGAGACCCTGTTCATTTCTTCTATTCCGATATGGTATGATAGACCACGCCCTCCTGAAGGGTTGCTGTGAACGCCTTCAGAAAATTGCTTCGCTCAACTGCCAACTGAGAGGAAACTAGCACACAGGTTATACCATGAAAGACCTAATTAACGACGCCCCCATTCAGCAGGAAGCAGTTTGGAGAGAAATAATTGCACCCATGTTCCCAAATATGGTTTATAAGTGTTCTTTTACATTTAAAGGGGGAAATGGTATAGGTATGAATAATTTACATTGATATGGATTTTGCTTTAGTGATTTAAATTTAAGGTCAATTTTGTTATATGTATATGTATTTCTGATCTTGATTAGGTGTAGTGATTGTGTAGTTCATTTAAAAATGTAATGTATATAGGTTGTTAATGGATAATCATCAATAATGGTCAAGCTTGTAGTTATGTTAGTTAGATTTTCTAGGCTATATAGAGATATATTTTAGTTAGATAGGCATTCTTCATATCTTTCAAAGACTACAAAATAGGACATTTAATGTTTTAATAACTTGGGACTTTTCATGACAATGAGACATATCTGCTCCTGGCAGCACCAATCTACTTCAAGAAAAAGATGGGCATCGAAGAGGATCCTTATGGAGTTTGATAGCCATTGGGCAAGAAATTGTTCTTGCTTGGACTATTGCATAAACTGGACACAGAGAACCCACAGAGAGAGGACTACTGAACTTGCCTAAAGGTGAGACGATCTTTCGGGGTTCCTGATTCATGAAAGAGTCTGCAAGACATTCTTCAGGACAAGCAGATAGTGACTGCCTTTGAAATTTCCTGCTTTGTGGAATGTCTGCTGAAAACTATGGGCCTGTAGGCCGAAGATGGATGCCCCAACAGTACAGAGGAACTTTGGGTGACTGTCCAGGCAGCAAGATATCTCTGTCATTTCTAGAGTTTGAACGTTGCTGTTAAAGTTAAAGCTTTTCTTTTTTGTTTAAACAGAAAAAGGGGAAGTGATGTGGGAGTGTCATATATCAATCTATTGATTTCATTGGATAAGCAATAAATAAACTGCTTGGCCCAGTTGGTTAGAACATAGGTGGGAGGAGTAAACAGAATAGTATGCGGACAGGAAGAGGAAGTGAGCTCAGAGAATCATGCAGCTCCGCTGAGAGAAGCCAGCCTCCTCTCTCGCGGGCCGGAGGGGATGGCTCGGCTCTCTGAGGCATGCTCGCGATGAAGCTCCAACCGACCCAAGATGGACGTAGGCTAGAATCTCCCCGGTAAGCGCACCTTGGGGTGCTAACACAGATTATCAGAAATGGGTTAGGTCAATATGTAAGAGCTAGCCAATAAGAGGCTAAAAATAATGGGCCAGGCAGTGATTAAATGAATGCAATTTGTGTGTTATTATTTCTGGCATAAGCTAGCCAGGCGGCCGGGGTGTTGGGGACGCAAACCCGACGCCCCAATTTCAACATTGAGGGGCATACTACAGGGGTGAGAGGCAGATATGGAGGGATTAGGAGATGAGTGGGATTGGGGTGCATGATGTGAAATTTCAAAAGAACCAATAAAGAATTATGTGTAAAAAAAAATTGTTTTTTTACTGTCTCACCTAAGACAAGATGCGTCTTCCTGACTAAGCGTGGTCATTTCTAGTGTTTAAAATGAGTGACCCTTCCTTCAGTTGAATGCTTAGAAAGCATTAGAAGTTTCTCGCTGACCCTATTTCAGTATTTCTGTACATAGGGAAGAAGGAAAGCGAGAAGGGGAACGGCTGGTCAGAGGTGTGTGAGAACATACACAGCCCTTGTCAAGTTCGTCGTCTTAAACAGTACAGTGCTGAACTCCAGGACAAGCACAACAGGCGCATTAAAGGTCGTTATCACAAACATAACAATAATAAAGAAATTGTAAATAAGTCACCAAAATGTAACAGACAGGAAGTTGGCACATAAAGCTGGAAATGGTGACAAACTGGCTCCGGGCACGGTTTACTAAACCTTCACTCTACAGAAACAGCACATTAAAAGACAACAGTGGAATGCACTAGGCCTGCACTTCCATGACATGGGACGCTTCAACTGACCACAAACCACGGCAACAAAATTGTATGGAGGCGGGATGATCTCAGTGATAAAGAAGAAAAGTCCATAAAGACCAGAGTAAAATTTCTCAAAAGAGACAGGGCACTTGAAGGGTGACAACTAGCAATGCAGTTCTGACCCTGCAGAGCTGGAGTTCAGTCAGACTTCACAGACTGCCCTCAGGTCAGATGCCAGCCACAAGCTCATAGTCCCCAAAGTCTTCACTCTAACTACAAGATCAGAGTTCTCACAGCCCTCTGACATTTTAAACTTATTATGCTAATTCATAGTCTAAAAAGTGTAGATTTATGTTTGTGTATGTATATATAGTTAAAATCTTTTTATTTTTTTTTACTATTTTACAGAAAAAAAAGGGGAAATAGTGATATTTTATTTATGTTTTATAAATAAAGTCTGCCTGAAGACCAGAAGGTAAAAATAATCCACTAGAGGCCAGGCAGTGGTATCACATGCCTTTAATCCCAGGATTTGGGAGACAGAGCAGATGGATCCCTGTGAATTCAAGGCCACCCTGGGCTACACAATTGCAATGCAGAAACAGAGCCAGGTGGTAGTGGCTCACACCTTTAATCACAGGACTAGAGAGGAATATAAACCAGGACGAGACAGGAATTTGCTCTCTGTCAGTGTGAGGATTTCTTAGAGGTAAGAGCTCTTTAGTGACTTGGTTGCTTTGCTTTTCTGATCTTCAGGTTGAACCCCAATATCTGTCTCTGGGTTCTTCCTGTTCATACTACATTTGGCACTATGTGTGTGTGTTTATATATGGATATAAATATATATATAAACATATGGTGCTTTTATATATATAAACATATAAACATATGGATATAAACATATAAATATATATATAGATATAAATCAGAACCAGTCAAAAGACAGACTCTGGGAGGGTCCTGAATACAAAACTTCCCAATCCCCAGGACATGTAACTCTCAAGACACCTCAACATGATTTTTTTTTACTTTTTTTAATAATTTTATTGAACTATACATTTTTCTCTGCTCCCCTCCATTCCTTTCCCTTCCCCTTCTACTCTCTCCCATGGTGCCCATGCTCTCAATTTACTCAAGAGATCTTGTATTTTTCTATTTCCCATGTAGATTAGATCCATGTGTGTCTCTCTTAGGGTCCTCATTATTGAGTACATATGATATTTGTCTTTCTGGGTCTGGGTTACCTTACTCAATACGATGTTTTCTAATTCCATTCACTTGCCTACAAATTTCAAGATGTCATTATTTTTTTTCTGCTGTGTAGTACTCCATTGTGTAAATGTACCTTTTCCTTATCCATTCTTTGATCAAGGGGTATTTAGGTTGTTTCTAGGTTCTGTCTATAACAAATAATGCTGCTATGAACATAGTTGAGCACATGTCTTTATGGCACAATTGAGCATCCTTTGGGTATATACCCAAAAGTGGTATTGCTGGGTCTTGAGGAAGGCTGTTTCCCAATTTCTGAGAAATCGCCACACTGGCATCCAAAGTAGCTGTAACAGTTTGCACTCCCACCAGCAATGCAGCATCCTCTCCAGCATAAGCTATCATCAGTGTTTTTGATCTTGGCCATTCTTACAGGTGTAAGATGGAATCTCAGAGTTGTTTTGATTTGGATTTCTCTGATGGCTAAGGATGTTGTGTATTTCCTTAAGTATCTTTCAGTAAATTTAGAATCCTCTGTTGAGAGTTCTCTGTTTACTTCTGTACCCCATTTTTTATTGGATTATTTGCAACCTTACCTTACCAATGGCAATCTACAAATTCAATGCATTCAATTCATCACAGACCTCGAAAGAACAGTACTCAACTTCATATGGAAACGCAAAAAAAAAAAAAAAAAAAAAAAAACAGGATGGCCAAAACAATCCTGCACAATAAAGGAACTTCTGAAGGCATCACAATCCCTGACTTCAAACTCTACTGTAGAATACAGTACAGAAAACAGCCTGGTATTGGCATAAAAACAGGCAAGAAGACCAATGGAAACAAATGACCCAGATATTAATCCACACATTTATGAATACCTGATTTTTGACAAAGAAGCAAAAATTAATAAACTGGAAAAAAGAAAACATATTCAACAAATTGTGCCAGCATGGTGTAGGAGGTCCTTCTGTATTTGTGTTGCTTTGATTGGTTAATAAAGAAACTGCTTTGGGCCTGGTGATAGGGCAAAACTTAGGTAGGTGGGAAGACAGAACTGAATTCTGGGAGGAAGAAAGCAGACGGAGAGAGCCGCCATGGAGCCACCAGGTCAGACATGCTGAATCTTTCTCAGTAAGCCACGACCTCATGGTGATATACAGATTATTAGAAATGGGTTAAATCAAGATGTTAGAGTTCGCCAATAAGAGGCTAGAGATAATGGGCTAGGCAGTGATTTAATTAATACAATTTCTGTGTGATTATTTTGGGTGTAAGCTAGTCGGGAAGCCGGGACAAACAAGGGACCCTTCCTCATACAATACCAGCATAACTAGATATCAACATGTAGAAGAATGAAAATAAATCCATATCTATCACCATGCACAAAACTCAAGTCCAAATGGATCAAAGACCTCAGCATCAAGCCAACCACACTGAACCTCATAGAAGAGAAAGTAAAATACACTTAAACACATTGGCACAGGGAACCACTTCCCAACTATAACCCCAGTAGCACAGACACTGAGAGAAACAATTAACATGTACCATCAGAAGAGAAGACTACCTTGGCTACCATGTCACTTCCCAGTCACGACTGATGGTGTCAGTGGAGGTGAGAGTGAACTTGATTTCCACTGCCCTTGCCTCCCTAGAAGTTGAAATAATGTCACATAGCCCAAAGCCCTAATTCCTCATTCTCTTTGTTAGACTTTCTGACATGACCAGGTCCCCATCCTGAAGCAGATGTGGGGGCTGTTCATGAGCTAAGGTATTAATGCAAATGCTAATATTCTCCCAGAATAATAGAGACAATTGTCACTTGAAAGAATTCAAGGCTGCCTCCCATAAACCAAAACCATAAAGGAGACAGAACCTCTGCTATACAACAGATTCTAAAACAGTTTCCTATTCATCCTTCTTCTGACTGTCTTCAGTGTTTCGCATAAGTACAAATTACCTGTAATAATAAAAAGATAAATAAAGTGTTAAAAATATCAAATTCATTTATAAGCTTGAGACAGAACAGGGTTGGAAATAACAAGGAATTTTTAAAAGCCATGTCTGACGTAGTGTATGGAAAATGTACTAAGGTAAAGGGGAAACAGCTCAGTAGGTGATGTACTTCCTGCACAATATGAGAGCCTGAGTTCAGTTTCCAGCACTCCCCAAACAAGAACAAATAAGCAGCTAGGCTCGGAAGTGCACATCTGTAATCCTTGCCTCCCTGGGGAGGCAGGAACAAGAGGATACTAGGCCTGCTGGTGAGCCAGTCCTGGCAAACTGGTGGACTTCAGCTCCAGCAGGAGACACTATCTCAAAATATAAAGTGGAGCACAACTGAAGGAGACATCTGGTCAACCTCATGGCTGC
This sequence comes from Microtus obscurus, assembly GCA_963919715.1. Taxonomy (NCBI): domain Eukaryota; kingdom Metazoa; phylum Chordata; class Mammalia; order Rodentia; family Cricetidae; genus Microtus; species Microtus obscurus. The sequence goes on from CAWTZC010000015.1 coordinate 27,436,034, forward strand.
CAAAGGTGCTGAGAGTGACAGCTGAGTGTTTAGCCCTAAAGAGGGCAATTACAGGAATCCCTAAAACCAAAGGAATGTAGCAGAGGAGGGAATGTAAAAAGTCTAAGAGAGGGAAGGTAGGGAAAGGGGTTGTGAAATGCCATCTTCCAGGCATGACACAGCCACAGCCATCAGAAATCACAGCAGCCAATGGTTGCTTGGGCAAGGCTGCACAAGACAGGATCCATTAACAGCCAACCACAGATGGATCAGGGGCTCATAGGGCCGTGCTCCTCCCTGATTAATTATTGACTGCAGATGAATTATTGAGAGAGACAGCCATTGTCTTATGGCATGTATCTACTGGTGAGCCCACCAGGCTTCAATGGATGCTTCAAAACCTCTGGTGGATCAAAGGGCCCTGGTTAAACTCAGGGAGTCACAAAACAAAAAGTCACAAATGTGGGAAAGAAACTTGGAGTGAGGAGATGATAGGGGGATGAATAAAGGAGGTGTGGGTGACAGTAAACAGAATGTATTATATACATATATGTCAAAGAGTGAATTCAATCAATAAAAAGAAACAGGGAAGCATTAAGGAGGATTAAATAGGATAAAGCCAAATAAAACCCAAAGATTTCTTAATAAAGCTGTAGAAAACAAAAGAAAAAAAAAACCGAAGAGCTGGGAGGGTGGGAATAATGCATTACTTAAAATGGAACACAGCTGCAAGTGTCTGAGAATTTGCGGAGACACAGGGGAGTAGAGGCAGATTAGAAAGACAACCACAGATTAGAAATGTTTCCTAGTGGTCAGATCCCAGTGTCTGCATGCATCACTTGAGACCTTTTGACCTTTGACTTGCCACTAATGGGGAAAGCAGAACTTTAAGGTTATTCTGCTTACTAGATAGTGGACTTCTGAATGCTCCCTTGGGACTTGGAAGCCAGGGGCTCCAGACACACAGACAATGTGGAAGCCAGGGGCTCCAGACACATAGAAAATGTGAATGTCTAGGCACAGTGAAGTTCAGAGGTAAAGACTTGCATCATGACCATTTCCAGCCTAAAGTCTTCAGCAGGCTCTGGTCTCAGACGAGGTGTTCACACAATCAAGTCACTCAGCACTGCCACTCTGAGACTTTGAAGCATCAGCAGCCTTTCTACTGGACATCTGAAAATTGTTGTGAGCTGTATAGTGTAGAGAGGAGTGGCAGGCTGCGTTCCTGCCACCCAGCTCCCACATAGCTAGCTTAGCCCCGGAAATAACAACAGACAAACTGTATTCTTTTAAACACTACTTGACCCATTAGCTCTAGCCTCTTACTGGCTAATTCTCACATCTTGATTAACCCATTTCCAATAATCTGTGTAGCACCACGAGGTGGTGGCTTACCAGGAAGGATCTTAACCTGCGTCCATCTTGGAGAGGAGAGCTATAGCATCTGCCTCACTTCTCTTCTTCCCAGCATTCTGTTCTGTCTACTCCACCCACCTAAGGGCTGGCCTATCAAAGGCCACAGCAGTTTCTTTTTTTTTTTTTTTTTTTTTTTTTAAGATAGAAAGATTCTCTTTATTAATGACCCCAACCGTATTCTTTAGATACAGGAGTTTTGAACTCAAATACTTAGAAGAAAACAAGTTAAGATTGCATTATCTGCAACTCATTACCAGTAACATATTGCAAAGCAAACAGCTTGGAAAAGGGGAAAAGGAAAGGGAGTGGGGGAGGGAAAAATAAAAGAAGGGAATTAAGTTGATCAAGTGGAATTTTTTTTCTCTTAAATTCTTGGGAACTATGAAGTCCTTGCAAGCACAGCTCGTTTCTGCAGGTTATTTGCCAAACTTGTACAAAATGGAACCCAAACGGAGAATCCCTTAAGAACCTGGAGAGGTGCAACATGAAGGGCTACGATTATCCAGTAGCAAGCGGTCCAGCCTTCCATCAACAGAGCTTCCTCCTCAGTTCCCAAGCGTTAGCGGGACGAAAATGTCTTCCCCGTGATTGTTTTCATTTCTTTTTTCTCGGCATCTGGGCGTGCACGGTTAAGCACCTTAAGGAAGTCAGATGTTTTTGCTCGCATTCGTGTATGAATATAGGCCTTAGAGCACTTAATGTGGTAGTGCAGATAGTCCCGGAACGTGTGGATCAGGTTGATGGTGTTGTCTCGAGCAGCGGCATTGGTGTGGCGAGGAAAGAGCACGAAGGTGATGTAGCCAATGTTGTCACCCACGGCAGCATCTGTGTCTTTCAGCTCTAGAGGAGGTTCCCTGTGGCTAAAAAGGACCTGGGGGGCTGTGTGGCTGGCTCTTCGTCCTTCTTTGAACTCCTGCATGAAGACCTTTCCAATGACCACATCGTCGTCATCCTTAAACACCGTGCTGAAGACTACTGTGACTCTGTCTTTTTTAGATTCAACATACATGGTCTCATCGTCCCGGTAATGGATAACCGCTCTGTTCTCTCCTTCTTTGCCCTCTTCTTGGAACTGGAAGTATTTCTCAAAGACAGAGGCAAAGCAATTTCGCTTCAACATGCCAGCCTGATGCACAATAGAATCCTTGGATGCAGGCAGATTTTCAAGGTCATATAGCAAAGAAACATTGTATCCTGATTCTGGGTTAACCAAGAAACTCCCGTATACTCTCTTTAATAACTCACCAGCACCATGTGCCTGAAGTTCCTTGTAGAATTTCAAAGAAATACTGACCATCACTTTTGTTTTGTCTCCATTAGGATTAGAAATATGATAAAGGACACCATCAAAATCTGCAAATGTTACTTCTACAGCTTCTGGTTTGTTTCCGGCGGCCGCGTTCTCGAACTTGAGAGCGAGCGTCTCCTCGATGATTCGGTTGTTCACCTCCAGCAGGATCATGGCGGCGGCTGCCCCGGGCAGGGGAAGGAGAAACAAGGGCGGTGAGGGTGGGCAAGCGAGGACAGGACGGAGGGAGCGGCCCCGCTGCCCCTGACGAGGGGGGCTGGGTGCGGTAGGTGAGGGGAGAAGGGGACGGGGAGCGGGGCGGGGAGAGGCGGACACGCACGCTGGCCCGGCACGCGCTGCCTGTTGGAGGCAGCCACCACCCGACCGACCTGGCCCCTGAAGCTTCAACCCGCCTGCCGAGCCGCCGCCGCCTCCGCCGCCGCCTCACCGACGATCCCGGTCCCCGCCCAGCCCCCGGCTCCCAGCAGTTTCTTTATTAACCAATAAAATTAACACATTGACAGAAGACCCACCTACATCAGTGTAGAACCCAGTGGAGCCCCAGAGGCCTCTCTATAGAATAATTGTCTACACTGTATCCTGAGAATCTCATGCAGTCAGAAATCAGGTAGCCTGCCAACAGACCTTCTTCTCTCTGTATGTTCCCCCAGACACAATCCTTTGGTCTTGCCACTGGCACTACAACAAATCACCAGCTGCAGCCTCCCTTCCCTGTGCCCACATTCTGGTGGATTCCACAGTCCATCCCCTCCAAACCTCCCTTTCCTTTGAATCACTGTATCCCAGCTCCCAACTCCAGCAGGCACATCCTGCTCAACCACAGGTCAAAACATCAAGAAAACCAGGTAGACTGTCAAAGACTTTCTTCTCTCTCTCTCTCTCTCTCTCTCTCTCTCTCTCTCTCTCTCTCTCCCTAGATGCAATCCCTAAACCTTGTCCCTAACCCTGCAACATATCACTGGCTGCAGCCCCCCTTCCCCATGCCCACATCTCTGTGGATCTCACAGACCATCCCCTCCTAACCTCTCTCTCTCACCGCTCATCACTGTATCCCAACCTCCAACACCAGCAGCACTCCCTGTGAACACACCAGCTGAGCAGGTCAGGGAAACAGGCAACACAGTCATCAAACTCTCTGAAAATCTAGAGAGGAAACAGAAACCAAGGAACAAAACCCACCTGACAAAGACAAACCCAGAAATCAACCCCTAGACAGATAAATCACCCATTACCCAGATACCTAGATGCCATCATAAGAACACAATAAATGATGTGCAGGCCACAGCAGTCAGGAGAACAGGTGAAGGTCATGACAACCATAAGAACACATAAGCTGCCTACCTTCCCACAGAACTCTCCCACATCCTCAGTGCTGGCCATGCCAATCAAAAGAACAGGTACAGGCCATGCCAGCTAGAACAGATCAGAATACCATGAGAACAGACCCCCAATTCAGGCATGAGAGCTCCTACTTGACCAAAGATCATACCAGCTGCCAGAACTCCAATCCACAAAGACCAGAAGACCAAAGAGGAAACAGAAATCAAGGAACAAAACACCCATCCAACAAAGACAAACCCAGAAATCAGCACCTACACCTATAATCACTTCAAACCCAGATACCTAGACACCAGAGTAACAACACAATCAACAACAAGCCAGGGAAATATGTCCCCACTGGAACCCAGCTATCTTACTACAACGAGTTCTGAAAATTCAAACACAGCTGAGGCACAAGAAAAAGACCTTAAAACCAACTTACGAAGATGATACAGGTTCTTAAAAAGGAAATGAATAAATCCCTTAAAGAAAGCCAAGAAAGGACAAACAGCTGAGGTAAAAAAATGAAAATAGTCAAAACCTGAAAATGGAAATAGAAGCAATAAAGAAAATGCCAACAACAACAACCAAGTAACAGGAATTAACGATCATTGGTTATTAATATCTCTCAATATCAGTGGACTCAATTCCCTAATAAAAATTCAGAGACCAAAAGAAGGATCCATCCTTCTGCTGCATACATTCTACATGAAAGATAGAAATTACCTCAGGGGAAAGGGTTGGAAGAAGATTTTCCAAGAAAATGGACGTAAGAAACAAACTGGTGTAGCCATTCTAATATCTAGCAAAACAGACTTCAAACCAAACTAATCAAAAGAGACAGAGAAGAACACTGCATGCTCATCAAAGGAAAGATCAACCAAACTGAAGATTCATTTCTTTACATCTGTGTCCCATCTGCAAGGGCACCCACATTTGTAAAAAGAAACATTTCTAAAACTTAAGTCACACATCATCCCTCATATTTTAATAGTGGGGGATTTTAATACCCACTCTCACCAATGGGCAAAAACTAAAGAGAGAAATATTGGAGCTAAAAGACATTATGAACCAAATGGACCTAACTACAGAACATTTCAGCAAACACAAAAGAATATACCTTCTTCTTAGCACCTCACAGAACTTTCTCCAAAATTGACCACTCACTCAGTCATAAATCAAGTCTCAACAGGTACAAGAAAATTAAAATAACACCCTATCAGACCTATCAGACCACCGTGGATTAAAGGCGAATTTCTAAAACAACAGAATGCCTACAAACTACTGGAAACTGAACAACTCTCTACTGAGTGAGTACTGGGTCAAGGCAGGAATAAAGAAATTAAAGATGTCCTAGAATTCAATGAAAATGAATGCATAGCATACCCAAATTTATGAGACACAATGAAAGCAGTGCTAAGAGGAAAGGCCATAGCACTAAGTGCCTTCATAAAGAAACTGCAGCGATCCCTTACTAGCAACTTAATAGCTCACCTGAAAGTGCTAGAACAAAAAGAAGAAGCTCATCCAGGAGGAGTAGATAGCAGAAAATAATCAAACTGAGGCTGAAATCAATAATAAAAAAGAGATAACAACACAAAGAATCAATGAAACAAAGCTGGTTATTTGAGGAAATCAATGAGATATACAAACCTTATTGAAACTAACAGGCAAAGAGAGACTATCCAAATTAACAAAATCAGAAATGAAAAGGGGAATATAACAGCAGACACTGAGGAAATCCAAAGAATCATTAGGTCATACTTTAAAAACCTGTATTCCAAAAAACTGGAAACTCTAAATTAAACTGACAATTATTTTGATATATACCACTTGCCAAAGTTAAATCAAGAACAGATAAGCAATTTAGAGAGGTCTATAACCCCTTAGAAAATAGAAAGTCATTAAAAGTTTCTCAACAGTAACAAATCCCAGGGCCAGATGGTTTCAGTGCAGAATTCTACCAGACTTTCAAAGAAGAATTAATACCAATACTCCTCAAATTGTTCCAGAAAATAGAATCAGAAATAATATTGCCAAATTCATATTATGAGGCTACAGTTACCTTTATACCCAAACCACACAAAGAAAAAGATTAAATAAGTTTCCTCATGAACATAGATGCAAAAATACCCAATAAAATATTTGCTAACAGATTCCATGAACACACCAAAAATAAAAAAGATCATCCATCACGAACAAATAAGCATCATACCAGAGATACAGAAATGGTTCAACATATGATAATCAGTCGATGTAACACACCATATGAATAAACTGAAATAAAAAACACATGATTATCTTATTAGATGCTGAAAATAACCTTTGAAAAAATTCAACATCTCTTCATCATAAAAGTCTGGGAGAAGTCAGGAATACAAAGGACATACAAATTTACAGCAAGCCTATGGCCAATCTCAACTGGAGAGAGACTCAAAGCAGTTCCACTAAAAACGAGAACAAGACAAGATTTTCCCCAACTCCACAACTGACATAGGCCTAATTTCCAAAATACATCAAGAACATAAGAAACTAGACATCAACAAACCAAATAACCCTAAAGGCGTAAACTGCGAACAATGCCACACCAGTTTGGAGTTATTACTATTAGGGTAGTATTTATTTAAAGAGGGAAAACTTACAGATCACGATCCCAGACAACAGCTCTCTGCACAACTAGAGAAAGAGACTAATCGCCAGACCAGCAGGAAGTCAAGAGAGAGCTAGCGGAAGGAAACAGAGGCTTTATGAATGGAGAGAAACCACGCCCCAATGGGCTGGTATCTCAGCAGCTATTGGCTGGAGGGGCGGAAAGACCTCCTGCAACACCTCCCCCTTTTGTTTAAGTAAGAGAGTTCTAAACCTACTATGAAATTATATACAATAAGTACAAATATCCTATTCTAACTAGCTTAGGACTTGTATAATAAATAACTTGGCCAAGTCATGAGAGAAAAGTAACTATAGTTATATAGTCTTCAACCCCATCAAAGATCTGAGAAGGGAAATAATGTTACCTGGGTAATTAGGAAGTTCAGTAAAACAACTTCCAAAACCTGCAACAAATCACAGGGACAACTAGCTACCTGGGCAATCACCCAAAGTCACATTTGCAGCGTTGAAGCAACCAACTTTGGCTAAGGCCTAACGTAACTGACATACCATTTTCAAAGGCAAGCAACTTTTCAAAACTATCTTACCCTGTCTTGGCAGGATATGACAGTCCTGTTTTATCCATTGATGCACACTCTGTATCTCTGTCAGTGGTTGAGGTATGGGCATTTCTTTGCCCCAAGGCCAGTTCTGTCAAAAAGAAAGGCTCCAGGTGGAGTGTCTTTGGTGCTTAACATTCTCTCAGGAATAGAGCAGTGTTGCCAGGAGCAATTGTGTCTCACTACCACAAAACTCTGAGTTAGATTAAAGGCCATTTTCTACAGCTCTTTGAAGAGGTTGAAGATCATCTATCTATACTGAGTATAATCTCTATATATCTAAATAACCTAATTAGTCTAATTATAAATGGCAAACTTAAATGACTATTAGTCTATATAATTCTCCATATCTATCTAACTTAAAGACTAAGACAATAAACATCTGTGTAACAAATGAGGATAATGACCTCCAAATATAAACAATGTACAAATATACATTGCAATATGGTAAATATCGATACAATATATGTCAATACATAAAAAATATTTTAAACAGAGGTAGAAACATGCATGCATACAATAGTCAATATAATTTAACTTTGTATCAAGAATCAATACCAATATATTTGTCTAAAAATTGTAACTCACAATTACAAATCTATTATCCCATCACCCTCTTTTTTTTTTTTCAAAATGATCCCTGAGCTTATAAAATTCCTCCCCCAACTTCCCAACCCCTAAATGATGTCCCTAAACCTGGGGGCAAGCTTTACTGGGAGAGGGGACGTCGTCCTCTAGAATTACTTCCAGCTGTCATGGGGGCGACGTTCTTTCTGGGGGATCCTGTGAAAGTAAAATGATGGTTAAATTTCAAGATCAATGTCTTTTAAAATTGCAAATAGTCTCTGAGTATTTTGTGTAGGTCTGGCCAGAATGTTGTACAAGATGTGCACCATTTCAGCTAACCAAGTTGGGATCTTCTTATGCAGCTGGTACCCAAAACAGGTCTTGTAGTAGCGCTATCAGTATCATGACGTCGTATCAACCAGGTAGAGTTGTTGTTGTGGGGCCCCATCTTCTTCCTGGAAACTTCAAATGTCACTTCAGAAAAGACTCATTGTTTATTGTAAAAAACTTAAACATTAATCATATAGACATATATAGGCATATATATACATATATTCAATGAAAGGCATAATAGATATATTCAATGAAAGGTATGATAGATATGAAGAAAAGCAAAGATGTTTTCTAAACTCATATTTCTTTCTGTCCCATATCACGGCTCTTGACATGAGACAGAACCTCTGGGTTTTTCTCTTACTAACAGGCTTGGAATTGGAGAGGGACTGAGCCAGAGTCCAACTTCAAAACCAGCTCTATAAATTTAGAAATATGGTTTAATGAGTGTTTTCCTGTGGAGATAAGAACAGAACCCTGCCCCCATTCTATATGTTTTACTTACCACCTGTATGAATATCATTGTGGATGAGTTGTTATTTCTCCTTTCCAAGAGGTTTCTCCTCTTCAAATCGAAACTTTATTAATTTTGATGGTATCCACAATTTTTCTTCTCCTGTGGAAACAAGAGCAAAACCCCTTCCCCAACGTAGCACATCTCCTGGCTTCCATTGAGAGGTCAGCACATCTTTGAAATAAATCGGTTGATTTAGTTCAGCAGACTTTTCCATTATCCAATATCTTTCTGCTGCTGTCATTCCTTTCTCATTAGCGTTAAGAAAATTCAAGGTTAATAAAGCATTATGTAATCTATTTCTGGGGGTATTTTCGGTCCCTTTCTGTTTTTTCAGCATATCCTTTATAGTACGATTTGATCTTTCTATAACTGCCTGACCTGTAGGATTATTTGGTATACCTGTAATGTGTTTTATATTATAATAATCAAAAAAGCGTTTCATTTTCTTAGATACATATGCTGGACCATTATCTGTCTTTATTTGTGCAGGTATACCCATGATGGCCATAACTTCCAATAAATGTGTGATTACTGAATCTGCCTTTTCTGAGCTCAGGGCAGTAGCCCATTGAAAACCTGAATACGTGTCTATGGTGTGGTGTACATATTTTAATTTACCAAATTCCATAAAGTGGAACACATCCATCTGCCAGATTTCATTTCTCTTAGTACCCTTTGGGTTACTCCCTGCAGGAAACGGTGTTTGATTATAGAAAGAACAAGTAGGACATCTCTTTATAATGTCCTTAGCTTGTTGCCAAGTAATGGAAAATTCTTTCTTTAGGCCTTTACTATTGACATGATGCTTTTTATGAAATTCCGAGGCCTGCAACACGCTTCCAATCAATAATTGATCAATCTCAGCGTTGCCTTGTGCTAGAGGACCAGGCAGACCTGTATGGGACCGGATGTGTGTTATGTACATCGGACAAAGCCTGTTCCTGATTATGTCTTGTACCTGGATAAACAATGAAGTCAACTCTGTGTCATCTGGTATAAATTCAGCGGTTTCAATATGCAAGATAACTCTTTCTGCATATTGTGAATCTGTAACTATATTAAGAGATTCTTTAAAATCCCTTAGCACCATAAGAATGGCATATAATTCTGCCTTCTGGACAGAATTATAAGGGCTTTGTTCCACCTTACTCAATTCATCTGACTTGTAACCTGCTTTCCCTGATTTATTTGCATCAGTATAGAACGTACGGGCTCCAGTTATTGGAGCATCACGTACAATTTTAGGAAGAATCCAAGAAGTTCTCTTTATGAGGTTAAGTCTACCACTTTTGGGATAGTTGCTATTAATTTCTCCCAAAAAATTAGCACAAGCTCTTTGCCACGGTTCATTGTCTTCCCATAACTTTTTTATTTCTTCAGTAGTAAAAGGCACTATAATTTCTGCTGGGTCTATACCTGCTAGTTGACGAAGTCTCAGCTTACCTTTTATAATCAGTTCAGAGACTTTTTCCACATAAGTTTTTAATTTTTTACTTGGTTTATTGGGTATAAATATCCATTCTAAAATAATATCTTCCCTCTGCATTAGAATCCCTGTAGGAGAGATTCTGGAAGGCAATATGACTAGGATGCAGCTAAGATTTGGGTTCACCCTATCCACATGTGCTTCCTGTAATTTTTCCTCAATCATTGTCAGTTCCTTTTCTGCTTCAGCTGTCAGTTTTCTTGGACTATTCAAATCTTTATCACCATCTAAGGTTTTGTTTAAATGAACTATTAGATCAGGTGTTATCCCAACAGCTGGTTGTAGACTGGAAATGTCTCCCAACAATCTTTGGAAGTCATTAAGAGTCTTTAACCGGTCTCTCCTAATTTGTGCCTTTTGTGTTTTAATTTTCTCTAACCCTATTCTGTAACCTAGGTAATTAATAGAATTTCCTCTTTGAATCTTTTCAGGGGCAATTTGTAATCCCCACCTAGGCAGGACTTTCTTTACTTCTTCAAACATCCTTTCTAAAGTATCTTTATTTGAATCTGATAATAAGATGTCATCTATGTAATGATAAATTATGGACTTGGGAAATTGTTTACGAATTATTTCCAATGGCTTACTTACAAAATATTGGCACAATGTAGGACTATTGAGCATACCCTGTGGGAGGACAGTCCATTGATATCTCCTATTAGGCTGAGAATTATTATAAGTAGGCACCGTGAAGGCAAATTTTTCTCTATCCTTTTTTTGTAACGGTATAGTGAAAAAACAATCTTTCAAATCAATAACTATAAGAGGCCATCCTTTTGGTAATAGAGAAGGCAAAGGAATTCCAGATTGTAGTGGGCCCATAGGTTGAATTACTTTGTTGACAGCTCTTAGATCTGTCACCATTCTCCATTTACCAGATTTCTTTTTTACAACAAACACAGGAGAATTCCAAGGGCTGGTTGATTCTTCAATATGGTGAGCATCCAATTGCTCTTGCACCAGCTGTTCCAATGCCTGTAATTTATCTTCAGCTAGAGGCCACTGTTTGATCCATATTGGCTTCTCAGTTAGCCATTTTAAAGGTAGGGCTGTTGGTACCTCTAAAGGTTTGGTATTTGCTATATGTTCTTGTACAGCCTGAATGGCTGGTGACCTTTTTCCATAATACCTCATCATATCTTTCCCAGAATTATGAGTTCCTGGGAATGTTAATCTGGGTATTCCATTGCTGTAACAGGTCACGGCCCCATAAATTTATTGCAATATTGGCTATATATGGCCTTAGTCTTCCTATTTGTCCTTCAGGCCCTATGCATTCCACCCATCTTGTGCTTTGTTTTACACGAGATAGGGTTCCAATTCCCAGAAACTGAACATCTACCTCTTGAAGAGGCCAATTTGGATGCCAAGATTCTGGGGTAATAATACTTACATCCGCACCTGTGTCTAATAAGCCTTCAATAAAAGTGCCATTTATACAGACTTTTAGCTTTGGTCTTTGGTCGTTAATAGAAGTCTGCCAAAATATACGTTTACTCTGTCCTACTGGGTTTTTTGACTTATCCTCCACACGTAATTCACCATTTAGACTAGTATTACTTTTTACAGCAGAAATTGGAGCTTTTAGATTTCTTGGTGAGGCACGTTCTCCACTGTGACTGGGAATGACTGGGCCACTGTTGGCTTGGGGGTCTGCAAGAGGCCCCTCAAGGAGTTTCCCGACGGTATCGGGTTGCCTTGTTTGTCTGTTGTTGACCTGCATTCGTTGGACCAATGACGGCCTTTACCGCATCTCCTACATATACCTGAAGGCCTAGGTCCCCTATTTTTGTCATTCCCAGAGGAGATATTATTCCTAGAAATTCTGTACCTGCAATCCCTTTTCAGATGTCCTAATTTACCACAATTAAAACACCTGGCAGTTTGATGTCTCCTCATTGCTGTGGAAATCGCTTCTCCTACCCAAGATTCATCATTATAGCTGAATGTCTCAACATTCATCGTATGCTGAATCCATTCATCCATAGGTGCTGATCTAGACTTTAAAGGCCCAATTATCTTTTTGCATTCTATGTTTGCATTCTCAAATGCTAGAGATTCAAGAAGTATTCGTCTAGATTCCGGGTCTGGTACCCCTATGTCCAGAGCCTTAATTAATCTTTGCAAAAAGTCAATAAAGGGTTCTCTCTGTCCCTGCCTAATTCTGGTATATGATTCAACCCTTTTTGCTGGATCTTGTATCCTATTCCAAGCATTTAAAGCTGCTTGGTGACATAGATGCAGTACTTCATCGTCATAAAGAGCTTGGACCTGTGGATCAGCATATTCTCCTGCACCAAGAATTTGATCTTGGGAAACCTCGACACCTTTTGCTCTTCCTTGCTGTTCCATATGTTTGGATTCTTCTCTGAAATAAATTCCAAACATCAAGGAAGGTCCCTTATCTAAAACTGCAGACACTAACTGATGGAAATCATAGGGGGTAGCTCTAGCATTAGAAGCCCAAGTCCTTATCATTTCCTTTACATATGCATTTTGCAAGCCAAAAGTAACAATAGCCTGTTTAATTTCTTTCAGATCATTCATTGCTATTGGCATCCATCTAGCTTCTCTGACTCCCTTTGAGCCTTTAGAAGTTGACGCTTTGTCAGAATTAAGTATAGGGTATGCCGCTAAAACCCTGGGTAAGCCAGTTCTAATAGCTGGTGTTGGCTTTGTATCCTGTCCTTGTGCCTTATTACTCTGTTCACCAGTTCCAATCATTTTTTCAAGCATTTCAAGTCTTTTTATTATTGTGTTTATTATTGCCTCTTTTGAATCCTGAATCTCCTGAATCTTCTGACCTGCATGAGTTCTTGAGAGTACCATAATCTTCCTAAATGATAGAATATTCAAAAGAATACTAAAACCTAGTAACCAGTAAATTAAGTTATCCTCATAGTCATATAAATTTTGCATGATTAGACCCATTGTATTGGTAGCCCAAACAGTGAAAGTCATGTTGGAAACAAAAACTGCCATATTACCTATTATCCAGCTGGCCTCGAACTCACCGAAATCCGCCTGTCTCTGCTTCCCGAGTGCTGGGATTAAAGGCGTGCACCACCACCGCCTGGCCGGCCTCGAACTCACAGAGATCCGCCTTTCTCTGCCTCCCGAGTGCTGGGATTAAAGGTGTATGCCACCACCACCTGGCCGGCCTCAGCGATCGTCCTGCCTCTCTGGATATTATGGGCCTGAAGGCCAAGTGTATCTCGGAATCGGCACTGGGGCCTAAGTCATGAACTAAAGCCAGTGCGTGATGATTTAAGTTAAACTGCTGGCTCCACGCTCAAGGCACAAGCTACAAGGCTGCCGCAAAGCACAAGCCACACGGCCGCAAGGTGCAAGCCCCGGCAGAGGAAGGGAGGGCTCGCTGGCCAAGCCAAACTTGCGGCTGGCAGCCGAGGGGGGGGTCCTAAAAGCCAAACGTTCATCGGGCGCCAGGTAAAGGCGTAAACCACGAACAATGCCACACCAGTTTGGAGTTATTACTATTAGGGTAGTATTTATTTAAAGAGGGAAAACTTACAGATCACGATCCCAGACAACAGCTCTCTGCACAACTAGAGAAAGAGACTAATCGCCAGACCAGCAGGAAGTCAAGAGAGAGCGAGCGGAAGGAAATAGAGGCTTTATGAATGGAGAGAAACCACACCCCAATGGGCTGGTATCTCAGCAGCTATTGGTTGGAGGGGCGGAAAGACCTCCTGCAACATAACCCAATTTTTAAAATGGGGTACAGATCTAAACAGAATTCTCAACAGAGGAATCTCAAATGGCTGAGAAGCATGTAAAGAAATGCTCAACATCCTTTGCCTCAGGGAAATGCCCATCAAAACAACTCTGAGATTCCATCTTACACCTGTCAGGATGGCTAAGATCAAAACCACAAATGACAGTTAATGCTGGCAAGGATGTGGGGCTAGAGAACATTCTCCATTGCTGGTGGGAGTGCAAACTTGTACAGTCACTAAGGACATTGGAACTGTTCCTCAGAAAATGGGGAATAGATCTTCAAGACTCAGCTATACCACTCTTGGGCATATACCCAAAGGATGTTCCATCCTACTACAAGGGCACTTGCTCAACCATGTTCACTGCAGCTTTATTCATAATAGTCAGAAACTAGAACCAACCTAGATGCCCCACAACCAAAGAACAGATAAATAAAATGCAGTATATTTACACAATGGCATATTACTTAGATCTTTAAAAAATGACATCATGAAATTTGCAGGCAAATGGATGGAACTAGGAAAAATCATCCTGAGTGAGATAAACCAGAATGTAGGGTAAGGGGCTAGCAGGGGAGGGATGACTTTCTGTAGGGAGGGAAAATAGAGTAGATAGTTATAGGTATATCAGGAAGAACTGGAACAGGGAGGGCAGAAGGGGAACAGAGGTGTAATATATAAAGAGACAGCTAAAACTAGGGCCATTTGAAGAATTATATGAAAGCCTAATACAGTAGAAGCTGCCTAAGTTGTATACATATATAGACAATCTAAATGAGATCACTAAATAATGGGGGAGATAGAGTCCCAACTGGATATCTCTAGTCACCAAACAAAGCTTCCAGTACCAGCAATTGGTTACATCTAATAGAGTTCTTGGCCAAGGGAGTCCCATGGTAACCTCCAAACAACCCAGGCTATTGCCAAGCTTATTGGCTGCTCTCCACAAACTGACAGTAAGGCCATGTTGCTGAAGACAACACCTATACAACTCACGGAACACACAGAAGTTGCTCTGACGCCTATCTAGAGCCTTCACCACTGCTGACTGGTGTTCATGTTATGGGACGGTACTGTACATCCTATCAAAGAGGAAAGGTAAACATCAACCCAGTTACAGACATTTTAATCTATAATGGTGATCCACCTGTAAGATGCACTAGTGCAATTGTGGTACAACGTTGGGGATATAACCAACCAATATCAGATTTGACTTAAGGCCCTTCCATGAGATGGAACACATACCTAATGCTGCTTGGGTGATCAAGAACCTGAGACTAAATAGGCCAAACTCTTAGTAGAAAACCAATACTACTGTTCTGCTAAAGGAGCATGGCAATAAAATGATTCCTGCACAAGATGGGAACACAGAGACCCACAGTCATAAAAGACACAGAGAGTAGGAGACCTTAGGTGCTCAGCCCAAAAAGGGAGGGATGTCTCCATCAAATCCCTCTCCTCAGGAATAAGGGAACTCTGAGGAAGAAGAGGCAGAAAGAGTGTAAGAACCAGGGGTGGATGGAGAATACTAAGGAATTGAGGCCTTATCAAGGCATGATGGTGCATGCCTTTAATCCCAGCACTCCGGAGGCACAGGCAGGTAGATCTCTGTGAGTTTGAAGCCAAACTATAGAAAGAAAGAAAGAAAGAAAGAAAGAAAGAAAGAAAGAAAGAAAGAAAGAAAGAAAGGAAGGAAGGAAGGAAGAAAGAAAGAAAACATTGAGACCTTGTACACACAACAGGGATGGCACACATATGAACTCACAGAGACTGTGGCAGCATGCATAGGGGCTGCATGGATCTGCACCAGATGGGATCCAAAAGCTAAAAGGAGAAGTGGACACACACACACACCCATAATCCAGAAACTATATTCAACTGATACCCAGTTGCAAATGAAAAATTAGTTTTCTACAATGGCATCTCACCAAAAAAAAAAAAATCAAACCACTCTTCAGGGTAACCCCATGTCTAGCAGTAGATGGCCAATACAAAACAAACTCAACGGGATCTTTGGAAGCTTTTTCTCTTATTATCTTATTATGTTGTCAGAACATTTTTGTTTTATTTACGTTTCTTTTGTTTTTGTTTTTCAACTGTGTGTATGTGCACACGCACATGTGTGCATGCATGTGTATGCATGTTTATGTATAATGGCTTCTGGCTTGGAGATTTTATAGAATTTCTGAGTATACAAATTTGTGTGTCTCTGCATCTATATGCATTTCTTGGCATTTTTCTTTGTCTCCTTTTCTTGTTTGTTTGTTTGTTCCTATTCCAATTTGTTTGTTTTTTATTTATCTTAGCTTATCCTACCATTATTCCTTAGATGCCTGTTTGTTTTCTAACGAGAGACAGAAAGGGTGTGAGTCTGGGTGGGAAGGGATATGGGAAGGTACTGGAAGGAGTAGGGGAAGGAGAAAACCATAGATGATATGTGTAGCATATTCTGATTATATATTATATACATATATGTATTATATTATATAATATATAATATTGTATAAAAATCTTATTTCAATAAAAGAAAAGGATAAAAATAAAATGACTACTACAGAAACATCCTAAAATGTGTGAATGTGTGTGTTGATAGACAGATAGGTAGGTAGATAGGTAGACAATAGATAGACAATGGAGTTACCCCCCCACCCCGCAAATGGAGAAAATACCCTAACTAGACAGACATTGCTTACTAGCAAATAAAACCTCACTGCACAAAATGGTTGCCCTTGAGCTGTGGATCACTGGGGTCCCATAGACTCCCAAGAATTACAAGGTATCTCCAGTACTCTTTGTCATCTTTCAGAGCTAGACAGTAAGCCCTATTGCTGAAGACAACACATAATTGAGTCACAGAACATGAAAAAATCAAGATAGTACTTACTTGGAAGCTTCACACCTATTGGCTTTCATGGTGTTGGAACATGCTATGCATACTATGGGAAGAAAAAGTAATCATTATTCTCACCCAACAGTGAACCATGCAGACTGCAACAACCAATCTGACACTATATATGCCCACTGTTCAACAGTGGCATGAATGTTATAGAAGCAACCAACCACTTTCTGTTTGGATCTAAGGCCCACTGCATAAGATGGAACACATACCAGGCTAAGAACATATGATGATATTGGTCATAGACTATATAAGAGAACCTAATACTGCTATTCTGCTAAATGGACATAGTACTAAAATGACACCTGATTATTTACCTATAGGTTGGAGCACCTCTCAACCCTCATCAAAGAACTTTTCATTGCATAAAATAGCAATTGACACAGCTATTGACCCTCAAATGGTCAATTGCAGAGAATAAGAAACTTGTTCTCAGTCCTAAATTGAACATACATGTCACACCCACCCCTGAAAGTCTCACGAATCTTCACGGGGGAGGGGGCAGGAAGAAGTTAAGAGCCAGAGGTGATAGATAACATCAAAGGAATCATTTTCAGGACATTCGAGTTGCATGTGTGAATTCACAGCAATTGCGGCAACATGCTCAAGACCTGCACAAGCTTATGTCAAACTCCCAACATAGAGTGAGGAAGATGGGAAGAAACCCCTGACTAGCTGAGGGACTATTGGAAATTGATAGCCCCTGGAAAAGGGAGAGTCAGTTTTCTTTAATGATATGACCCCTGTTGGTCAAGCTGCACCCAAGACTAGTTGGACAACACAAACTGAACTCACGGTGGGGAGAAGAAAACTCTAAGCTGTCTGGGAAGAGAGAAAACAGTAGAAAAAGGGAAGGTTTGTGAGGATTTGGGGGAATTGAATACATTCAAAATACAGTCTATAAAATACTCAAAGAATTAACAAAAATATTGTTGTGGTGGCTTGAATAAAAATGGCCCCCATAAGCTCATCAGAAAATGCTTGGTCATCAGAGAGCAGCACTATTTGAAAGGATTAGAAGGATCAGGTTTGGCCTGTTGAAGGAAGTTTATAACTAGGGGTGGGCTATGAGAATGTCAAAAGTCCAGGCCAGGCCCAGAGTTGTTCTCTCTCTCTCTCTCTCTCTCTCTAAAAATCAGGATGTAACTCTCAGTGACTTCTTGAGTACCATGCCTGCAATACCATGCCTGCAATGCCTGATGTCATGCTCCCTGCCATGGGACTATATCTCTGAAAATATTATCACGCCTCAAATTAGCTGCTTTCTTTGATAAGAGTTGCCTTGGTCATGGTTCTCTTCACAGTACTAGAACAGTGACTCAGACAACTATTTAAGAGAACCTCACAATGTTCTACAACAAAAGACATATCAAGTGTGCAAATATACACTGAAATAATGAACTATGCACATATAACATACAACTAGCCAAGAGAAGTCAATGTAGTTGGGTTTACTATCATAGAGAGTAGATGCTACAGTCAAAGAAGAACTAGAGATAAATATTGCTGCTTTAGAAAGACCAACAATTTGATGAGCCAGAAATACACTAAATCTTTATGTATTTAAATACAGGACCTAAATATAATCAAACAAAAACCCATCAGCAGCATGAGAAGAAATCTGACCATGCCAAAGCCTGCTTTTTGATGTTTGTTTCATGTAGCTAGAAATTGAACCCAGTGCCTCACATAGCCTAGATACACAACACATAGACATATCACTGAATACTGTAATGTTAAAGTAAAATAAAACAAACTTTACATTGCTGGAAATAAAAATCCTAACTGATATCTAATCAGTGGAACTACTTAACTCAACTGAGGCATAGTAGGACCATTCAAAGCATATTCTCTGACCACAATATACTTAAGTTATAAATAAAACAAAATGATACTTGGCCATGCTTCATAGATATAACATTCTTAAATATGTTTCTAAATATATTATGGGTCAAAGAAGAAAAGATAGGGAAATATTTTGTGCTATATTACAAAGAAAGTGGTGCTATATATCAAAACTTGACTACAATCTAAAACAACTCTTAGGAGGAAATGTATCTCATTTCAAATGTGAATATCAAAAAGAACAACTAAAATTAACATTTCCTTTCTCTTTATTCTTCTGCTTAAGTCCATAACAGATCATTTCATTATAGTATTATTTAATGTGTAAACTATATTGCTATACATAAAAAATAAAGTATGTTTTCTTAAAATAAAAAAGATAAATAAAAATTAACATTCTGTTCATCTGTCTCCAAAGCTTAAAAGAGCAGCAAAATAAGTTTCCTCCCCTCTCCAAAAGGAAATAATAAAAACGAGAGCAGAAACTAATGAAATAGCAGACAAGCACAGAACAATAGCCAACTCCACCCCTAAAAGAAAATAGTTGGTCTTGGAAAAACTAATGACAGAACTTACAAACCACAAGCAAGAAGAGGCAAGCAAAATAATGAATGTCACAAAAGAAAATGAGGTTCCACTTACAAATCCTGTCCAAGGAAGATGATAAGAAAATGTCATAAATAAGTGTTATGTCAATGACCATGAAACTGGGTCACAAGACTTTTCAAAAAGTCAAATATTAACTTAAAATATTCTAACAAAGAAAATTCTGAATCTCCAAGTTCCCCAGTGATTTAGGAAACGCTCAAATGACTCTAGCCTTACACTAACTCTTGAAGCGTAAATAAAAAAATAAAAAGATGATGCATTCACTAACATATTTGACGGATCTGGGGCAACTGTAATGAAGCCCAGCCAGGCAAACCCCTGCCCACTGCCATGGCAGTAAGATATGTTGGCATTGTGATATTATTTGTGATGAGATATTGATACTCAAATCAGAAGCAACAAAAAGAATCCTTTAACTCACTCTACCATAAGAAACATCACACACATACACTGAAAAAGGATCTTCAAAACATTTGACCATTAAACACACAAGCCAGGCTTGGGGACACATATCTTTAGTCCCAGCACTTGAGAGGCAGAGGTAGGGATACCTCTGTGAGTTCAAGACCAGCCTGATCTTCAGAGTAAGCTCCAAGAAAGCTGGGTCTGAAAAAGCCTGGGATAAAACCGGACTCGTTGAACATAGCGGACAATGAGGACTACTGAGAACTCAAAATCAATGGCATTGGGTTTTTGATCCCACTGCACATAAAGCTTAGGCAGTTTGGATGCTCACCTTACTAGACCTGGATGGAGGTGGGTGGTCCTTGGACTTCCCATAGGGCAGGGAACCCTAATCGCTCTTAGGGCTGACGAGGGAGAGGGACTTGATTGGGGGAGGGGGAGGGAAATGGGAGGCAGTGGTGGGGAAGAGACAGAAATCTTTAATAAATAAATTAAAAACACACACAAAAAAAACTGTAAAAAAAAAAGAAGAAAAAAGTCAAAAAAGTAAAGAGTTGGGCTGAAGAGATGGCTCAGAGGTTAAGAGCATTGCCTGCTCTTCCAAAGGTCCTGAGTTCAGTTTCCAGCAACCACATGGTGGCTCACAACCATCTGTAATGAGGTCCGGTGCCCTCTTCTGGCCTTCAGGCATACACACAGACAGAATATTGTATACATAATAATAAATAAATATTTTTTTAAAAAAAAGTAAAGAGTCCTAAGCAAAGAAAATCAACACAGATGGGTAAATTGGAGACACAGAGCTAAATACAGCACAGAAACTGTGACTCAATAAGGTCTCAGTGCTCTGGAAAATCTGGTCAAATCTGAATGGCGTCATTTCAACACTGAAAGTTTTTCTTGGTAAAATGGTGAGCCAGGTGTGATAGCACATGCCTGTAACACTAGCACTGGTGAGGCAGCAGCAGGTGGAGCTCTAGGAATTCAAGACCATTTGTCTGCACAGTTCGATTAGCTGGGCACATGGAGAAACCTTGACTCAGAATGAAAATAAGGCAACCAAAAGGTAAGTCCGTGGATACGAAATCTTAAACACTAGCAGACTTAACTCAGCTGTATGCAAAGACTAAGAAGAAAGAAGGCATATAACTAGAAGTTGGGGGAGGGGGGCGAACATAATAAGAAAGAGTAGGACAAACAGTTGGCATTGGACAGACAACTCAGCAGCTACGAGCCCTGGCTGTTCTTTCTGAGGACCTGGTTCAATTCCCAGCCCCACAAATGGCTGCTCACACTATCACAAACTCCAGTTCTCGGAGTTAGACATCCTCTTTTGGCACCAGGCATGAACATGGTGCACATGCATACATATAAGCAAGACAGTCTACACAGAAAATTTTAAAATAATTTTTGTGTGTATGGGTATAACATGTTCTGTAATATGAGGGCCTGCTTGTGGGGGTTTCTTTCCTGCCCTATTTCCACAGCCATTAAGCCCCAAAGAATCACACAGAGAGTCTACATTAGATATAAACTGATTGGCCCATTAGCTCAGGCTTCTTATCAACTCTTGTAACTTATATTAACCCATTATTCTTATCTATGTCAGCTACATGACTCAGTACCTTTTTCAGTGGTCACATCCTGCTTCTTGCTTCTTCCTTGTCTGGGGGGGGGGGGGGGGGACTTCCTCCTTCCTAGAATTCCCCTGTTCTCATCTCCCTGCCTCGACTTCCTGTCTGGTTGACCCGCCTATACTTCCTGCCTGGCCAATCAGCATTTATTTAAAACATGATTGACAAACTACAGACAATTCTCCCGCACCATATGGGTACTTCGCCTGCATGTGTGTCTGCATACCATATGTGTTCGTGGTGCTGACAGAAGCCAGAAGAGGACGTTGGAACTCCCAGAATTGGATTGTTTTGCTGGAAGGGCTCCTAACCACTAAGCAATCTCTCCAGTCCTTAAAATATTGCTTTAAAAGTGAATGCAATGAGACCTGAATTGAATGACTATCTAGGCCATGGTATTGATTAACCTATAGAACAACAGGACATAGTCTCAGCACTAACAAACTAAAGTGGAGCCCAATGACCATCTTAGCAGATGCAGCCATAAGCAACTGACTTCATATGTCTGTCTCTAATAGACCCATAGAAAACAACTCAAACCTATTGAATTATACACTAGGAATGGTGGATATAGTAGTATGTGAATGTATTAGTTACTTTCCCATTGCTGTGATAAGACACCATGACCAAAGCAGTTTATAAAAGAAATTATTAGGGGCTTACAGTTTCAGAGGGCCAGAATCCATGAGCACAGCAGCAGGGAGCATGGCAGCGGGCAAGCAGACGTGGTACTGAAGCAGTGGCTGGAAGCTCACATCTTCATCCACAAGCACGGAGCAGAGAGAGCTAACTGAGAATGGTACAGACTTTTGAAACCTCAAACCCTGCCCCAGCTGTTACACCTCTTAATCTTTGCCAAACAGTTCCACCAACTAGAGAGCAGGTATTAAAATATATGAACCTATAGGAGCCATTGCCATTCAAACCACCACAGTAAATTAAAATGGCTAACATCAATTAGCAGACAAGTAGAATTTTATGTGTGCCTTTGAATTTGTGGGTAAAAAATGTCCCTAGAGGTGACCTCAGCATAAACAGCCCCTTTTGTGCCAAGATGGTAACAGAAAAGGAGACCGAAAGTTCTCTGTCTGCCTTAGAGAAGACTCTGAAGGGGCTGATAGAATGAACATGTATTTAAAAAGGGATTGGCTAGACTGGCTGTCAGGATGTAGTCCCAGTTGTTCCACAATGGCTGTCTCAGACTTGAGAGGCTGAGACGCTGGTTTGGTTCCATTCAGGAGGCTGGATGTCTCCGGAGTCCAGTCTGGTGCTGGATTCCTGATGACTCTTGCAAAGCTCCTTATCTTCAGTCTAGGCTGGAATCTCAAAGAAGTTGGTTCTAAAGCCAGCAAAGGAATGCGTCAGTAAGAAAACAGGTGGACAGTGAGAATGAGGGAAAATAGGCGAAAGGAACAGCTCCTCCTTCCATGTCCTTTGATTGGGGCTCCCACCAGAAGCCGAAGCACAGATTAGGTTGTCTTCCTGCTTCAAATAATCTGATTAAGAAAAGCCCCCATGAACGGACCCATCCCTGTGCAGTCAAGTTGACAACCAGAATTAGCTACCACAATGTCTAACCACAATGCTTCATAAACATCTGGGCTTCCACGTGGGCATCACTGTGCTTCCATGCATGCAAGGGGGACTGAAGGGTAAGAGGAAGGTCGGCTCCAGGTAAGATGAGCAAACGCACCCTGCCCTTTCTCCCCCATCAAAAGCAGCAACAAATCAGCGGGAAATGAATGGGGCAAAGCTTAGGGAAGACTTACAAGGAAATGGTATGAAGGGAACAAAAAACAAAAAGGACTAGAATTCTAAATCCCACCAAACTAATGGCGAATGACTTAGTTTTCCTATGCTATTTCCTGAACCAGGACCAAGTCATTCCAAAACCTAGAGTTAATCCCTGGCACACTGGAGAGTTCTCAGATAAATGCTCTGGTTCTGGAGTGTTCTCGTGTGCGTCAATACTCACTCATCTCCACAGTAGCAAGGCGACCACGGCAGTGATAGTGCCTAGGATGATTGACACGTAAACCCTAGTCTATGGACCTGTACCCTGTAGCCAGAAGAGAGGCGGTCCAAAGAGCTGCGAAAACTACTTGGTCTCAGGCACACACACACAGTCACCCGGGGGTGGGGGCACCGGCACAGGCATGAGATGTGGGCAGTGAACTAACCCCAGGGTTTAAAAGAAAAATTCACTGATATCTATGACCTTCTCATCTTATTCTCCCCAGGACTTGTATCATGGTGGTGTGTCAGATTTGTCAATGGCTTTCTATACATCTACTGAAATGATCATCTGATTCTTATCTCTGAGTCCCTTTATATGACCTGTCATATATAGAGACTTATGTGTGCTGAAACACCCCTGCATCTGCAGGACAAAGCCAACGTGCTCTTTTTGGTCCATGCCTGAGTTTGGCTTGCAGCTATTTTATCAAGGATTTTTGGACCTATGTTCAACAGAACAGTCTATTTTTTTTCTGCTGTGTTTTATAAAGAGTTAGAGAGTTGAAGATCTAGTTTATGCCTGTGACCTGGGATTCCTCTTCTATGCCTATAATCTGACGCTTTGTTATTTTTTTAATAGTCCAATAGTTCCTACATGGCCCTTTCATATGCTTCTCATTTTTTAAATATTCTTTGCGTGGGTTGTCTAACTCCTCTACTTTATCTTCAAGTTCTGACGTTCTGTCTTCTACTTGGTCCATTCTACTTGTAAGGCTTTGCCCTGAGTCTTCTAAATGAGTTTTTGAGTTTTTTTAATTCCATCTTTATGACAACTTGAGTTCTCACCAGTATTTCTATCTCTTTATTATATTTTGTTTTCAAATCCTGGATTGTTCTCATCATTTCATTTAGTTTTATATTTGTCTTTTCTTGGACATCATTCAAGCATTTATTGTATCCCCACTGGGTCTGTTTGTGCTTCTTAGGATTTCATTAATTTTTTGATCAAGTTTATGATTGTTCTTATAAATTCTATGCCCTGCGGTTCATCTAGGTAATTCTCATCAGAAAACAGACTAGTAGGTTTAGGGGGGCGCATGCTGTTTGGTCTTTAATACTGTTTGTGTTTTTACAATGTGACTTGGGCATGTAGACTTTGTTCTTTGTTTGTGTGTCTAAGGTAAAACACTATCCCGCCTCTTGCTTAGACATCAGGCAAGAAGCTTCACACCAAGAGGTAGGCCTGGGAACATGGAGATGGTACAGACAGGATTTGTTTTGCGGGGGACTCACTAGGAAAAGCCAACGTGGACGAGGTTTGCATCAGGAGCTGTGACTGGGAGCATGGGGACGGTACGGGTAGGCCTGGTTCTAGACAGGATGACTGGGGATGGGGGGGTGGGTCCTAGTAAGTTCTTTCTAATAATAACCTTGAATGTAACTCTGTTCAACTGATCACTAAAACAATGCAGACTAGCCAGCCGAACTAAGAAACAAGAAGTGTGCTGGGCAGATGGCTGAGCAGACAAAGGTGCCTACCCAAAACCTTATGGCCTGAGCTCAAGCCCCAGACTCCATAGGATGCAAGGAAAGAACAGACTCGGGCAAGCTGACCTCCGACCTCCACACCTATATCACAGCATCCGGGCATACACTAGAGAAATAAATAGAAAACAGGGCTTTTCAAAGAAAAGAATCAACTCCCTGTTGTCTCCAAGAAACAACTTAGCAAGGAAAGATGCCCAAAAACTGGGTGTCTAAAAATGGAAATTGAATCGGTAAGCAAATGGAAGCTGTAAACAAGTAGGCATAGCTCTTCTTGTGGCGGATAAAGTAGACGTCAAACTAGAGCGAATCAGAAGAGATAAAGAAGACCACTATATATTAATAATGGAGCTATTGGATAATTATATAAATATTTATGCAGAGTATCAAAGCTCCCGGCTTCATAAAACATGTACTACAAGGCATGAAAGATCACATAGTTCCTGACACAATTAAAGTGGGAAATGTCAATGTTCTGCTCATATTTAGATACTTCTTCCAAATCTAAAATCGGCAGAAAAACTTCAGAGCTAATTTATATCACAAATCAACTGGATTTACAGGAGATTTTATCTGACAAACAGGGGATACACATTCTTCTCAACAGTGTATGAAATCTTCTCTAAAGCTAACCCCATTATAGGCCACATTAAAAGCCTTAAAAATACAGAGAGAGAGAGAGAGAGAGAGAGAGAGAGAGAGAGAGAGAGAGAGAGAGAGAGAGAGACCCATTAGGCCACAGTGGAATAAAGGTAGAAATCAACAGCAAGGGGAACTTCAGAAATGCCACGTGAACGTAACACAAGTCAAAACATGTCGAACTGCACACTTGGATCCTGTCATATACGTTGGTTATCTTTTAGAAGAAAAAAAATCTATTTATCTACTAACCAATGAGATGAAGGGTGGACTGTGGAATTTGAGATGTGTGTTCTAGGAAGCCCAGCAAAAAGAAAGGGAGAGGGAGAGAAGGAATGAGAGCAAGATAGGTGAGAGGGAGGGGAGACAGAGAGACAGAGAAAACACAGGCCCCCGAAGTTCTCGAGGAGGAATTGGTGCTAGGGGCAGCCAACTGGATGAAAAGCGCTCTCCAGTTGTCTTTTCTTCTAGATTCATTGGCCAAGGAAGGAACCTGTTATATTCAGGTCAATGTGAAGACCACATGCAGGCTGGAAACATCAAGTGCAGCAGGTTATCATGTGGGACAAGGAGACAAGGCATCTGGACTGAGAGCTGGCACCCACTGGAGTACAAAACTTCACATTTAAGATTTGCTCAGGTGACTAGGCAAGAAGTCAGAAATGAGCTCTGACTTCCCATCCACGGGGATCTAAGAGTTGTTCCTTCCATCTACACCACGAATCTACTTCACCCTATACTCAAGGTTTGCAGTCTGCTTCATGACAGAGTCAGCAAGGAAGAGTGAGCCAGCAGTACCTTCGTGTATATTCTGCACCATTCCCCAGCCTTTCTTACTATTCCTGGCATTGTGAGCTTGGTTAGCAGTGAGACATGAAGCCGGCAGGAACTGCCTTTACCTAACGGGGGGAGACAGCTGTCCCCAGGAAAGGATAGTGGGCACTGTGTGGATGTCTGAGTAGAAGCTGCACTGCTGGGGAGAAAACACCACATCCAGGACATTACTGTACTAAACAGAAGCATCCTGCCAGAGAGGGAGTTCTCGGAAGTGCTGTGTTTTCTGCAGAACGTGGCTCAGCCTTCTCTCCAGCAGCCGGCCATCTACCTCCAAATTGTCACACCAGACAGCACTGCCTCTGAGGAACCCCAGCCTCTAGGATCTGCATTCCAATGCCATCTTCTCCCTCCCACTCGATGCAGCCACCTTCGCTCCCACGCTTCAGAATTCTACTTACTCCAAAGTACACTTGCCGAGGCCAATACTGCCTCTTCTCAACCCACCCCATCTTTTCTGGACAGAGCAACTCTCTGAGCAGGGGTTCTCGACCTTCCTAATGCTGAGACCCCTTTATACAATCCCTCACGTGTGGTGACTCCCAACCAGAGAATTATTTTTGTTGCTACTTCATAACTCTAATTTTGCTACTGCTGTGAATCATAATGTAAATATCTGTATTTTCCAGTGGTCTGAGATGACCCCTGTGAAAGAATGGTGTGACCTCCAAAGGGGTCGAGATCCACAGTTGACAGCCACTACTGTTCTGGGAAAACACTTCCTATTCTCCCTCTGCTGGCCTTGCAGTTCTGTGAGGCTCAAATGCCACCACCACTCTGAAGCTTGTCCTGGCCACCTAAACAGGTCTGTCCTTCAGCTGTTGGGATATTACACTTGTGAGGCCCTCTGCTCTCTCTGTGGTCATGCTACCCATGAGCCTTTGGTCTCCGCTGATTTCCCCTGTACTACCTGTGGATCTTTGTGGCTCGTACAAGCTTCAGTGGGGGCTCTTTGGGTAAGTCACCTGCAACACTATCAATGGCAATGATTTTTGGTAGTTAATGGTCCCTTAAAAGTTTGGAAGACGTAACTCTGGGAGACTCACCCAGAAGCTGACCTGAGGGAGGAAAAATTGGGCTCTTTGTCCCCACCCACCTACCCTGGGTACAATTCTCAAGTTTTAGGCTAAGTAACACTGAGTCCTAGAAATTAGGTCTCCAACATTCCCTGCCCTTAGGAGTCTGGCCCTTCCACCAAGAGACTAGTAGAGATCAGTAAAGATGACAGCCACATTCCTGGGGACATCTGGAGTTAGTGCCTGTTGCCTACAATGCTAAGGACTTGAGGTTCTCTGCTTGCTTGGTGTGATTTGAATGTATTTGGCCCCATAATCTCATAGAGAATGACACTATTAGGAGGTGTGGCTTTGTTGGAGTGGGTATAGCCTTGTCAGAGGAAGTATGTCACAGTGGGGGAGGGCTTTGAGGTTTCCTATGCTCAGGATACCACCCAATGTCTCAGTCGACTTCCGGTTGTCTGCAAGATGGACTCTCAGCTACAACTCCCTCACCATGTCTGCCTGCATACTGCCATGCTCCCCATGATGATAATAATGAACTAAACCTCTGAAACTGTAAGCAAGCCCCTAAATTAAATGTTTTCCTTATAAGAGTTGACATGGTCATGGTGTCTCTTCACAGCAACAGAAACCCTGAGACACTTGGCCAGCCCTGAGCAGCAGAAGAAAGACCAATATCATGCATAAAGGAATCCAACTAAAGACAATGGGCTCCAGACAGTGAGGAGTTTATATCAGCTGGGTAAGACAAGCAGCTGGCAGTTGGAATCTCTAATTATAGTTAGGTCAGTGGGCGGGGCTCTGTTTGGAAACAGTGAGCCCCCAGCCATTGTCATTATTCACAATTGAACGCCAAGTCCCTTCTGAAGGGAAGAATACATCTTCACCCCTGCCCACGTTACATTCATAGCCACAAACACCAGTTTTAAAGTTTGACATAATTAACTAACATGTCATAAAATTACATTTTCTCCCATCTAAATCCTTCCAGAAATAATTATTTTCAGGGTAGGGGTGCCCTAAAGTTTTTGTCAAAAAAAAAAAAAACCAGCTAAATATTAAAGCAAAATTCTAGTCGTCCAGTTGCCACTAATATACTTGGTTGGTGCACGGTTCCATGAGAAAGCTGATGAAGGTCAGCATAAAACACTTAGAGGAATCGAGCCTCTGAAAACTCTTGAGACACCAGTCAATTCAGGCGGAGACCTGGAGCTTTGGCGCCCTCTAGGAGTCCCGCTTGGAACAAGCGTTCGTTTCTCAAACTGCAAGGGCTCCTTCTTTGTGAAGAGAGCCACCCTAAAGACTTTTTATCTTCTCCAAGCCATTCCCTCTAGAGGTCCCCTGCCTCCTAGCTTGATGATAAAGCCGGGTAAAAGTGCTACATTGACCAGCGACCAGACTGGTTTGATGTGTAACATTGTACCTAACAGAGGGGAAGCCTGCCACATCTAGAATCATTTTTGACACTGAAGCTTGTTCTAATTTTGGAGTCAAGGTCTCTGTGGTTATTTAAAGAACAAGTGTAACACTGTTTTTTTTTTCTTTCAATTTTCCAATAAAATTAGAAGCCCTATTCTTGGGCGCTGATACACGGGAGAAAAGGAGGGACAATCAGGGCAGTTTTTGGTAGAAGATGATAAGTCTAGCTGCAACCTGAGCACTATGAGGAAGAAATGTGTGACAATTGGGGTGCTGGGCCTTGGCTGGCTACCACGGAGCTCACGCCTTCACGTTTCTGATCTTCGATTTTTTTCTTTAATAATGCCTAGCACTATCACTTAATAATAAAGAAGAACTAAATTTAAAATAAATCATTCTAACTAAAATTAAAACAAAATTGATGGAAAGTGAGCCACAGATTCAGGCAGACATCAAGACACATGGTGGATGAATCAGTTTCACCAAAAACTGCATGGTGGATAACGGAGGGATATGTGGGGAAGTCGTCTTGATTTGCTTTCTACATAAAATTGCATAGCCCCCCCCCCAAACAACCTCTCCAGTCCCTACTGTAAACACTCATTGGAAGGGCATCCAGGGAAATCTTCTTCCAATTGCTCCCACAAGTTCCTGCCGCTCATCCGCAAACGATTAAAAAAGAAAAGGGGGAGAGAAAAAAAATAATAATAATAAAAGGCCGAAAAGTTTGTCAGTTCAATTCTGGACCACTAGCGTCCTCTGTTGGTCGCCTACGGAAAGCGCGTGTAAACTTTCAAGAGACCTAGACAAGAGAAAGTTGGATGGCTGAGAGAGCCAACTCAAGAGCACTATTGCGTCAGGATTTCAACTCTTCGCGGTGTTCAGGATGCGCGGATTCGGCTGCACTGGAGCGTATCGCAGAGAATTTAGCACAGGATGCAGCGATGACTTCAAAAATGGTTGTGAAAATTAAACGTCTTAGGGACTCTTTGGCTATCAAACATGTTTCAATGGCACCCGCTTCAGTGTCTCCGTAGTTACTTCATCGCAGATGTATCTGCTTAACTAAAAAGAAACTCCAAGTAAGAACTTGTGAAACTTAACATCTTTAAAACCACCTTCCCGTTAGGACGCACTCGCTGCCCATTTGGCTAACGGGGGAAGTGCGGCGAAGTAAGAGATTTGAGTCACAACCGCTTTGAAAAGCAAATCTTTAGAACCCACGTCCGTCACGTTCGATTGTTCAGTGCGAGACTCTGGAGGCTCAAGTGGCCAATGGTGCAGATTTAAATATGATCCGAGCGTTCTCGCTGGGAAATGCAACATGCTCTACTAGAGGCTTTCAATTACAGAAACTTTGCAAAGTACACAAGAGTTGAATGGGCCCACGCCAGCTTCTCAAACATAAATCAGCTCAGGAGGGCACCTAAA
Organism: Microtus obscurus; assembly: GCA_963919715.1. Classification (NCBI taxonomy): domain Eukaryota; kingdom Metazoa; phylum Chordata; class Mammalia; order Rodentia; family Cricetidae; genus Microtus; species Microtus obscurus. The sequence continues at coordinate 27,466,142 of CAWTZC010000015.1, forward strand.
CCCGGCATCCAAGCGGGAGGGGCTGCAGCGTCCGGGGCGCCAAATTGGCTGAGAGTCATTTCCTTGGGGGAATCAAGAGGCCCTGAAGTGACGAGGGCTCAAGGGACAGCAAGGTGGCCGGGAGTGCCCACGGTTCCCGGGGACGAAGGGGTGGCTCGAGTACAGGGCGTGCGCACACGGAGCAGGTGCCCAGTGAAGACGCGCGCAGCGCGCCCCCGTCCTTCGTCCCGCTTCCCGGGGAGGCGCGGGCCCCGGAGCCGAGCCTGCGCCAGCCCACCCCACCCCACCCCCACCCGCGCCGTTCCGGGGCGTGTCCTTCCACACCCCGGCTTCTATATATCTGCCTGCTCTCCCAGGCTGCCCAGATGCGAGCTAGCGCGGCTGCTGGACGCTGAAGACTTGCTGCTCTCTTCCCTACATCCCGCAGCCTCGTCCCGCGTGCTCCACTCCGCTCCCCTCCGCCGATCCGCAGGCCTCCGCCCGCCGGGCGCCATGCATCCCGCGCGCCCCGCGCTCTGGGCCGCTGCGCTCACCGCACTCACTCTGCTCCGCGGGCCGCCGGTGGCGCGGGCCGGCGCGGGCGCGGTGGGCGCGGGCCCCGTGGTGCGCTGCGAACCGTGCGACGCGCGTGCGCTGGCCCAGTGCGCGCCTCCGCCCACCGCGCCCGCGTGCACGGAGCTGGTGCGAGAACCCGGCTGCGGCTGCTGCTTGACTTGCGCGCTGCGCGAAGGAGACGCGTGCGGCGTCTACACCGAGCGCTGCGGCACCGGCCTCCGCTGCCAGCCGCGGCCCGCGGAGCAGTACCCGCTGAAGGCGCTGCTCAACGGCCGCGGGTTCTGCGCCAACGCCAGCGCCGCCGGCAGCCTGAGCGCCTACCTGCCCTCCCAACCCGCTCCAGGTAAGCTGCTCGCACCACGTGCGCCGAGCGCGCTCCCTGAGACCCGGCGTGGGTGGCGAGGAGCCTGTGTCCTCAGAGGCTTGGCGTGGCTCATCCAGGTGTTAGTGGCTAGACGGGCCCAGGGAGGCGAAGGGGACCCCGCAGCCATCGATCCACTTGCTTGGTTCTCAAAGTGCAGCTTTCTTGTAAGCTGCAAAACGCTTTCCGTGAAAATAGGTAGATTTCCACGCAGGACGAGTAGACTGCCAGTGGACGGATCCCAGTCATTGGAGAGTCATGCTGAGCGTGGATGCCTGGGTTTGGGCTGTGTAGCCCAGTTGTGTGTGGACCTAGGTTTCCATTCTCCACAATTGGGAAGGCGCGTGTCTGTCCCGGGAAGCTTGAGCATGAGATTCCGGGATCGGATCAGGACCAGGAAGGTTTGCTGGCAGGCACCTGTCTTGAAAAATGCTAACATTTGCACAGACTGATTGGCAAAGTAGTATTGTGTTCCCGTGTATCCAAAAACTAACGAGATGAAATTAGAGTACTGATGTCTTTGAGGTTGTGTAACCCAAAGTTCAAAAAGTAAGAACCGGGAACTACAATTGGGTTTGAGCCCCTTTTGCCCCCTGTAGTCACCATCTCACGCCCTGCGGCGCCTGGGAGCTGGGGGATCACGGCCCGGGTGCAGGCAGTGCAGATGCAGGCGGTTTCCCTGCTGAAGCAGACTAGAAATGCTACGCAGGAATGCTCCTCCTTCCTAATCCTATGCAAAAGGAGTGGGGTGCAGCGGAAACAGCCCCTAGGAGGAAAATCGCAAACCCTTGGCAGTTACCCATCCTGGGACTGATCCTATCAAGCAGGGGGCCATTCTAAGGGCATCGCATTGTTCCCTTAGGAAGGAAAAAAAAGGGAAAGATTTAAATGGATTTGGCAGCTGTTGCTCGAAATGTCCAGCATTCCTAGTCAGTCTCCTGCTTAGTTGTGTGAGTCAAGTTCTTGCCCTGCACAGATGAAGGCTAGAATTCTCCAGTTTCCCCACATCAGGCAGGCCGAAGGTGCAGAGCAAGACCCTGGGACCAGGATGCGCTGGGCCGAGGGTCCTTTATGATTTCTGTGGCTGCAGCGCTACACTCCTGGGTACAGACAGGTCCTGGTTTAGACCATCTCTGAGAAGCACTGGATTCCTGGCAAAGCAAGATTCCCGTTGTTTCGCTGACTCAGTCAAAAGCAAAATTAGGCTGTTTGCCTTGTGTGGCTTTGACTTATAGTGCATTCTGTGATATCCAAAAGCGATCCTAAGAAATTCCAGCATGCCATTTTGAGTTAGGCTTTAATGGCCATTATTAGTAACGACCATTGACGCTCTATAGTATAAACTGGTGTGAGCTTTAGTTATAACAGAGTTCAGTGGCTTCTACTATTCATTGGGTGGAGGGAGGGGGAAATGATACTTCGATGACACAATTCACAATTACATTTTTAATTGAGCCATATTCTCCCCTAATAAGTAGTGTAAGGATAACAAACAAGCAAAAGGAAGTTTAAGAAATTACCTCAGCTACTCGGAAGACAGATGCAAATATTTTTATTTACGTATTAGCATTCCTTCTATCCCTGTACTTCCAAAAGGCAAAACCACTAAGATTAAAGCAGATTGTAACTAAGTCCATCAATTTAATTATGGACCTCCTTTGCCAGGTGCTAGTCTAGACCCTGGGAATTTGTGCTTAAGAAGGCACAGGAATCATTGAGGGGTTTGCAGCTGGACTGTTCAGTAGGTGAGAAATTGGGGCTCCTGGGCAAGAGGGCGGCGTCCCTAGAGGTCAAATTGCTCTCAAAGACGTCAGATTCTGCAGCCCTCTGGTAGTTCCCAGGGAGTGAAGCATTTGCTTTTCTTGGCCTGGAACCAGAGACCCATGTCGTCCCCATGGGCCGGATGCCCCAGCCTGGCATTTCCTGAGAGACAAAAAAAAAAAAAAAAAAAAAGCCAGCTGGAGGCCTGCACCTTGCATGCAGACAGAATAAATTCAGAACCAGATGCATAGCCAACTGGACCTTCCTGCTAGGGAGGCTATTAATGTCCCTTTCATGGGAGCAAAGCAATTCTGTGGCCATGACCTGAACATTGAACTTGAAGCTTTGGAGTTCAGAGCTGGGCACTGGGGACTGATCATCTGGCATTGGTTTCCCAGAAAGCCACAAATCTAGTCACATACATAAGATCTCAATTAATCTATTAACCTTCCAGCATCTCCTCAGTTGGGCCCTTCTCTTTTGCTCCTTGGATTGTGAAAGAGGCCCCTGCCAAAGGGAGCTTTCTTTTCCCTTCCCCTCCCCATCTCCAAGGTAAAATGAATGCATCTTGGCACCTAGCGTCTCAGCTATGGGAAGTATGTTGGTGCCATTCTGTGTGCTCACTGCTGAGGGGGATGGGAGAGATTCCCCCAAGAAGGTGCCCCTCCCACCCAATACACAAAGTCTCTGTGGACCCTGAAATGGAAAGATGTACAGGCACCTCGTAACTAGAACTAGGTGTCTCTGACACGCCCACATAGTTCTGTGGGTTCCTGCAGTGAACTACTTCACAGGAGACCCGAGTGAATGTCAGAATCCCCAGGCCAGTGTGATGCTGCCACTGGGTGGGGATGTATTTTTTTTGCACTCTATCCCACCCCCAACAGCTGTGCCCAGGACTAAGAGATTTGAAATCTCTTGTGAGTTTTCTGGTCCACTCCACAATAGCATTCCACAGTGTACAACTGCCCCCTGCTGGTGGAAGGGGGAAACTGGCTGCATGCTCAGCTGTTGAAGGGCTTGATAAAGCATCCACAGCCTTCACTTGTAACCATATACCAAAAACACTTGACAGAGTAACTTTCAAACAGATGGTTTCCTGAAGTAGAGCAGCCAGGGTCCAGCAGGTAGTATTCTAGAATGCTTTATCCGGTTACCTTTTTCTTAACTTCTTAATTGTTGAGTGGTGTTGAGGTGTGGCCTAAATAATCTGCAAAGATTATTATTCTGATATCAATAATGACCATTTCCTTATCCCCATGTCCTTTTCTAGGAAATGCCAGCGAGTCTGAGGAGGAACACGGTGCTGGGAGTGTGGAAAGCCAGGCTGTCCCCAGCACACACCGAGTGACTGATTCCAAGTTCCATCCCCACCATGCAAAGATAGATGTCATCAAAAAAGGCCATGCCAGGGACAGCCAACGTTACAAAGTTGACTATGAATCACAGAGCACAGACACCCAGAACTTCTCCTCTGAGTCTAAGCGGGAGACAGAATACGTGAGAACTTTTTCTCTTTTTTTTTTTTGTGGGGGGGGGGGGGCATCCCAAAACAGTCTTCATGCAGCAAGTCCCAGGGGTCCTAACTGATAAGTGGGCAGCTTCTCCCTTCCTATGTGAAGTCCCACCTCCTATGTCAGAGACTCTTGGGAAATTCAAGCTGAACTAAGTGTGTGGTGTATTTTATTCAGTGGACTTTCTGAAGTCTACTGGCCTATCCTTAGATCACATTCCAGAGTCTATGTCTTCCTCTTGAGAAAGCAGAAGAGACAAGGAGTGATGGCTAGCATCCTCCTGAGACCTTCTTGCTGACCCAAGCAGAATGTCCTGGAGAGGCATGTCACAGGTTCCTCCTGGGATAGTCCTGTGGGCTTTGGGAGATTGTCAGAACAATAACTGTGTTCACAGGGTCCCTGCCGTAGAGAAATGGAAGACACACTGAATCATCTGAAGTTCCTCAATGTGTTGAGTCCCAGAGGTGTCCACATCCCAAACTGTGACAAGAAGGGGTTCTATAAGAAGAAGCAGGTGAGTGGGGTCCCCAGGATGGTTTTTGCCCTCCTTTCTCTAGGGGCTCAGTGGGGAATTGGCCTCACGTTAATCTCCAGGAAGCTCAACTGGTGTGGCGCTCTGCCAACTTTTTGTCCTCTCTTCTGATACATGTATACATCACCTGGTGATGATATTTTGGGTGGCTTTCTAATTGGGTAGTTCACAACATGAGTCTGGGAAACTGAAGTAAACAATGCTCCCCACAGCATGTCCGCATTCCAATGTTTATACTGTAGTCTTCCTCGGGGAGCCTGAGCCTCCGCACTAGCCACTGACTAGACTAGCTCAGCACACTTCTACTAAGGAGAGAGAAGAGACAAGGCTGTGCCCGAGGTCTGAGATCCAGCCTGATGGCCACAAGGCAAAGAAAGCTCAGCATTCCATCCACACGAGTGTTCGTGGGTGTACACTACCACCCTCACATAGGTGACCCTTTAGGAGTCAGGACCGCCATAATTTTACCTCAGCCCCGTTGAACAGCATGGGGTAACCACTTCAGACCCTGGTTACCAGCTTACACCCAGTGTCTGGGTTAGGCTTTCTGTATCAAATCATGGTTCATCCCTGAGGAAAGTCGTTGCAGGAGGAGTGCTGCTTGCTGGCTTGCTCCCCATGGGTTGCTCAGCCTGCCCTTTTTTAGCACCCAGGACTACCTGCCAAGGGGGCCCTGTCCACAGAGCTAGGCCCTCCCACATAGACCATCAATCAAGAATTCACACCATAGGCTCATCCATTTGTCAATCTGGTGGGGACGTTTTCTCAGCTGAGGTTTCCTCTTCCCGAATGACTTTAGCTTGCATCAAGTTGATGTAAAACTAGTCGGTACACGTGATATTCACGCCCTGGTCTTGTCTCTTCCTCCCTCAGTGCCGCCCATCCAAAGGCAGAAAGCGGGGCTTCTGCTGGTGTGTGGACAAGTATGGACAGCCCCTGCCTGGCTATGACACCAAGGGGAAAGATGACGTGCACTGCCTCAGTGTGCAAAGCCAGTAGATGCCGCTGAGCCACGTAAGCCGAGGGGCTGGGCCTCCTGAAAGAGGGAGAGGGTCAGGGGGTGGCTCGGGGTGACTGTGACCACCAGGGGAATTGCCAGGGGCAGCTGTGACCACCAGGAGTATTGCCAGGGGCAGCTGTGACCACCAGGAGTATTGCTAGGAGCAGCTGTGACCACCAGGAGTATTGCCAGGGGCAGCTGTGGCCACCAGGAGAATTGCTAGGAGCAGGTGTGACCACCAGGAGTATTGCTAGGAGCAGCTGTGACCACCAGGAGTATTGCCAGGGGCAGCTGTGACCACCAGGAGTATTGCCAGGGGCAGGTGTGACCACCAGGAGTATTGCTAGGAGCAGCTGTGACCACCAGGAGTATTGCTAGGGGCAGCTGTGACCACCAGGAGTATTGCTAGGGGCAGCTGTGACCACCAGGAGTATTGCTAGGGGCAGCTGTGACCACCAGGAGTATTGCTAGGAGCAGCTGTGACCACCAGGAGTATTGCTAGGGGCAGCTATGACCGCCAGGCGTCCACCCCTCATCCTCAGCTCATTGACCTAGGAGCTGCAGCCTGGCCCAAAGAGAGGAGGACAGAGGGAGAAGGAGGTCCGCTGCCCAACCACAGACTCAAGGCCAGCGTCAGTGTGACCTCAAAGATGCTCTGTTGTAAATGACTTTGCAAAGATGCTCTATTCTAAATGGTTTTGTTTGTTTTTCGAGACAGTATCTCTCTGTGTAGCTCTTGTGTAGCTCTGGCTGTCGTGGAACTCAGTCTGTAGACCAGGCTGGCCTCAATCTCACAGAGATCCGCCTGCCTCTGCCTCCCCAGTGCTAGGATTAAAGGCGTGCATCACCCGCAGGCCCACACTCTTTCATGTGCAAACGCTGTGAAGATTTTTTTTTAACTAATAGGCAGAAAAAAATTTTATTTGTAGTTAAATTTTTTTCTTATACTTTGGAAAAAATAGTTCTAATTTAGGGTAACACTTTTTAACAATGATACAATGAAAGTATCTTAGGGCATTCTTGGACTTGTTGAGGAAGGGTAGACTGAGGTCCCTCCCCGTTCTTGCAGTGTCACACTGACTGCTTGGGGGCTCAGTGAAAGACTGAGCCCTTTGGATTTTAGGGGTGGTTATTTTAACATAAGTCTTACTCTTCTTTTCTCCCCTCTTAGTTGACGTGGAGAACAAATACGCCTTATTTTGCACAAAAGACTGCCAACAACATGATCAGCAGCTGGCTACAGCCTTGATTTCTATTTCTTTTTTTTTTTTTTTTTTTTTTTTTGTGGTGAACTGATTTAAAAAAAAAACCAAAGTTTAGACAGATTTTTTTGAAATGACTCTGGTTGTTTAAATTGTAAACTTGATCGTCTTTCTACTCTCCGGTAGTCAACAAACAGCAGTTTGAATTTTTCCTGTTGCTTCCTATGAAAACACTCGTGCTCCAGGCCACGGATGCCCTCTTTCCCCAACCCACCCAGTACGGGCTGCAGTGCTGCTGGCCCTCAGCCCGCCTGACGTCAGAGGTTCTGTTGCCGATAGAAGAAAAACCCTCTCTCCATTCCCTGTAATGAATGCAGGCAGTGTGGAGAGTGGGGAAAGCCCTAACCGAGTCACCAGGACATCTGGATGCACACACCCGAGGCTTGTGGCCCTTTTGGTATCTTCTGAACCACTGCAGGTGACCTGATCTTCCCAGGAACTGTGAGAGAGAATAGGTGGAGTCTCTCTTATTAAGAATGGCCAAGAATGTTCTAAGGCCCTCTGGGAGGACCTTCCTCTGTCAGGCAGCTTCCTGATGACTTGGCCCCAGGTGGAAGGAGCAGTGAGTGTCAGCCTCCAAGTTCAGAGATGTCACAAATAATGGTACAGTTAATTCTTCAGACGATTTTGAAAAAAACCAACAACAGTGTTTTCTTGTCCAACTTCTCAAAATAAAGTTTATTGTGGGGCAGGAGGAAGCTTTTTTTAAAGAAAGAAAAGGGGGTTTGAAGGGTTGTTTTCATCTTCCCCTCCTTCCTATCTGAACAGGAAAGAGGAATGGCTTGTTGGAGAGCCTGGCAAGACCAAGAGAATCACCCGCTTGTTGATCTTGGGGTCCTTCTCAAACTTTCTTTATAATTCACGCATATATGCAGACAAAATACCTTCGTAATTGTTAACAGTGTATACGGCATAGCCCGAATATAATAGAATCTGTACTAGATAATCCTAGGTAAAATGTTAGTGACGCTAGGTGATGTAACCACAGGCACGCCCAGGGAAAGGAGCCCGCATCTGGAGGCTGGGCTGCTCTCCGCAAGGCCAAGGAGGTCTGGCAACAGAGGGTGCGAGGAGACTGCACTGCGTCCCACGGGGTGAACGTGTGCTGTACAGAGCTTGTCTTGAGAGTACAAGGGAATCTCAAGATGTTCTGCCTGCCTATCAGCTTTTCTTTATTTTTTTAATTAAGTTTTTTTTTGGGGAAAAATGTATTTTTGAAAAGTTTGTCTTGCAATGTATTTATAAATAGTAAATAAAGTTTTTATCATTTAAAAAAAACTCCCTACTTTTGTTTGCTTCTGGGTCCTGAGTTGCGGACGAGATCACTCTGAGAGGGTAGAACCCTCTAGACATAGCAGAAGATGTCATGAACATGGCAGACGTCAGAGCTGCGTCCATCTCTCACTAAAGAATCTCAGCGGCACGGTCGCCGCGGCCTTTGGCATCCATGCAGCACAGGGCCGTATGTAGAGATGTCTAGGTCCAGTAGGTTGGGTTGATGGCTGTTATGATCTAGACAGGGAAAGTAGATGGTCTCCATCAGAGTCTGGTCCGTGCTTCCCCAAAGAGATGATGTACATAAGATGGGCACATCCTTTAAGTTACTAATCTTTCTTCTACTGGGTGCATGGAGAAGGGAAGTGAATTGAATCCAGAAGAGGAGGACAACCCCAAAGGATGCTGGGAGGGCTTCTGGCACCTCAGTCCCTCTCTATGGCTTTGGCACAACTATCTCCCATGCCAAAATAATTTCAGGTACATCCTCGGACCATGATATCAAACCTCATACAGTACTTGCCTGTTTAGAGTCTTGTTTAAAGTCACCCAACAGATAGCCAGAGTGATTGCAGAATCACAGAGTTGGACAGCAGACGGCAAATTGATTCCATGGGTATTCGGAGATCTGGGGGTGTACAGTAGGACCACAGGGTGGGAACCAAGGTCAGAGGGCAGCAACCTTGGAGTGCTGTACTGGCACCAATGAAGAAAGCACATGGAACTCTTGGGGATGGCGGGACAGCATACATGAGCCACCAAGTGCCCTGAAGCCAGATCCAGGGTGCATCCAGGACAGAAACTTGGGAGGCCTTTTGGTGCCACTGCCAAGGCATGGGTCAGAGGGCAATGCTTCTTCATAAACCCAATGGACTAACCTCCCTGAAGCTACCAATTCACACACCTTTCCTTGACCTCACCCCTTCACCTCTGGCCTTTGCCCTACATGTCTGCCAGGGTCAGTTCCTCGTATCCTCTCGGCCAGGCTACTATGCGTACGAAGTTAGCATCATCTCAGGGATGGCTGTGAGTGCCTCTAGGTGAGATGCACAGACTGACTCCCCAACACCTCCACCCCCACCCCACACTAGCTGTGCATTCTGGTCAGAGTCTGAATAAAACAAAATGGCGGGGAGGGGAGTCAAGCCATTCTTCCTATCTGGGACATTCTCTCTTCTCTGGCCCTTGAAGTGGAAATTACGTCATCAAGTCCCTTGCGTTCAGATCTTTAGCCTCAGGCTGGTCACACTGCCAGCTTCCCTGTGGTAGACGTGGGGATGTCCCAGCCTCCCTGGCACATGGACCAATTCTTCACCACAAATCTCCTTTGGAAGGTAAGTGAGTGGATAGATGACGGGTGGAATGATTGACAGGTGGAATTCCAAGTCAGACAAACAGATCATTGAAGAGCAAGTGCACGCTAGGTACTAGAGAGAGAGATGGTTGATAAGAGATAAACCAGTAGAGCTAAGGAGATGGCTTGGTAACAGGACACTTGCCTTGCAAGGATGAGGCCCTGAATTCATTTGCCATATAAGAGAGAGAAAAATAGCAGGTAGTTAAATACCAATTGAAGATAGGTCATAGACAGAGGTGTATAACCTACTGGCTCAGGCTCTGTGCAGCGAATAATAATACCCTTGAGCGAGTCCTCTTTAAATGTTCTCCCACGCCCTCCAGGGACTCATGCCCGCCTGCTGTGCCTCCTGCTCTCTGTTCATCTGCCTCTTCTCCTAGCCTGCCACTAGAAGCTCCTCTGACTCCCTGCCTTCTCCTTGGCTATCCTCCACTCTCTTAGGGGTTAGCCAACACCAATTCTAAGGGTTACCATGCCCAGCAACCTTACACACACAGGGAAATGGGAGATGCCTGGTTCCCCGCAGTAGAGGCGGTGGAGAGGTCTCAGCTTCCCTTTCAGACATCAAGCAGACAGGGCTGGAGGCTGCAGCCCAGGGGAATAACCTGGGATAAACTATGGAAAGATGGGGGGGGGGGGGAGTGAGAGGCCAGTAACAGTCAGCAGGGGGAGCAAGGCAGGACAAGACCCCTGGGTCAGTTTCAAGAACCAGGCAACGGAGGGAGTAGAGAAGACAGCAGGGAAAGTCTAACCTGGGCTACCCTGTCTCAAAAAGCACAGGAAGCCAGTGACTGCTTCTCTGTATCTGTATGTAGCTCAGTTGAGGAAACCCAGGTGTATCAATATGTTGAAGAGTGTTAAGGAGGGGAGAGGCCGAGGGCTCTGGGAAGAAAGAGAGATTCCTGCAGTCAGGAGCCTTTAAGCTACCCGCCCACTTGGGCGGAGCCTCTTATACTTTTTTTTTTTTTTTGGAATGATTAGGAACTCGGTTTATTTAGGATTTTTATTCTTTTTTTTTCTTTTTTTAATTAATTAATTTATTTATTAAAGATTTCTGTCTCTTCCCCACCGCCGCCTCTTATACTATTTAGGCCGATGTAAAGCTCGCTTCCTGCAGGCTGCAGGCTTCTGTTGCTGTTCTCCAGTCCAGCAGAGGACTGTGACTTGTGAGTCTACCCCTAACTAAATAACCCTCTGTTATTCTCAGTTCTGAGCTAGTGTGGGATTTCTTTTAAGCGTCTTTCTGCAATGGGCTGAGGGGAGGTGATCTCTAGTGTGGCCCAGACACCTGCTGCTGCTTGGAAATGGGGCCACAAGATCACAGCACCAACTATCACACTGTCCCCAAAGCATAGACTCAGAGGCCAGTGGGGGCGAAAGATGAAGAGATCACAGGAACAAAGATGACGCTGAGACACCACAGGGACAAGAGTATTTCCAGGTAGAGTATTTATTCCAGATGTGCAGTTTAAAATGCTCCCAGCACAGGTTTCCACACTTAGCTTTGATTACATCGTCAACATCTCAACTTGCCCCGACAAACAGGCATCAGACCCAGATCCGTGGCTGCAGAGAGCACATCGCTAGCTGACTCCCCTCCTTGAGACCACTGGAGAAGTTGCTACCTCAGACTGACTTGTGCATGTTCTAGACAGTAACACGCTGCCCTTTCAAAACAGAAGAATGGGCTGTGGAAGAGCTGAGACACAGTATTTACATATACAGTGATGAGAAGCGCTTCATGGTATATAAATTAATATGGCACAAGTAACTGTGTAGAAAAACATAAAGTTACAGTGAATAAATATGAACCAACTTTATATATCAAGCAGTATGTGGAGTATAAAAAGTAGTTCCTGGTTATATACATATACACATATATAAAATGGTGTGCTCTGGACTATAAATATACTATATACTTAAATATCTTGTGTGAGAGAGCGTGTGTGGAAGTCTTCAGTTATGTACATTGAAATACTGGTGGCAGTTGGGGTCCCCTCTGATCTCCAGAGACCCAGGGATCTTCTTCCCACTCCACGGATAGACACACCAGCAGAGACCCGCTTCTCCATCCAGTGATGTCTCACACTGTAAAGACAGGACCAAGGTCAAGAGCAGCAGGCAGTGGAGGCTCTGGGCACCCCGTCCCTGAGTGAAGTTGAGCACTACACAGCTACCTACTAGCTAAGACTCAGCAATGTCAGTGCCCATCCGGTTGCCATGACAAAATGGAGACACTCTGTGGCACATGTGATAATGTTCTCCCACATTTGCTCAATGGTGCAATGTTTTGACAATTATCTCTTCATGGCCCTACTGACAAAGGCGTCCAGCATGGGTCTCATTGATTAACCACCTCTATCACTCAGCTGGGCCTAGATCTCAGGTTTTCTCAATAGAATCACAGAACTTGCACTTCTCTGAGTCCTAAGGGCTCCTCAAAATTAAGCCTTGGCTTGTTGGATCTCATTTATTACCGGGCATAGCACACAGCCTACTGTACTTTACTACAGAGTTTGTTTTAATTTGTGGGAAGAGAGAAAGTGGGATTTCTGTGTTTCTTTCTTCTAGTTGCAAGTGTTGATCTGAGTGACGGTGCACCTCCCTACTGACTCCACGCTGTTGATCTGAGTAAAGGCAGTCCTCCCTCCTGGCTGAAGTGCTCCTTGCCCATCACACTGATGCTTAGTCCTCCCTACTGTCTGAAGTGCTCCTCGCCCATCACACTACCTCTATCTCTGGTCTAGCTTCTCCCAACCGCGCAGCAATGGGCCTCACTCACGTAAGAAAGTTACCCACATTGTGTATTCTGAGGCTCTAACGGGGATGTGGAAGAGCAGAGCTAGCATGTGAGACCACATAGTAGCTAAGCCACCTACCTGTTTGCTGTGATAAAATCCATTCTTGTTGCAGTTTGGCAGATAGAATTTGTATATTTCATCTCCTGCTTTCTGTTGAGCTGCAGCTAATCTCTCCAGCACTTTATAGAGCTCTCGTTGGCAGGGCTCCTAAAAGAATAATTTTATATTAGCATGAATACAAGAAAAGAGATTTGTCATTTGAGACAATGACGGAGACAGAGCAGGAACAGCTATGGTATTCTAGGGCTGTGCATGAAACATATGCCATCCCCAGGCCTTGTTTCCCACTGTGAATGGGACAGGTTGGTCTAAGGCTTGAGCTGTGTGGATAAAAATGGGAACACCAGCCACATACTCACTGGGTGGTATTTTCTAAAGACCTGCTTAGTGACATCCTGGCAAACCTGGCCAATGGTATCAAATGCTTCCCGACCCCTGCCATCTGCTGAGTAATTTGGGCACCTGCACTCTGGCAGGAATGACAGTGGGCTCAATCTCTGTCTATGGAATTTAGCATCAGAAAAACGTAGATTTTCGAAGAACTGTCCTTGTGATTGACATATGCCATCGTCACTGTGGAGCAAGGCACTCATCTGGATGGCTTAAAATCAGAATGAAATTTCTTACACTTATTGTAATTTCCAGATAAAATTCTAAAGTGTCCCTAAAAAATGGTCATTCTCTTTCCTGAGTGCACTTTTTTAAGGCCTCTGTAGTAATTTAATCTCTAACTTCGGTTCTCTGTCGCCCCCAAGTGGTCACATTAAAACCAGCCATTAAACTAGAGAAGTTCTAGCTGGATTGAGAATTGGAGAGGGAGGAAGAGAGCTGGCTGGTGGGGACAATTGCTGAATGTACTTAGTGACAAAAAAAAACCTAGACTAAAAATGACCGATTTTATGCTCTGTGTATTTTGCCATATTTTTAAGGAGCAAAAATACAGCAGGGACGGGGGCAGCTGTGGCCCTTGTGCTCAGCTTCAGCATGCTCAGTGCCTTTTAGACATTGTCTAGACTAACACCTTCACTTAGAGATGAACCCGAGGGTCCATGTGCAGGGTCTCACCTTCCATTTCTTGAGATCTGCAATCTGTCGGGCCCGTATGCTGTTGTAGGTGCTGATGGCATTCCACAGGATGGGCCGGTCCTCACTGGAGGGGGCCATCAAGTGGAAGCTTTCCAACAGCTGCTCCTCGGTCATCTCTGGGCTCTCGGGAACCTCATCCTCAGGAGCCACAGCAGTCTTTGCTTCTGAAAAGCAAGCACCACAGACCCGTGAGCCCCTGGAAGCCTTGCTCCTGTGCCCGGTCACTTCTTCCCTTAGAACCAATCTAGAATGGCCTGGAGAATTCGGATTTTTCACCAGCGGTGTTTGGGAATGATTATGACCAGACAGCAATACTAATTCTTTTCTGAGAAAATAGTATATGTCAGGGTGAGGCAGGGGAGCCCCATGGCAGAGGGAGCCTCATGCACAATTGGGTGGGGGAAGGGCAGGAATATAACCCTGAAGAAGCCAAGAACTGGGGTCAATGCCCGAGTCTGTAAGTGGTGAGACTGGGCCCCTTGGCTCTCTGCTCTACTCCACAAGAGTCTACTAAGACCCCAGGAACAGGTGTAGTTCAGGGAGAAACAAGGTCTAGAATGTAGCCTTCTTTACCCAAACCACCACCCTCCTCTCTCCTGGGGACCTTGCTTTCCCACACACCCTCACCTCTGTGCACCCCATCACAGAGGACAGCATTAGACACTTTGCAGATAGAGGCCATAAAGGCTCAAGGGGAGGAACAATGAAGGAGCCCGGCCCCACCCAGGGGAAGTCCATTTTAGAGGACCATTGGGATCACTCTAATTTCAATTACTCCAAAGGGTCACATGCTTGCAGTACAGCTTCCCATCAGAATATGGAACCATGAGGCCCCTCCACACCCACACAGGACGTGCACACAGCCCAGATGGGGAGATAGGGGCTGGAGCAGAGGAAGAGGTATTTCCCAAGCTTCCTACTACAAACAAACCAGTGCTTAAATTCAGGAAAGCGCCTGATTGTCAGACTCCTAGCAGGCAACATACACATCAAACACTGTTTGTCTATAGCAATGAATGGAAGTGAAGGTTTGGGCCCAAATTTTCACATTATGTTCTGTAAACATCTGGGAAGCACATACTGTGTGGCAGGATATATGCTACAAAGAGCATTGCAAACCCCCTGGGGGCAGCGGGAGGGCTCCCATCCTAAACCTTCCTGGATCTTCCAGTCACTGGAACTGCCAAGGGCAGGACCCACTGGAGGAGGCGTTAGGTGCTTGCGCCAGCACCCCACCCACCTGGCAGCTCCATCGCTCCTCCACCCCAGCGTGCGACCAAGTACTACTAGTAGTCTGTGAATGTTCTTCCCAGCTAAGCACCCCGCGCTTGGACCACCCTTTCTTCGGATATCCCCACCCCCAAGACCAAGCAAGGATGAACCTCAGTGGGTGATCTGTTTGCCCATCACAGATGAACGCTTTTCGAGGGCCTGGAGTGTCTTTGTCCCACCTAGCATAGGCTCCGGATAGGCCTCTGCTGGCCTAGGCAGTATGTGTGTCCCAGCCAAGAGATCTAAAGGCAGAATGGGCTGTAGTACCTTCGTCTTTGCGCTCAGTGCTGGACAAGGTTCTTGTAGCGGGTACAGCGGGCTCTGGTACACAGGCTCCCTGGCCGCGGGTGAGGGCATGCAGGGGACGAGGCTCCCCTGGCAGCGCACGGCAGCTGAGTCCCTGGGCACAGCGTGCAGTGGCCACGCCGCAAGCGGCGCCCAGTGGCAAGGCACATGTCGGGCAGCAGCCACAGCCTGCAGGCCTGGAAATCTCAGGGCACGAAGCGGGCACAGGTGGACAGAGGCCCAGCTTCTCTGCAGTGCAGGGTGCACAACGCCACGGCTGGGGGGCTCCGGTGGTCACGCCAACCTGGAAGGCTAGAAGGATCAGGAACCGCCAAGAAGCAACAGCTAGGAACTCAGTCATCGCAGCCCAGTGCGGCAGGCAGTGGATGAGAGCCTCTAGGTAGACAGCAGTGGCGCCGGTGCTCACAACTCTCTGGGTAAGCAGTAGTAACAGCCGGTGGTCACAGCTCTCCGAGCGGATGGCCGTGTGCGGTGTTCAGTGCTCGCTGAGTGTGTGGTGGCGGGCAGTGGACGATGCTGGCTGGTTGTACCCAGAGCCTTATGAAGGGCTGGCTCGAAAGCACGGGTTAATGATTATCAGGGCAGCGTGCTAGGATCCCAGTGTTCAAAATAAGTTTGTTTGGCTGTGAGCTCTGCGCAAACTGTGGGTGGAAAGGGGGCAAAGGGATCAGGTTTCTTACTATGTTTGTCCTGTTGTGATGACTTAGGACAGGAGCTAAAGTCCAATTCTGACAGCAAACGGGTTGCCGGATGGGGGAGGGCACTTGTTTTTGCTCAAGGGGCATCAAAGACCTAGCCGACAGGCTCTTCAAGGGGTCCCAATGAAAGCCTAAGAGACTGGGAAACGACAGGTTAGGCCAAGAAGGCTTCAGGCCTCAAAGGGAGGGACAGAAGTGGAGTTCTTTGTGACAAAGCCCACAGTTGTTTCTCCCGCCTCCCAGGGAAGCCCCTAGACAGCAAGGAAAGAAATCCATAGTTCACCTCAGGACACTATCATGGCTGCAATTCCAAAAGTACAACGGCCCTCCAAAGAGGAAAAAGGCCCAGGGCCTTAGCAACATGTTCTGTGTGGCTGTGGAGTCAGACCCACACTATCTCTAACAGTCTGACATTCTAGCCTGGATGAGATGCTTGTCAGTGATCAACTATGGAAGCTTTCTCTTCGCCACGTTTCATCTTTTTAAATTACAAGGGAAATTCAGAAATCTTTAAGGACAGTCGGAAATGGGACACACCCCAGAAGCTCCCCCAAACCTTCCAGAGTAAACTGACCAGCACCCTCATTGCCCCTAAGTATCTTCTGTGTCCCCCCAGGTCTAGACTCAACCTCCCAACCATCTTCACCTCGACTTCCCAACCCAGGTGCTAACTCCGAGCAACCAACCTCTAGCAACGGCTTAGACCATCTTGTCTGCCCTTCGTGGTACTGGTATGGAGCAGCGTGGAACCCTACAAACCACCCAAGTGTTCTACCAGCGTTCATATACCAGTCCAGCCCCTCAAGGTCTTTAAGAGTGGTACTTCAGACATGGGGCTTTGGAGATCTCAACGCTAGCTTCTGGCTCAAGAGGAGGACATTGAAGACAAAGGTTGCAGGAGATTTCGGGTCAAGGTCATGGAGACTGCCAGGGAACATCCTGTACAAAAACCCACACCCCTGTTACAAAGCAGTTCAGTACTGCTTGTCTTTGAGCCTTGGACAAATGGCTTTCTGGGCGGTTTGGCTAAAGCACTCTAAACACATGCACACTGACGTATCACCTGCTAACAGTCATTCTTACATGCAAAGGAACCAGCCTAGGTGCCCTGATACTGCGCAGGAATGGGGGGAGGTGTCGGTGGTGACTGACAGTTCCTGAATTTGGGGTACAGCCAAAGCTCTGGCAGATAAGGAATGCTATGTCCAGGACCAGAGAGATGGACACAGCGAGCAGCAGAACAGTCACCAGGAGAGAGGACTCATGGGGCGGGGGGGGGGGTTGAAGAATAGGGAGAATTACACTAGGTAAAAGGCTGGGGGAGATTTCTGGAAGGAGTAGAGAATTTAGGAACTCAACTCCACTACACAGCGATAGGCAACAGGTTCAGGCTGATCGTTCACATCCAACCACAGAAGCACTCTTCTCGATTCACCGGAGAGGGACTGCCCGTGGACATCACTGAAGGAGCTGGCTGGGAAGAGAAAGGGATGCTGAAGCCGAGACAACAGATGTCTGTGCAGGCCCGTGGCTACAGATGATGAGATGGGCAGGAGAGCTCACTCTAAAGCTGTCCCCCACACAGCCTAAATGTCCACAACCAGACAGCTAATTCTGCATTTCCTGGTAGAAAGCCTTTACGATAAGACATTCTTCAATTAAGGAAAACCTCCATCCTAAGACACATTGGGAGGGTACGAGATCTGCTGCCGTCAGTGCACGAGAGCAGCTGTGATTCTAAATGGAGTGAATGTCTTGAGAGGAATGCAGAACACGGGGCAGGATATCTACTGGGGCAGGGCGAGATTTAGGAGCCCGAGGACACTCTGGTTTTTCCTATCCCCTTTCTGGATCTGTGCCATGTGCTAATGCTATATAAAGAAATTATCGCACTGGATTGCAGATATAGGCGAGGAATAGAAGGCTTTCCTGACATGCACAAGGTCCTGGGTTCAATTCCCCAGGCTGAAAAAACGTATATGGAATTACCCTGATACCTATCCCTGGCTGAACTTTGCAAAGTGACTGAGGTTTGCAAAGCTGGCTTTTGTTCAACTTGGACAGTCTCAAAGAAACGCAGCTGGCTCAACATCTGCCACAGTCACTGGAGTAAGGTCAGGTGACAAACCTGCTCCTAGACACTCAGAATCTCATGAGTGTGTCTCTCGTTATTTTTGTTGATTTAATTGAAACAGGGTTTCACTATACAGGCTGGACTGGACTCAAACACATAGCAATTCTCCTGCCTCAGCTTCCTGGATACTAGGGCCACACTAGTGTGCTACCATGCCCAGCTATGCCTTTTTTTTTTTTCTGATGAAGATGCCTAAGTTCAGTACCTTGTTAAGGAGTTGAACAAATAATTCCCATTTTAAAACATTTTTATTTTAAATAAGCATTCCTTTTGTAAAGAATTTATGTCTGATTCTGTGTAAGGCATTAGGGTTTGTGTCCACATGATACAAGTGCCTTTGGAGCGTGGAAGAGGGTGTTGGATCCCCCTGGAGTTCCAGGTGGTTGTGAGCCACCCAACATGGGTGCTAGGAGCTGAGTTCAGGTCCTCTAGAAGAACAGTCCACCGTATCTCTCCAGTCCTTAGCATCTCACTGTAAACTGTTTTAAATGAATAGCTTGGATATAAGTCCTTAAATAATTTTATTTTTGAAAGTGGAATTTGTCCACCAAAGTTTCCCTTTGACTTCCTCAACTTGTAATCACTGTCCACACTTGAAATGTTGCCTTGATGACACACAGGGAAGGCGACACACTGACAAATATTTGGGACTCTGTGCCAGGCAGGAACCCTGGATGCTGGTCAGTTTACTCTGCTGCACACTTGCCCAGTACACATCCAGATGTCCCTCCCCTGCTCCTGCACATAGTGGCTCTGCTCTCTGTCCAAGAATCGATTTCCCCAGTGTTTCCATTGATCACCTCACAGGCACACAAACTCCACATTGATTCCCAACTCTGTCAACACACATGAAGCCAGCCCCCCATCCCACCCCAGGCCCCTGTTATTGGCCTGTGCTGTGTGGGGTGGGGTGACTGCCCTTCTCCTGAGTCACAGCCTGACTCAGCCTCCTGTCGTGCCTATCTCTAGTCCTGAACCTGGGAAACATGCTCATTTTCCAGTGAGATGCTGCCTTGCATATCCGCTGCCAACGCCTCCGTTTCACCTCCACTCTCGAGCTCCGCATTTTCACACTGGAATTCCCGTTGTCCCTTTGTCCATGGTGCTTTGTCTCCCCCAGAAGCTGTCTTTCGGGACTCCCGTAGCTTCACAGGGCAGATGACCTTTCCTCCCAGCTTCTTAGACGTTTGCCCCCTGAGCTTCTGTCTGCAGGCCTTTCCTCACCCCACAGTGGAGCAGAGAGAACTGTCTTCTGGGTGAGGGGCACAGTGCCAGGCATAGAATGATAGGATGTCCCAAGCAGAGTTACAATCTAGCATGCTCACAGCCCAGCAAGCTGGCAGTCTCTGGAGGGCTCCTAAGTTCATCCCGTGCTGCCCACGGCAGGAAGAGAGCATCCAGAATGTCTGGACACCTCGCAGATAAGGTGATGCACGGTGTGCCTTAGAGGGAAAATGAGATCCTCCAAGCAGCAAAGGTGGGGGTGACATGACAGAAAGAGATAGCAGAAGGTGAGGGAAGCCACCAAGCTCTGTGTGCCCTGAGAATAGTCAGCAATTATCTCTGCCTATACGCACAGAATACTAAGTGTCCCGCATGCTGACCGTGGGAAAGCCTTAAGATGGGTTAAAAACCTTAAATTTGGAGTAGTGATGGGTGTCCTATAAGCTACTGTGCCTTCCAAGAGCTAAGATTCTTGAATGACAAGCTGGGAGCAACCAGGGCTATCAGGACTGGAGAACGATGTTTTTGTTTTGTTGTTTTGGGTTTTAGTGTTGTTACTGCTGTTTTCCTTGTTTTGTTTCCTTGGGCCAGGGTCTCACATGGTTCAGGCTGTCCTTGAACTTACTATATAGCCAACACTGATCTGAAACTCCTGATCTTCCTGCCACCAACTCCCAAGAACTGTGATTCTGAGCATGTGCCACCCTGCCTGTCCAGTGTCTTGTGAGTGCTGACCCCAGACAGCTGGTGCCAAGAGGGGTGCCTAGGCGCTAGCAGGTCTCAGTGTGAGCAGCTAGGGTGACGCTCCTACTTTCTCCAAATCAAAGCCTGTGTCTTTCCTGTACACACAGACACTCCTCCTGCTCTGTTTCAGTAAGCTCGGTGTGCTACAGAGGAAAGGTATTAAACAAAGTCGGCAGAGACATTTGCAGGGCAATCCCAGGCTGTGCTCCAGAGGGAGCCAGAGCACTCAGCATCTCCCTCAAGGACTCTTCACACCTCTGCCTTTTTGTTTTGACAACTTCCACAATGGTGCTGAATATCACATGCGAAAACCTCCGCTCTGACAGTTTTATTAGCACCAGAAGAGGGGGGTCATATGGGAGCAAAAGCTGCATTTTCACCTCGGGTTTCCTCACCCAGTGCATCACACAGCCAAGGCTGTACGGAGGAGCTGAAGGGACCTTTGGCAGAGTGGCTGCTAACTGAGCTGCCGGGTGGGGGGCTCCCTGGGGGGAAGCGGTGGGGCCTGGGAATGATGAAAGCAGGGGAGGCTCTTCCATCACACGCTGTTCCCCGTCCTGCCTTCATGCAGGGCACCGCTCATCCACAGGCAGCTACAAAATTAGGCAATCTGGGCTCTGGAAAAATGATCCAAGGGTCAAGGGCAAAGTGGAAACTTTCAAAGGGGAAAGTGCTGCAATCCAGAGGAAACCACACACAAAAAAGAGAGGTTGTTTTGAACCTGAGGGAAAACACAAAAAGATGTTCTGCCCACAGCCCATGATCAACATTGGGATGATGTAAACCCATGCAAAGGCCTGGCCTGCTGTCCCCATCTCCCGAGCAGATGAAAGGTACCGCCATCTGGAAGCAAGATTGGGGGTGGGGAATAGCTCACCCCTACACTCCCTAAGGATGTGAACAGCCCAGGCTCTAACACAGAGTCAGAGAAACAGGCTTCCTACCGGTGTTCAGGGACGTTGTCAAAAGACGTCAACTTCAATCTCATCATTGGTACCCCTTCCCCAGTGTATCTGAGGACTGTGTTGAGGTTAGTTTGAGAGGGCAGATATTATGTGCCAGGCAAAAGGAGAGTATACATACATAATATTTCATGCTCTAGTCAGTATAACGCTACCAGGAGCTGGTTAGCGAGGCCAGCCCCTGAAGCCTGATTTCCAGGGTAGTGCCTGTCACAAGTGTCTAGGGTTCTGATGCACACTCATGTGGAGCCAGCAGCTCACAAAGCCCCTGATCCCATTCTCCCTTAAAGCCACCTCCTTAGGGGAGGGAGGAGTGGAGTTTTCAGGGATAAGGGACATGTTTGGTAAGGAACAGCCCCCAACTCCCAACAGTGGCTAAAGGTTGGGTGCTGGGAGGGGATGGAGACAGAGTGCCCTCCCTGTGTGAGGATCCTAGCCTATAGTGTATTCACATCTGTACGTAAATGAGAGTGGAAACAAATTCTAGAACAGTCTAGAGGAGCACGCTGACGAGAAGAACCTACTGTAGGCAGGAGGAGGTCTCGCAGCTCGTGGAAAAGGATACACAGCCGATTTTTCCTGGTTTCAAATCCCTCATAGGTTTTTCTCTCTCCGGGGAGATATGTGAACTCAGCTCTCTGGGTGTTGAAGTAACGAGAACCAAGGGTGTTTTACTATGTTTCCCCCACCGCTCCTAAAGAATCGGTGTGTGTTATCCGCTCCAGGCAGTGAGTGTGAAAGGCAGGCTTGCTTTCAGGCCCATTAGCCATTAGTGCAACAGGAATTATGGATGACTAGCCACTGAGCACATGTCATATTGGCCACTTTTAAAAAGTGGGTTTCTTTCAATTCTGCTGAAATCATATCAAATCATTCTATTATGTTATTTAATATGTCAATTGCATTTTTAAGGAAAGAAACCATGGAGCCAGAGGTTGAGACACTATAGAAGTCCTTGAGTGGCCTGGTGTGTTAAGCCTGTGCTTGACCGGGGACTCTGAGGTGGGCTAGGCTGTCTCTTAACATCCCTATGACCTTGAACAAATTTTATGACATTTCTTTTCTTCAATTTCTCCTTTGGCAAATTGACCAATACCTGCTACATAAGAATATATAGCAGGGGTAGAAAATGACTAAACCCTAAAAGGTCATGTTCTCCTTCCAGAAAACAGGGGTGGCTGTGGTAGGTAGCTGGGTCACTGTTTTCTTTCTCAGACTGGACTCCGTTTCAAATGAGTCTTAGGGAATGTCATCACTTTTCTCATCCTGTGAGGCTGCAGGCCCCACCCTGGGAGACCTGTGCAGATGGGCTGCCTGCCCCTTCTCCCTCCATCTTCTGTCTTCTGCTCTCTCCAGCACCCCAGGCTCTACCATGCCAAGACTTACTAATATCTTGCCTGTTTTGAAGACACTGCTTACTTCCATGAAAAGTCCCTCTGTATGCAGATTTTAGCTGGAGGGACCAAGACACAGCTATCTCTAAAAGCCAGTTCTGGGGCCACGTGTCATACTTGTGACAAACCCTTGTCATGTGGTCTGATCAGTCCTTGCCTTGGACTGTTAAGACCTGTGGTGGACACAGTGGCTTTGTCGGAAACTCACGTGCTGTCAGGAGCTCAAGGACACATCCGGAGACGCAGCGGTCACGTTGTGTAGCAGAGCCTGGGGGGCAGAAAAGCTGTACAGTTTAAAATTAGTGTGTGCTCGTTACATGATCTCTCAGGGAAGTGTGAAGTAGAACTAAGTGGTGTAACTTTCATTCCTTTTTCCTCCTTTAGCCCCTCTTTCCCTTCCTCCCTCCCTCCTTCTTTCCTTTCTTCCCTCCCTCCTCCTACCTTTCCTTCCTTCCTCCTCCTTTCCTTCCTCCTTCCCTTCCTTCCTCCCTCTCTCCTTTCTTCTCTTCCTTTTTTCCTCCCTCCCTCTCTCCCTTTCTTCCCTTCTTCCTTTCCTTCCTTCCTCCCTCCCTCCTTCCTTCCCTTCCTTTCTTCCTCCTTCCCTCCCTTCCTTTTTCCTCTCAGAAGGGTGGTTCTACTGTGTTTCTCCCACTGCTCCTAAAGAGAGCAGTCAGAAAGTTAAGAACCCCTTTATGGGAACAACTCAGAAGAGCAGGTTAAAGCTGACTCCACATCCTAAGGGACCAAGAGAAGCCATCAACTTAAATGATGTCCCTGATAGCTCTGTGGATCAATAGTTATATAGACCTATTCCTCATTTAAACTCTGTCAGGGCCCAAATTATACACTGTACGTGAAAACCACTGCCTGGATTTACTGCTCTGGCACCCCCGGCCATAGCAGGGGGCTTATTGCTCCTCTGCTTGTATTTCTTTTAATCCTTAACTAAGCCTTGGCTACTGATTTCTCAACATTTCTGAAGGGGCAGAACAGCAACTAGCCAAGGCATACTCCCTTCCGCTGGGCAGCAATATTTTCCTTGACGCCTAAAGAAATTCTTTAATTCCTGTTCTCTCATGAAGAAATCTTTATATGAAAACTTACCCAGTTGGTAGAGATTATAATAGTCTGAGAATCAGACACAGATGAGCCATGTACAGCATCCTGGATACTGTGACCGTTCAACAGATGCAGCACCATCAAGCCTTGATGGGAAAGTAGCCGGCGAATGAGACACGCTGGCTCTGAGCATCATATGCTGGGTGGTGGCCTCACCTCTCTGTGCCTGGCTCCTCCTCTCTGAAATAGGATTCTTCCCCTGCCTTGCATTAGCTAATGGAGAGAATGTTAACCTAAATCAAGTTGAGCACATGCAAACATTTCATACTCTTGGGAGTGTGAAGGCTTCCTATAAATTCTAGGTTCTATTATTATTTCATTTTTCCATAGCTCAGATTGATCTGGCCTCATGAATCACTTTATAACAAAGTGAACTTGAGCTCTATTGAGCTCTTTCTGAGCTTCCCAATCTCCCAATTGTGCCAGGCGTCTAGAATCATAGCCCTCTGAATGAACGCATGAACCGGAGCTGGAAGGTACGGCAACCAATGCAGTTCTGTGGTTAAGAGACAACATCTTGTTAGTTTTCTAACCAGTGTCCAGGACAAAGAGGAACATGGCAGTGAGCTTGGTGGCTAGACTGAAGATTGACTTACTTCCATGAGATTTCAAAACATTGTTTACATAAAGACCAGATGTGACTTTGAAAACAGAGGCTAGTGACCATCCAGGGGATTTATCCATGCTAGTGACCATCCAGGGGATTTATCCATGCTAGTGACCATCCAGGGGATTTATCCATGCTAGTGACCATCCAGGGGATTTATCCATGCTAGTGACCATCCAGGGGATTTATCCATGCTAGTGACCATCCAGGGGATTTATCCATGCTGGGTTGTTCTTAGATACAATCCGTCTCCCAACCCAACACTCTCCAGAGCAAAGCAATTCGTCTGCCTCTTAATGAGGGAAGGGGTCAGAGAGTGGGGTGGGGTATGCTGCTGAAACGGTAGGGAACTCAGCACCAAGTTAAGACCCTGGGGTATCTGAGGCTGGCATGAGCTTTCTGCCCTCGCGATTCTGGGTGTGTGCTGGGCCATCACTGCTTCTCTGAGCTTTGTCACTAAGACGTAGAGTGTTTCTGTGGATATCTCCTCCCTCAGGGAAACAAGGGGGCCCACGAGAGCTTTTCCCAGCCTTGAAACCCCTATGGTTGCAGACAGCTGTGGGGCATCACATGGACTCAGCACCTGGTCCGTGGGCAGGGACAGAGCTGAGGCTGTGGTGCACACACCCACCATCCAGGCTCACTTGGGGGCTGCCTTCTACGACAAGAGAGACCAAGATCCCTCAAGACAGGTCTTTCTAAGACTTCAGAGAGCAAGACGGTTAAGATGGGAGATGGTAGAGACTAGGGGGCTCACCTGCCCTGTATAGAACACAGCAGGCTAATCTGCCACAGGTGTCAGCTCTGCGTGGTGCTGAAGAGTGCTATCTTGCTGGTGGGGCCTGGAGGTGTAGCCCTCTGGGGGTACAAGTTGTCATTAATGTGCTGTACGTCTCAAAGTATGCCTGAGTTGGAACCAGCAATCCTACTTGCTGGAATGTGCCACGGGCAGAGCTGCCTCTTAGTTCTGTGGGGTGTTATTTTTAAGTGCCCAACTAGATGGCATGCACAGCCGGAAAAGCCACAGATGGAGAAAATGAGGATACATCTAAAGAAGGAATCCTTTGTAGTCATTTGTGTGTGAACGTGTGGGCAGGTACATATTTGTTCCCATACCTATGCACATATAGATAAACGTGTACACTATAGACAGGATCCTTATTTGTCAGTTGAGAAAGGTTATAGAATAGACATATAATGTGTTACCATATAAAAAGTAGATATCTAATCACATATTCCAAAAGAGATTCAAGCCCAGTCTTTGATCTCAGCACCAGAGAGTTCCAGGCTAGCCAAGGCTACATAGTGAGATACTGTTTCAGAAAACAAACAAACAAAACAAACCCCTAAACAATAAAAAAGATAGCTTAATCAAAAGAGTAATATCTAGGGTACTGGGAGGCAGGAGGTAAACTGAAAATAGTTGGTTAGGCCCAGTGACAGCTGTTGTCTTAGCTCCTTGGGGACTAAAAGGTGAGTTGATCGTAGAGTTCAAGGTGAGTCTGGGAGACATGAAAACCACCTTCTATTTCTGTTCCCTTCTGGTTCCACCGTGCTGAGACTTACTAGCGTGTCTGCCCGTTTGGAAGACCCACGTTTTACTTTCATGAAAAGTCCCTCTCTAGGATGCTATAATCCCTTTGGGAGCTCAGGGCTGGTGCAGGCTGGGATTGACTCAGTTACCATCCTGGTTCCACCCAGTGTCACCTTCTGGGAGTCTTTAGAAACCTGATTATGAGAGCCAGGCTGATCATCAATTTAACCAGGGATTTGGGGGGCCCAGTGCTCTGGGCTCTAGCAACTCAAGTCTGAGAGCCACTGAAGGGAGGAGTTCTGTGCCACAGACCTGCTTAAGATTCTAGCGCTTTCCAGGACCAGCAGTGGGTAGTGGCGCTCGCCTTCAATCCCAGCACTCGGGAGGAAGAGGCAGGTGGACTCTCTGTGAGATCGAGGCCAACTTGGTCTAGGACAGGCTCCAAAGCTACAGAGAAACCCTGTTTCAAAAAACCAAAAAAAGAAAGAAAGAAAGAAAGAAAGAAAGAAAGAAAGAAAGAAAGAAAGAAAGAAAGAAAGAAAGAAAGAAGGAAGAGAAAGCAAGAAAGAAAGGAAGGAAGGAAGGAAGGAAGGAAGGAAGGAAGGAAGGAAGGAAGGAAGGAAGGAAGGAAGGAAGGAAGAGAGAGAGAAAGAAAGAAAGAAAGAAAGAAAGAAAGAAAGAAAGAAAGAAAGAGAAAAAGAAAGACAGAGGCAGTGGCGTTCAGTGTGTCTGAATGCAGAAGTAACTTTGTTTAGGTGACTGGACAGTCCTTTGTGTGGCGAGAATACAGCAGCATTCTAAACTGCAAGCGGGGAGAAACCAGCCAGGTGAACACCCTCAGGTGGTGAGCACGCCCCGCCCCCAACCCTGCGCTGCCACGTGCTCATTAGGTGTTCACACTTGCACCTGTCCAGGCCTGAGGGGGAACTCCTGCCGGGCGGACTTCCAAGCACTCTTGTTCCGAGGGCCAGGCGCTGTAACTGCCCAAGGACACCCTTTTCAGAGGGAAGACGGGATGGAGTTGGACACAGCACAGGTAGGTATAGAGAGGGGTGTATCTGGGAGGAGGAAGGAGCAGCATGTGATGTGTGGGGGAGAAGTCCAGCAGAATGGCTTACATAGTCCTGCATTGCTCTTAGGCTGCCTGCGGGTTAGGACCCAAGGAGTTCCTACCCTGTGAGAAACTGTCTTAGACCCTGGATGTGCTGTGTGTTAGATGGGTCATGGCCCAGTGGCCTGGCCTGGAGCCCGGGTACCACACACCTTAGGCAGGCAGCTCTGGACTTCTTGCTAGTTCTTCCTAGCTAGGGTCAGACCAGAGTTTTCCCAGCCTGATGTGGAAGACTCAGGAACATCCCTGACCTCTATGTAGTAGAGAATCTGGGTTCCTAAATTATATAGCATTACTCCGCCTCAAGAAGTGTCAAAGTTATTTTCTATATTTAATATATATATATATATATATATATATATATATATATATATATATTAAAGAAAAGAAAGAAAACAAAACAAAACTGCAAGATAGTGGTGGCACACACTTTAATCCCAGCACTCAGGAGGCAAAGGCAGGTAGATCTCTGAGTTTAATGCCAGCCTGATCTACAGAGTGAGTTCCAGGACAGTCAGGGCTACACAGAGAAACCCTGTCCCGGAAAAGAAAAACAAAATAAAATTATAACATTTACTTTTGGAATATTTCAGTCCCTCTAACCCCAAGTAGCAATGGCTTCCTTAACAGTTTGGGGCTGTCACGACCTGCAGTGGACACTGTTCCCCTCCTGCTTCATAAAGGTGGAGTATAGCAAGAAGGACAACGGGCACAACTCTCAAAGTGACCTCAGTCGGTGAACGGTTGTGCTACCTGCTTTAATTTGTCTAAAGCCCTAAGAAATACAGAAAACACCAACCAACAGAGCACGAGTTGCTGCCCGGTGATTTCACGGGGTTGGCATGGGACGGAGGCTCGCCCTGTGGTGGGTGAACACAGATGTGTTTAATTCCAGGTGATCAGTTCCAGAACCCTCCTCAGAGTCCAGCATCCACTGATGTTCAAGTTCCTTACATCAAACACGACAGTGTCTGTGCAGAACCTAGGCACACCTTGCTTTCTCATAACATAGCACGATTCAAACAGTGTGGAATTTACTGCTGGGCTGTGTTGTGTTTGGAATAACCATGAGCAAAACCCCGTATGTTCTCGTGCATGCTGCTGCTGCTTTGAAAATTGCCGAAATCAGACCGTTGTTTTTTTCTTGAGCATTTTCCAACTGTACTCAATTAAATCCACTGATGCAGGGCCTGTGGATATGAAGACTTTTGCATCCATGATTGGTGTCTAAGACAAGGGGTATGCATGCGGGAGCATTGTTGGTTTAATATAGGCTTTATCTTGGAGGAGAAATGTCATCAAGATGTTCCATCAGCTACGGCAGTGGATCTCGGTCCTCCTAATGCTGTGACCCTTCAACACAGTTCCTCATGTTGTGATGACCCCCCAACCAGACGATTATTTTCTGTTGCTACATTCTAACTGTAATTTTGCTACGGTTATGAATTGTACTCTAAACATCTGTGAAAGGGTCATTTGATTCAAAATGGTGGAGAACCCCTGAACTAGAGCCACCTGCCCAGCTGGCTTCATCGTTTGCCAAAACATAGTCTTTTTAATTCTTCCTATGTCCCGAGTCTGTTAAATGTTTCACTGGTAACATTTAGCTGTTTTCCCCGCGGGAAGGCAGTTTCCTGGGACATTCTGTGCTTCAGTCCTGTCCTTGAGACCCATCTCCAGCTGCGGCTCACTGCGATCTCATTAACTATCCATGGACAGGGACAGGGGAAGGGGGAATGTCCCATCACGCATGCGGTTTGATCTCCAGCCACGGGCACAGACCCTTGGTGTTTAATGTTTCCTTCTCTGTGGCCACCGGATAGGTGTCTCTGGGTGGTTGTGCTTGGATAAGAGTGTACTATGTCTTCACGAAGCATGCTGCAACTGTCTAGGACCCATATTGTGTTCTTTGTCTCTAGGTTCCGGAGTTAAGCTCCTATCTAGCAACAAACAGGCCAGGCTGGAAGAACCCTGTCATGCACAACACTCCTCAGGTGGCTATGGGCTGGAGCCCAAGGCCCCCAGGGAGGAACTTCCAACACCACTGGTCCTTGACATCTGAAGACTCTGACGAGGATCTTGGGTACCAGCTGGCAGGGTCCAGTCCCACAGCCACCTTCAGAAAAAAGAGGCTTTCGACTGTCGAGGACCTGGAGAATTCCAGTGAGCAGGCGGAGCCCCATCCAGACCCTTTAGCTGCAGAGGAAGAACCACGCATGTCAGCCTCGTTGAACAAGGAGTGTCAGAAGACAGAGGCCCTGCAGGACATGAGCTGGCCAAAGAACCCGAGGATGCCTGGAATTTCAGACAGCCCCTGGCAAAGAAGACGAGACCTAAAGAAGCGGGCAGCTGCAGTAGGTCTCCTGCCTCCCACCCCAGCCCTGTCCCTAGGGACTCTAGGTCCCTGTATGATTCCCAGCTGTGGTATGGAGGGGGCATTTACCCTCCATCACTCAGGTTCGTCTGGCCCCAAGCATGGGGCTGTGCACAGTGTACCCACCTCTGCACATGAGGTCACAAGGCCTTCCAGCTTTCTGACACCCAATGCTCAGATATCTCAAGACAGCTTTTTGTTCAGAAGGGAGGCTTTGCCTGAGGACACCATGACTTCCCAGCACTGGTCTCTGCAAACCTAGTTCCCAGAGCAGGCTCTGGCTGTTCTTTGTCCCAGGTCTCTAACTCATGTGCATCTAGGTGTTATGAGTGTCTGTCTCCAATACTGAGGGTTCAGTAGAGAAGCTGTTGACAGGAATTGTCTTTACTGCACTTTGATCTGTGCCTAGAACACAGCAGGATGCTGTTACTGCCTGGGAGGGCACTGAGATCTCTGGGCCTGGCTGAGCTGCCTCAATCCCTTCCCTTGCCACAGTACTGGGACAGAGATGGCTCAGTCTCACACAGTAGGAGCACAAGCCACACCTAACCCTTGCTCTGAGGTGCTTCTGCCTCTCTGGATGCCAGGGCCAGGCTTGACCAGAGCCCTGGTGATTAAGTGACCACCAGGAAGCATCCTGGCAAGAGCAGAGGCCAAAACAGATGGAGCATTAAGAACATGTATCTTTAGGCCAGGTGTGGGAGATGCTGTAACCACAACAGTGCAAGTCAGAGGCAGGAGGCCAGCCTAGGCTACATCAGGGAGACCATCTCAGCAAACACATGCTATCTGCCAGTTTCTAGTTCCTGTCCACAGATCCCACTTCCAAACTCTCACCTCTGTTAACTGACCACTGGAAGCCTGCAGTATTATGAGAGGGCTGTATAGGGAAGCTCTGGAGGAATTTTCTTCCAACTCATTTCTCCCCTGTATCCCTCCTAAGGATGCTAACCTCTAGGGTAGCAATATCAGTATAGCCAGCCACTTTCAAAGGGCCCCTGCCTTTTACCCACCGTCTGCAGATTTTAGACTATCATTCTGATAAACTTCAGGTGCTGACCTCCTCTAAGACTGAAAGCCTAGGTCTGGGATCTATACTTGGGGGAAGCACACAGAAGACAGGGAGGGAGAGCCCTGTGGGTTTGGCTGCTGTCTTAGACCTGGACGAGGGTCCTAGGTCTGCTGGTACTTTTTTTCCTCAAGTGCATTGTTCATGTTGGTTACCAATAATGACGGCAGATTGTTGTCTGTCTTCTACACAGATGCAACGCTTGCAGCAATGGGAGGCCCAGATGCTTCTGGAAATTGAAGAGGCAGTCCATCACGAGCTTACCATCCAAGATGAGACCCTTAGCATGGAGTTTCCTGACCAAACCCAGGGGCCACTTAGCTTTGGCACAGTCAGTGTAGAAGCCCAGGACCCTGCTACCTTGGAATAATTTGATCATCTACACCACACACTACAGCTGGCCCAGGTGGGTAAGGTGGGAACAGACCTTGTTACCCAAACTGGGGGAGGTTGAAGGGCACATCAAGGGACAGAGTTGGTAGTTTGAAAGAGAATGAGCTTCTTCATGTTCTTGGAAAGGTCACTGGGCTTGATTGAACCCTGTGCCCTCTAGTGCCTGGCTGTGACCCCAGGGACAATTGTTCTGCTCCTGTGACCCTTGTTTTCCTTATCTGAAAACTGACAAAAACGTATCAGGTGCAATACAAAGCATATGGACCCAGCTGTGGCTGGCCTGGCTCCCTGTGCACTGGGGACTTCCTGATTCTCTGGGCTGAGTTCACCCAGGCTTCAGTGAGGCGGGACCAGAAGGAAATGGGCCATGGAGTTCTGAAATACTAGGCCAAATGTAAGTGTGGTTGGCCTTAAGTTCCGACCTTGCCCTGGGGATTCAGCGAGTCCCAATGGTGGAGAATACAGGCAGAGGTCACCTTCTGGGTGGGATCAGGGATGATACAGATGGAGAATGGGGGTTGGTGTGTGTCCCCTGAGGATGGAAGAAACAGGGAAAGAGTACAGTTTAGGATTTGGGTTTTAGTTTCCTCAGAAATGGATGGGATTGATTTCCCACTGGTCTTCAGGGGAGCATGGTTAGAAAGGTCCAATTTCTAGACACCTGGAGAGCTGCAGCTGCCGCTCAAGGCCATGCTGTGGGCGGGGCCAGGGGAACAGAGCCAGCCCTGTGGTAGCCTGGGTAGTTGCTTCCCTTGCCCAGTTTCTCCCCACGTCCTAGCTGATGGATGTACCTCCAGATGATGTAAGGAGGAGACACTAGATGGCCACGCTTGGAGCTTCAGTTAACACCAGACTGCCTCCAAGTACTCTCAGGCTGGCCTCTTCATGCAGACATGCTGAGGCCACTTAAACATAGAGATCGATTTTACTCTTGGATGTTTGCTGTTTCCTTGCTAAAAACAGATGTGTTTCTAGTCCTAGTGTAGTCTACTCCACTTCCTGCCTCTCCTGTCCACAGTGGCTGCAGATAAACAGTTAACACGATAGTGAAATGTTTTAAAAGGAGAAAGTGATGGTACAAAAGTAGGGTCAAGGTGTATGTGGGGTTCAGGGCCTTCCGCTTGCAGCCACAGGTAACAGGTTGCATTGTCTGCTTTCAGGAGGAGGCCAGTCGCTGCAGCTGTGGCAGGAACTTCGGATTCCGTGCGATGTTCTCTATGAGTTGTAATTTATTTTATATTTAAACATCTGCATATTTTCGAGCCACTTCCTATTAAAATAATTCTCTATTTTCGTTTGTGTAATTATCTGGTTATAAAAATCAGTCTTGAGAGAGTGTCAGGGCTTTATTAATTTTCTTCAAATAAGACAGAATACTATTTTTAGACCTGATGAGAACTGTATAACACAGAGATGGAGATGAATGCATCAGAGAAAAGTCCTTCCAATCTTCACTATTAAAAATAAACTCTTTGCATGAGAACTATTTCCAAAGTTTGTACTTGAATGCAAATCAATTCCTATGTGTAGCCAAGAGAATTCTATTTCAACCTCACTTCTCAAAGACTGAAATTCAAACACAGAATGAGTTCAGGGAAGCAGCTTGGGGCAATGTGTTCTTAAAAGAAAGAATTGCAGCCCTTGGAGGAAGGACTTAGGTAATTTCTGGACATTTATGTTAGTTTTCTGGATTACTGTGTATTTGCCTGGTTAGAGTATACTTTACACTTAACAGACACTCAGCTGAAGGCATTAGAATGTCATTCTTGGGGCTGGCAAGATGGCTCGGTGAGATAAGGGTGCTTGCTGCCATGTCTGTCAGCCTGAGTTTGGTCCCTGGAGTCCTTACAGTAGGAGAGAACTGACTCTTACACATTGTCCTCTGACCTAAAACACCCGCTTGTGTTCTCACATATAAACAAAACAAAATGTAAAAAAAAAATTATTTAAAACATGCCATTTGGGAGGACGCTTCACCAACCGGGCAGTATAAGTCGTCCACACTCATCTGCAGCAAGATACTGATGGGCAATTCAGATAATGCAAGGTCCCTTTTGGACTCTGATACTTGCTGTGCAAACAGCAGGATTCCCAAGTTAGCAGTCCCGTGATAACTGATGAGTCGTGGTCCTTGGTGATGTGGTCAACATGATTGCTTAGAGATAAGCATGGATTATTTGAGTATGCAAGACCATGTTTTGGAAAACAGCAGACCTAAAACTTACAAGAAAAAAATATAGTCTGCTTCCTGGCAGCTCCAATTTGCAACCTCCCCAGTCTCTGAGAGGATTTTCCCTCTAGCTAATCTTTTGCAGTTACACTTGTCTGCATACGATGCCTCAACACTGGCACCCATTTCTCACGGAGTATGGTTGGGGAACAAATTTCCAATCCTATGGCATGCCTGTCTTGGGTTTGAGTTACCTCATGGAGGGACATCTTTGTTCTGACTAGAAATCATGGATCGACATAGGGCTTCCTGCTGCATTGCCATGTCCCACGGCTGCAGGATGAGTGAGTGACCTGGAGCACAGAGACTCACAAGCACGCCCCTTTACCATGGCCCTGCTCTGGGGTACCAGAGTGAGACTGAGGTCACTTCTTACCTACAATGACTAGACAGAAATCTACCCCCAAGTTTGTTCAAATTAACTGATTCTGTTCCGTTGGGTTACCAATAACTGGCTGGGGTCTTTCTGTTGTACTCAGAATTGTGGGTAGACAAAGGAAAGTGCCTTTGTTATGGGCAGGCAACCAGCCAGCTCCAAAACAAGGACTATTGCTCCAGGCTCTAGAAGTCAGAGGCCATTTTTCATGCCCTGGGGTTATAGGCTTATTGCTATGGCCGTTGTCATTCGCACTAGTCTGGCAGCTTTCAAGCAGTACTTGGAGGCCGGGACCCTCAGGCAGACAGGAACAAGCATTGTAACTTCCTGAGCTCTGTGGGTGGTGGAGTGAAGACAGTCTTGCTCTCTGGGGCTGATAATCCTGTTTTTAAGCGGCTGGGATATCAGGGCAGAGTCTAACAACTTAGAATTAGGTCCTCAAAGTCTATCCAAGAGAATCTAAAATTTAAAAGATGTCCTATTTTCAAAACCACCTACATGAACATTGAGAGTGATGTAACCGGTCTGCAGTACTGAAGGCCAGCTTAGCCCCTGCTAAGGGAGGGCAAGGCCTTCCAATCTGCTCCCCTGTAGTCGCAGGTCTGAGGTCTTGGTCCCTTGCTGGATGTCAGAAGAGAGATGCTCTGCTCCAGATGCTGACCGTCTTCCTCTTCCTAGTCATGCAGCTAGCTAACCTTCTGAGTCAGTGGTTCTCAACCTTCCTAACGCTGCGACTCCTTCATGCAGTTCCTCATGCTGTGGTGACCCGCCCCCCAACAATGAAATGATTTCCGTTGCTGTTTCCTAACTGTAATTCTGCTGTTATGAATTGTAATGTAAATATTTTTGGAGTTAGGGCCTTGTCAAAGTGGTCATGGCCCTCAGGTTGAGAACCACTGCTTTAAGCCATTAATGACTGTCATCCTTCAGATCCCTTGAGCTTCTGCTGCCAACAAGACAGTTTTCTGCTCTCAGGAAACACGGAAGGCCCGTGTATCAGATCATAAAACCCTTGGCACAGTTAGGAGTGATACATCATACCATTACAAGTGATGACAATGGGATCTTGGTGGAGGGACATCTTAGAATTTTGTCTACCACAATATATTCCCAGCTGTGCACCACCATCAACGGCACAGTGAAAGGCTGCAAGGGGTTGGAGAACCACTAGGATTGGTAGGATAGCTAGTCATTGCTAAAACCCTGGAGTGGTTTTGCCATACAAAAAGAGTCAACACCCTGTGGTCCCTGTGACATTTTACGAAGTGAAGACTCTCTGTGCAGAATGTAGAAGTGTGATCTCATTGCATATTTACTAATGATGCATTGGTTATCTTTCCCAAAACATCCTGGTAAGGGTGGATATGGCATGATATTGCTTTTAATTTGTGTTCCTTTAGTTAGTAATTCAACCAATGACCATTTTCTGCTAGGGTGTATTTCTTAATTTCAGACTTTCCACAGTTCCATATATGCCTTTTTAAAATCTACTGGAATAGTCATTCCATAACTTAAAATCCTTTTACTAAAACATGATTTTATTTGACCTTAAAGAGGCAGTCTTTAACAGAGAAAAACTGTGCATCATATATGTTGATAGTTAATTCTGGGTCATTTTGATTAAGCCACCCTCCAGCTGTCCAGACTCCATGGAGTTGTTGACATGAAGGTACTTTAACATGGGACTGCCATTTGTAAAAGACTTAGAGTAAGCAGGTGACCTGCCACAGCGAGGGTGGCCTCTTGCCTTCAGATGCAAGCTGGGAACTAAGCTCCTCCTCCTGACAGGCTTCAGACATGCCAGCCCCCGACCCCAAGTCATGTGAGCCAGTTCCTTAAGCTGTTGTTTCTGCTCTCCTCCTTGACACCAGAATACACACCCACAGCCTCCTGCCCTCCCTCTTGTTCCTTGACCACTCCAGAGAACTTTAAAGCAGCATACAAAGGAAACACAACTTGAAAGAAACGCCTCCGTGACAGCATGAATGTGGACATGTAACCCACGATGGGTTCACTTCTCACTTTTGAAAGAAACCTATCACCAGTTGAGTGCTGTGCTCCGGTTATTGGTTTTTGTTTGCTTGCTTGCTTGGTTGATTTTTTATTTTTTATCTTCTAAGAAACGACAATGAGAGCAGCAGATATATAGTAGTAGTCCAGGGGCAGAATGCTTGCCTAACATGTACAGAGATGATGGAGACATCACAGAAAGCAAAATGGAAAAAAAAAAATACTGAGTCCTTAGCTAGAGGAAGTTCTGAAATATTCAAGATGTAATGTTATTGACAGACTAAGCCTGGAGAATTCATATTAACACTTAAATGTTACCAGAGAAATATCTGAGGTTCACAGACTAACATCCAGGCAAGAAAAGTGAAGGGATGGTGGTGTAAAAACAAACATGACTTTATGTGACATTTTGAATACTAATGCCCCCATGCCCACGAATGAACATGAAAGGAGCCAGGAATGACTCCAAAACATTTGTCTTTCAGTGAGACGGGCCAGAGTTTAGTCAAGCAATTTTTCTCTTTTATTTTTGTTAAATAAGACTCCAGAGAGTATAGTGCAAACACTGAGTAGAAAAGTTGCGATTAAGAAATGTACATTCACATTCACATTTCAGTTCATCCACGTTTTAAATAAAAATAGGACAAATTATTCAATTACTTGTCTCCGTTTAACAATCTTGAAAAAGACTGGAAGGTGCTCTACAGAGTTGACATAAAAATAGACCCGTATTGATTATACAAATCTATTGTGAGAGGTTACCCAGTGATATTGAGTTATTGTGACTATAATCATCGCGTTCTCTCGGCTACGGACGCATCTGGTGAGTTTGTGTGGGAGAAACTGCCCCCTTTGTCCATGCACCCTCCATCCCACTAAGGGACTCGAAGCTTTCTTGATAAACACAGGACACAGGTGCTTACATGCCTTTTTCTCTTTTTTTTTTTTAAGTAAGGACATACAGAAGTGGATTTGGGGGCTTATACTTGAAATCGAGATGTGATTACTGCTAAGATATGATCATAATGACATTCCCATTTGTGCAAACTGGTGAGCAACCAGCTTACGTGAGAGGGTGCTGGGGAAGGGAGCACGGGCTGACGGGAGAGGGGGGACAGTAAATGCCGGAGTCACATGGGTTGTGGAACTGACTGGCAGAGGGGAACACTGTGTGCTCCCAACAAGCAGTAGAGGTGACCT
The DNA here is from genome assembly GCA_963919715.1 of Microtus obscurus. NCBI lineage: Eukaryota > Metazoa > Chordata > Mammalia > Rodentia > Cricetidae > Microtus > Microtus obscurus. Next base: position 27,502,463 of record CAWTZC010000015.1, read on the forward strand.
GAAGACAAGCCCAAGCCGTCCCTTCTTTCGGGCATGCGACATAATGTCAAATTGAAACTAAGGTGCATACAATTAGGAATTTCATGGCATGCAATTCCAAAGTGCAAGTGGCTTGCATATACTCGATTTTAACAGGGGTGAAGGCAACAGAACAAGCCCCTCCTCCCCAGGCATGTGTGCTCCTGGTGGCCAGTTGTGCCCCCAGAGATGCCGGGGGCTTCCTTGGGGTCCCCACAGGATGGGAACAGTCTCCTGAGACTTGTGCTTCATGGGCCTGGGGCCTGGGGCCGAGTGGAGGCTGCTGGTGGGAGGTAAGAGACAAGCTCTGGCTGCTGTCAGGCCCACTTCCCACTGCAGTGCCACGGGGGATGGCGGCATCACCCACAGGCAGATGGAGTGGCCTGCAACTGTCCTTGCCTAAGAAATTTCTGGAACCGGTCTCAGAGAGCATCTCCACTGAAACGCTCATTCTCAGGAAGCGGCTGGATGTGTTCGGGAACTGATGTATCTGACGTGGCCGTCGCCTGGCATCGGCAGGTCACACTTAGAAGGCATGCGGGGCTCCTGTACTTGGGAGACTGACATACTTCCTGCCATCCATCATAGTCCCTTCTCTGCTTTCTTTACAAGCCTGGGGAACCTTCTCTAAGCGTCCCTTTAATCCCTCGGCAGGCACCCTCAGTGTCGTGCCTGCCGGAAGCATGTGACAGAAATGGCTGTAGAGCGTTGAAGGTAAGAGCTGTAACCGGAGCCGGGCTGGCTGTGTGGAGGAGGAATACAGGAGAGGGGCTTGGGCTCTGCAGGAAAGAGTGTTTCAAGAAGATTCCCACTAAACACAATGACAGTTTGCGTTTCAGAAAGGTGTAGAATTTCAAGGGCTACAAAACAAGGCTCACTCAAGCGAGGCATCTGACTTCTTACTGGGTGTCTGTAACCTTGGAGGAATGCAACCCATGTGAAAGGAACCGGATGGCTCTAATTTAGCAACAAGAAGCCAAGGACTACAAAACCAAACAGCACTTGGCCACATGCTCCAAATACGGGGTGTAAGCAAGCCTTGCCCACAGGGGACCAGCCTCCACGAAGTTCCCTGCACCACAGTGAGCATTGTTGTACGGTCAGTCACATCGACAGCAACCCAGTTCTTACAGATTTCAGTTTGCTTAGCAGAGACCCTAACTGTCAGAGGAAACACACAGGCTGGCCTAAACAGACGAGGAATTGAGGCGTGGCCCCTCCCTCTCACATGCATTGGGGATTATCCTACTAGTTCTTCCTCGGGCTCTTCATGAATGAAAAGCCCACAGAAGGTGTCCAGGAATTGCCAAACTAGACGGGAATACTAGTAATGAGTGTTCGATCAATTTACCGTCATATGAAAGCCCCCCCTCCCCCCACCAAAGATGGTAACTAGTGGAAAGACGACGCAAGGATGATTGCCCTCCCTGTGGTTGACCGTGGACTTAGCAGGTCTAGTATCATGCTGAAGAAAGCGCAGTACATTCGTTAGATTTTAAACGACCCAACACTTGTCAGGAGGGATGTGGCACAACTCTGGTCAATTTTCTGAGTTTTAAGACATTTTTTTTTCCCCAGTCACTTCTGAACCACAGCCCAAGATAGCCTCCTGAGTCTTGTTCTTCCCACTGTACAAGCCAGACAGGCAGCAGCTGGCACAACAGGTGGTAGACGTGGCCCCCACGTCAGCTCCTGTAACTTGAGGGAAGGGCTCATGTACTACTTTGCTCCTCCCTCAGAGTTCTGATGGACACTCCCCCTGGCATCTCTCTGCACAGTATCCTGCATGGGCCCTAACCCTCAAACCAGCAAGACAAAAGAAATGGGAGCAACAGATGGCCTCAATGCACCCGGGCCTGAAGCTGCTACTACAGCAGTCTCTTTGCTGAACTAGTGCAGTAAGGACCGCTCACTCTCTTCTACCACAGATCATCCAGATGTGGAAATCAAACTCTCCAGAATTCTCCTTCCAGTGAGCTGCAGAAGCCTTCCTGAACATGCCCTTCAATCCTGTTCTCTCCCTACCCTCCAGGCGGAGATCCTCTGACCAGGCCTCACACCCTCTGCCTTCCCAGGCACCTAGGAAGGTTCCTGGATTCTAGGCCTTGTGACTCTGGATCCACACTGGTCTCATGTGGTACCAGCTGACCAAATAGGCACCAGGAGTTGCTTAGTGCCAAAGCACATCCATATTCATCCTGCCAGCTGTGAACATCCCAAAGCAAGCACACACACACACTGACCCTCCTCCCCCAACACACACACATTTTTACTCATCAACCTATGTCCAAGCCTGCAGTTGTAAATGAAAATGAGGAACTATTGGTTCAAATCCAAAAATGGAAGCATTCAAAGCCAATGACAGTCGGAGAAACAAGATGCTTCAGGGCCCACATAACAATCAAGCCGCCAGATTTGTTCCTTATTAGCCAAACACCTGGGAGGAGGAGGGTTTGTTTTTTGCTATGTTTATATGGGCCTGTGTGTGCACACGCACATACATGTGTGCATGGGAGAGCATACTAAACGTGGAGCCACTGAAAAGCATGAGCAAGTCTGTTTCTGGGGGTCACATATGGATAGCCATTTAAGAGAGTAATACATCAGCATCGCTTCTGCAGCCTCTCGTGGTGCTAATGCGAGGGCAGGATATGCAGGAACGTTCTTTCCCTGTCACTGCTTGCTTGCTGTGAAAGGCACACACTTGCTCTGTAGCCCCCACCCCCAACGCCCACGGACTGAAGCTCTGTACGGGCTGGGAATAAGATACCTGTGATGTGGGGAGCCCTAGAACTTACCTTGTTGAAAATGGTGATGGCTGGGAGACTGAAATGAAACCTTCCCTAATTCCGCAATCCAAACTGCTCGCCTCGTACCCAGTCCACTGAAGCTAGCCATTCACACAGCCTCTGCGGGTTGCTGTCAGTGTTTGTTATGGCACAAGTGTCCTTCAGATTGCACATAAATAAAATGTGAAGTCTCTGGAGGCTAATCACATCTGCCAGCTGAGCCCACAGCCTGAATCCCTCGATGCTAGTCAGGGCTCCCTTCCTAGCCCTTTCCTCTTATACGCTCAGGGATGGCCCGCTCCAACACAGAGCTCTTCTCCTACTAGGATGGCACTGATAAGGGTGAGAAGTGCAGCCTTGAATATGGCACCGTTTTCTTTAAATGGCATTCCACAAGTGTCTGGAAATGTCACCTTTTGATGCTCACACCGCTGAAACAGACCATTTCTATTTGATGCTCACACAGCTGAAAGAAACCATTACGCTCAGTCACACGAAGCATCATGATTCGAGGAGAGGTACAGATCCAGGACAATGTGGCTGCCCTAAGCTTTATCCCTTAGTGAGTAATAGTGTGGGGCCCAGGACTGTCGGTTGGCTCAGTCTGCTCAGCTATCTGGGGTACCAATCCTGGCTCTAGGAACCAAGAAGCTAGAGCTGGGCCTTCTGGGAGGGGTGGGGATCTGGAATGCCAGTCCTCTATAGCAGACTCACATGCACGGGTAGATTCCGAAGTATCAATCTGGTTGGGCCAAACTTGTCTCTGCGGTATAGAGTTATGGTTATTGCTTCTATGACAGAAGGGGGTCCGGAAGCCCTGGTGGCTTTGGAGTCTGAGAAACAACTGGGTAGCTGGATGTGTGGGGACACACACCTGAAGGTATAGACCGTCCCAGGTTGGCACAGCCCGTGGAAGCATTTGGAAGCATTCTGGGGCTGTGTTCTATTCTACAATGTCAGGCACGGGAGGCATGCTGGGGCTGAGAAGGGAACACAAAGGGGTCATTTCCCAAGGGCCAAAGCATCACAAGCAGGGGCTGACACGGGTGCCAGGCTTTTCCTCATTTTTGGTACAAGTGAACAGGAAGCACCTGTAACTGGTGCACTATTTACAGAGCATCTTAAAATAAATAATTTGGAGAGAATCCTACCCAAATGGCTCTAACATTTGTACATGAATATTGTACAAGATTAAAAATAAATAAGGCAATATAATACATTTTTATCACAAATAAAAAGAAAGTCGTTTATCACCAAACCCCGAGGAACGTTATGGCTGCAGGTGTGGATCCTGACCTCACAAGAAGTAGGCGGGGTTGGAACTGCTGATGATGGAGATGTCGCCCCTGAAGAAGAGACCCAGCCAAGGCTCCTGTGTGGTCTACTTCAGAACGGTTCTGTGCCCAGAGAAGGCAATGTCACCCTCTGCGGTTGCTTTCTCTTGCTCTGATCACGCCGTGGGTAGCTTTGCCCAAGCACCCATATAACCTCCATTTTGCACACTCCGTGTGAGTGGGGTGCTACTGCCCTCAGCTGGCTCTGCTCAGAGTCTTAGAGGTCAGATCCGGTGTCACCGGGCTCCTCCCTGATGGCTCTGATGCTCTGCCTGCTGCTTACTCAGGGCCAGTTTCAGTTCCCTGTGGTTGTGGGAGTGACATCCTGGCTTCTTGCTTGGCTGGAGCTGTGCTGTCCTCATGGGTCTCCTCAGTGTGTGCTCCATGCCTCTCTCAGCCTGTCCATCCTTCTGTCGACCTCTGAGAGTCCATGTGTCCGCACCAACCCCACTGGTGTAGTCTAGGTGTAGTTTCTCATCCTTCAGCAGCTAACCTAAAACCCCTTGTGAAGCTTCTTGACTGACAGGACAAACACACAGGTCCTGGGGCTATCACATGAGCATCTTCGAGAACCACCCCTCTGTCCATTACCTGAACAGCCCAGAAAGACAGCAGTTCTGGAGGCCCAGAAGCCACTCTGAGGAAACCCAGGCCATGCTCGAGGGTTTCTGCCATCCTTAATGACCTAGAAGGCCGGGGACAGCGTCACAGCCCACAGGACCAGGGCCACAATGTGCTCACTTGCTCTGAGTGCTCCTGTCTAAGCTGACTGCTTCAAATCTGGTTAAGACAGACAAACAGGTAAGAAAGTCCTAGTGAAAACGAAGCCCGTGAGGAAAAAACCATTTGTACCAAGGTTAGGCAAACAAGAGAGCAGACAGGAGGCAGGAGCTACAGAGTATTGCCTGCCCAAGCCAGGTTCTGGCTCAGATGAAATCTGTCCTCAGTGCCCCACCCTCAAACAGTCTGAAACTTTCCTATAAATGCAATCTCTGATGGAATTCTGGACCATGGGAAAAATGCAAAGACTCTCCCCTGCCCTCTGCCCTACTGGAGTCAGCATCCCCCCAGCAATGCTATACCCAAATCCCAAGTCCCCGGAACCAGACACCGGGAGAGGGTGAAGCGAGCTGCTCTCCAGCCCTGAAGGCTACAGTGGGGTGCTGAGGTGGGTCTGGGCCCCGCTCTGGGGTCTAGCCAGAGTAGGGTGTCAGAAAGGCAGCAAAGGATGGCCACACTGCCTGGTATCATCAGAAGGGCAACAAAGCAGGGTGGGCACAGGTCAGAGCTCCTCTGCAGACAGTGCCAGAGGCTCCCTTTAGCATCAACCACAGGCTCCAGCGCGGAGAGAATGTGCAGTCTTTACAGCTGCCCCACTCCCACCCGAGGGCGCCTATAGTGCAGTCTACAGTCTCAGATGCTTGAAGACTCTGCAGGAGCCTCCAGCTCTCCCTTGCTTGACACTTTCTTCCTACCAACATGCGACCTGAGTCTTTCAGGGATAGCTGGCTGACCTACCCAGGCCCCAGCAGGGCCACACACTTGAGCCAGCACGGAGTTGAGGACCAGGAACCCCACATATGCGCCCTGCTGCTGCAGGCTGGGCTTTGCTCTGCCTCAGTCTAAGAAGACAGGACCCTAGGAAGGGGGAAAGCCCTTGGGGAGCATGAGAAGATGGGCCTCCACAGCCACAGCCTATGCCCACCTGCTCTGTTTGCAGGCTGCCTCCCTTCCTGTGAGTGAGGCTGTGTATCTCCAGATCTCATCCAGCTATTTCTGGCCCATCACTTCTCAGCAGCTCTTCCAGGCTCCTGTCCCCCACACTTGCGGTTTTCACCTCAGCTGCAGACATAGGGAAGCATAGATGGGAGAGCCCCCCACCACACCCCGTGTCAACAGGGACACTCTTTCCCTTCACTCTGGAGCAGGGACACCACACCCAAGACTCAGGAACACACACTCTGCCAACTCTGAAGCCCCCAAGAAGAGGAATGGTTATACCAGAGAAACGATGTCTTCCAGCAAAGAAAGTGCTTGTGGGTAGCGTGGTCAACCACTCTTAGCATAAACGAAGGCTTGATTCTTGTTACACTCACAATGTCCAAGACACCACAGAGAAGGCAAGTCAGCATACACCCCTCTTCTCTGAATGCGTAGCGATGGCACAGGAAGAGGAGGGCCCACTGTCACGGGGGTCAGAATCCAGCAGGCAGGTGGGGTTGGAAGAGAATGCACAGGTCAAGAGGCTAGAAGTGGGGCTGTAGGGACCCGGAGGGTTCCAGAAGACCTGCCTCTGGCTGTTAGCAAAAGCCTACTCTTGAGGAAAGCCAGCAACATTACTCTTCATGCAGTAAGAGGTGGCTTTTCAATTCTTCCTGTACTGTCCTGTCCAAGACCTGACCAGCTCTAAGCTGTGCCTGTGGTGTGAATAGCTCAACTGTCATGGCCCTGCCCAGCGGGGCCAACTTCTCAGTCTGGCACTCGAAACTGCTACCCAGGGTTGGAACTACCCATAAGCCAGGGCCTACGAGGGCTGGAGCCACCCATAAACCAGGGCTCACCAGGGCTGGAGCCACCCATAAACCAGGGCTTACTAGGGCTGGAGCCACCCATAAACCAGGTTGACTTGAGGCTTGGTCATGGTGGGCTCCTCTGCCAGCTGGACCTTCATAGTTTTTGCTATGACCATGGAAGATATTCCCAGGGTCCCAATATGCCAACACTAGCCGGGCATCACCAGGTCACTAGGAAGAGACAGGGCTCCGTATGCCCCAAGTGGGTGGCTTGGGCACATCTCCCATTGGCCTCAGGCCACACCTAGACGATGCTTCTTCTTCAGCCAAGTCGCTTGGCAACTGCTCCTCTGGCTGGTCTTGGTTGGAGCCACGGTGGCTTGTGTCACCCTGGAGCACTCTTGTGTTGCGTGCATCTCCAGTGGCCCATGGGCTCCACTAGGCTTCCTTCCCTGCTGCTGTGGATGGCAGGTGCTGGCTAGTGGGGGCTGGGGGGAGCCCCGGTCTGATCGGGGGTCCAGCTGCAGGACACAGTGGGGGCCGTCTGGGCTGGCCTCCACCTCTCCCATAAGGACACAATCTCCGCTCCAGGCGAAAGGTCCTGCCATGGGAACTATTTCCTTCAGTCCTGCCTTCTAGGAAGTACGTGAGCATCTCTCCCTTGCCCTTGACGCTGACTTTGCCTCTGCACACAAACTGGTATGAGCACCTCTTCAGCAACCGGTGGACCTCCTCGGTCACCTGCCAATGGAAAGAAGCCAACAATATTCTTGATCATGCCCAATGAGGGGGTCCTCTGGAGGCCAGGAGCTCCCCCAGGGTGACGACTACCCCTGCATCTCACTCTCCATCCCGGCTGCCCAACTCTGGCAGGACTTGGCCAACGCTCCTCTGTATGTAGGCAGGTGCAGGCAATGGGGGCTAGGGATCCAGCAGGGCTTGGGTGAGCCATTGCAGCTGCTTTGTGTAGCAGTCAGGGCTATGTGGGACTAGCCTCAATGTTATGGATAGAGGAGCCGGGGCAGGTTCTCTGGCTGGGGCCTCCAGATACCTCGGCAGAGTAGTCTGGTGCTTTTACCCCACTACTCAGCTGTTGGGGTTGGGGTGCAGCTACTAAATGGCACACCGAGGGCAAAGAAAGCTAGGAGAAAAATGGCCGTCCCTTAACTCCTCTTTTCTCAGGCTTCAGACCAGTGTCCTGGCTCCAAGAATCCCTGCCCCCCCAAAACAGCAAAAAGATAAAGGATGAGATCTACCCGATCGATGGCATCACGCTAAGCCAGCAGAGGAGGCCTCTCTACCTTCTTGTCTCCTCCTCCTATTTTATGTTCGAACAATGGAATTGTCTCAACCTACCTTCCACACTCTGGCAGAGCTGGGGAGGGTGGCCCTCACATCAAACTGAGCACTAGTGTAAGAGATATCAAACAGGAGCCTTTTCTATCAGATACTAGAAATTGTGTGTTCAGGGCAAAGAATTCAAATCTTTTTGTCTCTTCCACCCCATCAGAGTTTTACGCAAATGCTTCAGTCCTCAAACCCTGCAAACCGTCTGTCTACACAAACACTGCTGTCTCCAAGAATTTGATGGCCTAGAGTAGTAAATCCTTTCCCTTCCTCCTTTATTTTCCTTTTTTTTTTCAGACTAATGGATCAAATCAAGCTGTGAGGTTGGATCCTAGCCAAAGACACCATCACTACCCGAGTTAGAATAAAATCCAAATGCACTTCTTGTCTCTGGTGTTTGCCCTTTTGATCACGAGTTAAGTTGGCCCTGCCCGGACACTTCAGTTGGAGTGGTGGTCTCTTTCTTTGCACCCCTGACTTTACGTCTGACTCTAGGATGCCTAGAAAAGGGAAGGAAGGCAGAGGCGTTGGATGGAGCAGGGAGACCTATAGGGAAGGCCATTTGAGAAGTCACGCCTGGGGCAGAGAAGCCGGGTCACTGTCAAGCTCAGAGCAGATTCTAGAAAGAGATGCAATGTTGGCCTCAAGCAACAGCCCAGCGGCATAGGAGACGGTCTCTGTGATGGTAGATATTGGTTGTCAACTGTGATGTTGTCAACCAGAATCAACTAAGAGGCAAATTAGTGGGAACCCCTATATGAGATTTCGTTTCCTTGACTAGGTTACGTGAAGGCGGAAGACCCACGCTCAATGTGGGTGACTTCATCCAGTGGCAGACAGATAAAAGGCGGCTTGAGGGGGAGTGCTCTGCTTTTGCTGCTTGCTTTGGTGTTGCTCTCCACATCACCAAAAGGGTCATCTACCCTAACTGCATCTTGCTGTGAGACCATCTGCCCTATCGCGGCTACCGCCATTTGCTGACATTAGAACGCTGCTTCTTTGACCTTAGAACGCTGCTTCTTTGACCTTCCAATGTGGAATGAAGACTAGTTAGTTGTCCAGGAAACTTCCAGGCTGTCAGTAGCAGACTGGGGCTACTGAGAAATCCAGCGTCACAGACAGAGCAGCTACCAGGCTCTCAGCTTCTCCAATGTGAAGGCAGACATTATTAGACTCCCTAGATCCATCCATACAGTATATTTAACAAAAATCTAATGAGCCGGGCAGTGGTGGCGCACGCCTTTAATCCCAGCACTCGGGAGGCAGAGGCAGGCGGATCTCTGGGAGTTCGAGGCCAGCCTGGTCTACAAGAGCTAGTTCCGGCACAGGCACCAAAGCTACAGAGAAACCCTGTCTCGAAAAACCTAAAAAAAAAAAATCTAATGAAATCCTCTTTAGTATATATTCATCCTACCAGTTCTGTTCCTCAGGAGAATCTTGACTAACAAGTTGCTTTTATCCGGATATTTTACCCCAGCAACAGAAAGAAGCTAAGACAGAAGAAGCGCGTATTAAGGCTATGGCTGCGATACACCTGACCGTGCGGGTCTTAAGCTGTTGGGATGTTACCCACAGCTGGAACGTGGAAGAGTCTGAAACTCTGGGCTAGAAAAAGCCACTGGATGTTGGCAGCAGAGCTTAATGGGCCATTTCGTTGGAACCTGGCAAACAGGGGATGCTGAGAGAAACATGGACCATGGAGGCCCAGCTCCTGACATTTCAGGGGGTACCAAGGACTCTATCAGGCACTGGGCTAAGAACCATGTGTGTGGTATTTCAGCCAACAATCTGCCTTCATTCTGCTGTGCCCTGAGAAGTTGAGCGGAGCAGAATTTAAAGCTAATGGACCGATCTGATGGGCAGGGGAAATGTAAGGAGATAAAGGCAATCAGCCTGGTGTTGAGAAGGCAGCTGTTACTATTAAAGAGCTCAGCAGGACTGAAGCAGTGAGAGGGATGGCCTGAGGGTAACATCACACCGCTATCTTGGAAAAAATCCCAATTTATTTAAAGGGAAAGAAAGCCTGAGCTAATGGCACTCTCTGCTCCTTGAACACAACTGCCTAAAAGAGTGCTTCTCTAGGGTCAGGAGAAAACAGGTATAGCTATGGTCCAAGGAATCCGGGCTCCATCCTGAGAGAGTGGCAGAGAGAGCTTGGCCGTGGCATCTGTGTGGTTGGTGCTGGTTTTGGAGGCACAGAGGATGCAAGACTGAGGGGGTCAGGAGTACAGCCAAAGCCAGGCAATAGGAGGCAGGGCCAGAGTACCAGAATAGAGGTCCCAAGAGGCTGCTGTGTGCTTTGGGAGGCTGTGGATACCCAGGATATCAGAGAAGCCAGGCTGGGACATTCAAGCAAGGAGGGCTGTGGGTAAGGAGGGCTGTGGGTAAGGAGGACTGTGGGTAAGGAGGACTGTGGGTAAGGAGGACTGTGGGTAAGGAGGACTGGGATCCAGATGATTACATTATGAGTTATAAATAAAATACTCAATACAGGATTTAGCATTCATCCTGCTGGACTTTGGTTCTGCTTTGATACAACTGTTTCTAGCTATGCCCTGGCAGCTCTTCCATTTTAGAAGAGGCATGTTTAGAAGTGTCAGTATATGCTGGAAGAATGTAACTTTTTAAATTTGATATTTGGACTTTTACAGTGTTATCATTGTTGTTACTAACGACTATGGAGGATCTTTATTTTGGCTGTAATAGACTTTAAGATCGTCTTGAGCCTATGGGACCAAGGAGTGGAAGTTTATGACTTAAAAGGGGTTTGTATGTGAGCCTCGAGTTACCAAGGGATACTGGTAGTGGGGTGTTTAGTTAGCGTTGTCAACTGGACAGAGTCTAGAACCCCTTGGGAAGAGGGTCTCTGGGAATTGCCTGGAAGGGGGCTGTTTTGGTATGGGAAGACCCATCTCAATTGTGGGTGTAGCCTGGGCTAAGCTATTTGAGCACTAGCATGCATGCATCGTCGCTCTTGTGACTGCAGCAGATAATGCCAGCAAGTTCCTGCTGGCCTGACTTCTGTCATGACAGACAGTACTAGAACAACTCTGAGCTAAGATAAACCCTTTCTCCACTGAGTTGCTCTCACCAGGACATTTTACACAGTAACAAAAGGCAGAAAGCCTCCCTTGGGAATGGCTGGTCCGGGGAAGTCGATGCAGGGTGTAAGCATACTCTCCCGGGTGACCACAGACCACATGTCCGAGACAGGACAGCAGGGGTAGCTACACCACTATAAGGATGCACAAAGTTTTGCACGTCAATGGTGAAGACAGTGCGTTTTGTGTGTATTTTACCACAATAAAAGAAATCTGAAAAAAATTAAAGAAATGTCATCAATACAAAAACGCAGAGCCACTAAGGAGCACTGGAACTTGGTGCTGGAACTAGAAACTGGGGCACATGTTTGTACCCCACAGTGCTTTGGGAGGATGGAGACTTTCTGGCAAGTTGAAGGATCAGTGCCCAGTAGGGCACTACACCATAATAACCACGGAGTCAGAAAACCCTGCTGTGACAGCAGCCTAGCCACAGCAGGGGACCTGCACTATCTCTGAGCTGTCCTGTTATGCCCTGTTCCTACAGGTCCTGAACCCAGGGGAAATGCACCAGAATAATAACCCCAGAAGGCTGCAGTTCTCTAGTGGATGGTAGGAGGCCAGGGCACCCTTTATAGGTCCCATGCAACCCACAGGACTACATCTAAATGACAGATCTGGTGTTATTCTAGGGTCAAATACCAAAAGCTGGACTGTCCCCCACACCAGTGAGGACCAGATGCCTGCCTTTCAGTGGCTCCTAGAAGATAGAGCCGCTGAGCCTCATCCCATCTGGGATAAGTTCCTCAGGAGCAATGGGCATGTTCACCATCCTGCTCTCCAAACACGAAAGACATCTCTTCCCCACTATGCTCCTACAACAGCTGAATAGTGACCCTGGTATTTTTGCTTATTTGGTTTTTGCTTTTGAGACAGCATCTCACTATAAAGCTCTGGCTGTCCAGGAACTCACTTTGTAGACCAGGCTGGCCTCAAACTCACAGAGACCCACCTTTCTTTGCCTCCTGAGTGCTGGAATTAAAGGTATGTGCCACCAAGTCCAGGTGTGACCACGGGTTTGAACAAGGAAGAGCAACGGAGAAGCCAGGCTGTCAGGTCACTTAGTGCCCCCTGATTCACTGTGATTTGCTCACTCAGGAGTGGCCCAAAGGAAGCGTGGAAAAATCAAACAGCAAAAGCAATCTGCCAACCTTAACAGTGTTGTCCAGGCTCTCAGAAGACACCAAGACACTCAGCTCGATCTGCCCTGCCACTTACTGATCACCGACCCAGGCTCACCTTGGATCCCTAATGCCTCAATTTCCTCACTTGCTGGACGGATCCCTGTGTCTTTTGGGTTTCTGGGTGACTTACCTGGATTCTGCCCTGGACCCCAGTGCTGTCCATCCGACTGGCCACATTGACTGTGTTTCCCCAGATGTCGTACTGGGGCCTGCGAGCGCCGATCACTCCAGCCACCACAGGGCCAACGTTGATGCCTGGAAAACAGTCACAGAATGGCCTGTGGGCAGCTGGAAAAGTGTGACTGGGCAGCCTGTGTGCTGACGCTGTTCCTGGAGAGAAGGCACGCGCCCTTCAGTATCAGTGTGAGGGCCACATAGAGCCAGGTCCCTTTCTAAAGGAGCCTCCAGCCTAACACAGGTGGCAGCAATCCAAATCAACCAATCAAACCAGCCCAGGTCTCCCCAGTGGGCAGCCCACTCGGCATTAGTGACCATACCTGCAGCAGCACTGGCCTGGATGCAGGAGAAACCTGAAGAGGTAAGATCAATGCTTAAAAGGCTTTACTAATAAATTTATTTAAAAGGTGAGTACTGTGTGAACTGGCTCCTTAGAAAGGAAGTGTTGGTGCCTCAGTTGAAGCTTAGGGTTGCCGAGAAAGTTTCTGTTCACCATTGGTCACCAAGACTGACCTCTAATTAGGCTCAATCCCCATAACAAAAGGGGACCAGCCCGACCTACAACCACCCCACATCAAACAGCATTTAGGGCAGCTCAAGGGTGCAGAGTCACAGCCCTGGTTAAGCCCTGGTCTGCCTTTAAATCCCCTGTGCTCTCATCAGGAAAAGCCTAGTTCTGCCCCAAGTGGGCAAGATGAGCCAGCGTAGAACAAAGAAAGAATTCCGGCAGTATCTTTGCTGTGTAAATCTCCCATCTGCCCGAATGGCCAGACTTACAATCTCCTGTCTCAGTGTAACTGGGGGCCAGGATCTAGAAGAGACTGGGGATGGCAGCACACACACAATGACGAGCCCCAAGTCTCTATAGCTTAGGGAAAAAGTCTTCGGTTCATCACCGGCTGCTCTCTGGGCAATAGTCAGAGCTGGACACGTTATCAGTAAAGATCTTAGTTTTCCTGAGTGTGTGGAGTGGGTTCTCACGGGGACATATTTCTGCATCACTGTCACTTTGTCCCTTGTGCAAAGTCCTGTTCTTGGAGCTACCAGGAACTCTGGCTCGATAGCCTTGATGATCACAGTGTTCCTTGCCCCCAGGTACATCTCCTCTGCCCCCCAAAGTAGCTGTAGATTCCTAGGATAGTGCTCAGAATGGGGTCCTAGCCCCAAGTACAAATTCAGATGTCCAGGGAGGAGGGCATGAACCCCGTTTCACCCCGTTTCCTTCCATGCTTCACATGCCCAGATAGACAGGCAGGAAGTGGCATCTACGCAGGGGCAGCGACCCTGCAAATGGGGCTCATGGGTAACCCAGGGAGGACACCTGAGGGCCACTTGGCAAATGGCTGATAGGCTTCTAGGAGCTACCTTTGTGAATCTCAGCCACCCATAGCCAGGTAGGGGAACCTGGGCAGGGACGAGCCAACTGGGAAGCAGAGCCATAAGGCACTAGCATCCAATCTCGTTGCGGAAACGACACAGGGACCCAGGGCAGGGGCAGAGGAATCTCCAGCAGATCCAGTCTGTGCCTTGTTACATTAGCACTGGCATTGATCAGAGGCTGGGGCCCAGGAGGAGACTGGCCACTAGGAAAGAGGCCAGGACTGCTCTGCCCCTGTCCTCAGGGGACACCATGTTGAAACAGCTTGCTTCTAAGGGCACCGACACAACACCTGCTGTGAAACCATTCACCTCCCATCACCCTTGCACCCCAGCATAAACCAGAGCCATGTTTAAGGCTACTGGATGTTTGCATAGCGGAGTGGCCATAAACCTCCAGTTAACTGTATCCCAAACAAGACAGGAAGAAGGGGGATACGGGATACGAAAAGATAAAAAGAGAAGAACAGAAATTATCTACCTCTAACTCAACTGGACTCTAGAAGAGTAAGAAATGGTCTGAGAGTCTACATTTAGGTGAAAACTGGATTTCTTTCTATTTTCTTTTTCTTTTTTTAAAATCTATTTTAAGATTTATGTATTTTATGTATATGAGTATTCTGTCTGTATGTATGACTTTATGCCAGAAGAGGGCATCAGATCCCAGGTAGAGGGGCTGTGAGCCACCATGTGGTTGCTGGGAATTGAACCTAGGACCTCTGGAAAAGCAGTCAGTGCTCTTACCTACTGAGCCATCTCTCCAGCCCCCAAAGCACCATTTCTAATAGGGTTTTGTAAACATGAGAAAAGGTCCTGGGTATCAAACAAGGACTCTCACGTCACAAACAAGGAGCAGCTGCCCAGCCCTGCTGCTGGCCTTCCTCCAAAACCTCTTAGCCAGCCTTAGCCAGCTACCAGGGCGGTGACAGCCTGTCCCCAGGTGACCAAGGATACAGAGGTGCCTCTGAGCGACTGCAGCACTGAATGAAGGGGCTTACTGTGTCCCTTGGGCTGCACAATGAATCCTTACTCCTAAACTCCTTTCTGCAGCACTGCACTGCCCCAGGTCACCTTCAGAGACAATGCTGTCCCCATGTGCCCCTGACCAGCAAGACCCATCTCCTGGGATCCCACAGGCCGACTCTTCCCCCAGCATCTTCCATCAGTGGCAGGGATGAGCCCAGAGTCACCTACCGACTCGGAGAACGAAGTCGTTGTAGGACTGGTAGTTGATTTCATCCAGGACGTCAAACATATCGATGGCAAAGTCTGCCAGTGTGCTCAGGTGGGAAGAGATGGACTTCTTAGCCTAGGTGTGAAAAGAGAACAGTAGTGTGCGGAGTGCCAAGACAGGAGGGGTCAGGGACTGCCTGGACAGGTCCTGGGACTGGAATTTAATTCCCACAAAGCAGCACTCCTGGAAATAGCAGGTACTCTTGTTATCTGGCTGGGGACACATTGATCCTCTTATTCTACGGGTAGAAAGCTCAGGATATTGCTCAAACTATGGCTTCTGATGGACACAGGCAGAAACCACCCAAAGTCATACTCGTCCTAATCATGGCCCTCTGGAGGTATGGGAAACAGCTCCTGGGACCAGAATATCAGGTGCCCAGATGCCTACTTGGGCAGTGCTATCAATACGTATTACAGATAAACTAAACAAAGACCAGAGGCATACGTTGGACAGGAAGGGGCAGCGGTTCCCTTCCTAGAGACCGAAGCTGCAAATGTCATCTGTGTGGATGTGACTGGTGAACAAAGTCCCTTCATTTGTCAGACAGTGATGGCCAGGAAGGATTGTCCTCAACATCAGGGAACTAACGTTCTTTTTTTTGTTCTGTTTTTTATTTTTATTTTTATTTTTTTAATACAGGATTTCTCTGTAGCTTTGGTGCCTGTTGCCTTGGAACTAGCTTTTTTTTTTTTTTTTTTTTTTTTTTTTTGATTTGAGACAGGGTTTCTCCTTAGCTTTTGGTTCCTGTCCTGGAACTAGCTCTTGTAGACCAGGCTGGCCTCGAACTCATAGAGATCCGCCTGCCTCTGCCTCCTGAGTGCTGGGATTAAAGGCGTGCGCCACCACCGCCCGGCGGAACTAATGTTCTTAAAACAACTTTGAACATGCTTTATTTTTCGAAGAACTTTAGTCTATATGTAACTGAGCAGATGACGGAGTCTCCCTGTCATGATCTTCTCTGCACACTGGCTGTTGCTAAATACCTGCATCCCAGCAGCCAGCGGCACCTCTGTTACAGTCAGCGAGCCACTACTGGCCTATTCCCACCGTCTTCCAGCTACAGTTAATGTCAGAGCTCACCTTTGATACTGTATACTCTGCAGGTTTGAGGAAAGTATAATGTCATGCAGCCACCAGTGTCAAGCAATAGCTGCCCTCTACATCCCCTGTGCTCTGCTGAGCGGGTCCTCCTTCCACCCCATACCCAGAAGCCACGAATTCTGTCTCTGTAGTTATGTCTCTTTTGGGCAGGACCACAAGTACCTTAAGGTCACGCTGTGTCTCTTTGCCACCTGCACACTTCTATTTTATGACAGTAGTATTTAATTTTATGGACATGTCAGACATTCTTTATCTATTCACCTAATGAAGGGAATTTTGATGGCTTCCAGGATTTTAGTGGTTATGGGTAGATCTTCTATTTCTAGTTATGTGTATAGGTGTCATGTGGATGTGGGTTTGCGTCTCATTTTGGTAAGTACCAAGGACTGCAATTGTCGGGCTGTATGGTAACGGTCTAATTGGCTTTGGAAGAAGCTGCCAAACTGTCTCCACAGTGGCTAGAACATTTTGAATTCCCACCAGTAAGGAGCAAGAGTTCCTGTTGTCCGTCATCCTTCCCATCTCTTGGTGGTATCAATGTTCTGAATTTTTGATGTTCCAATAGTCAGTACAGATCTAGGCCAACGCTTTAATCTCCTCCCTAAGTACTCAGGCTATGGGCATCTTCTCACGTGCTTCCTGTCTCTAACACAGGCTGTGGGCATCTTCTCACGTGCTTCCTGTCTCTAACTCAGGCTATGGGCATCTTCTCACGTGCTTCCTGCCTCTGTGGGGCTTCACTGATAAGGCACCTATCCAGACTGCCCACTTTTTAACTAGGTTGGCATTTTTCTTATTTCTTAATCTTACGGTTTTTAATTTGTTTTAAATATAAGTCCTTTTATATAAAAAACAAACAGGTGGTTTGCAAATCTTCTCCCAGCCTGCACAGTGATCATTCTCAACAATCCTGCTTACAGATGAGGGGCTTTTCTAATCTTTTCCTTCAGGGGTCATGCTGTGGCAGCTACATCTAAAAAGAACCACCTCAAACTCAAGATGATCTAGATTTTCTCCCAGACCACTGTCCAGAAATTTTACATACATATATATTTTAGAAAATCTTTACATTTGGGTTAATTCCTTGACTCAAGTTAGTCTTATGAAAAGCAGAATATCTTTATCTTAGTTGTATTTTTTCATATTAATAGGCAATTATTATAGTAAAATCGAGATCAACTGAGCGCAGCTACATGTGTCTCTTTCTTGGCACTGCCCTGTTCCACTGACCAATCTGAAACATCCCCAGGACACTACATTGCCATGGTTGTTGTAATTTTCTAGTTCCTTCTCCAGCGCTGTCTGGGCTCTTCTGGATCCTCTGCTTGTCACTATAAATTTAAATTCAGTTTGTCATGTTATAAGCTATCCTGATACAATTTTGATTGAGACCGGATTAGTTTCATTAATCAAATTTATAATCACTGATATCTTGACAGTCATCATCCTTCCTGTGCAGGGACACAGAATAGTTTTCCTTATAAAGATCTTGTATATGCCATGTTATATTTATACCCAGCATTATATTTTAGCACTAATATTAACAGTGTCATGTTTGTAATTTCAAATACCAAGTGTCACTTGCTACTACACAGGACTGACTTTTACATATGAACCCTGTAGTGTACTGGCCATCCCCCAACCCACCCACCATTGGTTCTTTCATTTGAGGTGTGTGTGTGTGTGTGTGTGTGTGTGTGTGTGTGTGTGTGTGTACAATAATGTGATCTGCACACAAAGGCAGTTTTCTTTCTTCCCTCAAAGTCCATATGTGCTTTATCTCCTTTTCTTGTCTTATGGTCTTAGCTAGATTTTCCAGAACACTGCTAACTATTAGTGGTGGGAGGGTGGAATATGGTGATATACACAATCCCAGGAGTCAAGAGCTGGAGGAAGGAGGACTGGGATTCTTTGCCAACTTGGGCTACATAGTGGTTCGAGTTCCAGACAGAATAGTTAGAAAAATCCTTACTTTCATAATTAATGATAACACTAATATCGATGCTGGAGAGAAGGGATGTCCTTGCAATGCTCCTGATCTTGGGTTGGGGAGTTTTTCTACATTAGATATAATATTAAACTGTAGGGCTTTTATGTATGGTGTTTGTCCAATTAGAAGTTTCCTTTTTTTCTGAGTTTAACCATTTTTATTCAGGAACAGATGTTGAAGCAAATAGACTTTGTTGCATCAATTTTTTTAGGATCATTATGTTGATAGGGCAAATTTCAGAAATTCATTTTGGAATGTTAAACCAGTCTTATATACCTGGAATAAATCCAAAGCTCTTGTGTAGAATTCATTTTACTTATTATTTGATTCCATTTGCTAATGTTTGATGAGGAATTTATGCATTTATATTTGTGAGAAATAAACACTGATCTGTGGTCTTCCTTTCTTGTGGTCCTGTGCAGGTGGCTGTAGTTGAGGGTTCACCTGGGAGGGATCAGGAAGCCTTCCCTAAGAGGCTACCGGCGATGAGCTTCCTTCATGCCTTAGCTGTGGGGTGACTCCTGCTCCGGGGGACTGTTAATTATGAATCAATCTCCTCAGTAGCTGCAGAACCACTTCATTTTCACAGTTCCACTGTGGAGGTTACAGTTTTCAGCCTTCCACGGGTGGGAGCACAGGGAGGTAGTGAGGAGGGGGTCTCAAGGCTGAAGACTTTCCTAAGGTTGGGTATCTAGAGGGAACCAGGCAAAGGCAAGATAGCCTAGGCTCTTCTCCCCTAACCTAGCACAGGGAAACGAAGCCCAGTATGGGGACCTGTCCAGGGTGCCAGAAACATCTGCGACGAACTAGGCCCAGGCCCAAGCAAGTGGCAAGGGAATTACTTACTCTGGTTCCTGCTGTGGGCGCCAGCCCCACGGCGGCCATATAGGTGCTCCCGATGGTCTTGATCTTCTCCAGGTCCTTGTAAAAGTCCTTGTCCATGAGCTTTGTTTAAAACAGAAACCAGTTAAACATCACAGAACACTAGAGAGGTGTCATACAGCCATCATCCACTAGGGGGCAACAGATGAGGTGGCCTTCAAATAGTGCACAGCAGCTAGCTCCTCAGGTGTATGAAAGGGACACCAAGAAGGTACAGCATAGGATACATCCATGTCCCTGCCTCCAAACTCACAGTCACTGGGGAGAAAAGGATCTCCAGTGGGGCAAGCGCAGTGCCCGGTCGGGGAAGGAGCTAGAGGGTCCCACCTGCACACCCAGAGTGGACGCTGCCCTGCCCTGGTCCCTATCTTAGAGTCAATTGGCTCTGTCTTAACCATTACAGCTGCCCTGGACCCTAATGGGTTCACAGCGGACACAAGAAGGATCTGTGTCCACGAAGAATCATCCTTGATGCCCTGCAAGTCGATGACGTTGCAAGGTCTCACCTCATCAAAGTCGGCAATGATCTCGTTGAGGAGCCGCAGGCACTCGACCCCCATATTGTTGCCGTCCAGCTCAATGTAGAAGTCATTGAAATTGGGGATGGAGGCGAACATGACGCCCACCTGGGAGTAGGACTGGTAATAGAGGTCCTGCAGAGACAGAAGGGGTCAGCCCTGCAATGCTATGCCAGCAGGAATAGCATTTGAAAGGGGGACAAGCCAGGCCATAAGGAGAAACACTGGGGGCTCCAGGTTGTGCCGTGTACTGCATGGGCAATTCCTGTGTGACCGGCTTTGGACTTGAGCCTAGCGAGGCGAGAGCATAGCAGGTAAGGGGGAACCATGGCTCTAAAGCTCGGCTGACTACACAGGACACCAGCTGCTGGTTCCAGCAGGGCAGATTAAGGCTGAACCTCCAGCCTGCTCCTATCCTTAGAACCTTTTAAAAGCCAGCCCCGATTTCTTTCCTTTTGAACGTGGCTTTTGTCAGCATCTCCTTTGTCCTGTGCAGGTGGCTGCAGTCACTACAGCAGGCAAGGCTGTGAGGAGCTCTGACCAAACAGTTCACACAGAGGAGGGAAAGAAAATCTCACCCAGCAGGCCCCGCGAGACCCTCCCACTTACCATATTCCGGGGATTGGACATGAGGAAGTGCTGCGCCACGTGGGCCGGCAGGAGGTTGAAGAGGATCCTCTTGTTGTCCAGCTTCACTCTCTCCATGTCATCGCGTTCCTCTTCCGCCTGGAGGTCACGGGTCATGAATGCCAGCCATGCACGCTGCCCTCACCCTCCCACCGTGACACCTCGACACCAGAAAGATGATGCGACGGAAGATCGACCTATAAGCTTGCGTGGGGAATAGTAAGTTACACAAAGTGGACTTCACCTGAAGGAGTGTTGCCGCTAGTTTCCCGGAAGATAAACAGCACGCTGAACAGGCTTGTTAGGGACCGGAGGAGATATGTGTACAGCTAACATAACTGAACTTCACGCTTGCTGGGAATATGTGCCTGCTAAGATTTGTTCAACAGGATTGCTGCCAATTAGACCCTATGTCCATACCAGAGAACCATGCCTAGATCTTGGTTAGATCTAGCATAATTCTGCCAGACAGGATGACCCAGGTAACAACTACTGGGAAAGAACAATGCTGGTCTACATTAGAAGTAACCGTGACAACATCATTGTTGTAAAATGTCCAACGTGTCTTAATTGTCCAGACTTGAAGCTTTCTCTCTGTTTAGTTGATCAAAGTATATCTGAGGAGTGTTGAAGCCTATGATCTATATAAATATTATGTGAAGAGTTTCTATTCATGGTTGGTTTCTCTGTGCATTAGCCAGAGCAGGATGCTCACTATTAAAGGGCTTTTCCCTTGTTCCCTGAGTGGCTAGAGGGGTAGACTGGTGCTCCAACCTCACTGATCACCCATGCAGGAATCTAGATGCACACGTGGTCCACATGACCACTCTTCATCTTTCACACCAGACACAGCACCAGAGCCTTACTGCAGGGTTGAAGGATTCTCCACCCGGCACTGTAACTTTCAGTGGTGGATAATGACACTCCCGTTGTCAGGGTCTGTTCCCCAGATCCCATTCCTGTCTCTCGAGCAACTCTTGGGAGCCTATGTGCCCACTCTAGATCGCACCAGCCCCAGGCAGGTCTCTAGTCTGCCTTCACCAGAAGACTGAGCACCAAGTGGCTGGCATCTCTCCAGGACGCCATATTACCCTCGCCCAGAACTTGTGTTGCCTCCACGAGAGCTCACATCCTGCTGGCACTATGACAAGGACGCTGTGAGATCTGGTCTGCCGAGGATCCAGCTCATCCCAGTGAGTGCACAGTCTCTGAACCAGAAGCAGGGGATGAAGCACTAAGGACTGCCAGCCAGTCGGAGCCTGCTTACCATGAGCTATGGCTCCATAGTGCTAAGAAAAAGTGTCAGGGATGGTCCCATGCATGGGCCACCATGAGGCTCAAGGGGGCTACCAGTGCAGGCCAATCTATGGTAAGCCACAGTTCTCAGAGACAGAAGTTGTATATCTCTGCTGTAAAACCTGGCCCTCCACAGGATTTGGCTTGAGAAATGGTCTAAATATGTGTGTCATGCCTTTCATCAAACTCCTGGTATGGTAGAAATGCCACCACAGTGCCTTGACGCTCGGGGCCTGCCACGGAAGCCATCCATGGGCCAATCTCATGTGGTAGTCAGTGATATACAGGGCAAGACAGGCACATCTCCATGCAACAGCACCTTTTCATCCACCTTTAAACCACGGTTCCTAGGGCTGCATTTGCCAAAGGCATTGGGGAGGGCTACTCTACTCTCCCTAGAGATGATTTTACCAGCTACATGCTGCTAGGTCTCCTGTCGAGATCTAGATTACCAGTCAAGCCAGGAACTAATGATTTCAAGGCGTGAGGAGAGGAAGGTTTGAGTCAAGGAGTTGTAATGGGGATACAGAGACCACAGGGTGAAAGGCCAAGCCCAGTGCAGGGGGAGGGGGGCTAAGTTATATGTATTGGTTTTGTTTTTTGTTTTTACACAAGATCAATGGGTTAGCATAACCCAATAGAAAGGGGCAGACTGCAGTGCATGGAAACACAAGAAAGACAGCCCTGGGCCCCAAACTCCAGGTCAAACCAGAGGTGACACTGGCCACCGCCACCCAGACAGGCTGGAGCCCACTCTGCAAACAGAGGGACATAGTAACTGGCGATTCTGAAGGGGCTCAGAGTCCATGACCTCTGCTGGAAAGAAAAACAACATGAGGGGATTGGTCATGCTTTTGTCCTGACCCACTGTTGGGGGGGGGGGGGTTGGCTCTGTGGCAGCGAGTGTCCCATGAGTGACTCTGTGACTTATTCTGGGTCTCTCTCAAAGGTCAGTGGCCTCTGACTTCCGGCCTCCGTCTTTTCATCCCCCGTTCCTGTCAACAGAACATTGCAAACACCCTCTTCTCCATAGGAAATGTATTACTAATTATATTTAACTTGCTGCATACCAGTGGACCCCAAACAAAAGCCTTTAAAGGGTAGAATTAAGATGGAAAAATATATTTTAAAAATAATAGCTTGGTTGTATTAATGGCACAACCATGTTTATCTTCTCTAAAATAATTATTGCTACTATCAGTAATATTTTCATTAAAAAAAAAACAAAATAATTGAATATTCTTTGCTTAAAAATAATGTGCTGTAATAATCCCTGACTTCTGGAGCATATGCCTTAAGGGAGAGGGGACAGTAAAAGACAGATAAAATCAAAACAGAGAGGAGCTGGGAAGAGTCGAGAATGTAGGTGGGGAAGAGATGGGGAAATGAAATATTGACAGAGGTGTAGCCAAAAGAAATGGTGAGTGAACGAGTTACACAGAAACCTACAGGCCTGCAACCCGAGGGGAAAGTTCAGTTAACCAGAGCGCACAACATGATAGGAGATGGGGAACCGGTAGAGTCAAAGTCTAAGTGTGGATAGGAAACGGGAGGGAAGACTTGTATTCGCTGTTTTGTTTGTGAGACAGAGTCTCTCTATATGATCCCGACTGACCTGAAGCTCACAATGTAGACCAGGATGGCCTTGAACTCAGAGAGATCCTCCTGCCACTGCCTCCCAAGTGCTGGAATTAATGGTGTACGCCTCTAACCCAGCCCCACACAAAAGTGTTACATATGTTCTTAAAAGGAAGTCTAAATTTCCTTTTATGGTTGTGATTAATATACTTTATGCACGTATATGAAACTTCCAAAGACTAAAAACAGAATTTTTTTTAAAATAATAAAAAAAAGCACTAAAATGAAAACTATCCCTGGCTCAGCACACTGTTTTGAAAGGTTTTATTCTGGGTTCTGCTCATAGCAGCATTTGGATTTAGGGACCGCTAGGGTCTTTGTTCTTCCTATGTTCACATGTGTCTTCCTCTGTGCACAGGTCAAAAGGTTTCTGTTGTTGAATTCTGACTGACAAATGTCCATCCTATCCAGAGCAGTTATTTTTAGAAATCAAACATAATTGTTATATTTTTAACGAGATGAAAATCCACTGAAATTCTCTTAAGATTTTCTAAACAGTCAGAAAACTCAGATTTTTTTTGAAGGAATAGCTTACTGGGTGACACACATTATTATTGTCAGCAAGGTCGCATGAGAAACACACTGAACCATTTCCAAAATGTGCTCTCAGCACTTCTTCAAAAGGCGTTCCCTTTCTCATGTGTGCTACATTTTAGAACCGATTGGCCTGGCACCTCTACCAACCATGACGAAGCATTTCCAAGGTCAGAGCTGGTGTGCTTGTAATTTTAGATAAAGTACAAAGTGAAACAACTATAATGTCCTGACCTGGTAGCTCCCTGGGACGCTGACGTGCGTACGGGTGATTCTCACCCATCACCCTGACAGAACATTCTCAGTCAGAGAACACCAGCAACCCCCAGTTTAGTGCCAGAAATAAACAGTGTGTTCCTCACAACCAAGAGCCTGCATGAATGCTCCACCCTCCCCTGTGATTCCTGCCAGGGTCAAAGACACCCATCCAGAGCATGGCCACCACTTCATACTTTTTTGTTTGTTTATTTGTTTCAAGACAGAGTTTCTCTGTAACTTTGGAGCCTGTCCTAGAAACTAGCTCTTGTAGACCAGGCTGGCCTCGAACTCACAGAGATCCGCCTAGCTCTGCCTCCCGAGTGCTAGGATCAAAGGCGTGTGCCACCACCGCCCGGCTCACTTCATTCTTTCATATCAGGACAGCACATTACTTGATTTTCATATCGTCGCTGCAAAGGCGCTTCCGGATGTCCTCTTTCTTGAATCATCTAGTCTGTTTCTTTGGAGACACCCCTAGCTCTAGGAGCCACCTCTTCTGGAGCGAGCCCAGAAAGGGAAATGAACTCTCCATGTACAGTGTGCAGGCTAGTTTTATGTAAACTTGATACAAGCTGAAGTCATCTGAAAGGAGAGAGCCTCAATTAGAAAACACCTCCGTACGATTCAGCTATAGGGCATTTTCTTAATTGGTGACTGATGGGAAGGGCCCAGCGTATGGTGGGTGGTACCACCCCCGGACCTCATCTAAAAGATCATAGGAACAATCCTTTGTTTGGTAACTGCCACATAAACTAGGGCACATTGTAAAACACACACCTTCTGCACACGTAAAGACCACGGTGTAATGATGATCAGACAGGGCCTCCAACACTCCATGGTGTCTCTACCTCTTAGATCAGGGTGGCTCGGGCCAAGCAGACTGGGCTGGAATTGCAGACCCTATATATCTCCTGTTTATGTAATAGCAGAGGAGCCTGGGAGCAATGTGAGCCCTCCTGCCCACAACAGACTCCAAGATTCTCTATCCTCTGAACATCCTGAGGTAGACGTTCTTAATATTCTCCACTGACTTCCAGTCACCAGTGGCAGGTGGACATGCCTCCCTTAAAGAAGGGAGATCAAGGTGCACTCTCGGCTGGTGCATCCAGCCTGTTGTCTGGAGGAATGTGATAGTGTAACCCACGGCTAACCTGCAAAAACATGTGTGTAGCAGGAAGAAGAATGAAGCTCGGCTAGTCAATGCTACTGACACACTGGGCATGGTAGCTACTGCAGCACAATCTGCCCTGACTAGCCAAATACTGGGTTCAAAGAACTTGATCAGTAATGACCATGATTATATTCTTTCTAGTTATTCTATATAAACAGGAGCGTTTCTGTTTTGTTTTACTTTTTTTCTGAGAATAGGGTTCTGAAATGTAGGATTAGATCATGTTCTGATGAACTCTCATTTCTGTTCTGAAGCTGTTTCCATGAAAAGCCTTACAAAACATCATTGAACAGCTACAGGAAATACGTGTTATATAGGACCACACAGACCATGGGCGGTGTAGCATACCTCAAGGAAGTTAACAGGCTTCAAGTCATGAAAGTCCTCTGACTACAGGAAAATTAATTTTGAAGTTACTAACTACAAGATCTTTGTAGAATCTCCCAGATCAAAGTACACACTCCTCCTCTCTGGGTGGAGAAATGAAGAGGAAAATCCGAGAATACTCTGGAGCAAACGAAGATGAAGTCACCCCACACACCAGCACTCCCAGAACCATTAAAACCACGCTCGGGGTCTACAACACCGAGCAAGCAGAGCGCTTACTCCAGAAAGGACAAGCCCCTCAAGTCACTGCCAAATGGCACTAAGACAACAACAAATTCAGTTGTGACCAATCACAAGAAATTAAATAATACAATCAGGCTCCACAAATATGAAAGGAACAGCAAGGGCTGCTGTGGCCAATTCTAAGTCAACAAAGAGAAGATGTCAGGGAAGGACTGAATTCCCAAAGCCACTGCAGCAAGCAATGGGAATGGGAGGCCTAGGGGGCCTCGTGGTTTGGGGAAACTTGAATTTTACTTTAACATCTCCTCGTTCGGCAGCAGATAAACCATCCAGTTCAGAGGCTTCATTTCATTCCTCCTAACATTTATGGGGGAAACAACTCTAATTCTACCGAAGTCTTCCAGAAAACTATGACAAATGGAAGACTTCCCCACTCATGTGGTTTGTTCCCAGGGTTTGTGTGTTTGTGTGTGTATGGGGGGGGGGCACACAACTCAGTCCTCAGTGTGGTAGTGTTGATAGGTAGTAGGACCAATCAGAAGAGAGGGATGGACCTGGTGGGCTGGTTCAGCAGGAAGGTGCTTGCTGTAGATGGCTGGCAGAAGAGCCAGCAAAAAGATGGAAGGAGAGAATCAACTCCCCGAAGCTGTCCCCTGGGCTCCATATTTGAGCTGTGGCATGATCACTGCCCCCAAACACATACATCATTTACAGCTTAGTAATACAGGTAAGAAAGTTTGAAGAGGCGGGGCCGAGTGTGAGATAACTGGGAATCGTCTGGCTCCATGTGCCCACTCACAGCCCTGAAGTAAGTGTGTGCCAACCGGAGGAAAAGGAAGATACGTCCTGTAGCATTTCAGAGTCCCAGGAAAAGGACCCTAAGTTCCATACATGTAAAGTCCCTATTACTGCCATATATGTGCTGAGAAGAAAGCACGGTCAAGAACCTGTGGGGTGAAGGAAGAAAGGCAACAGGGTCTGATCTAGTTCTACTGATGGGAATGCAGTCCACAGGCAACCCTCCTCAGAGTTGGTGATGGCTTCAACAAGGTGGGGATTCACCCGAGATTAACCATTTACTGGTAAGCAAGCTAAAAGCATCCATACAAATGAACATAAACATTAGAATTATGTTTGCCATAAGGATTATGTCTACTAATTCAATGAAAATAATATTAGTTACTGGGCATGATGAAGCACAACTTTAATCCCACCACTCAGAAGGCAGAGGCAGGCGGGTCTCTGAGTTCGAGGCCAGTCTGGTCTACAGAGCGAGTTCCAGGACAGCCAGGGCTACACAGAGAAACCCTGTCTCAAAAAAACCAAAGAAGAAAATAATGTTGAAATGGAGTAATGCCAATAGTTAAAGGTGAAGAGTCAAAGAATTTCCCCAAGGGCAAAGTGAAACCTGTTTATTTATGTAGGGTTGTATGGCCAACGTGGTATCCAAAAATAATTAACCCAGCTAGTGTTTGTCCGGACAATGAGGCAAGAGTTTGAGGTCCTCTCACGTCTCTACAACCTGACTAAATATCCAGAGGGCAAACAGACAAAGTCCCGAAAGTTCCATGTTTTGCTGGGGTTACGGGAAAGCAAAGGGATGTTTCTTGTTACCTGTCTATGGAAAAAAAATGTGTTGGTATGTTCCATTTAGCAACCTTGCCATCATGACACACATGCATGAGGAACACATTCAAGGGAACACATCTGTGCCCCACACTTCCTGAAAACCTATGCAGATTGGGTGGGGGTAGAGAGTGTGACTAGATGGAGAACCACATGATTTAATAACATTTAAATACTACATTTAATAACAAATATGGTGGCTTAATAATGAAAGCCAAGAAAAGGCCATGTCAATCCACACAAGAAACAAAAATGTCCACCTAAGGGGTGATGTGATCGCCCCCTGAGAAGGAATTCACAGCCAGGCCCCATTTCCCCTTGCTTAGACTGCAGAACAACTGGATGTCCTCCCTAGGAAACAGCCTTCTAGACCCCCACCTCGTTGTGCCAAGTGTCCTGGCCTTCCAATCTCATCCCATGTGCATTTTTCTCTAGTAAATATTCACTATGAGATCTGAAACCCAAGTATCTGGCTGATGGCAGGCAGGGTCAGTGGACCAGAGCAGGCCAGAGCGGGCAGCCAGCTGGGTTACGCCGGACAGACAGTTGAGTTCAACAGAGACCACAATCGATAGATACTAGCTGCCATAGAGGCTCTTCCCATTACCCGGTGTGAATCGGGCAAAATGCAACTGACCAGGGTTCCTTGCCAGGAGCTTGCGAATGCCGTCATCAGGGGCACCCCCCCGCCTGGACGCTATGAACCAATAGGCTCCTTAGTTCCTGCTTCTGCGTGAGGCGAGTCAATGGTAAGGGCCGTAAGAACTGGCCACCCAACAGGATCCATGACCCGCAGCCCAGGGACAGAGACATCTGCACAACCAAGCTGGGAGAACATGGCAGGCTTCATCATGCCAGACGTGGGGACAGGGTGCCAAGAATGGGAACGGCACTCCATTTTATGGGTATTCACCCCGCCTTACTGCTGGTAGGAGGAGAATCTGACCAGTATTGGCACTACATGAAGCTGTTGGAATCTGCAACTGGGACTTCCTGATGCCACGCCCAGCCCTTGCCATTCCTGCTGCTGCTGCCCCGTCTCTGGCCTTCCACTGTTCAGGTTGCTGCTCAACTCAGCCCCAAGAAAAGGCTCAAATCAACAGGATCTCCCATTCCACCACGTGTGTCAGAGCTGGTCTCACAACCACAGACACCTGTCCTTCCTCAAGACTCCTGTGTCCACAGGGGCCCTCCTTACCACAGTCACTGGCTCCTCCCAACTGTACTCGACTATCTGGCATCTGAGCCCCAGCTCCGAGCTGGGACCCTGCTGTCCCCACTGCACAGTCGAAGCCCTGGGCTGAAGACATTCCTGCTTGGCCTCATGTACTGCTCACAAGGGCTCGGAGCCTGACCAGATTATCATACAGAACACAGCGATAGCCTGGCTCCGCTGCTTACCCCAGCCTGGCCACTGTCCGACACCCGCAGGTCCCTCTGTGGACCGTTTGCTCACACGCCATTTTATTTCCTGGGCAGGACTGCTCTAATAACTAAGGAAACTCAACCACTCTAACGGCAAGGGGCAAGGGCGTGCATCCCAATTAGAAGAGAAGCTGTTGCCGAGGCTCAGGTTCACTAGCCTTCACCCCTCCTTTTCAGGTAAGGAAGGCTCAGGAGGCAATTTGCTGCTGGGGAGACCACTGTAAGTTCTGCAGATGGGAGCCAAGCCTGGGCAAGCTGCTCAACTACCTCAATTCTCGAATGCCTGGGGAATGCACAGCCAGCGGGGGAGGGGGAGATGTGCAGATATGCACGCACCCCAGCACCAGGCAGCCCCACTCTGCCCAGCCATGGACACTGGTAAACCTCACCACGCCGCAGAGTGGTTTTGTGAACCCGGGTTCAAATAAGCACCCACCTTTCTCACACTTGGACGGAAAGCTCAGTACAGGCAACATGGCAGGCTGCCTGGCGCCAAGATAGTCAGGGCCGGAGACCAGCTCACAGGGCTACTTGCTGATGCCACCACAAGAGTCCCTCCGCCTCTCCCGTCAGAAACACCCTGAGAATTACTAAGTCCAGGGTGAGTGGAGCAAGGTTTGGCATGTTTATTTTTCAAAGGGACCCTGATGGGGTCCTGGCCATAGCCAGGCCCTAAGATAACAGTCACTCTGACTTCTGTCCCCAGCCCATGCATCCTGCAGCCATCTCTAAAGTCATCCCATAGGGGCCGACCTAGAACTCAAGCCTCTAGGACAGACCTGAGTAAGTCCCTGAGTAAGAACAGCTCTTCTGCACTACCGAGAGAGATCTCTGGCGGGCCACATGGCCAGTGAGTGTCTCTGCTACTTTCCCCATGGCCATCTCATGCCCCAGGAGACAGAGGGCTCAACTTACCTGTGCTGCCCAGAGGTAGTCCAGCCGCAGCCTGACATCCACTTGCCTGGCATGCAGGGCCAGTGTGCATGAGAATAGCAAGATAGCCATGATTGGCTCATAGCTACGCCCGGAGAGAGCACCACCCCTGGGAAGGTGGAGAAGAAACCCCATTAGTGTCGGTTTCCAGGCAATATATGGCCATCAAAGCCTAGGTCTGGGCAGAGAGCCATCTATGGATAGCGAGGCCTAAGGCTCGTGGGCCTGACCCCAGGCCTGATGATTCTCATCTCAGCCAAAAGTTAGAGGCTTCGCTAGAGTCTAGACTAAAGAAGAGAAATAGAAAAGCCACTAACCTAAAAAAAAAAAAAAAGTTATATATATTTGGTTCACATTGGCTTGCTAATTGGTGCACATGCACAAGCGTGTGTGTGTGTATGTTAGAGAGGGAGAGAGTACTATGACTATAGAGTTAGTAATTGAGGCGATGATTAAGAATAATAGTGATTCATGCAAATTATTATCAGAGGAGAATGATAACTAACATCACCCTGTCTAGAGTTTTCCCTCGGGGCGCCACACTCACCCAACCTTGGTGTATCCACTGAGCTCCAGAACAAGGATGTAGGATGTTGTCAGCCCGGACAGCAGGATCATCTTTGGCAAGGAGGACACCCGCAGGAATATGGCTAGTGGGAGGGTGCCCACCAGGCAGCAGAGCAGGGCATGGTGCGCAGACTCACAGGGCAGGGCAGGCAGCACAGTGCGCCGGCCGCCAGCTGCAAGGACCACTAGGGAGCTGTTGGACTGGGAGCTCCAGGCCCAGGGCAGGCAGCCCACCTGGGGAGCCAGGGCAAGAAGGCTTAGGAAGGCCCAGTGTCTGGCCTCACCGATCCCCCACCCAGCCTTCGGCAGTAGCCTCTCCCCAACCTCGGCTTCCACAGCCAGGCCTCAAACTGCCTCCGCTGCTGCAGCCTCCCAGTGTCTATAGAAAAGGCTGGAGGTGAGCAAGGTGGACCAGGTAGTACCAGCCCCTGCTGGGTCTCCAAGCCAAACAACTCTATCCTGTGTTGCAGCTCCCTCTACTCCTACCGCCCCCGCTATGACTCCTAGGTCCCGGCTCAGCTTCTCCAACCTGTTGCTCCTGCCCCTGAGCACGCCAAAGTTAGTGATACTCACCACGCATCCTAGGGCTACTGAGTAGATTAAGACCACTATGAATACACACAAAACAGTGCGGATCTGGATCGTCAGGCACCCTGGAAAACACTGAAGAAGAAAACCTCATTTTAGGGTTAGGGATGCGGCAGCTCAGTGGTAGAGTGTTGCCTCCCATGTGGAAGACTCTGGGGAGGAAGTAACCCCAGTGACCCACAAGGGATGGGGGGAGAAGGAAAGGGGGAGAGCTTTAAAAGTACGCTAAGAGTGTGAAGGTACTTGGTGTTCACAGTAAGTCCTCCGAAGGAGGCCGGGTGTGGAGCCCTTTGCCGGCTCCGGGCCTTACTAGACCTCCATCCGCTACGCAATGGTCTTGATTACTTTTATCTATTTATTATCTCCCATGTGAAGAACTTGCCAAAAATAATTCATAACACAGACACACACCGACACATATGCCCACAGTATTTAAAAGAGAAACAGCCATCTTTCTCTCCCAGGCACCCTGACTGGCACCAAAGTTAACTGAGTAGAAGCACTGGGTATTTTTATTATAATGCATTCTCCTACCTCAGGAGTTCCATACACCCCTCCCTCCCTCTCTCTACTCTCTCTCTCTCTCTCCCCCATCTCTGTCTCTGTCTGTCTGTCTCTCTCACGTTCTCAAAGTTTATCATCACAGACAGGTTTAATATAATTCTTCAGTTACTAGAATTTTTATTTTTAATCTATTTATTTACTTTGAATACGGTGTGAAATAATTAACAGATGCTATCAAGGATGAAGCAGGAGGTTCTTTATTCTCACAGTCCTAAAAACAAGAGTATAGATTACAGTGGCGCCCACTGCCCCTTATGGAAAGTAACATATGCAGACAGAGCCTGGGTCTGTGGGACTCCATGGCAACACACATAGCTGTTTCTGTCATCCTTCCCACGAGGCTGGGAGTGTGACTTTCCTTGTTTAAAAACCGGGAGGCAATGGCCACCAATAAAACAAGCCCAGGACCATAGATTTTGGGGTCGGGACAGTGTGGTGTGGGTAGCATATGTAGCTGGCAGATCTTTGGTTTGGGTTTCCAAGGCCAGACCCTACAGTGTTTCATAAGAACCCTGGTTGGTCTAGCTGACCTCAGACAGAAGAGGCACCATTTGGTATGAAGCCTAAGGGCTCTTCTGATCTTGCCTCTCTCTCTCTGTTTCCCTCTTGATCTGATCTCTGCCACTGGAGAAGGCACAGATGCAAGTCCCTAATCATCAGAGAATGTCCCCAGCTACTGTCACAGCTTAGCTTGGTATGGTTGGGAATTTGTGCAGAGGGACAGACAGATCCCAGTCTGTGGTCCACACGGACCCAGGAGCAAGACCTTGGAGCAAGGTCCTGCCATGCTGTACAGGTAATGACTCCTAAGAAGAGCTCTTTGCCTGCTGCTATGAAGGCAGGCCAGCAGAGGAGAGATTTTAGTATCCTGCATGTATAAGGCAAACTATGTTCTCCAGTAAGCTTCCTGGGAAAATAACATATTTACCATTGTATGCCTATGTATAATTGGGCATGCATATGATTAAAATCAGATGTATTGTGGGAAGGGATGTTCTCAGTAGAAAAAGTAGATATATGAGCTAATCTATCAACCAAAACAGAGAACTGCCCACTTTACATCCTTAGTAACCAAATCCCTCCTTCTCTCGAACCCCATGTAAGGAAGCATTGAGAACTCACTCATGTGGCCCACCGGAGAGTGTACCCCTTTTTAATTTAAACTATGGACTTGCTCCAATAAAATTATCTTGGTTCCTTTGCAAACCTGTGCAAACTCTTACTTTCAATTCTTTGGGTAAGCCTAGAACCTGAAAACATCTGCCCCAGCCCCTGACAATGGTATCACTGGGACTTGG
Source organism: Microtus obscurus (assembly GCA_963919715.1). Lineage (NCBI taxonomy): Eukaryota > Metazoa > Chordata > Mammalia > Rodentia > Cricetidae > Microtus > Microtus obscurus. The sequence continues at coordinate 27,535,126 of CAWTZC010000015.1, forward strand.
TAGAAATGGAATTGTCTGATTACCACAAGCCCTGAGCTGCCTATCAGGAACTGGGTGTTTTCTGGCAGAAGTGGCTGCACACGACAGCACCTTGTCACCAAATGGACATGGTGTACTCAACAACACTGAACTCAAGACTCAGCAACACAGACTTCCATTCACCAGGGCCAGCCTGGTTCCAGCTTCTGCACAGCCTAGGCATAACAATGGGCACCATTCATGAGTCTTACAGGAGCTTCAGAATGCAGCAGACTCCACAGAACAGTTTAACGACCTTCTGGAAACTTGCTCACAGTGCCAGAGAGGTGACAGTATCTTGTAAGCAGGGGTCCAGGTTTTCCAGAACTCTCTAAATACTCAAAACTAGCAATTCATACAAATAGTGTATCTGGCCATGCTAGTCCAGAGCCAGAAGGATGGCCACATATGCAGAAATCATTCAGAGTAACTTCAGAAATTAGCAGGCAAGACTGGGAGTCTCCCATAACCCTCAGAAATGTTTGTTTGACTGTCAAAACTTCTATTCAGGTTACGAACTACAGAAAAATAAAAATCTAACTAAATGGGCATTTGTTTCGCATACTTGGTATAGACAATGGTTCTTAACAGCCCTTGAGGTTTCTCACCCCTGTTCTTGTACCAAAGACTATGAGTGCCTATGGCTGGAATCACATGACATTACAGCCCCACAGAAGGTTTGTAACAAGTCATTCAGATGGGAGTAACTCATGCATCTAATCTGATCACATGACTTTTTTTTGCCGCTCCAAAGCTCTTTAGCTGGCGGCAACACCATTGCCCTTTCTCCCCAGCCCCATGCTTCTGGAGCTACATCCAAAGAAACAAGCTGGGCCAATGCCACAGAGCTTTGGCATCTATGATAATTAATAAATAACTCACAGATTGGGAAACGTTATTTGTAAAACATACAAGTGATGAGGGGATAAATATTCAAAATTTATATGGAATACAGGCAATTCAATAGCAAGTAAATGAAAAACCCATTTTTTAAGCAGCTAAAGATTTAATATATACTTCGCAAGTCAATACAGAAAAGTCCGATACTGATCCATGGGCAACATTCGTCACAAACCATTGGAGACATACAAACTAAAACCAAAAAGATGCCCATGGCCCGGCTGGAGTGACTTATCAAACAACTGATAATTGTAGGGGATGGATGTACATTAGCACAACCATTATGGAAAACAGAATGGAGGTCTGTCATCAAACTAAGAACAGAATTTCCATGTGATCCAGTAATCCTCCTGCTAGCTATACATCCAAAAGAAAGAAATCAATATGAAGAAGAGAAGACGGGCCATGTAGCTAGGAGGGTGTTTGCCTAGGAGACACAAACTCCCAAGTTCCGCCTTGGGAACTACACATGACAAGGTGCGGGGCATGCCCCAGTAATCCCAGCACTCAGGAGGGTAGAAGGAGGAGGTTCAGAATTTCCCTGACTACATAGCGAGTCTGAGATCTCTCTGGGATACGGAAGATCATCTCTCAGAAAAGAAGTGAAGAGACAGCTGTGCTCCCCTATCCCGTGGTCACTTCAGCACTGCTCACAGTAGCCAAGATGGGGCCAGCCTAACCGAAGGTACCCTGCTGACCAACGAACAGACAAAGAGCAGAGTACTACTCAGCCCCAGAAAAGAAGTAAACCCTTCACTCTGTACCAAACCTTGATAACCCTGGAGGGAGTTGCGTTAAATAAAGTAAATCCGCTGCAGAAATGCACCGTGTGGTCTCACTGAGGTGTGGAATCTAAGACTCAAATTCACAGAAGGGGAGTGAAGAGCGGTAGATGCCAGAAGATCCGGTAAGGAGCTCATGGGAAAATGCTGCAAAATTTCAGTGAGCTGGGAAGAGCGAGGTTGTGAGAAAGACTGCACAGTGGAGGGCTACAGTGAATGGCAACATAGTGCATGCTTCAAAACTTCTAGGAGTTGACTTTAAATGATCTTACTACAAAAACAAACAAGCCACAGCATGTGATGCGACAGTCAGTTTGCAACATAATGTGTAACATCATATTGTATCCAATACATACATTTGATTGCCATTTTTAATTAAAAATAAAAAAAACGTAATGGGAAAAAAGAAAAGCAGAGCTTTTTGCCGGGACATTTTTTTTCCTAGATGGTGGGAAGAGGGAAAATGAAGGGGGTGATAGTGAGGTTCCCTGTGCCACTGAGAGTCTGGGGGAGGATGGTGCAGCAGCAACCTGTAAGGAAACGGTGAGTCTCACAATTGCCCAGAACTGAATTCTACCAACCATAATGGACCAGGAATCAGTCATTCCCCATGGCCTTTTGAGAAGCTATGACTTGATATCTTAGATATCAAAAGACATGCATGGACTACACTCTCTAGAGCCGGGAGCTCACAAACAGATGAGATTTTGTGTGTCTGATGGCTGCGGCTATGTCAGGAAGCAACAGGAAACTCAGATGGTTTTGACCTGCTGTTCACCAATCAGGAATGCTTGGCTATTGCCAATGGTGTGTCAGCAAACACTGGAGTCCGGTTGCCTCTTTGCACTGATTTCCTTTCTTTGGAAAGGACTTTAGCAGGTGGAACAAACAGGAAATTTTTCAAAGAGCAGACCAGAAGAGATGTCCTGCTTTCTCTCCTGGGTCTGCAAACTTTAAACTCCAGAGTCTGACAGCAGCCCCATCACAGTCAGGTTCCTACAAAGAAACTCCCTGTGCTGACGGATATCCATGCCTCCTATGTTCCGCTCCTCCGAGTGCACCCAGTCGAGGCTGACACCCTGAGCAGGAGGCGATTGGATCTTTTGAATGACGTGGAGGGCAGAGTCCCCTGTTCTAGATGCATGCTCCTGTCTAGTAGAGAAAAAGATGAAACTGCTGTCATATTTTGGTCACCCCAAGGGAGGCCAGCATTGGACCAATACTAGCACTAAGTGACAGAGAGACCATGCAAAATGAAATAGTCACCTGGCTTGAAGCATCCCTGAGTTCTCCCTCCAGTCCTGTCTGGCTCCTGCTCAGTGTTAATTCTCTCAATGTTCTCAATAAAATAAGGAAGGAAGGGAGTCGTCTTTAGGAACGGGGACCAATGCAACTGTCCCCATGAACCGCGGAGGAAAGCATAGCTACACTATCAACGCCATAGTCTCCTTGGAGATACATCCTGGCAGCTGTCCATAGTCCCACCTGTGTGGCTGGCCATGCTGGATTCTCTCCTGCTTGGCTTGACTTCCCGTCTGCTGACCTGCCCACTGTTCCACCCCCAAGCCCCTACCCCACCATCTTGTCCCACAGCCTCCACCAAACCTAATCAGCCCCAAACTGAAGCACGGAGTTCAACACAGCCTGGTGGATACCAGTCACCATGTGCCACCTTAGTTCATCATCCCTGACCTGGGGCACCCTCCTGGGAGCTGAGTCCCACCTGCTTCTGTTCCAGTGGGGTGCAGGTTCCTCTCTGCTTCCCAGGTGTTGGCCCGCATGAATCTGGGCACCAGAGGAGCCTCTGAAGCAATGGGAGCTGCTGCTTCAAAAACACCAGTTTAGGAAATCTCCCATGCTGCTCTTCGGTGAGGCTGGGGGTGAGCAGCGGGGTCCAGCTGACCTGGCTGTTAACATCCAGGAGTTATTCTGGCCTGAGTCGCCACCCAGGAGGGCAGCTGTGTTTTCACAGGGGATGGTTTGGGGGAGGCCATCACAATTTGATCTCACAGAACATGCATTTTACACAGCCAGGTGGTATTTGGACTTGAATGTTAGTTTTATGGGCAAGATGCTAGGTCAGTAACTCTACCGAGGGGAACTAGGGTCCCCTGATGAAATGCTAGGTCATGAAGAATGGTGTGGCTCTTCCCCGGGACTGGAGTCCCCTGATGAAATGCTGGGTGGGGCTCCAGGGTCTCTGTGTTCCTCAGCTACACTGTGAGCTACTATGTCTAACCCCCAACACACACACACACACACACACACACACACACATACATCTTCACACTTTTTGCATGTATTTTGCTGTTTGCATGTATTGTGCTATTTGCACACCACCAGGTTGACACACTGGCTCCCATCAATGCAGACAAAATGACAGCTTTAGAAATTACCATCCCCATGTCATGCTTTCATTGAAACTCTACGACAAAGGCAATATTATCTGAAGCTGGAAATTTTAAACTAAACGTCACTCAACCTATGGAAGCCAACAAGCTGTAAATGTGGTCTTAATATAGAATATCCTTTAAATTAGAAAAAAAAAGAAAACAAGATGTACCTGGGAATAATGATAGAGTTAAATGAGCGAAATCAGACTAAATCCTCTCAAGGGGTTGCAATTTTCGACAATTATACAAAAGTAAGCCCAGGTCTAACATCCCCAGTAGGGGCGTGTTAGAGATGGGACACTGGGAAATAGACTGAGCCTATGAGACAAGAGCACAGGGCCAAGAGAAACAGACCTCTAAGGGAAAGTGAGGAGGCAAGAGTATGATACTCAGCCTTTGTTCCAAAAGTCCAAATAACACTTGAGCATCAGAGTCGTGCCAGCACAGACAGCCCACCTGGACCACGCCCACCTTAGACAAGTTGCATGGATATATAAGAAACGAACTGCCCTGGGCACTCCAACCAAGTCGCAAAGGGAATAAATGCTTCAAGGTCCTTTTTCATCAGTATTTACCACCCACTGACTGGGCCAAGGCAGCCCCCAAAACATGACACAAGGCGCAGTACACTGGACTCAACCACCAGCACCTGCCTGTCACATGGACAGATGTCTTCTACTTGCCACCGAGAATGAAGGATAGGACCGCTCTGCCATGAGACTACACACAGAATACTCAGGTACATGGTCTTGGACATAGGCTCACATACCTGGACACCTGTAGAAGACACACAAACATACCTGGACCCGCGTGATGTGCAGGTACAGGATACAGGCCACCAAGAAGCAGATAGAAAACACCAGCAGCAGCAGGACAGCCACACTCCTGGAGAGAGAGGACACAGGTCACTGGTCGGTGGGAGCTAAGTACAATGTATATCAGATAGATACCTCAGAACCGGGCCAGGTACAATAGATCAGATAGATACTGCAGAACCGGGCCAGGTACAATGTATCAGATGGATACCGCAGAACTGGGCCAGGTACAATGTATCAGATAGATACCGCACAACTGGGCCAGGTACAACGTATCAGATAAATGCCTCAGAACTGGGCCTCTCTCCCTGAACTCCAATGCCCAGAATCTCAGGAGGAAGCATTGCTATTATCCATTTGACACATGTCCCTGGAGACTGACTTCGCCTGGTTCTCTCCTAGTGAAGACACTTGGGGCTTCTGGATGAGGGTTCCAAGACCATCATCATCCTTACGACCTCACCCCAAAGTTAATGCTTGGCTTCAGGTCACATGACTTTCTGGTAGACCTTTCTTCCTACTGGAGGAAGTACTTGACTTCGGGGAGTTGTACTATTGATACTTGTCTGGGAAAGATGTTTCTAGAAAAAAACATAACCCCTAGCAAAACCATCTGGGAGACTGCCAAGTTCACAGTTGTCTGTGCAGGCCACAGCTGAAGTGTCCTGTCCTTCATAGGTATAAAGAACTTCTGTGTGCTTTCTGGAAACTCTTAGGAGACATTATGCCCTCAAGGTAGGTCGTCCTGGGAAACAAGTGCCCGAAGAAACAGACAACCGGAAACTTCCTGGTGTCTTCCTCCAAACAAAAACTCCAAGCTTACACTGACTCACAGGATGGTTAAATGTCATTTAAATGGCTCTATTTTCTTCCTTTTCACAGTCTACTTCTTATTTTAATGTCTTTTAAAGTGATGTGGACCCAGGAGGCAGAAAGGCCATGTGTTCTCCTCGGAAGGCCCTCTGAGGACAACGGTGCATGCCATTTCAATGAGGAAGCAACACACACACACACGCACACACACACAAAGTCTTGGCGTTCAGTAATTTCAAAACTAAAAATGGTAAGGATGTTGTATGCCAACAGGCTTGTCAAAGTACCAACCTGAGCGCTTGAAGAAGAAAGGCAGGTGGCCAATGCCCTCCTCAAATGCCAGGCTCAACAGAAGAGTAACTGGGAAGTGCATCTGGAGCACATAAAGACCCCCAGGTCCAACCCCAGTGTTTGGTTTCAGAGTGAAATGGGTTTGAACACTTAGTCCCTAGACAGTGGCTATTTGAGTAGGTTGTCAAACCTTTAGGATGTGGTGCACGATGGAAAGAAGGGAGTCACGGAGCATGAGCCCCAGGTCACACACACTCCACTTCGAGATCCATCCTCACGTGAGCGAATGGCCTCATGCCCCTACCACCCAAGCTGAAGGTCTCCCCTGATGTCACGTGAGCCCAAATCAGTCCTTCTTCCCTTCAATTGCTTCTCCTCAGCTATTCAGTCACACAAACAAGAAACATAACCAGTACCCACAGAGACCCGGAACTCTTGGTCACCTTCCCACCCCACTGATAAGCACGGGAGCAACACTTACTGTGGAATTATCAGAAGGTAGACAAGCCCAAATAAGGCGGCCAGGATGAGGGCAAGGACAACGGCGCTGGTGAAGTACTCATCCTGAAGCTGGTGGTACTGTGGGGGAGGGGGAGGGAGAGGGGAGAAGGAACACGGGTCAAGGAGGGAGAGAGAGAGAGCAAGAGAGTCATCAACCCAGCTGGGAGACACAAACTCCTCAGGGACAGGGACGCAGGAAGCGCCAAGTCACTCACTTTTTGCTCTCGTTCAGCGTGTTTGTACTTCAGGGTGAAGAAGTTCAGATCTGCCATCTCCAGCTCTGTCTGGCGGGCTTCAAGAAGACGGCTAATGTACCTGTTGACACGTGTGCCCGGAGTGGTGTAGACCACATTGGTAGAGAAAGAGGAACGGTTTCTGAGCTTCTCCGAGGCTGTCCTCAACGCCCTCCGCTGCAGTCGCCACGGAAATAGAGAAAAAGGCATCAGATGTTCCACTCGTTGGACAAAAGCACCCATGTGCACTTGGTTGTCAGCCATCCTTATCTGCTGGGTTCAGAACTGTGAGACGCTGTCGTAGTGCTGCCCCCTGCTGGCTAGAGTTGGAAAGGGTGGTGCCCTAATACCCAGTATTCAAGTTCCCAGGTCCCTACTGCAAATCACAGAATGTCTGTTTGATATCAGCGAGGAGAGGACCATGGATTCAACGACAAAAATGCAGGACAAGCAGCCACCTGCACCCACTAGCTCACAGACACAGGAATGAGACTTGGATGGCATAACCACCTTCACTCACAAGTCCACATACGTAGGAAGGGATGCCTAGAAGTTTGCTACAAAGGCAGCTAGCCTTTGTCTTTGAGGGAGGAATGGTGAGAAGTGACAGGTAGCCTGGGCTGAAAGGACCGGGGCGTGATCCTCTGCTGTATGTCACATGACAGGTGCAGGAAGGGCCCGGGTTGTGGAAAGGAAAACAGTGTCATCTGAAGGCACCTGTTGTGGTCTCACAGCCAAGGACTCATAGCAGGGACTCTGATGCTTCCCATGCCCTAGCAGAGGATAGACTATTAGAATACACTACAGCACAGCCGCAGAAAGGACGGAATAAAGAGACCCCTCCGTGTTCCAACAAAACACAGACAATAAGCACAGGCATAACACAGGCGTTATGGGAGGTGGAAAAGAGAGCAGGCTTTCAAAACTCTGGGGCTCAAAGAGGAACTGTGTGTGACAAGGATCCCGGGGGCATCTTCTGCCACATCTATCCCAGGCCAGGAGCTAGAGACGTCCACAATCGGAAATGTCAACGGGTACAGGTAAAACCGGCAGGGGCCACGAGAAAGCTATTGTCTCTTGACATAACGATCAAGAGTGGGAAACCAGAAAAGCAAAATAACCACACAACAGCAGCTAAAGACCATGAGAAAGTCTATTTGCCAAGAATCCCCAACTTCCCAGTTACACCAAACTTAGCCTACAATCTCAACCTATATAACGAAATGGCACCCACGGCACTGTAAGGACAGAGACCCTGAGATACCCAAGGACAGCAGAGGCAAAAGTCCCTTTGCAGATCATCTTGATTGAAAGTATTTCTTAAAATACAACATCCAGTTATCATCCCCCACCAAAAAAAATGTCAACACTAACTTACAGAGACCACCCCGAGGCTAGCATTCCTAGCTCAAAGCACCACAAGGATTGGTAAAATCCTATGCATCTTCATTAAGAGTCAGAATGAGAAAGAATGCCCACTCTTATTACTATTATCTAGTTTAATTATTACATGGGAAAGGAGAACAAGAGCCCTGTTTAAAGTAGATATTATTACTGACCAAGAAAACTCAAGATGATTTTAAAAAGTCACTACAATTGGTTTCAATTAGCGTGGATCACACAAGCTGAGCGTTCTCTTCAGTAAATGATAATCATCCCTCATCGTTTTTAAACAAAAGGCTCAGGGGATGTGGAAACTGGGAAGAAAACACACTGTGTCCAGCACACTGGCAATGCTCCAAGCCTTGCTAAGTTGCCATGCTGGAGCGGCTGGAGAAGCCAGGGTTTGCACACAGCATGGACAGAATAAGATGCTAGAGAGAGCCCAGGTTGGCAGCAGCCGTCCAAGATTAGAAGAGTCTTCCATTAGCCCAGGAGTCTCCCCAAGCCCAGGCTATCCGGCACTGCTCACTAAGATGTTCATGGAATCAGATGTGCCCAGCACCCAGGAATGCGATACAGAGAAATGATGTCCCTGCCCCTAGGGGAGTCAGGCCTGTGCCTATACTTGGAGGCCATTCAGCCACAAAGAAATGGCTGGGGATATGTGTGGGCCTCCAAATGCCCGAGGCGTTTCTGGGGTGGAAAAGGCTCAGTTCACCCGGTTACCACCCACTTCACACACAAGCTGATTTCCAAAAGGGAACAGAGAAACAGGAGCAATCCAGAGCACTTGACTCCTGTGTTGCCCACACAAGCGGCTTTCATGTTGCTTTAAATTGATATGCTTAGATTTAAAGCTGTATACACGGGGGGGGGTGAAGAAAGGGGAGGGAGGGAGGGAGGGAGGGAAGGAGGGAGAGGAGGAAGGAGGGAAGAAGAGAGGGAAGGAGGGAGAGAGAGAATGAATAAATGTATAATGGGGAGGTTTCTGAGTGTAGAACAGAGGAACAAATACATTTCAAAAAATCAGAAAACAATAATAAAGAAGGCCCTTATCCTATGCTGGCCGTACCCCTCAACAGTCACTGCTGGTGACTCCATGCTGGCCGTGCCCCTCAGTGTCACTGCTGGTGACTCCATGCTGGCCGTGCCCCTCAGTGTCACTGCTGGTGACTCCATGCTGGCCGTGCCCCTCAGTGTCACTGCTGGTGACTCCATGCTGGTTGTGCCCCTCAGTGTCACCACTGGTGACTCCACACTGACTGTGCCCCTCAACAGTCACTGCTGGTGACTCCATGCTGACTGTGCCACCACTGTCACTGCAGGTGACTCCACACTGGCTGTGCCCCTCAGTGTCACTGCTGGTGACTCCATGCTGGCTGTGCCCCTCAGTGTCACTGCTGGTGACTCCATGCTGACTGTGCCCCTCAACAGTCACTGCTGGTGATGGCGGCTGTGCCCCTCAGTGTCATTGCTGGTGACTCCATGCTGACTGTGCCCCTCAACAGTCACTGCTGGTGATGGTGCCATAATCTCTCATCAGTGGCACACACAGAGCCCATACTTTCCAGGCACAGTTTACAGAATGCCCAGGGATGAAACTGTACTTCCATGAATAAAAGTACCATGACCTGCCTTCGTTAGTAAAAACAGAAAAGTCCCAAATATCAATGCCACATAAACCATCTCTCCTTGGGTTTAAAACCTAAGCCAAAGACTGAAAACTCAGACTGAGGGGCAGCTAATGATGTAAAGACAACTGTATGATTCACCCAGTCAAGAGAAGGAGAAACAAGCAGCCGAACTGCCTCTATGATATAATGAAGACCCTTAAAGGAACTCCAGGGCCCACAGTTAGGACACTGACGGAGCCAGAGTGCCAGGTCTCATCTGGGGGTGGTAGATGACAAACGTTTTTCATTTGCCTTTCTTGTGCATTTTTATATTTGGAGATGTCATCCATAATAAATTCCTTCACGGGTAGGAAAGGGTCCGAAGGACAAATGGAACGGGTGCAAATGTGTTTGGGGGCTGGGGTACGCTATCAGGATCCGTCCCTGGTGTGCTAACAACAACAGCAGCAAAGGAGAGAAACCATAAGCATGGTGGACGAGACACCACACCGGGGCTCGGTGTTATTAAAAGGAAATCATTTCAATAATGGGGCAGGCTCTACACAAGACCTTGCAGAAAGTACAGAGGCCATGGTGGCAGGCTCCTGGATTCAACTATGAATGCAGCACAGCCACTGGGGGTGTACAGTCAAGAAGAAAAGAGGCTCTGTGGACAGAAAACTACTCAGTAGACATCGGAGGTCAGAGCATGCTGGCTAAAGTGACCAGGATCCCTGCTGAAGATGGCTGTGGCTGATCATGTATCTCCAGAACAGGGGATGGATGGGATGAGGAACCTACCAGATGTGTGTGTGTCTGTCTGTCCGTCTGTGTGTCTGTCTGCTGTCTGTGTCATTGGAGCTAAAATTCCTACTGTGACGGAAGCCAAGCATTTAGTATAATGCAGGCTTCCAGTTGCCTGGGCACACATAAAAGCTAATCATCCTCTCTGATGTGATCCACCATGAATGAAGTTCTTAGAATATTCTCGGAAAAAGTTCCAGCACAGAGGAACTCACATACACAAATTCTTGTGGCAAGGAACCACTATAAGCAAGAGTCCCGAAAAGCCTCTAACTGCACCAGGAAGTTTCTTTCTTTAAAAGGTATAAAACCAGTAACAGCAGAGAAAACAACGGTGGGAAAGGCAGCAACAGGGTGGAGCAAACAGAGGCAAGGTAAAGCCAGTGTAATCTCAGAGGGCTGGACAGAGTGGGCAACGCAGTATCAGGCACCTTCAGGCTCAAGCACTCCTGGATACAGTGGTTCTGGTCAAGAGCCATCCACAAGGGGGCACTAGAGCCCTAAAGTGCACCCCACGCTCTTTGGAGAAACAATGTGTGGTCTTCCCCAGATGGGGAATCAGGGTCTCTGGCTCTGTGTGGTTGAAGATGCCTGAGACGCCATCATAACCACCACCACATGCCCAGAAGATCTGAAGACCCACAACTGATGGCCTGATCATCCAAGACAGAGAACCCTGGCATCCACAGAAGGCACTGGAGCGCCGTCCCTGGCTCAGCACTTGTAGCCAACTTTGCTGTCCTCTCCTTCAAGAACAAAGTGGAAAAGGCTCCGGTGTCTGGGATTACAGATGACGACAGACATGTTAAAGGGAAACATAAGAACAGCTGCTCGGAGAAAACAGATGTTTCCAGGACCAGCAATTCTCTCGTAAAAACCTCCATGAGGGGGCCGAGGAGAAGGGCCAGTGGCTAAAGTGCCTGCCATGCAAGAACAAGAGTAATAAGGACAGGAAGGCAGCTCCCTAAACCCAAGTCAGAGTCGGGTGGGCGTGGTGGCCCAGTGTCATTCCAGAGCTAGGCAGGCAGGGTCAGGGGATTCTTTGAGTCAGCTGACTAGTTAGAGTAGCACCTGGGTGAGCACTGGATTCCAGGGGGAGACCCTGCCTCAAAGAATAAGGTGGAGATCAATTGAGGAAGGTACCCAACATTAACCTTCGATCTCAGAAGTACATGTTCACAAGTGCACCCCCCTCAATACACATACATGCACCCACAACAGGCATGCATACCACACACACATTTAAAAAAAATAAAATAAAAATCTTGAGACAGTGAGATGGCTCAGCAGGGAAAGGCACCTGTCACCAGGTCTGATGGCTGAGTTTGGAAGTAGAAAGCCAGCAGCTACAGGCATCCACCTGCACCCCATAGTACACAGGCATGTGAACCCACCCACAAATATTATAAAAATTAAATTAATCTCAGCGAGTGATGGAAGCTGGGGTTGTAGTGCTTGTCTGGCATACACGTGAAGCCCTGCAATTGATCCCCTGCATTAAAACCAGATATGACGGCACACATCTGTAATCCCAGTGTTGGAAGGTAGAGGCAGGAGAGGCAGAAGTTCAAGGGCATCCTTAGCTACATGGCAAGTTTCCACCACGTCAGCCTGGGGTCTCTGACATGGAATACAATTTCATTAGGAAATTACTCAATCATAATACCTTAATCAAGATCAGAAATACATATACATATAACAAAATTGACCTTAAAATCCACACCAATGCAAATTATTCATATCTATATCATATCCCCCTTTAAATGTAAAAGAACATTTATAAACAATATTTGGGAACATGGGCACAGTTTTTCTCTCCAAACTGCTTCCTGCTGAATGGGGGCGCTGTTAATCAGATCTTTCATGGTGTAACCTGTGTGCCAGGGGAATTACTCATAAAATAAAGAGTACCCGGAATTTTTAAGAATTGAAAAGTTCAACAGAGGCATTGGATGATGTACTAGCCGGTTTTGTGTGTCAATATGATACAAGCTAATGTGGGAGTCCCTTCCCCTCTGTGCGCAGTGATTACCATTAATGAATAAAGAAACTGACTTGGCCTGTTGATAGGGCAGAATTTAGGTAGGCAGGGAGGACTGAATCGAATGCTGGAAGAAAGAAGGGCAGAGTCAGGAAGACGTTGTGGAACCACCACCAGAGATGGATGTGCTGAGACTTTGCTGGTAGCGCTCCGGCCTCGTGGTGATACACAGATTAATAGAAAGGAGTTAAATTAATATGTAAGAGTTAGCCAGTAAGAAACTAGAGCTAATGGGCTAAGCAGTGATTTAATTAATATAGTTTCTGTGTGTTTATTTCGGGTCTAAGCTAGCTGGGCGGCCAGGATCAACAAGCGGGCTCCCTCCCTCCAACAACAAGCTGGGGTCATCAGAGAGGAAGGAGCCTCAGCAGAGGAAATGCCTCCATGAGATTCAGCTATAAGGCATTTTCTCAACTAGTGATTGAAGAGGGTGGTGCCATCCCTGGGCTGGTGGTCCTGGGTTCTGTAAGAAAGCAGGCTAAGCAAACCAAGGGAAACAAGTCAGTAAGCAGCTCCCCTCCATGGCCTCTGCATCAGCTCCTGCCTCCAGGATCCTGCTGTTTGAGTTCCTGTCCTGACTTCCTTCAGTGATGAAGTGTAAGCCAAACAAACCCTCTCCTCCCCATCTTGCCTTTTGGTCAGGGTGTTTCGTCGCAGCAACAGAAACCCTAATGAAGACAGATGATAAAGTTGGAAAAATACTTTCCAGAAAATAGAAGGAAAGAGCTCCGGGGAGGGAGGAGTTCAGTCAGTTCAAGAGCTCCAACACCCAAATAATAAGGCTTCCAGGAAAAATAACAGAAGAAAGTGAAGGAAAAGAAATGGCAACATAATTCATTTCCAGACAGGTCCTCTGGGGACACTGGGTACCAGTTACAAAGCGACCTAAGAGAAAATGTGCTGTGTGGCCAGAACACAAGATGGGGCACCAAGGATGGACAAGGGCACACAGGTACCGTATCACAGGGAACTGGAAGGGCTCTGAATTAACAGCGGCCCTGGAAGGCAGGACCCAGTGAAGCATGCTGGGAGAGAAAGAAAGCACTACCAACCGCGATGGCTGAACCCTTATTCCCCCCACCCCAAATCCATGTGCTGAAAATCTAACTCTCACAAAGACAATAGAACAGGAGGAGACTTGGGAGGTGTTTCTTTAGAGGGGGTCCTGATGGGATTATGCCCTTATAAGAAGAGGAGGTGACTCCAAAGCCTGTGCCTACTACACAGGACACAGCAAGAAGACAGTTCCTGCAAACCAAGGAGAGACTAGGCCTGCAGGTACCCTGACCTTGGACATCAGGCTGCCAGTGAGTGAGTGCTTGCGGTTAACACCTCTCAGACTGGGCGCTTTTGTGGTAGCAGCCTGGGCTGGCTAACATACGGAGCTAGAAATCAAGGCTGCATCCTGCCAGCTGAACCTTTTACACATGCAAGTCCGTTCCCCTCCCCCCATCACTTCCTGTATCCTTTTCACATTCCCCATGTAATGTGAGAGTTAGGTGCATGGGACCACAGAAGCCCATGGCGACAGGAAGAGAAAGGCTCAGGAAGAGCAAGCTGAAGATTAGCAGACCTGAAGGACTAACCAGAGCTCCTCGGACAGCACGTGGGGAATGCGAGCTTGGACTTGATACATACAAAATATGAATTAACATACAGACTTGTGCTGTGTCACATGATCAGACAGGTATCACCGGTGAGGCGTGTCCTAGCCAAGCTGCACCAGGCAGGAGGAGAGAGAGCAGGGCCCCAGGACCCTCGGCCACTCCTACCTTGTCATCATCCTCGCAGGTCATTACGTTGGAGAAGGGGATCTCCGCTTTGAACATTTTCCGGCAGTGCATGAGCTGCACCAGCAGGTAGCAGACAGTCTTGAACTTCATCCTCTTGGCTGGTTTTATATCAGAGAGGATCAAGCCTGGAAATATCTATCCAAACACAAGGGGAGGGGAAACATTGTCAATGAAGCTGATCTCGACTCCCGGGCTGGGAACATGACCTTAACAGTGATAGGAACTAGCAGGCCCTGAGATTAGGTTGTTTGATACCTCCTGCATGCCAGGTATCCAGGAAACTACACACTCGCTGTCACATGCGCCTGCACCCTCAACTAAACACATAGCTTCATGTGAACAGGCACATTCGCCTAACCCATCACCTAAACCAGAACCTTCATCTTCAAGAGAACCATCGTCCACCTAAATCATCATGTGAGGACCTAACTACATCTGTGCCACACCCTCACCTGAGTTCACACCTTTACCTGAGCATACACCCTCACCTCAGCCCACACTCTCACCTCAGCCCATACCCTCACCTCAGCCCGCACCCTCACCTGAGCCCACACCCTTACCTAAACCCACACCCTCACCTGAACCCACACCCTCACCTGAACCCACACCCTCACCTGAACCCACACTCTCACCTGAGTTCACACCCTCAGCGACACACCATCCTCACTGAACCAGCACCCCTACCTCAACAAGTACAGTTACCTGAACCACTTCTCTCATCTGAGGTCACACCCTCCTCTGAGCCCACCCCTCATCTGAGTCAGAACAGTAATCTCAGTCCATGCCATGCAAACAACTTGAATGGTCACCTCAGCCCTGGAAGCATCTCTGCCACCCTCAATCCTAACCACATCATCTTTCTCCTGGCAATGTGACCTGAAGCATCCAGCACAGGATGGTCAGAGTTCTCTCCAGCACAGCGTCTGTAAGTTCACAGAGATTTGTACCCCAGCCTCTTGCAGGAAGTTCAAGGCCACTAGGACCAAAGGCAGGAAAAAGAACCCAAAGTGGCACAGTCAGGCATCCCCAGATTTCTGACTCCAGACTCCAACTACTCCTTTCTCTTCTCCCCTCCTATATACATGAGCCAAAGCCCTGCAGCCAGTATCTCTGTGCCCACATCCGGAGGAGCAGTTGGGAGAGCAGCAGGTGAGAACAAGTGTTTATTTAAATCTCCGCTCTGTAAAGCCAGGCTGTTTATGACTGGATGAGGGGACTGGCTGCCCACCTTTCTCCGATGGGACGGCACAATAAAGAAGGTCTCGATGTTGTGGGTTCTCAGGAAGGTGTTCCTCTCGTGGCCATGTCCTGGCTCTACCTCGTAGTCCCCATTCAGGCATGCGAGGGTCGTCTTTGTGATGTGAACCTTCCTGTGGGAGAAGAAAACACAGCTGAGCGTGAACTCACACGTGTGGCTGTGCAGGGACCTGGGTGAGGCTCAGGTCACAGCAGAGGTTATTCTGCTCGGAGGAGGACTCCTGAGGTATCCACACTCATGCTTCAGTGCATGGGAAACCTGGAAAGCAAGGGCGGGGAGGCCCAGGCAAGCCAAGAGATGGGGCACACACCCAGGAAGGCAGAATAGGGTTGGTGAAGGATCAGGAAGAGACCCAAAGGAGAGAAGGAAATAGTCGGAAGATTCTAATACAGAAGATGAGAACCAAACAGGTAGCGTAAAAAAAAAAGAAAGGGGAGCCCTCCATCACCAGCGCAGTGAGGAGCTGCAGGTCCCGGATGCTGGTAGCCAGGAGAGAGGGCAGTGGGAAATGATATGGGAACCCCCACCTGCCTTGCTTCTCTGCCTCACAGCCTTCCAGCCCAGCTCTTTCCAGACTTTGTGAATCCCCTGTAGGAGAAAGCCTCAAGTTCATGGTCGAACTCTGCAGCTGACTGAAAGATGGGCAAGTGGGCAGAACATGACTGACAGCCACGAGGGAGCCTTTAAAGTCCTGGCATTGTCCACGCACAGGTGTGAGAGAATAAAAACCAGAAGCAATAATAAGACATGAGAATACCCCACGTGCCAGGATAAAGTTCCCATGCATATCTGGTCTGATCCACACTGGTTTCCTGCAGATGTGTACTGGATCTTAGCTGGGTCCCCCGGAGGGTCAAAGCAGAACTTACCCAAGTCCCCTCAGGATCAAAGCCCGAGATGAGGACTCTAACAAAGGTACTCAGCCACCTTCCACCCCAACTAAAACTTACCCAGGTAAGCCAGCAGCCTCCATGACATTGGCCAGGGTCACGTCATTGGACCACACATCGTACTGCCACTTGCGTAGGCCCAGGACACCACAGAGCACCCTGCCGGTGTGCAGCCCCACACGCATGTTCAGGTCTACTTCAGTAGCCTCAGCCACGGATCTGGAACACAGGGACAGAGGGCACAGGGCTGAAGGCTGCCGGGAAGCTACCCCAGTGGGCTGTCACGGCTGCACTACTGAGGCCATGAGCACTGGGGAACAGGCTGCGTGCGCCTGGAGTGTGACAGGTGTGTGGAGGTCTGATCGGAGGACAGCAGCACATCTCTGCCCGCTTGGGAGGTAAAGGCCAGCCACATCAACGTACAACGAGTCCTATGAGCTCCCAACATAGCATCCTCCTGCCCCTCCCCACCCAGGGAAATCCTCAGAAGAAAACGAGCCAAGAACTACAATGTGGATCTTCTCTCCAAGGAAACAGCTCTGGAGAGGTGGATAAAAGCAGATCATGTGCCAAGGGAATTAAAAACGGGGGAACCAGTCGATGTGACCAACTGAGGACACACTGCTCTTGGTCACGCAGACTCAAGTGTCCTGGCGTGTGAGTCCGGCTCTGCCAGCATTAGCTCTGCCAATCTCTGGACTTTTGCTTCAGAGCTGTCCTGGTGGACCTCATTGCGGGAGACGTAAGCCACCCCTTGCCAGCTTTTTCTATTCCGCTGATAAAGAACACCATGGGCTGCTCCATGAAGGACTCTGGGAAAAATAGAGTCCCCTCATCACTGCAGGCGTATGATCACGTGGCAAACAGTGCAGCCTTTGGTGAGCCTCTGCCTGCTCCACCCTCAGCCCTGCAGGGCCTCCTAGAACAACACTGCAGGTCATGTTTTCAGTAATAAAATAGTGTGCATGCATTGACCACACCCTGTGTCTGGCTGACCTTCACCCTGACTTCTGTTTACAAACTGCCATCCTGCTCCCACCTGGAGCACCTGCACAGCATATCCCCACACCCTCTGGCCTCCCCTCAAGCCCCACAGGTGCTCCCCTGAGCCATCTTCCAAACAGGACAGCTGCTCCCGTCTCTGCGCTTGGGTAGGCAAGACGCCCAAGCCAGCTGCAGCCCAAGGGCCGGGCCCTGAATTCCTAGCACTTAATCAGTTTCAGCGACCCCAGAAGTGCATGTGGAAGTCGGAGTAACACTAAGTCTTTAAGACCCATTTTACTTTTTACATTTTGAATGAAACTTTTAAAATTTTAACTTCATTCCCAGTGGTCTGCCAATCTTCAATAGGAGACACTGAGACAAAACCCTAGTTGGCATTTCCAAACCCACACAAGCAACGTTCCTTCAGAGAGACACCAGCCCTTCCTTCTGGAGCACATTCAGCATTTCCCTTTCTGCAGCCACAGAAGGTAAGACAGCCTAGGAACTGCTGGGACAGACACTTGCCCACGTCCACAAATGTCCACAGTTCCCTTGAGCCTTCCAAGGCAGCCGTTCTGGATCCCTGTGAGCTGGGATCCGCCGACGCCCCAAGGCCCCGCGTGTCTGGCACTCAACTCCTGCCAACACTCAGTCGGTCTTTCCTGGCATCTGGCACGTCAAAGCTGGCAGCGCCGAATCCATAGCACCCAGGAGAGCGTTTTCTAAGGAAACAGCACAGCCAGCTGTTCTGCTGGGGCTCCTCTTGGCTCCCTTAGACCCAGGCATGTTTTGCCCAGATCTAACAAAGCTTTCACTTCATTTCCAGGACATCAGGATTTCTTTATTCTTTATTCGCCCTATATTTCTTACTTGTGGTCTCAGAGTGACTTATTTATCACAAGTACTTTCTATGAAGGAAGAATGTGGTCCTGGACCCTGTTTGGTGCTGGATCCCAATAGGAAGCAGCCCACCCTGAGGCGCAGGCCACCTCCTCCCTTTCGGGGTACACAGATCCCGGAGCAAAGATGGAAGGACGAAGCTGGGTTCTGTTCAATGAGAACTTACTGAGTTCACTGCTCTTGGCCATTCTTCCAGGCACTATGGATACAGCTGTGCACACAACAGACAAAATAAAAGGCTCTCTAAGAGGTGATCTGCTGTCCTCTAGGCAGAATTTCCCAGATGCAGTGATAACACAATTGCCTGAGGCAGCCCCCAGCCTCCATCCTAGCATGCTAGAAGAATACAGCAGCCCCTTCTACCCAATGGGATCAAACTTGTGCCATTAACACATGGGCTCCTAAGTTCCCCTCTGGGGCCCCGGCTTTGCCATCTATAAAAATGCAATCATTGGTTATAACATATAGACTCAGAATCCCCAGGTCCCCAAAACAATACGACAGAATTTTTGTCATGAGTGGAAATTTGGAAGCATATACAGCATCCTCCACCCCACAGAAAACGCCTTCTTAAACACACCCACAGGCCAGACTCTAAAAACCAGAACCCAATAATTAGACCAAGCAGTTCTCAAGGTCAGTCTGCACTGAGAAACCATGTCACGTGCTGTGGCTCACAAACAGCCCAAGAAAGAAAGGCCTGGGTATGAGAACTTTAGCCTAGAGACCACAGGCATCTACCAATGATTTATTGATGCCACAAGCTGTCCCCTCACTGGGTCACTGAAGGGGGGGGGGCACCCGTGCATTTCCCAATTCAGCATAGCAGATGAAAGACACACAGCTCAAGAGCAAGGCCAAGGCTAGATAACATCTGTTTAGAAAAAAACAACATTGTGCACTTGAAAGGCGCGGGGAAGAATAATTAGGTCACTGTTCCCATCTCACTTGTGCCCAGCAGGGGCTTCCCCGTGACGTGGACAGACTAGTACAGGACCACGGGCAGCACGGTGGAGGGAATCCTGGGGAAACCCTGCCGCAGAGGGCCTCCCTCTTCTTGGGTTGGCTCCCTCTGTCTGGGTACTGGTGAGTCATCCCCTGCCGAAATCCTCCCACTCAGCTACTGCGCCTGAGAGGCGCTCACTCCTCACAGGCACCATTTCTCCATTCACCGCCAGAGGAAGAAGCGTTCGAGGAAAAGGAAGCATCACCCAGGCTGGGAACCAGGAGCTCACAGTCTCCTCCACATCCTCAACAACCAGAGGTCCTGGGGTCACTCGGGAAATGTGGAGGTTGGGTCCATTGTGGGAGGGAAGGGGGATAATCAGAACGGGGAGGAGGCACAGACCACACTGGATGGGGGGAGGAGGGATACTCAGCTACATCGTCACCAGGAGAAGAGTTCCAGTGACCTCTGTCCCAAAAGCCAGTTCTCAGGGGCATCTGGGAAGAGAGCTTCGAAGGGGCTATTCTGAGGCCAGAGCAGCACAGAAATCCTTGAGCCACCCAGCGGAGGGTAGGGTGGAGGTAGACTCAGACTCACTCACTGAATCCAGTAGGAGCCGGCTCTGCCAGCCCTGGTACAGCAGCTGAGGAGAGGACCCTAAAGCCCTTTCTTCTTGGGTAGTGCATCGCAGAGACGGAAAGATGAAGAGAGCAAATGCTCTCTCTACACTTTACGCGGCCTTACTGCCCCATTCTGGGATCACTTCAGAGCTCTCTGTGACGGCAGGCCGCAGACAAACGATACCCTTGACCTCTGAACCAACCAGTGGCAAGAACACAGGCACAGATAGCCTGACTTTAAAGGTTACAAAAGAAAAATAAAGGGAATGCATGAGTCTCTTCTCCCCATAGGAATGAAGAGTCTAGGAAGCAAACTAACCACCGGACTGTTACACAGCCGTGAACAAGGGAAGGGCCCTGACTCCTCTAGTCTGGGGAGAAACCAGGACCAGTCTAGCAAGAGTCTATCTGCATTCGCACAGGAGCAGTGCCTGCCATGACTGTGGGCCTTCCTCCTCTAGTCCATGCTCCTTCCCTACGTAAGCCCACCCTACATGCGTAAGTGTCGAAATGGATTGCCATGCTTACACCAGCCAGCAGTCCCGGCACAAGTGCTGCCAGCAAAGCCTCCTTTGTACTTAACAGCTGATCATGGAGCCCCAACCCAGCTGGGTCAGGGGATAGTGGCCTCCCTACCCCCCTTCATCATTACACCATGCATCTAAGAGATGTGCATAATCTTCCAATAACCATGCTGGTCTTTGTTGTTGGTGGGTTTTTTTTGGGGGGGGGGGGCAGGGAGGTTTCAAGACAGGGTTTCTCTGTGGTTTTGGAGCCTGTCCTGGAACTAGCTCTGTCGTCCAGCTGGCCTCGAACTCAGAGATCCACCTGCTTCTGTCTCCCGAGTGCTGGGATTAAAGGCATGTGCCACCACTGCCCAACGTTGGTCTCTGAGTCTCAGAAAGCTCTTCCCAGTCAGAATTCTCAAACCTACAGAAGACCTGTGGCCCCTGAAAATGGGCACTTCTGGCCCACAGGCTCAGCTATTTACTGGTCACTGGGACACACTGTCTATCACTCAAGGATCTTTGGAAAAGGAGGTCATTTCAGAATCAATGAATCCACACAGCTGAAGCCACTGGTAGTTATTCCTGGTTCAGATGGCTCCGGACAGAAGGAAGATGCAGCTAAGGGCACAGGCATTGCCACCACATTGGGGCATGTGGTGCAAGGCCCAGCGTGGCACTCTGCACATGAGTTCCAGCACTTCCCTGGTTCTCCCAAGTTCTTCTCCAAGTACCACAGTGTTCCCCGAAAGCTCCCGGGTGCTCCACTCCAAGGTCAAGGAACAAAACCACACAAATACCATGCTTTGCCTAGACTTACTGGTCCTCTTGAGAAACATGCTATGTCTTGTGTGTTTCACCCCTCTGAAACGGGCACACACAGGCAGGTATGGCCACAGGGAAGGTGCCAGTTGCCATATGGAATCTTCCTGGGAGATCCAGAGGCCAGCCAATGCCGAGTGCACATGGGCCATCCCTGGCTCTGCAATTCCCACAGGAAGACGGCTGTTAGGAGTCTCTTGGATGAACTCAACTGTGTGTTCCTTCCAGTCCAGAGCCAGAAATTCAGGTCACAGAAAGACTCTAGGCTCAGGGGATCTCGAGGCTATAGGATTTTCAGATGGAGTGGAAAGCAGTCTAGGAAGACTAAGGCAAGACTGCTCAGCCTCGGGCTCTCCAGTCTCTCATGACAGAGCCAGAGAGTCCCAGCTGAAATACTGGAGCAATAGAGAGGAGACCACAAACAGAGCACAAATGGCAGGGTGGCAAGATACCGGCTCAGCGAGCAGGCGTGGCACTCCACAGAAAAGGCTTAGAATCGAAGCACATGCCAACTTCACAAGAGAGACTAGAAGGAAGGGAAGGCCTGAGCCCCATCTGAGAAACCAAGCTCTTGACCACGGAGAGACCAGGTGGAAAATAAAGCTGCCAGAGAGCACAGGCAGGAAGGGCACCTAGCTTACCAGGCACCACTGTGAGTCGCGTGGTACCCCAGTCAGCTGGGGCACCCTCCTAACTTTACCTGGGTCTGCGCAGTACACCCTCTGTCTCAGAGCTTCCTCCTACAAAGCCTCATTAGATCCTAATCAGGTCATATATCAGACCTGGTGAAATATGCGCTCTGTCTATAGATGATATATACTGTGAAGGGCGGTGCAGAGCGGTGGACCGTAGCAGGCTGGGCTTCAGAAGGTAGCACAGGCCCCCTGCTACTCTGAGCCTGTCTCCTACAGTTACAGGGACACCCCCTCTGAGGACACGGCTCATCAATCATGAGGCCCTAACTAATGGCATGAGATGGAGCCACCCATGTCAAATCCACGCTCCCCAGCCACCAGGTTTCGCCAGTCACTCCTCCTTTTCCCCTTTGGTCATTAGTGGATATGAGTGTAGAAACAATGGTTCCACTATGACAATTTCACACATGGGTAGACAGAACACTTTAATTCATCAATTGTTTCCTAATTTAAACACTAAAGAGAGGAGGAGCCTGAAGACGAGATGACACTCCCTCGTCTTGGTTTTGCTGACTTTAAGAATACATACTGTTCTTTTCTTGGCAATCTATCCTGGACTCACTGGGCTCGTGGTGAACACCGAATTACCATCCTTGGAGTCAGTAAGAGTATGGTGTCATTGGATATACGGCATACGCGATACCGGATACGATATACAGCCCAATACACTGATGTGCACACGATAAAATATGATACATGGTATTGTGTAAACTATAGTTAGATGGTACAGGATGTGATGCAGATGAGGGATGGTGACAATGTGACCGGATAGGGAACATGGTAGAAGATATGTTGTGTGTTGCCACATATGATATATCATAACAATAGTAATTTTTAATTTTATTTTTATTATATGTGTATGGGTGTTTTGCCTGCATGTATGTCTGTGGGCCGCATGCATGCAGTGCCCATGAAGGCCAGAAGGGAGCAGGTGTCAGAGCCCTTGGAACTGGAGTTTCTGAGCATTGTGAGCCACCACGTGGGTGCTGAGAATCAAACTCAGGTCCTCTGGAAAAGCAGCCAGTCCGCCTAACCCACTGAGCCATCTCTCCAAACCTTGTTGGTGGTCGGATGACGTGGCCTGTGACACATGACATAACATCCTTCCAGGAAGAAAAGCCGGTCACCACCGGGCATCTTCCCCTTATCCCCTTTCAGCAGAACGCTTCTTCCAGCTGCTTTTTCCCAGGGCAGTGGCTCAGCATCTGGGGGTGCACGGTAGACACCAGGGCACTTTTCCACTCACAGTCATAGAGAGGAGCTCAGATCAGCTTCCAAAGGCCTTGGCAGGAGCAGTTCTGGAGAGCTAGGCCCCGCAGAGCCAACTTTGGTGCTCAGGGCAACCCCAGCGCTGGCTCCTTCCTTACACCTGCCCCAAAGCCCCAACTGTGCAGACGCTCTGTGTGCATTCCTGCATGCGGCAGCCACTTGGCACCTTCCTTGAATAATGTTTATGCTAGTCTTGCCACTCTAAGCACGGCCTTCACACCAATCCTGAAAACATCTCATGGAGATGACCTGCCACTCAGGCTGGGCTGTCTGGATCTACCTCCATCCATCGGTCCCACACCTGGGACCCATCTCCATCTCTGAAAAGGGCACCCAAGGCTGACCAAGAAAAGGTTGGCTGGGTCTCACAGGAGAACCCACTCCACAGGAACTCACACACCCAGACTCACACACTCAGCCCCTTCTCCCCACAGAGCACCAGAGGCAACTGACTGCCTGGAAGAACACTGGCTGGTTTTGAATGGGCTTCTGCCCTCAGCCTTCCTCGGTGCCTCACCAAGCTCAGCTACAAAGGTCCCTTCGGGGCACACTAGACACAAAGGGTTTCTGTGGACAGAGAAATGCATCATAGACTGAGAGGATGGCTCACCAATGCATCACCCCCAATGCATCACCCCCAATGCATCACTTCCAAATGCATCACCTCCCAATGCATCACCTCCCAATGCAGGTGAGTCACTCTGACCCAGCCCCCTCCTACTGCTGCCTCAGCTCTGCAGCCTGAGACAGACATGCTACCAGTGCAACACTTACGTGATGGTATCGATCATGTCAAGTCCCATCTCCACACAGCAATGGGCGTGGTCAGTCTTGGGCTGGGTGAGGCCCGACACACAGTAGTAGCAGTCCCCTAGGATCTTGATGCGGCGACAGTGGTTTTCCTTGGGGCAAAGCACAGCATAAGATCAGTGGCAGAGTTGCTGCCGGTGAGCATGTGTGTGTGTGTGGCCTTCAGTGGCCAGGGTCAGGTTCACAAGGGTGCTCCCCTCACGACCCCCAATATCCCCCACCTCTTTCTACTGAGATCGTTTATCTCTCCCACCTTCTCCGTCTAGCCACCTGTTAGATACATACCCCCATCCACTTAACTTACACAGCAACCTCCACCCCAACCATGGTGCAGCCCTCCTGGAAGCCATGCAGTCCAGAAGGAAGTCCAAGCCATACTCATAGAGATGTCCCTGCAGCTCTAAACCTCCCACCCTGGAGCACACTTTCTCCTTTATATTAAGACGTGAAGAATGCATGCTGAGTCTCCCACATCTGAAACGCTAAAAGCCAGAGGCACAGAAGCACTTCAGATCCTATTCTATTCTCTACTGTCGGCTTCAGAAAGACTGGCATAGCCCTTGCCGGCCGAGAATGCCCCATCTGAAAGCATCACATCCCTAGTTTTTGAGTGTCACATGATGCTCCAAGTCTTAGCTTTGGAAGCATTTCACAGTTTGGATATTCAGGTTAAGGCTGCTCACACTGTGATGGCCCCTCTGAGGGAAATCATTCACAGCATCCCTTGAACATCCATGCAGGTGGCCTGGACAGCCCCTTAGGAAGATAAGAGACACCGCCACCCAGGAAGCATGGGTGGATTTCAGTAAGGATCAAATCAGTCAATCACACACTATTCTGAAACCGACACATGCTGACAGATCCATATATCACTGTGACTGTCTTTTTTATCTCAAGGAAATCATTAGACTCTGCAGTTCTAGAGCCAGGGAAGGAAATGACTCGGTGGGTAAAGGCACCAAACCTGACCACTTGAGTTTGGACACTGGGACTCAGGGTGTAAGGAGAAAATTGAATCCTGTAAGTGGCCTCGAACCACACACACACACACACACACACACACACACACACACACACACACACACCATGGCACCCTTCCCATACACATGCAAAACAAAAGTTCAAAAACTAATTCAATTAAGGCGGGTGGTGGTGGCGCACACCTTTAATCCCAGCACTCAGGAGGCAGAGGCAGGTGGATCTCTGTGAGTTCGAGGCCAGCCTGGTCTACAAGAGCTAGTTCCAGGACAGGCTCCAAAGCTACAGAGAAACCATGTATACAAGAGTCATGTCCCATCCAGATCAACTAACAGCAGCTACGGTTATCTGTCAAGATCAAGCTGGTCCAAATCCCAGCGTGATGGGCCAGGGCCCCAGAGGATGTGCCCCTATAGAAGAGATATAGACAGTTAATGTGTATTGAGGGAGACTCCCTCTCCTTTGGGACATAGCTGCTGATAGGTTGGCCATACTGCTGTGGATGGTCTCACACTCAGGCACATATGGGCAGCACTAATTAGATTTGGAGATATTAATAGCAATGAGAAAGAGGACATGAAATTGGGATGGAAATGGATTGGGGATCTAGAGGGAGTTGGAGGGAGGTAGTGGTGGGTGGACATGATCAATATCCATCGTATAAATAACATTTTCAAAAAAAAATTTTAAAAACTTTTGAAAACACTTCAGTTCTCAAACAGATCCATTTCAGGTCCCCCTAACATCTGTAAATAATCAAAGCCATCTCAAAAAACCTTTGCACATGTTGGTTACAGCTGTTGACATTTGCCCAGAAGCACTCACACTGAGAAATTCGGAACAAATGCCTTTTAAGATAATAGTTGCAAAATAAACCATCTGCAATGCGAGCTAAACTCAAGTGAGAATCTTGCCTCTGGTGACCACTTCTGGGGCATCTCTGATACCAATTTTCAGAGCAGACAGAAGACTTGGTCCATGTCGTCATCATGCTAGGACATCCAGGAAGACAATGGCCTCGCCTCCTGCAGGCCACTCAAATGAGGACGGACTTCACAGGCCTAAGACACTTTCATTGTGTCCCACAGCTCCGTAGTGTCCACTCTGAAAACACTCCACTATTTAGACCCAATTTTATGCCTGAATTTACTAACCAACTGTTCCCTGCAACTTCCTCAACTACTGTAAATCAACAAACGTCAGGCTAAGCAGGCGACCAGCATTGTACCCGGATAGTGAGGGGTCCCGAGGCCTCTCCATGGAAAGATGGTACCAGAGCTAAAGGGACAGCTAACGCCCAGTGCTGCTCAAAGCTGCCAGGCCCTGAGCTGCAAAGCCTTCAAGAGGTCTCTCTAGCCACCAATAACAATCTGAGAAGAGAGTGCCATCCGTCATGCAAGTGGTTCCACACCTGCTCCTTCCGTTTCTGGGCCTCCCTCCACTCGTGAGGCTTCAAAAGAAATGGAACATCTCCAAGAGGACTATCTAGTACAGAATCTGCTCCCAGCCAATGCAAGTGTTATATGGAGAAGACAAAACACATCACACTGTGCAGAACAAAGGGACAACACAGGGATGCTGAATGTGACCGTCACCTCATGGTACCACCAAGATACATACGTGAGACTGCCTCAGGGACTGAGTCCTTGAGTACTGAGCACCAGACATGCACACATCACATCATGTGAGCACCACAGACATGCACACATCCACATCATGTGAGCACCACAGACATGCACACATCCACATCATGTGAGCACCACAGACATGCACGCATCACATCATGTGAGCACCACAGACATGCACACATCCACACGTCATGCATGAGAGCCTTGTGTTCACTGGGGAAAATGGCAGAATATTCATTTTAGAACGGCCAGTGCCACCTGGAACCTGATGAACTTGCGCACAGGTCAGTGTATGATCCCAGTTCATCCAGTATCGCTCTGGAGCGTTTCTCCATCCCGCCTCCCCCACTCTTCCCTGTCCGTTCCCACCTGGTTCCTACCACGCTGGCAGACACAGCCTATAGTGGATACCCACTCGCTGGGTACAGTGGTTTATTTTTAACATCAAAGGTCCTAGGCCTTGCCAGCCATCTTAAGGGCTCAAAAAGATATTTTAGTTGTTATCCATGATTTAGATCTCTAGAAGCTTCTCTATAAATATGGAAAGTCTCTGAATGAAATCATTGCAAGGAACCCCAAGTGGGGAGCATCTATGATACCTCTCAGGCTCTGCAATCTGACTGGAAAAAAAGGAGAAGCAAATCAAGGTAGTAGGAGGAGAGAATGGGAGGGACTTGAAGACACATTCAGTTCCTGGGACCAAGAACCAGGGACACGTGATATCGCCTCCTTCCCAAACTGAGAAGGCACAAGCCTGCCAGGAGGAATGAGAAGCCTCATGCATGGTTTTCCAAGGACTGGAGGGCTCCAGATAGTCTTAACCAACTATGGCCTTGCCTGGGTGGATAGCATAAGACAGAATCTAGGATGTCAGCTCCCCGCCCATACCCCTGACAGTGGCTCTGATCCCACAAGGCCCCATCAAAGCATAGGGGAAGTCTTGAGGTCACAGCAAAGTTCTGGTTCCATGCAGAAACTACCAAATTAAGACCAACCAATTTGCAGGTCCAGGAAGAAGCCAGGAGTTGGGAAGCAGATGCTGCTGCTGAGTTCAGAGCCCCAACCTCCACTAGAGCCAATCTTAAAAACAACCTACCAAAGTGGTCCAACTCCGAGAGACAGGCAAGCCCAGTGCCACCAACTCCCTGGTGTGGGGAAGGCAAGACAGGTTTAATATAGTTATTTTTTAACCCAAACTGTTGCATTTCAAGTCCAAAATGGGGGCTGGAAAGATGACTCAGCAGTTAAGAGTCATGGGTTGTGGGGGACAAGTACACGTGCCCACTCAGGAGGAGCGAGAGCAAACCGAGAACAGACACCTAACCCTTTCTGTAAGAGGAGGGGGCAGTAGCCTCTTGCAATGCATCTGAAGGGTTTTCCCTGTGGAACTGGACTTTGGAAGTATATATACAAAAAAAAATGAATGATTGATGTCTAAAAATCCAAACCTGTTACCACAGGTTTGAGAAAGATGGTCACCCAGGGATGAATCATTTCAAAGCACGTGAAAACACTACTTCACTATCTCGCTGGTAACCTCGGCCAAAACCAAAAGTAAGTACTAGGAAGCGGGAACTCAGTGGTCTTATTCTTGACAATTGACAATGATGTTCTGAACCTGCTACACAGAGAAGAAAGAAACAAACAGAATTATTGCCTCTCTTCATTCAATTTGTGCTGTTACAATGGCATACTAAAGACTGAGTAGTTTATTAAGAACTGAAATTTATTTCTTACAGGTCTTCAACCAGATGAGAGACCCATGTTCCACAAGGGTCTGCATGCTCCCAGGGTGGAAAGCAGGACAAAGGAGTACATGAAACACAGAGGGCAAGAGGGGACCAAATTTTCTTTGTAATAACCTGCTCCTGTGAGAACCAGCACAAAACAGCACTAAGCCCTTGTGGTCTAATCACATAAAGACTCCAGCTTCCTCTTTTGATGAATAAGACATTGAGTCCCCAACATATGAACCTTGGGGATATGTTCAAATCAAGGCACTTCATTAGAATCTGCACAAATATATAAATGAAGAGAAGAGGATGAAATGAATTAGAAATATTAATATAGCTCCCCTTACCCCCCCCCAAGACAAAAATGTGGCGCTGCAGAGAACAGCACACTGTCTCTTTATCTTGGGGGTTTTAAGTCACCCTTCAATGGCAATAGCTTCCATGAGTTTGCACTCAGTCACTCTTAAGTTAAAACCCAGGAGGACAATCAAGATTTGTGTCCACCTCACTGACATGCTGATTTGAACAAACACCCAGACGCAGTGCTGGGAACAACGTGGCCGTCACTAGTCTGGCTGGGTTAGATAATGGAATGATGTTGGTACTGGTTGGACAGGCTCAAGTGCAAAACTGAATACTGTCTGTGAAGCTGGGTAACGTCTAGAGAGCAAACAAGATGGCCATGGTCAGCCCTACACTATGAGTGCACGGGGCTCACACCATTCCCTCCAGCCTGATGCACATGTTAATGTCTCCACAAGGTTTCAAACGTTAGGATCCTGAGGTATGACGCCATGCCCATTCATACAGCATCCTGTGATCTAGAAAAAAAAAGTGCAATCCACAGTTGGGATTCGGGAGCCATTTTCTGAAGAACACATTGTTAGAAACCTTTGCTTCCCCACGTCCTCACTGATGGACTGAAGAGTAAAAACCTCTCCACCTGGGCATGGCAGCCATACCTTCCCCACTGATTCCTCTACTTCTCACTCTGTCCTTGGTGCCCACTTCCCAGTCAGCTCCCGAACTCAAATCACAGCTCAGCGATCTCTCCGTGGTGTCCAGTCTCCTATCTAATCCCACACTCTCCTTCCAGGCGGCACTTGGAGGCTTCATCTACACACCAACCGTACCCTGCAGCCACCTTATTCCACAAACGTCAGCCTTGCACAGAAGACTCAGCGTTTCTTCCCCGAGCTGTCAGGACCAGCACTTGGTCCTCTTTACTTTGTCTCTCTACCGCAGCCCTGTCTGTACTTGACAATACATGGACCATGCCAGTTTGCTCTAAGAACACAACTGGAGTGACAGCACTGGCCATCTCTTTCAGTTTGGCCCTCCGTGGTATACTCAGGCTTTAAATGGCTCGCAGAACCAGTGTGTAGGAGCAGAAGGGAATTTTATAAGCAGGGAAACTGAGGCACAACAAGTGAAGGTGATATGACAGAATTCCTGTGGACATACGGTGAGTCCTGCCTCTGAGCTGAAGCCTCTGAATGGTTGCACGGGGTCAGAGGCCAGGAAGGGCACAGGACAATGGACAGCAGTGAGCAGATTCCCAATGCTCCTTGACTCTAAGAGACATAGTTCTGGTTAGTCTAGCCTGCATGAGTCCTTCTGGAAACACCCAGAGTCAACACAAAAATGGAGAAGAGTAACTTCAATAGCACACACCATAGTAACATCAACTCATAGCAACTAAAAGTTAAACAAAATGGCCATATCGTATACCAGAGCCATGAACCTTTGCCACCACCCTGCAAGAAGATTCCTCAACTTGGTACAAGTGTCTTATTTTGCCCTAAAGCAAAGTAAATGAACGTAAGTGGCCCTAACTCAAACTCTGGTATCAATCAACACACTCACCTCTGCCACAAAACTCCCAGAAGCAGGGAAGGAATACTCATTTGAACTCACGGACTCGAAGGTCCAGTGTCTACCAGCTCTGCTGTTTGTGGACCAGTGAAGCAGAGTATCATGGTAGAGAAGGCGGGGAGTGCCATGTTGGCCACTTGTCATGCCAGGAAGCAGGAAAAGAGCCCGAAAGGGACCCAAGACAAGACCAAGTCTAAGGGAAGGTTCACAGTGGCCTACTTCTCAGAGATAACTTCCCAGCAAACTGCCAAAATAGCACTGCCAGCTGGAAGTCAAGTCTTCCATGCACGAGCCTTTAGAACAGCAGTTCTCAACCTGTGGGTCATGAACCCTGTAGGGGTGGAACCTTTCACAGGGGTCACCTAAGGCCACCAGAAAACATGGATGTTTACATTACAATTCATAACAGTGACAAAATTATAGTTCTGAGGTAGCAATGGAAAAAGAGTATAACTGGGCGTCAACACAAGATGAGGAACTGCATTAAGAGATTGCAGCATGAGGAAGGGTGAGAACCACTGCTTTAGAAGAACAGTTCATATTGGATCCGTAAGAGCATGTATTAAAGTACTGTCTAAATATTTCTCTGGAATCCCTATGGATTAGAAAGCTTCCAAGGACATCTGTGTTTGGGGACAACTCTGACTACACAAGCCATCAGGAGACCCAGCAGCCCCCAAACAGGGCTCAGACCTGGGAGGTGGGGTCCTGGGAGATGTATAACCTCGCCATGCTGTGCAGCTAACGATGGCATGAGCCAGTCGGTATCTATCAATGCAGCCACTACCTCAACTCTGAATCCATCTTCTAGCCAGTGCCGGTAGCTGGCAACCTACCACACCGTAATAGGCTCCTCCTGGGGGCAAAGGGCTCCAGGAAGAGCTCAGACTGAACTGTACCAATGGCTCAAAATAAGCAGCAGGCAGCCCAAGTGATAAGAGGCCATGCTTAGCTTGGTTCTCTCTGCAGAGGGTAGACTGTGATCTCACCGTGCCACACCCTAACCTACAGGTTCCAGTCAAAGGCGTGGTGTGCACATCCAACCAGCTCTTGTTCCCATTAGGAAAACTAACACCCAGAGAAGAGTCCTAGCCTGTCCACGGTGGGTATAGAGGAACAGTGGGCAGCAAGACATGTTTTTCCACCATGTCAAAGAGATGTGGCCAGGTCCTTACCGAAGGAAAGGACCAGTGCACATCCAGAGTATTCAGTAACTGAGGGAAAGGTAAAAAACAATTGCTCTCTTCAGAAGGCAAATAAACCATCATCTAGCATGGAGATGAAAGCAAACATGCCCTGTGTTTGTGTAACTTCCAGCAGAGACCTTCAGAAAGAGAAGGAAGGTGTTGGGGCTGCAGGTGTGGGCAATTTTCCAAGCCTGCACCTCACAGAGGCCACCCTGCGTTGCAGTGTCAGAGATTCAGAATCAAGGCAAGCGCCTCTGAGAAAGCCCACAGGCTTCTTCAAAAGGGCTCACACAGGATCAGAGCAACCATCCCCTTAAGATCACAGGGCGCTCACAGGGAATGGACAAGGAGGAACAATTTGTACAGCAGGGGGGGCATTTCAACTCGAGCTTTCTAGCAGCTACTTCAACTTGGGAAAGGATCAAAATTGAACTTGTTAGCTAAAACCTACAACATAAGAGAGAAACTACACTGAGTGGGAAAAAGATGCCAGACACTGCAGAAAAAAAAAAAAGCAAACATCATTGAAAATGAAGTGGCAACAGAAAAAGTATCCCGATTGTTTTAGAAAAACCATCACTGACTGCAGGATCACCTTCTGAGAACCTCATCATGTAGAACTGAAGCCACAGAGGAAGAGTATTTGAAATCGGTGAACTGACTACTTCTCTGTTTCTAAATTCAGTGTAACTGTTAAAGCCAAAGATTCTACACGGAGGAGAAATACACTGCCCAGAAAGAGAGCTCTTCAGAAACACAGGAACCGAGGGAATGCAGCCCCAGCAGCCCACTGACATGCAAGAAGAGCCCATAGGCAGGAAAATACAACACACAGAAATGTTGACCACACGAGCACACAGCCACAGGAATGATAACTACGTGAGTAAACAGCACGACTCAGTGGTATTTACAACTCGTTAAGAGAATTCAGTGCACGGACAAAATATTAACAACATAAAATGGAGCTGATTCTATACAAGCTAAAGTATGTATGTATGTATATATGTATGTATGCATGCATGTATGTATATGTATACATATATGCATGTATGATGTATTATGTATATACATACATGCAACTGTTGCCATGAATTTTACTTTTCATTCCATATTCACGGCAACAATTTCAGGATGACTGTAGGGGCACCCCATAACTGTGCCATTCTCAGCCTGTAAATCAGAAGTCACGTGATGGGGAGCTGTTAACCAAGTAAATATTCTAATTAAGCCCTAAAGTAATGATGAGAAAAGTTGCTAAAACAAACACAGTAAAATGGAGTCATCAAACATATTCAATAAACTTGTAATAAGGTTGGGAAAGGGGGAACAAAGTACAAACGAGGGAAACGGAAGCAGCCAGGGCCAACCTTTGGCTCAAACCCAGTGAGAGTGCAGCCTGGACATCCAGCTCAAGTAGGGATTACTACTCAGACCAAAAAAAAAAGTTAAACCAAATTTAAAAAATAGTCTAAAAAGAGTCAAAAGGTGTAGGTGAGAGTTTCTTTCCCACCAGCAGCTTCCAAATAAACACACTGAGGCTTATATAAATTACAGATGCTTGGCCAATAGCTCACGCCTATTATTAGCTAACTCTTACTTTTAAATCAACTCATATCTCTTATCTACCCTCTGCTACGTAGCTCATGGCTTGTCACCTCAGGTTTTTTTGTTTGTTTGTTTGTTTTGTTCTTCTTTTTTCTTATTTTGGATTTTCGAGACAGGGTTTCTCTGTAGCTTTTGGTTCCTGTCCTGGAACTAGCTCTTGTAGACTAGGCTGGCCTCAAACTCACAGAGATCCTCCTGCCTCTGCCTCCTGAGTGCTGGGATTAAAGGCGTGCGCCACCACTGCCTGGCATCACCTCAGTTTTTACACATCCTGCTTCCTCTGCTGAAATCTCCCTCAGACTCTGCCCTTCCTCCTCCCAGCATTCTCAGTTTGGCTCTCCTGCCTATGTTTATCCTGTTCAGCTATCGGCCAGTCAACTTCTTTATTAAACCAATCACAGCAACATATATTCACACCGTGTAAAGGATAGTTCACACACACAAAAAAAAATGGAAATTTAAAAGTATTTTGAACTGAATAAAAATAAATACACAACAGGCCAGGCATGGTGGCATACACTTTTAATCCCAATACTCAGGAGGTAGAGTGTGGAGGATCTCTGTGAGTCTGAGCTCTAGGATAGCTAGGACTACATAGAGAGACCCTGTCCCGATAAACAAACAAACAAAATACCAGAGTATTGAAGATGATGCTAAAATAGCGTTTCAGAGGCAATTTACCGCATGAAAAGTTGATATTAAAGTCCCCAAAGTTACAAAATAATGGCCCAAATTGCACCTTAAAATGTTACAAGAAGTAAATTCTACCCAAAATAAGAAGAAACACAATAGTTACACCTAGAAGAAAATTAATGAAACTAAGAGATCAATAAAATTGAAAGCTCATCCTTTAAGAAAATCAGGAAAATTGTTCAACCAGAGTGATTAGGAAGGAGGGAGGGAGGGAGGGAGGGAGGAGGAGGGAGGGAGGGAGGGAGGGAGGGAGGGGAGGAAGAATGAATATACAATTTACCAAAATCAGGAATAAAAGTGGTGGGGACTGCAAAGGCGGCCACTGAGGAAAAATGTGGAAGTGTGACAAAAACCTTACTCAGCAACTGTTAACACCTGGAATAATTCCTTAAAATAAATACAAATCATTAAAGTCATTTGAGAAACATACCCTAATCAACCCTTCTGAATTTGCAAATTTCCTATCCTCCTACATATTGAGAAAGAAAGACACCAACTTTACACAGGCATCTCGAGAGCTGGACAAGAGGAAGCATTAACAAACTCAGCCTTGAGATCACACTTGATAGCATGGAGAGATGGAAGAAGAAACGCCACAGATGAAGATCTTAACACAGACGGGGAAAGTTCTAGAGAGATGTCGGCAAATCAAAGGCAAAACTACACAAGGAAGAAAATAATATCACAAGTGTACGGAGGCCCCAGAAACACATAGGTTGTTTGGGTTTTTTTTTTTTTTTAGATTTATTTATTAATTGTGTATACAACATTCTGTCTCCATGTATGCCTGCATGCCAGAAGAGGGCACCAGATCTCATTACAGACGGTTGTGAGCCACCATGTGGTTGCTGGGAATTGAACTCAGGACCTCTGGAAGAGCAACCAGTGCTCTTAACCACAGAGTCATCTCTCCAGCCCCCACACAGGCGTTTTTACAGGCTAACATCAGGCGTGCATCCCTCCTGCAGTGAAGGACACAGGAAATCAGGACCATCCCTACAGATGCATGAGGGGAAAACCCAGGAAAACACAACCAGCATTTCAGATTTAAAATATAAATCAGAGGAAAACTTGGAATAAAGGGAAACTGTTCAGTTCAACAAAAAACTCCACAGAAACCCCACTGCTAATATGATTCTTAATGACGGAAGAATGCAGAGTGATGCCCCAGAAATTGAGAAGAAGCCAAGAATGCTGCTCTTGCACTTTCGTCTGACATTACACGAGAGGTTCTAGCCAGTCAAATGAAGCAGGAAAACAAAAAATCAAAGGCCTCCTGATGGAAAACAAACTAAGCTAAGATGCATTCATGTACAAACGTGACCACTGATGTGAGAAGTCCAGTGGAAACTCCACTTTCAGAGCAATAAACCAATATAAAAACTTAATTTACATTCTGCTGTTCATAAAAAACAACTGTAAGCTAATATTTACAAATCAACATGAATTACGCTATCAAAAGTAGGATCTACTTAAAGACATATCTGAGGAAATAAATGAAACACACAAAAAGGAAAAAGATTTAAAACATTTGTATGTTGTGAAAAAAAATCACACATTTCTAAAGGAAAACTAAACACGTTCTATCAACGCAGAGATGAACTATGTTCACGAATCAGAAGTTTCGACATCTGTAGGTGTTGGTTCTCGCCAGATTCAAAGTACAGTTGTAACAGGCAGCCTTTGTGGTAGAACCAGAGAAATGATTCTCAGTGTATATTAGAAAGTACAGCGCCTAAAGTCACGGGTGTCACCTGAGAAAGAACTTCCCAGTTTGTTGGACCACAACACCTGAGCAGAGACCACCATGAAGCTATAGGACCGACGGGCAGTCCGGGTGTCAAGGCAGACACACGGAGCAGTGGAACAGAACAGAATGTCTAGAAAGACCCCTGCCCAGCTCTATATGAAAAGTGCAGTCCCTAAAAATTTGATATGGTAAAATGTTGAGGGCCTGCAGGCAAAATAAACGGCTTTGATCTGTATATATAAAAATTAACTCAAGATGTATTGTAAACATTATCAGGGCATCTGTAGGCCCTCACTGAGGCAAACAGTTCTATTAGATTTGCTTCCCTACTGGACAGTGCAGGCCCGGCTTAGGCAGCTGGCGAGCAAAGCAAGGGATAAGATTAGCTGCCCTTCTCTGTCACGTGTGTTTCTCCAAGAACAACATCTTCGTAAAGTTACTAAAAACGTACGCACACGAAGAATGTGTGAGAACACAATGGATTTGTGGGTGAATTTGCCTGGGCTCCTGATGGTGGTTGTTTTCGAGTGTGGACACAGGCCTCAGAAAGTAAAGAATATATACGTTTGCTCTCTGTGCCGCAGTCCGAGCCTTAGGAAGCAAGTGTTAGGAACACGTGCTCACCCCAGCGGAGGGGAGCAGGGGGGCAATCACAGCTGGTGAGGAGCACACTGGGTGAGCCTCTGCAGAGTGCAGCCTGATTTAATCACCGAGGCCGTGAGATAGCAGCTAATTGACAGTTCTCTAAAACAGACCCAGCTAGCAAATGCGCCTGTTCTGCAGCCAGCGTTATCTGGTTATGAATTAAAGACCTTGATGGGATTAAAGAAAGATGAGCTAATATCTGGGGAGAGAACACCCTAATTTTTTTCACACTGAACTTCCAGATATTTGTGCCGCTCTGACAGATGGCCTCGCTTGTGCTGGGTTCCCTGGCCAGGGTGATGATTATTATTATGATCTTTATTGCATGGCAACTCTGGGCTAGGCACTAGCCTAGAGATTTTAGAGTTTATATTATGGGAGTTTGTTATAGAGCTTCTTGCTACAGTAGTCCCTTGGAATAGTCAGAGCTACCCTCATTTCTTTCAGCAAAAGACCAAAACTCAGAGCGAGTTCAGCGTGTAGTGAGCTATGTATATGTATTTATATGTGTGTGTGTGTATACATACATATATATGTCCCTCAGAAATATCAATGATATCATCTTAATTAGGCAATAAAAAGAAGAAGCTCCATAGATATGATTTAGTTAAAGATCTGAAATAAGAAACCCATCCACTGCGGAGTGGGACACGAGGGAGTGGAGGAGGGGAGAGGAGGAAGAAAGGCCACTTGAGGCAGAAGGAGACTTGGGAGACCTGGCAGGAGCCAGCAGAGGGTGTGTGAGGCAGAGGATAGCCTCTCTGGAGTGCCTGCAGGAAGAACAGCTCTGCCAACAGTACTGATTCCAACCGCAGGCTCCAAACCTGTTGTTTCAAGCTTCCAGGTCTTCATGGGACGTTGCCAGAGCGGCCTTAAGAAACCAGCACAATGACAGACATTGGGCAAGGACCGTGCAGACACAACACAACAATGCAATCCCATAAAACAAACAACCTGATAGACTACTTAAAATGTTCTGCTCTTCAAAGAATACTATTCGAAGGAGCAAAATATACAAGGGGAAAACCCCGCAAGGCATGCATCTGAAGAAGGGCCAGCTTGTGGACCATTATGAACTCTTGGGCAGAGCACAGTGGCATACACCTGTGATCTCAGCACTCGGGGCTAAGATGGGGTGATGTGAGTTCGAGGCCAGCTCAGACAACACAGTGCAACCCCAACAAAAACAATTAAAAATAAAATAGACGTAGTCTCAAAACCCCACAGTTTTGAGATCAACCCAATTTATAAAGAAGAATGGTCAAAAAAAAAAAAAACCCAAAATGGATACTCCAAAGATTATACATGGATGGCCAACAAGCCATTGAAAGATATGCATGGCTTGTTACTAGGGAGACCACACAACCATTTAAAAGCCCAGCCACCGCAGAAGACAAAGATGCAGAGAAACTGGTACCACACACTATGGTTGGGGACGTGAGACGGCAACAGGCAATCTGGAAAGTACTGGGTTCATTTCTTAAAACACTAAATGTAAATTCAGCAAATTCTGTCATCTGCCCACTCCCACGCATTTACTCAGGAAAACGGCAAGCACTCACCGGCACGAAGTCTTAGACACAAATGCTCTCGGCAGCTTTATTTGGAATAAGCTAGCCCAGAAATAACCCAGATGCTCATCAGGCTGTGAAGAGACAACAAGCTTTGACTCAGCCGGACAATGGGATGCTTCTAGGCAATGAGAAGGATTAGAAGTATTTTCTCTGAAGGGCCCTCCACGCCACTAGAAGAGCGAGAAACGAGAAGCCGAGAACAGAACAGAGCAAGCCTTGTTCTGGAGAAGGCAAAGCCTCTGAGAGAAAGCTGCTGCAGGAAGGTGTGGGGCATAGCCAGCACCCAGAAGCGAACACAGCCTGACACCTGGCACCCTTTATTGGGACATCAGTCATGGGCAGGCACTTAGGAGCCAGAGCCACACTTTGGTCCCTGTTTGTTCAGAGAGTGGCATGCATCAGGCAGAGGAAGATACGCATTGTTTAAACCTTTCCTTTGTTCACAAAGACTTCCACAAAAGACAATAAACATTTTCCTCCACAATAAATATTTCTCAATAAACATTTTCCTCCAAAATACCCAAACTCAGCTCACAAGGTACTATGCCTTCCTTGGGGGGCTGTGGGAGGGGCTCTCATACCTTCTTGTCCCAGTAGGGCGTGGCAGGGCTATCCCACGAGCATGCGAGGAAGGCAGCAAGACCAGAAACTGTGCTAGGCCCCTGGAGACTATGGGACCAGGAGGGGTGCACGAAACCAGAGTCTTGGGGCAGTCAAGGTGAGTCTCAACTGGGTAGGAGGAAGATTCGGGGGGTTAAGGTAGGCGGTAGGAGAACACCCCCAGGCCTAGCATTCTGCATGTAAGCACGTCCTTTAGCAAGTCATTCACTTAGATACTGGCCACAAAATCCAGTTTGTAAAATGAAGATTTCCAGGTATTTGGGACACTGATGGTTGGTTCTGGATCAGACCCTGGAAGCTACAAACCCTTCCTGGGAGGAGAATTGACAGAAATGACTAGAGCTTTCTTTCCAAGGACTACCACACCCTCTGGCAAGGCTGAGCAATTGCAGAAGGGCTACCTGAGGTTGGGAGCACACCCCACATCCACATGACATCCATGTCGCCCACCAAAGGCCAGTCAGAGGTGCGCTTCTTCCCAGACACACCTGTGAGCCGCATTGCCACTGACTTTCTCTCCAGGTGCTCACGGGCCAAGTTCCCAAGATCTCCCAGTCAGAGCGGAAAGAAGGGGTAAACGGCTCTTAGTGGCTGTCACAACTGGGAAGCAGAGCCCTCAGTAAATGCAAACGCAGGCACGCTGGTTCTCATCAGTGCCGGTCTGCTCCCCGCTTGCTCAGCAGCTCTAGAGGAGGCTGACT
This sequence comes from Microtus obscurus, assembly GCA_963919715.1. Taxonomy (NCBI): domain Eukaryota; kingdom Metazoa; phylum Chordata; class Mammalia; order Rodentia; family Cricetidae; genus Microtus; species Microtus obscurus. The sequence continues at coordinate 27,574,196 of CAWTZC010000015.1, forward strand.
CTCCTCATAAACAGGCACCCTCAGAGCTCTACCGCTCTCAGAGGCCAGGCCAGTGAGTCCAGAGGCCACTGAAGCAGACATCTTGGTGTGGCATTGTCTCACTTGATAAATTCATGTGGCCTCTGCTGTGTGCCAGACTCCTTGGACATAACCGGGATCTCAGAGCTGATTTGGAAACGAGTGTGGCTTCCCCATAGATACCCCGTCTTAGAGGAAAACAGCCACACAAGGCAGCAGGATGAACTGGTGGCCACCTATACCTCTATTCCACAGATAGCTCAAAGGTCAGAGGCCAAATAAGAAAGCCCCCCACACACACACACACACAGGAACCGCCTTTGGAACTTTGAAGCACCTGTGGGTACCAGTTCTACCCTAGGAAAAAGCACCCCTCCATGTCCTCAGCATCAATTCCTGCCTCTAGGTTCCTGACTTGCTTGAGTTTCTGCCCTGACTTCCCCAACTTGCTTTAGGTTCTGGTGTTCACTACAACAATGGCGTCCATAACTAAGAGAAGGGAGTACTGTCTAAAATCCTTGCTGCCACCCTTCCCACCTTAATCTCCTCTCTGCCCAACTTGGGGCTACTCCCACCTGCAGTCAAACATTAAACCTGCTGTCTGGTGTCTGCCAATAACCTAACCCGTGCCCACTGAGTCTCCTTACCCAGCCAGCACTGCACCCAATTCTGACAAATCGTACCAGCTCTGGCTGCCCAACTCACTTCACTAAGAAACCCTTCCCTGCTGCCTTCACCGAGGAAATGGCTACCCATGCCCCTCAGTTTCCCAGCACCCATGCCCCACCCAGGCCAAGGGTAGGAAAAAGAGAATGTAACTCCACAATAAACCCCTTCACCACCTTGAAGGGTAAAGATGGTTAGGAGGTAAGACAGGCAGTAGCACCTCAATAAATTACATGCTCAAGTGTTCCCACCTCTGCCTTCCCCTCCCTCCCTCCCTCCCTCCCTTCCACTATTAGCGGTTCCCACTCTTCCTCAGGTACAGCTGGTGCGCTGTGGAACTTGCCCCCGCCTACACAGGCTGGGAGCCAGGATCAGTGTAGATCTACAAGACAGTTGAGCTACAGGGATTTCAGCCTACATGGTAAAGTTCCAGAAGTGTAAAGGACTCCTAAGACCATATACTAGGCTCTCACACAGAGACATGGAGCCTAAGGACAGAGTGCCACCCTTCAGCGAGGCTTACCTACCACAAGTGCCAAATGTTAAGAATTCCAGCAGGAAGCCTGGTGAGCATCCCCAACATTCCTAGCATCAGCGGGGGCTGGGGAAGGGGAGTCTGCAGTAGAATCACCAGGAGCAGGGGTTTCAGCAGGGACTGGGGGAAGAGGTAGCAGGCATTTTCCAGCTCAGAAGGAGGGCAACCCCAGAGCAAGGCCAGACCCAGAAGAGGCACAGGTAGAGAGGGGGCTGTGATTGTCCCAGGTGCACAGTGCCAGGCTGGCCAGGGCCAAGTGCAGCCCTAAGGACATGGTTCCATCTGAACGCCTCTTGGAAGAAGCCAGTGTAACTTGTGAAGTGCAGGTACCAAACTTAGGCCTAACGTAGAACCACTGACCAGTGAGGCCCCTATACTGCAGATACTGAGGCTGGCTGGACAGAGCAACACTCCAGAAGCGCTCTGGCTTAATCAAGAGAACAAAAGCAAACATTGTGCTTACCGTGGCTAACTCGTCGAACTTGCCGAAGAGTTCGTTGAGCAGTTTCACCAGCTCCTGGGCTGTGCACTGGGATGCCAGACCTGTGAACCCCACGATGTCTGCAAACAGGATGCTGCAAGAGGAAGGGGATCCAGGTCACCTTTTCTTGGTCACTTAGGAAATTATGAGCTAAGAGTTGCATAGCCTTTTCCATCTATACCCTTGCTTACTCCTGAAAGCTGACTTGTAGACTTCCTTGTACATGGAAGTTTCTATCCTGCCAGGCCCCACAGTCATTCAGTCCCAAATAAACACACAGAGGCTTATATTAGTTATAAACTGTTTGGCCTATTGCTCAAGCTTATTACTAACTAGCTCTTACAACTTATATTAGCCCATAATTCTTATCTATATTCAGCCACGTGGCTTGGTACCTTTTCTGAGTAAGGCATTCTCATCTTGCTTCCTCTGGGTCTGGCTGCCAAATGTCTCTTTCCTCTTCCCAGAATTCTCCTAGTCTGGCTGCCCTGCCTATACTTCCTGCCTGGCTACTGGCAAATCAATGTTTTATTAAACCAATATGAAGACAAACCTTTATAGTATAAAAAAGTATTATCCCACAGCACTTCTTCTTTCTTTTATAGGCAAGAGGACCAACGCTTAGGACAGCTGCAAGGCACACCTCTTGGTCACAGAGGGATTAGTTGCTGGGCCACTTGAGCTTGCCATCCCTCATGCTGACCCCTCACCCCACATAAGGAGCTCTTACTAGCTTCCCAATAGACCAGCTCCCTTTCCAGAGAGCTCACCATGGGCATCTACACTGGGGCCAGGAGCAGGAAGTAGAGTGTCTAGCTTTTAAGAAAGGAATGGTCCATTCCCACCAGCCATCTTCTCCTTCTGCTATGTGGATGCATGTGACCATCAGAGTGTCAGAACCAAAGCCCTAAATCACTGTGTAGAGCAGCAGTTCTTAACCTGTGAGTTGTGACTCCTTTGTGTTTGGAGGGGGGTTTCAAATAACCCTTTCACAGGGCTCACCTAAGACTATAAGAAATATGGATGTTTACATTATGATTCATAACAGTAGCAAAGAAAAAAACTTTATGGTTGGGGTCACCATGCATGAGAAAGGATATATATTAAAGCATTTGGAAAGTTGAGAACCACTGGTATTGAAGGTTCATAGCCCCACATGACACCCCCCAAATATTAGGTGATTATTTATTGCAGAACTGGGGTCAGTCTCTAGAACATGGTGCCTGCTCAATTTTCTACAGAAGATTCTAAAAGGTATTTACTATTACTTTCTCTTTCAAAACAAAAACATATTCTGCAAACATATGAGAGATGAAAAATATTGTTTGTTTTTAAACATTGTTTAGCTTTAAGATCTGTCTTTAAATATGCTGCTCAAATATTCAGAGCTTTCCCATGATTTCAGGAAGCGAGATGCTCCACCTTCTGCACCCCTCTGTGGGAGCTACAATTGTCAGGCAAAAAGAAATGAGCGCTCTTATGGACAACAGAGGGTGTTGCCAAAGATAAGCCAGGCTGGACAGTACCGGAGAGGAGCAGGGGTTAGTGCTGGGCTCTGGCCCACTCCACCAGCTACAGCAAGTAGACTGTCTGCCCTTCCTCATGCCGACTTCTCATCTGCATCTGCGACGCGGAAATGAGCGTACACATGTCCATAACCATGTGCAACATTTTTATCACTTCTGTTTTTAAATTTTTTATACAGTATATTTTAATCACATTCTTTCCCCTCTCCAGGTTCCTCCCCCAACCCGTCTACCTAACTTCATGTCCCTTCTCTCTCTTTAAACAACAAAAAACACAAAACACAAAATTAAAACCAAACCAAATTTAAAAAAATAAAATTCAAGCACGAATGCATACACACATAGAGAGAGAAACCAAAACAAAAAACAAAACAAAACAAAACATGGCTTCTATTTTGTGTTGGCCAACTACTTCCGAGCACAAGGCTGGATGCTCCACTGATTTTCCCTCTTCCAGCATCTTTCAGAGTTTATGTCCACTTCCCCTCCCCCTGCTGGGATTTTGTGTGGCTTGAGGCTGTGCAGGTCTTGCTGTGGTGTCACAGTCTGAGTTCAAACAGCTGTTTCCTCCTGGTCCCCCATTCACACTCATCTGAAGTGTTATTTACTTGCCGGCTGCTCACGAAGGGCTAGCTATACTGGACGGGTGCTTGGGATGGACCATAAACAGGAGATTCCAATAAATACCTCTGCCCTCGGGATTCTTCTGACCAGGGGAAGGGGACATTTGAAATATGTCAAGGCATTTTATTTATCTGTGGTGGAAAGAGACAAGGAGACGGTTGAGGGGCCTAGACTTCCAGCTATGAGCAGACCAGCTTTGCTCGGCAAGAAGAGAGCAGGGAGCTAGGAGCCACGGAGCGAATGGGGCTTCTGCGGAGGGGCCAGTGCTGCAGCTCCCGTGTCCTGGAGAATGCAGAGTTCTTCCCTTTTTACTCCAGCCTTTGAACCCACCTTCCTGCTGGCTTCTGGCCCTCATCTCCATAAACCGGGCATCATCTCACTCAAGATCACTTCTAGATAGCCCTCCCTCTCCTGTTGCTTTCAGATTCTGCCTGCATCTCTGGCTGTCATCACTTTGACTAGGATATGCCTTGGTGTGGGTCTCTAAGTTTATTCACTTTTAAAACACATCAAGCTTCTGGGATAAATAGATTAATATGGTGGGTGGGGGGGTGTTGTTTTAAGGAATATTTTTAGTCATTGTTTTTTCAAAGGTCCTGTCTTCTTCCCTTGTCTAGGGAATCTCAACATGTGTGTGTTGATAAGCTTGATAGCACCTCACAGCGTTCTGAAACCCTTCCTTCTCCATTTTCCCCACCCTCCTGCTGCATGGCCACGCTCCTGGCTCTGCCATTAAGTTCTCTTATTCTCCCGCTGCCGGCTCAAATCAGTAACTGAACCTCTCCAGAAAATTTTCACCTCACTTGTATGTCTTAAATTTAGAAGTTCTATTTGATTTGGTTATTTTTAAAAAGTCTGCACTGTTGGTATCCTCTGTTTGGTGAGGAGACATTGCCATGGCTCCCTTTAATTGCACAGACAGTTTGAACACATTTAAAATCGCTGACTTCAAATGTTCGTCTAAGAATCCCAATGTCTAGGCTTCCTTGGGGACGGTTTCTGCTGACTGCTTGTTTTGCTCATGTATGAGCCATGCATACTTTTTGCAGCATATCCAATATATCTGAGAGCACAAGACAGCAACTCTAGAAATGAGTCTCGCCCATCCCCATCTGAGGGTTCTGGTCACGACTGGTTTGGACGTTCTTTGCAAACTAATTCTGCATAGGCTTGGTCTTCTGAAATTCCCACATCTGTGCCTAGACCTTTGCACAGGACCCTCATGTTCATTCAGTGCCCAGCTGTCCCTTTCATTATTTCCAGTCACCTTGCTGCCTGCCTCAACTGTCACCGCTGCCGGAAGCAGCTGCAGTGCTGAAGGATCACCCTGGGCTGTTTCCAACAAAGGCGCTGAGCGGCTGAGGCTGTGGCTGAGGCGGGGCTGAGTCAGGGCTGCTGGCAAAGGCCAATGAGAGGGCTTCCCAGGGAATCCCCAGGTCAGCAAACCCTGACAATTCTGAGTGCAGAGCTCTGAAGGGGCACATTCTCAAGGGGCTGTGGAGCTAAAGAGAAAGAGCAGGGGACGGGTGCTGAAGCCACAGAGTCCCAGTCTTGATGCCCAGCGGTTTCTCCCGAGGACACACTCCTGGGTGATTGCCGGAGTTTGATGAATCACCAAGCTGGATCTAATTCCAGTTACTCCTGCTATTGCTGCTATGAAATCATTGCCAAAAAAACAATGTCATAGAACTCAGCCCATTTTTCTTTCTAGGATTTTATACATTTCAGGTTATAATCAATTTTAGTTGATTGTGTATATGGTATCAGATGAAGGTCCAATTTCATTGTTCCAAGTGTGGATATTTGGCTTTTCGAGCACTGTCTACTGAAGATAACCCTTCCCTTATTTCACGTGCACTCTTGAGGGCACGCTGGGTACATGTATTCTGGGTTCCTTATTCTATTTCATCCTGTCTAAGTTTCTGTTTTCATGCCATACTGTTTCAATCATGACAGCTTTGCAGTATAGTTTGTAGTCAAGAAATCCGGTGCTTTTAGGTCAGAAATATAGTATGATTTACTTCTCTTGAATTTATTGAGATTTTTTTACGTGACCTTGTGTGTTCTGCGAAAGAGAAAGAGTCACAGGCACTTGAGAAGAATGTAGATTCTACTGCTGAGTGGGATGGTCTGGTCTGTTCCATCTACTGGCACCAAATCTACAGTGTTATCATCGTCTTCCTCTCTCTCTTTACCCTTCTGTCTGAACGCTCTGCTTACCATCAGAGAAAGTGGATTACCATTGATTTGATGGACAACTCCCCTTTCAGGTCTATGGATGCTTGCTTTGCATATTTCAGTGTTTTGTGTTGGGTGTGGGCTTTTATGACTGTTATTGCAAACTGGCTCCTCAACCATGATGAAATGCCATCTCTTCTGACCATGTTGGCATGAGTATACTTGCTCTCCCCTGGTTCTAGTTCACACAGACGCTCTTCTCCACCTCTTCCCCTCCAGCTGGAGGTGCGTCCTCATGAAGCAAGCTGCACACGAAGTATGGTGAGACTGCTCGGTCACTGGTTTGACTTGTGTCTGTTTGACCGATGTTCCCATCAGCCATTCTGTCTTTTGAGTGATGGGGCATTTTACCCCAGCTACACGTACAGTATTGATGGAGAAGGGCTCACACTGCCTTTACGGCTCACACTACCTCTTGGGCCTGTGGATCTTTTGTTTGCATTCTCCTACGCGTTAAGCTCCTGTTTGTTGGTTTTCTGGATTAGAATGCTATGATTATTTTCTCTTTTTTGTTTCGGTTAACTTCTTGATATCATACTGCTGTTCCGTCACACAGAAGAAAATGTACAATTTAATACCTCTTCCATAATCTGTTCACCACAGTTTACATGTACTTGTATCGTATATTAAGTTATTTAAGAACCTCTGACTTTTAACTTTTTCACATTTATTTACCTGTTTGCCACATGTTTACCTGTCTACCACATGTTTCCGGGGGCCTGCAGAAGGAAGTCTCAGGCATGGCACCTCTGGTCTATGGAGTTTCTGTCGTGTGCTTTAAATATTTGGAATATGTCACTTACGCTCTCTGCCCTGTACGATTTCTGCCTAAAGATCCACGGACAACCTGGTAGGGATGCTGTTATTTACAGGAAGGCACTTTCTGCTGCTGTTTTCAAAATTCTCACTTTGTCTAAACTTTACAGGATTTTATCATGTAAATTTCTCTAAGTTCATCTTATTCAGTATCATATATGTTTCCTAGTTCTGGAAGCCCATTTCTGTCTCCACATGTCTATCTGAAAAGATTTTCTAAAATCTTTATGGTCTGGAAGATGGTGGACACAAACCTTTAATCTGATTTCAAGGAAAACCAGGGATACACAGAAAAATCCTGTCTTTTAAAAAGGGGGGAGAAAGAAAAAGAACAAACACAAAAGCTTTGGTCCCCTCTCCCACTCTTCTCCTTCAGCAGTCTGTATGATGTGCCCAATGCTGGCGTCTCAAGTCCCCTTAACCTTCCTCCATCCCTTCCCACTCTCTTTTCTCTTTCTGACCCTCTGCCTGGGACTTCCCAGGGACCTGTCTTCCAGTTCACTGATATTTCTTTTCTGCCTGAGTCCCTATTCTCCTCTAGGGAATTTTATATTCGGCCACTACGGTCTTAAGCTTTCTGACTTTGTACTCCTTGGTGCTTCTAATTCCCTGCTGAAATTCTCATTTTCCTCGTGCACAATTCTTTTCTATCTTCATGAGAGCTATTTTTATTCTCCTGTGAAGCAATCCATGCAAGTGCATTTTCTCAGATCTGTGTCTGCAGGTCTACCTTCCTCCTTTTTGGGGGACGCCTTTGCTTGGCTCTTCTTTCCCAGCCTGCAGAGAGCAGTCTCACGGAAGAGAGCAACCACGTCACTTATTCTAGTCAAGACGCTCTCTGTGTCCCCAGCAGGCAGCTGTGGGTCCCATCGGTCCACTGTCCTGAGCAGGGGACACATGGCGTGAGAACTGTGGCATTCTCCAGCTCAAGCTCCACCTCTGTTTTCCCAGCAAATCAAGTCTATGTCAGACTTTTCGGAAATTCAGGACTGAACTACAGATGCCGCTTGTTTCAGCAGCCCCAGAGCAGCTGGGGAACTGGTCACGCTGATGAAGTCTCTCCCTCCCAGCGTGTGGAGAGGAGAAGGGGAGGATGCAGAAGAACTTGAGGGAACAGGATGATGGAGATGGGGGGAGGACAGAGATGGAGAGCAAGGAAAGAGATATCTTGATTGAGGGAGCCATTATGGGGCTAGCAGGAAACCTGGCACTAGAGACCCCAGCTAAAACCCTAAGCAATAGTGGAGAGGGTGCCCAAACTGGCCTTGCCCTGTAGTCAGATTGATGACTATCTTAACTGTCACCATAGAACCTTCATCCAGCAGCTGGTACCACAGAGGCAGAGACCCACAGTGAAGCACTGGGCTGAGCTCCCAAATCCAGTCGAAGAGTGGGAGGAGTGAGAATATGAACAAAGAGGTCAAGACCATGATGGGGACACCCACTGAAATAGCTTACCTAAGCTAAGGGGAGCCCACCAACTCTGGTCTGACAGGGAAGGGACCAACAGAAAACCAAACTAGTCCCTCTGAATGTGGATGACAGTTGTATGGCTGGGGCAGACTGAGGGGCCACTGGCAGTGGGACCAGGATTAATCCCTACTGCATGTACTGGCTTTTTGGAACTCATTCTCTTCGGATGGACACCTTGCTCAACCTAGATATAGTAGGGAGGGCCTTGATCCTTCCTTAAAGCAATGTGCCTTGCCCTCTCCGAGGAGTATATGGGGGTGGGGTGGGGGAAAAGTAGAGAGGATGGGAGGAGGGGAAGGATTGGGAACTGGGATTGGTATGTTTCTAAATAAAACAAAAACAAAAAAGATAGTTTTATGTCAACTTGACCCAAGCTAATGCCATCTGAGAGGAGGGAACCTCAAATAAGAAAATGCTTCCAATAAGATGGGGCTATAGGCACGCCCGTAGGGCGTTTTCTTAGTTAGTGATTAAAGTGGGTAGACCCTGGCTTAAAGCCCAAGACCCTGGGCTGTGGTCTCGGGTTCTATAAGAAAGCAGGTTGAGCAAGTCATGGGGAGCAGGCCAGTAAGCAGCGCCCCTCCACGGCCTCGGCATCAGCTCCCTGCCCTGACTTCCTTTAGTGATGAATTACAATGTGGAGGTGTAAGCCAAACAAACCCCATGCTCCACAACTAGCTTTCAGGCATGGCGTTTACAGTGATAGAAACTTAACTAAGACACAGGGAGGCTGCAGAGCTAGTTTGTGTATTTGTTTATCTCTCTGCTGTTGAGCAAGCAGAAGGCTAATGCTCCCTCCTCCCTCAAGTTACCGGAAGCCTCTCAACTGTGACACCCTCCTACAGTACGCCCTCCAGGTTCTCACTGAAACATCCTGGTGGCCGGCGCGCCTGCAGGGCAAGCCGCTGGGATACTGAATTATGTCTCTTCCCGCTAACAAGGAGTAGCAGGTGCGATAAGGGAAGTACATCAAATGTGAATGGCAGCTAATCCTGCGTCCAGCCCTCCACCCCCTGCCCAGGGCATCCTGCACTTTCGTTTCACATGGCTGAATCTCAATTTCCTGATTCCCACAAGGCAGGCAGCGATGCCAGCTGCTCACGGGAGGGAGAGGATAGCAAACAGCCAGGAACTGAGCAAGGAGCGTCTCAGCCCTAATTCTGGGGCTGTCAGAGTTCACACGCTGGCTCTGCGGCTACTCTCCAAGCAGCTGGGCCCCCATTCCACACCACTTCAGCGTCCTCCTCTGCGGAGGGAGGAAGGCACTCATCCCTATATGCCCTACAACAGGGAGTGAAAGAATTCACAGGTATGCACAGAGTAAGAGCTGTGAGCTGATTACCCACAGGCGCTCTGTACCTTGATGCCTTCACAAGCGTTCACTAATCTTGGATGAGCCAGCCTGTGCTCCCCAACCTGAGAGAGTTTTCCGGCATGATTTTGTGTCTTCACGGACACCAAAACCCAGAAGAGCACAGAAGAACAGAAGAGAAAAGTGCTCTGTTTCCACTGCATCTCCTGAGTGCCACTCACACGGTGGCACTCCCAAACAGGTGACAGCTCAGCCACTCTAAGTGCATTAAACTGTCATCCAAAGTATGTTGAAAAGACGGTACAACCCGCTAAGACAGAGGTTTCAACAGAATCTCTCTAAGCAGGCAAGCAAACTTCAGCCAACATATCACACATTGGTTCACATGGAAGGCTCGGGTTCCTTTCCTGTAAAATACAAACGACACCTCCGGCCTCCTAGAAGGAGAAAAGGGAAGGGTAAGACCCACATCTTGAGAAACACTCCACCATGATTCAGAATGGAGAATCCCCAGTCCACAAAAAAATAAATAAATAAAATAAAATAAAATTTAAAAAAACACTCTTTGGATGAAGTTCTGTCTCCCTGTCAACGTAGGAAGTGTGAGTACTGGCGGAAGAAACATGAAAGAGAACTGGCATGTGCCACCTAAGAAGCCACAGCCTCCTCTACATGGGGCCAGCTTCCTTGTTGGACACCCACCCATCGCTTCTCAACCATACTGCTTCTCTCCCCCTAAACTACAGAGATATTCTAGTTCCTCTGTCTTCCTCCCCCTTTCTCCCTCCCCACCTCTTCATCACTTCCCAGCTCCTCTATCCCCCCCCCCAACACACCTTCTCACCCTCCCAGTAAGCTGCTGAATGTGCCATCCCTACCTCACGTTGTCATGCCTCTGGATGTAAATCTTGTGGAAAATCCTCTCAGGGGGCTTCAGGAAGTCTTCCTTCATCTCCATGGCGACATTCCGGGGCAAGAGGCTCATGAGCAGCCGCTCCTGAGTAGGAGAAACATCATTTGTTAGACAGCAAGGACATCCCCCATTCCTGCTAGCCCAGGAGAGACACTGTTAGGTAGTGGTGGTGGGGTCTACAGACCCTGCTCAGGCAAGCCAGCACACGCCCAGGCCTGCAGGCACTGCCCAGACTCCAGAGCCCCATGGACCGATACTCAAACATGGACTTCCACGGAGCAAGCAATTGACTCCAGAAGCCTAACCCAGCATAGATGGGCCTTACCTCACAGACATGTTTCCAGCCCTCTTCCAGCCTATACCCTGAGCACTATCTCCTACCAAGGCCCCACTAGGTCCCCTTCCCTTCCCTCTACTGGTCCAACAGGATCCAGAAATAGTCCTAGAAAGTTTGACCCCTTGTTACAGGAAGAAACAGCCTCAGGGACAAGATGACCCCTTCTCTTGGCCATTGTCTTCTCATGCCTCCTGATCTGTGTAGGGTAAGCATTTTCTTTCTCTCCTCAAGAGAAAAGAATAAGGGTATGGTTTGTTTCGAAGGGACAAAGCACCCTGGCGAACCCACCGGCACCTTCCCTGGCTTTGGGTTCCTGTCTGCGAGGTGGCCTCTGTCTCTCACCTTCCAGATGTGACCTTTCCTGATTTCAACCCCAGCTTGTTCTGATCTGCCAGGCCTGTGCTGCTGTGTGCTGGATCTGAAGTGTAAGGGCCCCCCTTTTCCCTCAGGCCTCTCATGCCCCATCCCATGTTGCCTTGCAAAGGAAGACCAAAAATGGTCTTTAAATCACAAAAATGGAGAAGAACAATCTATTGACTGTAGAGGAGAAGGTTGAGGGAGGAGGCTCAATCCCTGCTCTGACTGGCTGCAGGCTCTTCTGCAGACCCCCACCCACCCACCCTGCTGGACTCATCCTGTCTGGCCCAGTGTCCTGGCCATCCTCCTTCTGGGGAGCTGTAGCAGTCATGCCATGGGGTGCATTCCTGCCCTGCCAATCTCTGAGTCTGTCCCGGACCATGGCCTACGGTGGCTGTGAGAGACCACATCTCTGACTATAGGCAACTGCAACCCTGGTGCCTTTCTCCTTAAGGACCTAAGCCTCTGTGTCCACAGAGACTATCAGGGCAATAGCTAAGAGGCAGCCACGGTCCCTGAGAGCCTAAAGATTCCAGGAAGTAATGGAAGAGTTCCGCCCTTCTGTTGCACACAATGGACAGTATTGAATTTGCACAGCTCATCCTATGAATACAGAGCACAATGGGAACACTGGGGAAACCCCGGAAAGCTGCTAATACAAGCTAGCTTATGTTAGGCGAAAGGAAGAAAACCAGGTGCATCACTGGAGGATGACTAGGGCGAATCTGTGCATCTGAGGGAAGCCACCAGGGTCCTGCCCCAACGCCACATGTATAAGCACGGTCTAGTGTTGTCTATAAACCTACCTGCACCAGCCCCACAACAGCCCACACCAGTTCCCACGCATCTCCTTGCTGATGGACTCAGACATAGACAGGTAAGCTGGAGAAGGCAGGGTCACCTGTTTACAAGTTGGGTCACAAAGAAAGAAGACACTGCCCAGGCCACTCTCGGGGACAGACAGACGGCAGAGCATGATGGGGAGTCGTCGGGTCCCTTCCTACACTACAACCCTCTAGGGATGCAGCCAAAGATGAGGCCCCCAAAGGTGGGCCAGTAACCAGCTGGGCTGGGCTAAAATGAACTTCTGGGGTCCATATTCATTAATATGTCAGAAATTAACAATGCACCAACCTTGAGCTTCCGGAGAACGTTACAGCCATGAGATCCAAAAGCACAGGCCAAGTGGGAACACAAAGATTCCGGCACACTCAGAAGGCCATGGGAAAGGCTACCAAAAAGGTCGCCCCAGAAGCATAGAGGAAACGGGGGGCTCCTTGAGCTGAGGATGCAGAGGCAGGCTGCTGGCTCACATTCACCCCTTCTTTTACAGCTAACCCTCTCCCACATTCCCCCTTGAAAGTCCCACAACACTCTCACCACAAACCCACAGGGGGCCTTAGACCATTGCTACACTGCCTGCAGTGTCCATCAGTACAAGCAGAGTTGCAGGCCGAAGTACTGGAGCAGTCAGACAGGGGGATACCGCCCTCCAAGGAATGGGGTGGACCAGGGCCATAGGTGACAAGAGGGACATAAGAGAAAAGCTGCTGGAACGGCACACAACCTCTAACATGGAATCATGAAACCCTTCACGCAGGAAGCTGAGCCATGGCATGGAGGCTGCAAGAAGCAATTTTGGCAGTCAGTGGTCATGTGACTGGCCCGTTACACCTGCTCCGCTGCTAGCATTATTTTCATCAGGATTTCTGGCTGCCAGGGTTTTCCAACCTCCCAAGCAGATAGCTTTGGACAAGAAGATATAATTCTGACTCAGAATTAAAAACTTTAGAACACAACCTGACGGAGCACAGACTGATGCAGCCGCTGTGGGAATCAGTGTGGAAGTTCCTCAAAATGTTAAAAATTGATCTATCATACGATCTCGTTAGACAACTCCTGGGTCTCTTCTCCTACTGCAAAGACACTTGCCCACCCTTGCTCACTGTTGCTGTATTCCCAAGAGACAGGAAATGGAAAGCCCAGATTCTTGTCAGCTAGTGAATGGATGATGAAAACGCGGCACAGATACACAATGGAATGCTATCCAGCTATACAGAAAAACGAAATTACGAAATTCTCAGACAAATCTATGGAGCTGTAAATAACCACTCGGAGTGAAGGAACAGAGACTCAGAAAGGCAAATGCCATATGTTCTCTCTCCTGTGGAGATGCTAGCTGCAAACCTTTAGATTTGTGCATTTAAACTGGAATATCTGCAGAAGTAAAAATAAAAATGGTAGGGGCCCATGGTGGTGGGTTTCAAGGGCCAGTGGAGAGAACTCAGGAGGCAAAGGGGAGGAAGGAGAAGAATGGAGCAGGAAGGATTAAAGGGTGGGGGAGGGTCAGGAGACGAGGGAGTCTATGGAGGTATAACAGGAAAGCCCTTTGAAAAAGCCACAGGGAACCGTACTCTGTAGGAGTTTCCTAAAATATACACACATACAAGAATAGTTTAAAGGGAGTTCCCCATAACAGGGAGAAAATACATCATAGGCTGTCAAATAAAAAGCCCAGTGCCAGCTCTAGGATACCTCTTTTTGGGGACAATGAGGTTCCATAGATGCTCCCCAAACACTATAGGCTAATGCTCTTGTGTTTGGTTAACCTCCAGAACTTGATGGTGACACCCCATTGCTGAAGATCACACACACTTGAGTCACAGAACATGGAGAAATCAATACATTTCTGAAATGAAAGCTTCATCCTCCATGCTGCCAGGGGAGAAAGGCAATCTTACCCGGCTCCCGGCTTTGAACCCTGAAAGCTACAATAATGACTGGCCTGGCAAGATACGCCCACTGGTTCCACAGTGGCATGGATGTCCTGGGAGTAACCAACCATTTCTTGCTTGGAATGAAGTCCTGCTTCACAAGACAAAACTCATATCTGGTACCATTAAGTAGGCTAAGAATCCGTGACTAGTCGATCATAGTCTCTAGGGTAGAACTTCCGGCTATTTGGTAAATGAAAATAGAATTAAACTGCCCCCTAAGTACTTATCTTCATACTCATAGATTAGTGCCTCTCTCAGCCTTCATCACAGAAGCCCATCTTTCCAGCATACGGTTATTATTACAGAGATTCATAACTGGTCAGCATGCAAGAGACTAAGAGACTGCAAAATTCTCAGCCCTAAATGAGACATCAACATCACCCCCTTCCTCTCAAGTTGGGGGCAATCATCAAGAGGAGGCAGAAAGACAGCAGAACCAGAGGGAGTGGAAGACTGCAGAGAAATGGTGTTTTCTGAACATGGGGTGTTACACACGCAGACACATGGGGGCTATGACTGCATACACAAGACCTCCACAGATCAAGCCAACCAAATCCCAGCATGGATGGAAGAGGGGCCTATGAAGTTCCACCCTTAGCTGAGGGACTATTGGCACTTGATGGCTGCTGGGGAGCAAGAGTCAATTTTCTTCGGGGATGTGGACGGAAGATTACCTATGTTTCCGAGACAGCCCCACCCCCACACACATGACAGCTGCACCGGACTCGGTGCATTTAAAACAAAAACAAATAATACAAAAAAAGGAAATACTGGTGAGGCGGTTAGGGGAGGAATTGAAGATAAAATAATGAAATTAATAATTTACTTTTTTAAAACATAAAAATCAAAATTGGAAAGCACTAGAGGAAAGACACATTGATCTCTGGCCTCCACATGCTCACACACAGGTGTGTGCAGTACACACGCACACACATACACACGCCATAAGCACATGATAAAAATGAAAAGAGGTGACAAGAATCCTTACCAAGATGCGAGCAATTCCCAACACATAAATGAACTGCATTTCCCACCAAATGAAATCTAACCCGAGAATGAGATGCTAGCTCAGTACTGAAATATCAATGCTATACTGGGATAAGGAAGAAAATAGCAGCAATTAGTACTGATAAAGGAAACAATGAAATGTAGCTCTTACCTACGGTGAAAATCTTTATAAAGGAGAAGCCAGGAACTTCCTCATATTGACAAAGGGAAGCCCCAGGAAGCCTACAGTTCACACCACACTTAATGGGAGAACTTCAGACCTTCCATCAAAACAAGGAATGGGGCAGTGACTCTCATTACCTGCATCTGATGTCACACCTGGCAAGCTAGTCAGCGTGGGGAGGTAAGAAAAGAGCTGCAGGATAGAAGAAGGAGCACCAAGTATATGGTGGTCTCATCTATAAGAACAGAACCAATATGCCTAGGACAAATAACCAATGTCAAAGAGTCACATAGGCAAACCGCCCTTCAAGAACCCCCCACATTTCCACACAGTAGCAATGAACACGTGCACACACACACTGTTTACAAATGCTCAAAAGGAAAAGCCCACGACGTAAAGCTAATTTTAAAGGTGTAAAGTTTGTATTCTGAAAATCAAGGCTCTGAGTAAAGAACCAAAGAAGAGCTAAGTAAATGGATCACAATCTGAAGGGAAGACTCAACCCTGTAAGGATGCAAATTCTCTCTTGATGACAGGATCAATGCTGTCGAAAGCCAAGCGACGTTTACAGGAGACAACGGCGAGATCATTCCAAAACTGGTAGAGATGACAAAAGGAAAGTAACTGCTAACATTTGAAAAAAGACAAAAAGGTAGAATCGGTTAGTCTACCCAATCCCAGGACTTACTACAAAGAAACAATACTCAAGATAAAGTCCAGGAAAGGATGAATACTGACGATGATGTAATAATGTCCAAGACCCAGAAGTGAACCTTCACAAATATACCGAGATTACGTTTACAAAAATCCAAAAGATAATGTTTTCAATAAACCACAAAGCAGCCATCCCATAACCAAGAAAGTGCCCTCATACCTTGTTTAAATATCACCTTGAAATACATGTCACAGGTTTATCTATTAATTCTAAAACTGAAAATCTGCTGGAAAAACAGAGACAACCTTCAGGAATCATGGCTAAGCTCAGCATTCTTAGACTTGACTTAGAGCAATAAAAGAAAAGAAACTTTGATCGAGTCAAGAACTTGAATGGGCCAGAAAACAGGAAAAAGAATGATAAATTGAATCTTATCAAAAAGTAAAATGTTTGCTCACTAGCAAAACAAAACAAAAATATCTTGAGATGATGAGAAAACAAGCCATAGTCTGAGAGAAAACATTTGCAAGTTGTGCATCTAGTGAAGGAGCAGTATGCAGCCCATTTAGTTACCTCAGAGTCCACCAGTTTGAAATCCTTCCAGTTCTATGGTTCAACCTCTTTGAAAAACAGTTTTTAATATATTTCAATATTTTTTGCAAATACCACATCCCTCAGCACTATTTCTAGGCATCCAGGCTGGAGAAATTAATATTTATGCTCATATGAAACTTAAACATGGTGTTCAAAACAGTTTTATTTATAATCATCATAAACTGGATGCTACCAGGATGTCCTTCACAGACAGAATGGTTAAACACACTGATAACAGCCACACTGTGGAATACCACTTAGCAATAAACCAGAATAAAACACTGATATAATCAACAATCTCCAGAGAATTACGTTCAGTATAAAAGAATACATAAACCAGATGCTTCCTTTCTTATGATATTACAAATTTATAGAAACAGAGAATAGGTTCCTGGCACCAGCTTCAGAATGTGGGTGGTGTGGTTCTGGAGGGGCGATGAGAGGGGTCCTTGAGCCTGTGTCTGAAGGCACATTTTCACTGTAACACTGTACTAGTTCAGTAAAACAGTACCATTGGGAAACAAGGGAAAAAACCACGTAAGGTCTCTGTCTTCTGCCTTGATTACACATGAATCTAAAAGCAGCTTTAAAAAAACAACAAAGCAAAACAAAGCACTAAACTAAAACAGCTCAGTGGCCAAGAGCTCGCGTGGCTCTTGCAGAGGAGCTGAAAACTGTGTCTCATTTATTTCCACCCCTCCACTCTGGTAAGAGAAAAGGTTTCGGTCCGGGCTGATCCTTGTCAAAGGGTCATATTCTACACTGCTCCATTTGTATGAAATGCCCAGAATAGTTAAATCCATAAAGACAGAAAGTAGATTCATAATGTATCTACATCTGGTGGAGGGACAGGTGGACAGGAACAGGTGTGACTGCTAATGGGCCGAAAGGTATTTTGAGAGAAAAAAATTTCCAAAATTAAATTGTATAATAATTCTATACTAATACTATTGAGGCTAATTTAATTCATACTTAATGCACATGTCAAGTAAAGTTAATATGTAAGGTTCAGGTTATAATAAACGTATTAAATAACATTAACCTACGGCATTAAGACATAATTCCATGTAACAAAAATAATTGTATGAATACTGAAGAAACCATTTAATTGTTTCAACTTTCAGTGAATCTTCATAGTTCACCAAATAACAACTGTAGTGGTTTGAGAAGTGCAGTGAGACTGAATCAGTCTATTTAAAACTCTGTCTGAGTCCTGGGGATGCTGCTCAGTGGGCAAAGGGCTTATCTAGTAGCCACAAAGAGTCCTGTGATCCCAGCTCTCAGGAAGTGGAGGCAGGAGGATCACAGGTTCAAGGTTATCCTCAACCACATAGCAAGTTTAAGGTGAGCCTAACATGCATGAGACCCCATCTCAATAAAAAGAAAATCGGCTAAATTAAACTAAAACTCCAGACTATATTATTTAAAAGAAAGTATCCTTTTTCTTGATAAATTTTCCCACACACCAAAAACTCGATTGTTCCATTTACCTTGTTAAGATAACAAATTGAATGCGCTTTAAATAGCTACACGTTTCTGGAGGGTACTGATTGAGTAGTGGCATCTGAGGAGCAAGAACGGCCCTTGGGAACCAGTGGCTACATCTCAGAAGGGAAGCCGGGCTCGAGAGTGCCTTCCTGGGTGGATTGTGCGGGCACCAGGAAGAAGACCCTGGAGATGATAGTGACCTTCAGATGCCTCTTGTCCTGTGTTCTCCAGCTATGACTGGTAGAAACTCCAAGGTTGTGGTCCAGGGCAAGGCTGTAAGCTCAAAGCTCCCTTGAAGCTGGAAGGAAGGTGATGCGAGAGGCAAGAACTAGATGCAGAGAAATAAGGGACATGGGCTCTGGTCACAGCTTCCCTGTCACCACAGGTCGGTAGTACAACACGACCTGTCTTCCCTTCCAGTGATCTCAATGGCTGGGCACTTGGCCCTCTGTCCACTACAATGTAGGAGTCCCTCAAGCCAACTGGCCACCTATGTGCTCAAGGGCTGCCCACACACCGTACACATCCTACAAACAGGATTGACTTTTCTCCTCCCTGATGGAGTTAGAGCCTCCCTGAGCTCTACACCTGGTCCTTTGTGGAAGCATCTTCATAGCTGTAGCAACCAGCCAGTGCCCTCCAGACTGCCCAGGCCTGGAGAGCACCCTTGGCAGTTATGCCCCACTCACCCCACTAGCTGAAACCACGCCCATCCCTTCTCGTTGCATTAGCCCCAAGTCAGACTCCCCTGTCTACAATTCGAGGTCTGTCTCCCACTGTCCTCACCCTGAGCATCTCAGATGCACTGCTGAGGTCATCAGCTTGAACCTGGAATCTGAAAGCAGAGAGGACGAAGGAGACAAAGGAGACAGGCGAAGAACTCTCTTCCTCCTCATCATATCTGTTTACAGCCCATTTCTTAGTGTGGACCAGAGATGCCACCTCTGCCGGTCATTATGTGGGGGGAGTAGAATCCATACTAAGAAACATCCAAGATTCATCTTTCTGTAGTCATGAGAGTGCTGAGAAAGACCAGTTTCCCTGGTGGGGATGGATCACCCTTAGAATGACCAGTGATGGCTGAGAGGAGGACCCACTACACCCGACCTGCAATTATCCCCAGATGGGGTGCATCCCAAGCCAGAGATAGCTAATGAACTACCCGCAGCCACGACAAGCCAGAGTGGGTGGAAGGCCTGCTTGGGCTCTGCTCCCAGGTTGTTGCAACACTGATCAGAACCAAAGGGAGATGCAAGAACCAGCAGGGAAAGGCCAATTTCCAGTTCGGGCTGCTTCTCCACCAGCTCCATGGGAGTCTAGGCTTGCTTTTTCTCCTTGTGCCTGGCCTTCTAGAGGGGGAAAGAAGGGTACCCTCTACCCAATACATACCCACCCAGGCTTTCATCCACCCTTTCCCCATTCTGGGATCACACACTTGACTTGTTCTTGGTGCCGAGTACGGATGGAACTGTGTCCCCCACAACATGCATAGGTAAAATCCCAACCCCTAATGGGACTTCACTTGAAGATCAGGCTCTGCAAAGCTGAGAACCTCTATCTTCTATATAGGATCGGGAAGCTGCACCAATGAAATCTCAACATTAGGGCAACCTAAGCAAGACCTGAACAAAACACCAGTTAGCACGCCAACATGGAAGGGGGGATGTCACAAGACCTTACTCCTAGATGAAAGGCTACAGACAGTTAATGACTGCCCAGAGAGGGAGAGCTAGTATTTCCCGGAGATGAGCTCCCTAACTGAATGCCCAACACCAAGTGGTCAACCCTAAACACATACACATACGAACAACACTCAATGGACTCAGAAGGTTGTGTTTCCATATTTATACATATGTATATATGTAACAATAATGACTGAAGGAAAAGAAACAATCAAGATGATACATGAAAGTGGAAGGAGGGCTTGGAGACAGGAAGGGAAGCTCTGGGGCACTGGGAAGGGATGCTGATAATAGGGGCGAAAGATGATCGAAACATATACATGTATGAGATGCCATAATGAAATCTATTATTTTGTAATAAATGCTAATAAAAGTGAAAAAATGAAAAGCTCTGTTTTATTTTTAAAAAACATGGAGTGATTAAGTTAAAACAAAGTCACTGGGGTGGGGTCCTCCTCTACTCTGACTGGTGTCCTTAGAAGAGATTTGAGGACATAAGACACCAGAGGTGCATGCACAGATGGACAGCCACAGCAAGACAAGCTAGAAAGTAGCTATCCTCAGGCCTGGAGGGAGCCCTGTTCCTAATTCCTATTCCTGATTCTCCAGCTCTTTCCTAATCCTGGTGAAGTTGCAGCCATGCCCAGAAGCTGTGTTACCTATTCCTTACCTGCCAGTAGTCTCTCAACCCCATGCCCTTTCCACAAGTTACTTCACATAACTACTGACCACAGCCAGGGCTGGTTGTCCAGTCTCTGCAAGTCATGCAGCAGACCATAGGCTTGCAGCTACAGACCTGACAACTCCTTCCAGATCACCGGGTACTCTCAAAACAACAGACCCAATTTCTTGCCCACAGGGCAGGAGGTCCCCAGTGGAATCCAGAGTCCCTTCCTCACCAGACACACCTGGGCTCTACAATATGCTATCAGTGGCTCTCATGCATGGATACTATCATCAGGAGAGCCAAGGGGACTGGCTTGTCCAGGGACAGCACACTGGCCCAAATCACCAACTGTCATGCAGACTTAAAGCAGATGAGGAACAAAACAGCTAAGTCAGGAACCTAAGGTCCACATAAACCTCTTGCAGTCCCTGAGCTACGCTGTGAAGCTTCCTGCCCAGGGAGAGGATCTAACTAGCACTGAATCCTTCCTGTCAATGCTGAGAACCACCACAGAAAAACAAACAGGAGACACTGGACCCTGTGGCTTCTGCTGCCCAAATGCTGGAGCGCATGGGGACACACTGCATGGGTGGACTTGATCACAGAGCGAGGAGTCTGGCAGAGCCCCGTATAACATGCCTGCCACAGTGTACACAAACAGGCAGCATCCAGGCTGGAGCAGGTATCCACCACACCCCTGTTGACTATCCAAGTCCGGGGCTGGGAGGAGGAGAAGGAGGAAGGAAGAGAGTAAAGGAAGAAGGGGAGGAAGAAGGAAGGGAGGGAGGGAGGGAGGGAGGGAGGGAGGGAGGGAGGGAGGGAGGGAGGGAGGGAAGATAGAAACGATCACTTCCCCTGCCCAGCATCTGACCATAAGACGGGAGGAATTGAAGCTGACCCAAGCCAGGCCAACCACCGGGGTCTCTATTCCATTTGCCAGGAAACAAACTACTCTTAACAGTCAGGTCGCTCCAACAATAAGCATACTGGCCTCCTGCCTAGAACCCCATGTATTAACAAAGGGACAAGCAGCCAATAAACGCCTTCCCAGTCTACTAAGAAACCAGAATCACAAAGGCCCCTAAAGAATCGCTAATGAAAACTAGACAGGGAAACAGGCTTCCACAGTCACCCCAGCCCACCTGTCCTAGCTGAGACTCTGAGCTTGGCCCAGTGTAATCACCAGGAAGGGCTAATCCCAAAGAACACTCTCTTGCCAGGGCCAGGTTCAGCTGTTAGCTTCCTGGCTGATATAGAGAACTCATCTGCAAACCTCTGCACTTGCTTGGGGATCAGGGCACAGCTCAGTGGGAGAGCACTTCCCTGCCATGTGCAGTCCTGGGTTCAATCCCCAGCCTTGCAAGGTAAGAAAAACACAATGTGACAATATAACAATAAATAAATACAGTTCTGATGGGTATTTTTCACAGCTGTATGGGTTTCAGCTCTCTTTCTAGGATCATCTCTGGTTACTGGCGCTTTTCTAGGAATTGGCCTGTTTTATCTATTGAAGTTTTCAAGTTCTCACAGGCATCAAACGATCCCTGCGTGCCCCAGGTTTCTATTTCGGTTGGCTGTTTTGTCTGTAACCAACTTTCCAGGCCTCACGGGCCTCACGGGCGTCTTTCTTCTTGCTCCATCTCGCTCAGATTTTTCTACTTCAAAGAATAAACTTTGACACCTCTGTTCTAGCCTCGGAGCAATTCAGCTCGGTCCTCTGTGAACATGCACTTCTGTGAATGCCTGAGCAAGCCAGAAGTGACACGAAGAAGGGAGTGGCCACGGCTCCCTCGGGTAAGAGATGCTCTGTTCGGCCAGGGCTCTGCCCTCATCCCCGAGCTGTTTAAAATCTCTGAGACCCAGGTCTTAGGTTGATCGACCAGAAGCAGCACCACAGGCTGATGCAGCTGAGGCCACTCTGCAGACAGTTCTGAATTGTAAATGGATTTAACTCCTGTCTTCTCTACAGAATGGACATGTGTGCAGCAGGCTTCCTATTCCTCGCAGATCCCACAGGACAAGATTTCCTCTTGTTTTGGTCCCAGTTTGTTTATTAAGGAAGATGGGTCATTTACTACATCTGAAATCCCAAGAATAAACCTCAGGCATACTACACACACACACACACTCATAAGTGCACACTCACACACACGTTCTCTCTCATACACATTGATACATACACACACACATACTCTCTCATACATATATGTTCATGCATACAGTCACACACACATGCTCTCACACACATACACACACATATGTACACATGCACACATGCTCTCTATCTCTCACATACGCATGCACACACACGCATGCAGCCACACACACACATGCTCTCACACAAGTGCACGCACACAGTCACACATACACACTCTCACATACATGCTCTCTCTCCCCCCACATATGTATATATGCACATGCATGTGCATGCATGCACACACACACACAGGGCAGAGAAAGCAGGAATAGCTCTTAGCACATTCTTCCATGCAGGGCGGAAGCTTTCCAAAGCCGCTGCTCCTCTGTTAGTGACTACAGAGCATTGTGATGGGGAGCTGGAATGTTGCAGAATGAAAGCCAAATTACTCTGAACTATCAGGTTCTTTAGATAAACGGCAACTTACCTTTAACACTCGTGATCCTTGCTAAGTTTAGCAGCTTAGCTCCCATCAACCCGAATGCTAAGCGTACTCTATGAATGTCTGAAACCTCTAGAAAGACTTCCTTCCCCATTGCCTGTTGCCCACCTACCTGAGAATCCACAACTGATTTGCTGAATCACTGATGTATGGCTCTCTTGTCCATTGGCAATACCAGTGCATGCTCTCTCTCTCTCTCTCTCTCTCTCTCTCTCTCTCTCTCTCTCTCATGATGGAGCAGGTCATTCCATAGCGAATGCCATCTTGACCTTGGTCACTCATCTTTGCCCCAAAATAGACTATATACTTACTCCCTTTAAAGCAAGAGTGAAATAAGTTCTGCTGATTCGGGTGATGGAGGCCTCATAGCCTAAAATGATGTGAGGAGTCAAGTTTGAAGCATTGGCAGAAGCATAACCAGATGCCAGTACAGCCCTGCCACAATGGGCACAGGTTTCCGGTGGTTGTATTTAACAGTCCTACTTCACGAGGCTGGGACCAAAACACATTGTAAGAGGTACCGAATACCTCAGTGGTCTCCAGTGGCACATTCTCACACGGTACCAATACCCAGGACATTCAGAGGCTTTTGCAAGATGCAGGGGCTGCACACGCTGCCAGAACAGCAGAGAACTGAACTTGGGGAAGAACAGCTATGGCAACAGGGTCAAGGCCAAGAAACTGCAAACTGTGGAAATGGAATGAGGCATTGCAGCCCTGAGCATTCTGCTGGGGCGTGGTCCTACTGTCTTCGTGATTTCTGTCTGCTCCAGGAGTCCCTGGGACAAGATGGAGAGGGTGGTGATTGGAGAGAGTCATGCAGAGGTTCGTGTCTTAGATCAGCACCATCCACTGCTCCACCCTTTACAGACCCAGAGGGCCAGGGTGGACCACAGACACACAGTACATCTAGCAGCCACATGCCTGGGTCTCCTGAGTGCAGCACCTGCTCCGAGAACTGAGCCCAGTCTTCCCCTTGCCTGGCACCCTCAGTTACAGCCTCTTTCCCAGGGAAGGGAGAAACCGAGATCTCCAAATCCCGGGTAGTTCACCCTACTGCGTCCAGAATGTGCCTGGACACTGCTCTCCCCTTACTCAACCCATGTCTCCTACTTGAGCCAAGGACCTTGGATTTCTGGTCCTCATGCTTGCCGTGGCTCAAGACCCTCCCTGAGCAGCCATGCACGAACAGTTCAGCCTCCTGATCTACCCTGAGCTGAGAACACAGTAGGTCTTCATAAGCCGTACACACTGTGGTGATCCACTGCTGTCCTTGCCTATGCTTCTCCCCTGAGGTTCCACCAGCTCAGACCTTCTAAAGGCTCTTCTACCATTCCCTACAGATGATGCGGAACCACCTACCACCACCACCATCCAGTCCATGGGGACTGGAGGTCCCCTCGTCTGCCTTCCTCACCCATAGGGCTGCAAATGGCCTTGATCCTGAGGCTGCTAGAAAACCAAGAGAGGTGATGCATTCAAGCAGCGACACTAGTCACAAGAGCTAAGACAGGAAAGCAGCCTCAGTGACTGCCAGTGGCTGGAGGGATACGGAATATGAATATTATTCAGCCATGGAGTAGGACACAATCATGACACCTGCAAAATGAATGGGACCAGAGGACATGAGGTTGAGTTAAAAAGACCCGTGCCAGACACCGGAAGACTATACACTGTATGTTCGCGCTCATACACAGAAGCTAAAACAAGCCAACACAGTGTAGAATAGCAACAGCCAGAGTATGGGAACAGGGTTACAGATGAAGGTTGGGTAATAGGGTAATAGGTGCCAAAGCACAGCGAAAAGTATATTCTGGTGTTCCCAGCAGGGTGGAGTGGCTTTATCACAACCTACTGTGCATTTTAGATAAAACTAGCAGAAAAGAGTGCAAGGGGCTATGGGATAAAAAAAAAATGGAAGGAAATGTTAATTGTCCTGAGTTGATTGGTGCAAACTGCATATGCATGCTGAAATATCACACTGCACCTCTAAATCAGCATACCTGATTAATACATACTAATCAAAATAAAATTAAATTATAGATAAGTAAAAATAAAATTACCTCCATAGCCTTAAAGAAAAGCTAGGAAAGGAAAAAGGCTATAAGCAAGGAGATCAATAGAAAATGCAGGGAAAATAAGAGAGAAATAAAATCAGACAAAAGCCAAGGACGTAGGAAACACTGAGCAGAGGATGAAAACGAGAGGCAGCCACGGGCTTCTTCACAAACACACGCGAGCACGGCCCACACTGAAGCCTGCTGCTCCGGCCCTGCAGGATACTGTTAGCTCTGAGACAAGAAGATTTCCTGAGGATTCACTTCTCGACCTTGTGAAGCTAATAAAGCCAAGGGCAAGCTGAGCACAGTGGTGCATGACTACGCTTCCAGCATCTGGGAGGCCGAAGCTGGGAGATGAAGAGCTCAAGGCTAGCTTGGGCTACATAGCGAGATCCTGTATCCAAGATTTAAAAAAAAAAAAAAAAGCCACATTCAAGAAATTCTTACAAAGTACCATGGAACTCTCAATATCAGTATGATGACTCTAGAAGCCAAGGAAAAAGCCTGTGAAGATGTCTGATCCACACACATATTCATACATACGGTATACAACAATATCCGTGTGCACATGGACATGCACACATACATCACAAATGCCTACACATGGATATACACACAAACACATATACACATACAGACATTCCCACAGCTCCATATGCACCCATGTGTACAAATGCAAATGCACAGACATCCACCTATGCATTTCTAGGGGTATGGGCACACCCATGCACACAAATACACACCACCCTCCACATGCCCATCCATGTGTCCACACACTCATTAGCACACACGGTCTAAAAATACTTATGTGATTTATTCTTCAATGAGATCCAAACTTTGCTATAAATACTACATTGCATTACAGTGTCTAGACATTTGAAGAAATGTTTTAAAATTAACAGTGGGAGTAATAATATCTTTTATTGATAAGGAAGGTAAAAATGGTTGAGAAATGAGTACTCTGTCCATAGCCTGAACATCCACTAGGAGACTTTAGCAAGTGGTACACAGAGTGCCTGTGAGCCCCAATCCTAGATAAGATTCTGGCTTCTTCTAGCAAAGGCACCCGTGGTGTACCAAGCCTCACTCCTAGGCTTCCTTGAGTCACTCTTACTCACCCAATGGGCTCAGTTTCCTCCCTCCACCAGACAAGGACACACAGGTGACAAACCACAGGAGACAAAGGGCGGATGTGGGGTGCCCTCCTAGCCTACTTCATCTGCAGAATAGGGTGACAGTTACACTGTCTCACAGGAAGGAGGCTGAATGCCTGAGAGCGGAGGGCCAGGGCCAGCTGCACATTCATACTCAGCTGAGGTGTGCCCAGGACCCATCTCACCCTCCCAAGCCTGGTTCATCACACTACAGGGGCATCAGAAAGATAAGAGACACCCACACGCCACCCCATGGCCATCCACGGCTTACAAGTAGTTCAGCTGCTTCAGAGAAGCAAGCCCCGGCTGTCTGCCCATCGCAACCTCTCTTCCCCAGACACCACCACGAAACACTGAGCATCCCAGCCTTGCTCTTAAAGGGTAGACTGAGGCTCACGGTGAGAAGAGGCAGGCACCTTACAGCCACAACTGCCCTTCATCAGATAATGTCAAAATCCAGCACAGCTGGGAGAGAGGCAGAGGTGACCCAAGGACCACCTCACACTGGACACACTGACCTGCTTCTCGTTCTCATCCTCCAGCCGCAGTCGGTCCTCGATGCAGCTTCGAGCCTGCAGAAAGGCCTTCCTCTGTGAGCGCTCCGTCAAGATGCGCACGAAGACGCCATACATGTTCACACCCATGAAGAGCAGGGCATTGGCACCGAGCTGTAGGGAGAGAACAGTGGCAGAGTGTGGAGTTCAGACCAGTCAGGGGCAGGAGGGCCTGGGCCACCATGGAAGCCACCAAGGGACTCTCCGTCAACCCCTCAGCCAGCTCCAGACTCACAGCCACCCAGGGACATTCAAGCCCTGTCCAGACCCGCAGTGAAACACCGTGGGAGCCACACATGGCAGAAACAAACTTCTGCCTTCCCAACAGACATTGATGCCACAGCAGGTCATGGGATTGAGGGAGAGCTGCATCTATACCCCGGGCTGAATTTTATTTCCTCCCAATTTTGTATGTCAAAACATTGAGGCTGGAAGACCTCAGGATGTAGTTGTATTTAGAAACAGGTTATTAAACGAGGTAATTAAAGTAAAATGAGATCATTAGGGTGAACTCCGATCTGGCCTGGCCAATAAGAAGAGACCAGGATGCAGGACTGTGAGAGACCCCGAGGAGCCAGCCCTGCCCCCACCCAGATTGTAGATCCCAGCCTCCAGCACCACGAGAAAAGACACTTCTGTTATATAAACCATCATCCCCCACTCTGTGGCACTCTGTTATGACAGTCCCGTACAAACAACACACCTACAACATAAGAATATGAAATGGCTGCTTTCAACACTACATGGAACACCCTAGAAAGATTCAGAGGAGGTAAGGAGACAAAAATAAAACTCGAGTCATTGATTCGGGCACAGAGTAAACTGTAGCACAAGCAGAGTAGGCCCCGCTCTGTAAACAACCCCTTCCACCAAGCCTGCCAGGCTGAGGAGGGGTCTGCGGGGAGCCCAGACTCTTAGGCCTTCTCTGAAGGTCAGAAGGACGCTACCTGTTTGGTTAGATAGAATCGTGGGAACTCAGCTGTGGGCCTGACCCAGTTCTAGTCACGACCCCACAGGAACAGAAGACTTCACAGAGATTGGCCATGGCCAAAGAACTCAGCTCAGATCCCAGACACCAACTGTGAATACCTCCTCCTGACAATCTCTATCCCCTGCCTGCCCCAGGTCCTAGCGGACCACAGGACCACAGTTTGTCATGAGTCACATCATCGCAGCCCCCCCAGAACAGGGGACACTCATCCAGCCCAAGGAAATGTGGGTCTCTCGGCGGCCAAGGTGTGGAATTTCTATCTGATTAAACGAGGCATTCCCACTTCTACATGAGGGAGGAGGAGAATGCAGACTTGGAATGTTCCTGCTCCTCAGAGATTATCCCCAAGGAGTCAGGACGTGGCTGTGCCACACTCTATACACGGAGAGCAAGGTAGGTAAGCACAGCAAAAGCTGGAGCAAGCATCTCCTGACAGCTGCCAGGAGAGCCTGAGGAGATGTCCTAACCAGGAGTGGGCCTGGGACAGCCTTGGGACAAGATCTGCCAGGCCCTGACACTCCCGAATGCTGACTGGGAATAAGTGGGAGATCCAGCCTGGGAAACCATAGGGGACAGACAGATCTGGGCATCAGACAGGGATCTGGACATCTTCAAATTCAGGTTGTGTGAGATGGCATCTTTTAAAGTCGACTGAAACAAGGACCAGACCTGGGGACTCTCTTAACAAAGCACCCAAGTCTCACAAGTGGCCTTGACCTGATGTGCAAGCACAGGAAGCCTGAAGCCGAGTTGTTTCTTGCAAAAGCCTTTAATAATGGAAACTAGAGCCAAAGCTCAAGCAATGGAAGCAACTGTTCATTCAGAGGTTTGCTGCACGGACCTTCCTGGGGTCGCATCTACGAAGGTGATGGTGGGAGTGTGGCCAGGCAAGTTCTTTGATTTGCCTTTGCCATCATCCTGTGACTACTGACACTCCAGGCTTTGTCATGAACACTAGACCCCTTCTGGTTTGGTACCCACCTCCAAATTCATGAATCCCATCTGTTATAAATTAAATTATGCATCTCAAAGTCATTTAAACCAGTAGTGGTCACCTATACCCTAGGAACACATTGAAGAGAGCATTCCCTGTGACCCTGACTTTACCACGTGACCCCAAAGGGTCTCACTGTGACCCGGAATTCATGGAACTTGCTAAGGATGAGAACGAGTGAATCCCTCTTTGTCCTCAGTCGCTAACCTCGACCTTCACCCCGCTGTGTGTTACTTCCTCTTGGTATAACTGGACCCACTGACTGGCCCACATGCTCAGCGCTACAGGCTATTCCAAGTCGTTTCACTGTCGTTAAGTACACCAGGCGATTGCTCAAGCAGGTGGTGCTCCAGGGGTTTGAAGACAGAGACCACAGCCAAAGAGCAGAATATGTGCAAAGCATGTGAGGTCACATATGACACGAACAGCAAAGACAACTAGCGTCAGCACCTCCCAGAGAGGGCAGTAGAATTCTCTGGAAAATACGTAGTGGGGGAACCGATGGTATAGGGCTCATGGTTACTTCAGTCTAAGATCCAGGCCTGCTGTTTGTAGGGCTTGAAGAACCCTGAGCAAGGCTTGTCACCGTCTATCAAACCTTCTAAAGCCACCAGACGCTGGGTTCCAAAAGCAAAACTAGAACTCAGGGCTACAGTCACATCTCTAGATCTGGACACTGGGCAGACAGGACATCTGGACCCTCAGCACGTACTGGGTTGGACATCACAGCCATTACAAAGGTGACCCTGTATGAGATGCTCAGGGCCACATGGAGATATCAATGGTATAGCCTCTCCCTCCCTTTGCCCTCAACAGAGAACAAAATCCAAGGCTGAAGTGTTGAGAGACCAGGCAGGTGGTCATCTTTCGGGACAACATAGCACACTGGGCACTAATGGAAGATCTGACCAGTCCCTGAACAGTATGGCGGTCTGCAGTAGGCCAAGGCCGGAGGAATGAGCCAGGCTAACAGCTGAGCTGGTGAGCCCCAGAGAAGGGCCTCAACAAGAGGCTACTTCCACCTTTTAAAGGAAGTGAAAGTCAGGCAGACACACCCCTTAAAGTAGAAACTACAGCAAAAGCCTTCCTTCTGAGATCTGCCCACGCCCGATCTTCTTTCCTCCCATGACATCCGCTGAGAACGTGTGGGCCCAGATTGTGGGTGTGATTGGGAGTGGAGGGAAGAGGTAAGAACTGGTGCGCTCACCTGCCAGTGTGCTAGGCCTCATGAACCAGCCCTTCCTCCCCACATGCACCAGAGCCCTTGTATATGGAGTGGGAAGCTGTGGGGGCTGTTAGACAGGCTGGCTGCCCATCTCCACAAAGTACAGGGGTAGTCCTGGGAGCCCCCCAGCTTCTCGGTATCCCTGGTCAGAAGTGAGAAGCTCCCCTCTCCATGTCCACTAGCTAAAAGTCTGCCCGCTCCAGAAGAGAAGTATATCCAGTCACCCTGAGGACATCTAAAAGGCTGTGTCCTCAGTGAAGTCAAAATTCTACAAGATGCCGTCCTCCTGCGAGCCCCTCCAAGGGAAAATATCAGTATATCAAACAGCCTGTCCCCCACAGACAGCACTGTGGAGAAGGGTTTGTGGGAGGTAAGGGACATCTAGTGTGAGATCTTGTGTGAGAAAGATTAAGGGACATCCGATAAATACCTCTCACCTGCCCAGGTCTGCCCCACCTAGCTAACCCTTGAACACCTACTACAAAAGCATTCAATAATGCAAACCCACCACCCATGTTATCCATGGGTAGTGATTCTCAGTTCTCCCCATGAAGCTCTCTCTTCTGGCCAAAGCGGGAACACATTCATGAAGCTGACAATGTGGCTGAGTGCCTGCTCATAATGGTAAGAGGAAGGTGGTTTAGGGTCATCATGAGCTGACCAGAGACCGAGGAGCCACAGGCTACCGGATCTCCGCGGGGGAGCAGCCCAGCTCCCATTCTACCTCCATACTCCCGACGGCATCCTGACCTACAGCCGCCACTGACCACAGCAGCATTGAGGCAGTGTATGGCCCAGGCTCCTGGTCTTGGTGTGTTCTCTCTGGCCGTCCTCCCAGTCATGTGTGCCCTTTTAAATTATCCCTCCTGTTCAGCTGTAACTGTTTCCCTTCTGATTCCCTCTAAGATTCTGAGTCTTGACACTGGGCTCCATAGCTCTTTCAGGAGTGGGTGTGGCAAGGGTGGGTGCAATGCTCAAGGCCTCGCAACTAGTCTTGTGCTTCCAAAAGCCCCAATCTCGCCATACACACATGCACACTCCACACCACACGCAATGATCACGCTAATCTCACAGAATGTCATCGATATTCCTCAGGAACCCCACCCTGTCAGGCAGACATTCGCGCATGGCACGGCAGGGCTAACAGGGTCTGTGGGAACAGGGCCAACACCAATAACTGCTCCACATTGTCCTTGCATCTCCAGCTCACTCTGTGCCACTGACCCCGTTCTTCAGTGAGAAACAATAAGGGCAAGGAAGAAAACAGGGCTTCCCAGGGACGACAACACGTGCACAATTCCCTGCAGTGGCCCCTGCCTGAATGACGCCCCAGTCGTGGGGGCAGACCCTGCATCCAAACCAGTGTCCACCTCACAGAAATCAGAAGCAAACTAGTAACAAGGAATCACTCACGCCCCCATCAAGATGCAGGGCAGACTGGCATCAAACCCAGAGGACCAGCTGCAAATCAGTTCATGACCTCTCTATGGTCCCTGATTGGTGAGGCGGAACCCAAAGCAGAAGGATCTCCCAGGGACCCAGAATCCCTCTAACATTCTACACATGCAGCAGGTTCCAAGAAAGAGACCAGGAGCAACATCAACATATGCTTGCCCGGCATGCCCAAAACATCACCAGAGCCAGCTCTCAGTACAGGAGGGGGTTATGTCTCAGCAAAAGAGTTGGGGCTGTCCATGGGTGACATGCTACAGTCAGAGGTATCGGGATGAACTTGTGTTCAACTTAACTCAGAAGCAGATGGGCTCAAACACAATATTTACAGGAATGTGTACACTTGTGAATCTGTTGGCACTGCTGACAGAAGCAGCGGGGTCCCAGGAACAACAAGGGTACCCAGAGCCCAGACGGTGGTTTCTAATGAGAACCTCTGAGAGAAACTAGACCTCAGCCAGGTGTGGTGGTATATACCTGTGATCCCAGCATTCAGGAGACTGAGGCAGGAGAATGGTAATTCAAGACCAATCTGGGCTATAGTGAGACCCTCTGTCAAACAACAAGAAAGGACCCCTGGATGAAAGGCTGATTCTCAGACTGGAACAGAATATATATTAATGAGTCTGGAGCATCCTACATGTCACAGAGTAAGGAAGAGGTGTGTTAAGGGTCAGAGGGGTGGGGCTACATTCAGAGCGCACAAAAGCACATGAAAAGGCTGCAAGTAGCCATGCCAGGACCACCTGAGCATCAAAACCAAGTGGTACTGAGTTGCCAGCCAAGTGTAAAAAGAGTCATACTGACAGAAATCAATGGCTACGTAAAACAGGATGGGGGACAGCAGACACTGGCAACATTCCCAGCCACTCACGGCTACCCTGCCCTTTGGAAGGTAAATTCCCCGCTCCCCAGATAAGGGAGGAAGCACCCCCCCAAGAGTACAAGGACAAAGAATACAGAAAAGGGTAACTTGATGGGAGGACTGAGGAGGACACTCAGCAACATCTCTCAGCAAGACAGTAACAGCAGCTTGGCAGTGACAAGCCACGCCCACCCCCCCCACCCCCCAGAGTTGCAGCACTTGCTGCTGAAAACCCAGTCCCCCAAAGAGATGGGAAAAATCAACAGAGCTGGATAGGCACAGGACAGATGCCAGGAAGTCACTATAGTCACACCTGGCAAGCCCTGGCCTTGGCCACTCCCTCATCCCACCATCCTGAAGAAAGGACCTATCCCAACCGGACATCATTATCCCACATTCCCAGGCACTTGCCTCTCTCCCTGTGCCACAGGCGGCCCTGTCAAGGCCAGAGGCTGGGAGTCCCCTCTTGCCCCTCATCTCAGCAATTTCTGTCCCTTAGGGCTCTGGGCCTTCCATCTCTATCTACCCTCACCACCAGTATATCCTATGCTAATTGGAACCACTCTCTCAAAAGACCCTCCTGACATCTTATGCTCTGGAAAGAGCCTTAAAATGCCATCATGCTGGAGGCTAACCTGGCCCAGACCTACCTCCCAGTGTCCTGCCCTCTTATGGCGAGGACCAAAGACACAATGCATGTCCTAGCACTTGGGCAGCATACGGCTCTAGGCAGCTCACATTCTCAGGACTGCTCCCCTAGCTGTAGCCATGACCTGGAGGCCTTTCCGACCCCTAGAGTGACCCTCTGTCATCCTGTAGTCCCCATATTTATCCGCACCCCTATTTAGTATGCAAACCTGTCCACTGAATTTGCCCCAGCTGTCAACCCGTGGTGTTCCGGGCTGCCCTGTAGCAAGTAGCAAGCCCAGGCATCATTCAAACTGTCTGTCGGGCAAAAGAGTCCTGCAGGCAGCCTGGGCCACAAGGACGTGCGAGCGTGAGCCGGCTCTGCATTTTCCCTCGCTTTTGTTTACAGCATCTTTGCCATTCCAGAGAAGAAACTGAATCCCACAGAGCCCAAGGCACAGTTGGTGGCAAATCCACAGGCAGCCATTACCTTGTACAGCATCCCCACAGGTCAGGCTACGGGGGACGGTCAGCCTCTAGGCGCCTGCCTTCTGGGGCTCCTTAGCTAGACACTGTTCCGTCCCTGCCTATGGGTGTCCACAGGGCCTGGGTGGGGATTGCATGCCATTTTCTTCCAACCGTGGTTGCTTTTTCAACACCACACACAAGTGTGCTTTTAAATTAATGTAATTGCTTGTTCGCTCTCTGGTTCTGAATTAGTAAACGCTTCGGAATTAGCATCATTTGAAAGGGAACCAGCAGAATGCTGATCTCGGCTGGAGGCGGGGACGGCAGTCTAGGGATCAGGGTACCGGTCTCCACTTCTGGGCAGGTCTGAATTTTCCATGATTAAAATAAAAACAAGTTTAAAAACAAGGATATGGTGACTCCTCACAAGCTCCATTCACCTAGTTCCCAACTAACGAAGCTGTCGTCACCAGGCCAGGAAATGGCTCTCCTGGGACCTCAGAAGCATGATCCTTGGTGTTTCCTGTTTAACTCTTTGTCTCTCAATGCCAAAAGGCTCTCAGGGGTCTTAGGGACCCACATAGAAGCTGCACTTAGTCACCCTCACAGTCCCATCTCCAAGCAAGTGGGGCCTCTCCTCCTAGACCACACACGCCATGTGACGATAAGGGAGGCAAGAAAGACCAACACAGGAACACCAACAAGAAAGCTGTGAGGGAAAGGTAGGAAGCAAGGAGCCAGATGTGAGGGCCTAGCTGACACAGCACCTCAGTGACAGCTCTCACCATAAATAGACAGCACCCAGCTCCAGATACCCTACCTAGAGGATCAGGGAGCAACACCACAGTGGCCATCTAAGCCTTCCAGAGGGGAGGCCCGAGTTCACCCACTGGATCCCCAGACAGACCACTTCAGGCTTGCCCATTCCCCACCCCTAGCAATGTCTCTGCATCTCGGACCTCTTCAGACACCTGAACACCAACAGAAGTTGTTCAGAGAGAATATGGTTGGCTGAGTGCCCAGTCTTGATCTTTGGATGAGACCCTGCCTGGCAGTCCCTCTACAGTTCTCGGGAAACCTTCTGAAGTATACACCAGTGAAGTATTTTTTTTTTTCTTTTAGCCTCAACCAATGATTCCTAATACACGATCACTCAATTAACCCCTCATACCACAGGGAATATAATGTTGGAAAAACACCTGCCATGGTTCAAGGGTTGAGTTTTCCAGCCCTTTGGGGACTGCATTGCTTCAGACAGCCACCAACCATCCACCCAAACAGACACACCTCCCTCCTGTGAGAAGGGCATGGCTGAAGACACAACACATATGACCTCAACGCACCATCCTCATGCTCACAGGTACCCAGCACACCTCCAACATGACCAATCAGAAGGCTGATGACATACTTTTCCCCTGCAGGAGTGGAACGTTCTGGAGTGGTCTTGAACTTGCCCATACCCTCTTGAGGAGACTCCACCAAATGCACAGCCAGCAAGACAAAGCTTCTTCTAGGGTTGCACGGTCATTGGGAGGATCCCATAGATGACCCTGGGCTGCACAGGCAGGTGGACAGGGCAGTATCTTACAGTAATAATTCTCATGGAAGATCTGGCTTCCAGCCATAGGCTAGATTTAGCTCTGTATCATGCTGATGAGTAGGGGAGGGAGACACCTTCCAAAGAATTAAAAAATATATAGGTTTATGAAGAGCACTCGGGTCTGTTGCCTGGGAACAGCACTACAAGGACTCTATGCAGGGTTAAGAGGTCCAGTGGACCGTGGGGACTCATGGTCTGGTGCTGGCCTAGGACCATGATAATGTTCCAGACAGCAGGAGGTGACCAGGTGCTCTGAACTGGCCATGTTCCCTGTACAAGATGCACACACCACACCTCCTCATGGAGACTACTGTGTGAGCAAAAACATCCCTCCTATCCATCAGAAGCATCATCAGTGCTCCAGGAAAGCAGAGACCAAAACAGCAGGAGAACGAGCACCACACAGCACGTGCCATGAGGGCAATCAGATGAGGCATGATGCTGAGAAGAGGACACTTGAGCCGTGTAAGCACTGGGGAGCCAGGCCAGCCCCGCACTGTGTATGAGCATGGCCACTTCCGAAGGCCGGGGCACCTCTTTCAGAAACACTGTGCTAGGCCTGTGAGCTGTCCTGTGCTCTCGGAGTAAAGGTAAGCTCTGTATTCAGATCCACAACATGTTGCTCAGAGCATCTGCAGCTCAGAGGCTGGAACAGGGGCACCACAGGGCCCTGTCATACTACAGGTAGCTTCCTTGTCCCTTGACTCATCTTCTGGACACTGCCAACTCCTCTGAACACACATGCACACCCAAGCATGAATACATGCACAGACACAAGTGTGTACCTGTGTGTGACCTATGTACACACATACATGAACACACACCTGAGTGTGCACACCCATGAAGGTGGCCACATTGGGTTGACCCCCATAGTGCGGCATCCAGGGTCTCCTCCGTTCTGAACCCTGGGATTCAAGCAGGGTGACTCTAAGCTTTCTTCTTATTCCCGACTAAAGACAGAGCAAACACCCAACTTGGACATCAAATCAGGCCCTGCCTTTTTCCAATTCAAGGGCCAATTATTCAGAATCTACACTGCCTTCAGTCCCAGCCTGGACTGCCACCTTCCTCCTGAGGCTGGTGTCTCAGCACAGCACGTGGTAAGAGGGTGGGGCACCTTAGCATAAGAACTCAGTAGGTCCCAGCACAACGGAGAATAGAGCAGGGGAATGGAGATGGTTGAAAAGATCAGAGGACAGCTGAGCGGTGGTGGTGCACACCTTTAATCCCGGCGCTCGGCGCTCGGGAGGCAGAGGCAGAAGGGTCTCTAAGTTCAAGGCCAGACTGGTCTATAAGAGCTAGTTCCAGGACAGGCGCCAAAGCTACACAGAGAAACCCTGTCTCCGAGAAAAAAAAAAAAATTAGAGAACGAGTCCCAGTGAGGGAAGTGGGAAACACAGGACACAAACCCATACTGGCCTGGGTTGAGTGGTGGGAGGTCCACTCATCTCACCGAGTGCTCGAAAATCCTGGACTTAGTCACTGTCCTTATGGCATGTTGGCCCCACTCAGGCACACATAATCTCACTGATCCAGACAAGGTCTGAGCTTGGACTCCTCATTCTATAGTCAAGACCATGAAGTGACCCATGAAGTGACCCATGGTCATGGAAGCAGGGGTGCAGGACACTGTCCAGGTACTGCTGGGACTCTATCCAGGCTACTGTCCTTGAGACTACATCTCCCCCCTACTGATGCATGTACCCCAAAGAAAATACACTGGAACATCCCTGTGGTCTGAGTGTTCATGTGCTTGCACAAACGAGTGTCACATGTGTGTGTAAAAGTCTATCCATTCCTAAATGTGTGTATGCTTTATGTGTGCACAAGAAGACATGAAGTTCTAAGTGCAGGTGAACATGTATGTACTAGTGTGTGGCACAAGCATGAAAATGGGTGTAAGAGTATATACGGGCGAATGTGAACGTCCATCAAGGGTCTTGAGTGTGAGAGTGTGCACTGACTTGTGTTTGTGTTTCCATGTGCATCTGCACGGATGCAAAGGCGACAGTGAGCTTGAGTATGCATGGAGGTGTATTTGTGTGGATGTGTGGGAGGGCATATAGGAGCATGGGTGTGTCTACATGCAAACACAAGTGAGCGAGTGGGAGAATATGGCAGGATGCACGTGAAGCATTTGTGTAGATGCCTGCACGGGAGTGAGTGAGTGTGCTTCTGAGCGGGCATGTGTGCTTGCACGTGAGGGTGAACAGGGGAGGGGCAGGTATGACTCATGTCCCCAGACACAGTAAAACAGTGTCCTACAGAGCAGAGGTTCTTTCCTTGCCTCATTCATCATGAGATGAAGACAAGAGCCCACAGCTATGAGAGCAGTCTCCCTGCCCCACCCCTTTGCTAGTCCTGTCTATACTGAGGCTTGGGTCCCACTCCTGCAACCTCCTAGACTGCCAGTCCTGGCTCCATAGGGCCTGCCAAGCAAGCGGAAGGCACAGGCCCCGGGTCGCAGGGACACCACCCCACCACAGCCACAGGGCCCTTCTGGCCACACTCAGCTCAGGCCATTGCAGTAGGAAGAGGACAGGCAGAGTGTCCTGTCATCACATCCTAGGAGTCCCTTTCCATGGGCGATCTCAACACATTGAAAGCACCTCGCTCCAAAGTGCGGCTCGCATAGCCAGAGAGAAACTAGCAGATCAGTGACTTCACGCACCTGACTAAGGTGGCAGCATCCACGTCACTGATTTCAGAAGGTTGACAGGACAGGGAACGCCTTCCAGACACGGTCTACACATGGTACCCAGAAAACACAGCTGTCCTATGACACTGCTCCCATTGACAGTGGGGGAAACCGAGGCACAGAGATCCTCCTGCACCCCAGCTCACAGGATTTTGCAAGCACCCCTGAAATTCTTGGAGACCCTTCACTCACAAGCCCACCTGCACCCATATGAGTCAGCACCTGAGCCACCCTGCTCTGTGCACACAGTTACCCGTGCACCCAAGGAACTCAGCCCTTACCCCAGAGACGGCAAGGATGTTAAAGAAAAGAGAATACATCAGAAGCCATCGGAACCCCAGAGGGCGCTGCCCACAGCTTAGGTGACAGACAGAAACAAGAGCAAACATATTCCTTAACAACCCTGATCTCCATCACAGGAATCCGACAGAAACTGAAGTCCATTTCCTCTATCCTGATAGGCAGCTGAAAACACACAGTGTACACAAGTTCAGTAGACCTGGGCTACTTCAAAGAGAAAAGAGATAATAACAGTAATACAGACTCATCTGGGGCAAAAGCAAGCGCACAGGGTCTATGAAGAACACTAGGTAAAGCTCAGAACCAGTGGGCACAAGTCTGTCTGTGTCATCTACCCCAGACTCAGGAAGGGATGGCAGGAGACCACTGTGGATGGAGGCCTTGAGCCACTGGCTAGACCAGCCCAGGTCCACTTTTCCCAAGAACCTCCTCCCCTCAGTAGCACGCCAAGGCAGTGGCCTTCTGCTCTTCTGTCTTCCCCACGGCTCTCGGAACCTCCCTGAAGATGGGCAGCGGTTCTGAAAGGGACCTTCTTCCCTGCACAGGACAGGATCTGGAGCTCAAACCTCTCTGCAAAATGCAGGTCTGCTCGGAGTCTCTACCCTTGACCGGAAGGTCTGAAGTGGGGGTGCACACCTGACTCTCGAGCTTTCCTAGGACTCAGCTCCAAAGGACTCCCGTGCAGAACTAACACCCCAAAAGCAGCATCCCCTGCGTGTGCAGCAAGGGCCACCCTGCAGGGTTTCCACCATGACTCATTCTCTCAGATTCTTCTGCATAGCTGCTCTAAGCCTTTTTTCCCATTACCGCCTGCCTAGAATTAGGAGGCGAGGAGGCAGTGCCATCAGCAGAAGGCTGCACAGCAGAGGTAACGGCTGAAGGGAGGTGGCAGAAAGGCGGTGAAGTACACCAGCACTTCCTAAAGCAAGTGCCACCTTCTCCGGGCATCTTAAACACTGAGGGGCAGAGTTCACTGACAGGCTGCAGGGTGCTTGGAATTCTGTAAGGGGAAGACGTTTGAAACCCTTGAGGACTACCTACGGGCTTCCCTTCATTACAGGTTTCCCTACCTTGATCCCCATTTAGGCGTCAATATGAGACGTGAATACAAATATTATAGAGGATAAAACGCTTTCGAAATGGCAGAAGATTTTCAACACATGCTTTCCTTATGGACATTTTACCTTCACACTGCCTCTGTGGAAGCAGCATCTTCCCCTATGGGCAGGGGCATGGCTGAGTTCAGTGAGGGGTGGGGGATTTATATCAAATTGGAGGTCAGTCACTGGGAAACCTGGGTACCAGCTACCTAAGAATCCTTGTTTTCACGTGAGCTTCCTTCCCGCACTGGAGTAACAAGGGCTCCTCTATCCCAGAGGGAGGGGCACTGGCACCTTCGCAGACTCCTCCCTCTCGCCTTTTACATCTTGGCTCTAAAAGGAATGCCTAGGGGCTGGGTAGGGGAGAAAATTACCAGTTTAAAAAGGACCTGAGCCCATGTCTCTCACTAGCCCTACAATGTATGCTGAGCATGAGACCTGCCATCATGGCCTCTGGGACCCTGTACTGCTCCCTGACATCAGGAGAGGGTGTGCATCCTATAGTCGCCAGGTACACCCGACTAACATCCCCCCCCCACACACACACACCAGCTATCCTCCCCCAATTTGGATCCTGGTGCAGCCCAGCCCCCCACAACTTCCCATGTGCTCCCAAGGCTACCTTCTTTCCTTATATGGGCTCCCCCACCTATCTGCCTCGCATCTCCCTCCTGGCTGTTCGGTAGCTAGACCTAGAAACACAACACTCGCTCAGCTGCCAGTCCTAGGCAGGACCAGTGCAGGGGAAGGTACCAAACTCCTGGGAACTGTCTCCCGGTCCACCATCACCACCCCCATGTGTCTGGGAGAACAGGGACGTCCGGAGTCCAGGAGGAGCCTCAAGAGGAATCCTATGCCCTTGTCCCAGCAGCCACCTCACCCGCCCGTTGAAAGAGACAAAGTTCCAGGCTCTGTGGAACAAGGGTAAAGGCTTCTAGGCGCAGAGATGGTGAAGATCAGATTGTGAGTGACCTTGGCAAACTCCTCTTCTTTGGAGCAGGAGTTAGGATGGTTAGAGATATAGGAGGGGTTCAAAGTCCATTCCCTCCTATTGACTGCTCCCACGAGTCCGCGGAATTGAGAAGCAAGCCCCAGACGCTGCCGCTGTAGGTGAACTGGAGAGGAGCCCAGGGACTGAACGCTCCGCCAGACTAGAAGCCTGGCCTCGAGACCGCGCATCCGCGCATCCTCCCACTTTTCATCCCTCAACGGAGATGGGTGCAACCCAAAGCAGTGGGTCAGGCTTAGGCTCCCGCTTGGGCACACAAATACTGCCTGACCTTGGGCGTTACACATACACACACACACACATACACACGGTCTCGCGTCTCCACCCTAAAGACACTGTGGACTCTTACCTCGGAAGAAACCCCAAGTGCTAACCCTGACTGCATTCCCAGCTTGCTGAGTGACCTTGAACACTCACACCTCTCTTCAGAACCTCAGTTTCCCCACCCACCCCATAGAAAGAAGAATGTTAAACTCCTGGCACCACCAGTCCCGCTGGCAGGTGTGTCTCCAACCCAATGGAGGGCGCGTGATGGCACTTACCGTCCTCCAGAGACGTGGGCGCTTGGCAGGGACCAAGGCGGCTGTGACCAGTAAGTGAGAGGCAGCCACCACAAGCCCAAAGCCGATGACCAGTAGGCTGCGCACGGGCAGCAAGGCATAGGACACGAAGGTGATCAAAAGGAGTTGCCAAACCCCCTGCTCAGCAACCGCGGCTCCCACTGCGCCTCCCGCAGAACCCCTCGCCGGGCCACCCAGGGCGAAGGGGCAGCAGAGTAGAGCGAAGGTGAGGCTGAAGAACAGCGCCAGCTGACCGACCTGCTGCAGCTGGGACACCTGCAGGGATCGGACATTGGTGACCACGAACAGCGCCAAAAAGAGGATGCAGTGCACGGGGTGAGACCCCTTAGCGAGGCCAGGCGCGGGACCCGGCGCGCCCAGCAGTTCAGCCAGCGCCAGGGAGCCCGCCAGCAGGCTAAGCACCGCCAGCGCCTTCAGCGTGGCCGCCTGCTCCAGCCGCAGCGTGTAGCCGCGGAACAGCGCCTCCAGCTCGGGGCACGCGAACTCCTCGCCACACGCCCGGAGCCCGCGCCGGCCGCCCGGCCCAGCCGCCCGCTCTGCGCCCCCGGGCTCGCCCGCGCCTCCGCCGCCGCCTTGGCCGCGCGGCGCCCCCGCCATCTCAGCGCCATGCAGCGGCCGCGGCCACGGGCGCGCCCCTCGCCGGCCCGGGGCGCCGGGGCGCGGGCGGCGGCGCCGGGGCGGGCGGGCGGCGGGCGGCGAGGCGCCGGGGCGCGGGGCGGGCGGAGTTGGGGCGCCGGCTGCCCAGCGCGCGCGCCCCGAGCGCGTCCCCTCCCGCCCGCCGCGCCTGCGCACTGGCGCCCGCCCGCGCCCCGGCTGTGGTCCTCCGCGGGGACCGCGCTGCGACAAGCAAGCCCCACGAGCCCCGGTCCTGGGCAGGCAGAGTCCGCGCCCAACT
The DNA here is from genome assembly GCA_963919715.1 of Microtus obscurus. Lineage (NCBI taxonomy): Eukaryota > Metazoa > Chordata > Mammalia > Rodentia > Cricetidae > Microtus > Microtus obscurus. The sequence goes on from CAWTZC010000015.1 coordinate 27,615,738, forward strand.
CTGCGCCCCACGTCTCACTCGCCCGAAGGGCCACGTGACCTTGAGTACCGCTCTTGCCTTTCCGAGCCTCGATTTTCCCACCTATGCACACCGGAGCCCACCCATCCCCACCCCCAGGAGTTTAAAAAAAAAAAGCGGAAATTCCCAGTAGAGAGGAACAGCCCTGCCAGGTGTATGTTATGTTCCCTCCCCAAACAGAACCAGGTCACCGGAGAGGAACCCTTACTCCGCTTTAGACTCAGTCAATGCCCACCGAGAAGCCCCGTGGATCCCTGGTCACACATGCAGGGAGCTCTAAGTGTCTGGTTTGCCCACCACCTGGGTGGGTGGTGGGAGCTCTGTCTGTTGACCCAAACAAGAATAGAGCGCTGCAATGTCCAGGGAAGCTGTGAGGTATAGGTGCAGGGATGGGTGAGGGCAGGAAGGAGAGATAAAACAGCTCCGCTGACTCCCTAAATAGTAGCTAGCCATGCAAATGATGGCAAGACGTTTTCTTCCTGCGGAACAAGTGGCAGGGACAGACCCACCGCTGATGCCTAATTTGCACCCTCGTGATATCCATTCACTATCAGAATGGACCTTACAGAATTTCATATGGTGCTCAGGATGGACCCCTGAGGTCGCTGCCTTTGTTCCCCTTTAAAGAGGGTCCCAGAGGACCCAGACAGTAGAAAGGATGAGAGGAGCCCTTGCCACCTTTGGATCCCATGGGTGCACAGGAGCTATGTCCCTCACGAAATTTTGCAACCCAGACATTATTCCTCCTACAGGAGGCCCTATTTCCAAATGCTCAGTTTCAATCTATCCTGCTCAAACTCTACTCTGTTTTGGAGGACCCCAGGGATTCTCAGGGTAAGAGCAACTGCCCTCCTATTCTATAGGTGCAAGGATTAGAATTTGAGGTGTTCCAGTTTTCATTGGAATTAGTATTAGTTTGAGCCACATGAAACTGTCGTTTTCACATGTTCCACTCAACCTTTCCAATAGTTCACAACCAAGGTCTTCTGGAATCACTTGATAGCCTGCTAATCCCTCTGCTTGGAGCAGACTCCCCAGGAAGACGCTCCCAGTGCAAAGCCTGCCTGGCACCAGCCTGCACCCAGGCTGTTTTCACCCCAGTCCTGCCCCTTCCATGAAGGTTCACACCTAGTGCTCTGCAGCCTCATTCTCTGGTCATCTTTCTCTCTCTGTTCTTTTGGCTGAAACCCAAGGAGAGCACCAGCTGATGCAGAAAAAACGGTCGGGCTCTATCCTTAGGTCACTGCATTGAAAAGCACCACTGTGACCACCTGATTCCTGGTTGTCTTTACTAATAAGTCTGCAAGGTTTCTCAAGTATCTGCATCAGGTAGAATCTCTTAGTGTTGTATGGTTTCATATCCTAGTGGTTTTATTAAAGCAACCCTGAGCAATATCCAGAAGTGTTCCTACTACATAAAAAATGAAAGACATATGGTGAAGTCATTTAAATGCAAAGTTCATAAGTAAGCTGCACCTGCTTGCTTCTGTGTCGACTTGCAATTCCTTCTTCACTCATTTTTTTTTTTTGAGTCAGCAGCAACTGCTTTCAAGAGAACCTGGAGGGACCTATATTCAGGTTTGGAAAGAAGGTGGGTCATCGTGTGACCCTTTTGCTCACTGCCACAGCTACGCTTCTTCTTATGTCTGTCTGACATACCTTACTTGGCATCTTGGAAAACAGCCTTTGTCACCTTTGTTTTGTTGGTGAAGAACCAGACTCCAGAGATGCTCAGTTGCTGGCTCAGTCTCACAGTCTGGAGGGAGCATGGGGTTCCTTCAAGCCCTGTCGAAAACCCTTAGATGGCACAAGAGCCCATACTTGCTATTGTCAGTATGGGCTTGTACACTAACTACTGTGCTAATGCTCCCGCATCACGTGCCAGGCTGGAAGAAGGGCTTCAATGGACAGTCTACAGCCACAGACAGAGAGGGAAGTTATCTATAATACAGCGGGAGCATGGATGGTGCGTACCTCCCATATGACTGCTGTCCTTATCAAAGGAGGAAGTCTGGGCCGTTTCACATACAGGCAGAGTACCATGGATGACACTGTCAGAAGCCAAGGATCTACTACAAAGTCCAGAGAAAGGCCTAGAACAAATCTTCCCTAGCAGCGTCACAAATAGAAACTCTAATCTCCTATGGAGTATCTGCCACTCCAAAAGATGTCAACAACTAGGGAGGCAGCATGGCTAACCGTAGATATGTAGATATGTCTGAGAAGCCAGAATCTTGGTCACTTCCCAGTCCCTACAGCATCTCTCCTCTTCATCATCCACCCCAGTCTCTCTCTAATAAATAACTAAATTTAATTTAAAAAAAAAACTCACAGTGCATTTTGAGCACTTTTGTCCAGTGGGTGGATTTCAGGCACAGTCTCCTCTTCTATGCATATGGAAGAGCATCACTGACCATCATCTGCCGGTCGCTATTACAGAGCCTTCCCGTGTGTTTTTTGTATCGATGCCCTGAGACTGCATAGGATAAGATCATTCAGGTGATGCAGAGTGGGTCTGGTCTGAAGCCTCAGCCCGTCTGGCCCAGTCCTACTTCATGGTCTACCCTAGGAGGTTGTGAGACATCACGGCTAAAAGAATGTGAATGCCTGAGCTAACATCTCAGGGATGCCCGTGCCAGATGTGTGACTTTCAGCAAGCTATTCATCCTGTCTGTGTTCTGACTGTGAATTGTGGATTTAATTTCCCTAGCAAAATGTGGGAAGAAGGAGCCACAGTCACACCGACTACCCTTCCTACACATAAAATAAACATGATTTTGCTTTACCAATTCAGTGCTCTATATACACACAAGTGGATCACTCAAACTCTTGATTCAGGCATCTAGACAGTGGCCCTAGTAGCCAGAGAACTCACACGGTCCTGCTTTAGCTCACTGATTTCCGTGGATTGCAGTCAGGGATCAGCATTTAGAAGACTGTATACCATAGTCTATTTCCACTTCATATTTGGAGACCACGTTTCCCTGTGAACCTGTAGGGAGATTAGTGTCTACTTTAATAGCCTTTGGGCCACTGCCAACACAAGGATAAGGGTTGCCAGCCCTGTGACTATAGGATGCTCAGTAGAGTTGATATTTCTGTGCTCATTTTTAAGTGATCAAATGCACATATGAAGGTCTCATAATGTGGAGCAATCAAAGCTTTTGATGTGCTAGGCTCATCCTTGAGCAAGCTGATCCCTGCTGTGGGTCCAACATGGTTCGTCTTGACCAAAATTTATGTTGGGGCTTAATTAGTCCATGTGTCAGCATTCAGAGGTGGGTTCTAGTGGGAGATGTATGGGTCAAGGGGGTAAAGCCCTCATAAGTGGACTGCAGGGACAGTTAGCAGTTCTGCCCCCTTTCCAAGTCCCCGTGCACCCCTAGTCCATCCCCTCCTCCACTTTATGCCCATGTGTAATTCTGCACGAGGCCTCCAGAAGCCGAGCAGAGTCTGACATTGTGTTCTTAGATTCTCAGCTTTCAGAACTGTGAGTCAAATTACCCCTTTTTCTTTATAAAGTCCCCATCCGTGGGCACTCTGGTACAGCAGCAGAAAATGAAGGAGGACAGGCCCTGGCTTGCTGCCGCCGTCCTGTTACCCCCAGCTTCAGAGGCTGCACACACCGTGTCTCCGCCGTTTTCAGTCTTTTCCGTGTGCTTCCTTGGAGCCTCCGGGCAGAGGAAAGGGATTTCTGCTTCACTTGACGACCATCAGAAACTGTCTCATGCATCTGTTCAGGACTCTTCCTTTCAAAAGGACACAAAGCCTCAGGCTGTCATAATCCGAAACAGAAAAGGTCTGGCTCTTGTGACTGAAGGTCTGCGCTGGCCACAGCTGTGTTCGTTCCAGAACTCCAGAGCCTAGAAATGCTACAGATGGGGCTCCCACTGCCACCTGCCAGGCTTGGACATGACCACACGAGCAGGTGGGAGGTGTGGGCTCTTCTTTCTTTGCTCCTGGGCCTGGGGACAGTGCCCAGATAGCTGGAACTGAAAATAAAGTGTTCCAGCACTCCAGGGAGGGCTGCAGCTGCACAAGGAGGCGTGGGTAACGAGCAGCAGACGTCACTCATTGATTCAGCCACTTCAAGCACCGGTGTCTTGTGGGGTTCCCTGTGGCATGGAAAGAGGGAAAAGTGGCTGTTGGACATTCAGACTTATGTGTTGTCTTCAGTGTAACCCTAGAATTTGTTATCTATTTCGTGACCCTTCCAGGGGAGACACCAATAAGCACCTATTCACTGTGATAGGGCACCAATTTCAGACGAAAGAGACAACAATCCCACACAAACTCCGGTTGGTAAGCCAGTGAATTTACTGGACTTGCTTACAGGAGCATGGGTGACCCCACACTGTGCCACTGCAAAGTCTCCCCCAGCATGGATGATGACTTTCCCATGGCTGCAGTGGATGGAGTCCCCACTTTAGCTAACCTCTCGTCCCTCCATACTCAAGCACCGGATAACCACATGCAGGAAGTAGGGCAGTGTAGAAGGGTCTCTTGCGGGTCATCCGAGGGTCGCTCTGCTCAGAGGACAGAGTTCCACACTAGCCTAGGATCCACTGTTCCCGCCATTCCTTCAAGAGTTTTTGTTCTCTGCTTAAAAGTTTGAAATCACCGTATCTCAACATTTCCTTAGATTTCAGTCTAGTGATTGTCCCCATGTCCATGAAAACCTCAAACAGACATGGATTGTTCTTAAATACAATCCAGGAGCCCAAGAGAAAACTGAAGGGGATAAAGGAGTCTCCATCTCCTCTGTAACGCCCTAGACTTTACTTGTCGCAACTCCCCAGACCCCACTGTGAAATCTCCCACACACTGCCCTGTGACTCTTTCATCTTCTCTGAATTCCTAGCTTCTCAGCCATGCAGCACAAACTTCAGCCTCCCTTGTTATCCGTACACGGTACTGTGGCCTGTCTGTCCCATTCTGCCCGTGCTCTCAGATAGAGACAGTGAGTCACTCCAGACACCTACACACGCTAACTCAGATTTTCCTAAGGAAGAGCCATCTTTCTGAATGTACATCACACACCCCATAAGGCCCAAAGCTGGTAGTGCATCCAAACCTTGCATTTTTATTACAATCTACTTCAGCCGAATTCAAAGGCAGTTAGAGTCATCCAAGTGTACTGGGAACCTTAGATCGTCACTCCCCTCTTTCCTAACAGCAAAGGCCAGCTCCTGTGCGGTAGGCATGGTGGATAGTACATGCTCCGTCTTTGCTAATCCCTCCTTAGCTCTTTGGCATATCCTAGGGGTGATGGGTATTACGCCCCAGAGGTTTTGCTGGCTACTGTTGTCCAGGTCTGTCCTGATGTGCTCCTGGCAGCTTATCCTCAGGGGTCATGGCCTTCTGTCCTTGATCCATATTACTTTGAAGGTGACTGCCAACTTCACTAAAGGTGACTAGTTTTTTCAGCATGTCCTCATGGGGTATTTTTTGGTAGGTCGGCAGTACAGGGAGGTCCTAAACTGTAGAACTTGGAGACCAGAAGCAGCTGTCTCCAGGCTCCTCCCCTGATGAATGCAGACCTGAACATTTGCATCCACACTGCGTCTGCCCTGCTTTCTTCCATCCCTTCCAACCCTCTTAAGAAAGCCAGGATGTGGCGGTATCTGAAGTTCACTGGAAGGAGGGGTATGAGTCAGGAACTTTCCAGAAAAACAGAAGCAACAGGATATGTGTATTGCCTAGAAAGAGGGGCGGGGGTGGGGGAGCGATAGTACGCTCATGAAGAAAGGGCATGTCTCGCTCATGCAACAACGGAGGCTGTTAAGTTCAGCATCTGCAGAACTGATGGGCAGCTAGCGACCCGGAGAAGAGCTTATACTCTGGTACAAGTCTGATGACTAAAGAGGTCTTTATTCCTGGATGGAGGCCAGTCTTTTTTGCCTTTTCTATCCAGGCTTAGCTGATTGAAGAGGCTTAACAAATTGAATGAGGACTAGTCACATTACAGAGAATGATCTGCTCGACTCAGAAGCTGCTGGTGTGAACGTAAATTCCACCCCCAAATCACCCTTGTAGATGTAGAGTCAAAATAATATCAGGTTCCCTTTCTAGGCACTATGGTCCTGCCAAGATGACACATGAAATCACCCTCCCAGAGAGGCTGACCCAAGTGACTGGTAAGGGAAGGATAGGAGTGTTTTATCTGTGGGAATCAGAAGCAGGTCACATGTTCTGTAAGTGGGCAAACTGGAACTCAGGAAGGCACTTTTGATGCTGGGTCAGGTTTCTTTCTTTTAGGTGTTCTGCAAGTACAAGAAGAAAAACAGACCCTTCTAGAATAGAATCTCATTGTGCATTTTGCCTTGTAAAGATGGAGACTTTAGGAGAAGAGCATGGACAGGAAGCATCAAACCCCAGGAGGTCCACTCTGCCCTCCTCTGTCAACATGCTTGCTTTGAAGGAAAGGGAACTGGTATTTGCTAGTCACACACTGCCATGGGATTGCAAAGGGCAGGGAGACTCCAGAAACTGGGCAGCCACAGCACACTGGCTCTACCTGTGGGCAGTGACTTCCTCGTCCCTTCCCCCAGATGAAATGAGATGCATATTCTTCAAACAATGGGAGGATCAAGATCTTCTCAGTAGAAGCCCCTGTAAGAAATGTCCTCCTATTTCCCTGAGGCATCTTATGTGTTTTCTGGGGTTACAAAAGTAGAGAGCCCCACCCTGCTCCCAGGGGATCACAGTCCTGCACTTGACCTGGGGACAGGAGGACAGGAGACAGGAAACCTCCGAGGTTACTAGACCCTCATGGATCCAAAGATGAAAGAAAGAAGGGCCTCTTCCACCAGGAGGCATCTAGAAGAGTGGAGGGCAGGACAGGAACATCCTAAGACCAGCCATGTCCCCTAGTTGAATAAGGACAGCAGGAAGGGATTCTCTAAATCCCCCAAGCACCTGTTGGGGTCAGTACGTGCCCCTGCCTGCCTGCACCCAAGTGATTCGTCTTCACTAGAGCCTAGGTACTTCCCCAAAGCCACCAGGAGGGACCCGATTTATTTATAGTGACCCTGGAGACCTAAGCTGATGAGCGCTAAATGGATTTGTGTAAACCACCCGGAGCTGCAGATGGGGAGGAGGGTAGAGGGCTGGGTGGGCAGGCTGGTCCTGAAGCGAATAGGGAAAGTATGGAAAATCGGGCCTGGCTCCGGAGAGCGGAGTGTGGTGAGAGTCGGCGCTGACAGCTGCGCTTGAAAGGCCCAAGGAGCTTCAGCCTGAGGATTTGTGCTAAAAATAGCATCGCTGGCTTGTGGGTAGAGAATTTGACCCAATTAGAGATTACCAGTTTCAGGAATTACTGGAAAAGAAATCTCATTAAATAGGTTAAATATAGGAGCCAGAAGCTTAAAAGGCCATTTGGGACTAAAAGGAAACCCAAAACTCCAGAAAAATTTAAAAATAAATTGTGTTTCTCCTTTAAGAGCGGGGGTGGGGGGGTGTCTCAGTGGGCTGCCTAAACACAACCTCTGTCTGGAAGGTCCTGAGATGATCTCTCAGGACTTGGAGTCACAGACAGGGCCAGAGGCTCCGTCAGAGCCACCCTGCAGCCCTGGACCTGAGCCCAGAGCCATCCCTGCTAGCCACCGCTGGAGTGCTCGCTGTTAAATGGCCATGCTCGAGAGCCAGGAGAGGAGCAGGGGCTCTGATCACACTTGACACACATACATGCTAATACTGTCAGCATAGGGTGGATATGTGCCAGACCCCACCCTCCTGGAATTTCCTATCTCCACGCACCACCTAACACCAGCCAGAAACCCAGCAGCATGCTCCTCACCTCCCTCTCCTCCCCACAGCCAATCTGTCACCAAGTCCTAGGGATCCTGTCCCCAAAATAGCTCCCTCCTGTACATCTCCACACCAGACCTGTCACTGCTTGAATTCAGGTCCTCGGAGACTGCTGCCAGGACTCCTAGAGCCTCCTCCCTCTGTTCTCTTCCTGCAGCCCCCACGTGCACCTGCTCAGAGCCCAGCAGTGTCTTCTCTGCAATGGGAAGGGGATCCTGTCGCTTTCTGGCTCTGAAAAACCCGGCAGCTTCCTAGTGCCTCAAAACATCCTGTCCAGTGTGCTTTCAGAGTGCCACATCCCGAGGGAAGAGCTAAAACAGTAAATCAAATTTAAAAATTAAAAAAGGAAAACCTGTCGTCTTTGAACCCACTTCGAGGTGATGAGTCAGGCAGGCACCTCCTCACTGAAAGTGGAATCTCCAGTTGCTCACCAGAGAAAACCCAAGGCTCCCCAAGGACAGTGCTCTGGCCCTGGGGCTCCTCTAGCTGCAGTTCCCGTCCTCCAAACACCGCTTGCTGCAAGGCCCCTTCGCGGTTCCCAGGGAGTCTTGACCTATTCCAGTGTTCTGCTTCTGTAGCTTGCCGCCATCCTGTTAGACCCTACCCCAATCTTGGTCCTTCTTGTGGAGAACAAGAAGAAAGCCAATCAACTGTCTTTCCAGTTCACACTTCACAGAGGAAATTTTCAGTCACCCAAAGGGGAGGGATTTCCCACACTAGTAGAAACTGGCAGCAGCTGGGTGTCCGACAGTGTCACTTAGTCCTGACACTGCTACCAAAGACTGCCTCTGCTTCAGATGCCAGCTGCAGGAAGTCCCCAGGTCACCCACAACTTCTGCTAGACATAGCGGCAAATCAGACATTCTTGTAACCCTGCTCTAAGTTTCTACCATTGTTAAAAACACCTCAGAAACCTCCAGGAAGTTGCCTTGGTGGGTTAGCAGTTCATTACAAAGGACATTAAAGGACACAGTTGAACAGCCACAGAAAGAGATACACAGTGGTTTAGTAAGGCCCCAAAGCACCAATACTTCCAGCCTTCTGAAGTTTTAGGGTGCACTACCAACCCAGGAACTAAATGTGTTGTTGTTTACTAGTATATAAGCCTAAATTCCACCCTCTGAGGTATTCAAATCAATGATTATTGGTGACCAATTAAAACATCTATTCTTCCTCTCCAAATGTCCACAGGTAAGGCTGAAAATTTCAACCCTAGCCATCTCAAAGTTGATTCCCCCATCCTGAAGCTGGACACTCACAATAGCAATCAGTCAGCTCCCCAATGTACACAGATGCTTCATTTTGGAGACTCTGAGATTTTTAGGGACTGTTTGCTATGGATTGCGGGCAGAGAACACTTCTCTATATCATTCCATCCTGTTCTGTCCACCAGGCAGGAAACAACCTGGAATTCCACAGCCTCATCTTCATTCCCAGTATTGAAAAGGAGAAAATCTCTTCCTGCACGTGGCTCCAACCAGCAAGAGTCTCCCTGGCCCTGCTCTGGTCACATGCCTTCCATTGGAGTAGCACTATGCATGGGGGAGGCTCAATGTCCTTGCTCTGGTAAGGAAGTGATAGGAACTCCAGTCTATGAAAACATGTTGGTTGGGGAAGACCAAGATACTGCTACAGTAAACCAGGGCCTGTACCCAGCAACTGAGAAGCAACCCAACAGCCTCTACCCTCAAGGGTGGTCCCTCACAGCCCAGACAGATGCTGTGCCTTTCCCCTCCCTTCAACCTTGTTCCTTGCACTAGTTAGTTTTTTTTTTTCAACTTGAAAAAAGCTGGAGTCATTTGGGAAGAGGGACTCTCAGTTGAGAAAATGCTTCCATCAGATTTGACTGTAGGCAAGTCTGTGGGGGCATTTGGTGATTAATGATTGATGTGAGAAAGCCCAGCTCATGGGGAGGGGTGAGGGTGGAGGTCCTGAAGGGTGGTAGTCCCATTCCTGGTTCTGGATGGTATAAGAAAGCAGGTTGAGCAAGCCCGAATGAGTAAGTCAGTAAGTTGTGTTCCTCCATGGTCTCCCCTTCAGCCCTGGCCCCGTCTTCCCTCAGTGATGGACCATTACCTGGAAGTATAAGTTTACATAAACCCTTTCTCTCCAGTCCCTACCAAGTTGCTGTTAGTTGTAGCATTTCACCACAGCAACAAAAACCTAAGACAGAATTTGTTGCTGGATGATGGAGGTGGGTCTTGTATCTTATCTGTTGATTTCATTGGTTAAAATAAAGAAATTGCCTGAGCCCATTGATAGGCCAACCCTTAGGTGGGTGGAGTAGACAGAAGAGGATGCTGGGAAAGAGAAGCTGAGTTAGGAGTCGCCATGATGTTCCCACTGCAGAGAGACGCAGGCTAGAATCTCCCCGGTAAGCACACCATGGGGTGCTACACAGATTATCAGAAATGGGCTAGTCCAGGTGCAAGAGCTAGCCAATAAGAGGCTGGAACTGATGGGCCAGGCAGTATTTAAATGAGTACAGTTTGTGTGTTATTATTTCGGGGCTTAAGCTAAACCATGCAGGCGGCCGGATGAAGGGGACACAGCCCGGCCGCTCCTCATTCAACAGCTGGAGGTCTTGCTGTGACAGACCTGACCATGTTGTCGGAGGAAGATTATAGATGTGATTGGAACTTTGATTGGAAGAAGACACTGATGTTTGAAGCTCAAGGGGCTGCAATGGGAACTTATAAGAAAAGGCTCAAAGCAATGCCAATGATGATAGCCTGGCTTATAACATTTCAGAGAGAAGTTTAAGAGTCTCTCAAAAATTATATCAGGGCCATATGTATGATACTTTGAATTACATACCACTGAAGTGAAAATTGGCTTTTCTGAGACAGCCAATACTGGTCAACTAGGGCTGAAGAGAAGCTGTGGCTAAAAGAGATTAGCATCAGTGAGGCGACATCCTCAGGGAAATATCTCCTCAGGGTCAGCACAGAGAAGCGGTGGTGGAGGGGCCAAGGATGCAGCGTGTGCCAGAAGCTGAACGTGTAATGTGGAAGAGTTTCCCAGCACTTGCTTTGAAAGCATAAAGGGGTCATGGAAAGCGGCTGCAGCTGGGCACTATGGAAGGCAGCAGAAACCATTAGTGAAGGTATGGCCTCAGATGCAGTAGAAACCCCAGGATTGAAGGGGTCATAGAGAGAAGTCAAGGGTTGGCACTATGTAGCAGAGTTAGACTCCCTGAAGGGATACCAGGGGAGGATATTGGTGAAGGCACAGTCCAGGTGCAGTGAAGTTGCCAGTATACTGGAGGAGCCGGTACAATGGGACAATTGCCAAGGACAGCAGCAGCTGTGAGGCCAAGACCTGCACCTACAAGACAAGCTGTGTGTGCTGTGATCGCAAAGCAGAGAAACGGAGAGCTTTGGGGAGCCCAGGAGATTTCTGCTTAGAATCCCAGGTGGGTCTTTTCTTTCTCCTTCTTCCTTATTTTCCTAACTTTGATATTAAAACTTTCAAGTATAAAGAGGAATGGAAATTGTTTTTGATTCAGTTGAAGGACAGTTACAGACACTATAGAACTTGATCCATTTCCTAAGAATGAAGGCTCTAGATTTTGCTTTTTTTCTGTTATAGCTCTTAAGAAAATCAAGCCAGCTGGCCAATTAGTTATTTTCTTCCTACCATGACAGCCCCAACTACTTTACATTCCCTTCATTGTCCCCACACACCCTTTTGACAAGGTTCACATGTTGCAACCAATGAGTATTTTTTTTAATTCTACAATAGCCCTCCTACTTTTGGTTTGTAGAAAAACTTTTATTTTACAAACATAATCACCCAAAGAGTCTGAGTGCACTAGAACCAACTCGTCCACCAGGTTGCCCACATCCATCCTAGGTGACCAATCTAGCTACTGCTTCTCTGGGCCATCAGAGTGGAAGACTGGCTTTACCCCTAAAGACATATCCTCTTCTCCCTGTGCCTCTCTTTGGGTGGGACAGTCCATCTTCTTCTCTCCAACCTGGCTCATTTTCCAGCAGAGAAATCTCTCAGCGCCTTTTGAAAGGCAATCCCTCCAATTTTTTTTTTTTAGAGTCATCTCTTCTATACAGATGAAAATGTGGACTGGCACCCTGCAGGAGATCACACCTACATAGCTGGAGCTAAGACAGGCCAAAGGCAAGCAAACCAAACAAAAAACCCAAAGAGTATGTCCAGCAAGGTACCGAGCTTGGCGGAAGTTTGCAAAGTGAACACTGCCACAGTATCATATGACTTATTCTACGGAGACGTGAACGAAGTCAATTTTTTCAGATGTGGGGCCTGGGCAAGCAGCTCTGACAGCTGGAAAGCCTCTTCTCAGAACTAGTTGCTGTTACATCACCCAGGGAAGGAGCCTTATGAATCCTGCTAATTTCAAGAACTTCCAGAGCCTTGTGAGGTTTTTTACTTCCCGAGTATTGTATTGGCAAAGCTCTTTCCATTATGAGGCATTCCAGTTTAGAAGGAAGAGCAACATAAAACAACCATCCGTTTCTCCAGTTCTTTCTGAAACCTCTTCTGTAATGTTACCTGAGCCTTGGGGATGGAGGTTGCTATGGATGTCTGACCCAGGGCAAGTCACTTAGTCTCAGGAGCTGGACCAGTTATGAATCTCTGCAGTATACCTCTCACTGCAAAAAGAAAAAAAAAAGAAATTTCCTTCCATAACCAACTGAGGCCAATAGCAATGGTGATATGGGCTTAACAGGAATGGCCAGAAGGCATCTTGACAAGGACATTATATCCATTCAACAAAACAATAGCATTAGCCTCCATATTGAAGTCCATGGGCTGTTGAGTTGGCTTACAGTGCCAATGTAAGGTTCTACCTGTGGCACAGGTTGTGTCTATAACAGTCATGCCATGATGGCAACCACAGGCACATCTTACCTGGCATGTAGGTTCTCTAGCATTTAGGTTCTATGCCTGGACAGGACTGTTAGTGACAATCTCCCTCCTAGAAGCCCACATAATATCTTCTAGCACTGTGTAAAATAGCCCTCAGGGAGAGGAATTTCCAGTTCAGTCCCAGCCTGGTTCCCCCATGTCCTGTAATCAATGAATTCAACACCTTCAAATGTAGGGACAAGCTGTCTAGTTTTGATATTCGCTGACAGCACTGGCAATGCTTTCATGATTTGAGGGGCTTGAGGGCCTTCCTGGCCAATAACTCGTAAGGAATGAACATACCCTGGTCCTGGAATTTTTCCCTCAACAACTATAAGGCTCCAGGTGGACTTTTCCTGCTCATGATGGGTGTCTTTATTCAGACAACTTACCTGTTACCTTCATTGTTCTTCAAAATGCTTCTCCATGTCTGCAAGACACTCAAGAGTTAGCATTATATAACAATACCTTTTAACAGATGGTGGGTAGGATCTCTGAATGCTCACTGCCAACCCAGCCCAAGTGCCAGCTTGGTCTTGGATGGTTAAAACACAACAACAAAAGACAAATTAAAAAACCCCAACCTGTTATTAAGGTCCAATATACTGTGAAAAAATCTCATAACTGTGAGCAATTCTTTCATCAGAATCTCAGCAATTGCAATATCCGCATATATGAGGACCACCATCTTATTTAGTTTTCCACAGACATTGTCCATAACCACTGGCCTCCTCGTGCTGGGGTAGCGATGCTGCCACAGGACCACTGTGGATCTCACACCTTGGTGGTCTCAGTGGGACTGATTGGTGCCTAGCTCACATCTTTCAGTGCCTGTCACTAGAGACTCTGAGCTGGTTGACTGTCGCTGGAGGGCTTCTGACAGAGCTCTGGAATGGCAGAACAATCTAGAATATTACATATCACACCATCTCTGGTCAAGCCTAGTCTGTTTATTATGTATGATAATATTACTGTGAACTACTGCTCAGACTTGAAAGTCTTCCAGAAGCCCACTAGGACAGCATTTGACTTCTCACCAGGTCTTCCCTGGGTACTGCAACTAGATCCAATCCTTGTCACAATTATCCTTGAGTAGCCCAAACAGCATCTGTGTCTTCTTTGTCTGTTTTCATCCTCTTTTGACTGCTTTTGCACTTGGTTTGTATACCAGTCATTCAGATTGACTAGAATCTCTCCTGCCTCATAAAGATGCTGAGCTTCCCTGGGGCTCAGCCAAACCATAAACCCCCCTCTACTCGATCTGAGGTTCCTGCTGAATCAACCTCTGTTTTAGGTCTCCTGTGAAATCAGTCCTACCTGTCCCAGGGAGCTGGGCATCAAACATTGCCTTTCTTATCCAATCCCCTTAGAAATGCCCCTCCTGTGTCTGCCGTCTTCTGCTCCCTGATAGTCACAGGCACATTAGCCAGCAATAACCAAGTGGCCCTAATGGCTTTTATAAGCCAGTCTGCAAGGGACTGCTTCCCCTCATGTTGCCTCGGGCTGTTCAGCCTTTGCCTCAAGAAGGGATGGGGGTTTTATTCATCAGTTTCTCAGCTTCCACAGCACTCAGCCAGTTCCCACCCCATCTGCCATTTCCACAGCCTCGTGAGCCAGACTGGGAGAAGATCTTGCTTTAAAGTTCTTCTCAACTCAAGCAGTTTAGAGACAGAATACTTCCTGACTATAATAGTTTCCTATGTGGGGCCATTATTTTTTATTTTAAACTTTCTTTTTTTATTCTTTATGTCTTTCACATCATGCAGCCCAGTCCCATTCATTTGCCTGTCTTTTTGTATCCACCCTCTGCCTTTGCAACATGCCCTCCATAAGTAAAATTTAAGAGGAAAAAAGAAAAGGAAAAATCTTGTTATGGAATCTCAGTGAGTCATACAGCGAACCCTTTCATTCATATATTTTTACTTGCAAACGTTCATTGCAAAGAACACTGGTTCGAGGCCACCAGTTTCAACTACACTACCAATACTGGGCCCTCACTGGGACTCCTTCTGAATATTCTCTCATTGTCCTGTGTCACAGAGGTCTTGCAGCCTTGGGTCTGCAGGGCTGGCCTCTTCATGTGCTCTCACAGATTGTGGACAGGGTGGTTGTTGGGGTGGGCCAACTCAGAACCCTGGTTCTGGGTGGTTGTAGGGTTGGTCAGCCCGCTAGCTCTCTCTTGTCCTCAACACCAGGGTGCGATCTCCAGCATTGCATTGCTAGTTCACCCCCTGCAGCAAAGAGCGATGGGGAAGCTGGTACTCCCGTATTCATGTCCTCAGGGTGGGCTCTCCCTCACCTACACCATCAGGGTCAGCTCTATTGTGTTGCCCAGGTGAGGTGCAGGGGCTACTCTCCCTAGTGTCACAGCTGGTGGTAGGGGGGATAGGGACATCTCCCACTCTTATGACTTCAGGGCCAGCTCCCCTACCTGCCACAGGCAGCGAGTGACAGGGATGGGGGGATGGAGGGCATCTCTCCCCAGCATGGGGGCCTTCTATCCGAATGCTGGATTTTCCCTTCTTCTCTGTTAAAGGGTATAATGTTTTAGCTAAGGGTGTCCCTGGGAGGTTCATCTACTTAGACATGTGTTCCCCAGTTGGCGACACTGTGTGGGGAGGTTGTGAAACCTTTGAGAGGTGGAGTCTTCCTGGAGGGAGAAGATCCTGGGGATGAGGGTGAGTTTTGAGTGCTTATAGTTTCTCTCTGCTTCCATTCTTTCTCTGCTTTGTGGGTGTGGTTCAAGATGTCAGCGCTCAGCTTCCTGCTCAGGTACTCATGCCCGCTGCTTCCTGCCTTGCCTCCCCAACATAATATCTTACCCGTCTGGATCTAGGAGTGAATATAAACTCTTTCTGACAAAAATTGCTTTGGGTCATGGCATTTCATCTCAGAAGCAGAAAAATAACTAGTACAAAGGTTAGGTCTAGCCAGGTGTGACGGTGCATCCCTTTAATCCCAGCACTAGGGAGATTGAGGCAGGTGGATTTCTGTGAGTTCAAGGCCAGCCTGGTGGTCTACAGTGCAAGTTCCAGGACAGCCATGACTGCCTAAACTCTTCTACTAAGTTCTCTTCCTCCTTGCTGTCTGATTCTTCCCATTGGTTCTGAGTTTCTGGATCACGGGAAAGGCTCCAGCACAGATCTAACCTTCACTCTTTCTCTTATGTTCTGTCTGGTGTAAATAATTGCAAACCAACATCTCCATCCCCTTCTCCCACTTTCTTACCTTTCTTCCCAAACCATAGGCTGACGTAGGCTATGGCATCCATATATGTACTTCTCCCATTGTGTTTACAAGGAATAAATGCACAAGCACATTCTTTGGAGACAGATAGCTGAGTCTCCATCTCATGCCTTATTAGCAACAACCAAGGCCATGAAAAAGCTGTCGTAGACTGCTTACAATCCCAACCAGAATGTTCTACTGTCAGGAACTGCAGTACACCCTCTAGTCCGTCAGTAGTTCAGGTCATGCCCGTGCTCATGGAATGGGTGCAATCCATCAAGAAGGCACACCGCACCATACCAAATAGAAGAATATGGCCACCCTAGAATTCTCCCCAAGGATGCTCCATGCTTAGCACACCGTTGGCTACAGATCCTGTAACCCATCTTAGGAAACAGGCAGCCATCACTACATCAAGGAGTCACAACATCATGCCATACCACACAGGGAAAAGTAGCTGTATCAGAATTCGCCTACATGGGCATTCTATTCTCACACAGATCAGCTTCAGTTACATAACCCGACATCCACCCATTGCAGGAGCCAAGCAACAACCCCTCCCAGCTCATCTTTAATCCTATCAGTCCTTGATCGGGTGCCAGTTGGGTTGTGATTCTTTTCCTGGAAAGACATGAACATGTGTCTATTCATCCCAGTTAGAGTACCCATAAAAGGCCAAACAAACTACGCTGCTCACTTAGCAAACTCATGGGTTTACTGGGTGACTTGAAGCATTACAAGTGAGAGGCTACTTACAGGAGCATGGCAGACACAAAGGCAGCTGTGTCACCAAAAGGCCCACTCCAGCATGGGTTACGAATCACCAAAACAGTTTACCAGGAACACTTCCAACAAGGCAACTCAGCTGACTGAATAGTCTTCTTCCCCAGCAACTATGACCGGCATACAACCTTGGGGGAGTGGCCTTGGGAGTCCTTGTTAGTTTCAACAACTTCTGGAGACTTGCAAATCTGTGGTTCGTTTACTTCCTTCACTTTAACAGCCTTTCCCCCTCCAGAATGCAATGTTTCAGCTGGGAGGAAAATGCTGAGCCTGCGTCCATCGCCACTAAGTAAGGGAAGCACCTCAAGGCCTGAGGAGCAGATGTGGGCTGGGCTTGGGAGTCTGGAGCAAAGGACAGCAGACAGCAGGGTGTGAGTTGATTTGAGACCCTCTCTTAGATAGACAGCAGCTTTAATCCTCTCTTCCACGATGACTTCAGGAGCGTTTTCACTCTGTTTCTCCCCGTGAATGTTGATCAGAGAGCAATAACTAAGCATTTGCTCCCCACCTGTGTAAAGCTCCAGATGCTAGCTGGTGGGGTGGGGGTGGGGCGAGAGACAAAGGTTTCCTGGAGAGCTTTTCTGAAACATTCCCGTTTTCTTAAAGGAGCATCCAGCAAAATGAGCTGTGCAAGGTCAGACCCACTAGGGTGGGAGCGGAAGGCCCTGGTTTACAGAAATAACTGACTGTCCCGGAGAAGCATCTTCCTCCAGCGGGCTAGCAGCGGGGACTTAGTGATTGTGAGCTGAGTAAATTACCTGGCTTGCTTTTCTCTGCGGGTTTATAATTCACCCTGCCCTGTAAGAGAAACAGCTCACAGTTCTGACATAGACGCCACACTCTGAGCATCCACCACAGCCCCTTCTTAGAGCCCCCACTGCCCCTTCTTAGAGCCCCCACTATTCGTTCGGGTGCAGAGTAACCTTCCAGGTGTCAGATTTCAAACCTTACCATATTAGGTTCCTTTTTCCCCCTGACTATAAATAGGTCTGGAGAATTTGTAAGTCACAGGAGCATGTGTTGAAGAGGAGAGGACAGTTATCCATATTCTCACAACAGAAGCTTCCGCGTCCAAATGGCTGGGCTCCTTACCATTCCCACTGCTGCTGTCCTTGGTACCTTTGGCTACACTCTGGTGCCTCCTGTCTCACAGGCAAGAAGACAAGCTTGAGGAAGTAGCTCTCTTGTACTTAGGGGCCATCTCTGCTTGGAAACACTGGGCGAGCCCTTGTTGGACACACCCACCCTCTCTAATCCAATTCACTTGCCTGAGTTCCTGCACCACAGGCTGAGTGCTGGGTAGCTGAGGTCTCTAGGAACCACCACCACGAATGGCTGTTAGCTCTCTCTCTCTCTCTCTCTCCCTCTCTCTCTCTCTCTCTCTCTCTCTCTCCCTCTCTCCCTCTCTCCCTCTCTCCCTCTCTCCCTCTCTCTCTCTCTCTCTCTCTCTCTCTCTCTCTCTCTCTCTCTCTCTCCCTCCCTCCCTCTGGTTTGGTTTTTGTTAACTTAACACAAATTAGAGTCATTTAAGAAGAGAGCATATTAATTGAGGGATTAACACCATTAGATTGTGTGTAGGCAAGTCTATAGGGCATTTTCTTCATTAATGATTAATGTGAGAGGACCCAGCCAAGTGGGCAGTGCATTCCCTGGGCAGGAAGTCCTGGATGGTACAAGAAACGAAGCTAAACATAAGCCAGAGTAACAAGCCTCTGCTTCAGCTCCTGCCTCCAGGTTCCTGCCTCTGCTTCAGCTCCTGCCTTCAGGTTCCTGCCCTGCTTCAGCTCCTGCTTTGGATGCCCTCAGTGACAGGCTGTGACTGGGACCATTAAGTCAGATAAACCCCTTCATTCCCTAGTTGCTTTAGGTCACAGTCTTTATCTCAGCAATAGAAAGCAAACTAAGACACCACTGGTGGCTATTTTACAACAGAAACACATAGTCTAGAAGCCAGAGCTTCAAACTCAAGGTTTCAGCAAGACCAGGTTCTCCCTGGAGCATGAGGAGGGGATCCTCCCTGCCTCTCTCTGGAACCTAGGAAAGGGAATCCTCCTTGCCTCTTGCAGCTCTTGGGTATGAGATGAGGAAATATGGTCTCATGAGGAGATGCTTCAGCTGATAAGATGTCTACTGAACAAACATGCCGACCTGAGTTTACACCCTCAACCCCCATCAAAGACTCCAGAAGGATATAATACTTGATAACTGTTTTGTTATATATAATTTTGCTATGTTAAAGTTAAAGCCTTTCCTTTTTGTTTAAACAGAAAAAGGGGAAGTGATGTGGGAGTGTCATATATCAATCTGTTGATTTCATTGGTTAAGCAATAAAATAAACTGCTTGGCCCGATTGGTTAGAACATAGGTGGGTGGAGTAAATAGAAGAAAATGCTGGGCAGAAGAGGAAGTGAGGTCAGAAATCATGCAGCTCCGCTCAGAGACTCCAGGCTCCTCTCTTGCGGGCAGATGGGACAGCTCGGCTCTCTGAGACACACTCGCGATGAAGCTCCGACCCAAGATTGATGTAGGCTAGAATCTTCCTGGTAAGCGCACCTTGGGGTGCTTACATAGATGATTAGAAATGGGTTAAGAGGTTGAAGCTAATGGGCCAAGCAGTGTTTAAATGAATACAGTTTGTGTGTTGTTATTTCGGGCATAAGCTAGCCAGGCGGCCGGGGTGTTGGGGACGCAGCCCTGCCGCCCCAATTTCAACAGATGGTGCCCAATGTGGGGCGCCACCTGTAGTAATAAGGAGTGGTGCTGCTGTTGTGTCCCCGACACCCGGCAGCCCACATGGTTAGCTTATGCCCCGAAATAATTACACGGAAACTGTATTCTTTTAAACACTGCCTGGCCCATTAGTTCCAGCCTCTTATTGGCTAGCTCTTGCACCTGGACTAGCCCATTTCTGATAATCTGTGTAGCTCCCCAAGGTGTGCTTACGGGGGAGATTCTAGCCTGCGTCTGCCTGGAGTGGGAACATCATGGCGACTCCTGACTCAGCTTCTTTCTCCCAGAATCCTGTTCTGTTTACTCCACCCACGTAAGGGTTGGCCTATCAGTGAGCTCAGGCAGTTTCTTTATTAATAAGAAATCACTCCCACATCACCCCAGTCTCACATTCTTAACGGCTGGACTAACTTCAAGCTGGGAGGTTGATAAGGAGGATGCAGTCTTGCGCATATACTATGAATTAAGAAACAAGATGACCCAGGAGGGATTGTTTGCCAAATAGTAATTTTACAGCCTTCTGTAATGGCACTTTCTTACCTAATTTTACCTTTTGATAGAGAAGAGCATGTTTCTTTTATGTTTCCCACACGGCAAGGAGGGAAATCTCTACTCTGGGGTTCAGGTGCCGTCTTGTAGCATTCTCAGCTCTTGGCTTGGCAGAAGCTAGTGGTCTGCTAAATTAATCCTTCAAAAGGGTCAGATTCAGATGTGATTGGCAAATGGGTATTGAGGGACGTGAAGGGAAGCCAAGAGAAGTGTGACTGTCATTCCAACCCGCCACAATGGGCAAAACTAATTAGCCGTTTGCAGGTGTGGCTTTTCAGAGAATGCTAGTCTCACACCTCTGTGTGACACAACTAGCCTTTACTGTCTTACTCTAGGGACCCACTGGGGCCGCCATCTCTTCACAGATCAGTTGTTCTTTGTATAAGAAGCATCAGCACATCATGTTTTGGTGCAACTTTTAAATTTCAGTTTTCTTGGTCCCCTCATATGTGTAAAATTAATAAAACTTGTATACTCTTAATTTGTTATTTAGCCTTGCATTAATTTGATTCCAACATCCAGCCAAAGAGCATACATAAAGACTAAGGGGATGAGATAGACCAGACCACCCTTTTTCTCTAAGCAAATTTTAGAACTCTCAAAAGACTCAAATTCATACAGACGGGTTATCCGGCATCAAGAAAGTTAAGATGCATGCACTTTTGGAAAAGATGCTAAGATTTCCCCACATATGTACTACTTCAAAAGCATTTAAGGAGTTGACTGTGTAGCTCAGTTATAGAGGACTTGCCTAGGTAAGCCAAGACTACCCTATAAAGGCTTGGTGGACCAATTCTAGTGCCACCAAACAAATAAGCATGCATTTCTAACTATAGCAGGATGCCAGATGAAACCATAGCAACATTTGAAATCCCTAAAAGCAGACAGTGAAAATACAGCAGATCCATGTTTACAAGATGCAAAGGCAGCAATCAGAAAGTTAGGGCTGTAAATTCTTAATGGAAGAAGAGGAAGAGAAAGAGGAAGAAGAGGAAGAGGAGGAGAAAGAAGATGAAGAGGAAGAAGAAAGAAAGAAAGAAAGAAAGAAAGAAAGAAAGAAAGAGAGAGAGACTACTACAAGCAAAGAAGCCAACCAACTGTAAAATAGACTCAGCTATCACATGTGCATTGTGCTAGAAAGGCAAGTCCAGGCATGCTGGCCCAGGCATACAATCTCAGGAGGAGGTAGCAGAGCCACAAGGCCATCCTGGGCTTCACAGCAAAGGCTGCTTCAAAAAACAACAGAGAGGAAGAAACATGCCAGTGTGACTGGTGGAGCAGCTGGGCAGTCCAGTGGTAAAGTGTGTGCCATCCCGGATTCCATCCTTCTATAAATATACAATCTCCTCCTCCAACGTCACTGAAAAGTAAATGACAAAAAACTCTTGAAATTCAGATACATCAGGAAATGATGGCCACCAGGTTGGTGGCATGTCCACCAGCTCTGACAGATTCCACTGTGTGTGGCAGGAACACTTGGAATCTGCTTGCTTAGCTAATGGTAAGTATGTAAGAAACCATTATTGCCAGACATGGTGGTGCACACCTGTAAGCCCAGTGTTGCAAGAGGCCGCTCGTTTGTTCCTAGCTGTTTGTTCTTGAAATAATCACACAGAAACTATATTATTTAAATCACTGCTTGGCTTATTAGCTCTAGCTTCTTATTGGCTATCTCTTACATCTTAATTTAACCCATTTCTATTAATCTGTGTATCGCCATGAAGCTGTGACTTACCGGTAAGGTTCCGGCTGGTGAATTGCATCTTTCTCCTCTGTCGGTTTCATGGCATCTTCCTGACTCCGCCTTCTTTCTCCCAGCATTCACTTTAGTTTTCCCCTCCTACCTCTATTCTGCCCTGCTAGGCCCAAGACAGATTTTTTATTCATTAATCGATAAAAGCAACACATGTACAGAAGGACTTCCTACACCAGCCCAGTACTTGAGAAACTGAGGAAGGGGGATGGCTGTGAGTCTGAGCTCAGTCCAAGCTCCATGGTGGGACTCTGTCTTAAAAGAGTGGCATTGCTAACGGCAGTTACCCAGTGCACATCAGGACTCTGTGATCCATCTACAGAATCACTAATTCTCTCTTAGACTGGAAACAGACGGAATTCTCCACAGCTTTTTTATGAGCTGGTTTGCTTTGTAAGCATTAGAAAAACCTGTAAATATCTTTCTGCAACTTAACAGATTAATGAGAGGGAAACCACATATGCATTTCAAATGATGTGGTGAAATTGTTTGATGACTCGTTCGTGATAATTCTTCTAATTAAATGCAAATGGAAGAAAACTTGGCAAGCTGATAGCATTTATCCGTCAGACCTTTGGGGAGCCAGTGGTGGTGGCACATGCCTCAAATCCCAGCACTGAACAGGCTCCAGACAGAAGAATCATGAGTTAAAAGGCCAGCCTGGGCTACAGTGATATTGAGGGATGCTATGCTGGAGGAATGGGAATGAAATAGGCCATTGGCAGTCAGTTCCTTCCAGGGCTTATATAAGTGAGCTTTCTGTGCTTCAAATGCCATGAACTGTGGCCAGCACCTTTTCGGAGGTACACAGCAGTCTCTCCCTTATTGGGGTTCCCTTGGCTCATACACAGAGCATCTGATATCCCTAGACACAAATAGCATGGTCAATAGCAAGTAGCCCCCTTGGGAACAGTTTGGTCAGTAGCTGGTACTGCCCTATTGCCGTGAACAGCAGGGGCTTCCCTGGCTGAGCCAAGGCCTGAGCTCTCCTGCTGTAAGGAAACAATCTTGTTTTGAAACTTAAAGACCTCCTGAAGCCAGAAGGTGACAAGAAATATGGTACCCCAAAGACATAGTAAGAAAATGGGAAGAGGGGCTGTGCCCTTAAGAACATCTGCACCCAGCACCTAAAGCCCCTTCCTCCAGGCAGAGGCTTGCAGACTCACTGCTGAGGCTGCCTGCTTCCTGAGTCCTAAACTTTTTTCTCTTTTCCCCTCTTTCCACATCCCTGTCTGGACACCACCCAAACTCCCAAGATGCTTGTCCTGACAGCCACTCTCTGCAGACACCTCACCCCAGCGGCTGGCAGACTCCCACCGCTCAGCCGGCTTCTTGCTTCAGGCGCAGATAGTGTAACCATCCATTTCTCCTTTTCCGGCTCCTTCTGTGCAGCTGCTGAGATCTCCTGCTAGTCTACTCTGTTGTTTTCCTTTAAGTTCCACTAAAGTCGTCCTGGAGTTTTCTACCCTTCCCAGTAAAAGGAAATAAAACACAATGAGCCAAAATCAGTATATAAAAAAAAAAAAAAAAAAACTCTGCTCCAAAGCTGAGAGTGGATCCACTTCCAACTCACACAAACTTGCCCTTCTGTGCCCACAGACTGCTCGTCAACAGAGCAACTGAAGATCAAACACATTCATAGGAAAAGATTGTATCTGGGCTGACCGTGTAGAGACACCCCACCCCACTGTTGCTGCTGAACTGTAAGAATCACTATCTACATACATGTTAGGTGTTATGATGCATGTAGGTTCCATGCAAATACAACTTTCCATGCAAAGAAATTGAGGGTCTGTGGATTCACGCATCCATAGGGATTATGGGATAACTAGTCTCACTGACACTGGAGAATGGCTGTGAAAATTCTTATACATATTTGTCCTGATTCGTTTTTGGTTTTGTTTCAATCAACTTGACACAGCTAGAGTCATACAGTAAGAAGAACCTCAGTTGAGAAAATGCCTCCACCAGACTGGCCTGTGGGGTATTGTCTTGATTGACAGTGGATGTGGAAGGGCTCAGCCCATTGAAGATGCTACCATCCCTAGGCAAATGTTCCTGGATGATATAAGAAAGCAACCTGAGCAAGCCAGCAGGCAGTGTTCCTCCGTGGTCTTTTCTTCAGTTCCTGTCTCCAGGTTTCTGCCTTGAGTTCCTGCCCTGGCTTCCTTCATGATGAACTGTATAATAAAATAAACCCTTTCCTTTCCTCCCCAGTTTGCTTTTGGTCATGGTGTTTATCACCATCATAGAAACCCCAAAATATCTCCTCTCCCTAAAATAGGGCAAAGGGAGGCTGGGCATCTAAAGAGCAGACCTACACGCACACACACGGTGCACAGACATACTTGTCTTTCTCTTAAGTAAGACATTCTGCCAGACTAATGAGCGAACAGATGTAGGTCTGAAGACATTCCCCATTAGCGATAACATACATGCTAACATTGTAGGCCACGGCAGTCTGCACCTTCCTCAGATGGATGGATGTATACATGTTGAAGAGGAGTCAAGGGATAGGAGCCAGGAACCTTAGTTCATCCTAGAAGGAGACAGTTGGCAACTCTTATCAATTTAAATGCTTGAATGTCCTGCCATTCAAAATAGGGCCCCTATTTTTTTCAGAGCCTTGAGAAAGCCTTGCCACTACACAACATCACAGGGGATGGGAGACTTCTTGTACATGGGCATAGCATAGAATGTTACAAAGCACTGAAGGTAAATGAACAGCCACATGTAGTAGGATGTATGGCTCAGAGATGGTGATACTTCTGGTAAAAGTTATCAATGAGCACATCGAAACTCTTTTATTTAGGATGTGCATGCATTTCTTTTCTTTTTAATTTTTATTGATTTCTTGTGGATTTCACATCATGAATTCCCTCACATCCACCCTCTGTCCTGGCAACCTCCCTCCAACAAACAAAAGAAAACCAAAATCCTAACAAAACAAAGAAACAAAATGAATGAGAGAGAGAGAGAGAGAGAGAGAGAGAAGTGTCTTGTCTTGGAAGTTGTAGTGTGGCTCTTTCTAGTCCGTTCTTTATTTGCAAGTGTTCATTGCCCAAGTCATTGGTCTGCCTCCAGGTCCCTGGCTTCTGCTACCATAATAATGGGCTCTCGCTGGGGCTCCTCTTGAATATCCTGCTGTCCTGTGTTGTGGAGTTCCTGTTGTTTTGGTTCTATATGTTCGGCCAGCTCACCTATGTCCCTGACCACGGGGTCAGCTCTAGTGTGCTGCCCAGACAGGGTGTACACCTATAATGAGGAGTGGGGCCATCTTTCCTGATGTATACATAGTTCATAAACCCCCCTTTCCTACAAGAGCTGGAACCCAGTACCATATAGTTCAGCCAGCAGTGGCCTCAGGCCTAGAAGCGGGATGCTGAGACAGGGAATACAATGGCTTTGGGAATGTCCCTGTTCTTGAGTTGGGCCACTGGATCAGGACAATAGTTTTTCCTCTTGATGATTTGTCTTAAGATTGCTTTTATATCAATCAGATGTTATGTAATTTGAAGCATCAAAAAACAGCTGCTGGATACCTCCTGCATGACAAACATGTCCACATGGCAGCAAGGGTTCTGCGAGGAGGGAATGACTAGGCTACATCCGTGGATGCGGCAGGAGCTCAAGGAACACCAAACAGGACCCAAACTCTGTCACTCATAAGCCATGACATATGTATGGCTGAAGAGTCTCCCAGAGATCCCAGCTCCCACTAAGCTCAGGCCTTATCTCAGAATGCCAGAAACAGACTTTGCTAGGGGGTAGACCAGATAACCTGTGGTGTCTGACCCTAAGAGTCTATCATGTCTGATTCAAACTCCAGGCAAATCTAACTTTTTAAAGACAGCCAAATTAGCTTTGCCCTCTTTTTACAGACTGACAAACCTATGGGCTGCAAAGCAAATAAGGTTTTCCTCCACAAACCAGACTGCTCTCTGTTCACTTGCCAAGTTTTTATGCGACGGTCATAAGAAGAGAAGGTCATAAGAGAGCGTTAAACTATTTTTGTATGTGCTTGTATTTAGGTTGAATATTTTAGGTATTCATTATACGCATGTGACATTTTGTTTTGCTTATGTATTATAAATGTTGCATATTGTGCATGTTGTCTATATACATATATTATGTGTCTGTGTGTGTTATGTATGTCTCTTGTAAGTATGTATATGTATTGTTAAGTATATATTGTATATATGTGTGTATACATGTATGTGTTGAGTATATTATGTATCATATGTGTTATGCGTCTCATCTGTTGTTTGTGAAAAATTAAATATGTATATTATTGTGTGTGCACATTTATGTATATGTTGTGTGTACATGTGTTTGTGCTAATGAACTAAGTATGACTCTTTTGTATATGCAGCCTTGTGTATATGTATATAGGGGTACATGGATACATGTATGAAAGTGTGTGTTATATTGTAGTGGTAGTTGTAAGTGAATGTTTTGTTGCTTGTATAAATAGAAATATTTTGTACATTTTTGCTATAAATTAGGGATTTTCCAAGTTATGACTCTACTGCAATCACCTTGAGAACATAGGAAAGCTGAGATTGCTGCTCCCCATCTCCAGATCCTCTGTTTAGCTAAACAGGCCCAGAGAATGTGCTTTAGGTAACAGCCCACGTGACACAGCTGCCACTCAGGTGGGGCCCCACTGTAAGGACACCTGCTGTGCTGCTAGAAAGGCCACCCATGAGCACTCCTCCTAAGAAAAGGGCCTGTGTCTTACCCAGATCCTCACTCTTTTAATAAATTAAAAGTATTATAGGACTGGAACTATGCTCGGTGGTTTAGAGCAAGGGTTACTTTTTCAGAGAACCTTTGTTCAATTCCCAGTACCTCACATAGCAACTCACAACCACCTGTAATCCCAGTTCCAGAGACTCCGATGCCCTCTGCTGGCTTCTGAGGACACTGCATGCATATGGCACACAGATGCCCATGCAGGCAAAACATCCAAGTACACAAAAGAATAAATTAATTTTTAATTAAAAAATAAAAAGAAAAGATGCTCAAGTCTAATTGGAAAATTAGGGAAGGAAGTTTAAATCATCAAGTTTTGCATTTCCCGCTTGGTCAACAGAAAGAGGTTAACACTGCTGTTTGAGCAAGGCAGTGGTGGCGCTCGAGTTTAATCCCAGCACTAACGAAGCAGAGGCAGGTGAATCTTTGTGAGTTCAAGGTCAGCCTGGTCTACAGAGAGAGTTCCAAGACAACCAGGGCTACACAGAGAACCTCTGGCTGGAAACAAACAAACAAAAACGCTGGTTGACAGACATGATCTGTTCTCTGTAAGCTAAAATATAGAAACAGAATCTCTCTTCTGATTAACGCTGCCAGGTAACCTATGTGCATACTCCCTTTCAGAGAAGCCCACCTGGCCGCGACTTAAGGCTATCACCATTTTGATCCCATCTTCACACAGCCACCAGTGAATAGACAACTCAGAGTTTTAGACAAAGTCAACTTGAAAGCTAGAGTGAGGCTTGTCCAGGTTCTCTAAGCGCTCAGGGAACTCTTTAAAGAGCCCTGTTGACGGTTCAAGTGTTTCCTCCCGAGAGCTGTCCGATGAATCTCCCGGGCAAAGAGCCAATCACTGCACGTTTTACCTCAGCTTTCAGAGTCAAGAGCCTTAAAACTAGCGATGGCGCCAACAGGCTTTTACAAACTGATGTTAAGTGAAAGAATCAAACATCAAAGTCATGGCCAGCTGGACTTCGAAAGGGTACCGTTTTCTCTATGAGGTACAGAGAGGGCACTGTTTCCTCTATGTGGATACAGAGAGGGTACGGTTTCCTCTACGTGGGTCCATGGTTCCCAGAACACACACATCAACCGCGGTCCCTGGTGCCCAGCCCCAGGGCAGTGTGTGTGTTTTGTTCATGAAGTTAGGTGGGGACACGGAGACATAACACTACAAGCGGCTTGCCCAAATTGAAGTAGAACACCGGCCTCTTTCTAACTTAGGAGATTTTTTAAAAAGCAAGTAAAGTGTAAGAAGCCCTCCATTGCCTGGAGGGTGAAAGGCCATATTGTCTGTATTTTTGCATCTAGCTGGAAAAGACCTGCCTTTGAGGCAGATCTTAGAGTCAGGAAAAGCCCCTGACCTCTTTGGCTCAATGACGGGATCTTTCACCGGAAAAGATCTAGAGAAAGCCTACACTCACATATGGGGTGGAAATGGTATATCAGCCCACCTCCATTGGTACCCCTCTCTCTCTCTCTCTCTCTCTCTCTCTCTCTCTCTCTCTCTCTCTCTCTCTCTCTCTCTCTCTCCACACACACACAAACATACTCGGCCCCAAATTGCAATCATATACTTTCCTGAGCTGTTTCCCTTCTCAGATTTAGCCTCCACTCCTTCCCAACCTCTCTGCACTCAGGTAGGGTCCCACATGTCACATCTCTACTGAAACACTACTTACTGTTACCATGGTTTTCTGCTCCTAGTGGAACTGGTGGCCCTGTCCTCCATTTGTCCCTTGAGCCCAAGCCTGATGTTCCTGCCCTATCCTAGACTCTCCCACCCCCTACCACCACCCCCACCACCCCCCACCCCGCCAGAGGGCACACGTGAGGAATGTATCAGCAAGGATCTAGATGGAGCCTATTCTGCTTTCTACCACAGTGACTGTCTGAGTCTTCACCTACCTTGAAGCCAGCTTTAGGCTCCACCTGAGCTTTCTCCTAGCAGCCTCTGTACCTGCCTGGCCTTGGCTCAGGGGGCTTCTGCAGTGCCAGATTCAGGGCATGCATGGCTGCTGTGAACAGGAATAATCTGTCTGGAGAAGGGGTCCTAGTGCTTCCTGAGGCAGGAGTTTGGAGTCCTGATGCTTTCTGAGACAGGAATTTGGGAGTCCTGGTTGAACCTGCTTTTATGTTATTTCCCAGGTATTGGCCACGTGGTCTTGGTGAGCTACATCATGAGCTAGGCCTCAGATTCTTCTCCTCTGTTGTATGATTGCAGAGAGCTTCCTCTTAAGTGCCTGCCAGTGCAGTCAGGGGCATCAGAAATTCAAAAGTTCCCACCCATTGATTTATAAGTTCCAGACTATTCTCTGAGAGCTTAGTTATTAAATATGTATTAACTATTACATATATATATATACATATATATATACATACATATATAATCTATCATGTATTTGGGAATTATGTTGTTTGTTTGCTTATAATTTGTCTTTTGAGACTTCATGCATATATGTAATGTGTTTTTATCAAATCTACCCCAGACGCCTCCTGGTCCAACTCATCCCATATCCCTGCTTCCAACCCCAGGCTCTGCTTGGAACCCACTCAATCTACTTTGTCCTGCTGGTATCTACATGGGTGTGTGTCCATCCACAGGAGAATGGGCAGCCTCATCAAGGGTAGCATGTTTTTGACATAAGATTTTATTCCAAAAATAGAGCATGAATACACTTGATAAAATATTAAAAACACATAGAACCGTAAGTCTATAACCACTAATGTCCTTTGAATTCGAACCATTTAATAGTTGGATAGATGAAAATCTGCTCCTTTGCCCTTTATGCTTCATCTTACATAGGCAGTTCTGTGTGGCCATGTCACGTGATGATATTTCCAAGGGCATTTTTAAGACGGGTTTCAGCCGTTCTTTTTTTTTTTTTATTGAGCTCCACATTTTTCTCTGCTCCCCTCCCAGCTTCTCCCCTCCCCTTCAACCCTCTCCCATGGTCCCCATGCTCCCAATTTACTCAGGAGATCTTGTCTTTTTCTACTTCCCATGTAGATTAGATGCATGTATGTCTCTCTTAGGGTCCTCATTGTCATCTAGGTTTTCTGGGATTGTGATTTGTAGGATGGTTTTCTTTGCTTTATGTTTAAAGAATACTTATAAGTGAGTATATATGGTATTTGTCTTTCTGGGTCTGGGTTACCTCACTCAATATGATGTTTTTTAGCTCCATCCATTTGCCTGCAAATTTCAAGATGTCATTATTTTTTTCCACTATGTAGTACTCCACTGTGTAAATGTTCCACATGTTCCTTATCCATTCTTCAGTTGAGGGGCATTTAGGTTGTTTCCAGGTTCATGACAAAGAATGATGCTATGAACATAGTTGAGCACATGTCCTTGTGGCATGATTGAGCATCCTTTGGGTATATACCCAAAAGAGGTATTGCTAGGTCTTGAGGAAGGTTGTTTCCTAATTTTCTGAGAAATCGCCACACTGACATCCAAAGGGACTGTACCAGCTTGCACTCCCACCAGCAATGCAGAAGTGTTCCCTTTACCCTACAACCTCTCCAACATAAGTTGTCATCAGTGTTTTTGATCTTGGCCATTCTTACAGGTGTAAGATGGAATCTCAGGGTTGTTTGGATTTGCCTTTCTCTGGTGTCTAAGGATGCTGAGCATTTCCTTAAGTGTCTTCCAGCCATTTTAGAGATTTCAGCAGTTCTTAACATACTTAAGAATGCTAGCTTTTTGTTTGTTGCAGGTGTTGAGAATAACTTTCTGTTTATTTGCCTGTTACTTTTACTTTGCCCTCATTTTCTTATAAGACATAATTCACATAAAAAATTGTTATTTTAAGGTACACAATTTAGGGTGTTAGTCCATTCATAAGACTAATTACTGATTGTACAGTCACCCCTCACACCGTATTTGTGTTGTCCCCTCCCCACCCAGTGCCCAACCAGTCTTCTCTGTTCTCGCCACCGTGAGTCCCTAATGACCACTGGTGGACTTTTTGTCTCTTAGGACATTTTCTAGAAATTAAATAATTATTTTGACATCTTTAGTGTCAGGCTTCTTTCATAAAGATTTTCAAACTTGATCCAGACTGTCTCATGTATCACTGTGTTATTTCTTTACACATCAGAATAATGGTCTATCATAAGGCTATAACATTTCATTTAGCCACCCATTGGTGCACAAGTGTTTGAGTTTTGTACGCATTTTGGCGACTGTAAAAAATCCCTCTACGAACACCTGTATCCAGCTTTCTGTGTGAGCTTGTTCTGGGGCATGCATCTTGGAATCGCTGGATCGTCTTGTAATCCTGTCTTGAGTGTGTTTCTGTACTCCCAGAGTGATTTTGAAACTACCTTTACCATTTCCCACTCCGCCAGTGGTAAGATGACGGTTTCACTTGTCCATACCCTCGCCCACACCTGCTGTTATCTGTTGTGCTTGGGGCAGGCAGGCGTCCTAGAGGTTGTGAGACTGTGGTGTCACAAGCTGCTCCCCCAAAGGCTAGTGACAATAAGTCTGTTTGTTTTCTATTGGCCATTTCTATAAGACATGTATAGAAATGTCTACTAAAACCCAGTGATTTGGGTTTTTATGTGACCTCTTGTTTCTTTTTGGTTTTTTTTTTTAAAGTTGATATGATATATATATATATTCTGATGCTGAACATATATCAGATATATAACTGAAAACTATATCCTCCTGTGAATTTTCTTTCCAGTTTCTTTTTTTCATTAAAAATTTTGTTTTATGTGTATAGGATTTTGCCTGCATAAGTCTGTGTACCACATGCGTGCCTGATTCCCTGGAGCTCAGATGAAGTTCAGATGCCCTGGAGCTAGCATGAGAAATGGCTGTGAGTTGCCATTTGGTTGCTGAGACTGGGATCCAGACCCTCTGGAAGAGCAGCCTTAACTGTTAAACCATCTCTCCAGCCCCCTCTTTTCAGTCTCTTAAGAATGGACTTAGATTTCACAAAAGATTTTAATTTAAATTTCACTCAAATAATATATTTTTCCTTTGGTTGCATATTTAAGATGACACAAGAAAAAAAAACTATTACCTAATACAAGGTCGCAAGATCTCAACTTGTGTTTTCTTCTAAAAAGCTTCATTTTAAGCTCTTGCTTAGATAATTAATTCTTTCATTCTTTGGCACTTAATTTTGTAGATGGTGTGAGGTAGAGCTCCAGATTACCCGTGGGTCCCTAATTATCCTAGCAGCAGTCCCTGAAAAGACTGTTAGCCTGAAAGAACTGCCCTGATACCCTGTTAGAATTGGTTAGTCATGAGCCATGGCCCTGACTTTAGGCTTTCAATTCCACCCCCATTGATCTTCGTGCTGGTGTCAGGATGTGCTGAGAGCCATTGGCTTTAGCGAGCTTTTGAAGTGTGAAAATGTGTGTCAACCTTGTTCTTTTCACAGACTTCTGTGGAGCTATTTTGAGTCCTTGCATTTCCATATGAAATTTCAGATGGGGCTACATCGAGTCTGCAGAGAGTTTGGAAATAATTATCATCTGAGCACCATTAAGACTTCTAATCCCTGAACATGAGAGCGCTTCCCACTTCCTTAAGCTGGCTTTGTATACTGTATCCTACTGACTTCATAATTACTTTTAGCTGTTGTAGTTTGTTCTTTTTCTGCTTTGCTGTGTGCATAGGTTTTCCTTGGGAATGTCCGCATACAAGATCATGTTGTCTAAAACGAAAGATAGTTTAAATTCTTCTTTTTACTTGCTTGCTTGTTTTTTTGTCCAATTATCCTGACTAGACACTCTGGTAGTTACGATGTTGGACAGAAGTAAGAACACACATTCTGGTTTTGTTTCTGTGCTTAGAGAAAAACATTTGGTTTCCGATGTCATGGATACTGTGAGTGTGGAGTCTCTCATGGACAGCTTGGTTCTGCTGAGGACATTCTAGTTCTGACCTATCTTTACTGTGAAAGGGTCTGAATTTGGTCAAATGCTTCTCAATGTCTTTGATATGACTTTGTGTATTCCTTCTTTCTCCTATTAATATATACTTCACCCCATGTGGTTTCGGTCCCAGAAACCTGACTAGGGCAATGGGGAATGCAGAAAGAACAGATCCGTGTACAGACGAGCTGGGGTCAAGTGGGCTGTGCCCGCTCTGTGCACTGACGGAGTGGCATCACCTGCACAGCAACCCGGAGCTTCAGTGCGTTTATGAAGTACAACACAGAGTAGGTGGATGGGGAGGGGATGTAGCTAGTCTCAGTAGGAGGTGTTTGTGGGTGAACGGTCTCAGGCAGTGAAGAGCCAGGAGGAGAAATCTGCAGTTACTAACTTTTGCACACAGCAATCAATCATTTATAAACATTTGCGCTTGCATATTCAAACTTGGAGCACAGGAAGGCTGTACTAATTCTGAGCCTGATTCATACAGGGAAGGCTCCGCATTCCCATGGATCTGAGGCTGTCCTCAACAAGGCTGTGCCAGTCAACAGCACACATTCGCTCAGGGCTTCCTCCGCTCCCTATAAATATGGTATATTATGTTGTTTGTTCTTTCATACATTGAGGCATCTATCCATTCCTAAACAAACCCCACTTGATCATTGTGTAGTCTTTCGTATATGTTATGGGGTTCTGTTTCTTGGCATTAGACTGAGAATTTCAAATCTTATTCACAAGAGTTGTTGGTTTCAGTTTTCCTTTTCCTGTCTGATTTTGGTATCAGGCTAACACTGGCCTCATAGACTAAGTTGGAAATTATTCCCTCTTGTATGTTTGGAAGTTTGTTACACACTTGTGTGGACTTTTCTCTAAGAATTGAATAGAATCCACCAAAGAAGCCATCTGGCTTCAGGATTTTCTTCATTGAAGGCTTTTTAAGAATGACTAACTCATCTAATCTACATGGGAAGAAGAAAAAGACAAGATCTCCTGAGTAAATTGGGAGTGTGGGGATCATGGGAGAGGGTAGAAGGAGAGGGAGAGGAAGGGGGAGGAGCAGAGAAAAATATATAGGTCAATAAAAACAATAAAATAAATAAAATAAAATAAAAATGACTAACCCAATGACCTCACTTACCATGGACTTATCATGATTTTTTTCTTCCTTCTTGACCCCATCTGTGAGTTTCTAGGAACTGTTTCATCACAATTATCAAATGTATTGGTCTAAAATTAACCACAATATTTTATTAACATTCTTTTTATTTATGTGTGTGTGAGATCTGGTGTGTGGACACATGGATGCATGGATGCATGTGTCTGTGCATGTATGTGGAGACTGAAGGCCGTCTCACAGGTTGGGTCGTTCCTCAGGCGCCATCCACTTCGTTCTCTGAGACAGGGCCTCTCACTGGGCTCTGGGGCTTCTCAACCAGGCGAGGCTGGTCAGTAAGGTCCTGGTACCCATCTGTCTCTGCCTCCCCTTCTCCGGGGTAACAAACACAGAAATCTATGTCTAGCTTTCTACAGAGTGCTGTGGAGATTCTCATGCTGCTGCAGCAAGCATTTTAGACACTGAGTTGTCTCCAGCATCTTATTCAGCCTCTAAAGCCAATTTCATTTCTGTAAATTTGGTAAGTAGTGACGTCCCCTTGTGTGCGTGTGTGTGTATGTGTGGTGTTGTTTTTGTATTGAAGGTTTTGGGTGATGCTGTTGTGTTTTGTTTTTTTGAGACAGAGTCTCACCCTATGATCTTGGACTCCTGAAACTCATTATGTAAACCAGGCTGGTCTTGACCTTGTGCAGTCCTCCTGCCTCTGCCTCCCCAGCATGGAGTGTAGGCATGTGACACCATGAGCTGACCCTCTTTTGTTCTTGATCTCCAGAAATGGAAGGTTTCTTTTCCTTAGTCTAGTTAAAAGTTTGTCATGCTGTTATCTCTTCAAAAGACCAAGCTATGTGGTAGGGGGCCCCTCTCTTGTTTATAATGTTTCATTCCAATATTCATTGTTTCCATCCTTCTTCTTGCTGCTGGCTTCGTTTGCTCTATTCTTTCTTAAGATAGAAGGATAGGGAGATGATTAATTTTACATGTCAGTTTGACAAGGCATGGCGCCCAGATAGTTGGTCAAATTATGACACTGTGAAGATAATTCTTAACGGAAACAAGCATCTAATCCTACAGACTTCTTCCATGGTGTGGGCATGATTAATCATCCATTTTGAAGTCTTAAAGGAAAGCAGGCAACTACTTCCAACCTGCTTCTGGTCTCAAGCTGGAAATAAGTCCTTTCCTTTGGCCTGCTGGCCTGCCCTGACATTCAGAATTGTCCACAATTACACAAACTAATTCCCTTTTCTCTCCGTGTCTGGTGTATTCTGAAGGCTGGGGTAAGATAACGGCAAATTCCAGATCAGTCGGAACTACACGGTGAGCTTAAGGCCAACCATGGCAACTTGGTGAAAACATTTCTCCAAATAAAAAGTAAAGAGAGAGCTGGGGAGACAGCCCAGTGAGGGAGCATATAACTTGCATGTTCAAGTCTCTGTGTTTAGTCCTAGTGACAAAATTAAAGTCAATCAGCCGCGCCCGCGCACTCTCTCTCCGTGTGTGTGTGTGTGTGTGTGTGTGTGTGTGTGTGTGTACACACCTGTTCTAGTTTGATTAATGTTACTCTGACAAATACCGCAACCAAAGGGAAAGGGTTTATTTGACTTACACTTCCACATCACAATCCATCACTGACAGGAAAGATGGGAACTCAAGAAGGAACTGAAACAAGAAACCATAAGGAACATTGCCTCCTGGCTCACTATTATGGGTTTCTTAGCCTGCTATTGTGTACAT
The DNA here is from genome assembly GCA_963919715.1 of Microtus obscurus. Taxonomy (NCBI): domain Eukaryota; kingdom Metazoa; phylum Chordata; class Mammalia; order Rodentia; family Cricetidae; genus Microtus; species Microtus obscurus. Next base: position 27,650,996 of record CAWTZC010000015.1, read on the forward strand.
CCAATACCACCTGCCCAAAAGCGGTACCCAGAAACGGTGCTACCCACAGTGATCTAGACCTTCCCACGTCAAAAAAAAAAAAGAAAAGAAAAGAAAAGAAACATGCAAGTAATTTCTCATTGAGGTTCTCTCTTCCTAAGGTGAGTCTAGTTTGTGTCAAGTTGACAAAAACTAACTAGAACAAGCTCTGTCTCTAAGTATGCATATTGATGTATATGATGTATACATATATATATATAATTATAGATATATAATTCTCTTGATTCTCTTTCTCCAAGGAACCCTAATTAAACAGTTCAATTCTTTCTAAAACTGTGTGTGTGTGTGTGTGTGTGTGTGTGTGTGTGTGTGTGTGCATGCGTGCAGGTGCCAACAGAGGCCAGAAGAGGGGCATCAGAACAATTTCAGCATAGAAAACTATAGGTATAAATTCTGGTCAAGTGTCGTTTTCACTACACCCATTAGTTTGATCCTATCCCATAAGTTAGGTTCTCGTTTTTCTTTCATCTCAATGTACTTTCTAATTTCTTGTGTTTTTTTCCCTCTTTGACCCATTAGTCTATGGAAGTTTATCTACTTCTATAAAAATGTATACACATTTGCAAATTCCCCAAATTCTCTTCCCTGATTGATTTGTGGCTTTATTCCATTGTCAGGGAATAGACTTTGGTTCCAATTCTTTGACACTTTTTGTATTGTTAACGGCTTCACCTGGAGAACAGTTTCTATGCATTTGAGAAGAATGCGTATATTTCTCTCTTGGAGAAAATACATATCTTTACATTTTAAGTACAAACATGTATCTTCCTTTCCAATTTTTATATCATTGGAAATACCCATGCTGAGATTGCATAAATATTAACCTCATTCTACTCAGCTTTTCAACAAGGACTGACTTGAAATGCAGCCAAATTCCATAAACAAAGTTACAAATTCCTCCAAAAAGAAGTTCACTCTGAATATCCACCGAGCACAATCCAGGGGCTGGGAAGGAAGGACTCACAAGTGGCTGCCCACCAATGCCCAGTCACCTCCGGTTGGATTAATAACTCCTTGCTTAACTGTGCTAAACTGAGGACACTATTTTAGCTTCCAGACAGATGTGGCCAAGCCATGTGCATCTTGGGTATTTCTTTGCTAGGGATATATTAGTTTGCTTTGACAGAACAGAACAGTGCGGTCTGGGTGGCTTCAACAGCAGACAGCCATCATTTCCCAGTGCTAGAGGTCAGAAGTGCAAAGTAACAATATCAAGACCATAAGGGAGTCCGTTCCAACAACCCCCAGCCTTTAGTGGCTCCTCGGCTTGTGGCAATGTCACCCCAGCCATTGCATGGAATTCCCATTAAGTGTGCATGTGTCCAAATTTCCCTCTTAACATAGGCCTCCCATTACACTGAATTAGATGTCCGTCCTATTAAGTAGAGCTAGTGAAGTCTAACTCCTCTAATTACAAATTACTTGAAAACCTACTTGCAAATAAGAGTACATTATGAGGTGCTGAGAATTAGAATTTCAACATGGAAATTTGTGGGGGAGCAGAATTTAACCTATAACAATTTAAAAACAGTAAAACCTACTTCAGTGTATGGATTACAATCCGTTTACACATAAGCCCTATAAACACCAAGTCAGGTGCCCCTTGAGTTAATTCTTTCCCCCAAAGCAACACTATCTTACACACTTGCTTTTGTGGATGCTCAAGCGGAATGCGTCAGTTGGGGAGGAAGGTGAATAAAGGAATCCCACCCTAGTTCCTGATGTGGTACAATGAGGGGTTCTTTGTTAAAAGAGAACTTGCAGATCACAACAAGGAAACAGGAACGGAATGCAACATCCAGGTGTGGCAAGGGGGGAGCGAGAAGGCGAGCAGGCAGTCCCGCGGGCCTTTTAGTACCCAAAGTCACACCCAACCTGGTCCAGCCTTTCAAAGGCCATTGGCTGAAGGAGGTCCCCCATCATGATCCATCTTTTTCTCAGTGTGGGTTCATAACTGCCCATCTTGGTGGGGCCTGCTATTCCACAGCCTGGTCTTTTTTAAGCATGAAACTCACTCCCGTCTCTGCCTATTCTGCCGGCTTCTTCTGTGAGGAGCCAACTGTGAACCGCTTTGAGCCAATCCCCTCAGGTCCCTGTGGCGCTGAGATCTTCTCAAGGATCTCACTTTGCCTCGTTTAATTCAAGTTACTAGAAAAGGTAGTGAACTTCCACAGGGCCCCGGGACAAATGCTGCCTGTTGCAACCCCTCCCCCACTGTACTCCAGGCTGTCCCCAGGCTCCAGTCTCATGGCTAGTCACTTGAAGGATACTTCAAGTGATTAGATGATGTGGCTATTTCAAGAATGTGACAGTGTGTGCTCTCCCTTGTGTTGCAGGGCTTGTATACAGGGCATGATGTTCCCTGCTTTTCCAGACTGTCCATTCCCGTGTTAGAGGTCTTCATGGCAGGATATACAGAAACAAAGAATCAAATCTTCTACCCACACAGTCATACAAGAAAATATATATGACGAGCAGTCCCTATTCCCTGCCCTGCGGGAAGTCCAAGGTCCTCCCACTTCTATCCAGGACCAGGAAGGTGAGCATCCAAACAGGCTAGGCTCCCACACAGCCAGTTCATGTATTAGGATCGAAACCTAGTGCCATTGTCCTTGGCTTCTCATTGAATGGAATGGGGGGAGAAGGAGAGGAGTGGGGAGAGGGGGAGGGGAGTGGAGGGAGAGGGAGGGAAATGGAAACGGGGAGGAGGCGGTAATTTTTTTTTTCAACAACTAAAAAAAAATTTAAAAAAAAGAATATTCATCGAATCACCTGGCCTTTCATGCTAATTTGTTCTTTCTCCCATGGCTGCCTCTGAAGAGCAAAGCTTCCTTCCCTCTCTAAAGACCTGAGTGCAGCGCTGATTAGAAAACAAAGGGAGAAACTGAGTTTGAAATTCTGCCAAGAGAAAATAAAAATAAACTTGAAGGAAAAAAAAGAAAATATATATGAACTTATCTAACTGCTTCATTTTTCCCAAACCCATTCTACACCTAACTAAACACCAGCCTGGAGGCCTCCTGGTCCATCCCTGCCTTAGCCAGGGTCAGCTGTTCATTCTGCCACAGACTGCCCCTTCCCACACACCATGATGTCATCGGGGAACTTTTCTAAAGTAGAAAAAATGACTTTGCCATTCTTGTGTATCACACTGCCCAGGGCCTCTCACATCTGCGGGACGCAGACTATAGGGGGATTCTGTCACTAAGCCATCGGACCCGAAATTAGCAATCTTTGCTACCATTCTCACTATTGCATGGTGTTCCTTTAGCTCAACGTCCTTTATCAGTACCATCGTAGTCCAGCTGGCTCTTGACCCAGGCTGGAGTTAGCCCACATGAGGGGTAAGGGAAGGTGATCCCCTCAAGATCCCAATGCTCCTCTCCCCTAACCTCTGGGAAATTCATGAAGATGTCCACTCATCTGAAATCCCCACTTCTCTCTTTACCCTGAGAGGGATGCTGAGTCTTGGGTTGAAACACTAACCTTCAAGGCTCTCTCTCAGCTTCTCCTAAAGCCTTTCTGGACTGCTTGGCAGGTACCCTGTCGCATCTATTATTCTGTGACCAGTTCAGATTTTGAAAAGTAAAAATAATGAGCTGTATTCTTGAATCTGCCTGACTTTCTTCATCCAGACTTCCTACTTCCACTACCTGAGGATATCTCAGCTCACCCTCTTCCACCTCGAGCATCCTTCCTGGATGGCCCTCCCCTGGAAAAGTGGTACCCAGGTCTCCTCTTAGAGTAGCTGGGACTCTGTGGTCAACTGTGTGAACCACTGGTTGCCACTGACGCTCAAATCCTCTCTAAGCCCCTTGACTGTTTATCTGTAAAGTGGGGAGTGAGCTCAGACTGCAATGGGAATCAGTACGTGAAAGACTGCAGGCATTGTTCCAAGCATTTGGAAATGAAACTGCGTACTTCTAAATAAACTTGGGTCAAAGAAAAGAAAATCTCAAGAGAAAGAAAAACACGTGCAACCGACTGCAAACTTCAGCAAAACCTCCGGCATCCAGTGAGGGTGTTGCTGGGATGCCCAGTGCACATAACAGCGGAAGGAGACAGTCACACTGGTAGCCTGAGTCCTACTGTAAAGAAAGGAGAGGTAAGTGAGCCCAACAAGAGCAGAAAAAAGGAGCTAATCAAGATGCCAGGAGAGAGAAATCAATAAAATTTAAAACATCCAAAAGCAAATAATAATAATAATATAAATACCAGAGCCAGCAAGATCAGGTAACAGCACTTGCCACCAAGTTTGACAACCCCAGTTCCACATGGTGGAAAGAGAGAACCGATTCTGGCAAGTTGTCCTCTGGTCTTCACAGGCATGATGAAGCAGTGGCACACACACACACACACACACACACACACACACACAAATAAACAAACAAACATGAGTTAAAAAAAAAACAGAAAGAAAAATCAATGACACAAAAAGCAGCTTCAACCAACCAGCAGAGTTAAGGGGCCTCTACTAAGAAGCCAAAACTTCTCAAAATTAGACAGAGTCTGACCGCAGTCTGCAGACCTCAGCATTAGCATAAATGCATATGGAAAATGTCTCTCTATGTATAAGTTTGCAAATGAGATGAAGCGAACCAGTTCTTGAAAAACCTCGCGAACTATGACAACTCATCCAATTACGAAGCAGGTCATTTACCGGCCTGTAACTGCTGAAGGAACTGTCATTTAAAATTGGTCCAATAGGCTATCTTCAGACCTGCTGGTTTTGAGGGAGAATTCCGGAAAATGTCTGAAAAACAATTAACATCATTTTTGTGAAACCTCTTCAAGAGAACAGGAGCAGATTTTCCAGAGTTCGTATGAGGAGGCCACCCTCAGCACTTCCCAGCATACAAACAAACCTCGAACGATACTGTAATATCCTTCTTTCATATAAACACCAACGTCCTTAACAAAGCAGTAGCTAACAGAATTTACAGATCTATTTTTTAAACGAATTCTCTGTTACCAGCTGGTATTTAATCCGAGTTTTCAAGAATGATTCAATATTTAAAAGTCAATCAATGTAGCTGTCATAGTAAAAAGATAATGAAGAAGAACCACAGTATCATGTTAATGAGTGCAGACCAGGATTTGACAACACTCAAATATGTAGTCTAGTAAAGTTGAGCACACACATATGTGTGTGTGAAGAGAGGGAAAGGTCCTCGATGTGATAGAAGGGGTTTATAAAATCTTGCACCTAGCGTTACGCTTTCTGGTGAGACAGTAAATAATTTTCCCTTACGTCAGTCCATGTCTGCTCTCGCCACTCACATCCAACAAGGTACTGGCATTTCTATCAAGGCAACTAGATACAAAAATGGGGTCCAAGGGCAAGTGAACTGAAAGGAACTGATAAGAGTTATCACTTTTCTAGATGACATTGTCTCCATAAAATCCCGAGGAATGTCTAAATTTAAAAAGGAAACGGGCTGGGGAGACGGTTCCATCGATGAAGAGTCTGCCACAGAAGCACAAGAACCCAAATTTGACCTTCAGAACCCATGTCATAAAACAAGAGGAAAGGGGGAGGGGATGGTAGTGTGCACTTGCGACGGCAGAGCTGTGGGCATCACAGGCGCTCCTTCACCAGCCAGCCTGGCACAATCATCCAACAGGCCCCACTGAGAGACTCGCTCTCAAAAGATAAGTGGGCAGCGTCTCAAGAAGGACACCTAACACTGATTTCTGGCTTCCACACATGTGACATATGCACACACATGCACCTTTACACATACACGCCTACACACAAGAAAGTGTCTTTTCAGTAGATAAAGCTAGAAATCAAATGACTTTGATAAGCTGTCGATTCACAAGGTCAGCACGCCAAGTGGACTGTGTCGCTCCTTCCAGGACTCCTGATGCTTCCTCCACTTGTCCTTGTGCCCGAGAAAAATCCTACCCTAAATATATGATTTATGTTATAGATCTGCAAATCAAATGTTCACTGAAATCATCAGTAGGCTAAATATATTCATATATATAAATATATATGAATAATAAAGAACAGATTATAAATCTGAGAGAGAGTGGGGGATGGGAGGAGTTGGAGGGAAGAGGAGGAGGGTGGGAATGATGAATATAGTACTTGTGTATCAAATTCTTTTTTTTAAACAAAGTACATATCTTTTTTTTAATATTTATTTATTATGTATACAATATTCTGTCTGCGTGTATGCCTGCAGGCCAGAAGAGGGCACCAGATCTCATTACAGATGGTTGTGAGCCACCATGTGGTTGCTGGGAATTGAACTCAGGACCTTTGGAAGAGCAGGCAATGCTCTTAACCACTGAGCCATCTCTCCAGCCCCCTCAAATTCTTAAGAACTAAAATTGAAGTTAAAAAAAAAAACAAAAAAAGAACAAATTTTTGAACCACAACCAAATGGAATAATACCAGAACAATACTTAGTAAAAGAACATTAAATAACAGTATATATGGTGCAATTATAACCACATGCAGTGCCAGCCTTAAAGAACAGTACATAGGATGCGGTTATACCCACATGCAGTGCCAGCCCTAAAGAACAGTGTATATGATGCAGTTATACCCACATGCAGTGCCAGCCATAAAGAACAGTGCCTATGATGCAGTTATACCACATGCAGTGATAGCAGATGAGAAACTATTCTAGGGTGGAAACAAGTCTGAGTGTCATTTGCCCCTGAGGAGGTAAAATTGGGAATAAATCATAAAGAGATAGCAATGCCAAGTTGTGTGTCACAAATGCTTTTATTTTCTAAAACCTACTGAATGGTACACCTAATATCAGGGCATTTTATTGAATACAAATTTATTGCAAATAAGAACCTTAGGCAAATAGGTAGTGGCAAACATGCTGAAGTATTCAGGACTGAAATATTCTGATGCACAATTTATGTCAAAATTCTGCCCGCCAAACACACAGTGGGCAGACAACTAGATGGAGAGATAGTTATGTTGATAGGCAAAGTGATAAAACAGCTATTTGGGGTTGTTGATGGTAGTGTGACATACACTGTCAGCTACTTGGGGTTGTTGGGGGTAGTGTGACATACATTGTTTTGTATTAGGAAGGAGATTGCCCCTCTAACTTAGAGAAGGTGTAGTGTAATTCTACTGAAATCTCAGAAATGCTATTTGTAAATGTGGGCAAGATTATCTTAAAATTTTGAATAAGACTAAGAAAACAGAATTGATAACACAGTAGTAATAAGAAGAAGACATTAGGAGGCACTCTGCCAGAATGACTTCAAAATGTGGTCTTCTCGAAAGAACAACACTCAACTTCATATGGAAAAGCAAAAAAAAAAAAAATCCAGGATAGCCAAGACAATCCTGTACAATAAAATTACTTCTGGAGGCATCACAATCCTTGACTTAAACTCTACTGTAGAGCTACAGTACTGAAAACAGCCTGGTATGGGTATAAAAACAAACAGGAGGACTAATGAAACCAAATAGAAGACCTGGATATTAATCCACACACCTTTAAGCACCTGATTTTTGACAAAAAAAAATCAAAAAATATCAAATGGAAAAAAGAAAGCATATTTAACAAGTGGTGCTGGCATAACTGGATATCAACATGTAGAAGAATGAAAATAGATCCATATCTATCACCTGCACAAAACTCAAGTCCAAATGGATTAAAGACCTCAACATAAAGCCAGCCATACTGAACGTCATAGAAGGGAAAGTGGAAAGTACACTTGAATGCACTGGCACAGGAGATCATTTTCTAAATATAACTGTAGTCAAACAGACACTGAGAGAAACAATTAGTAAATGGGACCTCCTGAAACTGAAAAGCTTCTGTAAAGCAAAGGACATGGTCAACAAAACAAAACAACAGCTACAGAATGGGAAAAGATTTTCACAAACCCCACATTAGACAGAGGTCTGATTTCCAAAATATACAAAGAGTTCAAGAAATTGGTTGTCAAAAGAACAAATAATCCAATAAAAAAATGAAGTACAGACCTAAACAGAGAACTATCAACAGAAGATTCTAAAATGGCTGAAAGACACTTAAGGAAATGTTCAATATCCTTGGTCATCAGAGAAATGCAAATCAAAACAACTCTGAGATTCCATCTTACACCTGAAAGAATGGCCAAGATCAAAAACACTGATGACAACTCATGCTGGAGAGGTTGTGGGGGAAAGGGGAACACTTCTGCATTGCTGGTGGGAATGCAAGCTGGTACAACCCCTTTGGGTGTCAGTGTGGCGATTTCTCAGAAAATTAGGAACCAGCCTTTCTCAAGACTATAGAAATACCACTTTTGGGTATATATCCAAAGAATGCTCAATCATGCCACAGGGACATGTGCTCAGCTATGTTCATAGCAGCATTATTTGTCATAGCCAGAACCTGGAAACAACCCAAATGCTCCTTTACCGAAGAATGGATAAGGAAAATGTGGTACATTTACACAATGGAGTACTACACAGCATAAAAAAAGACATCTTGAATTGCAGGCAAATGGATGGAGCCAGAAAACATCATTTTGAGTGAGGTAACCTGTTGAAATTGGGGCGTCGGGGTTGTGTCCCCAACACCCCGGTCGCCTGGCTAGCTTAATGCCCGAAATAACAACACACAAACTATATTCATTTAAAGACTGCTTGGCCCATTATTTCTAGCTTCTTCTCGGCTAACTCTCGCACCTGATCTAACCCATTTCTAATATTCTGTGTTAGCACCCCAAGGTGTGCTTACCGGGGAGATTCTAGCCTACGTCCATCTTGGTCGGAGCTTCATCACAAGTGCCTCAGAGAGCAGAGCCATCCTGTCTGCCCGCTAGACAGGATCCTGACATCTCTGAGCAGAGCTGCATGAATTCTCTGACCTCACTTCCTCTTCCTGTCTGTATACTATACTGTTTACTCCTCCCACCTGTTTTAACCTATAGGACCAGCCAAGCAGTTTCTTTATTTTAACCAATGAAATCAACAGATTGATATATGACACTCCTACATCAGTAACCCAGACCCAGAAAGACAATTATTATATGTACTCACTCATAATTGGTTTTTAAACATAAAGCAAAGAAAACCATCCTACAAATCACAATCCCAGAGAACCTAGACAACAATGAGGACCCTAAGAGAGACATACATAAATCTAATCTACCTGGGAAGTAGAAAAAGACAAGATCTCCTGAGTAAATTGGGAGCATAGGGACTTTGAGAGAGGGTTGAAGGGGAGTGGGGAGGCAGGGAGGGGAGCAGAGGAAAATGTAGAGCACAATAAAAATCAATAAAATAAAATAAAATTTCAAATATCAGAAAAAAAGAAAACGTGGTCTTGGCAAAAAAAAAAAAACCCCACATACCCACATAGATGAGCAGAACAGAATACTTCTGAGTACAGCCAACTGAAAAGAGTTCAGAGGAGAAAGGGCGGTGCTTCAGGGGTACTGCCTGGGTAGCACCGCATCCACAGGTGAGACAAGTAAGCCCAAGTCTCACATCCTACTCCTGTAATCAGCACGGGCCACAGCTACATTCAGACATAGCCCATGTTGAGTTAGGGTGTACTCCATGGAAGGGTACCTCCCTAGAATGCATGAAGCCTAGGTTTAATATCCACCAACACACACAGACATATGTACATACATACACATACATACATCACACATACACACATCACACACACATATATGCACATACACATACAAACACACACCTTAACCACAGTGATAGTATTCGAAAACAAAAAATTGAACAAACTGTTCTTCAACATGTGAACTGTAACACAAAATACGACTCATCCGCCCTGTAGAGACTACTCAGGAAAGAAGAATGGAGTACCAGCACACATGACCACTAGAGAAGATCTCAGGGGGATTCACTGAGTGAAAACTGCAGCTGTCCAGGTCTTCTGTGCTGCAGCATTTTCATACTATATAATGATAGTATGTCATATATACTTTCCATGTGTTTGTATCTATAGCTAGACATACACATACATCTTGATTTGAGCCGACCAGTGGGTACCAAGGCTTGGGGCAGGTGGTGAAGCCGACAATGCAAGCACAGCTGGAATGAGACTGCAGTGGAGAGAGCTGGCACGAAGCTCCGTTTCTATCATTTACTGCAGTGGCGTTTACACAAGCCTGCACACTTCACAGAACAACACGGAACTGAATGCACACTCCGCTCTCTGGACAGTGTCAGCCTTCTGATTTTGATGTCCTCCTATAGACAAGTCCATGGCGGTCATGGAAACCATCACAAGAGTGCAGGACAAATCTTGACACTGTATCCCTTTAACAAGTCACAGTGAACGGCACAGGATGGATCTCTGCACTGTCCACCCTTAACGAGCCACAGAGAACAGCACAGCACACCTCAAAACATGGCACCTGCGATGCGTGGATGATGCTTGGGAGACGATGTGGCACAAAAACAGGTGGATATGAGGAACCCCTGGTGTTTGCCTTGAGAGCCGTCACCACTGTGTGGTAGGAACATAGACCATCCTGCAGCTTCCCTGGTTTGGGAGAGATGCTGAAGCAGGAAGAAACAGGGTCTGGTCATAATAAATCCAAAGTGCTTCGGCTTTCCCTGTGGACTTCATTATAGAGGTGTATGCAGGTGGAAACAAACAACTTTAGGAAAAGTTTCAGTTCGTTCACTTAGGAGGAAAGCCTGGTACTGCTTTGTGGGCTTCAGCTCTCATGAGGAGCAGACCTCACACCCTTTCCTCCATGCCTCTTTCTGGAACTCCTCTCCCAGGCCTGAGCAGAGGAGATCGGCTTGCACCATCCTCTGCTGGAATGGTGCCTTGCTCCCGGGCTCTTCTGTACTGATCATCTTTCTGGCTGCTCTTAACTCAAAAGCTGTGTTGTATTCTTGTAGAGAGTGAATCTCCATCATGGTCGCAAACAGGCAGGGGCAGCCAGCATCTATGACCACAGCTCAGGACCCAGTGTAGTCGCTTTCAGGGACACATGGGAAGTCCGGGCGAGGTGGTTCGTTGGGCATAATTTTTTATTTGGACGTGAGGAGGCCCTGTTGTTCTCTCCTATCCCTCCATCTTGCAATTATATCCTCCGTTTTATTTTCCCCAAGATTGCTACAGAAGCAAACACATTTTGAGGAAAGGCAGCTTGGGGTTCTTGAGTGGAGTGGCTTATCTCGACACCTCTTCATAAGTCTTTGACTACAGCCCCATTTCTGAGAGAGGTCTGGCTTCATTAATAATTTCTTTGGAAAATTCTAGAACACAACATAAACAAGTTTAGGAGCAATTATTTAAAGAAGTGAGGCGTGCGTGTATTTGTTTTTGTTTTCCAAAGAACCCCAGAGCAGACATCCAGCCGTGTCCTAGGAACGGATTGTGTCTGGCAAGAACTGCCAACATGAACCAGAGGAATGGCCCTCTGTGCTTCTTGGCTCCCGCTGTGTACATGTTTTTGAGGCTTTTCCTCTCGGCAGCTTGGATTTTAATGTGTTCCTCGGGATCCATGGAAGACTGAAGAGGACCACTCAGCCCACAGCTTTCATCCCGCTCTGTCAAGACGACGCTAGCATCTGTCTCCTCCGTCTATATCCCCAGGAAACCACAGAAGGCAACTTACAAACAGGTGACCTTCCAGTTGTCCGACCAGCTGGAGCTGGGACCGTGGTCCAGAAGAAGATGTCTGGAGTCAGCACATAGGGGTGATGAGGCGACCCTCAGGGAAGAGGAATGGGCAGACGGCAATATCCAAGATGGCGGCAAGCTGCCGTGCTGTGAGAACGCCGAGACTCAAGTTCAGCGTGGCATCCTCATTAGAAATGATGGAATCGATTCTCCTCGCTGGGTCTCTGGGATGCCTAGTTGATATTGAGTGGGAGAGGAAAATTATTTAATTTCCAGAGTTGTGAAGGGTATGGGAAATCATGGCATGGAGCATGACATAGCTTAGAATGCTTTGGCTTCACACACCCCGGGCGAGAAACCATTGCTTTCCCTTTCGGTCATTAGAGAGAATTACAAATTATTTTGAGAAGAAAAATGCCCCTCTTGTGACTATAAACGGCTTCTATGGCCGCCCTCAACCTTTTAAAAGATGCTATATTTTGCAAAACTGAGATTGCATTCGACAATTGCAGAATCTCTGGGCTCTGAGCAGGCAGCCTCCTCCAATTAAGCGTCCTTCCAGCATCTGCCGCAATATTTTGCCAATAAGCCGTTCCAATCCAAATATAGTTTCGAGTCTCTAGCACTTTCGGTAGCAATTAAGTGTGTCTTTTTTAACGTCCCCGTGTTGCGTTCGGCCTCCGTTCTGCGGCCACCTGCATTCTAATTCTGGCCTCTCCTGCACTCCGCATGCTCCAGCACAGTCGCCTGCCTGCCCCGCCTCACCTCTCTAACCTTCTGAGAACAAAGGAACCTCTCGGCTCTGTGTTCTTTGCCACCTGAGATATGAAGCAATGGGTCCTCAGTGTTCCCTTGGCTACTGAAGAGACATCTGTATGTCCACCTAGACAGTCCTTCTTGTTTCCCAGTCCCTCTGAATAGTCGCCTGCCCACACTAAAGCCCCTGAACAGGCAGTTGTGTGTCCTACAAACCCGTCCTGAATTCATTCTCACAATGTTCAGGAAAGGCACTGTCCTAACAGACTCTGGGGCTGGTGGAGTGGCTCCTGGTGTAATCTCTGCCCCTGCAGTGGGGACCCGAATGCAGGAAGCTTGCTGGGGGTGGGGAAATCATCAGGGAGAAGGAGGAGGTAGGAAGAGGCCAAGGACCAATGCAGCCATGGGGTTGATGCCACCCTACAGGGGAAACCTGAGCATCAACCAAAAAGCCGTGCCCCCAGGGGTATCTTCTAAGGTTGGGGGGGCAGGTTCTCACATTCACGTTGGCAGTCATGAGAAGTTTGGAGCTGGCAGAAAAGGATGAACATGAGGGCCAGCATCCCCAGGCCTCAGTGAGTGACTGGGAAAGCGGATCAGCTTCCCTGGGATTCTATACCACAACTTCCCCTGGGTTCCCGCCTAGACTGTCTCCTGCCTACTGGCCTCCACCCACCCCATGTCTTCATGTCCCTTTCCCTCCTGTCCTACAAATCCCCACCTATATGCTCAGGTCACACTTTCTAACGCATGCTATCTCATTATTTGTCCTGCTCACTCCCCCAAACAATTGTCTGTACAAAGCAAATCTCTCGAAACAACTGATGTGGGAGTGATTTCTTTCTAATCTGTTGCTTTCATTGGTTAATTAATAAAGAAACTGCCTAGGCCCATTTTGATAGGCCAACCCTTAGGTGGGTGGAGTAAACAGAACAGGATGCTGGGAGAAAGAAGCTGAGTCAGTGAGTCACCATGATTCTCCTACCGGACACAGACGCAGGTTAAGATCTTCCCTGGTAAGACACCTCGTGGTGTTACAGGGATATTAGAAATGAGTTAGGTCAATATGTAAGAGCTAGCCAATAAGAGGCTGGAACTGATGGGCCAAGCAGTGTTTAAATGAATACAGTTTGTGTGTTGTTATTTCGGGCATAAGCTAGCCATGTGGGTGGCCGGGTGCTGGGGACGCAGCGCCGCTGCTTCATATTACAACAAACAACTAGCCTTGAGTGTCAGCTTGGCCTGCTTTCCAGTTGCTGTGTTCCTGGTATTGCAGTTAGAGCTCCATACTCAGTGCAGCCTTTTACTGGAGAAGACAGCACCATCCCCTTTCTGGACGCAAGAGCAAAATTCACTCCAGCTCTGCTGCTTCAATGCTCACAGATTCTTTCCTGAGCCTGCATACCTACCACAAGGTAACTATCTCCATCAGAGTGGCCTGCTGTTCCTAGTCATAGGCTGCAAAGCCAGGATAAGATGGCCATTGCAGAAACACAGACGTTGAATGAGGTAAGAGAATCTCATCTATAGCCAGACAATGGTTATGGGTTTGTGAAGGAATGAACCACTCCCCTGTGACTCCAGGTTGGTGGTAAGTTTGCGTGGCAGCCCTAGCTAGTGCATAAATTTTCATATCAATAATTGTCATAAAATGCCTGAGTCTGTGTTCCATGACCATTGCACCTCTCTCCTTTCCATCCATATATTGATGCTCCAATACTCAATTACCCACTTACTCAAGGTAAGTGAGGACACAAGGTTATAAGGATGGGTTCCCCATGATGGGGTTAGTGACCTCTTAAGACAAGAACACAGAACAGGTTCCCGTCTCCTTCGTATGAAGAGGCAGCAAGAAGTGAGTGTGCATTCCGGAAAGTGTGTTCACTCTTTCTCCAACTTGGCATTGAACTTTCGCTCTGCAGACCTGAGAGAGGTCAATGTGTGAGCCACCCAGGGCATCTTTCTGGAAGGCTCAGGCGGAGCTATGCAGTCCATCTAGACTCTGGCTGTGACAGCTTGCTTCTCCATGCTGCAGGGAGCATCCCGTGTATCCCTGGACCTCTGAGCTGCAGACATCAGTATGCTGACAGGGATGTGACTCATTTCTGATCCATGACCAGAATCCATACAAACTGTCAGCCATTGCCGACACCAGGTTTTTCATTTTCTATGATTTTTTGAGTTGTTTTGAAAACATGTCTGACTTTATTTACTACAAAAAAATAGATGAAAGAGAAATAAGTTGAGATAATGTCTACTATTATCTTTTGAAATATCTGGACTATGTAGCTATTGTTGATGATATGGGGGTTATTTTGTGAAAGGATACTTTAGTTTTGGGGCAGATTGTTATATATTTTATTCATTTGGTTTTGAAATTTCTCTGAAGAAAATGTGACTTTTAAAAATTATTCTCTATGTCCTCTTGCTAACTACAAAGTTTATCAGAACACCTTTTAAACACTTCATCTGTGAATATAGCCATGATTTTCTGTGCCCATTTACTCAATCCTCCTTTTTCTCCTCTTCTATATCTTTGTCTTTCGAAGAAGAGGATTGGACTTAGGCTGTAGCCCGCAGCTCACTGCATCCTATTTGTAAATATGATGCCGATCTTAGTTTTTAAAGTTTTTCTTAAACTAATAATTAGAAGAAGAGCATCGATTAACTTAAAGGAACAATCCATTTCAAATGCCTCCTAACACATTATGGCACCACAACAGAGGCATCTCTGTAAAAATGTAACATGAGAATCATTGTTGTGGGATAATCTTTTTATACACTGTAAAGATGTGTCTCTGCCTAAGGTGCCTGTGATTGGTTTAATAAAGAGCTGAATGGCCAATTGCAAGGGAAGAGAGAAGGGGTGGGACTTCCAGGGAAAGAGAGGAACTCGAGGTTAGAATCTGGGTGCTCAACAGACACCAAGGAGACATCGAAGAGGTTGGACATATAGTATAGAGGGGAGAGAGCCAAGCCACAGATTAATAAAAACAGAGTAAATTATAAGATCTAGATCGGGACAAATCTAAGCTAAAAATCAAGCTTTCATAATTAATAAGAAGTCTCCATATCATTACTTGTGAGCTGGTGGCCCTAAGAAAAGTCCAACTTCAATCGCTAATGCCGTTTACATTTTTCCCGTACTTATTAATAAATTTTGAGGTTGTCCTGGAACTACTGTAGCAAGAGTGCAGACATCTATACAGGGGTGACAAGGCCAGAATTCTGCAGAGGATGCAAATGTCAATTTGGAAAATGCTTGGCTTTTTCTCACCCTTTCCTGGATTCCTAATATGAAAGGTTGAGTATAAACTGAGCTCTTCCTTTTGTAAGATTTATTTATTTCGTATGTCTGTTTTGTCTGCATATATGTTTGTGCACTACATGGAGGCCAGAAAGGAGCACCAGATGCTACAGAAGGTTGTGAGGGACCATGTGATATTGACAACCCAACCCAGGTCCTCTACAAGAGCAGCCAATGCTCTCAACCGCTAATCCATCTCCCCAGCCTCATCTTCTTTTTTAATATAAGCATTTAATGGAATAAACTTTCCTCCAGTTACTAGAATAGCTGCATCCTACATGTGTCTAAGTATTTTTCTTCTTATTCAGTTTAGACTATTTCCCTGTTCCCCTGAGGCTTTCCCTGGGTCTTACAGAGCCTTAAGAAGATGTAGTTTAATTTCCAAGTGTTTGGAGACTTTCTTCCTTTTCCTCTGTATCTGATTTCTGTTTCAATTCCATTATATCTAAAATGCTCTGTACAATTTCAATTTTTTCCAAATGTGTTAGCATTTAATTTTGGTTCAGTGTATCTATTAGAGTGGATAGTTAATGCTTATTGGCAAAAACTGTTCCTTCTTTGTGCTGAAATCTTTTCTAAGTCAATTAGATGCAATCGGTTGTGAGTTTAATTTTTCTGTCTTCCCCTGACTTTTTGTCTGTTTTGTAAGTCACTGAGAGAAGTGTTGAAATATCCATCCATAATTTTAGGGTTGTCTAGTTTTAATTTGTTCACACATTGCTTAATTTCTTTAATTTTAAATGAGTCCACACTCAGGTCATGTTCTCTTGACCCCTTTTCACTAAAGCAATATGGCTCTTTATTACAGCAATATTCCTTGCTCTGAAGTCCACTTTGCCTGATAATCACATAAGAATTCCATATTTCCTAATCAGTTTTCACACTATAGCATTTTCTGGCCTTCTACTCTCAGCTTTGCTGTATCATGGCATTTGAAGTAAGTTCCTTCCAAATAGCGGAGATTTGAGCCAGTTCCTAAAAAAAAAAAAAAATCTATCAAGACAGCTCTGTCATTTAATTGGTGTGCTCACCAGGCAGTGATTTCTGGATAGGACTCCAATCACTCAGGAAATAAAAAGCTAGAATTGACAAACAGAGCTGGATCAAATTTAAAAGCTTCTGCACAGCAGAGAAAGCAGTCAACAGAGTTGAGTGAGAGCCTGCAGAATGAAGAAAAGATTTTCCAACTATTCATCATCAATTCCAAATTATACA
Source organism: Microtus obscurus (assembly GCA_963919715.1). Lineage (NCBI taxonomy): Eukaryota > Metazoa > Chordata > Mammalia > Rodentia > Cricetidae > Microtus > Microtus obscurus. The sequence goes on from CAWTZC010000015.1 coordinate 27,667,895, forward strand.
AAGAACCCCAAATAGACCATCAACAAAAGGACAGATAATCCAATCAGTCAATCAACGGCAAATGACTGGAACAGACAGTTCTCAAAAGAAGTTATACAAATGGCTGGGAAGTGTCTGGGGGGAAAAACCCTCAATACCTGCAGCCACCAGAGAAACACACATTAAAATTATACTTTAGTTGGATATCACAGTGTGCACACCTGTGGTCCTGACCCTTGAAAGCAGAAACAAAAGGACAATGGTTCTATAGCAACCTGAGCTACATAGAGAAACCCTACAGAAGAGGAAGAAAGAGGCAGAGTCCTTCACCCCAGCCAGATGGCTATTATCTAAAATGAAGAGAGGGAAGGAGGAAGGAAGGGAGGGAAGGAGGAAGGAAGGGAGGGAAGGAGGGAGGGAGGGAGGGAGGACAGCTGGTGAGGATGCTAAGTAAAAGGGACCCTGATGTTATGGTTAGTCTCGGTTGTCAGCTTGACTCCAACCACAGTCCACTAAAACCCAACCATCTGGGCACACCTGTGAGGGATTTTCTCGACAGAATCATTGAGGTTGGAAGAGCCACCCTAAGACTGGGTCACACCTACTGGTGGTGGCAGCCCATATAGAAGGACATGGAAGAAGGAAGATTTTGCTTTTGGCCTGCTTGTCCTCACTCTCGTTGGCAAGGTGTCTACCCTGTTGCGGAGGCATTTCTTCACCTGTGTTGGAACCCACTTCTTCAGGATTCCAACACAGAATGAAGACCAGTAGCTCTCTAGGAATCCCTGGGACTCTTGCACCAGACTGGGACTGTTGAGACATCTAACCTGGTGGACTGGAACAACTACCTCATCCTGTGCCTTTCCATCAGGACTGCAGCCTGTAAACCATTCCAATAAATTATACACACATGAGCGCACATGCACGCGCGCGCACACACACACACACACACACACACACACTCATTCCACCCGCTCTGTTCCTTTGGAAAACCCTAATGAGAACACCTGTATGTTACTTACAGGAATATAAACATCTACAAACATTACAGAAAACGTAAGGGAAGTTTCTGTAAATAGAACCACCAAATAATCCAGCTACACCGCATGCCTGAAGAATCCAAAGTCAGCAATACAGCAGAGACACCTGCACACCACGTGTGGAATCAGCAGAGGTGACCATCAGTGGATAAACAGGAAAAGCGTGGCACGTGCCCACCGTCGAGTTTTACTCCCCATAAAGAGTGAGAGAGCCTCTCTCTGCAGGAAAACGATGGCAGGGACGCCAGCACGTCGTGTGAAATAAACCAGACTGAGAAAGAATAACCACATGTTTTCTCTCGTGTGTGAAGGGAGGGACAGAAGGAAGGGGGCGATGGAGATGGAGGAGATAGGGGACCTGTTACAGGATAGGAGGGAGGTGCTTGCAGCCAGACCACGCCACACATACACACATGAAGGTCACAGGAAAGTATAGTAAGTATGAAGAAGGTAGCTCAGGCCATTTATACGTAAAATAATTATTACTAGGTTTGGGTTTAAACATGCCATTTTAACTTTTCTGCTCTTTTCCCTCCTTGCACTAATATCATTTGATCACTCACTTTATGTGTTCGGTTTTGTTTGGATTTCTTTATATTTTTGTAGCAGCTGCTTCACGATCATAAGATGCATTCTTAACATTTCTCTTCACTTAGAATCCAAGTTTTACCACCTCAGTGGGACTATAGAATGACTGTGAACACAGGGAGTCCTTATCTTCCCCGCCTGTACCGCTGTTCTGTAATGAGACTCCGAAGACAGCTCAGCTGCTTAAAGTTTCTATGGCAAGCATGAAAACCTGAATTTAAAAAAAAAAAAAAAGTCAGATGCTGTGTCCCCATGCTTGTAACTTGAGTACTCCAGGAAGCAAAGATGGCAGGGCCCAGGACTCGGTGGCCAGGCCGGCTTAGTCAGTTTGGCAAGAAACAGACCAGTGAGAGACCCTGTCAATAAAGCAAAAATGAAAAACAAAACAAAAACACCAGTTGGCAAGTAGATGGGTGGATGAGTGGTAACCAAGGAAGAACACTTGGGGCTGTCCGCCGACCTCCACATATGTGTACATACACAGTGGATAATAAATCACATCTATGTATGTATGCTGGCCACCCTAGTGGGCAATGCTATAATAGTTGATGAGTTTAATGGGTTAAAGAAAAAAGACTGCTCTATTTCCATAGATTATAGATTCTGATGTTTTTGATGGCCTCTCCATCCTGGATACTCCCTTTTCCCCCAATAATGCCTCTTTTCTCTCTAAGTTACTTTCCTCATCATCACAGTGGAGCAGACCGTCATGTTCAGTTGTCTGAGCATTGCACCATTTGAGACATCTTTACATTGCTTTCATTTTTAAGGATGTTTACTCCCTGGATGTAAAGTCATGAATTGACAGTTTTTATGCTTTTTTAAAAAAATATGCAAAGAATGAGAGATTTTGGAGTACTCAGTCATAACGGGATGTCTTCATCAAACCCTCCTCTCAGGGCACAGGAATCTATGCAGAAGAGCAGGCAGAAAGACTATAAAAAGCCAGGGGAGACAGTTGACTCCACACAGAGTTTTCCAGACACAGTGGGACTGAGGCGCATGTGAACTCCCAGAGATTGTGGCAGCATGCACAGGGCTGGCACAGGTTCAAGTCAGATAGGGTCGCAGTGCAATGAAGGAGAAGAAGACACAGGTTCCCACCCCAAACAAAAAACTATATGCAATTGTCACTCGATTGCAAAGGAAAAAGTAGTTTTCTCCCGTAGGTCCTCACTGGGTATATTAATCACACTTGGAATAGGCCCCATGACCAGCAGTAGAACACAAAACAAACTCAATGATATTCTTGTCTCAGGCTGTTCTCTTTGGACAATTTTTTCCTTATTGGTTTTCTGCTTATATATTTTGGTTTCCATATTTGTGGGCTGTGTGTGCATGTGAGTTTCTTGTTTTGTTTTTTTTTTAAATTGTTGCTTGTTTGGTTGGCTGTTTTTTAGAGTGAGAAAAAGGATATGAAGTGTGTGTGTGTTGTGATCTAAGCTGGGGTAAGTGTGGTCAGAATATATTGTATAAAAATTTTCTTTCAATAAAAAGTAATTTCCATATTTTTATATTTCTCCCTGGTCTCCATGTTCTGAGGACAACCTACAATATCTGATCCATTTTTTCATTGTTACGGCTGCATCATCTTCGAAAATCTCGCTCAGGCCTTCTCTGGACCTTTATGTGTGTTTCTGCTGGGTTTCTGTGTGTTCAACTACTGATGGTGTATTATAGAAATCTGTAGGTTACATGATATATCTGCAGCCATTGTACCCTCAAATATAGCATTGGTGCCGCTCTTTTTCCTTTCCCTCTGGAACCCTGAACACAAATGCAAGACCTGTCTACCATAGACCCACTGTTTTTCAGACTAGGTTTTTATTGTTACTGCTGTTTGATTTTTGGTTTGATTTGGTTTGGTTTGGTTTGGTTGTGGTCCCAAGTTCTTAGAAACTTTTCTTTTAGGAAAGTAATTTAAATTTTCACAAACTATTTCTTGTAATAACAAATAAACCAATGCCACACTAAATCTTCTTCAATAAGTCAATGCGAGGCCACCTTTCCCATCCCTAGAACTGAGACAGCTAAGTTTAATAGAACATTTACTGCTTTTATTTGACATTTTTGAGCATTTGTCTGCATGTATGGTTGTATACCACGTGTGTACATAGTGCCCACAGAGGTCAGGAGAGAGCATCAGATCCCCCTGGAACTGGATTCCCTAAGGTCATGAGCTACCATGTCGGTGTTGGGAAATGAGCCCAGGTCCTCTGCAAGAGCAGAAATTTCTCTTGACCATGGAACTATCTCTTAAGGCCAGGGACAATCAATTTTTTAAAATAAGTATCGTGTAGAAAGTAAAGAAGAAAAGGGGGAAAGAAATAAAACACAGATGGATGGGGTTGAGAAGACGGCTTAGTGAGCAAAGTGCTTGCCCTCAAGCTGGAGGACCCGAGTTTGGGCCTCAAGCACCCAGGTCAAGAGCCAGGCACAGCAGCATTGTATCGGGGTTTCTATGGCCGCAATGAAACACCATGACCAAAGCGTAATTGGGATGGAAAGGGTTTATTTGGCTTACACTTCCAAATCACTGTTCATCATCAAAGGACATCAGGACAGGAACTCAAGCAAGGCAGGAACCTGGAGGCAGGAACTGATGCAGAGGGCATGGAGGGGAGCAGCTTACTGGTTTACTGGCTTGCTCATCATGGCTGGCTCAGCCTGCTTTCTTATAGAACCCAGGACCAGGAGCCCAGGGATGGCCCCACCCATAGTGTGTTGGGCCCTCTGGGTCCTCCCTCTTCCATCACTAATTTAAAAAATATACCTTATAGGCCTGGCTACAACTCAATCCCATGAATGTGTTTCCTTGATTGAGGTTCCCTCTTCCCAGAGGACCCTAGTGTGTGTCAAGTTGACATAGAATTAGCCAAGACACGCATGCACCTGTCTTCACAGCATTGGGCAATGGAGACAGGAGATCCTGAGAGTTTCCATGGCCTAGGCAAATCAGTGAGCTTCAGGCTCAGTGAAAGACCCTGCCTTAAACATAGGGTAGGCATTAAAAAAGAAGACAGCCAGCACTGGCCTGTGACTTGTGTATATATACACTCCCCACCCCACAATCACACACACAGACACTCTCAAATTTTTAAAAAAATAAAAATCAAAGAAGAAAGAAAATAAGTAGAGCATTCAGTTTCTTTACACCTTGCCTCTTTCTCAAGCCTTGGTCAAATAAAAGGAGATACCTGGTCTCTGTTCCTGATGCTTGAAACAGACCTTGAAGTGCCCTAGAATTTCCCAGTGGTGACTATATGGATCTTGATGTGTCAATGATGTGACTCCTCCTAGCTCTGGATGGAGCCAGTGGCTCACCATGGTGGTTAACCTTGGCTAACTTGATCAAACTGACAACGCCTCGGAGATTAATAAAGCACACCCACCGTGCGTCTGCGAAGGCATTTCCAGAGATAATTAGATCCTGAGGGCTATGGCCTAATGAAGGGGTTCATCCAATGACAGAATCAAAATCAAAAGAGACTATTGGAAAGTGGTGGAAATGCGGGAGGTAGGGTCTAGGTGGAGAAGGTGGGTCAGTGGGAGATTGTTCTCCACTCTGCTTCCTGTTCACGGCAGGGGACGCTGCTGGGCCATACTGCCACAGTGGGTGGAAACCTCTGGAACCTTTCCTCTCTCTCCTCTATGGCTTGCCTTATGGTGATCATGTCAGTGAGACTAGAACACTCCAGTTCTGAGGGTCCTGTGCTAAGGACCTCCTAGACGTAGCCCTAAGGCCTGTCCACCAGGTACTCATCTGCATTCTTTGTAAGAGTATGGTCATCATAATGCAGGGTGCTCTTGGACTCTGTAAGTAGTTTTAGTAAATTCGTGACCCCGAGAGGCAGCAGGAAGGGAGGTAGGGACTTCACTTGTGACCGGCATCTGAAGCTGGGACACTGCCCTTTAATCTGTTGCTGGGGTCAGATTTTAATTGAGCTGTAAGACACCCAAAGACTCAGTGTTGGAATACCCAGGCATCATGTGGTTTCAATCACAAAGGTATAGCAGTTGCCCAGGGGAGACAATGTCTGCCTCACAGTTGCTGAAGAGAAACTGAATCAAATGGTAGCTTAAGGGATACAAACAGATTTTATTCAGAAACCATTGCACTAGGGGAAGAGACTCAGTGTAATGCTTCGCTCAGTTCCAAACATACAAAAAGAGAAAAACAAGGTGAGGGGTGGGAACCAGCAGACAGAAAGAAAATGAGCAAGCATAGACATTAGGGTAGGGGATGCTGGTTAATCTGGCCTAGCAGGATTCCTGCAGACTAGAGGCTGGGTGGTTGGACATCATGTGGGAAGTTCTGGAGGATGAGGAACCTGCTCAGATCTTGAGAATGAACCTCTTTAAATGGCCTGAGCAGGATTCATGCTGCTGTGATCGAGTATGACCTGTCTTTTATGGACACTTGGCCCCCAGCTGGTAGCTTCGGGGCTTGTGGACCCTTAGGGAGGTGGAGCCTTACAGGGAGAGATGGGTCACTGTAGGTGGGTCTTGAGGTTTATATGCAATCTCCACTTCCTGTCTGCTCCCCATGTGTCATCATCAGGCGCCTCTTGCTCTGCAGCCACGCCCCCTGCCAAACATCTCTTCTTAACCCCCTTCAAGCAAAAATGAACTTTTCCTCCTTTAGGTTGCTTCTTGTCAGGGATTTGGTCACAACATCAAGAAAAGCAGGGGTCCTAGTTGGCTTTCTATGACTGTGACAGAGGCAGCTTTGTGGGGAGGGGTTTATCTAGTTTGTCCATGCTCACTGTCTGATATCAAGGGAAGCCAAGGAAAGAGCTCAAAGCAGGAGCCTGGAGGCAGAACGGATGCAGAGGCAATGGAGGAGTTCTGTATACGGATGGGCTTGATCTCCGTGATGTGCTCAGCCTGCTTGCTTATACAACTCAGGACGAACTGCCGGGGTGGTACCACCCAGTGGTCTGCGCCCTCCCACATCAATCACTGATGGAGAAAATGTACCATAGTCTCCTACAAGTGTATCTTATGGGAATCATTTTCTCAACTGAGGTTCCTCTTGCCTGTGTCAAGCTGACAAAAATATATGTGCTAAAACTAGACTTGGTAGATGGGGGGATAAGGTCAAGGCTTAGGGAAAAGGGGACAGAGGAGTCTATCTAAAATATAGTTAAGCAAAGTCTGTCACAGTAAAGATTTCTTGGGTGGATGTGGTATTAGAAGCATAGAATGATGTGAAAGATTTTCTCTCTCTCTCTCTCTTTGTGTGTGTGTCTAAGTATCAAACTCAACACTCCACACACATGTTAAAGCATGTAAAATGTGTGGCTGGTATGTGTGAGCCTCTCTTGGAGACTTTCACTGCTAAGCCCTATGACAAGGCTCATCTTAAGGACACCAAAGGCATGAGACAGTGAAGACAACCGTGAATATGGTGGCCCTGTGTGCAAGGCACCTGCTTCTCCCACAGCCAAAAAGGCTGGGAGGAGAAAGTGGGAGCTGATTCCGAATAGAGGAGGCTGGCTTCGGGGATTAGCATAAACACTCCCAAGTGCGCCTTGATTAGATGAGCCCCCAGCTGGCTTCACCACAGCAATGCGCCTTTGAAAACAAAACACTCCCTAAAAATAGTTGTCTCCCAGGATCTGAGAGGCAATGAGTTTTCAGAGACAAGTTTGCTGGGGTTTCAATAGAATCCCTGCCAGGCCTAACCCAATTTGATGAAAATTCACCAGGTCTCTCTTGGGTAGGGTATGTTAGTTTGCTTCTCTGTTGCTGGGATAAAACATTAAGCAAAACCAACTTGTGGGAGGAAAGGGTGGATGTCATCTTACAAATCCCAGGTCACACCCCATCACTGGGGTAAGTCAGGGCAGGAAGCAGGAATAGAGACCCATGGAAGGACATGGTTTACTGGCTAGCTTCTCCTAGCTTTTATCAGCTACTTTTCTTATATAACCCAGGCCCACCTGCCCAGGGATTGCACCAAATACAGTGGGAGGGACCTTCCCACATCAGTCAATAACCAGAAATCCTCACAGACCAGTCTAATGGAGGCAATTCCTCAATGGAGGTTCCTTCTTCCCAAGGAACTTCCCAGTTCATGTCAAATTGAAAGGACTAGCCCTCACATAGTGGCAAGCAGAGTGTGGCTAGACCAAGTAGGCTGCCAGCCCTTCTCTGTCCGGAACAGTGGTCAGAGTTCAAGGTACATTTCTCCTGCGTCCCTCTATCATTTGGATACACAGACTCAGCTTGGAGCAAAACAGACTCGGAGGGAGCTGGCCAATCCTCGATCTTGGCTCAGAAAGAGCTAGAGCCACAGGGGGGAGGACATTTCTTCTCCACCTCCGAAGATGGTACTTCCGTAACCCTCCCTCCTTTACATGTCTGATTCTGCTCTACTGACCTCTGATGCTCCTCTACATATTTCCCAATGTCATTAGGAAGAAGCTGACTTCACCTAACAATGCTGTAGCTTCAACGGTCCATTAAACATTTAGAGTAAGGAGGAAGAAGGCTAAAGCACAAAACCCAAAAAAAAAAAAAAAAAAAAAAAAACCATTTAGAGTAAGAGGCCTTTCGTCCACTCCTTCCTTGGTCTACAGTACCTGAGGGAGGCTGCCGCTGAGAGCACAGTGGCCAGGGACCCCAAGACAGAAGAAGAAGACGTAGATGATTCTGGAGATTCATCCCTGAAATGTCTATACCAGCGAACACCAGCATGACCTGAGTCCATATGGTCACAAAGTGGGGATAATAACTACGACTGCTCTTCACCCCAGTGTCTCTCCCTTCCTTACACCAGCTACAGAAAAACATGGTCTTTACAGAGCTCGGCTGAATAGAAAAGAAATAACCTGACTTCCCCAAGATAGCACAGCTGCCCCTGGAGGGGTGATGTATGGCCTTACGGGCTGCCCCTATGAGAATAGGCATCTAGAGGGAATGTACCATTCATTCATTCATTCATTCATTCATTCATTCACCTCCCTGTTTATCTATTGCTAGCCAAACATACTGCCTTTTCTACATACCTATTAGAACTACTGGGTCTGGAACACAGACGACACCCAATCTGGTGCTGTCGGTGAACCATGAGGAACATCACCATCTGCTAGTGGGAAAGCAGAGCAGAGCTTCAGAATTCAGGCCCACCATTTCTTATAACAACATGCCATACTGTCACCCTGATCCATCAATCCGACTCCTGGGCAAGCGCTCTGGAGATCACCTGGCACAGAGATGTGTAGCTGTGGCAGAGAATCTAGACCAGGAAGGGAGCTGGATGGAAGTGGGCCTAGACAGGAAGTAGAACTGGACAGCAAGGGGCTATGCAGGAAGGGGAACAACACAACAGGAAGAAGCTGAGTGAGGAAAAGCTAGACACGAAGGGGGTTAGGCAACAGTGACCGGGTCAAAGGGTCAAAGGGATGTGGTTTTCACAGAACTAGCTTCTCCATGTTGTTTGACAGTACTGGCAGAGGTGCAGACAGAATGATAATGATAAGAACCTGCCTGCTTGGTAGCACCCTGGGCTCAGCACTGCCCTGTCCATGGCTTACATTGTTCGTTCCTCCTAACTCTGTCAATGATACGGAACATCCTCCTTCCTCAGCCTGTCGTCTGTCTCCACATGGAAGGGATCCAAGCCCCAGATTTGAAGCCCAAGGCCACCTGTGGCCACTCCCAGAGCAGCTGTGTGTCTCCTTGCATTTTTGAGTTACAGGACTGTTTTCCTGGCTGTCTTTAAATACTGTGAGTTTTTGTTCTTTGGGTTATTTCAGCCTCTCTGCTTCATCCCTTTATCCTTTCTCATGGGTTCAGCATCCGGAAATGCTCCCCAGACTTTATTTATGCGGCTCTGTTTTGCTCCTCTGTAGTGTGTGTGTGTGTGTGTGTGTGTGTGTGCGTGCGCGCGCACTTCACTCCATCAATGGGCTTTTGGCCTGCTATTTATAATCCATTTCCTCGTGGTCCCTCTTGCACCCTTTGTCCTCTTTGTCATCTCTAGGTGTTTACTTTGACCCTCTTTTAGCTCTCGCATCCCTGACTTTCCTTATGAACACAGCTCACACGGCTCTGTCCTTGCCAGGAAAATGGACACTACACTGCTGTCTTTTCTGTTAGACTCACACTAGCCTTTATTTGAAAAACCCCTTTTGTGCATCCAAATTGCTCGCTCATCCTGGCAGGGAGAAGCTGAATCTTGAGGAGCATTGTCTACTCACACCACTGCAGTTGTTAGAGTCTACCTCCTCCAAAGAGCTGAGGACCAAGCCTCCAAAGTCCTGCGTTCATAGCTCAGACATACAGCCTCTAGAGAGAGGACGGATTCAGCTTTGGTCCAGTCACATTTGCGGCATTCAGCAAAAAGATCGAGCAACATGTGTTCCCTCTGAGTGCGTGCGTGTGTGTGCGTGCGTGCGTGCGCGTGCGTGCGTGCGTGCGTGCGTGCGTGGTGTGTGTGTGTGTGTGTGTGTGTGTGTGTGTGTGTGTGTGTGTGTGCACACAGAGTACTTCTTCCTCTGGGCTTTTGGTTAGTTGGTTGGTTAGTGGGTGGGTTCATTGGTTGGTTGGTTGGTGAGTTTTGTTTCTTTGGTTTGGTTATTCACTATATTTCAGGGGTGTGGGTTCCAAAAATAGCTCTCAAGTTTCTACTACTGTAGCCTCAGGGGGCCATCGTGTTCCTGTAAGTCTCTGGTTACTTGTTTATGATGCACACAGCACCTCACCAGCAGCCTCCTAGGCACCTGAGATCTGCCCTGCAAGAGGCTGGGCTGGGAGATCCTGAGGCACGGCTGGCTGGGATTTAGCTCTGTCCCAGAACTTTGGACTTCCGTCAGAATTTTGCCTAGCCAGCTAAGATTTTCAAATTCGCAAAATTAGCATTAAAATCTTCAAAGAGCAAAGTTTCCTCATAAGATCAGCAATTCTTCTCCCTTCTTTAGCAAAGAACCCCGAAATATCTCTTCTGCTCACATTTTGTTGCATTTCCTCCTTTAGCTCCGCTGAACAAAGGGGCAAAGCAAAAGCCTGGACACTGCCCAATCTGCCCGGGCCTTTGTTGGTGGACAAGGGACAGTCTGAGTCACCAAATCCATCTGCAGTCAGTGCGTCTGGAACTGCACCTGCCATCGTTCCAACGGCATGCCCAGGCACTCATGCCCCTGCCTCATCTCGCTTTTTCTATTCCCAGGAGGGCTGTTGGCTCCTGGGCTGAGCCTGCAGCCTCTACTGAAGTCCTTATAATAACATTGGCAAGACTCTTGATCTCATTTGACCACCAAACAGACTGAGAATCAGAATACTGTCGGTCCCTCTCTGGCACCATGCTTACGGCTGTCGAGGACCATCGGTCATACAAGACCCCTGCATGTGACTGTCCCATGCTGCCTATGACCGTCAGCCATATAACACCATTGCGCACTGGGCCCAAGTCCCACGCATCCTCCTATCACTAACATGACCCAGTTATTCCAAGGACATGCTCGGCATAATCCCTGCCTCCATTAATCTCTTACAGACTTACTCCTGCGGGCTCCGGCTGTCTCTGGGACTTCATTCTTCCTAGTCCTCCATGTTTTCAGACTTCTGCCTCTATATCCTTTAATGCATTATTGAGCGAGGGCTGGCAGCCCAGCGTGCAGAAAAGTCAACACTAAAAAAAAAAAAGAAGAAGAAGAAGAAGAAGAAGAAGAAGAAGAAGAAGAAGAAGAAGAAGAAGAAGAAGAAGAAAAAGAAAGAAAGAAAGAAAGAAAGAAAGAAAGAAAGAAAGAAAGAAAGAAAGAAAGAGCTTGCTTGTGAAGATGACCAGGAGACAGAAGTCAAAGCTCAGTGCTGCTTCTTCCAGTGGTCAGTAACGAGGAGATCTGTAGTCAAAGAGAGGGCTAAAGCTACTTGCTGGGCGTATGGCCACAAGGGGAGTCTTAGTGTTTACACAATTATAGGCCTCCGGGTGCAGCTCCTCTTCAGGGGAGGAAGGCCTACTGGGTTCTGCCTGGGGTGGTTTTTTAGCTCAGGCATCAAAAGATTATTGAGAAGTCAAACTGGCTTCTTTCTTACACATCTGTTCTTTTACAAATATTTTTTATATTTGTTCATGTGTAGCTGTGTTTTTGCATTCCTGTATGTTTGTGCGCCGTGTTGGTGCCTGACTCCTGTGAAGGTCAGAAGAGGGTGTGGACACCCCTGGAACTGGAGTAATGCATGACAGTGAGCTGATATGTGGTTGGTTGGAACTGAACTAGGGTCATTTTCAATACCTACGTTCTCTGCAAGAGCAACAAGCCCTCTTAACCATAGAGCCATCTCTTTAGCCCCTCATATCCATTCTTGAAAAGCTGATTTCAAAACATCCCTGGATGGATCCTGGCAGATTTCCCTGAAAAAAAAAAAAAAAAAAAAGGCTTAGGCACAGTTATTTGAAAACGTTGTGTCCCAGCGTGCCTGAGCCTGAGCCAGGCTGGATGCACAGAGCACTAGTCCGGAGTGCTTGCTCCGCCACCGCGCTCTGTTTCAGGGTCCGCTGTAACCTTGCCCACACGTCTTCCCGTTATCTTTCCTTCAAATGTTTTGTTTCCTGTACCGCCTTTAAGGAGCTGTGTTTGCGTTGCACCCACAGAGAACTTGGGGATGTTGGAATATTCGCTGTCTTCATTCTCTTGTCCCTGACCCATCTCCCTCTACTGTTTCCGGTTCGTCCCAGCATATTTACGGGTGCCGTGTTGCTCCCGTGACTCTCATTAGTACCATTTCTACACGCATTGTTTTCTTTTTTGTTTCCTTCCCAAGTGAACAGCTTATTAAATGTCTCCCTCAAAGGGGCATCCGGGAAAATGGATGCCGTGTGGGTCACGTCTTTCTGACAAGGGTTTCTGGAAAAATGGATGCCGTGTGGTTCATGCGTTTGCCAGAATTCACATAGTCTCCATTCTCCGCAGTTCTGTTTTTGTAGAAACGCACACCCATTCCCAAGGAATCCTCTTATTAAAGCTGCGGGGTACCTACCTGAGGCTCTGCAAAACAAATTGAGCCCAGGAGAAAAGAGAGATGATGCCTTGTCAGGTTGGGGGAGGGGGTCACAGTAACACTGCCTGGAGAATGTGGCTGAGGTCAAAGATGGGCAGCTGGATGTAAGAGGACCCACAGCCAGCCCTGCAGCATGGCTACCCTCCTGCTCCAGCAGCCTGTTCAGGGAGGTGCTTTGTGCCGTCTGTCCTCCCGAGCCACCTCAGTTTCTCACACCGAGCTCAAGGGCCCATAGCAGAGCCTCTCCCCTGGCTAAGCTCACATTTATCTTCAAATGATCCCAAGAAGAAGGGAAAAGGCTGTGACCCACTTCGGTCCGCAGTTCCTGAATCAGGGTGGCACGGCCCGTATCCAGCAGCTCTGCCGACCTCCGTTCTGCAGACACAGAGCGTGGCCCGCATTCAGCGTCCTGGCTCAGCATCTGTCCTGCTTTGCTACGATGCCCTGAATGTCCTGGATTCAGTTCTTTTTTTTTTTTTTAATAAATTACAAAAATTTGACGGGCTAATTTGCAACTTGAATGTTGGCCCCGAGTTGCAAATGGTACCACCAATAGCCCCTGACCTCTGTAGATAAGGTCCGAGAACCGTGGTGTCTTGACCCGCAGGGGCCGGGTGCGCAAAGATGAAGAAGGCTGAAAATTAATGGTATTTTCTTTTGCAAATCCCAGAAAGGCAAGGACTGATTGATGTCCGGCCAAAATCCTATGTCATGACTGAGTTATTAATGGTACTTACAGCTAATGTGGCTGACAGCAGGCCACAGCAGGTGAGGGCATACCGCAAAAGGAGCAGAGCACCAATGCCCCAGGCCTCTGAGAACGCAGACGACTGCCACTTCTCAAAGTCACCTACATTAAGCCCCGGACACTCCCAAAGGCTGGTCATCACGGCTTTGGTGGGTGACAGGAGCCCTAGAAACACAGCTATGACCGATAGGCAGACAGAAAGCTCCCGTGACTTTGCAGTTAACTTTGACTTGAACTTACCTCGCTCGCCAGTCCTCTATCATTTCATCTGTTCAAACGCCTGAGTGTTTCACTTGTCAGTTCGGACTTCTGAGGGGCAGATATGGCCGGGCAGCTGTGAGATCAAGATCAATCTTTTTTTGTTTGCTCTATGGTCCTTGTCACCTATATTTTATTTTTATTAGAGCCCCAAATGCCAAAATCTAAGTGTAAATCTTGTGATGAGATTTTTTTTTTGACCAGTGGTCGTTCACTAAAAAGCAACAAAACACAATAAAGCTCCCAGACTAAGTCGCTACAGCAGCAACAGCTAGCAGCCAACCCCAGGGATGCGTGCACTCCTTAACTGAAACTGAAGGAAGCAATAATGGTTTTGCTTTACAAGAATTCATATGAGGCGGCTGAAAGAATCTCAGCAGAAGTGAATCCCTCCAGATGGTGTATGACCCTCAATCTTTCAGCTTAAATGACTGTCTTGACCCGGCGCTGCTAAGAGTGTTTTCCAATTCAGCCACTGCCAGCGTACTGTCAAGTGTAAGTCTCCTGCCATTAAATAATGTAACCCTTCATCCACTGTCACAGGAAGTCAGAGCTCTCCCTGCCCTACCAAGTGCACAATGCACGTGACCACAGCACAGAAGAGAAAACATCCCTGTGTTTGCATAGTTCCTTTTCTCCTGGAAGGGGCTTCCTTCCAAGGCTATCCCCAACACTACCTCTTCTAGAGCAGACATCAATTTTAAAAACGTGAAGTTGTCTGGCAGAGACTCTCTGGTGGACTTAGCAATTAATGAAAACAATGGGCGTTTTTTTTTTTTTTCATGGAGATGATGCAATGGCTTTGTTAGTGGATGTCTGAGTCAGGTGGGAGGACAGTGTTTATTCAAAGTGGGATAATGGAATGGCTCTGAGGACAGAGGACAGGGTGGCTGCCCTGCCCTTTTTCTCCACAAAGCACCCTAGCAGCATCTGCTGTTGTTTCTAGTGACATCAAAGAAACTGACACGAAATTGTACTCCTCTTCAACATTTATTCTGCTCCAGGACTTGGGTGACTCTCTGGGCAACTGTGTTAGTTCACACACAGACGTTCAGCATCCCCCTCTTTCCCAGATTCCAGTGAGAGAACCCCCGGTTTATTGGAAGCACATATTTTCGTTTTGAAGAAAAAGGTCCCCAGATTTCCTGTTGACTTCATAAATAATTTACAGACCGAAGCCTGTTTATTTGGGGTTTTCAATATCCCCATAGCAATAGGATTATGCAGCCTGGCAAGAGAGTACACAGCAACAGTGAAGCATCCAGTGCTTAAAGGAGCTTGACTTCACTAAAGGAACCATTGAAGAAATATTTATGCCTTTAAGTGTCAAAGCTGTTCTTTAAAAGAGCAACATTAATTATGAGTAGCAAAGGAAATTCTGGCTCAAGTGGGTAATTATAGTGCTTGCCATGACGATCTCTGAAATGCATTTCATCCCTTTAGGAATTATTTTCTTTCACAAAACTGTCTAAATATTTTTCTACCCACGAACAAACAGAGCAATCGTGCAGTAAAAGCGAGGAGAGTCAAAGTCAAGTGTGATTTTTTTTTATTGGTGGTGGCCAACAAAATGTCCATAAATAAGAAATATAATGAAATCCCGGAGTGGAAGGCTGGCATCTCTCATAGAAGCTTGGCATCCCACTTCCCAACCCATCAAACCCGATTCTCAGGCTTGATACCTTGGTGCGTGTGTGCCAGCTCGCAGCCCTGATGTTGAGGGTGTTTTCTCCTCACACATGGTCAGCAGACAAAAGCAAAATGAAAGAAGCTGGTCGGACCGCCAAGACCCCTTACCAAAGAAATGGAAAATGAGCTTTATCTGCAGGGAAGTTGCTAAATGAGTTTGCAGAAGAAGCTGACGAGACATGGGCTCCTGCCGTTGCTCTCAGCTGCCCTCCGCAGCTAGATGGTAACTGGAGACACAGCACCTGGTGTGCAGGACACAGACTGAAGCTGACCTGAAAACTCCCTCCCTGTTGGCTGGCTTCCACGGCGCAGGAAGCTGCTACTTAGGCCACTGAGGGAGGAAAGTCATCCGGCAAACTGCTTTCTAAAATTCCAAACAACCAGGCAAGTCGCTCCCGACGGTGCAATGACGTGAAAGTTATAGAAGAAACCAAACACTCTGGGGTCGAATTGGAGTCCTGTATCACAAGAGGGAATGCAATGCCTAGTACTGTAAATCTGGTCAAAAGTCGAACATAGTAGGGAGGTCATAGGTCCTAGGGAGGAGTCGTGACTATTTTCTTGCTAAATATACATATTGTCAAACTGCCTTCTAAATATTTATGCTTATTGTCTTAGGGTTCCAATTGCTATAAAGAGACACTATGAACATGGTAACTCTTATAAAGGAAAACATTTAATTGAGGTGGCAGCTTACAGTTTCAGAGGTATAGTCCATTATCATCATGACAGGAAGTGTGGTGGAACATAGGCAGATATGGTATTGGCTACATCTTGATCAGAAGGCTACAGGAAATGAACTGAGTGTCACAAGGAAGGAAGCATGAACAAAAGAGACCTCAAAGCCCGCCTCTAGAGTGACACAATTCTTCCACCAAGGCCACACCTACTCCAAGAAAGCCACACCTCCTAATAGTGCCACTCCCTTTGGGGACTGACCACTTGGAATTAGGATAACCACTTAGACAGCTTATCCTTAGGAAAGCTAATCCTCTTTCTCAGCATTCTTTAGCTGCCTGCAGTTCTTTGTTTGGTGGTGGGCCCTGTGAGATCTCCTCTTCTATGTTAGTATGTCTGTACTTGTAGTCTACTTGTTCAGGTCTTGTTTAGACAGCCATGTGCGTCAAGTTTCCTTGGACCTAAAAGATACACTCTCACAGGAGGTTTTCAGGCCCTCTGGCCTTTCCATTCCTCCTGCCCTCTCCTCTTTGATGTTCTCTGAGCTATCTGGTGCAGAAGTTACGTTGTGGACATATTCACTGAAGTTGGGTGTGACTTTCTACAATCGTTTTCTTCTTTTAAAAAGAGAAGTTTCTTTGAGTGGGGTAGAACAAGTTATATTTATCTGTATGCCAGATTTATTTTATGTGTATGTGTGTCTGCATGTATGTATGTGCATATATGTGAAGGTGCCTATAGAGGCTAGAAGAGAGTGTTGGATCT
This sequence comes from Microtus obscurus, assembly GCA_963919715.1. Lineage (NCBI taxonomy): Eukaryota > Metazoa > Chordata > Mammalia > Rodentia > Cricetidae > Microtus > Microtus obscurus. Next base: position 27,684,647 of record CAWTZC010000015.1, read on the forward strand.
CCTGGAACTAGACTTGCAAGTGGTTGTAAGCTGCCTGACGTGGGTGTTGGGAATCTAGCCCGGGTCCTCTCCAAGAGCTGTAAGTGTTCCTAACCACTGAGCCATGTTTCCAGACTCACAACCTTTCAGAATGTTTTTTTTTTAAATACTTAGTCTTGAATGGAATTGGCAGCGATGTTTTCAAATATTTTTGAAAACACATCGTGTTCAGTTTTAAAATCTTGAGCTGATGTGACACTGAAAATAAAAAATAAATAAAGGCTGCACGGCTGCTGTGTAGCTGGGTCTGGAGAGGCAAGCATTCAATGCTTCAGGCTGTGCTCTGGCGGACAGACACTGTGATGTTTATCTTCACTGCCTGGGTCAGTGTGGGTTTTTTCACCTATCAATCTGCTGGATTTTAATGGGCATATCTTGGTACATCAAGCAAAATAACAAACTTTCCAGTTCTTTTTGTAAGACCCATTCAGGCTGTAAGAGGGAAAATGTTCTACAATCTGTAATTAGGGGCGCGCCTCCCAGCTTGCACCAGGAGTCAAGAACTAATAACCATTGTAATAAGAAGCATGAAAACAGAAATCGGAACATGCTGCAGGCAGACCCTGGGCATCGGCAGAGGAAGAGCCCTTGAGTCCTGTGTTACTGTGCCAAGCGTTTGGAGACTGAGTGGCTTCCTCACAAATGTCTGAGTCAATGAGGTCGTGGGCTGTGGTGTGTAGTAACACCTCAGATATGGAGCCCTTAGGCTGATAGGAATCCTGTTTATCTTCCGTAGCAGCTCTGGGTAGTTTTCTATGAAGGTGTGGAGAGATACTTTCTGCCTGTTCTCTTGTCCTCTCCAGCCTCGCTGGTTAGCTGTATGGGCTCTGGCTGTGCAGGGCCGTGCAAGCCAGCCATGCTTCTGGCTCCAACTCCCTTCCAGTGGTGAGAAGCTGATGTGTTTTGTTGTAACAGTCAGTGATGGTAGGAAGGATCAGGTATCAGCCTAAGGCCAGGAAGCTGTCACTCAGTAGTACCTATACCTATAAGAGGCCTGCCCCCTTAGGCCCCTAGTAATTCCTGTTTTTCTCACAGAAGCACATTCACCACAACATGGCTCCTTATTAGAAAGCTCTCAGCATATATGGGTACTGCAGCTCCCTCGCAGACTCCAGTTCCTGGGCATGCCCTGGGCTCCTGAGATTGAAAAAGAGCTTGCAGGTGACCAGTGTGGTAGTGGAGGGATGGGGTAGTGATATGTGATTCCCTTAGTATGCTGTGAATATATTTTATTGTCATTGGTTAATAAATAAGCTGCTTTCGGCCAATGGCTTAACATAGTAAAGTCAGGCAGGAGCTCAGAACAGAGATATAGAGAGAAAGAAGGCAGAGTCAGAGAGACACCATATAGCTGCCCGAGAAGCAAGAGGTAAGAAACCATGAGCCTTGTGGTAAAATATAAAATAGTAGAAGTGGGTTAATTTAAGATGTAAGAGCTAGCTAGAAATACGCTTAAGCTATTGGCCAAACAATATTGCAATTAATATAGGTTCTGTGTAATTATTTTGGGTCTGGGAAGATGGGAACAAATAAGCATCCTCTGTCAACAAATTGGCACACCAATGTGGGGCTGACTACATCCACATAAAACCTGAGAAAGCTTGGAAATGAATTATAGACACAAAATAACAGAGTTAAGCATGGCTTCTTGGTAGCGGGCATTTTAAGTGGATTTAGTCCATCACATTGGGCGTCACTCTGTTGTAATAGGAGCAGCAGGGCTGTGTCCCCGACACCCAGCCGCCCGCATGGCTAGTTCATGCCCTGAAATAATTACATGGAAAGAAACTGTATTCTTTTAAACACTGCCTGGCCCATTAGTTCCAGCCTCTTGTTGTATATTTCTGTTCTAGATTAAGGTATTGTGTTTGTGCATCTCATTTAAAAATATAATGTATAAATAAGAAATACAGGTTACTAGATAGTCATCTATAATAGTCAAGCTTGTAGTCATGTCAGTTAGGTTTTATAGATGTACAGATATATTTCAGATAGATAGGTATTCTACAAACCTTCCTAAGACTAACAGAATATGGCATTTAAAATGTTTTAAAACTCAGGACTTTTCATTACAATGAGTCATATCTGCTCCTGGCAGCACCAATCTACTTCAAGAGGAAGATGGGCATCCAAGAGGCTCCTTATGGAGTTTGTTAGCCATTTGGGCAAGAAACTGCTCTTGCCTAGACTGCTTGATGCTATGCTGTATGAACTGGATGTGCGGGACTCACAGAAAAATTACTGCTGAACATTCTAAAAGACAGGATGGTCCTTCAGGATTCCTGCTTCATAGAAGATACTGCCCAGACATTCTGCAGGACAGAAGAAAATTACTGACAAACTTCCAATATAGGTAGTACAGATCTTCAAATTTTCTGTTTTATGGAAAAGTGTGCTGGGTACTATGGGCCTGCAAGCTGAAGATGGATACCCCAATGTTACAGAACTTTGGGCGACTGTCTAGGTAGAAAGATGTCTCTATCAATTCTAGAGTTTTGGAAGTTACTTACATGTACTTCTGTTAACATAGGTAATATTATATCTTTCTGGGGTCTTTGATGGAGTTAAAGAATAGTTAGTTATAATTATAGTTTTCCTTATTTATGATAAAAGATAAAGTAGTTATAAATATTGTAACTGTAATTCTTGCTTGATATCTGTTTTGTTATATGTAATTTCACTATGTTAAAGTTAAACCTTCCTCTTTTTTTAGACAGAAAAGTGGAGGTGATGTGGGATTCCCTTCTGTATGCTGTAAATATGTTTTATTGCCATTGGTTAATAAAAAAGCTGCTTTTAGCCAATGGCTTAACAGAGTAAAGAGAACAGTGATGTAGAGAGAAAGTAGACAGAGTCAGAGAGATGCCATGTAGTTGCTCAAGAAGCAAAAAGTAATAAACTATGAGTCTCATGGTAAAATAGAAAATAATAGAAATGGATTAATTTAAGATGGAAGAGCTAGCTATAAATATGCTTAAGCCATTGGCCAAACAATATTGCAATTAATATAGTTTTTGTGTAATTATTTTGGGTCTGAGAAGCCGGGAAAAAACAAGCAATCTCTGCTTAAGGCAAGGGGCTGGTTAGATAGGGTGGATAATAGCTATGATTCCAGATAACTCCTTAGCAGTCTGAGCAGGAGAACTCATCTGTAATAAGGGTGTCTTGCAGTTGCTTCTGAAAAATCTTCCAACAGCACAGATACTAAGTGTCAGGAAAGGACAGAAGGTAGTTCTCCAGGCTTGGCTCACTTATGGGTATGAAACAGGCTAAAGCCTAGACACTGGGTCATAAACTCCTTAAGTAACAAAGTTCTTAGTTTGTCTTTTAGCAAAAATTTCCAGAATCCATGTATGGACATGCAAGTTTGAAACTGACTCTTCGAACATGGAGTGTAGACCATGGATGCTACTCACATGACCTGAACTGTCTAAGTGAGTCTCATTCATTTGTCTATACCAACACTTAGGCTGTTTTAAAAAGAATGGGCAAATGCAGAGGAAGCAATGATCTTCTGGTGTCAGGTGTTAAGCACCCCATACCCCACTCCTCACCCCCTCACCCCACGATGAACCCATTTAACTGAGCACAGAGAAACCCCGAGACCCACCTGTGAAGAGGTGTGATGATCACTGTATTCTGCACAGAGGACCCTAAGCTCCACACTCTCAGCATCCAACCAGCAAGAAGCTTGGCTTCTTCTCCTTCTCGTGAATTTCCCTGGTAATCTCTAGCTGAATGTCCCTCGCTCTCCTGGTCTCTGTGGTCTCTGTAGAAAGAATTAAGAGACACAGTCACACAGAGTTTATTGCAAAGTAGAGCAAACTCTCAAGGGGTGAGAATGGCCGAAGGGACAGATGTGCCAATGCACATATTAGGCAATTCATATATTATTTCTAAAGCCCCTGAGCAAGCAGTTTCTCCTCTGAGACCTTGTCCTGTGCAAGTGGCTGACTGACCCACTAACTGCTATGCAGCTTAGGGCTACTGGAGCTGGACTGAGACAATTGTCTAGTAATGGTCTTCTGTGCGAGGGGGATGTAAGGTCTCATCCCAGTGCCTGAGCTAGGATGCAAGACCCATTCTTCTGGTGAGCAATTGGAGTTTCAGGCTTTGGTTTTAAGGTCTACTTATGAGATCCATGCCCTGCATGCCCGCTAATGCCCCACTAGCTGCTACCACCAGCTCACCAAAGAAACAGATTTAGCCCTGCTTTCAGCCCCTGGCCCCCTGTCGGTTCCTACACACCAAAGCTTTTCCTTTCCTACAAACCCCCAGTGCTATAGCATAGTTTTCTCTGTGTGCCACACAAGAGGCCTTGCTCAGTGCTATGGAGGGAAATGAGAGCGCTGGCAAGAACAACCGCCATAGTTACCCGGAACACATTCAATTTCTAAAACTCCAGGACCTCACAGGAATTCCCCAAGGTGAGATGGGAAAACATTTAGTCCCTGCTGGAACCAACCAAGGAACACACCTCCTCTTCTCTCTGCAGATGGAGGAAAACAAGAAGGCATGCGTGAAGCCTTTCCAGGGAAATCCAGGCTCCAGGTTCAAGCCAGGCCCAGTAAAGTCAGCCAATAACACAACAGCGATGGAATAAGGAAATCCATCCTCTACAGAAGAGAAACCTCCAACATTCTCACAGCAGATTTTGGACTCCAGGCATAGAAAGGTCTTCCCTGCCCACCAAGCAGTCAGTCTTGTAGCTGCCCCCACCAGCCCCCTCTGGTGTCCTCTAACTCAGCAGTCCCCGTGTGCTCTTCCAAGGAGTAGCACAGACGACAGGGGCTGAGGGAGGGTTCAGTCCCAAAGCTGTTCCTCCTCCTACTTCAGATGCACAAGGTCCCCCGTCAATTGTCTCGCCTGTGTTTCTGAACAAATGGATACTCCTAACTCCAGATTCCCATAAGACCCTCCTTGGATTCAGTTAATTCCCTTCATTGGAGCCACTCACACACCTCGGGGACACCTCCCTATCTCCCTACTTGTTATACAGAATATTACAGAGGATACAGATGAAAAGAATGTGCGGAAGGATGCAGGTGTATGAATCACCTCTCTTAAGAGACAGAGAACCTCCTTCAGAACGGGATTTTTTTTTTCTCTTCAGAATAGCAAAGACAAATTCAGAACTGAAGCTGAGTACCAGTTTACTTGGTGGCCCAAAAAGATGCAGGGGCCTAGATCATACACAAGTCAGCTTCTCAACCCACCCACAGTCCAGCAGGGAAAAGAAATCCTACAGTTGATGTGCAGAGTCTGGGGTTGATCTGGGCCCCCAAGGCGTGGGTAGCCCTGCCCTTCTGGCTCTTGCTCCTACTGCACACTCAGCTTCTTCCTTGACTTTAGGACAGCTCCATTCTACAACTGCAGCTCTCCTTGATGGGCACTGAGGTCCTGTCCTCTCCAGTGTCCCGGGGTCTCCACTGTAACTAAGCTTCATCCGCAACTTCACACCATGTGAACTCCAGTCCTGCCACACAGAGCCAGGCCTCAGCTGCCCTCCATAACCTCCTCAGTCTCGCATCTTCCGTGCCTTCCAAACTGGTACTACATGGATGATGCCCGTATGGTGAAGACATAGCCAACCCCTTGGCACTGATCCTGAGAAGACATTTTCCTGTTGTGCCAGAGAAGCCCTTCAGTGACACTGATCTCTGACCAGCAGACAGATTCTGAGCCACACCATCACCTAAAACCCCTGTCTTTTTCCCAACAGAGCCTTAAGTTCTTTCTAAAACCCCATACACCAGGCCTCAACTGCCTACATATCTTTCAATCTCATCTTCTAAGCTTCCGTTAAATGGTCCTTTAGTCTCTGCTTCCAGTCGTCAGTGGCTCTTCTAGATCAATTTACCAAACACTTACACATTGTTCCTACAAAAATAGTTCAGAGGCTTAAAAGCCACATGGTCAGTTTTTATCACAGCAGTGACCCCACTTTCTTGGTACCCGTTTAAGTAGGGAAGAAAAGGTCTATTTTTTGCTCACAATTCCAGGCCAGAGTCCATCGCTGTGACAAAGTCAAACCAAGAACTGCAAAGAGTCACATCACACCCACAAGGGCAGAAATAAACAAATGTGTTTGTGTTCATTTGGTTGTTTGCTGTGCTCGGCTCAATTTCTACACTCTTACACAGTTTGAGAGCCTCGGCCTAGGGAATGGCGCTGCCCAGAGTGGGATGAGCCTTCCTGCATTATTGAACTTAATCAATACAGGCTCCCACAGACACAGACACAGGTCAGCCCAGTGTAGAATATCTCGTGGGAGACCCTTCCTAGGTGATTTAAGTTGTGCCAAGTTGGCAATTAGATAGCAGATGTCAATATTAGAATCCTATGGCAGAATCTCATCTTGTAAAGACCACTATGTTTGCTTATAAGATTTTTCAACTGATTGCAGATGGGGCCTGTCCACAAAATGCAGAAAGTGATGTGATTCACTTAAAGTCTATGAATTGAAGGTACCAATTAGAACAATATTTAATAGAACCAAACAATGAAGCACTATAGCCTCACCAAGTTTACACATAAAGATTGGCACCAACAGACATCTTAGCCCATGCCTAAGCTCCAAATAAGCGTAATAAGAAAACTTCCAAGCAGTGGTGGCACATGCTTTTAATCCTAGCACTCAGAAGACAGAGATGGGCTGATCTCTGTGAGTTCAAGTTCAAGACCAGCCTGGTCTACAGAGTGAGTTCCTGGACAGTCAAGGCTACACAGAGAAATTCTGTCTCAAAAAAAAAAAAAACCAGAAAGACAGGGAGAAAGGAAGAAAGGAAGAAAGGAAGAAAGAAAGAAAGAAAGAAAGAAAGAAAGAAAGAAAGAAAGAAAGAAAGACTAGGCTCTAACAAGTTACCACTATTATTACTCACAGGCTCACAGGACACAGTAGTACTGAGAGACACCCTAAGTGATCTCCTTATTCCAAACATAGGATTCCTCGCATCCCCTGCAGAGTAATCATCCAGCTTCCCCTTGGAATCTGGATCAGTCACTTCCACCAACTCAGGGACATCTTTCTTATTAATTCGGAGGCATGAAGAGCACAACGCAGGTGGGTAACAGACTTAACTTCAAGTTAAGTGGAGTCATTCTTGAACCTCCTGAAAGAATCATTCTTTCCTCCAAAACTAAGTTCCCCGGGCCAAAAGAGCACGTTTTGGAGGCCCAAGGCAGGAATTTGTTAGTGAATTACTAGGTATAATAATGGGCGATACTAATTATATAATTACCCCTTAATTCCTGAGCCCACAAATCCTGTCTGTGAGAGGAAACACTTCCTGTACTGGATGCTGACTGAGAGCTTATGCAGCTTCTTGGAGAATTTTGTCCCTACACTGCAAGGTTTAACCCCCTAACTGTTACTGTACCTTTAAGGCCACTCCCATTCTACCAAGCCAACTACTTCAGGATCCTAGGGAGCATGGTGATGTCAGTGAACTTAATGAATATAAGCCACTGCTTCACTTCCTTGCTCTGGGGTGAACTTCTTGATCAGATCGCTGTTGTACAGAACACCATCGCCACACATAAGGCGTTCTGCAAGTCTACAGATGGTGGTTTTGGCAGAAGCATTGCATGCAGGGAAGGCAAACTCGTGCCCTGGGTGTTTATTCCAGTAAGAACAAAATGCTTCCTTTTCCCATGATGGAAGCAGCCGGATACAACACGCTGCCAACAGGTAGATGGCTGGTCATCCCAGGGAGTGGGGTCATTCGTGGAATGGAGTTGGTTTCTGCTGCTTGCAGTTGGGGCTCTCAGCAACTACCACAGCCAGGTCAGACCCTGTGTGTTAGCAGAATCCACCACCAAGCCCGCACATGACCTTCCTCTCTGCAATGACAGTGGCTTCACAGGTTTTAACAGGGTAGCTGCAGGGGATGGTGACCGGTATCACAGAAAGGGTCACCCTACCATAGTTATTGTGGGTCTTCTCTGCTGAGGTTACACTTCAGAAAGAACCCACGTGATTCACAGATACCTTAGTTGTTCTTTCCTGATCAGAGAAACCTATCATACACTTGTTCATTAGACCTCTGTATCACGGAACTTTACATCGGGTTCGTTCCAAGAATCTACTACTTCAACCACACCATGGGCCACGGCTCTTCAACTCCATCACAATCATATCAGCTTGAAGCTTAGGATTTAAAGAGTAGAATACAAATGTCACTTTTATAAGAGACATGTGGATTTTGCATGTGTGGGCTGGATAGGGTGACTCCTCTAAAGTCAAGAGAAGCATTTCCTTACCCCTAAGGCATTTACACAAACAGAATTCCCAGAGAGTTCAAGTTTCCCTTTCCCCACAAGTGCTGCCTATTCCTAATAGCTTGAAGAGGAAGGGTGGTCTCAGGTCCCATTTCCAGCTTGGGACTATGGCTGCCCTGATCCACTTGTGCTTGCTGGGATCGAAGGGCAGAAGTAGAAGAAAGTCAGTGTTGGTCAGAACATTTGAAAGGTGACCCATTCTCTCAAGAGGACAATCCCCAAAGCTGCCGCTGCTGTGGGAGCCCCAAAGGCCAACATCCCCTTCTTCCAAATAGGAGCACCGACGTCCACACGGGGAAAGAAGAGTCCCTCAGATCAGGTGGCAGTTAGCAGGAAGACTCAAGATCAGAAGCCACACTTCACACAGGTATGGATGCCCATCTGACATGCACCTTGGTCACATTTATCATTGGGGGACCACATAACTGATTAAAAAAAAATCCTAAGGGAGGAAAGGGTTCATCTCCCCTTGAGAACAGTGAAGTCCATCAGGTGGGGAAGACTTGGTGACAGGAACAGCTTGGTCCCTGGCGCCAACCAGGAAGCAGAGAAAGGGAACACCAGTTCGTCTTACTGTCTCATTTTCCTACTTCTTTTTTTTATTTTTTTCGCTCTTTCTTTTTTTTTAAATTTTTTTATTTATTAAAGATTTTTGACTCTTCCCCGCCACTGCCTCCCATTTCCCTCCCCCTCCCCCAATCAAGTCCCCCTCCCTCATTAGCCCAAAGAGCAATCAGGGTTCCCTGCCCTGTGAGAAGTCCAAGGACCACCCACCTCCATCCAGGTCTAGTAAGGTGAGCATCATTTTCCTACTTCTATATTGAGTCTGGGCCCCAAACCCATGGAATGGGGCAGCAACTCTGGGATGTAGCTTCTTTCCTCCATTAATTCTCTGACAGACACGTCTAGACATTTATCTCTTAGGTGATTCTAAATGCAGTCAAGTTGACTGAAGATTACCCATCATGCATTTCTCACAACAAAGGCCAAAAGCACATGCCTGCCACAAGCTGAGGGGCTGAGACAGTGGGTTGAGATTCCATGCTCCCTGTTTGTTTTTATAGATGCATCATTTAGTCTACATCTACTAATCATCTTTATATCTAGTGAGGCAGAAGAGGGATTGCGACCGGGTAGGCCCTTCAAAGTTAAAGTCTCAGTGACCTAATTCATTGACCTAGGCCTCACCTCCCAAAGTTTTTGTTACCTCTCCAGACAGCATGGCCAGCTGCTGGTTGGTCCAGGATTCAACATGAGCCTATGGGGGGGGGGGAGCATTCACATTCAGGTTACAGCAACGGCTGTATCTGACGACAGAGTCTTTTAAAAGACAACTAAGTCAAAATGAGGTCATTATGGTAGGCCCGAATCCAACCTGGCCAGGATGCAGACACTCTCACGGAGACAATCACAGGAGGACATGAGCAGTAATGCTATCCACAAGCCAAGGAAAGGACAACCCCCACCCACATCTTGACCTAGGAGCCTCCAACTTCCACAACTGAGAAAACATTTCTGTGGGTTAAGTCCCCAGCCTGTGGCTATTCATTATGGTCTTATCAGCAAGTGGGTTCACATTGAACTCACCAAGGATTCTGGGTGGAGGTAGGCATCCCCCATCTTTAAAAAGCGAGATAGTTCAGGCTTGGGTATGGGCGCTTCTGGAAGAAAGCCAGGCTTTAACAACAAGGTGGTGGCCCCTTGACTGTTTCAGGCAGTTTGTATTCTCTGGGTCTAATTCTATTTGCATATGGGGGAACAATTGGAGGAGTTAGCACAGCTTTCAAAGGTCAATTTGGAACACAAATAGCTGATTTATGTAATTAGCCATGTGCAATTACATGGAACTCCATCAAGTGGCTTTTTCATGAACCAGATTGGCACCACCTGATTCTTATAAACATAAATAGATCAAGTTGTTAAGTAACAAGTCATTAAAAGGAGCACATGATATTCTCTCTGGGCGACTCAGACTACCCACGTTTAATCTGGTTTCTGTACTGCTCAGCCAAATCAGAAAGAGATGGAGTGAGGCTTTCAGTGAGATGCTGGAGCACTCTGTGCTGAATTCGGGGGGCCTCTGAGCAGCCTTGGGAGTCCAGCTGTCTTGATCCATCTGGCTGCTGTAACAAAAATACCATGGATTGGATAACAAATTTAATGGAAATTTCTCATTGATTCTGGAGGCTAGGACGTCCAAGTCAGGCAAGAGTGGATTCAGGAAGGGGTAAGGGCTGATTCCCCATAGATGGCCCTTGTGTCCTCACAGGGCAGAGGAGTAAAAGAAGAGGAAGGGACTGCATGAGCCCTCAACTGCACAAACATTCATGCCATAGAACTAGTCAAAGTGAACAGAAGGCCATGAATATCTGAGTCATGTTTGTGTTCCCAGATTTGCTCTTCTTTGGAGAAATCTAGTGATATATATATATAATTGTGTGTGTGTGTGTGTGTGTGTGTGTGTGTACATGATAACATGAGTGCCCACAGATCAGAGGCATTGGATCCCCCTTAAACTGGAGTTACAGGTGATTGTAAGCTACCTACCACAGATGCTAGGAATCAAACTTAAGTTCTGTGCAAGAACAGTAAATTGCCCTTAATCGTTGAGCTGTCTCTCTAGGCCCCAAATCCAGAATGCCTTAAGTAAACATTGGGAAAAAATGCAGTTATCATTATGACCAAGACAGGCAACTTTCTCTTTATAAAAATCTTATGCCAGTTGCTAACTAAAATAGACCTATATATTTAAGTTGTCAAAGGGTCTACATGGGAAGTCAAGTCCCAAAGAAAACACAAATGACTATTGCCTGTTAGTTTTCAGGCATCTGTACTGGTCTGCCCTTGGGGTCCTGAGAGGAGTATTAGATTTCAGGCATCTGTACCGGCCTGCCCTTGGGTCCTGACAGGATTCGTCCTCAGCTGCAGCCACTAAGAGCACCTCCTGTGCACATTCACTATGTTCCCCTTTAAAAGGGTCTGGCCTATCTCCTCTCTCTCCTATCTCTCTCTCTCTCTCTCTCTCTCTCTCTCTCTCTCTCTCTCTCTCTCTCTCTCTCTCTCTCTCTCTCTCTCATTCTCTACCACTCCTGTACCCAGAGGTCAATCTCTCCCCTCTTCCTTTCCCCCAATAAACGACCCCTCCACGTGAGCTCTGTTGCTGGCATTTTTCTCTCTTGTGCCGCATTTTTAAATCACAGCAGTGTGTATGTGAAGAAAAGTAAATTTCCCTAGGAAAGCAGGGGAACATAAAATAAAGAGATGCCTTTTGTCACTCATACTTTTAGAAATAATATAAAAGTTGACATTGTGTTTGTTTTGATCTGCCTTAAAACACATTTCTGTGCTCCTGTAGAAACAAGAGCACAAACTCACAGTAACAAGAAGGAAAAGGGGGGGGGGGGTCCCCCAAGCCTAGAGATGAGTCAAGAGCCCCTGTGCAAATAGAGAGAAGTGTGGCTGAATGGGTGGAAATGACTGAAGAACCCCCTTCCGGGAGCCAGAGTGTGGAGAAAGGGCACCTAAGCGACAGCTGGATAGACGCCATTTGGCTTTTGTTTACAGTAAATATCTTGGTATATGTTTAAGGTATACAGCACACTAAGATTTGTGGAATAATAGATTATTGTTATGTAACATATGGATTTAGCATATTCATCTCAGTTTCTCCTTTCCCCTATGGGAAGAGAGCAGTTACCATCTACTCAGCAAGAGGAGTGGTCTCTCCATTTGTGCTGGCCTTTGGATGTGCAGGCTTTTTGTTCTCTCTCTCTCTCTCTCTCTCTCTCTCTCTCTCTCCCTCTCCCTCTCCCTCTCCCTCTCCCTCTCCCTCTTCCTCTCTCCTCTCTTCCTTTCCTATCTCCACCAGCCCCAGTTGGAATCTTACAGCTCTGACCTCCAAGCTAGTCTATCTACTCAGGCCCATAGATCTGGTAACAGCTTGGTTTCCCCAGGTGGCACTGTCGTGGCTGAACCCCTGCCCATAATCCCTGAGAGTCTGGCTCAGTCCTCTAAAACAGTGCAGAGGGAGATCAGCCCCAGCCAGAGCTCTGCCTGCCGGGCCTGGAGCCCTGGAAGCCAGGAACCTAGTAGCTGCTATGAGATGTATTATCTTTTCTGAACACAGAGAGGTGTAGACACTATATTATGCTTTCTGCATCTTAGTCTCTTTCATTTTTTTTCCTTTTTGTTTAAATAAAAAGTGAAAGTACAAAACAATGGTGGCACATGCCTTTAATTCCAGCACTTGGGAGACAGAGACAGACAGAACTCTGTGAGTTTGAGGTCAGCCTGCCCTTAAAGAGCTAGTTCCAGAACAATCAGAGCTACACAGAGAAACCCTGTATCAAGAAACAAAAACAAAAAAGAAAAGATATACACACATTAACTCAGGTACCAAAGGTAGCGTCTTAGTTACTTTCCCACTGTTGGGATAAAACCATACAAAATCATTTAATTGGGCAGATGGTTTCAGAGGGTTAGAGCCCATGATGGTGGAGCAAATGCATGGTGGCAGGGACAGTTGAGTGCTCACATCTTAATCGGAAAGCAGGAGGCAGACAGGCCCACTGATGATGGGACAGCATGAGTCTCATGACACAGAAAACTCAGCCCCATGGACACATTTCCTCAAGCAAGCTGCTCCTCCTAATTCTTCCCAAACCGCCACCAAATGGGGACCAAATCTCTAAATGCCCATGCCTGCCCAAACCACTGCAGGAAGAAAGTCAGGGAGGTGTGGCCCTGATCCCCCCACTAGCCGAGGTCGGAGGATGAGGAACAGTCCTGAAGCAACCTAACCAGTGCTGTTCCCATCAACACTCAAGAAGAGCAAGGAAGCTGAACCGTGGGCTGTGTGTTGAGTGTCTCAGTCCCAATCTATTATATCATCGTCATTAATAGCTGTAGCGATTATCTTGGTTTGATAAGGTGATGAGAGAAAGAACAGGTTATTTTTAGATATGTGGATATTATAATAATAATGATACGTTCAGCAGACTCTGGAGGACTTGAGGCCTTCTCCCTTTCCTCCCCACCATTCTTTACCAAAATTAAACACTCAGGCATATTCAGCAGTCCCGGCTGATGGGTCTCTCCACGCCTGTGTGGAGACACCATCTGGGATTCCTTCTTGGAAAGCAATTTGACGACACATACAGAAAGCTTTAACAATTATAGACTTCAGCCAGTAATCCTCTCTCAGGAATCCATCTGAGGAAATAGTAAAAGCACAGGAAAAGGTTTTCGCAAGTGTGTATCCCTTGTGTGAGACACAATGACAAAAGTCAGAATAATTTTAAGTGTCCAGCGACGGGAGATTGACTGAGAGCCAAGGTGGCACATGACACACACACAAAGACTGGGTCAGAGACAAAGTCTCATGTGTGGAGATTCTTACACTGTTATGTTAAAGCATTTTATGGTGTGTGCGTGCGTGCGTGCGTGCGTGTGTGTGTGTGTGTGTGTGTGTGTGTGTGTTAGTGCAGGTGGTCTTAAAGTCCAGAAGAGAGCATCAGATCTCTGGAGCTGGAGTTACAGGTGTCTGCAAGTTGTCAGATATGGGTGCTGGGAACCAAACTCAGATGCAGTATAAGAACAGAAAGTCCTCTTAACTGCCAAGCCATCTCTCCAGCCCCATTACATTAATTAAAAAAAAGAAAAAAAAAACACTAAAAACACACAATGGCAATTATGTTTTTCTCTGAGTAAGGACCCTGCTGGGAATTAAATTTTACTCCCCAGATTCTGTCCTTCTCTTTTCTATGTTTATAATTTGAAAACCATATGCAACTCATTATACATAACATTATATAAGTTTTATAAGTGTATATAATATATAATGTTATATATTATATGATATATTATGTAAGTATACTTATATAAAAACATAATATGTGTTATATAAGTATATATAAGCATATATACTTATACGGCTTAAGTACAAATAATTATACCATATAATATTATATATTATTGTGTAAGTATATGGATACACACATACATACATCTTCCTTCATATTCCCGGAGTCATAGATGTAGGAGCTGTGAGGTAAATGTGTACAGCAGGCCGGACTCCTCATGACCCACTGATCTCTGCATGTGTTCACTTTTGATTTTCTGAGGTGGTCTCCACTTGCTATCAACAGAGGCTTCGTTGATGGGGGTGGTAGTATCACTTGTCTGTGGGCATGAGGATGAGATTTAGAATGTAGTTAGGAATAATGCAAATCTAGCAAAGTAGTGATAGTAGATTCTTTTCTAAGACCTGTGGTCTTCCCAGGTTTCTAGGACCAGGCATGGTACCATGTTTCCCTCCAGTTGGTTTACCCCAAGTCTAATTAGACAGCATTTGTTACTACCAACATATGAGTGCTCCTTACTCCATCTTTAGGATAACTTGTTATACTAGGCATTATTGGAGTTCATAGGTGTTACAGTTGGGTAAGACCTCTAATTGCATACTGCTCTTAAAAGTTTATTTAGTATTTTCTGGTACCATGAAGCTAGACAACAGGAATAAGGCTTTCAGGTTAAATATAGTACCTGGTGTTAACACAAGAACCATAGACTAACAATAACATTAATACCAGGTACACAAAATCTCCTTTAGAATGTATGTTCAGGGTAGTATCAGAGTCTCCCAATATAATATAGACTATGACTGTTGGCCTGGGTTGCTCACAGAGGTTTAGGTAAGCCCCTATTGCTGAAGATACCACATACATGCTTAGGACACAGGACTTGGATTAGTAAAACTATGAACTACAATGCCAAACAGCATTGCAAATAATATAGTTTCTGTGCAATTTATTTCAGGTCTGGGCGCCTGGGTACGAGCAAGCAGCCTCTGACTACAGATAGGCACCCAACACAGGGCTGACTACATCCACATAAAACCTGAGAAAGCTTGAAAAGGAATTCTAGACACAAAAGAGCCGAGTTAAGCACGGCTTCTTGATACCCAGCAATTTTTTTCTTATTTTGCTCTGTTTGCTGGAGGTGAGCAGGGGCGCTGAGGCTCCTTCAAGAGTAGGCTTACTGACTCAGTGTAAGAAATGGTGGCTACCTGGTTCATGCTGGCAGCATGAATTCTGGCTCTTTCAGGAGGCCGAGCACTCGAGTGGGGTTTCTGGGCAGCATACTGCAAGTGACTTGGTGACAGTATGGGCCGACTGCTTACCAGAGTTGATGTGGTGAGCACAGTTCCCACCCAGTGGTCTCAAAGCTGGCAGTAAGGTACCACTGCCATATTGAAAGTCTGAGAGAGGTGGAGCCAGCATCCAGGGCTTCTGCAACCACACTGCTTACCATTTTAAAGCACTTCCGGTCAAAAAATAATTACAGATATGCAATAAATATGAATTCAGACAAAAATAAACATCTAAATGGATCACAGTGTGTTTTTAAAATGTACATAGGTTTAAGAAAGAAAAAATATAAAAATCAAAGTCTTTAACAAGATAGAGTACAGTCATAAATTAAAATGTAAAGAAAATAAAATAAATATTAAACTTGTAAAAAATAAGCCATGTAGAGAGGAACTATACACAAAAACTTTGGATTATACATACTATTGTATTTTCTTTAATTTTTTAACTGCAGAGAGATTTGATTCTGGGCAATAATAAGCTAAACCAATATAATTAATATAGTATATATTAAATGTATAATGACTTTAAAATTTGAGTCTAAGGATATGTTGCTTTAAAAGTGAGTTTTCTGCTTTTGTTTCCACAGAGGATGGGAACCTGTGGATTCCTTCCAGGCTAATGTGGTTTGATGGAACAAGACTCCCTGATAAGTCTCCATGAACCCTAAAAATACTTTGCCTAACAAAGAGTAAGAAGCAGTTTGGAGAAAACAATACCCAAACTCCCAAAATGATTGTTTTTAACTGTTTATTTTCGTTTAAAGGAGGATATTATATAGAGATGAATACTTTGCATTGGTATTGATACATATTTAAGGTCAATTTTGTTACACTGTATATATGTATTTCTGCAAGCTAGTACAGCCCCTTTGGATGTTAGTGTGGCATTTTCTCAGAAAATTAGGAAACAACCTTCCTCAAGACCCAGTAATACCACTTTTGGGTATATACCCAAAGGATACTCAACCATGTCACAAGGACATGTGCTCAACTATGTTCATAGCAGCATTGTTTGTCATAGGCAGAACCTGGAAACAACCTAAATGCCCCTTGATCAAAGAATGGATAAGGAAAATGTGGTACATTTACACAATGGAGTACACAGAAGAAAAAATAATGACATCTTGAAAGTTTCAAGTACATGAATGGAGCTAGAAAACATCATATTGAGTGAGGTAACCCAGATCCAGAAAGACAATTATCACATGTACTCACTCATAACTGGTTTTTAAACATAAAGCAAAGAAAACCAGACTACAAATCACAATCCCAGAGAACCTAGACAATAATGAGGACACTAAGAGAGACATTCATGGATCTAATCTACATGGGAATTAGAAAAAGACAAGATCTCCTGAGTAAATTGGGAGCATGGGGACCATGGGAGAGGGTTGAAGGGGATGGGAGAGGCAGGAAGAAAAGCCAATAGAAAGGTAGAGCTCAATAAAATCAATAAAAAAAAAATATGAGAAAAACAGTATGGATAGCCAGCATACTGTAACAGATTAAAAATACAATAAAAAATTGTTTGGGCACAGGTTAAAAAAATCTTCTGCTTTATGAAAAAGTCCGCCAGATACTATGGGCCTGTAGGCTGAAGATGGGTACCCCAATATTACAAAAAAAACTTCAGGTGACTGTCCAGGTAGAGAAATTTCTCTGTCAATTCTAGAGTTTTGCAAGTTGCTTACAATAAATTTCCTGTTCACTTAGGTAATATTATATTCTCTGGGGATCTTTAATGGAGTTAAAAATAAATAGTTATAGTTTTCCTTAGTTATAATAAAAATATATTAGATATAAAACTTTAGACTCACAAAGATAAAATAAATGATAGACTATTTCTTTAGTTTGCCAAATGTAAATGGACTAAATATTGTTAACTGTTATTCTTGGTTGATAACTGTTTTGTTGTACATAATTTTGCTGTTAAAGTTAAAACCTTCCTTTCCATTTAGACAAAAAAAAAAGGGAGGTAATATGGGTTTTCCCTCTGTATGCTGTGAATACCGTTGGTTAATAAAAAAAAAACATGCTTTGGGTCTATTGCAGTGCAGAATAATAGGAAAAGGTGGGAATTCCAAGAAATAGAGGAGAAGAAAGTAGACAGAGTCAAAGAGACACCATGTAGCCGCTGCAGGAGACAGGCACTCTGAAACCTTGCCAGTAAACCACAAGTCTCATGGTAAAACATAAAATAATAAAAATGGGTTAATTTAAGATATAAGAGCTGGATAAAAATATGCTTAAGCTGTTGGCCAAACACTATTGCAAACAATATAGTTTCTGTGTGATTTGTTTCAGGTCTGAATGGCCAGGAACAAACAAGCAGCCTCCGACTACACCGTTGTGTAGCTTGGTCCTCTTGTGGGACTCCTACAATGGGAACAGGGGCTGTAACTGACTCTTTTACTGAATTGTGGGACCCTACACCTCATACTAGGTTGCCTTGTTCAACCTAAATACATGGGGAGGTGCTTAGTCTTACTGCAACTTGATATGCTGTGTTTTGTTGATACCTATAGGAGCTCGGCCCTTTCCTAGAAGAGGAGGGGGTTGGGGGGATGGGGAAGAGGGACTTGGAGGGAAGGATGGGGGAGTCTGTGGCTAGGATGTAAACTAAATAGATGAATTCAAAAATAAAATAACATGTCTCTTCCACCTTAGTCACGAGAAATAGAAAAATGGTGGCCAACCTTGTACAAACTTTGAATTTAGTGAATTCAATAGTTTGCCCAACACCTATTTTTGAATAACTACTATATTCTGTGTATTGGTTCAAGTACTATATCTGTAAACTGAAATATTTACAATAGGTTACATATTAATGCTAGTAACCAGTCAGATGTAAAATCTCTACAGTTTGGAGAGCACTGGGTGCTAGCTACCACATAAGTCCAGAAAGATAAGGCAGGGTCCTACAGTTACACCATATGGCAGGATGCCTGTGTCTATTGCAGCCATCAAATCAGGAAGATTATCAATAGTTTCAAAAGCAATAAATATTCACTCAAATAAGTTCTAATTCCAATCTTTTGATCAAAAACAAATCAGTATTAAATGATAGCAGTTAGAGAATGGGCTACAGGGTATTGGAGATGGAGACTTCTTTGTAGGGTCACTCTATGACCCAAGATCTGAAGGTTGAGAAAAAAAAAAAACATGAGATTTACAGAAAGAACATATCAGATGAGTAGGGAAGAGCTAGGGAAAGTGGCCTAGGGCAGAACCGAGCCTGAGAAGCAAAAGGAAAAATGGTTGTGCTTAGGTTAAAGTAAGCTAGGAGATCTTGTCTTAGTCAAGGTCACAGACAGAAAGAGTTTTAAATACTGATTTAATTATGCAAACAATATCAGATCCTATCCTAATCACCATGGAGTCTTTAGGAAATTATTCACTTTTCCAGCATTGTACCTGGAAGAGATTTAGGCAGCTGCAAAGTAGATGTTTAATCAACATTTACGGAATGAATAAACAGTTGTTATGACAGTGAGTGAAAATTATGATTGCATAATATGAACGCCTCCCCCAAATCCTGTTGTTGTCTTTGGGTCATGCTGGCATTGCTGTGCAATGAAAATTAATTTGCATTTTGAAAGAAAACAAACAAGCACAAAAAACTGCACTTTCCATCTTATGGTTTAGCAGAGCCTACCATGTGAGACATGGTGATGTGGGTCTGTAAGGCTGGGAAAGGAGAGTTATGAGTTCTAGGCCAGCCTAGGCTACATAGTGAAGCCCTGCCTATGAACAAAGTAAAGCTGAGCCAACCAGGGTGCAGGGAGCACTTGCTTCAAGACCTGAAGACCCAAGTGGTATCTCTGGGACCCAGATACAGGTGGAAAGAGAAAAACAGGTCCACAAAGTTGTCCTCTGCCCTCAATATGCATACATAGTGCACGTACACCACATACACACACACACTCACACACCATAGACATACACAATAATGATAATATTTTTAAATTTAAGACTGAAAAATCTATACAACTACCTTTTTTGTTCCCAGAGGTTTTGTTGGAAGTGGGACCAAAGCACCTCACAGCTGCAATCTTGAGAACTTCCAAAAGTCCAAGGCCAGCTGAGCTACACAATGCATTCCAGAACTGCATAGACTAGGTGTCGGAACCTGCCTCCAAAAATTAGTACATTACAGGGGGAAAATAGCCTTTCAAAGTGGAGTCAGGACGGTGAAGCTAGAACTTTGCAGGTTCACAATGTGAGGTCTCACCATGGAGCACAGCCTGTCCTGCTGACATACCTCTCTCAGAAACTGTCCCACACTGCTCTAGGGAAGTGAGGGATGGCGTGTAAAACTGGAGGAATCCCATAATATTGTCTGAGCCATGGAAATATCCATTCACAAGGGACGCACTGAGTTTGGTTGCATACTATCTATGGAGACAGAGCTGCCCCCAGGACGCTGGATTAGTGAGCATGCCAAAGAGACCTTCCTGGTGAGAGCTGAGCACACCGGATCTTACTGCTCAACTTTCAGAGAGCGTCATGCATTCATGTCCATGGTGTCTATACCTTCCTTCCACTCTAAGGACAGAGCTGGGCCTTTGGGGATACAGAACATGTAGCCACAAGGATTCCTGCTCATGGGAACAGAAAAGAGATCATTAGTAACGGTTTATCCAAAACAGATATTGGAGGTCAAAGTCAGGAAAAAAATCCTCAATACTTTTCAAACCAAGTAATGGGATGAGGAAGTTGGGATCCAGATGCCAGAATAAATAGGGCTATGCCTTCCCCACCCCACACTGTCCACAACCACTCAGCTCTGTGAAACTAGGTAAGCAAAAAAATTAGGAGTGATGGAACTGGGGAGGTAACTGGACTGTGCTGGGAATGGCTTCAGGTGGGGTGGGAACCAGTTGCACATGGATTTGACATTGGCTGCATGGGAGGAAGATGGTCTAAATAGGATCAGAGCTGATGAGAAGCTGGCAAAGTGGCCTCCTGGCATCACATGGCAGGGAGCATGTCCTAGCTACGGGTACCTTGGCAACTGCAAAGGAACAGCTTGACACTTGGCATTAGGGACCAGCAAAGATGCCGGTCCTTCCTTGTCTTCGTGCCAGAGAGCTGGTCTAGCCAAGGTCCAGGAGTGTACAACCTATGTGCTCACATGACAGAAGGACTGTACCATACTGAGCCCCCGGAGCTGTTCCTAGTTCTGTTCTAAAACCAAATCTAGCTGGCAGTCTGTTGGTTAAGTTCATTTGTGGATAAAAAAAAGCATACTTTATGATCCACAGCTAAGATGTTTGGTGTGGCGCATAGACTGGGCTTTCAATCTTGCTCCTGCAGTCCTCATGCTGAGACCAGTCTAACCAGAGGGAACAAAGCCCTCCAATTTAAGAAATATATTCTTGTATTACTTGTAATTAAGGAAATTACCATTTAAGGGAGTCTAACCCTATAGATAGGTGTTACAGCACAGTGCAGACTCAAGGGGAATCTGACATGAAATGACTCTTCAGAATAAGCTAAATTAAAAAACAATCTTACAAATGGTTGAGGGACATGACAGGCCTTCAATTAGGGGAGTGATTAGGTTATATAAAATCATAGTCCCAGAGACAACATGATGAGAGAGAAAGAGAGAGAGAGAGAGAGAAACAGAGACAGAGACAGAGACAGAGACAGAGAGAGCATCTTCCATTCAAATCCCAGGAAAAAAGCTACATGAGAAGAGGTAAGTGTCATGTATAACCTGACAGCTGCTAGACACAAGCAAAGAATAATCTTAGTGTCACACAAAGGAACACACAAACCAATGACACCACAGAAGGCAACTGGTTTTGTAAAAGTGTGCCCCCAAACCCAAGCCAAGATAGCAAGCGCATCAAGTCCAAGTTGGCACCCATCTTTTGTCTCTGGTGTATATGTGACTGTGTCTCTTCCCGCTAGTGGGATGGCAACTTCATAATCTGATGCGATTGGCCAAACAATGCAGAGTGGAAGGTTCAAGAAATGTGTATCCTTGCCTAGATAACAACTTTTGATTAAAAATGAAGAAAAAAAAAAGCTTAGTTACTTTTGAAAAAAAATATTTCTCACACAGGAAGCCTGAAGGAAAGTTTCCAAAACAAAGGATATTTCTATTTTGTATAAGTTCCTAGCCCAGCCTACATGCCTCCTG
This sequence comes from Microtus obscurus, assembly GCA_963919715.1. Classification (NCBI taxonomy): domain Eukaryota; kingdom Metazoa; phylum Chordata; class Mammalia; order Rodentia; family Cricetidae; genus Microtus; species Microtus obscurus. The sequence continues at coordinate 27,706,267 of CAWTZC010000015.1, forward strand.
GTTTAGAGGCAGGCCCTCAGCAGGACCATAAACTTAACTTGTAGCAGCAAAGGGGAGGGTTCTGAGGTCACAACACAGATACTTTCTTGTGTTGTCCCAGAGATCTGCAGGGGACTTGGCCTGATTTCTGGGAAAAAGAGTCAGCTAGACCTGTGATCTAACAGCTGTGATACAGCCACAGCGAGGGGGCCAGGAAAGAACCCGAGACCTTACATCGTGCTTGCCAAAGTCTATCCTCACCCCTGCTTCTGGCTGCTTCTCCCAGCGCTGTGCATGTGGGACAAAGGCCATGAATTTAACCCTAAAACAGCTTTATGTTGATTGCTGATCTTGCAGACACTTTCGAGACTCTCAACCCCTCAAAACTCCAACCTCCATCGTAAACATAAACCTCTCTCTCTCTCTCTCTCTCACACACACACACACACATACACACACAGTCTGTTTAGAAGTTAAGCCATGTGGTGGTTTGAATGAGAATGGCCGCCATAGGCTCCTATGTTTGAGTGCTTGGTGCCCACGTGGTGGAACTGTTTGGGAAGGGTTAGGAGGTGTGGCCTTATTGGGGAAGGTGTGCATTGGGGTGGGCTTTGAGGTTTCAAAAGCCCATACTATTACCAGTTAGCTCTGTCTCCTGACCTCCTACTAGGGGATGAGATGTAACTAAGTTTTCAGTGACTGCTCCAGCACCATGCCTGCCTGCCTGCCACCATGCTCCCCATGATGGTCTTGGACTAAATGCTTTTTTCTTCAAGTCACCTTGGTCATGGTGCTTTGTCAAAACCATAAAAAAATAACAGAGATCAGCCACAAGTCACCAGCATACTGTCCATTGTAGGAAGGGTCTTCTCTGGTGCAGGTCACAGTGAGAGCTGAGCAGGGGTGTGTAGCTGCTCAACCTTCACATGGCTGAGTCCGTTCTCTGCTCCAGGTAAGAGAAGGTTTCCCCACTGTCGGTCCCGCGGGGACTGCAATGATGAGTCGTTACAGATTCCCACTGCCAGAATCTCCCCTTCATTCTTCAGCCGCATGGAACCTTGCCAGCACAGGCTCTCCAGAGCAGGAACATTAGCTGGTGGGATGCATGGCTCGCACAACTCCCCTCAGGATACTCTCGCATAGCTTGTGGACCCTGATGCTGCACGCAAGTAGCTGAACTGGATCCTGCCAACTCCTAATATAGAGGAACAGTCCTCTTCTCTGTCTCCCAAGTTGGGGTCAAGGAGTCTCCTCCTGCTTCCACTGTTTTACAGTAAGCAGAACTGAAAGACTCCCAACCTTTTGGGAGGGCACTGCCAGCCCAGCCTTTCCTACTGAAGGCAGGATGGTGAGCCAAATGCCCTCATTTCTAAATTCTGACCACAGGGAAAACTTAATTCTCCTCTACATCACCATTGAGAATCCCACTCCCACGTGTTTTCAACTCTCCTCATCTCTACTCAAGTCCATTCACACTGAACCCCCCCCCCCACTTCCCAACAGCATCTCCCTTCCTATGCAGGTAGAGGCAACCTCTCCCACTGGGATATTCTGTCTGTGAGGTGATGCACCCTCCCCATAGCTGAGACTGGACAGAAAGAGGTCCACTAAATCAAAAGAAACCTGAGTAGTCTAGAGCTACTCAGGGTCAGAAGACCCATCGTCACCCCCTCTGGAAGTCCTAGATGGCAGAACGCCTCCCAGGGTATTTATGAAAGTCAAGAGTCTGCTGCAGCTAAGAAAGAATTTATAACTCCACCATCCAGCAACTGCATTCAGCTTCTCTCACAACAACGAAGACCGTAATTAATGAGCCCGAGTCTCCAGTTGTGAATTCTGTGTTGTGCTGTTTTCCTGTGTTTCCTGCAAGGAGCAACACAGTGAAATGCTGCAGTCAGCCCCCAGCAGGGGCCCGATACGGATGGGCTGTCTAATTCTGCTGCATCCCATGAGGTTTATCATGGATATTCCAACACGAGAACGAGGTCATTTTCTTCCCATCTCGTCGATGAGATTTTTATTATTCAGAATTACAACACAGACATCGGGATGTTTATCTTGAATGAGATGCAAAATGCTTCTTCCTGAACTCATTTAGAATGTTTCATAATGCGTCTTAAATTCTAATTTGAAAAGTAATTTCTATGCCAACAACGACACTGCAGAGACACCCAAATTGGCAATGGGCATAAAAAGAAAACCCAGATATATCTTCGTAAGCTAGAAAAATGGGAATGACAAAGTTGGCCTTGTTTTTTTGTCAGGAAGCAGTACTTGTAATTTTTTAAAAATAAAAGCCATCATTCTTATGCGGTGAGCCTTGAAATAATCAGCAAAACAGTGAATAATGCTCTCTCTAATGCCATAAACTACAGGTAACATTCTTAGCGTGCTGACGGTTTCCTTCCTGTCTTTCTTCTCCATGAAGTATTCCTTTACACTGTGTGAATATATGTTGCTATGTTGGGTTTAATAAACAAGCTGACTGGCCAATAGCTGAACAGAGCCAAACTGAGAATGCTGGGAAGAAGAAGGGTGGAGTATGGAGTCGTCAGCAGACCCAGAGAGAAGCAAGGTGGACACAGATAAGAAATATTGACTGATTCAAATGTAAGAGTTAGGTGGTAACAAGCCTGAGGTATTGGCTGATGATTTGTAATGAACACTAAGTCTCTGGGTCAGTTGTTTGGGAACTGGAAGGTGGGAAAGAAACATCCATCAACACTTCTGTGGTAAACATGTATGATCAGACATACAATATTGCTATACAGGAACAACATCCCGCCCCCAGAGCTGAAACTTTAGATTGTTTTAAATATCTTATTAAAAAGTGTCCTACGCCAGGCATGGTAGCACGTGCCTTTAATTCTAACACTTGAGAGGTAGAGGTAGGCCAAAGTCTGTGAGTTTAAGGCCAGCCTGGTCTATAGAGTAAATTCCAAATATGAAGAGATATCACCTTGTGGTTTTGTCTTGCATTTACCAGATGCTTGATGAAATGGCTATAATTCTGGTTCAATCTGATGTCCTCTTATAAAATGTTCACTCAAGACTTTTGATATTTTTCTGTTGTACTGTTTTCATCTTACTAGGTAACAAGAGTTCTTTACATATTGGAGAGATAAGTTCAAGTTATTACTCATGTTGTTTATGCTCCACTAAGTGTCCATGAACACTGAGTTGGTCAATACTGAACCACTGTTCCCAGGGACAACACCAAGTGAACTTCCTATAAAGTTTGAGTGAGAACATGTTCATCAACCAAGATGGCCAATGAAACTGTAGGATAAAAATATCATCTTGGTTGCTTTAGACACCTCTTGACCCTAGAACAACAGTTATAAATTTCCTTTGCCTCATAATGATTCCGTAAAGTGCACTTTGTAAAAATTATTTTAATTGTGCAATGCATGGGCTACGGCACAATATTTCAATACATATATAATATTTACTGTCAATCAAGATGACTCACACTTCTGTCTGTGTTTGCAGCCCCTGAGCTTCTCTCCTTTAGTTCTTCATGGCTTCATCACGGTGAGTTACAGTCACCTTGTGCTGCAGAGGAGCAGAACTTGTCATTTGCTTTTAGCTGTGCTCAGGTGGCCCACATCCAGCCTCCCCCCTATGCTCCCAGTCCTCAGCCTTCCCAGCCTCTAGCAAGCCCATTAAACAGCCCTGTTATTTACAGCTGAATAAATGGAACTAGAAGACTTTTTGTTAAATGGAAAAAGTGAAATGCAGAAAAGTTTTGACTGCTCTCTCCTGTGTGGATGATGTTTAAAAATTCAATCAGAATGTTTAACAGTGATTGCACAATGTAAAACTTGGGGCTGGAAAGGTGAGTCAGTGGTTAAGAGCTCTGGCTGCTCTTCTAGAAGACCTGGGTTCAATTCCCAGCACCCATATGACAACTCACAACCATCTGTAACTCCAGTTCTAGAGGAGTTCTGGCCTCCTGGGGCACCAGGCATATATGTGGTGCACAGACATGCATGCAGTCAACACACCCACACACATATTTTTTAACTATCACAAATGCTGAGCCTGGTGGTGCACATGCTTATCCCAACATTCAGGAGGCAGAGGCAGGTGGATCTCTGTGAGTTTGAGGCCAGCCTAATCCACATAGTGAATTCCAGACCTGAAGAGTGAGATTTTATCTCAAAATGAATGATTGAATGAATGTTGTCCTGCCATGAATCCACATTCAATGGCATTTCCATTTGTCTCTAGCTTCATATATATCCTTGACCTCGCTGAGCATGGCAGCACAGCCTCCAATATAAGTTGCTAAGCGTGCTCTTTCTTTTATGTAGCTAAGCATGTGACTTGTGAGCGGCAAAGCCTCTGCCACCAACACTATAGTCTGCGCCTGAGTGAAGCTTCTCTGACACATTTCTCCATTGGCTGCATGACAGTATTTTGCTCCTGGGGGCTACACCACATTCTCAGTTTTCTCTATGGAGCATTGCATAGGCTGTGGGGTTTTGCTTTTATTTTTGTTTTCTATAGTTCTCATTCCGTTGAAGGGATTTTCTTCTAATCCATTGTTGAGGGATTGTTTTTAATCATGAAGGGATATGGAATAGTGTCAAATGATTTGTTCCGTTGGTCATGTTCAGCATCACCCCCACCCCTTCTGCTAGTGTGGTCCGTTATGAACGTGACGCAAATGAGACGCTGTCCTTAAATAGCTTTGTATTTTAGGGATGAATTTCTCTTGGTCATGGAGTATGATCATTTTAATATATTATTAGATTCAGGTGGCTATTTTGTTGAAGTTCTGCGCTAATATTCTTCATCAAAAATACTGGTCATCAAAATTCATCCGCAAACACCTCCCTGACACAACCCCTGATCATAGCTCTCAGTAAAGAACCTTTATAAAGGCTTTTCATAATTTCCTCAAGGTTCTTGCACTGGCGGGAAACTGCACAAACTCAGCTGCCAGAGCATAATCCAGTGAGATCAGACAACTGAACTGCAAGCCATGGAAAACAGTTTTATTGCTCACAAATAGTAGAAGGGCCAACAGAAGCCACGGTAAGTTAGTGTCCACATCACACTCAGGAAGGCTGACCAGGGGAGAGGGGGTCTCATCTGTACCTGGCTCACTCCATACCATAACTGCTGGACCCCCAAAGTAGTCATTATGGGCTTTTAGACCCTGGGGGAAACTGGCAATCCTAAGCTTAACTTTGAAGAACTCCCCTTTGGGAGAATGGAGAAAGGGCTTGGGCTGTTCTCAAAGCCCCCTCTCCCAGGAGGCTACATCCTCAGCAGATGCTACTATTCTCTTGAAATCCACAGGGAGAGCGGACTCCACTGGCCAAGGAGAGACCTATCTTCCTGCATTACCTCCCTTTTCTTGTCAAATATTTGTCTGATTTTGCGATGCGGATCTTCCTGGAATGATAAACTAGGTCAGGAAGAGCTCCCTTCTCTTTGATATTGAGGAACAGTTAGAGATGGACTGGCATCAACCTGTGAGGGGTTTTGACGGAATTCTCTAGTGAGCCCTTTCTGGTTCACCCTGGGCCTCTCTTTGTTGAGAGAGTTTTGATTAGGGACTCAACATCCTTATTTTCAGTAGTTTTGTTGTAAACAATTATTTCTTCATAACTCAGTCTTGGAAGGTGGTATAGTTCTAGAAATCTATTCATTTCTTCTGGGTTATCCAAGGTGCTTGTGTCAAGTTGTTTATAGTAGTCTCTTGGGACCCTCTTTATTGTATCCAATTTCTAATATTTCCTTTAATTTCTAATTTTAGCTGAGCTTTTAAATTGTTTTGTTTAAGATAGACCTACTGTATGCTTTCTCATAAACCAGCCCTTACTCTGTTGATATTTCTGCTGTTTTCCTTCTCTACATTGCATTTACGCCTTTTTAGCATGCACTGTCCCCTCCTTCTGCCAAGCTGGGATTTAGTCTCTTCTCCTTCAAGCCCTTCAGGATGGGCAGTGAATGTGGTCCATCCCGCATCTTTCCTGATGCGGGTGTTCACTGCTCTCAGCCGCTCACCAAGCACTCATTGTGTTTCATCCCTTGGATGCTGTGCTGCCGTTTATGTCAAGGCAGTTTCTCCTTTCTCTTGTGACTTCTCCGGTCCATTGCTGTGTGCCGCCACTATGCGATGTTGTTTCATTTCCGTGGTTTTCTTATTCTCCAGTGTCCCTGGAGCTCACGCTTTCTCCTTTCATCTCATTTCAATGAGGAGATTCTCGATATGATTTGTCTCCTTCTGTTTGTTATGGCTTGTTTTATGTCCTGCCATGTGACATACCAATCCTGAGGAGAGTTCCATATGCCCTTAAAAAGAATGAGCTCTCTTCTCTGTGGTGAGAGCATTCTGTGGGTGGGGAACAGGGGAAGATGTGGCTACACAGTGAGAGCCCAAGGAGTCTTCCTGCTACCAAACTGCTCTGCATCTTAATAGAGCTACACATTCACACACTCGAGTACACAAACAATTGGTGAAATCGGAACTCTTTGGGCTGGACCAATGGTGGTGGTCTGTACTTTGGTGAGGTATTAGCATTAAAGGAACTAGGTGAAGGGTTTGTAGGGCCTCGCTGTACCATGTTTGTGACTCTTTTACAAATTTGTGATTATCTTGACACTTAAAAGTTGAGAGAAAGAAAAATCAGTTTTATACACCTGTATTCAATATTGTTGTATGATAGTGTTGGATGATAAAAAATGATTAAGTGTTTATAATGGGGGATGGAGAGATGGTTCAGCAGTTCAGAGCACTGGCTGCCTTTGCAGAAAACTAGAGGCCAGCTCCCAGCACTCACATCCAACAGCTAACTGCTGTCTGCAATTCCAGCTCCAGGGTTTCTAATGACTGATTGTGGTCTCCATGGACACTGCACTCATGTGTATATAACACACACACACACACACACACACATGCTTACACACCACACACACACACACACACACACACACACACACACAAACTTTTAATGTTTCTAAGCCCAGGTCTACCCAGTTCCTGTGGCAGACACATAAGAGTGTCTCAGGTCCCATACACTCAGTTCTCCCACCTCCCAGTGAGCCCAACTCCCAACACAGTCAGATAAGAGGCCCTGGATGTGGGCCCTGATGCCCCCAAACACACTCCTACTCAACCAACCATAAACATGCAAATCTTAACACAGAAATGGAAATAGTATGAAAATCAAGACAAAAAACAAAAGATCACTAATCCTGAGATAATGGACTCCACTGAGAATGATCTTGAAGAACTTCCAGACATGAACTCAAGAGGATGATTTAAAAAGAAATGAGGGCAAAGCCATTGTGGAATCTGACTGCAGGACTGAGAAAATGAGCAGGGCTGTGGATGTCACTGGGAATCAGGTTCTCATGGAGGGAGACAGGAGACCGTACAAATAGAACATGAGAAGGCAACCAGTGGAGGTCGAAATGACTGTGTAGACTCATGATGTCCAAGTCATGCACATTTGTGAACAAGAGCATCCATGTGGGCACCTGGTTTGTATGGGAGAAGGTTGTACAGCTCATCTTCCATGTGTTCTCAATCTTCTAACACCTGTAATCTTTCTGCTTACTATATCATCTGTTTATCTATTGAGGTGATTTCAATAGAAGTGGTCCCATAGACTCATGTGTTTCAATGCTTGGCTCATAGGGTGCCGCGCACCGCGGCCCCAGTCTGTGCTCTATGCGCTAGACCCCAGTTCACGAGCTTTGGGCAAGGGGCTGGAGGTTGAGAATACACATGCACAGACAGACCAACACGCAGACCTTTAAACACTGATACCAAAGTCCCTCTTTAATAGCACCATGGAGGCTTAAATACACTGCAGTCAATAGCCAACAGGTGAAAATCCCATCCTCTGATCCTCTAAGCTAGGCACAGCTTCTAGTAACTTCAATTAGAAGGTTCTAGCAGGGAAGAGCAGCTGAAGGCCAGAACTCATTAGTCCCAACATAGGGAGTGGCACTATTAGGAGGTATGGTCTTGTTGGAGGATGTTCATCACTGCAGAGGTGGGCATTAAGGTCTTACATGTTCAAGCTATGACCAGTGTGACACATTCACTTCTGCTGCCTTTGCATCAAGATGTAGAACTCTCAGCTCCTTCTCCAGTACCATGTCTGAACGCATGCTGCCATTTTCCAGCCATGACAATAATGAACTAAACCTCTGAAACTGTAAGCCAGTCCCAATTACATATTTTCCTGTATAATAGTTGCTGTGGTTATGGGGTCTCTTCATAACAACAAAACCCTAACTAAAATCTCTATCAACTAACTACTCATCATGGTCACCTGCCTACCTGTCAAAGTATCTATGGATACATTTCCTGAGAGGAGGAAGCACAGACTCTATTATCATTGCACAGGAGTCCATGGCTCCTGGGGGACATGGTTATCTCTGAGCTGTGACGGAATGGGTACCAGATGTGTCCGGAGCACTTTGTATTGAAAACGTAATGAAACGCTTGAAAAAAATTGAAAACCTGATGCAGGACAGAAGGGCCAGCTTTCAGAGTTCCAGCTGGCCAAGTCTAGGACAATCCGAGTGCCAAAGTAACCGAGTAGGAAGATACATTACCAGCCATTGAACAAAGCAGAAATTCATCAGCCCATGCCTGTCATCGGTAGGTGGCAGGGAGTGAAATGTCACAGCACAGGGCTCATGGCCAACTGTGTAGAAGCAGAGGGAAGTCATCAAAGAAGCCCAAGGACTGTCATGCAAAATACAGTGCCAGCGTGCCGATTATTGGAAATTTAATGAATTTTGCAGCAGAGGCTGGAGGCGGCTTTCATCTGCCATCTCTTTGTCCACTTACAGTCCTGACTCACCGCGGAAGAAACAATTGCCCCTGGGCTCTGCACTGAGCTTCTACTCAACCAGACTCACGTCACAGGGAGAAAAGCCGCCATTTGTCAACACACCTGGACATGCACCATTGTCTTCTATGTTAAACAGTCGGACAATCATTTACAAACTCTCTTCTGTGGCATCAAGGGACTTCGTTCCTGCTTCCAGAAGCCCATAAAAAATCATCTGTGATCTCCTAAAGCACGCCTACTTCCGGTGCTCTGCGTCTCCCTCTAGAGAGGGGTCCACTGCACCTGTCCCCACTCCGCTGGCTGGTATTCCCTGTGGGTCCACGGCACCTGTTCCCCACTCCGCTGGCTGCTATTCCCTGTGGGTCCACGGCACCTGTCCCCCACTCCGCAGGCTGCTATTCCCGGTGGGATCGCCTCCATGCTTGCTGTAGATGCGTGTCTTCCTCCTGTCTGATGCTATTATCAGTTCATTCTAGTGAACCTTCAGAGGATGAAAGAAAATCTTTCCTTCTGTCCCTTTATTGTCATTTTTTTTTCAAACATTATAGCAAATATTGGAAGGTTAAAGGCCAGGCTCTGGTTTTGAATTTTTTTCATCTTTTTCTGGTTTTTGTTTGTTTGTTTGTTTTTGTTTTTGTTTTTGTTTTTTAAAGACAGAGCTTCTCTATGTAGCCCTGGTTGTCAGGAACTTACTCTGTAGATCAGGATGTCCTCAAATTCAGAGATCTGCCTGCCTCTGCCTCCTGAGTGCTGCAATTAAAGGCATGCACCAACCACTACCCAGCTAGGCTCTGCTTTTGATCCCCAGGAACTTAAAAAAAATCCACCATGGTAAACCTTGGTTCGTGCAAGAATCTTCAATGGAAGCAACACCCTAACTGAAGTGCTCCTGAAGATGGGCGAGTAGAGCCTAATTCAAATCTCACCGTGGAGAAATAGCAAACAAACACAAGAAAGAACATCCTACTAAAAGGATAACAGAGGAGGGGCACTGGTGGTACCTACCCATGATCTTGCAATTTAGGAGAAGAATCTGAAGTTTAAGACCCCCCAGAAACTTGGTGAATCAACGTCTCAAAGCACCAAGGACTGGAGACATAACTCAGCGGTACAATAAATTCAAGCCCCGGCACTGAAAAAATAGCTGTAAATCATGCAAAAGACAGCATTGATTCCAGACTGGGGTGAAGCCATTATGGGAGGCGTGGAGCAACAACAACAAAGGTCATTGTTAGGGCTGCTGATGAAACCAGATAATGAATTTGGGGTTAATTTAGTGGAAGCTGATACAGTTAACATTCTTTGAGTGCCCTTCTCAGGTCCCATGGCATTTCCTCCCTTAGTTATCTATGTCAGCAGGGAGCCAGGGCTATTTAGTATTAAGATAGGGACTGGTGGCTTCGTAGATACTTGAATGTTTTTCATCACTAACACCACTCTTGTTTCTATTAGGCAAATTGCCACATTTTAACTTAGGATGATTTTTTATTTTTGTAGATTGGCTCTTGTGTCCCCTAATTTTTCATTACTTTAAATATTTTTAGCCTTTTCCGTCTTCTGGCACGCACACACCAAACACTCCCAGGCAGACATAACCCTTCCTGGCTCTCACTGGAGAATGGCTCTGCACACCATTTTCTGGGTTCATGGTGTACGGAGGGAGGGAACATTGCTTACTGCAAGCCTGGCTCAGCCAGCGCAAGGCAAGGCTATTTTTGTTAAAAGCATAACCTCCAGTTTTAACATGGCCATGTCTCACCAAATATTATTTTTATTCTAGTAATTACATTTCATTTGTATTATACTGGCAAAGTTTTTGATTCTGTTATAAAATGGGTAGTTTATACAGAATATAGGGAAATCAGAGTGATGCCAACGGTAGAAGTATTATGAAAAGAACATGGCTGAAGGGAGTTTACTAATTTTTGTGGATTTTCTTTTCCCTCAAATGAGTCTGACAGAATGTGCTGTCAAAGCAATCTGTTCCAGAGTCGCTTGTGATTCATATTGTGCATGGCCGCAGGACCCCTCTTTATGACAGAAGAACCCCTCTGCATGGTGGCAGCACCCCCTGCATGGCTGTAGGACCCCCCTTTATGGTGGCAGGACCCCCTGCACAGCCACAGGACCCCTCTGCATGGCCATAGGCCCCCCTGCATGGCTGTAGGACCCCCTGCATGGCCATAGGACCCCCTGCATGGTCATAAGACCCCGTGCATGGCTGCAGGACCCCCCTTTATGGTGGCAGGACCCCCTGCACAGCCACAAGACCCCTCTGCATGGCCGTAGGACCCCCTGCATGACTGTAGGACCCCCTGCATGGCTTCGGGACTCCTGTGCGTCTCTGTGATTGGTAGTATCTGTGCGTGTCTGTGATTGGTAGTATAACCAGATGATTTCAACTGCCTTTCAAAGCTCAGGTGACTTCCCGGCTGACAGGTCTAAGTTTTTAGAAGATGGTGGTTGTAAAAGTCCTCTTGTTCTGGGCAGTTTTCAGTTCCCAGGGCAGAAGAGAGGCTCTGCTCAAGTTGAGATAATAGAAAGGTCTGAGCAGAGTTTCATTTTGCCAGAACTTCATCATTTAAAACTCACAATGTCCAATTGCAAGTGTGAGTGCCCTCTGCCCGTACTGTAGCCATCGCTGCTCTCCTAGCGCCTAGCATTTTGGAAAGCCTTCGTGCCTCAGTTTACCTAACTGAACAGGGAGCCTGCTGCCCTGATCAGAGGTCTTTGCAGTGGCCATGCTTTCCCTCCCAAGCTATGAGTGCTCTCTCTCGCTCTCCCCCCTCCTCCTCCTCCTCCTCCTCCTCCTCCTCCTCCTCCTCCTCCTCCTCCTCCTCCTTCTTCTTCTTCTTCTTCTCTCTCTCTCTCTCTCTCTCTCTCTCTCTCTCTCTCTCTCTCTCTCTCTCCTTTTCTCTCTCTCAGCATGATTTTCATTCATTGCTGGGGCTCAGGGCTATATGAGGACTGAGCCTAGCCACCTACATCTACAGAAAATGGCATATAGCAGGCTACATGGTCAGACCTGGGGAGGGCACCATTCTTAATTTGCTCTGCCTTCTCCACAACAGTGTTAGCATTTCCAGAAAGGAGGAACAAATCAGGAAATGTCCGTGTGGAGACTTAACTGTGGCCTCAATTGCTAGAGCTGGGGGAGAAGCCTTCTCACTCAGCTCCGCATGTGCCGCAAGCAGCTGAAACTAAATGACAATTTTGAAAAATCCTAATTTCAAAGGAGCCCTATTACATGCTAGCGATCTAATTATCCTGCAGTGTTGTGATAGGGTTTCAAAGACATCTTTCTCTTCTCTCCTCTGGCTTCTTCAAACCATCATCTTGCTATTAGCTTCCATCTTGATCCCTGACACCTCTCCCCCTCCCCTCTATCTCCCATACTTCGTCTGACTTGGCCTGTCAGCTGTGAAGGAAATTTACAAGAAGCCATTGCTGAGGACTGTTCCTGAAGCAGACTGCAGAAGAGACTTGCCATCCTAAGTGTCAGGCCTTTGAGCCATGCAGTGAATTGGTGAGTTATCTAAAAGAAGAGACTCAGAGCAATCAATCAAAAGGGACCAATTTTACCTGAGCCAGCATGGTGAGGAAAGCCCAGTTTTCACCCAGCAGAGAGAATAGTTTTGGAAAGACCATCTCCTCCTCTTGATTCCTGTTAATACCTTTTTTCCCCTGCATTTCCTGCCCATGTAGCTATGCATGCCCTCTGCCCAGTTCAGTGGAAAACTTTATAGAATAACGGTGTTGCAGATTCTGCCACTGTGGAATAAAAGGCCAGCTTCTCTCGAAGCTGACTTGTATTTTGTTCTTTAACACAGCAAATATTATAGTTAAGTGTAGCCACATATCTATAAAGCCATTTGTAAAATAAAAATGTAAGGTCTTTGTTCCTAGATGAAGTTTTTTTAAAGTGGCCAGAGCAGCACATTTTAAACTACTTCCATCAAAATAGAGCCAGCATGAGGGGTTTCACATGATTCTGCTACTGTCCTGCTATCAGGGGATCCACAGGCCTTTGACCAAGGCTCTTGTGTCAGTCATTTTCCTTGTCACTATAGCAAATACCTGGTAGAACCTAAGGGAGGGAAATATCATGTGTGGCTCACAGTTTGAAGGGCTACAGTCATCATGATGAGGTAGGCATGGTGGCTGCCGGTGAGGCAGCTGTCCCATTATGCCTGAATCAAGAAGCAAGAGAGATGGACATTAGCGGTCAGTGCACTGTCTCCTTGTATTTAGTCTAGCACCCCAATCCATGTGCCACCCACATTCAGGGTGACTTTCCTTCTTTGGCTAAACCTTTCTGAAAACTCCTTCAAAAACATCCCCATGTTAATCTAGCCACATTGACAATTACTATGAAACATCTCTGGTCCCCAGGGGCATTTACTCTCTTAAGTGGCATGGATGCTGCTGGGATGCAGGCAGGGTTCCTGTGGCTTTATCTTTATGTCAATAGACAGAGTGAGGCCAGACTCCAGGAGGATGGGACTGATGTATCACAAACTACATTAGAAAAAGGCAGCATCCAGCAGTCTGGCCCCTGAGTAGTTCCCTGCAAGCTCCATGGCCAGCAGAAGGAGAATCCACGGGAGGCAAGAAGATGGTTCAGTTCAACCTGAGTAAGTAGACAGCATCAGTCCAGACCTCAGGAGTCTGACCCCGAGTAGTTTATTTTAGGCATATTTAAGCATAGCACAGTTTGGTAAAACTTTGCTGATGATAGCTGTGTACACATCAAAGCATACATCAATCTCCTTGAGGAACAAAGTGAGTTAAATGAAGACCAGATGTGACTACATCAAACTCTTTGTAAGGACATATAACACCTTCCATAAATACAGGTTCATAAATATACATGACACCCCCATAAAGATGGATTCTATAGATTGACTGTGTGTGACAACTTCCATAAAGATGGATTCTATAGACTGACTGAGAAAAACAAGCTAACAAGAAGGGTCTACAAGATGATCCAGTGTGGTCTCAGCCACTCAGATAGTGCAAAGATTACCAGGTTGTAAACTACATCTGCCCCCAACCTTCTGGGTAGATAATAGGTTATGTATGCATTCTCTCCTGCAAAGGAACAACCTGAGTTTCCCTAGGGCTTGTCTGTGAGCACAAGATCCTCCATGCCTTCTACAGAACCTAAATGCCCAGGCTCTGGCAGCCTTTTTGCTTAAGGCTCCTGAGTAGCTGAGATGTAGCATATACAGTAGTACACCACACCTACACACCTTCTAGAAGGTATGGGACAACACCTAAGATGCCTATAGGTCTTTAACCGTCGCTCCACTTACCTGTGCCAGAAAAATAAGCCATCTGGTGCCAGGGACCAGAGATAATGGGGATGAGCCTGCTCTACTTTCTAGCACTATTTTTTTTGTTTTGTTTTCTTTCATTTTGTTTTTGTTTTATAGGAGTCAGAACTAAACGATTATCTTTTAATACTAATTTTAGAAGCTGGGGTTCTCAGTGGGTAAGAGTGCTTGCTCAGCAAGCATGGTGACCTGAGTTCCAAACTCCAGAACCCATGTAAAATGCTGAGCATGCCTGCGTGCCTGTAACCCCAACATGGGGTACTGGGAGTGGAGAGGAGAAGATCCTGAGAACCCTGTGACTGGCCAGCTTTGCGGTACAGTGAGAGACCCTGTCTCAAGTCAACAAGTGAGAGTTATATAAGAAGACACCCAGTGTCCTGTTCTGGCCTTTGTATGTGCATGCATTAGCATGTTTACCTCCACTCGCATGTACCATACACAGAGACATAAATACACACACACACATAAACTCACATCACAAATTAGTTAATTAAATGCTAATTTCGGGGGTCAGGACCTGTTACAGTTCAGCTTCTCATCCCCACATTGTGATAAAGTTTCAGGAATGCTCCCTCTCCTCCACTTCCTGCCTCCTCCAACACCATCTTCATTATTAAAGAGTTCGTGACATATATCCTGACTTCCCTCATATCTCACATCTTATCTGTCAGCTCCAAGAGAAATTTCTAGAAGACCATTTATTATCTTTTTCCAACACAAAGAAGCAGAGCCATCTACCTGGTTTGATGTCCATAATAGCACTCGGTGTATATTCAGGCTCAACAAATATTTATGAAAGGAATTATTACACAGCTACAATGTTGGGCCATCATGCAGAACCATATTGTGTACAGGAAATCTACTAAGTCCAGATTTTCCTCTTCATTCTTGGGTTGAGTGAGGTCATTCACCAATCTAGGCAGAAGCTAGAAACTACTGCAAAACGTTTCTTTAATCAAGACGGAGAGCAGGCCTACTCTGTGAGTTTACACATAAATATTTAGAAAGCATTTGATAGCATGTCAGTTTATCAGGGAAACAATGGAAAGCTCTTCCCTAAGTTCTATGAACTCCCCAGCCTTATGAAATCTCTCCTGTGGAGTGGGCCTCAAACCCAACCAGTAAACAGTTGGTTACTTCCGTAACATTCATGCCATCACCACCCCACCAGGGACGTGTTGCCTGGAAGGTCCGTGTTACAGCATGCAGAGTTCACGGCTGGAGATCAGGGGTGATTTTTCTTCCCCCGCAGCCTACATAGTTAGTACCTTCTAGGACTATGAATGCCAGATAGCTGGGAGGAAATGTTCATGTCAGTTCCAGCCTGGCTTCTCTTTGGTCTCTAGCCAAAGTATGTGGTACTTTCAGCAACGGAAACTTACCATCCATTCCTGGTGGGAAACCAAGAACACCAACAGTTTCCCATGCTGTTGGGGCCGGGGGTCTGAGACCTCCTTGACCAACAATTCATGGAGAAGTATTCCACATGTGGCCCCGGGAGCTTCATTTAATAACCCATAACTTCTAGGAGATATGTTCTCTATCCACGCAGGGGTATCTACATTCAAATTCCTTTTTTAATTATTGTGATTTTTAATTAGCCTACAAAATAATGAGTTTCCCTAAAGTTTTCTCATGCATCCTTAGTCTTTAGTTAATATTTCCCCAACCTCTTCCTCTCCCCAACCCCCATGCCCTCATCCCAATGAACATTTCTGCTTCTATTATTTTCCCATCTGCTTTTATGTATTCTACTCTCCTCTCCCTCCCTGCAGGACACTTCCTCCACCCCCTCTCATGGATTCCTGACATCTACAGATATTTCAAATTAAACACACAAATCTAAATGCGTGAAGCTAGGACCCACATATGAGGGAGAAGATGTGGTGTTTGTGTTTCTCAGCCTGAGTTACCTGAGTCGGTATATTTTCCAGTTCTGTGCATTTACCTGAAATTTTTATAATTTCATTTTTCCTTATAACTGAATAAAATTGTATTGTGCATACATGCTATGTTTTCATTATCCATTAATCAGCTAATGGGCACCTAAGCTGATTTGCATTTCCTTATTATTGTGACTAGAACAGCAATAAGCATGAATGCGTGAGCATCTCTGTAGGAGGACGTGGTGTCCTTTGGGTATATGCCCAGGAGTGCTGTAGTTGGATCCTATGGAAGTTTAATTTCTATTTTTTAAAAAACCTTCCCAATTGATTTCTATAATAGCCGCAGTACATTCCATTCTCACCAAGGGTGGATGCGCTCCCCTTTCCCCACATCGTCTCTTGTCATTTGTTTTATTGATGGTAGCCATTTTAACTAGGCCAAGATGGAATCTCAAAATAGTCTTAATTTACATTTCTCTGATGGCAAAGGATATTGAACAGTTTTTAAAATGTCTCTCAGCTCTGGTGACTCTTCTTGGTTACCAACTTGACTACATCTGGAACTAACTAAAACCCAAGTGACTGGGCACACCTGTGAGTGTATTTTTTATTAAACCATTTGAAGTAGGAAGACCCACTTTTAATCCAGGCCATTTCAGGTGGGGATCCACCTTTAATCTGGACCACACCTTCTGGTCCTGTATAAAAGACATGGGAGAAGGAAGCTTGTTCTCTTTGCCTGCTTGCCGTCACTCTCACTGGCAAGTCCACTCCTTCACGGGCATCCGAGCCTGCTTCTTCAGGATTCCAGGGTGTACTGACTGTCAGCTGAGACAACCAGCCTCATGAACTAAACAGCTATTGGAGTCTTGGGCCTTCTGTTGGTAGACAGTCATTGTTGGACTAGCTGAACTACAGCCTGTAAGCCATTCTAACAAATTTCCACATGTAGGAATAGACTATATATTGTAAATTCTGTTCCTTTAGAGAACTTATTAATACAGCAGTCATTTATATTTCTTCGTTTTAGAACAATTTATCCCATTTTTAATTAGGTTGCTTGTTTTATTGATGCTTAGTTTTCTGGGTTCTCTGACTATTACAGAACTAACCTGCCATTTCCCAGCGAGCAACCATCTTCTCCCATTCTGCGGGCTGCGCCATCACTCAACTGACAGTTCATCGGCTGCACAGATGCTTTGTAGTCTCACAAGGCTCCATCTGTCCATCCCAAGCTACTGGTGCACTGCTGGAAACTCTACATGTGTGTCTGTCTTGAAGGGTACTCCCTGCTTTTCCTCCAGCAGCTTCTGAGTTTGAGGTCACACATTTGAGGTCCTTGATCCATTTGGAGCTGGGTTTTGTGTGCGGTGACATCTAGTTCCTTCCTTCTATATGTTGATATCCAATTTTCCTGGCAAGATCTGTTTTAAAACGATCTCTTTTCTCGCTAAGGCTTTTGACTTCTTTGTCAAAAGCCGTTGGTAGTGAGTTCGATGGATGGCTCAACAGTTACGAGCATGTATTGCTTTTGCAGAGACTCTGAGCTCAATTCCAAGCACACATGTCTGGCAGCTCACAACCAGCTCCATAAGATCTGATGCCCTCTCCTGGCCCAGAGTACCACACGCATGTGAACACATGCATACACACATGAACATACACACACACCCATGCATACACATATGCATACACATACATGCATGTACACACACAATGCACATACATACACACATATAATTAAAAATTAAAATCCTTTTAAGTCGTATGTTGTAGTCGTGTAGCCTTGTAACTGGGTCCTTTAATCTATTCCATTGATCCATGTGCAAGTCTGCTTTCCTGTTGGTATCATGTTGTTTTTATTAATATGGGTGAATATTCAGCATAAACAGAAATTGAGAGTGGTAACACTTTCCTCCCACATTCTTTTTGCTCAGAATTGCTTTGGCTACCCAGGGTCTTTTGAGCTTCTATATGAATTTTAAGATTTTTTTTCTAACTCTGTGAGGATTGTCATTGGAATTTTGATTGGGATTACACTGAATTTGTAGATTACTTTTGGTAGACTGAACATTTTCATAACTTTAATTCTTCCAATCAGTGATCATAGAGGGGGGTTCATCTTCTACTGTCTTTCCAATTTCTTTCTTCAACACACAAATTTTTAAATTATTTTGTTATCTTTAATTGCAGTATAATTATACCACTTCCCTTCTTCCCTTTCTTCTCTGTTTCCTCACATGTATCCTTGTCTTGCTCCCTCTCAAAATCATGCCCCCTCTTTCCCCTCCCCCCTTTCTCTCTCTCTCTCTCTCTCTCTCTCTCTCTCTCTCTCTCTCTCTCTCTCTCTCTATACCTAAATATATAAATACAGCTTGCTCAGTTCATCTAGTGTTGCTTGGATGTTTATGATCTCAAGAACAACCATTTTGTATTGTATACCAATTAAGAGGCTCATCACTGGGAGAGGCAGTTCTTTGTCTTAGGGTGACAAGTGAGAGTTCTTCCTTTCATGTTAGCGTGTTGGTGTCCTATTTATTCAGATCATATTGTTGAGGTATCATGGGTGAAGCATCCCTGTCTTAGAGAGACACAATCTCACAGACGCTCCCCTGATCCTCTGGCTACCACAGTCCTTCTATCCCCTCTTCCGTCCCCCACAATGTTTTCTGAGCAATAGGTACAGGACTTGTGTTAGATAAGTATCCATTGGGGTTGGGAATCCCACAAGCACTTACTTGTTTTTTAACATGTTGACCAGATGTGGTTTTATGTAATAGTATTGTCTGTGGCAAAGAGAGACAGCTGTGATGAGTTATAATACACTTACCAGTGGATATAAGGCTAAGTAGTTTAAATGTGTTTGGAATTACACAGGTTTAGTAAAATGGCAGGAGTGGATTCTCTAAGATCCATGAAGTCACCAACCATAGGTAATTAACTACGTTACCAGGACCAGGTGCAATTTCCCTCCTGTTGAGCTGGTCTTAATTTCAATTAAGAGAGCTATTGGTTACCGCCAAGATGTGAGTATCATTGTTTCTCTGTTAGGGATATCAAGCCATTGTTGTTGGTCATAGCAGTAGCAGTGGGTAGGACTGCTGGTTGCTCCCATCCTTTGGAAGCTCACATAGCACACTCTGGTACCACAAACCTAGTCCTCAAGGAGGAGCTTTTAGGTCGGGTCAAGCTCAAGTCTGCCAGATGTTCACACGTTTGTGTGTTGTGTTTTGAATATGTGTTCCTTATGTTTATGCACTGGCATCTTAATTCCTGATGCAGCAGTGTTGTAGGTGGGGCCTAACTGAAGATGTTCAGGTCATGATGGTTCACCCTCACAAATAAACTCAAGATGCCACCCCTGGGAGCCATGTTGTCATGAAAGGAAGCTCACTGGAATGTCATTGTTTGCCCTTCTGTTTCTGTGAAAGGATGCTGCTAATGGCACTCACCAGACAGAGTCTGGGCCCCCTTCTTCCCCATGGATTTCCCAGCCTCCAGAACCACAGGCTAAATCAATTTTATATATTAATTACTCAGTCTGTGGCATTCTTCAATTTACAAAAA
The DNA here is from genome assembly GCA_963919715.1 of Microtus obscurus. Lineage (NCBI taxonomy): Eukaryota > Metazoa > Chordata > Mammalia > Rodentia > Cricetidae > Microtus > Microtus obscurus. The sequence goes on from CAWTZC010000015.1 coordinate 27,725,863, forward strand.
TGAGCTGAGGTGTCTTACATGTCACATTCCTCAACCAAATAGTTCCCTGACACCTAGCCCCCAAAATGTGAGCAACCCCTCAGGTGTCAGAACACTTATAAAGATTTTCATTTATATGAACCATCCAACCATAAAATTTATACTCCAATTCTGGAAACATTTTACAAAGGAGGAAAAACATGAAACTAATTTCAATTACATAACTTTTGAAGTATTTATTTTTTCACCAACAAATTCAATTTAACATGGTGGTCTTTATTAAAAATTCCTTGTTATGAAACACTGTGATTTTTTTCTTTCTAAAAGGCAATGCATTGGTGTATATTATACTCAGGAAAAAACTTTCCTATACCTTTCTACTTAAAAGACTATTTCACTTGAAATATTTTTTTAATAGCACAAGTTAATTCTTGGTGGCTATGCTTGGTGATACACTCCTGTAATCCAACCAACTTGGGAGGCTGAGACAGGATGGCACCATTGAGCTCAGGGCTAGCCTGGTGCATTTTAGGCTACCCTGTGTGGTTGCAATTCTGTGTAATTATGATTCCACCTCTTTTGAGAGAGAGAGAGAGAGAGAGAGAGAGAGAGAGAGAGAGAGAGAGAGAGAGAGAGAGAGAGAGAGTAGAGAGGCAAGGGCTCCGGAAGACCTCCTCCCTCCTGCAGGATAAGGCTTTCTAACTGGGCTGGTTTGGGGAGGTAGGCCCACACCCCTGTAGGTAAAATCTCATCAATACCCTGTATGAAGGCTCAATAAACTCAATGTCTATTGTTCCAGAGTAAACTTTGATGAAATTGTGCCTTGGTTTGTCATTGGGACTTAGGAGAGCAGCAACACTTTCATCTAGTTAGTAGGCATTCTCTCTGTACAATTCCATAGAATATGCCAGATCCATCTATAGAACCCTCAGCATATAGGTTGACCTCACCCTATACCACTTCATGGAAAAAGTCCTTTGGTATCAGCAAACCTGCCTGGTCCTTCCTTCCTGGGTGTGGCTGGCACACTTTGCTCTTCGTCTGAGACCCTTTTCTCCTCCCAGACACTGTGGTCTGTTGATGAAGGGTTTTGTCACCTTAGTGTGCAGGAAGTCACTTCACTGTGCTTCTGCCTTTGGAAATCTCTGCGTACAGATGTCAGGACTGCCCTTTCCCTACCTCATTTGCTTCCGTTGTTGACAGAGACTGAGAGGTAGCTCTCACCACCATTCCCAGTGTGTGCTGAGTCTTCTTCCTCCTTTTAAAGGATTAACAATGTCTCTGTTTTTTAGCAGTTTGGTATCTGGCATGCCTTGGGGTTTGGGGAGCAAGAGAGCAGCACAAATGTGTTTAGACCATTTGGAGCTTGTGGTGATTCTCAAATTGGTGAGTGGATGAGCTTCATTGAATTTCCATAATTTTGTCAAAAACATGCATATTTCATGACGTATGTTTCATCTTCTCCCTTTTATCTGCCTTTGGGCACCATCTCTAAGGCCTGGCCACGTGGCCCTGTTAAGCATGTCCCTGAGGCTCTGCTACACTTCCAGTCTCGCTTCTTTGAAGGCTGCGCTTTGGTCTGGAGGGTTCGTCCCCTCTTTCAGCTCGCTGGTTCTTCCTTCTTTTGCAGACTATCTCTGGGTGACAGACATGGTACTCTCAGATCTTGATTTTCCAGTAGTTTTTTTTTTTTCTAGTTTGACCATTCCTGTATATGTTGTATTCAGTTATCCCTCTGGACCTTATAAGCATGAACATCACAAAATTCTTCCTGCTGCCTCTGGCATCTGGGTCCTTACTGCACCTGTTTGTCAGGCTTTGTTCTGCTCTCATTTGTCTGTTCTTTCTTCCTTATTATTTGAGAATTTCACATGAGTATACGTTGTGTTTGGTCAATCCACTCCCCATCCTGTCCTCTCCAGTTCTACCCCCATCTTCCACCGTTTTCCCTCCCAGCTTCACCTGCTCTTTCTCTTTTTTATAATCCACTAAATGGAACCCATTTCCCTTGACTGAGTTAGAGTTCCCTGTGTTCTGTTTAGTTTTAACTGTCAATATGACATGACCTAGAGTTATTTGGGAAGGGTGCCTCAGTTCAGGAATTGCCAAGATCAGACTGGCCCATGGGCAAGTCTGTGGAAGGTTGTCTTGATTGTTAATTGATGAAGGTGAGCCCAGCCCATTGTGGGTGTTACTACTCCTTAGGCAGATGGTCCTGAACTGTATTAGAGGGCTGGGCGGTGGTGGTACACACCTTTAATCCCAGCACTCAGGAGGCAGAGACAGGCACATCTCTGTGAGTTCGAGACCAGCCTAGTCTACAAGAGCTAGTTCCAGGACAGCCAGGACTGTTATGCAGAGAAAAAAGAAAAAGAAAAGAAAAAGAAAAAGAAGAGAAAGCTAGTTGAGCAGAAGTCTGCCCACCAATGGGCAAGGAGCATTCTCCATAGCTGTAGCCACGATTCTTTTGCTATGAAGTGAGTTACTTGGTTATAAGTAACATTGTGTGACTAGAAGCAAACCTGTCCTTAAGTTCCTGCCTTGACTTCCCTCAAATAATGAACTGTGACCTGGGATTTTAAGGCAAAGAAGTGCTTTTTGGCTCTAAAGCTATTTTTGGAAAGGGCATTTGTCACCACAGCAGAGATGAATCTGGGGCAGCCCGGGAGCTCCTGCTAGTGTGTCCCCACGGTTTCACAACTGAATAGGAAGGTTGAGTTTCTATTTCTTTCCCCACTAAACTTGGGGTTTACATTCACCTCAAAGATATTTTATTCTCATTATCAACTTTTAAGTTGACTGTTGCACTTCCCAGTACGTCCAATGTTTTCTTTTCTGTGGAATAAACTTCTCAGGGCTTTAGATTGACTCTACAAATTCGATAAGAAACACTCTATCAACTCATCTCCTATTTGAAGCTCTTTTTTGCTGTTACTATTTTGTTTTGGTTTTTTGAGATAAGGTTTCTCTGCGTCAGCCTGGCTCACCTGGAACTCACTCTGTAGACCAGGCTGGCCTCCAACTTAGAAATTCATTTGTCTCCACCTCCCAAATACTGGATTAAAGGTGTATGCCACTATGCCCAGCTTTTAATTGATCCCAACAAAACCATTCATTTGAGCTTGACTTTAAACTCGCTTCTCTACAACTGGAGATCAGGAAATGACAGACACGGCTTTACCTGCAGCAGAGAATCTAGAGAAGTCCATGAAAAATTGATACAGATCAGGAGCCACTCAGCCCAACAGTCAGGCCTCTCACAGTAGCCACTCCGTGAGCTTCTCTCCCTGAGCTTCTGGGTGTTTCTCCTTCACATGCTGTGTTCTCGGACCAACACTCATTTTCCTTTTAGAAAGTGGAAGCCTGACGCCTACTCTCCAGGACACTGTGGCACTTAATTTCATGTCTGTGTTTAAATCTGAGCTCTTCACTCAACACTTGGTTGGCCAAGCCTAGGAAACACAGGGTGGCAATCCACCTATTTCACTCCAGTGTTGTTGGTTAGGGGGCTTACCACCGAGTCCCCAAATAAATGCATACATGGGGACTTATTCTTACTTAAGAATGCCCAGCCTTAATGTGGCTTGTTTCTAGCCAGATTCTCTTAAATTATCCTGTCTTTTGCCTCTGGGCTTTTCTCTTTCTCTGTGTCTGTATACCTTTCTTTATTCTTACTCTGTGGCCCCTAGAGTCCTCCTCCTTCTCTTTTTGCTCCCTATCTTCTCTTTGCTCCAGATTTCTCCTCCTATTTATTCTCTCTGCCTGCCTGCCAGCCCCACCTATCCTTTCTCCTGCCTTGCTATTGGCCGTTCGGCTCTTTATTAAAGAAATCAGGTGTTTTAGACAGGCAACGTCACACAGCTTCACAGAGTTAAACAAATGCAACAGAAAAGAAGGCAACACATCTTTGCATCATTAAACAATGCTCCACCGCATGAACAAGAGTAACACATCTTAAAATAATATTCCACAACACCCCAGCATGTTTTCATGTAATCATTTGTAATAAAGCATTATCACTGAAAGCCTGGCATCAGGACAAGGTGTCACCAAGGGAAGCCTAGCCCCAGGGCCACTGTCCTATTTGTGCCTTCCACTGTGAAGATGTAGTTCATGAACTTTTGTCCCCGCCACACAATTCCGCCCTGAGTCTTTTTGGGCTCTGCCTCGTCACCTCGTCCTGAGGATCTCCCTTGAGCCTCTGCCATGAGGAATCTGCAAACCTGTGGATCTGTTCATTCTCTCCTGCGTAGTAATTGTAGTAGAGGTAACAAGAAAACAGAACAAAACCAAATGACTGGGGGCCGTAGACTCCTCCGTGTGGGCGTGGAAGTGGCCTGAGATCAAAGTGGCCTTTCTAGAGCGAACAGGGTGCACTGCCGTTTGATGGCGTCTCCCTGTTATGTCAAGACAGATTGCACCCGCGGAGCTGGAGCGGCTCCATAATTTATGACCCTCTCTGCTGTGTATAATAGACCGCTGTAGCTCGCCATTCGGCATTAGTTCTCCAAGGGTGGGGTGGTCCCTGTATGTAAATCGTGCTCCCCACACGCGTGTGCACTATGAAAAGAATTTGATCCCTGCAGCAGCAGATGTCACCTTGCTCAGCAGGAACCTCTGTCTCCGAGAGGTTTTCTAAGTAGATATACATTTTTGATGGGAGCATTAATACTGCATGAGCTTGGGAATATTGCTTAAGGGCAGAGTTTTAGTTTCCAGTCCCCATTAAAATTCATGTGCAAATTATTTGGGGGGAAGTTTCAGGTTCGTAGTCCATTAGTAACTACAGAAACAGCTTTGTCCCGTGTGTCGTGGGGAAAGGCACCTGCATGGCCAGCGCTGTAGAACGGAGATTATACCATCCAATCTTATGTTTCGAGGTGGTTGTTTACTATTATAAAGTTGGTTGCATTTGGAGCAAACATGCTTTTAAAAGTACAGCTATAAGGAATACATGAAGCCCTAACTCTGGAAGGTTAAGGTGATGCTTAAAGAGCTACCAAGACTGCTTTGACAGCTGGATACTATCGCTGCTTGGAAGTTCACATCACCCTAACAGACCTTGTGAATTCCCGCCCTGTCTGTACAGCACTCACCAGAATGACGTGTGTCAGGGTTTGAGGCGTGGGTTTTTTTGTTTTTTCCTGTGCTTGTTACAGGGCCAAGGACTCAAATGCAACTAAACCAAGTGAGTATTTACCGAGTGTTTGTTACATGTCAGGTACAACTTTGCTTCTGGGGATTTGCACAGGTTATATCTGGCCATGACCTTAAGGAAGACTCTAGACCTGTAGAATTCAGTGCCCAAGAAACAGGCAAATGCAGTAGTGTGTGGGAGAAGAATGAAGACGAAGGTGGAGAAGGTCACTCTGGGGACACAACTGGAAAGCAGCACCTCAGGCCGTTTGGAGAAGGTGCCTTGGGGTACACAGAGCAGGGAAGGTGCTTCCAGGAAGGAAGACAGCACGTGCCAACTCTACTCTCTGTCCTGGTGTAGACTACCCATGTCCTCTGAGCTATATACGGGAAAGGGTGAGTGAAGGTGTATTGATTACTTCCCTGTTGCTGTGGTAACAACTCCATAACCAAAACAACCGTGGAAGAAAGGGTTTGTTTTAACTTCTAGTGCTAGAAGAAGAGCCATCATGGCAGTCAAATGGCAGTCCCGGAGCAGGAAGTTAAGAACCCACATCTTCAAACTGAGGCAAAGCAAAGCAACCCGGAAGTACGGAGGTGCTTCAAGCTCTCAGAATCCGCCCCCAGTGGCTTACATCCTCCAGCATCTCCTAGACCTCCCCGAACAGCCCACCCCTGGGGACCAAGTACTCAAATTCCTGAGCCCATTGCCCTTCTGTTAGAGCAGTCACGCAAATGCACGGCGCGAGAAAGGGTGTGGGGTGCTGATACTTCTCAGGCTGTTCTGGGGCCTCGCGTTCATTCTGAGAGAAGGAAGCAGATAGTTAGGAAGGCATTGGATCATAGGCCCTCTGTATTCATAAAGATCCCTCCCAGTGAGCCAGGGAGGGCATCTCTTCTCTCCCTCTCTGTGTATTCCTCTGTCAAATTCTCAGCTGCGTGGTAGGATGAGAGGCTATGGTAGCAGGCTCCATCCTGCCCATCCCCATTCCTAAATGTCGACTCAGGCAGATGTTGCTTGGGGGTGTTCTTTCAGTCAGTCTGTGGTTCACAAGCCTCTCTTCCTAAATGGCCCATCTCTCAGGCTCCTTTCTTCAGATTTCCACTCTGAATGATTAGGCTGTTGTCTGCCACGCTATAAGAGAGAGGCCTAGTCTAGAGTGGCTGGCAAAGCAAATGAGTTTTTTTTCCCCCCAGCAGCTGTGGGAGCATTTTCACCACATGGAAAAGGGAATTCCAAAAGGCCTCATGGGATATTAACCAGGATTTTTACCTCTGAGTAAATTCACTTCAGCAATTGTTTGACTAGAACCCTCTATAAATTTCTTCCTCAAATCAATATTGATGCCGTCTCTCTAATTTTCTCAGCATTTAATAACTGGAAACTTTGAACTCAGACTCCTTTCACATCGTGTGGGAGCTGCGTGTTTGTTTTGACTTGCCTTCTTGAAGCCAAAGAGGAGACTTACTGTCGTGCCAACCTGGTGTTCAACAGTGCCACCTCTGCCCCATGCTGGTCCTGCTCCCCTCCCCGCATCCCTCCCCAGTGGAGGCCTCAGCTCTGACTCAGCTGTGACTCAGTGGGGCTCCAGTTTCTCCAACAGAGACAAGCTCTGTGATCTGTCATCCCAGCAGCTGGGAAGTACTGTCCCCGCTGAGATCGGTGCAAATCTATCCTGTTTAGAAATTCTGTCACTTACCTTCTCCTAATTCTGAATTAGGAACGGGTGCCAGGCCCCCTCTGCCTGTCTTCCTGTGTTCTCTTCCCCTCTCCCGCCTCATTTCAACATAACCAAGACTGGGAGGGGGAGCCTCCCACCTGCCTCCTGGCGCTCCTCTATAACTGTCTTCCACAACTAGAACGTTTAGGGCTATGTGGGGGTAAAACCAGCACGCTTTGTTTGGCCAGCTTCCTGCACCCTCCTTGCTTTAGTGCAGGCATCCAGGACAGACACAAGAGACACCTTCAGCCTAGAGGCTAAAAGTCAGGCATCAAAGTGTGCACGGGGTTGGACCCCCTCTCCTTGGTCGCCACTATGACTTCTTCCTGCTGCCCTACGTCCTCTCTCCATGCCTGGGCCTAACCTGCACTTCCTAGAAGGACATCAGTAAGACTAGATTATCCCTCCAATTTTAACGTGGCTTCCTCTTTAAGGATATGTCTTTCCAAGCACAGTCTAATATGGAAGCCTTGGGGTGTCAGAATCCCTCTATTGCCTGGAGGGTAAAAGGTCACATTGTCTGTCTGTATCTTTGCCTCTGGCTGGAAAAGACCTGCCTTTGAGGCAGATCCTAGAGTCAGAAAAGCCCCTGAGCTCTTTGGCTCAATGACGGGATCTTTCACAGGGAAAGATCTATGGAAAGCCTACACTCACATATCACATATAGGCTCAAAATGGTTTACCAGCCCACCTCCATCAGTACCCCGCTCTCTCTCTCACACACACACACGCACACACACACACACACACACACACACACACACACACTCTGCCCCAGATTGCAACCATATACTTTCCTGAGGTGTCCCTCTTCTCAGATTTAGCCTCCACTCCTTCCCAACCTCCCTGCACCCAGGTAGGGTCCCACGTGTCACATCTCTGCTGAAACACTTTCTGTTACCATGTCCTCTTCCTTGAACCTCCATGTGTTCAGCAATCCAGAAGCTTCCTTCGCTCATTTTGTTGTTCGTTTGCTTTTTATGGAGACTATTACATCTACATAGCTGAGTACATCATCAGCCACTGGTCACTAACAAGTGAGAGCTTTCAACATTCCTCTGCTCCCAAAAGGTGGAAAATGGGGCTAACACCTGGTCTTTCCAGTGATCAGCTGCCAACTGAAGATACCTGGGTGCTGCCAGCAGCTGTCAATCATTAACACATAGAAGATATTCATCACTACAGGATATCTATATCTTAGGGTCCATACTTCAGAACCCAGGGATGACATGCATGGACTCAATGTATATTTCACGAGGCAAGAAGGACAAAGCAACCTCTAGGAGCATGTAAGCAAGGCCCGAGCAACCTCGAGCTATCTCCAGGAGCAGGCAGGAAAGCCCAAATGACCTCCGGGAGCAGGCATGAAGGCCCAAATGACCTCCGGAAGCACCGAGCAACCAGAAATGTGACCCTGACTTCACCTCAAGGAACAACCATCTGAGCCTTGGACCCACTGGTATTGGGAGAAGTGAGCACTGGAGAAACAGCCTCAATTACACCAACTGGAGGAAATGATGGGTGGACAGCATGGTAAGAACAAACTCAACAACACAAAGAGCAATATAGTATCACCAAACAATAGTGGTTCTACAACAGCAAGACCCCAACACAGATGAAACAGAAGTTAAAAATAACTTTAGGAAAAGGTTTGAGGCCCTTAAAGAGGAAATAAAAAATTCTTTCAAAGAAGTAGAGGAAAAGAAAAAAAACTGGAAGAAATCAACAAAATCCTTTTTTAAAAAAAGCAATCAAACAGGTAAAAAAAAATGATTCAAGACTTGAAAACCAAAATAGAGACAATAAAGAAAGCACAAACGAAAGGAATTCTGGAAATGGAAAATATGGGTAAACAATCAAGAACCACAAATGCAAGCATAAACAGCCGAATACAAGAGATGGAAGAGCGAATAGAATACCAGATGTTGAAGATATAATAGAGGAAATAGATTCATCAGTCAAAAAAAACATTAAATCTAACAAAAGCTGAACTCAAAATATCCAGGAAATATGGGACACCTTGAAAAGACCAAACTAAGAATAATAATTGATAGAAGAAGGAGAAGTCCAACTCAAAGGCACAGAAAATATACTCAACAACATCATAGAAGAAAACTTTTCCAACCTAAAGAAGGACATGCCTATGAAAATACAAGAGGAAGCCGGGCAGTGGTGGTGCATGCCTTTAATCCCAGCACTCGGGAGGCGGAGGCAGGTGGATCTTTGTGAGTTTGAGGCCAGCCTGAGCTACAAGAGCTAGATCCAGTACAGGCTCCAAAAGCCACAGAGAAACCCTGTCTCAAAAAAAAAAATACAAGAAGCTTACAAAACAGCAAATAGACTGGACCAAAAGCTAGTCCCCTTGCTACACTGTAATCAAAACACTAAACATACAGAATAAAGAAATAATATTAAGAGATACAAAGGAAAAAGGCCAAGTAACATATAAAGGCAAACCTATAAAAATTACACTAGACTTTTCAATGGAAACAATGAAAGCTAGAAGGTCCTGGTCAAGTGTTATGAAGACATGAAGAGACAACAGATGGTAACCCAGACTACTATACCTAGCAAAATTTTCAATCACCATAGATAGACAAAACAAGATAGTCTACAACAGAACTGGATTTAAATAATACCTAGCCACAAATCCAGCCCTACACAAAGTACTAGAAGGAAAACTCCAACCGGAGGAAGTCAGCTACACCCACAAAAACTGACAATATAATCTCACAGCAACAAATTCCAAAGAATGGGAAAACACACACAATAATATCACCAACAACAAAAACTAAAATGGCAGGAACTAGCACTCACTGGTCATTAATATCCCTTATTATAAATAGACTCAACTCACCTAAAAAAAAAAGGCTCAGGTTAACTGATTAGATGAAAACAGAATCCATCCTTCTGCTGCATACAAGAAACATACATCAACCTCAAAGAAAGACATCACCTCAGGTTGGGAAAAGATTTTCCAATCAAATAGACCTAAGAAACAAACTGGTGTAGCTATCCTAATATCTAACAAAATAGACTTCAAACTAAAATCAATCAAAAGAGACAAAGAAGTACATTTCATATTTGTCACAGGAAAAATCCATCAAGAGGAAATCTCAATTCTGAATAACTATGCCCCAAATACAAGGGCAGCCTCATATGTAAAAGAAACATTACTAAAGCTTAAATCACACATTAAGCCTCACACACTAGTAGTGGGAAACTTCAACACCCCACTCTCACCACTGGACAGGTCTGCCAAACAGAAACTTAATGGAGAAATAAGGGAACTAACAAATGTTATGATTCAAATTGACTTAACAGGCATATATAGAACATTCCATCCAAACATAAAAGAATATACCTTCTTCTCAGCACCTCATGGAATCTTCTCAAAAACTGACCACATACTCGGTAACAAAACAAACCTCAACAAATACAAAAAAAAAATGGAATAACTCAATGTACCTTATTAGATCACCATGGCATAAAGTTAGAATTCAACAGAAACACTAATTTCAGAAAGCCCACAAACACATGGAAATTGAACAGTGCTCACCTGAATCACCATTGGGTCAAAGAAGAAAGATGAAAGAAGGGAAAGAAGGAAGGGAGGGAGGGAGGAAGGGAGGGAAGAAGATTTCCTAAAATTTAATGAAAATGACCACACAACATACCCAAATTTATGGGACACAATGAAATCAGTGTTAAGAGGAAAGCTCATAGCACTAAATGCCTACATAAAGAAGCTGGAAAACTCCCACACTAGTGAGTTAACAGAACAACTTAAAACTCTAGAACAAAAAGAAGCAAACTCACCCAGGAGGACTAGATTGCAGGAAATTATCAAATTGAGAGCTGAAATCAACAAAACAGAAACAAAGAAAACAATACAAAGAATCAATGAAACAAAAAGTTGGTTCTATGAGAAAATCAACAAAATAAACAAACTTTTATCCAAACTAACCAAAAGACAGAGAGAGAACATCCAAATTAACAAAATAAGAAATGAAAAGGGGGACATAACAACAGAAGCATAGGAAATCCAGAGAATCATCTGGTCACACTTCGAAAGCCTGTATTCCACAAAACTGGAAAATATAAAGAAGATGGACAATTTTCTGGGTAAATATCCATTACCAAAATTAAACCAAGACCAGATAAACAAATTAAATAGACCTATAACCACTAAGGAAATAGAAACAGTCATCAAAAGTCTTCCAACCATAAAAAGCTCAGAACCAGATGGTTTCACTGTAAAATTCTACAAGATTTTCAAAGAAGAATACCAATACTCCCCAATTGTTCCACACAATAGAAACAGAAAGAACATTGCCAAACTCTTTTTATGAGGCTACAGTTACCCTGATACCCAAACCACACGACACTACTAAGAAAGAAAATTGCAGATCAATTTCTCTAATGAACATTGATGCAAAAATACTCATTAAATACTGGCAAACCAAATTCAAGAACACATCAAAAAAATCATCCACCATGACCAAGAAGGCTTCAGACCAGAGATACAGAGATGGTTCAACATATGAAAATCTGTCAATGTAATCCACCATATAAACAAACTGAAAGAAAAAAAAAACACAGGATCATCTCATTAAATGCTGAAATAGCCTGAGACAAAATACAACATCCCTTCATGATAACGGTCTAGGAGAGATGAGGGATACAAGGAACATACCTAAACATAATAAGGACAATATACAGCAACCCAACGGCCAACATCAAACTAAATGGAACGAAACTCAAAGTGTTCTCACTGAAATCATGAACAAGATAAGGTTATCCACTCTCTCCATATCTGTTCAATATAGTACTTGAAGTTCTAGCTAGAGCAATAAGACAAGAAAAGAAGATCAGGGGAATATAAATTGAAAAAGAAAAAGTCAAACTCTTTGCTGATGATATGATAGTTTACATAAGCAGCCTCATAAATTCTACCAAGAAACTCCTACATCTCATAAACACCTTCAGTAAAGTAGCAGGACACAAGATTAACTCAAAAAAAAAAGTATTAGCTCCTCTTTATACAAATGATAAATTGGTTGAGAAAGAAATCAGAGAAACACCACCCTTCATAATGGCCACAAATAACATAAAATATCTTGGGGTAACTCTAATCAAACAAATGAAAGATCTGTATGACAAGAACTTTAAAACGTTGAAGAAAGAAACTGAAGAAGACACCAGAAAACGGAAAGATCACCCATGGTCTTGGATAGGTAGAATTAACATAGTAAATGGTAAGCTTACCAAAAGCAATCTACAGATTCAATGCAATGCCCAGCAAAATCCCAGAAAAATTCTTCACAGCCTCAAAAAACAATACTCAAATTCATATGGAGAAACAAAAAACCCAGACTAGCCAAAGCAATCCTGTACAATAAAGGAACTTCTGAAGGCATCACCATCCCAGACTTGAAATTCTACTCTACAGCTACAGTAATAAAAACAGCCAGGTATTAGCATAAAAACAGACAGGAGGACCAATGGAACTGAATCAAAGACCCAGATATCAATACACACACCTACAAAGACCTGATTTTTGGCAAATAAGCTAAAAATAGAAAACTAGAAAGCATATTCAATAAATTGTTCTGGCATAACTGGATGTTGACAATTAGAAAAATGCAAATAGATCCATATCTATCACCAGGCACAAAATTCAAGTCTAAATGGATCAAAGACCTAACATAAAACCAACCACACTGAACTTTATAGAAAAGAAAGGGGAAGTACACTTGAATGCACAGGAGACCACTTCCTAAATATAACTTCTGTACCACAGACACTGAGTAAAACAGTTAATAAATGGGTTCCTCCAGAGCCCTGAGAAGCTTCTCTAAAGCAAAGGACATGGTCAACAAGACAAAATGACAGCCTGCAGAATGGGAAAAGATCTTCACCAATCCCACATTGGTCACAGAACTGATCTCCAAAATATACAAAGAACTCAAGAAACTTGACATCAAAAGAACAAATAAACCAATAAAAAATGGAGTACAGACCTAAACAGAGAACTCTCAACAGATGAATCTTAAATGACTGAAAGACACCTAAGAAAATGTTCAACATCCTTCACCATCAGAGAAATGCAATTCAAACAACTCAAATTCCCTCTTACAGCTGTCAGAGTGGCCAATATCAAAAACACTGACAGCTTATGCTAGAAAGGATGCGGAGTAAGGAGAACACTCCTTCATTGGTGGTGGGGGTGCAAACTTGTACAGCCACTTTGAAAATCAGTATGGCAATTTCTCAGAAAATTAGGAAACAACCTACCTCAAGACCCAGTAATACCACTTTTAAGAACATACCCGAGGTAGCTCATTCATACCACAAGGACATGTGCTCAACTATGTTCATAGCAGCATTGTTTGTTATAGCCACATCTGGAAACAACCTAGATGCCCCTCAACCAAAGGATGGATAAGGAAATGTGGTACATTTACACAATGGAGTACTACTCAGAGGTTAAAAAAGTAATGAAAAAAATATCTTGAAATTTGTAGGCAAATGGATGGATCTAGAAAACACCATATTGAGGGAAATGTAATATGTACTCACTCATAAGTGGCTTTTAGACATAAAGCAAAGAAATATCAGCCTACAATCCACAACCCCAGAGATCCTAGATAACAAAGAGGACCCTAAGAGAGACACACATGGATCTACACAGGAAGGAGAAAAAGACAAGATCTCCTGGGTAAATTGGGAGCATGGGGTTCACAGAAGAGGATAGAAGGGGTGATGGGAGGAAGGGAAAGAAGAAAAATGTATAGCACAATAAAAACAATTAAAACAGGAAAATATATATATATATATTTCACCTTAACATATATGTCTTTTACATGTTATAAAATATATTACCCTTCCTACCATTTAGTACTATAGGTAGTTCTCCCCTCTACGAACTGTCTGCTCGCATCATTATCATTTGAAGTACTTTGTATTTTTTGCAATTGGCGTGTAGGGATTGTGTATATAAATACTGCTCCTGGAAAGAAGTGTGTCTTTCACTAAACCTTCTGCAAGGTTGATGAACTGATTGGAACTTCAATGATTGTGGAGAGGCTGGAATGTTGCAAATCAGGAACCCCATTAGAATTTAGCTTGAGTTCATTTTAGCTTCCTAAAGAGTCACTTATTATCCACCTCTGTATGTGACCTGACATCCTCATGATCACTGGGTAAATCCTGCAGAATGTGTGTACAGGCGTCTAGGGTCCCACATCCAAAAGGCTAAGCGTGCCATCGCTAGCGTCTGAGACCTGTGACAAGCGTGTGTTTCCCTGCTTCGCTGTGGCTTCCGCTTCACTGTGGCTCACCTCTCTGCTTCCACTAATGTCTTTGGAAGGTGTCTTGATTTATAACCTTTTATATTCTGTTCCTATGAAAACTTCATGAGACTGTTAGAGCCTTGGAACATGGAATTTGGAACAACTTAAATTTGTGTCCCTGCTTGTTTATAAACTGAAAATAGTTTACTGTATTTCAGCCCAGCCTTCCCAGTCTAGGCTAGTCTTGATTCTTTGGGCTCAAGGCTGGGTCTCCTTAGCCTTCTCTCCAAAACTGGAAGCACTGAAGAGCTCTGTATTAAATGTCTTCTCCTGGAAAAGAAATTGTGTTCCTGGTCCACAGTCATTCGTATTTGGCCCCAGAATAAATTCTTCTTCCCCTGAGGTGGGAGTTATATTTTTGCATTAATGACACCGACCATCTGTCTGGAGCATATTTATCTGTTTTTAATGCATGCTAGCTCTTTCACTTCTCATTCTTATATGATTTTAAAGCATGGAGATTTGCTTACTGATCTTATGAGGGGATCAGAAGACAACTCCTGAAAGATGGTTCTCTTTTGCTGCCTTGTGTGATCTGATGAATTAATTCGGATAGTCTGTCTGGCCTGCGAGCACATGGCCCTGCTGAGCCACTTCACTGGCCTACTTTCGCTTCTTAAATGGTCTCCTTTCCTAACATAAGCTTGAAATATTAATGTAGGAGCTGAAGAGAAGGCTCAGCAGTTAGGAGCACTTGATGCTCCTGCAGAGGACTCAGGTTCCATTCCCAGAACCCATGTCTAGCAGTCTATAATCACCTATAACTCCAGCTCCAGGGAATGCAACACCCTCTTCTGGACTGTGGATACCAGGCACACAGGTGGGGCCCATACATGCATGTATGCAAAACACTCATACACAAAATATTTAAAAATATTTTGAAATAAAATATTAATGCAGTTAAATTTATCTTAGTGATTTGCTCAGGTAAATAAATAAATGCCCCCTACTTATTTTTCTTCTTTCGTGTGTCTCAAAGTTTACTTTTCACAGTTGAATTAAGTACAGCTGATC
The DNA here is from genome assembly GCA_963919715.1 of Microtus obscurus. NCBI lineage: Eukaryota > Metazoa > Chordata > Mammalia > Rodentia > Cricetidae > Microtus > Microtus obscurus. Next base: position 27,741,068 of record CAWTZC010000015.1, read on the forward strand.
ATCATGCATGATGCGAAGCGAGGTTGGCACTTTGGGATTCCCATGGCAGCAGCTAAATATTCCCACTGCAAGTGAGCCAACAGCTGCAGCGGGCTAGGCTCCCTCCCAGGACGCCAGTAAAAGAGACACGGCCTGGTGCTAAGCAAAGAGAGAGATCCCACAAAGAGCCCTGAGAATAGGACCCCATGAAAGGATCCCAAGTCCCCACGCTCCTCTTCTGGGTACTGATGTAAGTTTCCAGGGGGCAGGAAGTATGCAGATGCATAACTAACCAGGCCCGGTCCAGGGTTCTCCTCACTGGCTCTGTCTGAACTCTGTTCTGCGAGGCGGTCTGTCAGTGCCTACCGTAGATAGGATCTGCTGTGGGGGTGTCCTCTCCAGCAGGATCTTCTCGGGTATGAACTGTCCTGCCAGAAAGGCCTTTCTTCCTTAATGGGCTTTATGTAGGGAACCGCTCTCCTGCTGATCGGCAGCTCATCTTTAAGTGCAATTTTTTTCTGCTCCCGGTCTGTTTTTCATGTCTTTTCCACATCTGCGCCAGCACCACGTTTCTTAACCCGAGTTTTACAATCAGTCTTCACATGTGCAAGCAATTCTCTTGCTCTAAATAATCGCTCATCTAGCTCCGCAGACGTCCCTAGTGGAACTTTGGGGCGGGGGGGGGCGGGTGGGGGGCTTACACTGCACGTGCCGACAGCTTTGGTTGGAAATCATCGCTGCATCTACGTTGTTGGCTCTCCTTTCCCATCAATACAGAGCCCCCTATTAAGTTCGTGGAGGTTTTCCCCCACCCTCTCTCTCCTTTCTGCGGTGTTGTTAAATTGGCTCTGCTCGCTCGCTTGCTTTATGAAACCAGCCCTGCTTTCTATATCCATTGTAAATTTACTTCTAGGAACCAATAACTTAGAAGTTGTTGTCAATTTTGCCTTTTTAATAAAACTTGATTTTCTAAATAACCATTGATGTAGCCTATAAATGTCAGTGATTTTTTTAAAAACTTTAATTTACAGGAAATCCTCTTGCTGAACTTTTATTTCTAATACTGTGGCTATAGATCTTTTCAGAGTTTTGATCTTGCCCATGAGTGATGAAGTCCTGAGTTTACTGTGACAGTCTCTGCGCCCGGCCTCAGCTCTCCATCCTGAACTAGCCTGTACCCACCACGCAAGACTGTAGACAGACAGCAACAGCTGTCCCTTTCACAAACCTGAACGTTCCTACTCCTTCCCATCTAGAAAGCTGTTATCATTTGCGGAGTTAAGGAAGCTTCTTTCTTAACTTTGTTTCTATTAATTCTTTGTATCTTTCATTCACATCATACATCCCACTCCCCTTCATTTCCCTGATCTTTTGTGTTGGCCCTCTGCCCTTGCGATCTTGCCCCCAAATAAAATAAAATTTAAGAGAGAAAAAAAGGAAAATCTCAGTGACGACATGGAAGTTTTCATATGACACAGTGAGTCACACAATGAACCATTTCATCCATGTAAATCTTTATTTGCAAGTGTTCATTGCAGAGAGTCGTTGTTCTGGTTGATGTTGTTCTGCTGCGCTATTGCTGCTGGGTCCTACCTGGAACTCTTGTTGCGTATCCTTTTGCTGCCCTGTGTTGTGAGGTCCTGCAGTTTTGGATCTGCAGAATTGACCCCTGCATGTGCTCCCACAGATCATGGACAGGGTGCATGTAATGATGGGCCAACTCAGAACCCTGGGTCTGGGTCTGGGTAGTTGTACCGTTGGTCGGTCTGCTAGCTCTCCCTTGTCCTCCACACCAGGGTGAGCTCTCCAGCCTTATGCTGACTAGTTTACCCCTCGCGGCAATGAGCAAGAGGCAGTCCAGTTCTCCCGCTTTTGTGTCCTCAGGGTTGGATGTCCCACACCTACACCTTCAGGGTCAGTTCTGCCAAGTGCAGCAACCACTCTCCCAAGCTCTCCGACCTCTCCCACCTGCCACAGGTGGCGGAGGGGGGACATCTCTCCCCTGCTCACAGCACCACATGGCAGATGAGCAGTGGGGCCAGGTCTCCCATGTTCACGTTCTCGGTGGCTCAGCCACACCCCATCGGTAGGGTCAGCTCTGCTGTGCTGCCCAGGTGAGGGGCAGGGCCCACTTTCAAGGAAGCTTTTTTTTTCTCCTAATTTTTACAAGGATTTTCAAGTCATTTTCATTGTTTCTTTGTATATCAGATGAGTATATGACATTATTGTTTGATTTGCTACTATTTGTTACAATTTACTTTGTAAGATATAGTTATACATTTTCTAATGCAGTACCACATTGTATTTCTTAATTAAACCCAGATCCCTCCATAACAGCGGATTTTAGCCTATGGGTCGTGAGCCCCACATGGGTCACATATCAGATATCCTGCATATTGAATATTTACATTACAACTCACAACAGTAGCAAAACTACAGTTAGGAAGTAACAACAAAAAATAATTTTAGGGTTGAGGGGTCAGCACAACACGAGGGTGGCAGCATTAGAAAGACTGAGAACCTCTGCTCTATGTGGTCTCTGTGAAACACTGGAAGGTAGATGCTGCTGTTGTTTTGTGTAGGATTTTTGCATCAAAGTTTGAGAATAAGGTTCACTAATGAGCTTTTCTGTCTCCTGACTAATTAGGATTCAAATCTTTCTACATCCAACGCTCCAGACACTATTTTCTATGTTTATAGTTACTGGGATATTTTTGCTAAGAGTAGAATGATCTGTTCTTTGAAATTTTAGAACTTGTTACTAAAACCCTCTGGGTCTGATATTTTCTCTTGGGCAGAATTTAAATTACTAATTTGATTCCATAGAACACTGCTGAGATTTTAGTTATGAAATTTTTCCTCGATAATTCATTTATTTCAAGTAAGTTTTCTGATATACTGTTGCTTGAACTATTTCTTATTTTAATAAATTACTTATTTATTACTTAATAAACTACTTATTTCTTCCAGGTAGGTTTTACAGAAAAGAAGGGAGAGAGAGAACGGAGTAAGTAGTCAACCTGGGAAAAACACTCAAGGCGAAAGATGTCTATCCTGGCTACGTTTTTGGCAACTTGACACAAACTAGAATCATTGGGGAAGAGAGAAAATAAGAAACTGAGAAACTGAGAAAATGCCTTCATCTGATTGACCTGTAGCAAGCCATTGGGGAATTTTCTTGATTAACGATTGATGTGGGAGGGTCCAGTCCATTGTGGGCGGCGCCACCCCAGGGCAGGCAGTCCAGATGTGGATAAGAAAGCAAGCTGAGCAAGCCAGTAAGTTACTTTCCCCAGTGGCCTCTGCTTTATATCCTGCCTCTGGTTTCCTGCTTTGAGTTCCTGGCCTCAGTGCATGCGATAATGGAGTAAGCTGTAAGGTAAAATAAACCCTTTGCTCCCCAAGTTGCTCCTGGTCACAGTGTTTGTTATAGCAACAGAAATAAAACTAGGCCAGGGTCCCTGTAACCAGTGTTAAAATCAAGCAGGCATTCTTCACCACGTTACCCACCCTTTTCCTAATAAACCTTATCCTAAGTTTGAGCACAGCAGAGCAGCCGTGTCTCCATTTGATCTCTGTATAGATATTACCATGACATGTGTTTCCCTTCATGCTGTTTTCCCCCATCTCTGTATAGATATTACCGTGACATGTGTTTCCCTTCATGCTGTTTTCCCCCATCTCTGTATAGATATTACCGTGACATGTCTTCATGCTGTTTTCCCCCTCTCTGTATTTCCTTGGTGAGACCCGTTCTTGTTGAGTGCTGCCGTGATCATTACTAGCCACTACTGCTCCATATCCGTACACTACAACTTCTCCTTTCTACTACTGATGGGTGTTTGAGTACCAATGATTTCAATATCGAGGTGATTAATCTCCACTGTCAATCATGATTGAATTCAGAGTCACCTAGAAAATTAAGATAGAGCTAGACGTTGAGACCTGAAGGCTGACATTTCAAACCACAAACAGAAATCGAAGATCAAGCTAGAAGGTGCAAGTCCTTAAGTTCTCAAACCCCACCCCAAGTGACTTGCTTCCTCCAGCAAAATCCTAAATCTCCTCAAACAGGGTCACTGAGAACCAAGCATTCAAATACCCAAGAACATGGGGGACATCACATCCAAAGCATTGCTTTTCACTCCCATAGGTGTGTGGTTATATTATAGGGCAAAATGCATTTAATTAAACTTCCTAAGTCCCCATAGACTTGAACAATCCCAGGACTCTTTGAAAGTCCAAAGTCTCTTCTAAGACTCAAAGAAATCTCTTTAACTGTCACTCCTGTAAGTCAGAAGGCTAATCACTTACTTCCAACACACAAAGCCACAGAATATTGTCTACCATCCCTGTGATTTCCTCCACATGAGCCGAATAGAGGCCTTTGAAAGAAGGGATCAAAAAGGAGTTTGAGTTTTGGCTATTTTGGCATGGTGAACTGGTTTTCCAAAATGAGTTTGTATGCCTGGACAAAGTTAAAATTGAAAAATTTAAATTAAAACAAGGACATTTGAGCCAGGCAGTGGTAGGTACACCTTTAATTCCAGGACTTGGGAAGCAGAGACAGGAAGATCTCTGTGAGTTTGAGGCCAGCCTAGTCTACAAAACAAGTTCTAGGACAGCCCAGGCTACACAGAGAAACCCTGTTTCAAGAGAAAAACAAAACAAAACCACAAGACCACGTGAGCTGGTCAGATTGATAAGGCAACAATTCCGAGTTCTAGGAATTACTAGGGTGTCGGTCGGTAGTGTGACCCCATTGGTTAAACAGACACAGAAACACACCTAATATGTCCAGCACAAATACTCTTTTACAAGGAAGAGCGCATAACTTTCAAATTCACAGTAGCGGGCAAGCAGAGCCGGAAGAGAGAAATCAGGAGGGAACGGAGGATGAATGACACACGAGCATGTGCACTGTCACATAAATGAGCAGCCGACTGCAGTGACAAGACAAAGATGTGGGACAGGAACTTCTTAAATTCAGCCTAAAACCTTCTGACTTTATGAAGAGACAACATAAAGGGGCACAGCAAAGCCTTGAGAACACAGAGACCGCCAGCATCTGATGTCACACAGCAGATAGTTCCTAAGAAGAAAAAAGCTAACACTGCACCCAAACTCCACATTAGCCAGCCTTGAGAGAAGGCTCTGTTCTTCACAAGGATATAACGTCTTTAAACGTTTGAGTGCCTGAAACCACACAAAACAGAGATGGCCAAGAAACCAGACACCCTGCACAAAAGGCATTATCACAACGAAGGGTTTAGACCACATTTTCATTAGTACACTGAACAAACAAGCCAAAAGTCAGTGGGGATGTGGCAGATTTGAGCAACAAAATTAACAGTCGAGAGCTAATGAGCACTTACAGAATGCTGTACCCGCTTAGACGAGACACGTTTTTCTTAGGCATTGCTGACTTCAGGGAATTTCAAATGGTGGACAGCGACCACAATTCAATTAAGTGAGAAACTGATGACAGAAAGAAAATGAAAGAAGCCCTGTGTGTTTGGAAATAAAGCCTCACCCTATCTGGGAAAGTCGTGAATGAAAGGAGAAGCCGTAATGGACACTCAGAGACACTCAGAACCGAAGGATGAGGAGAACACTCCTGATCAGTTAGTGGGCAGCAACCAAAACGTGGAACCAGAGCCTCAAGTGCTGACTCAGTACAGTTGACCCCAAATGTGGTTGTTCTCACTCCAGGCCAGAAATGATCTGTAAGATCTCAGGCAGGGGCTGGGGGGATGCCTCATTGGTTAAGAGTGTGTGCTGCTCTTGCAGAGGACCTGAGTTCAATTCCCCATAATCCATGCTAGGCAACTCAGGACCACCTGTGACTCCAGCCCTAGGAGCTCACTCTCTTCTGTGTCCACAGACATTGCACTCAGGTGTCCACACCCACACACACACACACACACACAAATACACATAATTAAAAATGAAAACAAATCTTTTTTAAAGATCTCAGAGGCAAGGTCTTATCAGAGAATGTGTAGCCTCATAGGAATGAAATAATACTATATATCTCCTTCCGTGGCTTATTTCACTGAGCTTAATATCCTCAAGGTGTGTCCGTGTATTAGAGTTACTTCTAAGCTAAGTAATATTCCATTGTATGAGTAGACTACACTCTGCCTACCCACTCGCCTGTTGATGGCTCTTGGGTTGCTGCCACCTTTGACTATTACAGATAACACTACTATTAACAGAGATGTAAAAACATCTCTTTCACAACTTGCCTGAAATTCACTGGGGTAGCTCTCCCCCGACCCCTCCAGTTCCAGTGCCCTAGTCTTATCCCCAGCTCTGAGGTAGAACAACTGCGGTGGCCTTCCCTTCCTCTCTGCCCCAGGCCCAGCACATCATACATCCCTTCTCCTATAGGCTTCTTCAGCCACAGCATCCCTTTGTCCCAACCAACAACTCCCACAATTCACCATGCCACATAATAATCAAAACACTAAATGTACAAAGCAAAGAAAAATATTTAAAGGTATAAAAGATAAGGACCAAATAACATATAAAAGCAGACCTGTTGAAATAACATCAAACTTCAGTGGTGACCTGAAAAGCCAGAAGAGCCTGGCTTGATGTTCTACAAACTCTAAGAATGCCAGAGATGTCAGCTCGACCTATTATAACTAACAAGGAGAAATGGATGTCCCTAGGAAGGGGAAATAAAAAGTTCTTGATGGAGCAGGGCATGGGAATGAGAAGATCAAATGGGAAGGGGAGAGAAGTAGACTGTAAGGGAGGAAATGTGGGGGGATAGCTAAAACTATGGGCCATTTGAGGGGCCATATGGAAAATTAATACAGTAGAAGCTTCTTAAAATATATGCACATATAAAGCAATCTAAATGAAACTGTCAAATAATGGATTAGGCTATTTTTGCCCTATCTACTGCGAGAATGAAGACCATTCTCAGCAATCAGACAGTCGACATTCCAGAAAATGTGGACATCACTCTGAAGGGGCGCACAGTCATTGTGAAGGGCCCCAGAGGAACCCTCCGGAGGGACTTCAATCACATCAATGTAGAGCTGAGCCTTCTTGGGAAGAAGAAGAAGAAGAGGCTCCGGGTGGACAAATGGTGGGGCAACAGGAAGGAACTGGCTACCGTCAGAACCATCTGCAGCCACGTTCAAAACATGATCAAGGGGGTTACGCTGAGCTTCCGCTACAAGATGAGGTCCGTGTATGCTCACTTCCCCATCAACGTCATTATTCAGGAGAATGGGTCTTTGGTTGAAATACGAAATTTCTTGGGTGAAAAATACATCCGCAGGGTTCGGATGAGGACAGGCATTGCTTGTTCTGTCTCTCAAGCCCAGAAGGATGAATTAATCCTTGAAGGAAATGATATTGAACTTATTTCAAACTCGGCGGCTCTGATATAGCAGGCCACAACAGTTAAGAACAAGGATATCAGGAAGTTTTTAGATGGTATCTATGTGTCTGAAAAGGGAACAGTGCAGCAGGCTGATGAGTAGACCTAATTTACCAGTTCCAGAAACAAGATCCTGAATTTTAATACGATTTGGGGTGTCTTTTGGGACAATAAAAGACTTGTATTGAAAAAAAAATAATGGGTTAGAAGGAGCCTCAATAGGATAGTTCTTGTCACCAAATGAAGCTTCCAGCATTGGAAATGGATAACACAAATAGAGCTGCTGGCCAAGGAGGCCTGCCCCATGAACACCCCCAAACATGCCAGGCTATGGATTGCCCTTTGCAAACTGACAGCAAGGCCCTGTTTTTGAAGACAGCACCATTGAACATTCAAGAGTAAAACTGGTGTCTACCTAGAGCCTTTACCCTGTGGACTAGTGTTCATGGGATTGGAAGGTACTGTGCCTGCTCCCGAAGAATAAAGGGAAACAGCAACCTAGCCACAAAGTCTTCAGTGATGTACAAAGTACAGTGATGACCTGCCTGCATGATGAGCTACTGTAATAGTGCCACGAAGCCTGTGGGAGCAACCAACCACTATCTGATTGGGTCTAGGACACACTCTGTGAGACAGAACCCATACACAACCACTATCTGATTGGGTTTAGGACATGCTCCATGAGATGGAACCCATACACAAAACTGCTCCTACTCCGGTGGCCAAGAATCAGAGACCACATAAGCCAGAGGCCTAGTGGAAAACCAAGTATCACTGTTCTGCTAAAGAAACATAGCAATAAAATAACTCCTAATGACATTCTATATTCATAGATCAGTGCCTTGCTCGGGCCATCGTCAGAGAAGCTTCCTCCCGCTATAGATGAGAACAAATACAGAGACCCACACTGAGCAATGTGTACAGAGTGAGAGACCTTGGAACACTCAGTCCTAAATTGGATGTCTCCATCGAATCCCTCCACTCGGGGCTCAAGAGACTCTTCAGAAGAGGAGGCAGGAAGACTGTACCAGCCAGTAGGCTTGGGGAAAACCAAGGAAGCAAAGTCTTCTAAACACAACAAGAACCAAGACGCATACAAACACATAGAACACATATGAACGCATACTGGCAGCATGAAGAAGCCTGCATGGATCTGCATCAGATGGGGTCTCAGCACTGAGAGTGGAAGTGAATGCATAGCCCCTCCCCTTAATCTAGAAACACCATCCAATTGATAACCAACCTGAAATGAAAATTCAGTTCTCGCAAACAGAGTCGCACCAGGAATATGAACCACTCTTAAGGTCAAGCCCCATGCCCAGCAGTAAATAGCCAACACAAAATAAACTCAGTGGCATCTTTGGAGGGTCTTCGTCTCATTATATTTTAACAGGACTTTCTTCTTAACCTTACAGGCCCCTCATATATTTATTATGGCTTCCAGTTTTGCACTTTTAGGGGATCCCTGTGTGGACAAACATGTATGTCTCTGTCTACATGAACATCTTATGCTTTTTCTTTGACTCATTTTCTTCTGTTTGTGTGTTTTGTCCTGTTTTGGTTTGTTTGTCTTTGTTTTATCTCATTTTGATGCCTATTTGTTTTCTAACAAGAGCAGAAAGGTATGGATTCCAAAGAAAGGGAAGGTGGGGGGAGTCTTGGAGGAGTGGGAGGAGAAGAAGCACAACCAGAATATATTGAATGAAAAAAATCTATTTTCAATAAAAGAAAGAAAAATAAGTCATCTGAGGTGTAGACAAAGAAGTAACGTCACTGAATCTGGAGATTCTTTTTTCAATGTTGTGTACTAACTGCATTGTTTTTCAAAATGGCCACAGGGCTCTACCTCCCCACCAGCAATGCACAAGGGTTCCTCTTTCTCCGTAGCTCCACGCACGCACATCTGTAGTCTTCAAATGTTTGCTTTTCTTATACATTGTATGTGTGTGTGCGCGTGCGTGCATGTGCGCACAATGCCACAGTGCTATGGCAAACATACGGAGGTCAGAAGACAACTCTTCAGATTCAGTTCTCTCCTTCTCCCATGTGGGTCCCAGAGATTGACTGGCAGGTTTGGCGGCAGTCACCTTTATCCACTCAGCCATCTTGGCAGTTGTTGTCGTTATAACAGTAGACATTGTAAATTGGAATAGGTGACAGGTGGCACCACCTTGTGGTTTCTATCCCAACAACAAAATGTTTGAATAAAGACGATGATATTTTGATTCATGTGTCTCTCATAAAGCCAAATGAAGCCACAATTTAACGTGGGAACTTTGTCCAGCTGTCACCAGTTCCCGCCCATTCAGCCACTAGGTGACTTGTGGTTGTGGGTGGTAAGAAACTGAACAGTGATGAAATTGTTTCTGACACCAAGCTGTGTCTCTGCCTCCACTGCGGCACAGTTACATTGCAAATGGCATGCTCAATGAGACAGCCAGGTCCCAGAAGACAAATTCTTCAACATCTCACGTCTCCGTAAATCTCGGGAAACTCAGAAGCAGAGAGAGCACAGCCAGAGGCTGGCTGGTGGGTACTGTGGAGAAGGCTGGTCACACGAGTTTCAGCTGCCACAGGACTGAGCTGAGTGTTGTCCAGCAGGGTGCTTATAGCAAACAAAACCCTGCATGCTTGAAAACACTGAGCATCCTGAAGTGTCCTCATCTCAAGCAACACTAGGTATGTCGATTATTTTGAATTGAAATGGCCATTCAGCAATGTATACCAAAGCATTTGACCGAATACCATAAATATGTATATGTCACTTGTCAATTAGAATAAAGATAAATTAAAATAAAATACCCAGTCCTTATACATAGCCTATGAGACATGGGCAAGGTGGCACACAACTGTCATCCCAGCACTTGGAGGGTGGAAGCAGGAGACTTAGGAACTCAAGATCTTCCTTAATTCAAGCCATCCTTAAGACCAGCCCGGGCTACATGCAACTCTGTCTTAAAACCCAAGACAAAATAAATCAGTCTATGGTTTTTGAATAGCAATATATATATATATCTGATCAGCTAAGTCCACAACGACATTATTTAAATATATTTAATTAGCTTGTTTTGTTAGCTTGCTAAATTTCAAACTCAAGTCTGATTACTCTTAAACTTTAAAAAATTGTATTTTTTGACATTTCATCAAACAAAAAATGTGCTTTCTTCTAATGCATTCAGTAGCTTAAAGTGTGCTTTAGGGTTTGGTATTTTTGTTTCATGTGGAAATCTATATTTAATTTTAGTTTTTAAAATTTTATATTAGTATATATTCATTGTACAAAGTGATGAGTTTCATAAAGGCATTTACGTTTGAGTATCTCATTTGATGATTCTCTTCCTGCTACCCTCTCCTGTCCACTAACCCCTTCTCCCAAACAGTCCCCTTTCTACTTACATATCACATGTGTCTTTCTGTCTGTGTCTGTGTGTCATGTGTCTCTGTGTGTCTATGTGTCTGTGTGTTGTGTATCTGTGTGTTTGTGTGTAATCTGTGTCTGTGTGTGTCTCTGTGTGGGCTTGCCTTTGTCTATGGGTTGTGTGTGTCTGTGTGTACGTGAGTCTGTGTGTGTATGTGTCTGTGTGTGTTTGTTTCTGTGTGTGCATCTGTGTCTGTCTGTGTCTGTGAGTGTGTCTCTATGTCTGTGTGTCTGTACTGTATCTGTGTGTGTCTGTAGGTTTTACACAAGTGTGTGATTTATTAATTTGAACTAGCCAGTATTAGCAGTAGGAAAACCTCTCTGTGGCTCAGGAGCCAGCTTGTTTTCCATGCCCTCCAGGTCTAGTCAGTCACATACTGGGCTCTGCTGACTCCGCATCTGCTCCTTCTGGGCCAGCAGCCCTGTCCTCAGTGTGGACAACAGACCTACAGTGACACTGGACACAGAGCTGCTGCCAGCATCACTCGGAGGACTCAGAAGCACAGGTTCTCACCAGAAGCACACACACAATAATCAACACAGCACAAGTCCCTCCAGAGAAGACCAGGAACACCACACCATACCACTCGGGGGAACCAATGAAGAAAGAAAAGGAAAAAATTAAGACAAATCCGAGACATGGCTAGTTCTGTGGGAGTTGGAACATGACTGGGGACAGCCCAGGGGGACTTGAGGGCACATTTACAATAAAGTCTGTCCTGAAAAGGCAATTATTCACCAATGTTACTCATGCCAAAATGGTTCCTCCCTCTCAGCCATGGTGACACCCTAAACATCGAGATACTTCATGATGTGGCTAGGGAATTTTTATTAATCAGAGTTCAGCGATATGGGGCCTAGTCAGCTGATCTGAAATGCTCATGACTCCCAGTTGGAGTCACCAATTGAGGGCAATTAAAAGTCAATAGGAGATGATATACAAAAAGGAGAAAAGAATCCCGAGGTTGTGGTTTATGTTCACCAGTTATGTTGGGTCATCATCCTAGTTCCGGGAGACTGTCGCTGTAAGAATGAACAAGGATGTTAATAAGATAAGAGGTGTGCTTGTGCCTTTTAAGAAGTCACCTGTGGCTGTGTTCTGCAGATAGCATCTCTGTGGTGTCCTCTGGGCGGAATACTCTTCTCCTTCCAGGGAGGATCTCCACACACAGGGTTTCTCTGGCAGCACGATCTTCCCACTCCATCCTCAGCTACCCTGCACATTCTTCAATGGGAAGAACACACAGGCGTCTTGTAAATACTCATGAGATCTCAATCCAGACTGTGTCTGCCTTGTCTGCTTGGGCCTCCCAGGACTCTGGTAGGCAGCACGCTTATTCCCTCTGGATCTTTGCAGCAGTAAAGGGCAGACCCAGGGTGTGACCAGAGTTCTTATAGCTTCTACAGCCCATGGGGGAGCACCCACACTTCTACATTCCACCAATGGCATATATACAAAACAGCCATGAAGGCTGCACCTAAGACAGCCCTTAGACCTGGGATCTGCTGGAACACACCCTGTCTGCCCCAGCAGCCAAAGAGAGTTCCTTCCCTCTTCCATCAGACAACTCTTAACAGCTGCTCCCCTGGCAGGGGAACCCACCTAGAAATATTTTGCAATATTTCCTTTCTTCTCAAGTTGTCAGTAGGGAGAAAAGTACTGCTTACAGTGAGGTTCACTCTGCTGTGACCCACTGGCTGGGGTCCAGGATTCCCCCTCACCTGGCTGTCAGGTCAGATACCATACACCCCGTTCAGTATAAAAGGCCTAACAAGGTCTTGTGCAGAGCTGTGGGGATTCCTGCAAACCTTCCCAGTCCCCCGGGGCAGAAGTCTCTTGTTCTGAGACACCAAGAACCCATAAAATGAGGACCCATGCACATCACCACATAATGTGAAGGAAAGGAAGGGGTTTCTGCAACACCCTGTCCCCAGCAGGACCGTCACAGGCATGAAGCAAATGGACCACATGCTGGCAACCACCCTTCATGCAGCTGGAGGTCCTTCCCTGGCAGATGCAGCTTCCTCTAGGCACAGCTTCTTGCAACTGGGTACCAGGCACAGCCCCTCCCCACTAGGGAATTCAGTGATAAAGTGGCCGTTCCAGCAGAGTGGCTGCCATTGGAAATAGCCAAGCTGAGACTAAGACCCTGGACTCACAGGTCTGAGCACAGAAACCCTCGCTTTGACTCTTATTTAGTGCAGTGTGTGCTGCTCCCTGCTCCTGACTCGAGCACAGAAAGAACCATCTGCTTTGGTGTCTTAGTTTCATTTCTACTGCTATGATAACAACAGTGACCAAAAGCCACTTAGGGAGGGAAGGATTTATTTGGCTCATATATATGGTGTCACAGTCTACTAAGTGATGCCAAGGCAGAGACTCAAGGCAGGAACCTGGATGCAGGAACTGAAGCAGATGCCATGGAAGACCACAGCCTACTGGCTTGCTCTCCATGCTTTCTCAGCCTGCTTTCTTATACAACTAAGGACCACCCGAGCAGGGATGGCACCACTCATAGTGGGCTGGACACTCACACCAGACATTAATCACAAGAATGCCATAAAGAGTTGCCTTCAGACCAATCTGATGGAAGCATTTTCCCAAGTCAGGTCTCCTTCTCTCCGATGACCCCAATTTGTGTCAAGATGGGAAGAAAAAAAAAAAACTTACCAGGACGTATGTTGAGAAGTCAGATGGATGAGTGAAAAATGAAAAACTCTATCTTATTCATTCCTAGCATCAAATCTCCCTGCGCTCTGAGGATGGGCCAGCCAGAGAGGAACAAGACACACAGCACTGAAGAGTCCGGTGACCGTGTTCAATGTTGTGACAGTGTATACACGCACCTGGAGTGGAGAGCAAGTAACCTGGAAACCAGGAAAGGGGGGCCTATCAGAACCCCAACACTCAGGTGAGCAAACAGGCCAAGTATGTCTCGGGCCAAGTCAATGTGATAAAATCTAAGCCAGCATTGCACATGCTAGAATCTTCCTTTTGTGCAGTTAGAGCCATGTACCGGCAGAGCAAGGGGAGCTTGTTTTGGCCTTGGACTTCCCGTGTTGAGGTATCCAAAGGGCCTTCTGGGATGTGAAGAGAAGGGCGGGGCAACAGAGCATCTGGGTCATGTGTTCTGCTTTCGTCACTAACTGAATATTTTCAAGCAACCATTGGCCACGTGTTCTCTGAGTCAAGTGCTCGTCCATCAGGGAGTGACGTGACGTGATCTCCCCTCCCCACTTCCCAAGGCTGCTGTGAAGACTAGCTGGGGCTGGGGCTGTGCAGGTGTTTAAGGAGTGTGTTCCCTCAGGGAAAGATGCAAACAGCACACTCAACTGAAATTTGTTAAACCTGAAGACCCCCGCACTGTGCTCTGCTGCAGAGTGGATCTGGACTATCCCAAAGGCCCACATGTTGTAGAGGGAACTGAGGCCTTTGACGGGGAGGGAGGGGGGGACTCATGAACGGAAGTTCTGTCACCTGTTGATGCCCTTGCAGGAAATTCTGAGACCCAGATCTCTTCCTGTCTCTCTCTTTTTGCTTTCAGCTGCCACCCAATGAGCAGGCCCCCTTTGCTGCGGCCCCACCATGCTTATAGTCCAACCACAGGCCCAAGGCAACTAAGTCACAGAGTAAGAACTGAACTTTCCTCTGTTTATAAACTGGTCATCTCTGCCATTTGTCACAGTCTAGAAAGCTGACTAACACATAGACTCATCTATACAAATGAGTACTGTAAACCTCACACACACACATCACCAGAGGTGTGCACACCACATACACAAGTGATGGTGTGTGTGAACACACCTGTGTGCTTGAATGCACAGGCATGGGGACACAGGCACACAAACACACACACATACACATCACCAGAGATGTGCACACCACATACATAAGTGATCATGTGTGTGAACACGCCTGTGTGCTCGAATGTACACATATGGGGGCATGGGCACACACACACACACACACAATTCAGAATACAAGACAATTGGACATTCAAAGTTTGCAATAAGCAGCAATTTTTAAAGTATGAAAATATATCAAGTACAGACTCTCAAGTTATTATATCAAAATTATTACTAGAATCATACCAAAGTAGATATTGGGATACAAATCACACCCCTTCAAATACCTATCCTAGTCTCTGACCCTGTGGATATAGGAGTAGGCTCTTTGCGAACAGAATCAGGTTAAGATGAGGGCCTACTCTGGTGACTGGCTTTGTGCTGACGAGAGAGACTTGCCACACAAGGATGAAGCAGGGTGGTCCCAGAGGCAGAGGATGGAGAGGCATTCTGCTGCAAGGGATGCCAAGGAGGCCGGAACCACCAGACACTCAAAGGGGTGAAGCAGGAACCCTTGAACGGAGCATAGCCCTGCCCATAAACTGACCTGAGCTTCCAGGCTCCATAACAGGAAATCAGGTCCTGTTGTTTTCAGATTCCCCATTTGTGGGGTGGTTGCTAGGGGAACCCTAGGAGACTTATACGACATGCAATGAAGACACTTAAGGGAAGGACTTCTCAATGAAGAGTAAGTCCCGGGCAGGGAGAGTAGCAAGGACTGTGTCTGGTGTTCACCCATCTCTGCACTGATGTCATTGTGACGATCTGAAACTCCAGCACGCAGCTCATTCCTCTACTTACCACTTTGAAATCCAGCCAAATGCCCTGGAAAGGGTCTTGGTCGCTCCATCTGCCCACAGGGGTCCTGTGAGGCCCAGGCAGACAAAACAGACACGGTCTGAATTGCCAAGGTCTCACCAAAGGTCTTTACAATACACCACTACGTTTAACCAGTCCCTTGGGGGAGCGTCCAGGACAGCTGAGTGTGGTGGGGTAGATACCAGCTGAGAGTCCTAGCCCCTCCCTGGCTCTCCTTGCTGTCCCTTTACCTGCAGAATGTGTCCCCAGGTCCTCGCCAGCTTGAGCTGCTCTTCCCAGGGGTTTGTGCACATCCCAAGTGTCTAACCACATCTCACCCTGCTTTCTGACTCTCTTGACGATTTTACCACAAGAAATTTGTACCGAGGGAAATTAGAAAAAACCAGGGTGGCTGATTGCACATGCAAAGCATGGCAGGAAATCAAAGGCAAGGCAGCTGAAATGTCTTTGTATTTACTGAAACTTGAAGTGTTTGTGACGCTTAATGGGATCCTGGTGAGTTGAAGGCAGAGCCTTTGATACTTAAGCCTTATGAAAATTCATTCGTGCACACAGCAGACTCTGGGGAAATACCCTGATCTTTTTATGAGATGAGCTCCATAGATCCTTGGCTGGGCAGACATGGTTTCCTTGTTCCCACAGGCTTGGAACCAGTGATGCATACGGATGGCTCTTTCCAAATGTCTACCTGAGAGCAGGATGTCTTTCTCCTCTTGCAGTGTTTCTGTGCTCCGTTCATCTGCTCCTCGTCACTCTAATGATATGCCCGTGGCAGGCCATTTTGTTGAGAAAGAAGTTCAGCTCGCTCAGTTTCAGAGGCTGAAAGTCTAAATACGGCTCAAGTGGCAGCAATGACATCATGTCAAGAACACAAAAGTACTTCTCTGTATGGCCTCCTGCCTTCTCTTTGTAGCCGCCCTAATGTAGCCGCCTTAATCTTGGTCATTTTTCAGAGTTCCCACCTTCCACACCATAGGCTAAACTTTCACCTTCTTGAAGCCTGGTGATAGGGCACTTGCCTCCAAAATGGGATGCACGGGGTTCCATCCCAGCACTGCAAACTGAGAACTTTCCATTCTCAACACTACTGACCTCAGGGGTTAAACTCCTTCTTGCTCCATGTTCACACGCTAACATCACCTTTCCTCTCAGGGTCTCTTCTGTTCAGAAAGATGCATTGTGCACAGAACAGGAAGATGCAAATTCCAGCACCGTGAGGACATTCCAGTCCCCAGGCACATGTCTAGACGCTCTGGGCTTCCATGAGGTCACCTGTGAAGACAATCAAGGGTTTCTTGTCGAGCTAGAGGAGGAAATGCCTGTGTGGCATGTGAACCGTCTGTCTGCCCCAGGTTTGCCCACCTAATCCTGGTCTGATTTTTTACAGAGGAAATGACTAGCTTTATCTGCTTTCTCCCTCCCATCAGACAAAGGAAAGTGGGGGTGATGAAATGGACACTTGAAATGCCAGCTTTGCTGGGAGGGGCAGTGGGTCTGGTGCTCACTCCCTGACTTCTCACAGGAGGCTGCATCGCAGTGCTGCCTGGAAGCTGCGAGGATTGGCAAGGGGTGGAGGGAGGCTAGGCCAAGTGTACCCGCCATCTGGAGCAGAAAGCTATTCTGGGCCTGATTTGAAGAGTTGGGGAGCCGGCACCCTGGGCCTTGGAAGGGAAGGTGCTGCGGGGGGTAGGGTGGAGGCAAACAACAACAGGACGGCAGAAGTTGGTGGCTTGCTTCATGAGCTGACAGCAGTCGGGCTCTCTGGATGTGGAACCGGTGTTTGCTGGCTTCTACAGAGATACTCCTGAGAAGATACCAGCCACAGTAACAGCATGCCATGCCACATAGCCCAGCTCTACCACCCAAGACACAAACAGCTTGTCCTCAATGACAAGTGTGGTCCTTCCGCCATTAACCTGGAAGGGGTGATGGGACTTCACTCGCCACTTAGGAACCAATGGGGCCATTCTGTCACTGCAATCTGTAGAAAAGGTGTTGTGTCTGCTCTTCCAGGAGGGACTTTATAGACAAGGTCGTGCCTCCTGTCTTTCTACACGTTGCTTCTGGTGCATGGTGTCTTGTGCTTGACACTTTCTGTGATGAGAGGCACCTGGTTACTTCTAGTCTTCACTGATGACTTCCCTGATGACCTGCCCCATGCGTGTGCTGCATTGTACCTCTGGAAAAGCAGCTCCCAGAGAGCCATGTGTACTCTTTCTGAATTAGTGTCTGGAGCGATGGCATTTCATCCCAGTGCATTTGGGATGAACTAAAAACATTGATTGGAAAATTCATTCACCTGAGAGAGTTAACAAAGAGGTGGCTAAGATACTTTCCAAAATGAAAGTAATGAAGGAGTTCTTTAAGATAACTAGATGATTAAAGACTAATGCAGAAAATAATTTTCTTTGGGATAGCACTTAGAGGGGCTCCATTATCTGCGGGTGTGTTGCTCATTGTTGACTTACAACACAGTGGTGTTGATTCGTCCCCTCTCTACATCCCAGTGTCCAGCTGTAGGCGATGTCCGTGTCCCCCAGCTGACTGAGAATGTCTATTGAGTGCCACAGATGCTGGCGTGTCCAGATGTGTTGATAATCAATCTGTAACTGCTATTTCCTCTGATTGTGATGCAATCTCAACACGTGCTCACTCCTGGACTCCACGTGTGTTTGAGTTCTTCTTACATGCGGAGTGAAGAGAGGTCACCCGAGTCTCCCATTCCAGAACATTCATTTGTGTCTAGTTGTTCAGTATAAAACCTCTCTCCCCATAGCCCTCCTGAGCAGGGTAGTCTCTCCATGGCCAAGCAAAGTTTGAGAGGACTTCACTGAGACCTGATCCACACTTCCGAATGAGGAAGGAGTTAACCTCTCTTGTTTCGAATGAGGAAGGAGGACCATGCTAACCTCTCTTGTGCCCCCTGACCAGGCAACACCACAGTCACTATGTCCTTAAAATACTCGCTACATGACATGTGGACATGTGTGTCAAGTGGTGTAGGACACTTGTGTTCCATTTCCCGCAAGGTTGTGCCACAGGGCAGCAATAACAGGGCAGCATGAAACCAGGGTTTAGAGTGCTGGGGAGAGCAGTTCAGGCTTTTACCTAATGTCCTTCCATGCCCCGGGACCCATTAAAGATCCTCCATGACCTCGGTCTTCTTGCTCCCTCTGGCTCCTCTTGGCTGTAGCAGGCACTCAGATCGTCTGTGCCTTTGATGGTCTTGACAGGTGTGATTTTGATGACCCTGACAGAGTCTTTGTATTTGTATTTGTAGAATGTCTCTCAGCTGAGATTTGCCTAGGGCTTTCTCATGGTTAGACAAAGGTTATGACTTATTAGGAGGCAGACCACAGAGGTAATATGCCTGCCCCTCCCCATGTGACATCAGGATGCCCACTCTCACCGTGACATCATCAATGATGTCAGCCATGGTCTCAGGTGGGAGAGTCCTTTGCTGTGCGTTCTGCCTTGCGTCTCTTTCCAGACACCAGGCACAGTGTGTCCTGGAGAAATGGAGAGGTGTGTTCCACTTCCTGGGTGTGGAACATCTTCACGTTAATTGGGTACAGAGTGTACGTTCTCCCCTTATCTCTATCTTTATTGTGGACTTGTGGCTCTTCACTTGCGCTCTGAGCATCATTAACTTTCTTGGTCCCAGCTCTGACTTGGGAGCTTCCAGCTGGCTCCTGGGTCTCTGCCTTGTCGCCGCTTTTGTTGTGTGTCTGCTTACTGGTTTCCGCCTTCCCTCACTTTCCAGCATTACAAGAAAGCTCCCACTTCATCTCTGTATTCCCTGGGGAACCCTCTCTCCCAGGGGTTCTATTTCCCTTCATCCAGGAGTCACCTTAGAAGCCAAGAGCAAGGCGTTGGGCCTGCTTGTTGCTACTGGGGTGGTCTTTATTCTAGGCCCTCTAAGAAGATGGAATCAGGAATTGTGTATACACTGATGCAAGCACATGCTGCTCTAATAAATGTTGGTCTAGCCGCACCTAATATGCGTCCATCTGAACCTGTACACACTTTTGTATGTTAAGTTGAAGGTGACTTCACATGGTGCCTCCAGATTTCCTCCGGGACCACATGCATCAGAGCAGACTTCCCCCCACTTATCTACAAAGAGATGCCTGGAAAGGGAACGTGTCGGTCCTTCACTGCCAGTTCGTATGTCGGTAAAGACATCCAGTTAGATTTATCTTCTTTCTGTTAACACGGCCAGCTTGGAGCATGGAGTCTAATTTTAACCTAAGGGTGGAGAAGCTTCTTTGCTTTCTAAAATCTCTTCCCAGATGACAGAATCTCCTCACGTGCCAGGTACGTGTCTGTGTTTTGAGTGACCATGGCATGTCCCCCACTGCAACCAGGGTCATGGAAAAAGTCCCTCGCTGCTGAGACTTCCTCCTCTAGTCAGTCATATCCTCATGGTCCATGTTTACCTAAAACTGTAAATGCTTCCCTGCTCAGCAGGTGTTCAAACTGGTTTATTTTTAACTCGGTAATTTAATTTTTATTAAATGGTAAAATATCTAATAATTGTTTTGACTGTTGTTTCCACAGAATCAAACCCTAAATTGGGGGGTGGGGGATTAAAATATTTTGTATGTTTTTTTAAAGACTTGTTCTATTTTTGGTTATATGTATGCGGGTGGTGTGTGCACATGAGTGTGGATGCCTGCAGAGGTCAGAGGCATCCATACTCTGGAGCTGGAGTTAAAAGCAGTTGTATCTAGGCTGAGAGGACAGCAAATGCTCTTAACCACTGGGCCATCGCTCCAGAACCTTGTTTTCTAATCTTGGAGCCTTCCTGGTGATTTCCCAGATATATACATGAAAGTCACACACTCCCATGTGTCTCTAACTGTATTGTACTCTTATCTAAAGCCTGATTTTCCTCCGTTTTTGTGCCCTTGGTCACTGTGTCTAAGTCATCAGCTGTGCCAGCTTCCTCACCCACGAGGCCTGACGGCTGTGCTCTCTCTCAGGAGCTGAGCCAGGTCTTCTACAAACAAGGGGACAAGTGTCAGACTTGTATGTCAAGTTAACTGCCCTGCCTCCAAGCCCTGGACACATACCGGGAGGTGCATCTGACTTCTTTCAGACAACTTTCACATTGTTTCCTCAAATGGCATCAAGATTTCCAGGAGTTTTTGTGCCAGGAGCAGATGAATTCATGAGAGCTGATACTGAGCCAAGATCCTGTGGAGTCCTATGGAACTGCTGGCCAGAGACACAGACTGGGGTCATCTATTTGGAATGTCACTGAACCTGTTTTCTGAAGGGTAAGGGAACGCCTTCTGCTTGTGTGGGGCCATGTTCCTCGATGATTTAAAGGCATGCACTTCTACGAAAGCTCGCACTGTGTGTTTAATATCCTTCACCACAGGAGGGAGGGGACTGTGCCACACAGGAGAGCCTCCCATGCTGTGGACTTTCCACTTTCTGTTGGGTATGACACGGAAGGCATTCTATGGATAGATAATCCCGCCAGTGTATGGTCTAAGGTTGATTTCTGTAGAATCACCTGGTATTGAAAGGGCCAGGTTCAGAGCAATCACAATGTGGCCAGTGGTCTCTGTGCTTGATAATTAACTCAAAAGATTCAATAGGAGACATGCACCATGGGACAGGGGCTGGTGACAAGGTCAAGGGCAGGTAATTCCGACTCAGCATCTGTGGGGGAGAAGGCAGAGGGCAGTCCACACACATCTGTAAAGACCAAATGAAATGCAAATATGTCACAGCAAATGGATGGTCTGGGGTTACCTCTGTGACCCCCCCAAGTGTGTTTGTGATCTGTCCACCTCCCTATCCCACAGCTTCCCCATCGAGACTGTCCCGGGAAGGACTCTAAAAGAGGACTCCAGCCCCTTTCTCAAGGAGTGTCAAAAGGGAACTAGACAAGAGGAGTCTAATATAAGCTGCATTGGGGAGTCGGGGGAAGCTGTCTTCTGCCCAAGTTTGGGACAGTCCAGACTATGAGACAACAGCACACCCAACACCTCACACCTGTGAGGAAGGGGTCTCTGAGCTCAAAGAGTAGGGCTTAAGAGCACACATTAGTCTCTCTGCTCCAGGTTCACGGTCAGGGTGCACCAGGCCGGCCTCTTCCCCTTGAGGAAGTCTGGAGAAGGTGCACAATGTCACCCAGGTGGGGCCTACAGTAACCCCTCAGGCCCTCAAACAGAACTCTCTGGGAGCTAGAAAGGAAGACCCCAGTGTGTGTGTGTGTGTGTGTGTGTGTGTGTGTGTGTGTGTGTACACACAAGGCACCTATGATGGCGAGTGTGTCCATGTGCACTGCCGTGTGAAGGTGGGTGTGTACATCTGAAAACAGGAGGACATGTGTCTTGTGCATAGGAGAGTGCTTCCTGTACATTTTGAGAAGGTACATAAGTGTGCACGCATTCCCTAACCATGTTGGAATCTCCATGCACACTGTAAGGAATTAAAAACCTTTACTTCTTCTGGAATTTTCCCATAAAATAGAATGAGTCTTCCAAATGAACTAAACAGAAAACTTGGTTTTGTGGGGGAGAAGTGGGCTGTGAGGAAGGGGGAAATACAGAAAGGAAGAAGGAAAGTGAGTTGGTCAATCCGATGTTGGCGTCTTAGTAAGGTGGGACAGAAAATAGCAATAGAAACGTCACTGGTCACATCTGGGGACCCAGGTTCCATTTCTGCAAGGATAGAAGCAGAGGGGATTTGGCACGCATGCTGGTGAAAAATGGCTCGTTAAGAAAATTACTGTCTCATTTCTCCTAGCTTCTTGAAGGGTCAAACAACAGCTCAGTCCTTCTCTGATGCCGAGGAACTTCGGAATGGGTGACTCCATCTTGATGTTTCACGTAGTCTGAGAGGTCCAGGGCAGAAGGCTTGCCCAAAGCACAGCCTCCCGAAATTCCTTTGTGACAGTAAGAAATGTGTGGCTCAGGCACTGAGGTGAGGTGACATGGCTACTGAAGAGGAGAGGCAGGATAAGTGAGAAGAGATGCAGGATCAGGCCCCACTGCGAAGAGCAGGAGGCTGGAAGACACTGGCTGCAGTCAGGACCTCGTGCTGAGAGGGCCTGTTCCTGGAGACTCAGCGGCATCCGGACAATCAATATTCTAGTTCCTGGAGATCAGAGGTATCCGGACAATCAATATTCTACCTCACATCTTCAAGAATCCTTGGCAATGCCTTGGGAAAGCCATGTTTCAGCACACTGTGTAACTTCATCCATCCGTTGTTTATCCAGCCAGCAACCATGGCTGAGCTGCAATATTCCAGATGCAAATCAGATGAAGCCCCACCCTTGAGACACCTTCTCCGGTAAGGAGCTGTGAGATTTGCTAGAGTTTGTGTCTTTGAAGTCACCCAAAGGTTCGTATTTGAAGGCTCAGTCCTCAACCTGTGTTTCTTGGGGTGGTGGCAGAACCTTTTGGGAGAGAAGACCCAGTCGGAGTATTTGGATATTAGGATCCTAACTCCTTTTTTACTTCCTACTGCCTGTAAATCACGAGCTGAGCTGAACCTCTTGCTTTACCACAGGGTCCTCGCCATGATGTGCTGCACAGCCACAGGCCCCAAGCAACTGCAGAAGCAAACTGTTCCAGTTACTGTGTGTCATCAACCTGGTCTACAGTCACCTGGAGCGTCGACCTCTCAGAGTGCCAGTGTGGGAATTCCTTGATTAGAGTAGCTGAAGTGGAAAGGCCACCACTCCGTGGTGGCACTGGTTGGGATCTGGGTTAGGATCCTGGACTGGATAAGAGAGGAAAGGTGAGCTGAGCAAGGCATTCCTCTCTGCTGCTTTATGGCTATGGTGGCAATGTGATACCGACTGCTTTAGGCTCCTGATGTTTCGGCTTTCCTGCCACAGTCGACTGCACCCTTGAACCATGAACTGAGATAAACCGCTTCCCTGTGAGTTGCTTTTCTCAGGTATTTTTTTAATCATCACGTACGTCAACAAGAAACAAAACTAAGAGGGATACCATGACCCTAAATAACCCTTTCTTTCTCATCAGTTGAATTATCTCAGGTACTTGTTACAGGAGTGGGAAGCTAACATAAGATTCAAACTGTCCGATATCCATCTTCTTTCTGTTGTAGGATGTTGTAGAGAAGTGGAACCGGCAGAATGCATGTATACATAGAAGAAGAGATTTATTAAGGAATTGGAGTGTGCAGTTGTGAGGATGGTGTATCTGAGCTGTGCACAGCATGCTGAGACTAGGAGTCCAACTGTAGCTTATGTCCAAAGTCAGTCTGGAGACTGAACTCCTTCCTCTTTGGGGACTGTCTTTGGTTTCTATTGATGTGATAAATACCATGATCAAAAGCAACTTGGGGAGGAAGGGGTTATATTATATATACTTCCACATCGTAGTGTATTATCATCAAAGGAAGTCAAGGCACAAACCTGAGGCGGAAATGCAAAGGCAGGAGCTGATGCAGAGGTTACTAAGAAATGTTGCTTATTGGCTTACTCACACTTAAACACCCGGGACTGCTGCTCAGAGCTGGCACTACCCACAGTGGACTGGGCCCTCCACATCAATCATCAATCAAGAAAAATTCCCCTACAGGCTTGCCTATGTGCCAATATGATGGGGTCATTTTCTCAAGGGGGGGGAGAAAGGGAGGAAAGTGGAGAAAAATATATATCTCAATAAAAATAATAATAATAAATAAACAAGACAAAGAAACTGAATAAAGGGAAGGAGGGAGGGAGGAGGGGCAGAAGGAGGAAGGGAAGGAAGGAGGGAGGGGAGAAAGAGCAGAGATAAAACCCAGGAGGCACACACATATTCTCTGTGATAGTGACATATCATCAGACCTTAATTTGGAATGGAAAGGCAAGATAGAAAGAAAAACCATATGGTCATGTCATGGTTCAAACACAGAACCAAAGACAAGACCAGAGACCCACCATGTCCTCGGTATGTCAATATTATCTATCTGAAACAATAAAAACATGGGGTTATTCCAATTTTTTGTATCTGTTAAGGTTTGCTATGTTACCTAGTATGTGGACGATTTTTGAGAAGTTTCCATGAGGTGCCAGGAAGAAATTTTCTTTTTTTATGTTTGGATGGAATGTTCTATAGTTGTCTATTAAGTCCATTTGAGTCATAACATTTGCTAGTTATTTGTTATTATTTGTTAATTTTCTGTCTTGACAGACCTGTCCAGTGGTGAGAGTGGGGTGTTGAAGTCTCCCATATTAGTATGTGGGGCTTAATGTGTGACTTAAGCTTCAGAAGTGTTTCTTTTACATATGAGGGTGCCCTTATATTTGGGGCATAGATGATCAGTACTGAGATTTCTTCTTGCTGGGTTTTTCCTGTGAATACTATAAAATGTCCTTCTTTGTCTCTTTTGATTGATTTTAGTTTGAAGTCTATTTTCTTAGATATTAGGATAGTTACATCAGCTTGTTTCTCAGGTTCATTTGATTGAAAAAAAATTTTCCAAACCCTTTACTCTGAGATGATGTCTGTCTTTGAGGTTGAGGTATGTTTTTGTAAGCAGCAGAAGGTTGGATTCTGTTTTTATATCTAATCTGTTAACCTGTGTCTTTTTATAGGTGAGTAGAGTCCATTTATATTAAGAGATATTAATGACTAGTGATTGCTAATTCCTGTTATTTTAGTTTTTGTTGGTGGTGATGTTAGTATTTTTTTCCCTTCTTTGGGATTTGCTGCTGTGAGATCATCTAGTGTCTGGGTTTTTGTAGCCAACTTTCTTGAGCTGGAGTTTTCCTCCTAGTACTTTGTGTAAGGTAAGGTTTGTGGCTAGGTATTGGTTAAATCTGGTTCTGTCATGGAATATCTTGTTTGGTCCTTCTATGGTGATTGAAAGTATTCCTGGATGTAGTAGTCTGGGCTGGCATCTGGCATCCCTTAATGTCTTCATAACACTTGACCAGGACCTTCTGGCTTTCATTGCTTCCTTTGAGAAGTCAGATGTTGTTGAAATAAGGAGCGGCGCGGCTGTGTCCCTGTACCCGGCTGCCCGCATGGCCCAGCTTATGCCCCGAAATAATTACACAGAAACTGTATTCATTTAAACACTGCCTGGCCCATAAGTTTCAGCCTCTTATTGGCTAGCTCTCGCACCTGGACTAGTCCATTTCTGATAATCTGTGTAGCACCCCAAGGTGTGCTTACTGGGGAGATTCTAGCCTGCGTCTGTCTGGAGTGCGAACATCATGGCGACTCCTGACTCAGCTTCCTTCTCCCAGAATCCTGTTCTGTTTACTCCACCCACCTAAGGGTGGGCCTATCGAATGGGCTTTAGGCAGTTTCTTTATTAATAAGAAATCACTCCCACATCAAGATGTAATTCTGATAGGACTGTCTTTATATGTTACTTGGCCTTTTTCCTTTGCAGCTCTTAGTATTCTTTCTTAATTTTACCCTGATACCCAAACCACACAAAGACACAACTAAGAAAAAGAATTACAGATGAATCTTTCTCATGAACATTGATGCAAAAATGCCCAATAAATTACTGGAAACCAAATCCAAGAACACATCAGAAGAATCATCCACGATGATCAAGTTGACTTCATCACAGAAATTCAGGGATGGATCAACATATGAAAATCTGTCTATGTAATCCACCATATAAACAAACTTTGACTTCATCCCAGAAATGCAGGGATGGATCAACATATAAAAATCTGTCAATGTACTCCACCATATAGACAAACTAAAACACACACACACACACACATGATGATATCATTAAATCCTGAAAAAGCCTTCAACAAAATACAACACCCCTTCATGATAAAGGTCTAGGACAGAGCAGGGATACAAGGAACACACCCAAACATAATAAAGGCAATATACAGTAACCCAACAGCCAACACCAAACTAAATGAAGAGAAACTCAAAACAATGCCGCTTAAGTCAAGAACAAGACAAAGTAGTCCACTCTCCATATCTATTCAAATATAGTTCTTGAGGTTCTAGCTAAAGCAATAAGACAACAAAAGGAGATCAGGGGGATACAAATCAGAAAAGAAGAAGCCAAACTCTCACTATTTGCTGATAATATAGTTTACATAAGCAACTAATAAAGATAGTTTACATATGCAACCCCAAAAGTTCTACCAAAAAACTTCTACGACTCATAAACACCTTCAGTAATGTAGCAGGATGCAAGATTAACTCAATAAAATCAGTAGCCCTCCTTTATACAGATGATAAATGGGCTGAAAAAGAAATCAGAGAAACATCATCCTTAACAATAAACACAAATAGCATAAAGTATCTTGGGGTAACTCTAACCAAACAAGTGGAAGACCTGTATGACAAAAATTTTAAATCTTTGAAGAAAGAAATTGAAGAAGACACCAGAAAATGGAACAATCTCTCATACTCTAGGGTAGGTAGAATTAACATAGTACCAATGGCAATCTTATGAAAGCAATCTACAGAGTCAATGCAATGCCCAGCAAAATTCTTCACAGACCTTAAAAGAACAATACTCAACTTCATATTGAAAAGCAAAAAACCCAGGATAGCCAAAAACAATTCTGTAAACTAAAGGAATTTCTGGAGGCATCACAATTCCTGACTTCAAACTCTAATACAGCCTGGTATTGGCATAAAAACAGACAAAAAGACCAATGGAACCAAATCAAAGATATCAATCCACACACCTATGAACACCTGGTTTTTGACAAAGAAGCAAAAAATATAAAATGGAAAAAGAAAGCATGCTGGTATAACCGGATATCAACATGTATAAGAATGAAAATAGATTCATGTCTATCACCATGCACAAAACTCAAGTCCAAAGACCTCAACATAAAGTCAACCACACTGAACCTCATAGAAAAGAAAGTGGGAAGTACACTTGAATGCATTGGCACAGGAGACCACTTCCTAAATATAATCTCAGTAGTACAGACAGAGAGAAACAATAAATGGGACCTCCTGAAACTTAAAAGCTTCTGTAAAGCAAAGGACATGGTCAACAAGACAAAACAGCAGCCTAAAAATGGGAAAAGATCTTCACCAACCCCATATGGGACAGAAGGCTGATCTTCAAAATATACAAAGAGCTCAAGAAATTGGTCATCAAAAGAACAAATAATCCAATAAAAATGGGGTAAAGACCTAAACAGAGAACTCTCAACAGATGAATCTAAAATGGCTGAAAGACCCTTAAGGAAATGCTCAACACCCTTAGTCATCAGAGAAATACAAATCAAAACAACTCTGAGATTCCATCTTACACCTTTAAGAATGGCCAAGATCAAAAACACTGATGACAGCTTATGCTGGAGAGGTTGTGGGGAAAAGGGAACATTCCTGCATTGCTGGTGGGAGTGCAAACTGGTACAGCCACTTGGGATGTCAGTGTGGCGATTTCTCAGAATATTAGGAAACAAGACCTAGCAATACCACTTTTGGGTATACACCCAAAGGATGCTCAATCATACCACAGGACATGTGCTCAACTATGCTCATAGCAGCATTATTTGTAATAGCCAGAACCTGGAAACAACCTAAATGCCCCTTGACCAAAGAATGGATAAGGAAAATGTGACACATTTACACAATGGAGTACTACACAGCAGAAAAAAATGACATCTTGAAATTTGCAAGCAAACAGATGGATCTAGAAAACATCATATTGAGTGAGGTGACCCAGACCCAGAAAGACAATTACCATATATACTCACTCATAAGTGGCTTTGAAACATAAAACAAAGAAAAATCAGCCTACAATTCATAATCCCAGAGAACCTAGACAACAATGAGAACCCTAAGAGAGACATGCATGGATCAGCCTATATGGGAAGTAGAAAAAACAAGATCTCCTGAGTAAATTGGGAACCTGGAGACCATGGGAGAGGGTAGAAGGGGAGGAGAGAGAAAGGGAGGGGAGCAGAGAAAAATATATAGCTCAATAAAATCAATAAAAATTTTAAAAAATAAGCATCTCTTTAAAAAAAAAGATTCCTTCCTTCAAATATGTCTAGCTTTATACCAAGTTGACAAAACCCAGCCAGCACAGGGACCCAAGTCTTTTCTCAATCAGCAGATTTGAGAAAAGGCTGTGACATTATGGAAAGCATTTGTTTTACTCGGAGTCAACTGATTCAAAGGTTTATCTCATTTAAAATACCTTTGCAGAAGCTGCTATAATGGTGTTTGACCAGATGTGTAGCACAGTGGCACAGCCCAGTTGGCATGAGCTCTGTCCTCTTATCCTATAATCCTGCAACAGAAAGCACCAGGAAGCCTGGTGTGAAACACTGAACGGTAAAGAACACATGACTTGAGCCCCAGATCTCATAGTGTGGACCTCCTTGGGTCATATCTGAAAGGAGGACAAGCCTGACTGTGACTGACTGGGGGCAAGAGCAGAAAGCGAACTCTGGAGAAGTGGTACTTAATAGGGAAACCCAGGTCAGTGCAGGCTGGAGGTCCCACGCAGAGCATGGTGTGGGAGCCACCCAGATCAAAGGCTCCAGCGTCTAGAGAAACTGACCCCCTCCATGGGCACACATGTAAGCTTGCAACTGAATTATGTCATGTGTGACTTTATATCAGCAAGTGGAAGTCACTGTGCTCGCTGAAAGCAGCAAGGAGAGACGTGTGAGCAGACGGGCTCCCTCGGGTGCCCACTTCTGAGCTTCTCACCTGTGCGAGTCTAACCATTGATCTCCTCTGGTTCTTAGTTGCCACATCTGCCATCAGAAACCTGGCTGTCATCTCATAGGGCCCCCTGACAATTAAATAAGTCATCTGGGATGGTCCTCCACAGGTAGCCTGACTGCATTCCTGATGATGGTAACGGCTCCAGAGGCAGCACGACCACCGTGTGTGTTCACTGTCACTGTAAAACACTTTTATCCGTGACTCCAAGTTTCTGCATTCCAGGAAGCAACACAGCTTCCTACCACCAAGAACCCAGAGTGGATGTGGGAAATTAAGACACCGTACAACCTGAAGGTGAGCACGGCAACCACTGCACACATTTCCAAGATTTCCGAACCTGGGATGGCACCTGGCATCTGACACCTGGCACCTGGCATCTGCTGCCGGCACCATAGATATTTGTCAACCCAGCAGGGAGTAAAGGAGAACGCTGGAAATGTCCTGTCCGCCAGGGAACTCACATTCGCGGAAGGGCTTTGAGAGCCAGGCCCACATGAGTCAAACCTGGGATCCCTCCGTAGATCCAGCCCTGTGCTCTGCAGATAGGATATGTTTGAAGACTGCCTGGTGATAGAGAAATCTAAAAATACACATGGACAATCACATTACTCAAGTATCAACAGATACCACAGTTACCACCCAGTGGAAGAGAGTCTCAGAAGCTCCAGCAGGAGCAAAGAGGCGTTTTTAATAACACTGCCTGATTTCCCCCACACCATATGGCCTTGGTAATTAGCCCAGCCACACACGGCTCCCCTCGCCACACGCTAGTGGCGTGACGCAAGAACGATCAGCAGGAAATTGCGGTTTATTTTGACTTCGTGTGCATGCAGCTACATAAGGTTTTAATAAGCTTTGAATTATCAGTCCTTCTAGCCCTATAAATATTTCTAGAGTCGATTTCTGTGGTCTTTCTTAAAAGATAGAGCGCACACACCCCAAAAAGGGGAAGGGAGGAATAGAAACAGCTCTGCTCTGGTCCCAGCTCATCTAAAATTCTAGGATTCACCCCCATTCCCTCCCCCAACCCCAGACAGTTCCAGTGTACACTAACTAGCGTTCGGTGTCAGCCTGATGAGAAATCTCCAGCAGAACACCACTGGGTGCTACCCCAGGTCATGTCAGCGCTAGCATGTTTATCCCGGCAAGAGCATCCATCAAGTCTGTGAAGACAGGCGAAGATAGAGGAGAACCTAAAATAAGCTTGCTAGGCTAGACAAACCTCTCAAGATAGAATCCACGAGGGGAAATGACAAGGACTTTGGCAGGACCCGTTGGTTTCAGAAAGTGTGGAAAGAATTCATACTTGAGATAAGTATTAGTTTAGTGTGGTCCATAGGCAAGAGGAGCTCCTGTCCGCAGTCCTGAGTTCTTGTATGGACAGTCTGCAACGGGCTGCCATGGCCCTTGATGGGCACTGCTACCTTTAAAAGATGTAAATCAAGAGGAAGGAGACCAAAGAAGATGAAGATGGCGGGGAGGCTAGAAGCACTGCCCTATATAGTAACCGAGGAAAGAGGCTAGGGTTCAACCAGCCTCTCTTTCCCTTCTCACCACAGCTGCCAGGAAGAGATGTCTCTGGAAGGCACTTAAGCTTTAGGTTGACCTACTAACCAGTCTGTTGATGATATGGTCTAAAAATACAGGGGAAGCCACATTTTGGAGAAGCATTCAGGTTGAGGCGATATAATTTCAAAGCTCACCCCCAGGGATGTATTTCCTCCAGCCAGGCTGCTCCTCTGGGCTTTCATATGTTCCGATGTCTTTCTGAGTAGCTATGCAAACACATCTGTTACCTCAGACTTCGCCCAAACGACAGGCCAAAGAAGCAATTTTACCAAAGCCTGGCTTGGGAAACGAAGTTTAATTTGGGTTGTTTACAGAAGCGTAGGTAAAAATCATGGACGCTTGTGGGTAGCTATACTACCAACACAGAGCCCCAAACAGCAATTGCCAGCTACTTGTGTACGCTCAGGGAATGGCGAACCTCACGGCCCACCTCGTGAATCTAAGAAATCACAACTCCAACTGCAAGCAGGAAACAAAGAAAATGAACTGGAAAAAAAAATAAAAAGCTATACAGCTTCAAGCCTTCTCAAGTGAGGTACTTCCTCCAGCAAGGCAGAACCTACTCAATGTCCCCAAACAGTGGGGTGACCTAGCCCTGGATTTCCATTCACTGAATGTTATGGTTTATAGGCAAAGCTTTTTCCATCCACTTGGGGTACCTTCTACTTTGAGATTACTTTTTTTTCTTCAAACTCATGATCCTCCTGCCTCTGCCTCCTTCAGCAAATCCTACCTGCGTACATTACCACAACCGACTGCATCTAAACTTCTTAACTGATGTTTTGCCCTTGGAGACACAGGATGTTGTCAGTTTTTTTTTTCTCCGTTGCCTTGTTGGAGATCATCTGTGTCTTTCTCAACCATGAAGCTCTCAAGACTTTTCTGGCTGTATTGTACCCTGGTATGCTGTGCAGACCCGTTTTCCATCCTCACTCTTTGGGGTGTTTTCGTGTCTTTCATGTGCTTTTCTAAACCTGTTTTTTTTTTTTTTAATGTGTTTACCCGGGAGGCAGGTTTTGCCTGGGGGAGGGGCACTTCTGAAGGCTCGCCACCAACCATTTAAGCAAGTATCAGTTGGTCTTCGGATCCAGAAGCAAAATAGACAGAAAAGAAGTCGGCAAGATCGACTTAGCATGAGCAGCCTTTCTGCTTGTGTCCACTCTCTTCTTAAGAGCCATGCTGGCCACAGCACTGTGAACAAGCGCCACTCCATTTACCTCTCCGTTACAGACAATCCCTCTCTGTAACTCATCTTCTTCTCTATCCTGGGGCATTGCCACAAGTTTGCTGAGTTCCTGAAGCAGGTAGGTGCGGCTGCCTCATGGTGTTCTGTCCATCCCAGGGCCAAGCAGGAGGAGGCCCTCCCTTTTCTAGGACATGCTCTCGCTTGTCACGCTCACCGCAGACTCCCTAGGTCCACAGGCTTCAGGTCAGTGCTGCAGCCATGCCTGACCGCTGAATAGGTCCTGGCTGAATGGGCGGTCTCCACCCCTCTGTACTTTCTTTCAAGAGAGAGGAGCACAGAACATACTTTTAGGGATCGGCATTTCGGCATCCAGCCCGGGGCCACGCCTACTCTTTCTCCGTGTTGCCTTATCAAGCTTTGGAGCCCCACAGCCTCGGCAGCATGTCTTCCTCAGGCGAGGTACAAATCTTGCCACCTCACTTGGTCCATTTTGCCATTATCTTTTTAACTCCTCCCAGTTGCTCTAAAGTCTTATCTACCTGATCTGCATGCCAGCCTAAGCTATTCATCACACCACAGCCTGTCCCGCCCATAACCACCAGATTCCACCGCAGGATCAGCCAAGCCACAAAAGTCCCATAGTGGTGCCTGGTGTGGGCTTCAGGTTTTTCTGACACCATTTAAAGATGATGCTACTACCCTTCTCCCACTTTGTGTTCTTAGCACCCTTGCCAAAGACCAGTTAACTATAAACATGTGACCTTATTTCTGGGCTTACATGTTCATCTTAAGTCTATAGTTTGCCCGCCCCATACTGTTTTAGCTACTACAGCTTTGAAACATGTTTTTAAATTAAGTAGTTTGGTGCCTCCTGTGTTTTACCTTTGTTCATCATTGCTTTGGCTATTTGGGTTTTTTTTTTTTAATGATGCATGTGAATTTTAGGATTGTTTTAATCTATTCTGACAAGGAATAGCTTTAGCATTTGGATAGATATTGAACTGAATCTGTAGGTCTCTTTAGTAGTATGGAAACCTCAGTAGTAATAATTATTCTATTCTATAAACATCACCAGTGCTTACCTAGTCTTTGATATGCAAATCTTTTAACTGTGATTAAGTTTACCTCAGAGTCTTTGGGGGTTTTTTGTTAACTTTTTGTTGCTTATTTGTGAATTTCACATCACACATCCTGATCTCACTCCTCTCCCTATCCCCTTTCATCTGTCCTCTGCCCTTGCAATCTCACCCCCCCAAAAAAAAATTTAAAGTGAAACCAAAACAAACAACAAGAAAAATCCCAGCATGGAAGTTGTAGTGTCGCTCAGTGAGTCACAGGCAGTCCATACATCTTGATTTGCAAGCGTTCATTGCAATGAGCTATTGGCCTGGCTGGAGACCTCTGGCTTGTGCTACACTATCAAACTGGTCCCCTCACTGGGTCTCCTCTTGGATATCCTGTGGTTGCCTTGTGTCATGGAGATCCTGTAGCTTTGGATCTGCAAGCCCAGCCCCTTCACATGCTCCAGCTCATAGATGAGGTGGGTATTGGGGTGGGCTAACTCATAGTCCTGGTTCTGGGCCTGGGTGACAGCTGGATTGATCAGCAAGCCAGTTTCCCTCATTGTCAGCACCCTGGCGAGCTTCCCAGCACTGCCTCAGATAGCTCATCCAATCTAGCAGACAACAAGGGGCAGGGACAGCTCTCCTGCTCTCACACCCTTGGGTCCAGTTCAACCACACTTCTACCACCATAGCCACCTCTACTGTTTTGCCCAGGCGAGGTGTAGGGCCTACTCTCCAGATTGCAGCACCGGTGAGAGGCAGGCAGGGTCTTCCATTCTCATGCCCCTGAGCTTGGTTCTCCCTCCTGTTGCAGGTGACAAGGGGTGGGATGGAGAACATATTACCCCAATCCTGCCATCCTGTGTCATACAGGAGAGGGAATGGGGGCAGTTCTCCTGCTCTCGTGCCCACAGGCCCGTCTCACCTGCACCGCTGCCAGCAGGGTCAGCTTATTGTGCTGCCCAGGCAGGGTGCCATGCCTGCTCTCCCATGTGCTGCCCTGGTAAGGTACAGGGCCTGCTCTCCCAAGTGCTGTTGCAGGATGGGCTCTTACACTCTCATGACCACAGGACCAGCTTTTCCCATGTAGTTGGTGGCAAGCAGCAAGTGGGTATCTCTCCTTGACCCACACCACTGCATGACAGGCTGTAGAGCAACAGTCTCATTCTCCACACCCCCGCCAGCAGGTAGAGCTCTACTGTGCTGCCCTGGGGATGAACAAGGCCCTCTCTCCAGAGTGTTGCTGTTGGTGGGGGCATGGACAGTTCTCTCTAGTGCTACAGCAGATGAGAAGCAGGGCCAGCTCTGTGCACCATATCCTCACTGTTTTTGGTGGTAAAGGAGCCACAGGCATCAGCACAGACAGTGGTTGCCCAAACATGGTCCTTGGCAGCAACTGAATTTCCTGTAACCCCTGCCTGCCAGAGTAAACAACTTGTTTTCCTGTGCTTGCAGCTGCTCTGAGCAAACAATTTGTTTTGCAGCTGCTCTGAGCACAAGACCCTCAGGAGTTCCTGATGGCAGGGGAGTGGTTTCTG
This sequence comes from Microtus obscurus, assembly GCA_963919715.1. Taxonomy (NCBI): domain Eukaryota; kingdom Metazoa; phylum Chordata; class Mammalia; order Rodentia; family Cricetidae; genus Microtus; species Microtus obscurus. Next base: position 27,775,556 of record CAWTZC010000015.1, read on the forward strand.
GTGGGCTTGCAGCTGAGAGTTAGGGCATGGCCATTAGTCAAGGAAACCCTATATAAGCTGCTCTGGAACACAATAAAGGGAGTATTGTTGGTGTTACCTGTGCCTTTGTGTGTATTCTTCAATCTCCAGGCCCTTGCCCAACTCACGAACGTACCATAGTGCATAGAGCAGGTGTTGTACTACACCTTGGCAGCAGCCCAGGCTCAGACATCACCTTGGCCCTGGGTGACAAAGAGGACATCTACCTCAGCCCGCTCCTCACCACCCTTGCCTCTTCACATCTGCCTCTCTCCCCTATTTCACCACCCTGTCCTTAATCAACATAATGGTGCCCAACTGCTGAGGTTCAGAGGTGCAGGCTGGGCCCATAGGTAAAATTCTTCCTGCCCCAGGTCTAGGGACTGGGTCAGAGCTGTGCTTGTCCTCCAGGGTCTGTTGGATCTAGAAACGGAGCCTTTTGTTCATTAGTCTTTGTTGATCAGTTTTCCTTTTAATTCAATGTTCAGATGCTCCGTGCATGCATAATGCACCTATTTTGTCCTTTGATTTTATATTCTGCATTCCTTAGATCTGACAGATCTAAGATCTAACAGATTTTTATGAGTCTTTATGGTTTTTATGTAAAAAATTGCTGCTTTTGTAAACAGGTAATTCACTTCCTCGGGGTTGTTTTTCCTGTTTGAGACATTCAAGACCGTATTGTCCACTCAGCATCCTTAGCAAGTTCATACCAAATCTGAGGTTAGTTTTTCAGGTCTTCAGTAAAGAATACTGGGCTTTAGATAGGACTCCCGTGGGATCTTTAGGATGCTTTGCTATCAAAGAAATGTATTCATAACTTCCACAGTGTGGATTCTGCATGTCCCTTAACTAATCCTTAGGCTAAAGGCTCTACAGTGATGCTACTGGGAGGAGATGGAGCCTCATCAGGCTCCCATCCTAAAGACCCAAAAGACTGGGTACCCTCTTCGGTGGGAACTGGGGGTTACTAGACATTTCCAGCTCACAACCAGGCAAGTTTTACTGTTTTGCTTTGCTTACACTTCTTGTTGTGATGCACTGCCCTACCACAGGTCCAAAGCAGGGAGACCAGCTGATCACGGAGGAGAAACTCCAAAACCAAGTGTCAAACTTTTTCTCTTGACACTGTCCAAGTGATGGAAGGCTAATCCTGTGCACGCACATGGAAGGTCTCTTGGCATATTTAGGAATCTCTCCTTTCTGCGACATTTTACAGTTTCCCTATGCATGACTTCCTTTATAAAACGTATTTCTACAATTGGTTTCTCTCATGTTATTGATTATGGAATTACTTATTAACCTCATATTTATAGTTTATTGCTAATGTATAAAAATAAACTAACTTTTGTAGGTTTAGCTTGTATCCTGATGAATTTGTTTAGTAAATCTGGTAGGTTTTTCCCTAATGGCTTCTTGGACCCTGGTCCAAACTTACCAAATGAGAATCTTGAGTAACAGATCACCGATAATCTGTATGCACGTTAAGATTTGATTTAAGGCATGCTGAGCAAACAAAGATGCAACAGTATGTTTCTCTGATCTTTACTGGTCCATGACAGTTAAGCTTCACCCCCAGTGAAATCCCTGACTCAGGAAGAACTTCAGAGAAAGTGTTCCCATGTATGTGGCCAATATTCACTCTTTATAGTTGCATTAAAGGGTTTGGAAGACCAAAGCGAATATGATCTAGACACAAAGGTACTTAAAGCATTCTTTCTCCACTATTTAAAATATAGAAAAAGAACAAAATACAACACATCAATCTTCATTTCCCCTCAAAAGACGACTAGCATTAAAGTACCGGCTCTGCCAATGTCTGAACTGACCTGGGGACTAATGGAAGATGAAGCCATTAGGGCAACAGTTCTCAACCTTCCACAGGGGCCACGTAAGACCATTGGAAAATACATAGATTTACATTGCAGTTCATAACAGTAGCAAAACTAAAGTAATGAAGCAACAAAAAATAATTTTATGGTTGTGGGTCACCACAACATGAGGAACTGTATTAAAGAGTCAGACTATGGGGAAGGTTGAAAACCACTGCTTGAGAGGCTTGTTGCTCAAAGTTTCTTGGGCACCAAAAAGAACTAAAGGTCAGGAAGAGAGGAGAAGCACACAAAAAGATTCTCTTGAGAGATAGATTAGATAGATAGATAGATAGATAGATAGATAGATAGATAGATAGATAGATAGATAGACAGATAGACAAATAGATATTATTTGACTTTCTGGAGACCAGCTGCTTTGAAGAAACAGTGCTCAGAGCATGAGCAGCCATTTGGAGAAAGACTCCTCTTCACTGAAGCCTGAATTCAACTTTAGCAGAGAAAAGCTAGCCCAGTCTGGTCATATTACTGACAGGGTGTTTGGGCTCTTGTTGTGTGGGGACAGACGTGGGTCAGAGTTGAGCTGCTCTAAAGGGATTTCCCTGCACGACCAAATCATGAGTGGCTCGAGGAAATACTTAGGGATTTATGTTAAGCATATAAATCAGGTTGAGTTAAAGTTGTATTTTGGATACATGACTCTGTTTTGTTTCTAAGAAAAGATAAAAGTGTGATATTATCCCTGTCACAGTCTGAATAATAGTAAAGATTCCAATATCAATTTTAAGAATTTGGAGTAAGGTTTTAACGTATTCTTACATTTGCCATACTTGACACTTGTCACTGTTTCTTTTTGTTCTGAGATGATAACATGTTCCCCAGAAGTCACGCACATAGGAAAGAAGCCCTATGTGGCCATTGCACAGTCTCGCCAGTGGTCACGTCTTACTCTGAAAGGAGGCGTGTCTGTTTTCAAAGCATCTTACCGGCGTGTGTGTGTGTGTGTGTGTGTGTGTGTGTGTGTGTGTGTGTGTTTTCCACAAGAGCCACCAAGATTCACAACTTCCACCAAATGCTCTTGCACTGCCTTTCAAGGCTGCACCCATCACCTCCCCTCCGTCACGCTTAGCCACTGGAGCCCAGCAGCCCCCCTTTCCGAGATTCTGTCAAGAGAACACTACAGCATGTGGTCTCGTAAAGTCTACTTGGCATAAAGCCCTTGAAATCACTCACAGCGTTGCGTGTGTCAATAGCTTTCTTCTTGTCCTCACTAAGTAGAAATCCATCTTATGGGTGTAATGTTATTACTTTGGAAACTGCGCTGTTGACAGTTTGACATCCGTGTGAGGACATCTCTCCTGTTCCCACTTTGGAAAACTACTACAACTGTAAGTGCTATGAATGTTTACATACAGGTAACATGCATGTAACTTTTCATTTTTCTAGAATAAATGCGCAGGAGTGTAATTTGTGGGTTCTGTGGAAAATACCTATTTTTAGATTTTAACGGAATTGCCAGACTCTCTTCTAAAACAACTGTATCATTTTCCCCTCTCACTAGAAATATATGAGCGCTCTAGTTTCCCAGTGCAAGTGTGGTGATGGTTTCATAAAGGAGTTGGGAAGTGTTTCTGCTTCTATTATAAGAAAGGTATTTCTGGAAGATTCAGATACAGAAATTTGTGAGACAACTACAGCAATTGGTAGAGAGAATTCTACTGATTAAAATGCATTTATTAGAAACCAGTGCCATGGGGGTCTCAGGTGAGGGGTTGCGTAGAAGCACCTCTGAGTGCATTCCATGGGGTGGACAAAGAGCTGCAAGTCCCAGAATGGAGATCCACTCAGATCAGAAACTGAAGTGACAGCTGAAGAAAAAGGAGGAGCTCGCGGGGAGTGACAGCTGGAAATCTGAGGTGAGGAAGTGAGCGTGAAAGCAGCAGAGATCAGGAGCCACCCTGACACAAAGTGACAGGTACCGATCTGGGGGCGTTTGACGGACTGACAGCAGCTGTTGCAGACTGACATGGAACAGAGAAGCACCAGCCACCGGGGGCGGGGGAGCTACAGTCTTTATTAGAACAAACAACACCCATCAACAGGATGGGCAGGGCCCCTGCAGATGGGAGTCTGCCCATGGGCTCTGGGTCAGACTTGCTATGTGATCCCTCCCTTCAGACTTCTGCTCCTCCCTAATTGGTCCCTTTTTTCCAGATCAGCCCTCTTTCACAAAATTCTAAAAGCAATAATCTAAATCATTAGAAAACTAAAGTAAGAAAATCAATTTAAACTTAAAGTAAGCAAAATAAAGAAAATCATACAAATTTGACCAGAAATAAGCAAAATTGAAAATACGAAAGCAATAGATGAAGTACACACGACCAAAGGCTGATTCCTTTAAAAGATCAATAAAATTGACAAATCTCTATCCATGAAACAAAAAGAGAAGACACAAGTTGTCAAAATCAGAATTAAAATGGATATCATTTATGATCCCGTCGGACTTGAAGGTATCACAGGGCAGTCAATGAGCAAATCTGTGCTTATGTGTTTAATAACTACAACACAGCAATTCCTTGAGACACAAACTACCCAAATTCATTCCATATCAACACATGACCTTACATCCAATTTATAAGATTTTAAATCCCATTTTAAAATCCCTACCTCAAATAATTGCTATGTGAGTTCTCCTGGGGAGGCTTGAATCAACGTCTGTTTACCCCAGATAGGGCACAAGCAAGAATACATAGCAAAAATTCCACCCTGGTCTAGCTAAATGAACCAATGGGTATGCTGTTATTACAGCATGAATAGGGTTATTTCCTGGCGTGTGGGAGACAAGGCAACTCCATCACCATGAGGTCCCACCACAGCATGGATGATGACTCATGGAAGCTGAGTCCCTGGAGTTGCCTGCTCAAGTTGCAGCCACCTGCAGTGAAGAGCTTCCTCTATCCCAGCAACTGGTCATGGTTTACACCACTTACAGGGTAGCCTTTTGTGAATCCTGCTGTTTTCTGAGTTCCTTAAGTCTTCCAAGTTTCCTGAGTTTCTTGAGTCTTATAATCCTTCCTTCTCACTCCAAGAAAGAATATTTCAAAATTCATCTGTAAATGAAAAGGACTTAGCTCTTTTTTTTTCACTTTTTGAAACAGGATCTCACTAAGTAACCTTGACTGACCTAGAACTCACAGAAATCCACCTGTGTCTATCTCTGACGAGCTAGTATTAAAGATGTGTCCCACCACACTAGGGTAGGACTAGAACTGAGATACAACTGTGATGTGGGAGGCCCTTCTGTGTATGTGTTGCTTTTATTGGTTAATGAATAAAGCTGTTTGAGGTAATGGCTTAGCAGAGTAAAGCCAGGCAAGAAAGAGAGAGAGAGAGAGAGAGAGAGAGAGAGAGAGAGAGAGAGAGAGAGAGAGAGCAGGCCGAGTCAGGGAAATGCCATGTAGCTGCTGAAGGAAAATAAAATCATGGAATACAAGTGGAAACTGGCTACCCAAATTTACAGTTCCAGAGGGAGTAGAGTCCATCATGGCAGGGAGGCATGGCAGTAAGTGGCAGGCATAGTGGCAGAAGCAAGAAGCTAAGAGGCCACATCCTCAACCCCAAGCACAGAGCAAGAGAGAGGGAACTGGAAGTGGGGTGAGGCTATGTACTCTCAAAGCCCGCCCCCAATGACATACTTTCTTCAGTAAGGCTCCACCTTCTAAACCTCCCCAGACAGTATCACCAACAGGGGACCAAGTGATCAAATGGCTCAGCCTGTGGAGAGCATTCCTCATTAAAGTCACCACAGGCTCAAAGTAATTTGATAGAAAAGGGGCACTTTTTTTTTCAGCAAATGGTAGTAGAGCAACTGGATGTTTATGCTCCCTTATAACAGACCACATCTCCCCACAAAAGCCCCCACCATCCTTATATCTTATGAAAGACTGCATCTCCCCACCAAAGCCCCCACCATCTTTATATCTTATGACAGACCATATCTCCCCTCCAAAGCCCCCACCATCCTTATATCTTCTGACAGACCACATCTCTCCACAAAAGCCCCCACCATTCTTATATCTTACTAACACACACAAAAAAAAAAAACGTTCACTATATATATATTTAAAACCTGAGTGTAAAATTCTAAATTATAGAACTTTACCATAGTTAGTGTCAGCTATCAAATTGATACAAACCTAGCATCACCTGGGAAGTGGAAACCCCAACTAAACAATTGCTCAGATCATACCTGCCTGTGGTTATGTCTGTGTGGAATGTTTGTAATTGCTAACTGATGTAGGAGGGTCCAGGCTACTGCAGGCAGTGCTGTACATATGCAGGCAAGAATGGATTATACAAGAAAGCCAGCTGAGCAAGCCAGAGGGAGCAAGCCAGCAAGCAGCACTCCTCCATCTCTGCTTCAGTTCCTGCCTTCAGGTGCCTGCCTTGAGCTCCGGCCCTGGCTTACCTTGATGATGAACCTGTAAACACAGCCTTTCCTCCACATGTTACATTTGGCTATAGAGAAAATCAAACTAGAAAACCTTCTAAAAGAAAATAAGATAAATTTTGCATGGCCTTTGGTTTGACGGTAACTTTACAAATATAATATTGTAAGCACAATCCACAAATGAAAATTGCTAATAGTTGGGCTTTCCTAGTACAGAAATTTTACTTTTGTTCTCTGCTGGCCATTCATAAGAAAATGACAGAACAATGAATACTAAAACAAAATATTTGCAAACCATCTTTATGATAGAATTGTATCCAGAACATAGAAAGAACTCATAATACTTATTAATAGAAGCAAAACGCCAAACAACCAAAAAAAGTGGGTAAAGATCTTAACAGATAGTTAGCTATAAATAATTTATAAATTTTAAGTAAATATGAAAATATTCTCCACATAATTTTTCATTAGAAATGTGACTTAAAACTTACCATGATCATACCTAAAAATGCCACAGCAAGTTTTGATGTGACGTGAAATAGTAATTCTCATTAGTTACTGGTAGAAAGAAAGACCAAATAGTACAGTCACTGGAGGTGACAGAGTTGAGTTTGATATACTTTTAGAATCCTAGAGATGGTCATACAAATGGACCAATAATCGTGCTTTTAAGTGTTTTACAACTAATTTCTACCTCAAAATGATATAAAAATATTTATAGGCCAGGCACACAAGATGAGCCCAATAGTCCAATAACGGCAAGACTGTTATGGGGGGAGCCAACCATTTTTATTGGAATTTGGTTCCCACTCCAAGGAGGGAATTCACAGGCGGCAATATACGCTCAGTCAAAAGCTTCTGGCTCAGGAGGCTGTAGGCCATAGTGGGAAGGCTGCTGTTCTTGCTTTGCTGTATAGACACACACCTATCACATCGCCTTTAAACAACTATGCTTATGCCCATAAGCTTTCAACATTGACAAGAGAAAATTCTTTTTACAGTGATCAGCTGTAATAGCAGAGAATCATAAATGACTGCTGAGTTCCTGAAGACATCTATACCACATACTCCAGTGCTTAGAGACTATCCTGAGAGGAGTACTGGGAAGAACATAAGAGATGAATGACGCAGGGAAGAACGGCTTGGAGTGCTGACTTCCAGGAGGGAAGAGTGGTGTGGAGTACTGACTTCCGGGAGGGAAGAGTGGTGTGGAGTACTGACTTCCGGGAAGGAAGAGCAGCGGCATAGAGCGCTGACTTCTGGGAAAGACATGGCTGCTGCAGTAAGGAACCCACAACAGCTTGCCTTCATGCATCCGATCTGCTCACGGTGGGGATGTAGCAGCCAATCCTAAAGTGGGGAGAAGTACCTACATGAAGTTAATGGTCTGTGGGAGAAGAAGAGACCGTTTTTTCCAGCGGTTGTCCTAGCTGGTTTTACCTTAACTTGGCTCAGGCTAGCATCATTCCAGAAGAGAGAGTATCAGTTGAGGAAATGCCCTCACAAGACTGGTTGGTCTTCAGGCAAGCCTGCAGGGTACTAGATCATGGGGTATTACTGTGGCAAACCTCGTCATGTGTTTTCGGGAGGATTGTGGTGGGTTTTGAACTTTGGGCTGGAAACACCATTGAACACTCAAAGTTCAGCGGGATAGTCTGTGGACGTTTGGAAGATAGGAATGTTGAGAGTAGTGCAAATGAGGAGGACTGACTTGGAACCTTCAGAGGGGAGTTTGAGATTCTTTCAGGGCCATTTGATGTTTAGAATTAGAATCTGTGGTTCTAGCCAGCTGGGTTTGTGACTAAGAAGAGGCTAGCATCTTCAAGGCAAGACCTGGGAAGTGTGTTCTCAACTTCAGCGCACATAAGCCGTTATCCATAGGGAGCAAGGCTGGGCCTTTTTCTGGATGCTGAACTTGTAATGTGCAGGAGTTATCCAGGTTTTGAAGGCATGAAAGGATCATGGAAAGCAGCTGAAAATTGGCACTAGGATGGTCCAGGAGGGGCTGTTGGTAAAGGTGTAGCCTCATTTTTACTAAAAGCCCCAGAATTGTAGGGATCATGAAGAGAAATTGAGGCTTAATATCATGTGACAGAATAGCAGCCCAGCTGCAATGGGAACCTCAGCATTTTGGAGGTGCTAGTACCATGAAACAACCCCAAGGACAGCAGCAGGGGTGCAGTGGAGCTGCCCTGAGATTACAACCCAAGCTGGGCTTGCTGCGGATAGCAGAACTGCAGAGGTGGGGCTTCGCAGGCCCTCTGGACCCAGCCTGGTGAGTTCCAGCGTCTAACACTGGTGGGCTTTGGTTTCGCTTTGATTTGAATGTAACTACGCCTGGTCATTCCCTCTTGGAACAGGAAAGCATTGAACCTGTTTTGTGCTTTTTACAGGAACCCATAATTATGAGACCTTAGTTATTTCAGAGAAACTTCGGGATTTTAGAGAATCTTTGGTTATTTGAGAAAGACTTTAGAGTTTAGAGGAAACTTGGATGTTTTAAAGAGACTTTTAAAGTGTTTGAATTTTTAAAGACGGTGGAGCTGTCAGAAGTTGGAATCTTTTATATTGTGATATTTATATTAGCATGCCATCTTGAGGACTGCCTTGCTAGGGTTTCCATTGCTGTGATGAGACACTGTGACCATGGCAACTTTTTTTAATGCCTAAAAAGTTTAATTACTTTAAATTTGGAAAAGCACTTGCTTTTCCAGAGAGTGCACTTCTGCAGAGGCAATGTCTAGGACTGTGGAGGGGGTCCCTGGGATACATGGTGCCTATACTCTGTGCTGGTAGGGGCTGTCTCGGGACACAGGTTCTCTGGACACCTGGGCCTGGTTGTTACCATAGGGTATCCATTTGTTTATGGAAGGCTGCCTGTGGAAGGTTGGCTGTGTACCTTGGGGTTGGCTTGGGAGAACATAGCTAGTGCTTCCTTGTGCTATTTTTGATTTGCAGTGGGGCTCCCGTGGTAGCAGACATACCTACTCAATGGAGCTTGGGGTGGTTTGTTGACAGTGGTTTCTATCCTGTCCAGTCCCAAAGCCATTCTGTCCCAAAGAAACACACAGAAGTCTACATTAATTATAAACTGCTTGGCCTATTATCTCAGGCTTCTTATTAATTCATTCTTACATCTTAAATTAGCCCATTATTCTTGTCCATATTAGCCACATGGCTTGGTACCTTTACCAGTCAGGCATTCTCATCTTGTGTCTTCTGTGTGACTGTAGACTAAGCCTTTTCTCTTCCCAGAATTCTCCTGTTCTGGTTGTCCCACCTCTACTTCCTGCCTGGTCGCTCCACCTATACTCCTGCCTGGCTACTGGCCAATCAGCATTTGATTAAACCAATACAACAGACAAATCTTTACAAGGTACAAGACTGTTGTCCCACAGCAGTGTTTTTTGGGGGGATAATTTTTTTCTTTGGGGGAGCACACCTATGGTGAACCCTAATTTCTCTTCTAGAATCCATCCCCAGAAGTCATGAGGTTCTGTGCTTAAGCGACATGTCAGGCATGAATAGCCTGCTCACAACTGACATCCACTTTGAGTCGTGGTTGATGATCCCTTGCCTTTTCCAGGAAGTTCTCTTGTACTTTGCTTTTGGGGTTCAAAATCATAAAGTGTCTATCTTGTCCCCAAACTTTTTCTTTGTGTAAGAATTGCATCTCTTCATATTTGGCCTGTAGGCTTGGACAAGCCTCATCCCTGAAAGCCGTACATCCAGCATGGGACTTCTATAGTCCTCTTTTTTGTATGGCTAGTCCATGGTTCCTGTGGTTTGGACATCTTGGGGACATTCTTTTTTCTTGACAAGAAAGGGCACCTGTCCTGAGAGGCCAACTTGCGTGTAATGGACACAGTCTTGAAGCTGGTCTGGGAGACCCTGGAGGCCAGGATGTCTGCAGCAGCAGAACCTCAGGGGCACAGTTTGGAAAGAACATTCCAGTGTCACAGTCCTGCACGGCAACAGCAGCAGCAGAGCAGTGAGGTGTGCTCAGGCCCAAATCTTCTGGATCCTGTGAGATGGTTCTAGAAGGAGATAGACTTTCACTGGTCTCCAGCAGTTCTAAATCCCTCAGATGTTCATTTTTGGTTTGAGAGTTTGCCATCTCCCCAGCTTCCATGGTGTGATGTGGGAGTGTCATATATCAATCTGTTGATTTCATTGGTTAAAATAAACTGCTTGGCTGGTTCTGATAGGTTAAAACATAGGTGGGAGGAGTAAACAGAATAGTATGCAGGCAGAAGAGGAAGTGAGGTCAGAAATCATGCAGCTCCGCTCAGAGACGCCAAACTCCTGTCTCGCGGGCAGACGGGATAGCTCTGCTCTCTGAAGGACTCAAGATGAAGCGCCAACCCAGGATGGACATAGGCTAGAATCTCCCCGGTAAGCGCACCTTGGGGTGCTAACACAGAATATTAGAAATGGGTTAGACCAGGTGCGAGAGTTAACCCGTAAGAGGCTAGAGCTAGTGGGCCAAGCAGTGTTTAAAAGAATACAGTGTCCGTGTAATTATTTCGGATAAAGCTAGCCATGTGGGCGGCCGAGTGTTGGGGATGCAACCCTGGCGCCCCCAATTTCAACAGATGGCGCCCGGACGTGTGGACAACTGAATCCACTGAAAGCCCGAGAAAGCTTGGGAAAAAGTAAAGCATGTTTGTTTTCTTGGTAGCAGCAGTTTCTCGGGGCTGCTCTGCTTGCTAGAGGCAAGCAAGTGCTCTCAGCTAAGAGAGGCTTCCTGACTCAGCAGCAGGAAAAAAAACCTGTGTTGTTTTAAAATGCCGGCTTTCTGGGGTGTCCTGCCAGGGCAAACTCTGACTCTTTAACGCAGACGGTTTGTGTGGTTTGCAAGCACAGGCTGCGGAAGTTCGCTTGCTGGCAAGGACCTTGAAACACTGTAGAGTTATGGCACTGAAGGCGGCTCTGGCCGGTACCTCAGCCACAAGTTTGGAGTGGCAGAAAGCTAAGGAATGGACTGGATCTAGCTGGCAAAGCCACGCCTTTAGTCCTACTGAGATTGCTTGGTAAATTAAAGACTTATGTGGTCAGAAAAACAGAGAGAGATACAGTAAAGAGAGCATCAAAGACAAAGAAAATTTCTAAATGATTTACAGTGTGTTAAAAATATATGCAAGCTAAAAGTAAGTTCTTAAGAGTAAAAAAAAATGAAAGAAAAAGAGAAGTTGGTTGTGATAGTATACGCCTTTAATCCCAACACTTGGGATGCAGAGGGAGATTCACCTCTGTGACTTCAAAGTGTGGTAGCACACGCCTTTAATCCCAGTGCCTAGAAGGCAGAGACAAACAGATCTCTGTGAGTTCAAGGTGTAGTAGCATACACCTTTAATCCCAGTGCCTGGGAGGCAGAGACAGGCGGATCTCTGAGAGTTCAAGAACAGCCTGGTCTACACAGATATTCCAGGTCAAAGATATACGCTCAAAAAGCAAAAAGTTAAAAGTAAAAATAAATGAAATAGAGTTAAAATAAAGCCATACAAAGATGGAAAATACACAGAGAATTTTGATACTGTATGCTATTATGCTCTGTTTGAATTGTTTGAATGCTGAGGAAGGACCAAAAGCTGCTAAAAGATATTTGTTTATAAATGCTGCTGAACTAACCCAACATGGATATTGTGAAAATGCCTTGACTTTGAAATTTGGATCTAAGGACATGATACTTTAGAAAAGAGTTTCTTTTTTTGTTTTCACAGAGGATGAGACCCTGTTCATTTCTTCTATTCCAATATGGTATGATGGACCACGCCCTCCTGAACGGTTGCTGTGAACATCTTCAGAAAATTGCTTCGCTCAACTGCCAACTGAGATGAAACTAGCACACAGGTTATACCATGAAAGACCTAATTAACGACGCCCTCCATTCAGCAGGAAGCAGTTTGAAGAGAAAAAACTGCGCCCATGTTCACAAATATGGTTTATAAACGTTCTTTTACATTTAAAGGGGGATATGATATAGGTATGAATAATTTGCATTAGTATAGATTTTTGCTTTATTGATAGAGATTTAAGGTCAATTTTGTTATATGTATATGTATTTCTGATCTTGATTAGGTGTAGTGATTGTGTAGTTCACTTAAAAATGTAATGTATATAGGTTGTTAATGGATAATCATCGATAATGGTCAAGCTTGTAGTTATGTTAGTTAGATTTTCTAGATATATAGAGATATATTTTAGTTAGATAGGCATTCTTCATATCTTTCAAAGACTACAAAATAGGACATTGAATGTTTTAATAACTTAGAACTTTTCATGACAATGAGACACTCTGCTCCTGGCAGCACCAATCTACTTCAAGAAGAAGATGGGCATCGAAGAGGATCCTTATGGAGTTTGATAGCCATTTGGGCAGGAAACTGCTCTTGCCTGGACTATTTCATAAACTGGACACAGAGAACCTGCAGAGAGAGAACTACTGAACTTGCCTAAAGGTGAGATGATCTTTCGGGGTTCCTGATTCATGAAAGAGTCTGCAAGACATTCTTCAGGACAAGCAGATAGTGACTGCCTTTGAAATTTCCTGCTTTGTGGAATGTCTGCTGAAAACTATGGGCCTGTAGGCCGAAGACGGATGCCCCAACGGTACAGAGGAACTTTGGGTGACTGTACAGGCAGCGAGATGTCTCTGTCATTTCTAGAGTTTGAAAGTTGCTTTTTTCTTATTTGCTTAGGTAATATTGTATCTTTCTGGAGTCTTTGATGGAGTTAAGAACAGTTAGTTATAGTTATACTTTTCCTTAGTTATGATAAAAATTATTGTAATTTTTACTTGATAACTGTTTTATGTAATTTTGCTATGTTAAAGTTAAAGCCTTTCCTTTTTGTTTAAACAGAAAAAGGGGAAGTGTCATATGTGGGAGTGTCATATATCAATCTGTTGATTTCATTGGTTAAAATAAAGAAACTGCTTGGCTGGTTCTGATAGGTTAAAACATAGGTGGGAGGAGTAAACAGAATAGTATGCAGGCAGAAGAGGAAGTGAGGTCAGAAATCATGCAGCTCCGCTCAGAGACGCCAAGCTCCTGTCTCGCGGGCAGACGGGATAGCTCTGCTCTCTGAAGGACTCAAGATGAAGCTCCAACCCAGGATGGACGTAGGCTAGAATCTCCCTGGTAAGCGCACCTTGGGGTGCTAACACAGAATATTAGAAATGGGTTAGACCAGGTGCGAGAGTTAACCCGTAAGAGGCTAGAGCTAGTGGGCCAAGCAGTGTTTAAATGAATACAGTTTGTGTGTTGTTATTTCGGGCATAAGCTAGCCAGGCAGCCCGGGGTGTTGGGGATGCAAACCCCAGCACCCCAATTTCAACAATGGTGAGTGCCCAGTCACGGGACTTTTCCTCCTCCACCTCCTCCATCTCCCTGGTAGTCCTGCTACTTGGTGACTGAGATGCCACACTGATCTCCCAAACTGACACCCCTTAGTAGATAGCTCTTAAATCACACCTCTTGGTAGATACTATACCCTCACATTCCTGTGACTCATAGACACCCTTGACTAGGCCTGGATTTGGCCTGGGTTGCCTATTCAAGATCCAAGAAATATATCACTATGCCAGGCTCTACCCACAAGACTCTGTTAGGTGGACACAGAAGTCATATTATCTTCCTGGACAGTTGTAGGGGCCTCAGAAGGCCTAGAGTTGTCCCTAGGTGGAGTCTCTCTCAAGAATTCAGACTGGAGGACAGAAGGAGGGTTCTGTGTGGAAAGAGCTACCACAGTGGAAGTCACCTTCATCGCTTTCTCTTCTGTGACTTTCTGAAAAGCTTCTCCCAGGACATTGGCCATTTTGACAATGGAGTCGTCTCTAGAGTCCTAGAAGGACAAAGGGGCATTGGAGGACTTTGGAAAGAGCAAAGCTGTAGCACCATCTATATTGGAAACATGGATGGTCTTGAAGCCTCTAGGGGCAGGCTCCATCTGTGCCTCAGCAGGTGTCTTGTAAGATGTATTTCCAGCACCTCCCGAGAGCCTGGATCTAGGAAGGAAGGCCCATTTGAAGTTTTCTTGCAGGTGGTTGAATCATTCAAGGATTTTTTCCCCAAATTTCCATATCTGTCTTTGAGTTTTCAGGCGGGACCAAGGCATAGTCCACACGTATTCCATGACAAATGCCACAGCACCTTATTGTCATTGGTATGCCTCCGCTTGCTGCTTGAGTGGCTTTACAGGATGCCTTCTAGCTGCTTTTCCCCTGGTCCCACCGGGAAACTACTTTTCCTGACACTTCTTGGGTGTTTCATGTGGCAAGTTTCCACCTCTTCCTCAGAGATAGCCTTGAGAACTTTGCCTAGGGAACCTTCCAGGCTCTTGTACAGATCTTTCAGACTCTTCCCAGACAGTTTGTCAGAGCCTTGCATGGGGCCCTCCAGAGTTGGAATGCCTCTGGACCCTTTGGTGAGACACTCTGTGGATCCTGGCTGTTTCCATCTGCCAGTGCTGAGGGACATGGAGTACCATGATGAACTTCTCCCTGATCCATCCCTGGGAGTTCATCTCGAGACTCTGCAGGACTATTGTCCCTTGTGTCGTGTGAGCCTCTTTTCTAAGTGTTGTCTTAGCTGCTCCCGGTGCCCAGAGTTAATGAATCCCCCCCACACACACCTTGAGGTGTACAACAGACCCCTGGCCCTGGGAGGCCCAACTCAATGGAAATGAGTTGATTCAATGCTTCCTGTGACGTTTTAACCACAGCTCCTACTTTCTAGGCGTATCTACAAAAGGTGGCGGCACTCTTGGTGTCGAACAGCAGGTGGGACAATAGATTGGGATCTTGAAGATGTAGGACAAGAAGTCCCGTGATCCCTAATTGGAGGTGAATGGTGTGGTAGCTTTTGGAGAGAGGCTGGGTCACAGGCCTGGGTTTGGATTCCCGTCACTGGTGGAGATCAGGACCAGGACATCTTTGGAGTCAAAGGTTGGGATTTTCTCTAAGCAACAGCTTTAAAGAGCTGTGGAGGTACGTTGGTCTGAAGTTTCATTGAGATTTAAGTAGAGGGTCCATTGAATAAGATGGAAGGGGGATCTAGCGGGGACTCTGCCATGTTGACAGGAGCCATAACAGAATCACCATGGAGAAAAGAGAGGCCCCAGGAAAGTTGATTACATTTCTGTGGTAAATCATTGCCTAAGACTTTCTGGTAAGAGAACTGCTGATACCCTGAAAACTGCTCTGATTTTCAGTTTCTACTCCAAAAGGGGCATGAGGTGGCGATGATTTACTTGTGGCTGCGGGACCGCAGCACATGGCCCACACAGTCCAAAGCATGTCAGATCTTGCTTTTCCTTTTCCCTTCCAAACTATTAGTTCAACTGTTTTTGCTAATCTCAAATTCTAGCATCTCCTGGATATCAGGGTTGATGAAAGAAGGCTCCCAAACCTCTATCTGCCTGAATGTGGGGTCTATCCAGGACAAGGCCTCTTGGAGGCTTAGATAAAGAAGTCCTTGCAAGGGACTCAACCATGGGATGAGTTGGAGAGGCACAGGTTTTGGCTGTTACCTGGGACTAGGAAGGGCCTGAGATAGGCCTAGGGCGGCTGAGGTAGGCCTGACTGAGTGGTCAAGGCCCGGGACGGTTGAGGTAGGCCTGACTGAGTGGTCAAGGCCCGGGACGGTTGAGGTAGGCCTGATTGAGTGGTTAAGGCCCAGGATGGTTGGTATGGGAGAAAGCAAACCTGGCAGAGGTGTGCTAGGTGAGGTCTGTAGTGCTATCCAGTCATACTGAGGAGCCTTCGTGCTGGGATCTGGTCAGCCATGAAGCGTCAATGCTTTACAGAAGAGAGAGAAAATTCTCCACCTGAATGGCACTGTTGGTCTCAGGCAACTGAACACTGAGAGTTCTGAGGGTTGGCAGTTGGGCTCAGGCCTGCATCCCAGAGCTCCTGTCACAAAGGGTTCCTGAGTGTGGGGGAGGGGCAGACGGAAGAGCTGACCAAAGGGTCACTCCCTGTCCTCCAGGCTTCACATGGGCTCCATCCGCCACAGGCTTTTGTGTCTGTTCCCAAGTCCATCTGCACACTCCATCAGAAACAGAGTCTTGTCCATCTTCTCTTCCTCCCTTACCCCCAGCTTGTCCATGGTCTATGGGCTTTTGAAACCTCCAAGCCACCTCTCATGACGTATCTCTTCCAAAAGGCCATACTTCCTAATCTCTTCCAAACAGTTCCACCAACTGGAGACCAAGCACTCAAATACATGAGCCTAGGGGTGTTTGTTCAAACCACCACTGTCCATTCTCTGGCCCTCCATAGGCTTGTACCTATATCATAAAGCAGAATTCACTTCGTCAAACTTCAAAAGTCCCCGTAGGTTCTTACAGTCTCAACACTATTTCAAAGTCCAAAATCTCTTCTGGGACTTGGGGGAAATCTCTTCATTGTAACCTCCTGTAAAAGCAAAATGCAAATTCTATGTTTCCACATACAGCATCACAGAAAACACATTCCCATTCCAAAGGAAGAAAAGAGGATGTAGTGAGGAAATACTGGACCAAAGCAAGACCAAGACCGAGCAAGGCAAACTCCAAACTCTGCACCTTCGTGTCTGATGCCAAAGCGCTTTTCAGATCTCCAGCTCCTTTCAGCTTTCTGGACTGCAACACACTTCTTCCTCTCGGGCTGCTTCCACTACCTGTTAGCAGCTCTCCTTGGCGGGTATGGCTCTGGCATCTCCAGCATCTTGGGGTCTCCAAGGCAATCCAGGCTTCACCTTCACAGCTTCAGGTAGTGGCCTCTCTAGACATCCATGCAGGTACCCCCCTGACACATGCCTGGCCTCAGCGGCTTTCCTCATCCCTAGAGGATGATTCTATAACCCCTTTACTCCTGTTTCCCTCTAACGCCCGAACCCCATGACCAAAGTTGCCAAGTTCTGCTACCTCCTTAGGATGAAACCTGGAACCAGACCTTCTTGAATGGTATTGTCATAAGCTTTGATTCGTTGTTGCTCTTTGGGGAAAAGTCATTCTGTGACCTCAAACTCCTAGAGATTCACCTGCCTCCTACCACCTGTCTCTATAGTGCTGGCTGTCCTGGAACTCAGAGATCCACCTGCCTCTGCCTCCTCAGTGCTGGGATTAAAGGTGTGTTTCATCTCCTGACCATTTTTTAGATAATTTCTTGTGCTACAGCACTAGCTGTGCTGTTTTGATCTGACTTTTTAATGTTTTATTGAGCTATGTACATTTTTCTGCTCCCTTCCCTTCCTCCCCCTCCCATTCTACCCTCTCTCAGGCACCACACACTCCCAATTTACTCAGGAGATCTTGTATTTTTCTCATTCCCATGTAGGTCCATGTTTGTCTAACTTAGGGTCCTCTTTGTTATCTAGGTTCTCTGGGATTGTGGCCTGTAGGCTGAGTTTTATTTGCTTTATGTCTAAAAGTCACTTATGAGTGAGTACATATTACATTTGTCTTTCTGGGTCTGGGTTACATCACTCAGAATGGTTTTTTCTAGATCTATCCATTTGCCC
Source organism: Microtus obscurus (assembly GCA_963919715.1). Taxonomy (NCBI): domain Eukaryota; kingdom Metazoa; phylum Chordata; class Mammalia; order Rodentia; family Cricetidae; genus Microtus; species Microtus obscurus. Next base: position 27,793,360 of record CAWTZC010000015.1, read on the forward strand.
ACATATTGCCATCCTTACAAAGAGTGAAAAGGGGAGGAAAGAGAAACTTTACAGTAGAGAAGCCTGGTCAACACTACCATCAGGGCATCAAGGTTAACAGTGTTAGTAAGTAATAGGTCTTGTTGCTGAGCGTGTCTTAGGATACTGGGACTGAAGACAGAAAACAGGAAGGCCGCATCAGGTGTAGGCTTCAGTTAGCAGTAATGTATCAATTGTAAGTCCTTAGCTGAGCCATAATAATATCAGAGGTAAAGTACATAATGCCACTTAAATAATGCATTGTAACATATGGTATAATAACAGTGGAATCAGAGTATGGGGTTCTATGAGGGTCCTGGAGGAGAAACTGGTCACCTAGGAGATCTGCTGAGTTCACTCTGATGGGTGAGTAATGACAGGAGGCAGTCAGAGATGAAAAGGAACTGCAGCAACGAGCACCAAGAAAACAGAAGAAATGGGCAGGGCACCCAAAGGCTGCAGACGCAGGAACACTGGGGAAGGGAGAGTGGGGCCTGAGGACCACAGATGAGTGGAACAGAGCGGCAACAGCTATAGGGAGAAAGGAAATGAGTGGTTTCGTTGGAACAGACAAGCAGCTCTCATCCTGAAGGGAGTCCAGAGCTGGGAGTTGCCGGGGGACTCTGGGTCGGATGTTTTATAGATGTCCAAGGCCTCCCCTGCCCTCTCTTCAGCCCTGCCTGGGGTATCCTCCCCAAGACAGGCTCTTTTCCTCCCACCAGCCCTTCAGCAATTTGTGAAAGTTGCAGTGTCCTGGGCACCTGGGAACAAACCTCTTGAAGGAGCTGGGCCCTGCTCTGCGATGGCCCTAAGTTCTCCCGACCCTCCCTCAGAGTACTGGGGTTCGCAGGCCCTCTTCGCATTTCATACATCTAAAAATGTTCTAAACTGGAATTCTTAATTATCTTAATAATTACTTATTATTTGAAAATCCCCTTTGTCTTGTGATTGTCGCCAAAAATGTAAACTGCAAAAAATCATTCAATTAACCAAACTTTATTGCTGGGATTGGACCTTGATAGTCCCCGATCCTAGCAACAGATGTAAAGATGGACACATTTGTTTACAAAAACAAAATCTCATTGTAGACTTTCTATTTTTACCTGACAAGTAGGATCAGCTTGCTTTTTGCAAACTCCAAAAGACAATGATTTCCTGATTGTGGAATTTTTATACCATTATAAATGAAAATGATGTGTCTGTCGGGATTATTTTTATTAGTGGGCATTAAGGTGATAGCAGTTCAAACAGGCTTAAAGAAGACCCAAAATCAAATAATAAAGAGATTTCTCTTTATGAATATTTATAGTATCCTGTTTGTATTTTCGTGTGCGTAAGGACATATCCTCTCATTTAAAAGAGACATTTGGAAACAGTGGAACATCTTGGATATCATCGGGGGGTATTAATATTTTACTACCTAATGAGTTTAATATCAGCTCTTTAAAGTATTGTGTTCAGGATTAGGGGTAAAAATACTAAATAGTTTAGTGAAATGACTTCCATTCCTTTTCTCCCCTTCCTACCTGCTCGCTCTTAGTAGGCCATTGTTTTACTTATCCGTTGTAATTTCTCATTTGTAATTTATTGCTATGTTGGTTTGATACTTTTAGTGATTGTTTTAATATCTATTTTTATTCCTTTACCTAGAAACTGTAAATACTACTTTACATCTCCTCTCAGCCTCCCTTTCTAATGGCATAGTTATGGGAGAGACCTGGAGGTCCTTGAGAGCCATGGAGACTCTCTTAAAAGATGCAACTTAGACATTATATATGTAAGGTGGCAAAAGGATATTAAATTTTCTAAAGCCTAAGTTCAGTACATTGATATCAAACTTCCGTTTAAATAAATGGAGTTCTTTTAAGTTATTGGCCAGCTCCTGGTAGCATTTCCTAAAACTGATTTTAAATATCAAAGAATATGTAGCTAATTAAGATTTATTGAAAACTGTTTGGCTTTCGGTCTGAGCTTTATCTAAATGTTACCCAAACATTAAAACTACAAGACAGACTCAACTTTCCTGTCTGGGTGCTCAACTATCAAAGCTTGGAGACCTTTGGCAATATGAACAGAGGAATAAAATGACCATTAATAAAGCCAATGAAAGGACAGTCCTTGCCCTTCAAATTGGTCCCAGGGAGCTGTGAGACACCGCTCAAAGGGTCCTGCAACCCTGATGAGTCATCTGGTCTCTTGTCTAGAGCCCCAGATGTTGGACTCTAGCCAACCAACCTTCATCAAAGAAAAGGAACAGCACAGAGAGGAATGCCCTTGGTGTTATTCCAGTGGAAGCAACGTAGTCAAGAGTGCCAACTCAGCATAGCAAATGGCACAGCTGTATTCTCTGCCATGGTTATTCAACTCGGTCTTTAGAAGACAGAATCCATGGCTGGCAACACACACACTGGCAATACACTGAGTGCGGTTGTGATCCAACATAGCTTCATGAACATGGAAACATGAACTTAATATAATTGCCATTTTCCATGAAGTTCATTGTTCTTCAAACTTTTTCAAGTATTTAAAAGCACAAAACCCACTTATAGATCATAGATGGGATATTCCCATCCATTTCCTCCCCCCACAGACCTCCAGAAATCCTGTAGAAGAGGAGATGAGAAAACTGTAAGAGCCAGAGGGGATGGAGGAGTCCAGGAGAATAAGGCCTTCTAAACACAGGATTGCCATACATATGAACTCACAGAGACTTGGCAGTATACGCCCCTGTTCTAAGCCAGATGGGGTTCCAGCACTGAGAGGAGAAGTGAACACAAGCCCCCATCTCTAACCAAAAGGCTCTCTCTATTTGATAACCACTGACAAAGGAAAAATTAGTTCAACAGAGTCTCATTGGGTATACAATCCACCAATACAAAACAAACTCAATGGCATTTTGAGAAGTTCTTTGTTTCCTAATGCTTTGTCTGGGCATCACTTTTCTTCTTTCTTTGTTTTTGTTTTATTTTGTAGTTTAAGATGCTTGTTTGTATTCAAATGAGAATAAGAAAGATGACTTGGGTTGATAGGGAGTTGGGGAAGAGTTGGGGAGGGAAACCATAATTAGAAATATGTAAGAAATAGAATTATTGTAAAAAAATCTATTTTAATTAAAAAGCAATATAAAAAATTATGGCCTTTTCCCACTGTTATTATATAAATATATAGGAGCCCAATCCCAAACATCTACACAACATTCCCACACCTAAGGTTCAGGGAATGTTGTGGAAGAGGGGCAAAATGGTTATGATTGTAAGAGCCAGGGGATGAGGGAGTTCGCCATGAGAGTGTGTCCCCTAGTGATATCAGAAACTATACCCATCAGGTCTCCCCAACATGACTGTCTGAACGTGAGCTGAATAAGGATGACACCAGCGGACATGCCACAGTGGATGGGTCTCAACCCTACACAAGGAATGGGAGAGGTGATCTTTCCCAAGAAAACGCCCATGAGACCTCAACGTTACACAGAATGATAGACAACCGAGGAAAGCTAGGGGTGAAAGAAAGCTCTTCCCCAGGGAAGACCACTCCAGCTGACTGCCCAGTGCCAAATGATCAGCCCTGAAAATACACATATAAGTAACATTATGTGGATCAAGTGTGTCATATTTAAGCCTATATATTTACTAAAGTAGCATGATTCCTATATATGGACATCTGTCCTTATACTCACAGGAAAGTGTAGTTTCCACCCTCATCAAGGAAACTTCTCTTTGCAACAGACAGAGATCATTACAGAAAACTACAACCAATCGAAATGCAGAGTTGGGGAGCCCAATTAGTACCTGTAGATTCCCTCCAATAACCATGACTTCTCTAGCCCTTAAATCCAATGACAGAGCTGCTGGTTACCACTAATATATGTGTGCCACTATTACACCCTTAGGGTTATCATGCCATGCTGGCCATTGACGTGGTTCATAGGCATCATAGCACAGTAAGACTGTTGGTTGCTTCCTTCCTTTGGAATCTTGCATTGCCATTGTCTCAGTGTGTGGGTGCACCCCTTGCAGTCCTGAGTTCCTTGCTCGTGCTCTCTCTCCATCTCCTGATTTGGACCTTGAGGTTTCAGTCTGGTGCTCCAATGTGGGTCTCTGTCTCTGTCTCCTTTCATCGCCTGATGAAGGTTAATATTCAGGAGGATGCCTATATGTTTTTCTTTGGGTTTTCCTTCTTATTTGGCTTCTCTAAGATCACGTATTATAGGCTCAATGGCCTTTGTTTATGACTAGAAACCAAATATGAGTGAGTACATCCCATGTTCCTCTTTTTGGGTCTGGCTTACCTCACTCAGGATAGTGTTTTCTATTTCCATCCATTTGCCTGCAAACTTCAAGAAGTACCATGAAAGCTAATCCTCAGGGAGGGGTCATCCTGGTCAGTTCCATCTCAGGGGCTTCTGGGCCCTGTGTCTGAAGAGCACAATGTCTTCGGCAATAAGAGCTTCCCTTCCACCACTGGGGTAACCAAGAGCAACAGCAACAGGCTGTGTGTTTTTGGAGTTCCTTGTACAGCCCTAGCCAACAAATCGAAAGAGGGCTTCTTATGTCCACTGTTGAAGTTTTTGTTAAGTGGTCTTTGATAAAGGGATACTTCAGCCCAAAGAAGAAAACTCCATTATAACTATATATGCATATTTAGACACAGAATTCTATGTATTATATGGGGTTTAGGTATATAGTTAATGGTATGAATCTTTGTGGCCTTTTCAGACATCCTTAATGTTTTTGACCCACCTTTCTCCTTCTTCTGCCTTGATCTCCTTTCTCTTCCCCAAAGAGCCTCCCCTTTGTCCCATTTCCCCTATTAGATAACTTGTACCCTGCTATTCCCCTCTCTATTGCTCCAGTATACCTTGGCAATAGTTCAATTTTACTTTCCCGGTTTCCCTAGTTACTCCAGGGTATGTACTTAGAACTGAAGATTTGGAACTAGGAGTCTCCAGTGAGAGAGAACATGAGACGTTTGTCTTCCTGTGTCTAGATTACCTCACTCAGTGGGGTCTTTTCTAGTTCTACCATTTACCTGAAAAGTTCATGATTCCATTTTTCTTTTCAGCTGAACAGTATTCTACAGTATATATGTACCAGTTTTTCATTACCCACACATTGGTTGAAGGACACTTATGTTGTTTCCATTTACTAGCTATTGTAAAAAGCAGCAATAAGCATGATTGAACAAGTGTTTCTTGATTCAAGTCCTTTGGGCATCACAGTGTGGTATCACTGGGTTATATGGTGTATTTATTCTTAAGACTTCTCCACTCTGATTTCCACGATGGCTGAACCAGGCTGCAATCCCACCAACAGTGAGTGTTCCCTTTTTTCCCACAGCCTTTTCGGTATTTTTTGTCAATTTCCTTGTTGATCTTTGCCATTCTGACTGATCACAATGGGTAGGCTATGAAACACTCAGCTATTGGCCTCGTAACAGTGGCATGTGAGCTTCACCACACTAAACTGAGGATGTCACAGGGAGTGAGCCATGGGCTTCAAAGTAGATGAGCAATGAGACTCACTGTGAGTACACTGTGAACCTCACAGTGGGTAAACTTGGCATCTCAAGTGAATCAGCTGCAGGCATCACACTGAAGAACTCAGAACCTCACAAGGGATCATCTGTGGGTCCCATAATGATGTACCACCCAATTGTGTTCTCTGGGCCTGCCTCACAGTGTGAACTACAGACTCCACAGTGGTGAGCTGCAGGCCTTACAGGGGTGTGCTGTGGATGCCACAGTAACAGGATGGGAGTCTCATAACGGGTAAGGAGATACTCGGGGGCTCTAGGACTCACAATCGTGACATGTGAGCTTCACAGTGGTGAGATGCAGGCCACACTGTAGGTGAACTGTGAAGCTACAGTGGGTGACTTATGCACCTCACAGTAAAAGATTTATAAACCTCGTGGGTGAGCTATGGGTCCCATGGTGATGAGTTCAGGACTTAACAGTGGATGAGCTGTAGGTCTCATAGTAATGAAGTATAGCCTACACTCTACATCCTCTCCATCATAAGCTATCATTGGTGTTTTTTATCTTAGCCATACTTACCAGTCTAAGATGGTATCTCAAAGTCGTTTTGATTTGCATTTCTCTGATGGATAAGGATGTTTAGCAATTCCTTAAGTGCTTTTGACCATTTGTCATTCTTCTGTTGAGAATTATCAGTTTATTTCTGTACCCCATTTTTGATTGGATTATTTGGTAATTTGATGTCTAGTTTGATGTAGAAAGTCCTTCTGTATATGTGTTGCTTTTATTGGTTAATGAATAAAGAATCTGAATTGGCTTGTGATAGGGCAGAGTAAATCTAGGTAGGGAAAACTAAACTGAATGTTAGGAGAAAGAAGGCAGAGTCTAGAGTCATGGAGATGCTGCCTAGAAAAGCCACAGCCACGTGGCAATACACAGATTAAATAGAAATAGGTTAAATTAAGGAGTAAGAGATACCCAATAAGAAGCTAGAGCTAATAGGTCAAACAGCGATTTAATTAATATAGTTTCTGTGTGGTTATTTCGGGAGGTTGAGCAGCCTGGAACAAACAAGCAACCTTCAACAACAAATTGGCACTCCAATATGTACTAGCTAAATGCACATTTAAAAAAAAAAAAACGAAAGAGCTTGAAAAGGAATTCTAGACACTAAAAAAAAAAAAGTGTAGCCACATTTTTTCAGATGGACTGTTTGCTGGCTGTGGCTCCCTAAGAGAGGTCTTCTTGATTTGGTGGTAGAAGAAACAAAAAATAAAAAACAAAAAAAGCATAGTTTTGATACAGTGGCTTCCTGGGCTGTGCTACCAGCAAAAACTGATTCTTTCAGGAGGTCCTACTACAGAGCATTTAAATGGGGTTTGTGACCAGAGTACTACAACCTGCTTAATGGCAACACAGACCTGCTGCAATCCAACCCTGGATCTGGGGCAGAGAGAATGGCTCTCAGAGGCAATGAACCAATAATCTCTACTACATTGAACTGGGTGGAGCCAAAAGGCAAATTAGCCTTAGACTCACCCATGCCCACTTAGCATTTTTTAAAAAGGCACTTCTGGTCAGAAAATAATTACAGATGTACAATAAAGACAGAGTCAGATTTTTAAAAAGACCTCTAAATGGGTCACAGTGTTGGATAAATGTGCATAGACTTGAAAGAGAGAAGAAAGGGAATATAGAGAGTTATAAAAAAGAAGTAAATCATTTAAAAATAACACAAAGTCTTTAAAGAGACAGAGTACAGATAGTCATAAATTAAAAGGAGTAAAGAAAAATAAATAAGCCATGTAAGGATAGAAAATACATAGAGAGTGTAGATTATGTATAATCTTGTGTTTTCTTTGAATTTTTTGACTGCAGAGGGACGTTTGATTCTGGGGACTGCTAAGCTAAATCAACATATATATTTCAAAGGTATCTTAACTTCAAAATTTGTCTAAGGATATGTTTTTTTGGAAAAGAGGTTTTCTTTTGCTTCCACAGAGAATGAGAACCTGTGGAATCCTTCCAGAATAATGTGGTTTTATGGACCAAGACCCTCTGAACGGTCTCAGTGAACCCCCAGAAAGAAAATACTTCACCCAACAAAAAGCAGAAAGCAGTTTGGAGAGAACTACACCCAAATTCCCTAAATGATTGTTTATAAATATTTGTTTACATTTAAAGGGAGATATGCTATAGAGATTTTTATTGTTATGGATCTTGGTCTATTGATAGCTAAGAAGAATTTAGAGCTAATAGGCCAAACAGTTGTTTAATTAATATAGTTTCTGTGTGGTTATTTCGGGAGGCTGAACAGCCAGGAGTGAACAAGTAGCCTCCTACAACACTAGTTTCTTGAATTCTTTATATATTTTGGAGATCAGTACTCTTTCCAATGTGGGGTTAGTGAAGATATTTTCCCATTTAATAGGCTAACATTTTGTTTTAGTGACTGTGTTTTTTGTCTTACAGAAGCTTCTCAGTTTCAGGAGGTTCCATTTATTAACTGTTGCTCTGAGTTTCTGTGCTACTGGTATTATATTAAGAAAGTGGTCTCCTGTGTCTATACATTCAAGGCTGTACTGTGGACCTCACGTGGATGATCTATTGGCCTAATAGTGAGTAGACCATGTCCTTCAGCGTGGTTGAGCTGTAGACCTAATACTGAGCAGGCTGTGTGTCACGCGGTGCGTTGGCTTTGGACCTCACACTGGCTATGCTGTGATGAGCCGTGAACCTTAAACTGAGTAACTACAGGCCTCACTCTCAGTGAGCTGTGTAGTTTAGAGTGGTGGGCTGTGGGCTTCACAGTGAGCTGTGGACCTCACGGGAGTGAACTATGGATTGCACAGTGGAGAACTGTCAGCCTCAATACAGATTACCTGCAGACCCCGCTGAGGGTGAGCTGGGAACCTCATAGTCATTGAACTGTGTGGACTTCCCACTGGTGAGCTGGGGTCTTCTCTGCAGACTGTAGGCAAGCCTTGATGTGGGTGAGCTGGGAACCTCATTTTGGTTAATATGTGACTCTAGCTGTGAGTGGGTTGTGGTTCTCACTGGGGGTAAAGAGTCAGGATATCAGAGCATGGACTTCAGCTGTAACAGAAGAATCAGCACAAAGGACTGCTAAGAACTCTGCCCAGTCCCTTTGGAAATCAGTGTCGCATCTTTGGCACACTAAAAGGCGATGGGACTTGTGTATCCACACTGTGCTCTGGCTAAGAGTGTGGTTGGGAGTGCAATCTAACAGGGCTGAATCATAACACATGACTGCCAGAAATGAGTAGCTCACGAAATGCTTGGTGGAGGATGGACCCAAGTCCTCAATCTTAGAGATGATGGAGAAAGGGCAAGGAGGCCTTCGTCTATTGGGTGATACCCACTGCACTGTAGAGGGCAATCTGTTATACTCAGTCCAGGGCTAAATGTTAACTTCATCTGAAGACATCTTCAAAGCAACGCCTACATTGGCATGTGACCAAACAACTGAACACCTTGGCCCAGCTGAGTTGACACAAGGAGGACCTTACACTGTAAGCATTACAGCTCAGAGGGAAAGGTGTCCTGGCACTCAGGAGCCAAGGAATACCACCGAGTCACACGCACTGCAGCTCTTAAGGGAAACTTACCCGGCAAGCACCACCTTTCAGGAGAGAATAGCATCTAGGGTGGGTCCAGCTGATGCAGATGTAGGCGTATGCCTGGAAGCAAAAGCTGCTCGGAAACAGCAGGTGCAGAGGGAGGAACAGGAGGCCCAGGAGGCACTTGGCCTGGGTTACTGGCAGGACACAGAGTGTAGGAACATAATGTTGACAGCCAGCTGCCACTCAAAGCTGCCTCCTGATCCGAGAGCTGTTTGTTTTCTCAGACTAACTGGAACCCCCACCATACCTGCCATTTGAGGTCACATCCATTTCCTCAGGAAGAACTGTGCACAGTGCTTGGGGAGCCATTGATGCAGCTGCTCCCCCTCCAGGACACCTAGCTTCACCACCCCTGAGAGAGGGTTCGAAAGAAGGGGTCTCCCTGGCTCTGTCTTGCTGCAGGACCTGTGAGAAAACACTGAGCCTCTAAGATCACTGAGCCCCAGTTTTCTCTAAGAAACCCATTTCAGTTTAGACTTCGGCCTGGATGGCACGGTTTAGAGATCCATTTTCCACTGATGCTTGTCACCGTGCTCAGCATCACCCACAAAGCCATGCGTCCTCCCAGCCCACATTTTATGCAGTAAGCACACACTCCTCCAGCTCATGGAGATGCCTCCTTGTCAGGCGCTCATCCTGAACGCGCAATTTGCTAAGAAATCCCAAGCATCAAGGAAGCCTCTGGCAAGGTTCTATGGTCTCCCAGGAGTGAAATGCTCTGGGCAATGCCTTGTTTCACCCTCCCTGGCCTATTAGAGGTTCGATGAGACACAAGGATGGCCAGGAAGATGTTATGATGATGATACCAGAGCTGTTCTGGTCTCTGTAGGAATCACTGATCCAGGAACAGCCCCAACAGGGGCATCCCTATCTTCTGTACACTGTGGACCAGGAGTATGAACAAGCCAGCCTTCAACAGCTGCCATGGTCACTGGACCAGACCTGTCTGCACTACAGAAGCCTGTAAGCTGCTTCCTCAAGGCCAAACAGTTGACAAGTGGTGACACACGCCTCCTCTCGGTAGTTCAGGCCAGTATCCCTCACTCACGACCCTCCAGGCCACCTCCTCAGAAGGGAGCACCACCCACCAGCTAGCTCCAATTTGCCTGTCTCTTTTGTAGGTGAGCACATCAAAGCCTGGTAAAGGGACTCATCAAAGTGTCTTAGAGAAGAACAGGCATGGTGGACCACACCTTTAATCCCAATACTCAGGAAGAAAAGGCAGGCAGATCTCTTTGAATTTGAAGCCAGCCCGGTCTACACAGTGAATTCTAGGCCAACCCAGACTACACAGCAAGACCCTATCTTTAAAAAAAAAAAATAGAAAATGTTTCTTGGGAAAGAAGAGAATCCATCCAAATTAGCTTCTTTATATAATTCTGAATGCCCAGTAAAAATGCGCCTTTTATTAGCAACTAGACCCGACTCAACTCTAGACCAGTTGAGAGTGTGGTTGAGATCATATAAAACCATAAGTCTATGCAAAATCAGACAGCAAAAGCAGAACCCAAAGAAGAATTAGCAGACACAAATCAAAGAAGGAGACACAGAAGTGAGGTTGAAAGCACCCATCCTGTCCCTAAGGTTCCTGGTAGCTGAGGAAAAAAGAGAACCCATCCCCGACTATACGACCTTCATGTCGTGTGTCCTACAACTGGATGCTGGAAGATGGTCATCTTCCCGTTTCACCATATTGTCTCCTAGCTTCATTCTTTGCATGAGTATCTCATTGAATGAATGACTACGACACAATTGATTTAATCTGTACCATCTGACTGATCAAAATCAGAGATAATTTGTGATTTAGCATATTTCATTTCTTAGCTAGGCCCATGGTTAAAAATACCCAGGCATATTCTTTGAAGCAAGCCCAGAGTTGCAACTGAATGAAATGCTTCCAGAAATGTGATGACGAGGTAGGCAGCAGTCAGAGGCTCAAATAATAATGCTTGAATAAACAAAGGTGTGAATAAGAATGGCCCCCATAGGCTCCTATATTTGAATGCTTAGTTATCAGGGAGTATCACTGCCTAGAAAGGATTGGGAGCCATGGCCTTGTTGAAGTAGGTGTGGCCTTGTAGGAGGAAGTGTGTCACCGGCAGTGGGCTTTGAGTTTTCACCAGTGTATGTACTATGGTAGGGTCGCGGGCCGGGCAAGGGCCTGGAGATTAAAACACACACACAGACAGAGATATGGGTCACTCTTGAAACAAGAATGCCAAGAATGCCCTCTTGAATCAAAAACACCAACTTGAAGCAAGAATGCCAACTTTATTGTGTTCTAGGGCAGCTTATATAGGGTCTCCTTGACTAATGTCCATGTCCTAACTCTCAGCTGCAAGCCCACCAGAAACCACTCCCGTGCTCAGAGCAGTTGCAAATACAGGAAAACAAGTTGTTTTGCTCAGAGCAGCTTCAAGCATAGAAAAACAAGTTGTTTACAGGAAATTCAGGGTCTGGGGTCCCACAGTCCCCAACACACAAGCTCAAGCCATGCCCAATCTCTCTCTCTCTCTCTCTCTCTCTCTCTCTCTCTCCTGCTTGTGGAAGCTGATATAGAACTCTCAGCTATTTCTTCAGCGCCATGTCCACCTGTGTGCTGCCATGCTCTCTACCATGATGTCAATGAACTAAACTCTCAAGGTGTAAAAGCAGGCCCACAATTAAATACTTTCTCTTACAAGAATTGCCTTGGTGATGGTGTCTCTTCACCGCAGAACAAAGACCAAGACACTACCCGAATGCCCCCATAAATGTATCAGTTTCCACTTGTCTGGAAGAGTACCTGAGAGTTCACATCAGGATGATCCATGCATCTTTAAATCTTTACCAACCACTATGTGGAAAAATAGTGTCTAATCATAATTGATGGTGGTTCTAGGCCAGTGGTAGAGGTTCAATATTCAATGGTTATTATCTTTTGATAGAAACTATTTTAATATTCTTATAGGGTTTCCATGTTATCATTTATAACTGCAAGGTTGAAAATGAGATAATATTCCATTCCCTCAAGTTTTCTCAGGATTGACGAGATGGAGAAAGGACAGAAATGAGAGCAAGGAAAGAGATATTTTGATTGAGGGAGCCATTGCGGGGTTAGCAAGAAACCTGGCACTAGAGAAATTCCCAGGAATCTACAAGGATGACCCTAGCTAAGACCCCAAGCAATAGAGGAGAGGAGGCCCAAACTGGTCTTGCCAGTAGTCCGATTGATGAATATCTTAATGTCACCAAATAACCTTCACTCAGCAATGGATGGAAACAGGCAAAGACCAGCACTGGAGCACTGGGTTGAACTCCCAAAGTCCAGTTGAAGAGTGGAAAGAGTGAGAATATGAGCAAAGAGGTCAAGACCATGATGGGGACACCCACTGAAACAGTTCAACTGAGCTAATGGGAACTCACCAACTATAGCCAGACAGGGAAGGAGCAAGCATAGGACCAAACTAGACTCCTTGAATGTGGTTAACAGTTGTATGGCAGGCTTGAGGGGCCACTGGCAGCGTCACCAGGATTTATCTCTACTGTTTGACTGGCTTTTTTGGGAACCTATTCTCTTTGGATGGATACCTTGCTCCACCTAGATATATTAAGGAGGGCCTGGGATCTTCCTCAAAGCAATGTGCCTCACCCTCTCTGAGGTGGAGGGAATGGGGGGGGGTGAGTGGGAACTGGGATCATTATGTAAAATGAAAAAAGTTTGTTTTCTATTATAAAAAAAGAAAATGGGATAATAGAAATAATATAACTATCAAGTTGGAAAGCGATTCTCTCAATTAGCACTGTTCTTTTCCCTAGTTATTAGAATTAAGTGCTCCAACTACGCATCCTACCCAAAGCAGTGCTGATAAGGAAGACAAACGGGGATGTGGCGATCTGAAAGCCCTGTGTGAACAAGGAATTCCTTGGCAATGAGTATGCGCTTCTCTCCTCCATCTTGGGCCTTGCCATCATCAGAGCTGCACACAATGGCATCCTCAGAGTCTCCTCAAACTGTCACAAATCACTTAGCCTCAACTGCTGTCAGGAATCAGGGCACAAAACCCCAGGACCCCCTCAATCTCAGATGGCCAAGTTTGTGCAACCCAAACCGTGTGTGCAGTGCTACCCAGCTCCTCTACAAGCTCAAGGTGGAGCTCGCTGAGTGTAGCCCGGAAGCAAGCTGGGAAGCAGGATTCTCCACACCCTCTGCTTCAGTTTTTACCTCAGCAATCCTGCCTCGACTTCCTGCCTGACTTCTCTCAAAAACAGACTGTGGATCTTCTTATGGCACCAGGCTGTTGGCTGTGTCAAAATGAAGCTGAAGATCCCCTTCCCAGGCACCAGCTGTCAGAACCTCATTGGCGTGGACAACGAACACGAAGTTCATACTTTATATGAAAAGCTATGGCCACCGGAGTAGCTGCCAATGCTCTGGATGAAGAGCAGAAGAGTTGTGTGGTCCCAATGAGTGGTGGGAACCACAAACAAGGTTTATCCCATGAAACAAGATGTCTTGACCCTTGGCAAATGTGCCTGCTGTTTGGTAAGGGGCATTCTTGCTATAGATCAAGGAGAATGGGAGAGAGGTGTGCAAGACTGTTCACAAATGCGTTGTGGATGCCAATTGAGTATTCTCAACTTGGATACTGCAAAAAAAAAAAAAAGATAAAAGAAAGAAGGATATTCCTAAACTGTCAGATAGTAGTATGCCTTGGAAGTTGGGTCTCTAAGGAGCTAGCAAACTCTCAGAGATTCTCAATTTCTCTAAAGGAGATGATGTTTACTAACATCCTGTGTGAAATCCCTTAACAAAAGAAGGTAAGAAGCCAGGACCAAAGCCCCAAGATCCATCATCTCGTTACTCCATGCGTCCTGCAATAATACATATGCTGGCATTTTGCTCTGAAGAAACAACACACTATGAAAAACAAGGAGGGACTGCAGAATGTGCTAAACTTTGGCCAAGAAAACGAAGAAAGCCAAAGAAAAGTGCCAGGAACAGACTGCCAGGAGACAGACGCTGTCCTCGCCGCCGAGAGCTTCTACTTCTAAGTCTGAGTCCAGGGGGAAAAAAATAAGTCTTTAAGAGAAACAAGTGGTCAGACCTTGAACAAAAAGACAGGTTGTAACATGGAAGTAAGTGAAGATGACATAAATCACGTCCTCACCTCAGCTGCCTCTGCTCGTGGTGTTTACCGCAGCAGCAGGAAACCAAACACGCCAGAAGCAAACAGACAACCACACGCTTGAAGCCAATTAAAAGCACAATAATTCTTTCACCTTTGCCAGCAACCAAGAGCGGGCTCATGCCTCAGAGTCTAGCACTTTTAAAGGCAAAATCCACAAGCACATCAGTGTTACACGAGGATCAGAGGAACCGTGCGACGTATCTGCAATACAGGCAGAGCCTAGTAGTTATTTCAGGCACAGCACGACAATCGTGTTGACTTAATGTCTTCTTCAGTAGTTTTAGTTGAAGTTTGTGTGCACGTTATGGTTTTGGTTGTACATCTGAACTATGCTCAGGGTCATGGAAATCTCGAACGTGTTGCCGAGGCAGATGTGGCTGTTGAGACCTGTCTAAGCAAACACACCTGGAGTCTGGACAAGATGGCGTTTGACTTAGCCCCTTCAGTTAGAGCTACCTACTATGTAGGTACTGTGTGTACTGGGAACTGAACTCGGGTCATCGGGAAGAGCAGCAAGTACTCTTGGCCACTGAACCACCTCTCCAGCCTGTCTCCTTAACAGTTACAGATGCTTTGGCCTCTGCACTCACTTGTGCACAACTTCAAGCTTGCTCACACTCCTTTCCTTGTGAAACTCCACCTTTTTACCCTTCTTCCACACTTGCTGCTGTCGTTCACTGTGGACCTGGGGTAAGAGTAGTGAGTGATAAACACTCCACAGATTGAATGCAACCCTGCCCCAAAATTGCCTCTGCCAGACACATTAGACCATTATTTAGTTGTTTTACATTTACGTGTCTCCATGTGTGTGTTCACACACAAACACACATACATATGCATGACATCACGAGTTTGTGAAAATCAGAGGAAAACGCCGGTTCTCTCCTTCCATCAAGTTAGTTCTGAAAATCAGACTCAGGTCCTCCATCTTGGCAGGACCTAACGAGCCATCTCTCCCCCACAAGCCCATGGCTTTTCAATTCAGCCTCATTCCAGCTCTTAGGGTGTGAGCAGAATGTCGCTAGATTCTTTGCTATAATACAACCTGAGTGATCTGCAGCCCATTCCGGGTACAGCCCTTGCTCCCCTCTGAAACCTCCTAAGTGGTGCCCCCATTGTCCTCATCCACTCCCGCCAAAACAAAATTCCCACTAAGCTCTTCTTATGGACTCTCAGCCGTTCTTTAGCCCGGAGCTGCAGCCTTCTCCATGTTCCTCCCACAAAGCTGTCCCACAAACCCCGTGGCTTATCGCAACAGTGGCCCCACTTCTTAGCACCAATCTGCATAGCTACTTTCCTCGGGGCTGTGGCCAAACCCCTGACAAGGAGGATCTTAAGGAAGAAAGGGTTTATTCCCACATAGCTAAAGGGCATACATCCCATCATGGTATAGAAAGCAGGAGGCTGGCTGGTCACATTGCAGCCACAATCAGGAAGTAGAGCCAGGCTATGAACTATCAAAGCCTGTCCCCAGTGGCTCGCTTCCTCCAACCCAGCTCTAGCTCCCAAAAGTTTCATAACCTTCCCAAATAGCACCACCAGCTGGCAGACAAGTGTTCAAATACATGTGTCTGGGGAAGCCAGGTCACATTCAAGCCACCAGGCACCATTCCAAGAAAAGTCAGTGCTCTGCGGTGTGAAGACTTGGTGAGTTTATTTATCCTAATGTTTTAGTTTTGTTACACTGTGAATAATTTTACAGATCACTACTTTCAATCCCACACCAATGCCACAATGCCTAAGCCCACTGAAGTTGGTACATTCTTCCAATTAATTAACCAACCAATTTAATTTCACACTACAGAGCTTTTTGGAATAGCTGCTGTTTACTGAAATCACCCCTGCAAATAATGAAATCGAATGTTTAAAGCACCAGCATTTAGTATTGTCAATTAAGCCTGGGCTAAATGTTAATAAACATAACACAGTGTGGGAAACCATCTGCTGGCTCCGAGTGGTGGGGGATTTCACCGCAAACAGCCGGGTCCAGACAGCTCAATTGTGTGCGGATGGACCTCTAGGAGCCGGGGGATTGAGCAAATCAGCCATTGACTTCTGTAAGAGGACCCGTCACCGAGCTGCTGCACGGGGGCATCTGGCTCACTTCACAGCTTTTAAAGGTCAGCCTGTGGAATAGTCAGCAGTGTACCAAGCACCTCGCTTTACATGTTCTTATTTCTCAGGCATCCCTTCGGCCTTTGTCTCAAGATGGACACGTGTTATACATACAGAGAAAGCACATACGCAATTTTCTGTGACCACGTCACATGGGTGTTAGTAAAGTGGCCTGTTTTGAAACTGCCATTTCGACTACTGAGGGGGTTGGCTTCATCTTCCCTCTGGTTTTGCTGTTTGAATTTATTGCTAATGCAGACGGTTATCTGCCAGGAAGCATGCAGAGTTCTCATGGCTTGGTGTTATTTTCCTAAAACAAATCCCCAGTCATTAGCACAGCAGATCAAAGTGGAATTGCCATTCTTACAGCTTCGGGCTCCGCAGCCCTGCGCACTGCGCGTGCTCTCTTCGCTCATTTCTTTGCTGGGCTAGCTAGAGAACGGGAGCCTTGCTTTGTTCTCCTCAGGTTCTGGGCTCTCTCCTGCATGCTCTGTCTCCCCGAGGCTTCTCAGGTCCCAGACAGCCTCTCCCACAGAGGCTGTGAGCCCAGATAGTGGGGGACCTCTAACTCTGGTGGGAATGCCAGGGCACGTGACAGCCACTTCTTTTCCAGGCCCTGACCACAATAGTCTTCTCCCTGTCATCTCCTAGAATACTAATTTCTGTCAGTTGTCCAAAAGGCTGTATTTTAAAAGTGTTTCTCATGCCTAAACTGGTATTCACAGAGCAGACGGTGTGTATGCATAGGACTGTAGCAGTGGGTAGGTCATGAGGCAGAACATGTGTGGATGAGCATGTACAGGAGCATGAGATGGGGGCTGAGTGAGCTGAACATATGTGCTCACAGGCATCACCTGCATACATGTGCACATGTATGTGTGTGTGTGTGTGGTGGGTAGGTCATGAAGCAGTGCATGTGTGGATGAGCATGTACAGGAGCATGAGATGGGGCTGAGTGAGGCCGTGCATGTTGCTCACAGGCTTCACCTGCATACATGTGCACATGTGTGTGTGCATGTATGTGTGTGTGGTGGTGGGCAGTGCATGTGTGGATGAGCATGTAATGCACTGTGAGATGGGTACTGAGTTGGGCTTGCATGTGCAGATGTGCTTGTTTGTGCATGCATTGTGTTCACAGGCATTATCTGCACACGTGTGCAAATGTGTGTGTGGCAGACACAAGACCGTGAGCCTGTATGCACATATACATGAGGCTATGCCTGGCCACATGTGTACTTCTGCTTCTTGACACAAACACTGCAGTGTCTCTGGTCAGACAGCCTTGACAGCGTGCCTCTAACAGCAGGAGGTCTACTGAGTCTCAGGGGCAGACGTCCCTGACTGTCTGGCCTGTCTGTTCCTGACCCTGATGATTGGATTCTGCCAACCTGTGCTACCCCACGAACAAGATCATGTGTTTTAGATGCCAGGTTTCTGGATTATGGAGCCCAGGTAATTTGTTTTGTTTAGCTGGAGACAGTATCACACTATATAGCTCAGGCTGGCCTTGAACCCAAAATCTTCCTGCTGAGACTCCCAAGTGCTGGAATTCTGGGAGTATGCCACCATGCCCAGCTTCTGATTAGCCTTCAGTTTCATCTTATTTTCAGAGCTACAAAAACAAAGAATGTGCACAATTGCTTCGTGTATCATTCACGGACAATTATCTCATTTTTCAAGGCTTTACACCTCAGATGATACAGAAAGAAGTCGTCTGATGTGGGTTAAGACTTGTGTCCTCTGGGCTGGCATGTGTGGCCCGAGTGAATTGCTAGCTCAAGCATTCTCGCCGTGAATAGCAGCGCCAGGTTGTTCTCCATAGCACTTCGCATGCCTGCCATCTATTTGTATTTCTGCCCATCTCTGGCACTGTCAGACTCCCCACACCATCTGGGGGTTTTGATCCCATTCTCTAAATTACTGCTCGCCACTAAATATTGATTTCCTGTACATCGCCTGTTCATTTTGGGGTGGTCTGAATGAGCGTGGTCCCCATCGGTGCATATGTTTGAACACTTGGCCCTCAGTTGGGGAAACTGCTTGGGAAGGATTAGGAGGGTGACCTGGTTGGAGAAGGAGCCATGGGGGTGGGCTGTGAGGCATCAAAAGTCATCCCCAGTGTGCTCCCTGCCTCATGCTTGTGGATCAAGATATAAGCTCGCAGTTATTCCTGCCTGCATGCCTTTGCTTCTCCATCATGAACTCTAACCCTCTCAACTGTAAGCAAGTTGCCTTTGTTACAGCAATAGAAAAGTAACTATGGCTGATATTTCCTTATTGAATTGCTGTTTTTTAGACAAACTGTCACCAGTTTATATCGCAGTTATTTATATGGCCTTCAACATTATTATAATGCATTTTTGTATGTTGACAAAATTGTCTACATTTGTGGGTTGAAATGATCTGACATGGGGACTGGAGAGACAGCTCAGCAGTTAAGAGCACTGGCTGCTCTTCAGTTCCCAGCACCCACGTAACAGCCCACAACTCCCATTCCAGGGGATCCGATAACCTCATACAGACATACACACAAGCAAAATGCCAATGCATATAAAATAAAAATAAATAAAACATTTTAAAATGTCATGACATGTATAAAATATGGACTTATTGACTCAAGCTAAGGGACTTGCTCACATTTATCATTCATTATGCCTAACTGAAACTTTGTACCCTTTGATCAAAATTCCTCCCTCCTCATCCCCTAACATAACAGCCTTGGAAACCTTCCCCTTCTGGTTCTATGATTCCAGTTGTTTTCACTTTTGTAAGTGACAGTATATGGAATTTTGCTATAACTCACTAATTTCTCTAAGTATGATCACCTCTGAGCTACAAATGACATCACTGTCTTGTTTCTTTTGGTGGGGGAGAAGTGGTTGATTTTTCAAGACAGGGTTTCTTTGGAGCTTTGGAGCCTGTCCTGGAACTTATTTTCTAGACCAGGCTGACCTCAAACTCCTGTAGATCTGCATGCCTTTGCCTCCTGAGTGCCATACTCTTCTATGTACATACACAACATCTTTTTTCAATCTCTGCGTCTATTGATGAATGCCCAGATAATTCTGGGACTCAGCTATTGTCAGGAATGCCACAAAGAGCATGGCCACGCAGGTCTCTCTTTGATATCCTGATATTTTCAATGCATTCAAAACATTATGCTAACCTTAAACATAGCCCCTATTTACCCAGTTGACTCCCACTAAGTCCTTATAAGAGCAGTCTTGTAGCTTTTTTCCTCTGCAAGCTGACTTTTAAATTCTTTGGATGTGTGCCCAGTCAGTTGCATCACTATGGGTTTGTACCCTTGTAGTCATGTCGCTGTGGGTGTGTACCCAACGTGAAGTCACTATGGGTGTGTACTCAGTCAGTGAGGTCACTATGGGTGTGTACTCAGTCAGTGAGGTCACTATGTGTGTACCAGTCAGTGAGGTCACTATGGGTGTGTACCAACCAGTGAGGTCACTATGGGTGTGTACCAATCAATGAGGTCACTATGGGTGTGTACCCAGTCGGTGATGTCACCATGGGTGTGTACCCAGTCAGTGAGGTCACTGTGGGTGTGTACCAGTCAGTGAGGTCACAATGGGTGTGTATGCAGTTAGTGATGTCACTATGGGTGTGTACCCAGTCAGTGATGTCACTATGTATAGTACCTGCACTACGGGATGGTTCATGAGCAGGGAAATGGACTGGGGATTTAAACACAGAGACAGAGACGTGGGGACTTGGGTCATCCTTGATACAAGAATGCCAACTTTATTGTGTTCCATGGAAGCTTATAAGGGGATCCTTAACTGATAGCTATGCCCCAGCTCTTGAGATTTTCAGCTGTAAAACCCACCAGAAACCACTCCCCTGCCATTAGGAACTCATGAGGGTCTTGTTCTCAGAGCAGCTGCAGGCACAGGAAAACAAGTTGTTTACTCCGTTCACTCCAGCAGGCAAAGGGTCTGAGGCAGACAAAGAAAGTCAAGGGGCTAGGGGTCTGCAGCCCCAACAACTATGGGTGTGTACCCAGTCGATGAGGTCACTATGGGTGTGTACCCAGTCGGTGAGGTCACTATGGGTGTGTACCCAGTCGGTGAGGTCACTATGGGTGTGTACTAGTTGGTGAGGTCACTATGGGTGTGTACCCAGCCGGTGAGGTCACTATGGGTGTGTACCAGCCAGTGAGGTCACTATGAGTGTGTACCCAGTCAGTGAGGTCACTATGAGTGTGTACTAGTCAGTGAGGTCACTATGGGTGTGTACCCAGTCAGTGAGGTCACTATGGGTATGTACCCAGTCAGTGAGGTCACTAGATCACACAGTAATTATGCTTAAACTTCTGAGGAACCTCTGTTAATTAATGTTAATTAATCTTGGCTGACAACTTAACTGGATCTAGAAACAACTGAAAGATAAACTATTGGATATCCCCGTAAGGAATTTTTAACATAGTCTGTGAAGTAGGGACCCACTCTAAGTGTGGGCAGCACCATTAGGCAGCCAGATGGAAGGTGGTCTGAAGGGAAAAGCTGCTCTTTGCCCATTTACTTCCCTATCAATACTGACAAGTTCATCTACTCTATGTCTGTTCTGCTACTGCTGCTATAATTTCCCCCGACTTCAGGACTCAGCCTCTTTGGCCTTCTGATGTAGGCTGAACACCAGCGACCTTGGTCAGGCCCTCGGGGCCACACTGGGAGTGTCAAGGCACCCCACTTCATGGACTAAGGAGCTCCAGGCCCTCAGTGCCATGCTGGAAACGCCGAGGCACCCCACTTCATGGACTAAGGGGCTCCAGGGTTCTTGTTCTCTCCGGCGTGAGGACAACAGTACTGTGTAAGCCATTCCAATAAATATCCTTTTACTATGTATTCACTCTTCCAGTTCTATTTCTCTAGAGAACCCTGATATAGCAGGGGACATAGATTAATGGTTAGAAGGTCAGCTTCACACGCCAAAGACGACAGGCTCAGTTCCCAGCACCACCTAAAGTCGAGTGATATGGGCACAAAGGCATAGATTCTCGGACACTCCAGGTAGAAGCTGGAGGAACCAGGTCTTCAAGCTCAGGCTTTTACCATTCTTCTGCTCTGAAAAGATACCATGACCAAGGAGACTCTTATAAAAGAAAGTATTTAACTGGGGACTTGACTATAGCTTTAGAGGGTTAATCTATGATCATTGTGATAGGAAGCAGACAGACATGGTATTGCAGCAGTAGCTGAGAACTTTATATCCTGACCCGCAAACAGCTGGAAGAGAGACACTGGGCCTGGTATGAGCCTTTGAAACTTCAAAGACTGCCCTCAGCGACACACTTTCTGTAACAAGGTCACCTCTCCTAGTCCTTCCCAAACAGTTCCACTAACTGAGCACCAAGCAGTCAAACACATGAGCCTGTGGGGGTCATTCTCATTCAAGCTACCATTTGGGGTTCTTCAGGCAGGTAGAGGTCCCCTGGGCTGTATTAGAGTCTGTCTCACAACAGCAGAAGTTAGATAGAGAATCAAAACAGAGAACCTTCATGTTGTTCAGTCAAGGTTCTGTCAATTTACATTCTTGTCAACCATATCCAAGCTTGCCTTTGCCCTACATCTTCCTCAACACAGCTTTTTTTTTTTTATGGTTGTTATTACAGCCATTCTGGCAGGTATAAGGTGACATTTCACTGGGATTTTAATTTTCATAATTGGTAAATATCTACTTAATTTTCCCTCTTTATTGAGTCATTTATCTTATTGCCCTAAATTTAATATCACTCCTGGATAGAAGTTCTTTATAAGACATATAATTTTAAAATAATTTCTCTCAGTCTGTGACCTGTTTGGACTGTTTGATAAATTGAGATAGTTTTATTATTTGCTTAATGATGTCACTTCAAATTAAAGAGCTTTTAACTTTAATGATTTGATCTATTTGATCCATTTTTAAAGGCGTAAACCACGAACAATGCCACACCAGTTTGGAATTACTATTACTAGGGTAGTATTTATTTAAAGAGGAAAAACTTACAGATCACGATCCCAGACAACAGCTCTCTGCACAACTAGAAAAAGAGTCTAGTCGCCAGACCAGCAGGAAGTCAAGAGAGAGCGAGCGGAAGGAAATAGAGGCTTTATGAATGGAGAGAAACCACGCCTCAATGGGCTGGTATCTCAGCAGCTATTGGTTGGAGGGGCGGAAAGACCTCCTGCAACACATTTTTCCTTTTGTGAATCAGATTTCTGAGACATACTTAAGTTATCTTAAGTCTAGTCCAAGATCATAAAGACTTTTTGTTGGGGAATATTATTTTTAAGGTGTGTTACTTTTATTTATGCTGTAGAATATTTGTTTAATGATGTAAAGATGTGTTGCTTTTGTTTATGCTGCATTTGTTTAACTCAGTGAAGCTGTGATTCTTTGCCTGTCTAAAATACCTGATGGTCTAATAAAGAGCTGAACAGCCAACAGTGAGGAAGGAGCAAGGATAGGCAGAGCTGGCAGAGAGAGAGTATAAATAGAAGGCCAAACAAGAAGGAGCAAGAAGAGAACAAGGGGAGGAGGATGTCAGGGTCCAGCCACCCAGACAGTCATGTAATAAGAGTGAAAGTAAGATTTACATTAGAGAAACAT
Source organism: Microtus obscurus (assembly GCA_963919715.1). NCBI lineage: Eukaryota > Metazoa > Chordata > Mammalia > Rodentia > Cricetidae > Microtus > Microtus obscurus. The sequence goes on from CAWTZC010000015.1 coordinate 27,816,390, forward strand.
AAAAGCCCAGAAGCAAAAGGCAGTTGGGATAATTTAAGATAAGAAACAAGCCAAGTTAAAGTTGGGCATTCATAACTAAGAATAAACCTCTGTGATTAATTTGGGAGCAGGGTGGTGAGCCCTTCAAAAAGCCAAAAAAGCAAAAGCATCACACAACAACTTTTTTTTGAATTTCATTCCAGAGGTTTAAGGACTCAGCTCTGGTTTTTAGGCCAACAGTCAACTTTGAATTAATTTTTATATGAACTGAATTTTAAATGTATCTTTTGTACATGCATGTTTCTCTAAGTTCCAGTCACTGTCATTTCTTTCTGTCTTGAAGAGCCTTGACAGACAACTCTAAGAAAAATCAGATGAGCATAAATATGAGGATTTATGTTTCATTTTATTTCACTATCTGCATAACTGTTTCAGAGACTGATGCTGTCCCTTATGTAGATTTTGCTTTTCAAGTTAAAAATGAACTCAGTATGTGTAATAAGGCATGATGTTACCAAAATCATGGTATCAACAGAAAGTTATACCCAAATACAAAAGTCTCTGTACAAAATGTTCCTCGAGCTCCCCAAGGCTGTGCAAAAAGAGCCCAGAATGGCCTAAGAGTCTGGAGAGGGCCAAGGAAAGTGTGGGGGCAGAAGGAGGAGGATAAAGAAGAGAAGGAATCTAAGTCAGTCTTCATGAGAGCTCCCTTAAGGGCTAGCCAGTGCTGTTAGCACAGTAGTTTAAGTACAAATAAAAAGCAGAAACAAACAACAACAACAAAATTCAGCAGACAGAGGCAGCTCACACTGCCGAGCACTAAGAGGACCATGGTCACCCCTGCCACGAGCGTGCCCTCTTGCATGCTTGCTTTCTCACTCTCTCTCACATGCAAGATTCTCTTTCATTTGGACCTGGTGAAGAGTCCTGCATGGATAAGTCACTGAAGGAGGAGCAACCCCCTCTGGCCTTGAGCCCCACCTCCATCTTCCTGACTATGGCAGCTCAGTAGTTCTCAACCTGTGAGTCGTGACCCCTTTGGCAAACCTCTATTTCCAAACACATTTACGTTGGTATTCACAACAGCAGCAAAATTACACTCATGAATTAGCAATAAAAATAATTTTATGGTTGGGGTCACCACAACATGAGGAACTGTATTAAAGGATTGCAGCATTAGGAAGGTTGACAACCACTGCCTCAGAGGATTCCAGAGACAAGCCTAGACCTTGGCCAGAGCTTTCCTTCTGTGTCCATAAGTTGTCATGTGGCATCTGCCAAGCAGGAGGAAGCCATCTTTCTGTGTGTGGAAGATGCTGGGCTGGCCAAGCAGGCTGAGGAAGTAGCTCCCTCAAGTGGACACAGCCATCTGGGCAGGTGGCAGAAGCGTCTTCCCATGACAGCAGGGGATAGGAGAGGAGGCTGGGGTGACATCTGTTTGGGGATCTGTGTCTGTAGCTACCATCTCTGTGTTCCCACGGTTGCAGCAAAGAGGCAGTTGAAGAACTGGCACGTGTTGCTTTCTCGACTGTTTAGATTCACAAAGGTTTTGACTTTGAGAACTGAGTCCTCCAGCTTTGTTCTAGAGATTTGCCTGCCTTGGGGATTTGTTTACGTGTTTCCACAAGAAAGCAACACCACGGGATCTGGTGGTATTTGCAGCAAATCTACAGATCGGCTTGGGAAGACTATCATCTTGGTAATGCTGTTGTCCCTAATGGCAATTTTAAGCTCTGTATTTCTTCTGACCCTCTATGCTTCCTCTCCAAGATGTCTTATACTTTCCTTTGTAATTCTAGCTCTAGGTGTTTAACAACAGTTTGATAATATTGTGCATAGCATTATCTTCCTAATTTCACATAATGGAATTTTGTTTATCGACCTTGTAATAGGCAGCCTTGCTAAAGTTGTTCTTAGCATTCTCTGTTAATTCCTTAGGACTCACATATTTGAACATGTGCAGCCATGTTGTCTGACTGCCTTTACCATGGTTTCTCTCCCTTTAACATGTGACCAGAACTTCCAAAGCCATGTTGAATGGAATAAGTTTAAGATCCGCCTTCCCTTTCCTGGTATCATGAAGGAAATACTTAGCCTTTAACCTTTTGGTGAGGGTCAGCTATGGGATTTAACAAGCACTGTCATCGAGTTGAGGAAATCTGCTTCCATTTGTAGTCAGTCAAATTTGTACTATAAACAACTGTTGTATTTCTGTCAAATGCTAATTCTTGTCTATGAATTTTCTCTCTTTTGTTTCATCAATATTATGAATTAATTAATTTCTAATTAGTAAACCAACCTTAATTTCTGGGATCAATCCTACATGATCTTGTATAAAAATAATCAAAATGTTTTCTGATTGGTTTATATTTTATTGAGAACATTTGCTGTGGAATAATGTCCTTGTATACTGTAAAGATTTGTCACACATGTTAGCTTAATAAAACACTGATTGGACAGTAGCTAGGCAGGAAGTATAGGTGGGGCAACCAGACTAAGAGAATTCTGGGAAGAGGAAAGTCAGAGAGTCAGTTACCAGCCAGACAGAGAGGAAGCTCTGGGACAGTGGTCTTGTACCCTATAAAGATTTGTCACTTGGGTTGGTTTAATAGAAGATTGATTTGCCAGTAGCCATGCAAGAAGTATAGGTGCATCAACCAGAAAAGAATTCTGGAAAGAAGAAAGGTTCAGTCTTTAGTCTTCACCCAGGTGCTGAGGAAGCAAGATAATGAGAATGCCTCACTGATAAAAGGTACCAAGCCACGTGGTTAACACAAACAAGAATTATGGGTTACTTTAAGATGTAAGAATTAGTTAATAAGAAACCTGAGCTAATAGACCAACCAGTTTATAATTATTGAAGGCTTCTGTGTGTTTCTTTGGGTCTAAATGGCTAAGGGACTAGGTGGGATAGAAACCTCCGTCAACAGGAGGCAAGATGAGAATGGCTTACTGAGAAAAGGTACCAAGCCACATGGCTAAACATAGACAAGAATTATGGGTTAATTTATGTTGTAAGAACTAGTTAATAATAAGCCTGAGCTAATAGGCCAAACAATTTATAATTAATATAAGCCTCTGTGTGTTTCTTTGGGACTAAATGGCTGTGGGACTGGGTAAGACAGAAACTTCCATCTACAGACATCTTTAATGTTTGTGGAAAATGTTATTTAGTCTGCAGTCATCATTTCTTGTAAGATCTCTTTCAAGTTTTGGTAGCAGAGAAATATCAGCCTCACAGAATAAGCCCAGAAATGTTCTCCTCTCTACTTCCCTGAAGAGTTTGTAAAGAATTCAGTATTATTTGTTCTCTAAATGTTTGGTAGAACTCGATAATGAAGTCACTTGGGCTTAGCTTTTCTTTGTGGTCAAGATTCAACTACATCTGACAAAGGTGGGTGGTAAAGGAGCATCCTGTGGGGAAGCCAGAGGACTTGGGAGAAAGCAGTCATACTGAGGCTGGAAATCTTCTAATTCCCCTCAAATATTATCTAGCAGCTGCTATGAAAGAAATATTCAGATGTATAGTCTTTAATCATTTGGCGTTTAGTTAAGGAAAAGTCCAGTTATTTGAATGGGTCTGATTTAAGCAGTTGGAAGCCTTTAAAAGGCTAGTCTGTGTCTTCCCAGAATTCCAAAACTCTAAGCAGTGGGGCAGAATAGTCAAAGACTCTTTCTACATTCTGGGAGCAGTGTGCTCACACTATTGATGCTCATGTGCTGACGTACCTCACTGGTGATGCTGCAGATAGGCTGAGATAGCCTCTCATTCAAATTGTTCTAGGATCAGCACATTGCCTGTCCTGCAGACTGTGGGAGTGTTTTATGTATGCTTGAGAGAAACATGTATACATTCACTGTGCTTAGGTGAAGTGTTCCATTAATATATCTCAGTTCAAGTTAGTTGATAATGCTATGTAAACCTTCTGCGATCACCTTGCTTTTCTATTTGTTCTGTCTATTATTTATTGATAGGCATGGAAACCTTTAAACATTATTGAGTTGCTCATTGTTCTTTCTGCTGGAGTTTGCTTTTCAGGTTTAGTGATTCTCTTGTCAAGTGCATAGACGTTTATAATTATTATTCCCTCCTAATTTGTCCTTTCATAGTTATGACTCTCCATCTCTAGTGAAATTTTTCGTCTTGAGACCTGATTTGTTGGAAGCTACTATACTCATATCAGCTGTCTTATTTTTGCTGACTGTGTGATAAATTCCCATAGTTTTCTATTACTTCAGCATCCATTTTGAATAGACGTTGGATATTTTCTCAGCCACAGTCACGAATCATGAAGTCCATGTCTCATTGCTTTAAGCCCAACTAGACCTTGTCTCAGAAAACTTGATCAAATGATGGGCTGGACTCCAATAAATAATCATATTATATCTATCTCAAACACCCAAAAGTACAGTGTTAAAATTGTTTTATATGGTTTTTTTTAGTTTTATATGTGTATGTATCTGTTCATATGGGCATGTATGCAGGTGAGAGCCCTTATATATGCACACACCATTGGGACCAGAGCCCAGTGTTCAACTCTTCTATTGCTCTCCGTCTCACTTTTGAGACAGTGTCACTCACTGAACCTGGAGCTCACAAAGCTGGCCAGGTGGATGGCCAACCAACTCTGGAAATCCACCTGTCTCTGTCCTCATCCCAGCAGGTCTTACAGATCCACCAGCTTTTGCCCAGGTGCTGCTGATCCAAATTCCTCACACTTGTGCAGCAGCCTCTTGAGCAACGGACTGGTCTCCTAACCACTTTTTGAAGTTTTTAAGACAGAGAAAATATAGCCACCACTGTCAGCACTAATGATTTCTTCCCACGGATTAACGTTGTCCTATAGGTTTCCTTTTCTTGCACAACTTTGTCTCTGCTGCTTAGCATCTCTCTAGTGTGATGACTGCCCTACCTCTTACATATGTGCACAAGCCCCTGACGCACAGTTCTGTCATTGTTTTAAGAAATTAACTCTAATTTGGTTGAAAGAGCAGAAATGTGTCTAGGTGGCCTGGCTTTTGTAATTGCCTACATAATGAGCTTTACTGGTACACTGCAGTTTTTATTATGAATGAAGTTACTCTCGGTGCTGCTTCCTTCTATCTAAAATAACTTCTTTTAGAAACTTTTGAAGGCACAGATGCTAGTAAGGAATTCACTTGGCGTTTGTTTGAATGCAAATGTCTTTGTCTTCACATGAAGAAAGTTTTGCAGACTATTCCTCTTCAATGGGTTTAAGTGTTTGGGGTTTGAGGATTTGGTCTGGATTTGGATTTGGGGAGGTATTTGGAGTCTTTCATCCTACCATGGTGTTCTGCTTTGACTACAATGATGTCAGTTGTTTATCTTATTATAATTGATAATAAAATAAAATTATTTTTATTGATTTCTGTGTTTTCTTTATCTTTTGACTATTTCATTATGTTTGAAGTTGTCTGTCTTGCCTTGGTCCTGCTTAATTTTCATTTGTCATTTTTACATGTGGATTTATCATTTTCACTATTTGGGATGATTTGTGTGTTATTTCACAATCTTTAACTCCTTCTGGATCATCACTGTGCATATGTTTCCTGTTGTTGTTCCATGGGTCTGTTGATGCAGAAGCAGTTTTCAAAGGGAATAAGGGATCATTTGTTCTGAGCCAACAAAGGAGGACTGTGTCCTGAGAACATGCCCCACTGAACAAATGGCTATGGATCTTTTATAGTCACAGAACAAAGTTGGTCCCCAACCCATGCATTTACCAAACCTGGGGAGGCCAGTAGACATGTTACTGCAGTGTAAACTCTTGGATAGATTTCAGATGCTGTTTGCTGATGTTTATGACAGTGTTTTATGTCCACAGAGCTGAGGCTTATTCCTAGGATCCAATAAAAATGAGTCTGTGTAGACCAAAAAGAAGTGTTCAGGAGACAGAAATAGCGCTAAAGTTGTGAAGGAAGAAGCCCCTGACTGTACTGACTTTATCAGCCGTCATGCATAAGATGACTAATGTTGCTTGTCAACTGGGAGTATGTAGGGTCACCAGGAGGCAAGCCACTGGACACTTCTGTGAGGGATTCTCTCGATCAGATCAACTGAAGTGGGAAGACCCACCCTAGCGGTCCGACTGGGAAAGGGAACTGAGCGCTGGAATTCACCATGCTCTGCTTCTCAAAGCTTCAGCCGCCATGACTCCCCCACCAGAAAGCACCTGCCCCCTACTGTAAGCCATACACAACCTTCCTGCCTTTAGTGCTCCCATCAGGTATTGTATCATAACAATAAGAAAGTGACCTGCCACTGGTTTTCTTTTCCATTTCTCTCTTGTTTATCCATTTTTGGTCCTTGATAGCTGATATAATGTTCACATGGACATATAACAAGAATATCGTTATATCTGAAAGAGAGAGAGAGTATGAAGTTGGGTGGGTTGGAAGGTGGGAGAGGATCTGGGAGGAGTTGGGAGAAAGGAATGAATATGATCAAAATGCATCCTATGAAATTCTCACAAAACTGATCAAACATTGTTTTAAAAATAGTACTGTATCCACAGTTAAAATAATCAATAATAAAGAAATAAAGATAGCAGATGAGGCAGGGAAAGGCATCTTAATTACCCCCCCCAAATTCTCTGCATGTTCCATGATACTCTAACTAGACTGACTTGATTTCTCCTTGTTTCTATAGTTACTACAGTCTAGGAAATATTTTAGTTGATATTTTTAGGGTTTGAAGTCAATTTTTTTTATTCTAGTTTTTCCTTCTGGCCAGCCTGATTTCCTACCCAAAACCTCATGTGGAATAACTAGATTCTAATTTTAGAAATGATTGGTCTGTCATGTCTAAATTACTCTAGCTCTTCTTTGCGGCTAATAATTTCCTTTGCTTACTATTTGGTATTACAGCAGATTTTAGCTTGGGTGAGTAAACAGACAGTCATAATACAGGCTAAATCAGATAATAACATAGTATCATTTTGAATTTTTTTCTCAGCAAAATTATCCTTTCTCTATGTAACAAGCATTAATGACAGTGGGACAGACACAAAGCCAGACTCGTGAAAGGCCAAGATTCCGTGGAGTCTATGAACATACCTAATCTTAGTCCTCGTTTTGTAATCAGAAAAAAAAATAATGGCTCTAATAAGAGTCATTTTGTAATACAACCTGTCTACTTTCCATCAGCAAAATTAGACTGTTACTAAGTCTTTCTACAATCTCAACTAATTGTACCTATGAGCTCCATTGAATACTAATTTCAGAGGTAAACATGGGCTCACGGGGCATATACCTTCAGGCTATACCTTCTCTATTTTAAGAACAATGCCTTTTCATATCCTATGTTGTGAACATGAGTCCTTCCCTTTATTTTTAGTACATTCAGCCTATCTTTAAAATAGCTAGTTTCTATACCTGCACCTTCAGTGAGGTAGCTTTTGGCTCTAACACGTATCCAATTTTAATTTTAAAAAGTAAAAACAAATGAGCTAATTAAAACATTATAAAGCTGCTGTCATTGGTTGTTTTGAGACACTTTAAATTCGAAGAGTCAGCCCAAGTCTTTGGGTACGCCTGAGTCAACAGTATTTAAGATACCGAAAATAGGCTTGAGGCTGTGCGCCTCCAGAGTCCCAGAGCTTGCCAGCCCTAGTGGTAGTAGCCTGTGCATCCTCTGGAATTGGAGCCTATGAACTGGAGCTAGTGGGCTTGGGAGGTGTGGCTAGGCACTGTATCAAAGGATATACATGTGTATTTACAATACAGAACAGGTTGTGCGGATGGATGAACTGCTGTATTGACGAATTCATTGTCCAAACAGTTCTACCATCAACAGCAGTAATCGGCCAGCTGGGCCCAGTTAATGTTGTTCTGCTTCTTTGAGGAGAAATCCTGTCATTCCTGCTGTAGGTGTTTTGATTCTGAAAGGAAATTCTCCAAAAATGAGGCTCCTTTTGGAAGATGTAAAATAAATCTCTGCCAATCTATCAACGAGATTTTCTTCCAATTACACTGAATAAGGGAAGAATTGCTTTATGGCACTAATAAAAGATCAGAATCTTTTTAAATGTGAACTCTTGGATCAAATCAAGTATGGATAGTTGGGTGAACAACAGTCGGAATAAAAACACCGTCAATGAGAGGCCAGAACATCACCATCTTTGTCTGTAGTTCCCCTGAGACCTACATCATCTGTATTCCTTTCCTTTAGGGACGCACGCTGGGACAAAGTCCAAATATCTCAGGCAATTTTCAAGAGTTCTAAATATAAGATTTAAGGAATATGTTAGAAAGGGTGAGAGTTAGCAGAAATATCACCAGTGGTGCTTGGAATTCACTTACTGGGGGTTTTCAGTTGCTGATGTGGTCCAAGATGGCAGTCCCCAGGCTTTCTGGAGCCCACGTATCTGTGTTCTTAGGAGGAACTGTCACACATGGAGGGCGAGAACCACCAGCCCGGGAGTCGATGTTCTGCAGCACAGCAGGTGGTTGGGATCTTACTTCACCACATATAATCTCTTCCCCTCTCAAAGTATTTCCTTTCCATTTAGCATTTTTATCAAAAACATATTTTTAGACCTTAAGATCTTTTGCACCTCACTTTCACCCTTGATGTTTTCTTATTTCTCCTTTAAAAATTTCTGAATCTAGAAAACTTATTCTTCTAACAAAATAACCTATATTTATTTAAAACCCAGAAAGCTACATTTGTACCTCTGTGTGTGTGTGTGTGTGTGTGTCTGTCTGTCTGTCTGTCTGTCTGTTTGTGTCTGTGTGTGCTATGGATGTGTGCATGCACATGTGTGTGCATATGTCTGAAAGCCAGAGGTCAACACTAGGGTGCTTTTCCCAGTTGCTCTCTCCCTTATCTCTCTCTTTTTTTTTTTTTTTTTTTTTTTTTTTGGTTTTTCGAGACAGGGTTTCTCTGTGGTTTTGGTTTTGGAGCCTGTCCTGGAACTAGCTCTTGTAGACCAGGCTGGTCTCGAACTCACAGAGATCCGCCTGCCTCTGCCTCCCGAGTGCTGGGATTAAAGGCGTGCGCCACCACCGCCCGGCCTCTACCTTATCTCTTAAGGCGGGGTCCCTCACTGCACTTGGAGCTCACTGCTTCACTGAGACTGGCTGGCCAATGACCTGCAGGATCTGCCTATCTCTGCCTCCCAGCATTGGGATTACAGGTGCGCATGGCCATACCCAGCCTTTTTTATGGAGTCTTGGGATCTAAACCCAGGCCTTCATGCTCATGCTGCAATCACTGCATTGACTGAGCCATCTCCCCAGCCCCAGGAAGCTGTATTTGAAACACAGAAGATGTGAACACAATGTGTTAAATAGCTAACAATAATAAGACGGGCAAATGTACTTGCTGTCTTTGATACATTTCTATTTTCTCTTACCAGTAAGTTTAAATGAACTAATTTATTAACTTGTTTCAGTCCAATGAATCTAAAGGTATTTACATTTACAAGAACACTTAATTTTTTTTCACGGTGGAGCATATTTATTTCTTACTGTCAGTTGTGACCAAAATGCCTGACAGAAACAGCTTGAGGGAGAACAAAATTATTTCATCCCACGACCCAAAAGGGTTTATTTCATAGTTGCTTGTCCCTGAGCTTGGATAAGATGGCACAGTAACAGAAGCATGTGGCCAGGGAGCAGAGACAGTGACAGGATGGCAGATGAGGTAGAAGCCTCATCTTCTGAGCTTCTTCTTGACACACTAGATTCTGCCTATCAAAGATACCAAAAGTAGCCTCCAAAAGTGGCACCATCACCTCCTGAGGAGCAAGTGTTCAAATCATGGCCATGCAGGGGCCATTCAGATTCAACGCACAATAGTAAGCTAGCCACAGCAAGATGCTAGTGAGCTACCTCTTTACAATTGGGCCAATTCTTCTCTTCCTCCCTGTGAGACTATGAACCCTGTAAAACAAGTGTCTCTTTGGTATATTTTTTTATAAACTGATTTAGACTGGCCCTTTATGATAGGGTGTCACATAGACAACTTACACAACAAAAATCTAAAGGTAGCTTTCTAAACCTCACTCCTAAGGCAAGATTACATGACCTTTCAGTTGAAATCGTAGCCACAGAGAAAGTGATGCAACAAAACAGATTTGTAAACGTTAAAAATGAATGTTGATCTAAATTTGTAACAGAATGGGAAAAAATCATGACCACCTATTCATTTGGTCAAACCCTGCAGCTTTATGTTGATGTCATTGGCTTAAGTAAAGTTTTATTATTTTGTGTAGGTGTGTTTGTCAGCATGTCTGTCTACACCATATGGACCTGGTGCCCAAAGAAACCAGAAGAGGATACTGGATCCCTTAGAACTAGAGTTACGGGTGATTGTGAGTTGTTATGTGGATGCTAGCAATCAAACCCGGGTCCTCTGGAAGAGCAGGCGGTGCTCTTAACCACTGAGCCATGTCCAGCCCCAGCGCTTAGACTTTAGAACTGTGCTCTTGCACTGTTTTTTGTTATTCCTAAGTCAGTGTCATAAGAACTGCTGCATCTCTGACTTCCAGTAGGATGGGCTGAGACAGCAACCTTCTTAGACAACACAAACAGAGCAAAAGAGCATCATGAGGCAGATGTGGGGAAAACACAATACAGCACTGTAGAGTGAATATACACATAAAACAAGAGCATCAAAGCAGATCCACAAGGCAACAGCTGGGCCAAGAGACAAAACGACACAAACATTTTATGAAATCAACAGTTATCATGAAGCCAGCCTAACAAGAAGCTGTAAGACCCACAGCACAATTAAGTCCAAGTGAAAGTATGGGAGAAAATCCCCACCTCAAAGACACAGGGGTTAGCCTAAATGTGGAGATGGTACGGAGGGGGGCGCAAAAAGATGAAGGATGAACTCACTGTGCAGATCCCAATGAACCTTTTTCGCTGTCTTAAAAGGTTTTTGTTTGTTTGTTTTTGTACTTTCTTTTTTTTTTCTTTTTTCTTTCTTTTTTTTTTTTTTTTTTTTTTTTTTTTTTTTGCTATCTTAAAAGTTAACAGCAAAAAAGGCCAAACGGCCCATCAGTAGGTCAGCAGTACAATCTGAAACACTGGCAAATCCCGGGGAATATTGACAGGACTTGGGAAACCACATGATCACAGTTTTGAGCTCAGTTTTTGTCCGGGACAAGAAGTTCAGGATCCCTCTTCCTCTGGGCTCCATGTTAAAGAGGTTATAGAGGTAAAAAATTTTTAGATCAAAGCTTCCATTTCCCTTGAGGCTGCCTGGAGTGGAGAGTAGAAGAAGCTGGCGATGGAGGAGAAGCAGGGTCGGAGGTCACAGACGAGAGTGAGTCCTGGAGAAGCCTTGTCTTCAGAATTCATCTCTGCTTTCCTGTTCCTGAGCGTCTCTTTGTTTTAATCTTGATGCAGTTTCCAAAAGTCTCATTAACTTCTTGCTAACTGGCAATTTCATTGTCTCTTCTCCTGGAGGTTTTTAAATTCCAATTAAAGCAGGCTTACCGTTTGCCGACTTCTCAACTTCTAGTTCTGTGTAGGGAAAAAAAAATGCTATCAAAGTCCCCTAATTTCCCCCAAATACTACAGAATTGAATTACTGAAACTGTTATAAAAATATGGTCCTGGGGTCTCAAGAAAATGACCACACATCCAATGCTTTTTGGTAAGTTAGAAAGTCTCAGCTCTCCAGAAAGGTGTGTGGCTTTGCCAATACAAGCAGACAAGTGGACTCTTGTCCCTTTATCCCTCAGGGTTTCCTTCCTAACTCGGGGTCCTCTTTCGCATCCTGGGCAGTCAGAGTTCAGCCTCACGCACTCACGGGCCAGCACACAACAGCACAGGTTCTAAACGGTGGCTCCTCTCTGAGCACATCCTGTTTCCTGTGTTAGTGTTCTTCCTCCACCCTTGTTTTCCTTCTTTCCTAAAACTTGTAATCTCCATATTAACTGTGGGATCTGTGCTTTGGGTCAGAGTTCTGTGCTGCTTATGGGAGTGTCCTCCTCCTTTCTCATCCCAAGGATGCTCTCTCCCATGGAGTCAGGTCAATCGTGCCTGTTCATAGGAAGATGAGGTGGCTCGGGAGACGAGGCCATCACCACACATGTGTATCTTCTCAGTTAAGCCAGCAATGTTCCTTCCAACTCAGGAATGAGGAATGTCGTCCCGGGCTTCCCTGTGAGGCCATGCATGTCCTAGGAAGTCTCACCTGACACTTTCCACCCTTTGGGGCTGGGAGAGCAAGTGCCTTTATAATCAAGTGCTCACAGAATTTCTAGAAGGTATGCACACAAGGCTACAATAGGCAGGAGAGGAGATTAAAAACTCTGAGTTCAGTATTGGGGGGACAGGAAGGAAAGGCGAAATGCTCACAGAGGTTCTAAAAAATGCTCTAAACCAAGTAGGATGGCCAGCATCAGCTCAGAAGAGAGCACTGGACTATTATGCAACCCAATGGACTCACTGATATTCTCTCGAGGAGACAGTGTGAGCAGCCATGCACTCTGAGCCCATGCTGGTACCTAGCACAAGGTGGATCATCATTGGGGTCACATGCTGAATCGCCAAACACCTGACCCAAAGCACAAACCTCATTCCAAAGAACATAGGAGGTAGGTTATTCTGAGCCAAATATGAGTGACCAGGCCTGGAAACATGGAATCAGATTTCCCTGGATAACATACTCCTTCCACGGTGGCTCCAGGGCTTGACGTGAGGTGGTCAGGCTAGCACCATATCACTAGCCCTGAGAGCCACAATGTTACAGAGCACCTTGGTATACCTTTAGAGACTAGTTCCCATGAGCCCATGCCTATAAAATAAAGCTAAGCTGTGTTGGGGGACACACACCTTTAACCCCAGTACACAGGAGGCAGAGGCAGGCATGTCTCTGTGAGTTTGAAGTCAGCCTGGTCTACAGAGTGAGTTCCAGGACAGTCATAGCTGTTAAACAGAGAATTAGGCCCCCTCAGTCTTGTACAGAATTGTTCTGTGGATGCTTAGGGACCTGGTCCTCAGCCCATCATGGTTCCCTCTTCCCACTTCACATCTGTGCAGCCACAAGTTGGCCACTCTTCTGGGTCACTTTCCATGATCACAGCCTCTCCTCAGCCACTTCATCTGAAGCTGTCCCCACTTCCCCCAGGACAGCTCTTACTGAAGTTCATGGTGAGCTAGGTGACCTGAGAGGACTTGTAAAACCCTAACACACAGAGAAGATTCAGTGATTCCGTCAGAGAAGATATTGGCAGACTAGACAATCAAGCAAGAGCAAATGTGGAGTGGAACCAAGGTTCCAGGCACAGTGCCACCCTGGGAAGGCCTGGCATCACCCCATCCATCTGACTCTAGAACGCGCATCATGACCTCCTTGAGTACTGACTGCCACTAACATCTAAGACTCCTTTTCCTAGATCTGCTTCCCTGGGAATAAGCCTCTGATGTTAAATTGATCGGGTTTATAATCACCTAGAGTAGTGAGTGCTGAAGAACAGAACAGCTGGTGGAAGACCCGCCCTGGGTGTATGTGGCGGCATCCCCACGACTGAGGGGTTAGGTAGAACAACACTGGGGGAAGAGGAAGATCCACAGGGCACTGGCATCCACCTTCCTGGCTCACCATGACATGAACTGGTCAGCTCTCTGTGCCCTATGTGCTCCCTATGAAACCTATGAGCCCAAATAGGTTCCCCTTCCTGCCCGCTTCTTCCCTTTGCATTCTGTTCGCAGAGACAAAGGCTAACTGATAGGGGGACAACCAAAGCCCTGTTGTGATGGTGTCCTAACACTCTCAGGCCACACCCAGAGCCAAGAGTTCCTTGTGAGGATAGAACACCATCAAGCGTCCTTGTGTTAGTGACATTTGACACACTGCCAGGCGACTATGCTTTCTGCCTGTGGTGATTGACATGAACTGGGGAAAAGTCAACTGGAATAACAAGGCCATGCGTCTGTAAATGTGCTGCCTGTAGAAACAGGGGCATGGAGTCTTGCATTATCTTATCTAGTACACGGGAGGGCGAGGGCTTGGCTTCTCCGCTTCAACATCTCCCGTACGCCCGTCTGTCCACTGTCCCCTCACAGTTTGCAAGGTTTCAAACACAAACCAAGGAAGGCAGTTCTCAGTGGTGGGGGCAGTTTCTTTTCTTGTCACCAAGCAAGGAGTGGCAGAAAGAAAGAAAGAAAGAAAGAAAGAAAGAAAGAAAGAAAGAAAGAAAGAAAGAAAGAAAGGAGGAAGGGACGGAGGGAGGGAGGGACGGAGATAGGAGAAAGAAAGAAAGAAAGAAAGAAAGAAAGAAAGAAAGAAAGAAAGAAAGAAAGGAAGGAAGGAAGGAAGGAAGGAAGGAAGGAAGGAAGGAAGGAAGGAAGGGAAGGTGAAAAGCTTGACCCTGGTCCCAGTGTGTTTATGCTGAAGCAGGGATAGCAGGGAAGGCTCTTGGTGCCACCCTGTGTACTGAACTTGGGGACCTCCGATCTCTCACTGGTCAGACAGCCACGATGGGGGACATGTTCCAGTGACTAATGTGTCCTTTACTGACAGTGCCATGATGAAGCTAGCTCTCCCCTCCCTCTCCATCCCTGTCCCCACCCCACCCCGCTTCACCTACAAGCCTGAGTCCCACCTGCTCCGGGAGACCACATGCAGGGATTGCCCAGGGAAACCCTCATGGCTGGAAAAGCTAAGACACAACCTGCGGCTTCGCTTGTGGGAATTCAGAGCTTTGTACAGCAGCAGCTTGGAAGACAGGCTCGTCTCGTGCTTCTAAAAATAGCTGCAGGTGAATAATTCCAGGGAGACATGAGACTTACGCTCTCCTGAAATCCAAACAATACCTTGAAATACCTGCTGCTAAAATAGGCTGTGGTCTCAGAAGTCACTCTCTGGGGACTGCTGGCGGCAGGGGAGCTGGAGATCTGAAGCTGGGTATAACTGTAACTCTCACTGTCCCAGACAGGAGTGGGACAGGGGCTGCCTTCTTCGGCTCCTTCTTCTGAGGTTGAAGTGACCGACCATGGACAAAGGGTTGTGCCCATGCCCTTCCCATCCCTGAAGCAACTGAAGAAGCAAGAGTATGTATTCTGAGATGACACAGGCAAGGGACAAGAGCTCAAACCATAAGACGGGCTCGTGGATGGCCTCCCAAGCCTTCCTGGTGAGGGCCCTCAAATGTGAAAAGCAGGGTTAACTCATCCATGCCCATTTATTCCTCATTCATCCGTCCATCCCAAGAACAAGTCCTGAGGACGGAGCCCTGCACTGGAAGCAGAGATGTCCCACACTCGGTTCAGAATCCAAGGGAGACTGTCTCACAAGCATCCTGGGGGTGGTGGCAGGAGCTCTGAGAGGGATCATCTGGGCAAACAGCTCTGCAGAAAAGCAGACTCTCACGGACAAAGCCATGAGAGAAAGAGCAAGCCCAGGGAGCTAAACAGCAGACACTGAGACAGAGGAGGCCTTGTGTGACCAGCACGTGGGTCCAGTGCACAGGGGTGTGCAAGGGTACAACCAGCCCATACTGCTGGCTCCAAACACACGCTCACCACTGCATGTGGCCCCTCACCTGGCAGGTCAGCTCACAGGAAGCCAACTGAGCAACTGACAACCCCAAGCACTGCGCTCCATAGATGAGCAGCCTGTTCTGCCAGGGTGCAGGGTAGAGTTACCATAGAGCCTGATCCTGACTCTCAACCCTGTCCCGAGTTTCTCAGGAGCACAGGGAACCTGCAGAAAACATGCACAGCCAGACTGCATGGGTTCAGATTTCTCCTGGTCCTGCCTCCTTCCCTTAACCTTGCACTCACCACCAGATCCCTGAAGAGCGCGGTCACATGCAAGGGGTCCATGCCTTATTCAGAAAACCCCATTACTGCAGTAGCCTTCCTAACCTATGGCTCCATTTCTGTGGCTTTAACTTTATGTATGCAGTCAGCTAACTCTGAAAAATAACAAGGAAAACTCAGAAACACTTAACCGATGGGTTTGGAACAGCACACCGTCCCGAACAAGATGGCAGAACCTCACACCATTTCCGTCTGTCCCATCTAGAACACGAATCAGCAATCTGTCTTGTGTGTCCATGCTGTTATGGTTCCTGCCTGTACTATATACTACAGCTACACAATAATCATCTCAGTTAGCAGGCTGGTGTCCATGGTGCTGTGGGGCTTGCATTCAAGGGACCCTTGCTTGACAATGGCCTCTGTCTTTAAAAGTAGGAGTGGCAGCAACTGAATCACATCAGGGTGAATCTAGAAAGTCTTCATTTAAGTTAAAATATAAAATTTCTCAACAAGGTGGGGGCACATGCTGAAGTTGCTAAGATATACAATTCAACGAGATATTTTGAGAGAATGGAGACACTACATTCCCAGAAATTTTTATACAAGTACATTGTCATAATTGCTCCATTAGTAGTTATTGTTAACCTCCCATTCCATCTAATTTATGTAAGTGTGTATTATAAGTACTCTGGACAAGCACTGTATAGCAGAGTGCAGCTCTGTCTGTGCTTTCAGACTGTGGGGATAGCTTCTTGGGTGTGGCGCAGACACACACACACACACACACACACACACGGGGAGGGGGAACTGTATGAGCTCATTCATGGCCCATCTGTTCCAGAGGCCACTAGAGCCTAAGTTACAGCATTAGAGGATAGTGTGTCAGACAAAGGAGGAGATGCAGGCTCAGGCTCCATGGATGAGCTGGAGATCTGACACCGAAAAGCATGATCAGAGCTGGATGGATATAAAGATGGCTCCACCGTAGATAAGTGGCTTGCTCTGCAGACATGAGGACTTGAGATAGAGTCCCCAGCACCCATTATAGTCAGGCATGGCTTCACAAGCTTGTAATAGCACAGATACTGAGAGGAGACAGATGGGTCCTGAGAGCCTGCTGGCCAGTCAGTCTAGGCAAAATAACCAGCTTCCCTTTTATTGACAGTCCCAAAGCAATAACGCTAAGAGCAATAGAGGAAGGCGCCTGGGGCCCTGCTTTGCTTTCTGTTGTGGTTGGAATGAGAATGGCCCCTTGGGCTCACATATTTGAATACTTGGTTCCCAGTTCGGGAAACTATTTGGAAAGGATTAAGAGGTCTGACCTTGTTGAAGAAGGTGGCTCTGAGGTTACAAAAAGCCATGCCATCCTCGGTTAGCTTTCTCTGCCTTAGGCTTGCTGTCTCAAGATGTGAGCGCTCAGCTATGCCCCATTACTATGCCCGCCTCCCCTGCCTCCATACTGCCATGCTCCCCACCGAGATGGTCAAGGACTCCAGCCCTCTAAAACTGTCAGCCCCAAACAAACTCTTCCTTCCCTAAGTGGCCTTGCTCATGATGTCTTATCACAGCAACAGAGAAGTAACTAAGACTGCCCACAGCCAAGCTCACCAGTGCGCCAACACGCTGCTTGCATCTGATAAGATTTAAATCACCAGGATGTAAAAGGTAGAGATGAGCCCGTGCTTGGTGAGACGTAAGACTGTCCTCCTGATTACTCAGTAGACAAAAGGGACGAAGGTTCATGTGTCAGGGTTTAAGGATTGTTCTTTGTACTCAGCCATGGTGCCTGCCATTCTTGGCTGACACCAGACTATGCAAAGTAAGTAAACCGCCTGCTTTTGCTATTCTGTCTCCATCACTCTTATTATGAAATGAGAGTACTCTTATTTTGGAGTGAGGATCTTTGTTCCCTACCCCAATTCTGCCTAGCCTGTTGTGCTCCAGCAGAGGGACTGTGCTCCCTGCAAGGCAGAGATAGGAGAAAATCAAGCCCTGCATTCAGAAAGCAAACCACTTGATGGGATAGGTATTTCCATAAGAATCAGTGTTGATTCTAACCAATTGTGATGGATACCATCTCAGCATAGCAGGGACAATTCAAAGAACTAACAGGGTGCTATAGGAGGGAGGAAACTGTCTGGAATGCTAAGGGCCCACCCCAGGAGAACACACTCAAAAAAAAAAAACCGGAATCCTGCTCTCTCAGGTCGGGAAACCAGTCGTGGCTTCTATTGCATGTATTTTAAAATGCATTCAAACATGGAGCAGATTTTACAGTTGCAGAGCTGTATGAAAGACTCGATGTAACTCATTTGGAGATCGACTTGCCAGCTGTGTGACATAAGAAGAAAACCATACCACGGCTACTAGATTGCACATCAGTAGATCCTCATCCCAAATAAGGAAAGTGACATTCGGATATAGAGCAACTCTGCATCCTGTGAGTGCCACGGTCCCATCAGACTGAGGCCACGGGTTCCTTGGTTTATAAACGTAGCTGCACCAGGACCCCAACACCCTCAATTGCACCACCACGTCTCTCTGTTCCATTGCCAGGCACATAAATTTATGGGATTCTTGCTCACTGCCTCTGAAAGTCAGAGAGCTCAGGTCTTGGGGCTTGGGTTTCCTCTCTTTCCATGTTTGCACTCCACATTTGTAAAAAAAGAATTCTGAGATAAAGTCCTAAATAAAGTTAGAGCCCAAACAGTGGGGGAAGGGAGGAGGTAAGAATATATTTTAATTCGCAGCTTCAAGCGGAATCAACAAAGAAAAAGAAATGACTGTTTGCCTACTTTACTTTTAGTACCAGGCAATCCAGAAACAGCAGAAAGTTCTCTTTGTGTGCTAATTGTTAAAGCCCTGACAGGGAAAGAGGTAACTCTAGAGAGACACCTGTGCCCCTCCCTTCAGCTAGCAGACTATTGAAACGGGACCCTAAAACAATGAGCCCCAAGGAATCCCATCCAGAGACAAGGGAAAGACTCAAAAGCCCCCACACAGCAAAGAGCCAGTCAGAGGAACGCCTTGCCACGTGAGGAGGCGGTTCACACAACTTTCACAGTTTACTTCACAGCTAAATTAACACACACACGCGTTTTCTGGCTTTTGTCTCCTATGGGAAAGGCAGACAGAAACCAGGAGTCTTTCCCTCCCTAGTTTGGCCAAACTGTACAAAACCATTCTTCTTCTGGTAACAGTTTCTATTTCCTAATATGGACTGAGATCCCAAGGAAAAGACACCACACCTGTGCTGAAGATCTACCAGGTGGACTGACTGATGAGAGTCATAGAGACTTCCGGGTCATAGAGAGTCGGAGTGCTGCAGATTCAGAGCCAAGGTGTTCTTGGATCCTGATGCTAGCAGCAATGCTGCCTTCATAGGGGGCGCTGGGAAGCCCATTCTGAGTCTCAGCCCTTGCCTTTAGCTTGGTCAATGGCCCATTCCTTTCTTCTGAGCAGGTTGATTGGATATTCCTTTATTTGTTCTTCAGAGTCTTTGATGGAAGCATTTGTCTGCCGACATTCAGCCTGTGTTTCCTGCCGCCCTTCCAACATCTAAAGCAACTTTTTTGTCTGTCTCCTTTCTCTCTTGTCTCTTTTGGTTTAGGAATTCTGTGAGTGCCTCATCATAAAAATACCAAAGTTAAAAGGTGCTAGTTGTTCAGCAGGGTAGAGGGGTCAGGTGGACTCCCTAGAACATGCAATAGCCTTACAGAAAATCCCAAGACAGCATTACAGCCTTACTGGCTTAACCAGGAACATACACAGAAGTGATGATCGCCTACTCTTGAGCCCCTCACAGTCGCTTACACATTCATGGCTAGCCCTAGACAACGTGGGAAGGCACACCCTTGGCATGTGACCTGCGGGAACCAAAGCACAGATCCAACACCTGCCATTGAAGGGACAATTTTCATAAAATATCTTTTACATAACCCTAAAGCAGGGCACAGGTTCAAGGGCAAAGAGGAAGTGTTTCGAGAAAATGACCTCCATTCTGTACTCCAGTGGAGAATCAACGTGAAATGATCCCGAGAAATGGGAACAGCTGGTAGCCCTAAATGACTTTTTGTACATTAAACTGGACATTCTGGGCCATAGGAGAAAAGGTGATAAACGGGCAGCCGACTCTAATTAGAATTCTAAAATATTTAAGAGAACAAGTGAGAAATTTTTAGTTTCTAAGAAATGAAGTGTTTTGGAAGCCAGAAAGAGAGAGAGAGCCAGAAATCAGCTGTTTTGGATGGATGAAAGCGGAGGTAGCTAAAGCTCACTTGACTTTGATCCTAGAGCCTCCTTCCCTAATTTAGAACTAACTATCTCCTAGTTAGTTACTTCCCTCAGAAGTGCATCGCAGAGATAGATGGAGAATCATGAAGCCCCAGAGGCAGCTTTGGAAGAGGAGGCTAGGAATGGAAGACAGAATGACTGTCCAGAAAAGCCGAAGAAGCAAACTTAGAAGCAAGGGATCCTTGCCTGGGACAAAAGCCTGGCTGTTCCAATTCTTTAATCCAACCATTGCAGAAATGGAAAAGCGTTTTGACTCTGGGATGGCAAGATGGCTAAAGCGAAAATGAAGCAAATATATATACATATACTGTATATGTGAGATATATATATAAAATCAGCTTCCTACTAGAGCCCCAAAGAAGACAGAGGTCACTGCTCACTGCATCCTACTCCCCAGGCCCTTCCACGGTGGAAACCAGCCCTGGCTGTGTGCAAACCTGCTGGCTGATTAGAAGGCCTGACTTCATCCCTTCTAAGGCCTGTGACATCTCCTCAGGGACAGCTCCTTCCTTGTGTTGACTAGTCATTTGAGACTGACAGCTTCATATGTGGCAGTACTGTGCTCTGGGGTTAGAGATTCCGATTAGTCTAACCGCACACTGATACACAGGCCATGTTACAGCAACATAAGTAAGCCACCTAAAAATAATTGCATATTATTTCCAGTGTAGACCTGGCTTATACAAGCAGATAGCAAACATTACAATATTAACAGTTTTGTCTTCCCTCATAATTATGGCTGCGTATGTTACTCTTATTTAATAGAATCTCTGTTGCATCGATTTCTTGTGTATTTTCCTTTGCAAAACAGAACTTAGAAAACTCACATACGTCAAACACGAGTTGATGGGCTCCAGATCATTTGAATGACTGAGTAAACTTGAACTTGGCCTTCCACCTATTTCCTGTTTAGCAAAAGAATTTCACTAGGGCAGTATTTGCCCATTCGGGGACAATACGTGTGACTTGGGTGTTTGGCGGCTCTCACTGAAGCCAGTGCTTTCCCCAGCTCTGCAGTGTTGGAGCAGCTTTCTTTGTTGAAGACGGGAATGCACCAACTCCTGCATTCAGTTTGGTGATCTTCTGCAAACACTATAGTTTTGCATGGCCGAATCCTTGTACAGGGGACTGGACCTGACTGGGGCCACAAAGGAATGAAAACAAGACAGACACACAGACATGCAGAAAATTGGGATCACCACACATGGCTCTAAGTTCTTCTTTTGTTCCTTTTCACAGGTTTGAAACTTAGCTGGGTGGGATCTTGCCCTGAGGCCACTACTCCCTTTATTCCATTTCTTGATCTGTGTACCTCCTTGAACACAAGACTTAGCTCCATTCCACTTCCTGGTGCTCCTTTTCTCCTCAGATTGTACATTTTCTATTTCTCCTTGTTCAGCTTGCTCCTTTTCATTATAAATCTTCATTATAATTAATACTAATAACCACCTGACAGAGTCTATACTAGGTTGTTATGAGATTCCCTCTGCCAGTGGAATTAATCCAAAACTCTTCAATTTAGCCTCAAGCAGACTGTTCAGACAAGGGCAGAAAGCAGTCACATTCTTCGCCAAAACAGCACAAGAAAGATCTCTATGCAACCTCTTGAATCAGGTCCCCACAGTTCATCAGGTCACCCTCAGCATCACGGTCTTTCTACTGGGATGGCCCATTAAGCAGCAACTAAAGTGTTCAACTGCTTTTCTAATCCACAATCCCAAGAAAGGTCCATGATCCTTCATACAAAATCAGAGTCAGGCCTATCACAGCAATACCCCAGTCCCTGGTGCTAACTTCTGTCTTCTAGGGTTTCTATTGCTGCTGTGAAGAGATAGCATCACCACAGGAACTCTTATATAGAAAAACATTTCATTGGAATGGCTTACTGTTCAGAGGTTCAGTCCATTATCATCATGATGGGACTTGGTGGTGTGCAGACAGACGTGGTGCTGGAAAAAGCTGAGAATCTACGTTTTGATCCAAAGCAACAAGAAGTGAACTGTTTCACTGTGTAGCTTTAGCAAAGGAAATCTCAAAGGCCTCAAAGGCCTGCCTCCACACAGATGAGCTGCCTCCAACAAGGCCACATCTATTCCAACAAGGCCGCACCCCCTAATAGTGCCGTTCCCATTGGGGGACATTTTCTTTTTTTTTAATTTTTTTTTCCATTCAATTATTTACACTTCCTTCCCTCCTCCCAATCCTCTCCCGCTCCCCCACACCTCCTCCTCCCTCTCCCACCCTGCTTGAGAGAGGGCAGGAAACCCTGCCCTGTGGGAAGTCCAAGGCCCTTCCCCCTACATCCAGGCCTAGGGAGCTGTGCATCCATATAGACAAGGGTCCCAAAAAGCCAGAACACACCATAAAAACAAGTCCCAGTGCCTTTATCAATGGCTTCTCAGTCAGCCCCCGTTGTCAGCCACAATCAGAGAGTCCAGTTTGATCACATGCTCATTCAGACCCGGTCCAGCTGGATTTGGTGAGCTCCCGTTAGAACAGGCACACTGCCTCAGTTGGTGGACCAACCCCTCGCGGTCCTGACTTCTTTGCTCATCTTCTCCCTCCTTCTGCCTTCCAACTGGACCTTGGGAGCTCAGTCCCTTCCTCTGATGAGGGTCTCCATCTCCATCACCAGACCAAGATTCTATGGTGATATTCAAGATAATCATCAGCGTGATAGTGGGGCAAGGACCGTTCAGGTACCCTCTCTTCTGTGGACATTTTCTTTCAAACCACCACAAGACTCATGTCTACACATGACAGAGATACTTGAGCATCAATGTCTGTTGCAGCACTGTCCACAATAGCTAAATTACAAAAGCAAACTTAGTGTCCACCAACAAAAGAATGGAGAAGGAAATGTAGTGTATATACATAACAGATATTTTTCAGCCATAAAGAAGAATCAAAAAGAAAAATAGATATAGCTAGAGACAATCATATTGAGACAGTTCCTTGATTTTATACACATACATAAAATTATATATATTTGTGTGTATAGAAAAACACTGTCTTACATACATGCATAAAATATATGTGTGTTTCTTACATAAACACATTAAATTACATATATGCATTTATATAAAGACACTTATCTTACATACATAAGATTATATGTGTGTGTCTTGCATAAACACATGAAATTATATGTATATTACATATATAGAAAGACACTGTCTTACATACATACATTAAACTATATGTTTGCGTCTTACATAAATACATAAAATTATATGATATAATATTATATATGTATATACACATACAGAGAGAAAGACAGAGATTGTCTTAGGGTTTCCATTGCTGAGATTAAACACCATGACCAAAAGAAACTTAAGGAATAAAAGGAAAGAGTTTACTTCATCTTACAACTTTTAATCAGTCTATCTTTCAGGGAAGTCAGGACAGGAACTTTCTTCAGGAGCCTAAAGGCAGAAACTGATGTAAAGGCCACGGGGGGTGCTACTTACTGGCTTGCTACTCAAGTTTTCTCAGCCTGCTTTCTTATATAACCCAGGAGCACATGCCCAGAGGTCACCAACAGTGGGCTGGGCTTTCCAATATCAATCACTGATTAAGAAAATGCACCACAAGCTTGCCCAGGGATCAACCTGGTGAGGGTATTTTCTCAATTGACATTCCTTCTTCCCAAATGACTCTAAATTGTGTCATGTTGACACTGAACTAACCACCACAGACACAAACACATACATACATACATACATACATACATATCTGAACTAACCAACACAGACACACAACATACATACATACATATCTGAACTAAACAAGACAGACACACACATACATACATACATATCTGAACTAACAAACACAGACACACATACATACATATCTGAACTAACCAACATAGATAGACACACATACATACATATCTGAACTAACCAACACAGACACACAACATACATACATACATATCTGAACTAACCCACATAGATACACACACATACATACATATCTGAACTAACCAACACAGATACACACATACATAAATACATAACTGAACTAACCAACACACATGCATACATATATAACTGAACTAACCAACACAGACATGCACACATACATACATGTCTTGGGCACAAAGGGGGACTGATGAGGAACAGGAGAATGGTGCTATTAAGGAACATGCCCATCATACAATTTATAATGCACAAACGCTTAATAAATGGATTAAAAATACAGAAAAATCCATCAAAAAGTTTTAAAGAGCATGTAAGAACTACGTTACATGCTCTTCCAGGGAGCCCTGCAGTCCAACTATTTACTTCCATGCACCCTCTGACCTCACCTCTTCATCACTCCCTCTGTTCTCTGGTGATTCTCAGCACAGCAACACTGTTGCAGCAGATCTGAGGCCGCTTCCCCGAGGGGCAGCACATCTGATGCTGTAAACCTTGTCCAAAGTCCGTGGCTGAGGAAGTTCTGGTTCTAGCAGAGAAGCAAATATTGGTGTGTTTTGCTAACCGGACATGGACTCCCAAACTGCCCAAGATTGCACCTGCTCCCACTCTACCCAAGGAAGCTTCCTCTTGCACTGGGCAGTGGTTCCTGCAGAGACTCTGCTGGGTCAGAGTCCTGAGAACAAGCGACTCGTGACCAATGGGGGAGGGCCCAGCCCATGGTGGGTGATGCCATCTGGGCTGGTGGTCCTAGGTTCTGTAAGAAAGTAGGATGATAAAGCCACGAGGAGCAAGCAGCAAGCAGCATCCCTCTGTAGCCTCTGCATCAGCTCCTGCCTCCAGGACCCTGCCCTGTTTAGGTTCCTGCCCAGACGTCCTTCTGAGATAAACAGCGGTGTGGAAGTGTAAGCCAAACAAACCCTTTCCTCATATATATGAGATATAAACTATATATATATATATATATATATATATATATATATATATATAGAGAGAGAGAGAGAGAGAGAGAGAGAGAGAAGCTTCTACTGTAGTAAGTCACCATACAACCTTCAAATGGCCCTTCCTTTATTTCCCTCCTTTATCCCCCTCTCTCCTGCCCTGCCACCTGTACATCCATAACTAAGTACTGTTTGGGCATTTTTTTTGTCGTATTGATCTTTTGCTTGTATATTATGGTTTCTGATTTTGTGGGAGGTTTATGGGTTTTGCGTGTGTGAGAGTGTGTGTGTGCATATTGTTGTTCTTTTTATTGTTTTGTTTGTTTTGTTGTTTTCTAAAGAAAGAGAAAGAGGACATGGAGTTGGGTGAGTAAGGAGATGGGAAGATCTAGGAGGAGTGGGGGTAGGGGGGAGCTGTGATCAGAATACATTGTTATTTCCCAGTGAAAGCAACTCTGTGATGCAGAGATAGAAAGACAGATAACTCAGTGGCTAAAAGCATTTGCTGTTTAGTTTTATGACTATGTAAGCCAGCAGCATCTGCACAGAGGAAACCTCAATTGAGAAATGCCTCATAAGACTGAGCAGTAGGCAGGCCTGTAGGGCATCGTTTTCTTACCTAATGATTGATGTGGGAGTTACCAGCCAATTGTGAGGGGTGCCACCCCTAGTTTGGCAGTTCTGGGTGCTATTAGTAAGAAGGCTAAGCAAACCATGGTGAGCAAGCCTCCTCCATGGTCTTTGCATCCGCTCCTGCCTCCAGGTTCCAGTCCGTCTGAGTTTCTACCTTGGCTTTCCTCAATCAACTGTAATTTAAGAAGTGTGAGCCAAATAGGCCTTCCCCCAGCACCACAAGTTGCTTTGGCCATGGTGTCTCATCACAGAATCAGGAACCCTGATGAAGACATGACTTGTTGCTCTTGCAGGGGGGATCCAGACGCCCTCTTTTAGCCTCTGGGGGTACCAGGCACACATGATGGTACACACGCACAAACACAAACAAAACACTTGTGCACATAACATAAATAAATCTAAAAAGGAGAAAGGAGGGAAGTTTTTTAAAAAATTCTGTATCACATGAAAGGTTTGTGGCTGCTTCCTTTCTAGCGCCTAGAGAGTACTCGTTAAACAAAGCTTACCGAAAACTTGAATTATGAGGGTTTCTGAACCATACTGGGACTCTTTGGGATTTGCTGAAGAATATCGCATCATTCTATTGGCCTACAGACCAATTTCTCACTTTACATTAATTAATTCAAAAGTTCCATTTGCAAGGGCACTTCCCTCTCTACTCATTAACACTTAACACAGGGAAAGTGAGCTGCATAGCTTTCCATGAAGTCTGCAGAGCAAGCGCCGCTTCTTAGCTTTGCCCTTCACTGGACCCCTCTTAGATGCCACAGACGGAGAGGTGTAAATTTTCCACCGTGTTTGTATTCTACATGCACTGTAACTTAGTGCAATTGTGTTGTGTGTTCTTTTCGTTTGTGTTGATAATGGCTAGCTCAGACACTTGTTTGTGCATCGTTTTGTCTGCTGGCCTCACCTTTAGCCTGTGCTTATTCTTGTTTTACACAAATATATGTGTGTGAGACCACCATGTAGAGAATTTCTTGTCTCTTAGTTGTATCAGTAATTCTTTCCTACTGCTTCCTCTAAAACAAAGTGGTAAGCTTTCTGTAATCAGACTTTCCCTTGGGCCCCCAGCTCACAAATAAGAACATGGAGACTTACTGTTCATTACAAAAGGTGGCCTTGGCTTAGGCTTGTCCCACTTGCTCTTAAAACTTAAAAAAAAAATCCATATTTTTTATTAATCTATGCTGTACCATGTGGCTTTCAGCTCTCTCCTATTTTGTGTGTCTGACTCGTTCCATGTCTCCATGGCGTCTCTTGGGCTTCGATTCCTCTCCTACTTCCTCTCTCTCCCCGGAAGTCCCGCCTACACCTCCTGCCTAGCTATTGGCTGAGACTGGATGACTGACATACATGGGTGAAATCCTACATTAGGGAAAGAGTGAGAGGAAAACGTCAGGGAATTCAATAGAAGCGGATCTATGTAGGTCCACTAGCTGGAACAAATATTCTATAGAACTGAACTATTTATAATAGAGAGAGATACATAGAGGACAAGTGGACCCTCTCCACTCTGTCTCCCTAACGTCTCTGGAAATCTAGAACTATTCTACTCTTAATTTTTATTCTTAAAATCATTTCATACTATCCCTTGACTACAGAAAAATTTGCCCCAAATTTTTACTGTGTCCATTGCTTCATTCACACCCTTAATTTGTGTTTATCTGAAGTCCAGCTTACCGCTCATGCCCTGTGTTTTTCTTTCATCATGCTTTTTCAGTTCAGGAATAATTCAGCCTACGATGCATTTGTGTATCCCTCAAAGCCAAGATAAAGAAGACAGAACTGTGGCCTGGGACCAGGGATGCATTCCCATACTGGCACCTCGCGCTACATCAGCGCCATCAACGTGTCAGAAGCTGGTTTATGCGCATGATGTGTCAAGATCCATTTAGCACCTCATATCAACCCCATAGACAGCCATTATCACCCTTTTACTGCTGATGAAATTGAGGTAGCGTCTCTAATGAGGGAAACTATCAGAAGGACAAAGCCAATAAAGATGAGATGAGGTCATGAGTGTGCAGCCCAGCGGAGCACCCTGGGGTGTCTCATGTACTAAAGAGATGCCAGCTCTAATTTCATTTTGATTTTGGAAACCCTGCTCTCATTCCAAGCACAACTGAGTTCCTCCAGGTGCCTTTGTGGGTTTGGGTTCAACACAGATGCTTTCTTACTTATTTTCTGGGATGAAATTTTTATTAAGATGATTTCTTACTTCAGATGCAGTTGGAGGGGAAAACAGAGTTCCCAAGAACCTTTCATCCAGTTTTCCCCAATATTAAAATGTAAAACTATACAGTACAGTAATGTCCTAGTCTATTGCTGTGAAGAGACACCACGACCATGGCAACTCTTACAAAGTAAAGCATTTCGCTGGGGCTGACATATCGTTCGGAGGGTTAGTCCATTGTCATCACGGCAGGAAGCATGGCACAGGTAGCACATGGCACCAGCCCTCACCTGGTGAGCCGCAGTCCTTGTTCCTTTGCCATTGTTTTCAGAGTTTACAAGTCCAAACCCAATCCTTTGTCAGATGAAAACTCTTCCACTGTCTCTCCCAAACAGAAACTCCCCTTTCCCAAGCATAGTGGTGCACGCCTTCAATCCCAGCACTCCGGAAGCAGATGCAAGCCGATCTCGTGAGATTGAGGACAGCCTGGTCTACAGAGTGAGACCCTGTCTTTAAAAAAAAAAAAGAAAAAGTTTACCTTCTCAGCATCCTTGTGTGGCATCTTTCCAAGAAGTTTTTAATTTGATGAAACTGTCCACTTCTCTTTTTTAACATTATTTTTTTATGTCTATAAGATGTTTTGCCTGGATGTGTGTCTGACCAGTGTGTGCATGCAGTGCCCACAGAGGCCAGAAGAGGGCAGCAGATCTCCTGAAAACTGGAGTTACAAGTGATTGTGAGCCTCCGTGTGGGCCTAGAAACAAAACCTGGGTCCCCTGGAAGAGCAGCAAGTGCTCTTAATTGCTGAGCCATCTCTCCAGCCCCTGATTCTAGTTTTATTAGTTGTTTTTCTGTTTGGTTGATTTGTTTGTTCTGCTTCTCTCTCGTTGCTGGTTTGCTGTGTCAGATATAGCGGATATGGCGGATTCCTTCCTAGCTCTCCTTACTCAATTGTCCTCAAGACATTTAGCCTTTCCTGCACTGCTTTGTGGATGATATCATTTTCTGGTTTTTTTTTTGGGGGGGGGGAGGTGGAGCAGGAACAAAGTCCCCAACTACCACAAATTATGCAGTCAAGTTTCCTGAACTTGGGAAAATCACAAGGGTCAGCACATCCCAAGTGCAATGGATAAATGACCCAGGAAGCCTTTTCTTTCAGAATTTTTCTTTTATGTTGCTTACTTTCTCATTATTATCACTGGATTTCTCATCCATTTTGCTGGGTTTTTTTTTTCTATGCTGTTGTCTTTCTGGTGTGGGAGGTCCTTCTGTTTATGTGTTGCTTTTTTTTGGTTAATGAATAAAGACACTGTCTTGGCCTGGGATAGGGCAAAGTAGAGCGAGGCAGGGGAAATTATACTGCATGCTGGGAGAAAGAAGGCAGAGTCAAAGAGATGCCATGTAGCCCTGACAGAGGCAAATGCCTGGGACAGAACTTTACCTGGTAAGCCATAGTTACGTGGCAATACGCAGATTAATGGTGATGGGCTAGTTTAGGATATAAGAGTTAGCCAGAAATATTGGCCAAACAGTATTGCAAATAATATGGTTTCTGTGTGGTTATTTTGGGGCTGAGCAGCCAGAAGCTAACTAGTGGCCTCCTACAATACCTTTCTTCTCTGGGTATGGATAGAATTCATCTTCTTATCTGTGCCTCCCTCAAGGTCACTGATCACTTTTACCAGTAAACTTTTGAAGTCTTTCTCTGGCATTGTACCCATCTCCATGTCTCTGGGTTCAGCAGCTGAGCTGGGATCTTTTTCTGTGTTGCCCTTTGCACTGTTGACTTGGCTCCCTATTCGCTGGACTCAGTACCTTCCTGCTGAGCGGCCTACTCTTGAAGACTCAGCCTACTCTGCGAATGGAGAACTGCTTCTAGGTGGAGACTCCATTTCCCACAGCCCCGAGGGAGCTGTGTCCAGCTTCCTTATCGTTGTGCCGCCCACCTTTCCTCTGTACTTTGGTGTGCCCCCTCAAACCTGTGCAGATTCCCAAGTCTTCCCCCTTTTTTCTCATTGTGGAATAGAATCTATTGTTTTCTTGCTCTGACTCCCTCCTTCATTGGGCCACATGAGAACAGTTTCTAACCCACATAATACCTGGAAGAAGAAGAAAAGCATGAGACCACTAAGATCCCATTTTCCTTAGCCTAGACTTGAATTAAAAACCTGTAACATAATGAGTAGAGACAACCAGGGCCCAGAACCTCACTTCCTCAGGAAAGGGTCAGTTAACCTGTCTCACAGTTAACAGATGTTCCAGCCTTTGTCTCATGGTTTCTGTGAATTAGAAGATGACCACAGGTACAATGAAGAGAAATGTAGGCCTTTCCCCACACCACCCCTTAGGCCAGAGTGTAAGTAAATCTATTTTCCTTTATCAATTTCTGGTGGCTAATTTCTATTAAAATAAAAGGAAGTGGGATAGCAAATTGTATTGCTCAAGACTCTGGTATGTGAACTAAATGTGAACTAAAATTTCCAGAGGAGAAAAGATGTGTGTGTGTGTGTGTGTGTGTGTGTGTGTGTGTGTGTGTGCGCATGTGCGCATGTTTGTACGTGTATGTGCATGTGTGAGTGTGCATTTGCATGCATGTCCATGTGTGCGCATTGTGTACACTGTGCATGAATACATGCATATGTGTACATGCATGTGTGTATTTGCACATGTGTACGTGTGTGTGCATGTATACATGTGTCAAAGATTCTACAAAGCTGATTGGTTAGAACTCTATAACTGTAAAGAGTTGCCTCTCTCTCTCTCTCTCTCTCTCTCTCTCTCTCTCTCTCTCTCTCTGCACCTGTGACCAGGCCTTCCTTCCATCATCATCATGGATTCTAACCCTCCGAAACCAAGGAGAAACATGAGAGCCTGTCTGTGACCACAAGGACCCACCCTCTGCGTGTGCTGAGACAGGTAGAGGTGTGGAGATATGAGTCTCTTCCCACATGACAGAAAATACAGTGAAGCCAGTTCCTAACCCAAGCTATTTTCCCAAAATTTCATGGTCCCTAGGAAAAATAAACCCCTGTGCATCTTGGGGGGAATAATAATAATGTTGCAGATTCAAGGCCAAAAGTATCTTGGTCTCTCTTTAGTCCCCTTAGTGACCATTGACTACTTATTGACTACTTCCCCGTCTGATCTGACATCCTTCTGTCAGGCAAACCCTTCGGACTGTATCTCAGTCCAAACTCAGAGTTCCATCAGGTAGCCTAGAGAGTTGTGCTCCTGCTGTGCCTCCTCAGCTAACCTGCCCACCAATGTATTTCCAGCCATCTTTTATTCTGTGTCTATAATGTTCATGTGTTGTAGGAGGTTGCTTGTTCATTCCTGGCTGCCCAGACCCCCGAAATAATCACTCAGAAACTAATTATTAAAATAACTGCTTAGCCAATAGCCTAAGCATATTTTTAGCTATCTCTTATATCCTAAACTAACCCATCCCCATTAATCTGTGTATCAAAATATCACACTTATTCAAAACAAACCCTTCCAGAAGGCAGAAGGTTGCAATTTCCAGAAACGGGAGGGGAGGAGTGGGAGGTATAATGGTGGGAAATAAAAATTTTAAAAGGAGAAAATTTGGGAGGGGAAAACATTTGTACTCCAGATGGGTTTATGCTTGATAATTATATTAACTCAACTTTCAGGTATTATTATTTTATAGAGAACATTCTATATTCCCACGTATATAGGTTTTGAGTAGTGAACTAGATGTCTATGATCACAAAACCCAAGATTCTAAGAAGTAACTAACTGAAATTTTAAAACACCTAAAAATAAAATAATAAAATTGCTCATTTTCTAGGAAACAGAGAGATAGAGAGATTTTTTTAATTGAAAATAAGAATCTTAGAAATTTAAAGATAAGAAGAAAACTCTAAATGTGTGGGACTAAAGATAAAATTCTGAGAACCTAACTTTTCTCAGCCTGCTGCTTTCATCTGTCTTCAACCTTCCCTCCTTTTTAAATCACCTCCTTCACTCTCTTCCCTAGTCATCCTCAGCCAGAACAAAATGATTTATTTATTTTTCTGTTTTATGTGATTGTGTCACCTACATGTATTTTGTGTACCAACTGAATGTGGTGCCCACAGAGGCCAGAAGAGGGCATCAGATCCCCTGAGACTGGAGTTATAGATGGTCGTGGGGTGCAGGGAATCAAACCTGGAAGAGTGGCCCCAAGCTTTTAACTGCTAAGCCAGCTCTCCCGCCCTACAATAAAATCTTTCATCAAAGAGAAAGATTGCCCCCATCTCTTTTAAGATAAAACCTAGAGGGAAAAGAGATCATGACATCAGCCACACTCTCTGGTCAAAAACCAGGCTGAAAATATTGGTCACAGGGTTCCCTACATTGTATTAGAATTCTCTGGGATTTGTTAAAGAAATTCACATCATCCCATTGACTATAAACCAGAGACTTCTCACTTTAATTAATTAATCCAAAGTTTTCATTTCAAGAGCACCTCCCTCCCTGCTCATTAGCTTTTGACAAAGCCCACATTAGTAAGCTTCTTCCTTTACCATTTTGCATCTTATTAGCCTTAAATTCCCCCAATCTTTTTTTTCTTTTATCTTTTTTTTATTATTAAAAGTGAATTCTGACTTAATAAAGGTGTTCTTTTAGTTTGTGGGACATTTTCTTAGTGGTTGATGAGAAAGGTCCCTTCCCTGCATGGGTGATGTCTCCCCAGGGCAGGTGGTCCTGGAGGGCAGGTGGTCCTGGATAGAAGGTGGTCCTGGAGGGCAGGTGGTCCTGGAGGGCAGGTGGTCCTGGAGGGCAGGTGGTCCTGGATAGAAGGTGGTCCTGGAGGGCAGGTGGTCCTGGATAGCAGGTGGTCCTGGATAGAAGGTGGTCCTGGAGGGCAGGTGGTCCTGGAGGGCAGGTGGTCCTGGAGGGCAGGTGGTCCTGGAGGGCAGGTGGTCCTGGAGGGCAGGTGGTCCTGGAGGGCAGGCGGTTCTGGGATTTACAAGCAGGTGAGCTGAGCAAACCATCAGTAGAAGCCAACAGTGAAGTGTTCCTTCGTGGTTTCTGCCTCAGTTCCTGCCACCAGGTTCCTTCTTGAGTTCCTGCCCTGAATTCCCTCAGTGATGGAGTGTGATGTGAGTGTCAAAGACGAAAGAAGTCCTCCTTCCTTTCCAGCTTGCTATTCGTGTTTATCACAGAAATCAAGAGCAAACTAGGACCACACCCAAGGATGACCTCTAGCTTCAATTTGTACATGCACATGCACAAATATATGTATGTACACACACACACACACACACACACACATACACATGTATGCACACAGAGAGGAAACCAGTAATATAAAAAATCCCACTAGAATGCATCTCTAAGGCATCTCATTGTATAACTAAATGATACTGAAAGTGTAGTAAATAATAATCGTTTCTGAATAAAAAGCAATAGTACATAATGCCTCCAATTGATGTCTCATTTCCCATTCTTGTTGTAAAATAAAAAATAAAATCCTATTATGTCCACACAGCTATGGAATACTGACTGCCTATAAGTCAGTCTTGTATTTCTACTGGCCACTAATATTTGCCACATGGGAAAGAAGGAATATAAAACAATGTTGCCATGGGTTAGCTGGGTGGTTCAGTGGGTAAAGTGTTTGCTACACAGCACAAAGACCTGAATCCAGATACCCAGCCTCCACATAAGAAAAAAAATTTTAAAGAAGACACAAGAGTACAGGGCTATAATTCCAGCTTGGGGGAGCAGAGATAGACAGATGGCCAGGCTCAGTGGCCAGCCAAACTAGCCAAACGGATGCACTCTGGGTTCGGCAAGAGATCCTGATTTTAAGGGTGAGGTGGAAGGGCTAGAGAACGGGGTTAGAAGCACTGGCTGCGCTTGCAGAGGGCCTGGGTTCCCTTCCCAGCACCCATGTGGTAGGAGATACTGTAATTCCCATTCTGGGTGATCCAGTGCCCTCTTCTGGCCTCCACAGGTACTGCACACATGTGGCACAGACATATATGCAGGCAAAATGCTTATACATACAAAATAAAAATTAGCAAACCCTTTTTCAAAGATTAAGGTGGCCAGATGGTGATGCTACATGCCTTTAATTCCAGCACTCTGGAGGCAGAGGGGGTGGATCTCTGTGAGTTCGAGGTCAACATGGTCTACAAGAGCTAGCTCCAGGACAGGCTCCAAAGCTACAGAAACCCTGTCTCGAAAAACAAACAAACAAAACAACAACAAAAATTAAGGTAAAGAGTAACTGAGAAATGTCCCCAGGGTCTACCTCTGTACACATACACATGTGCATGTGTATGCACACATCACACACACACAAGATTCAGTATTTTGTTATCTTATCCTGATTTCTTCTGTAATGTGACTACCCATCTATTTCCCTGAACCAGACTGGTAGGAGAAATTAAATTATTAGTCAAAAATAATAGTTGCAATGATTTGGTGACTAAAGGGCAATCTTCACTAAATTAAATTGAAGTTATGACTACAAAAATCAAACTAGCTAAAATATTATAAAATATTTAAATTAAAATATTATATATAAAACTATAATAATAATAATATAAAACTAAAATAAATTATTTCAAACATTCTAAACATTGATTACAGTATTTCATACGCTACATATAAATATAAACATAATGAAAACCATCCAGCCAGTCTGGTTGCAGAGTGTGACCTTGGGGGTTGTTAATATGGCTGTTTGATTCTTTAGAGCATATAGGTTTTGATGACTGTGTCAAATACAGAATGCAAATCAAAACAACACAAAAACAAAATGATGTGACCCAGATCAGGACGGATCACTTTAATGTGAC
Source organism: Microtus obscurus (assembly GCA_963919715.1). Lineage (NCBI taxonomy): Eukaryota > Metazoa > Chordata > Mammalia > Rodentia > Cricetidae > Microtus > Microtus obscurus. The sequence goes on from CAWTZC010000015.1 coordinate 27,850,894, forward strand.
CCCAAGTCTTCTTCCCTACTGTTTTCAGCACCTACGGTGGTCAGTTTTCTGCCAGACTACAGTCACCTGGAAACCACGACTGAGGGAATGCCTCCATCAGCTCCCCCTGCAGGCAAGCCTGTGGGACAATTCTTCATCAGTGATTGGTGTAGGAGAGCCCAGCCCACGACAGGTGATGCCACCCCTAGGCAGGTGGTCCTGGGTTGCAGAAGAAGGCAGGCTGAGCAAGCCGTAGGGAGCCAGCCAGTACACTGCTCCATGTCTCTGCCCAGCTCCTGCCCTGGCTTCTCCCGACAATGCACTGTGCCCTACAAGCTGAAATAAACCCTTCATTCATCCTTGTCCTTACCAGAGTCTAGGAATGAGCTTTCCTAGCAGCAGGGACACAAAACAGCACTTGGCCTCCAGGTGAACAAATGCGATGCTTGGCTAACAGGCGGTCCTGTGAAGGAAGGTCTCAGTGAGGAAAGTCATCCTTATATCAAAGGATTCTACAGGCTGGCTGATTCGAAAACTGGGACGTTCAGAAGTAGTAATATTGCGAATCCAAAGTCAGCATTATCTTGGGCTACGTATGGTCCATTTTATAAGTATTCATTGCCCACCTCTTTATCGGATTTAGCAAATTTCAACAATGAGGTAAAGCTTTGGGGATGTGAAGAAACCACTAACTTCCACCAACTCAAACCCCAAGAATGTTCCAGAAAGCATTAGACTTATGAGAGAGCCCATGTGTAACCTACTATAATCTACCTGCTATAACCTCCCTGCCTGCTATAACCTCCCTACCTGCTATAACCTCCCTCCCTACCTGCTATAACCTCCCTCCCTACCTGCCATAACCTCCCTCCCTACCTGCTATAACCTCCCTCCCTACCTGCTATAACCTCCCTACCTGATATAACCTCCCTCCCTACCTGCTATAACCTCCCTGCCTGCTATAACCTCCCTACCAACCTGCTATAACTGATGTCCCCAGGTCAAGGTCACTCATATTTGGCTCAAGAATAAACTATCTCTTCTTCCTGTTGACAGAATAGCTGTGTGTTCTGTCAACAGTAGCTAAGGTCTACATAGACATTGTCCCAGTGGATCTACAGAACAGGAATTCTCAGCTTTTGAATGAACACAGGACCTTCCTGGGCCAGGACATCAGAGATGGAGTTGTCTCTGACCCATCGGGGCCCAGAGGAAAGGAAAACTCACGTCCTTCTCAGGATTCTAGCAGCATTCCCAACAGTCTCTCTAGCAGATGGCCCCACACGCACACACCTGCTCTGGTGAGGAGCATCTTCTCTCAGCTGGGGAGGCGTCTGGGCAGCTCCCCATTGCTAGTCTGAGAGACTGCCATATTCCTGCAGTTGAGTAGGTGAGAGTCCTGTGATCACATGACTTCATGGTCCTCAGTTACCCAACCAGCCCTGCTTCCCCTCCCACCTCTCACAGTCTTCTTCTGGTTGCCACTCACTTTTTTTTTTTAACTCCGCAGGGAAGAGTAGCGGGAATCATGTTTACAGTCGTCTTGTCCAGGCTGGAGATTTTACTCTTATTGTTTTTATTAGCAAAATCTTAGCTTGAGTTCATTCTCTCTGCATCATTGCACTAAAATGAATTTTAAAAGCAGACTGATCTAGGTGGATGTACATCAGTATAATTCCGATGGTTAAGGAATTCTGATGTCATGGGCCCTGGTGGTATTTCAGAGCTCACCAACAATAGCCCCTAAATGGGCTCGGTTACATGAAAAGATACCAGTTGTTCTTGTGGTCCAGCCTCATCATCACGAAATTCAAATACTCCAAAAATCTGTCTTCTTTCACAAAAGCCGGAACCCGTAAGTGCTGTGACTTTTAAACCCTTCACAAACGTCCTCTATGCAAATCTATTGTCACAACAAGTACAGAAGTTAAAGAGCTGAAGGAAACGCCATCAGACCAGAATTGGAACCAGGACTCCTGTGCTCAGGGACACGCAGAGAAACTATAATTAGTTGTGTCATCTTCCCACACCCTCTACAACCAAATGTTCAGTTTTCAGTGTTGTGAGTCTAATTTTCACACAGTACTTCAAGATGAGGCTCAGTGCTCACGAGCTCAAGGAGCTGGGCATGGCACCTGATGTTCATGGAGCTGATGCTCGCGGAGCTGGGCATGGCACCTGAACAAGCCACCGATGTATGTGTGTGTATCATCCATTCCATGAGCAGGTCCACCCTGTGACATGTCGTATGCCTTTCCTATTCCAGCCTCCTTGGAATTATTTCTGGTAATATTTCACTCCCCCTGCCTGTGCTGGCTGGTTTTATGTAAACTTGACACAAACTGAAGACATTTGGGAAGAGGGACCCTCATTTGAGAACATGTCCCCACCAGACTGGCCTATGAGCAAGCCAGGAAGCAGTGTCCCTCCATGGCCTCTGCTTCAGTTCCTACCTCCGGGTTCCTGCTTTGAGGTCCTGCCCTTGTGTCCATCCGTGATGGATCTATAGGGAGTGTAAGCTGAAAGAAACCCTCTCTTCTCCAAGTTGTTTTCGGTCATGATGTTTATCACAGCAACAGCAACCCTAACTAAGGTCCTTTCTCAAGCCAAAACAAAATAAAGTCCATAATAATTTCTTACTTCCATCACTGTCTAGGTAGTGAATTTATTGAATGAACTGTTTACCTGGATGTAGATTTTCCAAATGTACTTTTACTCCTTGGATCATTTAGCATGTTCCTCTGTTCCAAGCATTTTCAAAAAACATTCAAATTTTTACTTTTTTATTATGCATATGTGGGTCTGTCTGTCTGTCTGTCTGTCGTCTGTCTGTGTGTCTGTGTGTGTCTAGATACTTCGCTTTAGTCAGATCTGAAGCCATGAGACACAGAGCTGAGGTGTGGAGAGAGTAAGGTGCAGCAATGAGCATCCCTCATGCATCCACACCTGCCATGCTGCCCGGAGCCCACAAGTGCTGGGCCTCCTGGAGCTCTAGACTCCGGCTGGAGCCCCACACTGCCCAGGTACTTAGAGGTAACGACGCATGAAAAACATCAGCAAGAACTGTCCACTGCAGCAGCAGCAGCACTTGAGAAGGGAGGGGAGGAGGCCCTGGGACTGCTGGACGCTGGACCAGGGACAGAATGCTAGTGAGTGGCTGTTACCAAGGTGCTAATGCCTGAGACCATCAGTCAGTGCAACAGCGCTACAGCAACAGTCTCTCCCCCAAGTATGCCTGACAGCTCTAGTCTAGTGAAACACATCCTCTCACGACACACAGCAGGTCCAGGCTGGCCTTTGACATGGCTAACATTTGAAAAATACGGGTGCAATAATAACTTGCAATCATGCACAGAATTGGCCCGTGAATGTGGCTCAATGATAGGGTGTTCACCTAGCATTCGCAAGGCCCCGGGTTCAGTTCCCAGCACCCTTTCTCCCAAGAGAATATTGTTTCAGTTAGATCCAACGTGACACAAACTTGAGTCACCAAGGAAGAGGGAACTTCAGTTGAGGAATTGCCTCCATCAGATTGGCCTGCAGACCAAAAAGCCTGTAGGACATTTTCTTGATGAATGATTGGCGTGAGCGACCAGGCTCCCACAGGGAATGCTACTCTGGACAGTGGTTCTGAGTTGTATAAGAAATCTGGCTGAGCAAGCCATGGGGAGCAAGCCAGTAAGCAGCACCCCTCCATGGCCTCTGTTTCAGTTCCTACCTCCAGGTTCCTGCCCTGACTTAGAATAGCAATATGAAATAAATCCTTTCCTTCCTGAGGAGTTTCTGACCAGTCTTTTGTCAGAACAACAAGAAGCAAACCAGGACAAATACAGTGGTGTTCTCACATATTAACTACAGGGCCTCTGTGCGTTTACCTATTTGTTTATTTATTTGCTTATTACTCACAGTGTGGAGAATCAAACCATGGTCTCACACATTGCCGGCAAACGCTCCCCCACCAACAGCGTTCTTAAAAAGCAGTTATGTTTAAATCACTTTCTGGTCATGTTTAAACAGCCATAAAAAGAACTGTCAGTAATTTCATTCCTGGATATTTTGCTTAACAAGTCGGCGGACCTCCCAAAGGGAAAGGTTATCTTCGTGAAGATAATAATTTGCTTATCACAGCCTTATCTCTAATGACAACCCTGAGCAGTTAAGTTTTCAGCAGGGACGTGGTTATAGATTGGCATGTCAAGAGGAAGAGCCCAGGCCACGTCCCCAGGAGGGCTCATTACAAGGATTGCTGAACAAAGTATGTTTAGAGCAGATGAATAATGAGTGAGAAAAATGACTATTAAATCACAGCTCTTGAGCCTTTCCATGGACAGGGATGCTCAATAGGTAAGGGGAAATAGATTCTGAATTTCTCTGAACCAATTTGATCTGATAGTTCTGTTTTCTTTGGGGTACTATATAAAATTCTCAAAAAAAAAAAAAAAAACCAGCATGCAGGGCTGGAGAGATGGCTCAGCAGTTAAAAGGGCTTAACACTCTCGCAAAGGAGCAGGGCGGTGGTGGCACACGCCTTTAATCCCAGCACTTAGGAGGCAGAGGCAGGCGGATCTCTGTGAGTTCAAGGCTAGCCTGGTCTACAAGAGCTAGTTCCAGGACTCCAAAGCTACAGAGAAACCCTGTCTTGAAAAAGAAAAAAAAATACTCTTGCAAAGGACCAGGGTTCCGTTCCCAACAACACCCAGCTGTAACTTCAGTTCTATTGAATTCCTGGGAACTCAATGCCCTCTTCTGGCCTCCATGGGCACCAGGCACACACTCAGTACATACACATACACACAAACAAACATTCATACACACAAAAGAAATCCTTTTCTAAAATCCCATGCTACGTGTTAAACATTTACAACTACAGACCGGATCAGCTATATAAATGAAGCCCGTCTTCTGGGCTGACAAAGTAGGGATCCTTGTCATGCTCAGAGCCTGCCTAACTTCCCCACTCAAGAGCTGAGCCCTGCGTTCCCAGGTCTGTCGCTTAGAGCTGTCTGGATCTACAGGGACAGAGAAGCACGCTGGGACCCGAGTGAGGAAAGCTTGCTGGTGGCAGGTGCGGTGCAGGGACAGAGCATTCACTCTGGGCCATTTCCCTTACCCATAATAGAAGCAGCATTGCCTTCAATGCCAGCCCCGGTTCTTAAAAAGGATGTGTACTCTACACGGCTCCTCTGTGCCTGGGAAGCTATACTGTGGTGTAGCATCAGTGTGCCTCCCCAGTGGGAACTCCCCCAGCACTTAGAGATTAGCACAAGAAACTCTTTAGTAACCGTGCAAGACCGGACCTGCCTGATGCTCAAGAAGGATCCAGCCCTGAACTGAAGCTCCCATCAGCTGATACAGTTTCACAGCCTCGAGTTATACTTTCATCTCTTAAACATGCTTCCCAGAGACAGAAACTCTGAGATTTGATTGTTTGGATAAATGGGAAGATTTACAATGTAAAACACTGTCATAGTCATCCTGACACAGACCAAGGCTACGTTGCCTGGGCAGCTGTTAAGCAAGGTGTTCCTGTCAGGCAGAGTTACACTCTTCCTGAGCCGGGACTTAGTGACAGACCAGGACTTAATGGCAGCCCTGACCCGGTGCTGCCCACTCTGAACTGTCCTGTAGACGCTCTTTGACATGTCCTGATGGGTAGCTGCGAGCCTAATGTCTCTTTCGGTTATGGGAAGCGGGCCTGATTGGCAGCAGTCTTAGTGAACAAATCTTCAGGAACATGTTTTCAGCAAATCTAAAGTCTAGTTACATTAGAGACTCACATTTCTCTGTCGTGCAGCTTCTACCAAGTCTGCTTAGTGGACACTACTCATGCCGGGGAGCTCTGTGACCCTCGTGGACCGCAGAGTGACGGTCCAGAGGAGGCGAGAAGGCAGTTTTCAGCACAACTCAGAAGCCTGCGTGGGTTCAAACTCCAGGAGTCTAGTTTAGGCATATTTAAGCACGGCATAATTGGGAGATAACTAACTCAATACTGTGGACTAATAAAGCAGGCATAAGTCTCTCTGAGAAACAAAATCAGCTGAAGATCAGATGGGACTACACTGAAACTCTTTGTAAAGTAGAAGTAAACTATTTGTAAAGAGACACCCTCCAGAAAAATAAGGTCTATAAATTGACTACATGTGATAGATTTCAAGAAAGACGGGTTCTGTAGATTGACTGAGAAAAACAAATGCACACTAAGAGTCTGGCGGGGGGTAGGGGGAATCCAGTGCTGGAAAAGTCTCTAGCCATACAGATAGTGCTAAAGTCACCAGGCTGTTAACCGCATGCCCTCCCAGGCTTCTGGGGGATTAACAGGCTATGCATTCCTTTCCTGTGTGTTTAACATCCGGGTTCCCCTAGTGCTGATCTGTGAGCACAGACCCTGTGAGCACAGACCCACAGAGCTCCTCCCGCTAAGTTCCACTCTGTAACACTGTTTCCTAGGCGAGCTTAAACGGATCCTTTCAACATGAATGTATCAACTCCCTGTTCTTCCAGCATTATCTTCTCTGTCTCTTGGCTCTCCTGGTCCTGGTTCCCTCTCTGGCACCTCGGCCACATCATGCAGCCTAAAACCATATAGGAAACATTTTCCTGTGGCTTATGTTCTAATGAGTGGGTACAGAAAACAGGGAAAATACGTAACTTAATTGTGTAGTGAATTGTTACGAATGGACTGTGTGCCCTTAAAATGCCTATTTCACAATCTTAACTTTTAGCACCTCAAAATGTGACCTTATCTAGAGGTAGGGCTGTTCTAGAGCCACCCAAGTTAAAATGGGGAGAGGCCTCTCAAACAACATGATTGTTGTCCTTGTCAAAAGGAGAAATGTATCATTCCACTTAGAACTACACCACACACACACACACACACACACACACACACACTGTGGCTTAAAAGCCACAAAGTCTCAGTCAGTTCTAATAAGCAGTCTGATTAACACATCAGTCTTCTGGCTATGACTTCAGACTACTCTCAGTTCTGATAGATGGAACTCTGGGGACTCTGTGTCACCCATGTGGCAAGTGGATAAACGGTATTCAGGAATCTTTTATTTAACCTTCCAATTTCCCATTGTATTAGTCAGGGTACTCTAGAGTATCACAACTTATAAAATGGATGGATGGATAGATAAATATGTAAGATAGATAGATAGATAGATAGATAGATAGATAGATAGATAGACAGACAGACAGATAGATAGATAATAGATGGATAGATGGATGGATGATAGATAGAGAAAAACGGATTTATTAGAATGACTTACAGGCTGTGGTCTAGCTAATCCAACAATGGCCAGTTATGAACATAAAGTCTAAGAACCCATCAGTCGCTCGGTCCGCAGAGCCGGATGTCTCAGCTGGTCTTCAGTGTCCGCTGGAATTCTGAAGAAATCGGCTCTAATGGCAGTGAAGCGGGGACTTGCTGGTGAGAGTGAGGGCAAGCAGGCCAAGAGCAAAGCTTCCTTCTTCCATGCCCTTACATGAGCTGCCAGAAGAAGACCTGGCCCAGATTAGAAGTGGGTCTTCCCAGCTCAAGAGATCTGGATTAAAGGCATGTCTTCCTACCTCACAGATCCAGATTAGAAGTAGAACTCCCCACTTCAAATAAAGCAAAAATTTCTCACAGGCATGCCCTCCATTTTGGAGTTTTTAGTCAATTCCAGATGTAGTCAAGTTGACAACAAACATTACGCCTGTGTTTGCTGGTTCATTTCTGACAACCCTACAAAAGCTAGAGTCACTGGGAAGAGGGACACTTAGCTGAGGACCACCTCCATCAGACTGTCTGTAGACAAGCCTAAGTGGCATTCTCTTGAGTAATGATTGATGTGGGAGGGCTCAGCCCACTGTGGGTGATGTCGTCCTCCTCCCCCGAGCAGCTGGTCCTGGATAGTATAAGAAAGAAAGCAGAGCAAGTTATTGGTAGAAAACCAGAAAGCAGCGCTCCTCCATGGCCTCTGCTGCAGTTCCTGCCTCCAGGTTCCTGCTTGAGTTCCCACCTTGGCTTTGCCAATGGTGGAGAGTGACCAGAACACAGAAACCAAATAAACCCTTTCCTTCCCAGGTTGCTTTCCCGCATTACAACAACAGAGCAAGCAAGGACGCTGCGGGTCTAGAATCACTAATTCCTAAATAGCGTGTTAAAAATATAGTAGTGGAGCAGGGCAATGGTGGCGCACACCTTTAATCCCAGCACTCAGGAGGCAGAAGCAGGCAGGTCTCTGTGAGTTCGAGGCCAGCCTGGTCTACAAGAGCTAGTGCCAGGACAGGCTCCAAAGCTGCAGAGAAATCCTGTCTTGGAAAAACAAAAACAAAATAGTGAATTTTCACTTGGCTAAAGATATCTTAACAAATGATAAATCTGAAACAAGTGTCTGTGGTGATGTGTCAAAGAGTTAATGCCAGCACATTAAAGCCTCTGTCAAATTATTAGGGAAAAAAGCAAAACTGAAGAAAGGAGAAGAAAAAGCTTACAGAAGAGCAGTTATGAACAGCCGACAACCCTGCAATAGCCACTCCAGTTTAGCAAAGGAAGGAAATCAACAAATTAAGAAAGAAGGCAAGCAGGCGAGCGCTTAAGACTCCAGCTAAAACCCCGTGAACCTCTGCTGACTGACAAGCCAAGGAAAGTGGCGATGTCACTTGCTGCCGGTGGGAACGTGGGCAACAGAGATCCCTTTCAGAAAGCATGACAGCTATGCATTTTAAATGTTAATGCACGCGCATCTGAACATATATCTTGGGAACTGTCACGAAGATGTCACAGTAACAGCAGATAAAGGCACATTGTTCGTCAGTGAAGCACTGGGAGCAAAATGAGCCCCATGCAGCAGGAAGAGGCGTGGTCGGCCAGCGCCATGTAGATATTAAAGAATGAGATGGTGGTGAACCCAGGGTGGACACGGATTTCTTCCACGGACTGGGCTTGGGGAAGTCAGAGACTATGAAATAGCAAGTAGAAAAACCGAAAAGGACATCCAAGATGTCTGTGGCGGCCCTAAGTTATCCTGGGATAAAAGGGGGGAAGAGAGAGGAGGACGGGCTACACGACCATCTGTGTCTTCAGTGGACACTATATCTTCGTAGGTTAGGTGTACAAATATGCAAATTAGAACAACAGCAGCTCAGCGCTCACAGTCAAGGTTGTGGCTCTGCTCTAGCCTTGAACTCTTGGCCCTGACAGCACAGAAGTCCTGCGCTGCACAGGTCTGTCTGGCTGTCTCTTAGCTCCGCCCTCCCGGTTCATGGGCTCTGGCACTATCCTTTGTGCCCTTCTCCATTACTCCTCCCAACAGTGGCCACTCTTTCTCATTGACCTCTCCTCAGCTCCTCCCTCTGCGTGCCTCAGTTGTCCTCTGTATTGGGGAAGGGTCAGTTAATCACAGATGCATTTTGCTACTGTGAGCACAGGGGTCAAGTCCCCGGCAATGCAGGGTGCTAACCGGAGGTGCCTTCCTCCTGGCTCCCTGAACTGGGACCAGCACCAGGTGCCCATCCTGACAGTCCTGGGTCACTGACACCTCCCCCATGACAGACCTCCTTCTTGCCCTTACCCCAGCCCCCAGAATGCCTGCATGAGGCCTGTGTTGGCCCATTTCACCTGCTCTCTCTCCTCAATGCCACTGTTCACTTCTCGTGGCTCACCAGAACAAAAGGGCGTCCCCTGGCCTCAGAGCGCAGCTGCTCTGAAGGCCTGGACCTAGAGTCCAGTTCTCAAGGGGTCCACCCCTCCACTCTGCCTGAAACACGAAGGCCACATTCCCCGGAGGAGAAAGCATTCACCAACCATTTCTTCCTGCTTCTTCTGCTCTGAGGAACACGTCTTTCCACTGCATGTCTTGCCTTATAAAGCATCTGAATTTTTGGCAGAGTTAATGCACTTAGGCCTCACCTAGTCACTTCTGGGGAGGTGGGGAGGGATGCAGAACAAAACTATGGCTGATTAAGGGTTTCAGAGATGGCCAGGCGGTGGTGGCACACGCCTTTAATCCCAGCACTCGGGAGGCAGAGGCAGGTGGATCTCTGTGAGTTCAAGACCAGCCTGGTCTACAAGAGCTAGCTCCAGGACAGACTCCAAAGCTACAGAGAAACCCTGACTCGAAAAAAAAACAAAAAAAAGGGGGTGGGGGTTCCAGTACCCAAATTAACAAGCAAAACACACCATTAGGAGAGAAGGTGCTAGAATCACCAGACCCCACTCGCCTCCAAACCTACTTACCTCAGTTCCAGGCTCTGGTTTGTGGTGGCCTAAAGAGTTCAGAGCAACGCTAATAAGCCGGTCAAGGCCGACTTCACAGGGACAGACAAGTTCATGATCCCTGTCTAGAGTTTCCAGGGAAGCACCAGGCTGCCCAGAGACTCCCTGAGGACTCATAGTGATGCCAAGGTCATAGGTTAAGCATCAAGAGTGGAAGGTTCCGTGTCTGGCCTTGACCCCCAGCTCTCCCTAAATACACCAACTTTCTCTGTGACCTGTGTCCCCTGTGTGAGGATGTGGGCAGGGAGAAGTGGGTCCCCTATGGTTGCTGGACCCTTCCAGCTCTGGCCTCTACTCCTCAACCAAACATCCAGAAGAGAAGGCGTGGATGTGGGGGATCAAACAAGAAATCTGGGAGACAATCTAGTCCATGCCACAGAAGCACCGCCCTCTTGACTTTTAGTCACCGAAGAGAAACGGTCTGCATTTTTGTTGTCAACTTGCCACCTACGGTCACTTGGGAGTAGAGAACCTCAGTTGAAGAACTGATGGCTGATGTGGGAGGGCATAGACCACTGTGGGTGGCACCATCCCTAAGCAAGCAGTCCTACACAGTATAAACAATGGCCCAGAGCATGAACCAGAGAGGAAGACAGTGAGCCGCGGTCCGCGGTCCGCGATGGTCTCTGCTTTAGGTCCTGCCCTGACTTAAGTGTTGGACTGTGACCCGGAAACGTAAGCCAAATAAAGCCTTTCCTCCCCAAGTTGCTTTGGTCAAGGTTCTTTATCTTAGCAACAGAACGAAACTGTAACAAAGCCCTTTGAGTTTCAGGGCGCTCCACCCTCAGCTCCCTTGAGGAGAGCTGAGAGCCTGCAGTATGGCCCATCGCCGGCAGGGGGCGGCAGAGGTTAGGCCAGAAGGCCAGGTCTTGCAGCGGTTCCGTTGGTCCACACAATCAATAGGCATGGTGCTCTGTTGGGGTTTCTAGATCTGGAGGACTCTTTATCCCACATAGGGATGCTCAGTCGGAGATGCTGAACCTAGATGCTCAGTCCAGGCCTGGATACTGAGCACAGATACATGGATGTTACGGCAGGATGATTGTGAGGATGCACACTAGGCAGCCTCGCGCTGCACACTCACACAGTGTCCCTCCACTCCCTGCATCCTGCACAGCCCCTGGAGCCCAAATACCAGTCCATTTGTTGAATGGATAAATGAACTAAACAAACTCAGACTCAGGGTATCTTTAGATGTCCCACGCTCTTACCCTGATAGACAAACCCTCGCTGCCCAGTGTCAGGACCTCATTCCTAAACTGAGGCCTTTCCCTGTGCCCTAGGCCTCCTTCCCCTCCACTTTTAGACACCTGCTGGGTGCTCCTCCTATTGGAGCCAGGAAGGAGCCCCCTCCTGGAAGGAACAGGAGTGAAGGAAGAATCTGCTGGAGCAGAACAATGGATGCGGTTCATAGGGAGAAGTCAACGTTTTCCCACACCCTTCAGGGTGGCTCTCACTTCTCAACGGGGTTCTGAGCAGGATGGCAGTTTGCTCCAAAGAATCAGCCACCTGATGGTCTCCACTGCTCTTATTTACTGGAATCTTCTAGGAAACGTTCAGGACATGTGTCCACTGGACACACCCATGGACATCTGGACCTTTGCGGTGTCTTTCATTTGTCCCTTTGTACGGAAGAAAGCAAGGCCACCATGACCCAAAGCAAGCCATTGGTGGTGGGGAGGAGCTGGCAATTCAACCCTGTCAGCAGAGGGAAGGATGGGGAAGGAGGAAGGAGGTGCTGGTGCCTTCTCTAGCCGTTCCCACTCATGGAGGTTTTTTTTCTGTTGGGCGTTTCTGGGAGATGAGCAGATCACAGACCACACGTGTGGTTGTTATCCTGAGGGAGAGCTGAAACCATTCATAGACAGATATAGGAACAGGTGATGCTCTGTATTCCTGGGGCAAGGACGATGTGTCTTCTCCCCGTGGGAGAATGTTGGTCTTGCTTCCTGGAAGCCAGAGTCCAGTACACACGCACCCTAGAGGGGCTCCTTAGAGGGGAGCAGTGTCCAAGCTCACCAGCCAAGCAGAGTTCTTACGGGGTATATCTACAGCTGGCCTTTGCAGAGGTCAGGGAATATGCTGGCGTAGCTGCATCCAGAACCCCGGCCCCAGCACCCTCCAGCAGCTTCTCACAGCTCTAGTAGCTCCCCAGCACCCCAAGCAGCTCCCCAGCAACTCCCTAGCACCCCAGCACCTCCCCAGCACCCCCAGCAGCTCCCCAGTAACCTACAGCAGCTCCCCAGCACCCCCAACAGCTCCCCAATACCCCAGGAGCTCCCCCATACCCTACAGCAGCTCCCAGGCACTCCCAGCAGATTCCCAGCATGCTCCACCAGCAGCTCTGCTGTCCCTGGCTTTGGATCTCTTCCCCTTCCTCCTCCTCTCCTCCAGCTTGGACTCCAAACACAGCTTATTTCTCTACCTGAGACTTCACCCTTAATGCCACCTCTGCTTCCAGTCTGTGATGTCCCCACCTGCATAGTCCTTATGTATTGTTCAGGTACTATATCAGGATCCTTTCTTTGATCCCGGGATCCCCAGGAACTCTTGTGGTGCCCTAAACTTTCAAAGACGGGGGACAGCAGAGACATTCTCGTCACTGTCCTGAGGAGTCCTCGTCTGTGTCTCCACCTTCCCCATGGTGGAGCTCTGTGGTGTTGCCATCTGAGGGACAGAATGGCTGCCCTCTTTCCTTAAAACTCCTCGATTTAAACTGGAGCATGTCTATAATCCCAGGAAACACTGAAGCAGAAGCATTGCTGTGAATCCGGGGCCAGCCTATGATACATTCCAACACCTTGTCTTGAAAAAGAAAAAAATTTAAAAATTTATTTTCCACTTCTTACCCTAAATATAAATGTACAATAAAATCTCATTGACTCCTTATCATTTTAAGGAATGCTGAGCCCCAAAACAAACACTTTGAATCATATGGGTTTGTATTACTTTCCAGCATGCTCTGTCACTCCAAGACTAACCGAGCATCCTGCCGGAGCCAGCTGCCCCGCAGCTGTGGCTGCTACCCACCTTGTCTTGTCTCAGTTGAATGAACACTAAGGGTTCCCCCTGGTGCTCTGGGAATTGGGTGCCACTGTGTCTGTTATTGGCGGTACATTTGTATTTGGATTCTTATCCTGGGACGTGCAAGGCTGTGACTAAGAAAATTAAGTTCCTTTGTGCTAAAATAAAGTCCTTATGCTCTCAGAGGGAGGTGTTGTCATATGTGTGCTTTGGTTTTGTTGCTGTTGTTGTTGTTGTTCTGGGTTTTTTGTTATTGTTGTTTTTTGGTTTGGTTTGGTTTTTTGTTTCTTGAGACAGGATTTCTCTATAACTTTGCAGCCTGTCCTGGAACTAGCTCCTGTAGACCAGGCTGGCCTCGAACTCACAGAGTTCTGCCTGCCTCTGCCTCCTAAGTGCTGGGATTAAAGGCGTGTGCCACCACCGCCCATCTGTGTGCTTCGCTTTAATGCAATAAGTGCCAGGAGGGCCAGTGTGACGCCAGGCAAGCCAGGACTTGGAAGCTCTGGTGCTACAGATGTGGAGGCACAGGGAACCATTGCAATTCCGCCTGACACCAGAGTCACAGGGGCGACTGCTGTGCCATAGCTGACCACCTCTTGAGCTAGAACCAAGTGGAAACACGAAAGACAAGTAGGCAGACTGTGCATGTATCTGTATGTTGTATATGTGGTGTGCATGAGTGTATGTCGTGTGTATGCCAAGTGTGCGTATGTGTGTATGTGTATCATCTATGTCTGTCTTAGTGTATATGTAGTGTGTGTGTATATATATATATACATATATATATATATATATGTTGTGTTCATGAGCTATGCGTGTTTGCATCAGGGAGGGGGAGTCTAGTGTGTACGGTGTATCTGTGTCTGTGTGTGTGCCTGTGTGTGTGTGTCTGTGTTATATATATATATATATATATATATATATATATATGTTGTGTTCATGAGCTATGTTTGCATCAGGGAGGTGTACGGTGTATCTGTGTGTGTGTGTGTATATATGTTGTGTTCATGAGCTATGTGTGTTTGCATCAGGGAGGGGAGTCAAGTGTGAACAGTGTATCTGTGTCTGTGTGTGTGTGTTTGTGTGTGTGTGTGTGTTTGTCCTACAATTACACTTTGTCCTTCCCACCAGACACACCCTCCACAGGCAGCTTCAGCCAGGTAGGGCATACATATTCATGGCAGATGACAGAAAAGGGACAGAGGGGAAAGCAAGGACAACCTGACCTGAGAAGAGGGGCTGGTGAGCTTGACCAGAGAGACAACCAGCATGCAAGGGGGAGGTAGAGGTCTGTCCTGAACAGTCCAAGAAGGGGCAGAGTCCCTGTTCCTCTGGTTACAGGGGAAGCTGAACCTGTCTCCTGACTCTGTAACTCCAAAAACAACTAGTCCCTGGACCTAGGCCCAGATATAAGAAAAACAAGAAGGCAGACCTCACTGACTTGAAAAATTGCAGTTTCCAATCTCCATGCCTAATGTCTTCACTCTGAAGCTCTGCAGACCAGGAGGTTCTCCAGGAAGACCACCATACCCGAGGCAACTCCTGAGCCTCCTCAAAAGCCAGCTGCTGCTTCATGACTCTGTTGGGAGCAGTGCCATCCGTCCTCACTGGTTCCCAGGTAAGCACGCAAAGGCACCAAGCGTGTGGCCTCCTGCCTCCTAAACAAAGACTTCCACGTTTATCAGTGTCCCAAACCACACCTGTAATTGTCAGCTGCACGTGCTTTGGTCAGCTGTGGCACCCAGATGTTCAGTTAGACACTGGTCCAGATGTTGCTGAACCAACATATTTTAGGTAAAAATGAACATCTCACTCAGCAAGCAGACAACCCTGCGCTGTGTGGGTGGGCCCCATCCACCCAGCTGGAGGCCTTGAGAGGATGCCCCAGGGGAACAGCTCCTCTTTTGCACAGACCCAGAATGCAATCTGGGGAGCACAGGAGGGAGATGGAACAGGCTGAACCCACTGACAAGCTGTCCTGGCTTGTCTGCACTTCCCAGCGCCGCTCAGGGTGGGAGCCAGGGCTCTGATGTTGGCTGATAGCCGTGGACCAGGAGAGAGCTGCTGGAAGGGAATGTGAAACTGCCAATCTGCCCTGGTTTAACACAGGAGAAGATGCAGAGGCCTGGGGAGACGGGACGGCACCAGCTGTTGTAAGATGGTGTGAGAGGGACCCTGGCAGATCCCAGGATCCCCACGGTAGGTGAGAGACAGACATGCCATGCAGACAGAGGTCGCCTGGAGAGTTTTACGGCGTGGGGGAAGCAAAGGGAGAGAGAAGGGGAGAGCAGAGTGTACTTGTGGGAAGACCCAGCCGGGTAGGGTGGGGTGCAGAGAGAGGCAGAGAGCCGGAGAGAGGTGGATGGAAGAGAGGAAGAAAAAAGAAGAGATTGAACAGGTGGGTTCCGCATTTTGAAAGGGATGAGCACAGAGACTACCCAGCATGTTAGGGCAAACGCGTGTGCATTGGGGTGATGCACTCTGCCAGGTCTCCAAGGGCAGGCCAGGTGTGTCTGAATGCCAACATCAGTTCCCTGCCCTGTGACCACCTGCTCACCTACCCTGGCAGCCCAGCATAGCCCTCTTACCAGAGCTCACAGTACAAAATAACCGTCATCCATCCCTGGTCCATGATAATCTCAGAGAACAAACTTCTGGCACCACCTGACTAAGCACTTGGATGTGGCTGCAGTTTCCAGTCACCTGGGATGAGGGAATGAATATCTCTGGGGAAGGCAGAGAGAGTGGCCACTGACCATAGCAAAGACAGAACGAAGACAGTAAAGGCATAGAAACAGAGAGCCGAGGTAGAGTGAGGCTAAGAACAAGATGGAGACAGGGTCAGGAGGGAAATAAAGAGACAAAGAGAGACCAAGAAAGAACGAGAGACAGACACCAAGACTGAGGGACACACAGTAGCAGAGACCAAGTGTGAGGAGGAAGAGGCGGCAGAAAGCAGTGTGTGACAGGAGTGTAGAGAGAGCAGGAGACCTGCTGCCCACCCCCAGGGCCCAGCCCCAATGCATCTCAACACCATGGTAGAACAAAGAGCAGTCTCAGGGCCTGTGGAATGCCCCTGGCTCCTTGGCCACCACACCCACAGAGGTGGGGCACATGGTCCCATCCAGAGTCAACAAGTTACTGCTTCCCCCTGAAGGCAAGGAAGTGCCAAGCCTGCTGTTTCCCTGCCAGGGTGATTAGCAGTGAGTTGAAGAAAGCTGTCCTCCTCCCTCCTCCCCTCCCTGCCTTTCTCCTATTCCCCCTCCATCATACTATCTTTCTATGTCTCTGTATCACACAAAAGGCAGCTGTTTTAGATCCAGCTGCGTGCTGCCCAAAACTCTCCCTGAAGGTAACGGCCAATCGGCGTGCGTCTCTTGGAAGGTACTCCATCGTAACTGGTGTCCTTATCAAAAGACACACAAAGGACTCCAAGTTCCTCCCCCCCCCCCCCCCCACCGTGTGAGGACCCAGCGAGAAGATGCACCCTGCTTCCCGGAAGCAGATCCTCGCCAGAATCTGCCTGCGCTGGCCCCAGACCCCAAACTTTTCAGAGTCCACATGCTTGAAGAATGAACGTGCCAGACTGTGACGTTCTGTGAGCTTCCTGTGCGGGCTAAGACAGAGCACCCTGCCCACAGCTCTTTCCGTCTCTTGCACAGAGTGCCCCACCCTGCCAACTGGACAGGGATGAGGAGTTCGGGAGCCAGGCCCAGGTTCTCATCTGGACTTGGAGACCACTCCTGGCTAAGCTCAGAGTTCACTCCTGCTTTACCTGGGAATCGCTAACCCTAGATTCACAGCAGCCCCGTGAGAAGGCCCAGCGTTTGGTTACAGGGCTTCCCATGTACTCCCCAGAGCACCGGACGGAAGGTGGAGCGATCACCAGTTGGTCTAGCACACATGGCCTCTGAGCCCTGTGGCTTGGCAATCCCCTCCTTTGTTAGGAGCACTTTATCCACTGGCAAACGCGACAAGTCGTAACAGAAGTGCCTCAGACCTCCTGGAGACTGGAGATTTAGCAATGTCTTTGACATCATGGAAATAAATTCATTCACGGAAACAAATGAGATGGGAAGAATCCAAATTGATCTCCACCAGGAGCGAGCAAATCAAAGGTACAAGAGCGCATCTCACCCCAGTCAGAACGGCGGGCGGAGAAAATAGACAAACACGGCTCGTGGGAACGCGTGGGAATTCGTGTGAAGAGACCTGTAAAAATTAAAACACAGCTTCTATATAACGCAGCTATTCTATTCCTGGATACAGACCCAAGGTCACCTACGCTTATTTATGGCACTGCTGACAGTAGCCTCGGAGTAGATCCAGCCTAGGAACCCGTCAGAGCACGGATGGGCAAAGATACAGTCCATGTACACACCGAAGTGTAGTCAACCTGAAAGGAAAAGGAAACCATGTGCTTTGCGGAGAATGGATGGAAGCAGAGCTTGCTATGCCAAGGGAACTAAGCCAGGTTCAGAAAGACAAATATTGATTTTCTCTTATGTGTAGGATCTGTGGGTGGGGGGGACCAGACATGGATGTAGAAGGCCTGCTAGGGAGGAGGGAATGAGAAAGCACAAGGGCAGGTGAATACGGCAAATACGGCTAAGGGCCATCACGTGCTGGTTTGAAAATGTCACGTTTAATTCTGCCTGATATATATATACTAAGCAATGAAAACGGTCAGAGGGAAGAATGAACACATGAATAAAATATGCTGTGGCCGTGTTCGCCACCTCCCCTCCCTCCCAGCAAGGAGCACATATGGACGAAAATAAAGCCCAGTCATGAAATCAAATTCTGGCCCTCGGGGTCCCCCCTCTCCCATCACATCACCTTTGACCTTTAAAATCAGTGTTCCATTGGCTAAGACTTGGGAATTCTTGTTTTTCTTTACATAACGATCCAGGAATTAAAACTGAGTGTGCTTTGTCCTTAGCTTTGTCTTTGGTTTCTCGATAAGACATCCGGGATCAGTAATAAATAACTTCTTGAATATTTAATATGCACAAGGAGCCATTAGGCCGTTGGTGTGCACTGTTATTGAATGTGTCATTACAGGAGCAATGGTTGTCGTTTGTGCGGTTTAATTCTAGCTGCAGCCTCCCGGCAGCACCTTGAGCCTGCAGACATGATGAGTCCCCAGGCTCGGAAAATTGTTCCTTGAAGCAGACTGGTGGGAAAGGGCTGAGATGGGACGCTGACCCTCCGCTGCCAGCCTTCCTGCACTCCACAACCCATTGACCAGCATGGTGACCCCACCTGTCTCCCACAATCCCTTTCACTTCGATTTCTTTTGCATAGCCTGGCTTTTATTTTTCAATTTTTCCCGAATCTATTGCCTGCCTTTTCCTCTCCTTAATGATGCTTTAAAAAAAAAAAACATAGAAGTTTTTAATTTTTGATGAATCCAAATTACCTGCTGTTTCTCTTTTATAGGCTGTGTGCGTGGTGTCATCTGAGAAATCTTTGTCAACACAAAGTCTCCCAATTTCCCCACCCCACCCCTGCTTTCTTCTGTAAGTTTTATTTTCTTAGGGTGAGCTCTTCCATTTAAATGCACGGTATACTCACGGTGGATCTCACTGCGCTGCGACAGGCGTGTCTAAGCTCACCTCCGCTGGCAGCCCTCCACCGCCTTCGATGGATTTCTTTTCTAGTATTTTGTTCTTTTTGACGCTATGATGGAAGGCACCGCACTCTTCAGTTTATCCTCAGATTGCTCATTATAAGAAGAAATACAGTTGCTTTTAGTGACTTGATCTTTGTGGTAGTCGGTCTGGATCATTAGGTTGGCTGGATTTTCAGTCATGTAAGAGATTGTGAGTCTGCCAAGAGGGAGACTCACCCAGACTGTGGGTGGCACTATCCCATGGGTTGGGGGGCACAGTGGGATAAAAGGGGACATGGAGGAACCCAGCCAAGTGTCAGCATCCCCCTTTCTCTGCTTCCTGGGTGCCATGATATGAGTTCTGCCCCATCTCCCCTCCCCATTGTTATAAAATTATGCACCAAAATCAATCCTTTTTCCTCCCCTTTAAGTTGCTTCTGTAAGATTTTCGTCACTTAAGAGAAGTGACTAACACAGCCTGGCATCCTACAACCTGTCATGCCCACTTATTCCGTGTGTGTACATGCATGTGCGTGTCTGTGAATATCCACACATATGTGTGTCTGTGTGCAAATGTTTGTGTGTGTGCCCATCTCTCTCTGTATGTTTATGTTCGTATTTGCGTGTTTCTGTGTGTGTGCGTGTGTCTATGTTTATATGTCTCTGTGTGTCTGGGGCTGTGTATGTTTGCTTGTATGTGTGTGCTTGTTTCTGTCTGTATACTTGTGTTTGTGTTTATGTGTGAGTCTGTGTGTTTGTGTCTATCTGTATGTGTTTGAGTGTGTGTCTGTCTATTCATGTGTGTGTATGTGTGTGTGCCTGTGTGTGTGTCTGTGTGTGTGTGCCTGTGTGTTTGCATATGTCTATGTGTCTGTGTGTGTATGCATGTGTGTGTGTACATATGTGTTCTTGAGCATTTTCTACATCACTGGTAAGGAATATCAGTTTTACTCTTGTTTTGAATTTCAATTCCTTTTATTCTGTTTCTCAGAACCTCCAGCAAATTTTTAAAAGAAGTAGCAAGAGCCGGCGCGTTGCCTGATTCTTGGATCTCAAGGGGAAGGTCTTCAGTTGTTTACCACTTAGTGGCAACCAAGCCTTTAGCACACAGCCTCTGGGGAACATTTTGGATTCAAACCATAATAGTAAAGACTATTAACTCCATTTCCAATTACTGTCTCATGGCTCTGTCATTTCAAATTGGTTAAAAAGACCGGGGACAGTTATAACTCAGTGGTAGGGTACTTGCTTAGCATGGACAAGGCTCTGGGTTCAATTCCCAGTACAACCAAACCAACCAAAAATAAATAAATAAGAAGTAAATCAATAAAACCAACTAGGAGAGGGAAATAATTTAAATCTATGTGTATGTGTGTTTCTGCTGTTTATTGTTGTGGGTGTTGTTATGAGTAGTTGAGGCTGCCCTTAAACTGCTGAGTAGCCCAGCTGACTTCAGCTCATAGACAGCCTCCTCCTTACCTTTCAGAGTGCAGGGTTGCACACCTGGTTGACACTCCATCTTCTAGAGTCACCCATGTGCTGGCTGCTGCTTGCTTCTTTGTGTGGGTCCTAGAGACCATCTCACGTTCTTCCCTTTTGGCCATCTCTTCTGGGAATGAAGCTGTCTCCATCTTCATCTGAAAAGGTCTTCATTTCTCCTTCATTTTCAAGAGAAAAGTGCAATGGTTAGTTAGTGTTGTCAAGTTCATTGGACGTTTCCTAATCACCTGGAAGATGGACCCCTGGGCGTGCTGGGGTAGGCTTGTCTTGATGTCAGTCATTCAGGTGAGAAGTCCCACCCACTGCGGGGGCCCTGACTCCCAGCATCGGGTGCTGTGTCAGTGGTGAAAGGGAGCTGAGCAGCACCAGGATGTCATCACTCTCTGCTTCTGGATGTGGCTGTGCTGTGACCACCTTCTTCGAGCTTCAAGTTCCTTGGCTTCCACACCATGGCGGACTGTACCCTGGAAGTATGCAGCAGAGTAAACCCTTTGTCCCTTGTTGGTTTTGGCAGAGCATCTTACCACAGGAACAGAATAGAAAGTAAAGCAGATACTTTGGTTGGTTGTAAAATTCTGAGCTCACAACCTGTCAACACTGAATGAACGTGACATTCCATGGCCTGCCTGCCTCCATAGTAGGAAGCCGAATGTCACTCATCACTCTTCTCTTGCCGACCTCAGCATTTTCTCTTTGTGCGTTTCTTCAGATGGACTCTGCTGGGTCTAGATGCAAACCCGCTCCTTTCTATGTGGATTCATTTACTTGTGTGTATATATGCACTCGTGTGACATGACATGTATGTGGAAGTGAGAACAACCTTTGGGAGTCAGTTCTCTCCTTCCAACACATGAGTCCTGGGAATCAAACTTAGGTCAGTCCCAGTGGCGAGCCTCCTTATCCACTGAGCCGCCTCATCAACCCTGCTGAACCTTGTTGGATAAGTGTTTTTCATCACAGTAATGGCATCTTCGCTATTATTTCTGCAGACAAGGTCTTCTCTTCTTTCTTCCCCCACTGCTAGATCCCTCGTCTTACTCGCATGTAGCATCACATAGATCTGTGAGCCTGTTCTTTCTCCTTCATTTTTTCTTCTTTGGTTTTCAGATTTAATAATTTCTGCTAGTGATTCTCTCTTCTTCCAGATTCAATTTGTTTATAAGAATCTCCCTTTTTAAATTTCCCATTCTGAGCACTGTACTTCATAATTCTCAGTTTTTTACTTAGTGCTATTAATTACTCTTCTCTCTCTCTCTCTCTCTCTGTAGCTTTGGAGCCTGTCCTAGAACTAGCTATTTATTTATTTATTATGTATACAATATTCTGTCTGTGTGTATGTCTGCAGGCCAGAAGAGGGCACCAGACCTCATTACAGATGGTAGTGAGCCACCATGTGGTTGCCAGGAATTGAACTCAGGACCTTTGGAAGAGCAGGCAATGCTCTTAACCACTGTGCCATCTCTCCAGCCCTGGAACTAGCTCTTTAAGACCAGGCTGGCCTTGAACTCACAGAGAGCTGCCTGCCTCTGCCTCCCGAGTGCTGGAATTAAAGGTGTGCACCACCACCACCACCCGGCTCATTCTTATTGCTATTCATTATCCAATGAGACATAATTGTCATATTTTCCTTTATTTTTTTATTTTAATGTTTAGTGACACATTAATTATATATAATAATGGATTTCATTGTGACATTTTCATATATATACTTAATTATTTCAACACTATTTGCCTCCTGTCACCCTCTCTTCTCCTCCTCCAGTTCTCATTAATCCCTTCCATTTCCCATTGGTCCACATTTGTATGAGTGCATTGTGTGTGTGTGTGTGTGTGTGTGTGTGTGTATACACACACATATGCGTGTGCATGCGCATGCACACATGTATGTGTTTTCAAATAAGTGTCCAATAAGAAAGGACAGAATGTATGCGAAGAGGCATGAGTCATGGAAAAGGACAGAAAGCTATTTATTTTCCTAATTTCAACTCTGCCATAGTTTTTTTCTTTTTTCCTAGTGGATATGAGAATTCAAGTTTCCAGGTATTGGAGTAACAAGAACCATTTTGCATTCCAAAAGAACCCACAGTATGTTATTCCTTTGAGACAGTGAATGCAGGAGTCAGGTCTGCTTTTTAATTCCCTTGGCCGTGAGCGCGAGAGGACTCAGACATGACTGGTCAGTGAGTGCATTTGCTGCGCCGGCACACTTAAAAACAAAGGGGTTTCGTTTGGTTTTTTAATCCGTTTGGGAGAGAGAAGTTTTTTTTAGCCTGAAATTCTTCCCGTTCATTCTTCTCTGTAAACTATATCAAATCATTTTACCACAGTGCTATTCAGTATGTAAACAGTATGACTACACACAAAACAAAGCACAGTTTTACATTTTAAAGGTTTTGTTTTTACAGAAGCCTGGGTAGAGATGTGTATTCACCCTGCCAGTGGCTAGACAACTGAAGGAACTGCCTCTCCACCACCCGTCATCCACATATGAATCCTCGGAGAGGGCTGGAAGCCACGAGTGCCTCCTATCCACAGCAGGCCCAGTCTTGTGTAGGTCTTGTGCTGTGGTCACAGCTGCTGTGAAATCTACGGTGAAGCAGCCATGTCATTCCAGTAACTCAGCCTCCCACTCTTCCGTCCTTGGCTCTCGCACTTTCTCCACGCCCTTTTTCCACGATGTCCTATAAGCCCTGAGTGGGTGTTATACATGTCCTGTTTATGTCTGAGCACCCTATCGTGACTTATTATCTGTATTTTGAGCAATACAGCTCTCTGTAGTTACGAAAGATCACTGCAAAATCCTTCAGCTCTTTAGATCCAGGTCTTTGAAAACATCTATGAATCTTATTGTGGTTGGAACATAAAATGTTCCCTGCAGGTCCATTTGTTTAAATACTTGGCCCCAGCTGGTAGTGAATATTTGAGAAAATTTCTAAAGCATTATCGGTAGAGCTTTAGAAACTGTGTCTTTGCAGGCTGAAGAGAAGACTGAAGAGTTAAGAGCACTTGTTGCTTTTTCAGAGGACCCAGGCTCAGTCCCTGACACACATAGGGCAGTAAACAGCTGTCAGAAAGTCCAGTTCCTGGGGATCTGAGGCCCTCTGTTGATCTATGCAGGCACTGTGTGCCTGTGGTGTACATGCACAGATATACATGCAGGTAAAACATCCATACACATAAAAGAATTAATTAATAGGCCAAATATGGTGGTGTATACTCAGCATTGGAGGCAGACACAGTAGAATCTCTGAATTCGAGGCCAGTCTGGACTATGTAGTGAGACCCTGTCTCAAAATTCAATCAATCTATAAGCTTAAAAAAGTAAAAAGTTCTGTCTTTGGTCCACTCTATTCTGTTTGAGTTGGTTCTGTTTCTCCTTGTAGCAGTCAAGGTGAAAGGAGACTTTTGTCTATGTACCCAGTGCACGCTGAGCCCTGGGAACACCACTGACATGCTACCATCTTTCATTGTCCTCAGATGTCTTCAGACACAGGGACAGATGCTTAGAAACAAGGAACTTGTCAAGCAGTATCCCTGCTGAGGCAAACCACTGACAGCCATGTCTGATGAGTAAGACAGGAGGGGACATCTTAGCAGCCTGAGGTAGGAAGCTCTCTGACCAAGATGCTCAATGGTCCCCTGGTGGGGCAAGCTGTTATAGCTCTCTCGGATCTCTAAAATGGAAATACACATCAGGAGGTGACTGGCAAACCAGGGCTCCCCACTTGTGTGGGTTACTTATTATGATTGACAGTTCTAAAAATCTCCAGGACGATGGATTCCTGGGTGTGCACAGAGCTTGCTGTGTGTGTTGTGAAAACACATCAAGGGCTTCACACGTTTCTGGGATGAATATCGATCGACCATTGACCCTTTGTTGCCATAGAGAGTCATGACTTCAACAGTTATTAGTTTTGTGATATTGTTCACAGAGAGAAAACAGATGTCAACAAAGACAAAAAAGAAACCAGACCTGGAAATACATCAACCCAGAGAAAACAAATGTCAGACCCCTGCCACGCAACACTCATCAGACACACTCTGTGTCACTATATGAATGAACTCCAAGGCACATGGCAGTCTAGAGCAATGCACCAGGCCATGGCCAGCTGAGCCACTTCCCTCTGCAGCTGCCGAGACTATGTTCCAATGAGTTCCTGCTCTCCCATGAGGAGTAGGTGCCCGTCCCAGAAACCCCTGCTCCTCACTTGGGGACCCAGATTCCTGGTTGCCTAATTTTCATCCTATGCTGTGAACTTTAGGTTTGACCTCCGTTCCTAGGCCCTATTCATTTGTCCCTTTTTATAAACACCTGTCAGTGTGACCTTTGCCGTGTGTGTGTGTCTTGATTCTGCTTTATGTTACAGGTGCTACGTAACAAGCAGAGGAAGCTAACCTTCACTCCTGGCTTCACTGGGCTTTTGTCATCAAGGATGTGGAACCTTCTCAAACACACTGTCTCAGTTACTTGTCCATTGCTGTGATGAAACACCATGACCAAGAGAACTTACACAGAAGAGAAAGCCCTTAGCGAGGCTTACGGTTTCGGAGGGCTAGAGTCCATGATGGTGCAGCAAAGGCTCAGCGTCAGCAACAGCGGAGACATCATATCCTGATCTGCGAGTGGAAGGCAGTGAGAGAAGCTGGGAATAGTGGAGACCTCAAAGCCTGCACCCTGTGACACACCTCCTCCGACAAGGTCCTTCCCAAACAGTTCCACCAACTGGGGACCAAGCACACACGTGAGCCTCTGGGGGCCATTCTCGTTCAAACCACCACACACAGTTTATGTGCCAATTGTTATTAATAGCTGATGCTTTCTTCTTTGTCCCGCTAATGTGGCGGATTATGTGGATTAATTTTCAAGTACTGGATTAGCCTTGAATCCCAGCAATAATCCTCATGAGTGCTGATGTATGATTCTTCCCACACACCCAGAGTTCCATTTGCCAATCTGTCATTAAGGAGCTTTATGACTACGGTAGCAAAGGAGATGGCTCTTTAGGTTCCTTTTATCATATTGTGTAATGTCAAGTTGGGGCACAGGGTGCTACCCCTCAAATGTCTAGAAGAGACTAAAAGTGCTGTTAATTCTCTAAATCTAAAAGTAGTATTAGTTCTTTAAATTACTGATAGAATTCTCCCTGAAGAAATCTGGGTCTGGAGATTTCTAAGGGAGAGCTTTTAAGTTTAATTACAAGTTCAATTTCCTGAATATTAATGGTCTATTCAAATTAGCTTCTTCCTGTGGGTGGAGGCCGAGTAGTCTGCCTACCGAGGAATCAGCTCTGTGAAAGTTGTCAGAGCCATGTATAGAGGAACCTGCAGTTTTTCCTCACTAACCTTCCAGTGGCTAGAATCACAACTTCGGTCTTGATACTGGTAATTAGTCTCTTGTCTCCTTTAATGTCAGTTTAATGTCGGCAACTCCCAAAGAACCTTTCTAGAAAGTTCCTGCAAAAAATGTACCATTTTCCTGCCATGAGCACACAGGAAGACACCACACACATGAACTTAATAATTAGGAAAACCCCAATCAGAAGCACAGAGAGACACCTCTTCATGTCCATTAGAATGGCTGCTGCCCAAAATTAGATGCAAGGGATTATGAGGATTCAGGGAAATTTTAACCCTTCTACCCTGCCAGTGAGCACATAAAAGGGTGCTACCACTATGGAAAACAGTGTGGCTGTTTCACAAAACACATATACATATAGATGGTGTAGATGTAAATATGGATATATAGCTTGAAATATAGATCTATGTTTACCATGTAGTCCAGTAATTCCACTTTTGGGTATGTTCACCAAAGTGGGGCTCCAGGGCCATGTAGTCACCTGTATCCTCAGCAACACATTTCTCCTCTGCTGAGGTTGCTCATATTATCATCATGGCTGGTCCTTCCACTCATCTAAGCATAAGTATCCTCCATAGCACCCTGCCTTCCCTGCTCCTCAGCCTAACAGGTTTGGTCTTCATCTTCCCAGGACATGTGTCTCTTCCCAGTCCCCCACACATCAAGAATGCTCACATAGTCTGGGTCATAGAGTCTTAAACACTCTGACAAAGGTAATTTATGGGGGAGAAGGGCTTGTTGTAGCTCACAGTTTGAGGTACAGTCAGTCCACCATGGTGGGGAAGTCAAAGCAACAAAAACTTGAGGCAGCTGGTCACATTGCATCCACGGTCAGGAGGGAGCAATGTATCCATTATACAGTCTGGGTAACAATGCTACCACTTTGTATTGGTTAGTTTTGGGGGATTGGGGGTTGTGTTTTGACAATTTAACACAAGCTAGAATAATCTAGAAAGAGAGAACCTTAACTTATAAAATACCTCTGTCAGATTAGTCTGTAGACAAGTTTGTGGGGACATTTTCTAGGTTAATGATTGGTGTGGGAGGGTCTAGACCACTGTGAGCAGTGACACCACTGGGCAGGTGGTTATGTGTTATACAAGAAAGCAAACCAAGCGAGCCATGAGGAAGCCAGTAAGCAATACTCCTCCATAGTACCTGTCTCAGTTCTGGTCTTCAGGTTCCTACTTTGAGTTCCTGCCCTGGTTTTGATCAGTGATGGACTATAATTGGGGTGTGTAAGCCAAATGAACCCTTTACTTTCCGAGCTGATTTTGGGCATCATGTTTTATAATAGCAATTGAAATCTAACTTTGACAGCCAAAGGCATCACTTTAAGCCATAACCTTCCACCCCTTGTCCACAGGTTCGTGACTGTGCTGTTCTATAAAATGCATTGTCCCAACTTTAAAGTCTCCATAGTCTTTAACAATCCCAACATTTAAAGAGTACAAAGTCTCAAGAGGACCCATGGAACTGAATCGAAGACCCAGATATTAATCCACACATCTACAAACACCTGATTTTTAACAAAGAAGCAAAAATATCAAACGGAAAAAAGAAAGCATATTCAACAAATGATGCTGGCATAACGGGATATCAACATGTAGAAGAATGAAAATAGATTCATATCTATCACACGCACAAAACTCAAGTTCAAATGGATCAAAGACCTCATCATAAAGCCAGCCACACTGAACCTCATAGAAGAGAAAGTGGGAAGTACTCTTGAACGCATTGGCACAGGAGACCACTTCCTAAATATAACCCTAGTAGCACAGACACTGAGAGAAACAATTAATAAATGAGACCTCCTGAAAAGCTTCTGTAAAGCAAAGGACATGGTCAACAAGACAAAATGGCAGCCTATAGAATGGGAAAAGATCAGACAGAGGTCTGATCTCCAAAATACACAAAGAACTCAAGAAATTGGTCATCAAAAGAACAAATAATCCAATCAAAAAAAAAAATACAGTTCAGACCTAAACAGATAACTCTCAACAGAGAAACCTAAAATGGCTGAAAGACCCTTAAGAAAATGCTCAACATCCTTAGTCATGAGAGAAATGCAAATCAAAACAACTCTGAGATTCCATCTTACACCTGTAAGAATGGCCAAGATCAAAAACACTGATGACAACTTATGCTGGAGAGATTGTGGGGAAAAGGGAACACTTCTGCATTGCTGGTGGGAGTGCAAGCTGATACAGCCACTTTGGATATCAGTATGGTGATTTCTCAGAAAATTAGAAAATAATCTTCCTCAAGACCCAGCAATACCACTTTTGGGTATATACCCAAAGGATGCTCAATCGCACCACAAGGACATGTGCTAACTATGTTTATAGCAGCAGTATTTGTCATAGCCAGAACCTGGAAACAACCTAAATGCCTCTCGACTGAAGAATGAATAAGGAAAATGTAGTACATTTACACAATGGAGTACTACACAGCTGAAAAAATAGTGACATCTTGAAATTTGCAAGCAAATGCATGGAGCTAGAAAAAATCATTTTGAGTGAGGTAACCCATACCCAGAAAGACAATTATCACATGTATTCAATCATAAGTGGTTTTTAAACATAAAGCAAAGAAAAGCAGCCTACAAATCACAATCCCAGAGAACCTAGATAACAATGAGGACCCTAAAAGAGACATACATGGATCTAATCTACATGGGAAGTAGAAAAAGACAAGCTCTCCTGAGTAAATTGGGAGCACGGGGAACATGGGAGAGGATTGAAGGGGAGGGGTGAAGCAGAGAGAGGAGCAGAGAAAAATGTAGAGCTCAATAAAAATCAATTTTAAAAAACTGAAAAAAAAAGAGTACAAAGTCTCTTAAACTAAGCTTCCATAAAATCATAAACAAGCTACCTGTTTACAACATATGATGACATAGACCAAACGTCCCTATTCCAAAATGGAAGAAGTGGGCCATAGGAAGAGAACAATAACACCAAAGCAAATCCAAAATCTAGCAAGGTCAACTGTGTCAGGCTTTTTCTTTTTGAGCCACCAACCAGCTCCCAAATCATGACACAGAGACTCATTAGTTATGAATGCTCGGCCTAGCCCGGGCTCATTTCTTGCTAGCTTTTTAATTTAAATTACTCTGTTTCTCTTTATCTACCTTTTGCCTTGGTTTTTTTTTTTTTTAACCTTTTTTCTGTATATCTTACTTTCATTGTTTTTCATATTTGACTGGCTGGAAGCTATCTGACTTCTTGCCCTAGGCATATCCCTCTCTCTTTTTTATTCTCTTCTCTCTTCTCTCTGAGCCTAGGTTTCTCCTCCTATTTATTCTCTTTACCTGCCATCCCTGCCTGTCCTTCTCTGCCAAGCTATTCGCTGTTTGGCTCTTTATTAAACGAATCAGGTGCCTTAGGCAGGCAAGGGGAAACAAACGCAACACATCTTTATGTAATTAAACACATCTTTACAACATTATACAAATGCAGCAGAAACAAAGTAACACACCTTTACACAATTAGAGTAATATAGTAATATTCGGCAGCATAAACAAATGTAACACATATTTTCCCAGTTAAAATAATATTCCACAATGGTCAACACCAAATTCTAAGGCTCCATGCCCAATATCTGGAGTTCATAATACAATCAGCTGGATCCAAAAGGTTTGGGTAGCCCCAGCCCTCCAGTTCAGCTGCCCTGGGCACACATAGCTTCCAGGCCTTGCTTCACTCTATGAACACAGCTCTCCTTGGCCAATGTTGCACAGTCCTTGGGTCTCCGATAACCTGGGGTCTACAGTTCAAAGTAGGCCACAGTTTTACACAATTGCTCTTGATTTTTTTCAAAGATTTTCACCCTGCCACACATTGTCTTCAGCTGTTCTCCACAGCCCCTTTAATCTTGTGTCTTTCACGTGTTCAAAACTGCTCTTCTAGCCAGGCATGGTGATGCACACCTTTAATCCCAGCACTTGAGAGGCAGGAGGATCTCAGTGAGTGAGTTCCAGGACAGCCAGGGCTTCAAAGAGAGGCCCTGCCGAAACAAAGCCACTCTCTTAGACAGTGGCTTCTCAGGAACAGGAAATCATCTCAACTTAGGCGCTCTTCCTTTAAATGGATTTAGATCTGCACAAAGGCAGCCTCCAGGGAGTGGAGTTTTGTCCTCCGAACACTGTTCCTGTTGTCCCACACGTGCGTCCTGGAGCCCAGTTCCTGACAGAGTCCGTGTTCCCCTCTGAAATGTAATGTCCCGGGCTTCCACTGCTTACATTCCTCTCAGCATTCTTGTCTTCCAGGCCCTCACCAGAATAACCCACTACACTCTTCTTCCAGCGTGCTGCAACTTTTCTGTCCCAAATCACCAAACTCTTCAACATTCCAGTCATGAAACAGCCCAGCCACACGGTCAGGTTCGTCCCAGCAACAGCCCCACTTCTCAGTACCCATTTCCGCCTTGCCATGAGAAGAAACTCTAACAAAGGCACTGTGAGGGAGGGAGGAAGGGTTTGTTCTCTCCATCACGACAGGGAAGTCAAGGCCGCTGGAACCTGAAGCAGCTGGTCAGACGGCAGCCACAGCCAAGGCACAGAAGGGGACAAATGCTACTGTGTTTTCTTCTCGGCTCCCTTTCTTCATCTATATATTCCAAGGCCCGATTCAGGCCTGGAATAGTTCTGTCCACAGTTAAGACGGGTCTTCTCAGGTCTACTAACCTAATTAAGATAATGCCCTGGAGGTATACCCAGAGGCCGGTCTGAGGCGATGCTTAGTTCTGTTGCATGATCCCTTAACATTAACCAGCAGAGTTAATCTCTCGGAAAAGCATCTCCTGAACACACCCGCCCTGTATCTAATGCCAAACTCGCAGTTCTCCTCTATCTCAAATAATCTATTCCTCATCTACAACACACTTACATGGGATCTGGTCTCTCCACCCCTCTCATCTCTAGCCACCACTCAGCAGAACCTCCAACCTGCACTCCCACCAACCCATAGGATCTCTTCTTTCTGTTCACCTTTGGCTTTGAAGGTTCTCAGCTGTGCCCCCTATATCTATCCTTTGACCCTAGGAACCCAACCTGTTATCCTTGCTCCATCCATCTCTGGAAACTCCCTTTCTTCCACCGTTCAACCTTGTGGGTAGGGTGTGGTCCCTCCTAGGATGCTGCTGAACCATCGCTGCCCCTGCTCACATGGCAGGGTCTAATCCTTACGTCTCTGCCTAAGCTTCCTCAGGGACCCTCCTTTCCAGGTCCAGACCCCACCTTCTCGCTGGCACAGCCCTCCACCTGTGTCTCTTTAACACTCTCCGTCCCTAATCTACCTTCTCCAATCATCTTTGCCAGGGTTCTGTCTTCCTGTCATGCCCCAAACTTGTCTGTCTTCTCCATTGTCCTTTCGATTCAATTTCCCCTGGGATTCCCTCTTCTCTGGGCTTACCACCTAGATGTAGAGGAACCCTACAGCTGCCTGGCTGGGGCGGCCCCTTCCTCCCCCTGCCGCCCACAGCCCATTTCAACGCCAGCCTTACTCACTGCCGTGCTGGAATTCAATTCTACACCCCGCCTTATCACACTTCCACCGCCGTGTGTAGGATTATCTGCTTCGTTTAAGTAGAGATTGAAAAAAGAGCGATAAGACATTAAAAGCAGGAGCCAACAAGCTCAGCGTCATGAATAGTTTCCAATGAAGCAAGACTTGGGTGGAATTGCCCAGCGCTGTTGTTCCTCTCAGTGTGGGAACTCGTGCAGAGCCCCTTTGTGTGTGCCGCTTGCTGCCCCGCCCCCACGTTGTTTCCTGTAATTGCTTAGAGGACATTCTCATTGAATATTTGCATATTTCTGGAATGCCACATCTGAAGTAATGAGATAAAGAAAATTAGTTTCGGTGAAGTGGTGCTGCGGAATAGCTCTCCGCTTCTCTGCGTCGAGAAGAAGGCTCCTTTTCACCTCAGAAAAGCATTCAGATGCGAGGGCCTACATGTTTTAAGGAATTTCTTCTAAACAAGCTATTAGGAAACTGAGAAGCTTTTCTTTTAATAAAAGGGGTGGAACAAGAGAGCAGATAATGCCAAATCTACTGAGAAACTGCCAAGGACTGGGACAGGTCCTGGGGACACAGAAGCAAGCCAGTCATGGGCTCTAGGAATTACTGTCCAGTAGGAACACCCTATCTACCCCTAGCTGAAACTGCCGTGCCTTACATGCTAGAAAAATTTTTGTATTTTTTAATTTTATTTTTATATATAAGGATGTTTGCCTGCAAATATGTCTAGACATCTTGAGAATGCCTAGTGGGGTGCCATGTGCACAATGGGGTGATGTATACACAATGGGGTAACAAGTGCACAGTGGGGTGCCGTGTGCACAGTGGGGTGCGGTGTGCACAGTGGGGTGACACGTGTGCACAGTGGGGTGCCGTGTGCACAGTGGGGTAACAAGTGCAAAGTGGGGTGATGTGTGCACAGAGACCATACTGAGTGTTATGAGTCACCATGTAGATACAGAGACTCAACCCCTGGTCTTCTGCAGGAATAACCAATGATTTCAACTGCTGAGCTATCTCTCCGGCCCTTATAAATAAATTTTTATGACTTAATTTCATATTTTTTTTTTTTTAGTGCTAAGGATAGAATCTGTCGTAGTGCACACCCTAGGCCCGGGCTCTCTTACTAGCCTGCACCCGGAGCCCAGTTTTGTACTAATTTTGAAATACTATTGCCTAATAAGGGGCTGAAGCAGTATCTCAGCAGGTAAAAGAGCTTGCTGCACAGGCATGTGCGCCTGAGTTCAGATTCCAACATGCTTGTAAAAGACAAGCATGTCCAGGAACACACCTGCAGCCCCAGCACTGTGGAGAGATTACCAGGGATTGCAGGTAACAGCCAGCCCATCTCCAGGTTGAGTAGGAGACCCTGTCTCAAAGGAATAAGACAGAGAGTAATAAATACAATGTGTCCCATCCTCTACAATCATGCCCATGGCACATACAAAACACGCATATACACATATGCACACACATACCCACATATGCACACACATACCCACATATGCACACACATACATGCATGTACATGCATATACATGCAGAAGCATCACACACAAATGTGACACTTACATATACATACACATACATATATACACCCAAAACAATTAGATAACGCTACACTAGGCCTACTCTTCCATCTAGAATTACATTCAATTAAGCAACTCATGAGGAGGCATGAAATTTCACATTACTTTTCAGCATTTTTTAAATGCACACCATAAAAAAAAAATAAACAAAAGTCTCCTTCTAAAAATGTGAATACAAGAACTATTAGCATCACGCCATTTGCTTGTGGAAGGAGATTTTCTTCCAGAAGTGCCTAGACATTTGCTTACGTGAAAGGAAGAGGGAGTGTAGATTACAAAGGGGACTGGGAGATGGCTCAGTCAGTAAAACACCTGCCTCACATCATGAGGACCTGAGTTCAAGCCCCTGAACCCACACAAAAGCCCAGCACAGTGGCTCTCACTTGTAACCTCCACAATGGAGAGGTGGAGGCAGGAGGATCTCTGGGACTTACAAGTCAGTCACCCTAGCCCAGAGCTCCAGAGCAATGAGAGACCCTGCCTCAAAAGAAAAGATGCACATTCCTGAAGATGACAATATAAGCTGCCCTTTGACCTAACACACACATGCACAGACACACATGCGCATACACACATGTGCATACACATATGCACACATACATATGTGCACACACATACACACATGTGCACACATACACACATATTCACACACATGCACACACATACACACATTCGCACACATGTGCATATGCACACACACATACACACATGCGCACACACATACACACATGTGCGTGCACATACAATGCACACACATACACATATACACGCACATACGTGAGCATGTGCACGCGCATACATGCGCATGTGCGCACACACATACACATGCACGCACACATATACACATACATGATCAAATGTGGTGTGCAAAAGCATGAATTTGGAGAAGATGGAATTGCAGGGTATACACAAACAAGAACATTGTCCAGTTTATATTCACAAGAAATAGGGTAGAACCATCATTGGGACACATCCTTTACACACGCCATGCAGGCCCTATGTGCTGGCTAGTTGTATGTCAACTTGACACAAACTAGGGTCGTTTTGGATCAGGACATTTGGAGAAAATGCCCTTACCTGTTGGTCCTGCTATGACTTCCCTGGAAGATGAACTACAAGACATAAGATGAAATAAACCCTTTGCCTCCCCAAGTGACTTTTGGTTATGGTGTTTATCACAGCAATAAAACCCTAAGACACCCTACAACTGGAGGGCTGACCCTGGAAGGGGGGTGAAGTGCACAACAACTGGGGAGAGAAACCTACAGAATGGTTTACATCACAAACACAGGGTCTGCTACAAATCCAGATTCTGGCTTTGCAATTGTCCTTTTGTACAATAAATGCATTAAAAAAAAACTCTTTAGAGAAACAGTTTGAATAACATAAGAACATAACAAGTACCCAGCAAAGAAGAATAACCAGTGTTCGGCTATTTGGGAAGCCCCAACAGGCCAGCCTCAGGCACGTGTCCCCAACAGGCCAATCAAAGGGATGAAAAAGAATGGAGAAGCAGCAGGAATGACCCCGGACAGACCAAACCTGCACCACTGCTGTATTCTCGGGGTTCAGGGCCCATGTCCCCAGCCACCACCATGCCCAAAAGAAAGGCTGAAGGGGATACTAAAAGCCAAGGTGAAGGACAAGCCACAGAGATTTGCAAGGTTGTCTGCTAAACCTGTTCCTCCAAAGCTAGAGACCAAACCTAAAAGCAGCCCCTGCAAAGAAAGGAGAGAAGGTACCCAAGGATGGTAGGGATGCAAATGACCCTGCAGAAAATGGAGACGCCAGACAAACCCGGCACAGAAAGCCAAAGGCAGAGATGCCAAGTGAAATGTCTGTATTGGTACTACAGTTTGAAATACTATTTTTATCAAGTTTTATTAAAATGCAGAATTTTGTTATTAATTTTGTTAAGCTGTGTTATTAACACAACAGATACTTGA
This sequence comes from Microtus obscurus, assembly GCA_963919715.1. Classification (NCBI taxonomy): domain Eukaryota; kingdom Metazoa; phylum Chordata; class Mammalia; order Rodentia; family Cricetidae; genus Microtus; species Microtus obscurus. Next base: position 27,885,682 of record CAWTZC010000015.1, read on the forward strand.
TTGTTTGGGGGAGGGAGGAACAGATGTCACTAACAAAATGTCCCCAAACTGGATTGATGACAGAAAACATGTTTTCCTGATCCTTTTGAAAGACTCTTGGCTCTCAGGAGAGACGTCCTGTTGTTGAAATATGTGGTCACCATGACACAAAATGCCTTGTGGTCGGGAAAACTCTAAATTCATTTTATATCCTCCTCCCTCTGTACCATCAACAGAGGCTTAAGTCCCTTAAAACCAGAGAGCTGTTGGGACCCGGCCCCCTAAAATTGATTTTTGCCAGTCTATTGGGCAAGCAGTGACGTCACTGAGTGTCCTCAAAGGAGCAGCGGTTTTCTTTTGAGGAGAGATTGCGGATCTTCAGATTGATAATTCTGCCATTTTCATCTCATTTCCTGAAAGTCAGGGTTGCCTTGGGAAAAGCTGTCAAGCAACATCCTCAGTGTGACCTGTCAGCCCTCCCTCTAGGTTTTCCCCTTCCCAAAGCATCAGATGAAGACCTCATCAGGTTTTCAGGGGCTTTCTGATTTTGGTAGTCGATACAAGAAGGGAGTTTGGAAGGTCTTGTATACTGTTGACAATGGTCTACCCATCTCATGCCTGAAACACCATGGTTGTTTATGAAAAGTGTCTTTAATAAAGCTGGATATAGTTTGACTTGGGAAAAAGAAAGAGAGAGAAACAAATAGTGGTGAAGATCAGTGCAAAGATCCTTGTTCAATGCAGCTGCCCTGGGGAGAGGGACAGATAAAAGTGTCCAGTGACCCCAAACCCATCTTCAAGATACTGACGTAAGTTTTAGGTTTAAGAAATAATTGAGCCTGTAATCCCAGTGCTCAGGAGGTAGAGGCAAGTGGATCTCTGTGAGTTTAAGGCCAGCCTGGTCTACAGAGTGAGTTCCAGGACAGCCAGAGCTACACAGAACAAAACAAAACAAGGAAGGAAGGACTGGGAGAATTGCACGGCGGGGTCAAAGGTACAAAATGAAGCAGTCCTGACCAAGATGTGGATTTGCACATCGCTGGTCCACCACTGTCTCAGCACTGTCCTAAAAGATGGTCTGAAGACGTGATGAAGGAAATAACGAAATAACCTGTCTCTCTGGGGGTGGTTACTCTCGGCCCTCACTACTAACTGAAATTGTCTAAGGGATAGAAACCTATCCTCTGATGCTATTCCATGAATCCAAGGTGACTGACGAGGACAATTCATTATCTCTGTGCCTTCAGCTAAACAAAAAGAGACAGACCCAAGATGAAGACATACACCAGGCTTTTCAGCTGCCCTCAGTTGCCTTGTAGATCCAAGGAAGAACTCGATGCTCATTAGCAAAAGTGGAACCCTAGTTCTTTCTTTTGGCCGTGATAAACACTATGTCTATCTTAGTTAGGGTTTCTAACGTTGTGATAAACACCATGACCAAAAGCAAATGGGGAGAAAAGGGTTTGTTTCCATTAACATGCCTAATCACATCTATCATGAAGGGAAGCCAGGGTAGGAACTCAAGCCAGAAATCTGGAGGCAGGAAGTTGAAGCAGAGGCCAGAGAGGAATGCTGCCCACTAACTTGTTCTCCATGGCTTATTCAGCTTGCTTGCTTATACCATCTAGAACTTCTAGCCGAGGGGTGGGTGGCACCACCCACAGTGAGCTGGGCCCTCCCACATCAATCATTAATTAAGAAAACTCTCACTGGGCAGTGATGGTGCATACCTTAAATCCTAGCACCTGAAAAGCAGAGGCAGGCAGGTCTCTGCGGGTTCCAGGCTAGCCTGGTCTACAGAGCTAGTTCCAGGATATCCAGGGCTACACAATAAAGCCCTGCCTCAAAACCAAAGCAAAACAAAAATATTTCCTACAAACCTGCCTATGGGCACATCTTACAGAGGCATTTTCTCAGTTAAGATTCCTTCTTCCCAGATACACAAAGATCACTTACTAAACCATACCATTTCCTTTCTAGTTCATCCCAAGAATCTCATATTAATAGCACAATATAAACATGGTATAACTTTCAAAGTTCCACCACCTTTAAATCTTTCATCACTTAAACATCCATTGTCTTTAAAATATCCAAAGTTTCTTTCACCTTTAATCCCAGCACTCGGGAGGCAGAGGCAGGAGGATCTCTGTGAGTTCGAGGCCAGCCTGGTCTACAAGAGCTAGTTCTAGGACAGGAACCAAAAAAGCTACGGAGAAACCCTGTCTCGAAAAATCAAAAAAAAAAAAGTGTCTCTAAAAGACCCAAAGCCTCTCAACTATGGGCTACTGTAAAATCAAACACCGAGTTACACATAGTGCCATGCTAAGAGCGAGGAACCGGTGAACAAATACATTCAAATTAAAGCAAAACCAAGGTCCAACCATGTAAAGCTCCATGTCAGACATCTGGAACTCATGGTCTTCCGGGATCCATGGGGCCTGGGAAGCCACTCTCCTCCAGTTCTGCCATCCCCAGCACACACGGCTCGTCTCCTACGCCCCGGCCAGCTCCACTCCACATCTGCTGCTGTTCTTAGTGGTCGTCCCACAGTACTGACATCCCCAAAATGTTGGGTTCTCTACTGCCCCTGGGCTGCACCGTCACTAGCAGCCTCTCCTGGGCTCTCTTCAGGGATTCTAACACTGTCACATGGTGCTAAGCCTCAGATGTTCTTCATGACCCTACAATCCTAGGGTTTCTACTGTAAATAAGGTTAGACCTTCACCAATAGCCTCCCATGGTGCCATGAGCTTCTCTCCACGACTTCCTCATGCCTTCAAAACCAGAGCCGCCTAAAAGACTCCACATTACCAAGCTCAGCAGCCAGCAAAAGCACAGCCCTGGCCCTGTTTGGAGCACCGCTTCTGTGTGCTGACCCCGAGGAAACACTTCCAAGAAGGTTTTGCCTCGGTTCCACTGGTCTCTTGTTAATCAGTACGGGTTCGTCAACCCCAGCTGTCCGGAACCACAGATTCTTGCTCACAATATTAAATGGCTCCAAAAGAGACTTAGTCTCAGCGTCTTTTCCCAGCTTCCCACAACAGCCTGCAAAGCCCTGGACATTCAATGGCTTTTTTAGACCAGTTTCAAAATCTTTCCACAACCTCCCCAAAAATATGTCTGTGTCTGTCACAGCAATATCCCATGCATATAGTACCAATTTCTATCTTAGTTGGGGCTTCTCTTGCTGTGGAAAACACCATGACAAAAAGTAACTTGGAGAGGAAGGGATTGGTTCAGCTTACCGCTCCAGACGAGAGTCCATGACTGAGGGAAACAAGAGCAGGAGCTCCAGGCAGGAACCTGGAGGCAGGCGCTGAAGAAGAGGCCTCGGAGGAATGCTGCTTATTGGCTTGTTCCCAAGCCCATGTTCAGCTACGTTTCTTACACAAGCCAAGACCCCTGCCCAGGGGTGGCATTTCTCAAAGGGGGCTTGGCCTTCCTCCAGTCATGCTCACGGGCCAATGTGAGAGGGCATTTCCTCAGCTGAGGCTCCATCTTCCCAGATGTCTTTAGTTTGTGTCATGTAGACAACAGCTACCAGCATAAGCAGCTTCTAAGTTTCTATCTCAGAAGGATGCTGGGAAAGGCAGCTTGGGCCTCAGGTCAACACCATCTGACACAGAAATCCTGGGCTAAAGGGAGAATGTCACAAACCATGGAGTAGGAAAACTACTTATCACTTGTCTCCAAGGAATGAACCCACCAGCTTGAAGTCTCCTAGCACTGTGCTCGGCCCCACCCAGAAAGGGAGCTTCCCACAACAGGGTGCAGACTGCACCTAAGAGCTGAGTGTGGGACAGTAGATACAGGAGGACAAGAAAAAAGTGTACATCAGACTGTCACAGTCACTCTGTCTGATGAAGAACTGGTCTACCCAGAAATAGGGTAAGTTGTCTTAAGAACGGAATCCCATGTTAAAATCTTAAAAAAAAAAAAATGACCTGTGGAAGGGTTGGATCCAGTCAGAGCCAACTCTACAGTGACTTTAAGGGACTGGATTGGAAAGCAGCCATGTTGAGATGTGCTGAATTCCTCCACAAGCCCTTCCAGACACTCAAACCTAGGTAATATTCAACAAAATAGCATATGTGCCCAGTCTCAAGAGAGACCATATGCAGGAATAGCTAACTACTCTTGAGACCAGTCTGGCCTCCAAAAGGTCAGGGACTGGGTCACCAAGCACAGAACCTTCTTGAGTTACACCAGGCCAGGCAGCAGAGCTGACTGCCATGCTTTGGAACACTGTTCCATGTCTGGGTCACTGTGACCCAAGGCAGAACCCACCCTCCTGTGATAATTTTACTTAAAGGCACGAGCTATCTTCCCTCCCCCTAACACACAGAACAAACTGATTTTTACCTTGAGGGATCCAGCTTTAACCTGACTTATATCCGGAAGTGACAAATCAGGCAACTTTGCGTTTTATTTCCTTTTAGGGGTTGGAAGTGTCTGGTTCCTCCAGCATTAGGCAGTGATTGCTCAGTGTCCCGGAGCCCTGGAACATCTCAGGTTGCACAACCCTTACAGGAGTCCCTTGACCACCACACACTTACCTGCTTTGAGGGACTCCAAGACCCCTTGTATCTTGAGATCTGATCTTAGGAATCACACAATGACCTCCAGAAATATTGTTAGGTAGCCAGCAGAGAAGATCATCAGGACATAGAGTCAATAGAAAGTCAATAGTCAAGTCAATAGAAAGTCTTTAGTAGCCAACTGGCTGGTGACTACACTGGGTGTTCAGGGTTCAAGCACAGTACTGAGCCTTTTTTACAGTGGGTTTTTAAGCATGCACACACATGCACACACACACACACACACACACACACACACAATATCCTGAGTTGACATCCCTCAGTTAGCAAGAACAGCTACCCAGAAGCAGAACTGCAGAAGCCAAGCAGCAAGGTTAGTACATTTAAGGAATTTCCCAGAACTATGGGCTTTGATGGATTAGGACTTTGCTCCTCTTCTGGCTGGTGTTGCTGCCTATGTGCTGGGTTCCAAGGCCTGAATGGTACTTCCATCGTGGAGTCAGCTATGCTAAGGTCTGGGGGCTTGTTACAAAATGTATGCCCTTTTATCATGAGATGGAACCCATACCCAGCACTGCTTGTGTGACCAAGAACCCTGAGACTAGATAGCCTAGGGACCTAGAGCAAAACCAAACACTACAGTTCTACTAAAAGAACCTAGCAATAAAATGAGTCTTAATGACGTTATTCTGCTATACTCGTAGATCAGTGTCTTGCTTGGTCATCATCAGAGAAGCTTCCTTCTGTAGCAGATAAGAACACATAAAGAGACCCACAGGCAGACAATAAACAGAGAGTGAGAGACCTTGGAACACTCAGCCCTAAATGGGATACCTCCATCAGATTCCTCCTCTGGGGATCAGGAAACGCTGTAGAGGGGATAGAAGACACTGAGAAAACACAGCCTCCTGAATTAACAGGATCGACACACATAAGCACTCAGAGACTGGGGCAGCATGCACAGGGCCTTCATGGGTCTGCACCATTTGGAGTCCTAGAGTTGAAAGGAGAAATGGGCACACACCCCACCCCTATCCCAGAAGCTGTCTCCATTTGATAACCACTTGCAAATGAAAATCTGGCTATTATGAATAATGCTGCTATGAACACAGTTGAGCAGACGGCCTTGTCATGTGAGTGTGTGTCCTTTGGGTAGATGCCCAAGAGTAGTATTGCTGGGTCCTAAGGTAGATTGATTCCCAATTATCTGAGAAACCGCCACACTGATTTCGAAAGTAGTTGTACTTCCCACCAGCAATGGTCTGTGCTGTCAAGGGAGGCCATGTCGAAGCTGTGATCCGTGCTCCTGCTGACTTTAAAGAAAAAAGGAAGCTACTTTTGCAGTGATTTCAATGACTGTAGATGCACAGTTCAGAAAAAGGGACATGGAGGATTCTGTGACAACCCCTACCCCCAACCCTAACCCCCCAAAAGAGTAACAGCCTAAACAGGAAACTATTGAAGAGAACTCCTTAAAATGTGCTAAGAACTGTCAGGGTGTAAGACCCTGAAGAGGCTCCCGCGTGAAGACACGCAGCATGGACAGGGTGGGCGCCACTACAATGAGCGAGTATGTGGTGGCGAGATTGGAGAGGAAGAAGCTGAAGGGTTTGTGCGCTATGAAAAGAGGTGAAACTGGAAGGTGGTGAAGAACAGCCTGATGGGAGGAGCCTTTGCTGAGGCTACGGAGATGACCCGGCTCATGAGGCTGCCGAGGGCCATCTCTGGGTCCGTGGTCCTGCAACAACAGGGGTCTGGGTCGATGTCCATGGCTCCTGCTGCCACCAAAGGCCATGCCGATGTCCCTGGTCTGAGCTTCCACCTGGGGCCATGTTGATGTCCTAAGGCTGCACAGAGCTGGCCCCGCCCCCTCACCTGGGCATGGGAGAGCTGTCCTTAAGGGCCTAAGAGCAGGAGAGCTGGCTCCGCCCCTCACTGACTGCAGAACTCAGGAGAATAGGCCCCACACCTCACCTGGGCAGCACAGTAGAGCTGGCCTGGTGGCATGGGCCCAGGTGAGCTAGTTGCAGCACTTGGGGAGCCAGCCCTGAGAGCATGAGTGCAGAAGAGCAGACCCCCCCACACCCACACACAACTGGGCAGCATGGAGAGCTGGCCCTACCCCACCCCGTGCCAACTGTGGCACTCAGGGGAGCTGGTCTGACCTCACCTGGGCAAAACAGGAGAGCTGGCCCTGGTGTTGCAGGTGCAGGAGAACAGCAGGCTGACCAACTCAGCTGCCACCCAGCCCAGATCCAGGGCTTTGAGTTGCCCACCCCAACATCTACTCATCTAAGAACTGATGGAACACATGAATGGCAGGTTCTGAAGATCCAAAGCTCCGATCTCCATGACACAGGGCAACAACAGGGTATCTGAGAGGAGACCCAGTGAGGATCCAGGATTGATAGGGTAGCAGAAGCCAGAGGCCTCAAACCAGAACCATGACTCACTGCAATGAACACGTACAAGTAAAGCTGTGTGGACAAAAGGATCTATTGTCTGACACACCACAACTTCCATAACGAGATGTTTAGAATTTCCGGGTTTTTTTTTTTCTTTTGTGGGGGAGGTAGCAAGGGCAGAGGGCAAATGGGGAGATGAATGGGATTGGGGTGCATGGTGTGAAATTCACAAAGAAACAATAAAAGTTGGGTTTTTAAGAGTAATAAGGATGCTGAAGTGTTGCTCTCCACAGTGGACAGCTTCAGGCAGGGACGCAGAAGGGGAAGGACTCAGTTCTGTTTAAGGGGCAGACCACTGAGAGTTTGACCATGCTCTGGTGAGTATATACATAACACAAATTGGACCTTTTTCTATTTTTTATTTTAATTTTATTTTTAAATTTTTTTGGGGGGGAGATACAAGAGTAGGAGGACAGACATGGAAAGACTGGGAAGTGAGTGCAATCGGGGTGCATGATATGAATTCCCAAAGAATCAATAAAAACGTTATGTTGGGAAAATTTTTAATGCCTGGGGATATAGCACAGTGGTAGAACCCTTGCCTTGAATGTGCAAGACCCTAGGGTCTACCCCAATACTGGATGGATGGATGGATGGATGGATGGATGGATGGATGGATAGGTGGACCAGTCAGACAGACAGATGGATGTTGGTGTACAAAAGTTTCACAGCTGGGTGGTGGTGGTGTACACCTTTAATCCCAGTACTCAGGAGGCAAAGATAGGCGGATCTCTGTGAGTTCGAGGCCAGCCTGGTCTACAGAGAAAGTTCCGGGACAGACACCAAAGCTATAGAGAAACCCTGTCTTGAAAAAAAAAAAAAGTTCCACAATAGCCCAAAATGAAGATTAACAAAAGTTTATTTATCAGAGGATAAAGTCACAGAAAGAATAGCGATCTGCAGTCCTCTGCACGTGCTGGGAACTGGAACTGAATCCAGCAGCCAAGAAGCCTGCACACGCTTTTCATCTGCATTTATAGTACATAGGACCCTGCCCAAAGTGGGCCAGTATCTTAAAGACTATTGGCTCGAGAAGTTTCCACAGCAGATGGATGGACAGACAGACAGACAGGTGGATGGATGATAGATAGATAGATAGATAGATAGATAGATAGATAGATAGATAGATAGATATCAAATCTGTCACTTTTTTCTATTCACTGTAATATCTACGTTCACAACAATTAGCTCGAGGCTTTCTTCCGGAAGTAGCAATGAGATTCTAGCTAAATGAGCTCAGCTTCTTGTCTGTTTTTATGTAAAAGTGCTAATGCTGGTCTCATGTGATGCCGCATGCTCCATAGTTACCCTTTTGTTTTGTTCTGCCAAGCACTATTGGGTTGTCTGGTTCTGTCTTCTCTGAGAGCATACTGAATCTCTCTCTCTCTCTCTCTCTCTCTCTCTCTCTCTCTCTCTCTCTCTCTCTCACACACACACACACACACACACACACACACACACAGCTTGAGGGATGAGCAGCTGCAGAGCTGGCACCTGCTTAGGCATTTCCCTTAACTCAGCGTGGAGTCCCGGAAAATGTCACTCTAGTAATTGAGTCCCCTCTGCTGAGATCTAGAGACTCCTCGGTGGTATACAAGAGCTCTCTTTGAGCTTTGAAAATGTCTGGAAAGTTCCCTCCAGACTGTGTCCACCCCGTGTCCAAGATTGGAGAAAATACAGGGGAACTGTTGAGATTTTGCTGACTGTTTCCCCCATTACGGCCAGGGAGTTGTTAGACGATGCCCAAGGATCACTTCCCAGGAGCCGCAGCATGAACCCAGGCCTCTCTCTTTTCTTGATTGTAGAATGTTTGCTCACAGCTTCCCACACTTGGAGGAATTAGAGGAGAAAGGCTCTAAAACCTGAGTTAGTCACCTGGGAGAGTTGTTTATTTGCTTATTTTTAAGCAAGAAATAGATTTAATCATAGGAATTATGAGAATGCAGGAGCAGCAGATGGTAATCTAATAAATCCTGTCTTTGGCTGGACAGTTCAAGGTTACCCGGTGGCTACAAATGCTCACAGGGCCTACGAGTGAGAGACAAGCCTCCACCTTGTTAGCCAGCGCATTCCAGCTGACACTGAACTCCTAAGAAAGAGTCGGCTTCACTCACGTCAAACCAAGCTTCCCTTTCAGGAAGGAAGAAACAGGACGCTCACAGCCATGGCAGGCAGAACTTCCGGTGTCCCAAACCACTCCACACTTGAACACAGATTATCTCAGCTATAGAAAGCTCTCACCTCAGGACAAGCAGCCTCTCCCTGGCTGGCAACGCAGCCCCTTAGGAGTCCCTGAGGGAGTCCTATTTTCAGGTCTCTCCGCACCTCACAGATAACCTGTCAATAACCATGAGGTGTGGTTTGGTCTGGGAACATCCAACGATCACGCAAAAATGATGCCAAGGATCTGAATATTCTTGAGAGCAAATGTATTTGACTAAACTATAATCAAGATTTAAAAAATAATAATAATAGTTCTTTTTAGTCTTAACAAATTTCTTTCCGTGTCAGTCTTCAGAATCAAGACCTCGCTCCCAGCGTCTGCTCCTGGCATGGCTGGCCACACTTAGAGACTCCTCGTCATCTTATTCTGTACCCCTCAACCTACTCCTAGCAGTGCAATGGGAAAGCCCAGAGGATCACAAGGATATCTTGTCTCCAGGTCTGTCAGGAACCAGAGTCCCCTCCTCAGTCTGCTGCTCCCCAGTCCTTGACATCCTCAATGTTATTCTGTCTCTGCTGGTGGCAATGGAGTGTGCACTGGAGACAGGGTACCAGGATGCTGCCAGTGTCAGACTAAAGAGTCCATTCAGAGACCTCCGCTCGGGTGTGTAAGCAACGGCACAGTGACACCTCCAAATTGGGCCACTACATCCGTAGAAAGAAAGGCTATCGAGGATCAAACTGCCAACCCTTGCCAGGACAGAGAGATGCAAAATGGCAGGAAAATGGATTGTATGACAGTCAGGAGCGTGGGGTCTTTCGTTGATACAGGCTCTTTGGCTTGACCAAGAACTAGCAGCCCTTGTCTCAGGCACTGAACTTGAAGGCAGACTGAGGGAGAAGCTGGTAAACCAGAATCTACCTTGTAAGATTCCTGAGGAATGCCAAATTTAGGCTTCTTTTTACCCAGTAACAATTCTTCTGTTGACCCAGTGGTTAGGGCCTTGTCACCAGCACTACCATTTGGGGGTACCCTTTGGATCTAACAAGGTGGGGCCAGGATTCTTTGTTTTAATTGAAAAAAAAAAACTTTCATCTGGTAGATTTTGATCCTGTTTTTCTCTCCCCCAATTCCTCCCAGATTCTCTCTACCTCCCTACCCACCCAACTTTGTTCTTTTTCTCTCTTAAAAAAAAAAAAAGAAAGAAAGAAAAAGAAAGCAAGAAATTTAAAACACAGAGAGAGAGAAATAAAAATAAAGGAGCAAAAGACCAATAAGACAAAATAAAAGGCAAAATGAAACAAAAGTCCATAGTAGCATTGAGGTCATTTTGTGTTGGCCAACTACTCCTGGGGCCTGCCCTGAAGTGTAGTTGATATAACAAGCAAGACTCTGCTAATCCCAAAGATGCAAGAAGAAAGACCATTGACCCGAATCATCATGGCCAAATTCATTAAAACAAGTAATTAATTAAAGCACGCATTTTTTTATTCATGTGCATGGGCTGTCTGCCCCAAAGAGGACATTCAAGAGGTCAGCATTGGACATGAGGAGGAGAAAGTTTTTATAGATCAGGGGTAAGGGGTGTCCAAGCAGGAGATTTGGCAGGCAAAATAGGTGGGGGTCACAGGAGCAGAACATAAACATAGGTTAGTCATAATGGCCTCCTGAAACATAGACAAGGTTGCAAGGTGGCCATAACAAGGTGGGCATAACGAGGTGAACATAACGAGGTGGGCATAACAAGGTAGTCACTGGTGATCATATAACCTTTTGAAACAAAGGTGGAATTTCAAGATGGTCATTACAACTTTCTGAAGCAAAGATATGATTGCCGTTTCCTGGAACAAGCAGTACAGAGAGCCATTTGCAGTTAAGGTTAGAGATGGGCATGACCCAATTCTTGAGAAACAGGTTTAAGTATTAACAGGAATGAGCCCCGTTTGTCTTTACTGTAAGATGGCTTTTAAGCCTATAATGGAGAGAGGCTGGCTAATCAGCTCCAGTAGAAAACACTGACTTTCCCTTTGCCATCGGGTGTCAGGTGCAGACAGAAGCCAGGATTCCTGGTTCACGGAAGGCGGGGGTTTGAAGGAAGCACTGTTGAAGTTTATTCCAAAGAGTTTGCTGGCACAGATGGGAGCACGAGATTGACAGAGGAAATGCTAAGGCAATACCCGCACTCGGCTGTCTGTACAAGGGCCATGCACAGGTTTGGGTAGGCTCTGAAGCTTTCCTAGAGTTGCTACTGGATCTTAATGAAGCCAGATGGTGGTTCCTACGGTGCAGTGGATAGAATTACAGTCGCTAAGGTCACATCACAGATCACAGGGCTGGAGGCCATTGGAGTGTTTTATTGGCAATGAAAGACAGCAGTCTTATTTTGGGGTTCCCAGAAAATATGCAGGAAAGGGGGTATGACATTCATTCATCATACACAGCTAGGTCTTCACCGGGGTTTATTGTTACTTGAAATTGTTTTCTAGTTCTATGCCAGCAACCTTCAGAGCAAGTTGTGTTGGGCCGCCCCCTACTCTCACCGCCTACCCCCCCCCCACACACACACACAAACACACACAAGACAGGCTCTTACCATGTAACTTGGCTTACTTGGAAATCACCACGGAGACCAGGCTGGCCTCAAACTCATAGAGACTCACCTGCCTCTGCCTCCCAAGAGCTGGGATTAAAGCCGTACCCCACGGCTTTAATTTAATTTATTTTATTTAATTTAATTTAAATGCCTGACCTGTGCTGAATGAAATTCTTGATTCTACGCTGGCAGGAGGCTTCAAGTGGACATCACAGTGCAGGGTTTCTTTCCTTTCTCAAGTCTCCTCAATTTTTCCTGTCTTTCTGTCCTGCTTCCTCTCTGCCAGATGCCACCAACCAAACACCAAGTCTCAGTGACGGCCTGTTCAGGCCAGTTCCAATATGGTTGGGACACAGATCAGAAAGTCTCCAGTTCCTCCTGTCTTCTCTGGAGCAGGACACATAGCAACCTCAATAGACGAGAGATCACATATACAAACTACCAGACAATTTAAACAACCAAGACTCCAACCCACACCCCTGGGCTATTACCCAAGACAACAGACACCTAGGCACCGCCAGCACAGAGAGCCTGCTGACCTGCTGACCGTCAGACTCACAGGAAGCAGAGTCATCTATCCCTAGGGATAATCCTGAAAGCTGAACAACTTCCAAACGAATTAATTCTAAATGACCAGAACTTGATGAGTAACTGTTGACTTCCTGCTGTTCAGCTTCAGTTCCACCCTAGCAACAGAGAAAGCAAATACTTTCCCTTAGCCAATCACATGAAAGACACTCCCTACCCCAAGCCTCAGGCTCCATGGGGGCTCTCTAGCCTCTTTTATTCCTTTGGGTCAGCCAGCCCAACTCCCTACCTGAACTGTGAGAGGTTTCCTGGTGGGAAGCCCTTCTGTCTGCCAACAGTCTGTCTGTTCTCATCTGGGCAGTCTTTATTCCCACAAGAGACACACACCATGCAAGGATCACTTAGAATTTCATCCTTATTTTCCTTCTTGTCCTGGAGAGGTAAGAATGGTGATGAGCCAAATGCCATCTGGTCACAAAGTAACCAATTCAGGACTCAAGTAAGAGCACGGATAGCTCAGTTTTTAGTGAGACTGCTCAGCCTAAGCAAGCAATTTTGCATGGCCAATTGATACAAAGGAGGATGGAAATACGGCAGTATAGTCCTCCTGAACTGATTCTGTACCCTTCCTCTCTCCAGAGGGTAAGATGTCTTTGTAAAAAGCTACCTCAAGCCCTGCCTTTCCAGATAAGTACCAGACACTCTTCCCTCCATTAATCCTATTAAGACGAGAGGAAGTCCAATTACCTAATAGCTGGAGCAACCACAAAAAAGAAAATGCTCAGATATATAAAATTTTCATTGACATCATTTTTAAAAAGCCACTTAGCAACATTAACAAGGAGAGCGAATTTCTTTTTACTGAACACTGATCATCCTTAAGTTAATGCAGAAATAAGGGACCGGTTTTGTGCTCTGTCCACGGTGGGGGATGGGCAGGTGTCCCTGAATCTTAAAAAGGGCAATGAAAATTACAGAAGAATGTGATTCCGTCCATCTGGGACTCAGCAAGAGCATGAGAAGGACCCTGCGGCTCGCTTGCTCACTCTGTCTAGAGGACTATAAAGACTCCAAAGTCATTTGAAAGATCCGAGTGTCGTGCACACATTATGAAAATGCCAGTTTCTTGTATCTAGTTGTCTCACACTTGAAATCCATCCTCTTTCTCTCTCCCACAAAATGTGTGGTTGTGATGGAAAAGAGAGGTTATGGTCGACCTGCACTCACCAGGATGCTGGTTAGTTACCGCAGCTACAAAGGACACCAGAACACTGGCTTTGGAGGACTGGTGGGTGAGGAAACTGTCCTTCTCTATTGCACGACCATGGCACACTTTGTTTATTTTATGCACATATGTTCAGAGCTCCGTTAGGATCTGGGTCTGGTGTTTCTGGATTCTGGGCTTCTTATTCAGGGATGAAATAAAAACACACACAAATTGCGAAGCAGCGAGGAAACTTTATTCAAAGCCAAGTGTCAGTACAGGTTGGAGATGAAGGAACTCGAGAGCCTTGATTGCTCAGAAGATTTTTTAATGGGGTTCAAGGGGAGAAGAAATCTGGTTGCTAAGAGGCATCATTTGGGTAGTTCGCTGTCTTCATTGACAGATTATGAAGCATCTGGTAAATTGAGGATTCTCCCTGAAAGCTTACCTGGGGACTGTTATTCATTAAAAATGATTACCGAGTCAGGCTGGTGGATCTCGCCATGAGGAAAGCGGCTGCAGGTTCCCACCAGCAGGGGGGCACGCGCCTCGCAGCCGGTGGCAGAAGAACAGACACGTAAACACAGAAAATAAGTATAAGGCATTTTATTGAGGGAGAGAGAAAGAGAGGGAGAGAGAGAGAAGGGGGGGAGACAGAAAAGCCCGCGTGTACACCGGGAAAGATGGCGGGGGAGAGAGAGAGATTGCAGGCGAGGTCAGAGGTTTAAAAAGATGTGGGTGTGGCTAGGGCGGGACCAAAGGAATAACAGGGATGTAGTTTTACCTTATTACACCCAAATCCATTTGAGGCTGGATCCGCCTATGGCTGGTTTTCCAGGTGCTATTTCAGGATTTGCCTAGAGGTTCAGTGTGATCAGGAGGTTGCCGAGAGGAGTAACTTACTTCCACTGTTTACAACAGGTACACTCGCAGCCTGACGAGCACAGGTTGCTAACAGGCTGATGGGGGCACTGTCCAGACTGCTAAACTGTCCCTTATGCCCACAACTTTATTTAGAATCATAGGAAACTAGAAAAACTCAAGAATTCTTTGATAGGCGAATAAACATGTTTGGCAAATCCACATGATGGGATAATTCAGCGACAGAGAGAACAGAATTTAACACAAACAACTTGGATTATGTATGGCACACACTTCGGTGAAAAAGGAAACCACGTATAAAAGCCAGTGGTTTAGTAGTTTAACTGGGAGTACTGTGATGTGGGAAGTCCTTCTGTACATGTGTTGCTTTTATTGGTTGATAAATAAAGCTATTTCAGCCGATGGACAGGCAAAATATAGCTAGACAGGAAGTCCAAAGAAAGATACAGAGAGAGTGTAGGCAGAGCCAAGGAGAAGCCACAGAGCAGCAGAAGAAGTAACATGTTGTACCGGTAAGCCACAGCCTTGTGGCAATACACAGATTAATAAAAATGGTTAATTTAATAGTTAGAGCTAGTCAGTAAGAAGCCTAAGACATTGGCCAAACTGATAATAAGCTCCAGAGTGGTTATTTCATAAGCGACTGAGGGAACTCACAGGTCCAGGTAGGTGGTGAGACAGAGAAAGCCTTGCATTTACAGTACTGTGCAGATGTTAGAGTTTTCTTCTTGTTGTTTGTAAGATTTAATTTTTTAAATTTGTGTGTGTGTGTGTGTGTGTGTGCATGACTTACGTATCATGTGTGTGAAGTACCCTCAGAGACCAGAAAATTGCATCGGATGCCCTGAAACTGTGAACCATCCATGTGGGTTCTGGTAACCAAACTGGAGTCTTTTGGATAGGCAGAAAGAGCTCTTAAATGCTGAGCCACCTCTCTGCCCCAGCCTCCACTGTTAGTTTTGATAGCATAACCATGGTTATTTGTACAACACCATCAGTGAGGAAAAAGTGAATGGGATGCCCTTGCTATATTATTTTGGAGCTTCTTATATATATGCCATTATGGTTTTTACTTATAACCCTGACTACTAACTGCAGCCTGATTCTGTCCATGGATCTCAGGAACCGTGTCTCTAAAACCTTATAACCCTCTGACGAGTCTCCCTCTACACTTGGTACTGCCCACTCCGGCCTGCTGCTGTGATTTATTTATGTATTTAATCGGCTTCCACAGATGACTGCTATGCCTCTTCCTGTGTGCGGCTTATTTCACTTAGCCTGATACCTCCCGGGTTGATTCTGACTGTCACAGATTCCAAGATCTCCTTTTGAAAGTCTAAGCCAGATGTGGTGACTCACACCTGTGGTCCCAGCACTCAGAAGGCTGAGCAAAGATGCATTTTCTTTATCTGTTTATACGCTAATGGACACCTACCAAGGCTGGGTCAGTAACCTGGCAATTGAAAGCAGCTCCCAGAAACCTCCTTGAAATGAGGTGCACATCTGCATGAATAATACAATATTCATCTTTGCTGCATTAACTGATGTGGTTGGCTCCGATCAAGCCTCAAGGGATCTGCACCACAACCACCATCCCAGAGAGTCTCTAAAGCTTCCCACCTCCGCTGGCCAGGGAAGCATAGAGTTGAGGCAATCTAACTTCATTTTTTTTTTCTAGTTTTGAGAAACTAGAAAAGCCTTTAAACATAAAGACCTAGAGTCAAAACTCAAAGGTTTGGCTTCAGCCACATCGTCTTCCTGGGGCCAGTCCTCAATATGAAGGACCTTGTGGTTTCAATGGGTATAAGATCTACCCCAGACATGGGGGCATACTATGTCAGGACCCATGGGAAGTTTTCCAATTCTTAATGCAAAATGCACATTCTTTCCAGGAGGGATCCTCATGAGATGAACTGGACTGCCCTCTGGGGGAAAAAAAACACATCAAAAGGGAAGACAGAAGACATTAAAAAGCAAAGTACCCCACATGCAGCCAAATCCCAGGGGCCATTGTTGGTGTGGCTCTTCCTGATATAATAGCCAAGAGGAATCAGAAACTGGAAGTTAGAAAAGCCTAGCGAGAGCAGGATTTCAGGGCTGCCTAGAAAGCAAAACAGGATGAGACCACACAATGGCTGCTGCTAAGGGCCCCACAAAGGCAGCATGTAAGTAAAAGGCCATGACACCTGTGAACATTTCTGCCACCTGACTTGGTGACAAACATAAGTTAATCAATCAGATATTCAGATAAAGATGCATATACAATTCTAAAATCTTTTTAATTTTAAAAAAAAGGCAAGGATTCGTAACACTCAGACTTTCCAGTGAGTGCCTGAGGAGGGAGGGAAGTAGGAGACGTCCCCCAGGGCTGTGGAGCTGAGAGCAGCAGCTGGGTGGGGCTGTAGGATGCCCAGCTTTCCACCCCAAGTGCAAGAGGAGACCTAAGGGCACAGTGTCTGCAGGTACAGCTGAGCCAGACACTAGTGAGAGGACACAGACCAGAGAAGGCAGGGACAAGGAATCTCCAGGGAGGTCGATGCCCTGGGCAGTAGGCAAGCCTGGGGAGAACACCACACACACTTGTGCATATGTCACATGCTCACATGCATACACATGTGGGCATGCACACACCTATATAGAACACACAATGCACATGTAGTATACTCTCTCATGTTCACATGAGCACACACTACACATGGGCATAAGCACACCACGCCACACACACACAAACACACACACCTGCATGTAAAGGGCCTCTGTGTTGTGGGAGCTCCTTCAGCTCCTTCAGCCAATAACCTTTAAGATACCAGCCCACTTGTGCATGGTCTCATGTATTATAAATGCAGCTGTAAAGCTTGGACTCACTCTCTTGCTTCTGGCTCTCACTTCTGGCTGCTACACTCTGTTGCTGTTCCCCACTTGTGAAGAGGACTGTGATCTAGGACAGTGATCTGTAAGTCCCCCCTAAATAAATAATCCTTTATTATACTTAATTCTGAACTAGTGTGGGATTATTTTGTGACTTCCGTCATCATCTGGTGCCCGAACGTGGGGACCAGTCTTTTTGAGATTGGTTCACCAGCCACGTGGTACATTGGGCACTGACTCACCCACCTGCAGCTCTAGCCAGCCCTCAATGCAGCAGGCTGCCACTCAGTGCTCCCAGCTCACAACCCACACACTGCCTCTCTGTGTGTTACACACCAGCCCACACACTGCTGCCTGCAATCCCCGTGGTCTGTAACTCACACTGACAAAAAACTTTGGGTTTCTCTTTTTCCTAGGCCCCAACTCTCAGAATTATTTGATCACCTTAATAACTGCTCTTAATTTGTTAAACAACGCATATTTTTTAGTACCTAAGTAAGCAACACTTGCTGTTCGCTGCTGCTAGCGTCTCTTGGCCACGTGGCTGCAACTGCAAACACCTGCTGGCTGATAACAATTATTACACCTACTCCAATTCATTATAATTGCCTTACAACAGGTAAGATCTGAAAAACTACAAAAATTACTGATAACATCCAGGAGTTCAATAATCATTTTGCTTATACTTTGAAAGGTATTCTGCAAAGCTTACATGATTTTTCCTTCTACATCCCTTTATTTGAGTCTAGGAATTAGCTTTGTTTTCAATATTATCTCATTTGAAAAAATGTTTCAATATTACAGAGAGAGATAGCATCAATTTGACAAAATTATATGAAAGAATTTGTGCTGTTGAATCTATTGAAATCTGTTGAAAAGTTATGATATGTCCAAGGATGAGATATTATCTTTACTGGACAAGTTTCATACCTCAGTAGGACATTAGAACAGTATACTGGACAGGAGATTCGGACTTTAAAAAAGGCAGTAGTAAAAAGATTTGAAAAGATTAAGGAATTTATTGAAATTGATGAGCAGGGACAGAAGGTACAAAGACAGGATTTAGCCTCATCAGTACATGCCAGACCCTGGGATGACTTAAACAGAGTTTCAACTGCATATCCAGTAATTTCCTCAGACAGACCACCTGGCACAAAGTACCCTAAGGTAGTCAAAGAATATGCATGGGAACCAATACATATGAGTGATCTAAAATAAATGAAAACAAGCAATAGCTTCTTGTGGACTACATTCACCATTTGTCAGGGAAATGGTGAAAACATGGGCTTCAAGCACTAAGGCAAAGCCACACAATTAGCTTCAATCAGTCTCAGTGGTCCTAGAAAATGGTCCTCAGCTGCTTTGGAAATGTTATTGGAGAGAAGAGGCAAAAATTTTAGAGTAACAGGGGAAAGCATTTGACTTCCCAAGGTCAAATTCTTGGTGAGGGTCATTACTCTGATCCTCAGTAACAGGCTCGCTACAATGAACACACCTTGTTCCTATGTAGCACAGCAACTTTAAATGCTTGGGACAGGATTCAGAAACTAAGAAAGAGGAATGAGTCATACATTAGGGTTAGACAGGGCCAGAGAGAACCCTTTACTGACTTCTTACAAAGATTAACTAAGGCTATACAATTAGGAGTGACAGACCCTGAAGCTAGACGTGTACTAATTGAATTCTTGACTTCTGAAAATGCCAACTTAGAATGTAAGAAGATTCTTGGGCCTTTAAAAGTTAGATCAGCACCCATAGATGAATGGATCTTGCATACAATGAATGTTGAAACATTTGACTACAGTATTGAAGCTTGGGTAGGAAAAGCGATTTCCAATGGTATAAGGAGACACCAAAATGCCAAATGTTTTCATTGTGGAAGAATAGGGCATCTAAGAAGGGACTGTAGACAAGGAATTCCTAGGAATACTGTCTCCTCTAGGAATGATAAGAATAGGAGGACTCAGCCTTCTGGTATATGTAGGAGGTGTGGCAAAGACCAACATTGGACTAATGAACGTAGGTTGACAAGAGACAGACTAGGTAACCTGATACCACTGGGAAACTACTTGGGGGCTTCCCGCAGGCCCTGATGTCAAACAAGACCCAGTCATTCCTAGTCACTGTGGAGAACATGTCTCACCAGGAAAGGCAGATATTCAATTCCTAGGAATTGGAACCCTCTCTCAAGTAAAACAAAGCACAAGGTGGGTTGAATGCATAGGGCCAGAAGGACAGAAAGGAAAACTGAGGCTTTATGTAGCTAATAGTGCAGTGAATTTATGGGGCCATGACTTACAACAAGTGAAATACCCAGGTTAACATTCCTGCAATCCCAAAAACTCATGTTTCTGGGAAGGATAGTATAAAATGTTATAAACAAAGGTCATCAGCCACTCAGGCTGTACAAGAACACGAAGCAACTAGCAAGCCCACAGAGGTACTAATGGCCTTGCCTTTAAAATGGCTAACTGAAAAATTCATATGGGTTAAACAATGGCCTTTAATGGAAGACAAACTACAAGCTTTATAACAGCTGGTACAGAAGCAACTAGATGCTCACCATATTGAAGAATCAACCAGCCCTTGGAATTCTCCTGTATTTGTTGTTAAAAACAAATCTGGAAAGTGGAAAATGGTGGCAGATCTAAGAGCTGTCAACAAGGTTGTTCAACCTAAGGGCCCACTACAATCTGGAATTCCTCTGCCTTCTCTATTACCAAAAGGATGGCCTCTCATAGTTATTGATTTAAAGGATTCTTTCTTCACTATACCTTTACAAGAAAAGGATAAAGAAAAATTTGCTTTCACAGTGCCTACTTATAATAATTCTCAGCCTACAAGGAGATACCAGTGGACTATTCTCCCACAGGGAATGCTCAATAGTCCCACCCTGTGCCAATACTTTGTAAATCAACCATTGGAAATAATATGCAAGCAATTTTCTAAGTCTATAATTTACCATTACATGGTTGACATTTTGTTATCTGACTCAAATGCAGATACTTTAGAAAGATTGTTTGAAGACTCAAAGAATGTTTTGCCTACATGGGGATTACAAATTGTTCCTGAAAAAAAAAATACAAAAAAAAAAGAGATTCTGTCAATTACCTAGGTTACAAAATAGGATTGTGGAAAAATTAGGACACAGAAGTCACAAATTAGAAGAGACTGGTTGCAGACTCTTAATGACTTTCAAAGATTGTTAGGAGACATTCCCAGTCTATGACCAGCTCTTAGGATAACACCTGATCTAATAGTTCATTTAAACAAAATCTTAGATGGTGAAAAAGACTTAAATAGTCCCAGGGAATTAACAGTTGAAGCAGAAAAGGAATTGATTGTTGTTGAAGAAAAATTACAGGAGGCACATGTAGATAGAGTGAATCCAAATCTTAATTGTATTCTAGTAATATTGCCTTCTAGAATTTCCCCTACAGGAATTTAAATGCAGAGGGAAGATATTACCTTTGAATGGATCTTTTTATCACATAAACCAGGTAAAAAATTAAAAACTTATGTGGAAAAAGTCTCTGAGTTAATTATAAAAGGTAAATTGAGACTTCACCAATTAGTAGCTATAGACCCAGCAGAGATTGTAGTGTCTTTTACTACTGTTGAAAGAAAAAAATTATGGAAAAACAATGAACCATGGCAAAGAGCTTGTGCTAATTTTTTAGAAATTAATAACAATTACCCCAAAAGTGATTTTTAAAAACCTTATAAAGAGAACTATTTGGATTCTTCCCCAAATTGTACATGACACACCAATAACTGGAGCCTGTACATTTTATACAGGTGCAAATAAATCAGGAAAGGCATGTTACAATTCAGAAGAACTAAGTAAGGTGGAACAAAGCCCTTATAATTCTGTCCAAAAGGCAGAATTATATGCTGTTCTCATGGTAATAAGGGATTTTAAAGAAACTCTCAATATAATTACTGATTTACAATATGTAGAATGAGTTGTCTTACATATTAAAACTGCTAAATTTATACCAGATGATACAGTATTGACTTCATTATTCATACAGGTTCAAGATATAATCAGGAATAGGCTTTGTCCCATATACATAATATACATCCAATCCCATAGGGATCTGCCACATCCTCTAGCACAAGGTAATGCAGAAATTGATCAATTATTGATTGGAAGTATGCTGAAGGCCTCAGAATTTCATAAGAAACATCACGTCAATAGCAAAAATTTAAAGAAACAGTTTTCTATTACATGGGAACAAGCTAAGGAAATTACAAAAAGATGTCCTACTTGCTATTTCTATAACCAAGCACCATTACCTGCAGGGAGTAACCCAAAGGGTACTCAAAGGAATGAGATCTGGCAGATGGATGTGTTCCACTTTACAGAATTTGGAAAATTTAAATATGTACACCACACCATTGACACTTATTTAGGCTTTTAATGGGTTACTGCCCTGAGCTCAGAAAAGGCTGATTCCATAATCATGCATTTATTATAAGTTATGGCCATCATGGGTATACCTGCAAATAAAGACAGATAATGGTCCAGCATATGTCACTAGGAAAATAAAACAGCTTTTTTTTTTTGCTTATTATAATAATAAGCATATTACAGGCATACCAAACAATCCTACAGTTCAGGCAGTTATAGAAAGATCAAATCAAACTATAAAGGATGTGCTAAACAAACAGAAAAAGATGGAAAATACTCCCACAAATAGATTACATAATGCTTTATTAATCTTGAATTTTCTTAACGCTAATGAGAAAGGAACAACAGCAGCAGAGAGACACTGGATAATAGAAAAAAACGTCTGAATTAAATCAGCTGGTGTATTTCAAGGATGTGCTGACCTCACAATGGAGACCAGGAGATGTGCTTTGTTGGAGAAGGGGTTTTGCTTTTGTTTCCACAGAAGAAGAAAAACTATGAATACCATCAAAATTAATAAATATTTAGTTTGAAAAAGAAAAGCCTCTTGAGAAAGAGAAATGACAGCTCATCTATAGAGGTGACAATAATGCAGGTGGTAAAAAAAACTCATAAGGGTTGGGGCAGGATTCTGTTCTTGTCTTTGCAGGAAAATACTCATCTTCAAAGAGTCAAGAGACCTTGGACATCTAGATGCCTAAAGTTGAAAACATAGCTATCCAGAAAGAATCAACAGGCAAAGAGAAATCTGGCTTACAATGCTGCATCATCTGCATGGTAAAATTTGATTATTTGGACATGTATACATCTCTACTTAAAAATAAGAGCTGGCTTTGGAGTTGGATAATGGCTATCCTTCTCTAAATCCAAGCACATTATTAAAAGAAAAATTCAAAATTTCTGTCTCATGTCAGCAACCATCTGGTATGGTACAGAAAGAAGATGGGTTTTAAGGAAATATTTTACTTTTCTCCATGACCACTTTGTCTATATTGTATCTTTTGTTGAATATATGTCTATATGAATAATGTTTAAGTTTTCAGTAATCTTTGAAGTTTCCAGGAAGAAGATGGGGCCCCACAACAACAACTCCTCCTGGTTGATATGATGTAATGATGTTGATAACACTACTATGAGACTGGTTTTTGGGTACCAGCTGTGGAAATGTTTCACCTTCTTACAACGTTCTGGCCAGAATTCCAAATAAGAACTTCAAAAAACAAACGAACAGGCAAACAAACAAAAGCTCTATCGACTACTCAGAAACTATTTGCAATTATACAAAACAACAATCTTGAAACTTAACCATCATTTTACTTTTACAGGATCCCATAGAAAAAACATTACCCCCATGACAGCAGGAAGCAATTCTAGAAAACAATGTCCCCTCTCCCAACAAAGTTTGTCCTCAGGACTAGAAACACTATTTCAGGGTCAATATTACTTGCATAGGGTTGGGGGTTGGGATGGAAATTATGTAAGCCAGAGATAAAAAAAAAAAAGAAGAAAAACTGAATGAGATAATAGGTAGATCAGGATGAACTTACTCACACTAATAATAATAATAGTGAGTAATAGAGTGAATACTTGTAAGCTATTATTTATGGACAGTTTACATTGGTATAGATTTTTATATATTGATACAAGCTCAAATGATATTTGTTATATTGAATATGTGCCTATTTCTGTTTACAATATTTGTGCACCCATGCAAAGTTATTTTGTCAGATTGTATGCAAGCATGGTTCTACCACTGTTAAAGACATTTTGTATATTGATATAATTTTAGGATATATTTATCATATTGTGATATATATTTCTACCTCTGATCAAGATATTTATACATTGTTTACATTTTGAGATCATTGTCCTCCTTTACTGCACAGTTGTATAAAGATTGTTTAATATTCTGATATGAAGTCTTAATCTTTAAATTATATGGGCATTCTTCTTGGCAAAACTGGCCTTTGGGCAAGGAACTGCCCATGCATTGACTACTGACAAAATGCATGACATGTGGACTAGACAGGCAAGATACAAGAAAAAAGATTGTCAAATCATGCCAAGACAGGGTAAGACAGTTTTGAAAATTTTCCTGCCTCTGAAAAAGGTTTGTCAGTTGCTCTGGGCCTTAGCTAAAGTTGGTTGCTTCATCATTGCAAATGAGACTTTGAGTGATTGCTCAGGCAGCCAGCTGTCTCTGTCATCTACTGCACACTTTGGAAGCTGCTTGATTGCACTTCCTGCTTACTCAAGTAATGTTATCTCCCTTCTCAGGTCTCTGATGGGGTTGAAGATTAGATAGTCATAGTTACCATCCTCTTATGATCTAGCCAAGCCATTCCAATACAAGACTTAGACTCCATAGGATAGAATGTTTATTAAAACATTAGGATATGTTGTTTGCTTAATATTGTTTATGCTGGTTGTAATTCTAACTTTATACTTGATATCTGTTCCTAGTGTACATAGTTTTGTATTGGGTTTAGAACTCTCTTATTTAAACAAAGCGGGGGTGCTGTGGGAGCTTCTTCAGCTCCTTCAGCCAATAGCCTTTAAGATACCAGCCCACTTGGGCATGGTCTCTTATGCTATAAATGCAGCTGTAAAGCTTAAGCTTGCTCTCTTGCTTCTGGCTCTCTCTTCCAGCTGCTACACTCTTGTTCCTGTTCCCCACTCGTGCAGAGGACTATGATCAAGGACAGTAATCTGTGAGTCTCCCCTAAATAAACAACCCTTTATTATACTTAATTCTGAACTAATGTGGGATTATTTTGTACCTTCCATCATCACTCTGGGCAGAGAAAAGGAGAAACCTGCATGGACTGGTGCCAAGACAGACTCAGAGGACACAGACATAAAAGTCAGCTCATTCCTACACCGGAGATGGATGGATAAACTGTGATGCCTAGCAGGAAGGACAGCCTCTAGAACGACTCCTGTCCCTGCTCTACTGACCACACAACGCTGATCAGGCACAACCTCCAATAACTCCACTGCCAACTGGCCTTTCCCCAGTTCAAATTTCATTTACATTTTGTCCAGAGATTCCTGCATCCTCTGGTGCCTTTCTTCCCCCCACCATCCACCTGTTACAGTCCCACATGGATCCTCCATCCCTCAACCTCCCATCCTGGGGAAGGAAGGACCCCTAACACCCTGGGACCACTCATCCATGTACCCATCTACCCACTCTGTTACATCTACTGCTGGCAAGCCTTGAAGACTGCCATATCAGGACAGAGGCAGGCAGGGTGTGTGAAGGCCAGCAGGTAGGATTCAGCCTGACCACTGATGAGGCTTCTCACAAGCACAGCAGGCTGGAGAGCCCCAAGCTTAGCAGGCAAGGGGGACAAGCAGGGAAGAAGCAGCCCCCCCCCAGGACACAAAGCATCCCTGAGGCCCATAAGACTTGGAGTGTTCAGTGTGACCTTGAAAGGTCATCTGGGTTTTTTTCCCCTCACTGAGAGCCCTGTCTTCACCAGATCCAGAGGAACATGGAACTGTGCTCTAGCAAAAAGGAATCCTTTTATACCAGACAATCCTGAAAGCTGCAGGGAGCTGTAGGGAAGGGATGGCAGAGCCCTTTGGTTGGTCCGGAGAGCCAGGTTCAGCTTGACAGCTCTGGGGAGGCAGAAGCTCTCCAAACCCCAAACTCCAATTGCACGGGCTTTCACCACAGTTGGCTGTGGCTCTCCTTCTTCCTCTGGGATCTTGGCTGCAGGTTTGAGAGAAGGCAGGTGAGGGCACAGGAGCAAGTGAGTAGGCTCAGATGACTGTGTGTTCAGACAACTCTCTGGGGAGACAGTTTAAGTGTTATAGCTCCCTTTATTCCAGAAGGAGATATAAAGGCTGGAGACAGTGACTGGGGCAGCACCTAATTTGCATTAAACAGCATGCTCCTATCATAAGACTCCAAGTACAACTAACATATGTGAAAGCACGGTCCTATCATAAAACTCCTAGCACAATGCCTAATTATCACATGGGCAGCACGGGGAGAGCTCTAGCAGGGAGCTATGCCAAGCTAGAAATAAATCAGGAATCTGGGCTTAGGGACAGTTTTCAGATAGGGTCAGATCTCTAGGCCTAGAGACATTCTCCAAATGAAGGCAGGTAGAGAGCAGGAAGTCTCACTGGGAAAGGAGTCCTCCATTTTTCTGAGCTTGGAAAGAGTGGTCAGGTCATGGCAAACTGTAACCTCCGACCAGCAGGGCTTCCCAACACTTGGCTGATGGAGAAGTGGGGCTCAGAGAAGCTACACGGTGGAAAGGCTCAAGGCTCCCTTGCAACAAGGCAGTTTGAACACATCAGCATCCTAGCTTCCACCTCAGTATTGTCAGATGTGCGCGCCAGCCCTGGCAGTATAGTCTGAACATGATGTGAAAGCCCATCAGAGAGAGAAACAGGCCAGCCTGTTGTAAGGCTCACTGTGTCCCATCCAGTCAGAGAGCTCCTGAAACCTCCCTTCTCAGGCAGTAGACAAAGACCAGCATGCCTGAACTGTGAACAATAAGACCAGCCACCATGTGCTCCAGCCACCACGTGCTCCTGCCACCACGTGTTCCAGCCACCACGTGCTCCAGCCACCACGTGCTCCTGCCACCATGTGTTCCAGCCACCACGTGCTCCAGCCACCATGTGTGCTCCAGCCACCATGTGTGCTCCAGCCACCACGTGCTCCTGCCACCATGTGTTCCAGCCACCACGTGTGCTCCAGCCACCACGTGCTCCTGCCACCACGTGTGCTCCAGCCACCATGTGTGCTCCAGCCACCATGTGTGCTCCAGCCACCACGTGCTCCTGCCACCACGTGCTAGCACCACGGTGCTCCTGCCACCATGTGTTCCAGCCACCACGTGCTCCAGCCACCATGTGTGCTCCTGCCACCACGTGCTCCTGCCACCATGTGTTCCAGCCACCACCACTTCTCCCTCTTCAAACTGTCCCTAACCAGATAAGGTTTCCAATAGTGGGACTGGGACAGAACCCCAGCCACAAAACCTTTGACCTATAATCTGTCCTGCCTGCAAGATGTGCTGGGGTAAAGGTACCAGAACTTGTGGGACCTGCCAACCAATGACTGACCCAACTTAAGGCCCATGCCATGTAGTAAGGAGCTGCGGGCAGGCCTGCTTTTTGTCCAGCTCCCACACAGCTAGCTTTGCCCCGGAAATAACAACACACAAATTGTATTCTTTTAAACACTGCCTGACCCATTATATCTAGCCTCTACTTGGCTAACTCTCATAACTTGATTAACCCATTTCTAATAATCCGTGTAGCACCACGAGGTGGTGGCTTACTGGGAGGGATTCTAGCCTACGTCCATCTTGGGCCGGAGCTTCATTGCGTCTGCCTCACTGCTTTCTATCCAGCATCCTGTTCTGTTTACTCCACCTTCCTAATTTTCTGTCCTATCAAAGGGCCAAGGCAGTTTCTTTATTAACCAATAAAAGTAACACATAGATAGATGACCCTCCTCCATCAATGCCACAAGAGAGAGCCTTCTCACTGACAATGTCTGAATGTCCAGGAACCAGAAGCTGGATAACCCAGAGACCTAGACTAGAACCAAACATGACTGGGGAAAAAATTCAATGAAATGATTACTAATTATTTTCTGATACACTCATAGATTGGTGCCTAGTTCAATTATCATCAGAGAGTCATCATCCAGCAACTGATGGAGGCAGATGCAGAGACCCACAGTCAAGCACTAGGCAGAGATAGAGGAATCCCATAGAAGAGGGGAAGGAAGGATTGTGGAAGCCAGAGGAGTCGGAGCACCACAAGAATGCAGCCAACAGAATCAACCAAGCAGAGTTCATAAAGTCTCACAGATACTGAAGCAATAATCATGATGATCTCAGGGCCTACATGAGTCTGAGCTAGGTCCTCTGCACGCATGTTGTGGTTGTGTAGCTTGGTGTTCCTGTGGGACTCCTAACAGTGGAAGTGGGCATTGTATCTGATTCTCTTGCCTGCTCTTGGGACCCTTTTCCTCCTCCTGGGTTTCCTCATCCAACCTTGACATGAGGGTTTGTGCCTAGTCTTACTGTAATTTGTTATGCCATGTTTGGTTGATGTCCCAGGGAGGTCTGCTTTTTCAATTAGGGCAATGGAGGAACAATGGATCTGAGGGGAGAGAAGAGGTGGTGGGGGATTGGGAGGAGCAGGAGGAGGAGATAACTGTAATCAAAATGTAATGTATGGGAGAAGAATTTTTAAAAATAAAGATGTCAATACTGTTAGGTGCTCTAAGGAGAAAATGGACAGAATTAGCAGGCAGAGTCTCAGAGTGGGATGGCAATCGTGACAAGAGAGACACTGGGGAAGGCCCCGCCCACGTATGCCATCTGAACAGTAATCCAAGTCTGTTCTGCAGCAGGAGGGAGTAGCAAGGGGCTGGGGGTGGCGCAAACCTGGGCTAGTCAACCAACAGCAGGGGCAGGCCCATGTAGCTGGAACACAGGCGCTAACTAGCAGGGCATCATTCAGAGTGAGTTGGGCGGCTACCGGAAGGCAACCTGACAAAACATGACGGTTCCGCAGCAGGGAAAGCAGCCTGGGCCAGAGCGGAGTCTGCGAAGGTGACGCGCTGCAGTTGGATTCTGAGGATGTTTTGAAGATAGAGTCAGAAACCTTAGATGAAAAGGGCCGTGCTGAGAGAAAGGAAGACGTCAAGTAGGACTCCAAGAACTCTGTCTGGGGAAATCGAGGCTCATGCTGTGCCTGGGGGGAGTCTGAGCAAAGGAGGTCCAGAGAGCAAGGCCCGGGTACGGGACCAGGGTATGGTCTGAGCATTCCGTGAGGCAAGGAGGAGGCAGAGTGACACATGACTGGCATGACTCAGGCTTGAAGGGTGGGTGTTCACTGTGTAGGTGTGCCAGCTTATGGTGTCCAGACCAGAGTTTACGAGAAGCGTGGGAAAGGCAGCTTGATGGTTTTGGTAGCAAGTGGGAGTTACTTTGTTGCTGCCAACCTGAGTCATGTCACCTTCCTTAGAAAACGCTCGTCCTTGCTAGAAGAATAGGAAAGGGTGTCGCCGTGCCGCATAGTGTGACCAACGGGCTGCCTTTTTGTCAGAAACATCTGACTTGGCCTGTTGCTCACTCGTGGGTTAAATAAAATGTCAACACCTGCCCACCAGGGATTCTAAGAAAGTGGTGGAGACTCTTAAAGACTCCAGGATAGACAGTGAGGGCCAACCCTGGCCCTGAGAGGTCCAGACCCAGAAGGAAGACACAGCTCTCACCGAGAAGGAGCTGGCTACTGGGTATATGGAGGATTGTCATGTACCATATGCTGGAGAGACAGGCCTAATGATCAAAACCCCTGTGTAAGTTCCCTGTACATGCACTGCTCTCCCAGGAGACAGTCAACTCAGCACGGGGGCTGAGGGCCCCTGTGGGTTCCACGAAAGGGATGTCTGTAGAAATACCTGCACCCTGGTGTTTGCAGGAACTGCTTCCTTTTCCAAGTGACAACAGTAGGTGGAAATCATCACCTCTGAGTCTGGCCCTTAGCTCCCAGTCAGGCAGGGTCATTTCTATTGAGTAATGTCGACCTCCCTCTGGAATCAATAAGGCTCTGATTTTCAAAGATTGTCCTGGTTTTATTGATTAACAGGTCCTTGCGGTTACTTACGTATAGATCCTAACGGAGGAAGGTGGGAAGAGGCTTCAAAGGCTTCAGGCTGAAATATGCCACTCATTCAAAGCAATCATCAGTGCTGCCGATGGGATCAACTCCATCTCAGGCGGGAACAAACAGAACTGGACCCACCTCCAGCCAACCATGAATTTAGAGGCGGTTGCTAAGCTACGAAATAAGAAGTCAGGAGATGCAATTTCATGCAGCCAGTAGTTAAAAGAGAAGAGCTTGATGAGAGCCCTCCCTAAATTAAGATCTTTAACACAATTCAAAGGATGTTACTCCTAAATCACACGGGAATTATAAAAAGATTACAAAAATGAATCAGTTCAACGGTTCACCCACTAACTTATTTGATTTTTTTATATTAAAAAATTGCCATCTTCTTTAATGTTTCATGGTGTGAAATATAATTCACAAAGAAAGCTCATGATGTCTTTTATCAATCTTATTCACTTTGAGTGTCTTAAACCTCCTATTCTGGTCTCTGAATTATTTTAAGAGCTGTTTAATGTTTAGGGTTATGAGGATATAATCCATTTTGAACTGGGGTGACATTTACCTACTGTCTTTGGCTTTAATTGGCCTTGGTAGACGTCATGCCGCCACTGGCATCTGAAGGCTACACTTCCCTGAGAGCCCTGGAGTCAGCAGCAAGAATGTGGCTCTTAAAGTCAATTTAAATGTAATTTCCAAGACCCTCAATTGGGTTGAAGTCCCTGATTCATCTCTGAAGGGTCTTGGATTGTCTGCAAATTTTTCAAAGAAACTGAGACTCCTCAGAAATGGGAAGGAAGAAATTCCAGAAGCCCGGATTCTCTTAGACACCCTTGCCCACATAGAAACAGACACTCTTTCTTCTGGCTCCTATTGGGAGTTGATTTGTGCGCAGGAATCTTCTTGTCATGTGCTGGTAAAGCCGAGAACAATTCGAAGCTGAAAGATGGATTAGTTTTGGGGGCACTGTACCACATGAAGTTGGTGACTAAACAGCAGACATTAACCGTCTTACAGTGTTGGGGGCTGGGAGAACTCGACCAAGTTGTTGGCTGAATCAGTTTCTCCTCCGGCCTCTTTTCCTACCCTGTAGACGCCATCTTCTTCCTGTGACCTCACATGGTCAGTCCTCTCTGCAAGTCTGTGAGTGCTCCCCACTTTTGAAGATACTAGTCACATCAGTGAGAGTTCCCCCTTATAAAGATACTAGTCAAGTCTATGAGTGCTCCCCCCTTACAAAGACATTATTAAATCAGTGACTGCTCCCCCCTTATGAGGACACTAGTCAAGTCTGTGAGTGCTCCCCACCTATGAAGAAACTAGTCAAGACTGTGAGTGCTCCCCTTTATTAAGACACTAGTCAAGTCTGTGAGTGTTCTCCCTCTATGAAGACACTAGTCATACAGGATCAGGATTCACATAAAGAGCCTCATTTTAATTTAATCACCTCTTTAAAGATCTCATCTTTGAGTGTAACTGGATTCTGAGCAACTGGGACTGGGGCTTTCTCATGTGAGTTACTCGGGAATGTGGCACAGTTCATAACACCCACCAGTGAGAAGATGACCTCGGCACACTCGACCCTGGGTTCAGCTATCTCCTGAGATCACCTCCATCTACCCAAATGGGCCTGCCCAACACCAGAAGGAGCCAAGGGAAGGAGACCCTCAGTGAGGTCTAGGATGAACAGAAGGGGAACAGGGGACATCACCAACCAGCACAAAGAGGACTTATCATGGAACAGTGGTCTCCCCTACAGGCAGTGTGAAGGAGCCATGAAGCTTGCCCATGAGCCATTCTGCACCCTCTCTGTACTGTGTACCTTCACCGTGAGATGGGACTGCAAAACTGAGAGTGATCCCCAAAGGAAGCGCCTAACCCCAGGATCTAGAGCTCCTCCATGGCAGCCTGCGATGGTCCGAGTAACAAGCACGTGGAGAGGAAGACATGAGGGACGGTCACCCACCATGAAGGCAAGGACTGACGAAGCTGATAATGTCCAGATTAAGAGCTGCCGTTCAGTGAAGAGCAGTCTTTGTAAGTGAGCAGGCACAGCCTCTTTTAGCTACTTATCTGTCGCTGTGTCAAAACACCATGACCAAAGGCAACTCAAGGATGAATCTATTTTGTCTTATAGTCTGGAGCACCAGATGTCCATAGTGGCCAGGAAACCACGGCAACAGAAGCAGGGAAAAAAATCTCAGTGGCACACAGAAAGCAGAGAAAGCAAACTGGAAGTGGGGCAAGGCTATGAACCCCCAACTCCTATCGCTAGTGATGTACTGCCTGCAACAAGGTTCCACCTCCTAAAAACTCTGTGACCTTCCCAAACAGCACCACCACCCGTGAGCCCAGGGCTTAAATATCTGATCCTACAGGGGAAAGTCTTCCTTTAAACCACCACATGAAATCAGGAAGAGTAGAATCTAGACCACCTGGAACACACGAGTGAGTTTGAGGAGCAGAAATCTGGAGAATGTGTTGTTGACATGAAAACAGCCATATCAAGGACCCCAGTGGCTCAGACCCAGGAATAGAAGGCTTGCCCTAGGTCAGGCTCAGGGACTTCCTTCTCCAGAGTGACTGTGGCCTGAGACATCTCCCCTGACTGATCTTAGCTAACCCGCTGCCTCACTATGATGCAGACCATAAATGCGCTGAGGTGTTGAGCAGCTCGCTGGTGTGCCTCTGTCCACGTGCATGGTCCACCACATCACAGCCTTTCTGTGGCTGTGGCTGCTGTTTCTTCAGCCCCCATTACCCCAGTCAGGCCAATCCCAAAGCTCTGCAGGTCACATCAAGTGAGAGTAAGAAGTGAATGCCAACAGATGGAGGTTTATAGACAGATAGACTGCCACAGAGCAAGAAGCCAGCATGGCAACAGCTAGGAAAATGCACACACAGTTACCACAGATAAAGTACAAATTTTAGAGAGAAATATCACTTACACCTAATTAGATCAACATGAAAAGTAGAAAGATATGGGAGACCGAGTAGGGCCTAAGATGAGAAGAAGGTGCCTTGACATGGCTGCTCCCTCTCTGAAAGCAACGGGGTGGCATCCACCACTAAGCATACACGTGCCCAGCCATCCAGACATCCTGCTCCTGGGAATGGCTCCAGGAGACGCCCTCTCCAAGCGCCACGAAAGATCTCTGGAGGAGGAGACTCATCACAGCGGTAATTGTAGAGCAGGGAACCATGGGCAACTCAAGTGTCCCCACTCCCGAGAACAGTCAAGCAGCCATGCTGTAGGCCACACCCCAGGACTCACAGGTAGCTGATTATTCATCCCTCACTCTGTCTCACGGTCAGATCTTAAACATCTCCCAAAGGCCCATTTGTTAATTCCTCCTGGCCAGTGTGGTGCTGCTGGGGTGGGGGGACTTTAAGAGGTATGGGGCGAGCAAACCTAGAGGAAGGAAGTAGGGTCATCAGGGTATGCCCTGATGAAGCCCTGATCCCTTCTCTCCCTTTCCTCCTCTCCCCTCCTGTTTCCTATCTCTTTATCACCTCTGCTCTTTCTCTCCTCTTGTGGTCTCTCTCTCCTTCGCCCCTTCCCCTACAGACTTCCGCCTTACTAGCCCAGCATGAACAATACGCTGAGCGGCCGCAGCCCGAAACACGGGGGACAGCCAATCATGGACTAAAACCTCTGAAATCCTGAGCCGCCGCAAGCCTCTTCCTTCTTTATATTGTTGAGCTGAAGTGTTGTTAGTCGGTGTAAAAAAAAGGGCTGACAAACCAGACCGAGCTACCTCCATCACAGAGTCGTAAAAACATTCACTCTTTGAAACACTCATAGGACGGGGTGGCTGTTGAGAATCTCCAAAAGATGACGGGTGG
Source organism: Microtus obscurus (assembly GCA_963919715.1). Lineage (NCBI taxonomy): Eukaryota > Metazoa > Chordata > Mammalia > Rodentia > Cricetidae > Microtus > Microtus obscurus. The sequence continues at coordinate 27,918,816 of CAWTZC010000015.1, forward strand.
GCTCAGACATCCGCAGCAGGGGCAGACGATGAGGTGAAGAATAGTATATACATTTCAACCAGTGTATGAATGGGACAAATATTTGCATATTATAGGCAGTCAAGTTCTGTGTGGTTTTGGGGAGGGTTGTTTTTGAGACAAGATTTCACCATGTAGCTGTGGATGACCTAGAATTCAGTATGTAAGCCAGAATAGCCCCCAATCCTAGAATCCTGACAGCTTCAGAATCCCGAGTGCTGGATTAAAGGCATGTGCCACTACACCTGGCATTTTCAGTTTTTCATTTTTGATTTTCTGAGATAGGTTCTCACATATCCCAGGCTGACCTCAGAATTGCTCTTAGCAAGGATAACCTTGCTATCCCTGAATGCTGGGATTACCACTGGGAGCCACCATGTCTGGTTTATACAATGATAGGGCTCTAACCAAAGCTTTGTGTACGCTGGCTAGCACTGAACCAGCTGAGCCACATCCCCAGTCCTGCATTTTATTTTCATAAAATGTTCATTACAGCCAGGCTGTGATGGCACATGCCTTTAATCCCAGCACTCAGGGGCAGAGGCAGGAGGATTTCTCTGAGTTCAAGCCAGCCTGGTCTACAAGAGCTAGTTCCAGGACAACTAGGATTGTAACACAGAGAAACCCTGTCTCAGAAAAAAAAAAAGAAAACAAAAGAAAACAAAAAAATCTTTATTACAGATGATACCACATTTTTAGTTTAGTTGTTTGTATATACTATGCAGTATTTCACAAAACCTAACTCAGATAACTCACAGGCTGTCTATGGAAACCTCCCTATTTTGTTTTCCTTATTCCCATTACTGTCTGATAGCACACATTGCAAGCTTGTTTTCAAATGTTGTTTTAGACTGACCATCTGGTGTTTCAATACCTTCATTCTCTTTAAGCCTAAAAAATAAATTTATAAATAAAAATAGAATCTTTCAACTGTAATTTTTAAAGCTAGAAGATTTAGCATATTAAACCAAAAAGACCCATGACAAACCTCTAGGAATAAAAAAAAAAATGCAATGTCTAGGGGCTGGAAAAATGACTGAGCAGTTAAGAGCACTTGCTGCTCTTGCAGAGGACTGACTTTGGTCCTACAAGGGACTATACAACCCTCTGAAACTCCAGTTCCAAGAGCTCCAACACCCTCTTCTGGACACCTTGGGAATTGCACACACATGGTGCACAGGCATACATGCAGACAAAACGTCCATACACATATAAAATAAAACAAAAACAAATAAATGTTTTAAACATTGTAATGTCTGAAGTAAAAGACACAGTAGGCAAGATTAACAATGAATTAGACCCTGAAATAAAAGGAAGAGGATATGAGGCCCAGCGATGGAAAAAAAAAATATTAACAAAGCTAGCAACAACCTCAAGCAGCCTAAAAAAAAAACATATCATTGGGGCCCTCAGTCAAGAGGAGCATGGGAAGGAAAACAAGGGGGAAAATTGAAAAATAATGTTTGCGGGCCATGGTGGCGCACACCTTTAATCCAGCACTCCGGAGGCAGAGGCAGGTGGATCTCTATGAGTTCAAGGCCAGCTTGGTCTACAAGAGCTAGTTCCAGGACAGCTAGAACTGCGACACAGAGAAACCCTGTCTTGAAAAACAAAAAAAAGAAAGAAGTTTGCTTTTTTTAAAATTTAATAAAAACAATAAGCTTACAGATCGAAGAAACTCAACAGATACTGGGAAAAAAACACGAAAAAAATATACAAGACTGCTCTAAGCAAAATATCAATAACTGGAAAATCTTAAAATTAGCCAGAGAAAAATGGCATGCGACATAAGGAAGGGAGGAAGGTAGGAAAGGCAGGAAGGAGGGGGATGGAGGGAGGGCAGAGAGAAGAAGGAAGAGAGGGAGGGAGGGAGGGAGGGAGGGAGGAAGGGAAGGCAGGAAGGAAGGGGAGGGAGGAAGGGCAGAGAGAAGAAGGAAGAGAGGGAGGAAGGAGAGAAAAGAGCAACAAGAAGGAATGAAGCAATAGGGAGAGCTAAGCAATATCTCTTAAGTACCAACAAATAAATGGACTTCTGTGCCCAGCAAAAGTACCTTTTAAACAAAGGGCAAACATTCCTGGCAGTATCATGGGGACCGCTGCAGACATTCTCCTCAGCAAAGTAGCAGTATCTGGAAAAGATATTTTTATTAAATCCATTATTTAAAAATCTCTAGAAACTGAGGTTGGAGAAATAGATCGATGGTTAAGAGCACTGGCTGTTCCTTCAGAGTCTTATGGTTCATTTTCCAGCAGCCACAAGGTTGCTCACAGCCAACTGCAACTAACTCCAGTTCCAAGGGATCTGAAGCCCCCTTCTGGCCTCTGAAGGCACCAGCAGCCACATGGTATATACATACACACACATAGTCATATACATAAAACAAGTTTGCTTGCTTGCTTGCTTGTTTTTTAAGTCCCTGAAAGTTGTCCCAGGGGCATAGAACACATAGAGAAGGGTTCATTTGAGACTATTGGGACTCTCTTATAGTCCAGGAGAACAGAAAGATTTGCAACACTACCCCGGCCTCTCCATAATCATTCCCTCTGCAAATCTGAAGGGTGGACCCTGTACTCAGGGCCGTTCCCCCGAAAAGGAAGGTCTTTCTCCTCCCACACCCCAAGGTAGGGTCAGTTATTCTCAGAGACAGAAGACAAGGGGCCAACATTGTGGATCCTGCCCACCCAGCCTCAGCGTTGGAAAGCTCTGATTCAGGCCAAGTATGAGTGAGATCTTGCTAGCAGTCCCTTAAATCACTCTTTTGTGAGGCAAAACCACAGCTCAAGTGTGGATAGCTAAAAACAATGAGCCCAGTTGTCCACGAGCCCGCTTGCTACATGGCGGAGGCTCCGTGTTAGAGGGGAGGAGGAGGACTCTTATGACTTTGTGAAGTAAAGAAATCAGTCAAGAGTGATTTTAACTTTAAGTGGAAGTTAATTTGGAAGACGAATCAAGCATTCCAACGAGATGCGAGAGTAAGTGCCCTCAAAGGTGCAGCCCAGTGTTCCACGTCATAAAGATCAAAGATCATGTGAGTTTTTAGGAGTGGGCGGTATACTCACAGAGTAAGGCTGGGGGCGTAGTTCAGTGGACAGAGAGAGGGCTTGCCTCATGGGCACAAAGTCCTGGGTTCAGCAGCGCCACACAGTAGGACAGTATGGCACATTTCTCAGCATTTCTAGGAGGTGACAAAAGATCAGAAAAGTTCAAGACCATCCTCGGTTACATAGCAAGTTTCAGGCCAGTCTAGGATAAAAGGTTGTTCAGGAAAGAAAAGACAGAAATGAAGAAGTAAGGAAAAGAGGGAGGGGAGGGAGAAGGAAGGGAGGAAGGAAGACCACAGTTTAAATGGTGTTATAAAGCCAGGGTCTGCTGTGACAGCCTCATTAAGGTTCTCAGATACTGCCCCAGTACCATACCTGCCTGCTTGCTGCCATGCTCCCTGACATGATGGTCATAGAGTCACCCTCTGAGACCGAGTCCTGAATAAACTCTTCCTTCTGTGAGTTTTCTTGGTCACAGCAACTTATCGCAGCAATAGAAAAGTAACTAGAACATCAGGGAAGCTGTCAGAGAGAAGCCAGCTGAAACCATCCTCAGCTAGGGGAGAGAGGGAGGAGTGGCCAGGGCCATGCCTTGTGAGGAGTGAAAACAGAGAGCTCCCGTTTCACAAGCTACAGGTGCCAATCAAGTCACACAGCTAAGCCACTGCCAAATGAGCACGCACCCAGGGCATATCAAACAGTAGGGATCATTATTTAGAGTTGTTACATTATTTAAATCATCCAGTTTTTTTTTTTTTCACAAAACAAACATGAAACCTGTAAGGAAACTCGCACTGGGGGAGGGCCGAGGCAAGCAAACCTGCTTTGTCTTCGGGAGATCCCAAATATTGGACTCAGCAAACACTTCAAATGACCACCATAAACACGACCAGAGGGCGGGGCGGGGGGGGGGTGACTTAGATGGTAAAGATCTAGCCAGCCATGCAAGCATGAGAGCCTGAGTTTAGTCTCTCTCTCTCTCTCACACACACACACCCTGACCACTCTGGGGGAATACCCAGAGGCAGCAGCACAGCGTGTAATCCACACACTGAGGAGGCAGAGACAGGAGGATCCTGGGGCTTGTGAGCCATCCAGGCTAGCTGAAGCAGTGAGCTCCGGCTGCATCAGAGACCCTGTCTCCAAAAATAAGGCAGAGAGGTGACGGGGGAAGGTACCTGATCCCAACATCTGGCTTCAATGTTTGTGCACACACAAACACATACACACGCACACAGGCAGGCACACAACACACACATACACACACACACAATAAATTCAAAATGATCTACTTTTCAAGAGCCAAGAGAGGACTTAACAATTAATAGAATACTGTAGACTACCGATGAAGAGAAGGATTATGCATAAATCTGAAAGAGAACAACCAAAGGAGCTCTCGAGTGACAGCTCAGCACTGTGAGCGGATGGAGATAAAAATCAGTGAAGTCAAAATGGGTCAGCACAGTTAGCACACAATCTGAAGAACAGGAGGAAAACAAGGACCGCCCCAGGTGTGGGGCACACATTACATCTACAAACACATACGTGCAGGGTCAGAAGGGAAGAAATAGGTCAGTTTGCAGAAAGATTAGCTGAAGATCTTTACTTCCTGCTCCACCAAGACGGGAGGTCAGGGGTCGTGAACGCATACTTCTGCCGTCATCTCGTCTCCTGCTGCAGTACCTTCCCCTTGAGAGCCACTATAAAAACCACAACAATGACTCTGTGCGCGCGCGTGCATGGGCTTGTGTGTGTGTGTGTAACAGCAGGGATAAACAAAGAAAAGAGACCATCAATTTGAGAAGGAGTGGGAAGGGGACATGGGAGGGATTGGAAGGAAGAAAGGGAAGAGAGAGGTGATGTGTTTGTATCTTAATTTTGAAATATATTTTAAAAAATAAGCCACAGAAATCATGAAATTAGAATATCGCTGAAACTCGTTGCAATGGAGCAGCTGTGTTCAGCTGCAACTCTGGGGTGGATGGGCGAATCAGTTTCTCATATGCTTTTTGGGCAGGGCAAGCATGTGTGCAACTGCCCCTGGACACTAAATCCCCCTTCAAAGCCCCTCTTCTCCTAGACTTGATTGCCTGGATTCTCTCCACCCAGTGACAGAGACTGGATTTAACATAAAGACATCCCATGTTTTTAAATACATTCCAGACCAAAAACATCATCTCATTCTTCCCTGGAACAAATAATGCATTCACCAAGAAGGACCAGCCTGGAGTCAGTACCTTCATCACGGACATCTGGTCTCTAAAAGCATGCTGGGGCTTGAACCCAGGACCGTGTGTGTTGCTGGAAGCACCCTACCACCTGGACACCTGCAGCAACTGTATGGTGATTGGAACAGAAAAGTTTGCCAGAAGAGAAAAGTCTGAGGGGTGTGAGCCTTAGACCTGGAAGCAAGAAGCATATTGCATGGGCCTGACAAAAACTGGTTTAGTATCTGCCCAGAACCAGTCACCCTTCTGTAGCCTGGATGAAAGACAGCTGAGGACAAACCTGAAATAATAATAATAATAATAATAATAATAATAATGATGATGATGATGATGATGATGATGATGATGATGATGATGATATAATAATGATGATGATGATGATGATGATGATGATGATGATGATGATGATGATGTCGGAAAGTTCTACAGTTCAGCAATCGCCATCTGGTCTACCAAATGTCCTCATGGTCTTCAAGGGGTGGGGTGCTATTTATAAAATCCCACCTAAGATAGCAAGCAGAATCCATCAATAGAAGCTGAAATAGAGAAGCATTAGGTTTACATATAAGAAAATATAAGCCTGGTCCGATCTAGTTTCACAATCGGTAAATGCAGCCAAGGTGTTAGGAAGACACGGCAGGTGTCTGTGGGAAACAAGCAGAATGGCAGACAGAGGCTTTGGTGTTCTATCTCCGATCCTCCGCATAGCTGTCCTTCCGTTCCAGATTGCTTTCTTCTGTTGTGATCAAACACGACAGCGGAAAGCAACTCAGACGGGAAAGGGGGTTATTTGGCATCCAGGTTATAATTCATCAACAGGGCCAGACGAAGCAGGAACTCAAGGCAGGAACCTGGGGGCGGAGACTGAAGCAGAGGTCTTGGAGGCTACTTTGGCATGCTCAACTTGCTTTCTAAAACAACCAGGGTCACGTGCCCAGGGATGGCACCGCCCACAATGGGTTGGGGCCTCCCACAGACTTGCCTGCAGGCCATTCTGACAGAGGTAACCAGTGCATCTTCCCCCTGCCTACAGCACAAGGTGGTTGCCTGCACTTCTCAGTCGTGCCCCAGTCCTCTGCCAAATGGGAGCCTCTTGCCTGGAAAGCACTGCTCCTCTTCTGCCTGCTGGCCACAAAAGCCTAGCCCGCTATGCTTCAAAGTGGGACAAACTCAGGCTCGTTTTCTGTTCTGTTGACTTCCATCAGACCAGAGCACGCCTCCTCTGTGACCATGTTCTTCAGCTTTTCCCTTGCTCTTCAGTCTTTCCCCTCACTCTTACCCTTTGGGTTCCCTGCTTCAGTGGCTTCTAATGAAGCAACCCAAGGCAGGGTCGAGCAGCACCCGGGGAACCTTGGGGGGATTGCTGTAGTCCATGCTCTCATGACCTGGGAGAGTTTTGCAGGTCTATCAACACAACGATACGTCGTTAATAGAGCCTTTATACCTGGTGCACTTTTTCTGTGTCTGTCTTACAGTTCAGGATGGTAAAGGTGACTTGAGAAGAAAACAGCCTGACATCAGCTAAAGCTGAAAGTATATTCTTCCCAAAGTTCTGCTTTGAGGGCTGACTCAGAATCCCAAGTTCCTCAGAGTTCACGACTCCCTACTCCCAAAACCTACAAACCCCTTTGGCCGTCTTATGAACTGTTCACAAAACTCATGGAGCATAGATGCTGTTTGCAAGACTCCTGTCCCTATTAACGTGCTCCACTCCGGCATCAGTCACGATAAAGCAGACAGGGCTTGTTTACACAGAGTAGTTTACTGCCTCAGTCGGTCGCAAACTCGGAATTCTTAACGGTTAAAGCAAACCCTATGCTAGGGGATGCTCACCAGCTGCTCGTCACCCCCATACCCGTGCAGCAGCAAGTACTGTGTGCTGCAAAGAGAAAAGTCGGCAACACCTTCCTTTATGTTGTATTGAATCACGCTTGGATTTTTTTCCTCTGGGACAAGGGGAATAGAAAACCCTCATATATAATATTAACACCACAAGAATATAGAAATTTGAAATCTTTAGGTATTTCAATTTTCATAGGAATATTCTTCATATTAGTTACTTGCCATTTCTAATTAGAAAACTAATTTTGTGTGTCTTTATAATCAGGCAATAACAGTACAATAAATATAATAGAAAATTTATAAAACAAAATTATTTGAAAAAATAATAGCTAAAACTTTCCAAGTTTAATGAAAGTTATGAATCTATACACAATGTATAAATCTGTAAAATCTATAAATCTAAAAAAAAAAAACCCTAAGACTCCAACCAGGCATGTTAGTGAACATCTTTCATTCCAGCCCTGGAGAGGCAGAGACAAATGACTCTCTGTCAGTTCAAGGCCACCCTAGTCTATGTTGTAAGTTCCAGACAAGCTATGGCTGATCATTGAGACTCTGTATCCAAAAAAAAAAAAAAAAAAAAAAAATCAAGACTCCAACCAAAATAAAAGCTAAGAGACCTGCATAAGCAAAATGGTGAAAGACAAAGAGATAATGGCAACTAAATATGAAAGTGGCAGGATAAAAAAAATGGCTTGTCTAGACAAAGAAATAGCCAACAAAATCAATAGCATTGAGTTTGCTCCAGAAACCACCCCGGTCAAAGGCAGTGAGATGATATGTTCAAAGTCCAGGGGGAAACTGCTAACTAAGAATCTTCAGGAGAGTAAATCTATTTTCAAAAATGAAGCTGAGACAGGCATGGAGGGGCACATCTGTGTGAGCCCAGCACTCAAGAGCCTAAGGTGGCAAAATTGAGAGTCCAGTGCTGGGAGCTGCAGGGATGGCTCAGCTCCTAAGAGGACTTGCTGCTCTTGCAGAGAAACTAGGTTCAATTCCCAGCAGCCATGTGGCGGCTCACAACCATCTGTAACTCTGGTCCAAGGAAGCCAATGGGCACCCACACTGGTTGCAGGCCAAACATTCATGCACATATAGTACAATACATAAACCTTAGAGAGTTCGAGGCCAGCCTAGACCAAGAATGTTCTTTAAGCTGAAAAGAAGAGAGACTGAGAGTAGCTTAGATATTCCTGGTATTTTTTTTAATTATGTGTATGCAGAGTCTAGTATGTGTAAGTTCATGTGCGTGCCTGCAGAAGCCACGAGATGGATCGGATCCCCTAGAGATGGAGTTACAGGCAGTTGTGAACCGTCCTACATGGGTGCTGGGAACCCAACTCTGGTCCTCTGCAGGACTCATGCTCTTAACCACTGCCCTCTCCCCAACCCCACCAGGAAGTCATTTAACTACAGAGAAAGAATCACAGCGCTCCGTGAAAGGCACTCCCGAGGAAATGTGAGATACAGTCTAACTAAGTGTCTTCCTGTTTTCTCTTTGCTAATGTAAAAATATGCAAAAAATATTATCTGTGAAGTTACATTGTTGCCCCTGTAGCAAATAATGATCAGTTGACCTTCCTTCTCTCCTCTGTGGAAGGTCAGTCCCATAGTGGGTACAGAAACTGGGGACAGTACCAAGCCTTGTGTGTGTGATGTCTTCTCCATCATAGGCCGATGATCATGTGAGTTTAGTTTATAAATTAGGCCCAGTCACAGAGTAACAATAGTTAACAGTAAACGAAGAGCCACTAGAAGAATATACTATAAAACCTATGGAACACCCTCCCTCCCTTATGTTCTCTCAGAATATCTCCCTGTCCTGTATCCATCTTTCTCTTGGGATGATGCAGGTTGGTGCTCACACAGTGTTTCACGGCATCTCTCTGGTGCATCGTGGCCTGTGTCACAACTCTTACTATGACAGAGGATCGGAAAACGTCAGGGACAACTAAGGGAGCAAGAGGCATACAGTGTGGACATGCTGAACAAGGGGATGACTCACATCCTATGCCAGCCGTGACAGGGCAGCATAGAACTTCATCACACGCCTCAGAACGGTGCCCATCTGGGCACCTACGGCTTCTTTTCCTGGAATTTCCCCCGTAATGTTTTCAAGCCCTGGCTGGCCACAGTAACTGGCACTGTAGGTGAAGGAAACCTGCTGTGAAATACTTGACAAAAACAATACAGAGGAAAGGGTGGGGTGGAACCGAAGGGGAGGATGTGAGAGAGGAGGGAAACTCAGCTGCGTCAGGGAATAAACCACAAAAGTTAACATCAGAAGAAAAAAAAACTCTGTGTGTTCCGCTTTTGTCTCCTAACTTCTTTGAAAGACGTAAGTCAAATAAAGTAACTTTTACATCAATATATTATAAGGTTTGTAACATGTATGGATGTACTGTGTGTAACAGTTCACAAGGGGGTGGGAAGAGAGCTACCCAAGGGTATGTTTCTGTATCATTATAGAATTGAGTTAACATAAATTTAAAGTACTGTCATTTTTTATTGAGCTCTACATTTTTCTCTGCTCCCCTCCCTGCCTCTCCCCTCCCCTTCAACCCTCTCCCAAGGTCCCCATGCTCCCAATTTACTCAAGAGATCTTGTCTTTTTTCTAGTTCCCGTGTAGACTGATCCATGCATGTTTTTCTTAGAGTCCTCATTGTTGTCTAGGTTTTCTGGGATTGTGATTTGTAGGCGGGTTTCTTTATGTTTAAAAACCACTTATGAGTGAGTACATGTGATATTTGTCGTTCTGGGTCTGGGTTACCTCATCCAAAATGATGTTTCTAGCTCCATCCATTTGCCTATAAAATTTAAGATGTCATTATTTTTTTCTGCTGTGTGTAAATATACCACATTTTCCTTATCTATTCTTTAATCAAGGGGCATTTAGGTTGTTTCCAGGTTCTGGCTATGACAAACAAAGCTGCTATGAACATAGTTGAGCATATGTCCTTGTGGCACGGTTGAGCATCTAAAGTACTGCCATGTTAAGGTGTATATACAAGTCTCAGAAAAACCAAGCAAAATCTAAAATACACTTTAAAAAAATCTTTGAACAAACAAGAAGTTCATTAGGTAAAATCACTTGCCTCATGGCCTGAGTTCAAGCTCCAGAACCCATTGTGGAAGGAAAAACATGGCTCAGGATGTGACCTCTCTCTCTGTCTCTCTCATTAATTAAGTTAAAATGGTTTTTTTAAGAAAATGTCTACTTAAGGCAAAAGGTAGCAGGAAAGGAGAAACCATACAGTCACGAAAGACGCTGAAAATGAATTCAGCCGTAGAGCGAAAGGTCTCAGACGGGATGGAAGACACTGAGACAGGACATGGGACACTAAGACGACTGCTCCTTGAGGCTGCAAGAGTCATTTAAGCTAGAGAAGGTAGATGGTCTGGGGGCAGAGGGAAATTTTCAGAGCACCAGGGAAAGCAAAGCCGTCTACTTTAAGTCACTGCGGGGAGGGGCGTCTTGGGCTGGGGAAATGAAGAATGAGTCTTAGAAGACGTAGGAGAGGTGCGTGGGCGAGCACCTTAGGTGCCTTCGCGGGATGGGTGGGGATGTGTCTCAGCCTTTTGATATCTGAGTTCCCTCAGTTCCTAAGGCACACGTCATTCTCCTTGGATCCAGACACCTAGGAGGTTTGCAAACTCAGGCTTCCAACTGTGAGGAGCAACTGCCCAAGACAGAGAAACAGAGAGAGCTAGCTCACCTCTGGGATTTGATATTTCTTTCCCGAAGTCCGGAGCACCAGGGAATCTGCCACAGACTCACAGGCACATTCCCAGCAAGACGCCTGCTGAAATCTGTAAGATTGTGGGTAAATGTGGTCTGATTAATCTCCTAGCTAAAATCTAACTTGAAACAGACCACATCAACAGGAGCCTGAGTGGAGGAAGTTTGGGGGTGATGAGGAAGGTCCTGCCTAGGCTGCATGGGACTGGTGTTCTCTTGCTGTGAGGGCCTCCCCAGGCAGGTCCTGAGGCTTCCTGCTCAGCCAGGTCTTTATCATTCAAGTGGGTGCCCTTGCTTTCATTAAACTTACATAATGAGCTCATTTTAGCGTCTCTTTGGTAGACTCTTTTCCCAGACCCTCCCAAGACCTCCGTTTCTTTCTGTTCCTGCTTCGGTTCCCTCCATTCTAAACTCCTGCAGCTCCCAGCAGCCTGAAGATGAGACACAGCAGGGGCTCGATGGCCAAAGCGCACAGAACCTCTGTTAAGGAACTGCCTTTGCAGATACGAGAGACTCTTTGTGCCTCCCTGCTCAGAGAGACAGTAGACACCCTCAAATTGATGACCCCTCACGTTACACCCATCTGTCACAGTGAAGGGAGAGCTGAAATCGTATCTGATTGGTCATTGCTGGTGCCTCCATCCTTCCCAGCAGCCAAGGCACTGTGTTTGACAGGCTTATTTATGAGACCCTGCTCGTCCAAGACTTTAATTCTGCCAAGCAGTCCACCCCTGTGTCCTGAAACTCAGCTTTCCTGACAACTTTCAGAAACACAGAATTTGTTGCCCAGTTAAAAAAGAAACAAGGCTTGGATTAGATTTTTAGCTACATCCTTTGCAAGTAACACTTCCCTTAATTTCGAACCTTCTCTCTCAGGCAGGATGGATATTGGAATAGGGAGTGGGCGTTCTTGCTATGTAGCCCAGACTGGTCTGAAACTCAAGGTCCCCTGCCTCAGCCCCTTGAGTGCTAAGATTACAGATGGATGTCACTACACCCAGTTGTTCAAGCTATCTGTTTGGACAGAGACTTCTTGCAACTGCTGTGATCACTCAATATTGTCCTAAATCTCAACCTCCTGAACCCTTGGGAGCCAAGTGAGCTCTGAACCAGAACTGGGACCTACAGGAACAGACACACTGATCTTTCTTTCGCTGTCTTCTTAAAGATCCTCGGGACAGGGACCTCAGCCTAGGTTTCCCAGCCCTTGTGGGGCCTTACAGAGCTCTGCTCCCCTGAGTCACTTTCCACTCATCCTAGAGGGAAGGTTTGTGTGGACTCAAGACACAGGCCCAACCGTGCAATCCACCAGGGAGGCATCAGCTGGCCAAATGTCTTCTGGAATAAACATATTCTAGCAGCAGGAGACCTGGTCAGGGCACCAGAATCTTACCTGCAGCCTTCAAAAGGGACTCTTCAGGACTGGGGAGGTGTCTCCATGGACAAAGTGTCTACTGTGAACCATGAAGATCTGGGTTTGAATGTCAGGTTCTCAAGTAAAAGCCAGATGCAGTGGCGTGTGCCCACAAACACAGTGCTGGGGAGATGAAGATGAGAGCTTCCCAGAGGGTGGCTGGCCAGACAGTGACCCAAGTCTGTAGCCTCCAGGTTCAAAGTAAAACCCTATCTGGAGAACTTAGAGGAAGACACCACCTGACATTGATTTCTGATGTAACACACGCACGCACACACGCACACGCACTCACGCACTGCATGCATGATCCTTTCCCTCTGGCCTCCTCACCTCTCTATGACCCACCCTACCTACCTACCTATGCTTCCACAACCTACCTACCTATGCTTCCACACACCCTGGATGAGATCCACGTTTTGGCTCCTGTGAAAACAGCCAATACACGCCGTGCCCTGAGCTCCATTCACAGACTGCCACACGGCAGAAACAGCAAGGTTATTTTCAAGAGCCACAGGACACTTTGAGTGACAATCCTTCCCTACCCATGTCCCTGAAACACCAAGCCAGGCGTGGCTATGGGGCAGCATGTGTCCCCTGCCATGCCAAGAGCTCTCCTGACTTGGAGTTTCTTGTAAGCTCTGGCCCCGACTTGTGTGCTGTTCGGTTTCCACTCCATCCTCTCTGGTCTGCAGACAGCGGAGTATTTATATCTGCAACTGCCTGATTCCGCTCTCGGTCAGGGGCCTGACCCACTCGCTCACACCTGAAAAGGCTATTTCCGGCTGATACCCATTACAAGAGGCTGATTGCTGATTGCTCATCCCCCAGGACGGATTTGGTGATGAAAAGGGTCAAACTTCTGCTCTGTGTTAGGAGGGAATACAGTGTCCTTGCTTTTCATTTCTATTTATTGCCTTTTACTCTAAGAATAGCTTGCTTATAAAAAGAAGACATGAGATCGGGTTGGTTGTCTAAGCTGCCTTTCCAAAGTCACTCTCCTGGTTTTGAATCTCCTCATACCAGAATGTGCCAGGCCCTCCAAGTACAGAAACAACCAAACCCCAGCCCCAGCTCAGTACCTTGCAGGCAGCTCATGACACAGGTGCCCGCTGACTTCAGAGAAAATGTCACTATGGTAGGACATTTTCCTAGAGTAGCTGCGGGAAGGAGTGATGGCCTGAATAGAGGCTTGTGGGGCCTGCAAGATGGTTCAGTGGGCGCAAGGACTGATGCCACACCTGACAACCTGGTTCAATGCCTAGGACCCAGATACATTTGTTTCCTCGCTATAGAGCTGAGTTCCTCACACGTGGTATAATCTCCTGATATCAACTCCTTCTAGTTGTGTTCCTTTGTCAATTGGTGTTGCATGGCAAACTCTTCCCGGGGAAGATACCACATACGTCTACTCGCCCCAGATAGGGAGAGCACCTGGAAAGGACGCTGAGCAGCCTACAAGGTGTGCAACGAGCTCCAGGCTCCCAGCTTTGTGAACCGTCCCCTGTGACAGGGTGGGCCTTGGGGATGCAACTGTCTTTTGAGTCATTTTTGCTCCCATAAGTTTCCCTTCACACATGCTTCTTATTGACCCATATCTATTAATCTGTGTATCACCACGAGGTTGTGGCCTACTGGTAGGGTTCCATCTGGTGTCCGGCACATGTCTCCTGCAGTGACTACATGGCTCCTCTCTGACTCTGCCTACTCTCTCCTCCTCTATCTGCTTGGAATTCTCATCTTACCCTATTCTGCACTGCAATAGGCCCAAAGCAGCTTTGTTGGGGACTGTGGACCCTCAGTCCCTGAATATCCTTTAAACACCTTATTTTCCTGCAGCTTCTCTGAGCAAATGGCTTGTTTCCCTGTGCTGGCACCTGCTCTGAGCATGAGACCCCGATGGAAGGGGAGTGGTTTCTGGTGACGTGGAGCTGAAGGATCCCGAGAGCTAGGGCATGGCCATTGGTCAGGGAAGGCACTATATAAACTGCCCTAGAACACAATAAAGTTGGCATTCTTGAGGAATTCAAGGATGGCCCGTGTCCCCGTGTGTGTGTATGTGTGTGTCTGTGTGTGTGACTGTGTGTGTGTGTGTGTGTGTGTGTGTGTGTGTGTGTGTGTTTCAATCTTCAGCCCCTGGCCCAGCTCACGAACCGTTCTGTAGCTTAGGACCATACAGAACAGGCTCTATGTGATACACAGCTTCTTTATTAACCAATGGTATTCACAGCATACAGAGGGGACTCCCACATCATATATCCACACAGAGATGCACACATACATACCTGCACACAGGTATATACACATATACATATATATATATATATATATAAATATATATATATAAAAATAAGCACTTAAACTTAAAATAATTAAAATAAACTCTTTTATTTACATTTCTAAATTTCCAGATATTTGAGGGATTTTCTATAAATTTTAATTTACTAGTTTTTCACTTTTTTGTTGTGGGCCCTGTGTAGGTTCCAAACTTTTGAAATTTACTTGTTTGCCCTTCCTTAAATGAAACAAGGGTATTAAAATCCTATCCATAGGACACAAAGGTCCCTCCCTCAAATGATACAGAACTCAGGTATGGATGGGCTGCAGCTTGGTATGGAGCTTTTCCTAGTGATTGTGAGGCCCTGGGTTTACTTGGCAGATAACAACACACCCCCAAAAGAGGTGAAACTCAGAGAACTCAAAATAACAGCAAACTGTTTGTTTTTATATAAAATTAAACCCTCAACATTATTTGTTAATGAAGAATCCCAAGGAACTCCCATCTCGGAATCCAGTATGGACTTTGAGGAACAGCCATGACATAAGGGAGCATGCCCTAAACACATGGCTTCTGAGAAAGAAAATACAATAAGAAAGAAGGTCTTTGAAAATTAAGCGGAGCGTAGTAGTGCACACTTCCAATGCCAGCACTCGGGAGGCAGAGGCAGGCAGATTTCTGTGAACTGAAGGCCAGCCTGGTCTACAGAGCGAGTTTGAGGGCAGTCAGAGCTACATAGTGAGAACTTGCCTTGAGGGGACAAAAACAGAAAATTAAGTTATGTGAAGGCCAGAGAGGTGGCCCAGCAGATGAAGGACCTTGCTGCCAAGACTGATGACCTGAGTTAGATCCCTGAGGCCCTCATGTTGGAAGGAGTGAATCAACGCCCACAAATTATCCTCTGACCTCCACACAGGTACTAGGGCACACGGCCATCCTGCCTCCACACACACGAGAATAAGTAAGTAAAAGTAATTTTTTAATTATAAAAAGATAAATAAAATTGAGTGAAGAAAAGAAAAGTAAGGAAATGAGATGTAAGATCCTGCACGAAGCCGGGCGGTGGTGGCGTACGCCTTTAATCCCAGCACTCGGGAGGCAGAGGCAGGCAGATCTTTGTGAGTTCGAGACCAGCCTGGTCTACAAGAGCTAGTTCCAGGACAGGCTCCAAAACCACAGAGAAACCCTGTCTCGAAAAACCAAAAAAAAAAAAAATCCTGCACGAGGAAGGAAACCAGAAAATATGCACCACAGTCACCCCCACCTCCAAAACATAAACACCGTGTCCAAGTCCCAGCAGAATGACGGGATGACAGAAAGCTTCGCCATAACGTAAAATCCTGCAAATACGCCAGCATTACAAAAATAAGCCCATAGAGAGCTGATGTTAAAAAAAATGAGGAAGAAATGTTGCCCAAATGAAGTGGGAAAACTTGCCCTCCCACCTTTGAAAAATGCATGAAGCAGAAAAACTATAAGTCCACACTCCAAATATAACTAAAAATAGTGTTTTATAAAGTCTAGACAAGGTGATAAATGCCCAGAAATCCAGAGACTGAGAGAAGAGGGTGTGAAACCCTCTCTTTAAGAAACAAGCCTTGCAGTGAATCCCCTCCAACTGTTGCTGGAATGCACGCAGGAGTAGTCCTTGGTCAGCTGTTATTTGAAAGCACCCTTTGACAAGGGAGGGCAATTTCTTCATCCTACCGCCCCTGCTGTTCACTGAGTGCCTGCACCATACACGACTGAAAGCTAAAATTAACTGTGAGACCAGAGGAGACCAGCTGCAGGTGTTAGAAGGTGAGCGGACCCAGGAAGAGCCAGCCTTGCAGCACAAGGAAACGGAGGAAACCAGCCCTGGGGAGTTTTATTAGGGAACACAGCAACAACAGAAACCCCAGTCGACACCTCGTATAGGCTATGAACAAAATGCACACAGTGGTGACTGTGCAATCCCTTGCTGTTGGGGGTTTTACTCGTTACTCTTGGGACACCCACCCCCCAGCTCACAAATACCACACTGAGTCTTTGTCCTGCTTATAAATGCCCGGCCTTAGCTTGGCTTATTTCTAGTCAGATTTTCTTAAATTATCCCATCTACCTTTTGCCTCTGGGCTTTTTTTTCTTTTCTTACTTCTGTCTATCTTACTTTCACTCTTACTCCATGGCCGGCCCCTCCTTTTCTTGCTCCCTTGATCTCTCTTGCTCTTCCTTTTCTTGCTCCTCCCAGATTTCTCGTTCTATTTATTCTCTCTGCCTGCCAGCCGCGCTGTTTATTAGACCATCAGGTGTGTTAGACAGGCAAACACGGCTTCGCGGAGTTAAACAAATGCAACATAAAAGAATGCAACCCATCTTTGCATCATTTAACAAGCGACCCAAAGCATACGCATATGTGACGCGTCTTAAATTAATATTCCACAGCAGTTCCTTCTCCACAAACAAAAATGACAGCCATCTTTTCTGGAAATGGACCAGTCGACATAGTTTAAAACCTTTCTAATAAATATATTGTTTCGTTGCAAATAAGTAAAAATAAATAATTAAACGAACAACTGTTCTAGAAAGCCATTTGAAAGTGTGAAGAAGAAGAAGGGAAAAAAACACCCTGAGTCCGAGATTTAAATATCAAGAGCAAAACTGGACAAAGCAAGGAAAGAATTCATGGAATTCTGAAAAGAAATGGAAGGGAAATATAAAATTACCTTAGAGCTGAAAAATAAATCAGAAAATAGCTAGTGCAGAATAGACTCAAATGCAATTTTAATAAAGGCTGCCAGAGAAAGGCAGTGAAAGATTCACAAAAACTTAAAAAAAAAAAAACTTGATGTAAGAAATGAAAGGGGCCAGACAAGAAGAAGTAGAAATTGAAGCCAGACAAAAGAGAAATAATATTCATGCTGTTGAAGTTCCTGCAGAAGCGTAGCAGAGGCGAGAACTAATATTCAAAACCATAATCTACAAGAAATTCCATAAATCAAAGGAGATATAAGCGTTCATAAGATTAACCCAGAACAACCCAGCTTCAAGATATATATCTTTTTAAATTGGATTTTTTACAATTTCATGTGCGCACACCTTCTATACTGACTGCTCTCACCCACCACCTCCCCACCACCCCCTCTGTCTGCTACCTTCCCCCATAAATATCTCTCTCACTTTCAGATACACTTATCTTGTTTTCTGGTGCCCCAGAATTAACCAGGTCCAGCTATATGACCCTGGGTTTAAAGCTACCAACTGAAGCCTGGTGGCCTCCTACTGCCAAGATATAGTTTAATGAATTATTTAGCAGTATTTCATAAACACTTGACTAAATATCACTATTAAGGATGAAAATAAAATCTTTATGGCCTCCAGTTACAAGAAACAAGCTAATTTAGAGGAGGAAATTTGATTAACCTTATTGCTTTTTAAAGCAAACCACAGAGCAAGATATGAATTATAATTGCTAAGGTTTACCCGTGAAGCATCCTCGCGGGCTCGCGTGTTTGGACACTGGGTCTCCAGCTGGTGGCGCTGTTCAAAAGTTTGTTAAACCATTAGAAAATGGAACCGGAAGTGGCTCACATGAGCAGCAGGCCTTGGGGTTTTTGCAGCCTGGCCCTACTGTCTGCTGATGCTGCCTGCCTGTGGACACAGTGTGTGTCACATGCTCCAATGTCCATGCCTTCCGATCATGGTGGCCTGTGCTTCCTCTCAGACTGTAAACCGGGACGAGCCATTTGTGTCAGTTACTCTTCTGCTGCTGTGAGAAAACACTAAGACCAAAAGCAACTTAGGAAGCAAGAGTGAGATTTAAGGGGCTCATGGTTCCCGAGGGGTAAGAGTTCATGTTGACAGAGATCTTTGCAGCAAGCAGCAGGCATGGCATTAGGAGCGGGAAGCTGAGAAATCACAGCCTCAACCACAAACACAAAGCGGAGAGAGAGAACTGGGAAAAAGGCGAGCCCATCTAGTCCCCACCAACTGGGAACCAAGTGTTCCAGCACCCAAACCTACAGGGGACATTCTTCATTCAAACCACTACGCCTTCTGGTCAGAAACTTTGCCACAGGAAAAGTGACAGATACAATAACTAAACAGGACTTTTCCAAAGCTCAGTGAACAAGGATGCTATGGGATAATTAGACAAAAAGGGAGAAATGCTACGGGAATTCTGTCACCGGTCTGCTAGCCAATTGAGAGGAGTGTTTTGGTCCAAGAGGCGGGGTTTTCACTGGGGATGGATGTGACCAAGGGAGAGGCAGTTTTCTTTGAGCCAGGAAACAGGCAGTAGCATCAGGGTTTTACAGCAGTAGCTTGTGACTCACCTCAGCTTTTTACCTTATATTCTGTTCTTTAGTTGTATAATAAAAAGTTAAAAGAAAACAGCAACACCGCACCCAACATGGGGCTGAAATTTCCACATAAAACTTGGCAAAGCTTTCAAAAGGATTCTAGAGACACAAGAATGGCGTCAAGCACGGCTTCTTGGTAGCTGCATTTTCCAGAGGGAACTGTTTGTTGGTAGTGAGCAGAGGTGCGTCTTGGTTACGAGAGGGATTCCTGGCTCAGTGCTAGCACCAGAAACTGGCGGCTCTCTTAAGAGGCCTGCTGCCAAACGCTTGTATGGTGTTTATGAGCAGCCAGTGGCATGCTACTCAGTAGCGGCATGGACCCTGAAACCTCCCAGGGTTGGGGGTGGGCGGGGCAAACATGGCTTCTAGAGCTGGTGGTACATGTACCTCTGCCATAAGACTACCCTCTTAAGGAACCAAGGCAGGAAGCCAGCCGCCAACACGCCATGATTTAAGTTACACAGCAGTTCTTTGGGGGTTTTGTTTTTGTTTTGTTTTGTTTTTGTTCATGCAGACAAAAAAGTTACAGAAACACCATAAGCACAGATTCAGACAAAAAGAGGGTTTAAACAGGTCACAATATGTTTGAAAATATGCATAGGCTTGAGAGAGAAGAGAAAGTCTTAGATTTAAAAATACAATTTTAAAATAATAAAATAAAATTCTTAAAAAGGAAGTAAAATAATATAAAAGAAATAAGCCATGTAAAATGGAAAATACACAGAGAATCTAGATCCTGCATATTATTATGTTTTAATTTTTTGGCTGCTAAGAGACATTGAATTAAGGAAATTGCTGGATTAAACCAACCCATATATTTTTTTAAAAATATTAATTTCAAAATTTAAGTAAAAAGATGTGTTGGTTTGGGGGAGAGGTTATACTTTTGTTTCCACAGGAAATGAAAGGCTATGAATTCATTCCAAGTTAAGGAAAATCAGGTTGGATCAAGGAAGACCACACTAAAAATCCTGGCTACAAACAAAAAAAATAAACCTAAAAGAAAAAAACCTACAAGGCACATGATGTATATTTTACTTGCTCAAACACATAACAAAAAATCATATTTAATGATTTATATATAATGCACAATCTATACTTGTACTAATACAGATATGTCTGTTAACAAAGCCGGGCAGTGGTGGCGCACGCCTTTAATCCCAGCACTCGGGAGGCAGAGGCAGGCGGATCTCTGTGAGTTAGAGGCCAGCCTGGTCTAGAAGAGCTAGTTCCAGGACAGGAACCAAAATCTACGGAGAAACCCTGTCTTGAAAATCAAAAAAAAAAAAAAAAGGATAAATAATTGAGTATTTTCTCTAATTTTGTCAAATACAAATGGACTGAGTGTTATAACTGTAATTCTTACTTAACAGCTGTTCTGATATATATATGTATATATATGGTTTTACTATGTTAAAAAACTTTCCTTTTTAAAAGGGGGGGAAATCTATGGAATAGTCCTTCTGTACAGTGTGAATATGTATTACTCTCATTGATTAATAAAAAGCTGGCAGACCAATAGCCAGGCAGGAAGTATAGGTGGAATAGTCAGAGACAGAGGCTTTCTTTGGAAAGCCGCCTTCAGAGCACTCTCCTGAACAAATCCCCCTGAGAGTCTCCCAGGACTAAGAAAAAGCTTGAACTTTTATAGCTTTTAGGAGTGGCGGAAAGTCTCACATCACATGGTTTAGTTCATCACAGCTTATATGACAAGGAGCATGGAGGAGCCAGGTACCATAAATCAAGGGCTGTCAAGTCACAGCACAGAGTCCCAGGGAGAGGGGCAGGGATGTCTGGCCTAACTCAGGCTGTGCGACTTGGCATAAAGGCTCAAGCCAGTGTTCTAACATGCTCCACAGGATTGATGGCAGTGTGGTGCTGGGAATATACCTAACCGTGCTAGGGCCTCAGTTTCCTTCTCTGCAAAAGAGCAGGAAAGAGCATCCACCTCAGAGGATGGGGAAGTCTCAGCAGAGGCTCCTGGAAGGCAGCAGGCACTCAGGAAGGGTTTGCTATTGTTTCGGGACCTGAATGTTCTCGTTCTTGTTTCTTCTTTGGTAGCTTCATTGTTGTCAGGAAATGTGTCAATTTCTGGCTACAGATGCTGCCGCCATCCTCTTCCCATGCCCGGTCCCTCCCCAACACACACACACACACTCACACTCACATACTCACCACCCACACACACACACACACTCGCATACTCACTCACACACACACACCTGCAGACCCAACACTCAACCTGGCCATTCCTCTCCATGCTAAAGCCTCTTGTGAAAGCTGTGTCCAGGCCTGCCTTGGTGTCCCTCTAACAAATCCTACAGACTAAAGAATGCCATTTTATGAAAGGCCTTAGCAAGCAGAAGGGGAGGATCTGGAGTTCAGAATCTCCTAGACTGCCTCATGTCCTCGCTCCAGCCAGTGGTCCCCTTCCAGGGTCACTCCTCGCACGGGAGACTGCTAGTATCTCCTAGGGCTGGTCCTGGGAATGACTGGAATTAGAAGGGAGGGTGCTGGGTCTCCTTCTGACCTGCTTCCTGATCCCACTGCTGGCCTTGGATCTCAGAATCCACCTCTGTCTGCTCTGGACTTCAGTTGTAACATCTGCTTTATTCATTCATCCCCTTTTTCAGAAATTATGAATGGCTTTCTTTCTGAGAGCCTGCCCTGGAGTTTCTGTCTAGGTGAGACACTGGAGGTGGGGATGGCGTTGACAGGCAGGGTCTCGTGTAGATAGGGCTGGTCTCGAATGTCTCATCTCCCTACCTCAGCCTCCTAAATACCAAGACTACAAGTATGTACCACGGCTGGCTCCTGTCAC
The DNA here is from genome assembly GCA_963919715.1 of Microtus obscurus. NCBI lineage: Eukaryota > Metazoa > Chordata > Mammalia > Rodentia > Cricetidae > Microtus > Microtus obscurus. Next base: position 27,940,536 of record CAWTZC010000015.1, read on the forward strand.
CTTTCTAGAAGGAGATTCTGAGGTTTTCTGTGGTTACTGTTCTGGTTGGGCTATTTCATTCTCGCCTTTGTTTTGTTATCTCCGTATTTGCTGTGCATGTGTGTGCACACACTCAGACCGTGACTTGCACGGGAAGTGCAGATTCTCTCCTTCCACCACGTGGGTTCCGTATGGAGCGCAGGTTGTCCAGCTCCATGGACACGCCGACGACACCCCAAGTCTTCTCACTGACCCTCCTTCTCCCTCTTTGGGGAAGAAACTCATTTCACTGATTACCTCTCTTTTCTATTTTATTATTTTATCATAACTTATTTCCTCCTATTCTTTGGGGGTTTCTTTGCTATTTCTTTTTATTGAGTTGAAGCCTGGTTATTTTTATTTCACTCTCTGTGCTTGCTGGTTGCATCTAAGCTTGAGGTGCTGAGGTGTCCACATGCGGAGTTTCTGGTTCTTCCCAGGAAACAGCTCAGCACTCTCTTGGCTCGGCCCATCGGTCTCGGCAGCCAATGGTAGAAGAGTCTCCACCTTTCCATCCAGTAGACTGTGTCCATATTGGGTCACGCTGAACACTGTGGGTTTTGTCTCCTCACACCTGCTGTGTGTGTGTGTGTGTGTGTGTGTGTGTGTGCACATACCACAGTGGATTTTGATGTATACATGGTTCTTTTGCTGCTGAGCTTTCTTTAATTGGGATACCCAGTAAAAGGTTTCCTCATGGAATTTTCATACATGCCCTGTTTTGATTGGTCCACCCTCCTTCCCCCATCTCCCTGCCCCTCTCTGCATTTTACTGCTATAAATTTATAGTTTATGGTTTCCATCTTTACTACCTCTTTAACCCAAAACCATACAGATTGTTTTTGTGATGACTAAGTAAATGTATTTTTTTTCTTTTGTTTTTTTTTTTCAGTCCAAAAGGTCGCTGGCATGGCTTTCATTGTTGTCCATTTCACATGAATACAAAAAAAAAAAAACTATATATTTATCTGTGAGGTAGGAAGGAAGCGTCGACCTGGAAAGTCCCCCATCGGCCCATGTATTCAAAGCTCCTTTCTCAGCCGGTGGCATTACTGGAAGATAGTGGAGCCTTTAGAAGGTGGAGTCCACAAAGGAAGCTATGACACTAGGACGTGGCCTCGGAGGGGCTGTCAGAACCCTGGCCCCTTCCTTTGCTTTCCTGTGGCCTGTGCTTCTGCCACGCTGTCTTGCCATGGTGCACTATGTTGCCACTGGGACAAATGACCATGATCTGGAAACATGAGCTAATTAAACCCTTCTTTTTAAAAAAAAAATTGATTAGCTCAGGGTACTGGGATGGAAGGCTGGGAGATGAGGAATGGCTGGAAGAATGATGAAAACCAGCTAGGGTACCACCTGTTAACTGTTATTGAAAACTACATTCTTACTTTGAGTGTGTGTGGTTGATCTCTTGACCTCTGAATTAGATGTGCTCACACCATCCGTAATGATTATGATCTGCTGACTTCCCCTCACATCTCAGCACTTCCAGCCCTAGAACTCCTTGGTGGCCGTGACATGCCATGCAGCTGGTCCCCTGCTCCTGTTCCTAGCCTCCACTGAAGACCCGACTGAAGAACAGTTGCCTCTGTGGTAAGGGACATTGAGTGGACCCCACCCCTGCCTCTCTACAAAACAGCTTCCTCTGTCCCCAGCAGCATCATTGACAAGGCTCTGAGAAGGAGGCCTTAGGAGCAAGAATAGCAGGGGAGCCATCTCCCTACGGTCCCGTGTGCCTTTTAACTGGGGCTGGAAAACTGAAAACAAACCTACTTCCCAGACATTTGGCTGCTGGTTCCTAACACAGACTAGGTTGCTGATGCCTTGAGTGAGGGCTCAGCCCTCCAACTACGCAGCTGAAATAGTTTTCCTGCAGCAAAGCAGGTCCCCAGCGCAAAGAGACGCCCACGAGCACACCACGTTGCAAGCGCAGCATCCACGCTAACTGCAAGTGAGTGCCCTTGTGTCCTGCTTCCACTGTTCCCAACCTGCAGTTAGCACAGTTATGTGACGGAGACCCTTTCACAGCCCACTAGACTGAGATGCTTGGGGAGAAGACATATGTCAGATGGAGGATAAGGTGTGGGGACAGAGTTCCTGCTGGTGGGATGCATTCGGAGTTCACTGGAGTTCAAGCTGAGGCGAATCCACAAAAAGGTTGCTGGGTGAAGTAGGGTTGGGACAGGATGGGTGTGAACACGTGTGCAGAGACCAATCCAGCATCAGTCCCGGATGCAAAAAGCTTGCATGCATATCAGTTCACAAGTGAATATGAAGCTCTTGGTGGGCCCTGGCTCAGGGCTAGTTCAGTAGATTTCAGCAGTAATAAGGGTGGGATATGGTGTGGTGGCACAGCGCTTGCCTGGCACACATAAGGTGCTGGGTTCAAGTCCCAGAACCACAAAGAAAAGGAGAAAAAAAGAGGAAAGGGAAGAAAGAAGAGGGAGGAGATTATCCTGAGTCCTGGGTTTCGCACCCCAGACTAGGGACATGATTCACTTACTGGGAGAGCCAAAGAAAGGTGCTGGGCAACGTAGGATTGACAATAGTAAATGTGAGGTGCGTGATCCCCTCGATCTTAAGAAAAAGATGTCTGGGTTCCATGCCCCTGGTAGCTCCTCAGCCAGCACACACCCACGGCCCCTAAGCCCTAGTAGCTGCTTTGCCTAGTGGCATAGTTTAAGTGAAAGTTCTCAGATTAAAAGCCACTGAGAGTGCCAGGCAGAATAGGGCGCCATCAGAGAAGATGGCAAGAATGGTCGAGTCACAGGATCATCAGATTCCTTGGCCACCTACTATTAAAAAGAAATGCTGAAGCGTCCTAGTCTCAGGACCCCTCGGAGCCCCTGGAGGGTAGGTCAGCATGACACAGGACACCTGGTACCAGGGACCAAGCTTATCCCCCCTGATAAACATTGGCCTTGCCTCAGGAGCTCCTGTATATCCCAGGAGGACACAGGTATTAAAGACCATGCCACCAGCCCCGTCCTCCACTCCAGACCTTTCACCTCTGCCCACGTGCCCCCCCATACCCTGGATATGACCTTTCTAGGGTGGCTCACTGACTTCTGTGGATGGTCTGAGCAGGGTCTCTGATCAGCCCCTGCATTCCTCTGCACCCTCCAGACAGTACAGCCCCCCCAAACCTCCAGTTTATACCTACTATGCCTTCACTGCTGCTTCTGGACATGCTTCAAGCACCCAGTGGGCTCCTTTGAGGCAGCCTCTGGGGCCACGGCTGGCCGCTGTAGAGTGGACATCAAGAGTTCCAGGGGTCTCCCGTGCCTGGCTCTTGGCAGGTTGGGACCTCACAGCAGCTGACACCCCACCTCTGTGGGGACTTTGATAGCTGCAGCGGAGCTGGGAGTGGAGGTGGACTCTGGGGACCCACACTCTGAGAATGACACTTTGTATGGCCTGTCAGGGGGTCCTGTTGGGGGCAACCATAGCTCAGGTGTTGCAAATTCCCTGTCCTCACTCAGCTCTGGCAAACTCTCTTTAATAAACATCCCCTCATTTACAATGTGGCCTCAGGACAATTTCAAGTGATTTTAAATGGCTTCATTAATTTACATACTTTTTTATGATTGGCATCTGTCACAGGTTTTTGGAGCACAAAGTTTTTCCACATCATTTTGGAAATGGACCCTCTGCTATTTTACAATATACACTTTTAATTTATATGTAGCAGAAGAAATCCCAAGGTCTCTTAAAGACCTGTTTCCCATTAGGTTGAATAATAAAATTGCATAGAATCCCATTTCTCAAAAAAAAAATTAAATTTATTTCATCAACCAGTGCCTCCCGTGATAAGCAAGGATGTCATTAACATGTGGCGGGTGTCATTGGCTGTGTCCTTAGACTGGGCCTTGGTGTGTGGCCTGGAAGCCTGTTTCAGCACAGCTGAGCCTCCAGAAACAGGCTGCCTGAGCCAGTTATATCTCCCCCTCAGTTCCATACAGCTGCCCCTCGGGCTGCCTGAGTCCTCATAGCCACAACCACAGCCACAGTGCATAGTTACAGCCACAGCCACAGCACAAACACAGACACAGACACAGCCAAGCACAGCACAGCACAGCCATAGTCCCAGCCCAGTCACATAGCCCTACATTTCCTATTCCCCCCAGGACTGCCTCTCGCACCAACAGTGCCTGGCACAATTTGACAAAGCGAAGGCCTGTCTGCTCTTCCCCTGGAACCCTTTGAGCGTGTGCGCGCGCACACACACACACACACACACATACACACACACACACACACACACACTTTACATAGACATACATGCATAAAGTACCTCCAGACTGCTAAGCATCAGTCTGACCCCATCCACAACTCATAGGATCACTCACTGTGTCCTTGGCTGCCACTGGTCCCATCCCAGACCCCTATCATAACTTAAAGTCCCTTGTGTGCCACACTGTGTAGCCTGCCCACCTGCCTCAGCACTCACAGGCCTCCCCCAGGACTCTAGCCACTCCTTCCCCCATTTTACTGCTCCACAAGGCCACTGACCTCTTTCCCCACCCCATCACCCTTTGGGGGACAGACATCTTATCCCACAGGAATGGGCTCTAAATCAGCTATGGTGCCCACACTTACCTCCAGAATCCCATGGAGCAATCATAGGTCTGCAGCAAAGCCTTCAAGTACAGGCTAGGCCTGAGCTGCCCTGTCCAGGCCCTCACCACTGCCAACCCAACCGCACTCTGAGACCTGCCCCCAGGGAGCTGTGGCCCAGGGAACCGCTCCTTCAGGCGTCTCTGACAAAGACACTTATCTCCACTTTTTGATTGTTGTTGTTTTGTTCTTTGAGGCAGGGTCTCACTGTTGGTTGGTCTGGAACTTGCTATGTAGCCCAGGCTGCCCTCAAATTCACAGAGATCTGAACATCTCTATGCTGGGACTAAAGGCATGTGCCACCAAGCCCCAGCACTTACTCTCTATCCCTTCTTGGAGACTCCCACAGGTGGCTTCTGAGCACAGGTGGGAACTATGACCACCCAGCTCCAAGAGAGAAAGCCTCACTGTTGCTAAGAGAAACGATGGGAGATTGGGTGATAGTGCCCAAAAGTCACGGAGAGGCCAGGGAAAGTGTGGGAAGCTATCAGTAACCCGGGTCTCTGGAACCCAGGAGACAGCTGAAGATGTCTTCCCCAGGAGAGAGGCATGGGGTTTCTTCAGGACACTTCAACATATGCTGGGGATGCTCAAACTGGGGGAGCAAGACAGACAGCATTGGAGATGTGGCCTCCCCAGCCCTCCCAGAACATCATTTGATGCTCCACATCTAATAAATGAGCTATGTGCCCCCACGTGTATGGATGGATGGACTAGAGGGTCCATCACTGTGGACATCGAACCAGTCCAGGACCCATGGCATCTTATCTCAAAGCTGCTACTCAAGTGGCAGGAGGTGTGCCAGGAGCCACATGGCCGGTTCACATTCCCATGACAACCTTCCACACTGGCCTTCTTCAAAAACAAGGAATGACCCCAGATCTTGTGCATGGCATAGACTCAGTCAGTCATCCATACCTGCAATCCCGTGGTATCCACCAGGACTTGGGTACAGTAGGGAAACTCTCTAGCCAGAGGACAGTGATGAGGTCAGCAGCCAATACTCAATGATCCAGGTCCTCTAGCTGGAAGACAGATGAAGCCAAAGACAGTACAGCACCACCTACTGACCATCATCTGGCTGGCCATATCTAGCCAGGGCCTCTCCTCCCCAAAACCCACAGCAGGACCTCTGGCAAAACCAGAAAAGGGAAGAAAGGAGAGAGGGTGCTAAAGCAGACCCTCCAAGACCCTCTCCTGTGGCTGCCATCCCCGGTGACTTTACTCGGAGCACCTGAGAAACACTTTAACTACAGATCCCCTGAAATAAAACAAGAAACGCCAGATGTAAGGGGGTTCTTTAATCACAGAGAACAGACATCAGAGACAGAACAGTCGAGCACAGACTCTGCTCAGACCATGCCTTACTCCCAGGCACCCCTCAGGAGGTCCAGGCCACCCCTCAGGAGGTCCAGGCCACCCCTCCCCTCAGATCAGAAGGAGGTCCAGGCCTCACTGCAGGGCAGGTGTCTATCAAAGACTGATGAATCCCCAGCCACACAGGACATAGAACTGGACGGATCAGACATGCAGAGCTGTAGGTGACATGTGGCTCCCAGTGACTCCATCTCCCAGTGCCCAGGCTCTCCTTCATGTCCAACAGAGGAGATACTCAGTCTCCTAATCAGGAGGGTTCAGAGTTCCACATCTGCCAGATGACCTTGCCTTACCTCTCAGCCCAAGTGTAGCAGAGGTCAGGGTCAGGACTAGCAATGGGTCAGGACCTTGACTGGGGTCAAAGCTGAACAAGACTACCAAGAAATGGCCAGAGACTAGGGAGCCCAGCCTGGGGAGTGGGGGCCCAGCAACAGATACTTCCATACGTGGTGCACAAACGAGCTTTGTCATTTTCTTCCACTAGCCCACTGGCCCACTTGCACAGTCAGCCTGAGCTCCACCAGGCTGCAGGCTAGACAGCAAGGGCCACATCAGCCTGGGCAGGAGGATTCTGCCATGGTCAGATAGAGTGTAGCCAAAACAGACCAAACAGAGGAAACGTCTACTGGTTCTCAAAGCTCTGGGCCGCATTCTTGCCAGGCATGGCCTTCCACCTGGCAGACCCTCACAGCAGCTGCTCCGTGCGCTTGCTGCGCCACACCACCAGGCCAGCCATGGCCACGGTCAGCACGACCGGCACTGTGATCAGCGGGATGAGGATTTCGTCTGGAGGATCTTCCCAGTGGGTCCTGTCCACGGTGCAGTTGGAAAAGAACTGCCTGTGGATGTCGGTGATGAAGCTCTGGGCTAGCGGGTTGGGCCAGTAGCAGCCCACGATGTTGGTCTCCAGCTCCGTGCAATTAGTGAAGCTCTCGTAGTACCTACAGAGGCAGAAGGTTAGGACCACAGCTCTCTCAACACCCGTCACACCTGCCCCACCCCAGGGCCCAACAGACGCGGGCAGGGAATGGTCTGGGCTAGGTCCCACTTGGCCACCTACTAAAACTATGACCTCTGAAGTCACCTCCAACTGGGACATCTGTACCTGTGACCTTTTCTCCAGGTCATTTTTCTACATCTGATCCCTGAAGCTGTAAGCTCCCAGGGTCCAGGATGTTTGTTCGGCCCTCCCCAACACTATGCAGGTCTCCCTAAAAGACATGGAACCCAGGCCCGCAGCCACAAGGACCTGTAAAGCCCTTGTCATCTGAGCACCCTGAAGGCCTGAGGAAAGAGTCTGCCTCAGACCTGGGCCAGCTTCCTCCCAACCAAATCAATCTGCTCTCACAAGCCAGGTAGACCTATGAGGCCCAGTCTCTGCCTGTCCGCTACTGCAAAGTTGCCCCTCCACCCCACCTGACAGGATGCAAGGGGACTGCTATATTATGAACAAATGTGGAAAAGTCTCCCAGAGACTCTCCTGAGATGGGCCTCATCCATCCTACCAGACTTCCGTTGTTTCTATAGGCTGCCCAAGGACTAGAGCTACCAGGAACCAGAGTTCAGCCTGATGTATGGAAAAGGATTTCCACGTAACCCCTTAGTCCAGGATGCAGTGAGCAGCCTCAGGAGGTGGTGGCCTCCCTGCTATTGGGGTCTTTGAGGCCAAGGTCAGCTAAGAGGTTCTGGAGGAAGCTGAGTGGATGGATGTCTTCCCAAAGCCAGCAGCTCTACCCAGCCTGTTCAGATGAAAGACAGACACAGGAGAAAGAGGATCCTGGCCCAGTCTCCCACAGGGTCAGGGCAGAGACCCACCTTCTCCTTCCTGTATTGTTCCAGGAAGGAGTGGGGACTTGCCCTTTAACAGGAAGGAGCTACTTCCAACAAGCTGCTTCAAAAACGTCATTGCAGTCTGAATTGGCAGAAGCATCAGAATAAGGATGAAAAGCGGGAGGGGCGGACTATCAATGTCCCAGGTCCTGTGTGTCTACTCCTCCCTGGGCAGGGGTCTGGAGCCTATTCATTCACAGATTCCTGACTTACAGCAGGCTGGTTCTCAAAGTCCAAACCACATACCTGTGGCCTCCAAGGTTCTTTACAAGGAAGAACCAGAATCAAAGAGGCCCAGAATCATTATCCAGACTCAGAGGCCCCACTGGGCTTCACTCTTGATGCAGCCCTGGAGATGCCCAAACTCTCAGGGCATCTGGGACAGGGAATCATAAATACCCCCAGGAAAACCTTTTGCCTCAGAAGGCCCCTTCATCTCTATGGGTGTTGAGAACCACATGCTATGGCCCTCGTGCTTCCAGACCTTTCCACTGAACTGCCCTCACGGCTTTATGTGACTGAGCCAGGCAGACCCCAGAAGCCCCTACAACCCAGGAATGTGTGTAGCAAAGCGAGCTGGGGACTGTGGGAGGGCTGTGGGTGGCTGTGCCTAGGACCTAGAGCGTAAGTAAGGGAGGAGCCAAAGGGCGGGGCTAGGCAGAGTGCAGTGTGCAAGGGCAGTCCCGTGACCAGCAGGGCACTCACACGACGAACTCGGACAGGTTGCACCACTTCCAGACATCCACCCTCTGCATCCTGTCAGCGAAGGTTCTCCCACAGCGGGGCAGCCTCTCCAGCATTCCCGTCTCATTGCAGCCGTACACCTGGGCACACTCATCTAGAGAGGACAGCAGAGAGGAGGAGGATGTCCAGGGGACTCTGATCAGCACAGTCCCTCCTGCTGATGAGCTACCATAGGCCAGTCTTTCCTCAATCCTGACCCTGGACCACAGCAGCAGCATAGGGAGGGAGCCATAGGGAAGCCCTAGGCTGGAGTCCTCAGGAGTGGGCAGAAGTCCTGAGCAAACCCAAGAGCCTCCAACTTCAGCTCAGTGGCCCAGGGTGCCTGCAACAGTCTTGAGAAAGGCCCCGAGCTGGTATGGACCTCCCAGGCCTGAGATAACCTGCTCTGATTCTGGGACTCATGTTCCCAGCAATGACACTCAAGCCTGACACTGCTTGTCACCCCAGGATTTCACTATGCCATCCCCTCTACCTCACACCCGAATTCTATACACATGTGCCTAACAGGGACCAGAAATGTCTTACTTCCCACCAAGCGTGCCGTCTTCTTCCCCAGAACTCACTCCATGTAGTGGCCATTCCAGGGGGTATAACTTCACTCCTTCACATAACCCCTATTCTGTTCCCATCATATAACCAAGGGAAACAGCTCTATTTGGCTTGGAATGTGGGTGTACAGATCCCTGCCAACTGTATACTGGGGTGTACAACCTGCTGTGTCCTGAACAGAGTGGGGGGGGCGTAATCTGGGAGGTTTACGGTCCTACTTTACGTGTGGAGTGTCTGTATGGTGTGTGTATGTGTGTGTCTGTGGGTCTGTGTGTGTGTGTGTGTGTGTGTGTGTGTGTGTGTGTGTGTGTGTGTGTATGGTCTGTATGGTGTGTGTGTGTGTCTGGGCATGTGTTGTGTCTGGGTGTGTGTGCGTGTGTGTGTGTGTGATGTCCTCAGAAGGCATCTACATCCTGGGGTTTGGTGTATGACCCAGCTCTGTGCCCTAGAAACTAGTGAAGACAGGAGGAGACAGGAGAGAAGCTCCTGCTTGAAATGGGGTAGACTTGGCTACACCAGTTATCAGCTCAGCCTCAGTTTCCCCGTCTCTAAGCAAAGTAAATGTCCATGGCTCGTGGTGGCAAATGCTCACCCGCTTCCCTCAGTTAGCAATGAAGTAATAGCAATGGTGGAAGAACAGATGCGCAGTGCTCTGATAGGTCAGCCAAGCCGGCCGGGGTCCCACGTTCCCATGCAGCTCGCACTGGCTGAGATCTTCTAATTAAACCACCTGAAGGAAACAGTGGGCCCAGACCTAAGCACTTTCTGTGCAATAGCTCAGCAGATTTCAGAGCGGAAGCCACAGCCCTCTGGATCCTCACAGAGGGAGCCCCAAGAGGCCCTAGGTTCACAGACAAGAGCCCACCCCACCTATGCAGGAAGGCTGGCAATCCAGCTCACCTTGAGGGTGGCCCTGAGACCACACACCATTCTTCTGGGGACAGATAAGTGACAAGACTGAATGAGGTGAGAAGTTGTAGAGTGAGCAGGTGTGATGCCCCAAGGTGACCTTGGCATTCACCTGGTAAAGGGGACACAGACCTGCAGAAAGCAAAACTGCCTTCCTCCACACCCATAGGGAACATGAGAGACTGACACTGCCCGGAAGCCAGAGAACAGGACACAACAGGGCCTCCCAGCTGCCTAGGACCTGGATACCCAGACTTGGAAGGGCTTTTTCATTCTATGCCTGTCTAAACCTACAAACCCAGGCTGATAACACTGGGTGTCATCCCCAGTGGGGCAGGGCAGACAGGACCCCGTTGGTGCATACAACCATCTCTCTTCCTGCATCTGAGCACACTAAAGCCCCCAGGGAACTGCGGTGCAGCAGGAAAGGGCTCACAGCCCTGGCTCTGCACTGGAGCCCCACCACATGTAAGAGGTGGTGGGACAGAGGGTGACCACATCCTCCCAGGGCAGCCCCTAATAGACAGGTGTCAATGTCCCATCTCTCCCCCGGTCCCCTGGCAGCAATCCATGACCTCCCGACCCCTCCTTCACTCACACACTCACCTGTCCACCTGCCCACTGCAGACCTGGCTCATCTGAGAACATAGCCCGTCACACCCAGGGTCTAGCCTGTGTCTGAGACCCTGTGCCCTCTTCTACACAGAACACCACATACTTAGTGTCCCATAGACACCTGTAGCACAAGACCCTATGTGGATCCACTAAGTCTGCACATAAAGATGAGGGCCTACTGTCACTGCAAAGCATTTCACCCGGAAGTTTAAAAAAAATGCATGTGGTGTGTGTGTGTGTGTGTGTGTGTACATGGGTGTTTTGCCTGCATATGATGTCTCTGTGCCCACAAAGGCCAGGAAAAAGTATCAGTACTTCTAGAACTGGAAGTACGGACTGTGAGCCACCACGGGGGTTGTGGGTGCAAAGAACCTCTGCAAAAGCAGCCGGTGCTCTTCACTGCTGAGCCGTCTCTCCAGCCCCCTGACTCATAGGTTTAGCAGAAGGACTGTGAGCACTTGTGTCCAGTGAAGAACTGCGCTGGGTACTGAGAAGGGAAGCAAAAAGGAACTGGCTCCTATCTCCAGGGAACCTGCAGGGTGTTAGAAGGAAACATGGGGATTCCTGCTCTGAAAGGGAAGAAACAGAGGCCAGGGCATACTGGTCAGGGCAAGTCTGACAACCAGGAAGTCTTAGCTCCAGGGTGTGTGAGGGCTGTGCGGGAAGGCAGCCACCTTCAGAAGACTCAGTCTGGACTATGGTGGCTGGTGAGGGGACAGCCAGAGCTGCTTCTAAACCACAGCAAGGCCTGGTGCAAAAGCTGAGGGCATCCTAACAGGCTTATCCAGGTTGATCCGAGTTGTCCAGGTGGCAGACAGGGCTTAGGGCAAGAGGAAAATAAGCCCAAATGTTCCAACACTGTAGCATCAATGGATACTGGCCACAGCCAGAAGACAGGAAGGTGACACCAGTCAGTGAAGGAAACGGTTATCTCTGACCTCATGGAAGCTCCAGGGTGCCTCTGACACACACCACACAGGTCCTAACCTAAAGCCATACAGCTTAGAGCAAGGAATTAGCAAGCCAATGGCTAGTCGGAGTGGAACCCAGAGCCATGGGTTGGTTTTGCCCAGTCTAGAAACACTGCAGGCAGCTGAAGCCAGGGTAAGGTGCGAGGGATGGTCTTCAGGAGATGGATGCTGTCTATGAAATGAGCCAGAAAGAGCTGCACACCAGGCAGGCTGGGAGTGACTGCATCTGGGCAGGGCCGGGGGAGCCCTGGGTACACAACAACCTTGGGGATTTCTAGTCTAAACTCACATGAACTCGGGCAATCTAGGGAAACCCCAAGTCACTACACTGCAGAAGGTGACCACAGACAGTCAGGCCTACCAGAGCAGGGGCAAAGTTAGGCCCTCTCTGGGAAGACATGCCATGATGGCAGCCCTCATGAGATTTCACCATCGGTCGTCCAGGGCAGCTGGATGGCTCACAGTCAGCTGCAGTACAAAGAGCCACCGAGGAGAACAGCACACACCAAAAAAGAGAACACGAGCAGGGGAGACAGCTCGGTGGGCAAAGCACGTGTATGAAGACCTGAGTTGGGATCCCCCAGAACCAGTGGAAAAAGCCAAGCAGGCGTAGCAGCCACCAAAACTCAAGAGGCAAGGACAGCAGATCCTCAGCTTGACTAGCTGGGACAGAAGAGCTCTGACTTCAGTGACAGATACGGCTCAGTTAATGAAGTGGAGAATGACCAAGGAGGACATCTAACATCAGTGTTGGGTCTCCACATACACACACACATGGGCATATGTACATGAGCACACGCATACAGAGAGAGAGAGAGAGAGAGAGAGAGAGAGAGAGAGAGAGAGAGAATATTATTTGGGAAAATCTTTACATCTTGGACTGCTGAGTCTGTGACGCTGAGGCCCCAAACTGCTCCCTCCTGTCCCAGCTCCAGTCATAGAGGCTGTATCCCAGGCAACCTCAAGAGGAAGGATCCTAGTCTGGGCTACAGTTCCCCCCTGCCCACCTCTCTGGGGAGGAACACATACATCTCATTCCCTGAGCCGCATGCTGTAGGAACTCTGTCCATTTTAAGCAAAGAGTCCAGGAGGGGAGAAGTTCCTTCTCCACCCGGTTCCCCCACTCGCCTGCCCAAGAATGGCCAGCCAATTATACTGGTTCTCCATGGAGCTTGCAGGTAGAGAAGAGGCTCACTGGGAGAAGAAAGCCAAGGATGCCATGGCTGAAGTCCCCTTTGCTAATGCCTGCTCCTAGGCCAGAGATGCCTCCCTGGTAGAATTGGCCCACTACAGCACTATGACAGGAAAAGAAACCGAGGTCCCACCTAGAGGGAGAGGCAGGACATTAGGACACAGAAATTTCCACAGCTCTGGCAATGGAGACTGTAGTGTGGACCATGCCAGAGTGTCAAAAACAATGGAGATTGTAGTGTGGACCATGCCAGAGTGTCAAAAACAATGGTGCTCCATCGGTGAGCCATTAAGAAGGGGTAAGCTGAAAAGTGAGCCAGCAGGATGGCTCCACGGGTAAAGGGATCTGCCACCGCCTGACAACCTGAGTTCAGTTCCCAAGACCCACATGGTAGAGGGGGAGAAATGACCTCTGCAAGATGTCCTCTGACCGCCACATGTGCTATGATACACAAATACTCATGTATGACATATGGGTGGGTAGGAAGGTAAGTGTAAGTAGGTAGGTAGATAGACAGACAGATAGATGGTGACAGACAGACAGATGTAAAAACTTTATAAACAAAAGCAACAAGTAACATGGTAAACAGAGTGAGAATTCCACAGAGGACAAGGAAGCCACCAAGAGGAACACGCTCAGAATCCCACTCATCCCCCTGCAGGTCCAGCCACACCCACTCTAGAGTCAGCAGAGCAGGTGTGAGGAAGACAGGGCATGTTCCCTGGACCACTGGGGCCTTGAGAGCTCAGGGGACCCAGACACTGCTTCAGATTGACCTGTGAGCCATTAAACTCGAGGCAGAATCCTAAAGAGTCTAGCTTAAAACAAAATGTCATTCATTCCCAGTGGCCAGCCTGGGACACTGGACAAGACCTTGTCTCCGAATGAGTGAATAAATTAATGATGATCAGCAAGCTGGGAGGAGGAAAGGAGAACTCAAATTACTAAATCAAAAACGAAAGAGAGGCACGTGATGCCACACTCCTGTAAACCCAGACCTTGAGAGACAGCGGCAGACAGAGCTCTGTGAGTTCTGAGCCAGCCTGGTCTACACAGTGAGCTGTGGACCACTCGGGGCTGGTGAGACCCCGTCTCGAAATAAAAGGAAGAGAGATGGAGCCTCGCTGCACCAGCACCCACCTTCCAAAGCAAAAGCGACTATAAGCAAAGACTACGAGCATCCGTGTGCTGAGAGACAAATGAGAAACCCTCCAGTAAGACAGAGACAGGGGTTAAACTGCATCCTGGCGGAAGGCGTGGCTATGTTGAAGTCCTGGCTGGAAGCCCCTCCCTTATTTGGAAAATAGGATCTTTGCAGAAGTATTCAACTGATAATGAGTCCATTCGGAAGGGCTCTAGTCCATATGAGTGATGCTCTCTCAGCAAAGCAACCCTGGGGTGCAGGGACAAACACAGAGGGAGGTCGATGTGAAATCCCACTGAGAGAGGTGGCTTGCAGGAAGGCAAAGGGCAGAGTAATGTCGTCACAATGCAAGGAACGCTGGGGCCACCAGGAGCCAGACAGAGGCGATGGAAGAGAAAGTCCCCACTGAGGATACAGAACTAAGAGAAACTTCCATTGTCTCGGGTCACTTGGTTTTGATTCTTAGTGACAGTTGAAGGACACTACTAAAGGTATAAACTACTGAAACTCACTCAAGAAGAAATGGGAACTCTGGAGAGAACCCCAGTGGGTAATGGAACCAACTGAGTAACTAAAGCCTCTGGAAAACTAAGCCCGGGCCCAGAAGGCTGAACTGGCAAAGTCTACCAAGTGTTCAGAGAACTAACAGAAATCATCCACAAACTCTTCAGATAATAGAAGAATAGAACATCCTGACTTCTCCAAGTCCTTACTCATTCTGTGAGGCCAGTTTTACCTTGGAAGAAAGCTAGACCTCTTAGGAATACAGATACAGAAACCTTGGATAAACACTAGCCATGTAACGTCAGCAACACACACAAATGAATGCACACCACAGCTAAGGGGAGTTGTCCTAGAAATGCAAAGATGGTTCAACACACAGAAACCAGTGTAGTGTGCCACATTGGCAGAAGGGAGGATGAAGGGACCCACATGACTCAAAAAAAGCATTTGAAAAAATAAAATGTCTTTTTGCAATTTAAAAAAAAAACTGAAAAAGAAAACACCCTTAATACATAATACATTGAAGGCAATACAGGAAAATCTCAGTTTTAACACCACGCTCCATGGTAAAAGGCTAAAACATTTTCTCCTGAGACCAGGGAAAGACAAGGATGGCTGTTTTAGCACTTCTATTGAACACAGAGCTGGAAGTACATTCCAGAACAGTGGGCAGGAAAGAAACAAACGATCCAGACTGGAAAGGAAGACAGAAAAGCATTTGTACTCACAAATGCCATGGTCTTCTACACAGAAAGCTCCAAAGGAGCCATGCCAGAATGGAAAGTGTGCAAAGAAACAGGGACAAACCAACACGCAACAGATTGCACCAGAGGGACGTGTCAGCTGTGAGTAGCCGTTTCCCCCCCTAAAAATCGTTACAGGAACCATCACCTTGGGGAGCCTGCAGGGAACCCCACACCCATAATTATGTTAAGAATAGTTCTATTGGCAAAACCTGCCCCACACCCAATTAGCTGTTATCTGTTAGCGGAACTGCCTTAAATTCCAGCTATCCAGGGAACTAGGTGTGGCAACTCCTGACTTCTTGGCCTACCTGACCGGATGTAGGTTACGTGACCCGGGACTACGCAGCCAGATTCCATGCTCCTGTGCCCTGCCCCCCTGCCCCCCAATCCAGGGGCTATATAAGCTGCAACCCTGTCCCTAATAAATGGAGACCGTGACAAATTTAGCATGGTCTTCTTCTTCTTTTCTAGCTCAT
The DNA here is from genome assembly GCA_963919715.1 of Microtus obscurus. Classification (NCBI taxonomy): domain Eukaryota; kingdom Metazoa; phylum Chordata; class Mammalia; order Rodentia; family Cricetidae; genus Microtus; species Microtus obscurus. The sequence goes on from CAWTZC010000015.1 coordinate 27,956,228, forward strand.
ATCCTTCCAGGTAGTGCCCCTCCGAGAGACCCTGGAGTAACCAGATTGCAGGGTGGGTTACGACCCCTAGACTGTAGCCCACCCCAAAATGCAATCGACAGTCAGCAGTGAAGAGCACTGGATGTTCCTGCAGAAGATCCGGGTTTGTTCCCAGCACCCACATGGTGGCTCCCAACCATCTATAACTCCAGTTCTAGAAGATCCAACACCCTCTTCTGGCCTCTCTGAGTATTATACCTGTACATGGTACACACATACACATATAAGCAAAACACTCATACACATAAAAATAACACTAGATCTTTTAAAGACATTAATAAAATCCAAAAATAACAGAAATAATTTTTATAATAATACAGTCAAAAGAAATTAAATTCTTGGCACTCAATTTGCCAGTGAAGGTCAAATCCTACACTCTGAAAACGGTAAAACATAGGGTCTATATAAATGCAAAGATAACCCATGCTCATCAACTAGAGTATTTAGTATTATTAAGATGCTAATACTAAGCTAGAGAGATGGTTCAGCTGGTAGAGGCTAGGCTCACAACCACACATCAGGATGTCAAGGACTACTGTGGCTACTACAGTTTTCAACTTGACAAGATCTGGACCCATCCATGAGAGAAGCCTCTGGGCACACTTGGGATGGATTTTCTTGACTGTGTTAACAGAAATGAGAACACCCACCTTGCGTGCGGGTGGTACCTTCTGGTGGGGGACCAGAGAGAAGGAAATCCTAGGGAAGGCATGAGTGCTTTTTGCCACTTCCCTTTGCGTCTCACTGGCTGAGCTAACTGCTCTATCGCCGCTGTCACTGCTGCCAACACCCTTCACCGCCCTCAGAATTCAGGTTCTTCTGCCTTCCAACATGAACTGGAAACCAGTGGCTCTCCAGGAATCATCCAGTGCCAGACAGGGAGTGCTGGGGTGTCTAACCTCATAGCCTGAGCAGCGGCCAGCTTCTCAGCATCTCCAGGATCAACTTATCCTATAATAAGCCAATCTAATAAATCTCCCCTTTAATATATATTCATCTAATCAATTTAATATATATTCATAGTTTTTTCTTCTTGAGACCCTGACTAATCCAGTTACCTAAAATGCTCTATATTACTATAACGAGCATGGAGAGGACACAGCTCTAATTTCAGTACTTGGAAGGCAGAGGCAGGAAGAGTGGGACTCGAGGTCATCTCCAGCTGCACAGAGAGTTCAAGGCCAGCCAGAACCAGCCTAGGAAGATAGATCAGTAAAATGTTTACAGAGCCCACATGAAGAGCCATCCATATCCTCAGATTCTCAGTGCAAACTTAAAAAAAAAAAAGCAGGTGGCTGGAGAAATGACTCAACAGCTCAACAGTTAGCAACACATGCTGCTCTTGCAGAGGACCTGAATTCAGTTTTCAGCACCTACAGCAGGCAGCTTGCAACTGCCTGCATCTCCAGCTCCTGCCACTGCAATGCCCTCTTCAGGCACCTGTGCATACATGTACAGACACACACATACAAGATAAATCTTTACAAAGTAAAAACCCATTAACCTCTGGCTTCCATATGTATCTGTGCATGTACACACACAAAAAAATGAAAAAGAGGAGAAAAAAGAAAGAAATATAGGACAGGAGAGATGGCTCAGCTGGTACAGTATCTGGCATGCAAATCTGAGGACCTGAGATTGGATTTTCAGTACCCACATAAAAGACTGGCATGGGAAGCCAGGTATAGTGGCAACATGCCTTTGGTCCCAGCACTTGGGATACAAACATCTTTGAACAGACATCTCTAGTCTACACAGTGAGTTCCAGGACAGCCACAGTTAGAGTCTACCTAAAAAAAAAAAAAAAGTCAAACCTTGGCATGGTCATGTGCACCCGTAACTCTAGCACTACAGCTTGGAAATTTCCAGACGTGGCTGGCCAACCCAGTCCAGCAAATGGTTATCTCTGCTTCCAGTGAGAGATCTTGCCTCATAAAGACAATGAAGAGGGCTTAGCACTGGCTGTTCTTCCAGAAGACAGGAGCTTGATTCACAGAGCCCACATAGTGGCTCCCAACCCTCTGTAATTCCAGGACCAGACTTCTATTGGATAAAGTATACTTTGCAACAAAACGTATCTCCAGAGATAAAGAAGACCTTTAACGACTCTCCTGGTTAGGTGTGGTTGTTTGTCTTGTTTTATTTTTGTCAACTTGACACAGTAAAGTCATCCGAGAAGAGCAAACCGCGACTCCATTTCATTGGTGCACAGCAAGTGTGTGGAACATTTTCTTGACTGATTACTGACATGGGAGGGCTCAGCCCACTGTGGGAGATATCACCACTGTGCAGGAGGTGGCCTGGATTATGTAAGAAAGCAAACTAAACAAGAGAGTAGGCCAGTAAGCAGCAACCCTCCTCTGCCTCAGTTCCTGCCTCTGGGTCCTGACTTCCTTCGTGATGGATTGTGATGGACTATGATAGAGACGAGGAAGCAGACAAACCCTTCCCTCCCCAAGAGCTTTTTTTGGTCATAGTGTTTTATCGCAGCAATAGAAACCTAGCTAAGACAAAAATAAAGGTCTCAATTCAACAAGAGGCTCCAACAATCAGAGGCATTCTCGGCTTACTAACATATACACACCAAAACGGGAAGGGACAAGGCAAAAATAACAAACCCACAATTATGGTTGAAAGAATCTGATGCTTTTTCTCTTAATAATTTAAGGAAGAAATAGACTTTTATAACAATTTTATTTTATTCTTATTTATGTGTGTGTGTCGATATGAGCATATGCCACATGTGTCTAGGTACCCTCAGTGGCCAAAAGCAAGTCTCAGATCCTCTGAGGCCAGAACTCCAGGGGTTGGGAGTTGGCCTGATGTGAGTGCTGGAAATGGAATCTGGGTCCTCTGGAGGAGCAGGAAGCGCCTGTTAGCTTTTAACTGCTGAGCCATCTCTCTGGTCCCAGAAATAGATTGAGGAGGAGCAGTCAGAAAGATTTGGGAAAATTCTGATACTTTCATGGGTGTTTGCTTACAGACTCTCTTTTAAGACTTGATATCACTGGGGCCCAGCTTCCAGTTCGTCTCTGCTCCCACAAACTCTAGCTGCTCCTAACCATAAATCTCCCCTCCAGGGCCCTGAGGCTGCAGAGCGTCCCCCGTCACGTCTGTCTGCTTTGTGTGTTTGAGGGTGCCAATTTCCACGTCAGAGTTTTGGGCCCTGGGGTGTTTTGAAGGAAATAATTATTACAAAGTACCCGAGTTTGCTTATCTGTTGCTGAGATAAACCCTGTCCAAAACCAACTTAGAGGAGGAGATGGTTTATGTTAGCTCACAGGTTCATCATAGAGGACCACGTAGGCAGGAAGGAACCTGGGGGCAGGTTTTCCATGAGGGAAAGCTGCCTACAGCTAGCTTTCCCCTGGCTTGCTAAACTACCTTGTTAGTACAACCCAGGCCCACCTGGCTAAGGGGGGCACTGCTCACTGTGGGCAGTCAGGAGATACCCCACAGATGTGCCCACGGGCCAACCTGATGGAAGCAGTCCTTCAGTTGAGTTCCTCCTTCCTAGGTGTGTCAAGCTGACAACCACGATCAGCCGTCACATAAAGAAAACCTTTTGAAGGGCTGGAGAGATGGCTCAGCAGTTAAGCGCATTAGCCGCTTTTCTAGAGGACCCAGGTTCAATTCCCAGCACCCACGTGGCTGCTCACAACTGTCTATAACTCCAGTCCCAGGGGATCTGACACCTCCACACCAAAGCACATAGAATAAAATGAAATAAATTTTTTAAAAAAGAAGAAAACCTTTTGAAGACAAAGCAAAGATATTCCTGCCTGATCTAAGTGGGAGCCACCGTAATGAACCCCTCATAAAAACAGAGACTGGGGGCTCTAAGCCCAACCCTTCTAGATAATTCTATCCCTCGGGGTAAACACATGTTACAGAACAGAGAAGCTGACTGAGTACACTAAACCCACGCAGGCCACAACCCAGGTCCACTGCATAGGTGAGGTGAGGACCCAGGAGTCCCAGTTTGCTACAATCCCGTGTCTACTCCAGCGTACACACCGGGCTGAGGATGAACCACAGACGGGTTGTTCATCAAGCATGTGCACTCAGGTGGGCAGGCCCATTGCCCAGAGGCCTCACGTGAGCTCATTCTCCTCCAACATGCTTCGATCAGACTTTCACCTCTGACAAGCCCAGAAGATGCCCCATCTGTAGGTCTGAGGACCATGCTCTAGGAGCAAGGCATAAGCAACGGGCAGCAACATCCCTGCCCACTCACCTAGGCCTTAATAAACTTGATCACCGGGCCTCAGTGTCTCTGAGCCAGGCACCTGTTCCCCACTTCAACCCCCGACTCTTCGCCTTCCTCAGTCTGTTGATCTCAAGGAAACATTATTCCTCTCGTCCCCTCCAGTTACATGATGGGGAGACCAAGGCCCGGAAGTGAAGCTCCTCACCCAGGAACAAACACAAAGTGAGCATCTGATCTGGGGACATCTAAGTCTCCATCTGTCCCCTGCTCAGCTGCGTGTGTCAAGCCCGACAGTGCGCACTATGAAAGCAGCCCTGGTCCAGGTCAGGATAGGCCCTTAGGGACCGTATACAAGCAGATGAGGGTGAAGACACACTATGCTCCTTTCTCCCTCAGGCCTCCTTGTTCCATACGCATCCTGCGTCCCATAGACAGGCTCCCAAGCCTGGGCTCTGAAGGGTCACTGGATGCTTACCACATCCAGCTCTTACCTTCATTCCTGGACCTGGCTTTCTCAGTCCCTGGTGGGATCCCCCCAGTACATTAACACAAGTACTAACCTCCACAAACATCTAAATAGATGTCAGCCAGGAGAGTCCCACCAACCACACGCTCTGGTAACTCACATGTCACTCATGGCCTTCCTAGACCTGGACATCAAACAGCCCCCTCAGCCTGCCCTAATAACCAGGTGTCAGACCACCAAGGCCAGCTGTCTCCCCCTCCCCAATTCCTGTTTTTCTCTTCTGCCCCTTAGTCCTCTTCCCTGTCCCGGTTCCTTTCCTTCTCTTCACCTGGAAGTCAGAAAGAATCGGAATCCTAGGAGGCAGCTGAAAAGTGGTATATTTCCCTCCCCTCCCTCACACACATGCACTCACACATACACGTACACACACATGCACGCACACATGCGCACACACACCAGGTCTGGTCAGAACAGGCTTGTTCAGCCCTTCCTCTGGGCTTTACCACCCTCAGTCAAGCAGACCCAGCTCCCTAAAAAGAAGGGATGGGGTGTCTCTCACAGCACATTTCTCTCCCTGCTCCCTTGAATCTCTGTGTGCCCCAGTTTTCCACGTGTTCCAGCACTATGATGTGCCCCAGAAGTTTAACATACCCCAGAACTTCCATGTGACCCAGAAATGCCAGACAGCCAGAACCCGTGTGTCCTAGATCTCTCTGCGCCCCAGAATCTCTATGTCCCATAACAATCAGACACTCTAGAATCTCCACACACCCCAAAATCTCCATGTGCCCCAGATCTCTGAAAACTCCAGGATCTCCAAATACCCCCCAAGAACTACAGTAAACTCTAGAATCTTTGCCTGTACCCAAATCCTACACGACAACTCACCCAAAGACACTGAATGGGGGTAATGCCCCAAAAGTGGGTCACTGCCACTTAAACTTCCGGCTGAACCGTAAAGTTCTCAGGAACTGAATCAAAGCAGAAACCCATTCTGGGCGGTTCCGTTCGGAAACAATGAATGCTTGGGCCTGTGCATCTTTTGTCTCGGTGACTTCCAGATGCTGAGAGATGATAAACAGCCAAACAGATGCATTTCCTAGAGAAAGGCCTTTTGTTGTCAGTCATCTGGAAAGGAAACCAGGTCCTCTCATCCTCCATGGAATGAGCATGGCCAGACTGCGGCCCAAAGGCCATTGTCATCTGGGGGGAGGCTGCGATTTCTGGGCAGCTCTGTCCCCTGTGTCTCTTCCTTATCTCTAACGGGAGTGAGCCAAATGACCTCCAAGGCAGCTCCGGTACTAGAACTTCCATGGCAGTGGAACCACCTCCTTCAAGACCTTATGTCCCCAGCACTGCTTGTCACCCACAGTGTGACAGGTGACACACTGGCAGGGCACTATTACTATAACTAGTGATAAAAACTGTGGTGCCGAGGACTGGAGGCATGGTTCGTGGTTAGGACACTGGCTGCTCTTCCAGAGGACCAGGGTTCAATTCCCAGCATGCACACAGAGGCTCACAACTGTCTGTGATTCCAGTTCCAGAGATCTAACACTTTCACACCAATGTACACAAAATAAATTTTTTAAAAAGATCCAATAAAGGCATAGTTTTTAAATTGTGGCACCATGTTCGCAGTCATGGACACGCACAGGGCACGCACAGATCCTGGGGTGCTCTCTGTCACGGTGCTGTGAGGGCACGTGTACCAGACACAGGCTCTGCTTTACATGAGCAGTTTGGTTCCACAGCATAGAGTGACTGGTCTGAGCTGAACTGAGCAAATCAACCAACAGAGCGCTACTCCACAGCCATGGTCGGACTGCAGCTAGGGAAACTGAGGCCAAGAGCCAGGAAGTGGACACCTGCTGGATGCCTCGTCCCAGAACCCTGATTAAAGGTTTCCTGTGAAGGACTAGAATTTCAAGGAAGCCCCACAGGCTCTCCTGATGCCGCTCTCTGTGGTGATCAGGCCCCGACTCTGTGCAGCCTAACGACAGTTCCAGACATCGCGGTCTCAGCAGAGCACAGTGATCCTAGTGATCCTAGGAGCCAGGGAGCTCCATTCCAGAAAGTAGACAGCGCTCAGACCCCACCTTGGCCGGACTGCACGTGACAGTACACATTTCACCTCTGACTCTTGGTCTGGCCAGACTCACACCAGCCAGGTCTGTGAGAAGCTGAAACTGACCTGCTTGGACCCTGGGTGAGGAGGATTGGCCCTTGGGGACAGTGACCCCGGGAGACCAGGACTACTAATGAGGATTTCATGCGGCTTCTGTATGTTTCCCAGTTCCACAGTGGAAGTAGTCGGGAGAGACATGGTTTCTTTCTAAATAAACTCGGGACCTTCTTTCCTCTAGACACCAAAACGCCCACCAGAGCAGCCTCGCCTTGGAGGCTTGCTGAAATCCCAAGACAGCACACTGACTTCTGAAAGAGGCCACAGTCCCAGTCCTTCAACGTAAAACTCCACCAAAGCCTAGGCACCCACTCTTGAGCATGCAACACAGCTCCACTCTGGACACAGAGACCTCGTCACGTCTCCCCCATCTTTGTCCCAACTCCCAGGCCACACCCCAAGTCATCAGCGCTGAGGAAGGCACTGCAGACAGGTCCAACTTCATCTAACAGCCAAGGAGGCTGAGCCGGAAGGGAATGGAAAACATCCTAAGGGACCCAGGGGCCATGGCCCTGGAGGACAGACCGCACACACCCTCCTGCCAACAGTTTTCCTCCCAGCTCTGGCCAAGCACTGGACTTGCCCAGCAGCTCCAGCACGGGGCAAACTCTCCCACCAAAGCCCTTACAGAGGCACACACAAACCCACACAGGCACACAGACCCAATCAAGCACACTCAGGGGCACAGACACATGCATACATGCATGCACGCAAGCAAACACACATATGTGTGCATGTACCTTCTTTTATTTGGTTTTGGTTTTGGCTTTTCAAGACAGAGTTTCCCTGTGTGGCAGTGGCCAGACTAGGCTGGCCTCAAACTCACAGAGATCCGCCTGCCTCTGTCTCCCTAGTCTGGGATTAAAGGTGTGTACCACCACCACCCGGCAAAATATATTTAGCCTTGTGTAACTTCTTCAGTAAAATACTTCTTTTTTTTTCTTTTTTAGTATTTCTTTTTTAACAATATTTTTATTCTTTAAATTTTTATCTATGTATACAATGTATTTTGATCATATTCACCCTACTTCCTCCAGCAAGCTCCCCCCAGACCCCCTCAACATGTCTCCCTACCAACTTTATGCCCTTCCCACCCCTTTCAAAACAAGCTTAATATTTATCTCATTTCTATTTTGTGAGAGCAATGTTTCTCCCTGAGTCCTGTTTTCTCCCTGGAAAAGGATTCGGAATTCTAGCCATCCGCACCTGTATGCCATGTGCACCGGGCAGAATGGGAGGCTCACTACCTCACCAGAGACCCTTGCTAGTCACCAGGCCATCACAGCCCCGCAGAGGACCTTGTGCATTGCAGCCCAAAGCCTTTTCCCTCAGCTCCCCTAACGGTGGAGGAGTCATGAAGACCCCCAGCAAAACCTGCCGGCAGCGCTGGAGTCAGTGTACGCCCTTTCCAAACTCTGGTAAAAAAGGAAGGAGTAGCCTAGGCTCGACGCGGGAAGATGAGCGTCCTCGAGCGTCCCAAGGCCCCGAGGGGACGGAGTGCTCCCAAACAAGATCCCTCCTTACCACAAAGCAGCAGTAACAGGGGGAGAAGGTACAGCTGCCGCACGGGGCTCTCCATGACCAAGTAGGATGCTCCCGGCTTGCAGCAATGCTCAGAGGTAGGAGACTTGGGGCGGGGCCTGGGTGGGGTGGAGTGGGCGGGGGCTCAGAGAGCCCCATTCTAGGCCACGCCTCCACTCCGCCCCTGACTCTGTCGGAATCCAGATGTAACCTAGAATCCTGAGTCTTCCTCTAGAGGGACAGGTGGTGGGGACAGATGTGTGGGATGCGCGTGGGGTCTGGACTGAAACGGAGGAAGAAAGAGTGGAGTCGGGCTGGAAGACCGAGTCCTGGGTGACGGGACTAGGAAAGAGGTTCTGGCCCGAAGACTACAGTTTCGGCTGGGAATGAACGGGGTTCAGACCTTAGAGTCAAACTGGGGAGCAAGCTGGGGAAATGATGGGATGCCGGTCAGGTTGATGGCGGAGGCGGGTGGGGCAGGGCAGGCAGAAGATAGACAAGAGTCTGAATTTGGAGAAAGCTGGGGTTCAGCCTTGCAGGAGACCCGTGTTCCTGTGGGACCCCTGTAAGAGAAGCACATAAATTTAAGCAGACACAAGTCTGAGAGCACTGTCTCCAAGGGACAAGGAAGGGCATGAAGTGCGTTGCTGACTAGATGGGAGACTGCGCTGCCAGGCTGGGGGCGGTGCACACGTGCAAACACAGATGGCTAAGCCAGATGCAGGTCGGTAACCCCGGCCCTCAAGGACCTGACTCCTGGAAAGAAGAGGGCTTTAATTCCTCCCACCACGGGCCACTTAACCAAAACAGAACACACCTGTCCCTCTCGGCCCCAGAACAGCTTTCTGATTGCCAGTGCTGGGACACAGACAAGAGAGCCCTTTGCCCTCCAAAGCGCTTACTGTTGCCTTAGAGAGCCCGTGCCAGTTTGAGAGCTAAGGCACACACCTGGGAAGGTGGTTTCCCCACCTAGACAAGCACTCCCCTCTCTAGACAGCAGCTACTGCCCCCATCACTGTGCCCAGCGGATCTTTCCTGACCTAGAGGGGCTCACTTTACAACTTTCTGAGAGTTTTCACCAAGAATATTCTGATGGAGCCGGATTGATTCAAGGGAGACATTGCATAAAAATTTAAAAACAAAAAACAAACAAAGAAACACTTTAACTGATTTAGCACTGAAGAGATGGCTCAGTGGCTTAAGAGCACTTGCAGAGGGACCTGAGTTCGGTTCCTAGCATGCAGGCGGTCATCTGCAACTCCAGCTCCATGGGATCCAGTTCCTCTCCCCTGGCCTCTGAGAGCACAGCACATTGTGCACAACCATACATAAACTAAATCAATCTTTAAGATTAAAAAAATTAATAATATTTTGAAGCAAGGTGGCAGTATTTAATCCCAGCATCCAGGAGGCAGAGGCAGGTGGTTCTCTGTGAGTACAGGGCCAGCCTGGTCCACAGAGCTAGCTCTAAAACAGTGAAGACCAGTCTGGAAAAAATAATAATAATAACATTTCGAAGAGGCCAGTTAGCAGAGAAAGACTAGGACCTCTGGAGAAAAAAAAAAAAAACCTTCAGCCCGGAGGTGGTGGTGCACTCCTTTAATCCCAGCACTCGGGAGGCAGAGGCAGGCGGATCTCTGTGAGTTCAAGGCCAGCCTGGTCTACAAGAGCTAGTTCCAGGACAGGCTTCAAAGCTACAGAGAAACCCTGTCTCAAAAAAAGAAAATCTTCAATTAAAATCCAAACTGATTTAAATTGATCAGTCACCCTGCTTCTGCCTGAGGGAATGCAGGACAAGTCTAGAGGTGCCAACATCCAGGCCTCCCACCCAAAGGTGAGTGAACCCCTCCCCTATGCTAAGGGAGCGCACCAATCAGGCCACCCCACATTCCAGCAGCTCACATTTATGGAGGACGTTCAGGTTGGCTGTCCCACAACAATCCCCACCAGCCTGACTGTGGCTCAGCAATGGCCAGCATATGGCTCGGGTGGGCCTTCAGAGATGCCACCTGAGCACCAGCCTACCTGTGGGCACCAGCTCAGGGCAGCTGACGTGGCTTCCTGGGACTGTGCAGGAAGTATTCTCTGAGTCTACTGTGGGGAACCCTTGTCCAGCCCACAGAGGTGAGTAACAACACCTCAGCTCCACAGGACTGCCCAACCCCCCTACACCCCCTCCAGGACCTCTGTCTCCATGTCACTTCTGCAAGACAGAGTCTTCGCCTTACTTCTCAGCCCATGGCCTCCCAGAGTAGGGCTCTACTACCTACAGGCTGTGAGGAACAGTGCCATGAGAGCCGGTGCCTTCCTGGCATGGGGACACCCTGCCCTTCCTGTCTTCTCCCTCCTGGCCCCATGTCCTGGCTAGGCTGCACATGTGACCCATTTGCACAGACCTGTCTCCTTCACCCAGTCACCTGCTTCTCTCTACCTGCTTCTCCAGATCCTACTAGTCTACATAAAGCCCAGATGCTGACCTCTGGTCCCCAGCAGTGTCAAGCGAGGGACCCAGGACATGCATGAGCCAGGGACAGTCAGAGCCAGGCAGTCCACCCCCAGAAGTCCCGTGACTGTAAGACACAGGGATGAGACATAGAACTCCCTCTCAGAGGACGGTGGCACTGCAGAGAAGCGGGCTGGGGACACGTCAGGGGATCCGTTGCTGTCACAGACACTCATTGCGCTCCCACAATACCCTGACCCCTGGCCTGAACCAGGCATCTCTGGGGGCTGTGACCCCCCCTCAAATTCAGCAGCAGACTGAGAATAAACAGTTTGGAACCCTCATTTACTTGCTCAGTGCTTGACAGGCCTGACTTCTAGAGAAAACCCGCTCCGGGGGCGGATGCTCTGTAAGTGATGAGGATGCTGGCTGTCAGCTGAGACCATCATTCTGAGGACAATCACAAGTTAATCAATGAGCAGTCAGTCCTGGAACATTAGGCCAGGAGCTCCTGGAGCCATCCTGGGACAGGGGATCCTACAGTGGCTACTGTACCCCCTGTGTGCCTCTCAGTTCTTCAATGGGGCCACAAGAGTCCAGCTGTTGATCTTAGAGGAATGGCCGCTCCTCACACATCTGTGTCTGGGCGTCTTTACCTCAGGTTCGTCAGGCTGAGCCCTCCCGTGTCTGCATCCTGTGTTCCATGCTCCACCATCATTCACAGTTCTTTAGACCAACTTCCCAATCCAAGTCACTGTGCCCAGTCAACTGATCTTACTCTTCCACACTTGGCTCTAAGAGGACATGGTGACCAGAGAGCGTCACGTTTTCACCTGAAAGAAATGCACACAATTTCCTGGCACTCTCGCTGAACTACACGTGTCTGCCATGTCTTTACACACACGGGCGCATGTGCGTGCAGCTCGCACACGCACACACGCATACACATTGCACACATAACACATATATAATCCACACACAATAGACACACACGTACATGTGATATACACAAGTACACACATACAGTACACACATCATGCACAAATGCACACACATCACACACATACTCAAGGAGCATGAAATGAATTGAGATTTCATTTCTTCCCAGTCATGAGTGCCTGAGAGACATTCCTGATCATTTGGCGCCCCCTGCTGGAATAACATTTAAATAACATGACCTCTCACTGTCGATGAGCTGACACACCTGTAAGAGGAATTACAGAAAGGAACGTTTCTGACCCAACCCACAACTCGATAGCTAATTTCGTCTTCTTTTTAAAATGTTTTAATTAAAGCATATACATATGTATGAGGACATACATACTTATGTCCATTACATAACTCAGTGTGTAATGATCAAGCCACGGTAACTGACCTACCTAGTGCTTCAGACAACTGTCATTGCTTTCTGTTAAGAACCTTTAAAACCCACTCTACTGGCTATTTTGAAATATTCATTTTCTAAACCTGGTGGTGATGGTGCACACCTTTAATGCCAACACTCGGGAGGCAGAGGCAGGCAGATCTCTGTGAGTTCAAGGCCAGCCTGGTCTACAGAGCTGATTCTATGACAGCCACAGAGAAACCCTGTCTTGAAAAAAAAAAGAAAAAAGAAATGTTCATTTTAAATTACTTTCAGTCTTAGGAAGGTGATGCTGTATTAGGAGGGATCTGGAGAGATGGCTCAGGGGTTAAGAGCACTGGCTGCTCTTCCAGAGGACCCGGGTTTAATTTCCCAGCACATGGCAGCTCACAACTATCTGTAACTCCTGTTCCAGAGGGTCCAACACCCTCTTTTGACCTCTACGGGCACCAGGTCCCATACTCATACAAAATAAACATATATTAAAATTATAGTCGAGCATTAAGAAACGTATCCTGCCTGCCTGTCATAGTTTTGTGGTAGTTTGAATGAGAAATGTCCCCCATAGCCTCAGACATTTGAGTGCTTGGTCCCCAGTTGGTGGCACTGTTTAGGGAGGCTTAGGAGGCGTGGCTTGCTACAAGAAGTACACCACTGGAAATAGACTTTGAGAATTTAAAGACTTGTGCGATTTTGAGCTCTCTCTCCCTCTTTCTCTTCCCCTCTCTCTTCCCTCTTCCCTCCCTCCTTTTCTGCTTCCTGATTGCAGTTCAAGATGTAAACTTTCAGCTGTTCCCACCACCATGTCTGCTGTCTGCTGTCACAATTACCCTCTGAAAACGTAAGTCCAAATAAACTCTTTTTTTTTGGGGGGGGGTTCGAGACAGGGTTTCTCTGTGGCTTTGGAGCCTGTCCTTGGAACTAGCTCTTGTAGGCCAGGCTGGCCTTGAACTCACAGAGATTCACCTGCCTCTGCCTCTGCCTCCCGAGTGCTGGGATTAAAGGTGTGCCACCACCGCCCGGCCAAATAAACTCTTGTATAACTTGCTTGGCCATAATGCTTATCACAGCAGCAGAAAAGTAACTAATACAACTCAAACTGGTGATATCGAGGGTGCCTCCGTGGCCTAGACTGCCGGGATGGTGGGACTTCACCACCACCCATGACATAGCTTCCTCAGGAGGAAGGAGAACGCTGGTAAGTCTGGGCATGATGCATGCGTTAGTTCCTTCAAGCTGAGCTGGGTGTGGGACCACCCAGATGGGCCCCTGTGGAAATAGCTCAGCAGTCCTCATAGTTCAGTGGGGCCTGTCCACATCTGAGGCCATGAGAGCACCGACTCTATCAGGGGGTTGAAATGAACACCTACTGGTTTTGAGAGCTGCGTGGGTGGCTATGTGGACGCTCTGTAACAGACCTGTGGAGAGAGACATGTCCAGCTCTTTTGCACGGCCAGCAGTGGGCAAAGCTGGGTGCCGGCCTCTCGGGGTCTGATGCTTCTCTCATATCTACTCAGTGAGACTTCCTGGGTGGCACTGATCTGTGTCTACGCCAGTGGGTGCAGGGTGGTTCTCACAAGTGTGAGATATCCATGGGAGAGATACATGCGTGTTATGAGTCTGTGATGTGTGTGCAGCGCTTGAGCGTGTGTAACAAGTCAATGTGTGTTATGGCAGTGTCCATGATATGGAGTGTGTGTGTGTCACATGGAAGTGTTCAAACAGAACCCATTGGCCCCAGCGGGACAAAATCAGCAATCGCTTTTCCTTTATCCTGACCTCTTTCCCTTCTGAGCCGGCATTTGGAGCCTGTGATGGGCGGAAGGAAGAGCCTGCGGGTACCTCTGAGAAGGGAGTCCCTTCCCCACCCAGGGCTACAAGCAAAGAAAAGGATGTTTGTGCCTCGTTGTGTAGCAATTTTCTCCAAGAATAAAACCTTCCATCGTGGAAGAAAGTTAAAAGGATGTGGAGGAAACCACAGGCTATTCCAAGGCAGCTGGTCTCAGCCTGAGGGTCGTTACCCCGTTGGGGGTCCAATGACCCTTTCACAGGGTGCATATCAGATATCCTGCCTAACATATATTTATTTTTTAAATATTTATTTATTATGTATACAATATTCTGTCTGCATGTATGCCTAAAGGTCAGAAGAGGGCACCAGACCTTATTACAGATGGTTGTGAGCCACCATGTGGTTGCTGGGAATTGAACTCAAGACCTTTGGAAGAGCAGGCAACACTCTTAACCACTGAGCCATCTCTCTAGCCCCCTAACGTATATTTATATAATGGTTCATAACCATAGCAAAAGTACAGTTAGGAAGAAGCAATGAAAATAGTTTTATGGCGGGGGGTGGGGGGTGGGGTGTCACCCAGCATGAGTCACTGTATGAAAGGGTCCCAGCATTAGGACAGTTGAGGACCACTGTTTTAAGGGGAGGTGACACACACTCCACCCTGCAAGGAAACTCACTAAGCTCAGAAGGTAGACAGCTCAAGAGCTTCAGATAGTCCTTGAAGCTGAACAGATTCACTGAGCCCCTCCCTCTCTGAGTAGACACGAACGGGGAAGAACCTGAGACACTGGCAGAGGTTCAAACCAACTGAGCCACCTGGGAAGGACAAGGCTCTGAGCCGCCCGCAGGTTGTGCACTGCGCTCCAGGTTTCCAGCTTCTTGCAAATGGCCTCCCATGCAGGTGGTGATGCAGCCATCTCCGAGTCTTTTCCTCCCCTGTGAGGAACCCTGCGAGAACTCACGGTTCACTCATGATTCATCTTGAGATGGGCGTCGGTGCTACTCCCCCTTTGTCTGTCTGGGGTCCGTAGGCAGTTGTCCATGTCTCCCCAGGAACAGCCCCGAAGAGAGGACACAGGGGTGGCTCCCTTGGCATCCCTCAGAAGAGGGTCATCAGGAAACAGGGGTGGCTGAACAAGATGTGTCAACAGGGAGAACATGTATCATAGAGAATGCGGGAAGAAGAGCCTGGGCTCAGGATTTGGCCTTGGCCTGGAGACAATGGAACAAAGTCCGGCTCTGCCGAAGCTGGCGCTGGAAAGAGGGACCAGAAGCTGTACTGTTAAAGCGGTGGCAGTAACTCATATGGGCCAGTAGAGGGAGCTGCTGGCCGTTTTGTAATTTCGCTCCAGCCCTCTTTTTTTTTTTTTTTTTTTTTTTTAAAGATTGTTTGCTTGTCTGTTTTTCTGAACTCAGACGGCAACGCTCAGCAGCTTTGTCTGAAGTCCGCGTGCAAAAGAGCAACGGAGGCGTGGCTTTGGGATGTCAGGCCTGCTGGTCTTTCTTGGCAGAGAAAATGTCTGACAGGAACTATTCGAAGTTGAATCCCACATCACTGAGCCATCCCTCCAGTATCTCTTTTTCACTTTCTAACATCCACTCAAGATGAAATTATGCTGCCTCTGACCTGTTCTGGTGTTCTAGGGTCATGACCCAGGTCTCCTGCATGCTTTAAAAAAAAAATAGATTTAGTCAAGCGGTGGTGGCACACGCCTTTGATCCCAGGCAGATGGATTTCTGTGAGTTCTAGGCAAGCCTGGTCTACAAAGTTAGTTCAAGGATAGTCAGGGCTACACACATATGCACAAAAAGATTTGCCTACTTAGCGTGTATGAACAGCATTTTGCCTACATGTGTGTATATGCACATGAGGGCCAGCATGCAGCACCCTCAGAGACTGGAAGAGCCCGTTGCATCCCCAGGAACTGGCGTTACAGATGGATGTGAGCCACCATGTGGGTGCTGGGAGCCAAACCAGGGTCCTCTGCAAGGGCAGCCGGTGTTCCTGACCAGGAAGCCATCTCTCCAGCCCTTCTGCTGCTTCCTAGTGGCATAATTTCCACCGTCTCCAACTTCCTTTTATTTTTCCTTCGATTAAAATAAATTTCTATTTAAACACGCGATGGTGGAGGGGGATAGGGAAGAGAGAAGGCTTTAACACTGAGCCATCTCTCCAGCCCAGATCTTCTCTTCTTGATGCATTGCTTCATTGTCAGTCTTCACCAAGCCAGTCCTGATCTCTTCATGGGAGAAGCATCCGTGGTCCACTGGGAATCCACAGACTTGTGGGCATGGGGGTGCAGTATGCAGGTGCCTAGAGAGACCAGAAGGAGGCACGGGTTCTGGAGCCACCAGATGTGAGTGCTGAGAACCAAACTCTGTCCTCTGGAAGATTAGCAAGTGCTCTTAACAACTGAGACATCTTCCCAGCCCCTGAAAATATTTTATTTTTTTTTTTTTTTTAGCATCGCACGACAAAGCTTTATTCATCCTCAGTAGGCAAGCTCTCTGGTGCTTCACTTGAGTATGCTGTCATCTTGGGCTTCTGCCCGTTCTCTCTCAATCCGTTTCAGCTCATCTAATCTCTTCTTCTCCTCCGCTGCCACCCTCCTCTCCTCCTCTGCCCGGGGCTTTAGGTAACTATAGCGCTTGGCACCTCGGCTAGGCCATGCCGAGGACCAGGGCTGAGTATCGGCCGAGCTTGATGAGTGGAGAGACCTGAACTGGGGGCACCATCTTGTCCGTGACCTTCGTGCCGGAAGCTTCGAAAATAATTTTCAATGGAATAAGGGGCACTGATAATTTTCTTAAAGATTTTATTTGTTTTTTTTTTTTTTTTTTTTTTGGTTTTTCGAGACAGGGTTTCTCTGTGGTTTTGGAGCCTGTCCTGGAACTAGCTCTGTAGACCAGGCTGGTCTCGAACTCACAGAGATCCGCCTGCCTCTGCCTCCCGAGTGCTGGGATTAAAGGCGTGCACCACCATCGCCCGGCTTTTATTTGTATTTTATGCATGAGTATTTTACCTGTATATAGAAGTTCACAGTGTGTAGTACCCACAAACGCCAGAAGGAGGCAGCAGATCCCTTAGAACTGGACTTGGGTACCATTGTTAGCTATTGTGTGAGTGCTGGAAATCAAGCCTGGATTCTCAGCAAGAGCAGCAAGGGCTCTTCACTGCCAAACCATGTCTCAAGCCCTAAAAAACAATAGTTTTTTAAGTGTCAATGGCAGTAATCCGGCTAACTCTGTAGCGGATGGTGGAGCCCTTGAAGTATTTCAGCAGACTGGAGTGCCTGACTGAGGAAATATTCAGGGGCTTCTCCCAGGCTCCTCATCTCAGATCCTGGGTTGAGCCCCAGTGAACTTCTCCCCCTGTGCCTCAAGAGTGGTGTGAGAGGGAATGTTTGGGCCCCTTTTCCAATGTAGGGATCAGATTGGTGTTCTGATCCTGTCTTTCAGTACCCACAGGCCTGAGGGTCTGTCCCAGGTCTCTAAACACAGCAGGATTGGGAGGAATATCCCTACATCCCTCCTAGGCTGTAAAGGGCTTCCTGGGACAGCTGAGAAGCCACCTCTTTGTCACCTCACTTCTCCATGGACCCTGATCTGAGTCACAAAGACCCCAGGCGCAGGTTTCTGAAGGAGGCAGTAGCAGTTAAGACTCCTCTCACCAGAGGAGACCCGACACCCCCACCTCCCCATCCCCGCTTCTCAGCCCCACTTCTCACCAAAGGGGCTCCCCACCTCAAACCTCAGCAGCCCTACCTTCTTCCTTAAACATGATGAGCCTACCCTGTGCCTGCCAGCACACCCTCCGTGGCCCCTGCGCCCTCTGTACACCACCTGTCCTCGGGCAGCTGACTCACTTAGTAGTTTCAATTTTTATTTGTTTTATTTTTATTTATTTATTTATTTGTGTATGCGCTTGCACGCAGTCACAAAGGTGCCTTAGTGGGGAGAAGGGGTCAGGGCCAACCTTCCACCAAGTGGGTCCTGGGAATCAAGCGCAGGTCCTATACCTGCTCCTTCAGAGGCCTCTCCAGCTGAGGAGGAGCTGCAACGGGAGCACCCTGGAGGCTGCACCCCATCCCCTTGTGTCCCCAACACAATGATGAGTGCCAGCTAATGAGCCACAAGGGAACAAGCTGTTGCCATAGGGTCCAGCTGCCATCTCCTTGCCATTGCCCAGAGCAGCCAGGGCCAGCTGTGGTGTCTCACACACCCACCCTTGGTGCTGCCGAGCAGGGGAGGGGCACAGAGCCTTGGAGAAGGAGAGACACCTCTCTATACGTGGATATGATGGGGGGCGAGGGAGAACCTCAGGATGGGCAGGTAAGGAGTATGCCTAGGGCGTGCACACGGGGCAGTGAACCCAGCAACAAGGGTGGGCCCTGACACACAGTCATGACTCCATTGACAAGGGAGAGACCCTCGCTCAGGGCACCGTGACCAGCAATGATGGCAGGATGCACACCCAGCAATCATAACAACCACTATAAGAGAAACAAGCTTAGGGACCAATCTGGCCTTCTCTACCCTGACTTGTGCTCAGACCTTTTGAGAAAAGTACTGCCCGATTGACCCCATAGTACAGAAAGAGCAGAGCAGGTACCACCAACAGCCTGGTGCTGTTTTCCCATCCTGGGTAAGTAGGGCTGGCAGGCATAAAAGAGCCTACACATCTTGGAAGAACGTGGGCTCAATATGGGCAAACCAAGGGCCAGTGAACACCCCGGGGCACAAGAACTCCATGTCTCTTGCCGCTGGGCCTGGGGAATTCAGAGTAATGTCTTCATTCCTAGAACGCTCTGGCTTCCCCTCCTTGCCTGCAGGCTCTGAGGTTGTTTGTGCACCTCCTGAACTCCTTGTCCAGCCAGCACTACTCTGTCCTCCCTAACCTTCCCTGACCACACAGGAAAACATGTCCTCCCCTGACCAGTGTCACCCCGGGTCCAAGGCCAAGTTTCCATGAGTAGTTAAAGCAGTCTTCTGCTTCCCCTCTCTCTACATCCCAACAGTAGTACCCTAAAACTGGTGTGTGTGTGTGTGTGATGTGTGATCCACCTGCCTCTGCCTTCCAAGTGTTGAAATTAAGGCGTGCACCACCACGTCTGGCCAGATACTCCCTTTCTAAGCAGTCTGCTGCCGTCTGTGGAGCCTTCTCTGACTGG
This sequence comes from Microtus obscurus, assembly GCA_963919715.1. Lineage (NCBI taxonomy): Eukaryota > Metazoa > Chordata > Mammalia > Rodentia > Cricetidae > Microtus > Microtus obscurus. Next base: position 27,975,421 of record CAWTZC010000015.1, read on the forward strand.
AGGCATGCTCACTCTTTATCATTACAGCGGTTCTTCCTGTCCAGTGTGGAAGACGCTGCTGCGCCCTCCACTTATGGGAGGGAGCGCTCTGGAAGTGCAGGGAAATGTCTTGTCTGAAGTAGAGTGGGGACAAAGGCAAACCCCAGGGTAGCTGGGCTTAGGGAGACATGGGACTGAAGAGAAAGGGGACAGTGGGAGTTGTCTACTGTCAATTCCCAATAACGACATGCAGACGTCTTATTAATTATGAAAGCTTGGCCTTACCTTAGGTTCACTCCCAACTAGCTCTTAAAACTTTAATAGACTCGTTTATATTAATCTACATTCTGCAACGTGGTTCGTCACCTCTGCTCGGTACAGTATGTCCTTCCTCCATGTCTAGCTTAATCTAAGCACCTCAGATTCTTCCCAAGTTCCTCTCTTTCCCCAGAAGTCCCACCTATCCTCTCCTGTCTAGCTATTGGCTATTCAGCTCTTTAGTAAACCAATCAGAAGATACCTTAGGCAGAAACACACCTTTACAGTGTACAAAAGGATCATCCCACAACAGTTGTCTGTAGGAGGGGGTGAGGGGAGACGGACACACCACGACACGACTGAAGAACTGTGATGATGCAGGGCAGTCTGAGGGAGGGGCAGCACACCTCCTGTGGAGCCATCGGGAGGAAAAGGCTGACCCCATGCCTGGGCCGTTAGCAGCAAGAGCATCGCTGAGTTAATAACACACAGGAGAATCTTTTTTTTTTTTTAATTTTTTTTTTAATATTTATTTATTATGTATACAATATTCTGTGTGTATGCCTGCAGGCCAGAAGAGGGCACCAGATATCATTACAGATGGTTGTGAGCCACCATGTGGTTGCTGGGAATTGAACTCAGGACCTTTGGAAGAGCAGGCAATGCTCTTAACCACTGAGCCATCTCTCCAGCCCCCCTTTTTTTTTAATTTATTTATTTATTTATTATGTATACAATATTCTGTCTGTATGCCTGAAGGCCAGAAGAGGGCGCCAGACCTCTTTACAGATGGTTGTGAGCCACCATGTGGTTGCTGGGAATAGGAGAATCTTATATGTAGGAAATGACCCTCCGTTTCCCAACCCCTACAAAAGTATTTAGGAATAGAATGACAAGATGCTGGAATCTAAAGAATTTTGACAGCCTAGGCAATGGCACTGTGACTCTGGCGTGAGGTTTCCCATTGTGGATCCAGGCAGGTGTTAGGTGGGTGTTTGTTGAATGATGTCTACTCCTTTGTATATTTAAAATCATCGTCATAAAAGGTAATAGTGGGGGCTGGAGAAATGGCTCAGCCTTTAAGAGCCCTGGCTGTTCTTCCAGTTCCCGCTCACACCTGTCTGTAATTCCGGCTCCCGGATATCTGATACCCTCTTCTGGCCCCCACGGCACTGAGTACGTTTACACAGAAAACATACACAGGTGAAACGCACACATACAGATAAAATAAAAATGGGCTGCTGAGATGGCTCGGCAGGGAGAAGGGTTGTCGTGCGAACCTGACGTGGCTGAGTTCGATCTCTGGCGCCCACAGTGGATGGAGAGAAGCAGCTCCTGAAAGTTGTCCTCTGACCTCCACACAAACACACCTAGTCCACGTGTTGTGCCTTCCCCCACCTCTCTCTCTCCCCTATACACACACAATACAGACATACTAATAATAAATAACAATCAACTAATAGTGGGCACTGCATAGAAATACACAGGCAGTAGGAACGTTGCATACACAATAAATAAATCTTTTTTAAAAAGAAAAAGAAAACACAAACTGAGGGAATTCTAGAAATGGAAAATCTGGGTAAGTGAACAGAAATTACAGATGCAAGTATCACCAACAGAATACAAGAGATAGAAGAGAGACTCTCAGGCCTTGAAGATAAGACAGAGGAAATAGATTCATCAATCAAAGAATATATTAAATCTAAAAACTCTTAACACATCCGGGAAATCTAAGACACTAAACCTAAACCTAAGAATAATAAGAATAAGCCTGGCAATGGTGGTGCATGCCTTTAATTCCAGCACCCAGGAGGCAGATACAGGTGAACCTCTGAGTTCACAGCCAGCCTATTCTACAAAGCAAGTTTCAGGACAGCCAAGACTACACAGAGAAACCCTGTCTCAAAAAGAAACAAAGAAAGAAAAAACAATAGGACCAGAAGAAGAATCCCAGCTCAAAACCCAGAAAATATATGTAACAAAATCATAGGTGAAAATTGTCTTAGCCTAAAGAATGAGATGCCTATAAAGGTACAAGAAGCTTACAGAACACCAAATAGATTGGATCAGAAAAGAAAGTTCCTAGGGGAGAAGGGGAGAGAAATGTGAGAAGGGGAGGGTGGGGGGAACTTGGGGAAACGGGATGATTGGGATAAAGGAAGGTTGGTTAGGGGAGCAGAGAAGCACACATCTTAATTAAGGGAGCCATCTTAGGGTTGGCAAGAGACTTGGATCTAGAGGGGCTCCCAGGTGCCCAGGGCGATGTCCCCAGTTAGCTCCTGGGGCAGCTGTGGATAGGGAACCTGAAATGACTCTATCCCATAGCCATACTGATGAATATCTTGCATATCACCATAGAAACTTCATCTGGCGATGGATGGAGATAGAGACAGAGACCCACACTGGAGCACTGGACTGAGCTCCCAAAGTCCCAATGAGGAGCCGAAGTAGGGAGAATATGAGCAAAGAAGTCAGGACCACAAGGGGTGCGCCCACCCGTGGAGACAGTGGGGCTGATTCTTTGGGAGCTCACCAAGGCCAGCTGGACTCTGACTGAAATAGCATGGGATAAAACCGGACTCTCTGAATTTGGCGGACAATGAGGGCTGCTGAGAAGCCAAGGACCATGGCACCGGGTTTTGATCCTACTTCATGCTCTGGCTTTGTGGGAGCCTACCCAGTTTGGATGTTCACCTTCCTAGACCAGGATTGAGGGGGGAGGACTTTGGACTTTCCACAGGGCAGGGAACCCTGACTGCTCTTCAGGCTGGAGAGGGAGGGGGAGGAGTGGGGGGAGGGGAGGAGGAGAGGGAGGAGTGGGAGGGAAATGGGAGGCGGGGAGGAGGCAGAAATTGCTTTTTTTTTCCAATAAAAAAAAGAAAAAAAAAGAAAAGAAAGTTCCACATAATAATCAAAAGAAAGAATATTAAAAGCTGCAAAGGGAAAAGGCCAAGTAAAATAAAAAGATAAATGTATTAGAACTACACCCTGCTTCTCAAAGCCAGAAGGGCCTAGACAGATGTCTTGCAGACTCTAAGAGATCATGCATGCCAGTTCAGACTACAATACCCAACAAAACTTCCAATAACCATAGGTGGATAAAACAAGATATTTCATGACAAAGTCAACTTTAAAGAATATCTATCCACAAATCCAGCCCTTAAAAGTTACAGAAAGGGCTGGGCAGTGGTGGCGCACGCCTTTAATCCCAGCACTTGGGAGGCAGAGGCAGGCGGATCTCTGTGAGTTCGAGACCAACCTAGTCTACAAGAGCTAGTTCCAGGACAGGCTCCAAAAACCACAGAGAAAACCCTGTCTCGAAAAAAAAAAAAGTTAGGAAAACTCTAACCCAAGGAAGTTAACTACACCTATGAAAACATAAGAAATAGATAATCTCATACCAACAAAACCTAAAGAAGGGACACACATACTACGACCACCACCAACAACAACAACAACAAAATAACAAATTAAATTATTGGTCATTAACATCTCTCAATAACCCAATATTGACTCAACTGCCCAATAAAAAAGGCACAAGCTAACAGAGTGGAATAAGAAAACAGGATCCATCTTTCTGATGCATATAAGAAACTCACCTCAACATCAAAAATAGACATTACCTCAGAGTGAAGGGTCCAACCAAATGTACCTAAGAAGCAAGCTGGTGTACTTATCCTAACATTTAACAAAATAGTCTTCAAACCAAAATTAATCAAACGAAATGGAGAAGGACATTTCATATTCATCAAAGGAAAAATCCACCAAGATGTTTCAATTCTTAACAACTAGGCCCCAAATGTGAGGGCACCCACATTTGTAAAAGAAACATTACTAAAGCTTAAATAACACATCAAACCCCACACAGTAATAGTTGGAGACTTTAAGACCCCACTCTTACCAATGGATAAGTCATCTAGACATATACTAGATAGAGAAATAACAGAGCTAACAGACATTGTAAGTCAAATGGACCTAGCATATAGCTACAGAACATTCACCCAAACACAAAAGAATACACCTTCTTCTCAACCTCATAGAACACTGTCCAAAAACGACCACATACTCATTCACAAAGCAAGTCTCAACAGATGCAAGAAAACTGAAGTAATAGCCTGTATCCTATCAGCCCACCACAGACTAAAGCTGCATAAAACAGCAGAAAGCCGGCAAATTCGTGGAAACTCTCTACTGAGAGTTATTACTGCGTCAGGGCACAAATAAATAAATTAAAGACTTCCTAGAATTCAGTGAAAATGGGTGCACAGCATACACAAACCTATGGGACACAATGAAAGCAGTGATAAGAGCAAAGTTCATAGCACTGAGTGCCTTCATAAAGAAACTGGAGAGATCCCTCGCTTGCAACTTAACAGCTCACCTGAAAGCTCTAGAACAAAACAATAGCCACAAATAATATAAAATATCTTGGGGTAGCTCTAGCCAAGCAAGCAGAAGTCCTGTATGATTAAAAACTTCAAGTCTTTGAAGAAGATATCAGAAGATGGAAAGATCTCCCATGCTCATGGATCAGTAGGATCAACATAGTAAAAATGGCCATCTTACTGAAAGCAATCTACAGATTCAACACAATCCCCATCAAAATTCAACACAATTCTTTTTTTTAATATTTTTTTATTTATTTTGTATGCAATTAGCCAGAAGAGGGCACCAGACCTCAATACAGATGGTTGTGGACCACCATGTGGTTGCTGGGAATTGAACTCAGGACCTTTGGAAGAACAGGCAATGCTCTTAACCGCTGAGCTATCTCTCCAGCTCCCTCAACACAATTCTTCACAGACCTTAAAAAAACAATATTCAACTTCATGTGGAAAAGCAAAAAACTCAGAATAGCTAAAAAATAGTTCTGTACAATAAAAGAACTTCTGGAGGTATCGCCATCCCAGATTTCAAGCTCTACTATAGACCTGTAGTAACAATAACTGCACGGTATTGGCATAAAAACATGACATTACAGAGATGGATTGATGCAATTGAATCAAAGACCCACACATAAATCCACACACCTATGGACATCTGATTTTTTTTTTATAAAGAAGCCAGAAATATACAATAGAAAAAAGAAACCATCTTCAACAATTGGTGCTGGTCTAACTGCATGTCAGCATGTAGAAGAATGCAAATAGATCCATATCTATCACCCTACACAAAACTCAAGTCCAAGTGAATCAAAGACCTCAACATAAAACCAGATACCCTGAATCTATCTCATAGATGAAAAAGTGGGAAATAGCCTTGAACGCATTGGCGTGGGAGACAATTCCTGGACAGAAAACCAATAGTGCTGACACTAAGATCAACAATAAATGGAGTCTCATGAAAGGCAACAGACATGATAAATAAGACAAAACAGCAGCCTACAGAATGGTAAAATATTTTTACCAACTCCACATCTGACAGAGAGGTAATATCCACAATATATAAAGAACTTAAGAAACTAGGCATCAACAAACCAAATAATCCAACTTTAAAATGGGGTACAGATCTAAACAGAATTCTCAACAGAGGAATCTCAAATGGCCAAGAAACACTTAAAGAAATGTTCAACATCCTTATTCATCAGAGAAATGCAAATCAAAAGGACTTTGAGATTCCACCTTACACCTGCCAGAATGGCTAAGATCAAAAACACAAGTGACAGCTTATGCTGTTGAGGATATGGAGCAAGGGAAACGCCCCACTGCTGGTGGGAGTGCAAACATATACAGCCACTTTGGAAATCAACATGACAGCTTCTCAGAAAATTGGGAGTCACTCTACCTCAAGGTCCAGCTATACCACTCCTAGGCATATACTCAAAGGCTGTTCCATCCTACCACAAGAACTCTTGCTCAACTATGTTCATAGCAGCTTTATTCATAATAGCCCATAACTGGAAACAGCCTGGAAGTCCCTCAACCGAAGAATAGATAAAGAGAACGTGGTACGTTTACACAATGGAGTATTACTCAGCTGCTAAAAACAATGACATCATTAAATTTACAAGCATTTGGGTGGAACTTGAAAAGGATCATCCTCTGTGAGGTAACCCAGACCCAGAAAGACAAACATGGTTTGTAATCACTTGTAAGTGGTTATTAGCTATAAAGTAAAAGATGATCATGCTACATCCACAGACCCAGAGAGGCTAAGGAACAAGGAGGGCTTAAGGGGGACACAAGGATCACCCTGTGAAGGGGAAAGATTTCATGGGTGGACTAGGGGCATGTTGGATCGGGAACAGAAGGGAGCAGATGGGAGAGTATATACTGGGAAGAATGACGATTTGGGGATGGAGGCATTTCAGAGTCAAGGCGGAAAGCTAATGCGAAGGAAACTCCATGGAATCTACAAGAGGAACCCTAGCAAAGACTCCTAGTAATAGGGGACACGGAGCCTGAACTGGCCATCTTCTGTAACCAGGCAAGGCCTTGAGTGGAGGGGTTGGAACACCAACCCAGTCACAAAACCTTTGATGTACAGTGTGTCCTGCCTGCAGAGTGTTCTGGAACTGGAGCCTAGCAGAATCCTCATCGAAGAGAACAGAGAGACTTCACCCAGCAACTGAGGGGAGCAGATGCAGAGTCCACAGCCACACATTAGGTGGACTTGTAAAGGAGGAGGAGGAGGAAGGATCTGAGGAACCAGAGGGTCGGGGACACCATGAAAACACAGACCACAGAATCAATCGACCTGAACTCATAGGCTTGCAGAGATCAGAAAATCTGTAGGGGTCTGACCCAAGTTCTCTGCAGACGTGTGTGTGTGTGTGTGTGTAGCTTGGTATCTTGTGGGATCCCTAATAGTGGGAGTGGAAGTGGTCACTGACTTTTTTGCCTACTTATGGGACCCTTTTCCTCCTACTGGGTTGCCTCATTTAGCCTTGATTTGATTGTATGTGCCTGGTCTTATGGTAACATATTATGTTTGATTAATGTCTCTGGAAAGCCTGCTCTTTCCTGAGGGGAGCAGAGGGTGGGTGATCTGGGGGAGAGGGGAGATGTGGGTGAGAGACTGGAGAGAGACGGGGGAGGGAAAACTGTGGTTGGGATGCAGTATATGAGAGGAGACTTTTATTTTAAAAAAAAAAAAACTGAAGCAGTTGAGAGATCTCTGTTCAGCTCAGTGCCCCATTTTATAATTGGGTTGATTAGCCTTTTACGGTCTAGTTTCTTGAGTTCTTTATATATTTTGGAGATCAGACCTTTGTCAGTTGCGGGGTTGGTGAAGATCTTCTCCCAGTCAGTGGGTTGTCTTTCTGTTTTAGCAACAGTGTCCTTTGCTTTACAGAAGCTTCTCAGTCTCAGTAGGTCCCATTTATTCAATAAGGCCCTTACTGTCTGTGCTGCTGGGGTTATACGTAGGAAGTGGTCTCCTGTGCCCACGTGTTGTAGAGTACTTCCCACTGTCTCTTCTATCAGGTTCAGTGTGTTTGGGATGATATTGAGATCTTTAATCCACTTGGACTTGAGTTTTGTGCATGGTGATAGATATGGGTCTATTTTCATTCTTCTACAGATTGACATCCAGTTTTGCCAGCACAATTTGTTGAAGATGCTCTCTTTTTTCCATTGTATACTTTTAGCTCCTTTATCGAAAATCAGGTGTTCATAGGTTTGTGGGTTAAAGTCAGGGTCTTCAATTTGATTCCATTGGTCGACTTCTCTGTTTTTATGCCAATACCAAGCTGTTTTCAATACTGTAGCTCTGTAATAGAGTTTGAAGTCAGGGATGGTAATGCCTCCAGACGTTCCTTTATTGTATAAGATTGTTTTGGCCATCCTGGGTTTTTTGTTTTTCCACATAAAGTTGATTATTGTCTTCTCCAGATCAGTGAAGGATTTTGATGGGATTTTGATGGGGATTGCATTGAATCTATAGATTGCTTTTGCTAGAATTGCCATTTTTACTATGTTGATCCTCCCAATCCAAGAGCAAGGGAGATCCTTCCATTTTCTGGTGTCCTCTTCTATTTCTTTCTTCAAAGACTTAAAGTTCTTGTCAAATAGATCTTTCACTTCCTTGGTCAGGGTTACCCCAAGATATTTTATGCTATTTGTGGCTATTGTGAAAGGTGATGCTTCTCTGATTTCCCTCTCTGTTTCCTTATCCTTAGTGTATAGGAAGGCAACTGATTTTTTGGAGTTGATCTTGTATCCTGCCACGCTACTAAAGGTGTTTATCAGCTGTAGGAGTTCTTTGGTAGAGTTTTTGGGGTCGCTTATGTATACTATCATATCATCTGCAAATAACTAAAGCTTAACTTCTTCCTTTCCAATACGAATCCCCTTGATCCCCTTATGTTGTCTTATTGCTATTGCTAAAACTTCAAGCACTATATTGAAGAGGTATGGAGAGAGTGGACATCCTTGTCTTGTTCCTGATTTTAGTGGGATGGCTTTGAGTTTTTCTCCGTTTAATTTAATGTTAGCTGTCGGCTTGCTGTAAATAGCTTTTATTATATTTAGGTATGACCCTTGTATCCCTAGTCTCTCCAAGACCTTTATCATAAAGGGGTGTTGAATTTTGTCCAATGCTTTTTCAGCATCTAATGAAATGATCATATGGTTTTTTTCTTTCAGTCTATTTATATGGTGGATTACATTGATAGATTTTTGTATGTTGAACCAGCCCTGCATCTCTGGAATGAAGCCTAGTTGATCATAATGGATAATTTTTCTGATGTGTTCTTGAATTCAGTTTGCCAGTATTTTATTGAGAATTTTTGCGTCGATATTCATGAGTGAGATAGGCCTGTAATTCTCTTTCTTGGTTGGGTCTTTGTGTGGTTTTGGTATCAGGGTAACTGTAGCTTCATAAAAGGAATTTGGCAATGACTTTTATGTTTCTATGTTGTTCTATCGGGAACTCACCAAGGCCAGCTGGCCTGGGTCTGAAAAAAGCCCGGGATAAAACTGGTCTCGCTGAACATAGTGGACAAGGAGGACTACTGAGAACTCAAGAACAATGGCAATGGGTTTTTGATCCTACTGCACTATTGGCTTTGTGGGAGCCTAGGCAGTTTGGATGCTCACCTTACTAGACCTGGATGGAGGTGGGTGGTCCTTGGACTTCCCACAGGGCAGGGAACCCTGATTGCTCTTTGGGCTGACGAGGGAGGGGGACTTGATTGGGGGAGGGGAATGGGAGGCGGCGGTGGGGAAGAGACAGAAATCTTTAATAAATAAATAAATTAATTTAAAAAAATACAAAAAAAGAAAAGAAAAAAACTGAAGCATATATCCATGTCTGAACATGTCTTGATTATCTCCAAAAAGGATAAAGAACAATCCTCCAGGAATGAGGGTTGGAGACCGAGGCCAGAGGCAAGGCCACTTCCCTTCTGAGTGGCCCAAATTTCCTCCTGATGTCTCTGTGGCTCTGAAGGAGGATGAGAGGAGATGGAGAGACTTGCACACCCGTACCCACACTCACACACATACTCACACTCACACACATACTCACACTCACACACATACTCACACTCACATACTCACACACATACATGCAAATACCCACACTCACATACATACACACACTCACACACATACACACACTCAAGCACACACAGGTACACTCACCTGCACACACTTGTGTATATTCACAACACATGTCAGCTGAAGCAGGATCATGGGGAGCCCCTAGCCTTCTGCAGGCCACAGGGTGGGCTGGATCTGGCTGCCAACTCCCTGTTCTCTCTGAAGCTGGAATTCCTTTGCTGCTGTAGCTGGGTGGGAAGAGACCAGGGCTCCACCAGTGGGTGCGGATCATGGAGACCCCTTGAGTGAAAGGGGTCATACAACAGAGACTCAGATTACAGTTACTCATTTCACACAGGATACAGTGAGGAATGAGAAGAAAGGGTTCACACAAGAGTTCCAAGAGGACGAGGACCCAGGCACGAACCAGGAGGGGCTGAACTACCTGGAGAAGCATAGGATAGCAACAGAATCTCACCATCAGACTTGAGCCTGGGAAGGAAGGCCAGAGCAGAGGAGGGGCTCTGAGGCCTATGGGAACCATCAAGAAAGAGCTGAGAGAGAGGACCTGGGGGCCTACTGGCTTCGTACCAGCAACCCCTGCCGTCACCCGTGTCTACAATTGCAGTCATCATCTTGAGATTCTCAATGCTCTTCCCTTTGAGCCTGTGCCTGTAAGTAAGCAGGACAGTGGTGCCCAGGCAGGAATAACAGCCAGTGTGCCTAGGACAGAGTGCACCAGCCTGGCTCCACAAGTGCAGAGCCCCAGGGACATACAAAGAGAACAGAGCTCTGACTCCCAAGGCACAAGGCCTTCTGGGAAACTCAAGCAGCCAAGAAACCCTGGCCAGTTCTTTCCTGGTGGCCCTCATTCTGTGCCAGCAGAGGCGGAAGTGGGAACAGGAATAGAAGCAGAGCCGTGACTTAGGCTTGACTAACGCAAGCGTGGCAGTGGTCTGACAGTGGCCTAATTGTGAGGATGACGGTGGAGAGACGGATGACAACGTGTGTGTGTGCCCGCGGGGGAACACTGGCCTGTACACAAACCTGAGGCACTGGCACCTGCCACAAGGCCAACAAACCTCAAAAGCATGCTCAGTAATAAAAGTCACATTCGACAGGCTGCATCCTTTCGGGTCCCATGTACGGAACATGGCCAGAATAGACAAACGCAGAAACAGCGGAGTGGTGGCTGCCAAGGCTCAGGGCTCAGGGGACTAGTACGAGGCTGTTAGTAGGCACAAGCTTTCCTTTGGGGCTGGTAGGAATGGCCTGGAATGAGAGTTTGTGGTTACAGTCTTAGACAGCTTCCCCTAAGACCTTGAGTTCAAAGCTGAGAGGCCACGGGGCACCAGTGACAGACTCTGGCCTGACAGAGGAGTATGGCCCGCACCACGGGCTGGCAGTGACAGCCAGTAAGCACACAGTCACACAGTCACAATGAGTCGTTACACTTCCCTGCAGGAGAATCAAGGAAATGTCCCCAAAGCAACAGGGGCACAGTGCCCAGCAGGACATCCCATCCTGGCCCATGACACACTTGGCACAGTAAGGGCCCTTCGGGGAACTGGCCTTCCAATGTGCCCTGCACAGGCAGCTCCTTCTCGATGTCATGCTCTCCACTCTCCTCAAGGAGCAAGCATCTCCTCATTCTGACAGAAAATTTTAGAAAACTCCAGAAGAGCACCAGGAGAAGACTAAGTCTCCCAGAGATAACCCAACCCCCGAGGCTTGCTCAACGCCACCTGTCTTGTTTCCTGTGTGACTCTGTATGAATCTGGAGCTCAGAATGTCCTTTGTCTGTGAAGGGTTCCAACCCAACCATTCAAAGTGGCGCTTTCGCACTTGTCACAGATCCTATGTCTTCCTTCTCTGCTCCTTGATTTTCATTTTCATAATAAACATGTAATACCTTTTAAATGGAAAAAGTGATCACCCTTACAAAGAAATTTTTAAAAATCTGTGGCCTCTATTGTGACACCTGCTCCTGGCAACCTTGTCCTGCTCTGTTTATGGGTCCAAGAAGGAAGTGTCTTAGTCCCTCTACGGCTATGCCAGCCTGCCCCTCCACCCCCACCCCTCAAGTCTTCCTCCTGTGGGTCCTTTAAATGCACCCCAGGCACTCCGGCTGCTATCAGTCCTGTGCCTGCCATTGTCACCATGCGCTGCTTCATCAGCCTTGCTCTCGGCCTGCTGGCCCTGGAAGTGGCCCTCGCTCAGAATCCACAGGAACAAGTCTTCGACTCAGGTAGGCCCCAGCTGTTCATCTTACTGCTGGCAGCAGTTTGGAGCATCCCCCAGACTGATCTCGGCCCTCTCTGCCCAGGGTGATGAAGAGGCGAGGAACAAGGGCTCCCCTTGGGGAGAATCCATGGCTGGCAGGAAATCAGGGCCCTCAGATGGGTTGATGGGAGTTGCCTTCAGGCCCTGACCACTTCTAGTCAGGTCTTCAATGAGCCTGTGACTGTGACATGCTTCCTAATGATCACAACGGCCTTCACAGGCTTCTATCCCCCGGGCCACAATTCTGGCAGTTCTTTGACCTTTAAGGCTCTCAGAGATGAGCTTCTTATAGTTTCTATCCACATCTCCACACCTCCTTCTGAGAGGCCCTAGAAGTGAGGGTGACAATTAGACCCTAACTTTTTGCCCTATCTTTTGTGCAGTCCAGGTCATGTGCCCTGTAGCCAGTGCCAGTGAGAACCCAGAGTGTATCAACTGTCGCACCAAAGCAGAGTGTGCCCAGAATGCCTTGTGTTGTCGCAGTTCCTGCAATGCCATCTGCAAGACTCCTGTCAACAGTAAGGCTCTGTCCAGTCCTGATAGGGGGGAGGGGCCAGCAGGGTCAAGAGTCTGCCTGAAGAGGGCACACAGGCCTTTGCACCCATACACCAGCTCTGTGAGACCCACTCACCTGCCAGAGCCTCCCTGCAACCTCCTGGCCAACCTGGGTCCTGAGGTCTCTGGGCTACCAAGGGTGTTGCCTAACACCAGGGGAAGGACCTCAGCAAAAACCCCATCCACAGAATGGGGTCTTTTTAGTCAGGGGGTCAGTAAGGTGGATTCAGCAAAGCTGGGGCGTGAAAGGGCTTTGGGTGGTAAAAGAGTGACCATCTCTCCCCAGTTGATGCTCCAAAGGCTGGCCACTGCCCCTGGAATCCAGTCAACCTGATCCCCACTGGCCCATGTCTGCTGGCAGATTCTTGTTCCAGGGACAGTGATTGTACTGGCAACGAGAAATGCTGCAAATACGGCTGCGCCATGCAGTGTCGGAGCCCACAAGCAGGTATGCAGCCTTGGGACCCCGGAACCCCATTTCTCCCTAGGCCTCCTCTGCTATCACCTTCCCTTCCATCAGACCAAGAACAGATACAACGTGAGAACAGCCCCAGGACTAGGTCCCAGAGTAGGAGGACAATGTCTTGGCCAAACCGCATACAACATGTTCGGGCTTATAGGTACTTGATATTGCTACTCACGGTAGGAATGAGTGTCGATGAGCAGGGCCTGGGAAAACAGACGGTTCTGCCACTCAAAGCTGGTGCTGGTGAGTTTATGAGCCAGACTGGACCTTTCACACTTGACCTGAGGGCGCACTGACGTGTTCAAAGTTAAGAACATGAGCAAGACATCGGCTCAAATCCAACTGTCCATATCTACCTGTGACCTGGGTATACCTCGTGTAGGTGAGGATGTCTCACTCACCTGCGTATTTGGTTATATAAAGAATTGTACATGCTCACCGGAAAAGTAATAAAGGTGCCTTCCCTTCAGGTCCCTGGAATGATGGGTACGACTAGGTTAGAAGCAGAGGCAAACCCCCTCTTTATCCTCACCCTTTTCTCCTACAGAGCAGCCCTTCATTCAGTGAGCAGCCTGCCCTGGGATCCCTGACTGCCAGGAGTGACCGACCAGTCCTAGCTTGTTCAACAAGAACCTTCACTCCTGGACCCAGAGAGAATATAATGCCTTCTATCTGCTGCTAATAAAAAATCCATTTGGCTCTATGTCTCTGTTGGTCTGTCTGTCTGTCCTGAAATCCTGAAGGAATGACAAAGCAAACCCAGGGCTGCCTTAGGCTCTCCAGGGTGGTGAGGCAGCCACAGGTGTTCCCCAGTGGTGAAAAGCACGCGTGGGAGGGTGGGATACTGAGTCAGGGTTGCTGAGCCACAGCCAAACCCCATCAAGACTGTGGTACCACGGTGGATCTCAGGACCAGGAAAGGCCTCCTCACCTGGTGCCAGGGGTGTGAGAAAGGTTTTCTGCATCTGAACCCTTCAAAGGTGTGGTCAGTTCCAGCCCTGAGACAAGGCAGAAACTGAGTCTGCAAGGGACTTCAAGCTGGACGGCAGTATACAATGAACAAGGCATAGTCACTGAGTGTGCAATGAACAAGGCATAGTCACTGAGTGTGCAATGAACAAGGCATAGTCACTGAGCGTGCAATGAACAAGGCATAGTAACTGAGTGTCCAGGAAAAGGTCAGCCACACACTGACACCGCTCCAAGCCAGCATCGTGGGCCCTACTCAGACATAAGCAGCATAACTCCTAGCTCATGCCACTCCTGACACTGTCAGCCTGGGTTCACATCAGACTCCGTGAGTAAGGGGTTCAGCTCCAAGTCTAGAGACTCCCAAACTCCTGACTCAGTCACTCCCACTGTCCTTCTGGAAGTGTGTTGGCAGAAGCAGAGATGTTCTAAAGAGACAGTGGCATCCCTCCCTTTGGCTGTTGAGACAATGAATGTCCAGACTGGAATTTCTTCAGGAGTCTTACTCTGGAAGAGGAAAAAAACCGAAGCTCTGGTCCAGTCAGAAGAGGAGCCTGCCTCTTGCACTCATTAGTTGCTTTTGCTTTGTTTTGTTGTCAACCAGACCCAAGCCATGGTCATCTAGACAGAGGGAACCACATTTGAGAACCCCTCAGATTGGCCTGTAGAAATGGGGCATTTTCCTGGTTAGTAATTGATGTGGGGGACCCAGCTCTCTGTGGGTGGTGCCATCCACTGTGGCCCTAAGATGTATAAAAAACAGGCTAAACACCTAAGATGAGCAAACCAGTAAGGCCATTCCTCCATGATCTCTGCTTCAATTCCTGCCTTAGATTCCTGCCCTGACTTCCCTTCAAAATGAACTAACACTGTAAACTGAAATAAGCCCTTTCCTCCCCACAAGCAGTTTTTGATCATGATCTGTATGGCAGCAACACAAACTTCGCAAGAGGAGATTTCGCAGAGTGCTGACAACTTCCCAGACTGCCTTGCCTTTGGATAAACTGCTGACAACTTCCCAGACTGCCTTGCCTTTGGATAAACTGCAGCACAGATGATGATGGGCCAGTGATGGGTGATGTGGGAGTGTCATATATCAATCTGTTGATTTCATTGGTTATAATAAAGAAACTGCTTGGCTGGTCCTATAGGTTAGAACATAGGTGGATGGAGTAAACAGAACTGGGCAGAAGAGGAAGTGAGGTCAGAAATCATGCAGCTCCGCTCAGAGACAGCAGCCTCCTCTCTCGCGGGCAGACAGGATGGCCCGGCACTCTGAGGCATGCTCGCGATGAAGCTCCAACCCAGGATGAAAGGCTAGAATCTCCCCGGTAAGCACACCTTGGGGTGCTAACACAGAATATTAGAAATGGGTTAGACCAGGTGCGAGAGTTAGCCCGTAAGAGGCTAGAGCTAGTGGGCCAAGCAGTGTTTAAATGAATACAGTTTGTGTGTTGTTATTTCGGACATAAGCTAGCCAGACGGCTGGGGTGTTGGGGACACAACCCCGACGCCCCAATTTCAACAGATGGGCAGGACCACATCTTGGCCAGGGCTGCTCAGCTGTCCATACCTCTTACCCCCTGTGAAGTCTAAACTTCACTTCAGGACCTCGAAAGTGGACCTGCAGAGTAAGAGGATCTCCTTATTTGTCTCTTTTCCTGGTGTGGCTGCACTGAACAAATCTCCTTTCTCTGGTTCTCACTACTAATGACTCTTCAGTTGCTGTGCAGGTGACTAAGCCCAAAAACTGTTGTGGTTAATTTTAATTGTCAATTTGACTAGATTTAGAATCAGCATAGAAACAGACCTCTGAGTGTGCTTATTAAGATATTTCTAAAAAAAAAAAAAAATTTAACAAAGAGAGAAGACCCATCTGAATTGGGGGCAGGGAGGCACCATTCTGGGGACTGGACTACCATACTGAATAAAAAGAAAAAAGTTAAGACTGGGCATGGTGGGCTGGAGAGATGACTCAGTGGTTAAGAGCACTGGCTGCTCTCCCAGAGGTCCTGAGTTCAATTCCCAGCAACCACATGGTGGCTCACAACCACCTGTAATGAGATCTGGCGCCCTCTTCTAGTGTGCGGGCATACATGGAGACAGAATGTTGTAGGCATAATAAATAAATAAATCTTTACAAAAAAAAAAGACTGGGCATGGTGACTCACACCTTTGACCCTAGCACTCAGAAGGCAGAGGCAGGAGGATCTCTGTGAAATTGAGGCCAACCTGGTCTACATGGTGAGCTCCAGGGCAGCCAGGACTACACAGAGAAAACCTGTCTCTAATCCCATCCTCCCCTGCTGTGATAGTGCTCTTGCACACTATAAAGATTTGTCACTTGTGTTGGTTTAATAAAATGCTGATTGGCCAGTAGCCAGGCAGGAAGGGGCAACCAGACTAGGAGAATTCTGGGAAGAAGAATGGCAGAGAGTCAGTCATTTCCCAAACACTGAGGAGGCAAGACGAGAATTCTGCACTGAGAAAAGGTATCAAGCCACATGCATAAACATAAATTAGAATTACGGATTAATTTAAATTGTAAGAGCTAGTTAATAATAAGCCTAGGCTAATAGGCCAAACAGTTTACAATTAATGTAAGCCTCTGTATATTTCTTTGGGACTGAATGGCTGTGGGACTGGGCAGGACAGAAACTTCTATCTAAACTCCCCTCAAAAGAGCCAGCTCACCATCAACATTCATGTTTCTCTGCTTCCTGACTGTAGAAGTAATACAGTGACAGCAGAAAGGGGCCATGGTTAGCACAAGGTGTTAGGGAACCAGCTCAGTGGGTAAGAGCACATCCTATGGAAGTAAAAGGACCTGAGTTCAAATCTCTGGCACTCACATAAAAGCTGTGCATGGCTACACAGTAACATGGCCTGTGACTCTAGCACCGAGGGGGAGACACATGCATTCTGGGAACTTGCAGGCCAGCAGGCCTAGCTAAAGTAGCAAGCCTCAGTTTCAGTAATACTCTGATCAACACTCAACATTCTCCTATGGCCCCCACATTTGCATACACAGGTATGTGCACACACATACAGAGAGAGAAAGGGAGAGAGAGATGAAAAAAGCCAGTTAATAGAAAGACTGGAAACCCCTCCCCATGAGAGCAGCATATAACAAAACTGCAGGCCTGAGACAAAGCTGGGGAGATGTCTTGGAGAAGGAAGCATTTATGCAAATGACCTATAAAGGCCAAGCCACTAGGGAACTCAGATTTTTTTTCTTTTTTTTTTTAATATTTATTTATTTATTTATTTATTTATTATGTATACAGTGTTCTGTTTGTATGCCTGCAGGCCAGAAGAGGGCGCCAGACCTCATTACAGATGGTTGTGAGCCACCATGTGGTTGCTGGGAATTGAACTCAGGACCTTTGGAAGAGCAGGCAATGCTCTTAACCACTGAGCCATCTCTCCAGCCCCAAGGGAACTCAGATTTTACATATGGGACCTATCCCAGCTCTTTAGCCCACTTCCATTCTCACGAGTATTTTTCTTTCTCTCTCTCTTTTTTTAAACACTTATTTTATATACTTCATTTTTAATATTTATTTACTATTTTATGTTTGTTTACATAAATTTGCATGCACTAGGAGGCCAATTCCCTTGGAATTGGAGGTACAGGCAGTTGTGAGCTGCCATGTAGGTACTGGAAGCCAAATTCCAGTCCTCTGCAAGGGCACTAAGTGTCCTTAACCCCTGAGCCATCTCTCCGGGCTGCTTTTCTTTTTCTCAATAAAACATCTCTATTTCTATCATAATCTAAGAGTCTCTGGTCCAGTTCCTTGTTCTGGGGCCCAGGAAGCTGGAAATCTCAGCAGGTGCTCCTCTAGACACAGATCCACACCTGTAACAATATGACTAGCTGTGTCTGGCTCCTGCTGCTAACCTTCTCCTCTACAATGGACTGCACCCTCAGAATCTGAGACAAAATACCCCTCCCTTTTCTTTCTTTCTTTTTTTATTTTTGTTCTTACTTTTTATGAAGTACTATATACAAGCAAATATAAAAAGTTATAAAAGCTTTTTTTAAAAAAACTATCTTTTCTCATTTTATATACCAATCCCAGTTCCCATTCCCTCTCCTCCTCCTGTTCCCTTCTCCTTCCCTCCCCATCCCACACCTCATCCATTCTTCAGAGAAGGTAAGACTTCCCATGGGGAGTCAACAAAGTCTAGCACATTGCTTTGAGGAAGGACCAAGGTCCTCCCCCCTATAACTAGGCTGATCAAGGTATCCCTCCAAAGAGAATGGGTTCCAAAAAGCCAGTATAAGCAGTAGGGATAAATCCTGGTCTCACTGTCAGTGTTCCCGCAGTCTGCCCCAGCCATACAACTGCAACCTACATTCAGAGGGCCTAGTTTGGTCCTATGCTGATTCATTCCCTGTCAGGCAGAGTTGGTGAGCTCCTGTTAGCTCAGGTCAGCTGTTTCAGTGGGTGTCCCCAACATGGTCTTGACCTCTTTGCTCACATCCTCATTCCTCCCTCTCTTTGATCAGTCTTTGGGAGCTTAGCCCAGCGGGAAAAAGAGAGCATCTTCAACAAATGGTGCTGGCATAACTGGATGTCAACATGTAGAAGAATGCAAATAGATCCATATATACACCCATGCACAAAATGCAAGTCCAAATGGATTAAAGACTTCAATATAAATCCAACCACACTGAACCTTATAGAAGAGAAGGTGGGAAATAGCTTTCAATGAATGGGCACAGGAGACCACTTCCTAAATATAACACCAGTATCACAGACACTGAGAACAACAATAAATAAATGGGACCTCCTGAAACTGAAAAGCTTCTGTAAAGCCAAGGACACAGTCAATAAGACAAAAAAAAATGTATCCTACTGAATGGGAAAAGATCTTCACCAATCCCACATCAGACAGAGGAATGATTTCCAAAATATATAAAGAACTCAAGAAATTAGATGTCAAAATACCAAATAATCCAATTTAAAAATGGGATACAGGGGCTGGAGAGATGGCTCAGAGGTTAAGAGCATTGCCTGCTCTTCCAAAGGTCCTGAGTTCAATTCCCAGCAACCACATAGTGGCTCACAACCATCTGTAGAGGGGTCTGGTGCCCTCTTCTGGCCTGCAGGCATACACACAGATAGAATATTATATACATAATAAATAAATAAATATTAAAAAATAAAAAATGGGGTACAGATCTAAACAGAGAATTCTCAACAAAAGAATCTCAAATGGCCAGAAGACACTTAAGGAAATGTTCAACATCCTTAGCCATCAGGGAAATGCAAATCAAAACAGTTCTGAGATACCATCTCACACCTGTCAGAATGGCTAAGATCAAAAACACCAATGACAGCTGATGTTGGATAGAATGCAGAGTAAGGGGAACACTCCTCCATTGCTGGCAGGAATGCAAACTTGTGCAACCACTCTGGAAATCAGTATGGCGATTTCTCAGAAAATTGGGAAGCAACCTACCTCAAGACCAAGCAATACTACTCTTGGGCATATACCCAAAGGATGCTCAATCATACTACAAGGACATTTGTTCAAGTATGTAATAGCCAGAACCTGGAAACAACCTAGATACCCCTCAACTGAAGAATGGATAAAGAAAATGTGGTACATTTACACAATGGAGTACTATTCAGGGGTTAAAAAAAATGACATCTTGAAATTTGCAAGCAAATGAATGAAACTAGAAAAAAAAAAAACATCCTGAGTGAGGTAACTCAGACCCAGCATGGTATGTGCTCACTCAAAAGTGGACACTAAGCCGGGCGGTGGTGGCGCACGCCTTTAATCCCAGCACTCGGGAGAGAGGAGGGTGAGACAGCTGGTCTAAGGCTAGTTCAGGACAGGCTCCAAAACACAGAGAGACCCTGTCCAAAAAAAAAAAAAAAAAAAAACATAAGTGGACACTAGCTGTAAAGCAAAGGATAGCAACCTATAGTCTATGGCCCCAGAGAAGCTAAGTAACAAGGGCAGCTGAGGAGGAGGAAAGAAGGAAAGTAGGGAGAAGAACTTGAGGGACCGGGATAGTTGGGATGGGGGAAGGACAGAGATGGAGAGCAAGGAAAGAGATACCTTGGTGAGGGAGCCATTATGGGGCTAGCAGGAAACCTGGCACTAGAGAAATTCCCAGGAATCCACAAGGACCTAAACTAAGGCCCTAAGCAATAGTGGAGAGGGGGCTCGAACTTGCCTTGCCCTATAGTCAGATTGATGACTATCTTAAATGTCACCATAAAGCCTTCATCCAGCAACTGATGGAAGCAAAGGCAGAGACCTACATCAGTGCACTGGGCTGAGCCTCTCCTTTTTCTCAAAGGTCTACTCTCCACCAGAAGGCTGCCTGTTATGGTGGCTGACCTGCATCTCCAGCTGTATGGCTCTTGCTCCTCACCACTGGGACGCCTGCCACCAAGTGGCTGACCTGCTTGCTGCCCAGCTCAAACTGCATGGCTCTTGTTCCTTCTCTTCTCCATTCCCCTCCTCTCTTCCAGGCAGCTTCAAGATTTATGGCTCACCTGCCCTGGGGTTTTCTTTTATGAACTCTAATAACTGTCCTCAGATTCTGTTTGTGTGTGTTCATAAATTCTTTTATTAATAAGTAAGAACCTGCAGAAGGAACCCTGATTCTCCAGGTGCCATGTGATGGCTCAGGTAGGATTCCCCAAGATTCTTACTAACATGTCTTTCCTGTCTTTAAATTATTTAGTTGGCAGAGAAAAATGAACCCGTTCCTATACCCAAAGCTGGCATCGGTTCTGTTGGCACCTGGCCTGTCCCTATGGCTCCAGGGAACTGTGACTTGGTAAGGGCATGAGGTGAGGGTACGGCCTCCTTGAGGAGTCTTGAGGGGAGGTGCTCTGTCTACAGAGGCTCCAACCTTTCATTGAACACAAGGGACTCCACTGTCAGCCTTTTCCTGAAGCAACACTGTTCTTAGGTTCACGCTCTGACTTGAGCCTGTGCCTTCATGGTTCAGAACCCAGTCTGGTTTAACACACACACACACACACACACACACACACACACACTTATATACATTTTAAATACAGTATACAGTACAGGAAGAAAAACTCATAAAGTCAATTGGGGTAAAGTGAATATAATTGGCCGCCATAATCTCATAGGGAGTGACATTATTAAGAGGCGTGACTTTGTTAGAATGGATTTGTTGGAGGAAGTGTGTCACTGTAGGGGAGGGCTTTGAGGTTTTCTGTGCTCAGGGTACTGCTTAGTGTCTCAGTCAGATATAGGACACTTGGCTATTCCTTCAGCACCACATCTGCCTGCATGCTGCCATGCTCCCCATCACGATAATGGACTGAACCTCTGAACTGTAATCAAGGCACTACAATTAAATGTTGCCATTTGTCAGAGTTGCTGTGGTCATGCTGTCTCTTCACAGCAATAGAAACCCAAACTAAGACAGAAGTTAGTACCAGGGACTGGGGGATTGCTGTGACAGGCCTGACCGACCATGCTTTTGTCTGGAATAAATGGACTTTGGGAATTTGGATTAGGAAAACAGTGGATTGCTTTAAGCACTGCTTAACGGGCCACACCAGTAGGAGGACAGAAGACAGTGGTGCTGAGTGTGATTTGATGAACTGTAGGGATCAAGAGGTTTCAGAGGAGAATTTTAGTATGTGGCCTAGAGATCGTTCTTGTGATGTTTTGGTGAAGAAAGTGGCTGCCTTTTGCCCTTGTCCGAAGAGTCTGCCTGAGACTAAAGTGAAAAGTTTTGGATTAATTCGGTTGGCAGAAGAAATCTCAAAAAAAGCCTAGTGTAGACTCTGTCATGTGATTATTAGTGCTCATGTTTTTAAATATTTATAGTAAAAAGGAACATGCTGAGCAGGATAAATTACAAAATGTAAATTTTGAAGAGAAAAAAGAGCATCCGGAAGTGGAATGGAGCGAAACCCTATGTTCAGGAGATAGATTAAGAAACGGATGTTTTTTTTTTTTTTTTTTTTGGTTTTTCGAGACAGGGTTTTTCTGTGGTTTTGGAGCCTGTCCTGGAACTAGCTCTTGTAGACCAGGCTGGTCTCGAACTCACAGAGATCCACCTGCCTCTGCCTCCCAAGTGCTGGGATTAAAGGCGTGCGCCACCACCGCCCGGCTACGGAATACAGGGAACGGTGATCTTAGGGCACGACCCCACCCAGTTAAATTTCCAACTAGTAAAAAGGAATTAAAGAGAAGTTCAGAGCCAGGTGTGGTGGGGCACACCTTTAATTCCAGCACTGAGAAGGCAGAGGCTGACAGATCTCTGAGTTTGAGGCCAGAGTAAGTTTCAGGACAGCCAAGCTTAGGTAACGAAGGACACAAAGCTGGTAAAGACGTAACTGAATGAGAGGGTCATGTACTAGCCCCAGTAAGCACCAGAACTTGCCAGCTTCGGCAATGTGGTTCTGCTTTAGTGATAAGAACAGAAAAAAACAGGATATGGAATCATCTTCTGTGGCTAAAGAAGGCCAAAGAGGCCAGGCATGTGTTGGGGTGTCCCTGAGTGGAGGTTTAGTAAAGAAGTCATTTCCTGAAGCTGTGAAGTTAAAGCCTGCAGTGCCTTGGAGACCCCAAGATGTTGGAGATGCCTGCTGAGGAGAGCTGCTAACATCCCGAGAGAAAGAAGTGTGCTGCAGTCAACGAAGCTGAATGGAGCTGGTGATCCATAGTATTTTAACATCAGACATGGAGATGCATGCAGAGTTTGGAGTTTGCCCAGCTGGTGTTTTGGTCTTTTTCTGGTCCAGTATTT
This sequence comes from Microtus obscurus, assembly GCA_963919715.1. NCBI lineage: Eukaryota > Metazoa > Chordata > Mammalia > Rodentia > Cricetidae > Microtus > Microtus obscurus. The sequence goes on from CAWTZC010000015.1 coordinate 27,998,176, forward strand.
CCTCACTATGTTCCCTTCCCTGCGTTTTGGAATGGTAATGAATCTCCTGTGCCATTATATGTTGGAAGTGTGCAGTTTGCTTTTTGATTTTTACAGGTGATTACAGTTAAGAGATTGCCATGAGTCTCAGAAGAGACTTTGAACTTTGGACTTTAAAATACGTTGAGATTGTGATAAACTATGAAGACTTCTGAAGTAGGACTAAATGCATTTTGCACTATGATATTGTTACAAGTTTATGGGGCCAAAGGGTGGAATGTGGGCATCCACCCAGAATTCATTTGTGAGGACAGAGGTCAATGGCAGGTGTCATTCCTCAGAAGCCATCTTTAGCCTGAACTCCAGTAGCTTAGACTGGCTACCCAGCAAGTCCCAGAAATCTAGTCTCTGCTTCGCCAGCACTGGGATTACAAGGAAAACTCACCACCTCACCAGCCTATCCAACCTTTTGTAGTTTGTTTTCTTTTGTTCTTAATGTTCTGGGGAACAGCTTAGGCGCTCATGCTTGTATAGCAAGACATTTTATGGGCAGAGCTATCTCCTCAGTCCTATTGGATTTTTGGTTTTTTTTTTTTTTTTTTTTGGATTTTTTTTTTTGGGGGGGGGGGTAGGAGTTTTCCGAGACAGGGTCTCTCCATGTGGTTCTGGCTATGCTGGAACTCGTTCTGTAGACCAAACTAGCCTCAGCCTCGAACAAAGTTCCTTCTCCCTCTGCCTTCTGAGTGCTGAGATTAAAGGCGTGCTCCCCTCATGCCCCGCTGCAGCTCTGCTTCTTGAATCAGCCTCAATAGTAGCACAGGCTAGCCTCAGACCCCTGCTTCGGCCCCCAGTACTGAAATTACAGGAATTTATAGGTGTGTCATCGTACGTGGTGTGCTTTCGTCGTTTAACCTAGACAAACAGCTTACATTTCCAAAAGACCTTCAGAGCTATACAACTCGCTTCTCTGTAATTAGTCGCCATTTGGCAGAGCTCTCCAGCCCCACACCACCTCCGCGGGCCGCACCCCCAGAGACGGACAGACTTTGGAGTCGCTACCCAAACGCCGCACAGGAAGGACGTTCTAGCCAGACGAACCCTGCCTTCCAGAACTCCCTTCCTCCCCTTCCGTCTGAGTTTCCCATCACCCGCCTCCCACTATGCTTCCCTATACCGGAAGCCTGTACTCAGTGAAGATGGAGAGGGCCGGGAAAAGGAGGAGGGCGTGGCCTGTGGCCGACCTCGCCGGCTACGTCGCTTCCGGCGGCGCGCTGGTGACGTATCCGAGCGCGCCGGGCCGCGTGGAGGCCGTTCGGCGAATGGAGGTCAGCGAGGGTGATCGCTGCACCGGTCTCGCGTCATGGAGAGCCCGGGTTGCTGAGCGTGGGTACCTGGGACGGGAAGGGTTGCTGGGGAGAGCAGCAGTTAGTAAGGGCCAGTGGGGCTATTGTGTGTGGGGACTAGAGGGGTTGGAAAGGAGCTTTTGACTCAGTGACCCAAGGGCGCTGGCCGGTTGCAAATTCGGTTCCGGCCTGCTATTGCGCACGCGCCCCTCTGCCCGCCTTGGGCACGAGGCCTAGCCGGGGAGGCAAAGCTACCCGCAGTGACCCCTTGCGTCCCCTCCCAGTAGGTTGTCGTGGGTCTGCATTTTAGGTTTTAGGGTTGATATTTACTTAAACGCAGATTCGATTTAAATTGCTCTTAGAAATGTCTTGAGAATCGATACGGTTGGCCAGCGCTTCCTTGCTGTCTGGGTTCATCAAGTGGTGGCTATTGAACTTGGGCAGATTTCCCCCTTATGAGCCATTTTTTATTTCCTCGTGAGTGTAACTTAAGCCGGTCTTTTTACAGCTGCAGTAGTCTGTTCCTGTGACAATAAAATAAGCTGGTCATGTACCCGATTCCCGGGAAAAAAAAAAATTAAGGTGCTTTCTGCTTCAGTCCAATCAAGGTTTAGTAACTTGTCTCATCTGGTTTCTGTCTCGCTTTAGGGAACAAGACTGGGGCGGAATTGTTGAAAGAAACATGAATATGTAACATGTGCTCGAAGAAGGTCGCGTTTTCCAGGACTTGAAAAAAGGTAGTGTGTTTTGCCATGCCCTGTGGTTATCCGGGAAGGCTGTTGCAAGTCTTGCACTGTGGGCTGAAAGTTCCAGGTTTATCCTGGTTTGCGGGAATTGGATAAAACCCGGGAAGGTGACTCTGGGTGGTGCCAGTGAGTCTTAAAAGTTTAGGGGTGTGATTGCATTGCACCTGCTTGCCTGACTCACATAAGACCTACAGGTAGGCTGCCTGTAATCCTAAGGCTTAGGAATAGAAGGTCAAGGGCCTCCTCGGTGATATAAAATGATTGAGCCAGCCTGGGCTGTATAGGATTCAGTCATAAAAAGGAAGAAAAGAAAGAGATCCCATTAAAATTGTTTTCTTTGTGTATATGTCTCTGTGTGAGCATGGACACATGTGCAGGTGCCCACAGAAACCCAGGGAGTTGGCTCTCTGGAGATGCAGGCATTTGTGAATCACTTAATGAGGGTACTGGGAACTGGATTTTGGTTATCTGGAAATAACAAAATACTATTAACTGCCAAGCCACCTCTTCAGCCCCTGCAAACGCACACACAGTTAGGGGTGGTGGCTTTTCTCCAGACCTAACACCTGTATCAGTAGTGTTCGCATGTTTTCCCAGCCATTTCAGGAACGTGAGTTATATATCTGAGGTTTCCTAGAGTCACTCTGACTTAGACTGTCCTGTCATGTTTCTTTAAGCCAGTAATTTTTGATCCTGAATACCTTTGAAATTAAAAAAAAAATGCCCAGATTGGCATCCAGGAAGCATTGAGCGGGACCTGAGGATCTGGTGCGATTGGAAGTGCAGCTGGGGCTGGCGCCTCCCAGGCTGGAATGTGAGCTGTGGTGTCTGAGCGCTTGTATGCTGAAACAGAAACTCGGGACTTTGGCTTCAGAAAATGCTGTTATATATGTAATGGGTGTTCAGAACAGGGGAGGATTGGGGCCAGGTATATAGGGTGACTGTATCTTCGTGTCATTGCCATGGTTTTCTTCTAAGTTTATGTAATCCTCCCCTCTCTTTTCAGGACTTTGGAATCGCTTGCTAGGAGTCTTCCTCCCTCCCTCTCCCTGCTCCCACCATCATGGCGGTCCGCCTGATGAAGCAGTGCGCATGCCTGTTGAGAGAAGCTACCCGTTTAGTCCCCGCCATTGCTCCAGTTGGCCGACTGAGACTTGCCGGGGTGGCCTGTAAGCATTTGACCTCCTCAGTCAGTTCCCCCTCCTCGGGTTCCTTGACAGAGCTACTGGGAAAAGAGCAAGTGTTTACACCCTACCCAGAGCACCAAGAGGTGGACGGCCTCATTGAGAAAGCCACCAGGCCAGAGGAACTGCTACAGCTGCTAGGTGGGGGTCATCGCCTGCACCACAACCATGCGGCCCTCATACTCATCCGGCTCTCTTACCTGCTGTCCGAGAAGCCGAAGGAGAAGGCTTTGCTTTTAGAGGATGCTCGCTTTCAGCAACTTGTCAGTCGGGTCAACAGTCAGGTGAGTGCGAACATCTTCTCTTTAGGTCTGTGGAATCCTCGCAAGGAGCTTAGCTCCGTCCCTCACCACTAGCACCAGCAGTAGACAGGGCTCCTGGTATTTCTTCTAGATTGCAAAGAACTTGCCTGTGCTTTTTGTTCCTCCTCCTCCCAGGAGCCTATTAGGTAAATGCTTGAGTCAAGGACAACCCAGCATCTGGTATCAAACTAGAGAAGATGAGCCTGGTTCTTTTCAGTTCCTTTGGTGCTTTGTCTTTACATTTCTGCTCCCGCCCCCAGTGTCTGATTGCCCATTGACACCACCCTGTAGTCAGGAGGTGCCCTGTGACTAGTGGTGGGCCCTGAACCCAGGGCTATTTTCTAGTCCCATTCAGATCCTCAGAGCATGAACAGGAGGAAAAGATACGGCCTATTTGCATGGTTCTGCAGCAGCACTCAACTACAGCCAGTTTAGTCCCTAATGAAGATAGATTCCTTCACAGAGCTGCTTCCCTGGATCCCATCGGCTAAGTACAGTCCTACCCTAGCTAAACTGGTCTTATTCCCTCATCTCAGTGTGATAAGGAAGGGTTGGGCTAAGTGCGTTAAAACCATTTGCAGTTTTTCTATGTAGCCCTGGCTGTCCTGAAACTTGCTTTGTAGACCAGGCTGGCCTTGAACTTAGGTAGTATAGGAAGAACTCTTACAGTCTTGTAATTAAGCATGTTACCCAGCTTGTGCTGTGTGTATTCACATCAGATTCAAGTGTTTCTTCCCAAGTATATAATGTATAAATAAACTTAATAAGCTTCCAGACTGTGATTTAATTCTAGATGTGGTGTGTTTGTTTGGTGATTCTTAAGATACAAGACTTAATACTGGAACAGAAGAGTAAGTGGCAGTAACTTGGAACAGTAACAATAGAAATCAAAGGAGGTTGTGTGACATGTGGAACTGGGTACCTTACAGGCGTCAGTTCATCAGGCTTAGCTCCAAGCACTCTACCCGCCCAATTATCTTCCCAGCCATTTCCCTTTCTTTGGAGGCTGCAAGAGCAGACTCAGGAAACAGTTCCTACGAGGCTGGGATGAGACTAGCTGCTCAGAGTAATTGTATTAAATACCTTTGGAACTGGCTTCATGTTGTCCTTGTCCTTTTCTGTGTAGATAACTTCGATCTGGCATGGAACCCTTGTGAAGCTGCTGCGAAGCCTGTACACGCTCGTGCTTCCTCAGACCTCCAAGGAGCTGCAGTCGGTGGAACAGGAAGTACGCTGGCGTCTGCGGAGGCTCAAGTACAAGCACTTGGTCTACCTGGCTGAGTCCTGTGCCTCCTTCATGCAACAGCAGCACTCGCAGGAGCTGCTGGCTGAGCTGCTGATACACCTGGAGAGGCGCTGGACAGAGATCAATGACAGCCGCACAGTAGTGACCATGATGATGAAGGCAGGACACCTTTCAGAGTCACTAATGAACCGCCTGGAAGACAAGGTATGGGGGCTGAGAACAGACCCTCTGGGGCTTTGGGCCTAGTCCGTGGGACAGTCTTCTGCAGAAAGGGAAGTTTGGAGCCCTAGAAGCCTCTTGGGTCTTATATGGGAAGTCAGTATTATATTAGAAGTCTCAGGTGTTGTATGGGAAGGGGTCTAGGCACGTCAGTCCAACACCTGACGTGAACACGTGAATCCTGAGCTATCTCGTGTATGCTTCAGCTTCTAGATAAAACTAGAGGTAGCTCTGTCTGCTGCCCCTTCCATGTTGCTATCTCTGCAGTCAAGTCAAATTCAGTTCCTGTCTTCTCATGGTGGGATCTGGCCCAGATGACTGCCACAGCAAGCTCTGCTGTTCATGGGCCCTATGTCCCCTGCCCTTGGGACCTAGGGATAAATTTGGCTGCAGACATTCTACTCTGGGCCCAGGAGTCTCTGGGGCAGGCAAAGAGGCTGATTGTGTGCAGCCAGGCCTGTGTTGAGTCAGCTCAGGCCCAGTTGCTATCTCACAGGGGCTGCACTGGATGGGACCCCTGCCCCCAGCTCGTCCCAACCACCTCAGCTGATCCCTGCGCGGCTGTGGTTGACAGTGCCTGGAGCTGGTGGAGCAGTTCGGCCCTGATGAGCTACGGAAGGTGCTGGTGACGTTGGCAGCACAGAGCCGGCGGTCGGTGCCCCTGCTGCGGGCCATCTCCTACCACCTGGTACAGAAGCCCTTCCCGCTGACGAAAGGCATGCTCCTGGACCTGGCCTATGCCTACGGTGAGAAGAGGGAGTCCTGACCATGGACACTGCAGCCGTGTCAAATTCAGTGCCTGCCCCAATGATGGCAAGCACTGGCCCAGAAGGCTGCCATAGAAACTGTGACTCCTGAGCCCTGTTCCCCATGCTTGGTTCCGGGATAAAGCTAGTCACAGACACCAAACCTAGAGGTCAAGTCTGAGGTGGGTAGGGCAGTGGGTGTGGGGCACTGCCCTACCCACATCTAATCTCTGGTATCTACTCCATCCCAAAGGTAAACTCAATTTCCACCAAACCCAAGTGTCCCAGCGCCTAGCTGCTGATCTCCTGCCCTTCATTCCCAGCATGACATTTAGCGAGGTGGCCCGTTGTGCCAAGTCCTTTGCCTTCCTCAAGTGGCTCAACCTGCCCTTGTTTGAAGCCTTTACTCAGGTGAGTTAGGACCAGTTCTAGGGTTCTCTGTGTAGAGGTTCTGCAGGCCTTCGTTGGGAACTGCTGCTTTGGTTATGGAAGCAAAGCCAAACCGAAAATTCTTGGTGGGTTGTAAATGCATACTTTCTTACTGAAGCGCTTCAGAGCAGTTGCCTGTTGGTTTGTGGGGGCGGCACCTTTGTACTCCCGGCTGCTGACCACTCTGAGTGGAATTACATGAAAACATGGTGCCAGCCTGCACTTGTCCCTAGAACTGTCAAAGAGTTTCTAAAACACCGGTCGGGAGTTGGGTTCTGGGAAGCTGCTGCTGGGTGAAGTCTGGGCTCTCAGGAAGGGAGGGGACAGCTGTGTTGGGGTGCTTACTTTGTCACTCTGGCCTAGCACCTGCTGAGCAGAGCCCAGGACGTCTCCCTGTCCCACCTGTCCAGCATTCTTCTCGCTTTTGCCCGTCTGAACTTCCATCCTGAGCAGGAGGATCAGTTCTTCACCTTGGTATGAGCACTGAACTGCCACTAAGAGTAGCAGGGGTGGGGAGGGGCACAATATTTGGCATGGGAGGAAAGGGGCATTTCTAGGGACCATGGGGGGGCATTGCCTGGTATGATTCTGAGCGCAGCCAGCCAGGGACAACAGCTATATTGCCATCTAAGTGACCAAAAGTTCTCATCACAGTGCCTGTTGCAGAGCATCACAGGGATTTGAGGCCTTGGGTCCCTGCTGGTGGGCAGATATGGGTAAACCTAGCTAAATAGCACCAGGATACTGGGCTCCTTGTACATGAGCCTTGGATTGGTGCCAGCCTTACTTACTCAGTCAGAATGTTGGTCTTGCTTTCCAGTAGCTGCCTCTGGCTGCAGGCTTTTCTAGGGTGTTGCAGTACTTGGGCTGAGCCTGCTTTCTCTACTATACTCTCCTTGCCCAGGTGCATGAGAAGCTGGGCTCCATGCTGAGGAGCCTGGAGCCAGCCCTGCAGGTGGACCTGGTGTGGGCACTGTGTGTGCTGCAGCAGGTTCAAGAATCAGAGCTGCAAACAGTTCTCAATCCTGGACTTCACAAACAATTTCTAGGTGAGGATTCTGCCCCGCACACATCCTGTAACATGGAAACTTCCTTGTCTACCAGCCAGGGAAGAAACTGGAGCAGACAGAAGACCAGAGCACACAAAGCATACCCCCATGGCTTTTTTTCAACAACTCCCTGCAGTTGGCCTACAGATCTTAACTTTGGAGCCCCAGCCTAAGTTCCCCTAAATGGGCACCACTGCCTTCCCATGTCATATCTCTTGTGATCCTCACTTCTGCTGCTGAACATCAACCCACCTTTTCTCTCATTCTCCCAGAGAGCAAGTCTCCAAAGGAGCAGAGCACCTTCCAGAAGTTGGTCCACATCAACACCACTGCCCTGCTGGAGCACCCTGAATATAAAGGCCCTTTCCTGCCAGCCTCAGCTGTAGCCCTCAGTCCCTCGTCCTCTACCAAGAAGATGACACCACTACAGAAGGAGTTGCAGGAGACACTGAAGGCACTGCTGGGGGGCACTGACCAGGGCAGCCTGGATGTGATCACCCAGTATGGCTGGGTACTGGGTAAGGGGTCCCTTCTGCTAGGAAAGGGTGTGTACACTGTGGGGTCTCTAAGGCATCACCTGCAAGTTCTCATCCCATTCCTGCCTCCCCGCCCCCCAGATGCAGAGGTGCTCCTGGATGCCGATGGCCACTTTCTGCCCCTAAGAGATTTTGTTGCTCCTCACCTTGCCCAGCCAGTAGGAAACCAGCCACTGCCCCCAGGAGCTAAAAGGTAGGTGGCCAGGGATCCCTGCTAAAGGACACAGCAGTACTGCTCTTGACATTAACTCCTTGTCTTCATCCGAGAGCCTGCCTTGTAAGCACCCTTGCCTCCTGCTAGGATCGCTTTCCTGCGCTGGGAGTTCCCTAACTTCAACAGCCGAAGCAAGGATTTGTTGGGCCGTTTTGTCCTAGCTCGTCGACATATACTGGCTGCAGGCTTCCTAGTAGTAGATGTGAGTACCTGTTGGGCAAGGGACCACTGCCCATACCTGTTTAAAGAGCTAGAAGGATCCAGAGAGGGGCCCAGCTCTGGACCCTAAGCCAGGTTCTTCTCTCCCACAGCTGCACAGAGGCTTAGCTAGCCTCCTGTGGGTGCCCCGAGTGCAGCACAGCCACTGGAGCTATTCCCTCTACTGTGCTGTGTGACTCTGGAGCTGCCACACAGGAGCGCTCGGTGCTCCGTGCATGTGGAGGGCGGATTTCCTCCAGAGAGAAAGTTCAGAGCTTTCAGGGCTACATAGAATTTCTATCACATTTTCTTCAGATGGCCTGCTGGGATGGATCTCTCTGGTTTGCAATCTCTTTGCCCCTGCCAGAGCCAGGACCTCTCCATGTGCTCTTCCTGAGGACAAAGGCTGGGTATTTAAATCTGTCGGGCACCAGCACTAACAGAACAGGAGGGGCTACTGGCCATGTGACCTATCTCCACCACTTTCTTCCAGGTCCCATATTATGAATGGCTGGATCTCAAGTCTGAATGGCAGAAAGGCGCCTACCTCAAGGACAAGATACGAAAAGCAGTGGCTGAGGAGTTAGCCAAATGACCTTTCCCATTGCTCAGACTGCATCCCAGAGACCTGACTGTTCAGTGGCCCAGCAGTGAGTGCTGGCAAGACAGGGTTGTCACCCTGAAGGGTGAACCATCTCTATAGGACCTTGGCCAGAGCAGTGGGGTGGCCAGCAGCTCCAGAACAGGTGGACCTAATAAATCTGTGGTTTTGGTGGATGCCAAGTATCCTCCTGGGCTCTTTATGTGTCTCCTCTATCCCTGCTCCCCTGCATTTTGGACATACAGACCCTACATCCTTCCCCAGTGTGCGCTCCTCCCCCAGCTCCCCAATAGTGTCTGTGTGGTGCGGCACAGCAGAGGGCTGACTTGGGAGACAAAACCTGGGTCCTGGACATGTGGACTCCCCAGGAATGAGGAGCTTCCCTGGAAACCCACTAGACTAGAAGTGTGAGCAGAATTCTGACTATGGACCTGAAAGGTTCCCTCCATGCCCATGTGACTACAGAGTATCTAGTGGTAACTGCTGGTCTGGGAGCATTTGGAAAAGAGAAAAGTTCACTTGGCTGACATTACAAGGTTCGTGGCCAGACCGTCACTCTGATGGTAGCCTTAACTATATAGACAAATCAGGAACCACCAGTTCAAGATGGCAGCCTAAGCACTTGTTGGATAACAACAGAGTATCTACCTTTACAGGAGACTCCCATGGACAAGGCTTGCCCAAAGAGGAGTCTGAAGACGAAAGTTCTTGTCCTACTCTGTGCATTCCTTCCAAAGCACCAGTCCTCACCCTCTGTGTGGCTTAGCACTTCTGTTGTCCTGCACAAGCCTGCTAGTCGCCACAGGTGAAGGGGAAGCAGAAAGGTGGCTGCAGGAGAAGAAGAGCTGGCACAGCTTGTCTGAGTTGGGGCGGCTGGTTGGCGTTGAGAAAATTAAGATCCATGCTGCTCACCACATGGACCACTGGCTTTTCTTCAGAGCTACCTAGACAGCACCAGTTAATACTCAGGTGACTTCCTCCATGGTAGGGCTGTGCTGCAAAGTCACTGCAGTCCTAACATGAGCAGAAATCAGTGTGGGGGGGAGGGCACAGTTCTTGTCACAGGATCCATAAGACCTGGCCTTTCAGAATTCCATTGTTACTGTCTTCAGTCTAAGAATATTACATGGAGGACTCAGGATACAGACTTTGGGATTGGATTTAGGGAAATGAGTTTTTTAGATTATTTCATTTAATAACACCTAACATCTTACTGATGGTGTTTGTATTTGTTTCTGGGGTTAATTTTAGTTTTGTGTAGGTGTTGTTTTCATGTGGGTATATGCAGATGAGTGAAGGTACCTGTGGAGACAGGCATCCAGTCCTCTGGAGTTGGTGTGGATGCCAAGAACTAAAGTCCCGGAAATGCAGCAGGTGCTCTGCGCTGCTGAGCTCTGCCTCTGCTGTCTGAGTAGTTCCTGCGTGTCTTTTGTGAGAGGGCTTACGCTGCGTTCGCAGGGTCCCAGTACTTGGGTTGAGGTGGTCTATCTGCAGTGCTGGGGATCAGACCCAGCACCTATGTGTGCTAAGTTGGTGCTCTGCAGAGCTACACTTCCAACCTCAGTTTGTTTTATGGATTCTAGATCTTAGTCCTTTTTTTTTTTTTTTGGATTTTTCGAGACAGGGTTTCTCCGTAGCTTATTGGTTCCTTGGTTCCTGTCCTGGAACTAGCTCTTATAGACCGGGCTGGCCTTGAACTCACAGAGATCCACCTGCCTCTGCCTCCCGAGTGCTGGGATTAAAGGCGTGCGCCACCACCGCCCGGCTTTTTAGCCCTTTTTTGACTGCAATTTGCAAATATTTTCTCCTAATGCATATTGCGGTTTCTTTAATCCTTTTAACTGGGATCTTTATGGAGTATAAAATTTCCATTAGATTCAGTTACTCATTAGACTCACTTTTATAGGTTGTACCTCAGTGTCAAGCCTTGAGAATTGTAGTTCCTGCGTGTCTCTTGTGAGGGCTTATGCTGCGTTCACAGGGTCCCAATTCTTGGGTTGAGGTGGCCTATATGCAGTGCTGGGGATCAGACCCAGCATCTATGTGTGCTAGGTTGGTGCCTAGGGGGTTGGAGAAATGGCTCAGTGGTTAAGAGCTCTGGTCACTCTTCCAAAGGACCCAGGTTCAATTCCCAACACCCACATGGCAGTTCACAACTTTCTGTAACTCCAGTTCCAGGGGATCTGGCACCCTTATACAGACATGCATGCAAGCAAAACACCAGTGTACATAAAAAATAAACATTTTTTAAAAATTTGTGCTTAGCCCCAAGAGCCCTGAAATTCTCTTCCTAAAAGTGTTAAATTTAAGGATCATCTTTACCTAGCTTTGTGCACCTGTGTTCATATGCACTTGAGCATGCGGGCCACAGACAAGCCTAGGAGGTGGTCCTTAGGTACTGTCCACTGTTGTATGTTTGTTTGGGGGTTTTGCTATTTTGAGACAGTTTTTCTGTGTCGCCCTGGATGTCCTGGAACTTACCCTAGACCAGGCTGGTATCAAATTCAGAGATCCACCTGCCTCTGCTTTCCAAGTGTCAAGTGCTAGGATTAAAGTTGTGTGCCACCTACCGCCCCAGCTTTGGTTTTAAGTTTTCTCTCTGGCCTGGATCTTGCCAGGTAGGCCTGGCTAGTTAGCCAGGAAGCCCTGCGGTCCTTCTGTCTCTTCCTTGCTGTAGCTGGAACGCAAGCATGCATGCAGGCATCAGACTTGGGTCCTCAAGTACATCAGCAATCTGCTATCTCCCCAGTCTTTGCACTTGTGTTTGGACGCATGGCCTCGTGACCAGGAAAACCCTCTGTTGAGAAGCCCTCTTCCCCTGTTGATTTTTATATGTGTACTTCTGCCAGAAGTTCGCATGTTTCCGAGTTCTGCTATTGATAAACTTTCTATCCGTGTGACAGTGTTACATACTCACAATTACCACAGCTGTAAAATAGCCGTAGCCCAGGCATGATGCGCCATACCCAACACTTACAGGGGCTGGGCTGAACAGGAGGATTGCAATTTGTGCTAGCCTGAGCTATCACTTTGCCTTAAGTAGCCAAGAATAGTGACTCAGAACTTTATTTGCAGGTGGATCTGTGAGTTCAAGGCTAGCCTAGTTTACAGAGTTCCAGGGGACAGCCAGAACTATATAGTCAAACTCTTGTCTTGAAAACAAATTACTTAATGACTCCTATTTAAGATGGCTTTGGGTGTTGTGATTCATGTGTCTTTACACTGAGTTTTATTAAGTTTGCCATCTACAAAGACAAGGGATTTTAGTAGAAATTACACTAAGTCTCTGGAACAATTTGAAGAAACTCATTATTGTTGTGCTTAATTATGCAATCAAACATGTCTCTTACTCTTGTCGGTCTTTGATAGCTTTCATCACTATTGTGGAGTTTTTGTTTCTTTAGTGTATGGCTTAGAATGATTGGTTCCCGTGGCACTGTGCTGTTTGTTCATTTTGGGGCAGGAGGTTTTGGGGAGAGGAATTGAGACAGGGTCCGCCCTGGAACTTGCTGTGTAAGCCAGGCTGGCCTGGAACTCACAGAGATGCACCTGTGTCCTTAGTGCTGGGATTAAAGGTGTGTGCTGCTACACCAGGCGTATTTTACTTATACAAGAGCATGTGCAGGGTCCTGATCTAGAGCTGGAATTAGAGGCAGGAATGAGCTGCCTGCCTGATTCTGGGAACCAAGGGGAGCCTCTGAGAGAGCAGCCCTGTGTTGGTTGTTCTTGTCTGTTACTATAGAAACCCAGACTGTCACTTCTGTGTTCTCTTTAGTCTCCCGCCTTTGGAAGCTGACCTTGAATTTCTGCTCCTGATCTTCCTGCTACCTCCTGCCAACAGCACCTATTGATGGGTTTGTTAGATTGACTTACAGTGGATGGATTAGATTGACTGACAGGTTAGGTAGTCAGCAGGAGCTGCTTAGCACACAGGCTGGTTTAGAATTGTCTCAATCTGGCGTTCAAGATCTAGAGAATTCCTGAAGAGCCACTTGTCTTCAGTCCAGTGTGGAAGGCTGAAGATGCTGAGTTCCAGTGTTAGTGACAGGAGGCTGCAGCAGCAACAGCAAGGTACAGATGTGGACAAACTGCTGCTTTCTGTAAACAGAGACTGCCGGTTCCTTTCCTGGCTGCCCAGGCCCAAATAATCACACAGAAACTATATTAATTATAACACTGTTTGGCTAATACCTTAGGTGTAGTCCTAGTTAGCTTTTACATCTTAAATTAACCCATTTCTATTCTCTATGTCACTATGAGGCCTACCGGTAAGGTTCCCACATCCTCTGGCAGCTGCGTGGTATCTCTCTGACTTTGCCTACTCTCTTCCGGCCTTGCTGTATTTTGCCCTACTATAGGGCCAAAGCAGCTTCTTTATTAACCAATATAAATAAAACATTCACAGCATACAGAGGGGAATCCCACATCAGCTTTCCCTCTGGCTAGTGTGGTACATATGCTCCTTCTGTGGCTGCTGCTTGGTCTTTGGCCTCTGGTGTCTGGTGAGCCACCATGCACAGCACAGGTCTTCGTGAGTGGAGCTGTTATGTATTATCTGGACATCTGGACAGGCCAGAAATGTTCGCAGCTTGTCTAGTGTCTCTTAGTTGGTCCCATGTTCGATCAAGTTGAAAACCAGGATTAACCATCCAATGTAAACACAAATGTTTTTCTATATGTGTGTGCACAAACTAGACAAACACGTCACTCAGAGTCCTTGTTCCCGTGACTTAGCATGTGGCCTTAGCTGGTGTCCATAATCACCTCCCTCTACTCCCCATTCTGTATTTACCCTCTGCAAGCACTTCAGCGGGTCTTGGTTCTTTCCTTTTACCCCTGAATGCTCTGGGCCCTTTTCATCCTACTTGGATTGGATTGAAACCTCCCATTGGACTTAATTACAGGACACAGCAACACCAGTGCCCCTAAAAGGAAGGATCTCCTGTATTCCATACACCCATATTTCATACATATATAGGATTGTATATTGGGTAATGATTCAAGGCATATACAAGCTTCTGGAAGATCCTGTCTGAGGCCTTGAATTTTGGTTGAATTTACTCCCTGGTGTACATAAGCTTTACCAACAAGAGTAGCCGCTACTTTCAGCTCGCTTGGTCTAATCAGTGTGGTCTCGTTGATGTAATGGACCAAAAACAGCTAAGAGCTCACACCAAGCCGGGGTCAGAGAACACGCTGGGGATGGCTGAAGGCTTTTGAAGTCTCAAAGCCTGCTCCAGTGACACACTTCCTAATCCTTTCTTAACAGTCCCACCCACTGCCGGTGGGGCCGTTTTCACTCAAACCACATTGCTTCACAACAGGCGGTAAGTCTCTGATTATATCTGAAACTCCCGCAGAGACATCCTGGCATGGGAACCGTATTAGACACTGCTCTCCTGGGACTTGGGCACCAAGTACGAGGCTGAGGGAGAAGAGAAGCGGTTCAAGGGAAAGGTGTTGAATGGAGCCATCCTTCAGTGTGCAGTAGGCGTCTGAAGATAGGCCCCGCCACATTGTTCCATTGAACAAGGCAAGGGTTTTACTTATTTTTCCCCAAAGATTTATGTTTGGTGTATTTGTTGGGTTTGGTGCCAAATTATCTGATTTGTAAAACAAATTATGAAATAACCTTTTTTTTTCTGGGAGAAAAATTTCAAAGTTATGTTAATTTCACTTTAAAATTTTGGTAGAAATTTCCAATCTAGTTTTTTGCAGGTTTTGTTGTTTGTTTGGAGATAGGGTGTCACTAGGTAGTCCTGGCTGGCCTGGCACTCACTATGTATATTGAACTTAGTGTAATTCTGCTTCTGCCTCCCAAAAACTGGAATTATGGACCCTCAGACCCTGCTTTGTGCATGGATTTTTCTTTTCCTATTTTCTTTTTATTTCTGTTTTGCATTCATGATGGTATGGGTATTTTATTGTTGATGATGTTGTTCGTTTTAGATTTTTTTTTATTTGTGTGTTTTGAGACTGGGTTTCTCTTTGTAGCCGTGGCTGTCCTGGAACGAACTCTGTAGACCAGACTGGTCTAGAACTCACCTGCCTCTCTCCCAAGTGCTAGGATTAGAAGTGTGCATCACCACTACCTAGTTCCTTTTGGGTTTTTTAGCCAGGGTCTCACTGGTTAGCCCTGGCTGTCCTGGAACGTACTACCAAGCCCTGCTATTAAATATGTTGGTACTGTTTTATGGACTAGAAAAGTGGTCTCTTTTGAGGAATGATCTAAAGGATTTTTAAAATACATATTTCCTGGAACTACCAAGATGGCTCAGCTGGTAAAGGCATTTTCTGCCAAGCCTGACAACCTCAATTCAATCCCTGGGACCAGCACAGTGGCAAGAGACAGCCAACTCATGTGAGCTGTTCTCTGGTCTCCACATATTCAGTAATGTGCACGTACACACATTTGGGCCTGGCGTGGTGGTACACTCCTTTAATCCCAGCGCTAGGGAGGCAGATTGGATCTCTGTGAGTTCGAGTCCAGCCTGGTCTACAAGAGTGGGTTCTGGGCTGGAGAGATGGCTCAGCGGTTAAGAGCACTGGCTGCTCTTCCAAAGGTCCTGAGTTCAATTCCCAGCAACCATATGGTGGCTCACAACCATCTGTAATGAGATTTGGCGCCCTCTTCTGGCGTGCGGGCATACATGGAGGCAGAATGTTGTATACATAATAAATAAATCTTTTAAAAAAAAAAAAAAAAAAGAGTGAGTTCCAGAGCGAGTTCCAGAGCGGGCTCCAAAGCTACAGAGAAACCCTGTCTCAAAAAATAAATAAAATTTTGAAAAAAATCCAAACACTTGAAAACTTCAGTCTTTTAAAAGTGCACTCTCAGACCAGCCTGGTCTACAGAGCTAGTTCCAGGACAGGCTCCAAAGCCACAGAGATACCCTGTCTCGAAAAACCAAAAAAAAAAAAAAAAAAAAAAAAAAAGTGCACTCTCAGCTGGGCAGTGGTAATACACACCTTTAAACCCAGCACTTGGGAGGCAGAAACAGGCAGATCTCTGTGAGTTCGAGGCCAGCCTGGTTTACAGAGTGAATTCCAGGACAGCTGGGGTGGTTAAACCTGTCTCAAAAAAAATAAAAACAAAACCCACCTAAAGTCCAGTCTCTTAACTTTGCACTCCTGTAAAAATCCAAAATAGGGTACTTCCTCTTCCAAGGGGGAAGAACCAGGGCACGGTTACAATGAGATCAAAGTAAAACCAAACTCCAGCAGTGTAAGTAGTTCAGTGGCTAACGTCTAGACTTCCTGTGATCTGGGCTTTAACAGGCCTGAGGAGTCTTACATCATGAGCTCTGCAATACTTAACAGTTTGTCTCATAGACTCGGGCCACTCCACCCACTGCTGGGTTTTCGTGTGATTTGGTTTATTTTTTGGTTGGTTGGTTGGTTTTTGGTTTTTCAAGACAGGGTTTCTCTGTGTAACAGCCTTGGCTGTCCGAGAGCCAAGCATAGACCAGGGTGCCTCGAACTTACAAAACAAAGATCTGCTTGCCTCTGCTTCCCAAGTACCGGTATTAAAGGCATGTGCCACCACCACATCCAGCCCCACTGCTGTTCTTCGTGTTCCCAGAGACCTGGTGTGTCTCCATACAGTGGGTTCTCAGCTGCTCTCCATAAACCCTTCGTGTCTTCAGTACCAGTAGAAAACTTTCAGAGCCATGTGGGATACTCTTATATATTACTAAGTCAACTGCCAGCCTGAAATTAAGCCTTGACCTACTGGACCATGGCTTCTGTGTGCTGACCCTGAGAAAATACTTCTTGGGAGATTTGACTCAGTGAGACTGGTCTCTTAACCACGCCATTCCCCCTCTACCCCCAGCCCCAGTTAACCATTGTCAATTGTCCCAGTAAAGCAAAAGTTTCACTTCAATGGTGCTGATCTCTTGTTAAAATCATGGCTGATTCTTCAGTCCCAGCTGACCAGGAACCACAGATTCTTAATTCAAAACATCACACAGATGGCCCCAGGAGAGTCTTTGGAACTCACAAGCCAGGCCTCCATCATCTGTATCTCCCTCGACATTCCTGTCTCCCAAACTTCCAGGACAGGTCATTAAACTCTGGGCATCCAATGACTCTTTTTAACCCAAAGCTCCAGATACCTCCACAATCCTCCCACAAAACAGCGCGCTCCGTCCATCACAGCAACAGACCCATTTTCTGGTACCAGCTGTTGGATGAGCTTGCTTCCTGTTGCTGTGATAAACACCATAACCAAAAGCAACTGGGCGGGGCACTCGGGAAGCAGGTAGATCTCTGAGTCTGAGGCCAGTCTGGTCTACAGAGCAAGTTCCAGGACAGAGCTATACAGAGAAACCCTGCAACTTGGGGAGGAACAGACTTGTTTAGCTTACATGTCCTGATCACAGCTGACCACTGAGAAAAGCCAGGCCAAGGATGAGCAGAGACAGAAATGGTGGAGCAAAGCTATGCACTGGCTTGCTTTCTTACACCACCCAGGAACCCAGGACCAGCTGCCAAGGGTGATACTGCCCACAGTGAGCTTGCCCTCCCACATCAGTCACCAACCAAGAGAACCCCCCCCCCAACAGACTTGCCCACAAGCAGTCTGATAGAGGCAGTCTTTCAAGGTTCCCTCCTTCCAGATGACAAGCTTAGGTCAAGTTGACAAAAACAAAACAGAACAAAACAAAAACCCACAACTAACCAGCCCAGCCACTATGCATGCCTGGCTTTTCCGCTTTCTTGGTTTTGGTTTTTGTTTCAGAGGGGGCAGAATGAGACATGAGGTCCACGCTGGCCTCAAATTCACTATGTAGCTAAGGATAACCCTGAACTCCGATCCTTCATCCACCATTTCCTGAGCGTCTGTCTGACTTTCCTGAGTGGCATTTTTTTTTTGCCAATGTCACATCAGGGCATCCATAGGGCTGGCAAGGGAACGAATATGGTGCCCAGAAGGTTCCCTTGTCCTACCAGCCTCTGCTGGTGTGGCTGGGCCTTGATTCCATATGGAATGGAGAAGGTTACATGGTCTTTCTGCCGGCAGACTGGGGTAAAGAAACACCAGGCCTGGCCTCCACCCATCGGATGAGGCGCTGCAGGGTGCCTTCCTGTTGACATTCACATCGAGGCTGTTTTCTCATCTTTGAGAGTTCTATTTTAGTTTTCTTCACTTTATGATTGACCTTGGGGGGGGGCGGGGGGGACACAGAGACAAGACCATACCATCTTTTCTGGGCTGCAGGTATCAGGCCTCACAAAAAAAGACTCTGGTTTCTGGAAATTCTGTGATGTTGACAACATGGTAAGGAGCAGTCAGCACGGTGGCGGCTGGCATACAACTGTCTTTTGTTTGTGTGTGTGTGTGTGTGTTTTTTTTTTAAGTCCACAGGAAGAAACAACTTGGGAGATGAGGTAAGGGTCTTTAGTGGAGCGTATAAAGGCAAGGGAGGAATATCAGTATCGGGTGGAAAGATGGGTGAGTTGTCAGCAACAGAGAGGGTTGGGGCAGTTCTGCAGGAGATGCTGAGCTGTTCGGACACGGTGGGTAAGGGCAGCAGAGGTACATTCGTGCACAGGGATGCACCTTGAGTCAGGTGCAAGGGAGTGGGGAACAGCGCCTGGCCAGCTTCCTAGGCTGACTGTATACCCAGAAGATCCTGTGCACGGGCACTCCCTCCCTTTTTGCCTCCACAACTGCTCATTTCCCCAACTCCAGCTCAAAGACGACAATGTGTCATTCATTCATCTCCTGGTGCCTGGCACTGGGAGGGGAGGAGGGATAAACTGGGCAGTGCAACAGCCGGTGTGGAAGCAATAGCATATTTCAGGAAGGGAAATGGTGAGCATCATCTCTGGAGGTGGGGCACAGGCCCTGCCGGGAATAGAGTGAGGTGCATTTCTTTTCTGGCCTAGAGATCCGAGGGGTGAAGGAAAGAAAGCCGATCGCCGAGCTAGAGCTCAAAGATCAGCCCAGGAGCCCCTCCGGCGCCGCTTTTACTGGCGCACGCAGCTCCATCTCCCGTTGCCACAGAGACAGGAGGTGGTTGCTATGGAGACTGACTGCCACGACCAGCCAATCCTGAGCTGCTGTTTCAGCTCATCCTGGGGCCTGGAGGTAATAACTCCTTCCTTGGACTCCCGGCGTCCTCTGCCCAGTCATTGAGCGATAGGTTGGGCCATCACTCATTAAAGTAGCCCTGCCCTCTCTGCAAAATACATATCTTTCTCCCCATATTAACCCGCACCCCTGGTTCTGGCAGCACCTTTTGCCTCTTCCAGCTAAGAGACGATGTCACCTTGGGAGGAGCCCGGACTCCAAGTGGATGCTGAATGTTGCTGGAAAGGCGGGGCAGGGCGCAGCCTTCTGGCCCTAGACTCAGCAGTGTGAGAGAAGTGATGGGATGAACGTGGGGAATGAGCGCCCTCCCTCTGGCACTCCGCAGTGCCTGGCGCGGTGGCGCACGCTCACTCGGCTTGAGAGGCGGGCGGGGCAACGCTGACGTCATCCACGCCCCCCCCCCCCCGAGCAGAGGGGCGGTGGCCGAGCTGGCTACTCCGAGCACATTGACGGACAGAGGGACAGAGAGACGGGGGACCGGCAGGCACACCTTCAGGCCATGCCCGGGGAGGCTGCGCGTGCTGAACTGCCGCTGCCTGAGGCAGGAGGGCCAGGATCCCGCACAGGTGAGACCGCAGCGGCTCCCCGTTCTGGCCCAATACCTTTCTCTGGCTTTCTCTCTCTCCATCCCTCAGCCTCCTAACAGTCCCCTCCTCTATCTTTCCAGACCGGTTCTTCCCTCCATATTGCATCCTTCCCCCACCCCTACCCCCAGGATTTCATGAAAGCCTGGAGGCCGCAGGGATCATCCTCCAAACCTGAAGCCATGAAGGGCAGTGTCTTTCACTCTGGGCTGGCGCGAGGGTGGTGCTCTTTGGATCAAGTCCCATTTGCTTGAGCTTGTGCGCCACATCGCGTTTCTTTGTCCACAGAGAGCTATGGGGCCACAGGACCCACGGTGGGTGGCCGGTTTGGAAGCAGGAGTCCTAGAGGGTACTGCAGGCTTACCCGGTGACCACCAGAGGGTCCTTTGAAGCACCTTAGGTGTCCAGGGCAGCAAGCGGCTAGACCAAGAAAGGAGGTGTAGGGCTGATGGGAGTCCAGCCAGAGGACACTGGCAGAGCTGAGTCTGGAAGGTGAGGCCTTGGGGAGGTGTCGTGGCCAGCAGTGGTCTTAATATGTAGACGTTGGAGAAGCAGGGGCATTATGTTGGTGGGAGCCAGTCCACTTGCAGGCCTGAGGGTACTCTTAAGCTTGAATGGTCCCTGCTGGAGATGAACTGTGTGGGGCTTGGGCAAAGCCAAGGGCACCTTGCTGTGTGCAAGAAGTCATCTGGGGACAGAATAGGCAAGAATGGGGATGGCACCAGTGCTGGGCCAGAGGCCTGACTGAGAGCTAACACAGATACCACCCTACTCTTCTTGGGGGACTGACAAGTCAGGCGGGGGACTCCCCAGACCCAGTGGCAGGCTGGTTCCTTTCTGGCTTGCTTGGTGACTTTGGATGAGTCATGAAACAGACAACAACAACAACAAAAATCCCCCACGACTTTGGCCTTTTATTTCCTTTTTAACCTTGGCCCAATTCTGCCCTTCTTCTGCCCTGAGGCCACACTAAGAAGTAGAGATGGCAAGAACCTGACTTCAGGACACCCAGTGATGGCTACTAACCACACCCACTTCCAGTGCCAGGTGTCCCTCAAGGGACCTGAAGGATCCCCTTCTCTTTCTGTCAGGACCCCTGGTTGCCCTAGTAGCCCAGCTGCAGGCTGATAAGCCCAGCCAGTGTCGAAGAGCCCAGTGCCCTGACACTGCTGAGAGCAGATATCTATCGGGGAAGTGGCTGTCTCCTCTCGTCCTGAGTGAGATCTACCCAGCAGCTGAGAAAGACAAAGCCACGGTGCAGGCCATGTTGCCCTGTCACCAGTGAGCATGGTAGAGCCAGCAGCATTGGCTGTGTGCCTGCCAGAACGGCAGGCCCCTAGGTACTGCCCCTCCCCCGCTCATGCAGGACTCTGGGGACAGTAGGAAGGCTTTAAGTGGATACTTCAAAGCGATGTGTGTTTGGCCATGGTCCAGGTGAGAGAGGAGCTGTTACAGAGGTCACAAAAAAAAGGGGGGGCTTACAAAATGATGCTTTCAGCACCCGGAGTACACTGGCGGGGCTGAGCTAAAAGCCACAGGACTCAGTGACTATGCTGTGATCTCAGTGGTGATATACAGGCCAGTAAGACAGCAACAGCCAGAGAGTTAGGAGGTGGTATGGGTGCTGCCATCTGGAGAGGTTTGTCTGCTACCTTCCTAAGTACTTTCAGATTCACGGGGCATCATGGCATGGGCACATTTGCAATGTGGCATGTCAGCTGAGGGCATGCCAGCCCATGAGTACCTGTGCCTGAAGAGGCTTAGAGAAGGACCCAAGGCAGGCCAGGAGCTCCCAGAATGGCAGGGGAATCTGTTACCATGAGTGGCTGCCACCATGGAGAGGAAGAGGTCAACCTTCTCTCAGCTGTCCTGTTCCCATGGGCACCTGATCACCATCATTTTCCACCACTGCCCTTTGGAGCAGATGCTACCACTCAGATGCTGGTACATGTCTGTCTCTGTTCTCCAGAAACTTAGCTGCATACAGGGCTTTGTGGGGAGCTCTGGGAAACCTGAGGTTGGCCTCGAGTATAGGCAAGGGTAGGGGAGAGATGGGCTAGAGGCAAACCTCCTGCTTTTCAGTAGAGCTGGAATGTTCCAGAGCTGTAGTGTGTGGGACCCTAGCCCTTGCCACAGGGAGGAGCTGGCATTGTCCCGTGGATTCTCATAGCCCTGTTCCTGCCAAGCCCAGGTGAATCAAGCTGAAATAGCAAACCGGACTCTGAACAGAGACAACGGCTGATTGTACCTTTGTAGAAGTGTCCCAAGAAAAGCCTGGGTTTCTAGTACACATTCCTCATGGCTCCCCTTCCTATAAAGCCTGTCGGCAGCTGCCTGCTCTGCTGACATCCCTGGAAAGTCTTCCTCAAGTCCACTTAGCCTCCACGCCACCCTCATCTCTGCTACCATCCCTGGCCAGCCCTCCTCTGCAATTTTAGCCATGGAAACCTGCTGTCCCATGCTTCAGCTCTTCACCTGGCGTGGCCTGAGATGTGTCCAGTAGGCATCTCGTGTCCTTTCCTGTCTCCACAGATCTCTCATGTGATGCAGCCAATGCCACCATCCTGAAAGGGGACCAACGGGAGCCCCATGCCCTGACCCCAGGGCCCAGCCTTCTGGCTCTCACATTCCTGTCCAGCAAACCAGGTGCCCGGCCCCAGCCTGAGGGAGCCAGCTGGGATGCAGGGCCCAGTGGGGCTGCCTCAACCTGGGTGGACCCAGCAGAGGGCAGCCCAAGTCCAGGGGTCCTCCCCGAGGGCCTACCTCTCCAGCCTTTGTCTGCTGACGTCCCTCTCCCCACCACCCTGGAGCCCCGCATCGTGATGGGTGAGGAGACATGCCAGGTCATCCCTTCACCCAAGGCAGCCTGGCCAGTGCTCAGGGACCGGGAGGGTGGGCACATGGCCCTGCATCCACCTCCGGAGCTGTGTTCTCAGGGTGATCCTCCTGTGCCTTCCCCTCCCCCCGACCTTGAGTCCTACTTCACACCCCCCTCCACTCCCACCAAGACCATCTGTGGCCTGCTCCCTGACCATGGGCCCCACAGCGATGCCTGGGACCTGGAGGCCGAGCTGCTGGATGAGTTACTGGACTCAACGCCAGCTTCACCCTCAGGCTCCTATATTACAGCAGATGGGGACAGCTGGGCCTCATCGCCTTCCTGTTCCCTCAGCCTGCTGGCCCCAGCTGAAGGGCTGGACTTTCCCTCCGACTGGGGCCTCTCCCCGTCAGGGTCTGCGGTAGACGAACTAGAGCCACACCCCACAGACCCTCCAGAGCCCCCATCCTCGGAGTCTAGCCTCTCAGCCGACAGCAGCTCTTCCTGGAGCCAAGAGGGCCATTTCTTTGACCCGACCTTCTTGGCCAACGACCCGATGATCCCTGCCGCCCTACTACCCTTCCGGGGTAGCCTCATCTTCCAGGTGGAAGCCGTGGAAGTGACACCCCTGTCCCAAGAGGAGGAGGAGGAGGAAGAGGAGGTAGCTGCTGGTGCTGCCACCCCGGATGGAGACCTGGCCGGAGAGGGCGAGGATGACAGCACATCTGGCTCCTTCCTGCAGTCACTGTCCGATCTGTCCATCATCGAGGGCATGGACGAGGCCTTCGCCTTCCGGGATGATACCTCAGCCCCCTCCTCGGACTCGGACTCTGCTTCCTATGCCGGGGCAGATGACGACAGGCTGTACAGTGGGGAGCCCCATGCCCAGCCCAGTGCCGAGAGTACAGAGCAGGAGCACAGAAGCAAGGTCACATTTCAGGGGACAGAACACGAAGCCCGTCTCACCAATAGCCAGGAATCGATTGCAGAACTAGCAGAAGAGGCTCCAGTTTTAGGCAGAGAGTCTGAAGCTACCGTGCCCCTCCCTGATCTGCGAGCAGCTCCATACCCCCAGGAGGAAGCTACCACAGTCACCCACAGGGGAGGAAACGAAGAAGTTGATGCGGTTGCTCAGCAAGCACCCAGCACACTGCCCCAGCCCTGCCAGCAGGGGCTGAGCACAACTTTAGGCTCTAAGCCTGTCCCTGCACAACCAATTCTAGATCTGCAGGAAGAAGCAAGCCCCACCTGTCCAATCCTTCCTGATAACCTGAAGGAAGGAGGCCTGGGCCTTCCCTCCACACTGGAGTATGCGGCTGTGGCTTCAGTGAGACCCCAGAAGGCCGAGGGAGCTGCTGCAATGCCCCAGGACTCCCCTATTACTTTAGCCCCATTATCGCTATGTGCAGATCCCGCCTCAGGCCCAGAGTCTGTGGCTGTAGTCACTCTGAGGCTCCGGCAAGATGAGGGGTGTGTCATAGCAGTGCAGGATGCTCTTGTGGCACCATTGCCTCCACTCCTACAGAGTACAGATGTGGTTACATTTGGGTTCCAGCAGGCTGAGGAAGGCATCACAGAACCCCAGGACTCCCCTGTGGCATCATGTTCATCCCTGAAAGGCTTAGACCCAGAACCTGAGGCTCTGGCCACTTTGGGGTCCCAGCAGGATGAAAGGATTGCCCCAGTACCCCAGGACTCTCCTATAGCATGTCTGTCCAGGCAAGGCTCAGAACCAGAGCCTGAGGCTCTGGTCACACTGGGGTCCCAGCAGGATGAAGAGATTGCCCCAGTACCCCAGGACTCTCCTATAGCATGTCTACCCCTGCAAGGCTCAAATCTCACCTCAGACCGAGAGCCTGTGCTTGCTGCCACACTGGGACCACAGCAGGCTGAGGAGGGTGACACCATACCCCAGGTTACCCCAGTAGCATCATCTTCACCCCTGCAAAGCTTAGATTCAACCTTAGAACTACAACCTGTGGCTGCAACCACACTGGAGTCCCAGCAGGCTGAAGGCAATGCCACAGCAGCCCAGGACACCCCTGAGATGGCACCTCCTTCCCCCCAAGATACAGATTCCACCTCCGACCCGGAGCTGATAGTCCAAGACACCGTTCAGACACTGCAGAGAGAAACAGGCTACACCCCAGAGACGAAGCCTTCAGCCTCTGAGGTCCATCAGGAATCAGGCGTGGCCTTAGGACCAAAGCCAGTGCCCAGGGAGCAGGATGTAGAACCCCCTCTAGACTCGGCACTCCCAGCTCCAAAGCCAGCCCAACAGAATGGCTCAGAGCCAGCTGTAAAAGCTGATAACCCTGGGGCTCCAGAAGAGCCATGTCCCACCTTGAGCACAAAGACCTCTGAGCCTGCATCTTGTACGGGAAAGGAAGTAGCGGAGAGCCTATCTGCACTCAAGCAAGGAGCATGTCTTGAAAAACGTGATGGGGTCAAGACCCACTCACCTCAAAGAGAGGCCCTGGGGGCCAAGAACAAGCGGGGCAGAGGTCACAAAGCACCAGGGCACGGAAATGGGTCTAAATCGGCATCCCAAGGTATAGGGGAGACTTCCAAGGCACATTCTGCTGCGGGCTCTGAGGTCAGCCAGACACAGCTGACCTCAGCTGTGGAGGGAAGGGCCCTGAGCAGCAAGGACACCTTGGGCCCCAGGCTTCCTGCGGCTCTATCCGTGCAAGCCAGGCTAGGTTCCTGCCCAGGGTCCCCAGCAAGGGCCACATGCACACTGAGCAGAATCTACTCTGAAGACACTGCCAGATCTGCGCCACCCTTCCTGCAGCTGGAGCCCATGCTAGGCCTGGGTAGCAGAGAACGGTCTCAGAGGACCCCAGGTGCCCTTAATCCTTCCCTGGCAAACTCCGCTGGTGACCTGCCCACCGCATCCCAGAAGAGGTTCCTGGACCCTGACCCTCCTGCTCCCAGTGCCCTCGACAGGGCATCCCAAACATCCCCAGCCTCCTGCCTGTGTCCCACTCCCCAGAAAGCCTCTGTGGAAGAGGAGCCCCCAGCCTCTCGTGGTCTGATGCCTCGGGCAGGAGCCCAGGGGCCTGCTGCTGTTACTGCCTCAGGATCCACAAAGCCTCTGGGGGCCCGGCAGCGTGTCAGCCTCTCACCTCACTCCACCCTCAACCCCAAGGTGAACCCCACAGATGCCAAAGACCTGGCTTGCATCATCTCAAGCCCCTGCCAAGTGCCTCCTCCCTCTGGGACCCAGAACCCAGCTGGCCCTCGAGGGTTCCCAGCCCGTGAGCAACAAGAGGATGAAGACAGCCTAGAGGAAGGTAAGGGTATGTGGGGGTCCGGGCCTGGCCAGCTAGACTTCTTCTAGGGAGACGCTAGAGGATGATGGGACTGGAGGACCCTCTGCAACAGCAAGAGGCCCTCAAACCTCACCTCACCCCTTCCCCCAGACTCACAGAGGGCCCCAGGCTCTGGCCAGCATTCGGACAGCCATGGGGAGTCGTCCGCCGACCTGGATGAGCAGGACATCCCATCTCAGAAAGCGCAGTGCCCGGCACAGGTGCTGGTCCCAGAAAGGGGTGGGTGTCTGGGCATTTCCCCGGCCTCCGCAGATGCTTAGCCTTCACCTTCCTACAGGGCTCGGCAGGCAGCAATGAGGAGACCATTGCCAAAGCCAAGCAAAGCCGCAGCGAGAAGAAGGCTCGAAAGGTCAGCTGAGGGCTCCCCCAGAGGCCCTGGGAGAGGACATGTATACAGGGAGGCACCCTTACGAACGCCCCTCATAGCCTGTGGCCAGTGAAACCCTAGCCATGAAAAGGGCTTTGAGTTAAATCTAGTAACCCCACCCCTAACACTGGGATGTCCTGAGGCCCTAGAGGGAGGTCAGCCTGACATGGGGAACGGCAGTCACCCACATACAGGTAAAATGGTCTGAGTCTCCTGCCCTCCACCTCAGGCAATGTCGAAACTGGGCTTACGGCAGATTCAGGGAGTCACCAGGATCACCATCCAGAAGTCCAAGAACATCTTGTTTGTCATTGCCAAGCCAGATGTCTTCAAGAGCCCCGCTTCTGACACCTATGTGGTCTTTGGTGAGGCCAAGGTCTGTCATGCTGTCATGTTAAGGCTAAGGCTCTAGCCATGCTGTGGTTTGGGGAAAAGGCCAGCGGGGTCAGTGAGCTCTGTTCACACAGCTGTCCTATACTGCAGATTGAGGACCTGTCCCAGCAAGTACACAAAGCTGCAGCAGAGAAGTTCAAGGTGCCCTCAGAGTCCTCAGCACTGGTCCCCGAGTTGGCACCTGGACCCCGGGTGAGGCCAGAGTGCGAGGAGCAGGAGGAAGAAGATGAGGAGGTGAGGCCTAGAGGCTCCCAACACTTGACTGGGGGCAGAATAAGGGCAGAATGGGATTCTGCCTGGGCAGCACCCTGCTCACGGGCCTCAGGCAGCTAAGCCACCCCCCTATCCCCTCCACCAGGTAGAGGAGGCTGGACTGGAACTTCGTGACATCGAGCTGGTGATGGCCCAGGCCAATGTGTCCAGGGCAAAGGCCGTGCGGGCACTGAGGGACAACCACAGCGACATCGTCAATGCCATCATGGTGAGCACTTCCGCAGCCCAGATGCCCCTATGGCGGTCCTGCAGAAAAGGCCTCTTTTAACCTGGCTCTTCTTCTGCAGGAACTGACAATGTAGCTACAGACTGGAAGCTCGGGCCGCTCTGCCTCTCCCCAGCCTGATGCCCAATAAATGAGTGTCACATCCTCACCCTCTGGAGTCCCCTCAGTTGTGTGGTATAGTCTCTGTCATGTGTATGTCATTGCCATGCCACCATCACCCTTCAGTGTCCATCAATCTCTGCTGTTACCTGACTGCCCTCTGGTGTCTCCCCAGTACCCACGACATCCCTCATCACCCCCAGGGTTCCTTCACCCCTCTCTGGCTCTCAGATCCAGCTGGAGCAGCATGGCCGTGTCCTCCCTGTCCTTCCCTTCCACACACACCCTGCTGGTGTGCACACGGGAACACGAGGGCGTAAGTGGGCACAGGGTGGACTACGGCTTGTCTTCAGTCTCTGTACACGTCCAGGAAAGAATTAGCTGCATGTCAATCAAGAGACCACCCCAACTGTCTTGAATGTCTTGCCTTGGCCTAGGCACCCATGACCAGCCCCAGGATAGCAGATGACAGGAAAATTCTGTTAAATACTGTCCTAAGGCCATGACTGCTGAGACCCCGGGGATACCCTAGCTTACCCAGGAGACAACTGAGGTGTCCACAGAGCCCCTGGGGCTCTACCACAACCACCCCAGGGCAGAGACAGTCCTGGTCCTCACACAGCTCTTCTGCCCAGGACACAGCACTTCCTCCCCGAGTGTTTGTTCTCTCAGCCCAGCTTCCTAGGGCTGCCTGAACCCAGGTCACTTCCCTCCTTTCGGTGGCTAGGAGAGCTTTAAGGGGTCTGAAGGGTAGAGGCCAGAAGGAACTCAGCAAGGCTTAAGAGAACAGCTGACTGGGGAAGGGGACAGAATGAGGCCCATTGGGCCAAGGCCAAGTCAGCCTTTCAGAAGCCCCAACTCTCAGCTCTTGTACCCTCACTTCTGATCGTCCAGGAGGCCTTCACAAAGGGCCAGAGCTGCTACTGTCCTGGAAATGATCTGTACAGAGAATGCAAAGAAAGGAAACCTTGCCGAGTAAGAGGTTCCCAAAGTGTCTGCCCCTGTCCCTTGTTCAGAGTCAAAGCAGAAGCACCAATCATCTCTTCTACTCCGGCCCTGGACACTGTGGGCACTCATGGTCCAGCAGACAAGGGTCAGGATGGAGTGCACCCCCACCCCCACGACAACATGGCTTTCAGCTAACTGAAACGGAAAAAAAAATGCTTGACAACTGGAGATTAAATTATTCACATTGTAGTAAACTTCTTTTTAAGGTCTCTGAGAGTTAGAAGAGGAAAATCATGTGCAAAATATCAGCTGTCCAGGGCCAGGCCGACAGAACTGGCTCTTCCTGCCAGCTGCAACTGGCCCTCCCCGAGTGGGGATATGCTACAGGCATTGCTGGGCCCCCGAGGAAGAGACACAGAGGCTTCCGCCCTGTGCTGGGGCACATGTCCTGTGGCAGCTCTCCACTCCTTCACAGTAGAGGACCTGGCCACCGGAGCCACCTGTGTCTGCAGCACCTCCCTAGCTCCTAGCCAGGAAGGCCTGGGATGGCTGTGTGAGACAAGTGGATGCTGTCACGACCCATCACGCCGAGTCCTGGTCCATGCTGCAGCCTAGCGCTTCAATATCACTACTGATGTCCAAGATCATGCGGTCCCACTCATCTCCCTCTGACGGCGCTGACCGGTCATCAGGGCTGCCTGTGGTCCTGTTCCCATTGGTGGTGGAGGTGGAGGTGGTGCTCAGGGCCCGGCGATGCCTGCCAAAGCTGTCAGTGATGATGCCACGACCGTCTTTCACGCCAATGGTCTCCAGGAAGTTTTCAAAGTGCTGACTGTCCTTCTCAGGGATAAAGGGCCTCAAACCTGCCAACACATGACCCAGAGTGACATCTCAGCGGAGCTCAGGACCCTCACACCATACAAGCTATGCCCTGGGGCCAGGTGTAATTAAATCTGACTCTGACAAGAGCCCCCAGCTATGGATAGCTTGGTATCTGTCAATCTCACCCTCTTTGGCTTTGAGACGTGACACAGGTCAGGGGCCTCTGACCTTCAAAGCCCCTATCTTACAGGGCAGAAAGCCAAGGCCACAAAGCCATTTGTAATGAGGTCTGTCCTCAGAGCCAGGACTCGTGCCAAAGCCAGTAACCAAACCCAGGGTAACCTTCCCAACCAGGAAGTTGTCCTACTCAGGAAGACCAGCGTCTCAGAGTCGGGGAGCCAGAACCCTGATGAGGGCAGGCAGCCTAGGCCCGCCCTGATGGGGTGAAGAGTCCCTGCACACAATGGGTGAGTTTGCAGACAGCAATCCTCTGAGGTTACAGGAAGGAGGAGGAGCGGAGTTCAAGGTCATCCTCCCCAAAACAGGGAGTTCGCAGCCAGTCTGAGCTACATGAGGCTCTATACCATAAACCCAAACTAAAATAAACCAAACACATGAAAAAGCACCCTAAACGGCCTTCTCAGGCGAGGGCCAGGAGGTGGTAGAAAGACCCAGAGGCTAGCAGAACTGCCTGCCTGATGCAGGGTTCTGAGCAGCAGATACCCACAGCTCAACACTTTCTAGCCCACTTTTTCTGAGTCTTCCTAGCCAGCTCAAGCTATCCTCCTGCCTCAGTATCCCGAGTGCTCAGATGATGGCTGGGCCCTTCATACCTAGCTCTATACCCACAGCTGGCAAAGATGCAGCTGAAAACAAACTGGGGAGCAGCTGGCTTCAGGCTTGAGAGGGTACATTCTGGGCTGGGTGCCAGTGACCCGGAACCTGAGCCTGCTAGCTATCTGAGCTGGGAGTGAGGAGCTCAGACTAGACCATTGTGGGTCTAGTCTCCAGTCCAGCTGACGCTCACCAGGCCAATAGGAGCCAGGTCGGCTGACTTCCTTGATTCACTGAGAGCACAGATAAGACCATCACAGATCTCAGTGAGCTATTGCCAGCTCACTGTGTTCTGAGTGCTGGCAGAACAGGAAACCACAGACACCAAGGTCCCTTCCAGGTGTGGGGCCGATGTGTCAGTGACCCAGCCAGTGCTGGGCTCGGAATGAGCTGGGCTCTGCAGGGGTCTTGGACAACAGTTCATCCTTCTATCTAGATGGTGTCTTTGCTTTCACACTCACCAAATTCCTACATGCTCCCCAAAACCCACTTCAAGAGTCCCCTGACTCTTCAGCAACCGCTCCTGACTTGGAGGTTTGTGTAGACCCCGTCTCAGGACCCTGTCACGCTTCCTGGCACAGCCAATCCAGCTCAGCTCAAGGGGCTAAGCAGAGTGAGAACACAACTATGCCAATCCTGGAGCCTCAGACAAGCTTTGGTGACAGACATGTCTGATGGAGCTCCTCCCCTCTGGACTGTGCACATTCCCAGAGGGGACCAGGGACCCTCCCGAGCCACACTCACCAAGCAGCAGGAACTTGCGGCTGTCCCCATAGAGCTGCCGCAGGCTGATGCAGAACTCATGGATGGAGGCCCCATTGCGGTATTCATGGAGCAATGCTGCAAACTGTTGGATCTCCTGCGACGACAGCTTAGTACGTAACTGTGAGGAAAGAGTGCAGAGCAGTGAGGACTGGCACCGTGAGAGGTGTGTGTGTGTGTGTGTGTGTGTGTGTGTGTGTGTGCGTTCGTCTGTGAGGGAAGAGTACAGAGCAGTGAGGGCTGGCACCGTGTGTGAGTGTGTGAGTGTGTGTGTACACGCTCATCTGTGAGGGAAGAGTACAGAGCAATGAGGACTGGCACCGTAAGTGTGTGAGTGTGTGTGTGTGTGTGTGTGTGCGCTCATCTGTGAGGGAAGAGTGCAGAGCAATGAGGACTGGCACTGTAAGTGTGTAAGTGTGTGTGTGTATGTGTGTGTGTGCGTTCGTCTGTGAGGGAAGAGTGCAGAGCAGTGAGGGCTGGCACCGGTAAGTGTGTGAGTGAGTGTGTGTGTGTGCGTGCGTGCGCTCATCTGTGAGGGAAGAGTGCAGAGTAGTGAGGGCTGGCACCGGTAAGTGTGTGAGTGTGTGTGCTTGTGTAGCAGCTGGACCCCACCCTTGCCACACCTCCAGTGGCCAAGGTTCAATACTTGGGTATTAGGCCCTGCTGCAGATCAGATACACTGGTCATGTCTGGCTTCATGTGTACCTGCTATGGGGTCAGAATGCCCACCATATGTCCCTGTCATCAGGCCCAGCATACGAACTCCCCAGAGAACCAGGAGGAAGACAGATCTGCTGCCCCAGAACAGAAAGGTCCTCAGTAAGGCTGAAGGGAAGGAAGCTAGCTAGCTCTGTGTGGAGCAGCAACGATGTAAACAGATCTAGAAGGTTGACTTTCCAAATCTAAGATGCAAGGAGGCATCAGGCCTAGGCGCCTGACTAAGCTGTTGTTCTTAGTCTGCACCAGCATGGTCTAAGCCAAACAGCCCAGCACCAATTCGTGCCGATAGACTCCCGCTCCCACAGACCCCCGCCCCCAAAGAACACAGTAGCAAAAGCCGGCAGGTGACGGAGCCGCAGCCTACCGTTAGCATGTAGTCCTGCAGCAGCTCCGTGGCACTCGTGCTCAGTTCACTCTCGCTGACAGTCTTGCTATGGGGTGAGGCCTGCATGCAGAAGGGCAAGGGCGGCAGGCCTCCCACATCTCCGGAGTCAGAGAAGCAGCTGCAAAGGCAAAAGGTGAGTGGCCCCTGACCACTCAGCTCCTCACTACACAGCCTCATGGGCCCAGTTAGGGCTGTCAACCTGTTTACAAACATGACCATAGAAGCAAAGAACAGAGACTAAGGAAGAACTGCCTGGGTGTAGCTGACTCCTGGGATCAACCTTACAATGGAGCTGAGATGGGTTCTGGGCAAAGAGAGGGAGTTCAGTGGAAGGGCTAGGACAGAAGGCTTGGCCTGCTCAGCTGGTGGTCCCGGGAGGGACGGCAAAGAGGGGCGGGAAGGCTGGGAGGATGAAGGTTGAGCTAAGAGGCTTCAGGAAGATGCAAGTCACCACACTCTGAGCCTTTCCCAGCGGCCCTTCCGGAGGCCACAGAAGATACAGAGAAGAAAGGACTGCCAGGGCTCTAGGGGTGGACATCTGGGGCGCTGGACTCAGAGGTGTTGAAGAGAACTTGTGGGGCTGCCGAGACAGAGACTAGACACAGAAGACCATGAATTGGATGAGCCAAACCCAGAGCTCGGGGCATGTACTCACAAGGTGCTGGCTTCAGCATCGTAAGTGTCCTTCATGTCCACTTTCGTGGAAGAGTCATCTGTGCAAAAGATACAAGACACAGGGGACTTTCAAGTACTGGGTAGGTGCTTCAGTCCCAAGTTCCCAGCTGGCCCTAATGAGAGCACTTGCTGCAGGTAACCCCAATGCCACATCTATAGGCAACAGTAGCTGCCCCAGCTTTGGGAACTTCATCATGGAGCTTCCTATCCTGGCGAGCGCTGAGTGTCCAAGGCAAGGTTCCTAGACTCGAACCCACATCCCTCCTGAGGATTTTGGTCAAACACGCAGCAGCATTCATGGATGATGCGGAGTGCAGACCCTCCTGGGTGCCTTCCTGCCCCTCCCTAACTTCCTGGTCTCAGTCTCTCACAAAGCCAGAGCAACCTCAGGCTGTCTGGTTGTGGTCTTGCAAGGGACTACACACTGAGTGCAGTCCAGCTATATCAAGAGGGAGGCTCCTCCGAACATGCTCAGCCTCCCCAGTTCCACAGCATCCCTTACTGGGAGCCTGTACCTCCAGATGAAGCACCCACACCCCCACTTTCACTCAACATACCACTGTGCAGTGACTGGTGGTGGGTGGGTGTGGAGGCCCCATCAAATATTGCTCGGTCCAGAAAGTCGATGGTAGACTCCGTGTAAACAATCTGGAAGACCTGGCTGAGCAGGGAGCACAGCTCTTCCGCGGCAACCTACAGCGAGGAGTGAAGAGCGGCAGCTGTCCTCAGTGGCAAAAGGCTACAGGCAGCACCTTCCCACAGTCTCTAGGGTTCCCATGAGGCCGCTTCCCATGGACCTGGTGCCTTTCACAGCCCAGAGAGGTATCAAAAAAAAAAAAAACAAAAACAAAAACAACAACAAAAACAGAACCAATGTTTGAAAACAGATTGTGGCCTAGATGTGGCCTCATAGGCGTCTAGAGACCATGCTAGACACAGTGTTGGCATCAGTTTTGCCTTCTCTTCCTGGCCATCAACATGTTCAAAATTCCTATTCCCAAGTAAGAGAGAAAAGACATCACTGGTCTCACTTCCAACCTTAGAGGCCTTTCCAGAAGCAGTGGAGTCACTGGGTAACAGTGTGCTGTTTAAAACAGGGCTTCTCTAGTGGGCTGATTTTGTCCAGAACCCTAGATGTGACAGAATCTGGGGACATTTTTGATCATTACAAGGAAAAACCAGGAATATTGTTCAATACTCTACAGTGCATGAGTTAGCTGTCCATAACAAACAAAGTATATTTTAAAACCTTTTTATTGTGTATGCATTGGTGTTTTGCCAGCATGTATGTCTGCATGAGGGTGCCAGATCTTCTGAAGTGGAGTTATACAGTTGTGAGCTGCCATGTGGGTGCTGGGAATTGAACCCTGGTCCTCTGGAAGAGCAGCCAGTGATCTCAACTGCGGAGCCATCTCTTCAGCCCACAAAGAAAGTATTAGATTGGAAGCGTCACTAGCACCAAGGCTAAATAAGGTGAACTAGAGGCAGTCACCATTAGCCATTGAACGTAAAAGACAGAAATGAAGAGGAAGGTGCCAAGTGATTCCTGGGGCTTCACAGCCCCCCTGTGTGCCTCTGCGGCTGCCGTGTGCTGAGGAAATGCTAACTCTGTCCACAGCACCAGGCCGGTGTGGGGAGCGGGTCACCATGCCTGTAGCCATCACCGTGCATCAGTGTCAGGGCAGAGAGGAGACAGGTGAGCAAAAGCTTTGCTGGCCACATCTCAGGTATGGTGTGGAGAGGGGCAAGGGACACCACAGGAGCACAGCTGGCGGAGGAGGGTGAGGCGGGTCTAGACACAAAAGGCACCCTTGGGACCAGCCAGGGACTGCTGTGGCTATAGTTGGTGACGTTGACTAGGTCATGGAGAAACAGTGGGAAGGGACAATGCCTGAAGTAGTGCTGGACAGAGCTGGAAGGGCTGGCTAGGGCCAGGAGTGTAGAGCGGTCATGTAGACTTGTGGGTGGCATCTGATCTTGGGAAAGGCTGGGCTAGAGACAGGACCAGGCTGTGGATGACTCTGGTCCACAACAAGGAGGTCTCACCTTGCTCTCCGTGGCCATGATGACCAGGCAACATGCCTCTACCGGCCCCACGGCGCTTTCTGACAAGGAACCTGCACTGAGGCCTCTAGAGCTTTCTGCACACAGACTCTGGCTGGGAGAGATGCCTGGGTCCTGAGCTAGAAGTAAACACATCCGGTTAGTGAGGTGCATGGGGGGGGCAGGCTTGAGGATGGGGCCTGTGGGATGTCTCAGTGGGGCACAGCAGGCCCCTCACTCCTGGGGCCTGAGAGATGTCTCATTGGGGCACCAGCAGGCCCCTCACTCCTGGGGCTTGAGAGACGCCTCAGTGGGGAACTAGCAGACCCCTCACTCCCTGGGCCTGAGAGATGTCTCAGTGGGAAGCACTCGCCACGCAAGCCTGACAACCTGAGCTCCATGCTCAGGAACCCACACAACGGTGGAAGGAGAAACCAACCCCCCCCCCCCCGTAAGTTGTCCTCTGACCTCCACATGCATGCCATGGCATACACATTCACCACAGCACATGTGCATACCTCCACAACATCAATGTATATGTGTGTATACATATATATGTGTGTGTGTGTGTATATACATTGTGTGTATGCATATATGCATAAAATTAAAATATTTAATTAAATATAAGTCAACAAATAAAATCCAGCACACCAGGTTTCAAACAAAAAAAACCTAGCCTGTGAGAGCTCCGGGCACCAAAGCACCATCTTCAGACTCCACTGTGTGTCAAAGCATGCCAGCTGGTATCTAACTGCTCAGAACTACATAAAGACAGGAACTCACACAACTCACATTAACAGACAACAGACTACAAATAATCCAGACCTCCAGCGAGTTCCTGGCCTAAGACACCCTCTTCCTCCAGATGGATAACCTAAGGCAGGGGACTTGAAAGCACGTGAATGGTCCAGCTGGGGTATGGCCAGAGGCCAAGGCCACACCCTCACACTGTGCACATCAGAAAGTGCACTGGGGTTTCAGAGTTGTCCAGGGAGTGGGCCCAGCCTGAGAGCCCCACACAGGGAGACCAGCCTGGGAAGGGTGAGAACTGTAAGCTAAGCTTAGAGGTGGCCTCGCAGTCACTCTCACCGCTGGAAAACACAGCAGACAATGGCTAGGAACTACCAGTGAGATCTTGGGACAACATGTGCTTACATAGCCACAGACCACAGAGCTACTGAATGTAAGGACCATGGCAAGGCTATCCTGAGCGGTGCATGGGTAAACCACACCCAGGGCTTGATTTATTTCTAACTAAATAGTAACAGCTCAGTCATTTTCACATTGTTCACATGCTCTCATAGCAACACATTAGATCCAGGAAACAAAATAAACATGCTATTTATACACTATAAAATATACTATGTAATCACAACACACAAGAAGCAGAAGGACCACTGTGAGTTCAAGGCCTGCCTGGGCTAGACAGTGCGTTTAAAATTTACCACTGGGGGGGGTGCTGGTGCACACCTTTCACACCTTTAATCCCAGCACTTGCGAGGTAGAGACGACAGGCAGATCTATGTAAATTCAAGGCCGTCCTGGTCTACGCAGTGAGTTCCAGGACAGCCAGAGTTACACAGAGAAACCCTGTCTCAATACGAAACAAAACAAAACAAAACAACAAAGCCCAGCCATGGCAGGGCGGTGGTGACGCAAGCCTTTAATCCCAGTACTCGGGAGGCAGAGGCAGGCGGATCTCAGTGAGTTCGAGACCAGCCTGGTCTACAAGAGCTAGTTCCAGGACAGGCTCCAAAACCACAGAGAAACCCTGTCTCGAAAAGCAAAAAAAAAAAAAACTATAAAAATATAGAGAAGGCGAGTGGATGTAGCTCAGCTGGTATATATGTGTGTGTACACAACCCCCCACACAGAGACAGACTATGAAGGGCTGTATCTCAGCTGGGATATGTGTGTGTGTGTGTGTGTATGTGTGGATACAACCCCCCCAACAGAGACAGACTATGAAGGGGATGTATCTCAGCTGGGATATGTGTGTGTATATACAACCCCCCACACAGAGACAGACATATTATATTATGTGTGTGTATGTGTGTGCGCGTGCGCATGTATACACAACCTCACACACAGAACAGACTATATGTGTGCATGTAAACACAACCCCACACAGAGACAGACTATATGTGTGCCTGGATACACAACCCCCCACATAGGACAGACTAAGATAGTATTATCAAAACTAGTCTGACTTGTTTCTATTTCTGTGACACTGTAAACTGGCTTCCTGGCCCTCTGTGGGCAGCTGTGAAGTGTGGGTACCAAGCAGGTGCTGTCTGTGAGGATGCCACTTCTACCGTCTGGGCAGCAGGCCGAGACACAACCACACAGGCTGCTCTGTGCCACCAGCCTCAGATCTGCCACCTGTCCCTCCTGCATCATTCAAAACTCTGGCAGACACACTGGCTCTCTGCTTCACCAACTTTCCACACTAGACGGCCCCAAACACTAGCACCCTCGGGACCAAAGAGGCACGCGGAGGTGACACGTGCAAGGAGGTGCCGAGGGGGTGCCATCTCCTGGCTCTGTGTGGGGAAACTGGTCAGAAGTCTGACTCTGAGGGGCCACACACATGCTCCTGCTAAATGAGACCAGTTGCTGGGATATTCTCTGCTGGTGAGAGGAACAGGATCTCAGTACCTCTTCTCATGTTTTCAGAAAGTTCCCTATGTGGAGGGAATTCTCTATTTTCTCTTCTTTAACAATTTATTCTAACAATTCAAGCAGAGAAACATTCCTGCAGCACAAGAAACACAGGGACCACTTCTCTATCCCAGCCTAAAACAACACAAGAACCTGGTCAGGAACCAGCCTCCTCCCTCCTTGTCTCTGAGGGCTAAGAGCCAGAGGATCACTTTGGTGATGCTAGACAGAGTGTCTGGGGCCTAAGGCCAGAAGGAACTAGTTCATGACCATCACCCACATGTAACATGAGATTCATGTAATCCTCTTAGGTTTATTATAGATATTAAATGATATTATAATTCATGTCAGATGCTTTTTAGTTTGAGTCATGCTAAACTGACATTTTTAAGATGAAAATGGTCAGTGACAATCTCACACTGTCCAGCATGAAATAGACAATGCTCCTTCAACTCTAAGAAGAAATCTTATGATTTGGATGCTAAATGTGTGGTAAAGATTTGGCCCCAGGATGGCGCTAGTGGAAAGTGGGGAGTTTTCAGGAGGTCCTATGATCATAGGGCATGCCCTAAAAGGAAACCATGGGGCCCAAGCCTCTTCTTCCT
This sequence comes from Microtus obscurus, assembly GCA_963919715.1. NCBI lineage: Eukaryota > Metazoa > Chordata > Mammalia > Rodentia > Cricetidae > Microtus > Microtus obscurus. The sequence goes on from CAWTZC010000015.1 coordinate 28,035,617, forward strand.
CTTTTTGGGCTTTCTGGCCATGAGCCAAGCAGCTTGGTTCTGCCATGTAATCCCTACTGTTATCATCTGGCAGGTGCGGCATGAGCCTAGAAGCAATGGGTATACTTGATCACAGACTGGAACCTCAGAGGCCATGGACCAAAGAAACCTTTTCCTTTGTAGCTGGGAATGGTGGCTCGCTTGTATAATCCCATTACTCAGAAAGCTGGGTATGACTGCTACTGAGTTTGTGGCTACCCGGACCTCAGAGTGAATTCCAGGTCAGAGGAGACAATTATGAGATCTTAACAAAAATAAACCTTCGTGCTTTGGGAGCTAAATATCTCAAGGGGACCGCGTTCAGAAGTCCTTGGTAATAGCACTAGTGTCTGTGTGACTAAAAGTGTGGTCAAATGTGTGTGGGGGTGCGACTGGGTTGGGCAGACAAGGGCATTTTGGGGTATATGACTGTGTGACACCAGCTGTATGCGTGTAGTATATGTGGTGTGGGAGGTGTGAGATGTATGAAGGAAAATGTGCTGTGTAAGTGTACCAGGCAAGGAATGAGCTATCTACACAGACAGGGCAGAGCAGCTAGAACCTCCTCACAGCCCTCTCAGCTGCCTGGAGTTGGCCACCGCACCAGGATTAGCATCCTAAGACAGGCACACTCCTCCTACACCATGCAACAGGCTGGACCAGCTCTCATCCCTTGTGCATTGTTACCAGCACACTCAGGAGCATCCCAACCACTCACAGTGCCCTAGCAAGCCTAGGCCAGTGTGCCTGTAGCAACACTGCTAAGGCAGCTTCTCCCCTCGTTTCTCACTGGGTTCCGTGTTAGAATGGAGGCCCAGAAGCTGGGAGGAGCTTGTACACTAGCGTCCTGGAAGGCGGGCGCTGTGTGCATGGGCAGAGGAGCACAGTGAATGGAAAAGAATACCCTGCTGTCTCTGAACACGAGGCCAGCGCCACAGCCTGGGGAGAACTGTCTTTGCTGTCCCAGCTTCGGGAGCACTGTGGCACAAAACGTGGGCTGGAGGCTGGATGTGGTAGTGTACACCTTTAATTCCAGTATTCAGAAGGCCGAGGCAGGCAGATCTCTTGTGAGTTCTAAGACAGCCAGGACTATGTAAAGAGACTCTGTCTCAAAATCAGAACAAAATAAATTTGGGCAGGCTCAAGTCCCTGCTATAGCTTTCGGCCACCACCCTTCCCTCGGGGCTCCACTGTCCCTGAGCAGTGGAGACAACACCAATTATGAGTGCATGCAGGGACTGAGGACTCAACAGGAGAACGACAAGGTCTCACTATGTAGTCCTGGCTGCCCTGGAACTCATTTTATAGACCAGGCTGCCCTCAAACTCAGAGTTTCATATGCCTTTGACCACACCTGGCCCAAGAAAGACTTTATTTGAACACTGACCCCCAAATACTGCACTCCTCAAGTCTCCAAAGTCCCTGAAAATGACAGGGACCCTAGGGCCACAGAAGCTCACGGCAGGAAAGCCGATCTATAGCCACAACAGGGGCAGCACTCAGCCTGGAGCTGCAGAAGCTATCCCCAGAATGCCATGAAAGCCAGGGCTCCTCCCCAGGTTTCATGACCTCCAGACCACTACCCCCAAATCCATACCCGTCTTCAGGACCACCAGGTGCGCAGCATCATCTCGGACATAGGAGACAGCAGCAATGTCGTGGATGGGCACCCTGAGGATAATGTCCTCTCCGTCCCTCCAGGCCAGCTTGACATTGTAGGCAGACAGACTGAGCACAGCATCATGCTCCTGGGTCAGGTGTCCAGGAAGCTGGTGGGCCCGCTGTAAAGAACCACAGGCATCAGAAACGCTGGGCCACTGTATTAGGCTCTCCTCTCCTCAGGGAGCGCTGTGCTGGCTGATGTCCACACAGGACTGGTTCTAGTGAAGGACAGGTGAAGTAAATGCTGCTCCCCTTGGTACAGTGAAACTCACTCCAAGGATGTCGACATGTTCCAATCACGTGGGAGATTCTTCTGGAACTGCCTTTTAGATTCAGACTTACAGTATGCATTAATCTAGAACAGCTTTAAACCATGAGCTTGGGAAACAGCCCAAAACCAAGTCTAGAGATTAAAGGCTCAACTAAGAAACAGTCTCTGTCGTTGAGTCAAGAACACCCAGAAACTGATAGAGCCGGGTCACCCCTCAGGCTGAGGTCAAGACTCAGGGGACCAGGGGCTGATGCTGGCTAAAGAGCAGAGCACACGCGGGAGGGGCCGTTACCTTTGCCTTGTCTATGAAATGCAGTATCTCAGTCCTACTGGAGGGGTTCAGGTAGCCAGGTATGGATGTTAACTGACCTAGATACTGCAAGAGAGGGAGAAAGAGAGCCGTGAGAAACAGAGCCAGACAACTGCTGCTATCAGAGCACAGACCAGCGCCTGTCCCCAGGCTACAGGCCCACACGTCATCCATGAGCATGGAAAAGTGTTTTTGTTTCTTTGGTTTTTCGAGACAGGGTTTTTCTGTGTAACCCTTGCTGTCCTAGAACTAGATAACTTATTTTTTGTATGTGGATTGGTGTTTTGCCTGCATGTATGTCTGTGTAAAGGTATTGGATCCCCTGGAACCAGAGTACAGATAGCTGTGTGCTGCCACCTAGGTACTGGGAATTGAACCCGGGTCCTCTGGGAGAGCAGCCAGTGCTCTTCACCACTGAGCCATGTCTCCGGAGAGTCCTGAGTCCTACATTCTTACTGACGTCTCAGCAGTTGTAGAAATCGTCTCACATTTCCCACCACTTTGTGTTCACAACTGTCATCAAAAAATCTTTCATAGCTGCCTCAAGACTAGTTTTGATACTACAGGATGATAGAAGCAGGTGCTTCCTGGTCACTCTTGGGTCACTATGCATAGCCCCACTAAAATTAAAAAAAAAAAAAAAAAAAAAAAGAGAAAAGTCAGCCCAGCTGACGAACATGCACAAAGAGAAAGGTGAAGCCATGGCTTGAATGCACCCTCCCAAGACTTAACCCCTAAACAACAGTGTGGAAAGGAGGAGCTGTGGGAGGTAATTAGTTCACAAAGCCTCAGCCCTTAGAAATGAACGAACAGCACTGTAGCAGAAGCAGGATCTTGTTTTACATGTATGGATGCTTTGCCTGCATGTGTGTCTGTGCACCACTTGTGTGTCTGGTGCCCATGAAGTCAGAAGGCATTGGATCCCCTGAAACCACAATTAAAACAGTTGTGAGGCACCCTGTGGGTGCTGGGAAAGGAACTAAGATCCTCCAAGAGAGCAGTCACTGCTCTTAGCAAGAGCCACGTCTCCAGCCCCTCAGGCTTTCCCCCTCTCCCTTCCATTCATACACACAAGCATAGAACCCACGGAGACCAAAAGAGAGCACTGAATTCCGTGGGACTGGAGTGATAGACGATTGTGAACCAATCAAACCCGGGTCATCTGGAAAAGCAAGTGTTCTTAACTACTGAGCCATCTCCTCCACCCCCCTCTTCAACTCTTTGTTGATAGGATCTCACTATGTTCTGGTTGGCTGGCCGGGGACTCACTACACAATCCAGGCTGGTCTAAACTCCCTTCTTTTTGTTTTGAGAAGGGTCTCCTATAATCCTGTAGGCCTCAAATTCCCCTACGTTGCTAAGTATGACCTTAAACTTCTGATTCTTTTGTCTTTATCTCTTGAGTGCTGGCATCAGAGGCCACCACCCCTGGTTTTCACAGTGCTGGGGACTGAACACAGTGCTTTGCAAATGCTAGGCCACGAGCTCTACCTGCTGAGCCACATCCCCAGCCCCTGGGCAACCCTCCTGCTTCAGCTTCCAGTCTTGCGATTACAGGCACGCGCAGCACCTGTGGACGGAAGTGGACTCAGAACAAGTCCCATTCCTTTTGCTCGGTCATCCTCTTGGCGGCAGGTCTGTCTGGAGCTGTAATCTTCAGTCTGGGCTTTTTTTTTTTTTTTCTCATAAAAAACATACATGTGCATTTTAAAAGTTCTATTTATGAGTGTTTGCTTGCATATATGTATGTGGATCCTGTACTTGCCTGGTGTCCGCGAAGGCCGTAAGAAGCACTGGATCCCTAGAACTGGAGATGCAGACGGTGTGAGCCACCACGTGGGTGCCGGGAAGTGACTCCAGGTCCCATAGCCATATCTTTTACATTTTATTCTATAATTACTGTTTGTGTGTTCAGTGCGTATGCACAGGTATATGTAGGATGTCTGCATACACACCATGGTACATCACTTTTGGGAGATGGTTCTCACTCCTTCCACTGCTGGTTCTAGGGATCAAACTCAGACCATCATCAGTCTGGCAAAGCAAGGGCTTCTACCCCAGAGTTACCTCATCGGGGAGCTGCCTCACTGGGGGCTGCCACACTGGGGGGGCTGCCTCACTGGCTTCATAAGCACCCGAGGGGCAGAATTGACTCCCAGAGTTCAGAATCCACATCTGAACTAACTGGAGCTTATCTAGGTGACTCCTGCAGGGTAAGTTCTCATCTCTGGAGCTCCTTGTTCAGGTGCCCAGAAGTTGAAGGATTCTCTCCATTACGGCATAGAAGGGGCATGGCAGCAGAGCCCGGAGGCGCCTGGTCACAACGCGTGTCTGTAGCACCCAGCAGCAGTTTGAGTCACGGCAAATTTCTACAACTCCAGGTAACCCTCCATGTCCAGTTCTTACCAACTGACAGCCTACCAATACATTCCTCCATAGAAGAGAATCCCTGGACTAAACATTTCTCACTTACTAATTAATATATTTAAGATTATTTAAAGGGGAGTAAAATTGAACTTCTAGTTTCTGGTCCAGCACATAGAGCCCAGGAAAGTCACTCTCTTCATCACAACAAGAAAACTGCCAGGGGCTGGGCACTGGTGACACACACCTTTAGTCCCAGCACTTGGGAGGCAGATGTAGGTGGATCTCTGTGAGTTCGAGGCCAACCTGGTCTACAGAGCAAGTTCCAGGTCAGCCAAGGCTACACAGAAAAACCTTGTCTTGAAAAACCAAAAAACAAAATAAAAAGAAATGAGAAAAATCTGAAAGTATGAACAGAGCATTCTGTCATTCCTAATACAGGCATTTTCCTCAACGAAAACATTTTCCCAGGCCTAACCACCTACCTACAAGAGAGCAAATGTGTAACTCCTTCTCCCTCTAGCCTCTGGTTCATCCTACCGACAACAAAAGAAAACAGAATAAAACAGCACACTGGATTCACAGCCCAGGAGCCTAATCACAGGACTATCAACACAGCTCTCATCCACCGGCAAAGGCTCCTTTCAACTAGCAAGAACTACACCAAAGGAAATTTTAGCTGCTGGCGCATACACTTACAACCGTCAGGATAGCTTACTTACCATCATAGCAGACTACCATAAACCCTCACACGTAATCCCTCTGCCCCATACCTAAATTCCTTACACCTAGAGCATCATGCCTAGAGTTCAATGACTTACAAGGCATACAAAAAGGCAGGACCACAGTTGGGAGTGATCACGAATGGTAGCATTTCAGACAAGGCAGACACAGTAATTGTCAGACTGGGAATTTCAAACAACCATCGTTAGCGTGGTAAAAGATGAAATGGAAAATGGTACAACACAGGAGGAGACAGGAATGGAAGCAGGAAGATGGACAGTCTAAGAAGGTCAAGAAAGCAATCAATGGGCGAGGACTTGAGAATATATCAAAAGAGAATTCCCAAATTGAAAACAAGGGGAGCCAGAGAAATGGGGACACATCTGTAACTCGGAACTCTGGAGGCAGAAGTAGGAGAAGCTGAAATTTGAGGGCACCCTCAGCTCCATGGTGACTCTGAGGCCAGATTATTTGAGAGAGCGGGAAGGGAGAGTGAGAGAAGAAAGAACTGCAGTTCAACTACAGGTGTACTGTGAGAGACAAGAACGCTGGGAGGGGTCGGGTAAAGAGATGGCCCAGTGGCTAGAGCACTGGCTCAGTTTCCATCACCCACCTCAGGGGCCTTCATGCTCATATCCTCACACGGACACACATGTACACACATAAATTAAAGGGAAACTTTTCAGAGAAAAGCAAAAGAAATATTTAAAGTACCGATGCCTAAAACTTTCTCCATTTAAGGTGAACATACCAACCCAGAACCAGAAAGAACGTAGGACAGAAAGCAAAAAGTCTACACATAAACATATACTCAGTTTCCAGGAAGAGAAAAACAAAGGTTAGATTGTGTAGGAAGCCACAAAGAAAAAACACTCTATAAAAAAGGCCGAAGTTAAAAATGACACTGAGCTTCTTTTCAGAATACAAGACAAGACAAGAGTGCAGAATTTAAAGGTTCCAGAGGAAAAGCTGCCAGTGTGTAACTGCGAATCCAGAACAATTGCTCTTCAGCAGAGGAAGAGCTAAAAATGGAGCGGCAGCCAGGGGTAATCACAGCACTCAAGAGGCTGCAGCAGGAAGAGCAGCACGGGCAGACCAGACCAGCTATGTGTTGCAGGCCAGTCTGAGCTAGGACTGAGGCTCTGTCTTAGAAACAAAAGCAGGCGAGGTCTGGTGCACAGACCATTAATCCCAGTATTTCAGAGGCAAGGCGAAGGCAGGCAGCTCTGTAGGCCATCCAAGGCTACTTACTGAAACCCCTCTTTAAAAAAAAAAAATGAGAGTCTCAGGTAAGAAATGTTAGGTGACTGGAGAAATGTCTCAGCAGTTAAGGGCACTGACTACTCTTGCAGACAACCTAGGTTCAGCTCCCAACACCCACATGGTAATTCATTACCATCTGCAACTCCATTTCCAGGGAATCCAACGCCTCTTCAGGCTTCTCCAGGCACCACCCCCCCACACACATATATTCAGTCACATGTACACATAAAATAAGCAAATCTCCTTCAGAGAAAAGGAAAATTACTTGACCAGAATCTGTGATCTACATAGACAAAGAATATGTAAAGAAAGAAAAAAATCAAATCTTCTAATTTCTTATTTTAATGGCCCCAGCAGCAGCTGACTGGAAATAACAGCAACCGTGCACTAGACGAGGGAGCTTATGGGTAAGAGAAGCAAGCAGCACAAAACTGTTACAGGGATGGGGCGGACTGAGTACAGGACTAGCACCCTCACTGAAAACTGAACACTGAATATCATCACAAAGCTAGAAAGTTCCAAACTGTGAAGTGGCTGGGAGTTTCAGGGACGCTCAACCCATAAAACATTATGCAAAGAATCCAATGCCAGAAAAACATCAAAATCTGAATCGCTTTTGGTGTTTTCCTGATGAGTGTTACTCAAGCTATCTTCAGTAATAAAATGGCCATAGTGACACATGAAACAGGACAGCACTGTAGAAAGTGGAATGAGCTTAGTTGTAAATGCTTTCTGCAGATTCTAAGGTGCCATGGAATAATTCTCTTGTACACTGTAAAGATTTGTCACTCGAATTGGTTTAACAAAAGGCTGATTGGCCTGTAGCCAGGCAGGAAGTACAGGTGGGGCGAACAAACTAAGGATGATGGAAAGGAGAAGGGCATAGTTAGGAGACGCTGGCCAGATGGCAGAGAGAGCAAGATGGGCATGCTGTACTGAGAAAAGGTACTGTCACGTAGTAGAGTGTAAATAAGGAATATGGGTTAACTTATACTGTAAGAGCTAGTTAATAATAAGCCTGAGCTATTGGTCAAGTATTTATAAGTAATATTAAGGCTCTGAGTCAATTATTTGGGAAGTGGCTGCTAGGTATTTGGGAATTGGCAGGCAGGATGGCAAACTGGAAAGAAATATGTTTATACCAAGGCATTAAATTAAAATAATACATTTGAATTAAGTTCAAAGAAATTGTCCTGACTCAGCAGCAAAAAAAAAAAACTGGCTGTTTTAAAATGCCGGCTTTCTGGGCTGTGCCGCCATTTTGATTCTCTGTCTGGCTCCTGCAGGAGACAAAGCTTTTGAATGGAGCATTTGGAGTAAAGTTACGGCTTGCTTGATGATAATGTGGACTGCTGTGTGCCTGGAACTGTGCGCAGCTCAGGCGCACCAAATGGCTCTGAGGCAGGAGCGGCTCAGCTCCGCTATGATGAACTGAGTTCGGTCTCAAGCAGGAACTACCGAATTACTGTGATAACAGCGCACTTAAGGTTTAGACTTTACAGGACACAGGCAGTACTGTATTACCCCTACATGGTGCAAATTAAGTTTTTAAGAAGTGCTTAACATTTTAAGAAATGCTCCTGGATAGTAAAGAAATTACAGATTCACAATAAAACAGATTCAGACAGACCACTAAATGAGTCACAATGTTGGATAAATGTACGTAGGCTTGAGAGAGAAAAAAATATAGAGAGAGAGAGAAAAATAAAGTTAATGCCTTTAAAAATAAAAAGGTAAAGTCTTTAAAGAGACAGAGTACAGATAGTTATAGATTAAGAGAAATAAAGTAAAAAATAAGCCACGTAAAAATGGAAAATTCACAGAGAGTCTGGATTATGTACATTGTGTTTTCTTTAAAATTTTTGACTGTGAAGGAGCTAAGTACAGAAAGACATTTCATTATATGGGCTGTTAAATGGAACCAGAATGGATATCATGAGGGTATGACTTCAAAATTTGGGTCTAAGGATATGAGTGCTTCGGAAAGGGTCTCTTTTGTTTTCACAGAGGATGAGACCCTGTGGATTTCTTCTATTCTGATTTGGTATGATAGACCACGCCCTCCTGAAAGGTTGCTGTGAACACCCTCTTCACTCAACTGCCAACTGAGATGACCCTGACACACAGGTTATACCACGAAAGACCTAATTAACGACGCCCCCATTCAGCAGGAAGCAGTTTAGAGAGAAAAAGCCGCGCCCATGTTCCCAAATATTGATTATATATGTTCTTTTACATTTAAAGGGGGATGATGATATAGATATAAATAATTTACATTAGGTGTGGATTTGAAGGTCAAGCTTGTTATATGTATATGTATTTCTGATCTTGATTAAGGTATTGTGATTTTTGTAGTTCATTTAAAATGTAATCTATAATTAGAAAATATAGGTTGTTGATGAATAATCAAATAATAGTCAAACTTGTAGTCATGTTAGTTAGATTTTCTAGATATATAGAGATACATTTCAGTTAGATAGACATTCTTCATATCTCTCAAAGATTGCAGAATATGGCATTTAAATATTTTAATAACTTAGGGATTTTCATGACAATGAGACACATCTGCTCCTGGCAGCACCAATCTACTTTGAGAGGAAGATGGGCATCGAAGAGGATCCTTATGGAGTTTGATAGCCATTGGGCAAGAAACTGCTCTTGCCTGGACTGATGCATAAACTGGACACCGAAAACCCACAGAGAGAGGACTGCTGAACTTGCCTAAAGGTGAGATGGTCTTTCAGGGTTCCTGATTCATGAAAAGGTCTACGAGACATTGTAGGACACAGCAGAAAATGACTGAACTGTCTTTGGAATTTCCTGCTTCATGGAACTGTCTGCTGGATACTATGGGCCTGAAGGCCGAAGATGGATGCCCCACTGGTACAGAGGAACTTTGGGTGACTGTCCAGGCAGCGAAGTTGTCTCTGTCATTTCTAAAATTTTGGACTTCTTGTTTACTGTAGTTTTATATCCTTCTGGAGTCTTTGATGGAGTTGAAGAATGGTTAGTTATAGTTTTCCTTAGTTATGATAAAAGATAAAGTAGATATAAATATTGTAACTGTAATTCTTACTTGATAACTGTTTTGTTATATGTGATTTTACTATGTTAAAGTTAAAGCTTTTCTTTTTTGTTTAAACAGAAAAAGGGGAAGTGATGTGGGAGTGTCATATATCAATCTGTTGATTTCATTGGTTAAAATAAAGAAATTTGGCCAACATATAAATATATACGTGAGATAGTCAGAGAAGTAAAACACTGTACAAAATGCTCAAATAAAACCACAGAAAGCAGAAAAAAGGGTGGGGGGAAGAAAACAAAAAACAAGGGAAGGAAAAGGGCTAAATACCGTAAAGTATTAATCTAGCTATATCACTATTTACTTTTGGACATTAGGAACATAGTATGTGTGAGGTCCTAGGTTTAATGCCCAGTAAAAACACACATATACACGCATACACAAGCACATGCACACACACTGGGGATGGGAAGATGGCTTAGCAAGTAGAAGCACTTAATTTGAAAGCACAAGGACCTGGGTTCAAATCCCCAGAACCAACATAAAAAGCTGGGCATGCCCCACAGGTGTGGGTGGTAGAGACAGAAAAATTGTCAGACTTGCTGACTGCCAGCCAGCCTAGTTCAGTGACAGACCTTGTTTCAAGGGAATATGGTAGAAAGTGACAAAGCAAAACACCTGATGCTCTTTTCTCTGGCCGTTGTGAGACCATAAGTATATTCACACACCCACATACGCCCCACATACACACATCACACAGACACACACTACAGACATACGTCACACACATACCACTCACACACCACACACATCACACAGACACACACTACAAACACACTACAGACACACACCACTCAGACACACACCACACACACACAGACACACACACACCATACACAGCATACATATTAGAAAAAAATGACAAATATTGTCAGGCTGCATTTTATTTATCATCATTGTTGTCGTTGTCTGTTTGTTCTGAGACAGGGTCTCTCTGTTCCCTGGCTGACCTGAACAGCTGGCCTCTCAGAGATCGTTCCTCTCTCTGCCTCCCCAGTGCTGAGATGAAGGTGAGCACCAGCATGCCTGGCTCCGACTGGATTTTAAAGTAAAGTAAGATGGAGTTCTGCTCTCTACAAGAGAACCACTTTGATTATGAAGATGCACACAGATAGAAAAAACAGAAAAAGTCATCTTGAGCTAGTGCTCAACGGAAGAAAACCAATGCCTACTTTCAGGAAAGACTCTGGATAAGAAAAGTAGAACTGGAGGGTGGAGCTCAGTGGTGGAGCACTCACTTGGTGCTCTTGAGGCCTCAGGCTCAAGCCCCAGCAGCACAGGAGAGAAATTAGAGATAAAAGAGGCAGACAAGCTGATAAACAAGCCAATTCTTTTTGCTTTGTTTAGGGGATAAGCTCTCACTATGTAGCCCTGAACTCACAGAGATCCGTCTGTCTGAGTAGCCCTGAACTCACAGAGAACCGCCTGTCTGACTTCCGAGCGCTGGAATTAAAGGAGTGCACGACCATGCCGAGTCAGGAGTCAATTCATCAAGAAGACATAGTAATCCACATGCGCTATGCTTCTTTTGTTTGTTTTCGGGTTTTTGGTTTTTTGTTTGTTTGTTTTTAGACAAGGTTTCTCTGTGTAACAGCCCTGGCTGTCCTGGAACTAGCTCTTGTAGACCAGGTTGGCCTTGAACTCACAGAGATTCACCTGCCTCTGCCTCCTGAGTGCTGGGATTAAGGGCATGTGCCACCACTGCCCGGCTCCTGTGCCATGTTTCTTTCTTTCTTTTTTTTCTTTTTCTTTTTTTTTTAGTTTTTCAAGACAGGGTTTCTCTGTAGCTTTTGAGCCTGTCCTGGCACTAGATCTTGTAGACCAGGTTGACCTTGAACTCACAGAGATCCGCCTGCCTCTGCCCCCCCCCGAGTGCTGGGATTAAAGGCGTGCGCCACCACCGCCCGGCTCTGTGCCAAGTTTCTAACCATGTGCCAAAATATGTGAAAGTAAAAACCACTGGAACTATAAGGGAAAGCAGATGACTCTAATACGGCTGAGACTTCAACAACCTCAATCAGAAATGAACAGATGCAGCAGGCAAAAGATCAGAAGGGAGCTGGAGAAGCGCTCAGTAGCTTGAGGATCTGAGTTCTGTCCCCAGCACCCCTGAGGAAGAATACTCTAGTAATGTGGCTGAGGAGGCAGACACAGGAAGATCACTGAGGCTTGCTGGCCAGTCAGGCGAGCCAGATCAGCTCCAGGACAAGTGAGAGACGCTGTTTCAGAGAAGTAACATGGGCAGCAATGAAGGAAGGCATCTGATGTTGACCTCTGGCCTTTCCACAGGTGCACACACATTCACATGTCTTTCGCCCCCCCCCAGAAATCAGAAGGACAGAGCTGGACTCAGCATCAGCACTCAACGACTGTGCCTGCCAGCTACAGTCAACACCACCCAGGAACAGCAGACTGCACATCCTTCAGCTCCTATGTGACATCCATCCAGTGACCACATTGTGGGTCGTAAATACGCCTTACCTTTAAAAGAGGCCTGCATACAACATCTGCTTGTAGAGACAATCTACCAAAGGAGGAGGAGCTCACAGGAAAACACACAATCTGAACATCCCAATGATCTATTAAAGAAGCAGACTCGGGGGCTGGAGAGATGGCTCAGTGGTTAAGAGCATTGTCTGCTCTTCCAAAGGTCCTGAGTTCAATTCCCAGCAACCACATGGTGGCTCACAACCATCTGTAATGAGGTCTGGCGCCCCCTTCTGGCCTTCAGGCATACACACAGAATATTGTATACATAATAAATAAATAATTATAAAAAAAAAAAAAAAAGAAGCAGACTCGGTAACAACTAAGAGCCAGATTCAGAAAGGTTCATCGTAAATTCTACTGAATGTTGGAGAAAGGAATGGGGGTTGAAGGGTGTTTCAGGCAGGACATGGTGGAGTAGACCAGTAATTCCAGCACTCAAGAGGCGAAAGCGCGGTCAGTAGTTCAAGGGCTTTCTGGACCACGGGGCTGGGAAGATGGTTCAGTAGGCAAAAATATTTGTCATGCAAACATGAGCCTGAGTTATAATCTCCAGAAGCTACATCTAACAGGGAGTAATAACTCCAGGGATTCTATGGCAAGATGGGAGGTGAGAATGGAGAATTTCTACAAGCTCACTGGAGTACAAAGAGGCAAACAATGAGAGACCAACATCTGAGGTCACTGTCTGACTTCCATAGACACGCACACACTCACATGAACACACACATATATGTGAGCGCACACTCAAGATTAATTCTGCTAATATTGTATCTAGCCAGGCATGGTGGCATATGCCTTTAATCCCACTTGGGAGGCAGAAGCAGGAAGAATTTCTATGAGTTCCAAGCCAACCAAGATTACAGAGTGAGTCCTTGCCTCAAAACAAAGCAAAAAATAGTATTGTATCTACATTTATTTTTTAGGGTTGTAGTGGGGGGGGCATATGATGCCAAGGCACAAGTAGATATCAGAGGACAATTTGGAGGAATTCGTCCTCTCAGTCAGCTAGCTTCCGAGAATTCAACTCAAGTCACCAGGATTAATGGTGAGTGTCTTACCCACTGAGTATCTCACCTGTCCTGAGCTGGACTGTAAAGGTGCCTCAAAGGCCCTCTCTTGCCTGCTCGCTATTGCTCAGTGTGCTTGTGTGTGTACAGAGGGAGTGAAAATTGCTACAACATTTATCAGTGATAAAATGCTGAGAATAAGATGCGGCTGTTGAGCACTCACGGCTAAAATAAAGACATTTACAATACTCCCTCTAAGGTTCAGGGAACATTGCTGCTGAGGGAAAAAAATGTGAGAGCCAGAAGAAGGTGAAGTGCCAACTCTGACCTCTGTGCAATCACTGTGAGCATGGACCTACAGCACCTTCAGTATCTGCACGGGGCTGCACAAGATGGGCTCTGTCAACTGTCAGTCATGGTGGAGCAGCGCTCCTTACCCCTGAACTATGGCTACCGACAGATTCTGGGAGTGGAACAGTCACTGTCTTCAGCTGTGTACCCATTGCTGCGCCCACCAGTTTCAACAGATAGCCCCAAACCCATGGTCACGCAGGTGGCCCTGGTTAAACTAAGTGGGTCACAAAACAAAACAAACAAACAAGAATGTGGGAAAGAGATGCTTAATGGGAAGTGGTGGCTCACGCCTTTAATCCCAGCATGGCAGGCAGATCTCTGTGAGTTCAAGGCCAGTCTGGTCTATAGAGCAAGTTCCAGGCAGCCAGGACTATGCAGAGAAACCCTGTCTCAAAACAAACAAACAAGAAAAGATGTTTAGTGAAGACAGAGCTGTAGACAAGATAGTCAGAGGAGGACAGGAGAAGATGGGAGTGGTCAGCATACATTACATATATGTATGTAACTGCCAAAGGGAAAATTTAATTAACAAAAATATTCCAGAATAAAGCAGCAAAAATACCTTTGGTTTGTTTGTTTGTTTGAGATGGGGTTTCTCTGTGTAGCCCTGACTTCCTGGAACTCACTCTGTAGACCATGCTGGCCACGAATTCACAGAGATCTGCCTGCCGCTACCTCCCAAATGATGGAATTAAAGGCCTGCGCCACCACCGCCCAGCTGATACAACTCTCACAGATGACCACAGAGAAAAGAACTCACAAGTGGGCATGTTGAGAAGGACCCACAAACCCCACCAGGAAATGCACCAGTCCTCAGGAGGCCTGAAGGTGCTCTAACTACCATGGCACTGGGGACATTTGGGAAGAGCATGGGTACCCCGAGGCTCTCTGGGAGGGTCAGCCTCTGCATGGGAAACTAACTGTGGAGTGTGATCACAGAACTGGGCCCCCAGGACAGAGAAGCCACAGGCCAGGAACTGTACAAGCCAGGCAGGAGCAATTCACCAAGGGCAGGCCAGGCAGGTTGGGCTGGTAACATGCAGCAAAGTCAACATGACAGCGGGACACCTGAGCATCTGGCTCACTGAATGGTGCAGTCCCTCGGAGCAAGAGAGATGGAGCCAACGGTCCACTGTATAATTTATAAGCCATACAGAAACGGGCAAGCAGAGGGCTTCTAGAACAAAGAACCAACCTGACTACTCCAGTTCTGAAGCAGCTCTTACACCCTATGGTGATCGAGAGGCAAAGCCTGAAGGGGAAGGACTCCAACTTTCTGAAGGGAGTTTTGTAGACTAGGCTGGCCTCGAACTCAGAGATTCGCCTGCCTCTGTCTCCCGAGTACTGGGATTAAAGGTGTGCACCACTACTGCCTGGCTCTAAAGGTTATTTTGTTGACTTGGGCACATGTAACTGAGAAAATTATAATCTTCAAAGGTTTCTGGAATAAAAGTTATAGGTGATGTTGACACTTAAAGAGACAGACACTGCCAACAAGCCCTGTGTGTGGTGTGGACATACAGAAGTTGGGGAGTCACTGTGAGAATGGGTCTACCTTCTAGGGTCCCCTGGATAAAAAAGAGCTGCTGACCGGCTACCCACCACTTACTGAACACAGGACATAATCCTCACACTGGCCCTCTGACTTGTGAGTTACTCAAGCGGAAGAGGCCATGTGGAACTCCTAAAACCCACCGCAGCCCAAAACTGCAGAGCAAAGTGGTGATGCAAAGCCAGTCCTGCTGCCTGTGGGACACGCAGTGAATGAAAGTCACATCGCAGGCCTGGAGTCCACTCAGACACCCAAGCCCCATGAGCGAGCAGCACACCAACACAAGCCAGAGGTCAGCATGGGATGCAAACGCCTCACTTGGTGATGGTTTTGTGAGCGTTATGCAGGAACGTCTGTGAAGATGGTAAACACGGCTGCTGTGTGGACCTAGCACTCACAAACCTAAATAGTTCCTTAAAGAACCACACTGGTGCCGGGCAGTGGCGGCGCACACCTTTAATCCCAGCACTTGGGAGGCAGAGGCAGGCGGATCTCTGTGAGTTTGAGTCCAGCCTGGTCTACAGAGTGAGTTCCAGGACAGCTTCCAAAGCTATAGAGAAGAAATCCTGTCTCAAAGAAAAAAAAGGTAGCCTACTGGAGTAAAAAGAAGTATTTCCTTGCCACTGGCGTATTTGTTAGAGTAACAAATGTGCATAGCTAAAAAGCCCAGTTGTGTGTAGACTAATATGAAGACCACCAGCCCAGCCAACCAGCCAATCTTATAAGCCACACTAAGCTTGCCAGAGCTTACCTTCTGGCACATGGCCGTTTTTTAAAATGAGTTTATACTGCTAGTTTTCACTGATCATTTTAAAACATCTTCCAGTTTCTAATTACATCATGAGTCCCCCAACAAACCCTTTTGAAACAGAATCTCACTATGTAGCTCTGGCTGGGCCAAAACTCACTATGAAGACCATGATGGTCTTTTCAAACTCATATCTGCCTACCTCTGCCTTCCAAGAGCTGGAGTTAGAGGTCTGAGTCACTATGCCCAGTCCCTACTTCCCCTTTTAATCTAGCCATTTCTCAGAGTTCTGCCATCTACACATCTTTTTCTTTTTTCTTTTTTGAGACAGGGTTTTTCTGTATAGCTTTTAGAGCCTGTCCTGGCACTTGCTTTGTAGACCAGGCTGGGATTAAAGGCATGCGCCACCACCGCCCAGTTCATCTACACATCTTGCTACACTGCTCAGGAATTAGTCTTGCTCATGCACTGCCTGTTTTTTGTTTGTTTTTGTTTTCTTTTTACTTGCCTGTGTTATTTACCATTTTATTTACTGAATAATTTAGTTGGCTTTTGTTTTTTTGAGGCAGGGTTTCTCTGTGTAGCCCTGGCTGTCCTGGAACTCACTGTGTAGACCACACTGGTCTCCAACTCAGGGATCCATCCACCTCTGCCTTCCAAGTGCTGGGAATAAAGGTGTGCGCCATGGCGACCAGCTGGCTATTTGCTACCTTAAATTAATATTATCACCAATAATCATTTCTTGCCCTTCTGCCCAGGATAGCCTTGAACTCTTGGGCTCAAGTGATCCTCCCCTCACTCTCTTGAGCAGCTGGAATCACCACCTTACCCAGCTATACAGCTTTCATTTATTTTTGTTTGTTTTGGAAATGAGGTCACTATGTACCCTGAGGTAGCCTGGAACTTCCTACGTAGATTAGGCTGGCTTTGACTCATGGAGAGCCACCTGCTTCTGACACTGACTCACAACACATGTGCACAGGCACATATACACACGTACTTGTAAAAACTACTCTGAATATGCAGATACCATTTTCATACAAATAAAATCATGCAGCTCAGTGGGATAAAAGGCTTAGAAACACAAGTGTTGAGTAGCTAATAACTAATATTGAGGTTTTAAGAAAGCGGCAGACTCCCTTGTGACATCAGGATGTGAGCCCCATGCTCTGCATCCTCAGAGGTACCGGGTGTTGCCACTGTTTTATTTTTGGCATTTTGTTAGCAGTGTGCTAATAGCCACTGTGGCTTTTGTCAGCACCTCCATGATGGTTAGACTTAGGCATCCTTTCATCCCTAAATACCACTTCCCGTGTGCCCTTCCCTGCAGGATCCAGCTAGACTGTTTTAACACTGAATCTGGAAAGGGGATCTAGATACTAGTCTTGGTCAGATACGTGGTTCCAAATATTTCCTTTCTGTCTGTAGTATGTCTTCTCATCTTTTCTTTTGTGGTATGAGGACAGATCCCAGGGTCCTCTGCACACTAAGGAGACATTCTACTGCTATTTTATCCTCACATACAGGCTGAAGTATTTGCATTTTCAAAGTCTGGATGACCAGTTTTTCTTTCTGGTGTCATCTAAGAACTCTGCCTAACCTGACACAATGAATTGTGAATTGTTTTCTGTTCCTCTGCAATGCCCTTAACAGTTTTAGAAGTGGACACTTAAGCCCACAGTCCCCTCTAAGTTGACTTTTGTGAAGGTATAAAGTGTTGAGCAAGGTCCCTTTTTGTCCCTATCGTCCCTCACCTCCACTGGCTTCCTTCTTTCCATTCATGGGTTCCCACAGCCTGTCACCCCTCCTGCTCTCCCTGAGCTTACAGCTTCATATATTTTTATGAATTTATTTCCATTCTAGGGGTCATCACACATCCTGACCGGTCTCCCTGAGACATAAGACATCAAGCAGTCAGGCTAAGGGTCTGGGCCCTGAACACGCAATGGCTCCTGGGCCTAGAACAAGCACAAGCCGTCTTCTGCAAATGGGGAAGCCATGGTTTCCCTGTTCTACAAGCCTTTTCAAGAGACAAAGTGGCACACTACCACAAAGGATCAGAAACCAGAGTTAAGGACGGGCTGGTTTGGGGGTTTCCAGTTATTATCCCGAGGCAAGAAAGCGGGTAGGGCACAGGCTAAGGCACCTGTGTGGAGCTGGCAATGGGCTGTTTGGCAGGAGTG
Source organism: Microtus obscurus (assembly GCA_963919715.1). Lineage (NCBI taxonomy): Eukaryota > Metazoa > Chordata > Mammalia > Rodentia > Cricetidae > Microtus > Microtus obscurus. The sequence continues at coordinate 28,053,644 of CAWTZC010000015.1, forward strand.
CCCTGTGGCCCACAGTGACTTACCTTCACCTCCTTCTCAATATAGTCGCTCAGCAGTCTGTCTGGCTCGACGCGCTCAGGTAATGACAATACCACAGTGTGCAGAGGGCGCCTCTCTGTCACCTTCTCATGGGCTTTCTTATCTCTACTCTTTTCACCTTTTAGGAATACTCGTTTAAATGGCGACACAATTCCAGGCTGCAGGCAGAAACGGCAATGATTGGAGTTCATTATTCACACATTTGTGCTGTACCTACTAACAAACAGAAGTGCCCAAAACGATTAGCACGGTCGCCATGAAAACGGGGACTGACCACAGCAGCCCGTGAGGGAACACCAAGAGCATGAGGCTGCGGCACGGCTCTACGCTACCTCACACGCCTGGGACGGTAGTGTCCAAGCAGACACAGCACGGAGGACAGAATAGCCTGTTATGGCTCCTCTAACACTCAAGATGGCAACTCTCACTGGCGTGAAGACAGGCAGGGGACAGTCCCCAGAAGACAGCAGCACAGCAGAGCTCCAACACTTCCCAGCTCTGTGTGGTCCAGGTCATCACGGCTCTAAGATAGCAAGTGGGCAGGGGCTGCCACCCACAAAGGCGTTTCCACAGTCAGGGGTAAATGAGCTCCAAGAAGTTCAGGCCAGACTAGGGACTCGCGTGGCTCCTTCACTCTGCTAGAGCTCCAAGCTGGCCACCTACACTCACAGCCCCACACCCTGCTGGATGTGGGGTTAGTACCAGGGCTCTGAAGACAAAACCTACATGTAATCAAAAAGAACTTGTGAGCTAGGGAGCGGGGAAGCAAACCTAGTATTTCCTACCCTGACCACAAACAGAAGCTATCCCCAGCTCTGCGGAAAGATGGCACTGCCGGCCATTTCTTCACTCGAGAAACCAAGACACTTCAATGTGTCCTCTGCAGGAGGTCACAGAAACCAAAGCCATGAGCAATGCAAGAAAGAAAAGGACGTCCTAGCTGTTTGCTCTCCAGTGCAGTAGACAGCAGCTGGGAGACCACACGGGGCTCAGCTCTGCCCTCCCCTTACTCCCCAAACAAACAGAAAATGTATAGACTAAATATCAGACAGGACTCACAGGGTCCAGGGCTCCCTCCCAGGAGACCCTACATGGGGGCTGCTCCCCAGCCTCACTCTCAGGCTCGGCTCTCTGGCACTGGGCAAGAAACCAACAAGCAAACAAGATCCACCCAGCCCCAGCCTCAGAAACCCACCCTGACACCCTTCCTGCGCCTGCTGCCTCCTGCCACGGACAGCTTCCCTGCCCCTTGGCTTCACATCCTTGACCCTCTGACATCTGGGTTTATTCCATTGGTCCACTGAAATGGACATAGATCCAGGAAGCCCACTCAGCAGTCAAAACAGCCCTGGTGCTAGAGCTGCACGCTCACTGCCACCGTGCCCGCTCTCCCCACAAGTCCCCGCCAACTCAGGACCTCAGGTTCAACCCTCACCTGCTCTGATGTGGTCTGAGTTACCCTGCTTCCCACACAAGACAGTCAGCTGAGCTCTACTGTCTCTAAATGAGCCTCTGCCAGTCATCAAAAGCAGTTTGTGAGCAAGCTGTAGAAAGCTGAGCGATGATCTGATACATTGTAAATAAGTTTTACTTGACAACCCATCTCTTCTTCAAATGCTCTTTATAGCCTGGCATCAAAGCTTCAGACCACAGACTGAGTAATAAAGAGGGGCCAGCATCTACCCACCTCTGCATCCGTGCACCGAGGGAGAGTAAGACTGTGGCCCAGAGCTCTAAAGTATTTCCACTCACGTGGGCTGACTCATTGACCACACACACACACACACACACACACACACACACACACACACACACACACACGGCAGCTTTTGGCTGCCGTGGTGAAGATTGAAATAAGATGCTAGGAACTATAACAGTTGGAACTCCATGATGAGCACAGGAACCTCAGCTGCTTTTGAGACAGGGTCTCCTGTGGCTCAGGCTGGCTTCCAACTCACTGTATAGCTGAGAACTCTGAGCTTACATCCTGTCTCCAGCTCCCAAGCACAAGTGCTAGGAATACAGGTTTGCACCACAATGCCCTTTTTTGTTTTTTTCTGCAGTGCTAAAAACAGAACCCAGGGCTTTGCTCCTGCTGAGCAGGGACTATATCATGTGAGCTATATCCCATGCCCCTCCGTTGAAAAAAATTATATTTCATAACAGTACATTCTTGAGAAGGATGAAGAACTGCTGCCTACCGCTGCCCACTCCTAAACTATGAAAAGATGTAAACACACACAAAGTCATGAGAACCGAGATCCACAGAAGATGACAAACACCAGAGAGGACAGAAAGCACTTCTAGAAGAGTCTCTGAGATACGTTAAGTCAGGCCATCTTTGGGACCCTTCCATTTCATTCTCCTCAAGCTCCCACGGGCTTTCTTTCAGGCCCAGGGTGAGTTTAGACAAGAGGTGGACAGGGCAGGGGCACTTGGACAGGATGACCTCAGTGTGGGGTTCGTACGGGAGAACAGTGGGAAATGGAAATTTGAGACTCATCAGACAACCTAACAGTGAACTGTGGGCTAGAGATGACCCCCAAACGTAGTGACACATTTGAACAACGTACAAGTCATGTTTCATCTCCCTGGTGAAGAGAGCTGTGATTTCTTCACCATGGCACCACCTGTGACCAGATGGTACTCCAATTATATCAAATGTGTATTCCTGACTGCTTCTTCTTCCTGAGTTCTTAAACATCCACGTGTTCATAGTCCATAAACCCGACCCTCCAGAAGCACCAAGCACAGGCACAGTACTTCACTCTGGTCAGGACAGAGTGTCCGTCCCCACCCACTCCCCCTGCAGCCTCACAGCGCCTTCTCTCATCAGCAGTTCCGTGTAGCAGACAGTGACTGAAGGCTGGCTCCCATACACAGGCGGCTCAGCTGTCAGGTAGGGCTTCCAGAAGCTGTTAATCCAGCTCAGTACTAAATTACACAAGGAAGCAACAGGAAACCAACTGTGAAACCAGAAGTTTGCCAAGATCAATCTCTAACCAAGAAGCTCTCACCAAATCAACAGGCCACTTTCACTGTGACTCTAACAGTGATACGCAGCTCATAAAACAGAATCTGTGTTGGCAAGAACCCCGGGTGTGTCTTGTAATCCCAGCCCAAAAGACAGACTATAATGAGGTGACACTGGCTAGAACTCTACAAGGCAAAGAAACAAGGCCAGCCCGATGCCCCTAAATATGCCCCTCACTGTCTGAGAGTCCATTCTTTCAGTTCTGCACATGCCCAGCCAAGTGCCCTACCCCTGAGCTGTATGCCCAGCCCTGCCTCTGACAGCTTGCGTGACCTCCAGCATCCAGTATGTGGCCAGTACAGGCTTCAATAAATAATAAATCCCAATGCAGACCCTTTATTTTATTTTATTTTTTTGGTTTTTCGAGACAGGGTTTCTCTGTGGTTTTGGAGCCTGTCCTGGAACTAGCTCTTGTAGACCAGGCTGGTCTCGAACTCACAAAGATCCGCCTGCCTCTGCCTCCCGAGTGCTGGGATTAAAGGCATGCGCCACCACCACCCGGCTAGACCCTTTATTTTTATGCGCCTACCAGATCAGGAGTCCAAGGCGGCTGTGGACAGAATAGTCTCTGCCCTCGAGAGGGCAATAGTGAAGCAGAAAAATTAGGACAGGAGCAGAGCAAGAGAAACTAAACTCTAGCCAAAACAGCAGCAGCTGAGCAGCCGCTGAAGGCCTACTGTGATGCTAAACCACCCTGGTTTTGTGCTACCCTAAGTGGTAAGGAACAAGGAGCGCTGAATGGAAGCAATGTCACCCTTGGTCCACTCACAGACTAGCCAAAGAAAGCGCAATCCCTAAATCCCAAGCCTGAGTCATGTGGAGGCAACTCCAGTGCCTCTTGGACTTGGGCCTTCGGGTCTAAGGAAGCACAGACACCGCGGATTGCAACGACCGCCCCCGCTCCCCATCCATGGCCTCACTTTCCTAGATTTCAGTTACCCACAGTCGACTGTGACTGGTAAGGATTAGATGGAGAACTCCAGAAATTAACAATTCGTAAATTTGGAATACATTTACTGCAGGACAGTGTTACAATTATTATACAGTAATCTCTAGTGCCCATCTCTTATATGAAGAACTTCAGCACAGGGAAAGGTCTAGATAGACACCGGGCTTAGCACTGCCATCAGTCCCGAGCATCCACCTTCAATACAGCCGTGGAGACAGGGACAACACTGTGTGAGGGGAGACCCTGGAGCTGGGCCTGGGTACAAGTTCTGCACGCTCTTCTTTATCTCCAATGCCTCGAATGATTGTAATTTGTTCTTACAATGTAGAATACTGAGACTGAGGCGTTCCTCTGCAGGCGTCACTGTGACATCTCGATAGAGTGACTGGCGCTCTGAGAGGGCTGACCAACGTGTTAGTGCTGCCTCACTCACTGCTAAGACAGCAGGACGGGAGGACAGCATTCAGACATCCCAGAAACAAAGACGCTCCTGAACAAGGAGGAGGAGTGCAATGCTGAGGCGGGACGATCTCAAAATAAAACAGCATGCTGAGGGTGCACCAGGCAAGCAGAGCTCCTGCCTAGCACGAGAGAACTACTAGATTCCATCCCCAGCACTACACAGGGAAAGGAGGGGAGGGTGCATCTCAGATCTGAAGCTGCTTTTTGTCTGGCTGGCTTGTTTATCAGTCTATTTTCAGTTGATTTCTTTTCAAGACGGTTTATGCTGTAGCTCAGGCTGGTTTAGAACAGAATTATGCCAACTTTCCTGCTTCAGACTTCTGAGTGCCGCGATTACAGCTGAGAGCCACCACACCAGCTCTTAACATGGACATGAGAAAGGAAATCCTGTCTAGAAAGTCAATGATCTGGGCCTGGTGGCACAGAGACAGGAGAATCTTTGTGAGTTCAAGGCCAGTCTGGTCTACATGGTAAATTCCAGAACAGACCGGACTACACAGAGGAATCCTGTCTCAAAAAAAACCCAAATAAATAAATAAACAGACAAATAATTAATATTTTGATGTATGGAGTCAAGATCCCAAAATGATCATAGAGTCATTAATTTGTTGTGATGTCCTGCAGATCAATACACAGAGATTAAAAAGCAGATTTAGCAACCGCTATTATTCATTCACTGTGTTACTGGACCCAGAAGAGCAGCAAGGTGAGTGGAATCCCAGCATAGAGCAAGACTTCCAGACCAAGTCTTTCCTGTAGAAACTGAATCCTCGGGGCTGAAGGGGCAAGCCAGGATCCGAGACACACAGCTGGGAAAAGGAACACAGAACACAGGAATCAAGTCCTCGACACACTGCACAAAGTGTTCTAGATTCTCTCTGAAAAGGCCCCTTGGCTCCTGACAATATTTTTTTCACTACTGGCCATCTTAGCCAAAAATAGTTCAAGTTGGAAGCAAGAACAGGCTTGTAGCTCAGCAGCACAGTTACTACCTCACCAGCAAACATGAAACCGCTTTACTCTCTAGTGCCACAGAAAGAAAAAAGGGGTGTGTGTGGGAGGGGGGACGTGGTTAGAACCCTAAAAACCACCACCACAGAACCATCACAGCTACCCAGAGAACCATGGCGGCACACCCCATGATGCTGGTCCCACAGAACCATGGCAGCACACCCCATGATGCTGGTCCCACAGAACCATGGCAGCACACCCCATGATGCTGGTCCCACAGAACCATGGCAGCACACCCCATGATGCTGGTCCCACAGAACCATGGCAGCACACCCCATGATGCTGGTCCCACAGAACCATGGCAGCACACCCCATGATGCTGGTCCCACAGAACCATGGCTGCACACCCCATGATGTTGGTACAGCTTGTGACACTGGCACTTGGAAGCAAGAGGATTTTGAGTCTGATGCCTGCCTGGGGCACATAGAGAGATCCTATCTCAAAAATACACAGATCTCTGAAACTCACTCTGATCTTCTCATGTACTCTGCCCTCCACATGCACCATGGCATGGACACAGACACACAGACAGATAGACAAATACACACACACACACACACACACACACACACACACATCCATGAAAAGACTCCTGGGAAGTGAGCTCTTTCTTTCTAAGTAAATAATATAGTCACATATTTTAACTGGGTTCAGTATGAAGTCCTAAGCTCAGCACATTATCTGAACAAAGTGCTAGCAAGCCCAATCCAGAAGGAACAAATGAAGGTACAAAGAGGTACGACAGTTTTGCAAGCGCTTGTGATTTAATCTTCACTATCAAATATTTGGTAGGTTTCATCTTATCCTAACACTACCTCCTTGGGTGTTGATGGCACCCAGCTTTAATCCCAGCTCTCGGACGTTAAGGCAAGTAGATCTCTGTGAATTCGAGGCCAGCCTGGTCTACAGAGTGAGTTCCAGGCTAGCCAGGGCTGTGACACAGAGACACTGTCGGGGGGTGGGGCAGACTACCTCAATGCCCAAAGCAAAAGGCCCTATTATGCTTGCCACATGCCACACAACAGCGAAAGTGAAGGTACTGTCCCTCCCTAATGCAACGGGAAGACAGACAGTCAGAAGGCCTGGGAGGGATGAGGGACCAGAAGAGACAAGAGGCTCAGAGGCCAATGTGAGCGTCTGAGAAGGGGCTTCTGGGTAGGCTGGGAGAGCAGCAGGAGCTGATCCCATCTGTCACTCCTCCCACATCTCATCCTGCCCAGGCTCCATCTTAGACAAACTCCTGCCGGGCAGTGTTGGCGAATGCCCTTAATGCCAGCAGAAGCGGGCACAGCTCTGTGAGTTCAAGGCCAGTCTGGTCTTCAGAGCAATTCCAGGCTCCAAAACTACACAGAGAAACCCTCTTTTCAAAAAACAAAAAAACAAACAAAATTCCTAGTTGGAGCCTGGCACGGGCCTTTAATCCCAGCACTCTGGAGGTAGGAAGTGGGAGTTCCAGGCCAGCCAGGACTACACAGTGAACTCTTGCCCCCAAAACCCCAAAAAACAAACAAGGAGCTCCTTCTACTGACCATGCTGCCTCACAGGCGGCAGCCAGCTTCAAGTGCTCTCTGCAACACCTGGGACAGATTCGCTCCCCCCACCCCTGCCTTGAGAAAATTAAGGCCTGAGGATATAACTCAGTCGCCCTTGGTTAAATCCCCAGCACTTCATAAAAACCAGGTGAGGCGACACAAGTCTACCATCACAGCACTCTGGAGATCAGGGCAGGAAGACCACAAATTCAAGGTCATCCTCAACTAATACCGCCTGGGGAAAGGCTGTCTGTGAGACCCTGGGAAAGGAAAAGGTGGGGAGGAGTAAGTACTCCAGCCCCTACGAACGGAAGAAGAACCTTAGCATATGGACCAATGGGCACAACATGCCCGCATACATCCCTCTCTCAGGACTCCCGAGTTCAAGAGGAATGGGATCAAAAGGGATCTCTGCCTCCTCTACCCTTCTGCTCTACTGATAAACCCGCAGAGGGCTATGCTGGGGTGGGCCTGGGTCCCTGCTGGCGGCTTAGTTGTTATGCACTCATGGATAAACTCCAGGCACACATCGTTCCAGATCTGAGTTCCCGCACTTTCTCAACTTTTCCCCACCACCATTTTTCAACTGTGATCTTAGAATTCAATGGCCTAGATGTCCACAAGGAAGCATTTTCCCTGGAAGACATAAAACCCATGGCCTCTCATCCCTTAAGACTCACTAGTGCAACAGCTTGGACCTCAGCTGAACGAGCCAGCTTCTCACACGCAGGCCCAAACCTTGCCACCACTCTCCTCCAGCACAAGGTCTTCCAGCCTCAGCCTGGGGAAGTTGGTGAATGAACTCCACCCAGCAGCCCAGAGCAGGTCAGGGTTCCAGTGTGCAAGCACGTCTGGAAGCAGCACGGATGTTTGTTTTTCACACTGGGTATGAACCTACCTCGTTCTCCATGGGAGATCTCCAGGGACACTCAGAGAAGTCCTTTGGAGGAATCCTGGTTCCTCCCCTTCTGCCGACAGTTGCCGTCTATTTCCTAGCCCTTCTGAGCTGGTTGAAAAATATGGTCAGAAGCTAAGCCCTCCCTCTGAAAAAACACGAGCGCACAGGAAGACCAGAAACCACAGCTTCCTTCTGCAAAGCTTACTGAAGTTGTTTACAGTTTTTAGAAAGCTTAAAGAGCCCCAGCACCCAGAAGCTGTTGGCCAGTTCCAAGAAGACTACATGCAAAAGAGTCACACAGTGATCCACTGCTCAGGGCAGTGGGAGCCCAGAGCCCACAGGGAGCCCGCGTCCCATTTCCAGCCAACTCCGGCAATCAACTGATGGACGTTACTTCAGAAGTCTGGCCATTCTGCAGCTTCAAGTGCCAAAGCCACACAGGCAGAGGGCAGACATGCAGGACTACATCCACCAGAGAGGACCCGGGGCCCTCGGTGCTGGTGGCGGGACAAGGACAAGCCTGCTCCGCCATGCTGTTTCAGCACTTGTCCACAGCAGCCAGACCTTTACGGAGGCAGGGGCATGTCCAGGTGTGCCCAGGTGAAGGCTATATCTGTGTCTAGGTGCTCGCTCTAGAGATGCCCAGGCAAGCAGACTCTCAAACTTAAGTCACCAACTTGCAACAAAGCAATGTGTGTTCATAAACAAGCTTGTCTTAATTGCCTCACAGTTAAACTTCCTCATCCAGGAAAGGAGAAGTTAAAACTGTTATTGATAAATGGTCCTTACAGCCAGGCAATCAGCTGGTCTACAGAGTGAGTTCCTGGAACTATAGAGTAGTAGCCAGGGCTACACAGAGAAACCCTGTCTCAAAAAAAAAAAAAAAAAAAAACATGAAAAAAAGGCCCTTACAACTGAGTATTACAGAATGGCTTGCAAATAGGAACAGCTATTTAACTGGCTGATTAGTGTGACACTCTATCTATCTATCTATCTATCTATCTATCTATCTATCTATCTATCTATCTATCTATATTTAGATATATCTAAATAGATTGATAAATGTAGATATCCTCAGACCAATAAATGAATGTAATAAAAATGCAGATGTTCCTAGCCCTATGGTGAATTAAGTCCTCAATAAATCCATAATAAATTAAGTCAAAATGCACTTGGCCCACCTAACCCTGTGTGGCTGTGTCTGCCCTGTGTCAGAACACCAACATCAGCCCCACCAGACAGCAGCACCTAACCCTAACCCAGCAGCAGCATTCTGTATAATCTACTGAACTCTACACACTGAAAGTGGAAACTTCTTGGGAACAACTGTGTGGGTATCTTCTGTGCCATCATAAAGCTGAAAATTAACTACGTTAAACCATCCTATGGGGAGGGGCAGTCACTGTCTTATTAATTCCAGGTTGAACCAAATCAAAAGGCTAACACATGCAATCTCTCTTTGTCCATAAAAGGGGCAATTTTATAAAGTGTTGCTTCACTGACCTACAACAAATAAAGTTTAATCCTTCCTGGTTTCCAAACCCCTTACTGTAGACTACTTCTGTCTTTCACCTGTGTGCCAAAAACTCAGTAAGCATTCAGAGTAGGAGTGCAGTCCCACACACTCATGACTCAGCACCTGACACCGGCTGGCCTGCCATGACTTTTTTTTTTTTTTTTTTTTTGGTTTTTCAAGACAAGGTTTCTCTCTGTAGCAGCCCTGACTGTGCTGGAACTCACTCTTGTAAACCAGGCTGGCCTCAAACTCAGAGATCCACCTGCCTCTGCCTCCTCAGTGCTGAGATTAAAGGCGTGAGCCACCACCACCCAACAACTATAAATAAATGATAGAATAAGCAAATAAATAAAGTTTGTGCCTATACCATTCTGAACCCGCCTATTCTCATCTGTCACGACCTCTGTAAAACCCAGAGCAGTCGCCTTCTCAGGCTCCTCTCTAAATGCTGCCTTTACAGAAAGGAAGCAGGTGACACTGACCGTCAGAACGTATGGGGGGGGGGGTGTCCAAGTGAGACACCAGGAGGCCACCTTGTTTTGTTATTCCAGGGGGCCCCTCCCAGGAAAACACCCATGACTAAGAAGGTAATTATCACTAATTCCTCACACTAATCCACTAATGAACACTGTCCGTCCTGCACAAGCCAGTGGACCAGCATGACAGAGAAAGGCTACAGAGCAGAGAGGTGCCCAGGGCAAGCTGTTTGAGACCGACACGACTCAACAAGAACAGACTGCTACATAAAGAGAACAAGAACACTATCTTAGAAGTCACAAAAACTTCATTAGGATGATAAAAAAAAGAACTAGGACCAAAAAGAGAGGCCTGGGATTGGACAGACTAGGTTCGGCTGACATCTGTCTGCTGCTTATATTCCAAAAACACAAATGTTCATTTTTATTTTGTGGTTCTGGGGATTGAAGCCTCAGGGCCCTTGCACCGCTAAATATGCATTCCAGCCCTAATCCCACTATGACCGCTTTTACGAGCAAACCTTTGTGCCAGGAACTATGGCAAGACCTGCAATCTCAGCCCTCGAGAGGCAGCCGGAGGAGCAGAAGCTTAAGGCCAGCTTCGGTTACAGTGAGGGACAGCAGCGAAGGGATCCCATTCTCAGTAACAGAATCCTACTCGAAAACTGTGCCCTGAGCTGGAGAGACAGCTCGGCTGCTGAAGGCTAGTCTCATAACCGAAAGTACAAGAAAAACTGTTCTCCACCAGGCAAGGTAGTACATACATGGTAGCACAGGAGACAGAGGCTGGCAGATTTCTATGAGCTCAAGACCAGACAACCAGGCCGGCTGAAGATACGCAGCAAGACCCTGTCTCAAAAAATTACAAACAACAACAAACCACTGCTCACTTGGTAATTATGGTCTTCTAGTCTTCTCAATATAAGAAACTTATAGAAGGCCGGGCGGTGGTGGCGCACGCCTTTAATCCCAGCACTTGGGAGGCAGAGGCAGGCAGATCTCTGTGAGTTCGAGACCAGCCTGGTCTACAAGAGCTAGTTCCAGGACAGGCTCCAAAACCACAGAGAAACCCTGTCTCCAAAAACAAAAAAAAAAAAAAAAAAAAAAAAAGAAGCTTATAGAAGTTTGTTTTCTCTTTTATTACCTAAGTATTTGGTCTGAAGTCTAATAAAAAATATCTCTTCCTGGTCTTTACAGGAAGGTTGTTTTTGTTGATTTTTTAAAGATTTACTTTGTTATGTGTACAGTGTTCCATCCGCATGTTTGCCTGTACATCAGAAGAGGGCACCAGATCTCATTGTAGATGGCTGTGAGCCACCATGTGGTTGCTGGGAACTGAACTCAGGACTCCTCAAAGAGCAGCCAGTGCTCTTAACCTCTGAACCATCTCTCCAGGCCCTTGTCGATTTTATTTTATGTGTATTCGTGTTTTGTCTGCATGTATGTCTGTGTACCCAGAACATGTCTGGTGCCTGATACCAGAAAAGGACATGGGATCCTCTGGAATTACAGACAATTGTGAGCTGCCATTGGGTCCTCTGGAAGGGCAGCCAGCGCTCTTAACACCAAGCTACCTTTCCAGCCTCCTATATGAAGTGTGCTGTGGTGATCAGTCTTAAACAACACTGTTCAAAGCGAGTTTCTGGGAGCTTGGGCGAGGGTAAATGAGGTCACAGTCACTTTGAGGAACAATGGGCAGAACTACCGGCTGGAGAAAAAACAAGTTTCAAGAGTGCTGAGACTCGCTTTGAATAAACAAGGCTAGCAGTCTTTTTTTTCTTTAAAAGACTTACTTTTATTACTTTTAAGAGTGTGCCCTGGTGACTACAAGCACCCAGAGGCCAGAGGTAGCGGCTCTCCCTGCAACACAGTACTAGGCAGCTGGGAGGCCCCTGTGGTGCTGGGAACTGAATGCATGCAGGTCTCTAGGAGCCACCTATCTGGCCAAGGCACTAGAGTGACCTCTTCTGTGAGACTCTCAGAAAATCACCAGTTTTTAAGTGGGAAAGGAGTGGGTGAAAGTCAAGGTCAGACGCTCTCCGGCCTCAATCACAGGTGTGTTTAGATCCCCATTTGAAATATCTCTACCAAGCCAGATGTGAAGGCTCAAGCCTTTAATCCCAGCACTCGGGAGGCAAAGGCAGAGACAGAGACAGGCAGATTTCTGTGAGTTCTAGGCCAGTCTGGTCTACATAAAAGTTTTAGGCCAGCTAGAGTGACACAGTGGGACCCTGTCTTAAGAAACAAAAAACAAGCCGGGTGGTGGTGGCGCGTGCCTTTAATCCCAGCACTCGGGAGGCCCTAGCGGAGAACTAACTACTATCAGTGTGCTAAGAATAATGAGCACAGCATTAAACTAGTGACTTACTGTTAGAGAATCTCCAGTCTGCAGAAGACGGTGACTAACAGAGACAGCAACTGACAATGTGCAGAGAACAGGAGGCTGCAGACCGCTCAGCCCTCAACAGAACATCTGGACTGCACCCCTCCTCCCAAGGCTCCAGGGATCATTGCGGAAGGAGAAGCAAGACTGTAAAAGCCAGAATCGGTGAATGGATACAAAGAACCCTGTTCTCCAGCACAACAGGGAAGCGGCACACACGAACTCACAGCAACTGTGACAACAGGGACAGTCCCTGTGCGAGCTCAAGGCAGACCAAACCCCATCATGGTGAGGGGAGGCGGACTTGAAATTCCACTCGTACCTAGCAAGAGGAGTTACTGGCAAGTTATACCTGCTGGGAGAGGGAGGAACCGTTCTAACAGTCTTACCCCTTGTAGGTCAGCCATGACCCAGGGAAAGGCTACACAAACCCACGGCAGAACAAACTGGACTTGATGTGGGCGGGGAGAGAAAGCTGGAGGATAGGGAAGGAGGTAGAACACGGGAGAAGGGCTAATACAGTCAAACTCACTGTACAAGATTCTCAAAGAAACTATTTTTAAAAAACAGTTATCTCAAACCTCAGGAGGCAGAGGCAGGCGGATCTCTGTGAGATGAGGCCAGCCTGGTCTACCGAGCAAGTTCCAGGACAGGCTCCAAAGCTACAGAGAGATCCTGACTAGAAAAACCAAAACCAAACAAAGGCATCTCTATCACCCCTCTAAGGATCAGGGACCGACGCAGACGAGGAGGCAGAAGGAACGGAGAGCTGGAAGGTAAGGGGCGTTGTGAGACACTGTCTTCTGAACTAACTCACAGCAGCTGTGGTGACCTCATCAACATTCCGTTCCTGGTGAGGAACTCAGGCCACACCCTAGTGAAGAGTTACTGGGGGTTAGTAGATGTGAGGCGTTGGTACTATAGCTACTGGTAAGAACCCCATGCTCCGGGAAATAACCCTACATCCACATTCAGGCAAGCAATCCTAATAAACTCAGCAACTAAGTCAGCCACTCAGCAACTAAGAGCATTGCTCTTCTGAATACCGAAGTTCAGTTCCCAGCACCCACACGGGTGGCTCACAACCACCTGTGACACTCTATTCTAGACTTCGCAGCCACTGCCTCAACATACACACACCCATACACACACACACACGTACACATAACTCAAGTATTCTGTAAACTCAGTGGATCATAACACACATAAACAGAGGTGCGTTAAAGAAGGAAGGGTTCAGAAATGCATTATGTAGATGTAAGAAATCATCAGAGAATAGTCTTAATTAAAAAAAAAAAAGACTCAGAACTACTTCAGATTCAAGCAGCTCAGAGGCAGTGAACCGAATGATCCTCCAACTGTAAGATCTATGCATTGGATCGATGAACAACAGTCGAGGAAGCAACTAGCATATGGAGCCGGCAAGCTGGAGCTAACGGAATGATTGCCAACTTCCTGACTGTCGTGGTGTCGGTGATGCAATGACGGGTGTCCCTGTGCCGAGGGACAGCGATTAAAGGAAAGGAGGTCGTGTGTGTCTGCAGCTCGCTCTCTCTGCTGTGCCCTTGCTTTGTCACTTTGCAGTGTATTTTGTTTTGTTCTGGAGACAGGGTCTCATTACACTCGCGCCGGCTTCAACCTGTGCTCTCGCTGCCCCTTCTCGGGCGTGCTGGAACTGCGGGCATGTACCACGACCTCTGCCTTACAACTCACTCTTAACTAGCTCTGAAATGGTAACAACGAGGAATCTCGGTAGAAGATATATGGGTATTCTGTGTGATAGGAAAATGATACATAAATTTAAAATTTCAATATAAAAGTTGAAAAGTCAATTGTTTAAAGGAAAAATAAAGTCAGTCACAGTGACACATAACTGTAACCCCAACACTTGGGGGAGGTGGAAACAGAATGAGCAATTTGGGACCGTCCAGCTTTGGCTGTATAGTGAGTCACTTGTGACGCTGTCTCAAAAAGTAACAGCACTGACATAATGCTGGCATTGCAGCACACATACAAGTAAAACACCCTGGAAACTGCTCCAAGTACAGAATGAGGTTTAACTGACTGATATCACTAACAGCTTCCACACTGCACAAGAAAAGTGACAGAAAAACATCGACTTACGGCAGTCTGTCACAAACTACAGCTGAGTGCCATAGTCCCTAAAGACGACACACACAGCTCAGCAGAACTAGAACACAGTACCTAGTGCTCAACCCTAAAGACAGGAAACAAAGATCAACTAAAATACTGGGGAAGGAAGATAAACAGAAAATCAAAGCCAAAAGACTCCAGTGTAGTGGGAATGGGAGAGAGGGGAAGAGTAAAAGGGGAAGGGAGGGGCGAGAGGGAGGGAGGGAGGGAGAGAAAGAGAGATCTGAAAGGAGGAAGTGTGATGAGGAAGAACAGAAAAGAGCCCAGCAGGCAAGCCAGTCAACCCAAACCTTTGGTCTAAACACAGCTACAGGGCAGAGTTTTCCTGTTAAGAAGGGAAACTGGGATTGATCTCTACACCCACAAACAAAACAGAAAAGCAACACTACTCATATACACACATTAAATGTAAATGGGAATTAAAAGACAACTAGCCCAGGCATTTAAGTCCCAAACTCAGGAAGTTTAGGCTGAAAGAGCTCTAGTTAAAGCCAGTGTGTCTGTATAAGGAGAAGCTGAGAAAGAAGAAAAGTGGGGAAGAGGAGGGAGGGGAAGGAGGAACAGAAGAAATTCAGTGGGAAACAGTTTGGTATTATCTCATAAAGCTGAATATGGCTAGGTATGGTGGGTCACAACTGTAATCCCCATACTCCAGAGGCCAAGGCAGAACTGTTGGAAGTGGTTCAGGTCTGCCTGAGCCACACAGTGAGACCTTATCTCAAAAACAAATAAGAACAGATGCGACAGTTCACACCTTTGAGCCCAACACTTGGGAGGCAGAAGCAAGTAGATCTCTGTGAGTTCGAGGCCAGCCTGGTCTACAGAAAGAGTTCCAGGACAGCCAGGGCTGTATAGAGAAACCCTGCCTCAAAAAAAAAAAAAAAAAGAAAGAAAGAAAGAAAAGAAAAAAAAAAGAAAAGAAAAAGAAAAATTAATTAGTTTAAATTCCTATTGGAGATTGAGGATATAGCTCAGTTGGTAGAATATTTGCCTAGAAGCATGAGACCCTTGGTTCGATCCTGGAACACAGCAACAAACACTTGAGTCATGAAACAGGAAGAACAGATACTCAAGGTCCTAGCTATAGCAAGGTTGAAGCTACCCTGGGCTACATGGTACCTTGTCTCAGAATAACACCACCAACAAAACCTTCAGGGGCATGAAGGAATATTCCCAGGGATGGTGGTGATCTATTTCTCAGTAGGATTTTGGGGTCTAGTATAGTTTAGATGTTCAACCTCTCCCCCAATGACCTGTGTGGTAAACGTTTGGTCCCCAGCATGGTACTATTAGAAATGGACATTTAGAAGTGGGACTTGTCCAAAGGTCCTGAAGTCATGGGTGGGGTGACGACTTCTTTTGCCCGGCTCCAGATCAGCAAGTGTTCTGACACATAAGGCTCCTCCATGTGCCACCTCACACAGAACCAACACTGCGGGGCAATAAAGCACAGAGCAGAGTTTGGTATCGTTATAGAAAGCTAACAAGCTGCACAATGTGTGCACTTGTCAAACAATGTACAATGAAGACTGTGCACATTTCATTGTTTATAAACTGTCTCTAAAAAAAGAAATTTAAAATGCAGGACCTATATTGACCCAGGACACTGGAGGCAGAAGAATCTTTATAAATTCCAATTCTGGGCAGCCTGTTCTACATAGCAAGTTCAAGCCAATCAGGGATACATAGGGAAACCCTACTTCAAAATAAATGAATGAACAACTTGGGCAGTGGTGGTGCACTTGGGAGGCAGAGGCAGGCGGATCGCTGAGCTTGAGGCCAGCCTGGCCTACAGATGGAGTTCCAGGACAGCCAGGGCTACACAGAGAAACCCAGTCTCGAAAACAAACCAAACAAACAAACAAACAATAAATAAATAAACAAATAAGGGTTAGATAGCAGACGCAGGTTAAGAGCATTGGCTACTTTTCCAGAAGACCCGGGTTCAATTCCCAGAACCCAACTCAACTTCACAACTGCCTGTAACTCAAGTTCCAGGGTATCTGACACCTTCACACAGACATATATGCAGGCAAAACACATACAATTTAGCAAACTAATTTAAAAAGGAAAAAAAGAAAGAAAGAAAAAGTTGGGTGTGGTGGCGCATGCCTTTAATCCCAGCACTTGGGAGAAAGGCAGATCTCCGAGTTCGAGGCCAGCCTGGTCTACAAAGCAAGTTCCAGGATAGGCAGGGCTATGCAGAGAAACCCTGTCTCGAAAACCCAAAAGAGTAAATAGAATAATATTGGTGCTAATATATTCTGGAATAAAGTGATGTCTGTAAAATCCTTTGAAATGCACCCCAAGAATCAGAGCAGTCAATGATTGGGCAGGAAAACTGGACTGGGATAAAAGAATGCAGCCAAGGTCAGTGGTAGAATCTAGACAGTGGATATACGTATGTGCACTACAGAGCCTAGGTCATTCCAGCACTTGAAAGGTGGATTCAGGAGGGTCAAGAGTTTAAGGTCATTCTCACTTAAAGTCAGAGGACAGTCTCACCTGTCCTTCTACCACCACCTTCCGCCAAAAGAACAAATCAGATATGGTGGCACATGTCTTCAATCCCAGCACTTGGGAGGCAAAGGCCAGCCTGGTCTACAGTGAGTTCCAGGACAGCAGGGACTACCTAGTGAGACACTGTCTCAAAAAAACAAACAAAAACAAAAACCAAAGTCAAGTGTAATGGTATATTCTACAACCCCAGAACTTGGGAGGTAGAGGAAGGAGGCTCAGGGTTCAAGGCTAGCCTTAACTACATAGTGAACCTGAGACCAGCCTGAACTGTGAGAGACTGTAACTCAACAGGATATGGAGTTGTAGAGACTGGCTCAACTTCTGTACCCACATGGTGCTCACCAGCATCTGTAACTCCGGTTCCCCGGGGACTGGATGCCCTCTTCTGGTCTTTGCAAGCAACAGGCACACATGTGGTTCACAGATAAAGGCACAGGTAAAACAACCATACACATAAAATTTAAAACTTTCAAGTAAGGGAAGAGCTAGGAATACATAAACATGAGAAGCTGAGTTCAAGTCACCATAAAAATCGAGGTGCAATTAAGTCCAAGAACACTGGAGGGCTGGAGAGACAGCTTAGCAGCTCCAGCACCGGCTGCTCTGGCACAATATGTGGGTTCACTTCCCAACACCCACAAGGCAGCTCACAACTGTCTGCAGCTCAAGTTCAGGGGACCCATTGCCCTCTTCTGGCTTCCACGGGCACTGCATGCACACGGTGAGCAGACATTCAAGAAAAACACTCATATACATGAAATAAAAATAAATGTTAAAAAATAAAATAAATGCTTCCACGGTGGCTGGGTTGAAGAACTGAAAGCAAATGAGCCACAGGTACCTTAGGGGTTTTGAGATAAAGACAGACAACATTATGAGAGGAGTCTCAAAAAAGTAGCTGGCCAGGGTCTGACATCAGATGCCCACCAGCCAGGAGCTAGTGAGCTAGCAAACAGCAGACACAACAGTCAGACCCAGGACATGTGAGCCTGCCAATCTAGGTCATCTCCTTTTTTCTTTAAATTTTCTTTATTTTTATAAGCCAGGGTAATTTGCTTGCATGTATGTCTGTGTACTACATTCCTGCCTGGTGCCCAAGGCTAGAAAGAAAACATCAGATCCCCTGGAACTGGAGTTACAGACGGCTTCTGCCATGTAGATTGTAAGGAATTGAACCTGGGTCCTCTGGAAGAGCAGCCAGTGTTCTTTCTTTACCAATGGGTCATCTCCAGGCCCTCCCCCTTTTGAGACAGGGTCTCACTAGGTAACCCTGGCTGGCCTGGAACTCACTATGTAGGCCAAGTTGGCCTCCAATCCCCAGAGATATACCTGTCTCTGCCTTCAAGTATCAGGATTAAAGGTGTGCACCACCATGCCCAGCCTCTAGGCCTCCTTAATAACATATTCACTTCAAGTAAACCAACAAAGAAAACTGAATACTGTAAGTCACAGAAGATACAGGGCTTACGTCACAATACACACAAAGTAGGTTAAACATTTGTGGAAAAAAACTTTCATGGAATTTTAAACTATAGGATGGATACAAACATTTTAATTTTTCTTTTTTGCTGTCAATGCTACAAGTAATCAAGCACATGAAATGTGCTTTGCACCCAAATGCCACCACACATGATGTCCCGAGAGGCAGGCTGACCAGTTTGCTCCCTTTCAGCTCCCACCTCCCGGGATTACGTGATACACCAACTTAAGCCCCAAACAAAAGCCAAAGTCCAACTTCCTAAGTGTTCATTGAAGAGGATTACTTTCATTGTATACACTAATGCCAGTAGTCAAATGCCTAAATCTTTACCCAAGCCAAAGAAAAACTGTTACCAATCAAGTACACTTGGGAGGAAAAATATGTCACATTTTTGGCACCAGCACAGACCTAAGGGAAAAAAATTCCTATTTGTACTAGAAAGAAGGACAAGAAAAAGACTGGGCTGGGGGTGTGGCTCAGTGATAGAGACACAGCCTTACATTCCTGAGGCACTGGGTTTTCAACCCTCAACACCAGAAACTCAAAACCAAAGCTCTACTGGCTCTCTGGAAAATCCAAACACAAACCCTTTCACCTCTGCAGAGTGAGCGATGAAGAACTGCTGCTCAGCCAAGCCGGCATATTTCAGAGTTGAAGACCAGTCTGGTCTACAGAGCTGGTACCAGGCCAGTCAGGGCTGCTACAGTGAGATCCTCTCTCATCAGCTACAGAACAAACCCTGTTTCTCTCAGACTAAGGGACAAGTATAGCAGTAGCAAACAAACTGAAGGGATCGTCTTCCAATGACAGTGTGACTTATGCAGGTCATAGCTAGCCATTCCTGCTAGAGACCCCTAAAGATAAAACCTGTTCCCCCCAGTCATTCCCAAAATACTCTGTGTTTCCTTGGTCCTAAAGAAGGAACTGCAGTCATCTATGATGGTTCATGCCTACAACCCCAGCACTCAGGAGGCTGAAGATAGATCTACAAGTTCAAGGCCAGTCTGGGCAACACACAGAGTAAATTCTGGGGCAGCCAGGGCCAGAGTAAAATGCTGTCTCAAGTCTTTCAAATAGATGCAACCTCTGATCTTTACAAAATCTGAGAGCTTGTCCAGAGCAGCCATGCAGATTGGCTCCTCAGAAACCTTCCAGGAACGCAGTCCTCCCAGCCACAAAGTGTCCTCTAGAGCAACCTTGAGACACCCCGCTAAGGGACTGAGGATAATGCCTCAGTGGACAAAATGCCTGTTGCACAAACACAGATCCCACGAGTTCAGATCCCTGGCAACTCATGAAAAAAAAACAGGCATGGAGGTGCACATCTGTAAAATAAGAGCTGGAGTCTGGAGTCAGGCAGATCACTGGCTAGCCAGCCTTAACTGAAACAGACGGCTTCAAACTCACTGAGACCTTGTACAAGTGTACAAGTGATAGAGGACGACAGTGTTCAACTCTCCCACCACATGAACAAGTACCAAGTAAGTACACCTCTTATTGAAACAGGCACACCATCTCTCTCTCTCTCTCTCTCTCTCTCTCTCTCTCTCTCTCTCTCTCTCTCTCACACACACACACACACACACACACACTAAACTGTGTGGTGGTGGTGGCACACACCTTTAATCCCAGCACTCAGGGGGCAGTAGGCAGAGGCAAGCAGATTTTTGAGTTCAGGCCAGCCTGGTCTACAGAGCAAGTTCCAGGGCAGCCAGGGCTGTCACACAAAGAAGCCATGTTTAAAAAAAAGAAAAAAAAAAAAAAAAACCCAGGTGTTCACTCAGCAGCATAGCACTTGCCTAGTATGGTTAAAGTCCTAGGCTCAATACCCAGTACTGCCAAAAACAAGGTTAATTTAAAAAGGGGGGGGGGGGGGCGCGGGACTGGAGAGATGGCTCAGTGGTTAAGAGCAATAGCTGCTCTTCAAGAGGTCATGAGTTCAATTCCCATCAACCACATGGTGGCTCACAATCATGCATAAAGATCTGGTGCCCCCTTCTGGTATGCAAGTATACATGCAAGAGGAACCCCGTATACATAATAAATAAATCTTGAAAAAATAAAAATGGCTTGCTTGATCAGCTGAAGCTTATTTTCTCCCAGATCCGGGAGGGAGTTGGAGACTCAAGATCAAGGTGTAGGCAGAGGCGCTGCCCCTGGGCTTCTCCTGTGCTTGTAGATGGATGGTATCTTCATCCTGGGTCCTAGACTGTCCTAAATGTTCTCAAAAAACAATCAAATCAGGGCTGGAGAGATGGCTCAGTGGTTAAGAGCATTGCCTGCTCTTCCAAAGGTCCTGAGTTCAATTCCCAGCATCCACACGGTGGCTCACAACCATCTGTAATGAGGTCTGGTGCCCTCTTCTGGCCTGAAGACATACACACAGACAGAATATTGTATACATCATAAATAAATAAATATTTAAAAAAAAAAAAACAATCAAATCAGGTACCCCATTTACACTTAAGCATCTCTTGCCAGGAACGGTGGGGCATGGCTGTAATTTCAGCTCTTTGGGAGGCTAAGGGAGAAGTCTCCACAGCTTCCAGGCCTTCAAGGACAACAAAGTTCAAGGCAGCCTAAGCTAGAGATCCTGCCTCAAAAACAATTAACAAGAAACAGCAGTCAAGAGGTGGTGGCGCACAGCAGTCAAGAGGTGGTGGCGCGCACCTTTAATCCTAGCACTTGGGAGGCAGAGGCAGGTGGATCTCTGTGAGTTTGAGGCCAGCCTGGTCTACAAGAGCTAGTTCCAGGACAGGCTCCAAAAATACAGAGAAATCCTGTCTCGAAAAACCAAAAAGAAAAGAAGAAACATTTAGGCATCTCTTTAAATACTTCTTCCTCCTTATACAGTCACCTCGAGAGATTGTTGGGGGTTGAACTAAGGTGGGAGCAGAATTCAGCCTACACCTGTACAAGCAGGAATGAGAATAAATTAATTTAAAAAAAAAAAGGCTGCCTACTCATCAATCCTGTTTGAAGTCAGGCAAGGGGGTTGCCTTTGTACTTTTTTTTTTTATAACAGGAAGGCTTCTCTGATCATTTGTATCAGAGCTTCTCCCACTCGCCCTTGGCTCTGTTTCCTACCCAGAGGCTGCTCTGTGCAGTGTCTGCGCCTGCCGCTGGTGGTGCTGACCAACACTCATGAGTGGATAAATAGGCAGACTGGTACAGAACAGCAGCTTGAGTGTACACAGACCTGACGTCAAGCTCCTGTGGCCTAGTGAGCCTCGGCACAGTATGGTTATCTATCCCTTCCCTGCTTCTGACTTTGGTAGTAGCCCCAAGCCCCCACCTAGAACTTGCTGGTGCCATCTTCCTAATACACTGCAGCACCTCTCATCGTCTCTGATTTGACATCCAGGTGGCCAACTTCCCAAAACTGCATGGTCTCACTATGGGAAGAATGTCACGGGCACTCCAGTAAATAAAGACGACATAAACACTGCACAGTAGCTAGGCGGGCAGTAGCTAGGCATGGTGTCATGCACAGCTACCACCCCAGCATCTGAGAGTGGCAGGACAAGAGTCAACAGTTCAAGGTTATCCTCAGGTGCACAGCAGATTCGGGTCAGACTAAATACAGGAGACTGTTCAAGAAAAAAAAAAAGACCTGGCACAGTGGTGCATGCCTTGAAGCCATTTGACAACCTGAGTTCAAACACGTGCCAGGACCCACGTGGTAGCAGAGGGCCATCTTTTACATTTTATTTTTAGCTAGGTGGTGGTAAAGGCAGAGGCAAGCGGGTCTCTGTGAGTTCAAGGTCAGTCTGGTCTACAGAGCGAGTTCCAGGACAGGCTCCAAAGCTACGCAGAAAAACTGTCTCGAAAAACAAAAACAAGTATTTTGACTGGGTATGGTGGCCCACTCCTTTAATCCCAGAAGCAGGTGAATCTCTGAGTTTGAGGCCAGCCCGGTCTACAGAGTGAGTTCCAGGAGAGCCAGGGTTATGCAGAAGAGACACTGTTTCAAAAACAAAACAAAAAGTAAGAAAAAATTTCATTCTGACTAGGCATGGCTCTACATACCTTTAATTCTAGGACTTGGGAGGCAGAGAAAGATGAATCTCTGTGAATTCAATGCTAGCCTGGGCAGATTCTCTCAAGGGGGAAAAAAAATTATCAGTGTGTGTGTGTGTCCACGGAGGCCAACTGACAGCGTCACAGCCCCTGGAACTGGAGTTACAGGCACTTTCAAGTCACCCAAAGAGGGTCCTGGGACTCTTACTCCCTGCTGCACGACAGAATAGTACTATAATATACACATCTGAGACTATTCTGTAAATAATGTAAATAAGAGCCTTAGTCAAGGCTGGGGAAATGGCTCAGGGGATAAACGCACTTACTGCTACTGCACAGACTCCAGTTAACTCCCAGCGCTCTGTCTGCTGGCTCACAACTGCTTCTAAGTCCAGCCCCAGAGGGTACCTGCATACATGCGAGCCTACCCAGATAAGCACACATATACAAAACTAAAGGGGCTGGAGAGATAGACCTGGTTCAACTCCCAACACCCACAAGGCAGCTCACAGCTGTACCTTCTGTTACATGGGGTCTGACACCCTCACACACAAAGGCACACAAAGCACCAATGTACATAAAATAAAATCATTAAAAACTTTTTTTTAACTAAAAGTAAACTTTACTATAAAAACAAGAGTCTCAATCTCCAAATCCAAATCAGGTACTTTGAGAAAAGCCCCAGCCACTGCACAGACATTCCTTCACAGGGCCCACAACTTAAGCAGCCAGTTTCTCTGGAGCACTCAACCCTCTGGATTGGTGGGACAGATCCAGCTCTACCAGCTAGTGCTAAAGCTCTCTAGCTTTTCTGGAATCTCCATTACTATGGGCTCATGGGACAGAGCAGGGATTCAGCAGATTGCTTGAACTATATCCTGCTAGCACCATCCTTCTGTGTGCTACAGCAGCTTGAAGAAGGGCAGACAACACCTGGACCACTTCCATGACATCTACTTGGTCTTGGTCTTTTTTTTTTTTTTTTTTTTTTTGGTTCTTCGAGACAGGGTTTCTCTGTGGTTTTGGAGCCTGTCCTGGAACTAGCTCTTGTAGACCAGGCGATGGTCTCGAACTCACAGAGATCCACCTGCCTCTGCCTCCCGAGTGCTGGGATTAAAGGCGTGCGCCACCACCGCCCGGCCTACTTGGTCTTCTGATCACTAGCAGGTCACTGATGTCTGTCTGAAGAACAGGCCAGAGTAAAATGAACCTCAGTCATTTCTTGATAAGACATCAAAACAAGTATCGGAGACCTGGGAAAGGCCTGACAATCCAGTTTTGGTTGTTTTGAGACAAGTTCTTATATCCCAGATTGGCCACCATCCATTGTAAGCTGCCAAAGATGTCCTTGAACTTTTGAGCCTCCTACCTCCACATCCCAAGTGCCAGGATTACAATGCACCATCATGCCTCTTTATGAAGCACTGGGATCCAAACCAGGGCTGCAGGTCTGGCAGGCAAGCACTCTACCAATTCAGCTACATCTTCAGGCCCCATTCATGTTTTCATAGGCTCAAATCTGTACCTTACTGAAGGAGCAAACTGCATGTCCAAACTGTAAGGAAATTTATTAAGACTGAACTTTGTAGCAGAACCGTGGTGGTACACACTTTTAATCCTAGCACTCAGCAGAGGCAAGTGAATCTCTGAGCTCAAAGCCAGCCTGGTCTACAGAGTTCCAGGACAGCCAAGTCTACACAAAGAAACCATCTGGGGTGGGAAGTGGAAGGCGGAGGGGGGATGTAAATTTAAAACAAGTTATCTCTGGTTAACTGATCATTATGAGAAACAAACTCCTAAACTGGAGGAGATATCACATATTAAAAAGCACACAAGGAAGCCAGGTGTAGTGGCACTCGCCTGTAACTCAAGAGGTTGGCTCCCTGTGGAGGCTAGCCTGGTCTGGTCCAGATAGCAAGTTCCAGGATAGCCAGGGATACATAGTAGAGAAACTCTGTCTCCAAAAAAAAAAAAAAAAAAAAAGCACAAGAGGAAGGTTCTGCCAGCTCCCGATCAGAAGACCTGGTAAACTGTGTTAAGTCATGGCCTACATAGAAATCTATGTCCCAAAGGCTGTCTCTCTTGCTTACAGGGGACAAACTAAAGTGGCAGAAAGCATACAACTGCTAGTGTAGGCCCTGACACAACTCATTACTCCTTAAGAGACAATGAGATTAACCATACTGTCTATACCCATAGTTCTTTTCACTACCCACAACTCTTAACATCTTCTTACTACTGATCCAAAAGCTCAGGGAAGTCCTAATGCATCTCTCTGCTCTTCAGCTTTCCATCCAAACTGGTACGATACACAAAACAGCAAAAGTCAGCCAGCCAATTTGTCCAGACAAGAATGTGGGCCAGGTGTCCTATGGGCACTTAAGTGTGTGGTGCAAATACAGTAGGTGACTAGTCCCCAGGGTTCTAGGCTACTGGCAGTGCAAAGATGAGCTGGCACCAATTTTAGCACATCCACACTTAAGCCAGGTCCTTCATAAAAGCAGCCCTCTTTTCTAGCTAAATCCTTTTACACTACTCAGCTCCCCCTTTTCTGTGGAGCACTTGTAGACTGAATCACTTTGTTGAGCTCTTTCCCAGCCTTAAGCTATCTTCGGAGGGAGCAAACTGATAGGGCATCCGAACGGCAAGTGCACGTTTCTGTCTTAAAACAATAAGACAGTGGGGACAGCGCCGCTGGCCTGGACTCCCTGAAGGCCACCTGGCTACACTCCATTCCAACGAAGACTTTCTAATAAATGGGGCACCTCCTAAAACAAGGTGATGAGTAGTGCGGCCAATTAAAGACAGAGCTAAGACTTCAAAGTCTGTTTTAAACTTGTTCATAAAGTACACACATTAACCAAAATGAAAATGACAGGCAAAACATTAAGATTGCAAAGCATTTATTTGAAAGAGATACATTTTATCAAACCCCACTTTCCACTTTAATGGCAGTTCATCCCCACATGGTCTTCTCAGGCTCCTTAAAACGTTCTTTATCAACTACTCAAGCCTGTAATTAAAGCCACATTTTAAAACTACATAAACGAAGGAGTCTCTTGAACCATGTCCTAAATCTTACTGCCAAACATAACGTCACTAAAATCACTCAATGGTATTAAGTACGAGCGACAGTAGACGAGCAAACCGGCCGAGAAGCTGAGCCCATCTCTGCTTTTACTGGACATCCAAAAACAAAGCCAAGTGGGCAGTAAAAAGCCTCGCCGGTCACCGCACAGTCCTGGCCACCTCCTGGCCCCTCACTGGGCCCACTTCCTCTGCGGCCCCAGCCCGTCGCGCGGAGAAGGCGGGCCCCCTGGCTGGCCGTCTGAGCCGGCCCCGGGCGAGCAGCTAAAAGGACCCCCTCCCCCGGAAAGGCGCGGCACTTCCTCCGCGAGCCGCAGGCCCACCTGACCACGGTCCCAGCCCGCTCCGCCGCCCGCCCTCCCGGAGGGACCCCCCCACCCCACGCCCCGGTCCCGCGGCAGGACGCGCCGGTGAGCGCTCACCTTCTTGCCCTTCTTGCCCTCCTCCTCCATGTCGCCGCATGCGGCCCCCGCGGCCCGCCCCGGGAGCCCCACCGCCAGCGGCCGCTACATGCTCACTCTGGGCCCGCCACCCCCGCGCTCACCGCGCCGCCCGCCCGCCCGCCCGCAGTCTCCGCCCCGGCCGCGCCCCACCCGCACTTCCGGACCTGGGGAGCCGGCCCACCGCAGAGACCCCGCCCCCTCTCGCCCCGCCCACAGCCTCGGCGCGCCCGCACTTCCGGCCCGTGGGAGGCGCGAGGCCCGCGGAGGGCGCCGTCCGGCCCCACCAATTCGACTCCCCTGAGTGCTCCCGGAGAGGCCCAGGGTCACGGCCTGGTCGGAGCCGGGGGAGCACGCCTGCCTTCCCTCCGCCCCGTCCCGTCCCCTCTGGAAGGGCGTCGCCCTCCACTCCAGCTCGGCCGAACCCTTCACGGCCGCGAGAGCACGCGCGGGAGCGGCTCCAACTTTTCAATTCTGCCGCCATCTTTAGAGAGGCCGACTTCCCAGCCTGCCTCGCGGCCGGGGGGCGGGCCTCAAGCCCCTGGGAAGGGGCAGGGCCATTCTTCAGCACTGGTTCTGGGCGCGCTGCCACTTGCCTTTTCTTGCTTGTTACTGTGAGCCACAAGGAAACCCTTTTCTAGTAACTTTCTGTTCTGGCTGGGTGTGGCGACACACTCCTGTGTAATCCTAGCCCTTGACTGCTAGAGACTGGAAGATGAGGAGTTCAGGGTCACCCGTAGCTACAAGAGACTTAGAAGAAAAAAACTAAATCCAGAAATGTACAATGACTGCCAACAGCAGCCTCCTTGGTAGTGTGTGCAACCTGTCTGCGTGGGTCGTCCTAAGGGACCTTGAAGATAGTACTCTAATGGATATTAATGTTTCCGAGCTTATGTTGTTTCCAGTCTAAGCTCCAGCCACGCACGTATGCAGGATGCATTTGGGAAGCCAGAAAGTGTAATGTGTAATGTGGCCACGGTACCCACTGGCCAGGTCATCATGTCCATTTGCAATAAGGCGCGTGTGAGGCTTATGCAGGATCAAGCTTGATGCAGCCAACTTCCTTGACGGCCAGAAGATCCGCAGCTCTAAGAAGGGAGGATTCACTTTAAAGCCTAATGACAATGAATTTAAAGACATTGTAGCTGAGCGGCAGCTCATGGGTTATGGCTGTGGGCCCCCTGGAAAGTTACGGACTCTATGGTCCACCCAACCCATTATGTTCACTAATCTCACACCCAGGCCAAAAAAAAAAATTAAATTTTATTCTCTCCTAGCTTAGGTACCTCAGGGAAATAAGAGTTACAACAGCAAGGGCACTCAGAAATAAGTTGTCATCGTATATAGTTAACCACATCCATAGAACAGTTTCAGAGAACGGCGGGGGGGGGGGGGTTCTGAAAAACATGCTGCACCCCAACAGGTCTCTACTTCTCGCTGTTACACCAACCCACAGTAAGGACTTGGCTGATGGTAAGTTAATGCTAAGTGAAGCCAATATCTATTTTTTTTTTTTTTTTTTTTTTTTTTGGTTTTTCGAGACAGGGTTTCTCTGTGGCTTTGGAGCCTGTCCTGGAACTAGTAGCTCTGTAGACCAGGCTGGTCTCGAACTCACAGAGATCCGCCTGCCTCTGCCTCCCGAGTGCTGGGATTAAAGGCGCGCGCCACCACCGCCCGGCTGCCAATATCTATTTTAAAACACTAGGTAGCCTGCTAATTGTAATCGATTCTGTCAGGGCCTCATGCACTTTTCCTTTGCAATAGGGAGTCACACCATCAAATAAATACAGCTCCTCCCCTTCCATTCAACAGTTCCACTATGGGTGGGGAGAGGCTCATGAATTCCTTTCACTCAGAGCTAGAATGTTAACTGTTTTGGTCTGGTGCAGGTCTTACTCAGACATCCATAGCTGCTTGAGTTCGTGAGTGCAGGTATCCTGCTATGTCTAGAAGGCACTCTTACAACCCTCTCTACAACCTCCAGCTTTTTTTTTTTTTTTTTTTTTGAGACTGATTCTCTATCTGTAACTCTGGCTATCTTAGCACATGCTGTGTAAAGCAGGGTGGCCTAGAAATCTCAGCGATCTGCAATCTGCTTGTCTCTGCTTCCCGAGTGCTGGGATTAGCGGCGTGCCCACCACCATTACTAACACCCTGCACCTCTGGTTTTTATAATCTTTGTGCTCCCTCTTTGCTGATAGTTCCTGAGCCTCAAGAAGGGTGTGATGTAGATGTCCCCTTTGTGACTGAGCACTCCACGGTTGCTTATTCTATGCAGTGTTCTCATCTCTTTGGCACCTATGGCCTGGGTTTTATTTCATCTTTTCACAAATTGTAGAGGAGACTCTGAATGGATGTGATTTTTCTCTTCTCAGTTCTGACCAAAGCTATAAACAGAACTGAGGCAAGCAAGCTTAGGCAATACTTTCATAGCCCGAGATTCATCTGGTTCTGCACATCCCTCTTCTAATAATGCAACCTCGATCCTTTTCTGCACACACTATGTACAAAAATCCTCTCTGAATAATTGCATCTGCCAATCTTGGACCCAAACCTGCATTAGACACACATACTGCCTCTGCCTCCCAAGTGCTGGGATTAAAGGCGTGCGCCACAACCGCCCAGCTAGTCGACCCTACCTCAAAACAAATGAAGAGTGATATATGTGGAAAGGTCCATTGATGGTAGATTGTAGAATGTCTTAAGTACCAGGCAACTTCTGTTAAAGGGTTAAAGACTAAATAGACTCTTTCATCTGTGTCTATGGATTAGCAGGGTACTTCCCATACCCGTGCTTGATCTGCCACACGGTAGAAATATGCATGCTTCTGAGACGTGCTAAAGGCCGGAGAATTTCTTTGACATTGTAAGCAGAATCTGACATCCCCTGCCCCCACTAGCAAAACACAGAGAGACAGAAATCTGTAAAAGGAAATGAGTCTATTACTACTGGTCAGGGTCCTGGATTTCCAGGTTCTTGGCCTCCTTTCCCAAGAATTTAAAATACGGTGCTGGTTGTAATATTTACTTTACTGTTGTGAGGATAAAACGCTGACCAAAACCATCTTGGGACTCACATTTTATTTCACGTTGTAGGTTACAGATCATTGAGGTAAGTCAGGGCAGGAACCTGGAGTAGGACCCAAAGCTGTGGCCATGGGGTAATGCTAC
Organism: Microtus obscurus; assembly: GCA_963919715.1. Lineage (NCBI taxonomy): Eukaryota > Metazoa > Chordata > Mammalia > Rodentia > Cricetidae > Microtus > Microtus obscurus. The sequence continues at coordinate 28,082,817 of CAWTZC010000015.1, forward strand.
TTCCTGGCTTGCTCCCCAGGGCTTGCCAGCCTGCTTTTTTATGCCATCCAGATCCACCTGCTCATAGGTGGCAATGTCCACAGCAAGCTGGGCCCTCCCATATCATCACTGATCAGAAGGTTGGCAGAGGGGGGAGTGAGAAACCACAGGGAAACCCTGTCTCAAAAAAACAAAAAAAAAAAAAAAAAAAAGAAGGTAGAAGGTTTGGAGCTGGAGAGGTGGCTCAGGGGTTAAGAGCACATTCTGCTTTTCCAGTCAACCTGAGTTGCAAGCCCACCGCTGTATGTAACTCCAGTTGCAGGGGATCTGATGTCTCTTTCTGTCTTCCATGAGCACCAGGCACATGGTAATACAGTTACAGACATGTGAACAAAATACTCATGAGAGTCAGGACCAGAGATTAAACTCAAGGTACATGTCATTTCCAAGAAGATGGGTTCTGAAAATAGGCTACCTGTACTAGTTTAATGGCCTAAGGAAGGATCTGGCCTTATCTTGGTCTTACAAATAGTGTAGCGGTCACTTTGGACATTAGCCACCTCTGGTCCTGCTTGTGGGAGCTTGGGGCAGTCCCTGGCTGTACAGGTAATGTAATGGTCATTTAGATATCTCTGCGCTTGGCTGTGGGAGCTTGGGGAGGCCTTGGCTGTAAGAGTCATTTAGACTACTAGGTATCTCCAGTCCTGGCTGTTTGAGTTTGATGTGGCCTGGCCCAATAGATAGCAAAGATCACCAATTCCCAGCTTTCTGGAGGGAAGAGCAGGCTTTATATCCTTTCCTTTGACAAGGCAATCCTGTGTGCTCAACATTACTGGTTTTCCTGGACACCTGCGAACCTTAGGGGACATATGCTATGCTCCCAACAGCCTTGGAGTACCCAGGTTGGTTTGTTTGTTTGTTTGTTTGGACCAGCTACCAGTTCTGAAATCATGACGTGGAAACTTATTATTCATTGTAAATGCTCAGCCTAGCTTAGGCTCTTTTCTGGCTAGCTCTTTTAACTTAAATTAACCTGTTTCTCTTTATCTACCTTTGCCTTATGGCTTTTTACTTTTCTTCCCTTCTGTACATATTACTTTCACTACTTTTCCTGTCTGACTGGCAGTTGCCTGGTTTCTTGCCCTAGATGTGACCCTCTCTTTCTCCCTTGCTCTCTCTTCCTTCTTCTTCCCTTGTTCTTCTCTTGAACCTAAATTTCTCTCCCTATTATTCTCTCTGCCTACCAGTCCTGCCTATCCCTCCCCTGCTTAGCTATTGGACATTCAGCTTTTTATTAGATGATTCCAATCAGGTGCCTTAGGTAGGCAAGGCGAAACAAATGAAATATATCATTACATAATTAAACACACATCCTCACATCGCTAAACAAATACAGCATAAACAATGTCACCCACCTTCACATATGTAAAGTCATATTCTGCAGCATAAGCAATGTAACCATCTTTCCATAGCTAAAATAATATTCCACAACACCTTGATGGTTTACACCTATAACCCCAGAACTCAGAAGACTGAAGAGAAGGATTGCCCTGAGTTTGAGGTTTGAGGCCAGCCGGGGTTACATAACAGGTCTACAAATAAATATGTAAATAATAAAGCAAGAACAAGGCAGAGAGGGAGGAAGAGAAAGCCCTGATTAGAAACTTAGAATCTGTCGAGCACTGGTGGCGCGTGCCTTTAATCCCAACACTTGGGAGGCAGAGGCAGGTGAATTTCTGTGAGTTCAACCTGGTCTATAGAGCTAGTTTCAGGACAGCCAGGACTACACAGAGAAATCCTGTCTCAGAAAAAAAAAGAAAGAAAGAAAGAAAGAAAGAAAGAAAGAAAGAAAGAAAGAAAGAAAGAAAGAAAGAAAGAAAGAGAAAGAAACTTAGGATCTGTCCTTTATGGGTGCCTCACACATAGGGTCTGTCTGCTATGTACATCTCACACATCTGGTTAGGGTATGTCCACTGTAGCCACCTGTTCACACATCTAGTTAGGATCTGTCCACTGTGGCCACCTGGTCACACATCTGGTTAGAGTCTGTCCACTGTGGCCACCTGTTCACTCATTTGGTTAGGGTCTGTCCACTGTGGCCACCTGTTCACACATCTGGTTAGGGTCTGTCCACTGTGGTCACCTGTTCAACATCTGGTTAGGGTCTGTCCACTGTGGCCACCTGTTCAACATCTGGTTAGGGTCTGTCCACTGTGGTTACCTTACACATTAGATTAGGAGAGCATATTTATCTTCTTGTAGTTGGTCTTAAATTAAGTTGAAAGACAGGCCACAAATTTGGGAAGCTACCAGTTATTAATCAGGTTCTGCATATTTGGAGGTGGCAGAGAAGTTATAGTTTTTTTGTTATAGGCTTTTTTGGCTGTTACCAGAGAGCCCTTGGCTTTCCATAAGTCTGACTTACAACAAACTGGCTTCCTATGCCAATGACTGTAACTGAGGGTTGGTTTCTTGTGCAATCTACTGCAGGTTGTGGGTCAGGTTCTCAAACATATAAATGGTCTGATTGTTTAAGGGATTGGTGTCATAACACACCAATGAAAAGAGCTAGAATCATAACACAGTCTCATTTCTCCCAAGGTGCCGCTGCAAAATAACCTCTTTTTCAGCGATTTTCCTTTTTTTTAGTTTTGGTTTTGGTTTTTCCAGATAGGGTTTCTCTGTGGCTTTGGAGCCTGTCCTGGAACTAGCTCTGTAGACCAGGCTGATCTCGAACTCACAGAGATCCGCCTGCCTCTGCCTCCCGAGTGCTGGGATTAAAGGCGTGTGCCACCATCGCCCGACCTCTTTTTCCTTTTTGAGCCAGGGCGAATCTCAGGCCTGACAGATGGCCAAAGCTGACACTGAATTGTTGTCGCCTCTCTCTCCCACATACTGGCATTATCCCCTGGCTGATTACCCCTTTTTCTTTTCCTTCCTTCTAACACATTTACTTAGTTAATGTGTGTGTGCGTGCATGCACATATGTGCTTTGCCACAGAGCACGCGTTACTTCCTGGTTGGAGAACAGTTTGCAGAGTCAATTCTCTCCTTCCACCATACGGTTTCTAGGGATGCAGTTTGGGTCTTCAGGATTGGCAGCGAGCCCCTTTCCCCTCCAAGCCACCTCCCCATCCACTGGATCCTGCTGTCTTATCAATAAATTCCCTACCCCGTTTTGTTATTTAAACCTCTTGAAGAAAAATGGCCGAGTTGTCCAATTCCCAGACTGCCCCTCATGAGGGCCATAATCTGGTGCCAGTCCTTCTTTTCCTTTCAGAAGCCCAAGCTTTTCAAACACCCCCCGTCCTCTTTGAGGTGCTCTTCTTGGCTGTAGCAGGTTAACCATGCCAATCTGATGCACCCCTGGTAAATGTGGCTGTTGGACTTTGTCACCCAGCTCTGCCCCTTTTCCACTAACTCTCTGGATGTGGCTTCTCCATCCTCCGGTTCCTGGAGTATTCATTCCTAGTTCTGTCATATTATATTTAACCGTGTTGGAGACATTCCTTCATAAGCATCTCTGCAGGTAAGGCAAAATAAAAGGGTCCTATGGCCAAGGCTCGGGGTCAGCAAGAGCTACTGACTACGGCCTGGCTTCTCATCCCTCCACGTGCAGCCACATGTGGAAATGCAGCTGAGAGGAGCTTCTCTGCCCTGGTCTGGTCAAACCACCACTATGAAAGTCTCAGAGGTCCTAAATGCCTCACCGCCATCTTGAGAGACTTCGTTCCAGTCACGGCTTTGTCAGATACCCCACCACCGCCAAGGAAGACTTGCTTTGGCTGTGGCCCTTTAGATAGCCTTCTGCTTTTCCAGGTGACTCTGCCCCTCTGCAGCCACTTTAGATGCCCCCATAGCAGTCCATGAGGGAACACCACCAGACCCGTAATGGTCTGGACAAGAGGTTGAGTACACTTGTACAAATTGGCAGGCACAGTTGTAGGCCGAGTTTTCCTGTCCCGACTGCCTGCTCCCAAATAACCAGCAGCTGCTTCCCAAATAACTGACTTGGAGGGTTAATATTAATTATAAATGCTTGGTTGATAGCTCAGACCCATTACTAGCTAACACTTACATTTAAATTAACCCAAATTTCTTATCTACACTTTGCCATGTGGCTCATGGCTTGGTACCTCATTTTCTGCATGTCTTGCTTCTTTGGTGGCTGGCTGGCGTCTCCCTGACTCCACCCTTCCTCATCCCATCATTCTCAGTTTGGCTTTCCCACTAACTTTATCCTGTTCAGCAAGTGGCCAGTCAGCTTGTTCATTAAAGCAATCAGAGGGACATATATTCACAGTGTGCATAGGTACTCCTACTGGGTCTGCTGGACCCACACCTATGATCCCACCACTTAAGAGACTGAGGCAGGAGGACTGATGAAGGTTGTGTTGTTCATTTTTTTCTTGTTTGCTTGCTTGCTTGCTTGCTTGCTTGAGACAGGGTCTCAAGCCCGGCTGTCCTGGAACACATTCTGTAGACCAGGCTGGTCTTGAACTCAGAGATCCACCTGCCTCTACCTCCCAGTGCTGAGATTAAAGGTGTGTGCCACCATACACAGCCTTTGATTTAAGTTTGAGGCCAATGATTTGTGAGTTTCAGTCCCTCCAGGACTACAAAGTAATAACTCGTCTCAAAATACCAGAGCCAGCAAGTGACCAAACACATACACAGCATCCTCTCACTGTCGTTGTCAGGACAACCCAGGGCCACCTCCATTCTACACACTGAAGCATCGATCACGGTTAAGCCTCCTTGGGATGGCTTTACTTTGCCTGTTTGTGATTTCTATCTCAGGTAGAGCAGGTTGCTCTCATTAAGATTAAGGAGTTGATAACATCCAAGACTATTATTAGCCCTGAGTAGTTGCCAGCTAGCCTCCATAGCTGAAACAGAAGCTCCCAGAAGAGCCTATTAGAAAACTGCAGGAAGAGCTGCTGGCCCCAGCTGCCAGGAAGGCTGCAGATTCAAGCTCTGGATGCTGGAAGAGCGCAGAGAGCCACTCAGAGCTGAGAGCTGCTGCCGCTCAGAGCCCAGAGCTGCTGACACTAAGGAAGCTACACTTTGCCTACTTTTTAATTTCTATCTACACTGAACAAAAGGGGCCAGGCATTGAGAGTGCACTCAGGTAATCCACTTAGGAGCAGAGAGGCAGGAGCATCAGTAATTCAAGGTCACAGCAAGTTCAAGGCCAGCCTGGTCTAGGACAGTGGTGTCAGGACAACTAGGGCTACACAGAGAAACCCTATCTCCAAAAATCAAATCAAATAAAAATCAAATAAATAAAGATAGCCCCAGCTAAGTTGGCAATGTGAGCTGAACATTGCTAGTCAGCCAATGTGTTAATCTTCATTACAGTGTGGCATCAGGGTTCTTCAGTTCCCCGTTGCTTTATCTGGACCATATAGAGTGGCTGTGCTTCGAAGAGGGCATTGTGATCTAGAGATTCTCTCTCTCTTTTCTTGGCTTTTTGAGACAGGTTTTCTCTGTGTAGCCCTGGCTGTCCTGGAACCAGCTCTTATATACCAAGCTGGCCTCAGATTCACAGAGATCCACCTGCCTCTGCCTCCTGAATGCTGGGATTAAAGGCATGCACCACCACTGCCCAGCTCTTTCATTATTTTTGTAGGTCTTGAAATCAGAAAACACAAACTCATTGAACCTTTACTCTAATTGGCTCTGAAGGGACTGAGCCTTCATTAAGTAAATGGGACCTTATCGCATGTACAGAGCATCTATTTTTGAGACAAGATCTCATGTGTCCCAGGCTGGCCTCAAACTTATTATGCGGATGAGGATAGTCTAGACTTAAAGGGATAGATTACTCTACTTGGCTTATGAGGACCCGAGGGCTAAACATACATATGGCTTTGAGCATGCTAGGTAAATTCTCTAGGCTATATCCCTTCCCAACGAGAAGTGACTGCCAGGGGCTGGATAGATGGCTCAGTGGTTAAGATGGCAGCTCTTCCAGAGGACCAGAACTTGATTCCTAGCACCTACATGACAGCTCACAACCAGCTGTAACTCTGGTTGTAAGGGATCCAGTGCAGTCTTCTGGCCTTGGGAGACACACACATCATACACAGACAACATACAGGTAAAACACTCAGACTGTGCTGGCTAATGTCAACTTGATACATGCCAGAGTTATCTAAAAGGAGGGAACCTCAATTGAGGTTCTCCTTGAGATCTGACTGTAGCACTGGGCGGTGGTGGTGCATGTCTTTAATCCCTGCACTCAGGAGGCGGAGGCAGGTGAATCTCTGTGAATTTGAGGCCAGCCTGGTCTACATAGTTAGTTCCAGGACAGCCAGGGCTGTTACACAGAGAAACCTTGTTTCGAAAAAACAAAAAACAAAATAAAACATGATCTGCTGTAGGGTATTTTCTTTTTTCTTTTCTTTTTTTTTGTTTTTTTTTTTAAATTTATTTATTTATTATGTATACAATATTCTGTCTGTCTGTATGCCTGCAGGCCAGAAGAGGGCACCAAACCCTATTACAGATGGTTGTGAGCCACCATGTGGTTGCTGGGAATTGAACTCAGGACCTTTGGAAGAGCAGGCAATGCTCTTAACCTCTGTGCCATCTCTCCAGCCCCCATTTATTTATTTATTTATTTATTTATTTATTTATTTATTTATTTATTTATTTATTTAGGTTTTTCAAGACAGGGTTTCTCTGTGAATTTGGAGCCTGTTCTGTTCTGGAACTAGCTCTTGTAGACCAGGCTGGCCTCGAACTCACAGAGATCTGCCTGCCTGTGCCTTCTAAGTGCTGGGAGTAAAGGCGTGTGCTGTCACCACCGCCTGGCTTGTAGGGTATTTTCTTGATTATTGATGGGGAAGGGCCCAGACCATTGTGGGTGGTGCCATCGCTGGACTGGTGGACCTGAGTTCTATTAAAAAAAAAAAAAAAAAAAAAAACAGGTTGAGCAAGTCACGATGAGCAGCTAGTCAACAGCCTCTGTGGCCTCTGCATCAGCTCCTGCCTCCAGGTTCCTGCCCTGCTTGAGTTCCTACTCTTGCTGCTTTTTTTTTTTTTTTTTTAATTTTCGAGACAGGGTTTCTCTGTAGCTTTTGGTTCCTGTCCTGGAACTAGCTCTTGTAGACCAGGCTGGTCTCGAACTCACAGAGATCCTCCTGCCTCTGCCTCCCGAGTGCTGGGATTAAAGGTGTGCGCCACCACCGCCCGGCTTCTTGCTGCTTTTGATAATAAACTATTATATGAGTATGAAATAAACTGTTTGAAATAAACCTTTTCCTCCCTAAGATGCTTTTGATCATTGTGTTTTGACAGCAATCAGAATATCGAATATGAATATTGAATATGAATATGAAATAAACAGTTATATGAATATGATATAAATTTTTACATGAATATGAAATAAACCCTTTTCTCCCCAAGATGCTTTTGATCATGGTGTTTTATGACAGCAATAGTAACCTTAAGATACACACATAAAATACACCAGGCTGGCCTTGAACTCACAGATTCACTTGCCTCTGCCTCTCAAGTGCTGGGATTAAAAACGTGCACCACAAAATTATATTTAATGTGTGTGTGTGTGAATGTCACACTGGACATGGGAAGTCAGAGAACATGTGGGTGTTGGTCCTCTCCTTCTTCCACATATATGCCAAGGATCAAACTCTGGTCATCAGACTTGGTGACAAGTGCCTTTACCCAGTGAGTCATCTTGTTGGCCTACAACAGGCAGGTTTTGCAATTTGGAGTCAAGGAACAAGCTCTTGTCACCAAGACATTGAAGGGTGGAACTTCTAGTCCCTTGACAGCTACATTTCCAAGAGATGACTTCCATCTGGGCCTGGTTTGTAATCCCAGCCTCTAGGATGTATAGATCCCCTGGAACTGAAGTTGAAGATAGTTGTGAGCCACCATGTGGGTATTGGGAATTGAACCTGGGTCCTCTATAAGAGAGGCGAGTGCTCTTTTTGTTTTGCTTTTTTGAGACAGGGTTTCTCTGTTTAGCCCTGGTTGTCCTGGAACTCGCTCTGTAGATCTTGAACTCACAGATGTGCCTCCCTAGAGCTGGGCTTAAAGACGTGAGTCACCAACTAGCTGGCAAGCGCTCTTAATTACTGAGCCATCCTTACAGTTCCAAGAATTTTTACATGTATTTATTGTGTGTGTATGTACATGCACACGTATGTAATATGTGGGTGGGGTTGCAGAGTTCACAGCCCACAAGCGGAGATTGAAAGGAAAAGGTTCAGGACCCTCAAGACTGAGTTCTCAGCACAAAGATTTACTTGCCCCAGAGGGACAGAGGGCAGGGAATAAGAGACAAACACAGGAAATAGAGGAAAGAGGGAGAAGGAAAAGGGAAAGTGGGTAGGTGTATTTGTCCCAGAGGGACAAAGGACTGCCTCTGGATAGAGAGGAGACAGACGTGACACAGGAAAATGACAGTACAAGGGAAACCCCATATTAGGATAAGGTGTTTAATTTTAATTGGGCATGTTAATTAAGGGGCTTATCAAAGGGGGCTTCTGATCGCTGAACGTCAATACTCTGATTGCTGGACGTAGTCAACCTCAGGAGGAGGAAGTGGCCAAATAAGGGAACAGACCTTGGAGCTAGTTTTAGGAATGGAATCTAACAAAGGTAGCAAAGCAGAGGGGATGGGAAAGGCCTGTCAGACCCATGCTCAAGCTGGCCAGAGTCCTTTCAGAGATGGGGGCAACAACTTGCTGGTGTTGGTTTTCCTTTCACCATATGGATTCTGGGGTTTGAAGTCAGTGGCATGGGCCTTTGGCTGCTGATCCACATTCCTGGGCCAAGAATAAAGTCTTTTTTTTTTTTTTGAGACAGGGTTTCTCTGTAGCTTTGAAGCCTGTCCTGGAACTAGCTCTTGTAGACCAGGCAGGACTCGAACTCACAGAGATCCATCTGCCTCTGCCTCCAGAGTGCTGGGATTAAAGGTGTGAGCCACCACTACCCAGCTCCTTTTTCTTTCATTCAACTAGCAAATTCATGAAACAGTCCGGGTTTGAAAAAAAAAAAAAAAAGGCAGTCATATATTTTAAAAGGAGAGAAAGCGAAAATTCTGTAAGACAGGCTTTTCTTTCCTGCCCCTCTCATTTGTATTTGCTGGTCCATGCACATCAGCTTCCCAAACGTTGGTCTTTCGAGGGCCCCGCGTCCACGTGTTGCCCAGCCGGGGCATCCGCCCCGACGGCACAGCCGGGGCTTCCTGGGCTCCGTCGGGTTCCAGTCCCTAGCTGTGGCACCGGGAGATAAGGAAGTTGGCTTAATGGCCAGAGGATCACCAGCGACCGCCCGCCACCACCAGGGCGGGCCCTACGCTAAAACCCGCGCTCGAGGCCACGCCCTGGGTCCGCCGACGTCACCATCCTGGAGCCCGCGCACCCGACTTCGGGGAGGGGCTGCGCGATGACGTTAGCGCGTGCGTGACTCGCTGCTCTGTCGATGACGCTAAATACGAGCGCGCGTGCGCGGCTGGCAGCCATGTGTGTCGTGTCCTCACCGTTGTGTGCTGTGCTCCTTCCCTTTTCTGCATCTGCCGCCATCAAGGACCAGGGGCCATGCCGGGCTATCCTGAGGCCAGGTAAGGATCGCAGGGCTCGGTGGCGGGAGGCGGGAAGTCAGGCTGCGGGTAGGGACGGTTTCCCCCGGGAAGACACGTGCCACTGGGTAAGTTAGGCCTACTTCGGGGGTACTCTTTCCAGACCTTAGCGACTTCTGCGGCCCTCGAGAGAGTCTATCCCCGGAGAACGTTTCGAGGGGCTAGAATTGGGTGATAGGCACAGGCCGGGGCTGAACGTGCCTTGTCCCCCTTCTTAGGTGGAAATCGAGGCCAGGAGGATGGACCCACAGCGTGGAAGGGCTGACCGAGCTCTTCTGGAAGATGTCCTGGTAAGTCAGTTGTGAAAGCTGGGCTCTGTCTGGAAGTGAACCCTTATTTCTCTGAACCCTTACCGGATTAACTTAATGTGTCGCATTTTTCTCCAGCCTTGAAAATACATCTTGAGAAGAGTAAGGAAGAAAAGGCCATTTTTCCTGTTTGGGTATGTATGTTACATAGATTATTTCCGTGGTCATGACAGTTTAGGAACAGTGTTCTAAAATTAGTGTCGCATAGATTGATGTAGCAGCTTATATCGTCTAATCTTGTAAATAAGATACCCACTTCCTGATAGCCTTCCGTGCTCCCTCAGCCAACACAGGTAATCCGGGGCCTCTGGAGCCAAGTTCTCCCCTGCAGAGTTGTCCAGGCACTTGGGTCTTGGAGACACAGTGCGGGCTGTGTGGGTTGTGCAAGCCTCCAGCGTGCTTGGGTCTGCAGTGACCCTGTGCATTCCTACAGTGCTTGCCAGAGCAGCTTGAAGTGGTTTGAGGCCTTGCCCTGCTCTCTCCAGAGCAAGGTTATAGAAATTTCAGACAATATGGCAGACTCCTGCCACGTGGGTAAATTCCACGTGAATAGAATTGACAAATGCTGCACTTCCTTGTTTTGACTGTGGTGGGAAGATTTTGCACAATTCTGGTATAGAGGCAAATAAGTCCTTGAATATTTTTTCTGTGCTCTAGGGTTAGTACAAACTTTTAAATTCTTAAAACAATTACAAAGTAGACAGCATGGAGAACAAGAGTTTGATCCCCGTACTCTAGTGAAACTCCAGACGTGGCACGTGGTTCTGCTTTCCAGGGAGAGGCAGGCATGTGGGTCCTGGGCTTGTTCTTAGAAGGCAAGGAAGTCAAGGGCTGAGTGTCTGCAGATGGTGGAGGTCTGGCCAGTACGCCAACACCTAAGGAAGGCCTCCGTGGGGAGGAGGGCATTGGTACTGTTTGTAAGAAGGTCTGAAACTTAGGTAGGTGAGGATGACCTTCAATTCCTGGTCCTGCTGCCTCACCCTCAACGGTTCAGAGTTCTGGAGTTACAAGTGTGTGCCCTTATGGCAGGGGTCTCACTGGGCCCTGGATTACCCTGAACACCGATCCCCTGCCTCTGTCTCCCATGTGCTGGGATTAAAAGTGTATACCACCATACCAGGCCCTGATTCCAAATCTTCAGTTTATTGTCACCCCACCTCCCAAGACAGTGTTTGTGTAGTCTTGGCTATGCTAGAACTCGCTCAGTGGAACGAGCTGGCCTTCAGCTCAGATTCACCTGCCTCTCAAGTGCTGGGATTAAAGGTATGTTCTACCACTGCCTGAGCCAGGTCTTCCATTCTATTTTATGTGCATTTGTGAGCCGCGGGTGGCACATGTACGTCAGAAGGCAACTGGCAGGAGTTGACTTTCTCCTTCCGCCATGTAAGTCCTGTGTGTCCAGGGGTTTCCCCGCAGGAACTGTCAGGTTGATGTTTGGTATTTCTAGCCCCACGGCCTGTGCTGTTTTCCAGAGTTCCTGCTGGAGAAGATGGGAAGTTGGGGGGTGGAGTTGAAGGAAGTGTGGAGCTGTTGGGTAAATGATGTAGACAGTCCTTAGTTTACGATCGAGGCTTCCGGCTCACTGACTCTTCTTCATCCTAGGGAACCCAAGGTGCCAGCGCTAGAGGAGACCTGAGATGACACATGGCTGTTACCAGGCTGTTTCATGGAACTTCAGAAGAGGTAAGGATGCAAGAAGACACTACCAGGTCACTTCTGGATTTTTGTTTGTTTTGAGGAAGTGTCTCCTGTAAGTTAGGCTGTCCTCAACTCTCCATGGCCGAGGATGACTCTGAGGTCTTTGTCCCATACTTCCCCTTCCTGGGAGTTTGGATTATGGGCCTGTACCAGCAGGCCTAGGCTTCACTTCTGTTTGTGGCAGATGTCCATCAGCCAGTCACCTGGTTTAAAACAAACAGCCAGGCAGGGTGCACGCCTTAACCCCAGCACTTAGGCAGAGGCAAGCAGATCTGAGTTTGAAGCCAGCCTGGTCTACAAAGAATTAGAGTTAGAGAACAGCTGTAACAGAAACAGCAACAAAAAAAGGGCACCAACCCCCCCCCCCAAAAAAAAAAAAAACCTGTGGCCTTTCCATAAGCCATGTGATTGAATCTCAGAAAGTTCAACTGTGTTAAAGTTTACAAGACTATTTCAAAACTTCTGTATCTGGACTTGGGCCCTGACATTTGGTTGCCTCTGTGGTTTGAATTTAGCATGGTGCATATGAGGTCATGATTATGTCTAGCTGGAATGGGTGTGGGCTGCTGCAAAATGTGGGCCACAGGCCTTTTGGCTCACTGGATGCAGTAAGGATCCGAAACTTGGGTCAGGTTTTGTTATTGCCCCTCACGGCAGTGGGCACTTAGAGCAGTCCTTGGTTTTGTGATATTGCCTGATTTTCACTGCGTGGTGTTTCTGATCTCTGCAGATGGAACATCTGAGTTTAATAAACCATGGATACTGGAGGCAGCTAGAGAAAAGCACACCTGCTATCCGAGCTCTTGGAGGTGGAGGCAAGAAGATTGTGAATTCGAGGCCTACCTGGCTGGGCTACAAGAGGCCCAGTCTCCAGAAACAATAAATGCAGTTTTATCTATGATCCATCTTTCCATGTTTGTCTGTTAAACTGACTCAAGTTTGAGTGAGCCAAGGTGCCTTGCCCTTCTAAACGCTGAAGCACTTTGTGGTTTTGAGGAAGGGTCTCACTGCTCAGGTGCCCTCTTGGTGCAGTGATAGCATGTACTGCCCCATCCCTGGATATACTTAGAGTGGCCATTTGGGACTGGACTTGGTTGAGTGAATGAGTCATGCTGGAGCAGTGGTCACCTCAGGGCTAAGTGGGGGGGAGGGGGGAGGTGCAGAGGAACTGTGCCCTGAGACCTAAGGATCTGAAACTTAGTTATGGCTCAGCACTCAAGGGTGTATGATATGCTTCTAGTACCAACATCGGGCAGCTCACAACTGTAACTCCAGTTTTAGAGGGTGTGATAACCCTCTAATGTTCCCGTGTCTTCCCAGAACCCTGGCTCTTCCAGAGGACTGGGGTTCAATTCCCAGCACCCACATGACAGCTCACACAGATGCTGTAACTCCAGGATCCAACACCCTCACATGGACATAGAGGCACAAAAGCTGTGGTTTAGCTTCATAGGGGAAGCAGGTACCTAGGTAAGATTGCTGCAAAGACCAGAAGCAAACACCATCATAGACAGCCAATTTGACCCTGAGCTAGATAACAGGAAAACTACCAGGATTTCCTCAGTCGCCCAGCAGACTTGAGTAGTGTCTTGACTATGTGTTAGCTGGGTTCGGCTAGTCTGCCTTTATAAGGACTATGCCATGAGGAAACTGGCTACAACCTGTCCAGAGTGACCAGCCGTTCTGTTAAAGCTGGAGCCTCTGGATTCGGTGACGAAAAAGCCCAGAGTTGGTTCAATCCAGGAAGGAATTAAATGTGATGTCATCTCCTTGGCTTCAATAATGTGAAATGAGAGTAACTCCTGTTTGGGTCGCGGCAGTCAGTGCAAACGTGGTTGTGCAAGCCACCAGGGTGGGAAGGGCTGAGTCATGCACTGATAGCGGAAACAGCCAGAGTCTAATACTCCACCCACAGGTCAAGCTCTGACCTATGAACAGTTTTGGGATTTTTAAGTGGTTAGGAGAAAAACCCGAAAATATACTATATCATGACAGGTGAAATTTTTATCGATTACAGAGTTCTGTGTCTCAGATTTTACTGGAACTCAGCCACATCAGTTCTTGATTGAATCAGCACAAGTTCCAGATCTTTTTAAGGCCTGGGGTTTTGGGAAATGAAACCCAAGGGTGGGAGTCCCCAGGTTGGGAAAACCCTACCAAAGACTACCCCAGGAGGCTGGGAATGAAGCTCTTCCATGCCAGGCTTACAAGGATGCAGCCTGGCTGTCTAAGAGTCCTATATCAGCCCAAGGTGAAGCCAGAGCCCTGCTATTGGATCTGGGGTATTTTTGGCCAGTGGCTCATTTTATCACTAATGGTATTTGCTTTTACTACATGGTGGACAAAAACTTATAATTTAATTAGATATGTTGCATTATCAAATAATTTTAAAAATCAAATTAAATGATTGAAATAAAATTATCTGCCGGACGGTGGCGGCACATGTCTTTAATCCCAGCACTCAGGAGGCAGAGGCAGGCGGATCTCTGAATTCGAGACCAACCTGGTCTACAGAGAATTCCAGGACAGCCAGGAATACACAGAGAGGCTGTCTTGAAAAACAAAAAGGAAAGGAAGACAGAGAGAGAGAAGGGGGGGGGGAATACAGTGATCAGGGATTTGTGAACACAAGAACTCTCAAAGTTGACCCACAAATAACTCATATTTGGGAACATGGGGGCCTGCCATCTGACCTCCCAGCATGAGAGAAGGGAGCAGAGAGAGCTGGCCGTCTGGGGCAGACCTTGCAATCAGGAGAACTCTTCAGAGAAACCTGAGTGTCCAGCCAACCATTTCTAAATGGTTGAGTTCATCTATAAACTCAACGATGAGTAGCAAGTCTTTCTCTGTGCTGCCAGCTCCCAAACAACAACACAGAGACTATGATTAACTATGCAAGGCCAGTCTTAGCTTAGGCTTGTCCCACTAGCTCTTATAGCAAATTAACCCATTAATTTTAATCTACATTCTGTCACACGGCTCATTACCTCATCTCCCCACTCTACCCCTGTTGCTTTCTCTGCATGAAGCTAGTGGTTCCACCTTTCTTCCTCTCTGAGTCCTCTCTGTCCCCACAAGTCCCATCTAACCTCTTCCTGCCTAGCTATTGACCAGTCAGCTCTTTATTAAATCAATCCCAGTGACACATCTTCACACGGTGTAAAGGAATATTCTGCAGTGAGGAAGGGTTGAGACCTGTGACAGCTAAGATCAGGCCCCAGAGCTCCAAGAGGTGTGGTCTTATCTCAGAGGCTGGATGGAAAACAAAGCTGAGCATATGCAAGAGGGTCCTACTAAAGGCTAGCCTGCTAGAAGGCTGCGCCCTGCCATTGTTACCACGGTGAGGAATAGCGTGGTGCTGAGTCGCCACCTGTAACAAATCTTTCTCTTTCCTGCCAGCCAGCTTCCAAATATTGACACGGAGAGTTCTTATTAATTACGAAAGCTCAGCCTATAGCTTAGACTTATTCCTTACTAGCTCTTACAACTTAACCCATATGTTTATCAATCTCTGTTCTACCACGTGCCTTTTACCTCTACCCCATTCTGTGTGTCCAATGCATTCCAGGTCTGGCTAGCTTCTCTATGGTCAATTCTGGTCAGCTAGTCACTGGCTCTGCCCCCTGATCCAAGGTATAACTTTATTGGACAATCTTGGGAGTGTCAGAGTGGAATCAAAATAGCCCACAGTACCAACCACTGGCTCATCTGCAGAGTCAGGCAGGAAGTTTTTATTGCTTAAACTCTATTGTGGCCACCCTTGGCTAATGTCGAACTGTGGGGTGACATACAGCTGGGTAACCAGGACCATGTGAAGAAACTTCTCTTGGGCTGGAGAGATGGCTCAGCAGTCAAAAGCCCTGACTGCTCCAGAGGACTGCGGCTTACAGATGTCTACCTCCCTAGCCTTCTGCAGACATCGGGCATGCACACAGTGCACTTGTATACATACAGACAAAACTCTCATACATAGAAAAGAGGGGATTTTAATAAAATGAAAAGAATCATCCCTTATGCTGGGGCTAGTGCAGTCCTAACTGCATGGGGGAGCTGAGGCAGAAGGCCAGCTTGGGCTCCAGAGTTAAAGGAGGAAAGAAGAAATAGAGGGGGAGACGTTGGGCGGGGAGGGGCGAGGATCTCTGTTATGTGCTACCCAAGGGTGAAAACCAACCCTCAAAACTCTTGTGTAAAGCAAAGGTTTCTATTGTTTTGAGACCAGGTCTTGCTATATCAGGCCTTCAACTCATTGTGTTGACTATTTTGGCCTTGATTTTATGGCAACCCTCAAGCCTCAGTCCCTTCCACCCCCCTACTTTTTTGTTTGTTTGTTTTTTCTTTTTTTTGAGACAGGGTTTCTCTGTGCAGCCCTGGCTGTCCTGGAACTCTCTCTGTAGACCAGACTCAACTCAAACTCAGAGATCTGCCTGCCTCTGCCTCCTGAGTGCTAGAACTAAAAGCATGCGCCAACACACCCTGTTTCCCAGTAGCACCTCGTGATACAAGGTGTCATAGCCCAGACTGATCTTAGACTTGCTATATAGTAAGATATGATCTTGAACTTCTGATCCTTCTCCAAGCGTTGGGACTGCGGGCATGTACTACCATGCCCTGTTCTTATAGGGTGCTGAGGGTTCAACCCAGGGCTTCGTGGATGTTGGGCAAGCCCCCTACCTACTGAGCTACACCCCCAGCCTGCCCTTAACCTTTGGAGCACTTGAGGTTACAAGCCTGTACTACCTTGAAAAGTTTTGAGGAGGATAAGGACCCCATCGGAACAGAGGACCGGTTAGGCACAGACTTTGTGGGCCGGGGAGCAGGAAGCAGCATTTGAAGCACCCGGGCAAAGGAGCTGTGAGTGGGCAGGGCCAAGCTCCCCCGGCAAAACCCACTTCCTACTTTACCGCAGCACTGTAGGAGTTAGGCAGGGCTGGGCCTCCCCTTTCTGTCTGTCCCTTCACCTCCGCACAGAAAGCTCTGGCACCCTGACCTGGGTGCTCCCAGTGGGCAGGATGGAGGACGAGGAAGGCCCTGAGTACGGGAAGGCTGACTTTGTGCTTTTGGACCAACTGACAATGGAGGATTTCATGAAGAACCTACAGCTCAGGTAGATGGGGCGAGGGTGCTGGGCTCCTTTCCCTCCTCTCCTCCCCTCTCATCCATGCAGACCTGAAGGGAGTGAGGAAGGTACACTCGACCCATCATCAGGGCCGGGAACAGGGTCACACACGCCTAGATAATACAGGCTGAAATAATGGTGTCTCCGGGAGGTAACGGTCACCCAGAAAGCAACCAGTTTTCAAAATTGGAGCTGCCACTGGCTGTCACCACACCCTAATTGACAAGACCAGAGTGTGGTGCCCCCTTGAGACCGATGAGCAAAGGCAAGGGGACCAGGAACTCTAGCGCCCTTTTCTCTGTACCTGCAGATATTTCTTCCCTGGGTCTCAAGTGGGACCTGCCTCCAGCCTCCTTGGGAACTTCAGAATAAAACGGACTCCATCCTAGGGTCTCGAAAATCGCAGCAAGTTGATGCGATGCTCTGGGTTGTTCATGAGCGGGGTCCAGGCTACCACGGATGGGTAGAACCGATGCTGGAGCCTGCTTTCCTGCTGAGGAAGGCTGGGAGGGGTCCAGGACTAAAACCACGGCATGACAAATGGCCTTGTTGCAGCTGAACTTCATGCCTGCCTCCTAGTGGGGGTCTGCGGTGTGCTGGGAAGCTCCCTGGAAAGCACCTGAAGGCAAGGAATCTCCCTAGGCACAGAGGTGGAGGCTGCAGGCTGACTCATGGAGAGGGCTCTCCAGGAAATGAGCCAATGCTTTGTTAGCAGTCGGCCTCATTCTTGTGGAAAGCAAGCTCACGATCATGCCACCTCTGCTTTGTACACTGAACCACAGAGGACAGTGGCGGCAGGTCACACAGCTTGTAGTCCCTGGGAGTACCGTCACAAGTGGCAGAAAGAGGAACCCTGAGGAGGCCTGCCTGGGGTTGGGCGGGTCCCACACACCGAGGGCAGATGGGACCTCAAGGAGCAAGCAGGCGGGACTCCTCTCAAAGGACAAAATCCCAGAGAGGGACAGCCCGAGGCTCCTGCTGGTGACTTGGTTTGTGAACGGAAGGGTGGGGAAGTCTGAAGATGGGCTGGAGAGGGGTGGTGGCCATGACTAGGGGGTGAAAAGCAAATCACCACCCTATGATTTGGGTGGGGCAGGGCGAGTCCCCTTCCGGCTCTGGTCCCGCCTAGACTCTGAGACAGGAAACAACCAAGGCCCCCTCCCTGGAAGAGTCCCCTTTTCTCAGACTCGTTAACCCAGCTGCCCTGCAGGGGTCACCTGGGGCCAGCCCTGATGCTTGAGAAAAACCAGGGTTCTTTCATAAGCCAGTCCCCTTTGTGGAATGGATAAGTCCCTGATTCCTGGGACCTGAGCATCCTGCAGATAGCAGTGTGGACCACTCTGCACAGTGCTAAGGACTGCTCTGGGTGACTCAGTTTACTCAGGATAGCACCAGGGTGTCTTAAGTCAATGAGGCCCCCCTCTTTTCTCCTCTCTATGATCTTTTCTGGGAGGGGCTGATGACTGCTTGAGGCCTCCCACGTGGATGTGAATGCTGAGGCCTTGCTCTGCTGTACCTAGGTTTGAGAAGGGCCGTATCTATACCTACATCGGTGAGGTGCTGGTATCCGTGAATCCCTACCAGGAGCTGCCACTGTATGGACCAGAGGCCATTGCCAAGTACCAGGGCCGTGAGCTCTACGAGCGACCACCCCATCTTTACGCTGTCGCCAATGCTGCCTACAAGGCAATGAAGCGTAGATCCAGGGACACCTGCATCGTCATCTCAGGTACCTGTGCCTGTGAACCGGATGCCAGAGTCTTGCCTCACTAATAAATGAGGGGGGTGGTGCTTCCACCTGTAAGCAGGGTGCTGCGATGTAGCTGATGCTCGTTCCCTCTCCTCTTGGCAGGGGAGAGTGGAGCAGGGAAGACGGAAGCCAGCAAGCATATCATGCAGTACATTGCTGCTGTCACCAACCCAAGCCAGAGGGCTGAGGTGGAGAGGTGAGCACTTAGGGGCCCAGCAGCGCTGAGGCTTCTTTGCTAGGGGAAGGGCCTTGGGCTAGGGAACAAAAGATGAAAGGCAGAAGCCAGCTCAATCCAACATCTATCAGGAAGGCTCCGGGTCGCTCCCCGTACCCTAAAACCACACCAAGCACCTTTCAGATGAAAGGGCTGAAACCAAGACAAGGTGTGCACAGTGCCAGCTGGGGAGGAGGTGGCATCAACAGGTCTCAAAGCAGGAAAGGGAACATTTTGTGGAGTCTACCGAAGCCTGGAGAAATTGACAGCCTGGTGAGGAGGTTCCAGGCAAGCATCTGAGTTCCAGTCGCCTTATCCAGAATATGGGCTGGAAGTCCAGCCCTCTACTCTGCATTCAGGCCCTGCAGAAGTACCCGGGTCTTAGCCTGTCTTTTCCAGGGGTAATGTTGTGGTGGGGGCTTGCAGGACACCTGGAAGAATATCAGTCTCCCAGCAGGTGACCATCACTGCTACCTAACTGTAGCTAAAGGCCTGCTGCAAAAGAGATGGGATCCGGGGGGTGGCCACAAGAAACGGTACATGGCATTGGCTGAGCACTTGTCCTGGGCTCAGAGCTGCCTGGACAATGTGGGTGACACAAACAAGCTGGACAAGAGCACTTCCAGTTCTCAGAAGGAAGCTGACAGTTATGCACAGCGCAGGGGACACTCTGAACACGGTGGACCACTCCCTCCTCAGCCAGCTCAGCTTCCTGGCCCATCCTGAGACGCCGTGGTTATTCTCTAGATGGCGGTCTTTGCACTGAGCCCCTAGTCCTTCTGTCCACAGGGTGAAGGATGTACTGCTGAAGTCCACCTGTGTGCTGGAAGCCTTTGGCAATGCCCGAACCAACCGCAACCACAACTCTAGCCGCTTCGGCAAGTACATGGACATCAACTTCGACTTCAAGGGGGATCCTGTTGGAGGACACATCCACAGCTATCTGCTAGAGAAGGTGGGCGGGTGGGCCAACGTGACCCTTCCCTGACGCGAAGGTCCCAGGGGCTGGGAACATACATGGGGAAAGCAGAGCCCTCAGTGGCCCTTCTCTGGGCCTCAGTGTCCTATGTCACAGCATCCCTACTCCTGGGCAGCTTTCCTCCTGGTAATACACAGATCGGGTCCTTGGTGCGGACCCACTCCCGGACTGGAACCCAACTACCCTTCTTGCCTCAGTCTAGGGTCCTCAAGCAGCATGTGGGTGAGAGGAACTTCCACGCCTTCTACCAGGTGAGTCTGTGACTGGAGAGGGGATGAGAGCAAGGTAGCAAACAAAAGGAGAGGCAGGGAAGGGCAGTAGGCTGGACCTGTTTTCCTTCCCTTCCTCACTGCCCCCGATTTCCCCTCTCTGCCCAACACTAACCAGCCCCCAACCACTGTCTTTATTCCCCTTACCTCTATCCCAAAGATCGTACTTCACCCCAGGCACCAAAGGGTGGGAGATTCTTGAGAATGGAGTTGTCTCCAACATCTGAGACCCAGAGACTCTAAGTACCCTGGGACACAGGCAGTTTTTCTTATGGGTTCTGTGTTGAAATCATCCTGTTTCTGTTGGGGGATGGGGTTGGTAAAGGAGGGCCCTTGAAACTCAGTGCCTAATGAAAGGACTTATGTGCCTTCCAGTTGCTTAGGGGCAGTGACGACCAAGAGCTGCAAGGACTGCATCTGGAGAGGAATCCTGCTGTGTATAATTTCACACGCCAGGGAGCCGGGCTCAGCATGGGTGTGCACAATGTGAGGGCAAGGGGTACGGGTCTCAGTCAGACTTCGGGAGTAGACAGCGCTTGGCTTAGGCCAGAGGGTGGAGCCGTTCAAGTAAGTGGGAGAGAAAACCATGTGGGGTCTCCTCCTGCTCATGTGTTGTTGCTTTATTGTTGATGAATAAAGCTACTTCGGCCTATGACAGGGCAGGGTAAAGCCGTGTGGGAAACCTGAAGAGATATAGAAAGGAATAGGTAGAGTCACAGAGACACCGAAGGAGAAAGATGCCCGCCTGCTGGAACCTTACCGGTAAACCACGAGCCTCGTGGTAAAATATAAAATAACAGAAATAGGTCAATTTAAGATATAAGAGTTAGTTAATAAAAAGCCCGAGCTAATAGGCCGAGCAGTGGTTTTAATTAATATAGTTTCTGTGTAATTATTTTGTGTCTGGGTGGCCAGGAAATGAACAAGTAGCCCCTGCCTACAAGAAAATAGTTCAAGGAGGAGACAGGATACTGGATGAGCACATATGGATGGAGGAATAGGGACTCATGGAGGAGGAGAGGGGATGAGAAGATACTCTGAGATGGAGGAATGAGGTCATGTTACGTGGGTGGTAAACACCTTCTCCCCTAGGCTTTGGATAGTGATGAGAAGAGCCACCAAGCCGTGATGGAGGCTATGAGGATCATTGGCTTCAGTCCTGAGGAGGTGGAGTCCATCCATCGGATTCTAGCTGCCATACTGCACCTGGTGAGCTTGGCCTGGAAACCGGGAGGGTGACCTCTCCTCCTTGGAGCATCCATGAAGGAAGGATTGGATTTAGTGGGGGATATTCCCACAGAGTCATTGAGTTGCCTTCCTCCCCTGCTGGGTCTGAGTGGGCTGTGCATAGTAGGGTCTGATACAGAGTGGGGAGCCTAGGCTCTTTGATAGCTGAGCCTTGACTCTCACGCCTCTGGCACTGTGGCCTCTGAGCTCTTCCTCAGCACCTCTCTGCTTCGGTTCTTCTTGAGAGGCCTCAGTTGCAGGTTTTAGACCTCTGCTGTGTCCGTGGCCCACAGTGGTCAGTTGACAGCGTTGGCTGGGTGAAAGCTATGTTCTCCCACGCCCACATCCTCTGTCTCCATCTGTGTCCATCTGTCCTCTGTCCTCTCCATCCGAAGGCAGCCAACCTGCTCATAATTCCTTCGTCACCAGGGCAACATCGAGTTTGTGGAGACAGAGGAAAATGGGCCACAGAAAGGAGGCCTGGCAGTAGCAGAGGAGGCCCTGGTGGACTACGTGGCCAAGCTAACAGCCACACCCAGGGACCTTGTTCTTCGAACCTTGCTGGCTCGTACAGTGGCTTCCGGAGGCCGAGAACTCATAGAGAAAGGCCACACTGCGGCCGAGGCCAGCTATGCCCGGGACGCCTGTGCCAAGGTATTCAGCTCTTCTCAGAGCAGCTGGAGGGAGAAACCATGGGGCCTTGATAGGGATGGTGGGCTGGTCACACAGAAAACACGTCCTACTCCAGGCAGTGTACCAGCGGTTGTTTGAGTGGGTCGTGGACAGGATCAATGGCATCATGGAACCCCGGGGCCGTGACCCTCGGCGTGACGGCAAGGACACAGTCATTGGTGTGCTGGACATCTATGGCTTTGAAGTCTTCCCCGTCAACAGGTAGGCAACCCAGCCAACCGCAACTGTACATTTGACCCTGTAACCACTGCAGCCACCGAAATCCAGAAACTTTGGTTGGGCCAGGAGGAAGGAATGTTTAGATTCTCCTGCTGGCCCTTGAGTCTAAGCTTGTCTTGGCTCTACCCCCAGCCAGTTATGGTAACCTGATGGCAGGCAAAATTTGGGGGCTCCCTTCTCTTGATGGTGGCTCCCAAGTTCATTCTGAGACATGGGGTGGTAGGGTGGAGAGCTCCTACCTCACAGTGCAGAGCTGTTAGGAGACAGTCTATCACTACGTAACCCCCAAGGAGCGAGAGCCCCTCTGAAGGTCCCACCCCCCTCCCCAGCTTTGAGCAGTTCTGCATCAACTATTGCAACGAGAAGCTCCAGCAGCTCTTCATCCAGCTGATCCTGAAGCAAGAGCAAGAGGAGTATGAGCGTGAGGGCATCGCCTGGCAGAGTGTGAGCACAGCAGCTGGGCTGGGGGGGCGGTGGGGGCAGAGGGGGCGGTGGTGACCCGGGGGCAGGGGCGGGGAGGGCGGCTGGTGGCTATCAGAGAGAAGCATGCGTTAGGAGCCTCAAGGGACCTGGAGGGCAACAAGCAGGCCCTGAGCAAGGGGAGGCGACTGGTCAGTGTCGGGAGCTTTTCTAGAGCCTCCCTTCTGGTGTCCTCCACTCCAGATTGAATACTTCAACAACGCCACCATCGTGGAACTAGTCGAGCGGCCCCACCGAGGCATCCTGGCTGTGCTAGACGAGGCCTGCAGCACAGCAGGCCCGATCACTGACCGCATCTTTCTGCAGACCCTGGACACACATCACCGCCACCACCCGCACTATTCTAGCCGCCAGGTGCGTTAGCTGTCCCTGTGCAGTGACAGCACCGAGGGTGGGGATGCATAGAGAGGTGTTACGACGCTCAAACTAGCCTGATGCTACTGTCATAGTTACCTCTGTCCAGCAAAGGTGCCTGTGGGATTGTCCCCTCACATAGACTACAAAGCTGCCCCCATTGCCCATATCTTACCATTGCCTGTACCACAGCTTTGCCCTACAGATAAAACCATGGAGTTTGGCCGAGACTTCCGGATCAAACACTATGCAGGGGATGTCACGTGAGTAGGACCTTCAGTCCCAAGACACAAAGTTTTGGGTCCTACCCCAGCTGTATGCATCTAGACGCTCCTTTAAAACACCCAGGTCAAACTGGGCATGGTGGCATACACTTTCAATCCCAGCACTTAGAAGGCAGAGGCAGGCAACTATCTGTGAGTTCAAGGTCATTCCACTCTACATAGTGATTTCAGGTCAGCCAGGGCTACACAATAGGGAGACCCTCTCAAACAAACAAACAAACAAACAAAACAAAAACAAAACTAATAACAACAAAATACCCATTCTAGAGCCCTACCTACTACCCCTATTATATGAAGGAGCTTCAGGTTGGAAGGTGGTCCCTAGAAAGCAAGAATCCTGCATTTCTTTTTTTCTTTTTCTTCTTTGTCTCCCTTTCCTTTTCTTCCTTCTTTCCTTTCTATTTTTTTCTTTTTGTTCTGGAGATCAGATTTGGGGTCTTTGTGCACACGGTAGGCAAGCACTGTTCCAGTGAGTGCCTCCCCAACCCTTACGTGGTCTATATAGGTTGTCACTACTGGCCTAGAACCCATGGCTCTCCTCCATCAGCCTTCCAATTGTTAGGATTGTGCGTATGTACCCCCACGTCCTGGCTAATACCCTGAGCTTATAGTTAGCCCCCGGTGGGGGCTTACTTCAGTCCCGACAGCTGTCCTGGCTTGCTTTCTATTGCTGTGATAAGGGCCACGACCAAAAGCGACTTGGGGAGGAGAAGGTTTATTTCAGAAACATAATCCAATTATAGTTCCCCGTTGAGGGAAGCAGGGGCAGGAACTCAAGGCAGGAACTGAAGCAGAGGCCCTGGAGAAGCGATGCTTGCTGGCTTGCTTTCCTTGGCTCTCTCAGCCTGCTTTCTTATACAACCCAGGACCACGTTCCCAGGGATAGTTCTGCTCACACTGGTCTGGGCTCTCTTATATGGATCAAGAAAATGTCCCAGGACTGGAGAGATGGCTCAGTGCTTAGGGACACTGGTTACTCTTCTAGAGAACTTTGGTTTGATACCCAGCACCTACATGACAGCTTACAACTGTCTGTAACTACAGTCCTAGGGATCTGATGCTTTCTTCTGGTCTCCATGGGCACCAAAGACACAAGTCATGAACTAAAATAAGTTCAGGCAAAACACCCATACACATAAAACAAAAATAAATGAATAAACCTATAAAAATATGCATAAAAACATATCCTCCAGACTTGCCTACAGCCCAGTCTGATGGAAGCATCTCCCAGTCAAAGTTCCCACTTCTCAGATGTCTCTAGCTTGTGTCAGGTTGACAAAAAAACTAACTAGCACCACACTTCTGAGCTTCAAAGTCTAGGTTTTCTTTCTGGGCTTGTCATTATGACCGATAATTTACCTCTCATTCCTCTCTGAAGTGCAGTATTTGATGGGAGCTTCTCAAGGAGAGGAAATTGATGATCACACCTGTTACAGTAATCCACACTTGGATCTTCATCAATGCTATAAGCAGAGCCAATATTTATCAATTAACTTTCCAGTGGTCCAAGAACCAAGAATTATTCTGAGGTTCTATGTCACAAGGCTGGAGCCGTTCGTCATGACTGTAATTGCTGGTATTCATAGAAACCCAGTAGACCTGGCTCAAGTATTTAGTGTACCTCGAGAAGCAGAGCCATGAGACAGCATTTCCAAAGCCACCAAGTGCACTCGAGGAAGAGCTAGGATTTGATGCTGGGATGTTTGGCTTTAGCCCTGGGACCTCTGCCACTGAGTCCTTTCCGGGAGGGGAGTTTATCCTAAGGAGAATAGGTGTAGGGGACAAAAGAGAACGCAGACCCAAGGGAGACTAGGCAGCAGAGGGTAGCAGATGGGAGATACTAACCCGGGAAATTAGAGCTAGGTGCCAGAAGGTGGCGCTCTAGGTGGCCTGTCTGCTGGGCCCTCGATCTACTCACCCACTCTTGTCTTGGTCAGGTACTCTGTGGAGGGCTTCATTGACAAGAATAGAGATTCCCTTTTCCAGGACTTCAAACGGCTGCTGTACAATAGGTAAGGGCGGCTTTTGCCAGGCCAGGCTGGGGGCCAGGGACTCTGAGGTCTAATCCCTACTTAATTCACAAACAGCCTGAGAGGTTCAAAAATAAAACTATGTAGTTTGGAGCCATCCTAGGTCACACGGGCTACGCCTTGCCAGGGCATCTGGGTAAACGCAGCTTGTGTCTACAGTGCAGATCCCACCTTGCGGGCCATGTGGCCAGATGGGCAACAGGACATTACAGAAGTAACCAAGCGCCCCCTGACAGCTGGCACACTTTTTAAGAACTCCATGGTTGCGCTAGTGGAGAACTTGGCTTCCAAGGTATTGCCTTTCACATCCTTCTCTGTCATGGAGGGGTGGGCATTCTTATTCTGTCTGCTTGGGTCCCACTTGCCCCACTAGGGAAGTTAGATATGGTGCTCAGAGGTCAGACTTGTACAACCACTGAACACAGGGCAGGCTTTGAAAGCAGTAAACCCCTAGCCTACTGCCTCCTGGGTATAAGAGTGTCTGAAAGCCACAGGGACCGGAAATCGGCACTAGCTCTCTTGGGGAGCTTCAGACCGAAAGTCAGAGGAGCAACTGAGAGGAGGGTATGGAAGGGTGCGTTAGCAGAACATGCAGAAATGGTAGCCTCTCTGGGGCAAAGGGAGAAGGCAGGGAGAAGAGCTCCTTCCTCCTTCCTGGACTGGAACCTAGCTCTGGGCTCTGGTTAGTGAGACTCTAGGACCCTTGTTCTGCTGTGATTTCCCTTGTCCCAGCTCTGCTAATCCAGCTCTTTGGAGCCTGAGAAGCCCTGTCTTCTTGGGGCAGGACACACAGAAACCACAAGCGTAGGCCCCTAAGTGTCCTCTGTCCCTACAGGAGCCCTTCTATGTCCGCTGCATCAAGCCCAATGAAGACAAGGTGGCTGGGCGGCTCGATGAAGCCCACTGTCGCCACCAGGTGGCATACCTGGGGCTCCTGGAGAATGTGAGGGTCCGCAGGGCTGGCTTTGCTTCCCGCCAGCCCTACCCGCGATTCCTGCTCAGGTACAGGCTCCCACACCCACCACAAACGTGGGCGATGACTCCATGTGGAATCTGGCAGGTAGAAGCAGAGGGACCCTAAATAATGTCTTAAATGACGACGCAAGTTGGAGCCAGTGTACCTCTGGCCCCAAGGCACCCACTGAAATGTCAGTGAGAAAGTGTGGGGAAGATGTGTGTGTGTGTGAACATGTGTATATGTGCAAGGATATATGTGGGGAAACATGTAATAGGTATGGGAAGAAATTGGTGGTGAGGGCAATGCCCAAGGTCATAACTGTCAGTCCCGTGGATTCCTGGTACCCCTACATTCTTCCCAGTGCTGTTCACGGAGCGGGGATCGATGTGTACTGTCTGACACCAAACTTCCACCTTCCTGTTCTGTGGTGACAGGTACAAGATGACCTGCGAGTACACGTGGCCCAACCACCTGCTGGGCTCCGACAAGGAGGCTGTGAGCGCCCTGCTGGAGCAGCATGGGCTGCAAGGGGATGTGGCCTTTGGCCACAGCAAGCTCTTCATCCGATCCCCAAGGACGCTGGTCACTCTGGAGCAGAGCCGAGCTCGCCTCATTCCCATCATTGTGTTATTACTGCAAAAGGTACGAGAAGGGGTGCCGGTTGGACACCCTCTTTGAGGGGGATGGGTGTCCACAGAGAGCTTGCCCATTGCACTCTTGATGGTGTTCCTGATATTTTGAAGTCATGCGTGGGTCCCTGGCTGACTTCCTTGTCGAGGTTCAGTCTGAGTTCTGACGGTCACATTCTGGGGCTGCCCCTCTGGGAGCCATGTCTCTGGGAGCCATGGAGACATCCATCTCCTGTCTCCTCTCTCCCACACAAGCTTTCTGCCTAGGGAGCCAACAGGGCCAGCTTACAAGGTCTGGTCCAGAAGAGCTGCTCTCTTAAGCAGGGCTTGCCTATCCTCAAGGGCCACATGCCTACCCAAGAACAAGCCTCCAGATGGAAATGGCTCCAAAGAGCAGCAGCCATGGTCAGCCTTCTTGGAGACAAGCCAGGGGTGCTCAGGAAGGACTAAAGGCCATCTTAGAGTAGGACATTAATGCCTTGCTTGGGAATGACCCCTTGTTCTGTCCCATGGGTTCCATCTAGGCATGGCGTGGTACCCTGGCTAGGTGGCGCTGCCGGCGGCTAAGGGCCATCTATACTATCATGCGCTGGTTCCGGAGGCACAAGGTACGTGCTCACCTGGTTGAACTGCAGCGACGGTTCCAGGCTGCACGGCAGCCCCCACTCTACGGCCGTGACCTTGTATGGCCACCACCTCCTGCTGTGTTGCAGCCCTTCCAGGACACTTGCCATGTTCTCTTCAGCAGGTACCATCTCAGCCCTCCATATGATTTCCCATGTAGTCAATGTCCTCTGAATCCTTGAGCCTGACTGGGAGACCCACCCCCTGAATAAGCAGGAAGATAGGGTTGAGTAGTAGTGGCCATCGAGGTACCATGACTGTACTGGTCCAGTGCCATGGCCTTCACAGAGGAAGCTAGTTAGGGAGGCTGGGAAATGGGGACTCTGTGTTGGTATGGACCTGGAAGTCTGAGTAGTTCTCCGGAAGGAGAACCCAAAGCAAGTGTCAGGCTGAACGACTGTGGGTTTGGAGGTTGTCTCCTAAGGACACACATTGGGTACAAAAGGTCAAGGCCAGAAAGACAGGCAGGGATGGGGACCCAAAGGGCAGTCAACATCAGATGAAGAAATGGCTCTTTGGGGGAGGAGCTGGAGAAGCCATGAACACAGATAGGTGTCTTCTGATTCTTGTCCTCTTCAAGGTGGCGGGCACGCCAGTTAGTGAAGAACATTCCTCCTTCAGACATGACCCAGATCAAGGCCAAGGTGGCCGCTATGGGGGCCTTGCAAGGATTGCGTCAGGATTGGGGCTGCCAGCGGGCCTGGGCCCGAGACTACCTGTCCTCTGTGAGTATCGTCCGGTCCAGGGCAATGAGTGCTCAGAACTGAACTAACCCTGGCATGGGTCTTACCAGCTATTCTGTCCATCCTGGTGTTGCCTGGCCTGTTGAACCCTCTTCTTGGCCCTGCTCCAAAGGTTCTTGCTTTAGGTTTTGGGATTTTTCAACCATACCCAATCCTGGATTCTGTTGAACAACCCCTGCCCCCTGAGAGTCCTGTGTTCTCAGGCACAGGTGCCCTTCATATTCTCAGTTACAGTACCCATTCAGACACAAGCACACACATGGGCATGCGTACACATTCTCTCACACGTCACATTTACCAATATTCCTGTTGCCATGGCTCCCTTCACCTTCTCCCGGCTATTGTCAGTTTGCCATCTCTCTAGCTTGCCTTCTGTTGCTGTGATAAACAACCTGGGTAGAAAAGAGTTCATTTCAGTGCATAGAGTATAGTCAACCATCCAGGGAAGCCCAGGCAGGGACTCAGGACAGGGAACTGATGCAGAAACCACAGGGGAGTGCTGCCAACTGGCCCACTCTCCTTGTCTTGCTCAACCATCAATTAGGTAGCCCAGGCCCACCTGCCTAGGGACACCACCCACAGTGGGTGGGGCCCTCTTGCATTAATAAGCAATCAAGAAAATATCACGTAGGCACTTCTCAGGTGTGTCAAGTTGGCAACTAACATTAGCTATGACACCATCCCTGGGCCTGATCTCCAGAGTACTTCTGTGTGGTTTGGTGAGACATGCAACCAATTCATGCCTTCTGGAGGCTTTCTCTAGAACTTCCACATAAAATCCAGTCCAGCCAGGCTAGTTTGCAGGAAGAGGAGGCCATTCACTGTCAAAACAGTGAAGCTCTGTGCCCTCCGCTCTCAAAGAACCCGTGTGCTCAGTTTGCGGAAGTACAGGATCTTGACTAAGATTCACCAAGGCGGAGAAGGATATTTTGCTGAGAGTTTCTGTCAATCCTGCATGATTCCAGACCCCACCCCAAGCACCCTCTTCCTATCATTTGTCTTCAGGACACTGACAACCCCACAGCTTCTCACCTGTTTGTTGAGCAACTGAAAGCTCTTCGGGAGAAGGATGGTTTTGGGTCCGTGCTTTTCTCCAGTCACGTGCGCAAGGTTGGTACTTGGATGGAGGTCATGGGGCACAAAGATGAGAGACACTCAGAGGAGACCTGAGACTGCCCCAGCCAGTTCTGGTGGCTTCTGATACCCTAGAAAGCGTCATCCCCTGTCAGTCAGTGAGGAAAGGACATCGAGAGGGAGGAAGTTGGGGTTGCTGGGCCTGGAGAAGAATGGGCAGTACCAGCCTGGGCTCAGCCAGCTCCTCTGCAGGTGAATCGCTTCCGCAAGAGCCGGGACCGGGCCCTCCTGCTCACCGACCGGCATCTCTACAAGCTGGAGCCTGGCCGACAGTACCGGGTGATGCGGGCTGTGCCCCTGGATGCGGTGAGCATGGTAGACATTCTCCACCACCTGTAGAGTGTCAGTGAGGACCCTGGGCTGGGAGCCTTCCCTCGTCTTCTCCATTGTCTGTCTGTCCAGGTCAACCTCACTCAAATGATGGTACCACTCCTCTGAAAACCCTATAGTAACTTTGTTTCTCGAGAACCTCGACGCCCCTACCTCCTGCTTTCACGCTCTAGCCAAGTCAAATAGCCCCTCCCTCTGCCTTTGCTGTCTTAGAGGATCTCCTGCCTGTGTAGATCTGAGCCCTCACCATAACTTTCAGTCACCTCCTCGGGGACACTGTCCCTTCCTCTGCCCTGCCCTATGGCTACTTGGTTCTTTGCATGCCAGCTTCATTCCCAAGAATTTTCTTTCTTTTTTTTAAATTATTATTTATTTATTTATTAAAGAATTCTGTCTCTTCCCTGCCACTGCCTCCCATATCCCTCCCCCTCCCCCAATCAAGAATTTTCTTTCTCAGCCCGGCGGTGGTGGCGCACGCCTTTAATCCCAGCACTCGGGAGGCAGAGGCAGGTGGATCTCTGTGAGTTCGAGACCAGCCTGGTCTACAGAGCTAGTTCCAGGACAGGCTCCAAAGCCACAGAGAAACCCTGTCTCGAAAAACCAAAAAAAATAAAAATAAAAAATAATAATAATAAAACAAAAGAATTTTCTTTCTCACCGGGCGGTGGTGGCACACGCCTTTAATCCCAGCACTTGGGAGGCAGAGGCAGGCGGATCTCTGTGAGTTCGAGACCAGCCTGGTCTACAAGAGTTCCAGGACAGGCTCCAAAACCATAGAGAAACCCTGTCTCAAAAAACCAAAAAAAAAAAAAAAAAAGAATTTTCTTTCTCTTAGGACAAGGAGCAGCCTGAGACAGGGATGGGGCTATGTCACCTCTGAGTCTCCCACCCATGGTGACTCCATTGCTGTGAGAGCCAAAAGACCAGTGGTATCACTCTATGTGATACAGTAGCTATATCCTATTGCATGATGTCAGGCCTGTCTTCCCCTCTGTCAGCAGGGATCAGAGAGGGGAATGCAGGGATGGCAGAGGGTGGCTGGACGCTGGAGTGGACACTCTGCCAAAGATAGGGCTCCCCAAGTGGGGCTCAGGGAAGTCTTGTTGGAAGGAAGTGGTTTGCTTGATGTGACTGTGACCCCAAGCTCTCTGTTCAGGTGACAGGGCTGAGTGTGACCAGTGGACGAGACCAGCTGGTGGTGCTACACGCCCAAGGCTATGATGACCTTGTAGTGTGTCTACACCGTTCCCAGCCACCACTTGACAATCGCATTGGGGAGCTGGTGGGCATGCTGGCTGCACACTGCCAAGGGTGAGTCTGGGGTCCTTTTGGGAAGTAGGCATACAGAGCTCTGCCACCCTGACCCTCTGCTCTTCCTGCTGCAGGGAGGGGCGAACCCTGGAGGTCCGTGTTTCTGACTGTATCCCACTGAGTCAACGTGGTGCCCGGCGCCTCATCTCTGTGGAGCCAAGGCCAGAGCAGCCTGAGCCAGATTTCAAATGTAGCCGCGGTGCCTTTACCCTCCTCTGGCCAAGCCACTGAGCCAGCCCAAGCCAGTATAGCTTGGTTTCCACACAGTTCTAAAAACACCTGGCTTTGCCTTGGCCACACCAAAGGCCAGGACTTGTCCACCCCTGCCTGAAACATCACACAATAAAGATGCTATATTTGTGTCTAGTGTGGCTGCTGCTGCTTTGGCCAGTGTTTACCCAGCATTCCCTGCTCATCCACTGCAGGTCTACTGCAGAGCCCATGGTTGGAGGGAAGTGTTTTCCATAAACATGCTTCCCTGGACACCCAAGGCAGCTCTCGTGGTCTGCCTGCCTCTGCCTCCTAAGTGCTGGAATTAAAGGTGTGCACCACCACTCCCAACAAAAGATTTTATTTTTAAAATTATGTGTATGTGTATATTGGTGTGTCCCTATGAATAAAAATCATCTTATTTTTTTCCCAAACAAATAGGTTTCTTTCCTCTCTTTTAACAATGTTTGTGTGTGTTTATGTGTATGCCTGGTGTCTCTGGAGGCCAGAAGAGGGTGTCAGACCCCTAGAGCTGGGATGTTAGGTTCCTGTGCGTGGCCTGAAGTGGGTGCTGGGATCCGAGCTCACCTCTCAGCTGAGCCATCTTCCAGCCCCCGAGACTGTCCTTTGTGATGGTCTCACATTGTGCAGGCTAGCCTTGAACTCCCTAGGTAACTGAGAACGACCACGAACTTCTGGTCCTCCTGCTCATACCCCCGGAGTGCTAGGATTATAGGTGAGCAGCACACACCCAGTTTGTACAGTGTGAGGCACAGGTGGCGACCAGCATCTATTACCAAGCAAACCCAGGTCTTCCTGCAGGTCAGGTGAGCATCCTGCCGTGTGCGCTGCATTGCTTTTCCCAAAGGGGACCTTTCAATCACCAGGTCCTACACAATCCCAGGCATAAAGTGTCTCCTGGTCTTTGGGAATTACCTCATCAGAGAGTGGGCAATATCCGCTCACTTTGATCTAAATCCCCAGTTTTTAAGCTCTGGGAGAGTCTAAAGCAGCCGACCTTAACCTGTGGGTCCTGACCCCTTTGAGTCTCATAGCAGATATCTTGTGTATCAGCTATTTACATTACCATTCATAACAGTAGCAAAATTATACTTATGAGGGAGCAACGAAATAATTTT
The DNA here is from genome assembly GCA_963919715.1 of Microtus obscurus. Taxonomy (NCBI): domain Eukaryota; kingdom Metazoa; phylum Chordata; class Mammalia; order Rodentia; family Cricetidae; genus Microtus; species Microtus obscurus. Next base: position 28,115,111 of record CAWTZC010000015.1, read on the forward strand.
ATGGTTTCAAAGGCCAAAGCCAGTTCCAGTGTTTCTCTCTTTTCCTGCTGCCTTCAGATCCAGATGTAAAACTCTCAGCTGTTTCTCCAGCACCATGTCTACTTTCTTGCCACCATGCTCCCTGCCATGACCATAATGGAATAAACCTTTGAAACCACGAGCAAGGCCCAGTTAAATGTTTTCCTTTCTAAGAGTTGCTATGTTCACAAGAGACGACTAAGACAGCCGCTCAGAGACCCAGAGCCAGAAACCCCACAAGTACTCCATAGCATAATACCTCCCGAAGTGTGCTTGCCAGGTTTTGAGAGGTGAGAAGACTGACTAGACAGTGTGGAGGGTGCCTACAAGAGAGGTCGTACAGCCAGGGGGTGGTGCACACCTTTACTCCCAGCACTCGGGAGGCAGAGGCAGGTGGATCTCTGTGAGTTCGAGACCAGCCTGGTCTACAGAGGGAGCTCCAGGACAGGCTCCAAAGCTACAGAGAAACCCTGTCTCAAAAAAACAAAAATAAAACGAAACAACTACAACAAGAGAGGCGGTACAAATGGGGATAGTCAGAACAAAATGTACCATAGAACCCAAGTGTGGCAAGAGGGTTACCTGGGAAACAGTAGAAAGAAACAAGGAACTCTGAGAACTTTTGTCTGACTTATGTGATTATACACACACTCGCTCCCTCTCCCTTTTGGGGTTTTTTGAGACAGAGTTTCGATATGTAGCCCAGGCTGCCTGGAACTCACAGAGATCCTCCTGCCTCTCCCTCCCGAGTGCTGGGATTAGAGGCGTGCGCCACTGCTGCCTGGTCACCCATCTTAGTTTTGCAGGTGTTTGCCTGTTTTCTCTCAACTCCTATAATGATGGTTACAACTCCGCGTGAGCTCCTGGGTAGCAGTGCACAACACAGGCTACGAGTTCCCCATGAAGTCAGGGGCCCACGGGTAGTTCTCTAGACAAGCCCACTTCAAGGGCAGAGCTCTCAGGAGACTCCCAGCATTCCACTGGGTAGGGCCAGTCAAGTCCTGTCTGCATCAAGCCCCTATGACCCCCAGCATCCACCACCTGGGCCTCACCAGTCAGAACCACTGCTTTCACCCTGTCTATCCATCTGCGGATGGCAATGGCTAGCTACTGCCCCCTGGCAGATGGGAATTTTCCAGGTTGGATATGTGGAGTTTGACCTTTCTATGGTGCTTGTACAGGTAGAATTTACCTCATCTTTGATCTGGAAGACAGGAATAGAGAAGACTCCCATGGGGCGTCTCAACCCCCAGCTCCTGTTAGGGATGTCCTCAGGTACCCACTCTCACAGGGCGGGGGCAGAGAGAAACCTGAGACTCAAGACATAGAACCTAGCAAACATAACACCACTGGGGTGTGCTCTTGCTCACACTATGTCTTGGAGGAAGAAAAGGTTAGAACATTCCAGAAGCAACTTTAGACAAGCGGAACCATCTGTTCAGTTTAAATCCTCACTAAGAATAATCCCGCAGATGGAGGCAGCCCAAATTGCAAGGTCCCTGTGGCAGGGCTGGGGGATTATTAGTTCTGTGACTCCATTTCCCATGCACCACCTGTCACTCTGTCCTACTTATCGGGAATGAAAATGTGCCACCAAGAACACCCCATATACTTTCCAAGGGACCAAGCAGCAGCACAGGAACCGCACAGCATTGCAACTCTGCCCCCATCGGGAGCCAGCCCGTGTGTCCTTTCCCAAAGCAAGGCTGACCTCCCTATATCCCCACAGCACAAAGCCAAGCACAGGCAGACACATGGGGGAGAGGGTGACTGTGCACAGTTACTGCCCATCACGTTGGGGATAGAGGTAACGGTACAGGACCGCCAGCAGTGCTGGGCTATGAATGCCTCATCATCCTTTGAAATAAAGCTGCCAATAGCAGCGTGTGTGGATGAGTACAGGGGAGTGTGGAGCAAGAGGGTGAGCTCCAGAGAGTTCCTGGAGGCGTAGGAGTCCAGGGCAGTCACTGATGGCCACCAAGTAGATGGTCTTGGTTGTCAAACGATTGGATTGAAAGATGTCGAGGACAGGACTCAGGAGGGAAAGGTGGAGGAAGAAGCTAGAGAAAGTGAGTGTGTCTGTCACTGTTGGCGTCACTGGAGGGCACTGGAGGTCAGCATCTTCAGCTTTTCAACATGGACATCAAACCAGTGACTCTCCAGGAAGAATTCAGGTCTTCAGCATTGGACCAGAACTGCGGAGGCTTTTCAGGGACATGCGCTGAGAAGCGACTGAGTTCTCTGCTTCTCTGGTCATGGCAGAGTCCAAGGAGGTTAAAGGGACCTTGCTGAGACTCAGAAGTGTTAGGTAACCGAGATACAGAGAGAATCGCTGGACTGCGACCAGCTGCTCAAGCCACGTCACAGGGTCAGAACTGAGCAGAGCGTCGGAGTCAAGTGGAGCTGCCATGCAAGAGGCAGGACCACGTCCAGACAAATAGGGTAACCAGCTGGATGGTTGGGCAGCAATTCAAGTGGACAGCATCACTGTGGGAGCCAAGAGGAGCACCAGCTTCTGTGGTTGGGAGTGGTCTGTCTGTTAGTCCTTTGACGAACGCACTTTGGAGTCAGATGACAGGTTGTTGGGGACTATTGTCATCAGTGTTAGATGTCCCCCACTTTAAGGGGTCCAGGTGAGTGCACTCACTCTCGAGTCTGGTGTAGTTGATATGTTCTCGTGAGTCTGGTTTCCTGATATGATTTTACCATGCCTATATGGCTCCAATTTATTTTGAAAACTTTATGCCACCATTTATATTAGTAGGAAGAAGTTACTTCTCAGTCTGTGTCTTGCGGGAAGGGCAGAATAGAGGACTGTGTGTGTGTCTAAGAAGGTTCAGAGTCATGTCTGTGTTCACTTACAACAGTCAAGAGGTGCTTGTAAAATGGAATCTCTTGGGGCAAGACATGGACTGAAAACCATGATTTATACTAAATACAGAGGAAGGCACAGATCTTTGACTGCCCAGCTTATATTATAAGCTTGTTTTATATATTTATATTGTTTGTTTGAATCTTTTCGGTTATGCTACTCTAGAGAACCCTAAATAACAACAGGGTTTGATACTAGTAGTAGTTCTATAGAAACTGTAAGGTTGAACATCCTTAACGGCCTGATGTGTCTCAAGCTGACTATAAATCTGACTACAACTAAAGCTATTTCACTGCTTAAAGAATACGCTAAAATAGGGCTGGAGAGATGGATCAGCAGTTAAGAGCACTGAATGCTCTTCCAGAGGACCTGGGTTCAATTCCCAGGACCCACACGGTGGCTCAACCCTGTCTATAACTCTAGTTCCAGGCCTTCTGACACCTCCAAACAGGCATGCATTTAGGCAAAACACCAATGAATATAAAATAAAATAAATTTTATATATATGTACATATATATATATAAACAAATAAGAGCATTTAAGATTCTTGATTTAAGTCAGGTGGTGGTATATGACATATTCCTTTAATTCCAGCTCCCAGGAAGCAGAGGCTGGCAGATCTCTGAATTTGAGGTCAGTCTGGTCTACAAAGGGAGTTCCAGAACAGCAAGGGCTACACAGAGAAACCTTATCTCAAAACACAAAAGCAAAGCAAAACGAAAAAGTCACCATTTCCCATTTGCGAGCGGTGAAGAATCTGGCAGCTCTGTAATAGTGCTTTGGCGCATTTCTGGAAAGCTGAGAAACATCTTGCTGCTGCCTTCTGGTTTCTAGACTCTCTGGACGAAGTAACAGAGGGAACGGCTGATCCAAGAGATCCAGTTTCCCAGCTGTGATGTGCACACACTCCAAAGGCTTCGGGGCGCGTCCTGAACTCCTCTCCAGCGGCCATAGGGCTGAAGCTGTGGTGACCGCTGCTTTACAGTGTGCATTTAAGTCCCGGCCTCCACAGGCCTCTGGAGTCGACATAAGAGCACTGACTCGAGAGGGGTGAGATGCTGATGCTGTAACCATGGTGGAGATGTGTGGAAAGACCCCAGAGAAACAGTGGACGCTGAACTCCCTTTACCAGAGGCTATGGTCTCCCTGCTCTTAGCAGCAGTTAAAGCTCCCTCTGGTATTGGCTTCTCCATCCCTGTCTGAGGGAACAAGTCCTGCGTTGTCTGCATTGCCTATGAAAGCAGCAATGGCCTTTCCGGATGGAGGATAAGCAAGACATTCTACTGCCCCGTAGGACTCACCATCCCCACCCATTCTTTTTTTTTTAATAAATATTCATTTATGTATTTATTTATTTATTATCTATACATTATTCTGTCTGTGTGTATGTCTGCAGGCCAGAAGAGGGCACCAGACCTCATTACAGATGGTTGTGAGCCACCATGTGGTTGCCGGGAATTGAACTCAGGACCTTTGGAAGAGCAGGCAATGCTCTTAACCACTGAACCATCTCTCCATCCCCATCCCCACCCATTCTTGCCTCAAGTCAGAGCAGGTCCATAGAGAAGAGGTCCCCAGAGCAGAGCTATGATTCTACAAAACGTCATGAGTATTTAAATTCATATATAAATAGGCCTGGAGAATCTGTGTGATTCAGGAATAGGTTTTTAAGGGTGTAAGAAACAAAATCAGATCGAGCTGAGTTTATCAATATGGGTCAATTGAGCAGAGATTCTGGGCTTATATTGCAGCAGAACGACGCTAATAGTTTATTTGATTGGTTGTTAAAGTAGGAGTCAAAGATAACTCACTGAGTATAAGTTGGAGACATCTGATGGTCTTTGATCTAATGTTGATGAAAAAATCCAAACGCCTAAAAACTTGGAATGTTGGAGTGTAGAACCTGTTCTTCCACAATGGGAGGACCCAGAAGATGTCCCCTTTACTGCTACTGTAACAAGCAGGGCAGGCAAGGCAGCTCAGTGGATAGGGCTGTTTGTTGTCAAGGAGACCCTGAGTTTTGTTTCCCAGGACCCACAGATAGATGGAGAAAACTGACCCCTGCAAGTTCTCCTACATTCACACATACACAATAAACAAACAAACAAATAAGTCTTTTTTATTTGTAGGGTGTGTCTGTGTGTGTGTGTGCGTGTGTAAGTGTTTGTATCTGTGAAGACCAGAAAAGGATGTTAGATCATCCCTAGGAGATAGAGTTACAGGGGTTAGGAGCTGCCCAACATGGATACTAGGAATGGAAATGTCCGCTGCAAGGGCAGCAAGATTCCTAAACCACTGAGCCATCTCTCCAGCCCATGAATGTAAAAAAAAAAACAAAACTAAAGAAGCAGATTTGACAGGAGCAGGAGCATACCTGAAGAGTTCAGATATTGCTCTTCTTTACCCAGCAAGAGTCTAGCTCTTAAGAAACCCCTCTCAGGGTTTGATTAAAGAAACGACAATAAGCGAAGGGGGCTAGAATCTGAGGGTTAAGAAATCTACTCACTAAGTGAGGTAACCCAGACAGAGAGAGACAATTATCACATGTACTCACTCATAGGTGGTTTTTAAACATAAAGCAAAGAAAGCCAGCCTACAAACCACAATCCCAGAGAACTTAGACAACAATGAGGACCCCAAGATAGACTTACATAGATCTAATCTACATGGGAAATAGAAAGTATAAAAAGACAAGATCACCTGAGTAAATTGGGAGCATGGGGACCTTGGGGGAGGATTGAAGGAGGAGGGGAGAGGCAGGGAGGGGAGCAGAGAAAAATGTAGAGCTCAATCAATATCAATAAAAAAAGAAATCTACTCACAACAAGTTCTTTCTATTCATGTCTCTTTAATCTTCTTCTTATTCCTTATTCTTCCTTTTTCTCCTCTCATTACAAGCGTTCTCAGTCATCTATGCCCTTATAGCCAGCAATTCCGCAGCTAGAGCAGGTTCCAGGGCTGGAATTTTTTTGCCCCATAAAAATCAGATAAGAGTTTACACACACACACACACACACACACAGAGACACACACACACACACCGGAGGGGGGAGGCGGGGTGTGGCTGTCAACTCAAAGGTGGGAGTGGCTAGTGCATGTCCAGTGGAGAAAGTTAGTTAAGACAGGAATTAAATCATCAGGGATTTCGAGAGGGGAAGGCTAGTGCACTACACTACATTTTTAGGTGGTTAAAGACCTAAAGGGTTTATTTTCCATAAAATTATGAATAGAGCATGGATTGTTTTTTTAGATCAGTGTACTGCTTTTTTTTCTCCCAGCCTGCAGAGCGGATACCAGGTAACCAGGCAACAGTTGTAAACAGTCAGGGGAAGCTAATGGCTCCTGATCTGATTAGCACATTCACCAGACACTGCAATTTCTGTGGGCCTCGATCTGGAGTTTACACTTATTGCTCTAAGTGGTAGAAACAAAGAGGAGACCCGGGCCTCTAGATTATCAGTTCCGGGGCATGATGTTATCAGTCATTCTGATCGTGGTCGTTGTGGGGCTGTGCCACCAGCAGGAAGGGAGCACTCTCTGGCCTGTGGTTAGTTATCTCTTCTGCTGGCCTTGAGAGTAGAACACAAGCTGTAAAGTTCCTGAACTAAAATCATCAGTAAACTGAGGTGAAGGTGAGCGTGAGGAGTTAGGAATATTTTAAATGAGGTAAAACCAGGGCAGCTAACTCTATCTCAGCAGCTGTGAGTCAGCAGCTTGGGCAAGTAGTAATTCTGTGTCCTTGGATAGCTGTGAATAACTTTTTTTTTTTTTGAGACAGGGTTTCTCTGTAGCTTTGGAGCCTGTCCTGGAACTGTCTCTTGTAGACCAGGCTAGCCTCGAACTCACAGAGATCCACCTGCCCCGGCCTCCGGAGTGCTGGGATTAAAGGCTTGTGCCACCACCGCCCAACGATATCTGTGAATATCTTAAATGAGGTGCTTTTTCCTGGACCCTAAGCACTGACCAAATGCCCGTCAATAAGGATACCTGCAGAAAGGCAGGCCTCTGCGTTTACCTAGGGGAGAGAAATGAAGGCCTGGCGTGGGAAACCATTTTCACATGTATTTATGTAGCAGAATGTGATCAGTAAGCCCCAAAGGCATAGGAGACAGTTCTGAACTGTGGGAATTAATTCCCAAATATGTAACAGAAGGGGAGTTAGCTACAGTGAAAATCTACAGCAAAAAAATTCCACTTTATTCACAAAGCGCTAACACCAAGAAGCCTTGCCTGTGGTTTAACCTTCATCAAAGCCCTTGGTTCTGATAAGTCCCTCATGAAAAGATGGCTGAGCAATGACTGGATAATGTTGCAGCTTGTAGCACTTGTTTTGTGCTCCTCATTCTCCTCCCAGATTTCTCCTTCTGTTTATACTCTCTGTCTGCCAGCCGGTCCCACCTGTTCTTGCTCCTGTCTTGCTATTGGCCGTTCATCTCTTTATTAGGTCCATCAAGTGTTTTAGACAGGCAAAGAGTCACAGCTTCACAGTTAGTCAAATGCAGCATAAACAAAAGTAGCACGCTTGAAATAATATTCCCTAACATAGTGGTCTGGTTACATGTACGCCTGCACACCAGAAGACGGCACCAGATCTTATAGATGGTTGTCAGCCACCATGTGGTTGCTGGGAATTGAACTCAGGACCTCTGGAAGAGCAGCCTCCAGAGAGCGTTTATATGGTCTGAATCACTGTATGATAATGTGGACTGTTTCTCCCGTAACCAGGATCCACATGTCCAGGAATCGAGGGGGGGGGGGATGAAAAGGGCACCACATACCAACACCCTATGAGCAAAAGCTGTGTCTCGGGTTCCCAGGACCTGTGCTCTGCAGGTATAGAAGTCTAGAACTATTGATCCAGTGCCCTCATGGCGGCTCAATACTATCTCTAACTCCAGTCCTAGGGGATCTGATGCCCTCTTCTGACCTCCAAAGGCATTGGGCAAAAACACACACTGACATATGTGCAGGCAAAAAAGCCACACACACAACATTTTTTTTTTTAATTTTAGGGGAGAAGGGGTTTCTGTTTCTTTGTTTTTTTTTTGTTTGTTTTTTTTTTTTTTTTTTTTTAACAGGGTTTCTCTGTGTAACACCTCTGGTTGTCCTGGAACTTGCTTTATAGACCAGGTTGGCCTCAAAACCACAGAAATCAGCCTGCCTCCGCCTCCTGAGTGTTGGGATTAAAGGTAGGCGCGCCCTTTAATCTACGCCCATCTTTTTTTTTTTTAAAGAAAATCTAAGAAGTTATAGTGTTGGAGGTGGGCATTGGTCCAGACTACCAGGGAAGAACCACAGCAGAAATACGAAGAACGGAGCAAGGAGGGCAGCAAGCCCCTTATGATATCTCTTAGTAGCGCTATTTCTCTGATTAGCATGGATGGGACGCTACAACAGAATCCAGGCAGGATGACAAATGACCCCCAACACTTCAGGAATAGATCTATGGGACACCCCTCCCAGTAAAGAACTAACATCTGCTTGCTGAAGGTGAAGGAAGCCAAGGATGGGTCATAGCAGAAGGTAGTTATAAATCTGCTATGCTTCCTAGTTTTATGTCAATTTGACATAAGCTAGAGTCATTTGGAAAGAGGGAACCTCATCAGAGAAAATGCCCCCACTAGGCTGGCCTATGAGCAAATCTGTGGAACATTTTCTTGATTAATGATTGATGCGGGAGGGCCCAGCTTACTGTAGGCAATGCCACCCCTGGGCTGGTGATCCCCAGTGCTATAAGGAAGCAAATGGAGCAAGCCATGGGGAGCAAGTTAGTAAGCAGCACCCCTCCAAGGCTTCTGTAGCACTTTCTGCCTCCAGACTCCAGGCTTGAGTTCCTGTCCTGACTTCCCTGTCCCATTTCCCCCCCAAGTCGTTTTTGGCCATGATGTTTATCACAGCAGCAGAAACTCTGAGACAGCAGATGTTGAGCACACATCTGTCATCCTAGCAGCCAGGAGGTTGGGTATTAGACCCTATCTTAAAAATAAAATATGAGCCGGGTGGTGGCGCACGCCTTTAACCCAGCACTCGGGAGGCAGAGGCAGGTGGATCTCTGTGAGTTTGAGACCAGCCTGGTCTGTAAGAGCTAGTTTCAGAACAGGCTCCAAAGCTACAGAGAAACCCTGTCTTGAAAAACAAAACAAAACAAACAAACAAAAAAAAAAACCAAGAAAGCAGAAAGCCAGGAATTGGGACACACACCTGTAATTGTATACTTGTAGCCTTTCTTGGAAAGAGTCTGGAGGACCAGGAGTTTAATGTCAGTTTCAGCAGCATAAGGAATTTGCGGCCAGCCTGAGCTACAACAGAGCCTGTTTCTCTCTCTCTCTCTCTATATATATATATAGAGAGAGAGAGAGTGTGTGTGTGTGTATGTGTATGCATGTATGTATGTGTGTGTGCATATATATTTTTTTAAAGATTTATTTATTTATTATGTACACAACATTCCTTCCACGTATGCTTGTATGCCAGAAGAGGGCACCAGACCACACCATAGATGGCCACGAGCCACCATGTGGTTGCTGGGAATTGAACTCAGGACCTCTGGAAGAGCAGTCAGTGCTCTTAACCTCTGAGCCATCTCTCTAGCCCACTTTTTTTTTTAATTTTTTTTTTAAGAAAATCTAAGAAGTTATAGTGTTGGAGGTGGGCATTGGTCCAGACTACCAGGGAAGAACCACAGCAGAAATACGAAGAATGAGCAAAGAGGGCAGCAAGCCACTCATGATATCTCTTAGTAGATATTATATATCTTATTATGATATATAACACAAAAACAAAGAAATAAAGATTGGGGCAGTGAGACGGTTCAGTGAGAAAAGTGATTACTGCCAAGGCTGACAGCTTGAGTAGACGCCAGAACCCAAAGTGAAAGGAGAGAAGCGACCCTCATGAGCTGTCTGCTGGACCCACATGGGCACCATAGGATGTGTGTGTGTGTGTGTGTGTGTGTGCACGCGCGTGCGTGCACACATACACACAATGAGTATATAAACATAATGTAAAATACAAGGCGTTATAAATATCAGCTTTGGGCTCATGAACAGTTGAAAGGGTTACAACTGTCACGAGTTTTCTGTCCTACTGGCTGACAACATGTTTGAACATCTGTACACACATACGAAGCACACATTCTTGGCTTCCCTATTCTTTTATCATGTAACACAATGCTGACTGAGTTAATATCGCTACTAAATGTTGTTAAGCTACATTATCACATATATTAAGTTATGGGATGTCTGGAAAATGTATTCCCGAAGGGTCTTTACAGTCTATCTGGGAGGAAAATTAGTGAGTTTTGGGGGGCACACAGGTTAGCTGTACCATACTAGGCAGAATCATGATCTTTTATGGTCTTTGTGTGGAGATTAAGCACGGATAAAGGAAAGGATAGTGGACAAAGAGTGGACGGTGACGGCGGCCTTCCTCATCAGCGTGACTTGACTGGGAGGTGAGGAAGCGAACACTGGGTGTGTCCGAGAGGTTTTTCTCCTGTGCGGCAGTGACTGGGAAGAGAGTAGCAGAGCAGCACCATCTGATGAGCTGGGGACCCTCAGGGGAAGACGCTGGGAGAAGAGGAAGCCAGCAGAAACGCTCCACTCTTCCTGCGCGAGTGCAGCCACGGCTGCTGCTCTTCTCTGTGGCCAGCAGACTCCAGCCTCTGCCTTTCAGTGTGGGCTCCACACCTAGGACTTTTGGGGAGCTTCCGGGTCTTCGGCACTGGACTGGGACTGCTGAAGCTTTCAGCCTTTTTGGCTCAAATAACTACTGGTTTCTGTCTCTGTAGTGTACAGCTAGCCGAATAACTCCCATATATATTCAAATATATATGTATAATCTACATATATGTGTAGTATACATACCTAGGCACAGATATAGATACCTAGGAATATATAATATATGAACAGGAGGACAAAGCAAGAGAATTGCTGTGAATTCAAGGCTACACACAGAATATATGAATATATCTATTGGCTCTGTTCTTCTTTTTAGAGCTCATAAATATATATTTTTAAAATTACCAAGCTTGCATGATTTGATAAGCCATTTCTTTTTTTCTCTTTTTTTTTGTTTTTATGAACTATACATTTTTCTTTATTCCTCTCCCTTTCTCCCCTCTCCCCAGCTCTGTTCCTCTTAATAACCCTGACTAGCACACAATCATCCAGGACTTGTTAAAAGTATGTTCTAGGAGAGACATGGCACTGTGGTTTGGACATGTCCCCTTTAGAATATACATGTATAGGGCGGGTGGGAAGACTCAGCAGGTAAAGCACTTGCTATCAAGCCTGATGATCATGTTGGGTTCATGGAAACCACATGATGGAAGAGAAGTGTTTGCTGCAAGTTGTCCTTTGACCTCCACACTTGGACCATCACACACACATACACACACACACATATACACACACATACACACACATAAAAACACAATACACACATACACACACACACACTTTTTAAAAATTCACATCTAAGAGTTACATAAATAATAGAATACTGAATTCACTCTCCAGAACCAAAAGACAAAATAATGAAAATTCAGGTCTTACCTGTGTAGCAGCATAAAGAGATGTGACTTTGGGGGCACCGGAGAGATAGTTCAGAGTTAAGAGCACTTCCAGAGGTCCTGAGTTCAATCCCCAGCAACCACATGCAGCCTCACAACTATTTGTAATGAGATCTGGCACCCTCTTCTAGGATGCAAACAGACATGGAGACAGAACACTGTTTACATAACAAATAAATAAATCTTTTAAAGAGGGAGAGAGATGGGATTTTTTTAAAGAGATGATGTGGGCAGCACTAATTGGATTCAGGACGTTATTAATTACAGAAATAAAAAGTGGATGTGAAGTCAGGGTATGGTGGCGCACACCTTTAATCCCAGCACTTGGGAGGCAGAGGCAGGCGGATCTCTGTGAGTTCGAGACCAGCCTGGTCTACAAGAGCTAGTTCCAGGACAGGCTCCAAAACCACAGAGAAACCCTGTCTCGAAAAACCAAAAAAAAAAAAAAAAAAAAAAAAAAGAGGAACAACAAGCAGGTAAGGCCTGATGGCGCATGTCTGTGACCCCAGTGCTGGGGAGTGTTAGGCTAGAGGCTTACATGTTTGAGGCTAACCTGATATACTTAAGGAGACTGTCTCAAAACAACCAACTGGTTGGGTAGGGTAGCACACACCTGTGATGCCAGTGTTCAGGGTAGGGGGTAGAAGCTACAGGACCTTCATTTGAGACCAGTCTTGCCTACATAGTGAGTCTGAGCCCATCTGTACTACAGAGTGAGACACTGTCTGAAAAGGCGGGGAGTATCTGGAGAGAGAGCAGTTAAAAGCACTGGTTGCTCTTCTAGAGAACCCAGGTTCAATTTCCAGCTCACATGGCTGCTCACAACTGTCTGTAACCCCACACAGACAAATGCGCAGGCAAAATACCAAAGAATATAAAATAAGCTGGGCAGTGGTGGCGCTCGCCTTTAATCCCAGCACTCGGGAGGCAGAGGCAGGCAGATCTTTGTGAGTTTGAGGCCAGCCTGGTCTACAAGAGCTACTTCCAGGACAGGCTCCAAAACTACAGAGAAACCCTGTCTCGAAAAACAATATATATATATAATTTTAAAGTAGGGGCTGGAGAGATGGCTCAGTGGTTAAAAGCACTGACAGCTCTTCCAGAGGACCTGAGTTCAGTTCCCAGCGCCCACATGGCAGCTCATAACTATCTGTAACTCCAGTTTCAGGGGACCTGAATGTCATACAGACATACATGCAGGCAAAACATTAATACACATGAAATAAAGTAAATAAGATGTAAAAAAAAATTTAAAAGTAAATTTTTAAAAACTAAAGAAAAGAAAAAGAAAAAAAGGCCTGGGTAGGGGCATGCTGTAAGTCCAGCACTCAGCCAGAGAAGCGTCGTGCTCCGTTGATCCAGCACTCAGTAGCAGATCTCTGTGAGTTCCAGGCTACCTAGGGATCCATGTGAGAACTCATCACCAAGTCAGATATGGGGCATGCCACCTGAGAGGTGAAGTCAGGAAGACCACGAGGCCAAGGCCAGCCTAGGCAATATGAGACCCTGTCTGGGAAAAAAAGGCCAATAAATAAAGGAAAGATACAAATAAAAAAAAAATACAAAGACTGGGAAATTTTGCCTCAGTTTCTTTTTTGTTTGTTTTGTTTTTGTTTTCTTTTTCGAGACAGGGTTTCTCTGTGGTTTTGGAGCCTGTCCTGGAAGTAGCTCTTGTAGACCAGGCTGGTCTCGAACTCACAGAGATCCGCCTGCCTCTGCCTCCCGAGTGCTGGGATTAAAGGCGTGTGCCACCACCGCCCGGCTTGCCTCAGTTTTTGAAAATACTATTTATTGAAAAGAAAAAGCAAGCCAGGCATGGTAGCTAGCATCTATAATCCCAGCACTCGGGAGGCAGAGACAGGAGGATCTCTGAGTTTCAGGCCAGCCTGGTCTACAGAGTGGGTTCCAGGACAGCCAGGGCTACACAGTAAGACTCACTCTCAAAGAAACAAAAACAAACAAATAAACCACAAAAATAATCAGTCAACAGCATTGACACTTTCCTCTGTCTAGCAATGACTCTACTGGACAGGAGTTTCAGTAATGGCTCAGAGAGTCTGGCTACAGAGCAAAGAGGACTGACCACAGTATACGGGGCCTAGAACTGACTGTGAGGGCTATGCCAATCACACCCAGGAGGGTTGTCACTAACTGCCTTACCTCTGTGGGCGCAGGCTGACTTACTGTGTGCTTCAAGGGCCAAGTCCTCTCAAACTCACAGAGATCCGCCTGCCTCTGCCTCCCAAGTGCTGGGATCAAAGGCATGCCCGCTTTTGGATTTTTCCCCCCAAGGGGCTTGTTTTTCTCTCTCCCTTCCTTCCTTTCTTTTTATTTTTTTGCTGTTGTTTTATTTATTTTATATCCTGGCTGCAGTTTCCCCTCCCTCCTCTCTCCCCAGCTCCCCTCCACCTCCTTCCTGTTCCCACCCCTTCTTTTGGATTTTTGAGATGGGGTCTTATGTAGCCCAGGCTGGCCTTGATCTTACTATGCAGCTGAGAATAAAACTCAGATCCTTCTGTTCCACTTCCCATGATCTGGGATTATATAAACAATCCTTGGCTCCTTTATCCATCCATCCATTCTTCCTTTCTCCTGTTTTTTTTTTTTTTTCTTCCTTAAGACCAGGTCTTCCTAAGTGGCCAGACCAGTCTTGTGGGCTTGAGCGATCGATCCTCCTGCTCCTGTCTCTGGGTTTACAGGCACACCTACTATACTGGGTTACTCTACTATTACTCTACTAGATTTCAGACACTAATCTCCCAGTGTCCGGTGACTGATTATATATTAGTGGGACTACCATCTTTTTCCTAATCAGAAGCTCATTAAACCAGTGACTGGGATCGCGGGACTCTAATTACTGGCCGGAAGAATGGGACCTGAGTCACAGCTCTGGCCGGGACAGGACTCTGAAGATCCTTAACTGATAACCACCCAGGTCAGCTCCAGGACCCTAAACCTCAATATCTGCCGGAAGCTTTTCTGACAAAGGACAAACAGGTACCTTGGGCCATCCTGCCAGGATCAAGTCGAATAGACTTGCTGCCACTTGGACAGGACAAAGTCCCTCTGGAAGGGCGTTTGTCCCAGAGACTTAAGAAACAGTGTAAGGCCTGCCTGACACATGCATGGAGCAGTGTGCCCCTTAGCTGTGGCCCACCCGCCCCGCTCCAGGGTGAGCTCACTCCTGTGCTGTCACCTCTGCTTGTCCCCTACTCTCACCCTGCATCCCATCAGAATTCCTTCCACCAGAGATCACAAGCACCCTCAAGCTAGGGATATCCAGAGAGAGATCCAGTGACACCAGAACTCTCCAGCCAGGCTGACAGCTAAGGCCATCACGGACACAGAAAGCCACACACACACACTATCTGGCTCACACAAACAGAGACCATCCAAGCTGCCACAGCAAGGGGCAGCCGCCTCCCTGGCAGGGAGGGGCCTGAGGCAGAGCAGCAGGGAAGGCAGCTCTGCAGATGTAAAGGCCATAAGAGCTCTGCTTTCTCAATGGCCCCAGGAAGCCATGGTTCTGACTAGCGGCCAGGCTTGAGTTAGGTCACTGAATATGGCTTTCTGTGGTTGAACCCCGTGTTAAAGCTGGAGACAAACAGTAAGGGAGCAGGCAGATGATTAGCGAGTTCTAGCCATCTGGCTCTGTTAAGGAAACCATTCTCGGGCTTCCTGGAATATCACTGGATACAGCTGCTGGCACCCCGTCTCTAGAGAAAACAAGACGAAATAGACTGTGAAGCTACAGCAGGAAGTTAGGGACTCGCTGTGTCTGGAGTGTGAATTGGACGCTGGTCTGCTAGGTTTAGGGTGGTATGAGTCAGGCCCCCAAAGTCTGGCCAGCACTGCAGGCACAATGGGTGTGACTAGAGGAAAGACAAGAATCAGACCACAGTCTGGGAAAGAGACCAGGATGTCAGATAAGGGATCTTCCTGAATGGGGTCATGTAGCTCCTCAGAGACTCAATCAACAATTGCAGATGAGAGAGGAAAAAAAAAAGCTCACTGTGTAGCTCTGGCGGGCCTGGAACTACTGTGTAGACCAGGCTGATCTTGGACTCACAGAGATCCAGCCCTCTCTGCCCCCACCCCCACCCCGAGTGCTGCAAGTGAAGGTGTGAGCCACCACACCCCATCTTATTTCTTTAGTTTTCAGTGCTGCAGATAGAGTCAGAGCCTTCTGCATGCTGAGGGAGGCCTGCACTGTAGTACAGCCCACCGCCAATGGCTTCTTAATGTTTATGGAACATTGGCCTATGAGACATATCAGAACCCATACTCTCAGAGAGCCCAGTCACTCACGGTGGGTGCAGGATCCCAAAACAGTCTCTCAGCAGCAGGCCTGAGTATGAGCTAGTTTGAAATAAAAGGCTGTGGAGAATGCCTGTAGTCACCCCAATTCCTGCTATCCCTGCCACGCCCCAGTGCAGATGTGGAAGGATTGTGGTGGTGATGCTATGCTTCACGAGGCTTCATGGGGTTCACTAGGCCAATGAGAAGACCTTCACCACTGAGAATGTGAACTGAGGGGTCCCCAGCTGCCCGTGAGAGACAGATGCTCTAGCAATGAACCTGAGAATTCCACTGCACAGACATTATTCTTGGGACTACAAGGGGGGTAGGACTTCTGGAAATTATTTCAGTCCAAATTAATGGGATTTAATAGATGTATCCAAAGCATCTATTTCCAAAGAATTTCCTTGAGAGCCAAGTGAGGTAGCACAGGCCTACAACCCTAGCCCTTGGGAGGTAGATGCAAAGGGATCAAGAGTTGAAGGCCAGTGTCAGCTATATACCAAGTTTAAGCCCAGTTTGGGCTATGTGAGGCCCTGTCTAAAATGCATAAATCACATAGAGAGCATAAGTCATAGGATCAAAAATAGTATTATCATGTATGCCCCCTGAGTCTGTGAATATTACGTGTGAGACACTGATAATGGCTGTCTAGTCACTAAGGGCAAAATGTAATTACTATTTTAGGGGACCCTTGCTAGGTTGACACCTGGCCCAGATGAAGACAGAGAGATATCTGCTTATAAGTGTCTGCAACTACTCCGTCAGAGACGGGAGGCCATCACGTATAAAAGGAGTATAAAAAAGCAGGCTGAGCAACACAAGGAACTGAGCCAGGAAGTAGCACTCCTCCATGATCTCTGCTTCAGTTCCTGCCACCAGGTTCCTGTCTTGAGCTCCTTCCCTGACTTCCCTCTGTGACTTGAGAGTTGTAAAAGCTGAAATAAACCCTTTCCTTCCCAAGCTGCTTTTGTCTGTGACTCCAATTACAAGGGATCCAGCATTCTCTTCTGACCTCAGCGGGCACCAAGCACACAATTGGTGCACAGACAGACAAAACACCCATGCTCATAAAATAAAAAACAGGCCAGCGAGATGGTTCTGTGAGTAAAGGGAGCTGCCACTCAGCCTGACAACCTGACTGCAATTCCAGAAGTACATGTGGATCATGTGGATTTGAATCTTTACTGCATTCTGGTCATATTGACCTCCAAACATTCCCATACAGAGGGAAGATATTATCTTAGAATAAACTTTTTACTATATAAACTGAGTAAAAAATTAAAAACTTATGTGGAAAAGTTTTTATTTATGTGAAAGAGTTAATTATAAAAGGAAAATTGAGACTTTATCAATTAGTATAAATAGACCAAGCAGAAATTAAAATATATTTTATTCTTTTTTTTAATTAACAAATTATGGGAATAAATTGAACCCTGGCAAAGAGCTTGTATTAATTTTTTGGGGGAGATTAATAACAACTATCCTAAAAGCAAGAAAATTCAACTTATAAAGAGAAGTAACTGGAGCCTTCCTCGTATTGTATGGGACACACCAGTAACTGGAGCCCTACAGTCTATACTGATGCAAATTAATCAGGAAAGGCAGGTTACAAATCAGAAAGTTCAAGTGAAGTGGATCAAAGTCTTTATAACTCTGTACAAAAGTCAGAATTATATGCCATTCTCATGGTACTAAGGGATTTTAAAGAACCTCTCAACATAGTTACAAATTCACAATGTGCAGAAAGAGTTGTTTTGCATATTAAAACCACTGAATTTATATCATATAATACAGAATTGACTTTATTATTCAGTTACAAGATGGGATAGGAATTATCTCATAATCATAACACACATTTGATCCCTACAAGTCTGCCAGGTCCTCTAGCACAAGGTAGTACAGAAATTGATCAATTATTGATTGGAAATGTGCTGAAAGTCTCAGAATTTCATTAAAAACATCATGTCAATAGCAAAGGTTTAAAAAAAGACTTTCCATCATGTGGCAATAAGCCAAGGAAATTATAAGGAAATGTTCTACTTGTTTTTTTTTTTAAGATTTTATTTATTTATTATGTATACAGTATTCTCAGTATTCTGTCTGAAAGTATGTCTGCAGGCCAGAAGAGGACACCAGATCTCATTACAGATGGTTGGGAGCCAACATGTGGTTGCTGGGAATTGAACTCAGGACCTTTGGAAGAACAGGCAGTGTTCTTAACCACTGAGCCATCTCTCTGCCCCTTTCTACTTGTTTTTTTATATAACCAAATGTCACTACCTACAGGAAGTAACCCAAAGTGTACTCAAAGGAAAGAAATCTGGCTGATGGATATGTTCCATTTTGTAGAATTTGGAATACTAAAATATGTACACCACACCATTGATACCTGTTCAGGTTTTCAATGGGCAACTGCTTTGAGTTTGGAAAAGGCTGATTTGGTAAGCACACATTTGCTAGAAGTTATGGCCATCATGGGTATACCTGCACAAATAAAGACAGACAATGCTCAGCATATGTCTCTAAGGAAATAAAACAGGTTTTTGCTTTTTACAATATAAAGCATATTACAGGAATACCACACAATCCTACAGGCCAGGCAGTTATAGAAAGATCAAATCGAACTCTAAGGATATATTAAAGAAACAGAAAGGGATGATAAATACCCTCAGAAATAGATTGCATAATGCTTTTTGAGTTTGAATTTTTTAAATGCTAATGAGAAAGGAACAACGTCAGCTTAGAGACACTGGATAGCAGAAAACCTACAGTTAAATCAGCTGATATACATTAAAGATGTACTGACCTCAGAATGGAAACCAGGACATGTGTTCAATTTGGGAAGGGGTTTTGATTTTGTTCCCACAGGAGATGAAAGCTATGGATACCATCAATATTGATAAAGACTCAGTTTGAACAAGAGACACCTCTTAATTAGAAGAGATGATAGCTCATCAAACAGCATGTCAGTTTAATCTAAACTAACCTATAAAACTAGCAAATGCTTTTCATTTGCTCAGATATCACTAGACAAAAGAGATCTCCCCAAAGTTAGGGTTGGAGAAGGGTTTGGTTTTGACTTTTCAGGAGAATAAAGACACCCAGCTAAGGAATCTGAAGAACACTGAACAAATGAGACATCTGACGAAAAGGGGCAAATCTTCCAGAAAAAAAAGTCTCAAGAAAAAGAGTAAACTGGCCTATTGTTTTGTTGTTGTTGTTTTTGTTTTTGTTTTGAGACAGGGTTTCTCTGTAGTTTTGTGCCTGTCCTGGAACTAGCTCTTGTAGACCAGGATGGCCTTGAACTCACAGAGATCCGCCTGCCTCTGCCTCTGCCTCCTGAGTGCTGGGATTAAAGACATGCACCACCACTGCACAGCATTTCTTAAAATAATTTTTTATTTTTACTTTATGAGCATTGGTGTTTGGCTGCACGTAAGTCTGCGTGAGATCTTAGAGTTACATACCATCATTAGCTGCCATGGGAGTGGTGGGAATTGAACCTGGGTCCTCTGGTAGAGCAGTCACTACTCTTAAACACTGAGTCATCATTCCAGCCCCCAAAATCTGTTTCATGTCAGAAAAGCCACCTGGTATGTATTAGAAGAAAAACAAATATTTAAGGACTATTATATTGCCACTAATCTCATAATCCTTTGGTTTTATATTGACCTTTTTTTGTGGTTTTTCGAGACAGGGTTTCTTTGTAGCTTTGGAGCCTGTCCGGGAACTAGCTGTTGTAGACCAGGCTGGCCTCAAACTCATAGAGATCTGCCTGCCTCTGCCTCCTGAGTGCTGGGATTAAAGGCATGTGCCACCTTTTAACATATATACTGACCTTTTAACAGCTTTTCTTAAGGTATAACATTTATAAGATATATATGTGTATATATATATACATATATATATTAAACTTTTTATTATGATACTAATGGTCATAAAGAGTACTAATTAATTCTAGAAAAAAGTTTTATCTACCTTCCTGTACATGATTTCGGATTTGAGGCTCTATCAGTTTTCTGCAGTGAATCATAAGTGCACCTAACAGAGACCTTTGAAGTCTCCATAAGAAGGATGAAGCCGCCGGGCGATGGTGGCACATGCCTTTAATCCCAGCACTTGGGAGACAGAGGCAGGCGGATCTCTGTGAGTTCGAGACCAGCCTGGTCTACAAGAGCTAGTTCCAGGACAGGCTCCAAAGCCACAGAGAAACCCTGTCTCGAAAAAAAAAAAAAAGAAGGATGGAGCCCCACAACGATGATTCCTCCAGTATAATAACACCACCAAGCTGACAAACACCACCTAAAGATGAACTTTGAACTACAATCTGCTCAGAAAAATTTCGAGGTGATTAGCTGGGATGATCCAGCCTCACAGACTGCTCTAGTTAGGTCTTGAGACAAGCCCTTCATTTTCCCATTATGCAGAGATTGGACAAAAAATGACACAGCTAGACGGGCGGTGGTGGCGCACGCCTTTAATCCCAGCACTCGGGAGGCAGAGGCAGGCGGATCTCTGTGAGTTCAAGACCAGCCTGGTCTACAAGAGCTAGTTCCAGGACAGGCTCCAAAGCCACAGCGAAACCCTGTCTCAAAAAACCAAAAAAATAAAAAAATAAAAAATAAATAAAATAAAAAAATGACACAGCCACATCTCCCAGGACCTGACAATTAACTCAAAATTTTCTTTTTCAGGATCCCTAAAGATACCATCACCACCCACACAGCAGGAAGTAAATTTAAGAATATAGTGCCCACATTCCCAAGAGGTCAGGTGGGTGGTTTTTGGTTGTTCAATGGGTTGTGGATATTTGTCATTGTTTGGGGGGGTAGTTACCAGATGTTATTGGTTACAGCCAGGAGGAAAATTGAACAAAGGAGATTAGATCCAGAGTTCTTGGTTTGAAAAGAAAAAAAGGGATATAGATGTGATGGGATAAAAGGGTAGATTTTTTTAATCTACTTTTAAAAAGCAACTACTAGTTTCAAATGTTTTACATTGGATTAGACTTTTGTAGATTTTATACAAATTTTGTATATTGATACAAATTTGATATTAATTTTGTTAGAATATACTGTATATACATTTCTACTCTTGCTAGGGTATTGTCTTATACAACTTGTTTAACAATGTAATGTAAAATTTTAGAACTTGAAAATTATTATTACCAACTGTTAGGATAATAAGGAAATGCAGGTTAGCAGTTAATCAAATATTATAATTGGACTTATAGTCACACTTGGTATGTTTTTAAGATCAAAGATATATTATAGATAAACAGGTCACCTTCAAACACTTCAGAGATCTACAGAATTTAAGATATTTTAATAGCATAGGTTCCTCTTTTTTACAACAATGAGACATGTCTACTCTTGGCAGCACCAGTTTACTTTAGAGAAGATAATGGGCATTGAAGAAACTCCACATAGAGTTTATATTCTTTATGGCAAAAGTAAGTCATCGGGCAAGAAAATGGTCTTGCCTTGACTGCTGATAGTATGCTGTCCTAATTGGACAAGCAGGACACAAAAGAAAATTAATGCTAAATATTGTCAAGACAAGGAGTGATAGCCCTTCAGAATATCCTGCTTCACAGAAAAGTCTGTTGGATATGCTAGGTGTGTAGTTCAAACATGGATGCCCCAATGTTGCAGAGGAACTTTGGGTCACTGTCCAGGTAGCCAAATGTTTCTGTCATTACTCACATTTTTGGAAGTCACTTGCTTTCACTTCCTGCTTGGGTCTCTGAGGGAGTTGAAGACTAGAGAGTTACAGTTTTCCTTATTTACCTGATGCAGAAAGCAAGTTATGATAGAAAGTAAATTAGGTACAAGATTTTGAATTCATCAAGATAGAATAAATATGGGGTATTTTCTCTGAATTTGTCAAATTCAAGTGAACTAGACATTGTTGATGTATTTACTGGGTATATGTAATTATTGTAGTTATCATATATAGTTTTTCTTTTATTAGTTAAAGGGTTCTTTTTTTTTATTTGAGACAAAAAGGGGGGAAATGTAGTGGTTTTTCATTTGTATTTTAA
Organism: Microtus obscurus; assembly: GCA_963919715.1. NCBI lineage: Eukaryota > Metazoa > Chordata > Mammalia > Rodentia > Cricetidae > Microtus > Microtus obscurus. The sequence continues at coordinate 28,136,919 of CAWTZC010000015.1, forward strand.
TAAATAGAGCTTGCCTGATGATCAGAACCCAAAACATCCACACTAGTCAGCCATACAGACCAGGCAGTGGTGGTGCAAATCTTTAATCCCAGAGAGAGGAATATAAGGGAGGATGAGACAGGAACTCACTCTCTTTCAGTAAAGATTTCATAGAGATAAGAGCTCTCGGGCTGGAGAGATGGCTCAGTGGTTAAGAGCATTGCTTGCTCTTCCAAAGGTCCTGAGTTCAATTCCCAGCAACCACATGGTGGCTCACAACCATCTATAGTGAGGTCTGGCTCCCTCTTCTGGTCTGCAGGCATCCACACAGACAGAACATTGTATACATAATAAATAAATAAATAAATTTTAAAAAAAAAGGAGAGATAAGAGCTCTCTAGTAACTTGGTTGCTTTGCTTTTCTGATCTTCGGGTTGAATCCCAATATCTGTCTGTGGTTTTTTATTATTTGTATAATAATATACAAAAATTATTTTATATATAATACTAGATGTGCAGTAAAAACTTGCAGTTTGTAGTTTATGATAGTTTCAAGTCTGAGAGAGATGTCTCAGAGTTCCGGTGGTGTTGCACGGTCTGAGGACATACATAGTTCAGAACGCTCCTGTTTTGTGCTCAGAACCACGGCTGCAGTGAAGTCATGTGATGCAAGAGACACAGCCAGAAATACAAGGTGTCATTTGGCGTTTGATTTTGTTGGAGGTTTTGTTGCATACACTCAGAAATCTTTTATTGTTAACAACTCTCACATATTGGGAAGCCAGACGTGGTAGTCCACCACTTTAATCCCAGCATTTGATAGGCAGAAGTAGGTGGATCTCTTTGGGTTCCAAGCCAGTCTGGTCTACACAATGAGATCCTGTTACCCCACCTCCACCAAAAAAAAGAAAAAAAAAAAGAAAAAAATGAAATGAAACAACTCCCCTTCTTTGGAGTCCCAATCCACAATCTAGGAGGCAGTATTTGGGGCTGGAGAGATACCCAGAGGTCAAGAGTACTGACTGCTCTTGCAAAAGGCCCAGGTTTGGTTCCCAGTACCCACCTGGTGGCTCAGAAACATCTATTACTCCAGATCCAAGGGATCTGAAGTCTTCTGCCCTTGTTACAGATTTCGAGATGACCGGGAAAAGGCCACCAGATTTCATCCTGATTATAATTAGCAGAATTTGCTAAAACTGTTGGCAAGGCCGCAGTCTCTAATTCCAATCAGAGTCATGTCATGCAGAAGTGGGTATGAAAAGCGTTTTTAAAGGCGAAAACCACAGGAGCTGTCCTGCTCTGGCAAGATGACCTCAAAAGAGTCCTTGAATATCCGCATAAGCAGGTCATAAAGGCCAAATCAGTTAGACACTGATGTGGGATGTCTCTCTGTATTTTGTGAATATGTTTTATTACCATTGACTAATAAAGAAGCTGGCCTATAGCAGGACATATTATAGCTAGGTGGGAAATCCAAACAGAAATTCAGGGAGAAGAAGGGCAGAGCCAGGGAGACACCAGCAGCTACCAGGGGAGCAAGATGTGAGGTAACAAGCCATAAGCCTCATGGTCAAATGGGTTAATTTAGTTGTAAGAGCTAGTTAGTAATAAACCTAAGCGAATAGGCCAAACAGTGTGTTACTAATATTAAGCCTCAGAGTGGTATTCAGTAACTGGCTAGGAGAGAATCCTCCAACTACAAGACACAGCATAACAAGTCGATGGTCACGGTTGTCCATTTCTGAGCGGGGGGTCAAGGAATTGGGGTTGCCATGAAATTATTGTCCAGGAACTTGTGTCGGAGATAAATGGCTATTTGGTGCCCAGATGAATGCCTAGCACAAAATGGAGTTTCTTCAGTCACACTCTCTAGTGGGCGCTAAGCACACATGTGGTACACTAACACACAAACAGGCAAAGCACCTCTCCACCTGAAATAAATACACACAAAAGTTGAAAGCAACTACATCTTGGAAAACCCTCCTTGCCCTCAAGGGCACTAGCACCTGCTCCGTGGTCTTTGGGGGAAGTATCACTGGCCTCTGGCTTCTGACTGTGTCTTTCTATGCTCCTGGGGTCCAAATGACCGTCCTTTCCTGGAAGATACGAGGTGGTGGGACTTTATGAAGAGAAAACACAGGATTTTCCCTTTTCTAGGACTGGGGATTGAACCTAGGGCCTTGCACATGTCAGGCCAGCTCTCCACTGCTGACCTGTATCCCCAGCCCTGCTTGCATTTTTATTTTGAGACAGAATCTCACTAAGTTGCCTCATCTGGCCTTGAAGTGGCAGCAGGTAGGTCAGGAAGGACTTGGACTTCTCATCTGGCTTCCTCATCCTGAGAGCTGGGCTTCCGGTCTGCACCACCACGGCAGTCTGAGTGGTACTTCTCAAAGCACCAAACAGCGAGGTGTGGGAGGCGTCTCCTGTCTTTGCAATCCACCTGGTGACCTAGAAGAGCAGAGCTCAACCTTGAAGCAACTGAAAAGCTTTCTGGCATACACATTAGGAACAAAGAGAAACCGATGAGCTAGATTTTAATCACATTTATTTGCCATAACTTATCCAAATCATTAGCAGCTCAGTGTACAGTCAATATCAAAATGATTACTATATTTTACTTTTAAAAAAAAAACATAAAAAAAAAAAAAAAAACAAACATATTTATTTTTTGAACACAAGTGTTTGGGCTGCATGTATGTGTGTGCCCCGTGTGTGTGTGCAGGTGCCCAAGGAGGCCAGAAGAGGGTGTTGGATGTGCCGGAACTGGAATTAGACATTCTCATGAGCTGCCATGTGGGTTCTGGGAACTGAATCTGGGTTTTCTACAAGAGCAACCATTGCTCTTAACCGCTGAGCCATTCCTACTGGCACCTTCTAACCCCACCCTAATTTTGTTGTTGTTGTTGTTTGTTTGTTTTCTGAGACAAGGTTTCTCCGTGCAGGCCTGGCTGTTCTGGAACTCGCTCTGTAGACCAGGCTGGCCTCGAATTTAGAGCTCTGCCTGCCTCTGCCTCCTAAGTGCTGGGATTAAAGGCCTGCGCCGCCACCACCACCCAGCACCCTCCCAGCATTTTACTTTTTTAAAATACTAAGTCTCGGGGGCTGGAGAGATGGCTCAGTGGTTAAGAGCATTGACTGCTCTTCCAGAGGTCCTGAGTTCAATTCCCAGCAACCGTATGTGGCTCACAACCACCGGTAATAAGATCTGGGGCCAACTTCTGTCTGCAGGCATACATGCAGGCAGACCATTGCATACATAATAAATAAATAAAATCTTAAAAAAAAATACTGTCTGCATTCTGTCTGCATTCGTTACCCTTCAAGTGGCAGGGTGTGTGTCCGCCATATGGACAGCACTGCTCTAGAACTCAGGGACGGCTGAGGCTCTGCAAATTGAATGGCGCGCGGAAAGGAACGAACGCCAAGGTCTGACTACGAAAATGGGTCGGGTCTTGTGCCACTAAGATGGGTGGCCACCAGGGGGCGGGAGAGCACAGGTCGACCTACTTCTTGTGCCATCTTTGCCTGGGACTCTGGGTGAGGATAGAATGCCACACAGAGTTCCCAGACAGCTCCTAGGCGGTCCATCTGCCGCGGACCTCGTTCCCTTTCCGGGTTCAGCCCCGCCCTAGCAAGGAAGGGAAGAGGGGTGACCCTAGCTGGGGAGGTACAGATGTGAGATCTTCCTGAGTGGTCAGAGTGCCCGAGGCCCTTGACCCACAAGGCCAAGGCCTGGTTTTCACTGAGTCAAAGGGGACAGCTGGGACTACAGGGGCCCATAGCAAAGCCCACCCACCCCCAAAGTTCTGGCTGGGAGTGGGAAAGATGCACCAATCCCTTCGCAGGGCACTCTTGGGTGTGCTGAGGACACAGGCCACCCTGGCCTCACAGCTGCTGTCCCCTCGTCAGCCAGGCTTGCAGCTGTCTTGTCCATCTCTTTTCCAGAACATCACCCTTCAATTCTCCGAACACTTCATCCGGCTCTTCCCTCCAGAGATGCCTGCTGCTCTTCCCAGGCACCCCTGCAGCCTGACCCTCCCTTGGAGAAGTCTGGGTGGTGTTGGCACACTTCCTGGCTGCACTGGTTTCTCTGTTTTCTGAGGCACGTCACTGAAGGAATGGGGGGGGGGGGGGGCTCCAGAAATCTGTCCTGGGCATCTCCATGAGGATAAAACTGGGCTTCAGGAAGTGGCCAGCCCTCCAGCTCTCGGGTTATGTGAACCTGTCTGTTGGTCCTACTAAAGGTTGGTCACTTTTTCAGGAAGCCATTCTTAGCAGGTGGCCTAAAGAAGCGGCACACTCAGTGGGAGGCCAGGACATTCTTAGAATGGGTGAATGGGTTCTCCGTGGTTTTCTTGCTTCCCCTTCTGAGTATGTGAGCCCAAAAGCAGAGTTTACCCAAAGCCAAATTTAGGAGAACTTCCAGACATGCCAAAATCACACTATACAACGTAGTCCAGTTTATCGGCACAAGTAGCCCGCTAGGTAGGAGCTGTGTCTCATCCCTCAAGGGAAGGGATCTAGGCCTGAGATACAAGGATTAGGGGTGGAGGCTTCAGATTTCCCCAACACAGGCCTCTCAGGAGAGTCTACTCTTTATTTAGAGTTTAATTCCATATTATGAACCATGTTTTTAATTGCATCATTAAAAGCTTGTTTGTTTTTTTGTTTTGTTTTGTTTTGTTTTGAGACAAGGTGTCACTATAAAGCTCTGGCAGTTTCGGAACTCAATATGTAGATCAGGCTGGTCTCGAACTCACAGAGATCCCTCTTCCTCTGCCTCCCAAGAGCTGGCATTAAAGGCATGTGCCACCATGCCCAGTTTTTTCTTGGTAGTATCTTTCCATGTATAAAAGCTAATTTTTTTAATTTTGCTTTTGTCTTTTGAGACAGGATCTCATGAAGCCCAGGCTAGTCACAATTTACTATGTAGCTAATCCTCCCCCTATCTTCCAAATGCTGGGACTACAATGCTAGGATTATACACCACACCTGACAAAAGTTTAATATTTTAGTGAAAGCCCAATGTGTTTGTTTTTCCCTCTTGTTTGGGGCTTGGACACTCCTTGATCCTGCCAGCATGTTATCTCTTTGGGGATAATAGATTTTGAGAAATTCAGTTCTCTCTGTCTCTGTCTGTCTCTCTCTCTCTCTCTCTCTCTCTCTCTCTCTCGGATTAAAACTAGAACTAGGGCCTTGCCAGGCAGCAGTGGCGCACACCTTTAATCTCAGCTCTTGGGAGGCAGAGGCAGGCGGATCTCTGTGAGTTCGAGACCAGCCTGGTCTACAAGAGCTAGTTCCAGGACAGGCTCCAAAACCACAGAGAAATGATGTGGGAGTGATTTCTTATTAATAAAGAAACTGCCTAAGCCCATTGATAGGCCAACCCTTAGGTGGGTGGAGTAAACAGAACAGGATTCTGGGAGAAAGAAGCTGAGTCAGTAGGAGTCGCCACGATGTTCCCACGCCAGGCAGATGCAGGTTAAGATCTTCCCTGGTAAGCACACCTCGTGGTGTTACAGGGTTATTAGAAATGGGTTAGATTAATATGTAAGAGCTAGCCAATAAGAAGCTGGAACTGATGGGCCAGGCAGTGTTTAAAAGAATACAGTTTCCGTGTAATTATTTCGGGGCATAAGTTAAGCCATGCGGGCGGCCGGGTGCGGGGAGAACACAGCCGGCCGCTCCTCTTTCAACAGAGAAACCCTGAAAAACAACTGCTCCCTGCTCTGGCGGGCCTGGAAGACCAGGCTGACCTTGAGCTCACAGAGCTCCACCTGCTTCTGTGTCTCCAGTCCTGGGATTAAAGGCAAAGGCCACCGTACCGGGATGTCTGTAAAAATTTTAAATAAAAGAGGAAATCAAGTAGACTTTTACCACACTGGCAGTTAAAACTGTTCAGTTTCTCTGCTACCATCTTACCCTCTCTGGTCCACAGGTGGACTGTCATGGGGTACCACCGAACCTTTGCTGCGGTCTTTTCAACCAGTGGCTTATCTTCAAACACTGGTTCTAGCTCATCTGCACATTTTAGAATGGTGTCAGCTCCACCCCCGCACCACCCACACTGAGATGCTAAGCAGGACAACAGAGCTGGACGGATGGAACTTTTCTTGCAGCAGGACTTCCGTGATGCGGCCCTGGGTCACATAGAAGGTAACTGGAGTTCGACCTGGGGGTGGTATGAGGAGCCGGGCAGGCAAGGAGGTCTCCCCTACAGTGTGGCATGCACAGGGGCAATTGCAAAGTTCATGCTTTACGAGGAATCGATTATATTGGAGCCTACACACAGTGTGTCCAACCTTCAGCCACACGCGTCCCAGGAGAGCTGTGGATACCACCTAACTCCTTTGTAGATGCAGATGTCATATCAAGATGTCGAAAGGCTGGACGCTTCTGAACACAGCAGCGCATGTCTGCAGCCCCGGAAATTTTGTAGGCCAATGCCGGAGGATCGCTGTGAATTTAAGGTCAGTCTGGACCAAAAAATAAAATCAAATTCAAGACCAGCTCCAGACATGTAGCAAGACCTTGTCGTAACATAATAACAAGGGAAGGACGGAAGAAAACAGACAAAGACCTGCAACGCCTGAGGAAGATGTGTCACGTGGGGAAGAGACCCGCATCTACCACACCTGTGACCTGTTGGTGGCCTTGAAGATTTACTGAGTAGAAGTGATTTGGGGACTGGAGCCGCAGCCGCAGAGACTGAGCTGTCTTAGCACCCTTGCTGCATAGCTTACAGCTGCCTGTAATTCCACCTCTAGGGGATTCAATGCCCTCTTCTGCTTCCCTGGGCTCCCCTACACACAAGGCATATGCTCCTGTAGACGAAGACACATAAATGAAAATAAAAAATAAGTCTTAATAAAAAAGAGAGCCACTCATATGAGTTTGCTTACTAACCAACCCACAGAACACCTAACTATCAGCTCATTTAAATTGCTAATCCCTAAGACAGCAGGAAAACACGACAGCGCAGCACGTTTGTGCAATAATGCGAGCAGGGAGGAGGAACTGTTGGTTTCAGTGTCTTATATCTAATGAGATACCATATAATTACAGCACAGAAATAGACGTACATATTGGGAGAAAACAGAAAAATAGCAAGCCAGAAAAAAGAAACAAACCAACAGGGTACAGGTGCACCTGGGTGATAGGACCTTGCATGAAAGATTTTCATTTTAAATTCTGTTTATTATCTTAGCAGGTTTTTAATAAGATATTGTTTAAAAATAAACAATTCAATTGGAGAACGAAGAGGGGGAGGGGTTCCAGGGTTTGTCTGACCCAATAAGCAGGGGCATTTATCAAAATGGATGCTTGCTCCCCAAATCAGTTAACCTTTTTGTACACTGAAGACAGGAAGAGCCGCAGGCAGCACTTTGGATTTAAGGTGTATTCGAGGCTTTGGTGGATGGCTTAGAGGGGCGGGTTTTTTTTCTGATGCTGGGTAAATCCAGACACAGCTGATGACTCCAGAACAGATGGTGAGGCTGGACCTCTGACAGTGGGGACGGAGGGGCCAGGGACTAGAGGGAGTTCAGTGGACCGGGCTCAGCCACATGTAGTCCAGGGCAGAGCCAACACACTCAGCATTCCACCCTGCACACAAACACAGAGGGGACAATGGGTATAAAAAAAGCTGGACTAGAGAGCTTGAAATGGTCCTGCAGCAAATCAATTAAAGCTAAAAGAACCTCTGACAAGCTCCAGGCCAGAACTGGCTGGGGGACAGTCCTGGGGGCAGCGGGGCAGAGCTGGCAGTGGGAGGTGATTACAAGATGCACTTGGTGGTGCTGGGCACGGGGTCAGCACTGCCAAGAATCCAAGCTGTGTGAGCTGAGCTCAGCAAGAGAGCGTGGGAGGGTGGCAAGGTGGGCATTACAAAGTGGCATGAATATATGCTGCTTGTGTAACCGAACAGATGACCCTCACACCTGAGTCTGACAGCTGAGAAGGAGAAATACATGCAACACGTAACAGACATTTGCTCAAAGGCAGGTGTGGCCCTAGACTGTCTCGACAGCAAGTGGTGGCATAGCAGAGAGCCTGGGCTCAGCAGCGGGCAGCAGTGACACTTGGCTTCCCACACACTTCCCTCCAGTCACCCACACCTAGCTGAAACTGCTTCGGTCCAGCCAGGACAGATGATGTGTGCCCTATTTCCTGTAAAGGTGGGTGGTCTCCACAGGGCAGGTCACGTCTCCCAGAGGCCCAAGAATCTACAGGGAACTGCAGCACCGTCTCAATGACAAGGACCATCCGACTAAATCATGATGTCCCACACGCCGTAGGTCATTGACTTGAGAGCCAGGGATTCTGTGACTCCCGTACACTGTTTGAAATATATAGGCAATTAAACAGAACAAGCTATTGATAAAAATACCTTGAGTTGACCATGGCACATGCCTGAAATCCCAGTAAATGGGAAGGGAAGGAGGGGGATCCCAGGATACCAGATCTACAAAGTGAGAGCCTAATTCTATTTTTCCCCCTCAAGACTGGGTTTCTCTGTGTAATCCTGGCTGTCCTGGAACTTGCTCTGTAGATCACGTTGTCCTTGAACTCAGAGATCTGCCTGCCTCTGCCTTCTGAGTGCTGGGATTAAAGGTTTGCACCACCACTGCCCAGCAGTTTTTGTGTTTTGGATCTTTTTAAATCAATTCTTTAACAATTTCGTACAATGTATTTTGATCATTCCACCCAGTTCCTCCCTCTAACTCCTGACCAAATCTGTCCCCAACTTCCTGTCTTTTTTTTTTTTTTTAAGTAACTCATCAAGTCCAGTTGCTGATGCCTATATTGTTCTGGTTATGGATGGTGTCCTGCACAGGAGCACGGTAGATGGCCACACCCTTAAAGAAAACAGAGTCTCCCTACCCCCAGAAGCCAGTTGCTGTCAGTAGCTGCTGAGTTAGGGGTGGGAACTGCTGCGCCCTTCCCCTTCGAGCTGGAATGCTGATCTGCAGCTGCAGCTGCAGCAATTTCGTGAGCGTGGTGACCTTTCCATAAGACACCGTTTTGTGAGGTCCTTCCCAAGCTCTGACTTTTACAATCTTTCAGAGGAGCCTAGAGGGCTGGGAGGACGGGAGTTGGAGCCTCCACTGACTCTGCCCTTTGATCAGCTGTGAGCTTCTGCTTCAACCGCCCTATGCTTGAGATTCTTACCTGATAAGGTCTGAGAATTGTACTAATTTATGGAATTAAAGGCGTGTGCCACCACCGCCCAGCTATTTGCAACTTTTTTATAAAAGAAGTTTTAAAATAATGAAAATTTGAAATAATATTTTCCTAAAAAATAATTTCATGAAAAGATGGACTGAAGAATGAGAAGGAGAAATGGCAGGTCAGGAAGGTTTTTGTCAATAAAAGGCTGTGGTCAGGCTATGCCCAGAATCGCCACCCTAACAGAAACAAGCAATGGACATGAGCAAGCATCTCACCCATGAGGACATACACAGTAAAACACCTGGAGAGATGCCTGGCATCCTCGGTCAGGACCAGCTGCTAGGCCTGTTGCTAGCCAGTAAGAACGCAAAGGGACACCCTAGGGCAAAGGCACTGACGAAATGTCCTCGATGTCTTAAAAATCTTTCTCAAGTTTGTTATTCCAGTATTTGAGAGGCGGAGGAGGAGAGAATAGCCGTGAGTTCTGAGCCACCCTGAGCTACACAGAAAGGTCGGATACAGCCTGGGCTACAGAGTAAGACTGTCTCCGAAACACAAAAATTTAAAAGTAGCTAAGTGTGGCAGGACAATCCTGAAATCCCAGAATTTGGAAAACCAAAATGGGAGAATCGGGAATTCAAGGCCAGGCTACAGCATGAGACCCTGCCTCGAAATGAATGAATGAATGTATAAAATTTGTTTTTTTTTTATTTCTACCTAATTTCAACCACAGAGAAGAACTACAAGAACATTCTGAAAAATTCTATGTCTCCCTGTGAAAAGGAGAACTTTAGACTCAGTCAACTGCACAAAGTTCAAGCTAGGGATGACTCATGAACAGACAGTGCTTGTAACCTGAGGGGCTCGGAGCACTCTGACCACAGGGAGCAGGCGCTGTCACGGGACACACCCAGATGTTCATACACGTGACTGGCTCCTTCTGCAGCAGCTTCCTTCTTCTGGCATGACATAGGAGGCATTTGCCTTTCCTGGGCATGGCGCGGTAACTTGGCTGCCTGTGGTTGGATGAAACTAGCCTGTTTGTCATTGGCTGAAGTCCAGCCATTCACACACACACACACACACACACACACACACCACCCCTCACATAGAAACCAGGGTGCTCATTCCTTCCAGGGCATTATAACTTCTAGGAAATGTGTATATATATAAATGCATTTTCCCATAACCTGTGTGTTTCCATATTTATCTGTGTGTGGATATGCATATATAAGTTTCTGTATCTGCATGTATTTGAATATGCACACGTCTGCATATCTTAACATCTATCTACATGTATGCAAATGTGTGTGTGTACAATTCTTCTTTTAAATTGTTACTCTTCTGTGGATGAGTGTTTTGCCTGCATGTATGTCTCTGTACCCAATGCATGCAGCACCCATAGAGGACAGAAGAGGACATCAGATCCCCTGGAACTGGAGTTACAGACAGTTGTGAGCTGCCATGTAGTTGCTGGGAATTGAACCTGGTCCTCTGGAAAAGCAGTCAGTGCTCTTAATCTCTGAACCATCTCTCCAGCCCACAATTCTCTTCTTTTTATTTTTATTTTTTATTTTTTTATTTTTTGGTTTTCGAGACAGGGTTTCTCTGTGGTTTTTGGAGCCTGTCCTGGAACTAGCTCCTGTAGACCAGGTTTCTCTTCTTTTTAAAAGAGGGACTTGCTTGTGCCTCTGGCTGTTCTGAAACTCGCTCTATAGACCAGGCTGGTTTCAAAATCAAAGAGATTCACCTGCCTGCCTCTGCCTCCCAAGTGCTGAGATCAAAGGCATGTGCCACCGCTACCACCCAGCAAATTTTCAATTTTTAAATGTCTTTACTCAGGGTCTGTATGCATGCATGCATGCATGCATGTGTGTGTGTGTGTGTGTGTGTGTGTGTGTGTGTGTGTGTGTGTTCAAGTCATGCTGCACATTAGGAGATCAGACGACCTGAGAAAGCCCTCTCTTTTCACTACACAGGTCCCTGGGACAGACCTCAGCTGGTCAAGTTTAAGAGGAGGTGTCTTTACCCATTGAGCCATTTCTCTGACCTAGGCTCTATCTTTTTAACAGTGTGGGGGGGGAGGGGGGTGTGCATTTGTGTACAATGTATGGGTGGGTGCATACATGCCATGTCACATATGTGGCAGAGAGAGGCTAGCAGTGGAATTCGGTCTCTCCTTTCAACTTTACGTGGGTTCTGGATGCTGACCCCTGGTTGTCAGGTTTGCATGGTAAGCCCTTACCCATTAAGTCACCTCCCCAGCCTGGGGACTGGTTCAAATACTCCCCTTTTCAATTAAAGACAGCTTTAAAGACTGTGGATACTGTTCAGGCCATCATCCTTACCGGTGACCCTAAAAACCCTCTCCCTTGCCACATGGCTTTCCTTGTGCTCAGTACAGACTTGGACACCATCCAGCCTGCGGGAGACCCTTGCTCTAATCAGGCAGAAGGGCAGACGGAATAACCAGGCAGGGGCCTGATTCTAAGCCAGTAGGCCTTCTGGAAGGTTTAGGGGAGACAGCATCCCCCAGGAAACGGGGGGTGCCACTGGACAAGGGAAGCACTGGGTTTCTCTGGGTGAGTGAGAAGACAGAGCAGATGGGCTGTTGGCCGGCTCTGCAGAAAACCCACAAGTGACCTAGAGTGTGTCTGGAAAGGGCAAACCTGTTCCCCACAACAGCTGGGATAAGAATCCTAACTGGAGGCTTTGTGGACACAACAGCTGGCTTCAGCCAAGGCTGGGGCAGCTGCGAGTCTACATGAGGCTCTGCACCATCAGCTGTTGGCTGAAGAAGCCCATGCGAGAAGAGGGTGCCCCACCAGGACCCTGTGTGTGCTTCCTTCCCATTGCTTTGGGGTATAAATGAGGGGAATCGTGACCCGCCCCCAGACCTGCTTATCCATTACCACCTGTTCCATTTGAAAGTTTCAGCTTTTTTTTTTTCAACTAACACACTTCCCAAAGAAGGACAAACGTGTATCTGGGTTTCATTTGTGTGTTCTCAACATTATCTGAAAACAAAACAAAAAAATGTCTTTATAGGAGTCAGATTAATGGAGGAAGCTCAGTAACTTCCATGAATAACACCAACAGCAGAAACAATGGCTTTTGTCTTTAGCTAAGTCAGGCCTATCCACCAAACCATAGGGCATGTGGGTAGCTTTGTGAGGGGCACGTGAGCATCAAGAAATGGCCTACAGAGTGGGAAGTCAGGTTGTAGGACGGCCCTACGTGTGTGCAGCCTGCAGATGGAGGCACCCCGGCCTAATGTGGCATCTGCCTCTCATGTGCCGCACCAGTCATACGACAGGAGGTGCCACAGCTGACTGCTAAGCCCAGAAGCTGAGAAACTATGCTTCCTAAAACCCAGCACTCGTGCAAAGAATTGATTTTCCACCTCACAGAGGACAAGAATGCCCAGAATAAATAGCAGCACAGCTGCTGCACAGAGTCAGGGTGAGGCAAAAACTTTGGACTGTGTGTGAGCCATAAACTTGCTTCCAGCCACACAAATCCAAGATAGCAATAGAGACCTGGACAGTACATTTGGCCCACATTTGTCAAACTACCATGTGTCTGCAACATGGGAGGCCTGGCCTGGGACATGGACTGCCCTGCTTCTTGGCAGCTCATATACAGGTTCCTCTGGAAGGCCTCCCTGCTTCCCCCTAGTCTGCTTTCATCTGGAATGGGAAAGGGCAAAAAAGACCAGGGAACTGTGGCTTGCAACAACCCAGAACAGGAAGACCCTGGAGTTAAACATGGTTCCCTTTTAGATACAGCCACAAACCCATTTGTGCAACCCCACATCCTTCTGCCAACCCCCACTTTGCTGACCCTGGCCTGCAACCACCTCTTCTCCCCCTTCCTAGCTTTAGGCACAGGCTGGTTGGCACATGGGCAACCTTGAATGCACTGTGGGGAGTTGGAAGGGCCAGGGACAGCAGACGGTTCCAGAGTGTAGCCAAGAAGCACCTTTAAACCCAGAGTAGTGTGATCTATCTACAAAATAACCAGCTTGCATACTTCAAAATGCTGCTGCTGTGGACAGCGGGGGCCCAGAACTGGCCAAAGACTAGGAGAGAAGACACCATGACCTGAATGCTGCACGGTTTCCCATGCAACAGAGGGTGCAGTCTGGACACTTGGCACAGTGTCCTTGGATCTGCAGATGGACTAACGGCAGGCGTGGCTGAGCTAATTTCTTGAGTTTAACCATGGTGCTCCAGTTAGCTAAGAGTGCCCTTGTTCCGGTGAACAGACACAGAAATGTTGCAGGGTGAATAGGCATATTGGTTTACTCCTAAACAGCTCAAAAGGAAATCTAGCCAAAGAGCAAGACACAGAGAGATACGGAGACATAGAGAAATGGAAAGAGACATAGAAAGATGGAGACCAAGACAGAGAGAGATGAGTGAGAAAGCAGTGTGGAGATCAAAGGTAAATGTAGTGCCATGTTAATATTCGAGTGAAGCTGTGTGAAAAACACTACTCTTACATAGTGTGTGTGTGTGTGTGTGTGTGTGTGTGTGTGTGTGTGTGTTGTGGTGTCCTATATATGTAATCATGTGTGGGTGTAGGTGCGGGTGTGCTCACCCGTGCCTGCAGATGTGGAAGCCAGAAGCTGGTACTGGAATGTCTTTGTCAAGCACTCTTCCATCATAGTTTTGAGTCTCTCCTTGCACAAGACCTCACCATTTCAGTTCAACTGGCTAGTCAGAGAGCCTCAGGCGCCAGCTGTCTAAGTATTTGGGTTACAGGCACACACCACCACACCCAGAGTTTGTACACGGCAGCCAGGAATCCCAATCTGGTCCTCGTGCTGCCTGCAGCAGGCATTTTACCCACTGAGTCACACTCTCAAGTCCTTTAAATTTCAAGTTTACGAGAGAAAATGGGGTGAAGGGGAGGCCAAACCCATGCCCTCTCTAAAGATGAACCCTCTGTGTCCTGGCCCAGCTCCCTCCAAAGCTCAGCCCTTTCAAAACTAGCCACACAAGGCCATCGTCTCCTGGCTCTGCCACCTTGGCCTGGTAAGGTTCATTCCCATCTGCTTCCCAGAGTCCAGCCTCCACTCCTGAAGAGTGTATACATGCAAAACACCTGCCTCAACCTCCTCAGTCTCCTCCCTGGATGCCAAGGGATGCTCTGTCAACTTCTATCAGTTCCTCCCTCAATTCTAGCCAACTCAGCATGTGGCCTTGGGCAGGCTGCTTCAACGTTTTCCTCTTCCACCAGAGGCTCCAGTGTCTTCTCTCCTTACTCTCAGAAGGCAATGGATACTTCTTGTCTTCTACCCCGTCCCTTTCCCAAGTGCCAATCGCCTGTGATTGCTGCAGGCCTCACATGAGTGATTCCAAGTGAGTCTGCCTGCGCTCTGCCCTTCTTCAACCTTCATGCCACTTACATCTCTCTAGAAAGAGAGCCTGCGCCCTTTGCCCATTCCCTTCCTTTCCTGCCCTGCACAGGGTGGCTCCTCAAACCACACTTCCTGCTTTGACAGCTGCCTTCCATCCCCTCCCCCAGTAACAATGTGAAACAGGGCTTAAGAAACAGCATTTAGAACTGGAAGAGCTGAGCGGTGTGACTAGTGACGCAACTTGAAGATGTGGGAGAAGCTCATGCTCAATAATGACTGTCACATGACCTCCCGTCATCGCCAGCTTGACTCTCTCCATTCTGCTCACCTGTCCTTTGCTGTAAGTGGCCCCCAAGGAGAATGACGTCAGTCTGTCTGTCTCTGGCAGTCTCTGAGCTGCATGTCTCACCCACCCCAGTGCTGGACTCTCCACTGGCACACTTGCCCAAGGGCATCAGCCAGCCAGCTTCTCAGTCAACAGATCTGTCTCAGAAACCCTTAGTTTACTGAAAGGCAGGGCTTTAAGCCCACCAAGAAGGAAGAAAGGAAGAAAGAACTGACATTCCAAAGACAATGCGTTAAAAAGCAGCCCCTTCCAAAGATTCCCTGTGCACGGGGACCAGAGAACAGCTAACGTCTGCAGCATCTGAGGTCTTGTGAAGTCTAACACGATAACTTGGTTCCGAGTTATCATCTTCATCCAAAGACCTCATGCTCCCAGTCAAGCTGACCTGCTAGTATCATTCTCATTCTCTGGCCACCAGAACCCTCACCTCAAATTACCACCTACTTGTCTTCTCTTGACCCCATATAGTTTTTAAATCTTGACCAAAGAACCACAGTCTCCCTCCTCCCCAGCCAGCACTGCCCAGTCACTCAAAGTCTAGGTGGGCCTATTTTAGAACACAGATACTGCTTTTAATCAAGGGCTTGTGCTGGGTCCCACTGTAGCCCACCCAAGCTCTCCTTTGCCCTGGGTCACTTCCTTGAGACACAAGGCTAAAGAACCACTCCCGTTTATATGGTTATGGTGGCCCCCGTCCACTGAGTCAAGGTCTCCCTAGTCACAGAGCAGCTAGCTGCCTCCACTTACATTGTTCCCCATCCACTCCCCACAGACTCTGGGCCCCAGCCAAACTGCACTGTTCACCATCTGGGAACATATGTTCCTTCTGCCCAAAATAACCTAGCCCTATCTCCACCTGTTAACATTTATCCTTGAAGGATTACTCAGTAAGTAGTATTGGGACAATTGGCTAGTTATCCGAAGGGAATTCCTTAGATTCTTAACTTCATGCTAGACATCAGGATATGCTTTAGATAAACTAGAGTTTAATATATTTAAAACATCAAACCAAAAAACTCTCAAAAATATGCCCTTATTTTAAAAAATTGAAAGAGCAGAAGCTCCTAGGCTTGAAAACAAATGGAATCTCGAAGGAAACAAACAACAAATCTGATCTCAGACAGAACCCAGACTGGAGAGAGTTAAGTACTTAGCACACAAGCAGGAAGAGCTAAGCTTGAATCCCTAAAGTAGCAGTGTGCCTCTGTACTCTCAGCATTGGGCCGGATCCCCAGAGCTCACTGCTAGCCAGCCTGGCTCAACTCAGTGAACTCCAGGTTCAGTGAGAGACCCTGCCGCAAAAAAATAAGGTGGAGAATAAAAGAGAAAGACACCCATGTTCACCTCTGGCTTCTACACACATGTACATATGTACCCACATGTACACACAAGCAAAATTAAAACACTTAACACTTGGTTAACTAGGATTAAACTGATGCTAGAACTCAGGTTCAAGTTAGTCTAGCTGAGGTAGTGAGATCCTGTCCTAAAGACGCCCTATTAGTTGGGCGGTGGTGGTGCACGCCTTTAATCCCAGCACTCAGGAGGCAGAGGCAGGCGGATCTCTGAGTTCGAGGCCAGCCTGACCTACAAGAGCTAGTTCCAGGACAGGCTCCAAAGCCACAGAGAAACCCTGTCTCGAAAAAAAAAAAAAAAAAAAAAAAAAAAGAGGTGGGGGGGCGCGGGGCGGGGAGCAGTTTATGTATTGAAGGCTTCATCCTTGGCTGGTGGATGGTCATTGAAAAGTGACTGGATCCTTAAGACTCTGACCTAATCAGTGTATTTGTAGTCCCTTAGGATTAATACTCTAGTGGCAATACTGAAAGGTAGGATCGCGTTGGAGAAAACAGGTTATTCGGGTCTGCTCTAGAAAGATCACTCGTCCTTGGCCGTTTCCTGTCTCTGCTTCCCAGGCACCATGAGGTAAGAAGCTCCACTCCTGAGTAATTCGGACGCTTCTCAGCATGTTCTGCTTTACCACTGCCCAAAAGCGACAGAGCCATCTGATCATGGACGAAAGCCTCTGAAACCACGGATATCAATAAAGCAGAAAGCAAGCACCCCAAGGCCAGCGAAGAGAAGCAGTGACGCACTGTCACCCAGAGAGCCGCAAGGCGCTTCCCCGGCGCGGCCGGTGACGTCACCTCTGCGCCCCGCCGCCTCTCCGGGTCTTCCGGCCGGGAGGTGGCGGGCGGGCGGGGCGGAGTGACGTCACGAGAGCCGCGCGCCGGAAGCGGGCCGTGCAGCGCGGAAGCCGCGGGGGCGGGGCGCGGAGGCGATGGGGGGCGGCGGCGGCCGGCGATGAGCGGCGGGCGCGCGTGAGGAGCCGGCGGGCGAGGCTGGGGGACCCCGGAGCGCGAGCCGCAGGGCGGAGGGCGGGGGCGCGAGCGCAGCGGGCGGCGGCGAGGCGGCGGCCGAGAAGATGGCGGACGGCGACAGCGGCAGCGAGCGCGGCGGCGGTGGCGGCAGCAGCGGCGGGCCCGGCGGCTTCCAGCCCGCGCCCCGCGGCGGCGGCGGCGGCGGTGGGCCCGGCGGCGAGCAGGAGACGCAGGAGCTGGCCTCGAAGCGCCTGGACATCCAGAACAAGCGCTTCTACCTAGACGTGAAGCAGAACGCCAAGGGCCGCTTCCTCAAGATCGCCGAGGTGGGCGCGGGCGGCTCCAAGAGCCGCCTCACGCTGTCCATGGCGGTGGCCGCCGAGTTCCGCGACTCGCTGGGCGACTTCATCGAGCACTACGCGCAGCTGGGGCCCAGCAGCCCCGAGCAGCTGGCGGCGGGAGCCGAGGAGGGCGGCGGGCCGCGCCGCGCGCTCAAGAGCGAGTTCCTGGTGCGCGAGAACCGCAAGTACTACCTGGACCTCAAGGAGAACCAGCGCGGCCGCTTCCTGCGCATCCGCCAGACGGTGAACCGCGGTGGCGGCGGCTTCGGCGGGGGGCCCGGGCCCGGCGGCCTGCAGAGCGGCCAGACCATCGCGCTGCCAGCACAGGGCCTCATCGAGTTCCGCGACGCGCTGGCCAAGCTCATCGACGACTACGGGGGCGAGGATGACGAGCTGGCGGGCGGCCCGGGAGGCGGCGCCGGCGGCCCGGGGGGCGGCCTGTACGGAGAGCTCCCGGAGGGCACCTCCATCACGGTGGACTCCAAACGCTTCTTCTTCGACGTCGGCTGCAACAAGTACGGGGTGTTCCTGCGCGTGAGCGAGGTGAAGCCGTCCTACCGCAACGCCATCACCGTGCCCTTCAAGGCCTGGGGCAAGTTTGGAGGCGCCTTCTGCCGGTATGCGGATGAGATGAAAGAGATCCAGGAGCGACAGAGGGATAAGCTCTACGAGCGACGCGGTGGGGGCAGCGGCGGCGGCGACGAGTCCGAGGGTGAGGAAGTGGATGAGGATTGAAACGGGCAGCTTCCCGCACTGGCCTCCCCCCAACCCCACCACCATCCCCCCTCCCCCCACACTCGCTAGAGAGTTCCCTTTCCTCCTCGTCCCCAGTGAGCTAGTGGAGAGGGTTCAGGGGAGGCCGCCGACGGAGAAAACAAAATTTAAAATAATATAGTTAAGAGAAATAACCATAAGAAAACAGTCACAGACAATTAGAGAAAAGCAGTAAAGTTCCAAGGAACTGCCAGCAACCTGCAAAGAGGACAGACAGCAGCATCTCCTCACCTGCGCAAGAGTCTCAGCTTCTGTTTGAAACCAAGGTTCGTAAATTCATCAGGATAACACTGGAGGGGATAGGTCTTTGAAAGTCTGGGACAAAACCCGCATCCGAGTTCCCCAGACTCGTCCATTGATAATAGGTGAATTTGTGTTGTACCTGGGTAACCTGGTCTTAGCATCCCTCCAGGCCTCGCTGTTTTACCATCTATTCCTTCACCTCCATCAAAATCAGCATTTTGGATCTAGGTCTTAATGGAATCTTTGAGAAGAAAGAGGCCTTTGCAGTTACCCAGTTCTGAGGGTACAGGTTTATGAAAAGGAGTGCAATTTTACACAGTCATGGACAGGGCAAGCTAAGAATTCAAGAAGCTATTGAAGAATTCAAAAACCAATTGGATCCATTTTTTTTAAAAAAATGGTTTTGCATGGAACCTGGACCAAGGCCCCTGTCTTTTCTTTGCAGAATTGTTTTCCGGGATGCAGATGAATTCAGATATCAAAGCTTGAACTAGAATCCATTACTAAAATAATTTAAAAGTTGGCTTTTTTTTTTTAAGCGAAAGCAATTTTACAATGGGGATTGCTGAGGTAGGCACAAGAAGTCAGGCATAAAGCACAAGATGGATTTGTTTGAGTGGGTTGGTTGCTGCTCACTAAAGTTCTTCCCTTGATCTCTTCAGTGTGGAGGTCATTACCAAGAAATGGCTTACCATGAGTGAGAGCTGAATCCCTAGGGCTCCACCATATGAGCTAGTGAATTATGGCTAATTCGGCTGTTACAGCCACTGGCTGGCTGCATTTTAAACCTTAAAACTTGACTATCTGCGAAAAGGAACAGTGTGGCTACAAGCCTGAGCTTTAAAGGCATACACATCCTCACAGAGAAGTTGGAGACAACCGGAACTGAAGGCTTCATTTACCTTCAGTTTAATCTGTGGATTTATTGAAATACTGACGATCCTCAGGTCCAGAATTCCAGCATCATTTATTCTTTTAAAATAAATTTTTAAGAACTTGATCCATTGTATTCAGTACCTCACAATCAAAGTTGGCAAATGATGGATGAGTGATTCAAGCACTGCACCCGGTGGAAGCTGAACTCCATCTGTGAATGGAACTGAAGTGAACGTGAATGCTGACTCTATCCTGGAAGCATTTTTATACCATCTTGAGATTTCAACAAACTGGCGTTTGCCAGTTTATCCAGCTGTCTTTCAAGAATAAAAGTTGGGGTTTTCAAGGATCGCCTCTTCTATATTTTAAATGGATTTTCAGTATAAATGATTTTTCTAATCAAGTTAACCCCACCCCATCAAAAGGTATTCCTAGAAATGTCATAGGCAACTTTGAATTGAATGGGAGCTAATGTTCTTTCCAAAGTTTTTCAGGTATTTGTGTGACATCTTCTCAAGAACCAGGAGGCAAGTAACCCCACCTCCACAATCTTAGTATTTCTTTTTAACTGCATGCCTGCCCTTTATTTGAGCTGCCTTTTTAATTTATTGCATATCCTTTTTATTAGCTTATTTTGGTATTCAATCTATACAATCTTTTTGTATTTATTGGGAAATAAGTAATATACAAAAAGGTCATTTTTGTGTCTGTGGCTGAGAGGGAGGGAAATACTTGTGTATATAAAATCAGGCTTTGAAAAAAAATTTAGACTGATTGAGAATATTGTTGATCTTAGACTTAAAAATGGGAGAGCCACAAACATTGGTGCCCTTACAGACTATTTCTCTACTCATCATCCACAGTAGAATTTTTAAACGGATTTTTTTAAAGCTTTTCTTTTAAATTTTTCTCCGTTGCAAAGAATGTTTCCTAAATTGTATGGGAGCAATAGTATTTTTGATGTTCTAATGACATCCGTATACTTGTACTGTATTTTGTACTACAAGGCAGCTGTTTTCAATAATGTCCTGCTGTATTTACCTATGTGTTTTGAGTGTTTGTTTCTTTGCTGCGGAGAACAAATTCCTACTTTTAGTAAAGGAGCTGAGAAGCTAGCATTAGGTTTGCAGAAACTGATTATAGTTTCAAACTCTGAGGCAGCAATGAAAATTAAGGTTGCAGCCATTCGTTGATTGCTGTAACGTTTTCATTTTCAAATCATGTACAATTCCTGTATAGACCAACTTGTGTTCTTGCTTCAGTGGTGGTTCTGTTGCTCAGCTGCAGTGAGCCAGTTCAATTTTGCAAAGGTGCAGAACCTCTCCTTTTCAAGGGGTTGGTTTTTGTTTTTTGTTTGTTTTTTCTTTTTATTTGGCTGAATTGCAGTAACTAGCCTTGCCTTTCTATTCTGTAGAAATGACAGGGTCTTCACAATCCTTCACCAGTGGCTACTAAGCTATAATTAGCTGAATAGAAAGAATGTGGAAGTGGTCTGAGGCATATAGAGTATATGCCAAGAACACTACCATATATGGCATCAGCTTTGGTTACCAGAGAAATTTTCTTAGTCATTAGACCATATAACAGTAATATATCATATGTAAATTTTTAGATATCAATTTGAGAATCCTCCAAAAAAAGGAGCAAAGAATGCATAAGCTATGTGTTGGCAAAAGTAATTTATATTAAAATTTTGACCTGCCTTTGTAAGATTAAGTGGTAAATGTCATAGTGGTGGGTTTTTAAGTCTTAACCAATCTCTAAGGTTTATTTCTCCTGCAGCGGGTGGGTGGTCCATGGCCTCCCCTCCCACTGTAGGAAGATAGCAGAAGGGTGGGGATTAACTGTGCCATTTCACTGATCCCCATTCTAGGGACTAGGGACAATAGAAGTCTGCAAATGTGGAGAGTCGGCTCCTAAATAGTAGGTTTTGAAGGCGTTGGTCTTTGGTAGCTCCTGTCAGAAAATGGCATTGTACAAATTATGGGAAGTTACCAACTTTTCTGTTGTGTTTTTGAAATGCTAGAATTGTATTTTTTTCTTCTGAATTTGGCAGATATCCCAGTTACATTTCTGAGAAGTTGGAGCAAAACCTCCATTTCAAATTATTGTTGAGATGTTTGTTTCTCACGCTACTGTATACAAAATCACGTCTTTAAGAATATCAAAGAGAAGGGGGAAAAAAAATCTATGCAGAGACCCTACTACTTCTTAGTGTTTTCTATTGTCCCTCCACATCATTTCAGCAAGTCTAGCGGCAGTTCTTGTCAGCAAATTCTTCAGTGCGTATGCTGCACGAAACAAAACATAAATCTGCACGGCACCAAAAAGCAAACGAAAGCAAACCAAAAACCCAGACACCCTATGTATCTGTTGGAGGCATGTAGGTGGTACAAATGACTGTAGCTGTGAGCACATGGCTACTTGTCGTGTCACTTCCCATAATCATTTACTGCAGAATGATTGAGAGGCTTTTGGTTCAGGCAGCCATTAGCCTCCTGCTTCCTTTGTTACCTCTGGATCACTTTGCAGTAAATTGCAGGTCTTTTAAAAGATTCAAACTTCGGTTTTCTCAAAACAAAACAATTATTCTGTCTTACCTGAAAATGCAGGGTTGTGGGCAAAAGAGGCTGGTTATAATAATGCCCTCATATTGAGTGGTCTGTAAATGACTGCACACTTCAGGCACTAGAGTTGCTGAGGATGCTTTGTTAATGTGACCTTGGCTGGCTTTACAGGGGTGTAGGACAGTCACATAGGCGACTATTTGCATCCACCTTGCTCTTGAGGTGGATGGAAGTAAAGAGGCTGGAGTGTGCAAGTCATGCACATAAGTATTCTTCACTGTAAATTTTGTTTTCATTTTTAACCCAATTATGGTACTTTGTCCAATGCACAACTGATCTCTCAGTAGATATTCATATGAAAATAGTGTGGCCTTGACCAGTGAGAAGGGAAGAAGTGACTTATGCTTGTGTTGAAATGACCTGTTTGCTGAGTGGTCGTTCTGCAACACTCTTACTATCATCTTTTTGATTGAAGAGAGTTAATGTTCTTTGACCCTGAATTTGAGTTTTCTTCTATTTTTAGGAAGATCAGAATTGCTCTGATGAGTAAGTTGACTGCTTTGATGTCCAATCTCAGGTTTTAAAATACGGTGGCATAAAAGCCCACTGTTACTAATTCTTAAGACAATTTTGATTTCTATACCCGAAAAGTCACATGCAGAAGGCCTGTTCAGAGAGCAGAGCCTCCATCTTTTTGCTCCTTTTCCACTTTGTACTTCACTTGAAAAGGTGTCAAGTGACTTGCATTGTATATTTCCATTTTTAACCCTGATGTAGTTCTCAAAGATAAAGCACTTTCTGAACATGAAATACATGGATCGTGTGTGATGATGGATCATGGTTTCTCAGGCCCCTAGATAATCCACTTCTGAGTATTGTTCTATGTAAGGAGAATAGAGATCTTTGCTAATGTTAGGAAGTTTGTATTCTTGACTAGAATGCATTTGCTAGTTTCCAATGGATGGGAGAGTAAACAATGCTGCATTCACAATTTAATAAGTTGCTTTCCCTTGAGCCTTAAGGTAGCTTTTTCTTTTCTGTCAACAACAGCACTGAAGTTGTAGTAAGTGAATGAGATTATCTGTTTTCAGGGTTGGTTTTAGAGTACTGTAAATGAATTAGCTGTCTTCCTAAAGAGTCAACTCCCTTCCATAGACAGGATGGTGGGTGTGGGGAGGGGGGCTGGGGAAGGGAGAGAGGTAGTTTATAGAAAAGAAAAAAGAAAAAAAGAGCCACATTTACCTTAAAATATAGAGAAAAAAGAAAAAAGTTCATGTCCTGTCCTGTTGGAAATTTCAGATGTAAGATGGAAATGGCAAAGTATAATTCGTTTCCCCTGCTTTTAATTTAGAAAACCTAAGTTATTTTCAAATATTGGCCCCCAGAAGTTTCAAGAGATAACTAGACTTGTGAACGATGAATTCTATAGCAGAACTTTCAAAAGGTAGCTAGACTCATAAATGGTAAGTTCTATAGGTATCTCTGACTTTGCTATTTAAAGTTACCTTCTTCAGTCCTCACAATTTGAACCTAGTTTCATTATTGGAAGAATTTAATAAGTTTTTGTGTGAACAAATGGGATAGTAGTCAATATTGAAAATTAAATTTGGAAAATGGAAAAAGAATAAGATTGTGTTGCCCTAGTAGTTCCCATTTGCTGTGTGTACTCCTGACCCAAATTAAGGCCTTTATGAATGTACTTAATATTTCCTAATAAATAGGAAGTAGCCACCAATGTAATCATGTAACCACCTGTTTTACTTTCATTTAAAAATCCAATGCCTCTTGAATTGGACATTCCAATTGGGATAGGTAGAGAGAGCCATGTTAAACAGTAAATGCCATATTTGTAGTTTCAGTAGGAGTTCTAATAAAGAGAATGGAACTTTGTTAGAAGTTAAAGCCTTTTCATGATTCTTAACACTTTGGAGAAAGATTTTTAACTATAAACATGAGGTTCTATGATCAGATTTCATGTCCACTACATTACTACCCACTGGCGTGGATAAGAAGAATGGGTTTGTGCTCTGGAATATGGTCCAAAGCTCTGGAGAGAAAGCAGCAGGCCTGTTCCGTGTCCACTAGTGAAGTGCAGAAGGCACAGGTGTGTCCATTTTCCCACCTTCAGGAACTCTTCAGTGCTAACTTTTTCAACAAAATTATTATTTCTTAAAGGCAAAATATTTTGTGCCCTGTGTTGCAGGATCACGATGGTTAGTAAATCTTAGTGTTTGGAAATAGAGTGACAGGAAGTTTGTTTCTTCCCTTTTAAATGTCTGTCTTAAGAGAAATACAGATGCAGGAAAGTCCAGGATTATGAGCAGAATTGTATCCCTGAGCACAGTGTGTTGGGGAGGTTTTATAATAAACCCTTTTCTCCAAGCCCACATCACTATCTGTTGAACCAAAGCGCTCAGGAGTCTGAAAAGTCTAGAGACTTGGCTGTAGGTCACATGACTTACTCCACAAAGAGCCTGTGGTTTTGGCATTTCGGTGGCAGGCAAATATATTTTAGTTACTTTAACGTGACCTTGATATCTGAAATCGAGATTGTCAGTGTATTTGAAC
Organism: Microtus obscurus; assembly: GCA_963919715.1. NCBI lineage: Eukaryota > Metazoa > Chordata > Mammalia > Rodentia > Cricetidae > Microtus > Microtus obscurus. The sequence goes on from CAWTZC010000015.1 coordinate 28,161,470, forward strand.
TTTATTTTTTTCTGAAGTTAGCAGTCGTTTTAGGTGTTTACTCTTGTGAATCTTCATGCAGATGTCTTTCCAGTCTCGTGAGTACAGTGCAGATGGCACACTTGGTGTCCTGTCTCCCGGTGGTTCTGTTAAGCTAGGCTCTTCACTCCAAAGCTGGGACTCATGTCCTAGTTGGGATCCACAGAAGTCATTTGAATGAGTTAAAGCCAAATCTTGAGAGCAGGAAACAGCTTCCTGCTCTAGATGTACAATTAGCTTAGGTTGGAAATTACTCTAAAGAGGGTTTGGAATGTCTGTAGTCTGTGTAAATACCAACATGCTTATTATGCATCATGAACCAGTGTGTATGCCTGTGTATGGATTTGTAGAGCTGGTTTCTGCTTCAATTGAAGCTGCACCTTTGATTTTATAAGGTCCCCTCCACCCAGAACCCTATAAACATTTGTAAATAGAACACTAAAATTTGTAGCGGTAGGATCAATTTGGGAAATATCTGCTGAGAGACCAAAAAGTTCATTTTTTTAAGTACCTTGGTTAAAGAGTAAAGATTATTCCTCTTATTTTTTAAAAGAAGAATGCACTTTAACAAACACAGCTGCATGGGCAATTCAACAATCCATGAAGTGCAGTACCCATCCAGAAACCACACTTCCTGAGAACCGTTCAAAGCAGAGTCCAGACGGGCTGGTGATCTCACCGCCTGTAGGTTGAAGCTCAGATTCTGATGAATTGTGAGACAAGCAGGGCTGCTTCAAAGAGCAATGTGAATACAGCCAGAAGCTTCAGACAGGTCTGTAAAATGGCGGGTCCCGTATTTACCACTAACTAGCAAAACTGACAGAAAAACTCATAGAAATAAAAAGTTTAAGAATCCTTCCTGCTGGTGTGCACTCCTTCCAATAGCAGACTTTTGCAAATGGAGTTTTACAGTCTATATTTAAAAAATTGTATGTTTGTAACAAATAAAGTATGCGGAAAAGTGAATGACATTCTTGTGCCATTGTCTCTTATTTAAGGGATTGTATGATGTTTGGGGAGGGAGTTATCATTCATCGTGGTTCACAGATGGGTGTGGATTTGAGGGGGGTCCCCACCTGAAGTGGCCTGGGATCATCTGAGTTTCTATGATCCTTCCTAGTAGGGCATCTGTGGAGTAAGTCAGAGCAGATAATTTTATGCTTTGGTTCATAACCACTTCCTCTTTTTTTGTTGTGTTGTTTAGAAGGGCTCACAAAAGCTTGCTGCCCAGATGTTCCCAACAGTTGAATGACTGATTAAGCAATAAATTAGGCCCATCTTCTCTTGCCCAAATGATAGAGGAAAAACAAAATGATTGTGTCCAGTGGTCCTGGCCAGAGATTCTCAAGCTCTTTGTCTCTGGAACTGCTTTGCACTTCATATCCAAGGGAGTATTTCTGGGCTGTAAACGTGGATACCTATCAGAGTAGAAATGAGAGGTTTCTTAAGATTAATAGGCACACACATGTGATCCACTGTCAGAGTGACGACACCATTTCACTTAGCTTCTGGAGCACACCTTAGACTCGGAGTGAGAATGGTAAGCGTGAGCAGGTTTTGTTAGCCAGACTCCTTGAGAAGGATCACACTTGGTCACCATGGAAAACCGTTTCACTAGCCATCAGTTCATGTTAAGTGACATCTCTGAAAATGAAGGATGGAATTGGTGAAGATGGAAGCTTAGCTAAGTATGACAGTATAGGTTTTTAATCTGAGCAAGTTCATTCCAGGCCAGCCTGGTCTACATACTAAGACCTCAAAATATAAAAGTCGGGCAGTAGTGGCACGGGACTTTAATCCCAACACTCAGGAGGCAGAGGCAGGCAGCTCTCTGTGAGTTCAAGGTCAGCTTGGTACCGAGGGAGTTGAGGATAGACTACTCAGACAATCACTTAGTTCTTTATATGAAGTAATCCTACATGCATAGAGACAGCACTTGACTGCATACATGTAATTTTCCTGTGTTTCTGCGTTTGTACAGTCTGGCACTGGTTATTAGTGCTGGGAACAGAACAACTTGGAGTTAGGGGTACTCAACATCCAGGCTAACTGGACCAGAACTCAGGGTGCTGGTGTGGACCATTTTAAGCTCCCCCAAGGTATTTTTTTGTGTAGTCAGGTCTGAGAACTAGACCTGGCTTGTGGGATCCTAAGGTACAAGGAAGGGGAGATGGTTGAAGCCTTAGGGATCCTGCCAAAGCATTCCTCAATGTACAGCTTTTCCTTGCAACTCCCTGCCCCATGCCTGAATGATGCCTGCTACTGTGGAAGCTAACAAAGAGGATATAGTGAAAGGTTAGAAAAAAATCCCCCAGCATTGTCTTCAGTCCCTTGGCTAAGAAAACCTGGGGAGGGTTTTACAAACTCTTGCTTGCACTGGAGTTGTCCTAAGCCTTGAGCCATGATTCCTGAGTTTGGGTCTAGGAAAGAAGCTGTACTCAAGTAACATGCTTGGCAGCGTTGATACTGTTGGTTTGAAGGCTGAACTTAAAAGGTGAGCTGCCGGACCAATGGGATGACTCAGCAGATAAAGGTGCTTGCTGCCAATTCTCATGACAAAGGTTCGATTCCTGGGTACCACATGATGAGAGAAGTGACTTCCAAAAGTCGTCCTCATTTCCACTTACACACCATGGTTTGTATCCACACACATACGCAAAAAATAATAAAAGATAACTAAAGCAAGGTGTGGTGGTACACTTTTGTAATCCCAGCACTCTGGGAAGCCGAAACAGGAAGATTATGTGATTTTTTTTTTTTTTTAAAACGGTTTCTCTGGGTAACAGCCTTGGAACTGTTCTGGAGCTCAGTTTATAGACCCTGCTGTCCTAGAACTCAGAGATCCTCCTGTCTCTGCCTCCTGCATGCTAGAATTAAAGATGTGCACCATTGCCTGGGCTGCATAGCAAGACTATATTAAAAAAAAAATGGGAGGAGGGGCTGGAAGGATGGCTCAGTGGTTAAGAGCACTTGCTACTCTTCAGAGGACATGGATTGATTCCCAGCACCAACATGGCAGTATCTGTAACTCAAGTTTCAGGAGAACTATATAGAGAAACCCTGTCTAAAAAAACAAACAAAAAATCATGTTCTTTTTGTGAAGTAATTCTACTCACAGAGACAAAACTTAGATACATATACGTTAATTTTCCTGTGATTTTTTTTCCATAAATTTCTTGCCCCCAGCCTTTAAGAACATTGCATACATGTGGTGCAAGACATATATGCAGGCAAAACACCCATTTACATAAAAATAAAAACCTTAAATTTTTTTTTAAAGCAGAAATTACAATTGTGGGGGCTGGAGAGATGGCTCAGTGGTTAAGAGCACCGGCTTCTCTTCCAGAGGTCCTGAGTTCAATTCCCAGCACCCACATGGCAGCTCATAACTGTCTATAACTGTAGTCCCTTGCAAGCCAATGTCCTCTTCTGGTGTACAGACATACATGCAGACATAAATATATAAATAAATCTTTTTTTAAAAAAAAAAAAGAAATTACAATTGTGTATACTTGTAATCCCAGCATTCAGAAAACAGAGGCAGGTGGATCTCTGAGTTTGAAGTAAGCCTCGTCTATACAGTGAGTTCCTGAACAGCCAGCCTATGTAGAGAGACATGTCTTAAAAAGAATAAACGAGTGTGCATTGAGAGGAGGATCCTTTGGCACATTAAAGCTTCTTAGGGCCCCCAAGTCAATTTCATTTCCAAGGGAATTGCTGAGATTTCGGAAATGAGAGCCACCTGGTGGTCATGGTCAAAATCCCAGTAACTGTATTTAGATTAGATCATTTATAAATTCATTCTGTTAATTATTGGGTAGCTATTATATGCTGTACCAGTTGCAGAAGACATGATCTATGGTTTGGATTGAATTCACAGTTTAGCCAGGAGAAAGAGTTTACGAAGCAATAAGAGCGATGGATGATTTTATTGAATACTCCATCCCTAACTCAAGTATTTGGTCCTTACAAGAGACAGCTGGGCTGGAGAGATGGCTCAGTGGTTAAGGGCATTGCCTGCTCTTCCAAAGGTCCTGAGTTCAATTCCCAGCAACCACATGGTGGCTCACAACCATCTGTAAAGAGGTCTGGCGCCCTCTTCTGGCCTTCAGGCACATACACAGACAGAATATTGTATACATAATAAATAAATAAAAATATAAAAAAAAAAGCCGGGTGATGGTGGCGCACGCCTTTAATCCCAGCACTCGGGAGGCAGAGGCAGGCGGATCTCTGTGAGTTCGAGACCAGCCTGGTCTACAGAGCTAGTTCCAGGACAGGCTCCAAAGCCACAGAGAAACCCTGTCTCGAAAAACCAAAAAAAAAAAAAAAAAAAAAAGAGAGAGAGACAGCTGCAGAGAAACTGGAAGCTTCACGTGATCCCCACACCTGTCATCCCTGCACTTGGGAGTATCTAGATCTTATAGTGAACATGAGGCCAGCCAGGCTACATGAGACCAAACAAATCCCAACAAATGAATACGCCTCTTCTCTCCATCCAGTATGTAAAGCTAGCTAAAGGCAGCTGCTGCTGAAGAGTTTGGCATGCATCCTTTTGAACATTTTAATAGGGTGCTTTTAAATCCCAACACTGATAAGTGGCCATTGCATTTATATATGCACTGATTTCTATCAAGGAAATAGGGACTGAAGAGATGGCTCAGTGGTTGAGTACTTAATGCTCTTGCAGAGGACCTGAGTGCACTTCTCAGTGCCAACTCAGGACACCTCTTACCTGCATCCATATGCTCAGACCCACACATACACATCATTAAAAATAAAAGCTTGAGCCGCGTGGTGGTGGCGCACACCTTTAATCCCAGCACTCGGGAGGCAGAGGCAGGAGGATCTCTGTGAGTTCTAGGCCAGCCTGGTCTACAAGAGCTAGGTCCCTTACAGGACAATCAGAGCTACAGAGTGAAACCCTGCCATTCCAAGCAGCGTCTGTCTCTGGTGGGGCTACATGGCTTCTCCCTGATTCTGCCTTCTTTCTCCCAGCATTCTGTTTAGTTTTTCCCTACCTAGCTAAATTCTGCCTTGCTATAGGCCAAGGCAGTTTTCTTTATTCATTAAACAATAAAAGCAACACACAGATAGAAGGACCTTTCACACCAGTCTACACAGTGAGTTCTAGGCCAGCCAGAGTGGCACAGTAATACCCTCTTTCACCCCCTCCACCCTCCACCGAACAGCAATGATTGGAAGTGAGATGTGGCGCACACCTGTGATCCCAGCGCTTAGGAGGCAGACACAAGAGGATCAGCATAGCTCAAGATCATTCTCAGAGGGCTGGAGAGATGGCTCAGTGGTTTAAGAGCATTGCCTGCTCTTCCAAAGGTCCTGAGTTCAATTCCCAGCAACCACATGGTGGCTCACAACCAACTGTAATGAGGTCTGGTGTCCTTTTCTGGCCTGCAGACATACACAGAGACAGAATATTGTATCTATAATGAATAAATAAATATTAAAAAAGATCATTCTCAGAGGTATAATTTATTTGAGGGCAACCTGAGACATCGGTTGCTGCTGGAGTTATAGGTGGTTGTGAGCCACCAGACATGAGGGCTGTGAACTAACTCAGGTTCTCTGCAAAAGCAATATGACTCGTAACCTCCACGCTAGCTTCTCAGACCAACTCTATGCTTGTTTAAGGGAATTTTTTATTACATTTATGTGTGTGCGAAGTTATGGCACACATGTGGAAGTCAGAAGACAACTTATAGAAGTCAGTTTTCTTTCTCCATCATGTGGATCCTGGGAATCAAACTCAGGTCATCAGGCTTTCGCTTGCTAAATTAATCTCAGCAGCCGAAACTTTATTACCTGTGTAACAGATGACTCAGAGCAGAAAGCTTATTCTTTAATGCACATGGTACGAAAAGAGTGTGTTGAGTGCCCTGGAGGGATACTGAGAGTGATCTCCTCAGGGAAGGTAGTGGGGATGCAAAACAGCAGCTGCCCAGCTCCTGAGCGGATACCCAGAGGGCAACATCACAGGGTGGTGTAGGAGGGTCTTCTATGTGTTACTTTTATTGGTTAAACAAAGAAGCTGCCTTGGGCCGGGCGGTGGTGGCACATGCCTTTAATCCCAGCACTTGGGAGGCAGAGGCAGGCAGATCTCTGTGAGTTCGAGGCCAGCCTGGTCTACAAGAGCTAGTTCCAGGACAGGATCCAAAACCACAGAGAAACCCTGTCTCAAAAAAACAAAAAAACAACAACAAAAGAAGAAGAAGAAGAAGAAGAAGAAGAAGAAGAAGAAGAAGAAGAAGAAGAAGAAGAACAAGAAGAACAAGAAGAAGAAGAAGAAGAAGAAGAAGAAGCAGCTACCTTGGCCTTTTAATAGACCAGCCCTTAGGTGGGTGGAATAGACAGAACAGATTTCTAGGAGGAAGAAGGCAGTGAGGCAGACGCCATGTTTCTCCTCTATGAGATGGACGCTGGTTAGACTCATGCCAGTAAGCCACAGTCAAGTGGCAATACAGATGATTAGAAATGGGTTAGATCAATATGTGAGAGTTAGCCAATAAGGGACTGGAGATAATGGGCCAGGCAGCAATTTAATTAATACAATTTCCGTGTTGCTATTTCAGGGTATAAGCTAGCCAGATGGCGAGACACAGCCCACTGCCCTTCTACTACAGAGTGGCTGCCCAACGTGGTCTACTGACTCCACGTAAAATCTGAGAGGGCTTAAAAAGGAGAGAGAGAGAGAGTTTAACACACCACCTGGCTCCTAGCTAGCTCTTTAAACTTAAATAAACCTGCTTCTCTTTATCCACCTTTTTTGCCTTGGGGCTTTTTACTTTCTTTCTGTATACCTTACTTTCACAGCTTCTTGTGTCTACTGGCTGGCAACTACCTGGCTGATGCCTGGGCATCTTCCTCCTCCTCGCCTCTCCCTTTCTCTCATTCTCTCCCTAGCTCTCTATTCTTGGTATATGTGTTTAGGGTGGTGTCCCTCACATATGCCAGGCAAGAGCTCTAGCACTGAGCTACAACCTACATCTAAATTCAGTGATTTTAAGAATGATTTTTCTGAATTATCTGCCAGGTAATTCCCCCGCTGGAGTTTAGTGGTAAACCATAAGGTGGGGCACATTAGCTTCAGGTAGAGAGCTCCAAATGTGTGTGCTTCAGTGCTTGTGTTACTTACAGTGTGGCAGAAGGGTTATCGGTTACATGATAATACTTAAACGTTTGTGCAATAATGTCAAGAGTGAGTTTCAGAAGTATGTATCTAATAAAAAGTGAGCAAACTCTAAATTTATTCCCACATAGACTCCCACACAACTTCTGTGGATGCTTATAAACCAGCAGGGCCTCAAGCTCAATGGCCCCAGGAACGCCAAGAGTCACAATCTGCTGTGTAAGTTTTAAGTGTCCGCTTCAAAACTTGGGGGTTTTGAGCACTGGCTGCTCTTGCAGAGGACTTCAGTTCTGTTTCCAACCCCCATGTGGTGGCTCACAGCTGTTATGCACAGGACATGAGACCACCAGGAGTTTGAGTTCAAACGCAAAAGCAAAGAGTCTTTATTATAAGCTCAAGCTTGGGCCCTCCGTTGTGTCCATTCCAACACAGCAGTTGAATTAGGAAGAGCCTTGAGCTCAGCTATGGCAGGCTTTTAAGAAGTAAAGTAGCCGGGCGGTGGTGGCACACGCCTTTAATCCCAGCACTCAGGAGGCAGAGGCAGGCGGATCTCTTGAGTTCGAGGCCAGCCTGACCTACAAGAGCTAGTTCCAGGACAGGCTCCAAAGCCACAGAGAAACCCTGTCTCGAAAAACCAAAAAAAAAAAAAGAAAGAAAAGAAAAAAAAAGAAGTAAAGTAAAGGGTAGGGGAATTCTGGATTCAGGTGGGGTTTGAACACTCCTGATTGGGCAGGAATGGGACAGCAGGGGTCTTTATTTTTTCTGGGTTTTCTAGACAGGGTTTCTCTGTAGCTTTGATGACTGTCCTGGAACTAGCTCCTGTAGATCAGGCTGGCTTTGAACTCACAGAGATCTGCCTACCTTTGCCTCCCGAGTGTTGGGATAAAAGGAATGTACCACCACCTCTTCACAACCTTCTTGAGATTCACAGGATCTATTTGCCTCTTGCATGCACATGATGCACAGATATATATGCAGGCAAAATACTCGTACACAGAAAATTTTAAAACAAACAAATAAAAAACCAAGCCAGGTGGTAGTGGCACATACCTTTAATCCCAGCACTTGGGAGGCAGAGGCAGGCATATCTCTATGAGTTTATAGGCAGCCTAGTCTACAGAGTTCCAAGACTTTAGTAAAAAGGAGCTGCTTTTTACAGTATCAGAGACCACACCTAAATGGGCTTGTATCTTAAAGACTATTGGCTGAAGGGGCAGAATGTGTTCCCACAGCACCTCCCCCTTTTGTTTAACTAAGAGAGTTCCAAACCCAATACAAAATTATATACACTAGGAACAGATATCAAGTATAATTAGAATTACAAGCAACATAAACAATATTAAGCAAGGAATGTATGCAAAATGTTTTAATAAACATTCTATCCTAAGGAGTCTAAGTCTTGTATAGGAAATGGCCCAACTAGCTCAGTCAGTAGAGCATGAGACTCTCAATCTCAGGGTCATCTCAGGGTCATGGGTTTGAGCCCACATTGGGCGCCAAATGTAGGAGGAGCTGCTTGTTCGTTCCAGCTGCCCAGAACCAAAATAATCACACAGAAACTGTATTAATTAAAATACTGCTTGGCCCATTAGCTCTAGCTTCTTTTTTTTTAAATATTTATTTATTTATTTATTATGTATACAATATTCTGCCTGTGTGTATGCCTGAAGGTCAGAAGAGGGCACCAGACCCCATTACAGATGGTTGTGAACCACCATGTGGTTGCTGGGAATTGAACTCAGGACCTTTGGAAGAGCAGACAATGCTCTTAACCTCTGAGCCATCTCTCCAGCCCTAGCTCTAGCTTCTTATTGGCTAACTTTTACATCTTAATTTAACCCATTTCTAATAATCTGTGCATCACCACGAGGTCGTGGTCTTCCAGCAAAGTTTCAGCACATCTATCTCTGGTGGTGGATTCATGGTGTCTCCCTGACTCCACCCTTGAGCACCATTATGTTGACTGAGGTTTTCTGTCTCACCAGGTCCCACAGCCATTTAGCCCCAAAAAAATCACACAGAGGTCTACATTAGTTATAAACTGATTGGCCTAGTAGCTCAGACTTCTTATTAGCTCTTATAACTTTTATTAGCTCATTATTCTTGTCTATGTTAGCCGCGTGGCTCAGTACCTGTTTTGTTGAGGCAGTCATATCTTGCTTCCTCTGAGTCTGGGTCATGACTGCAGACTGCTTTCCTCATCATAGAATTCTCCTGTTGTCATTGCTCCACCTCTACTTCCTACATGGTTTCCCCACCTATACTTCCTGTCTGGATACTGGCCAATCAGAATTTTATTAAACAAGTACAAGAAATAAATGTTTACAGGGTAAAACCATTGTCCCACAGCAATCCCCCCTTTAAAAAAAAAAAACAAGAACTCTGAATCTAATATCCTTTGTTTAGCTCTTTTTCTTACCATTATCCATAACAACTTGTAACCCACATTCTAAACAAAGGAAAATACCCATAGTCCATTTTTTGGGAATGTGATCATAGTTTATCAGGCTACTTCCTGCTGAATTGGGGCACTGATAATCATTTGGGAACCCAAAGGAAATTTTTAATTATGATTGAGTTGTGACTGGAGTATCCTGTGAAGCTTGATCATCTCAGTCAGCAGTCTTGAGGCTATTCTGGATGTAGAACTTAGACATCTGGGCCATCTGCTTCTATCAGAGATTTCTCAAGGGGTCTTGTTTGATCAAACCTTGTTTTTCTTAGCCCAGAATAAATCCATAGCTTCTCATTTTCTGTGGAAACAAAAGCAAAAACCTCTTCTCCAAAGTAACAAATCTTCTAACTTCAATTTTGAAGTCAATGCATTTACAAAATATTTATGTTTTATTAAATGTCTTTTAGCGCTGTTGCTCCTTCCTCAGCTGTCAAGCAATTCAAAGAGATCATAATAATATACATAATCCATACTCTCTGTAAATTTTCCATTTTTACATGGCTTATTTTTCTTCACGCCTTTTAATCTATGACTATCTGTACTCTGTCTCTTTAAAGACTTTACCCTTTTTTAAAGCATCATCTTTATTTTATGACTTTATTTTATATACCCTTTTTCTTCTTTCTTCCAAACCTATGTACATTTATCCAACACTATGACTCATCTGGATTTGTCTTTATTGCATATCTGTAATTCTTTACTGTCTTAAAGAGCTTTTAAAATGGTAAGCAGCTTGGTTGCAGCTGCTCTGGATGCTGGATCCGCCTCTCTCTAATTTCAAATGGTGAAAGTACCATTACTGCTAGCTCTGGGGTCTCCAGGTAGGAGCCCAGGTAGGAGCAGCGCTCAGCACTTTAGCTCTGAGAATGAGTGTGCAGCACATAAACATTTTTTGTATGAGTAATAGCTAACTCTGCCATGCAGAGCACTGCACAGCCTGGAAATATCTCTGTATATGGTGGCAGAAATTCGCCATGCTCTCTGCCTGTGCACTCCTAGCAGTGCTGAGCCCTGGCCATGGTCTCAGCTACCTTCCTCCCGACCCCAAGTGAGCCCACAAATGCCATTGAAAAGCTCCATAGCCAGTGTTTGTGCTGGCAGCATGGCCCAGGAAGCTGCATTTTAAAACAGCGCAACTTTTTTTCCTGCTAAGGCTGAATCAGAAAAAAACTCTCTATAAGGAGCTTCAAGCAAACAAAGCCCATCCAAAAAAATTCCGCTAGCAAACCATGCTTAACTCTGTTCTTTTGTCTAGAATTAATTATTAAGCTTTCTTGGGTTTTCATGGATGTGGTCCACCATGTTGTGTACCAAAATGTAGAAGGAGGAGCTGCTTGTTCATCCTGGCTACCCAGAACCAAAATAATCACAAAGAAACTGTATTAATTAAACACTGCTTGGCCCATTAGCTCTAACTTCTTATTGGCTAACTCTTACATCTTAATTTAACCCATTTCTAGAAATCTGTGCATCACCACGAGGTAGTGGCTTACCAGCAAAGTTTCAGCACCTCTATCCCCAGTGGCGGATCCATGGTGTCTCCCTGACTCTGCCCTACTTTCTCCCAGCATTCAGTCCAGTCCTCCCCACCTAGTTCTGCTCTGCCCTTCTCTGCTCTGCTATAGGCTGAAAGCAGCTCCTTCATTCTTTAATAGTAATCATAACACACAGAGGGGACTCCCACATCACAAGACAGCCAGGGAAACATAGAGAGAGCCTGTCTTAAAGAAAAAAAGCCTTGGTAATGACTTTGAAGAATCTTTGCCCATAGACCATGTTTTAATGAATAAGAATGTGCACTTACAAATCACTTCATAAACTAAGGTTTTTCATTTAAGATTTATTTTTATTTTATGTGCATGAATAATTTGCCTCCACGAATGTATGCATGCCACCTGTGTGCCTGGTACCCAAGGGGGTCAGAAGAGAGTGCAGGATACTCTGGAACTGGAAGTGGGTGCACTGTACATGATGTACAACATGTGTGCATGTGCTTCAATATTCTAACAAGATGGGGGAGCTATCAAATTTTAACATGCTTTAGAATTCAACTCTTCTACTCGTTGTGATAAAGTAGATGTGAACCACAAGTGTGCAGGTGGCCATTTGTTATTCTTCGCTGCCCATCACTCTAAGATTGTTTTGAGTCTTTGAAAATAGTCTACACAGCATTGAATGACTAGTTTCTTACTTACATGCATGTATGTTTTGCCTGCATGTATGTGCAGTGCATCATGTGTGTGCAGTGCCCATAAACGCCAGAACCACTCTCTAGAACTAGAATTACAGTTATAAGATGCCATGTAGATGCAAGAAATTGAACCTGGGTCCTCTAACCACTGAGCCATCTCTCCAGCCCCCTTTAACACTTTTTTTTGTTGTTGTTTGGTTTTTTGAGACAGAGTTTCTCTGTGAAACAGCCCTGGCTATTCTGGAACTCTCTCTCTCTGTATACCAGGCTGACCTCAAACTCACAGAGATCTGCCTGCCTTTGCCTCCCAAGAGCTGGGATTAAAGGTGTGTGCCACCACCGCCCAGTAACAAATAGGTTTAGAGACTCAGACTGTTCTTACATTAATTGCAAAAAAATTTAAGGGAGAAGTTCCTTTGAGATCACAACCATGAAGTCACGTGGTTATACAAACCCTGCTGCATTGGTGTGTGAAACATGAAACACATTTACCTTTCTCCTAGCACTGTTACATGTATATTTGTGTCTATGTATCTATTTTATTTTTGAAGCAAGTCTCTACCACAAGACCTGAAGCTCACTCATTGGTCAGACTGACTAGCCAGAGACTGCCTGGAATCCTGCCTCAGCTTCTCAGTGTTTGTTTTACAAATGTGTGCTTATGTGCTCCATGTCTGCCTCTGTTGGGAGGGGGTTGTTTGTTTTTGCTTTTTGAGACAGGGTTTCTTTAACCCTGGCTGTCCTGAAACATGCTTTCTGGACCAGACTGGCCTCTATCTCACAGAGATCCACCTGCCTCTGCCTCCCAGTTGCTGGGATTAAAGGTGAGAACCACGTCTGTCTGGCTCATGTCTGACCTTTTGAGTAGAGGAATCTAAATGCAAGATATCATGCTTGCGGGGGCTGGAGAGATGGCTCAGTGGTTAAGAGTATTGCCTGCTCTTCCAAAGGTCCTGAGTTCAATTCCCGGCAACCACATGGTGGCTCACAACCATCTGTAATGAGGTCCGGTGCCCTCTTCTGGCCTGCAGACACACACAGACAGACTATTGTATACATAATAAATAAATAAACACTAAAAAAATAGATATCATGCTTGCAAAGCATGTTACTCACTAAGCCATTTCCCCAGCCACTGTGTATTCATGTTTTTGTAAGTTGCTTAATGTCAGCTAGGCAGCAGTGGTGCACACCTTTAATCCCAGCACTTGGGAGTCAGAGACAGGCAGATTTCTGTGAGTTTGAGACCAGCCTGGTCTACAGAGTGAGTTCCAGAACAGCCAGGACTGTTTCACAGAGAAACCCTGTCTCAAAAAATAAAAACAAAAAAACAAAAATAGTTGCTTAATGGTGCACAACACAAATATATCAAAAACTTACCCTATTGTCCTTAAGAGCTAACCTGGTTACCTATCCTTTTACATTGGCTTTGTGTTTTTCTCACTTAAAATTATATTTTTCATTTTATGTGTAGGAATGTTTTGCCTGCATGTATGTATATATTTGTGGTGATATTTTGTCTGTGCTCTAACAAATAAAGCTTACCTGATGATCAAAATGCAGAGCTAGCCACTAGTTAGCTATAGAGGCCAGGCAGTGATGGCACACACTTTAACCCCAGCACTTAGGGGGCAGAGGCAGACAGATCTCTGTGAGCCTACCCTGGGTTATGCAAGATCGATCCAGTCTAAAGGAGGATCAGAGTCAGGTGGTGGTGGCTCACACCTTTAACCCCAGCACTAGGGAAGTGAAGTCAGGAAGGGGTATGCCTAGGTGGAGAGAGGAATGAAAGGTGGGAAGAGACAGGAGCTCATGGATTCAGTCTGAGGTTTCAGAGAAAGGCATTCAGTCTGAGAACTTGTAAAAATAGGATATCCCATTTGGTCTGAGGATTTCATAGAATTAAGAACTAGTAGCTGGCTGCTCTGCTTCTCTGATCTTTCAACTTTCACCCCCAATATCTGGCTGCAGGTTTTTATTATTAAGACCAAATAGAGATCGCACAACACACATTTTACTTAGAGGTTCAGGTATCATCTATTGAAGACTGCCTTCTCCCCTGCTGAACTCTGTTGGCACGCTTGCCAAATGATCAACCTACATGAACATGTGGGTTCATTTTCAAACTCTGGCCCACTGGTTTATCATTTTGCTAGAACATACTTGGTTACTATAGCTTTGTAGTCTGTTTTGGAATTAAGAAAGGTATATCCTCCAACTTGGTTCTTTCTCAAGATAATTTTAGTTATTCTAATTCTCTTGCATTTGCGCATGAATTTTAAGATTTCCTCACCAGTAACTTCAATAAGTGAGGATTTTGATGTTATCTTACTAATTTTTCACCCATGTATGATTTCTATTACTTTGAGGTCAACTAGGGCTACCCAGCAAGTTCCTGGCCAGCCTCAGCTATATACTTAAAGACTTTATCTCAAAGGAGAGTGGAGAGAGAAGGGGAGAGGGGAACAGAGCAGTTTAGCAGGGAGAGGCTAATCTAAACAAGGCTGCCAGCTGTTTGGCAACCAAAGCAGCAGCTAAACAGCCCAAGAGAGGCCATGGCAGGAAGGACAGAGGAGAGACAAGGCAGAGAGCTGAGACTGAAAGGGGTATAAAGGCTGCAAGGAGCCACAGAAGAGAAACTGCAAGCCCTGAGCACTGGAAGAGTCCAGGGAAGCAAGAGTTCAGGGCCAAGGATTTCAGTTACAAAACCAAAAGGTGAAACACTGGCCACATATGCCTGTAAGCCCAGAACTGAATCCAGAGATAGGTGGGTCCTGGGAGCTTGCTGGCTAGCCACAATGACAAGCTTCGGGTTCAGTAAGAGACCCTGTCTCAAGGGAATAAAGTGGAGGGAGATAGAGCTGGACACCTAACAGCATCCTCTGACCACCACGCGTGTGCACACTCATACGGACGGACCATGCAGGAGGACACACACACACAATCCTTGAAAAAAGGTAGGTGCTATTTTCAGTTTTACTAACAGCAAAAATAAGCTTGGTGACATGAAATACTGTACATAAACCACATGGCTGCAAGTCAGTCAGATCTTTCCATAGGTGACACTATCTTAGTGATTGATTTAAATGTTATTTTTCTATTTAATTATTTGCCAACTAACATTTCTAGACTACTAGGCAAAAAAAAAAACTAAAAAAAAAACTAAAAAAAATTCTATGCTCCGAGGGAGACCCTTACAGTATATAATTTGTGCCACAACCATGCAGAAGGACACTCATCTCAGATTAAGAGGTCAACGACAGAAAATATTCTAGAAAATGTCTTCAATGAGCCCTGTCTTTGCACATAGCCCAAGCTGGCCTTGAACTTGTGATATTTGCCTCAGCCTACCAGCGAATACTAAGATTACAGGTGTGTCCCACCACGTCTGGTTGTGTTTACTTTTAAAAGATGAATAAAAGAGGCAAGACAGAGGATTGCTTTAAGAAAAGGCAAAAACACATACAAAAGCAATATGGAGTTCGGGTGTTGGGGAAGTGATAAGAAACAAGGTGAGCAGGGGTCAGGGCCTTCGATACCGTGCTAATGATTTGGATTCTGTCTTTGTACAGAGATAACTGGCTTATGTCTTGGTACACTGGTAACGCCATTTCCTAGTAGACCAATATTATCATTCAATTATGCCCTGAAACACAAAGGAGTAGTAGTTAACAGGGTACGTACTGTCTACTGGCTAACTCCGAACTCGAGCCCAGTTCTATTATCTGAGCACATCTGCATTTATTCTGATTTCATTGGCCCCCTTCTCCTCACTTTTGTCTTTATCTTCATCTGGATTTCCCAAAGTCATTTAGAAGCTCATCCCTTCCTCGTCTAGAATTCAAATTATTTTTTCCGGAAAGACTCACTTCTTCCAGGTTACTGTTTCTGATGGAGGTTAATTGTCAAAAGAAACGTAATTCAAGGGCTGGAGAGATGGCTCAGTGGTTAAGAGCATTGCCTGCTCTTCCAAAGGTCCTGAGTTCAATTCCCAGCAACCACATGGTGGTGGCTCACAACCATCTGTAGTGACGTCTGGTGCCCTCTTCTGGTCGGCAGACACACAGACAGAATATTGTACACATATTAAAAAAAAAAAAAGAAAGAACCGTAATTCAAACTTGGGGACAGATACCATCTATCTAGAGGAAATTTTCTAAATACACTGGCTTGGGAAAACCGAACAGTAAGGGCAAAGTCTCAAAATAAAACAAAAGAGTAGAGAATTATTTCGTTCGCAATTAATTCCTAGGACTAGTCTGGGCTTCCCACGGCGAAAAGAATAAACCTTTGGAAGCTGGAACCAGAACGAAGTCCTAAGAATTCTGATGGGGTGTATGCAAATGACTACGTTCTCCTAAGCTCACTTTTTCAGCTGAGAAACGGACGGACATAGCTCTCCCATATCGCCCAGGTTCAATGATCATCACAAAAACAAAGAAGTGTTTTAAAGTTGTATGAACGGGTGGACGATAGCTAGAGAATTTTACTACCGTGCCGGTGAGTCACACATATTCCTAAGTTTTCCCAATAGCTTCGGCACGAAGGTAATTCCACTTTAGACTTTTCCTTCCGTGCTATCACATTTCCCCTAAACTTCTAGTAATAGAAGAAAAACAAAGCAAACTAAGAAGGCCTAGCGCGCTCGTGCACGGGCGGGAAAGGCACAGGGCCGCCGAATCACTCCGTTGGCTCACCCCGCTGTTGTTCCCAGACTCCCGCCTCCGGCGTGGCCGGCAATGTTTTCATTGGCTTTTCTCCTCTCCCATTGGTTCGTTCTTCTGTTCATCAGACTCCGCGCCAGGAGAGAGGCGGAGAGCGCGTCAATGTTGGGGTTGGAGGCCCCGCCTCCAAGTGCCGTGTGCAAAAACAAACAGCCGTTGGGGAGGCGGTGCCGAGAGGGAGGAGTTCCGGCTAGAAGGAAGCGTCCCATTGGTCCGCCGCCGAGGTTCAAATGAACAACGCGAGCGGCTATTGGTGGCGGCGGCGCGAGGCGGGCCGGGGGCATTGTCCGGCTCCGGCTGCGGTGGTCCAGCTGCAAGAGCGGCGGCGGCGGCGCGGGGCGGCAGTGGGCTTCGCGCGGCCGAGACCATGGTGAGTGCGGGGCGGCGCGGGGAGCAGGCGCACGGAAGCCCCGGGCGGCGCCTCCACCTGTGGCGCTGGGAGTGGGCGGTGTCGCGCAGCCGAGCGGGAGCGCCCGCCGGGGCCGGACTCCGCCTGGGGGGCCGCGCCGGACGCGGGAGGCAGAAGCAGGGGCGGGTTCAGCGGCGCCCGGAGGAGGACCCGCCGCCGCCGGGCCAGTGCGGAGTCTCTGGCGCCGGGTTACGTAATGCCCCTGCTGAGGATCGGAGGAGTTCTGACCCTGCCCACCGGTACCGCTCGGTCGGTGCGCGGTTTGCACCGGCTTGAGGCGGTCACCGGATTATGCCCCCACTTCTTTAAAGGCAACGGTTTATTTACAGGGCTGCATCTGAAAGTATCTTTTCATTCTGCAGTTCGGATCTAGTTGAAAGCGGATTTTTAGAAACGAAAGTGAATAAAACTTTAGCACCATTCTAAATTCAGGGGAAGGAGAAAGTGCTAAAAGCAACGGAAACCTGTGCGTTGCGTCAAAATTGTTAGAGGGAATGACGCTCTCAGTTATGGAATTGTATTGATGTCGGTATTCCTGTTCTAAGTATCCTTTCACTGTTAAAGAAATAACATGCCTTCCCAATAGTGAGTCTGTCCACACACGTAAGAGATTAATTAAGGAAAAACTATTTAATAGCGCATGTCCGGCTGGGTTAACACCTAAGCAAGAGCCAGCCTTCATCGGGAGCTCTAATTTATGTACATTTTAGGCTTGTGCATTCCACAGACACTGTCATCCTGAAATCTCTTTTCGGTTTCGGGTCCCAGGTTACACTTTGAACAATTAAAACAGAGGCAGGAGATAGCAAGTCTGGCCACTTAGGCAGATAGGAGATTTACACAGCAAAAAATACTACATATTACCAGGATTATTGTAAGTATGCCATTGTTGTTCTTCTTTTTCGAATAGTCGTTTCCCGGGTCATCTTTCCCACCTGACAGAATTATGTTTTCCCTGATAAGAGCTCCGGGGAGTAAATGGCAGACTAGGACTTAATGATGCTTGTGACCCTGTGCTGCCTGCCGCCTTGATTTGTGTTTGGGTGTGGGAATCTGGGCATAACTGCTGGTCTTAAATCGGTGCTGTCTCCTTAGCCTTGGGAATGGAGTCTAACTGGCTGGGTCAGTCCCGGTGAATAAACTACTGTATCCTAGCATCCTAAATTCCCCTTATCAGGAACAGGCACGGTTAGCTTAACTGCACTGCCTATCTTTGGGTTCTTTTGGAGGCAGTGCTCCTTTAGCTAAATCTGATTTGTGTCAATGTCTCCTAAGCAAACCTATTAGGAAGTCCATTATCACATCAGCCTTAGTACTTTGAGTTTCACCTACATCTTCACGAGACAGGTACCTTCAACAGGTGCGCTGCCTTCAAAGTTAAAGCCAACCCCAGGCTATCATTTCTCATGTGACAAATAGTGTAATGTGTCTCATGTTGATGACATGTGAGGTGTTTAGTAGATGACTATAAACAGATTGGCCAGTGGAAAGTAGCCAAGTTTGGACTGTAAAATTCTCAGACCTCAAACTAGAAAAGTTCTGTCAGCTGTCATTGTATGGTGACTGCAGGAGTTACTTGTTTGTACAGAAGGTAATCTGCTCAGGCAGTTAGGAGTTTCTGTTTGTTTCTTTGTGTTTCGAGACAGGGTTTCTCTGTGTAGCTTTGGTGCCTTGGATCCTGTCCTAGAACTAGCTCTTGTAGACCAGGCTGGCCTCGAACTCACAGAGATTAACCTGTCTCTGCCTCCTGAGTGCTGGGATTAAAGGTGTGCTCCACCACCACCCGGCCTCAGGCGGTTGGTTTTTATGATCCCGGTTATTTTTCTTTCTCACATTGTAGTGATAGGTTTTCAATATCTGCCCAAAAATACATAAGCCTTAAGAGAAAAAAATATACTGATGGCGTTGATTGTCCTTGGTTAAAAAAAAAAGAAAAAAAAATTGACGGGAAATAAAAGTGGTCTATTAGAGTAATAGCAAAGTATCCAATTTTCAAGGCGAAAATCTATTTCAGTATGTTCCTTTCCCATGAATAAACTTTTTTATTTATGTATGTATATTTTGGAATAAACTTTTTAAACCAAGACAAAGTTTGTATTCATTGTGTATATGTAAGGGTGGGCTTATGAGGTCAGAGGACAGCTTGCCGAAGTCTGTCCTCATTCCACCAGTGAGTCTCAGGCTCAAGCCGAGGTGGTAAGGTTAATGCCAGTTACCTGTACCTGCTGAGCCAGCTCCATAGCCCAGCTTTTACATATTTTCTCTTTTCAGTCATCAACGATTTTTTATTTAAAGTTGATTATATGTGTAAGTAGCAGCTTATTGGTTTTTTAAAGTTTTTTTTTTCTTTTTGGTTTTTGTTTGGTTTGGTTTTTCAAGGCAGGGTTTCCCTGTGTAGCCCTGACTGTCCTGGAACTCACTGTGTAGACCAGGCTGGCCTCACACTCATATAGATCTATCTGCCTTTGCCTCCTAAGGGCTAGAATTAGAGGTGTGTGCTGCCAGCACCCAGTTACAATATTTATTGTAGAAAGTGCTAAGCTTTGCTCACAGCAGCTAGAAATGGTAACGCCAAAGCTTGGGTGCTCCACAGTCTTGAAACCTCCCCTCCCCTCACTGCTGTGACCAGCTTCCCACAAAATACAGACAAATAGAATAATGAGTGGCCTTACTCCACTTCCCAATAGTCTTTGTTCTATCTGAATCTCTGTATCATCTGTGTTCTGTATTTTTAAATGCAGAATTGCTAGTTGAGTTCTTATAGCATCCCAGAGCTTCTATAGCCCACATCTCCAACTCTTCCACATTTCTCCTGTAAATCAGCTCCAGAAGCCCAAGAGCCATAGATCAAGTTTAGTCATGACAACAACCCCACTCTTGGTACTAAGTTTCTTTATTACTTTCCTCATCACTTGACCCAGATACTTGACAAAAAGGTTTAAAAAAGGAAAAACTACTAGGCTATAATGGCGTCCAGCATTCGGACGTAGAGCCAGGCAGATCTCCATGAGTTGAGGCTAGCCTAGCCTACAGAGAGAGTTCCAGCAGGACAACCAGGACAACACAGAGAAACCCTGTCTCGAAAAACCAAAAGAAAAATGTGGGAGGGACTTTGGCTCATGATTTCAGATGATTTTGGGCCTCAGTTAGCCCCATACTCTTGGGCAAAGCATTATGGTAGCAAGAGTGTGTACTTCATGGCTTGCCGGGAAACAGCCAGTTACAGTGCACTCTGTAAGGACATACACCAGTGACCAACAACCTTCATTTCTGTCTTACCACCTAAAGAGTGCTAATATTTGAGAATGAAGCCTTCAACTCAGTCCATTACATGTGGCTGATTCTGTTTATTTGGCTGCTGTAATAATGTTGTCGTGAACAGAGCTGTACAAGTACCCATTTGAGTCATGACTTGTTTGGGGTCTGTAACTAGAAATGGGCTGGCTGGGTCCTGAGGAACTTCATTCTCTTTTTTCAGTGTTTAGTTAGCCTAATTTTTTTTTAAAATATTTATTTATTTATTTATTTATTACGTATGCAATGTTCTGTCTGTGTGTATTCCTGAAAGCCAGAAGAGGGCACCAGACCTCATTACAGATGGTTGTGAGCCACCATGTGGTTGCTGGGAATTGAACTCAGGACCTTTGGAAGAGCAGGCAATGCTCTTAACTACTGAGCCATCTCTCCAGCCCCCAGTTAGCCTAATTTTTGATAACATGGTTGTTCTTCCTCCCAGAAAAGATAAATTCTCAATTTTATTTATTTATTTTTTGGTTTTTCGAGACAGGGTTTCTCTGTGGTTTTGGAGCCTAACCTGGAACTAGCTCTTGTAGACCAGGCTGGTCTCGAACTCACAGAGATCCGCCTGCCTCTGCCTCCCGAGTGCTGGGATTAAAGGCGTGCGCCACCACCGCCCGGCATAAATTCTCAATTCTCTATGGAAATAATGTTATGCTGATCTTTTTGAAAAGTTAAAAGTTGCTGGGCAATGGTGGCATGCACCTTTAATTCCAGCACTCGTAAGACAGGCGGATCTCTGTGAGTTCAAGGCCAGCCTGGTCTACAGGAGCTAGTTCCAGGACAGGCTCCAAAGCTACAGAGAACCCCTGTCTTGAAAAAAAAAGGAAAAAAAGAAAAGTTAAATGTTTCTGAAATGCATGAAACTTAATGTCAATCAGAAATTTGTCAGATTTATAGATAACTTAAACTTTAAATATGTGTTAGTGATTGGTTTTTTAATGTGTTAATAGAAGGATATATATATATATATATACATACATACAGTGAGGCAGCAAATCACCTAAATATCTTAAGTTTTTATAAGAAATTTTTACGTAGTCAGGCAGTGGGGGTGCACGTTTTTAATCCCAGCACTCGAGAGGCAAAGGCAGAACGATCTCTGAGTTCGAGGCCAGCCTGGTCTATAGAGTGAGTTTCAGAACAGGCTCCATAGCTACTGAGAAACCCTGTCTCAAAAAAACTAAAAAAGAAAGGAGAAAGAAAGAAAGAGAGAGAGAGAGAAATTTTTACCTAAAGTATTGTTTTGTGACTTTTTTGCATTAACATTTTCAACTCCAAATTGTTTTCCTCTAGGCTGGAGGCAAAGCTGGGAAAGACAGTGGGAAAGCCAAGGCTAAGGCAGTGTCCCGCTCACAGAGAGCTGGGCTGCAGGTAATGAATGAATCCATTCTGTCAGTTTTTTGTTTTCTTTTACAGTTGTAATTCATGACCCAGAGATGATTTACTGATTGCAGAAATGTCCTTTTTTTATAATACACCTTTGAATGGGAGAGTAACTAGTTAAGGCATAAATTATAAAGTAAGCCATTAGTTTGTATTTTATAAGAGAATAGGATGTCTTAACAAATTTGTTAATTTTTCCCCCTCTATTAATATCTGTTCTTGGGCCTGGAAAGCAGAATTTGAAAGCAGAATTAACAGTTAAGAATGTGTGCTGCTCCTGTGACACCTGATCGGGGATCTCACACAACTGATACCACACAGACCCGCATGTGCTTAACAGTGAAATAAACCTCTTTTTAAATACCTGCTTTCTCGAGATTATAACTATGTTCTTCATTCTTACAAACTTAGAGTGCGTATACTCTGGTTTTCCTTTTGAGAATGTTTGTAGTGGCTCATTGACTTTCAGGACAGGATAGAACTAGAGACCAGTATTGGATTTTTGCACTATTTTCTAAATATTTCCCAAAAGACTTCCATTGTAGTCTGAGAAGTATGTTCTAAACTCCTAAGTATTCTCAAATTTCATGTATGTGAATTATTACGTTAACCTACAGACAGTTTTCTAGATGAGTAAAAATTATTCCCTGCACATAAGAAATGCTTCAAAAGGGGCTGGAGGAGCCAGGGATGGCGGCACACGCCTTTAATCCCAGCACTCGCGAGGGTGGATCTCTGTGAGTTCCAGGACAGCCAGGGCTGTTATACAGAGAAACCCTGTTTCAAAAAAGAGGGGTGAAATGGGGAGCTCGAGTGTTGGCTCAGTGATGAAGAGTGTTTGCTGTTCTAGAGGACCAGAGTTGATTCTCATAACCTACATGGTAACTCAAAACCATCTGTAACTCCATTTCCAAAAGGGTTAGGCCTTCTGGCCTCTTTGGGCACCAGGCACACATGTGGTAAATAGACATCAATGCAGGCAAAACATTCATATACATAAAAATAAGGGTGTGTAATTTTTTGTTTGTTTTGATTTTTGTTTTTCAAGACAGGGTTTCTCTGTGTAGCCCTGACTGTCCTGAAACTCACTCTGTAGACCAGGCTGGCCTCAAACTCACAGAGATCCGCCTGTCTCTTCCTCCCAAGTGCTGGGATTAAAGGCATGTGCCACCACTACCCGGCTCTTAAATAGTTTTTAAGTGGGAAATTGGAAGTCCATACTATGTGATGTTGTGTGTGTGTTGTTTTTTCATAGCTTCCCTTTGTAGCCGTGTCAGCCTCCTGCCTCAGGTGTGCTCACCACAACAGCAAATCATGTTTCTTATGGCAGTTTCAACAAGTGGGTTACAGAATCTCTGTGACACAGAAGGAAAGGGGAGAGGAACTTCAGTTCATTTTGTTTTCTTTGTTTTGGGGGGTGTTGCTTGTTTGTTTGAGACAGGATTTCTCTGTGTAGCCGTGGCTGGCCTGGAACTCACTCTATAGACCAGGCTGGACCCAAACTGAGAGATCTACTTGCCTCTGCTTTCTGAGTGCTGGGATAAAAGATGTGTGCCACCACCGCTTAGCTTAAAATTTTTATTTTAAGCCGGGCGGTGGTGGCGCACGCCTTTAATCCCAGCACTCGGGAGGCAGAGGCAGGCGGATCTCTGTGAGTTCGAGGCCAGCCTGGTCTACAAGAGCTAGTGCCATGACAGGCTCCAAAGCTACAGAGAAACCCTGTCTTGAAAAACCAAAAAAAAAAAAAAAAAATTTATTTTAATTTTATGTGTATGATTGTTTTGCCTGCTTGCATTTGCATCATGTGTGGAGGTCCAAAGAAAGCATCGGAACTCCTGGAACTGAAGTGAACTACCATGAGGGTGCTGGAAACCAAATCCAGATCCTCTGTGAGGGTAGTGTGTGCTCCAACTGCTGAGCCATCTTTACAGTTCAGGAACTTAGCTTTTAAAGTATTGTGTATTTCAGGGCACTGCTTAAATTCTCATAATTTATTTCAGGTGTATTTAAGCAGTGGAGACTATTGCATTGGTTTAATAAATAAAGGGGTTGGTGCGTGGGAGGGGCACGGGAGAGAAGAAGAAAAGGGTTGGTGAGATGGACCAGCGTATAAAGGCATTTACCTCTAAATGCCTCCGGACCCAAATGATGGAAAGAGATATCCAACTTTGGCAAGTTGTCCTCTGACTTACACACAAATAAGTAAGTGGAGCCTGGAGAGATGGCTCAGCAATTAAGAGCACTGGCTCCTCTTCTAGAGGACTAAAGAGGTTCCCTGCTCTCGTTTGGGCATCTCTTACCTTAGTCTGTAGCTCCATCTCCTGGGGATTCAGAGTCCTCTTCTGGTCTCCCTAGTACATAGACACAAATAAATGTAATAAAGTATTGTAAGATAAATATGCCGGGTAGTGGTGGTGCATGCCTTTAATCCCAGTACTCAGGAGGCAGAGGCAGGCAGATCTCAGTGAGTTCGAGGCCAGCCTGGTCTACAAAGCAAGTTCTAGGACAGCCAGGACTGTTACACAGAAAAACCCTGTCTTGAAAAAAAAAAAAAAAAGTAAGATAAATATTTTAGTGATTTAAAGGATTAAAAGTCATGCATGTAGCTGGTGGTGATGGTAGACGTCTTTAATCCTAGCACTTGGGAGGCAAGGTGAGTGAATCTCTGAGCTTAAGGCCAGCCTAGTCTACAGGAAAAGTTCCAGGACAGCCAGGGCCAAACAAAGAAACCCTGTTTTGGTGGTGGGGGTGGGGCGAGTTCATATAGGAGTTAGAGAGAGAACTAAGTAGTTAAGAGCACTGAATGTTCTTCCAGAGATCATGAGATCAATTCTCCACACTCGAATGGCAACTACAATGTCTGTAACTCTAGCTCAGGGGAATGGGCATGCAAATGGTGTGCAGACATACATACAAGGCAAAATGCCTGGACACACAAACGTTTAAAAGTAAAATGAGCAGGGCTGGAGAGATGGCTCAGCGGTTAAGAGCACTGCCTGCTCTTCCAAAGGTCCTGAGTTCAATTCCCAGCAACCACATGGTGGCTCACAACCATCCGTAATGGAGTCTGGTGCCCTCTTCTGGCCTGCAGGCATACACACAGACAGAATATTGTATACATAATAAATAAATATAAAAATAAATAAATAAATAAATAAAATGAGCATGGCTTTGTTTTTTTGATTTTTTGGGGGGAGGGGGGTTGGTTTGGTTTTTTTTGGGTTTTTTTGGGGGGGAGGTTTTTTTTTTTTTTGGGTTTTTTCGAGACAGGGTTTCTCTGTGGTTTTGGAGCCTGTCCTGGAACTAGCTCTGTGGACCGCTGGTCTCGAACTCACAGAGATCCGCCTGCCTCTGCCTCCCAAAATGTGTGGCCCAGGCTGGCCTCGAACTCGTGAACCCCCTGCCTCTGCCTCCTTCAGCAAATCCTACCAGCGTGCGCCACCACAACCGGCTGGCTTTGTTTTAAAAATAATCCATGTAACTGAGGAAGTCTAGTGTTGCCTGTGATAGTAGCTGCTTTGGAGGCTGAGGCAGTAGGATCACAAATTCAAGGTCAATCTGGGCTACGTAGTGTGTTAAAGACTATGCTACTTGTGGGCAGCTTAGCCTCAGAAAATAGAGAGCAAGTCTTAGGTGTGGTACAAAGCTTCTAAACTCAGATTTCTGCAAATTGGAGGCCAACCCACACACTGTTCACTCTGTATAGCAAGATCAAAGAAAAAGTACAAAGAAAGATTATCGCTTTAGCAGTAAAGCACCTGCCCAGGATGTTGTCAGACTCCAGGTTCAGTCTCTAGAGCTACAAAAAAGAAGTATGAGCAGTAGATGGGAAGAGGTAGAGAGTTGAAGCCCCTCCCCTGTCCCACAAAAAAAGGTTTTCTCTAAGATTGTAACTTTTAATCCCAGCACTCCAGAGGCAGAGGCAGGTGGATCTCTATGAGTTCAAGACCAGCCTGGTCTACAAGACAAGCTCCAAAGCTACAGAGAAACCCTGTCTTGAAAAATCGGGGGTGTTGAGGGGACTTAGAACTTTCTAATCTAAGGCCGGTGGTGGCGCACGCCTTTAATCCCAGCACTTGGTAGGCAGAGGCAGGCAGATCTCTGTGAGTTCGAGGCCAGCCTGGTCTACAAGAGCTAGTTCCAGGACAGGAACCAAAAAAGCTACAGAGAAACCCTGTCTCGAAAATCCAAAACAAAAAACAAAAAAAAAAAACCTTTCTAATCTAATAGAGGATTGTAGTGTGAGTGCTGTAAGGTGATTGATGCACTAGTTACTGCAGAGCTTATTGAAATGCATATTAAATAGTTAAAAGCAGAAATAAGGCCAGTTTTGTAAAGGTTGTCCTACACAAAATTAACTAGTTTCAGATCATTTATGAAAAATTAGTGCTGTGGGGGCTGGAGAGATGGCTCAGAGGTTAAGAGCATTGCCTGCTCTTCCAAAGGTCCTGAGTTCAATTCCCAGCAACCACATTTTGGCTCACAACCATCTGTAATGGGGTCTGCTACCCTCTTCTGGCCTGCAGGCATACATACAGACAGAATAATGTATACATAATAAATATTTTTTAAAAAATTAGTGCTGTGGATGAGATTCATAGTCTAAAAGAATAAGAAACAACAAGAACATTGATGGTCCCTTTAAAAAGTTTTTTTGTATTTTTCTTTTTTTTTTTTAATTTTTATTGAGCTCTACATTTTTCTCTACTCCCCTCCCTGCCTCTCTCCTCCCCTTCAACCCTCTCCCAAGGTCCCCATGCTCCCAGTTTACTCACAAGATCTTATCTTTTTATACTTCCCATATAGATTAGATCTATGTATGTATCTCTTAGGGTTCTCATTGTTGTCTAGGTTCTCTGGGATTGTGATTTGTGGGTTGGTTTTCTTTGCTTTATGTTTAAAAACCACTTATGAGTGAGTACATGTGATAATTGTCTTTCTGTGTCTGGGTTACCTCACTCATAATGCTGTTTTCTAGCTCTATCCATTTTCCTGCAAAATTCAAGATGTCATTATTTTTTTCTGCTGTGTAGTACTCTGTTGTGTAAATGTACTACATTTTCCTTATCCATTCTTCGGTCGAGGGGCATTTAGGTTGTTTCCAGGTTCTGGCTATGACAAACAATGCTGCTATAGACATAGTTGAGCACATGTCCTTGTGGCATGATTGAGCATCCTTTGTATATATACCCAAAAGTGGTATTATTGGGCCTTGAGGAAGGTTGTTTCCTAGTTTTCTGAGAAATCGCCACACTGACATCCAAAGGGGTCAAAATATTTTTTATTTGTTTTGTTTAGGAACCAGTGTTTGTAGACAGGGGACAGGGTCCTGTAACCCAAGTTGTCCTCAAGCTTGCGATCCTAATGTCTTCTCTCCCCAGTGCTAGATTCCAGTTGTATGCCAGCCACTAAGTTGTTTTAAGAGGTATGCGTGGTCCTGTACAAAGAATCACTGGGCATCTGCCTGAAACTTAGCAAGGCCCTGTCTCCTTTTTTTTTTTTTTTTTTTTTTTGAGACAGTGTTTCACTGTGTAGTACTGGCTGTCCTGGAACTTGCATTGTAGACTAGGCTAGCCTCAAACTCAGAAGTCTGCCTGCCTCTGCCTCCCAGGGATGAGATCGAAGGTGTGCACCATGCACAACCCACCCTTCCTAAGACATTGTCTTAAAGGCCTCATTGTAGGGCAGGAGAAAGGCCCAACTATTAAGAGAACTGACTTCTTCCAGAAGATCCTGGTTTGATTCCAAGCACCCATGTGGGAGATCACAACTGTCTTCCGGTTTTAGGGGATCCAGTGGCCTTTGAAAGAACTAGGCTCAGCCGGGCGATGGTGGCGCACGCCTTTAATCCCAGCACTCGGGAGGCAGAGGCAGGCGGATCTCTGTGAGTTCGAGACCAGCCTGGTCTACAGAGCTAGTTCCAGGACAGGCTCCAAAGCCACAGAGAAACCCTGTCTCGAAAAACCAAAATAAATAAAATAAAATTGAGGAAGAACAGAGTTAAGGTCAGAGGAGAATGGTGGGTGAAGGTTGAAAGTCATGTGACTTTTATGTAAAAATTGATCAGATACAATTGTGATTATTGGGCTGTATTGAACATGTAATTGATAACAGCATGGTATACTCATTTTCACAGTGAACTGCATTGCTAAAAAATTGAAGATTTGGTGCTGAGTAGTAGCACATCCATATAGGTGCTAGGACCATTAACTACCGAGTAAATTTGCCCGTAACAGGGGTAAGCCTTCAGTTATACTCAAGCACTGCAGTGCCTCCCAACAAGAAAGATGTCTCTTTTTCAGTTTCCTGTGGGCCGGATCCACAGACACTTGAAGACTCGCACCACAAGCCATGGACGGGTGGGAGCTACTGCTGCTGTGTACAGTGCCGCCATTCTGGAGTACCTCACGGCTGAGGTTTGTGGAGACGTCACGTTTAGTTGCTCTAAACTAAATGGCTGCGGCTGCCATGGAGAACACATTTTTGATTTGTATTTTATGTGCATTGGTGTTTTGCCTGTATGTATGTCTGTTTGAGGTTGTCAGATCCACACACACACACTTTTTTGGGGTGGGGGTATTTTCAAGACAAGATTTCTCTGTGTAACTGTCTTAGCTGTCCTGGAACTTACTTTGTAGACCAGGCTTCAAACTCACTGAGATCCGACCGACTCCCAAATGCTGGGATTAAAGGCATGTGCCACTTCTAAAGAGATTAGTGCAACTCTTTTTTGTTTTGTTTTGTTTTGTTTGTTTGTTTGTTTTGTTTTTGTTTTTTTGAGCCTCATATTGTCTAGTCTGGTTCCAAACTCCAGCATGCCAGAGGGTGACCATGAACTTTTGTTCCTTTTGTCTGACCCCATCCTCCTGCCCCTCGCCCCACCCCTACCTCCCCCCAGTGCTGGGTAGCAGAAGTAAACCACCACACTGGCTGTTTCCTTTTCTTCTGTTTTGCTTTTTTGAGACAGCAACTCGTGCTGGCCTAGAACTTACTCTGTGTTCTGCTTAGTGTGGGGAGTTTTTTTGTTTGTTGATTTGGCTTGGTAGAGACAGGCTGATAGGAATTCTGTGTAGACTAGGCCAAATGTCATCACTCTGCCAATTTTTTGTTTGTTTGTTTTTTTTCTCCTGAGATAAGATTTCTCTGTAGCTTTGGAGCCTGTCCTGGAACTCCCTCTGTAGACCATGCTGGCCTCGAACTCAGAGATCTGCCTGCCTCTGCCTCCTGAGTGCTGGGATTAGAGGCGTGCTCTGCCAATTGGAGTCCTGGTGTGCTTGGTTTCTGTTTGTTTATATTTAAGTGAGGGCAAGCAAACCACATTTTTCAGAGCCAGGATAAAGAAATATTTTGTAATTAAGTGAACTGTGAGGTACATATGTTAGTCATTTGGCAGTGTTCGAGGCTCCTTGCCTTGCACACATGAAGCCCTGGGATTGTTTCCCAGCACCCCCGTAAACTGGGGATAATGGAGTCAGGAGGATCAAGAACTCAAGCCATCTTAGCTACATAGTGAATTCAAGGCCATCCAGGGGTATATGATAACTCTTTCTTTAAAAAGTAAACCAGGGACACTACTCATGAAGTTACAACATGGCTTCTTAGTTTATGAAGATTTGTAATAGAATATGGCCAGGCATGGTGGCATATGCTTGTGGTCCTAGATAGGAAGGTTGTGAGTTTGGGGCCATCCTCAGCTATCTAGAGTGTCCCTGGGCTGGAGAGATGGCTCAGTGGTTAAGAGCATTGCCTGCTCTTCCAAAGGTCCTGAGTTCAATTCCCAGCAACCACATGGTGGCTCACAACCATCTGTAAAGAGGTCTGGCGGCGCCCTCTTCTGGCCTTCAGGCATACACACAGACAGAATATTGTATACATAATAAATAAATAAATAAATAGAGTGTCCCTGCCCCAAAACTAACAAAGAACTTGCTCTGTTAAAATCAAAAACCTTTGGATCTAGTAGGTAGCAGAGTCAACAGCCCTTCCCTCGTGCTCAGAAGTGAGCTTCACATTTCAGTTAGATAAGTTATTTTGGTAAGACTGGTTTTTTGGTTGGTTTGTTTGTTTGTTTATTTATTTATTTATTTTCAAGACAGGATTTCTCTGTGTAGTTTTGTAGCCAGTCCTGGAACTTGAACTCACAGAGATCCACCTGCCTCTGCCTCCCAAGTGCTGAAATTAAAGGTGTGCACTGTCAACACCTGGCTTAGCAAGATTTCTTAATATGAGGATCCTGGATCTTCTCTCCCTATTTCAAGACCTCCCCTGGAAAATGCATAGGAAGGCATGAAATGTTGGCAACTACATTCCAAACCATAATTAGAGTAGCAGGCAAGTCAGGTGGTAGAGACAGCCAAGCCAAGTAGAAGATTCTTTTTTTGTTTTTTGTTTAAGATTTAAATATTATGTATACAGTGTTCTATCTGCATGTATGCCTGCAGGCCAGAAGAGGGCACCAGACCTCATTACAGATGGTTGTGAGCCACCATGTGGTTGCTGGGAATTGGACTCAGGAGCTCTAGAAGAGCAGCCAGTGCTCTTAACTGCTGAACCATCTCTCCAGCCCAAGCAGAAGATTCATAATGGGGAAGATGTGCTAGGGAACAAAGCTGAGAAATGTGACTGTAATGTGCGTTAGTGATCGCATTGCCATAGTTTCATCACCCTCCTGTTCAAGATTTAACTGTTTTATGGGTAGTTTGGGCTTTGCTATGTTACGCGTCAAAGGTTTCATGGGGGCATTTTGCTGTTAATTGAGATACTTTCTTCTTTGATCCTATTCCAGATTTTTACTACTGGCTTTAGGAAGATATGCATTTTCCTTTACTAGTGCTGTGGCGTGTAGAGTTACACTCACCCCGTGGAGGTCTTTCTACGTTCCTATTTGGGATTCAGCTACATTTTCTTTGTGGTACTTGGGATTGAACCCAAGACCTTATGAGTTAGGGAACTCCTCTATACTGATCTACGTCTCTAGCCCTTTGGATGTTTTGTTTTATTATTTTATGTATTTGGGTATTTTACCTGCTTGTATGTCTGCTTACCACCTGCGTTCAGTGCTCACAGAAGCCAGAAGAGGGTGTCAGGTACTCTGGGTCTGGAGTTAATGGTTATGATGGGGGATTGGAGAGATGACTCAGAGGTTAAGAGCACTGGCCACTGAAGCCACATGGTGGTTCACAACCATCTGTAATGAGATCTGGTGCCCTCTTCTGGCTAACAGCCATACATGCAGGCAGAACACAGTATACATAAATAAATTTAAAAAAAAAAGAATGGTTATCATCCACCATGTAGGTGTTAGGAATTGAACCAGGGTCCTGTGGAAGAGCAGCCAGTGTTCCTAGCCACTGAGACACATCTCCAGTCCTGTCCTTTGTTTCTTTAACACAGCCTTGTAGGCAGCCTCAGCTGGCATTAGACTTGTGGTCCTACCCAGCGACAAGTGACTGAGCTACATGTTTCGCTCACAGCTGGCCAGGGTTTCTAGGGTAGACCGCCTCCCAGTACAGCTCAGTGAGAGGGAGGTGCGTAGCTTGTGGGAAGCCTGCAGCTTTAGTTTCTTTATGCTTTTAACTTGTCACGTTTATTCTTAGATCTGGCCTCATGATTAGTACAGTGCCATTGTCGTTCTGTCATAAGTATCATGTCTTACCAGTATCAAAACTCAGAATAAACAATGAATTCTGGGTTGTAAAGGGGTTTAGTTTTGCACCTGTCTTTTATTTCTTTGTCCACCAGTTTGCCAAAAGCACAGGTGTTATATAAATACATTTTAAAACAAGTCAGCATATTCTAGGTATTTAACCTTGGAGTTTTGACAACCAGTGATGATTCACGCCTTTAATCCCAGCACTCTGGAGACAGAGGCAGATGGATCTCTGAGTACAAGACCAGCCTGGTCTACAGACTGAGTTCCAGGACAGGCAAGGCTACACAGAGAAGCCCTGTCTTAGGGGGGTGGGGATTACGTGTGTCTCTGTGCAAGGAGGGGAGTCAATGGGAGGTATTGAGTGTCATAAAAACAAACAGTGACAGAGAGGTTGTTTTCCTACAGTTTAAATCCTACTGTTTCCTTAATTGTGTTATTTCATGGACGCTTTAAAGGTGCTGGAGTTGGCAGGTAATGCTTCCAAGGATCTCAAAGTGAAGCGCATCACTCCACGTCACTTGCAGCTTGCAATCCGAGGTGATGAAGAGCTGGATTCGCTCATCAAGGCTACCATAGCTGGGGGCGGTATGTGTTATTAAGTCTACAGTATTTCTAATTAACATCCTTCAGATCAGTGATCCTCAGCATCAGTGGTTAAATAGGAACCGTATGACTTTTAGGTCCACAAGTGTTAAGTGTACTGCAGTTCTGTTGGTGCGGTGAACCTGGATCCCCATAAATGCTACAATTGAGCCACAACTCAGGACCCTCTGGGCCTCTTCTCATAGTGGTCTGAGTAAATATTTGTCCCCTTGCCATGGGCAGTGCTATTTTTATTTTAGCTTGTTGTTTACTTTTGTGATACTTCAAGCCTAAGGTTTAAAGTACTGCCCCATACATTTTGAACTATGCTAGAGAAATAACATGTCCTGAGACGTTGCTTGTTAGGATAGTCTTGGCAGGACCAAAGTGTTCTATACGGTCTGTAAAGATGGAGTTACCAGGTGCTTCCAGAACCTTGTAGTGGCTGCAGTTAGCTACACTTAGTATTCCTATAGAGTGGCTTCTGGGCTCCTATAGGTTTAATAGGATCCAAATATGAAAGGTGATTTAAATAAATTCCATCCTTTGTATAATTGCTTGTTTACTTTAGCACTGAAGCATTAAAATATTCAGAATGTTATCATAGTGTACTAACAAAACTTCTTGAATTTCATTCTAGGTGTGATTCCGCACATCCACAAATCTCTGATTGGAAAGAAGGGACAGCAGAAAACTGCTTAGGAAGTGATTTAACCACCTGCTCCCCATTACTGTCTGTAGCTGGACAGTGGACACCTGTGGGATTGTGTGGAAACTTTAAGAACAGTTCAGTGGAAAAGCATAGACAATTGCTGTAGACAAGATAAAAGAAACATTTGTATGTTTTTAGACTTGTGAAGTTTGATAAGTCCCTTTCCCTGTGGTCATGGTCATGTGTTGATTGGCCAAGTTTCTCCCTTGTGTTTTATACAAAAATAGAATTGATAAAACATTTTTTACAAAACTAATTTGTCTCAGAATTTCTTCATGATGTGTTGGAAATACTTTGCTCACACCTGGGCATGGCTTTGTCTATATCAACCCTAGCATCTGGGAGGTGTGGGCAGGACCTTCAGAGTTCACAGTGACCCTTGCGTACATACTGAGTTCTAGGGCAACCTGGACTACAAGAGATTCGGTCAAAAGAAAAAAAAAATTGCTCAGACATTGAAATTTTTAAGTTGCAAATTAGTCTTTTAGTGGTGGCCCATGCCTTTAATCCCAGCACTTGGGAGGCGGGGTCAGGCAGATCTCTTGAGTTCAAGGGCAGCCTGGTCTACAAAGTGAGTTCCAGGACAGGTTCCAAAGCTACAGAGAAACTCTGTCTCGGAAAGCCAGAGAGAGAGAGAGAGAGAGAGAGAGAGAGAGAGAGAGAGAGAGAGAGAGAGAGAGAGAGAGAGAGAGAGAGAGAAGAAAAATTTAGTCTTTCAGAGTAATCTTAAAAATTGGAAAGTAGGTGCACCCACACACTGAGACAATGGGGATGTTCTATCGGGAACTCACCAAGGCCAGCTGGCCTGGGTCTGAAAAAAGCCCGGGATAAAACTGGTCTCGCTGAACATAGAGGACAATGAGGACTACTGAGAACTCAAGAACAATGGCAATGGGTTTTGATCCTATTGCACGTATTGGCTTTGTGGGAACCTAGGCAGTTTGGATGCTCACCTTACTAGACCTGGATGGAGGTGGGTGGTCCTTGGACTTCCCACAGGGCAGGGAACCCTGATTGCTCTTTGGGCTGATGAGGGAGGGGGACTTGATTGGGAGAGGGAAATGGGAGGTGGCGGTGGGGAAGAGACAGAAATCTTTAATAAATAAATTAATTAATTAAAAAAATTAGAAGGTAGTATACCATGTTGAATCCTGGATACAATCTAATATACCATTTTTATTACATGCAACCAAGAAAGAAAATCTTTGTGAACTAATGCCAGCAATTAGGAGATAATCTTCATTGCAGAGGTGGAGGACAAAGGGGGAATTATGTATTCAGGGTCAAACTGGTAATGGAATGAGTTGAATCCTTGCAGCGCTGCACTTACCAGTGTGGTGCCTCTGCTTCACTGGCCAAGGAGCATTATTGCCCCAGGAACCAAATAACCTGCTGAAAAGGTGACTGAGCTCGTAGATAGGGCAGTTAGAAGCCGAGCCTCGACCTTCCTGCCCCAGAGTTCATACCACGACTTAGAAATGCTTCTGCTTTGTCAGTTTTCTGCTGTTGTCTGGGAAGTCTGACTTTCTGTGGTCTCATAGATCTCACAAACCTGCAGTAACATACAGTCTTTAAGTATATCGTGATCTTTTTTTTTTTTTTTTTTTTTTTGGTTTTTCGAGACAGGGTTTCTCTGTGGTTTTGGAGCCTGTCCTGGAACTAGCTCTTGTAGACCAGGCTGGTCTCGAACTCACAAAGATCCGCCTGCCTCTGCCTCCCAACATACAGTCTTTAAAGATGTCTGAGTAACAACGCACACAGTTTAACTTAATTCACTAGTCAATGTATTACAGCCAAAATAGTATTTTTCTTCCATGAAACTCTTTGAAAGAAAGGAGTTGATATAACAGTATCAATTCCTTTTTTTTTTTTTTTTTTTTTTTTGAGACAGGGTTTCTCCGTAGCTTTTGGTTCCTGTCCTGGAACTAGCTCTTGTAGACGAGGCTGGCCTCGAACTCACAGAGATCCGCCTGTCTCTGCGATTAAAGGCGTGCGCCACCACCACCCGGCTATCAATTCTTATTTTGAAGAAATAATTTTATCATGGAAATTGTGACAAATACACAGAAATAAAGAGAATAATGCTGGTCTGATAGAGTCATATATCCTGTCCTCTGACTTTAGTCTTGTGCCAGTGGGTTGCTTTGAAGTCTGGTTACAGTCTTCACATCTATGTATTGTAGAGATTTACTTGGTTTCCACTAAATATTCCACTTAGGGGCTGGAGAGTTGGCTCAGTGGTTAAGAACGCTGCCTGCTCTTCCAAAGGTCCTGAGTTCAATTCCCAGCAACCACATGGTGGCTCACAACCATCTGTAATGGGGTCTGGTGCCCTCTTCTGGCCTGCAGGCATACACACAGACAGAATATTGTATACATAATAAATAAATAAATATTTAAAAAATAAATAAATATTCCACTTAGAGATGGGACACCTCGAAGACAGCTACCAGTTTTAATATGAACTAACAGCATTCAGGTTTTCCTGGGTTTTGTTTTTAACAGTTTGTTTGAATCAAGATCTAGACAGGAGGCTGAAGAGATGGCTCAGCAGTTAAAAGCTCTGGCTACTCTTCCAGAGGGCCAGGGTTTGAAAATTCCCACCCAGCACCCGCATGGCAGCTCATAACTGTCTGTAACTTTGGTTCCATGTGACCCAACACACATGGCAAAACACTGATGCACATAAAACACTAGATGATAGATAGATAGATAGATAGATAGATAGATAGATAGATAGATAGATAGATAGATAGATAGAAGATCTAGACAAGTTGGGACTGGAGTGATGGCTCAGTGATTGAGCACTGGCTGCTCTTCCAAAGGTCCTGAGTTCAATTCCTAGCAACCACATGGTGGCTCACAACCATCTGTAATTAGATCTGAAATAAATAAATCTTTAAAAAAAGAAAAAAAGGTTGGGCAGTTGTGGCGCACACCTTTAATTCCAGCACTCAGAAGGCAAAGGTAGGTGGGTCTCTGTGACTTCGAGGCCAGCCTGGTCTATAGATAGAGCAAGTTCCAGGACAGACTCAAAAGCTACACAGAAAAACCCTGTCTCCAAAAGACAAAACAAAAAATCTGAATGAAAAAGAACAAAAACAACAAAAATCTCTTCCTACTCCATTTTTCTTGCCTCTCCAACACCTCTCTATTAGTCCTGCTGGCTTTGGGAGCCCCGGTGTGTCATATACGTCATCTTTATCATTTATGCCCTGGCAACGCTTAGGCACATATGGGCAGCCCAGGTATGGCGGTTCTCCAGCTGTTCCTGTGCTGAGCGGTCCTAGATGCTTGTGTTATTGTCATATCTAAGGTTCCTCGGCCTTCCTCTTCGCCTTATCCCGTGCACTCCTCCAAGCAGTGCATATCTGCCGTCATTCATTCTTTTTTTTTTTTTTTTTTTGGTTTTTCGAGACAGGGTTTCTCTGTAGCTTTGGTGCCTGTCCTGGAACTAGCTCTTGTAGACCAGGCTGGCCGTCATTCATTCTTGTAACATGGCCCAAGTATCTCACGTGCCATTGTTGTATCCTGTAGTTTACTTCCTTCTGTAGATGGAGATGTTTCTTTTTATCTTTTTCTTTTTTTTTTTCTGGTATTTCAAGACAGGGTTTCTCCATAGCTTTAGAGGCTGTCCTGGAACTAGCTCTTGTAGACCAGGCTGGTCTTGAACTCAGAGATCCGCCTGCCTCTGCCTCCTGAGTGCTGGGATTAAAGGCGTGTACCACCATTGCCCGGCCTTGGAGATGTTTCTTAATGTCCTTGTTGTACAGTCTCTCTTTGTGTGACTGCCTATACCCTTTTATCCAATTAGCTTTACTTGTAAATGTTCATAACAATGAGTCATTGGTCTGACTCAAGGCCTCTGGTTTCTGGTCCACCGTCATCGCTGGATTCACACCGAATCTCCTCTTGGATATCCCTCAGCTGCCCTGAGACATGGAAATCCTATAAGCACTGGTCCACAGGACCAGTCACTTCACAAACTCTAGCAGGTCCTACATGTGGTAGATGTTACGGTGGGCCACCCTAGGCATGGTTGTGGGCCTGGGTGGTAGTTGAGCTGGTCAGTCTGGGCCACTGGGGCCACCCACCTCAAGCGATAGGCAGAGCCAGTTCCCCTAAGCCACTGGGGTCCATTCTCTCTCCCAAGTGCAGAATGGGGACAGCTCTCCCATGAGGGTGGGCCTCCCCTCTCTTGCTGCAGTGTCCAGCAAGGGCCAAGGCCAACATCTTTAACTGATTTCAAAATAAAACCATCAGATGAAAAGTCATAGGAGAGGGTGTTAGCCCCTCAGACTACTTGCTGCACAAAATAAATAAATAAATAAATGGTATCTTTCCAAGCCAGATATGGGCTCACGCTGTTAATCCCAGCACTTGGAGAATGTCTGAGTCAGGATTGCTACAAACTTGAGGCCAGCCTGTATGACATAGTTTGTT
Organism: Microtus obscurus; assembly: GCA_963919715.1. Classification (NCBI taxonomy): domain Eukaryota; kingdom Metazoa; phylum Chordata; class Mammalia; order Rodentia; family Cricetidae; genus Microtus; species Microtus obscurus. The sequence goes on from CAWTZC010000015.1 coordinate 28,198,486, forward strand.
CCAGGCCAGGCTGAGCTAGATGAGAGCCTGCCCCACCCCCCACAGCTCCCCATCTCTCTCTTGCTCTCACACACATGGTTTCCAGTGAGTGATCGGCCAGACACCACTTGAACCTGACACTGAATTTAGCCTTAGTGCTGAGTCAGCTTTTACTTTTGTGCTGCACATAGCAGCACCTCTGGAAGTTTTCCAACAATGAGCTTGAAGTTGAGCACAGTGGCCTGTGCCCATATCCCAGCACTGGAGGATCTGACTGAGTTACACAGTGAGATCCTCTCAAAAAATAAATAAATGCAAGCCTGGCCTTGGTGGCACACATTTAATCCCAGCACTCAGGAGGAAAAGGCAAGAGGCTCTCTGAGGCCAGCAAGCTCCAACACAGCTAAGACTACCCAGAGAAACCCTGTCTTGAGAACAAAAAAAAAAAAAAAAAATAATTAAAAAAAATAATTAAAGTTAAATAATGAACTTGAATTCAATCAAACTTCTAGGCCTAACTTCCATTTATTTTCCAGAAAATAAACTGGTAGGAACTGGTAGGACAAGTAAAGAATACAAACAAAATGATTAGGCAATCCAGAGTTAGGGCTATTAGACAAAGCCTGAACTTTCTTCTTTCTTTCTCTCTTTCTTTCTTTCTTTCTTTCTTTCTTTTTCTTTCTTTCTCTCTCTCCTTCCTTCCTTCCTTCTTTTCTTTCTTTCTTTCTTTCTTTCTTATGTATACAATATTCTGTCTGTGTGAATGTCTGCAGGCCAGAAGAGGGTACCAGACCTCTTTACAGATGGTTGTAAGCCACCATGTGGTTGCCGGGAACTGAACTCAGGACCTTTGGAAGAGCAGGCAATGCTCTTAACCACTGAGCCATCTCTCCAGCCCCATGAACTTTTTTCTTAAGGTATTTTTTTTATATATTTTAATAATTTCAGGCCAGGCAGTGGTGGTGCACGCTTTTAATCACAGCACTCGGGAGGCAGAGGCAGGCAGATCTCTGTGAGTTCGAGGCTAGCCTGGTCTACAAGAGCTAGTTCCAGGACAGGCTCCAAAGTTACAGGGAAACCCTGTCTCCAAAAAAAAAAAAAAAAAAAAAAAATTCATACACATCTGCAATCTACTCCCCATTTCCTTCCTTCCAACTCCTTCATGAATTCTCCTTAACACCCCATCCAATTTCATGTCCTATGTATGTATGTATTTGGTTTTTTGTGACAGGGTCTCTCTGTGTAGCCCTGACTGTCCTGGGACTCCGTCTGTAGACCAGGCTGGCCTCTGCCTCCCAAGTGCTGTGATTAAAGGCATGTGCCACCACAACCCGGCCCCACTGAACTTAACTAGTATTGCTTGTATGTGTATGAATGATCCACTGGAGAATGGACAAGACAGACACTGTCACTTAGAAAGTGGAAAGACATGAAAGCGGCAGAGGCAGGAGTATCTCTGTGAGTTCAAGGCCTTCCTAGTACAGAGCCTGCCAGCGTCATCGTGAGACTAAGAGCAGCAAGTGCTGTAACAAGAGCATCATCTCTCCAGCCACCTAAAGTTGCTTTAAGTGGGGAAAAAAAGGTATTCCTGCTGGGGGCATAGTTCAGTGGTGGGACCTTCACGTTGGATGTGTGAGGCTCTGGTTTGTTTGTAACAAAGTCTCATTTAGCTTAGGCTGATCTGAAACTCAGAATGAAGCTAGCCTTCAATTTCTGATCCCATTTGTCTCTATTTTCTAAAGTGCTGAAAGATAGGCCTGGACTGATATGCCTGGATCAAGGCTCCGGGTTTCAATCCTCAGCATGCTCTTGGTTTTATTTAGACTGTATCATGTATGAGGCCAAGCATTCCTGCTACAGGCAAACTTAAGAAACATTGTTTTTTGTTTTTGTTTCAGACAGGCTGTGTTGCCCTGGCTGACTTGAAACTTGTTCTGTAGATCAGGCTGGCTGCCTCTGCCTCCCAAGTGCTGGGGTTAAAGGTTATGTGCCACCATTGCCTTCAAAATTTTGAAAATTAAAATTATTCCTGTATATATATGCATCATATATACTTAGTGCCATGGAGGTCAGAAGTGGGTACTGGATCCCCTGGAACTGGAGTTACAGATGATTGTAAACCACCATGCTGGTGGCTAGGACTTGAATCCAGGTCTTCTACAAAAGTGTGTGCTCTTAACCCAGAGTTAAGCCCTTCAGTCTGTTTGCATCCTTCTTAAAAAGATGCTGATCCAGGCATAGGTGGGAGGCAAAGTCAGGTGGATCTCTGAATTGAAGGTCTACAAGCTAGTCCCAGGGCAGGTTCCAAAGCTACAGAGAGGGCTGGAGAGATAGCTCAGTGATTAAGAGCACTGTCTGCTCTTCCAGAGGTCCTGAATTCAATTCCCAGCAACCACATGGTGGCTCCAAATCATCTGTAAAGAGATCTGGCGCCCTCCTCTGGCATGTGGGTATAAATGGAGGCAGAAAGTTGTATACATAATATAAATCTTTAAAAAAAAAAAAAAAATAAAGCTACAGAGAAACCCTATCTCAGCAAATAAAGGCCTGGAGTATATTGCCTCAAAATAACCTAAATATAGTTCTTTCTTGCAGAGGATCCAAGGCTGGTTCCCAACATCAGGTAGCTCACAACTCCAGCTCCAAGGGACCCAACAGACTCTTCTGGCCTCCTGGGGCACCTGCACTCAGTTGCATGTACACTCAAAAACTCATGAAGAATCTGAACTAAGAAAAATAAATTTTGGATTGCTTTCTGTGCTGTGAGCACCATGACCACAAGAAACTTGAAGAGCAAAGGGTCTACATCTTACATGGAGGCACTCTGCTTACTGGTTTGATCCCCTGGCTTGTATGCCTGCCTAGGATTGGCACAATGCACTGTGCTGAGCCCTCCATGAGTATGCCCAACAGATGTGCCAGGTCTCTGTAGACTGCTGTCAAGCTGACAAAACTATGACTAGTAAACTGATTCTAGTAATGTGATTCTGTTGTTAAAAGGAACATGTTTAACAAACTCCAATTCCAACTAATTATAAATTACATCTAAACAAAGATAACCTCAAAAACATTAAGAACAATGTAAATAATATGAAATACTGGGGTTCGTTATAAGTCAGTGCATAAAAAGTGCTTGCCACAAAGCCTGAGGACCTGAGGTCAAGTGCTGAGAAACAGCGGAAGAACCAAACCCTGAAAAGTTGTCCTAAAACCTACACAGAATGAAAACAAGCTGGAAAGCACTTAGGATCTGGATGGCTCCGCAGTTAGTACTTACAGGACTAGAGTTCAATTCTCAATACACACATCAGATGGCTCACGGCCCAATGTCTGAAGCCTCCAGACCAAACACACACACACACACACACACACACACACACGTAACCAAGAATAACTTCCGAACTTGAGTGTTTTACCTATATGTATGCATGTTTGTGCACTAGGTTCTCCTGAAACCAGAAAAGGCTTCATTGTTCACATGGGTTGCAAGACTAACTTAGAGGTTACTCAGGCTTGTACTCCATTCTACTCTTCATCCTTCTGTTACCTCTGGGAGAAACAAATCGGGTTCAAAGATGGCTTAGTTGGTAAAGGTTAGGACCCACAGACCCCAAACTTACACTCACACAGCAGCCCCCACAAAACCATAAATCTACAAACCTACATGCTTAAATATACTAAGTGGGATCAGTGACAGTTAAGACCTCTTGAGTTAGGGAAGACAAGAGTACTGCTATCTTCAAAGGTACCTAACCAGCTGCTTAGAGACCTGTACCAACACCTCAATACAAACAATGACAACAGTTCTTACTTAGTTTTTATTCATAATCATAAACTTAACTCTGCAATCCAGCTAGACTTGAAGGGGAATGAGGAAAATATGGAACCCAAAGAACTTCAGTGAGAGCAGAGATTACAGGGTACTGCGAGCAGATGGGGCTGGGGTGCTCTCCTGAGCTACAGAAGGAATGATCTGGTGGGTAAGAAGCCCGCAAGTCAAAAGAATTAGAGTTGTCCACAGTCGGAAATGGTGATCTTCTTGCTGGTCTTGCCATTCCTGGACCCAAAACGCTCCATGGCTTCCACAATGTTCATGCCTTCTTTCACCTTCCCAAAGACCACATGTTTGCCATCCAGCCTGTAGAAGAATGATCACCATCAGCAACTAGCATAAGATGGCACACCGAGATAAAGACTGCTACAAGACAAATGCATGCACACATATAATCAACACTCTTACAGCCTTGATTTCCACTAAGAGATGGAATAAAAAAACACTGAAGAAACAAATTTCTCTCAGCAGGGTTGTACTTTTCCAAATAGATACATTCATTGTATTTCTTACCACTCAGTCTTGGTGGTGCAGATAAAAAACTGGGAACCGTTTGTGTTTGGTCCAGCATTTGCCATGGACAAGATGCCAGGACCTGTATGCTTCAGGATGAAGTTCTCATCCTCAAATTTTTCTCCGTAGATGGATCTGCCGCCAGTGCCATTATGGCGTGTGAAGTCACCACCCTGTAACATCAGAGAGAAATCTGTCATTTCAGCAATGTAACTGAAAGTTCACAAGGTAAAGCCTTAACACATTTCTAATTCTTGTCTCTGTATGCACATTAAGCTATTCTGCAAGGGCTATCTTTTGTTTCAGACAATTACAAGTCTACCATTGGCCTGGGGCCTAAAGTTTTGGCTAGACTGGTTGACAGCATCAGAGCATTTGTCACCATACCCAGCTTTTACAGGAGCTCTGGGGACTCAGGTCCTCAGTAGCAGGCACTTCAGAGGGCTCACCCCAGAACAAGCTACATATAGATTCTACAAGGTCGGTGTGGAGGACATGTGGAATCCCAGTCAGTACACAGGAGGAAGAAAAGGAAAGGAATTTAAGGGGCCAATGAGATGGTTCAGTGGATAAAATAATCAGCCACCAAGACCTGAAACCAATCCCAGGACACACAAGATGGAGAACTGACCTGCATATGTGCACTATGTTATGCATACACATAAGAAAAAAAAAAGTATACTACTAGCTCAGGTAAAGTACAACTGAAGCATTCATTCTGGCTCAATCTGAAGCTAAAGGAACTAAAAATTCAGTCAATTCATACCTGGCACATGAATCCTGGAATAATCCTGTGAAAGGAAGAACCCTTATATCCAAATCCTTTCTCTCCAGTGCTCAGAGCACGAAAGTTTTCTGTTAGAAATAAAAAAAAAAAAGTTGTTAGAAACAAAAATACAGTATATACACACATATGGTTTCTCTTTAAAATTGTTCTATCCATGAAACTTGTTAAATTTAGAAAATTGAACCTACCCGCTGTCTTTGGAACTTTGTCTGCAAACAGCTGTAAGGAGAAAAAGGACAGCTAGTTAATACATAGGTGAATATTTTCATGACTAATGCCCTTAGATTAGGGATTTGTACATCATAAATTCATTTTCTTAGTAGGAGAATACTACTTCAGTAATAATCTTCAAATCCCAGTAGGAATCACTCCTAAGTTTTAAGGGCTGGGTTGTGAAACATGAGAACCAAAAACATGTCAGAAATCTGGAGCTGGTCATGACTTAGAAATAGCGACAGACTCCTTAAATGTGACTCAAGAGCTTTTAATACATCACACCTACTTCTGAACAGACTTCAGGCTTCTCAAATATACATCACCTCCCCTAACTTCACGTCAGAATCTAAAATCAAAGCTTCTGAAAGAAAATACTGTCACACAATGCACAATCAGGTAAATAAGCTGTGTTAGTCACTGGCAAGGGAAATGCCACCTTCAGCCTATCAAAGCACAGCTCTGAAGCATCAGGTAAGTGGTCTTGGTACCTAGGTCCCTTACCTACTAGTATGTGCTTTGAACCTTTCCTCAATATTTACAAGCCCTTTCATAGTCCAAAACCACGAATTCTTTTTCAACTTTCCAAGATAATAGTAAATCAGTTATAACATCTCTATTCTCTTAGAGGCTTAAAAGGTTAAATATATGGGTTCCCTTAAACCGCTTAAACTACCTCTCTCAGAGCGTGGTAAGCCCACTTTCTTTTACTGCAAGTACTTCTTCGAAGCCCTTCCTGGCGGGTCCATCTCTATTCTCACCTACGGACCTGCAAGTCTTGTCTCACTGGCTAACCTGATACTGACCTGCTGCCCAGCACTAAACTTGAGCCAAGTTTCCACAAGAGCCCTTGTCAATTATCAGCTCTGACTACAGAGAAACCCTGGCTGAAGACTATGTGCCGAGCACTGTGGTGGGCGGACGACAGGGAAATCTAGATTTGGAGTTAAAAGCATCCAAACCTAACCACTGATAGCTCTAGAGTAGTTTAACAAGACAGAGACTAAGCAACATTCAATTTCACTATGACCTAAGGCATGGTGCTGGGGTTAACGAGAATATTTAATTTTGTAAAAGAAGCACGCTTAGGATACTAATTACTATCTGATCTTTAAGCAGCCATTTAACACCTCCCAAACCAATTAGGTAACTAACTACTGGCAATCCGCTGGGTCAAATGCGAGTCTGCAGCGTGGCCAGCCCTAACATGCCTGTTCCACAGAGGGCAATCGGGAGGGGTTCCAGAGCGCCTCCCCCGCTGCGCCATCACTGCGACGGGAGGCGGTCCTTGGGCACCAGCGAAGGCCCGGCCTTTCCCGTTTCCGCTCGTGGGGTGGGGGAGGTAGAGGGATGTTCTGGGCCTCTCTACACAAACATTACTGCTCCAAACCAAATGGAGCAACGCTCCGGCCACACTCGAGCACACCCGAATCACCGGGGACTAACGAGCAGGGACCGGCTCATCGAGCTTTAGTCTTGGAGACCCTAAGTGGGGTCCCTGCCCAGATCCCGCGGAAAGGCAGCGGCTCAGGGGAGATGGCTGGGAAGATGCCCGCGGGTCGGCGGCGCCGCAGCCCAGCAGGGCGGGGCCCAACGGCTCCGAGACCGGATAGGCGCGCCGAGCACGTGCGCCCGGCGGCGCAGGGCCCCACAGGGCGCAGCCACGTGCGCCTGCGGGCAGGCCGAGGCGGGCTGGCGGGGGAGGGGGCCGCCCCCTCCCCCCAACGGCCGCGCCCCGCCCGGCTTTGTCCGCCACCCGCCCAGCCTCCCCGCGCCTCGCCGGCCTCCCAAAATGGCCCCTCGTCAGGAAATGGCGCCGCCGCCCGTGCTCGATTCCCCAGGAAGGTGGGCCCACGCCCCGGGGGCGCCTCCCACTCCACCGTCCCCAGGACCCCACCCCGGAGCGCCAGCGTCCACCCGACCTCGAAGGAGACGCGGCCCAGGGGCTCGCCATCGGCCGCGATGTCGAAGAACACGGTTGGGTTGACCATGGCTGCAGCAAGCGATGAGAGGGGACAGCGGCGTCTGCAAAGCGGCACGAGCCTGGCCGCCCCGCTTCTTTTATACACGGTCTGGGCCCCGCCCACCGCCCGGTCGCGCGCCTGGACCTTGATCAATCGCAATTGCTTCCCAGACGGAGTGACGGCGCGGATGGCCTATGGGCTCACGCGGGCGCGAGATGGGGCGGGGAGTGAGGTGCGCGTGCGCCGTCGCGCGCGGAGGCTGGTTCCCGCCCGCGGGCTCCTACGGAGTGGCTGCGGCGCGGTCGGTGGGGGGGTAGGGTCTGAGGGCAGTTGGAGAGGGTGGCCACGCTTTCTGGCTGCCCTTAGGAGCGCGTCGGGGCCGCTGGCCCTCCCCTGTGAAGGCGCGCATCTTCCCATTGCACAGAGAGGGTAACTGAGGTAAACACGGACCTCAAGGTCGAGCGGCCCTTCAAGGTCGGGCGGGGTCCTGCGGCGCGGCCTGCGCTGCGGAAACGCGAACCGGCATCCAGGACCCGCATCGGCGTGCTGCACTGGCAACCGCTTCCTGCTAGGTTCCTTTGAGCGCCTCCGTTTTCTTCAACTTTCGGAAAGGACACAAGCAGCCCCCTCATTTGAAAGATTATGAAATACTTTTTAAATGCCCTACTTTCCAAAAATATCCTGCCTGTTCTCCAGGAGGAAGCTTTTTAAACAGGATCCTGGCCAGATCCTACCTGTAATTATCCCCCCCCCACGCCCCCAGCAAGGTCTGGGTCTTTCTCATTTCATCATGAGGCCTAAGGTGTACACTCAATACAAGTGCTTTGAAGCAAGGTGGCACATGCCTGAAATCCCACCTCCAGGTAGAGTCCCTGACAGCCTGAGCTCGGAGTGTGAGACCCTGCCTCAAAAACGGGAAAGTCGGTGCTGCTCTCCCGCAGCTGTGGGAGCTGGCCTCAAGCTCTGAGGCCTTAGATACGGAGCCTCAGGAATGTGGGTCTGGCCGTGCCTTATTTGGATGAATCAGACCAAGAGCACATTCGGTTGAACCACAGAATCTTGATCTGCCAAGCTGGAAACTTCGGTACCAGTGTAGCTTTTATTCATATACCATCCTATAAACGTGCTGTTCGCAAAAATGTCCTTATGCAAGCACAAGGACCTGCGTTTGGATCCCCAGAACCAAGGCCATGGGAAGGGGTCTGTAAGCCCGGACCTGGAGGGAGCAGAGACTGGCTGACCAACCAGTCTAGCCAAAACTGAACTCCGAGTGCAGTGAGACCCTTCCCCAAAGGGCGGGTGGAGGGGCTGGGGAGGTGGTTCAGCAGTAAGTGCACTTGTGCCCTCCCCCAGGCTCGTTGCCTCCATTTTAATTAATTGATTGCTTTTACTACAGTTGTGTTTTAGGAGTTCTTTCCCTAGTCTAGGTTCAATTTCTTCTTTTTTTTTTTTTAACTGAGGCCCTTTGCATGACATGTCTGAAGTTTTTTTTTTTTAATTTATTTATTTTTACTTTGTGCACATTGGTGTTTTGCCATGGGTGTTGGGTTCCTCAGAACTGGAATTACAGACAGTTGTGAGCTGCCGTATGGGTGCTGGGAATTCAACCCGGGTACTCTGGAAGAACAACCAGTGTTCTTTTTTTTTTTTTTAAATTTATTTATTATGTATACATTATTCTGTCTGTATGCCTGCAGGCCAGAAGAGGGCAGCAGACTCCATTACAAATGGTTGTGAGCCACCATGTGGTTACTGGGAATTGAACTCAGGACCTTTGGAAGAGCAGGCAATGCTCTTAACCTCTGAGCCATCTCTCCAGCCCCACAACCAGTGTTCTTAACCACTGAGCCATCTCTCCAGCCCTGGATTCAATTTCTTAGCAGACACATTATGTGCTGATTGCGTGTTTCCTCTTTGAGGAAACTGTCTCAGGCCCCTGCCAGCAGTCAGCCCTGCTCCAGTGGATCATATCCTCAAGCTGTGGGCCAGGATAAATCCTGCCTTTCCTTATGTTGCTCTTTAAAAAATTATTTTAAGGTTTTTTCTGGTGGGCGTGGTGGCACACACCTTTAATCGCAGCACATGGGAGGCAGAGGCTAGCTTGGTCTACCTAGTGAGTTCCACGACAGCCAGGGCTGTGTAGAAAAACCCTGTCTTAATAAGCCTAAATGAAAACATAAATAAATAAACAAACAAATGAGTAAAAATTGAAGAGTACACAGGTTGGAACTGGAATGTGGCTCAGTTGGTAGTGATGTGGGAGGGTCTTCTGTTTTGTGTTGATTTCATTGGTTAATAAAGAAACTGCCTTGGCCATTTGATAGGCCAGCCCTTAGGTGGGTGGAGTAGGCAGAACAGAATGCTGGGAGGAAGAGGAAAGTGAGGCAATCACTATGCCTCTCCTCTCTGGCGCAGATGCCATGGAGCCAGCCGTCAGGTCAGACATGCTGAATCTTTCCTGGTAAGCCACCACCTCATGGTGCTATGCACATTAATAGAAATGGGTTAATCAAGATGTGAGAGTTAGCCAGAAGAAGCTGGAACTAATGGGCCAGGCAGTGTTTAAATTAATACAGTTTGTGTGCTGTTATTTCGGGGCATAAGCTAGCCAGGCGGCCAGGCAGCAGGAACATAGCCCACAGCTCTCACTACATGGTAGAACACATGCTGTACAAAGCTCTGGGCTTCATCACAACTGCTCATAAAGGAAACATGAACAAACACATCTGCTATTCTGTGGAGGCAGGAGGATCAGGGGTTTAAGGTGGTCCTTGCCTATAGTGTTTAGACTATGAGACTGTCTTAAGAAAAAAAAAGGGGGGGGCTGGAGAGGTGGCTCAGAAGTTAAGAGCACTGGCAGCTCTTCCCAGCAACCACATGGTGGCTCTCAACCATCTGTAATGAGATTTGGTGCCCTCTACTGGCCTATAGGATATATGTAGGCAGAATACTGTATACATAATAAATCTTTTTTTTTAAAAAAGGGCATGGGTTATTTATGGAGCCATATCTCACATTCACCTGTATAATAACCCACTTTCAGCCCTAATGTGTGGGCTGGGTCCTACCACCAAATGTAAGGCCAATATTTCCCAAGAGGCTTGACTCTCCAGGCCCTGGGGTAATTTTGACAAAGCGCCTACAGTACTGTCTTAACTCACACTGAAGAAACTGCAGCCGGTAGGGGCAGAAGCAGAGGGGAAACCGGCAAGGAAGTCCTCCTCTCCACAGCAACTCTGTCCCGTGCTGGCCTAGAGTCCTCATTCAAAGGCTGTCAAGTTTTCAAAATGGTCCCTTCTGAGCATGTCCAAGTGTGATGATACAGGGCACGTTCCCAGGACTCTGGCCTTGGGGATTGGTAGTCCATGGGGGCCTAGGCATAATGGGAGGGTAGACCAAAGAACTGAGAAGTCTCCATGGCCCAGATGTTGAGGACCTGCTAGCGTTAACTGGTGGAGGAGCAGTCTCAAGAGAAACCCAATATCACAGCACACACATACGCACATGTGTGTGTGTACATGCAATGTGTTTGCAGAGGCTAGAAGAGGGTGTCATTCCCCTGCAGTTGGGAGCCACCTGATGTAGGTGCTGGGAACTCAGGTCCTTTAGAAGAGCAGGAAGCATTCTTTTTTGTTTTCTGTTTTTTGAGACAGTGTTTCTCTGTAGCTTTGGAGCCTGTCCTGGAACTCCCTCTGTAAACCAGGCTGGCCTTGAATTCATAGAGATCGGCCTGCCTCTGTCTCCCAAGTGCTGGGATTAAAGGCATTGTTACCATCAAGATATGGGCCTTCAAGAAATATGGGCCTTCCCTACGTCTTTTGCTTAAATACTGGAAAGGAGACCCTCTGTCTTCTGGGGTGACTGGGATGTGGGGGTCTCTCCCCAGTGCATTCTCTGAGCCTCCTCCCTGGCTAGGTTGGAATGGCTCCTGCCCCGGGCAGCGTCGCTTCTGAAGTCTCAGGTCAGATTCCTGCCTCCAGAAGCATTTTTCTCAGCCTCTTTTCCTACCAGGACAAACTATAGAGGTCCCCTTGTTCAAGCATCTTGAAGTTTTTCTGGACGGTGACAGCAAAGCACTAACCTGGGTGTGGCTCTTCCAAGGGCTGGTGGCTGGCATCTGGCTCTGCAATCTACCTGTGTTGCCTGCAATGCTACGTAGACCCCAAGTGGGCAGCATCCTGGTACAGCACCTCCCTCCACTGTTCTTGGGACCCCGCCCTCCAAGAACAGCGCTGCCCCTCTGCATGAGGTCTGCACTCTTGGTTCTGCCCATCTCTCCACACTACTCAGCTGACTCCAGGAGAAATACTGGGGGCTAGACTTGAAACCTTACTTCTTCCAGAGAGCCACTGTGCTGACTTTGGCTGAGAGTTATGTTGCTGTGTACAGGGTTGACAGGAAGCAAACTTTTTACCAATTATTCTGGGATGGCCAGAACTAGAATACACATATCCTTTTTTCTTTACATTTCTTTCTCTTTTTTTTTCTCTTTTTTCTTTCTTTCTTCCTTTTTTTTTTTATTTTTTGAGACAGGGTTTCTCTGTAGTTTTTGGTGCCTGTCCTGGAACTAGCTCTTTTTTATTTTTATTTTTTTTTATTTTTTATTTTTTGGTTTTTCGAGACAGGGTTTCCCTGTGGCTTTGGAGCCTGTCCTGGAACTAGCTCTGTAGACCAGGCTGGTCTCGAACTCACACAGATCCTCCTGCCTCTGCCTCCCGAGTGCTGGGATTAAAGGCGTGCGCCACCACTGCCCTTTCTTTTCTTCTGAGACAGGGTTTCTCTGTTTAGCTTTGGCTGTGCTGGAACTCACCCTGTAGAGCAGGCTGGTGTGCCTCCCAGGTGCTGGGATTAAAGGTATGCACCACAACACCTGGCCACACGTCCTTTTCCAAAGGGAGGTTTCTGTGCTAGCCACAGTTTGGGACCGCAATCAGTAGAACCAGTTCCAGCTAAATGGATCAATGGATTTATCAGAACGCTTGATCATAGTTCATGATTTGTTGGAAGAATAAGAGACTCAGGCTTAGGAAACAAGGACTATAGGCCTCACATTCAGAGCACAACCAGAATTCGCCATCATAATACACCTATTGAGGATGCAGCCTCTAGCCTTGGCTACACCTGCAGTGTCCAAGCCTAGCCTGTGTGCTTGCTGGTCATTAGCACAGGAACACTGAGCCCCCATCCTCACTTACCGGGTCTTCCAGTTCCCTTTCTGTTGTTGTGATAGAACACTGTGACCAAAAGCAACTTAGGAGGGGGAAGGGTTAATTTCATCTTACATTATCAAATCCATCTCTGAGGAAAGTCAGGGCATGAATTTAATCAGGAAACATGCAGAGAAACTGTGCACTGGTCCGTGCTCAGATAGCTTTCTTTTTTTTTTCTGTTTTTTTTTTTTATTTTTTTATTTTTTTTTAAAATATTTATTTATTTATTTATTATGCATACAATATTTTGTCTGTGTGTATGTCTGCAGGCCAGAAGAGGGCACCAGACCTCATTACAGATGGTTATGAGCCACCATGTGGTTGCTGGGAATTGAACTCAGGACCTTTGGAAGAGCAGGCAGTGCTCTTAACCACTGAGCCATCTCTCCAGCCCTCAGATAGCTTTCTTATACAGCCGAGGACGGCCTGCCCAGGGATGACAGCCCACAGCTGGCTGGGCCTTCCTACATCAGCAGTTAAGACAACAGACTGGCAAACACTTCCTCCTCTGAGCCTGCAAATATTCACTCCACATTCACCCTGGGCAGCCACCAGGTCACACCATCGCAGGAGGACAGACCAGAAAGCTGGCAGGGGCCAGGGCTGGGCCAGTCTCCAAGTGTAATTGCAGCAAGGCAGCAACCTTTCAGGGTTCATCTCTTTGACAAATGTTACCAGTGCCATGGCAATCAGCCTGATGGTAACCCCCAAAGAGTTCACAGTTTAGCTGGAAAAGTTAAGGAGCAGGATGTGGTACTGGGGATGGAACCCAGGGCTTTGCATTTGTTGAGTGGTCTGACAGTGAGCTGCACCCTGTGCCCCTGAGAGTGTTTAATCACACTCTGATAGACAGGGGGACTCTGGTGGGACACCCAGGGGACAGTCTACACAGAAACATGCCTGAACTGTGGAAAAGATGTAGTAATTTTTAAAGAGATTATTCTAGACTAAAAGATTATATCCGACAACCAGATGCAAAGTGAGCCTTGGCTGGAATTCGGGTCGAAACGGGACATTTCGTTGGCTCCATCAGTTATGCTGTAGAACCATTGGTAGGTAACTTTCGCAGGCACAGGGGCTCTTGGGCTAGATGAGAGCAATCTCTTTTTAAAAAAAATATGTATTGTTGTGTGTGTGACGTTTTGTATGATGTGGGGGGGGTGAAGGCTGCATGTGGAGCACACTTGTAGGGGTCAGAGGTTCTGACCTTTCGCTGTGTGCTCTGGCTGGCCCATAGCAAATCATTCTTGTTTCTCTAGGATGCGTTCTGAAGTATCTAAAGATATCTGCAGCTTACAGGAGAAGTCCAAAAATACAGACACACTGAGAGTGAACTGAACCACACAGTCACGTGGCAAAGCAGTGATGGTGGCCAAATCCCAAGATCATGTAGATGCCTGTACTATTTTATGTTTGTAGTTTTGTGAAAGTGATGTCTTTTTAAAATAAAAAATTGGGGTTCAGGCATGGTGATGTGGCCTTTAATCCCTGTAAAAAACTGGGGGCCAGGCATGGTGGTGCAGCCTTTAATTTCAACACCTAGGAGGCAGAAGAAGACAGATCTTGAGTTCAAGGTCAGCCTGGTCTGTCTATGTAGCAAGTTTCAGGTCAACCAGGGCTACACAGTGAGACCTTGTCTTTTTTATTTTATTTTTTTATTACATATACAGTGTTCTGCCAGCATGTGTCCCTGCAGTCCAGAAGAGGGCGCCAGATCTCATCACAGGTGGTTGTGAGCCATGACGTGGTTGCTGGGAATTGAAGAGCAGTCAGTGCTCTTAACTGTTGAACCATCTCTCCAGCATTCCCTCCCCCCCCCGCCCCTTTTTTTAAGACCTTGTCTTTAAAAAAAAAAAAGTGGCAGTGGTGGCTAAAGCCTTTAATCTGAGCACTTGGGAGGTAGAGGCAGCAGATCTCTGTGAGTTCGAGGCCAGCCTGGTCTACATAACAGAGTGAGTTCCAGGAAAACCTGGTCTACACGGAGAAACCCTGTCTCCAAAAACAGAAAAAAAAAGAAAAAAAAGAGGGATAATAATTACATTTAATTGTTTACCTGAGCTCAGGATTAGGAAATCCAGGCTGCAGTAGGAGATCCCATTTGTTCTAGAGCCCCAGGACCTGGGTCAGATGAAGCCAGTCTAGGCTAAGAATCTGAGAAATGCAGGAATAGGGTGTGGAGAGGTTTGTGCAAGCAGGGAGCAGGGATTAGGACTGAGGGTTCTGGGAGGCCACAGACGCTTCCTCTTTGGCTGTCCTTCTGAGTTGGAGAGGGCCGGCCACCTCGGGCTAGTTTGCAGGAGCAGCCATTAAGCCCTGTATGTGATAAGTGGGCCGGGGGAGCTGCAGGCATAACTGCACAGATGCAGCTGTCTGAGACAAAGCTTGCAGGGAGCCCAGCCCCCTACCCCAACACATACACACCATCCCTCAGCTGTGCCTGAGGCCCTGGGGGCTCTTTGAATGCTATTTTGAGTTCTTCCCTTCTTTAAGACGGTTCAGATTGGTCCCTGAAATGTTCTGGCTAACGCATACCTTCAAGCAGGGGCAGGGGGATGCCTGGCCAGGAAAGACCTAGGGTATGGAAGTGAGTGTTGTTCTTTTTTATAAAAAAAAAAATACTGCAAGATCCCCGAGGCAGTAGGCAGCAGAAATGCCGAAGGTCCCAAATGGTGGTAGCGGGCCATGTGGTGGCAGGCAGCAGGCTCTGGGAGCAGCCAGTCCCAGGCAGAGACGGCTGGTCTCAGAGCAATGGCTGGTCCCAGGCAGGGAGACACATGGCGGGCGGGCGGGCGGGCAGAAGACAGAAACATGGATAGACACGACAGGCAGGGGGGTTGAATGTTTATTCAGGGGGGTTATGGAGGAGGAAGGGTGGGGGGGGGAGAGAGAGAGAGAGAGAGAGAGAGAGAGAGAAGAGGAGAAAGAGACAGAGAAGGGGGGGAAGCAGAGAAGTGGGGAGAGAGGCAGAAGCGAAGCTGCCTCTCCGAGAGGAAGATGGAAAAGAGAGCGAACTCAGGCCGGAAGCTGAAGATCAGCCTGCCTCAGCGGATGGGGAGGGAGTGGGCGTGGCTTATCTCTTAAAGGGACCAATACCATAACAGTGAGGGGAGGGGCTCATTAATTCTCTTGGGCCACAGCTGAGACATCTTGCAAGAGAATGAAAATAAAAATTTAAACTTTAGCTTTTGGTATTGTTTTGTCTTTGAGACCCTGACTCATGTATCCCAGGGTAATTGGGCTCTTCATTCTCCTGCTTCCTTTCTTAAATGCTAGGATTCCAGGCATGAACCACCACACACAGCCAAGCAGTGGTGGTACATGCCTGTAACTCCAGCACTTGGGAGGCAGAGGCAGGCAGATTTCTGTGAGTTCAAGGCCAACCTGGTTTTACAAAGAGAGTTCCAGGACAGCCAGAGCAACACAGAGAAACCCTGTCTTGAAAAAGCTCCATCCACACCCGAAAAAAGGTCAAGAGAATGTGGAGAGATGGCTCAGAGGTTAAGGGTGTTGTGCCCAGATTACGACCCCCAGAGAAAGACCACGAGAGGCTCAGACTGTAATAAGCAAGGTTTAATCAGCATAATACAAACATGATTGGAACTCATCTCCATCCCCGTTACAACGAGGTAGAGAGGAGTTGTATCTCCTCTGTGGGGTAAGCTTTTAAAGGCATAACTACAAAGAGAATCTTTGAAGCTGCTTTGTCAGGGGTACAAGGATTTTTGCTCCCTCCTATTCTGCTAAGTCAGCTTTTTCCTTGTTCTTAGAGCAAGACCACTGTTCCTGAGTTAGGCCATCTTTATCAGCCTGTACCAGGTGGCTGGCTGGGCTGAGCTAGGTGACCTTGTGCTTGGAATCTCCCGGGTGGGAGAGGGAAAGACCACTATCTTCCTGGGAAAACATTCTGCTAGGAAATTTCTTCTTGCCCCTTTGAGAATAAGGGGTGAGGGTTCCACAAAGGGCACTGACTGATCTTTCTAGAGGACCTGGGTTCAGTTCCCAGCACCGACATGGTGGCCTATAACCATCTATAACTTGAGTTTTAGGGGAATCCAATGCCCTCTTCTGACCTGCAGGGGCACCAGGTGCACAACACACACGGTACACAAAATGTATAGAGGTGAAAGACTCATACACATTTCAAAAAAAAAAAAATCTTTGTTTGAAAAGTTAATTAACAGAGAGGTTCAGACCCTAAGATTCACTACATGAAGCTCAAAAATGGGCAAATTCAAGGGTCCTGGGCATCTCTCTGGGCTGGGCACATTAAAGTGCACCCATCATACTTTTGTACACCACTTTTGTGTTGTGATATTTAAAAACCATGGGGCAAGTGACCAATAACCTCTGAGACAAAAGGTGAATGGGGCAGGAAGCACGACAGAAAATGACAAACCTCTGATGGTGCTGATGTCTTGGCTTCTGTGAACCAAGGAGACCTAGAATGGATTTGGGGGCTGAGAGGGTTCCATTGGGAAGGAAACAGTGGCAGTGGGGCGGGGCTCTGCCTGCCACACACATTGAGGATCTGCAGTCTCAGGAGGCTTCGTGTCTCCTCTTTAATGTCTGATATAATTCAACATGTGACACTGGGCTTTTCCTCAAGGGAAGATTTATAGCCTGGCGGTGATGGCACACGCCTTTATCCCAGCTACAGAGAAACCCTGTCTAGAAAAAAAAAAAAAAAAAAAAAGACTTAATGACTATCCCATAACTTTCATGTAGGTCTGTTGAGGATTTATGTCTTGTAGGTTCTGTCTTGGTCATCTCTATTTCTACTTGACAATTGGTCCATTTTATCTAAATTATCTGATTTGTTAACATAATTACCCTTAGTTTTTATTGTCTTTTCATTTTATAAGATGGGTCTGAGCATTTTTCTCTCTCCCTTCTTCCACTCTGTCTTCTCTCCTGCGGGCCTGTGGTGCTGGAGCCTGGGGCATCTAAGCTGCACACCTAGCTCTCCCAATTCACTTGTTTTCCTAGTCAGCTTTTAAAGGCCTATCAATTTGCTGGCAAAGAACCAACTTTGATGTTTTAAGGCGTGTGTGTGTGTGTGTGTGTGTGTGTGTGTGTGTGTGTCCTTTTTAACCCATTCGTAGTTAAGGTAAGAGCCGGGTGTGCACACAACTCTAGCACTCAGGCAAGGCAGGAAGATGAGGCTTGCCTGGGCTACATGGGGAGCCTGTCTCAAAACAGGAAGTGGTATTTCAACATTTTCCTGAGCTTTCTGCTAGTTGTCCACTGTGATTCATTCCACTGTGAAGAGATGACAGCGTCCAGTCTGAGACATGCTGCACTGAGAATGTGTATTCCGTAGGTCAGGTCTAGCCAACTCTCTGAAGGTTATGTAATACTTGGCGCACACACAAGATTATAATGACAAAGCCAGTGCAGTGGAAAGCCATGAAGCCCCCAGCCCTTACTGGGTCTCCACAGGAGCAAGTCCATGCCCTCGCTTTGTTTACAGGCATGCATGCATAAATCCCGGGAGGCTCAGATTAGCTTTGAGCTTTTCCAATCTTTTGGTTTGGTTCTGACACCCAATCACAGCAGTGCACAGGCACTTGTCGGCTCTTCCTCAATCACATATCCATTCTCTGAGGTCGCACTTCTGGATGGTTGTCAGGTCCACAAGAAACTCGGGACCATTGCTAGCTATGGCGTTTATTAGCATAACAAAGCACAGGCTGGTTTCCAGGCTCTCAGTGTTGCAAGTCCACACTGGCATTCTGACTCTTACAGCCCTGCCCCCTACTCTAAATTTCTTGTTTTCTGTCCCTGCTCTGGGCTCTTTCCCCCCATATCTACAATAAAGACCTCCTCAGTCTTACTACCCTGGAGTGATCATGTCCCCAGCTGTAGACTTTGTTCCCCCTCATCTTCCCATGTAGATCAGGCTGGTTCAGAACTTGCAGCAACCCTGCCTTTTCTTTTTTTAAAAATATTTTTTATGGTTTTATTATTTAACTTTATTTTATGTGCATTGGTGTGAAGGTGTCAGATCCCCTGCAACTGGATCTTCAGACAGTTGTGAACTGCCATGTGGGTGCTGGGAATTGAACCCGGATCCTCTGGAAGAGCAGTCAGTACTCTTAAAACCACTGAGCCATCTTTCCAGCCCCAACCCTGCCTTTTCTATAGAGTACTGGGATTACATGTGTGTGGCACCAGAACACCAGACTTGCCAACAGGCTGCGTAAATGTGTTGTCAGCATTCCGATCCAATCCAAGGAGGGCCAGCTCTTTCTCCTCTTCCCCAGCAGAGGCTGCAGACAGGCCTGCTGTGCTGCCTTACATTCCCTTGGCCCTGGCCTGCTGTTCCTCTATGCCCCTCCCCCACATTAGCAATAGGACAGAAAAGCTGGAAATGGGCTCCTTAAGGTAAGGAGAGGACCACCCTGCGGTCTCACGGACAGGCAGCCTCCTCCATACTGCAGGGCAGGTGCTGGCAGCCTGCCGAGGATTCCCCTCACCCCTCCCCTGGGTCTCACCTTTCCGGCTGCACAGGAAGGCTGCCTGGGCAGGGCCTCAGGGCCCAGGCCAACGATGAGGAGCAGTGAGCGTGGGCAGGCCAGGGCTGCTCAGGCCTCTGGCTGTGCTACAGTCACTTGACAGATAGCTGGCTCCCTGCCCTAGGGCACACCCAGGGAAGGTGACATGGTGGCAAATGTCTCCAGGGCAAGCCTGAGACACTTTACAAAATAGCTCTGCAACTGAAGCCAACATGGAAAATTCCAGGGCAAAGGAAATTTACCATAGCTCGGAGATAGCCTGAGTGTGGATGAAAACATCTAGACTTTCATTTGGGAACACGAAGACCACAGCCCCTCAGCACAAAGGAAGGACTCAGGCAGGCCCACGAGGGAGTCCTTTAATAGATCGCACAGACAAGAGACACAACAGGCCAGCGCCCTGCTTGCAGGCCCAGGCGCTTTGCCAGCAGATGCAATGGCCTCCCCCACCTGGGTGTGGGCCTCAGGGTGGAGATGAGGTGGTTTAAAAAACACAGCTGTACTAATTCTTCACTTTCACAGAAAAGAGGAACTCGGGGGAGCAGCTCACTGGAGAATTTACACAGAGCTGAGTCTGAAAGCCCACCCCTAAAGGGGCTGAACCTCCGACCTCCCCCTGAGCTGTCTACATTCAGTAAGGGGCAGACAGCACATGGAAGGCCCAGGCCAGTCCACAGAGGAACATGCTGGCTTACACAGCTGCCCCTCCCTCTCCCAGCTGTGGGCATTTCTACACTATGTACATTGTTGTGCTTTATTGCCCCCACCCCAGCCTCTGCCTGAAGCTCAGGGTGGAGGGGGGAACCCCTGGACCACATTCAGCTGGGTGAGAGCACCAGGCCCCCACAGGCTGGTGCTCTGTATCGTTCTGAGCCTGCCAGGCTCAAGCCACTGGAGCTGCAGACCGAGAGTCCGGAGCCAGCCTTGCCAGCCAGCTCTTCTGAGGAGAAGCAGAAACAGAGGGTCAGTGCTGGACAAGATGCAGGCCGGGTGGGAACAGGCAGGGCATTAGGACAAGTGCAAGGCCATGAGTCTGGGGTGTAGGGTTGTGTGCACACGCAGCTGATGGGGCCTGCAGGGCACCTGACAAGACCCATTCTGTAGCAGTGAGCTTGATGGAGGGTGGGTGTGAGGACCACTGTCCTGAGGCCCCTTGGAGCACAGGGCTGCTTCCAGTTCATCAGGGGCTGGCCCCAGCTCAGGGTGTGTGCATGAGGAGATTCAGGGAACCACCAGGCATCCTGTGGGGCTGGGTGAGAAGGGAAGGCTGTGGTGATATCTGTGAGTGTGTCCTCGCCAGGCCAGGGGCTAACACACGATCAGTTGTTCTCAAAGAGCGAGAGCAGGTCATCGCTGCTGTTTGTGGGGAGGTCGGGTGGACCCAGGTAGGAGAGCAGTTCGTCAGGATTGGTCAGTTCTGGGAGCAGCTGAGGACAAAGCAAACACATTAGCAGTGTTGGTCTCAGACCTTTCAGGTCCGGTGGCCATGCTGTCCTGGCCCTAGGCCCAGTGTGGATGCTAAACTGCCCTTCCCCTGCCAAATACTGGGCGCCTGAGTAAAGCCACCTGCCTGTATGAGCTGCCTGTATCTCCCCATGGACGGCCGCTACAGGATAAGAATAGCTCAAGACACGTTTCTCAACGCCAGGAGCCAGGGTGCACAACCGGAGGAGGCCCAGCTGTGCACCAGAGATGCACGGGCCCAAAAAGGGATCTCTAGTGTTGTTCCCAGGGGCTTTCTGCTCCGGGCTGCTCCTCATCTTCCTTATGTGGAACCTCAGTAGTTTCTCTTATGGCCTAGGTACAGAGAGCCCACTGTCTTTCATGCCTGTGCTCACATCCTGCCTGTGTTGTCAAGATGCAGAACCGAGCAAATGGCGAGGACTGTGAAGACAGTGTTGTGGGCTTTCTTGGAGGCCTCACATACCTAGGTTCCAAAGTCTCTAATCAACGGGCAAGTCAGTCATTAACCACACATGGGTACTTGACACCCTATAGCTATTCCAGGTATCCAACCTGTGTGGGACAGCTGCTCTTGGGTGACATTATCTGACAATCTCTCTTGAAGATTCACTGTCTTCCTTTCTACGAAGCAAGGTGGGTAAACCCAGGGACTGATGCAGACAGCACCCAATGGCTCCCACCCCCAACACAGGACGGGCTACTCACATCCAGAGCTGGTTCTGGGGCCTCCCCTGCCCCAGTCATGCTGGGAGGTCCCATCATGCCCGTGGCAGGATTGAAGGCCAATTCGCTGATGGGCCCTGTATTAGGTTGACCCAGGGACTGTCGGGATGGAGGGGGAGGATTTGGATGGTGTAGCTGGGAGCCTGGGGTGGGCCCGAGGTTGGGGGTGTGCAATCCTGGTGGTCCAGGATTATGGGCTGGGTCCAGGTGGCCTGCTGGTGCCATCTGAGGATGGAGAAAAGAACTTGTTAAAATAGCTCAAGGACCCTCTGGGGAGACTCTTACCGAGCCTCTGGGAACAGCACTGACCTGGCTTGGGAGGCAAGGAGCAGACTTGTCTGCAGTCAGGAGGCTGCCGGGAATGTCAGATTGGTAGGACATGGGAGGTGGCCCCTGTGTGAACTCGGCAAGGTTTGGGGTGGTGGGTGTAGCAGATGGGAAGGATTCTGGGAAGGTTCCAGGCCCCAGGAAGTTGGAACCTGCAAGAAGATGATCAGGGATGAGACCCGCCATAACAAAGTGCAGTATGTATGCAGTGCGGGTCTTCAGGGGACACCCCAAACAGGACCAGTTCATTTCAGAAAAAGTCTACGGAAGTTTTTCCATGGAAAGCCTCACTCCAAATCAGAGGAACAGGGTGGAAAACTGAGTACTCTATCAGTCAGGATACGAAGGATGGGCATCCTCAGCGTGGATTCTGAGTTATAGAAGATAAGCCATCTTCCCAGGGTCACCTGAGGCTCAAGTCTGGGTGTACAGTACTCACCCTGGCTGGGGTAGTCGCTGGGGGCAGGGGCCGAAGGGGGCTGCAAAGGGGCAAAGGGGGCAGCACCCGGGCCCAGAGCTGCGATCATCTCCATCACACTGGGCATGAGCACATGAGCGGGGCTCACAGTGCGGCAGCGTTTCAGCACTGGCCCATCTGGCTCCTCCTTGATGTGCAGGTCAGGCTTCACAGGTACTGGCTTCCAGCTGCACGTGGGGTCGATGGTAATCTCCTCATAGTCTGAGCTAAGCAGGGACAGATGGGCACTGGTCACTTGCTACCCCAGAGGTCAGGTTTCCAACCAGACCTTGTACTCAAACCCCCTGCTACCCAGAACCTTCAGGACACTCGGCAGGTGTGTGTATGGCCCTGGCCTGGAGTGGAGCTGCTTCACCGTGGGAAGAGGCTCCGAAGACTGCTCTTACTCCAGGACTACCTTCTGGTGGCCACAGACGAGGGGTGGCAGGCAGGAAGAGCCACTTACTTCTGAATGTAAATCAGGATACCCAGCATGTACTGGTCCACCTCCAGACCCTCCAGCAAGGCCGTCTTACTGTAGAATGCAAAGGAGACTGACTGGTCAGGAGGCCTAGCCCAGCTGGGTATAAGCACTACCATTTCTCCAGCTCTGTCACCTGTGTGATGATTCTGTAAGGGACCCCTGTGAGTTCATGGCATGTTATTAGATGACCACTATGATAGTCCAGTGTAAGGGGATACTGTGCAAGGTCACCTAGTAGTTTCTGCTACTCTGGTCTGTGCTATGGACCACTTCTGACACTAATTCAAGTTCCACCCTTTAAGGAAGCGGCAGACACAAGACTGACTTACTTGCACACAGGGCACCTCCAGGTCCCCCGCTCACAGTTGAGTTGCAAGTATGACTCCAGGTCAAAGCACTGCAGAGAGACAGGGAGACAGGCCATTCCTTACCATGGGTCAGTGAAAGGGGCTGTTCCGAATGTCTTCTGGAAATTGTGACTTATCTGGGTTTATATTTAAGGTGTCAGGTTTCTACTGCAGCTGCATCCTAATAGGCCTAATTTGGGATATCCCCAAGCAGCCCTCCTAAGCACTGCTATGCCCCAGGATCAGGAAGTTGTATCCACAGGGAACCTCTTGGCTCAGGGCAGTTGTTAAAAGGCTAAGGTTGTAGCTCAGTGGCAGAGTCCTTGCCTAGCATGCATAAAGCCCTAGGTTCAACCCCTAGCACAACCTCCAAAAAAAAAGAAGTTTATAGGACAGAACACCACTATGCAACCATATGTAGCATGCAGTTACTTGGCTAACACTGGTTATTTCTGCAGACAGGAACTCTAAAGGTGGGCAGGAAGAAGGTTGCACCCATATCCTTATACCTTTTAAAATGGAACCCCATGAATATAGTAACTAGCAAAAATATAGGGAAAACTATATGGTATGGTGGCACACATCTTTAATCCCAGAACTTAGGAAGTAGAGGTAGGCAAATCTCTGTGTTCCAGACCAGCCTAGTCTACATAAAGAGTTTTCCAGGACAGTCAGGGCTACATGTCACAAACATACTTTTTTTTTTTTAATTTTTTTATGATTTATTTATCTTTATGTGCATTGGTGTGAAGGCGTCAGATCCCCTGGAACTGGATTTTCAGACCGTTGTGAGCTGCCATATGGGTGCTGGGAATTGAACCCCGGTCCTCTGGAAGAGCAGTCAGTGCTCTTAACCGCTAAGCCATTTCTCCAGCCCTACAAACATACTTTTATAGGAAAAAACTGTGATTATGTTTCAAAGGAGCAAGAGGGTCACGCCCCCATGGTAAGGTCTGCCTTTTTGGTCTGACAGTTGAGCTCAGATTCCATCTGCCAAAGAGGAGGAGGCTCAAGTGTCAGCACAAAATATTGTTTTCTCCAGTGCATGAGTACAGGGATGTCTGTCTGCAAGCCCAACACTGGCAGCCTGGTAGGTTGAGGCAGGAAGATCAGGAATTCAGGTTTATCCCCAGCTACAAAGTGAGTCTGAGGCCAGGCTGGGACACATGAGGCCATGTCTCAAGGGGGGGAAAAATCTGAGACAGATTCTCACTATGTACCCAAACTGGCTTCACTGCTTCAGTCCTGTGGGTGCTGGGATTACAGGTGTGTACTGGGATACAGGCACAAAACCTTTCTCTAAGTTGCTGATAAACATGTTTTTATCTGGAGCTCTTACTAGTTATAGCTATGGACAGTACTGTGCATGTTTTAGGTGGGTAAAAGCCAGAAGCAGACCCCTCCTGTGGCTCACGGGTTCTTTCTTTCTAATGCTAATGCAGCTTTCTCAGTTTCTAGTTTGTTTGTTTGTTTGTTTATTTTTTTTTTTTCTAGACAGGGTTTCTCTGTGGTTTTGGAGCCTGTCCTGGAACTAGCTCTTGTAGACCAGGCTGGTTTCGAACTCACAGAGATCTGCCTGCCTCTGCCTCCCGAGTGCTGGGATTAAAGGCATGTGCCACAACCGCCCGGAGGTCAGTTTCTAGTTTAGATGCCATTCAGTACCAAGTCAGTCTTCTGGTTGCTCCACAAACTCAAGACAAATCCAACAGACCACGCACCTGTATGTGGCGACAGTCGTGACCACGGGCTGGGAGCTGGATCCTGCGGAAGGTGATGGGGCACTTCAGGGACACCTTGATAGCCGTCTGCTCCACCCCATCCTCTCCATTGGGCCCAGGGGTGCCAGGGATGGTGCCGCTACTGAAGTTCCGCTTTACTGACATTGACAGGGGAAAGGACTTGAGTAAAAGTCTCCAACACTCTGAGGCTGTGAGCTGGTGTGCTAACCAGAGACCCAGTCATTCTTCAGTCAGTGTCTCTAAGGAGTTGCCTGGAGGTAACCAGTGCTCCTTGGGCAGAGCCACCAGTCTGAAGGAGGAAATGGTCTCTGTGCCACACTGCAGGGTTCAGCCTGGGACAGCCCAGATGGCTGAGGAGTAGGGACCACTCACTCTTGGTGATGCAGTGCTCAGCTGGTAGGAGGCGCTTCTTGAGGAGGCCCTGCAGCACAGAGCGGACAGACGGACGGTGCACCAGTTGCAGCACGAAGAGGTGAGACTGCAACAGAGTGAGGGACGTTACATGTAGAGCGGGAGTCTGGGAGGCAGATGGTTCGGGGGATGTGTTTTTAGAAGTTAATTCAAGGGGTGTCAGGCAGGGAGGGATGGGGCCTAGCATGGACAGAAGCCAGGCCAGCTACTGTCCCGACAGCGAGGCCCTCCTAAGTGCTGCCACACAGGTAGGGGCTTTCCTACTTCTCCGAGCTTCAGCCACACTGCACTATCTCATGCTCTGCAGGGCACTGGGCTCCAACCACTGTCTAGTTTTCTCCTCTGTCAAAACACAATCACCTCAAGTCCCTGGCACAGTCTCCTGCTTGTCACACCCACTCTCCTGACATGACATGGTATCTGAGCCACCCTATCTCCAGGCCCTCCATTGGGGTGGCTCCTGGTAGCCTGCAGCTCAAGGTTACTGAGGATCCTGTCCACTGGAACCTGGTGAGGCCCAGGCCAGGGCAGGCGGTAGGCACATCTCCCATGAGCTTCCTGCGCTTGGCTTTCTGATATAACTAACATGAGCATTACATCTGTCCAGTGCAATCTAACTGGGAAACGGGGTGGATTTACTGGCTCCCTTTTCTGAAAGGGCAGACATGAGAAGCAACACCTGTTCTTCAAGGACAAAGACCCTCCCCCACAAGCTCCCAAGCCCACAGGAGAGCTGATGGTCTGGGTGGTCTCTGTAGTCCCCAGCCTGAACCCTGACAGACCCAACCCAAAGCCCCGCAGGCTACCCACGCAGCAGCAGGCGGTAACAGTGATCTGGATCGTGTTGCGGCCTGGCTGGCACACATGCTTCAGGTAGAGGGGCTTGTGCGAAGTCTTGTTGTCTCCACGCTCGATGCTGAGGGGTGTGGCGTTGACGCTGACCTGCACAGACGCTGGCCAGTTGGTGTTCATCTGTCGGTCCTCATGGTGGTAGCACTTGAACTGCAGCTCCAGGTCAGGCCTAGAGGGAAGAGGATGACAGGAGCCTACACCGTACAGCCGGGGCCCAGGGTCAGGATGGTAGCAGGACTCACCTCAGCATCAGGGTCTTGTAGACAGAGTCTCGGAGCTGGAAGACATGGTTGCTCACAGCCAGGTTGTGCTGCAGGCGGAAGGGTTCCAGGACCACCCCATCTCGAACTGGGAAGGTCAGGCGCAACTCATCACAAGGACCACTTCCTGCAGGCAGAGGTATGCTGGCCATGAGTCTGGTACCCTTCCAAGGCTCCAAAGAACACTTCTGTACCTAGAGCCCCAAATCCTAACCTAACCCCTGCCAGAAACTCTCAAGAGGGCTCTGAGATGCCCCCATATTGGGCTCCTAGTGTCCCTACTCAAAGTGGGCCCCCAGTCAGCATGTTCTGTTCTGCCTCATCCATCTAGCAATCTGGATCACATTCTGAACAGACACAGGACATGCGCCCAACCTAGAAAGCACATTCAGACTGGGCCACCTGCCATCACCCTATGGTTCAATGGAAAGTTTTAGGAAGTTAGCTATTTATTTATTTATTTGTTCTTTGAGACAGGGTTTCTCTGTGTAGCCCTGACCTGTGTAGTTCTGTAGACCAGGCTGGCCTCAAACTCACAGAGATCTGCCTGCCTCTGGTTCCCAAGTACAGGGATTAAAGGTGTGTGCCACCATTGCCCGGCAGGATGTTAGCTTTTGCAGGGGCCTGATATATAACCATTCTGCTTTGTATGAAGCTGGGCCTTGGGCTTTCCCCGAGTCCTGATTACCTCAGCCACTCAAGTATCATGTTGGCTGTTGTCCTTAAACACTCACCAGAGGGTGACGGGTGCAAAGAGCTGAGGCCTGGCTTGAGGTCAGGCAGGAAAGGAGACTTGACTTCCTGGCTTGGGGACATGTAGGGAACATTGGTGCTGGGCGTCATGGGTGGTGTGGGATTCCCCGGCAGTGGGGAGCTGGGGTAACCAGGGATGGAACGGGAAGGCTGTAGAGGTTGAGCATAAACAGTTAAAACAGAATGGTAGAGTGGGAGGGCAGTATGCTCAGGGAGCACCCCTCTTTCCACACGCCCGCCTCGTGTGCCTCCCAGCCCATCCGCCCTGCCAAGCCCCGTACCCCACTCAAGCCAGGCTGGCTGTAGCCGATGCTGCCCCCGTTGAAGCTGGCGCCCTGCCCGTTGAACTGCTCTGTGGGCTGTGGGAAAGAAAACTGAGTGTGCCTGGGGCTCCAGCCTGCCCCCCACCAACCCCCTAGGCCCGATCCTAGAGTCTGCACCACACACAGGAGCTGATCTGTGCATTGTCTACACTCCCTATAATCTGTAAGAGACATCACTGATTTCATAAAGTAATACTAAGGAAACAGGAGTGGCCCTTAAGTCGGAAGAGCTCCATCTTTCTTTCCCTTCTCCACCTCATCATGCTACTCTGCCTACCCAGGCTCCCAGTGAGGTGTGCTCACCCTCCCTATGCCCAGACAGGAGTCAGGATGTGGGGGTAGATGGGTAAGGAGTGAATGCAGAGGTTGTCAGAATGGCTTGGAAGTCTGCTTGCTGCTCCCTACACCAAATATCCACAGAGAGACATAGATGTATGGACCACAGAATCAGACTGGACACCCTGAGAGCTGTTCTTACACTGACTAAATTCCCTGGCCAGTCTACCGAAAGGTCCCCACTGAGTCCCACGACACTCAAGCCAGCACAGGCCCATGGGAGCCAGTCCTACCTTGTAGTGCAGTCCTGTGGAGCCAGGTGCAGACAGGGAAGGGGCCATGCCCTGCTGCAGGGGTAGCCTGTGTCCGGGGTAAGAGGAGGCAGGGCCAGGGGGTTGCCCAGGACCAGGAGCATACTGGGCAGTGCTGGCTGCATACTGGCCTCCTTGTAGATACTGCTGCCCAGGGTACACCTGAGAAGAAGCGATGCCCAAGGAAAGAAAGAGTTATTGGGGGAAACTGTTTGTTGTGTGTGTGTTGGCAGATGGGGGGTGTCTTCGTGATCCTGCCGGGCACAGTAGTTCTCTCTCACAGCAGAAGCCACCCTTATCATAACTCTGGGACTACTTTGTAGGGACTCATCATCTAGGACCCCACACTGAGCAATCAGGGGGGAAGACACTCACCTCTGAATAGGCTCTCTTGACGCCCTGTCGGGGCAATGGCTGGGCCTGAGGAGGCCCAGGGTACCCATGTTGAGGCAGTCGCTGTCCTGCATACAAGGATGTCATGCCTGCTGCCCGGGCAGGGTTCATGGCCATGGAAGAGAGGCCAGAGGGGCCCATCATTCCTCCCATGCCAGAAGGGTTCATGCCAGGGGGTACACTGGGTCCTCGGGGACCACCATGCTGCAGAAACTGGCTGTTAAAAGACTGTCCAGTTCCCATCTGAGAGGAGAAAGAAGAGGGATGGTCCAGACCCGCTCTCAGCGGTTCCCAGCCCTCTCTCCTTTCCCGTGCCTCTTCCACTGGCTTCATGAGGTCCCACAACAGTCCACACTTGTCCCCACAACCCACTGTGGCAAGTCCTGCAAGCCCATCCATACTTGCTATCGCATAGAAGGAACTTGAGGGGCCTCACCGCTCCATATTGGCTTAGCTCCTGGCTCTGTTTCTCCTGCAGGGCAGCCACAGTGGCTGTGGCCGTAGCTGTGGCAGTGGCTGCGGCAGCAGCCATAGCAGCTGCAGCTGCTGCTTGTGTGAAGTCTGTCGAGGGCCGCGCAGCATGTGAGGGGAGGGCCAGGCCTCCAGGGCCACCTGCATACCTGCAGGTGATATAGGATTGTCTCACTCTCTACGATAGTTTGCTCTGAGACACACAGCACTCCGGAGCCCATTCTTCCATTCTTTCTCAACCTTCCACTGTGGTTACTGGAGTTAGTGGGGAAGCAACAGACAATATCCAACCCTTTGGCAGCACCTGCCAGGCTGACAGCTTCAAGCCACTGGCCAGGTGAGGGGCCGTGCTTACCCAGTGGTGAAGCTGGATCCCCCAGGGTAGCCCCCGCGGCCATACACGCCTTGCTGGACGTAGCCCTTGCTAGCACCACCTTCAGCAAACGCCTGCTGTCCCAGGCACTGCGGAGAGGTCAAGGCAGAGCTGCCACCTGCCACACCAGGCATCATAGAGCCACCAGGGGGGCTTCCTGCAGGGCCCATGGGGTTCCCCAAAACCTACAAGGAAGTGGGAGTCACCAAAGAGAACCAGCCAAACCACTGTCTTCAAGACATAGCTCTGAAGTGTTAGATGCCAAGAGAAGCCTAACAAGTCGGGGAGGACTTGGGATGGGTAGAGTAGCTGTCTACAATTCTGACTAGGGTGGTGTATGGAGCCAGCCAGGGGAAGGCATCCCATGACAACACAGAAGAAAGGCACCTAGTGATTTGAGACCCTCAGGAAGCCCCAGCCTGAGCTCCAGTCAGTCCCCGTAGCCCTAAGATGGCAGAGGCACCAACTACCAAGGCTCTAGATCCTGAGGGCTAGAGTAGCTGGGCCCAGGTGCATACTCACCTGGCTTTGAGTTGCGTTGCCAACTCCCCACACAGTAGTAACCACAGACAGTGACCCGGCTGGCTGAGTGGCACTTTGTTGCCAAGGCACAGACTCATATGCAAATGAACCATCACTACAGAGAGAGTAGCTTGTAAGGCGGGGTTAGAAGGCCCAGGGCTTGCAAGAGGCAGGCCACAGAGCCCACACTCACCCGTGTGGTGCAGGGGGCAGGGCAGGTTTCATGGGGTTCATGGGGTTCATTGGTGACAGAGCAGCCTACAGGCCCGATGTGCCAAAACTTCTCTGGGAGTTGCTGCTCCGGCTGCTGGACAGAAGGGAGAAGACAAGAGCTTAGACGAGCAAGAGTCCTTTACAGTAGCAATGGACAGAGCAAAGGCAGGGCTGGTCGATGTCAGCCTAGAATACGGTGCGAAGCAACTCTAACAAGGGCCCTCCCATCTTTTTTTCCTTTTTCCTTTAATGTAGGAGAAATATACAACTACTCAACCTCTACTCTAAGGTGGTAGCCCTGAGAACTCCTTGACAATGTAGCATGTTATGAATACATTCCTACTCGCAAACAAAAGAGGGGCAGATATGTCTGCATGCAAGGGCCCTGCCATCTTAAGCCACTGAACCAACCCTGAAAGAGGGCTCTGATCTCAAACACTCTATACACCCTTTCCCATACTCTATCCACATAAAGTCAGGAACCCCTCTGCAGGTTCCTGGAGTGGAGGGCTGAGGGCCAATCAGGGTAGCACCTACTCAAAGTCTTACCCACCCTGGGCAGCCCAGAGACCTGAGAGGGAGCAGAGCCAAAGTGTCCTTTGAGGTGGGGGCTGGCAAGGTCAGGAAGCAGATGTGGAAAGGCAATCCATCCACCAGCTTGGCCTTGGGGAGGCTGTACCAACACGGCTGAGGCAGGACACAGGCACCAGCCCAGCTCCTGGCTGGCAGGCTTTTCCTATCAAGAGGGCAGCAGAAGGGCTTCAGGCTATAGGATCCTCAAACTGACCCAGATGACATAGGGGAGTAGGTGACTGTGGAGTATCGGGCCAAGCAGGCAGTCCTGTCCCCCACAGACCCATCTGTGACACTAGTGAGTTCCCAACAGGGCAGTGACATACACAGTACAACAGGTGTGTGGGGGGGGTGGGTATCCGCAAACACAAAGGCCCCTGATGTAACTAAGTTTCTCAGCGATAGTGAGAGCATGTTAAACCACATCTACAAGACGGAACCAACCGGGCTTCATCTGCAGAAAACCGCAGCAGTGGCTGGTGGACAGGGGACCTGTGGCCAACACCGGAAGTCTACTGCTTTGGTGCTAGGTCTGTGCTCCCATGTAGCTCCCGAGTCGGAGTGGCCACAGCTCCAGGAGGCTTCCAAAGTCATGTCTCCCACACTGCCACGACCAAGCACCTTCTTAAAACAGGCTCAGACATTCCCCAGGATCAGACTGTTGCCCTTCCCAGAGTCTCATTTCCTCAGGTCCTCGCACACCCTGAACCACCTGCATGCCTACCTCTGCCTGGTCTTACTAGAGGGACACAGCAGTCATATGCCAGGCACTTCTCAGGGGACCCTGAGGTAAGGCTGGGTGCTTCTGTCCGGAACCCCTCTGCCATAGTAAGGCTGTATGTCTGACATGTGTACCTTCTGAAACCTGCTGAAATCTGCTGAGTTCCCTCTTGCAGCTCAGCACTCACAAGCCTCCTGTCCAGGGGAACAAGAGATACCCCAGCACCCACTCAGCCTTGGGACAGACATTCCTATGTGCTTACCAGGATCTCACTCAGAGCTCACCACAGACCTGGAGGCTCTGCAGAGCCAAGCTACACACACAGCCCCAGAGCAGGCAAGAGAAAGTAAGGACAGGGATTGTGGACTTGGCCCTGCTTCCGGAGATCCTTCCCACGCCCAGCAACAGAGGCAAAAAAGCCCCACTTAGGCAGTCTGACCCCTAACCCCCAGGGGCAACCAGATTTGATTCTGGCCTTTCCCAAACCAAATCCTGCCTAGGCAGCAGAGGCCAGGATGTACCAGCTTGGCAGCAGAGGTTGGCATCCCTGCAGCTACTGTATGATCCTGGGAAGAGGAACTTGTCAACGACAAGTCCTCCTCCCAAGACCTGACATATGGGGCCTGAAACAACCAGGTGAATGTCAGGAATTGGGATCTATTTTTTTAATAGAAAGCTGCATAATTTAATGGAAGAGAATAAAGATGGGGAAATAGCCGCACAAGCACTCCCAGGGCACCAGAGTAACCCATAGGGGGAAGGACATCTAGAACAAGTGTGCAGGAACAACTGGAGTTCCATCAACTCCGCATGCAGGTCGGAGGCAGAGCAACTACAGGAACATGTACCAGAGTCTGGGTCCGAATCCTTGTACTGCAAAGACGACCAATTCATACCTATATCAAAATGAACTAGGTCCTAGGTTTAAATGTAAAATAGAAAACTTTAAGATGTTGAGAGAAAGGTAAAAGGAACTACAGGATCTAAGCTAGGAAAAAGTTCTTAGATTTGACAACAAAAGACATGATCCATTAAGATAAACTTGGCTTTATCAAAATTAAAAACTTTTCTGTGAAAGATTTGCTAAAAGCAAGCCACTTGTTCCAAATGAGGGGGCATCTAGAATATATAAAAAAATTTTAATTAGCAAAACAAAATCCAAATAGAAAAATCAGCAAAACACATGAATAAACGTCTCCAAGGAGAACACAGATGCTAATTAACCCAAGAACAAGTGCTCGGCAACTTGTCAGGAACACAGGTTAAAGCACAAGGAGGCATCACTGTACATGCAGAAGAACAGCTGAGACAAAATGTGACATCACAAAACGCTGGCAAGGAGAAACTAGACCTCACAGACATTACTCAAGGACCATAAATAGCATAGCTACTCTGGAAAAGTTGGCCATTTCTGTAAATCCAAGCTTACAGTTATCACAGTACAAAAGAGCAACTCTAGGGCAATGTCAACTCAGAGAAATGTCAACTTAAGTGGAAAAACTTGTATGTGAATATTTATTTGTTATATCCAAAGACTGGAAACTGCCTAGGTGTCCTTCAATGAAGGACAGTCACATCAGTGTAGGACACCTACAACCCAGATGCCAGAAGCAACACACCACTCACTGCTAACACACTACAACCTATTCGAGATGAATCTCCTAGAAACTGTGCTGAGTGCAAAAAAGCAAATCACTGGTGCTATATTGTCTGTTATCTGCCAAAATTAGGGAAATTGTAAACGGGTTAACAGTGGCCAGGGGTTAAAGGGAGGAGAGGGAGGATGATCTTCCACGACTGTAACTTCAGTAGAAGGAAGCCGGGTGTGAATATAAACACACAACAGGAAGGTTCCTCCCAACTGTAGCAATGAGCTGTCCCAGACTGATGTTGTACTACAGTTTTGCAAAATGTTACCATTTGGGGGAAACTGGGTAGAGATACAAAGACTCTCTGCAATATTTCTTACAACTGGATACAGCTACAATTATCACTATCTAAACAAAACCTTTAGCTAAACAAGGGTATGGTGGCCCAAGCCTATAACCCTAGCACTGAGGAGGTGGGGGCAAAAGGACTAGAAGGTCAAGGTCAGTCTAGAAAATGAGTTCTAGATTAGCCTAGTGTGGTGGTGCCTACACAAAATCACAGCAACTGGGAGACCAAGGCAAATGATCACAAATCCAAGGCTTTCCTAGGTTACACAGTGAGACCCTGCCTCAATAAATAAATAAATTAAAAAAAAAAAAAAAAGGCCAAGCGGTGTGCACATCTTTAATCTCAAAACTTGGAAGGCACAGCCAGGCAGACTTCTGTGAGTTTGAGGCCAGCCAGGGCAGCTAAGTCTGTTACACTGAAAAACCCTGTCTCAAAAAACAAAAAACAGGGAAGCAAAAACCAAAACAAAAAAAACCAACTTTAATTACAAAAACATTACCACAAAACCACACCACCAGAAACAGCCAAACCTCCCCTCAAATCCAAACCTGGTTAGGTTGGCCAGAGCCACTGTTGTCCCAAGAACTGGGAGGGCACCAGGCTGGCTGGGAAGCAGGCAAGTGAGCCCTTGCCTCATTTCAAGTCACCTAAACCAGTAACACTCACCATCAGAGCATCCCAGTTAGCTGGTGTGACGGGCTGCTGGCCCCACCCAGAGTCATTAGAGCAGGCTGGGTCCTGAGCCTTGTATCTTTAACACACCTGACCACAGTTTGAGAGA
Organism: Microtus obscurus; assembly: GCA_963919715.1. Taxonomy (NCBI): domain Eukaryota; kingdom Metazoa; phylum Chordata; class Mammalia; order Rodentia; family Cricetidae; genus Microtus; species Microtus obscurus. Next base: position 28,232,211 of record CAWTZC010000015.1, read on the forward strand.
TCTCATCTAGGAAGTGCACAGAATTGGGGGAGAAGAGAGAAGGACACGTGTGGGGTGGGAAGGCACCCACAGGAGCCTTTTACATCATAGGAGCCTGGGGAATTCCACCCACAATGCTTCTCTGCTGTGGACAGAGACCACAGACACTTCCAGTTCCCCCTAAGCATGCCTCTGCTTGGAGGATTTCCTGCTAAACTCCTGAATTCACACCTCAACTTGTAGGTCTTGTGGGAGGACCCTAGGACTCCAGATCTGGTATTCAGTGGACCCTCTGCTCCTGACTACAGGGAGACTATGAAGGTAGACCCCACCTCCTACCTCCAAGACAGGACTGGGAAAGAGGCCTGAACTCTCCGAGTGCCACCTGCAGCTGGAAGCAGGTCCCCCAAAGCTGCTCTGACTTCAAGTCAGTTTAGGAGCAGTCTTCTGGAGGTCAAGTCATGTCTCCCTTGAGGCAGAGCTCCAGAGAACTTGCTTTCCAGGTGTCCCAGAGTCACATCCCAAGTGTCCCTTCTCAGCAGCTTAAGAACAAGACCTAGTAATGGGGCCCAAACTCAGGCAACATTCCTGCACCTTCTCAACAGCCCACAAATCGTGACTCAGTGCCTCCAAAGTTCCAGGGTTAGGGTCAAACTCAAGAAATTCAACTCAACTCAAATCCCAAGAGGGATCTGCCTTGCAGTGGTTCATCCCAGTACTCAGGAGGCAGGGGCAGGTGGGACCTCAGAGTTCAAGGTCAGCCCAGTCTAACAGGAGTTCCAGGAAGGGGGGGGGGGGCTACCCTGTCTCAAAACAAACAAAAAAAGAAACTGGGATCTAAAGACTCCAGAGAAATGAAGTCCCAGGAAAGGGTGAGGTGTGTAAACTGTGATCCTAGCCACTCAGGAGGTTGGGGCAGGAAGATCATTTAAGCCTAGAGGAGTTCAAGGCGATGCAATAAAATCACATGACGTGGGGTGGGTGGGGGAGGAGGTCTCAAGTGTGGCAGAAGCAGTCCCTAGTATCAAAGAAGCATAGTTAAGTGCCCAGAAGGCTTGGAGGTCCTGCCTGCTCTGTATGTAAGGCAACAATACTTCCTTAGTATGCGGACTTCAAGAATGAGCATATGCCGATAAATAAATAGTCCAACCAAAACCTGACTTCAGTTTCCAATATTTAGAACAGGGATCAGGAAGCCATTCTAGGAGATATGGCCACCTTTATGTCCTCAGCCCTTAGAAATCAATCTTAGTAATCAGGATGCTCCCTCAACATGCTGGGCCTGTCTCTCTGAAGTCTACCTGTTTATCCTCTTTATTCCCTCCAGCCTGTAACTACCCCCCTGGGAGCGCATCAGGACCCTTGAGGTCAGTCCTGGGGAGTAAGGTTAAGCTTCCCTCCCCTGTTACCACTCTCAAGTGTCAAGGGATGCCCTTGGTGCTGGCTTTGCCAGGACTTGGTGGCGAGTACGTGTTCACCCTACCCACATTCACCGTGGTCTCAGATCAGGTCACATTTGTGACGGTGCTATTTGTGTTATTTTCTGCAGTAACACAAACGAGTTATAGACATCACCAAAGACTGTCTCTAACTACTAAAAAGAACCCCGAGGAGGATGGAGGTGGGGGGGGGGCGAGCGGGGCAGGTGATGGAGACGGAAAGGGACTGCGTGCTGAGAACAGGATACCTTGAGGGAACGGGATACTTGCGGGGGGGGGGCGGGCATTGGGCACCTGGGAATGGTGTTCAGGGTACAAGGAGAACAAAAAATCTAGGGGAGAGTAGGCAACCTTCGTTCCTGAGCTTCAGTTTGGAAAAGGGGTTCCCGTCAAAAACCTAGCCAGGGACTGACAGGCCAGCGTCCTCAGTCTAGGAGCCGCGCAGCTCCTGCTGGGGCCACTAACGGCTTCCAACCGCCCCCCCCCACACACATCACCCAGATGGAGAGCACCTAAGTGGGAACCGAGGGACGCACTGTGAAGATGAGCCTGCCCGGCACCAGAGCTGGAACGACAGGTTGGGATGAGGGCCCACCAGCCTCCTCCGCTCAGGAGCCCCCCCCCCCCAAAGGCCACTCGCACCCCTGGGCCATTCCCAACAAAGGCTTAGCGGATGGTTAAGAGAGCCCGACGGCTAGGCACAGGGAGCAAGTACCCGCAGGTGGGCGGCAGAGCCGGGCCGAGGCGAAATCTCGTCCGGCGCCTGGGACCGGCCGCACCTGCCACCGCACCTGCCGCACCTGCGCGCCCGCCGCCCGCACTTGCCTGCGGTGCCCCGCGCCGCTCCGCGCCACCCAGCCCGCTCACCTCCGCCTGGCCCGGCCCGGCCCGTTGCCGCGGCCCCCGGCCCGCGCAGCTCCATGCGCTCAGCCCGCCCTCGGAGCCGCCCGCCGCCCCCGGGCCGCCGCCGCCCGCGCCATCGCGCCGCCGCCGCTCGGAGGGCACAATGGAGCCGCCGCCGCGCTCTTCATGCATATGCATGACGCCGGGCCGCCGGCCCCGCCCCCCAGGCCAGAGCAGCGGAGCCCCGAGCGGCGTTCCGTAGGCTCCGGCAGGAGCGAGTGCGGGCCTGCATGGCTGGGCCGGGACCGGGCTGGGGCCTAGCGGCGACCGGCTGCCGCGCAGCAAGCTCCGTGCGCCGGGCCTGTACCCCGCACCCCTTCCGCACCTTTGCGATCGCGGCGTCAGAGGAGCCCCGTGCGCTTCCTGCTGCTGTCCACCGGGGCGGGGCCGTCAGGGGCGGGGCCGAGGAGGGGGCGGGGTCACGGCAGGGCAGGCTGGGCCTGGGCCTGGCCCCAGCCTGGCAGTCTGTCTGGTTCGTGACTGAGTACTGACTAGGTCCCTCCGGAACCTGAGACCTTCATGGCGGCCGACAGCGTCTTAAAGACAGGGACCCAGAGGGAAATGAAAACCACGTATTTCCAGACAGCCTTCTCCACAGCCGAATAGTCTTCCTGGGGTGTTGCCTCCTTCACCTCTGTTGAAGTCACTGTTACAGTGTTCCAGGGGGCCGGGCGGTGGTGGCTCACGCCTTTAATCCCAGCACTTGGGAGGCAGAGGCAGGCGGATCTCTGTGAGTTCGAGACCAGCCTGGTCTACAAGAGCTAGTTCCAGGACAGGCTCCAAAACCACAGAGAAACCCTGTCTCAAAAAAACAACAAAACAAAACAAAACAAAACAACCGATGTTCCAGGGGCTGGAGAGATGGCTCAGTGGCTAAAAGCTTGACTGCTGTTCCAGAGGCCTCAGGTTCGAGTCCCAGCTCACAGTCATCCATAATTTGAATTCTGGAAAATTCTGTGTTCTCTTCTGCTCTCCATGGCATGTACGTAGTGCAAAGACATAACAAGCTAGCAAAACATGCGTGCACATAAAATTTAAATTTTTGTCTGGCCAAACAAAACAGACCTGTAGATAGTTTTGTCGTTCTGTAAACCTGGTAGGTGTGATGAATCTTTTGACATTGCAACATGAGGTTGTAACAAAGTTCATACTAGAGAACTGGGCAATAGACTTACCAACAATAAATGTCATATATATATATATATATATATACATACATATATATGCATATATGTATATATATATATATATAGTTGTTGAGCAAAATTCATAGGAATAACCTTCCACGTGTATGTACCAGGTTAGATACAACCTGTAAGGTATTTACTTTTTTTTAACCTAAGTTTCAGAGGAATACATTTTCCTGATAATCCACAATTCTGTTTCTGTTTCAGTTCTGAGCCTAGCCTTTAATGGCTGAGCCATCTCTCCGGGCCAGTAACCCGCCATTGTTATCACTGTTGTTATTGCAAAATACAGCATACATCTTGATCGCGTTCAAGTGTCCAGTAGTATTAAACACATACATTGTCATGCAACCAACACATATCTTCAGAGCGGTTTGATCTTCTCCAACAGTCTCTCTGCCCATTAACTAACAACCCCTGCCGGGCAGTGGTGGCACACACCTTTTATTCCAGCACGTGGGAGGCAGAGGCAGGCGGATCTCAGTGAGTTAGAGGCCAGCCTGGTCTACAGAGTGAGTTCCAAGACAGCCAGGACTGTTACACAGACAGACCCTGTCTTGAAAAACAAGGAAAAAGAGAAACCCCTCTCCTCCCCCAGTCACTCCACTCGTGTCCCTGAGTTTAAATACCGTAGAAGTGGAATCACATGGTGTTTGCATTCTCAAGGCCGGCTTACTTCACTGACCTTTGTGTCCTCAAGGTTCCTCTGTGTGCCCAAACTTCTTTTGTTAGGGAGCGGTTGAAACAGGTTCCCACGCTGTGAACTCAGGCTAGCCTTGACCTTGCAGCAATCCTTTTGCCTCAGCCTCTCAAGTGCTGAGATCACAGGCATGCACCTGTACAGCCAGCTAGTTTCCCTCTTTTTTATGGGAGAAGGATATCCCGTGAATGGAGAGAGAGCATGTTTTGGTTATCCATTAATGGATTCAGGGGTACGTTGCAATTCGATTTTAATGTTGCTGAAATTTCTTCCCTGAGTCTCGTGCCTTGTTTTATGAGAGAAGTCATTAATGCCCTGGACCAATGTGACAATTCTGCAACATGACAGCTGTGAGGCTCGGCTCTGCCACTGCTAGCTCTAGCTCTAGGGGCTGGGGCAGTCAGTCCTCACAGCCCTGGGAGCAAGCATATTAGAGGGAGAAACAGAAGGCATTGTCTCAACAGGAGTAAGCACTCTATCAGGAGAGTGTCAGGAGTCTAAAGCAACATCAACCGGGGCACTGGGATAAGGATACTGGAAGAATTATCTGGGGAGCAGAGCTGGTGATCAAGATACCCCAATGAATGGAAAGGTGATGTCACGGTCTTGACCCCTCTGCCTCAGAAGTTGTGTGGGTGGAAGATGCAGACTCGTGGATCAGCACAGAAGAGTCCATCTAAAGAGTGAGGTGCCCCTAGGGCTGACAGGGGTTACCCCACATCTTCTTTAGAATCTCTGGTCCTAGCATCAATAGTACAAGCTTTTGATTCCAGCACGCAGGAGGCAGAGGCAGGTGGATCTCTATGAATTTGAGGCCAGCCTGGTCTACAGAGTGAGTTCCAGGACAACTAAGGCTGCACACCGAGTCTATGACTTGAAAAAAAAAATCATAGTGAAAAAAACAAAAACAAAAACAAAACAAAAAAAACCTTGGAAGTCGGACAGTGTTGGTGTATGCCTTTAATCCCAGCACTCAGAAGGTAGAGGCAGGTGGATTTCTGTGAGTTGAAAGCCAGCCTAGTCTACAGAGCGAGTTCCAGGACAGTCAAGGCTATACAGAGAAACCTTGTCTCAAAAAACAAACAAAACAAAATAAAAACAGAACAAAACAAAAAATGAAGAAGAAGAAGAAGAAGAAGAAGAAGAAGAAGAAGAAGAAGAAGAAGAAGAAGAAGAAGAAGAAGAGGAGGAAAGAAAGAAAAGAAATTTGAGTTGGGTGTGGTCATGCCTTTAATCCCAAAATTTCTCTGTGAGTTGAAGGGCAGCGTGGTGGCTGGCCAACCTCATAGCTCCAGTTCCAAGAGGATTCCATGCCTCTTCTGGCCTCTGTGGGCACTGCACAGAAGTGGTTCACAGACAGGTATAAGGCAATACACCCACACACATAAAATTTTAAAGTACCAGATACAGGAACTGAAGAGATGGCTCAGAGTTTAAGAGCACTGACTGCTCTTCCAGAAGACTTGAGTTCAATTCCCGGCAACCACATGATGCCTGACAACCATCTCTAATGAAATCTGGTGCCCTGTTCTGGCCTGCAGGCATACATGCAGACAAAATACTGTATACATAATAAATAAATCTAAAAAACAAGAAAGGAAGGAAGGAAGAGAGGGAGGGAGGGAGGAAAGGAGGAAGAAAGGAAGAAAGAAAAAAGAAAATGAATTAAAAAAGTATCAGACACAGGCCAGCAAGATAACTCAGTGGGTTATCACACTTGCTACCAAGTTTGATGGCTGCAGGACTCATGTGGTGGAATGAAAAGAACCAACTTCCACAAGTTGTTCTCTGCCCTCCTCGTGTTGCCATGGCATGTGCATGCCTCCCCCACCCCCGCCCATGCACTCACATGTGGTCATGGATACACACAGTAAGTAAATAATAAATACATGTAATTTTAAAAACACACTTAAAAAAATAAAAGCAAGCCGGGCGGTGGTGGCACATGCCTTTAATCCCAGCACTCGGGAGGCAGAGGCAGGCGGATCTTTGTGAGTTCGAGACCAGCCTGGTCTACAAGAGCTAGTTCCAGGACAGGCTCCAAAACCACAGAGAAACCCTGTCTTGAAAAACCAAAAATAAATAAATAAATAAATAAAATAAAAAAAAAAATAAAAGCAGCTACAGTCTGAAAACTGCCATCTGAGATTCGTTGGCTGTGCAAACACCATAAACTGAAAGGGGTATGTCACTGGGCAGTATAATAGCAGAAGCCACCATCAAATAAAGCTGATTGTGCAGCTTTAATCAGTGTGTGATAGGGTTTGTGGGTCGCATGTGTGAAGTTCTGACCTCTTTGAGGTGGAGAGCAAGGCAACCTGCTAGGAATCTGGCTGAAGAAGAGGGGTAGCTTAAACCCAGAATGCCACCAGCCTGAAGCTGGACTTGGTGACTCACACCTGAAATCTCTCCACTCTGGAACTGAGGGAGGAGGAGGAGGAGGACCACTGTGAGGACAGCCTGAGCTACAGAGTCAGATCTTTTTTTTTTTTTTTTTGGTTTTTCGAGACAGGGTTTCTCTGTGGTTTTGGAGCCTGTCCTGGAACTAGCTCTTATAGACCAGGCTGGTCTCGAACTCACAGAGATCCGCCTGCCTCTGCCTCCCAAGTGCTGGGATTAAAGGCGTGCGCCACCACCGCCCGGCTCAGAGTCAGATCTTGTCTCGTTAGACCCTGCCCCAGAAGGGAAGATTCTTTTTTTGTTGGCTTGTTTGTTCATTTGTGTGTGTGTGTGTGTAGCCTTGGCTGTCCTAGAACTAGCTGTGTAGACCAAGCTGGCTTTGAACTCACAGAAATCCTCTTACCTCTGCCTCCCAAGTGCTGGAATTAAAGGTCTGAGCCACACTGCCCAGCTCAAGTTTTCTTTCTTTCTATGTTTTTTTTTTTAAAGATTTATGTATTATGTATACAATGCTCCTCCTGCATGTACACCTCTATGCCAGAAGAGGGAACCAGACCTCATTACAGATGGTTATGAGCCATTATGTGGTTGCTGGGAATTGAACTCAGGACCTCTGGAAGAACAGTCAGTGTTCTTAACCTCTGAGCCATCTCTCCAGCCCTCTTTCTATGTTTTGTTTTTTATTTCAAGACAGGGTTTCTTTGTGTATCCTTGGCTGTCCTGGAACTCACTCTGTAGACCAGGCTGGCCTCAAACTCACAGAGATCTGCCTGCCTCTACCTCCCAAGTACTGAGATCAAAGATCTGTGGCTGTATCTGGTTCTTTTTTTTTTTTAATTATTTATTTAACTTTATTTTATGTGCATTGGTATGAAGGTGTCAGATTCCCTAGATCTGGTTCTTATCAACAGCAATGTTTGTATCTTTTCCCTCTCATGATTATCACAAGCATTTAACTGCTTCTACATATTAACTGGAATCCTCATAAAGTGAATACTTTAAAAGAGGCCCAGTGCTCCCCATCTGTGATTTCAGTACCCACAAAGCAGGGGCAGGAGAGGCAGATGGGTCTTTGTGAGTTTGAGGCCAGCCTGGTCTGCACATCAAGTTTCAGGACAGAGCCATAGCTACATAGAGGTACATTGTCTCAAACAACAACAATAACAATAACAACAACAACAACAAAACAAATAAGCAAGAGGATTTTAAGTTCTAGGTCAACCTGGGCTACGTAATAAGACCCTTCTTTTCTTCATCTTCTATTTTTTTTTTCTTTTTCTTTTGAGAAAGGGTTTCTCTGTTGTAGCCCTGGCTGTCTGTCCTGGAGCTCACGTTGTAGACCAGGCTGACTTCAAACAAAGGCATGGGCTAGGCTGGGCAGTGCCATGGGCTAGCATGGGCAGTGGTGGCACATACATGCCTTTAATCTCAGCACTTTGAAGGCAGAGGCAGGCAGAGTTATGTGAGTTTGAGGCCAGCCTGATCTACAGAGTGAGTTCCAGGACAGGCTCCAAAGCTAAACAGAGAAATCCTGTTAAATAAATAAAGGCATGGGCCACCCCCATACCCAACCTCTGTCATTTTGAGTATAGTTTCCTGGTTATTCCCTTGGTGTTCACGGTACAGCTACCCATAGGCGCTGAACTCACTTCCTGTGTTTCAGTTCCTGCACCCACCATACCCCCCCCCAACCCGGGAACCCTCAATGTGCCTCTCTTTTCTTTTTTAGCTTGTCTGTGACCAGCATGCCCCTCATTGTAGCCTCAGTTTACCAGTGGTGAGGGGACACAGCTTTCTGCTGCTACCCTCAGCAGCTCAGGCCGTTCCTTTAGACGTTCGGGATCTCAGCTCAGGCCAGTTTCCAGTTTGTGGCTTCTAAGCTGGAAAGAATTTCAGGACAGTTGGCATAGCCAAGTTGGAGATTTTACTACTCCTTTTGTAGATCAGGCTGCCCTCAAACTCAATGAGATCCGCTTGCCTGACTCCCGAGTGCTGGGATTAAAGGCGTTTGCCACCACCGCCCGTCATCTTGGCCCTTTTGATGGCTCTCAGATTGCATCTCAGACATGTTTAAAAAAAAAAAAATTGGTATTGACCAACAATGTTAAAAAATTATAATTTTGACTTGTTGTTGTTTGCAACTGCTGAAAAAACTTTGACACACCCTGTTGGGTGTTGGGAGTTAATGCATATGCTAAAGATTTTAGATTTTGACACACGTAAAAGATTTAAGAGCTACACTAAACTAGCTAAAAAACATTCTCAACTCAGGTCATTCTCTTCTTCTTTAAAAAGGAGACTATAGCCTTTGGGAGCATAATTATTCATAAAGCATTATAATTAATCCTACATTATAATTAATCCTAACAAAAAGTATGGCTCCAAGACACAGAGCCCAAAAAGTAATCTCTCTCCATTAATCTCTTTTCTTCACAGAGATCAGCAGTCAATAATGGGTTTAAAGCTTCTTCTTCCCAGATGCCTAAGACAGGAGCTCGCATATATAAATGCTGTTCCAAAGACGAGAAAATTTGGGTAAATAAAGAGGTCTTTGCCCAAGCCAGGCATGATCTGTCTGTCCTATTGCAGAAGCACAGGTTTTATTAAAATTAATAAGAGAGTGGATTGTAGGCCCATATTTCTATATGGCATGGCAGCCAAGCCATCAAGCCATAGGCCACACCTAAGATGGGTCACTTATCCCCAGGGGCTGGAGTGATGGCTCAGTGGTTAAGAGCACTGGCTACTCTTTCAAAGGACCCAAGGATTCAATTCCCAGCCCCACATGGCAGTTCACAACTGAAACTCCAGGTCTGGGGGATCTGGCATCCTCACACAGATATACATGCAGGCAAAACCCCAATGTACATAAAAAAAAAAAAAAGAAATCTTTACAAAAAAGAAAGAATCCTTTTTCTCCTCTCCTGCTCAGCAATACTCAAGGCGACACTGGAGACACCTTGGATAAAATTAGAGTCTCACAAACAGAGACCAGAAGCCATTCGGGTCACGCAGGAGTTCAGTTCACATCCATTTCATATAAATGGAGTTTCTGGTGAGATTCCTAGAAGCCGCAGGTTTATGGCAGGTCGAAAAAAAGCCTAAGCCGTTGTTGATCGTGCTGGAGTAGTTGGCCTGCAGATGAGAGGACCCTGAAGGGCTCCTCCTCCTCCCAAGGAAACCTCAGCATTTTCCCTGCTTTCCTGTACTGCCTCAAGCTGACAGAGTCACACAGTTGGCACAACTGTGATGTGTTTCCAATCCTCTGGAAGCCTGTCAGGTAAGATGGCAACATCTGCAAGGCACAAACAACTCAGCCATACCCCAAACCCTGCTGATTGCTCCAAGAAAGGATGATGGCTGGATGGAGCCACGCATGTGTGCAAATTATAGCTCTATGAAGACTGGGGCAGGAGAAATCTGAGTTTGAGGCCAGCCTGGTCTATACAGTATGACTCTGACTCAAATAAATAAATAAAAGGCAGGTGTGATGCATCATCTGAAATTCCTGCACCTGGAAAGCTAAAGAAGAAGCATCACCAATCACCGTGAGTATGAGGTCAGCTGAGCTACAGACAAGACCCTGTCTCAAAGAACAATAATAGCAAAGGAAGGTGAAAAGGAGAAAGACTACTTGGAACCTAGCTTCCCGCTCCCTCCTCCCCAGTGGCACTCCCACACCATGGCTCTCCCCCTTCCTGGTTGAAGTACAGCGGTGCTGATGTGAGAGAGAAGGCAGAGTCCTGAAGAACACTTGTAACACATTCAGGCCACTGACAAGGTCACTGCCACGTTTGACCCTTCGGCTGTGCACTGCCTCGTATCTGCTAACAAGCTTTGTCACTGCCTCTCTCTCCATCCCAGATACCAGCATCACATGGAAGTGTTCAGACAAACACTTGCTTTCCTGTCTGGCCTCCGCTTCACTTTCTGGCCATTGCTTTAAGGGGAGTCCTATGTGTTGGGGTGGCAGACTGGTTCCTATAGTTGTCGCAGTCTTCCCAGAGACAAGCTCCATTCTCCTCTGCTCTTGAGTCCACAGAGACGTGGAAGTGAGGCGGGGACTTGTGAAGCTGTCCTTGGGTCCAGGTCCCTTGCTCATTTTCCTGATTGCTGTCTGTGGTCCAAGCTTTATACCATAAAGTACGGCTGACAGATCAAAAGACTAACTCATGGGAGTAGAGAGAACCCAATCTACAGACCTTCGGTGTTATTATTCATAAAGCAGGGTGACCCCTGGTGGGTGGCCCTAGGAGCAGCATGGGTCACCTGAGGCCTCTGCAGGTCCCCTTGCGGGTGGGAGACCCCAGTGGGTGAGAGACAGATACGCCATGCAGAGAGAGCTTGGGTATAGAGTTTATTTAGTGGGTTATGGAAGGGGAGAAGGGAAGGAGAGAGAGGCGGAAGCTGCCTCTCCAGAAGAAGGGCAGAGAGAGAGAGAGAGAGAGAGAGAGAGAGAGAGAGAGAGAAAACACGTGTGGTTGAAGAGGAAGCAGGAGTCTCTGCTGGGGGGGGGTGTATTGGGAGTGGGCGGGGCTTGTCTCTTAAAGGGACAGGGTACCCAGGTGACAGGCCAGGCCAGGCCAGCAGATTACAACATTCAGGAATACCTTTCGTTTGAATAGTCGCTGTCATTTCTGTGAAATGGCATAGCATTCCTCCTTTCCATAGTGGGATTCATCGCAAATAACCCCAGCAATGTATTATTTATTGGGATAACTTCTTTCTGGATGACCTTGTCCCCCCACACTGGGGACCCTGGTGTGAAAATATTCACTCAGTCAAAGAGACCTTTGTTCTCACAGTCAAACCTACATAAAGCAAGCCCCCACAATTATCCTTTATGACAGGAGTCAGACAATGAAAGGGGCCTTGCTAACAGACCACATAAGAACCTCAAAAGACAGGCACTGGGCAGGAAATGTTGCCCTTACTGATAAACAGGTCTGGGTGGCCACAAAATCTCCAACAGCCAACTCGGAAGAGTATAACCTACTGGCCTTTGCCCTACCCTAACAAGCTATTAATATTCCCTACTTTCGGCCGGGCGGTGGTGGTGCACGCCTTTAATCCCAGCACTGGGGAGGCAGAGGCAGGCGGATCTCTGCGAGTTCGAGGCCAGCCTGGTCTACAAGAGCTAGTTCCAGGACAGACTCCAAAAAGCTACGGTGAAACCCTGTCTCGAAAAATCCAAAAAAAAAAAAAAAAAAAAAAAAAATTCCCTACTTTCTTTCACCTTGGTTTCACTGACACAAGATCTTAGTCTAGAAAATTAACTGTTTGTGCCTTTACCCCTAGAAATACAGGAAAGAAGCTGAGATGGCTAAACCAGCCCCAGAGGAAGGAATGCCTTCTCACCTGGGCACCAGAGGGTACAGTACCATCATCCCTACAGCACCCTGTTGTTTGGGGGGGGGGGGGGGGGCACCATCCACTTTCCTCCTGAAGCTTAGGCTGGTTGCTATGGCTACCAGAAGCGCTGTGTTCCCAGCTGCTGCTGGAATGGAAGTGCTTAGAGAGTGCGCAACACTGTAGCCTTTGCTTCCCTGCTTCTCTACGTTTACCAATCACAAACTCTAGCTTAACCAACCACACAAATGCAGCTAACACACAACCCCCCTTTCCCTCTTCTCAGGATCCTGTACTCATTTAAAGCTCCATCCTTAATTAATCCTTCCGGTATCTGCCGGGGACTTTCACAGCCACGCCCCCTACAAGACATCGGCCTCCTGTTAGCCCTAAGAAACGCATGCTGGGTATCATTGCTATTTACCGGGAAGTTGTTAATTATGTCTGTGTGGATATATAAACAGGAAACCTTGTGAGGTTGGGAGGAACATGGATAGAGATTGTCGGGGAGCATTCAAAGAGCCCTGGAGAGAGCCCTGGGAGACCCCAGGAGAAACAAATGGGACCTGATGCCCAGGCGTGTGTGAGTTAATTTGTTTACCCTCAGACCTCACTGGCCAGTTTTCACTTGCTATAGCTTTCCTTCTGAATTCTGAGAGGTTTAGGCGGGCTGGCACCCCAAAATAAACCTCGATACCTAAAGTTACTCCAGGCAGTGAACTTGAATGGTGTCCCCCACCACAAAAAACGTCCACATCCCATCCTGATTCCCCAAACCTGTGAAGGTCACATGTAGCCAGAGAAGGTGTAGTAGATAGGGAGTGGCGCTATTAGGAAGTGTGGCTTTGTTGCAGTGAGTATGGCCTTGTTGGACGACGCGCGTCATTGTGGGGGTGGGCTCAGGACTCTGCCCAAAGAGCAAGTCGACATCCTGTTCCCTGGAAGCCAAGAGGGAGCCAGCACCATGTATGCTTGCACGGCATGCTCCCCATCATGATAACGGACTGAACTTATTGATAACTGTAATGTTAAGTTGGGAGCATCACCCCAGCCCCTGGCATCCATCCCAGCCCCCTGGCCTGGGAGTTGCATTGGTCTGGACTCCAAATCCCAGCATGCCACTCCCACAGGGTGTTTAAGTGGGCACCCAGAGGAGGAACATGTAGTTCCGGGTTTTGCATGTGCTCCCCTGCCATGCTCTCTGCCACCCGAGAGTGCTGTGTTTAAACATGGGCGTTTAAATTTAAATCAAAATTTGACCTGATTGGATTTTTTTTTTTTTTTGCGTCGGCGGAGCGGCTTGTTTTAGGATTTTTTTCCTAACAATAACGGCCGGAGCTTCTGAACTGTAAACGAGCCACCTCAATTAAATGTTTCCTTTATGAGTTTCTGTGGTCATGGAGTCTCTGCACAGCAATAGAAACCCTAGCTAAGACGGAAGAAATTAAGTGAAGGGTCATCATGCTAGTAGCCATGCATGCCGTAGGCCTTATAAAAGTGTGGGGGAGGGTGGGGGAGGGAGGGCGGAGGCCATATGTGAAGGCAGGACAGAGACTGCATAGATTAGGCTACAAGTGATAACGGAGCCACTGGCAGCTAAAAAGGCAGGAAGGACCCTCCCTCAGGGCCTGATCACACTTCATCTCATCTTCGGGGCTCTGGAACTGCCTGTTGTTGGAGCCCCTTGAAAAACTGTCCTTTGTTATAGCGCTCACAGACCTCCCTGCAACTGTCATACTCATGGCTCCTACACAGCCACCACCTGTCATCCACTCTGTTTCCGCTGGGCCCACTTCCTCATTTCTCTGCCCCTCAGGGGCCCTACTTTTCTCTCACTTTACCTGCCTCTCTGAAACCTTCCACGAAACTTTTACTTGTCAAGGAAGTCACCACAGGCTGTGGCCACCACACCAAGGAAAAATGTCACCTTCTTGAGAGCTGTAGACAGGGGCTGGTGCTTTGTCCCACGTTTCTCCTCCTTCCCTTCTCCCTAGGGACTCCTACACACTCGAGGTCTGGGCTTCAATTCTCCCTGCTTCCTTCCTGGGACTTATGTGGCCCTGCCACAGCAGTCACAGCTTCTCCCACACTGGCAAGGCCAACTCCCTCCTGAAGGCTGGCTCATTTAACTGCTTGCTGATACGCCCTCAACAGATCCAAATCAGACATCCTTACTCACACTCGCAATCACAGTGCTTAGGGAGCTGAGGCAGGAGGATCACTATGAACTTGGGTCGGTGTGTGTTGTTACAAGGCGACTTCCAGCCGAGCCTGAACTACAGACTGAGATTCTGTCTCAAAAGAGAAACAAACCTCCAACACCCCTCCCCCATCCCGCCACCCGCGGCAACACTATGGTGGTGGCACCCCCAGCGTCAGCTGCACTTGTAGCAGGAATAATAAAAACCCAAAGACAGATACTGGTGTCCAACCTGAAGATCGGAGAAGCCAAGCAGCTAACCACTGGCTCTTACTTACCTCTACCTCAGGCGGCAAAGGTGATCCTGCCTCCACCAACCCTCACAGTGAGAGTGCTCTGAGATCTGTCTCCTCCCATTTTATATTCATCTCTAGGGCTGAGATTGAAGGTGTGCCACCACCACCCAGCCCTGCTTCACGGTCTCAATCGCAGCTCGATTGAGATAGAGTTTCACTCCACATGGTTCATCTCTCTAAACATGCAGGTCAAGCTGACTGTGGTGTTTTCATCAACCTCTGAAGAAATCCCACAGACCCTAGCTGTTGTCTAGCTGCAAGGCAGCTTCTGTTTTCACTCTCTGTGTGCCTGTTGCATGTACTGCGTGTGCGATCGTACAATATATGACCATCTGTACCTGGCTTCTCTCAGGAAGCAAAACCTTCCGTGCTTATCTGTGTGACAGCATATGCCAGAGCTTCATACTTTGTCTGTACAGTGTTCTGTCTGCATGCATCACTGACCGCCAGAAGAGGGCACCAGATCTCATTATAGATAGTTATGAGCCGCCATGTGGTTGCTGGAAACTGAACTCAGGACCTCTGGAATAGGTCTTAACCTCTGAGCCATCTCTCCAGCACTCCCCATCCCCACCTTTTTTTTTTTTCAAGACAGGGTTTCTCTGTTTATCCTTGGCTATTCTGGAACTCCCTCTGTAGACCAGGCTAGCCTTGAACTCACAATCTATATCTGCCTCCTGTGTGCTGGGATTAAACATGCTACCACACTAGGTTTCACTCCTTCAATTTAGTTTATATATATGAGTGTTCCACTGACTTTATGTCAGAAGAGGGCATCAGATCATACTATAGGTGATTGGGAGCCACCATGCATGCGGTTGCTGGGAATTGAACTCAGGCCCTCTAGGGAACAGTCAGTGTTCTTAGCCACTGAGCCATCTCTCCAGCCCCAATTGGCCTCTTTCATTGCTGGTGGGGATGCAAAGGGACTCTCTTGCCTCTGTCTTTTACTCAAACTACACACCCATACCAAGGGAGCCCTTCTCAGAACCCCATCCTCACAGCAAGGTGAAGCTTGGGATTTCCAGTGTCCCCATGGTGGCCCAACTGTTGTCCCTACTCGTTCTGTCACAGGGATGACTGATTGCTGGCTGCACTCCCGGCCACACGACATCTCGAGCTCTCCCACTACTCCTCTCTCAGCCCATCTACATGCATTATCTTTTTTTTTTTTTTTTTTTTTATTTTTTGAGACAGGGTTTCTCTGTGGCTTTGGAGCCTGTCCTGGAACTAGCTCTGTAGACCAGGCTGGTCTCGAACTCACAGAGATCCGCCTGCCTCTGCCTCCCGAGTGCTGGGATTAAAGGCGTGCGCCACCACCGCCCGGCTTACATGCATTATCTTTAATCTGCACAGTGAGAAGCCGGTGCTGTCAGAGAAAAAGCTTAATGTTTTAGGTTTTGGAAATCAGAGATGCATCAGGTCATGCAGAAGACCGATGCAGAAGTCAGGAGAAACTGCAGGCCCTGACCTTTACTGGGGTTACAGGAAACGTAAGGTGGAGCAGGGCAGCAGCTGCAGCTGATTTCTTGGTTGGTTTGGGGTAGGGGGAGTGGTTTTTGTTTTGTTTTTCGAGACAGGGTTTGTCTGTAGCTTTGGAGCCTGTCCTGGAACTAGCTCTTGTAGACCAGGTTGGCCTCAAACTCACAGAGATCCGCCTGCCTCTGCCTCCTAAATGCTGGGATCAAAGGTGTGTGCCAGGGCCGGGCGGTGGTGGTGCATGGGATTAAAGGCATGCGCCACCACTGTCCGACCGGGAGTGGATATTGTTAAGGAACTTATGAGCTTTTTGCTATCTGTGGAAGCAGACCTCACCTGCCTTTTGCTATAGAGCCAGACCTCACCCAAATCCCCCTGAGTGTGTACCCCAGACTCTCCCTCACTAGACCTTTATCCTTAGCTCTCAGTTCCTAGAACCCGTCCTTAGGGGCGATGCCACAGAGCCTGCTGACCCCTATGTTACCCCAGTCAGAGACCACACCAGATCCTAGGCCCTTGAGCTGGAGAGCCATCCCATGGTCACATGTATGTTGCAAAGGAGTTTCTATGATGTAGTCACACATTAAGTTTTATTGATAGTGTACCTGGAGTTGGTATTACCTGGAAACTTACCCCAAATTCTACTGGGTTTAAATGTGCTTGCAATAAACTGGCATTAGACTCTCTATCAAAGTTTGATCCAGTCTGGCAGACTAAATCGTTCTGAATTGAGTCTCCATTTTCTTCTCTTTGCAGTTCATTTCCTGTCTGCCATGACTCCTACAGGGACCCCCTCAAGCTTGGTAAGAAACTGTCTTTCTGTTTTCCAAAGTATATGTGCCATCTCGCATTCCCGGAAGCAGCAGATGAGTGTTCCTGCTGTTCCACACCCTTGTCCTCACCAGATGATGTCAGTATTTGGGATTTAGCCATGCTGGTCAGTGTGTAGTAAGATGTCTTTGCTGTCAAATAGCACACCGTTTGAAAAGGATACAAGATCAGTCTTCCTGGGGTTGAAATTTATCACACTATGACTTATATTACACCTTTGGGCACTGTGACCCAATAGCAGCGACAACAGTTCCAAGGGAGGATTGGGTCTAGTTTATGGGTCCAGGTATTTCAGCTCATGCTTTGCTGGGTCCCCTGCCGTGGGCCTGTGCTGAGGAGAAGAGTGTGGTATCGAGGAAGCAGAATAGGATAAGACTGGGGACCAGGAACAACTCTCAAGGTCACACAGTGAATCTACCTGTGGGTCAATCCATTCACAAGGACAGAGTCCTATGATCCAGTCCCCCAGGCCCCATCTCTGAATGCCACTTGTACCGGTGACCAAGCTTTCAAAACATGAGTCTTTTGGATAATAAAGTCCATATGAAAATCATGGCACCAGTATAATCAATAAAGTGTAGTATTGATGGAGAGAGGATAGAGATCAATAAGCAGAACAGTAAACCTAGAAATAGATGCTAATAATGTCTAGCAGATTTGTTTTCTAGGGGTGGGAGTTTGTAGCTCAGGTTGGTCCATAATTCGCTATGTAGATCTGGCTAGTTTTGAACTTGTTTTTTTTTTTTTTTTGGTTTTTCGAGACAGGGTTTCTCTGTGGTTTTGGAGCCTGTCCTGGAACTAGCTCTGTAGACCAGGCTGGTCTCGAACTCAGAAAGATCCGCCTGCCTCTGCCTCCCGAGTGCTGGGATTAAAGGCGTGTGCCACCACCGCCCGGCCTAGTTTTGAACTTGTGACAAACCTTGCACTTCTACTTCCTGAGCAGTAGAATTATGGGTGTGGGCTCCCACTCCTGGCTCCTCAGCTGATTTTTTTTACAAACATACACCATGAATTCAAGGGCTTGGGAATTTAGATAGTGGGTACTTACTTAGCAAGTATAAGGCTTTGGATTTGGTTTTCAGCTCCAGGAACAGATCAAAACAAGAAACAAATTCAAGGCAGAGACCTCGGTCTTTTTGTCAAATGGTGCTGGAACTGATAGACACAAGTGACCAAAAAAAGAACTCTGTCTTATACAATCATTTGAGATGAATTTAGATTAAAAACAAAACAAAAACCAACCATGAATGTTGGGGGGGGGAGGCAGCTGGGCCAGTTACACAGCTCAGCAGGTGAAGGGTTTGCTGCCCAACTGTGGGAGCCTGGCAGCTTGAGCCTTGACCCTTGGGATTGATTCCACACAGCTGCCCTTTGACTCCACATGTGCGCTGTGACATGTGTGCTCACACACACACACACACATGCACACACACACACATTCTAATAATAAAAATCTTGGAAGTGGAGAGGCGCCTACTTGGTGGGAACTGGACACCAGCAGGAGGCAAGGGAGGGCAGAGAGTGGGTGACAGCCTAGCAAGGACCGAAGGGCATAGCGTGCACATGTGGAAGGGGCGGAGGGAATGCGTTATGGCCACAGGACCCAGCGGTGCAAGCCTGCTGGGATAGCTAATTCTGAGTGTCAACATTATCTAGAATCACTTCCTGGCAGACAACCTTGGGGGACGTCTGTAGGGGAGTTTCTAGATCGACTTCGTTCAGGTAGGAGGACCACCCTATGTTCAGGTGGGAGGACCACCCTAACGGTGGACGGGAAGATGGTTCTGAGTTAAAGTGCTTACCAGGAGTTCAGATCCTCAGAACCCAGGTGCTATGTCCAAAACACCCCCACCCCAAAATGGCAGTGCTGGTGACAATGTCCTAGACAATGTCCTGCTTTGGTCAGGTAAACAGAGAAATTATGTGTAAATGTAAGCCTGAAGGCAGGTTCTATTTGACCAGGAACCTCTCAATCCACTCCCAAAGGCCAACTACCAGGGCAAGGGCATCTAGTTCCTTAACAGCCTGTACCCACCTGGACTGCCACATAAAATCCTCTTGGTTTTGTCATCTTTCTTCTCTCTGCATGCCCTTGACCCTGCCAGGAGGTAGACATAGTGGTTTGATATCCAATAAAATTTTCTTTCCAGGAAACAGTCTGGTTTGGTAGTTACTTGGAGGCCCATCTGTAATTGTGGCCTCAGAAGGCAGAGCCAAGTGACCCCAGAGCAAGGTGGCTAGGAAAACTAGCCATCTTGGTGAGCTCTGGTGTTTTGTTTTTTCCTTTTGGTTTTTCAAGACAGGGTTTCTCAGTAGCTATGGAGTCTGTCTTGGAACTCACTCTGTAAACGATGCTGGCCTGGAACTCACAGGGATATGCCTGCCTTTGCTTCCCAAGTGTTGGGATTAAAGACATGCACCACCACCGCCTGTGAGCTCTGGTTTTAAGACCCTGATTTATTGAATGAGGTGGAATTACATCAAGGTGGAAGAGCTATTAATGATTCATCACATCAGCTTCAGGCTTCCATATGCACACACACACACACACACATCCCATACACATTCAAAACACACATACAGAAGAAACAAAAAAACAACTGGTTATGGTGATACACGCCTTTGTTCCAAGCACTCAGGAGGCAGAGGCAGGCGAATCTCTGTTGAGTTCAAAGCTGAGCTGGTCTGTGTAGAGAGTTCCAGGCCAGCCAGGCTACATAAAGAGACTGTCTCAAGCCGGGCGGTGGTGGCGCACGCCTTTAATCCCAGCACTCGGGAGGCAGAGGCAGGCGGATCTCTGTGAGTTCGAGACCAGCCTGGTCTACAGAGCTAGTTCCAGGACAGGCTCCAAAGCCACAGAGAAACCCTGTCTCGAAAAACCAAAAAAAAAAAAAAAAAAAAAAAAAAAAGAGACTGTCTCAAAAACAAACTGGCTGGTGTGGTAGCACACGCCTTTAATCCTAGCATTTGGAAGGCAGGAGCAGGTAGATCTCTGGGTTCCAGGCCAGCCTGGTCTACAGTGAGTTCCAGGACAGCTAAGACACACTAAGAAACCCTGTCTTGAAAACACAAACACACATATACAAAATAAAACAACCCCCCCCACGCCCACACTTGTGAGGACCTGACTTTGCAAACTCCATTTTAATCAAGGGGCTTCATCTTAAGCTACATAATGCGTGGGGGCAGATCTCAGCGCCAGAAATGTGCTGTGATAGTGGAATTTGAACAGATTCCCTGAAAACAGCCAATTAAGGAGCTAGGGAGCAGGGCCATAAAATTTAACAAGGCCCAGATGTTCGTAGGAGGCATCCTCTCCTGAAGATACCGTGTCAGTTATTAAAAAATGGCTCTTTGTTAGGGTTTTTGTGCCCAAAAACTGACCAATGGTTTCAGGAACTACCTTACCCAATGCCCTCCGACCCAATCCCAAGAAGACAGGATGTGACCTCCCCTTTAAAAGTTCTCCCCTCCCTGGGCTGGGGCTGTGCTTCCCTCATCCACTCTGTTGGTCCAAACTCGAGTTTGTATTTTATTTTATTTTATTTTTTGATTTTTTTCGAGACAGGGTTTTTCTGTGGTTTTGGAGCCTGTCCTGGAACTAGCTCTTGTAGACCAGGCTGGTCTCGAACTCACAGAGATCCGCCTGCCTCTGCCTCTCGAGTGCTGGGATTAAAGGCGTGCGCCACCACCGCCCGGCTTCGAGTTTGTATTTTAAAAACCCTCACCGGGTGGTGGTGGCACACACCTTTAATTCCAGTACTTGAGAGATAGAGGCAGGCAGATCTCCGCGAGTTTGATGCCAGCCTGGTCTACAAGAGCTAGTTCCAGGACAGGCTCTAAAACTACAGCAAAACCCAGTCTCGAGCCGGGCGGTGGTGGCGCACGCCTTTAATCCCAGCACTCGGGAGGCAGAGGCAGGCGGATCTCTGTGAGTTCGAGACCAAGCCTGGTCTACAGAGCTAGTTCCAGGACAGGCTGCAAAACCACAGAGAAACCCTGTCTCGAAAAACCAAAAAAAAAAAAAAAAACCCAGTCTCGAGCCGGGCGGTGGTGGCGCACACCTTTAATCCCAGCACTCGGGAGGCAGAGGCAGGCGGATCTCTGTGAGTTCGAGGCCAGCCTGGTCTACAAGAGCTAGTTCCAGGACAGGCACCAAAAGCTACGGAGAAACCCTGTCTCGAAAAAATCCAAAAAAAAAAAAAAACAAAAAAAAACAAACAAAAACCCAGTCTCGAAAAACCAAACAAACAAACAAACAAACAAACCCTCTTGTGCTTTACATCAGAATTCAGCTCATTCAGTTCCATGAAGTTTCTTTTTCTGGGGATCAGTAACTTGGGCATAACACACCAAAATAAATAAGTAAATAAATAAAAATAAACAAAATAAAATAAAAATATATTTAATTACTTTATGAGTGTTTGCATTTTGCCTGCGTGTATGTCTGTGTGAGGGTGTCAGATCCCCAGGAACAGGAGCTACAGACAGGTGTGAGCTGCCATGTGGGTGTTGAGAATTGAACCTGGGTCCTCTGGAAGAGCAGACAGTGCTCCCCACTCCTGAGCCATCTCTCCAGCCCCACATAGTAAAACTTCTTCTTTTGTTTTTGGTTTTTTGAGACAGGGTTTCTCGGTATAACAGCCTTGGCTGTCCTGAAGCTAGCTCTGTAGACCAGGCTGGCCTCTAACTCGCAAAGACCCACCTGCCCCTGCCTTCCAAGTGCTGCCACCACCAACTGGCTAAAACTTTTATGCAAATACTTTGATCCCTCCCCTCTCAGTCAGTAAAACCTTTGTTTATATAAAGGACCTGCTATATTCATTGATTAAAATGGCTGGCTTCTCCCTCATTCCCTTGGCACTGATTCTTTTTTTTTTTTTTCGAGACAGGGTTTCTCTGTGGCTTTGGAGCCTGTCCTGGAACTAGCTCTGTAGACCAGGCTGGTCTCGAACTCATAGAGATCCGCCTGCCTCTGCCTCCCGAGTGCTGGGATTAAAGGCGTGCGCCACCACCGCCCGGCTTGGCACTGATTCTTTAAAAATTAACCATCTCAGAAGACTGTGAAGTTGAATCCCAGACAATGGGGAAAAGACACACCTCTGCCTGAGTAGAATAAGAACCAAATGCAGTTCCTCTCTATTTCTTGATCGAGAGTCAAGTTTTGTTTTGTTGAGACACTAAAAAAAAAAAAAAAAGTTAGTTGATCTAGGGAATCAGGAGCCCCCCAGGGACTATTTTATAATGTTACACTAACTGCCATGGCCTGCCTTACATTTTTATGTACACGTGTGTGATAGCATGTGCTTGGCTATCTGTATATTGCTTTGTTGAGTTAGAGAAATTTTCCAAATTTTAACACATTGTAGGATGTGGTGTCAAAAATTATACAGTATCATGAAAACTCTCCAGGAACCATTGCGATCATGGTGGTGGTAGACACAAGTTTCCAAATTTTTTCAAATTCTTATTTGCTAACCAAAGCTTGAGTCTTGAGGATAATGATTTAACCCAGGTGTTTTCCTCGCAGAGGCTGCTTTAAATGTTGACTGAGTGTCTGGGTGTGAATTTTGTATTCAAAGTGTGAAGTTTGTGTTCCACTTGTCCATTCACATAGAGATGACCTGGAAATCCATGGAACTGGGAAAACTAGACGTAGGAAAACCAGGCCCCAAAGGACACACTGCATGTTCTCTCATGACTCTTCAGTAGGGCTTATCTAACATGGAGAATCTATGCAAGCCAGGAAACCAGGAAGGGATACATAAAGGAGAGGCAATAGTAGAACACAGGTAAGGAGGGAGAACCTCATAGGTGGACAGTTTACGTAGGGGAGTTGGGGAAGGGTAAGGAGGATTAATCAGGACAAAAGTATAAAGAAATCATTTGGAAGTAAAAGATGCCCACCTGTGCAATGGTGTCTGATGCCCGTATGCATGGGGTTGGGGGACAACTGCCCTCTGATGGATTCAAGACTCACGGAGGGGCATGGAGGAGGACCAATGCCTGGTAACTGGTCTAGTAGCAAGACGCGTGCTTCTCTTTCTTCCCTTCTCCTCTTTCCTTTCTTCTCTCTCTCTCTCTCTCTCTCTCTCTCCATCCTTCCTTCCCCCCTCTTTGTGGATCTTCAAGACAGGGTTTCTCTGTGTTACCAGTCCTGGCTGTTCTGGCATCTACTTTGTGGGCCAGGCTGGCCTTTAAGTCTGCCTGCCTCTGCCTCCCGAGTACTGGGATTTAAGGCCACCACTTCCCAGCCTAATTTGTCTTGTGTGTGTGTGTGTGGGCAAGTTGCTATCTAAACACCTATTTCTACCCATAGTTAAAAGGGTGCCCAGCTTTAACGGGAGAAGCTTCTTCTTACACTGAACAATGGTGAATGAACAATGAAAGCAGGTGCGCAGGTGCACTGCTGCCCAAGATGCAGAAAATAAGCAATAGATGCGGGCCCAGCCCAAAGCAAGTCACTTATACCACTATCTTATAGGTGCAGGAACATTGCAGAAGGGGGCAGGAAGAACATAATAGCTGGAAGACAGGGTGAATGACTGCAAAATGCCTTTCCTTAGACTTGACACAACCATTGATAGGCCGACACACGACCAGCCCTATCAATGGTAGTCAAGGAAGGGGGAGGGCCTCCAAGGATCCTATCTTTCACTGCTTAACGGTTGGCTACTGAGAGACTGCAGGAGAAGGACCTGCTATCTTTCCTGTGGACTCTGCTGAATCCACCAAGCTCCAATGGAGAGCTCCAAACCTATGGCCACAGAGACGGCTTTGGTTAATCATGGCAAGTCACAAAACGAGTAGATACGTGAGACTTGTGGGAAGGGAAAGGGCGGAATGGAGAGGAAAGGTAAGGGCAGACACTATGGAAGGTGCATAAGAAGGAAACCGAGGAGAACAAGGTAAGAGTGAGTCCTGCCTTGTTAGAGGTCCCTGTGAGAAAGCAGAGGTGAACTGCACCATGGGCGAGGGGCTAAGGAGAGGGTTCATTAAGAAATCAACACGGCTGGAAGGTGGTGGTGCATGTCATTAATCCCAGCACTTGGGAGGCAGAGGCAGGTGGATCTCTGAGTCTAAGGTCTACAGTGAGATGCAGGACAGCCAGGATTACACAGAGGAACCATCTTGAAAAACCAAAAAAATTAAATAAATAAATAAAACGAAAAGAAATTAATACGTTCTTGGTATCCTGAGCCCCAAAAGTAGCTATTTTGGCTCTTTGGCACACTGGGCCTTCCTTTTTGCACTTCTTCCACACTCATTTCTGTGCATAGCACCCGGTGGTAAGCAAGGTTCATCAAATACTTCCTGGACGATGCACTAGAATTCCTTCAGTAACAGGCAGGACCTGTCTGGGGTCCAGACTAGGTGTGCACGCTGACAGGAACCCAGGGAAGCTTGTGGATCCCAGGAAATGTTTCTATCTTCATACACTGCTGTCTCACTAGTCATCTTCCTTCCTTCATCAGGACTGAGACAACCCCTGCCGCACGCTGGTCATTGTAGCCTGTGTGCCCAAGGCGCAGGTGAGGGACCCAGGTAAGCATGGATAAGCCAAAAGGCCATCCATACTAGGCCATCCTTTTCACACCTGGAGGGTCTACCCATTGCTGGGGATAGAAGTCACTGGGTTTCCTTTGGGGGGGCAGTTTTGAGATAGGGTCTCTCTGTTATGTAGCCCTGGTTATCCTAGAACTCCTTATGAGAGCTTGAGACCAGGCTGGCCTCAAATTCAGAGATCCAGATGCCTGGCTTAAACCATTGGCTTTCTACAGGGAACATAGGATCCAGGCTGAATTTCAAGACCACTTGGGAGTAAAAGGGTGGTCCGTATAGTCCTGGTGAGACCAGCAAGGTGTGTGTGTATATGACACACATGGGGACTAACTGGCCTATGTCCGGTGTGGGGTGCTAAGGAACAGGACCCCTTCCCAAGGATTCAAAGGGTCCACAGGACATTCCTTACTCAGATCAGTAGCGCATGGCCTCCAGGCCATTTCCATCAGCCTCTGCCACTGTGCGCCCGCTCTTGCGTCTGTGCTGTTGTGGGATGAGATGTCTGTTTTGTCGGCATTGCTGACTCTAGAACTAAGCAGGGCTCTCTTTAATGCTACAGCTTGTTCTCCTGCTTTTTCTTTTTCTGGCTTGTTCCTTCTTTCTTTCTGAGACTGGGTTTACCCTGAAAATAGCTCTTGTAGACCAGGCTGGCCTTGAACTCACAGAGCTCTGCCTGCTAAATCCTGTTCTTTTTTTTTTTTTTTTTAGTTTTTTGAGACAAGGTTTCTCTGTGGCTTTGGAGCCTGTCCTGGCACTAGCTCTTGTAGACCAGGCTGGCCTCGAACTCACAGAGATCCGCCTGCCTCTGCCTCCCGAGTGCTGGGATTAAAGGCGTGCGCCAACACCGCCCGGCCCCTAAATCCTGTTCTTAAGGCTAATCTTTAGGACTAAGCAGCTGAAATAAGGCAAATAAGACAAAAGGGCAGGCATAAACACATGGGCTGATCTGACAACCTAAGCAATTTCTCAGCAGGGCTGGTTTCCTAGGTGACCAGGTCAGAGGTTTAGTGTGGGAAGGGACTTCAGGCTGTGCAGGCCGACGGTCTCCAAGACAACTAGCCTAGCTGAGGCCAGCTCTGGGGTAGCAAGGGTTAGCAAGAGACAGGGCTGACAAGCCCCTCCACACCAGCCAAAAGGCACCTGCTAGCTGGGAACTTGGGGGATTAACACAGCTTCATGGCACCTGGGACAGCAGGCTAGGGTGGGGACACAGAGGGGAGAGGCTGGGGTACAGTGACCCTGCACTCACCTAGAAGAGGGTCTCTGCCTGGAGGATGACAGAATTTTAAATAAGGACATGTCTCTGTGATTCGCCCAATTCTAACTGAAAACTGCTCTGTAACAGTGAGGACGAAGCAGCCTTGGCCATTCATCTTTGCTTACTCGCTGTTTATGTGGGGCTCAGTGCTATTCTGGCCACACCTGGCTTCTTCCTGGCCTTTCAGTATTTATTATGAAGCCATTTCTCCTTGCAGGGTACTCAGAGCCACTGACCCATACACAGAGGACTTTCAACAGCTTCACCAGCAGCCAGGCCTGTCATCAGCAGTGGTTACCACCTCAGATCACACTTTTCTGGGCTCCACTCACTTAGACACCTTGACCCTTGTCATCCTTTCAGTCCAAACAGTGAGTCTCTCTCCTGCGGTTGCCTTGGTCTACCGTTTTTTTTTTTTTTTTTTTTTTTTTTTTTTTTGGTTTTTTGAGACAGGGTTTCTCTGTGGCTTTGGAACCTGTCCTGGAACTAGCTCTGTAGACCAGGCTGGTCTCGAACTCACAGAGATCCGCCTGCCTCTGCCTCCCGAGTGCTGGGATTAAAGGCATGCGCCACCATCGCCCGGCCGTTTTTTTTTTTTTTTAAATTAATTATTATGTACAGTGTTCTGTCTACATGTCAGAAGAGGGCACCAGATCTCATTACAGACGGTTGTGAGCCACCATGTGGTTGTTGCTGGGAACTGAACTCAGGACCTCTGGAAGAACAGCCAGTGCTCTTAACCTCTGAGCCATCTCTCCAGCCAGGTCTATCCTTTCTAAATGTTTAGGTTGAGGGGAGACAACACAGATCTCATCACCAGCTAGCCGGCAGGTTGAGGTCAGCAGTGAAGTCCCAGCACACTCCCTTTGGTACCTTCTACACAGCTCTAAGCTACCCACCCCTGGGAAAACCGGGCTAGTACAAGTACTGTGAGCAGCCACAACTTCCTGCAGACTGACGACCTCGGCACTTGCTCTGCGGCTCTAGCTTCATCAGATCTCAGAATGGATCCCAGCTGCTCCCACTCCACCAGCAGCTCCTGCAGCTGCAAAGATTGCAAGCGCACCTCCTGCGAGAGCTTCCACTGCTGTCCAGTAGGCTGTTTCTCTGTAGCTTTGGAGCCTGTCCTGGAACTAGCTCTTGTAGACCAGGCTAACCTTGAACTCACAGAGATCCCCCTGCCTCTGCCTCCCGAGTGCATGTGCCACCACTGCATAGGCTGTGTTTTCAAAGGCGCACCTAACAATGGCACCTGCCAGGACAGTGCTGTTCCGGGGTGTAAACAACTCAGCTGTTTTTCAAACAGCTATACCCTGTTTACTAAATCCCTTTTTCTATCAAGTAGGTGAATAATAAAAGCCAATTTGAATCTAAAAAACCAAAACAAACCAACAACCACAAACAAATGTGACCTCAGACAGCACGTTTAGTGTTCTGTCCTTCCCACCTGAGAGTAAGGGCTGTTCCCATCCCAGGACACTCTCTACTGGGTACTGATGGAGTTATTAGGAGTGCCTCAACCCAAGCTACATGGGGGTGGCAGGAGAAAGGCGATGCTGAAGGCACCAGAGCCCCAGGTTTGGGCTAGTGTTGCCTAGAACAGGGTGAGGGGTCTGGGCTAAGACCCCAGTCCTAGGCCCACTGTTGGTACAAGGTCTCATGTCCGGGTTAAATGAGCTGCCAAGGCTTTAAATCTGCAGGCTGAAAGGCAATCATTAGGACGACCTCATGAGGAATGCGGACTCAGAGTGCGGGGTAACATCCAGGAAGAGCAGCCCACTCAGTTTGCATTAAACACCTACGTACAATGACTGCTGTTGCCCATGAGGGGGCGCAGAAAGCTGTGGGGCACACATCCAGTTGGCAAGTGGCAGCTGGCACCCTGTCCCAAGTGAGAAGACTGTTCCCAAGCAGGCTGGAAGGGCCTGGCTAGTGAGGAGGTGGAACACACAGAATGACAGCAGACAAACTGGCCATGATAACTTAGTTTATGGGTCAAGCCGATGCAATGCAAAGTTGGTTATCCTTTTTATCATTTCTTTTTTTTTAACCAAAATAAATAAATCAGATCTGTCCCTTTGAAGGTCAAAAGAAGAAGGAAGGACAGCTGGCTCCAGGGTCACCTTGCCCTTAATCACTGATCTCCTGTTTCTGACCTGCCTTGGCACAGCAAAGAGAAGGGTCTATCAACTGCTTCCTTGTGTTCAAGGGAACAACAGAAAGAGAATTAACTGTCTGGGGGATTAGGGAGGAGGGGGGAGAAGATTCAGCAGGACCAAGAGGCAGCCAGTGCCTGGGGTTTGGGACCCAAGGGAGCTTCTGGACTCTACTCAGAGCCAATCACTCCAGGCATGGTAGTTAGGGCAAATTCCCCACAGCTCAATCCTAAGAAGGGTAGCAGAACTGGACCTAACTTTGTTGCTAAGGCCTTTTTAGCTGCTCTGTACCATTCTCCACTCACCCAACAGCTGAATGATGCCCCAAAAACCTGCCAGCTATAGCTCCTCCATTACTTCTTAGTTTGGCCCTAGTAAGACAAAGCTAGCCCTATCTTGAATCCGTGGCTTGCTAGGTGACAAGGACTGACTACTAGTGCTCTGGGAAGCCACACAGGCTTTCTGTTCCAATCCTGGAGGATTACTTAGTGAGCATGGATAGGGCCAGAGCTGCCTTTCCTAGGATATCTTGAGGGACCTTTCTTCGTCCTGCTCCTTATCGCCTCCATGGCAGGTGTGCAGCCTGAGAAGTCAGCCCAAGCTGGGCAGTATCTGGCCTGGGGAGCAGCTGAGCACTGGAGTAGACAACAGCTTAATTCCTATGAGAACAGGAGTGGGGGTGGGGAGGATGTGGCACAGCAAAGGGCAGAAGTGTGGGCAGTGCTGAGGCACTATTCTTTAGTTGAGAAGCAAAGAGCATCATGGACTCGGGGGACCATGGCCTGATCAGCTCCAGGGCACCTAAGAGAATTTCTTGAAGGCGTCCAGGTCAAAGGCTGTGTCCAGGAAGCGCTGCAGCTCTGTCAGGTGAGTCTTCTTGTTGCCGGTGGCTGGAGCAGCTGCTGGGTCTCGGCCAGCATACCTGAGAGACAGAGAGAGGGAGTAATGAGGGCAATAGTCAGAGGTGGGCCCTGCCTGCTCTTCTCTACCTGTTTCCAGGTTAACTGCCCACCAGCAGGTCTCCCCATTGGGGACTTGGGCCTTACCAGACAGGCTTGGCACGGTCAATGGTGGTCCGAAGTCTTGGCTTGACATAGTCATAGTAGCCTTGGTTCTTGTGCTCTTCCTGGCACCAGGCCAGCTCAGCATTGGGATACTTCTGTGCCTCCTTCAGTAGGAGGTCGAAGGGGAATGGTGATAGCTGAAAGAGAGCAGAGCTGGGATCAAGAAAGGGACATCCAGAGGGTGGGGAGGGTTACACAAAGGGAGGCTGCAATTCCAGCAGGCCAAGTCTTGCAGCTATTGCAGGTGGGAAAGGTTAGAAACCTCAGTAAACAACGTTCTGCCAAAGCACTGTAGCCCAAATACCCTAAAGGTGGGACACTGGCAGCTGGCTGCGATACCACATGATCTCACCTGCTCAATCCTTGTAATTGCCACCTGTTCTGCCATGTCCCTGGCTTTGCGCTCTCGGGTGAGGTCATAGTACACCTTGCCAGTGCAGAAGAGAAGTCTTTTGACATTGTTTGGGTTCTGAGCTGCAGGGCCATCTTCTGGGATCACACGCTGGAAGTGGGTTCCTACAAGAAAATTTCTAAAGCTGGGCTGGTTCTTTCTCCAGGCCTATTCCATGGTGGCTGTGCATGAGCTGTCCCACAGTGGCTGGATCTATGGATTCTGAGGGTTAGAGATACTTCTACCTCATGAGCTGCTGAAGCCTGTGAATCTGCTCAGACTAAGAGTGCAGTAGAACCCAGCATGGGGATGTGCATCTTTAACCCTAGCACTCAGGAGACAGAAGCAAGTGGATCTCTCTGAGTTTAAGGTCAGTTCATTCTACACAGTAGTAGAGACTGTCTTACACCAACCGTCTGATGGCTGCTTTCACTCACACCTTACAAATGTGCAAACACTCAGAGGACACGTCTAAACAACTGCTGGTACAACTGGTGTGTACCAAACATGGAGACCTGACTGTTTCCATGATTGAACATTCAATGGGAAACGACTGAGTGATAGATGAAAAACCCATGGCAAAAATCATATTCAAGCCAGGTGGTGGTGCCACATGGCTTTAATCCCAGCACTCGGGGGGCATAAACCATATTCAATGGTGAAAGACTGGAAACTGTGCCTCTAAGGTGAAGAACAAAGGTAGCAGGCCCACCCTCACCACTTCTATTCATCATACTACTGGAAGTCCTAAACACAACAACTGGGCAAGAAAGAAGAAATAATGGCATTAAATGGAAGGTGGAAAGTGAGGGTGTTTCAGTGGATAAAACACTTGCCACGCACACCTGACGTGAGCTCAGCCCCTGGAACCCCATAACGTGGAAGAACCAACTCCTGAAAGTTGTCCTCTCACTTCTATACATACTATACAAACTCTCCATCACACACACACACACACACACACACGCACACACACACAAATATATTAAGTTAAATAAAATGATGATGATTTTTGTAGAAGAAAGGCTTGCTCTCTAAAATTCATATAGCAACACAAGGGACAATGAATAACCAAATAAAATTTTAAGACAAGGCTCAGAAGAAAACTTTCAAAATGAACTATAAAAGCTTTAGTAAATAGTGTGGCACTGGCAAGGGCAGTGGTTGTGCACACCTTTAATTGCAGCACTCAGGAAACAGAGGCAGGTGGATCTCTGTGAGTTCGAGGCCAGCCTGGTCTACAAGAACTAGTTCCAGGACAGCTAGAGTTGTTACACAGAGAAACCCTGCCTTGAAAAAACAAACCAAACAACAAATAAATAAATAAGTAATTTCTTTACCTGATGTAAGCTCTACAAATAAATAGATGGCGTGATGGCTGGACAAAGTAACAATGTTCCTCCGTAACACTGAACACTTAAAAGTGGCTAAGACAGTAGATTTCACATCATGTAAATGCTGCCACACAGAAAATGTTGAAAATAAACAAGAGGCCTGTTTTACAGAAGACTGTAGGGGCTTGGTGGTTGAGAGGAAGCAGTTTTCATCTGGGTAGCTAGGGCCTGTATTAGCACTGCTTGTCACTTTCCAGGTAAACACCTCAAGCTACAGACTCCTACCTCAGCAGTGCAGCTGCACGGTCCTTCCCCTGCACCTTTTCCTCACTGTGAGGAACGCACTCCCAGACCTGTGCCCAAGCGATGTGAGCTGTCAATTCTAGACACATAGTAGGATCCTCACTGTGAGGAATGCACTCCCAGACCTGTGCCCCTGAGCGGTGTGAGCTGTCAACTCTAGACACACAGTAGGTTCTCTTTTGTTCTTGTTGCTTTGTGTTTTAGACAGGGTCAGACCATGCAATTGTGACTGGTTTGGAAACTGCTCTGTGGAACAGGCTGACCCATAACTCAAGAGATGCTCCTGTCTTTGGCTCCAGAGTGCTGGGATTAAGAGAATGTGCCACCATGTTCTGCTATTTTAATGCAGTCCCGGGGCTACTCAAAGTCTTTTATCGCATGACTAAAAGTCCAGAAAGAGCCTCAGGAGATGGATAAATACAAGCCCCATAAGCCCTACAGAACAGCAAAGAGCCACCAGTGCTAACACCGGTCCAGGAAACACATAAGCCCCCACACCTACCTGGAAGCATCTCATCAAAGCTAGTTCTTGCCTCAGGGTGGCGTAGCAGGGATTTGGGAGTGAAGACGATTAACTGAAAGACAAAATAAGTTCACAGTAGACTATATTTTAAAGATTCTAGAATGGAAGTACAAGGTAAGGACCATCTAAATCTTGATTTTTGGTACAAAGTCAGGATAGTCTGTCTTCCACATCTCAATGGGAGGCTCACAAAATACAGGAAGAAAAAGGAAGACACCAATTTTTCTGCTGTTTACCTCTTCTGGGTAGGTATTTACTCTCCATGACCATCTGCCTGGAGCCCCTCCTTGGTGAGCTGAGCAGCTCTCAGTGGTCTTAGAGATAAGGCACTTTTAGCCTGTCTAAAGCTAAGGCCTAGCACTAGGGCTGTTCTGCCTGGTGGGCCTGCAGGCTACTAGGTACACAAAGCTGGAAGCCTTAGCTTTGCATTCACCCTCTGAGGTATCCCAGGGCAGCAGGACCCTCCCTGTATCCTTACCCCAGATTCCCTCTTTCTGATCATTCTGCACACTTACGCTCCCCACACAACTCCTACTCACACTTCAACACGCAGCTTAAACGCTGCTTTCTGGGCTCCTGGAATTCCTCGGTCTCTGCTGGGGCTCACCTTTTTTCTAGTGCTCAGCATACCTACATGACAACCTGTCTTATTTCTCAATATACCACGGCTATACTTGTCCTCCCTGCTGGGCTGACGACTGTGTTCTGTCAGACTCTCCCATGTGGTACTCAAGAGCATGTGAGGACTCAGTTTAGGAGTGAGAAGGTGCAGTTCGCTGGCATTCCTGACAACAGGCCTGGCTTCCTGAGAACACACCTCACCCTTATTCCCCTTTAGGTATCATCCACCCAACCTACAGGAACAGACACCAGGGGAGCCTGTCTTTGTGGTAACACAGGAAGGCCAGCACCCTGGTCATTCTGGAGAACCAGCACTGACCGGCTTCCGGAAAGGCAGCAGGATCTGTCGTCGAAGTACATGGAAGAAGTTGCCAGGGGTGGAACAGTTGACAACAATCCAGTTGCAGTCGTATAGCTGATTGATATCAAAGTTGTCTTCCTGCAGATCCTGCAGCATGGAAGGAAATGGCCAGAGGCCAGTAGCAGCTGTGAGCACTTTGCCTGGGAGAAGGGTAACTTAGGGCAGAGGTGCCTCAGGATGTCTCACTGGAGAATCAAGGACTCACTACAGACAGGAGCAGGGGCCACAGGTTCCCTGAGTCTGGTTCCATTTAACCCTTGGAACTTCTCAAGGCTACTTGGCAGTGGATGTATGGAATATAGGAGACACAGGTGCTGGCTATAGTTAAGTCTATTCTTCCTTAGAAACTGACTCCCAGTAGAGTTCCAAGTTCTTTAAAATTGCCTTAAAATCCTATCTGAACCAGAGCAATGGCAATATCACCTAAGAGGTCAGACCGAGGATCCTCGGCTTTCAGCAACAGCAGGACACAAATGAAGTAGTCTATTTCAGGGAGATCAGAAGGCATGGGGTCACACTGAGCTACCCACTCTGATTCCTAAGCCCGAGGGAGCACCAGCTGCAGCTGAGATCTGACCCCTCAGGACATCCAAATGGAATTATTTCCTAGATGCCCGTAGGCAATTGAGTATCAGGGTCTGTACTACTCACAGGCAGGACATCTGGGTCATCATTGCACATCTGCAGAAACCGCTCTGGGCGGGCAGAGGAATGCTCTGGACCCTGGAAGCAGACACACAAATCAATTTGCAAGTTCTCACATGCTGACATCTACTGTACTTGTTGTTTCTTCCTCCTGATGTCAGAACTCATTTGATTCTTCCCTTTCCCACTAGCAAAGTACAGGGCAGCAGGGATGAGGAGACTGAGCAGCATCAGCACCATCTGCTGCCCATCTAGGGATGGCTATTCAGGCTGCATGCAGCTGAGCCACTCTTGCCTTCCAAAGTCTTCTAGTTTTCCCATCAAGTGGATGGGAAACACTAACAGAACACTCTGGTCTTTGGGATGGGGTCCTGAACAGGTCCTTCCCAGGACTTAATTTGGTGGGCAAGGGGAAGATCTCACCATGCCTTCCATGCCATGAGGCAACAGGAGCACAATGCCATTCTGCCGCACCCACTTTGCCTGTCCTGGGCAGATGAACTGGTCAATAATGCACTGTGCCATGTTGTTGAAATCACCAAACTGAGCCTCCCAGAGAACCAGAGCATTAGGGCTAGCCATGGCAAAGCCCAGCTCAAAGCCTATAATGGACAGAAAAGGAAGAACGGCATGTCAGGACACCAGGCAAGGGATGCAGAAGACTTGAGGTGGGGTTGGGGTTGGGGTTGGCCTTACCCAGGACACCATACTCAGACAGCGAGCTGTTGCAAACAGTGTAGGGGGCCTGATTGGGCCAAAGGTGGTTCATGGGGATGCAGGTTCTCTTGTCTACATTCTGATCATGGAGCACATGGTGGCGATGGCTGAAGCAGAATGACAAGATTAATAAGCAGGAGTACACATATTTGAACCAACCACTTGAAACTTTTTTTTTTGGTTTTTCGAGACAGGGTTTCTCTGTGGCTTTGGAGCCTGTCCTGGAACTAGCTCTGTAGACCAGGCTGGTCTCAAACTCACAGAGATCCGCCTGCCTCTGCCTCCCGAGTGCTGGGATTAAAGGCGTGCGCCACCATCGCCCGGCCCACTTGAAACTTGAAGCTCTAGTAGATCCACTGTGACAACTCGTCTTTCTGCCAGATGCTTCAGAGTACAGCCCTCCCAGCATCCACAACACAAGAGGAAAGGGTGGGGCAGCCTCGACACTGAGGATGTAGTGACTTTTCTGGAAATGACTTCCCCCACTCTGGAGTATTAGATTCCAAAGCCCTTCCCTTCCGTTTCAAACTGAAGGGTAAATATTTTTGTTACCTAAAGGTGCCCCGCTCCACATCCTGACCACTCAGCCGGACGTGGATGCCTTCTTTCAGGAGTGATCCGAATGCCATGTACTCTGCCAGGGCCCAGTCCACAGTCCGGTTTGTCACTAGCTCCTTCCGAGTCTTCAAGATCCGGCTCAGCCCTGCAGAGAAAGAGAATGAGATGCTGGGCAGTGGTGGTGCACATGCCTTTAATCCCAGCACTTGGGAGTCAGAAGCAGATGAATTTCTGTGTGTTCGAGGCCAGTCTGGCCTACAGAGTGAATTCTAGGACAGGCTCCAAAACTACAGACAAATCCTGCCTAGAAAAACCAATAAATAAATAAATTAAAAAAAAAAAAAGAGTAGCACTCACAATACTGCAGGTCCAGCAGTGGACATCTTACTGTCTGTGCTTCAGGGACACAGACACAGGCAGAGCTTTGTCACCCAGTGTTAGGAGAGCAAAATGGTGACCTCTTAGTTGCTTCTCTGCTTCTTTCCAAGTGAAGGACTTGGACTCGAGTGTTGTGGGAGCTGAGTCTACCAACACACCCAGGGGCTCGGGACAGGGAGTTTCTACAGTGCATGGCTGAGGACACCATCTTCAAGAGGTGCTGATCTAGACCCGTGTTTCCACAGGCAAGTGCAGGGTTGGTTACCTCCATGGATGGTAAAGTTCTCCACAGGTACAGAGCTGGCGACATTCCCAATGTGGGCCAAGACATCCTCCTCCAGGCCAGTAGAGGGGCAGGACATGCTCCTGGGCTGTCCATCCAGGGTGAAGAAACCTAAGAGAACAGAGATAGGCTGGGGCACCTGCAGAGCAGACCAGAGTAACAGCTCTCTCTGCCCTTCTAGAAACTTCACCACAGTACCCCACGGTTTTGGGTAAATGGAAAGTAAGAGACAATAAAGCCTAGATGGCCCTGAGGACCACAGAGGCCTTGCTGAATGGGACACTCACTATGTGTTGTGGGTACAGAGGAGGAGAGCAGGAGCTTTGTCTAGGAAGGGCTTCATGGTTACATCCTCTCTACAAGGTGTCTACCTGGGGTGATGGTCCCTTGCTTACCAGGCCAGGGGGAATCCAGCCAGTGCTTGATGTGCAAGATCTTCTCATCTTTGGATCTGGTGAAGGCTTCCTCACAGATCTTGTCATACTTGGAGATTTCCTCCTGGAAGAGTGGGTGGATACACATAGCTACCCGAGCACAGCACCCATGTCATACAGGCCTACTGTACCCTGGCCTTCAGTCCCCAACAACCCACCCACTGTATTTACTCAGAGTTGCCAGTTTCCAACAAACAGCCTCTTTAACATCTGAAAGTAGCCTTTAATTTCTGGTCCTCATTCCCTGCATCACTTGGCTTAAAGTCTGTTTAGTCTGAGTCCCTAGACCAAACGTTTTCCTAAGAACTGCTTCAGTTTTATGTATTTGTAAGTAGGCTTAGGAGCTGCCCCTTCAGCAGCTGTCCAGTCTGGGCCTCAGCACCATCCCAGATGTCTACAACTGTTGCTCATACTGTCAGGGGACAGAATGCTCTGTGCAGATCATATAGGATCTTTACCAAGCTGTATGGACCCCCGTTTATACATCTCTCAACCCACATAGCCCGTGTCAACAGAGAAGCTATTGGGTAGTCACCCCCTCATCTCTACAGCACTTTTCTCCACCTCCTTTAAAAAGTTCAAGTTGAAATGCTGAAATGCTACAGTTGTCAAGACCTCACATGCTTTCACTGGGGTCCTAAGAAGAAGACTGGCCTGGGATGATCTTCTCTAGTTTGCTTAGGACCAAAGGCCTGTCAGGACACACCTCATATTCGGGCTGGTTGACGACACCCTGGGATACCAACAGTTCTGCATACTTCTGCAGTACAGGCTTCTGCTTGCGGATCTGCTTGTACATGAGTGGTTGTGTAAACATAGGTTCGTCCATCTCATTGTGGCCATTGCGTCGATAACATACCTAGTCAGAGTAGCAAGAAAGGACTATGAGAGAGTGTGGCTGGTCTGTAGAAAAGAACACTATTGTGTGTGTGTCGGGGGTATCTGCCACATCTGTGTGATGGCAACATGGTGGTTACTGCCTTGCTTCAATGTACTTCCTCTACAGCTAAGATTTGATTTTCTTTCTTTTACATGGCGAAATTAATTTTTGTTTTTTTGAGACAGGGTTTTTCTGTGTAGCCCTGGCTGTCCTGGAACTTGTTCTATAGACTAGGCTGGCCTTGAGCTCAGAGATCCACCTGCCTCTGCCTCCTGAGTGCTGGGATTACAAGCCTGCACCACCCGGCACAAACTATTTGTAAAGCAGTCTTACATAAGACAAGATGGACCACATAGCTCCCGCTGAGGAGTATTCAGAGGCAAGTGTGTGTCTGAATACTCTAGAAGCAGAAGGATCCTACTTGAAGTATGACATTACAAAGACCCACGGCGACTTAGCAAGACTAAGGGACAGGCCAGACATTCTGCTTGGATGTGCGTACCTGGCATCACTTACCAGATCAACGACAACATCCTTGTGGAAAGTGCTCCTCCACTCAGCTGCCACCTTGCATACATACATGACAGCCTCAGGGTCATCTGAATTGACGTGGAAAATGGGGGCGTTCACCACTCGGGCCACATCAGTGGGGTAGGGGGAGGAACGGGCCATCCGAGGGTCTGTGGTGAAGCCAATCTGTAATTACGGAAGACATGATCAGGCAACAGGGTACAGAGGCTGGTAGGCAGTATGGAGCACAGCCTATACTTCCTGATGGGCTACTAAGACTATGTGCCCTAAGTGGCTTCTTTGCTTAAGTTTTGCTTGTTTCCCCTACTCTGATAACAAATTCATGTATGTTTAACACAGGGATTTGGAAGAGGAAATAGGCTGTCATACTAACTTTTTTTTCTTTCTTTTCTTGGTTTTCCAAGATAGGGTTTCTCTGTGCAGCCCTGGCTGTCCTGAAACTTGCTTTGTAGACCAGGCTGACCTCAAACTCTGCCTCCCAAGAGCTAGGATTAGAGGGATACACCACCACTGCTGGGCTGGTATGAACATTTTTCTTTTTCTTTCCAGATTATTTTCTCTGCAGGCATACTTATGTAAATACATATAAGTATATATTGAAGCTTATGATCTTGCTTCCCCAATGCACAACTGTTCCGTTCCTCTGCTAGAGGTGAAGTAGGTTAGTGGTAGCATGCTTCCCTAGGGTGCACAAAGCCCTGGGTTTGATCCCCAGTACTGAAACAGAAATGATGAAGTCAACCAAGCTGTGCACTTTAGAGAGGCCAAATTCTCCCTCTCACTCTGATTTGTGTGGAGGTGGCATGTGTGTGGCTTGTTCTCACACGGGGACAGGCAAGTACAATGGGAGGTTAAACATCAATGTAGGTTGTCTTCTTGTCTCACTGAACCCGTAACTCACCAATTGGCGAGGCTGGCTAGACAGATTGCTCCTAGAATCTGTCTGCCTCTGCCATCCCAATGCTATAACTTCGTTAAGGTCCTCATACTAGTGTAGCAACTACATTACCAACTGAAGTATTTCCCTGGTCCCTGATGACTATCACCACTTTTTTTTGAAGCAGGGTCTGACTATGTAACTCTGACTGGCCTGAAGCTCATGTAGACCTAGCTGGCCTCAAACTCAGAGATCTACCTGTTCCTGCCTCTCAAGTGCTGGGATTAAAGGTGTGGTATGGCTAGGTACAGCTGGAATCCATGGATATTATGTACAGAAAAAACACAAAACTTTGAAACTGCTCAGTACTCAGGAGGCAGAAAGGAACTTTATAAACGAGGCCAGGCTGGTCTACCTTGTGAGTACCAGGTTAGCTTGGGCTACAGAGTAGGAGCTAAAAACCAAACAAACAATAATCTCCACAAGCCAGGCATTGGTGGCACACGCCTTTAATCCCAGCACTTGATTCCAAGGCCAGCCTCGTCTGTCTACGGAGCGAGTGCCAGGACAGGTTCCAAAGCTACACAGAGAAACCCTGTCTCCAAAAGCCAAACAAAAAC
This sequence comes from Microtus obscurus, assembly GCA_963919715.1. NCBI lineage: Eukaryota > Metazoa > Chordata > Mammalia > Rodentia > Cricetidae > Microtus > Microtus obscurus. The sequence continues at coordinate 28,270,471 of CAWTZC010000015.1, forward strand.
TCCACAAAACAAACAAATAAAACAAAAGTTTAAATGTTACTCTTCTAAAAGCCAGCAATTCCACTTATAGGTGTATAGCCAAAACACCTGAAAGGAGGGTCTTGAAGGATATCTGTACACCATGTTCACAGCAGCATTATCAACACAGGGAAATGGAGAGGATGCAAGTGTCTGTCAATGGATAACTGAACAATATGTGGAGCATTCCTAGTGGAATGTTATTCAGACTTAAAAAGATTCTGACACGGCACAACAAGATGGACTTTGAAGGCATTAAAATTAGTGAAGGAGTATTATCTTAAGAAGACAAATACTGGGGGCTGGAGATGGCTTAGTGATTAAGAGCACTCACTGGCCATTCTTCCAGAGGACTTGGGTTCAATTCCCAGCACCCACATGGCAGCTCACAACTGTCTGTAATTCCAGTTCCAGGGGATCTTATATGACACCTTCGCACCAATGCACATAAAATAAAGTTAAATAAATTATTTTAAAAAGAAGACGAATACTATAGGATGCCACTTAAATAAGGTACCCAGAGTAACCACAAATTAGAGACAGATGGGGCTGGAGAGATGGCTCAGTGGTTAAGAGCATTGCCTACTCTTCCAAAGGTCCTGAGTTCAATTCCCAGCAACCACATGGTGGCTCACAACAATCTGTAGAGAGGTCTGGCGCCCTCTTCTGGCCTTCAGGCATACAGACAGAATATTGTTGTATACATAATAAATAAATATAAAAAAAATTAGAGACAGACAGTAAAATGGTGGTTCCCAGGAGCAAGCAGGGGAGAGGGAACAGAGAATAGGCAGCAATTGTTTCTGTTTAACATTTATTTTATTCTCTGTGTGTGTGTGTGTGTGTGTGTGTGTATCTGTGTGTCTGTCTGTGAGTGCCTGATACACGTGTGTGGGTGACCACAGAAACCAGAAAAAAAGCTGACACTGGGTAATTATGAAAGGCCCAAAGTGGGTACAGGAAGGGCAGCAAGCACTCTTTTTTTTTTTTTTTTTGGTATTTTTTTGGAGACAGGGTTCCTCTGCGGCTTTGGAGCCTGTCCTGGAACTAGCTCTGTAGACCAGGCTGGTTTTGAAATCACAGAGGTCTGCCTGCCTCTGCCTCCCGAGTGCTGGGATTAAAGGCGTGTGCCACCATCTTGCAGCAAGCACTCTTAACCATTGAACCCCTCTCCGGTTCCAGGCAGTGGTGGTTTAATGTGGAGCTTCTGTTGACAGAGATGAATGGTGATGATTGCATATTATGGATGTGTTTAATACAATTAAACAGTTCATTAGAAATGTTATGATAATAAGCTTGCTAGGTATTTCACCACAATATACTTTTTAGGGGAAAAGTTCATTAGTGGAGATTTTTGTTTATTTTAAAAGATATTTCTTTGTCCTTGGTATTTTTTCCCAAGGCTTCTTAATACCATTCTCTGAAGGCAGGCAGATTACATACTAGTACTATCATCTACCTCAAGCAAGCTACTCAGTCCCTGTTTCTCAATGTTCCTTTTTGGAAAATAGTAATACCATAGCTGGATGTGATGCCACATGCCTTTAACCCCAGTACTGGGAAACAAAAGCAGGTGTATCTCTGTGAGGTCTATGCCATCCTGGTCTACATATCAAGTTCTCAGCCAGCCAGGGATTCACGTGAGAAAGAGAGAGAGAGATTGAGATTACTGCACAGGTGACAATCCCATGGACTGAGTTACTTAGTGCATGTGAGCTTCCTGATTTGATATGTTGCAGACCATACACACTCAGTCAATGGCAGTTTTGCCATGCAGTGTGATATCACTTTGTCACTTACCAGTCCCTCCCACAATCTCACAATGCATCTGGTCTTCAGCTTTCTTTGTAAATTACTAGCTGTCAACCTCTGGCCTCCCTTTCCTTCTTGGTATTTTGAGTCCCCACCCAATGGAATTTGAGTTTTGTGTTAGTAGAGCACAGCAGCTCTTGCTCTGTTTGATGCCCAATGTGATATTTATACTTAGTCAGTAGTGGAGTATTTGTTGGGAGAGTTACAAATACTGGGTTAGATGACCCAAAGGAAGGACATACTAGGTAGCAGATGACGTGTCAACAATGGCCAGAACTGAACTGTGACAACTAGAAGAATACTTGAAAGAAGAAAATCTAAGATTAGAAGTCCATTTTATGAAACAATCTGTAATGACTACTTCTGTGAAAACTGTTTTAAAGGACCACATAATGACATCAGGAAATAATATGGTGGATAACAGCGGATAGTAATATGTGTATATAGGACTCCAGTTTCTTAATGAGAAAACCAATTAGCTGCAACTGTGGCTCTAGACAGAAATACTCTAAAACAATAATGCCCTCCCCTTAATAATGTAAATAAAATCTTTCCATTGTAAAAAGTGGCTTTCTGGGTTACCCAAAAAAATTTATTTATTTTGTATGTGTTTTGTACACACACCAGAAGAGGGCATCGGATTCCTAGGACTACAGTTATAGACAGTTGTGATCTGGCATGTAGGTGCTGGGAATTGAACTCAGGACATCTGGAAGAACAGCCGTGCTCTCTTAATCATTGAGCCAGCTCTCTAATGCTATGTGTTTTCCAAATTTTAGATGGCCAGGGAGACACACAGGAGGTGACAGACAGACTCCTAAGGTTACCTGGTTGTTGACAACCACATGTACAGTGCCATGGGTTGTGTAGGATGGCAAATCACTGAGATGGAAGGTCTCATACACGATGCCCTGGCCAGCAAAGGCAGCGTCCCCATGCAGCAGGATAGACATCACCTGCAAAAGAGACTCCAAAGTAAAATATCTTGACATTAAGTTCACAAAACAAGTGGATGAAATGAGCTGCAATTAGTTTTTATTACTTGTGTTTGTGTGCATGAAATGAAGAATAGGGTATACACGCCATAGCATGTGTGGAGGTCAGAAGACCACCTTGTAGAGGTGGGTTCTCTTTTTCCACATTTTTGTAGGTTCTGGGGATCAAGCAAGCTCCTTTATGTACTGAGTTATCTTGTGCAGCTCGTAATTTTTTTCAAGGGTAATTTTTTTTTTTTTTTGGTTTTTCGAGACAGGGTTTCTCTATGGTTTTGGAGCCTGTCCTGGAACTCTTGTAGACCAGGCTGGTCTCGAACTCACAGAGATCCGCCTGCCTCTGCCTCCCAAGTGCTGGGATTAAAGGCGTGCGCCACCACCGCCCGGCAAGGGTAATGTTTTAAGGTCATTCACAACTCACAAAGTAACAGCAGTACAAAGGCTTCTAGAAGGGCATCCCTTCTAGCCTGACTTGCTGCCATATCCACATGTGCCACTGCCTGCTAGCACCTGCCTTGAATACAGAGAACCACGAGATAGCATTCTACACCTTACAAACCCTCCCATCCAAGAAAACAACTCCAGCCCCAGCCACCCAGGGAATGTTTCCTTGGTTGTTATGTCTCTGGCTGCTCCTATATACCAGACAGATTAGTTCTGGTCACTTGGTCTGGTCATTGTCTGCAAATTTCTCTTCAATTCATCTTCTCAGCAATGAGCACACAGTGTAATTGGTGGGAAGAACTTCATCTTATTCCTTCTCGATCAAACCTTCATCTCAGCCTCGGCAACATCTGGACCCACCTCAGCTAGATCCTTGAGTGGCCAATGAATGATTATCTCTGATTTATTACTTTTGCATCTATTAATTGCATCTTCTTCCTTCTCCCTGATTTATGATTGTATGCTCATGATTCCTCTCATTCTACAGAGTGCACATAAGAGATTCAGGATACCACCAGTTATTCTGATGCTCACATTATTTCAATGTGCTGGATCTTCCAGGGTACCTTATTTTCTAGTACCACAGCACTGCAGCCTCATATTGTGCTGTCTATTACCAGCCCTGATTTCTCCAGTAAAGGATAGGACTTAGATTCATAGCTATCTGTTAACCAACCCCAGTCTCTAAGCACAGAGCTAGGGAATATATGGGTGTGCACACACAGATGTTATTTCTATATCTCTGTATACCACATCTACCAACATCTCCAGCTACCCACAGAGTTTACTCAGCATTCCCAGTAAGACCCATTCTTTGGCTATATAGCCTATTTCTCTCCCAATCTCTCTCTCTCTCTCTCTCTCTCTCTCTCTCTCTCTCTCTCTCTCTCTCTCTCTCTCTCTCACACACACACACACACACACACACACACACCAAAACCAAACCAAAAAAACAGCTAATGAGGGAGAGGTTGGTATAGGACTGCCTAGCTGATTTTAAGGAAGTAAGCTGGCTTACTCACATGTTTAAGCACTGTGAGCTGTGTGTGTGTGTGGGGGGGACACGGCTACAGATCTAGAAAAGAACTGAAAATTCAGTGTGAGTCTGAAACTATTTAGAGGCAGAATTCCTTCTCTTTTTGGTACCTGGGTGTTTAAAAGAGGGTTTCATGAGCCAACGATGGCTTAAAAGTTTCTATGTAGACAAGGATGACCCCTGAACTCTTCATCCTTTACTTCTGTTTCCCGAGAGTTGGTATTATAGGAATGCACCACCATACTCAGTTTTATACAGTGCTGCAAACTAAACACAGGGCCCATGCTAAGTCCTTATGGTATTATATGGGAAATGGTGATGAGCTATTGAAATCATCCTAGGCACATGTGGGCTTTCCTTGAGTCTAGAGATGTAACACCTCTGGCAGGAGCAAGTTTTCCTTTTCACAGGCTAGTTTTATATCAACTGGCACAAATCAGTCATTTGGAAAGAGGGAACCTCAACTAAGAAAATACCCCCACCAGACTGTTTCTTGATTGATGACTGGTGTGGGAGGGCTCAATTCACTGTGGGTAGTGCCACCCCTGGGCTGACGGTCCTGGGTGCTGTAAGAAAGCAGGCTGAACAAACTACGAGGGACAGATCATTAAGCTGCTCTCTCCACGGTCTGCCTCAGTTCTTTCCTCCAGCTGATGCCCTGACCTCCTCTGATGGTGGACTGTGATATGGAACTGTAGCTGAAATGACAATACCTCTCCTAGTTGCTTTTGGTCACAGTATCTTATCACAGCCATAGAGAAGTAACAAAAACTCGGCTAGGGCAATGATTTAAACTTTCACCGAGGAAATGTTTCTGGAATACAAAATCTCAAAGGCCACACTTGTACCAAGTCACCAAATTAGGTGAGTTTCTCAATGTACAAGGTTATATAAACTGACCTCAGCCCAATTTACACGAAGTATGCAGTTTTTCCTGAGCACTAAGATTATGTAACCTGCCATCTTACTGAGTTCTAGATTTAGCAAAAATCAAATCATTTCTAAGGAATGTCAGAAAAGTAGCAAAAATAGACAAGAGACCAACTAAGCTTTCTCTTTACCTAGCGGAGATCATGCAAGGCACTTAGAGCAAGGTGAGGAAGTAACTCAGAAATTGGGCTGGCAGCTACCTGCACTGCGGAAAAGGAAAGCACAACAATGAACTACACGTGGATAGGACACTCCTTAGAACACGAGGAATGGCACTACAGAGATGGCTTATCAGGCAAGAGCACTGTCTGTTCTTCCAGAGGACCTGGGTTCAATTCCCAGCACCCACACGGCAGCTCACACTATCTGTAACTCCAGGATTCAACACCCTCACACAGACATACATGCAGGTATAACACTAATGCAGTAAGATAAATTAAGTTAAAAAACTCAACCCAAACCAAAATATGTGTGAATTTCCAGCCAACCAGGAGCTAGCCAATTTCCTTGGTTTAGATCCTAAAAAGGACCAAATACTGACCCCTTCTCTGCTACCTTTCTCATTATTTTATCACCTTTCAGGACACATCCAATATTCTAAACAAGGTCTGCCTGAGTGGATTTTTGTCTACATTTTCAAAGGCAGAAGCCACCTAAACCCACTTACAACTTCATTTTACTACCCAATACCAAATATCCGGGTCAGCCCCCTCACATAGCCCCAGCGTTCTAAATGGACATGGGGCTACTTGTCTCCCAACATAGCTGAAGCTTCACTGTAGGTGTTCTTTGTTTACTTAAAGATTTCCAGCCCCTAAACTGGAACCCAGTAAGTGTCCTCTGTGTGCCTGTGACAGTATCATCAACGAGAAATTACTTTCACCTTTCAAGGCTATTCCAGCCAGCTCTGTCACTTTCCTCTAAGTCACCAAGCACAATACTGACTTATAACTCGTTTTTTCTTCTTTAACTTGTGCGTAGGAGTTTTGTCTTCATGCATTTTGTGCACATCTCCAAGAACAACAAGAGTTTTTAACTGCTGAGCCATCTCTCCAGCCCTGATTTATAGTATTTTAAATAGCCAAACCAGGTATGGTGGTACACATATAAAATCCAAGCACTTAGGAATGGCTGACGCAGACTCTCTTAGATGAGACTAGCCTGGGCTATAGTATGAATCTGTCTTTAAATAAATAAAAAATAAGTATTGCAGCCCCTACCCTAATTGTACCCCCCTACAGGCTACTCTGAGAGGCTGGTTGCTGCTATGGTCCCAACCCTCTCGCCACTTTTTGTCCATCTTCACAGAATATTCTTTCCTTTTACCTCCCTAAATCATATTGTTTCTTCAATATCTTTTTTTTTGGTTTTTAAATTATGTGTGCATACGTATACAATGTGTGCAGGGTGTGCTAAGGCCAAACAGCATTAGATTCCCTGCAGCTAGAGTTACAGGCAGTCATTCAAAGGTGTGAGTGCTGGGAATTGAGCTCAGGTCCACTCCAGGAATATCATGTATTCTTAGCCGTCCAGGCATCTCTCCAGCCCTGATACGTCTGATTGTCTCATCTAACTTGACCTCACGTCTACAGAGGCTTATTCTAAAGCACTGTATGGTCCGTTCTGCAGCTCTGCTTTACTCACTGTTCAATGACTTCCTGGCATTTCCCCCCCTTTCTTTTACCTTTTCTTCTTCAAACAGCAAAGATCCTTGAGAGTGTGCTGACAGTGTCACTCAATGGACATTATACCACATACAATGAATATGAATACATGACTTTTCCCCCTGGTTTCTTAGTTTTTAACATCATTTAAAAAATTTATATATTAATCTATTATATAATAGTGTTCCTCCTGCATATATGCCAACATGCCAGAAGAGGGCACCAGATCTCATTATAGATGGTTGTGAGCCAACATGTAGTTGCTAGGAATTGAACTCAGGACCTCTAGAAGAGTAGTCAGTGCTCTTAACTTCTGAGTCACCTCACCAGCTCCTTAATACCATTTTTTAATAAGAACTAAACAATTTTATGGAAATATAAAATTGCTACAAACTAAGAATTATATCCTGAGGTTAAATAAGGATAAGATTACAGTCAGATAAGGGTTTTAGATTACAGCCAGATAAAGGTTTATATATTTGAGCAGGCCAGCCAACCAATATTCAGCATTCTCTATCACACAAAGGAAATGCCAGGGCAGCTGGGAGCTGTCTGACATGCACTTTTGGCCTGATCAGTGCCACTCTCTCCTAACATCTGAGTCCCACACCTTTTCCTGGCAGTCCCTTTTTCTGTTCCTCCATCAATACTGTGAAGACAATCTGGAAAGCACTGTGTGCAATACAGGCAGAAGGAACTTTACTCACAGTCTCTCAGGGCCTCACCTTTTTCCCTTCAGTGTCTCCACAATAAAACTGCTCAGCTTTGGTCTTGCCCATCACCACAGGGTCAGCAGCCTCTAGGTGGGAAGGGTTTGCCACCAGGGACAGAGTGATGTTTCTGTCCGTCACACGGTTGATCCTGCGGTGATACATGCCCAGGTGGTACTTCATGTCCCCGGAACCCTGATGATAAACATGGCAATGATTGTTTAGTAATGATAGTAGAAGCAGTTCATTCTTAACGGCAGCCCTACAGATGGGATTTTGACTCCTAGGGTCCAACTGTAGGAGAAAGGGGAAAGCTTCCCTAACATTATTCCCCCAGGCACAAGTATAGGGTCACCTGGGCAGAAGTAAAATATTCTTGCCCCCAGCAGGAGAAATATAAGGCAGGTAGAGGAGGTGGGCCAATTCCAATAAGGAAGGCAAACTGTAAATGGTCTGGAAGAGTGGCGCTTTGGTTAAGACATTCTGAGAAAGCAGACCAACCACAGTGGATATATCTCCATACAGAACCTCACCTCATCCGCTGCTTCCAGCTTGGAGTCAAACTGACAGAAGATCTGCTCCAGCTCCTTCCTGATGACATTCGCAAGCACATTCAGTCGTCCTCTGGGACACAGGGAAGAGTGAGTAATCTCAGGGCAAAGCTGCACGGCCCTACCCCTACCCAAGACACATCCTTGGTTTGTAGCCCCAAGAACAGTTATGATCCAAAGCATGTTGAGCCATAACCCATGAACAAGAAAAGGCAGAAAGCAGAAAAACTACCAGCTCCAGCTCCCCGCCTCTCCCAAACCTCAGAGAGCGGTCATTATTATAAGTGAGACAGCAGCAATGGCACTGGGGTTGATTTACTTATGATACACTGTATGTGCAACAAAGGCTAGTCTAGCACTTTATAGTCCAAGTTGGACTTGAATTTTGTGATCTTCCTGCCCTAGCCTCTCAAGTACTGTGATTATAGGTATGTATTACCGTGTCCACCTCGATTTAATTTTAACAAAACTCACTATAGAATGAAATACAAGTCTAACCATATTTGGCTTTCACTTTGACCCTGACTCTGTAGTAACCCTGATGTGGGAGGGTGAAAACTTGGAAAGTAACACATCTTCACACACTCTGGTACCATCAGATCTCTAGCTGCACTGGATGAGCGAGCAGCAGGGCCCGACTACTGTGTCTCCAAGGCCCCAGCGACCTAAAGTACCTGTGTGGCATTCCCATGATCACATAGTCTATTCCATTTTCACTTGACTTGTCAATGATTGTCTTGAGGGCAGGGATCAGCACCTCACAGCCTTCCAGACCAAAACGCTTCTCAGAAGACCACTTCCGCTGTAGGAACTCCTCAAACCTGGATAGAGAACCAAGCACCTTGAAGAGCAATATTCATAGAGCCAGTCTCAATGTTAGGCATTCTCAAATGACAAGAGGGTACAATGGAGGCCAATTCTGTTCTCCTGCTTGCTCACCACCCTGGAGAACAGGCTACCCAGACTCCACAAATACGCCATGGATCCCCTGGGCGCCCATGGCCCAAATCACACCTCTTTACCTGGTGGACCGTACAAGCCTGGCCAGCAGGGTCCGCTTTTCCTCATTGGTGAACTGCATGATTCCAGGAGTCTCAAACTTCTGCCGGATCCATTGGCATTGTTCCAAATCATTAATGAACATGAACTCCACACCAATGTGCTGACAATAGGCCATCTGTTCATATATACATAGGACACAAAAGCCACTGGTGAACACAGACTACAAATTCCAGTGTGCCAGCAATTAGCCATCTACCTGTCTACCACCCTCATACAGGCAAATGTAAGAAGGTACCAACTGCCCTATTATCCAGACTAGGGAGGAACAAACTTCCTTTTCCTATATATCTAACGTGCTGTGACAGAAAGCAGAAATCAAGTAGGTATCAGTCTTGCAACCTTCCGGCCTTGGTCCTTCTATGCTGGGCTTACCAGCTTATAAATGGAGAATGACTCAGTGGTGAAGAGCACTAGCTTCTGCTCTTCCAGAGTTCCTGAGTTCAATTCCCAGCAACCACATAGCGGCTCACAACCATCTGTAATGAGATCTAGTGCCCTCTTATGACAGACAGGCAAAACACTGTTTAGGTAATAAATAAGTCTTTTTTAAAAATGCCACACTTAGCTTCTGAGGTCCTTCTAACACAGCCATGCAGCACATTCTTAGGATCTGGTTTGGTACACCGAGAACCCGAGGAGCAAGGAGTCAACCAGTTCATTATTTTCATGTTAAGTAGTAGAGACCATGCCAGCTTTTGGACTGGATCCCTTTCTAAGAAAGGCTGGCTGTCCTTATAGTATGTTCACCATCCATGATAAGAAAAGCTTGGTGGCTGAAGTTAAAGACTTAAGACTTTAAATTCAACTTTCTAATAATTGATTTTCCTGGAAACTTAAGGACTGAAGAACATGACAGCATAGGAAAAAGGACAGGACTTTTTAGTTGGTTTGCTTGTTTGAGACAAGGTCTCTCTCTATATATAGCCCTGGCTATCTTGGAACTCACTATGCAGACCCACTTGGCTTTGAAGTCAGAGATCCATCTGCCTCTGCCCCCAAATGCTTGGACTAAAGGTGTGTGCCACCACAACTGGGTAAAAGAACAGGTCTTAAAAAGACCTGAGGAGCCTTGAGCCAAGTCTGGAAAGGAGGTGGTGGTCATCCCTGCAAAGGTGGAGACCAGTAAGATAGCTGGCTCTTGGGGAACAAAAACTAAGGGAAGAGAAACTGTGTGTGAAATATATATATTTATACATACACACACACACACACACACACACACATATATATATAAAATCTGGAGGGGCTCTTGCAAACCCACCTCATGGATGCCCAAACCCAGTCTTACACAGACTCATGGTTCTCACTGAGCCTTTACCACTGTCCTGGAGGCCCAGAATGCAAGTGTGAAAGTAAGCCAGGGAGCAGCAATGGGATAGCAAAGGCAACAGGGTGTCTGACGTTGCCAACTTTACAGACCCTCAAGCCCAGTTGTCTTTAGCCAGAGACCTGAATATGATCCCAGTGACTCCTTTCTGTGCCTCCATTTGCTTTAGACAGTGATTATAGCTGGCACTGGCAGTTACAGGCTTGCTGGACTTGTGGTCAGGTGCCTGTTGTACAGCGGGGTCAAAGAAGGCTTTGGCTGAGCTTACAAAAGTATGGCTGTCCAACATATACTACAGCCTTTCTAGCCAAAAGAAAAATCATATAGCCTGGAAGACCTCTGAAATTGAAGGTGTTATAATTAATTCATATCATGTCTTTTCTTTTTTTAAAGATTTGTTTATTTATTATGTATACAGTGTTTTGCCTGCATTTATGCCTGTATGCCATAAGAGGGCACCAGATCTCATTATACCTTGGAGGCACCATGAGGTTGCTGGGAATTAAACTCCGGACCTCTGAAAAAGCAGCCAGTGGTTTTAACCTCTGAGCCATCTCTCCAGCCCCCCCTTTTTTTTTTTTTTTTTTTTTTTTTTTTGGTTTTTCGAGACAGGGTTTCTCTGTAGCTTTGGAGTCTGTCCTGGAACTAGCTCTTGTAGACCAGGCTGGCCTTGAACTCACAGAGATTCGCCTGCCTCTGCCTCCCGAGTGCTCCCACCGCCCGGCCCCTCTTTTCTTTTTTATTGACACAGGGTCTCACTACGTAGTTTTGGTACTTGCTATGTAGACCAGGCTAGCCTCAGACTCTGAGATCCTCCTGCCTTTGTTTCCTGCGTGCAGGGATTTATCATCTAAGATGGTAACTTGCAGAACTTCTAAATTAGACTAAGTTATTCATAACTTCATAGTTTTCACCAGTCCACTGTCATGTCTCATTTTTGCAGATCTGCAAGGAATCTGGTGACCAGCAGGACAAGGCATGCTTCTGCATAATTTAGACCCAAAGAACACAGAAAGACATGAGCCATAACTGTTGTCCTCAGAGCAATCCCAATTTGGAATATAGGTATGCACATAAACCCCTCACTACCATACACCTACATGTGATGTGTATATGTGTTATGTGTGATGTAATTACACAGAGCATATGTTTAGAAAAACTTCAGTAAGTTAAATTTTCCTAGAAGAAATAGATGAGATGAATTTTCCTATCTTATTTGACCCAATATATCAAACATATCATTTCAATGGTTAAAGTTATCCAGGTGTTTTGCCCATTTCAAGTGTTCAATAGTTCTACAGACCAGGCTGGCCTCAACTCTCAGAGATCCGCCTGCCTCTGCCTCCTGGGTTCTGGGATTAAAGGCGTGCGCCACCATCGCCTGGCTTCAAGTGCTATTAGGTGGCTCCCACGCTGAAATGGGCAGGATCAGACAACAATCAGTGTCAGTTTGCGACAATGATGCACAGGTGGGACTCAAAGTTAATCAATCACATTGGATTAATCCTGAGCATTTCCGTAAGATGACTATTCCTTCCAGATAAAGATGTAAACAGTTTCCACTCCTTGCTTTCCCAGGGGCCCATTAGAAAGTTAGGCAGCTCCTAGCTGAGATGCTTACAATAAACACAGAAAGTATCCCAAGTAACATTAAAATATTTTCTATCACTCATGTGCTAAGTATGGACCTGGAACGTGAAAAAATGAGCTCACTGGAAAAAACACTAATCACCAGGGGTGATATGGGTGTATGTGTGTGTGTGGGGAGTTCTGACTTAGGTGACCACAGCAGGATCTCCCCCCGGCCAGGTATCCCTGATTGTGACTATGCTTCAGTCTGGGTTTATGAAGAATTATCTGATGCTACCGATGGGTTCAGAACCTGTTAGTCCTGAATACCATGGATAGCACTAAGTAAAAGCAACAGCTAATACTGGATGAGCACCTCTCAGCAAATCCACTCCCTTCTGGCACAGGCACCCTAAAATATAGAACAGAGGCAAGGACTTGCCCAAGAGAGATGGAAACACACAGGCAGCCCGATGTCAGAGCCAGGCTCTCAGCTGATATTTGTAGTATACAAAAAAGAGTCCCTTGAATATCAATAAAGTACAGAAACAAAGAAAAAATAAGATGGGAGAAATGGGGTTGGGTGGGTGTAGAAGAGGAGCAGCCACCACTGTGTAGTGCACTCTGCAGCTCCAGGCCTATACACAGGTTAAGGGAATCTTCCAGGGAGACATGCACCTGAAATAAAATCTAGAGGGAGCTGAAAACAGATTCTTTCCCCCCCTAAAACAGGGTTTCTCTGTTTAACAGTTCTAGCTGTCTTGAAACTTGCTCTGTAGACCAGTCTGGCCTCGAACTCACAGAGATCTGTCTGCCTCTGTTTCCTGAGTGCTGGGATTAAAGGTGTGCACCACCACCACCTGGTTTTTTTTTTTAAAAACCAATTTTTCTCTCTTTATGACTAATGAAAAAATAGATTTCTAGTCATAAAACAAAAACAAACAAACAGGCTATTTTTCCATTCTTAAAAACACAGGACTAAGCCCAAAACAAATAGCCTGGTCTCAAGTCTGATAGATTTTTCTATAAACGGTTCTTACCTCCAGCCGCCGGATAATCTCCCGAAGAGGAAGTGCAGACTCCTGTCCCCCGATGAAAGTGGTGGTGGGCAAGTGGAAGACCTTGTCAAGGTCAGACTCATCTAGGCCATAGAACCCTATAGACGATGAGGGACAAGGCACAGCCATGCAGGGGTCACAATTTACAGGAAGGGAAGAGGAGGGATGTCCCAAAGAGCAAAAAGAGAGAAAAAGATATCACATACCCCTATTTAAATATATGTATATGAAAACAGTAATTCCATCAAAACCAGAAATTTTAACAATAATTAGGCACTAAGATTATTACTATGTAAACCAGAATAAAGCTATTATGCGCATATTAGTCCAGTGTTTGGCAATTACTTACAATTTAGAGTTAAATACATTTGAAGGTCCCAAGATAAAAGTCAATTTTTGGAGGTGGAAAGAGCCAAAAGAAATCAATCAAAAAGTAAATAAAAAGTTGAGAGAATTACGTAGGAAACGAGGGACTGATAGAGAACAGCAGACCATATATGAGTCATTTAACAGGAATATGAGTATATATTACAAAGTGAGTGACAGAGAGCTGGGGTCTACAAAGTGAGGGTGAAATAGTCACTGGGGATCAAGCTGCTTGTGGGAGAACTGTCCTTCAGGATACACTTAGGGCAGCAAAGAAAGGTAAACAGCCCTTAGCCTTGGATTAGGGAAAAGCCTTTTTTCCTGAAACAGCCAAATTACTAGATTTTCTAGGTGTGATCTGCAGTGCGGGTGGATTACAGGTCTAACTCTCACTTCCCTATCTGCTCTCCATCTGAGAGCGTGTTTCACACTGGAAAGAACAGGAGGCTCTTCAGCATCATGCCTGTTTCAACCTGAAGTCATTAAGAGAGCAAACTACCAAATGACACCATTGCTTTGTTTTCCAGTTTGGCACTTATTCTGAAGGGTAAAGAGTAGCCAGTACTTGAATGCCTGGTTCTAGCACTTTCTCTGGCTCCAGAAATGAAAAGTGACCCACCGGCAGACAATCAGCTGAGTCTCTGACATCTGACTGGTCGAGATAAAATGTTTCACTGTTTCCTGCCTGAATTAAGTAGAAATAAGGGCTGCTGTGCGACACGAGTCAGGGAACCGCACTAATGTAAGGAACTTGAAACACAGACTTTTTGTTCTGTTCCCGGACAGAGTGCCTGTTCAGCTCTGAATTGGCCTAGAACTTGCTATGTAGACAAAGATGGCCTCGAACAAAGGTAATCTTTCTGCCTGGCCTCTGATTAGTGGAATTACAGCTGTGCACCAGTCTGCCTGGTTCTCAGGGGGATCTGTAAAAACACCTTTTCAGTCTTTAACATCGGTGCAGACCCAGGTATCTCCTAATGATTCCCATTCAAGCTAGGTTGGGGAATTGGATCCCCATCCCACTTTTTTTGAGACAGGGTCTTTCCACATAGCCCTAGCTGTCCTTGAACTCCTACCTCTGCCTCCAGAGTGCAGGACATAAGTGCACCACCACACCCGGTTGGGGAATTAAATCCTTAAGTCTTAAAAAGTTACATTTTATCCAAGCCCTTTTAATTTTATTAAAACAAAAGCAAAACAAATAAAAAAACAAAACCAACAACAAAACCCAAAACAAAACAAAAAACCCAAACCTAGAGGAAGATAATGGTAAAAGTAAAAGTGGTCAAGCTATTCACTTGTTTTTTCCTATTATTTTACCATAAAGGAACAGCAGTTACGGGCTTAGATGAAGCACATAGCTCTTGCCTTTTATAACCCAGCTTGTAAGCAACAGCTCTACAGTGTTTATGGAAGAAAACAGAAAATATTTTCTATAGTTGTGTTTTTTAAGACAGGCTCATGTTATATAGACCAAACTCGTCTTGATCCAGGAGCTATTCTCCAGAACCAGCCTCCTAAATGCTCTAACTACAGGTATGCACCACTGTCCTTGATTAACAAGGTTATTTTTGAGAAACTTTTCCAGGCTTATAAAACTCAGCTCAGGCCAGGCATGGTTACTGCAATCCCAGCACTTTGGAGGTGAAGGCAGGAGGATCATAAATTCAAGCTCAGTCTTGCTTATAAGAAGACTATATCTCAAAACAAAACAGCAACTACCACCAAATAAAATAAGACAAAATACCAGAAATCTCAGGTTATGGGGAAGATCAGAGGAACACTGTTCAGTGCAGAAAATATCCAGATTGTGATGTTAACCAACCAGGTGCTCCTGTAGATGAGAGCTGCACTGCTACAGTACAGCCTGAAGAAGTGGTGGGAGGCTCGTGGTGTGTGATGGTGCTTTAGGTGGGACACTCAGTTGTAATTCACTGATCATCCTTAGAAGTACTGGGCCCATTTCTAGATCTTCAGTCATTTGAGAAATGAAACCACAGATATAAGTTTTGGTGGGGAAAAAAAACACTCTTTTCTGCATTTCTACTAACTCCAACTAAAAACGCTAGATTTGCTATGTAGAAAAAAGGGTAAGATAACCCTGTGAAAGAACAAAAGAAGGTGGACAAAGCCAGGGAAACCCGAGTTCTCTTCTGCTCCCACATCTCAGACAGGGAGGAGAGAATCAGCAGTAGAGAAATCTCAAGTAGTGCAAAGAGCCAAGCCCCACAAATGCTGCTCTATGAAGATCAGGAGGGGGCAGCTTCATAAGATCAGAGACCTTGAGACAGTTCTGCTGCACCTGCCCCGTCTCTCACTAACTTGTTACAAGCCTCAGTACCCAAACAGAGGTTTCAGGGAAAATCTGAGTCTAAAACTTTTACCTCCTTTCTGAGAGATAAATAGGAAGAAGGTAATTCCCTTGACAGCAGCAATATTCAGAGGAGGCCTGTTATGACAGACTTATATAAGACCACCAAATGCATAATACCAAAATGTCTTTGTTTCCATTAAAAATTTCAAAACATACCACAGAGCTGGTAGAATGGCTCAATGGGTAAAGGAGTCTGCCACTAAGCCTGATGAACTGAACTGATCCCCAGGTCCCCTGTAGTGGAGAGAACTGAATCCCTCAAGTTGTCTTCAGATCAGCACAGCACCCACACTCACTAAACAGAACTTGGTGATTGGCATGGCAGGGCATTCTGGCACTTGGGGGACGAGGAGGGTTAAAGGGTTAAGATCAGCCTCAGGTACAAAATGAATTTGAGGTCAGTCTGGGCTATATGAAAACCAAAAACATACAAATAACAAACAGCATCAAGAACCCCATTATATAAAAATAGAAACAGAACTTTTTAAAAGTAGACATACAAATCCCTAGCACAACAGGAAACAACAGCAAAGACATAGGAATATTTGCCAGATGTGGTGGCACATGTCTTTAATTCTACACTGGGAGGTAAACAGGAGGATCTCTGTGAGTTCAACGTAAGCCTGCTCTATGTAGTGAGATCCTTTTCAAAAGAAGCAAGAACATTTCCGAATGAACGGGAAGCAATAATCAATAGCCTCACAGACACAGATGTTAGAGTTACTTGAGTCAAATAAAGCCATCACAAAACCATTCTAGTGAATAATTACAAATATACAGTGACAAAAGAGTTGAGTTACAAGTTGAAATTCTTAGCAAAAACTAAAAACATACAAAACACCAGATGGAGGGGCTCGTGAGGTAGTAAAGCAGGTAAGTGTCTACCGCCAAAGCCTATTATCTGAGCTCAGTTCCCAGAGAACACACAGTAGGAGAGAACTGACTCCTACAAATTGTCCTCTGACCTTCACACATGCACACATACATAGAGAGAAAGTCAGTGGATCTGAAGATGGAAGCCAACATTAAAAAGCACTGAGTACATGTGACACTATAATTAAAGATTTCACACTCATGTGGGCAAATTCCTGAGAGTACCTGAAAAGGTACTTAGAAAATGCCTGAAAACCTCCTAAATTCAACAGAAGACCTAAACTCCCAGATTCCAGAAGCTGAATGCATCTAAAGAATAAGGCACTCAAAGGAGACAAGTTTTCTGCTCCAGCTGAACTGGTGAAATAATGACATAGTAGACTGATAAATTATGTCTACATAATGTAATGCCTTTGCGCAACTAAAGAGCTATATAAATAGATATATTACAAAGATGGGATTATAAAATAAGAGTATTAAAATCCAGGCCAGGAAGATGGCTCAGTGGGTGAAGGTGTTGACACACAGGCTAGGTTTAACTCCTGGAACTCATGTAAAGGTGGACGGAGAGAACGAACGCCACAAGCTGTCTTCTGACCTCCAGGTCTGTACCATGGCTTGCTTATGTCCCCTCTCCTGCCCCTACAATGTTTTCCTAAAGGTTCATAGACGAACAGAAAGTAAAAGCCATTTTTTTTAAAAACTGTCCTAACAAGAATAAAGATATTTTACAGTGACAATTGTAGCCCTCCCTGTGGCTTTTACTAAATAACTGTCATTCCCCAGGTACCTGATAGGAATTAGCAGAACGAACTGCTCCTTCTTAGAAGCACTTTGACCCTGAAGAGTCCTTGTGGAGAACAGTGATTGTTTCCAGGGATCTGTAGAACTGTTTTGCTGAAGGGACATTGTGGCCATCCCGTGACTTTGATCACAAGACATCTCAGGCACACCTGAGGCTCTGTGTATTGCAAACCATACTGATGAAGGACTAGAGTCATGGGGCATGTGATGTTCCCCTTCAGTAAGACATGTGAATTAGATTAGCAACTTTGGTTTGAGGAAACACTTTGTGTAACTTTGAATAAATACACCTTTGTATGGCTGTTCAGGGGTTCAGTCCATCAGAGAGGCTGAACTTTCCTGCTGCCACACAGCCCTTAAAATTTCGTATTGGAGTGCCTTCTTTCTTCAACTGACCTGTGCTACCGGGTGCACCCCAACACCCAGGAATCTTCCTGGGAAAAAGCAAAGGCTGAAGCCTGGTGCCTGTCAGAGGGGTACCTATTTCCTGGACAGAGATTCCACAGAGTTCTGACAACCTGTTAGACAACTAGAACTGAGATAATAATGGGTGTAGACCACATCTTAACCAGGGTGACTGAGTTATGCGTACTTCTTGCCCTCTTACTTACACCTAAACTTCACGTAGGGATCCCCAATGGTCTTAGGAAGGTCACTGGGCCTCTTTACTCCTCTTCCCACTGTGACCACATGGAATAAGTATTCTTTTTCTGTTTCTCACCATACTTTCTTTCATTGGCCTTTTGAAGATGAGTAGCTGAGCCTAACTTGTTAGGGCTGCCAGGGCCCTGGTTCTGATCCACTACCAAAATGAAAAATAGAAAAACAGGAAAAAGAACAAAATGGTGCACTTCCACTCTTAATACATCAATAACCACACTAAATATAAATAACACTAAATAAAAAGAATTGGCAGGGTATATTTTTTAAAAAAAATAACTCAACAGAAAAACTAGGACCTAGCACCAGACAGTCTTGGTTTCTCTTTTCATTCTTTATTTGTTTCTTTTATTTTTGTTTTTTGGTTTTTTTTTTTGGAGACAGTGTTTCTCTGTGTAGTGCTACTGTCTTAGAACAGCTTTGTAGACCAGGCTGGCCTCGAACTCACAGAGATCTGCCTGGTTCTGCCTCTTAGAGTGCTGAGACTAAAGTAATGAACCACTATTCCTGGCATGATTATTTATAAGAACCTTACTTATCCTTATATTATGACATGGGCAGATAGAGAAGATAGCAACCCTAAACGCACAAGCAGATTTTATACATATAAATATATAAATTTGTGATATCATACAAAAAGCTTGTATTTCCAACATTGAGAATAAGGCAGGAGGATTGCTGCAAGTTTTGAGGCTGGCCTGGGTTACACAGTTCAAAGCCAACCTGGGCTACATAGTGAGCCCATGTTTAAAAAAAAAAAAACCAAACCAAAACAAAAACAAACAAACAAACAAAAAGAGCTATAAACTATTGCATCAAAAATTAATTAGAGACTCAAAGGAGAGGTGGACACATCTATATAGGCAATTGAAGATTTCAATGCCCTTCTCTCAAGAAAATTAAAAAATTAGGAAACTGTTATAGATTTAGGAGAACAATCATCAAACAAGATCTAACTGATGTTTCTGTGTACTCCCCTTAACAACAGGCAATACTCTTTTCAAACAACCACGGTTCACATGTCAAGACATGACGAACTAGGCCTTAAAAACTAATAGATTATGTAGAAGGATTGAGATCATAACAGAATCGACTTAGAAACCAGTACAACTTGGATACTCTAAATAAACCAAAAGTATTAAAAACAAAACACAAAGTATGGGGGGAAGGTTATGAATTTATCAAAACTTGTGGGAAATCTAAAGGAGTTCCAAGAAAGAAACTTAGAGTAGAAAAATGCACACATCAGAAAATAAGGTCTTGGGGGCTGGAGAGATGGCTCAGTGGTTAAGAGCATTGCCTGCTCTTCCAAAGGTCCTGAGTTCAATTCCCAGCAACCACATGGTGGCCCACAACCATCTGTAAAGAGGTCTGGCGCCCTCTTCTGGCCTTCAGGCATACAGACAGAATATTGTATACATAATAAATAAATAAATAAATAAATAAATAAAAGAAGTAGCGCTTTGTTAAAAAAAAAAAAAAAGAAAGAAAGAAAGAAAATAAGGTCTTTAATCAATAATCCACGTTCCTAACCCTGGTCCAGAACTAGAAGAGGGAAAAACAAAACAAAAACCAACAAGCAGATGTAAAGAGCTAAGAGAGCAGAAATTAATGCACAAAATAATGAAAACCAGGGAAACAAAGGGGCATTTCTTTGAAAAGATCAATATATTAACAATCTCCTTGTAAAACAAAGACAACATAATTTATAAATGTCAGAAATGAAACACGATGTCACTACAGGTCCTCAAGATATCAAAAAGATAAAAAGGGAATATCACAAACTGTAGATATTTTACAGTTTAGAAGAAATGAACATAGAGGAACTTCTCAATTTCCCCGTAAGTTTAACCTAATTCCTAACAAAATGTTGACAAGGTTTTATACAGGCAGAAACTTATTCTAAAATGCTCCAAAACTATCATAACAATTGTGAGAGCAAAGTTATAGCCACAATAATCAAGATGTGATACTGGTGAAAGGGTATACACAATTAAAGGAAAACTGGAAATCCAAAGTAGATTCACACAAATGAAACCTAATGATTTTTTGAAAAAAATTATTGTAAGCTGTTATTTGTGTATGTGAGATACACATGGTACAAGGCATGCACGTGGGGTCAAAGGCCCAGAAATGAACTCAGGTTTGTCAGGTGTGGAAGGAGGTGCCAGATCCTAGTTTCATCTTATTTTCATTTTATTTTATTTTACTTTTTTCCCCCTCAAGGCAAGGTTTCTCTGTGTAACAGCTCTAGCTGTCTTAGAACTCTCGCTTCATGAATCAGGCTGGCCTCAAACTCAGAGATCTGCTTGCCTCTGCCTCCTGAGTGCTGGGATTAAAGGCGCTACCACACCTGATTTTTGATCCTACTTATTTTTGAGGAAAGTGCAAAAATATCACTGAAGGAGAGACTTTCCAGCTAACAATGCCAAAGCAACTAGAGACTATGGGCAAAATAAATATTTAATAACTCTCAGTTTAGATGTTGCTTTTATATGTAAATAAATTTAAAATAGATTCTAGAGTCATTCAAAATTATAAACCATTTATAGCTCAGCTGGCCTCAAACTCAAAGTAACATTTCTGCCTTGCCTCCAAAGTGATAGGATTATGGGTGTAGTCTACTATGCCTATCAAAATTACAACGGGAAACCTCTGGGACCAAAGGCTAAGGGAAAAGTTAAAATTGACAATGAAGTGCAGTAACTGTACATCACAAAATTAAAATGTTTTGTAAATCTTTTAAACCAACTGCATCTCTCTGCCATGGGATAGCACTCAGCTGAGAACACTAACAACCTGTACGTATCGCTACATAACTAAAGCTAAAGGAAAAAACTCCAATCTCAAAAACTTACCAATGTTTTATAATACTCATAAAATGACAGAATTACAGAAATGGAGAAGGACAAGAGCAGCTGCCAGGTTAAGCATGGTGGTAGGGTGAGAGGGAAGAGTTCTGAGCCTTGTCCTGGTGTGATATGTGCTGCAGATAGAACTTGGGTATGCTGACTAAGGCTTGTGAATGTCATTAATTCTCAAAACTGCACAAGTCTACGCACTTGTTTCAAAATGCAAAGTTTAATATCTTACAGGGACTATGAATAAGACAGAGGAAAAGAAAAATGTCTTAAGAGAAGCCTGAAGGGAAGAAACTGGCTGGAAAGTGAGGGGTAGGCAGAGAAGATGGCAGGCAGATGGCCCCAGCACCTCAACTCTGGATTCCTCAAGGGTATTCTACACAGAAACAAGTCCTCCAAGAGCTCCTGGAAAGCTTTTACAAATACTTTGGTTGTCTTTAAACAGAATGGTTTCAAAACCTTGCTCAAAATGCCCAGGAAGGAGAATCTGAAGGAATCCAGAGTCTAGCAAAATCCACAAACAGAACGGAGAACAGAACAAGCCACCATGCAGAGCTCGTGTGGCCTCAGGCCCCAGCCGGCTCCAGCAGGAGCTAAAGGTGAGCAGTGCTAAAGATGGACGCCTACAGCAAAGCGACGATAGCAAGTGTGGGATGAAAGTGCTCTCCACAACAGAAATGAGCAGAAAAGCCCACAACAGGCACACAGCTCTGCTTGTTGGTAAACAACTAAGTGAAGGAAAAATGTATTTGAAAACAATTAACAAACTTTTAAAACACTGATGAATGTGTGTCAACTTTCC
Source organism: Microtus obscurus (assembly GCA_963919715.1). NCBI lineage: Eukaryota > Metazoa > Chordata > Mammalia > Rodentia > Cricetidae > Microtus > Microtus obscurus. The sequence goes on from CAWTZC010000015.1 coordinate 28,292,384, forward strand.
CCAAGACGCATGCTAGGAAAAGTTGCACCTCCTATTCAAACGAAGTCCTCAACTGCAGAACAGCAAAAGGCTCATTATTTTCATACCTCCTACTGTTAGCATTCGGAGTCGTTCCTTGAAAACTGCAAGATCTGAGAGGCAGAGTAGGGTAGCATGGGTGAGCGCAGAAGGAAAAAGACAGGTGAGAGTTAGTTTAAAACCTCAACATCAAAATCCGATACCATCACCACAGAAACAGGCAACACAGATGGAGGGATGGGCAGACAGATGGATGGATGGACATGGACACACACACACAAAAGGAGACAAGGTTGGGTTTTGTGATCAGGGGTTGAATTGCTGAAATCTGTTCTGGTAAATGTGGGACCCATTCATAGAAAAGCTGAATAAGGGTGGATCAAAAGGCACGAAGGCCACCCCCCTGACTTCGAGAAGCCACCAGGCAGCATCACTTGATCTCATTGGTCTAACCCAGCCTCAAGAAGCCACTGACACAGTGCTACCCGGGAAGTTGCACATATTTCTAGACCACTATGTGATGGAAGACAGAGGAAAGAAAAGAAAGTAAAAAGACCTAATTTGTGAAGTAGTCGTCTTTCAGAACTGTATTCTAGAGAATAGAAAGATCTTTAGTCTAGTCTTCTTGTAGAAGATGGCAGAACTGAAACAGAAGAACTCAACAGCCAAAAAACCCAAAAAACAAAAAAACCAAAAAACCACTATAGGAGCCCTAACTACACACAGTTAAGCACACTTACATGGTCTTCTATCTGTGAGCTTTTAGGCCTTTCCACCCCAACTTCCCTGGCCACTAGTGAAGCCCAACACATCCTCCCAGACTCACAGAGTCCTTCCCCATGAGCCACGGCCATTTCTCTGGTCAGGGAGTACAGATAACGGCGGCCATGGGCTTCCTTTCAAGTGGAGGGCTCACAGGGAACGGGCGGTCTCACTAAGACTCCTCCAGTGTGCGGACACCAGGCAAAACTCTACCTTCTTCTCCTAGGGGCATCCATCTAAGACCCGAACACCCAGTGACTCCTTATGACAACAAAATATCTAAACTCTGCACAAAAGCAGCAATGTTATGCTTAAGGCTAGGGTGAAGATTTTAATTTTTCTCCTTGGATCTCTAGAACCAAGACAGACCAGGTCAAGCAACCATTAGTGATTCTGCAGAGCTCAGAAACAGGAGATGACCTCAAAGGAAACTGAAATTGCTCATTCTTGTTAAAAAAACAAAACCAAAACCAAAAAAACCCTAAATACACTGGTGGTGGTGCCATGTGCCTTTAGTCCCAGCACTCGGGAGGCAGAAGCAGGTGGATCTCTGTGAGTTGGAGTCCAGCCTGGTCTACAGAGTGAGTTCCAGGACAGCCAGGGCTGTTACATAGAGAAACCCTGTCTCAAAAAACCACTCCCCACCCCCAAAAAAATTTGACCATAGCATAGGATAGTTTTACCACCTGGGTATTGTGTGTACAGACACAAGCAAAGTGGGTGAAAGAGAACCACTGTGCTGCCATAGACACAACTACACAACTGTCTCCCAGGGTATCTGAGTACTTCGGAGTCTTCTCAGCAGCTACTTTTAGAGTGTAGGAGTGTCACCGTAAGTAGACAAAAGCTGTTAGGAATACAGCTGTGAAACTTCTAAAAGCACAGGATACACATGGAGTAAGTTCTTGGGCATATACAAAGAATATCTGTTAAACACTTAGTGGCTTCCAGGTCTGGGCCTCAATGTCCTTTGAATACAGCTTCAGGAAGGCCTGCTTACTGTCTAGACCTGTCCACTCATACAACTCTAGCATGTTGCAATACGGACTAGTTTCTACTTTAAGGTCATCTAGGAAAAGCCTCCTTAAGCAGTGGGATGCCTCACTCTCACTACCACAGTCAGAAAATACACGGAGCAAACCATGGCTGTGGGTGACAGGAAATGTGTCCACAAGGAATGATGGTCTACAGTACCACCCAGTACAAGTTAAAATGGCCCTCCAGAGGCTTCCTTGGAAAGAGGCACCCACCCCGTTCCAGATATCATAAGCACAATCATGGAACATAACCCAGAATAACCACCGAGGAACTGCTCTAAAGTGAATCTTTACAGTTTTTAATAAAAGCTGTAGTGCTGGTCGTTCAAGAGGCTGAGGCAATATGGCCTTCTGAACCCTGCGAGGATGAGGGAGGGGGCAAGGAAGTGGAAGGCAGAGAGAGACAGGAAGGAGAGAGAGACCAGGTGCAGTGGCTCACAAGCATAAACCCAGAACTCCCGAGACAGAAGAATCACTGCAGTGAATTCAAAGTCCCACCAGCTTACACAGAGAACTTGCAATAAAGGTACAGTTTAGTTCTGAAAACAATCTTAGATGATGATGTCACGTCTGCCTTAAAGATGAGGTGACTGGGATACAGAAAGGTCAAGTCTCCAGCTGAAGGTCATCCAGTCAGGGACTATAAGATTGTAGTCTAGTGAGGAGAGGCTGGGACTTGATTACTTTCTAAACTCATGTCAAACCTGTGCACTCAGGGTAGTTGTTCAAACATCTAACAAGCTGACGCCTTTTTTAACCCACAGGTATCTTCATGTCACACTATCTAAAATTCACAGCATCACAGATGGGATGTAGTTAAACGTGCAGTATTTGCCTAGCTTACTAGAGGTCCTGAGTTTGATGGGGTAGGGGTTAGAGGGAAGCAAACCATGGTGGGAAAGTGCTCTATTCATCAATACTAGGAAACCCAGGCAGGACAATCTTTTTTTTTTTTTTTTTTTTTTTGGTTTTTTTCGAGACAGGGTTTCTCTGTGGCTTTGGAGCCTGTCCTGGAACTAGCTCTGTAGACCAGGATGGTCTCGAACTCACAGAGATCCGCCTGCCTCTGCCTCCCAAGTGCTGGGATTAAAGGCGTGCGCCACCACCGCCCGGCTTCAGGCAGGACAATCTTAAGCTCCAGATCAGCCAGGGCTACAAAGAGAATTAAAGACCTGCTATGGCTTTATAATTTTTCTGATTAAAATAAGAAAATTTACAGGATCAGGTGGTACAGCTTTGTACTCCCAGAACCTGGGAGATAGAAACAAGAAAATCAGGAATTCAAAGCCAGCCTTGGTTACAGAGCAAGTACTAGGCCAGCCTGGGTGGCATGAAACCCTAACTTAAAAGAAAATGTGCTTTTCTCTCTTCCCGAACTTAGTGCATCCACATGCTCCAGGTCACGGGAGTTGTCAGAGGATTTCAGAGAGCTCTGGGCCATTTCCATGCACTTGAACTTTATGATTTATAAAGTCTTCAATTATGATCTTCAGAGAAGCACAAAAATACTTAGGACATATCCAAAGTGGATACAAGGCAAGGCCCTACCTAGAAAGGGAAGGAAGGAGAGAGGGAGGAAGGGTAGGCAGGGCAGAGTAGTGCAAAATGGACTCAATAGGCTGAGCTTTGATGGAATTCCTTAAGGTTTTTTACCCTTCAAAGACTGCTAGGCTGGGATCCCCACAGTTTGCCTTGATTTATACAGTCTGATAGCTTGAGCGTCTCCAATTATTCTAATGTGCAGACTGAGAGAGGTACATTTTAATGCAGATTCCAGCAGTATAGAAAAAGGCCAGTTTTCTCATCCGTTTCTCTCTAGACCTAACTGGTCTCTAGCTTGACTGATAGAGGAGGTGCTCCCTGAGAGAAGAGGAGGTTCCTGGAAGGTCTCTGCTCACAAAGAGAGTGAGAAGTCCACAGTCAGGAGCTTACCCTGACCCAAGCACATGGAGTAGTCACAGAACCGATGGGATACAAACAGGAGGATGAAGAGGCTTGGGACGGCTATGCAGTGGAAGAACTGGGAGATAGTGAGCAAGAGTTCTCACACTACAGGATGACACGGACAGAAGGAGGCACTGTGCAGAAACTGCAGCTTAGGCCCAAGTTTTCACAGCTGAACCCCAGAGCAAGGCTGAACTCACACCCAAGTCTATGGTCAGATTCAAGGACTTTCTCTACACTTTCCTCCTGGGTTATTTTATATCCATGTTTTTGTTCATGGTTTCTGCCTCATAACTTTCTCCCCAAGTAAGGCCACAGAAGCTAGAGTTTCTCTTATTCAAGTCCAAGAAGTTCTTAATCTTCCCAAGTCTTCCTATCACAACTGACTGGCCTTGATCTACCCTCTGACAGCAGGTAGCCTCATTTCAGAAGAATCCTGCCTTATGCCTGAGAGGAAGAAATGCTCAGAAATTGGTGTCCAACTGCATTTTAGCATGACTGTCCTCATGAGGACAGTGTTCCGCAACTATGTACCACAAACATGGCAGCTGCTCAGATACTTGTCTACATGCCAAGACAGTACTGTGCGCCACAGAACAGAGCACGAGACTCCTACAGACTAGCCCTCGGCTTCTCTTCATCTGACTGATTATTTACATTCTTAAAATAGCTTGTATAATAAGGTAAATATAGGCAAGTGCTTTGCTGGGTTCTGTAAGTTAATTGAACATTTTGGTATATGGCACAAACTTTAATCCCAGTCGGCACCTGGAAGGCATCTCTCTGAGTTTGAGGCCAGCCTGGTCTATATAGTCAGACTCTGCCTTAAAAAAAAGCTATTTGAAGCCATATGATGATGGCACACATCTTTAATCCCAGTACTCAGTGAGTACTCAGTGAGTTCAAGGCCAGTCTGGTCTACAGAGTGAGTTCCAGGATAGCCAGGGCTACATAGAGAAACCCTGTCTTGAAAAACAAAACAAACAAAAAGCTATTTGAACATAAACTGATGGAGGCAGTCTTGGGAAGGGAGGACCCATCCTGGATCTGATTCCATCTCCAGGTAGACGGAAGTTAGGCTGTCTTTTACATTTGTGTGTGTGTGTGGTATGTATGTATGCACACAGTGAGAGCGTGGAGGTCAGAGGACAACTTGCAAGAGCCCATTATCGGGGCTGGAGAGATGGCTCAGAGATTAAGAGCATTGCCTGCTCTTCCAAAGGTCCTGAGTTCAATTCCCAGCAACCACATGGTGGCTCACAACCATCTGTAGTGGGGTCTGGTGCCCTCTTCTGGCCTGCAGGCATACACATAGACAGAATATCGTATACATAATAAATAAATAAATAAAGTTAAAAAAAAAAAAAAGAGTCCATTATCTTCTTCTATCATGAGGGCTCCTGGGACCAAACTCAGGCTGTCAGGCTTGGCACCAAGACCTTTACCTGCTGCACCACCTAGCCAGCCTCAAGTGGCTTTAGTCCACAGTTCCTGGCTCACAATTTTTTTCCTAAAGCAGGCCATAGAAGCTAGAACTCCTCTTACCCAACATGGATCAGAAAACCCTAATCTTTTCCAAACTTTCTGTTCTAGAGTTCACCATAAACAAATTCTTTTCATGGAACCAGCTATCAGAACTGAATTAAATGAGAAGAAACCCAGTTGGTGGGGAGAAGTCTAAACCTTTCATTTAGTGTATGTGCACTTGCACATAGACCAGAGGAGGGCGCTGGACATCTCTGCCTTATTTCCTTGAGACAGGGTCTTTCACTCAACTGGAGCTAGGCTAACAACAAAGCCCCAGCGATCTTCTACAGGCTCATGTGGCCATGGGGTTTTTTACATGGGTGCTTGGGATTTGAACTCAGGTCCTCATGCTTGCACAGCAAGTACTCTTACCCACTAAGTGATCTCTCTAGCACCTTTTTAAACCTTTTGAGGTCACAAAATTTGGGGAGGGGTGTTGATAAACAAGAAAAAGGTTTGTTTTGTACACATTTCCTAAATTGGCTAAACGGTATATACATGGAGGAAATTCTGTGGTATCTAGGAGTGTTCTTGAAAACTAAACAAAAATTTATAAACTATCAACCCAATTACAACATCAATAATGTCTGATGTCCAATTGGAGCTGATTAACACCCAAATCCTTGGTTACAATTCAACAATACTTGTAAGACCACAGGGTAGTACCTGCAAGGACACTAATTTTATCTTCTCCCCAAGGATATTAGCAAGTAGGTGATCATTGATTTCATTAGCATGCAAGGTGCCTATTGTGCACACTCTGGTCATTTCATTATTAGTCACATCATTGTTTCTTTAGTACAGGTTAGCAGCACGGTGACATAAGCAGATTAACTCTGGAAGCAACTGCAGTGAGCACCGCAATGCCCATTCACCTCACAAGGAGGACCAGGTACAGGTTGGCATATCTTCTGGCAACAGTGACAAAACCCCAATTGTCCTCCACACATGCACCTCCCAAAGGCCCTGGCCTCCTGACACTGTAGGGAACGCCTTCCAAAGTTTCCTCAGTGTGATCACCAGCATTTACAAATCAGGAAACCCAAACTGCACACGTTGGTCTGGAATTCGCTCCTTAGGGATATGAACATCCTCCAGTCCGAGCAGGCCCCACCATATTCCAGAATGGGACAGCCATGACAACAGCAGCCTTGCGAGCCTGGTCAGCGGCCTTACGAAAGGCAGTGTTGTGCATGATATGGAAAGCTGGAGCCATTAGAGCTATTCTCTGAAGCAGTGAGCCAGGTTTTCTCAGTGCCACAGACCCTTCCTTTGATATTCTATTTTCCAGATTGAAACTTGGACAATCTGGCTGAAAATTGAGATAAAAATAATACCCTTAAAACACACTAAGGCTACATTCCTGCTCAATTTCAAGTGATCAGAACGAAGGAAACTTAAGAGCCTTTCCCTCCTGTCTGGATGTCCTGGCTAGCACAGGCTGTGCACAGCGAGAGGAGCTCAAGCAGCGCAGCTGACTGCTCGCAGACCCTCACCAAGTTTGTCTGTGGATGAGATAATGTCAGCGGGCACGGAGGAGTCCAGATCAGCATCCAAAATCCCCAGGGGGTCCAGCTGTGCTACATGGTGCCCTCGTATCTATGAGTGGGCCAACAATGAGAGGGAAGGACACACACAAAAGGACAGGAGAAAAAAAAGAGGGAAGGGGCAAAAAAAAGTAAAATTACATTAAAATTAGCATTTACATATTAATTCTCACCCACGTTTGAAGAAACAGTTACCGGAGCATCATCAAAATTTACACAACTAATTCCGAGAGGATCAAGTTTTGCAATGTGGTGACCCCTGACCTGGAATAATAACACAAGCAAGTCATTAAGCAAATCCAATAAGCTGTGGGAAGTGGTAAAAGAATTATACTACATACAAATCTTTCTAAGAAAGGAACATAGCTTAGTGAACCCATAAATCAGAGTTAGTTCTTAAAAAACAGTTTAAAACAGTTTATTTTAAAAGGCATTACTGTGAGCTAGACCTGAAAGCACAGACCTATAATCTAGGCCACTTACAAGACTGAAGCAGAGAATCAAATATTCAAAAACTGCCTGGACAACTTAGTGAGATTCTCTTCAATTTCCAGTAAAACACACACATAAAAACAATGAATAAAAAAACCCCAAACAACCCAAAGTATTATTGTATATAAAGGCCCTTTTATGAGGATAAAAAAGAACTATATTTCAAGTTATAATAAACTTGGATATTTAAAAATGAACTGTATCTTGGGGATCCTTAGTTTATCTAGATCAATGGAAATGAGATATAAATTATTACTTTAATGTAAAAACATTATTTCCCAGAGGAGGAATATGAAGGCTTAGATGTTAGCTGTTACTGAAAGAGTATAAACAATGTGTCATCTTATTCAGGGAAGGTTTGACTTTATATATCCAAGTGTGTGGAGGACTAAAGGCTCTGGCTCTAATGCTGCACAGAGTGGGTCACACATAGAACAGAATCTCCCACTACTGCACTGGTTTAAAGCACTTGATCTGAACTATTAAAAAAAACAACAGAGAGGTGACTCAGCACTAAGGAGCCCTGGTCTTCCAGATGACTCAGCACTAAGGAGCCCTGGTCTTCCAGATGACTCAGGTTCCATTCCCAGCATCTATATGGAGGCTAACAACCACCTGTAACTCTAGTTCCAGAGGACCAGGTGCACATATGGTGCACACACACGAGGCTGGGGAAGAGCTCAGTGGTAGCCCCTGAGAACCACTTGTATACCCACGTGCTGCACTCAAACTCCAGCACCACGGAAACAACAAAGGGCAAGGTGGAGTGGGGAAATCCCTTCCATTTTAAAATTTTTAAAAAATATATTTATTTTTAAGATAGTGTCTACTACTATTATCCCTGGTTGGCCTGGAACTCCCTATATAGACCAGGCTGGCCTCAAACTCACAGAGAACCACCTGCCTCTGCCTCCCAAGTGCTGAGATTAAACATGTGTGCCACCACACTCAGAAAATTCCTTCAAGTTTAATGGGTTTATTTGCTTTTGTTTTTTAGTTAGGAATATTACTATCACAGTTCTTGCTAGCAATTTGAGAACAGTGGGTGATGAGAAGTCACTGGAAACTAGATTAAAAATGTTACTGTAGCCAACTGTATACAGGCTATGATTAGGGCTATAGCATTTATAGCACTCTGTGCATCTCCTTCCCATGTCAAGCACATGTGTGTCCCAAGAGCCCTCATTGAAGAGTATGGCAGGGAAAAGACTAAGGATCCAGGACCTTTCTGAACAACCACCACCAGGAAACTAAAGCATGAAGCAGAAGAAACAAGAGCTCAGGGCAAGCTCCCTAGATACTACTGTTGCATCCATGCTAGTGTGGGGCCTGGACTCTCATTGGAGGTCCTAGAAGGAAGCTACCTGGTTTATTATTCTGTACCTTTCTTCTTCAGTCTACTCAAATTTTAAGGTCTGAATTCTGGTTCCCCAACAGAGGTGGGCATAGAGGAAATCTTTGATTACTGTACTGAGATGGAGAAAGGCCAGGAAAAAAAAAGAGCCCATTCCTGTTGAATGTATCTGATGAGGCTGGCTGCTTGCTGGCAGAATTTAGATAGAATGTTCTTGTCTCGCCCACATTTTGCAGACTCAGTTCCTCTTCCCTACTCTCCGGCTTCTGTCTCTAATCCTCATGGATTTACTTTTTTACAGTATCCAGTTGTTAACTGAGACAGGACAGCGATCCAACCTTCTCACCCTTCCATGCCCACACACTGACTTGCCTATTTATGAACAGACATCACGAGCTACTATGAGACTGACTACTGCAGTGGAAGATTGCTCAACTAGGGTACTCTTGCTTCTTTTCTCTTATAAACTTGCTGTTTGCCTCTGTAAGCCCAAAGCAGGAAGGAAACAGTTGGCATTTGGAAGAGATTTAAACAATGTACATCCAGAAAGGCCTAGGGAATTCTGTATCTTGTATGAAACTGAAGACAGCCACTCACCTGATATGCCCTGATGAGAGATTGCACTGCCAAGTGGTCCTCCACGAGTTTGTCGACGTTAGGTTGTGCCTCCACCAGGGACTGTGCATGGGCCATGGTAGCCAGGGAGCTCCGACTCAGGGAAAGAGGACTCTGGTAGGCAGTGCCCGGAGGGGCTCCAGCATTGGTGTTTCGGAAAAAAATGTCCCATGACTAAAGACAAAAAGCACAGTTATGTGAGTTTTCCCTAAATGCCATAAAGAACTGTCCGCTACAAGAAAGCAACACTGTCATTTCCTTATATTCCTATTTTTATTTACTTCAGATTTCAATAATTTAATCTGCATTTTGTGTTGAAATTATATACTATACATTACTTAACTCACCTCACACAAGATGTAAATTAAAATATTTAAAGATATATTTATTTTTAAAATTTTACTTATATCTATTTTTGTGTTGATGTGTGTCTTAAAATTTTCATTGCTGTGACCTAGGAAGTAGAGAAAGACAAGATCTCCTGAGTAAATTAGGAGCATGGGAGAGGGCTGAAGGGGTGGGGGGGAGAGGCAGGGAGGGGAGCAGAGAAAAATGTAGAGCTCAATAAAATCAATCAATCAATCAATAAAAAGATACCATGACCATGGCAACTATTATAAAGAAAATAATTGCTTAGAATTAGTGGTGCATGCCTTTAATACCAGCACTGAGGAGGCAGAACAAGTGGATCTCTTTGAGTTCGAGGCCAGCCTGGTCTACAGAGGAACAGATGGAGTTCCAGGACAGGTTCCAAAACTACAGAGAAACCCTGTCTCGGGAAAACAACAAAAACAAAAAACATTTAATTGGGGTGACTCGCTTACAGTAAAGGTTCAATCCATTATCATCATGGTGGGGAGCATGCTAGCATGCAGGCGTAAGTGGTACTGGAGCTCAGAGTCCTACATCTTGAAGGCAATAGGATGTTGTCTGAGACACTGGGCAGTAGCCTGAGCATAGGAATCATCAAACCCCCCCCACCCCATGACACACTTCCTCCAACAAGGCCATACCTCCTAATAGTGCCAATCCCCATGACATTATAGGCGTCAACTGCATTCAAACTACCACTCTAACCCTAACCCTAACGCCTATCTGTATGTATGAGCATGTACCCATGGAAGCCAAAAGAGGGCATTGAACATCCTGGAAATGGAGTTCCAGGTAATTATAAGCTGTCCAGGTAGTTGAGAACCAAACTAAGTGCTCTTAACTGCTAAGCCAACTCTCTAGTCCCTTAAAATAGTTTAGAGATCAGAGATGAAGACTTATTTCCACTGGGGAGGAAAAAAAATAGATCTGTTAAAAGGCAGGGTTTTGTGGGGAGGGATGAGCATGAGGACAGGATCTGACTAAGGAAGTCACTATTTAGCTGAAACTAGCTTTGTTGTGGGCTACTTGTACACTGTGTGAAGATGTACTGTGTGATTGGTGTAATAAAAAGCTGAACAGCCAATAGCTAGGCAGGAGGAGGTATAGGTGGGACTTCTGAGCAGAGAGAAAACTGGGAAGAATCTAGGCATGCATGCAGGAGATACAAAACAAGTTGGACATACAGAATGAAGAATAGGTTAAAAAAATATGTGGTAGAACATAGATTAATAGAAGCAGATTAAGAGTGAGTTGGGGGCTTATGCCAAGACAAGCTTCCATAATAAGTCATTGTTTGGGAGCTGGCTGGCAGGACAGAGACCCCTGGCTTTGGTCTCCCCAACTTAGCTACCATAACACAACCTTGTAAGGTGAAATGTTGTCTTCTCTGCAATACAGTTTTGTTTCTAAACTTTCCCACCAGCAAACTCTGATTAGACTGTCTTGAAAAAGTATGCAAGGTGAAAACTTACTAGACTTTTATGCTCACCTTCCTAGGAACTCTGCAGAGATACTACCCAGATGTGGGTTTTGGGGGGGGGTGAGATGGGCGATAGGATGGGTGTGGTATGGGGAGGTTAGTGGCTATCAACTACTCTGTGCCTAAGGGCAGCAGGTAAAGACAACTCAATAAATCATAATATTGATCACTGAAGTTCTTTGTCTTATCATGCTAGAAATCAAACCCAAGGCCATCAACACGCTAGGCTAGTGATTTGCCAGTGGCCCTCTTCTTCATCCGTATCCTAGTCATCTGGCTTTTTAGACTTAGCTCTTTCATGACAGTGTCCAGAAACCAACATATCTGATTTACGAATATATCTATATATTCTTGGTACATAAACCAGGAAATTCCCTGCTATACAAAGGCCTGACTGCCTCTTACAGAACAGAGTAGCCTCTCATTCTGGATACTTATGAAGACTTTTCTGAAATGCTTATAACAGTCTACAATAAGAACATCAATAAGAACATACTCCATTGTATTCATTTAAAAAAATTAGCTGGGTGGTGGTGATGCATGCCATTAATCCCAGCGCTCAGGAGGCAGAGGCAAGCAGATCTCTGTGAGTTTGAGGCCAACCTGGTCTACACAGTGAGTTTTAGGTAAGTCAAGGCTCCAGAGTCAAACACTGCCCTAAAACCAAAACAGCAAAAATCACACTGGGAAGATGACTGCGCCGCCTTGTGAATATGGTAAAAACACTGCACACTTTAAAATGACGACATCTGTGTCATATAAACTATACTCCAGTGACCATTTTTAAATGTTTTAAATTATCACTTTTCTGGTTAACTGGGCATTGACTGGGGAAGACAGACCTGATATTCTCTTCAGGTACCTACAATGAAACCTACTATAGAAACATTGAGACATAAGCTGACTGTCTGAAACAGGAGAAAAGAGGTTACAGAGCTGGGGGGTGACAGTGTATGCCTTTAAGATCTCTGAGTTTGAGGCCAGCCAGGTCTACAGAGTTCCAGAGCAGCCAGGGCTACTCAGAGAAATCCTGTGTCAAAAAACCAAAAAACAACAATTTTACTTTTTAAAAGACATTATCCAAGTGTTTACAACACAGATCAAGGATATAAATTTCTCAAAACCATGGTCTTAATCTTCCTCTATGAATCTGGCTCCTACCAGAACTCACTCTGGCTCTTTCCTAATGTGGGGAAAAATTTCTACCTGAGTGGGGAAAAATGGAGGACATGACTACTAGCATTCCATTCAAACCCTGCCAGGTTCTACAAGACATCTAGAAGATGGCTATCCATGAAACTCAATGGATATCCCCAGGTGCTTCTGACTTCATGGAGCCTTTCCAGCAAGCCCAACAGAGCTCCTTACATCTGGAAGCAGGAATGACCAATGACAGCATACTCTGGCTGTCCATCTTCTGGAAGCAGACATTCTTCTGGAAGACTACATATTTGGCTATAGGTGCTGTTCTAGAAAAAAAGATGATCAATGACAGCATATGTGAGTATCAGTCTAGAAGAAATGACCATGGGCCACATGGTTTAGTGGTCCATCTTCAAATACTCAGTCCAAGAAATCATTAGACAGCTCTCCTTGGCCTACACCCAGGTCTTCAGTAACAGTCTCTGCAATGTAGCAGAAAACTGGGCAGGAGACAATCCCGCCCTATCCCAACCCAGTACTACATGCAAACAACAAGCAGCTCCTCCCACAAAGAACTCCAAACTAGCTGCACGAAGAGTAGCATAACCCTGACAGCAAGTAGGCCCTGAAGAACAGCACAACCCAAAACACATCTTTTTTTCTTCATAGCACCCACCAGGGCTGGGGAATCAAAACCCAGAGCCTCTCATACACCGAGCAGGCTCTCCGAAGCATGATTTCTTCCTTTATTTTCTAACAAGGTCTCTTGTGTCCCAGGCTGGTCTTAAACTTGCTATTGTAGCCGAAGGTGACCTTGAGCTTCTTATCCCTTGGCTCTACTCTAAAATGCTGGGATTGCGGTGGTGGTGCACGCCTTTAATCCCAGCACTCGGGAGGCAGAGGCAGGCGGATCTCTGTGAGTTCGAGACCAGCCTGGTCTACAAGAGCTAGTTCCAGGACAGGTTCCAAAACCACAGAGAAACCCTGTCTCGAAAAACCATAAATAAATAAATAAAATAAAATAAAATAAAATAAAATGCTGGGATTCCAATCATGTGCCACCATACCTGGCTTATGCAATGCCAGAAATCAAACTCAGGACTTTGTGCATATTAGGAAAGCTACAACCCCATTCCCCAACCATTCCCCAAACTTTGTTTTACTTATTTTTGACTTTTTTTAAAAAAGATTTATTTATTAATTATGTGCACAGTATTCTGCCTGCATGTGTACCTGCACCCCAGAAGAGGACACCAGATCTTATTATAGATGGTTGTGAGCCACCATGTGGTTGCTGGGAATTGAACTCAGGACCTCTGGAAGAAGAGTCAGTGCTCTTAACTGCTGAGCCATCTCTCCAGCCCCCAACTTTTTTTTTTCTTTTTCTTTTTCTTTTTTTTATAGATAGGTTCTCACTATGGCCAACTGGCCCAGAAACCTACTTTGTAGACTAGGATGGACTGGAACTCGGAAATCTGTCTCAGCCTCCAGAATACTGCTCTACCATGCTAGGTCCCTAAACACTTTTTTTTTCACTTTTTTTTGAGACAGAATTTCTCTGTATAGCCTTGGCTGTCCCGGAACTCGCTCTGTAGACCAGGCTGGCCTCAAACTCAGAGATCTGCCTACCTCTGCTTCCTGACTGCTAGATTAAAGGCATGCACACCATGGCCCAGCTTCCCAAACACTCTTAAATCCTTAAAACATACCATCCTTGATGTGGAATAATCCTCTGTACATTGTGAAAATGTGTTGCTCTCGTTAATAGAAAGCTGATTGGCCAAAAGCTAGGCAGAATTTTTGGGGCAGAGAGAATGCTGAGGAAGAGGAGCAGATTCAGAGAAATTACCAACCAGACAGAAAGGAAGCAGGACCTGATGGAGAGGTAAAAGCCATGAGCCTTGGGGCAGCACAAAGAGTAATAGAAATGGGCTAATTTAAGTTGTAAGAGCTAGTTGGTAATAAGTTTGAGCTATTGGCAAAGCATTTATAATTAATATTAAGTCTCTGTGTTGGTGATTTGGGAACTGAAAGGTGGGAAAGAAAAGTCTTCCTACACATCTCTTCTATCTCATGGAATTCACTAAGAACCCAGAAATAGTACCTAAGACCAAGATCTAAAACTGACAATCTACCTGAGCTATAAAAATGACATCGTAGAGCCGGGCGGTGGTGGCGCACGCCTTTAATCCCAGCACTCGGGAGGCAGAGGCAGGCGGATCTCTGTGAGTTCGAGACCAGCCTGGTCTACAGAGCTAGTTCCAGGACAGGCTCCAAAGCCGCAGAGAAACCCTGTCTCAAAAAACCAAAAAAAAAAAAAAAAAAAAAATGACATCGTAGTCGGGAGGCGGTAGCACACGCCTTTAATCCCAGCACTCAGAAGGCAAAGGCAGGCGAATCTCTGTGAGTTTGAGGCCAACCTGGTCTACAGAGCAAGTTCCAGGATAGCTAGGGCTGTTATACAGAGAAACCCTGTCTCGAAAAAGAAACCAACAAACAACACTGTAAAATCCTGGTGAGCAACAGCCACTTAAGGATCAACATCTATAAAAGCATTTGAAGCCAAGTACAATGATGTACTCAGGAGAGTAAGGTAGGAGAATTGACAATTCAAGGCTAGTCTGTGCTACACAGAAAGACACTCATGCGGGAGAAGGAGCAGGTACAGCAGCAGGGTCTGGTTTCAAAGGCCACTCAGAAGGCTAAGAAGAAAGGTGAGTTCAATGCAAGAGCTGGGAATATAGATCACCTGGTAAAATCTTTGACACATAAGCACTAGGGCCTGGCCGGGCGGTGGTGGCGCACGCCTTTAATCCCAGCACTCGGAGGCAGAGGCAGGCGGATCTCTGTGAGTTCGAGACCAGCCTGGTCTACAAGAGCTAGTTCCAGGACAGGCTCCAAAGCCACAGAGAAACCCTGTCTCGAAAAAACAAAACAAAACAAAACAAAAAAAAAAAAAAAGCACTAGGGCCTGAGTGTGATCCTCATATAAAAGAGCCAGGTATGATAGTGTGCATCTATAATCCTTGTGCTGGGGAGGTAAAGGTCGTATCTGGGGCTTGCTAGCCAGCTAATTTAGTGAAATTGGCAGACTCTGCCTCAAAAATAAAGTAGGGAGGCTAAAGTTATTGTTCAGTGCTTGCTGTACAAGCATGAGGACCTGAGTTCAAATCCTGAGCACACAAGTAAAAAGAGAGGCATGGTGGCACCACACCCAGTTCCCTGTGACCGTCTTTTGTGCCTAAAATGCCAGGTGACTGGCTGAAGACAAGACAAAGCCTCTGCTTGTACTAAAGTTAGCCAAAAAACCAGGTTCATACCAGTATTCTTGGGTTTCCAGAGAGGAAAATGAAGGTTACACAGCTCCAGTGGTTCTTCTCAAACAAACTGACAAGAGAAGAGTGCCCCCATACTGGGTTGGGACCATACCTAAAGAACCCCTTTTGAGGGCAGAAGCAAGATGACGAAAGGAATGTCATCCTTCGGAAAGCGTCGCAACAAGACGCACACGTTGTGCCGCCGCCGCTGTGGCTCTAAGGCCTACCACCTTCAGAAGTCTACCTGTGGCAAATGTGGCTACCCTGCCAAGCGCAAGAGAAAGTATAACTGGAGTGCCAAGGCTAAGAGACGAAACACTACCGGGACTGGGCGGATGAAGCACCTTAAAATTGTCTACCAAAGATTCAGGCATGGATTCCGTGAAGGGACAACCCCTAAACCCAAGAGGGCAGCTGTTGCAGCATCCAGTTCATCTTGAGGATTTCAATCTGTCATAAAATAAATGTTCTGGTTTCCAAAAAAAAAAAAAAAGAACCCCTTTTGAACCACGACTGCTGTCACACTAATAGATAACCATCAGAGGCTACAGTACACAGCAGGCTGCCACACCTACTTGGCAAAACTCATACTACATATACTGAATAAATTTAAATATGCTATTTAAATATTCTTTTTAAAAGACTTAGAAAAGTGCAGGATATCATTTGGCCACAGGTAACCAAACTATATACACCTGTTTAAGGCCAGAAGCACTCCTACCTGGTGACCATATTCTCTTCCTAGCAGCCTTAATGAAACAACTTTCTTCTCGGGAAGGCCAGAGGCCATTCCCATTTCTCTCTTGCCTCTGCAACCCTGCATTTTGCCCACAGCTCCCATCCCCCAGTCCTGCCTTCATCTCTCCCACCCCTGATGTGCCAACATCCATGTCATTGTCCTCTATAATATCCCAGCCCTGGGCTGAGGGTTCTCTTTACTGACCACCAACTTCTAAGATCCTTGCCTTCCCCACGTCCTCCTCAGATACCTAGATACCCATTCATTCACTCACACGGGAGTCACTGTAAACACCTGGATTTACCACTATCTCGGATAGTCCTGTTGGTCTCCTGCATATATGTCAACTTGAGAGTCTATGAATTTATCGCTAGTCTGTCTCCATGCTACCACAACAACTGAAGTCTTATCTTCACAGGAATGCAGGAGATCACCACTAGGGCTGAGACATTAGTGCCTGGTCTGTATAAGAGGAAGCTTCTATAAATGTAAAAAAAGTTTCAGGGGAAAAAAAAGTTAGCCCCCTCACTCCCAATTTCTGCTCAGTGCAAACTAGAAGACGGAAGGCCACTCACTAAGGAAAGTAGCAGCACTGGTGGCATAGATGAGAACCTGACCAATCCCAATCTTCTGAGTGATGAAAATGAGCCTAAGCCACCAACCCCAGTTCTCTGAATCAAATGTATTCCCACCTTTATTATCCCTTGTTACCACCTGGATAAAGTCCACCATCAATGTGAAAAGGGCAGCAATTTCTACCTTCAGAAATATGTCTGGGGACCAGGAAGAAGTGAAAAGAAAGAAAGCAATAGCTAGGTCACAGCAGTTTCACAATGATTCACAGCAGTTTCCTGCAGCTGGAATGGTTTCTTGTCCACAAGACAAACAGAGCTGGACTCTGGCTCCAGGAGAATGAAGGGTGGTGGAGACTTCTGAGTCGGGTTGACCTTCGCTCACGGCCCCATCCACCACACCCATTTCTAAGGTCATTTGCCTCTCCAACCTCTTACTTGGCATGTTTTGCAATAAACAAGGAATAAATTTGTCTCCTTGCCTAGATTAGTACTAGACTGCACAAAGTTCACAACATTCAAATCTCTGAACAGAGATAAAGAAAAAGGTTAAAATATCACAGCAGGTGGACAAGGTTACAAATGACACTCATAGAACAGGAAGCTGTCAGGATTATGTCTGGATAAGAGGGGCTACAGGTACAGGAGGTGCCTATCCCAAGGCACCAGTCTCTGCACCTACTAAGCAATTTTGAAAGTATACATAGGTTTTTCTTTCTTTTTTGGGGGCATATTGTATATATGCGCATACATGTTTATGTGTATAAATAATCTGTAGGTCATGTGGGCGCCAGGGGTATCATCTTCCACGACTGCTCTTTACCATAACTTTTTCAGACAGGGTCTCTCACTGTACTTTGGGCTCACTGGTGCAGCTAGACTGGCTTGCTAGAAAGCCAGGGATTCTATCGTTTCTACCCCCTACCCCTGTGATGGGACTACAAGCATGCACTGCCCACTGTAGCCGTATTTTTAACTTATTTACTTTTATGTGCATTGGTGTTTTGTCTGCATGTATGTGAGCTGTCATGTGGGTGCTGGGAATTGAACCTGGGTCCTCTGGAAGAGCAGTCAGTGCTCTTAACTGCTGAGCCATCTCTCCAGCCTACTGTGGCCATATTTTACATGGATGTTAGGGATTCAATGCAGGTACTGCTTTACTAATTGAGCCACCCCATTAGCTGAAAACACTTTTTTTTTTCTTTAAAAAGAGTTAGTTGTACAGTGCATGTGGGGAGTGGGTGAAGGGCATTGTTTTTGTTTTGAGACTGGGTCTAACTCTGTATCCCAGGCTGGCTTTGAACTCATAGAGATCTGCCTGTCTCTCTCTGTCTCCCCAATGTTGGGATTAAAGGTATGCACCACCATGCCTAGCAAAAACATGGGTTCTAAAAACATGGTTTTGGCCAAGCAGTGCTGGTGGGTTTAAGGTTATAACCTTTCTGTCAAAATGACTTGAAACAGATTTCAAATGCAAACAACTTTAATACTATGGTTGAAATAAAATGAAGTCTGATTTCCCACATTATTTATAGAAAACCAAAAGCACTTAGTCCTGTACTGGTACCAAAGAATAACCAACGACATGTGACAATAATCCAGCGGTATGGGTAGGGCGGGTTCAAAGGCCTACCTACTACTGATAAATTTGATGAAGCCCAGCATTATCAAATATATACCCTCGATTATTAAGATCAAATGCTAATTAAACTTATTGTTATCAATATGAGCTACAGGGAAATAAGTGAAAAGGCAGATACTCTGAGTGACCTAGTGTCCACCCAGTGCCCTATGATCACCTACCCACAGGATGGTAAGTGCCATTTGAAGGGTGAGCCCTGCTGTCCTAGCCACAGCATGCACAAGTAAGACTGACTGCATGCTATCTATCCCCCTCCTCCAAACTTATGACTCTGTTCTTTCTCGCAGGCTCTGAGTCCTTCCAGAAAACACCCTGGGAATGATTTCAAATGTGAATGTGTGACTACCTTGTGTGAACAGGTCTCAGGCCCAATGTGAAAGCAGCCAGAGTAAAGGCTAAGCACAAATGTTCAAAAAAAAAAAAAAAATTCAAGAGGGTCATTCCTGCACTTGGTGGATCTCTGTGAGTTCAAGGCAAGCCTGATGTATAGAGTGAGTTCCAGGATAGTCAAAGCCGTTACACAGAGAAACACTGTCTTGAAAAACCAAAAAAGATTCAAGAGGCTGGACTCCAGACACTTTTATCCACTCAGGCAATCCCTAGGCAGAGGTGTCTTTTCCAGCAAGATATGACCACTGACCAGCACCATCCCATCTATGAGACAAAGCCTCAGGTAGACTGTGATCCATGCTTGCTGGTACTACAAACCCAGTTAAAACCAGAGCATGCCTGTAGTCCTACTACTCTTGAAGATGGCAGTCTGTAAAGAATAGTAACATATCGTTACCTAGCAGGTAAATAAAATCACAAGAAACTAACAAGAACCTAGGGAGACCACTACCAGATGTCAGTAAAAACACCAAATGAATGCACGCTCCATTATGACAATGCTGTTGTTTTTACAGTACAGTATAGGTGACAGAAGTTTCTAAACTTTCTGTCTGGGTATGTGAATTAAATTGTGATGGATACCTAAGACTAACAAAGAAAGCTCCCTTCGCTCTGACTTATGAAGGGTACTGTAAGTAAGGCGTGCTGCACTCAACTACAGGTGGCCACACTATCAGACCACAGTCAAACAGGATGGAGGCTAGCCTAGCCAGTCAGTCCTACATGGTCTTCCATCCATACACATGCCCTGCCTCTCATCTCTCAGGGTAGAGTCTGTCTCTCTTCAACCCTCGAAGGCCGACATCAACCTGCACTTACCAATAGGTTCCAGTAGGAGACCTGAGCTTAGATCTCAGGAACTCTGCAGCCGCTCCTTATCACTGGAACTTTCTTTTTTTTTTTTTTTTTTTTTTTTATTTTTTTATTTTTCGAGACAGGGTTTCTCTGTGGCTTTGGAGCCTGTCCTGGAACTAGCTCTGTAGACCAGGCTGGTCTTAATCACTGGAACTTTCTTAAAACTAAGACCCAGTGCCTGAGAAGCAGGCCAGCAACGACTGCCAGCTATGAATAAGGCCTTCATAGACCCTGCCTAGAGTAGTCTTGGCTGCATGGGGACACGATGAGAAACCAGGGGCTTTCAGCTGACTGAATCAAGAGAAACACCACACTGTTACCACTTTAAGATGTAGTTTGGGAATGGTTTGTTATACTGATACTCTAGGGAACCAAGCTTTTCCCATAGGAAAGTATTACAGCCAACATACCCCGTGACTCTTCTCTTGAGCAGACTCAGGAGATTCTGCAGCAAAGGAGAGCACTTACCTCTGCCCAGCTCTGTACGTGACACAACTTATGAGAGACCAGTCAAAAAATGGTTATCTGGGGTCACCTACGTAGATCTGGTTGGGGCCCACCTGGAAAAGGACCAAGCAATTTTGTCTTCCACAGTTGTGACTAGGCCTCCTGCGTAGGAGCCCTAAGCTTGCTGGGAAAAGCAGCTATTCCAAGACTTCTTTTAGAATGCTGAGGCTTCAAGTCACCACGTCCTCTCCTCACAAGGTAAACACCGAGTTAAGCAAGAGTCCCAAGGGCCTCAGACCTGCAAGGTAGTCTTGAATGGAGGGAAGGAGCCAGAGTGTAGGAAGCCTCAAGATTGTACAGGCTACCTCTACAATGTGATAACTTCTGTTTTCTAAACACTGGCATTGGTAGAGAAAATGAGCTATTTCTTGGACTTACAAACAGCTCTTTGATTTTCTCTGGATTTCTCTGAATGCAGTCAAAGCAGTTATCACTCCCATGGAATGAATGTGACTTGTAATGTAGATTATGCATATGACTTGTATCTTTTCTGTTCTGACAGGTTCACTCGCAGAAAATAAGAAAATTTTGGTTTATGAGCATGAAAGAAAGGCCAAAAAGGGCAAGAGTTAGGCCAAATGAAAGTGATAGCCCTCCTAGTTTCTGAATGCAGAGTCCCTCACTCCTACAGCAACCACCTGGAACTGTAGTTCCTACTGTACTTTAGGAATGAGCAAGCAAAAGACATAAGAAAAACACAAATAAAAAATGGCTATCAAGATGGGTGGTGGTGGTCGCACACACCTTTAGTTCCAGCAGAGGCAGAGGGAGGCAGAGGCAGGCGGATCTATGTGAGTTCAAGGCCAACCTGGTCTACAAAGCAAGTTCCAGGACAGCTAGAACTGGTCCAGAGAAATCCTGTCTCAAAAAAGAGAGAGAAAGGAAAAAGGAAGAAAGGAAGAAGGAAGGAAGGATCAATTAACAAATTCAGAAAGAAGGGAGGCTTTGGGAAGGTGGAGGTGTCAATCAAGCCAGGAAAAGGCTAGAGTGCTGCAGCTATGAGAGCGCTCAATGGCAGACAGGCAGAAAACAAGCAGGACCAATGAGCAGCACCTTCAAGACAGGTGCTGGAGCAACATGGGGAAGAAGGGGTAAAAGGAGTTGGTCCTTCAGAACCAAACTAGATTTATCTCAGTCAGGCCCAAACCAGGTAGTTTCTTCAGGAAGAACTAGATGCCATACTATACCTGGAGCTTAGGTACTGTCTCTACTGAGTAAAACAAGACCAGTTTCAAGACTGACAGGTGCTTAGCAGTTTTCAACTACCTGCTGCTTTTAAACATTAACAAAGGCTATTGAGATCACACATATGAGCCATCATGCTTGGCTAGTTTTGACTGTTTTTTGTAATTTTATTTATTTATATTTTATATATGAGTACATATATACCTGCATGCCAGAAGAGGACATCAGGTCCTATTATAGATGGTTGTGGGCCATCATGCGGGTGCTGGGAAGTGAACTTAGGACCTCCGAAGAGTGGGCAATGCTCTTAACCACTGAGCCATCTCTCCAACCCTAGTTTTGACTGTTTTTAAAACAGAAAAATGGCTGGGCAATACCTTACTCCCAGCACCCAGGAGTTTGAGGCCAGCCAAGGCTGTTGCACAAAGAAACCCTGTCTTGAAAACAAAACAAACCACCGCCACAAAAATAGATGTCACCATTCTAAGTATCCCCAACAAATTATGATATCAAAAAAAAAAAAGATAACAGGCTACCACCAAAGGTTCTTAAAAGCATTCAATGAGAAATACCTATAACAGATAAAGTCTCAGAGAAGACCAAACTTAGAACAAAAGGATAGTAGACCTGGTGCAGAGGCAGATCAAGTAAGAAAACAACACTGTGGAGCAGCACTGGAAGAAGGGACATAGGAGCTCTATCCTGTGGCAATATTTTTGCCACACACAGAATTTTCACAATTATATATTCTTTTTTCTATGAAATACTGGGGATTGAACCAGGGGCCTCGTATATGTTGGGCAAATACAGTACTACTAAACTAAAACCCAGCCATCTTTTTAAAAAGTTGCTTCTGTGGTTATTGTTTTCTTTTTCAAGATAGGATTTCTTGGTGTAGCTCTAGCTTTCTTGGAACTTGTTTTGAATCAGACTGGCCTCAAAGTCACAGAGATCTGGCTGTCTTTGCCTCCCGGTGCTAGAATTAAAGGCGTGTGCCATCACGGCTGTCTTGTTTTAAATATGGTCATACACGACGGCTCATGTCTGTAATCCCAGTACCTGGGAGACTGAGATAACAGAATCACCATACCTTCCAAACTAGCCTGTGCTACACAATGAGTTCCAGTCAGTCTGGGCTACAATGTGAGACCAAGATTCAACCAAATAAATAACATCAGACAGAGACATAGCTCAGTGCCCAAATCATTGCCTCATATGCACAAAGCCATGGGTTTACTCCCAAGCATCACAAAAAGGGGAATGGGGTGGTAAAAGCAAGGCATAGCAGCCTGCACCCACAGACCCTACTACTTGAGAGGCTACAGTAGGAGGACTGCTTGAGCACAGGAATTCAGGGACCTGGGCCAGGGTCTGAGCGACACAATACAACAAAACACAACTCCTTAAAAAGCAAAAATTAAAAAAAAAAAAAGCCCCCAGAAGTAGTACCCTGATTGGATTCTGAGCAGCATACAAGTAAAAATATGTTTATTCATATGCATATTTAACTATAAAGCAAAACACAAAAGGCTGGAGAGACAGCTCAGTGGTTATGAGCACTTGCTACTCTTCTAACAGATCACAATTCAGTGCTGGACTGTGGTGGCACGTCTTTAAACCCAGCACTTGGGAGCAGAGGCAAGCAGATCTCTGTGAGTTCGAGGCCAGCCTACAGAACTCTACAGAGCGAGTTCCATGACAGTTAGGACTAAGTAGAGAAACTCTGTCTCAGAAAAAAAGAAAACAAACAAAAATACCCCCAATTAAGTGCCCAAAATCTATGTCAGGCTGCTTATAGTTATCTGTAACTACAAGTCCAAGGGATCTGATGCCACTAACCTCCCCACATACATTGATCTACACACACACACACACACACACACACATTCATAATTTAGAAGGGCAATTTTATGATATTTGCAAAGATTTAAATACAAATCAAAGATGTAATTCTATTAGAGAATTACACTGTTAATTGTATTCAGTGTGGTCATGAAAACACCTTATGCTGGGTGGTGGTGGCGCACACCTTTAATCCCAGCACTTGGGAGACAGAGGCAGAGGCAGAGGCAGAGGCAGATGAATCTCTGTGAGCTCGAGGCCAGCCTGCTCTACCGAGCGAGTTTGAGGCCAGGTTCCAAAAAGCTAGAGAAACCCTGTCTCGAATCCCACCCCCCAAAAAAAGAAAAAAACACCTCCTTTTGAGGCAGAAGCAGGTGGATCATGAGTTGAAGGCCAGCCTGGGCTATATGATTTCAAGACCAGCTTGGTTACATAACAGAGACTCTGCCTCAAAACTGATAGACAGACAGGCAAATAAACAAATAAATTTAAGTTTGTCCTATTGAACATCTTTTACCAGCAGCCCCCATGCCCTCTCTGAAAATCATTACTGAAACTGACCTCAGACATTTCTAAAATAGAATTTACCAGTGCGGTTAAATTGGCTGACCAGGCAAGCCCCCAGGATCCTTTGATCCCATCCCCAGCACTTGGATTATAGGTACATGTTGCCACATCTGGCTTTTCATATGGGTGCTGGGGGGTCTGAACTTATGTCTTCATACTTGTACATCAACCACATCATCCACTGGTCCATCTCCCAAGTCCCCAAAGCATTTTTAATAAAACTGAAGCATTTCAAAGGTTACAGATCCTAACATTCTGTGGATTACAGGTATCTTTAAAAATCTGAATTAAACCGGGTGGTGGTGGCACATGCCTTTAATCTCTGCACTTGGGAGGCAGAGGCAGGTGGATCTCTGTGAGTTTGAGGCCAGACTGGTCTACAAGAGCTAGTTCCAGGGCAGTTAGGGCTACACATAGAAGCCCTGTCTCTGAGAGGGAAAAAAAAAAGACGTAAATTAAGGGTCATCTCCCTCAAAAATTGTGTATGTACCATGTGTGTGCATAATACAATTTGAGGAGGACTATCTAGCGGTAAACAAGGCAGGAGAGATCTCAAAGTGCTGTCAGACTACAGCCAGAATTTCTAGAGGGCCCAGCCCTTCAATCAGCCTTTCTGGTCCTCCCTCTACAGGTAGACGGGGCAGAGCAATGCCTAACTCTGTAAAAGTAGCCCAGACTCGTCAGGCAGTGGTAGCACACACCTTTAATCCCAGTATTTGGGAGGCAGAGCAGCAGGATCTCTGTGAGTTTGAGGCCAATTTGGTCTACAAAAGCCAAGTTCAGGCCAGCCAGGACTAATACATAGAGAAACCTAGTTTCATAAAAAGCAAGAAAATAGTTTTTTTTTTTTTTTCTTCTGCCAGTTCATACAGTAAATAAAGCATCCTTGAATATGGTCCCAATTAGGTTTGCCACCAGAAAGCTGCCAGCATCTTCAACATCACTTTTCTCCTTAAAGAAGGTTATATTCGTATGCTCAAATGCCACATGTACATGAGAGTCGTCTATAAGGTGTCCAAGAACACAGGTGGCCAGAATCAGAAGCAGCAGGTTTGGGAAGGGCCCAGGTAAATGAGTCTGCTGATTCAGGCCCACCGAGGAACCACCACTATCAACATATAGAAAATGAAAGAGGAGTAAGGATGAGGTATATAAGAGCAGGTATATGGGTGCCATGGGTGGGCCTGTTTGTTCTTTGAATTGTTCATGACATTTATCCAGGGTCTCAAAAAAAAGACCTGAAGTTGAAACAAATAAAAAACTTAGTCACAGGTCAATGGATAACAGGCACAGGATGCCTTCTGTTGAGTGACTCTGTGATTCAATAGGGCAAACAGGCCCAATTCACAGGAAAGGTAAACATCTTGGCTGAGCATGGCCTCCATGAAGATGATAATCATCATGCCTCTGCCATTTTCTTCTTTTCTCTCCAAAAACTTACAGATGAGGAGCTGTGGAATTAAACTCTTACATCACACCACACTGCAACCACTCCATGTTCCTTATCCAAAAGCTAAGAAATGACCATAGAACCTATAAACAAGCCGGGCAGTGGCAGCACACACATTTAATCCCAGCATTCAGGAGGCAGAGGCAGGAGGATCTCTGAGTTCAAGGTCATCCTGGTCTACAAAGTGAGTTCTAGGATAGCTAAGGCTGTTAACAGAGAAACCTTGTTGCCAAAAACCAAACCAAAAAACCCTATAAGCAGTCATTGGCCACAAACAGACCAAACCAATTCTGACACTACTAAGATGCCTGGGCTAGCCCAGGCCAAGTGGATATATTGTGATAGTTTGGGGATTCATATCTCCACATTGTCTCAACAAATTGCCCTCAGAAAGGGTTCAGGAAAACAGTGCAGAAAAGAAAAGGGTCTAAGAAGAAAGTGCCCATGTAGATGATACAGAAAAATCAAAAACAGGAGAAAAAAAGAAACAAGGATCTAAACCAGTTTATATAGAAATTACATGTACTGAATTTATAATGTCACAAATACATGTGTTCTCTCAGAGTAGTAAGGACGAAGAGCATCTCGAGGTCCCATTCTTTCTCATAGACTTTCTTCAGAGGCTTCATCCTAAAGCAAGCTTTGGGGAAATCCTGGAGCGCCAGTCTTGTGCTTCCTCAATGTTCGCAGGACCACACTTGTATTTCCTCATATTCTTGAAGGGCTACACATGCTTCCTTGTGTGCTCAGAGTGTTGAGTTTATTTTGCTGGAAATCATTCAAGAAGGCTGTGTTCTCCAGTGAGGCCACACTGAGTCTGATGCAGCTGACATGGTAGGTGGTGTTGGGGTCCAGTTGCCTGCCTGCCCACCGACTCTCCTAGGTACACTTACTTACCTGGCAGTCAGTGAGCACCTAACCAACACACACAGCACAGGAACTCTCTGTGAGCCTTACCTTATGTACACTTTTGGGATTCTCCAACCAGGCACAGTACATTTCCTCCACATAGTTCGAACTAGTCCCACTAAGAAATGGTTCAGCAGCTACAGGTGCGGAATAGCACCGAATCTGTTGAAACGTCCTAATTGCTGCTGGTTTGTTTTGTGACAATGTCTTAACAGTCTGGGAGGCCGTCAATGGCCTCAACTTAGCAGCACAAGTCCTTAAATGAAACATTTTGTCCTGAAGCCTTCCACAAGTGCCTGTTTAAAAAGAGAGAGAGAAGTTTTAGGAGACCATTAAGGAGATAAAACTTGCCCAACTCTTCAGGAAAAAGATTCTAGCTTGAAAGGTATTCACACCAGCCAGTGACTTGCTCAATGCCCAGTCCACATGAGAGCAAGACAGAGCATGACTGTCAGACTGACATACTCACATCCCTGCAATGCCTGGATTAGCCCCAGAGAAGTAGGCAGTAGGCACAGAGTTGCAGACTTGATCCCATCTGACTTGGGATCTTCACATACATTTATTTATTTATTTATTTATTATTTATTTATTTATTTATTTATAAAGGAAGTTCCCAATCAGCTACCCTGAGAATCCAGGCAACTAGCTGTAGGACTAAGATTAAAAAAAAAAAAAAAAGATTTATTTAGTTAGTTATGTATACAACATTCTGCCTGCATAAATGCTCGCACGCCAAAAGAGGGTACCAGATCTCATTAGAGATGGCTGTGAGCCACTGTGTGGTTGCTAGGAATTGAACTCAGGACCTCTGGAAGAGCAGCCAATGCTCTAAACCACTGACCCATCGCTCCAGCCCCCTCTTTACATTTATTATATACTGTCTAAAATGACTGCAAAAAAAAAAAAAAGACAACAAGGATTGGTTAAGGATTGACAATAATTGCAAAATGGCATTTTCTACTATATCCAGAAATCATTGAGTATTCTCTGTGCTCTTAGTATTCTGGGGAAGTAGAGTGTTGCATAGGAACTGGGGAGATAGCTCTGAAGTTAAGAGCACTGGCTGCTCTTCCTGAGGGCCAGGTTCAATTCTTAGAACCCACTTGGCAGCTCACAACTTTCTGTAACTCCTGTTCCAGGGAATCTGACACCCTCACAATAGACATACATGCAGGCAAAATACCAAAGTACATAAAACACAAATAATTTTTTTAAAAAGGTGTTGCATAATGACATACACCTGTATTCTCAGCAGTCTGGAAGCTAAGGCAAGAGCATCTAAATATTAAATACATACAGATATATGTATGATATATATACTTATATACTAGATGCAACATACTACTCATAAATATGTGTACTTATAAGGAGGCCCAAGGTCAATCTATGGTGTCATTCCTCAAGTGTTGCCTTCCTTTTTGGAGACAAGGTAGCTCACTTGCCTAGAACTTATCACATAAACTAGGCTTGCTGGCCAGGGAGCCCCAGGGATCCACCCGCCTCTGCCTCCCCAGCTCTAGGATTACAAGCATGTACTACCATACCCAGGTCCTTGTTCAGTAAGAACTTTACTGATAGTGGCACAAGTATCAATGACACCCACATGCTGTGTAAGCATTACATACTAGACCCGACCTGCTCAGTATCTTTGAACCAAACAGTAGAGACAGTAATTACTCTTGTCGCTCTCATTTGTTTGTAATTATAATACAAATATTCTATGACTAAAGAATTATAACTTACAAGTAGGCCAACGTACATATAACTTATAAGAAGCTAGCAGAGATGTTTGAGAAATTCAAGTTCCCAAGATAAGTAAACATCAGTCACCTTGGTATGGCAATTACTCTAACTCGTGAAACAGTGGAGTATCTCCATTTTCTAGTACACGGCCTACTTAGCCCGTCTAATTGCATGCAGGCTTTCATCCAGTACTTCCAAAGTCAGACCACTTAAGGAGCAAGTCTCTATACCTGAGTCTGAAGACGGCTGTGCTCTTTCCCTAGCTGTGGCTCTGCAGCATCAGAGGTGCTCAGGCCTGCAGGGGTCTAAAGCAGGCAGACTAGTGAAGGCAGAAGGGAAGAGGCACTTTAAGAGGTTGCATTATGACACACACCTGTAATCCCAGCACTCTGGAGGCTGAGGGAAGCCTCTAGAGGCCTCTAGATTTCCAGCCGGAGTTACTTATTTAGATAGACCCTATTTCAAAGAGAATTTAAATTTATTTATTTGATGTACATTGGTGTTTTGGCCTGTTTGTGTGCATGAGGGTGTCAGACATGGAATTACTGACAGTTCTGAGCTGCCATGCGGGTGCTGGGAATTGAACCCACTGGAAATGACTGGAAGAGCAGTCAGCATTCTTAACCATTGAGCCACCTCTCCAGCCCCTTGATTTTTTGTATTTTTTGAGACAGGGTTTCTCTTTAATATAGTCCTGGCTGTCCTAGAACTCACTTTGTAGACCAGGCTGGCCTGGAACTAACTCAAAGATAGGTCAGTCTCTGCCTCTCAAATGCTGGGATTAAAGTGCTGATATGTTCTGAAAGAGTGAAAATTCTGAAATCTTTATAGAAAGCATGATAATCTGCCAACATTTTATTAAAGTATATACAGAATTCCTGTTTCTTGCTAAACTCAGCCCCAAACATAAATGTTAAATTTAAAACAAAAGTCTCCAGAAGGTGGAGAAAGCAAGCAAACTGACTTGAACCTTGAATCTTGGACAGAGCACTGACAGAGCACCGTCCTTGCGCCACATGTTCCAGATTAATGAACAGAGGAACTCTAAGAAAGGCCAACAGGCAGCCGTGCGGTGGTGTGAAGTGCCTTTAATCCGGCACTTGGGAGACAGAAGCAGGCGAATGTCCCTGAGTTTGAAGCCAGCCTGGTCTACAGATTTAGATCCAGGACAGCCAGAACTACACATAGAAACCATATGTCAAAAAACCAAAAAGAAAAAAAAATGCTAACAGGTGTAGACAAGAGAAGGCACAAGGCCTATGCTCTTAAGTCAAAGGATAGTGACAGGTGCAGCAAAATGAAACATCTAAACAATTTTCCTACTACAAACATCAGAGAAGGTACCAGAGCTCCATCTTCAGTGACGTCAAAACACAAATGAGGGACTTTATCTCCACCTTTACTCCAGCAACAATCAGCTGGGGCCTGAGTCCAGCAGTAATGAGGGCACATTCCTCATACTGGGTGGGGACCACAACTACAGCGGTAACGACGTTCTTAGACTTGAGGCAGCATTCTCTGCTATTTAGCAGTCAGAAAATGCCTGCTCTACTCTGCTTAAATATTTAAGAGCCAGACATGGTGGTGCATACCTTTTATCCTAGCACTGGAAGGCAGAGACAAGAAGATCTCTATGAGTTCAGGCCTCAAAAATGAATGAATGAATGAGAGAGAGAGAAAGAGAGAGAGAGATATCTGGGCCAGCCAGAGATATACAGTGAGACCCTGGCTCAAAAATAAGTAAAAAGATGAGATCAATTCTCATACCTTCTCAACTTACACTAAGACGAATATATCATAGCTGTTAAGACTACCATATCTGGATAGGGCCAGGTGCCGTAATGCGCAACTTTAATCCCAGCACTCAGGAGGCAGAGGCAGGCAAATAATCTGAGTTCAAGGCCAGCCTGGTCTATAAAATGAGTGGACAGCCAGGGCTACAGAGAGAAATCCTGTCTTAAAAAAAAAAAGCAACAGCTGTGTAGTGGTGGCATCTGCCTTTAATCAAGGCACTCAGGAGGCAGAGACAGGTGGATCTCTGTGAGTTCAAGGCCAGCCTGGTCCACAGAGCAAGTTCCAGGACAGACTCTAAAGCTACACAGAGAAACCATGTCTTGAAAAAACAAAAAAACAAAAACAGCAACAACAAAATTTCCTGATTTGGTAAAAGGCTTAACTACACATATTCAAGAAGATAAACAGACCCTAAAGCTAAACACTACAGACATATCATAAACTTACAAAAACCTTGTGAAAAACTACAATGACGCATTATGACCAAGAAAATGAAATTAAGAAAAGGTTTGGGACCGCTTAAGTGGGTGAAAGTGTTATATAAGCATGATGATTAGAGTTCAAATCCCTAGAAGCTACTTGCAAAGACAGACGTGGTCACTCATGTGCATCTGAAAGTCCAGCGCTGGGGGAGGCAGGAAGAGGACTGCTGGGGCTTGCTAACTGGCAGTCTAGCTCCAGGGAAGATCTTGTCTCAAGGAATAGAAAAACTTAAAAACGGACAGTTTTCATATACTAAAGGAACAGAACTGTCGATCTGAAATCATCCAACAAGAGCTGCCAAGAAAGCTCATCACTTTGGTTCAGGCATTTGCTGCCAAGTATGACAACCCAAATTGGATCCCCAGGACCCACACGGTGGGAAAAGAAAAGTGACTCTCTGAAGTTGTCCTCTGACCTACACATGCACATGCAGTGTCAGGAATGGTGTGGCATGCCTGCAAACCCTAGCATGCAGAAGGCTGAAGCAAGAGGAAAACCTTGGGTCCAAGGCAAGCCTTGGCTGTATGCACTAAAGTAACCCAAAGGAAGTCAGCACAAAGAAAGAGGAGAAATGAAACTAAAATAAGCAAAATGGAAGACTTAACATTTAACACTATAAATCCTGACATCAGAAAAAGCCCAATAGACAGGAGGATAAGAGTATATGTTTGTTGACAAGATAGTAATAATGAACATAAGATCGAAAACACATTATTTCATAACAAGTGGTGGTGGCACACACCTTTAATCACAACACCTGAGAGGCAGAGGTAGGCGGATCTTTGTGAGTCTGAGGACAGTCAGGTCTAAAGAGAAATCGTATCTTGAAAAACCAAAAAGAAAAACCCAAGTATTTCCAAGAATGGCCCTATTATCTAATAAAGCAGAGCAGTGAAAAGGCAATTACCAGAGACTGAGAGGAACATAAATAATGCAAAGGTCAATCTACCCGAAAGATAAGCAAACCTAAATGTGTACATACCAGGGGGAAAACGTCTGCAAGATGGATCAGGGCCACCAAACCTGACCACCTAAGTTCAATCCCCAGGACCCACACGGTGAGGAGAAACCCAACTCTCACAAGTTGTCCTATGACACCTACACAAGCGCTGTCACACGTACATGTTCCCCTACACACAAATAATGTAACTTTTTAAACAGAAAGAAAGAAAACTGCCTAATATGTGAGGCAAAGGGACAAGAAGAGAAAAAGACAATGACGGTGTCACTCATCTTAACGTCAGCTACTAAGTAATCTACCCGGGGCCACGTCAAGGGCAGGATCACAAGACCGGGCAAACTAGGAAACTCCAACAGTGCCCTCTGCTCAAAGTCACTGCACAGGTTGCACAGACGCAAGTCGGGCCCATAGGGTAATGAAATCCACAGGGAAAAAAACATTTTAGTTATTTGCTTCTACAGAGAGGTCAAGAAGCTGAGTTGCACAGCTGAATTGGCGTCACTATTTACAGATAACACCTCTGACTGACGATCACCGTATCTAAAGTGTTTACACGTCCTTCGAGGCCTCGATCGAAAACTGGCTGACCCCACTGACCCCACTTGGGCCTGTAGAGGTGTTCCTTGAGTGACCTTTTGACGTCAAGGGTCTAAAACTCCACCCTCCAATGGTAACGCCGCCATTTTCTGATCCCGCAGAGCGAGTCAGGAAGTGGGGTTACGCATGCGCACATCACCTAGCGCTGCGCTTCTCACTTCCCTTTAATTCCCTTTCTCCAGCCTCACCCTGCAGCTACCCCTATGCGCTACCCTCGGGCCTCCGGTCTGAACACTCGTGTCCGCCACGTGACTACTCTTGTCATCTCGGCTACTGGCGCACTGCGCGTGGGTAAAAGGCATACGATCTGGTAACTCCTGCGAGGGCACGGTCGCAGGCTTCCCAGTCACTCGACGGAATAACTCGAGTCTGTCACACACACTCTCGCGAGGAAAGCGGTGCGTGGACGGGGTTTCTAGGGAAACGAGTGTCACCTTGGCCCGCAGCCGGTTTCACTTCACACCGGCAGGTGGGGCTGCCGTAGGCACCAAGGTCAGCGCCTTGACCGGGCACGGCGAACACAAGGACGGCGGCCTGCTGGGGCCAGGGCACGCAGGACAAAAGAACGCGCGCGGGCCGGAGGAAGCGACCGGGCCACGTGACGCGCCGCGACCTTGGGGTTCTCCCGAGCCGCCGAGCCACCGATACCCAAGCCCGCCGCCTCCGAGGCTCCGCAGCCAGAGCCAATCGCGCTCGGGCCCGCGACCCCCGGCGCGCGTCCGCGTCCGCCAATCTCCGCCCGCCAGGCGGACCCTGCTGTTCCATTGGCTCCGACGCCTGTCCGTCAGGCTCGTCCCCCGCCCACCATCGCCGCCCTCCGTCAGCCCGGCTCGGTCCGGCTTCACGCCCGTCACTCGGGTGGCCCGGCTGCAAGGGCGTGTAGGCCTCCCCCTCTGCCGCCGGCTCCGGCTGGCAAGCGGCGAGCCGCCCAGCCCTGAGCCGATCCCGTCTGCCGCGCAAGGTTACCTGTCTGCCGTTCTGCTCCACCCGAGTGAGGCGCCGACACCCCACTCCGGGCTCCAAACTCTCAGCCCCGCCCCGGCGTGTGGCGTCAGCGCGTAGCCCGGCCCCGGAGGAGCGGCCTGCCTGAGCGACGGGCTGTGGGCGTGCCGTGATGTCACAGAGTTCCCTTTCCGTCCCTCTCGGGCTTCGTGCCAATGCGGAGCTTGCAGCTGGCCAAAGTCAGCCTGTTGCTCAGCGCGCTTCCACTGTCATTAGTTAGAGGTGAGAAGCTTCCAGAGCCTGGTTAAGACTCTAGTAAACTCAGGGCGTGTGGGCACTCTGGTCATTGCAACGTTTGAGAGGCCCGAGGAGAAGCGTCGCTACTTTGAGGCCCACAGGCTTTGGAGCCAAAACAAGCACTAAACAGCGTTTCTCTACAGCTTTAGAGCCTATCCTGGAACTAGCTTTTGTAGACCAGGCTGGCCTCGAACTCACAGAGATCCACCTGTCACTGTCACTGTCTCTGCCTCACGAGAGCTGGGATTAAAGGCGTGCGCCACCAACGTCCTGCTAAGATCTACATTTTTGAACACTTGTTTTGCAGCCGTCTTGCGGAAGAGGAGTTAGTGAGCCCCGTTGTATAGCAGCAACCTGTGACTTGGGTGTCCCCTCCTGCTTTCTGACAGGAAGCTGTTGCTGGGTGGGATTCCCCTGGATCATCCTGGCTCCAGAGCCTGCTATAAACAGGCAAAGTACCACTAACTAAACTATCGCGCTCCGCCGATCATAAAATTCTCCCAGTGTAAAAATGTTGAGCCAGATTTGGAGGTACACACCTGTAATCCCAGAACTGGGAAGGCTGTGACCAATTGGAGGTCAATGTGGACTACATAAAGATTTTGAGGGCAGTGTGGGCTACATAGCTGGATCCAAAGGGGAGTCTCAAAAAGGGGAGTGGTTCATTTCAAATCATGTTTTTTGTTGGTTTTTATTTGAGACAGTAGCTCGTGCCTGCCTAAACCTCACCATGTAGGCTGCTGTTGAACTGTTCCTTTTGTCTCCATACGCCAAATACTGGGATTACAGATATGTAATGCCAGCTTCATGCTCGTAGCCTTTAACTCCACTCTTATTTCTGTTTTTTAACAGAGTACAGGTTATAGACTCAAAGTTTTTGCTGGACAATAATACAGATTTTAAAATACTTCATGATTTGAGGCAGTTTACCCTTGCTGTGTATGGCAGATGGTGCCAGTGCTCTATGGGCGAGATGGTTCTGGAGTCCTCTGCCTTACTGGAATAGAAGTGAGTAGAGCTGGAGAGATGGCTCAGTGCTTAAGAGCATTGGTTACTCTTAAATCCTGAGGTTCAATTCCCAGCAACCACAATGTGGTTCACAACCATCTGTAATGTGATCTAGCGCCCTCTTCTGGCCTACAGGCATACATACAGGCAGAACACTGTATACATAATAAATAAGAAAAATCTTTAAAAAAAAACAGAAGTCATAAGATCTGATTTTTAGCAGCAGTGTACAGGCCATAGTGCACAGACAGAAGCAGCAGAAAATGGCACAAGTGAGTTGTCTTCCTTCTCAGGTATTGGAGTCCTTGGTCCTACAGGTGATAAAGCTCTTATATGGGCTAGGAAGCCAAGATTCCTCAGTTAGATTAGAATTAGAACTTAACCAAGATTCCTTGGTTAGAGCTTGTTGTAGATTAAAGGCAGCCTAGGTACTCAAATTCCTTGTCTGAGATCTAATAGTCAGAGAAAAGTGTCAAGTGTTTATGGCCGAGGGTCTGGTACCCCACAATATAGCATTGGCTGATGTTGAGCGCTAAGGAATCCTGCTTTCCCAGGCCTACATAAGAAAGCTTTCTTTGTGCTATAGCCTCAGCCCTCACTACTAGAAGTAGGCAAGAAAGGACACTCAAGTAAATACTTTTAAAATTGGACCCAGCCAAATAGTGGTGTCCAACACCTTTTATCCAAGCACTCAGGCGGCAGAGGCAAGCGAATCTCTGAGTTCGAGACTAGCGTGGTCTAGAGCAAGTTCCAGAACTACACAGAGAAACCCTGTCTTGAAAAACAACATCAAAAACAAACAAAAAAAAAACATTAAAAAATAAATAAATAAAACTGAGCCTGCTATTGCAACACCAGGGAAGCAGCACAGGACAGCATCTCCCAGTGTCCTCAGGAAGGGAGCTTCAGCATCCTGTTTTTACCAAAGGAAGAGTTTGGTTCATTCCCAGTTGTGACTCTTAGCACCAGCCACTGAGCATGTGTTTTGAACACCCACAGCTGTAATAAAACACCATGACTAGCAGACAGTGGTGGCACACTCCTTTAATGTCAGTATTCAGGAGGCAGAGTTCTAGGCAAGCCTGGTCTACAGTGAGTTCCAGGACAGCCAGGGCAGTTACACAGAAAAAAAAAAAAAGAGAAAACCACCATGACCAAAAGTAAACTGTGGAAAAAGGATTTAGTTTATTGTATAGATATTGAAGGTAAGGCAGAAACTGAAGCAGAGACCATAGATGAACATTCCTCACTGGTTTATTCTCCATGGCTTGCTCAGTTTGCTTTCTTGTACAACATAGGACCATCTGCTCAGGAATGGCACTGCCTGGGTCCTCCCATATCCATAATCAAGAAAATGCCCTATAGGCCAATCTGGTGGAGATATTTTTTCAATTAAGAGGTTCTTTCTTCCATAATGATTTTAGCCTGTGTCAGGTTAATAGTAAACTAACTAGCACAGCCCCACACCTAGAAGTGAACTCTGGGCTTCTTGGTAAGCATAGCTTTCCTGACACTGAGAAACCCATTGGGCAGTTGGACTTTGATTACTCATAAAAGAGTGTTAGAGCTTCGTGGGACTGCGTTGGCTCTATAGATCACTCTGGGTAGCATCGACAGGTTAGCACGGTTGAATTTTCCAGTCCATCTAGTCAGGCTATTTTCCCATTTCCCTTCAGAAGCTGGAAACTGTCCCTGTGCAGAGCCCATGCGGGCAAAGTTGTAGCGGCTATTTCAGAAGGGAGTTCAGCCACCTCATCTGCTCAGGTTCTTCACCTACAAAGAGCGTTCTTCAACACCTGTTTATAAGGATATAATTTTCTCCAAAGACTCCATTCTTTTTTTTTCTTGTTTTGTTTTTGTTTTTTATTGAACTATGTATTTTTCCCACTTCCTTTCCACCTTCCCCCATAACCCTCACACTCCCAACTCTCTAGAGCTGTGACTTGTAGTGTGGTTGTTTTTTGTGGTTTTTTTTTTTTTGAGACAGAGTTTTTCTGTGTAACTGGATATCAAACTCAGATCTCCCTGCCTCTGCTTCCCAAGAGCTGGGATTAAAGGCATGAATCACTACCACTCAGCTAAAGACATCATTCTTATTTTTTAAATATTTATTATTTATTATGTATACAATATTCTGTCAGTGTATATGCCTGCAGGCCAGAAGGCACCAGACCCCATTACAGATGGTTGTGAGCCACCATGTGGTTGCTGGGAATTGAACTCAGGACCTTTGGAAGAGCAGGCAATGCTCTTAACCTCTGAGCCATCTCTCCAGCCCCTAAAGACATCATTCTTGACCAAGATACAAAGTACCAGAGGCTTAAAGATTCACAGTAAAGGACTATGTACAGAGCCAGATGGTGGTGGCGCACACCTTAAATCCTGGCACTCTGGAGGAAGAGGCAGGCAGATCTCTGTGAGTTTGAGGCCAGCCTGGTCTACAAGAGCTATTCCAGGACAGGCTCCAAAGCTACAGAGAAACCCTGTCTCAGAAAACAAAACAAAACAACAACAACAACAAAAAACTATGTACGGCTGGGAATGTGTAGGAACCTCTCACTTCCTTGCACTTCCTCTCTCCATGTTTGTGACTACCCACAAAAAATTCAATTTGCATTTTTAAATTTTTTACATAAAAGACTTTATTTGTAGGGGAACAGAAATTTAATCAAAAAGTCAAATCTGTGCCATAATCTGACTCTTCAGACTCCTCCTTTTTGTCTTTGTACCCTGCGTAGGTGGTGGTAGAGCATGAGGGAATGGCAGTGGGAGCCAGTCTCAGGAGCTACAGAGCCAGGGACAGCAGGGGGAGCAGAAGTAGAAGCAGCAGCAGCCCCGCGAGCAGGCACACAGGCGAGCTTGCCCACACCCTCCTTCAATGTTTCTTCCGTTCTGTTCACTATTAACTTTGCTGCTGGCCATCAGTTGCCTTGATGCCCAAGCTGTCTAGAATTTTCTTGATGTCTGTCCTGGGAGAGAAGTTGCTCCAAGGGCAGCCAGCAGGCAGGAGGCCACATATCACATGTCTGTCAGCTGGGGCTGACAGGTCTCACAACGTCTGCAGTGTAGGGTAGCAGAAAAAAAAAAACTTTTTTTTTACATTGTTCATGTAATATTTAAGAATTCATTGACAAATCTAAAGTCATGGAGATTTATTCTTGTGGGTTTTTTCTAAGAGTTTTGTATTTTAGCTAATGTTTGTTTGTTGAGACAAAATTTCAGTCTTTCCCAGGCTGTCTTCAAACTCCAGACTGCAAGTTATTCTCCTGCTCAGCCTTGTGAGGAGCTGAGATTACAACACTCACCACCACAAGCAGCTTGTATCCATTTTAAGTTAATTTTTCTGTAAGGGATGCAGCAAGGGTTCAAGTCTATCCTTTTGCTTATAACTCCAGCTATCTGTGCCGTTTGTTGAGAAAATGGTTCTTTCCCTCACAGAGCAGACTTGCAATTCACATGAATCTTAGAACTGGACTTCCCACAACTCATAAAAGATTGTCAGAGTTTAAAGGGACTGTGCTGACTCTATAGCTGACTCTGGGGAGCATTGGCAGCACTGTTGAATTTTCCAGTCCATGAAGCCAAACTCTTTTCTCATCTCTCTTTATTTAGGACTTATTTAAATTTTTTTCAGCAATGTTGTGTAGTTTTTATTTGACAAGTGTTTACCTCCTTTGTTAAATTTATTTCTAATATCCATTTCCCACCCCACCCTTTTTTCTTTTTTTTCCTTTCTTTTCTTTTTCTTTCTTTCGTTTTTGTTTCTCTCTCTCTCTCTCTCTCTCCCTCTCTTTTTCTCTCTTTTTTTGAGATAGAGTTCTCAAAAGCTATGGAGCCAGTCCTGGAACTTGCTCTATAGATCTGCCTGCCTTTGCCTCCTGAGGGCTGGGATTAAAGGCATGTGCCACCACCACCTAGCCCCGACCCCCTTTCTTGAAGCAGAGTCTCACTGTGTAGCCTTAGCTGTCCTGGAATTCACTATGTAGACCAGGCTGGCCTCAAACTCACAGAGATCCATTTACCTCAGAGGTCGCACGCTACCTCCCAAGGGCTAGAATTAAAGACCTGTGCCACCAAAACCAGATTTTTAAAAGCCCTCCCCACCAAGATGTTTATTTTTTTAAAATATCCTTATAAAAGCCGGGCAGTGGTGGCGCACGCCTGTAATCCCAGCACTCGGGAGGCAGAGACAGGCGGATCTCTGTGAGTTCGAGGCCAGCCTGGTCTAGAAGAGCTAGTTCCAGGACAGGAACCAAAAAGCTACAGAGAAACTCTGTCTCGAAAAATCAAAAAAAAAAAAAAAAATAAAAATATCCGTATAAGTGGAAGCTCTCTCACTTTTGGGTTGATCATTACTAGTGTATTGCTTTGGGGGTATAAATGTGTGCCTTGAAACTGAGTTTGTTAGTTTTATTAAGTGTTTGCTTGTTTTAGTTTTTGAATTTTCTGTATATAGGATCATACCGGTAATCTGTGGATAGAAATAATTTTCTTTTTTAGTTTGGATGTCTTCTGTCTTTTTGTTTGTTTGCTTGTTTGTTTATTTTTTTGTTTTGTTTTTCAAGACAGGGTTTCTCCATGTATCAGTCCTGGCTGTCCTGGAACTCACTCTGGAGACTACACTGGCTTTGAACTCACCGAGATCCACCTGCCTCTGCCTCCCGAGTGTTGGGATTAAAGGCATGTGCCACCACCGCCTGGCTATGTCTTCTGTTCATGCCTCTTGCCTAATTGTTCTGGCTAGAGGATTCATACAATACCAAGCAGTAATGAAGTGAGCATGCTTGCCTTGCTCCTAATTTCAGGAGAAAGACTTTCAGTTTTTCACCTGGAATTCACTGCTTTCTGTGGGATGTTCATGGATGCCTTTTAACATGTTATAAGAAAACTTCTGGATGCCAGGCATGAAGCAGGATAAGAAGATAGGAAAGATCCAGTAGGTAGTGGCACACACCTTTTATCCAGCACTTGGGAGGCAGAGGAAGGTGGATCTCTACGAATTTGAAGCCAACCTGGTCTACAAAGCTAGCTCCAGGACAGCAAGTGCTGTTACATAGAGAAACTCTGTTTTGGAGAGAAAAAAAAAGAAAGGAAGAAAGGAAGGGAAGGAGGGAGGGAGGGAGGGAAGGAAGGAAGGAAAGAAAGGGAGGGAGGGGAGGGAGAGAGGAAGAAAGAAAGAAGATAGATAGATAGATGATAGGTAGATAGATAGATAGATAGATAGATAGATAGATAGATAGATGATAGATAGATAGATAGATAGATAGATAGATAGATAGATAGATAGAAAAAAGAGGAAAATAAGGAGACCAGACCATATGTTTTTCTTTAAGTTTTAAACTGTACATAATCCTTAAACCTTGTTGTAAATAACATCCTTTGATCAGTGGAACTTGGGCTACAGTCACACACATAGCAATTAGAAGGACACCTATGTCCTTCCCTCAAGAAGCCTACACCTGCCAGGCGGTGGGAGGACTGTGTCTTTAATCACTTTGGAGGCTGAGGAAGGCAGAGCTCTGTGAAGTCCAGACTAGCCAGGGCTACATAGTCAGACCTGGCTCAGACCAACCACAGCAAAAAGAGCCCATGTTGTCATGTACTGATTTTCATATGAGTGTCTCTAAAGGTTGTATTTAAATCTAAGTGTGTGCTATTCCATATCACTACTTAATATATTTGCTGACTTGACTTGTCCTGACATACTCTTTTGTGATATAGTCTAAAATCTGTCTTTACCTCCCAGTCCTTCCCAAACAAATCTACCAACAAGGGATCAAGCATTCAAATCTATGAGCCTGTGAGGACTATGCCCATCAAACCAACACAAAAGCCCAGTAAAGGGTTCTGGAGCAGTATCACCTACAGTTCCCTGGTTCTGTTGAATCTAGAATTCAACTTCAATTCCTGGACACTGGTCACTGGTGGGTCAAGATAGAGGTCCCTAAGTAGGGATTGCCTCAGGCTACTGGTGCAAGTGCTAGGCTGTCTCTCTGCCACTGCTGATGGACACGATGGTTTATGCTTCTTGTGCTAGGATTGGAAGATTGAGTCAGTAGGATCATGAACTTGAGGCTAGACTAAGCTACAAGTTACAGACCAATCTGTGCTACATAAGACCCTATTTCAGACGAAGATTGTAGTAGGAGGCTGCTTGTTCATTTCCCGACCACCCTGACTCAGAATAATCACTCAGAAACTATATTATTGCAATACTGTTTGACCAATAGCTTAAGTGTATTGTTAGCTAACTCTTCCATCTAGAATGAACCCATTTCCATTATTTTATATTTTATCATGAGGTTTGTAGTCTACCAGCAAGGTTCCAGCTGACAGCTTGTGTCTTTCCCCTCTGGTGGCTACATGGCGTCTCGTGACTCCACCTTCTTTCTCCCAGCATTCAGTTTAATTCCCCTCTCCACCTACCTCTACTCTACCCTATCACAGGCCAATGCAGCTTCTTTATTCATTAATCAATAAAAGCAACACATATACAGAAGGACTTCCCACACCAGAAGATGACAAAGGGAGAAAAAAATAAAAAGAAAATTATTGGGCTGGCATTGTAGTTCAGTTGTAGAGCATATCCCTAGCATATGAAAGGCCCTGGATTCTATTCCCAGCAGAAGGGAAGAAAATCCTTCTAATACTAATTAACTTTTTAAAGATACTTTTTAAAGTATGTATTTGTGTGTGGTGATTAGTTTTGTTTTGATTTTTTTTTTGTCAATTTAACTCCAACTAGAATCATCTGAGTAGAAGGAACCTCAATTGAAAGTTTGGCCTTTAGACAAATCTGTGGTGCATTTTCTTGGCTAATTATTGATGTAGAAGAGCCCAGACTACTGTGGATGGCATCATCCTTGGGCAGATGGTCGTACGGTATGTAAAAAAGCAATATGAACAAGTCTCACCAAAACATAGTCATGTCTGAAAGGCAATATTCTTCTCCTGGTACCAATTTTTGTCTTAGTTATAGTATCTGTTACTGTGATAAAACACCACAGCCAAGATCCACTTGAGGAAAGGATTTATTTTATCTTACAACCCTCAGGTCATACTCTATCACTGAGGGAAGCCATAACACAAGCTCAAAGCAGAAACTTGGAGGCAGGGACTGAAGCAGAAGCCATGGAGGAATGCTGCTTGATTGCTTGCTTCCCATGACTTGTTCAGTCTAGTTTTTCATACAACTCAGGACCACTTTCCCAGGGTTGGCATCACACATGGTTGCTTGGGCCCTTCTACATCAACCTTTTTTTTTTTTAAAGATTTATTTATTTATTGTGTATACAACATTCTGCCTCCATGTATACCCGCATGCCAGAGGAGGGCGCCAGATCTCAGTACAGATGGTTGTGAGCCACCATGTGATTGCTGGAAATTGAACTCAGGACCTCTGGAAGAGCAGCCAGTGCTCTTAACCTTTGAGCCATCTCTCCAGCCCCCTTCTACATCAATCTTTTTTTTTTTTTTTTTTTTTTTGGTTTTTCGAGACAGGGTTTCTCTGTGGTTTTGGAGCTTGTCCTGGAACTAGCTCTTGTAGACCAGGCTGGTCTCGAACTCACAGAGATCCGCCTGCCTCTGCCTCCCGAGTGCTGGGATTAAAGGCGTGCGCCACCACCGCCCGGCCCTTCTACATCAATCTTTAATCAAGAAAATGCCCAACAGACTTGCCTATACGAAAAATCTGTTGTTGTTGTTGTTTTCATTTTGTTTCTGTAGACAGGATTTCTCTGTTTAACAGCCCTAGCTGTGCTGGAACTTGCTTTGTTGACCAGGCTGACCTTGAAGTCACAGAGAAGTCTGTGACTCTGCCTCCTGAGTGCTGGGATAAAAGATGTGTGCCACTATGCCTGGCTATAGGAAAACCTTAATAG
Organism: Microtus obscurus; assembly: GCA_963919715.1. NCBI lineage: Eukaryota > Metazoa > Chordata > Mammalia > Rodentia > Cricetidae > Microtus > Microtus obscurus. Next base: position 28,334,358 of record CAWTZC010000015.1, read on the forward strand.
AAGAATTTTCTCAATTGTGAGCTTCTCTTCCCAAATGACTCTGACTTGTGTCGAGTTGACAAAATACTAATCATGACATTAGCAAGCCAGCAAGCAGTACTCTCCATGGTTTCTGTTTCAGTTCCTGCTTCCAGGTTTCCGGCTTGGCTTTTCTTCATGATGGACTATAAACGATAAGCTGAAATAAACCCTTTATTCCCCAAATTGCTTTTGGTCATGTTCTTTATCATAGCAACTGAGAGGTTTCTTTTGAGTATTACTTTAATACTACTGTTAGTTACCTGTATATCCTATGACCAAATATTTGAAACAATTTTTAATGGAAGAAATTACTTATTTTGGATTACAGCATTGATGATTTCAGTCTATAGTCCTCCTGGGCCCCTGGTGAGGCAGAGTGCATGTGGAAGAAGCTGCTGTTCATGGTGTGTATGTGTGTGTGTGTGCGTGTGTGTGTGAGAGAGAGAGAGACAGACAGGCACAGAGATGAGTGTGTGTGTGTGTGTGTGTGTAACAGAGAGAGAAAGAGAGCACCAGAAGTCAACATCAAGTTTGAGAGAGTTTCTCTACATAGTTTTCCTGTCCTGGAAAGTACTATATAGACCAGGCTGACCTCAAACTCACAGAGATCTGCCAGCCTCTGCCTCCTGAGTGCTGGGATTAAAGATGTACACCATCATGGCTTTGCCTTTTTTTTTTCTTTTTTTGGAAACAAAGTTTCTCATTGAACTTGGAGCTCACTATTTCAATTAGACTGGCTGGCTCGTGAGTCCCGAGGATCTTTCTGTCTCTCCCTGCCTAGTGCTGGGATTATAGATGTCCATGGCTGCATTTGGCTTTTTATGTAAGAGTTGGGGATCCAAACCCAGGTTTTCATGCTTGCACAGCACTTACTTTACCAACTGAGATGTCTCCCCAGCCCAAAGCTAGGCATCTTATGGTAGACAGGAGCAGGACTGAGGATAGATTTAACCTGCAAAGGCACCCCCTAATTATGTACTTCCTACCTCTAAACATTTATACAGCTTCTGAAAACAGAGCCAACAGCTAGGGATGAAACATCCAACATATAAATCCGGAGGGGGGGCACTTTTTATATTCAAAGCATACCAATCACACACAAAAGGTTACTGGTCCAATGCCATTTCTTCATTACTTGAGATAGACATGCATTCCTTTTTTTCCTTCTAAGGTGATATGTTGATTTTTGGAATAACTAGTCCTATGTCAACTTGACTCAAACTAGAGCTACTGAAAGGAAGGAACCTTAATTGGGAATATGCCTCTGTAAGATCTGACTGTAAGGTATTTTCTTAATTAGTGGTTGATGGGGGAGGGTCCAATCCATGATGGGTAGTGCCATCCCTGTGCTGGTGGCCCTGGGTTCTATAACAAGGCAGGCTGAACAAGCCATGGGAAGCAAGCCAGTAAGCAGCATCCTTCCATGGCCTCTGCCTTAGTTCCTACCCCCAGGTTCCTCCCTGTTTGAGTTTCTGTCCTGGCTTCCTTCAATGATGGACCACAGAGTAGAAGTATAAACCCAAGAAACCTTTTCCTCCCCAGGTTGCTTTGGTCATGGCGTTTCATCACAACAATAGTAATCCTAACCAGCCTGGTCTACAGAGCTAGTTCCAGGACAGGCTCTAAAGCCACAGAGAAACCCTGTCTCAAAAAACCAAAAAAAAAAAAAAAAAAAAAAAAGTAATCCTAACTAAGATAATTATCAAATGTCAAAAATGTAAAGACAGGTCTCCAGGTAACCTTGAACTGGTCCAACTTCCCCCTCACTTTAGTTCCCTAAAATAGCTGTAGAGAATGCAACACCCTGATAAGAGGGACCTGACCAGAAACGACCTGCTTGGTTCCAGTCTTCCACAGAAACAGGACGTCCTTCAGTGGTTAGCCAAGTGTATCAGGTGGTTCCCGGGATAGGAAGTCCTGAGGTGGAATTCTTTTCTGGACTCTCAGCTGAAGTACAAGTGGGGCAACTACAAATAAGACTCCATCCACTTTAGGAAAATGTTCTGAGTCCAGGGGACCCACCTGCTTGCCCACAACCCATACCTTCTGTTATCTTCTATTGCTTCGTGTAATTTCTTTATGCCAGTCTTTGGAATCTTTTGAATTCAGGCAAGTAATAACTTTGCAGTCCAGGCTTCCCTAGGCCATTTAGCTATACAGGTAGCCTACCTCTAGATCCCACTTTCTTGGAAGAAATGGCATGTACTCTGAGTTGAGTTTTGATGTATTTATGATTTCTTGTGCACCAGAGATTGTATTACCCCAGAACACTTTATTCCCAAATTATATCACATTTAAATTTGTTGGTAATAAACTGCCTGGCATCAGACTCCCCAAAGTTTGATCCATGTTGACAAATCAATATGAACTGAGTTTTCATTCTCACCTCTTCTCAGTTTGCTTCCAAGCTTGCCATGATCGCCTGCAGGGTTCCCCTCAGTGTCCTCACCCCAATGTGAAGAACTTAAGAAATATTAATGCTGTTTCTTTGAAAAATGTTTGATGAAAGTCACTGGGGAAGTTGCTGTGTGTGGATATGGTTTGTTTTCCAGTGCTTTGAATGTCAGAAGTTTGATCCTCCTTGCATCCATTTTAACATGCAACGGTGTTAGCAAGTGGAACTTTAAGAGTAAGTTTGCTGGGTGTGGCAGCACCTGCACGTCATTCCAGCACTTGGGAGGTGGAGTTAGCAAAGTCATCAGTTCAAGGTCATCCTTTTTCAATTAGTGAAGATCCTGTCTTAAACAAAAGAAAACAAAATAGTTAGAGCTTAGTGGGGGATTCATAAACCAATTAAGAGTGCTAATGAGCCAAGCAGTGATTTAATTAACACAGTTTCTGTGTGATTATTTCAGGTCTGAGCTAGCTGGGCGGCTGGAAACCGACAAGCGGCCCTTCCTCCTACACACACACACACACACACACACACACACACACACACACTGAAAATCATGTTTGGGGGAGTCATACATGGGTGGACATTTTGTGGGTCACTATCTAATTTAATGTACTCTGTCCCTTTCCCCGTGCCTTATTTTGTTTCTTGACAGTTACCTGCAGATGACCTACTATATGTTTACTTATTTTTCTTATATATTGGCAGATAAGAATTGAGATAAAGGCAAAGGAAGGAGGATATTTGTGTTTTGGTCACCATTGTTTCTCTTGAACATTTAAATACTACACATGGCTTTGCCTTGTAGTGGTTGGATGAGGAAAGAAAGGGCCAACCTAGACAAAGAACCTCAAAAACCTTGACCAAAATTGCTCCAGTCTTTGAAGGAAAAAATAATTAGAAAGCCAGGCAGTGGTGGTTCACATCTTTAATCCCAGCACTTGGGAGGCAGAGACAGGTGGATCTCTTTGAGTTAGGTGGCATCCTGGCCTACAAAGCAAGTTCCAGAATGGCCAGGGATATTATATAGAGAAACCCTGTCTTGAACCCTCCCCCATGCCAAATAACAATAATTAGATTGCCTAACATAGATTTTATTCTTATTTATGGGTATATGTCTATGTACATGTGTGTGCATGTGCACATGTGGGCACACATATGTGGAAGTCGAATACCAAATGTTGTTCCTTAGGACTAGTATCCACTTTGTTTCATCTTTTAATTTTGTTTTTGCTCTTTCAAGACAGGGTTTCTCTGTGTAAACCTGACTGTTCTGGAACTCTCTCTGTAGACCAGACTGCCCTTGAACATAGAGATCCTCCTGTGATGGTGCTGAGGGTCTTTAATAAATACAGTAAGGGATTATGATAGAGGTTGGCTTAGTGGAAAAACTAATATAGGTAAAAGCAAGATATGGTGTTTCCCTCCACCCCACCCCTGATAAAGCAGGACCTGCAGAGGACAGAAAATAAGAACAAGGAAATGTCACACAGCTAGTTTCTCTTGAGGAGCCATATAGACTGTGGTTTAGGTTAATGATTAAGAAAAACAACCAAGTCCCTGAAGCTCAGTTAGCTCAAGTTTTTTTAATCTTTTTGTTTGTTTGTTTGTTTGTTTTGGTTTTTTGAGACAGGGTTTCTCTGTGGCTTTGGAGCCTGTCCTGGCGTAGTAATAGGAGCGGCAGGGCTGCATCCCCAGCACCCTGGCCACCTGCTAGCTTATGCCCCGAAATAATTACACGGACACTGTATTCTTTTAAACACTGCCTGGCCCATTAGTTTCAACCTCTTAACCCATTTCTTATAATCTATGTAGCACCACGAGGTGCGCTTACCAGGAAGATTCTAGCCTACGTCCATCCTGGGTTGGAGTTTCATGGTGAGTGCCTCAGAGAGCAGAGCTATCGCATGTCTGCCTGGGAGAGAGGAGCATGGCGTCTCTGAGCTCACTTCCTCTTCCTCCCAGCATTCTGTTCTGTTTACTCCTCCCACCTATGTTTTAACCTATCAGGGCCAACCAAGCAGTTTCTTTATTACTTAACCAATGACCTTCCTCCATCATCCTGGAACTAGCTCTGTAGACCAGGCTGGTCTCGACCTCACAGAGATCTGCCTGCCTCTGCCTCCCGAGGGCTGGGATTAAAGGCTTGTGCCACCATCGCCCTGCAAGTTTTTTTAATCTTAACATTGAGAGATATGTTCACAGGTTTCAAAATGTATTATAGCTGAAACAAAGCTTTAAAAAAAGAATTTAAGGTTAGATTAAGATGTTTTTGTTAATAGCTTTGAAGCAGAAAAAAAAACAGAGGAAACTAAAGTTTAGAAAGTCATATAATTGACTGAGGGACTCATTGAGGTCAAGGGACAGGAACAAAGCAGCTCAATTGTTATTAGCTGATATGACTTTCTTCCTAGGATTGGTTGGTGAGCAAAGATGATGATTAATCTCTTGTACCCATTTCTGCCCTTAGGTTCCTGATATAAAAATATGTTGACAAATGGGTGTGCACCCCAAGGATTTAAAGTAGAGCTGACTGTTTTCTCATATATAAAAGTTTAGGTTTGTGATTTTTCTAGGATTCCTTATAAGATTACCTTTTAAAATAAGTAATAAAGTGATTGATCCTTTCTTTTTTTTTTTAAACAAAGTACATATCTTTTTTTAAATATTTATTTATTTATTTATTATGTATACAATATTCTGTCTGCGTGTATGCCTGCAGGCCAGAAGAGGGCACCAGATCTCATTACAGATGGTTGTGAGCCACCATGTGGTTGCTGGGAATTGAACTCAGGACCTTTGGAAGAGGAGGCAATGCTCTTAACCACTGAGCCATCTCTCCTGCCCCCGTGATTGATCCTTTCTTTGTAACCAAAAGAAAGAAATGCAGCTTGCCAGTAAAAGAACTGATGGAGAAAAACACCTCGCTCGCTCATGCTCTGCTTATCTATAACACTGGATATAAATGTATGTGGATTCTTGGGGTAATTTGTGGGTTTTTCTTTTTGTTTTGTTTCGTGTTTTGTTTTTGTTCTTTTGGTTTTTTGAGACAGGGTTTCTCTGTGTAACAGTCCTGGCTGTCCTGGAACTCACTTTATAGACCAGCCTGGCCTCGAACTCACTGAGATCCACCTGCCTCTGCCTCCCAAGTACTGGGATTAAAGGTGTGTACCACCACTGTCCAGCAGGATAATTTGTTTTTCATTTATAGTATGTGGAACATTCAATTATGTAAGTGAAAATGGGAAACATGTTTTTTACCTGTATTCATTATTATCATTCAGTTAAAAATAGGATAGCCACACTATATATTTTTTTTTTTTGGTGGTTTTTCGAGACAGGGTTTCTTTGTAGTTTTGGAGCCTGTCCTGTAGACCAGGCTGGCCTTGAACTCACAGAGATCTGCCTGCCTCTGCCTCCTGAGTGCTGGGACTAAATGCGTGCACCACCACTACCCGGCCCACATTATAATTTTTATATTGGTTGAAATTTTTTGCTGGAATATATAAGCTCTAAGGGGAAAAGTCATGTAGTGAGAGAAGTGGGCTGCGTCCTGCAGCCTGGCTAGCTTAACCCCCGAAATAACCGCACAGAAATTGTATTAATTAAATTACTGCCTGGCCCAATAGCTCTAGCCTCTTATTGGCTAACTCTCATTTAACCCATTTCTAATAATCTGTGTTCACCACGAGGTCGTGGCTTACCGGGAAAGATTCACCATGTCTGACCTGGCAGCTGGCTCTATGGTGGCAAACCGCTCTTTCTTCCTCCCAGAATTCAGTTCTGTCTATTCTGCCTACCTAATTGCTGCCCTATCAAAAGGCCAAGGCAGTTTTCTTTATTCAACCAATGAAAGCAATACATAAACAGAAGGACCTCCTGCACCAAGTAAAGTTAGCTAGAAGACATCAAGAGATACAGAAGGGTAATACCAGGGTAAAAAAAAAAACAGAATAGAAAAAAAACAGAGTAGAACAAGCAACAGTAAGAATAATAAAATAAAGCCGGGCGGTGGTGGCGCACGCCTTTAATCCCAGCACTCGGGAGGCAGAGGCAGGCGGATCTCTGTGAGTTCGAGACCAGCCTGGTCTACAGAGCTAGTTCCAGGACAGGCTCCAAAACCACAGAGAAACCCTGTCTCGAAAAACCAAAAAAAAAAAAAAAAAAAAAAAAAAAAAAAAGAATAATAAAATAAATAATCAACCTTTGGCCCTCAGAAAAGTCTTTGTATGTCTGTTTATCCATCCAATAGCTTGCCTGCTTTGCATTTCCCCTTTAGTTTCTTTGACCTGCTGAATGAAGGCTTGCTTTTCATTAGCACACTAGGTGAGATCCTGACATATTGGATATGTGTGTGTATGTATGTGTATGTATGCATGTGTATGTGTGTGTATGTGTGTGTATGTATGCGTGTGTATGTGTGTATGTATGTATATGTATGTGTGTGTATGTGTGTGTACGTGTGTGTGTTTTCCTTTTTCGCTAGCCCTAGAGAATTAAGTTTTACTCCTTTGGAAAAGTCAAGTGGAATGATTAGGTTGCCGGCTCTGTGTAACCCTCAATCCCTGAGCTGCTAGAGGCTGGTCCTCACAGCAGCCATACTCTTTCTTTCCCATCTCTCCATCTCTCCTCCTCATACTTACTCCCTTTTTTCCATCATGCCCAGTCCAGCAGGGGCTGAGGGCAGGCCTGGGTGTTTTGTTTTGTTTTTGAGATAGGATCTTTCTATATAGACAGGATTGTCCTGGAGCCCAATATGTGGACCAGGTTGACTTCAAACTCCTAGCGATCCTCCAGCTTCTGCCTTGAGAGTTCTGGGAAGAAAGGTATGTGCTACCACATCTGGCTCAAATTGCTAGATTTTTATGATGGGATCCTAAACTGGAGCTGTCTTGAGCTTAAAGAGATTTTGGAGGCACTTATAGGGCAGGCTGTGACCTGCTCTAAGTTACTCCATATTGTGTAAAACTGTAGGTTTGAGGCTTAACTTGCCCTGAGTCACTCCACTTTACAGTCACATTTGGCCCTGTCTTAAATGTAACTGCCAAAATATGATAACATGCACCTCACTGTGCACATAAACACCACCACCTGCCTAGTACTATCCATGAAACATAGACCAATAAACACTGATAAAGTATTATTTATAAACATAACAGAGTAGATTGAGACTACATGAATGTACTGGTGTGTTAAAACTATTAGAAAACAAGGCCTGGGCCTGGCGGTGGTGGCGCACGCCTTTAATCCCAGCACTCGGGAGGCAGAGACAGGCGGATCTCTGTGAGTTCGAGGCCAGCCTGGTCTACAAGAGCTAGTTCCAGGACAGGCACCAAAAACTACAGAGAAACCCTGTCTCGAAAATCCAATATATATATAAAAGAAAACAAGGCCTGAGAACTTACCAAACATATCAGACTGAGCTAGGGTCCATCATCCTCCCGTGAACCCCACGAAGAGGAGTGCTCCTGACCTGCCATCTCCTCATGGAATTGTATTTCAAGGGATTGGCAGTCAAGGGACTTCTCAGTGTCCCCAGGTTTCAGCTCAACAAGATCTCTGCCACTAATTTATTTTCTTGGTCCATCTGGACCTGGTCCTGAACTTTGTTTCCTGTGATTCCGTTTTTCACCTCTGCTTCTGCCTGGATCAACGCTATGGCTCCAGCTCTAAAGGCTTCTACAGCCCTGTGGCTGGTTCAGTTAACCTAACAGAACCACTCAGTGACCCAAAGAAACTTGGGAGGAAAGGGTTTATTTGGTGTCTGGGTTACAGTCCATCACTGAGAGAAGGTAGGGCAGGAACCTAAGGCAGAAACTAAAGCAGAAACCATGGGAAAGTGCTGCTCACTGGCTGGCTTGTTCAGTTACTTTCCTTATACTGCCCAGGACCACTTTCCCAGGGCGCTACCACCCACAGTGGGATAGACCCTCCTTTATCAACTAACAACCAAGAAAATGCCCTTTAAACAAATTTGTAAGCCAGTCCAGCTCCGCAGTGGAGGTTCCCTCTCCCTGTTGTGTCAGGTTGGCAACTGATGCTATGACAGATACATAAACATAATCACTGTATGATTATGGTGTATATATAACATGTGACCTGAGAGATAGAATTAATAATTAAGATTGGAATGAAAGAAGCTTTGTTTGGGTTGGGGGCAGCTGGGTGGGTAAAGTGCTTGGCCAGCATGTGGGAAGCTCCCCAGAAGCACCAGGTGTTGTTGTGGGAGAGAGTGGGCTGTTTGTCATCCTGGCTGCCCAGCTAGCTTAACCCCCGAAATAATCACACAGAAACTGTATTAATTAAATTACAGCTTGGCCCATAAACTCTAGCCTCTTATTGGCTAACTCTCACATCTTGATTCAACCCATTTCTAATAATCTGTATGTCACCACGAGGTCGTGGCTTACCGGGAAAGATTCTAACCAGTGTCAGTCTCAGGCAGGAGAATCATGGCATCTGCCTGACTCTGCTCTTTTTCCCAGCATTCTGTTCTGTCTTGCCTGCCTATCCAAGTTCCACCCTATCAACTAGGCCAAGGCAGTTTCTTTTATAACCAATGAAAGCAACACAAATACAGAAGGACCTCCTACACCATTTCCCCTTTTCTGTTTAAACAGAAAGGAAGGCTTTAACTTTAACATAGTAAAATTACATATAACAAAACAGTTATCAAGCAAGAATTATAGTTACAATATTTATATCTATTTTATCTTTTATCATAACAAAGGAAAACTATAACTATAACTATCTATTTATTCTTCAACTCCATCAAAGCTCCAGAAGGATATAATATTACCTAAGTAAACAAGAAGTAAGCAACTTTCAAAACTCTGGAAATGACAGAGACATCTTGCTGCCTGGACAATCACCCAAAGTTCTTTTGTACTGTTGGGGCATCCATCTTCAGCCTACAGGCTCATAGCATCCAGCAGACTTTTCCATGAAGCAGGAAAATTCTAAGACAGTTCAGTCACTTTTTTCTGTATCCTATAGAATGTCTCACAGACTCTTTCATAAAGCAGGAACCCCGAAGGATCATCTCACCTTTAGGCAAGTTCAGCAGTCCTCTCTCTGCAGGTTCTTCATGTCCAGTTTATGCAACAGTTCAGGCAAGAGCAGTTTCTTGCCCAAATGGCTAACCAACTCCATAAAGCGCCTCTTCAATGCCCATCTTCCTCTTGAAGTAGCTGGTGCTGCCAGGAGCAGATATGTCTCATTGTCATGAAAAATCCTAAGTTATTAAAACATTTAAATGCCATATTCTGTTGCCTTTGAAAGATATGAAGAATGCCTATCTAACTGAAATATATCTCTATATATCTATAAAATCTAACTAACATGACTACAAGCTTGACTATTATCAATGATTATCCAGTAACAACCTATGTTTCCTAATTATACATTTTTAAATGAACTACACAATCACAATACCTTAATCAAGGTCAGAAATATGCATATAACAAAACTGACCTTAAATTAGTATCAGTAAACCAAGATTCATATCAGTGCAAATTATTCATTTCTATATCATATCCCCTTTAAATGTAAACTTTTATAAACAATATTTGGGAATATGGGCGCAGTTATTTCTCTCCAAACTGCTTTGTGCTGAATGGGGGCGCTGTTAATCATGTCTTTCAACCCTGCTCAGGAGGTGGAGACCGAAGGATCACAATTTCTAAGCCAAGTAGCAAAATGCAGGCCAACCTCGGACACTTGGAACCCTGCCCCGAAACAAGCAAACAACCCAGTTGCTTGCCAGATTGATACTACTAGGCAAATTGTGGCCGATGAAGCTAACCTGTAAATTTGTTACTCAACAAGTCCTGAAATTGTGAGTTGACACTAATGTGTTTCTGTAACGTGCTCATGAGAATGGTTCACTTGCTTCTGACCCTGAGAATAAGAACTCAGGCTGTTCAGGCCTCGGTTAGGGGATAAACATCTCCCAAGGTGGCCTAGCACCTTACACGGAAACCGCTCTTGTGCAGCCTCACACAGTGCGCAGGCACAGAGCGGTGCATAGGCAAAAGCTCTTAAGCCTAACAACTAGAGACGGTAGCGTTGGGCAGAATCACCGCGCAGGCATTTTCCCCTCTGTGTGGCTAGTCTACGCTAGCAGCAGCGCAGGCGCAGAGAAGTGCAAAACTGAGGTTTGCAACGGGGTTTGGGTTGGACAGAACTGGGAAAGGGAGCGCAGGACCCGCAACACCGCGCAGGCGCACTTTCACTTTCCTGCTGATGCGCAAACGCCGACCAGTGCGCGAGCGTGCGCATGCGCGGAGTTGAGGCGCGATGGCAGGTGTCGGGGTCAAGCGGCTGCAGGCGATGGTGCGGTTTGCGCTGCTGGTGCTCACTGTGTGCGCTGCTGGTGCCCATGGGCTCTATTTCCACATCGGCGAGACTGAGAAGCGTTGCTTCATCGAGGAAATACCCGACGAGACCATGGTCATCGGTCAGGGGGCTGAGGGTGGAGAGGCCCTTTGTTTTCGCCTGGCCCTCGGAAGGGCCCCTCTTCCCCTGTCAGCTCGCCCCCATCCTGACGGTGCCTTGAGGGCGCCAGGTCCCCTGCCCAGCGCCCTGGGGCCGCTTGTTGGGGGCCCCCGGTCGTGACTGTGTGTCTGCCCCGCAGGCAACTATCGAACCCAGATGTGGGACAAGCAGAAGGAGGTCTTCCTGCCCTCGACCCCTGGCCTGGGCATGCATGTAGAAGTGAAGGACCCGGACGGCAAGGTAAACACGCCTTCCCCGGAAAGCTCTAGCGGGTGTCAGAAGTCCATTAATGTCATTATGGGATGTAAAGTACCGGTAGCCTTGGTCCTGAGAAAAGATCTCTAGGTATCAGATCTTGCATTTTGAGAGGTCGTTGTAAAGTTGGGGCCTGATGCATATTGCAGGTGGTACTGTCCCGGCAATATGGTTCCGAGGGCCGCTTCACGTTCACGTCGCACACACCCGGTGACCATCAGATTTGTCTGCACTCCAACTCCACCAGGATGGCTCTCTTCGCTGGAGGCAAACTGGTAAGAAGCTCAGACTGGGAGTTTTTCCTTTGATTTATTGCCATCTTTCATTCTTTTTCTTTTAATCTTGCCTTTTGGGGGAAGCAGGTGCGCACGGTCAGAACTGGGGAGACCAGGCTTGCCCTTCTGCCTCAGCCAGAGACGAGAACCGACTCCATAACAGTAACAGACAGTAGGCGGCACCCACTCATTCATTCCTGTTTCCTCGTAGCGTGTACACCTGGATATCCAGGTTGGGGAGCATGCCAACAACTACCCTGAGATTGCTGCTAAGGATAAGTTAACAGAGCTCCAGCTTCGTGCTCGCCAGCTGCTTGATCAGGTGGAACAGATCCAGAAGGAGCAGGATTATCAGAGGGTAAGGGCGTGTATCTCTTTGCACTTGGAGGTTGAGACTGACCTTTAAAACCCACAGTGCAACGTTTCTGTTTGGGGCCTTCCCTACCTGCAAGATTAGTTTTTCAGAGAATGAATTGGGAGCTATCAGTCCACGTAGGTGAAGTTTGCTTTTTCGTTTTGGCACTTTATGTGCATGTCTGCATTGCCGAGGGTTGGATCCATGGCCTCTCCTGAGTGTTAGTCAATATCTCTACCACTGAACCACACCTTCAGTCCATCATACATATATATGTTTACACACACACACACACACACACACATTTAAATCCTACACCACCTGGTATTTTCCATCCAAGTACTAACCTGGCCTGGCCCTGCTTAGCTTCTCAGATCAGATCTCAAGGGTTCAGGGTAGTGTGCCTGTGGCCCCTTTTTTGTTTTGTTATGGAATACGTATAAAACAGCATTTTAACTGTTTCTAAGTATATAATACTTTAGCATTAAATAGATTCATGTTGTGTTGCAACCATTACTGCCTCCTAACTTCACTTTCCCAGAGAATCTGAACCCGTCAAACGCTCCACTTCCTCAGTGCAGTTTTGATTTTTTGGTCTGTGGTCCTGATTAGTGTTAAATACTGATTCCCCACTTACCTTCCCATGTTGCTGTTCTACTTTTTTGCTTATAGTCTTGACCACTGTAATTCAACTAAATGGAATCCTTTTGTGACTGTCTTAGTTCATTTATCACAATGTGCCCAGGGTTCATCTGTCCTGTAGTGTGTCACAACGCTCTGTTTGTCACATTTGTTTATTTTTGCAGTGCTACAAGTTGAACCTCATTGAGGCTAGATAAGGGCTCTGAAGTCCACCATACCCCCACTTAAAGATTTGTTTTCTTATTAGTTATATGTGTATATATGTATGGTTTATGTGTAAATGCAGGTGTTTAAGGAGGCCAGAGGCATTAGATTCTTGGAGTTACAGGTGGTTGTGTGAGTCACCTGACATAGGTGTTAGGAATCGAACTCAAGTCCTCTGGAAGAGCAATACATGCTCTTAACCACCGAGCCATCTCTCCAGCTTCTGTCCAACTGTAGAGCTCTCCTTTTAAGGTGGAATAATAGCCTGTTGTATGTAGAGACCTCATCTTGCTTTGGGTAGTTATTTCTAAATTGTATGAGCCATTCTAGAGAGGACAACACACAATTTAGTAGTACCTATTGCTTGTATTCCGTGGGCTCTTATTATAGAAGCATTATGTTAGTCCTAGCAGAGATGGTTGTAGAGGGACATCACTTTCCTTCCTAGGGGCAGTCTTGGGGAGACTAGTCACCTGACAGAATTACAGATGGTGTTCCAGAGGCATTTGGTCTGGGAGTTGTGCATCACACAAATAGAGGGCCCTTGTAATGGCAGATTGTGTTTTCCTACCCATTCTAATCCTTTGCTCACTGTCCCGCGCAGTACCGTGAAGAACGCTTCCGCCTGACGAGTGAGAGCACCAATCAGAGGGTCCTGTGGTGGTCCATCGCCCAGACTGTCATCCTCATCCTCACTGGAATCTGGCAGATGCGGCACCTCAAGAGCTTCTTTGAGGCCAAGAAGCTGGTGTAGGGCTCTTGCCGTATAACCCTTCCCCTTTACCCCAATTAGTTGATCATTTCCCCACCTAGCCCCACCCTGGATTTTGAGGAGGAAAAGTGAAAAATCAATGTGTCTCACATTGGTGTCATGGCAATAAGCCACTGAGATCAGCTACCTTTTGACCCTGGTTCTCCAAAAAGCAGACATTGGTCCACGCTTTCAAAATCCGCCTTAGGGTTTGGGAGAAGTTGGAATTAACCCAAGATCAAATCATTTCTTTTGCCCCTGGTGATTCTCCTGTTTTTGAAGAGATGACCAAATGCTCTTCTGTTTTCTGGTTGTCTATTTCTGCTGTAGACAACCGGCATGTCCCATGGAGGAGGCCCTGCCTCGGTGTTCCTGGGTCAGTTCCGAGTTCTTTCAATGGCTTTGTGAATGTAAATAAGGGGCAGTTCTTGGCCCTGAAGGATTGAGATGTTTTCTATATTTTAGAACTATTTTTGGATAAATTATATATATTTTCCTTCCTGGTTGAATCATCACTGCCTGTAATAGCCAAAAGCACCAATCCAGACCTTATGCATTCTACTTAATTCCCACACTTTTAGTAACTGCCATGATGTGCTCAGAATTTCAGCAGGCTAGGGCCAGAAAGCAGGTACTGTAGTTACTCTCAAGTCCATGTTACAGGCCAAGAAGAGTTCTCTTGAACACTTGTGAGTGCGATCCGTCAGTCCCAGAGTCGAAGAGAGGGACAGAGTAACTTGGAGCAGTGCATTCTCCCCTCAGTTTTCACTAAGCAGTGGCAATGGTTTGTAGGTTCTTTTTGTTTTGTTTTTGAGACAGTCTCTGTTGCTGTGGCTGGCCTGGAGCTCCCTATGTAGACTAGCCTCAGATCCACCTGTGTCTACCTACCAACTGCTGTGACTAAAGAGGCATGTGCCACCACACCTGACAATATTTCCTTCAAGGGAACCAGATTTTGGTTCTGTATGCAGATTTTTTCCAATGAAATAAACATAGTAGCTATGTTTGATAGACAATAATAGGTTGTGGACAGAGGTAAGCTCCCCCCCCCCCAAAAAAAAAAGATGGGGAGGTTACTGGTGTAGACGTCTTGCCTTTGTAAAAAAATGTGGGGTAGACTTCAATGGGCGCTCTTGCTAAGACTTGGCCTGGGAGTGGATGAGTGGATTGCTTAACCATTCTGTAAGGTCACCCTAATAAATAAGATGTTAGCAAGGAACTAGCAAAACAAAGCCCCTGAATCATAAACAGCTCTTAAGACATATCCCTCACCCCCTTCTGTATAAGCTTCATGCCAGTAGTTGCCCATTCTTGATATTTTATTTCACAGTTTTATTATATATTTATTTGGAATATTTATTAAATTTTCTTTTTCTGACTTATAGAGCTAAATTCTCCCCTTATTTCTGTGTACTCTACTTTATACGAACCTGTTTTACACTTAAGAGTATATGCAATTTTTTGAGTTTGCAAAGAGGAAGGACAAAAAAAAAAGTCCTACATAACCCTCCTATTTCTAATTCTGGATGGCCATATAACCACCAGAATAATTCCTCTGATACTTGAAAAAGTTTACAGTCTTCAGTTTAGGATCAGGATGGGAAGCCAGGCAGTGGTGCATACCTTTAATCCCAGCACTCAGGAGGCAGAGGCAGGCAGATCTCTGAATTGGAGGCCAGCCTGATCTACAGAGTGAGGTCCAGGAAAGTCAGGCTACACAGAGAAACCCTGTCTTGGGAGGGGAGTGTGGATTAGAATAAATTAGGTGTTGAGAGAGTTGTTTAGTTTTTTCAGACAGTATCTATACATAGCCACCAGGGTGGCCTTGAACTCACAAAAATCCACCTGCCTCTGCCACCAGAGTGCTGGGATTAAAGGCATGTGCCACCATGACCAGTAAGAGAAGGTCTTGGTTTTTTTTTTTTTTTTTTTTTTTTAAAGATTTATTTATTATGTATACAACATTCTGCCTCCATGTATGCCCGCACGCCAGAAGAGGGCACCAAATCTCATTACAGATGGTTGTGAGCCACCATGTGGTTGCTGGGAATTGAACTCAGGACCTTTGGAAGAACAGCCAGTGCTCTTAACCGTTGAGCCATCTCTCCAGCCCTTGGTTTGTTTTTGAGATAGCCTTGAGGTAGCACTTGTGTCAGTCTTTAAAATCCTGTTGGACCTGCCTTTCAGGTGTTGGGATCATAAGTGTGTGCCAACATGTCCAGAACTAAGATGCCTTTGAATGACTTAGATGTTTAGACCCATAGTGCAAGGTCTTAAGAAGAGATACGTTTCTGCTGTGTTGTTTTCTCAAGAAGTCTAGACCTGATAGAGAAAGAGGCTAGAAAAGGCCAGGCTTTGGTGGGCTTATCCAACAATAAACACGCAATAAACAGCAGGGTTTCTCTTGCTAATCCCTTTCAGCTCTGCTTTGGAGATTTAGCAGATGCAGGCTTGTGTATGAGGAGTACAGTAGACAGGAACTTGACTGCCCCAGTGCCTCTGAAAGTTATGAATGCCACTGGGCATGACAAATTACTAACCAGATGACTTTGAAGTAAGGAGCTAGTCTAGATCAGTGGTTCTCAACCTTTTTCAAGATATTTCCAGGGCTGGAGAGATGGCTCAGAGGTTAAGAGCATTGCCTGTTCTTCCGAAGGTTCTGAGTTCAGTTCCCAGTGACCACATGGTGGCTCACAACCATCTATAATGGGGTCTGGTGCCCTCTTCTGGCATGCAGGCATACACACAGAATTTGTAAACATAATAAATAAGTATTTTTTTTGAAAAAGATATTTCCATTATAATTTTTTGTTTGTTTGTTTGAAGACAGGGTTTCTCTGTAGCTTTGGAGCCTGTCCTGGAACTAGCTCTTGTAGACCAGGCCGGCCTCGAACTCACAGAGATCCGCCTGCCTCCGTCTCCCGAGTGCTGGGATTAAAGGCGTGCGCCACCACTGCCCGGCCTTTCCGTTATAATTTGTAACAGTAGCAGAATTACAGTTATAACAATGAAAATAATTTCATGGTTGGGGGTCACCACAACATGAGGAACTGTATTAAAGAGTCCAGCATTAGGAAGGTTGAAAACCACTGATGTAGATTGTCAGAATGAGGCCACTGTAATGACAGGTGCCAGAGACTCGCCTTTTGCAGTTAGGCTTCTAGTTAATCTGTCTGTCACCAGCAGTGCTTCCCCTATCTTAATAGATGCTCACTATAATAAGACCCTCCCTGTCGGTAAATGCCCAACAATCTCTTTTTCTATTACTGCCCTAACACTAATTACCAAATGGCTTAAAACATCAAACTGTTAGGTTTGGGAGACCAGACTAGGTGACCTGAGGGCAAGCTGAAGGAAAGGCTTTGGGGAGGGAGGTGCTCAGAAGAAATGAGCCCAAGGTCGGCTGACGTCACCTAACTAGACTTGGAGACACAGTTTATTGTATTTTTGACTTTAGGAACTGTTTAAGAGGTTCCAATGAAGTCGGACGTGGTGGTGCAGCTTTAACACCAGCCAGTCTGGTCTACTTGCCAAGTTCCAGGCCAGCCACAGCTCAATAGTGGACCTTGTCTCAAAAAGAACAGAATAAAAAGGCCCCAAGGACATCCCCGGAGGACGGGGTTCTGGAAGAGGGAATGGGCCTAGTTGGTATGTAGTAACACCGTCTGACTGCAGCTTTTGGTTTTCTGGAAAAGTCGGGTCCCAGGAAGGGGTCAGGTTAATCTGGCACTTCTGAGAAAGATAGCAAGGCGTGTGGCAGGATCCATGAGACTATTCGTAGTAGCTGGGTTTTTTGTTGTTGTTGTTGTTTGTTTTTGGATTTTTTTTTTTTTGAGACAGGTTTTTCTGTATAGCCCTGGCTATCCTGGAACTCTCTGTAGACCAGACTGCCCTTGAACTCATGGAGATCGCCTGCCTCTGCTTCCCAAATGCTGGGATTAAAGGCCTTCGCCACCACGCCCCCGGTTTAACAGTTATCTTAATAGGTTAACACTCTGTATCGTGATTTCAAACTGGTTACCTACACAGCCGTAACTCCTCCACGCGCACGCACATGCCCAGGTGGGCGGCCTTGCTGCCTCTTCTCAGCCAAAGCGCGGTCGGATCCTAACCATAACTTGGCAGGCAAAGTCCTTCCCACACCACTCCGTGGGTCAGCGAAGGTTGGCGCTTGGGTGGGTGGGGCCGGGCTGCAGCGACCCGGAAGGCACGCCTCTGCGCCTGCGCACTGCACAGCAGCATTTGCGTGCTGCAATGCCTAACGCCCCCACGGAAAACTTCCAGGAAGTGACGTCTCCTCCATAACTGATTCGTTGTTGGTTTGTCCCGCCCTTACGCGTGCGCACTGTCAGTACGGAGGCACGCCATGGAGGACCAAGAAGCGCTAGGTTTTGAACACATGGGGCTGGATCCCCGGCTCCTGCAGGTATGGGGATGGTTGTGAAGCTGGGACCTGGGGTGTCGCCGCACTCCGCGCCGCCTAAACCCTGTCCTCTTCCTTCTTAGGCTGTCGCTGACTTGGGCTGGTCGCGACCTACGCTGATCCAGGAAAAGGCCATACCTCTGGCTCTGGAGGGGAAGGACCTCCTGGCCCGCGCCCGCACAGGCTCCGGGAAGACGGCAGCTTATGCTATTCCGATGCTGCAGTTGCTTCTCCACAAGAAGGCGGTGAGTAGCGAGAGGGGACAGTGGGCACGAGGAAGCCCCCAAAAGACCAGGGAAGGAGGTGCCCATCTATGCAAAGGTTTCTCTTGTTTGGCGGGTCCATTTGTGGTATAAGCTCTGAGCTGGAGTTCAGGTTCCCTGGCTTTCAACCCAGGTCTTGCTACCACTACCACCAGCCTTGTTGTAATCTCGAGTAAACCATTGTTTATCTAGAGAAGGCACATCAGCTCCATACCGAGTCTGTGTTAATTCATTTCAGACATGCAGCAAGGTATTTTTAAATTTCAGTGCTCGGGAAAGCTCTCTCCCATTTAGTGTTCCGAGGTGGACAGAATTAAGAGTTTATCAGGACATAGCTAGGTGATTGTATTGCTCAGTCCCCACGGTTTGGGGGAGGCGGAGAAAAGCAATAGGTGGACTCGATATTTTTAACAGTCTTTAACTCATGCTTTTACAGACAGGTCCTGTAATGGAACAAGCTGTGAGAGGCCTTGTCCTCGTTCCTACGAAGGAGCTGGCGCGGCAGGCCCAGTCAATGATTCAGCAGCTGGCTGCCTACTGTGCTCGGGATGTGCGAGTGGCTAATGTCTCAGCTGCTGAAGACTCCGCTTCTCAGAGGTGGGTGGAAGCTGCAGGGTGCTAATGCGTGTGACTCTGGTTTGGTGAGCAGCCGGAGGAGGCAGGTCTGCCAGGATGAGATTCTGGCTGCTAAATTCTTGCTGTCCATAACTTGCCACCTGCAGAGCTGTGTTGATGGAGAAGCCAGATGTGGTGGTGGGGACCCCATCCCGAATATTAAACCACTTACAGCAAGACAGCTTGAAGCTCCGTGACTCCCTGGAGCTGCTGGTGATAGACGAAGCTGACCTTCTCTTTTCCTTTGGCTTTGAGGACGAACTCAAGAGTCTTCTCTGGTAAGGAGGTAACGGAAGTGGCTCCTAGTGGGAACCTCTGTGAGCCTAACCTTGGGACTGAAGTGGGATGGGTGGAATGGAGCCTCAGCAGGTCCTGTTTTTCTTCCTCAGTCACTTGCCTCGGATTTACCAGGCCTTTCTCATGTCGGCCACTTTCAATGATGACGTACAAGCTCTGAAGGAGCTGGTACTACATAACCCGGTAAGTTAGCTTGCTGAGGGAGCTGGTACTATATAACCCGGTAAGTTAGCTTGCTGAGGGAGGTGGTACTATATAACCCGGTAAGTTAGCTTGCTGAGGGAGCATTTGGAGCCAGAGCCGGGGACACTCGAGGATCCCTCTCAGAGGAAACTTTTGGTGTTTGGGGTGGGGCCAGAGTTCTCTTGTATATATTTCAGTCTTGAGAACCATTATGCACACCTACTGTGCTGCGTATCGTCTCTTAATCAATGTTTCTCTTTGTTATATCCGCGGGTGCTGTGCGTATAGTGTGCATTTCTATACATCACAACAGTTAGGGTGCTTTGAGTTCTTAGGTACAACCCTGGGGGTAGGGTGTGGGGGAGGATGGGGTGATGGCTCACTGTCTGCTCTGTGCTGATGGGGTGCTTTGGTTACTGAGGTAGTGGCCATAGCTCCTCTTCACTTTCTTTTCTGATCACAGGTGTGTCCTCTTCCTAGGTTACCCTCAAGTTACAGGAGTCCCAGCTGCCAGGGCCAGAGCAGCTGCAGCAGTTTCAGGTGGTCTGTGAGACGGAAGAAGACAAATTCTTGCTGCTATATGCCCTGCTCAAGCTCTCGCTGATTCGGGGCAAAGCCTTGCTCTTTGTCAACACTCTGGAGAGGGGTTACCGGCTGCGGCTCTTCCTGGAACAGTTCAGCATTCCGTCCTGCGTGCTCAATGGAGAGCTCCCGCTGCGCTCCAGGTTTGCTGGGGTCTGCGTCCTGGTGAAGATAAGCTGAGGGAAACATGGAAGGGAGAGTGCAGTTTGTTCTTTCTTTTTTTTAAGAGATAGGGCTCTATGCTAGAATTGTAGACCAGGCTGGCCTTGAATTTAGAGGAGTTCTCCTGCCTCAGTTTTCCAAGTGTTGGAATTAAAACTGTGGGCCAGCTCAAACAGCTTGGTCTTTTTTCCTCTCTCCTCTCCTTCCTCTTTAAGGTGCTAGGGATTCAACCAAGAACCTTGTTGATGCCAGACAAGCACTCGGCCACTGAGTTGTATACCTGGCCCTTTGTTTTTCCTTTCTTCTTTCCTTTCTCTCTCTCTCTCCTTCTCTTCTTCCCTCCCCTCTGCCTCCTAAAGACATGTATACCACGGCTTTTGTTCCTGGGTTTTTTTTTTTGTTTTTTGTTTTTGGTTTTTTCGAGACAGGGTTTCTCTGTGGTTTTGGAGCCTGTCCTGGAACTAGCTCTTGTAGACCAGGCTGGCCTCGAACTCACGGAGATCGGCCTGCCTCTGCCTCCCGAGTGCTGGGATTAAAGGCGTGCGCCACCACCGCCCGGCTTGTTCCTGTTTTTTAAGCACTTGCTGGGATTCAGACTCTCAACAGGCCCGACAAGTATTTCTCACAACTCTGAAATACTTACTGGTGCTCCATTTAAAGGGAAATTTTATTTATTTATTTATTCTTATGTGCATTGGGTATTTTGCTTGCATAGATTTTTGTGTCCTACATGCATGCCTCGTACCTATGGAGGCCAGAAGAGGAAGATGGATCTCTTGAAATTGGAGATACAGACAGCTTATTAGCCACCATATTTGTACTGGGAATAAAACATAGGTCTCCTGGAAGAGCAGCCAGTGCATTTAACCACTGAGCCATCTCTCCAGTCCGTTGTGAAGATGAGAAAAGAGAGTAGAAAGGGCAGAGTTGGAAAGGGTGGTGGTTAGGGTGATGCTAGTATTGGGGGATCCTCTTGTGATGCAGCCTGGCCTTTTCCTCTTGGCTTGCAGGTGCCACATCATCTCACAGTTCAACCAAGGCTTCTATGATTGTGTCATAGCAACAGACGCTGAAATCCTGGGACCACCAGTCAAAGGCAAGCGGCGAGGCCGAGGGGCCAAAGGAGACAAGTAAGTCCACAGTTCTCTTTTTCAGCATCCCCCAAGGGGACTGCTTTTCTGCATTTGTAAGACTGAAAGCAAAGTGCACAGAGCAGGTGGCCAGATATTCTTGATGATTATACCAGGCAGTCCCGTGGACCCTTGCGCAAAGAGTTCAGGGTCACAGGGGTGCTTTGTGGGTCAGTGTTCTGCTATTACCCAGAACTGAGGTCAGGGCAAGCCCTGGAATAATTCTAATGTCCAATTGTTTGGTCTTTCAGCTTTGTTTACAAGATAGTTTAGAGACTGAACTTGAGCATAGCTTTGCTGAGGTTAGGATCTGGCTGACATTGGGTTATTTCCTCAGCGCCTCTGATCCAGAGTCCGGTGTGGCCCGGGGCATAGACTTCCACCACGTATCTGCGGTACTCAACTTTGATCTCCCTCCCACTCCAGAAGCCTATGTTCATCGAGCTGGCAGGTAGGACGATAGCAGTGTGGTCAGCCAGGCCATGCTGAAGGAGTGGGAGTGATCTGGACAGGCCAGTGATGCATGTTTGATCCCCTCCCACTGTAGGACAGCTCGAGCCAACAACCCAGGCATAGTTCTGACCTTTGTGCTGCCCACAGAACGGTCTTGCTTGGGAAAGATTGAGGCGCTTCTCAGTGGAGGTAAGAGCCCTTGCTCTGTGACTGTGGGCCACTAAGAGCCAGACTTCTCCCATCACACCTTGAAACCTACCACAGTGCCTAATATGGTGGTCATCAGAGAACATGGGGAGAGCACTGGATGATTGGCAATTTGAGGCTAGCCTGGGATATATAGCAAGACCCTGTTGTCGTTGCTGCTGCTATTTTTGTTGTTGGTTTTTTGTTTTTCGAGACAGGGTTTTTCTGTAGTTTTGGTGCCTGTCCTGGAACTAGCTCTTGTAGACCAGGCTGGCCTTGAACTCACAGAGATTAACCTGCCTCTGCCTCCCAAGTGCTGGGGTTAAAGGCGTGCGCCATCACCAGCTGGTGTGTTGTTGCTATTTTTTTTTAATATATATATTTATTTATTATATATACAGTATTCTGTCTGCAGGCCAGAAGAGGGCACCAGACCTCATTACAGATGGTTGCCACCATGTGGTTGCTGGGAATTGAACTCAGGACCTCTGGAAGAGCAGGCAATGCTCTTAACCACTGAGCCATCTCTCCAGCCCCCTGTTGTTGCTATTTTTAAATCAAAGAATGGATCAGTAGTTAAGAGTACTTGTTCTGAAAAAAAAAAAAAGAGTACTTGTTCTGGGGCTGGAGAGATGGCTCAGTGGTTAAGAGCACTGACAGCTCTTCCTGAGGATCCAGGATCAATTCCCAGCACCCAAATGGCAGCTCACAACTGTCTGAAAATCCAGTTCCAGGGGATCTGACACCTTCACACCAATGCACATAAAATAAAGTTAAATAAACCATAGAATTAAAAAAAAAAAAAAGAGTACTTGTTCTTTTAGAGGACCCAGGTTCAGTTTCTGGCACCCACTTGGTAGTTCATAGCTGTCTGTAACTCCAGCACCCTCTTTTGGCATCTGCAGGCACCAGACGTGTATATGGTACGTGTATATGCATGCAGGAAAACACACACATAGAAAATAAACCATTTTTTAAGGGTCCCAGATGGGAGAAGAGGGCACTTTGCAACAATGCCAAGTGTAGTATCACATACTATAATCCCAGCACTTGGGAGTTTGAGGCAGGTGTGGTGGCAGGAAGATTCGGAGTTCTAGGTCAGCCGAGGCTACATAGCTAATTGAAGGCTTCAAGTATAGTGATGCTGACTTGTCTCAGGGTATGGCCTCATTGGGAGAAGAGGAGCAGCAGGCTGCCAGGGAAGGCCTGACATGGCCCTGCCCTCCTCACTGCTGCCTTCTCCCCAGAGGGCGAGGCTCCCATCCTGCTTCCCTACCAGTTCCAGATGGAGGAGATTGAAAGCTTTCGCTATCGCTGCAGGGTGAGCTCAACACTGGGGTGGACAGGGGGCTGGTTGAGGAATGGGCTGTGACCCCATCACTGAGCTGCCTGAATCCTGGTCTGCCCACAGGATGCCATGCGCTCAGTGACCAAACAGGCCATTCGAGAGGCGAGACTGAAGGAGATCAAGGAGGAACTTCTACACTCAGAGAAGCTCAAGGTGAGGGCAAGCTTGGGAGCTGCCCTTTTTTTTAAAGGCTGGCTAAGCTCTGGGTAGTGAGAAACGGAGAGCTGGACAGTGTGCTGGCCTTTGGCAGGGAGACAGGAAATCAGCTGAAGACAGCTGGTCTGCTGGGAGGATGGTGGACACACTTCATGGTAGGTACTTGGTATTAGACACGAGTGAGTGTACATAGGGTGTGTGCATGCGAGTGTGCACACACTTTTAGGGAACGAAAGATGGAAGCCCCATAGGGTCCACACCATGTACCTTAGAATGTACGGGCCATTCCTGGATGTTACACTGACACTGAAAAAAGTGAAGAGGCTTTAGGTGTGTTGAAGAATCTCATCTGTGAGATGACACTAAGCTAGTGATTCAGAGTGTTGTTGTTTGTATCGTAGAGAAGGATGTCCTTGTACCCATGGTTGGAACTCAGAAGAACTAGCATCTAGCTGTCCTGAGTTGCCAATCTCTGGTTTGTGTGAAGGAACTACATTCCAGAGCTGACAGATTTCTACAAGGTGGTGTGGTATCTGGCATTGCTGCAGCATGCAGTGCCTTACTTGGCCAGAAGAGGTCAGGTATGGACGCCTGTTGTGGTTTGTGCTAGGCTGTGGCTGTTGAGGAGGGCTAAGAACAAAGTGATAGGCAAACTTCATGGATGTTGCTTCTTGTGCCTCTTAAACCGTGGGCTCTCTCTGCCTCTTAGACATACTTTGAAGACAATCCCAGGGACCTCCAGCTGCTACGCCATGATCTGCCCCTGCATCCTGCGGTGGTAAAGCCTCATCTGGGCAATGTCCCTGACTACTTGGGTGAGTGTTGCTGAGGGTCAGGAGGCTGGAGGAAATGGCCTAGCTTTTCTTGGCTACCTCCACCGGCCCCTGTGCTTGGTGTTGGGAAAGCTTCATGCGTCTAAAAGGACCTAGAGACCCAGGCAGGCGGCCTGTGTGAACATAAACAGCTGTGCCACTGTGTACTAGCTCATGTAGATTTGTTCAACCCAGCCCATGGTAGCTGTCTTGTCTCTTGTGGAGATGAGAAAACTGGTTGGATAGAGTTGGTGGCCCATTCACGGTTTGGCTGATGGGAAGAATGAGCCAGTGAGTGGCGTCCTGTGTTCTGAAGAGGCCGAGCAGGTGTGAGGGTGGGTCCTGGGCTAGAGAATGCTCAATTGGCAGGCAGCAAGGGAAACACACCACACAGGGAAGGAGAGTAGCCATTCACCCTTCTCGTCTCAGCAAGGCTCTGGGTGATAGCTTTACTGCTTGGGTGTCTAACGTGGAGTATTTTTGGTGATGAGTATTCATGCCTTCTGTGCTTACAATGACCATAAAGGAGAAGAGTGAGGTAGCTAGACAGTGAGTTAGGCCCTCCACCATTCCTGATCTTGCCTACCTGGAATGGAGGTAGTTTGCTGATACGCTGCTGTAGAAGTGACAGGAAGATATAGGAGGGACACCTGGGGCAGAAAAGATGTGATATGAAAGGCCCCAGGAGAGCTGGGAGCATGCTAATACTAGGGGAAGAGCTGAAGACCTCTGCCTTGATCCGCATGCTGGGTGGGTCCCTTTGGCTTTTCTTTCTTTCTTTCTTTCTTTCTTTCTTTCTTTCTTTCTTTCTTTCTTTCTTTCTTTCTTTCTTTCTTTCTCTCTTTCTTTCTCTCCCTCCCTCCCTCCCTCCCTCCCTTCCTTTCTTCCTTCCTTCCTTTGTTTTTTTTGTTGTTTTGAGTTTTTTTTGGGGGGGGGCAGGGTTTCTCTGTGTAACAGTTGTATCTGTCCTGGAACTCACTTTGTAGACAGGCTGGGCTGGAATTCACTGAGATCCATCTGCTTCTGCTTCCTGAGTGCTGGGTTTAAATGCTTGCATCACACCGCCCAGCCACAGCTTTTCTCTTTTCCTGGTACATGTTCTTTGTAGTGAATTAAAACATTATAGCCATGGTTTAGACAGTGGGAGTACAGGGAGCTAACTTAATCTTTTGTCTGTGTAAACATAACAAATGAGTATTAGAGACCCTTTCCTCCCGTCCCCTCCCTTTTCCTTCTCTGCTTTCTGAGGCTCCCTGTATCCCTGGCTGTTCTGGAACTCACTCTGTAGACCAGGCTGGCCTCAAGTCAGAGATCCATCTGCCTCTGCCTCCTGAGTGCTAGTGTGTGCCACCCCTGCCTGGCTGGAAATGTTTCTTGTGTTGAGATTGAGACTGTGCTGCACTTTAGGGTAACACTGAAAAGGGGATGGGACCGTGCTGGAGGCCAGGTCTCATGGGTCTCTGTAGCTGGAGTTTAGAAACGGGTGAGGCTATCCCTGAGACCCAGCATCTCTTCTAGTTCCTGCTGCTCTTCGTGGCCTTGTACAACCTCGGAAGAAACGGAGAAAGCTGCCCTCCTCTAAGAAAACTAAGGTATGTCTCCTGGGAGTCTTGGGACAATAGCAGGGCTCCTTGCTACCTTGCCCTTCGTCTTCAGCAGCTGCCTTGACTGAGGGAGGGACAGGACTCCCAGGAACAGGGGTTTGGGCTTGTAGTCTTCCCACAGCGGCCTGAAGGCCGTTTCTGCCCTTAGCTGACCGCTCACATTGTGTGCAGCAGCTGGCAGTGTCTGGCATGTGGCACGGGGATCTTGCCAGCACTGCTCACTGTTGGGATCATCTGACTGCCCACAACTAACTTGTGACTCTGCCCTGTAGAAGGTGAAGACTCGGAACCCACTGCGTGACTTCAAGCACAGGGGGAAGAAACCTAAACCCACAGCGAAGCCCTCTTGAGGTGGCTTGGGCCTGAGGACACTGAATTGGGCATCCTGACCTGGATGGAGTGAGTGGGCTTCCCACTTTTTGTGGGCACACTCTGATGCTCACTGTCTGGACAGACTGAACTTTGAAGTGGCGGACTTGGGCACTCCATCTTCTTGGTACTACTGGTCTACCATCCTGCTTAACAGAGTAAAGATTCCAGGTGCCCCACCCGGGCTGTAAGCCTCTGGCATCTGGGAAGACACTGCTTTCCCAAATCTCCAGAGTTAATAAACTTTTATAAAGTGGTTCTGCTGGATGCAGTGCCTTGTTTGGCAAGCAGAGGTCAGCTGTGTAAGCCATGAGAAGCCTGTCCCGATTCTGCTGGTCCAGTGTTGGTTGTGTTCGGCTGACCCAGAGCCCTGTATCAAGTTCTGTGATTCTATTGATCCAGATTGGCTGATGGGTAGACTTATGTTCCCAGGTCAGGGCCTTCCTGACCACAAGCCCCTGGCTTTCACCAGCACATACATGTTCACATTCAGAGGGAAAGGTCACTGAGCAGCTGGCCTCCCTTGCTGGGTGAATTCATGTGCCTGGGTAATCTTTTGTAGCTGTAGCAGGTCCTACACTTTGTTTTGTTTTTCGAGACAGGGTTTCTCAGTGTAGCTTTTAGAGCCTGTTCTGGAATTAGCTCTTGTAGACCAGGCTGGCCTTGAACTCATAGAGATCCGCCAGCTTCTGCCTCCAGAGTGCTGGGATTAAAGGCATGTGCCAGGCCCTACACTTTTAGGGGATGAAATGACAGGCGGTGGAGAAAATGTTCCCTGTGTTTTCTGAGTCTAAATAGGGAGAGTGTAGAGCTTACTGTCTTAGGGTTACTGTTGCTGTGATGAAATGCAGTGAGCAAAGCCCCTTGGGGAGGAGAGGGTTTGTTTATCTTGAAGTTCATACAACAGTTCATCCAAAGCAGTGGGGGCAGGAGCTGATGCAGAGGCCATGGAGGAGGATGCTTAATAAAGGCTTGCTCAGCCTGCTTGCTTATAGAGGCCAGGGCTGCCAGACCTAGAATGGCACAACCCACAACGGGCTGGGTCCTCACCCCCATCAATCACTAATTAAGAAAATGCCCTACAGTCATGTCTACAGCCTGATCGTAAAGAGACTTTTTCTTAATTTGAGATGTTCTCTCAAATGACATTAGCTTGTGTCAAGTTGACATAAAACTGTCCAGCACACTCATTCTACGCTCAAATGGCCTTCTCGTGTGAAGAATCGGATGCTTGGGACCGGCAGGGTTGTCTCTTAGACTCAGTTTGAGAATGAAGTCTAAAGTAGGACAGGTATACTCGGAATAGAGTCAGGAATGGGCTACCCTGGACGAGGAGGCACTTGGCCAAGTGAACCTGGAAATGAAGGAAAGGGGCAGGGCTTACTGGAAGCTTGAGGCAGTTCTCCAGTCTGGGACTACCCTATGATCTGACATTTTTATTTACACCTGGGTGACCTGCTGTGTCTTGACCATGACCTTATTTAGAATTGAGAACAAGGCAGTCTGCTTGCCGGAACATTTATGGGAACCAAGAATTGGCCCCCTAACCAGGCAGTGATGGTACACACCCAGAGGCAGGTAAATCTCTGAGTTAGAGGCTAGCCTGGTTTACAGAGTGAGTTCCAGGACAGCCAGAGCTACACAGAAAAACACTGGGAGGGGGGTGTTTGAACCCCTAAGCTACAGTTGACTTCACAACTTTGGGCTTGGGAAGTATTGGCAACTCTCAAGGCCTACGTTCCAGGGTGGAGGGCTGACATTTGGGTAGTACCCAAATTGGAAATAGTCACGGTGGGGAAGACAGGATGCTGGACGTTTGAGAAGGGCCACATTTGGATGGAGGGACTGCTGAGGCAGGAAGGGCAGGAGGAAGTGGCAGTCATGGCAGGGGACCTCAGTGTGTGAATTCCCTGGGAATGAAGATGAAAGTACCAGTGTGGTTGTCACCAAAGTATGTGACAGTGAAAACTCATCTGGTTGACCCTGGAGATCTGAAGGTCTGTAAAAGGTGAAAGGAGTGCAGGGATCTTAGAGGACAGCACCCTGACCAGATAGTCACACCATATTGATAATGGAGGACAGGGTGCGTCCAGAAACCTCTGGACCTAGAGCACGGAAGGTTCGTGCGCCATACTAATTCTTGGCTTGCACCTGCCAAGGCTTAATGACTCAGCTTTTGAGGAACTCATTGAGGACTCTGACCTTTACAGTTGATGTCCCTGGGTGGCAGTATTGATAAGGTAGAACTTGAGCCCGGAGACGCCTCAGCTCAAGCCATCATCCTTTCCTGGGGATAATGACCATGATATGCCCGCCGTACAGAAGGGGCTGCCAGTCGCTACTTTCCCATTATGACAGACTGCCTCTTCCTCCTCCCCTCTCTCCCTTCCTCCTTCCCTCCCCCTCTCTTTTGGATTCTGTGTTCTGACAGCTTTCTTCCCAGGTGAGGCCAATTCTCCGCTGCCTAGACCGCCATTTGAGGTTCACTGCTCATCTGTCTTGCAGGTGGACAAGCAGGTTCTGATTACCGACCCACTCAGTTGGCTAAGTTATGCGAAGGGAGGGGCCTTTCCATACGTCTCTAGCCTGCAATGTTCAGATCTGTTTTGAGGCTGCTCGCTCAGCCGGGCAGTACAGACATTCATTTCCTTCAAAGTTTCAAGACGATGAAGAAGGTTACTACATAACCATATTCCACTCAGTGTTTGGAATATAATTGCATTTTCAAAACAACAACAAAAAAGGTATTTGAGGCTGGGGTGGGGGGTGTAGTTCAGCGGAAGAGCAATGTCTAGTGTGTGAAGTCCTAGGTTTAACTCTCAGCAACACAGAAAGTGGGGGGGGGGGCTTGTTTTCCTTGAAACTCACGTTCAGCTGTGTCCTGCATATATGAAAGATTTGGCAGGCCCAGGGCTCTAATCCTTTCTCACCCAGCACGCCTTCCTCCAGGAGGCCATTCTGAGCCCATCTGTGCCACTAATAACTTCCTCACTCATGAAACATCAGTCCCTAGCGGCTTGTCCCGCCCTGCTGTGGGCAAAGCTCTGGAGGCTGGAGCATGGCAATTGTGTTCCTGCGTGCATCTACTCATTATTAAAAGCTTTGCCCCGAGAGTATCAACACCTCTTTTCTCTGGCCCAAGGATCTTGAAGAAAATGCCAGTTAGATGGGAAAGGAAAGATCTCACACGGAAGAACTCACTCGGCAGGGCTGGACTGCAGCCAGCACAGCAGACATGTCTCGGGATGCTATCATGTCATCTGCACAGCTCAGCTTAGATGGCGGCCCAGCTGCACACCTCTCAAGGGCGGAGATGTGCTGGAGGTCCCATACTCGGCAAGGCTGCGTAACAGATGTGGACGCCCATACCCGCTAAACACCGACCCTGTAGGCATAGCTGCGGGCCCCTTTCAGGCTCCCCCCCCACCCCAAAATACAGTGCAAATGGTTGGTTTAAGGTTAGAAAATGCAGTGCAGTGTTACAGACGATGACCGCTAAAGTCAAGAGTCCTTGGACAAAGGCTGCCACCAAGCAGCTCTCATGCTACTTTGAGGATTAGATGCCTCACAGAGACTAATCATGAAAGGCCAGTCTCTCTGGCCTCATCCCAGCTCAGACTGGACACAGGATGCATGGTCTCCATCTGCTCAGCAGTCTGGGTCTACCTTCCCCTAATCTGTGGCCTGTGTTCAATACGTTCAGTGTTCTTGACCCTGCCCAGGTTGAGACTCTGGTAGAACCTAAAACAGGAAGAGGGCACTGGGAGTCACTGGTCAAAGCAGATGGACTGAACTGCCCACTCTCTCCTCTAAGTAGCCCACAAGTAAGTACTAGACACCTCTCCATTTAGAACCTGCCATGGAATGAGAAAACTGACTCCCGAACGTTGTCTTCTGACACACATGTACACGTGTGTACTGCACAATGATCCCATGAACACTAACACAGGAGAACACAATAATAAAAGAAAAGAGCCGGGTGGTGGCGGCACATGCCTGTAATCCCAGCATTTCGGAGGCAGAGCCAGGTGGATCTCTGTGAGTTCGAGGCTAGCCTGGCCCACAAGAGCTAGTTCCAGGACAGGCTCCAAAGCTACAGAGAAACCCTGTCTTGAAAAACCAAAAAAATAAAAAGGGAGCTGGAGAGATGGCTCAGAGGTTAAGAGCACTGGCTGCTCTTCCAGAGGTCCTGAGTTCAATTCCCAGCAACCACATGGTGGCTCACAACCATCTGTACTGAAATCTGGTGCCCTCCTCTGGCATGCGGGCATACATCGAGACAGAATGTTGTATACATAATAAATGTTAAAAAAAATAAAAAATATATAAAAAATAAAAAAGAAAGAAAACTAAATTATATAGTTTTCCTTTTCTTGTCTGTGCTTTTATATTTATTTATTGTTTTGTTTTTTTCAAGGCAGGGTTTCTCTGTAGTTTTTTGTTTTATGTTTTTTTGTTTTGTTTTATTTTGTTTTTCCAGACAGGGTTTCTCTGTAACTTTGGTGCCTGTCCTGGAACTAGCTCTTGTAGACCAGGCTGGCCTCGAACTCCCAGAGATCCGCCTGCCTCTGCCTCCCGAGTGCTGGGATTAAAAGTGTGTGCCACCACTGCCCGGCTTCCTCTATTATTTCTTTTGTATACATGCGCATGTTCTGATTTTCTTCAATGATATTTGTTGATAAGGCAGTCCTTATCTATTGGCAGTCTTTATGGCAGCACCACACTGTTTGAAATCACGAAGTGAGTCTTCCAACTTTGTTCTTATTTCTTGCTTGTTGGGCTAGTCAAGGTCTTTGAAGATTTCATATGAATTTTATAGTGGTTTTCTATTTTTGCAAAAACACATTATAGGGATTGTGATAGGGATAATGACAGGTCACTTTGTCCTCCATGCAAGAACATGGAATGTCTACTTAAGCTTTTAAAATTTCTTTGGACAGTGTAGTTTTCAGAATACATAACTTTCACTTTTTGTTTACAGATAGCATCATAAATTATCTTTTTTTTTCTTAAAAGTATTGTTAATTGACCCAGGCCTGAGGTGTTAGGAATTTTTCCTAATGTGAGCTCTCTGCTGACGCAAAAATCCCAATCAAGCCAAATCACAAGAAGCCAAATTGAAAAATATCCAGGCTTAAATGGTATTCCTGCGCTCTCAGGTGGCCCCAAGGGGGAACCGGGAGGCTACAAATGCGACCACCAGGAGAGGAAAGAGACCATGTGTTTCTCCTTTGGGAGCTCACTTAAATACCCTGTGGGAGTGGTTCTGACCCCTTTGGAGTCCAGACCAATATAACTCTCAGGCCTGGGGGCTGGGATGGATGTGAGGGGCTGGGGGCTACGCTCCCAACTTAACATTAAGTATATTAAAGTTTCACCCCAGATCTCTATTTTAGTTGTTGATATTATCGCTAATCTTATTTTTATTGTTATTTATTTTGTTTTTTATTTTTTGAGACAGTCTCACTATGTAGACTAGATTGGCTTTGAATTTGTAGAGATGCACCTGCTTCTGCCACCACCATGCCTGGCCTCAAATTCAGAAATTCACCTGCCTTTGCCTGCTGAATTCTGAGATTTAAGGTCTGTGCCACCACGCCCAGATGTTACTTTTATTTTGAGATGGGGACACATCAAGTTTCTCAGGCTGTCCTGCCTTGAATTTGCAGTTTTCCTCCGTCTTCTGAGTAGCTGTGATTACTGGCCTGTACCCAAAGTCTTGATTTGGTATGGCTTTCTCAGTTTCTTCTTTGGATTGTTCATTTTTAATTAGTTAATTACTTTTTTTTTTTTTGAGACAGGGTTTCTCTGTGTAACAGCCCTACCTGTCCTAGAACTTGCTTTGTGGACAAGGCCAGTCACAAACTCAGAGATCAGCCTGCTTCTGCCTCCCGACTAATGGGATTAAAGGCATGCGCCACCACCGCTTGGCCTCCTTTTCTTTTCTTATGATGTCAGAGTATCATAAAAGCAGATGCTATGAGGGTGGCCTCACAGGATTACATATTGGTTTTTTTTTTTTTATTACAACAACAAAATATCTGAGGCAAACAAAAAGGTATTTAGGCTGGAAAGATGACTCAGCAGTTACAAGCACAGACTGCTCTTGCAGAGGCTCCAGCTTCGATTTCCAGTGTTCCTGTTAGTTGGCTCACGGCGCCTGTCACTCCAGCTCCAGGAAGATCCGACACCTGTGGTCTCCAAGGGCACCTGCATTCACGTGCACAAATGCTCCCATCCATTTAAAAAATCGTCAAAGGAATGCCGGGCGGTGGTGGCGCACGCCTTTAATCCCAGCACTCGGGAGGCAGAGGCAGGCGGATCTCTGTGAGTTCGAGACCAGCCTGGTCTACAGAGCTAGTTCCAGGACAGGCTCCAAAGCCACAGAGAAACCCTGTCTCGAAAAACCAAAAAAAAAAAAAAAATCGTCAAAGGAAAGATGATGTTTGCTTCACGGCTTTGGAGGTTGGAAGTCCACATAGCACAGTGTCAGTACTGTGTCAGTACTGTGGGAACATCGTGATGAATGAAGAGGCAGACCAGTCTGGAGCCAGACCCAGGCTTTAGCAACAACTTGCTATAAACCCAGCGGTACCCGAAGAGCTGTCTTAGTCCTTGCCACAAGCAGTTCTCTTAATAACTCCAGGACAGGCAACTGGGTCATATCTCTTAAAGGTTCTATACGTTACCACGCTGAGACCTAGATCCCACCTCTAAAAGGTTCGAACAGTGTATATCACCACTCATCAGCTTCCCAGGACCCACGACTCAAAGGTCCCACTCCTTTATTCCCACTCTGAAAACCAAGCTTCCGACTCACACCGTCCTCACATGTTAGCAAATGAATCTGGAAATGTCTTTTCCTCTTCAATAGTTTGAAAAGAGTTTCAGAAAGGTCGCTGTTGGTTCTCAGGAAAAGGTCTGGTAGAATTCACCAGTGAAGCCATGCGGTCCTCGGCTTTCCTTCTGGGAGAGTTTTAAGTTACTGATTCAGTTTCCTTATTCTGTACGGGCCTATCCAGGCTTTCTGCCTACGAGTCATTGGGAGTTGAAGATTTAAGAGCTCCACTCATTTCTTCTATGTTACCCAGTCCGTTGGCATTCAAAGCATTGCATTAGCCAGGGGTGGTGGCGCACGCCTTTAATCTAAGCCCGTGGCAGGCAGAGGCTGGTGCATCTCTGTGAGTTCAAGGCTTGCCTAGTCTACAGAGTGAGTTCTGGGACAGCCTGGACCATTTACGGAGACCCTGTCTTAACAAACAAACAAACAAACAAAAAGTGTTGTCTTACTTATTCCCGTAACACTGTAAAGTTTCCACCTTCCGTTTTTAGCTTTCTGAAGTTAAAATATAATTACATTATTTTTCCTTCCCCTTTCCTCCCTCCAACCTCTCCCATATACATCTCCTCCCTTGCTCTCTCTCAAATTCATAACCTCTTTTTTTTTAATTTTTTGAGGCTTATTTTTATTTTATATGCATGGGTGTTTTGCCAGCGTAGGGGATCAAGTCCCCTTGGAACTAGAGTTAGAGATAATTGCTAACTCCCACGTGGGTGCTGAGAATTGAACCCAGGACCTCTGGAAGAGCAGTCAATGCTCTTCACCACTGAGTCAACTCTCTAGCCACGCCTCTTTTTCTTTAATTGATACACATATATATTAGGAATATATAAATAGATATTCCTAAATTTATAGGTACAACCTGTTTATTCTATACAATGTTACTTGTATGGATGTGTCAGGGCTGACCTCTGGTTATCGGATAACCAGCTGGGGGATTTGTGCTCTCAGCAGTCTTTACATGCTTATAGTTCTTTTGCTAGGGTTTGGCCCGTGAGATTTTTCCCCTCCACGTTAGCATGTCTGTTGTTGTGGTCATTGTTCAGGTCTTGTTTAGGCAGCCATGTTATGGAGACTTCGTGAGTACAGTGACATTTCTAGGAGATCATTTCACGGTTCCTCGGACTCTTACAATCATCCCACTCCCGTCTTCTATTATGTTCCCTGAGCTCAGTGCTCAGGAACTGTGCTATACATGGATTGGTTCGGGCCAGGAACCTTATGGTCACTTGTTCTCTGCATTTTGATCAATTGTGGTTTCCTGTAATGGTGTCTTTCTTTTTTTTTTTTTTTTTTTTTTTTGGTTTTTCGAGACAGGGTTTCTCTGTGGCTTTGGAGCCTGTCCTGGAACTAGCTCTGTAGACCAGGCTGGTCTCGAACTCACAGAGATCCGCCTGCCTCTGCCTCCCGATTGCTGGGATTAAAGGCGTGCGCCACCATCGCCCGGCTTAATGGTGTCTTTCTATTGCTTAAGAGAGGTTTATTTTTATTGCTATTATTATTGTGATTATTTTGTTTTATGTTTATGGGTGTTTTGCCTGAATGTATGTCTGTGCACCATGTATGTGTCTGGTGCCCAGGGAAGTCAGCAGAGGGTGTCAGACCCCTGGAACTGCTCCAAAGCCACAGAGAAACCCTGTCTCGAAAAACCAAAAAAAAAAAAAAAAAGAATAAATATTCAAGAACTGGGCAGTGCCGGGCAGTGGTGGCGCACGCCTTTAATCCCAGCACTCAGGAGGCAGAGGCAGGCGGATCTCTGGGAGTTCGAGGCCAACCTGGTCTACAAGAGCTAGTTCCAGGACAGGCTCAAAATTACAGCAAAATCTGTCTTGAAAAACCAAAAAAAAAAAAAAAAAAAAAAAAAGAATTACAATGGTTCAATGGTTCATAAAGTGGCAGTTCTCCTTACTAGCCCTGGCTAGTTTCCTGCTTGCAGAACTTTAAATTCCTTCTTGTTTTTTGTCATTTAACTTACTGGATGTGAGGGCTGGAGAGATGGCTCATTGCCTGCTCTTCCAAAGGTCCTGAGTTCAATTCCCAGCAACCACATGGTGGCTCACAACCATCTATAATGGGGTCTGGTGCCCTCTTCTGGCCATACACACAGACAGAATATTGTATACATAATAAAATAAATAAATATTAAAAAAAAAAGAAAATCCAAACTTACTGGATGTGAGAAACGTGCTTAAAATTTCTCCACATTTATGGTTAAAAATATTTCTTTTTATTTTTTGAGTGTTTGTCTACATATAGTTAGGCTAACAAGGTCAGAAGAATGGTATGAACTAAGTTCAATGGTAAGGCAGTTTATATTGCTGTCCAAATGGTTTCTGGATTTAGTCCTAGAGAACAAATAAAAACCACATGGCAGAGTGTAGAAAAGAATCAGCCTGAGATGAAGTTCTATAAAGATATTTATGTTCTTACTTGACCCCTGGGTCATCTCACAACCCAGGTGTCTAGGTACAACTTCTGTATCATAGGACCCTGGTTCCCCCATCTGGTCTCTGCTTTGTTTTTGTTTTTGTTGTTGTTGTTGTTTTGTTTTTTGAGACAAGGTTTCTCTGTATCTTTGGAGCCTGTCCTGGAACTCACTCTGAAGACCAGGCTGGCCTCAAACTCACAGAGATCTACCTGCCTCTGCCTCCTGAATGGTGGGATTAAAGACGTGAGCCACTGTCTGGCTAATCTTTGAAATTACAGTTTTAGATAACCCAAACATACCAAGAAGCCTGAGAGAAACAACAGTTAGTTTATGGGATTGAGAATACACTTTCATGTATGTTAAAATAACAAAATGGCTGTGCACTAAGAGGGTTGAAAAGACTGGGTGTCTACAACAGAGCGAGTTCCAGGACAGGCTCCAAAACCATAGAGAAACACTGTCTCGAAAAACCAAAAAAAAAAAAAAAAGAAAAAAGAAAAGACTGGGTGTGATGGCTCACACCTGCAATCCCAACATTCAGGAAGCTAAGACAGGAGGAATGCTGTGAATTCAAAATCATCTCTGGACTACATACATAGTGAGTTCCAGGTTATCTTGGGCAATAGAGTGAAACTCTGTCAAAGGAAAAAAAAAGCTGGGTAATGGCCTTTAACATGCCTTTAATCCCAGCACTTGGGAGGCAGAGGCAGGCGGATCTCTGAGTTCGAGACCAGCCTGGTCTCTACGGCGAGTTTCAGGACTGCCAGGGTTACTCAGAGAAACCCTGTCTCAAAACACTAATTTGGGGAAGATAAATGGAAGGAAGGACAGACTACATCTTATTAGTGGGATTAGGAATCCAGATGTTCTGTGACTGCTGGGTGAAATGTCATTGCTGTAGTCTAGATGGGTGGATTTTATCATCTTTTCTCCCAGAACCTGAAAACAGCTGTTTCTGAACATCCTACTCTCCACGGCTTCTTTGGGCTAGGTGGTACTTTGTAGGTCTCCCGCTAAACTCTACCCAGGCACTGTCTGGAGTGGTGACTACCCTTGAGGATAATTGCATGGGTGTTTGAATTAGCCCTGCGCAGAAGGAGGGAGTTCCCTGTGTGGTAAGCAACTGTGCCTGTTGCTGTAAGGCAGAAACAGCTGCCACCTAGGGGAGAGGAGGGGCAAGGGTGAGGAAGAGCATCATAAAACTGCCCTAGCATTTTCAGGGCAACTTTTTTTTTTTTTTTTTAATTAATTGTTTGCTTGGTTGCTATAGACCTTTATCTCATTTTTTTTTTGAGCACCTACAGAGTTGGTTCTGACGTTTCTGCTTGTTTTATCAATGTTTCCATGGATAGATACTATCTTAGAGCTTCCTTGTTTGCTATCTTTCTGAGGCCACACCCGAACGACCTATATATATCTATTTTTTGAGATAACAGGAATACTTTAATAAATGCTGTACTTTCTGGGCCTAACAGATCTAATTTTCCAATAGGCCCTGGGTGAGATGATTCCATGGGTGGCTTAGGAGGAATGGAGCCCCTCCCATCACATGAATGACGAATGGCCTATTTTTTTTTTTTTTGTTTGTTTGTTTTGTTTTTTGAGACAGGGTTTCTCTGTAGTTTTTGGAGCTTTCCCTGGCTCTCTTTCTGTAGATCAGGCTGGCCTTGAACTCACAGAGATATGCACATCTCTGCCTCCCAAGTGTGGGGATTAAAGGCATGTGCCACCACTGCCCTGCCTGAATGGCCTATTTTTAAAAATCATTACTTATTGATACTTCAGGATCACAAGATGATTGCTACCATGATATCCAGTCTGGATATCCGGCATGGTGAAGTACGGAAGGCTAGAGCATCCCACCAGCAGTGCAAGTCGTATTTGTCTAGAAGTCCAGGAGTAGATGGCATGCCACTGCCTGTGACAATAGAGGCTTTGAACACAGGGACAGCATCCTCTTCTGAACTGTAGGCACAGCCCTTCACCAAATACAGTCTTGGTTCTGAAGACAGAAAAATGAAGACGCCAATAGTAGGCTGGTTACCCCCAAAGAGCCAAAAGCTGGCACTCACATTCACGATGGTCAGCCAAGATAACATGGGTAACTGTTAGGGGATGTTATTTTCAGGTGTGTGAGCTTTTCTTTATGCTGCATTTAACTCTATGGAGCTGTGATTCTTTGCCTGTCTAAAACACCTGATGGTCTTCAATGCAATGCCCATCAAAATCCCAGAAAAATTCTTCAAAGACCTCGAAAGAACGGTACTCAACTTCATATGGAAAAGAAAAAAACCCAGGATAGCCAAAACAATCCTGTACAATAAAAGAACTTCTGGAGGCATCACAATCCCCGACTCCAAACTCTACTACAGAGCTACAGTACTGAAAACAGCCTGGTATTGGCATAAGAACAGATAGGAGGACCAAAGGAACAGAATAGAAGACCCGGATATCAATCCACACATCTTCAAACACCTGATCTTTGATAAAGAAGCAAAAATATCAAATGGAAAAAGGAAAGCATATTTAACAAGTGGTGCTGGCATAACCAGATATCAACACGTAGAAGAATGAAAATTGACCCATATCTATCACCATGCACAAAACTCAAGTCCAAATGGATCAAAGACCTCAACATAAAGCCAGCCACACTGAACCTTATAGAAGAGAATGTGGGAAATACACTTGAACACATTGGCACAGGAGACCACTTCCTAAATATAACCCCAGCAGCACAGACACTGAGAGAAACAATTAATAAATGGGTCCTCCTGAAACTGAAAAGCTTCTGTAAAGCAAAGGACATGGTCAACAAGACAAAATGACAGCCTACAGAATGGGAAAAGATCTTCACTAACCCCACATCAGACAGAGGTCTGATCTCCAAAATATACAAAGAACTCAAGAAATTGGACACCAAAAAAAAAAAAAACACATAATCCAATAAAAAAAATTGAATACAGACCTAAACAGAGAACTCTCAATGGAGGAATCTAAAATGGCTGAAAGACACTTAAGGAAATGTTCAACATCCTTAGTCACCAGAAAAATGCAAATCAAAACAACTCTGAGATTCCATCTTACACCTGTAAGAATGGCCAAAATCAAAAACACTGATGACAACTTATGCTGGAGAGGTTGTGGGGAAAAGGGAACACTTCTGCATTTCTGGTGGGAATGCAAGCTGGTACAACCCCTTTGGATGTCAGTGTGGCAATTTTTCAGAAAATTAGAAATCAACCCTTCTCAAGACCCAGCAATCCCCACTTTTCGGTATATATCCAAAGGATGTTCAATCGTACCACAAGGACATGTGCTCAACTATGTTCATAGCAGCATTGTTTGTCATAGCCAGAACCTGGAAACTACCTAAATGCCCCTCGACCAAAGAATGGATAAGGAAAATGTGGTACATTTACGCAATGAGTACTACACAGCAGAAAAAAAAAATAACGACATCTTGAATTTTGCAGGAAAATGGATGGAGCTAGAAAACATTATTTTGAGTGAGGTAACTCAGACACAGAAAGACAATTATTACATGTACTCACTCATAGGTGGTTTTTAAACATAAAGCAAAGAAAGCCAGCCTACAAACCACAATCCCAGAGAACTTAAACAACAATGGGGACACTAAGAGAGACTTACATAGATCTAATCTACATTGGAAGTAGAAAGTATAAAAAGACAAGATTTCCTGAGTAAATTGGGAGGGAGGGTTGAAGGGGGGGAGGGAGAGGCAGGGAGGGGAGCAGAGAAGAATGTAGAGCTCAATAAATATCAATAAAAATATATAAAAAACCCTGATGGTCTAATAAAGAGATGAGCAGTCTATAGCTAGGCAGGAGCAAGGACAGGCAGAGCTGACAAACAGAGAGGCTAAGCAGGAGAACGGAGAACGAGGAGCAAGAGAACCAGGAGGGGAGGAGGGCAGGGATCAACCACACAGCCAGCCACGGAGTGAGAAGGGAAATAAGATAAACAGAAGTAGGAAAGATAAAAGTCCAGAGGCAAATGGTAGTCAGAATAATTTAAGATAAGAAAAGCTGGCAGGAAACAAGCTAAGACGGAGCATTCATAACTAAGAACAAGCCTCTGTGTGATTTATTTGGGAGCTGGTGGTGCCCCCCCCCGCCCAAGTCTAAAGAGTAAAACATAACACAACAGGTGATTAGCTTGGCAATGCCACCTTCCCTGCCTTTCCACATGGACCCCAAACTCTGAGTGCTCCTGGAGTACAGAGAAGTCAGATAGTGAACTTTCTTCTCCTCCTCAGGTCCTGCCAAGCAAACATTGACCTGGTCCCAGAGGACTGCCTTGCCGCAATCCTAAACTGCCCCCCTCCACCCTGTGTCCTGTGAAACACTGCTCTGGGCTGCTGACAAACTACATCATAGCTATAGGTAATTGTATGAATGATACAAATAAGTTAAAAATGAGATCTCCTGACTGGCCTTGTAGTTCCGTGGTTTATCACATGCTTACCACATACAAGTCCTAGGTTCATCCTAGGTACCAGGCTTTCCCTGCAAACCCCGAGGTATCTTTTTATCATGCTACAGTTACTACGTTAGTGGAGCCTGGTAAACATACATGATTAGGGGAGAGTGTGGTGAGACACTGTCTGTGCTTGCTGGCGTCACCGAGCGTCTGTTGTTTAAGGGTTGGGACTGACCCTTAGCTGGATACCAGTAACAGAATCTGATAATCTTCTGATAATCCTCATTTAGCTAGAGGAATGAAATCGTGAACTGTGTACTTCAGAGTCATAAACATGCTGAAAATTATAAATCTCAGCTATGGGAACACATTTTAAGGAGATATACCTCCCCCCTCCCCCCAAAAAAAATGAAGGAGGAGGGGAAAGAAGAAAGACAATGATACATCTTAGACACAAAGGATTAACCTCATTCTGTTGTTTTTTGTTTTTTTGCGGGGGTGGGGGAAGGTTTATTTGGCTTACACTTACATTTTCAAATCACTGTCTTAGGGTCTCCACTGCTGTGAAGAGACCATGACCATAGCAACTCTTATGAAGGAAAAGCATTTAATTGGGGTGGTTTACGTTTTCAGAGGGTTAGGCCATTATCACTGTGGTGTGACATGGTGGTGTGCCGGCAGACATGGCACTAGAGAAGTGGCTGAGTGTCCTACATCTTGGCTTGCAGGCAACAGGAAGTGGTTTGTCTCTCAACCTCATTCTTATTCAACCAGCCCAACTTGCAGTGCTGGAAGAGCAGAACCCCCACTACTTTGTGGACCACAATTCCAAATACACTTCCTGA
Source organism: Microtus obscurus (assembly GCA_963919715.1). Lineage (NCBI taxonomy): Eukaryota > Metazoa > Chordata > Mammalia > Rodentia > Cricetidae > Microtus > Microtus obscurus. The sequence continues at coordinate 28,374,889 of CAWTZC010000015.1, forward strand.
TTAAAGGAGTGTTAATATCAAGGGGGAAGTAGCAGGCAAACATGCCTGCGTCACATGCTCAGGAATGAACGCGTGTGCCTTGGGCAAGGTCTAGAGGCGCCCACATACAGGTAATGGAAGTAAGACTGGGCGGTGGTCTTTCTTTCTGTCCCTAGTGTGACTGTGTGATCTTCATGCTTTTTTGGGCTTCAGAATTGAACTCAGACCAGACATCTGAACCCTGACTGTCTGGTACTGGGCTGGGCACAGCTGAGCGACCCTCATGAGACCTGACATATAGAAGGCAGGGCTTTAGCATCTCTCACTTGGGCACTTGGGGTTTTCATGTGACTGTAGTCATTTTTTTTTTTTTTTTGAGACAGGGTCTTACTCTGTAGCCCTGGCTGTCCTGCAGCAACTCACTCTGTAGACCAGGTTGACCTTGAATTTACAGAGATTCACCTGCCTCTGCCTCCAGAGAGCTGGGATTAAAGGCCTTGCACTACCATGTCCCTACCAATAGTAGCTTCTTGTTTCGAGGGTTTGTGATGTGGAAAAATAGCAGCCACATGAACCGAGGTTCAGGTTTCCAGGAGTGTCCTCGATCAAGGACTTGCAGGTGCAGACAGTGCCACACCCCTATCCACTGTGTGTGGGGATCCTCTAGGATCCCCCTGTGTCCTGGAGTGTCCTGGAGGTATCCAGGAAAGGAGCTGCTCTTGAATCCATCTTGATCAGTTTACCCATAACTCATGGTTCTTTGCCTGCCCACTCCACTGTTGTTACCGGAAGCCACCTTCCAAGTAAAACCATTTGTCCTAGGATTCTTGTCTCAGGGTCTGCATCTGGGGGATCAAATGAGAACCCTAAGACAAAGCAGAGATGAGCAGATACCATCTGGAAAGTAACAAGAGAACCGGGAGGTGTTGGATGCAGGCCCTGTGCTGTCTCAGCCTCTGCTGTTTCTACCTAAGCTTGGACAACTCCCCTCTGAGCCCACCAAAGTCCATGGGACACTGGATGACGAGGAGTAGGCCGCTCCCGGCAAGCAGCTGTCTGGGCAAGGAGCCTCGTGAGTGCCTTGCTGCAGTTATCAGCAGCTCAGCTTTGGCAACAGGGGCCAAGGTCCTGGCCCATCTTGGTGATAGCACGAGCCCAAGGAGAGACTGGAAGATTCCTACTGGAAAGAAGCAGAAGGAGAACCATGGGCCCAGGTTGAGTGGGATTTGCCATCCAGATCACCTAACCAGAGTTGTTCAGTGGACTAGGCCAGGGCCAGGGCCGAGAAAGAAACCGAGCAGGAGTAGGGAGGAAGGGTAAAGGGATCAGATGAATCTCTGGTTTCTGTCCTCTGTCAGAACCTGAAGGGACTTTCATCACTGAATCACTGTACCCTCAGTGTCCCTTTATTATCTGGGTGCTAATATCAATTAATCAGTTGCTAGGTTGACAGAGCCTATACTTGATGTTGTTCTCAAGAGGCGATGGGTCAGAGTGCAGGCTGGAGGCCAAGCCCAGGATAATGTTGACATTTCGCAGCTCCATTGAGCTCCCGAGGCCAAAACCAGGCCAGTGCCGGGTCTAGCAGAAGTACAACCCTGCATCTCTCGTCCAGCTGGCTCGAGCAGCGTTCGACTTGGGTTGCACCAGGAAGTGAGTGGGGATTCCAGCACCTTCACTAGGAAGTTCACCTAAGAGGGGGTACATGGAAGGGAGCCATCTGATAGGAGGGGACAGGATGCGTGAATCATTAACCAGACGTTCACAGCCTTATTGGTCCTAATCCCGCCAGACATGTGTTGTCACTAGGAGGAGGAGGTGGCCTTAATGTGCGACTTTGGGAGCCAGTGCTCAGTCTTCCCCAGCTGCCCCTGAGGCCCAGCCCTACTTCTGCTTCCTGACCCAGGGATGGCAGCTGGCCTGAAGGGATGGCTGCTCTGGGCCCTACTCCTGAATTCGGTGAGTCCATTGCTCACGGTTACTTCCTAGTGTCTCCCATTAGGGCAAGGCAAGCCGGGTATCTGATAGTCAGGGTCACACGGTTAGGGGAGGTTTCCCATGCCCAGAAGTAAGTGCTGGCTGGTGGAGTCTCCAGGTCAAGGGGTTGAAGGGACAGAGGGTCAGAGAGGCAAAAGAACGGGGCCTTTGCCTGTGGTTAAGTGGGGACTGAGTTGGGTGCTGGAGGTTCATCCTGGGTGACTATACCCTGAAATATTCTGGGTTTGGGAGGGGCCCTGTTACCATCCTAGTTAGCTCTCAGAGGTGGGGGTTGGCATTTGGTTATGCAGGATGCAGAACAGGAGGGTCTTATACTGACTTGTAAAGACAAGTGTCCCTGGCTTCTGTGTGGAGTACAGTCTAGAGACTCAGACTGACAGCAATAGGGGTCCCTCCACCTCCCCATCTCCTCTGAAGCATGGCCTTTTATTTTTTTTTTTAAATATTTATTTATTTATTTATTCATTATGTATACAATATTCTGTCTGTATGCCTGAAGGCCAGAGGAGGGCGCCAGACCTCTTTACAGATGGTTGTGAGCCACCATGTGGTTGCTGGGAATTGAACTCAGGACCTTTGGAAGAGCAGGCAATCCTCTTAACCACTGAGCCATCTCTCCAGCCCAAGCATGGCCTTTTAAAGCCACACTCTATCAGATGAGTCCTTTTCCTAGTAACCCATCTCTATCCATTAGGAGAGTATCCCTTCATTGGCACCCTAAGCACAGCCCATGCCACACAAGCCTCCCCGTGGCTCTCCCAGCCCTTTGCATGCTCTCCTTCTGGTGTGGGAGGTCCTTCTGTCTATGTGTTGCTTTTATTGGTTAATGAAGAAATCTGTTTCGGCCAGTGCCTTAGCAGAAGAGGGCAAGGTGGGAGTTCCAAGCAGACAGAGAAGGAGAGAATAGGAGTCAAGTAGAAGCCATGGAGCCACCGCCAGAGACAGACTCACTGGAACTTTGCCAGTCAACTACAGTCACTTGGAGATACACAGATGAATTGGAATGGGTTAACCAAAGCTATAAGAGCCAGCTAGCAATATGCTTAAGCTATTGACCAAACAATATTGCAAATAATAAAGTTTCTGAGTGATTATTTTGGGTCTGGGCATCCGGAGCGAACAAGCGGCCTCCACCTGCATCCTTCTTTCTCTGGCTTCTCACTGCCCAGAAGGTACCCATCTGGGCCAACCAGCTTCCGGGCTAATGGATACTATTGGTCTTCTCTGCAGGCCCAGGGGGATCTCTACACACCCATTCATCAGGCTGGCTACTGCACCTTTTATGAAGAGTGTGGGAAGAATCCAGAGCTGTCTGGAGGCCTCACATCACTGTCCAATGTATCTTGCCTGTCTAATACTCCAGCCCGCCAGGTCACAGGGGAGCACCTGGCCCTCCTCCAGCGCATCTGTCCCCGCCTGTACAATGGCCCCGATACCACCTTTGCCTGCTGCTCCACCAAGCAGTTGCTGGCATTAGAGAGCAGCATGTCTATCACCAAGGCCCTCCTCACCCGCTGCCCTGCCTGCTCTGACAATTTTGTGAGCATACACTGCCAAAACACCTGTAGCCCTAACCAGAGCCTCTTTATCAATGTCACCCGTGTGGTTGAGCAGAACACTTCACAGCTCCCGGCTGTGGTGGCCTATGAAACCTTTTACCAGCGCAGCTTTGCTGAGGCGGCCTATGAGTCCTGTAGCCGGGTGCGCATCCCTGCAGCTGCCTCGCTGGCCGTGGGCAGCATGTGTGGGGTCTACGGCTCGGCCCTTTGCAATGCCCAGCGCTGGCTCAACTTCCAGGGAGACACAGGGAATGGCCTAGCTCCGCTGGACATCACCTTCCACCTTGTGGAGCCTGGTCAAGCCCTGCCAGAGGGGATACAGCCTCTGAATGCGGAAATTGCACCATGCAATGAGTCCCAGGGTGCAGACTCGGCAGCCTGTTCCTGTCAGGACTGTGCAGCGTCTTGTCCCATCATTGCTCGGCCTCCGGCGCTGCCCCCTTCCTTCTACATGGGTAAAATGCCAGGCTGGTTGGCTCTCATCATTATCTTCACTGCGGTCTTTGTGTTGTTCACTGCTGTCCTTGTGCATCTTCGAGTGGCTTCCAACAGGAAAAAGCGCAAGACACCAAGCCCCCAGGAAGCCCCCAACCGCCCTCGTAAGCGCAGATTCTCACCTCACACTGTCCTTGGCCGGTTTTTCCAGAACTGGGGCACAAAAGTGGCCTCGTGGCCACTCACCGTCTTGGCACTGTCCTTCGTGGTTGTGATAGCCTTGTCAGTAGGCATGATGTATATAGAACTCACCACAGACCCCGTGGAACTGTGGTCAGCCCCCAAAAGTGAAGCCCGGAAAGAGAAGGCTTTCCACGACGAGCATTTCGGCCCCTTCTTCCGAACCAACCAGGTTTTTGTGACAGCTCGAAACAGGTCCAGCTACCAGTACGACTCCCTGCTGCTAGGGCCCAAGAACTTCAGCGGGATCCTGTCCCTGGACCTGCTGCTGGAGCTGCTGGAGCTCCAAGAGAGGCTTCGCCACCTGCAGGTGTGGTCCCCGGAGGCGGGGCGCAACATCTCCCTGCAGGACATCTGCTACGCCCCCCTCAACCCGCACAACACCACCCTCTCCGACTGCTGTGTCAACAGCCTTCTTCAGTACTTCCAGAACAACCGATCGCTCCTGCTGCTCACAGCCAACCAGACGCTTGGTGGTCAGACTTCCCTGGTGGACTGGAGGGACCACTTCCTCTACTGTGCCAAGTGAGTAGATCTGAGAATAGGTACTGCTATGCCCCCAGGAACCAGGTCAGAGGGCAGCTCCATCCTTCAGAGTCAGGGAGAGCTCCTATGTGTGCACATCAGGGCCTTCGTGTGTGTGTCTGAGTCTGTTTGGGCCCCTTCTTAGAGCTCAGTCCCATCTTACGCTTGTTCTCTGCAGCACGTTAGGCTTCATAGTCCTTCCAGCTCCAGCCCATACGATTTTTCTTTCTGTGATGTCCCTGCTGCGGTCTTAATACTTTTTAGAATTATTTTAATTTCATATGCACAAATATTTTGCCTGCATGTATGTATGTGCATGGCTTATACATGTGCCTGATGCTACAGAGGCCAGAAGAAGTTGCTGGATTCACAGGAACTGAAGTGAAGGTCAGTTGTAAGCGGTCAGGTGGATCCGGGAACCGAACTCTGGTCCTCTGCAAGAATAGCACAGCTCAGGGGCTGGAGAGATGGCTCAGAGGTTAAGAGCATTGCCTGCTCTTCCAAAGGTCCTGAGTTCAATTCCCAGCAACCACATGGTGGCTCACTACCATCTGTAATGGGGTCTGGTGCCCTCTTCTGACCTTCAGGCATACACACAGACAGAATATTGTATACATAATAAATAAGTAAATAATTTAAAAAAAAAAGAATAGCACAGCTCTTAATAACTGAGTTCTCTCTCCTGCCCTCAGTGTCGTCTTAGTTATTTATATCTAAAAGTGACAGCTCAGGGAGCCTTTGTGCTTGCACTGTTTTGTTTCCCCGACTGCGCCAGGATCTGTAGGGCCTTTGATAGCCTAGGATTTGGCCAGAAATAGTTCATTTGGGCTTGACCAAGACTGTGACTAGTCTCTGGTCCAGGGCACCAGGCCAAGTGTTCTAGGGCAGTTTCATCCATCCCCCGATGCTGCTGAGGTTCTGTGTCTGGCTTTGCCCATGTTGGGGGTAGTATAAACAGGATGCCAGCAAGGTCACTGGGGCAAGGGAAGGGTGGTAAGAGGACCAGTAGTGGTGGAAGCTCCTGGAGAAAGAATGGAGAGTGAAGGGCCCCAAGGGCCTTCTCACCACCCTACACTTAAGAGCAGAGCAGGCGAGGGTTACCCCAGCCAAAGGCATGAGTGCTGGTGGTTTCGCTTTGACCTTGCAGATCCCAGGCAGATCTCACATTTTTTCTTTTCTTTTCTTTCTTTCTTTTTTTTTTCTTTTATGGTTTTTTGAAACAGGGTTTCTCTGTAGTTTGAAGCCTGTCCTGGAACACATGTGAACACATCTACTTTTTTTTGGGTGGGGGGCAGATCTCACATTCTTTAAGATCCACTACATTGCTAGGTGGTGGTGGTGCACCCCTTTAATCCCAGCACTCAGGAGGCATAGGCAGGCGAATCTCTGTGAGTTCAAAGCCAGTCTGGTCTACAGAGCAAGTTCCAGGACAGGCTCCAAAGCTACACAGAGAAACCCTGCTCCCTCCCCCAAAAAAGATCCATTTAAGGAGGAAGCCTTTGCTGCCTCTCTCTGCTACTGGCTGTCCATCTTTAGCTAAGTTTCAAGTATGGGCTGCTTCTTAGGGTGTCTGCATTATTCCTCAGACAGAGTTGAACAGAGATGGGCCATTGAGAGGCATCAGGGATGCGGTGTGATTTTTTTTAAATATTTATTTATGTATACAATATTCTGTGTGTGTGTGTGTGTGTGTGTGTGTGTGTGTGTGTGTGTGCAGGCCAGAAGAGGGCACCAAACCCCACCACAGACGGCTGTGAGCCACCATGTGGTTGCTGGGAACTGAACTCACGACCTTTGGAAGAGCAGGCAATGCCCTCAACCACTGAGCCATCTCTCCAGCCCCCTGTTTTTGTTTTTTTCCTGTGTTGTTTATTTTGTTTTGTTTTCAGATAAAGTCACACTATTTGAGGTTGTCCTCAAATCCACGCTCTTCCCTCAGCCCCCTGAGGAACAGGGGTTGCAGCCTCGTGCTATCATGCTTAGCTCGTACCATCTCTCTCTCTTTTTTCATATTTTAATATGGGAGAAGGAGCCATCGTGCAGTGTGTTTTACAAGTAAGCTCCTGTACAGTCACAGCTTTATTAGAACTTTGGACTTCAGATGGAAAGCTCTGGGAACAAGTGCCCTTAGAATTAACTCAGTCAAACATTTAAACATGACATTACAGTATAGTCTTCCAAACCCCAGATGGCATTTAAACAGGCTAACAGATGTCACTACTGGTCTCTAAATGGACAAAACAACACTGTGGCTGACACTGGGTCCCAGGCTGGTATTGCACCACTTGCTTCTGTATCTCAGGGAACAGAGGGAATCCTAACACAGGCATGATTATTCCAGGGGTCCTTATGAGAACTGCTAAGCTCAGGGTCACATCTTTTACTTTGTGAGGAAACCGACGACAGCTGTCCTATTACTTGAGAGCCACCACGAGAGGTACTCACACTATACCCATTTAACCCAAAAGACTCCATTGAAAATAATTTAGGCTTCTTCACAGAGAAAATCCCCTATTGGACACCCAGTGAAGGGCCAACTTGTGCCATTTTTATTTTGCTTTTGGATGCTTGTAACTCTTAAGTGAGCTGATTACACTTATTTCATAGACTGGAAAGCTGAAGCTCAGAGTGGTTTGGTAAACTGCTGAAGGTCATACAACAATCTGGTGCTTTTTAGATGGTGCTGTTGACTGGTACACCCCTCCGCACTGAGAACATGTGTTAGGAGCTTTGTGTAGGCATTCTGCTCTGTCTCCACAGGGATGTACTCTGTAGAAAGCTCTGAGCTCCAGGGCTCAACTCAACACTTGGAGGGGTCAGGCTCTGGGAGGGAGGAGAAGGGCAGCATTGAGACCTGTGCTGAAGACGGTCATGGCTCAAGTCTGGGCTCACTGCTTCATTGTGATGCTCATTTGGAACTGGAGTAACCACAGGTCTGGATGTTTGGCTATGCGAGGGGACCTGAGATGCACAGAGTCGATCATACAGTACCTGTCCAAAGGAGACGCCCAAGGCAGCCCCTACCCCATTCTGTGGACTGGGGGAACCACAGGAGAGCACCTTGTAGAAAGATGGTCATTTTGAACCCTCTGGTCCAGGTAGTTGGAACTCATTGCTCCTCCCTCAGGGAGCTGAGGGCCTGAGGTAGGGTGGGGCCAAAGGAACCAGGCAGGGGCAGGAAAGTATCTTTCTCTTTGTGGTTTCCCTCCAGTGCCCCTCTCACATTCAAGGACGGCACGTCTCTGGCCCTGAGCTGCATAGCTGACTATGGGGCTCCTGTCTTCCCCTTCCTTGCTGTTGGGGGGTATCAAGGTAAGTGATGTAGGCCCCGGGAGGCTAATGAAGGGACAATTTTAGGGCAGGAATAACAGGTAGAAGGGAGAGGCCATAGGGATAGGTGTTTCCAGTGCCTGGGTGCCTGGCTTAAGGAGGCTGCAGAGGATGCTTCTACCTCCCCTCTGCCATTCTTAACGCTGCCAGGGAGCTCTGGTTTTGTGCCTTTGGCTGGGAGGGGGAACTGGAGGATGGGATAAGGCCATTGTTGGAGTGGGGAAGCAGGAGAGGAACAGGAATGGGAGAAGGGTGCAGCCTGAGGGGGTATTAGAAGGGAGGCTCAGAGTTGCTCTTTTCAGGGACGGACTACTCGGAGGCAGAGGCGCTGATCATAACCTTCTCTCTCAATAACTTCCCTGCTGATGATCCCCGCATGGCCCAGGCCAGGCTCTGGGAGGAGGCTTTTCTGAAGGAAATGCAAGCCTTCCAGAGCAGCACGGCTGACAAGTTCCAGGTTGCATTCTCAGCTGAGGTAGGGACCCTGCAGAGTTCCTGGTTCTGTGCTTGCAGTTCCAAAATGGTTTGGGGTCGGTTCCAGTCAAATCCACATCCTTGTTCTACCCCCTCCTGAATGGCTCCAGGCCGTGAAAGCCTGTGCCCACCCCAATAAGGCGCCTGTGTTAGAGGCTCCTGTAGCTCCCCAGAGCATGCAGCAGGCCGCTCCACAGAGAAACCCAGCACGTGGTTAGTGACCTGGTTGTGTGCTCGCAGCGCTCTCTGGAGGATGAAATCAACCGCACCACCATCCAGGACCTGCCTGTCTTCGCCATCAGTTACCTTATCGTCTTCCTGTACATCTCCCTGGCCCTGGGCAGCTACTCCAGATGGAAAAGAATAGCGGTAAGCGCAGGAGGGATCCAGTAAGAGGGACCCTGAGCCTAGGACAGCTCTAGAGGGCCTTCTAAAGTGGTCCTAGGGAGGGCTCCTTAACCTGGCAAGTTAGACCCATTCAAAGGGAACCCCTCAAAGGGTGGTATTTCTTGGATATGGTCTGTGTTGAAAGGCCCAAAGTTTTCTTCCTGTAATCTAGCATATACCCACTGTCCACACACAAGGTTACCATGTAAAAGGCCATGCCGTGCAATTCTGGAAGATGTAGCCAGGCACACCTGCATTTTTGGGTGCCACGGGCCTGCCCCTGGAAGAATGGTATAGCCTAGAGACTTAAATATACATATGGGTTCTTCACTGAAGTGGGTGGCACTGAGCACGTGTGAGCACCAAGGGGACCTGCCTGTTTCTCACCCAACCTGGGGAGTAAGGAGGATCTGGGCAGGTGCTCTGGTAGCCAACAGGCTGAGCCTAGCTGCATTGCAGGTGGATTCCAAGGCTACTCTGGGCCTAGGCGGGGTGGCTGTTGTGCTGGGAGCAGTCATAGCTGCCATGGGCTTCTACTCCTACCTGCGTGTCCCGTCCTCTCTGGTTATCATCCAAGTGGTACCTTTCCTGGTGCTGGCCGTGGGAGCTGACAACATCTTCATCTTTGTTCTTGAGTACCAGGTAAGAAAGGAGGGGCTCTTTATACCCTCTGGCAACACCACACCCTCGTTAGACAAAGCCCCGCATAGAGGTGCTGACATCCTTGCGGACTCTTCTATTCAGGCTTATACGTGTAGGAAATGGCGTGGGTTGACACAAATTTATTCACACTACTTGCTGATGGAAGTTTTCATCCTGCCTGGTCCCGCAGCCATTCAGTCCCCAAACAGAGGCTTGTATTAATTATAAACTGTTTGGCCTATTAGCTCAGGCTTGTTATTAAATAGCACTTACAACTTAAGTTAACCCATAATTCTTGTCTATGATTAGCCATGTGGCTTGGTAACTTTTCTTGGTGAGGCATTCTCATCTTGTTTTCTCTGTGTTTGACTGGTGACTGTGTCTCTGCCTTTACTCTTCTCAGAATTTTCTTAGTCTTGTTGCTCCGCCTATACTTCCTGTCTGGCTACTGGCCAATCAGCATTTTATTAAACCAATACGCGTACAAGAGCACTATCCCACAGCAAGTAGTGTCATCTTGAATTTGCTTTCAGTTAAGCACAGGGTGTCCAGTGAGTTTTCTATATCCATGCATTAGAGCTACCTCTTTCCTGCCTTTGCACTACTTTGTGTGGCACCCACAGTAAGCACAAACCAGAGTCCTTTAGCCTCTCTTTGCTGTGAGGACTTAGTGACAAGAATGCTTGGTCCTTTTCATATCTAGAATCACTAAGTGGTTCTTGAGGCCACAACACAGAAGCAGAAGGTGTGGCTGTGAGTTGTTAGTAGGCTGTTCTCTCTCCAGAAGGTCTGGCAGTTCCTCAGATTTGGCCAGGACTCGAAGCCCTTACCACGCTGTTGCTGGCCTTTAGAGTCTGGTGACCTTGGCAGACCCTGTACACTCTGTCTCTTTGCCCACACAGAGGCTGCCTAGGATGCCTGGGGAACAGCGAGAGGCCCACATTGGCCGTGCCCTGGGCAGTGTGGCCCCCAGCATGCTGCTGTGCAGCCTCTCTGAGGCCATCTGCTTCTTCCTAGGTGAGTGAGGGCTGTCCTCCACCCAGGAGCTACCCTGCTAGGTTATTCTCCGTGGGGCGAGTTTCTTAGAAGGCAGTGGGCATTTCCTGCTTTAAACTCTCTGTGCTGACTTCTGGTCCATGAGACCAGGATGATCTGACAGATCCTCTGTCCCCAACAGGGGCCTTGACCCCCATGCCGGCTGTGCGGACCTTTGCCTTGACCGCTGGTCTGGCGATTCTCCTCGACTTCCTGCTCCAGATGACTGCCTTTGTGGCCCTGCTCTCCCTGGATAGCAAGAGGCAGGAGGTAAAGCCAGCTAGGCCAGGACCAAGGAATTTACCCTGCCTGGGTTGCTATGTTCACTGAAAGATGTGGCGTTATGACCACAGAGGTAGCCAAGAGAGCTGGGTGGGAGGCAGGGGCATTATTCTGAGAGAGGGTGTTTGGGATGTGTGTTCTGCAATTACCCATAGAAAGAGAATTTATTTTTACTTATTTTTGGAAGTATCACTAAACCTCCTAAAATTATGTAAGTTTACATAATAAATTATAAAGTTAACAGTAGTCAAGCTGGTGTTTTTTTAATGATGTAAAATTCAGTATTTGATTGAGGCAGGAAATAAAAGCAACATAAACTGCAGTGGCCATCTCCAGAGCTTCCCTGGGTGGGGTGGTTCCTGGGGTCTGCCTTGGACATGGTCTTGAGAGACTGCCATCCTCTAGGCCTCTCGCCCAGACGTCTTATGCTGCCTTTCACCCCGGAAACTACCTCCACCTGAACAAAACGAGGGACCCTTACTCCGCTTCTTCCGAAAGATATACGCTCCCTTCCTGCTGCACAGGTTCACCCGCCCTGTTGTGGTATGTGGGCTGAGGCAGCTGTACCACTTTAGGAGAAAGGCAATCAGAACATGGTGGTGGTGATGGGGTGGCTGCCCAGGTCCAGGGCAGATACTTGGAGCGAGAGCTCAAGTCTTTCTAGCTCTAGGATGTTTCTCAGAATGCCCAATAATGCTATGCAAGTCTGGGGGAAGATGGGGCTGTTTGGGGAGGGGTTCTCACATGCCAGTTTCTCCCTCAGATGCTTCTGTTTCTGGCCCTGTTTGGAGCGAATCTCTACTTCATGTGTCACATCAGCGTGGGACTGGACCAGGAGCTGGCTCTGCCCAAGGTGAGTGGTGTCTTCTCATCCCTTGATCCTGAGACCTGGGAGAAGCAGCAGTGCCGGAGGGTGGGGGGGGGGGACACATGAGACAAGGCTTGGCACCATGTGGAAGCCACATCCATGGCTGTAAAGTGCAAGGGTTGGGTGCTGGCTCAGGCCACAGTATACGCCCTGCACCAGAGGGCTCTCCACATTGCTATCCACACAGGGACGGCCATTTCCTTCTATGTGAATTCCTTACTGATGATTTTTTTGGGGGGGGAGGGATTTATTACTTTTATGTGTATGAGTGTTTTGTTGGCATGTATGTTTGTGTGCCAATTGGGTGCCTGTGCTTGCAGAGGTCAGGAAGAGGGTGTCAGCATCCCTGGTACTGAAGTTACAGATGGTTGTGAGCCGCCCTGTGGGTGTTGGGTGGGAATTGATCTCAGGTACTCTGCAAGAGCAACAACGGCTCTTACTTGCTGAGTCAACGCACCAGCCCCCAACACTTGTTATTTCTCTGTGTTTTTAATTTTTGGTGCTGAGGATCAACTCTGGGATCTCTCACTTGTTGGGAAAGTGCTTTATCAGTAAGCTATAAAGTCCTATCCTGTCTGCGTGCTTGTTTGTTTTGAGTCAGGGTTTTTCTGTGTAACAGCTCTGGCTGTCCAGGAACTTACCTTCATTCTCCTCCTCCTCCTCCTCCTCCTCCTCCTCCTCCTCCTCCTCCTCCTCCTCCTCCTCCTCGTCCTTCTCCTCCTCCTTGTCCTCTTCCTCATCCTCCTTCTCCTCTTCTCCTTCTTCTTCTTCCTTTTCCTCCTCCTCCTTCTAATAAGTCATGGTACAGGGTTCAAGTAGTATCTATCTGTTTGTAGTGGTGGATTCTTTTGTTGAGACAGGGTCTCATTTTGTAGCCCAGGCTGGTCTGGAACACCCTGTCCCGTTATTTTGGTCTCTTGAGACTCCTGGCAGTGCTGATGCTTTATAGTGCTTTCAATGTGCATCTTTTCATTTGATATTGATCGCCTGTATATCTTATGTAAGAAAAATATGTGTTTAAGTGCTTTTTGTTATATATAACAGGTCGCGCACAGAAGAGATTTGAGCCATCTCTCCAGCCCCTTTGCTCATTTTTGAATTGGCTTTTTGTTGTTGATGTTGCTAAGGCTTAAGAGTTCCCTGTGTGTTCAGGAGATCTGCTTCTTTTTTTTAAAAAAAATATTTATTTATTTATTTATTATGTATACAATATTCTGTCTGTGTGTATGTCTGCAGCCAGAAGAGGACACCAGACCTCATTCCAATGGTTGTGAGCCACCATGTGGTTGCTGGGAATTGAACTCAGGACCTCTGGAAGAGCAGGCAATGCTCTTAACCACTGAGCCATCTCTCCAGCCCCCAGGAGATCTGCCTCTTGTGGAGACCTAATTATCAAAACGTTTTTCTCTTTCTGCGGGTTGCCTTTTTATTCTAGTGGTAGTGTGTCTTGGTATGTGAAACATTTTTTTTAAAGGTTTATTTATTATGTATACAACATTCTTCCTCCACGTATGCCCGCACACCAGAGGAGGGCGCCAGATCTCAGTACAGATGGTTATGAGCCACCATGTGGTTGCTGGGAATTGAACTCAGGTTCTCTGGAAGAGCAGCCAGTGCTCTTAACCACTGAGCCATCTCTCCACGTGAAACATTTTAAAATAGCCACAGTGTTTCCTTTTGTTGCTTGACTTCGATGTCATATCCAAGAAACTGCTAAATCCAAACTATGAAATTTCTCCTGTTTCTCCTAAAGGTTCTTATAGCTTTAGATCTTATACATAAGCCTTTGATTCATTTGAGATTTTTTTTAAAGATTTATTTATTTATTTATTTACTTATTTAATTATTTATTATGTATACAACATTCTGCCTCCATGTATGCCCACACACCAGAGGAGGGCGCCAGATCTCATTACAGATGGTTGTGAGCCACCATGTGGTTGCTGGAAATTGAACTCAGGACCTCTAGAAGAGTGGACAGTGCTCTTAACCACTGAGCCATCTCTCCAGCCCCCTTGTTTTTTTTTTTTGTTTGTTTGTTTTTTGTTTTTGTTTTTGTTTTGTTTTGTTTTTGTTTTTCTAGACAGGGTTTCTCTGTGGTTTTGGAGCCTGTCCTGGAACTAGCTCTTGTAGACCAGGCTGGTCTCGAACTCCCAGAGATCCGCCTGCCTCTGCCTCCCGAGTGCTGGGATTAAAGGCATGCGCCACCACCGCCCGGCTGGTTTTTTTTTTTTTTTTTTTTTTTTTTTTGAGACAGAGTTTCTTTGTGTAACCTTGGCTGTCCTAGAACTCACTCACACCAGGTTGACCTTGAACTCAGAGGTCTGCCTGCCTCTGCCTCCTGAGTGTTAGGACTAAAAGTGTTCAAAGCCATCACCTGGCTTTGAGTTGATCTTTATAAATGATGCTGTGGAAGTGTCCAGATTTTAATTTTATCCAGCTTCCTCAGGACCATTTACTAAAAAAATTATAGCTTTCCTTCATAAAATGGCTTTGGCACCCTTACCAAAACAAATCACCCAGACATGCCTGTGGATCCTTATTATGCCCCATTGATCTCTATGCCTGCTCCCATGTCCGTACCACCCTGCTTTGATTCAGTAGGTGAATTCCTTTCTTCCTTCTTTTTCTTTTCTTTTTTTCTTCTTCCTTTCTTTCTTTCTGAGACAGGGTTTCTCTGTGTAGTCCTGACTTTCCTGGAACTTGCTCTATAGACTAGGCTGGCCTCCAACTCACAGCAATCCACTTGCCTCTGCCTCCCAAGAGCTGGGATCAAAGGTGTGGGCTGCCATTGCTCATAGAAGTCAAATTTCAGACCAGAGTGTGAGTCTTTCACATTTGCTCTTTGTCAAGGCCTCTTGGGCTATTCGAGTTCTTTAGATATTACATTTGAATTTCGCTTGAAAAAAAAATTTTTTTTGAGACAGGGTTTCTCTGTGGCTTTGGAGCCTGTCCTGGAACTAGCTCTTGTAGACCAGGCTGGCCTTGAACTCACAGAGATCTGCCTACCTCTGCCTCTCAGTGCTGGGATTAAAGGTGTGTGCCACCATTGCCCAGCTATTAGTCTGAAATTTTTATATTTTTTTCAAAAACTATTATTGGTGTTTTCACAGGGATTACAGTGACTCCAGTGAATTTTTTTTAATTAATTTATTTATTTAGTATACAATGTTAGTTTCCATGTCTGTCAACATGCCAGAAGAGAGCATCGGACCTCATTATAGATGGCTGTGAGCCACCATGTGGTTGCTGGGAATTGAACTCAGGACCTTTGGAAGAGCAGGCAAAGCTCTTAACCACTGAGCCATCTCTCTAGCCCCCCCCCACCTTTTTTTTTTTTTGAGACAGGGTTTCACTAGGTACTCACTGCATTCATCTGGTTGGCCTTAAACTCACAGAGATGGCCTGCTTCTGCCTCTCGAGTCGTGGGACTAACGGTGTGCACCACCACACTTGTCCTAAGCTACTGTCTCCCTGCAAGCTAAGCACCTGAGCTACGCCCCAGCCCTCCTCTCTGAGAGACAGTTTTGCTACTTTGAATACCTAACTCCACCGACTCCAAACTTGCTGCTGAGAAGTGTGGAAATGGCTGCATTGCATTCCTTCCGTGTGACAAGAATTTCTCTTGTGTTGTCCACAGTGTCCTTTGATGTTGGCTTTTGACAGTTGTAGTACCATGTGCTTTGGGCTAGATTTGCTTGAATTTGTTCTATTAGACCTTGCCTGAGTTCCTTTAATGTTTATGTTTATGGCCGGGCGGTGGTGGCGCACGCCTTTAATCCCAGCACTTGGGAGGCAGAGGCAGGCGGATCTCTGTGAGTTCGAGACCAGCCTGGTCTACAAGAGCTAGTTCCAGGACAGGCTCCAAAAACCACAGAGAAACCCTGTCTCGAAAAAAAAAAACAAAAAACAAAAAAAAGTTTATGTTTATGTCTTTCATCAATTTGGGGGATTTTTGATTATTATTTCTTCAAATAATCTGTTTCTTTCATTTTTCTTCTCTTTCTGAAATTCTTACAATGCATATATGGGTTTACTTGATGTCTCCTGGGACCTGTGTGTATCTTGGCATGTGCTTCATGTGTGTGTCAGGGTCTGTTTCTCTGAGTACATGGTTCTGCGTGTACCTCAGTCTGTGTCTTGTATGTATGTGTGCAGGCACTCTGGATACTTCTGAGTGAGTTCCTTTCCATGTGCCTCTGAGCACGCATATCTGAGTGTTTATCCGTGTGTACACCGTGTGTGTGCACCTCTAAACATGCTCCTCTGTACACTTCTCGGCTTACCTCAGTAGGTACGTTCGTATGGAGTGTTCAGCATGTGCCTCTGTACGAACTGGGTGCACACGGTCCCCCGAGACTCAGAGAGTCCCTTCTTTCCCAGGACTCCTACCTGATCGACTACTTCCTCTTTTTGAACCGATACTTTGAAGTGGGGCCTCCAGTGTACTTTGTTACCACCTCGGGCTACAACTTCTCCAGCGAGGCAGGCATGAATGCCATTTGCTCTAGCGCAGGCTGTGACAGCTTCTCCTTAACCCAGAAGATCCAGTACGCCACTGAATTCCCTGAAGAGTAAGTGGCTGGTCTCCCCTGCACCCCGACTTGCCCCTTCTCTTCTTCCTCTCCTGTTTTCTTTTCCTGCATGTTCTGCCCCTGCAGTTAGTAAGGCCAGAGGAGGCCCAGTGCAGGGCTCAGGAAGGAGTCACCAGGCTCCCTGGCTTCACCTACTTTCCCGTGTCTGGCCTCAGGTCTTA
Organism: Microtus obscurus; assembly: GCA_963919715.1. NCBI lineage: Eukaryota > Metazoa > Chordata > Mammalia > Rodentia > Cricetidae > Microtus > Microtus obscurus. Next base: position 28,391,399 of record CAWTZC010000015.1, read on the forward strand.
TCTGGCGATCCCAGCATCCTCCTGGGTAGACGACTTCATCGACTGGTTGACTCCATCCACCTGCTGCCGCCTTTACTCCTTTGGTCCCAATAAGGATAAGTTCTGTCCTTCAACTGACAGTGAGTGTGAGGCTGCAGGGGGCTCACTGCCCATTACAGCTTAGGGAAACTGAGGCAAGAGAGGAGAAAGGATTGGTAAGGCTCTCAGTTGTCCCACCACACCCATAGGGTTCCGCCAGGTTAGGCCTGAGGCACCCGCACTTGTGCATCCCCGGGGTCTCATGCCTTTGCTTGTTGACCATGCTGGTTGTGGGCAGTGGGCAGTGGAGCTGGGAGTAGGACTGTGGCCCTGTGTGTGAAGGTGCTGTGTTTATAGTGTGAAAGAACCCAATGCTTCACCTAGGGTCCCTCTCCTACCAGCCTGTAGTGACCAATTGAGGGTGGCAGGTATAAACTCCTCAGCACTGGGGACCTTAGATTGGGGAACAGAGGGAGAGTCACAACAGGAGCTGCTGGTCCGCTATGTCACTGCCCAGAGTCCCTCCTCCCTGCAGCTTCCTTCAACTGTTTGAGAAACTGCATGGGCTTCACGCTGGGCCCCGTGAGGCCCACACCAGAACAGTTTGACAAGTACCTGCCCTGGTTCCTGAACGACGCACCCAACATCAGATGTCCCAAAGGGTACGTTCAGAGATTGGCTCCTGCTGGGTTCTGGAGATGGTGGACCCAGAGGGACAGAAGTGTCCAGTCACAGCTTCCCTGGGATACAGTGGGCGGGTTGACAGGACAAGGTCTCATCCCCACTAAGCCTCTGCTCTGGCCTCTTCTTTGCAGGGGTCTAGCAGCGTATAGAACCTCCGTGAATTTGAGCTCAGATGGCCAGGTTATAGGTAAGTATGGCCTAGCTTGGGGAGGAGGTCTCAAGTCAGCTAGTTGCTTTAGAGTCCCCCAAGAGTGCCTGTGGGTCTGATATGTGTGTGTATGTGTGCATGCGCGTGTGAAGGTGTGTGTGTGCACGTGTGTGTGATTGTTCTGGGCTTGTCAGCAAGGAACCTACTTTCCAACTCCATGAGCCAGGACTTCAGTCATTCTTTCACCCCCAGTCCATGGCCACTGTGAATTATGGTAGCCTTTCTAAGAGCTCCTGTCATACTTGGGAGCCGCCCACCTCAACACATAGTCACTCGTGTGTGTGTGTGTGTGTGTGTGTGTGTGTGTGATATGGCGATGTCAGCAGCAGCAGCTGACTAAATGAGGTAGGATGTCACTGTGTAGGGGAAGCCCTAGAGCCGTCAACAGCAACAAGGGGGGTGAAGTCGGACTGGTAGGGAGAAGGATCCAGTGTGTTATCAGCATAGCACAGAAGGTAGCAGAACCAGACAGCCATCTGCATGGAGGGAGCCAGCCATGGTGAGATCTGTGTTGAGTACCCTGGTGGCGCTGGCACGGAGATGGGGGAGCATCAAATGAGTTCATTTTTTACTAACTACAACTGTAGCACACTTACTCCACTCTCTCAGCTGACTCTCCTATGAAGTTCCCATCTTCCAAGAAGGCATGCAGACCCCATGTAGTCAAAAGGGAGTGGGGTGTCAAGGACAGAGGGGTGGGTTGTTTCTTGGAGGGAACCCTGGCCCACATAACCCAGGGTAGGTCTGCATCCATCATGGACCTTAATACCCTACAGCAGCGCTTTTCCAAGTGAGAGCCCTGCCCCCCACCACACATCAGTATCAGCATCGTCAGGAAAACATTAGATGTGCCCAAGCCTTGCCTGAGACTTGCCAGACCATATCTCTGCATAGGGATGACCATGCCTCTAGCTGTGAACCACCTGCAGGTGCTCCTCACGTTTGACATCAGGCTCCACAGGCACCTAGTACACTGTCTGTGTGTCTCGCGGATCTCTCCGAGTTCAAGGCCAGCCTGGTCTACAGAGTGAGTGGCAGGACAGCCGGGACTACACAGAGAAACACAGTCTTGAAAAAAAATATCAAAAAAAGAGAACATAATTGTACTTATTGGCAGGATCCCTAAGTCAGAGCTCTAATAATCCAGTCATTTTTGTTTGCCTGTCTTCCTTTCTAGTCTGTTCCTTTAGGAATAGGCAAACTGAAAAATTAATATTTTTTGAGACAGGTTCTCACATAGCCCACATTAGTCTAGAACTTTCTATGTAGTATGGAATTCCTGATCCTCCGGCCCACCCCAAGTACTGAGACCATAAGAATGAAGCATCATACTTCAACGAAAACCAGGCTAAGTTTTTGTGTAAAAATCCAGTGCATGGGCTGGACAGTGGTGGTTCACGTCTTTAATCCCAGCACTCAGGAGGCAGAGGCAGGCAGATCTCTGTGAGTTCGAGGCCAGCCTGGTCTACAAGAGTTAGTTCCAGAACAGGCTCCAAAGCTACAGAGAAACCCTGTCTCAAAAAGAAAATAAAAATCCAGTACATGTTTTGAAAGCACACAAGGAGGATTTGGTTTTGCCAGGGAGATCTCTCAGTTTTGTTTTGATTTTGAGACAGTAACTCACTCTCTAGCCCATGCTGGCCTCGAACTTGCAGTTATTTTCCTACCTTAGCCTGCTGGGTGTGTGATTACAGGCGGTATGCAGGGGTGGTTTTTTTTTTTTTTTGGAAGATTTATTTAACATGTACATAGTGTTCTGCCTGCATGCCAGAAGAGGGCACCAGATCTCATTAGAGATGATTGTGAGTCACCATGTGGTTGCTGGGAATTGAACTCAGGACCTCTGGAAGAGCAACCAGTGCTCTTAAGCCCTGAGCAATCTCTCCAGGCCCCAGGAGTAATCTTTTAAGTTTCAATGGTCCTTGACAATTGAATGACTGACTTTGGGTTTCAGAGAATGCCAGGAGGAGTAACTATAGTTTGTTTGTTTGTTTGTTGGGGGTGTGGGGCTGATGCAAAGTGCAAATGTAGGTCTTGGGCCTGAAAGATGGCTTGCAAGTTCAGAGCACCGGCTGCTCTTCCAGAAGACCCAGGTCTGACTCCCACACCCACATGGCAGCTCATAACTGCCATTAACTCCAGTTAGAGGGGATCCCATGCCCTCTTCTGGCCTCCACGGGCACCAGGAATTCATGTGGTGCCCAGACATATATGCAGTCAGAACAACTCACACACGTTAAAAATAAGTAAGAAAATGCAGGTCTGTTGTAGAAAATCGATGAGGAATTTCAGGTGGCGCTGGCAGAATCCTGAACCCAGCCCGATTACATGTCTGTGTCACTGTCTCTGGGATGCGAGGATGGGTGTGACCTTTGACTTTCCTCTCCTGCCGTGGTCCTTTAGCCTCCCAGTTCATGGCCTATCACAAGCCCCTCAGGAACTCAGAGGATTTCACAGAAGCTCTCCGGACATCCCGGCTGCTAGCAGCCAACATCACAGCTGAACTGCGGAAAGTGCCTGGCACAGACCCAGACTTCGAGGTCTTCCCCTACACGTGAGAACTGGGGGGCTGGGTCAGGGATGTGGGAGGTAATAGTCACACAAGAGATGTTGGGGGCTGCAGGCTTTTGAGTGATCTTGAGAGAGTTTTGTCTCTGGTGACTCCCGGGGTGGCCTGGGACCTGCTCACTTCTTACACGGGCTAGCATCCGACTCAAACCTCTCATGTTTTCCTCCTGAAATGGGATGTCCTACCCACCTGATGACTGGCGCTCTGACCACACCCTGCTCTCTGGCAGGGTCTCCAATGTGTTCTACGAGCAGTACCTGACTGTCCTCCCTGAGGGGATCTTCACACTGGCTCTCTGCTTTGTACCCACCTTTGTTGTCTGCTACCTCCTGCTGGGTCTGGATGCGCGTTCAGGCATCCTCAACCTGCTCTCCATCATCATGATCCTCGTGGACACCATTGGTCTCATGGCTGTGTGGGGTATCAGCTACAACGCTGTGTCCCTCATCAACCTTGTCACGGTAACCCACAGAGCAGGCCACAGGTGGCCTTTGGCAGTTGGGGATCTGAGTCCATAAGCCAACCCCCACCCCCTTACCCCCGGCTCCGTGTAGGCTCCAGAACCTGCCTGGCTTGCTTTCTTGTTTCCCTTTCTTCCCTGTCTACTGCCCTGTCAGCTGAAGTTCCCTCTCTGCCTGTAGGCAGTGGGCATGTCTGTGGAGTTTGTGTCCCACATCACCCGGTCCTTTGCTGTCAGCACCAAGGCTACCCGGCTGGAGAGGGCCAAGGATGCTACCGTCTCCATGGGCAGTGCGGTAAGTGGAGAAAGGTGGATCACCCTGTGCTCTGCCGGACCCTTCATGTCCTGCCTGACTTTTGGATGTGGTCCTTCTCCCCCGCCAGGTGTTTGCTGGAGTGGCCATGACTAACTTCCCAGGCATCCTCATCTTGGGCTTTGCTCAGGCCCAGCTTATCCAGATCTTCTTCTTCCGTCTCAACATCCTGATCACCTTGCTGGGCCTGCTGCATGGCCTGGTCTTCCTGCCAGTTGTCCTCAGCTATCTGGGTGAGTACCCATGCCCACCCCTGTCAGGATGCCATCGTTTTGAGTACTGACCCAAATGGTGCCTGATCCCTTGGAAAACTCATGGAGTCCAGGCCAAGATCGTGAACCTAACTTCCTACTTTGGAAGCTTTTGTGTTTCATTTAATATGCTATAAGCGCGTTTCTTTGTTAACTGACTGTGTCTTAAACACTGTTTGTGTGGTCTGTTGCACTTTTCTGTTGGACTTTTAAACCTGACCTTTGTACACACACGCGCGCGCGACTTTTCGGTGCTCCTGGGGATGGAACCTAGAATACTGCACACGCTAGACAAGTGCTGTACCACGAAGTTACACCTAAGTATAGAAATATATTTTACACTGAGAAATGATGTGTGTGGGCTCACATAGATAAGTAACTAAGACAAGTATCTTACAAAATTATACTTTCTCTAATACACGAAGGAATCTGATATTTTGGTTCTAGCCTATCATTGCTTTGAAAATTCTGGCGTTGATCTACAAGTTTCATTTAATATTAGTGGGTAATAACTCAGAGTTTGAAAACACTGTACTATTGTTTGCGCTGTCACCTGCTTTGTTTTGTATTTTTCTTCACCTGAATAGAAATCACAGGCAGGCAAAGGGAAGCTCTTCAGATGCTGGTCTCTGGCATTTTAGTCCCCTAGTGTTTGGCAGGAGCAGCAGTGGCAGAAGGCAGGTGGAAGCCACAGCAAGCGACACCCTGGTACTACAGCCCTTGTGTAGGCCTTGGGTGTGCGGACCCTTAGCCCTGTAGCCTCCAGAGTCACCACTCTCAGCCTAGGGTGCTGCCACCTTTGGTCCTGGGGACTCGACTCTGTGGGCAGTGTGTGCGTACACCTTCTCTGCTGCAACTCCTTAGAGCTTCGCTCTCTGCTCTCGCTTTCCCCCTCTCTCCATCTGTCGTCCTGTGTCCTGCCATGACTGCTCTAAAGCTGCACCATGGCTTCAAGTAGCCTGTTGCCTCACTGCTGTTTGCGGAGACTGCTCAGCTACTAGAGCCTCCAGTGCCATGCGTTCTACCCATGCTACAAAGTAGGAAAAGATCACCCAAGATGGCGGGCACCCAGGAGAGGGCAGGCACCCAGGGGGCCTGATGTTGCAACACCAGGGGGCAGCCCGTAAGACTGCTCAGCAGACTTGGAGCAGCTTGGTGATATAGCAAGAAAAGGTGTGTTTCGGTGTAGTGGCATTTCATTTGTATTTTAATAAATAAAGCTTGCCAGAAGATCAGAGAGTAAAACAGCCCCAGTGGTCAGCCTTACAGACCAGGCAATGGTAGCACACACCTTTAATCCCAGTAGCCACACTAGTTGCAATAGAAACCAGGCAGTGCATGCCTTTAATCCCAGCCCTAGAGAGGATTATAAAACGGGAGGAGACAACTCTCAATCTGTCTCATTCTGAGATTCCTGGAGGCAGGATCGCCATTTCAGACTTAGGTTGAGGTAAGAGCCAGTGGCTGGATGTTTTGCTTTTCAGCTCTTCTGGTTGAACCCCAATTTCTCTCTCTCTGAGTTTTTATTAATCATACTTTATTTTGGTCAAGCACAGTTTATGTTTGGAATCACAATCTTGCCTCTTAGCATCAACTCTAATCACTGAGGCTCTGTTTTGGGCCAATTGCAGCCTGTCTTCTTAGCATTAATTACATCACTTGGCTTGTGCTTTGGACCAATCATAGCCTTGCCTCTTAGCATCAGTTACAACAGTTCTCTGGCAACACCACCAGGGGGCGTGTTCATCCTCTGGCAGGTGCAATCAGAAGGGCTGTTTGGCTGAGCAAGGAAGAATCCCACAGCTGCTGCTTTGGAAGGCAAAGTGCTCAATCCTGCAATATGTTTTTTTTTTTTTTTTGCAAGGACGTGAACGTCAAAAGGAGTGCTTACAATATAATCTAAAGAATTTATTAGAATAGATAATGATTTCAGATGGTGCTTCTCAGTGCTTAACTCCCATAAATACTCCAGGGAGAAGTGTGTCTCCTCATCCGTCTCACTGCCTCCACGTTTATCTAGGTAGCTTGCAACTACTGGTCATTGGATTATTTCTGACTATACTACTGTATAGCACTGCAGTGACTGACCTTGAGGGTGAATCTTTGACCTTGTCACCCAATATCTTCCTAGAGAAAACCTGGGAATGTTGATTATTGATACCAGTTGTGGATGCTTGCCAGTTTATTTTTTTGACACTAGAGTTATTTATAGGCTCTCACTGACCATCTTTGGGGAGGAGAATGTGTGTGTTGGGGACAGTATGGACCAGTCCTGAGAGATGTTCCAGCCATGGGCTGGAAGTTTCTAGACCGATAGGGGCTGGGGAGTGCCAAGGCCCTTGCAAGCCTATCACCTGCAATGCTGTAGCTGTAGCCAGGAATATCCTGAAGCTAGGGCTATGTAGACAGAGTCCCAGAAAGGCAATGGTAAGTACAGAGCCCGACTTCTTGGTTGCCCTGTGCCATGGGTTTGTGTTACAGAGTAAGGAACAGTGCTTTTCATGGGAGGGTTGCCTGTGGTGTCGGTACCAGATTGTCCCCAGGAGAAAGGGAGAAAGAGACTGGGTGTCAGGGACCCTCTGAGAGAGCATGCCTGCTGAGGTGGACTGGTGAGGGTGGTGGAAATACCAGCTGAAATGGCTGTTGTTAGGGTGAGGCAGAAGGTGCAGATGAAGTCGGAGCCCAGCTCCCATGTTGTAGCTTTGCATTCCTAGCTGTGATGCCTGTGCCATCTCTGTGCCATCTGCACGCCTCTCTGACCATAGGTCTATGTTCTTCTTTCTCTTCTGCAGGACCTGATGTTAACCCGGATCTGGTACTGGAGGAAAAACTAGCCACAGGGGCAGCAACGGCCCCAGAGCCTTCTAGTCCCAAGTACCCCATCCCCGACATAGAATATGTTAACCCTGGCTTTGAAGACTCTACCCCTGGAGCTAGTGTTGCTGGAAACTCTTCACCCAAAAGTGGCCAGAAGTTTTAATGGAGTAGGGGGTCATCCAGGCTCTGGGTCTTCCCTCTGGGTGTCCTCAAGGCCTGGGGGAGGTTGTTCTAAAAAAATGGCTGGCATTCTGACCATGAGGCAGCCGTCAGCACTGGCCGTGGCCCCTTGCTCTCATACCAGGTTCCCGAGGCTTTGGTCAGTGTGAGATTGCCTCCTCCTTCTGGCCCAGGGTCCTGGGGCTGCTGAGGACATGTCTGTCTCAGGCTCAGTCAGGGTAGATATTTCTCACCCAGTTTTTCCCTCCCTTATCAAAACTATCTCTAGGGGCCGGAGAGAAGGCTCAGTGGTTAAGGAGCTCTTGCTGCTCTTATAGAGGACCTAGGTTCAGTTCCCATCATCCACACAGTGGCTCACAACCATCTACCACCCAGTTCCAGGGGATTTGACACCTTCTTTTGACTTCACAGGCACCAGGCATGCAGGTGGGGGCACATGTGTATGGGCAGACAGAACACTCATACACACAAAACAAACAAATAAATTCAAAAAAGATTTAAAAGAAATCTCCAGGGCCAGTGAGACGGCTCAGTGAGTCAAGGTGTTTACCATGAAGCTTGATGATCCGAGCTGGATCCCTGGAACTCACATGATGGAAGGAGAGACCCCACCCTCTCAAATGCTCCTCTGAATGGCATGCAGTGGACAAGATAAATAAAATATAACTCAAAATTTAAAAATCCCCATTCTAGGATGGGATTGTAGATTAGCAGTAGGGCGGCAGTGTGCTAGTCCCATGTACACGAGCCCAGTGCTCAGCACTGCAGAGTGAGTGAGAGGGAGCTCCGACCTCGTCCCTAGCATGCCACCACTTCCGGTAACGGCAAGTGCCTTTGTTTACCGGCACCCCCGTGGACATTAGAAGACAAATCTCCATTCCATGACAGCAAATAGTTTTTTTGTCGTTGTTTTTTGAGACAGGGTTTCTCAGCAGCCATGGAGCCAGTTCTGACAGCAGATTCTTTAACACTCACATCCTGAGCACAGGGAGTAGCCCCACCTTGGGCTGTGACACTGTAGGAGAGCAGGAAAGGCAGAGGGCACCCATGGTTCTTTCTGGCCTGAGGAGGAGGGTCTCACAGCACCCTGTAGTGGTTGACCTCATGTGGGATATGACATGCAGTTTGGTCTCTAGTTTCAGCAACTATTAAGCCTGTGTGTCTGTCTGAAGGCTGAGAACTTCAGGGGTGGAAAGTTTTCTGGCCTAGAGCACAGGCCCATTGGCTTCAAGCTGCCCAACCTGATCCTGGCACACTGGTTTTGGCAGAGACAGAGAATACACTTTGTTCTGGCCTGGAGAGATGGCTCAGTGGTTAAGAACACTGGCTGTTCTTCTAGAAGTCCTGAGTTCAATTCCCAGCAACCACATGTTGGCTCAAAACCATCTACAGTATGATCTGATGCCCTCTTCTGGCATAAAGCCATACATGCAATAGAGCACTCATATACGTAAAAAAAATAAATCTTGTTCTTTGTGAAGCACAGACTGCTTAATAAATATTTGTTGAACAGAAATGGTGTTTTCATCACATGTCCTGCTCTGGCTGCCTCTGGGTTAGGGGTGACTTCTGCACAAGACACAGTGATATATGTACCGGGGAGTGGTTTATAGAAATATTATGTTCTGTTCTATTTTTCCTCTCTATTTTCAAGAAAACAGCCTTGTAACATGTTCACTTGCCTTATGAGAGCCTGTGATGGGTGGGAGTACTGTGCTTCACTGGGGGGCGTAGGGTTATGACATGGGGCTTTCCCTCTTTTAAAAGGTTTGGCAGGCTGCTTCCTTCTCACTGTTCTCCAGCCTTCGGAGCCTTCGCAGGACCGGGAGTGGGCGGTGAGCGGTCTGCTTTGCGGGATCCTTGTGGGTTTTCTGGTTGTCTCCTTTCCTAGTTCTGGGTTTACAGGTGTGGGTCACAACACAGTTTCTGCAGCGCAGGGCCTCCTGCACAATGGTCACACATTCTACCAATTTAGCTACACTGAATGAAAAAAAAGAAACAAAAGAGACATGACTATTCCTTGGTATGGTGGAGGAGAAGGTATATTTTATTTTATTTATTTTATTTTTTTAGAAGGTTTATTTCAGACATAAGAGAGGATAGCCAGAGGCAGAGGCATCTGGGAGAGTTCAGAGTGGATATAGTCAGATTTTCCTCTGGGCTGCCAGCTCACAAATAATGACAGACACTTATTAATTATGAAACTCGACCTTAGCTTAGGCTTGTCCCAGTAGCTCTTATAACCTAACTTGCTTTTATTAATCTACATTTCACCATGTGGCTTTTTACTTTTCTTTCATTCCGCATATCTGACCCCCTTCCATGTCTGTTGACATCTCCCCTGCACCTCAATTACCTTCTCTTACTTCCTGCTTCTGCCTGGAAGTCCGGCCTATACTTCCTGTCTAGCTCTTGGCTGCTCAACTCTTTATTAAACCAATCACAGCAATATATCCTCACACAGTGTACAAATATCCCCCAAGTGGACATGACTGGTTGACTGAACAGGACCATGTGAGGAGAGGGGAGAGGAAGAGAAGACTAACCTGGAGTCAAGAGGTCAAAGGGGGCAAAAGGACCCTGTAACTGAGATGGCAGAGTTATTAAGGATTCAGAGGAGCAGGGGGAAGGGAAAGCACAGCCGGTTAGGGTAGGGAAGGGTATGGCAGACAGGTGGACCCTGTAACAGGTAGGGACTGAGCCAGATTGGTGGCTGGACGAATCTGCTTTGATATGTTAATAGATACTTGAGCCATTTGTCTGGGGTTTGAGACCTAACATATATCCCTAGTCTTTTATTTATTTGATTGATTGAGACAGAGTTTTATTTTGTAGCCAGGTTGGCCTATAATTTGGAGGCATGAGCCAGCTTATACAGAACTGGTTTATACTACTTTGACAAGCACTTATTGAGAATGACATGTGTGTACATGCATATACACATACTATACATGCAGATACAGACATACACTTTATAATGCTATATTTCTTTTTCCTTCTTTGAGCTTTTCACACTTCTCCTTTCAAGTCACCTTGAATTTCTTCTGGTCCAACTTTCTGAGTCTCACTCATTGCTCTGTTATTAATATGAATTTTTTTTTTTTTTTTTTTGGTTTTTCGAGACAGGGTTTCTCTGTGGCTTTGGAGCCTGTCCCGGAACTAGCTCTTGTAGACCAGGCTGGTCTCGAACTCACAGAGATCCGCCTGCCTCTACCTCCCGAGTGCTGGGATTAAAGGCGTGCGCCACCACCGCCCGGCATTAATATGAATTTTATACAACCCTATAACGTTCTTTCCTTTTCTCTGGCTCACAAATAAAACGTGGTTGCCCTGCCTTTAAGAAGGCCCTCTAACGGGGCACACCTTTAATCCCAGCACTCGGGAGGCAGAGGCAGGCGGATCTCTGAATTCGAGGCACTAGAAAGGCTCCCAGACCACGTGACATCTCCCGTGAACACGTCATGTTGCCGTCAGCCAATACTTCCGCCCTCTTCAAATATGGCTGGTAAGCGCTCTCCGCACTGCAACTATGGCCGTTTTTACTTGTAGAAACCATACTGGATTACATACCAGTCTCCTTTAGGCAGATATCGCGGCGGAGGACATCCAGCAGGAGAGCAAGGAGGACAGTCACTTATCGCCAGTAGTAACAAGCGCGGACCGGAAGTTCCGCGTCTTCGTTGTCCGGGGGAGCCGTTAGGCACGCACGCCGGAAGTAGCCAATCGGCCGGTGTGAGGCGGTGCCCACTGAGTTCGCGTCCCTCGGGCAGCGGAGCCATGGAGCCCGGGGCTGCTGAGCTTTATGACCAGGCCCTGCTGGGCATCCTGCAGCACGTGGGCAATGTCCAGGACTTTCTGCGCGTGCTCTTCGGCTTTCTCTACCGCAAGACCGACTTCTACCGCCTGCTGCGCCACCCTTCGGACCGCATGGGCTTCCCTCCAGGGGCCGCGCAGGCCCTGGTGTTGCAGGTGAGGTGGGGAACGACGGGCCACTGGGGTCCTGCACGACTTTATTCTACTTCTACGTCCCGGCGCCAGACCTGCTCCAGGCTCGCGTCCTACGCCCCTGACCAGCGCCACTCCTCATCCCAACCCTTCAGATTTTTGCGGTTCTCCTTGGGCTACCAAAGGTGATTTTGTGTAAATGGCCAGGCGTTATCTGAGGCGCGAAGCCGTTGTCAGGGATGCGTGCCGCTTTGGGAGCCGCCTGGGACTGTGCGGGACATTCTTAGGTGTTGGAAGCTGCCAGCCTGCTTTTGAGGGCGTCCGAGCATCCTGTGGGCATCCTTAGAATGTCGCAGGGGGTTGTGCTAGGCTGTATTCAAACCGTGCAGGCGGGTGGGGAAAGACTTTTCACAGTGGCAGAAACTTGAATATTTTAGAACTGCCGGGCTCAGGAGGTGACAGGAATGGCCGGTACGTTTTGATTGGTGGGTGTGGCCGCTTGCCAGTGACCTAACTCGAGTACACTCAAAATAATCATGAAATTTACATTTGGATTTAAATCTGTACGTCCCAGGTTAACTGACTGAAGTTGTCTGGACCCCTGTTTAAAGTCGTTTTGTTTTGAGACAGGGTTTTGCTGTGTAGCACTTGGTTGGCTTGGAACTTGCCTGGTGGACCAGGGTGTCTGAACTTACGTTCCTCCTTCCTCTGACTCTCCAGCGCTGGAATTGTTGATATTGTCGAGTGTAGTCATAAACAAACATTTAATAAGTATGTTTAACACCCAGCTGTAATATAGGCTCTGATGATGTGGGTTCTTTTTTTTTTTTTTTTTGATGTGGGTCTTTAAATAATGGTCTGTCTACTCATGCATGACACGGTTCAGAAAACAAAGCACAGCAGGCAACAGAGAAAAGTCTGGTTCTGTGTGTGTGGAGCTGTTTGGAAGGAAATAATAGAGATGGTAGTTATGAAGTTGATAACGTTTTGTAGGAAAGGTTAGATTTTTGGTGAGATTAAAAGTATTGCGGGTGTGTGGTTTGGCACACCTTTATTCTCAACACTCCCGAGGCAGAAGCTGGCATATTCTGTGAGTCTGAGGTCAACCTGGTCTACAAAGTGAATTCCAGGACAGTCAGGGCTGTTACACCCGAGAAACCCTGTCTCAAGAAACCAAAACAACAACAAGAAAAAAGTATTGAGGGGAGCATCACGTTTGCTTGTTAGAATCCGATTCTCTGGCACCTGTAAAGTGCTTCGTGTTTCCTTCTAAGTATCTGAGTCCAGCCTGTGGGATTATCAGTTCCTCCGTGAGGAAGAAACCAAAGCTTAGGATGTCCTTAGTAACTGTCAGCATAGTGGTAGGCGATGGGTGGATGGGATGTTTTGCTACTGAGGCTCGGTTTCAGAAAGGAACCACAGTAACGAGTCCTCATCAGTGGCCCAGTGCCGTTTGAGTAACTGGAGAGTGAGAGGTACGTTACTTTATAATGAAGTCTTGCCACTTGATCTTCAGAGTCCGTCTGAAATCGGTCAGTTCAGCAAGCTTAAACGATGGGACAAGAACTTCGCTCAGCTATTGTGTCATAGCTGCAACTTATGGCTTCAATTTTCTGATTCCAAATCTTTCTTTTTTTTTTTTTTTATTTTGGTTTTTCGAGACAGGGTTTCTCTGTGGTTTTAGAGCTGATTCCAAATCTTTCTGCTTTGTCATTTAACCATTCTGTAGTAGGGTGGAAACTTGTGTTTCAGTTGTAGAAAGGTTGGGAGGAGAAAAGAGTATATCTCTGTAGCTGGTGTTTGGCTTTCTGGTAGTACATCTTATTTTATTTTATTTTTATTTTTTTTTAATATTTATTTATTTACTTATTATGTATACAGTGTTCTGTCTGTGTGTATGCCTGCAGGCCAGAAGAGGGCACCAGACCTCATTACAGATGGTTGTGAGCCACCATGTGGTTGCCGGGAATTGAACTCAGGACCTGTGGAAGAGCAGGCAATGCTCTTAACCGCTGAGCCATCTCTCCAGCCCCCAGTACATCTTATTTTAACCTTAACACAATTGAGGGGTTGGTTCTTGTTTATCCAATGAGCTGACAGAGGTAATGCATTTATTTACCCTGTAACTTTATAAAACAGCTACCTCTTAAAGATAGATTACATTGTGTTGGCTATTCTCTTGGAGGAAGGGGAGCCGGGCGGTGGTGGCACGCGCCTTTAATCCCAGCACTCGAGAGGCAGAGGCAGGCAGATCTCTGTGAGTTCGAGGCCAGCCTGGTCTACAAGAGCTAGTTCCAGGACAGGAACCAAAAGCTACGGAGAAACCCTGTCTCGAAAAACCAAAAAAAAAAAAAAAAAAAAAAAAAAAGAATGGATCAAAGATTGCAAGGTTCCAAATCTGGGTGACTCACAGTGACATTCCTTAACTGTACTGTCACTTGGATTTGGGGGTGGAGGTTAGGTTTTTTGTTTTTTTAGACAAATTGAATTTGAGATTGCAGACAAGTTCTGACCTATAAGCTGTTGGAATTGAGGAACTGGATCTTGGAGGGACTGGTGAGGTCTGAAGGAGAGGAGCCCGAAGTAGAGGATAGCTGGGGAACAGTCACCGTGAGGACATTGGGTTTCACGAAGCCGAGGGAACAGTCTTTTGTTTGTTTGTTAGTTTTTGCTAGACAGGGTTTTGTCTGTGTAGTCCTGCTGTCCTGAAGACAAGGCTGGCCTTGAACTCAGGGAGATCCACGTGTCTCTGCCTACCAAATGCTGGGACTACAGGCACGTGCCACAGCTGTCTGGCTGTGCCGTCTGGCACAGGTTTAAGAGGTTTTTGTTTGTCCTCACCCCCTTTGTCCACCCCTAGGTCATTCTCGCCCCTTAGCCTTGAGAGGCTTTTTTCTTTCCAGTTTCTACTTTCAGACAAGTGTTACTTGTTCACTGGTTTGAGTCCTGGGAAACAGAGACTTTTAAACTGATTGCATTTTTGGAATTTTTTTAAATTTAAATTTTGTTTTATTTTGTGTGTGTGTGTGTATATATTTTTGTTGTTGTTGTTGTTTTTGTTTTTTGAGAAAGGGTCTTACCATGTAGCCTTGACTGGCTTGGAATCCACTATATAGACCAGGCTGGCTTCAAATTCACAAAGATCATCCTGCCTTTGCCTCCTGTTTTTGGGATTAAAGGTGTGTGCTGCCATGCCCTGCCAACCAAGGAACTTTTAAAAAGCATATATTCTTAACCAGGTGTGGCGGCACACATCTTTAATCCCAGCACTTGGGAGGCAGAAGCAGGCGGATCTCTTAATTTGAGGCCAGCCTGGTCTACAGAGTGAGTTCCAGGACAGCCAGAGCTACACAGAGAAACCTTGTCAAACTGTTAAAAATAAAGTATATGTTTTTGAATATTTTTATTGGGTAGGTCATAGTGAGTCTCAAGGATCTGCTTATCTATCTATCTATCTATCTATCTATCTATCTATCTATCTATCTATCTATCATCTATCTTTAATTTACAGAAAGTCTTTGGCTTGTAAGGTGGGTTCAGTATTGCTGAGGGAGTGATATTAGATATCAGTTGGATAGAGTGGCATAGACACACACAGCATTGTGGCATTTCTACTCAACTGTTTGATTTTGTGTTCCTCATTCAGATAGAAGATTCCTTCCCATGACTTCCTCTTTCCAAGTGTGATACCAGGGTCTCACCTGGTGATGGACTGTATCCTCTAAGCCAAATAAACCCTTTTTTTCCCAAGTTGCTTTTTTTGTTCTTTTTGTTTTTTGTTTCTTTTTTTTTTTTAAATATTTATTTATTTATTATGTATACAATATTCTTTCTATGTGTATGCCTGCAGGCCAGAAGAGGGCACCAGACCTCATTATAGATGGTTGTGAGCCACCATGTGGTTGCTGGGAATTGAACTCAGGACCTTTGGAAGAGCAGGCAATGCTCTTAACCGCTGAGCTATCTCTCCAGCCCCTGTTTTTTGTTTCTTGAGACAGGGTTTCTCAGTGTAGCTTTGGAACCTGTCCTGGATATCACTCTGTAGTCCTAGGCTGGCCTCGAACTCACAGAGATCTGCTTGCCTCTGCCTCCCAAGTGCTGGGATTAAAGGCGTGTGCTACCCCTGGATCATGATGTTTTTATCACAGCAATAGAAAAAAATAGCTGTGAGTAAGGTCACTTTTTTCCTTCTAAGGTCTTTTTGGTTTTAGACAGGGTTTCTCTATGTAACCTTAGCTGTCCTGAAACTCGCTCTGTAGACCAGGCTCAAACTCACAGAGATCCATCTTCCTCTGCCTCCTAAGTGCTGGGATTAAAGGCGTGCGCCACCACCTGACTCCTTAGAAGGTCAGGAATGAAGTTTGTGATAATCTTGTTCTTTTCCATTATGTATTAGAAAATATTAAGAAAAAAAAGTAGTTTAGTTTGACATGTTAGTCTGTACAGTTGATAACTCCTGGAGTCCAGTGTAAGAATCACTGCTTAGTTGTAGTCTTTGTTAAGACAATCAGGAAGCTACCTGTATCTTATTCCTCTTAGAATTTGTTGGAAAAGCTTAAAAGCAAGTCAGTTCACCTCTTGTCCTCTGAGCTCTTTTTTTTTTTTTTTTTTTTTTTGGATTTTTTTTTATTTTTTCGAGACAGGGTTTCTCCGTAGCTTTTTGGTTCCTGTCCTGGAACTAGCTCTTGTAGACCAGGCCGCCTGCCTCTGCCTCCCAGTGCTGAGATTAAAGGCTTGCACCACCACCGCAAGGCTGTCCTCTGAGCTCTTACTGAAGGTCACGGACACCTGTTCCAGGCTAGGACTTGTGACGTTAGGGTGGGTGCTGTGAACATGGCAGCTGGCGCTCTGGAGTGGCCTGAGAACTGGGTGGTACAGATGGACAAGTGGAAGGAGTTCAGCAGGCAGAGTTTGCAAAGGCCTCAGGAAGGATGAGGACTAGCAGGGCTTGGTTTGGAGCAGCCTGTGGTAGCAACCTGTGGTAGCAGTCTGAGGTTATGGGAGAGACTCCTAACTGCTCCATTTTTTGTAGTTAAGGTGAAGACCTGAGGTGTTAGAGACAAAGTGGTTTTGAGCACAAAGGACTCAGGTACTTGTAGGCATGAGTGCTGGAGAGAAGCTAGTCGAACCTTCAGGTTGCCTGTGGAGTAGAAAGGACTCGGGGCTTGTCTGGCGGTGTCTTTTTATTTTGAGACATACTCTGACTGTATACCCGTGACTGTGCTGGCATTCACACTCACTATGTACCACTTACTATTGCACTAGCCTGGATTGACCCTCCTGGGTACTAGGATTAAGGACATGTGCCACTATGCCTGGCCTTTGTCTCCAGTTTTAATCTTTTAGGGTTTTTTTTTTTTTTTTTTTTTTTAAGACAGGGTTTCTCTGTGTAACAGCTTTGGCTGTCCTGGAACTCACCTTTTTGACCAGATTGGCCTTGAACTCATAGAGAGTCACCTGCCTCTCTCCCAGGTGCTGGAATTAAAGGCATGTGCCACCACCACCCGGCCTCCTTTCACTTTTTAAGTCTGAGTTGCTGGTACTTTCATGAATCTACAGTACCAGGGCAGTGTGTTCTTCACATGCTGGTAAAAGTAATGACTGCTAGAGCTGCTTAGCTTTGCATCCTCCGTGTTTGTAAGTACTGTTCACTTTGACTTGCTTTTGATTTTGTCAATTTTGAAATCTTCTTGAGGAAGAGCAGTTCCTACCAGCTTTATTTCTGTGTGATGTGTGTGCCAATGGGGGCAGGTGAACTGATGTTGATGTTTCATATTTATGTGTGTGCCAGTGGGGGCAGGTGAACTGATTGTTGGATTGATGTTTCTTATTTAGGTGTTTAAAACATTTGATCACATGGCTCGCCAGGATGATGAGAAAAGGAAGAAGGAACTTGAAGAGAAAATCAGAAAAAAGGAAGAAGAAGCCAAGGCTGTGGCAGCTGCTACAGTTGAGAAGGAAGCCGTGCCGGTCCCAGTGCAGGAGGTGGAGATTGATGCTACTGCAGATTTGAGTGGGCCTCGGGAAGTAGAGAAGTTGGAGTCCCCAGGTCCACAGGGCCCCGAGCACAAGGTGGCCAATGGCTTGGAGGAGGCAGAAGCTCCAGGAACTGTCAGCAGTGCTGCTGAAGGCCCTAAGGATCCCCCTGTGCTTCCCAGGTAGGAGCGGCTCCTCCGCAGTGTCCTCCTTTCTCTGCATTGGTTACGTTTGCCTAGGATTGGTTTTTGTTTTTTGTGGTTTGTAAAATACCAGTTCTCTTTCAGTGGGGTAGTGGTTAAATAACAGAAATTTGCTTCTTAATAGTTCTGGAGGCTGGAAACCTCCAGATTAAAGTATTGCCTGGGTTGTTTGTTCTAAGGCCCCTATCTGTGGCTTGCAGACAGCCATCTTGTGGTGTCTTCATGTGGTCTTCACGGTCCTCTGTGCTTGCCTGGGTCTAATCTCCTGTTCTCAAGCTGCACCTCAGACATGCTAGTGTGCACATTGCGGTCCATTCACGTGCTTCAAGGACCTTCTTCAGGAACTCATCTGTGAATTCCCTTACCCCAGAGGACCAGTCAGCTAAAGTGTAGTCTTTATCTATTGTGTGTGGGTGGGCATGTGCCACAGGGCGTGTGTAGCAGTCAGAGGACATCTCGGAAGAGTTAGTTCTCTTTTCCATCATGTGGGTTCCAGGGATCGACCTCAAGTTGTCAGACTAAGTGGCAGGCACCTTTACCCCCTAAAAGGTAATTTTAATAGCCTCTGAATCATTCCTAGAAAAAAAGTTGACTTGTTTGGAAAATTTCTGGGAAAAGAGCTTCTCTTCCTGTCAGGGAACTTTGTAAATTAGCACCTGACTTATGAGAGCTGCAGACACCACATGAGTTTTCCTTTAGAGCCGCTTCTCCGGTGCTGCCGACTCCTTTGTGCCACCCCGTCATCGTGCGCAGTGCCATTGCTTCCAGCTTCAGCCTCAACACCATTTCTTTACTCGGTGTCTATTTAGCAGAACAGCCCTTTAGGTGCACATTTAGGTGCGTGTTGCCTTCAGTCTTCTAACTGTTCCTCTGTTTGAGACAAATTAATGATCTGTTCACAGTCATGCAGCAATTGAGGGCCAGAGCCTGAATTAGAGCAGTTGTTGCCTACCAAAGCCCCTACTGTCTCTGTGTGGGAGCTGATTCTTTGGTTAGGAGCAGTATTGAACATTCAGCCTAGGGCCCTCACACATGCTAGGCAGATACTGCACTACTGAGGGACATCCTCAGCTCTTGATTCCTATTCTTCTCCCTTCAATAACACTGCTGAATGGAGGATTCCTCCTGACCCCCCAACCCAAGGATTGATTTATACTTGAAGAACAGTCAGTCTAATGTAGGGCTAGGTTTACAACCTGATCCTGCTACTTCCTAAACATGGTATTTTGGGCAAGCAATATAACTTCTCATGATCTGTTGTTATTTTTAATTTCATGTGTATGTGTGCTTTGCCTGCATTTATGCCTGTGTGCCTGTGGATGTCAGTGCCTGTGGAAGCTGGACAAGGGTGTTGGTTGCAATTGGGAATTGCCATATGATTTTGAACTTAGGTCCCCTGGAAGAGCAGCCAATGCTTTTCACTACTGAACCATCTCTAGCTCACTTCTTTATAAGATTCTTGAAACCTCTCTTGTATCGCTTTTGTAAATTTTAGATGAGCAGAGAGTCAGGCTGAGCTTGAGTATAAAGCATGTGCCTGCATCAAGTCTCACAATGTCTTTCTGTCTGCCCAGGAGTTGAGTGCACCTAGCCTTTCCCAGTGAGGAGAGTGGTACCTCCTTGCGTGTGTTGTGGCGGTGTCTGCTGGCTTTTCTTTTTTCTAGATAAATCTACTTTTTTCTTTTTTGACAAGTCTGCTTCTTTCATCTCCAACTTCTGTTCTTCCTACTCCTTGTACTGTCTAACTTGTAGTGTAGTTTTCATTTAGTGAAGCAAAGGAAACAACTTGGAACGCTCATTACTGAGTAGGCGACTAAGATTTGTAAAGATAGTATGGCAAGACAATAGTGTCTAGCTAAATAAGAAGTTAGGGAAACAATTGGATTCATGAAAGGGAAACTGGTCTTGAATATGGAGTTCTGAAAGAAGGGCTGTTATATGAAGATTTAGAGTCTAAAAGCGGAGGAGGAAATCTGATACTTTGTTTTAATTTGAAGAAAATTTTTTTTTTCAGCTAAAAAATATTTGTTTTTTTCTTTTTCCTGTAGCCTAGGCT
Organism: Microtus obscurus; assembly: GCA_963919715.1. NCBI lineage: Eukaryota > Metazoa > Chordata > Mammalia > Rodentia > Cricetidae > Microtus > Microtus obscurus. The sequence goes on from CAWTZC010000015.1 coordinate 28,411,079, forward strand.
GACCTCAAGTTCTTCATGTAGTGTACAGACTGGCTTTGAATTCATAATCTTCCTGCCTCAAGTTTGAGTGCTGGGATAACCATCATATGCCACCATAAATGGCTCTTAAGAACTTTCTCCCACACTAGGTAGAGATGGCCTCACCACGGGTGTGAGAGAACTGGCCCTGATGGCATGGGCCTAGAAGAGTTGGCTCCACCCTTCCTCGCCTGAGGGGGACAGTCCCAGCGGACAGACCAAATCAGCTACCACCCATACTCACATTATGGGACTTTGAGTTGTTTTGCCCCAATGTCTAGCTGGAACATGTGGAAGGACTGGTCCTGTGGAACCATAGTCTCAGGATATCTGAGAGTAGTTTCTATGATGGTCCCATACTGATAGTGGACCAGAGGCCTTGAACCAGACCAACAACTCATTGCAACATTTGCAAGATGCTGGGTGGTGGACCAGACTGGTCTTGATCTCTGGAACTCACAGAGATCTGCCTGCCTCTGCCTCTGCTGGGAATAAAGGTGTGTGCCACCACCTTCCAGCTAGGTCCAGTTTATCTTAATACTTGTTCTTTTGGGGCCCCTCCCTCCCTCCCTCCCTCCCTCCCTCCCTCCCTCCCTCCCTCCCTCCCTCCTTTCTTTCTTTCTTTCTTTCTTTCTTTCTTTCTTTCTCTCTCTCTCTCTCTCTCTCTCTCTCTCTCTTTCTTTCTTTCTTTCTTTCTTTCTTTCTTTCTTGATTATTATGTATTCAGTGTTCTGCCTGCATGTATCCCTGAAGGCCAGAAGAGGGCACCAAATCTCATTACAGATGGTTGTGAGCACATGTGGTTGCTGGGAATTGAACTCAGGACCTCTGTAAGAGCAGGTAAACCTTTTGACCACTGAGCCATCTCTCCAGCCCCCTGGGGCTATTTTCTCAATGCTGAAGAGTCCAGGTATTCAGAAAAGTCTTCTCAGCTGGGCACCTTTAATCCCAAGGTTACCTTGGAGGCAGAGGCAGGTGGATCTTTGAGAGTTCGAGGCCAACCTGGTCTACAAGAGCTAGTTCCAGGACAAGCACCAAAGCTACAGAGAAACCCTCTCTCAAAATATAAAAAAAAAAAAAAAGAAAGAAAGAAAGAAAAAGGTCTTCTCATGTGTCTATGCCTTATAATCCCAACTCAGAGGTAGAGGCAGGAATATCACTTAAATTTGAGGCCAACTTGGGCTATAGAGTGAGAACTGTCTCAAAAACAAAACAAAAAATAATTTACATTGTTACTGAGTATAACAAAACATGATTTGCCTTTTTTAAAAGTGATCTTGAAGGTTGCCAATGTAGATATTGTGAGAGCTTTTTTTTTTTTTTTATAAGTCAGGCAAGGCTACAGTCTAGCTACTCAAATACTTGTGCCAGCATTGCTATGAGGAAATATGTAGGTATGGATAGGGTTTTTAGTAGTTGACTTTAAGCAGGGGAGGCCATCCTGTATGAGTGAGCCTGATCAATCAGCTGCAACTTCCCCAAAGTAAAAGAAATTCCTTCTGGGAACAGAATCTGCACTCAGTTTCTAGGTAGGGAGTTTACGGTGGCCCATGTGGATTTTGGACAGGCTTAGACATCCTTCATGTCATGTAAATATATTTAAAAACATTTTATTTTTTCATCCATCCATCTGAGACATCTACATAGCCCTGGCTGTCCTGGACCTTTCTGTATAACCGGTAACCAGGCTGGCCTCTGCTTCCTCAGTGCTAGGACTATACGTGTACACAACCATGCCTGGGTCTACGTTTGTTTATTCTTTTTTTAGTGTGCAAATGGGTGGACTTGTGCCAGGGTGCGTATGTGGAGGCCAAAGGACAAGTTATGGAGCCAAGTTATGACTTTCTAACCTCTGGGTTCCAGGGATTGAACTCAGGTCGACAGGTTTGGTGGCAGGCACCCTACTCACCAAGCCATCTTGCCAGCCTTCAGTATTTGCTGCTAGCTCTGTTTCTCTGGCTTAACTCTTGATAGATACAGATGTTTCATGGTATAGTTGTTGCTAAGTGAGAGTAAGGATATATACTTTATTTTTGAAAGCCAAATTTGAAAGCATGCAGAATTTGAAAAGCCTAGAGAAGAAATCCATTTTTAAAATTGATTTTATTGAGCTATACATTTTTCTCTGCTCCCTTCTCTTCCTCTCCCCTTCCCTTCAGCCCTTTCCCATGGTCCCCATGCTCCCCCAATTTACTTAGGAGATCTTGTCTTTTCTACTTCCCATGTAGATTAGATCCACATATGTCTCTCTTAGGGTCCTCATTGTTGTCTAGGTTCTCTGGGATTGTGATTTGTAGACTGGTTTTCTTTGCTTTATGTCTAAAAACCATGTTTGAGTGAGTATATATGATATATGTGTTTCTGGATCTGGGTTACCTCACTCAATATGATGTTTCTAGATCCATCCATTTGCCTGCAGATTTCAAGATGTCATTTTTTTCTGCTGTGTAGTGCTCCATTGTGTAAATGTACCACATTTTCCTTATCCATTCTTCGGTCGGGGGGAATTAAGGTTGTTTCCAGGTTCTGACTATGACAAACAATGCTGCTATGAACCTAGTTGAGCACATGTCCTTGTGATACGATTGAGCATCCTTTGGGTATATACCCAAAAGTGGTATTGCTAGGTTTTGAGGAAGGTTGTTTTCTAATTTTCTGAGAAATTGCCACACTGACATCCAAAGGGGCTGTACCAGCTTGCACTCCCACCAGCAATGCAGAAGTGTTCCCTTTCCCCCACAACCTCTCCAGCATAAGTTGTCATCAGTGTTTTTAATCTTGGCCATTCTGATATGTCTAAGATGGAATCTCAGAGTTGCTTTGATTTGCAAAGAAATGCGTTTTTAACAGTGGTTCCCACAGAGTGGTGGAGTATATGGAGTGCTTTAATGTGTGTCTATCTTTGCGTGTATGTGTGCACATGGAGGTCAGAAGACGGCCTCCATGCTCTTCCTCAGGCACCTCGCCTACCCCCAACCCCTTTTATTTGATTCTGATAGGGTCTTATTATCTTAGAACTTTGCCAAGTAGGCTAGGCTAAGTGGATAGTGAACTTCTGGAGATCTACCTGTCTGCCTTTCCTGGACTAAGATTATCATCCTCCACCATACCTGACTTTGTTTTGTTTTGACTTGGGTTCTGGAGGTTAAACTCAGCTCTTTACACTGTTTTTTAAAGATTTATTAATTATGTATACAACATTCTGCCTCGATGTATGCCCGCACGCCAGAGGAGGGCGCCAGATCTCAGTACAGATGGTTATGAGCCACCATGTGGTTGCTGGGAATTGAACTCAGGACCTCTGGGAGAGCAGCCAGTGCCCTTAACCTCTGAGCCATCTCTCCAGCCCACAGCTCTTTACACTTTATTATTTTTTTTTTCTCTTCAAAACAGGGTCTCACTTTGTAGTTCTGTCTGAGCTCGAACTCACAGAGCTCTGTCTGCCACTGATTTCCCGAGTGGTGAAATCAAAAATGTGCACCAGTAGGCTTTGCTTAGGTCTTTACACTTTTCAGGCAGGTATTTTACTGACTGAGCCATCCCCTCAATCCCTCATTTTTATTTTTATCTTTTTTTTAAAATACAAATGAGAAATTTCGTTTCACTATTTTTTATAATTTCTAAAAAATAAAGGACATTTGTTTTTTATTTGAGTAATGGACTAGATAGAATACTCACCTTATTGTAGCACTGTACTTTCAATTCTTGAGCCAGTGGGCTGCATTTTACTTATAGCTCCAGTCAGAATACTACCATAGCAGTGAGTTTGGAGTGAGGCCCGCGTGTGCTTGGGACCGCAATGGCTTATCTTTCGGTTGTGTAATACGCAGCGCATCAGTTACAACTGAGGCTTGATCTCTAGCTGCAGCTGAGATGATTGTTTCTGCACGGCTGGAAACGGAATGTCAAAGGCTGTCTGTCCTTCCCCTTGTCCCACCTGGAGCTGGATCTTGAGTTCCTCCACCAATTCATTATCCATGGCAAATGTGAAGATTTGTCATTGTGTCAGTTAAATCATTGAAGAAGAGTCTTCAGGTGACCACACCGAGGTACCTCCCCTTCTAAAAACTCTTTCCAAAGTTAGTTACCCCAGGACCCAAGATTTTGAGCACTGTTCCCCCCCCCCCCTTCCCTCCCTTTGGTTTTTAGACAGGTCTTACAGTCCAGGATGACCTTGAATCCTGACTTTTTTTCTCCACCTCCTAAGTTCTGGGTTACAGGTGTGTACCCCCATGCCCGGCTTTGCCTGCTCGCTCTTCCCAAACTGCATGTTTTATTGCTTTCTGATGACCTGTGTTAGACATTTACAGCATTGACAGACACTTCCGAGTCAGTAAAATTCCATGACATGCTTATTTAACAAAATTTGGCATAAGTGCTGGGGGAAGGAAAGACAGGCTAATAAATCATGTATTTGTAGTTTGCATATGCATTTTTATTATAAGTTTATTAGTATATATAGTACACTGTGTTTTGTTTGTTTTTTTTTGAGACAGGTTCTCATTTACTGTGGTAACCCTGGTTGTCTTGGAACTCGCTCTTTGGACATGGCTGGTCTCCGCTCACTAAGATCTCTGCCTCTGCTTCTCCTTGCTGGGGTTAAAGGAGGGTGGCACTGTGTCTGGCTATTAAACTTGATGTTTTTGTGCGTGATTAACACTTCCTCACAGCCAAAAGGCTGGGAAGCAGTCATTTTGTATCTTTTGAAACATAATTTACCTAGCAGTGCAATGAACTTTGTTTTGGAATATAGTTTATGACTTCTGTCAATAGTCTTGTAGTCAGCACAGCCATGGTAGAGACATTTGCATTAGCCCAGACTATACTGTGCTGTTTTCGTACCAATCTTCAGGCCCTGCAATCTGTACAGGGCTCTTCCTTAAACTTTATGTGTGTGTTCGTGCGCGTTCGCACATATGTACTGACACATGTCAATGACACAGCACATGGAATTAGTTCTCTACATCATGTGAGTGCTGGGGATTTGAACTCAGGCATTAGGTTTAGTGGCAAGTGCCTGCCTTACCCATCTGAGCCATTTTGTGGGCACTTACTAATTTCTTTCCTTTAGAATTATTTTAAAATTTTTGTTATTTTACTTTTTGTCCTCAACCTTGTGTGACATTTCTGCCTCCACCTTCCAAATGCTAGAATTACAGGTATTACACCAGACCTGGCTACAGTATACATTCTTATTTGTGTATAATGATGTAGAGTTTTACACGTAAAACTACAGATACAGTATTTTTTGGGGTGATTAGGGGGGATATTTGAAGGAAATGTTAATTTGACCTAATTTGGGTATCACTCTGATGTTACTATCTCCCCACTAATAAGCTACGATCGCTTTAAATCTCATTGTTGTTTTCACCCTACTTCACTGCTGGGATATATCAAGCAAAAGTCAGAAATTGTCCAGGCCTGAGCCTGGCTTGGTGGCACATGCCTTTAGTACCAAGTACATGAGCGGCTGTGGTGGGGAAATTGCTTGAGCTTGCAAGACCAGTCAGCCTGGACAACACAATGAATCCCCATTTAAGGAGTGAGGAGAAGAAGGAGCAAAGGAAAAGAAGTGCCGGGGTGCTTGAAACACCCACTCGTTTGGGTACAAAAGATTTCCTGGTTGTGCAAGACTGTAAAGTACATCATTGTTTTGGGAGTTGTTCGTAGTACTTACTGTGTCTGTTTAAGTCTCAGTGTCTCCTCTAATGGACCAGTGACCAGTGCCAGTGAAGGTGACTAGTGCGGTGGAGAGAAGGGACGCACAGCTTTCAACATCTCTCTTGCTAGTCATAATCACCCCTCTTGAGTTGCCTGTTGTGGTTCCCCTCTTGGCTTCATCCCCGCTGAGAACTTAGATTGGGTTTTCCTCACAGCCAAGCTGTCAGAGCACCTGCAGTTCAGGCTCTCCACCTGCAGGTGTTGCTACAGGCAGTGGGAAAGCTGTGCTTGGGTCTGGGGATGCTCATGAAAGGATCTTGACAGCATGTGGCAGTTCTGCTTTTCCTTATATAAATCACGAACAGATTCCTTATAAAGGAGGAAGAGGGGGGAAAAGTAGCAATAAGAATGTAAGTTCTCTGACGCAGGCTCTAATCCCAGCGCTTGGGAGGCAGAGGTAGGCGAATCTCTCAGAGTTTGAGGCCAGGTCTGCAGAGCTAGTCCAGAGCAGCCAGGGCCACACAGAGAAACCTTGTCTTGGGGAATAAAAGAAAAAAAGAATATAAATTATCGCCCAGCATGGTGAGTCTGAGGCTGGTCTAGGCTACATAGTGACATAGTGAAACTCTATCTTAAAAAGAAAGAAACAAAACAAAACAAAACAAAACAGATAAACAAAAGGAAGTCCCCGGCCACCCCAAACCATAGCAGCACAACAAGCAAACAGTATCAGTTAATAGGTTATCTCCTAGGAAAAGTTACCCTGAGTGCTAGAACCAAGTTCTTTTTTTTTTTTTTTGTCTTGGATCCCGTGCTGTCGTATTGAGTAGGCATTACTACTGTGTCCAAACCACCCGTTCTTGCCTATCCTGCCCGTGCAGGGAAGCAGAGTGGGCAGTGTGAGGAGGGGGCAGCCTAGAACCACATGATGGATGAGCTGCTTCACGCAGTTGATATGCTACTAAATGAAGTCATCAGTATTTTTTTTTTTCATATTTTTGGCAGTGTGTCCTTTGTGCCTAGGGTTACAGGGACCTAGACACTTCTTGGGAAGTGAATTACATCATTTGGAAGAGGTTTCCTGGTAGTATGATACCATCCTTGGCTTTTGCAGTGCTGGGATCAACCATGGTATGCATTACATAAGCATTCCATTGGGCTCTATCACCAAGAGTTTTTATTTTATTATTTTCTTTTGTTCTGTTTTGTTTTCCCCCTTTTTCTTCTTTGAAAAAGGGTCAACTGGGAGGTGGTGCACGCCTTTAATCCCAGCACTTGGGGGCAGAGGCAGGTGGAGCTCTGAGTTCAAGGCCAACCTGGTCTACAAAACTCAGTCCAGGACAGGCTTCAAAGCTACAGAGAAACCCTGTCTCAGAAAAACGGTAAAAACCAAACCAAACCAAACCAAACCAAAATAAAAAAAGGGTCTTGTATTACCCAGCCTGGCCTCAAACTCACTATTTAGTCAGGTTTGGATTGAATTCCTCCTGATCTTCTTGCTTCTACCTCCTAGTTGTAGAAAGCCATGTGCCACTATCCCTGACTGACTTGAGTCTTGTGAGTCATCGGGTCATAGACCAGTGGTTCTCATCTTCCTAATTACTCAAACCTTTAATACAGTCCTCATGTTGTAGTGACTTTCAGCCATAAAATCACTTCATTGCTACTTTATAACTTTAATTTTGCTACTGTTATGAATCATAATGTAAGTATCTGATATGCTGTATTTATGACATGCAGCCTCCAAGTGGATTGTGACCCATAGGTTGAAAACCTCTCTCATGGAGGGACTGCTGAGCTCCTTGGGACCTTGTTTCTAAGTCTCCTGCCTTAGTAATGAGTGTTAGTGCTCATGAGCTGATATCTCCCGAGACCCCTGCTGCAGTCAGCCTCACCTTGAGAAGGCTTCACCATAGAAGTTTAAGGAGAACGTTAGCACAGATTTTGTAGCACTGGTGCCTGTGGTGATGTTTCTTAGGGAGGCTGTCAGAGTGAGACCTGTGCATGAGGCTCTGGGTGCAGTCACACTACTTGTGAAAGCTGGGTCCTTTGGTTTATCTCTTTTATACAGTTCTCCATTTGCTGGTTAAGGCCTTCTTTAGGAGGCTGGTGTAGATGGTCCCTTGGTAAAGTCATGGTGGCATAGTCAGGAATCACCTGATGTCCATCCTGAAGGTTATTGAAAGGGTTGAATAAATACTGAAAACCTGCTTAGCGTGGTTCCTGATGGGGTGATCACTCAGTCAGGGGCTAGCTAGCTATTATTACTGAAGTCGTTTGTCCTAAAAAAAGTGAAACTTGATTTTCTTTTGGATAATACTCATACAACATTTGGGAAACAGACAAATATGTAAATGAAGAAAATCTCACTACTCCTTACTAAAGTTTTGGGATATTTTCTGTAATTTTTCCTATGTATGTAAACATAGGCATACATTTAAATATATATCTTTTAAAAATTATTTGTTTTTATTTCACATATATTTGTGTTTTGCCTGCATGTATGTTTGTGTGAAGCTCTTAGATTCCCTGAAACTGGAGTTACAGACAGGTGTGAGCTGCCAGGTGGGTTCTGGGAATTGAACCTAGGTCCTCTGGAAGAGCAGCCAGTGCTCTTAACCACTGAGCCAACTCTCCAGCCCCTAAAAACATGTATTTGTAAACTTTTATGACATGTCTTTCTATTTTGCTGAATAGTATAGCTTGAGAATTTCCACCATTGTCTTATACTCTGAATTCCTACTGCACACTGAGGGGTGTGAGATGCCGGAATGACTTGCATGCATAGCCTGTGCTCAGAGGGAGTAGAGGGGTGGTTGCTTGTTGCTTTAGATTCAGAGCTCTATGGAGCTCACCTGGGGACAGAGCCCCAGCTTGCATGCTGCTGTTTCATCTTGCAGATAACTCACCTTGAAATGACTGCTTTTAAAGGAAGTGTAGACATAGAGGCCTACAGAGGACCTGATTTAAGTCATAGCTAGGAAGACTTTTGCTTTCTAGAAAGTATTTGCTCACTTACTGATTACTTGCTAATTTATTCTTGAGCTAGGATCTAGTTAACACTGACTAGCCTAAAACTCTGTTCAGCTTTCTGAGTGCTAGGATTGCAGGATTAACGTCCAGTGTATTTTAATTTTGTTATTTGGCAATTTATTTGATTTTTATTTCCTAGTGAGACTTAACAGGCTTTGTTTTTAAAAAGCAGTAGCTTATGTTTTTTGGACATTGAAGCTGTATCAGAAGTGACTTGGTTTGTCAGAATTATAGAGGGTCTGAGGGTGGAGGAAGAAGCATGTTGCAGTAGCCTGGAAAAATGTGTTTTTCAAAATAGTGATAACCACTGATCTGCTTACTTTTTTCAGATGAAAAAATTAAGATCTGGGGCTGGAGAGATGGCTCAGTGGTTAAGAGCACCGGCTGCTCTTCCAGAGGTCCTGAGTTCAATTTCCGGCAACCATATGGTGGCTCATAGACATCTGTAATGAGATCTGGCGCCCTCTTCCTGCGTGTGGGCATACACGGAGGCAGAATGTTTTATACATAGTAAATAAATAAATCTTTTTTTTTTTATAAAAAATTAAGATCTGCCATTACAAAGGACTTTGCTTAAAATCCTGTAGTTAGAGGGAAGGACTAGAGTTGCTGGAGACTGAAGTGGCACTGTTTCACTAGGGCTGAACATGAATTCATTTTCTTTTCCTTTGTGAAGAAAAATCAACGAAGAGAAAGTAACTATAGCCAGACTATTCGAAAGATGCTTTTAAGCTGAGGTAGTGGGCCAGAGATGCAGCTCAGCTGGTAGTGTGCTTGCCTAGCATGCGCAAGGCTCTGGGTTCAGTTTCCAGCACACATAAATCAGGCACGGTGGCACATACACCGTATCCTAGCTCTTGGACGAGGCAGGAGGATCAGGAGGTCAGTGCCATCCTCAGCTACTTACAGAGCTCGAGGCTAGCCCTGGCTACCTGAGACTATCTAGAAGAAGAGCCACGACCACCAACTTGTATTTGAATTGGGGCATAATAATTTATGTTAATTTTTGCATTTAAGACATAATATATATAATTCTTAAAACTTTTGTTAGGTAGAATTTGCAGTAGAAACCGCAGCGGGCATAAGAATACAGGACTTCCTACATCCTGCATGCTCGTTGTCAGAACTTCTGTCTTCTGTTACTCAGAACAAACTCTGCCTCACAACATCTCAGCCCAGTGTTTTCAGCAAGTCTTTAAACTTAGTTTCCTTATAATATTCTGTAATATGGTTTGTTTGATTCTGACTATAAATAACACTGCAAACACTGATGGCTCACAATTGACAATTTCCACCCTCAATCTTGTTAAGAAATCGGTGAGCCAAGGCCCTGGGTTTATTCCCCGAACCCTCTTTTTTTTTTTTTTTTGATTTATTTTTATTATTTTTAACCCCAAAACCATTTTTTTAAAAAAAGAAAAAAGGCTGTTTGTTGGGCTTGCTGTTGGATTTTGCAGATTGTTAACTGTGAGCTGCTTCAGCATGTCCTCTGTCCTAGTTCTTGTAAGTCAGAGTTGGATTAAGCGTAGCATTTTTTAAAGTTACAAGACTATGTAATGGAAATGAATTGTTCTTCCTGGAGTCAATTTGTCCATAGCGTCTTCTGTAAATTTATTCGTGTGCGCATATACTTTGCCTATTCTACACAGTACATGTGTATACACAGCACATCTGTGGCTGTTGACTTTGCCACATCTCCTAAATGTGCTGTGGTCATTCAGGCTTGATAAGCGACTGGCACTGACTTAGTGCTTTCTGTTGCCAGGCACCCGCTCCTTAGTACACATGTGAGTTTTTACTGTCCTTAAAACTAAATGGGGTAGGACTGTCCATCTTCCATCTTATGGTTCAGAAAAGTGGCTTGTGTTCAGTTCGCTGCTGAGGAATGGAGTCTGGGCTTTCTTTCCACTGAATGTTTGGCACCAAGGTTCTTCACCATAGCTGACCTTACCCTCATTGGGGATTTAAAATGAAAATTACTGGGCCCCTTCACTAGAGGTCTATTTGATAGCTCTGGGTGTGGTTTGTATATCTTGTGGATTTTCAGAAGCTTCCCAGTGATGAATATGTGGCCAGGGTTTTTCTTGACATAGAGTGTTATGTCCTATGGATTTTTAGGGTTATTGTCTAATGGGTCCCTGTGGGGGGCAGTGCCTATTTAAACTGTTTACAGTATGCTGGTCACAAATGATGCTGCAGTTAATATTTGTGCATTTCTTGGAACATGTGTATGTGTATCAGTTGGATGAATTCCTAGAACAGGATACTGGGTCAGAAGGTTTTTTTTTTTTTTTTTTTTTTTTTAAATTTTGATGGATGTTGCTAAATTGGCCCCTGCGAGAGTCTACCCGTTTGCTCTCCCACTGCCAGCTTGCATGAGGGAACCTGATCCCTTTCCAGCTTTGATAGTGGCTTAGACTCATTTCTGGGCTGTTCTTACCTGTTCTTTGGAATGCTATTCACTTTGACTTTCCTTAGGTTCTGATCTGTCTTTGTGTGTGCTTCTGGGTTTTCTTAGTTCCCATTCTGTCTATTTGCAAACACTACAAACCATATATTTCTTTTGTTTGCCATTACCAACCTATTTCCCTTCTTACGGATTTCTATTACATTTTTAGCACTTGGTAAGACTCATGTTTAATCATTTTCCCCAGACTTTTCTTTATAGAAATTAATTTTTCTATATGGAAATTTGATTGAAATTTTAATAGGGATATATTCAATTCTTGTTTTGGATTAGGATAAGCCGATATCTTTATAATTTTCTTTCTGTCTAAGAATAGGGTGAGTCTTTAAGTCTTGTGGAATTTTAATGTTTTTTTCTAGTAGAGAAACTGGAAATGAGACTCAGGTCTTTTCCTGGCTCCTAATAGTCTTATTTAATTTTGTTGGGTTTTCTAGGTGTATACACTGTTCAGTATTTATTATGTTTAGTAATAAATTATATTTTATTACTATATAATAACTATCTTTAGTAGTAAATTATATGTATTTTTTTGTACTTGGAATTTTAAATGTAACTGTGTGTTTTTCTCACTGTCAAGCTTTGTTGCCAGGCAACTGAAAGGATGGAGCTGACAATCACTAAAGGCAGGAAAGACGGCTTCTGTGGGAGATGGGGGCTGGCTGTGGCTTATTGATTTAAGGGTCTGAAACTGACCAGAGGTCTAGGTGGCATTACAAAGTGAGCTGTGGACGTGGGTTTGGAGTTCTGTGAAGGAGCGGGGACTATTACATTTAAAACGTTCACATTTAATGCAGTGGAGGCTGGCTATAGCTTGGATGCGTGTTACTGAGGCAGAGTGAAGATGAGAGAGGAGGTCTCAGGATTCTCCTAAGAGGCCCTTTGTCTACCCGTTTGCAGGAGATCCTAGCACTTGGCACGTAGATGGCATTTGGTGAGCCTGGATTTTGTGATCTGAAAAGATTTCTTTCAAGGGAGCAGGAAAGGAGCAGGAAGGGAGCTCTGGTGAGGAGAGCGAACCTCTCTGAGCTGGTGTGTTCAAGTCAAGGATTAGACAAGCCTGGAAACATAGGTGACCCGTCATACCAGTGTGGTCAAACTTGATGTTGGAGTTCTCTTCTGTTCCCCTCGAATCTCCGCGAACACCCATGATCCTAGTCTCTGGTAGTTCTTGTTTTCCTTCTCACTGAGATGCTCCTAGAGGGGGTCCCCATGCTGTCTGCTCAGTAATGGCCCCAGAATGTACCTAGGCAAGCTGTCCTCTGTTCTCTGTCCTGCAGCTTGTAGATGGACACACTCCCAACTCTCGACATGCTTGCCCCTGTGTGCTCTCTTTGAAGTCTTCTCCTTTGGATCCCTTGTGCTCAATCCTCTTTTCTTGGTGGAGTATAGAGGCAGGAAGTCAGTTGGTAGGTGTACAGGATTGGGGCTGGCCCCACCACTGTCTTGTGTCCATGTCTCCATGAGCCGTTATCTTTATCTTGGCCCTGACTTTCTCACGAAAGAAATACCTAGCCACTGTGGATCCTAGCACCTTGCACAAACTTGGCCTTTGGTAAACAACTGAGTGAATGGTGATGGGCATTCAAAGTGACCAACCTTGTAGTTTTAGCAATCTCATGAATGACATCATTCAGTTATTGTTTTTCCTCCATTTTTTCCATTTGTACATCATACACTACCCTGTCATTTTTTTTGGGGGGGGGACTTTCTTTTTTTTTTAATTGATATTTATTGAGCTCTACATTTTTCTCTGCTCTCCTCCCTGTCTCTTCCCTCCTCTTTTCAGTCCTCCCCCAAGGTCCCCATGCTCCCAATTTGCTCAGGAGATCTTGTCTTTTTCTACTTTCTACTTCCCATGTAGATTAGATCTATGTAAGTCTCTCTTAGTGTCCCCATTGTTGTCTATGTTCTCTGGGATTGTGGTTGTGGTTTGTAGGCTGACTTTCTTTGATTTATGTTTAAAAACCACCTATGAGTGAGTATATGTGATAATTGTCTTTCTGTGTCTGTGTTACCTCACTCAAAATAATGTTTTCTAGTTCCATCCATTTTCCTGCAAAATTCAAGCTGTCGTTATTTTTTCTGCTGTGTAAATGTACCACATTTTTCTTAACCATTCTTCAATCAAGGGGCATTTAGGCTGTTTTCAGGTTCTGGCTATGACAAGCACTACCCTGTCTTCTTAGGGCAGTTCTGAATTATGTTTTAAACTCATAGAGTCCTGAGACCTCTTCTCCTTTGTCTTGAGTCTTGAGGTGTGAGCTCCTCTAGTTTTGCCTTGTTGTGATCCTGCCCTGTCCTCCCTTCCCTTGTGGTTTACAACACTTGTACATTTGTGTGATATGTGTGACAACTTAGAGCTCTGCAGACCACATTCCTGTGGGTTGGGCACTCTGAGCGGTGCTGTGAGGGATTCAGTGATCTGAGGATCCCCCACCCCATCCTGAGACAGGGACTTGATGTGTAGCCTTGGCTGAGCTGCAACTCTGCCTCCCAAGTGCTGAGTGATATGAGTTTCAATTTCTCTTAGGATGAATAAACTGTTGTGGAAACAGTGCTTTAGTGTGTGGATATCTCTGGCTTTAGGAGAGTGCTGCATCTCAGTGGACCTTACTTATTTGTTTGTTATATGTTCATACACATGAAGGTGCCACAGTGTGTAGAAGTCAGACAGCCGCTTTCCGGAATCAGTTCTCTCACCACATGGACTCTGGGGAGTAAACTGAGAGTGTCTGGTTTGGCCAGCGCCTTCCCTGCCGAGTCAGCTGGAGGGCCTTGGGCTTTATTTTTTCAAGTAAACATCGAGTGACAACAAAGATTTTAAATGATATAATATGAGAAAAACTTGGAGTATAGTCAGTCACATATTATTTAATAAGTTCTGAGAAATGCCTACATAGCTAGGTGATTTAGCTGTTGTCCAAACAGAGTGTGCTTACACAAAGATGATGTAGCAGCAAGCCTACCCAACATGCTACTGTACTGAATACTGCAGACAGTCGTAACATAATGGTGAATATTTATGTGTCTAAATATAGAAGGACAGCAAAGAATGGGGTGTAAAAGATAAAAATGATACACCTCTTCCAGGCACTTGCCATGAAGAGATCGCAGGGTTGGAAGTTGTTCTCTGTAAGCCAGTGAGAGTGGGAATGACCACGGACGGATGCCTGCTTAACTGGATCCACTCTGGAGTTAAGCACTGACTTAGCTATAGTTTTTCTTTCTCCCACAATAAAAGTTAGTATACCTTTTCTTATTTCATAAGTTGTTAATTTTTAAATCTTTGCCTCATGGAATAACAGTTGGCTGAAAACATGAACACGTTATCATTGTACTTTATATCTGCTGTTACCTTTCTTTGATGTATGTAGTTTTTAATTTACAGTTTTTGTATGTGTAAGACTACCACCTACCCACATACACATATGATTAGGATATCAATATTACTGTCCTCTGCCTCCATATCTTGTCCCCCTCTGGAAAGTCTTTAGTGCGTGGAGCTGTCACCTCCTTTGGCGACAGTGCTTGAGCTGTTTCTCCTCTCAGAGATCTGTCCATGGAGGTTGCTGGCCCCCTTTCCCTTTTCATAGTAGATACGTGTGAAGCAGATGGTGTGCCATGAGCATTCCTCTCAGTTAGGGGAAACTGGGTGCTGGGCCGTGTTTTCAGACGTCTTAAGGAGCTGGTTAGGCCTGCAGCAGCTTCTATACCTTGTACTGAGTTTTCTTGGATCTTCCTATTTTCTTATCATGGTTTATTTTCTCCTCTTTTCCAGCCCCGTGTCTTCCAAGTTCAGTTATAATCTAGATCAGTGACCTATACGTGTTCCGTTGACAACAGAAACATAGTCATCTGCACAGCTGTGCTGGATTTGCTTCTTGGACTCAAATGTGGAAGAAGTAAACATTTGTTTTAGGGTCTTGAAACAGTGAGGCTTGAAAGTGTCAGCCTGTCCCAAGCTGCACCCCCTCCACTGGCTTTGGTTAGGGTGTTTAGAATTTCTGACTTGTTTGCTCTTTGTTCCCTTGAGTTCTTGTGCAGTTCAAGCCAGAAAGGGAAAAAGGAAGGATTCTTCCTGGCCACCCACTAGTAGGAGTAGTAGGACAGCAGGGTGTTCCGCTGTCCCAGAGTTAAATGAGCAGTTCTGATTCTGTCTGGGCACATTCTGCCTCTGAAAGCAAACCCCACTGATCTGTGGGTGGAACTGCTGTGCTGTGCATTGGTAAGGACCCCGCCTCTTCCCTTCCTCCTTTTCTGCCATGATGTTTGTTTTTAATTGACCCATTCTTCCCTAGGGATGGGGTGCTGTCTGCTCTTTGGGATCTAGAGAAGGCCTCAGGCCACTTTCTTCATTGCTGGGCTATTGAATGTGGGGAAGGAAATGTACTAGGGCCCCCTTCAGCCTTCAGTAGGTAGCCAAGCCCATCATGACTGTGACCTGCAGGGGTCTGGAACACAGGTGTGGGCCGGCCATGTGCCCTCCTCATGAGGGCTTTGTAACCTGGTGGTCCTGTGCAGCAGCTGTTTGCTGTGTTCTCCCCACCTTTACCCCCTGCTTGGCTCACCCAAAGCTTCCTGTCCCTGCTGCCAGAGCTCCACAGAGCAAAGGGCTCTGTCCTGCAGCTCCTTTGTCCCCTGTATTTGAATTTTTCATTTTTCTGCTGATGTTAGCCAAGGCGGCGGCTGCTGCTCCTGCTCCTTCTCCTCCTCACTAGTCTTGATGGGTCCTATTTTTTTCTAGAATGACTGCATAGTATTCTGTTTCACCAGACTGGACTTGTGGGTGGGAATGGTTTTACAGGATGAACTTGTTCTACCTTTCTTGATCTTGCAGCCTCTTTTCCAGTGGAATTATGGGGGCAAATGGTGGCTAACTAGAGATGATTATGAGAATTTGAGCATTTCTTTAGAAGTAAGTTTAAAGCAAATTAGAACAAAAAGAATTAGAAATGTCCCTGAAAATGAGGTGACTGTGATGTGGCCTTTCTTCTGTCTGCCCTGCCTTAGCCCGAGTGTACCCTGTAGCTGCTTGGCTCGCATGGCTCCTGGCACTTCTGTGCATGTGAAGACTCTCCCTGCCCCACCTTCCCCTCAACATAGATGTTTGCAGTTATAATTGAGTTTCAATTGAATTGAATAAGTGACGTGTTTAAAATGACCATTGTGGTATGGTGTTGTTAATGTGCTGGGAAAACTTCAAAAGTCCAGACCTCGGGGGTGCTGGCAGGGGACCCGCTGCGTTTTGGTGTGAGGTGTTGCGCAGAGCAAGTACTATAGATTCTTAATAAATTTGATGCTTTCTGTGTTAATGACAGGTTTATAGTTTTTTTTTTGCATTTGAGACTGTGTTAACACCGCTTCTAAGGGAACCATTTACTTTTGAAGCTAGGAGATGAGATACAGCTTCACAACATAAATGAAAGACGTCTCAGAGGAAGATCACATTGTCCCTCTGTATTCTTTGCCTCTCGCCCTCTAGAGAACTTTTTTTTTTTTTTAAGTTTTAGGAGTTTCTAGTGGATTTCTGCTTTTTTCCTTCCTTCAAAAGTAAATAATGCAGCATCCATATATCACGTACTTTTTCTTATTTCTTCCTATAAAAAATTTTGGAGGACTAGAGAGATGGCTCCGTGTTTAAGAACACTTGCCACTCTTCCAGAGGACCCAGGTTCAATTCCCAGCACCCACCTGGCAGCTCACAACTGTCTTTAACTTCAGTTCCAGGGGATCTGACACCCTCACACATGCTATTTTAAAAACTGTGTACTCTATGTTCTTACATTTAATTTTTCAGCTGACCATGGCCTTTGGAAATCCTACCCTCACCAGTTCTGCAGGTCTGTGCTGTACCTCTGATTGCAGCATTGTCTTCCATGCAGTGTGTGCTGTGGCTTACTGACCAGCCAGCTTTCAGTACAGGACTGTCACTGTTCGGTGTTCTGCTGGGACATGCGGTATAACAGTGGTAACTTGATGTTGTTTAAATTTTGAGGGTCAGTATCTGTAAGATAGATTTTTTAGAGTGGGGTGCCTATGGCAAGTGGGTTTGTAAATTTGTTAGTGCTGTGCAAAGCCTTTCTGACACTGTACCAGTTTACATTCCCACCATAGTGTACGAGAGGCCCAGCTCCCAGAATTGGATGCCTAGCTAAGATTGGAATTAAATTCATCTGGAAGGTAGTACTTACTGATGTTTTATATTTATTTTAATATCTAGCTATGGTAACTACAATACATGCATCACTGAGGCAGGAGGATTAGAAATTCAAGGCCAGCCTTGGCTACCTAGTGGTTTCTAGACCTACCTGGGCTATAAAATACACTGTTTCAATATTGGAACAAGCTGGGAGTTGTGGCACACAACTTTAATTCCAGCACTTGGGAGGCAAAGGCAGGTTGATTTCTTGATCTCTAAGTTCAAGGCCAGCCTGGTCTACATAGTTTCAGGATAGTTTTTTTTTTTTTTTTTTTTTTAAAAGGAGCAGCAACAGAAAACCAAACCTTTAAATAAAATAAATAAATAAATAAAATTGTTTTATTTTGAGTGAAGGAACTTGTGTATCATGTCATGTATAGGAGTCATTTTTTTGTCTTTCGTTCATTTTTATGTTGGTGTTCCATTTGTCTACCTTAGTTTTTAAGAGCTTATAGTATGGAAAGATTAGAACTTCATGTGTAATGTTTATTTTAGTGCTTTCCTCAGTTTATCCTTTTACTTTGCTTTTGCTTTTTTTTTTTTTTTGCCTAACAAGCATTTTCTTTAATGAAGTGTATATTATAAAACTGAATCTGAATCTTTTGGCTTCTGAAAATTTGAATCCAAGTTAATTCATTTTTACTGTAATGTTTGTACTTTTTCTTATGTCTATAAAATTCTGTAAAAATGACCTTTGTATCGTTTGAGTTTTTCTATTCATATAACTGACTTATTTGGAATTCTCTTACTGTGAAATATAAGTTTAGTTTTATCCTTTTTCAAAAGACTGCTCAGTTATGCTAACAACATTTATTGTAAAACATGGGTACTGTGTTTAAGACAAGACTCATGTCTGGTGGTTGTGGCACACACCTTTAATCCCAACAGAGGCAGGTCGATCTCTGTGAGGCCAGCCAGGGCTAC
This sequence comes from Microtus obscurus, assembly GCA_963919715.1. NCBI lineage: Eukaryota > Metazoa > Chordata > Mammalia > Rodentia > Cricetidae > Microtus > Microtus obscurus. The sequence continues at coordinate 28,429,381 of CAWTZC010000015.1, forward strand.
GCAGAGATATCCTGCCTTGAAAAACCAAACGACAACAGAAAGAGACAAGACTTCTAGGCAGTGCCTAGGAGAGAGGCATGGGTAGAGACTTTCAACTGTCTGAATATGAGGACCTGGCTCAGGTGCTGTGAGGACATGAAGTCCACTGTTTGCTGTGTTCCCAGGTGTCCTACGAGGGTTGGGACGTTGCATTTTACTGTTGCTATTTAGCACTAGAGACAGTTGGTTACTGTCTTCTGTACCTGCTCCTAAAAAGTGTCTGAGCCTGTGTCAGGACTTGAGGCAGGGAAGAGCCCTTTGTGCTTAGGGGCAAGTCCCTAAGACTATCGTTTTTTTAGTTTTCTTCTAGAAAGTGTTCTAGATGACTGCTAAAGTTTTTTGTTAATTCTGTGAAAATGATATTTGTATAGAACATTTGTGCTTCACGGAATGGTGGAATTCTGACCTTTGAACTTTATTTACAGTCTGGGTTTAGATAAATCTTCTATTTCTTGGGGCTCACTATGCTATTGTCATACCTCTTGCCCTTACCAAGAACTCAGGACTGTGGCCTGGGCCATTGGAGGTATTGGCAGAACTTTGTGGGTAAGTGAGTTCTTGTGGGTTTTCTGTTTTTGTTTTTTCCTGGTGGCTACAGTGAGATTCCCAGATAAAAGCTGGGGAGAAGCCGTGTTGCCATGCTAGAGTATCCTTCCTGACTTTAATGTCCTGTTTTGAGTTTCAGACCTCTAAGAGTATCTCCAGAGAGGAGAAGAGCTCAAAGCTTCCATTTATGTAAAAATTTAAAACTAGTTTGTATCCTAAACTCTACCATCTTTCCCAGCTAAATCACTGCTTCATCCTTATAACAAATAGTATTGCCCTAAAGTGAAAATAGATGACACTGTTTATCTGCATACTCGTAGAGTACAATATTGTACATGTGTGCACACATACATAAAGATTTAAGGGCTCCCAAACCTATTTCTCATGGTATAAATACCAAAGAGGTAGTGATTGGTGTCAGCTAGGAACTGCATGTGAAGCCTTGTGGAGCCTTCATGGACAAACTGGTGGTGGTGCATGCATGGGTGACTGGTTTTTGTAAAGACTAAAATCAGACATTTGCATAGTGGTTGTTATTCTTGTAAAATTCACAGCATAACACAGCCATGCAAAAAAGAATTGGGGGTTTCATCTAAAATTGGGTTAGAGCCTAGTTCAGATGCATTGAGAGTAAGTTTGTCTGCCTCACTTGTGAAGAGAGTGTGATGAGACTGTGAAGGTAGGGTGGCTTCTAGCATCCATCATCCCAAAGTCCCCTAGCACTAGTCCATACATCCCCATAGTCACAGGCATTTTCTGTTTTCATTTGTGTTTGAAAATTGATTTTTTTTTCCTTTTTGAGACAGGATGTCTCTGTGTAGCACTGGCCATCCTGGAACTCTCTCTGTAGACCAGTCTGGCTTTGAACTCACTGCCCGAGTGCTTCAATGAAGGCATGCGCTACCACTCACTGCCCAGACACTTTATGGTTTCTTAATTCAGTGAAAAGTTAAACTAACATGTTGGTCACTGTTCTCTTCTCCCTTTTCTTGAGATGAGACAGGTCTCACCAGTCCAGGCTGATCTACAGTTTACTGTGCTATCCAGGCTAGCTTCGAACTCTTGGTGATCCTTCTATTTTAGCCCACTAAGATAGACGGCATTAGAACTGTGATTAAGATTAAGCAAATCTGGCTTAATAGTTTCTCATTTAGGAATTTTTCTGAAGACATTTATTAGAGGGCTTTTTAAGGTGCACTGTGTGTAAACGGCCGTTTGTTATGGTAGTTTTATAAACAAAGATGCTGATGACTACATATTGGTTGCCTTTGCCTAGTAACTCACTAGAATCCTGGAAATTAGGTGCTTTGTGGGAAATCTCATAAAGTGTTATTTGTAAGCAAAATGTGTCTAGCTCTTTAGCTGAGTTGTTTAAAATATACTCAGAGGTGGGAAGGTCATGGACATCTCCCTTTGTATGTATTAAGAGAGGCAAGTGTGTATAAATGTCCCTGATAATCCCTATTAGAATAGAAGTGCTCTGAGTTTTAATATAGGTATTCAGGTGTTATATTTGTAGAATACCACAGAATAACTCCTTGGGGAGACCACCTGTGTTCACAGACCATCTGCTTGCACAGCTGAGTCATCTGAGCTCTGATTTTGCCGTGGAGCGAGGCACTTGGATGCTGTTCCACTACCACCTGTCCATCCCAACTGTGGACAGCTGTCACATGACCCTCAGGCAGGGCCTGGCTCCCAGACTTCTCTCTTCCTTTGCTTTCTCCCCTTTATACCTATGTCTGAGCTATGGATTCAGAACATATTACATGATTAGAGGTAGAGTCCTTTCTCCTTCTCTTTGGAACCCTTCCAAAGGCTCGGCTCTGTGATCTCAGTGCCAAAGCTTGTGTTACTGTGCCTGTCTGTGGCCATCTTACTTAGAGCTGGGAGCTCTTAATACTTTGCCACAGCATTCCTTGATGGGCGGGAAATTGATATTGTTTATTAGTATAGCTCCAGCATCAGGAAGCTTAGAAGCTTAGAATGATTTGAGCAGCCTTCCTCTTTTTTATTTTTATTTTTAATATTTATTTATTTATTTATTTATTTATTTATTTATTTTTCTTGTTTTTTCGAGACAAGGTGTCTCTGTAGCTTTGGAGCCTGTCCTGGAACTAGCTCTTGTAGACCAGGCTGGCCTCGAACTCACAGATATCTGCCTGCCTCTGGCTCCCGAGTGCTGGGATTAAAGGCGTGTGCCAGCCTCCTTTTTTAAAGAGAAGATTTGTTAGCATTCAGGTTTCTCACGCCATGTCCTCCGCACGAGTGTTGAGTATCTTTGATGTGCAGGTCCTACTCTAAGAGCTACACATCACAGCAGGAGGTGCTTGCTGGGCTTCTAGCTCAGGTACAGCTTTGACAGGCAGTTGTACTCCAGTGTGATGAATGTACCAGTCCATGGGATGTCATTCTTCTTGGACCAGGGAATGCATATGCTGCCTTTTTATGCATTCAGGGTCTCAGGAAGCCCGAAGAAAGGAGCAAGAGATATGTGTAATGTTGGAAGTGTGGAAAGAATCTGGAGGGAGCATTGGAGATGAGGAGAATTGGGTCCATGCCAGTTCTTCAGTCTGTTTTGTAGGGCACTTGAAACACTGGAAGTAGAAAAGGATGGTTCAGGTCAACTAAGTCTTTAGGATGACTCAAAGATTTTCTAGTGGAGGAAAGCCAGACTTTCTTAATACAGATTTTTCAAAAATAGCATAATGGCAAAGGAAATGAGTAGAATTAATTTACTCAGAACCATATTTCATGGTATTTGTAGAATTCAGTTGGCCCAGTACTTAAACTTTTGCTGTGTTCACCCCCTCAAGTTAAAGCAGTTGATCTTTATTACTTTGTGTTCCGTTTTGTCATTTTATTTCGTCCTCTAGGTAGCAAGTTCTGTTTTCTACTGGAAAAACAGAGTTGTAGATAGGCTTAAAGGCCTACCTAGGTGGTTTAAAACCCTGGATATGGCTGAAGAGATGGTTAAGAACACTGGTTGCTCTCCCACAGGACCCAGGTTTGATTCCCAGCACCCACATGGCTGTTCACGGCTGTCTGTAATTCTAGTTCCAGGAGAGCTAACTCCTCTTCTGGCTTTAGGGCATCAAGTGTGCACATGGTACACAGAAACAAATGGAGGCAAAACACTGATGTACATAAAATAATAATGAAATTAAAAACCATTATAACCCCAGATATAGTACATGATGAAAAATGTCTTTTCTTGGCTAGGAGATAGCTTTGGTGTTGTTGGTAAGAGTTATTTGCTGCTGATTTTGAGGAAGGGCCTATGGTGTAGTCTGGCATCTTTTTAGCAGCGTCCAGCAGTAACTGTCTGCTTCCTAGTAACTTAGTGGAGCACATTGCTGACTGCCTTTTTCTGATCTTTCCTGAGTTGGCCAAGTCTAGGTCATAATAGGTAATGAGTGCCTTTAAATTTTACATAATTACGATATTTGTGGCTTAATTTCTCTCTCTCTCTCCCTCTCTTTCTCCCTTCCCCTCTCCCTCTCTCCCTCCCTCCCTCCTGAGATGGAGTTTATCTGTGTAATAGCTCTGGCTGTCCTGGAACTTACTGAAATTACTGAAGTCTGAAGACTAGGCTAGCCTCAGTTCCCAGAGATCCACCTGCCTCTGCCTTCTGAGTGCTGGGATTAAAGGCATGCACCACCACCTGGCTTGTATCTCTTACAGGAAGAGTTATATTTTATTGCAATGGTTTAATTTTAATTTTTCTACTTAATAAAATTGATGTGCGCCTCAATATTGCCCTTGTATGGTTTTAGAAATAAAACTTTACTTATTTTCTTATTTATTGGTTTTCTTCCAGTTGATTGACTATCCTCTCTTAAATAATTTACTTTATATTAGACTTTAGAAAATTTTCTTTTGGGCTGGAGAGATGGCTCACTGGTTAAGAGCATTGCCTGTTCTTCCAAAGGTTCTGAGTTCAATTCCCAGCAACCACATGGTGGCTCACAACCATCTGTAATGAGATCTGGTGCTCTCTTCTGGCCTGCAGACATACATACAGATAGACTATTGTATATATAATAAATAAGTAAATATTAAAAAAAAGAAAATTTTCTTTCCTTCAGTGTTAATGACAGAAGGGTCATTACTGTTCTTCAGTATCGCTTCATTTTTTTTAATGATTTCTTTTTATTTTTAATTATGTGTATGTTTGTGTATCTGTGTCTGTGCACATGAGTGCAGTACCTGAGGAGTCCAGAAGAGGGTACTGGATCTCTCAGAGGTAGATTGGTTGGGAGCTGACCAGTGTGGGTGCTGGGAATCAAACTTGGGTTCTCTAGAAGAAGAACAAGTACTTTTAAGTGTCTAGCTCCTAACAAGGCATCATTTTTTTCTTCTTTGCCTCCTCAGATGCTGGGGATTGAACCTAGGACTTTTCAGACTGAAATTCTACCACTGATCCACACATATCTTCTTGATTTCTTTAAAATGCATTTCACTCCGACCTAGTGAAGTTGTGTATTATGTTCTGTAGAATCTAATTGGTAATGTGTTAAAACAGTGTATGAACTTGAAAAATACACATATTTGGGCTTACTCTTATTAAATAGTCCTATTAAAAGCAGTTGTAGCATGTTGCTGGTGACTTCCCTTCACTGCCACCCAACTCCTATTCAATTCAGTTACAGAAAGTTACTATGGAGAATTATATACAGATTTCATGTGTGTTCCACTAAAAGCCAGATAATGTTTGTGTTGTTTTTATGAATGTTGTCTTTCTTAGAAAGTGTTATACCTAGGTAACAGGAAAGAGGTTGTTTAATTAGTTATAAAAATAGTAAGGTTTTAGAAAATATGAAAAATAGAGGAAATTATTCAAGTTGCATTTGTATTACTATCTTGTTATTTTCCTCTAAAACTGTATTTATTTCTTTTAAAAAATATTTTTATATTTAAATTTTGTGTATGTCTGGGCACCATGGTGCATGTAGGTCAGGAGAGGTATCAGATCCCTGGAGCTGGAGTTAACAGTAGATTGTGAGCCACCGCGTGGATGTTAAACCTAGGAACTAAACCTGGGTCCTTTGCAAGAGCAGTAACTGCTCTTAACCACGGAGTCATCTCTTTCTAGCCCTCTTGTTGCATCTTTATATAGAATTCTAACACTTGGCTGCTGTGACAAGTGAATTACAAAAATGTAAAAAATAAAGTCCTTGCTTGGCCCTACTAACCTACTAACCAGTGGTGGCACACCATGTCTTCAGGTTCACACACATACCCCCTCCCTCACCACAAATGCATACGTATACACAATATTATAAAATTTGAGATATATAACCTTTTCTCATATGCTGTTTAAGACATGCTTACAAGGGTATATGAGCATCACTATTACTAATTTCAGAACACTTTTGTTATTCCGGAACTTCATTCACACAAATCCCTCAGCTGTAGATGCTTAGTAGGTCTGCCAGTTCTCATGTTTCGTATGGATGGAATATTGAAAACTTATTACCCTTTATTTGTGTGTTTCTCTGGCATGTAGCATGACACAGACGTGGAGGTCAGAGGACAGCCTATAGGAGTCAGTTCTCTTCCACCATGTGGGACTGAGGAATCAAAGATTGATGATTGGCTTTTGACTGAAACCCTGGTCTCATGAATGGAATCTTTAATTTTTTATGCTGATTTTTGTGTATGTGTCTATGTGAGTGTATACCACATATGCCTATGGAGGTCAGTAGAGGGCATCAGATCCCTTGGAACTGAAGTTACAGGTGGTTGGTATGGGTGAGCTGCTTGGTATGGGTGCTGGGAGTTGAACTCAGGTCCTGTATAAGAGCAGCAAGTGGTCTTGACTGCTAAACCAACTCCTTAAATTTTTATTTACAATTACATTTTTACCTAGTGAATGTGTGTGTGTGTGTGTGTGTGTGTGTGTGTGGGTAGAGAGAGAGAGAGAGAGAGAGAGAGAGAGAGAGAGAGAGAGAGAGAAAGAGAATGAATGCATGTGTTTTTCTGTATGTAATTGTGTGTTATGGCATGTTGTGGAGGTCTAGAGGACAACTTGTGGGAATTGGTTTCCCACCTTTGACCTGGGACTGACAAGTCCAGTCTCACTATGGGGCCAGGCTGGCCTTGAATGCTTGCATCCTCTTACCTGGAATTACAGTTGCACCCACCACACTCAGCTTCTTAAATGCTTTTAAATGTAAAGAATAAAAGTCCCTTCCCAAAACCTTACAGAGAGCATGACAACGAACTGCTTTCCCCACATTCTAAGTCATGTTCTTTCATTTGATTACCTTGTTGAGGGAGGATCTTGATTTTCCATCCGTTCTCCATCAGACAAGTAATCAGTCACCAGGGCCAGCCTTCTCTCTCTGAACTTTGTCGCTGCTCCATCTTCCTCCTGACTCTTAAATTTGGGTCAGTGACTGAGGCCTTCTCAAGACTCCTCAGATCTGTGGTGTAGAGCCCTCCAAAGATACAGTTCTGGGGACAAAAATTAAAGCCTTAAAAATCCTCCCCTCTCCTCTCCTCTCCTCTCCTCTCCTCTCCTCTCCTCTCCTCTCCTCTCCTCTCCTCTCCTCTCCTCTCCTCTCCTCTCCTCTCCTCCCCTCCCCTCCCCTCCCCTCCTCTCCCCTCCCCTCCCCTTCGTGTGTGTGTGTGTGTGTGTGTGTGTGTGTGTGTGTGTGTGTGTGTGTGTGTACAGCCCAGGCTGGCCCGAGACTTGCTATGTATCCCAAACTGGCTTTGAACTTAGTCTTCTTGCTTCTGCCTCTTGAATGCTGGAAATAGAAGTATGGGGCACCATGCCTAGCCAAGAATTCTTTAGAACAACTTAGATCTTCAGGATTCTATAGACTGTTCTTTTTGAAAGTCATTTTTTTGCAGCAGTTTGAGATATTACACAGAGCCAGGCTGTGCATCTGTACCAGTAAGTGGGCTTTTGGACCAAGAATGGAATGTCTTTGAAACTCTGTAGCTGATTTTCCCCAGAGATGTCCAGAGTAGCCAAGGTAGAGGAAGTGAGTGTGAGTACTTCTAAAGCATAGTTTTAGAGGAGTGATTCATTGAATCGCCACCAGTCATGGCCCAAGTGATATCAGGCCTTGTGTATGCCTTCTTTCTCATTTTAGTCCTTAGGCAGCCAGATGGCTGGTTTTGTTGTTCTGCCAGCCCCTTGCTCAGTGGCTCCTTCTGACTTGTGTTAAGTCGATCCTTTCTCAGCAAATGAATGATACTTCAGCCTTGCTGTTCTCCTTCACTAACATTTAGGAGAAGGAAATACACAGAGTTACAAGCCCCTCCCTGGTGCAGGCTGCTCCTGTGCTTTGTTCCCTCTGGGATTCACGCTGTTCCAGGAAGAACTTCTGTGGAGCTGGCCTGACCTGGAGCAGTCTGTTGTCCCCGTAAAATGCTGTGCATTCTGTATATTCTGGTCTTGCAGTTTACTTGAGTCAGGGAGCTCTTCCTCTTTGCTCAAAGTGCTTCTTAACTCTGTCCTGTGAAGGCTGTCTTGACCCTGGTTCTTAATTACTTCTGGACCATGGCACAGGTTAGCATTGTTGCCCTTACTAGTGATAACTTTTCTTTGAACCTTTCTCTTTCTCAGCACACTTTGATGCTTTTGATATGATTATGCCAAAGGTACGTAGTGTTTGTTCCTTCTTTCAGGCTAGCTCTTATCTACTAGCATAGATAACACCATGGCTTCTTTTCCTCTTCCTGTCCATTCCTTTTGTCTACTTTCAGCTGAGCTCTTCTCCCTCATGTCATCTCTGTTCTCCTTCTCTCTCAGATGTGGTCTGAAATAGCCCAGTCTGACTCTTCAGTTTGTTAGTGCCTGAAGAGAGCCTTGAGTGCCTGCTCTTCTGCTCTCACTTCCCGAGGGCTAGAGTTACAGATGTGTCCTCCACACCTGGCTGCCTTCTTATATACTAAGCTGCATGGATGCCTTCAGCATTTGACTTGGTGAGTTGTGTTTCTGGAACATGCCCATGATGTTTTTTGATGTTCCCTCTGTGGCAAGTCTCAGACCTGACCTTACCGTGGGGCTGCTGTTGAATTGTTCTCTCTCATGAAGCCTAGTTTATATTTTCTAGAACTATATGGGTGGAATCATATAGGATTCATTTAAAAATAATAATTGGGGCTGAAGAGATGGCTCATTGGTTAAGAGTATTGCCTGCTCTTCCAAAGGTCCTGAGTTCAATTCCCAGCAACCACATGGTGGCTCTGGCCTTTAGGCATACACACAGACAGAACATCGTATACATAATAAATAAATATTTTTTTTAAAAAATAATTATTTATAGCAGTTGTGCTGGTACATGTTTGTAATCCCAGAACTTGGGAGGCTGAAGCAGGAGGACCATAAATTCAGTTTGAGAGGCTAAAACAGGATCCTCATATGTATATCGAAACCTTCTCCTCCCCTAGTCCCATAAACATTTTTCAAAAATAGTAAGAGGTTGGAGAGATGGCCCAGTAGTTAAGAGCACTTGCTCTTCTTGTAAAAGACCTGGATTTGTTTCCTACACCCACATGGTGGCTCACAACCTTCTGTAACTCTAGTTCCTGGGGATTCAACACCTTTTTCTGAACTCCGAAGTTATCTATCAGGCATATCTGTGCTACACATAACTTACATGCTGGCAAAAAATGCACATAAGATAAAAATAATTCATTTATTTTTTTCCATCTTCTTTCCCCCAGTAATCTACCAATAGGTATTTAGATTTGTGATGATTAATCTTTTCTCCATTATTGTTGTTGTTATTATTATTATGGTTTTTAGAGACAGGGTTTCTCTATGTAAGAGCCCTAGCTACCTTGGAACTCACATTGTAGACCAGACTGGCCTCGAACTCAGAGATCCGCCTGCCTCTGTCTCCCAAGTGCTAGAATTAAAGGCCTGCACCACTACCACCTGGCTTTATCTTATTATTTTTAATTCAGTTATTTTTTTTCTTTTCCTTTAAAGACAGAGTTTCTCTATGTAACAGCTCTAACTGTCTTGGAATTAGCTCTGCAGACCAGGCTGGCCTCGAATTTGAGAGATCAACCTGCCTTTGCCTCCTGAGTGCTAGGATTAAAGGCATGTGCCACTACCACCCGGCTAATTTGCTTATTTTTATGTGTATGAATTGTATGCATGTATGTACAACACATGAGTGCCTGATGGCTGAGGAGGCCAAAAGATGGCATTGGATCCCTTGGAACTGAAGTTACAGACAGTTTATAAGCCACCATGTAGATGCTGGGAGCCAAACTCAGTTTCAAGTGTAGCAAGTGCTCTTAATCCCTGAGCTGTCTCTCCATCATCCATCTAATCACTGATTCGTTCATTCGTTCATTCATTCATTTGTTTCTGTGTATGAATATGAATATGCACATGGAGATATGTAGTTGAAGGTGCTGATGTTATATGAGCTGGAGCTGGAGTTATATGAGTGCTGAGAATTCAGATCAGGTCCTGGGCAAGAGTAGCCAGTTAACACTCTTAATGATCTTTTTCTTATGATGGGTAATTTTGATTGTCAACTTGGTTGGATTGAAAGCCACCTCGAGAATTAGTGAAGCACATTTGTGGGTATGTCTGTCAGTATGTTTCAATGAGGGTTTTGTCCTGTTGATGGACTGGCAGTGTGAATAGTCTGCGGTAGGTGGTGGAACTGGAAGACAGGCCTCACTTGTTGGAGACTGTGGACCACCAGACCCTGAGTTTCCTGTAAACAAGTTGTTTTCCTCTGCTCTGAGCAACCTGCAGCTGCTCTGAGCAACCTGCAGCTGCTCTGAGCAACCTGCAGCTGCTCTGAGCATGAGGCCCTGATAGCAGGCTGGTGGGTCTGCAGCTGAAAGATCCCGAGAGTTGGGGCATGGCCAGAGCCCTATATAAGCTTCCCTTGAGCACAATAAAGTGGGTATTCTTGGCACTGTTGTATCAAGGATGACCCGTGCCCCCGTGTCTCTGTCTGTGTGTGCATGTGTGTTTAAGTCTCCAGGCCAATTCCCAGTTTGCTCATCATCCCATAGTGCAGGCGCTACAGGTAGAGGCCCCAGTGAGATTGGGAATTGGGGAGATGTTGGGAGATCACCCTCAGAAGACTGGCCAGCAAGCAAGCGAGTAAGAGACTGATGGTGGGGGCATTCTTGTCATTCTTGTCTCAAGGATGTCCCCATGGCCCTGTCTATCTGTATTTGTGTGTTTTTAAATTTTCAGCCTATTTCCCATATCAAGTAGAGTGTGGAACAGAACCGGTGTAGTTTTACAAGTGGAGGCCCTCAGAGAGATCGCCCTCGGGAATGGTGAGGGTGGATTAAAGATGTCTCTCTGTGTGTGTTATGTGTGTTTGAGTAAGTCTTTAAAGAGACAGAGTATAGACAGTATAAGCCATGAAAAGATGGAACGTGCACAGAAAATTTGGATTATGTATATTATTGTGTTGTCTTTTGGTTGGTTGACTGGAGAAAGACATTGATTCCAGGAACTGCTAAGAAAGGTATCTTGACTTTAAAATACGGGTCTAAGGATATGTTGCTTTTGAAAAGGGGTTCTGCTTTTCTTTCCATAGAAGATGAGAGCCTGTGGAATCATTCAAGGCCATCATAGTTTGATTCACCAAGACCCCCTGAAATGTTGCTGTGAATACCCCCAAAGATACAGCTCCCCCAAGCAGCAGGAAGTAGTCTGGAGAGAGAGCATTGTCTAAATTCCTTAAATGATTGTTTAAGTGGGGCCTGAGAGCCTGTCTGCCATTGTGGGCCTGACAAGGGACTTGCAGGAGTGCATGTAGCAATCAAGGGTCCCTTCTGCGATTCCTGAGCATGGGCCTGCTTCCTATAGTCCCTGAAAGCAGAGAGGTGGCGGCTGGAGCAGAGTTTTACGAGGGATCCAGCCGACTGCTGTGAGTGCACACGGAGAGGTCCAGAGGCGGCTGTGATTCCTGGCTCTGCAGTTTCCACCCAGGAGTTTGTGGTGCTAGTGGCAAGCACATCTCCGAGCAGCAGTGGGAGGTGCTTTGCTCTGGCCTAGTCGGTGCCCAGCCTGGTGGAGCTGTCCTGGCTGAGAGAGACTTTGGGACAGTGACTATGTTTGCTAGGGCATTTTCCAACTTATTATCATATTTGTGCCATGTCCATAATTATATAGAAAAGGGGGATAGGTTGGGGACTGCGGACCACCAGACTCTGAATTTCCTGTAAACAACTTGTTTTCCTCTGCTCTGAGCAGCCTGCAGCTACTCTGAGCACATGACCCTGGTGGCAGGCTGGTGAGTCTGCAGCTGAAAGATCCCAAGGGTTGGGGCATGGCCAGAGCCCTATGTAAGCTGCCCTTCAGCCCAGTAAAGGGTACATTCTTGGCACTCTTGGTTGCAAGGATGACCTGTGTCCCCGTGTCTCTGTCTGTGTAAGTGTGTGTTTTTAAGTCTCCAGGACAGTTCCCAGTTTGCATACCATCCCGTAGTGCAGATGCTACACTCACTGGAGGAAGTGAGTCCTGGGAATGCTTGTGGGGGATATCAGGGTCTTTTTCTGATACACTCTTGCTTCTTAGCCGCCATGAGGTGAATAACTATGCCTCACCGCATGCCAAAAACAATACAGGCTGCCAACAGTGAACTGCATCCTCTGCAACCAGATGCCAACATAAATATCTCCTCCTTTTCAATTGTTTTTCTCAGGTCTTTGTCCAAAGTGGCAAAAGTTTGATCACACAGGGTTGTTCGCTTGGCCGTTAGAAATAAAACTGCCAGGAATCTTTGTCTGTTAGTTTCAGTGGGACACACACTTTATTCCAGTCTAGGTGTAAAGGGTCTGTCCTTTGGCAGTTGCTGCATTGTACTGCCCTTGTCACTGTCCACTGCTGTGTCAGGTTTCAGTGGCTTCTCATCCTAATCAGCGCTTGATGTTCATTTTTTTTTAATTTTAGACCTTCTCATAGGCATGTCATTGCAGTTTGAAGTTGCATTTCCTTAATAAGCGACGATGATGCCGTTCTTTATGCCTTCTTTGTGAAGTGTTCAGATCTCTCGTCTATTTTTAAAAATTGAATTGTTCATTTTCTTACTAAGTTTTGAGAGTTCTCTGTATTCCTAGATTTGTATACTTTATAAGATATGTAATTTGCAGATATTTTTTCAGTCTTTGAATTGTCATTATCTCTTAAAGTTGCTTTTCTATTTAGGGATGGAGGAGCTGGGGATTAAACCTAAGACCTTGCACATGTGAGACCTGTACCATCTCCTTAGCCACAACATTGCCTTTAGAAAATAGAGGACTCTGTTCTTTATTTTATGTGCACAGGTCTTTGGCCTACATGTATGTCTATTCACCAAGTGCATGCTTGGCATCCATGGAGGTCAGAAGAGGAAGTCAGATACCGTGGAACTGGACTCACAGATGGTTGTGAGTTCAAACCTGGGTCCTCTGGAAGATCAGCTGGTGTTCTTAACCTCTGAGCCAAACTCTGGCCCCAAAAAGACTTTTTTTTTTTTTTTTTGAGACAGGGTTTCTCTGTAGCTTTGGAGCCTGTTCTCGAACTAGCTTTGTAGACCAGGCTGGCCTCAAACTCACAGAGATCCTCCTGCCTATTCCTCCCGAGTGCTGGGATTAAAGTTGTGTGCCACCACTGCCCAGCCCTTTTTTTAAATTTAATTTAATTCAGTTTTATTTTATTTTTATTTTGTTTGTTTGGGTTGAGTTTTCAAGACCGGGTTTCTCTGTGTAACAACAGTTCTGGCTATCCTGGAACTCACTGTGTTAGACAAAGCTGGCCACAAACTCACAGAGATCTGTCCACCTCTGCCTCCCAAGTGCTGGGATTAGAGGTGTGCACCACCCTGCCCAGCCCCAGATAGACTTTTGATGGTGTCTAGAAAGGCAGTTTCTTCTTCTATGAATTGCAGTTTTTGGTGTTGTATCTAATCTTTACTTAGCACAAATACTTTTTAAAATATTTTCTATGGGAAATTTTATAGATCATTTTCAACTTAGGTCTGCGATACATTGAATTGATTTAGCATGTGGTTCAGGATGTGTCTTGGAGTCCATCTCTTCTATATGTGGATATCAGTTATGGCAGCAGTGTTCTCTAAAAGGGGCCATACTTGGGTAAGCATGGAAGACTTAGACCCACTGCATTCATTTATTTTCTCTGACTTTTTAAATATCCCCTTTCCTGTCTCTTTGTCTTTGGTATCTTCGTATGATCAGTCTCGCTTATCCTGTGCCTTCTCCTGTCCGTGTTCCCTTCATATTCATTGATCACCTTTCCTTTGCCTATACCTTCCTGTCTCTTATTCTTGTATGAATGTAGCTGTTTGTGTGTCTTTTTTTTAAGTTAAAAGGATGATTCTCTCACAAGCTGTGCCCCCCCCCTTTTTTTTTAAAAATAAACCTTCAAATTATTTTCCTTATCAGGGGAGTACAACATGTGCATATTGAGGCCTCTGATCACTGCCAGGTGCCCTCCACTTCATGTTTTGAGACAGGTTTGTCATTTATTACGATTACCAATTTGATCAGATTGGCTGGCCAGTAAGTGTCAGGAATTTGAACTCAGGTTCTCATATTTGTATGGCAGGTCTTCATGAACTGAGCCACCTCCTCAGTCCCCAGTCCCTTTCCGAGTTCTTCCATATTTGATGCTGTCAGCTGCCTGCCAGCGTGTGTGCTTGGCTTTTGTGCCCTCAGTTCTCTTCCTCCCAGTGGTGGCTTTCACCCTCTTCCTTAGCCTTGGCTTCCTCCCGCCCTTGCACGTGGGTGTTGGGGAGTCATGTGTCTAATCAGCCTTGCTCTTTCTTTTTGCTGTACTCCTCTCTTGGGGTACATCTACTTTAGAGGCTGAAGCCACAGTTTGGCTAGTCCGACTCCATTTCCAGCTTTAGTCCTCCAGCTTAATCTTCCTCACCCCCTGAAGGTCTGCAGGAGATTGTCGGTTCTGACCTCTCTTCTGTGAAGCGCCCTACCATTCTACCCTGCCCAAGCGCAGCCCTGAGCCATGACATCATTGTGATTTCTTGATATTCTGAACAAAGTGAACTTATTTTTGAAGAGAAAAACCTACCAATTACTTTTCTGTCCATTATTTTGGCATGAGGATGGTAGAATAGAAGTGGCAAGTAGACCATGCCTCTGGTTTATCTACGTAGGCATAAGCAGGGCCTCAGGTGTATCGTGTGGGTTATGGAGAGTCTGTCTGTATGGCCGGGCTGAAATAGATGGGGACTCAGGGTATGGCCACATCTTAAAGTGAAGCTAGTTTTCAATGTCAGTGGGATGTACCTTCTCCCTGATGGTAATGTCTACTATGGTTTGACTGTTTCTAGCATCAAGGAAGCCAAGGGGCTTACTAGTGCCAGCAGCATTGGGAAAAGACCTTGTTACCTGTGACATCACACTCACTCTTTTCTCTAATACCTTTGAAAATATTCTGGGCCCTGTGGAGAGCCTTTGGTTGGGTTAGCATTTTCTTATTCATGTCTTCTCTGGGGTAGGCAAAGTCACCAGTCCTCAAGAGTGACATTATAGATTGATGGAAAGCAGCTCCAGACCCCGACAGGTCTTATTGCTGTTATAGTGTGCTGCAAACTAGGATTTAACACTAGCTTCTACCTTCTTCCTCTAACTAGGCTCCTGAAATTGGGACTGACAGGCAGGAGAACAGTGTAGAAAATAAGAAAAGCCCACTAAGGCCAGTAGAAGAGACAGCTTGTGGTGAGTGTTAGGAAGTCAAGTGCATCCTGAGGGAGGCCTGTCTATGTGTCTGCTGGATTCAGACAAAGACTTTGTAGTATCCTTGTGGCCGTGGAGAGCAGGGACAAGGCAGGGAAACAGCATGAGCAGCATATCTGCATGTGGGTTTCTGCACATGAATGCAGGCGCTCCTGGAGGCCAGAAGAGGGAGTTGGATCACCTGGAGCTGCAGTCACAGACAGTTGTGTACGGTCTAGTGTGAGTGCTTGGAACTAAACTCGGGTTCTTTTTGGGCTTTTCTTTAGGTTCTGGGATCCTTTTTGTTTGTTTGTTTGTGAAGATGAGATGGTTTAGGGTCCAGTGAGTCTCATGGGTCTTATTGCCAAGGCCAAGGTTTCCTTTACTGAAGGTTGATTTGTACCTCTTCCTTAGTTCTTAACATTTATGTCAAGTATCAGCAGTTTTCTCTGTGACCTTGGTATTATCTATGATCAGTGGCTGCTGTGGTTACCAGAGAGTGGGTGATTTCTTTTCTTACGGCTTTGGAAGCTGGAAGATCAAGATCTCACTAAATTGGGCATTTGGTGAGGGCTAGTTCCTGCATCCAAGATGGCACCTCACTGATGCCTCTTTGGAGAGGAAGAACTGTTACCACAGAGGGCAGTTGGGCTTCACACTGGGAGAGACACATTTCATAAGAGCTTTGATGTCATTTATTAGTGAGGAGCCTTAATAGCCGTCACACTGGTTATTGAGTGCCAGTCTCTGACTTTTGGAGAGGTATTAAAGTCGTAGCAGATGCATGTGTATGGGAGCTCTAGAGAAAGCACTTATTGCAGTCTCTTCTGGCCCTGGGGAAACAAACACCAGTCAGCCCCACCATTTAAAGAAGCCTGTTAATGTCTTTCTCTGGAGGTTTTGGCTTTGGCAGGTTAAGGTCATGGCTGTTGAACTTGCCTGGACTATCATCTCATGTGGAGAATTAACAGATGGGCTTTCAGATCCACTGACAACAGTTCTGTACTCAGGGAGTGAAATAGCCCTTCAGCAAACTGTCTGCTTGTTAAAGACTTTCTAAGCCAAGAACTAATTGCTTTTTCTTAGCAGCATAAGTAAATACTCTGTTGTCAAAGCTGACTTTCTGACATTTGTTTCATTGCTGGCCATTTATTGAAAGACTCCATGTAATTCACTACAAAGAATTCTCAAGTTAACATGATAAATATTGCCAGAATTTAGGCTGGGTTTCTAAAACATTGTTTATTTCCTTACTTGATTTTTAGCTGAATTGTATGATTTGTTTGTTTGTTTGTTTTGGTTTTTTGAAACAGGGTTTCTCTGTGTAGACCTAACTGTCAGGGCACTTACTTTGCTGACCTTGAACCCAAGAGCTCCTACCTGTCTCTGCCCCCTGAGTACTGAGATTAAAGGTATGCATACCCCTGCCTGGCTGTATGATTATGTTTGATGGAGTAGTCCTGCTAGTTGAAAAGGTTGTAATAGTACAGGAACTACTAATTTGTATATTTATCAACAATCTGTTCATCAATGGTCCTCCTCCTCTGAAGTGCTGTTTTTAGGGATGCAGTCACAATTGACTGTTAGGCTCACCATTAGTCAAGTGTAAACCAACAAGACAAAGCGCAGCTACAGCTCAGGTAGGTGTTGGAACGACCTGAGCTTTCCCACCAGCATTCCAGTCCTGTGGTATAGGTTGCTGGAGGATCTTATCTCATTTATATGCAAAAGACGACCAAATTGGCTAACTTGGGGCTTTATAAATAGTAGGACTGTTTCTCTAGCCTGTCTTCATTCTGCTCAGTGCTAAAATTTTCTGGCAGCCTGTAACTAATGAATGGAAAAGTACTGTTTGCCACACTTTAGACTAGCGCACTTGAGTGCTCCTGTGATGCCTTGTCTCCAGTTGTGCTGGTTGCTCTTTGAGGTGGCCAATTCTTCCCAAGTTGAGCTACCAACAGCAGCTCTCTGATCAAAACTCCACAATGATTGCAGAAAATGCCCTTTTGTCCCCATGAAGCTGTGATATTATATTGCTAAGAACAATAGAGGTCCCAGGCTGTGTCAGAGCATCTGCTTAGATCGAGTAGTCTAGTCTCGTGTGTCATTTGGTTGTGATTGGGCTGGTATAGATCTCAGGAAAGTGTGCAGGCCGTTAGGTGCACGTGAGCTCTGTGCTATTTCTGTAGAGCAAATGTTTGTTGTTTTCTCTTACTTTACTGATGAATACACCTAGGCTTAGAGAGCTAGGGGTAAATGGTACTAGGTCAGACTGCTGCAAGTGGCAGGACTGGGATTTTGACTCAAGTTTGTACCAGTAAGCACTAAATGCTACTGCCATTCCCTCCATCCAAAATTCTAAGATGTCACTTACCTTCACTCTGACTTGTAAAAACCACTTCTTTGGCTTTTCACTTTCTTATTAGGGAGCACATGACTTCACAAGGCTTCAGGTCAGAGCCACTGTGCCTACTGTTTGTCCATGCTGTGAGTCTGTCAACGCTGTGTGTCTGTCCAGCTGTCTGTCCATGTGGTGTGGATCTGCTCAGTTGCCACAGTGCCACCTATGGGCATTCATGCAGGAGCCTCCCCTCCAAGAAACAGTCTTGAGGTTTCTCCATAAAAAGCCGCAGGGACTTTATTTAACAAAGAGATAATACTGGAGGTTGAGAAGGGGCAGGTACACTGAGTCTGAAAGCGTAGCCTGTGAAAATCAACAATGGTAAAGAATGTTAACCTTCCTTTACTGGTGGGGAAGGGAATGAGTAAAGTTGAGGCTTGAGGGTGGGTGCATTATATATGTCCTTTTACTCTTGAAGATCCTAATACATGCTAATTTGGAGTTTTCTTCAGAAGGTGGGGCAACCAGTGC
This sequence comes from Microtus obscurus, assembly GCA_963919715.1. Taxonomy (NCBI): domain Eukaryota; kingdom Metazoa; phylum Chordata; class Mammalia; order Rodentia; family Cricetidae; genus Microtus; species Microtus obscurus. The sequence continues at coordinate 28,447,523 of CAWTZC010000015.1, forward strand.
TGTGTTCTGGTTTGCTATAAAGGTTACAAGCAGCTGTCAGAGAGGATAGGGTAGGGAAGGTAGAAGGTGTCTATGGCAGGAGGCTGTTGTAGTGGTTTAGGTTGTTTGTGATATAATACCCTGTTCTTTAGAGCTTGGGAGACAGCAGGAGAGTCAGCCAAAGCAGACCAGGTAGTGGATGTGATGGTGATGGAGAATGAGGGCCTAGCATGTTGTAGAGGAATCGAAGAGGCAGAAACTATAAGGCATGTTTGGAAGTCTGATAATGAGCAGAAATGTGGGCTATGCTGGAGCAAAGGAAGAAGATGGTGCAGCCTGTGCAAAGGCTGCTTACATAGCTGATGATCCTTCCCTCAGCAGCCATTGCCTGCCTGTAGTTCTTCATCTAAGAGTGGGCTCCTCTGAAATTTCTCCCCTCCATGTTAGGATAACATCTGGTGCTGTAATTATGCAGGTCTTGTTTAGGCAGTCATATTGTTGAGATTTCGTGGGTGTAGCTTCCCTGTCAAGTCTAGAAGACAGTGTCTTGCAGCAGGTATCCTGCCTGGTTCTGGTCCTTAAAATCTCTTTGCCTCTCTTCCTTAATGTTGCCTGAGCCTTAGGTGTAGGAGTTATATTGTAGATGTATCACTTGAGGCTGGGCACCCTATGGCCACGTATTTTCTGCATTTTGAATAGTTATGGATCTCTGTAGTGGCCTCCATCTGCTGCAAAAAGAAATATTTCAATAAGAGAGAGAGCGCACTATGGATATGAGTGAGGATAAGTATTTAGAGTAGTTAAGCTGATTTTGGAAAATGGCAGTAAGTTCTCTTGAGTCTATGATCTCTCTAGCCACAGGAAGTTGACTAGGTTTATAGCACTGGGCATGAATTCCCTTCTATGAGCAGGCCTTGGTTACACCCCTCCCATCCCCAAATAAATGCCATTGCACCATTGGGGCTGTCTGGCAGGAACAGTCATTGTGGTTTACAGGCTCTACAGCTGGGTAGAACTATTGATTGCTTCTCTTTCTTGGCAGCTTACATATCAGCATCTTCTGATACAATGAGACCTAGTCCACGGGGAGGATGCTTTCAGGTTAGTTAGTACTGATTTGATTTCTCCGAGTTCTGTGTCTGAAGTATGTTATCTTTAACAACAGGGTCTTTCAAGTTCTAGAAGGCAATCAAGGGCAATGGTAATATCCTATATTGTTTGAAGGGGGTCTCTTGGACCCCCCTCCCCCCAATAACTCAAAGAGATGTATCTTTTGCCTGGCACATTTTTTTTTTTTGGTAGTGTATGACTCCTGGGGGAGCATTATCACCCTGTGTGGTGTAACTCCATTTAAAGTGCTAGTGTACACATATGTATTTTGAAGCTTATAAAATAATGTTTCTTTATGGTATTTTTAAACATCTTTATTGTTATTTATTTCTCATCCCTTCCCCTCTCTCTGTATTACTCTCCCCATCCCCCCTTTTCCTCTTTCATCCTTCATAGCACCTGTGTCTTACTATCTATCCCCTGTCCCTCACACCCATGGTCCCCGTCTACTTTCCTGGTTTCTATGGTTATTCCAGGCTGTAAATTCAAATTTAAAGATTTGGAACTAGCATTCACATTGATGTTTGTCTTTCAGGGTCTGGTTATCTCAGTTAGTGTAATATTTTCTAGTTCCACCCATTTTCTTGCATATTTATGGTTTCATTTTCCTCCCCTCTCTTCTCCCTCCTCCCCCCCCTCTTCTCCCTCCTCCCTCATTCCCTCCCTTCCTCCCCTTTCCCCTTCCCTCCCTCCTTCCCTTCTCCTTCCCTTCCTCCTCCTTCCCCCCTCCCCTCCATCCTCCTTCCTTCCCTCCTTTCCTCCTTCCCTTCTTCCTTCCCCCTCCCTCCCCTCCCTTCCTGTCCTCCATCCTCCTTCCTTCCCTCCCTTCCTCCTTCCCTCCTCCCATTTGCCTCTACCTTTCGTGTGCTGGGATTAAAGGTGTGTGCCACTACCACTTGGCGGTTTCATTTTCTTTACTGATTAGAATTCATTGTGTACATGTGCCACATTTTCATTATCCCTTCATCAGTTGAGGACATCTAATCTGATTCTATTACACATCTAATAGGAATAAAGCAACAATGACCATGGTGGACAAAGCAAGATATCACTATAGATTCTATACCTTACTAAATCTTAGGTGGAGAACCTGAAATTCTTAAAGCTGCGACCCTTTTAGACAGTTCTTCATGTTGTGGTGACCCACAGCCATAAAAGTATTTAGTTGCTACTTCATAATTGTAATTTTGCTATTGTTATTAGTCATACTGTAAGTATCTGATACACAGGATATCTAATAAGCAACTTTTAAAAAGGGGTTGAAAGGACTTTGAGCTTTTGAGTTATGTGTCAGGTTCATACGATAGATCTGCTGGAGCTTTGGAGAGCTCTGCATGCTGATTCCCACACTGTCTGTAATCCAGCACCAGCGAGTGAGGTTCCCTCCCCCCCATTCTTGCAGCATTTGTTGTTACCTGTTTGCTGATCCTAGCCATCCTGACAGCGGAGAGGTGATGCCTCAGAGTAGCGCTAGCCTACACTTACCTAATTGCTAAGGACGGTGAACACTTGCAAAGATATTTCTTAGCCAACTTTTTGGTTGGGTTTTTTTTGATTCTTTATAGTTTTTTTAATATATTGGATATTACTCCTCTATCAGATATAAAGCTCCCACTCTTGGGCTTCCTCTGCACTCAGTTGATTCTTTGCTATACAGAAGTTTTTTTGTGGTTGATTTTTTTTTTTTTACTTTATTAGGTTCCATTTGTCAATTGTTGGTGGCTTAATTTTTGAGTAAATGGAGTCCTATTCGAAAAGCCCTTTACTGTCTGTATCATATAGAAGAAGCAAACTGCCCTTTTGGAATATTTTGTTTTTTTGTTTTGTGAGACAGGGTTTCTCTGTGTAGCCTTGGTTATCTTGGAACTCCTTTGTAGTTCAGGCTGGCTTTGAACTCACAGAAATCTCACTGCCTCTGCCTCCCAAGGCGTGCACCACCACTGCTCAGCCTTTTTGTTTTGTTTTGTTTTTGGTTTAAGACTGGGTCTTATTCTGTAGCTCTGGTTTCTGGTTCCTGGAATTCACAGAGATCTCACTGCCACTCTGCCTCCCAAGTACTAGATTAATGGAGGGGACAATTTATGGGAATCCGCTCTCAGCTTTCACATTTACGTCCAGGGATTGGACTCAGGTTCTGTCTTAAGTTCAGCTTAGCTTAGTGGCAGGGTGCCTTTACCTGCTGAGCCATCTTAGCCATCATTTCTATAAAGATATAAAGAAAGAGATGCCTTTGTATTACAGTTTTGTGTTTAACCAAATTATTATTACAGAAATATCAATATGTAAACATTGATAAAGTAAGGAAGGTATATTGAGCTTGTAGTTGAATAATTTTTTTTTTCATATTTAGTGTATCTTGTTTGTAACGAAGTGCAGTGCTCTCCACCTTCTTACTCGCTCACTACTCCTTGACTTGTCCTCAGCAGCTGCTAGGCACAGGAACGCTAATCAGGGCTAGTGCCTGTACAGATGTTCTGTTTTGTTTTGCTTTGGATTTTTTTTTAACTTTTCCTTTTCCTTTCCTATGTTTAGATACACACACACTTCCTATTGCAGTTGTCTCTGGTATAGATTTGTGTCCTGGGAGCAGTGAGCTGTATCATTAAGTACAGGTGTGTGGTTGTTATCATATTGATTTGTATAACTAGGTGGTATATAAATTATTTTTTCTGTTGCTATGATAAAAACAATGACCAAAAAAGCACCTTAGAGAAAGTTTGTCTTACAGTTCCAGAGGGTTAGAATTCATCATGAAGGGAAGACCTAGACACTGGAGCAGGAAGCTGAGAGATCACATCTCTTAGCACACAGGAAGCTGAGAGATCACATCTCTTAGCACACAGGAAGCTGAGAGATCACATCTCTTAGCATACAGGAAGCTGAGAGAGAGCATACAGGATCTGGGCAAAGCCATAGGCCTTCTCAAAGCCTACCCTCAGTGACACACTTCCTCCTAAGTTTCCACCTCTTCCCCAGAGAGCACCAACTGGGGGACATTTCTCCTTAATACCACAACACGTTTGTATTAGTCAGCACTGCCACTTGACAGATACCTGAGAAAATTAAAGGAGAGGGAGATTTATTTTGTGTTTCAGAGGTTTTATTTCGTGGTTGGCTGGCCGTTAGGTTTCTGGGCTGGTGATAAGGTTGAGTATCACAACAGATAGCATAGGGGGTAAGGAGGGTGGTGAGGGCATGGTAGGTGGAGGAACACTCTATCATGCTCTGTGATGTTCACACAAGAAATCACCTAATAGCACACCTTTTAGGTGCAGTGGTTTTCAACCAGTGTGTTGTTGGGAGGGGCTTGACTGGCCCTTTCACAGGGGTCGCCTAAGAGCCTCAGAAAACACAGATATTTACATTATGATTCATAACAGTAACAAAATTAAGTTATAAAGTAGCAGTGAAATTATTTCGTGGATGGGGGTCACCACAACATGAGAATCTGTTAAAGGGTCACAGCGTTCAGAAGGCTGAGCACCTCTGGGATAGAGTATTCAGTTTGAGTATCTTTGATGGTATCAATGCCATGTTTTAGGGCTTGGGCAGTTCTGCCACTCAGAAGTCCTATTTGTTTGTGTGTGGGGTACAGGTTTGTATGCATCTGCACGTGAAGGTCAGAGGTCAACATCAGAGGCCTTCCTTTTTCGAGGCAGGGTCTTTCACTGAACCTCACTGATTCAGTAGACTGGTTGACCTTCTTTGAGACTGTCTAAATATGTAGTTTGGGCTGGGTGTTGCTCACAGTTCTCCTGCCTTAGCCTCCAAGATGTGGACATGTGCCCCTGTGTCTGGCTTGACCTTTTAAAACAATCAAATGATGTCAGTCCCTATTCTAACTTTGCAATACCTTCTCCTCACTTTGTGATAAAGTTCTGAGCTCCGGTGACAGATGCCTTCATAGTCTTGGGCATTTGAAAACTTGGTCCCTAGTTTGTGGCCCTGATGAATAGGATTAGGAGGTGTGGCCTTGCTGAAGAAAATATGTCACTGGGGATGGATTTTTGAGGTTTCAGAAGCCTTGTGCCATTCCCAGTTCCTGTCTGTGTTTACTGCTTTTAGCTCAAGATGTAAGCTCTCAGCTATCCTGCTTCTATGCTTCCCCACTGTGATGGTGGTGATTTCTTATTCTATGGAACCGTAAACCCAAATAAAAACCCCCTTTTCAGGCTGGGAGGTGGTAGCATATTCCTTTAATCCCTACAGTCAGAAGATAGAGGCAGGTGGATCTATGTGAGTTTGAGGCCAACTACAGTGCTAGTTCCAGGACAGCCATGGCTGTTACACAGAGAAACTCCATCTCAAAAAAAGCCACAAACAAACAAACAAGAAAACCTTACTTCTGTAAGTTGCCTTGGTCGTGGTGCTTTGTCACAATAGAAAAGTCATTAATGCAGTAGTATTGACAGTCCACATTAGTAAGAATATTAGTAATGGTGTCTTACATAACATGGTGCTGGTGAAAAGGGACTCCTCATGACAAAATCTTCAAAACATTACTACTTATGAATTTGGGGTCATTGTTGGCCTCATTTTAAAGATGAGAAAATTGAGACTTTGAGGAAACTGAGGCCTTTGCTCATGTAGCAGCTTGAAGTTCAGGTTCTGAGCCTTGTGTGAGCCTGAATGGTTCTGGCTATAGACTTGAACTTCCTTCTTCTTCCTGAATGTTAGGATACATTTGTCAAAACCAGGTACCATCTACACAGAATTACTAAATACAGTACAGCCATATTTGGATCCTTCTGGTTTTCCTACTTGTTAGCCATCTTTTTTATTGCAGGATTGGGTGGGGTCCAGGATCTACTTTACTTCACACTTAGGCGTTGTGCCTCATCTCCTTCAGTTTGTGGCAATGTTGAGAAGGTCAGCTGTGTTGTAAGGTTTTCCTGACTCAGGTTTAGTGCTCTCCTGTGATTAGACAGGGTTGTGATTTAGAAAGAAAAGGGAAGAGGGCCTGCCTCTTTTTTTTTTTTTTTTTTTTTAAACTGCATCGGGCAGTAAGTTTCTTTCTGTTCTGAGTTCATTAGAGCCACTCCACCTGTCCCTTTACAACACAGTCATGGATTACTCAGCCTCCTAAGAGGAAAGAGGTGTTACAAGGACTTTGGGACATGCTAAAACCAAGCAGTGTCTAGTAAATATATTGGGACAGATATTTAAATATTACACAGCTACTGTTTTCTTAAAGCTCTTAATATCCCCACTAGCTCTTAGCATTGTTATTCTGATACGCTAATTGCTATTTTTCACTCCTCTCATTTCCTCCTGTCTTTCTTTGTGATTCAGTATAAGGTTCTTTCCCCTTTCATTTATTTTATTCAGCTATTTCTGTCTGCATGACTTGTGTTTATTCCCTTCTTTGCTTTTTTTTTTTTTTTTTTTTTTTGGTTTTTCGAGACAGGGTTTCTCTGTAGCTTTGGTGCCTGTCCCGGAACTAGCTCTTGTAGACCAGGCTGGCCTCGAACTCCCAGAGATCCGCCTGCCTCTGCCTCCCGAGTGCTGGGATTAAAGGTGGTGCGCCACCACCACCCGGCCCTTCTTCACATTTTTATTCAGTACTATTATCCCTATACTCTCTCTATTTCTCTTGTTTAAAACTTTTTTTTTTTTTTTTTTTTTTTGGTTTTTCGAGACAGGGTTTCTCTGTGGCTTTGGAGCCTGTCCCGGAACTAGCTCTTGTAGACCAGGCTGGTCTTGAACTCACAGAGATCCGCCTGCCTCTGCCTCCCGAGTGCTGAGATTAAAGGCGTGCGCCACCACCGCCCGGCTTTTTTTTTTTTTTTTTTTTGGTAAAACTTATTTTAAAAATTGATTTATATGCATTGGTGTTTTGCCAGTACATATTGTCTTTATGAAGGTGTCAGATCCCACTGGAACTTGAGTTATGGACAGTTGTGAACTGCCATGTGGGTGTTGGGAATTGAATCCAGGTCCTCTGAAAGGTTGGACAGTGCTTTTAACTGTTGAGCCTTCTCTCCAGCTCCCTCCTGTTGACCAAGGTTTCTGTCCTGCCTGGTCCTGCAGCCGTTCAGTCCTACCCAAAGAAACACACAGAGGTCTACATTAATCTTAAACTGATTGGCCTAGTAGCTCAGGCTTCTTATTAACTCTTATAATTTACATTAACCCATTATTGTTACCCATGTTAGCCACGTGGCTTGGTACCTTTTATCAGCGAGGCTTTTTCATCTTGCTTGCTCTGTGTCTGGCTGAAGACTGAAAGACTGCAGACTGAGCCTTTCCTCTTCCCAGAATTCTCCTGTTCTTATTGCCTTGCCTCTACTTCCTGCCTGGTTGCCTCATTTATACTTTCTGCTTGGCTACTGGCCAATCAGCATTTTATTAAAATATAAGTGACAGGGCACAGACCATTGTCCTACAGCCCCCACTCCCCTCCCAGTACTCTCTTATTTCTAGCATTTTTTTAAGTCTCCGGCACAAAATGTAAATGTTCTGGACTCATCCATGGTTTCTGTGTTTTAATCCTAAAATCCTAAAATTTCATTTTATTAGGGAACAATAACAAGGAATAGGCATTCACAAGGCCCATTGCTTCTGCTTTATTTTAGGCCCTGTATATGGGCCATCAAGGACATAGGTATTCTTACTGTCATATTGCACATAGTGCCTTTACAGAGTAGGTTGCTGGCCAATGGGATCCTGTGTCTTCTCTTTCATATTTGCTGTAGATATGAGCCCCACTTTCCTGCCTCTTCTGCTTTAGCCTGTGGTCACTTGCTCATGTGTTCTTTCATGCTCTGGGACTTTGGTATGCTGCGTGTAGTTACTGTTTATCTCTCTTCACTGACCAGTACATGGTCTCTGGTGTTTCCTTTTCCCTACCATGGCGTAGCAGGAACTGCAGTTCTGTGTGACATTTTCACACCTTCAGACTATGGCTGTTCCACTGGATAGGTGTTATATACAAAAGCATTCTGGAGTATACATTTATATCCTTGAGCAGTGTCTGAAGACTTTAGTCTTCTTTTTTTTTTATGGTTTATTTAACTTTATTTTATGTGCATTGGTGTAAAGGTGTCAGATCCCCTGGAACTGGATCTTCAGACAGTTGTGAGCTGCCATGTGGGTGCTGGGAATTGAACCCGGGTCCTTGGGAAGAACAGTCAGTTCTCTTAACCGCTGAGCCACTTCTCCAGCCCCGACTTTAGTCTTCTTGCCCTAATTTTCTTACACCGAGGCTGAGGTCTGGATTAAGACTGGGCAGGGATAATTTGGAAGTAGTGAAACCCAACAGTTACGTTTTGAGGGGAAGAATTCACAACTGCGGGAGGTTGGTACCCACTGTAACATTGGTGGCTCTTTGGAAAAGTGTTATTTATGGTGGAGACTTTGGGAATGGGCCATACATATTCTGGTGAGAGAAGTATGGTGGGATGGAGTTTGGGGGTGTTATTGACGGTGCTTGGACCCCCATTGTAGGTCCTTTCTCCTGGCTAGAGGTAGACTGCAGATACTGAACCTTTTGTGTTTTCTCCTTTAAAAACTTAAGTTATATGTGTGAATGTTTTGCCTGTTTATATGTCTGTACATCACCTGTGTGCCTGATGCCCTTAGAGGCCAGAAGAGGGCACTGGATTCCTTGGACTGGAGTTACAAACAGTGTGAACTACCATGTGAGTGGTGAGAATCAAACCCAGGTTATCTGTAAGGGCAGCAGTGTGTTCTTAACTGCTGAGAACCGTCTCTCCAGCCACATTTGACAAGCTTAAAGAGTTTGTTTGTGGTGTGTGCGTGCGTGCGTGCGTGCGTGCGTGTGTGTGTGTGTGTGTGTGTGTGTGTGTGTGTGTGAGACGTGGGGGAGGGCTCCGTAGGGATGTCAAAGACAATTTTGGAGACAGTTCCTTCTTTCCACCCTTACGTAGGTTCCCAGGATTGGACTCGGGTCATCAGGCTCATAAAGCCAACACCTCTACTGGCTGAGTTACTGTGCTCACCCCTTCTGAGGCTATTTCTGAGAAATTGACATGGGGAGTTCATAGTCTTGTATAATGATGGTGGCTAGGCTTAGTCATTTCTCATTTGGGACTTTTTTTCTCTTTTTTTGAAGGAAATGAAGTAGAAAATCTAGTCAGAATGTTTCTGATTTTGCTTGCTTAGGAATAAAAGGTTGAACTAGAAACTGATGTGCTCATATAACTCAGAGTGAGTGTTTAGGGGAGTAGATCATCTAATGCTTAAAGAATATATATATCTAAAAAATACCTTTCCCTTGTTAAATTAACATAAATTTTAAAAATGTTACAATACAAGCTTTTTTGTTAATTTAAATACTTTTGTAGTGAATATTAATTTGTGTGTATTGATTGGCTGACTGATGTATGTTATGAAATATATTTTCTAAAATTTCATGTAAGACTGGGTAGTGGTGGCACATGCCTTTAATTCCAACACTCAGGAGGCAGAGGCAGGAGGATCTCTGTGACTTCAAAGCCAGCCTGATCTACAGAGCGAGTTCCAGGACAGGCACCAAAGCTACACAGAGGAAAAAAAAAACAAAATTAAAAACCAAACGAAATGCAAATCTTATGAATTATTAATGAGCATGAGCGACCGCGCACACACACTGCTTGATTGACCGATCCATCAATTTGTCTATTCATTTATTTATTCATGTAGGCTCATGTAATGGGGCATTCTTTGAAAACTAGCTTAAAATGGGTTCAGCCAGGCTAACGATGGTACGTCACAGGTCAGTAAAGTCAGAAAAGGCAGAAGCTGATTTTTAAACTATGTGTGTGTGTGGTTTTATTAGTGCATGCATGTTCATATGGTGTGTGTAAATACAGGGACACATATGTAGAGGTCAGAGGACAACCTCAGTGGTCTCTTGTTGTTTACTACTAACTACATACGCTAGGCTAGGATCCTGTGAGTGTTTGAGAATTCTCCTGTTTCCATCTCCAACTATAACCACAGACACACAGAAACTGCAGATGTGTGCAACTTAGACCCTCATGTTTGCATGGCCAGTGTTTCATCCGCTGTGCCATTTTGCCAGCCTAATGCTGATTCTTCAAAAACAAAATTAAAATTGAGAATCTTCTGGCAAAACAGGTTTCACATGCATGTACACCCATATACACATAAATACACACACACAGACACACACACACAACACACATATAAAAATGGATTGATATTTCTTTAGTCCTTGAGGAGGAAAGGAGTTTTGAGGCTAGAAGAGTTGATGTGAAAGGAAAGATTGATGTATTTGATTATTTAAATTGAAGAGTTGTGTTTACACATTTTATAATATGAATGCAACTTACAAACTAGGAAAAGATGTTTTATAAACAGTGAGGCCATCAGTGAATTCTTATCAAAATTTATATAAATGTACAAAGCAAGGAAGTGGCAAACAAAAGCAGCAAAGATGCAGCTGGAATTTCATAAAGGCTATGAGTGGCCAGTGAGCATATGAAGAGCTCTTGTGTAACTTTGAATGAAAATTGTCCTGAGAAGCTGATTTTATTTATTGTAATTGCAAGTTTACTGTCTGATAGTATGATACATGGATGCTGTGGGTTTTTGTTGCATTACCCACATTGCTAGTTAGGGTGGTGGCACACACTTTTAATCCCAGCACTTGGGAGGCAGAGGCAGCAAATCTGTGAGTTTGTGGATAGCCTGGTCTACAGAGCAAGTTCCAGGACAGACAGCCAGAACTGTTACAAAGAAAAACCCTGACTCAAAAACAAAAACAAAAACAAAAAAACAAAAAAACAACCAAAACCCCCCAAAACAAGCAAACAAACAAAGATAAACAGCAAGCAGAAGCAGAGAGGTCCATGGTTTTGAGTGACAGGGCTTCAGACTGGAAAGACTGCATAAGTCTTGTTCTTATTCTCTGAGATGTAGTTTGTTCCTGGTGACAATACCAGCCACGCTCACTTATTGCAGGTTGTTCTGGTTTTCCAGCTCGCCCCACTTTGTGGTGCCTAGGCTTGCTGGGAAGGCTTTAGCAATCAAAACTGCTGGGTCTTCAAGGAGAGTTAGAGCTTGTGGCCCATAGTACTCAGTGGAATGTGGGGCCTGTCCTGTGTTTTCTTTTACTTTGTCAAGAGCCTTCTTCCCTTGCTTATCAGGAACAGAGTGGGAGCTGCAGCGAGACCTGGCTGCTGACTCACTGTCTCACTCCTACCCTGATGCTGAAGCTCTGGTGCTCATCTCCCTTCCCCCGCCTCCTGCCTCCCCCAAGCCTACAGCTGCAGGGGTGGCCTTAGATTTGTTGGGTGGGGCCCAGAGCCACCTGCACTTGACAGGTCACATATTTTTACATACTGTCGGCTGAAAATAATCAACTTTATTTAAAGAGAATGTGGATTCAGAGTGCTAAAAAAAGCAATCAGCAACTTGGTAGGGCTGTTGAGGAACACTTTTCCTGCCTACTGTAGATGGAGGCTGTGAGGCCCATGCAGTGGGATCCAGAGTCTGTGTTGGAAGGTCATAGTGGGAAGATAGACCAGAGGTACCAGACAACAAAGAGAGAGCCCCTAATGGGAATACAGAGCTTTTTGGGGCTTGATGTGGGGTCAGGCTGAGACTGGCAGCTTATCTCCCTGAAGAAGTGAGCCCACATGTCATACTGATGTTTGCATGCTGTTCTGATATGTTGGGCTCTTCTACCTTTTGAGAAGTCTTTGTGCTTATTTCCAGATCTCTGTCAAGTACTAGGGCCATTTTGGTTTTAATTTTATGTGGAATGACTTTTATTTATGTTTTCATACTCTTTTTTTTAAAAGATTTTTTTTTTGGTATGTGTACTAGTGTTTTGACTTTATGTATGTAGGTCAGAACAACAAGTTGGATCCCCTGGAATTTGGAGTCACAGATGGTTATGAGCCACCATGTAGGTACCAGTTGCTCTGCAAGAGCAATAAGTGCTCTTCGTCACCGACCTATCTCTTTAGGCCTTGTTTTTCATAGTTTTGTCTATTTTTACATCATAACATGGATAGGACTCTCAGTGGAGAGGGATCTCTTTTTCCTACTTAGCAGCTGTAGAGTTAGCCACTGTTCCTCTGTTTTTATTTTTATTTTTTTCCCAGAGATAACACCCCATATTCATGTGCACTCTTGCCCGTGGAAACCCAATACTGTCTCTGGGGATGAGGCATGTGGGAGGGCCCTGTAGAAGCTTGGTGCCTGGGCAGTACCTCTTACTGTTCCTGTAGCCAGCCCATTTAGGGGCAGGGCTGAGGCTACTGTACTGGCCCTGGGATGGCCCTGGGTTCTGGCCACATGTTCATTCTGTCCATGATTATTAAAATACCTTTTCTGTTGGTTGTTAAAATGTTTGCATATTGTCAGGAATTTGAATATTAAATAAGGAAACGAAAAGGTCAGACTCCCTCCTACCATAAGAATCAAACCTGCTTATACATGTATTTCATTTCCTCTTCCTGGAAGTTGAGACCATACCATGGATAGACATTGTATATCTTTTTCCCCCTTTAGTTTTTTTTTTTTCCCCCTTTGTTGTTGTGGTAAAAGCTTTTTCTATACCACTAGTCTTTGAATACTGGGCCTGTTATATACATTTTCTTTGTTTTGGTGCCTTCCTCTTGCTCTGTTTTGTCAAGTCATTGAACCAGGTGTGACTTGTGTTTTCTCTGTGCTGCACAGTGCTTCCCCTTGGACAGTTTCAAGTGTGTGCCCATGCTGAATGGTCAGTGCCTGATCTTCGCAGTATTGAGTGCTGGAGTTTTGAGTATCATCTCTGAAGCTAATTTCCTCAGCCACTCTGGTCAGGTGTGGTTTGGCTCTCACCCTTGAAGGCTGTAGGGAAGGGTCCTTCTGTCCCCTAGCTTTGGGTAGAGGCTCACAATTCTTGTCCCACCATTCCAATCTCTGTTCCCAATGCTTCCTTTACATCTCTTTCCTGGATAAGTCTCTGTCTGGAGTCTTCCCTTTAAAAACAGTGATGCCCACCTTGATGACTTGATTATAACTCAACCACGTTTGAAGCCTCAGGCTTAAGACTCAAGGATATCATTTGAGAGGACATGCATCTTCCTTCAGCAGTTTTCAGTTACCCGGCCTGAGAATTGAGGCTATGTTGGAGGCCATGTCTCTTGAATACACGGAGACAAGGCACACATACAGTGGGTAAAGACGTTCTTATTTTAAAACTTGAGTGAGGAAAAATATGTACTTTTTAAAATCACTTCTTCCCCAACTCTGGTCTTGTTTCTGTATCAAGACAATGAAGGCACTTGCAGCTTCGTGCTTTCTGGATGAGTGGAACAGCATGCATGCTTATAGTGTGTGGAGCTCCCTGCCTGCCTCAGTGTGTCAGTGGTCAAAGACTTGTCTGTGAATTAGAGCCTCAACTCATTTAGTAGACTTGAGTCTAAATCCATCTTTAAAAGATATTTATATGGTTAACAAGGTAACAGATTGTGACAGATTGTGACAAATTGTGACAGATTTTGTATTTTGTATTTTATCTTCAACATCTGCTTCCTGGCTGGACCGTTTTTCATATGTACCGGGTTTGACTAGGTTTTTTAGGCCATCTCATTAATTGGATTGCTTACCTCTTACTAATGGTGTGCACAGTTAAATGCAGTCCTTTTGGCTTTGATTTATTTACTAGGAGGAAAGAGAGGCTTAGTGTTGAGTTAGGATTGAAGTCAAGCAGCTGCAGGATGGAGGTTTTTTTTGTTTTTGTTTTTTTTTTTTTTGCCTTTTTGAAAAGTTTTTCCCCCACAGTTCATCATCACATCCAGTGCTCATGAGCTAGGGATTTTCTTAACCGAGATGGCTGCCTGCTTAACAGGCCTGGTTCTGAACTGGCAGCAAGCAGAGCTGTGATTTCCTGGAAGACCACATAGGAGTGTCACAAAAGAAATGCCCCAAAGAGGGACCTTTACAGATGCAGAACGCAAGTAAGGTTTTTTTTTTTTTTTTTAGATTTGTGCTGCTCCCTCCCTGGGACATAGGAGTAACACATTTGAAGCGGCTTTGGAACTTGTCTGCTTTGATTTGTTCAGCTGCATCTCACAGTTCTTATTCTTTCTCAGGATTCAAGAACAGTTCCAGAAAAATCCAGACAGTTACAATGGCGCCATCCGTGAGAACTATACCTGGTCACAAGACTACACTGACCTGGAGGTCAGGGTGCCAGTGCCTAAGCATGTGGTGAAGGGGAAGCAGGTAAGAGGCCGGGGCAGGGGCTCCACTGCAGGCAGTCTGCACTCCAGGGAGGGAACTGGCCTGACTGCAAGAGAGTTAGGATTGCTTTTGGGGTATGAGACCTTGTGCCCCGGGAGGTGGTCGCCTTTGCTATCCTTGCTTGTGAGCCTTTTTTCACTTGGTCTTCCAGTTTTCCTGGCGAGAGCAAGCCCTGTTCTTAGTCTGAGGAGCCATATCTGGAGAAAAGCCTTCATGTTTGAAGTCTTAGCTCCTTAACATTGACATGGGCATTCTCAGGACTTTCTTGGTGACAACTGTCCTCTTGGTTTTCAAGAGCAGATTTAAACATTCCCTTGACAGTGTCTGCCTTCAGCCTCCCTAAGAAAACTCGAGTTAGCTGACCTCACAGTGTGGGCTGAGATGCTTTGCCATAGCGACTGTCTTGTCTGTTTACTGCCCCGCAGCCCAGTGCTCCACAGAATGGGGCAGCAAAGCTTCCTTGTGTACCTTGGAGGTGAATAAATACGTGACGTTTATCTTTGGTCAGGGGAAGAGAGGAGAATGTAAATTTGTGTGGGTGTTCCTGTCACTGAAACTGTTCAAGACAGTGAGATGACAACACAGGAAGAAAGGACAGGCATTTCTTACTGTGTGTTAACATTTTCCTGACTCCAAGTGTTGCTGGTTTCACATAGACATGCGTGAGACCAAGCTTTCCTGTCTACAAGCCTCTTTGCTGATGCTGGCTAGAGATCACCAGAGGCTATCCCATTTCTGTGAGGTCCATTGATTTGGTGTTACCTGATGTACTTCTCAGTGTTCAAACTCACTGACCAGGCTTGCCACCTCAGGGTGCCGATGGAAAGATAGTCCTACTTCCTCTTGCACAAGTTCTATGATGTATACATTTTCTGCCCATGTTGACAAACAAAGCTAGTTCTTTTCTTCAGACATAACTCCCGTAACACCCTCCTCCAAAAAAATTGTGTCCGGGCATACATGATACCCATTGCAGTTCCAGCAGTCCTGAGGGAAAGCAAAGAAATCTAGGGCTGGGGAGATCACTCACTGGGTAAGATCTTGCACTTGCTATGCAAGCTTGAATACCTGAGTGCAAGTCTATAAAAAAGATTGGTGGGGCTACAGATTCCTAACGTGGAGGGTGGATACAGGAGGATTGCTGGAACTTGCTGGGCCACCAGTTTACCCCTTCGTTTAGTGAGAGACCCTGTTTCTAGGAAATAAGGCAAAGAGTGATAGAGGAGGCCCTTTTCCATGGCCTCTGGGAATGGATGGACATTGCCACACACACCACACGTACGTGTGGAACTCTAGGCTACGGTGACTAAATGAATGTCTTGGCTTGTGTCCTGTGGGGCAGGAGCTGTATCAGGTATGTATAACTGTTACATTACCAGTTTAGTGGATTTCTGAAACTTACGTTTGGGAGGGAGAGAGATGTTTATTTAGGAAACGATAACAGAAATAACATTATTATAGATTGTTATAAATAGTCAGGATTCACTTAAAATAATTTTAGGTAACAGATCCAAATAGGATATTACAGAATTTTAATTAACGTTGTAATAAAGTTTGACATGTTAGAAACTTTCCTTATTTTAATCTTCAAAAGCACCTTAAGTATGCAAAACAGTTCTGTGCTTCATAGATGAGAAATTAAGGCTGAGAGGAATTACTAAATTACTACGTGTTGGCTCCCTGGTTACACCCAAATGGAGCTTCTAGATACATGTTTGAGTGGATGAATTGCTGAATAAATAAAACGGCAAAATTATGTGTTGGTTCAGATATATCTGTCTCTAACCTTAGCTTTGAGTCTTACCTTTTACTTTATAAATTTCTGACTTCATGGAAGGTGGGGTTGTGTCGAACATGTAATGTGGAAGTCAAGTTATATGATTTTACAGGGGACGGTGGGGACAGCCTGGCTGGAACCCAACCCCACATAGTAACAGACCATCAGGTTCAGTTTACCTTGTCTGTTTTGGGTGGTTCGGGGCAGGTGCTGACTGTCTTTCCCAAGTTGCTTGCCAAACATCTCCTTGGGATCAGGTGTTGACTCCCATCTTGCTTTGTGGTAGGAGTGCCAGTGCATTACAAACAAATGTAAGGGCTGGCCAGGTACCTCACTTGATAAAGTGCTTGCCGAGTTCGGATCCCTTGTTGTGTGCCTGTCATTCCAGTGCTGGAGTGACAGACGCAGAAGGATCTTGAGGACTTACCAGTTACCTTGCATTACTGAATCAACAAGCTCCAGGTTCAATAAGATACCTGTCATAAAATATAAGGTGGTGAATGAAGTAGAGAAGACATCCAACACCAGCCACTGGGATGCACACACATACATACACACTTGCATGCCTATATACGTGGGCATGTACATATATGCATATTTATGAATATATACCCCGTATGCAAAATAAACTCAGTAAATTCTTCTAAAGTTTTTAATTTAATTTTAAATTATGTATATCTTTGTGTATTTGTGTGTGGGTATGTACATGTGAGTGCAGGTGCCCACAGAGGCTAGAAGGAAGGTACTGGATCCTTTAGAGCTGGAGTCACAGGCAGTTGTAACCTACCCAACGGGTGCAGGGAATTGAACTCAGTTTCTTTCTGCAAGAACCTCATCTCTGCAGGTTTCTCTGAAAAGGTTCATAGTAGGACCAGTTTAAAATTAGTTTCTCTTTCCTGTGACTCAAAAGACCTATGTTGGCAACCAAGACAGCTCTCAGGAACACAGGTTTCAAATACACTCAATTGTGAGAGTCAGAGCCGTGCCATGTACCACAGACACCTTGGTATAGAACTGCTGCCATACCATGTAATTCAGACGCTTGTCTCTCTCTAATGTATTTCCTCTGATCTCCATGGTGGCACAGTCCTGCTTTTACTAACTAACTCTGTATCTGACTCATTCTTCTGTGTTTGAGCACATGGCCCAAGTGGTGTTACCAAGATTGATCTCTGGCATTGAACACTTTTTTATTGCATAGACAGTAACAGTTAGCAAAATGGTGTTTGCGTATGTCCAGCATAGGTGAAGTGCACACCTCAGTGACTTGGTCCTTTGGCTCACCATGCACTCATGGGAGCCCAGCCTGTTTTTTTTTTTTTTTTTTTAAAGCACTGGGATGGGGTCGGGGAGCTTTCTAGATGTGCTGTCAACTTTTAATGTAGGCATTTGTGACACCTACTGATGTTGCTTCTATTGGTGCTCTACCTGTGAAGATCCTTATCTCCCACATGGTAGGACATTTTCTTTTTCTCCCTAATAATATTTTTCCATGCTATGCCTATAATAGTGCAAACTGTTTCCCCTCAAGTCCCAGGTCTGCTTAATTTAAGATCTGAAACAATGAAACGGTTAGAGGATAAAGTAAGGAAAATGCTTCAAGAAATGGGTGCAGGCAAGAGCTTTCTGAATGGGGCACCCTCCACTTGGAAGTACTGACCAGCACTGACAAGTAGGATCTCATGTAATGAAAAGCCTTCTCTATATAGCAAATGAAGCAGCTGATTGGGTGAAGAGACAGTTGCCAAAATGGGAGGTAGTTGCTAGCTCTGCACCAGACAGAAGACTAAACAACAAGAAATAAAATAATTCAGTATGCAAGTGGAAGAATGAAATAAACTGAGTCACTGAGATTGGCATTAAATATGTATCACTAATAAACAAAAGGAAAAAAATTGTTCACCAGCCACCATACAAATGCATATCAAAGCTACATGGTGGTGGCCACACCTTTAATCCCAGTACTGCAAGGGGCAGAGGCAGGTGAATCCCTGTGAACTCCAAGACAGTCATAATTCATAGTGAGGTCTTATCTAAAGAAAACAAAAAGCAGCCAGGACTGATGGTCATTAAGAAAATTAGCAACAAATGCCAGTGGGGATGTGGGAGTAAAATTTCGCACTGCTGGTGGAAATCTAAACTAGTCCAGCACTGTGGAAGTCAGTATGCTGGCTTCTCAGACAAACAAATAAGGAAACAAAACATGTGACCCAGTTGTCACACTCCTGGGTGCCTACCTGAGTCAGTGTACCAGGGGGTACTGCCTAGAAGGGTTTCTGAAGCACTGTCACGGCAGCTAATGGACCCAGCAGGGTGTTCAGCTACAGAGAAGTGGAGGAAGGAATGTGATAGTCGCAAGGAAGCCTTCCAGCATAGAGAAGTTATGTTGGCAGCAGGGAAATTGCTACAATTGGACCTGCATCAGATCAAGTTAAGCCAGCCAGTCTCAGAGAGGCAAGTACATGTTTTCTCTTTGTAGTTAGTTCCTTTATTTTATATACATGCATAAAACATACATGCTTTAGTATTTTAAAATAATGTCAGCATAAAGGACTTTAAATGTGTCCTGTAGAAACAAACACACAATAGGGATTTTTCTATGCCCCCCCCCCGCTTCATTACTACATGTATGCACATATGTGACATGAAAGTGGAAAGTAAAAGTGAAACTGTCTAGTGGAACAAAGACTAATTGGGGTGGGGAGGATGGGACATAAAGAAACATATGCTTAATGTGTAATATATGCTTACTTGAAACTTTAAAAATGTCCATCAGTTTCTTAGTGATTGCTAAGAGCTTTTGTCAATCCTCTCTTAAAACTTTGAAATAAGTTTCTGTTATGTCTCTTGGGTTCCAATGTACCTGTCACAGCTGCCTGTCAGCAGTGTTTTATTTTTGGTTTTTCTCCGGCATCCACCAGATGGAATCATGTAGGTAGCCATGACTGCAGCAGCTTTGGTAGTTGGAGCCAGGTCATTGGTTCTGGTTGGTGATGAAGAGGCCGTGTGTAGGCAGCCATTTGTTTTGGTGATCCATGGGTGTGAGACTCAAGGTTAAATGAGGGATGTGGCAGCCGCTCCCCAGTGGGAGCTAAGGGCTGGCCCTTTGAGTTGCCCCCTCTTTCTGTGGAAGTGAGTGTGAGGACAGTGTCCTGGCTTTCAAGGTGGCTGGGAATAAATGGGAATAAGTGTGTACCCAGTGCATTGTGTTCTTCAGAGGAAAAATAGAAAGTTCATTTTTTGCATACAGGATTTTAAACAGTGGTTCTTCTGGATAATCTAAAAGATTTCTCGTGAAGTCTTTCATCTGCCTCAGTAGAACATGATTTGGTCTTTTCTTCACCATTCTTTGCTTGACCTGTTCTCTGCTGCTTAGGAAGAGCAGCGGCCTTCTCCGCCTTCTTATGCAAACCCTCAGTGTGGTGACAAGGAGCGGTGACTCCATTACTCACTTCAGGTCAGTGTGCTGACATTTCACTGGATCATAGACTTGCAGTGCCCTCGAGAATTAGACTGTGGAGTTCTTATTTCTCACATGAGAAAACTCTTTCTGCTGATGGCACTGGAGTGAGAACCGGGAGCCAGGCTTCTTCTCGTCTTGTTTAGTTGGAAAGTGCTAGGATTTTATTTGCAAAGTAATTATTGAATTACTGGATAACTAGTGAACCTGTCTCATGGTTTTCTTTTCTCTCAGATGCTCAGGTCCTGTTGCATGCCTACAGAGGCTTTGTCCTTACACTAAGCCCCTTGGGATAGGCGCTTGGTCCCCAGGTTTTGATTTGTGGTTCCATTCTTCTGAGCTTGATGCAGGTGCTGAACCCTTGCTGAAAGCTGTAACGTACAGCATTCCTTTCGTAGAATGGGTCTGGGGAAAATGTAGGAAGATGGTGGGGATGCGATGGCTGCCAGCACTGGGGTGGTGGTGGGGTTGGCGGCGCAGGTGGATCTCTGAATTTGAAGATGGTCAGGGCTAAACAGAGAGACCCTGTCTCAAAAAAAAAAAGTTTAGGAAGATTTTATTACAGGAAATTTCCATAACAGAAAAGGCTGTTAGGAGACTTTTAAATTTATATAAATGTGTGTAACACCCGATTTTGTGTTACACCCTCCGTACAGTTCGAGTCGAGCAAGGGCCTGGAGATTGAAAAGAACACACAGAGAGACCAGGGTCATTTGAAAGGAGATCAACTGAATGCCAGTTTATTCAGCATTGGGGGAGTCCTTATCTACCTAACTGCAGCACAAGGATCTCTGCCCAGGCAGGTGGGAAATTACCATATTAACGAAGGAGTAAATCCCCTGCAGCTAATCACCAGGCGGGGCAGGGAGAGCACAGAAACACACAGGAGGCTTAGTTAGCTGATCATAAACTGTCCCTGCGAATGCACCCCAGGAATAAGGGAGACCAGGGCCCTACAAATGTGACCATTGGAAAGTTTCAGACTTGGCTTGGTGCCTCTTGTCCTGTGAGGTCTTATGAAAACCCCACTGGTTTCGGGCCTACTTTAGCAGATATACATACATAATCAAGTATAAATATTATAAGTATTTCTGCACTCCCATCTTTAGCACAGGTAAGTTCCCCATTGTCTATCTAGGTCCACTAGGGCAGCTCTGGCCATTTTTATTTATCTCCATGTCCTTGAGTTCCCCTTCACTTCCCTGTTCCTAGTCTTCAGGCTCAGGTGGCTACCCTTGGCATTCAAAGCTCCCACTGTCTGCTTTTGCCCCCTTCAAGCAACAGGATGATTATTAAACTAAACTGAATTATTATTATTGCACTTTGTTTTGCAGCTATGCATTTCCATATGAATAAATTCTGTAAAGTGCAGTTGCAAGACCAAAGGTATATTCTTGTAATTACCACAAAACTGCTTTTGTAGTGCTGTATTAAACGTGCATGCCAGTACGCAGTAGCATGCCCAAGAGCTTCTACTTTTTAACAGACTGTTGGACTGTAACACGAATTTTAATTGTTCTTAATAAAAAAACGGGAGTCAGATATTAGGGGGTGAAAGCTGAAAGATCAGAGAAGCAGTACAGCTCGCCACTAGAGAGACCTTTTATGTCTACTGAATCCTCAGACCAAAAGGGCAACCCTGTCCTGGGATGCATTCTCTAACTGAATACTTCAGACTGCATCTCCAGACTACACTGAGCTCTTGTCTCCTCCCGCTTTATATTCTTCTTTCCACCCAGCCCTATCTGTCTCTACCTCCCTAGTGCTGGGATTAAAGGGATGAACCACCACTGTCTGGCCTCTAGGCTTAACTCTGATCTTCAGTCAAGTTTTATTTGTTAAAACACAAAGTATCACTACATTTGGCAACATTCTTACTCATACTTCTGGGCCTTGTAAAGGTTAAGTGAAAAAATATCATCATAGTGTCTGGTGGGGTGTTAAAGTGCATGCCTGTAAGGCCAGTGCTCTGGAGGCGATCAGGCCTGCCAGATTATATGGGAAGACTCCCTACAAAATTTAAAATGTAACCTCTATGCCCAGTGTGAATTTACATTTCTCCCAATTCGTTCTTTACTGCTTCGGCTTCCCCATTTTCTGTTACATTGTTGCTCCTTCTCCAGGAGCGCCTGGTGGCTAGAGAGGTCAGTGTTTGGTGGTATGTGTGTGTGTCTATCTGTCCCTTATCTTTGGGATATATTTTGAAACTCCTAAGGAATGCTTAAAACCAGAGATGGCTTTAAAACCTGGATATATGATATGTTTTCTTTATGCAGCATTCATATGATAAAGCTTAATATAAAAAGTAGACACAGTAAGAGATTAACAGTACATAATAATAAAATAGCATTTTAAAAGTATACTGTAATAGTTATATGAATTTTCTCTTAAAATTCATGATACACTATAATCACCATTATGAGATGATGCACTGTCTATGTGATGTGATGAATGGCATAGGCATATGTATATAGGTGTAGCACTGGGCAGCTAATTCACCTTGTAATGTATCAAAAGCAGAACCATTTGCTTTGTTATTCTCCATCAAGCCACAATGATGTCAGTGCCTAGGAGTCTTCCATAGTTGATTTTTTAAAATTTTTTTATTTTGTTGAAAACTTTTAGACAAACATTTTAATTATAAATCATTTCTTTAAAAAGGATTAGTGTGTGTGTGTGTGTGTGTGTGTGTGTGTGTGTGTGTGTGTACATGTTTGGAGGTCAGTTGACAATCTTGGTAGTCACTTCTTTTCTGCTACCTTGTGGTAACCATTGATAGAACTCAGCTCCCAGGCTTATGCGCAAGCCAGTCTACCTGCTGAGCCGTTTCACCAGCCCAACCTTTTTTTTTTTTTATGATCATGTGACTTTATGACTTCAATGTATCGTCCACAACACATCTCCTTTAATGTCGGTGCAGTTTCCAGCACTGCTTACCTTCCTCTTCCTCTGGAGATGGCTCACATATTCTCCCCTTTGAATGCACTTCAGCATGTTCTTCCCTCCTCCATCCAGTGCATCAGAAGGGTCGCTTGTCCTGCTGCACCTACGACTTTCCCAGCACCATCCGTCCGTGGGAAGACACTTGACACTATTCACAGTTCCTCCATCTGGAGGTTCTTCTAGTAAACATTTACTTTCTGCTTTAACTTTTCCCTGTGGCTTCCAGTGTCTGAACCAGTTGCTGATAGGTGTGCCACTGGTACGTAGCCTTGACAAAAGCAGTAGTGTCCCAATCAAGGGGCTGATGTGTTGAGGTTGTGTCCACATTGACATTTTAGAGCACATCAGAATGGCTAGATGGATTTGTCTATCATTTATAGAACTTTAAATTCCAGCTTTTCTTCTTCCAAGTATTTTCCCCTCCTCCTGGTATGAAGCACTAATGGAACTGTTCCATAAACAATATGGCTGTCACCCACGCTTTCTGATTAGGTTACCAGAACACTCACTGGCAGATAATTTTTATTTTTTTGAGATCTTATGCAATCTCCTCTCTTACTCTATGCCTGCCTTTATCGTGTAACCTGTCAGATTTCATAGCCACACTGTACCCTAGCAAATCTGTCCTTCTGTGCCTTGGTGCTTCCTTTGCACTTTTATGAATGGAGCCCTCTGAAATATCTTCTTCAAAGCCCAGTTTCAGTGCAACGAAGACTTGCTTTTTCCTTAACCAATTTCCTTAACTTTGTTTAAAGTATGGCAGCAGCTTTGTCAGCAGACCATGTTTCTCTAGTAATTTTTAGTCTTCTATCTAACCATATTTCTGAACCTATATATTTTTTCCTCCTTTTTGGAGGTTTCCTGCAGAGATCTACATAGTATAACACAGTGCTATTATTCAGAACATTCGCACAGGAAACCTTTTCCTTGTGACCGTCACTTTTATAAGTTGAGGAATGATAACAAAACTGGCATCCATTTGTAGATGTAAGTAACACTAGACAGATTGAGCAAGCTGTGTGTGTATACATACATGCACATATGCATACATATACACACATACACACAGATATCTGGAGGTATGGGTTGATGGGAAGGGTGAAGTTATGTAATTATATTGCAACTAAAATATCAAAATTTAGTGTTTAAGTTATAAATACATATTTTTAAAACTAGCATAAATTTATTTTTCTTTAAAAAATTATGGTTAATCATATATTTTAGCAGCCTCATTGTATAGTTTTATTTTCTTTATTAAGAACCTTTTGTTTTGAGACAAGGTCTCTCTTTAGCCTTGCTGTCCTGGCATTCCCTCTGTAGATGAAGCTTGCCTTGAACTCACAGAGATCTACCTGCTTCTACCTTTTTAATGCTAGGATTAAAGGTATGTGTCATGCTCAGACTGTAGATTACATCTTTGTATTGCTTTTTTGTCAGTTACAGTTTTCTCATAATTCTTTTTGATACATTTTGAATTAAGTTTTTGAAAAGATTTTTTATTTGGGGCTAGGGAGATGGCTCATTGGTAAAGAACACATAGTGTTATTCCAGAAGACTCCAGTTATTCAATACCCAGTATCCAGATGGGGAACTCATAACCAGCTGTAATACAGCTCCAGGGCATCTGGAACCTCTGACTTCCATGAGCATGGGTACACGCACAGATACATAATTTAAACTTTTTACTATTATTTATTTAGTGTGTTTCTATGTGCATGTATATGCACATGTATGTGGTGGCCTTACTGGATTTCCTGGAGCTGGAGTTTCAGACCAAAGTATGATATTACCAAAGTCCAACTTGATGAGACCAAGGAATTTATTGGGCTTTCTTACAGAACACAGGCAAGGGGTTACTTAGAGGATCATGGATGGCCCCCATGGATGGCACAATAAAGTCACACCCCGTCATGGATGGAGACCTCATGGAAGCTGCATCCCGGAAGCCCTCTTTAGTCAGCCTTCGCATCCGTCCATGGTCTAGCATATTCTGAGACCACTTGGAGCTGGGAGAGGGAGTAATTGCTGGATCCTAGGAGGTCTGGCTACCACTGTATTGCTCTGCTCTAGGTGACTGTCTAATGGACAAATCTAAGAGTTGCATCTTTTAACTAGGAGGTGAGGGGCTTCCATACAACACCTCCTGACATGGGGGGCTGGGACTGAACTTTGGTCCTCTCAAAAAGCAGCTAATGCTCTTGACTTCTGAGTCTGGTCTTTATGTCAGTACCATATTGTTTGATTTCTATGACTTTATGGTAGGTTTTGAAATTTTTATTCAGTTTTTCTCCTCCTACAGTTTTTCATTACTACTTTCTTTTCTATTAAATGAAGGGTTTCTAGAGTATTGTTAGATTTCTGAGGCTCTGTGAAGAAACAGAGACAGAAAGACAGAAATCTGACATTAAACAGAAAAGACTATGTTTATTAAGCTCACACAGCAAGGGCAGCCCCTCTTTCTCAAGGAATTGGGGGATGTTGCCAGGCTGGCTGCATGCATTTCTTTTTATGGGTACCATGAGGGGCTTACCCAAGATAAGACAGGCTGGCCCGACATATATTTCTTTCTGTACTGTTCCAGAGTCTGAGCAAGCTCATCTGTGAGCATTAGGTGTCCTGCTTTAGGACGGATCCCACTTAACAGTGTTTGTAGCTGTTTCTAAGAAATATTTTCTTAGTACCACAAGGCCTGTGATCACATTGGACTTCATGGCAGTCTTTTCAGGTTAGTGTCACCTTGCTTAATTTTAATAGTGTATGGAGCTAGCTCTTTTCTCTGCTACTTTGAGCTGTTACTTATGTTTTAGGTATTTGTAACTTTTTTGTTTTTTTTTTTTTTTTTTTTTTTTGAGACAGAGTTTCTCTGTGTAGCCCTGGCTGCCCTGGAACTCTCTCTGTAGACCAGGCTGATCTAGAACTAACCGAGTTCTGCCTGCCTTTGCCTCTCAAGTGCTGGGATTAAAGGAGTGTGCCACCATCAACAGGCAGCAGTTGTAACTCTTTCTCTCCCATCCTACTTAAAGGATAATGTTTGTACCCACATTGCCTTTCTATTTCCCTGTTGAGCTCTTTTTCTATGGATTCAGTCCTTTTGTTCCAGCCAGGACTCCCTTTAGTATGGTTGTAGGATTGCAGGTAAGATAGCGTGGAATGATTCTCTTGGATCTAGGTGTGGCTCTCTTAGATCTCTACTTAGAATTTATTGGCTTCTGGATGGTAGTTTTGTCAGATTTGGAAAATCTTCAACCATTATTGTTTCAAGTAGTTTCTGGCATTTCTCTTTCCCTTTTATCTGTGCGTCCCATTTTGAAAATATTGGTGTGTTTGATGGTGTCTTGTAGGCTCTGAAGCCGTCTTCATTTTCCTTCTGTTCCGCAGTCAACCCCAACTTTAAGCTTGCCCGATTCTGTTTCCAAATGCTGAGATCTACTCTTAAAAAAATGTTTGAGACAGAGTTTTTCTCTATAGCCCTGGCTGTCCTCTGTAGACCAGGCTGACCTCAAACTCATAGGATCACCTGTTTCTGCCTCCTGAGCTCTGGGATTAAAGGCTTGTACCACCACTGCTCTGACTTAAAATTTTTCTTTAATTAGTGTGTCTGCATGTGGGTATGTGCATTTATTGCAAGTGTCTGAGGAGGCCAGGGGCACCAGTTCTAGAGCCAGAGTTATAGGCAGTTGAGACCTACCCGGTATGGGTGGCAGGAATTGAACTCCATTCGCAGAAGAACAGCACACCACCCCTTTAAACGCAGCGCTGTCTGCTTCCTTTTCCAGGTACTTTTAAACTCCACAACTCATGCTTGGTTTCAGGATTACTGATTTCCATGTTTTTATTGATCTTCTTTGGAGACATTGTTCTGATGGTTTCCTTTAGTGCTTTACAGGTGGTTTTCTTTAGTTTTTGAGTGTATTTTAAAATGACTGATTTGTAGACTTTACTTATTTATTTTTTACAAGCCCTTGTCTGTGCTTTCATAGATAGATTTTGCTCATTGCTTTTCCCTATGTAGGAGCCATACTCCTGGTTTGTTTGTTTTGTTTTTTAATACATTTTATGGGAGCTGGAAAGATGGTTTGGTGGTTGAGAGTACTTCTCACGGAGGACTTGGATTCAATTCCCAGCACCCACACTATGGCTCACAACTGTCTGTAACTCCAGTTCTAGAATATATGTCATACTTGGATGCTCATGCAAGCAAAACACTCATACACGTGAAATAATATTTAAAAAAAAATAAACTTTTTAAATCTTAGTATTGGCTGGGTGGTGGTACACACTTTTATTTAATCCCAGTGCTTGGGAGGCAGGGACAGGCAGATCTCTGTGAGTTTGAAGCCAGCATGGTCTGCAGAGCCAGTTCCAGGTCAGTCAGTAGAAACCCTGTCTTGGAAAAGAAAGAAAGTTCCTTATTGAAAGTAACATAACATGGCTGCACTGGAAATCAGGTTCCTCCTCCCTCTGTGATTTCTGTTGGTACTCGATATAGTTGTTGAATGACTTTTTGAACTAATTCTTTGAGTTCTATATTCTTTGTTATGCAGAGCTGGTGAACTCTGACTACTTTGTGAACTTAGTGTACTTTGCACTGTCTGTTTACAAGTCAGCATGGTACACACATGAACCAAAGCTCATCTTAGTATTTCCTGAGCATGCATTGAGCCTCATCTGTTTTGCCTTTTAGCTGTTCTGGAATATGCCAGAGCTTTTCAAAGCCTTCTGGACATTTTATTCCCTAGCCTTTTCTTTAGTTTGCTTGGTTAAAACAATTGCCTATAATTATTTTTAACAAACACTGCCCTAGGAAAGGCTTTCGAAAAACAACCTTACAGCCAGGTGTGAACACATAGACACACCCTTCCTTGTTGGCAGGGTCTTCTAAAGAACACAAAAGGTAGACGGGGTAATTTAAGTTAAGAAAAGCTGGCTAGAAACAAGCTAAGACTGGGCATTCATAAATAAGAATAAGACTCCATGTGTGTGTAATTTATTTGGGAGCTGAGTGGCAGGTCTCCCCAAAAGAGTCGAGTAAAAACAAAACAAAACAAAAAATAGCCAACAACATTTTGCTGTTCAACATGAGGCTAGAGTAAAAGAAATACAACATCTCTTTATCGGATTTCTTTGATTTGAATCTTCTAGTCTTTCTATTGAAGTTTTATTTTTTTTGCAATTATGTTTTTAATTCTTTATTTTTGGTCCAATAATTTTTCATACTATATTAGATTCTGAAAAGTTATAAAATAGAAATATTCAAATATGCTTTTTCCTGATTTAAGTTTATCATCTTTGGTTTTGCTTTTTAGCTTTTTTCTTCATGCTGCTGGCTTTTTTCATAAGAGAGAACTCTTCCCTACTAGATGTATTTTTCTCATTATTTACTATTTTTCTACATTGTCTTGAGTGTAGGGCTTTATTTACTTTGTTGCATTTCAAGGGTCTGTTTTTCCCACCATCTATCAGCTGAGAAAATGGAGAGTTAGATTTGACTGACAAGGTTTAAAGCCATGACAAGGTTTAAAGTTTCTGTGTTTGAAGAACTAGTATTTTACCTAGAGCATGGTCAGCACACCATCTCCTCAGAGTGCAGGCCAGCCTCTGAAGGAGGGCTGCTTCCCGCAGATCCAGCATGACTTGAAGCTGTCCTCATGTGCCTGTGCTTGTGTGCCTGGCTTCTCCTAGCCAGAGCCTCTAGCTGCTGCCAGATGTGTCCCCACCTCTGGCATGTGTGCCACATGTCACTTTTTACTCCTGTCTTCACGGAAGTGCTCGCGCCGCATCAGTTCTTTCCTTCCTTGTCTCCACCAGTGGTGCTTTTTCCTCTGGTACTGTCATTTTGGCAGGCCTCAAAAGATGAGTGAGATGTCCCCAAAGAGTAGTGTTTCCTATTGGTACTTCTGGAAGTACACCTTGTCTGCTTCCCACCTTCGATGATTTAGTTCATTAGTCTGGTTAGGTCTTGTGAGAATCATGTCTGAGTTTGGAAATCAGCATGTCATATAAAACTGCTGGGAGTATGTTAGGGTGAGCATGCTCTTGGGAGGGACCAAGACCTGTGTCTGATGTTCTTTACAAACAGAAATTTATGGTTAGATTAGTTTGGCTGACATGGGTCATGATTATCAGGAGAGAGCTGAGCCATGCCACGTTTGCCACATTTCTTTGGCTGGTAGAAAGTGGATAGTGGACCTAGACTGTAATCGGCAGAGCCATCCAGGTAAAGATGTAATAGTAAACAGAAGAGAGGTCAGTGCAGGGAGATCTGAAGTCCCATGGGAAGATGTTTCCCCAAGTCTGTACTTGAACCTGGCAGTGTGGCTATGGCAAGTAGAAGCAGCCCTTCTATTATCTTCTCCCCCAAGCACACACGCAGCATCTTCACTGAGAAGTGTCAGAGGGGATCACTGTCATGTATGGTTACACACATCCCTTCTTTCTATTTAAAAGAAGAAATTCTTCCAACTCTCCCCCCACTTCATTTCTATTATTTATTTTTTATGTGTATGGGTGTTTTACTCGCTTGTGTGCTTGTGTTAGAGTCCCTGGGTGGAACTGGAGTTGCAAACTGTTATAAGCTGCCATGTGCGTAGATACTAGGAATCAAATCTGGGTCCCTTGGATAAGTAGCTACTTAATCTCTGAGTTGTATTTCCAGTGGGTTCCTTGTTTTGTTGTTGTCGTTGATAGATACTTAAAAAATGCATTTAGGGGCTGGGAAGACAGCTCAGTTGGTAAAATGCTTGCCACACAAGTATGAGAGCCTGAGTTTGATCCCCAGAACCTTCAGAAAACAGCAAAACCCCAGGAATGGTGGCAAGCACTTGCAATTGCAGAGTTAGAGAGGCAGAGACAGGCAAATTCCTGAGGCTTGCTGGCCAACCAGCCATGCCCAGTCACCGAGCTCCAGGCCAGTAAGAGAGCCTGCCTCAAAAACATCCAAAATTGTCCTCTGGCTTTCACATGCATCAAACACACACACACACTCATACACAGATGTTTGCACATGTGCCTCCCCAACACACACATATAAAATTACACAGGTTTGCTCTTGTAATTCATGAACAAATAGTACTTGACTTGGAAAATTAAGAGTTTAAGTATTTGATGAACATCTACCAGGTAGTCTCTGAATTTTAATTTCATACACCTATTAGAAAAATAAACTTAATATACTTGTTCCCAGTGTCTATTTAGTATGCATTGTCCAAATACAGGTTGAACATCTCTAGTCCAAAATTTTCAGATTAAGGAGATGCAACTAGTTAACATCTGTGCAAATACTTCAACAAAAGAATGAATGCAGGGCTGGGGAGATTGCTCCATATTTTAAGAATGCTTACTACTTTTGTAGAGGACCTGGGTTCGTTTCCCTGCATCCACATCAGGTGGCTCGGAACCACCTGTAACTCCACTTCTAGGGACTCAGTTCCTTTTGGCATTCACAGGTACCTGCATGCATATGGTGGACATGCATGTACCTACGCATACACATAAAATAGTAAGCCTTTTTTAAGTAAATGAGTAAGTGAAACAAATGTAAGTTATTTTCTCTTCTAATTATTGGACTTACACCTTTTTTGGGGTCATGCAATCTGCTTTGGATATGCTGGATGGTGATGTGGTATGAAGTGGGGAACCTTTTCCTAGCAGTTCCCAGCTCATTGTGGAGACACACATTCAGGGCAGGAAGAGGTATACCCATGATAACAAAGTAGACACATAGACAGTTTCTGCCCAGTGCCTGGGGAGAAAGGTACTGAGGCTCGGCTTCATAAAGAACCAAGCTAAAAGGCCGAGTATAATGGCACACACCTTTAATCCCAGCAGTCAGGCAGCAGAGTCAGGTGGATCTCTGTGAGTTCAAGGCCAGCCCAATTTATGCAGTGAGTTTCAGGCCAGCTTAGGTTACAAAGTGAGACCCTGTTTCAAACAAACAGACAGAAACAAAACTGAAGAAACTAGTTTTATTGTCCTGGATGAAGACCAAACTATAATCACATTCTTTTTTTTTTTTTTTTTGGGTTTTTTTTTTTTTTTTTTTGGAGACAGTAATAATTGAAAGCTGCCGTGCGCCACCACCGCCCGGCTTATAATCACATTCTTTATTGATGCTCAGAGAAAGAAGAGACCACACATGTCTTTTGCCAGAAAGTTTTGGGCAAGCAACTCAGTTATTCTAGGCACAGTGGTCCCGGGCCTGAAGAGGTCAGAGAAATGGCTCTTGCCAGTGACTGTGTGGACATTTAAGGGGAAAACGGAGAATGGGTTCTCATGGAAAGGAAGCACACCATGAGAGCAACACCAGGATTCCCTCTGGAATCTTGAGCTGCGGCTTCTGCAGTCTCTAGGTAGTCATGGGGGAGATGAAAGGAAGCCCCCAACTCCTACCTCTCTGCTTGCCTTCCAGCCCAAGAAGCAGTCTCTCTAAGTGTAGAAGGTAAAAAGATTTGGATAAAAGTCAGCAGCTTCCACCACAATACTTGATATCTCTGTTTAAAGTTGATTTTTTTTTCCTTGTACATTTGCCTAAAGGAGCTGATAGAATGCAGGTTGCTTGGAATGCGGACTAGGCTGGAATGGCTTTCTTCACAGAAATGTTTGATAAACCCAAGTGTCACAATGTGCGCAGCTGGAATGCAGTAGCCGCTACCTTCATAAGCAAGATGATTTTTTTTCCTGGTGTATTCTCAGGTCTCTGTGGCCCTTAGCAGTGGCTCCATCCGAGTGGCCATGCTGGAAGAAAATGGAGAGCGTGTCCTCATGGAAGGGAAGCTCACCCACAAGATTAACACGGAGAGTTCCCTCTGGAGCCTTGAGCCAGGAAAGTGTGTTTTGGTAAGTGTGGTCACTGTATGCAGAGCTCTCAGGTGTCTTTCAAACCTGCTGTGATACCCTCTTTGGCCAAGTCTTTCCAATGAGCAGTAAGACCTTTAATTACAGTAATTGGAACAGACTTAATTAAGTCTTTGTGTATACAGCACCATACTCCTGTTCAGAGCCTGTCTCCATGAACTTTTGCATTTGTATCCTCTACCCTCAGCCCTAGTCATTCCTGAGAACCCACTTTACTACAGAGAAAGACAAAAGCAAATACATTAAAGTGAAAATGGAGGTGGCATTTTTTTCTAGATGCCAGTCTGGATTTAATAAGTTTACCAAGGAGATCTCACCAAGTATTTGGCAAGGCACAAGGTAAAGTTCAAGGGTATGACAGTGAGGTGTGAATCCGAATGAAGAGCCCAGTTGTTACTAGTCAACAGACCCCTACAGTTTGGGCTGTATGCTTGGCCACATGTGCACAGCTCAGCCTTCTCTCCTGCAATACCTCTGACCCTTGTGCTGGCACCCAAGAGGGAAACTGCTGCACAGGGCACCTTGGACTAACTTGTTTCCTCTTTCTTCCTACAGAGGGAACAAGTTAGGTAAGAGAGATAAAGATGAAAAACAGTAAGTCTTTGGATGAAAAAAAAAAAATCCTTCAGGTGTTCTTCATATATGTAATGTGTAAAATAAAAATGTCTGTTGTTACTGGTGGGTAAAGAAGAAAGCTCTTGAGCCCACAGTGGGTCTCTTAGCTACACTCATGTTTCAGGGGGAGGCATGGGCTAGGGACCAAGTTAACTGGACTCAGCCAGCACCTGTGGGGATTGGGCATATTTTCTGCTTCATCTTGCTATCACATCCGAAATAGAATTACTATTGTTCATGTGGACCCCCCACCCCACCCACCCAGGCATGTGTGTAAGGGTTGCCAGGTCCCTGACCTACCTCAGTTCCTCTTGCGGTATCCTAAGGCCCATGAGATAGCTTGTGGAGTTTTCAGAGGTGGGACTGCATCTGGTCTGTCCTGTGTTCTGAATCTCCCAGCACCCAGGCCCATCTTTGTGAATGGTTAGTACTGGTGATAGCCATAGGGACTTGGCCCAGGGCTCCACCAGCCGTGTATAGGCTACATTTGTCTGATTGTTGTTCTGTACCTCACTGATGCACATCCTTTGGCAGGGCAGCATTCCACAGCCAGAGAAAACAAAAATACTCTTCTGCCTACAGTGTGCCCATTGCCTCTGAAGGTTGACTTTGGGTGCCAGCGTGATTGGGTTGAATGAACTGGTAAGGCATGGGCACGTGTGCAAAGATGTTCCAGAGACAACTTTCATGTGTGTCAGTGATCCAAGAGGGGAAGGCCTACCCTGAGTTTGGGCAATGCAGAACCATCCAGTAGGCTAGACTCAGACTGAACATGATGTGGAGGAAGAGAAACATTTCCTGAGAACCCCACTTTACTATATATAAAGGCAAAAGCCTTGGGTAGCAGACTCTAGGTTTTTTGTCCTTTTATCTCTAGGATTTTGTATGAGTGACCCTTGAGCCTTCAGTAGCTAACTGAGGTTGTACACTATACATCTTTCTCATTCTGAGGGTCTGACTTCCCTGGCTTTGTACCTGTGATCATGTGAGCCAATTTAATATGTATTATATGTCCATGTGTGTCCTCTTGTTTGTTCTGTTTCTTTGGAGAACCCTAATGTAACCTTCTTGGGTGTGGCAGCTCAGTCCTTTCTCCCTTTTCCTGACGTATACAGGCTGCATGCTAATGGTGCTGTATTGGACTCCTAGGTCTGAGCACCCCAGCTCCTTTCCTTGGCACACTACTTGAGCTCCCAGGTGTTCTTGAAGTCTCCTGGTCAGGCAGTTCTGGAGCATGAGTAACATGGCAGTACTGCCTTGCTCTTGGCAGGCACTGCCCATGGCTGCTGTGAGTACCATGCTAGAGTTATCTGATTCTAGGGCTGCTGCCTTCGAGGACTGTGAGTTCTGTGACAGCCCTGACTTCTGCCTTGGCAGAGTATGGAATGAGTTAGGTTCCCAACTCTGCCCAGCTCCATACTGGGATCCATTTCTAAGTGCTGTGTGTTGCTCAGAAACCAGCAGCATTCCCCATAGGAATGATCTTTGGGCTCACAGGCTCCATCTGTATTCAGAATCCACTGGGATCAGAAGCTGTGTACTTGGAATTTATTCCTTTTACTTTATGTCTATAAAATATGATTGCTATTAAATTACCTCTAAGAGCTTTATATAAATAGTCCAGAGCCATATTACTTTTGGAGGGCGTGTCCATACTGGTGAAACAGGATGGAGTCATACACTGTGACTTAATACCTATGCTCCTTGCACTTGAGAGGCTAAGGCAGAAGGGTTTCCATTAGTTTTGAGCCCGTCTGGATTGCATAGCACGAAAATATCTCAAGAGGAAACAAACAAAACACTGGGCCAGCAAGATTGCTCAGTAAGTAAGGATGCTTGCCACCAAGCCTGATGACCTGATTTCAATCTTTAGCATTCATATGGTGAAGGGAGAAAACTGATTTCCACAAGTTATTCCCTGACCTCTCTCTGTATGTGTGCCATGACACATGCATATATGTACACACTCACACACACCCAGAGAGAGAGAAACAATTTTTAAAAAATCATATAAAATTCTAAAAATGGAATAGGATGTGGTGATAGCCCAAACGCTATCGCCTTCATTAATTGCTAACATATATGTAACATGTGTTGGCTCAGGTGCTTTATGAGATACATGATACGCTGATTCTTCATAGAGTCTTAGAAGTCAGGATCTTGAGGCTCTGAGATGGGGTTGTTTTTGCCCAAGTGCGGGATTGAGCCTCAAAGCCATGCCTGGTTGGAATTTTCTCTCTTGAAGGGCTAGGAAAAGTGACCTTTCCAGGCAAGGAGAAGAACTAAGGTGAAGAGGGAAGGGAGCTGATCCTAGGTGGTTCTGAGAAGCTCTCATGTCAGATTGATGTGGGTGATACCTCCCCCAGGCGGGAGACATTGTGTTCTGTACCTGTACTCTCATTAGCGTGGCTGGAGACAGGTAGACAGCCATCCTGGAGAGGACAGTCAGATGGAAGATCCTCATTCCTGGTATCTATGCACACGTTTCCTGAGGACTCTTCATCCATGTTCTGCTATGGTCTGGGCTTTCTTGTGTACCAGTTGCTGTTTGGGTTTTGGTTTGATTTTTGCCAGATACCTATTGTCTGCAGAGTTTATGAAAAGAACCAACTAGCTACATTTAGATGCCGCCATAAACATGACTTCTGTGGGTGCTGTGCCATCTCTAGTAGAGCCAAAGAAAAGCCCTTGAGATACCACACCCGTTAGTCCCTGTCCCTCAGAGTTGCTGGTACTATTATTGGATGGATTTTATTTTTAGGGGAGCATCACTTGTGGACAGTAAGGGATTTGAAAAAGAGGAGCCATGGGCATTATAATCACTTCTTTGGCCCTCTCATCAGCCTGGGTCATTGTCTGTACTTGGGGTCCCTTCCTGATGAAGCCTTAGCATGTAAGTGCTGTATGTTTTGGAATGTGTCCAGTTATAGACACTAGGTTTGGTGTGTTTTTACTTTATTTATTGATGACCTATTGGGGCTAGTTTTTTTCTCTTCTGATTACATACATGAGACAATCCTGTAAATTATTGAACATATTATTTTTCTTCATGAAGGGCCTATTTTTGCTCCCCTCAATACATTGCATCTGCTGTGTGAACCCAACATATGGAGTAAGAAAAGGTTGCCTAACTATCGTCATTGTAGCCATTCTTGAGTTTTGTATGATCTTGGAATGAGCACCTGGCTCCTGATCTCCACATGCCTACTTATCGCTTCTTGTTGGGCTTGGGAAGATGACCTGTGGTTATGGCCTCTTTTGGAGGAAAGGACTTTGCAGGTGTAATTAAGAATGAGGTCATTCTGGATTTCCTGGGTGACCCCTGAATTTGAAAGACACCTTTCAAAGAGACAGAAGAAGAGACAGACAAAGAAGTTCTCATGAAGACCAGACAAAGACTAGAATGATGTGGGCATAAATCAAGGGATTCCAGCAGCCACCAGAAGCTGAAAGAAGCCAACACCATGCCTACTCCTTGATTTTGGACATCTGGGCTCCAGAACTACAAGAAATGAATGGGTAACATTTTAAGTACTCAGTCCTCCGACCCAGTCTGATTTTTGTCATAGCAGCCCTTTGGCATTCTCACATTAGGACCCTTGCAGCCTCTGTGAAGAGGAGTGGCATTGGAGCTGTTATTGGTACCCAGACTCTACAATAAGAGCTTCTGACCTTCTCACCTCACAGCAGGGGAATGCAGACATGCAACTTGCTTCTCAGCGCCTTCCACGTGTCCTGTTTCTCCTCCCTTTTGCAGTGGATCCCACACCAGACAGTCAGGGCAGGCAGGGGTGGCAGCTAAAACCGTGTGACAGTTCTTGCCTCCCTCCCTCCCACACTTGAGAATGTTAAATGAGACTTCTTGACTCAGGCAAGCTCCTTGCCTGGTTACGGAGATGTAAAATCAGCCGTGGCAACGGCACCAGCCACTTTTCCTGATTCTTCATTTGGTTCCAGAAGCCAGGCACTGATCTTGTGCATTGTCCTCATTTCCTCCTCCCTGTGGAGAACTGGCAGGCTGGCTGCCCTCTGCATTGTGTGGGCAGCTGTAGGCAGGCGGCATGCTCTGCTTCAGGGCTCTCAGCCATGGCTGTGTTGGAAGGGTGGTAGGAGCTGCCTGAGAGGTGAATGCCATTCCCCTCACACATCTTCATGTGCTGATGTCGTGCACACAGACTATTTAACACTGATTAGGTAGCTCTAGACTATTTTCTGAATAAATAGATGTTGGAGTTCAGGCTTTAAAACTTACTGCACTGTGTTTATTTATGATTTTTTTAGCACTGTGAGTATTTTTATACAAGCTGCACCTCCCTGCCTGTATTGAGATGATTTCCTGAAGTTATTATTTCTCAGAAAGTGGAATCCCAGGATGATCACTGCTACGGCTCTCCCTGAACAGTGCAGCATTTCTAGGGTGGCCCCGGTGATGTGTCATCCCCTGCCTTCTCAGCCAGGGACTCCTTCATTTTCCTTGCCAGTTTGTCTGGACAGCTCTCATTGTTCTTTCAAGGATGAAGTGGTCCCTTGTCCCTTACCGCCTCTCAAGCCTCCTTTCCTGGTCTGTGAGGCTATCCTTGCCTATCATTTACCATACTTCTTCATAAATCCAGAATGGAAGCTACAGATTAAGTTATTTTTAGCATTTTGGCATTTTAGCACCCCAGCCTGGGATGTATGTGAACTGGAATGTGAGCCCACCTTTAGTGTGATGCCATCTCCAGGCTGAATCCTGTTTCCAGTTTTATCATGATTCTTAACATCATTCTATCCTGGATGCCAGCAGGGAGGAGCTGAGGCTTGAACTCACATAGAAGGCTAAGAGTTTTTGTTCCAAATGAAAGCAGGACTGTGCTGAGCAGTGGATGGGCCCTCAGTCCCTCCTCCTGGGTGGTAGGAAGAAAGCAGTGTATAGCTTCTATCACTTGTTGTCCCTACTCGACAGAGTATAGCTGTATTCTGCCCCCATGTCTTCTGCACAGGTGTGCAGTGTCTCAGTTCTGCTTGAATTTCTTAAGCTCACAAGGCAGTTGATGACACTGAAAATCAGGAGACTGTTCGTGTGGTGGTGGCTCGCAGCACACCCACAGGAGTCAGAGGCTGCCCCACCTTTCTTCCCCACAGTGGGTGTCGAGCTGAGCAGGTGCACCCGCCGTGCTGTCATCTCACCCCATTATCTGCCCTTGTTCCAAGGTGCCTTCCTGGAAGGAACGTCCCACAACATTCCCGTTGGCCCAAACTCAATCACACGGGCAGCTGCGAGGAGTAAAGCCATCCTCACTGGGCACAGTGCTTCCCTGAATAGAAATGAGGTTCCGTTACTAAGGAAGGAAAGGGATATAAATGCTGGTGAGTCATCGGCACAGATCGGGGGACGCTGAGGTAAGTTTATTCACACTGAGGGTGAAGTTTCTGTGAGGACACTTTGGGAGCACTGTTCGGTCAGTGACGGTCTGGGAAATTATTGTGGGACCAGTTAGATGAAAGAGGATCTGGAAAATGAGAGTGTATCCAGGAAATGGTGAGGCCATAGTGACCTTTTAGAGCACCATCTCATTTTGACCCAATGAAGGATGGTTCAGAGTGACTTTCTAAGCCATTGAGAAAGGAGGAAGGTGGCAAGCAGTTCCCTTGTAGAGAAGGCTCACTTTAGTAGTGGCCATGCCCTGTCAGCAAGGAGAGGCTGAGTTTAAGGTCAGGTTTCCTGGCCTGTGGGGGAAGATGACACTGGTGACAATGTGAAGAGGCCTGGGGCAAGAGGGAACAAACATCCTTGTGAGATACCTGCTGGTAGGCCAGAGACATACCTCAGGAGACACTAGACAGGAGAGGAACACTGTGGGCATGGTCCTTAGCAGAGCAGAACAGACCAGAGTCCTGTGCTGCCGGAAGCTAGGCCAGCCAGTCTGTTACTTCAAAAGACCTGCCTAGTCTTAGGAGGTAACTCAGGATAAAGTGGTTCAGAGAAACCATTATTTGTTATGTTGTATGCAAACATACATACAGAATGGGACAGTGCAGGCACATAGCTGCTAAATGCCCATGTGGCTGCCTATACTTTGAACAATGTGTAAATTTGAAGTTATTTGCAAATAAGAAATGAGTGGGCTAGCAAGTACACAATGAAACTCAGCGTCATCAGAGAAATAAAGTAAAAATTACAGCAAGATGCCTTTTAAACCTACGAGAGTGGCTGCTAAGAAGCTCACAGTGCTCAACTTGGAGGAGCTGTGGTGCCCTGAACTCCTCACTGCAGCCATGAGAGTGAGGTGGTGAGCATAGCCGATGTGCTCACACTGCAGCCCTGCTGACCTTCTCTGCGCTCCCAGGAAATCCTTACAGCGACTTCCTGCCTATCTGCCAAACCCTAGGAGCACCTCCATGGCCATGGATAGTGATCACCTGCATCATGGAATAGCCTGGCCACGCTCATAGCCCACAGGCTCCAGAAAGGAAATGTGTACATGCCCACAAGCTGTGGGTTTCAGTGGGGAAGACATCCTGGACGTGGACAAGCTGGACTGCAAGATGAGCAATGCAGACTGAAGTGGAAGGAGGGGCCTGGGTGTGGGTGGGTTGTAGTGGAGGCTGGAGGAGATGAAACTGCAACAGGGTGAGTTTTACTGTGTGCAAACTACACCTCCACAAGCCTGACTTGTTAAAAAGTAACAAAATGTTAAACCAAAACAGTTAATTTAAGCAAACCGTGGAACTAGTTTTGTGAGGGTGTGGTCTCTAGCTAGGAACCCATGAAGTCTGTTTCAAGAGTGTTTCTCCTCTGTTCTCACCCAACTCTGGTTCTGTCTTTAGTGTTGAGAACACCCTACCCTACCTCCAGAGACTTGTGTGTATTCAAGCCACATTGTTTGCCTGAAAGACTAGGTTCCCAGAGTGTCTTACCTGAGTTCCCTAGAAGTAGCACTCAAGGAAGTCAGTGATGTTCCAAGGAACTTGTCTGCTAAGACTTCTGGGACATACGCTAGTTAAAGAGAGAGGGTAGACTCTGGGTGTGAGGGTAAGGAGCCAGAGCAGGGCGTGAGATGCTCCGAGGAAGCTCTGGAAAAGGAGGCCAGGGCAGTGAAGTATGAGGATGATGGTCACACTAAAGTGCAGCCTTACTTAGTCTTTAGAAACAGAGTGGAAGAAGATAATCTCAGAGGATTCAAAAAAGTTTTGGAAACAACATTTTGGGTTTTCCAGGAACTTCAGTGCTGTCTGCTGCTCCAGCACCAAGAGCAGCCTAAACCTTAGCAGGAAAGAAGTCACTGGAGCTTGTATGCTTACATGTAGTCAGGCAAAGGAATAACAGGCGAGCTTCCACACCCTTGAAAATGCATCCCAAATGTCCATGAGGGAGTAGAGACCCGAACCCCTTCCTTGTGCAGTGCCAGGATGTGGAAGTGGTACAGTTCTAGTGGGAAACAATTTGGGGATTTCTTGAAACATGAAGTAGATGTTCCAAGTGCCCCAGTAACTCCATTCCTAGGTAAACACCAAAGCAATTGAAATTAGGAACCCATACAAGTAGAGCATTATTCAATATCGTCAAAAGGTGGGGAAGTGTCCATCAACAGAGAATGGATCAATAGACTGTGGAAGGCTCATTCAGGGGAATGTTCGGCATGGAGAGGAATGAAGTTCTGATACATGCTACAACACAGATGAGCCTCTAAAACTTCATACTAAGTGATATAAGCCAGATACAAAACAACACCATTTGTGTGAAATCTAAAGAGACAAAAGCATTAATAGTTGTATGGGTGGAGAGAGAGAAATTATTAGGGTAAAATGAAGATTATATCACTGGGTACAAGGCTTCTTTTTGGAGTGATGGAAATGTTTCAGCATGCAGATGTGGTTGGTTGCATACCACTATGGTTGTACCAGATGCCATTGAACTGTTCACTTTTGAAAAATAAGTTAAATGAATTACACAATGAATTTTTTAAAAAAAGAAAAAACAAGGTGACTGGCATTGGATGGTACCTGTTACCATTGTGGTTGAAGCTATGCTCTCTGGTACAATAGCCCTAAGCTTCTAGTAGCATCCACTTAGACATTTGACATGCACACCTGACTGAGGAATGTTTTTGTTTTAATTAAAGATGTTTTAAAATTTTCTAGCTGGTTTTTGTGGGTGGTACATTTTAGTCCTAATTCTCAGAGACAGGAGAATCATAAGATCATGAATTCAAGGCCAGCCTGGACTACATACAAGACCCTGTCTCAGAAAAAGGGGGAATGGGGGAACTAAAGGGATTGAGAGATGACATAGTACACTTGTTATACAAGCATGAAGGCCTGAATTTGAATCTCCAGTGTTCATGTTGTGGATATTTGTTTTTTTAATAATAGAAAACAGCCACAACCTGGCATGGCTGCTTGTGTTTGTGATGGGAAGCGGGGCAGATCTCAGGAGCTCACTGGCCAGCTAGCCTAACTTCATAGAGTGGAGAACAATAGAGGAAAATACCCAGCATCATTTGTTCTCCACTTGTGTGCATGCAGCGTACACATGTACACACAGAGCCTGAAATGTGGCACAGTAGTAGATTGCTTGTCTGGTATGCACAGTGCCTGCAGTTTGATCCTTATTGCTGCAAAAAACCTTTGAGAATTTTTGGAATAACCTGAGCATGTTTCTATAGTTAAACATTCTGTGAAATTAAATATTTCTAATGATAAAAGGGATAGGATTCATCATGAATTTTGTTAGATTTGCTAAGTGCACATGTGGATCTGGCACGGGATAAGCCCCATTCTATCCCCCCACTTTAGACTTGGAAGTGAACCTTTCCCTTATTCCTTACTCCTGGCAGATAGCTGTAATCCGTTCTCTCCTGGAGGACAGACCATTGACTTGTCCTCTGTTCCGTTTATCACTATGTCTGTGGAGCTGTGATGTTGAGCATCTGTGTGAACCTGATGGTGGAGTTGAGACTGGTCTGTGCGATGTACAAAGATCTGCTAGCAATAACTGAACTATAGATATGCTTGGTCATCCCCCTGCAGCGATACTGGTGGGCTGGTAGCCGAAGGAGGCTCCACCTCACACAGCCCTGACTTATGAGACTTTCCTTCATCTTAAGTAGGCACGACAACATGTATGTTACAGAGCCTGGGATGGCATATTATTATAGATCTCATGTGCGTCATTCATAAAAACAAAAGGCTATCTTTCCAGCAATTTACAGTTGGTTTTTGTTTGTTTGTTTCTTTGAGACAAGGTTTCTTTATAGCTTTGGTGCCGGTCCTGGAACTAGCTTTTGTAGATCAGGCTGGCCTCGAACTCACAGAGATCCACCTGCCTCTGCCTCCCGAGTGCTGGGATTAAAGGCATGTGCCTCCACTACCTGGCCAGTTTACAGTTCTGTAACACCTCAGAATCTCTTCTGGAATAGAGAAAGCTTCCTACTTGAAGGTTCTTCATCCCTCAAGCTTGGTAAAGACAGGGCAGAATTCTCAGTATTAGAGTCTTTGGGGACTGTTTTGGGGTTCCCACCTCATAAACTGCACATGAGTATTGGGCCAGGGACCAGAATATCTAGAACAGCTTTGTTTTAAGTTGGGAACCAAACAGCAGAAGTCATTTACTGGTGGAGCTGCCACCATAAGCAGTTGCTCTCCCCTGTTTAAAAAAAGGAGTCTTTTCCTTCATGTATATGGGTATTTTGCCTCCATGTGTCCCTGTGTACCACATGTATGCAGTGCTCACAGGGGCCAGAAGAGGGTGACAGAGGCCATGGAATTGGTGTTTACATTTGGAAACCACCATGTGGGTGCTAGGGATCAATCCCAGGTCTCTGGAAGAGCAGCTAGTGCTCTTAACCAGTGAGCCGTCTCTCTAGTCCCTCGTCCCTATTTTTATTCCCTTGTGCTTTGGGTATCAGGAGTAGAAGTTTTGAGGTACTGATGTTGTGTCATGATTACACAAGTTTTTGTGTTGTTTTTCTCATTTCTGGAAACTTCCTATGAATGTTCTTGTACTGCCAGCCTATTCTGTTAGTTAACAGTATTGTGGACTGACCCCAGGTCAGTTTTAGCAGCCCTTAACTGTTGCAGAATATTTGTTTAACTATGTAAAGATGTATGGCTGATTTGCCTTGCCTGCCTAAGGCACTTGATTGATGTAATAAAAAGCTGAATGGCCACTAGTGAGGGAGGTATAGGTGTGTCTTCTGGGCAGGGAGAGTAAGTAGGAGGAGGATTTTAGGCTTGGAGGGTCGTGGGAAGAGACCCCAGGGGCGGCCAGCAGACAAAGAGGAGGCAGGAAAGCAGGACATACAGAATGAAAGAAAGGTAAAAAGCCCTAAGGTAAAATGTAGATGAATAGAAACAGGTTAAATGAAGTTAAAAGAGCTGGTGGGACAAGCTTAAGCTAAGACTGAGCTTTCATAATTAGTAATAAGTCTCCATGTCTTTATTTGGGAGCTGGTTGGTGACTCAAAGACCCTTAGCCCCCTCTGTGAGCACTGACCTGTTTTGTCTCGTCAGAGTCATCATATAGAGTGAGCAAACAATACACCTTGCTCCACTCTGAACAGTTTCCTGATGAGTCCAGCTAGTGACCATGAGGGATACTGCCAATGCCTCCAGTTTCTTGTGTGTGTCTCTTTGACCGGTAGCCTCGGGGAATGGTGTGCCCTGCATCTTATTGTGCTATGTCCTTGTGACAGAAGCAGCTCTGTCCTTGAATACCAGTTTTGCAAGATGCCTCTGATGTTCTCTGTTCCACTCTTGCTGAAATTCCACTTGGCTTCTGAGTTTCTGTGGTCATGTGATAAGTTTTACAGATTCCAGTACTAAGGGCTGCTGCATAATATTGGATGGGTGGTGTTTTGCTTGATCATAGTATGTCTAGACATTCCTGCAGCTTGAGTTCAGCTCTTCTTTGGCTCCTCTCTGAACCATTAGAAGTCAAAAACTCGGGCTGGAGGACTCCTAAAGGTGCCAAGGATGAAGAAGAACAGGCACCTGGGTCCCTAGCCATAGTCATCTGAAAGATTCTGTCATTTATCAGGTTACATCCTTCATCTCAGAGGTCCCACCTCCCCATTGAGTGTTGCTCTTGGAAGAAAGAACGGTCATTGCCAAGGGAGGAACTTGATTGAATTGGGCAGAAACAAAGTCTTACCAAATAGGATTCTCCTTGGAGGGGATGCAGCAGCATGGGAAAGCTCAGGGCCAGGTCCTGCTGGATTAGAGGACTTTAGAAAATAGTGATGCCTAGTAAGTGTGGGCACATGTGGTAGACAGTATGCTGACTCTGAGGACTCAGATCTATAGGATGCAGGACTCTTAGTGCCCTCAGCGGGATCTCTGGCTCAGAGATTCCTGTTGTGACCTCATACCTGACCCATGCAGCCACTTTGCCTTTGTGCAGGTCTAAAGCTCAGCCTGGGATATCTGCCTCTCGCGTACTTTGCTCTGTCCCCAGCACAGTATGCCTGTCCCTTAGTCGACCCTGTCCACATTGCTAATATTCTTTCTCTAGTGACTTGGGCTATTTCCTGCCATACTTGATACAGTTTTTCCCTCCTTGTCCCAGGTGAATCTGAGCAAGGTTGGCGAGTACTGGTGGAGTGCGATTCTGGAGGGAGAAGAGCCCATTGACATCGACAAGATCAACAAGGAGCGCTCCATGGCCACTGTGGATGAGGAGGAACAGGCAGTCCTGGACAGACTCACTTTCGACTACCACCAAAAGCTGCAGGGCAAGCCCCAGAGCCACGAGCTGGTATGAGCACCATGGCTCTCCTGTACCTTCAGCAGGCGGGTGGGTCATGCTGGTGGGGAAGAAGACATGAAGATGTTAGGCCTGGCTTAGGCCCTGCTGCAGTTCTTTGGTGTCCTGCCTAGGGAAGCCCAACTGCTCATGCCATCTGTTCCTCACCTAGAACAGGTACACACTGCTGCTCAGCCACATCTCATAGCCTAGAATTGTTTAGTGCTAATGGCTCCCCTGGAGCCTGAGTGCCCCTTTGGTGGAAGGAGGGAGGCCAGGCTGCAGGACCCACTTAGGGTCTGACTACAACAGCCAGTGCAGAGCCAATAGGTGGGTGGGTGAAGGAAGTGCTGGGGCTGTAATGAGAGTGTGAGGTCAGCAGCTTCTGGAAGAGCCAAAGGCTGGGTCTGTCTGACTGGTGCAGATGCCAAAGAATGATTGTTTGGGTAAACACATTGTTCTTCCGCATAAGAATAACTACTTAAGGAAGAAAAGGCTTTTGCCTCAGGTTCTTTTCACTGTCAAATGGCCAGCCACATAGCACCTAGACTTGTGTGTGTGTGCACCAAGCATGGCTTAGAGACTTGGTGTAGGCTGTCTACAGGACTCTAGAGAAGTTAATGTGTGTTCCCTATTGTCTCTGAAGGAGCCTTACTTCATGGGTTGTGTGAATTGTCCCATGCTTCCCTTCAGAGTAGCAGTGATCTTTGATATACTCTGTTATTGCATTGGCCACTATAGTCTGTTTTCATGGACATGTTCCCTGTGACTAAGGTCAAGAAGCCTTTGGAGGCAGTACTGGCATCTTTACCTCTTCCTCTAGGCCATACCAGGCCATGTCATGAGCATGTTCTATGATGGGCAGAGTAGGTTGACTGGTTATAGGCTCTGCACAGCAACCCTGGTTAGATGGTCTGGTT
Source organism: Microtus obscurus (assembly GCA_963919715.1). Lineage (NCBI taxonomy): Eukaryota > Metazoa > Chordata > Mammalia > Rodentia > Cricetidae > Microtus > Microtus obscurus. The sequence goes on from CAWTZC010000015.1 coordinate 28,492,108, forward strand.
TTCACAACGAGAAAGTGTTGAGTTTTTTATATCTGAGTATGGATTGTGCCTCATAGCAGTTCAAGCAGTGGGGATGTGGTTTACTTCTCTCCTGGCCCCGAGTGGGGGAGGGGGAGGGCATCTTTGCCGGTCCGTGAACACAGAGGTCCTTAGGCAGCAACTGGAAAGCTTAGAGCCCTCACTTTAGCAGAGATCGCCAGACCTGCTTGGTCACAATGTAATCCGGTCAGGTTGGCCTGTGTCCATTGGGCAGAAGGTCTATCTGTGACCCTTAGCCTTATGGTTGAGACCTTATGGATCTAGATGCTCATTCCTGTGTCAAGGGTCAGAACTTTGTCTACAAAAGGAGTCAGATGTATCCATAAGGTGACTGCCAGGGAAGAGTCTGTTTGGAGTGGAGAAGTGAGTGCAGACGCCATCATCCTGGGTGAGGTGGGGGAAGAGCTACCAAGTACCACTGGGAAGTTTGTGCCACAGAATAGAGAGGCCAGAGCTGAGTGACTCCTCGTGCTGTCCCCAGATGCTGTAACTGAATGTTTGTTGTAGAGAAACATGAGAATAGATATTGATTGTGGCTTGAACTACCTTTGAGCATTAGCCAAACCTTGGTGATGTCTTCTGTAGACTCTTAGCTATGAGATAGTAGAGAAGCTAGAAGGTTCAACAACTGTTTGCACCTCTTAGTCTTAAGATCCCTGGGATTGCATCCCTTGCCTGACACACAAGTCAAAACAACCTCAGTGTCACTTGTCTGGGAATTAGCAGCAGTGCAGGACACACCTGCGTGGTGTGTCAGGTTCTGGGCTCCCTACCTCCCTCTCCCCACGCTGTCTTCTTTCTTCCCCTTGATCCTTTCGCTCCTTGTTTCCATGCATACATAGCCCTCCTTTCTTCCTTTGGTGCTGATGCCCTTTGGCCTGGCCTAGTGTCACCTTCCTCAAGGACAGATGGAAAACACTCAGTCTGCATCAGTGAGGACAAGCACACAACTGTCTTCATGGAGGCAAAAGGCCAGCCTCTTAAATCTGATCTTATCCAGAGAGCAGCTCAGCCTCGTTTTTCAGTCTCAACAATGGTCCTCTGCAGGAACTGGCCACTTTTTTCTATCCCTGTAGGTCTTAGGTCTCCTTGTTCTGGTGGCTACCTCCCAGCCTACTCTTGAGGACTGGGAATAGGGCAGTGTACTTTATCTCCAGTAAACCAAGGCAGCTCTCTGAAGTTCTGGCCTCCAGGATCCTCAGTGACAGTTTGAAACAGGCTAGTAAAAGGATCAAAAGATAGCAGTACTAAACATCATGTGTGTGCACTGTGCGCACATACACACACTTAATGTATCATCCCATGCGTGACCTGCTGCTGGGAACCTGACTCACTGCAAAGGCAAGGCTTTGGGGGTGCCCTGTTTTGGCTTTCTATGAAGACTGCCTTCTTTGCCCACAAGACATTGCAGAAACCTGCGTGTGGAACACAAGGTCCTTACAACTATGCATAGAAGACTTGTCCGTGGCTGATGAGCAGCTTCCGCACAACTGTTTATGACCCAACACTGAGAAACTGAGGAGACTGAACGTCTTGCCCAGCTAAGAAGGACCCTAAGAAAAACCTTGAAGATGCTTTGGTCTAGTGGAAAGAGCTTTGTCTTGAGTTTAACTTGATTCTGCTGTGGACTTGCTATGGACCTGGCAAATACCATAGAGGAAATGAGTGTGCTTGCCCAGATGAGCTGTCCTAACAAGGTCTTCAAGGAGCCTAGGCCCAGTAATGCATGGTAGGATCCAGTGTGATTCCCTTACCAGAGCTGAACTAATCAGGATGGCCAAGGAAGCCTCTAGCCATGGATAGTCAACTCGAGCATGTCCCACTATCTGTCAGTGCTGAAGTCTCAGCACTTTGGGGCTCCATGTAAAGTATCTTTAGCACCTTCCTTTACTGAATGGAGAAACAGAACTAGAAAGGGAGGTCCAGAGAGAGAGAGAGAGAGAGAGAGAGAGAGAATGGAAACGGGCCAGGTTCTTCTGTCAGCCTCCATCTGCTATGCGCATTGGCAGTCACAGTTACCAACGTGCTCTGATGCCCATTTATGGTGTAAACTTGAAGTTTTCTAAATTTGCCAGAATTTTAAATTGTGCTTCTAATGCCACCAGTGCTTTGTGTTTTGAAGCATTTTAATTTTGAAGTGTTAATATACCTCTTCTGTCGTTTTGAATTCTTTAAGTTGCCATTATATGTCACTTCTTTCCAAAGTCAGCAAAATTGAATGCTCTTCATTTTTCCTAGTGAGATTTCTTTGAGCAGGTGTTCATTGAGAAGGGGTATGTAGAAGTACACAGGTGCCATTGCTCTGTCTATACTTAGATGTGTCTGTCTAGGATCTCTCCAGCCTGGTGGCCCTTACCCCCTAACAAACAGTGGCTGACGTTGCAGAGGCAGGTGCCAGCATTTCCTGTGAGTGAACTTAGTGGCACACAGGATGGTCTGATCTCTGCCTGTGCTCTGCAGAAAGGGCCAAGCATTTATCTTGAGCATTATGGGCTTCCTCAATTGTGAATACAATCCTAGGCACCTGCCCTTTGCCCTCTGGGCTTGCTATAGTGGGTCCCCACCCAGCCACCAGGTTCTTATAGCTGCTGTTCACCTTGCAGCTGGCTGAGGTTCTCCTGATGGCCTCATCAACCTCCCTCCTGCCTAGGTGTACTTAGCTGGCGGGTCTCATCTTGTGTTTGTTTAAAACTATACAGTGTCACATTTCTCCTGGGCAAAGATGGGAGCCTGCTATGTACTAAGTATCTTTGCTGCTTCACTTAGGTTTATAAACAAGCAAAACCTCTCTTAGCAGGAAGCTTGGCTTTTGTTTAACAGGCCATAGTTCTGAGAATCCAGTAACTTTGCTGACAGTGCAAATTTCCCACTTTACTTTCAATCTGTCATCTTTGTGATAAGGGAGGCAGCACCTGTTCTCTGCACCTGTTCTGCAGGGCTGTCTGCAACAGGTACTCCATTGGGGGGTAATCTCTAGCCATGCATTTTGTTAGGCTTTTTGTGGTTGGAAGCACCCTATCCTTGGGTACATTTGTGGTAGTAGCTGAGGAAAGCAGATGCTCAGAGAAAGGCCAGCCCATCAGTATAGGCAGAGGTGCTGCCCTCAGGAGCACTGTCTCCCTGCTTGTCCCAGCTGTAACCATACAGCTCCAGTCTGCCTCTGATCTTCAAAGGTTAGATAGTTAGTTCAACAGTGGCCATGGGCTGCAGAGAGCTGGGTCCATCAGCTCTTACTGTGTCCCCAAAAGGCAGTGGGACATTTCTGACTGCCAGTTCCACGGCTGGGCATTTTGAGGCCTCTCCTCCTCTACATCATTACATCTTGGATCAAACCTATGTTGTCTGATGATGCATTTCTCGATGATAAGAAGGTCCTTCCTTGGGCAAGGGGTGCTAGAACACCTCTGTACACATTAGTCGTTTTCCTGCGGGGTGGAGGCCCCGCATCTTCACATCTTGATGATCACCTTGGAGAATGCTGCAGGTTTTGTGTGGAGTTTGGACAGACTAATGGGAAAGGGACATGAGCAGTTAGTGAGACCGAAGCTGGAAAGCTGGGAATTCAGTCTTGGAGAACAGTCTTGCAGAGGGTCATGGGATGCTTCTCCTGAGCACAAACTACTGCAGGGCCTGCAGTCCTCTGGCCAGTTGGCCCTAGCAGGCAAGTCCTCAGGTCCTGAGGAAACAGGATGGCTCTGGGCCTTCAGGAAGTCTGTTGTAAGAGAAAGCATGCAGTGCCCTGTGATCTCCTTTAATCTCTCTATTTTCTATTTGTAGAAAGTCCATGAGATGCTGAAGAAGGGGTGGGATGCTGAAGGCTCTCCCTTCCGAGGCCAGCGATTCGACCCGGCCATGTTCAACATCTCCCCTGGGGCTGTGCAGTTTTAATGACCAGAAGGAAAGGAAACCCTCATCATCGGGGAGGTGGAGACCTTGTCCCCTTCACTCCCTGCATGCCAGGGACTCACTCCTCCTGATCAACTCACCACAATTTTTTCATGATGAACCAGGCCTTCCGTGCTTACCTTGCACCTTCAGACTATTCTAGAGAAGGTGCAGGCCCAGCAGCTGCCTGGCAGTCTCTATGGCCAACACTAAATGAAGGTGTTTCAAATTAGGGAGGGACATGTCCCAGCAAACTGGGAGCACATGTTCTGTCTCCACAGCAACCAGCCACTGCAGGCAGCATTTCCTTCTTCCCCTGTTCTCTCTGCTTGCTGTTGTTTTAACACTAGTCCGCTTGCTTTTCTGACTAGGGATAAGGAATGAGTAGGCTCTCAGACAAAGCTAAATTGAAGTATGTTCACCAGGCACATGCATGAAGGCAGATGGGGCATGGCTGTGGAGCTGCTTCTAGGACTGCTATGGGACTCTCACTTGGTGAGACCTGTGTGTGTGTGTGCGTTCACTCTTGCTCATCTCTTTGTGAATACACCTGGCCAGCCTCAGCTTCGTGTGCAGAACGGCAGAAACTGGGGTCCATTTTGCCTGTTGGAGATGTTGGGAGAAAGTCTGAGGTTCTGGTCTCTGACCCAGGTGCGTAAGGATGCTGCCTGCCTTCTGACTGCAGCTGCCTTGCTTTGGTTCTTGTTGAAGTGGACCGGGCCTCGACACCACTACTTGCTCTATTCAAGATCTCCTCTTGGGTGTGCTGTGTTAAAGCCTGGGTACCTTCAGGAAGAGATCACAGCATGTTAGTTGTTCATTGGCAAACTGTGTCAGCCACATTTCCTAAGCATCCTTGACCGTGGAGGATGCCTCAGGAAGGAAAACTTAACCACTGACTTGAAGGCAACTTTAATTGAATCCAAGAAAATGAAGATTCTCCTGTGCCAATCACCAGACTTCTCCCTAGAACTCAGATCCTCTGTGGCTGCAGATCACCTTTAGCTATGGTGTGAGGGCCTGACCAAGGGGCAGGGACCTGGGTGTCCCAGCCTTTTACAGGGTCGTCTGTGCCTGTTGCCGCCTGGCATCTCTGTTTGCCTGGCTCTCAGTCTTGGTGTGTGTGTACAGGTCTCTGTACTCTGGTAACCATACTACCAGTGAGAATTAAGACCCACCGAAGCCAAGGCAGCTTACCCTCTGGAAATAGCCCTGCACTGAGTGCAGTTGATACACACTCAGAAGGAGCCACTGAGAGCGGGTTGAAGACTTATTTCAAGAAGCCTTCTGTCAACTGTATAGTCAGGAACTAGTTCATTGCAGTCTTTTGAGGATTTCTGGTTTACAGCTGGTAACTGATGGCTCTTGTAAGAAGTCCATACTGGGCGTTAATCTGTGGGTGCAGATAGACCATGATGGTGGTCAAGGGAGAGCAGTGGGCCCCAAATACCCACTCTGGAGTCTGGACTTGTGACGAAGTCTCTCTGAAGAAGTCATCCTCGGGGAGAAGAATTTGTCACACTCACAAGATCCCCAGGACACTTCTGCTACTTGTTCCTGAAGTTTCCATCAAGGTCCTAGGATTTGCACATCCCTGTCCCATACAAGTTGTCCCACCTAATGAAGGAAGTTTCATGGTGTGTATGTATCTCCAGTCTTCTGCAGTCCTGCTCGCTCCCTCACGACCCTCATCCTGTGGGTAGTCTTTCAGAAGGACTAACAGAGTGGGGGAGCTTTGCATCTTTTTATTTGGGACAGTGTTTCACTTCTGTGGCAACTTACCTTCCTTTGGCATGGTTTTATTTTCTGTGTTGGTTTTCTCCTTTGTCCCGCCCTTGTTTCAGCAAACAAGCCAGTGTAGAAAAAGCAGCCTGGGGAACAGTGTTAGGTATAGGCCATATGGCAGGAACCTGTGCTCTGCGAGTGATCCCTCTGGCATGTTATAGTGCATGGTGTGGTGGTGGCTACTGTGTTCACATGTCTTCATCACAGTGGGGCTCAACCCTAGCCAGCCAAGTAGATAGCTCTTTGCCCTAAGGCACTGTCCTGCCTCACCCTGCCACTGAAGCTGGCACATTGCCTGTTTTCTCTTTTTAGACATGACAGCCACAATTTGGTCCCTAAATCCCACCCGCTGAGGTCTGAGGAAAGCAGGGTGATTCCATCCCCTTAGTCCAAAGACCCAGGAGAGTTGGGTTTCTGGCCTACAAAGCTGCTCTGACTCCTTGGTGTTGGTTTGCAATAAAATCTGTATTTAACCAAGTTTGGGTCTGTCTGTGACGTTCACTGAAAGACACTTCTGGTGGCCATTGCTCTTGACTTCTAGCTGTGAGTCCTGAGTTCCTGTACATATTGTCAACGCCAAAATTGAATTCTCTGGGTTGTTTCTCATCTGGGCTGTCACTGCTTTTAGAAATTCTATAAGTGATTAATCCGTTGTATTCTTTCAGGCAGGCTCTAGGCGTCTATTGTACCCTAAGGGCCCATCCAGAGTCCTCCTGGAGAGCCCTTGTCTCAGGGTTATCATTGCTATGATGAAACTTCATAACCAAAAGTAACTTGGGGAAAGAAAAGGATTATTTTGCTTATACTTCTGCTTATCGTCCATCGCTGAAGGAAGTCAGGGCAAGGACTCAAGCTGGGCAGGAGCTGATGCAGAGGCCGTGGAGGGTCGCTGCTTATTGGCTTATTTCTCATGGCTTATTCAGCCTGCTTCCTTAAAGAACTCAGGACCAACAACCAGGAACGGCACCACCCACAGAGGGCTGGGTCTTCCCTTCTCAATCACTAGTTGAGAAAATGCCCTACAGGCTTGTCAACGACCTGATCTTGGAGACACTTTGCCAACTGAGATTCTCTCCTCTCAGATGACTACAGCTGTATCAAGATGACATAAAACTAGCTGGCATATCCCCACTCTTTGTTTACCAGGCTCCCAAGCCCTTAGAACACAAGCTCTCACCAGTACATAATCCTGCATCTGACTCAATCCACTCACACCTTAGACTATTCCTTTCTGTTCTCCGCCCTATTCCAGAAGACCCATCACGGACCCTACTCACTCTCAGTAGGCAGGACCTGTGGTCTTGTAAATTAGTTTTTAAGAGTGAAGAACACTGGAATTGCCCATTTAATTCTGGGGACCAGAAATAACCTTCCACTAAATAAAGTGAAAAAGGCATCTTTGTTGATAGGCCCTGAGAGTGCAGGAGTGAGCACAGTCAAGCATTCTGTGTGGAAATATGTCCAGGAGGCGTCAGCTGCTGTGCAGAGAACTCACTGGCCAGAACACTGTGCTTGGGGAACAGACCCTCACCCCACCTCAAATCTGCTGCTCTTACGGGCCAGCTGGCAGCAGCTCAGCCAGGAACTGATGGCCTGCTTCAGTGAGTAGAAAGCATGGAGTTAGCACAGAGCCCCGCCAGGCCCCCGGGAGCTCTCCTGTTCAGCCAGTGGCCTAGTGGCCCTGCTCACCAGTGCCCCGATACAAAGCTGGGTTCCCACAGAACGAGGGCTGGCTGTGGTCAGCTGAGGTTGATCTTGCTTGCCTGCCTGCCTGCCTGAAGGTCTGAAACAGCTTACTGTCCAGAGGTCTTTCCTGGCACCAGAAGATCCTGCACGGATGTGACCTGGAAGCCCTGGGCCGCCTCCCAGTCCTGGAGCTTATGTGGTCACTATCTCAGGTGAGAAGAAACATTCATAGTTTTCCTTTTCAGGTTCAGCTATTAACTCCAGGTGTTAAAATGCTTTTGTGTTTGTTTTGTTTTTCGAGATAGGGTTTCACTGTGTAGCCCTGGCTGTTCTGGAACGCACTCTGTAGACCAAGGTGGCCTTGAACTCACAGAGACCCACCTGTCTCTGCCTCCTGAGTGCTGGGATTAAAGGTGTGCCCCACCTGACTTTTAGTTTTATTTCTTAAGCCAAGTTTGTCTTCAAATTGAGGACAGAACCCCAACATACCTGAAGTCTCAGTATTAGATCTACTATATATCCCTCCACAGACAAGAGCCCAAGAAGGCTTTGTGTAAGCAAGGGAAAACAGGCTGCCACCCGAAGCCTGCTCACTCCCTGCTATCCCTTTGGTGGGGAGGAGGAGTGGGGAAGCAGAGCCCATCACTGGGCAGCTCTGCCTTGTGGCTGCAGGGATGATGTGCAGAGTCATACCCCAGCCCAGCCTGTGGCCATCACTGCAAGGGCAGCCTCTGGACTACTGGATGGACTTCTGACTGAGAGGTAGTCTTGCCTAGCTTCCTGCTGCTTTTCCATACTAGGTGTTGCAAAGAGCTGGACAAGGACTTGGGGGACTTCCTTGTACAACTCTTCATATTAGTTACAGGAGCGAGTAACTTTGAAAGTTGTGTGGCCTGTGACTCCCTTGTCTGTCTCCAGGCATGCTCGTCACCCAACCTGAGACGGGCACAAGGCAGCTCCTCACCTTTATCCCCAGTTGTCATTCATCTGAACTCAGTAACCCAGACATGGGTACCCAGTGGCTCCCCAGCACTTTGCTGAGGAGAAGGGCCAGGATAGGAAAGAGCTACTAGAAGTCAGGGCTTAGAGATGTAGGCTAGGACTTAGAGGTGACCTTTCTTGCAGGCAGACAGCTGCTCAATTGTAGGTCCATGGTGGAAGCTTAACCAACAGAACTGGGCTCGGCCATCTTTGACCCAGTAGTGCCAGCCTGGGAGCTCCTTGATAGTTATCCATGGTAACTAATGGTCTTACATATGGAACTCCAGCTCACAGGACACCAGTCATACATAGTGACCCTTAGAGAAAGACTACAGACCATCAGAAGGTTCCAACAGCACTGATTGGCCACAGCTCTTTACAGATGAGAGAAGGGATTTCGTTAAGTCCAAGGCAACATTTCTAAGCCTGGCTCTGTGCAGAACATGATTGAATTCAAGGTGAGTTAGCTGACTGCCAGCTCTACTCAGTCTATTAGGCAGAAGAGTCCAATCAAGCAGCACTCGGGGTAGGGCTGGCTTCATTTGGACAGTGCCATCTCACTGTCCTCCCACTGTGGGCACCTAACATCAGCCACGCCAGCAGACAGTTACCTGTGTGGCTGCTTTCGGGGCAGAGGTGGCCACAGCTGGCATCTCATCCGCTCCTGATTGGACCAGCAGGATGTTGTTTGAAAAACATGCATTGAACCTTTGAAAAGATAATTTAGCTGGACCCTTTGGTAGCTTCCACTCAGGTTCAGGTGTGTCTTCCAAAAGTTCTGCATAGCACTGGTTCTAGAAGCATACTGGCAAAGAGGAGAGTTTGGATTCTGTAAAGACCATGTGACACTGTTTTCTCAAGTAGCTCTGGAGCTGGTTTTACGATGTTTCTCCTGGCCTGAGATAGCTGAACTCTGCGCCAGTGTGAGGCCAAGGTCAAATTCCCAGACTCATGAAAAAGCCACATGGCAATACACAGATTAATAGAAATGGGTTAAATTCATATGTAAGAGTTAGCCAATAAGAAGCTAGAGCTAATGGGCCAAGCAGTGATTTAATTAATACAGTTTCTGTGTGATTATTAGGGATCTAAGCTGGGAACCAACAAGTAGCCTCCTTGCAACAGGTGAAGAGTGAGGGGCTACCAATAGCATATGTGAAACTAAGGGTCCTACTTAGAAATATGAGTAACAGAAAGCTACAGGGTGGGAGTCCAGTTAATCTAAATGACCTTTTTTTTTTTGATAGTGTCTCTCTGTGTAAGAGCTCTGGCTATCCTGGAATTCACTGTAAGCCAAGTGGGCCTCAAACTTGGAGATCAGCCTACCTCTGCCTACTAAGTGCTGAAATTATAAAGGCGTGTGTCAGACTTTATAATAAGTCTGAAGTGGCCAGACTTCAAATGACTTTTTAATTTTGTAAGATGTGTGATGTGTTTTATTTGACAGGTTTCTTGTGCCAGCTTTCTAACTGCAATTATCAGGTGTCTCCCTCTATTGTCGTCACCTTTTGTTTTTTTTTTCTCTTCTCTCTCTCTCTTTCTCTCTCTCTCTCTCTCTCTCAGACAAGGTTTCTCTGTAGCTTTGGAACTCACTCTGTACACCAGGCTGACCTCGAACTCACAGAGATCCACCTGCCTCTGCCTCCCAAGTGCTGTGATTAAAGGTGTGTGCCACCATTGCCCTTATTTTTGGGGGGCAAAATTTCCTGAGGCTTACTGGCTAAAGTTCGGGCGTCTGGTCTTCACCAGGGAAGTGTTTTGTGATTGCACTGTGCTGGGTGTAGAGTGCTATGCGTTCCGCTTTGTCCAGCCCTCCAGTCCCGTGTCTCACCTAGATCCTGATGTTTCACCCAAGAGACATCTAATACCTTAAGGCACATAGTCAAGTAGGCTAAGTACCCCCACAGTCAGAGAGTGGGGAAGAATTCTCATCTGTACAGTGAGCCAACACTCTTAGAAGAATCAGAGATTCACAATTATGTTGCAAGCCATGGTGTCAAACCTATTCAGCCAGGCAGTTGACTACCAGAAATCTCAATGCACTTGGGCCAGAAGCCTCCCTGAGGCCAGCTGAAAGGAACATGGGGAACAAACCAGCTTCATGGAGTCCTTCACTGAAGTCCCAACAAGCAGCAAGAAGTATCAGCAGGCAACACATGTCAGGAATGGGCCAGACCCAGCTTCTCTATTAGCTGACACCCCTCAGAGTCTCCCTTACATATAGCCCTGATCTTGGATGTGGGAACAGAGTTCAAATCTTCCACTTGGGGCTGAACAGCCACCTAGACTGCAGCAAGGGGACAGAGTGAACTGCAGAATACAAGAGATCATGGCCAGAGGGCAGGAGGCCAGTGGGCATAGAGTGACATACTTGGAGATGGACACAAGAACCCTAATGGCTGGAGGGATATAGAGCAGGAGACTTAGGTGACAGGAGAACCCAGAAGAGGGACATATGGACAGGATAGGACATGTCAGGTGTTTTTATAAGTTCCTGCAGAATGTGTGTTTTTTAGGTTTTGTTGAAAGTTGAGCCATTTGTGTTTTGAGAAACAGTCACTCTGAGCTCCTGTGTAGGGTATAAGCTCATCTCCCAATGGGAAGTCACCCAAGCCATGGTATGCCATAGTGTTGTAGGCAGAGGTTGCTCGTTTGTTCCTGTCCACTCAGACCCGAAATAATCACACAGAAACTATATTATTTGCAATACTGTTGGGCCAATAGTTTAAGTGTATTTCTAGCTAGCTCTTATATCCTGAACTAACCCATCTCCATTAATCTGTGCATCACCACGAGGCTCCAGTGAAGGAGTCTGTCTCCTGTGGCTGCTACATGGCTTCTCTGACTCTGCCTTCTCTCTCTCTCTCTCTCTCTCTCTCTCTCTCTCTCTCTCTCTCTCTCTCTCCATCTCTGTTTGGATTTCCTGCCTGGCTTTATTTTGCTAAGCCACTGGCCGCAACTGATTTATTCACTAACCAATAAAAGCAACCGGTACACAGAAGGAGTTCCACACCTCATTGCTAGTTTTCAGTGGAATCCTGACTACAGCCTGTATTACCTGCTCTGAGGGTAGGTGCCAGTTCCCATCCTCATCACATATGAAGCAGATGTTCCCCACTCAGAGGCTTTGAAATCCTGAATAGGCCCTACCCCTCTCCCGTGCAGCAACTGAAGAAACACAGGTACCAGAGCCCCAAGAGTTACCTCTCCTGCAGACCAGGTGATTTGTCAGGATGGTGATAGAGGAGGCACCATCATCTTGTGAGGAGAGGATAGTGGGGATGGGTCTGACATAGGAAAGTGTCTTTATACAAAGTCCTTCCTCTTGGGGTAACAGAGGAGCTTGTGGCTTATAGCAGGGTCCAGAACTAGGTGAGAGGAAAGTATCAGGCACAGCAGAAGGCATTGACTTGAGCCATTCTACCCCCTGCTGGGAGTCACAAACCTAGACACTCTCCTCCCTTCTGGGAGGCCCTTTGGCCTCACTTCACCTTGATCCACATGCTGTGGTACACTTTAGGCTCTAACCCAGTTCTCAATCTGTGGGTCACATCTCTTTGGGGGTCAAGTGACCCTTTCTCAGTGGTCGCATATCATAGTTGCAATTCATAACAACAGCAAAATCACAATTATGAAGTAATAACAAAAATAATCCTATGGTTGGGGTCACCACAACATGAAACTGTGTTAAAGGGTCACAGCATGACGAAGGTTAAGAACCAGTGCTCTAACCCGTTAGAGTGACTAGTGTCTTCACGGTAACTGCTTCCTCAGAGCAGACGGTTGCCCAGTGGTCCAGCAGGGGCTCAGCCCCAGGCTTTGCTCTCAGCCTATCCAAGGAGTTACAGACCCATGGTAAGAGATAACATAACTCTCAGTCCCTATGCTAATCCTTGATGCTCCAGTGAGCAAACACTCACATCTAGTGGTCAGTGGACATGCAGGTACTCGACCCACTCAGCAGCACAGGAAGGTGCTCACTGAAGCCCCCAAACTACCTAGTGGTAAACTGCCCAGCATTTATGACTCCAAGTGCCCCTCTGAGGAATGGAGCCGTATCATAAAGACACTCATTCTGTATCAAGTTGATCTAGATTTGTGAGGGATCCAGGAGAGCTGGAGCTAGACTGGGGGGGGGGGGTTGAACACAGATAGGGCACTCCAACCCAGCTAGGCTCCCAGAGTCTGGGGCCCTCACTACAGATCTGTACATCCCAAGCCCCCCTTGCCTCCTCCCTCCTTTCCCTGCTCCAGGTTCCTCTTGTTATTTTCTCCCTAGAACTTCCAGGCTGGACACTTGGACCAGGACCTTGGAAGTTGGAGGCCTGGGCCATGTGTCCACAGGTCTGGGAATATTATAGCAATTGTACCTGCTCTCCAGGCATGAGGCACCTTCTCCAGGTCCACATTCAACAACCATCTATGGCACAGCATGCCCATCTCACTCACCTCCATACCAGCTAGGCGGTATCCACTTTCTGGAGGATACATACTTTGTGGGTGGTCTGACTTCCAGTCAAGAGGCAGCCGTACCTACAGGAGGGCTGGGGGTTAGTCCTGTGCTTCCCTCAACTGCAGAAGAATGAGCACTTGATGGTCCCAGTGGCTCCCTATTTAAGCCAGAGAAGGTCAGCAATTAGGAGGCCCCTTGGTCCCCTAGTCTCTCCCACGTGGGGCTCACCTAGGATGCATTAGACCTGCCCAAGTTTCTCCTCCTTTAGCCCGTATTTTTCCAACTGCTACCCATGTGCCCATTTTGGCTTTCTCTGTTTGCTAGATCACAAAGCTTTGAACATTGCTTCAGTCCCCACCCCCACACCATGCCTGGAAAAACCACCCTATCTCCTTTCCTCCCATTCACCTTTGGCATACTCGCCCACCTCCATCAGGAGGCCTTTGTGTCTACATTTTTATTGTGGCAAAATACATATTGCACAAAATGATTTCATGATTTTTATTACACTTGTGTGTGTACGTGTGTGCGTGTATAAATCAGAAGACAGGCTGAAGGAGTTGGTTCTCCTTTTACCATGTGGGTCCGAAGGATGGAACTCACATGGTCAGGTTAGTGCCTTTCTCTCCTGAGCCACCTTGAAGACCTCATTTGTAAGTATGTGATTACTGGCGTTACGTACATTCACAGAGTGACACAGCCTTCATCACCATCTATCACCAGAACTCTTTAAAACATTAAACTTTAATTTGTTGCTGGCATTAAATAGATAAAATTTTGCAAAAGGACATTTTCTAAGCTCTTGGAAAAGTTAAAGGCTCAAGTTATGTCAGTGGTTCCCCACTGTATTGCAGTTGGCTGTAGCAAGTGGCAGGGTTGAACACCACAGTACCCACTTCTCCACAGCCCACCACAAGGACCAGCCTATCCAGTCTGGTTATTACAGAGAAATGGGAGGAACTAGACCCCAGTGTGAGAGCATTTGGGTTAGAGGGACAATATCCAGCCCCTCTGAGGGTATAGCCAGGGAGAATACTGATGAGCTTGTTGGGTGAGGGCTGCAAGATAAGGCTTGGGACAGGTCTGTGGTTGGTCCCTGTGTAGGGAGGAGTATCCACAATTTGGAATGTAGCTGAGAGATTGGCCTAACAGAAGGCCTGTCATGGGTCCAAAGATGGCCAGGATGACATGGTCCTGTTGGCCTTGCTGTCATAACCGATCATGATTACCTTTCACACATGGTTACCTTTCCTGTGTAACCCAAAATATCTTCATTTGGTTTTGCAACTGCACAGTTGTGAAGATGCTGCAGCCTCTCCAGTACCAACGGCTCAAGATCAAAACCACAGAGTTTGTTCTGATCCCACCAGGTCCAAGTGTGTGCGTCTGTATCTGGAGCTGCATACAGTTCCACAGAAACACTGCCAGGATCAATATGGAAGTGTTTGGTTGCTACAAGGCTCCTTCCTATGTCTTTATAGGTACTCTGGAGACCACTAACCCTAACCTCTGGAGACCACTGGTCTGTTCTTCCCTGTAGCTGCTCTGTTTCCTGTGTGGTTTATGTGGAACTATGTAGTATTTTATTATGGTTTTGAGGCTGGCATTTTCACTCCTCAGAAATTCCCTGAGGCCCATTCAGGTTACCCTGTGTATTATGGTTTATTATTTTTCTTGCAGAATAGCTTGGCAGAGTATGTGGGTGTTCCACAATTCAACCATCCATCCATCAAAGGACATTTGGTCTATATAGTTTGGGACAGAATAGAAAGATAGAAAAAAATTATGAGAACAAAGGAAGGGGGAAAAGACTTCCCCATTCCCAAATCTGGCACCTGCTCAAGCCTCTCACTGAAAATCAAGAATTTTAGCATATTTTACACTTCCTTAAGGCTTTCTTCTTTTCCATCTACTTTTTTTTTATTTTTTTATTTATTTATTTTTTTTTGAGATGGTTTCTCTCTGTGACCCTGGCTGTCCTGGTCACTTTGTAGGCCAGGCTGACCTTGAACTCACAGAGATCATCTTGCCTCTGCCTTCCAAAGCTGAAATTAAGGTGTGTACCACCATCACCTGGCCTTCTTTCACATCTGTAAACCTGTAATTTTCTAGGGAGCTCCCCCAGAAGCTCCCGTTTACAGTAAGAGATCCTAACCCTTTATGCAAATCATGTGGCTCATAGTTTTACTTTGCCAGATTTTAATCCAATCCAGGGCACCTTCAGAGCCAACCCATAATCTCATTTATCAAAAGAGAAAGGGCCAGGCATGATGGTGCACACCTTTAATCTCAGCACTGAGGAGGGGGAGGCAGGTGGATCCCTGTGAGTTCAAAGCTAGCCTGCTCTACATAGCCAGTTCCAGGTCAGTTGGGGCTTATCTTACATAGACCCAGGGAGCAGAAGAGAGAGAAATTTCTTAGCAACAACCCTTAGTAAAACTTAGTAAAACTTGAGTGCCACCAAGATAACACGTACAGCTAATGTATATAATTCTGGCCATCCCTTGAGAAGCCCATGCCCACATTAGGGTTTGTTTTATTCGTTGCCTGGGTGTCTCTATCTCTTAAGCCCTCTGATGAAAATATATGTTTGAGGCCGGGTGATGGTGGCGCACACCTTTAATCCCAGCACTCGGGAGGCAGAGGCAGGCGGATCTCTGTGAGTTCGAGACCAGCCTGGTCTACAGAGCTAGTTCCAGGACAGGCTCCAAAGCCACAGAGAAAGCCTGTCTCGAAAAACCAAAAAAAAAAAAAAGAAGAAGAAAAGAAGAAGAAGAAGAAGAGAGAAAAAAAGAAGAAGAAGAAGAAAATATATGTTTGAATGAATATGTAGCTCATGCTTTTAATCCCACCACTCAGGAGGCAGTCACCTGTCTGTGAGTCTGAGGCCAGCCTGGTCTATGTAGGTAGTTCAGGCAAGTGCATGCGGCATAGTGAGACCTCATTATTGTCCTCTTTTTTTTTAAATTGTCTGTCTTCTAAACTACGGCTATTCTAGTCAGCAACTGCAGCTCCACCGCTACCAGTAGCAGCCAGGCTGCAAGAGCCGCAGCCTGAAGAAATTCTGTTCCCTCAGGCACCGACTCTTTACAAACTAATAAGAGAACTCATCTAAATCTCTGTCCTGCTAAAGAACTCAAGATCAAAGGTTGAGGTGGAACCCTGCTCCCAGAGCGGCTGAAGAGCAAGCAGCTCACCTAGCTCACCTCCTCGCATCTCCCGGGAAGCCCTCGTGTTTTTCCTCGCCCCTCCTTATAAACCCTTTTCCACCTGACTCCTCCCTACTACTTCCTCTACTAGTTTCTGGTGCAGGCTCCAGACCACAGATGAATTTTATTTAATCAAACACATCTTTGTATCATTAAACATGTACCAGAGAATAAACAAAAATAACACACCTTAAAATATTATCCTACAACACCCCATCTTTAAAAAAAAATTAGATGGGAGGCAGAGGCAGGCGGATCTCTGTGAGTTCAAGACCAGCCTGGTCTACAGAGCTAGTTCCAGGACAGGCTCCAAAGCCGCAGAGAAACCCTGTCTCAAAAAACCAAAAAAAAAAAAAAGTCTTAATATTTAGCACCTCTTAGGGTTGGGATATGACTTATTCAGTAATGCTGTGTATGCACAAAGACCTATTTAGATTCCCAGCACCCACTTTAAAAAGGGCAGTTGTGGTAACTCACCTATAATCCCAGCACTGGGAAGGCAGGCACAAGATCCTTGGAGCTTGCTGACCAACCAGCATAACCAGTTGGAGAGTTCCAGGTGCAATTAGAGATGCTGTCTGGAAATAAATAAGTTAAAGCAGGATGGAGAGATAGCTCAGCCTTTAAGAACATTCTCCGCTTTCCCCCAAAAGACCCAAGTTCAATTCCCAGCTCCACAAGGTGGCTCATAACCATCCGCAACTCCAGTTCCATGGGATCTGATGCGCCCTTCGGGCCTCCACAGGTACCAGGCATGTATGTGCTATACAGACATACATGTAGGCAAGACATCTGACATCACCATCTGCTTCACATGTAATTTTAATTGCAACCCTTCTTTTAAAGGTACGCATGTTCTTGGGTGCCCTTCTGTTTCTAATGAGCTCCAATGCTGCTTGTGGTGGTTTGTCATGAAACTTTTCTGTGTTGAGGTCCCTACAGACTAAAGGAACTCCTAAGACCACTGAGGGAGACACTGGGAGGCTGATCTCGGTTCCTGCTGCCAATGACAATTTCCAGGATTCTTTTCCTGTCACAAATAAAGCTGTTATTAACATTCATATACAGACTTTTGAGTGAGCAGACATTTTTATTTCTTTGGAATAAATACCCAGGGATGTGATTGCTGGGTCATATGTTCGAGTGTATGTGTGACTTTATTGAAGCCGTCAAACTGATTCCGGAGCAGGTGCACCGTTTTACATTTCCACCGCAACACCGAGAGTTCCTGTTTCTCTGCACAGTGCCCAGATTGATGCTGGGATAAGCAGAGTGGTGGCTCCACACAAGACCTTTCTCAGTCCCCAGAACCCGCGCGAGCATGTAGACTTTAGGTTTCAGTACAGTTGTCCGGAGCGACAGATTATTCTAGATTCCTGAGTGAACCCAAAATAGTCACCTGGCTCAGTAAACATGAAGAGGGAGAGAGATGACTCAGAAAGACGTGCCACGGATTCTTAACCTGCCGCGGTGTGTGAACGGTGGTCAGGAACTTCAGAAGACCCATTTTGAACTTCTGACCTCCTAGACTGGAATCGCTGCGCTGTCATAAGACTCTAACTTTGTTACAGTTTACTACAGAGGTAATGGGAAATGATACAGGTTTAAACAGGCTCGTTTTGTTTTTTGAAGCAAGGTCTGCTGGGTAGGACCAGGCTGGCATGGAACTCACTGTGATCTGCCTACAAATCCTGGGATTAAAGGTGTGCCACTGCGTCTGGCTTCTGTACTTTTCTCTTTGGTCTCTTCTAATAGATAAGTGAAGGCCTCTCCTCATTTGATTGCCTCCTCCAGTGGCTAATGATTCTGAGCACTGAGCATCTTCTCATGTGCTTTCTGCCACACATGGTGAGAAGTTTGTTGATTCTTGGCTGAGTTATAATTGAATCCACTGTTTTTATAAATGTCAAGTTATGTACATTCTTTATATACTCTAGATAAAAGTCATTTTCTGGCTATGTAATGTTTTCCCATGGCAAATACATACATATATATATATACACACACGTGTGTGTGTGTCTACTTTTATGCTACAACAACCAGTAAACTGTTATCTTCCCAACTGACTCAGTTCTCATCCTGTCTACGCAGCCATAGTGTTGGATCACACAGATTGAGGCCTTGGTCTCCATGACTATCCCCTCTGCAGAGATCAATTAAAAGCCCCAGGTGTTTCACCTGTGCTTCTGAGTGATTGGCTATAAATTGGGTTCCCATAAGCCTCTGCTCAGGTTCATTTTCTTTGCTTGGGCAACTTAGTGAATGGAGGGAAACCCCTGTGTACTTTAAAGGCATGAGCAGAATACACAGATGAAGGATGAGCAGTGTGTGTGGGAAGGGTCCTTCCTGAAACCACTGCCCAGGAGCCTTCACAGATTGTAACTGTCCAGAAGCTCCCAAAACACGGAACCATGCCTTCCCTGTCCTGGGTGGTTGGTGGGACCAGGCAAAAAGTTCAGTCCCTAAATCCTGCCTTGAACTTTATAGTGGCCATCCCCCATCCTTAAGCTACCCAGGATACACCAGCCACTAAGTCATCTCATTAGCATACAAAAAGAAGCTGTCACTCCAACAGGTTCTGAGGATTTCTGGAGTTTGCATGCCGAGAATCTAAGCGGTCCAAATATATACTTGACAACATCATAGTAGTTAGAAATTCATCCTTTTCCAAAGTCTTGCTATCTTCCTTACATAGTTTTGCTCAGAGCAGAAGTTTTTAATGTTGATGAGATCCAGTGTTTGAAAATTTCCATTTATGAATTAAGCTTCTGGTGACAGTTCTAAAAAAATCTTTTCTCTATCCTGGATCTCAAACACTTTCTCCTACGGTTTTCTTGAAGTTTTCTTGTTGTATTTTACATTTAAGTCCTCAGTCTACTTTGAGTCAGTTTGTAAATAAAACATTTTTTTAGGCCTTTCATTGTTTTCTTAGTGTCTCTTTTATTCAGCACTAATTTTTGAAAGGACTATCGTCCTTCCATTGAATTGCTTTTTTCCATTTCAAAGTGAATTGAGGGGACTGGCAAGATTGCTTAGCAGGTAAAGGTTCTTTCCACCAAGCCAGACAACCTTAGTTTGAGTCCCAGAACCCACATCATAGGAGAGAATAGACTCTGACAGTTGTCTCCTGCCTCTACATGTACATACGTGTGTGCATATACATATGCCCAACTAGTAAAAGGTTGGAAAGTGAGGTTTTGAAGAAGGAATGGATCAGAGTCTAGAGAGACACCCTCTAATATTTCCAGAATCTGAATAAATTGGATTGGGGCATATGGATAAAATGAGACAGTTTAACAAAAGGGCTGGGTGTGGTAGTGCAAGCCTTTAGTTCCAGCACCCAGTAGTAGGCAGAGACAAGTTTGGGTGGATTTCTTACGGATTTGAGGCCAGCATGGTCTACATACTGAGGTCCGGGACAGCTAAGGCTACATAGCAAAACTTTCAAAAATAAAAATACAAAAATAGGAGAAGGAAAGGTACTTCTCAAAAATGGAAGTGAGCTGGGGAAGATCCAAAGTCCTGCCCCAGCGCCATGACTTACATAGGTTATGTCATTTGCATATCGTCCACCCTCTCCCACCTATATTTGTGTATATCATGATTTTCTAGAGCCTGATTTGTTCCTTACTTGTAGCCCTTGTGAGGGATGGTTTCCAGTCTTTCTCGTAACTGGCTTTTATATCAATCTTGATGCCTTTCTCGTTTCATGACCAGCCTACCTTCTTGGTTTAGCATGTTGGTGAGTGTGCCTGGCTTTAACTACCGGGGAAGCGGAAGCAGTAGGATCACTTGGCCACTTGAGTCCTAGAGACTGTTTTGGGACACTGAAATACATAACCCAAAGGAGGAGGAGCATTGGGCATATTTATTTTCTGTTTCTGAGGTTTCTGTTCAGTTTCATTCATCTGTGTATCTACCACCAGTACCACCATTTTAACTCTGTAACTACTTTGTAAACCCTGACACGAACCTTTTCTTCATGTCTCTTTTGCTTATTGTAAGCTCTTTCTATATAAATTTTAGAATTTAGAACAAATATATATATATATATATATATATATATATATATATATGTATATACACACACACACAAAATGTCACGTAGAAGGTTGTGTTTTTAGGCATGGAGACTTCACAGGTTGCTTTTAGGCGTGGTCATGTTCACCACCACAGAATACTTAAACATTAAAACTTGAACATTTTGAATGTTATATGCAGCAGATCTTAAAGAGGTTAAAAGATTACTATTTTTTATGTACATCCATAGTACAAAAACATAATTCTAATTTACCTGAAGAAATTCTGTTCCCTCAAACCTAAAAATCATGTGAAGGAAGTTAGATGAAGCCTTATTCTAGAGTTAGGTAGTGCTCTGTATGACTATTAATATCATGAAAAAGATTATATATATATATAATATATATATATAACATATATATTAATCCTATAAGTTTTAAGATATTTACACCTTAAAAGCTTCAAAGATTCAAAAAAAACCCAAAGGATTATTAGATTAGTGACAATAAAATAATCCCTTAATTTTGATTTTTCTTCTGTTCCATATCAGGTGACTCTTCTAACAAGAGACAGAGATTTTGGATTTTACTTTAACAAGCATGTTTGGGTTTAGAGGATGAGAGAACCACACTCCAACTCCAAAGCCAGTTTTAATTTTTACCTGGACTGGGACTACAAAAAGAATATTTGTATTATGTCTATAGAGAAAAGCAGAAACAAATATTTGGGTAGATTTATGAAATTTTATCCTGTTGGAGATATGATATACTAATAGGCCAATTTTTTTTTTCTGGATGATTTGTCCTTTTCTTCAGATGTCTCATTTGTTCAATGGTCTTCGAAATCCTTAGCGGATGCCTTTATTCTCCTGAAAAGACAAAAAGAAAACCTGGCTCCAACCCTAACTTTGGGGCGGTCCCCTTTTGGCTAGTTACATATGATCAAATGAAAAGCATTTGTTAGTTTTACAGGTTAGTTCAGATTGAATGGCCATATTGTTTGATGAACTACATCTCTTCTAATTAAGAGGTCTCCCTTGTTCAAATCTAACCTTTGTCAATTTTGATGGTATTCATAGTTTTTGTTCTAGGAAATGTGCAATTACCAAATTAGCCTTTTCCCAACTCAAAGTAGTTGCCCATTGAAACCTGAATAGGTATCCACTTAATTCTTTATTTTTTTTACTGTTTATGTGTTAAAAAGATTGCTGCTATGATAATATCTTCTCTCTGCATTAATATTCCTGTAGGAGAATACATAGAGGGTAAAATAACCAGGATGCAATTAAGCTCTGGATCCAAATAATTCACATGTGCATCTTGATACTTTTTCTGCACCAAAGTCAATTCTCTCTCAGCTTCAGCTGATAGTTCTCTTGGACTATTTATGTCCTTGTCACCATCTAAGGGTTTGAACCAAATACTCAGTTCACCATTTTTTACCCCAATAATGGTCTATAGATAGGAAATGTCTCCTAGCAATCTTTGGAAGTCATTAAGAGTCTGCAATCAGTCTCTCCTAATTTGCACCTTTTGGGATCTAATTTTTTGTAGACCTATTTTATATCCTAAATAATTAATAGAATCTCCTCTTTGTATTTTTCAGGAGCAATTTGTAATGCCCAACAAGGCAAAATTTTCTTTACTTCAAACATTGTTCCTAATGTATCTACATTTGAGTTAGCTAGTAAAATATCATTCATATAATGGTAAACTATAGATTGAAGAAATGGCTTATGTATTATTTCCAATGGCTGTTGTTCATAATAATGGCACAGGGTATGCTATTTAGCATTCCTCTCCATTGTACTCTGTTCTTGTACAACCTGAATAGTCAGTGACTGTTCTTTGAAATACCTTCTAATATTTTCCTCAGAAATATGCATTAATTTGTGGTCTGTTTCTAATATTGGGGGAATGTTAATTTGAATATTGCATTGCTGTAACAAATCACATTCCCTAGAAATTCATTGCTGTGTTAGCCACCTATGGCTTTAAATTTCCTCTCTGTCCTTCTGCCTATATATTTGACCATCTCATGCTCTATTTTACTTGAGATAAAGTTCAGATCCGTAAAAAGTAGACATTTACATCCTGAAGAGGAAATTTGGATTCCAAGATTCTGGTCCAATTATTGTTACATCTGCACCTGTGTCTACAAGACCTTCAGTGACATCCCTTATTTGTATTTTTAATTTTGGTCTTTGTTCATTTATAGAAGTTTGCCAAAATATTTGCTTCACAGTTTCTCTTGAATTTTTTTTCTTCTCTCTTCTATATTTTTGTTCTCTTTTCTATTGCCCAGAGCAGTATGTTTTCTTACAGTAGGCATTAGGTTCTTTGATTGCTCTGGGAAGGTGTTTCCTCCCTGATGACTGAACTGAATTTGAGAGGCGTTTCCCAATGGCAGAGGGTTACATTGACTGTCTTATTTTCTACATTTAATAGTCCAATGCCTGTTTTTGCCACACCTTCTGCATAATCCAGAAGGGAGGGATATTCTGTTTGGACTATGTTTAGAGAAAACATGATTTCTAGGAATGCCCTGTTTACAATCCCTTTTTAAGGTGACCTTGTTTACTGCAATTGAAACATTTGACAATTCTATTTTTTTTTTCAAACCCCTGGAAATCACTTCTCCTATCCAAGCATCATTGTGGTCCTAAGATTCAATATTGACTGTATCTCGGATCCATTCCTCCAAGGGTGCTGATCTTGCCTTTAATGGCCCAATTACCCCTTTACGTTGTGTGTTATCATTTTCAAAAGCCAGCATTTCAATTGCTATTTGTCTAGCTTCTGAATTTGGTGTCATTCTATTACTGCTAACATCAATCTTTCTAAGAGATCTATGAAGGTTTCCTTTAGCCCTGTATAACTTTAGCAACTGACTCAGTTTTTTTTTTCTACTTCTTCAATTCTGTCAAGCATTCAAAGCTGCTGCATGGCATAAAACCAAGTTGTTGTCATCATATAGAGATTGCCTTTGTACATTAGTGTAATTTCCCTCTCCAAGAAGTTGGTCTTGGAAGAGTTCCAAACTTCTAGCCCTACTTTGTTGTTCAGTGATCTTAGCCTTCATCTTTCCACCAGGTCCTCCATTGTAATTAAGGATCAGGCTCCAAGACAGCTGTAACCAAGTCTCTCCAGTCTTGAGGGATACTTCTATTACATATTGACTATGAATTTAACATCTGCTTTACAAAGAGTGAATGCATACCATATGAGACTATCACTTCCTTGAATCTCCTTAAATATAACATTTCCACAGGAGTCCATTCAGCTTTTGCACAACCTTGGGGATATCTGTCATTTGGCAGTTGTTCCTGTAAGGCTACCAGATAAATTAAAGTTAGCTGTTTTAAAAACCTGATGCTGTTTCCTCTAACCTTAAAGTGCAAAGTGCAATGCTGAGATTGGTTCCCCTTTAAATCCCTCTGACTGGGTCTGAATATATCTATGATCTGTTTTAATTAGTTTTTCTAAGGCCTGTATCTTGGCATTGATATTAACCATCTTTTAAAAGGATAAACCAAGAATTATCAAGCCAACAATAAAGATTATCAAAATGATAATTAACAGTATGTCAATCCCAGTTAAACTGATTACTCCTTCATTTAATTGTTCAGTTTTAAACCATGCATTGTGTAATCATACTGAGACCTAACTCTCTCCATTATAAGTGTTTCATGTTTTTTAATGTGGAAAAACCTCTCTCTTTTAACTAATTCTTGCCTTTTAAGACTTCCCAGTTACCTCACCAAATCTGCTGCTGATGATGGTAAATGTGAGGTGTAGCATGTCTGAGCGGAGAACACAGGCGGTGAATAGCCTGGCTGAGGTCAGCTGCAGCTGCTAGCCTGTAGCCATGAGCTGAGAGTGGAGCCTGGGGGGGGGGGGGTGTCTAGGTGGAGCCGGCTGTCTGAAAAATGCACACGGGATTGTGCAGAAGAAGTACGTGTGGCTGGAGCTACCAGAAGCCAGAGCCAAGTCAGACTAGGGTGGGTAAGCTCTATGGTAGCTGGAGACTGTGTAGAGCTGCTGCAACAGGAAAATCCCAAACTTGCTCAGAGGCTGAGGAGAAAAAAAGAAAAGAAAACCTAGCGGGTGGGGTGACTCCGGTGGGAGCCACCATGTGCAGCTTTGGCATGTGCCAGTGGCTACAAAGCCACAGGCTAGCAACTTTTTCATGAGTTTGTGCCTTAAAGTTAGGTGCCAATTGTTGCACGAATTCTAATTAGTCTTAACAATAAAAACCTGGAGCCAGATATTAGGGTAAATGCTGAAAACTCAGAGAGACAAAGGAGCAAGCCACAGCCAACTCCTTCACCTTGCTAACTGCTCAGTGGAAAAGGACCAAGCTCTTGTCTCCTCCCACCTTATTTTCCTCTCTCCACCCAGCCATATTACTTCTTGTCTGTCTGTACAGACCTCCAGATCTCTATGGTTAACTAGTGGCTACCTCAGCCCTCTGATCTTCAGGCAAGATTTATTTATTAGAGCACAAACAAAATATCACCACATGGCCCCTTTGGTCATTATTCCTGTTTTCTTTTTTTCTGACTTTCCTGCAGATGTTTTGAACTGCTGTCATGATTCCATTCGGTTTTTGTACTGTTTCAGGGCGTTGCTTTTTATAGTTGTTTTAGGGGTTGCTTTGGCCTACCATATGCAGCTGTGACTCCTCATTTCTACTAAGTGTCTAAACCTTAATTCCGTTAACGCTCCTTTTACCTCTTTGATTTAAGAATGTAATTGTTGAAGGATTCCTTTAACACCGAGGAACCATATCAGGTGGTATTGCAATTTTGTTTTAGCTATTGAAAGTGATTAGAGAAACCCATGAGTGGACAGTTTGTTTTTCTTACCTTCTTTACATTAAAAAATACGTCTTATTTATGTGTGTGTGAGAGCACAAGTATGCAGCACTAACAGAGCCGGATGGTGCCATCCAATCCCCTGGAGCTGGGGTTCTGGACACTTGGGAGCTGGGAATCCCACTTGGATCCTTGGAGAAAGCAGCAGGTACTCTTAACTGCGAAGCCATCCTTCAGTCCTAGTGTTCCCCCACCGCCTTCCTTTCTTGATACCCCCTGCTTGTCTGGGGACGGTTATCCCCAGGTTAGGCTGCTACCAACCAGTTCTCCTCTTTCTTCTTCATCTGGGGAATATTTTCTCCATACTCCTCAAGTGTGGTTTGGCTGGATATGGAATCTTTCTTTCCAACACTTGAGACACAGTCCGCTTACTTCTGATTGCCCTGGGTTCCGGGGAGATTTGCTGCTGTGTAGACCAGTGTGCTCTGTGCTAACATGCCGGCTTCTCTTGCTGCCGTGTAGACCAGTGTGCTCTGTGGCAAACATGCCGGCTTCTCTTGCTGCCATGTAGACCAGTGTGCTCTGTGCTAACATGCCGGCTTCTCTTGCTGCGTGTAGACCAGTGTGCTCTGTGGCAAACATGCCGGCTTCTCTTGCTGCCATGTAGACCACTGTGCTCTGTGCTAACAAGCTGGCTTCTCTTGCTGCCGTGTAGGCCAGTGTGCTCTGTGGCAAACATGCCGGCTTCTCTTGCTGCTGAACTTTCCCCTTTTCTTGGGTCTTTAGAAGTTTTGTGATGTGCAGTGAATTGATTTGTGTTTGTATTGTTTGGCATTTGATTCACTTCTTAAAATTGTGGGTTTGAGTCATTTGTGAAAATTGAAGTGTTTTCAAACATTACGTTTTGGATCATTTTGTTTTGTTTTTCAAGACAGGATTTCTCTGTATAGGCTTGGCTGTCCTGGAACTCAGGCTGTAGACCCAACGGGCCTTGAACTCACAGAGATCCACCTGCCTCTGCCTCCCAAGTGATGAGATTAAAGGCGTGCACCACCGTGCCCAGCTTGGATTTTTTCTATACTCTTTCCCCTTAATGAACACCATGATAAGAAGTAGGATTGTCTGCTTTTCCCCCATACACTCCTGAGGCCTTGTGCCTCTCTTTTCCTGGCCTGTGCACTCTGCTGTTGATGAGTAAACCCCACTCACCTGTCTGAGGGCTCTCGACCCTGTTGTCATCACAGTGTACTCGTGAGTCCACGCAGCAAGGCTTGGTACCCAAGGACCTATTTTTCAGTTTTATAATTTCCCCTTGGTTCTTTTCATAAAACATAAGCACGGGGACTGCAGAGCTGGCTCAGCAGTTCAGAGCTGGTTCTGTTCTTCCCGAGGACCCAAGTTCTGCTCTCAGCACGGCTGGCTAACAGCTGCCAGTAACATCAGTTCCAGGGCATCTAGCTTCCTAGACCACACCATCACTTGCATGCAAATACCACAACACAGATATACATATCAAATTATTAAAATGACAAATCTTTCAAAAACTTACAACTAACAAAAACTCTTAGTGTGGTATTTTAACACCTTTAATCCCAACATTTGGGAGGCAGAGGCAGGAGGATCTCTGTGAGCTTGAGACCATCTTGGTCTACATAGTGAGTTCCAGGACAGACAAGGCTACATAGAAAGACCATGTCTCCAAACAACAACAAATAAACAAATCAATCAATGCACGTATCAAATGGTTTGCTGAGATTTTCTGTTTCTATACTTAATTCAAAATAATCCGTAATTATTTGCCAGAATGTTTTAATGATAGCCGATTTCAACTCTGTAAGAGAGTTCTAGTGTCGGATTCTCCAAGCATGGACATCAGTTGATTGCTTCTCTTAAGTTGTGGCTTTCCTGGTTGCTGGTATTGTGAGTGATCTTAGATTACATCGTGAGCAGTGAGGATTTTGTTGGGGGACTCTCTCATTCCTGTCTCTTATTTTAGCAGGTAGGTGTTCTTTTTAGGTATAACCTAAGCGAGCATGCGGACTACTTTTAGGAGGTCCTTGTCATAAAAGTTTCAGAGACCTTGTATTGCTGTTGGGGTGTGATGCTTACTAGCATAGATGGTCCTCCCACTAGGCCTGAGCTCTTGTAGCACTTGGTGGAGAAATGGTTGTATTGTCTCTAGCTCTGGTGGGTTCTCTTTCCCAGTGCTGTGACAAGATGCAGGTTTCAGTGTGGCTTGCTTATTCTCTGTCTATCCCTGCAGAAATTTTGTACACAGGGTCCTCTGTGTCTGGCCTGAGCCTATGGGAACTAAGACAGCCACCAGGATCTGCGCCACAGTGGAGCTCTCAAGACAGTTTGCTGCCCTCTCTGCAGCTCTCGGGGTTCTTTGTGTGTGTTGGATGACATCAAGGGAGAAGGACCTGGGGAAGTGAGTCTCCACTATCTTGTTCTCACACGGGAAGTCCTATTCTGCCATATTTCACCATAACATCATGGTATTTTTTTTTTCTCTCCAAAGAGGGTAGTGGTGGGTGGCTGTTCATACAGAAAGCTCCTGGACTTCAGGCTGCCAAAGGATCCTGTCATTGTGAAGGCTGTTGAGAGAGCAGGCGAGGTGTACAAGCAGAGGTCACGGATCAGACACTGGGAGCTCACTGTGTGCCCCATGGGAAGAAGGAGCCCCATTCCCACAGAGAAGCCTGTCTGGTAGACAGCAGAGTGCCAGGGGCTTTGGGGACAGCACGGAATGTACCCCGCTGGGGATGGGGGAGAGGAGGAAAGGCCAACTTGGGCCTCTGAGCCTTGGACCCAGGGTAGATACTTCCCTCTGGAAGCTCTGAGGCCCCACCCAAGCCTCCGTGGGTCAGAAACTGCCACAGCAAGAAGGGAAGACGGAGCTGGGCATGGTGCCAGGAGGGATTTGTAGGGAGCAAGGTCCCTGGGTGGAACAGGAGGGAGCAGCGCTCAGAGGAGCAGGAGGTGGCCACTCTCAGCCGTTCCCATCCTAGGATAAAAATACCAGCTTGCAAAATCAGCTGCTAATCTTGTTGCTAGGTAGAGTTCAGCTCCTGAATTGCTATTCTGTGCTAAGTTTGGCTGAACAGCTTTTCCCGGGAATCAGATTCTCTGCCTGCTAGCTCTGGGCCCCTGGAGGAGGCGCAAGAAGGCAGGCATTTGGCTGTTGCTTTTATGGGGTATAGCCTGGTTATTGTCAGCTCTTCCACCCCTAATGCCAGACAGACCGACTGAAAAACAAAGACGCAGATCCCACTGAAGTCCAGAGAGGGAGACGTGGCTTGTGGGAAAGGACTAGTCTTGGTCCAGCCGAGCTGCCTTTGACTGGGAAGTGTGGAGGCTGTGCCTCAGAGGGTTTACAAAGACACACAGCACACAAGGAACTGATCAGGGTGGGGTGTGAGCAGGGCGACACCATGATGACCACCCTAAGAGCTGCATGGACCTTAGCGAGGAACAAGCATCAGGCAGCTCTATACAGCAGGGATGAGGACTTTGAGGGGAAGTGCCCTTGTCCCTCCACTTCCTTCCGCAGTGTCTAACCCTTGAGGTAACCTTGGTCGAGGTGTGGAAGGAGGATGCATGGCCTCTCTAACTGAAGATCTGGACAAGGGGACAGGAAGAATGGGTGGGGAGCTGTGTGAGGGACCCAGGAAGGGTTAGGTGCTCACAGGCATGTCTTAAAACTGTAAATTAAAACATGAAATCAAGACTTTAGCTAGACCCAGTGAAGGGCTGCAGATGGCTGTGTGAAGGCCAAAGGGCCAACCAGGCCACTTGGGGTCTCGGGGCTCACCAGGAGTGGCAGTGCCAGCCAGAGAAGCCAGCCACATTTTAGAGGCTCTTCATGGCCTCTCAGACCTTGGGGAGTGCCCTCACTTCTGTGGTGGGGGGCAAGAATCCAGAGAGCTTGGGGCCTTGAAAGGGCTCTGAACTTCCCAGGTTGTGTCATACAGGATCTATTCAGCAGTGCCATCGCCAGATTTATTCAACCCTTGGAGACCCATGGTCATCTGTCTAGGAAGGCTACCAGGATGCCGTTAGGACACTGAACCCCTTGCTCACCCTCTATCCTCCAAGGATCAAACTCTGGTAGTTCCTGTGGATTCAGGTGTCAGAAAGCAAGACTATGCTCTACGGAGAGATAATTTTGGATCCCAACAAACTTCCAACTCCTACCATCTACAGGAAAGCTTCAACCAGCCAGTCAACTGAAACAGCCAGTCTACCTGTTAAAATTCCAGTTGTAACCTACGGTGTGCTAGTCAGCAAATGAACACCAGCTGACTATGGAAGCCCAATCTGGAGTCACTCCACTCCTTACCAGCTCTTCTGTCCCCGAGGAATGAGACTGTCTCCTTTGGGAGATGTAAGGGAAGACCCGTGTCTCACCTTGACCTGTTGCCAGGATTCCCTGGGCTGCCAGTGTTCCCGCCCTTTCCTCAGACCATCTACTCCCAAGAGGAGAGACAACTGCTTGTGGTTTTGCTATGATTTTCCTCATGTGAATTAATTCACCAGGATTACAGAGCTAGGAGCAGCACTGAAGCCTGAGGCAGGAGTGAGACCATATGGGAGAGAGCTATTGTTCCGCACTGTAGAGGGGGAAGAGCCTGGATGGGAGAGAGCTATGGTTCCACAGTGTAGAAGAGGAAGAGCCCGGGGTGCCTGTTGAGTCTAGAACACGTTCCTTGTGTTTTGGGGGTCTGGCCGCAGCTACAAAAGGGCTCTGTACAACATGTTTTCTCTCCTAGAAGCAAGAGGCAGGAGCGTCAGTCTGTCCTCCCTCATCCGGGCCACCAGCTGTTCTTTTTGTTTGTTCCTTTAATAACAGCTTTATTGAGGTATAATTCACATAGCATAAAATTCAGTGTTTAAAGTGTGCAATCCAGTGTTTTAGGATATTCACAGCATTCTGCAGCCCTTGCCACTAAATTTAGACTATGTTCTTTACCCCAGGAAGAATCCATGTCCACTGGCAGTCACTCCCCATCCCCACAAAGCTGGGTCAGTCAAGCTACTCACTAATGCTGCCTCTTCAGTTTACCTATTTCATAGGGTAAAGTTGAACCTCTACCTCACACCCCAAAGAGAAATTAACCCCAAATATACCAAGCCCCAAATACAAGAGCTGACCCCGCATAACTCTGAAGAAAGCATGAGCTTGGATTTGGCTGTGGCTTCTTTGATATGGAATAGATTTAATGATCTTTATTAAAATTGAGAGTTTTAGTACATCAAAATGCACTACCAAGCAGATAAAATATAATCTACACTTCCACCTGCAGAATGGAATAAAATGCTTTGGTCCTACGTCTAACATATGTCCAAGGTCAAGAATGTAGGAACACAAGGTTCAAAGGTAGTGGTGGTGCACACCTTTAATTCCAGCGCCCAGGAGGCATAGGCAGGTGATCTCTGAGTTTGAAGTCAGTCTGGTTCACATACTGAGTTTCAGGACAGCCAAAGTTACATAATAGACTCTGTCTCAAAAAAAAAAATTGTAGCTGGGTGGTGGTGGCACACGCCTTTAATCCCAGCACTCGGGAGGCAGAGGCAGGTGGATCTCTGTGAGTTTGAGGCCAGCCTGGTCTACAAGAGCTAGTTCCAGGACTGGCTACAAAGCTACAGAGAAACCCTGTCTCAAGAAACAAACAAACAAAAAAATGTATGTAGTTGGTTGTTTGACTCTTTGCATCTTTTGGGGGACCTGCCACCCCACTCCCAAATAAATCACACATGGAGTCTTATTATTAAGAATATCTGAACTTAGCTTGGCTTATTTCTAGCCAGCTTTTCTTAAATTATCCCATCTACCTTTTATCTCTGGGATTTTATCTTTATTTCTGTATACCTTTCTTTACTCCCTACTCTGTGGCTAGCTGTGTGGCTGGCTGGCTGGCCCCTTGAGCCCTCCTCTTTTCCTTATACCTTGATCTCTTTCTCCTTCCATTTAGTTTCTGCATGCCAGCCCTGCCTATCCTTTCCCCTGCCTTGCTATTGGCTGTTCAGCTCTTTATTAGACCAATCAGGTGATTTAGACAGGCACAGTAACACAGCTTCACAGAATTAAACAAATACAACATAAAAGAGTACAATGCATCTTTGCATCATTAAACAAATGTTCCACAGCATAAACAAATGTAACACAATTAAAAATAATATTCCACAACAATTGTAGAAAGAACCTCTCCTACTCAACACAAAACTAATGAAAACTGGGCAAAAGTCTATACCTCACACACATTCAAATGTCTAAACTCTCAAGAGGAAATCGGAGGTGAGGCCGAGACTGTAGAGAAGTGGAGGCTTCCTTCACTCACTGCTGGGAGAGGTGGAAGATGGTGCAGCTGCTGTGGGAAACTTCTGACACTTCCTCACGTTAAACAGAAGTGTCATTTGCCCAGTGAGTCCCTTCTGGGTACAGACCCCAAAGAATTGGAACCTCTCACATGGATACGTGTGGTCAGTATAGCAGTATTCACGCTCACCCAAAGAAGAGAGAACCCCCAGTGTCCAGCAGCCGCTGAAGGGATGCACACATTGTGGTACATCTATGTAATGGCCACAACAAACAGTTTGCAGGCTGAGGGTACGCTCCTTTGCTACAATGCTTGCCTAGCATGCACAAAGTCTTGAGTCTGATCGTCAGCACCAAATAAAACCAGGCAATAGTGGTATATTGAGATGGGATCGGACATTTAAGGTCATTTTTAGCTGCATGGGAAATTTGAAGCCAGTCTCATGTAGAGATGCAGGGAGAAGGAGGAGGTGGTTTAGGTCATGGTCTGGCATGAGTTCTGCCATGGGTAACCTTGCAGACATGCTCAGAGAAGCCCATCAGATAGGAAGGGAGAGTAAGGTGGGATTCGTTTACTTGAGTATTTCAATATTCAGGAATAAGGTAGATTAGAGTGATACTTGGCTAATGAGTTCTGTGTGGGATAATGAATAGTTTTGGAAATACATGAGTGATGGTTGCATAACCTGGTGGAAGTACTTAATGCCACTTGAATTGTATACTTGGATTAAAATTGAAGTTTTATGTTATATATGTACTTTATTACCAGTATTAAAATGTTAGAAGTGTCTGGGCATGGTGGCACACACCTATAACTCCAGAACTCAGGAGTCTGAGGAAGAAGAATAACAGAGAGTTCTCAGCCAGCATAGGCTACACAGGGAGGCACTGTCTCAAAGGAAATAAAATGCAAACAAACAATGTGTGATACTGATTCCAGGAGAGAGACAGACTGCCTAGACAAGTGAGTTGTTTCTCTGAGTCTGCTATTTGACCTCTGTGCAGTGGGAACAGGTGTAGCACTCAGCCTGTGAGGCTGTTGTCAAGATCCAATGGCATAATTTCACATCAGCACTTAGCACAAGTCTGGTCAATGAGTGTTCAATAAGGGCAGCCATTTTCATGTGATCATCTTTGTTCTGTCTAGAAATATACTGTTTGGTACCACCCGGAGAGATGGCTCAGTGGTTAAGAACCCTCACTGCTCTCGCAGAGGATCCTGGTTTGGTTCCCAGCACTCACGTGGTCTCTCACAACCGTGTTCCAGGGATCCATGCTGTCCTCTGGCCTCTACCACTGCTGGGCATGTACACAGTGCACAGACGTACAGGCAGAACACCCAGACACATAAAAATAATAATTCTTTTTTTAAAGTACATTTCCTGCCACACACCTTTAATCCCAGAACTCAGGAAGCAAAGGCAGGTAAATCTTTATGAGTTTGAGGATAACCTGGTCTATGCAGAGGACCCAAATTCCATTCTTAGCACCCACATCTGGTGGCTCACAACTGCCCGTATCTCCATCGTCAGGGGATCTGACACACTTTTCTGGACTCCACAGGCACTTCACACGTGTAGTGTACACACACACACACACACACACACACACACACAAATAAGACTTGGTTAAAGTAACATTCCCAGAGGAGAACATTGAGAATAGCCAGAAAATCCAGGCTAAAAAGTTATTTGAATGAACTGGGCAGCTGCAGACAACCAGAACTTAGAGCCACGTTTCCAAAGAAGAGAAACTGGGCAGTGTGCGGTAAGCACTCTGTTTAGCTCCTGGGTGTTCTTATTTATGAGACAGAAATGAATGTGAACCATAATAAAGTTCAGGAGGATGTGATCCTACACAAAGGCTACAGACAACTAAGGAATGCGGAGAGCAGAGAAATAGTCTTCCTCCGGGAAGGCCACACCAAATGGTTATCATATACAAGCGACATTATATGGGGTGAGCAGTTTTTAATTTGCATATTTAGGAACACACACACACACACACACACAGAAGCCATGAATGGATAGAGCACAAGGGAGGGAGGACATGGGAGAGCTTGGAGGAAGAATAAGAAGGAGGGAATAGTGTTACTATACTATCAAAAAAGAGAATTATCATAAAGCCAAAAAAGAAAAAAGACATTCTAGGAATTCAAGCATGGGGCCAGTACTGCTAGGTTAAGAAGCTGGAAGAACTTCCAGGGATTTCATGAGGCAGGAGAGAAGTTTAACTCTAAGGCTGACAAGCCAGCCAGGACCCAAGGGGTTTGCCTGTGTATAAAATCCACATGGTGAGAGGCTAAAACTAATAAGAAAGTTGGTGAAAAGCAGAGTGGAGTTTTCAGTGATCCCTGGTTCTGATGAGAGAAAAATGGAGTTCAGGATCTTCGTTGGCTCTGTGGAGAGCAACACCTTAGGAGCAGGTCTGACCAATGACATTGCACAATGAAACTCACAAGGGCCACGGTTTTCTCACTCTATAGCTGCCCCTTAGAGCAACCTCTGTCAGTAATATATGCACATGTGTGTATACATATGCATAGCACATAATACATACATGTATACATAATGTACATATATACATACACACATATATAGTGTGTGTGAAAATACAGTTGATACTTAGAATAGATGGATTTAGGTGCCGGTGAAACAGGAGAGAGGATTAGTGGAAATGAACTAGCAGGACTTGGAGAAGCAGAGAATAGGAGCGTAGATGACATCAAGACTGGGTACAAAGTTTTAGATAAGACATGTATAAGACCTACTGGAAATCTCTAAAAGAGACACAGTCATCTCAGAAAGGTACAAGAAAAATGATAGCCAAGAAGCAATGTTAGATTATGATCATTTTAGAAGCAATAGAATACCACAGTCCACAACCGGAGGGAGCCGATGAAGCCATGCAGGACACACAGCCTTTAAAAGAGCCTGAGCAGGCTTTTCAACACGTCTCAGAGGGCAATAACATTTTCAGAATGTTGGGAAAATAACTGCCAACCTAGAAGTTCTTAGAATTCTGTAGTGGGACTATTTTTCAAAAATGAAGATAAGTTTCTTGGGGAAAAGTTAGAAAAGTGTACATGGAGCTTTTTCAGGCCTTTTGTTTCTGGAGCAGCCACTG
Source organism: Microtus obscurus (assembly GCA_963919715.1). Lineage (NCBI taxonomy): Eukaryota > Metazoa > Chordata > Mammalia > Rodentia > Cricetidae > Microtus > Microtus obscurus. Next base: position 28,526,427 of record CAWTZC010000015.1, read on the forward strand.
CACAAGCATGGAAATAGTAAACAATAAAACACCAGGAAAGAAACATGTAACCAAAGGCTAATGTGGAGGAGAATAAAAAACAAAAATTATTTAATTGAATATAAGCAATAAAGAGGAAAAATAATATATAATATAGCTGATATAAATAGAAAAAATTACATAGTGGGTAGAAAAAGCATACCAGGGATTACATTAAATATAAGCAGACTAAATTATCCATGTAAAAGACCACGGTAGTTTAAAGGAAAAACAAAAAACTACATAGTTAGAAGTCTTAATAAAAATGCATCTTAATAAAGATGTTGAAGGTAAAAGGAAGGAAAATATATCCCACAAGTTGCCAAGGGGTTAGATACGTGGCCTCTTGGTACAGAGGCCATCCCTGTAAATCACATTCCACATCCATAGTCTGATCATATTTGTGTGCCAGGTCTTCCGTAAAGACCAAGCATATTAAAAAACAGAGGAGGGCTTTCTCTTGGTCCTGGTGTCTGGAAGTCTCAGACATGTGGGAAGGGCTGGTTTCTCTGGGGCCTCTCCTTGGCACAGGAGAAGTGCCTTCCCATGTCTTCCGCAGAGGGTCTCCCTCTGCATGCCTCTGTCCAAATTTCTCTTTCTTCTAAATATGCCTGCTGAATTAGTGTCCACCATACTGACCTCATCTTTACCTTATTCACCTCCTCAGTGTCACATTCCAGGGCACTAGGTTAGGATTTCAGTGCGTTTTGAGGGGGAACATTTAGAAGCTAAAGCGTGGCCAAAAGCCTTAGCCATGCGACACATTGAGGGGGAGAGGGTACCATGGGCTCAGCAGTTGCTTCCCGGGAGTCTATTCAGAGCAGGTTCCTTCGTGGAACGCACAGCATTTGAGCCAACTAAGCCTTTCTTGCACACTGTGGACCCTAACAGAACTGTCCTTCAATAAAACAGGCACTAAGAAAATAAGGATAGCTAAAGATACATCCCATAGTGATGGAAGGGTGTGCTCACCAGAAATGCAATCTAAAATTTCACATGAACTCAGTAACTTCATAGCAGAAAGCTGACAACCTTCAAATGAGGAACAGCAACTTTGGCAGCCTCAGCAGGCAATTTTAACTCACCTCCCAGGCTAAATGGGGGAACAGGCAAACAACAACACTCAGCAAAGAGTCTGAGTAACGTGGTTAGCAACTTGGTGTGCTTGGCACGTTCAGAACATCATGCCCAGTAATGACAGAATACACATTAGTTTCCAGTGCATATGGAGCATTACGAGAATTGATCATATGGCTGAGCCATAAGTTTCAACACATTTTAAAGGATTAGAATTATTCAGATCATGTCCCAGGAATAGAAGGGAACTTTTCTTGTTCTGTTAAAGAGTAGCTATAAAAAAAACCCCGACTTTAATGATGAAATATTTAAAGCGTTCCCCCTGAGATTTGGACTGGGGTGGGAAATGCAGTCACCACTACAACTCCGTGGTGTCCAGAAGACCCCACCCCATCCCCAGGGTACATACTGCAAGACCCCAGCAGATGCCCAAGACCATACATATACATATACTGCGTGTTTTCCTGTGTGCTCCAAAGCATGTAAGAAATGGGGAGCGGGGTTGTGGGGAATGTCTGCAGCATGCCTACACTAAACAAAGGGTGGTTTACAGCACAGTCAAGCAGAGGCTCAGCGATGTGGGATTTCACCGTGATTCCTTGAGAATGGAGTGGCAGTGGGGGTGAGTCTGTCAGGGTCACTTCTTTTCAGTGCTGGTGTCCCCTGCCTGAAAACAATTGTTTCCTGGATTTGCCAAGGTTTATGGCTGTTTATGAGGAGTGAGGCCACACTGAAGTAAGCCAGTCTGTAATATACAAAAATTATAAGCACTCCTGATAGAGATGGTGACGCCTTACTCCCTGGCACCGCTCCCTCCTTGACCAGAGCCCCACCTGGCTGGGGCCCACTGCCCTGCTGGCGTGACTGCCTTGCAACTTCTTGACAGACTTTCCCGACATGCCCTTCCCTCTGGTTTTCTTAGGCTCTGTTTGTTTCTCTTTGTGTTTTTCTCACATCTTCCTCAGGCCTCCTCCTCAATGCTCCATCATCTGACACCCACATGGCCCATGCTCTCCTCCTGGGACATCCTCCTCCTGTCGCTGTGATCCTGTGATACTCTGGAAACCCTTATTTCCACCTGACCCTGGAGGAATGGGTTTCTGAGAGTCCCTTAGCCTCCTCAGTCACTGCCCCCCTCCCCAGAATTTAGTATCTATCCCAAGATTATTTTACTCTTTTTTTCTCCTCCATCCCGCCTATTTCCCTCTACTCCTTACATCTCTGGGCTACCACATCCTGACTCCAAAATACCTCCCAAAAGGACCACTTCTTGTCCCCTGCCAATAAATGACATTCATAACCATTATGAATATAGTTAGTGATCCCAAAGGAGAGGTCATTATAAACATAGTTTCTAAACTATGGTAGGGTGTTGGTTAGGCCCCAGCAATTCACCTTGGGGTACAGAGGCATGACTAAGAAGGAAGAAAGTAAGGGGCACTGAGCAGATCCTTGGGGGCACTGGGATCCACCCAATCGCTGCAGAGGCCTATTGTGCTGGCACAAACCTGGGTCACCTGGGAAGAGGGAACTCAACTGAAGAATTGCCTCCGTCAGAATGTTCTACGGGTAAGTATGTACGGCATTGTCTTGATTGGTTGATATGTAAGGGTCCAGCTCACTGTGGGCAGTGGCGTTCCTAGCCATGTGGTCCTGGGTTCTTTAAGAGAGCAAGCAGTGCTTCCCCGTGGTCTCTGCTTCAGTTGCTGCCTGAGTTCCCTCAATGATGTACAGAGATGTAGAAGTATAAGCCAGATAAATCCTTTCCTCCCCAAGATTCTTTCCGTTGACGGTTTTGTTCTTTTCACACAACAGAACATAACCAACAATATACTGATGATCCAGGCAGAAAAACAGGGGCCACTGTGGTAGGAATTAAATGGGGGTGCAGCTGCTACTGCTATACCCCAGGCCATAAGAATTTCTGGGGACATGGGGAGCACCTTGACCTGATGGCTTACCTTGCTGTGGCTGTCTCAGGGTCTGTCTGGGTTGGTTCTGTCCCACACTGGCTGCTGTGAGGTCTGACTGGAGGCTCCAGCAGAAGTCTTGCAGTCCATGTGTGTGGCCAGAAACGGGCACTCGGAGAGGAGCACGGAAAGCACAGACTAAGACCTCAGTCCAGCTCGGTGCAGACAGATCCCAGATGCCATGTGCAGCTGCATTCCAGCATACTGCATGGCCTTTGTCTTTAGCTCCCTTGGGCCCTCGAGTCCTGGTGCCCACTGGGCTTGGGTCCAGTGGAAGTGGGGCAGGACTGGGGTGTTCAAGCTCTGACCCTTGTACCAAACTCCTGAGATGCAGGGAAGGCCACATGCAGGATGTAGCCTGACAGACCACTGTATTCTGAGGCTGGGGGTCAGGCAGGCGCACTCTACTCTGGGATCCACAGGGCCCATTCATTGCCCCCTTCCCTATCCCCCTGACGCTGCCAGGACTGAGTTATAGGGCCAGGGCAGGAGAGCCAGAGGCCTTTCCAAAAGTACTTGCCTCAGTCAGCCAGAAGACTCCCTGGAGAACACAGGGAGGGACCTGAGGCTCTTAAAGGAGGAAGAGAGTTTAAAACATCCCTGTCCAAGCCTGGCACTGCTGCCCGCACCCTCACCTGGGAGCCCAAGGCAGGAAGATCGGAAATTCATTCAGTTCTAGTGAGCTTGAAAACCTTAGTGAAATCCTATCTCAAAGAAAATTTTAAAAGGCTGGGGGAGAAATCTGGGACTGGGACTCAGTGGTAGGATAAGGGGACACATGAGGTCCTGGCACAGTTCCCAGTTCTACAGAGAACAAAAAAAACGCAGTGCCTCCCACTTCCCACTCCAGAGGACACCAAGATCTTGGAGAGGAGATGGTGGAGCCCCCAGGAGTTCTGTCTGGGAAAGGCCTCAGGACCCCAGGGATATCCCTATGCAGACTAGACTTGTTCCTACACACGGTTTGCCCAGGGCCTCATTCTGGCCTATCCTGGAAGGGGAGGCAGGGACTGAATCCCCACAGCCTCCCACTGCCTTCCTCACTGCTGCTGGCCTTCAGACAATTTCCTCAGTTACTCAGGGACTCCTCATGGCTTAGCTGCAGACTGGGATGAGGAGCTGTCAAGAAAGGAGGCTCTGTTGTGTGCCGCCATCACCCAACACTGAGCGTGTGTCTCCGCCAGCAGGTTCTCCCTGATTACGGTGGCCGTGTACAAATGGCGTTGTGTTTGTCTTCCTCCACAAGGCAGCCTCTCGCATTCACGAGCCCTCGCCCTCCTTGCTTATCACGTGGCCAACAGTTGCCTCCTATTGCGGGGCTCTCTCTGCCAGGCCTGTCCCCTGTGGGGGGCAATTTGGGCTGTTTCCAGTTTTCTTGGTTATAAATAGCATTGCTGTACATATCTTCATTACAAATTCCCTGCTTACCCCGAAACCCAGAGCAGCAGAGCCTCCAGGCATCCGGAACCCAGGCTCACGGCTGTACAAACCCTCGACAGACCTGGGAACCTTGATGAACTAGAACCTGGTGCCCAATGTCCCTGCAGGTCTCAGGCAGGAAACAAGCAAAATGAGAGCTACAAACGTCCTCTATCACCACCTCCCTCAACTCTCTACACTGTGGGGTTAAAGATCCTTTTGTATGATTGGGAACGAGGGAGACCAGGACCCAGGGGGCAAAGAACATCAACTTTTAAAATACGTTGAAAGATCTGTTGTGTGTGTGTGTGTGTGTGTGTGTGTGTGGAGAGAGGTGGAGATGGAGGGAGAGGGAAAGAGTGTGTGTCTAGCACACTGTGTGTGCTCGGGTCTGAACTCTACCCCTCGGGTTAGTGCACCAAGCACTCTTAACTCTGGTGCTATCGCTCCGTCCCCACCTCATCTAGGGTTTTGGTTTTTTCCTCTCCACCTTTTCATACTAACAGCTTTTATTTTTTAATATGCAAATATAATGCATGAACACATTCTTATTGTGCAAAGTTCAACATTTATTCTGTCCATTTTTTTCCTTTTGGAGTCAGTATGAGTAGCTTGGTTGAATTTCAGCTACATTTTCTTCTATTGGAAAAGTGAGCATCATGCAGTTGCCCCTGAGTATCAGAGGGGCAAGGGCACCAGGGCCCCTTGCAGACATCGGAATCCTTAAATGCTAAATTCCCTTCTAGAAAGTGGTATAGAATTTGCATAAATCCTACACATATCCTTCCACAGACTTTATTTTTATGTACTCATTTCTCTCTCTCTCTCTCTCTCTCTCTCTCTCTCTCTCTCTCTCTCTCTGTGTGTGTGTGTGTGTGTGTGTGTGTGTGTGTTACAGAGAGAGAGAGAGAGAGAGAGAGAGAGAGAGAGAGAGAGAGAGAGGCTACACACATGCCACAATGTGCTGTGTGTGGCACTCAGAGGTCAACCTGGAAGCTGGTTCCCCCCTTTCACCTGTTCCGAGGCAGGGTCTCTGACTGTCTAACTCTAGGCCGGCTGGATTGTGCTTTGCCCTGGCTCCTCCCAGCTCACTGAGGAGTTCTGGGATTGCAGGTGTGCGCCATTACATTGCCTTGTTTTTTTTCAGTGTGAGTTCCAGGATTGAGCTCAGGTGGTCAGGCCTGCATGGCAAGCGCCTCTACCTGCTGCGCCATCTCCCTGGCCCCTCCCATACTTTAGGTCATCTCTACACAGGCTCTGATGCCTAGTACAGTGTGATGCTCTGCCGATAGATTTTACTCTCCGTTGCGTGGGCAATAACAACAAGGGAAGATGTCTGGATGTCTAGTACAGATGCATTTTCCTCAAAATATTTTTGCTTGGGGTTTTGTTGAAGTTACAGAAGGCCAGCTGTTTCCTCCCTCCCTCCTTTTCCTCTCTCTTTCCTTTTCTTTTCCTTCTGTACCTACTTTCCTGGCTTTGTTTTCTGTTTTTTGACCAGACTTGTCAAAGATTCTTCTTATTTACTGTTTTAAAATTTGAAGATTTGGGTTGATTGAGATCAGTGGTAGAGTACTTGCTTAGTAAGCAAAACTTCGAATTCATTCTTCATCACAATAAAAAAGGAAATAAATAAGAATATCTCCTTTGGTGTGACTGTTTAGCTGCTCTGTTCCTTTGTGTGTGCTAATCTCTGATCGTCAAGAGCAGCCTCCCAGTTTTCTCGGGGCTGTCTTGCCTCTTTCCAGCTTCTTGAGCTGGAAACTGTAGACTGTGTCTGGTCATACTGGTCTCCTGGTAAGTGCACCCTAACACAGGGAATCTCTGAGCATGGCCTTGCCCATGCCCAGGCCTCACAGTAGCAAGTGCTCTTACCCCTGTGTGTGTCTAAGTTTCTCTTCCATAGCCCCTTGTAACTAACGCTCCTGCTCAGTCAATTTGGTCTCCTTTGGTTGTTTCTTAATTTTTACATTGTTGTCAGTGGCTCTTGCTTCTGTAGAATTTTTTGAGATTTCTTCTCTGTCTCCTGACCCTTTGTGACCTTTGCTTTGTGGCTAAGATTGTTCCATGTGAATGAAAAAGAGTATATTCACTATGGAATAGCAACATGAACATACACTTTGTGTAGTTTTTAGGTTGAGGTATGAAATACACACATAATCGCATGGAATTCATGAACACTGCATTTACATAAAATGCACCAATTTTAAGTTTCCAACATTTTAGGCAAATGTATTCACTTGTGTAACCATGGAAAAGAAAAAGAACAATTCTGTCATCCAGAACACTTCCTCCTGGTACCTTTTGGAGAGATGACCGCTGTCCTGAGTCTACACCCGTAGAACTCTGTAGGGATGGAATCCAGCCCTGTGCGTTTGTGTCATCTGTCTGTGCTGTGAGTGTGCCAGCGAGAACCTTTTGATTCACGTCGGTCTGCTCACCTGCGTTCATTCTGCTTCAGCTCTATGAGCAGCGTGACCATGACAGTTCCTACACACATTCCATTCTTTCTGTATTCTGTTTTGATCTCCCCCGGGTCAATGCCTGAGAGGGGAACTGGCGGGCCATAGGGAAGACATCTGTTTAGTTTTATAAAGCAGGCAAACAGTTCCTCAGAGTGGCTGACCCAGAAGCGCTGACCGCCATCAGACATTAGCTCCTGGTACTAAGTGGCACCGGGAAAGAGTTGCCCATGCCCCCCAGTCCTCTTCTATGTGCTCCCCTGTCCTCCCTACCAACCCTGCTTGGAGCAGGGAGGGGATGCTGGATCTTGATGTGAGAGCACACGAACATGCTTACTGTCAGCCACCAGAGCTGACTGTGCAGGGAGCCTGAGACTTTGTGGTTTCCTGACTACCATGGTGGCTCCTTCTGTCTGGCTGTGATCAGCCTAACTGGGGTAGCAGGCCTGTCTGTGGTTCAGCCCAGCCCCAGGCCTCTCATGTTTAGTCGGCTTGTCCGTGTATCAGGCTGCTTAGGATAGCATGGGATGTGGCTTCAATGCGAGTCTGCTGCCTCCCCTCCCTGAGGAGGGAGTTCCCATGATGGCAAGCCCCTAGTGTCTACTGTCCCTGGCTCCACCTGGCCATTTGCACCTGTCCTGTCAGTCTGGTCATTCTTGCTAGTGTAACTGCTTGGGAAGTGCTGAGCTGGGAAGAGTTTCCTGTGTTCTATGTCCAGGCCTGAGGCCGTTCCAAGAGAGCAAAGGTGACATCAACCAGAATAGGCATGGTGAGGTCACACTGAAGGAGTCCACTCACCAAGGGGCCAGGGAGTAATAGGAGTGCTTCAGGGAATCTCAAACAGCCAGAAGCCCGCACAGCCTACAGAAGAGGGGAAGTCCTTACAGTGTGCAGGAGGGGGAAGCCCGTACAGCGTGCAGGAGAGGGGAAGCCCATACAGCATGCAGGAGAAGATGCCAAGCTGCGGTCTGGGAGTGGGTTGACTGGGACTGCTCTCACCTCCCTCCCCCAGTCAGGGGTATGGTCTGGTTTCTTCTGGACATGGCAGTGTCCACTTTAAGCTTGGTGCCTGGTTAGCGGAGAGCAAGTCTGCAGTTACCGTCTGGTGCCCTCAGGCTGAACCTTAGAGCCAGGCCTCTGGGCATTGCTCAGAGCTGACTAGAGAGCTCCATCTATCATGCCGCTGTTGGCTGTAATGGCAGGCTCACATCTCTTGGAGAACTCATAGGCCAGACAGATTCTACTACAGAGAAACCACCAGCAAAACACAGTGGGGCTTTTTCTGGCTCACTCTCCCTATTCTTTTCCTTAAACACGTGAGCCCACTCCACCTACAGGGCCTTGGCATAGCTGCCTCTTCTGCCAGCATCTTTTTCTCTCATGCTCTGAAGGCCATCCTCTCCGCGCCATTCAGACCTCAAGCTACATGTCACCGCCTTCCACAAACACCCACTTTGAAGGCACTGCCGGTCACCCTCTTACTGGTCACCCTCTTACTGGTCACCCTCTGGCAGGTTACTTTACTTTAAATCGGTATAGACCAGCTTCTCCAGCCTTATCATAAAGGGCGCGTGTGCATACATGTGATGTTCCAAATGCACACATGTGGCATTCCAAGGCGTCCGGTGGCCACGGATAGCGCTGGACCCTATGTGCTGTTTGTCCCATGCATACATACAATATAGCGTGGAGATGCAGTACCAAAGGATGCTGCACAGCCAGGACAGGACCTAGGGTAGCCGAGCTCTACCCGGGACTGCATGCAATTGAAAAATGGAAGGATCGTTTCTTTCTGCAATCCGCCATTTAGGATTTTTTTTTTTTTGACTGTAGCTGGTTGGGGCCACTGAAATCATGAAATGTCAAGCAGTTATGGGGGCGGGCATTATCATGTATCAAGTATTATTGTGGAAAGCTATTTCGTGCTCTTGCCAAGTCAGACGTATACGCCCTATAGGCACGACTACCTTGTCATTCACTGGTGTGACTCCATGCCTGGGCAGGTCCATGCACACACTGGCACACAGCAACTGCAGCAAGGGCAACAAGGGTCACTCTTGAGCACAGCATCATAGATAAACATCCTAGTTATAAAGACGGATCTGGATGCCAATCCTGGACCAGCTTGGTATCCTAAGCCGGTCAGTCTGTTGTTGTCATCCATTACTACCACCGCCACCACAATCACTGCTAATCTCACCATCATCATCACCACCCCTACCATGGCTGCCACCACCTCATACGCTGGCCACAGCGTGGCCTGGGAATTGATGGGCTCTCGTCTTGCTGCTCAGAAGACACAGCCTGATTTACTGGGCAGGCTGCCATGCCTGTGGACGGTGCGAGTGGTGGCATACCCCTACACGGCAGCAGACCCTGGCGGTAAAGGCATCAGAAAGTGGTGGTTTTCTTAGGGAGAACGAGCTCCATGTGCATCACTTGTGGCTCTGCAGATGTGATGCTTGTTGCCATGGTGACTGTCCTAACAATAACCTTCCAGAACTGATATTCCCCACAACCACCCCAGCTGCCACCTGAGAGGGAGAACCCTCCTAGCTTACAAAAGTGAGCCCAGAGGGACACTGTGGGAGGTGGAGATGACATGGGGATAGGGGAAGGGGGTGGAGGCGGGAGGTGGAGGAAGAGGTTGGATGAGGGAGGAGTCTGCTCCTCTGATCCAGAGCTGAAGCCAGATGAGAAGGCTGCTGGGGTCCAGGAGCAGAAAAAGTCACAACTGGAAACCTGTCTCCCTCCCAGCCTTTTCATTTTGCCAGAGAGGAGTCCTCTGGGCCTGAAGGTAGACTGTGGGCTATGCTATCTGGGCAAGGAGAGCCTGCGTGCCTCCGGCAGCTACCTCTTCCCCATTGTCTAATGCTGCATTATCCGCCCTTCCTGACCCATTGGGTGGCTCCAAGTGTTGCCTCAAATGCTTCAGTCTGGAGGAGGGGAATGTCAGGGGCTTCCAGGAATAGAGTGGGGGGAGAGGCTGAGGGCAAAGCGGGCTTCAGACTGCACTCTTCAGTGACTGCAACTTTTCGTACAACACCACCTATCCTCTTTTGAAGGTGACCCAACAAGAGCACCCAGAGTGTTGCTGTGTACATTTGTGTGGTTTTGTGTATATATATGGTGCATTATGTGTGCTTATGTGCATGTTTCTGTATGTGCATGTCTGTGTGTATGTGTGTGCATGCTTTTTTTTCTGAAACTGGATTCCTCAGTGTAGCCCAGACTGTTCTGTAACTTGCTCTGTAGACCAGGCTAGCCTCAATATGTTTGTGCGAAAATAAGATGCAAGGGAGGCTTTATGGAAAATCTTAGCCACGTCTCGTTTTTTAATGAATTTGTTGTTTTATAAATGTGTGTATATGTATGTGTTCCATGTAAGCATGTGTAGGCCAGAGGTCAATGTCTGTTTTCCTTGGTCACTTTCAGCTTTTTTTTTTAACTGAATTTTTCACTGGGACTTGCCAATTTAGTTAATCTGGTCAGTAAACCCCAGGACCTTCCATCTCCATCTCCAGTGGCATTACAGGCCCCCCTTGCTTTTTATTTTCACACAAACATAAATACTAATACATAAACACAGCTGGGTGGTTGGTGGCGCATGCCTTTAATCCCAGCAGTTGGGAGGCAGAGGCAGGTGGATCTCCGAATTTGAGGCTAGCCTGGTCTACAGAGCAAGTTCCAGAACAGTTTGGGCTCCACAGAGAAACCCTTTCTCAGAAAACAAAACAAAACATTATAGGTTCTGGGGATCGAACTTGGATCCCCATGCTTGTTCAGCAAGAGCCTTCTCCCCAGCTCAGAGACCCCCAGGACATCTTGCTTGACTGTTCTGGCAAGTTACATCTACTGTCTCTGTGTTGTCCCAGCTAGGATAAAGTGGTAATAGAACTGAACTGTAAAATATGGGTAACATTCAGGCAAGTACAGTCAAGGGCAGCTACCAAGAAGATTCAGACACCAGGACCACTGGTGGGAGGGTGTGTGACTTGGTAGCCTGAAGACAGCCTAACTCACCGAGGGGTGCAATTTTGTTTTGTTTGTTTTGCTAATTGTACTCCATTGTGCAGCCTGCCTCCGTCCCTTTCCAGAGCTCAGAAAGAGCAGAAGCAGCTGTTCTCAGCAGGTGCTACAGAGCTTACATCAGTCCCAAGAGCAAGCTTCAGCCTGACCTTCACCCTCTCCCCACCCTTCCCCACGCCTGTTGCATGGCCTGGGGTCCTCCGTGTCTAAGCTCACACCTTTTGGCACAATGGGGTTTCTCTTCCTGCTTGGGTCCTGCTGATGTCAAGGCAAGGATTCCTGTTTTCTCAGCTTCTGGCCATAAGTGTCTCTTGTTCTCTAGCTGTTGGTCTTCTCAGGCTGAGTCTGGTCACCCACGATAGGGACTTTCCAGGAAGCCTGTTGTCACCTGGCAGCACTCTGTCAAATCTAAGTTTTGGGAAGACCCCTAGCTGCCCAGCAAAGAACCATTTGCTCCTTCATCTAAGAAGACACTTGCTAGGATGTCCACCAAATCTGCTCTTGGGGAATCAGTAAGGGGAAAGAATCAAGGTGCCTGCCAAGGCCATCCAAGCTGACTGGAGTGTCCCCTCCCAACTACCCCCCCCCAGGAGGGGGCCCTGGCCCCAGACACAAGGAGTCTAGTTGGGGGATGCTGGCCAAAGGGATGCTTTTGTGGGAATATGCCTGTGTCCCCCTTTCTTCAGGGCCACTTTCAAGAGAGACTGGAAAGAGGAGAAAGAATGGAGGCTTCTCTTCCTGGCCAGAGCTGAGGCAAAGGGCTGGACCAAGCTATCTGGGCAACAGGAATCCCCGACAAGAGCAGAGCAGCCCCTGTTTTGCTGGCTCAAGGCCCCATCTGGACTTGTTCACCCCAGGACAGAAGGCACCTTAATCACCAATCTCAGGAGAAGCAGGGAAGAGGCTTGGGACCACTGCCAGCAAACCTCACCCTTTCCCCCTCCTCCCATTTCTCCAGGAGACCCATGGGCAGCTCTGCCAGGCCAGGCAGAGAGAGTCTGGCAGCATCTTATGAGGGTACGGGGAACAGAGGACCCCAGCGGAGGGCAACTGATGACCCTTCCCAAATGGGGTGCAGTTCTCTCTTTCTATTTAGGGGAGGTGGGCCGTTAGGGGAAGGAGAGTCTAGGTTCACAGTTCAACTGCAGCAGTGGAAAAGCCGGCCCAGTGGCTTGTCCGTGCAGGGCGCGGGCCTAGAGGGGCAGACGCAGTGCGTGGGCACCGCGTGGTGCAGCCCATGTGCTGGGACAGAGCGCGGGCACGGGTGGGATTGCATGGTGCGGGCGCAGTGCGGGTGCCGGCGCGGGCGCGACGTGTGTGCGAGTAGAGCCGCGGTGCGGGTGCAGGGTGCGGGCGCAGTGCGCGTGCAGGCGCGGGCGCTAGTACAGGTACAAGGCGCGGGTGCGGTGTGTGTGCGGGTGCAGGCGTGAGTAGGGTGCGGGTGAGGCGCGTGCAAGGGGCCGCGGGCGGGGCGGGCGCGGCGGCGACAGCGGCGCCCGCGCCTCTGCGCGCGTAGGTGTGCGGCGCGCTCCTGGCGGGGACAGAGCGAGCAGATCTCGCGTGCGCTCGCCGCCCGGCGCAGCCCAGCCCGGCCCCCGCCCGGCGCCGCGAGCCGAGGTGTCTCCCGCGCCCGTGCCCGTGTCGCCGCCGTGCCCGCGAGCGGGAGCCGGAGTCGCCGCCGCCCGAGCGCAGCCGAGCGCACGCCGAGTCCGATCGCCGCCGCCATGGCCACCACGGTGACCTGCACCCGTTTCACCGACGAGTACCAGCTATACGAGGATATTGGCAAGTAAGAGCCTCGGCGCGTTCGGGCTGTCCGCAGACCCCGGGGAGCGGGGACCCCATCGCCTCTGGCTCCGCGCGCACTGCGGCCCCGCGCGCCCCCGGCTCCTTAGGGCTGCGGGCCCAAGCTCACTGCCCTGTGCCGCCCGGACCCCAGAGCCTCGGGTTCTGGACCCCTGCTGCCCCACCGCAGCACGTTCGGCCCTGACCCGTGCCAAAGCTTGGCTGGGACCGAGACTCAGGGATCTGGACTCGGCGTGGCGGGGGCGGCAGCAGGTGTCCCCTGAGCGCCGGGCAGACGTGACGCATTTGGCGGCGGGGAGGTCAGAGACAAGCGATACGCGGGGGCGGCTGCCAGGCCTAGAGTGCCCGAGGGGTCGGCCATGGCCCCAGGGGGTCGTCCACGGTCCTGTCCTCACCCCCACCCTAGCGGCTGGCGGCAGCGGTGGCGGACCCGCTCCGCGCCTGCTCCTCGCGTGGCCCCATCTGCTTTGGGGGAGCAGCGTGGGAGCAGCTTCTGCCTTGGGTCCCTTGGGGAATCTGGGTTCTGGAAGGTTTTTTTTCCCCCAGATTCTTCTGGAAACAAGAATTTGGAGGGGGTGGACGAGGTCAGGGAGCCAGGATCAGGCCATGGGGTGGGGGGTGAGAGAGTGAAGCCCGGAACCAGTTGGGCCTCTGATATCAGGGTCATCGAGGCAGACAGAGGTTGGCTTCTGGTCCCTTTTATTTTATGTTATTTTTTTTCCTCCTGTGATGGGAGGGCTGGGGGAGGGACTCTGAAGGCGTATTTCGGGTAGGGCCTCGTGGGGAACAGGTGCCCTGGCGCAAAGACCAGCACAAGCAATATGGGGGTTAAGCTATGGTTTAAAGCGTCCAGACCTGTCTTTGCCCCTAGGGTACCTGAAACACCAAAGTCCCCCAGGAGCCTCGTGTCAGGCCTGGAGCTTCTATGTGGGATTTAAGGTGACTGCAGGGGCATCCTTAGGTGCTAGCTGCATAACTCCAGAGCTGGGTCCTCCTTCCCACTCCCTGTCCCCTCCCCCATCCCTCCTGCACCGTGGGGGCGCTGGCGAGATTTCCTCTTACACATCCAGCCGCAAATTCTTTTTTTTCCCCTTTACTAAAAAAGCGTCTGAAAGCTTGGGTGGGCGAGGGACGCTGATCATTGATAATTGTGGAGGGCCCAGCTGGAGGAGTGTGGGGGTGTGTGCATTCCCCACTTCTTCCTGCACGTGCCCAGAGGATTTGGGTCAGCCTGGGGGGGTGGCGGTGAGGAGCCAAGTGGAGTGGCAGGAGGAAGCCTATGCCAGATTGCAAGGACCGAGGCTGGGTGGACCTGAACAGCCATCCCGGCACTCCATCTCCAGGGCCATATTCCTCTCATACTTGGAGTAACTGAAGAAGCTACCAGTAGCCAGTGGGGACTGTACTCTGCGAGGAAGAGGTGATGGCTGGGAGTCCTCAGGTGGGGGTGAGGTAGCCTCGAGGTTATGGAGGGAGCAACCCTTCAGACCTTGATGCTTTAAGAGGGGACTTGCCCATTTCCTCCTCAGCAGCTGTCTTGTGCTGCGGGGCAGGAAGTCTCTCCTTCCTAGGGAACCTACTTGTATCCTTCGTGTGCCTAGGAGCCTGTATCCCCGCACTGGGCCTCTTGGTATCTTCCGAGCAGTCCATGTCAAGAGACCATAACCTCCAGGTCACCTAGCTGGTCTGCACCTCCACCTTAGTGCGAGCTGTCCTGTGCTGAGCAGCAGTATAAAGTGGTCGCTGCCTGCCACCCCCGCTGGTGAGTGGAGGCTGAAGGGTGACATTTGCAGTAGGCACAGGTGAGAGCTGAGACTGCCAGCTCCTCCTTAGGTACAAAAGAATGAACACTCCCCCAAGTGTGGGGACGCCACACAGGTGTCAGGGTGAGACCCAAGCCTGGTGTGGAGAGGCCAGCTAGTCAGGAGTGGTCAGCTCAGCGCAGCGTACCTTTGTGGAGACTGCTAGATGCCAGGCCCCAGGGATGGGCAAGGAGAGGAATGTAGGGGATGTTGCCCTCAGGATAAACTGTGGGAGCTCACCAGTCCCCCTAGCCCCCCCCCCCAGTAGCCATGTTGGCTAGTTGTTGATGGTGCCTGCCTGGGGCACAGCTGGTGCCATTTCACAGCCCCAGGTAGACACATCCAAGTTTATTTAAAGCTGTAGCTCCTGGCTTCCAGTCAGGAGATGCTGAGTCCCCTGCTTGGCCAAAGGGTTGGTCCCATGCCCACAGCTGCTCTTGGTTGTCTGGTGGCAGCTCTGGGCTTTCTCTCCAATCCAGACCTCTCCTTCCCCAGGCCTGGGCAGCAGGTGGGCTGGCAGGGGGAATGGCTCTCTGGGGCCCTGCCCGTGAGACACCTCAGTGTGTGTCTTTCTTTGCAGCTAGTTCTTGCCTGGGGGTTCATAGGCTGGGGTGCAGATCCATGAACCCAGGGTCCCAGAGCAAGGACTGTGCAAAGTGGGGGAGCCTCCAGTCCACGTGGAGCTAGCTGCATTAGGGTACTGTAAATTGTTTTCTTATTGGATGTGTTTTAAAAATTCAGAAACCCTGGGAACAATAAGCATTGGTGTCTCTTTTTCCCAGAACTGACAATTGTTCATCACTTTTTCTTAAAATCCTGTCTTAAAATTATAGCAAGTAATGCATTACAAATAAATATTAAACAGCCCGCTTTCTCCTCTCTTGGCTCAAGCACTCCCATTCTTCGCTGCCTTCATATCCCTATCAACATATGATCATTCCCCGGTTTCTCATAACTTGATGTGGAAATCCAGAGCTGATTCTGTTAGGATTGTCTTGCAGACATCCGTGGCTCTGACAGGCCATGGCCGTGGCTTCCACGTGGTGATCATGGTATGGGCACCATGTATTATCTGCTCTGCCCCTCACGGAAATCGAGGCTGACTCCTTCCTGTTCCTCCTCCCTCGTCACATGACCAACTCTGTGCACATGGCTGCCGGTGGTAGGGTTCCTGGTGAGGCTTTACCATGCCTTGCCGTGCCCACTTCCACTGGCTCCCAGCCTGATACACCAGCCCTGGCTTTGACTGATAGGAAGTGCCGACGGTAGAAAGTGCATCAAGTTCTGTATTAATGCATGTGAATTTTCCACTTTTTGAGGACGGTTGTCTTATTAAAATATAGGTGGTCTCCCTGGAGAAAAGCACTTCTGTAAGGTTTGGATATAATTTGGGGGTTCATGGACACACGTACTGTGGGAGAGAGGGCATTGGGATCTTGGCCTGTAGCTTAGTTCCTATTTAATGTTATTTTTATGACAGCGTCTATGGTGACTCGCTACCTCACCGAGCCTGGGCTGTGGAGACCACCCTTGACCTTCATCCCAGAGAATGGCCACCACTCTTGGCCCCACCCCCTAGGCCCAGAGCTGACCTTAATGTGTCCTTGATTCCGTCTCCTGCCCCCAGTCAGCATCCCTTGCAGGCTGGGGTGTCTGTGCACTGCCTGCTGTTGCTGGTTCTTCTGACCTGCTCTGGACCGCTGGGTGGCCTGCTGGATACTTAATAAACTTAGGACATCTGGGGCAGCTCAGCGTCGGATGCTACCTTGTTCTGGGTTGGGTACAGGAGGAATCTTGTGTTTCCTCTTGTGTTGGCTTTCTCCCTCCCGCCTTGGAGGACCCCGCACCCTTTTTGCCTCAGGGCCTTTGCTAGGGCTGCCCCCCATCTGCTTGTGCCCACCGTGCCACCTACACTATTCTGTGTAGGTGCCCTGGGCCTGGACTACTTGCTCACATGAAAGCAGAGGCTGGGACTCCTGCCTGGGAGCTGAGTCTCAGGACTTGGCCAGAGTGGGTTTCACATCATCTGAGGGGATGGGATAATTGGACCTCTGGCCTTTGCCTAATGGCTTGCTCTTCAGAATGAGCCCTGGTCTTGATTCTCTAATATAGGGTAATTTAAAAAGAAATCGCACATGCTGGCTTTGCTGGCAAGATGCGCATTAAGGTGACGCTAGTTTAGTTACTATTTAATGGTATTTTTATACCATAACCTACTTTGCTGGGAGCTAAGAATACATCTGCATGCCTGCCACTGGACTCTGTGACTGTCGCTAGCACTTCACCGGTGCCTATTATATTAGCATGCTGGATCTGCGGAACAGGTACTGTGGTCCTTCCTAGTTTACGGGGAGATAGCGAGGGGCACGGAGGGGTTTGTTCTGAAATCCAGTTCTGCTCACGGCAGCTGACAAAGCCACTGTGTTCTGTGCTTCAGAAGTATTGTCACTCAGCTGACAGACTCTTGGCTAGCCTGTGCCCCTCAGACCCCAGGCTCCTGAGGACCGTGACCATCTTCCAGCCAGTGGCTTGTCATGCTGTCCTTGTGCATTGCCAAACCCAGGGCCCTGTCCATATTTCCTTTGTGAAAATGTCACTTCTTTCTTCACCTCTCCCTAACCACTAACACTCTGACCCCATTCGAGACCAGCAGGACTTAGAATTTTATTTTATTCGTTAAATAAACTGGGGTAATATAGTCTCATTATGAAAAAAGTCAAGTAATACAGAAATCTATGCAGTAGAATGTGACCCTTCCAGAAAGCATGACTGTCAGCGTAAAGGTACGTGTGTATGTATAACCGTAGTAATACACATCTATGTCATGTTTATAATTTGAAAACAGGCAGGCTCTCCATGTATGTAGCTCTATGATTTTGTTTACCCTGACATGTCTCCACAGCCCCTCATGTCAGAGAGCCAGCCTTCTACCCTGACGTTCACGTGTGCGCAGAAGTGAGGTATCTTCCTCGCTCATTCTCCACCCTAGGGCTGACACAGGGTCTCTCCCTAGGTCTAGACTATTGGGCCATAAGCCTCGGGGACCCTCCTGTCTCTCCCCCACAGCACAGGGATTAAAGTACACATAACCAAACCCAACTTTTACCCTGGGGGCCGGGGAGCTGAACTTGGGTTCTCATGCCTGCGTGGCAAATGCTGTACTTACTGCCTGAGCCATCTCCTGAGCCCCCTCATGTGAGAACATCTTTCGGGTGGGCACGGACTGTGCCTCTTTATAGAAGAGAGATGGCTGTACAACCATCAGCCATCTTTTCAAAACCAAAATTTGGCACCAGTCCTGTGATAAGTGGTGGAGAATGAGAAGACCCTTTATTTGAAGTCAGAGCCCAGTTGGTCGTTAGGAATATGGATGGCGCTGAAGGAGGGGCTGTGTGCTCAGTGTAGCTTTGAGCTCTAGTAGGGAAATCCTTGTCAAAGTCCAGGTCATTGGTACTCAGGGAGCTAGGGTCTCGGGGTCTCCCTTGAAGGAGCCAAAGTACTTATTCTTGTATTATTTTTCTTTCTGAGACTTCCCCAAAGTGGAGGGCAGGGAGATTAAGAGTCGGCATGGATCCTCCCCGAACTCAGCAAGGAGTTAATTTAGTAGACGGACTGAGTGGAGATCCCAGTGCAGTTTTCAGCCCTAGGAGAACCTCCTTCAGTTTGTATCTCCTGGTCCAACAAGACCTGTGGCCTTTCCGGAAATTTTAGATATAGCTCTAAACCTAACTCTGCTTTTTCTAGCTCCTTTACAGACCAGAGATCTGATGTGTTCGTGATAAAGCATCTGGTTTGCTCTTCTCTTTTTGAGACAGGGTCTCAGATAGCCCAGACTGGCCTTGAGCTTCAGCTGGTCTCGAACTCTTGATCCCCCTGTCTCCACCTCCTGAGCACTGGGACTACAGGCTTGAGCTACCACACCCAGCTTTGGGAAGCATCTTTTACAGCTGAAGTCACTGTGTTAGTGGTGAGACAGGATGCATTATGTATCAATGTGGGTTTTCAAGCATTGTCATATGGGCATAGTACATACAAGCTTATATTTTAGGCACATGAGAATCTGAATTTATTGACAATAAAAACATCTTTTTCTGTCAGTGGTGGCGTTACCAGCTGCATTATTTCCTGGGTTAGAGTCACAAACTTGATCAGGGCTCATCTGCCCTTGGACAGGGTGCTTTAGTATTGGCATAATGATCCTGAGATAACGAAATTAGGATTCTTTGTCAGACTAGATACACATTTCTGTTGAGTTCTAGAACAGATTGGTAAGAGCCAGGCAGTGATTTAAGTTTGCGTTATAGGAGAGCTCAAGGTCCACGGTTGCACAGGGCTGAACTTTGAACCCCTCTGACATCGTCCTCATATTTTGTGAGCAGCGCCTTAAGCCTAGGCAGAGAGGTGGGCTCTGCCCTGGGGGAGATGCCAGCTGTTACGGCGGGCTGACGTGTGCGTCAACAGTGCCTTTTGCAGCAAGGAGCCAACATACTCAACGGCGTAGGACCATGTCTTGCATGTAGTAGGTGGCAGCAGTAGCTCAGCAATGCCGTGGCCACCCAAGCCTTACTCTGTGACTGCCTCCCAGAACCTTAACAGCCTCCCACTCCAGGCAGATGAGGGTCCTCGTGGGTACCCAGATGGCCAAGTGGTCTGCTGCCGTTTCCATTGGAGAGGCACATCCACGGGCTTCCATCCTGTAGGCGACTTGCAATGGAACACTTCCCATTATTTCCTGCACATTAAGGGACTTTGATGCCCAGAGTCTGGAGGGTTTG
Source organism: Microtus obscurus (assembly GCA_963919715.1). Classification (NCBI taxonomy): domain Eukaryota; kingdom Metazoa; phylum Chordata; class Mammalia; order Rodentia; family Cricetidae; genus Microtus; species Microtus obscurus. The sequence continues at coordinate 28,545,785 of CAWTZC010000015.1, forward strand.
GTCCAGATTGTTTGTTAAGAGGACTTGGTGTAGCAGAAGCAAGGTCTGTGGAAGGAGACTAGGGGAGTAGTTTTCCACCTGGACAGGGGGTGTCTCAGCTTCACCCCAGCCCACCTCATCAGATAAGGGGGGGAACGCCAGGAAGTCACCTCATCAGATAAGAAAGGGGAACACCAGGAAGTCTGCAAACTTCCCAGGTGGCTCCTTGTTCTCTGAAAGCCTCACTAACTGCATTTGGAGCTTTCGTGTTTTCTGTTGATGCACAATGACATGAGTCCCTACCCTATACATGCGTCTTAGAACAGCACCGTCCAGAAGAAAGAAAACCTAGTCACACAGGGAAGCTACTAGTGTGATTTACAATTTTCTAATACTACAAAAAAAAATCAAGAGAAAAACAGTAAACAAATTTTAATAATGTATTTAACGTATATTCTCAAATATATTTCAACATGTAATCTATGAAAAATTATTACATATTTTACATTCCTTTTTTATACCGTGACTTTGAAACCCGCTGTGACTGTACACTCACGGCATGTGTCAGCTTGGAGCAGCCGTAGGTCAGGTGCTGGTGTTAGCCTGATGGTAGTGATTGTCAGACTGGAGGTTGTTGCTTCTTTTGAGGGTGGTAGTTACAGTCTGCTCTTGGTTTCTCCCTTCACCGTAGACTTGTTCATTCATTGTACAAATCTGATTGCATCTTCACCATCTGCCAGGATTCTTCTGGCTGCTCGGGAAATAATAGTGAGCAAAGCAGCCAAGGGTGCCTGCCTCCTACAGTGGAGGAAATGGGTAAAAGACATGGCTTAGCAAACCACCTTCTAGGGCAGTATGTGATGGGCACCTGCTAGGGCAACACGTGATGGGCACCTGCTAGGGCATCACGTGATGGGCACCTGCTTGGGTGACACGTGATGGGCACCTGCTTGGGTGACACGTGATGGGCACCTGCTAGGGTGACACGTGATGGGCACCTGCTTGGGTGACATGTGATGGGCACCTGCTAGGGTGACACGTGATGGGCACCTGCTAGGGCATCACGTGATGGGCACCTGCTAGGGCGACACGTGATGGGCACCTGCTTGGGTGACACGTGATGGGCACCTGCTTGGGTGACACGTGATGGGCACCTGCTAGGGTGACACGTGATGGGCACCTGCTAGGGTGACACGTGATGGGCACCTGCTTGGGTGACACGTGATGGGCACCTGCTAGGGTGACACGTGATGGGCACCTGCTAGGGTGACACGTGATGGGCACCTGCTAGGGTGACACGTGATGGGCACCTGCTAGGGTGACACATGATGGGCACCTCTTGGAATCTGGGAGCATCAGGTCGGAGGAAGGGGTGCATCTGTAGACAGAATAGTAGGGTCAAGAGAAAGGAAGGCTAACCTCTATTGGACCAGGAAAGACAGAGGTGGCATTACTACCCACAGAGGGGAGTACACAGAAATATGAATGGTTGTGTGCCAACGGTTAGATAACCTAGGTGAACTTGAAAGATGCCTGGACAGACACAGACTACTGGCTCAAAATGGAATAGAAAATGAGAATAGACCTGTACTAGAGGTTGTATTAGTGATTCACCATGGCCTCCATGGTCGCTGTCCCAGCTGACTTCAGTCAGTAATGATGTTAGACCATGTTAGTATCCTAATGTTAGAAGGAATTAGTTAGACACTGATGTTAGAAGAAAACTACAGATGAGTGTCCTTTACAGTATAAATGCAACCTCCTAAACAAATTAATAACACTAACCTCTCAATGCATGAATAGACGATACAATATGACAAGTAGGATTTATTTTAGAAATGGCAAACGCTGGTTTAACATTCAGAAAGAAATCTCTCTACTAGATGGTGTGGATAGAATAAAAAGGAAACCCTATGACCATCCCAGTGGATACAGAGAAACAATTTGCATTGGCTACTTAAAATTTTATGTGTGTATGTGTGCAGTAATGTGTGTGTGTGTACATGTGTGCATGCTGTGGTGTGTGTGTGTGTACATGTGTGCATGGTGTGGTGTGTATTGTGTGTGTACATGTGTGCATGGTGTGGTGTGTGTGCATGTGTGCACGCTGTGGTGTGTGTACATGTGTGCATGCTGTGGTGTGTATGTGTGTGTACATATGTGCATGCTGTGGATTCACATACGTGCTGAGGCCAGAGGTTGATATCAGATACCTTCTTTCGTTGCTGTCCATCTTAGTTTTGGGGACAGGGTCTCTCACTGAGTCTAGAGCCCATACATCTCGAGACAGGTGGGCCAGTGAGCTCTAGGAATCCACCTGCCCATTCTCCCTCCTCTTCCCAGAGCTAGGGCTATGAACACACAGCCTTGCCCACCTTTTAAGTGGGTGCTTGAGATCTGAAGTTAGGTCTGTTTGCACGGCAGGCACTTTCCCTAAGGCATCTCCCCGGCCCCTCTGTTGGTTATTTTTCTCATGTCTGTAACAGAATACCTGGCAGAAGTACTGTAAGGGAGGGGGACTGATTTGGGCCCACAGCTCCAGGGGATTTCAGTCCATCATGTGGGGGGATGTGGTGCAGTGGTGTTGGGACCATGAGTAGAGCCCCCACTTCTGCACAGTACCCATAAGCAGAGCTTAAAGGAGCCAGCTCTGGGCTTTCATTTCCAAGACCTGCCCCTAGCGCCTTACTCCCGCCAACTGGATGCCACGGACGGTGCCTCCAGCTAGGACCAAGCCTTCAACACAGGACCTATATGCTGAATGCAAGTCTGCATTCAAGCCGTATCAGTATTTGACAAAATCATATACTCTTTCTTGACTTAAAAACAGAACAAAAATATTGCAAACTGGAGTGGAAGGAAATGTCTTTAACTTGACAGAAGGTGTTTGTGAAAATCCTCAGTGACATCACCCTTATTCATAGATCACAGCAACGAGGTTCACAGCGGTGAGGTGGCCAGGGATATTTGTGTAAGAAAAAAATATTAATCAAATTGGAAAAAATAGATAAAACTGGTTGCAGATGACTCAATCTTGTACAAAATTTCAAGAAATCCATTTAAGACTGTTAGAGAAAAAAACCAGCTAATTTCAGTATAGTGCTACAAAAGTCCGTCATAAGTCATCAAACGAAACATTGTGCTAAGTTTTACAAAAGAGGAGTTGGGAGTAAGGCCGGTGGTGCCTAAGGCCCACTACCACAAAGAAAAATGCAAAAGAAGAGAAGAATTTGTACATTGAAACCACAAACCACGTATTTTGTAAAGACCAAAATAAACGGAACAGCACCTCCTGGTCATGGGTTACGGGCTTAGACTATTAAGGGCTATGTCGCCACCTTTCCATTCCTGAAACGCGATACTGCAGGAGTCTGGCTTATGGGAGATTGACTGCAGCTCAGTTCCTCAGAAGTTGCAGTCCTTGGGTACTGGCCTGGTTGCTTCTGGGCTCATGCGTGGTGCAGCGGACAGCCATGACAGGCACGGCAGCTGGAACAAAGGGTTTTACTTCAGTGCACACAGGAGGCAGGAAGCAGGCAGAAGCGCCTCTTCTTTTCCAGCCTCCCGCCCCTGAGACCTCCAACTAGACCCCACTTTCTACTTCCTACCACCTTCCAGGGATATGTTCACAGTTCGAGTCCATCAATGACTAACATATTGATAAGTTAGAGCCTCAGAATCCCTCAGGCCCCCAAAGCCTGTCAGCCGCCCCCAAGCCTTGGGGTCCTTCAGATTCAAATCACAGCATGATGGTCCAAATTTAACTACAGAGCCTTTTTGTTGTTTATTTTTTGTATCTTTGAAACAGGGTTTCTCTGTGTAGCCCTGGCTGTCCTGAAACACTCTGCAGACCAGGCTGGCCTTCAGTCACACCTGCCTCTGCCTCCCGAATGCTGGGAATAAAGGCAAGCGCTATACCCAGTTTAACCAGTTTCAATATAACACCCGAAAGAGCCCACGGTCCTTCTTTCAACCAAACTTGACAAATTTGCCGTAAAATTTACATGAATTTTAGGAGATTTGAGGGATCCAGAATAACCAAAATGGCCGAGCAGTGGTGGCGCACGCCTTTAATCCCAGCACTCAGGCGGCAGAGGCAGGTGGATTTCTGCGAGCTCAAGGCCAGCCTGGTCTACAGAGAAAGTTTCAGGACAGCCAGGGATACAGATAAGTCATTTCTTGAAAAAAACAAATGAACTAAAAAACAGAATAACTAAAACAGTCTTATAAAAGAAAAAAATTGAAAGCTCCAGTATCTTGGTTTCAGAACGACAAAATTAAGAGCAATCAGGACATTGTAACATTGACAAGAGCTATCAGGACATTGTAACATTGACAGAAAGATAACGCAAGACCAGTGAATCCAAACTGAATGCCTGGAATACATTTGTACCTTTATGCGCGACTTTTGTTTGTGTTGGTTTTGCTGGTGCTGTGAACTGAACGCGGGATCTTGTGAGTTTATCTTGTGAGTTCGAGCCAGTCACTGAGCTACCTCCTGCCCATCCATGGATGCTCAGCAGGGACACCCAGCCAGTCCAGTGGGGGAAGAATCGCGGCCCATTCAACAAAGGGATACCTGGGTCATTGTTCATTGTGGTGGGACATGTCTGCAAATCCCATAACTGCCCAGACTGAGGCAGGAGGATTGTGAGCTCAGGATGCGCAGAACAAGACTGTGTTTCAAAACAAAGTCAAACCGTATCCAGATGCAAAAGAACGAAGCTGAAACTGACACCATACAAAATGATCTCAAGATGGACCGTAGGTTAGAATGCAGGGATAAAACTATAAAGCACCCAAGTGGAAACGGAGTGAGTCTGTGTGGCCTCGAATTAGGCAACAGTTGTTCAGATACAACACGAAAATAGGAGCAACTAAAGAAAAACAGGTAAACTGGATTTCGTCCACCTTAAAATGTCTGTGTTTCAAAGGCTATGAGCAATGAAGGCTGCTGATGGGATGGGAGGACCGATTTGGGAAACCACGTATGTAAGAGTTTGTGTGCAGAATGCTTAAAAGAGCCCTCACCACAGCAAAGCAAATAGCCCAGCTTTTCAAATGGCTGGACTGGGCCCGCTCAGCTGGTGAAATATGCTGGCCTGCGAGCTTGGCTCAGCAGAGACAGCCTCACCATCATGGTGAGCTCCATGCCAAAAGAGACTGTGTTTAAAAAAAGAAAAGAAAAGAAAAGAAAAGAAAAGAAAAGAAAAGAAAAAGTAGATGGCACCTGAGGGAATGCAAAGTTTTCCTGTGGCTTCCCCATGCACATGCTGTCTTCACACCCGAGCGGCTCAAAGACCCACCTCTCTCCCAGCCAGGGCCCACTGGCTGTGGTCCACACGTCACTGATCCTCAGTTGGCGGGTGTGTGTGTGTGTGTGTGTGTGTGTGTGTGTGTGTGTGTCTGTCTGTGTGTGTGTGTGTGTGTGAGATGACTGACTGCCACGGGGTAGAACGTGGAGTAATGAAATGTGAAACTTAGATCATGGCAATGGATGCCCGCTATGTGAATATATTACAAGCAATCGGGTCACACACTGGGTGAATTGTTTATATGAATTATATCTCAGGAGGCCCTAGGGTCTCCCTTAATATGCAGTTCTCCCCAAAGGGAGGTGAGGATGGCCCAGCTCGGTCAAGCCAGCTTCCCTTGTGAAGCCTTCACAGACAGCTCAGTGAGAAACACTGTTGTCACCAGAGCACCTGACAGGTGCCTGGTGACCACGTCTCTAAACTTAGCCGTTCCTTGGGCTTCTGCCTAATGTGAGCTCAGACCGGAGCTCAGGCCTGAGGCACGGCAGAGTCGGGTTCCCACTAGGTGAGAAGCGTCTAGGATCTGGGATCTCCTCGGGGCAAAGCCAGGAACTGAAAAGCTCGAGCTGACTATGGAAGACTCAGGCTACACCCGTCCTTTCTAGAGACAGGGGAGGGTGAGGGCGAGTCTGGCTGGTTCCATTCACTTCCGGAATGGCCCTTCCTGGAGGTTCTACTTCCAGGGATCCAAATGTCGCCACCGTGGCTTCACTGCATTCTCCTTCCTCCCAAGTGTTACCCCACTTTCCACCCCAGCTCGAGCTGACACTTGTCCTTGTAACCTGTCACTATGCACTTGTCTCTCTCCGAGGCTTGGGCCTCCCAGGACACATGTCTGGCTTGCTCTGAAAGTCAGCCGAGGATTAGTGAGATGCAGACCAGAGCCCGTGGGCACTGGCTGCCTTGCAGGACCCTGGCTGGATGGCAGGATGGGAAGTGGGTCCCATGGGCTGTGTGCCTGGGTCAGTGAGAATGTGGTGTCATGAGGCCACCATGGGCTGGATATACACCCGACTCACAGATCTCATCATGTCCCCAGAAACCAGTGTAGCCTGTCTGCTCTCTGCAGAGATGAAGACCCTCACCAATCCAGGAACCCTCTGTTTCTTCCCTTCCTTCTTCATCTCCTGTCATAAAAGCCTCCAAAGACTGGGGGAGACTATCCTTCCCCCAGAGTCCCCCCCAGATCCATGATTCTTGTGCTCCCCCCACCTAGTTCCTCTGCAGGCTTGGGTTCATTTTATCTTTACACTGGTTGGAACTCGTCTTCACCATGGCAGACATGATGGATAACTTGTCTTGTTGGAAGGACATCTGTCTCTTTCTCTGTGGGAAGATAGCCTCCAAGGTGCTAGAGCTAGGGAGGGACAGAGGCTGCCTGCTCTGGGTGTGGCTTCAAGGGCCTATAGGAGAAGCTTATCCCATCTCTGGTGGCTTTTAGTTCACTGTTTACTGCCTGGAACCATTATAGGTTTTCCCCCTTGAATCTTTAGTGTTTGTTGCCAGAGGCTAAGGTTTGACTGGTCTCACAGTATTGTAGGGGTTCTCCTTAGACTTGTATTTTAAGAGCTGGGAATATAGCTCAGTGATAGATGCTTTCTTGATGTGAGAGGCCCTGGATTCCACCTCAGCACCACACGACTGAAACAGAACATTTTTTTTTGTTTTTTGTTTTTTGTTTTTCAAGACAAGGTTTCTCTGTGGCTTTGGAGCCTGTCCTGGAACTAGCTCTGTAGACCAGGCTGGTCTCGAACTCACAGAGATCCGCCTGCCTCTGCCTCCCGAGTGCTGGGATTAAAGGCGTGCGCCACCATCGCCCGGCTAAAACAGAACATTTTAAAGTGCCAGCTTGTTTCATTTCTTTTACTATTTTTTTTAAATTTTCATTGGTTATTAAAAATATTTTATTCAATAATGAATTAATTAATTTTATTTATTTATGTGTATGTGTTTTGCCTGCCTATCTGTCTGTGCACCCCTTGTGTGCAGTGCCTGTGTGCGTGAGGAGGGGTGGGGTGGTGCAGAAGAGGACTTTGGATCCCCCAGAAGTGGAGTTACAGATGGTTGTGAGCTGCTGTGTGGGAGCCGGGAATCAAACCCAGGTCCCCTAGAAGAGCAGCCAGTGCTCTCAACCCGTGAGCCATCGCTCCAGCCCCTTTCATTATTTCTTAAAGATTTCCAGAGACATGGCCACGTATACCACTGGAACATTTCTCTGTTTTCTGTGGTAAAATACACATGAAATTTAGCCTCTCGATGGCTCACGGATGTGTTCGGTGGCATCAACGACACTCGCCGCCGTATGGCAGTCACCCCGTTCACAGTGTTTGCACACCAACTTCCTGTCCTCCACCAGTCCTGGCATTCCCCATTCTACCTTCTGCCTCTGTGGCTGCTCTCCTAAGTACTTCACAAGCGGAAGCATAGCATGTCTTCTCACTCAGCACAGTGTCCGCCAGGGTCACTCACGTGGGAGCATGTGCAGGACGTGTGTGTTCACCCATCGGTGGAACCTGGGGTTCATCCGCCATAGGAATGACATGGCTTTGAATGTCGTTGTGCAGAGGACATTTTAATGGACATGCGATGTGTTTCCTTCTGCAAGCTGCTGGTCTGTTTGACCGTGGACGGCCTTGCGTCTGTGGGTTTCAGGCTCCCACCTGTAAACAAGGAGCGGAGCCTCCCTCAGGCCCCTCTGTGGTTTCTGTGGAAACCTGGTTCTTACAGATGAGACTTGTTGCTGTGCTTTCCTGCAGGATGGGCTGGTGCCTTGCAGTTGACATAGACACAGATCTGTGTAACGATAGAGTCCTTAAGAATAAAACAAGAAGCCATGTGATGGTGGCGCACGCCTTTAATCCCAGCACTTGGGAGGCAGAGGCAGTCAGATGTCTGTGAGTTTGAGGCCAGCCTGGTCTACAGAGCGAGCTCCAAGACAGCCAGAGTTACACAGCGAAACTCTGTCTTGAAAACAAAACAATAAGACAAGCAAGGTGAATCAGATTGTTCTGAAGTGTCACAGATCCCTAGTCCTGAGAGACTTGCAAGGGAGAGGACGGAGTAGACACACACTGTGGAATTGTTGCGCTCTGAGTTGGGAGGCTGTGTGTTCTCAGGGTAGCTGCTGTGCAGACAGTGGCCAGCGTTCTTGAGATACCCTCCTCAGACTAGGAATGTCATGTTTCCTCGCCTGTCCTCCGTGAGCCAACACGGCCTTGGCTGTCACTCTGTTCAAAGGTAATTTCAGACCCTCTGGGGTTTGATGCAATTCTTGTCTCTGCATGGTGACTTTCCCACTGTCCCTTCCCGGGCACAGCCACGAGCAGCCTCTGCCAGGAGGATGTGGCAGGCTCTGGAGTGAGGCCTTTGAAGGTGGTGATGTCGCTGCCCCGGTGGCCTTCTGTGGAAGTTGCTGCTGGGTTGCTGCTCCGTCAGCTCATGATTTGGGACAGTTTCTTCCTCATTGGCACACATTCAGATACTCACGTCCCACAGATGTCTCAATGTCACAAGCTGCCATCCAAGGTGACCCCTTCCTGCTGCTGTGCTATTTATTAGGCCACAGAGGGGAGACTGAAGTTGTCAAGCTGGGCCAGGGAGTCATCGTACATTCCAGACTGTGTCGGCATCTTTGTCCTGACCCGTCTGTGCTCTCAACCTGCGCTTAGATGACTCCTCTGCCTTTGGAGATATCTTGTGTTCCTTCAGGGCCTTTTACACATTGATGGAGCCCCAGGGCTCAAGCTTCCAGGACAGGCCCCGAGGGTGCAGCGTGGCTCCCACATCCACAGAGCTTAGGTTCTGGACTGTTTTAGCGCAGTGGTTTTGAAGTTGTCCCTGCCAGACCAGTAGCATGGCCTTGACCTGAAAGCCCTCCTCCAGCTGGGCAGCCTGCTTAAAGGCAGACCCTGTCTGATTGTAAGAAGACCCTTCTTTCGTAGCTGGTCTGGTGCCTGGCTGCTCTTCGGGACAGCGCCTGGTGGTAAGGTAGTGCTTGGAGGACATTGTGGTAGTCGTGGGTGCCTGGCATGCAAAGCAGACAGGGATCTGGGCTGAGGACACAAGCCACCCTTTGTAGAGGACCATCAATAACCGTGTGCCCTCCGTGCCTGCGACACCTTTCTGGCCCTGCCCAGCCTGGCAGGCAGCAAGGACAGAGCAGCATGGACAGGTGCCTGGGGAGAGATGGCCACTCCGTCCCTGGTCCCTGACTTCACAGCGGGGAGTGTTGAGAGACCGGAACGGTGCTGCATGTTCAGGCCTGTTACTAGGCGAAGCGCCTCCTGCCGGCATCGCAGAGATGGTCTGGGTGCCAGTGGTCACCTGGATTTTCTGCACAGGATTAGGACTGAACCTCGTGACACAGACTATGTCTGGGGCACCTCCCAGCCCTGTCTCTGTAGTCTTCCTCCCACCTTTGTCCCCTCTAAGCAAAATGGGGTGACCTTGTCCTGCCCCCAGGCATCCCAGCGAAAGGGGTAGCAACAGGAGAGCCCTGAAAGTAGGCATTGGGGGAAGAGCCTAAGGACGTGGAGAATCACCAGTGGCCCTGGCAGGGCAGGGCAGGGGCAGGTGGTGAGGGCAGTCGGGTGTGAAGGGGGCAGGGACTGGGCCACAGCACATGGAGAGGCTCCAGCCGTCCTCTGAAGACTATCACTTTGGGCCTGCTGGCTTCTGGATGGTCCCTGCCCTTTCTAAGGTTAGAGTCAGAATGATGCCACCCTGTGACAAGTGTCAGCGTCCCCTGATGGGCAGAGATGGTTGCACATTTGGACTCTGAAGACAGAGAAGATACAGTTCTGTCCTCAAAGGGCCACTCTCATGTTTTGGGGACAGAAGAATGTGCTCTGTACCAAGTCCTCTCAAGCACTTTCTCTGTCACTGCAACCATGGCGGGTTCACGCAGCATTGGTCTGAAGGGGGTGAAGAGGGGGGTTCCCTCACATAAAGGACCCCTAAGGGTCAGTAAGAAAATAGCCGAACTCCAGCTGATACATGGATGAAGCAGGCTGTGTCCACAGAGTAAGCACAGGGTTGGGTCTGTAAAACCGAGAGACGAAACAAGAGCCAGCTGTCTGTCTTATAGGTCCTCAGCCATCTGCGTGGCGATAGGCCACCTTGCCCAGGCACAGGCTCCACTCTGCCGTGGATGAGGACCACGGCTCAGGCTGTAGGCCTGGGGGTGGGTCGGCCTTCAATGTGCTTAAAGGCCTCTCCATGTGGGCAGTTAAGGAATGTCAGAGATGTGGCCAGCCAGAGGGCTGACCCTAATGCTGAAAGCCAGACAGTGCTAACAGTATGGGGATTCCAACAATGAGACCCACTGCCCTCCTCCCTCTGCTCTCACCCTTCCCCCATCCTCCCCTTCCTCCACTTCCCCTCTTACTCCTGCCTGCTCCCCTCTTTTCTGCCCGCTTCTCTTTCCCCTGCCCTCTCTCCCCTCCCTTGCTTACAGTCTCCTCCTCCTGCAGAGCAAGGTGTGTGTGTGTGGTAGGGGTGTCACAATCAACCCCTCACCCAGGTGCTCAGTGTAAGGCATGTCTTGTCCCACTCTGTCCCCCAGGACCCCGAGGTATCATCGGCTAATGCTGTGTGGGTTCTTGTCACTCAAGTACTGACATTTCCCTATGTGACCAGTGCCGTCCTGTGGCTGGCACTCCTCTGCATTTGGTTTTTAAAATCCGTTTCTATCTTGGTATCCTAGAAAAATATTTTCACCTCTTTATAACTTCACTTTGGGGCAGGCTCTTACTATGTAGCTCAGGCTGGCCTCAAACTCAGAATTGTCCTTTCTTCTCCAACCCAGAAAAGAAAGAAAAGAAAGGTTTTTTTTTCTGTTGTCACCAGTGATGTTTTGTTTTATTAAACAGGCTTCCTTTTTAGAGTAATTTAATGCTTACACAGACAAAATGATGGGGCTCCCTTCTGTCCCTTCCCCACCCCTGTATTCATAAGTTTTCACACTGCTGTGATCACGTACTGACAGGAAACTTACAGAGGGAGGTTTCGTTTGGGTTCCTGGTTTAAGGGGAAAACCTGTCTGTGCTGGGTGCATGGCAGCAGGAGCTGAGGCAGCTGGTCACATCGTGTCCAGTCAGGAAACAGAAGACCATCTCAAGAAATCCTTAAGTCTCACAGCCACCTTGGGAAGCTTTTACAACCACCACCTAGGACAGAGTGGTCAAACACCTGGGGACTGAGTGGTCAAGCACTTGGAGACTGAGTGGTCAAATACCTGGGGACAGAGTGGTCAAATACCTGGGGACAGAGTGGTCAAACACCTGGGGACAGAGTGGTCAAATACCTGGGGATGGAGCCCTCAAATACCTGGGGACAGAGTGGTCAAACTCCTGGGAATGGAGCGGTCAAACACCTGGGGATGGAGCGGTCAAACACCTGGGGACGGAGTGGTCAAACACCTGGGGATGGAGCGGTCAAATACCTGTGGATGGAGCCCTCAAACACCTGGGGACAGAGTGGTCAAACACCTGGGGATGGAGTGGTCAAACACCTGGGAATGGCATGGTACCTGGGGACAGAGTGCTCATACACCTGGAAATGGAGCAGTCAAACACCTGGGGACCAAGTGGTCAAACACCTGGGGACTGAGTGGTCAAATGCACAAGCCTATGAGAGTGTTTCACATTCTAACCATAACACCTACCCTCCCTGTATTCTTCTAATTTTTTATAAAAAGACTTCTGTTTTTATGTTGTGTATATGAATGTTTTGCATATATTTACGTAAGCATCACATGTATGCAGTGCCTGAGGAGGCCAGGAAAGGGCACTGTATCCACTGGAGTTGGAGTTACAGGAGCTTGTAAGCCTCTGGATGTGGGCGCTGGGAACCATGTTCTCGTCTTGTGTAAGAGCAGCGTGTGCTCTTAGCTGCTCAGCCACCTCTTCAGCCCCTATGTGTCATTTTAACTAAGGTTTACAGTTGACATTAGAGGTCACCTTGTACATTCTTTGGGTTTGGACGAACGTGTTCACCATTGTCATATCGTGTGGTGTCATTGCTCTAAGTGCCCTCTGGCCTCTCCCTCTTCATCCCTTTCCCTGATCCCTAAACCTTGGCAACCTCTAACTTTTTTACTATCCCTGAATGTCGGGGCATGGGAACCAATCAGGGCATAGCCTCTCAGACAGGGCGTGGGAACCAATCAGGGCATAGCCTCTCAGACGGAATTCTTTCATTTGGTGCCCACATCAGGCTCCTCGATGTCTTTCATGATGCTCGTTTGTCTTTAGCTAGCATTCCGTTGTCTTCACGAACCACCATTTATGTCTATATTCCCCATGGAGGGACTTTTAGTGGCTTCTGAGCTTTGGCAATCTGACTAGAGCTGCTTCGAGCATCTGTGTTCAGGATCTATAACTTCACAGCTAGTTGGAGCACATGATCGGGAATGTTATTGTGGGCTCAGGTGGCAGAGTAGTTTTAATTATGTAGGAAACCATAAAACTGTGCCCCAAAGTATCAGGGCCTTTAATCTCAGCACTCGGGAGGCAGAGAAAGATGGATCTCTGTGAGTTCAAGGCCAGCCTGGTCTACAGAGTGAGTTCTAGGCCAGCCAGAACTGCTGTCTAAAAATAGAGATCTGTGTCTAGATTCCATTTTCCTTCGGGACGTCCGTCCGCTTGTTCCTGCGCTGTTGTGGACGGGACCCTCCTTTCCCCGCAGGGTCTCCAGGGGCCTGAAACTGTCCTTTCCATTCAGTGTTGCGTTGGCCGTTCTATGATCTTTTCCCTTCCCACATCAGCCTTCAAGTGAGTTTGTAGATGAAGCTGGCAAGAGCTGACTGAGGTCACGAACTAGGTCGGCATATCCATGATGGTTTGACACCCCTCATTAGTTCCATCTTCCGGTTTTTCATCTGAATTTCACCTCCTTCCCTATTAGACCTGGTGCATGTTTTGCCAGAGATATGCCCACTTACTTTCCTTTCTGTGGTGCTGACGCAAATGCTATTATATTTTGGGTTTCAAATTCCAGTGGCTTGTAAGATGGCGCTCGATCTTAAACACCAACCTAATAACCTCCAGCCCTCTGTGCCACTTGTGATTAGGTTTTTGTTGGTCGGAGGGGTTTCTGCGTAGAGTCATTTCTAATCAAAGACGGCTATATTTTACCATCCCCACCACTATGACCCATATTTCCTTCCCTTTGACTTCCCAGTACGATGGCAGAGGAGAGTGGGAAAGGAGGCAGCTTTGCTTTCCTCTGATCTTGTGGGACGGTATCTAGATTTAAGTACGATAGAAACTGTAGGTCTTTGACAATTCTTTTTATCAAGTTGTGGACGTTCTACTAGCTTCCTAGTTTGCTGAGGGGACGTGTGTGTGTGTGTGTGTGTGTGTGTGTGTGTGTGTGTGTTGGATTTTATCAAGTGCTCTTTCTGCTGTCTGCATGGTTACATAATTTTTCATCTTTAATTTGTTGGTGGCATAATTATGTTGATTTTGAATATGAGCCAGCCTATACCAAGGGTAAGTATTGCCTGAGATATGCCCACTTACTTATTAGCCACCCTATACCAAGGTTTCAACTTGGAGGTCTCTGTTAAGGAGTTTCGCAGCTAGTTTTTGGAAGATCTCTGCCATAGAGTTCCCTCCTATGGTCTTCACTTGGGTCGTAGTGAGATCGGCTGGCTAACATGAGTTCAGTATTCCTTTTCATTTTATTTTCTAGAAGAGAATTAGCACACTTTCCTTTTTTTTTCTTTCTTTCTTTCTTTTTTTTTTTTTTTTTTTGAGACAGGTCTCACTATAGAGCTTTGGCTGGCCTGGAACTCTCTATGTAGGCCAGACTGGCCATGAATTCACAGAGGTCTTCCTGCCTCTGCCCCAAGTGCAGGGACTAGAGATGTGTGCCACCATGTCCAGCTTGTTTATATGTTCTTAAATGTCTGAACAAATTTAATCATGGTGCTTTCTGCTTGGGAAAAGCTGTAAGTTACTCACTGCGCTTCTCTGAGAGATCTCGACCTGGTCAGAACACCTCGCTCTTGCTTTGGTGTTGGAGACAGTCTTCCAGTGGAGGCCACACTGGCCTTGACCTTGAGATCCTTCTTGCCTGCCAAGTAGAGCTACAGGTATGTGCTACCACTGTGTGACTTTTCATGGATTCAGTCTTTCCAGGAGTGGTTACAGCTCACCTAAGCTTGTCCCGCTATGGCCCTAGGGCTGCCCACACCGTCCCTACTCATCCTTTCAGCCGGTCCTGCCTTCATGTCTGTGGGCGACGTGTCCTCCCCTCACCCCGCTCTTGAGTTCCTTCAGCTCATCTGGATCTCACACTCCGGCGTGGCCAGCAGTTTTTCACTGGCATTGATCTTTTTGGCTTTGTTGATTTTCTGTATTGATTTCCTGTCTACAGTTCCACAGATTTCTGCTCTAGTTTTTATTTTTCTTCTGCTTGCTCTCAATTTCTTTCTCTCTCTTGTTTATTTTTACTTATTTGTTTCTATGTATATGAATGCTTTGTCTGTGTTGTACGTGGGTAACACACGTGTGTCTGTTGGCCACAGCAGTTGGAAGAGGGCTTCAGATCCCCTCGAACTGGAGTTAGGCTGGATGTGTGTCACAGTGTGGGTACTGGAACTGAACCTGGGACCTCTGCAAGAACAGTGAGTGCTCTTAACCACTGAGCCATCTCCCCAATCCCTCTTTCTCATTTCTTAAGGAGAGGCTCAGGCTACTGATCTTCTATATATTTTCTAATTATATGCAGTTTATGATATAAAATTTCCTCTGAGTTCCACTCTAATTGCATCTGGCAGTTTTTGATAAGGTCTACTTTCATTTTCTTATCAAAATATCTTTTAAATTTTTCCTTCAGCCCCTTTCTTTGATCCTTATAAACTTTAGAAACATGGCATGTAATAACTGGGAATTAGGATTTTTCAAGCTTTCTGCTGTTTATTCTAGTTTGATTCCATTGCAGCCCAAATGCATACTTTGATTTCTGCTCTTTTAAACCAAGGTGTGTTTATGGCCCACATGGGCTATCTCAGTGAACATTCCATGTGAGCTGGAGAATGGTGGTAGGTTCCGTGGTTGCTGGATGAGGTGGTCTATCTCTAGACCTCCTTCATGTCCAGATCTGATTCCTGATTTCCTGCCTGCGAAATCTTCCCATTTTTGTATCTATGGGATGTGTGCAGGTACACATCCGTGTGTGTGTATGTGAGGCCAGAGAACAACTTCTGATGTTTGCTCCTCAGGTGCCACCCAGTCTCACACTGGCCTGAAATTTGGCTAAGCTGGCTGGCCAGAAAACCCCAGGAGGGTGTCTTCTCCTTCAAAACGCTGGGTTATGAGTGTGTGCCACCTCTCCTGCCACTTTTTATGTGGGTTCTGGGGCTCAGCCTCAGGTCTTTCTGTCTGTTCAGTAGCCATCGCCCCAGCCCCTGCCTCTGTCCATTTCTGACCCAGACTTTGGCAGCTCCAGCTGTGGTGGTTTGTCTAATTTTCCACACAGTTCCAGCAGCTTTGGTCTCGTGTCAACACTGCCGTGGGGCATGCCATGTCTAGAATTGCCATGTCCTGAAAAAAGCTCCATTGCTGTGTCCTGGCCCATTTGTGCCTCAGTTTCCCTCATTCTGAAATGACTCTTGCTGAGGTTAATGTGGCTACTCAAGCTGTACTTTAGGGAGTGTGTCTTTCTCCACCTACTTTTAAAAACTGTGGCCAGCCGGGCATTGTTGGCATACACCTTTAATCCTAGCACTCGGGAGGCAGAGGCAGGCGGATCTCTATGAGTTCAGGCCAGCCTGGTCTACAAGAGCTAGTTCCAGGACAGGCTCCAAAGCTACAGAAACTCTGTCTTGGAAAAAACACAAAACAAAAAAATCGTGGTCAAATGTACATAGCATAAAATTTGCCATTGTAACTATTAAAAACATACTCATAGGTGACATTTGATTGTTTATAATATCACATGACTATTTCTAATTTTATAAAACTCTAGATAAAGTATTATTTTCACTTACAAATGAAAATTTATCTCAAGATCATATGTGTAATAAGGATGTGGCAGTCAAGAAATGACAAATGAATAAATAATAAAAATACTTGTTGTAAGTTATCGGCCCTGTGTACTGTTGTTTCTCTACTTTACATATCTGTGAATTTATTTACATTGCTAAATGACTAATAAAAATACTTCTTATATCTTATTTTATTTGTTACAGAATTTTAACCATTTAAGGAGAGAGCTCAGGCTAAGTCACTCACGTTGTCCTTGTGTAACTTCGCCTGCTCCAGGTGAAGCCCTGCCCTGTGTAACAGGAACCCTCCTCAGTCTCCTTTCCTCCTGGCCCTCGTTACCCTGTTATCTACTTTCTGTGGATTTGCCTATCTGAGGCACCTGTCTAGGGGAGTTCTGCTTTGCTTATCATCTGGGACTGGCTTGTTTCACTTAGTGAATATCTTTAAAGCATGTGGATGCTGTAGCGTGAATCAGGACTTTCTTCCTCCCGAGGCTGAGTAACCTTCCCTGTGTGGGCCTGTGCTGCCCTCTGTTCAGCCACACTTCTTCAATGGGTGTGCTATTGCTTCTACCTTCAGCCATTCTGCCTTCAATGGGTGTGTGATTGCTTCTGCCTGAGGCGGTTATGAGCAGTGTTGTTGCAGGTGTGGTGTACACACATCTGTGTTAGTCTCTGCTCTCGAGGCTTTGACTGCAGCAGGAATGGCTGGATCATATGTTGATCCCGTGTTTAACTGTGTTGAGGAGCCACAGGCTGCCTTATCATCTTACATCCTCATCATTGACACTGGAGCTCCAAGTCTTCTGCCTCCCTTTGGCCATTTGTGTTCAGTTCGCTGTTGTTTATTTTTCTGGTAAAAGTGGTCGTCCTATTGAACAGGAAGTGACTGTGGCTACTGGATGCTCAACTTTCTCGGTGTCCTTAGTGGCCATGTGTCTTGTTTGGAGAAATGTCTGTTCAAGTGCTTTGCTTATTTTTAAAATTGTGCTTTTGGGTTTTGTCATTGGATTTAGGAAT
Organism: Microtus obscurus; assembly: GCA_963919715.1. Lineage (NCBI taxonomy): Eukaryota > Metazoa > Chordata > Mammalia > Rodentia > Cricetidae > Microtus > Microtus obscurus. The sequence goes on from CAWTZC010000015.1 coordinate 28,563,092, forward strand.
CTTTTTATTTGACTCTTATAGGATATATGAATTGCAAACATTTTCTCCGATATTGTAGGTTGTCTTTCCACTGTCTTGGTAGCATCTCTGTCTGTGTTCACATCCATGGTGTGTGTGATCTGGGGGTTTAGTTCCGCCTCATGTGTGTAGGCTCCTTGAGTCACATTCCACTCGGGTAGTTTCCTTTGATACTCGAGTGTTTTGTATTTTTGTGACGTCCACCTTTGCTTGTTCTTTGGTCTCACATCTAAGAGATCATTGCCACACCTAATGTCATGAAGATGTCTGTCTATGTTTTATTCTAAGTGTTTTATAATTGGATCCCTTAGATTTTAGGCTTTGGTCCATATTGAGTCAGTTTTTATTTATGGTAGATAATAAGGCTTAGCTTCATTCTTATGCATGTGTTTATTCAGTTTTCCCAGCACCATTTGTTCACAAGATTGCCCGTTCCATAGTGAATGGTTTTGCATCGTTGTTGTGAATTTGTGGACCGCATTCCATCCTGCTGGTCTCTGTGTCTGTTGTGTGTCTGTCTGTCTGTTCTTGGTGGACTGTATTCCATCCTGCTGGTCCCTGTGTCTGTTGTGTTTCTGTATCTGTTCTTGGTGGACCGTATTCCATCCTGCTGGTCCCTGTGTCTGTTGTGTTTGTGTGTCTGTTCTTGGTGGACCGTATTCCATCCTGCTGGTCCCTGTGTCTTTTGTGTTTGTGTGTCTGTTCTTGGGCCAGCACTGTGTCATTTTCATACTTTGACTTTGTGATGAGTTCTGAGAGCAGGAAATGTGAGTCTTTTAACTTTGTTCAGCTCCCCCTGACCTAAGATTGTTTTGATTGTTGGTGTTTCTTAGGCTGACATATGAATTTGGGGATAGATTTTTTTTTTTACTATATCTATGGGTGGGGGAGCTAGTGAAATTTGGATAGGATAGTACTGATCCTAAAATTGTTTTGGATGATATCTGTGTCTTTACTCCTAACCTGTTTGTGTCTTTACTTTGAAAGTGGGTTTCTTGTAGACAGTATATAGTTGAGTCTTGTTTTATCTTCTGGAGTCTCACTGTGTCGTCCTGGCTGTCCTGGAACTTGCTCTATAGACCAGGCTGGCCTCAAACTCAGAGATCTGCCTGCCTCTGCCTCCCAAGTGCTGAGATTAAAGGTGTGCACCACCACCGCCTGGCTATAGTGCTGTCTTTTAAGTGGTGTTTTTAGACTCAGTTGAATTGACACCCTTAGGTTAATAGCTATCACATCAGCTGCTATGTTCTCTCTCCTGTTTCTTTTTGTTTTCCCTGTTCTGTTTGTTGGGACCTAACTGAACATTTTGTAGACTGATTCCATCTCCCCGTCCCCCCTTCTCTCACTCTTGTCCTTCTCCTGTCTCGTGTGGCAGTAATCGTTCTTTTCCATGACCCTGTTGTCACCCTGGAGTGTGCAGTGTGCATTTACAGCTGCTCCTAGTCCACCCGCAACACCGCCCTGACTCTCAGGTGGTGAAGTAGTGTGTCACTGTGTAGGCCTTGCTGTGTTGCTCACTCTGGCTTACCTGTTAGCTTTAATCACCAAATACATTGTTGCCACCATTGTTAAGGAGAAATAATTTTTTTTTTAAAGTTTCTGGAGACACGGTTTCTCTGTGTAACTGCTGTGACTGTCCTGGAACTCTCTTTGTAGACCAGGCTGGCCTTGAATTCCTAGAGATCCATCTGTTTCAGCCTCCCAAGAGTTGGGATTGAAGGTGTGCACCACCATTGCCCGGTGAAATAAAGTGTTCTTAAACATATATGGGAGGAGTTGTTCCCCAGTAAACTTGTCTATTGAGAAACATTAAAATTTGAAAAAGAAAAAAAAATGGCATAGGTGAAAAACTGGGATCTACCAAGAGAAAGAGAAGGAATAAGTAAAGGTGACATGAAATACGTTTTAAATAAATAAACAAATAAATAATGCTATTTATTACTCGGTCTAGTGGATAATAGTTTATTAAAACAGTAGCAGCAGCAATAGATTTGGTGGTTATAGCTAGAGGAGAAACAAGATACACTGGGAAATGAGAGGACGGGGATGAGAGAAAGGAGAGAGAAGAAAATGCAATCAGTATATAAAATGTTCATGAGGATGGACCGAAAAGGAAAGACAAAAAGAAGCAGAAACAAACATAGAAGATGGTAGCTAATGCGATAGCTAGAGATCTTACTCTGCTTCCATTGTCTGAACTCCTCTGAGTCATCATCCAATATTCTGTTGGGTTTTTGTTGTTGTTTTTGTTTTTGTTCTTACCCATATCGCAGGTCCTGGGCATTTTGTTGTTTGTTGTTGCTGCTTCTCCAGTCCTTTCTTCAGCTCTGCCCAGTCAGGTTTTGAACTCCCGCAAGCCATTCTGCATTTCTGTCCGTGTCTTTGATATGCAGAATTTTTTTTTCGTTCTTTCTCAGAATTTCCACTCTCGGATCACAGTGCCCATCTGCTTCTGCGTGTATTCCAGTCTTCCCATTAGCGCCTCTAACATGTTGATCGTAGCTGTTTCCAGCTCCCAATCTGCCAGTTCCAGCATCTCCTTGCCACACTGGAGCCTGCTTGCTCTGTGTCTTTTTGTCCTTTTGTTTTATCTGTGGTTTTTGGCTGAAAGATGGACATAATGTCGTGGATACAACTCTGGAAGAGCAGACCTTCAGATCCGAAGATTGCATGCTGGGGACAAAGGTCTGTCACTCGTGCTTAGGTCTCAGTGTCCAGGCTGTGACGTCATGCCTGCCTCTCCTCCCTTCCTTTCCCCTCATACATGGTACAGGACAGCTAGACGGGGCTGGGTTCATTTCTGGCTTTAGTTAGCCAGCATTCTGGCCAGTAGGCTTTCTTAAGAGGAATAGAATAGTAGAGTGTCTTTAAAATGACTTGTTCCCTCCACCCACTGCCCAAAGCCCTAGGGAGTGTTCCTCTGAGTTCACTGTGGGAGCTGGCAGGGTTAGGAGGTTAGGAGTGCGAGGTTGGCCTGTCCTCGTTGAACTTCCGGCACGAGGTATGAGGTCATGCCTTCCCCAGCTCTGACTCCCAAAGTCTGAGCTCTGCTAAGTTGTAGTTCTCTGTCTTCCCAGTCTGGGAGCAAGGATGAGCAGCCGTTTGCCTAGTGAACCTAGGAAGAGTTAATGACCTCTAGCATGTTCGGATTCGTGTGTGAGAAGGAGAGGGGCCGTTCCGAAGCCTTTTATGCTGGACCAAAAAAATGCCTCAACTTTGCTTTCCACAGTAGGTTCTTTAAACAAAACAAAACACAAGCTCCTACCTGAAACTTACTTTACCCTGCCTGCCTGATTCAGAGCCACGCTCCTTTACCGTCTCCTTGGTATCTCTGAGTTTGGAGTGGTGAGCCTTGACCCTCTTCCTTGGCATCCCTGTTCCAAGCGTATCCACTAGGGTAAATCCATATCTGCTGAGCCTATCGGCAAGTTCTCATTGCCACCTGTGTCTGACCTTACTGCCACCTGGCTGAGTCTGGCTGGGGTGGGGGTAGGTCACTTCCGTGGTCCAAGGATGGCCATGGTAGAGCCTGGAGGGGTCAGTGGTTTACACACTTACCTTAGGAATTTATTAATATGCTTTATGAGTCTCTGCTGAGTCATGGCTAGGGTGCCAGGGAGATGAGCAAGCCAGCCTCGTGTGACCTTTTCGACTGGTATGGGCTTCCTGGTACATTATGGGGGAGGCCTGGGGAAATGGGGAATGGGCCAAGATGGGGAAACTTCTAGATTTTACAGCAGAAAAGGATATTGGGCGGGTCTGGTTGCCAGAGACCACCCCACACCCTGCTCCTGTGGCCCCTTAGTGTGCAAACGCCAGTTGCCAAGTCAAGAGATTTCCAGACCATTCCGTGCCAGAATGGAGGGAGGAGAAGAGGGCCGGAAGCTGGGACTCACTCACGCTGGAAAGCGAAGGGCCAGCCTGCGGACCAGATATCGTGTGATACATAGTGCCAGGGCGGGCATTGCCGCTCAGCCATTGTGCAGGCAGGCAGCTGTGGCCCGGGGCTCTATTCCTGCCTCACAGTTGTTACTCTTGCAGCCAATGCTTGGCCTGTTGCTGGGACAGGAGAGTCAGCAGTCAGGGCTGGTGACGGACGAGCCATCCCATACCCCTGCTCTGCCCAAGCACGCCCTCTCAGCTGCCCAGGATGCTCGCGGCCCTGCTCCCACCTCCCTGTGTGGGCAGTGCCAGTCGGTGACACTGGGGACGTCGATGGCAATGGGAAGGATCCAGGAAGAGTGGTAGAGACTCTGCCCCTGTCACACCCCTCAGACAGGGGCCTGAATGGGAGGGGTGCTGGGCAAGAGAAATGAGTGGGGAGGAGCCCCCAAGAGCCTGTGAGGCCTCACCTGGCCCCAGAGCACCACCCCAACACATGAGTCCTGCTGCCTTGAGACCCCAGGGTAACCAGACAGTCCAACCACAGCAGGGAGGAGTCAGAATGAGAGGTGCCGGGGCTGTGAGGCTGAGCTCTAGTAGAGAGTGATGAACTCAGGCCGTGGAGGCTCGTCACCAGGGTAAAGACATCCTTGTGCCAACAGCACCTGAACTCGTGAGGTGTCAGTGACAGGGTCCAGTGTCTAGCCATCTGCACACACGTGAGTTTTCCGGGCAACAGGCCTGGTCGCAGGAAGCCGAGGGTGTCCCCTTCAGCCCAACCCTACCAGTGGAACTGCAGGGAGAAGATGGGGGCCCTGCTAGGGCTCTCCCCATCTGAGATGTGCTCGCAGTTCCTCCGAGGGCAGCAGCTGTGACCCTGGGGTGAGGCCAAGGAATCTGGGTGTGTATGGTGTAATCTCACGGGTGACCACATTCACCCTTCAGAAGCCTCCGTTATGGGCTTCTGTGGGTCACACAGAGCATCCAGCAGGATTCAGTGTTTGCTCCTCAAAATGTTCAGTTCTCTTGGAGCGTTTTTTGAATGAAGATTTCTGTGGTCACTAGGTTAGGAGAAAGCCGCCCTCCTGGGAGACTCGCAGTCCTGAAAAGCCTTACATTGAAAAAAATTAATGTCCCACTCCACAAACACAACATACCAGCACATGCCCACACAAACACAAAATAAATAAGATGAAAAAATTAAAAATAGATCAGGGAGTGGTGGCACATGCCTTTAATCCCAGCACTTGGGAGGCAGAGACAGGTGGATCTCTGTGAGTTCGAGGCCAGCCTGGTCTACAGAGTTCCAGGACAACCAGGGCTACACAGAGAGATTCTGTCTTGAAAAACAAAAAAAGTAAACAAATAAGAAATTTTAAATTAAAATTAGAAGAGGGTAATTTCATATGTCATTAAGTTCGAATGGGGCCACACCAGAGATGTAACTGGTATTGTCATGGGTAGATCACACAGATTTGCAGAGGACACCGTGTGATCACTCAGGCATAGATTGGGGTGATCCATCTAGATGCTAAGAAACAGATGCCACAGTGCAGAGCAGGGGGAGCCCTGGAGCTCTCAGGCCAGGGCCAGAGTGCCTGGCAGCTGGAACATGACTGGCTGTTGCTAGGGTCATAAATTAATGTAAAAGCACCCAACGACTGTGCTTTTGGAAATGAACTCCGTGGAAATAACCAAATTGCTCACGGCAGGCAGTTGAAGGGATGGCAACCTGGAAACAGCCCTTCAGTTGCCAGAGAAGTACCCAGCTGGCAAATGAGGGATGTTCTCCGCAGCTCGAGAAGGGGCTCTTGGCAAAGTGTGGGCATTGCGTGTGCAGTACCATTCTGTGGAAAAGGCGAGCTCCAAGCAACGGCTTGCTGAGAAAGACATGCTTGGTGCTTGGAGACCATGTGGAACTTGTGTGCATGCAGACAGAATTCAGGCTGTACAAATGCTTGTCCCCAGAAGGGTCGCCACAAGCCCAGTGCTCTGAATCTAAGATGTCTGCATGCTGGGCAGGGCTGGACAGACAGTCTGGGAGCTCAGTTTGCCCTCCAGCCATCTGTGGTGGTACTGGACAGCAAGCGTTTCTCCGTGAGGACTTTGCTTCTGTCTAGAAGGATAGACAGTTGGAACACTCCCCTCACCAGCTCTGACTCCAGGGTCAGTGGGGCAGTGGAGGTGACGGTCACTACTGCAGGTCACTCACAGGGTGTCACACAGCACAGCAGCGCTGTGGAAGATGTGTCCAAGGCATGTGGAGTCCTGACAGGGACAGGGAGCAGAACAATAGACAAACGGCTCCTGTGTAGGGAAGTCTCCTGGTGCAGATCCACACCTGCTGTCAGGAAGGGCACAGTGACTCCAGTGTGTTCGTACTGACCTTGGTTACTGCGTTGCACACATTGTAATCGTAATTACAATAATGCAAAGGCACTTCCTGTTAGTGATAGGTGGATAGATGGGCTCTGTTCCCCCCCCCCCGAGACAGGGTTTCTCTGTGTTGCTTTGGAGCTTGTCCTGGAACTCACTCTCATAGACCAGGCTGGCCTCCATCTGCCTGCCTCTGCCTCCTGAGTGTTGGGATTAAAGGCATACACCACCACTGTCCAGCTGGGTTCTGTTCTTGTATAGTTGCTTAGAAGTTAAAAAACACATCAAAGAAAAATCTTGTGATAAAATTGATACTTTGTTCCAAGCAGAGGTTAATGTTTCCAGCAAATCACTTAGGTCACTGTTAAATAGGAGAGAACTCAGCCACTCAGGAGCCTGAGTTGGGAGGACGGTTTGAGACCAGTGCTTCAGAATCAGCCTGGAAAACTCCATCTTAGATTAGAATAAACAGATGGAGAGATGGCTGGAAGGATGGACAGACGGATGAATGGGTAGATAGATGATAGAAAAGGTTTCTGCATCTTCACTTTTAAGAACCCCTTATGAGCAGAGGGAGGAAGGTGTTTTCTTTACCTTAGCACATAAATTGCAACTTAAAGATAAATGAACTGTGAAGGCTCTCGGTGTGGCCACGCCTTCCACCTTCTCGTTCATCTTTAACTCTGACTTGATTAGCAGAGCATGCTTGGAACTGACCAGATCAGAAGATGAGACAATGGTCGAAGTAGGTTTCAAAATAGCCATCCAGTAATTTTGAGTAGGAAATAAAACCATTGCCTGCTCAGCTTATTCCAAAAAGTTCTGCTGGAGATAGAAGGTGGTGTCTGGTGGGCAGGCTCTGCTGAGGAGGATCCCCTGTGCAGATCTGCTTGGGTAGATCTACTGAGGGGTCTGATGGTGTGGACCTGCTGAGAGGATCTTCTGGGGGTCATCTAGGAATACTGAGTTTGTTCCTGGGGCATACCCTGGACCCCCATGGGCCCTTAGACAAAGAACCTGTCTGGGTAATATCCGTCCGTCTGTCAACAGGGCCAGGAGGGTTGGAGCTTTGATTTTTATTCAAGGTTCCCGATCACCTAAAATGTAGATGCCCCTGGAATTGCCGGCAGCCTTTCTGTGGATGGCAAAGTCCCTGACTCAGCTCTGAGCTGCCATTGGAGCTGGCTTCTAGGAGGATGTGAAATGCGCTGTACTTGGTTGTCAGGCAATCGAAGGCGTTTGTGGGAGAGGGCCAAAGTCCTGGTGGCAGGTGTACTTATGCAAATAGTTAGCTTCCCTCACAGGCACAGGCCAGCAGAAACTCAAGACAGAGGCAGGAAAGCCCAGGGTAGCAAGAAGAGGCCACAGGGCACGGATACAGGGTGAGGATGCAGAGAAAGGAGTGGGAAATGCCTACTAAGAGCACAGACTCCAAACCTTGTGTGGGGGTGGCTAAGAGCACCCCTTTGACTTGTCTGTCCTGGGTGTGGTCTGCAGTGGCTCTGTGACCTGTAGGGGTGGGCAGGGGTCTGGTCCCTATCTACACCATCCTAGAAGCAGAACCATGAGGCTGGTGCTTTCTGGGTGCTGGATGGTGCTGTTTGGCATCTGCAGGGGTCATCTCATCTCACCCAGACATGGTCTAGGAGAAGATGAACAGCCATTATCCACTTGCCATCTGGAGTCCCCAGAGCACATCCGACAGGGTCTGTAGGAGAAAGGATGTCATTGCCAGTATCTTTTAACCATACTCCGAGATCTGGGAACCATGGTAAGTCGGCCTTTGCCAGTGTGACAGTGACTCGGTTCTCCCTGCCAGGAATCTTGGGCAGAGGCAGTAACTATGGACCTGAGACTACTGGTCTACCATCTCCTGTGAGCATCAGCTAAGGTCCCTGCAGTAGCCATGCTGTGGTCAGGCAGCAGGGGGCAGCCTGGGCAGCGGGAGAGCCTGGAGTAGGACAGAGAGCCGCAGAGGGGAACAGGAAGGGAGTTCTGACAGAAATCCGCGGTCAGCAACAGGCAGCAGGCTCCTGGTGTTGGCTGGCTTGGCCGCATCTCAGAGGCAGGACCTTTGGAAATCCTGAAGCCAGATGCTGTCTGTGGAGCGGGGTGGGGGTGAGGGGATAGTAGGTGGCCAGAATATCTGTCAAAGAGCAGGAATTGACAAGTGGTTGAGAAGATGGGGGCAGATGGGTCTCCTGACTCTTCCTCCAGGCATCTGTGGCCATCTGACAGGACAGATGCTTTTCCCCTGGAGCTTCTCCCCGGGGGACTGCAGTGGAGATGGCACCCCAGTGACAAGCAGGTGTGGAGAGCAGTGGCCTCAGATTGCCCAGCTCTGGAGCTCCAATCCTGCATGGAATTAAACCTTCCCCCTTTCTCAGGCCCGTCTCCAGGTATTGTTGGTCCTGTCGTAAATGAGACAGTATTTGGAGCTCTCGGCAAATCAGGGCTCAAAGAGCATTTTCTTGTTTTAATTAGGTTTATTTGATTTTAAAAGCCCTATACCGTGCTTGGCGCCCTGGGGCTTGTGATCTGAACAGGTTATTCAAATCACTTTCTCCTCAGCTCTAAAGCAGGCGGCTAGCACCAGGCATCTCATGGGTGACCTTGGTGCTCAGATGAAGTTCACGCAGTGTCTAGCAGGTGTCAGCCTGCTCTGCTTTGTGTCCAGCTCCCTCTGGACCTCTTTCTGCCCATGGCTCCGCTTCTGCCCCTGTTGCCATGGGTAGGTGGCTGGTTTTGGAGTCAGTAGTATTTCCGAGGTGATTACTGCCACGGCCCAACCCGCCTGCCTGTGCTGCTACGAAGCAGAGGGGCTACAAGCCCCCATTCCCCAGGCTCTGCTGGTTCTGAGTCTGACCGTGTGGCCTCAGTGTTGGTAGGTGCCCCCCTTTTTCTCGGCCACTCTAATAGTGTCTGACTACTTCATGGGAACCTGAGGGACCCCCTCCTACTTCCTGCCCCTCTCCCTGGCCATCATCCTCCTGCAGCCGCTCCTGCACTGCTAGGCTGGACCAGCACCAAGGTCTGGCAGCTCCAGCGTCCGAAGCACCTGTGGCGCTTTCCGTCTGTCCTGACTTCCATGTCATAGACTCAGGGCGGGGCCTAGCACCAGAATTCAGGGTGGGCAGGACACAGCCTGGCTGTAGAGAGCCCCCGGGGAGAAGGACAGGAATGGGCAGATAAGTGGTCATAATAAAGTGGAGAGACTAAGCCCCATCTCTCAAGATGATGAGCAGGAAGATCGAAAGTTCAAGGCCTATGTGGGCTCTGGGGAAAGTGAAGTTGGTACAGGGATGTGTGGGGATAATCCAGGAGGAGTTAGGAGAGAGGAGCGGGGGTGGACATGATCAAAATACATTGTGTACATCCATGAAGTTCTCAGAAGAATAAATTAAAATATAATATATTAAAAATAGGTATTTTTTCTGTCACAATTTTTAAAAAATGGAGATACAAAATCATAATATAATGGTAGTTTCTTTTTCTTTTGGTTTTTCAAAACAGGGTTTCCCTGTAGCTTTGGAGCCTGTCCTGGAACTAGCTCTGTAGACCAGGCTGGCCTTGAACTCACAGAGATCCGCCTGCCTCTGCCTCCTGAGTGCTGAGATTAAAGGCATGCGCCACCACTGTCTGGCTCATAATGGTAGTTTCTTAATAAAAAAAAAAAACAGTGTCTGCTTGGGCAAGTTGGTAACAGTCTGTCTTTAAAAGAATAAAAAGGGGGCTAAATGGTAGAGCGCTTGCCTTATGTGAAGGAAATCCTAGGTCCAGTGTTAGGGAGTCTGGATGGGGTGAGGGTGAGGGATGGAAATGAGCATGAGAGACTATCGTGAGACCCTGTGAGGGGGCGATCCTCAGAGGAGACCAAGCTGTTTGAACTGGGTCTTGAAGGATGTGTGTGAGGCAGGGACGGGGTGACAGTTCAGACCGAGGGTCTTTGTCCGTACTGTTTCTCAGCCATTATTAACTGGAGTGACAGATGCTATCAGAGAACAGTGCTGTGAGCCCTGATGGAGACAGCGATGGCATGGAGATGGCCATGGTGTCAGGGACCCCCACCTTGCCTGTGTGATACAGGCTAAACAATGTCTGTGGCTGCTTGCAGGGGGCATTCCTGGGACAGTGACATGTGGCAGGTGGCAGCGTCACTGGGGAAGAAGAGAGTAGTTCTGCAGCTGCTTCTCCAGGCCTGCAGTGGTCTGGGGAATGGCTGCGCTGGCAAGGAGCCTGTTCAGACTGTTCAGAGCTGGCTTCAAAGCCATGGAAGAGGTGACTCCAAGGCACTGAGCACACACACAGCGGCTTCCGGGGTCAGCCTTCCTCCTCTCCCTTCGTAGCAGCCTCCTTCTCCCGGGAGGGTGTCTGAGTCGCTGGAATGGGGTCTCCTGCCTGTGATTGAGGCCAAGGCCTCCTTCACAGTTCCTCGCTGCTGCTGAGAACTCACTGGCTGCCTGACTGTTCCTGCACCTCCCCACCTCACAGCCTCATCCCTGCTTCTTCCCTCTGGCAGCTGTCCAGCCCTGGCTTCTCCCTTCCTGCTGGGTGCCTAGCCCAAGCCTGTGCTGACAGCTCAGAGTCTTCTGCAGAGGAAAAGGGGGCATCTGGACCAGGGAGGAAACTCTCCAAGCAGTCTGTAGGCTGTCCACCAATCACAGACTCTTGGTAGTTTTGTGTCTGGACACACTCGTGCTGCAAGAGGACTGTGGCTCACAGACACTCATGTCCTTCCCTGGGTCTGGTCAGCAGCCAGGAGCCTGTTCTCTGATAAGAGGGTATTTGGGGGGCCTCTACCCTGCTTTACAAATGAGCTCCCCACCTGAGACAGGGTCTCACATTGCAGACATGCACAGTTTGGCCTCCTATGAGGTCTTGGCCCTGGCACGGGAAAGCAAGACTGTGCACTCCCTTCAAGAGCTGGCCTGGACCTCCCAGAAGATGCTTGCACAGCCAAACTGTGGGTGTTGCATCCCCTGGGCTTGAGCAACACAGATGGGAGCTCAGACCCAAGTAAAGGGAAGGTGAGGCTGGCTGGAACAGAGAGCCACATAGCTGCTCTGTGAGGCCTGCTGCTTCAGAATGTAAATGGGGAAACTGAGCCTCAGGAGGAAGCTGGTGCAGACACAGTGGCTGTGGGGGACAGTAGTCCAGGGTAGGGTATGGTTCAGAGGTGGTGTACGTCCCTACAGTGTGCAAGACTCTGGGTTCCTTCTAACACAGCTAGAAACAAAACCAAAGAAGAAAACTAGGAGAGAAAAAAAAACACCAATGACTCTTTCTTTACATTTTCCTTACAAAGGAATATTTTGAGACTGTAACTCTCACATAAATGGAAAAATGGAACAAGAAGCTACTGATAGAGCACAGGCCACGCCTGCCACCCCCGCCCCTGAGCAGCCCGCACCCTGTCCACAGGGTCACAGCAGCTAGGCTGTGGTGGCCAGCCTGAGACCTTGTCTCTGCCCCGGAACTGAAGCCACTGAGTTTTGTGGCTGTGGAGTATAACCGCTGGCCATGGCGGCCCGAGCCATCCTGGAGCCAATCAGATGGAGAGCTATTACTTATTTTTTCCTAGAAAAGTGAATAATACATTTTTACAAAGATTCATCTGGAAGGACTGTACCAAAAAGAAATGGTGGTCACTCTCTGAGACATGGTGTTCTGAGAAGAGTACCTTAGGGGTACAGAGGTAGACATGAGGGGCTGGACCAGGGAGCGCTTGGCCTGGTTCAGCCTCCTCTCCCCTTGACTGCGGGGCAGCTCTGCGGGCAGCATGCAGAGCCTTTCCTGATGCTGTCACTGTAAGCCATACCCATGACTTCCGGGACTTCCTTGTGCCCCACCCTGGACCCCCACGTCCTCTTCTGTGGCACGGGGACAATGTTGTATCCCAGGGGCTCCCTGCCTCCCACTTTGCAGTTAAGCGATATAATACTACTCTCAAGCTTTCTGTGAGTCCTTGTATCCAGCTTGCACCGGTTCCCAGTAAACCTGTGCTCCAGACTGGCCTTGCCTCTTGGAAGGACATGTCAGGGTATCATGAACTCATTCCAGCTGACCAATGGATCAGGACCTGGGTGTTGTGCAGGAATGGAGTGGGGACCCTCCCAAGGAGACCAGCTGGTCTCCTCCTCACAGAGTCCCCACAAGAGTGGCCTGTCCTGCTGATGCCAAATAGGGTGGTGGGGACTGTGTGGGAGGGGCACAGGCTTTCTTTGGTCACTGGCCATGTGCCTGAGGCCTGGCAGTGGCTAGATTCCAAGTGTCTTTGGGAGATTAATTGCTTCTCTCTCTCTCTCTCCCTCTCGCTCCCTCTCTCTGTGTCTGTCTCCTGCCTTGCGTCCTCTCCAGGGGGGCTTTCTCTGTGGTCCGACGCTGTGTCAAGCTCTGTACCGGCCATGAATATGCAGCCAAGATCATTAATACCAAGAAGCTGTCAGCCAGAGGTAGGATCCGGCAGGGGCTGCCTATCGGGACTGTGGTGAGGGGACAGGGAATGCCAAGGCCTTCAAGATGGCTTTGGCTGAGTGGACATGGGAGGAATTTGCCCTCAGCTCACAACTTTCGCTCTGCAGTTTGGGGGTTGCCATCTAATCTTTCTGGGGTTCCACGTAGCTTCTCCATCTCCATTCCAGACCTGAAGAGACAAGTTGTCAGGCTAGTGAGGCACTGGGGTACTAGGTGGTATTTCCCTAAAGTTATGGCCAAGGAGAAGCAGTGACTCCAGGCTGTGGGTGGGTGATGGTGAGCTCCTGTTGGCGTCTCGCTGCTGGTGAAGTACCATCCTGGTGCATCTTGGGTATCCAGATGGTTTCTTAACTGAGTCTTCTGAGCTGAGTACGGCATCGTCTGCCCCAGGGAGGCCTCTGCAGGCGTGCAGGTGTGCAAGGAGGGGTCTTACATGGTACTGGCCGGGTGGATCACCCAGACAGAGCCAGGGCCTGTTGCGGGTGAGGACACATCATTTCAGGCAGGTTATCAGAAGCCACTCTTGGGGCTTCCTGGGGATGGGGTACAGAGTGAGTAGGAGTCCTGGCATTGCATAGGGATCTGGATAGAATCCCCAAGTGGGGTGGGCTGGAGGCGTGGTGAGGCCATGGGGGTGGCGAGTGGGTGGCTGCCAGTGTGAAATGGCATTGCCACGTCACCCCTCTCTTCCCACGTCCTCCTCCTCCCGTCCTCAGACATTGCAGCCTGAGTGAGCTTCCAGACTGAAATCTGAGCTAATTGAGGGCCAAGGAGCCCTGACCTCTCACCTCTCTTACCCTGAGTGGGAGATGCTTTAGTGCTGAATTAGGGCATAGGCAGGGTCTCCTCTAGTGGGCGTGTTGAGGATGTGAACCATTGTCAGTCTCCAGTTTCCAATCTGACAACCCACAGGTCATGTAGCTGATACCACACCTACAATTTATCGACATCTGTGTAAGCATGTTTGAGCACCTGCTGTATACCAGACCATCAGGGCTCTCATATGTGTTTCCTCTTGGAAGCATTTTCTGAACCTAAGATAGGGTCTTCAAGGTCTTCAAGGCCCCGGGATGCTTCTGTATCAGCTGCTGTCTTTATCCCTATCACTGGGTAATACCTGGGACTGCTTAGTCCCTCCCCATGGTGGACCTCCAGCCCAGAGGGCCAGGGAAGGTAATGGTATGCAGGAACCTTGGCAAGTTCTCTTCTGTGCCCTAGATGGGGAGCCAGCTTTGATGGTAGAGTCTTGAGTGCCCCTTCTCCTGAGATTCCTCATGCGCTAGATGTGGGTCACCTGCTGTCAGTGGGCCCTCCCTCTGTCCTGAGCTGTGATTCAGGGTCTGAGGCTGTGAGCTGGGTTCTTCTCTGCCAAGACACAGAACCAGCGTGGAGCCCTCCGTTGTCAGAGAGAGCCCGGGCCCCGTGTGAGATCAGTTCCCATGGTTTCCAGACCATATCCCAGAGCCTGCACACTCCACTGCACACTCCTGGGGAGAGAGCACAAAGGAGGGTCACGATTCGAGGCACATTAGGTGTGTGTGCGCACGTGTGACGTTGTCTCTGTGTGGTATGAATGCCCCACACTGATGGTAATCGTGCTGGGGTCAGCTCCCGCAGAGGGCTTGCAGTATACACTGTGCCAAAACTTGGGACCCTCTGTGCTCACTGATGCGGTGTTGGCTTGCACAGATTTTTGGCCTCATGAATCCAGGAGGATGCTGAGTTTTGTGGTCAGCCCCATTCCCTCTTGTCACCATCCTAGGCTGATCGGCTTTTGCCACATTGGTGATTTGTCCCGCCCATGTCCCTTGCTGCCGTGAGGGCTGCCTGGTACGCAAGGGTGTCTGGGAGACAGGTTACTTCCCACTGTTGTGTGCTGTGCTTTTGAACAAAGATTGCTCTTCTCCCCGCTCTATTTTGGTTCCTGGCCATGCTAGCAGACCCACAGGAGCCTTGGCCAAGCCAGTTGCTTGGTAAGAGCTGCATGAGTTATGTTCGGCAAAACCATGCTGTTTTCTCAATCAATTTAATTGCCTAAAAACCCCCATCCAGATTGATTAACTTAAGCAACTCAAGTCCCTAATGCTTCATGTCTCCTTTTGCCTCTCCACCCACCACTGAGAGGTAGTAGCCACTCCTCAGTCCTCCTTGGTCTTCACGGGGGCCCTCAGAAGCCCTGCCGATCTAGACCTTGGCCCCGTCCCAAGGAGATGCAGAGAGCTCAAGCTCCACCTGGGCTGGCGGTGGACTCTGCAGGCTGTATGACCCCACAGGGCCACTCGCTGGGCACCTTCCTTCACAGCTGGACGACTTGTGCCCCCTCCCCACCACTAACAGCCTAGCACTGTGCTGCTGGCCCCCGTTTTCTGTGACCTCATCCCCGACAGCCTTTTCTGCCCCTTTTCACATTTAATCTTTCCTGGGGGCCCATACAAGACCCTGATGTGTCTAGCTAGACCCCCACCCATCCTACAGATTCTCTCCGCCTGCTGGGTGGGGCTGGGATGAGTTCCTGGCAGTCAGAAAAAGTCACCCCAAAAGTTGTATTGGTGGCTGAGTATTGAGGGGTAAATAGAAATTTGTTAGGCTTGAGTAGAAAACCATCTATTTTTCCATAGACTTTGGCAACCTCCTTGGATTAATCAATCCTCTATTTATATCCTCAAAGTGCTTCACAAGCTGGGAGGATTGAGGGGAGTGGGTGTCTGAACCCCCAGGTTTGGTCTGGCTTCTTACCCATGACCCTGACCGGAGTGCCCACGAACCCTTTAGCTGTCGGGCGGCTGTTGAAATGCATTGCCAGTATGTGGGGGCATGGGTGTGGGAGGGGGACCCTTATCACCCTGCTCCCTGCCAGCTGGGCTGGACAGTGGGAGGTGGGGGCGGCAGCAGAGGAGGTGGGTCTAAACTTACAAACATCTGTAAACACCACCCCCACACCACCTTCCCCAGTACTCTCACTAGGGCTATTCTGCTTTGGTCTGCTCTCAGAAGGCAGGCTGGCCCTGCCTGCTTCCACCGAGAGTCTCTTCACTGCCCAGCCCCAGCCTTTTCTTGAGTAATTTTTTTTTTTTGAGACAGGGTTTCCCTGTGTATCTTTGGAACCTCTCCTGGACCTCGCTCTGGCCTCGAACTCACAGAGATCCGCCTGCCTCTGCCTCCTGAGTGCTGGGATTAAAGGCGTGCGCCACCACCCGACGAGCATTTTTTTTTCACTATAAACTTTTAACACGGAACTTTCTCTCAAGTATCAGCTCTTGGCGGCTCTTGCGTGTGTGTGCCCCAGCCCCCAGACTGCTCGGCATCCTCAGCAGAAGAGGCAGTGTCTCACTTCCTTGACATCATCGGATGCTCACACCTGTTCTGCCATGTGCTTGGGTGCAGCAGGATGGCAATGGAATCGTGTAGTTGGGTCATCATCGACATTCAGCCCCTTCCAGGCAGAATCTCTGAGGGGTTGCCCAGGAACTCATCCCAGCCCCCGCCCCCTGCAGGTGGGAAGAATCTGTAGGATGGGTGGGGGTCTGTCTAGACACATCAGAGTCTTGTATGGGCCCACGGGAAAGATTAAATGTGAAAATAGTCACAAAAGGCTGTCAGGGATGAGGTCACCTGAAGCAGGGGCCAGCAGCACAGTGCTAGGCTGTTAGTGGTGGGGAGGGGGCACAAGTCGTCCAGCTGTGAAGGAAGGTGCCCAGTGAGTGGCCCCGTGGGGTCATACAGCCCTGGTGGAGCCTGAGCTCTCTGCACCTCCTTGGGCTGGGGCCATTTCCGGGTCCGGGTCTGCCTTGTCACACCTGCTGGACCCAAGATGGTTTTCCGTTTGACCCTAACAAACTTCTACTTAACCCACAATACTTAGCCAGTGCAATTTTTGCAGTGACTCCTAGGAACTCATGACTGTGGTATGGCCCTAGAATCTTAGCCAAGAGGGAGGCCTGCAAGGAAGCTGACCCTGGATCAAATCCGAGTCTGAGCAATAACCCAGAGCTGGCCTTCACTTGGCTGCTGTGGGCTTTGCCTGTTTCCCTCCCGTGTCCACAGTCGGCCTCAGGAGGATGGTGATGACGGTACTAGGAGGCCAGTGGTGCCCGGGAGATGGCGCTGCGGAGGCTCCTGCCTGGCTCTGGTTAACAGACAGAGCCCTGCCTCACCTCTCACCTTTGTCTGCATTTCTCTGTCCTGTGTCCCCGCTGTCCCGACTGCCTTCCCATAGGTCCCCATTCTTAGCCTTAGCCTCTTGCACCCTTTGGAAGGGGTGAGGGAGAAGGTGTCAGGTGAGCTGCCAGATTCAAGGTGGGTGACTCCTCTTGGAGGGGGTGCCTGGCATCAGCTCTGTGCTTTATCCTCCCCGCACTTCAGTTTTCCCAGGTGAAAATGGAGATAGAGCTGCCTACTCAGACAAACGTGCTGGAAGCATGAGTGTAGCCATGCCTGCAGCCCCTTCCCCACCACTCCTTCTGGCCAGATAGCAGTGGCGTCCTGACTCTCAGGGCTTCACATGGACACTGTTGTCCTCTGTGCACTCAACACTCTTCTCCACTCTTGTCCTGGATCAGCTGGTTGAGCCCTGCCGGCGCCGGGGCCACTGGCTCACCTTGCAGCCTCCCAGCTCCAAGCTGAGAATATTACAGAACCATACTCTCCATGTGTCCAGCTCTCCCTGGGGTCTCTGCCCAACTGTCCCAGCATCCTCCTTCCTATATACTGGGTTCAGACTTCTTAAGGTAGGGAGAAAGGCCCCCCAAAAAACACTGGGGGATTTCTAGACACCTGCCTGCTACCTTCATTTACAATTGTTATTCAAGTTCAGTGAAGAGATGGGGACCTCACTTTTCCTCAGATAACACCAGGAATCTGGGGAGCACTGTGGTCCCCATATCCAGTGCACCCAGAGGGAGGTGGCTCTGGTCCTTCAAGCTGTTGGGAGGAGAAAGTTGGTACTGAATGCAGAGCAGACAAGGCCTCCCAGTAAATGACAGAATTCACAGTTATACACACACACACACACACACACACACACACACACACACGGCTACTCTTAAGAAAAGCAGCTAAAGGAAAGGAGTTGCTGTAGGGAGATCATTAGGCATATGAGTCTCAGAAACATTTTGTGTTCTTATTCCCTTCCCTCACCGCCACACTAAACAGCTGCTCCTTTGGGGGTGGTTTTGCTGTCTCTGTGGACACCCCGTGTGGAGGTGCAGCTACAGAAACCTGTGCAAAGGTTGCCCCTGGCTATTGGTACCTAGGTGGACCGTGTGAATGGGGAGAACTTGAATGTGTCCTCATCATGGTCCCCATTGCTGCTGAGATACTCTTCCCATACCCCATGACAACACGCACTCACCAGGTACAGAGGAGGTGACATCTTACAGAAACTGAGAACATAGAGTCCCGCAGCTGGTGGGTAGAAGAAGCCAGCTGGGGTACTCAGTGGGATCACAGGTAAGGCAGATCAGGGGTCAGATGTCCCAGGCGGGAGCTCATATCATTGGCAGGCTCGCCGTCACTAGTGGACTGACCTTACAGATGAGGATCCAGGCCCAGCAAGCTCTTTTGTCCCCAGGTCCTTGCCCAGCTAGCTCCAGCTGCGTGCCTGGCCCCTGGTCTCCCAAAGGCTCCCATGGCACCTTCTGCATTAGGAGACACACCCTGCCCAAAGCTAATGGGGAGAAGTTGTCCTGATGTCTCGGGGACCTGGGGAGTGTTTGACTCCAGGGTCCACATGTGAGGTTCTTGCTGTAGCTGGCGACATGCCTTCCATGACCTCACTACTCAAATCCCAAACACCCCCTATCCAAGGTATAGGCACCCAGAATCCACAGAACTGGGTTAATAGAGAAGAGGCGCTGGAGTGCCCAACAGCTTGAGCTTGTGCTATAGGCAGTGTCCTCTCCTCCCGGAGACCCTCCCCTCCTTCCTATCCATCCGTGGCCAAAACCACAATCCTCCCAACTCTGTCAGTGGGAGCCCAGGGAAGCCTTCTGGGAGCTTGGCATGCGGAATGTCTTCTCCAGTGCCAGAGTCAGCCTATAACTGTTCTGTTGACTTGACTTGAGCTTATGGGGTGTGGGGGACAAGTGAAGAGCCCCAGAAGGGAGGGCTCCCCGCCCCCAGGGCCAGCCACCCCGAATGAGGGATCCAGACTGGAGTTGCCAGATATAATGTCTGGTAAACAGTGAAAGAAGATTCTAACTTTGTCCCATACTGAATTCTTGTACTAAATATGTCTGAAATTCAAACTTACCTGGGCATCCTGTTTTATCCGGTAGAGCGGACAAGGTGGTGGAAGGTAGTTCAGAGACTCACTTGGTTTAGTTTAAGCTTCTGAAATCTAGACCCAGAGAACAAGTGGAGAGACAGGCCATGGCTGAGGAACCCTGGCCCTTGACAGCCTCACCTGTGAGGTGGAGAGAGGTAAGGCACTCCGGGGCTGACACGTGGCTGCTGGTGTGAACACGCCCAAAGCCTGGGGTCAGCGTGGTCAGAAGTGGCTGCGAAGGGTTGTGTTGGAGCCCTTTGACCCTGGGGAGAAAATGCACCATGTGTGCACAGTGCCCCCCGTGGTAGGTGAGGAGTGTGTTAGTCCTTATCCAGGGCCCTGTATATCAGGGAAGGTCCACCCATGAGTCCTTCTTTCCTAGGGTCATTTGTCCCTTAGTTCTCACGCAGGGTGCTCACCTTCTTGCAGGCCTGGGACTGGGTGCTTGAGCCTCATCAGCTGGTGGGCACCAGGAGAGGCCGGCTGGCGATGTGTCAGGACTCTCTGGCTACACAGACATGACAGGACCTCTCTGGGTGGTTTAGCGTGTCAGGGGCTGGAGACTAGAGCAGCAATGAAGAGTGTGGATTGTGTGAGCTGGTCTTGAGTCCCTTGACTTCGTTTGCTGGTTTCCCCTGTGTCCCTCTAGTGGGAGGAAGTACTTCCTAGCCTCAGAGAACAGGCTCCAGGGTAGACTGGGTCCGAGGTAGCCAGTCTGGAATACGCGTACGCGTGAAGATCTGGGCAGTAGCTGTAGACTCTGGGCAGGATGAGAAGGAGGTGGGGATAGCTGGGAGGCAGAGGCAGAGGTCAGGCACAAGGCCACCGTGACCATGAGCCTGTAGTCTTGAGGTGCCCTGTGTAGGGTCATAGTGGGCGAGTTTTGTACTCTAGAGGCCACTGACCCCAAAAGCTTTTGTTCTTTGTCCCACGCGTGCGTGTATAGTGCTTAGTCTCCAGCATAAACCACAGCTCTCCTACTGTGTCTGGATGACATTTTGGTGGTACCACCACATGCACTCAGAGACCGGGGAAGAGCATGCTTACAGGACCCTGCTGCTCTTGGAACACAGTGAATCCGCAGCACTTGGGGAAGCAGGCAGGCTGTGTTATATCCAGGAGAGGTAACCCAGGTGTCCATGCGAGGATGTTTGTATAATTCTGTGGCTTGCAAGAATGAGCTGGAGCCATGTCCTGGGTTGAGGAGTAGTTGCTGTCCTAGCCTCAAAGACTGAGTCGGGGGATATATGGTTGAGTGTGGGGGGACTCCCCAGTTTCTCTTACTGTTATGGCAGTACAGCACTGACCTCAGTTTTAGGCCTCACTCCACAGGCTCGCTTCGGATGCCAGCTCGGCAGGGAGAGAGCTGGAATGCCAAGCCACACCTGTGCTTCCAGGCTGAAATGCACCCACATGCATAGGGCAGGCTCTCATTTCTGAAACGGGTCCCGGGAGGGGAGCATCAGCTGGAATGACAAATGACCTGCTGGAGAGAAGACAGTGGCCCTGCCCTGCAGCCCCAGAGTGACTACGCCCAGACCCCAGAATGCCAGCCATCCCTAACTAATTGGAAAACAGTCCAGAGGCCCATGACAGTGGGGTGGGTGGCAGTTCCAGTGGAGGTCTGTGCTGCATGCAGGGGCTCAGGTCCCTTGAGAGCCCCGCCTCCTTTCTCGATGCTTGTGGATTGACAGGCAGGCGTACGGCACAGACGTCTCTCCTCATGGCTGCTGACCGATGCTGTCGGCCTAATCGCCTTGTTGCTTTCTTCAAAACGAAGCATGTACAGAAACCTCAGTGAGAGCCCTCTCTTCCCGCTTCTCTGACCTGCCATTCTTCAGCCTTGCACGTGGGCCTGACTGGAAATCTTTAGTCTCTGGTCCAGGTTGTCCCACGGTCTCCAGGCCAGTGGCTCACTGCCACAAAGAACTGGCAACTGGTTTCCTGAGCATGCTGTCCCTTGGGAGTGTGAAATCCCGATGCAGAACTCCCAGGTGGATGTAATTTGGGATTGAAGTGTGTTGTTACCAGACCAGGCTGGGCCAGTATATCCAGGTGTCATATGATGTGACTGCCCTGAGCCCTCTGGGACTTGAGGAGACCGGCCCCCAGGCTGTCCAGGATGTAGGTGGCTGAGAGAGACGAGAAGGAAAGTGGGACCCTATGGCTGTGCCAGTTACCTTGGGACAGGTCTTCCCATAGGCTGAAGACAGTGGGAGCAAGCCCTTGATCCCTGTGCAGTCTGGAACACTGGCTAGGCATGAGCCGAGTGAGCGTCAGGCTGGAGAGGGGGCCCTTCTCTGCTGTGACCTTGGCTGCTTTTGAACAGGACCAGCAATGATGGATTTGGCATCTTTGCTACTCTTTGAGTGGAGAGATACTGAGCCCCCCAGTGGGCCTTGCAAGTAGGCCAACCCAAGCCATATTGGTAGTTTGTGTACCATTGCTGCTCACTGGGGAGGGCCAGAATCTGGTGACATGCCCTGGCCCTCAGGAACCTCGAGCTTTCCTTTATCCAGTCTCCCTACAGTCCCCCGAGGCACCACAGGCAGGCTGACACTCACCCGTGTCACTGATGTGGCTTTAGGCTCATGCTCAATGCAGCTGATTTAGCCTAAAGAAGCAGCCCAGGAAGCCATGGCCAGCCCTTCCCCAGTCTCTTGTATATCTGAGCAAAGGCAGTGTGAGCAGGGACCCACAGCTTCCCCCACTGGCAATGTCCATGTCCCTAGGCCCTTCCCACTTGGCCTGTGTTTCTCTGAGGGTCCCTCACAGGTCCTTAGTGTTCCCACAGAATGGAGAGGCTCTCCAGGCATCGCTGGCAGCCTCCCGGGGTGAGGCAGGGATGCCCACTAATAGGGTGACCCCCTGGACCTGCTCTGCACTAGGCATGGGTGTAGGTGTACCCTCTAGACAGTCCGGGCATCCAGGACAGTCCTTTGGGACCAGACCCTGTTACTGTTCCCATCATCCAAACGAGGCCCAGCATAGGAGTGTCGTTTATCCTAAGCCATACAGCATGTGGGATTCAGGCCTGCACAGCTGCAGATGGGCTCCGGTTCCCAGACGTGCAGAGACCCACGGCCATAGATGAAAGGGAGGGAAGGGAGCCCCTCCTGTGTGAGTGGGCTTCACATTTCTCTCTCCCTGCCCCTCCTCCGTCCCACCCAGTGTCCTCCCATGACAGCCTGCAGCTGGCAGGGCTGGTGCCACCCACGCTCTCCTGTCCCCTGCTTAGTGGCTCCTCTTGCTTGCCACCCCAACCCCCCTGCTGTGAGTCACCTCTGCCAGGGAGCAGGTTCGGGGGGGGGGCACACAAGTGGAGAATTGGGGGAGGGGAAGGTGCACGGAGAGGGCAGAGGATCTCAACCTTATCTCTAGAGAAAGGGCGAGGAAATGAGAGTCACTTACAGAGAATACTACAACTGTCACTTCAGCTTGTCCTTTGGGCCCGCTGCGTCCCTGGAGCCACACCCTGAGCGTCTCTGGGATCAAAGGTGGGCTGTCCCTCCTGTCCCCAGCCTCCAGCTTGCTACTGCTGCCTCTCAGGCATTTTTGGAATTAAACAGGTTGTCACCTGTAATGCTCCCAGATGGTGCCTGTCATGTGGCAGGTGCTTCAGAAGGACGCGTCACATGCTGTGGCCCGGCTGCCAGCACCTGGGGGCAGGCCCTGCCTCTGTCATCTTTAGGGCGATGGACACTAGTTCTGTCACCTGTCTAGTGACAGCACAGAATAGCTCCGTTCTGCTCCCCAAACCCTGAAGGATTCGCATCTGCTCCCAAAAGCTGTCGGAATAGTCCCTGGATCTGGAAGGCAGCTTGAGCCTTAAGTCGTACACTGTCCTATCCAAGGGCAGTAAAAGGGGTTTGCATTGGTCCTGTTTCTGCAAGTGGGTGATGCAGACTGTCTGGGGTCTTACCGTGGTTTTCATGGGGCCGTGGGGTGAGGGAGGAGGGAAGCTTTGTCACCGGGCTCTTGGCTGCTTTGCTTATGCCTCTGTAGCGACATTCGCAAGGACACAGACTCTTCAGTGTGTGGAGGCTGCAGAGGATGCAGGCCAGGGCTTTGTCACAGCCCTTGAACATGGAGGAGAGAGAGGCCTTGGCTTTGAGGCTGAACTGGGTCACCTGCTCTGCTGGTGCGGGGGAGGAGGGGTGCATCCTGTGTGGGGGAGGGGGCTGCCTCACCCTGCTGTGAGTCACTTAGCATGGGTGTGCAGGCTCTGTTGGAGCCGCTTCTTCTCCCTGGTTCCCTGATGGCCTGGGCCTTGCTGGCGCTCAACCCTGGGCCCGACAAATGAGCTGAGCTCGGAGACACCTGAGGTCTGTATCTGACTGAGTAGACAACCTAGCAAGTCAGGTAGGCCTGCATACTAAGATCATGGCAGAATCACCTAGAAAAGCTTCCAGGCCTCGGCATCCCCGAGGGTGGCATCTCGGGACACAGCACTATCATTAGAATTCAGGCAGGCGGGTGGATAATTGCAGGCTCCGCTTTAGTGAAAAATTTGAGTAAAATTGTGTTGGGTATTTTTTGTTTTGTTATTTTCTGATAAGTACTTTCATGGGAGTGTGATGAATGCTGCATTCTATCTGAGGGGTGTTCCTCTGGCAGGAGGAATAAATAGCGCGTCTTTTGCCTGAGTTTCCCTAACCAGCCCCCTGGGTTAGCAGGTGTGTAATGTGTGTGTGTGTGTGTATGTCTGTGTGTGCCGCTGCCAAAGGAAATGAGCCAGCTTATCTACAGCCCCCCTAGGTGCCCTTTTCTTGTTTGGGGTGCAAATTCCCATCTTGTGTTTGAGCTCCTAATAGGCGATGGGACCCAGAAACTCCGTCTCCGAGAGAAAAAGATGGGGTTGCTCCCCATCACCCCCACGCACCCTTCCTCTTCTGTTGGCCCTCCACAGGGAGCTGGAGTACAGGGTGGATGATCTCCTTGAAGGCGTGGGGAGGCCAGGGCTTCTGGTGGCAGCGGGCTAAGGCCTGGCTCTGGGGAGGAAGAAAGCCTTCCCAGTATGTTCCAAGGACCTGCCTGTTGTAGGCATAGCTGCCCTGTTTCCACAGCAGTCCATACCCTAGCCATGTGGATCCCACCTCAGGCATCCAACCACAGAGAAGACTCAGCCAGGCCTGAGTTCCCGCAGGGACAACTTTCTCCAGCACTGGGGACCATAGACCCGAAGACTCCTTTGCACACCTCCCAAACAGCATTTTGTAACGGGTGCCTGCGGTCTTCCTTTCTGTCAGTCCTAGGGAGTTCCCATAGTGAGGAAGGCACCCCTCTGAGGTCTGGATTGGCACATTCATTATGGGCTCGCCATTCTGGGAGGGGCTCAGCACTCAGCAAGAGGTAGGGTTCAAAATACCAGCTCCACCCCCTCCCTGTCCACCCCCTCCCAGTCTTGGCAGGGAGGCAGCCGCTGTCCTTAGTGCTAGTGCTGAAAAGCCTGCCTTTTTTTCCTTCTTCACATACATACGCACGCACACACATGCACACACACACACACACACACACACATGCGCGCGCGCATGCGGTTTTGCACAGCAGCAGCACTAGTTAGCAAGATAGGGTGTGCATGAGCTGGAGTGAGAGCTGCAGTTTCCTTCCTGCCCAGCATTCCGCTCTGAAGCGAGGCTGAGGCTGTGGCCAGGTATAGGCCTCCCTTCTAGACAGGGGGCTTTTGGGGGCTTTGCTATTGCTATCTCAATCTGCCATTTTTTTTTAAATTTCATTTTATTATTATGTTATTGTGTGTTTTACTTGCATATATGTCTATGTACATGCATTTGTGGTGTCCTCAGAGGCCAGAAGAGGGTGTGGGATCTTATGTTACTAGATTATAAACTGCTGTGAGCTGCCATGTGGGTGCTGGGAATCGAACCCTGGTCCCCTGGAAGAGCCCTTAACCACTAAGCCATCACTCCAGCCCCTCGATCTGTTCTTTTGGTTTTTTCGAGACAGGGTTTATCTGTGGCTTTGGAGCCTGTCCTGGAACTAGCTCTGTAGACCAGGCTGGTCTCGAACTCACAGAGATCCGCCTGCCTCTCCCTCCCGAGTGCTGGGATTAAAGGCGTGCGCCACCATTGCCCGGCCCCTCGATCTGTTCTTAAAAGCCTCCTGGCACCTTTGTTTGGAATGTAAAACTCTGGCTAGTAAGTTGTTCCATCTTTGGGGGCCCTAAGGAAGGCGTGATAGAGAAGCAGTCAGGACCACTGGCCCTGTCGGGAGGAGATGGGTATTCGGCAAGTGAACCAACTCTCAGTCCTTCTGAGAATGAGGATCCAGATGTCTGATGGCTGCTTGTCTCAGAACCAGATCTATGTCTGGTGGGGCAAGCAAAAGCAGTGGGCTCTGGCCTCTGAGAACACATGCCTGCTGCCACCTGGCAGACACATTGTTCGACAGACCCCACAACTAGCTAGGAGCGGAATCAGAACAGTAAATGAAAGATTCAGTCAGTGTGCCGCTAACAGAATTCCTGTTCTTTACATTGTTGGGACCACTCTCGGCCCAGAGTTATGTTACTCACTGCCTCCTATGTGTGTCTCTGTCCCAGACACCAGTTCTTTATGGCTCTAGGTACCCACACCTGTCCTCTTCCTTGCAGCCAGCCAGGTGGGTACCCCAGAGGCCAGGCAATGGATGGACTCCTTCATCAACCCCCCTGGGTAGCCTCTTGTTTGGTGGCTGCTACACACACACACTTGGGGACCTATCCTGATGTGGCAGTCGTGAGTCCTCAGCTGCTGAGAAACGAGGTGATACCTTGCCCTTTTCTGTTGCCAGATCACCAGAAACTGGAGAGAGAGGCTCGGATCTGCCGCCTGCTGAAGCATTCCAACATTGGTGAGCAGCCCAGAGGGGGGCAGAGTGGGTGGTTCTGAGAATGCCTACAGAGATATTTAGCACACAGAACCTGGGGCCAGTGACCTATGCAAGCCCCACACATGGGGTGAGGGGTCCTGCCAGGACAGTAGACAAGAGTCTCTCAGCCCCGTTTACCCACGGCCTGCACAGATGGGAGCCAAGACAGGACAGTCAGGATGCTGGCTCCCCTCCCAAATCTTGGTCTCCAGAAAGCACAGCTGCTCTGCCTGTCAGTTCCCTTCCTAAAGCCCAGACAAATGTTCAAGGAGCTGCAGGGACCAAGGTTGTGCTGACCTGGAAAGGCGGCTCAGATCTCCCTAGGCCACCCAGCCCTTCCGTTGCTATAGCGAGGCCCTTGCTATGCATGTACACCCATAAGTGCCTGTTCTCCCCAACTCTGGGCCCTCTGGAGTTGAGGAAGAGTTTGGGAGCTCGGATCTTACCCATGCTGGGGAGTAACTGGAGAAACCTTGGGTGTGGCTGCCCACATCTACAGATGAAGCTCTGGCTGACCTCAGAGACCCTGGGAGTTATCCGTGGATTCCTGCCCCCCCCCCAAGATTCAGTTATACTGGGACACAGCCCAAGAACACATTTTAAAGGGATCCTCAGGGACTTTGAGGAGTGGCCGGATTGGGAACCTGGCTTCTACATCTCTTTCCAGCCCAGGGGCTGACAGAGAGGGAAGGTTAATCTGCTGGGGGAGTGTGGGAGTTCCTGCTGCTGTCCCGCTCCCAGGTGCTGGAAGTCTGCACCTGGCCACCTGCCCCACACCGAGAGCTGTCCTGGGAAGAGCTGGTTGGGGAGAGCTACAGCCTCCATTTCTGAGCCCCTCTGGGTCTCAGCCACCAGTTGATCCATCTTAGCCTCAGTTTCAGAACCTTACCCTCTTTTGTTTGTTTGTTTGTTTGTTTTTTGAGACAATGTCTCACTATGTAGCCTAGGCTGGTCCCCAAGTCGCTCTGTAGACCAGACTGTCCTTGAACTCCTGGAAGTCTACCTGCCTCTGCCTCCTAGGTGCTGGAATTAGAGGCGTGCACCACCACACCCAGCATAGAACCTCACCCTCTTGACCTTGGGTACCTGGGCCTGCCCTGGAGAGCTGACTCTGGGGTCTGGGGAGGCCTGGGAACCTGTATCTCGGTAGTGTCCATGGGACCGCTGGGCTGCTGGGTGTCTGCAGCTCAGTGTCAAGAGCCCGTTACCTTACTACCGGGTACAGCATCTCTTCTTGGGGATCATGGGTGATGGCCCAGCTCCACCAGTACCTCCAAGCCCACACTTACCTAACTGTGCAGCAACCAGGAGCTATAAATCTTTCTGTGTTTGCATGACTCCTTATTTCGGTGAGTAGGGGCCCAGGTGTGTTTTAGGTGGCTGGGTTTTTTTTTTTTTTTGGTTCTTCAGTAAGACATCTCCCTGACCTGGCCAGAAGCCTGGTGTGCTTCTGGGTGAGTTCCAAGCAGTGGCTTGGCTCCAGCTTCCCGTGTGGACGAGGGAGAAGAGGCCTCGAGAAGTCCTTTTGCAGCAGCTTTATTCCAGTCAGGTTAGGACCATAAACCGGAACATTCCAGGACACAGACCCAAGGCTGTGGGGCTCCTGCGGAGTCCTCTCTGAAGAGCTGGGGGCTCTCTGAGGAGGTGAGGGGAAATCCTAGCCTACCCTCAGCCTTCTCTTACTCCTAACCCCACTTCTAAACAGAAAGCTGTTCACAGGCCACCCTGAGACCATAAGCAGATGCTGGGGTAACCCTGGGCTGTGGGTAAGTCTGGAATCAGTGTGTGGCAGGCTGAGGAGGGGAGGGACCTCTGTCTCCCCTCAGATAATGGGAATGGCCCCTGCCACTCTCCCAGGGACCTGGTGGGATGAGCTGAGAAACAGTATAGAACAAAGCTCCCCCTTGGGAAGCCCCTTCTGTCTCCAGGCCTGAACTAAGGCCCACCCACACGCTTCAAGCAGACTTCTTATTGGCAGAAGGGCTTCTTTTATAGAGTGGCTTCACAAGCGTAGCATCCATCTGTCCCGCAGAGCAGACAGGCTGAGTTGTCCCAGCATCTGCTCTCAAGAGCAGCTGGTAGGGTGCAGGCCTCCACGGAGCTTGTGGGACCCCTCCGAAGTGTCCCTGTGTGTCCTTGGTCCAAGAGTTACTAAGAATTCCACAGCAGCCCTGGAGGGATGGCTCTTAAGAGCATGTGTTGCCCTGCAGAGGGCCCTAGTCGGACTCCCAGCATCCCCATGGCAATGCACAACCACCTATAATTCCAGTTCCAGGGAATCCAATGCCCTTTTCTGGCCTCTGTGAATACCAGGTACACACTTGGTATACATAGCTACATGCAGGCAAAACACTCATAAAATAAAATAAATAATTTAAAAAAAGATTTCAGAGCAGCAGCAGGAACAGAACCCTCCTGAGCTGTCCAGGCTCCTCCCCAACTGCAGGCCCAGCACAGGTAATGCCCAGGGCATGTATGTATGGTGAACAGGCCCAGCATAGCATATGTAATGCCCAGGGCACATATGTATGGTGAATACAGCCGGGGCTGTGTCTGCCAAGGGCTTGACTGGAACCTCAGAATTAATTTCCAAGATGGCTCCTTTTATGATCTCAGTTTCTCTCCATAAGTGTCTGTCTCCCCAGAGCCATGCAAGCATCATTGCGACATGGCAGCCAGCTCCTCCAAAGCCAGGGATGACAGAGGGAGAGAGTGTTCATCCGCCTCCATTGCTGTGACAACATACCTGAGCTAACTAGCTTACAAAGAGGACCGTGCTTTAGGTCACTGTTACAGGGATGTCAGTCCAGGAACTGACAGGTGGCTCAGTGGGTTTAGGACTTACCTATCAGAGAAGCCTAGGTTCAGATCCCCAGGTCCTGTGTGATGCCAAGCAGGTGGAGTGGCCAGCCTGCAATCCCAGTATTCGGGAGCTGGGGACAAGGGATGCCCAGAGCAAGCTGACTGGATGAACCCATGAGTTCCGGGTTCAAGTGAGAGACCCTGCCTCATATTAAGGCTGAGAATAATTGAGGAAGACACCAAGTGTCAACCTCTGGCCTCCATATGTAACCACACACATACCTGTGTCCCCCACATGTGTGTACATGAACACACACACACTAAGTCACAGCCCATGATTGCTTGCCTGGTTGCTTTGGGCCTGTGGAAAAAGAATATGTCAGAGGATCTGTCACCTCACACATGGCAGCAGGGGAACAATGGGTAGAGGAGATGGGGGTCCCAAGGTCACCTTCAGGAACACATCCCCACTGATATAACTTCCCTTCACATGGCCCTTTAAAGGAGCCATCTCTCAGTAGCGGCCTGTGCTGGAATCAAGCCTTCAACATGTGGGTCTTTGGAGGACACTTCCAGACACAATCCCAGAGACAAAACAGAGAAAAGGAGACAGGTGTGAGACAACAGAGAGATGCGCACTTTAAAAGTTATGATACAGCAATGCATAGTATTCCGCATAGATGCAGGCCTGTGGCTTCAACTACACCTGCAGTGCAGGGCCCACCCTCCCTGCCTGTACCCAGACCTTTCTCCTCTTGTCCATCAGCTTCACCCTCATTAAACAACTCTCCAGTCCCTTCCTCCTGTCCCTGGACCTGATGTTTTGCTCCTGTGTCTGTGATTGATGACACAAAGCCCCATGGAGAGGGAACCATCCGTGGTCTGTCCTTTTGTGATTGCCGTATTTCACTGAGGGATAGTTTTTAGGGTCATCTTTGTCAGAATTTCTTCTCCTCCTTCATCATCTTCGAGACCAGGTTTCTCTGTGTAGCCCCACTGTCCTGGAACTCACTCTGTAGACAGGGCTGACCTTGTCTACCTCTGGCTCCTGAGCACTGGGATTAAAGGTGTGCGCCTCCACCGCCCAGCAGCCTTTCTTCTTTTGAAGGCTGAATCGTATTCATTGCGTGGTAGTTCCACATTTTGTTTATCTGTCCATCTCTTGATGGACCTGGGGCTGCTTCTACCTCTTTTTTTTTTTTCGAGACAGGGTTTCTCTGTGGTTTTGGAGCCTGTCCTGGCACTAGCTCTTGTAGACCAGGCTGGCCTCGAACTCACAGAGATCCACCTGCCTCTGCCTCCCGAGTGCTGGGATTAAAGGCGTGCGCCACCACTGCCCGGCTACTTCTACCTCTTGACCACCGTGAATGGCGCTGTTCTAATGGGGTACACAGGTTTGTGAGTCCCTGCATTCAGTCCCGAGTATATACCTGAGAGCAGTGTTGTTGTCATGTGAACCCCGTTTCACCCTTTGAGGAACCGTGTGCCTTCTCCTGACCGCTGTGCGTGGCATCGCTCCTGCGTACTTTGTTTGAAGCCCACAGGCAGGGCAAACAGTTCCCGTAGAGGAAATGCTCTATAGAGCTTGGGGTGCATTTTGTAGCCACCATGATGAGTACCCGAGGTTATGGGCCTGGTCCTGTCTGCTGAGCTGTCTCACTGTGAGTGGGGCTCAGGGCCTCACCCCAGTACCAGCCGTAACGTAAATCCATCGACCCCCATCTGCCAGCTCCCTAGCCTCTAGACAGGGCTTGGTCATGTGCTTGCTCTAGAATGGTCCAGTCTCCTTCAGAGTCACAGGGAGGGCTGAGAAGGTGCAGCAGCCCTGCATGTGGCCTGACCTTGCAGTAAAGATGGAGACTGGGGAGGTCTGAGTGAGTCACTTGCAACAGCAAGAAGCTTTGCTTGGGTCCCCTTCTGGGAAGCAACCCAGCTCATTCAGTCTGTCACCCCAGTCTCTGGACTCCAGGTGTCCTGGTGTCAGCAGAGGGGCCCTCAGAAGCTCAGAGAAGAGCCACAAAACAGAACCAACAGGGAAACATCCACAGGCCTTAGTAGGGGGGTTCCAGTATGGGGAGGGGGTTCCTCTGGAAGAAGGTGGAATGAACAGAAGAACCCATGTGGTCTTGGACCCTGTGCCACCAAGACAGGGTCCCCAGGTGAAGGGACTTGCAGACTAGGTTGTGACAGATTGGTATCTGTGTGACACTTACCCTTGAGCACAGATGGTCTGTGCCTCACCTGGATGTGTCCCTGAGCTCAGCGCCATCCCTCGGGAGGCTTCAGGATTCTTTATTCAGCATTATTCAGTGTTTATAAATGCATGTCTGGTGCCAGGAGAGGCAGGCAGTCCCAGGTTGCCTCGGGTCACTCGCGAGAGCTGCAGCCAGGGCTTCTGACAGCTAAGCCCACCATTGACACCATGTGCTTGACCTGCCGGGGGGAGCCAGTGCCACTGTGGGTGTTGTCCTTAGCTCCCAGGTGTGGAAGATGGTTCTGCTCGGGAAGGAGCAGGTCCCAAATCCTCCCCCTTGAAGAGTGACGGAGACCAGGTGGCGCCTCCACAGCTCCTGTCTGGAGTCCAGGGCCCCTTTTCCTGGATGAGGACTTGCCCTCTGTGCACCTGCTCACTCTCTTCCAGGCCTGCCTTAGAAGTCAGGAAGACCTTTCTGTCTAGTTTTAGGACTGAGGAGTTAAGCAAAGGGGCACACAAAGGATGGAGCCCAGGGAGAAGCCACACAGGTTACAGGAGCTGCAGCCAGGACTTCTGATAGCTAGCTCACTGCTAATGTCACATGCTGACCTGCAGTGCCTCTGCTGGTCAGGGGAGCATGACCAGAAGGACCCCCAAGTCCTCCAGTGTTTGGGCGCCCAGAACTTCTTTGCCCTCACAAGCCACAACTCCAGCTGAACTTAGGGGTCTGGGCCCTCGAGTTCTGCTCAGCAGAAGGGAAAGGAGTCCCAGCAGCAGGAAGTCTGCAGTGGAACAGGCAAAGGGACCACTGTACTTCTGTATTCCCGTCCCCTGGGAGACTGAGGAGGGTGTGTTAGCTCCGGGTGAGATTTGCTGCTGCTTGCCTGACCCACACCCTCCTGGCTGGCCTGGCAAGAAGCCGTGGTGGGCTTACCCATCACCAGCTCTGTGTTCCAGCCAGCAGAGTACCATTTACTTTCTGTTCTTGAAGAGATTTTGTCACAGTTCACTTCTCCCTTAGCCTTTCCTGTGAAGTCACAGATCTGATGTGCTGATTAGGGTTTATTCAAAGCTATTAAAATAAACACCTGTTCTTAAAAATGGTGTCCACACCCCTACTCCTTTAATTCCACACACAGGGTCCTGTGGCTCCTTCTGCTGAAGGAACCTGTGTCCTAGAAAGGAGATGGGACCCACTCGGCCAAGCCTCTTCGGGCTCCAAGCGGGTGGCTGAGGACAGGCAGCCCCACCAACAGGCCTTTCCTGGGGGATAGGGGACAATGAAGCAACCCTGTCTTAGGGTTTTATTGCTCTGAAGAGACACCATGACCACGGCAACTCTTATAAAGGAAAACATTTAATTGGGGCAGGCTTACAGTCTGTTACTGTCATGGCAGGAAGTACGGCGGCATGCGGGCAGACACGGTGCTGGAGGAGCTGAGTTCTACATCAGGACCCTTAGGCAGCAGGCAGAGAACAGGCTTGAGTGTCTGGGACCTCAAAGCCCGCCCTCTAGTGACACGCTTCCTCCAGCCAGGCCACACCCACTCCAATGAGGCCACACCTCCTAATAGTGCCGCTCCCTGTGGATCTGTGGGGGCTATTCCTATTCAAACCTCTACACACTCCAGGGACCCCGCTGGACCTTCTCTAGGGCAGCATCCTCAGGGATACAGGGAAGGAAGCCCTCCTGTGACTGCCGGAGCCTGCTCTGCTCAGAGTGGTGTGTCCCGGAGTGAGGCAGCTGGGGTATCTCACAGGCCACCCTGATGGCCCTCACTAGGAAGGAGCCAGATAAATGTGCTTTTTTGGCTCAATCTCGGGAATTTTGTTGGCAGGTCCTAGGAGGCTGCCATCAGGTACCAGGAACTCATCTTGACTTAGGGAGACACAGGTCAGCCTGGACAGAATGGAGGTCCAGTTAGAAACAGGGTGTAGGGGGCCAAGTAGAATGTATCCATCCTCCCTGAGGGGCTCTGATGGCCCAGAGAGCTGACAAGGATGTGGGTCCCAGTGGATGGGTTGGGTAGCGTGGGGTGGGGGAAGCTTTGCTGCCGATCTTAGAGCCAGGAAATGGAGGAAGAAATGGAAAGACCTATGTCTGTTGTGGCTGCTGCCAGGCCACTGCCATGGGCTTCAGAAAGCAGTTCAGGTCCCTAAGTGGCCCCAGACTTGGAGTCTCAGTCATCTGGGGTTTCTCATACCCATATGACAGCGGCGATAATGACAGACCCAGGGAACGCCCACTGTTTCACGTGAGGACATAATTCGCAGCAACCTACGGGCAGGTGTGGCTTCCTCCCACTTTACAGAGCTTCAGACTGAGGCTCGGGTGACTGGGGGGGGGGTCAATTCACACAGGCCACAAAGAGAGTCCCTCTGTTTCCTGACTCTGTGGAGGGCCTGGTGTGTTCTCAAAGGTAGACACAAAGTGACGGGTCCCGTGGCACTAAGGCGCTGGGCCCAGGCTGGGGAGCAGGGCAGTATCAGAGCTCTAGGTATAAGGACACTATCAGGATGGTGCCTGGGAGAACCAGCACCCAGAAGAAGGTGCTGGCAGCCAGCTAGAAACTAGGACAGTGGGGGGAGGGTGCCAGGAGCAGGAATCGTGTGGGCTGTTTTTGCCTGAGGTCCTGGAGCCCTGTGGGACCAGGGAGAAGGTGGCCGCTCTTCACCCTACAGCCTCGTGGCCCAGTCTTGGGTGGCAGGAGACAGCAGGAACTTAGAGATCCCAAGAAAACACAGACCAGGGCTGGCACTATGTGCTCACTGGAACCAGACCTTGATCCCGCAGCCCCACTTCACCCTCCGTGGGCTGTGTACCCTCAGGTGATTAGCCAGACTCTGCCGCTGCCCCCTTGTCTGCAGCCTGGAGGGGTGGTAGGTAAGCTGGCATCCAGTGCTGGTCTAGCAAAGGGGCAAATCTGCACATGCGCGAGCAGGGCCCAAAGGGACTCTTTCCTAGAGAATCCTTCCTGCTTGGTGCAAAGGGCAGCTCCCTCACTCCTTCCTCAGTGCTCCGGAGTTCCTCATTCCTCACAGCCCGCCAACCCCTGTCCAGCAGGGACTAGGAAAGAACCTGAGCACAAGTTTACAAGGGGTGTGGAAACAGGACCAGAGAGAAGGAGACAGTTAGACCCCACTGGCCAAAGGGAATCAGAAGTCTAGTTCTGAGCCTTGAACACTACCCCACTCGGAAGAAGCCTTCTGCCCTGCCAAGCCTAGTCCCTGTCCTGCTGAGCCAGTCTTAGGGTCCAGGAT
This sequence comes from Microtus obscurus, assembly GCA_963919715.1. NCBI lineage: Eukaryota > Metazoa > Chordata > Mammalia > Rodentia > Cricetidae > Microtus > Microtus obscurus. The sequence continues at coordinate 28,597,231 of CAWTZC010000015.1, forward strand.
GAATAATGGGTTTGTTTCCTGCGGAACCCTCTCCTAAGATGGTGCGGTTTCTGTCGGGGGCTCAGCAGCAAGCCTTTCCTGTGTTTCCCTCTGAGAGGGTTGGAAACAGGAGAGCAGAGAGGAGCCAGGGGAAAGGGAAAGGTGCTGCCCACAGCTCTGTGGTGTTCCTTCAGGTTCGGCCTGCAACACCTAAGGCCAGCTCGTAGCTCCCCAAGTCCCAGTCAGCCTTCTTGTCTTGGGGGAGACCCCGTCAGTCCCAGACCGGAGCTCCCTCCACCCAGGACTTGCACCACTGCTGCTGGTGTGGACCCAGACAGGGTGGAGGTGGGCACGGGGGTCTATCCTGGTCTACTTCCAGCTCCTCATGACTTCTCTGTCCCTGCAGTCCGTCTCCATGACAGCATCTCTGAAGAAGGCTTCCACTACCTGGTCTTCGATCTGTAAGTGCCAGAGCCAAGGACCCTCGCCCTCTGTCACTTCCAGCGTGGGGCCCTCGGCCTCCTCGGCTTCAGGAAGAGTTCTGTCCCCATACCAGGCCACTCCTTGAGTTCACCTCTGCAGGGCGTTACCTCATTCCCAGACATATCCAGCTTACCCACCTCTGACTTGGCTATGCACAGGTTTTTACCCACAAGTCTGTGTCTGACATGCTGAGGTCATCACGCAGAAAGCTGGGAGGTGGGGCCAGTGGAGGGGAGACCACAGAGAGCAGTCGGTGCCCACGCCCCTTCCTCCCTTCTGAGGCCTTTAAGGCTTCGGGTCCTGTCACGCCAGGCACAGCTAGCTGCACGAGCATGTGTGTTTAAGCATGACTGAAAGGATGTACGTATGTATACACATATGTGTGATGATACCTGAACTTGGGAGAGAGTGTAAGTACAGAGATGGTTTGTGTAAGGTTCATGGGTGTACATGCATGATGTCTGTTTTATGAGTGAACCTGTGTGTGGTTTGGAGATAACAGGTGTGTATGTGTGTGCATATGTGTGTGTGTGCGTGTTAAGTGTGTTTGCATGAGAGTGTGCAGTAGCTGAGTGAGAAGGCGTTTGGGGCCAACTCCGCCTCTCACTTCCTGCCGGATTTAGAAGCGATGATCTCATCTCCCTTACTCTTGACAGCTTCTGCTAAGCAGACTATATTTAGCTGTCCGTGAATCAGGGCTGCTTCGGGACCCTGGGCTGGGTGGGGGCCCAGGGGCTTTGGCCTGCCCTGGTGGCCTCCAGACTGCACAACCAGGGGAGCCTGGATCTGGTGCTGTTACCATGGTTACTGCATGCCCTCTGGCTGCCCTTGAGCAACAGGCTGAATGGGAGCAGGGGGTACCTTCCTAGGCCCACCTCCGCTCTTCCTCCCTCAGGTGACAGATGTCCAGGCTGGTGGGCATGCAGGCCTTAGTGTCCTCTGTCCTGGTAGGGTCTTCTGGTGAAACAGCGAGGCTGCCCCTTTGTGGAGTTTGGTTATTTCTCAGATACCTCTGTGTGTTCCTAGAATTATCAGCCGGATAATGCTACAGTCTGCCTGAATTTGTGCCCTGAGACGTCAGTCCCGTGGCCTGAGGTGGACGGGGTCCACTTTTACCACCCTCTCTTCTCCAAAGACAGAGGCTGCGGACTGAAGGTGGTCCTGTCCAGGGCCCCTGATGGCCAACAGATGGCTACAATTATTGCAGGAGCTGAGAAGGAAAGAGAATGGGGGGAAGGGATATATATGTGTGTGTCACATTAATCTCTCAGACCTCCCAAGCTATGCCAGGCAGGCAGCGGAAGGGAGACTGAGGATGGTGGGTCTGGACAGAAGGCCTAACTAAATCCCCTCCTTCCATACCTCCAGAGCCTCCAGTGTGGTGGGCCCTGAGGTGGTCTGGTAGCGCCCCAGCAGACCCTGAGGCATTATTAACTTGGAGCTCTGCAGGTTCTGGGGGGTGACTGAGCACACACGGGGCCTAGGGGGTGACTGAGCACACACGGGGCCTAGGGGGTGACTGAGCACACACGGGGCCTGGGAGGTGACTGTGCACACGGGGCCTGGGAGGTGACTGGTACACACCGAGCCTGGGAGGTGACTGGTACATACGAGACCTGGGAGGTGACTGTACACATCAGGCCTAGGAGATGACTATACACCAGGCCTGGGAGATGACTGGTACACACCGGGCCTGGGAGGTGATTGTGCACACGGGGCCTGGGAGATGACTGTGTACACCGGGCCTGGGAGGTGGACTGTGCATGGGCCTGGGAGGTGACTGTACACACAGGACCTGGGAGGTGACTGTGTACACGGGACCTGGGAGATCACTGGTACACACCGGGCCTGGGAGGTGACTGTACATACGGGGCCTGGGAGGTGACTGTGCACACCAGGCCTGGGAGATGACTGTATACACGGGGCCTGGGAGATGACTATGTACACGGGGCCTGGGAGGTGACATACACACCGGGCCTGGGAACAGAAGCTACAGGGCAAGGATCCCAGCAGTGATTCCAAGTCTCCCACAGCTGCCAACTGAGTAGAGGTCCAACTCCCTGCCCTGAGACTCTGTACCAGGAAATGGCCCTTCCTGAACACTCAAGATACCTCATGGGGCCTGGGCCTGGCACAGCTCTGGCACCTCCAGGGTATCTTTTGAGCTACAGCTCTGCACCAAGACCTTATGCCATTTTGTCTGCCCAGACTTGACTTCCCAGAGTCCAGTTCTAGAATATTTTTTGCTGAGACTCAAGCACTGTCACCCAGTACTGGGGATAGCAGCCCCTTTCCTGGGCTGCTCCTGAACCTGACTCTTCTGTTGTACATGTGTGCAAACTACACACTCACAGTGCTGCTTTTTCCACTTTGGGGTGGGCAATTGCTGTCTGGAGACAAAGGACAGGAGGGTGTGTGGGCAGAAACTGTCAGCTGTGGTCTCAGAGTCAGGAACTCAGGCACCCCAGGCCCTCAGCCCACTGTGGAGGCCAGAGCCAGGCACTGGAGCCTCTGGACCCTCTCACCACTGCTAGGCCTCCAATCTGGCCTGGGCTGGGAGAGTATTGAAGTGGAGAAACCAGGCCTGGCTCAAACTCCTGTGATGCCTACTCTGGGTAGACCACTTAGACCTGAGGAACTGTTTTCTCCGAGGATGGCTGTGAGGACGGCAATATTAAATGTCATCAGGTGTGAGCAAGCATGCCCTTGATAAGTTGTCGGTGTGCTAGGATGGAGGGGATGGTGATTGGGAGTGATGGCAATGAGAGGGTAGCAGTGATGGTGATGGTAGTATTGGTGGTGGTGATGGTGAGGTGGTGGCGATGGAAGTAATGATTGTGGTAGTGACAGTGATGGTGGTGACAATGATGGCCATGGTGGTAGCAAATGATGGTGGTCCTGGTGGCAGTGATGGCAGTGGTCATAATGGTGGTGGTGATGGGTGAGGATGGTGGTGACAATGATGGCCATGGTGGTGTAATGATGGCGGTCCTGATGGCAGAGGTGACACTGGTCACAATGATGGTGGTGGTGGTGATGATGGCGGCGGTGATGGATGAGGATGGCGGTCCTGGTGGCAGTGGTGACAATGGTCATAATGGTGATGATGGTGGTGACAGTGATGGCCATGGTGCTGTAATGATGGTGGTCCTGGTGGAGTGATGGCAGTGATCACAATGGTGGTGATGGTGGTGGTGGTGATGGTGGTGATGGTGGTGGTGGTGATGGTGGTGATGGTGGCGGTGGTGGTGGTGGTGGTGGTGGCGGTGGTGGTGATGGTGGTGGTGATGGTGGCGGTGGTGGTGATGGTGGCGGTGGTGATGGTTGCGGTGATGGGCAAAGATGGTGCTGGCAGTGATGCAGGGATCACGATGATGAGGATCTCCAGGTCCATGACCATGTGCTTTCCTCGTAGGGTCACTGGTGGGGAACTCTTTGAGGACATCGTGGCACGAGAGTACTACAGTGAAGCAGATGCCAGGTGCGTCCAGAGCTGCACACCACACTCCCCTCTCCTGACCTCCAGCTCCGTCCTCTCTGAGCCCCACCCCTGCACTTCCTGTAACCCACATTTGTCCCCAGAGTCATTGTCATCTCCATGGCCCTCAGAGGTCAACTGAGCAGAAGTGTTAGCAGGTCTAGGGCTAACTGGGAGCTCTCTGAGCAAGAGGCAGGAGCAAGGGCAGCTGCGCAGAGGTGTAGCCTAGGGGGAGCAGTGGACACGCACACTAGGGGGTCCTCTCCTGTGGTGGCTCACGGGGGAGGAGCCCTGGACATCCTCCTGCTTTGCTCTTGGACATCCTCTCCACAGTCCACTGGCCTCACACAGATAAGCACATCCACGTGGTTTTCTGAGAAAGACAGGCCAGGACCCGATCTCTATCCATGATATGCTCTCCTCCCAGCGTGATCCTAAGAGAGTACTAGCGGTGCCATTGGAACAGGTGCCGCAGGAAAAGCTCTCGGGGCTCCTGGTCTCCTACTTGCCACACACCAGGGCAATGGAAGAGGCCAGGGGAGACCTGAAGCCTTAGTGTTAGTACAGGGCCCTGTGTCCTCCCGTCCAGGATGCTAGGCAGAGGATTGAGCCCTGGACCTTTGGGCCTCTGGTGTGCAGGTGAGTGGAGGTACATGGATTCCACCCAGGCCTGGATTCCTCGTGGATATTTGAGGAAACAGCCTTTCTCGAGGCCAGTCTTTGCCGGGACAATGAAGAAGGGTGATGACCCAGAGATGGTTGTTTATGGCACGGCTGCTGGGGTCCAGAAGGCAGGGTGTCAGCTGTGGCCTCTGGATGGGTTTCTGGGGTCCACATCAGACACTCCCCAGACTGTGTTCTGTCCCCGAGGTATCTGCAGATTGTCACCCCTGCCTGTGGGCCCTGCCTGCCTTTGCCTGGCCCCGGAGATAGATGTGCATTTTAAACAGAAAAGGGTCCTTTCCGAGCAGTTGAGTTATGCTGGTTTTAAATTTTTTATCTTGTCTATTTTAAAGCTTGTCTTTAATGAATATGTATTACATCTCTAATCGAGAAAAATGAATATTATTTTTACAGGAGCTTTCTGTGACTCGGTTCTGCGCAGGCAGACATTCTTGCTTTTCACCCCAGGCCCCGAGTCCCTTGTGGGAAGGCATGAGAATCCTGGGTCATCATGACCTCTTAGGTCTTCCCCACGGAGCCAGGCAACACAGGCCAAGCCACAGAGAAGGGCAGGGTGGGACAGGCCTGTGACCCCAATTCTCAGTGTCAGGAAACTAAGGGTGCAGCTGGGTCCTTCTGGAGGCTCCCTCAGGAAAAACATTGTGTTTTGAAAACTATCCTAGAAGAGGTCTGTCCTGTGGACTGGAGGAAAAATAAAATTTTCCCTTAAATTTTGCTTATAAGAGAAACAGAAGGTGGAGGGGAGCCCCTTTTCTCTGACCTAAAATGCTGGTGAGAAGTGTCAGTAAGCTGGGATGTCCCGCCCTTCCAAGAACCTGCTGAGGTGTCTAATATTCCATCTCTCCAGCCCTTGCCCACCTCCATCCATGGGGGGAGGGGGGTACCTGTAAGCCTTGTCCTCTAACCTGGGACCAGCTTCTACCACTGAGGTCAGAGGCCCAGCCTCAGCCTATCTATTATTGGTCCACAGCGCCCTCTGGTGTCTTTAAGGCACCTGGCCTGTAGCAGAACTCCCACCCCCATACCCCTCATTTCCGGACCCCCAGCCTACTTGCTAAAGAGGGATGGAGGAATGGGGGACAACCCTGTCCAAGATCTGTTGGGTCCAGAAGGGCTCAAGCCTGGGAGTGACTGCGAGTTCCCAAGTTCTTAGGCTGTTCAGGTCATAGGCACCTGTGGTCTGGGAGAGGGTTGTGCTCTGTGCCCTTGCCAGGCACCTCCATGCCTCCTCAGAGGATAGGAATCCTTACTGCTTCCCAGGGAAACCCTATGTGGAGAGTGTCTCAGTATTTAAGGTTTCCTGGACCTAGCCCTGGCCCAGAAGACATGGACTCTGTCTCACCACGCAGCTCTTCACTGAGCTCTGTCTCTCTGGGATGTGGGAATCCAAGGGAAGGGACATGCTCAGTAGACAGGCTGTGAGGAAGGGTGGGTAACCTGAGTCCCGAGAAGAGAGGCAAGCGCTCAAGGAATCCCCACGGAAAGTCTACACCCCACTTGTATGACGGCCCCAGTGTCTACAGGGCGGTTCCTCTGCGACCCAGGCTTTTCTTTCTCACTGGGCTGCTCCCTGCACCGAGGGAGAACACACAGCTGGGACTCTGGTCTCGGGCGGTCTGCTGGCTGGGCCTTTATGCTTCTGCCTCAGACTCTGGTGCCTAACAGGGAGTCTGCTTAGGCCAGCCCTGTGATTGTGACCCTGCAGCCAGTGACTCACCCAGTGTGGATTCCAGCACCAGCTAGGGTAGAACTTGTGCCCAGGTTGAGGGAAGAGCCCCAGGGAGATGGACCGACATCTCTGGCCAGATGTAGGGGAGGCAGATTCCTGATGTCCAGCAGGAAACAGACTAGAGTGGCTTTTCTGAAACACCTTCTATCCAAGGAAGCTGGAGGTTCCTTTCCGAGTACCGAGGGGCTTTTATTCTGGAGCTTGTAGGGGAACCTTAGAGGTGACCAAGTCTTTTTGCAAAACAAGGAAAACAAAGTTCCCAATTCTGAGACTGATTCTTGCAGGCCTCAGAGGTCAGACGCAGTGGCATGCACCTGTAGGCCCAGCTTCTGTGCTGCTGACTAGGTCCCAGACTGAGAACCATGGCCAGATCCTGGCCAGTGTCCAGAGCGACTTCTAAATGAATCAAAACGTTAGGACAAGTATTGCCTTTTCTTGGCAATGGATGTAGCAATCGGGCCAAAGCCACTTGAGGAAAGGTCCCTAAAGAGAGTTCCCTGTGTGGCCTTTCATGGGTAGCCTGCCACTTTCCTCAGGCATCCTAGTACCATATTCTCCTAGAGAGCCCTGGCTTGCTGGCCAGCTTGTTTCTGGATGCTAGTGACCCTCTCAGAGTGACTGTGAAGTCTGGCAGGGGCCTCCACCTGTGTGAGATCTGGACTATGCCAGAAAGGGAAGATCACAAGCCCAGCAGCAGGGCTAGTGTCTCTGGGCACCTCAAGAGGTCTCTGGTGCTTTCCCTGGGGGCTCAGAACCATCAGGAAGGGTGCCTCGGGGGACAGGAGGGTCGGACAGTATGCACTACCACACACATACTGATCGTACCGTCATGGACAGTAGGCCACAGGGCCTGGCCTAGAGCCTTGACTGGACTTAAACGATGTCTCGAGAGACCGAGCTAGAGGAAGCTCACTGAGGAAGGTGCCAGCTCTGGCCCACAACATTACAGAGACTGCCTCCCACATAGTGGACATGGTTCTTTCTGAACTCAGAAACCTCAGGTTCCTACCCATTAGGATGTCAGGAGTGAGCGCCACAGCGTAGAAAACTTAAATGAATTTTCCGCACAGTGCTGGCCTCATTTACATATGGCCAGACTCGCGGGGAGGTGCGCTGTTTGAGAAGGGTGCGCTCCATACCCCAGGGAAGCCAACTTTTGGTCACTCCGCTGTCTCTAGGGTAGAAGCCTATGGAACTTGTGCCTAGCTCCAGGGACTACGGGGACTGGGGGCTGTTGAGCACAGGCTACAGAGTGTACATGCACTGGTGGCCCAGAGTCCAATGTGTGGACAGACAGGAAGGGTCTGAGGCTGACATTGAAAGATGTCACTAGGAGAGAGCTGGAATAGCAGGGACACCTGTACTCAAGCTGCCCCCTGGCTAGAGAGGCACACCCTGCACAATGGCTCCTGGAAGCGTGAACTGAGCCGGGCTGGCTCGTGGATGCCCAGGTGCCATATCTTTTAGACGAAGCACACAGTAATGCATCGTCACTACCCCGAAGCAGACAAGCTCATCTCCGTACCACGGCACCCATGCTCCTGCCTGCTCCACCCTTCCTCGCCTGAGTTTCCGCACTCTCTAGCCCACGGTGCTCACTTACTGCTGGCATCCCTGCCCACAGCTTAGGGTCAGCCTTGCCTATTTCAGCCTTAAAGGGGTAAGGACACCAGAGCCTTTCCCTTCAGAGTTAGCTCTGTGGATCTGGTTCGGACTTAAGCAGACCTGGGCCCAGAAGAAGAGGCAGAGCAGGGACTAGAATGGCTGCCCTTGGGGCTGAGCAAGGACTCCCTTGTGGCTAGCACCCTTTCCCCACGATTCCCTACATCCTCCTTGCTCCCCCAGGCTGGGGATTGAACCTCAGTGTTCCACAGCCAGCCTTTCTCCATGCTGCCCCCTTCCTGGCCACCCCCAGTCCATTCGACTAACTTTGCCTGCTGTTTGTCATAGTCACTGCATCCAGCAGATCCTGGAGGCTGTTCTCCATTGTCACCAAATGGGGGTCGTCCACAGAGACCTCAAGGTGAGTCTCCACCCTGCTCTGTGACAGGTTCTGTCCCCCACACCTACAAACTGTGTGAAAGGAGGTGTGGAGTAAGAGGGAGGTGGGGAAGATGTGTGTGCATACTGTGTGCTGGCATGAAGGAGTGTGAGTGCATGCGTGTCTGTCTCCGTACAGGGCCACGTGCATACGTGTGTGCATCGAGGCACAGGTGCATGTGTATATCAGTAACTGGGTGTGTGCATGCAAGCGTGTGCATATATGTGAGAAGTAGCTGCACACTTACACCACAGTGCCTCTATTGCTGGAGGACCCAGCCTTCTTGAACCATCCTGTTAACAGACGTATACTCAGACTCTCACTTTCTAATCTTCCACCAAGATGCAGCTCTCGAGGGTGGGGACACAGGTGACCCAGGAGAGGTGATGAGAGTAGCTGAGTCCGGCTTAGCCAGCTCCTCTCAGATCTTCTCTCCAGTTCCTTACTGTCCATGGACATCTCATACCTTTAATTCCAGTGCCCAGAAGATTGAGGCAAGAGGCTCAGGAGTTCAAGGCTAGCCTAGGCTACATAGCAAGTTCGAGGCCAGCCAGGTCTACATGAGTCCCTGCCTTATGAAAAGAAAATAATTGACTGCAGATTCTCAGAAACATCCCTCTTTCTCCCTCCCCACTTCTTCCCTAGAATCTCTTTTTACCAAGGCCTGGTTCAGCCTCTTGCCGAGTCCACCTATTTGGGGACAGTGTAGATGCCAGTCCTGACCTTAATGTCTTCAAGGCCAGCCTTCCCCTCAGCATTGGTGTGGACTGGTGTGGTCACTCCTTAGGCTGCAGGCAGGGGCCAACATTTGCAGCTGTTCTGGGGAGGATGCCACACAGTAGACCTGGGATGTTTCCAATGTTCCCGGCATCTCTTCCTGTGTCCTTGCTTCTTTGAGAGTCCTCTCTGTCTTAACTGGTACAAGGCCCCTGAGATGGTGGCCCATGTCCCCCATTTCATGAGGTGCAGGCACTCCTTTCCCAGAGAGAAATCCCACTCCAGACCCACAAATGGCACAGTAGGTTGATGTTACGCGGTCCCTCAAGGTGGGAGAGAGCGTGGTTAGCTGCTTTGTCTCCATGGTGGCTGTGCAGGAGCCAGAGTGCAGCCCAGCCTCTAGGACTCAACCACTGCCTCCCTCCAAGGTCCTGAATGTCCTTGACCTTGTACCTTCTTGGGCCCCCATCTTCCCCATCATAATTTCCTGCAGGAAGGGGTGGGATCCCAGAGTGAAGCTTGGGGCCCCTGCCATGCTCACAACGGCAAAATCAAAATGGGCAAAGCGGAGCGTGACCCCTGCTTATCACCAGTGGGGAGGGAGTTCTAGGGGGACTGTATGTAGCCTTGGGTTTGCCAACTTTGCATCCACCGCTAGAGCTCCCGTCTGCCCATAGGCCCAGAGCACCCAACTCAGGAAGCCCACATCCTTCTGTATAGAGTGGGCACACTTTGATTCCAAGAGCCACCATTATGCCATGTAAAGTCTCTGAGACAGATAACAAAAGCAGGCCATGTGGCAGTGTGTGGTCTGGCTACAGTATGATCCCAGGATTGGCGTGCCTCTGTTCCTATGAGTTTGCCAAGGGAACCTGAGGGCTGAGGAGTCCCCTGGTGGTCAGGAGCCAGGAACGTCCTACTGAGCTCTGAGAACTGACAGCCAGAGACCTGCTCCTTGGGGGCTAATGCAGCTACAGGGACAGGAGGGACAAGCCAGAATGCTACTGTGAGCAGAGGCTGGCCACAAAGGCCAGGGAAAGCCATAGCAGAGGAGTCTCTCATACTCAACAACACAGAGACAACAGTCTCTCTGGTCGCTTCTTTAGGACAAAACAAATGCCTTCCAGCTGAAGCAAGGATGCTTCTCCTTAAGGAAGCT